>JADMNL010000023.1:473375000-478375000 GCA_016271365.2 Neoceratodus forsteri | reverse complement strand
ATCGAGATGTGCCCATATGCATGGGCACTTCCCCGCAACTGCAATCAGACACATTACCAACACACCCCCTGCACATCGGGTTGCACCAGCAGCCTGCCCCTTTAAATATCATGCCAGGATGCATTGTGGAGTTGCGCATGGCGCACCCTGTTGTGCCAGGTGCAACCCCTTTGAATATCCAAGCCTAACAGTTTGAAATGTAAAGGCGATAACTCACTAGTTTCAATGCACATCCAAAACAATTACTATAAATGTAGAAAGTGTTGTAACAACACCTTAAAACACACTTAATAAAACAGATGATCTCCTATTTAATCTGTTGGATTACATACAGTCAATGGAGGACCAAGACCCTTGTAACATCATTTCCTGTCAGGAGCCCAAAACATATGGCTGCCACCAGCCCTTAATTACAGGCTGATTCACATATAAATAACTCTGGACTGCAAAAACTCACAGAAAACCACAATGGCTCGTTCAAATTGGCTTTTTATGGGCTTTCAGACATTAAGAAATCCTGTACATGACAGTTCCCCTATAAAGTAAATCTCCTTGATGGGGTAATGATACACATATATGTCAATAATTAAAAAGTCAATTAAGACAGTAAACTGTGGGAGAGTTTGATTAATTCCCTTTAAACACTTAACAGAAATGTCTGATATCTCAAGGGACTCCATCCAACTATCTTTTTGGCTGTCTTATTTAGTTATTTATGAAAGGGTTGACATTTCAGGCTGTACATAATGTGCCATAACGAATAACACATGAGAGACAGAAAATTATTCTATGGTAACATTCCTGATTGGGGGGAAAGGGGATAGATCCAGAGGTCATTGGCATAGGAATATAAATACTAGGAGGTATGTTTTTATCAAGCATAATTCCTTGTCAGAAATGTTAACCCACCTAGAAGATGGTTTTACATAATAATAATCACCAGAATGTTTACGGGTGAGTTTATATGACTACATGGATGTTACAGTATAGACGATATGTCTATAAGAACTAGAGAACTGAAATAACTTTTTAAGATGGGTTGAACATATCAGTTTCTGCTTGATCCAGGAACAGAGCAGTCAAGATAACTGAAAGTCTGAGGAACTGAGTTTTCTCACTGCTGAAAATGTTAAATGCAAGATGAAACACTGGACAAATCAGCACCTCGGGGCCCTTGCCATCAGCAGGCTGTCCTTCTAGCACCAGTTCACCAACTGGGTGCATGGCAGGTGGTGGCAGACCAGGGATTTAAGGATCCCTCCTCCCATGAAGATTAGAGTATGTGAGGCCAGTGTGAATGGAACAGTTGGAGTAGAAGGACTGAGTCTGCCAGATAATCTGTTTATTGCTCACTATGTTGCTGCTAAAAATCTCAGTTATTGCTAGACTGCATTATTCTATTCCCTGCACTAGCTAGTGTCTACTCAAATATAAAACTTGATTGGGACCCTGCCTATAACTGTGGTGTCACATCTGAGGTTCTCCTCATTAGTGCTGGACAAAATTTCTAGTACTCTTGTGAAATTGCATGAAATCACCTATTTTGTATTCATAAAATTTTCATGAAATTGCATTAAAATTCAGCATAATTTTGCTTCCCTTATTTACATAACTGCATTTTCTTTTGCAAATTGCACACTTTTTAAAGCATGGGTTCTTAAAAATGTGCAGTTTCAGCAACTAGCATCTTCTTCCCCACATTGCACACATTCAAAAATCTGAGTTCTTAAAAATGCACAAGTTCAGCTAGTAGCACTATTTCTCTCCAAATTGCACATTTTTAAAAATGTACTTTAAAAATGCAGTTTCAGCAAAGAATGCCACAAACTGAGCATAAACTTGACAAACTGTGCATTTTTATGTCTTAATCTGCAAAATTGTGTACTTTTGCTCATGTTGTGCGAATAGTTACATAGTACTATACACTGTGCTCAGTTCATGAAATTGTGAAAATGGTGCAATTTCACAGGAAGTGAGCAAAACTGATTTTTCTGCTTTTGTCGAGCACTAATCCCAACCCCAAAAATACCTATATCTACTGTATTATCTAATTTGTACAATGGGGTGGTTTGTGGGCCTGTATATGGTCCCATCTGGGAAGTCTTTAAACCAAATTTGAATTGTAGTGACCTCAATCTTAAGTGTAAAAGGTTCTGTCACCATATTGTCAGTTTATGATCTACATATGCAATGTTGAAATACTGCAAAGTTTATGTTGTTCTTCTGTTGACTAGTGTTTATCCAGACTCTGGCCCCACTCATGTAAATGGCTTACAACTTTCTGTGACAAATCAGGATCTCTTACTCCCTTCCAATTGTCTTCTATCCAATTCACTCTTTCTTCCTACTCAGAGTTACTGACCATGTCATTCAATGGAATCAAACACGCTTCAATGACCTGGCCAATGCATTTGATGCAGTAAATCATTCTCTGCTCCTAGCCAAACTTGCAATTTCGAATTTTTCTTCCTTTTCAATGTGCTGGTTTGTGTGCTACCTATCAGATACATCCCAATCAGTTAAATCAGAAATAACTATTTTCCTTCAGCTATCTGTCTCTTTGTGGGTCCCACAAGGGTCCATCCTGGGCACTCTCCTTTTCTCTGTTTTCATAAACAATCTCCCCAGCTCTCTAACCATTTGCAAATCCCACAGGTATCCTGATGATACCATCATCTTCTCCTCTGGCCCTACACTCTTATAATTTGAGAAAATACTACAGGTTGACTTTGACAGCATACGAACATGGTCCATTGCAAATCAGCAAGCCATGAATCAGAAGAAAACTCTATCTATGCTTTTTGGCACAGCTCACTGCCTTTGCAATGCCCTTCCTACGTTGAAGTCACATTCCTTGTCAGGTGCCATCATTGACTCCGTAACTTCTTATAAATAAGTAAGTTGATTGATTACTTCCTCCACATAAGTTACATTGTGAGCACATATTTCCCCAAGCTCAGAGCCCTTTACAGAGTAAAAAAAATATTTCTTGTATAAGAAGGGCTGTGTCTCATCCAGCTGGGTTTGAAGTGCATCAGCAGAACTGTGTTCATCCAATACACAATCTCAGATAGTCATTGTGCAGTATGAGTATTGCATGCAATTTCCATGGAATCAAATGGGTGGCTATAACTGAAAATGTTCCCACTAGCTTCCAACTGCACCAACTCATCTACTTGGGGTCATAAAGATGTTTTTATAGCCAGTATTCTCTTTTGAAACCATGCCCAAATTCCAGTATTTACCTTGTTCAGGTCAGTTCAGTTCAGTTTATTGACAGGATAAAGCTCCATTGAGCAGGATCATTTGCTATGAGGTCCTGGTACCAAACAGTCATAAACACAGAGTGTGCAGACAGTAACATCAAAGAGAACCTAAAATATACAAAATACTTATCGCTATACAAAACCATAGTCCAGATATTTACAGCTATATGAAAATTATAGACAGGTAAGGTAAGGGAGAAGTACAATGTTGCAATATACAGGCAAAACGGTGTATGTGCCAGGGCGACAAATATAAACATTGATCAAACTTAAAGAAGTTATCATTGCATGCAGTACAAGCTACCATAAAAGTGAATCACTGGCAGTATGCAGGAATCTGATCTGCTGAGGTACAGCAAGGTAAAGCTGTAGAAGGTAATGATGTGGGGGGGGATGTAGAGATGTGGTGGATAAGGAATGAGTAAGTACAAAAGGTGGGTGGATGAGAACTGCAGGGGGTGGATATGGAGTCGGAAAAGGCCAAGGTGGAAGGGGAAGGGTCAGGGGTACGGCAGTGGGACTGGAAGGGTTAAGGGGTACAGTAGCAGAATTGGAAGGGAAGAAAGAAAGGAAAGGAGGCCAGGAAGGTCAGTCACAGGTGGGGAAGAAAAAGAGTGAAAAGATAAAAATAAGTGTCAGGAGAGAGGTGAGGAGAGTGTTACTAGAGTGCTACTTATTGGCAGGTACAGACTTCATTGAGTCTTCTGGAGATCAAGTTCCTGAAGCTGTTTAGAGGGATCAATGTCTCACACATGTAATTGTGGTTTGTTATTCTGCCCCTTTCCATAAAAGTGCTTTATGAACGTATGAACATGCAAAATTGCCAGCAGATAAAGGCCTTATGGTCTATCAAGTCTGCTCGGTTGTACAACTAGCAGCCATTATACTGTAGCTGCTCTTCCCTCCCCTCCTGTCTCCCCCTAGTGACCCTCCCCCTTACCCTGCCCCATTCCCTTTTGAAGCAGCCTACTGTTCTACAGAGATCCACCACTGGCCGTCGACAATATTTTTTGTCAAATGACCACACAGTGAAACCGGCAGGTCGACCGCATTTTACAATTGACTGCTGGTTTCATATTACAAGTGTTTTCTTTGGGAGGCTTTGCCCCCTACCCCCCCATGGGGGGGCTACACTGCCCACACCCCTCCAATTAGGATTGTTAACTCCAAGTCAGAGCTGATTAAGGGGGGTGCAAGACCCCCCGACAGACAGTGCTGGGTTCCAGCGGGTTCCCTACAGTGACGTGGTGCTGCTGTCGCTCTAGGGGACCGCACTATTGAAATATCACTGACAGTGTGGTATACCATTCTACAGGATACTGCTTCCTTTGGCAATGTGTTCCACCCAGACACCACCCTCTCCATAAAAAAATTATCTTCTCATTTCCCTCCTGAACCTTCCCCATTCCAATCTCAGATCGTGCACATGAGTGTCCCTCCCCCTCCTTAATTTGAAAAGCTCTTCCATGCTCATTTTATTTAGTCCCTTCATGTACTTGAAGGTTTCAATCATGTCCCTCTAGTCCTCCTTTCCTCCAGGGTGTACATGTTCAACTCCCTCAGCCTGCTCTTGTAGGGTAAGTTTCCTAGACTGTGGATCAATTTTTTTGCCTGTGCTGCACCGCCCCCAGTAATCTAATGTCCTTCCTCAGGTACAGTCACCAGAACTGCACACAATACTCTAGGTGTGGTCTACCCAGTGACCTGCATGGCGTCAGGATCACCTGCCCCCTCCTGGAGGATATGCCTCTGGTAATACAACCCAGCATCCCGTGGGCCTTTACAGCTGCCTTTCTACACTGTGCTGAGTTGTTCATTGCTCGTGTTATGGCCACCCCAGATTCTTTTTCTTCTCCTCTGTCTTGGCTAGTTGAATCTCCCCTAGATGGTAGCTCCTCCTTGGGCTTTCTGCACTGAAATGTAGCACCTTACATTTCTTGGCATTGAACTCCAGCTGCCAAGTTTCCATCCAGGCCTCCAATTTTGCCAGATCATCTAGCAACCCCTGCCACCCTCCTAAGACATCCACTACTGCTTTCATCTTGGTGTCATCTGCAAACAGACTGATCTTGCTCTTGATGCCTATTGAGATCCACTACTGCTTTCATCTTGGTGTCATCTGCAAACAGACTGATCTTGCTCTTGATGCCTATTGAGATGTCTGTTATGAAGATCCCAAACAACACCAGTCCCAGTACAAAGCCCTGTGGCACCCTGCTTGTCATCACCCTGGGAGATTAGAGCTGTCTGCGCACCACATCTTTCTGCTGTCTCCCTTGCAGCCAGTTCACTACCCATCCCACCATCTTCGCCCTCACCCCTGTGCCTTTCAAATTATTTCCTAGCCTACCATGTGGCACCGAATCAAAGGCCTTACTGAAGTCCAAGTACAGGACATCCAGTGCATGGCCCTTGTCTAATTGTCTGGTCACCCAGTCATAGAACTCCACCAGGTTGGTCTGACAGGATCCTCCTGAGACAAATCCATGCTGTCTGCCATCCTCCAGCCCATTAGCATCTAGGAGGGAAACCAGCCTCTCCTTCAGGATTGTCTCCAGCTTTCCAATGATGGACGTAAGATTCACTGGACTGTAGTTTCCTGAATCATCCTTGGGGCCACTCTGGTGGAAGGGTACCACGTGCACCATCCTCCAGTCGTCAGGTACACTCCCTGAGTCCAGGGAGGCATTGAACAGGACTGTCAAGGGTTCTGCCAGGACCTCTGCCAGCTCCTTTAACACCCTGAGGTGTATACCATCTGGCCCAAGCACCTTGTCCATCCTCAGTGCCCTCAAGCCCTCCAGTACCTTGTTCATCAGGATTTCCCCATCTGTCACCCCTCCAGTTCCCTGTCCCCCCCTTTGGGTATAGCTCCCCCTTTCTTTTTAGTAAATACTTGTTTAATGCTTCTGCCTGTTCTGCCCCTGTTTCTACTCACCCCCCCCATCCCTTTTGATCCTTACTATCCGGTCCTTACAACTCCTTTTCTCCCTGATGTACCTGAAGAAGTCCTTCTACTCCTCTTTGATGCCCTGTGCTACCCTGAGTTCCTTGGATGCCTTGGCTGCACTGATTGCCCTTGTCATCTCCTTTGACTCCTTCAGGTATTCTTCCCTACCCTCCCCTCTCCCTGCTTTTTTGTACCTTCTAAAGGCAGCTCTTTTCTGCCTTACTCTTTCCATAACCCCCCTACTCCCCAGCTAAGGTTCTTGGCCCTAGCTTTCTTACTCTGAAGCCTTGTACATGTTCAGGTTGCCTCCTCAATTCCCAGTTTAATGACCTCCCACTTCTGGTTAGTGTCCATATTTCGAAAGATCCTGGCCAGATACCCCTGTACTATTTCCCTTATCCTCCCAAAGTCAGCCCTCCTGAAGTCTAACATCCTTGTGCCCATTTCTACTCCCCCTTTCCCCATGTTTCTCGTGAACCACACTGAGTGGTGGTCACTTCCTGCCAGCAGTTTCTTCCACTTCCAGCTCCCTCACAAACTCATCATTCACCAACATGAGGTCTAGGAAGTTCCCTAACCTGGTTGGCTCGTTGACCATCTGCAATAGGAAGCTGTCCCTGGAAGGCATCCAGAAGTACCTGCTCACTCCTATTCGTGGTGGCTAGGGGTACCCCAATCCACTCCCGACAGGTTGAAGTCCCCTATGATCACTGTGTTGCTCCTCCTGCAGGTCCTTCTGATCTGTCCTGCTAGTTTTCTTTCTAACTCCTCAGTCTGAGAGGGTGGCCTGTACACCATTCCCATCCTAAGGTTCCTATTTTTGGAGTCCTGTAGCTGCACCCATAATGACTCTGTGCTGTCCTCCTCCTCTTCCTCCCTGACACACTTCACATACAGTGCCACCCCTACTCCATTCCCTTTTATCCTGTCCCTCCAAAATAACCTATACCCCGGTACTGCCAGGTCCCAGTTATGGTAATGGGTGGCCCATATCTCTGTGATGGCCACCATGTCCTCCTCCCCATCTGCCATGTGAGCCCGTAACTCTGCTGTTTTATTCCCTATACTCCTAGCATTCAAGGTTACCACCTTCCACCCCACTTCCTTCCCTCTTCCCTACTTGCTCTCCCTTTCTAACATCCTCTTCTGACCTCTTCCCAAGTCCCTTGCTGCTGGTATGGGGGTAAGCTAATTCGGCTTCCCTTCCTGTGGATTCTGCATGACTCCTGCCCACCTGCTACCCTCCTCATCTAGTTTAAATTCTCATTGTTTGCTAAGTATTCCCCCATTTTCTGTTTCAATACCCTCCTTCCCTCCTCACTCAAGTGCAGTCTGTCCTTACCATAGAGATCCTTGCTCTCCCAGTCCTTCCCCACCCCCACCTGCCCATACCCTTTGGACTGACACCATTCTCTTAGCCACGTGTTAAATTTTTCTATCCCCAGCTTCCTTGCTGTACTCACCTTGGGTACTGGAAGCAACTCCAAGAAAGTTACTGATCTTTCTGCCTCCTCACAAATCAGCCCCAGCTCCTCAAACCTCCTCTGGACTACAACTACCATATTTCCCACCAGATCATTTGTTCCCAAATGCAAAACAATGTGAAGTTTCTCTCTACCCTCTTAGCATACTTCAGAACAGATTGACCCACCTTTTCCATTGTCATGCCTGACATGGCCTCCACCCATATGCGACTATGCCTCTCCCCTTGCTTCCCCATTTGATCACTTTCAGAACTGAGCCTCCCAGCACTAGGATTCCACTTTTGTTTTCATGTTCTGCTCACCTTGTCCTTCCTTTATCCTGTCCTCTTCCTCTCCATTCCTCCTCATCCTCATCCTCCTCCTCCAACGTAGTTTCCCCTTCTACTGCAGTTGTAATGTCCCATGCTTCTGCCCTGTTCTCCTGCTCCCCTTTTTCTTCAGATTTTTTCCTCCCCCTCCACTGGGCTCCACCTGCCTCCTCCTTCAGGTGCATCCCTACTGTTTTCCTCTCATATCTCCCCCCCTTCCTCACCACTCTCCTCACTCAAACATTCCCCTATACCATAACCCCCTCAACCCCTTTGACCCCTCCCATTCTGTTCTCACCTTCTCTGTCATCAGTTCCTCTGTCCCACACTCCCCCATCACATCCCCCAATTCTGTCAGCACTTAGAACTGATTTTTCGATGCTCCTTCCCTAACACCTATTTCCTCCATCCTTCTGCTCACCCCCTACTGCTGCTGACTCTGTGACTGTTAGATTCCTCCTTCCCTTCCATCCTTCTTTTCTCCCCTTTCCTGCCCTCATTTGTTCACTAAGCCGGGAACCCCTGTCTCGTTCCCCCATTTGCCATCATATTCCTGCTCCTCCCCCTCCCTCTTTGATCTGTTCTCCCCCAACAGTTACCATCCTTCTCTCCCCATCCACTAAGTTGTCCACCATTACAACCCTTAGTCCCCTCCTAAGCTCCATTTGTAAACAGCTGATCTCATTCCTAAGCTGCATTATTTGCCTGCACACCCAACACCCTCCCACTCTCCACACAATAATCAGAAAGATTGCCACCCCACAATTGTTGCAGCCTCCCATCCCACTGTTGGCCCACCAGCATCCCCCCTTTGTTTTAGGTAGAAGGATGCCCATACCACCCCCACAACCCCTCCCATCCATCTTTTCCAGCTGTGCCCACGATTCCCCCGGCTCCCTGATACCTTACCCTCATGTAAAAGTTAGACAACCAACAAAGCTTGCCCCCAAATAAATTCAGCCTGTCCCCTAAGTCCTAAAGCAAGAAGGACCCTTCATCAGTTGTACCTATAAGTGCCCTTTTCCCCTAAGGCTGTGTGCTGATGAAACAAGAAGAAACCACAATACCATCCTCATTCTTCTTCCTGCTTATGCCCCCCAATTGCTATCTGCTATCTCCTATCCATTTTTTGTGTTATTTTGCTTGTGATGTCCTGTGTGGTCATAGGGTGCTGCAAGGCACTATGGGACCAGCCCTATAAATGAAGGCTGAGCCTTGGGGTGGATGGGATCAACCCCACAGGCTGAGTCCAAAAACAATCAGCAAAGGAGTTCCCAGGCAGTGGCTGGTCCAGTCACAACCACTTAGAAGCTGCTAGATGCTTCCACGACTGCAGCAAAAACAAACACAACCCCCCAGTCAGCCCAGCAGCCTGAAGCTACTGAAATCAACCACAAAGGCTGTGAAATTAATAGAATTGCAGTCTGAAACTGTTCAAAATCCCAAACAGCACTGACTGACCCCCAAGGCACATATCCCCTTCCAGTACAAGCAAAAACAACAATAAAATCAAAACAGCAGGAACAAATACTTCCCTTTTTAGTTCAACTGCCCTCAAACAGCATGAACAAAACCTGTCCTGTAGTTCATCCTCATTCAGGCTCCAAATACAAACTAAAGCAATTAGCTCAAAATGGCTCCTGGATTGGTTCCTCTTCCTCAGCCTTCCTTCCACAAGGCTAAATCAGTTTGCAGCTTCCTGTGTAACCACACAGAACAGAATTGCAGCCAGAAACAGTTTTCCTTGCAAAAGTATTGAGTGCTTAGTGATACCATCCCTGACTGAACTGAGGTGTACGCCTCAACTGCACCTTATACACACCTTGAAAATACTATACACCTCAACTGCACCTGAAAAATGTGTACTTTTACAGATATACACCTAGCCTGTGCCTTACGATCTTTAGATTTACCTGTATGCTCCTCAACTGCATCTTACCAAATTAACATTTAGCAGGGTACTCCTCAACTACACCCCATAAATTTAAAATTTTGCACTATATGCCTCATCTGCACCTCACAAACTTTATCTGTATTTACCTCAACCATACCGCAACTTCTACCTTGTGCTTCTGAGTGGATCTTTTTAGTCCTGTAGGAACACCATTGGCTGTTCTGATTTCTGAAATCCCTAGACATACTTCTTGGTTAGTGGCAGTGTAATCTCAGGTAGCAGCTGGAGCTTTATGTTTAGCTCAGGAGTGCTTGTAAAATCAATCTTTTCTTAGAGTAAGACAATTTTACGTTGATAATAAGTTTATTTTTGTTCCAAAAAGTGGCAAACAGTTTCCTAGGTGTGCAAATAATTGTATGTGTATGTATCTGTTTTGTTTATTTAATGAAGGTGAGACTAGGTGCCAGTAACTCCACAGTACCCTTTATGTGTTTTTGTAAGGTACACTATTTCCAGTGACAGATGTGCAGTATACAATAAATGTATTTTAATTGCTTTTCCTCCAGACACTGCTCCATCTACTTAATGCAAGAGTTTCTAGGGGTTTTCTTTTCTAATTTTTAAAGAGTTTAATGCAGGAATGTATATATGTATTTTCTTTTCCTGCAATGGAGCCGGGGTGGTAAAGAAGTAAGGAATTTCTCTTTTGTTAATACTTTTTAAAGTTCAGCTTAAATTAGTTAATTAAGCAACTAGTATTTACTTTTTACGTTCGCTTGCGCGCATGCGCAAGGAACATCTTGGGAGAATGGGACACTTTGGAGGTGTGCTCCTCCTCTGCAATCCCCTGCTCCATTGAACAGGCATGGCAGTCCTGCACCAATCGGACGTGGTGCTGTGAATGACAGCGGTGGTCTTCTCTTCAAAGAAAACCACCGCTGTGTGCTTGCACCGCATCACGCCACCCCCCCAAAATCTTTGCTGCCACACTGGGAGCCCGTCCCAGCTTGGCAAATGTCCCACGTCATCTGCTGATGGGGGTGCCCAATCCCCAGTCAGCTCCACGGCCCCCCCCAGCCATTCTTCTGCCACGCTGGGAGCCCACCCCAGAGTGGCAAACGTCCCGCGTCGTCTGCCGACGGGGGTGCCCAATCCCCTGTTGGCTCCACGGCCCTCCCAGCCATCCTTCTGCCATGCTGGGAGCCCACCCCAGCGTGGCAAACGTCCCATGTCATCTTTTTTTTTAAACCTGTAAATCAAAAACGGTCCCACGGCGCTTCTCCCAGCCCCCACAACCCGCACCCACACACTGCGCACCCTGCCTCCCACACCCCCTCACCCCTTACTTACCTCAGGAGCTTGCGCGACAATCTTCGATGGACCGAACACGCCTGCACTCTTCAAAGCCGACCGCGAACTGAAGAAATGCCGGTAAGCTGTGTAATGGGCTAGATAGGGGGTTTTCAACTTTATTGCATATCTCAGGCATTTTTTGGAATTTTTGCACCAAATTTTCAACATGGGGTTTTTGGGACCCCTTCTCATTATTGATGTCAATGTTATGGTGTTATGGGCCCTAAGGGTGATTTCAAGTCACTGCACAGTCACTGTGTGAATCACCTTTGGGCCTGAATAATGCCATGACAGTGACATCATTCATGAGAAGGGGTCCAAAACCCCATATGTTGAAAATTTGGTGGAAATTTTAAAATGACTGTTTCACGAGCTGCATTGCACAGTTCTAATGAGGCTCGTAGAAGTTTTAATTTTCAATATTTTCACCCAGATTTTCCACATTGCCATTTTACCACACCTCCTTATGAGCAGTACAGCTGTCATTTTTCACATCCTGCCAAATGTGTTTCGCTTTTATGTAGCGCATAATGGCGCAGCGAAAAGCAAATCAATGTATGGGACACATTAAGAAAATCACCATGACATTGTTCATTAGCAGAGGTCTTAAAATGGCTATGTTGAAAATTTGGTGAAAAATTCCTAAAATGACTGTTTCTACGGTCGTTGCACAGTTCTACACTGCGCTCGTGCGTTTGAATTTTCAATATTTTCACTCCAGATTTTCAAAATTTCCATTTTACCACACCTCCTCATGAGCAGTATAGCTGTCATTTTTCACATCCTGCCCAAAACGTGTTTCTGCCCATGTAGCGCACAATGGCGCAGTCGGTGTGTGAACTCAATGTATGGGACACATTAAGAAAATCACAGTGACACCATTCATGAGCAGAGGTCTTAAAATGGCTGTGTTGAAAATGTGGTGAAAAAATTCCTAAAATGACTGTTTCACGATGTCGTTGCGCGGTTCCTATGCGCGTTCAGTAAGTTCGCGAATTTTCAATATTTTCACTACAGATTTTTCCACATTGCCATTTACCACACCTCCTTATGAGCAGTACAGCTGTCATTTTCACATCCTGCCCAAAACGTGTTTCCGCCCATGTAGCGCACAATGGCGCAGTCGGTGTCTGAAATCAATGTATGGGACACATTAAGAAAATCACAGTGACACTGTTCATGAGCAGAGCTCTTAAAATGGCTATGTTGAAAATTTGGTGAAATAAATTCTAAAAATGACTGTTTTACAAGCGTGCGTTGCACAGTTCCTCACGCTCGTAAGTTTGCGAATTTTCAATATTTGCACTCCAATGACTTCCAAATACCTAAACAGCACATAGAAGCAAGCAACATTCGGCATTGACAAATACTTGTACTTCTTTGTCACTGATTTTTTTAAGCCATATCCAAGTGCCAAATACCACTGCAAATATCTGCAAGCGAACGTTCGGCATTAACAAATGCTTGTTCTTTTAGAGAGGATCTCTGCCCTGTATTTAGAGTTTATGTTTTTGTAGCTACACTGGCGGTATTGATATGTGTACCTCAACTACATCTCTAATGGAGGTGCATACCTTGCCAAGGTGTACCTAATTCACATTTTTTATACAAATATTAATTTTTATACAAATACAAACTGCACCTCATGACTGCACCTTGGGTTAAGGTGTACACCTCATTGATTTGTACCTAACTAGCCTTTTTAGATGCACAGCAACTATACCTGCTGACTACTCCTCTTATCAAAGCACAGACCTCACTCAGGTGTATCTAATGAGCAGTTTTAAATGCACATCAACTACACCCAAATTAAACTGTATGTGCACCACTGTTGAACACCATGTACACCTCCTAGACAGTAGAGCAGCTGAGGTGCACAGTTCAAGGTGTACTGAGGTATACCACACCTCATTTAAACCTTACCTACACATTAAATACACCACAGCTGGGTCAGGGATATGGTCATACCTCTCAACAGTCCCTGATTTTCAGGGGTGTCCCTGATTTTACCTCAAAATTTTATTCTGCCCTTCCTAAAAAGTGTGGTTCCATGACCAAACAGTAGGGGTTGTAAGCACAAACTGATATCAAACATTAAAGTTACAGATTTGTTCTTCCTTAGAAAATGCATTTTACACTAAGCCCCTTATTATTCCATGTTCTTGAGTAGATATCAACAATTTTGAAGATGTGTCCCTGATTTTGGTCCTTTGTCCCTGATTTTTTTTAAGCCTTGTCCCTGATTTATGAGGCAGGAGGTTAAGAGGTCTGGATATGGTTGTCTTTCAGGCACAGTCTGTATACCATGTGACACCTTGCCGTGTTCTAGAACAGTGAGGCATTCAAGAGAGGAAGATTTGCTCTACTGTTATGTGGGACTACAGCAGTTTTATTGAATAAAATGGACCCCAAATCTTGTTAAACATTTGTAGATTCCTGTGCACTTTTATAACAGGCTTGTAGAGAAAGTGACACAGACATATTTTATTGGGGGGGGGCTGCTTTTTAATCAGAGTTATCTGACTCTAATTTCAGCAGTGTGGATGAGGAAAGAGAGTGCAGTGGGAAGGGTCTGCAGCAGTTTTGTTAATGAAAACCGATCCCACATCTTGCTAAAAAGCTAATCACTCTTCTATAATTTTACAACAGACTTGTGGTTAATATGCCAGAGAAGGTTTTTTTTTTTTTTTTTTTTTAGCAAAATGTCTACTTTTTAGTCAAGGATATTTGACTCTAATATCAGAAGTGTGGATTAGGTGAGATAGTGTGCAGGGGGAAGGGCTGTCCCTTTTGCAATACACAATCTGCAGTATCACCTGGTGTGGGAAAGTAAAGGCCTGTGGTTTATGAGAGCAGATTGAAATTAATGTATTTTAGGTAATCTGTATCTAGAATTCTGTCTGTTCCAAACTGTTTGACATTTTCTAATAAAATTGTACGTCCTTAGTCCTCTATATAATATGTAAATTTAGTGTGAATATTAGGCATTTTATTTGTTTTATAAATATGTGACTGCTGTGTTTCATTAATCACAGATAATCCATTTCTTTTTATCAGGCAAGTCCTTAATCTGCTTCTGGAAATGACACTATCAAACTTAAATAAAATAAAGAGCTGTAGGTGGGGTTACCTGGAGCGACTAAGGGGATTAGTATGTCTAAGAGGCCTTGTACTATACAGGCAAGCACCTGAGCATGTGTTGTGTGAGCAGGGGTGTGTGTTGGAAATTAAAAGGAAATGTCCTGAGGGATGTAACCAGGCTGTTGGTGTGTGATAACAATCCTTAACCAGTCCTTTTGTCATACTATCCAGGGCATCATGAGAGTAGTGTGTGACAGTCAGCATCATTAAATATCACTGCCATACGTTTTTCAAAAATATTTTAAACTATATTTTAGAACCTGTAGTTAAACATTTATTTTCTTGTGACTGTTGTACTAGCATGCAACAGACACTGTTCCTTCCAGTCATAGGACATAGAGTAGGGGATATGTGGGGTAACTGCAAGCCACAAAACATGTTAGCAATAACCCATGACAGGGTATGGGGTTATAGGCATTTAATCCATGTCTTGGGTGCATTGTGAGGCATGAGGCCCCAGGAGCATACTGAAACAACCAAATCCCAACAACAAACTGAAATGGAAGAATAAGAGCAACAAACATCAGCTAGTGGCAAATTGTAACTACCTGCCCTGCCTTATGTCAGAATTACAAAAAATGTAGAATGTTTATTTATATTCACAGACCTACGCAGCCAGTATAGTGTTATGCTTGTGCAACTGTGTTAGTTTGGTTTGGGCCGTTCACACTCTCTATTCCAGAGGAATTACCACCCTGTAGGGTTACAAAAGGTAAGGAACCCTTTGACAGGGTTCTACCCGTAGAGGTGCTACGGGACGATTCCCATGACTAAAGGTACCTTAGGAATCCCCTTAAGGAGATAGTGCTGCTGCTGGAGGAGGAGGAGGGGAGGATGGTGGGGCAAAAAAAAAATGCTTCACAATGAGGCTGATAGGAACTGCTTATATAGCTCAGGAAGTGGGAGTGGCTGGCTGCTTGGCCACTGAACTCCAGGCAAAGCCTTTCCAATTATTTTATTGAAAACTTCAGAGACTACCTTTGAGCACAAATGCTCAGTTAGAAAGGTTCCATGTCAAAGACATAATCACAAAGAAACTTTACAAGTATAATAAGTTCCAAAGGAAATGTAGTCAGGTCTGGCTCCAAGCACTTAAGGTGGTACAATTACATACAATTTTGAAATAATCAATAGATTGTTGTATAAAAAGTTGCAGGTTATGTACAGTGAGAAACTGAATAAAACTGTTTAATGGTTACAATTGCATTGGACTGCAAAGGCAAATCACAAAGATTCCTTAAACTGATTAAACTTAGGGAGATTTATCTGTGTTTCAGGAAATTTGTTTAAGCAAATAGCAGCCCTGACAACAAGTGACCGCTTCCCTCAGCTCAGTACACTGGAAAGGAGGCTGAAAGGCATTCCTGATTATGTTCCTGGTGTTGTCTTGGTTGGAGACAGTGCAGAAGCAATTTGTTAAAGAAGGAGGATCTTTTTGGCTAGCAAACAGGTCTGGAACTGTTTTCTGCCGAGTAAAGGTAGCCAGTTAGTGAGTGCATAAAGGGCACAACTATGAGTGCAGATATATGCATCACGTACAAATTAACACAGCTTATCAAAGATCAGCTTCACTTTCTTTAGTACTGTGTCACAGGCATCTGAATAGACAGTTAGCCCATAATCTATAATGTGACAGAATGGAGCTGGCCACAACAAGGCATCTAGTATCTCCAGTGAGACTGTTCCTGTTATAGTACAAGGCACCCAGTCTTCTGTAACTATGGCTACCAGACTATCAACATGGGGTGCAAAATATAAGGTGTCATCCAGAGTTATTCCAAGGCATTTGAAGGTCTCCACCTGTTCAAGATTTTGTCCTTGGCCGTTTTAAATGACAAAGGGTGGAACATTCCTCTTCTGTGGGAGGCTAGAGAAGAACATGTTTTGTTTTGTTTTGTAATTAAGGATCAGTTTGTTGTTGGAGAACCAGCTTTCAAGTGGCCTAAAGTTACTTTGGACAGTGGCAGTATGGCTGTCAAGGTCAGGGTTTCTTGAATAGATGACTGCATCATCAGCATAGATGAGTATATTAGTTGTATGACAAACTTCTGGCAGTTGATTTATGAAAAGGTGAGAAAGGGAGTTGGCCCAAAATGGAGCCCTGTGGGACACCAATAGATACTCCCCTAATTTCAGACAAGGATGTATTGATCTTCACCCACTGGGAATGATTGGTGAGATAGCAGAGTAACAAATCAACTGAGTTCTGTGACAAACTCAGACCAAGGAGTTTGTTAAGTAGGAGCTTATGTTTGACTAGGTTGAAGTCTTTAGTATGGTCAATATATAGGACTTCAACTAGGTCACCATTATCTACAGCTTCATGAACATAACTGGTGTATTTCAACAGAGCCATGTTGGCACTGTGGAGCTTCCAGAAGCCATGCTGCTGTACACACTGGACACTGTGTTGCTAGAGGTGAGTGACAAGTTGCTCTTACTGTATTTTTTATCCTTTCTGCCCCATGTTTGTATTTGTAGGAAAGTTATTGGTGGTCTGAGTGGACTGGCCTATATTTATTTTTCTGTGATGATGCAGGTGTCCAATTTGTTTTCAATTAAAGGCATCCCAGGTATCAAGTGAGAGCTGGAAGGGGCATGTCCTTCTTGGAACACTGGTTAAGTCATGAAAAAGCACTGAGAAGATCTAGAAAGTAAGGAACCTAGCTAGGGCTCCCCCGGAACTGGGAGCTAGAAACATTAGGGAGGGAAACAGCAAGGCAAGAGTTCAGAAAAGGGTTGGTAAAGATGCCAGGTGCTGGAGTTCACTCAGCCTGCAAAAAAGGGAAAAAACATGAATTAAGGAGGCTACAGAAAACTACACGGAGAGATACTGTAGTTAAACATTTTATTGTTGACTTAAGGCAGGTCATACACACATGGCAGAGTGTAACATAGAGAGAACCTTACATGACAAAAGATTAGGCTTAAACAATAGTACTAATTAACAGAACAGTCCGTCCTTAGTGATGACCTTATAAATTATCTTTCACATATATTACATGGAGAGATACTGTAAAAAAAAAAAGAGTTTACGCACAAGATAGAAAGAGTTAAAGAGGACAAGAAATAATTTCTAATTGGCAGCTGTTTATAAAGTTGTTATTCTCAAAAATTATATGTATTCTCCTAAATCATCTGTGTTTAACTGTACCTGAATAAAAAGTGATACAAAAACTGTATTTTGGATTGTTTTGTTTTTATGGGCAGCATTGTGTTACAGTTCTCATCATGGAACCACTAATTTGGAGTTTTAACTATGTCACTGTTTGTGCAGAGAACTCTAAGCATAGTTCTGATAGGTCAAGAGCTCATAATTAGCATTCTGTGCACAAACCGTGATATAGTTAAAACTTTAGATCACAGGTTCTATGAAGGTAGCCTTAACAGAATGCTGCCCATAAAAACAAAACAATGCAAAGTACAGTTTTTGTATCACTTTTTATTCAGGTATAGTTACATGTGGATAGTTTAGGGGAGTACATATCATTTCTGAAAATAAGAACTTAATAAACAGCTGCCAGTTAGAAAGGATTTCCTGTCCCCTTTAAGCCTTTAATGGTAGGAGCAAAGGAAACAAAATAAGTGAGCTCCAAGCAATGGTAACAGAAGATGGGCTGGACCTCATAGCCATTAGAAAAACTTAAGCCGCAGATAATAACAGCTGGGACCTGGTGGTCTCAGGCTCCACCATAGATAGGCAAGATAGAGGGAAAAGGTAAAGGAGAAGGGGTAGCCCTTGGAGCAGCAAAGGGGGAGGTAGTAGTGGTGGTGGGTGATCTGAAACTGCTGGATACTGACTGGGATGTTCCAGCTGCCAGGAGCACCAGAGTCAGACCCTGCTGGATATATTCCAGGACTGTCTGCTTTTGCTGATGGTTAAGGAGCACACCAAGCAGGATACCATTCTTGATGTGGTGCTCACCAACTTGGAGGTGGTAGGAGGTGTGCATGGGGAGGGGCAACTAGGATAGAGTGATCATAACTCTATTTGGTTTGAGCTGTCTCTTGGGACTGGGGAGCTCCAATCAAGGGCTGAGGTCCTTGATTTCAGGAGGGCAGAAGTCAACTGGATGCAGGAGTTGGTCTAGAACCAATCAGTTCCATGAAATTGGCAGCCAGTACAGCCCTTCCTTCACTTTCGCAGCTGTCTGTTGACAGCCACAAAGTGTAATCACATACTTGAATGGGTGGTGGTGTCCATGTATGGTTAGGGATGAGGACCACTGAACCACCAGGGACTATTATAAACCATACTAATGGGCAATGGGGGAACCACTGACCCACCAGGAAATAGTATAAATCATGGCAATGGGGGGGGGGGGGCATCGAACCACCAATGTATACTGAAATGCTTGAAACCAGGTTATCTTGAAATGATGCCACCAGGGAATGTTATAAAACATGGCAACAGGTGACTGGGGGAGAGGGCAATTGGCATAGGGGTGGTTACAGTACAGTTACCCTGCAATTGGGGGGGCTGGGGTACAGGCTTAGCACCCAGTTACAATGTGGTTTTCGGTGGCAGTAAACAGGGGGAGGGGGCTGTTTACCACTGCTGCATACCTTTGAATATGCCACTGTGCTGGTATGCATGCAGGAACCCCTCATTTGCATAGGCACAGTGGTATATTTAGCACCTTGGCACTACTGTGTTTGAGGGTGTGATCTAGTGGCCTCTGAATATGACCAAAGAGAGCCAAGGCCACCCCATGGCTGGGTGTGCTACAAAGAAAGCAAAGTAACCAATTCAAAAACTGATGTAATAGCTTATTTACTGAAAAGTGTGCATAAGCCTCTTTCCAAAATTCAGTGAGATACCAACAGAACCACACAGAACTCTACCTGGTTTCACCTATAGGATCATCAGGGAGTGCCCGTCACACATAACTACCATTGTAAGTACTACTCTTAAAGCGATATACATAACATACATGGTATGTGTACATATATATTGTAAAGCTAAACATAAAAAGTGTTAAAGAATTAAAGAATACATGTTTAAATACAGAGACAACAAGAAATATCATAAATATTTATATTTCAGAGAACAGTGACAAAAAAGTGTCTTTCTTCACATAGTTCAGTAGCCATGAGTGAGTTAAACCACAGATGAAAAGGATACAAGGAAAACAAGTGGAATTAAAGGTATAGAACATGGTACTACGCATTGTTTGTATCAGTCTGTATATATACTTGAATTCAGAGTTAGAAGTGAGAAACAGTTTTATTTCAGAAAGCAGAGGCAAGCAAACATCTTTCCCTACAATGTTTACTAGCTATGAGTGAGAACACTGTAGTGCATAAGGTATAAAAGAAAACCTTGTTTCCTTTTGTTGATAAATACAAGCGCATGTTGTATATGACAGTAGTAAGGTTTGTCTATGTATACTCTCATAAAGGTAAATATACAAGACAATGGAAAAAGAATGTATCTGAATGCAAAAACAAGTGATTGAAAAGACCAGGGAGTAGACAGTACCGAATAAGAAAAGTAAGCTGGCTGGTTTATGTGGTGTACCTACATGTAAAAACTGTATAGCTATTCCAATAGAGTAAAGACAAATGATGCCACAAAGTAAAGATATGCATCAGCATAGTGCATGGAACGGAATTAGTTCAGCGGTATAAACAAATATACATTTTTTTTAATTTGTGTATAAAAAATGACTAGGAAATTGTACTAAAACATATTTAATTTTATTTAATGATTCCCCAGATTAAGCCATTCCAGAAAAACGCTGGGGTCTTTAAAAACTGAAAGAAAAATAAAGAACATTGAATACTGAAACTTCAAATGGTGTCAAGTACCCTTTTTTGGGGAACTAGAGCTGCCATACCTTTTCCTGACCCCAAATCTCTGAATACAGGCAAGGTCCATCTAAACTAACTGGAAAAAGAAAATAAGTGACTACCCTTAGGGGAACCCCCCCTTTTCCTTTTGGTGCATTAATCAAGATCATAACCAGTAGGGGTCAAAAAGGTCAATATGCTAATTATATATCCTCGGGGTCAAAAAGGCTGCAATGCAAATCAAACAAGACAGCAACATTAAAAATAAATCATGCAAAGTAATAAAAAAAAACACATGCCCCCCAACAGCAACACTGCTCAAGAATCAGAAACTGTAATGAAATTCATCCAACAACTTTGAAAAAACATATAGTGCTTCCTACTCACCTCAAATTCAGTTCAAACCCCAAAAGTCTCAGTGCTGCGTAGATGAGAAAGACATTTCATACTCCTAATAAAAACACAAAATAAATGTCAGAACATGATTCTGCTTAACAACAGAAACATGCTTACAAGTAAGGTCGCAGGAAATCTAATCAACAACATAGGCTTCCAGGTCTGACACAGGTCACATGGAAAGTAAAGGAAGCACATCCAAGGCTTACAGATTAGCTTCATAGATCATGTGGGTAGTACAGTTAAAAGTTAAGAATACCTATTTAAAGCAGAAACAGAACAACACATTTCTTGTAATGCAACTGCACCCAACTAAAGTAGCATGTCAGCTAAACATTAATCTCTGCCGCATATTTAATTGATGCCAATGCCAACCATTTAAAGATTCAGCACCAAACTGCAACACCACTACACTGCTAAAAACAAACATTACTAAACATTTTATAAGTGGCATAAGGCAATTTCCTTAAAGGGAATTATACTATGTCAATGTAACTCATGGTGGGTGAAGTCCCTTGCCCTTCAAGCTCGGAACTTCAACCCATCACTCAGTACATTAACATAGCATAATCCCTCCTCTGTCATTCCTAATTCCTTACTTGCACAGCTTTTCTCTGCAAATGCAGAGTAAGGGGAGTAGGTCAGTGTACACAACCGACCACCCAAACTGTGGTACTTAACAATGAGTTTTTTTTATTTCTCTCCTTGATTCCTTTTAGGAGCAGGGCATTTGGGGAGCTGCAGCTGGAGTGAACCTTACAGCTGGTGTGCGGAGCAGCAGGGAGATATTGTTCTTTATTACAGGCTAGATTATCAAGGGGAAGAGTGGACCTGGAGACCACAGCAGTAATCATTAGTTAAACAGTTTCTTTTTGTCCTTTTTGCTTATTTTGGCTAACAGTTGCTCAGTTTAAAGTGGGGCAGGGTTCAAACTGATTATCTATATTTCATACAGCAGGGGATAGGTATTTGCTCACCTTTAAATGTAAGGGTCTGAAGCAGGAATTGGGGAAGCTTTTTAACTGGCTTCTCTTACTTCTTGCAGCTGAAGTTAGGAAATTGTTTTAGAGCTGGAGGCTAAGGCCTGTCCACCATCATCCCACCCACCCAGGGGTTCTCCACCTTTATAGTCATCCAAGAGTTAGCAACTTCCTACAGCCACACATGAACAGGCTTAACATAAATAGATAACACAGCCTCACTGATAGTGATAATTTAGCAGAGCAATTTAACAGTAAACCCTTTCAATAGTCAAAGTACTTATGTAGAAGGCAGAACGAAGGACAGAGAGGAGAGAGAGAAGAGAAGAAGAGAAGAGAAGAGAAGAGAAGAGAAGAGAAGAGAAGAGAAGAGAAGAGAAGGGAAGGGAAGGAAAGGGAAGGGAAGAGAAGAGAAGAGAAGAGAAAAGTGGAGTGGAGGTTGAGAAGCAGAAAAAACCACCTTGGTGCCATACTAAATGCAGGACACAGGATAAATGCAATAAAACCAGGAGTATAATTATAGCAACAGGAGGGTTTAGCTAGCAAAAAAGGAGGCAATATAGACAGAACAGAAGAGGAATATGTAGGGAGTGTAGTAGTGCAGTGGGTGTGGGCCAACAGTCTTCAGGAGGAAATTCTGGGTACTGCGGTGCTGCTCATATGCAGGCACCTCTTTGGGCTCAGGTTGGAGATTGCCAGCCTCTGGACTGAGCTGGCAGGAGTACTGGGGACCTTTGTCCCCACCCAGAGACCACCATTTCCTCAGTCAGTGCTACAATCGTTGCCCAGCGAACTGGCTGGATGGACTATGGTGGGCTCAGGGAGGATGAGAGAGGTGGTTCAGAGACACATCCCCTTTCTGGTCCAACATAGAAACTCCTATGCTGTCCTGGAGGAGTGGGAGAGTCCTATAAGGGAACCTGAGGTTGTGACCAGGAAGGATGAGTGGGTCCTCCACGAGGAAGAACAAGTGGCTAGAGGAAGAGGACCCCAGAGGAAGAGAAAGCTACATCTGATGGGGGACTCATTTGTCTGGGGAATGGATTTGGGCACAGGTAGTGGGGTTTAGAGGGAGGTTAAGTACCTTCCGGGAGGAACAGCTCAGAGGGAGGGAGAGCGGATTCAGAGGATTGCTAAAGTAGTAGCAAAGAGAAGGAGCTGGAGGTCATTGTTCACCTGTGGACAAATGACCTAGCCAGGGATGAGGCGGTGCATACAGCAGGTGCAGGAGGACTTCAGGGAGTTAGGAGGATGGCTTGTGGAGGTAGTAAGCTACATGACATTCTCAGAGGTGCTGCCAGTTCACAGCAGTGAGGAGGCTAGGAATCTCCTCATCAGAAGCTGGAACACTTGGTTGGATGGTAGGTGAAGGGAAAAGGGTTCTGACTTCATTAGAGACTGGGGACCAACTGAAAAGATGTGGGCCTGTACAAGGGCGACAGCCTTCATCCGTCCAGTAAGGGGATGGAGGTGTTAAATGAACAGTTTAAATGCTTCCTTGACAAGCATTTAAACTAGCCAGGGGGAGAGGGGTAATGGGAGTAGGGAGACTCAAGCATCCCACTCCCACAAGTTAGATCAACCAGATAGGAAGATCAGGAAGACAAGTTGTTGACAGGTACACCTGAACCAGTTACAAGGCGTATGGAGGAGGAAGGGAGGCAGCAAAAAAAGGAAACTGGTAATGGAGGGAAGAAACAGGAATAGAAGGTGGACAGGCAGTAAAACATGGAAGGCCAAGTATATACATGCCCGCAGCCTGGGAAATAAAATCCCAGAAATGGTGGCCTTGATGGCAGAGGCTGATCTGGACATAGTGGCAATAACAGAGATGTGGTACAGTCCCATACAGAAAAAATGGTGCAGTAATTTTCTTGCTTTTGAAATAATTTAAACTGACTTTAATTGTACCTCAGACACCAGTTTTTATACATTGAAAAAGTTCTCAGTATGTTCGCAAATGCCCTTCAAAAATCATGAAAAATGAAAATTAGTCTTCAGAAAGAAGGCTGAAAGAGTGGTAAAAAAAATTGTTATGAACAAGCCCTTCAATTGTACCTGAAACACCCCTCTTTTCTACCTAAAATTAAGGCCTTCAAATTCAATTCAAGTATTCTTCAGTTTTTGTAATTGTTTTTGAAGTAATATAAACTGACTTCTGTTTTACTTCAAACACCAGTTTTTATCCAGTGATAAACTTCTCAATGAATTCTCAAATGCCCTTCAAAAATTGCGAATGCAAATGAGCCTTCGAAAAGAAAATTAAAATACTGGTAATAAATTTATAATTTTTTGACATCCAATAAAGCACGTGCACACAGGAAGATGCATTTAAAATTATTTACTTGGACTTCTTGAAGCAGCAGTTAAAGCAGTTTCAACAGCACAATTCAATTCAGTTCAAGTAGTGACAATTCACAATTCTACTGTAGTTCAGTTCTGCAGTAACAGCTGGTCCAGTAACTGGGGTTAACAAAAATGCTCACTTCATCAGGGGTGATGTAGGCTGGTTTAATACCTTCACCATAAACTGATGCAGCTAACCTCTTCAATTAACTTGGTGAAAACACATTAGTACTTATCAATTTAGTATAAATCTAAATGACATGGATATTCCCTTAAGCAACAATGTTTAAATCAATAAAAAAATACAGCTCCATAAAGTGGATCAATTAAAAGTAAAACTTCATGGTTACCAAATGTTAAATCAATAAATAAAAGGAAAGGATTCAATATGTATTTAACCAGTTACTAGAGGCTGTCACAGCATGCGTGTACCATAATACACCACATCAAGTGTTATCAGTATTCAAATATAGAGTTATAGGATTCATCTAAATTCAGCTTATTATTTAAACCATTATGGAGCATCCTAAAGAAATACCACTTCATTTCCAGTGTATTTTAAAAGTTAAGTGCCATCTTGGTGGGTCTAGTGTCCATGGATTATGGCTCTTTGAGTCAAACATAGTCATTTTGATCTAATTTTAACATCCTTCATGAAGACGTTTTTTTTTTGCAAGTAACTTTATTTTAAAAAGACAATTACAAAAACACATAAATAACATAGGTCACAACCAACCTTCTATCATGATTGAACAATCACAGAGTTATATATATATCTATATATATAGATATATATACACCAAAAAATAAAACTAACTAAAAACACAAAAAGAAAAAAGAAATATATCCAAAAAGAAAAACAAAAACCCTCACTCCCACCCAACCCGCAGCAGCCCTTATAACCAACACAAAATGCTTATGCAACTGATAGTGTACGGACCATAAAGGCCCATACCTGAGTCCCTAAATAAATATAAATATGAGATCATGGCACAACCCTTCACCATCCAACTCAGAGAATATAATCTGTAGAGAAGGGAAGGAAGCATCAAAAGGGGATACTGCACTAGAGAAATTAGTATATAAAAGAAGAAAGAGGAAAAGGAAAAGGACATATTGAAAGACACCGTTTCCCCCTAAAGAACTTAAAAAATATAGACCTTTCTCAGCTAGGAGGAATCTAACACAAGAATCCTCTATAAAAAATATTAGACCTAGTAGAAGGAAAAGAAATAGAAAGCAGCATGGGTTAAGTTAATAACCAAACTTATCCTTAAGGATTGAAATAAATTCAACCCAACATTCTTGGAACTTCACACCGGAGTGGGAGAACCAGGCTACACATCTTTCTGCATTTAGAGCAGTAAGAAATTCCGCCCACCTCATGAAGACATATTTAAAAACAAGCATTTGACAATGCCGAATGTTGATTGCACTGGTCCGTTGAGCTCGCTTAGTGCCCCCTGTCACTCACTTGTTCTGTTTCTCCCGGTGCTACAGGCTGATGTTTTGTACTGGACTCCTGTCTGTGTTGGCACCTTTTTCTGCCCACAAAGAATTCCTCAGCTGTCCCGACAGAGCTCCATTGAGGTGGCTCAATACCCCTCTCTCACTCACTCATTCTGTTACTCCTGGTGCTTCCAGCTACCCTTTTGTACTGGGCTCCTGCCTCTGTTGGCGGCTTTTTCTGCCCACAAAGAAATCTGCAGCAGTCCCAACACAGGTCCGTTGAGATTGCTCACACCACCTCTCTCACTCGCTCATTCCATTTCTGCCAGTGCTGCAGGCTGACCTTTTGTACTGGGCTCCTGCCTGCATTGCTGTTTTTTTCTGCCCACAAAGAAATCTGCAGCAGTCACAATAGAGGTCCGTTGAGCTCGCTCACTCCCCCTCTCTCACTCACTCACTGGGTTTCTCCAGGCACTTCAGGCTGCCCTTTTGTACTGGGCTCCTGCCTGCATTGACACCTTTTTCTGCCCACAAAGAAATCTGCAGCTGTCCTGACAGAGCTCCGTTGAGCTCGCTCACTTACCCTCCCTCACTTGCTCTTTCCATTTCTGCTGGCACTGCAGGCTGCCCTTTTGTACTGGGCTCCTGCCTGCATTGCCCCCTTTTTCTGCCCACAAAGAAATCTGCAGCAGTCATGATAGAGCGCTGTTGAACTTGCTCACTCCCCCCTTTCACTTGCTCATTCTGTTTCTCCCACCGCTGCAAGCTGCCCTTTTGTACTGGGTCCCTGCTTACATTGCTGCCTTTTTCTGCCCACAAAGAAATTTGCAGCAGTCCCAACAGAGCTCTGTTCAGCTCGCTCACCCCATCCTCCCTCACTCACTCGTTCTGTGTCTCCTGGCGCTGCACGCTGCCCTTTTGAACTGGACTCCTGCCTGCATTGATGGTTTTTTCTGCCCACAAAGAAATCTGCAGCAATCCCGACACAGCTCCATTGAGCTCACTCACTCCCCATCTCTCACTCACTAATTCTGTTTCTCCTGGTACTGCAGGCTGCCTTTTTGTACTGGGCTCCTGCCTCTGTTGGCACCTTTTTCTGCCCATCAAGAAATCTGCAGCAGTCCCGACAGAGCTCCATTGACCTCGCTTGCTCCCCCTCTCTCACTCTCGCTCATTCCATTTCTGCTGGGGCTGCAGGCTACCCTTTTGTACTGGGCTCCTGCCTGCGTTGCCGCCCTTTTCTGCCACAAAGAAATCCGCAGCAGTCACGATAGAGCTCCATTGAGCTTGCTCACTCCCCATCTCTCACTCACTTGTTTTGTTTCTCCCGCCACTGCAGGCTGCCATTTTATACTAGGCCCCTGCATGCATTGTTGCTTTATTCTGCCCACGAAGAAGTCCGCAGCAGTCCCAACAGAGCTCCGTTGAGCTCTCTCACTCCCCCTCCCTCACTCACTCATTCTGTGTCTCCTGGCACTGCAGGCTTGCCTTTTGTACTGGGCTCCTGCCTGCATTGGTGCCTTTTCCTGCCCACAAAGAAATCCGCAGCAGTCCCAACAGAGCTCAGTTGAGCTCAATCACTCCCCCTCTCTCACTTGTTCAATTCTAATCTGTCCCAAACAATGATTTCTGACGGCTACTGCAGTATTCTGCACCGGAAGCGCAAAAAACACATTTCGGCCAGGATGTGAAAAATGACAGCTGTACTGTTCATAAGGAGGTGTGAAAAAATGCCAGTGTTGAAAATCTGGCGTGAAAATATTACTAATTTGCGAAATTACAAGGGTGCGTGGAAACTGCATATTGCATGCTCATAATGCAGTCATTTTATGGAGTTTCATCACAAAATTTTCAATGTAGGCATTTTAGGACTTCTGCTCATGAACAGTCTCAGTGTGATTTTCTTAATGTGTCCCGAACACTGAATTCCCACAGCAACCATGCAATTGTGTGCCAGAAGAGTGAAAACACATTTCAGCCAGGATGTGGAAAATGACAGCTGCTCTGTTCATAAGGAGGTGTGGAAAAATGGCAATGTTGAAAATCTGGAGTGAAAATATTGCAAAGTTGTGAAGGTATGAGTGTGCGTGGAAACTGTGCAATGCAAGCTCATAACACACTCATTTTATGGACTTTCGTCACCAAACTTTCAACATAGGCATTTTAGGACCTCTGCTAATGAATAGTTTCACTGTCATTTTCATAATGTGTCCCGAACACGGATTTCCCGCAGTGACCATGCTATTCTGCACCGGAACTGCGAAAACACATTTTGTCCAGGATGTGATAAATGACAGCTGTATTGTTCATAAGGAGGTGCAGAACAATGCCAATCTTGAAAATCTGGAATGAAAATATTATATATTCCAGAAGTTATGAGCATGCGTAGCAACTGCACAATGCACGCTTGTAAAACAGTTATTTCTTGGATTTTTACCACCAAATTTGCAACATAGACTTTTGCACCTCATGAACACTGGCACTGTCATTTCAGTAATCAGTCATGAAAGGTGATTCCACGCAGTGACTGTGAAATCACCTTTTGGGACCAATTAACACTATGACCGTGACTGAATTCATGGGGAGGGGTCCCAAAAAACCCATGTTGTGAATTTGGTAACAAAATTCCAAAACATGCCTGAGATATGCATCAAAGTTGAAAAAACCCTATTTACGCCATTATACAGCTTACCGGCGTTTCCTCAGTTCGCGGTCGGCTTTGAAGAATGCAGACGTGTTCCTGGTCCACCGAAGATCATCAAGCCAGACTCCACAGGTAAGTATGGGGTGAGGGGGGTGTGGGGAGGCAGGGTGTGCAGAGGGTGGGCGCAGGTTGCGGTAAGGGGCAGGGGGACTGCGAGGGACTGTTTCCTTTTTTGTACAGGTAAAAAAAAGACATTGCAGAACTTTTTTTTTTACAGGGTCATTTGGCACACTGGGGTGGGCTCCCAGCATGCCATCCGACTCTTGGGGGACATAGCTGTAGCTGACACAGGACTGGGTACCCCCGCCGGCACAAAAGCAGGGGGGTGCAAGAGCCGAGGGGGATTGGGCACCTACTTGGCACAACTCTCCCGCAACTCTTTGGGGGGGACTTATGCCAATGGGAAGTGGGCTCCCCTGTTGGCACATCAAATTGGGAGTGGGGACATAATGCTGATGGGGAGTAGGCTCCCCCATCGGCAAGTCAAATAGCACTGGGGATGGAAGCAGATGGGGACTGGGGCCCCCGTCTGCAAAAACACGCTGCTGTGGGGAGGGGCACATCCTGACGAGGGGGATTGGGCACCCCCTCAGCACTGGGGGCTCACTATTATTGTTTGTGAACATGGCAGCAAGCTGCCACCATGTTCGCAAACAATATTACAGCACCAACATTCTGCCCAGCAATGACGGGTTGCTCCCTCATTGCAGTGGTTCCGCTGACGCTGCAATGATGAGGTGGCCCCTGATTGCAGTGGCTGAAATGTTTCAAGGTGGTGGCACACTGGCTGAACTAGTATCTACAGCTGTGTGACACCCCATTGGGGAAAGCCGGCCAAGCCTTTAAAGTCTATGGGGGCAATGTCCACAACAGTGCCGCGCCTCCACAACCTGCTTCTGGTAAGCTGCCGCAATATGTTTCTTGCGCATGTGCGCAATCAACATAATGATTCTCCCTCCCACTTTTTTTTTTACTCCTCATGCCATGTTTGCCCATAAGGTTCACAGCATCCAGAGTTCTGTTCTGCCAGTGACGTGAAGATGGCATGGCCTTATGATGGTGTGGGGCTTATGGTTAAACATGGTATGTGGAGTGAAAAAAAAGGAGAATAATTTTAAAAGCCCATGTTTTTATTGAAAATTTTAAAATTAGAACAAAATGACAATGTTTGCTTTGGGAAGCCATAAACCAGGGACAGTGGTTACTAGAGATGCAATGAAATTTTATTTCGCTGGCAAAATTCAGGCAAAATCACCAATTTCACGCTCTGAAACATTTGGCATAATTATGACCTTTTGGTGAAATTTCACCACCCAATTTCTCCTTGAATTTCACCTTGCGCTTTTATAAGGCGAAATTAGGCAAAACTGGGCTTTTCTCTCTGCTGGTGGTCACATGGTTCAGTCTAAACAGGCAGAAAGTGAGTGGTTCATTTCCTGTGCTACATGTCTCTAGAGGAAGCAGGCAGCATCCAGAGTCAGAGCCCACCTCACAGACCTCAAAATGAAGCTTCTGCCACCATTTACCAAGGATTGCAGACCTAATCTTGGTGCTGCCACTGCTGAACATGCCCCAGAAGTCCAGAAATGTTTCCCCAAAAATGTTCAAGTAAAGGCCAGCCCGGTGGCGCAGCGAATTGAGATGCTGGATGCCACACCTCGCAGCACACTGGTGACCCAGGTTCAGGAATGAGCCCTGGTCACCAGAGATCAGCACAAGGGGGGAGGGAGGAGCTGGATCGAGCTGCTGGCAGACAACTCTCCTCTCTGTGGGTGGTGGTGTGGCATCCCTCAGCTAATGGCTTCCCCTTTGTGGAGGCCGATGGACAGCTGAGCCTCAAGGGTGCCAGGCAATAGGCCATTGGGGATGGTAGAATGGGGCCATCACCGGGGCTGAAAGGTACCTGCACACCTCCACATGTAAGCATCCTTCTTCTGGGGCCCTAGGGAGAAAACCGAGGAAGAAGATCACTAGCAGCAGGATGATGATCTACTCCCCACAGGCGCCACTCCTGGGCTGTTCATAAGGTAAGCCTCAGTTATTCCGGGAGACAGGGCTGGGGGAGCCGATCAGATGGGGGCTTTCAGTGGGGGAGCAAAAAGAGTGCTATGATAAAAAAAAATGTTTAAGTAAATTGAGACCAAAATCTGGTGTCAGTCATGCTGTTATATGGCTCACATCCACCACGAGGACTGATATCTGTTGTTTTCTGCACCATTTACAACAGTTTTCAGGCCTAATCTTGATGCTGCCACTACCGAACATGCTCCAGAAGTCCAGAAATGTTTTCTAAAGCATGGTAAAGTAAATTGAGACAGAAATATGGTGTCAGTCATGCTGTTATATGGTGTTCCCCTACCAAATGGACCTCAACTCGATGGAGTGGCAGCTCCACTGCTACTATGCCCACCGCTCGAGAGAGAAAAGGATTGCTCACACTCCTCCTCCACTGTCCCACTCAGCCCTCCCTCATCCTCCTCATGCTCTATTGCACTGCTGGAACTAACATTAAGTTTGACAAGGGAAGTCCCACAAACAGCTCTGGTATCTTTCTGGCATTGGTGCCAGCGCAATGGGTGCTTGTTTTTCAAGTGGGCATACTGGTCACCAGTGCCTATGTGGCTGCCCTTTTTTCCATGACTGACACATGCTTGACAGCTGACATATTGCTATGGTCTCATCAGTGGCCTTAAGCATGAAAATATCCTAAACTAGGGACTTTTCACCTCTAGATTTGACGTGGTACTGGGACTTGGACAGTGGAGTCAAATGTGTGGAAGTTTTTGCTTTTTGGGACTCTTGCATGACTTCCACCATGCCATGTTTGGAAAGGGGGGGTTACAGGACTGCTTGTTGTAGGCTTGCCGATAGCCTCACTCTCAGGCTTGGCATCTAAATGGGCTACATCATCACCCTTCAACTTTTTCACTTCTGGCTTCCACAGGGGATCCAACACCTTGTCATATTCTGTACTAAAACATATTATATCCTCCTCCTCCCTATCACTGTCTACTTCCAGAGAAACTTTTCCCTTCGATGGCATCTCTTCACTGTTGGGGAAGGGGCTGACTTTCCTTATCTCCTTCTCCATGAGAAACAGACTTTAGCTGAATAGTATCACCTTCATCACCATCTGCTCCATGTTGAGCAGGAACAACAGTCACACCGACAACTTTTTCCCCAACTCCTCCTCCTTCTGGACCTCTGTGCCTCCACTGGTGTACTTGTCTCCCTTATTCCCAGTATCCCCCCAAAAAGCATGCTAGCTATAGATTGGGCAATAAAAAAACTGAGTTAAAGACTTGAAGCCACTTCTATCTTTGATTTTACTGGCACTGGCTGCCACAGCAGCACCGGAGCCCACAGAAGGCACTGATTCAGAAATAGATTTGCAAACTGGAAGTGGAATTGTATTTCTACTTTTTCCAACTGACTTCTTTGAGCCACCTGTAATCCCCAGGCCACTTATTTAACTAGTGTGCAATTCCCCCATTAAATATCTGGAAACACTAGTGCCCTTACACTGGCATATCAATTTACTTTGCTAAAAGGTAGGTACCACCCTTGGCATTAGGATGTACCTGGCTCATTTTCTAGAGAAAGAGAGGGGTGGGGGTACAGAAACAAACAACTTGAACCCTGTGTAAAATACACAACCCAGCTCCTGGTGGAGACTGCTAGGCATATGCTTGATCTAACCTGCTGAAGGGGCCTCAGCAAATCCACACAACCAGAAGTAATAATCGGAATCTCCATAACAGTGACTGGGATTGTGCAGTATGGCTGCATTCAACAGATGGAAAGTAAAGCTGAAGTGGACCCCCAAGGGTTGGTCCAGGCCAGACAGGTAGAAATTCAAGAACTCTCCTTGCATGCACTACAGTTCCTGGATAACAAAAGAAGCATCTTCTTCCTAAATTCCCAAAGGAGCATTTGTGGATGCCTGGCCATGCACATGAACATTTCTCTTCACTTGAGTGTTATTTAGTGAATCTAAGCCACACACTCAGGACTCTTCTCGAACATTGGCGCAATTATGTAAAACTGAGCCACACACCTTAATCTGCAGCTTGGCCACTTACTCAGGTAAAATACTGGTGCCCTTTATGAACCAGGCAGCTCTGCCTTGTAGGCGCTTAAATGGCATTCCTCCCACCCTTGGCTCCAACCGACAGTCTCTACCATTCTTCAGAGTTACACCATTGAAACCCCCATTTCCCACTGAAATGCTAGAGGTCCTATACATTACTTGTCACAGCACTGGGGTGACACAGAGAAAATAAATTGCACTCACTGGGATCCACAGTTTAACTTTCTTCACTCACACTGTTGAGACTAGGGGCACTGACAGGTGCGATCCAGCCTTATCTGTGGGCACATGTGCCCCAGACTATCCACTCCCCTAAGAACATTTTGGGAGAGCCAGTCTCCTTTACAGTACTCACAGAATCTTGCTCTATCTACTGGGCATGGAACACAAAAAGAAAAAGTAAGGCACTGTTCTGGGTAGCCGGTCCACATAGTCTATTTCAGGTCCTACACCAAGGCAGCTGAAAACACCACAGAACATTCAGTGGCTTGCCCCTTGAGTCCAAAGAGAACAAGCAGATCCTTTCACTTCACTGGGAATAGAAATCAAGAAATCCTGCTGCAGTCTTGTCTCCACCACTTCAACTGGAAGCTGGAAATGATACTCGACTAGGGTGAGAAATCCTGGGTCGTCTGTCAGAGCTCACTGGCAGTTCTTCTGCCACTCTTACCTCCTCACTCCACTACAGACTGAACCAAACTAAAAATTCTAAGTTCCCCAGAGCAGCTATCCACAGAGTGTGGCTTATGCTGCTGTGAAAGTTCTAAATGACCTAATCATTCCTCCCTCAGGCTAGCTGAGTAATCAATGATGTCGTTATGTAAAGAGCCCTTAATGAGCTCCCTACCAGCTGTCTGCTGCTTTCCTAACAATAATACTGATAGGATTCTAGTAACCACTGGGACTGGGTGGCTACACTTTACCCCTTGCCATGTAAACGGCTGTCCACAGTTATTCCCTCACTAGGCACCAGGCCGTCCTACATCTGTTGCCCCCTATTTGGAAAACTGATCAAGTCCTCCACTACCATGTGTCAGGCACAGGTAGGTAACACCAAAGGATAGAGGCCCACTAAAGAAACTTCAGTTCCTATCCTACTACTGTACAATATATGGATCCTCAATGACTCCAAGAAACTGCCTGAAACATGTCCTACCAGACATCATTGGTCACCCCTATCACGAATCAGGATCACCAACCTGCCTTCCCCCCAACCCTCTAGGGGAAAACTGTCTGACCTATGCTACCTACCAGGTGCCAACCCAAAAAAACAAAACCATTTTACACCTCACACCTGTAAAATGAGAAGGGTTAGACATTGCACTGAACAGTTACACAAGCCTTTTTTTTCATTCAAATTTTATTAAGATTTTCAAAACAGAACAAATCATAACATTATTAACATAGTACAAACAATTCAGGTACAAATATTTTGATGATTCATTCTCACCCTACCCTTCCCCCCCTCCCTCCACCCACACAACCAACCCCAAACCTCCCAGCACAGCATTATATATTCTAAGCCAGAACTTATGATGTAGTATTAACATACCTTAAACTTGCAATGAGTACAGGGTTTGTAATGGGCCCCATATCCTATTAAACTTCTTAATTTTATTGTGAAGGCTTGCAATAGTCCTCTCCATTCTGAGATTGGCTAGAAATTCCTGGAGCCATTCAACATAAGTTAGTTCATCAGAATCTTTCCATTGTCTAAGAACCACTTTCTTAACAGATAATGAAATTAATGCTATATAATATTTCCTATTCACCACTGAAATACAGGAAAAATGCCCCAAAAGACATATTTCAGGAGTGAACAAGTCAGACAGCCCTAAAAGAGGGTCAGCCCTTTGTTTGATAGCGGTCCAAAGTGGTGCAACTTTAGAACAGCTCTAGAAAATATGAAGAAGATCCCCTCTTTGCATTTGACATCTTGTGCAGAGAGAAGAGGACACAAAACCTAATCTGGCCAATTTCTGTGGGGAATAATAAATGTTGTGCAGAATTTTAAATTGCATTAACCTGAGTCTATCCTGTTGCAAAAATTTATGACAGTTTTGCCACAGAAGAGACTAGTCCAATACCTTGTCCGGGAAAAGAGAAGACCAAAGCGACAGGGGCAAAATTATCAGGGTAGGCCCAACTAAATAAAACACTGTATATCTTAGATACAGCATGAGGTGAACCAGCCAGCTCCATCAAGGTAGCTTGAAAACTAATATGGGTAGCCGGAGGGGGAATCATACCTATTACCTTTATCAAGAGATGACGAAGCTGGAGAATCTTAAAAATATTTATACGAGGTATCATAAACTTGTGCATAATTTCTGCTGAGGAACACCATTGTCTATCGGGTGTGATAAACTCATCGAGATGACAATCTCCTATCTGAGGAAGCCAACTGACTAAAAGGGGCTTGTTATCTAATTGAAAATTGGGATTACCTCTTATGGGTTGGGATAAACCCTTGAGGTTCTCATATTTCAGAAATGCACTCAACTGAGAATGAGCCCTGATCGAGACTGCTATAGGGGAACTGCGTAAAGTTTCAGGAAGGGAACTAATTTTGGTATATAACAATGCAGTGGGGGAATAGCCATATTTTTTTATGGAGACTAACTCCACTTCTAACCAGATCGGAGTGTATGAAGACTGGGCTAAAGCCTGTTCCTCGATCAGCCACCTAAGATATTTATTGGCTTGACTGGCCCAATGGTACAGCCCAATATGAGGTACCCTTAATCCTCCTTTTGCTTTAGGTGCAGCAAGTTTATGGAATGCCATTCTTGATTTCTTATCCCCGCATATAAAGGTAGAAATCATACTGTGCACTTTTTTAACCCAAGACAAAGGAAGCCAGACATTCAACAAGTTAAGGGGGTAAAACAGGCAGGGAAAAATGTTCATTTTAATTAAGTTAATCCTGCCCCAGAGAGAGAGAGAGGGGAAGTAGGGTCCATTTGTGGAGATATTGATCTATTTTGTGGACCAGAGCATCTAAATTTAACTGCCTAAGCCGAGCTACGTTCCGAGTTAGAATGATCTCCAGGTATTTAATAGAGTTGGACTTCCAAGCAAGTCCAAAAGCAGTAATTTCTTGTTTATAAACCCTGTGATTGAGAGGAAAAAACACTGTTTTTCCTACATTAAGTTTGTAGTTTGAGACCTTACTAAACTCATCTATTGTTTTGAGAATAGCAGGAACAGATGTAAGTGGTTGTGTTATCTGCAAAAGGAAGTCATCTGCATATGCTGCCACTTTGACTATCTGTCCACCTCGGGAGATGCCAGATATATCCTGGTCACATATTAACTTCCGAATGAGGGGCTCTAAATATATATTAAAGAGAAGGGGGGACAGGGGACATCCTTGTCTAGTTACCACGTGCAATTTGAAGGGGCTAGAGATTACCCCATTGCAAGAAATTCTAGCTGAGGGAAACATATACAGCGAGCTAACCCAGTTCCGAAATTTAATGGGGAAACCAAATACCTCCATTGCTGCAAATAAGTAATCCCAATGGACCCTGTCAAAAGCCTTCTCAGCGTCCAGTGAGACCAGGACCATTGGAAGGGCAACATTTCTGGAGGCCAAGAAGACATGAGCCAGAGTCCTCAGATGATCCATCAAAGATCTCCCCTTCATGAAACCTACCTGCTCCGCCCCGATTAAGGAAGGAAGAACAACATTCATACGATCGGCCAATAATTTGGCTAAAATTTTAATATCATGGTTGAGAAGGGAAATTGGCTTATAACTTGAGACCAAATCAAGTGGTTTATCTGACTTGGGCAGCAGAACAATCAAGGCCTCAAAAAGGGAGGGATCTGATGCCTAGCCAGAAAGGAGAGATTGAAAATGTGGTAAAAGGATGGGTATCAGCTGTTTGGAAAAAACTTTGTAAAAATTGGAGGTAAACTGGTCTGGACCAGGGGTTTTGTCAGATGGAAGAGATTTAATTACCCTTTCTATCTCATCCTCAGAGATGGCAGACTCCAATATATTCTGTTGAGATTTTGTGAGAGAGAGGGTAATTGTAACTCCCTCAAATATTCATACAGTTCTTCCTCCAAAGGAGGACTAACCATGGGGCCGTTTATTTCCCGGAAATAACTGGTAAACTCCTCAGCTATCTCTGAAGGTGAGACTTTAAGGGAATCATCTTAGGGAGAATGAACCCCCACAATAAATCTGGCAGATTCCTGTTTCTTAACACGTAACACTAACATTCGACCAGCTTTTTCTCCCTGATCAGTAAACGCTGCTTTTGTTTTCAAAATTGCAAATTCAGTTTGCTCCCCTAGCAAAGTAAGGTAAGCTTCCCTCAGTTTAACTAGGTCTTGTTTGAAAGTCTCCGAGGAGGTTGGAGAGAGGGTGGTCTCCATACCCCAAATTTGAGATAGAAGACAGGAAACCCAAGATTCTCTCTCTCTTTTTTCCTTCTTGACGTTAGGCCAATTATAATCCCTGTCAAATAGGCTTTAAGAGCCACCCCATAGAATTATCATTTATAGCATAAACTGTTCTATTTGGGATGCAATATATTGAACCATTTTTGGCTCCTTCAATATTTGATTATTCAACTTCCATCTGCTCCCTTTGTTTGGTAAGGATGACACGGATAATAAGCAGGTGACAACTGAATGGTCCCACGGCGGCCCTGATACAATACTAGAATCTAGGACCCCAGGTAAGAGAGTTTAGGAAATTAAGATATAATCAATCCATGAAGAGGTTCCGTGCACCTGGGAAACAAAAGTATACCCCCTTATTTTAGGATGAAGCACTTGCCACACATCACAGAGACCCACAGAATCCAGCAGGTCCCTGAAGGCCCTTTGAGCTGGGGAGAGGCCTTGACGGGGTTGGCCTGACCTATCTAGAGCCTGATCAAAAACAAGGTTAAAGTCGCCCCCTATAACCATAGGGATCTCTGAAAAATGGGGTTAGGGCTTCAATAATCTGAACAAAAAACCTAGGAGTATCTATGTTTGGGCCATAGATAGTTCCCAGGACAATATCCAGACTATGCAATCTACCTTTTACAAATAAAAACCTCCCTGAGGGACCAGAGACAATTTGGAGAGGTCTAAAAGGGACCGATCTATGCAGGAGGATCATAACCCCTCTAGTCTGGGTAGTGCCTTCCGCAGCAAAGATCTGCCTGACTTGTTGATGTCTCATTTTGCTGGCTTCCCCATTGAGCAGGTGCGTTTCCTGCAAAAACATGATTTCTGCTTTCAAGTGATTTAAGTGCTTCAGAATTTCATATTGTTTAGTTTTATGTCTCACCCCTTTAACATTCCAACGAATGAACTGAATATTCCTAGCCGTCACCCTTGTCATCAATCAGAGACCTTTTAAAATGCTGCCTGCACTCATATATAGCATTCTTACTACACCAACTATGATTTATGCTGGCCTTTCCTGACATCCCCCCACCCCTACCATTTCTTTCCCCTAACTCAATAATAACCCCCCAGAAACCCCCACAAATAACCTCCCATAAGCCCCTAACCCCCCTCCTCCCACTCCACCCCCATTTTACACAGTACATGATGATCGGCAACCAAAAGTCCCCTCCTCCAACCCCCTGCCCCCAATAAAGTAACTGATTCAATGCTACCCTTTGTGCACTAAACATTTCACTTCCATTAATGTACAACATTCTAGAACAACCTTGAAATATCCCTATTGCATTTATATCATATACTCCCCTTAGTAAATCAGAAAAGTTGTTTAGAAATAACCATTATGTTTAAATTGTACTCCCCTCCAAAGATCCAGCAAACCATATTGAAACAAATACAGGGGTACAAGGGCCATTTAACACAAACCTCATATCAGGAAATGACAAGCTCTGACGCCCTCTTGTGGCACTACCTGAAAACTAAGAACATCGCAAGCATATTGTAAATAAACCAATAACGCCACCTCTAATAATAGAAACGAGTTTGTGCCCCTCCTCTTTACTGTTAATGCCGCTTACCTTTACTCCAGAAAGACACTTATACCCTCTTAAAAAGCAAGGATGAAGAAGGATCCCCCCAAAAAACCTAAGCTGCAATTGTATTATTTTCAATCAGCTGATTGGGGCATTTAAGCACCTCACTACCTATCCCGGTCTAGATTTTCGAGGACTCAACCTAATAAGTGAGCTTACCACATGAAAAGCTTTCGAGCATATAAAGGCAGACAAAACCATGGAAAAGCATAAAATTAATATGTAAACCAAAACAAGACCTTGCATTTGAACAACACCCCTTTTACAGCTCTGGTTAACCTAAATGTCCCCCCATCCCCACATTTCAATCGGAATGCAGAGAACTAAGGGGACTAGCAGCTGCAAATCTAAAAGATACAGCTGAACTTAACCACTAATGTGAAACCCGAACATCCATTGACGGAGTTACGGCCTGGATAGCCAAATGCGCACGCTTGCTCCTCACTTCAATACCAGGAAGCAGGGATAAGCTTACAATTAACAGATACATGCAGAGTGTACAAAATGAGTATCAGTCCCAGGATTAACAGCTCGAGTTGAGAACAAATTGCTTCTCTTAAGATGTGGAGACTGCACACCATGGAGTTTTAACAATGCGAAAGAGTGCCCAGACGGAGTAACCTGTCACGGGGCTGTCCTGAGAGAAAATGCTGAGATCTGCAAGTTAGAAAAAATTAAGCAATTACACCAGATGACAGGGCAACATAGAAAACTATCCAGATCTAAGTTTCAGGTGTTTTTAAATAGGTCAGGAAGCGCGTCTTTGAGCCCAGCAGTTGCCGACTCCACATCCTCGTAGGTCGCCCAGGAACCGTTTAGGGAAACTTGAAGCCTTGCAGGGAAACCCATTCTAAACTTGATGCCTGCGGCGATTAATTTGATGACCAACTTGTGAAACATGGCTAGTTTCTGGCGCACAGACAATGGCAAATCTTGCACCACCCGCAGTTTTTTGCCTTCCCATTGCAGGTCATGCGTGTCTTTGGCTTTATAAAGAAAGTGCTGCCACTCCTGAAAGTTCAAAAATCTGAATATGAACAACCTGGGGGAGCTCCATCAGGAGGAGGGGGTTGCAGCGCATGGTGAGCTCTCTCTATAATGTATCCTGTTCCAAAAGGCGAAGGACCTGCCACCTTTTCCACGAACTTCTTGGCAAACTTGATAGGATCAGGGCCCTCTTCTCTTTCAGGCAGGCCTATGATCACCGCATTATTGTGGTGACTGTGACCCTCCAAATCCTCAATCTTATTTTCCATCTTCACTAGACGTTGCTTCACAGCCACCAGATCAAGCTCTGCTTTACCTTGTTTCCTCTCAATGGAACTTATGCTAGCTTTGCTGTCGGCGGTTTTCTTGGAGAGATCCTCCAAAGCATTAGAAATTCATTTTATCTCTCCTGCCATACTCTGCATTTCGGCCTTAAAAGGCTGAAACTCCTCTAAAAATCTGGAGAGGGTGAGGGGATCTGAATCAGAGATCCTGGTATTTGTAGACTGCAAGGACTGCAAAGGAGAGGCCCTGGCTTTCTTTGAGGCCTTCTCCGGTGTTGTCAGAGAGTGTGTTTGGTTGTGGTTTCCTCATCTCTTCTTCCATTAACACTTATGTTGGGAGAGTACCAGCAGTTAGAAAACTTAATATCACTTTTTCAAAGATAAACTTCGCAAAAAAAAAATGGAGTTTTTAAAGTATTTAAGCAGGCGGGAGGTCGGAGCTCATGGAGAAGAGTCTTACTCAACATGCCGCATCACGTGACTCAACAGTTACACATGCCTAACAAATCTACACAAAGGAGGACTCTGATGAGTCCCACCAATCCTCTTTAGGTCTTCTTGTCTTCTTCCAGGAACACCTGCTAAAGAAAACATTGCAAAAACATTTCTGCACACAACTACAACCTGTAAAGCCAAAAACAGTGACCAAAACCCTCCCACTGAATACTGCACAAACCCAAAAAGCATTTTAAAAAAGGGGTTTCTACAAAAATATAAAAATAGAAAACAAAGTCATTTGCAAAACATTTGGGGAAGGGATCTCTGCAAAGTCCCAATCTAAAGAAGAGTCTAGAGTGCTGAAACACTACAACAAGAGTATCTCCTAGGCTGGAGCCTACTGAAGCACAGTCCTGGAACAGGCACAAGGCCTGCAAGCACTGCAGTCTAGGTGTAAAGTCATTTGGAGGTAAAATTCCAAAGAGTCTTCCATTTTGCAGGACACAGTTAAATAAAAATTAAAAACGTTCTCTTACCAGTTCCTTATGACAAAATGATGTCAACATCACCTCTTTGGTGCTATAGTCTGGTGATTTTTGGCTGCTGGGCAGACAAAATCTTCAGATCAAACATTTCCATGACCTCCATCTGGACCCAGACTGAAAATCTTCTCTGAACCTGCTGGGCTGATTAACCTGGATGTTATCACAGATGAACCTGGATGCTGCTGGAGCCAAACCCGGATGCTGCTGCTGATGAACCTGGATCACACCAGAAGAAAAACACCTCCATCCTGTGTTGCTGCTTCTTCAGTGGCAGATGGCTAAGCTGGCAATAACTGAATTCACCTTTAGCAGGCGGGCACAATTTTCAAGACTGGCTCCAATCTCTGGGGTAGTACCATTCTGGATCTGGGGCATAGACTGTCACTCCATTTGGATGAACCATGGGAACATTATAGAATGTCTCTTGGCCAAGGTAATTGAGAAAGTAGTGGCTGCTCAGTTGGACAACCATTTGACCATCCATAGCATCTACGACCCTCTTCAATTGGGTTTTCAAAAGAGGCACAGCACCGAGACTGCGCTGGTTCAGGTGCTCAATGATCTCCTGATGGCAAGAGACCAGAAAAAATGGTCCATTTTGGTTCTGCTTGATCTGTCATCAGCATTTGACACCGTAGACCATGGGGTGCTGCTTGAGTGCCTGAGATGCATCTGTGGGCTTTCAGGTTTGGTTCACAGATGGTTCACTTCTTTCCTCACTGGTAGAACTCAGAGGGTGGTGTCAGGGGTGTTTTCCTCCGATCCTACCTCTCTGTGATGTGGGGTACCTCAGGGCTCAGTGCTGTCACCCATGTTGCTTGTGGTGTACATGCTTCCCCTCGGAGACATTGTAAGATGGTATGGGCTGAAGTTTCATTGTTATGCTGATGATACCCAGCTCTACTTGTCTTTTGCACCAGACCAGAATGGAGCACTCTCGGTGTTTAATAACTGCCTTGGTGAGATCCAAGGTTGGATGACGTCCAGCTGGCTGAAGTTGAATTCTGGGAAGACGGAGGTGATGGTAGTGGATCCTGGTCGCCTGATAGGGGGTTGGGGGAGCAAATCATCTCACAGGTCTATTCCTTGGGGATGTTGAACTCCCTATCTCTGAACAGGTGCGCAACCTAGGGGTGATTCTTGATGATCTGCTGACATTACGCTTTCAGGTGTTGGCCGTCGTTAAGTTATCCTTTTACCATCTGAGGAACATTGCTAGGATCAAGCACCTCATTCCATCTGGGGACTTGCCTACACTGATCCATGCCTTTGTGACCTCGCATTTGGATTATTGCAACTCCCTTTACTTTGGGCTTCCAGGGGTTGATATCCGCCACTTGCAGCTGATGCAGAACTCTGCAGCCCGGTTGTTAATGGGGATTCCTCGTTCCTCCCACATTACTCTGGTGCTGCAGGAGCTGCACTGGCTGCTGGTTCAGTGGCGGATCACCTTTAAAGTTGGTTTACTGACTTATAAAGCCCTACACAGTTCGGGCCATGACTATCTGAAAGAGCTTCTGATTCCTTACCTTCTGGAGCGGCCGCTCAGCTCGGCCAACGAAGGGCTGCTGGAGATTCCGAGGGTAGTTTTAAAATCTTCTGGGGCCTGGGCTTTTATGTTTGTGACACTGACCCTCTGGAATTCTCTACCCAGTTGGATTAGAGAGTACATGACTGTGGGGGGCTTTAAACAAGCACTGAAGTCTTTTTTATGGAATAAGGTATATGGGGGTGGTGCCGACATGGATTGATTGAACTTGTTTTAGTTATTTTATCATGATGTTTTATTGTGAATTTATTTTAAATATGTACTGCGCCTTGATTTTGAAAGGCGCATTATAAATAAAGATTATTATTATATTATTATTACTGCATTACATATTTACAGTCAAAATTGAAAAACATTGGCAACACTGGCGAAATGTGGCAAAATTTAATCTTTATGCAAAATTGCCATCTGAGGTGAAATTACGATTCACCTAGGTGAAAAAGTTTGCGTAATGCAGTAATTACATGAAATATTTTGCTAGGCGAAATTTTCCAATTTCGCACAACACTAGTGGTTACACAGAGAAGGGCACATCCCCTTTAAAGTTTGGCTGGATTCACACCTCCCGTTTAAAGTTTTACCTGGATCCCCATCCCTTCATATCAGTGTAACTCCAGCAGAAGCAGTAAATCTGAAACTCTATCTACTTTATGGGAACCCATTTTAAAATATAGCCTCACTATCACAAGCATGTACTGCCCATGTTAAGATGCATGTTCTAACCTGTTATTTGACAATGAAGTATTAAATCAACATCATATACCAAATTAGAAAAAAAAAATAATCAATATATTATATAATTATGGGGTAAATTCTTCTATCCCTCTGTTTTACAGTCACAACAATTAAAGAATGCCCATAGTGTGTTTGCTATATAGTAACTGGTTGTTATTAAGCTCCTAAATTGGGTGCTCTGCTGTATGCGATAATATTTTTATTCCCAATATTATTGCTTAATGTCAGCTCAACACTTATAATTTTCCATTTAGGACATACAATTGAAACCTGATTTGAGTTTCTGGTAAATTGTCAAATAAAATTGAACCATCTTGCATTGTAGGTTTTATTTTAGCATAGAGTCATAAAGATGTGATGGCAGAAAAGGACCCTTCTGGCCCATCTAGTCTGCCCAACCCTCCTCTTTCACATACCACCTCCCCACCTGTCCCCACCTTCCCCCAATACTCAATCCCATATGGCTGTCCCATGCTCTCTTAAATTCCTCCACCGTCTCAGCCCCCACCACTCTGTCTGGCAGTCTGTTTCAGGGCTCCACCATCTTCTCTGCGAAGAAGCGCCCCCTCACATTGCCCCTGAACTTATTTCCTTGCAATCTGAGGCTGTGCCCTTTAGTTCTGGCTCCATCTTTCCTTCTCAGCAGACCCTCTTCACCTACTTTATTGAGCCCCTTTACATATTTAAAGGTTTCAATCATGTTCCCCCTTTCCCTCCTTGTTTCCAGTGTGTACAGATTCATCTCCTTACACCTCTGCTCGTATGTCTTCCCCTGCATACCCTGTACCATCTTTGTTGCCCTTCTCTGAACCCTCTTGAATGCATCAATATCCTTGTGGAGGTGTCGTCTTCAGAACTGAGCCCTGTACTCTAACTGCGGCCTCACCATGACTTTGTAGAAGGGCATTATAACCTCCCTTCTTCTGCTAGTAATGCCCCTGCCTATACATGCCAGCATTCCATTGGCCCTTCCTGCCACCCTACTACATTGGAAACCTACCTTAAGGTTTGAGGAGACTATGATCCCCAGATCCCTTTCCTGTTCAGATTCTTTGACACCCCACCCCAGCGTGTACCCTGCTTTCATGTTTTTCCTCCCTAGGTGCATCACAGTGCACTTCTTGGCATTAACCCTCAGGTACCATTTCCTGGCCCACTCCTTGAGCATCTTGTAGTCCCTCCTCATGTCTTCCACCATGTCCGGGGTGTCCACTCTATTGCAGGTTTTTGTATCATTGGCAAATAGGCACACCCTCCCTCTCAAACTGTCCGCAATATCACTGATGTACATTTTGAAGAGGAGCGGACCCAAAACTGAATCTTGTGGTGCTCCACTCCTCATCCTTGCCATCTTGGAGTACACCCCATTAAGCACTACCATCTGAGTTCTCCCTACTAGCCAGGCCTCCACCCAGCCTGCAGTTTTCCCTCCCAACCCCATGCTTTCCATCTTGCTTACCAACCTCCTATGAGGGATGGCATTAAAGGCCTTGCTGAAGTCCAGATAGCCCATGTCCACTTCCCCTCCCTGGTTGATTACCTGAGTCACCCAATCAAAGAACTCAGTTAGGTTGGTCTGGCATGATTTCTCTTTGCTGAAGCCATGCTGTCTGCTGTCCTGCAGCCACACTCCTCTAGGTAATTCACAACCCTCTCCTTGATTAATGCCTCCATTACTTTGCCCACCACAGATGTGAGGCTGACTGGGTGGTAGTTCTCCTTCAGCTCCCTGCTACCTCCCTTGTGCAAGGGCACTATGTCAGCCCTCCTCCAGTCCTCTGGCACCCTCCCCATATCCAGGGACAGGTTGAAAAGCTTTGTCTAGGATGTGGCCACCTCCTCCCTCAATTCCTTGATCACCTTGGGGTGCAACCTGTCAGGCCCCATTGCCTTGTCCACCCTTAGTCTATCCAGCTCAGCCCTGATCCTATCCAGAGTGAATAGGCTTTGATCCATCCATTTGCCCTTCTTCTCCATTGGCGCTAGTAACAGACCCTGCCTTCTACCTCGTCCATGAACACCAAGCTAAAATACTCATTTGGTGCCTCCTCCTTTTCATAGTCCTGCTCCGTTTATCCCTCCTTCCTCCTCAGTCTAGCAATCCCCTGCCCTACTCTTTCCTCTCCCTCACATATCTAAAAAATGTTTTATCCTCTCCTGGCCCTTTTGGCTATTTTCTCTTCAGTGACTACTTTTGCTCTTCTGATCTCCCTCCCTGCCAGACTCTTCTTCTCCCTATACTCTTCCCTATCCTCCTCTCTAAGTGTCATCATAAATTTTCTAAAAGCTCTTCTTCTTTCCCTGACTGCCCCCACCACCTCCCTAGTGAACCAGAGTGGTCTCCTCCCCCTCTTTCTCATCCTGACCTTTTGTATGCACATTTCTGCTGCTTCCTGAATGCCTCACCTGATAGCTTCTTAGAGTTCCTCCCTGCCCCATCTTCTCCATACGTTCCATTTTTTCTCTAACTATCTTTCTCATCCTATTAAAGTCTGTGTGTCCAAAGTCCATGACTGTTGTATTAGTCTTATTTGTCTCTCTCCCTGCCCTGACCATGAACTGTATAATACTGTGGTCACTGGTGCCCAAGGCTTCTCCCACCCACATCTCCTTCACACTCTCCCCATTAGTCAGGACCACGGCCAACAAGTTGCTTCCCCTCATTGGCTCCCTGACCAGCTGTTGAAAGAATACCCCCCACAGCTCGGCTAATACATCCCTGCTCCTTGCTGACACTGCATCTGGAATTTCCCAGTCAACATCTGAGAGGTTCAGATCATCCACCAGTAGCAGTTCACCTTCCTGTGCCAGCCTTGTGACTGCCTGAGTTAGCCATCTATTGTCTTCCTCTCCTTGCACAGGTGGCCTGTATACCACACCCAGTGACAGGGATTGACCCATCTTCCTACCTAGTGTTACCCACAGCAGCTCAGTCTCCCCTTCCTCCTCCTCCTCCTGGCCTTCAGTAGCACTGATGCCTTCCCTGACGTATAAGGCAACCCCTCCCCCTTCTTGCCTTCCCTGTCCCTTCTGAACATTCTATAACCTGGGATGGTTGTTTCCCCAGGTGTGATGTTCTGTCCACTAGGTCACACTTATTGTGACTAAATCTAAACTATTGTCCCTCATGATGGCCTCCAGGTCCACCATCTTATTTCCTAAACTCCTAGTGTTTACTGGCAATCCCTTCCACCAGTTTCCCCCTTTGTTTCTTCTTGCACCCATCACCTTCTTGCCCAGCCATGTAGTGCTATCCTGGGGGGCTGGTAGCCCCCAAGCTTTCCTCCTTGTGGAGCAGATTTGTCCTCACCACTCCAACCTAATTTCAATTGTAGGTATCCGTTATGTATTCTCCTAGCTTGCATTTTAGTACTGCTTCCCCCTCCCTATTCAGGTGCAGTCTGTCTGGTGCAAATAGGCTCTCGTCCTCCCATGTAGATCCCCCATCCCCTACCAAGTCAAATCCCATTTGCTCACACTGGAATGCCATTTGGACAATGACCCCCCCACAGCGACTCCATCACAGTGACAACAACCAGTTTGACATCCACAGTGTCGAACAAGTTGTTGCAGCTATGGATATTTACAACGATGCCACTGTAAGTCACTCTCCCCCATGATCTGCACCCCCCAGAGTTGACAATCAGTGAGCCTGGGGGAGCAGGGGGAAGAGCCCCACACATGGACTGGTGTAGGGGTGTGCACAGCCCCCCCCCTTGCATTGCGTCCCAATTAGTGTCACTCTGTTCACCATCCATGTCGGGACATGGCACGGTCCGGAATGTCGGTGGCATTCTGTCACTCTGGGGGATGTTGATGACTTTACAGTTGCTGTGGCATGGTAAAACCGCTCACACCACCCCACCAGCCACTCGTTGAACTCCCTAATCCTCGACTTCCTATCAATGCTTGCCTTTGGTTCTGGTAACACTTCTGAGAATGCCACTGATTTAAACCCCAGATTGATACAGCATCTAGCTAGAGCTTTGAATCTAGCCTGCACCTCCAACAGGCTACTTCCTGCCAGATCATTTGTTCCCAGGTGGAACATCAGGTGTGTTTTCTCATCCTGCTGCCTCCCCTTTGAGGTGATATAATGAATGATCTTCACTGCTATCATGCCCGGCAGACACTCCACCCACACTGCGCTGTTTTTGTCTCCCCTCTCCCCCACCTAATCCCTTTTATTATAAAGTCCCCAACCAGTAGGACCCTGCTCTCCATCTCATTCTGATTGCATCACCCTACCATCCTTCCCCAACCCCCTGCATCCTATTTCCTACCTTATTATCAATACCCACTTTGCCCATTTCACTTCCTGAAGCACTATCCTCACTCTGTGCTCCCCCAGGTTCTTTGCTCTGCACCCCCCCAGCTTTGCGCTTCACCCAAACTCTGTCAGGCAGCCCACCTCTGCCCCTCCACTTTCTAACTTTTTCCCTCCCTGTTTATCTATCCCTGCTTGTGACCTGCCTGATTTTCCCTGGGGACCTTCCTCCTCCATCCAGCTTTTGCTCCTCTGAACCCGAGCATGCTGTCCTCCCTCCTTCTAGGCTTGCCTGTTGGTCTTACCTAACAGGGCCTCCCCCTTTTCCAATTGTTCTGCACCTTCTTTCATGCTTGCCTCTCCTTTTTCCCCCGTTTGCTCTTCAGCTCCCTCTTCCTGATCTTCCCCCTCATTTAACACATCTAGTGGGGCAAATCTATTCTTCTTTTCTAAGCCCACTGCCTGTACCCCTCTGGTCGATGGTCCTCCCCTTGCTCCCTCCTCCCTTGTCCTCTGCACAGGCTTTGTACCTTTATACTGTATCACTTGCCATTTCCCCAGATTTCTCTTGTGCCCATTGCTGCCCTTATCTGGGATTCCTGTATCTCCTCCAGTGCTTTCCCCACCCCTTCCCCTTGTATTCATTCTCCCCAACTTATATCCAGTCCCCATCCCATCTTCCCCTTCCTGTGGCTGAGTTTGCTTCTTGTCCCCCTGCAACACCCCATTGACTGTGCCATGTCCCCCCACAGTCCCCCCTCTTGCTGCAATAGCTCCTCGGTGGGACCCCTCATGTCCCCATCTATTCCTTTCCTTTCCTAGCTCAGTGTCAGTCTCCAGCCATCCCACCTGTGTCCTTAGCTGTGCAATTTGCCTACATACTATATAGCCCCCCATTTTCCAGGCTATGTTCAGTACAATGGCTGACCCACAATGAGTGCACCCTACCACCCTCCCAAAGACACCCCAAGCCCTTGAAGCATTAGGATTCTGCCCTGGATCTGCCCTCACCCTGCTCCATTTGCCCCTCCAATGTTGCCCCCCCATATTCTCCTCTTGCCTGTGGAAAGATTTTGGTTTAGGCCCAAGTCTGAGATTTTCCTTGTTTTAAAACTCTGTGTTTCCAAGCCCTGTGGTTTTCATACTTCTCCAGGGAATGAAATGGGCTGCACCTGACATTTTTGTCCACCAATTGTAGGAGTAGCCCTCCCCTATAAATGTACTCTGGGGTGGGAGGGATGGGGAGGTGGGGTTTGGGCCCTACTACAACTCTCGTGAGAGTCAATCAACCCTGACCCTTTCCCCACCAAGACCTCTCAATCCCAACACAAAGGTACAAGACCAAACTGCAGCTTCCTGTCTGAGCTCCACACCTGAATGAATCTCACCAGTAACAGCTCCAAAAATTCAAACAGCACAGATTAAATATCACAGCCCAGAATTTCACTCATTAACAGTTGTAACACACAGTACTGATTTAAATCCCCACCAACTTATCCCCTTACAGCATAAACAATTCCAATATTAAAATTAAACAGAAAAAAACAGCACTTCCCTGAACAGCTCTCCTGCTTCTGCTGCTGTCCAGTGTTTCTGTCCTTTATTTAATCTTTTCTGTCAGTCTTTCCTGCTTTCTTATAGGACTGCATAGCTGTACCTAAACTTATACTGTTGCTTGGAAACACTGAATGAAATCATTATTTTTAGGGTTGGGCAGACCAGGAAAGGTCCTGACCCTTATTATCAGGATCAGGATCCAGGCCAAAGTCCTGATAAGTTCTGATTAGTTCTGATTCGAATCAGAACCTTTTGTAAAATGTGATGAAAACTGCAAATTGGCTATATAATTGCATAAAATGACACTGACATCTGTGACACACATATAGAATTGTAGTCAGCATTTCAGGACATGAAAACTGTGAGTTTATAGCACTGATGTGCTGGTCAATTGAATACGGCAGTCATTCAGTTGACCTCTGTCTCTGTTTCCTGTCTCAGAGTCAGTAGTACTAATGCTGCAACTGTAAACTGAACTATCTGGCCTCAGAGGAGAAATACCATTCCTATTTAGTAGCACACAATACACAATAGACATATCATAGAATTGCAGGAACATAGAATGTGATGGCAGATAAGGAGGACTGCCCAATTCCCTACCTATTGGATAAGCTACAGGTTTTAGCCAACCAACCCTACTTCCTCCTAACAGATATCAGTTTGTTATTGTTGCACCAGTTCCTTGTCTTCTCCACTGAGAGTCATGCAGTTATTTTCTATGGCACGTGGTCCCCTCCATCCACCCACCCAAACTGATGACACATTTAGGGAACCCCTGCAAAAAAAAATAACTGCATGTCCTTAGGAATCCAGAGACCTAGCTACAGTGTTGGAAGCGGGAGTGTGCCTGTGAGGTCGAGCCTGTACTGACTAGGCAGAGACCTACTTTCAAGCAATCCAAAAATTCAAAAATGAGACAAGTCCATTAGCGCATACTGGAAAAAGTGTGCCATCATGTTCAGACAATCCAGAAATTAAGACATACTGAAAACATTCTGACGTCAATGTCAACTACAGACAGTCCAGAAATTACACAAGTCCATGAGGACATGCAGCAAAAACTGTGCCATCAGGTTCAGGCAGTCCAACAATTACACAAGTCCATGAGGACATGCTGCGAAAAGTGTGCCATCAGGTTCAGGCAGTCGAAAAATTACATAAGTCCATCAGGACATGCTGTGAAAGCTATGCCATTAGGTTCAGGCAGTCCAAAAACTAACAAAGTCTGTGAAGATATGCTGAGAACATTGTGCCATCAGGTACAAAAATTGTGTAGGCCACATAAGGGCTTACTGTACTTGAGTACCGATTTATTTTTCTGAAAAACCATGATCTTTCTACTCTTCCAAGTAGTCATCTTTGAGGTCACTGCAAAATGTATTTGCTGTCTCCGGGTCATGAGTGTAACCAGTCAATGGAAGGTTTACTTTTAAGAATGATAACTTCTCAACATTTTCTGGTAGTAGCCTAGATCGTGTATCTGTAACCACATTTCCTGCATAGCTAAAGAGTCGCTCTGAAAATACACTGGTTGGGGGACAGACCAGGTGCTTCAATGCTACCTGTACAAGTGCAGGCCACCTTGCTGCCAGTACTTAATGGGATCTTCATTCCATTCAATACCTTTTTCTGCTAAATAACAGTCAACCATAGCCTGGGCAGAAGCAGTGACATTTGGAGAAGGAAGAGCTGATTTTTCAAGGACGGCAATATCCAAGTGACCCCAAAGACAACTGCTGGGTGTAGAATGAATGGCAGCAGCTGATTGTTTTGTAGCCTGACTGAGAATAGAGAGCTATGAAGGTGCAGGAGGAATGGATGAGGGGGCTGCATCTGTTGTCATTTTTTTTTCAAAAGCAAATCTACTTCTTGAATGATTTTCTCTCTGCAGTTTTGGAACATATTGGGATAATACTGTGAGAGGTGTGTCATCTTGTACCGTGGGTCTAGTGCTGCTGCAATAATGTAATGTTCTGCCATGAGCATGTCAGCAAGTTTCATCTCTGACTTTTTTAATCATTCTATGCACTATGTCTTTTTTTATTCTGGGTGGCAAGTCCCTTTCAGTTGCACTAGACCCTCCCATCTGAAACTGGTTTCTTGTACCTTCCAATTCATCCCTGATTGCATTCAGCTGAAATCTAAGATCTTGATCGATGGGATTATTTGGCTGAGTGTGGCACTGCTGGAACTCACTTCCCTAATCATTTCCTCAAAGGGTTGCAGGATCTTGATGAGAAGTTCAAAAACAGCTCACTGCTGAGCAGTAATGTACACATCAGCATCCCCTATGCTGTTCTCTAGTGTGTACTGTCTTACAGCCTTTTTTTGCTCCAGCAGTTGTTGAAACATGTAAAAGGTAGAGTTCCACCTCGCTGCAACATCCTGGATGAGTGTATTAGGAGGCAGTCTGTGCTCTTGTATGGCCCAAAGACGTTGAAGTGCTTTGCAAGAGTGGCTGAAATGTGTGCATATTCTTTTTGCCACATGTATGATAGCCTTTATATCTCTGTTCTCTTCCATAAAGGCATGCACAATCAAATTTAGGCAGTGTGCAAAACATGGAATGTGAGCAAAGCCTCCATCAGACAATGCTTTCTTTATGTTTGAACCATTGTCAGCCACAATAAAACCTACAGAAAGCCCTTGTGATGTAAGCCAGTACTGTATCTCTCTATTGAGCTCATCCAGGATGTTTGAAGCTGTGTGATCCTGCGGGATATACTATATGCGAAGGGAAGCCAATTTCAGAGGGAAATTGTCAGTGTCACTACAGAGAGTAAATGATACCCAATGCGCAGTCACTGACATAAACGGTTCTGGCTGGCAACTTGTCCATATGTCAGTAATCAGATGGACAACCCCAGCAACTGCATCTTTTTAAAGCACTTTTCAGTTTAGCACTTACTAAATCATACATCTGCTGTATTGCAACAGTAGAGAAATATTTCCTGGATGGAATACTGTATCATGGTGGCAAGTGATTCAAAAACCTTTTGAATCCTACATGCTCCACAATTTTGTAAGGCTGTAAGTCCAGTGCTATCATCTCTGAAATTAGTTTTGTTATAGCAATTGCCTCAGGATGAGTACGCTGGTACTTTGCTTTACGTTCAGCTGTTTCTGAAATTGTGAGCTGTCTTCTAGCTGTTGAAGTTTTCAGATGGCCAACATTAGGAGTGCTGGATGATGATAAGGGCAAAAGGGGACTGTTTTTAGTACTTACTCGAGAAGAAGACTGAGAAACAGTTGACAGTACAACTGAATCATCAGGGCTGCTGCTATAACTTGCTATAACAGGTGCAGATGTAGTCTGACTTAACTCTGCCTACATGTTGTCTTCTTTCGTTCTGACCTAAAAATCACACCTGAGACGTAATGGATGATGTCTCTCTAAATATCTTTTTAGCGCAGAGGTACCCAAAGCACCTTTTTTGCTCCCTCTGCTGATGGTCTTTTTACATATAGAGCACACTGCTCATAACTCATTATTGGCAGCCAGAGAAAAGTAAGACCACACATAAGATGTCACCTTTTTTATTTTATTACCAGGCATACTATACTGTGCTCCTTTGTTACTTCCACTGCGTTGTTCTTTCTCAACACTGGGGTGCTGCTCCTCATTGAATTTTTCTGTTTCACCATTATCATCATCAAACAGCTTCTCCAGGCCAGTAACAGAACCTAAATCTGAATGCACTGCCCCCTCATACTGTTTCTCTTGCACCTGCACCACACTGTTCATGCCCAAATTACCCATGTCAACCAAGCACATATCATCACATTCATTCTGTGTCTGTGCAGCTGCCACCTCTACCTCATTCTGGCTTTCCATTTGTTTCTGCTTTTCTCCCTCCTTGTCTACAGCCTCCATTTCATAATCACTAGTCTCATCAGAGCTAGATTTCTCCACCTCTATTTCATTTAAAAATGTACTGGTACTTTGGTATACATAGGTATCATATCTTAGCTTGCCACTCCTTGTGGTGCTGACTACTTCTTTAGTTTTAATTAAGGTAGTTCTGGCCTTTCCTGTCTGTTTGGACAGCACTGTGGAAGAACCACTACTGCTACCTGATGAAGTCCCAGCAACTGGAATTTTACCAGATAGGCTGTACAGTGTTGTTTGTGCCATACGTTTCTCCACACCTTTCCTCATTTCAGCCACCACCACACCCTGTCTAGTGAACATTTTCAGTTTTTTTTTTAATTATAGTCCTCTCAGTTGTTCCCAAGTTCCTCAGTCCAGTAATACAGGCTCAGCCTCACAGCCAGTGTTCCTCTTCTACCACAATAGCTAGGTTTATTTTTTTTTAAATGGCACACACAACTGTTTTGCCTATATATATTATCTTTTTATTTAGTCTTGTCAGTTGTTCCCATTTGGTACAGGTTCGGCCTCACAGCTGCATGTCCCCTTTCAGCACAATAGCTAGTTTTTTTGTTTTTTTTTGTTACACACAAGGAAATATTTCTCAACTGTTGCAATACCGCAGATGTAAGTAGTCCTCTCAGTTGTTCCCAAGTACCTCTACCCACTCAGTACAGGCTCGGCCTCACAGCCACACTCCCCCTTCCACAACTGTAGCTAGATTTTTTTTTTAATGAGACAAAATGCTTTTTCCTTTATGTAGTTTTTAGTTTTTTTTTCATTTGACAATAAGCCCACAGCAATGGTATGAGCAGTAAACCATGTAATATATTCACACCAGCAGCTTCTAGTGGTCTCACACTTTTTTATGTTGGCTTGCATGCTTGCGCAAGAAACATTGTGTGGTAGTACGGGTTTGGGAGGTGCGGCCACTGTTGGGCGAATGCAGGGCATGCATCAGTAGTTGCATCCCTCATTCTCCAACCAGACTGCATGCCGGCGCCACACCATGCATGTGTAATGGGGTGAGCACATCTAAGCCAAAGTCCGCTGCAATCAAAGCAAAGCTCATCATATGCAGCGGTCCTTTGCTTGCCATGCTCGCCATCATTATGAGATGGTCGGTGAGCGGCTCAGGCCTGCCAACATCTGGGGTGCCCAATCCCCCTGTCGGTAACCCCCCCAGTGTGTTAGTGTCCCGAAGGGGGAGCCCACTCCCATCGGCTTCCCCAAATGTTGAATGCTGAGGGGTGCCCAATCCCCTCAGCTTGCAGGCCCCCGCTGTCTTTATGCGCTGATGGGGAGCCCACTCCCTGTCGGCATCACCCCCAATTGTTGGATGCGAGGGGTTCCCAATCCCTCGGCTCGTGCCCCCTGCTTTCTTTGTTTGCCGGCGGGGTGTCCAATCCCGTCGCATTACTCCATGTTGTGTGCCGATGAGGGTGCCCAATCCTCCATTGACTACTGACACCCCTCAAAACACAGTTAGGTGGCACGCTGGGGAGCTTCACCCCAGCATGCCAAATGCACTGCAACAAGAAAACTGTCCTCTGCGATGGTTTTCCTTTTTTCCCTGTAAACGAAAGCCATCCTCAAGTCTCGATGCCCCTCCCCCACCTGCACCCACCCACTGCGCACCCTGCCTCCCTCACCCCTCTTTACCCCATACTTACCCTCCAGAGTCCGCGCAACGATCTTCCATGGACCAGGAACACGTCTGCACTCTTCAAAGTCGACCGTGAACTGAGGAAATGCGGTAAGCTGTATAATGGAGTGAATAGGGTTTTCCAACTTTGCTGTATATCTCCAGGCATTTCTTGGAATTTTGGCACCAAATTTTCAACATGGGGTTTTGGGGCCCCTCCTCATGAATTCTATCACTGTCATGGTGTTAATCAGCCTTGAAGGTGATTTCGCAGTCACTGCATGAAATCACCTTTGGGCCAGTAATGAAATGGCAGTGCCAGTCATGGGGTGGCCTCTCAAGCCTATGTTCCAGAATTTGGTGGGAAAAAATCAACAAATGCCTGTTTTCACAGTGTGCGTTGCGCGGTTGCCTCATGAGCTCATAACCCGTCGCATTATTTTAATGCTGGAATTTCAGCATTGGCATTTTCTACACCTCCTTGTGAACAATATAGCTGTCATTTTCCATCCTGCCCAAAATGTGTTTCCACACTTCTGGCGCACAATAGCGCAGTCGCTGTGGGAAATCAGTGTTTGGGCCAGATTATGAAAATGACAGTGACACAGTTCATGAGCAGAGGTCCTAAAATGCCTATGTTGAAAATTTGGTGCTGATACTCCATAAAATGACTGTGTTACAAGTGTGTGTTGGCAGATTGCACGCACACTCGTACCGTCGTGCATTCGTGATATTTTCACTCTGGATTTTCACCATTGCCATTTTCTACACCTTTGATGAACAGTACAGCTGTCATTTCACATATCCTGCCCATAGTGTGCTTTCGACTAGGTCGAGGTGTGCGAAATCACTTTGGGACACTTTGAGGAAATTACAGTGACACTGTACATGAGCAGAGGTGCTAAAATGCCTATGTTGAAAATTTGGTACTGAGACGTCCATAAAATGGCAGTGTTGTGGCGTGCATTGCATATTTCCACGCCCCTGTAACTCCGCAAATTTCGTGATATCTATCTGCCACATTTTTCAACACTGGCATTTTTTTACACCTCCTTATGAACTGTGCAGCTGTCATTTTTCACATCCTGCCCAGCATGTTTTCCCGCACTGCACTACTAAACACCCAAAGGGACACCCTAATGCCTGTCACTCTCAGCGAGGTGGGGGTGGGTTGGCATCAGTTCAGTACTTGACTGCCATTCCTATGCTGCATCTCTCTAACTCCTGCACTCCCAATGGCAGCAAGCCAACATTCGGCTTTGACAAATGCTTGTTTATAAATGCCTCCCAGGCAAGACAAAGTACAACTCTCCAGTCACTTCAGACACACAGGAGAATGGTGGGGGAGACTAAAACTAATTGATTCTGAGTATTTCTGACTGTTCTTTTTTTAATTAAGGTACCTGCTACAGAAGTCAGGCTTTAAATGAAGCAAAAAGCAATGCTAACTTGAAAAGAAACATAGGAAAGATAGACTCAGGCACAGAGTGAGCAACAGTGAGCACTCAAAGCTTTCAAGTTCCTTCCAACCTGCCAGGCTAATGGTGAATGTCTGTCTGATCTGCTTTTTTTCTCTCTCCTATTCCCTGTTTGTTCTTTTCTAGTTAGCTGTTTTTTTAATACAATTCTGGCACTTGCACTACTTTGTAGGCTTTAAGTTGACAATCACAGAAAAAGCAGAGCAGACAAGGCTTGATAACCTAACCTTGAGGAGATAAGAGTCAGGCACTCGAAGGGCAGGTTGATCTTTTTTTTGTGTGTTAGAATAGTACAACTTCATTTATTCATTAATGTATTTTTGCTTTTTGTTTTCTTTTCAGCTTTTTTTTATCTCTCTTTTCAGCTTTGTGATTTACTTTAGTTTTACTTTGTACTGTAGATAAGAGAGAGACATCTGGCCCCCATCAAGAGCCTTGCAGAGATGTCCCCGGCCCTACCCACGATCTTCTCTCCCTTTCTCCCACCTCTCTCCTTTCACTTTTTCAGTTAGCCCCAAAAACTCCAAATGCTCATTTGTTTGTTTTTAAAAGTAAGCACAAGCAGCACACACAAACTATTATTAAAACTTTAAAATCAATTATTTTGTGAACTGACCCAAGAAGATGAGAGACACAGATGAGAGACAGACACACGTATGCTCTTTTCGCTATTTAATTGGCAAATGGCACTTCTTCTAACCAATGACCAGCAGTGTAGAAAGAGAGCAGATGAGCCCCACCCACCCACTGCATCTGCCAATAGCGAGGATTGACACAGGCAGCATCCATTCTGCTACACCATTCTGCTACAGGATGCCTTCATGTCGGTCTGCCTAGATGTTGTCAATAGGGTTCTCTGCCCACTGGTGATCCCGACACACTCATTCATGAGCCAGTGATCAGCTCACTTAATCATGCTGTGCCTGCCAGTTTGTTCTGTCCCCTGCCTTGGGAGTCAGCGACTCCTCCCCACTACTATTCTGCATGTGTGTGCCAGAAATGGGAGAAATGACAAGGGCCAGGCACATGACATCAGGATGTGGGGATCATGTGATATGCCGGCTGGCCAGCTGGGATCCTGAGTCCTGAAACAAAGCTCCATCCATGAGCAAAAGAAGAACACACTACAAAAAAAAAGCATTTAACTTTTGCAGGAGACTTGTGGCTGACGGACCCAGACTTAGTACAAATAACCACTTGTCACTTATTTGTCCGGGTCAGTCAGACTGCACTGGATGGGGGGGGGGGGTCTGATTTACTGCGGGTCAGTCTGCCCACCCCTAATTCTTTTCTGTTTCTCGATATCTCAACAGTTACCTACAAATCTTATAAAAAAAAAATTATGGCACTTAGTATGTATATATCAGGCTTTGAAAGTTGAGCCTTGATACAGTGTATGCGCTTATGCATATGTATATTCTATATTATATACATATGCATAAATGCATGCTGTACTATAGCTTGAGTTTCCTGGCAGCTTTAGTGCTCATTTTAAACTCTGATATAGTTTCACTGAGATCAGCTTTATATCCAGTTTCAGAAACACCATTTACCTGAACTTGCATTGTGGTAGAGTGAGTCTTCTGGTGCTTCAGTGCCCTGTACATGTTTGAGCACACTTTGCCATGGGCTCGAGCCAACGTGAGTAGGTCACTAGGGTGAGGCTGGGTGAAAGTTCGATTTTACGCCCCCACAGAACTTCAGCAGAAATAAGGGAACTTTTGCAGAAGTTTCTGAACTTTCACATGTGGCAGAGTGGAAAACATCCACGAAAGTTATGGGTGAAATTTCATCCAGTGTCAATATAAAATAAGCCCTGATGGCTAGTGGCCCCTCAACCCACCCACCGCACAGAAACACAGTTAAATATCCCTGGTGGCTAGCAGTCCCTTCCCCCAACAGATCACCCGCCTGACTTTTAGAAAACAAAATTATAATTTTAAGTAGCCACCCATCACCTGCCTGACAGTGTCCACAGCCTGATGACATGCCCTGATGACCTGGTGGTTAGTGGTCCTTCCCGTCCACCCATTCACCCCCCAAAGTATATAGTAACCCCCACCATCTCTGACCATACTTTTACAAAAAAAGCCTTGTGGTCTAGTGGTTTCCAACCCCCCTCCCAATCCCTGATCCACAGTCCCATATTATTTCCCTGGTGGTCTGGTGCTCCCCACCCAGCAGGTGTCCCTTCATCTTACTCCCACCCCATTGTAAACCACAGTGGGTGGACCGCACAACCCTCCTCTCTCCTCCATGGCCAGCCCACCCACTGAGCTGTCAATGAATGAGCATGTTCCTGTACAGGAATGTGGTCATTCACTGACAACTCAGTGAATAGCTGGCTATGGAAGAGAGAAAGGAAGGACTGTGCTAGTCCTACTGCAGTTGATATGGGGTGGAATGAGATGGAGTGGTGGGACACCTACTGGGGGTGGGGGCACTAGACCACCAGTGAAATAATATGGAACTGCTGTGGATTGAGGATGGGGCAGGGTGTTGGAAACCACTAGACAAACAGGAATTTTTTTTTAAAGTACAGACAGAGATGGGGGGGTTACTATACTCTTTGGGGAGTGAACGAGTGGAAGGGAGAGACCACTAGCCAACAGGGCATTAGGGTATTTCATCATGCTGTTTGGGCACTGTTGTGCAGGAGATGGGGAAGGGAGTGCTACTTAAAAGGAGATTTTTTTTGTTAAAGTCAATTGGGGGGAGGGACTGCTAGCCACCAGGAAATAGGGATATTTTTCTTGTTTTCTTGTGGGGCAGGTGGGGGAGGGGCCACTAGCCACCAGGTATTATGGAGATTCATTTGGGAAGCTTTTTTTTATATGGGGAGGTGGAATTTCTGCAAAAGTTTGGAAATGGATTTCCAAACTTTCATGGAAGTGTAAGCCTGACTTTTGCTTCAGTTCCGCTGGTGAACATTTTTTTTCACACACCCCTACACTGGGGTTTTAATATTTATTTTACATTTTTTTCAAAGTGTATATTACTGAATGGAGTGAACAGATCACAATCTTTGGAAGCAATAGGCGGGCTATTGAATCCATTTGTGGCACATTTTGAAGTACCCCAACAAATAGCAAGTAAAGGGTGACAGTGTCCCTATACATGGTCTGTAGGAAGGGTATTTTCAGATGCACCCACTTCTTACAACTTACAGTAGGCATGTCACTCAGGTTTGGAAGCATTACTTAAAGAGCAACCCATCCAGGTACTACCCCCAAGAAGTATGATGAACCCTTATCTGCCCCGAATATTTATTTTTCTAGTAGCCTTGATTTTGCAAGGGGAGGGTTCATATTTTAGCTCCATGGAGGCAAGCTGTGCTGATCCCCTCCAGTTCATGGTAACTTGAAAGTGTGATCCGTCCCCACACTAACAAAGCGGTGGTCTCGATTGTTTCCGAATGGGCTACTAAACTATGAAAAAATCCAGTTTAAAAATAGACCCATTCATGTCTATAGAGTACTCCCCCTAAGCTCTCCATATAATTACCTAAAAAAAAGTGCTAGCTCAGGGGCGTATCAATTTCAGAAGGTACCAGGAAGTGCCTAAGATCAGCACAGCCCTGATCCATGATTCAAAATACAAATCCTTCCCTTACAAAATAGGGGTTACTAGAAAAATAAATACTATCAGCATAAAACTTTGGGGCAGATAAGGGTGAGTCATATTTCTTGGGGTAGAATTTGAAAAAGAGATATGTAGTTGCTCTTTAAATGGTGAAAATATAATCCCACACTCAAACACAAGCAATGTGAATGTTAATGCTCATAAGTCAATGAGTTGAATGTCCCTGACTATTAATCAATAAAAAATGTTCTCACCCCTGAGACGCAGTCCTATATGCTCATTAACTATGAGCCAATTATGCAATATCCTTGCAAAAAGACTCTGATAAGTGCAAACTGAAATGTCCTGGACATTGAAAGAAAAAGTGTATATTTAAATGAACCCTCAATGAGCTCATCAACTGTGAACCAGCCATGCACATCCCTGGAATAAGTCTCTCATAATTCAAAACATCAAAATGTCCTGGCTTAAAATGCAGCCTCATCAACTGTGAGCCAGCTATAGAGAAAAGAGCTGCAGGAAAAGTCTCTCATAAGTCCGTTAATTGAAATGACCAGACTTTAAAAGAAATACATGCTTGATTGAAATACTGTACAACCCCATCAACTGTAAGTCAGCTATGCATGTCCCTGGAAAAAGTCTCTTATAAGTCCATAAATTGAAATGGTCTAGACTTCAAAAGAAATAACTGTTTGACTGAAATACAGCCCTATCAACTGTGAGTCATCTATGGAGAAAAGATAATATGAAAAATAATTGAAATGTCCTGTGTTTTGAAAGAAAAAGTGCTTTACCACTGAAATGCATTGTGAGTCAACTATGCATGTCCTTGAAAAAAAGTCTCTTAAATACAAATTATTCACCATGCAGTACTGCTGAAACTCAGATGATGATGCTTTTATGCTGTTTCATATTTTTCATTTCTGATCTTCTGGAATTTCAAATCTTATTTTGCACCACTGCTTTAAATGTTTTTTTTCACTGAGTTCCTCAAAGTTGTGTTCCATTGCCATCTTTTGGGTGTATTCCATCCAAAGAAAGTTCAGAGTATTAGCCTATTTAATTATGAAATATATTCTTTCAAATTTCACATTTTCTTTACAGTAAAATCCAACACCTTTTTGTAACATTTTTTTAATGAAAATACCATTAAACAAATAAGGGATGGTATGTTACAAATATATTGAAAATGTTGTGTTGTTTTTACTAGACATGATTATATAGCATGAGCTTTGCAACTACACACCCCAACATGCAATGTAAAGTCTAACATTTCAGCTGCCACCTTGATATTCAATTGCTGTACCAGACCTCTTTGCAGACAAAAGTTTAATGGCTTTGTGTTGTGTGCAACCATGCAGCATAGGGTCTCCAGTATAATGAATGCATCAGTATGTGAAGTATATGTGACATGGGTATATGTAGTAAGTTCACATGGGTCATATCAGCTATTATTTTTTTTTCCTGGAGTGTTGCTGACACTTCAATTACTTTCTAAGTCAGAAAAAAATGCTTTCACAGATGTTCCAACAGGCCATTGGCAGCACCATTTCCTGTGGTGCAGATGACCCGTGTCCAGTACTGAGTACTGTGTTAGAGGGTCTGCTGTGGGTCCGAGAGGATGGATGAACATCCTTTCTGCAGCTCTATGGGGGGGGGTCCCATCATACCAGTGACACCCAGTGGAGGCTGGTTATCCAGCAGCTAGGACCAACTTGCTCAGTGGTGGTCTGTGGGATGCATGGAGGAGTATGCTTGTCCTGTGCTGACATCACTGCACATCTGCTGTACAGGAGGTAACCATGGACACACCATGGTCATGGAACTCCGTGACATGCCCAGACTGTTTCCTGAATGACATCCCCGGTATAATTGGCTGGAGCCTCTGGTTAATCTTTGTCTCTTCACCAGCCCTCCTCCCCCAAGAGGAACCCCATTATAGGGGTCAAGGCATATGCCACAAAGTGGGGCAGCTGGGAGGAAGATGACATGCGAGCATTCCGGGTGCTGATTGTGGGTAATCCATTCACAAAACCAGGAGCACAAACCGAAGAAAAATAAAAATGCATGCATCTATACTTAATTCCATCCAGTTTATCTGTATCCAATGAGGAAACTCCTTTTGCATCTGAAACAAATCCAGAGAGTAGTAACTGTGAACTCTGAGGTATTGCGCTGCAAGAACATGGTTGGTAAGACCCTCAAAAAAATTAACAATGTTCCAAAGGTGTCTTGCACTCAAATCAAGAACTCAGATGCCCCCTGATGAAGGGTTTAGACACACAAAGCGCCGGGGCAAGTTGTGGGTGTCTTATGTCCTACACAGAATTTATATTAAATTGATTTTTGCATTGCAAACATTAAAAAGCTTTAAATTGAACAGAGGTATTTGTGGAGTTCTTGATTTGAGTACAAGACACCTTTTGGAACATTGTTCCTTTTGCATCTGCCAGCTCTGTCTTACTGAATACCAGTCTTATCAGTTTGTTTAATAACTTCACTGTTGGACTTTTGAAGTTCATGACATTTTTCAGTGCAAGACATACATCTGCAAAATTGACCAGGAATCTACTGAATCTATTGGGATTGTCTGGGTCTTTAATGAGAGGTTTCAGGCTTGTCTGCAATGGAATAAAATGTATTTTACAAAAATCACACTATACATAGAAGGTGGTAAAATATAACCTATTGAATAGTGTTATGTCATACTTGTATACTATGCAAGAATTGTGGTGTATCCTTTCATGCCATGACTAAGTATGGCACACATCAACGTTTAATTGCCAGAATTGTGCTACTGGTCTATCAGTGTATCAGAGGCAGCAGCATAACCACTCACAACACCAACAACTTGGTTTATGGAATAAGCCTCAGGAAACCTAAGAGAGGGGATGCATGAGAATCCCAAAGACCATGTCTTTCCCTATGGTAGAGGGTGTCTGTCCATTCCAGTTCCACCACAGGAGGTAGTTAGATCATTATGTGTAGTCTGGGATGCAAGGCCGGACTTCACACATGACTTTTTTATGCGCACAGTGCATGGCATCAGTGGATGTAGAGAAAAACATAAACTGTAAGTCTGAAAGAATGACAGCTTACTGAGGTGGTCAAGTGCATAGATATGGTTTGACTTTGAAATGGTCACAATTAAAAAAAGAACAAATCCTCAAAGGTGGTACAACTGAAAACTAAAAAGTATCTGATGCCATATCATCCAAATTGAGCTACAACATGCTGACTACTACATGTTTCATGATTTTAAATAAGTAAAAATTCACTCTGCATGGTCATTACTTAAAAAAGTAGCCGTGGTAAAGACAATACTAACCATGTTCTTATCTGCTGGAGAACTTTGAAACCTGGGAGCAGGTGCATTAAATTGGAACTGATCGATGCTTTGGTCAAGAACAGTGTCTCCAGTGTTTTCAAACATATTACCTAGTGATTTTAATAAGTTGCCAACAAACTTCATGTGGGAGTTGCAGGTTTTGTTCACATGAAACAGACCTACAGTATAAAGACAATGGTTGGCACTCTGTCTCATAAAAAATGACTCACAAACAGGAGTCTTTACATGAGTAAACAGTTTATTATTGCACAACTGGTTGAAAAATTATTTCATCTTTCCATTACAATAGTCTTGTCACGATGAAGGTTAAAAAATTGCCAGCATTAATATCCATCTGTGTGTAAGGAGAACATAACAAGCATTTGTAAACTTTAGGTTACTGCAAAAATTACTGCAAAAGTTTAAATCCAAACCGTGCATTTCTCCACCACCAGGAAATGCTGAAGCAAGCAACATCACATGTGACATGCTTCTGTATCGACTATCGTCATCATCAGAGTGTGAGTGTTATAAGTAAAGGAAAGATTTTATGCAGTGCTCTTAAAGAGATAGCCTGCTATAAGTGCTTAAATTAATAGGGACAGACAGTGAAAAAAATACATAACTTTTTTTGGCTCTACTGACATGACATTCTCTGTTATCTGCATGAGAAAGGACCCAAAATGGACTAACTCCTGAAGATGAAATGTGGACTAAAGCTATGTTACTAAATTATTTGTGTATTCATAGTATTGTATTTATATGCTATTTTCAAGTTTGTTAGCTGTTATAAACCTGTTTCAAGCTTTGTATAGCACCAGATAATAAGTTTTCATGTTGGTGCATTCACTGTGGTACTTGTGTTTGTTTTTTCACTGTCTGTCCCTATTAATTTAAGCACATAGCAGGCTATCTCTTTAAGAGCACTGAATAATTATTTCCTTTCCTTACAACACACACGCTCTGATGATGGTGATGATAGTCAATACATAAGCCTGTCATGTGTGGTGTTGCTTGCTTCATTATTTCCTGGTGGTGAAGAAATGCGCGGTTTGTATTTAAACTTTTGCAGTAACTTTTGCAGTAACCTCAAGTTTACAAATGCTTGTTATGTTCTCCTTACACACAGATGGATATTAATGCTGGCAATTTTTTAACCTTCATCTTGACAAGCCTATGGTGATGGTAAAATGAAATAATTTTTAAACCAGTTGTGCAATAATAAACTGTTTGCTCGTGTTAAGACTCCAGTTTGTGAGTCATTTTTTGTGAGACAGAGTGCCAACCATTGGAGCGCACAAGGTTTTGAGCTTGAGTTTTTTGTTACAAACAACTGTTCCACCCTGGTTTGTGAACCCAGATTGCTCTTCTTGTGAGACACCCTGCAGTCTTTTCTGACTCGCTCTGCTCCAGTATAAATACAATATTTGTAAGTTACTTCTTCATGCAGCAAATATAGACAATATACATTTTAAATATTCTACTTAAAAAGCTTGGTCAACATGGATGAATGCCCTAACACTCATGTTCCACTGTCATGGTAGCAGAGCATCAGACCTTCCTGATGAACATTTAAAGCCCTTCTAAAACTAATGACCAAGTTGGCGACATCAACCTATAAGCAAAGCAATGAAAGGTGGTCCAGTGGTGTGGCAGGCTGCAGTGCTGTACTGCATGCCCCATCAGTGACCTGTGTTCTTGATTGGGCAAAGATGCATTTGGGGGCTGGTGGTGTGAAGGAGGATTCAGCATTCTAAGGACAGCTGTCCTCACACTGGAAGTGGCTACTCTGAATCTAGGAGCTTGACTTCCATGTACCTGGGCTGGGTGGCACTACTAGTGGAGCCATAAGATGCAGCCTGGGTGTGAGCATGCATGTGCATCAGTATAGACAGGCATGCAGTTTACATGCATATACCCATGGAGTAAATGGAGGAATCTGTCTTTCAGATGAGATGTTAAACTGAGATCCCTTCTGCCTGTTCTGGTGATTGATTATGTGGACATTAAAGATCCCATGGCACTTCTCGAAAAGAGTAGGGGCATTTATTTATTAAGATAATCAAAACACATCATAATATACAAATTACATTCATATGAAAATCATATACAAATGAAATCAAATTCAATACATATGTTTACATGCTACCCTCCCTACAAACACACACACACACACACACACACATACGTGCGCCTTAAAAGTAGGGGAAGTTTCATTTAAGAAGAAAAGAAAACATACCATAGTACCAAAAACAATACAGAAACTTAACTGAACCTTTGCCTATGAATCAATTCCAAATACACTGTGAAATCAGATCATTCCATATGTAACTGTTTGTTCTATTATGTCAGTCCATTAACATTCCTCCACCTTTGTTTCCTTGCATTAATAGGAACATTAGTTGTGTCATACTCATGGAACTGTAACTTATGTTCAAGGTTCAGTATTACCACTAGTGAAGATAATTCTAGCTGTCTTAAAGTATATTTGCACCTTGTCTGCCACAACAAAAATGTAATACAAGTAAAGATCAGTCTGATCATGCTAACATCCATATCCTGAAATTTACAAGAAAAGGGCCCTATTAACTCTTCATATCACTACTGCATTGAACACCATTAAAGTGGCATTAAAAACCCATTACAAATGCATAAAATTTTCATAAAATGTTTCCATTAAATTTCCATTAATCTGTACATAAATAATGGCCCAATTAACAGTGTACTGTACGTTCTATCAAAGCATTAAAATGCCATTAAATTTAATGTATTATTCCAGTGTAATCATGTCATTAAATTGTTAATGGGCATCAAATTTAAGCGGTAATTTAATGCTCATGTAGCCATGAATTGAGTAACTATTAAATAATGTTAAGTGCCATTAATTTAATATTCCAGTATCCATTAAATTTTGTTACCATTACTATATTTTAATGGGTATTATTTTAATGGTCCTTCAACTATTAATTGCGCAGGTCATTACAGTAATGTAATAGCCATTAGAAGTGCCAATAATTTGTCCATTAAAACTGCCATTAATGTAATCTTGATTTTGAACCACAGCATTAATGGCCATTAAAGTATACTGATATATTAATGGTTGAATTAATGGTCTCTAACCCATTAAATAAAACCATTACTATTCCCTTAATTGGTACATAAATAATGGCACCATTAAATTGTTATCACCGTTTTAATGGCCAGTTCCTTTTTAATGATATTTTTTGCATTTTAGGAGCCCCATTAATCACACACAATGCCAGTATGACCCATGTATTTTAATGGCCAATTAATTGTAATGAATTCAGCCATGACTGTTATGCACCAGATTTCACCATTAAGTTTGTTTTTGATCAGCTAATTAGTGATCAAAAACTCTGATGCATAGCAGTACCCATCAGCATGCAATTCCCTTGAATATAGATGATGGATCATGATCTGACAATACCACACTAATTGTGTTTTTAGCTGTTTGCATTACAACTTGTTAAACCTCAATAGAGCAGATTGATGTGTGGTTATAGAGTGTTTCACATAATTCAGTCTTTATGTGTATGGTGTTATATAAACAATAAGAAGTATTTGATTTTTTCAACACTATCACAATTGATCTTTTTAAAGCTCATGCATAAGCTATGATCACCACGTAACAGAGCTATATAGCACAGCGCCTTGTTGGATTTCACTGCTGCCTCCTTTTCTGGGCCGAGTTGTACATATTCCCATTTTTAATCATCCCCAGGACCTTTTCCTCCTCTGTGCTCCCCAACTGTAACCCTCCCAGCTGATAGTGACAACTGTGGTTCTTAGCTCTGAAGTGCATTACCTTGCACTTCTTGGCATTGAACCTCAACTGCCATGTTTCTGACCTTTCCTGTAGTTTGGCCAGGTCCCCCTGCAGTCCTTTCCATCCCTCAATGTCATCCACCACAGCTGTCATCTTGGTATAGTCTTCAAACAAACTGATCTTATTCTGGGTTCCATGTGAGATATCTGCTATGAATATCACAAACAGCACTGTCCCCAGTACTGATCCCTGTGGCACCCCACTTGTTACTGCTGTTGGTGATTAGAGTTTCCCCTCCACCACCACCACCATTTGCTGCCTGCCCTTCAGCCAGTTCGTCATCCATATGACCATCTTAGTATTAACCTCTGCATCTTCTAGCTTCCCTCCTAGCCTCACATGTGGCACTGAATTGAAGGCCTTGCTGAAGTCCAAGTATAAGACATCCACTGCATGACCCTTGTCCAGCTCCCTGGTCACCCAATCATAGTACTCAATCAGGTTTGTCTGGCAGGACCTGCCTGAGATAAACCCATGTTGCTACCTGTCCTGGGGCCCACTGTCCTCCAAAAAAGTCACCAGTCTCTCCTTAAGGATTGTCTCCATGAGCTAACCCACAACTGATGTGAGGGTCACCAGTCTGTAGTTGCCTGGATCATCCCTTGAGCCACCTTTGTGAATGGACACCACATGGGCTAACCTCCAGTCCTGTGAATGCATCCTGTGTGCAGAGAAGTATTGAACAGGTCAGCCAGTGGTCCTGCCAGGCTGCTTGCCAGTTACTTGAGTACCCTAGGATGAATGCTGTCTGGTCCTGGTGCCTTGTCCACCCACAGTGCCCTCTGCCCTTCCAGTACTCTGCCCTCCACAATTTCTCAATTTGTCACCCCCTTCCCTCCCCACCACCCCCGTGAGATATCTGTCTCCACCTCTCTACCATGAATACAGAGCAGAAGTACTCATTAGTGCCACTGCCTGCCCCCCCATCAAAATATAGGCCTTCACTTAACTTTAACATAGTAGTTAGACTGTTAGCACCATAGCAGTATCTTAGAATGAAATTATCCTTAAATTAGCATTCAAACTGCCTTTTTGATGTTTAACAGTCAATTGTATTATAATGAGCCATCACGGCATCCTTCACAGTCAGAAGCCTTAAGTTAGCCTGCTAATGGCACAAAAAATTTAAAATGAGATGCAAATTAGAAGGCTAAGATAGCACTTTTCACAGCAGTCTGGATGACAGTTAAGGACTGCTTTGTAGCAGTATGCGTGTACTGCTGATAAATACCGTGAATTGTTACATGTCTGTTAACTAATAAGTAAGGTTAAAAATATTGCTCAGGACTGGGCTTTTACTGTTCAAAGAATGTGTGGTGCAATGCTGTTATAATGTGTGGGACAGGCTGATTAAGGGTTGAATTTTATGAATCCCTATACTTGTTATGGTATCGCTGTGACATCAAGAGGTTGTTATACAATACAATACAATCCTCCTGACTATCACATCATATTGTCCCTCCATGCACTGCAGTTTCTGCTTCTCATACTCTCATCCCTCTTTCCACTTTTCTTCCTCCTTGGAGCTTGCTTCCCTCTCCCCTCCTCAGCATCCTACTTGGCACTGCCTATCATCACTCAGGTACTCTTCATCATGAGCTTGTCCCCCTCTCCGGGTGCTCCCCTCTGCAAATGGATGGCAGTCCCCACCTACCACTGTACACAGACCCTGAACCCTCTCATCACTCTCTCACGTGCTATCACTCTAGGGTCATTGCCACCAACCTAATGTAATTTCCTGCAAAAATGGGCTTGTAGACTCACACTCAGGGACTTAAGCTGGTGCACCCTGAAGCTTGTGCTCCTCCTCCTGCTGCTGTCAGGAAACATCCATCCTAACCCTGGCCCAATCACCTCCAGCTCTATCTACCATGAAAAACCCTCAAGAGCACTCTTCATAGCATCTCTCAGCATCTGTAGTCTACTCCCCAAGCTGGATGCCCTACAAATCTTTACCAAGCAGCACAGACCAGATATCCTGGCAGTTGTAGAAACTTAGCTTACACCCAAAATCCCCAACCTGGCTATCGCTGTTCCAGGCTACAATATTTTCAGGCTGGACTGGAAGTCCAAAAGAGGTGGTGGATGTGCAATTTACCTTAAAGATTCGCTACTGGGACACCCCATCACTACACCCCTCCCAGCCACTGCTGCGCAGATTTTCCCTATCAGAATCTTATTAGGTGCCCATAACAAATCCCTCACAGATGCCTCAATGTATATCCCCCCAAAAGAACAAGAGAATGGCCTTAACACTGTCTTGAAATTCACCAGGTCCCAACCTCCTGACTCTGAAATGATTCTGCTTGGAGACTTTAATATAAACTGGCTCGCGTCTGATGCAGGGGTCCATAAGGATGCCGTCTCATCGGCCAATCGCACCCAGATGGTCATCTCTCAGACCAGAAAAAACTACAAATCCAGCACCAATATCCTCCTGGATTGTATTCTTACCAGCCACCCAACTCATATCACAAATACCTCAGTCCTCCCTGACTCGCTTAGTGACCATTCCACTGTCATCTGTGAATGGTCAAACAAATTCCGCAAGCCCCCTCCTAATATCATCAGTAGTAGAGTCCTACCACGTGGGCAGTTGTCACACCTCAAAACATGCCTCAACCTCCAAGACTGGTCCCCTAAATACTGCTCTGGATTACTTCATCAACATTTTCAATGCAGCCTGTGATTCCTACGCTCCTTTTAAAAAGCACAAAGTCAAAGCCCTTTGCAATCCCTGTTTCTCGTCCAATTTCTTACATCAACTAAAACCTAGAGATCACCTCTGGGTTTTGGCCAGAACCACTGGTAAAGAAACTGACATCCAAAACTATAAACGTGCATGGAATGACTGTACCAAATCTATCCGGCAAAATAAATCTACCTACTTCAAGAATGCTTTCATGGATACCTGGGGTAATGGGAGGGCATTTTGGAACGATATTAAAGAGTTCACTGGGAAGCAGCCAAAAACCTCCCCTACCTTGCTCAACATAAATGGGTCTGCTACGCTTGACCCTAAAATCATAGCAAATACCTTCAACACTGCATTCACCAATCTTAGCAGTGTACTCCCTTCTGACTTTTTCAAGAACTATGACTCTCCCTCTCCTCGCCAATGCCTCCTCCTCCTCCTCCTCCAGCCACCCACCTTTTTATTTCAAAGCAGTCAAGATGCATGAAGCCCACAAATACATTACCAAAGCCATCACCAAATCCAGATCCAGCAGTGATACACTTGACCTTATAGTGCTGTCCATCACCCTTGATGAGGTGTTACAGCCACTGACATATATTTTCAACCTCTCACTTAGGTTCAGCCAGTTCCCTGACAAATGGAAATCCGTCACTGTTACTCCTGTCCATAAAAGTGGTGACAGGGTCACTCATGGAAACTACCATCTGATCTCTATATTGCCACCCCTCTCCAAGGCTCTTGAACATATTGCAGGAGATCAGCTCACAGATTTCCTGGACAAATACAATATCCTGTGCTCGCAACAACATGGCTTCAGGAAAGGACATAGCACCTCATCTGCCCTACTGGAATTCTCTGGCATTCTTCACAACTCACTGGACAATGGTCAGTTAATTGGGTCCATCATTATTGATCTGACTAAGGCATTCATCACTGTCCATCACTGCCTACTGCTTGTGCAACTTCTGAAAGATGGGCTCTTTCCCGACTCCACTACCTGGTTCAAAAGCTACATGGAGAACTGGTCTCAAAGAGTAAAAATTGCATGATGTCCTCTCCGATACCAGGCCTTTTCACTCAGGTGTTCCCCAGGGATCTGTTCTGGGCCCCTTACTATTCAGCTTGTTCCTGAACTCCCTTCCAAATTCTTGCTCTGAAACAATCATCCTCTATGCAGATAATGCTGTAATTCTTGCCTCCCACAAGGATCTTAAGCCTCTACAAGACAGCCTTCAGCTTGGCTTCACATCTGTTTAAAACTGGTTCTCAAATCACAATCTGGTCCTCAATAATAAGAAAACAAAGTTTATGATCTTCAGCAGTGCTCATAACAACCATAAGCTGCACCCCCTATCCATCAAAACCAGTCATGGAGTCACCCTGGAACAGGTTCAAGCCTTTAAGTACCTTGGGATCACTCTAGACCCTCATCAAACTTACAGTGCCCACATTGACTTTGTAGCCAAAGCAGCAAATACTTGCCTTGGCCTTTTCTTCTGGCATAGGCAACATCTTACCCCAGAAGCCTCGACTGTTGCCGTTCAGAGCTCTGTTGTCTCCATTATAGACTATGGGCTTATCATTTATGGCTCTGCCCCCACTACCTCTCTTAGAAGCATATCCAGCTCCCCCAATAAGGCCTTCCAACTTCTCACTGGATCCCACCACCTCACACATATGTGCGACCTCTATGCACGTATGTGCAAACTGGATGGCTTCAACTCACCAACTGGATAAAGTGCCTACCCAGCACCGTGGTGAAGAAAATAACTATGGACCTTACGCCCCCTGGAGTGTGTGCACTCCTGCACCCTAGCAATAACCCCCACTCAATTAGGGGGTCTAAATCACAGCTCCTGCAGGCTCCACATTGTCGCACCTCACAAAGTTAAAGATCTTTTGCCTACAGGGTGCCCAGCTGGCTAAATGGTCTAAACAATTACATCTCCTCCACTCCTACCCTTGGTGCATTTAAATCAAGGCTACACCTCTCTCTCACTGCCTCTAGCTCCTGTGACTGCCTCCACTAACTGACCCCATGAATATTTCCCTAACCTTATGCAGGTCTTTCTCCTATTAGCACTTGGTTACGCCTTAGCATGCACTTCCCCATGTTATGTCTATGATAATGCCTTTGGCTGCACTCCTCCTCTATAGCTCTCCGCTCCCCTCTACTCTTCTTCTCTCTGGACCTCTATCCTCTCTGCATCTCATCCGCTATCTCCTTGTAACCTAACCTCCAAAACTTGTTTTTTTTCTCAGATGCTTTGTAACTGTTTAGTTTACACTTTTGTAACCTTGTCCTATGTATTGAATTTGTAATCTGACTTACATGTCTTATGTTTTGAATTGTAACCTGATGTGGAACTTTTGTAAACGAGCCTTGGCTCAAAGGTATTGTAATCCTAGAACTAATAAATAAAAATAAATAAAAAATACCCTTTTGGCTATGTCACAACAATGCCAAAACAACATCAATGCATTTGCACATGTGAGTCTCCCAGATTTTGCTGCTGCCTGTTTTGGAGAGTATTGCTGATGACAAAAGAGTACTGATGAACCCACATAATTATATGGATGAACCTACAGGTACACAAATTGAGGGGGCATGGACATGATCGCAATAGTTCTTAGAAGAGAGTGGGGCTTGAACATGGCCTGGGGAGGCACAGTCTGCCATCAGAAGAAAGGCAGAGAGTAATAGGCAAAATGGGTTGGCAAACACAGTACTGTTGTCTTAAATACTGCCCATACACTATAAAGACCAATGAATACAGGAAAATTTAACAACAATGCTGTGTTCCCTTCTCAAGGTTGCTATGCCAACTGTAAATCTCTCGAGCTTCATTCACGAGGTTTACTAGGTGGGCATAACAACCTCTCTAAGGGACCACAGCTTTGTTACTATCTGTTCCAAATTCATTATCCTCTATATTTCTGTTGCTATGTTAATCACAAAGTTAATTTAAATTTTATTACTTATATACTTATTTTATAAAAATTAAATACGCAATACAGTGCTTTTATTTTAATAATACAAGACAGGTTGTGTGTCTGTTATAGAACATACGCATACCTATAGTGGTTGTAGGCATGAGACGCAGCCAAGTGCTTAAGACACTTTAGGCATGCATATATTCTTCAACAAATGCACACCTGTTGTGTACTATTGCTCTTACAAAATGGCTGAAAATAATATAACTCACATTTCCATTATTGTTAATATAGCTTATCTGGAGGACTTGTGCTGTGTAATCCTTCTACTTCATAAAGAACTCACAATATTGCAGTCTTACTAAGGAATACTAAAACTCCTATTTGTGTTTAAATAGTCATTTGTAAGTAACAACACATGACAGTGTATGCATTATGGTGGTATAATAGCATGCTTCAGGTGTGCTGTTAGGCGCGAGGCATAGCAGAGTGCCATTAAATGCGCCTGAGAAGTGTGATTACTATCATCATAATAGCACACACTGTTGGGTCTTATTGTTTATATCTAATACAATTTATATTCAATAGAACACAACCAGAAAGCATTGCACATATAAAAAGCAAAAGGCTGGGGCCAGTCCCTTGTCTCAGTGCTAGCACTATTTCCCACCACACCAACAACATGTGTTTTGGAAGCGCACCCGGGTTGCTGGTGGTCGTCCAGGGAGAGTGAGAATGGAGCATCTGCTGTACTGTATTGCTCTCCTCTCACTTCTTTTTAAACTGTTTTCAGTGTGACTGGTGTGCAGAGTGATACTTGCAGTGAAGACTTTCCTCCAGAGTTCTTCACGTCAGAAAATGCCTACAGTACTGCCAATGCCAGTTCTTAGATGCTGGCACAGAGCTTCAGTTCTCTAATGAAACACCGTAATAACTGGTTGTGACATCACAACAAATTATTACTGCATTTGAAGGAAACCAAACTCTTGTTATTAGGATTTATTTATTCAATAACAAGAGAAATGTATGCAAAAATGCATTTCACATTCATCTGTATAAAAACGCAAACCAGCACCTAAAAGTGGTCAGATCAGTGTATGCGAAGCTGGGATACAGAAAGTAAGTACTGTACCAGGCACATTCCTTAATAGTTACTGCTGGTAGCCTCCTCACAAAACTGCATCTTCAGATTATGTCTGGCTGATGGTGAAACATCCATACGTGCTACTGGTCCAGTGGACAATTTTGCCATGGTTTTCATGTCATTCTTAGCCATTTATGTTCCTGGAAGTTAAGTTCTGTACAGCAATGTTGCATTGCAAGTTATGAATTGGTCTCCACATAGAACTGCTGCTTAGCACAAAAGACACTGTGCAAAGCCTCATATCTGACAGCACTTCTGCAAGGAGACAATCAGCAGCAACCATGAAGGCAAGTGCCTGGTATAGTACGGACTTTCTATAGCCCAGCTTCATATGCACTGATACAACCAGTTGGCATTTGCCTTTTTACACAAATAAATGTCAAAGGCATTTTTCCCACACATTAATCAGTCTCATGGTACTTTGTATACTACACTTCTGATTTGGGCAAATGTCAGCCTTTAGAAATAACTCCACCAGCTGATAATTGTGATAAACTATAACATTTTATTACTAAACCACAGATGCCGCACTACCATGGCACAGCGTGCATTCTCTCACAATGCACCCCTCTGGGTAAATGCACTGCCCCCTGACATCTCTGATTCCTCAACGATTGGCTGTTTTAAACATAGACTGGGCCAGCACATCATTGATACAAGTAGCTGCATGTGCCTCTGCTAAGGCTCAGCACTCAGCAGCACTCGGCCTGTAGCACTTATCTTTGCCTCTGTCATGACAGGATAGTCAGACCGTAGCACTTTGCCTGCCTCTCTACTCCCCCGGCTCTGCCCCTTTCCCCCTGGACCTCTCCCTAGCCTCCTCCCTCCCTGTTTTATGTGATCTGCTCACCTAGCTCTCTCACTCCCATTATGTCCTTCCCTATCCTTGTCTGCTTATCTTCTTGACACTGGCATACATTGTACAATGCCTCAGCATAGCTAGTACTTTTATGTTTATTTTCGGTAACCTCCATGAATATTTTTCTCAGTATTTGTATATTTGTGCATAGTATTACATACTAACATACTAAAATGCCAGGAGAATAAGCCTAACAGTCTTTTGTGTCAGTTCATTTGGTCAGCCCCCACCCTGGGAGCTGACCTTTCTGCCACCCTTGCCCTGTCTGGCTTCTCCCTTCCCAGTCACGGATATTCTTGCTGCACAGGACTTTGCTTCCAGAACCCTTCCCCTGTACCTGTCCCACCCCTCTTGAACCCCTCCACCATCTCTGCCTCCACCAGCCCCCTGGGCAGCACATTCCATGGCTGTACCACCCTCTCAGGGAAGTAGCACCTCCTCTTTTCTCCCCTGAAACTCACCCCCTCCAGCTTCCACCCATGCCCTCTAGTTGCTCCTCCTCCTTCCTTCAGAGCACCCTGACTGCTCCTCCCCTATTTACCCCCTTCATGTACCTGAAGACCTCTATCATGTCCCCCCGGTCCCTTCTCTCTTCCAATGTGTACATATTTAGCTCTTCGAGCCTCTCCCCATAGGTGCTGTCCCCCAAGCCCCAGATCATTTTGGTTGACCTCCTCTGGACTCTCTCCAGGAGTTCAATGTCCCTCTTTAGGTGTGCCCTCCAAAACTGCACGCAGTACTCGAGGTGCGGCCTCACCAAGCAGTTATACAGAGGGAGTATCACTTCCCTCCTTCTGGAGGTGATCTCCCTAGCAATGCATCCCAGCATACTGTTGACCTTGGTCACTGCCCTTCTACAAGTCTCAGAGTTGTTCATCTTGACATCCACCACCACCCCCACCCAGGTGCCTCTCAGCCATTGAGACTTGTAGCATTCCCCCCCCCAGGGTGTACACTTGGCCTGGGTTTCTGGCTCCCAGGTTCAATACCTTGCATTTCCCTGCATTGAACCTCAGCTTCGACTTTCTAGTCCACCTTTCCAGAGCCTCCAGGTCCCCCTGTAGGGCCACCCTCCCCTCCTCCCCATCCACCACCACCCCCAGTTTTGAGTCATCTGCAAAGAAACTCATCTCACTCCTGATACCCTTCCTTATATCAGAGACAAAAGCATTGAACAGGAGGGGCCCAAGGACCGATCCCTGAGGAACCCCCCTAATGACACTCCATGGGGAAGAGACTATCCCGCCAACCACGGGCCACTCCGCCAAACTCGGAGGCAGTATAGCGCAGTGGTTTAAGGCTCAGAGCTGCAAATCTGGTGACATCCAGCAGACCAGACCTGGGTTTGAATCCCACAGCTTCCACTTGCATACTGTGTGACCCTGAGCAAGTCACTTAACTTCCCTGTGCTCCCTGGTCGCTCCTGTAAAAAAGCTTTCAGCTTAGTGTGCTACTCCTTGTTAAACGACCAAATAATAAAAATAAAAAAAAAACGACCCTCTGGGTCTGGTCCTGGAGCCAATTTCCTATCCATCTGATCATCTGGTTCCCCACCCCCCATTGCTCCCAGCTTATCCAACAGGCCCCCATGAGGAACAGAGTCAAACATCTTGCTGAAATCAAGAAAGAGAACATCCACCGGTCTACCCAGGTCCAAGGCACTTGTCACCCAGTCATAGAACTCCACAAGGTTTACCTTGTTGTCTAATGTATCTGACGTGGAACCTTTCAATGAGCATCTGCTCACAGGTATTATCCAAAAACTCAATAAATAATAAAAAAAAAAGAAACAGAGTAACACTTTACTCTAGCGTTATTCTATTTCAGTGCGGTTTAGTAACAAAATGTTATAGTTTATCTACAATTATCAGCTGGTGGAGTTATTTCTGAAGGCTGGTATTTTCCTGAATCAGAAGTGTTGTATGGACTGAGTATTTTTGTTGAGGATCGCCATCCGTGTGCGCACTCTGGTAAACAGTTTGAATACTGTTTTTGGTGCTAACTTGACTCATGACTGGTGTCATGCAGTTTTTTGCATTACTTTGATATTTTTTCCTGGGTATATGTGCACCTATGTGATAACTGAGGTACTGTTGTGTGACAATAAATATTTCTTACCTGGCTCCTGGGGACTGTGGGATGGGGTTTGGGAGCTGGAAGAAACATCCAGTTGTACCTGTAAAAGAATAGCAAAGGGGTCACAAAGGATCTGCAGCTCTTTAGTGACTAACTGGGACAAATGAGGAACTCTAAATATAAAACAATACTTATCTGATACATGTGGTCAGTGTCCTCCAATGCTGGGGGTGGTGTCTTATTGTTCCACTGGACCTGCAGACAAAGTGGAAAATGGGTTAGTAAGATACTATGACTAATAAAAATACCAATCAGCTGTGTCGGGTGGAAAGGGATTGCATGGGGGTGAGGGGAGTAAAGTGAGTTGGTCAGGAAGATACCAGTATCACAGCAGCAATCAGGATTTTGGAACTTGGGCCACTCGTGGATGTCAGCATGGGGGATACGGATAGGGTTCAGTGTCCGTGGGCCCTCTGTCCTCTGGGAGGGGTGCAAGCTGCTTCACTCACTAACTCCCACCCGGAAAGGATGGAACCACCAGCTTTCACAAACCTGCAACATTGATAGAGTGATGGACTGCCAAAGTGACTGACAGAAAGGGGATAAACATCCACTCCTTAACTATCCCCATTATGGGGGGGAGGGGGAAGATCAGCTGGTTTGATGCGGCTCTCAAGGAGATGAAGATCAATGGTCAGAAGTTGGAGCATTGCTCGCAGCGGACCCAGTCTGAGGAGGACAAACTGGCATTGAGAACTCACTAGTGTGAGTATCAAGGGGCAACTGACCATAAGATGGCAGAGTTTCTGTCCAGGGAGATTACCGAAGGGAAGAACAGACCAGCTCAGCTCTTTCAGACTGTAGATAGACTCCTTCATCCTATCAGTCTGCAGTCAAAATGGTCATTTTCCACTGAATTGTATGAAGAGCTGGCTCAGTTCTTCTCTGACAGGATGTCCTCCATCCAGTCCAGGATCTCCCCAGTAGGGCAAGATTATGCCCCACGGTAGTGGCAGGAGCATAGTTACTCCTATTGTTTGGGAGGCGTTACAGCCGGTGGGGGAGGCAAAGGTCGTTGAGGTGATCTTGAAGCTGTGGCCTACCTATTGTGAGTTGGACCCAGCCCCGACGTGTCTCCTAGTGGGATGTACTGAGATTGCTGGTCCAGTGTTTGCCAGGATAATCTAGTCATCACTCTCAGAGAGGGTTTTCCATAATGCCTTGAAAGAGGCATTGGTAAGGCCCCTTCTGAAGAAACAATCGCTTAACCCCAATGTCCTGGTGAATTATTGACCTATCTCCAACCTCCCATTTCTGGGGAAGGTTGTGGAGAAAGTGGTGGCATTGCAGCTTGAGGCACACCTTGCAGCCTTTGACATCTATGAGCCATTCCAGTTCAGATTTAGGGTGAGGCATAGTACCGAGATGGCATTGGTCAGGGTGCAAAATGACTTCCTCAGGGCTAGGGATAGGGTATGCGCTGTCAAATCTTGCTCTCTCTTCAGCATTTGATACCATGAACCACATTGTGCTTTTGGATTGCCTCAGAGAGTATTGTGACCTCATCTGTCTGTTCATCAACTGGTTTGAGTCCTATCTCTTAGTTGGGAAGCAATGAGTAGTGACAGGGAATTACTCCTCCTCTCTGAAGCTCCTGCCATGTGGAGATCCTCAGGGTTTGATCCTTTCGCAGATGTGTTTGCGGTGTACATGCTGCCCCTTGGAGAGCTCATTAGATGATACAGCTTAGGGTTTCACTGCTATATAGATGATACCCAGCTGTATAAGTCTTTTGCCCTGGGAGCAAATGAGGTTGTTGAAATGCTAAATAACTGCCTTGCTGAGACCCAGGACTGGCTGTCCTCTAACTGGCTAAAGCTAACCCCGGGAAAGATGGAGATGCTGGTGATTGAGCCTGGTCTTTGGCGTGATGGGAATAACTCCAGGGTGGTAACAGGACTCGGCCTGTGATCTACCCCATTGATGGTTTCCTCTAAGGTGAGAAATCTGAGCATCATGCTGGATGACAGGTTGACACTTGATGCTTAGGTGTCGTCTGTCGTCCAAAGTGTTTTTTACCACCAAAGGAATGTTGTCCAGATTAAACCCCCTGTTCTGCCCATGGACCTGCCATCACTGGTACATGCTTTTGTTGCATCCAGGTTGGACTACTGTAATGTTCTTTACTTCAGGGTCAGTGGAGGGAAACTCCGCATACTGCAGCTAGTGCAGAGTGCAGTGACTAGGTTGCTGATGGGCCTGCCTAGGTCTTGTCATGTTACCCCAGTCCTGCATAGCTTGCACTGGCTGCCTGTCAGGTGGAGGATCATCTTCAAGGTGTGCTTGCTCACCTTTAAGGCCCTATAAGGCTCAGGCCTTAGCTACCTGACTGATCTCCTCACACCTTCCATCCCAGTCTGATCCCACCACTCCTCCACCGAGGGCCTATTAGTGGTTCCGAGGGCCAGGCTGAAAACCTTGGGTGACTGCTCATTCGAGGTGGCCAGCCTGGTCTTCTGGAACTCGTCCCCCAGATCATTAAGGGAGGAGCCCTCGGTGAAGGTATTCCAAAGGATTCTGATAGCCCTATCTCTTTAAAGAGGCATTCCCAGTCTAATTGCAACTGATTTTTAATGATTTTATTATTATTATTTATTCAAATGTTTATTGCTGAATTGGCAACTGGTTGTATAGTTCCCTTTGTGCAGCTTTATATATGTTACTGTTCTACCCTGCTTGTTCTGACCATGTATGGTGCCCAGATCCTCTGGGTTTGGGCACCATATAAATAAAGTTACCTACCTACCACACCATCAACCCAGGTTTTAGAATGGACTCTGTTACTCAGGGGCCATTATGGGGGGGGGGGATTCAGTGTCCCTAGGACTGATCTCTCTTGGGGGTGGGGGGGCTTGTAGCTCTACCCATCAACCAACATAGTGCAGGATGAAGGCACCTGGGGCCTGATACTCAAAACTTTGCTCAGACGCAACGCCGAGTTTGCCTATGCAAACCAGGTTTAGCACAGATAATCATTATTGAAAGCCCAGTTAGCACAGGCAAACTCAGTTTGCACCTGGGCAACAATCAGAGGGGGGTACAATGATGAAGGCGTGGGGACCTGAATATTGGGACTGTCCAATATTCAGAGAATGTGTGCCACGCAAGGCCATTTTGCTCGGTCCCCTTGCACTGCGCACATACTGTTGATCCAAACTTCGACTGTGCCCCCCAACCCCAAATACAGTAGTCCCTGTCATCTAGTGGTACTGACTCCCATCCCCAAAGTGAAACATCAATGTTTCCCTCATGCTTCTGGTCCCCAACCCTGCCAACTTCTGTTCCAAAGGTAAAACTGAAAGTTCCTTTGGTGTCCATTGGTCCCCCAAAACCAATCGCCATCTCAAAGTTAAAAATTAACATTTCCCTGATGTCTAGTGGTGCCCCCCATCGATCATCAGCCCACAGTTAGAAATGAAAGATTCTCTGTTGCTCGTGGTCCCCCCCCCGATTGCCACCTAATATAAAAAATAGACATTCCTTATACCCAGTGGTCCAACCCCCCCACTCATGTCCAATGGCTACAATAGCATTCTCTGGTGCTCAGTGATCCCTCCCCACCTGATCACCCACTTGACACATGGACACAGTTTCCCTGGTGTCAAGTGTATCCCCTCCCCATGCTGATAACCTGTATGAGAAAGAGAAAATATTCCCTGGTAGTCTAGCGGACCCCCTTCCCTATTTCCGATCTACCTGTAGAATACAATTTATATCTTTCCCTGATGGCTAGTGGACCCCCAACCCCTGCACCCCAACAGGTAGTACCCCAACACCCTGCTTCACCCCCATCTCATCACCAAGCTGTCAAGTGGCACAGCTCTCTGCTCTCCACCATGACTGGCTGCCGACTGAGATGTCAATAAGCATGTACTGTATGCAATATGCACTCACTGATTGACAACTCAGTGAGTGCCAGTCACTGGCTCAGTGATGGGATTGGGAGGAGCAGGGTGGTGGGGCCTTACTTGCCAGGGTGGAGGGGGGGCCCCCATTAGCCACCAGAGAAAATGAAAAAAGGACCCACATTGAAGTGCAGGGCCAGTCCCAATGTGCACCCTACCTAGTGTGCAAAAACATTTTGGTGTACCCACCATCCACTGCAGTACAGCAGATCACAGCAGACCAACTGTGCCTACCTCTAGGCTGACAGTCCCAGCCCCAACCAGTCCTAGAACTTTCTGCAGCCAACAACAGAGCAACAGGCATCAGTGGAAGCTCCAACAGCCTGAAGTGCATGCTTGAGCCTCCACAATCTCCAATCAGATGTTTTCTGGTTCTACTTTCCTCCAGGGGCAAAGTTCAGTCCTCAGTGATGGAACTTATCCCAGAGAGTACAGTGGGGCCAGTAAACTAAAGATGAGAGGTTATATAAACTCTTAACATGCACTGCAGGACACTGAATCTCCCACCACTGCCAACCACGCCAACACCAGCCACAGGGGACTCTGGGATCTGCAGCAACTGAAGCTGTTAGTCCAGAACCAAGCAAATCAGTCTGCCACAATCCACTACACTACAGCAAACATCAAGCAAAACAAAATCATCCCTGACACAAAGTGCACATTGGGACCTGACCCACAATTGACTGTTGGGCCCCCGGTGCTGTTCCCTTTTAACAGTGCAAAACCAAGCCATCCAGTTGGTGCAGTGGTAGGGTTACTGTTCATGATGCCAGCCACCCAAGTTTGGGACAAGCTTGGGTCAGAGGCCAGCCAGGAGACAGGAACAGTTCTCCTCCCTCAAGGTGGGGGGAATACTGTGCCTTGTTACTTGACTGCCACCAGCGGGGCTAGGTGATAGTGCCGGCAGTGTAGAATGCAGGAAGGGGCTGCCCTGCACACATGTGTGAGTGTCATTGCATGCTGGTAGCTTTGGGAGAAAGTCAGTGGAGAAAATGCAGCACCCACTGCAAGCCCACTCACATCCAGTATGACAGACCACCACACCACCCTGTGTGGTCATGGGTCAGTAGTGGATAACCAATAAGTTCATGAGAAGGTTGATTGTAAAGCTAGGTGGTTCTTGCAGGGTCAAGGGTTGGAGGCACATAAAAAGTACAAACCCTAGTTGACATGAATCATCTTAACTGTTGCTGCAGCTGCATATACTGGAAGTGCCCCAGCTGTTCCCTGCACAACATGTCACTCTGGGGACAGCTGCGTATTGTGGGCGAGTCAGAAGGGGATCAAAATTGTAAAATGCCAGCAGGGAGGGTGCAGGATCAACCAGATACAATTTTAAATAAAACATGGCACAGTGAGTAAAAAAAACTTATATTATTTTTATGAAATAGCTAATCGGGCCTTGCCTCACATGGAGGTGGTGCCCCATCAGACATGGACATTTTCCTTTAAGTTTCTGGACCAGTAATTATTTTTCTCCAGAAACTAGACACTTATTAAGCAAAAATGGGTGATAGTGTAAAATATCGGGTAAGCCTATGAAGCTTGCCATAAAATCTTCCTGAATACAGTGCTGCTTTGGTTAAGTGCCCTACTTGATTGTCAGTTTATATTACTTGGGGGCTTCCCCCCACCTCTCCCCCCACTTTTTTTACAGGGTGGTGATAGGGTGAACTCCAACCCAAATAAACTGATAAAAAGTAAAGGAACTGTGACTGTACCAATTAGCAGAACTTGAGTTCGACTAATAGCGTAGGTCCTACGCCTACTGGATATTCTACACTATCACCCAAAAATGCTACCAGCAATGAATGCAAATGGAATTAACAGACTTTTCAGTTTGTGCTTCATGTTAGACTGCTTGTTCCAACAGGACTAACTTTCCAGTCAGTGAGAGAACAGACATTTGTGTAAAAAAGCAAAAAAAAACTTCTAGAACTGTCTAGGAGGGAAAAGGAATATTAAACTACTTCACACTGAGCAACTCTATAATAGTCATCAGCTTCACAACTTCAGCAAAAAAAAGCAAGTAACATCCACTTATAAACTGACTGTTGGAAAACGAACTAAAGACTCTCTTCGGCTCTTTACTTTCATTTTATTTAAACATCATTTGTTCCTACAGCCTCCCCCATCCCCATGAGAGTTAAAGCAGACCAGAATTAAAATAAAAATATCCCCAACCTCACTAACTACACTCCTAGCAAGTCCCCCACCACTACAACACAGAACTTGCACCAACTCACTGGAGGAGCACACATTGTGACCAGTCCTAGCTCTCTTGGGCCTGCCTGCCAGTTATAATAGAACCAGGGCCAAGCCACAGTAAGAGAGACCCAAGCACCTCCATTCTTTCCCCTCCAGCAGGGCATCATCGCAAGACTTCCAGACTTCCCACTCCAACACAGCCTGAGGCCTGCATCCCCAATCCCCCTGAGCAGCACAGCAGTGATGTAAGGGATCCCCCATGCAGCCCAACTTTCTCCCTTCCAGTTTAGCACCAATAGAGTTGCCAAAATAAAGGACAGACCATACCCTTAATCCTTGCTCCCCCACCACCATTTCCGAGGCTGACATTGAGCGGAAAGGTATTGATTATGTTCGGGTATGATGACTGATCGAGACTTTGAGACAGGTATGCACAACAGCCTCCCTCAACCAAAGTCTAACAGGCAGCATACTAAGTCTACTACTTAACTACTGTATTGAGTCCTCCGGATGCCAGATACCTTCCTCTGACTCCTCCATCCTGGTGCAGGTGTTTCAAATGGTGCAGTACTTGAGAAAATCTCCAGGGGAGCCTGAGGCCTTATGTGCCTTCCAAATGCTCCCCTTGAAGATGGAATGGAAACGGTGGGGGGTGGGGGTGGGGTTGTACAACTTTATCTGTAACTAACCCTAGTGTGGGTGTCAAACATTCATAACAGGAGCAGGTAGACTGAAGGAATGTGGAAAGGGACTATTTTAGAGATCAGAGTGGGGTGGACTCAATGCAGTAGAGTGATGACTGTGACTCAAGTCCCCAGTCTCTGCCCCTTCCCCCAGCTGCCGTCCTGCCTAACAAAGTGTGCAGAGAAAGGAGGCTTTAGCTTAAATTGCAGCAGGACCAGGAATGACTGACTTCTACAGAGCCAGATGTCTCGACCCAGACACTAGAGAGAGAAAGGATTCAGGACCTAACCCCAGGCCCCCACCAATTAAGGCACCTGCTGAATCAATCTTTTTTATTCTTTCTTGACTCACCCCACCACTTTTCTCCAGACTGTGCACTCCCAATCCCTTTGTCTCACTCACTCCTGAGTCCCGACAGGCCAGCCACCAGCTAGGCCGGGGTAGCAGCTTTTTCCTCAACCTATTCTCCTCTTTGGACAATTGGACGGATGACCAACAACACCAGGCTGCAGTCCTATCTCCAACCAGCTGGCACGCACTTTGCATAGCAGTCCGCTCACAGCCCTGCATTGCTCTGAGTCCAGGGTGACTAAATTCAGATGCAGATGATGATGCCGGCAGTACACACTCATCACAGTCACAGCTTGGCCTCCTAGTACTGGGCCTCAGCTGGGTCAGCACCATCACCAGGCGTCCAGAGTTCCACTTCAACTTGACCTATTACCCAGCTGTGCCCTCCCTGAGCAGCACAGTAGTGATGTGGGCAGCCAAGCTACAGCAACCTGCCAATACTCAGCACTACTGCTATGACTGGTGGTGGAGGATCTGCCCACCTGCATTCAGCATATGGTGGAGAGGAGATGGCACTAATGAATGTTGAGACATGCAACCTCCAGTGAAAGGAATAAGCGCTCTGCCCTGTTTGCTGCCATTATGCTAGTCCCTTGCTTCCCTCCCCAGCTGCTGCCATTACCGCGAGTCGGAAAGAAAGAAAAGATAAAACAAAGGGCACAGTAAATGACAGTAATATTAAATAAATAAACAATTTGTAACTGCCACTTTCCGCTACCCGTGCTATTCCTCTCATGAGATTTCAATGAAGCCTATCCAGAAGTCCTGAATGGCAGCCATAATCTCATGAGACTAACATTGTGCTCCCCGAAATCCTTTGACCTACTGTTTCCTAAAAGCACAGCACACAGAAATTATGGGGTACAATGTACTGGGGGCTTAATGGTAAGTACTCAGAATTAAATTAGAATAATTCTGCATTACAGACAGACAGACAGTTCAACAGTAACAATTTCTGTTGAACTGCACAAGGGTATGAAAGTATATGAAAAAAAGGGGTGGGTACTGTTGTCCATGCTGCAGACACTACAGCCCTTGCCATGAGAATGACAGTTCAAGGATGGGATGCATGTGACTTGTTGGCATATTGTCCCAGAAACATACATTCACTGCTCTTTCTCTCACTGTTCCATTCTGTCTCTTAAGTCACTACCCTCAGCAAACATTTATTTATTTATTTAAAAGTTTCAAAAGCATACTGAGCAAATAGCTCATTTCCAGATGTGTCCTGGAGGGAGGGGAAAGGGAGAATAGCAATAATTGAAAATGCAGATGTAATAAAACATACACAATTAAGGCAATGGGCATTACAGAGTTAATAGTGCATATTGGCATCAGGGATGTAAGCAGGTTCCAAATTGCCCAATGACACAGGGGAGTTGTAGACACCTCGCCAGGAGCAAAGGAGAGAAAAGTGCAGTATTGTGGAATAAGAAAGTGTATCAATGAGTAGCAGAACAGAGCATGATGAAAGGGGGGGTAGAAGGGATTAAGGGGCAGCATGAAGAATGAGGAGTTGGGAGAAGTGATTAAGGTCACTTGCAGGTGGGCGAGGTGCAGTTTTGGAGGAAGGAGGAAAGGGCATGACAGAAAAAGGCATTACAGATTGGAGCTGGAAGAGTGTTCCAGAGCCTGGAGAAATAGTGCGAGAAAGTTGATTGGCCATTAGGTAGATCTAGAGGGAACAGCAAAGGTCTGAACATCAAAGCTCCTGAGGGAGTGGGAGAAGGTAAGTAGAGACAGAGAGGTGGGGGGGTGGGGGAGAACCAGAATTTACTTAGAAAGATGGCACAGAGGCTACGGCACCTGTCCTTGACAAAGAGAGGAGAGCTAGAGATTGATACAGAGAGCAGTGGTGAGTTTGAGGGGGGCAGTCAAGAGCAAAGCAGCAGAAAGAGTGGAAAAGAGTGTCCAAACTGGATAAGGAAGTACCAGGGGTGGACTGTAGACCACAACACCGTAGTCAGTCATGGGGAGGATATTTCACTGGAGGATTGCATGATGAGCTGGCAATGGGATGCAGCCACGATTTCTATACAAGGCACCAAGCTTGGGGTGCAGTTTTATCTAAATGGTATCCATGTGAACAGAGAAGCTGAGGTGTTAGTTGAGCTGAACCCCAAGATACCTGACAGACGTAACGTCCTCAAGTGGAGAGCCATCTAAGGTGTGTAAAGAGGGGAGAGAGGGGAGCCTAGAGAGTCTGTCTAGTGCAGAAGGACATGGAGCTGTATTTAGGAATAACTGGTTTGAGAATCTTTATACTGCTTCTGATTGATGACTGTTAATAACGGTAAACATACATGGTTAACAGTATTGACTGCTAAACTGGATGCTAACTGATTGACTGCTGAAATACTACTAAGGAACTCTTTTTTTGCAGTCAGAAGGCCATCTGCATGCTAATATACTGTTAATATAGCAGTCTGCTTGGGTACCCAAGGACCCACATACTACACTACTCCACAAATATTCACCCTCTTTTCCAATCTGGACAACCTAGAACCACTGAAACCATGCTGCCCTCCAGGACATTGACTTGGTGGGTAGGGGGTCTACGGCCATAATCAGGGTAGATAGAAGACAAATGACTTAGCTATGGGGCCTGAGAAGCCTGAAGCTGTGGATAGGGCTTGAGAGCCTGCTGCCAGGATTAGAAGTGGTACGATAGGATGGATGACACCATGCCTATGGGGGCTCAAATGCTAGTTGCTTCACCTTCAGCAGACCCACCTTCCTTATCACTGGGCCACCCACCCTTACTCTGTGCCAGCTACATCAGCTGACCTTCCTCCTTGCATTTGAAACCCCCTTCCCACCTACAAACCAGCCTTGTCTCCCCCCCCCAAGCATTGCTGTGCTCTTCATGGAAAAAGTGCTGCCACACACATGCTGTGAGCACACGGCTAGTTTTTGGCTGTGGGAGTCCAGCTATAGGGAAGGTGGGGGTCCAGTTGCAGAGGGGCTAGATCTAGAGGGGTGGACAACATACCTCTCAACTGTCCAGCATGAGGCTAGGTTCATGGCACCCACTCTTTCAGTGCATGGTAACATGTTAATTCATCCCCATCTATCTGCTCCATGAGAACTCATGCTGTACTATTTGCTCCAATGTTAATCAGCTCCCTATACAAATCATTCCCTGACAATTCACCCCCAGCATAAATTTAATATTTGAAACTCTGGGGGGGGGGGCACAATTTGGGAATACATTGGTCAGGGAGTCAATCAATGCTGGAACTAATAGTACGGTGCAAGTTGTCACAGAGCGGATTAACCGGGACGACTTGACATGTAACCTCAGTGGACTCCCACTGTAACAGATGCAGGCTCACCATTTTTGCTCACATTTTCCACCTTTAAATCAAGTAACTAAATTATGTGTACTTCCTGATCCAGGTGAGGGAGCTTCTGTGTCGATTTCGATTCTGGATGCTGGGGAGTACCTGTAAAACAAGGGTTACACAGGAGTCACAGAGGAGCCACAGTTCTTAGGACAAAGTACAGATAAGACCAATAGTAAATAAAAGTATACTTATCTGATAAGCACAGGTCAAAGTCCAATCAGTCCTATGGAAATAAAAGGGATAATATATATTTGATACATAAAATTGCCATTAATTGGTGAACATTTGTTTTTAATGGCCATTAATGCATTGACACAACATAATCATAATGTTTAATGGTAATGAAAAGCTCATTTGGACAGTTTTAATAGCCGTTAATGTATTGGCATAGCATGAACATAATTTTCATGGCAATGAAAAGCTCATTTCTCAGTTTTAATGGTTATTAGTCGAAAAGCATGTCATTTTCATGATCATTAAACTCTCAGCTGAAGATGTTTAATGGACATTGTAAAGCCCATTAATGTACTAGCAGACAGACATGTTAATTGAATGGCAATTAAAATCACAGCTGTATACATTTAATGGCCATTAATGTATTTACTGACCACAAGGATCGTTTTCATGGCAATGAAACTAGGTTATGCCATTTTAATGGCTATTAAAAGCTTGTTGTTATGTTTTAATGGGTGTGAAAAAGGCCATTAACTGTACATGAAATTAAATTTAATGGACGTACAACACAAATTAAATATTTAATGGATGGTGGTAATGGTTAATTAATGCCATGGATGAGTACATTAAAGGTTTTCACCCATGAAATCACAACAATTAATGAAATTTAATGGGAAAAAACTTGGCCATTATACAAGATTTAATGGGGTAAATTAATGGGTTTACATGAAAATAATGAAAAATTAATGAATTTTTATGGAATGTTAATGGATTTCAATGCAGTAGTGTATGTTATCTTCCCCCTCATTGGATTTTCCATCTAGTCACTAGTAGTGTCCAGAAAGTTTTTACAAAAGGGTATAACAATAAAAAATACTCCATAGCTTCTTCTTCCATTGGACATGTTGGCTTTGGACATTTCCTTTCATCCTGACTTTTATGTTTTGCATTCCCTTTTACTCCAAATTTACCATGACTACAAAGCCATAGTACACCCCACATTCTAGGTGGGGTTTGTGGATCTTTATTTTTTTTTTTCACTAGTGGATGATTTCTTACTGCAATATCCTTATATTCAGGTTAAATCAAAAAAGCCTGTTGCTGTATAGTGTCATAAATCTGTACTCTTTTGACTGTACATACTTGCAGATGCTGCAGTTTCCATTTTCTAATCTTAGAGACAATAGGTTTTATGAATTTTGGAGCTATGCAGTACATTTGAGGTATAACCAGAGACTTTTTCCAACATGTCATTAGTGGGTAGAGCCAAGGTTGGGCAAATAATGCCCACACTGTTGTAGATGGGATGTCTAATTTTGACAGGTTAGTGTAGTAGTAGTAGTAGTTTATTGTTATAACAATCAAAATTGTCAATACAATTAAAACATCACCAAAGTCACATTTGTTCATTTATTATAAGCATATACAAAAGTAAAAAAAAATAGAAATGTTACATAAATACACACTATTCTTTCATCACTATTGTCATATAATTTTTTAATTTAATATTGTTCTATATTTTATTCAATAATTTCTTATTGTTACTAACACCATCATCTATCTTAACCACCTCTTCAGAGCACCAAGTCAATTTTTTCTTATATAAAATCGAATCATTTCCTCGACCCCTCACTTTTTTTTTAATTTTTTTTTCTTTTGATACAACTTAAAAACGTTTGTCAAATTCTCCAACTGCAGAGCATTTGTGCTTTTAAGTAGACTATTCATCTGATAATTTGGAGCCATATCTAAATTCCCCAAAAGATCTGTCTCTCAAATACATATAATGGGCATAGTATCAAAATGTGTAACAGATCATCCTTTCCTAGTTTGTATTCACAAAGGCCCTCTTTCTGCTTCGCAAATATGCCTCTCAATTTCTGTGAGTCAAAGTATTCAAACCAGAATCTTGTTAACAATTTCCTTCTTTTTGGATCTTTTAAAATTATTAAATAGGTTTCCAGTGCTAAATTTCTTTTTTTATTTTTGGCCAGCCAATTACTAATTTTCACCTGTCTACTGAGTTCCATCTCCTATTGGATGAATATATCTTTAATTCTTCTTTTCATATATATCTGTACATCTTTTCTAGAAAATACAAGGCTATTAGCCAAGCAGTCCAGAAGGCCAAAAGGTTTTATTATCTTTTCTAGAGCATATAGTCCTGGGCAAACAACCCCTCTATTTCTATAAACTAAGGATTCCTCTAAGCATATTCTGGGCAGACTCTCTTCATTCATTCCATGTACCTTTGGGCAGTAGATCGCTAGTCTCTGGACCATATTATATCTTACAGGCAATTGCCCCAACTCTAATCTAGTCAGGACAGAAGATGCCCCCATTGGTAATCCCAGAATACACTTCTACAGTTTGTTTAATATCACTTCTAATCCCTTCGATTCCCTCTCATCACCTCCTCAGAATTTTGCCCTATATAAGGTTTGGCTTCTTAGTTTGCATTAAGAACCTTCAGAAATCCTTTGACAGACTGTCCTGCTTATTGATGAGCAAATTTTTCCCCCACTGGCACAAATCTTTTCATCTTATCTAGTCTGTACCGTAACTTCTATGCAATTTCCATTTTAGGTTACTTGTAAAGGTTACTCCCAGATAGCAAAAACTTGGTACTTTTTCTATAACATTAGATTCATGTTTTAAACTCAAATCTCTCCCTTTTTTATTAGAGTTCTATTGCAGACCATGTACTGAGTTTTTCCATACTTTATCTCCAATGCCATAGCCTTACACTCATTCACAAATTTGTCCACGCTTTTTTTGTTCCCAGATAACTTGGGGGAAATCCTGACAACGTCATCTGCAAACACCAAATAGGGGAAACATCTTTCCCCTATTTTTGGCATGTGCAGTTCCTTGTCATACAATCTCAAAAGAATTTTGTTTAGATACAAGTTGAACAAAATAGGAGAGAGCACACACCCTTGCCTCAATCCCATATTAGTACTAAATTCTTTTGTCTTGTTTCCATCATTATTGTATCTTATGAATGTCCATTTATCTGTATAGAGTATTTTTTATCACGTAGATCAATGCCTGTTCCATCCACTATTCCTCCAAAACTATCCACAACATTTTTCTTTTGATTTTATTGAAAGCTGCTCTCAGGTCCACGAAAACACAGTATAACTTTTTTTTTATGTTAATATACTTATTAATTATATGGGATAGAATAAAGCATTGGTCAACTGTTGAATGGCCTACCATAAATTCTGTCTGGGCCTCAATTATTATTTTAGACTCTTTTATTCATAACATAATCCTTTTTTGTATTATCTTAGTAAAAATATTTTGTAAACTGTCTAACAGACTAATTGGTCTGTAGTCTTTCGGGTTATTTTTAATCCCCCCCCCTTCTTGAAAATTGATATTGCTATATTTTCTTTCCATGGGGGATTATTTCACCAATTTTGACTATATAGTCAAACAACTTTTTCAATACTGGAATCCATAATTGTACATAGCTTAGCATGATATCCACTGGTATATCATCTGGCCCAGGTGTTTTATGCCTTTTTGCTTCCATCAAAGCATTGTAAATATTATATTCTAGTATTTCTTGTTTTACAATAATCCCTTTACTTTCTTCCTTTGTTTGGTCATATATAGATGGATCAAAGAAGAGTGATCTATAGTACTTTTCCCACTTGTGGGGTTCAATATGGCTTTCTATTTCCTCACTATAAGTACTACAACCTCTTTCCACCATTCTCCAGAATTTTTTCTGGTCTTTTTGTCTAACTACATCTTTTAGTTCTTTCCATAACCTATTTCTATGTTTCTCTCTCTTCCTTACCAGCAATAACATATACTCTTTCCTAGCTTTTACTAATTGTATCCTATATTTTTGGTCATTTATTTTCTTTATTAATCTTGCAAGTCTATTAATTCCTTTTTTTACTTCTTTACATTCTTTGTCATACCACTGACTATCTCCTCCTTTTTTGCTAGTACAGCTTTCTTTATTAAGTGTGCTAGATGTTTCATAGCTTCACCATATTTCATAATAATATTCATCCCTTCATTTTCCCTAATTATGTCTATCATCTTTTCTCTTGTACAGCTTTCCATTATTAAATTATTTGAATTTAAATTATCAATCAAATCCCATTGAATTCCTATTTTAATCCTAATTAGATCTCTCCTTTTTCTAGACAGTTCTATCTTGTCTAATGAATCGAACATGATCTCCAGTGGGCTATGTTCGCCCTCTGCCCTTCCACCTACATGGAGATCCCTTATTCTCATTATAGCAGTTATGTTTATCCAACATAGATCTATTGTTGATGAACCTCTTTTTCCCATATAAGTATATTCTCCTTTATTATCCCCTTTAGTCCTACCATTATTTATTGTAAAATCCCTTTGACGCATCTATCTACGTATTTCCTTATCCCTGGCAGACACTTTCTTATCCTTCATTGATCTAATCTCCTTAATATCCTCTTTGTTCATAGCTGAACATAGTTCTCTAATATCTTCTGGCATATTAATGTTGTGTCCTACCCTTGCATTTAGATCTCCCACAACTACTATTCCACTATCAGATCTTTCTTTCTCCCAACTGTCTAATATTTTAGCCAACATAATTAGGGTATTCATATTGTTGTATTTTGAGTTTGTCGGTGTCATACACACATTTAACAGCATCCATGTGTTATCTCTGTTTTCAATTATTACACCAAGGATGTAATCATAATCGATAAGGATTTCATCTATTCTTATATTTTTAGAAGTCCTTATCCAAGTTGCCAATCCCCCTACTAACCTCCCACATTTTTTCTCCTTTTTGGCATATTTTCTAAAAGATCTATATCCATTAAAATGTTTCTCATGTGCACTCCATGTTTCCTGGAGGACTATGATGTCAACATTTGTCGCATATTTCTTAAATGAAGAATCAACTAACTTGTCTTTAATTCCTGACACATTCCAGGAAATCATTTTCCCAGATCTGTCTTCTTTAACCTTCACTCTCTTAACTTTTAATTTATCTCCAACTTTATTACCCCTTAACCTTCATTCATTATTCAAATCTTGTAATACTTGGAAATGATTTGTCACCTGAATTAGATTTATCCAGTGATATGTTTTGAAATGTATTAACTTAGCTTCGTCCAACATTGATTATCCCTTCATATTACTATCTATTCTATCCAGGAATTCTGCATTAGAAAGGACTAAATCATAATCCAGTCTATTATTTACCCACAATGTCAGTTGTCCATTTTCTTTCCATCTTACTACTTTTTTATCTTTTTATTCAGATCTCTCACTTTTAATATATTCTGTAGTAATTAAAGCACTTTAACCCTCTAATTCATTTTGTTTTCATTAAGAAAGTTGTTCAAACCAAAGGCAGAGATTAGGACATTTTGTTCTTCCTTGTCTATATTTGCTTTTTCATAATAATCTGGAAATAACATCTTTATGTTAACCATGCTTTCAACTACAAACCCTACATTCCCAAATTTCCATTTTTGGTTTTTAATCATTTTCAGGGCAAAATACTGATCAGATATTAGTAAAATCATTTCTCTATCTTCCATTGGTCGAATAACACTCATATGTTCCGACATTGTAGATTGATGGTTTTGTTCTTGTAAAATCATTTGTAGGCAAGATGTCATATGTGTCTCTAATTGTTCATCAATCTCATTTGGAATAATGACTACCTTATGGATAGGCAGCACATAGTCAGTTTCTAATGTTCTTCTCAAGATTTTGTCCAATTTCATATTCTGCCTGTCTCTCTCCTTATCTTATCCTTGAGCTCTTTTTGTCTTTTTTCTAACTTTCTATGTTCTTTCCCTTTCATATCTTTTAATTTTTCCTCCTCATCCTAATCTTTGGGACTTTCTCCATTTTCCCTTCTCTTCTATCCTATTTTTTCCCTTCTTTGTTTTTTGTTTTTTGTTTTTATTTTTACTTAGTTCTCGCATTTTCCTTTCTTTTTTATTCTTTACTCTATTATCCTTATCATGTATATCCTTGAGGTTTAATTTAGTAATTCCCCCAATATCCCCCTCTTGATTACTTGTTTCCACTATCATAGTTGATTTGTCCTTTTCTTGGTCAAAATTAGATCTTACTATTTTTCCTTTTCTTTTATCCTTGTCCTTACTCTTTTATTCCTCTAGTCCTTGCTGCCATATATTTTCATTGCCTTGTCTCATTTCCTTCACAATATTTCCATCCCTCCATTCCTCCTGTGGTAACATAATAAGTTTGGATCCCTCCTCTGTTTCTAGTTCCCATTCTACTATATTATCTACTTTCTCATCCTCCCTATCCCTATTCCCATATTCTGTACCTTCTCTTGTATCTATCTTAGATTGATCTTTTTTCACATCCCTATATGTGATTTTATATGGTTCAACCTCCTTCTCCCACTCGTCCCTTACCCCCAAGTTATAATCTATTCCTCTTTTTTGTAGGATAAAGTTTCTATTTTCCAAACAAACCCCCTTTTAGAAAATTTAAGTCCTGTTTAATTAGTCAGCTGTTCATATATCAATATATTAGCTTGGAGTGGGTCACACAGGGCCTTAAGTACTTCCTTAGGTAGATTATTGAAGGTAAATGAGTCCATCATTATGGGATTCATAAACTGAGTCCCATCACCTCTATCCCAACTCCAGACCTCTTTTACATGCTTTGATGTCTCTTCATTAATTATCTCCTCTAGTTCTTTTTCCTCTATTTTCTTTAAAATCTTTCATCCCCACTTCTGTTTGATTCATGCTTGATCTAAGGTCTTTAATTTTCAGCTCGATCCTGTTATTAGATTCCCTAGTTTCCCTGATATCCTCCACTGTTTTACTCACTTGTTTATTTATTATTTCTAGAATATATGTTCTACTTGAATCTATTGTCAACTCCTTTTCTGTTTTTTTAGGGCAGAAAATAGTCTTCAGTGACAATTGTTGCATATTTTTCCTTTTTTGAGATTATTGTTTTTGTTGATGTAATTTATATTCCCTCCTCCCTCATTACCATCCTTTCCATCTCTTTCACTCCTACTACTTCCACGGGTCTTTCATTATCTCTAATTTCTCTTTTCCTAAAACTATTTTTACATCTTGATCCATTTATTTTCAGTACACTACTGGCATTTCCTTTTAATTTAATCCATTCCATTCTATTTTTTCTCTTCTAGTTGTCGCTGGCATTATATCACATTCACAATATCTGGGGATCCCCTGTATTATAACTCTCTTCTTTCTATCCTCCAACCCTAATTATAAGCCTCTTGATTTTATTGCAATAACACAACTAACACAATCTGATACTGCCAAATTAATAACTTGGTGCCATGAAGACATGATTATTCACTACCTGTAAAAGGTCTTTTGTGGAGCTCACTACTCCCCCCTCTGGGGTTTTTGAAGTATTCATTGTTTTAGAAGCTACTCTGTTTTTACAACTTTCAAAAATGTCTCCAACAGTCCCTTCCCTGGAGTGCAGACTCTATGTTCTTGTTGAAGGGACATGGCCCTCGAGTACTAAAGGGTTTCCATTTCTTTTTTCAGATGGGAGATTTGGAGTGTGTAATCCCCTTTCCCCTCATTACTTAGGGACATCACTGTGGGCAATTGGGATCTCAAAGTTAAATACCTCATATTCAGTGGTGTGTATGTTTGTAACATTTTGTTGAAATAATCATTTCAAATCTTGTTTTGTGTCTGGCCTCCATGAGATGAGGTTATCTTCCATACATGCTACAGATTTTCTTGTTTGAAATAACTCTAGAACCTGCACTTGAATTTCAGAGTTATCCATTGGGGTACAATTTAATTTCCAATAACCCATCCCAATTGTTTTTTTATTCAGTAGTCCCAGTTTCACTGCCACCAAACTATGATCTGAGGTTTCTAGTGGATATATCTTTGCATCATGTACTGACACATATTTAGACATAAACATAAAGTCAATCCTGGTTGTAAGATGATCTTCATGTAAGGTTTGGCTTCCTTTAGAGTGGTCTGATCTATAGATGTCTTGCAACCCAGCAGTAGTAATGACAGTTTTCAAGCTATTAGCACCAAAATAATCTTTGTTTATAGTTTTCCCTCTATCAGCTTTCTCTAAGGTACAGTCCCCTTCCCCCCACTGTAGGTGTCCAGAGGTGTACAAATAAGGTTTGTTATTAGTAAATAGGTCTACTCTATCCATTTTTTGTGAAGCATAGATAGAGATTATTCTCCATGCTGAGTTTTGATAGCTAAAGTCTATGGGCCAGATTTTCAAAGCCCTAAGAATGATGCAAGGTGCTTGCATCAAAACTGTCTGATGCAACAGGTACCTTGCACCAATGGCTCCACCCTACAATATTTTCCAATGCTGCTTGTATCAAACTGCAGGCAGCATGCAACAAAGGGTCCTGCACCAGTCTTCCACCACAAAAGTGACTACGGCATGGCACTAAGGGGTTTACAGCAGACGCTGGTTACTGTATCCCCCAAACTTTTATTTTCAGAACTGATCCCAAGGACGAAATTCCAAGTAGTTAGACCAGCCAAGGGCAGGCTTAACAGTACTTAGAGATCCTCTGGGAGGGTCTGCACCATAAGCCAGGATGTTCCCCCCAACCACCAGCAGCTGGTACCCGACACCTATCCGACCCATTACCCTGGTGAGCCAGTGCTCTTCCCCAATATGCCGTAGAGACCAATCAGTCTCTGATGCATTAGTGGCACACCCCCTAAGACCCTTATCCATAATGTCATTACTGTACAATAAGTCCACATAATGTACACATACCTCCGTCAGGGTACCCACCCCCAGCCCAAATACTGAACAGCAGTAACCATACCAACAACTCCTCCAAGTCCTCCTATGCCGCACCACCCAGGGTCAAAGATCATTTGCCTATAGGGGACCTTACTGGCTAAATGAACTCAGTCTGGACATCTCCTCCATGAGAAAACTCAGCCTTTTAAAAGCCATGCTCCATTGTCATCTCATTGCTACCAGCTCATGTGACTGCAACATATAATTGACCCCTTTAGTCCGCTTCTAACCAACACCAGGCACTTATTCCACTGGCCAATCTCACTTTCCTGCCCTGCCATCTCATACCCTACCCTACCCCACACATCACACCCTACCCCCTTTTTTCTTTTCCCCTTCCTCCCCCATTGTTACCCCCTCCTCCCCCTCCCCCCACTCTAGCACTTCCCCCCTGTAATGCTCCTTATATGTTCACTCTCTATGCCCCTCTGTAGGTCTGACAAATGCCATTTTGGCTGCACCTCACTCCTGCTGTATCCACCATCCCCTCTGTGCCACCTTCTGCTCTCCATCTTGTATCCAGCCTTTCCACTCAATTCCTTTGTATTTGCCCTTGTTGTATTGTGATGTATTGCAATTGACTGTAAATGATGTGGAACCTTTGTAAAAGAGCCGTGGCTCAAAGGTATTTGTAATCCTAGACTTAAATAAATAAAAAACTAAGTGTTGCAGCTGCAAGGAGCAGCAAAAATTTCCCTCACCCAGTCCCAAACCCTGTACCTGCTGCACCTGATCTGTCCACCCATGCCACCACACCACATGGCTAGCTCAGTGGCAGCAGGCACACCAGTCCCCAAAAATGCCTTCCCTGTCCCTCCACTTCTTCTCTCTATCCTCCCCTTCTGGTTGCCTTGTAGTACCCTCGTGTTTGCATAGGGTCACTATCCTTCCAGGGTAGCCCAGGAAGAAAGCTTTGAATATGCGTCTCCATTTTGACGGTCGCTCGTATTCAGTCACCATCCGCACTGGGTACTGCAGTACAACCATTGATTTACAAAGGAGGACAGCCAAATATGAAAAACAAACTAATGCAGTTTGTGGTATTTTCAGTGACATAACTAGGTGATGAGGGGAGGGCTGCAATGTCTGTCAGTGGAGGGGGCATTAAATGTGGTTATATCTGCCACATCATACCTTCTAAAGTTACCCAAGTACACATGCTAAATTATGACTGCATACATGATTTCTAGATGGCAGCCATGCAGCTGCTGTTTCTTGTGCCTGACAGCCCTAATATCCACATATAACACTACCTGCAGACAGTCACTGCTGCTGGCTTCATCTTCCTTCTAAAACTGCCTGTCTCAGTCTGTCCTTTTGTCCATTTCTGATTTTCCTTCTCGATTTCACTTGGTTTATACATCATATCTGTTGCACCTTGTTGCTGTAGTCCAGTGATGAATTTAGCAGAACTGTGCTAGTCACTGAGCGGTGTGCACTGAGACCATTTGAATATGCTGATGGTCTGTTCAGATGGACAATATGCAGTTAGCACTGGTTAGCAAGTTAGCGTCATGCTAAACTCTGGAATATTAGGGTGCAGGTATAACAGCTTGTAGTGTGCTGTTGATTCTATTTTTTATTATTAATGCAATAAGAAAACAAATGCAGGAGTAGATGGCTGAGAGCTACAAAACAGTGTTGTAGGAAGGAGAGTGGCACAAGGAATTAAGATTTTGAGAATGCAGTTGTGAACGGGTATGATGTCACTCATACACAGCAGCATTTATTAACATTTGGCCACATCCTACACAGTGACTTTTACATAATTCACAAAAGGGTTTTAACAGATTGGCCTAATGCACAATAAAGATTACAACAAGACCGCCCCCCAAAAAATGATAAACTCAATACAATTTCCTTAAACAAATTGGCACACAAACCACTTTTGAGAATGTATTTTATTTCCAATGACACGTATCGCAACCACTGCAATTCCAGTCATGTTTTATGTACAACATCAGTTAATGCTGAGTTTGTCCAAATTGGTAGGAGGATGAGGTGCAGTGAACCATAGGGGAGGCAGTTATCATCCTCTGTGTTTGTAATTGCATCCGTTTTTGCAAGCCATTTGATTCAGTGGTGCCCATGATCAAGCTGACATAGTCAAAACTACCTGTAGATCAGGAGTGTAATTATGTAAGCAGTAGTACACAACAGGGTGATTGGTTTTGTTTTGGGCTATACCATGCTGATCAGGAGTGTGATGAGCCCTGCTTTATACACCCTGAAAGGTCTATTACAGCTCAATACCGACCACCCTGGAGTGTATTATTGCACTTAAAAATGTATATTTGCTGTAATTATTATAAAATATGAAAAAAATCGAACAAAACTCATTATACAATGGCAAGAAAGAAAGGCTGACTCTGATTGGTCAGTCAGGGACTGGACCCGTGATGTTATCCCAGTACAACATCACGGGTCTAGTCCCAGCACACAAGAGACCGCATCAAACGTAAAAAAAAAAAAATCCTGAATCACTCCACGACAGCGATTGGCTACTCCACTACCCTCCTTGCTAACACCACAATTAGCTTCACTTCCTGGTCTGCCCCTAAAGAAATGACATGAAAAGAACACTGTCACACTAACAACATTGTCTTTCAGTGAAGGCTGACAGAAATGCTACTGCTAAGTTATCTGGAAGAAAAAAACCCACTGCATTGTGATCCCTCTCCTTTTCAACCAGAGCGAGTGAGCAAGCGCGTATTTTAAATAGTCACCGCATGGCTGTTTCATAACGCTCGCTCAGTCCTCAAGCACGTTTCTCTCTATTTGTATTGTATTTTTTTAAAAACCCTCCCCTACCACCTTCCTGCCTATCAAAACAGTAAAACATAGTGACTCCTCTCACTTCAGACTTGAGATCTGAGCGAGGGAATGACCCGACCGAGCGACTGAATGACCAGACCAAGCAAGAGCGTCTTTCACTGCACAGCTCTTTTCATAGTGCTCATTCGGTCATCTTCAATTAAATTTCTTGTTTCTTTTTTTTTTAAACACCACAGTGTCAAAACAATGAAAGCCTCCTTATCGCCTTCCTACCTCCATCCCCATGGCAGAGGGCAATGCGGTTGTAAACAGAGTACAGCCTCAATCTCCAATGGCAAATAAACACTGTCAGGAAACACAAAGACAGGCAAAAAAAAAATAAAAACCATTAGAAGAGACAACGTAAGCACTCATGGCACAGAGCAAATTAATAAGAGTAGAAGAAGCACTGAAAAAGGTTCCTATCAACAGAGAAGACCCCCATGAAAAACCCAGCAGCTCCACCTACTGGCTGAAGCAATCAGCACTATTTTTTATAAAGTATTCCTACCCACATAAAAAAATGTCAAAAATAAAACTTTAAATGTACTTCTTCATCTTCGTTTTTTGTTAGTTTTACACATGAGCCATTGTATAATAGCAATAATGCACTCCAGGGTGTGTGTTGTGTTGGGATAACGTCACTTCTGGAGTGATTAGTCACACTCGGCCTGCGGCCTCGTGCCTAATCACCCCAGGCATGACGTTATCCCAGCACAACACACACCCTGTGGTGCATTATTGCTTAATTTATACATTTCTAAAAATCTATGCAAAATTCATTAACTTGTCCCCTGGTAGACTTGCCAGTAGAGAACACTGCTATTTGTAGAATGTTTTTTCCAAGTATATTTCATGTATTTTTAAAAATGTTCCCTATTACAGGGCCCACTACCACCCACCCATAATGTTAGAATGAAGGAAGAGGGACAAATGATTATTTTTTTGTTGTTATTTAAATCTGGGTCTCGCTTCCAACTGTGGGATACCTGCTTAACAACATTTCTCCTGGTTTATCTACAGCCTTGCATCTAGACTTCCCACAAAATCTGCAACAGGGTTTTGCTCTGACATTACTACTGACTGTACTCAGTACTGAAAAACAGCAGGTGTTTGTGATGTTTTGAAACTCACATTGACATTTTTACTGGGACTGCTGCCATGATCTCTCTTGAGCTGACCCATTCACACTTCCAACTCTTAGTAGAAATGTGGATGGGACAGCTGAGGAGAGACCAGGAGAGCAGTTCTGCTAAAAACAGCAGTGTCAGTTGTGAAAGATCTCAAACAGCTGACTGGGGACAGGAAGCGCGGTCGATCAGCAGTAAGAACGGATAGTACAGGAGTCTAAGCCGAGCTCTGTTGCAGATTTTGTCACTACTGTGGACAGGACACCCGCAGATAGATGAGGAGAAATGTTCTGGTAAGCACAGAACCAGCAGTAGGAAGGAAGCCAGCAAAATGGACCAAAAAAAATGAGTTTACCATGTGGCATTCAAATAATGAACAACCGGGGGTGGGGAGGATGCGCTGTTCCTCAATAAGCGAGGGAAAAAATTACTATTGGTTTGTATTTCTACATTCTGTTTGAGGTCAGAGAATTAATTTTGCGAAAAAGGCATGCAGGCACCAGGACTACTTATCAACATCACATACCCTGTAGTATGTGCTCCCAGCCAATGGGGAAACAGGGTGATTTCTGGTCGCGATTGAAAAAAGTGAACTGCAATGCTCACAGTACTCGTTTTTGGTTTTTAGCCACCAGAAACTGCTCAATGTTTATTCATTCACTAGGGAAACCTTTTATTATGAGTGGCATGCTAAAAATTGCGTCTCGGGGCCGCGCTCGTGCCTGACGCGCATTCTCAACCTGCCGATGCTTCCGGTGGCGGGAGCTTGTACTTCGGACCGAAGAAATTATAAGTTTGGTGAAAATGCAGCAAAACGGGTACAACACCTTTTTTTATATCGCTGGATGCATTTTGTAATGCATGTAGTATGAGTCTGTGTCCGAATGTACACTGCGTGGATAAGGTAAGACCACAAAAGAGTGGAGAAAGCTGACAGGGTCCGTTTAAGTATTTTTCACTAACTTGAGTATGGAATCTCAAGCAAACTTGAACTCCAGTGAGGAATCTAAGGACTGTAAGAATTTATTATTTCTAAAAACCAAAAAATATACACACACACGTATAGATAGACAGACAGACATACAATGTTATAAATTCTGCCTCACATGCTTTGCCTGCTACTTTATTATGCAATATGAAGTCTACTCGACTTGTAATCCTTTTAATGACATTATAAGGAGAAAATAGCATGCACTTCACTGTTTACATAGCTGAGTTTTGATCCTTTTATAAAGCTACACTGAATGAACATGTAGGAGGCATGCTAATGGACTGCCCAATGCCAGCTTTTCTTGTCGCTATGTTAGCAGAGACTGAGAGAGTTAAAGATAGAAAACCCAAGGGCAGATTAAACATCATACTTGAATCTGAATGTGGGTTTCACACGCAAGTAAATTATAAAGTCCTCAGAATATCTCTTTGTGTAATGGTACTTCATGGGCACTTACAGTACATTCTTTTTGAGCGTCTTTCATCTCAGCTGCTTTTTTCTCTCTGAAGTGCCACGTCATTAACATACTGCGCTCTCAATTCACTCAGCATGTCAAAACCCAAGTTGATTTACGTTTTTTTTTTGCCTTTGCCTTACGAAGTATTCTTTTCTCTTCTTCTTTTCTTTCTTTTTTTTTTAGTACAGAGAATACAAGCAGCATACCAAATGATACAGAGCAGAGTACTTGAAAATGGCAATAGATCCAGAGTAACAAATTGTGGTTAGCTGTTTTACAGATGAATTACTGTTATCAAAGGACAGAAAAGTTGTTGTACCACAACCACAGTAACTACATAACAACTTTGGTACAAACAACAACTTTTACCTTCCAGATTCTCAAGTGCCATTGTGCCTGCCCAGCAACCTCATGCATTTTCAAATTTAGTTAGCGTTCATAAATACTGGAGGCAAAATAGAAGAGGAATTCAGTCATTTTTTCCAGTTTCTTCAACACAAGTCACCACTACTGTTGTGCTCCCAATACTTCAGATGACACTGCTGCCCAACACAGGGTCCATCACAGAAACCCACTAACTGATTCCAGCTGCCTAATAAAACTTGGAGACAACAGTCTCTTTCAACTAGGCATTACAACATGTACATGTAAAAAAAAAAAATAATAATTTTGGACTCCTTTGACTCCAATTAGATAAGCAAGAACAGCACTCATAGCACTCAAAGGTCTATGATGTCATCAGATGCCCTCAGTGGAAACATATCCTTGTTCAGCAAGAAGCAGGGACATTCCAGACACTCTGCAGGGGGTGTTCCCCAGGGAACTACTCAGTGAACCCACTTGTGTGGGGGCAATACTGGACCTGGTATTCACTAACAGGTAAAGTGTTGCAGATGTCAAGGTGGGAGGCCACCTAGGGATCAGTGATCACCTCACAGTGTGGTTCAATGTAAAGATGGCTGCAGAATCGAACCACACAATGGCGAGGGTCCTGGACCTTAGGAGGGAAGAGTTTATTAAGATGGGTAAATGCCTCAGGGATGATCTGGTGGGGTTGGGGGGTGCCCTGGGTGATGTGGAGGAAAAGTGGTTGAATCTAAAATGGAGCATAGTAAAGGCAATAAATCTCTGCATCAAACAAGTGAGCAAAAGCAAGAGGTAAAAGAGGCTGCTATGATTCTCAAAAAGTGTGGCTGAAAAGGTAAAGGCTAAAAGGGTAGCATTCAGAAGGCATACAGAGACACAGAGGGAGGAGGCGAGGAAAGGGTATCGGGTAACAGAGGGAAGTAGGGACAACAGAAAGGAGCACAAAGGTGCAAACTGAAGAGAGAGTAGCCCTGGAGGTAATGAAAGGTGAAAAAACATTTTTAGCTAAGAAAGTAGGAAGGGGGATTGTGCAGAGGGAGACCAGGAAAAGGCAGACATCCTGAACAAATACTTTCACTCAGTGCTCACAGAGGAAGAAAAAAGGGAGGTGTCAAAAAAAAGTAACAGAAGCGAGGGAGGGAGGGAGACACTAGTCCTCTGTTTTGGAGGAGAGTCCTGAAGAGACTCACTACCAGTAATATTAAAGTGAACAAAGCAATGGGGCCAGATGAGGTGCATCCAAGGGCATTGAGAGAGCTCAGAAAAATACTGACTGCACCTCTGACAGTTCTGTTTAACAGCTTACTGGAAACAGGAGGGGTTCTGAAGGATGGCAGATGTACCACTACACAAAAGTGGTAGCAGTGAAGATGGAGGCTGGCAGCTAGAGTCCAGTCAGCCTGATATTGGTGGTGGGAAAGTTAATGGAATCACTGCTAAAGGAAAGGGTTGTGGATTGAATTCAGTGGGTTACAAACCTCAGGCAACATGTGTTCACAGGGGGATATCATATCACATGAATCCAGAAACATAGAATTTGATGGCAGAGAAGGACCGCTTGGCCCACTAGTCTGCCCATTTTCCCTACCTGTTTCACATATCACAGATCCTAAATGATTTGTGACTTACCCTCTCTTTCCTATCGCTAGAGTTCCTTTATGTCTGACTCATGCGTTTTTGAATTCTCCTTCCATTTTTGCCCTTACAACTTCTGCCAGGAGGCTGTGCCATGGATCCACCACCCTTTCTGTGAAAAATATTTTCTCACATTACTCCTAAGTCTACCTCCCTATATTTTCATATCATGGCCTCTTGTTGTTGAATATCTTTTTTTTTTTTTGAAAGATACTACCCTCTTGTACCTTATTTATACCCTTGAGGTATTTGAACATCTTTATCATAGTCTGTCTCCTCCAGGGAATACATATTGAGATCCTCCAGTCTTCCATCATATGACTTTTAGTGCAGCCCATGCACCATTTTTGTCACCCCTCTCTGTATGCCGTCACTACATCAACAATTTTACCACAACTGACACTACAGTGACAAGTTGCTATAGTGCTGGCATGGGACCCCGGCACTGATTTCTGGGGGTTTTGCACTCCCTCCTCGAATCAACTCCAGATCTGAGTTGATTACTTTAGTTATAGAGGGTTCGGGGCAAAGTCCCCCGAAGAAAACACAATCCAAAGGGATCAGCTTTATGCCTACCACAAATGTGGCTGACATAATGGTGTTGCTGTAACATCAGTCGAGAACAAATTTGTAGACTGACTGTTATGGATCCACTCTTCTCTGAACTGCCTCTACTCTGTCCTTGCAGAGATGTAACCTCCAGAAATGAACACAGTACTCTAGATGAGGTCTCACTAATGTTCTATACAGTGGTATCACTACTTCCTACCTTCTGCTGGAGATACCTCTCCCTATGCACCCCAGCATTCCACTAGTGCTCCTCACAGCATTCTCACATTGTTTGGTAACATTCATATCATCAGATATGATTACACCCAGGTCCCTTTCCTTTTTGGTGGCCATCAGTACCCCCCCATCATGTACTCCTCCCCTGCATTTCTGTGCCCCAAATGCACAATCTTGGCACTTCTTTGCATTGAATCTTAGCTGCCACACCCTTGACCACTCCTCAAGCTTACTTAGGTCCCTTCTCATTTTCTCTAGCCCTCCTGGAGTGTCAAGATCTTCCTGTTGTTGACAAAGAGACATACTTTTCTTTCCAGCTCATCTACTTTGGTTGACAAGATCTTCCCACTGTGAATCCATACTGCCTCGGATCCTGTGCTCTGTTGGATTCAAGATATATCACTGACCTTTCTATTAGCAGTGATTCTGTTAATTTCCCCACCACCAAGGTCTGGCTGACAAGCCTGTAATTGCCAGCCTCCTCCCTGCTCCCACTTTTGTGGAGAGGGACTACATTTGCCCTCCTCCAGTCCTTTGGTGACACACCTGTTTCCAGTGAACTGCTGAACAGAGCTGTCAGTGGTGCTGCCAGTACCTCCATGAGTGCTCTTAATACTCTGGGATGTATCCCATCCAACCCCATTGCCTGTCCACTTTCAGATTAGTGAGTTCCTTTAAGACTCTCTTCTCCTTAAATGGACTGGTGTCCACGTCCCTCCCAGTGGTGCTTCCATTGCCTAACTTTGGTCACTCTCCTTCCCTTTCTTCTGTGAAAACTGAACAAAAATACTTGTTCAGGATTTCTGCTTTTCTTGTGTAAGCACCCTGTAAATGAGGGGCTTATATTTTCACTGTTAGGCATCCCTTTTCCCCTCCTACCCCCCCAAGCAAGGAAATGGTTTTATTGCTCTGGGGAATATTGCTCTGGACTCCTCAAGGTGGCAGCAGAGAGTAGTAAAAGGGTATGAGAAAGGGCTGATAAGAAGTAGCGGTGTCTTTCCAGCCCAGGCTTTAGGTCTGGGGCTGGAGGAGGGAGGCTGGAAGAGTAGCAGCAGGACCAGAATTGGTGGGTAAGTGAGGGAGCTTAGCGGTCCAGGAGGGCCAGTGGGGAAACCCCCCAAAAGAGTGCATTCAAGATGGTTTTATGCACTGTGGCAGATGAGGAGTGGGGATGTGGAGCTCCACTGGGGACATGGGTAGCCAGGTCCTGCGTCGTTGGGGGCTAGGGCATTAGGAGGCTTTAGTAAGCCTAGAAGAGAGATGTAGGAGCTCATAGGAAGCTAGTTTGTGCATTCTCAGGTTGCCAGGGCTGGGAGAGCTGTCACAGGGCCCTCCCCAGAGGGGAGCCGGTGGCAGAGATCTCCCTCATACCCGGTGTGGCAGGGCAGCCGGGGGGGGGGGGTCGAGAGAGCTGGGGAGCCTTTTACCTAAAACAGGGAGCCTGTTTGGAGGGACAGGTCCATTTAAAGTCCGGGTGGGTCACAGGCTGAAGAAATGGCGGACCTTGAAGGGTGGTCCCCATGCTGGAGCTTAACTCAAGCCCAGAAAAAGAAGCAGGGATGTGCGCCTGGCAGGGATTACCCATAGGAATTAGGTATCAGCAGAACTCCCCGGAGTGAATTGGGGCCATGGGGTGCTGAGGCAGAGCCGAGTGATAGAACCAAAGCAGATAATATAGAAATTCAGACAAGTTGAACAGTAAAGAAATGAACATTCAATTTGTTCAAATTTTTAATATTTGTTTAAGAAAAAGAGTAAAAAAGTGTAGCACAGACTCACAAAAAGGGTAGAAGAAGATATATAGAAAATAAAAGGCATAATATTTTTTAAACATTATTGACCCTGGACCCAGAAGTGCCAACACCACCACCCGCACTGCCCTGGTGCAGCTCCATCATCCCTTCTGACATCTGTTGTTGGTTGGCCAGGATTCTTGTCATCATCCCCTCCAAAGCAATGACTCTATGTTGGAGGTCCCCCATTCCCTCCAGTAAAGTTACCAGCTCCTCCCTGATGCTGGCTGGTGTGCTTATGGATGCTGCTGCTACTTCTGCTGCTGGTGCTGGAACATGAAATACAGCCCCTTCAAAGGGGTGGGCCCACTGCAGTTCATTCACATGCTGCCAATGCCAGCTGTGTGGCACCTGTGCAAGAACAGAGGAGGGACCACCACCCCCCCAGCACCACTCGCCACCTTTTTCAGACGGGTCTCCCACTGCTTACCATGGCAAATTTTCAGGTGTGTTCACTGACCACCTGTGCCCAAGTGTGTCCTTTTTTCTCCCACCTTACCATGACCTTACAGATCTTACATGTGATGCTGTCATCACCTTCATCTTTGTCAATGAACTCCCACACAAGGGAAGATGTTGAGGAACAGAGGATGATGGGCATACCTCCTCTGCTTTGGAGGAGCTGGTGGCAGTGGTGGTTCCACAGTGAAGGGCATAGCAGATTCTGGCTGCTGACCCTCACGGGGGACAGGGGGAACTTGGGACTGCTGCTACTGATCAGAGGCACGCTGTCAAAGGTTTCATTTACATTATAAACATTCTTACAAATACCATAGTGTTTTTAAACTTTGATGCTTTAGCATGCCAACACAGAATACTGCACCAAAATTCAAATTCATAATACTTATTTAGATAAGAGTTATTTGTTAATAGGTAATCATTGTGCTTTCCATCTGTTTTTCTTTAATGTAGCTTTCACTTTCTCCCTTATAGGGGGCTCAGTATCTGTAATGTGTCAAGCAGTTCTCATGGTGAAATACTGAGTCATAGATAAAAATGCATTTCACTGTTCAAACCCATTTTCCTTATAGGGTTTATACATACAATGTACTTCAAACCATCGCTTGGCTTTCCCGGCCTCTCCACTTCTGCTAGGTTGATTTTGTCACATATTTGCATATAACTAAATAATACCGTTTTAGATCTATTGACCCTGTGTATATGCTAAAACAGGAATGCCGCTCCATTACAGCAGCTTGTGGCAGGTAATAAATTATCAGGCAGTCAGCAAAAGGAATTACCAGCATCAGGTTTCAGGATCACTCAAAAAACTTTTATTGGTGTACAAAAAGCATCTAGCAGTATACAAACATCCCTAACTAGAAGGCTCTATGGATAGCACAACTGGGGGGACCAGTACCCACCAGGATTAAATGATAGGCCTGATGTAACAATTTGATTAAATGAAAGAGAAAAGCCTGACTGCATTTGGCAACTTGCTTTTCATTTATGATATGTTTTTTTTTAATTCTCTTCTTTTTTTTTTGCTGTCCAGATGCAGCATGTGACACACATTACATTTAATGAGCAGAAGAAATCAACCTGCCATAGGGAGGGTGGCAAGTAAATTGCCTCATTTTAGTATAGCCAGGAACTCACTGTAGTTACTCTTTTAACTAAGCATGATTAATTCAATTTGGGTTTTGTGAATGAAAGCTTCCTATCACTAGATGCACTGAACTGCCATATGTGCTTTGTTTAAGTCATATCTATTCTCATTAAGAGAGTTCATATACAAGACAGCTTATCACTAATTGTTTCTAATTAATTGATGCACAACATCTGTAGGAATTACTTGCTGTATGATTAATTATGAACCTGTTTTTGAAAACCCTAGCTGGCTAACCTCCTGTGTCTCTTTTACAAAGCCAGGAGAGCAAAACTGGTCAAGGATGTTTGTGTACTGCTAGATGACTTTTGTACACTAATGAAAGTGTTTTCAATCCTGAAACTTGGTGCCAGTGATTCCTTTTGCTGACCCTGTGTATACATTTACTTTTGGTGTGGCTCTTTAATTATCAAATGGGGGCTACTTTAAATGTTAGCATGGGCTATGTACATTGCCTTCAAAAGCTAAATACACCTGGAGACAGCCACGTTCTTGCCTCTGTAGTGATTAGCTCACTTGTTTACATCTCTTTTTATAGCCTTTAGGTGTGCGTCATGTGTGTTCGCTACCCTGATGTCCAGGTGTCTATCGCATGCTGAAATCACACCTTTCATTTTAAGGTTTACATTACTATACATGGCTCATACAAAGCAAACTATAATATCTCCTTCAGCTTTAGTTGAGGTAGCCACTACATGACAATTATAGTGATTTGACCTTCTAATATATATATTTGTTTGAATCATATGTGCCAGCATCAATGCCGTCGTTCCGTTTAATAACTTCACACTGCCTGTTTTCTATTTGTGATTTTTTTTTATTTATTTGTATGTTGCTATGGGTTTATTAATATGACATTTTAGTCAATCTTGACATTATGATGTTGATTGCATGTGGATGTCATGATGTCCTCTTCTAGCTGTACTCCTTGTATTAAGCTCATATAGTGGAAAATATAGTGTTGCCCTCCATAATAAACTGATAAATGAAACAGTCACTATCTCATCACTATAGTAATTTGAGGATCTGTTAGTTGTTTTTTTTTTGTGCACATCTTTCGTGCCTAAATCGATGATATTTGAACATTAGTGGTGGGCGAAGTTAGATAAATTTGCTATGTGGAGAAATTCACAAATTTAATCCACAAGGTGAATTTCTACTTTGCGTTAAAGGAGAATTTTGTGAATAATGGAAATGGGAACTTCACCTGTGAGTTATGGCTCTAAGGTTAAGTTTACAAGGATCCTTGGGCTAGGTGCTCACTTGTTGCTGCAAAGAGCTGTATTCCCATGTATATGCTGAATTGATTGCAGTGTGAGGAAGAGAGACTTGGGGCCCAATTTTCAAATGAAGTGGAATAACACAAGAGACTTGCATCAAAAGAGTTTAATGAAGTGATGACTTGCATCACCACCTGTGTCAAAGGTGATTTTCCAAAGCAGTCTGCATCTGTTTCAGACACTGCTGCAACAAAGCCCCCTTGCACCATGGTTGCAACACACAACTATGTGTGCTAGGATGCAAGGGGGAGCTTGAGCCATGGAGGGGCTGCAACATCCCCTTTTTGGGGATTTCTAAAGTCCCACTATGGACGCAGCAAGGGTGACCACTTAGACCAGCCAGGAGCTGATCTAAGTGGTTTTCCCCAGTGGAATGGAGTCCAAAAGGGGTGCCAGGGGTGTACCAGATGCTAGGGAGGTGGCAGTGTGGGTGTAGGGAAGATAATGCACAAATGTCCCGTATGTGAGCACCCATTGGGGTATAATATCGTACAATAAAAGTACTGCACATATTCTGCCCTGATCCCTTATGTCACTCATAAGCAAACCTCCATCCCTGATGATGTCGCAGACCCCTGTTACCCGATCACCCCATGCAGTTGAAAATACCCTCTGTTGTGGTACTGCCTCTCTCCCTGCAGTCACCACTGTGTAACATGTAATAAGTATCCCTGGTGGTCCAGTGTACCCCCACCCCAACCCATCAGGTGTTGTCCCACAACTCTGCATCCCCAATCCCAAACAGAAGCCAGTGGCCAGCACAGCCATCCTCTCACCACAGGAGCTGCCCACCAACTGGGCTCGCAATGATTGCATACTGTATACGGTATGCTCAGTGAATGACAGCATCTTGCAGTCTGTGGCAAACCCAGGAGTTTAGCACAGGGACCCAGCAGTTTACAAAATCTGGTGCAAGGTCCCTGGCACAACTGGAGTTTGCTGCAACCCTTAGAGTGATGCAAGTGTCGTTGCTCTAGGGGTCTTTCAAAACTGGGCCCATGGAGTTAACTGTGATCTGTAGCTTTGTGCCTAAAAACCTTCATAAGGCATTTTAAACATGCAGTTTTCTTTTCCAAAAAGTCTCTCCATCAAGTGTCTACTGTGCCTTGTGCCACTAGATCACCAATTATTTTTGGATTTTTTTGTTAGTTTAAAGTTGTAGTTTTGTTTTCTGTATTCTAGGTAGCCCGTGAGTGCTGTGTGGGGGGAGGGGAACTTAGGTGCAGCAATCTGCTGCAAGAAATAGGAAGGCTAGCCTAGGCAGTGTGTTCTGTCTTAGAAGCATATCACCTTAATTACCTGATTTGTTGCATCTTGCATATTTGACCTAGTCCCTTAAATCCATGTTCTGTACTTTTTTTTGTAAAACAACAAAAGAAAAAATATATCTGTCATTGTTTACTGGCTGTGCACCTCAGTAAAATCATGTAAAGTGTTGTGTAGTCCTGGGTGTGTCCCCCTAGTCCCTTAAAGAGCTGCTGATGCCTCATGAAAAACGTTGAAAAACATAATATTTAGGTGCAATTCAGTATGCATTCTATAAATTTATCTTCCTCATTAGTTATTACGAAGGAAATCTACATTAATACATGGTATTTATTCCCTAGAGTTTATCTGCCTCTATAGCTTACTCCCTACTTGAAATCATAAGCCTCTACTTTGGAATCACAACCTGTTGCCATGAGAGTAACTGTGATGTCACAAGCAGTACATTATGATTTCAGGTAGGGAGAAAGCAACAAGAACAGATGAAATCTTCATGAGCAAAGATCCTGTTTTCATGCAGATTGCCTCAGTAATAAATAATAGGGAGGAGAAATACAGAACTAATGTGAAATATAAGCTGAACTGTGTCTAAATATTATGTTTTGTTGAAGTTCTTCTGAAGGCATCAGCTGCTCTTTAAATCCCTGTCATGTATTGTTTTTGTTAAACAAACAAAAAAAAATGTGGTGTTGCTGTAGTTCACTATCTGCATTCTGTATGTCATTAAAGAGTTGTTAATTGTTTTGCTGTGTTCCAGAAATTACACATAAAGGAAAATTCCCATAAAGAGATGCTATGCTAAAGGAGTTTTTGATAACAGCGCTGCTGGCAAGAATAGTGTAGTTTTCTAGTTCCAAAGGGTACCGTAACCACTTGTGATAACATATGTTCATCTGGGGCTGGTACTGCTGGTAGTACTAGTCAACGAGGAGTAGGTGTTGCAGTGGGGGCATTACTGTGGCCACATTTTTTTCAGCAAAATCTGTGACATCAATGCTGGTGGGTGCTGGGGCTGGCACTGCAGGCAGAGGAGGCAGGGACAACAGGAGCAGTCCACGAATCCCAAAAATGTCTTCCACTGGAATTATGGTTGAGGATGAAGACTCGATGGTGTCTGATGTTCCCAAATGTGTTGTAAAAGAGCCTGCGCCTGATTCACAGTGTGATGAAGGAAAAACTGGAAGGAAAAGTATGTCTCTTTGCAGATGACACAAAGATCTGCAACAGGGTTGATACACAAGATGGAGTGGAAAATGATGAGAAGGGACTTGGCAAGGTTGGAGGAATGGTCAAATGTATGGCAGCTCAGATTCAATGCAAAGAAGTGCAAGGTAATGTACCTGGGAAACAAAAACCCAGGGGAAGCATACACAATGGGGGGTGAGATACTGACAACAGTAAAAATAGAAAGGACCTGGGGTAATTATATCAGATGACCTAAAGGTGGGCAAGCAATGTGAGAAGGCAGTAAGGAAGGCTGGGGGGATACTGGGATGCATAGGAAGAGGCATCAATAGTAGAAAACAGGAAGTTGTTATCCCTCTGTACCATCAGTTGGTGAGACCCCATCTGGAGTACTGTGTGCAGTTCTGGAGACCCCATCTCCGCAAAGACATAGACAGAGTGGAGGCTGTACAGAGAAGGGCAACCAAAATGGTGCAGGGTCCGCACCAGAAGACGTACGAAGAAAGACTAAAGGAGCTTAATATGTATACCCCTTGAGGAAAGAAGGAGAGAGGGACATGATAGAAACCTTCAAGTACCTCAAGGAATCAACAAAGTCCAAGAGGGTAGCATCTTCCAGAAAAGAGATGTGCAAGAACAAGGGGCACAATTTGAAGATAGAGGGATGGCTCAGAGGTAATGTGAGAAGTATTTTTTCACAGAGGGTTGTGGATGCATGGAGCAGCCTCCTGAGGAGGTTGTGGAGTCAAGAACAGTGGGGGAATTCAAGAATGCATGGGACAGGCATAAGGCAGTCCTAGTGGGGGGTAGGAGGAAGTAAGCTGTTGGTTAACTAGGATCTGCAGCTTATCTGTTAGGTAGGAAAATGGGCAGACTAGGTGGACCAAGCGGTCCTTATCTGCCATCAAATTCTATGTTTCTATGTTTCTATGAGTCAGAATGGAGGGTTTTCTCAAGCAGGACCAGAGAATCAGGTGCTGCTGAGAATGAAACACAGGGTGGTGGAAGTGAGGATGAGGACATATTTCATGAGGTTAGCATCCAAGGTGGGGATGAGTATGATGATCTGGACCCTGTATGGGGGCCAGAGAAAAAAATAGTAAGGGCTAGGGAATCATTGAAGTCCCCCCCCCAGTTCTTCAGCTGTTGGCTCTGTTGAGGCAATAATAATAATGGAGGATGAGTCAATGGCTGCAGCAGTTCACAAATCATGCCCCCAAGAATCCATTTCTAGCCCACCAATATCCCAGTACCTGGTCCACCACCATGTGAAAACAAGGGCTACAAAATCCCTAGTCTGGGATTTTTATATTCTGGACCCAGCAGACAAAATATTGGCTATCTGCCAGCTATGCCAAGGCACATGAGTCATGGGATAAAGTGGAGTCACCTCAGCATTGGTGGACAACACACATATCTCAAGTCCAGACACCCATTTTGCTGGACTCAGCACCTAAGGGAAGCTGTTATTGACCTCACTGAGCAAGGCATCCCATAGTGTCATAGATACAGACACGGCAGGATTCAGAAGTGAACGTGTAGGACTAATACAGACATGAGGAAGAAGACTTGGTGGGATTTCACAGTAGTGGGCAGAGTATCAGTGGTGGTCTGAGTATTAGCAGCCACAGTCAGCAAAGCACATCAACCCCAGTCCCTAAAACATCCAAAATCACATCATTCATTCATTCATTCAGCATCTGTGCCCCCTCCAGTCCAAATCTATCAAACCACCCATGGTCGCAGTGTGCAGAGCCAAGCTGTTTGCTCTCTCCAGCCCAGAACCCACAAAGATGCAGCCTACTTTGCACAGCATGTTTGAACATTATACCAAAATACTCTCCTAATCATGTTGTTACCCATGAACTTAATGCAGATACATTCTGGCAATTGATCTATTGCCATTCTGTTTTGTGGAGAATATAGGGTTCCGCATGTGTCTGTCCAAAACGGAAGATTCCATCAGGCACATATTTCTCACCCATACTATTCCAGAACTATATAGGACTGTGACAAGCACAGTAAGATATTTCCTGCAGCATTCAGCATCACAATGCATACACCTTAGTATGGCTATGTGGACCAGCAGCCTAACAGCAAGTAGCTCTTATCTAAATGTTACAGCCCACTGGGCACAGGTACCCAGGGTAGCATTTGACACTGGGATGGGAATAAGACTGTATGAAGCCCAATGTGCTGGTAGTAACATTCTGGGTATTTGCTAGCGTGCCACACTGACAATGAGGAGTGTAACAGGCTCACACAGGTCAAAAAAATGTTTGATGTGCATCTGACCAAAACTGATGAGTGGCTGGACCAACTGCCCCTGAAAGCAGGTTTCTTAGCAAGCGATAATGGCTCTAATGTGGTGAAATACATCACCAGTGATAGGTTTCTCAAGGTTCCCTGCATGCCCATTATCTTAATCTTGTAGTACAGGAGTTTCTGATATCCTAAATGTAGGTCAATTTTGACTGTGGCCCACCATATCTATGCCCACTTTGCTCATTCTGGAAAGGCCCGTGACCATCATAGGCAGCTGAAAATCCAGAACAAGCTGCCTCAGCACCATCTCAGGCTGGAAGCTGTAAAGAGATAAAACATGACACTGTACATGATCGAGCATTGTAGAAGTGATACAAAGTGATCTCAGAATACCTATGGCTGTAGACAAGCCATGACCGTTCTGGAGCATCAGTCTCTCACAAGTGAGCAATGGTGACTCATGGATGGCATAATCTTGATTCTGATGCCATTTGAGCATGCCGCACAGGCAGTGAGTGGGGACATTGCATCTTTAGGGGCAGACCTTGGTAAATATACAGCAGGTGCTAGAGCAGGTGGAGATAAGGTAAGCTGATCATTAATAGAAAACATTGCAAATATGAGACTGAAATACCCATATTTCAAGCATTCTGTCATCTCCTGATTTTGGAATTGCCACTGTGCTGGACCTATCATATAAAAGAGGCCTGCCATCCATACTTTAAGGAGGGTGTCATGAGGAACAAAATCTAACTGATCAGCTTGTAAGACTGGTTCATGGGGCACAAATGTCATGGGTCATAGTTCTGTAAGCCACAGCATGACAACGATGACAGACTGGGTGTTGTTGCCACCCCAGTTAAGCAGGCTGAAAAAGCAGGGGTGTTCACAGGAGAACAAATGAACATAAATCCACTTTGGGATGCTTTGTCACAGGTGGGAATCGCAGACATGGAGGAAAAAGAGGAGCAGGCTGATGAGTCTGTAGGGTTGTGTGCAGTACAGTGCATGGTGGATGTATATTTGATGGACATTAGTCACCTGAACATATTGGTGTAGCCTCTTCTGTACTGGAGAAGCAAGGTAATTGAGTAGCCAGCACTGACCTTTATAGCAATGAACTATCTGAGCTATCCATCCTCTAGTGTAAGCGTGGAGAGGTATTCAGTTTGGCAAGGGCCATTGTGTGAGACAGGCATACAAATCTATCACCTTGGGAATGCTGGCATGCTAACATTCATTAAAATGAATGAAGGACACAGTTCACCTAGGACAACTACATTTGTATTTGTACCACAGGATAGGGGTGGTGATGAAAAAGAAGCAGAACAGCATAGTGGTAGCAAAAACTACATTCCAGTGAGGTAGATGAAGCAGTTATGGTGAACGAATTCCCAAGTGGGGGACAACTGTAGTCTGGAAACTATGAAGGCTGCTTCCTTGATGATGATGATGGTGGTGGCAGAGCATACAGAAAAACTTTTTAGATCCCTCCTCTCCTCCTTATAAGTTTAATTTTTTCTTTTATTATTGCATTTTTCCCCGTCAATATGTTTCCGAAGTTGTGCTGTGCATCTATAAATTCATATAGATCTATCTGATTAACCCCATGATCACCATCTGCCCTCTTGTATGTACAGGTCCAGCCATAGATACATTCAGATATTTCCAGATGTTTTGTGATATCTCTAAAGAGATTCTCTCTGGTGATCCATATTGTACTGCAGGCAGGTTGGGAATTTCTCCAGAGATGACACAGACATTTCAGAAAATATCTGACCTTGTCTACAGCTATAACTGAAATGTGTTGTCCACACAGTATACTGTAACATTTTTGATGACTGCCTCACCCAGCCAGCATAGCACACAAACTGCTAGCCAGCACTCAAGCCATTCCACCAGCAATCCCACCAGTCAGCCTGTTAGCCATCCCACCAGCAATCCTACCAGACAACCTGGAAGCCATCCTGCCACTGCCAGTAATCTCATCACCCATTCTGTTAGTCATCCCACCACCAATCCCACAAGGCAACCTGAAAGTCACCTTGCCTGCAATCCCACCAAACAGCCAGTTAGTCATCCCACCAACAACCCCACCAGACAGTATGGAAGCCATCCTGTCAGCAATCCCAATAGTCAGTGTATAAGCCATCCCACCAGAAGCATGGAAGCCATTCTGCCAGCAATCCCAACCGCCAGTATGTGAGCCATCCCAACAATCTGCCCACCACCAGCTGGAAAGTTGAAGTCATACCTCAAGCTGAGCCTCTGATCACACAGAGAACCAATCATGGCAGTAACACCCTAAGTACAGAAAAGGCTAAGGCTGTATGCTGTAATGGTAAGATACTTTCACTGATGTTCGTAGACTAGTACTACTGATCCTCATAGTTGGTGCTGATGATCATGACAGCAGAGGAGGAGTGGCCTCCACCTTGCTTCCAAGACATTTAAAGCAGCAGTATTTGTTAGTCAACAAAAAATGCCATCCTATACTTTTTTGCAAAAATGTATTTTTGGCATCCTAAGATCCATCATCTTGCTCAGATTATTTCTTAGTTTTCTTTAATATTGTCCAAATAAGCTTTTACATCAAATTTTATAATGACTCACATAATTAAACATGGCTGCCATTCACAGTTTTTAAATATCTGTTCTACTGAGGATACCCCATATATTAGGATGGTGTTACCACATGTTTCTGATGGTAAACAACATAGCACTGTGCCACCACTTAATTTTTTTCCTGGTGGGCATCACACAGGAGTGGGAACTTTTAAAAACTTCTAACTCTTGTATCTTGGCATAGGAATTAAATAAAACAATAACAAAAAATAATGGTTACCTTAATATTTTTTGCCAGACAAACATTATAGCTTAGGAAAACTATACAGTTGCTAACAAATATTGCTGCTTTATTTTTTTTTCTTCTGCCTTTGTCTCCCTCTTACTTTACACAGCACACCAGATGCCAAAGAGTAAAGATGTGTCTTCTTGCAACACCACTTGCTGTGGCAATGTTGTGCCAATACACAGCATGGTTATTATTAATTTGATGGTAAGTATCTGACATGATTTTTTTTCTGTTCCTACCTTTTAATCTTTTTTTTTTCCTTTCACTGGTAAACAATGACACAGTGGCCATGCCAGGTCATGCCACATAATGTCTCTTTCTTTCTTCACAGGTGACAGTTTCTCATTTAGGAAGCAAGACATTTCGTCCTCTATCTCTTGTATCTAGAGAACCTTTTTTTCCATGTCAAGGCTTTGTGATGTAGGTTTCATTTTATAAAGGGTTTTTCTGCTCTAATTTCTATGTTTGCTTGTGCACATACTCAAAAAACATTTCATCACAGCTTAGGAGAGAAGTGGGGTTGTGGAGGTGGGGCACTTTGGGGGCTAATGCCCCCAGTGCCTTTTGAGTCTTGGCCCACTTTCCCTAATGCGGTGGCAAGCTGCTGCTGACACTAGTCTAGCCAGCATGTCACCACCTTGAAAGGAATCCACCACTGCAATGAGGGAGTGACCCATCATTGCAGGGCGGTCCCTTGCCTGGTGTAAAATTTCGTATAACATGGCGGTGGGTAGTGACTCTTGACGCCCATCTCAGAGTCCTCATGAAAGCCGACTTGGGGGTTCCCAATCACCCCTGTCAGCATGTCCCCATTCCCAGTTTATTTGCCAAGGGGGTAGCCCAATTCCCATTGGCATGATACACCTCCCCATTTGTTATGTGCTGAGGGGATGCCCAATTTCCCTCAGCTCATATGTTTCCACTCCCTCCAACCACTCTGTGTGGCTGACAGGGGTGCCCAATCCCTGTTGGCTCCAGTACCCACTTGCCCAACAAACATCTGGCCAGGTGGCATGCTGGGAGTCCACCCCAGTGTGCCAGAAGTGTCCTGTGATGTCTTTTTAAATTTTAAATCCTGTAGAAAAAGAAAACAGTCCCTCATTGAGCCCTATGCCCCTTCCCCAACCTGTGCCCACCTGCTGCGTACTCTACCTCCCCACACCACCCTCACCCCATACTTAGCTCTGGAGCCTGGCACAATGATCTTCGGTGGACCAGGAACACGTCTGCACTCTTCAAAGCCAACCACAAACTGAAGAAATGCCAGTAAGCTGTATAATGGCATAAATGTTTTTTTTTTCAACTTTGGTGCATATCTCGGCCATTTTTTTGAATTTTGGCACCAAATTTTCAACATGGGGTTCTTGTGACCCCACCTCATGAATTCAGTCACTGTCATCTCATTATTCAGTCCTAAAAGGTGGTTTTGCGGTCACTGAACGGAGTCACCTTTCCAGACCAATTATCAAAATGACAGTGTCACTGTTCATGAGGTGGGCTCTCAAAAAGCCTATGTTGCAAATTTGGTGACAAAATTCCAAAGAATGACTGCGTTATGAGTGTGCATCGCACAGTTTCTATGCATGCTCGTAACTTTGCGAATTTGTAATATTTTCACTCCAGGTTTTCAACACTGGCATTTTTCCACACCTCCTCATGAGCAATACAGCTGTCATTTTTCGCATCCTGGCCAAAATGTGTTTTTGCACTCCCAGCTCAAAATAGTGTGATCGCTTGTGGGAAATCAGTGTTTGGGACAGATTAAGAAAATCACAGTGACACTGTTCATGAGCAGAGGTCGTAAAGTGCCTATGTTGAAAATTTGGTGACAAAAGTCCATAAAATGACTGTGTTACAAGTGTGTGTTATGCAGTTTCCACGCACCCCTATACTTTTGCAAATTTGTAATATTTCCACTCCATATTTTCAACATTGGCATTTTTCCACACCTCCTTATGAACAGCACAGCTGTCATTTGTCATATCCTGCCTGAAATATGCTTTTGCACATCTGGCTCACAATGGCACGGTTGCTGTGGGAAATTAATGTTTTGGACAGATCAAGAAAATCATAGTGACAGTGTTCATAAGCAGAGGTCACAAAATGCCTACGTTGAAAATTTGGTGAAATAATTCCTTAAATGACTGCGGTACAAGCATGTGTTGCGCAGTTTCCACGTACGCTCGTAACTTCGAGCATTTTTAATATTTTCACTACAGATTTTCAACATTGCCATCTCTTCACACCTCCCTATGAATGGTACAGCTGTCATTCTTCACATCCTGCCAGATCTATGTTTTCATACATCTGGTGCAGAATGGCACAGTTGTTGTGGGAACTTGAAGTTCGGGACACATTAACAAAATCACAATGCCACTGTTCATGAGAAGAGGTCCTAAATGCTTTCAGGAGGTGGGGGTCACAAAAAGGCCATATTGAAAATGTGTACTGCAAATATCAACACATACCCGGGGCATTAGGGTTTCCAACCATAACATCCCACCCTGTACAGACTGACAGGCATCATAGGTGTAACTTTGGATCACCGGCTGTAATGCTCATGCCATCCCACTTCCACCCTGAAGCCAATGACAGGCATCAAGGTATGCCTTGCACTCTTCAGCCCCAGACTTCACCCCATTCTCATGTACTGCACCCATTTCATTGTATTTCCTTATGAAATGGGGTGACTGTGAAGCCGAATACCCCAAGGCATACCTCAACACTTGTCGGTGTCTACAGGATAGGGTGAGGTAAAATGGCATGAGCATTATGGGTAATGACCCACTGGCACACCCCAATGCCTGTCCATCTCTGCAGGGTGGAGGTGGGATTGGCATGAATTCAATACTTAACAGTCACTCCTATTCTGCTTCTGTCTAACTCCTGCATGTCCAATGCTAATATCAACAGGCAAACATTTGGCATTGACAAATGCTTGTTTAGTTATGTTTTTCTTTTACTGGTGTACTGAAACCCAGTATGGAGTGTACTGCAGTGTCTAAACATGCCAGGTTGCCAAGAAGATGAATACCAACTCCTTCTATAGCAAGCAAGCCACAGCTATCTGCTAATTTCCAAATTTCTACCAGCTTGCATTGATGTATTCAGCCTTACAAAGTAATGCTACTCAGAGCTTGTCATCCTCCAGCACTGTATGTAGTGTATAGTAAACATGTCCTCTACTGCACATCATCATGCTTAACTGTCCTCCAACTGACTCTGCTGCCTCATTGTGCAAACTGCTATTGTCACACATGTGGGAACTACCTGAAACAAGGGGAATAGGAGAAGGCAATATTTATAATGATTCCTGACCTACAGCTAAGGTTCTATGATTTTAGAAAAAATAATTCAAAGAAAAAATATTTACTGTCCCATGTCATGCAAGTGTCCAAAATGAATAACCATGGGCAACACCCATGCAGCAGCAGCACTTAATCTCCATGATAAATACCACAAAGAGAGAAATAGTGACAAAAGTTGTTTATCAATACGATGGTTTCAGCACTTTTTCTCATCCACAGAACCCAAAACAAACAAAAAAAAATACCATTGCTGGTATGTCAGTACTGCCACACCAACTATCAGTACTGCAGCAGCAGCAAAACATTTTGGACTTGTGGGAGCACTTCTTATTTCTGGGCATCAGGAGAATTTTCCATGACAAGACAATGATGTTTGGTTTCTCAGACATTTTTCTCATGTGCATGATCTCTACAGCAGCAGCACAGCACCTAGCAGAAACAAATCATTTTGGACTTGTGGGAGCACTTCTCGTTTTTGGTAGTGCTGTACAGAATGCAGAGTTCCACCAGTGAAATTTTCACAGAATGACCATTCCACCAGTGCAATTTCCACCAGAATTTCATTGGTTCTTCTGTGGAATTCCAACTGCTGCAATCTGTGGAATAATATTCTGCAGAACAGTGTTTTTTTCATGAAAAATCATTACGCAACCATTTCTGTAAATGTTGTGGAAAAACTCATTCCACATTTTTCTGACACAGAATTCTGTCATTCCATTCCTGGTGAAATTCAGCGGAATTTTGGAAGATTTTCAAAAATTCCATGACATTTCATACTGCTGAAATTTGTAAATTCCACACATCACTAGTTTTTTGGCATAAAGAGAATTTTACAAAACAAGACAATCAAGTTTGCTTTCTCAGGCATTTTTCTCATGTGCATGTTCTTTGTGGCAGCACCAAGTAGCAGTAGCAAATCATTTGGACTTGTGGGAGTACTTCTCATTTTTGGGCATCTGGAGAATTTTCCAAGGCAATCAAGTTTGGTTTCTTGAGCACTTTTCTCATGTGCATGTTCTCGACAGCAGCAGCACCTAGCAGTAGCAAATAATTTTGGACTTGTGAGAGCACGTCTCATTTCTGGGCATCAGGAGAATTTTCAAAGACAAGACAATCAAGTTTGGTTTCTCAGACACTTTTCTCATGTGTCTGTTCTCAACAGTTGTTGGCAGTCACACAGCACACCGGCAGCAACACCCAGCAGCAGCAAAGCATTTAGGATTTCCAGTTACACAATATGAATTAGAGTGTGGCAGCCTGCCCAATTTTTTACCACACTTGAGAACAATTCTGGGTTAAGAAAATTTATGCCAATTGTGATTTTGGCTCACTTCACAGTAACTGAATAGCACAACAACAGTGTTGGGGCACTCTACAAATACACAGCTTAGTATCATATAACAGTACCTGTAGCAGAGCGTGACATATTTAATGTGGTGGTTGAGAAAATTTAAGGAACGAGACAGGCAGATACAGACATGAAAGTTAGACATGTCACATGGGTAGGAATTTAGGATATATAATCTTTTTTTTCTTTTGGGGGAACAAAGGAGTATTAAACTTTTAAACTTGGAATTACTATAAAGAAGGTAGGACAATTTTTTGTATTTTTAGACTTTTTATGTTTTTTTTGTATTTTCCTTTTTGGAGGAAATGAAGGATAGGACATACAGGAACAGGAAAGAATACATTAATAAAACAAAAAGATCATACAACCCTACCACTACCACCCACAGCACCACAACAGAGCTCCTCCAGGACCACAAGCAGGTTCTTTTGATTCTCTTGAATGACTCCACACTGTACCTGCTCCATTTTAAATTAAAATTGGGGCACTTAAAATAATGAAGGAAAAACGGAGCATGACAGATAGACAGACAGACAGACAGAGAAAAGAAGATCCAAAAGCAATTCAAAATAAAAATAAGTGGTTAAGGGATGTGCAGAACAGCACACAAAACAGAAAAGGATTGAACATTAACTGGTTTTAACAATTCAAAGTGTGTTGCTTCTCTCCAGCTGCAGCTCACACTCTATCTCAGTGTAACTGAGAAACTGAAACCAAGTCACACACTTCATGCCATTGGGAATATACTATGTGACCTGCAGAAGCTCATCCATGTGACAAAAGACATTTTTCCCTAAACTTTGCCTTTCCACACAAAAGCACCGCTGAAAGGTGAAGTTACCGTAAGCAAAATTCCCTTTCAATGGGAAAACTTCATGAAATTATCTACAGAGGCAGATTTGGCAACTTCACCTTAACTCTACCTGCAAATTAAAACATTGCAAACATCTCAGGAAAAGGCAGACATCCTGAACAACTGCTTTTGCTCAGTGTTCACAGTGGAGGGAGAAGGAGATGTTCCACAAGAAAGGTAATAGGATCTCTGAAGGAAGGGAGGTGAACACTAATCCTTCTTCAGAGGACAGAGTCCTAAAGGGACTCATTAATCTGAAAGTGGACAAAACAGAGACTTTCAGTTCTGTTACCACTCAATATAGAGGGGTGAGTTGCTAGTTCCGTGCCCATCCAGTGTTTCAATCAAGTGTTCTTCATTAATTTCCGTAAGCAGATTGTCTGTCTATTTCTCTAAGCTTGTCTGCATATGCATGCTAGTAATAAATCCTCCAAATTGTCAAACCAAACAATAGAACTTACCCCCGGCTGACTCCTGTTGCTCTTTTCCCACAGTGGCCTCCTCAGTTATGGCATTGGTCCCAGCTTCAGGCCAGACTCAACCCACAAATTATGCCATTCTAGATGAGTTAATGGAGTTTTGTACGAAATTCAGGACTCTGCAAATAGATCATAAAAACTCCCTCTCTGCACTAGAAACTCGAGTCAAGGAATCAGAGCAATCTGTCACTAACATGGACTCCAGGGTCAACCCCTTGAAAGTATCCTGGCTAGAACTTTACAGACCAGCAAGAGCTTACAGACTGATGTGAGGACATTGTGAACCAGTCCTGGAGGAATAATCTTAGTGTGTATGGTATTCATGAAGGAGAGGATGGTCGAGATGTAGTCTCCTTCTTCAAGATTTATTTGCATCATTGATTGATATTGTGAATCTTTCACCTTTACAGTTGGAGCATGCACACTGCTCTTTGGCTGCAAAACCTCATGCTGATTCTGCACAGCCATGATCTATAGTGGTCCATTTCCTAAATTATGCTGTGAAACAAGAGGTGTAATCTTGGGCCTGGCACAATGGCAAGCTGATTTACAAGGTTTGTTAGGTGTTCCTTGATAATGACTATTCCCCTTTATTGATGCCCAAGAGACAAGAATTTGCCCGTATCCTGCAGCAACTCTGGGAGATTAAAATCAAGTTTACCACTCCTTATCCTGCATAGCTGCACGTACAATTTGCTGATGGCTCCCATACCTATGACACCCCCAAACTGGCACTTCAAGATCTTCAGAGCAAAAAGCTTATACCCGTGGAGGAACAAATGGACCTTGATTCTTCAAGAAAGAAGAGAGTGCTTCAGGGAGATTAGTGGGGCAAGATGTCTCCGCATATTAAAAAATGCTGGTAGGACCAGAATCTTGATGAAATTAAAGTAATGTTCCAGGCTTTCCACAGAGAGGAGGCTACATGATCTGGATGTCTGAGTTGCCTTGTTATACCTTTGAGGATCCTCTCAATTGGTGCTAGATCTCCGTCTAGCTGGGACAGGTAAGTTCTATACGCTATGCGCTTGAGCTGCTATATTTCTCTGTTGATAGTGTTATTGTATGTCTTTTAACCTCTGTTTTCTTTCTCTACATCTATATATTTTTTTGTCTGTTGGTGATCTTTTAAACTCCTTCAATGTTGCTCTTTTTTATTTAATTTTTAAGTTTACAGTTAGGACAGATTTTTCCCCCTGTTCTATATATGTAAAGCTGCTGTCTATGAGATGGTTTCCCGTCTCTCGATATAACTGTATCTCTCTTTTTTGTGCAATCAAGCATTTCACTGTCTGTTTGTATCTGATTAGCTTATCCTTCTACCTTGTCAAATGAATTACTTGTTCAAACTTTTATCTACCTTGGTTTGCTCTTCCTCTTTCTGATTCATCTACTTACAGGTTTGTTTTGCTTTGGCTTCCTTGCTGGTCCTCTTCTAACGAGCTTTCAGCATTACTGTTTCTTTCTTCCATACTGATTTCCTATATCTCCAATTAGCCTCCTTTTCCTTTTCCATTTGGTTTACTCTGACTAATTTATGTCACTTCTTGGTTTGTTTTTCTTGGTGAGCTTTGTTTCTTAGTTTGATTATTCTAAATTGTTTTAGGCACTTTATTCTTCAACGTAGTCTACATTTTTTGAAAGGGATCTGTTGTTTCAGGGTCTTTGTTGCCCTCTTGTGGCTTTTCTCTCTAATAGCAGGCTCTCATACTTTTTTAGTTTTACTTTTATTATTTATTTGAATTTTGAGTTATTATGGTTTTTCATTTCTCTTTTTCAGTTTAAAGATTCAGTCTGGGTATCCTATTTGTATTTGTATTTTTATTAATTTGAATATACATATTTTTTTCATATATTTAAGAAACTACTTACACCAGTAATGTTGCCTATTGCATACAGTATCAGATGGGGAGATTAATATATTATTTTTGAGAAGTGTTTAAAGTCTTTGGGGAAAACTATATTTTCAGAATATTCATTTTCCATTTCCCCCCATCTTTTATGTTTTCCCTCTTGATTTATTTTGCAATTGAATTTATTTTTGATTACACCAAGGAACAGAGACTGGGTGAGAGTTCTTACTTAATTTGTGTGAGAACCTGGGGGGACTTGATTCTAAATTTTTTTTGATCTCATGAGGGGAAGATTTATTTCTTTATTTTATAGCTGGGTGGGAGAGAGGGGTTACCCCCTTCTCTATTCTTGTTTGACCTTTCCTAGTTTTTTTTTTTTTTTATATCAACAGTTCATACTCAACTAAGAGGCCTGGTTTATACCACATTTCCTGTTGTGATTCCCAGGTTCTCTTGGGCATCACCTAGGAGTGGGATGGAGAACCTGCTCTGTACCTTGGAAGTTCTTCATTCCATACAGGGTCTTTCAGAGTGCCCTCCTTTTATGGAAGTTATTCTTTTTCTATTTATCCTGTTTTTCAGCATGGATTCACTAGCAGTTCCTCAGCTTAGCTTCTATGTTATTATAGGAGCATTTGTTCTAGGTTAACTTTTAACTGTTATCGCTACTGTTACTGTTGTTTTCTTATTCAAAAAATCAAAAAAATCAAAATCTTTATTTATTCAGGCGAACATCATTGAGCATAGCTCATTTACAAGATGGACCTGAGTGGTCATAACAAAAAGGTTACAGATTGTATACAAAAACATGATATTGAATAAGCACAAATACAACCATTTATGAGTGAGATAGATGTACAAATATTTACATATATACAAGGCAAAGGACAGTAAACCTAAAACCTAATAAAGGAGAGAAAACAACAGTCTAGTAGGGATAAGGCTTGGATAATGGTACATGGGTGGGCATATATGTATGAGGTTTGATGGGGAAAGGACCAGAGGAGTGATAAAAGAATAGGGAGGAGCTTTAAAAGAGGGGGGGTGGAGGAGAGAGGGGGTGTGGGAGGACTAGGCCTTGTGGAAGCAATTGCACAAATCTGGGATTAGGCTGGTATACAGCTTTTTGAAGGATGTAAGAGGAATCAGTGTATCCATTTTCAATTTGACTTTTGGATAGAATTCCAGATAAGTGCCAGGGAATAACTGATTGCAGCTCTTCCATACCGGGTGCAGGTGATAGGAATCTTCAGCAGGATCAGTTTGTTGATCCTCAAGGTGTAGGGCCTGGATGTGATCCGGTTGAAGCAGTCTGAGATGTAGGAAGGGAGTTTGTTTGTCAGAGCTTTGTAGATCCAGATAGCAGCATTTTTTTTCTTCTATGTTGCAGGGATGTCCAACTGACTGCATTGTAGAGAGAGCAATGATGGGTGCTAGAGGAAGGTCAGTAATGAATCTAATAGCTCTATGATACAGGGTGTCTAATTTGTTTAGATGGGAGAGGGAGCAATGACCATAGAGGAAGTCAGCATAATCAATGAGGGACAGGAATGATGCTAGGATTAATCTTTGTTTGGAATCTTTGGTCAGGTAGTGTTTGATCCTATAGAATAGACCAAGTCTTTGTCTTAGCTTTTTCAGGAGCTCTTCAGTGTGGGTAGTATAGTCTAGTTTATTGTCTATCCATACTCCTATGTATTTGAATTTGTCAACATATTCCAGATTTTCACCAAGGATGGTAGAGAGTTGTGGGAGGGTGAATGATGGGATAGTGGAAGAACAGTTCTTGGTGGCAAAGAACATAGCTTTGGTTTTCTTGGCATTTAGTAATAATTTCTTTTCTAATAGGTTGTGCTGAAGGAGGGAGAATTCAGACTGTAGGAGCTCACAGGCTTTTGATGGTGAGGGATTGCTCACATATAGTACAGTGTCATCTGCAAAAAGGTGGATATTAGAAAGTGAGAGATTGGAATCAATATTGTTGATGTAAATGGCAAAAAGGATGGGACCCAGGATGGAGCCTTGCGGTACACCTCTTAGGAGTGGTTTAGAGGTAGATAGATCACCTTCATTTTTTACCAGTTGTAATCTTCCGGAGAGATAGCATCTGAACCATTTAAGAGAGAGTGAGTCAAGGCCTATGGAGTTCAGAGAGGAGATTAGAAGATCATGATCCACAGTGTCAAAGGCTTTGCTTAGATCCAGAAACACAGCACATGTATTCTTTTTGTCTAGGGCAGTCTGCCAGTCATTTGTGACTTTTGCTAGTGCAGAGATGGTGCTATGCATAGATCTGAACCCAGATTGAGCTGGATTTAGGAGATTGTTGGTATCAAGGTAGGCAGTTAACTGAGAGTTTACCAGCTTCTCAAGCATCTTGGATAGTACTGGTAAGATGGAGATGGGCCTATAATTATTGAGGTCCATGGGATCACCTGCCTTAAGTAATGGAAACACTTGAGCTGTTTTCCATATTGAGGGGATAGAACCAGTGGCAAGTGATAGATTGAAGAGGTGGGTGAGGGGGGCGGTTAAGGCATGCAGAGCTACTTTTAGAAAGTAGGGGTCCAGGAGTCTGCACCTGCACTTTTGGTGGTATCTAGCTGAGTAGAAGGTCTTCTACTTTTGAAGAATATTGGTTTGAATGAGAATGTGGAAGCAACCTTTGACCTCAGTAGATTGTAGGTTTAGAGATGATCTTAATAGGTTTGCAGGAGAGAGTCAAAAGCCAGGCCAGCTGTATTGAAATGATCGTTAAAGGCATTCAAGATATTTTGCTTGTCGGTGATTTCAATACTATTTAATTGAATTTTGGGTGGTAAGACAGGGTAGAAGTTTGACCTAGGATGCCTTTATGGTACCCTCAGAACCTGGAAGAGTTGTTATAGGAGGCATCTAGTTCAGCTGTGTAGAAGGCTGCCTTGGCTTTTTCTTACTTGTTTTGTGCAGGAGTTTCTGGCTTTTCTGAATTGAAGCCAGTCATTTGGGTCCTTGTCTTTCTTGCCCTTTCCAGAGTTTGTCTCTGGCAAGCAGTGCGGATTTAATGTCGGCAGAGAACCAGCGACAGGATTTGAGTTTGGTTCTGACACTGGTGAGGGGTGCATGTGAATTGAGGGCACTTGTGATTATATCATTTAAGATTTGAAGAGCTGTCTCTATTGAGGCTGTGAGATAGAATTTTGCCAACGGTGTGGTGGTAAGATCATGGAGATATCCTGAAATATTAAAGTTCTTTTTGACCTTCGTGGGAGGAATTTTGCAGGATTGGGTGGCTTGATTGTTGATCTAATGGTAGCTATGGGACAGTGGTCACTTATGTCACTGAATAGTACTCCTGCATAGGATAATGATGAGGTTTATTTACCAATATAATATCCAGGAGTGTGCTGTTGAGAATATTCTTTGGGTTGATCCTTGTTGGTTCTTTGATTAATTGAGAGAATCCATAGGTGTCACAGAAGGTTACCAGGGGTGCAGATGCATTAGTCAGCCAATTCAAGTTCATGTCTCCTAAGATGATGGTGTCTTCAGGGCCCAGATTAAGTATAGATCCTAGGTGGGATAGGAGTTTGAGGCCTGCAGAGGGGGGCCTATAGCAACCAATCAGTTGAAAGGATGATGTGTTGGGAAGGGTTATTTTAATTGACAAGCATTCGAATTCCTTTGGTTGTGATGTAGAATTGAGGCAGGATGCAGAGATGTTTGCTTTGACATAGATGGCTACCCCACCGCCCCTGGATAGACGGTCAGATCTGAAGAGATGGTAGTTGGGAAGGTTTATTTCACTATCTTTTGTTGCAGATTTGAGCCATGTTACTACTATGTTTGTTGGGTCTGGCTTCTGTTGAGTGTGTCTCCATATTCATTTTTTATATACCCTGGAGGGGAAATTTCTTAAGAGCTTAATTTGCTTTTCAATGATTTTATGGATAGGAACATGAAAATTATTTCACAACATATAAATGAGTTCAATAACCTAGTAAAACAATTGAAGATATTAACTTCTCTCAAGAAACCCAAACCTGATTTCATTCTTATCCAGGAGACCCACTTGTCGAAGTCGGAATATGAAAAATGATCATCATTTGAATTCTCAATGGTAGTTGCTTCTTCTTATCAGACAGGTAAAAGGAGGTGCATGGCTATTTTAATCCTGTGTAACACCCACTTTCATTTAAATGCTTCAGAAATGGATACCCAAGGTTGTTTAGCCATGCTTAAAGAATCCTATATGGGATAAATTATAACATTGGTGAGTCTGTATATACCCCCTGGTTCATCGACCTTATTTGCTAAAAAGTTACTGCAGCAGATTACAGTATTTCAGGTGGGCATACTATTCACTGGTGGGGATTGTAATATGATTATTGACAACAAAGATGCAACTAGCCCCTTGCACTCTTGCCTGACTGCTATGCAAAATTTAGTTAAATCATACCTGGGAGAAATGGGTTGGGTGGACGCCTGGTGCTATATACATCCTATTAATAAGCTCTATACCCACTATTCTGCCCCCCCCATGGTGTCTACTCCTGGATAGACTGGTTACTAATTTCCCACGAATATGTCCATCAGATCTGTACTTGCTCCATCAACCCTATGTTATTATCCGACCATGCTTTTATATGTTTGGAATTTCAACTACACCAATCCAGGGGTTACACTTTATGGAAGTTTAATAATTCCTTACTGAATGATAACATTTTTGAGCAGTTGGTATCTACCACTTTACAGAGAATTATTAGTGATAACGATAACTCTGGCCCTGACATTGCTCCAAATATTTATGGAATACCATTAAAGTGGTTTCCTGTGGTGAACTAATCAAATATATCTCACAACTGAAAAAGCAAAGAGAAGAACAACTTTTGGAGTTACCGCAGAAATTAGCTATCCTTCAGGCTCGCCATATGCAGGGTGACCACTCTGTACTAAATTACCTTTCAGAAACTAAAAACAAAATATAGGTCATTCTTTTTTTCAAATTTAACAAGCTTTACTTGGAATAGGCGGCAATAATCACAAGAAAACAAGTATACATAAGACCAATGCAAGAGCAAGTAGAAAGGAGACTTAGCTAATTATCTCCATTATTTTGTAGTTGCAACAAGATATTCCAGAACCAGGAGTTGGTCTGAAAAACTATGGTATAGTAATCCTGCCTGCCCACCCTCCCTCCCTCCCTCCCTAAGCCCCTCAAACCTCTTTCTTCCTCCTTTCTCATTTTGCAGAGGCTGAGCTAATCCCAAGGATAACCAAAACAGTAACAGATGGCGTGTAACAGAAGGAATGCATCGTAGTCTTAAGTGGAAAGGGATGTTCAGCTAGCATGAAGGTGTTCAGGGGTGGTTAGATCACACCACAGGGTATTGACCATTATGCCAGCTCTGGCACCCTTTAGTGTGATGGGACATTTGCACCCCAGGCAACCGACCTTCCCCCAGCACCAATGGTCAACAGGGTATAAAGGGGTTCCCAGACCTGAGTGTTTTTCTTCTTGGAGTCTGACATACTGTATTTGCAATAATACATTCAGTCTGTACAGCAAAACGTGTTTCTTGGTACCATTCCACATAACTATAGTAGGAGTGGTCTGGTCGCACCAATGCTGAAGAATAACCTTCTTGGCACAGGCCAATAGTAACATAATATAAGGATTTTGATTACCGATCAGTGCCCAGCATAGTCTCCTAGGATGCAAATCTGAGGTGTGAATGCTTGTCCAAGCCCCAACAAGGGATCCATGTGCTGTCGGATACCCTCCTAAAAAGGCACAACCTTTTTGCAAGTCCAGAAAATATGAAGTAATGAGCCTGTTTCCTTCTGACACCTGGTACATAGAGATGAAGCCAACTTACCCATTCTGTATCATTTAATCAGGGTATAAAACATGTTGTTTAAAATTTGGAATTGCATAAAGTGATATCAGTCCCATTTAATGTATTTGTAGATAGCCTTCCAGATGTGGGACCAGTCACAAGGGCCTTCCGGGGTGGGAAGGGCCTGATCCCAGGAGTGAAAAAAGGCTAATTTTCTTCCCAGTGAGGACATCCCACAGCCACACATGATAGAAGACTATAGTATGAGATGAAGGGATGACCGATACCAAAGTGAGCAATTTGTTCCCATACATCCCAGACCAGACACCAGTACCAAAGTGATGAAGCAGCAGGTGCCTGAGTTGGAGGTACTTGAAACACATAGATGGGGGCCAACTGAACTTCTGTTGAGCCTCAGAAAAGGTAAGCAGCTTGCCAACATGCACCAGATGTTTAACAGAAAAAGTCACCAGAAAGGGCCAAGCCTTCAGATTCGGTACTTTCCCAGCAATTTTCAGGTTGGGATTTCCAAGGATGGGTTGGGTGATATCTGAATTAGGGTTCAGGTTTAACAAGACACATAATTGTTTATGGGCATGAATAGGATAGGAGTGCCTTTCAAATGTTCAGGAATCTTTTTGAAGGGGACATACAACAGGGAATAAGGTTTGAGGCCCAACTGGAAACATAGAGAGCACTCAGTATCCAGCCAGTAAGGAAGATAGACAGGGTCAGGCTTCATTAAGGTTGGGTGAAGCCAGGAAAAATATTGGGAGCAATGTATAGCAAATAGTAAAGGTAAACATTGGGAGCCTTTAGGTCACCAGCTTCCCTTGATCTCATAAGTTTGGTCAGAGCTCTCTGAGTGAGTTTCTCCTACCAAAGGAATTTGGAGAAAAGTCTGTTAATATGGAGAAACCATTTCTTGGGTTGGGCTGGATTAAGCATTACTAGAGAGTATAAAAGTTATGGGAGAACATGCATTTTGATAATATTCAAGCAGTCTTACAGAGACAAGGGCAGTAAAGACCAACAGTCTTGGTCAAACTAAATTTGAGCAAGAACATGATCCAAATTATATTGCTTCAGTTTGAACAGATTGGTACTAAGTTATATCCCCAAGTATTTAAGCTTGTCCCTGACCCAGAGAAGGCCCAGGTGCTCCACACTCGCATAGGTAGCAGCAACATTCAAGGGCATAACCTCTGTTTTGAAGAGATTTAGTCTGTAATTGGAAATTGCACCGAATTGAGTTGTAATGTCCAAAATAGCTGGTAGTGAAATATATGGAGACATTACATGGAGAAGAATATCGTCTGCATAAATAGACAACTTATGATGCCATGGGCCTAAAGGAATACCATGAACCTGAGGGATACAGGCCATTCCTGATTTTTGTACTGAGATGGCTCTTAGATACCTGCAGCAGAAGTACTATGTGGGCGGAGTCAGGGCAGCTAACATTTTAGCTTACAGGCTGTGAAAACAAGTAGTGCAGGTGTCTGTTCCTCACTTTAAACACCTCATCACTAACCAAACAGTCTCTTCCCTGAATGATATTTTAGAGGCCTTTAAAATATTTTATTTTAAATTGTATACACCAGATAACACTCCTCCCTTATCTGAGCAACAGAAACAGATCTTAATGTCCCCTATTTCCCATTTGAAATTATTGGCATCCATCAAAAATCTTAAAAATAATAACAGTCCCTGCCCTGATGGTTATACTGCAAAATTTTACAAGACTTTTATAAACATTCTTAGCTCACACCTCCTACCAGTATGCAGAAATGCCCTAATGAAAGGTCAGATTCCGCCTACTTGGAAATGAGCTACCATTTTGGTGATACTAAAACCGGATAAGAATAAAACTCCATGCTCTTCTTACTGACTAATTTTGGTATTGAACATTGATTATAAAATGTATGCCTCTATCCTGGCCAAACGTTTGGAACAGGTCCTTCCATCGCTTATTGATAGAGATCAGGCTGGCTTTATTTCCACTCAGCAAACTCAAGATAATATCAAATGAACTCTTCACCTGTTACACCATGCCACCCTGTCAAATAACCTCTTTCTATTACTCAGTTTAGATGCAGAGAAGGCTTTCGACCGGGTAGCATGGCCTTTTTTATTTCAGGCCCTAATTAGTTTTGGATTTCCTCGTCATTTTGTACAAATATTACAGGCCCTATATGATTACCCCTAAGCTTATGTGAAAATTAATGGCCAACTTTCTTCAACCTTTTTTCTTAGTAGAGGAACACACCAGGGTTGCCTCCTTTCTTCCCTTCTTGTTGCCCTTTATATGGAGCCTCTAGCCCAAGCCCTTTGTCAAAATCCTAATATAATGGGGGTATATATTGACAGCAAGGAGCATAAATTAGCCCTGTACACCTATGACCTCCTGATTTATTTAACCATGCTGGATAAAGCTCGCCCTCATCTTTGGTCCTCCTTATCCCAATTTGGTCAATTGTCAAAAAACTGAAGTCTTATCCATGCATTATACCCTCTCCAAGAATATTCAAAATCAATTTCCCCTTACATGGAATCTTACATCTATACATTACTTAGGGGTAATTTTGGCTGAAGATTCTGATTAGGTCTGCAAACTTAACTTTGACACCTTTATCAAAATGTTACTTAAAGATCTCACTAGTTGGTTTCATTTGCCATTATCTTTGATTCAGCAAATAAATAACATCCATATGGTTATCCTCCTTCAATTTCTTTATTTGGCACACACATTATGCCAGAACAACCTGATTGATTTTTTTGACAGGGTTATGGAGATATGGGACCGGGGGGGGGCAGTGGACGTGGCCTAACTGAACTTCAGGAAGGTCTTTAACACTGTCCCTCACAGGTGACTGGTAGACAAAGTAGGCAGCTTGGGAGCGGGGAGCAAGCTCTCAAAATGGGTTGAGCATTGGTTAGAGGGAAGGACACAAATGGTTGTGGTGAATGAGGTACACTCAAAGAAGGAAAAGATGACAAGTGGGGTTCCCCAGGGCTCAGTGCTGGGACCCATACTCTTCAACATTTACACAGGGTACATTACAGAGGGTCTGCATGGGAAAGTGAATCTGTTTGCAGACGACATGAAAATAAGTAATAGGGTAGATATGTTGAGGGGTGTGGAAAGTATGAGAGAGGATCTGGCAAGGCGGGAGGAGTTGTCAGAAAGATGGCAGCTACAATTTAATGCAAAGAAATGCAGAATTATGCATATAGGGTGTAGAAACCCGAAGGCAAAATACTGGCTTGGGGGAAGGGGGGACTGCAGACAATAGAACAGGAAAGGGATCTGGGATCACCATTTTGGGCAGCCTGAATGTTTGGAGTCAGTGCAAAAAGGCAGTGGGAAAGGCTTTCAGAATGTTGGCATGCATAGGAAGGGGCTTTACAAGCAGAAGAAGGGAGGTGATCTTGCCTCTATACAAGACCAAGTTCAGACCACACCTAGAATATGGGGTACAGTTCTGGAGGTCATACTCACAAGGGAACAAGGACAGGCTGGAGATGGTCCACAGAAGGGCTACCAAAATGGTGAGTGTACTGCAGGATAAGTCATACGAGGAGAGACTGGGTGAGCTGGGCCTGTACACACTGAAGGAGAGGAGGGAGAAGGGGGAACATGGTTGAAACATACAAGTACTTGAAAGGCATAAATAGAGTGAGGGTTGACAATACCTTCAGAGTAAGTGAGAACAAATCCACTAGGGGCATGCATTAAAACTCAAGGGAGGCAGATTTAAAGGTGACATCATAGGGAAGTTCTTTACTGAGAGGGTGGTGGGGTCATGGAACACTGTGAGCAAATTTGAAAAAGCCTGGGATACATACATGGACCTAACAAACAGGGGGCAGATGGAAAATGGAGGGCAGCTAGAAAATGGAGGGCGGAGGTGTTCCTAGGGTAGAGAACTCAAGCAGACTGGATGGACCATGGGGTCTTTTTCTGCTGACAAATTTCTATGTTTCTTTGATTATATTACCTGTTACTCCTCCCTCATTGTATTTTCATACTTGGAATAAACAAACCACCAGATACTTTTGGCAAAGGAAGAAATTCCATGTTCGATACAATGTTTTACAATTACCTAAGTGAGCAGGAGGATTTGCACTCCCTGATTTATTAATATGCCACCAAGCTGCAGAGCTCCATACAACGATATATTGGTTATTAAATACCTAGGAAGCTAATTGGAAAATCCTAGAACTTCAAGAGGGGGATCTTTTTTTTTTATTTCCCAAGTCACTACTAACTAATGCTCCTCTACATACAATAAACCCATCCTAAGACCCATATACTGCAGATAAATTCTGTATCTGGTTTCAAATGATACAGAAAAAGGAACTGCAATCATAAAAATATAGATTTCTTTCTATTGTAGACTCTTCAGGCTTTACTCCTACAAGCATTGATTTAACATATTATTGATGGTTACATCGTGGCCTTAGTTATTGGTGTCAATTCATGCAGGGCTTGACCATTAGAACTTTCACAGATATGGCAAATCTATATCATTTGCCATCTACATCATTTTTTAGGTATCTGCAAGTTAGGGTCTTCCTCACAGCCCAGCTCCAAACTGAATCTCTGAGAGGTGACCCTCCTTCTTTAGTTATCTTAATAATGTGCTCCCTTCTAGAAGGAAATTCAAGCAAAACACATAATTTCTGAATTATATAAAGCCCTTCAGGCTTTTCAGACTCACTCAATTGATTATGTCTGGCATGCCTGGGAAATAGATCTTAATTTGAATTTTAGTGATCAGCAATGGAACTCCATTCTAGCTTTCTATTTTTTTGCTTGCTATTTATTCCCCCTAGAACCTGGCCAAGCTTCCACTGACCCAGCTTGACCCACATGCCACCAGTCAGGCACCCCTATGTAGACTTGAATATGCCTCCCAGACAGGGTTGAAATGAGGGAACCACTAAATCCTTCTTGTTCCATCGGGCCCTCATTGTGGCCTCACAGGTCATGTGGTGAGGGCACCTTCCTCTGCAGGTGGTGCTCTTGCCAGGTCCCAATTTCCCCCTGTAGTCCCTGGAGATGTGATTGCACCACAGCATCTAGACACATATGTTAACATCCTGCCATACTCCTCTCATCTGTGTGGTGTTTTACTGCTGTACCTCTGGCCTCCACCAGAGGTCAGATCACCCCCAGGCCAACATTCTCCTCCTCCCTCCCAGGGGATGCAAGCTGTCCATTAGATGCTCAAGCTTCCCCTCCTCAGCCAGCTCCCCAGGCTCATTCCTGAACACGGGCTGCTGGCATCGCAAGCGGTAGCCCTACCACTGCACCGGCGGGCCGACCATTCTATCTTTCACACATACTGTTACTTCTTCATCTTTCTGTCATGAATTCTCTTGGAAGGGTCTGCTTTGATACTTTATCACTCACACTCCAGCAAGGCAGGTTAAGTACTTACTGCATAAGGGAGCTCAGTGTTGGAGAGGGTGCTGTTATTCCTCTGTAGCTTTAGCCCACATTCTGTGGACTTGTTCTGTTCTGCAGCCTTTTTTCAGAAGGTCCAATCTGCTCTTACAGAACACTGGGGTTCAGAGTTGAACTTAAATACTACCTTATTCCTTTTTCTTAGATACTCCCCTCCAGGGTTTCCACACTCTGGATTCCCATACATTATTGCACATTTTAATTCTAGCAGCATGTAAATCTATCACCAAATGTTGGTTAACACCTTAGGCTCCTACCATTTAGGCATGGCATAATCTAGTATGCAATATTTATCACATGGAAAGAATTACTGTAAATATGCATAATAAGTACTCCGCATTTGAGATATGGTGTCTCAGATGGGTGATACATATTGTGGGAAAAATACTGACTTTGTATCTTGAAACTGCTATTTTATGTTTATTGTCTGTCAGATTATCTTCAGTTAGGATACTGCAGTTCTTTTCTACCTTTTGCATATGGCAAATCAGTTTAACGTATTTTGGTGATGTATCAATTATCTTAGCTGTTTCAATGGGTTTGTACCATTTCTTGTACTTACTTAAATATGTAATGAAGAAATAAATTTGAAAATAAAAGAAAGTGGACAAAGCAATGGGACCAGATCGGGTACATCCTAGGATATCGGGGGAGCTCAGAGAGGTACTGGCTAGACCTCTGACAGTACTATTTAGTAGCTCACTCAAAACAGGTGCGGTTGTGGAAGACTGGAGGAGGGAAGATATAGTCCCGGTTCATAAAAGTGGTAGCAGGGAGGAAGCTAGAAATCATAGACCAGTCGGCCTCATATAGGTGGTGGAAAAGTTAATGGGATCACTGCTGAAGGGGAGGATAGTGACATACCTTGAATCAGATGGGTTACAAGACCTCAGACTGCATGGATTCAGAGGTGAAAGAAATGTCTAACAAATCTGATAGATTTCTTTGATTAGGTGACAAAGGAATTATATCAGGGTGGAGTGGTGAATGCAGCCTACCTACACTTCAGAAAGGCATTTAATTCAGTTCTACAAAGAAGACTTTTAAGCAAGCTGAGAAGCCTTGGAGTGGGTTATCAGGTGGTAAACTAGGTAAGAAATCAGTTAGGGGATAGGCAGCAGAGGGTTGTTGTAAAAGGAGTTCACTCTGAGGAGGGAAGGGGAGGGTAACCAGCAGATTCATCAGAGATCAGTGCTGGGACAGGTCCTCTTTAATGTCTTTATAAGTGACTTTGCAGAGGATCTGGAGGGGAAGGTCTTCCTATTTGTGGATGACTCCAAAATCTGCAGGAGGGTGGATACTTCAGGGAGGGTTGAAAGGATAAGCAGAAATGTGAGAAAACTTGAGCAGTGATCACGAGTATGGTAGCTGTGTTTTAATGTAAAAAACTGCAACATAATGCTCTTGGGGCACAGAAACTCAGGGGCAGAGTACAAAATGGGTTGAGTGTTCTTGATGACCACCAAACAGGAGAGAGACCTGGTGATAATAATATCTGATGACCTAAAGATGCCTAGGCAATGCAACAAAGCAGTTGGGAGGGCTAGTGGAATGTTGGGGTGCATAGGGAAGAGGTATCACCAGCAGAACAAGAGAGGTGGTCCTGATTTTGTATAGATCACTAGCAAGACCTCACTTAGAATACTCCGTACAGTTCTGGAGGTCACATCTTCAGAAGGATATGGACAGAGTGGAGGCTGTCCAGCAGACAGAAACTAAAGTGATGCAGTTTCTGCAGCACATGCCTTACAAGGAGAGACTGAAGTAACTCTATGTGTACACCCTGGAAAAGAGGTATGATAACAACCTTTAAATATCTCACAGAAGCAAATAATGGACAGAAAGGAAGTATTTAAAAAAAGATGCACAAGAACAAGGGGACATGCTGTGAAGCTAGATGTGGGGTAGAGTTGGGAGAGATGTGAGGTAGTACTTTTTTGTAGAAAGAGTGGTGGAATCATGGAATAGCCTGCCAGCCAAGGTGGTGGAGCAAAAATAGTAATGCGGTTCAGGAATTCATGGGATATGCATAAGGGTATCTTAGTTAAAAAAACCGGGGGAAAGACAAATAGCTGTAAAAAGTAAGGTCTACGGTAATATTGTAGGTAGCATAAAATGGGCAGACTGGGTGAGCCAAGCGGTCCATATTTGCAGGCAAATTATATGTTTCTATGTTTATGATCATGATTCCAAAGAAGTGCTCACCTCTCCAGAACAGGTAGGTTTGCTATATATTATATATCACCTAATTATAGTAACCAAGCCAAGTGAAAGATACAGATGGTAGAAGTGGCTGCATCAGGAGAATGGGAGGTGAAACAGGAGTGAAGGAACGTTAAGGGTTCTCTCAATCCACATTATTTATGTATGGCACTGAAGACATGAATGGGTGTCCCCATTCTAACCCCCAAAGAAATATGAGTATTACTTGTGTGACTGTTGATAGAAAGAGGGATCTGTGTGACTTCAGATGGTTTTGCAGACCAGAATATTGCTGTATGCCTGTATAATCCTATTGTCAAATTCCATGGCTGACAAGAACACAGAAACTTGAAATCAGTGCTACGTGTTGCTGTGGTATTCCTCAAATTCCACATTGCTGTGATATCATAACTCTGCATATCAACTTCAATGGTATTCAAACAGATGTGACCTTTTAGAGTAACAGGTTTTCATGGTTATTCTAAACTATGACTCACCTGATTTCACAATGGTGGTGGCATTCAAACAATGAACTTGCAAGATTTTCAATGCACAGCTATATTAGCTGTTGGATTCGGATATTTGATTTTCTAGGTATTCTTTTTATGGTATCTCACATTTATTTTTATTGGCTGTGATGGGAATCAAACCGTTAACCAACAGGTGTTCACTGCTCTGGGATATCTGGATTGCAACATGCATTTTGTACATTTTCACAGTCATGCTTTAGTGGCAGTGATTTGATTATAAACTGTGTTTAGCCTGATGTTATAGGTCTGTGATATTGGCTGTGCTGATACCTGAATATTGGATGTTATCCAGTTCTGTACTAATGGATGTTGTGTGATTCAGACCTGGGATATCTCTTGAATTTAGTTTTATTATCTGTGTTTTGATTCAAGTCTGCAATTAGCTATGGTTAGAATTTAACATGTGATACATATAATTTCAAATTTTTGTGCTACTGGCTCTGGTGGGATTCAAACATGTGATGCATCCAAGTCCCGTTTTCTGTGCTTTTGTTATCCACAATTTTTTGATATTTCTCATTGCTGAGTAGGGATTCACACATAATTTTAAAGGTGTTTCCATTTCTGTGCCATTGGCCGTGGGGTGTTTCAAACTTGTGCATCCGATTTCAAATGTGAGTGTGACTGGCTGTGATGGGATCTGAACCTAAGATATGCAATGTTTCTGCCATTTGTTCATCACTGTGGTGGGGTTAGAATCCCTCAACAGCCCATTGCACAGGAATATGAATTTTTGTGAATCACATGATTGAACACCACATTTTACACAATCTCACAAAAATTGCAGATCTCAGGCTTAGATAGCACTACAGCCAATAGCACACCAATTTGAAATTGGATGCATCATGGTTCATATCCTACCACAATCAACTTCACATGAATATCAAACTTGAAGATCATGTGTTTGAACCACACCTCATCATTGAGGTGGGTTTCAAATAAGTGAATCACAAAATGTTATACTTCCGTGAGATTGTCTGTGGTGAGATCCAGAAAGGGATGCATCTGATTTCTATTTTCTGTGTTATTAGCACTAGGGTTGCCACCTTTGGATGAGGCAAAAACCGGATCCTAAGCTCCGCCCCAGCCCCACCCCTTTTCATGACTCATAATGCATTGTTCCTCGTAGAAGTCAATTTGTTATATCATTAAAAAACAACACTTAATGCAGCAGTTAAATAAAAACTGTACTGTGCCTGTTAAAGTTACTTTCCTAGGTTCTTCCTAATTATTTATTTATGTATTTATTTATTTATTGACATTGGTTAACCAGATAAACATACAGAGATAGAAGAAATCTCATTTAAAGATATGATCTGAGGGGAGACAAGGGAAATACTGTAAATAGCATACAACAGTATATATATTTATATCTTTTCTGGCTCTATTTCCTGTTCTTGTCCACAGTACTATTTCAAAGCCAAAGAAGTGACCATACTTTTTCTTGAGAAAAAATAATTTAAAACATTTAAACATGCCTAAATTCTGTTTGAGATGAAAATGTTTACCAGCAAATGAAAGTGGAGGACAACTGGCTCTGTTACTGTTACAAAAGGTGGGGCAAATGTGCTGCTGTGACACTTTAGTTGCAGTGGAAAGATTAGGTACTATGCTAATGGTGTTAATAGCCATACTTTACACCTTCCAGGGTGACTACATTCACAAACAAAAGGCTACATTGACAACAGAACTTGTCTGTAACCTGGACATGTAGCTGAAACAATGAATTATATGACAAAATTTGTTTCAAAAGTATGTGGGCACTCAAAATGGCTCAAAAACCTGACCAGCACAGAGCAAAACCGGATTACCTGATAGGGACCCTGAAAACCTGATCACCAGGTAAAAAACCTGACAGGTGGCAACCCTAATCAGCACTGGTTAGATTTGAATCTGAGATTTGCTTTTTTTGCCATTTGCTCATTGCTGAAGTTGGGTCCAAACAATTGATTTGCAAGAGTTTACATTTCTGTGCCATTGGCTGTGATGGGATTCAAACCTGTGATTTTTCAGATTTCAAATGTCTGCCTATGGTGGAATTTGAACCTGAAATCAACAATTTTGCTCAACTTTAATGTGAAATCTTGCAAATCACATGCTCGAAAATGCACTTTTCACACGATTTCACAAAAATTGCAAATCTCAGGTTCAAGTAACATCACTGCAAACACTACTGCAGTTTGATATCAGATGCATTATGGGTATGAGTCCCACCACAGCCAATGTCACAGAAATATCAAATCTTGCAAGTCACATGTTCACACCCCAACTCATCAGCGAAGTGGGGTTCGAACAAGTGCTTCACAACATTTTACATTTCTGTGACATTGCTTTTAGTGGAATTTGGAACTATGATGCCTCATTTCCATTTTTATGTGCTACCACCCATGGTGGGATTTGACTCAGAGTTGCAGTGTTTTTGCCATTTGCCCATCATTGAGGTTGGGTCCAAAAAAGTGATTTGCAAAACGTTACATTTTTGTGCCATTGACTGTGGCGGGATTTGGACCTGTGATTTTTTCAGAATTCAAGTTTCTGTGCTGTTGTCTGTGTTAGGATTAGAACCTTAGATCTGCAATTGTTTTTGATATTTGATCATTGCTGATGTGGGGTTTGAACAAGTGATCTGAAATATTGAACTTTTTCTGTGCTATTAGATGTAGTGGGATTTGAACAAGAGTTTTGCAATTTTTTATGACATTCGCTCAGTGCTGAAGTGGGGTTTGAACATGTGATTTACAAGATGCAACATTTCTGTGCCATTAACTGTGTTGGGATTTGAACTGTGATGCATCTGATTTCAAATGTTTGTGCATTTGGATGTGATGGGACTCGATCCTGAGTTTAGCAATTTTTTTATGACATTCACTCAATGATGGAGTGAGGTTCGAACAAGTGATTTGCAAGATGCAACTTTTTTTTGTCATTAACTGTGGTGGAATTCAAACCTGTGATGCATGTGATTTCATATGTCCAAATATTTGGATGTGGTACAATTCGAACCTGAGATTCTCCAAATTTTGTGGCATTCACTCATTGCTGAGGTGGGTTTCGAACAAGTGATTTGATATATTGCACATTCTGTGCTGTTGGATTTGGTAGGAATCAAACCTCAGTTTGTAATCTCTGTGTCATTTGCTTATCTCTGAGATGGGATTTGAATCCCTCCACAGCCAAATGCACAGAAATGAAAAATCTTGTGAATCACATATTTGAAACCCACTTTTCATAAGATTTCACAAATATTGCAAATTTCACGTTCATATAGCAACACAGACAATAAAACAGCAATTTAAAATTGGATGCTTCACAGGTACAGATCCCACCATAGCCAATTTCACAGAAATATTGCATCTTGCAAATCATATGTTCGCACTCCACCTCATCACTGAGGTGTGGTTCAAACAAGTGATTCTGAGATTGGGAACTGTAATGTATCTGATTTTCATTTTGTGTGCTATCAGCTGCAGTGGGATTTAAGTCTGAGATTTGCAATTTTTGGGCAAATTGATCATCATTGAGGTTAGGTCCAAACAAGTGATTTACAAGAGTTTACATTTCTGTGCCATTGGCTGTGAAGATATTGGAACCAGTGATTTTCTCAGATTTCAAATTGCTGTGCTATTAGCTGTGTTGGGATTTAAACCTTAGGCTTGCAATTGTTTTATTGGACAGTTGTTCATCGCTGAGGTGGAGTTTGAATTCCTCCACAGCCAGATGCTCAGAAATGTGAAATCTTGCAAATCGAACATTTGAAACCCACCTTTCACAAGATTTCACAAAAATTAGCAAATTTCAAGTTTGAACAGCATCACAGCTAACAGAACAGCAGTTTGAAATCAGATGCATCACATTGGCTGTGATGGGATTCAAACATGTAATGCATCCTTTTTTTTAATTCCTCCCTACAACCCTGGCCCACCTTCTTACTGACTCCTTCTGCCCCATCACCCAGTATCCTGTGGGCTTGTATTCAACTCCATCCTCCATATGCCTCACTCCCCACCCAGGGGGCTACTATCTAGGGGGCGGCAAACTGTGACTCTCACCACCCAGACAAGGTCCCAAACTGGAGGACTGCCATGTCACTGGTAAGGGGCCTATGAGCAGCTGGTATTCATCCTGCCAGGCTCTTGTTTTTCCTTGTTCTGGGTCCCCTCCCACTCAGATGCCAGCATCAGGGGTGCACATATGCATGTATGAGACTGTGCATAGTGTGCAGCACCCATCGGCTCCTGTCCCTCCCACTGACATTCTTTGCACTACCACCTGAGGTCACTCAGGTGGTAGTGACACAGCAGAGCTAGCAACCCTTCCTCCCCAGAGGAGGAGAGCATCTTACTAAATACTCAATCCTCCTCCCCCTAGTCGATTGATGGTGCCCCGTGCTTCCCTGCACCTGTTCCCAAAAGTGGCTCACCAGCTTTGCAAGTGGTACTGCTATTTGCTCCGCCAGTGGACCAACTGATACATCCATTTTTGATTTTGTTTTTGCTGCATGACTTCAAAATGAGATTTTCAAATATTTAGAGTCATTTGCTCATTACTGTGGTGATATTTGAAGCTGCAGTGCAACAGATTTCACATTTCTGTGACAATGACTGTTGTGGGATTAGAACCTGTGGTGCATCAGATTTCACTTTTTTGTGATTTTGACTACTGCATTATCTGAACATAAGAGTTGTAATTCTTGGCACTTTTGCCATGGCTAAAATGGGTTTTGAACCTTTGAGTCACCTGGTTTTACATTTCTGTGATAATGGATGAGGTGGGTTTCAAACATGCGAAAAAAACCTGAGATGCATCAAACTTTACAACATTTTTTTCCCCAGGCTGTAGTGTGATTTAAACTAGAACATTTAAATACTTTTGTTTATTTACTCTTTGCTGTGGTGGGTTCCAAAACCAAAATGCATCAGTTTTCAACTTTCTTTTGTTTGTTTGTTCTGGCTGCAGTATCATTCAAACATGAGCTTGGTAATAATTTGGATTTTTGCTCATGACTACGGTGGGTTTCTAAACCTTGATTTTGACACATATTGAAAAAGAAATTATGATTGCATGTCTTTTATTGTGTTTACAGTATTCTTAACATAAATTGCATTTTGTGGTTTCAGTCCAGGAGTTAATAATCAGAACATGGTTTGAGTGCATGCGATTGAACTTCAAATGTAACGCTGTATTATGTTGTTGTGAGGGTAACTGTTTAGCCTTCAATGAATAAAACAAATAGGAATTTAATTCCAGCATTGCAACCATGTGGTTTGATAGCACCAGAGATGATCAATGTCAGCACTGTATTTGGTTTTGGTCCCTCTAGTGGTTGGTGATGGAATAAACATAGCAACAACATATGTAACCAAACAGGATGTGTTATTTTTTAGCCAATTACAGCCAAGGAGCAAGTGGAGGGAACTGAAGCACTTGACAGGAGTTGATTTTGACAATCTGATCACTCTCTCAGTTTCTGAACATGATTAGGAGGGATAAGAAAAGTGCTGAAATGATTCTTGAGGCAACTTTTGATCAGCAAAACAGTGATTTTGATGAAGATTCATCATATGAGGAAGAGGTAACTGGAATTGTGTCTAATGATTGTGTAGCAGATCAACTGTCACTAAATGAGGTTTCTTCCAGTGCTATGCAAATACCTTTTTCTGATTATTTGGCCATATATTATATTCAGGGCTTCCAGATAGCCAGGTGTTCAGTATTCAGGTGGGTGATCTTTAAAAAATAAAAGCCTCTTTCCCCCTTCCTATATGGCCAGTGTTAGTCTCCTGGCCACCCCCAACTCCTTTAACAGTTACCTTCCACCTTAACTCTGTGTCTGTTTATTATTAAAAATATTAGAATTAATGCCAGCCCCATTAGGAGCCAATGCCAACCTTTCTCTTCTGACAAGCCCCACATTCCCCAAAGCAGTACAGCACTTCCAAAATTCCCCCTACCAGACTGATGAATTGGGGGTCTCATAGTCATACCTTCAATTCCTGGCTAGACCAGTCAAATCCCCCTGAGTAGTGTGGACTCCGCCATGTGCTCCATGCCACAACCTAGTCTAGTGTCATAGTAGCAGCATGTTGTAGCTGATTGTGAAAAGGTGTCAGTAGGTATAACAGTGATGACAGACAGCCTCATCTGATCAGGCTGCCTAGCATCACTTTAATGCCACTGACCTGCCCCCTTTCTCACAATCATGCACAGCCATGCTCGCTCCCTTATGATGCTGGTTGGATGTAGCACAGAGCAGGTGGCAGCAATCCATGCTACTGAAAGTGGTCTAACTGAGCTAGATGGGAACTGAAAGTATGAATATGAGGCCCTCCAATTCATCAGTCAAGTCAAGGGGGGGCCATTTCTGAAGTAATGTGTTCTTCTGTGGAGTGTGGAGCTTGTCTGAGGAGAAAGATCAGTGTTGGTTCCTGGTGGAGCTGGCAAAAATTCTAATTTCTCTTTAATTATAAGCAGATGCAGAGTTGAGGTGAGCGGAATTTACTGTTAAAAGATTTGAGGGTAGCTAGGAGAACTAGCCCTGACCACCCAGGAAGGGGGAAATTCATGGAAACTGTTTCCTTTTTAAACACCCCAGCCAGATATGAATACCACTGGAACAGTGGGCTATTCATTATTCATTTTCAAATATTCAGATAGTGACATTAATCATAGTATTCACAGAATAAATATTTGGCCCCTGCACAGCCCTAGTTTGTACTTTAGTTGCCAATGATTTTGATGATACTGATGAAACGGATTAAGCTGCAGATACACTTGCTGATCTTCCTGTTAGTAGCAAAGATTCATCTAATGGAAGTGATGTAACTTATTTGTCAGACAGTGAAAATGAGAAGCATGTTAAAAGAAGGTGTGCTAAAAAATTCCAGAACTGGAGTAGGACAAAACTTACACCCCATGAAGAATTTTCACCAGATTCCGTAACGTGGTTTAAGAGTAGTTTGCCTGTGAGTGCAGAACCAGTAGGCTATTTCAATTTAGTTTTTGATTCGTGGATGGTAAATTTAATAGTGCTGGAAACTAACTGTTACACAAATCAGTATTTCAGTGTGAAGCCACATGATCAACACCCACCTCATTCACAATTGGCAAGTTCAAGGAAGTGACCAGACACCACATAATTACTTTTTTGGCGCTGTGTAATGCAGTGAGTCTCATCATCAAAAGCCTTATAGCTGACAACTTATCTAGTCAACTAATTTACTAGCGACTCCTATTTTGGGGCAGTGCATGTCACCTAACATGTTTTTAAATATATGGCTCAGTTTTCAAATCCCTGAGAATGCTGAGCCCCTTGTGTGCCAATCGTTTGGTGCATGGGGCGTGTGACATTTTCCCAGCTGGCAATCAGGATTTTTAATCTTAACCTGGTTTAACTTTAACCTGATCTAACTTGTGGCATTTGTGGGATCCTTTTCACGGGGCTTACACCAAATATTTGGCACAAGATGCTGCAAACTGAGGAAATTGTCACAACTGTATCCAACAATACAAAATCAGGTGCAGCTGGGGCAAAGTTGTGGCAAAGGAGTTTGGCGCAGCTGCGCAAAAAAAAATGGATTTGATGCTGGTCTTGTTGCATGCCCTGTGTCAGCCTTTTAAAATCAAGCCCATATTGTCATTTCTTCACCTCAGTGACAATGAAAAAGCAGCATAAGGTGATCAGTTGGCAAAAGTGAGACTGTTTGTCAAAATATTTAGAGAAAACATAACAAAATGATATGCTCCACATTAAGACTTGTGTCTTGACCAGGCTATGACTTTCTTTAAGGGGCATCTTAGCTTCAAAGTTTTCAACCCTATGAAGCCAGTTAAATTTGGCATCAAAATTTCCTGCCTATGTAAAACTCCATCTAATATCCTATAGGATTTCACTATTTATTCAGGTACAACCAGTTTTGTCAACTCATAGGGTCTTCCATGGAATGCAGTCATGACATTTGTCAAAAGATTTATTCAACTGGGACATACTATGGCTGGACCATTATTATACATCTGTTTAGTTTTTGCACAACTTACCAGGAGAAAAAAGTACCCATATAGCATCATTACTGTCAAAAGAAGGCTGCCACCAATTATGAAACAAGGGTGTACAAAACCTGGGGATCACAAATGCACATTTCAGTTCAGTTCAGTTTTTATTTGTTCAGTCTTAAAAAAATGATTATCACAAAACATGGACAATGCATTACAAAATGAAAAAGACAAAAACATAAATGACAAAGACATCGATACATAATTATAATAAATGCAATGGTAAAGACATTTTGTGCATAACTGTGCATAAGACTTGAAGTTAATAGGTTATGCATAAATTACAATTCTATACCAGGCAGGCAATGTTCCTAAACTCAAGCCAGCATACATTTTCCATTATTGCACTTGCCTAAGAGCAAGTTATTCTTATTCTCATTATTTTCATTGTAAGGAACAGGAATTTCCCAACACTATGAATTCATTTTATTTATTTAGTTTTTGTTGACCGGGTAAGTGCACTAGACAAATCCTGCCTATTTTCAGGCACGACCCGGGGGAGGGGGATACAGATGAATGCCAACTGACCTTGAACCAGATTAAGCTGTTGGTGGTATTTTTAGTGAATGAGGGAAATTTGGCCAGGACGCCGGGGAAATTCCCCTACTCTGTCAGAGGGGATCCCCTGTCCAAGATGGAGGATGCTTTGCTGCCTGCAGTTGATGGAGCTGTGAAGACAGGAGACCTGGTCTCGACTCCTGTCTCTGTATCTGAGGAGACCATGCTTGTTAAACGGTTAGCCATACCTGTATTTTCACGTTTGGAAGACGATATGCAGGAGGTGCCTGTTGTTCCACGGATGGTACGTTGTGCTGAGGTTCGTTGTGCCGAGATCAGTCAGCTTCAGTCTGGATGCTCAGGGGGACTGCAAGAGATGCACACTTCCTTTGACTCGGAACCTTTGAGTCGGGAAGTGCCTGTACCGCACGGCAGTTTGATGGAAGCGGACCGCTGTTGTACGTCCGCTGGGATGGGCTTGCAGATGAGTCTACCAAGCAGGAAGCAAGACAGTGTGCCTCTGGCTATGGCAGGCACTTTTAGTCCAGTCCCTGAAGACCTGCCTCGAGTCTCTGTACCGGTGCCTAGTTGGACGTCTACGGATGCTGTTTCTGGCAACTCTTTTATGGTGGAGGACTCAGTAAGTACTCTTTCGGTGGTGAGCCTGCCCTCTGTATCTCTGGATGATCCGTTACCTTCCCAGTCTTCTTCTGTTAAGGCAAACCCTAATGTCACCATGGCATGGTCCGTAGATGCGGCGCTACAGGCGGCAGAATGGGTGCAAGACCCCACGGTGGGTTCCTGGGTCTCGGGACCATCCCCAATCAGATCCACTAGTACTGTGCAAGATAGGATATTGGATGGGGGAGAACAGATTCCCCAAACTGTGACTGACCCTTTGGACCTTCCTAATGAGCTTCGTTTGACCCAGAATCCAGTCCTAGGCCTTAACAAGGTCCCTGCTATACAGAATTTTCCTGGTTCCGACCCAATGGCTGAAGGGTCTTCTGCCACTGCTCAACCTCCCTTTCCTCAAACCGGGACAGCGAGGTCCTTCTCCTCCTTGTTTAAATTTCCGGTTCTGGCAGCTAAGAGGCATAATGCTGTTAGGCTTTCTTATAGAGGTGGACTAGCGGACCCCCCTGAACGTGTGTATGTGGCCAGAACACTGTGAAAGGATTCAATTAAGTTTTTTGCCCACGAAATATATGCCCTGATACACGTCTCAGGAGAACTAACTTTTGACATTAGTTTTCAGACATCTCGTGGCCTTGACCATTTTTGGTCAAAATATCACATCTTGTGTAACACTGCTCTTTGGACCCCATTTCAGGCTATACCCCTCTCAAAACCTGCTTTCAAGACAGTAACTGTTATGTTCCGAAATGAGGAGTAGATGTCTCTAATATTGTTTATTGGTTAAAACAACGTTACTTTACAAGGTCAGCCAGAGGCAATCTTGGACTCTGAAAACATATGGACAGGGGTTGGAAGTTTAAAATTATGTTAAATGTTTCTGAATCTGGACCAGTGCACTTACCAAACTCTTTTTTTTAGGTCGGGATAGAGGAGTTCTGTTTTACCCAGGCCAACCTAAAGCGTGTTATAGATGGGGATCCTCACATCCTGCGCAGTCTTGTCGCGATAAGATCAAATGTCATAACTGTGGTGAAATGGGTCATGTAGGTATGCATTGTCTGAATGACTGTAGGTGTAATCTTTGTGACTAGATGGGTCACACATTTCAGTCATGTCCCTGGGCTGCACATACAAAGGTAACACATGATGGAGGTGTGGATCAGCTATGTAATTACTCAAGCCCAGAAAGCCCGCTCCACACTACGTTGGATGCCCCCTCTATAGAGGTGACCCCCCTCCCTCTAAAGCCCTGGCTTCAGAAGCCTTCTGTAGTGACGTACCTTTGTCAGTCAATAAGGCTCCACCCCCGGGAAGGTACTGAATTCAGCATGCTCTATGGAGCTAGAGGCTGTGGAGCAGGTCCCGGGCCCCAGTACCATGCCGCCCCCTCGTGAACCTGCCAAAGTGATATGTCACAGGTCGTTACGATCTGGTTCCTGCACCTTATTGTCCCCTCCGAAGGCCTGTGCTGCACCTTCTATTACGCTATCAAATGCCTTTGAGGTGCTTCAGTCGATATCGGACGATGCAGGTGGTGAATCTGACTCTTCCTCTATCGCTTCTTCCCTCCCTGAAGGTCTTGATGATTCTGAAATACCATTAAGTACTGGCCTTTCACAAAAACGGAAGGCCAAGGTTAGACTGAAAGGGACTAAGGTAGTAGGCAAGAGAAAAACTTGATAGTGCTGGTTACTTTACTTGTGAGCTGTCATGTCACAATTTACATGCCACTGTTAATGTAAATAGTTTGAAACGGTGGACAAGAGACGGTTGGTGTTTTCTTTTGAGGCTCTTGCCATTTGGGATATTTCTTTTACAGGATATGAGATTCCATACTGTGCAGGAGATCTGACTGGCTCAACGAGATTGGCTTATGGGTCCTTCTTTTTGGTCGATAGACCAAGACTCCTGCTCAGGTCTCAGTATTTTAATTAACATCCCTGAGTTTAAGCTTTTGAAGCTGTTTGATTTGGCCCCCGGTAGAGCTTTGATTTTGGATTTTTTGCTAGGGCAATGCCCGTATCGGGTGGTAAATGTCTATGCCCCCCAATCGAAAACTGAGCGGATAGCTCTTTTTGATTTAATTCGTCCTTATTTACATTCCTCTTTCCAAATCATATTTTCTGGTGACTTTAACCGTGGCCTTAGTCTTCGGGATAAGAGTTCCTTTGCTACCACTAAGAAACTGTACTGTGACTCACTCGTACTGGGCCGCATGATTCATACTGCCCATTTGATGAATTCTTATCTTTCTTTCACTAAACAGCATACTCCCACATTCCAGAAGGGGAGGCTGGCCACCCGCATTGATTTTGTTTTTACCTCCAGTATTTTTGAAGTTACTTCGGCTGTAGTGCAGGCGGTAGCCTTTTCTGACCATAAGCTACTCTCTGTTAGTTTTGGATCTCCTGCCAGTTGTGGTAAAGGGCCGGGTATCTGGAAATTTAATGTTTCCTTATTACAGGTACCATCATTTCAGCAAACCCTTTGTCATTTATTCATGCTCGAAGTCTGTATACCCCATGTATGATGATCCAATTCAGTGGTGGATGGACACTAAACGATTTTAACTGGAATGTTGAAATCCTATAGCGCATAAAAAGCAGGTCTGAATATCTTGTATATTTACAGAAGAGGGCTCATTTTCAGTCTTTACTGTCACTAGCATACTTGACAGGGCAGGATCTTGTGCAGCAAATACAATTAGTGCGGCAGGATATGTTGGATTTCCAGTCTAAACATTCGCAACAACTGTACCACCAACATAGCTATGCGGTGAAAGGTACTCGAGAAGTTGTTTGTCCGTTTGAATCCAACTATCATCAGATTGCCCATAAAACAATGTCATGTCTCCTCAATGTAAATGGAGATCTTTGTACTTCTCATTCGGACTTATGTCAAATTGTTACTGACCACACAACTGCATTGTTTTCCCCCTTTACCTACTGTATTAATGGACCTGAGACAACTGTACAGTTCTCTAGAAATTCCTTCTCCCTTCTTGCAGAGTGTAGAACTTGCATGTCAACCCTTCATGGAATGGGAAATTCGGTTAGTTATATCCTCCTTGCCCCTACGTCGGACCCTGGGTCCGGACGGCCTTCCTACCACCTTGTATAAATTTTTGGGAGAATACCTCCTTCCTTGACCTCTGTGTTTGCCTCCCTTCTTGCCTCTGAACACATCCCCTTGGAGTTTACCAAGGGCACATTGATTTATGTATATAAACGGAAAGGTGACATTAAGTCCCTTGATAACTGGCGCCCCCTTTGCATGTTGAATACGGATTTTAAGATATTGACGAAACTTATCGCACAATGTTTGCTTGGGTGGCTGAAATAGTTATTCACCCAGCCCAAACCTGTTCTCTACCTAACAGGAGAATTTCTGATCACTTGATTCTCCTCCCTGAACTATTTTCGCACGGTTTATCGGACTCTGTTTCTGGACTTATTGTTTCGGTTGATCAAAAGGCTGCTTTTGATTCCGTTAGCCATGATTTTCTATGGAATGTATTGCATTTCCTGCACATTCCTGACAAAATGATTCTCTGGATTCAGACACTTTAGAAGACGGCGACCGTTGTTCCACTGATTAATGGTTGGGCGGGCCCGATGATCCCGGTGAAGCGGGGAGTTCGCCAGGGTTGTCCACTGAGCCCTCTATTATATGTTTTTTTTCTGGATGTGTTGCTTTGATGTCTTAATGCTCATCCCCAGATTCGTGCCATCTCGTGTTCGGTTCTGCGATCACCGTTCACAGCGATTGCAAATGCAGATGATGTGTGTTTCCTAGTAGCCGACGAGGCTTCGTCGCTTATCTCTCTCCAGGAATGTTCCTCTTTTGGTGCATTATCTGGAGCAAGTATAAACTTTGGTAAGAGTATGGGGATTTGGTTGGGATCATCCTTCCACTCTTCAGATACTTGTGACAGAAGGCCAAATCCGTATACTCGGCATTTATTTTGGGACGAGAGACTCTGATTCCTTTAACTGGGAAGAGAAGCTGAAACAGGGTAGAAGCATGGTGACCTCTTGGAACAAGGGTCAGATTGGAAAGAGAAAACGTGTTTTTCTGATCAAAGCTTATCTTCTCCCTCTGTTTTTGTATTTAAGTTATGTTTTCCTCATCCCAAAACAGCTGGAAATGACGGTATTCAGCTTATTTTTTCAAGCTTTTTGGGGCAGTCGGTTGAATCCGATCAAGAGGAATATTACCTACTTGCCTACTTTTGAAGGCGGTGTTCAGATGGTTAACCCGTTGCTTTTCTTTACTAGCATTTTCCTTTCGGCCAATCTGCGGCCATTACTGGTGAATACCCAGAGAGGGTGGGAAGCGTGGTTTTACAACTCCTGTAGGTATTGGTTTCACATGTGGGAACATAATTCTTTGGGTGTGTTGTGACAACATGGAGATGTCCAGGTATATATTAAGCATATGTTTCTTCATTTAAAACAATGGCAAGTGTCGCCTCAGACTCTTCTTTCGAACCCGCATAAGGCTCTGTACAAGACACTTTTGTCCTCTGTTTGTAAGGTGCCAGCCCCTTTTCCAAAATGTCCGGACAGCTGTCTACCCTCGCTTCTAGTCTTGTTACGTTGTTCTAGGATCCCTGGCCACATGTGGGACTTTCACTGGTTATCTTGTCATGAACAAATTAATGTGAAAGCAAACCACAAACATAAACAGTCTCAGGACCGATTTTGTTCTAGACCTCTTTGTATAGCTACCCCGGAGACTATTTCACATTTGTTTTTTGATTGCTCTTATTTTGCGAATTGGTGACCCTACTTGGCTGACTCCTGGGAAGTTCCTATATTCTCCACAGTAACATATCAAAATATCATGTATGGTGTCTTTCCCTCTCACTGGTCGCGATGGCACAGAGATACTCTGAACCTTGTATTTCTTGTCATTAAATGGAATATTTGGATGTCAAGATGTTTGTTTACTTTACAACAAAAATTGTGTTCTTATTTGGAACTTGAAGGAAAGATAGTAGCGGACTTAAAGAAAATATACGACCATGAAAGGGCTTTGTATTCGGCACTGTCTCTGTTGGCCTTGTGGACAGCCTTCCCATGGATCACAAATACCGACTCAGCTATAACTTGAAGGACTTAAGCAGTATTTTTGTTGTTTTTCCATTTACTTTGGTTTTCCTGTATATTTCACATTGATGTATTTTATGTTGGCTTGTTTGTACAATATTTTTTTTCAATAAAAATGTCCCCTACTCTTTTCGATAAGTGCCATGGGATCTTTAACATCCACCTGAACTACCACCAATCCAGGCAGATGGGATCTCGGTTTAACATCTCATCTGAAAGACGGCACCTCAGAGGAGCAGCACCCCTCTCATGCTGCACTACAGCGTCAGTACTGGGATATTAACCCAAGTGCCAGATGTGGGAACTGAACCCACAGCCCTCTGATCTCCTGGCCTCAGAGGCGAGTGTGCTACCTACTGAGCCACTGACACCTTAATAATGGAACCAAAATTAGTTCTGTCTCACTGCTAGAGGATATGGAATTCACAATTGGGAATAACCAGTTATTTCTGATTTTATTATACCAGGTGCATCTTAATAACATATGTGCTAGATCTTCTCTTTCACTTTGGTTGCAACCACACAGAGTATCCTTTGTGTCCATTGATTTTTATATGAGTCAAGTTTAATTTTTGATTTAAACAGCTCCAGTGTGAATCGTGTAAAGTTTTTGCATATGTTGGGATCCTCTAGAATGTCAAGATTATATCTAAACTGGTGGTGGTTATCATTACATGAATACCATTTGGCATAATTGGAAGCACCAATACATGCCAAGTCAATATCCCTATGGTATTGCTTAATTTTCTTTTTAATGAACAGTTTATACTGTGCACTGATGCAAAAAAAATGCCTATATTCCATAAGAAAAGGAAGCATATACTTGTCTAAAACTCTATTCAGGAGTTGAAACCAAACAGAACTCTTAGAACCCCAATTTTTCTACTCTTCTTTTTCCAGCAGACATTTTTTTTATCCACTACAGTATCACTGGGGAAACTTAAAATTTATATCCAGTAATTAATAATCTTAGTATCAGCTCAGGCTTGCAGCCTGATTAAACCTAGCTCAGCTCATATGAATTGGATGGGGATGATTTTTGACAACCAAGAACATTTTTCAAGAACTAAATCACTGGTTTCTTTTGTTGGTCAATGTGGCTCAATCCCCAAATTTTGCTTGAAGAGCATGAAGTAAAGGTCTACTGGAGTAGCTTTCATAGGCATAATTGAAGCTAGTCAAAGTACCCATGGTTTGCTTTGTTTTGGAACGTATGTATTCAAAATGGTGGTTCCATAATCCACCATTTGTATAGAGGATCCCGAAATACATATAACTCTTAACTATCTCCAGGGTCTTATCATTAATTTTCCATGAATATTTTGTTTTCCTAGCTCCAATAACTAAGATTTTAGATTTTCCCAAGTTTACTGTATCTTTAAAGATAGGGAGTCTGAAGTTTTAGCCAATAGGCCAAGTTTTTTTTGTGGGCCTGAAACAGTAAGAGAACACAACACCAAATAGTCAAAGTAAGCTAAGCAAATAGCCAAACCATTTTTAGGAGAATCAGAGTTTAGATTCTGTAATTCAAGTAAGTTATCAAGATAAATACAAAATAACATAGGTGCTAAAATACACCCTTGCCTTACACCCTTGTGGGTCCTTAAACTACTTGATAGAACATTTCTTGCTCTTACTTGAGTCTGTGTGTTTGAACAGAGGTTTCTAATACCATTAACAAGGACAGAGGAGATGCCTATACTTAGCTTAGCCTCCCATAGGGTTGATCTGTTTATTATAGCGAATGCAGTGCTATACTCTATAAAAGCTAAATATAGTTTCTGTTTTCTAATTGTGACATACTTCTCTGTCAAATGTGAGAGTATGAAACAATTGTCCAGAGTGAAAAAGTGCTCATGGAAACCTGCTTGAGCTGAAGCTAAGCTTCAAAGTGCTTCTACTTCCTCTTTCAGTCTATCCAGAAAGACTTTTGCAAGCACCTTACCCAACATATCTAGTAATCTAATGGGTTGGTACATTGAGGGAAGAAATACACATGTGAAGGGTCACTCCTGGTAATTAGGTGGCTTGACAAATGTGATGTTTATATTCTAACTACACTGCACAAGGATAAGCTGAAGGGAACAGGAAAAAGAATACACAACAGCAATACTGAAGAATGCAAAATGGAGGCAGTGTTAGAATATAACAGGAACACACTTGGTGTTGATGTGATGGCTCAGTATTCCCAATATTATGGTTTTTAACATAGAGTTTTGAAATTGTGGAAACAATATTTTTCCAGTTTCTAAACTGGATCTGCCCAGCATCCTATATGTACAACTGCAATGTCCAAGACAATGGGAAGAAAATGAGCCATCAGGAATTTAGGTATGAAATCTCTTCGGCCTTGATCACACAGGCTGATCTTATAGTACTTAAACCAGCACATGAGAGAGGAACAGTACTTGATGATCCAGTTTTAGGCTAAAAAAACAACAGTTTGCCTACATGGTTCCTCCAACACCATGCACACACACACACACACACACACACACTCACACTCTCCATCTCAGAAATGTGTGATAGGTAGCAAGCGTGGATTTCATGTGAATGTCCATGCTGGTGTCTAGACTGCAGCAAGGGGTTATGTGTGAGTCCCTGTTTTTTTGAGTACCATAGTAAAAAGGACTATGGTAGACAAGATGACAGCCAGGATTTTCAGTGAGCTCTTCACTGATAAAAATGTAAGTATATAGGTCAGCCAAGTGGCACTGAAGGTTGAGGCGCTGGTTGCTACACCTCACTCTATGCCAGCAACCGGGTTCAGGAATGAGCTTGGGCCACCGGGGATCAGCAGGGAAGAGAGAGAGAATTGACCATCCAGAAGACTGTTGTCCTGGATGACTGCTGTCATCTCTCAGGAAGGGAGGGTTTGCCATCCCATTCATTGATCACCCTCTGGCATCAGCCAGGAGGAGATGTGAGCTAGGAGACATGTCACGATGTCCATCATTGGTGAGTAGGGGGCGGGAGAAAACTTGAAAGAGAAAGGAGCTTGCAGGCTTCATGATGGCTGCACCAGCACCCCATCCAGCCCCCAATGTCTGGATATCACTCTGGGGGTGGGAGAAAGCTGGCACCCCATCACCTCAGCCCTGCCATGGGGAGAACTCGAGCAGTATTTACAGGGTATTGGGGGGGGAACAGTGTGGCAGAAGACCAAGTCCTCCCAAAAGAGGGACCAGAACCACCTGCCTGGTTCAGGAGAATAAACAGATAATAGAAACAAAAATGAAATGTAAGTATATTTATGCTTTTTTTGTTTTTTCTTCTTCTGTTTGTCCACATTATGGTTGGCCCCTATCTGCTGAGCAATCCAGCAGCATCACCCTAACCTCTGCAGTGACTTACCTTGGTTAACTATCCAGTTCAGGCCAGCAAGCACAGCTAGTGTTATGCAGAGACTATGAGTTCATGGTGCTTTCCTACCATTAACTTTTTCCCATTTTCAATCACAGAGATATGGCATGCCATGATGTCTGGACTCATGCCCAATGTGGTGTGCACTGGCATCTGCAAAGTGCCCCTTATGCTTGGATATAGGCTGCCTATCCCCAGGCTTTTGCCAAGGGCCAGGCTAGCATCTTGGCTCTGCCCATCCTTCCCCAGAGGAGAACAACCATTTGTATGTTGAACCTGTTCTCCCTCTCCTTGTCCACAGAAGCCATGAGTTTGCTTCCAGATCTTTGTCATTGATGTAGCAAGTGGTAGCACTATCTGTACTCCAGCAGACTGGCATATGTATGCATTTTTAATATGGTTAGCAAGCATAACTTAACTTCTCTTCAATTGTACTTAAGGTTTTTTTCCCCATCCTTTGTTTGACCCCTGTTCCCTTGAGTGCCCCTCCCTGGCAGCAACCCCCAGTCCCATCTCTTACCAACCCAGGCCTTACTCAATTATGTATTTACCTCAGTGGGTGTGTGAATGCCATGGGTGGTAGAGCAGAGTCTGTAGGGTTGCCGCCCATCTTTCTGAAGCTCAGAGGGTTATCTGCCATAGTTTTGATCCTGTCCATAAGGTCAGGAATATGTGATATGGAGTGGGCATATGGCATGAAGATGCCACACATATTCAAGCTCCAGCCCCAACATTTTAATGTGGCCACTGATGCTGTGCCACCCAGTCTCTGTTGGGTGTCAGGTAAGCAGCAGCTTGTTGTGCCCCCTCCTCCTTGGAGAAGAGCTGTCTGTGGATGCTCAATCTTCCTTTCCCGTCCTTATCCCCAATGATCCTAGTCCATTCCAGAGCCAGGATTGCCAGTGTGGTGGGTGGTGTGGCACTCAGTGCCTCAGCCCACTTCACTACTTTGCCAGCTAGTGTACTTTAGTTTTCTCTGGTAGTCTAGTGACCCCTCCTCCCCATCCTTTCCTGCCCCTGCTTGTCCATGTGTTGCAACACTGCTTTATTCATTGATAATGTAGTGGACAATCAACCCTTTTCTGTGTTTCCAGCTCTAACCCTTGGAGGTCTCACAAACAAACCACCAACCATACCCCCCAATCACCCTGTTAACCAATTCACATGTAAAAGAAAAGCAATTAGCATAGCTTTCACTCACCACTTCAGTTGGACACCATCATACAGTAAATTAGCATGATTGCAAGTAATAAAAACATGTCTGTTTCTACCTTATTTGCAATTGTGCACATCATCATTCCAACCCAGGACCCATTCCTGATCCTAAGCCATCAGTCCACATCCCAAGGCATTCAGTACATCTTACCCACCTAAATGTGCCGAGACTTTTAGCAAAGTGGGATGACTTCACAGCTTGGACCTTTCAATATCAATTTGATTCAATTGTACTCTCTGAAACATGGCTTACTAATAAGATTCTTAACCCTGATCAGCCTGGAAAGACATAACATCTTTTGCTGCAATAGAGTTGGTTTCGGGGTGGAGGTTGCTTGTTTTCTGTTAAGGTCACCTCTCTGTGATTCAGGACAAGTACCCATTGGTCCTCCTCCTTATGAATCCTTGCCTTTGGCATGGATACTGGGTCAAATGAAGACTCACCACTGTAAACTGTACAGTTCCTTAAACTGGATGATGCCTAAAGATAGGAGAGACTGGCATCTGTTAACAATTATGATTAAAGTACAGAAAAGAACATTGTTGAACTATACTCAGGAATATTTTTAAACAGGAAGAATCAGAGAGAGTCTAAGCTTAGCCCAGGGTCTAGAATTTATAGTCCCAAAATGTAACTTAAATATTGGAAGAACATTGGTCTGGTTCAGAGGACCATTGTTGTGGAACTCTATGCCTGTTTCCATATGTTATGCAAATCGACTATACACCTGGCATTGATTAAAAGATGGTTCCATGAAAAGACAATGGTACCTTTGCACTGTTGTAAAGAGAGACAGACTTAGAGTTCTATAGAATATATCAGAATTTGTAATTTATGTATTCTAAATGATCATGTATGTCTGTGTATACAGTGAAGCCCACCAGGATGAAACACAGTGTCACAGGTTTTCTGCATGACAAAAGGGATTAACTTTCATTGAAACTGAATTGTTTGCTGCAGTATCTCTAGTGCAGAATTCTGTAGAGTTGGACTTCATTCTAGTGGGCTTCACTGTATGTAATTATATAGGTCTGACGCACTTTGTACTAGTTATATGCATTGTTCACTGCAGAAGAACTTGTCCAGTTCAGCCATACCTCAAAATAGAATTTTAAAAATTATTTGTATTTTTGAGGAGAGGACAAAAAAACAATAAAGCTGATACTTAATATATATATAATAGTTATTGGTTCTTGATTGTCCCACTTACCCTTAAATAATTAATCTATACCACTGTTTATTCCTTTTTATAAGATTTATTCATATATACTGAAATGACCTCCAGTCCATAGAAATTTTCAATGTTTTGGGTAAACCCTTCTTCAGGAAAGACTTGTATTTTTCTAATAGTGCTTTTTTCTGATAAAGTGTATGTTTAAGCATTCATTGTTTGACTCCCACCAGAGGACACTAAATAAATAATAAAAACCAAAAACAAAATTTTTACAAAAAACTTTTAAATCTTTCATTTAAGACTGAAATGTCCTCTACTACTAGTAATTAAAGATAATATCAAGTCTTTAACCTTAAATTATTATTTCTCAATAGATTTATTCTAGCACTTTTTACGCTGGTAAGGCTCATGCTACTGACAGCTTAAAGCTGTGTATCCAATTCTCTTTAAATAAACAGAAACATCATGAATTCATTTACATCAAACAAGAATAGATTCCTATTTTGCTTTAAACATTTCAATACTACTTTTCCAAAAAATTTATCTAACTTACTAAAACGCTAAATATAAAGTGTAGTAAAAGTGTGCCTTGTTAGACTCAAAGTGCATTTTAACCCCATTTCCAAACTCATCACAAAACAGTCATGGCATTTAACTCTTACATTCTTTTAAACCAAACTGAAGACACTAGGGGCCAGATATTCAAAAGGGTTGCGCCATGCGCAATAGGGTTGCACCAGCGCAAGTCCGAAAATGCGCCATTCTGTGATATTCAGTGGGAGGCAGTTGCGCCACCGAAAACATGCTGAGCAATAGCGCAATGCAAATGAAGGCATGCACAACTGAAGGGGGTGGAACCATGCATAAAGAGCGCAATGCGATATTTAAAGGCTTGCACAATGCGCAACAGCGGATAAGCTGGAAGGTGCGCCATGGCGGAAATGAGCCAAAATAAAAAGGCTCAAGGAAGAGGCGCAAGAACGCTACAGGGAAGCCACATGAGGCAGGGAGAGAGACAAGGCAAGAGGGACAAAGAGGGCAGGCCAGGGAGATCTGAGGACAAAATAGGGGCAAGGGAAGGTGTGTGGGGCCACAGACTGCAGAGACCAGTAGGTGTACCCAGTGCAGTGGAGGTAGCAGTCAGGACAGCGGGGGTAACAGAGCAACAACAGCCGGGGGGAACACAAGCCAGGGACATGGACAGTGCCAGCTTCCACATGGAAGCTGTAATGAGAGGGGTGAGAAGGCATGCTGCAGGGGGACGTGGCCGTGGAAGGGCCCGTCGGTGGTACGCCCCCAACAGGCAGTACCGTGCCCGCATCAGCTTTGAGCTGTGCACAGATGTTGAGATTGTGGGCTGGTACTGCCTGAACAGGGCAATACTGAGGTGGCTGTGCAGTGATGTGATGCAGGCACCCTCACGACGGAGTCACGCTCTGTCAGTGGAGACAAAGGTAACAGCCTGCATGTGCCTGCTTGCCATGGGTACCTTCCAGAGGCCAACAGGGGACACCACAGGCATAACACAGTCGGCCACATCACGCATCCTCACCCAATTCCTCAGTGCACTGCTGCCACATGCTGCGGAGTACATCCATTTCCCCAGCAACGCGGCAGAGCGTACAGCAAACATGCAGGAGTTCCACAGAGTAGCACGTATGCCTGGCGTGCTAGGGGCAATAGACTGCACCCATGTGACTATTCGCACGCCACCTGGCCCCGATGAGGCCACATACCGAAACCGGAAGGGTTTCACCAGTGTCAAGTGCCAGGTGGTGTGTGATGCCAGTGGGCGCATCATCAGTGTCTGTGCCACACACCCTGGCGGAACACATGATGCCTTCATATGGTACCAATCTGCACTGTGCCATCGATTCGAGAGTGGGGACATCCCCACAGGAGATCTAGTGGGTGAGTATGCATGTAGGAGTGGCAAAGTTGGGCAAGGGTGGGAAAGCCACAGGTGCCATGGTAGTGGCACACAGGGCTATGGGCAATATGGACCTGAATATGATACTTATCTCCACTATCTCCACACAGGTGACAGCGGATACCCACTCCGTCCCTGGCTGCTCACACTCTACCGGGGCCCCATGACCCCATCACAGCAATACTATAATGAGGCACATGCCGCCACACGCAACATCATCGAGCGGGTGTATGGGATGCCTAAGGCACGCTTCCGATGCCTAGACACCTCCGGCAGTGCCCTACAGTACAGCCCCTCAAAGGCCTGTGGGATATTCCTGGCTTGTTGTATCCTGCACAACATGGCTAAAGACTGTGGGATAGCCGTACAGGTCGAGGAAGGGGGACAGCAATGGGGACACCGGTGACGCCGGTGATGATGGGGATGAGCAGACCCCCCGTGGATGGCAGGACCCCGACTGATCCGGCAGGCCCAGCTGCACTGGGACACCATCACGGAGGAGCATTTCGCATGACACAGGTAAGTCATGGGGCCATGTGCAACCAACACTGTCTAGACGCAACCCACAGGCACACAGGGTAACACACTAGGGGTGCATGACGGCAAGGGGAGTGTAAGGGTCCAGGCGCACAAACACACCATCAGGGAGGGGTGAATAGTTACATGCTATATGGACACACACACACACAAACACACACACACCAGGCACAAAACGTACATAGACAGGTGCACAGCAGAGCAGGAACAGACATGTGAAACACACAGATCCATGGACCACCCCCACCACCTGTACTGTCCAAGTACATGTGTCAGATGCTGGGCACCCTTGCACATTGGTGTACAGTACAATGCAGGCATCATCATGCACACGCACCTGTGGACAGCAGTTGGGTGGGTGTGCAGGTGGTCCGTGTGTCTGCGTGATGGGCAGGGCACCCACCAGTGCACTGCCCACCATGACACACATTGCACACAGGGCAGCACCAGACAGGGCCCGCACTCCATTGTGACCCAGCAGCACTGGCAGGCTGAGCAAGGGCCACATGGGGTGGCACCGATGTACCACCAGGGGTCCCACTGCGCGAGCGTGACCTTGTCCGCACAGGGGTCTGCAGCATGCCGAACATACCTGCACCAGGTGTGCTCGGGATGCCCACAGCAGAACCCGGCGTCGACAGGCTGGCTATCGCACGACGCCGGGAATGGGGAGTGGAGAGCGAACTGTGTGGGGTGTGCGGTACAGGGGCACCTGACTGTGTGCCCAATGCAGCCACGACAGCGACCAATGCCTGGGTCAGCCTGTCAGTGGCAGCAGTCACATCCATCTGCATTTGGACCATCTCTGCAAGGATCAGTGCATTGTCCCTGCTGTGCCACTCCACAGCCATGCACAGTGCCTCCACGGACATTGCAACCCACCTCTGCTCCTGTACTGATGCCCGCAGCAGGTGGGTGTGCTCATCAAATGGGTCATCTGCCACATCGGCAATCTGTCCCCCAGGGTATGGAAGGTCCTGATGCTCAACGCCCCTTGAGGGTGGGCACTGTTCACCAGGACCATTTATGGGCAAGTCAACAGGTGGTGTGCATGTGCCACCGCTGAACCCTGTACCCCCAGACCTGGTGGGTGACTGCTGCTGCTGCCTCTCCAACTACTGTGCCCCAGGGACCAGTCGTTCCACTGCTGTGTCCACAACAGTGCCAGAGACCTGCACAGCCAGTGGTGCTGCCCCACCGGTGCCGACAGGCACAGCCTGGGACTGTGCTGATGTGCTGGCACACAAGTTGGAACCAGCTAGGTCCAGGGGCACGTGCTGTCCTGCTGTGTGTCCGTTATGAGACACACACGTGTCACTGCCCATTGCGGTCTTGCATCATCAATGGTGCAGGTTCGTGCAACAGCCACAGTCACAGCGTGCTGGCATGCTTGCATGCCAGACTGCTGTGACACAGGATGGGCACCCCCCACACCTGACTCACCGACATTGGAGATGGCAGCCAGGCGTGCACACTGGTGCAATGCATGCCGGCTGGCAGCAGAGGTGGATGGACCCTCCTCCAACTCTGGCTGGATGTCCACACTGCATGGTCCCACCACCACTGTCCCCTGCAGACACACAGGATCTGTAACAGAAAGTGAGAACATGTTAGTGCATGGGATAAACTTCCCCCCCACCACCATGTCATACCGTGCAGTGATGGGCTTCCACCTGTCTGGAAGCCACCTCCTGGAACGCCCTCGACTGCACTGTGCTGCATGGATGCAGCCAGACGGTCCTCCACCGAGGTCAGCTGCACCACCTCTGGCTGGCCCCCGCCTGTGGCAGCGTGTGCCACCCTGAGGGCTGCCACCTTCTCTTTCACCCGTCTCCTGTCGGTCCCAATCTTTTTCTTACATTCCTGCATGGAGCGCTGGTGGCTTCTGTGCAGGTTTACGGTGCGAGCTACTCCCTCCCATGCAGCAGCACGGGCCTGAGGGGTTCCCCGCCGTCCACTAATTAGTGGCTCCTCATCCAGGTAGGCCTGGAAGAGTGCCTCTGTCTCAGACTTCATGAAGTTGGGCCTCCTCCTTCACCCATCATCATCCTCCTCCTCACCCAGTCCTTGCTCTGCCATGTTGGTCTGTATGGGTTGGAGTGGACACCTGTCACTGTGCAGTATACAGCATTATCCCATGACCATTGCCCAGAACATCACACAGCATGCAACTCACCTCTCACCTGCAGTAACCGACTCTGGCCACCGCAGATCACTGTCACACATTTATAGTGCAATGCATGCAAATTAGGAGTGGAGCAACTTTAATGAGATGCAAATCGTGCCACTGTGCCTTTGAATGGCTGATCAGATGATTTGCATATGTAGGCTGAATATCACGCTATTGCGCTTTGCGCAATACGGTTGAGCCGGCTGAGCCAATGGCGCATTTCTCTGACTGCGTAGTACACCGCATTGCGCATGCCCAGGTAGCTTACACAGGTGTCTGCCATGCTGATGACGTGCTGTGCATGATCAGCAATTCAGGACATGGCCACCATTGTGCCAGTGGCGCTACAGCGCTAGTCACCACATAGCGCTATGGCACAACTGCGCAATAGTTCACTGTGGCACTGGCACGCAGGTGACTGATCGCGCTGGACATGTAGACGTCTGATGGTGCTGTGTGTGGCCTTGCGCCACAGACCCATGACCTTGTGCACGACCTTTGCCCCCTGGCGCTGTACGTCTGGCATGTCTACGGCTCTATCGCGCTGTTCGGTAACAGCACGATGTGGACCGACGGTGCTATACTGAACAGCCGAGCAGGGACTGATGGAGCTGTATTGCGCAACATTTCCACGTGGGGTTGCCGTGCTGCGGAGCGCCATATTGCCTACTATACAACTGCAGGGATGGCACACAGGAGAGCTCCACAGTGGAGTGCGTTGAAGGTGGCCAACCTGGTGGCTGTGGTGGAGCTCCACCATGGGTCACTGTTTGGGGGAGAACCTCTGCACATGGCCCGCACCCATGTGTGGCAGCAGGTGGCCACCGATCTGGAGCAGGCCACTGGGCGATGGAGGACTCCAGAGCAGTGCAGGCACTGGTATGGTGACCTCCGCAGGAGGGAGCAGGAACTGCTGGAGCACCTCAGGTCATGTGCCAGGAGGGGCATTGTGCCTAGGCCAGGTGGGTGTGCTGTCTATGCACCTGTATTGTCCGCATGGGTGACACTGTGTAATGTGGCCTGCGCATGGGGGTGGGTTGGGCTATGGTTTGCTGTGACGGTGTTTACAGGTGTGTGATGTATGGGTCTGGCTGTGTGGGCAGGCACACTCAATGGGGCAGGGGGCTGTCTGCTTTGGGATCTCACTGATGTGTTTCTCATCATTTGTCTCCCACAGGCGTGGAGGAATGGAGGCGGGCCCAGGCTGAGGCAAGGAATGGCGGTGCAGAGGTGGCTGGCAAAGGTGGCATAGGTGTTGGGCGCCAGCAGCAGCAGCAGCAGCAGCCACAGCAGCAGCAGCAGCCGCAGCTGCAGCAGCAGCAGCGGCTTGATGAGGGTGAGTGTCATTACATCATGGATGCTATTGCATGCTGTGGGGGAGGCACAGCCACCATCCATGGACAACACTACCATGCACGCAACAAGTGACAGTCATCACTGTCCAGTGGCACTGCATGTCTGTGAGTGCGTCACTGGTGGTCCATGCATGCACTGAGTACATGGCTGTGGCACTAGCATCCCACCACGTAGCCACGTCACTGGACAGCCTTGGTTGTGCTGTGATGGATATGGGCTGTGTGTGTGTGCAGTGGTACACATGGCTTTTGCTGCCTGGTTGGGCATGTCTTGTGCACGGTCACTGTGGGTGGGTGCAGTCCATCACAGGAGCGGGGCACTTGGCTGTATGCCATGCATGATGGGTGGTATTCAGGGATATGGACAGTCACATCCATTGACTCTGATCCCTTGTCCTAGGTATCCAGATCCTGTGACGCATGGAGCGGTCACTGCAGCAGCTGACACAGGTGGTCATTGATTCACTCACCATCCTATTGGACCTTCAGCATCATGGAGTGAGGCACAGGAGGAGGCCCTGGGCCCAGCACCAGGTGGCAGGAGGGCAGGCTGGCAGGCGGTAGCTGCCCATCACCTCACCCCACCTTCCCTCTCCCGGTTGTTCACCCCTGCCCCTTACCCACCCCTACCTTATACCCATACCCCCACCCCTGCTTTGTATATATATGTACATAGTTCTATTTGTTGTTCTTCTTATTCTTGTTTATTACAATTATATATTTTGATATGACTACTGTGGTGGTCTCTGATTTGCAGCTGGCTATAGGTGCTCAGTTGTAGTGGTGTGCATAGCATCTGGGGTGGTATGGTCTTGGGTATGTGTGTGCGTGTGTGTGGGGTGGTGTCTCTGGTGTGGGTGTGGCTTTCAGTCAGTATTGCCGTGTGCTGCCACACACTGCTGGGTGCTCATGGTGGGTCTGGCTTGTATGGTTCTGTGGTACACGAGGTTGCAGTGTGACAGGGGGATGTGTGGGGATTCCTGCAGTGCTGGTCACTGCTCATGGGTGGTGTCTTGGGGTCACAGTGCAGGGTGTGCTGTGCACAAGGGGGGGCTGATGAACACTGGGGTGGTCCGCCCCTTTGTGTGGCAGTCTCAGCTTGCCAGTGGTGTACTGGGGTACACGGCCGGGATGTCCTTTGTTTGCTTGTCCCCATGGGCCAGTGGATATTCCATCCCTCCCCCAGTTATGCTGTGCTTGGAGTGTGGGGGTACATTGTTAGTTCTGCAGTGTGTCCCTGTGCCCATCTGCGGCATAGGTGGTGGGCCCCTGCCTACCTCCCTGGTTATGCAGTTTCATTGCTCTGCTGCTGGGGGTCTCTCTGCTTGTGCTATGGCACCTCTGGACTGCTCAGCTGGGCTGCCTTTGTTGCGCTATGGCATATCGTCTCTGCTCAGCTTCCCCTTCCTGGTTGCACTATAGCACAGGTTGTGCGATATTCAGACATTGGCTGGTTGCGCAATTTGTCTTGCTCCATTTTTGAATATCGCGTCTATTGCGCATGCGCGCAATTGACTTCTGCTTGCTCCTGCTGTTGCGCACTTTTTGGGCGCAGTTTGAATATCCGGCCCTAGATGTCAAGCGTAGTAACAAGTTAGCCGCTAACTTCAAAATATGTTATGTTACCGTTTCTTTGTCAGGCGCTGAAGCACTCATGACCTTTAAGTCCTAAAGAAATGGTTCATTTCAGACCTTTAAAATACATTGTATCACACTCAAACTGCTAAGCATGTTTCTAAACTTTTAAGCATTTAAGTATTACAATCTTTTACACTTAACTAAGATGCTGAACGTCAAAGCATTGTAAATAGTTAACCGCTAACCTCGAAATGTGTTTTGTTGCCATTTCCTATCCCACACTGAAGCACTCATAGCGTTTGAGTCCTAAATAAAGAAATAGCTTATTTCAAACTTTTTAAATACATTTAATCACTCTCTATCTGCTTAGTATATTTCTAGTCTTGTTTTTGCTTGCATTAGATGTAAGCTTTTGTCTGATTCAGGTGGAAGTAATGCGGGGCCAAAAAGACATCTGTTTTAAATCACTATGTGACTCCTCCTCCAAATCTGGCAGCCAAATGCAGTAGTGCAACACAAGCAGAATCTGCTTGCCTAGGTGCTAGACCCACCTCAAAGTGGCACCAATTACCTTAAGTCTTGGTTTTGGAGGTGCTCCTGATATTCATCATTACAATGTAATTATGGTTATATACTAGACTATGCATTTACCTTAATACCTGTAGAAGTGAAGAAGTAATTCAAAAGGTGTCTTTCTTTTGGAAAAACTAATAGTTGCAAATCAAAACTTCTTGTCAATAAATCATACATTACGTGTTCATTACAATATTGGTTGCCATTCTACAGTTTTATTAAGGCCATAGCATGGATTAGTTGTTTGGAATAAATTAATGAACCATGCTTCTCGTAGGAGTAATTTATTATTAAAATCTCTCCCTCTACTGTTTTTACTAACTTTTTCTACCACAAAACACCTCAGTGATGGAATTTGATATTCACTTTCTAAGAAATGATGTGCAATCGGTGACGTTAAATCCTTATTCCTGATATCACCTTTATGTTCACCTATTCGTTGTTTTAATTTCCTTTTTGTTTTCCCTATGTATAACAAATCACAGGGGCATTTTATGCCATAAATAACTCCTTCACTTTGACAAGTTATAAATTGATTAATAATATAATTTTCATTTTTACTACTATTCCAAATAGTTTTAAGTTTACAGGTATTGTTGCAATGTATACTGTACACCTCCCACAACTATAATTGTCTTTAAGTTCTTCAGTCATAAACATATCTTGCTTTTTTACTTCAGGCACTTTATGTTCTGAATGGACCAGTCTATTGGAAAGAGATCTCACTTTTTTTACCACAACTTGAACACCTTTACCAAAGGCTTTTTCACCTGGTTTCGTCAATTCTAAAACTTTCCAATGTTTTTTGACTGTCTTCCTTATGTCATAATAAACATCACTAAATTTTACTGATAAAATAATTTACTCATTAACTAGGTTTCTATTATTTACAGGATTATTTAGTAAATCTATTCTAGCTTTAACGGCTATTTCGTTCTTAGCTTTTTCCAAAACTTTGATTTTTATAACCTCTTTTTATAAATCTATCAGTCATTTGTTTTGCAAAAAATTCCATATCCTCATTCAATGAACAATTTTGTTTTACCCTTGAGTATTGACCAATAGGAATTGACTCTACTAGTTTTTTTTTGGGTGAAAACTACCAGACCTTAGTGTAGTATTTCTATCAGTTAATTTCCTAAACATTTTTGTGCACAAATCTCCATTTCTTTTAAAGATCACTAAATCAAGAAATGAAATTTCCTCCCTATTGTATTCTATTGTAAATTTTAGACATTCTGTACTGTTGTTTAGATAACTATGGAACTCTGAAAGATCCTTCTCCGTTCCTTCCCAGATTACAATAATATCATCCATAAAGCATTTCCATAATAGTACATTTTTAGAGAAACGATTATTCTTGTAAATAAATTTAGTCTCAAAACTACTCATAAAAATATTGGCATATGATGGGGCCATACTTGACTCTATTGCTGTTCCTACGATCTGTGCATAAAATCTTTTTCAAATCTGAAATAATTTTGTGTCATAAGAGCCATAAGAACTCATTAGATGGTACACTTTCTTCCCAATTTTGTTCTAAAATCTCTCTTAGTGCCTCACAGCCTTCTAAATGAGGAATAGGTGCATATAAGTCCTTTACATCAAAACTTACTAAAAAAAGTGATTTATTAGCCAAGTCATAATGTTTATTGAATTCCTCAAGAAGATTTATTAAGTGGGTTGAATCTTTTAAATTTGACTTAATTGATTCTACTAAATCTTTTATATGGAAATCCACATATATTGAAATGGGTTCTAGGGCTGATCCTATTCCAGCTACTATTGGTCTCCCTGGAGGGTGGACAGGGTCTTTATGGATAATTCTAAATAATTCTCAATTACAATTCCACCACCTTTATCAGCCTTTTTAAGTACAATATTAGAATCAGTCTCCAAACTTCTTAATGCTCCAAATTCCTTTGAAGAAAGGCTATATAGTTTTTTGTAAAAAAAAATGATTTTGTTTTTTATTTGTTTAGTGTCCTCTGGTGGGAGTCAAACAATGAATGCTTAAACATACATTGTATCAGAAAATAGCATTATTAGAAAAACACAAGTAAGGCTAAATGAAATTTTTTTATGAGTTTCTACACCAGAATCACATTTCTAATAAGAAAAACTAATATATATATATATATATATATATATATATATATATATATGTTTTACGATGTTTTGTATATGTTTTTATAGTAAAACCAGTCTTTTCTGAAGAAGGGTTTACCCAAAATGTTGACAATTTCTATGGACTGGAAGTCATTTCAGTATATGTGAATATACTTTATAAAAAGGAATAAACAGTGGTATGGATTAATTATTTAAGGGTGAGTGGGACAATCAAGAACCAATATCTTTTATATTACAGGTATTGTTGTAAGTGATCTTCAATTGTATATCTGTATAGGTAACTATTATTACAAATTGTCAATGCTGATCAGCTGGAAGCTCTTTCCAGCTGTGTCCTTATCAGGACATATCATTACAATGCGCACTACTTGTGGTAAAGCTGATGCAGTACAGGGGAAGATCAATCCATGGCACTGCTCTCCTCTTCACATTGCATGGAACAGCTGAAGTGACACAACCTCGGCACTGCCATCCAAGGTCACCCCCCCAAATACACACAGCCTCACAAAACATCTCTCTAAATCCCTAAACATTTTTTTTATGGTACTAAACTCTCACCTCTTTTCCTTTATGTTGTTTCCCTCAGTCATTGAAACCGAATGCAATAAAGTCAGTGAACACAGTATTGCCCCTTTGAACTACGCGTTTAACCCTGGTCATCCAGCGGTCTTAAAATAAACTTGGACTCTGCTTCTCCACCACCATGATTATCTGAACTACATACTACATACTAACATACTAAAATGCCAGCAGAATAGGCCTAACTGTCTTTCACATCTGCTTGTTTAGTCAGCCCTCACCCTGGGAGCTGACCTTGCTGCCCCCCTTGCCTTCTCTAGCTTCTCCCTTCCCAGTTCCGGATATTCTCTCTGCATTGGATTTTGCTTCCAGAACCCTTCCCCTGTACCTTTCCCACCCCCTCTTGAACCCCTCCACCATCTCTGCCTCCACCAGCCTTCTAGGCAGCGCATTCCATGGCTCTACCACCCTCTCAGTGAAGTAGCACCTCCTCCTTTCTCCCCTGAATCTTTCCCCCTCCAGCTTCCACCCATGCCCTCTAGTGGCCCCCTCCTCCTTCCTTCAAAGCACCCTGACTGTTCCTCCCCTATTTACCCCCTTCATGTACCTGAAGACCTCTATCATGTCCCCCCAGTGTTTTTTTTTAAATCCTCTACTACTGACCAACCTGCCGTTACAAGCACAATCCAGGAAGTGCTGTGAGAAAGCTGCTAACTATTGTGGCTGCAGTGAGACACGCTTGCTCTAACTCAAAGTGATGGTCACTGTAAATCAAATGGCTACTGGGGGATTTGAACTAAATAGCACATTTCAGTCTTCACTTAAAATAAAAACACGCACTAGATGGTGCCATACTAATGACAACACTGCACAGAAATGTATTATGAGTCCTATATTGCTGATAAAAAGTTTTGAAAAGATATTAAAATGGGGACTATTTTTTTCTAGTTCACTTATTTAAACTTCTTTTTTAATTTTTCTGCTCTTTTTTTATGTTTCTGTTTTTTTTTCCCTGTTAATTACTTGGGGATTCATTTTATAAGAGCAATAAGACACTCCGAGGTGTGGGTTATTGCCTGATAAGAGCACTTTCCAGGCGCTAAGGCACTCGACACAAGCACCTCATGCCTCATAATGCACCTGGGGCATGCTGTTATCAAGTCATAACCAACACCTCACCGTGTCTTATTGCTGGCTTATTGTGTAACAGAGGACCTCTTTGTAAATGAGCCATCGCTCAATGGAGTATTGTAACATCTATCCTTTTCATACATTTTTCTATGAATAAAAAACATTACTACTACTACTTTTATCACTTATGTCTATATATGCTGCCACCCCCCAGTCATTACGAAGGAGGACTGGATTTAATTTATGCTCATAGGAAAGCCATCCCCCTTTCTCTTCAGCGGTGATTGACTGAATTTTGGTCTCTGACATCTTCAAGATAATACAGTCAGGTGTGTTACCTGAGAATGCCAGTGACCACAGCCCTGCCTATTGCTTTAGGAGTGCAAAAAAGAAATTGATATCCCCAGTATACAGTACATTGATTACATACATATCTAAACACTTGATTTAGTAAAATTTTGCCAAACTCTCTGACCTTTTGATTGGTTCTTTTTGGATCAAGCAGCAGACAGGAATGCTGCACTAAATGCATTCCAATCCTGTTTCAGTTCTATTAGGTATACACTTGCCCATCTAAAATATTGGGGATTAGAGGAAATAAACAAGAATCGGTCATCAATGAGTTGCTCAAACTCATGAGAGGCAGAGACAAAACATGGAATGCATACAGAAAAAAACTGGAAATGGCAACCTTTTTTGATCTACAAACAAGCATGCAGTAAATGCAAATCTATGATTAAAAAACTGAAACAGCAATTTTGTGTTGACAAAAACAAACACAGTTTTCTGGGAGAAACATAGCAGTCACCTGGGACATAATTTATGAACTACTCATCAAAAAATGTAACTATGCCCCTCAAATGTTAAATACTCTTGATGGGGTTCTTAATGAGCCTCTTGCTATAGCTACTGGATTTAATACTCTCTTTTCTGATTTATCTAGGTACATCTCCAGTGATGAATCAGCTCTGCCAAAGAATCAAGACTGTGATACAATCCCCCCCCGATTACATAACCAAAGTTTTATTGTAGGGCATTCTCCTTAGGGGAGGTTTTGAATTTCTTCTTGAAACGTCATCCCAAAACAGTAGTAGGCATAGATAGGGTACATTCTAGGCTTGTTAGGATCACTTTGGATATTCTTTGTTACCCCCTCACTAACATTTTTAATTTGTCACTTTGCATTGGTCGATTTCCTGATATGTTGAAAGGTGCTGTTGTTCCCATTTATTCAGCAGGTTATGTATCTAATGTTCAAAACTGCTGACCCATTTCTTTATTGGCTCCATTATCTAAGGTTCTAGAGGGAAAAATCTTTGACCACGTGATGGAGCACCTCCAAAAGTATGAGATTCTGAAGTCAGCACATCATGGATTCCAACCTGGACATAGCACAGCAACAGTCTTGGTGGGGTTCACATATGTGGTACATGAGGCCCTTGATAAAAGCCACTTTTCTGTGGCATTTTTTATAGATGTCACCAAGGCTTTCAACGTTTTGAACCAAAATCTGCTACTAGCTACCCTGCACGAACTGGGAATGTCCACTAATGCTGTTGGCTAGTGCAGGAACTACCTCTTTGACTTCAATACAAATTATACAAATAAAGGTTCACCTATCCCCTCCATCTTACATTTCACTGGGTGTTCCTCAGAGTTCTATTTTGGATCCCCTTTTATTTAGTTTATTTCTGAACACATTGCCATGCATTTATAAAAGTTCGAATATGTTCCCTTATGCTGATGATGCAATGATCCTTATGAGTAGTCCCAACATCCCCATTATTCGGAATCTACTGGCATCAGATTTCCTTGGCCTACTCAAATTGTTCCTTGCAAGCAAATTGGCTTTGAATGAAAAAGGAAAAAGACATCAATGGTACTACACAACCCAAGAAAGAAGTTGCCTGCTGAACCAGTTAGTTCTCTGTGCACCTTGAAGGGGTAGAAACTGAACAAGTGAAGAAATTTAAATACCTTGGCCTTGCCCTGGACAGCTCCCTCACATTTGAACAACATGTAAACTCTATGGTAAAAGTAATCCACCAAAGACTAGGTTAACTATATAGGTTAAACTCACCACCCATCCCTACTGCAAGAATACTCTTGGCACAGAGTTTCCTTTTACCAATAATTGATTATGGTATACTGTTTTATTACTCAACTGGAGAGGGGTTGCTGGCCAGAGTGAGTACCCTCTTTAATCAGGTGGCAGGATTTGTTACTCAGTTGCCACATCACACTCACCAAAAAGACTTGTATAAACATGTGGGATGGCTTCCATTAGAAGAAAGGTACTTGTTGCAATTGGGTTCATTTGTAAGAAAGATTATTCTTGATCTTGTTCCTTCATCATTTCACTCAATTAAAAAACAATAAAAAAAACACCTTAGTAGTGTTCCCACTCAGTCATCTTTTCATTAGCTATTTACTGTCCCCAGGATGGGAACCTCAGTTGTTCAAAAAACAATGTTTTACAAACTGCCATCTTTTTACAATTTTGTACCTTTGTCAATATCAATATCAATACCTATATCAATTGTATTTTTAAAGGTGCCTTTTCAATGATCAAGATGCCCGTACATAACAATAAATTAAAAACACATTACAAATTCAGTACATAAAATACCAAACTTAAAATAAAAACTAAGAAGTACACTAAGCAAGATAGCAACATACTTCAGAATATTATCTCATTATTTAAAATCATCTGGAAATGCCAGGCTCAACAGATATGTTCTTAGGGCTGTTTTCAAACTCCAGATGGTCAGGCAGATGGTCTTATCCAACAAGGTAGAGAATTCCACAGGGCAGGGGCCACAAATGCAAAAGAACAGGCCCCAGATATCTTCAATCTCACCCTGGAAATCTCTAGCAATCCCTCATTGGCGAATCGGAGAGGTCAAATGGGGCAGTAGGGATGAAGAAGATCTAGCAGGTAATGAGGTCCCTGATCATGTAGGGATTACAGGTCAGCAAACCGACCTTGAAGGTGCTGTGCCACTGCACTGGCAGCCAGTGCAGTTTGCAGAGCACACGTGTGATATGATCAGTCCTAGAAGGACCAGTCACAAGCCTGGGAGCTGCATTCTGCACCAGCTGCAGGTGGTGTATATCAACTCTAAGTAGCCCTAGGTAAAGGGCATTGCAGTACTCAAGGCACAAGGTCATGAAGGTGTGGACCAACTTTGGAGGATCATCGGGGGGATCAGGTGCTTCATCCGGGCAATATTCCTCAGATGGTAAAAAGAGGTCTTGACAATGGCTGACACCTGTGATTTAAGGGTCAAACCACCATCAGAGATAATGTCCAGGTTATGCACCCAATCTGAAGCAGCCAACCTGACACTCCCAAGCCAAATCCCAGAGGGTTGTCCTGCTGACAACCCCACCTCCCAATGATCTGGGTCCACCACCAACACTTTGGTTTTAGCCGGGTTCAACCACAGCCAGCTAGCACTCACCCAGTCCTAGATCTAAGTGAGGCAGTTGTTAAACACTGAGAGGATATCTCCCCATTCGGGTACAAAAGATATGTACAGTTGAGAATCATCTACACAGCAGTGAAAACTCAAACTGTTCCATCTAATAATGTCTCCTAATAGCAGCATATATACTGTCAACAGCAAGGGTAACAAAATGGAGTCCTGCAGTACCCCGCAGGATAGGGTGAGAGGGTCAGAGGAATAAATTTCAGTGATCACTCTCTGCATCCTACCCTCAAGGAATGATCGAAACCACCTGAGAATGGTACCTGACAGTCCACAGATGAATTGCAGGCAGTCGAACAGCACACCATGATCCACAGTGTCAAATGCCACAGAAAGATCTAGGAGGACCAAGATGGAATGGGTCCTCTGATCTCTTACTATTAGGAGATCATTTAGCACCTGAACGAGGGCCATCTCAGTGCTATGCCTCTTCCTAAATCTGAACTGGACAGAGTCATAGTTGTCATTATTTCTTTTATTTTTGTTTTATTATTCTATTTTCTACATCCCAGAGCCTGGCAGGCAGCTATGGCCCTCCATTGGAGGGACTCATTCTCCGGCCTCGCATGACCCCAGTCAATCAACCCCCAGAACTTCCCATGCATCTTGCCCCCCATGGTGGGGCCAGGGAGGAGAGCATTGGCTTTTCTCCCGCGAACACAAATCAAGAATTAGTAGGTGGCACAGGGACACAGGGCCATCATGGGCCCTGTCAGCTCCCTTTTCCTCTTTTCTCCTGTCCCCCCTCCCCTACCGACATAAGGACATCAGCACATGTCTCCTGACCCATACTGCCCTCCAGCTACTACCAGAGAGCAGTCAATGAGCAGAACAGCAGGTCCCCCCGAGAGAGACGGGATCAGTCCTCCAGATGCTTGATTCTCTTCCACCCTTGTCTACCCCCAGCAGCTCGGGCTCATTCCAAAACCTGGGTCACTGGCATGGCGTGAGGTATAGCAACCTGCACCTCAATTTCCAGCATCAACAGGCTGGCTCTGCCTTTGTCTTTGGTATGTGCAATACAGTCATAAGTTTCAAACATGCTCTGTACCATTATCTCACTGTCTGTTATCAATGTATGTGCTTCTCTTTATGGTGCTATTATTTGCATTACTTGTCACATGCATGTTTTGTACTTTGTTATATGTTCTGGTCACCCTTGTGAGCAGGCCCTTGACCCAAGGCTGTACCAGATTAAAAAAAAAAATATTGTGTATTTACAGAAGGAGGAGGAGATCAGAAGGTTGTACCAGCCACTTATCTTTACAACTGAATATGTGATAGAAATGAGAGTGTGGGGTGGCTTGAGTAGGAATGTCATCGGTGAGTGAGTATGGTTGCCACAAAATCTTAAGGGCTATCAAAAGTATTATCAGTTAAGAGTTATACTTGATCATAACTTGCATAGACAATTACTGCTATAGACAATTTTCATTTTACAGATCTGCTCATGAGATAAAACTTTTATGTTCATTTTGTTAATCATGCACTATGCTTTGCACTGGCTTTGAAGATGCTGTCCATTGTTAGTTATTGTCTTGCAGTTTATCAATGCTGTTACTTTTATGATCTGGGTTTATCTGTGTTATGCCTAAGGTATTATACAGCAAGCACATTACAGCCTATACAAAATTTAAAAAAAGCATTGATCACACATGGTGATCTAATATGTGATATATCTGGAAAGGCAATGTCTCAATTCCCATCAAAGCCAACACCATACACATGGGATTACTTCATGTATTGAACTGTGAAAGTTGAGCGACAATGTAACAATTTAGATTGGTGAATGACTTAATGTGTGAGTAATACACACATGAAATGTTCAAATGAAGAGTTATAGCTCAATTCATACAATTGTTTGGGACTAAATCCCACACCACAACTCCAGTTGTGGACCAAAATCCCTGCAGTGGTGAAGATCGAGTTTCACAGAGCAGCACTTCCAGCAGATGTTATGGTTGATCCCACCGGATGTCATAGTTTTCCACAGCTGTGGGGATTTCCCTGGTAACACCACTTTCAAACTGCTGTATATTATGGAGCCAGTTGTAATCCGGCTCCATCTTTGTGAATACCTGCAGCTGCAGGACAATTGCTGTAACCCATGGATCTGCTAAGTGGTGACCCACCTGCACTGAGTTTTCTCCACTGCTGTAGGACTTTCAGCCATTTTGTGAATCGCGCCCCTAATGTGCAAACGTTTATGTTTCCAATGTCTGCATGTTTTTCTTGAAAATGACTAAATGATTATCTTATAAGCCAATTCATTTGAGACTTTCACAATTTCACTGCTGTGCAATCTGTTATATTAAATAAATAAAAGTATTGTTGGATAAGTAAAATACTGTTATAGTTTATTGTTCTTCAGTAATTGTTTATTGAAAATGTGATGTTCTATGCATATTATTTTATAATATTTATGTGTTAAAATGATTTTTTTTTTTATTTAGTTGTTTAACCAGGAGTAGCACACTAAGCTGAAAGCTTTTTTACAGGAGCGACCTGGGAGCACAGGGAAGTTAAGTTATTTGCTCAGGGTCACACAGTATGCAAGTGGAAGCTGTGGGATTCAAACCCAGGTCTGGTCTGCTAGATGTCTCCATATTTGCAGCGCAGAGCCTTAAGCCACTGCGCTATACTGCCGCCCTAAATTTTAAAAACAATTTAATATATTATGCTTGCTCTCTATGGCAATTTTTAGATTACGTTCTCCTGTCAAATCCAAAAGTGCAATTCACCTGCATGTGAAAACAGTTTTATTGTAAAAGGTTAATTAAAACACAAAGTGCAGCAGCTGCTTCAAAAAAAAATCTGACTAGTTTTATTTGAAATAGAAGAAATGTGATAAATACTTATTAGAGCTCTTATTTCATTTTATGACAACTACACCAACCATCATGTTTGCATCCCCGTACATTCCTGCTAGTGAGTTATGCTAATAAACGTTACAAACTTGGTCATTACTGTATAACACCTTCAATTCACTCCCTTTATTTTTAGCACTTCAAGCACACCTACTCCATATTATTTTCACTGATTGAACACTAGTGCTGCTATTGTATAGTACGCCACCTAATATTCACAGTCTTTTTTTCACACTAATATGAAACCAGTGAATATAGCAAAAATAAAAAGACGGTGAATATTTAATCTTAAACAGTATTTTGCAGTACTTATAAGCATAATCTATGCTCAGAAACCCAGCATTATTCGAGGTAGCTGCGGGTGAGTCTGTCGACATGATGGCTGATGTGCCTACTGATATTGAAATAAGAGCTTTTGAGTATACAGAAAATCTCTGTCATAGCTGATGTACTTAGGATGTTCCTAGTATGTGCAATCCTACTTGTTCAGTGGTTTTAATCTGTATTTCTTATCATAAGTGATACACTCATGTGTAGAAGTTTATCTCAGTTGTGAATACTACCCAGAGGTGTTTTGACTACTATGGTTGTTGTGCAGGTGTATATTGAGGAGATTAAGCTAGTATTTTGAAATGTGCTGTGAATGCTTGTGTATGATTATGGGTACAGTGAGATGTATTTGATTCAAGGGAGTGAGCCCTCACACAGGAGGATAAAAACTGCTGATTAAGTAAATTGCTAACCTGAATATTGTTTTTAGTTTCTTGCAGATACTCTCCATTAGAGAGGTTCTAGAGTTCAGGGACAGCAGCAGCTTGGCTGAGAACATTGGAAGGAGTGCATGGGCTGAGAGAACAAACCAAGGCTACCAGGAAAGCACAAGGGTAGAATTTAAATTCTCGAGTGAGGATTGGAGTAAGCACACATTTCAGGGAGAGTGCAAATGATGGAGGGGACAAACAAATGATTAAATAAAGTACTAACATGATTTTTGTTTTTAGTTTCTTGCAGAACCTCTCCACTGAAGCAGTTTTGGAGGTCAGGTGTGGCATCAGCTTGGCTGAGCACATAAAAATGAGCACTTGGGCTGAGAAGACCAATCCAGGCTAACTAGGAATCCCAGGGCTAAACTAAGGCAAGATACATAGAGACCTCTATCATATCACTTAATTGCAGGGAAGGGGTGAAAAGGATGAAGAGTAGAAAACAGGACACAAGTATGAATAGGTACAAGCACTATCTAGGGTAAGGGTAAAAAGAGAACTTATAATCAGCCTGGTGATGCAGAGGTCTGAGATGCTGCTGAATGACTTACCTTGCGCTACACCAGCAGCCCGAGTGCGGGAATAAGCATGAGTTGACTGGGGTCAGCAAGGGGGAGGAATGAGAGTGTATGAATGAAACTGCCAGGCAGCTCTCCTCTCCTGGATAGAGAAGGCTTGCAAACTCACACTTGACTGCCACCAGGTGGAGGTTTGGGGGGCAGTGCTGATGTCCAAGTGGCAGACATGGTTGTCACAGGGTGTTTGAGGAGTCCAGGTTCTGTGGCATATTAGTGCCTCCAAGTATATGTTTAGGGAGGCAGTATAGCGCAGTGGTTTAGGACTCTGTGCTGCAAACCTGGAGACCTGGGTTGAATCCAATAGCTCTCAGTTGCATACTGTATGACCCTGAACAAGTCACGTAACTTATCTGAGCTTCCAGGTCACACCTGGAAACAAGCTTCAGCTTAGTGTAGCTTTCCTGGATAAACAATTTCCCCTTTCCCTTTTCTAACCTACTGTACACTGCTACAGCTCAAGGTGAGAGAACAAAAATAGGGACCTGAGGGTAGCTGGCATACCTTGTGCCTCTCTGGACCCAAACCACCATCTGGACTTCTCAGTGCCATCTGGATGTAGACTCAGGGGAGGGGAGACAGATGGCCCACCTCCCTCTGGCCCCACCACAGGAAGGGAACAAGCCAAACAGGAACTTGTACTGAGGTAAGTCCAGAGGAGGCAGAAGCTGGTCTGGGGAAGGTAGGGATGGTAGGGCAAGCCACTTGAGGGGTAAAATCTATATGAATAAAAAAAGGAAGCACTTAAAGAAGCAAAAGGGGAAAACTTAAAACACCATGTCTCAGGTCAAGCAACAGAATGGTTATGCTAAACAAAAGATGTGGACAACTAAAAACACTCAGTCTGGGTTAAGGGCACAAAGTGATTTCTTATGTCATAGTGAGTATATGAAGGAGACTGTTTAGAATGGTGTAGTGCAGTGGCTGTGGTGTAGCAGTTTTCAGAGAGCCCTTCTAGAGAATGAGGTGCTGCCCCAGCTGCACACACTTCTCTTGACTTATGAATGAAGTAGTTAGACTCTGGGCTGAGTTGGTAAGGAGTTGGAGTATCTCTAGCCCCCACCCATGGTCCACCAAGTCTTACACCATTGCTATATTAGATTATGTGTTTCTATATTACTATTTCTTATTTCTTCACAAGTGTCTGTCATGCTGCTTGGGTGAAAGGCTCGTGAAGGGAATCTGAGAGGTTCTGTCTTGTCAACTTGTGCAAGACGTTTGTGAAACAGTGAGAAATGCTGGGTAATATACCATAATCATATATGGCAATCAGTCACCATTACTGTGATTATTGGTTACTGAAACATATACATTTTTCATATTTAAGTTATTTTTTTATGCTCCCTGCTCTGCTATTGTTGTTAGACCTACACCAGATGTGCTGAGATAATGCAGTGGGAGAAGACGGTTGTAAAAAGAGTAAGCGGTGCAGCCGTTCTCCTCTCTGATTGACCAGAAACATACCAATGCCTTATATAATAAATGCTATTTTGTTAAAAAACAGGCTATCATTTTTATATTCATTATTTTGTCAAGCTCAGTTGAATAACTTAAAACGGTGCCAGCTGGTTCATGTGAAAAGGTAGAAAGAAGTACTAATATTCTTCTCTTATATTTCAGCTATTTAATTAACCTTGATACAGAACAGTCACAAATAATTCTTCAGAGAAAACAAATGATGAGACAAGATCATCTGAAAAAAGCTGATTATTCACCAATGGTAATGAGTTTATTTTCATTCATATGTGAGTGCACCCTCTATTATCCACCCACTTTGGTGCACCAATGTTTTGGCAAATAATAGAGGGTGGTGGATAAAAAAGGTGTGTTATGATACATTGGTAAAATGCAAAAATTAGCACAGGACTACATTTAGTTATTAACTATTCAGTTGCATTATTTGTGTACTGCTTGGTAACAAAAATACCTAAAAAACATATCAAGACAAAATCTAGTTTAGTTCATTTTTCATTTATGATCAATCAGCTTTAAAGTAATCATTGATGGACATCTGTTTGGTTTTATTTGTCATGATTATTGGCATGCTAGCATCCAAGTATTCCTCTCTCATCAGCCTGCAGTGGTTTCTAGGAAAAATACTAGTATAGCCTAGAGATTAGAGTAACAAGCTGAGAATGAACTAGGTACATCCAGCAGATCTGGGTTTGATTCTCACAACCTCTACTAGCATACTGTGTGACTCAGAGCAAGTCACTTATTTATTGAAATTTGTTGACCGGGTGAGCCCACTGAGACAACAGGGTCCCTTTTTTCGGGGCGACCTGGAATTAATTACAGATGAACGACACATTAACATACAAGAGACAAAGGCAGGACAATTAATCGTTAAGGTTCATACATAAGGAGCATACAGTAGACAAAAGAAAACAGGTAGCAGTGGAGGAAGCCAGATGTACAGGGTAGGTGTGCAGGTGGCCTGCCACTAGTCAAAATGTAATGGCAAATAGAAACAGGACAATACAGGTCAAAACTCAGGAATGTAAGAGCACCAACATTTCAGGTGCAACAGCACTGTTTTACTGATTTTAGGGCATTTTTAAATGAGTACCAAGTAGATCAGTTAGTCACAGCTGCATGTAGACTGTCCCAGAGTGGGGGGGGCATAGCTGGCAAAGGACTTGTCACCAGCTCAGGTTCGAGTCCTAGGGACTTCCAGGATGGGGTGGGCAGAAGGCCTCAGGTCATGTTTAGCTGTTTTGAATAGGAGAAGTCCATTTAGGCTAGGGGGAGCCAGAGGTTTGGCTGTTTTGAACTCCAGACAGAGCGTTGGGTATGCAAGCCTGGCCTCAAGTGATGGGCAGTTCAGAGAGGTGAGAACATTGCAGTGATGATCACGGGGGGTGGGCAGAAGCTGCAAAGTGGGCAATTTTGTGATAAATGACTCTGAGTTTGTTGAGTTCAGGGCCCTGAAAAGGTTGTAATAAAGAAGCACCATAAAGAAGCACTGGAAGAATGGTACTAGTGGTGATTGCCATACGGGCTTCCCTGGAGAGGAATCTGCCAAGTCTGTATAAAAGGCCAGTTCTTTGATGGAGGATTTTGGTGGTAGCCTCAATGCTCCCAGGTCATCCCTGAAATCAGACACTTGTGATTAATGGGTCTTACCTGGTTACATAAAAGAATAAATAAAAGAGTACAGAGCTAGGAGACTGGGAAGAAAGGGAGAGGGGTGACAATGGGGATCATGGGATAAAACCTGCCACCTGCATGGCATACAGTATACAACTTTTAATGTTTTGTCACTGAAATGATGAGCAATGGTACTCATAATGTATGAAAATGAGGGGCACTGGCCTAAATAAAGTGAGGCATATCAACACATATAGTACATAGAAATGCAGACTCAGAGCACTGTGAACTAGTGGCTTAACAGCATTCTACCCCTGATCATAGCTTGGACACTAGTTGGACACCCTAACAAAGGGAGTTTACTCACCTGGTAAAGGTGATTGAAGTAGTATATCTCTGTGGCACTCCACAATCCTTACTCATGGGTTCATGTTCACCTGATAGGCTGACAATACACATGTGACTTCCAAACTTTTGGAGTTCTCCTCTGCTCCCTGTCCTTCCAGAATCCTCAGTTAGAAGTCTTCCAGAGCTGTGTCATCATTCATGAAGAATTTTGAGAAGAAAACATTGCTCATGCACCCAGAAAGAATAGATAAATAGTTAAGTAAGACAAACATAATCAGAAAGGAGTGTGAACCTTCACCTTTAAGAGAGATACGTTAGACCACTGAGCCAACATGATGCCCATGTCAGTCTTCAATGTCTTGTCAGTCTGCAGTGTATAAGGAAACTGGCTAAGCAGATTCAACCAACAACAGGGTTAATAATATTATCCCCTACTGGTGGAGCCTGTAGACAGTCAGAAGAAAAATAGTCAGTCCATACTTATGGACCCAGTGAGTGAAGGACCCAAGTTCCATACTAGTGTTAAGGTTATATATTTGGTCATGTGGTTCTGCAGAAAGGGTGGGCCCTGAAGTGCCATAGAGATATACTACTACAATAAACTTTACCAGGAGAGTAAACTCCCATTGTAGTGTGAATATCTCTATGATACACCACAATTCATACTCATGAGTTCCTAAAAAGCAGTGACCCAAAGTAGGGTGGGGAAGATCCTGTATGACCACTACCCGAATGCCTTCTGGTTCAGCTAATGCCATACCATGGCTATTATGTGCCTCTTGAGAGGTGGTGCATATGTGAGTTTGCATTTATTCCTATCTACTGTCTGTGCACTCTTTGGGTGGAGTTTGCGGGATGGTTCTAGGACTCATTATAGTATGGATTACATGGGACCCTACCATCAAAGTTATTGTTGTGTCTGCTGGTGTGCCCATGGTGTGTCACCTATGTCATCTGGTGGATATCTAGAATATTGGATGCTCTCATGGTGGCCCTTCCATGGCTTGCTGTCTGAAGGCTTCTGTTTGGGCTATTGCATTTCAAAAAGGAACTGATAGTTCAAGGAGACAGTGAAAAGGCAGAGATACTGAATGAATACTTTTGCTTAGTATTCACAAAAGAAGATGAGGAGTAGTTACCTAAACCAGACAATAGAAGCACTCTGGGTAGGGTGGTTGACACCAGTCCATTCACAGAAGAAAAAATCCTGAAAAAACTCCTAAAGCTCAAGGTGGACAAAGCAATGGGGCCTGACGGGATTCACCCCAGAATCCTAAAAGAACTAAGGGAGGACCTAGTGACACCACTGACCATGCTTTTTAACAGATCTCGGCAGGATGGGGTGCTACCTGAGGACTGGAGGAGGGCAGATGTGATTCCCCTTCACAAAAGTGGGAGCAAGGCAGAAGCAGGAAACTACAGACCTGTAAGTTTGACCTCAGTGGTAGGGAAAATGATGGAATCACTTCTGAAAGAAAGAATTGTTGAGTACCTAGAGGCCAGCGGGGCACAGGACCCAAAGCAGCATGGATTTACAGCAGGAAGGTCATATCAGACTAATCTGATTGATTTCTTCGACTGGGTGACCAAAGTAATAGACCAGGGAGGGGCTGTGGATATGGCCTACCTAGACTTTAGCAAGGCATTTGACACAGTCCCACACAAAAGATTAATAATCAAGTTAGCCAGCCTGGGAGTGGGTCCCAGGGTGGTAGCCTTGGTAGCAAACTGGCTGCACAACAGGACACAGAAGGTAATAGTGAATGGAACATATTCTGAAGAAAGGGGAGTTACTAGTGGAGTACCTCAGTGCTCAGTACTGGGTCCAGTCCTCTTTAACATCTTTATAGGTGACATTGCAGAGGGTCTGGAGGAAAGGTATGCCTCTTTGCAGATGACACAAAGATCTGTAACAGAGTTGATACACAAGGGGGTAGAAAAGATGAGAAGGGACTTGGCAAGGTTGGAGGAATGGTCAGACATGTGGCAACTTAGATTCAATACAAAGAAGTGCAAAGTAATGCACCTGGGAAACAAAAACCCAGGAGAAGAGTACACAATAGCAGGGGAGGTACTAACAACAACAAAAATGGAAAGGGACCTGGGGGTAGTCATATCAGATGACCTAAAGGTGGGTAAGCAATGTGAAAAGTCAGTAAGGAGAGCCAGGGGGATACTGGGATGCATAGGAAGGGGCATCACAAGTAGAAAAAGGGAAGTGGTTATCCCTCTGTACAGACAGTTGGTGAGACCCCATCTGGAGTACTGCATGCAGTTTTGGAGACCTCATCTACACAAGGACATAGACAGGATGGAAGCAGTCCAGAGGAGGGCAACTAAAATGGTGCAGGGTCTGCAGCAGAAGCCATATGAAGAGAGACTGAGAGAGCTTAATATGTATACTCTTGATGAAAGGAGGGATGGGGGGACATGATAGAAACATTTAAGTACCTCAAGGGAATCAACAAAGTCCAGGAGGGTAGCATCTTTCAGAAAAAGAGATGTGTAAGAACAAAGGGCACAATTTAAAGATAGAGGGGGACGGCTCAGGGTAATGTGGAGAATTTTTTTCACAGAGAGTGGTGGATACATGGAACAGCCTTCCTGAGGAGGTCATTGGGTCTAAAACAGTGGGGGAATTCAAACATGCATGGGATAGACACAAGGCAATTATAGTTGGGGGTGGCAGGAAGTAGGCTGTTGGTTAACTAGAATCTGCAGCTTATCCTGTAGGTAGGGAAATGGGCAGACTGGGTGGGCCAAGTGGTCTTTATCTGCCATCAAAGTCTATGTTTCTATGTTTCTATGTAAAGGTTGTTGACTGACCCTGTGAGAGAGTAATCATTGGAATGTGGCCTAAATGTGAGATCTCCCAATCTGTGGAGTCATCTCTAGGTACTTAGAGTAGCTGTATCACAAATGTCTACTCAGGTGTTGCTAAACTGAATGCCAGGTAAGTCCTATGTGATTATAGTCCCAGGTTTGATTGTCCATTGGATAAATCATATCTGGACTGTGATGGTAGGAGCTCCATGGGCTTCCTGTGTGTGAAGCTTCCCTTTTGGACTCCTAGGATATGTCCTGTAGTGTAGAGTAATGTGTTGGGATGACTCGTGAGAGGTGCAACAAAGTTAGCCGATTAAGGAAATACAGTACAAGTCACATTAAACTGTTCCATCAATGAGTTGGTTTAGCATTGTATTTTCAGTTGGCAATGCATTGGCAACTCATAATGCATTATATTCCTATGCTTAACCAGCTGAAGAGTAATGTTTGTAAAAATGTTTTTGCAACTCAGTGGGAAGATATCTGTAGTCCAGTCACAGTGCAATGCAAAGCTGCATTTTAACACTTAAGAAACATTTTGTGCAAGGCTTTGTGCTGGATCCAGCAACACTTATGCAACTCAGCCAGAAATTCTACAGCAACTCATTGGAGGAACAGTTTAATGTGACTTGTACTTGTAGGGAAGACACTGACAAAGGGTTTTAACTTCCTGCATATGCCCCAGTCCAGTGTTCCAGGAATTTAACACATCCTTTGTCTTGTTACCGTAGATCAAACAGTTTACTGGTCATTTTCCTATAGATTTGATTATTTTACATCATTTGACAATGAGGCAAATCCTCACCCTGGAGGCACACCACCGAAATTGATCTGTCCCTGCTCATGCGTGAGCCTTGGGTTTATCCATGTAAACCTCTTCCTGTCTTTTCTATCTCTTTCCATTTGTTATCCACTGTGTCAACTTCCTCTCTCCTCCTACCCCATGCAACCCTCCACTGTAAGCATCTTGACATCCTACCTTCATTATGGAACCATTGCAAGCACCCTTTATTTCTATCTGAGGCACCCCATTACTAAGGACTGGGTGCAAATGACTGCCCTAGCTGGAAAAATCATATTTGAGCACCTGTCGTTAGCAACCCTCCTTTGTTGGGACCCTAGGCAACTGCACTGTATCCAAACCTGCAGCATGCAGAGGAAAGACGATACATGGTATAAGCTACAGGAGATATCCCTCAAAGTGCTGCTCTTCCTACTTCTCATGTCTGTTGGGATCCACCCAAAATCTGGCCCTGGCTCAAACATAAAGATAAAGCCTGCAAAAACTGAAAATGGGCTATCCATTGTTACCCTAAATATCTGCAGCCTCCTTCCTAAGCTGTCATCTCTTCAAGCCTTTATTGGACAACATAATCCTGACATACTTGTAATTGTTGAGACCTGGCTAACACCTAGCACACCAGATCATACAATCTCACTCCAAGGCTACAACCTCTTCAGACTTGACCGGGTAAAAAGAAAGGGGGGCGGATGTGTTATCTATATAAAGGACTACCTCTCGTGCCACCTTGCCAGTTTCTCCCCAGAAAACACTCTAGTACAACTTGTCCCTGTCAAGCTTCTCCTTGGTGCCCATAACAAAGTGCTTACCATGGCTGAAGTCTATATCCCCCCTAAAGACCCACAAGCAGGGCTCCAGTCTATCCTTGAATTTGCAAGATTACAACCTCCTGACTCTGAGCTCCTCCTTCTCGGTGATTTCAATATAAATTGGCTTGCCTCAGATATTGGACCCAGCAGGGATACTATCCTAGCAACCAACCTAACACAGATGGTCAACTCCCCTACTGGAAAAAACTACAAGACTGGAACCAGCACTCTCATTGACTGGATTCTTACTAATCGCCCAGACCGGATAAAAAACACCACCATTCTCTCCGACTCCCTCAGTGACCACCTGTGATCTGTATCTGGACAATTAAATTCCACAAACCACCTCCTAAAACCATCCTAAGTCAAATGCTACCACACAGAAACCTTGCTAAGCTAAAGACCTGCCTCCTACAACAAGACTGATCCCCTATCTACAATACACTGGATGTGGACGCTTCCCTAGACTTCTTCATTAAAACTTTCAGCACTGCCTGTGACACCTACGCACCTTTCAAAAAATGTAAAATCAAAGCCCTCTCTAATCCCTGGCTAACAGCCAAACTACTGGCTCAGCTTAAAGCATGTGACCATCTTTGGGTTACAGCCAGGCCCACAGGCTCCATAACAGACCCACTTAACTATAAACAGGCATGCAACCTGTGCACTTCACAAATCAGGCAAATGAAGAGCTCCTATTTCAAGAATGCTCTAGAAACCACCTGGGGTGATGGAGATCCTTCTGGGACAACATACGTAATATTACGGGCAAACAGTCTAAATCCTCTCCCACGGCAATGAACACTGATGGCTCCACTACCCATGACCCTAAGACTATGGCCGATGCTCTAAATAAAACCGTCACTGACCTCAGTGGTGTCCTCTCACCAGACTTCTTCCTGGACTTGTCAGTTCCAAAACTCGTATCCCAAACCACCTCGCCAGACAAACTGCTATTTTCACTTTAAAATAGTTAAGACATATGAAGCCTACAGATACATAAAAAAGACCTGCTCTAAATCTAGAAATAGCAGTGACACCATTGATCTTAAACTTCTGTCCTTCACCTTGGAAGAAGTGATCCACCCCCTCACCAAAATTCTCAACCTCTCCCTGTGCCAAAGTCAATTCCCCAACACATGGAAGGCCGCTATAGTCACACCAGTGCATAAAGGGGTGACAAATCCACACCAGGAACTATCGCCCATATCTATACTTCCCCTCTCCAAAGCTCTTGAACGGATTGTATGGATCAACTATCAGACTACCTGCAAAAGTACAATCTACTCTGCATTCAGCAACATGGATTTAGGAAAGGACACAGTACGTCGACGGCCCTACTTGATTTCTCTAGTGAAACTCACAAAGCCTTGGATAAGGGTTATTTAACCGGAGCTGTTTTCATAGACCTCACAAAGGCCTTTGACACTGTTCACCATAGCCTTCTAATCCCTCTTCAGCTCAACACTGGACTAGCCAAGGGACCTTAAGCCTGGGTAAAAAGTTACCTGGCACAACGTTTTCAAACAGTAAAAATCTCTGAGGTTCTCTCTGACTCCAAACCGGTCCTCTCTGGTGTCCCCCAGGGCTCAATTTTAGGTCCACTCCTCTTCAGCCTATTTCTAAACTTGCTTCCCAAATCCTGCCCTGAAAAATTAATACTCTATGCTGATGACGCTGTAATTCTCTCCTCCCATAAGGATTCAAATCCACTACAACAGAGCTTGCAGCTTGCTTTCTCGTGTGTTGAAAAGTGGTTCCTTGAGCACAAACTAGTCCTAAATAAAAAAAAAACAAAAGTCATGCTTTTCACCAGTCATCAAAACAGAAATAGGCATACTCCACTCGTCATAAGAACTTCTCTTGGAAATACACTAGAACAAGTGAACACCTTCAAATACCTTGGTATCACTTTTGACGAATGTCTTACTTTTTCGGCCCATATCGATAACACTGCAAAAACAGTGCACCAACACATTGGAATTTTGTACCGGAACCATCAATTTTTCGACCAAGCTGCCTTGAGGATTGCTGTTCAAAGCTCCATCATCTCAGTCATAGACTATGGTCTAATTGTCTATGGCTCAGCTACTACCACTGCACTAAAGTGCATCTCAACAGCACTAAATAAAACCTGTCTACTCCTCACTGGAGCACAGTGATGGACCCACACTTGTGACCTCTACATGGAAACTGGTTGGTTGCATCTTTCAAACTGCCTTATGTATCTCACCTGCGTGATGGCAAAAAAATCAATCTTGGGACTCACTCCTCCATGTATCCAGGACCTGCTCTGCCTGAACAATGGCACTTGTACCACCAGAAGATCTGACCACCAACCTTTCCTTGTCCCTAGATGCCGGACTGCTCAGGGACAAAGATCTTTTACATACCATGCCCCTACCTGGTACAATGCCCTTAACCTGCCTTCCCTATCCTCCACGACATTGGGAGCTTTCAAATCCATACTTTATGCTCACCTCACAACCTCCAGCTCCTGTGACTGCTTTGACTAAAGTCTCATTCCACTGAATGCACTTACATTTGTTTCACTCAACCACCATGGTCTCCTCTTTGACAAAGACAACCTGAGTACCACTAAACTGGTTCTGTGTGGTCCTAAACTTCTTATTTCTCCCTCTCTTCCTTCTTAAGCTCTCCAATCCTTATTCCTTGCCCTTGACACTGCCTCTGAGTTCCTTTTTCTTTTCTGTACATAAATGTTACTGTTTAAGTTGTGGTCTTGTTAAACGGCTTACTGATTGTTTGTAACACTGTCTACTATGTTTTTGTACTTAATGACGTGGAACCTTTGTAAAAGAGCCTTGGCTCAATGGTATTAATTCCTAGAACAATAAACTTCAAACTTCAAATTACTGTAGTGTCACTATCTGTGTCACATTGATACTCTAAGAGCTTTAGTGGTAGTGCTATAATGTGTCTTCTGGCAGGTCAAAACAGTAATGGCCTACTAAGATGAAGGTATAAGTACAGTGTAGCCACTTCAAAAAAGGTTGACTGTAGTACTTGATTGCTGTTGTCTTCATAAGAGTATTGAAATGTGGTCACTGGTGAGACAGGTCTACATGATCAGTGTAGCCACTGCAGTTGGGGCTGAACTGAGATGCTTATTGAACAGAACTGAAGTGCATAAGTCTAATGAACTGTAGCTCCTGGCAAAGCACATGTGTATGAACAGTGTAGCTACTGTAAAAGGGGCCAGACTAAGATGCATACGGTAGATAGCTATCTCCGTAAAATGATATGGTGTTGCCTGTGTTAGATGTGTAAGTCCCTGCCAGGAGCAGAGCCAGTGATCCCTTCCCACTAGGAAATGACCAGTAAACTGTGACACCAAGCTGAGGGCAAATGTTGGATTATAGTTCTCTTGGCCACTACTTTGCAGGCACTGTGATAACCATAAGCAGGGAGATACAAGGATATTTGATTATGAGTTGTTGTACATGGCCTTCGTGTCATTCCTGGTGTAGTATGGTTTTCTTGACCACTACCTTGCAGACATGTGATAAACATAAGCAGAGAGGTAAGAGGATATGAGATTATGAGTTGCTGTACTTGGTCTGCATATCATTCCTGGATTTAATGTTATGAAGATCTCCTGTCCCTTCCTCCATGATCTGGATTAATTAAGTGGTATGGAGGAGGGTTGGTGTTGCTGCCAGGAGCCACTGCAGTAGCAACTTCAACAGGTGACTGGCCATGGCTGACTGTGGGTTTCCTAGTGGAGTGGTCACTATGTGGGGCTCACTTAAGGGTGTACAGCATTATCAAGAGCCAAATGACATGGATCAAAGTCAGCCATGGAATGCTGCAGTGTCACTGCTAGCAGGGGCCACACAAGCATTCCCATCACCTTAGTCTGTCAACTGGGGATGGATAGTAGTAAGAGTAGCACTCATGATAGTTTGTGATATCCATTGGTTCCCTATACCCTGCTGAGAGCAGTAAAAGTACATACTGTATGTAGTGTTTTGTCTGTTAGTGGCATGTGTATATGCCATCATATGGTGCGTCATACTCAAGACTTCAAAGCTGGCTGGTCACACTACCCGTGATCTGTGTGTTACCCTGAATGACCTTCTGGACCCAGTGCTGCACTCTGCTGTAAAGAGTGGGTGTGATGGCTCCCATATGTAAGGCTATACATCTAGGTAGATAGACAGATCAGTCAATCTATATATGGGTAGGTGTCTTTACCTATAAATATATATGTATGTATGGGTAGGTGTCTATCTACCAGCACATATGGCAAGCCAATAGGGGTTGAATATGCCCCACATTTCTTTCTTGAGAGTGCATTATTGTCTGTGGGTACATGAAACAGAATTGCAGCACCTCTACATTAGGAGACCTATACTCTAATAGAACACGCCAAGTGATTGCCTTCACCAGCTGTTTGTTTGTGAGACTGAGATGGCTGCAAAAATACTGTTAAATTAGCTTCTGAAGTCATGCTGTTTAGCTGGCATGATCAAAATAAGGCTAGTGTCTGAGTTTTCAACCCCAATAACTTCTGCACCATGGCCTGATTATTTGGTAAGTATAATTGTGTTTATATGCTGCATGTGACATGGTTGCCTAGGGAAAGGGCTATCATGTAGGGCTAGATTGTGCATGTGAACTTTTAGTCCCCTACCGACATTGCTTTGGCTGAATAGCACATGCACAACATATGCTGTATCTGCCCTTCCTTAGTCCCATTACATCCCAGGGTCTTCACATAAACACGTTGTCAGCCCCGTGCTTCAGCCAAGAAGAAGGGTGGTCCAGAAAGGCTGAGTTCTAGGTGGGATGATGATGGTAGAAAAGATGACACTGATGGTGTCAGAGCAGTGTGGAACATGCAGCACTGGTGGTGTGCCTGCTCTTCAAATGTCCCTAACCTGTAAGTTAGGAAAATCTAGTCTTTCTTGCCCCAGCCTAGATCTTATGGAGAAGACTTCCGCATGGATCTGTGATATTACAAGCACATATTTGTTTTTCTTCTTAATGCAAGCTACACCATGTCTGACACTGTAGTTTCAATTTCTGCCAGATTACTGTGCACATCCAGGTCATTGGCTATGTAGTTCTGTTCTATCTACATACTTAACAGTTCGCACAAACTATTTATCCCTAAGTATGCAGGATGACTGATAAACAATGCTCAGAAGATTTGCAACAACACTAGAAGCTACTTAGTGCTGTACTTGTAATGACTGATGGTTAAGCCCATAGAAGGCATCCTGTTAAAGAGGGGATAAAGCTGGTGAACCACCATGCCCAGACCACCAATGTCAGAATTCTTGCTGAGGCACTGGGATGGCATACTAAACATTTGGAGTAAAAGAGCAGTCTGTGAGTGCTCTAACTGCAGCTGCTAAGTGAGGGCTGCATGGGTACTGACACTGCTTCCACTCAGAGTGGGGCAAGACTGAAATGTGAAAGAGTTCTGTGGAGTGCCAATATTGAACAACATTTGTAGGTACTGTACAGCATGTATTTATGAGGAAAAGCCCTAATAGAGAAACTGTACTCCTAATATACTGGGCAAGGGATAGAAGACTCAGTCTGTCTCACTAAGAGATGGTACATATTCATGCTAAGCCAAGTGCTGAAGCATACATTAGCTGAGCTATTGGAGTAATACTTAAGCCACAGGGTTTTGGAACTAGGAACCTATAGTGAAATGGGTAAATCAATAAGCTCCTGAGGATAGTCAATCCAATGTCTGATCTTTTGTCATAAATGCCGCCTGCCCCCCCCCCAAGTGGGACTGGTGAAAAATTGGGTCACTATGAAATCCCAAGAGGTCTGAGTGCTGAGATTTAGAAGAGCCCATCATAAGTCAATTCTCTACTATAATACTTCCAGTCTCTCTACTCAGTGCTGCACACTGAGCCATAGCATTAACGTGGGGGTATGTTATGTCTCTTTCAAATAGGACTGCTAAGTTCTGCTCATCTTGCTTCCCTTCCTGAGGAAGTTCTTTTTCACAGAAAGGGTGGTGAATGCATGGAACAGCCTGCTTCAGGAAATGGTGGATATAAATACAGTGCAGGGCTTCAGACAGGCATGGGACAGGTATAAGAGAGCAATAAAGATGAGTATGAATAGATAGGCCATTGACAGAGTACAGTCCTATGGCACATTCATAAGGTAGAAAAATTGGGAAGACTGGATGGACCTTGTGATCCTTATCTGCTGTCAACTTCAATGTGTCTATGTTTCTGTTTTTCCTTGGCTTACCACTGATTATCTGTTAGATCTCTGGTACTGGTGAGTACCTCAACTCACCACAACAAGAATTGGAATTGCCGGTCTCTGTCCCTAAACTCATTGGCTCTAAGTAGTAACCACTGATTTTAATGTAGTTCATGCTTCTGAGTGCCCCCCCCAGTCTGAGGCCCAGCGTATGACCACGCCCCTTCTTGCTGTATTCCTTAAGGGATGTTAACTACTAGGACAGTCACGGGGGAATAGCACCCCAGGTGTAAAAAGCTATCATAAAATGGCCACGGATGTGCTGGGAGTTATGCCTTCTTGTACAGTGCAGGGACAAACATAGCCAAGCGGAGGGGGGATGGGTTTCCATGCCCTGTAACTAGATGGGAGGAAGATGTAAAATCAGCAAAAAAACAATACTGCCAGCTGGCATAGTGATGAGCGCTGACAGTTATTGATTACACTGGAGTAGTGGTAATGCCAGTGTGATTTTTCTGAGATCATACAGCTGCACAGCATTAGCATTTAGTGCTCAAGATGGAACCAATGTCAAGGGAGTGGAGTCACCACAACCTGATCATAGCTGTCTCTTTGGAACCACTGATCAGAGTAAGTTATGTGGCTCTCACATTATGGATAACCATGCCTGGATGGCCATTTGTCTCGGGGCTTAGCAGGCTAAAGAAACTAAGGCTACCAGAGTATAATTGAAGCAGCCAACATTCAATGCTAGCTCATGAAAACTGCCTACCCCAGCATCGGGAGGAGATGGCAGTACCAGTGCATAGATAATTTAAGTTCACCAAACAGAAAGCTGTAGCTTCATGAAGGTAGGTAACTAATTAAGTGATAACATTCAGTCACTTGGAGTATACGAAGCAATAACCGGCTTCTGTTAATGATTAAATGCCGAGGCGAAGCTGTGGTGTTTAATTATCCACAGAAGCTGGTTATTGCAAATATACTCCAAGTGACTGAATGTTCTTACTATTATACGACTTGGAGTCATGTATATTTTTTGTAAAATTGAAGTAGAAAGATATTTTGGGTCACAGGACAGAAAGCTGAGTGTTTCGCTTTTACTCAGTGCAGCAGCGTGGATGCGAGGGAACACTCGTTCATAAATGAGTTAAACATTTTTGGTAAAAAAGAAGTAAAAGATATATTTTGAAATGTGTGGCAGCAGAGAATAGGAGAAATGCACTGATAGCTTGAAATGAGCACTATAAAGTTATATAGTTTGCATGTAAAAACGGAATGAGGAATTTAGACATGCTTATTAGAGGTTGTGTTAATGCGCATGTCTAGAATCCTGCTTTGGTTTTTGGACAGACAGTAGTTAAGTTTACAGCGTTTGCTTCAAGAGTTCAAAGAAATTTCTGGTATTCTACGGTGTTATTTGTAAGAAAAGTATTTCATCGGCTCCGCGCTGCTGGACTGACTGAAGAGAGGCAAATGAGCTTTGTGGTGGTCCATTCACAACGTGTGAGTAATTGATATGGGGAGAAAAGCACTTTAGGACACAGCTAACACAGTATTTGCATTTTAAAATAGGAATTTGTATTCCACAGACCTTGAATTGTTGTGAATCCTGACAGGGTGCTGAGTGTGGGTTGGGATGCATCCCATTAAGCTACTATAGGCGTGGTTAGTGTTCATTAAATGACTGTGGGTGGGGTTATTGTTTGATTAAACGACTGTGGATGGGGTTATTGTTTGATTAAATGACTGTGGGTGGGATTTGAGTAAATAAATGATTCTGTGGGGTTTGGTTTGCAGTTTGTGAGGGAATAACTGACAGGTATTCTGTTCTGTGATTGGTTGAGAACAGATACCTGTCGTATAATTTAAGATAACTGGGCAGGAAGCTGTAGCTCAGTAAAGGCATTTAGCATGATCTACAACTGAGCAGGCTAAAGCTCAATAAATACTTTTTTTTTGCATGTAGCATGATCTGCAATAGAGGAGCAAACTGTATCTTTCAAAAGACAGTTAACAGAATAGCCTGATCTAGTTTCATAACAAAGGCACAGCACAATCTGTGTGCTACCCAGCAAGCTGTATCTTCACAAAGGCAGTTTACAAACCAGCCTGATCTGGTTCCATAACAAAGGAACAGGAAAATAATTAGAATGCCAGCTAGTAAGCTGTATTTTCCTAAGGCAGTTAACATAGCAGTCTGATCTAGTTTCATAACAAATGAACAGCAATGTTAGAGCTCTAGATAGCAACTGTATCTTCCTAAAGGCAGTTAATAGAACAGCATGATCTAGTTTCATAACAAATAAACATCAAAGTTAGAGTTCCACATAGTAACTGTATCTTCCTAAAGGCAGTTAACAAAACAGTCTGATCTAGTTCCATAATGAAGGAACATCAGAATCAGTGTGCTTCCTAGCAAGCTGTATCTTCACAATTCAGTTAACAGAACAACCTGATCTACTTTAATAACAAAGAAACTGCACAGTTAGAGTTCCAGATAGTAACGGTATCTTCTTAAAGGCATTTAACAGAACAGTCTGATCTAGTGCTATAACAAAGGAACAGCAGAATCAGTGTGCGACCTAGCAAGTTGTACTCAAAGCATTCTACAAACCAGCCTAATCTGGTTTCATAGCAATGGAACAGCAGCATGATCTAATTACACAAGAAAATAGCAGTACACATGGATTGATAGTGTCATAGAACAGGTAAAGTACCTAATGGATTGAGCAAGGTTTCTCTCCTAAGGGTTGATTAATTACCTTATTAGTTGTATTCTCATAGCTGTAGAGCTGTAGCTGAGATGAATGCTGCAGTCTTCTTTGATGCACATGACAAACTGAGGATTCTTGGAGAACAGGGAGCAGAGGAGGACTCCAAAAGTTTGGAAGTCACATGTGCATCATCAGCCTATCAGGTGAACATGAACCCATGAATAAGGACTGTGGAGTGCCATAGAGCTATGGGCTGACATCAACTCACATTGAATCTTTTGTGTGGTTCCTACTGTACCTTGCACTGCCAGGTGCCATGTACATGTAGCTCTGTTAATCATCCCTGGCCATCTGAAACAGTGAGGGAGATTAGCATGAGAACTAGAGCCTGATAAAGCAGAGACTTTTTTAACTTCATTGACTGACATGAAAGACCTGCATTATTCAAGATGGACAAGTTGGCTGCACTAATGCAAGCCCTATACAAACAAAACAATGTTAAAATCCACCCTTGATTCTGATATGAAATCTCCGTTTTCTTTACCCCAGACAGTTTCAGTAATTTTATCAATGATGTTAAAAACCTCACAGCCATTCTCAAAGGTAACATCGTCCTTGGCAATGCACTGAAAAATATTTCTTATTAAGACCTTTACAACAACCAATAAATCAGGATCATAATGCACTTCTTCCATGCCAGTGAAGTGGTGGATAATAGTAGTAGTAGTAGTAATGATTTTTATTCATCAAAAAAATGAACATGACAAAATTCCCATTGAGTAGAAAGCTCATTGACAAAGGACACTGTGGCCTAGATACTCAAAGGGGTTGCACCTTGTGCAACTGAGCTGAACCAGTGCAACCCCAGAACTGCACCCCAGGGCAATATTCAAAGGTAGATATTGTGCAGCCCAATTCCCAGTGAGCTGGGACACAAAGATAATGTATGTGGCACAACCCCAGCGGGCATGCCTGTGCATATGCAGCGCATCCCGATATTCAGCATGGGATGTGCAGCATATCTGCTGGCACAACCCAGAGATGTGCCACAAACCTGGGCCCAACATTGAGCCCATAAAACCAGACTCAAGTACAGTCCACCCACCAGTGAGCCACTGAATTGCAGTGCACAATGCAGCAGCTGCCAGCTGTGGGTGGCAACCCCCCAACACAGTGCACAAGCTCCCCCATATGTCCCATGCTGTCTAGTGGAACCCCTTGTTAGGAGGTCTAAACCTCACTTTCAGGTTCTTGGCAATATTGGGAATGCAAGTAATCACAGACACATTGCATAAGAGTAATAAACTTGTTTATTACTACCAAAAAGGATAAAATCACTGTTGCCCTAAGCAGTTCTTACCAATACGAACCAGGAGCCAGTGCTTAGTGTTCCCTATACCTTGAGGTTTCTTTGTGTCTCTTGGGATCTCTGAGGTACAAGACTTGTGTATCACATAATATACTTATGATAATTACTATGGTTACTATAAGATAGAAACATTTCTAGTTATAGAGATGAGCCCTATTGGCTAAATTAGAGGAGGCTCCATGGTCCAAGATAATATTATACAATTTTGAAGTAGTCATCAGTTTGTGAAATGAAAGAGTTCTTGTACAGAGTCTTACATATCTCAGTGTAGTAGTACAAATCACCAAAAGGTTGAAATGCCGACTTACATATTGTAATTATTCCAAGGACACAGGTGTCCTTAGCATCTTACATGTGAGAAATACACAGAAAATACATAGAAGAGTATATATGTATTAGCAAGCAAACTGTATTACAATAATATGGATACAATCCTGACATCTACTCTTATAGGGTAGATGCCCTTAGCCCTATACGTTAGTATAACATATGCCTAAACACTAGCTGTCTATGGTGTACGTCTGAGGGTGCCAATAAGGGTGCAGGGACCTCATGTAACATTCCCCCCCTTGTTGCCTCCAAGGACAACACAGGCAAATCTAGGGAAGGGTCAGGGAGCAGTGGTTGTTTACAAACCTGACACGTGAGCTTTGTAAAGGAACTTGAGCTGCTCACGGTGTTGGTGCAGTGTGTGCCGTAGGCAGCACAGCATGATAATTAAAACAAATATCAAAAATGCTTGTATAATAACAAAACCTTTAAAAGTAATCTCTAACCAGGTGTTAGACAATGCATTAGTTATGTCACCATCATTAATCAATGAAAGGATAGCTTCATTGGCGTTGGTTATTTTATTGCTGATGTGGATGAGGTGTGTGTCTTTCCTGTCTAAAAGTGATTTCAATGTAAGTGTGAGTGGGTCTATGTGTACATTAAAATATGATAATAATTTCAGAAAGTGTGAGCAGATAATCGGCGTTACCATCAATGATGTCTGCATCCATAAGGGGGACGGGGTTATAACGGTATGTCCAATAACAGTCTTCTGGTGGGGGACAAATCAAAAATTGGGGTTATCAATAACACATTTCACAGATCCATAAGTAAAGCTTCTAAAGTTTTAAAGTTACCACACAGTACTCCCCATCAGAATTGTACTGAGAACGAACAGTGGGGAGTCCCCACTTTTGCAACTCTACTGGGCAGGTGTAGGCCATCTTCAAAATCCGTGTTGACAGGCGATGAACCTCCTCACTATATGACTGATAGAGCTTATCTGGAGCTAAAGTGGAATCCAAGAAATCTGTGCCATTATGGGTGTGTCATCATCCATTGTAAAAGTCCAATCAGTGCTATCTGGAGAATAACCACAAACAGGTTGAATAACATCAAATACATCACATCGGCACAAGTAAATGTATTGCTTCTTCGCACAGCAATCCGTGTGTGGAGCCACCCAGGCATCCAGGAAAGGATGGAAAACCAGTAGAGGCGGTAGATCCAGACGTTCTCTATAGATGTCTTCGTCCAAGTGCTCAATAGAATGTACCAGTGCAAGCTTGTTGAACAAGGCTGTAGTGGGATCAAATGTGGTAAAGAGACAGTAAAAGAAACAAACATCGTAACTCTTATGGAGAATTTCTTAGCAGCTTGGCAGAAGACACCAGGAGAAAGGACTGCTGTGTGACTGAACTTCTCTGCTGGGACTAAAGTAGAAGAACTTTTGTATTTGGACCTTTAATTTAGGGTTAAAAAACTAACATACAAAACAAAAACCAAAAAAAAGTGTGTGTTTGGGTTAACTGAACTGAATGGGTAACTGAAAAGTCATCTAGGTGTAAATCTAAGGTGACTGAAAGGACTTAACTGCTGTGAGGTTTAAATTACTAGTAGAAAGATCTGGTAAGTAGGGGGAGTGGCTTAGCTAGAAGGAAGCTACATTTAAAGACTGCCTTAGAAAGATTCTGCTAATAGCTTGGCAGAAGACACCAGGAGAAAGGACTGCTGTGTGACTGAACTTCTCTGCTGGGACTAAAGTAGAAGAACTTTTGTATTTGGACCTTTAATTTAGGGTTAAAAAACTAACATACAAAACAAAACAAAAAAAGGCATGTGTTTGGGTTAACTGAACTGAATGGGTAACTGAAAAGTCATCTAGATGTAAATCTCAGGTGACTGAAAGGACTTAACTGCCATGAGGTTTAAATTACTAGTAGAAAGATCTGGTAAGTAGGGGGAGTGGCTTAGCTAGAAGGGATCTACATTTAAAGACTGCCTTAGAAAGATTCTGCTAATAGCTTGGCAGAAGACACCAGGAGAAAGGACTGCTGTGTGACTGAACTTCTCTGCTGGGACTATATTGCCCTCCTTCCCTCCCTTCCACCCCCCACCCAAAGCTAGTTCTATTTTTATAGGCACAGGATTTGACTGACAACAGGAACTTCCTGTTTAGGGGCAGAAAGTGAGTGATCACAGAACCACCAAGGACCCACCATCCTAGAAGGGCAAGAGTAGCTCTCTGGCCCCCTCTAGCTGCTGGAGGTCTGCCTCTGAACAAGTAAGTGGTCTACTGAGAAATATAGGATATGCTTGTCTCAGAACAGGACAATCAGGAGCTTAAAGGCACACAGGCAGAAAGTAAGGAGAGAGAGAAAAAAAAAACAGAGGAAAGAGTAAGAATTACAAACAGTTAAGGGGCCAGAAATAAGACATGATTGGAGTGGTGCAGTGCAGTGGCTGTGGAGCAGCAGTCTTCTGGGAGATGTTCTGGAGGATGCGGTGTTGTCCCATCTGTAGGCACCTCTCTGGGCTGAGGGAGGAGGCTGCTCATCTCCAGGCTGAGTTGGCCAGGATTTGTGGGACCTCCTCTTCCATCCAGGGACCACCAGTGCCACTGCTGTTGCCTCAGAGGTTGCCAAGAAAGAGGAGCGGTTGGACCACAGTGGGCTCAGGGAGGGTGAGGGTGGTGTAACAGAGGTGCATCTCTCCAGTTGTACCTCTCCACAATTCCTATGCCATTCTGGCAAAGTGTGGTTCCTCTATGGAGGCACCCACAGTGGAGACCAAGGAGGATGCTGGGAACCTCCACAAAGGAGACCCACAGGAGGGTGGCAGGGACCCTGCAGGGAAGGAAACAACTCCTGGTGGGGACTCCATTGTTGGGAAGGTAGAACTGGGCAAGGAAGGGAGAGGGAGGCAGGTGCCTGCGCTATGGCTTGAGGGACAGGGAGCGAATCCTCAGGATTGCCGGAGCAGCTGCAGAGGGAGGGAGCTGGATGTCATTGTTCACCTAGGGACAAATGACCTGGCTAAGAAAGGGATTAGAGAAGTGCAGGAAGAGTTTGTGGAATTGGGAGGGCCTTAGTCAAGTAGCATGCACGGTAACCTTCTTGGAGGTGCTACCCATCTATGGCATAGGAGAGGCTAGGGTGTTCCGTACTCATGGGATTCAATCAGTGGTTGAAAAACTGTGTGGAGCTCAGGGATTTGGCTTCATTGGGGACTAGGGTCCACCTGGAGTGATGCTGCCTATACTGGCATGATGGGCTGCATCTGTCTGGGAGGGAACCAGGATCCTAGGTGATAGGTTTAATGCTTCATTGGCAAGCTTTTAAACTAGCCAAGGGGAGGCACTGGAAAGGAGCAGGAAAATCCTAGCCCCCAAACAATCACGGGTAGTAAGTGTGGCAAACACCAACATGGAGGTGTCGATAGGGAGAAGGGGAGGGTAAATGGAGAAAGTGACAAAAGCAAGAAGGACAGGGATGGGGCAAAAGGTGGTAAGGCCATCAGTAAATGGAGGGTAATGAGTACCAATGCCCGTAGTCTGGGCAACAAGCTCCCTGAGCTGGTGGCCTTAATGGAAGAGGGATGCCTGGATATCGTAGCAGTCACAGAAACATGGTACACAGAAAACCATGACTGGGATGTTAACATACCAGGGTACATAACCTACAGGAGAGACAGGCAGGGGAGAAGAGGGGGAGGAGTAGCTCTCTATGTAAAGGAAGGGATAAAAGCAACTGAACAAAAGAGTAAACAAGAAGGAGAGGAGGCACTGGTGGGTCACCTTGGAGACTGGAAAGGGCACCACAATCTGCACAGGGGTTGTGTACAGGCCCCCATGTCAGAGGGAAGGAATGGACAAGGATATGATGGAAGGCATTCTTAGAATGGCAGAGAAAGGGGAGATACTGTTGATGGGAGACCTGAATATGCCAGATGTTAACTGGAGCACATTTGCTGCAGCCACATCCAAGAGCAGGGCCATTCTTGATGCCCTACAGGTGGCAGGCATTAGACAGCTAGTTTCGGAACCCACTCGTGAGGGAGCAATCTTAGACCTCATACTCTCAAACGGGGGCAGTGAGAGGATCTCAGATCTAGAAGTGGGTTGCCATCTGGGGACAAGTGACCATCAAACAGTGTGGTTCACGTTAAACTCAGCTACAGAGTCAAGCCATACAAAAGTGAGGGTACTAGACTTTAGAGGGCTGACTTTGGCAAGATGGCAGAGTGCCTCAGAAAAGCACTAGCAAACAGGCTAGGAGGAGGTGTGGAGCAACAATGGGGAATTATCAAAACTGCCATCACAGAGGCAACAAGCCTTTGTGTGAAGCAAATAAACAAATCAAAAAGAAAGAAAAAGCCACTATGGTTCTCAAGAGAGGCGGCTGTGAAAGTCAGGAAGAAAAAGATAGCATTCCGGAAGTATAAGGAAACACAGAAGGAGCAGGACAGAGAACTGTACCAGTTAAGGCAGAAGAGGAAAAGATACCCAACTCAGTTAAGAAGGGGGATAAAACCTTTTATAGGTACATCAGCGAGCGTAGAAAGACAAAGGGAGGGATAGTGAGGCTGAATAGAATGAACGGTGGGTGGGCAGAGGGGGACAGTGAAAAAGCAGGAATACTGAACGAATATTTCTGCTCAGTATTCACAAAAAAGGAGGGGGAAGTGCCTAATCCAATTAACAGAAGCACTCTTGATAGGGGGGTCGATCCCAGTCCTTTCACAGAAGAAAGGGTTCTGCAAGAACTCCTAAAACTGAAGGTGGACAAAGCAATGGGTCCTGATGGAATTCACCCCAGAATTCTAAAAGAATTAAGGAAGGAACTAGTGAAACCACTGGCTACTCTTTTTTTAATAAATCATGGGAGGATGGTGTGGTACCCGAGGACTGGAGGAAGGCGGATGTGATTCCCCTTCACAAAAGTGGGACCAAGACAGAGGCAGGAAACTACAGACCTGTCAGTCTGACCTCTGTGGTAGGAAAGTGATGGAGTCACTTCTGAAGGAAAGAATAGTTGAGTACCTAGAGGTCAGTGGAGCACAGGATCCAAGGCAGCATGGGTTCACAGCGGGAAGGTCATGTCAGACGAATCTAATAGATTTCTTTGACTGGGTGACCAAAGTAGTAGACCAGGAGGGCTGTGGACATGGTCTACCCAGACTTTAGCAAGGCATTTGACACAGTCCCACACAAAAGATTATTAGTCAAATTAACCAGCCTGGGAGTGGGTCCCAGGGTGGTAGCCTGGGTAAAACATTGGCTGGACAACAGGACACAGAAGGTGATTGTAAATGGAGTCCACTCTGAAGAAAGGGCGGTTACTAGTGGGGTACCGCAGGGTTCAGTATTGGGTCCAGTCCTTTTTAATGTCTTCATCAGTGACATTGTAGAGGGACTGGAAGGAAAAGTATGCCTTTTTGCAGATGACACAAAGATCTGCAACAGGGTTGATACACAAGGAGGTGTGGAAAGGATGAAAAGGGACTTGGCAAGGTTGGAGGAATGGTCAGACATATGGCAGCTAGGATTCAATGCAAAAAAGTGCAAAATAATGCACCTGGGAAACAAGAACCCAGGGGAAGAATACAAAATGGGTGGGGAGGTAGTAACAACAACAAAACAGGAAAGGGACCTGGGGGTAATCATATCAGGTGACCTTAAGGTTAGCAAGCAATGTGAGAAGGCAGTAGGGAGGGCCAGGGGTATACTGGGATGTATAGGGAGAGGCATCAGCAGCAGAAAACAGGAAGTTGTTATCCCTCTGTACAGATAGTTGGTGAGACCCCATCTGAATACTGTGTTCAGTTCTGGAGACCCCATCTCCGCAAGGACATAGACAGAATAGAGGCAGTCCAGAGGAGGGCAACTAAATGGTGCAGGGTCTGCAAGAGAAGCCGTGTGAGGAGAGACTAAAGGAGCTTAATATGTATACGCTTGAGGAAAGAAGGGAGAGGGGACATGATAGAAACTTTCAAGTACCTCAAGGGAATCAACAAAGTCCAAGAGGGCAGCATCTTTCAGAAAAGAGACTTGCAAGAACAAGGGACACAATTTAAAGATAGAAGGAGGGCAGTTCAGGGCAATGTGAGGAAGTATTATTTCACAGAGAGGGTAGTGGATGCATGGAACAGCCTTCCTGAGGAAGTTGTGGGGTCTAAAACTGTGGGAGAATTCAAGAATGCATGGGACAGACATAAGGCAATTCTTGTCGGGGGCAGGAAGATATAGGCTGTTGGTTAACTAGGATCTGCGGCCTATCCTGTAGGTAGGGAAATGGGCAGACTAGATGGGCCTAGCGGTCCTTATCTGCCATCAAAGTCTATGTTTCTATGTTTCTATGACCAGTGTTAGTGTGTATCTGTTTAGCCGATCACTAGAAACAGGGGAGGTACCCAAAGACTGGAGGATAGCAGATGTAGTCCCCTTATACAAAAGTGGGAACAAAGAGGAAGCGGGGAACTACTGACCAGTCAGCCTCACCTCAGTAGTGGGGAAGATCATGGAAGCACTACTGAAGGAGAGATTGGTGGAACATCTGGTTGTCAATGGACTACAGGACCCAAGGCAGCATGGTTTCACCAGGGGAAGGTCATGTCAGACCAACCTCATTGAATTTTTTGACTGGGTGACTAGGGAGGTGGATCAGGGGAGGGCAGTGGACATGGCCTATCTGGACTTCAGCAAGGCCTTTGACACTGTGCCACATAGAAGACTATTGCAAAAACTGGGGAATATGGGTGTGGGCAGGACAGTAGTGCGGTGGGTAGGTAACTGGCTGGGCAGCAGGACACAGAGGGTGGTGGTAAATGGCTGTCACTCCACAGAGGGAAAGTGACCAGTGGGGTACCACAGGGATCAGTGCTGGGACCGGTACTATTCAATATCTTCATCAGTGACATTGTGCAGGACCTAGAAGGCAGAATTTCACTGTTCGCTGATGACACAAAGCTCTCTAACAGAGTAGACACACCAGAGGGTGTAGACAGAATGAGAAGGGACCTGCAGAAACTTGAAGAATGGTCAGGGGTTTGGCAGTTGAAATTCAATGCAAGGAAGTGCAAGATAATGCATATGGGGCACAAAAACCCTGGCACAATATATCAGTTGGGGGGTGAGGATATAGCATGCACCAAGCAGGAAAGGGATCTTGGGGTTATCATCTCTGATGACCTCAAGGTAGGGAAACAGTGTGACAAGGCAACAGGTAAAGCAAATAGGATGCTGGGATGCATAGCAGGGCATCACCAGCAGGAAAAGGAGGTCATAATTCCACTATACAAGACACTAGTGAGGCCGCACCTGGAGTACACTGCAGTTCTGGAGACCTTACTATGTAAGGACATAGGGTAGAGAAGGTTCAGAGGAGGGCAACAAAGATGGTGCATGGATTGCATCACAAGTCCTATGAGGACAGGTTGAAGGCACTGAACATGTACTCCTGGAGGAGAGGAGGAGAGAGGATATGATAGAGACATACAAGTATCTTACAGGAGGAACAGGGTGCAGGAATGCACTATTTTAAGCGAAAAATATGTTCCAGGACTAGAGGGCATGGGATGAAGTTGAGGGAGGACGATTCAGAGGAAACGTGAGGAAGAATTTCTTCACAGAATGGTGGTGGACAAGTGGAACACCCTGCCAGAGGAAGTGGTGGGGGCTGAAACAATCACGGGATTTAAGAATGCATGGGATAGACATAAAGGAATTCTGGAGGTCAGGGGTAAGGGGCAACAGACTTCCTGGAAAACATAAACTGAACTTACAAACTTAAATGGGCAGACTGGGGGGGCCATAGGCCCTTATCTGCCGACACTGTCTATGTATCTATGTATCTATGTATCACAAACCCCAGGGTCCTTGCTGTAGAAAGAGGAAGAGGAATGGTTAGAGATTGTTGCATACACATAGCAATACAGCTAGGGGTTTTACATCGTGGACAATACTATTTGGAAATGCATCTAACATGTATGATATCAGGGATTCTTCCAGATTCTAGATCACGGTAGAGATTGTTGATGGTATTGATAATGTATGAGCCATAGGCAGAGCAGAGGATTTCTCTAGCAATGTATTGTTTATCTGCTTCCTTGTTGTTCTGTGCAATGAGTGCGTTAATCTTGTCTTTAGAGTCTGTAAATGCCTTAGCAATGTTGTGCATGTTGTATACAGTGTATCTTTCTTCCTGGCTAAGGCCATCCACACCATGTAATAATGGGGGTAGTATATTGTTAACCAAACCAGTGGAACATTTGGCAGAATGAGATTTGATAGCAGCAATGTCTGCTTTATTCCAAATAGACATAGCCGTACCAAAAAGGCCTGTGACAGTTCCTGTTGCACCTGTGACATCAGAACTGTCAACTTCACGGGTGTTATGTTTATGACTTTGATCATCAGGATTGGGTTTTCTCCTGAAGTTGCCTTTATGTTCAGTAGAATGGACCCTGACAATAGGGTCTTGAATACGAATCTGAAATGCAGCTAAACTATCAAGCAATAACGTACTATAAAATGCGGATGTATTAGTATTGTGAAACATACCAAATTCTTTCATATTCCAGTAAGTAAGATTAAACAAAACAGGTATATGCATAAACTGTAATTTATTAATCAATGAACCAGGGAGGGCAGTGACTGTTAGACCACTACGGGGACCAGGGGTGTGCTTTGGACATTCCAAAAGCTATTTATCAGTGGGTGGTAATACAGAGAGATACATGGCAGCAGAAGCCATGTGGTGTACAGCACAAAATTTTTGAGCAGAATCCTTAGACAAAGAATTTTAGTATGAAGGATCAATTAAGGTAGTAATGTTGTACAAATCAGAATGTCTAAAAGCAGTCTGCAACAAGGACAGGGAACCATTTGGAGATAATTTAGCATTGGGCCAGCCCTGGAAAGTTCATTGGGAGAGTATGGCCACAGGGAGAATTTTTCCTTGTGATGTGGTTTGCCACTCAATTTGTAAGGCAGATTTATCAGGAGCAACAACCGAGGCAGTGATGTAAGCATCAGAACCTTCCTGGACAGTAATCAGACTATTGGGTATATTGATGGATACTCCCTCTGGAGGAGATGCTGGATGGTCAAGGTGCAGTAGGAGGTTTGGTACCGTGCCTTGGATGCAGGGGATAACTCCTGAGATGAGGAGGTAATGGAACAAGATAGCCATCTTGTCAGTGTATCTGAAAAGCAAACTCAAACATTAGTAAGTCAGTACTATTCTACCCAATGGGGTGAGGAAAAGTAATTAAGCTCCTTTATACAGTTTCAGTTGGTTTGCATGTAACCATTTGTCAGTCAGTTTATTGTTATGCAGGAGTCTAGCTTGATAGACTGCCAGACTGAGCTTGTTGACAATGGGGTATGGGCCTTCCCATTTATTGGAGAAGGAATGGGTGGAATGTACAAATCGGAGGACCATTACCTGATCTCCAACCTGCTAATCCACTTCTTGTGTGCGTTTGTCAAACTGTATTTTGGATTGTTGCTGGGCCCTGCCCATGCAGTTGGCAGCATACAGATGTGTGTATGAGGTCTTTTCTGAGTTATTCCACATATTGATCTACAGACACAGAGTCTGCAGTGGGGGTATGCAGGTCAAACAACAGGTGTTTGGGTAATCTCATCTGTCTTCCAGTCATCACTTCAAAGGGTGTGAGCTTGGTGGTTGCTGAGGGTGTGCCTCTGATTGCCATTAGGAGTAATGGCAGTAGGGAATCCCAGGTTTTGGGATTGTCCTCAATGAATTTGGAAAGCATTTGCTTAATCCGTCTGTTGTCTCTCTCTACTTGACCTGAAGATTGGGGGTGGTAGGGTATGTGGAACTTTTGTTTAACTCCAAGGAGTTCAAGAGATTCTTTCATTAACTCACCTGTAAAACTGGTTCCTTTGTCAAAGTCTACCTTAAGAGGTAGGCCTCACCTGGAGAAAATCTGTTCCACCAGGATTTTGGGAGTAGTCTTAGCAGAGCATGTCTTAGTGGGGAAAGTTTCAAACCACTTAGAGAAGAGGTCAGTTACCAAAAGAGCATACTTGTTATTTCTGCTGGTGTTGGTCAGAGGACCAATAAAATCAATCTGTATGGCATGCCAAGGACCAGAGTGTCATGGTAAAAGCTTGGCATTTCATTTGGTAGGGATGGGGTTGTTTTGCGCACAAACAAGGCAATTGTCTATGTACTGTTTAACATCTTTGGTGACACCAGGCTACCAGGCGGTGGTCTTAAGCCTTTGGAGGGTGTTTTCCACTCCCTGGTGCCCACCAGTGGGTGTATCGCGCACTTGGTACAAAAATTCAGACCTGAGGTGTCTGGGGACCAATCACAACTTAGTGGTGGAATCATCTGGCTGATACCAGATGAGCTTGTCATCTGGTGACAAGTGTAACTTACCTTCATGCCTCCGGTAGGGGTTATGTGTGGGAAGTTTCTCTTCAGTACTCTTGTCAAGGAATCTGAACACTTCTTTGAGTTCAGTATCAACATGTTGGGCTGCTGAGAGGTCCAAGGGGGAAAAGGGTTCAGGTTTTTTCCTAAGTGCTGCAATATGTATGGCCGCATTGGCCTCTGAATGGTCCATCATCCAGGTGTGCCCCCCTCGGACCCCTTCCTTGGCAAGGGTGTCTACTGTATGAACATACGAACATACGAAATTTGCAAGCAGATAAAGGCCTAGAGGTCTACCAAGTCTGCTCAAATGTGCAGCTAGCACCCCTTATTCTACAGCTGCCCTCCCTTCCACCCTTCCCTTCATTAACCCTCCCTTGTCCTGTCCCATCCCCTTTGAAGCAGTCCACTGTTCTACTGGATACCACTTCTGCAGGTAACACATTCCACCCAGTCACCACCCTCTCTGTAAAAGTCTCCTCATCTCCCTCCTGAACTTTCCTCCTCCAGTCTCATATCATGGCCCCTGGTGGCCCTCCCTTCCTCTTGAACAACCCTCTGTACCCATCTTGTTTATTCCTTTCATGTATTTAAAGGTTTCAATCATGTCACCCCTGTCCCTCCTGTCCTCCAGTGAGTACATGTTCAACTCCTTCAACCTCCTCTCGTATAAGTCCCCCAGCCCCTTGATCATCTTTGTCACCCTGTGCTGCACCCTCTCCAGTAACTTAATGTCCATCTTCAGATATGGGTGCCAGTACTGCACATAGTACTCCAGGTGTGGTCTAACTAATGACCTATACAGTGGCAGAATCACCTCCTCCCTCCTCGACGATATACCCCTTGCAATACCACCCAGCATTTTGTTGGCCTTTGCAGCTGCCTTCCTACATTGTGCCGAGTTGTTCATTGACCCTGTAATGAGCACACCCAGATCCTTCTCCTCCTCTGTCTGGTCTAGCTGCACTCCCCCCAGCTGGTAACTCCTCCTTGGGTTCTTCATCCCAAAATGCAGCACCTTGCACTTTTTGGCATTAAACCTCAGTTGCCAGGTATCTGACCAGGTTTCAAGCTTTGCCAGATCATCCTGCAACCCCTGCCATCCTCCTAGGTCATCCACCACCGCGCCTACCTTGGTATCATCAGCAAACAGACTGATCTTGCTCTTGATGTCCCATGATATCTCTGCAATGAATATCCCAAACAACACTGGTTCCAACACCGAGCCCTGTGGAACATCGTTCGTCACTGCCCTTGGGTGTGAGAGCTCCCCATTGTTCTGCCAACTCAAACCAGGCAGCTGTTTACTCACTCACACTCACATACACACAATAACAATACAATAAGTACAGCAAGCCAAAGCTTTATTATAACAAAATATAATACAAAAGGTTATACATCACCGATTCAATAAAGCATCATCCAAGCCCTCTTCCAATGGCTGGGAAGCCCCCTTGTCAGCCTGGCTAGGAGTCTCTTGAACCGGGAACTGGCCCCACAGCGATGCGTCCACCCTGCAGGAGAGGCTTCTAACCAGGCATTGAGAAAGCTACATTTATATCTTATTCTATGCTAAAAATAATCGTGCAGCCCTCATAGTGTTGTTTTCCCACATTCTAGAAGCTGGCCGGGCTCCCAGGATGTTGCGATTCACACCATAAGGACTGCTCAGAATTTCTACACCTGCTAGGTCACTGTGTTCCAAACACTGGCCGGTGCCTAGAACACTATGAGCTAAGCAGAAGTTTAAACAAAACTACAAAAACAGGTTGCCTGATAATATGGACCTTCAAGTCAGCAAAATACACTGTCTGAAGCAAAACATAATAATGAGGCTATCTAAAGAGCAAAACACCAATTAAATGAAGCAGCATGTAAAATGGAGTCACACAATACAAAATGGAGTATAAAATGACATACATTACATGAAATAGCATACAAAATGGAGTGACAATAATCAACATATTATACTATCACTACATTCGGTCCTTTGATTATTGTGAATACGATTTGTATGATATTCGTACCATAGCAAAGTTACTACGAATATAACATGATAAGTAACAAGTCCAAATAAGCAAGATAATTGTCACTACAGCAATGATTATGATAGGATGTATCAGAATATTTAACACTTTTGTAGCTGATGGAGACCATCCTGTAAAAATATCCCACCAATAATGAGTAGTCTCTTGTTGAATCTTGGAACTTAAATCAATCATTTTATTTTTAACTATAGATAGTTTGCACCTGACTTTGCACTAATGATTTATTTCTTATTGCCAAATGAGCCTGCATTACATCTGTTTCCTGAATTATCTGTTTAATTTTATTTACGAGATATTCAATCTTGATTGATCTAAAATATTGGGCTGCCAATACAAAATAAGCTTCTGCTCATTATCAGGGACCTGTGCATTTTACTGTGGTGGATGACATTATAATCCAATGATTACTAGGAATCCATGATTTGAACACGGTCCTCCACACATATTCATTATTACTCATTAAATCACTCTGGGCCTTATTTCTTTGCATTATAGAATACATATGTTGCATTGTGCATTCTGTCCAATCAATAAATCGCGAAATATTTTCTGCATCTCATTCCCCATACCTGTGAAGCATTAAATAACTGCAAGAACTGAAAATCATAATTAAAAGTTACTCTTTGGGTAAGAAAACAGTTGGCATCCATTGAGCTTGTAAGTTAATTGCTTAAATACATCAATTCCTACTGCCTGAAGCCTGTTAGTCAGTGTTTCTATATCAACACTATTTAAAATTCCCATGCCTGCCCCTGCTCCACCTAATAGCGTATCATACCAAGCTCTTTATATTTGCATTTTTACTAAACAGAAACGTTATGTTAAAATGGATTACATTTTTTTGATACTGCGCTACTGATGTACATGTGGATGGAACCTTAACTATACTATCATTGCTAATTACAGGATGATTTTTCAACACTGTAATGTGATCTGCCAAGTAGTTCTATTAGTTATTGCAGTAGCATTCATGCAGAATAACGTGTCTATGTCAATCAAAGTAATACTTGCATTGAAAATGTCTGTTTGATTCATGCAGCAATCAAGTCTATGTTGTACAGTCACCATGCAACTATTCGGTAAGTTGCAGCATTTAATAGATCTTATTCTGCAAAGAGATTTCATCTGTTTCTGTAGGCATATTGTCCTGAGCCACCAGTTGTCATCCAGAGATTGACCCTGGTGAAAATGTCATGTTCAGTACCACCACACCTCTGTCCGGATGGGCAGCTAAAGTTCCCCTGGGTTCTATCTTTGGTATCATTTTTCCAACTCCAGGTTCCTTTACAACCAGTGTCATTACAGTTAACCCTTTGAATCCTTCCTCCAGGGGTAACTAGCTCTGCCAAATGGACCATAAGACACACCAGCATTACTTTTAAAATCCATTGCCGGACCTAGAAAGACACAAATTTCATTATTCTCGAAGATAACATTTATGTGCAGGCACGTATTCCCATTTTTCTTTCCCTGATCTGATAATTAACACTGTGTTGTCTCGTCCGGTGGCTATCACCTCAGCTGGTTCAGGAGGGCCATTTGGGTTTGTAACCCATATTTTGGCACCATTGTTAAAACCTCCTGTAGATCTAAAACCTTTATCCCCCCTTGCTGTTAAGAGTGTGGGGGCTTGTCCCTTTATAGGGTCATTTTGTTAACTGGAATAATTAACAATTGAGCCACTCTGTCATACTGTTGAATTAACAGATTTTGTTCTCTACTATTCAACAAAATTACTTTCACTTCTCCTTGGTAATCACAATCAATCACCCTCCCAAAATTTGTATTCCCTTGAGGGCTGGTTCTGATTTAGGTGCTATCCAACCAAAATGTCTCGTGGAATTTGTATTCCAATACCAGTTTCTATCACTTGAATGTTTCTGCTGTTTATTCTGTATTCTTGAAGGGCATGTAAATCAAGTCCAGCAGCTTCTGGGGTTTGCCCTGCAAAGGAGACAAGAGCTCTGATGTAATTTCCCAATATAACACTGTTTCTGTAGTTGAGTAAGCCTGCACTTGCAAATTAGGAGTTATCATTCGCATTAAGGGGGTCTCAGATTCTCCAATTGGTCTATTATTTAAAATCTGTAATGCTTCATGCAAATTCTCTTTCCATTTTCGTAGGCTCTCCCCCAATTTCCTAAACTGTTCTTTCAGCAATCCATTCATTCTCTCAATTAACCCTGCTGCCTGTGGGTAATAAGGGATGTGAAATACCCACTGTATGTTATGGGCTTGAGCATAAGCTTGTACCATTTTCCCCCTAAAATGGGAACCATTGTCACTTTGTATCTGCAAGTGTATTCCATAGTACAACATAATTAAGTTAATTGCCTTAATGGTGTTTTTCTGTGTAGCTTGTTTACAAGGGTATGCCAATAAATACCCTGAATATGTATCTACAACTGTGCAAGCATATCGACATCCTCCACTAAGGGTAGAGGTCCAATGTAATCAATCTGCCAAGTTTGTCCGTAATTTTCCCCTCCCCAATTGTCCTTTCACAATATGAGGGATTGGTCTTTGTTGCCCATGTTGGCATATAGGACACTGAGCAAAAACAGTTTTAACCAAATCCAATGTAAGGAGTACACCCCTACTATATGCCCACCTGTAAGTGGCTTTTTCTCCCAAATGTCCACATTTTGATGTGCCCATTTTGCCAGCCCTGATAACTGCTGACTTTGAGTTTCTTCAATATCCACTGGAAGAATCTTAGCTTTTCATCTGCAACAGAATTATACCATCGTTCTAGTGTATCTGAAGCACAATGAGCATCAACATGAAATACAGTGGTCTGAGTATTTTGCACCATAGTCCATATTTCCTGCCACAGTTCTTTTCCCCATATTTCTTTTGAATAAATTTTCCACTCATCCTTAGCCCAAGTGGGCAGCCAGGTTGTTAAACCGTTGGCTACAGACCATGAATCAGTATAAATATGACATATACCTTGCAACCTTTGTGGGTATTACACTGGAAGGGAGGAAGGGTAGCTTACCCCCTCCCTCCAAGCTCCTACTGGTGGAAGACACAGCTCGAGGTGCAAGAGACAGCTCGAATACTGTAGCAATAAAAAGGTTAGCTGTGAAACACAGACAAACAACAAAAACAAACACACATCAGTTTAAAAATAAAACAAGATTATTTCCATAGGATAAAAGAAGCCAAGCGTCCTGGGTTCCCTTTATCCTAAGCATGACAAAATGTCCAGATTGATGGTAATACCGTACTGTCGTATCTCTGTAGATGGTAAACTCTTAAAACAGCTGTAATAGTCCTTTTTTCAAAATTGTAAAGTTGTTCCTCTTCACTTAGAATACTAGTTTTGCAATAAAAAGTCAAATTACATGGTTCACTCTTGGTGTGCCTTCATGAAACTTAATTTTGTGTGAAAAGTTGTGCTTTAGGCATGGGATACACATCAAGTTTGAACTGGTAGTAACATAAAATGTTGAAACACAAGAAGGTCAAATAACGTGCAAAAGGTCACAGTGTGCATGCAAGGGTCATTCAAACCCAGCCATTCCTGTAGTGTCCTTGAACACCACCAATATTAAAATATCTTTACACAATAAAACTGCTGGCCAAGACAGTACACACATACACATACACAAAAGAAATACTTAACACAAAATAAGACATGACATTGTTTCACCAATTTGCTGAGGTAATGCCCATAGTTCCATTAGAAAACTGTGACGTGGTTTAGATATATGTGCTGCCTCCTGCCTGTCTTGTAACACTGACAATTTTTAAACCAACACATTTATACATATTGCCATGCCAAATCTTTCCAGAACAAAACACTGTTTAAACACATCATCTGTAAGTGAACACATCTCTATATAACATGATTACACCTTTTGCACATAACTAAAATATGGCACTCTGCCATTTTGCAAAAAGTTTCTGGTTTTAACTAGAAGTATGATAAAGCCATTTATAGCTGTTAACACATTACATTTTCACCTAGCAGTGGCTTGGCACGTCTGTTTGCAAACTACAACTCTTTCTGCACATTGCAATCTATATGACATCATAACTCTTCACCATCAACACTACCTGCTCCACCAAACAAAAGTTCTTCACTGACCCTATCTAAGGCAGCACAAATGTTCCATTAAAAATAAAGCCAATTAAAACAGTCAGCTATGAGGCAAAGAAGCTTCTTCCTTTCTTTTTTTCTGTAACCTGTTGTGCACTGAAGGCGATCAATCCTATCTCTCAACCTTGACAACAGAACATAATTACAGAACACAGATATAAGCTAGAAAATATGCATGAGAAAGACGGACATTACCTTGTTTAGTATACGTAATACAGAATAAAACAGACAGACATAAAACAACTTTGAATAAAAAAATTCAGACTTACCCGGTGCCAAGGTATTTTTCTTCTTCTTTTCCGATACACTAGTCTGTAAGAAAACTGGCTGCAGGACCTTCATGATAATTTCAAGCGCTGCAGCTATTAACTCTTTCAAAGGTTTTAACCCTTTCAAAGGTTTTCTTTTGCCATTTTAGTAACCTGCCAAACCAAGTCTTTTCAGAGCTCTGGTTTGCAGTTTAAAAACAAAACAAACAAAAATCTCTAACAGTACTAGGTTGAGATCCATCTGGTAGAGGTCCCCAGTACTTGGGTTTAGGATCAAATGTTTCAGCCTCATAGGAGGCAAGGGAACTTAAATTGATACATAAAACTTGAAACTTCACACAGATAGGCAAATGTGGGGAGGATTTTCCTATCATCCCGTCTGTAGTCACCTACTGTGCGTATATCCACAGTGGTTATTTTTTTTTTCTAGATGTTTGCTTATCTAACTTTACTTAACCAGCTGCTGCTTTTCTCCAAAGCAGCCTGAACTGTGAAAGCCATCATTGGCTCTAACAGTATATACTTCAGCAAGCACAAATTACAAGTACAAGGCAGTTGCCCTTGCTTGTTAAACCTTAATACACCTTTAAAAAGAACTCATCCTTTTTCCTAAAATAGACATTTTATTTTCGAATCCTGCCGACTACGCCAAAATGTTCTGTCAACTCAAACCAGGCAGCTATTTACTCACTCACACTCACATACACACAATAACAATACAATAAGTACAGCAAGCCAAGCTTTATTATAACAAAATATAATACAAAAGGTTATACATCACCGATTCAATAAAGCACCATCCAAGCCCTCTTCCAATGGCTGGGAAGCGCCTTGTCAGCCAGCTGGGAGTCTCTCGAACGGGAACTGGCCCCACGCGATTCGTCCGCCCTGCAGGAGAGGCTTCTAACCAGGCATTGAGAAAGCTACATTTATATCTTATTCTATGCTAAAAATAATCATGCAGCCCTCATAGTGTTGTTTTCCCACATTCTAGAAGCTGGCCGGCTCCCAGGATGTTGCAAATTCACACCATAAGGACTGCTCAAATTCCTACACCTGCTAGGTCACTGTGCTCCAAACACTGGCCGGGTGCCTAGGAACACTAGGCTAAGCAGAAGTTTAAACAAAACTACAAAACAGGTTGCCTGATAATATCACGACCTTCAAGTCAGCAAAATACACTGTCTGAAGCAAAACATAATAATGAGGCTATCTAAAGAGCAAAACACCAATTAAATGAAGCAGCATGTAAAATGGAGTCACACAATACAAAATGGAGTATAAAATGACATACATTACATGAAATAGCATACAAAATGGTGTGACAATAATCAACATATTATACTATCACTACACCCATCCACCACCACCCTCTGTTGCCTTCTCTGAAGCCAGTTTCCTACCCATCTCAGCAGCTTTGCACCCGCCCCTGCGCCTACTAACTTTCTTCCCAGCTTTCCATGTGGCTGAGGGTCAGATGCCTTACTGAGAGTCCAGACAGGACATCCACTGCATGGCCCCTGTCCAGTTGCCTGGTTACCCAGTCATAGAACTCCACCAGGTTGGTTTGGCAGGATCTGCCATGTGTAGAAGCTATGCTGTCTGCTGTCCTGTAGTCCTTTGGCCTCTAGGAGGGTCACCAGCCTCTCCTTCAGGATAGTCTCCATTAGCTTACCCACGATGGATGTGAGGCTCACTGGTCTGTAGTTTCCTGGTTCATCCTTGAGGCCACTCTTGTGAAGAGGCACCACATGAGCCCATCCTCCAGTCCTGAGGTACACACCCTGCATGTAGTGAGGCATTAAATAGGTCTGCCAAAGGTCCTGCAAGGACCTCTGCCAGCTCCTTCAGTACCCTGGGGTGGATGCCATCTGGGCCTGGTGCCTTGTCCACCCTCAGTGCCTTCAAACCCTCTCAAACTCTGCCCTCCATGATTTCCCCATCTGTCACCCCTTCCCCCCGTTTCTGCCATTTCTCCCATCTTGGGTGTCACCCCTCTCTTCTCTTTAGTAAATACTGAGCTGAAGTACTCATTTAGTGCTCCTGCCTTATTGCACCCTGCTGCTGCTATCCTACCTCCCTCCTTCCTAATCCTTATTATGTGGTCCTTACAACTCCTTCTCTCCCTGATGTACTTAAAAAAGTCCTTCTGCCCTTTTTAATGCCTTGTGCCAGCCTTAGTTCCATAGATGCTTTGGCTCCCCTTACTGCCCTTGTCACCTCCTTTAATTCTGTCAAGTACTCCTCCCTGTCCTCCCTCCTCCCTGTTTTCTTGTACTTCCTAAAGGCAGCTCTTTTCTTCCTAACCTTTTCCATGACCTCCTTGCTCAACCAGCTTGGTTTCTTAGCCCTAGCTTTCTTGCTCTGGGCTTTGCAGCAGGTTTTGGTTGCCTCCAATATCCCCAGCTTTATGAGCTCCCACCTCTGGTTAGTGTCCATACTAGATTGAATTCTGGCCAGATACCCTTTTATCACTTCCCCCATCCTCCCAAAGTCGGCCCTCCTGAAGTCCAGCACTCTTGTGCCAGATTTCACTCCTTCCTTGCCCATATCCAATGTGAGCCATACTGAGTGGTGGTCACTCCCTGACAGTGGTTCCTCCACTGTAAGTTCTCAGTTCTCTCACAAAGTCCTCATTTGCAAGCACAAGGTCAAGGGTATTCCCTAACCTGGTTGGTTCACTGACCATTTGCAGCAGGAGGCTGTCCTGGAAGGCATCCAGCAGTACCTGCTCGCTTCTGTTCCTGGTTGTTGGGGTACTCCAGTCCACTCCTGGCATGTTCAAGTCCCCCACAATCACCACACTACCCTTCTCGCAGGTCCTTCTGATCTGTCCCGCTAGTTCCCTGTCTAACTCCTCCGTCTGAGATGGTGGCCTGTACACCACTCCCATTCTAAAATCCTATTCTTGGAATACTGGATTTGCATCAAAGTGACTCTAGTACTGCACGTCCTCCCTTCCTCCCTTACACACTTCAGTCCTTTCTTCATTCAGGTCTCATAGTGCCACCCCTCCTTTCCCCAATCACCCTGTCCCTATGAATAACTCTGTATCCTGGTACAGACAGGTCCCAGTCATTGCATTGGGTGGCCTATGTTTCTGTGATGGCTGCAATGTCCACCTCTCCCTCTGCCATGAGAACCTGTAACTCTGCAGTTTTGCTCCCAGGCTCCTAGCATTAAGGGTAATCACCTTCCACCTCCCCATCCTGCCCCTTTCCTCAGCATCACCAATAGTACTTGCCATTTGTCCTTTGTCACTGTTATTGGGGTGAATCATATTGTTTCCCAACCTGTGGTCTCTGCATATCTCTTCCCCAATTGCCACCCCCACTCTCTGGTTTTAATTCCCAACTTCCTCTATGTACTCCTCCATCCATGTTTAACACTTTCTTTCCCTCCTCACTCAAGTGTAGTCTGTCCTTGGCATAGAGACTACTGTCCTCCCAGGTCCCTCCCCACCCCCAACAGCCCATACCCTTTAGCACAACACCAGGTTCTTAGCCATCTGTTAAATTCCTCTATTCTCAGCTTTCTTGTTGTGCTTGCCTTTGGCACCGAGTATCTCTGAAAAAGTTACATGATCTTCCTGCCCCTCACATAATTGTGCTAGTTCCTCAAACCTCCTCTGGACTATATCTACTGTCTTGTCAGCCAGGTTCATTTGTCCCAAGATGTATAATTAAATGAAGCTTGTCCCTACCCCTTCTCTCATATTTCAGAACAGATTGTCCCACCCTTTCTGCTGTCATTCCTGGCATGGCCTCCACCCAAATGCGACTATGCCTCTCTCCCTTGCTACCCCACCTGACTCCTCTTAGTATTGAGTCCCCCAGCACTAAGATTCCACCCCTCTTACTACCTGCTTGCTTCCATTCATCTCCCTCTCTCATTTCCATCTCCTCTTCTTTCTCCTGCACGTTATATTCCCCTTTTACCCCTGTTGCAATTCTCTGAGCAGAATTTCCCCCTGCTCCAGTTTGGTCCAGGCATTTATCAATTACTCCTCTAATTTCATCATTTCCCTCCTCCACCTTCTTCCTCTCTAGCAGTGCAAAACTATTTCTGAAGACCCTTCACAAATGCCCGCTCCCTCTCTCTTCATAGTAACCTGTTCTCTCCTTTCCACTCCATGACTTTTGCCACTTCTTCACCTCCCCTCACAAGTCCCTATCTCCTCTTTCCATTTTGTCTTTTGTCTCTGACCTGGTTTCCCCGGCAATCGTTCTTCCTGGCCTGGGCCCTTCCAATCTGTCCCGCTAGTTCCCTGTCTAACTCTCCGTCTGAGATGGTGGCCTGCCACCTCCCATTCTAAGAATCCTATTCTGGAATCTGGATTCCATCCAAAGTGACTCTGTACTACCGTCCTCCCTTCCTCCTTACACTTCAGTCCTTCCTCTTCACATATAGTGCCACCCCTCCTTTCCCAATCACCTGTCCCCATGAAACCTGTCCTGGTACAGACAGGTCCCAGTACCATTGGGTGGCCCATGTTTCTGTGATGGCTGCAATGTCCCACTCTCCCTCTGCCGGGAACCTGTAACCTGCAGTTCTCTCCCAAGGCCCAGCATTAGGGTAATCACCCACCCTCCCCCATCCTGCCTAGCATCACAAAGTACTTGCATTGTCCTTTGTCACTGTGTGGGGTAAGATCAGACTGTTTCCCAACCTGTGGTCTCCATATCTCTTCCCCAACTTTACCCTAGTTTAAATTCCAACTTCCTCTATGTACCTCCATCCATGTTTCATTTCTTTCCCTCCTCACTCAAGTGTAGTCTGCCCCAGCATAGAGACTACTGTCCTCCAGGCCCTCCCCACCCCCCCAACAGCTATACCCTTTAGCACAACACCAGGTTCTTAGCCATCTGCTAAATCTCTATTCTCAGCTTCTTAGGCTTGCCTTTGGCACCGAAGTATCTCTGAAAAGTTACTGATCTTCTGCCCCTCATAATTGTGCTAGTTCCTCAAACCTCTGGACTATATCTACTATCATCCAGCCAGGTCATTTGTCCCAAGATAATTAAATGAAGCTTGTCTACCTTCGCACATTTCAGAACAGATTGTCCCACCCACTGTCATTCCTGTGGACTCCACCCAAATGCGACTACACCTCTCTCCCTTACTACCCCACACTGCTCCTCACTCTTGGGAGTCCCCCAGCACAAAGATTCCACCCCTCTTACTACCTGCTTGCTTCCATTCATCTCCTCTCCTCATTTCCATCTCCTCTTCTTTCTCCCTTGGAATTTATATTCCCCTTTTACCCCTATTTGCATTCTCTGAGCAGAAATTTCCCCACTCCAGTTGAATTGAGCATTTATCAATTACTCCTCAATTTCATCATTCCTCCTCCACCTTCTTCCCTCTCTAGCAGTGCAAAACTATTTCTGAAGACCCTTCACAAATGCCAGCTCCCTCTCTCTTCATAGATAACCTGTTCTCTCCTTTCCCACTCCATGACTTTGCCCGCTTCTTACTCCTCAGAGTCCCTATCTCTTTCCATTTTGTCTTTTGTCTCCTGACCTGGTTTCCCCCGCAATATTGCTTCCTGGCCTGGGCCCCTTTGTCTCTGCTTCCCTTCTTCTGACCCTCTCTACTCCACCACTGTTGGCTTAATCACCCTTCCTCTATCCCCTTCTTCCTCCTCCAGTATTGCATTCAACCACCCCCAATCTGCCTTGCCTGTCTTAGTTCCTCCTGCAGACCCCGAATCTCCTTTCTAAGTTTTTCTATGTGGTTGCACACTAAACATTCTCCCACACTCCAGGCAATTTTTAGAAAGATTGGTGCACCACAGTTGTTGCAGCCTACCACCCTACTCATTGATGTCGTTGCCCACCAATGACCACCCACCCTTCCAGATGCAGGATACCAAACACTCCCCCAAGTCTCCTCTCTCCCCCCTCCTATCAGTGCCAAACATTCTTTTCTTTATTTCCCTTACCTCCTTTGCTGTACACATTTAGATATATTGAGCAAATGCTTTTTATATTCCTATCCTTCCTATCCACACTCAAAAAGAGACTTTAAGTAGCCATTGCACAACCTTCTTCAAACTCCTCCTCCTCCTCCTTTCCCAATGCAATATCAATGCGAAGAAGTAATAATGAAAGCTCCTAGATTTGCATTTACTTCCCTTCCACTGAGATAGCAGTCACCGCTTCACTTTCTGCTGTTCCTTTCCTGGATGTCTGCTTCTGCTATGACAGGTGCATATCCTTTGCCCATTTGAGGAAGTGATGTCAGAACCCCTGGTATAAAGGAAATCATGGACTAGGGGTGGGTGAGGTGAGGGTTTGAGGGTGGGACCAGCCCAAGTCTTCCAGAAACAATCAGGTAGCTGAGGCCTCTGGTCAGACCATTAGCACCCTTCCCTCACTCTGCACTAAAACTTTGCAGCTAGTGAAGCCAGCAACAATGAATCACAATCCTACTCAAAGCCCCCCAAATAGGTTTGCTACCCAAAGAAATGGGACTCCAATTTAAACAGCTTCACCAACAACACATCAAAATAGGCTTAGAATTAGAAGATATAGGTATCCAATTCAAAGAAACAGATCCAGTTAAATCACACCAATTATATTTTAAAACAGCAGAAATAGGCCTCCACAAATGCAGCCTGCCACATAGTGAATCATTAAACAATGAGCCCACTTATAGCTATCAAAACAGGTTTCAAAATTCGAACAGCCCCAAACAATACCCTGCTAGCCCCTTAGTAGTAAGAAAGGAAAGAAATAACCTTCTACCAAGTAGAATCCACAAGAAACAATGTAAAAACAACAAGAAGAAGCTACTGTACTGTAGATCTGATCCTGTCCCCTTTCTAGTCCCTTCTGAGAAGCCAAAGCACTGACACCACACCTGATTCACCTCTGCCTCCCTAACTGAGTGAGACCTGGCCAGACCATTAGCACCCTTCCCCCACTCTGCACTAAAACTTTGCAGCTAGTGAAGCCAGCAACAATGAATCACAAGTCTACTCAAAGCCCCACAAATAGGTTTGCTACCCAAAGAAACAGGACTCCAATTCAAACAGCTTCACCAACAACACATCAAAATAGGCTTGGAATTAGAAGATATAGGTCTCCAATTCAAATACTGTGTCATTGAAGGCATGATAGGGGTCATGGAGAGAGTGAGCTTTGACTTTGTGTACATAGAGTTTGTGTGCAAATTTTTGTGCCAGTGAATGTATGTATATTACCAATTCCTTGTACTTCACTGGACTGCTGTCAGAGGAGAGGAAGGAGTTCTTCTGCCAGAAAGGAAGAAATTCTGTAAGAGAACAACAAACCCAATTAGAGTCTGTAAAATGATGGTATCCTCAGTCCCATGGTGGATGACACTGCAATGTTTAAACATTTTGATGGTGTTCCCATAAGGGTAAATCACTAGAATACCCATCCCTGCAATTTGTTCTCCCTGATAGTAGGATGCTGAAACATCAGTAAAGATGTGACACAAAGAAGTGCTATCAAGTATTTGTGGCATGGCAGGGAGGAAAGGACCTGGATCTGGAAGATCAGGGGATTGCAATGTACAGTCATGGGGTTCTCCTTGGAAAAGGAGTCCATGAGCCAGCATAGATGGAATTTTTGTTGGGTGTACCTATATGTCTCCATCCTGGAGAAGAAGTGACGAGTGTATCAGTCTGGTGTTAGAGACTGACCCATCCTTCACTCTATCTGAGAGCAGAAAGGTAGTTGGGGTGTGGTTGGTGTTGATAATCAGTGGAGAGTACCCAATAATATACAGAAAGTGCTTGACAGCCCAATAGGTAGCCAGAAGGTTCCTTTCACAAAGGTTGTACTTCTGTTCCACTGGGATCAAGAGCTGTGATGCATATGCAGTAGGTCTCAGGATGCCATGAACCTTCTGAGCCAGCACTGCTGACATGGCAATGTCAGAGGTAGCACATTCCAGATGGAATGGTACTGCTGGATTGGGGTTGACCAGAGCTGGGGTGGAGGCCAAGGCCTGCGTCAGTCATGTCACAGCCTGGGTATGTATAGGGTCCCAAGTCCATGGGATGTCCTTTTTCAGTATCTTATAGAGAGGAGCAGCTTTCTGAGCAAAATCACAAATAAAATCTCTCGAATAATTTACCATACCTAGAAACCATCAAAGAGTTGCCACGCTGGTAGGCAATGACAAGTCTTGCAATCCTTGTATCTTCTTCTAGGCAGGACTTCGACCTTGGTCAATTATTTTCAGACCCAGAAAGAGTACTTCTTTCTGACATAGTTGTGCTTTTGCTGGATTGCATTTTAGGCCTGCTGTCTGAATGAGAGTCAGTAGTTCATCCAAGGGATCCAGGTGTTGTTCCTGTGTGGCAGTTGCCAGCAACAGATCATCCACATACTGCAAGAGACATTGGGAAGTAGAGAAACCCTCAAGGGAATCCATCATATGCAGATGGTACAGGGATGGGCTATTATGGAATCCCTGTGGTAAGCAAGTCCATGTGTACTGTCTTCCTTCAAAGGTGAAGGCAAACTTATATTGACTTTTGAGAACCAATGGTAATGACCAAAAACCATTGGAGATGTCCAGGGCACTGAACCATTTCAAGTCAGGGGTCAAAAGCCATAGCACATCGGGTGCTGATGCCACAGTTGGGGAACTGGGGGTGACCAGATTCAATTTCCTGTAGTCAATAATAAGTCTCCAAATGCTTGTGGGTTTTTTCACTGGCCACACTGGGGAGTTAGCAGTAGAAATGCAAGTTCTGATCACTCCTTGCTTGAGAAGTGACTTGATTGTTTCTTTGAGAGAAGGCAAGGCCTCAGTTGGGAAAGGGAACTGCCTTTGCCTCTCATGTGCTGGGCCTGGCACTTCGATGACAGTGCACATTCTGCCACAGTCATGTTTGTTGATTGCAAACACTTCCAAATGTCACTGCAAAATGGGGAGAAGCTTTGGAAAAAGCTCATGATCTTTGAACAAATCTATGATGTCATACTCTTTGTTGTTAGCAGAAATTGTTGCCACAACATGAGAATCAGGGATCAAAATGGTGTGGTATTGACCCTGAATTTGTATCAGTAGCATGTTAGCTAGATCTACCACACAACTGTGTGGTGCAAGAAAATCAATTCCTATGATACTAGGATGATCATGCCTTACCATCAGTTGGAAAATGTGTGAGGCCTTTAAATGGCCTAGCTCTACCGGCAGGGGTAGAGATCGGTATGCAGGTAGCCTAGTACCATCTACTCCTGACATGTTGATCCTCCATCCAGTGGACAAAGGAGATGTGTCTGGGTGTTCATCATGTAATACAGACACAGCCGCACCTGTATCTAGCAAGACTACAAGTTGGCGGCCCCTGACCTCGGCCTCAGTGCAGGGCCTTCCGTTTGTATCCAAGACCAGCTTGTTTACAATCCAGACTGGGGCCTGTAATTGTCAAGCTGTACTGCTGGGAGCATGGAGAGGTTGGGCCTGGCTTCTTTGAATCACTTCACCATGCTGCACCGATGCTATATAGGGAGGAGCTTCCGGGTTCAGGCCAGTATGGGCCTGAAGGCCTGTACTTCCGGTGTCACCATGGCCCATTGGGGTCTGCATCACTGGTTGTACAGCCGCAAGGGCCTGAGCAGGAACAGCATCCACCACAGAGCGCACTTGCCCGAGGAGCTCTCGGAATTTCCAATTTTCTTTGGCTATCTCACTATACGAAGGACCTATTCTTTGTTGTTGTGGTTTACCCTTATTCTTGTGCTTTTTATTCTTATGCCAATTCCAGTTCCCTCCCCATTGCTGCTGCTGTTGTGGTAGTTGTTGTTGGTGTTGGGCCTGTTGGGTGTGTTGGTTATCAGCTGGAAGAGCCTGTTGATGTTGGGCCTGTTGGTGTTAGGCCTGCCCTTCCACAGTGTAGTGTGTCATGGCCTCTGAAATAGGTTCCACGGCGGCTACTTTCTTGGAACTGGAGCCCAGATCATGGATGTAGAGTTGGCAAACTCTCTCAGTTTTCTGAAGGATGTTGGCAAACCTGTCTGTATTGGGGTAGATGGTTGGCTCTACCTTTTCTCGTACTGCAGGAATCATGTTCCTAAGGAAAAGGGTCTTATACTCAATAAGATCTACATCTGCAGCTTCTTGTGCCAGGTGCTTTCCTGCTCGGTAGGCCATCCAAAGTCTCTGGTGGTATGTTGCTGGACTTTCCTTTGCATTCTGTTTTACAGGGTATGCAAGAATCACTCCTACTACACCTGGGCAGTGAGCAGAAATTAGCTCAGCTGCAACCTCATCAAAGGTGGCATTCCCATCCTGGCAGATGGCATCGGGGAGTTTGGCCCACAAACTAGGATCAATGGTTTGGTGCAGTATCTGGACCTGGTATTCTGCAGTGAGGCAAAGCATCTCACATTTAGAATGCACCTTTTCTAAGTGACAGCTGAGATTGTGGGACGGGTTCATCCGACCGATACTGTCAGCGATTTGCTGAACAGAGTAGGCCATTTGTAGGGGATTATTGGGTCGATCAGGCAGAGGTAGATTGTCTCGGGCTCCGTCTAGGGTGGCCCGAGCTGCAGCCTCAGCCGCAGTACGAACAATACCATCCTGGCACCAGCCTCTTGTAGAAGCTGCCTAATTTGGGTTTTAATGGCCTGTTTACTTCTCTCACTAAGAGGGTACATTACCTACTGCAGTTTCAATCATCGTTTGTTTCTCTTGCCTGTTTTCCACAATAATAATGGCTATCAGTGATGCTGTTTGGACCAGGCCTGGGCCTGCTCCCCCCTATCATGGGGGCCGCCATGTTGGCATCTTCCATGATGGGTGCCACAACATCGACGACATATGACATGGTGTGGGTGGAGTGGGGACCCACCGTGTTGTGGATAGCTGGGTGAGGTTTCTGGGCCACATAGTAGCGGTGTGGCTGGGTGTTGTACTGAGAGATGTCGTCATCTGATACCTTCCCTTCAGATGACGTGTGTAAGGCAGGGGCTACGCCTCCCACGCCTTAATATGTCCAGCCAGAACCTCCCGCTGATGGTGCAGTTTTGCCATCTTACTTTTACATTCAGCATGACTCACAGTTGCAACATCCATATCAACCTCATCCTGCATTTGCTTCTGCAACACTCTATATGCAGCGCTTAGTTTGTGATTGTCTCTAGTAGCCACTTCCAAGTCATTACGTACCTGGTTCATCTCGTCCTGTAGCTCTCCCATCTCCTCACTCAACTGTGCTTTCACTGTACTTAACAAGTCATTCATATGCAATGCCTGCCCCTTATCCTGTCTGAAACTTTCACACTTCTGCTTCAACGTACAAAGTTCCTGTTCTCCAGCTTGAGCTGAATGATGCAAAAGTGATTCCTTTTCATTCCACAGAGTTTGAAGTTCAGACTCCAAATTCTGCTGCAGTCTAACACATTCTGTTTCCTGCAAACCCATCTGTTGCTTAAGAGATGAAATTTGCAGATCAAGGGTTTGAAACCTCACTTCGGAGGCTTCCAAAGCAGCATAGAGGGTCTGGACCATCAGCCCTTTAGCTTGACGCTTATTGGTTGATTGTCTCATCTCTGTCTACTGGGTTGAAATCCCCGGCATAGGGTTGTCAGATTGATTTGCATCCCACACGAAGTCAGCCCATCCTCCATGGGAGGCAAGGAAGTTTGAGACATTTGCATCTCAGTTCTGCTCAGATATTTGATACGGTGGCCATTGTGTCGGAGGGAACTAAAAATTAAACTGTGAAAAAGGCGCCATGCTATGTATCGAGCCACAGCAGGAGCACTTTATACACATTCGGGCTACTGTAAGATTTGTAGGCTTACAATTCAAAGCTGTAATGGAGTGAGTGGAGTCGGCATCGACCACACCCAAAAAGAAAACAGCCAGACTTTGTAAGTGACTACAAACTGGTTTTAAAACATGAAAGGTGATACGGGAATGTGCACCTACTGTCCCCATTGGAAAGGGAAAAGTTATAGCAACAAGTGAAAACTTACAAACACCAAATATCGCCTGCACGCAGTCGCAAATTGTTAGGAGGTCTAAACCTCACTTTCAGGTTCTTGGCAATATTGGGAATGCAAGTAATCACAGACACGTTGCATAAGAGTATTAAAATTGTTTATTACTACCAAAAAGGATAAAATCACAGTTGCCTTAAGCAGTTCTTACCAATACGAACCGTGAGCCAGTGCTAAGTGTTCCCTATACCTCGAGGTTTCTTTATGTCTCTTGGGATCTCCGAGGTACAAGCTTTGTGTATCACATTATATACCTATGATAATTACTATGGCTACTATAAGATAGAAACATTTCTAGTTACAGAGATGAGCCCTATTGGCTAAATTAGAGGAGGCTCCACAGTCCAAGATAACATTATACAATTTTGTAGTAGTCATCAGTTTGTGAAACAAAAGAGTTCTTATACAGAGTCTTACATAACTCAGTGTAGTAGTAGTACAAATCACCAAAAGGTGGCAATGCCAACTTACATATCATAATTATTTCAAGGACACAGGTGTCCTGGCATCTTGCAAGTAAGAAATACACAGAAAATACATAGAAGAATATATATGTATTAGCAAGCAAAGTGTATTACTACAATATGCATACTTATCCAGACATCTACTCTTATACGGTAGATGCCCTTAGCCCTATATGTTGGTATAACATATACCTAAACACTAGCTGTCTATGGTGTACCTCTGAGGGTACCAATAAGGGTGCAGGGACCTCATGTAACACCCTGACCCTCTCAACCCTCCGATCACTGAGAAGAAATTAATATCCATATCTCTGGGCCACTGGTTCCCCCTTCCCTACCCGTACCTCAATCACCAAAAATAACCCACTTTACTGTCCCTGGTAGTCTACTGGTATCCCCCACCATGCCAGTAACTGTGATCACATGTACTGGTACCCAAACTCAATCCCTGGTGGTCCAGTGGCACCCCCCCACTCCCCACCCACACAGGACCCCCAGCCCATCCAGCACCCCCATCATTGGCTGGCAGCATGCCCACCTGAGACACCTCCCATGGCCACCCACCAAATGACAGCTACTAGTAGCAGCTGCAAGTCCATTGGACCACACTGTGGACCAGGGGCTTGCAGATACACTATAATACTCAATCTACAAATATGTGTGAATGACTGACCTCATTCATATATTTGTGAATGAGTATTACAGTGTACACTGCAAGCCCATTGGTCCACAGTGTGGTCCAATGGGCTTGCAACTGCTATTGTAAGCTGTCATTCGGTAGGCAGCTGCGGAGGTATGCTAGTGGGTCTGCTGTCTGCCAATGATGGGGGTGCTGGGTGGGTTGGGGTCCTGTGTGGGTGAGGGGGGTGCCACTGGGCCACCAGGGATTCAGTTTGGGTACCAGTACAGGTGATTGCAGTTACTGTCTGGGGGGGTACCACTAGACTACCAGGGACAGTAGAGTAGGTTACTTTTGGTGATCGGAGGCACAGGCAGGAAAGGTAGAACCACTGGCCCACCAGTGATATGGATATTAATTTCTTCTCAGTGATTAGAGGTACGGGGATACGGCAGGGAGAGAGGAACAACTGGCCCACCAGGGTTATGGATATTAATTTTTTCTTGGTGAATGGGAGGGGTGGAGGGTACCGCTGGACTACCAGGGATGTAGGATTTGCATTATTCTCAGTGATCAGTGGGTCAGAATGGAGAGGGGGTACTACTGCGGTCCCTGAGGTCACCAGGTGCATTTTGCTGGCCAGCCCTGCACAACATATGCAAATGGAGCCATAATGACATGCAAATGAACCCATTTGTGCCTTACATGCATAAGTACCCCATTTGCATATCAGTTTCTGAATATCAGGAATTTGCATATGGCGTATCTCTGATGCGCTGGCACAGTATCCATTCCTGGTATTCAGACCTGTCTGGGGGGATGCACCAGCACAGTGTAGTTGTGCAGGGTGCATTATTCAATATATTCAGAAGGGATGCACCATGACCTATCACTTTTGAATAGATCCCTTTGCTGCTCCAGTTCATCTCAGTTGCGCTGTGCTCCCACTTGCGCCATTGCCAGGCACATGTTTGAATATTGGGCCCACTATGTACAATTATCCTGGTTACATACACTGGAAGAAAAATACAAAGGATTAGTATATAAAAATTTCATTTTTTTTAAATACACTATACATAAAGATGCAGGACAACACTAGGACCATACCATGGAAATCAAAAGGTAATTTCCCAAGGGATATTTATCCTGAGTCTATGGGTGGAAAACAGTCTCTGGGCTTGTCTGCTTGAGTCAAAAAACACAATTAAATGTTTTGCCAACTAATATTTGTTCCTTGTGGTCTAAGATAATTAGATAAACTATTCTATACCTTTGGCCCTAGGTATGAAATAGTAGAACAACCAGCTCTTGTCCCTTTATTTGGGATCTCAAACTCTAAGGTAATGAGTTGACCTCAGTCCCAGTTTTGAGTGTTTAATTTTTAGATTAACAGTAATGTAATCTGGCAAGTTGTTATTAAGACTTATACATTATTTGGTTATATGTAGATTCCGTCTAAGTTCTAAATGCAACCAATGCAACTTTCTGTAAAGAGGATAATAGAGGGAGAATAACATAAGTTAGATACAGCCTGTACACCAGAACACGCTGGCAGATAGTGGATAGAAAGGGTGGCAGATAATATAGGGAATTTACATAGAGAATGGTACAGGAGGTCAGGCTGGCAGATAAGGAGAGTGGCAGACAGTAGAGGGAGAATAACATGAGGAAGGTATGGCCTGTACACCAAAAAGTGTTGGCAGATAGTGGAAAGAGAGGGTAGTGGATAATGGAGTGAATTTCCATAGGGAGAGAACAATACAGGAGGTCAGCTGGGTGGGATAAGGAAGTTGGAGGATAATAGAATAGCAGATAATAGAGGGTGCATTGTATCATGCAATTGGCTTTCAGTATTCATACTTCTCCATAAATTTGTACATGCTTACAGAGAATACTGGATCACCAACTATGCACAACCAGTATTTTCTGCCACAGATGGTTTCTGATTCCTTTTGACCTTGAGGTCAAAGCTCAAGAGGTCTGTAGGAATCTGAACCCTGAGGAGGCAGAACACAGAAACTGTGCATAAAGTTGCTCATCCTGTATTTTTTATAATGTATAGTATTATGAGATATGTACGTGCTGTGGTTCTTTTTACTTTCAGAACAAAACTCACTTGTGCAGTCTCTAGAGGTTTTGAACTGTGGTACAACAGCATTTTGAAAGGGATGGGAATTCTATATAGAACAATGCCCTACTATACACTATAATTTAATAAAAGAATATACTGTGTGTGTGTGTGTGTGTATATATATATATATATATACTGTATATACAGTACACACACACACATATATATGTCTGTGTATATGTATATGTATATGTGTATATATATATATATATATATATGATGAATACAGTATTTTTAACATAAAAATGAACAATATTTCCATCAACACACCCATAAATTTTGGAAGAGCAAAGTTAAAGTGAACTTGCAGCTGCCTGAAGTATCGAAGAAGGTCAAGCATCATTATGTTATCTTCACTAACGTGTTTACTTGTAGTGCCCAAGGTCAAGCATAGTGAATGCTATCCATTGCATAGGTGCGAGCCAAGAGCAGAAACTGGTGGATGTGAAGTTCTATGACACAGTTTTACAATCTCTTGATTTGATTCATCAATTGAGAGTAGAAGCTTATGTATCGCAGATGTGCTGTAGTTCTCTTGACATCCATTGGCAATGCAGTATGGAATTTATTCTTGTCAGATGATTTTTGAAACTGGCCATAAATTGTAGAGCTCTATCTATCCTGGCTCCAGTCACATGAAGGGTTGTATGCTCTACCTGAAGACAGATTAAATACAGTTTTAGTTTTTTTTAATCTAAGGTGAGGTGTGAACATTTACACTAGTATTTCAGTGGTGCAGAATGGTACAACATGCTAATGGCCTCATTATACTTACCCATAATCGATCATGTGCCAGCACCTGAAAAGAATGGCAACCTGAGCTGAAGGTCTCCCACCAGTTGTGATCCTTTAGAAATATTAGCATTTTTAAAGTTAACCCAGGACTAGAGGTGGGAGAAGTCCATAAACTTTGCTATGCATAGTATTTAGCCTATAACCTGAATTTCACAAAATAATCTGTAAAGCAAAACAAATGACTTTTTCATCTCAAAGTAACACAAAGTTTCCATTGTTCTCTATGGACTTCACATTACTTCTCCTTTTGGGGGCTCTTTAAGGTGAGTTTTGCATGATTCATGAGATGCAAGGTCTAGAGATGGGCGAAGTGGCCGAAATTTGCTCTGCAGAGTGATTCGTGGAGTAACGATGAACGCAAAGTCCATTGAAACCAATTACTTTGCGTTATTATGCCTTTCCCAAACCACTTCTCCACCAATTTTAAGGTGAAGTACATTGAAATCAATGTACTTCACATGACTTCACCATGTTATTGAGCTCCAATGCAAATTTGCAGTGCTTCATGGAATTGCAGGTCACATGGGCTCTAGATTGTTCTGCACAGCCTCAGTGCTGTGTACTGTGTTTGTGGAAGATGGAAACAGTTTCCTTTCTGACCTCTGCAATTCAAATCCTCTAAAAGCTGTTAACAAAAGCCTTTTTTTTTTGCTCAAAATTTAGTGCATTGATTGTAGTATACCCTCCTGTGCTCATATCATTGAGTGTTTATTGTTTGTGTGTGGCTATTGAATGTTAATTTAGAATAGTCAGTCTGTGTACTGTGAAGTGTGCTTTGGAGGAGGAGTGTATCTGTGTTGTAGGAAGATTAACTGAGAGAAAAAGGCAGTCTTTCTGTTTTGGTTATATTTTTCTTGTATAACTGTGGTAATGTACACACAGTAATATTTTCAGTAATTCTTGAAATTTTTTTGCTGATTGTAGTGGTGCAGCAGTGTATAATTTCAGTTTATTTAAAACATTTGGTTATATTGCTAAAGGTTTTCAATTTGCTACACAATACTTGTAGTGTGTGTGTGTGTGTGTGTGTGTGTGTGTGTGTGTGTGTGTGTGTGTGTGTGATGCTTACCATTAAATCAGACAAATTTTATTTTGCCAGAGTAATTGCAGCAGTGTGAACCTGCTATGCACCGCACCTGCATGAATTTTTTATACTGTTTCGTGGTATCTTTACTGGAAGTGGACTGTTACTGCCATGTACTACCCCCCCCCCAACCAGCAAAAGTTATTCTTTCCCAGATTTGGATTTGTGACTTGTGAGCACTGGTTAGGTATTGTTGTGCCTTTGTGTCTGACTCTGCATCTCTTAAGTGTGCAGTGCAATCATAATCTGTCAGTACATTTACAGTACACCATTAATTCTGGGAGAGTTTGCATTTCTTGTTAAGCTCTCATTTCACTTTGTCAGCACTGGGGAATTTTATGGACACAAGACAGTAACATTTTGGGGATGCACATTAATTCTGGTGACTATGTGTGACCACTGCCCGCATGACTGAGTGCGTCATTAATTCTGGGAGACTTTGCATTTCTTGTTACACTCTCATTTCACTTCATCAGCACTGGGAAGTTTACTGGACACAAGACAGTAGTATTTTGGGGATGCAAATTAATTCTGGTGACATGTGTGTGGCCACTGCTCACATGATGGAGTGCACCATTAATTCTGGGAGACTTTGCATTTTTTGTTACCCTCTCATTTCACTTCACCAGCACTGGGGAATTTTTTGGACATAAGATAGCATTTTGGGGATGCAAATTAATTCTGGTGACTATATGTGACCACTATGCACATGACTGAGTGTGACACTAATTCTGGGAGACTTCACATTTCTTGTTACACTCTCATTTCACTTCATCAGCAATGAGGAATTTTCTGGACACAAGACAGTAGCATTTTGGGCAAGATTTTTAGCCAAATTTAGGCCTTTTAATGAAGAGTTGAGATCTCTGACCTCGGAGATTAAATCTATATCTCTAGAGCTGGAAGATGATTCCTTGTGAACAGCGGATTCTAAGGCAAAAGTGTTCTCTCTAGAAAAGAGGTTGGATAAAGTCGACCCAGAGCTGGTGGTGACCAGGCAGAAGATCGCCAGGATGGAACTAAAATTAGAGGACCTTGAGGGTCATAGCAGAAGAAATAATGCTGTCTTGATCAGTTTGCCAGAAACTGAGGAAGGTCAAGATGTTATTTTGTTTGTACAAAAATTTGTTGAGAGGATCGCTGGGCCCTCACCATCTGGGTCTAAATATTCTATTGAGAGGGAGCATAGGGCTTTAAGACTGGTCCCCCAAACTGGTTCCCCACCAAGGCCTTTAATATTTCATTTCCTCAATTTTTTGGAAAGCCAGCACTTCTTGAAAAAAGTCAGAGAAGTTCAAGAACTTTGCTGGGTGGGAGCCAAAGTGAGGATCACCCAGGACCTCCCTGCCACCGTTAGACAGCACCGTATGGCCTTCCACCCATTGGTGTCAAAGCTCATAGCTGCAGGAATTTGCTTTAAAATGATTTATCCTGCTCACCTGCAAGTACTGGTTTCAGGTACATGGCTCAATTATGATGATCCTGAAGTGGCACATTCTGGGGTGAAGATTGCTTTACCTGATCTGTGTCATGGAACATGAACTGCATCGCTAGCCAGGTTTGCAGTTTAGAACTAGCTTTCTAAGGTGTAGCTAGGCAAATGATCTGAGCAGTGTGGTCGATTTTTCCTGCGGAAGAAGGAGAGTGATGAAGATGGGCTGTCTGGGAGCTCTTATCTACTTGCTGGACTTTTACAGAGCGATACTGGGTTATCAAAAAGTATCATCTAAAAGACTAGTTGCTTAATTCTTAATGGTGTTGGCAGGGCTTCAGAGAGATACAGATAACTTAGGGAAATTATTATAGAGTTCTCAGGGGTGAATGATTAATTTCTGTTTAAAAGACAAAGAACCTCTGTGCAGAAATACTGAGGCAAGGGTTACCCCAAAGGGCATTTGGCTGGGAAGCCAAGTTTCAAGAAAATACAAAATCACACATGCCCACACAATGCAAAGCATCATGGGCTGCATATGCAGATCACCACAGAATGTTATGCTGGTTCAACTTTAAGCAGAATTGCATGGTGCCAAAAGGCCTCTCACACAGTTTGCAAAGGGTGCTAACAGATGACATAGACATGTGTTTCATCCTACCCAGACTCATCAGTATGCCTCATCTGTTTGACACCCCAGTGGACTGAACCAGCTACCCTAAGACAGTGTGTCTTGGTTATGTTGTGGTGAACCCATTAAAATAAAAAAAACTATTTAAAAGACAAAGAACCTCTGTGCACAAACACTGAGGCAAGGGTTACCCAACGGGCATTTGGCTGGGAAGCCAAGTTTCCAAGAAAATACAAAATCACACATGCCCATACAATGCAAAGCATCATGGGCTGCATATGCAAATCACCACAGAATGTTATGCTGGTTCAACTTTAAGCAGAATTGCATGGTGCCGGAATGCCTCTCACACAGTTTGCAAAGGGTGCTAACAGATGACAAAGATACGTGTTTCGTCCTACCCGTACTCATCAGTATGCCTCATCTGTTTAACACCCCAGTGGACTGAACCAGCTACCCTAAGACAGTGTGTCTTGGTTATGTTGTGGCGAACCCATGAAAATAAAAAAACTATTTAAAAGACAAATAACCTCTGTGCACAAACACTGAGGCAAGGGTTACCCCAAAGGGCATTTTCGTTTTCTGCTTTTGAATGCAGGTCATGTGCAATTTTTTGGAATGGCCACTAGAGGGACCCCAGAGACCAGGTTTTATGTTTATGAGAACTCCTAGCTTCTTTGGCATGAATCAGCAATACGATTGTCTCTCTGAGTTAATTTTTGATGGGATATGGGTACAATAAGCAAATTTAGGCTATTTGTTTTATGTTGATTATAGTACAGTTGGGGATTACAATCTCTAAGGGGAAGTTTCTCATGGTAGAGGAGAGTCCTAGTGTGTTTTTATAGTGCTATTCACGTAGAGAATGGGAACTGGTACAGTTAATCGTTAGTTAACTTTGAATTAAGAGGTTATCTCCCATACTCTCCTTAAAAAAATGATGTGTTAGAGCTACCTACAGGTGGCTGGAAAGAGGGAGCTTTGGTAAAGGTATTCTGTGGATCGAAGCCCGTAGCAGTTTGGGGGGAGAGGGGGGTTGGGTTTGTAGTTTAGAGATGTGTAATATTGAAAAGATTGTTTCATGTTGGGATGAGGGTTGGGGGGATTATAAGGTTTCGGGGAAGGGAGTCAGCACAGTCTTATTAAGAAACATCTTGTTCAAAATGGGGAATAAGTTGATAGTACTGTTGAATTTACATTGTAAATGCAATAATTTCTAGTACCATTAAGAATGGAACATGGAACGTCAAAGGCCTTTGACAGCAAGTAAAGCAATATAAGGTTCTCAAACATTTAGTCTTGTTATCCTTAGATGTTATTTTAGTACAAGAATCACATTTGTTAGAAAAAGAGGCAAATTGTATGAGAAAATAACAGATTGGTCATGTATTTTCCGCAGGGGCTACCTCCAATAGTGCTGGGGTTTTGATATTACTAAATAGAAAAGTTCCTTTTGTTTTTAAACAGGTTCTCAGAGATCCACAGAGGAGGTTTGTGTTCATTCATTGTATCTTGTATATGACTGAAATATTGTTGGGAAGTCTTTATGGGCCTAATGTAGATTCTCCAGGCATCTTTACACAGCTGGTAGAGCTCCTATATCCATTTCTGTCCCTGCCAATTATTTTAAGAGGAGATATAAACACAGTCATGGATCCGTTAATGGATCGTTCTTCTGGTATGAGCAGAGAACGCTCACTGGCTCAAAGGGCCCTTCAGGAGTTATTAGAACACTATGATCTTTGTGATATCTGGCGAGTCTTGCACCCCTCGGAAAAAGGCTATACTTTTCTATCACCAGTCCACAAAACAGCCTACGTATTGACTATATTTTTCTATCCCATGCTCTTTGTCCAGGGGTTGTAGAGGCTTCCATACAGTCTGGCCTACCCTCCGATCACTCTCTAGTAACCTGTCATCTTACCTTTTCATTCCTCCCCAAGAGAAGTGCCCAGTGGAAAATTAATAATCAAATGCTGAAGGACCCCCTGATAGTTACAGCTCTTAATAAACAGATTGAGCAATTTATTGAAACTAACCTTCACTCTATTTCTCAACCAGATGTTATCTGGGGTGCATTTAAAGCTTTTATCAGGGGGATACTAATTAGTAGTGCTTCCCAAAGGAAAAAAGTAAAGGAAAGAGAGCTTAATACTCTTCTTTCTCAGATTTGTGCAGTTGAAGCAAGCCTCTCTGTTAATTTTTTGGATGCCCTTAAACAAGATCTTGCTAAATAAATGATGCTTATATTGAGAGATAAGGCAGAATTTCCTATTCTGAGAACTAAAGCAGCTTATTCAGATCAGGGAGAAAAGGTGGGTCATCTATTAGCACTTCGAATTAAGCAACAGGAAGCTAATAGATATATTTCATCAATACGCTGTCAATTAGATGGTACCCTAAAAACATCCCCTACAGATATAGTATCTGAATCTAATAACTGCTATACACAGTTATATAATTCCAGGATAAACCCACCATCAGAGCAAATTTTAGATGCTTAATTAGAAGCATCTGACTTGCCTTTACTCTCTGAATCTCAATAAAAACTGCTTATATCCCCGATCTCCTCCAAGGAAATCCTCGGTGTTATTAAAAACTTACCTTCTGATAAATCACAAGGGCCAGATGGTTTTTCAGCTAATTTTTATAAAGTGTCTCAAAAACAGTTATTGCCCTTACTAGTCCCCTTATTTCAATATATACTCTTGGGTGCACCCACTGACCTTACTTTATTAGAGGCCTTAATAGTTCTTATACTTGAACCGGATAAGAACCCAGAATTAATCACAAGTTATCGTCCAATATCCCTGATGAATCAAGATGTCAAGATATTGTGAGTCATGTGATGCAGAGCACTGAATAGCTGCGTTCCCTGTAAGCTCCGTCTACCTTGCCTCCAAATAGAGCTTTTGCTTGGAATTCCAGCTCATCTCAAAGAAATTTTGTGTGTGCTGTAGCAGTGGAAGACTGCGCGGAAGTGGTTGGGGGCTTGATGGAAACTGAAATGCGCAAAGCCCATCAGAAACACACCCCTCCCGTGACACCGGAGAAGGCCTCGAAAAAGGCAAGGGCCTTGAGTGTGCAGCAGTCCCAGGGATCCACACCAGGGGGGTCGGAAGACGAGCTCTTAACGCTAGCGAGATTTTTGGAGGAATTTTGGCCCTTTAAGACCGAAATGCAAGGGATGGCTTGTGAAATGAAAAATCTTACTGGTGCACTGGAAGACCTTGCCCGGAGGACCGCAGATAATGAAGCTAAAATTCGGTCCTTAGAGGGGAATAATGAGAGAATGGATGCGGGGGTGAATCAGCTGAAACAGCGGGTGGCCAAGCTAGAATTGAAGGTGGAGGACCTTGAAGGAAGAAGTCTCTGCAACAACGCAGTGATCGTGGGTCTGCCGGAGAGAGAGGAAGGGCCAGACCTGATTAAGTTTGTGCAAAAATTCGTGGAGAAAATAGCGGGTCCCTCTCCATTTGGCTCCACTTATACTATAGAAAGGGCTCACCGTGCTTTACGACCGCTCCCCTCGCCAAATGCACCACCACGTTCGTTGATATTCCGGTTCTTGAATTGTCAAGAACAGCAACTTTTCCTGCTGAAATCTAGGAAAGCAAGGATCTGTACTGGGAGGGTGAAGATCCGGGTTGCTGAGACATACCTGTAACAGTCCAGCAAAAAGAGAGCAGCCTTCAATCCTCTGATTAACAAATTGATTGCTGCTGCGTCCAGATTCAGAATGGCTATCCGCTAAATTTCAAGTCCAGTTGGAGGAGAGTGGAAGCATTTTGAGTCGGTGGAGGTCGCCTCGATCTGCATTACAGGTTGCTTTCCCAACCTATTCAAGGACTCTTGAACCAGTAGTGGTGGCTATCGGGTACTTCTGGGTGAAGGCCTCTGGCTTTGAGGAGGTGAAGATGTCAGGTAGTGCATGTTCCTTGCTTGAGGGCTTGTGGCTGTCTGACATAACTCCTGGACTTGTTTTGTTTGGACATGAAATGTACGAATAGCATTGAAACTGTATGGACTGGGTCTAATTTGATACCTGTGTTGCCCCGATTATATTTTTCTGTTGATTTAGACATTTGGCCAAAAGTTGTGGATTAATTTGGATTACCATTGTTTGAGTGGGGAAGACTGTAGCCTCCCGTTTTCTTCTCTTTGTTTTTGAGTCCCATTCAGTTGGATGAAATGAAGGATGGTGGCTTAGGGTAAAAAACAGTTTAATTAGTCAATTTTTGGGACCAGAGGACAACGTAATTTGTAAGTAGTTCCTACTAGAGGGAGCTAGTAGCCTGTTGTGGAATGTTACCTAGCATCTAAGTCTGGGAATTTTTGGGCTGTTTGTAGCGATAACTATGGCTTTATTAGCCTTTGGAAGCTGAATTTACTATGTCAGTTGCTTTAAGGGTAATTAGTACACTAGTTTTTCGCTTGGTTAGGAGATGAAGTGGTAGGATAGGTAGAGAGTGTTAGTAGGTTAGATAATAGTTAGTTTGGCAGTGTTTTGGGTTGTTTTTATATAGGGGAGGTTCAAATCATCGTAGTATTATTAGTAGAAGGTTATATGACTGGGGTGATTCAGGTCTGAGGGTTTTACTTAGACCCTGTTAGAGATTTTGGAAGGTTTAGTAGCAGTCTAAGGGAAGGTTCATAGTATAGCATAGGATTGGGAGAGTAGTAGGTGGCGATGAGCTTATAGCCTGGAGGAGGTAATGAGGGGCGGGGTGGCGAGGCTGTGTGAACTGTTGTCACGGCCATTAATGTTTGGGTGGGGGAGGGTTATCGGGGTGTGTGGGGTTTTCGGGGGTTGTGTATAAAAGGTTTGGGATGGTTGGTTGTGGGGGTTAGTGGTGGGTTAATGTTAGCGGGTATGGTAGTGGTCTCGGGAGGTGTGGGTGGGTTAAATTGTGCACAAGTCCTTAAGGTAGGTAACAGGGTGTATGCTTAAATGGGAGCATACCATGGCTGGAGTTAGAAATTGGATAATGGCATTGTATGGGTCTTTTAAAGTGGTAACCTGAATGTAAAGGGAGCGCTACCAGAAGGTTAAGCAGTACAGTATTTTAAAGCACTTAGAGGTACTAAGGGCAGACATTGTGCTTCCTGCAGGAGACAGACTTGCTTCAAGCAGAGTGTAATTCCATGAGGCGCCTGTAGATGGGGTCGGTTTTTCCTCTCCAAGTAGTACAGAGCAGAGGTGTGATGGGTACTTCGTGAGTCTGTACCTTTGCACCAATTCAGGTCATTCAGGATGGTGAGGCAGATACGTGCTTGTTAGGGGTAAGCTACAGAATGTGGAGGTACTTCTTGGGTCCATTTATGATCCCAACTCGGATTCTCAGGTTTTTTTTGTTAAGCTTCTGGAAATCCTGGCCCCCTTTGTGCAGATTCCCTTGATCTTAGGGGGGATCTGAATCTTGTATTAGGCCCTCTGATGGATAGGACGAGGAGAAATATCGCAGTTTTTTCTCAGGCTCAACGGGCCCTAAGTGAGTTGTTGGATCAGACAGGCCTAGTGGACGTATGGAGAGTTGTTCACCCGAAAGATAGGGAGTATATGTTCACTTCTGCAGTTCACGGCTTAGCATCTCATATAGATTATCTGTTATTTTCTGGTACTCTTCTTCCTGGAGTGCTGGAGTCTGAGATTATGCCGGGGCCGCTTTCCGATCACGCGGTGGTATTAACGTCAATTTCTTTTTCCACTCTTCCTAAGAGGGGTGGTAGATGGAGGATTAATAACCAGATGCTGCGCAGTCCTAAAATTGTGGAGTTTGTTTCCATACAAATAGAAGAATTTATAGCTCATAATGTAGGAGATAATATTAGCCCTGATATTGTTTGGGGTGCATTTAAAGCATTTATAAGAGGTATATTAATAGGTCAGGCATCCAAAAGGAAGAAGGAGAGGGTACAGTTTCTATCTGAGTTGCTGAGCCGAATAAGAGCTAAGGAAGTTACTATGTCCTCGCAGTCGGCAGAGGATGAGAAGTTGGAACTGGTTAGGCTGAGGGATCTTTACTTAAAGGTACTGGGGGAACAAGCGGAGTTGGCATTAATTAAGACCAAGGCTAGTTACCTTGATCAGGGTGAGAAGGCGGATCACTTTTGGCTAGGAGAATTAAGCAATTGAATCATCTTGTATAATTCCAGGGATCCTATCTAAAGCAGATGGTCAGTTAAAACCACCCGCTGAGAGATAGTGCAAAATTTAGATGTTATTTTAAATCTTTGTATAGTAAATGGACAACTCCCCACTGAGAAAAGAGATTTTGGCCTTCTTGAGGGGCTGGATCTCCCTTTGTTGTCTGAATCTCAACAGACGCAGTTAGTGGCTGACATTACTCAGGGGAGATTGAGTTGGTTATTCAGAGTCTCCCATTGGATAGAACCCCTGGGCTGATGGGTTCTCGTCTAATTTCTATAAAAATTTTCTAGTTATTATCCCTTTACTTTTCAGTCTATTCAAACATATTTTACAGTATCGGTCGGACCAGTCTTTATTTGAGGCACTTATTGTTTTGATCTCTCAGGATAAACCCGGAGCAACCATCCAGTTACAGACCTATATCCCTGCTTAATTATTTATATTAAGATTTTGGCCAAGTTGTTGGCTGAGCAGGTAAGTCAGGTTTTATCCAGACTTATTGGCCCAGAGCAAGTGGGTTTTATGAAGGGTCGGTCGTCTGCCGATCACTTGCGGACCCTGGCTCATGCCTTCTTGATGTCCGAGGACTGTGGTACTGCCATGGCCTTGCTGTCTTTGGACACTGAGAAAGGCTTTTGATAGGGTTCACTGGGGTTTCTTGTTAGCTACGATGGGAAATTTGGGTTTCCTGAGCCTTTCCTAAGATGAATCAGCTCCCTTTATTCAAACCCTACTGCGAGGGTTAGTTGTAATGGGGCCACTTCGGACCCTTTTAATCTTTATGTAGGTACCAGGCAAGGATGTCCTTTGTCCCCTCTCCTTTTTAATTTATACCTAGAACCTCTCATCAGGGCGATTATAAATAAATGAGAAATTGAGGGTATTAGAATTCTGGACTATACTGTGAAAGTAACTGCATATGCAGATGATCTGTTGATTTATGTTTCTAATCCGAGGGTTTCCATTCCTGTTCTTCTAGAGGTTATTCGGGTGTTTAGTACATTGGCCAATTATAGGTTAAATTTAGACAAGTCAGTGGTATTTTCCCTTAACAAAAATGTTTTTAAGCAGGAGATAGTAGAATTGGGTCTGTCCTGGAAATCAGATTTTATAAGATATCTGGGTCTGAATTTAACTAGAAGTAGGATTAAGATATTTCAGTTGAACTTAGACCCTTTGGTGCATGTTATTGAGTTGGATCTAGAAAGGTGGGTGAGGTTGCCAATTTCCTTATGGGAGATGATTAACTTAGTTAAAATGAACGTTTTTCCTAGGTTGTTTTACCCTTTGAGTATGTTGAATATTTGGATACCACTTGCCTGGTTCAGGAAGCTACATAATATGATAGCTAATTTTGTGTGGGCTTATAAGAAGTCCCATATGGCCTATCAAAAATTGGCGGCGCCCAAACTACTGGGGGGATTAAGGCTCCCACACTTTGCTCTATATTTTTGGGCTGCCCATGTCAGCAAGTATTTGAGGTGGGTGAAGGGTAGTGAGGCTGCAGCACAGCACTCTTATGTACCGCTTTGGCTACAAATTGAGTTGGCTCTGACTCGGAAATATGGCTTGAGGCCTGAGGCTCTGCTCCACCTTCATCAGAAATTGTTGCCTCCAGTTATGTAGTTCTCCAATCGGATCGCGGTGAGATCCCATGCCCAACTGTGTTGTTTTTTGAAATATGATCATCTTAATGATTGGGTTCAGCCAATTTGGGGTAATCCACGTTTTGTAATAGATAATAAAATTCTTAGTCCGGCCTGGCTTCCCTTGCCTGAGGAATGCTGTGTGAAAGACTTTCTTTCGCCTGATGGGAAAATTTACTCCTCTGTTGAGATTCTGAATAAATTTGTGATGCCCACTACGTCAGTTTTTAAGATATATCAGATTAGGCACCTTTTGATTGCCAATATGGGTAGTGGGACAATTCGGAGTCCTAGGTTAGATTTTTATGATGCATTGGGGCCGTTGGTGGGTCTATCACACGCAGTTTCTAAAATATACTCTGTCTTATTTGAATGGGCGTACTCTCCAAATCCAGCTCAAGGTTTATATTGGGCCTCGGCTTTTCCCGATTTGGCGCTTAACTGGAAGGCTATATGGACGAACTGTCATAAATTCTTTTTGCAGGATTGGTTAAGGTTGATGCAGTTTAAAATCCTTCACAATATTTATTATTCCCCACAAAAATTGGTTAAGCTGAAAATTGCTACAAGCTCTACGTGTTACAGGTGTCAAGCCGGGGTTGGGGATTTGATGCACATTTTCTGGTACTGCCGGAAGGTATCCTCTTTGTGGGCAGAAATTAAAAGCAGAGTGAATCCGTTATTAGGACTTGGGGATCTCTTTACTCCGGAAATATGTTTGTTGGGAGATGTAGCTCATATTCCCGTCAAGAATAGGAGGTTCCATATAGTCTTGATTGCTGCCACGCTCAAGAGTATTGTTCTCAGACACTGGAAGGATTCTGTTGTGCTAAGCTATACTGAATGGCTGGAGGAGTTATTAGCTTGTTTGAGAATAGAGAGGATGACAGCTATCCTCCAGAATAAGCTTTCCAGGTTCGACAGGATTTGGGGTCTTTTTATGCTCTTTTTCTCTTTAGGAGAACACAGATTTATAATGGTTTGATGGTATGCCATCTTATTGGACTTGTGCCGGGGATCAGGGGTGGGGGGTCGGGCTTGGGCAGGAGGGTCTGGGGGTATGTTGCAGGGTTCGCTTTATTTTATGTACGAATACACATATGTATGTACCATCTTCTGTCTGTACCTGTAATTGTTGGATCATATCCCTGTAACGGAAAATGAATAAAGAGTTAACGGCAAAAAAAAAAAAAGATGTCAAGATATTAACTAAGTTATTAGCAGACAGAATTACATTAGTTCTGCCCGACCTCATTGGACCTGAACAGGTCGGATTCATGAAGGGTCGTTCCTTGGTTGACTATCTTTGAACCCTTTCGCACGTCCTTTCGGCATCCAGAGATGCCACTTTTCCAGCTGTTTTGGTTTCTCTCGATGCCGAGAAGGCGTTCGATAGGATCGACTGGAATTTTTTGGTTTGTACTCTTAATGCTTATAAGTTTCCCTTAAGATTTCAAAATTGGATTAAGTCTCTTTATAGTACTCCCTCAGCTCGGATTGCAGCTAATGGAGCTGTATCTAGTCTCTTTATATTATATTCTGGAACTAGACAAGGTTGCCCTCTATCCCCTTTACTTTTTAATTTATGTCTGGAACCCCTTATTCACCGCTTAATGTCTTCTCAGGGTATTTCCATTCAGGGAAATAAGGTCTCGGCTTATGCTGATGATCTTTTGTTATAACTATCGTATCCAAATACGTCAATCCCCCCTATGCTAACTATAATAGAAGAATATTCCCAACTATCAAATTACAAATTAAACATTGAAAAAACTCTTGTCTTTCCTCTTAATCACAAGGTTATTAAAAGCACCATCACGGATCTGGGCCTTTCTTGGACACAGAATTCCTTAAGATACCTTGGTATTCAAATTACCAGAAACCTAGCTTCACTTCAAAAAATTAACTTAGATGCCCTGGTAAACACTATTGGCGTGGATCCAAATAGATGGTACAGATTATCCATCTCATTATGGGGCCAAGTGAATTTAATCAAAATGAATGCTTTTTCCAGGCTGTTCTATCCCCTGTACCTACTCAATATCTGGTTACCTTTGATTTGGTTCAGCAACATCAGTGGCTTGATTACAAAATTCATTTGGGCCAATAGGCAGCCTAGGACTGCTTTTCACAAGTTAGCAGCACCCAAGGATAAAGGAGGTCTCCGTCTCCCTCACTTGATATTTTATCATTGGTCGAGTCATATTGTTAAATATATTAGATGGTTGAGGCATACAGAAGAAAGTAATACTGCTGTTTTTGTTCCTAATTGGCTTAAAATTGAATTGTCTCTTATTCAAGCAAATGGTCTAGCACCAGCCACCCTGCTCCATATTAAACCTTGTGCTCTCCCCCAAACTTAAAATCAACCCCCATCGCAACTTCTGTTAGAGTACACATGCAGATATGCACCTTTACTAAGTATATTCACATTTTTGATTTAATGCAACCTATCAGGGGTAATCCAAATTTAAAAATAGCTAACAAGCCGATCTTGGCTTCCCCAATTGGAAGGCACCTGGCTTTCCCATTTTGTCACAATGGATAATTCATGGTCCTCTTCTATTGACATATTAAAAATCTCAACATTCCCACTAAATGTATTTTTAAAGTTTTCCAGTAAAGGCACCTAATAGTGAAAGTATTTGGTGTGACACCTCCCCAAAAGGGAACTAAAACTTTCTTGGAAGAGTTGACCTTTACAGCCAACTCGGTCCATTCTGTATCTAGTATTTACAAGATCTTATATAACTGGGTGTATCCAGACTGTTTTGCACCTGTGAGGTACTGGACTTTGTTTTTTCCCAATCAAGAAATCGATTGGATAACTTTATGGCATAATTGTCATAAATATATCACTCAGGATAGGCTACAGGTTACTCAATTCCATATATTACACAATATATATTACACCCCTCAAAAATTATACAAATATGATCTTATTGGTTCACCCACCTGCTCTCATTGCCAACAGGCAGAGGGTTCTATTTTTCACATATTTTGGACTTGTCCCAAAGCCTCAACTCTCTGGACTGATAGCCAGCAAAAGACGGATCCCTTGTAAGGTTTGTCTGACGTTTTTACCCCAGAAGTATGCCTTTTAGGTGATTATGCCACAATTTCAGTAACTACCAGATAATATCACATAGCCCTGATAGCCCTCTCTGTCAAAAAGGTTATTTTCCATCATTGGAAGGATAGTACTGACATCTCTTATTCTGAATGGCTAACAGAATTACTTGCTAATCTTAGAATGGAAAAAATGATGGCAAGTCTCAATAACAGGATGGACAGATACAGAAAGATATGGGAGCCTCTTCACACGCTGTTCTCCATTTAATTTATCGTACTTGATATTTGGCTAATAGCTTGATGAATATGTTTACAGGAATTGACTGTGGGGGTTCTTTTATGTTTGTGGGGAGGGGGGAGGGAGAGGGCTGGGGGGAGAAGGGGAAGCAGTTCCAGAGTATATTGTTTTTTCTAGTTTCATGTATAACTCAGATTGCTTTTTCTGGATCTGTTCTCATTATTCAAAAAAAATTAATAAACATTGATTTGAAAAAAAAAATATGTTACAGTACCACATTAGATGTTGGACTCAAGTCAGAATATATGTATGGCATGTGCTTGTGATCATCATGTCACCATGGTGAAGTGGAAACATTCAATATCTATGATGATGATTCCCTGAAAGGGAACTACATGACAGACTGCTTACAACATGCAACAAAATTCCATACAAATTAAATGGCTGTGTCTATGAAAAAACATGATAGTAGTACGAACAATAACTCACCATTGTGGTATGAAGCAGACACAAAGGGTAACATGTTTCAGTGATGCAGCAGGCATCAACGCAGACAATGCTCTCATTTGGGACACTGTGAAACATTTCTGGCCTTATTGTTCATAGGGACGTTTTATGAAATTAAAACAGCAGGACAACAGCAGCAGAATCAGGCATCACCAGGCAATGCTCTCAGTTGGGACACTGTGGCAAATTTCAGGCCTTATTATTCATTGGAACTTGTCATGAAATTAAAACAGTGGGACAACAGCAGCAGTACCAGGCTTCACCAGGCAATGCTCTCACTTTGGACACTGTGACACATTTCTGACTTTATTATTCATTGGGACTTTTCATGAAATTAAACAGTGGGACATTCACAAGATAGGAAATCTGGAAGGGGGGGTAGTCCTGATAGGTGATTTATTGGTATTTTGATTGTTGTTGTGGGTTTGTATAATACGAAAATGTAACACACTAACCAGTAACCAAAAAGTAATACATTATGAATATAAAGCAGTAGTGCCAGAAAATGGTTACCATTGTGACCTATACTTTTTTAATTATATGTTACATTAGTCCTTATCTAATAAATGTGTATACAATGGAACAATGCCCTTATTTCCACAATTTAAGTATGCTGCACTCCTTTTTTTCACATATGAATTAAATAATAATTGGGACACTCATTTTACTATGCGATGCACATGAACCAGGTTTTCATCAGTCTTCTCAAATGCTTTTGGACATCAACTATTTAAAATAATTTCTGTAGTGTCTAAAATGGAGTCACGAGCAGCAGACAGTGCTCCGTGACCTTATGGAACAGTAGCTGTTCAAAAACCCATGGGAATACTGATGAATACAAGGTCAGAGTAACATTAAAATGAGCACTACTTTTATTATTTCATATGTAAAAAAATAGGGAGAAATGCAGAATAAAATAAATGGTGGAAAGAAAGGCCTCATACAATCAAGGAGAAATGCAGAATAAAATAAATGGTGGAAAGAAAGGCATCATACAATCAGTAGATAAGGGCAAATTGAAAACATAATAGTAAAGTATGTCTAAATTGTCAATGGATTATTGCACTGCTGCTTTAACATGATTTAAGCAAAACAGTATAATTCTAATCTAAATCCCACCTCTCACAAATCTATCACCCCCATTATACTTTCTGCAACAGAAATGCAGTTGTTCTGAATTCTTACTTACTTTATTTTAGTTTTTAAATGTCATAGGCTTGGCAAAATGGTGGATGCTGCACGCTTTCATTACAAGTGAAACTGTGGTACCACACTACTCACTGCAATAAAAGTATCTTGAAGTGGGCATTTCAGCACCGTGGATTCAGATGAAATGAAAGCACGCAGTGTCCCCAAAGTTGGCAACCACAGGATGCTTAGAAAATAAAATAAAGTAAGTAATAAGAACAAAATAGTTTCTATTGTGACAAGCCTAATTGGGGGGAGGATATTTGGGGTAGGTGGAGATTTAGAATTATGAGTGTCAAGAAATACTTATTACTTTTCTGAATCTTTTTCAAGGGATTATTCTTCACATTGGGGCATTAATACCACATGTTGAGTGATGTAGCAAGATAGCAGTATAAACTGGATACATTCATAAGATAGGAAATTATGGGGGGTGGATTGTCATGGTAGATGACTTTGGGGTTTTTTTGATTGTGGTTGTGGGCATGTATATTACAAAAATGTAACAGTAAACAGTAAAAAAAAAAGCAATACAGCATGACAATTCAAGCAGCAGTGCAAGAATGCAGTTACAATTTTGACTGATACTTTTTTATTCTATGTCATATTGCCCCTTATCTAATAAGTGGTGTATAAGAACAATACCCTTCTTTTCACAATGTAAGTGTGCTGTACTACTTTTTTTTTTAAGTCAGAAGTCAAAAACAGAGTACTGATGTTAATCTGGCTTGCATCAGGTTTTCAACAGTCTTCTCACATGCTTTTGGACATCAACTATTTAAAATAATTTCTGTTGTGTCTAAAATGAAGTTGCATGCAGCAGACAGTGCTCCATGATCTTATGGAATAATAGTTGTTCAAAAATGGATGGGAATACTGATGAATACCAGGTCAGAGTAACATAAAATGAGCACTACTTTTATTAATTCAGATTTAAAAAAAATATGTAGTGCAGAACAAAATAAATGATGGAAAGAAAGGTATCATACAATCCGTAGATAAGGGCTAATTGAAACTATAATACTAAAGCATGGGTCTAAATTGTCAGCAAATTATTGCACTGCTGCTTTAACAAAATGTAAGGAAAACTGTCACAATTGTAATCGAAATCCCACATCTCACAAAGGTAAACCCCTCCCATTATGCTTTCCACAATATAAATGAATTTTTTTCTGAGTTCTTACTCAATTTACATTATTTTTCAAATGACCAAGGGTCAGCAAAATAGCAGAAGCTGGGCACTTTCATTACAGTTGAAACTGTTGCACTGCACCACCCGCTTCAATAAAACTGTATTGATGAAGGTGTTTTGGTGCCGTAGTTTGGAATGAAATGAAATGAAAGCATGCAGTGTCTGCAAAATTGGTGACCACATGACTTTTAGAAAATAAAATAAAGTAAGTACTAAGAAAAATTTTTTTCTATGGCAGAAAGCATAATGGGGTGGGGTGGACATTTTGGGGGAGGTGGGGATTCAGCATTATGAGTGTCAAGAAATACAGGATTATTGCACAGATGCTTTAACAAAATAAAATCAGGAAGAAAACATTAATTGAAAATAAATTACATACTTAGTCTGTGTAAAAAAAAATATTAAGAAAAAAAGGAAAAGTGAATGACATTTTTTTAGGGGGAGGTACTGTAGATTTGGTTAACTGATTATTATTTACGGGGCCTGGGGTCTGGGGCTGACCAGTAAGTGTGCATAACATGTTTGCTATTTCTGCTAGTTGAGCCTCAGTGCTGTTCAGCTGCTGGCAAACAGTGTCCACAACAATACACATGGCTTTCAACTCACTCCATAACACAGTAAGATCACCCTGTGTGGGAGGTAGTTGTGATGGGTCACCTGTAGCTGTGGGGGGCCACCACTGGTTCTGCTGCCTTATCCTTTCAGTGTTGACCCCGAGCAGGCTCATGCGCTCTTTCTTCTTGAACCTCTTCTGTTGCAGGAGTGACTGTGATTTCCTGCAGCTTCACCTCCCGCTGGGCAAGGTGGTACACTGACAGGTGGGTTCTTTTCCCACCCATGCCCTCAGTGGCTGCCCTTGTGACTATGACATACATTCATTTCACATAGCTTGCATTTTACCACCATTGGGTCACAAGGGAGGAAGGGAGATGAAAAAATCCCAAACAGGAAGGCTGTGAGGAGGACAAGGCACAGGCAGTAGGGGGTGCCAGATACTGACGGCTGCTCTTCTGCACTTGAGAGAGGGGCAACAAGCTGCTGCTGCTGTTCTGGTTGCTGCTGTTGCTGCTGTTCCTGCTGTTGGGGTCATCACTGGTAGCCACCAGTGCTGCACGGCTAGCAATGGCAAGACTCCTGTCAGAAGAAGCAGCAGCTGCTGCTGCTGCTGCTTTGAGCACCCCATGTTCACTTGAAACATTTGACTATGGGAGATCATGGGCGGTAGAAACACTACCTCAGTTGAGGTGAGTAGGTTGCCCCAGGCCACCATGCATTTGGGGCCCCCACCTCCCATAACTTTGCCCACTTCCATCCATCTTAACAAAAATGAAATGTAATTATTAAACTAAATCAAAAAAATACTAGTAAAAGTACTAGTAGTAAAAATATTTGTAACTAAAACTAAGTAGCTAAAAAAACAACTTTTAAAAGTAAACCAAGGTTTTAAATCAACTCAGGCTAATAACTGCAAAGGTTAAACAAAAGGATCAAAAAACTTTAAAGCCAAAAATCAGTAAATACTGTAGATCGAGTAGCACTGTAGCAAAAAGCATACATCAAACAATGACTCTATCTAGCTCCTTCTCCAAGAGAAAGTGAAACTAATTCACTGACTTCCTGCCTAATTAACTGCCTGCCTGCATCTTGTGACCTGCAGACAGTTAAACATGTTTATCTGTGGGCTGTTTCTTACAAAATTCACCTTCTCAAACTGAAACTCGAAGTTAACTCAAAGTCCATTAAAGGCAAATTTTGACCTTTCAATGGGAATTTCATGTAATGCAGATTCGAAGTTGGGCACTTTGAGTTAACTATACAGGCATAGTAAAACTTTGCAGCATCTCTACCCAAGATGTTAATTTTCTCTTCAGTGTATTTACACAGTATTATTATATATCCATGCCAAGGTTTATTAAAATTATCCATTTAGTTTTTAAACTACAGTCCTTACAAATTTCTGCATCTCCCTCTGTTGAGTCATGCCATCTGACAGCAGAAGCAGGATGACCACTGCATCAGGTTACAATGAGGGCTCCCCCCAAAGGTTCTCTGAAGCATGTATGGCTAATAAACTTAACAGCAAAGGCGCAAAACATGGAAATAATGGCTATTTGAACATGGCATATTATTGAAGATCAGCTTCAGAACATGCACCTAGATACTGTAACCTTAAAACACGAGGCAGGGATAGAAACAGGTAAATCAGAAATTATTGAAGAAAAGCTGAATATTATCGAGGAGCAATTAGCATTACTTGAGGAAACGCTTTGCAAAGTAGAAGAAAACGCTGACAGTAGCCTTGCAAAATTGATTTACTGGAGACTAAAGTTGATAACTTGGAGACTCATAGTAGAAGAAATAATTTACATATAGTAGGGGTGCCTGAATTGGTAGAGGGAAATTATAAGAAGAGATTTCTCCAAGATTTCCTTCCCTTTATCCTGAATTTCAACTGGCCATTGACCCTGGAGATTGAGAGGGCACATAGATCACTGAGAGCACTTCCAAGACAGGATCATAAGCCCAGACCCATTATTGCTCCTTTTTCTTCATTTTAATATTAAAGAGGAGGTTTTGGTATTGGCAAAGCAGAGGAAAACTTTATATTGGGGACAAGATAGAATTTATTTATTTCAAGATTTTTCCTCAGAGGTGATGAAGAAATTGAAGGCTTATGGGGACATCCATTTTGTGCTACAAAAACTCAATGCATCCTACTACGTGAAATATCCAGTTTTACCGGTGATCTCTAAGAGGGGAGGTTGACATAGTTTCAAATTTCCTGAGGAAGCCTGGGATTTTGTGGTGAAACATTGGCCAGAAGTGATTTCTTTACTAAGAGATGGACCTAAAATATATTCAAATTTTAACCATGGTCCAACTGCCAGAAATGGAACCGAGAGGCCAAAACATTCTCTCATGGAACCCCAGGCATGAGATCTCATGCATCAGCATAGCCCATGCTCTTTGCCTGGCACCGTTGAGTCACACTTTGAGCAATCTCAAAAAACTTTATCTCAGTCTTAAAACACAGTGTCAGACACCCTAACACCCAAGCCTCCTTGCTTAAATCCTCACCCTGGTCAACCAAAATAAATAGGAAATCTCAGTTGTTTTTAAAGAATAAAGCTACCACAAAAGCCTCTGCTAAACTTAGTCCTCCTGCGATAGCACAACATGTGGAAACAAGCACTACTCCATCCATGAATGTGCCTGAGTTGCTGAAGGATCCTTTTAGTCAAATTGAAGATATGTTTCAGGTGCCCCCTCTCCAGAATTTTCATTGTCTGAACAAAAGCAGCAAGAAATCTGATTTCTCTCTTCAGAACTCCACTTATGTTTTTTTCACAGGAAGCCTAATCGTCATCTCCTTTGCCCATACTGTCAGGCTGAATTGTGATTGGTTACTTTCAGTCACATGGCGACTCTGTGTTTGTGCTTCAAAATCATTTTTCCTTAAGCTTTATTATGGTTGTTGAGTTGGTATACTGTCCTTTAAACCTGTACAATGTCACTAAAGTATCTGCCTGTTGTTTTACTGTCCTTTTTAAAAAGTGGTTTCATGACAGGTGAAAGGGGAAAAGTTCAGGTTAAAGGTCATTACAGTCAGTGATGCCTGGAGAAGTCACTGCAGGCAGCCATTTCTGCTTTAGTTAAAAGCTGTGGATTTAAAAAAAAACAAAAAAAAACTTAAATGTCTGAATGCTGAAACTATGCTATATCATGCACGAAGTTTACAACCTTAGTGTACATGGAAAACGGTGCCCACATTATATACTTGGTTTTTCACTCTGCTTATGCAAAGCTCTGAGAGGGGGAAATATTCTAATTACCAAGTAAGGGTATTGGGGAAGTGTCCTATATAACTTTAAGTTTTAGTTGGAGTACTATTGACAATCATAAGCTGAGTTTGAATCTGTATTTTATTCTTGTACCTGTTTCTGGGGGAGCTTGGGATTTGAATTCATGGTCGTATTCCTTTATGAAATGCAGTAAGGTAGCCTTGGGACTGAACACAAGTATGAGATATGGTGATTGGAGCATTTAGTGTGAGGAGGCAGCAAACTTGTAACATGATTTGCATTATTAGCTATCTCTGTGGGCTACCATACCTCTTCATTCTTGCAGCCTTTCTTTATGATGATGATGGAAAGCCTTCCCATCTTGATACACCAATAATGGCAGTAAATGATTTTATAGCCAAATAAAAACTAGAGCATTCTTATGGTGTTGAGATTGTGCTTATCTAGCTAATGAACCCAATATTCCTAGGGTGTCATAACTAAAGATCTATGTACTCTTGACAGGTTGATACCTGGAAGGAAGGGCTGATGCCTCTTCTGCCTTTCTGCCTTTAGTTGCAAGATGATGTCTGAGGAGAGATATATGCAATAACTCAAGGTATGGTAAGTAGAGAATGAGTTGGAATACTAGTCCTTAAGGGTTTGTTTTCTTTTTTATTTATTTATTATATTGCAGGGAATGGAGAATTCTACATAGTCAGATAATACTTTTGAAACTTCGGTGGGCCCAGCTTTCTGCCTTTCTCATTCTGGACCTTCTGTTCAGAGTGAGATATTATGGGGAAGGGGCTGGTCTGCTATTATATAAGCAGTAGTAAACAAGTGCAAGATTTATGGAAACAGGTACAAAATGCTTCGGGTTTATAAAATCTTTTTTTTTTTATGTAATTGAATTATTCAATGTATCTCTAAATTATGGGTGGGATGTTCACAATGGGCTGTTTAAAGGTTGTGTTATTTCACATTGGGAATACCCAATGTTTTGCACACATCCTTCTTGAAGTGTGTTTGTGTGTGTGTGTGTGTGTGTGTGTGTATATATGTGTGTGTTCGTATGTGTGTGGTCTAACGAAACATTACTTCTTTATCTTTAACTAAATTTTATTAGATGCACACTTTTAATACTACTTGTTAAGGTTGAGTCTAGTGGTGTACTTGTTATAAAGAGCTTTACCTATCAGCATTTACTGTTGTTTTTTAGTTTGAATAGTTTATACCAGTTCAGTGGGATTACTTATTTCTTGCCTTAATTACTTCTTGTTCTATTTCACCATTGTACATTTTAACATTGATTAGAGTTTTAGTAATTGATAACATATTGTTAAGGAATAGACTTTTTCTGAAATTATAGTACGATAAGCACTGTTAATGTACTGCAATTACATGGAATGAGCAAGGTTTGGGTTTGCCCATTAAAAGATATAGGGTCTTAAATCATAATAATAATAATAATAATAATTCTTTATTTATAATGCACCTTTCATAACCAAGGCGCATAACAATAAAAACAGTTAAAATATATAAAACAAAACATCAGCACATTCAGTAAATACATACTTGTCAGCCGACACCTTCGCTAAATGCTTTGTTCCACAGAAATGTTTTTTAAAGCCTGCTTGAAACCCCCCATGGTTATGCACTCCCTAATCTGACGGGGTAGAGAATTCCAGAGGGTCGGGGCCATGAACATAAATGCCCGTGCTCCCACAGATTTTAAGGTCACCCTCAGAATCTCTAGCAACCCCTCATTGGCCGAGCAGAGTGGTCACTCAGGGAGATAAGGAATCAGGAGCTCTTTCAGGTCATCTATATAAGCACAAAGCTGATGTGACTATGATACAAGAGATGCATCTAGTGCCAGCAGAAGCTGATAAGCTAGCTTGTAGTTGGATAGCCATGGTAGAACATTGTAATTTTTCCTCAAAAAAAAGGGGGAGTGGAAATTTTGATTAGGAAAGGGGTTAACTTCATTAAACTTGGATATTTAACTAACACTGAGGGCAGATACCAGGTTTTGTTGGGGTGCCTACATGGGAGGAATGTAGCCCTTTGTAACATTTATGCGCAAAATTCAAAGCAGAATTATTTCTTCCAAAACCACCTGGGCTATGTTCTAGCCAATTTAGGGAACTATGAAATCATATTGGGGGTGATTTCAATTAAGATATGGACCCAATTTTGGCTAGGTCTACACCTAGTCCCTGATGGTTTTTAAGGTCTGCAGCTGTCTATGGATGTTATGATTTATTTTAAATTGTTTTAAATTGATGGGATTTTATGATTGTACAGCACCTTGGTTTTGGAAAGGCACCTCATAAATAAAGTTTTACTTACTTACTTCACTTACTAGAAATACAGGTACTTTATCAGTTGTACAAAGAAGTTTGCATAGTATGTTGGGGGACTTAGTCCTATTAGATGCTTGGAGGTTGGCACATCCCAGTGGGAGGGATTTTGCATTCTTGTCTAGCAGACATGGGGTCTGTAGCAGATTAGAATACCTCTTCATGCCTATTGGTTTGTGTAAGAACTTGAGCCATGTGAAATATGAAAATGTTCTCATATCAGACCACAGTCTTCTGAAGGGTTTAGTGTTTCTTGAAAACAACACAGAGAAATCCAGTACTTGGCAATGTAATACATCTTTCTTGCAGGACATGAAGTTCACAAACTGGTTGCAGGAAGAGACAGTCTCATATTTTAAAATAAATGACAATGGAGATGTATCGGGTATGGTGGTCTGGGATGCCTTTAATGCATTTATAATGGGATGTACAATTAGCTTTGCATCTAAATGGCAAAAAGAGAGGCAGTAAGATCTGAAATTTATGGAGGAAAATCTAAATAAAACCATGGCAGAACTGAAACCAAACCCTTTAGCCAAAAAAAGATTTATTATATAAAATATTGGGCTTAAAATATGACATCAATAAATTACACTTGGCAAAGATTGAATATTCTGTATTTGGGGTTAAACAAAGATTTTGGGAATCAGGTGAGAAGGCAGGTAAATTGTTATTGATTATGTAAACAACAAAATCAAAACAATATAAAATGGATTAAAGAGAAGCATGGTACAATAACACATAATGGTAAAACAATGAATGCCTGCTTCACAGATTTCTATGAGAATTTGTTCGTTCAAAAGGCACAGCAGGGGTAGACACCATAAAATATTTTCTAAACTGAACAAAATACCCTCATTATCACCCTCAGAAAGGCAACAATTGGATATGCCAATTGCACTGCAAGAAATATTGAAGGTCATTGCTAGGTTGCCTAAAGGAAAGCCCCAGGCCCTGATGGTTTGCCATGTGAATTTTATAAGCAATTAAATTCATCTATTGCACCACATTTACTTGAAGCTTTTCAGAACACCTTTTTTGAGGGTATTTTACCTGACTTGTTGAATGAGGCCTACATATGTTTACTAAGCAAAAAAGGTAAGAACAAACTTGAGTGTAGTAGTTACAGACTGATATCTGTTAAATATTGATTACAAGGTAAAAGCAAAGGTCTTGGGTATCCGAATTTCTAAATTATTGAATAATTTAGTGGGCAAGGAGCAAGTGGGGTTTATGCAGGGTAGGCAAGCTGCAAACAACCTCCGTAGGCTGGTTAGGGCTGCTCAGGCTTCAGGGAGATGCAGTACTCCAGCTTTAGCTATCTCCCTAGATACTGGCAAAGCATTTGATTCCCTAGAGTGGGATTACCTGTATAACTTATTGGCAGTTAATAATTTTGGCCCTGGCATCTTGAGATGGATTCAAACTCTGTATGCCAAGCCAATGGCCTGGATAATCACTAATGGCCTGTGATCCTCTCCTTTCCCTTTGCATTGAGGCTCCTGACAGGGATGCCCACTCTCCCCTTATTATTTGTTCTTGACATTGAGCCCTTAATCAGGAGAAACATGCAATCAAGCAGAATTCATGGAGTCCAAACTAGGAAATATGCCAGTAAAGTGTTTGCATTTGCGGACAATATTCTGCTGTCATTTACCCAAACAGCACTCTCCCTGAAAAATGTTAAATTATTGCTACATGATTTTGATGCAGTCTCTGGTCTTTTTGTCAAGTGAGCCAAATCAGAATGCTTAATGCTGAGTAAATCCTTGACAGAGTTGGACAGGCTGAAAAAACAGTTGAATAGCTCTTAGCCTACTGATGGGTTCACCTGTTTAAGTAGTAATATATTTGATTCAATGGACAAAATATCCAAAAGCTCTCTTTCTGTAAGACTTTGTTCAGCCTGTTTCCACCCTTAGGGCTTCTTTCTAGCTGGTCTAATGCCATGTATTTTGTGCTATCAACCTTTTGATTGTGCCTCTCCATGTAATGTCTGGCATGGGGCTTGTTGAGCAGACCTGCTTTTATATTTCTAATGTGCTCCTGCACTTTTTGTTTAATTGGCCTGACTGTACACCCCACATACAACAGATTACATGGGCACCAAATGCCATAAACAATGTATGTGCTGTTGCAATTCAGGAAAGATTTTATTTTCACTTTATAGTCCTAAGGGTGGAGACAGACTAAATAAACTCTAACAGAAAGAGAGCTTTTGGATATTTACTTTGATTAGCCTACAACCAAAGGGCCCAAATACATAAATAGATCCCAAATCAATTTTGAAGCAAAAATAGTCTTGGTTACTAATATTATTTTTGCTTTTCACTTTCTTCCCTAGTTCTTAAACCTTGAAAGGAAGGACTGTGATATGTGGATCCCCCAGCACTATGCCATGAAAAATGAAGGGATTGATCACTGTTCCAGATAAGAACTTCCAAGTAAACTAAAGTAAAAACAAACTGAGTTAACAATGCATGAAATTGATTAATACTTTAATCAAATTGTATGTAATGTTTAATGGTGCACTTTGCAAGAAGTGATGATTAAAAGGTAATATGATTAATGAAAACAAACAGTAGATGTTTTTGGTGCAATGAGCTGGCAAACATGCGGCCTCAATGAACTGAACATCAAATAATATATGCAATGTTATGATTAAAGTTGTAACAATACATAACTGAATCCTTTTGGAACTTGAAAAACAAATGAAGTTGTGATTAACTTGGAATAACCTGCATATTTGGTGAATTTATATATGAAACAATGCTAGAAAAAAAGCTTAAAAAGAAATATTTAATAAATATTTAATAATATTTTCCTTTAGTAATGTAAAAAAATGTATTATGAACATATTCAATAGAATAATGAATTGGATGCATTTTGTTTATATTTAAGAGTCTTTTATTTGATCAGAGGTTCTAATCCTCCCACAGCCACTTATTACTTGAATGCATGTAATAAATTAGAATAATCACTGGGGGAACTCTTGGATGTTTAAAAAAAATTACTACTTAAGGGAGGTATTCTCAAACAAACCCCACCCTCTGAGGAAGACCACTCTCTGGCTGAAGCACTGGAGAAAGCTGGGTAGGAGAGCATTTTCCACATTGGTGAGAAGAGCTGTATGTCTGTCGAATAATTAATTCACAAAATAAAAGATTTGGATTTGAAATAAGTTTATATTGTCTCGTCCTGCTTCTACATTGGAGTGCAGTGACATTCTGGACTATTACTTTCGTTTGAGGAACTTAGAAGTAAATTTCTTTAAATAAATTTTAATTTTGTTATTACCTTCAAATAAGGAATTTTCTTTCTGCCAAGTATTTGGATTCTAATTTCACCCTCCTGTCCTCCAAGGCATGGAACACTTTCTTCAAGGTTGCTCACTTAGCAAATGATTTAGCCTTTTGCATAAATTCTTAAATGAAGTTGAGCCATCCTTAACAGACTCTGCCAGATCCAAATGACAAGCTGATCTGGGTTTGTTGATTTCTAAGGACGTTTGGAAGAAAACCTGGGATAATGCAGGCAAATATTTTAGGAAGATTTAAAGGAGATTGATTCAGTATAAAATTCTCCACTGTTTTTACTATTCTCCATGCAAATGTTTAGTTTGGGCCTGGCTCCAAATGATCAATGTTGGAGATGTGGACAGGTGAATGCAGGCCTGGGCCACTTGTTATGGTATTGTAAAGAGGCTCTAGATGTTGGAAACAAATTCATGCTATATATTAATCAATCCTTGGGTCATCCATCCCCTTTTCCCCATTGGTCCTTATACTTGGGGATATCTCAAGCATTGTTGGAATACACAAGCAAGGAAAACTGGATTTTAGGTGTGGCTTGGCTTTTAAAAGGCTACTTCTGCAAAACTAAAAAGAGTCAAACAATGGCTAGATTCCTTGGGGGTGGGGGGCAGCAAATAATGAAAGAATTTGCCACTCTTTACTTGGCAAAAATGAATTATTTAATACTATGTGGGGACCATTGCTGTCTTATTGTTCATAAAAAAAAGAAAATGTTATTATTTTGAGCTAGTGTACAGTTAATTCCTATTTAAAAAACTCTATTTTAGCCTATACTCAGGAAATAAGGAATTAATGGGATTTTGAGTAAATGCTGGTATACTGCTTTCTGTTCCCTTAAAAAACTCCTGTATGTATTAGATTACAACTAACTGTGAATATTGATCTTCTGCATACTATTGCTCATGTTTGATTTTTGATTGTAAGTGACAAATCTTAATGATATCCTTTATGAAGTTAATGGGTATTTCTGTGAAAAAATTTACTAAAATTTTAATTGAATATAAAAAAGTGCTTGACCATAATCATGCTGCACCCAAAGAGTGAATTTATCTACATAGGTCATGTGACAAGCTTCAAATCCATGTATGGTTTGTGGTGTCTATGGCACTTGGATTGTACAGTAGAGTTGCCACAGTGTCTCCCCTGACGATCTCCCCATGCTTTCACAATGGTCCTTGATGGCAAATTGGGCCATTTTGAGCATGTCACTGTCAGGGAATATGATATGCCATACAGGATTCTGAAGCATACTTATGTGGGCATCACATGTAAAGTCCATTTTTGGCACTTTATTATTACTTGTACATATTGCAGGGAGAAGTGTGACCACTTACACTAGTCTTTCAGTGATGCACAACAATGTAACACAATAATAATATGACCATTATAATGTTTCACTCAAAGTGTGTGTTTATGTACATTGATCATGTAACAAGATTCAAAACTATCTATGGTTTGTGTTGTCTATACCACTTGGATTGTGCCATAGGGTTGCCACAGTGTCTTGTGGTACAATCCCCATGCCTTTACAATGGCTCATGCTGGTGAATTGGGCCATTTTATGTACATGACAGTATATGGGAGTATGATATGCCATACATGCTTTTGAAGCTGACTTTTTGGGGTTCCACAAGTAAAGGCTTTTTTTGGTACTTTGTCATTCCTTGTCATATATATCACAGAGAGAGGTGTGCCCACTTGCACTAGTTTTTCAGTGATACGCAATGGCATGAACAGCTACTGCCCTTGTTTTACATGACCATGACCATGCTGCACTGAAAGGGTGTATTTACCTACATAAGTCATGTAACAAGTGTCAAAACAATGTATGGTTTAAATTGTCTGTCCCACTTGGATTGTGCCATAAGTCTGACACAAGGGGCACAATTCTCATAACTTGGTACAAGCCATGCCAAAGGCAGCTTGTGCCAATCACTGGTGCACCACAGACCCTGTGTCTGATTCTGTATTGGGGAGGGCCTGGGTAGCAAAGTCCCGTAGCTTGTGACAACCCTAGCATTGTGCCAAATAAAGGGAGCAACTGGAAAGGTTGCCACAAACCTGTGACAATGTTTATAAGCAGTTCATTGCAATGTAGCACCCCCCAGAGCCTTGATCTCCTACTATAATATTTATAACATCCCTCATAGTCTAGCAGCCCCAAACCCTGATCTCCCATTATATCAAATATTAATATACCTGGTGGTCTAGTGGACCACCGTAGCCCTGATCCCCATTATATTAAATAATAACATACCTGGTGGTCTAGTGGTCTTCCCCAGCCCTGATGCCCCATTATAATAAATTTTTATATCCTGGTGATTTAGAGGCCTCCCACCCTGGCAAGCTGTGCCCTACCACCCAGCTTCCCCAATCCTAAAAACGAGCCAGCAACTAGCACAGTCCACTGCTCACCAACTGGGACAGCTGCCAACTGAGCTCTGAATGAGCATGTACTGTATAATGTATGTGCTCAGTGACTGAAGTTGTCAGTCACTGAATGCTTACTATATACAGTATGTGATCATTCAGAACTCAGTCGGCAGCTGGCCATGGTGGTGAGCAGTGGGCTGTGCCAGTCACCAGCTTGGTTTTGAGATGGGACAGGGTGGTAGGGTACTGCCTCCCAGGGTGGAGGGGTCACTAGACCACCAGGATATTAAATTACATTATAATGGGGGATCAGGGCTGGGGCAGTCTACTAGACTACCAGTTAATATATAATGTACTAGGGAATTGGGACTGGAGTGGTCTACTAGATAACTAGGTATATTAATAGTTAATATAATGGTGGATTGGGGCTGAGGTGGTCCACTAGACCACCAGATATATTAATATTTAATATAACATGAGATCGGGGCTGGGACAGTCTGCTAGACCACCAAGGTTACTTTAGTTATTATTAATGGGGCCGCTAGACTACCAGGAATATTTTAAACAATTATTGTAGGAGATTGGGGCTTGGGAGGGGATGCTAGATTACCAGGGACATTAATAATCACTTTCAGAAAGATATCGGGACCGGAGGAGGGTCTGACGCATTGGTACATCCTCTCAGAGGATTTCTAAATATTGTTAGACCAGACCTATGGCTACTTAGACTTTTGTCCTCTGAGAGGGGTTTTAGAATGCCAAATTAGGGATATGGCAGCCTGCCATAGCTCATTTTGTGATGCAAAGCTGGCGCAAGACCCCTTTGGCACATGCAGCCTGTGCTTGATGCAGGCTGCTTTTGTGAAAAGCTCAAGGCACATCTTTCGCTGGAAGGTGCCATTTGCATCATTTATGTTTGACACAGGCACCTTGAATCAATCTAAGAGCTTTGAGAATTGTGCCAAATGTCTCCTGTGACACCCTCCCTTTACATTCACAATGGTCCTTGATGGTGAACTGGACTGTTGTGTACTCAAGGAGTTGTCTATGGGTATGATGTGAAATACATAATACTTATGCCTACTATTGTGGTATTCACATGTACAATTCATTTTTGGTGCTGTATCATTCCTTGTCATACATATTGTAGGGAAAGGTATAAGCACTTACACTACTTGTTTAGTGATGTGCAGAGGTGCCACATAATAATGGCTTTGTTATATGTGACCATGAGTGTGCTACACTGAACGAGAATGTTTACATACATAGGTCATGAAACAAGCTTCAAAACCATGTATGATTTGTGGTGTCAATGCCACTTGGATTGTACCACAGGATTGCCACAGTGTATCCCATGAAACTCTCCCCATGCATTCACAATGGCCTTTGATGGTGAATTGGGCCATTTTTTGTGCTAGGCTGTGTCTTGGAGTATGAAATGCCATCAGTCATTTTGCTTACTATAGTGGGTTTCATTATTAGTACTTCACTATTCTTTGTTATATAAAATGCAGTGAGCAGTATGTCCAGCTACACTAATTTTTCAATGACTCACAATGACCCAACGTGCTAACAGCCTCGCTTTACAGGACCATGAGCATGCTGCACTCAAAGAGTGTGTTTACTGTAGCTACATACATTTTGTAACATGCTCCAAGATCATGTATAGTTTGTATTGTCTATTTGTGTTGTCTATGCCATTGGGATTGAGCTATAAGTTTGACACAATGGGCTCAATTTTAGAAGGGTGATGAGGGCTTCCATCAAGCCCTGCGTCAGCTCTGAAATTTGGCACATGAGCACGGACTGCATCTTCCACAGCTGTGGCCTTTTTTAGTACTTTGGGCACAGTTGTGACACTTTACACATTTTATGGCAGCTGGCACCAGAGCTTTGGTACAAGCCTTGTAAATTTGCTCCCCCAATGGCGCAACGGTAGACCGGGGGAGTTGTTTTTTCTGGCTGCATTGGACGCATGGGACTTGTTTCAGGGTTAGTGGCCAGCTTCCACTGAAAATCGCATTTGCCACACCATCAGATGCAAGTGTCCACTTGCATCAAACTCCCTGCTGTAAGTTCTTCGCATCACTCCAGGACCATTTGAAAATCAGGCCCAATGTCTTCTGTGGAAAGCTCCCCATTCATTCACAGTGGCATTTGATGGCAAATTGGGCCATTTTGTGTGTATGGTGCAGTCTGAGAGTATTATATGCCACACATGATTTTGAAACCTGGGCATCAAAAGTAAAGTTCACTTTTGGTAATGTACCATTTCTTGACATCCTTAATGCAGGGAAAGGTTTGCCCCTTTACACTAGTTTTTCAGTGACGTGCAATGATGCAACATGCTACTGGCCTCAATTTACAAGGCCATTATCATGCTGCACTCAAAGCATGTGTTTATGGACATTGGCCATGTTTGTTTGTTTGTATTTTATGTTTAATGGGTAAGCACACTGGACATTTAGTCCATTTGCAGGTGCGACCCAACATATACAGGCAAAACATGTAATAAATATATATCAATACAATTACCATACATGACATATAAAAAAAATACATGGTTCAAATCAATCATATCACTGACATTCAGACAAGGACAGAAAATGCCAAAACAACATTCTAGAAAATAATGTGCTTGATTCAATATTCCTGATGTCAATAGGTTCAGCATTTGAGTTATTAGAACCAGCATAAGCAAGCAACCATTGCCCACAAGAAGTTTTCATAAAAAGAAGTTTAAATACATTTTTAACCGTTTATAGCTCTAGAAAGGCATTAAAAATTATATAATTGAAAATAGTTTAGCAAACTTTGAGGGGCACCTGCTTGCATCAGCCTATGTGCAAATTTAGCTAACAATTATTTATAATTTAACTGAGTAGGTAACTAACCCATATCATGCAAAATCACACAATGATGTGTGCGTCTTTTGGCTGAAAGTTCAAACTTGCCAATAGATTGCAGCAAAATGGATGTTCTTCGTGCAAAACTTAGAGTTATTATCTGTGATTATAGCAGCATAGTTAACTAATGGGTATAAACACGATTTTGCAATTGCCAATCTAGTCTCACTTATCAAAAATGACCTAAGTCTATATAACAGTGAACATGTAACAGGCTTGAAAACTGTTCATGGTTTGTGTTGTCTATACCATTTGGATTGTACTATAAGATTGCCACATTGTTTCTTGTAACACTCTCCCCATGCATTCACAATGGCCTTGATGGTGAATTATGCCATTCATTGCTGTCTGGGAGTATGATGTGCCATACATGATTTTGAAGCTTGCTATTATGGACCTCTCATGTAAAGCTCATTTCTAGTACTGTATCATTCCTTCCCGTACTTATCACAGAAAGAATTATGACCATTTTCAGTATTTTGTCTGTGATTCATAATGGCACAACACACTAAGGACCTTGCTTTATATGATCATTATCATGCTGCACTCAGTTTGTGTCTTTATATACATTGGTCTTATAACAACTTCAAAACCATGTAGGGTCTGTGTTATCTGTGCCACATGGATTGTGCCACAGGGTTGTTACAATATCTCCCATGACACTCTCCCCATGACTTGACAATGTCCCATAATGCTGATTTGGGCAATTTCATGCACATGGCACTGTCTAGGAGTATGATGTGAACTACATGATTTAGAAGCTGAAGAATGATGTGCTATCCAAAGTGGAATCCTGACTTTCCCCTAAGATACCAGATACAGCCATTGCACTACCTGACTATACCCTGTTTAGGCAGGACCACCTCTCAAAAAGAGGAGGTGGAGGCTGTGTCATACACACCAAAGACTATCTGCAGAGGCATGGCCTGCCCCCCCCAGCATGATTAACAACCTACAAGCACTGACCATCAAACTCATCCTAGGGGCACACAGTAGAGTGCTCACCCTGCTCTCAGTATACATCCCACCTAAAGATACCACAGCTGGCATCAGCACCCTTATGAACTATATCAGTACCCTCAGCCTCAACACAGAAATTATACTTCTAGGTGAGTTCATCATCAACTGGCTCTCCCCATCATCTGCCAGTATCAAGGACACCTTGTCTGCCATCTGCTTCTCCCAAATGATAGACTCTCCAACAAGAGTCAATTGCAAAACTGGCACCAGCACCCTGCTGGATTGGATACTCACTAACTGTCCTGCACATATCGACAATATTACTGTACTTCTGGACTCTCTGAGCGACCAGTCCCCTGTCACATGCACATCAAATAACAACCACAGCAAACCTCCTGCCAGAAATATATCAAGCCGTGTCCTCCTAAAAGACCGTCTACAGCAACTCAAAACAGACCCCAAGTATCAAGATTGGTCTGACCTGTATGAAGCCAAGAACGTGGATGTAGCCCTTGATCTCTTCATAACCAAATTCAGTTTTTTCTGTGACAAGCACACCCTGATAAAAACAAGATCGATCAAAGGACACTGCAACCCCTGGATTACTTCAGATCTGCTAGAGCAACTCTCCTCAAGAGATCGACTCTGGCAAGTGGCATAAGCACATGGCTCAGCAGCAAATATAAAAAAGTATAAATAAGCATGAAATGACTGCACAAAAGCCATCCATCATGAAAAAAGTACCTACTACAAAGAAGCCCTCACCAGTTCATGGAATAGCAGCAAATCCTTTTGGGACAACCTCAATGACATCACAGGGAAAGCTCCCAAAAATGCTTCAGCTATGCTCACAATCAATAGGGTGCCATCCTTAGACCCTCTTCTCATTGCCAACTTCCTGAATCATTCCTTCATGGACCTAAGTAGCATGCTCCCTGCCAACTTCTTCAATCCCCTCACCACAAATGATCCACAAGGGAAACAATTGCCTCCCCATGAACAATCTCTATTTCACTTCAAAGCAGTCTCTGAAGCCAATGCTAGAAAATACCTGGAAAAGCTACTAGGGAAGTCAAAACTCAGTGGGGACTCCCTAGACCTAAAATGTGTTAGCCTGGCACTTGAGGAAGTTCTTAGCCCCCTGACACAAATTATAAACCTCTCACGCTGTCACTCACAATTCCCTCAATGCTGGAAATCTGCAGCAGTTACCATGGTGCATAAAAGTGGTGATCGGACTCTGCACAATATTTATAGACCAATTTTGATACTCCCCCCCCCCCGCTCCAAGGCTCCAGAGTGGATCATGGCTGATCAACTTGTGGAGTACCTCAACCACCATCAACTACTGTGTCCTGAACAGTATGTGTTCTGGGGTAGCCACAGTACCATCATGGCCTTGCTAGAGTTTATGGGATACGTCCACCATGCATAGACCAAGGCCTCCTGGTAGAAGCCACATTCATTGACCTATCAAAAGGCATTTGATATGGTGCATCATGGGCTCCTCCTCAAACAACTGACTGGCATTGGGCTCTCTTCTGAAACTTTGGGCTCGTTCACTATCTACCTGAGCAACCGCTATCAGCAGGTTCGGATCAGGGGTGTGATCTCTGACAGCAGATCGGCCAGATCTGGTTTACCGCAAGGATCCATATTAGGACCACTGCTGTTCAGCTTATTCTTAGGTAACCTCCTGACCACTAGCTCATTTCAAATGCTCCTTTATGCAGATGATGTGGTCTTATTTACCAGCGGCCAACACTCTGAACATCTGCAGGTGGATCTACAAATAGGTATTGCATCTGCGGAGCAGTAGTTTAAGGACCATAGACTGGTCTTGAATTTTAAAAAGACCAAGACCATAATGTTCTCCACCCCACAAAGCAAACACCGAGCCTTCCCCCTTGCAATTATGATCATTGGGGATGCCACTCTCAAACCTGTTTGGCACTTAAATACCTAGGCATCACTATCGATTCCACCCTATCATATGACAAGCACATCGACATTACTGCAAGGGCCATCAATACCAGAATCAGGATTCTGTATCGGCACAGGCACTGTCTCATACAAGAAGCCCTGAGCACTGCCATCCATAGCTCAATCATCTCGCTCATCAATAGTTGGCTGGTGATCTATGAATCTGCGACAGACATAGCCCTCCACCACATCTCAACCACACTGAATAAAGCCTGCCATCTCCTCACAGGTGCTGCTAGACTCACGTACACCTGTGATCTCTGTAGCATAGCTGGCTGGCTACAACTCTGGAAGAATCGGGTACCAAACCTGCCTTCTCACCAAAAAAGCCTCCTTAAACCTTCTACCACCAGGAGTACGGAACCTACAGACTCCTCCCCAGAGCACAAAGGAAACCAGAAGCGCTACCTCTCAGGTATTCCGTGTGCCAAGGTGCCGCTCTACCTTGGCTCAGTGGGGCTTCTCATACCATGCCCCCCTCTGGACAAATGTGCTAACTCAGGACATCTATGATGCAGCAACAATTGACTCTTTTAAACACAAACTGCACCAACACCTTCTCACCACAGATACCTGCTCCTGCCCCCACTAAATCCCATCTCAAGTCAGTAATCCCATTACAGTAGTCTGTACTTACCCTCTAGCAATTCTTAACCCTGTCCTTGTTCCACTGGAGGGCACTAAAATGGTGCAGGGTCTGCAAGAGAAGCCATACAAGGGGAGACTAAAGGAAATTAATATGTATACCCTGAGGAAAGGAGGGAGAGGGGGGACACAATATAAACATTTAAGTACCTCAGTGGAATCAACAAAGTCCAAGAGGGTAGCATCTTTCTGAAAAAGAGATGTGCAAGAACAAGGGGACACAATTTGAAGATAGAGGGGTGACTGCTCAGGGGCAATGTGAGGAAGTATTTTTCACAGAAAGGGTGGTGGATGAATGGAACAGCCTTCCTGAGGAGGTTGTGGGGTTGAAAACTGTGGGAGAATTCAAGAATGCATGGGACAGACATAAGGCAATTCTTGTGGGGGGGGTAGGAAGAAATAGGCTGTTGGTTAACTAGGATCTGCAGCTTAACCTGTAGGTGGGAAATGGACAGACTAAGTGGATCAAGTGGTCCTTATCTGCCATCAAAGTCTTATGTTTGTATGTTTCACTAGGTTGCTCCAACCTTGCACTTCACTGACTCATCATCCTCTCTCATGGCACTACCATGCCCCCCCCTTCACCTCACTTCCCTACCCCTCCACCTCCTACCCCCACCCACCCATTCCTCTTACCATTACCTCTCCATCTTCTCCCCTTTTTCACCTCTCTGTCTACTTTACTGATTTTTGTCTCTCCCTGACATGGGCATACATTGTACAATGCCTCATTATAATGTGACCATGAACTTTATCTGTATTGTTGTACTGTAACATGTGTTTGTATATTTGCTACCGAATCACTCTGTATTTGAATGTTTATGTATCACTCCGTGCTTGTTAACTGATGTGGAATCAATTAACAAGCATTCACTCACTAGTGCTATCCAAGATTTCAAAAGAAGCTTACTGGTGGGGGCTTCACAGGCAATGTTCATTTTTGGTACTTTATCATTACTTGTCATATATATTGCAGGGAGATGTGTGCCCATTTACACTAGTTTTTCAGTGATGTATGGTGGTGCAACAAACTACTGCCCTCACTTTGCATGACCATGAGTCTGAAGCACCCAAATAATGTGTTTATCTTCGTAACATGTATAACAAGCGTCAAAACCATGTATGCCTTGTGTTGTCTGTACCATTTGGATTGACCCACAGTGTGGGCACAATGTCTCCCTTGACACTCTCACCATGTATTCACAATGGCCCTTGATGGCAAATTGGTTCATTTTGTGCCCATGCTTCTGTCTGGGGTATGATGTGAAATACATGATATTGAAGCTTACTGTTGTGGGTTTCGTAGGTAAAATTAATTTGCGGTACTGTATCAATTCTTTTGTACATATCATAGGAGGAGGTATGACCATTTACACTAGTTTTTAATTAACTCGAGATGGTACAGGTCCCATGTGATAAGGGAGATGCAAATATAGTGAGCATCAACATTGCTACTTCATAAGAGCAACTGCAATTAGGGTGACATTAAATGAAGGCGACTGACAATTATAGCGAATTTTGCATAAATTTTACATCCAGAAAGACATGCCTACACCTGAAAAAGAAAATTGTAGGCAAGACCTCTTAAGTACTCTGACCTGTCACAAACTTAATATTTGCCAACAACCAAGCTGAGATGCTCATTAAGATCTCTATAGCGTCTTCTCCCTTCACTCATCCCAGCACCTGACAACTGCCGTTCAAGATGCATATGTGCTTCCATAATTACTGGTACACTTTTCCAACCTTTATTGATGTGGGGGGCTGTGCACCCGGATCCCCCACTATTTTTAATGATACAACTCTGAGCCACAATTTGCCAATAGGGATTGCACTAAAGTGAAATTGCCCAATATTACCTGTCGCCCTTATTTATGTCACCCTTTTTGTTATCGCTCAAATGACTTTGCCCTTTTGCGCTAGCCCAAATAAATTTGTTCTTATTACGTGCTGCCAATGGGGGACAACATGGTAATGGCCTCACTTTATGTGACCATGTGCATGCTGCAATCAAGGAGACATTTTTCCTTTGATTGCAGCATGCTTATGGTCACTTTACATAGCCAAGAACCTGCTGCAATCAAACAGTCTCTATCAATCTAGGTATTGTACCAAGCTTCAAAACCATTTATGGTTTGCGTTGTCAATGCCACTTGGACTGTGCCATGGGGTTGCCACAATAACTGCTATGACACTCTCCCCATGCATTCACAATGATCTTCAATGATGACTTGGGCCATGTTCTGCACGGGGCACTGTCTGGTAGCGTGATGTACCATACATGATTATGAAGCTTACTACTGTGGGCTTCACAGGGTAAGATTCACATTAGTCACTTTATCATTCCTTGTCATATACAGTATATTGTAGGGAGGGGTGTGCCCATTTACCTGAGTTTTTCAGTGACACACAATTGTACATGTTGCTGCTGGCCTCACTTTACATGTCCATGAGCATCCTGCACTCAAAGAGTGTGTTTATCTACATAGGTCATGTAACAGTCTTCAAAGTCATATATGCTTTGTGTTGTCTATGCCACATGAATTCTGCCTTATAGTTACCAGAATGTCTCTGTGACACCCTCCTCATGCATTCACAATAGCCCCAATGACAAATTGGGCCATTTTGTGTGCATGGCACTTTCAGAGAGTATAAAGTGCCATACATGATTCTGAAGCTTACTTCTGTGGGCATCAGGTAATGTTCATTTTTGGTTCTTTATCATTCCTTGTTATATATATTGCAGGAAGATGTGTGCCAATTTATACAAGTATTTCAGTGATGGCAAATGGTTCAACATGCTAATGTCCTTGCTTTACATGACCATTATCGTGCTGCAGTCAATGTGTGTGTTTATGTACATTGGTCATATAAGAGGCTTCAACACCATGGGCCCGATTCTCAAAAAACCCTTAGATCACTGCAAGGTGTATCAATCTAAGGCTGCAGCAAACCTGGGAGTACCAAGGACCCTACGCCTAATTCTCATTTGGGTAGGGTCCCAGTGGTAAAGTACCATGGATTGCAGCATCTGTAGCAGTGCACCAAGCAGATGGTGCACCTAGGCTGGGTTCTGCAAGCCTTAGGTGGCCATACAGCAAAGTCCCCAGACAATCCCTGGTGGACTAGGATTCCCACCTCCCCAATATCCCCATGGAAAAGAGTGTAGTATATGTCCCTGGTGGTCCAGTGGACCCCCAATTCCCGAGTACCCCCTTATATATAAATAGTACCCAAAGCCCCACACTGCTGGACTAGTGGACCCCTCCCCAATGTCCCCATGAAGTATTGATTAATCATAACACCCTGGTGGTCTAGTGGACCCCCTCCCATATACCTGATGCCCCCATGATGTATTAGTGTATATTAAAATCCCTGGTGATCTAGTGCCCCCCATGCCCTGATCCCTCATTATGACATAGTATGTAATAGTATGTAATGGTTGGTGCTACAGTGGTATAGTGGCACCCTACTACCACCCTGGTAGGCAATGTCCCACCATCATGCTCCCTCCATCTCCAGAACGGACCAATGACTGTTATAGCCCGCCACTCACCACCATGGCCAACCACTAATTGATTGTAGCATGATGTGCCATACATGATTTTGAAGCTTACTGCTGTGGGCTTTACAAGGTAAAGTTCACATTAGACACTTTATAATTCCTTGTCATATACAGTATATTGCAGGCAGGAGTGTGCCCATTTACCTGAGTTTTTCAGTGACACACAATTGTGCATGTTGCTGCTGGCCTCACTTTACATGACCATGAGCATCTTGCACTCAAAGAGTGTGTTTATCTACATAGGTCATGTAACAGGCTTCAAACCCATATATGCTTTGTGTTGTCTATGCCACATGAACTCTGCCTTATAGTTGCCAGAATGTCTCTGTGACACTCTCCTCATGCATTCACAATAGCCCCGGTGACAAACTGGGCCATTTTGTGTGCATGGTGCTTTCAGAGAGTATAAAGTGCCATACATGATTCTGAAGCTTACTTCTGTGGGCATCAGGTAATGTTCATTTTTGGTACTTTATCATTCCTTGTTATATATATTGCAGGAAGACGTGTGCCCATTTACACAAGTATTTCAGTGATAGGCAATGATTCAACATGTTAATGTCTTTGTTTTACATGATCATTATCATGCTGCAGTCAATGTGTGTGTTTATGTACATTGGTCATATAAGAGGCTTCAACACCATGGGACCGCAAGGTGTATCAATCTAAGGCTGCAGCAAACCCAGGAGTGCCAAGGACCCTGCACCCAAATCTCAATTGGGAAGGGTACAGGTGGCAAAGTACCATGGCTTGCAGCAACTGTAGCAGTGCACTGAGCAGAGGGTGCACCTGGATCTGGTGCTGCAAACCATAGGTGGCCATACAGCAAAGTCCCCAGACAATCCCTGGTGGACTAGCATTCCCACCTCCCCGATATCTCCATGAAAAAGAGTGTAGTATATGTCCCTGGTGGTCCAGTGGATCCCTGCTCCCCGAGTACCCCCATATATATAAAAAGTACCCAAAGCCCCCCACACTGGTGGACTAGAGGACACCCTCTCCAAGGTTCCCAAGAAGTATTTATTAATCATAAGATCCTTGTGGTCTAGTGGATCCCCTCCCAGATATCTGATGTCCCCATGATGTATTACTGCATATAAAAATCCCTGGTGATCTAGTAACCCCCCCCCCCATGCCCAGATCCCTCATTATGCCATAGAATTTATTTATTTAGTTTTAGTTTAAGTTTATGTAATGGTTGGTGGTATTGTGGCACCCCACTCCCACCCTGGTTGGCAATGTCCCCCATCATGCTCCCCCATATCCAGAATGGGCCAGTGACTGTTACAGTGCACCACTCACCACCACAGCCATTCACCAAGTGAGCTCTGAAGGAGCATGTACTGTATGCAGTACATGCTTAGTGATTGACAGCTGGCACTGAACATGTACTGTACACAGTACATGCTCCTTCAGAGCTCAGTTGGTGGCTGGCTGTGGTGGTGAGCAGTGGGCTGTGCCAGTCACCAGCCCATTCTAGTGATGGCGGAAGGACACTGCCAACTGGGGTGGGGGGAACACTACGCCTCCAGCCATTACATACTATGGCATAATGGAGGACTGGGGCTTTGGAGGGCACTAGATCACCAGGGATTTTGTATACAGTAATACATCATGGGGACAATGTGGATCAGGGAGGGGTCCACTAGATGACCAGGGTCTCTATAGGGTTAAATACTTCATGAGGATATCAGGGAGGTGGGATCTATGACCACCAGGGAGGGTCTTTGGGTATTCTTTATGGGGTATTTGGGATTGGGGGTCCACAACACCCTTTTTCTTGGGGACATTGGGGAGAGGGGACTGGGGCACACTGCCGCTACCAGAGCAACTCTCCTGATTGTGAGATTTCTAAGTACCCTTGGATCAGCCCTCGCTGGTCTAATGGTACTTTGAAATTTCACCAGCAGGGGAGTTTAGTGAATCCTGTCTCTGGGGATTTGGTAGCCAACATCTGCCACAAGGCCCTGGTGCCATGCTGCAGCCAGTTTGTGGTGTAAGTGTGGCACAAGCCCAATTAAGTGTAGGTTGTATGCAGTAGTTGCAGGCTTTCTGGGCATTGTTTGGTGCAAGGGACACTTTGTGTCAATCACTGGGATGCAAGCCCCTTGTGCCACCCTGGGAATTTTGAGAATTGGGCTCCATGTATGGCTTGTGTTGTCTATACCACTCAGATTATGCCATATGGTTGACACAATGTCTCCCGTGACACTTTCCCCATGCGTTCACAATGGTCTTTGATGGCGAATTGGGCAATATGTTGTGCTCTCTGGGAATATGACATGCTATACATAATTTTGAACCTTACTAGTGAGCTTCACATGCAAAGTTCTTTTTTGGTACTGTATTATTCTGTCTTGTACGTATCATGTGAAGAGTTATAACAATTAACATTACTTTTCAATGGTGAGCTATGGCGCAACATACTAATAGCCTCGCTGTGCATGAGAACACTGCATTCAGCCAGTGTTTATCTACATAGGTAATGAAACAAGCTTCAAAACCTTGTATTCTTTGTCTTTCCTAAGCCACTGGATTGTGCCATAGGGTTGTCACAGTCCCCATGTATTTACAATGGCTCTTAATGGTGAATTGGGTATTTTTCTGTGCATGGCACTGTCTGGGAGTATGATGTGCCACACATGATTTTGAAGCTTGCTATTCTGGGCTTCACAGGTAAAGATAATTTAATTCCTTGTTGTATAGAGTATATTGCATGGAGAGGAGTTCCCATTTACACTAGTTTTTCAGTGACATGCAAAGGTGCAACACCTTAATGGCCTCGGTGTACATGACCATTATCATGCTGCACTCAATGTGTGTGTTCACGTACTAACATACTAACATACTAAAATGCCAGCAGAATAGGCCTAATGGTCTCTCTCGAGTCTGCTCAATTTTCTGCACCCGAACTGAGGGCCAATTTTGGTGCCCCCCTCCCCCTCGGGTTATACTATCCACAGTCCCAGATGTTCCACCTGTATTGGGCCTGGTCAGATTTACCCTCCCCCATACCTCTCCCATCCCGTCTTAAACCTGTCCACAGTCTCCACCTCTACCAGCTCCCTGGGTAGTGCATTCCATGGCTCCACCACCCTTCAGTGAAATAACATCTCCTCCTCTCCCCTCTGAGCCTGCCCCCCTCCAGCTTACACCCATGACCTCTCGTTGCCCTACCCTCCTTCCTTTGGAGTACTCCGACTGGGCCTCATTTATTGATCCCTTTCATGTACTTAAAGACCTCTATCATGTCCCCCCGTCCCTCCTCTATTCCAGAGTGTACATGTCGAGCTCCTTGAGCCTCTCCTCATAGGTCCTCTCCCCCAGGCCCCAGATCACTTTGGTTGCCCTCCTTTGGATCCTCTCTAGAAGTGTAATGTCCCTCTTTAGATGTGGTTTCCAAAACTGCACACAATACTGGAGGTGTGGCCTAACCAAGCAGTTATACAGTGGAAGGATCACTTCCTCCTTTCTGGAGGTAATCCCCTGGGGCGATGCATTCCAGCATCCTATTTGCCCTTGCCACTGCCCTCCTACAGGTCTCTGAGTTGTTCACTTTGACATCTACCACTACCCCAGGTCCCTCTCACCCTCTGTGACATGAATCATGTCTCCTCCCAGGGTATATCACTGGCCTGGATTTCTGACTCCCAGGAGCAGAACCTTACACTTCCCCGCATTGAATTTTAGTTTCCATTTTCCCAACCACCTTTCCAGAGCTTCCAGGTCCACCTGCAAGGCCACCCTGCCCTCCTTCTCATCCAACACTGCACCCAGCTTTGAGTCATCTGCAAAGAGACTCATCTCACTCCTAATCCCCTTCCTGATGTCTGAGACTTAGGCATTGAACAGGAGTGGCCCCAGCACTGACCCATGGGGAACCCCGCTAGTAACTCACCTAGGGGATGAGGCTAACCCTCCAACCACCACCATCAGAGTACACTCAGAGAGCCAATTTCCTATCCATCTTAACAACTGTCTCCCTACCCCCATTTCCTTCAGCTTAGCCAGCAGGCCATTGTGGGGTACCTAATCAAATGCCTTGCTAAAGTCCAGAAAGTGGTCGTCCACTGGCCTACTCCGGTCCAGGACCCTCATCACCCAGTCATAGAACTCAACAAGATTTGACTGGTACGATCTTCCTGTGACAAAGCCATGCTGCCTATCGTTCAGGTACCCAGTTTGCTCCAGTTATCCCCCTAGCCTTTCCTTGACAATACCCTCAATCATCTTGCTGACCACTGATGTCAGGCTAACGAGCCTGTAATTTCCCGCCTCCTCTCTTTACCCCCACCATGGATCGGCATGACATGGGCCACCTTTCAGTCTTGGGGCATCCACCCAGTCTTCAGAGAGATGTTGAAAAGCTCTGCTAGAAGGACTGCCAGGACATCCACCAGTTCCCTCAGCACCCTGGGATATATCTCATCTGGCCCAGGTGCTTTCTCAATCTGAAGGGACCCGAGGGCTTCCCTTACTTTCTGTACCAGGATTTCAGCCTCCACGTCCTCCCCTTTTCACCCTGTACTGCTGGCCCCACACCTGTCTGTGGTGGTGACTCCCTTTCCCCAGACCGGTCAGGGCCCCTGGTCTCTACCAGTCCCACCCCTTCCTCCAGTTTGCCCCAATCCCCTCACAAGACATAGCCCCTCCATCCCCCTGGTAAATACTGAGGCAAAGTACTCATTTAGGACTTCTGCCTGTTCTGCCACCTCCTGTGCCCAACCACTCCCTATCCTTATCTTGCTGATCTGCCTCCTTTCTTTCCTTTTTTCCCCAATTGATCTGAAGAACCCCTTGTCCCCCCTCCGGATCTCACTGGCCAAGGACTGCTTCTTTTTTGCCTTAGCTGCTCTCACCACCCTGGTGACTGTCTTGGCCATCAACTCATATTCCTCCTGATCCCTTTCACTCCTTGAGCACTTGAAGCACCTATAGGCCGCCTTCTTTTCCCTCACCACCTCCTGTACCACCCAGGTCCATCAGCAGGGTTATCTGGCCTTACTGAACTTACGCCTTTCTCTTGTGCAGGATCTGGTAACCTCCTGTATTCCCCTCCTAATGATCCCCCACTTGCTGTCAGTATCCATATCCAGCCTTATCCTGTCCAGACAATCTTTAAGGATCCTTCCCATCTCCCTGAAGTCTGCACTCCTAAAGTCAGTTACTACCATCCTTGTTCAGCTTTCCTCCCCCCCGGTCCAGGAAGAACCAGACTGTGGCATGATCACTCCCCACCAATGGGTCACTCATCTCTAGGCCCCTAATCTGATCACTGTCCGCCAGGAGCATGTCCAGTGTCCGGGCCTCCCTAGTTGGCTCATCCACCTGTTGTGTCAGAAACGCATCCTGGAAGACATCCAGCAGCCTCTGCTCTTTGGCCACTGGTGACGTCATAGTCTCCCAGTCTGTTCCTGGCATGTTGAGATCCCCCATTACCACTACCCTTCCCTTTCCCAATCTACAGTGTCCCTCGAGATTTGCCACCGAACTTTCTTCCAGAACCTCCGCCAGTGCTGGTGGTCTGTATACCACTTCGACCTTTACTCTCTTACCCCCCTGCATCAGCAGGGTGACCCAAATAGCCTCCACATTCCCCCCTGCCTGGTCTTCCCCTCCACTGCCCATGCCATTTCAGACTAACGGTGCTACACCATCTCCCCTTTCCCTACCCCCTAACTTTTCTGAACATAGTATAGCCCTACAGATTTAGGTCCCACTCATGCCCTTAAGTGGCCCAGGTCTCAGTGACTGCTGCCACATCTACTTCCCCCTCAACTAGCATCACATGAAGCTCAGGCATTTTATTTCCTAAGCTCATGGTATTTATCAGGACCAGTCTCCACCCCTTTTCCCTCCTCTCCTTTCTCCCCCTTGAGCTCCCATTTCTCTGCTTCTGCAGCCTACCTGATGACCCATTTCCATATCTCCCTAGCCCCCAGGAGTGGAGCAAGGTGACCCAAATAGCCTCCACATTCTCCTCTGCCTCCTTTACCCCTCCAATACCCATGCCATTTCTGACTAACAGTGCTACACCACCCCCCTTCCCAAATCATGTGTCAGAAGTGGGATTTGAACCCACATCTCCATTTGGAGACCAGAGTACCCATTTTACTGGTCCCATTTTACTGGTTTACTGGTCAATGTACATTGATCATATTGCAAGCTTCAAAACCATATTTGGTTCGCGTTTTCTGTGCCATATGGATTGAGCCATACGGTTACCACAAAGTTTCCCATGACACTTTCACATGCCTTCACAATGGATGTGATGGCTAATTGGCACATGGTGCTGTGTGGGACTATGATATGCCATACATGATTCTGAAGGCTACTGTTGTGGGCTTCATAGGTAAAGTTCAATTTTAATACAGTAGCATTCCTTGTTGTGCACAGTATATTGTGAGGTGAGGTGTGACCATCTACATGAATTTTCCAGAGATGTGCAACGGTGCAACACAATAAAGGTCCTGCTTTATGTGACCATGAGCATGCTGTACTCAAAGTATGCTTGTATTTACAAGGTCATGTGACAAGCTTCAAAACCATATATGGTTTGTGTTGCCTTTACCACTTGGATTGAGCCAAATAGTTGCCACAATGTCTCCCGTGACTCTCTCCCAATTAATTGGCAATGGCACATGATGGTGAAATGGAACATTTTGTGAGCATGGTGCTATCTGGGAATACGATGTGCCATATGGGATTCTGAAGCTTACTTATGTGGGCATCACATGTATAGCTTGTTTTTGGTACTGTATCACTCCTTGACTAAAAAAAAAATAAATTGTAATCTGTGTGCTGATGCCCTAGTTTTACTCCGCAGTGTCTTTGCACAACACACTGTTAGCCTTTTTATGTGTGATCATTATGCATGTTTGAAATATTTTACATCCTTGTGTAATCTATGATTTTTTATCTTCAGATTGGTGCATACATTTTATGGTACATAGTATCTTACAGTATATTTACTGAGTAGAGTTGTTGAGCAGAGCAGATTTTTTTGCTGGAGTGTAGAAAGTGCTCAGATTACTTTGCAGTTCCAATGGGAAAAATGCTAGTCTCCAAGGAGTTAAGCCTTTTCTTCTCAAAGACTGTCCCTTCTGTAAAAATTGTGATGAAGTCAACCCAAAGTACAGCGACATCAAATGAGGATAATTATAGTGATTAGTGACTGATATGTGCAATGTTTGTCAGATTCCTGGGTGAGATTTGCCAGCATGTAGTCTGAGGTTATAATACCAGTTTCAGAACACTGTAACAAAAAATAACTATAGACATCAGCAAACAGCCTGCCACTTAATACCAGATAGTTTTTGATGAATTTAATTTTTTAATGATTTTATGAAACTATAACATGCTCTCAAATTATAGTATCAAATCAATTTGGTTTATTTAAATTGAAGTTTCATACTTCAGGATAGCTATATTTAGGTATAACATGTAGTTTTCAAGTGGCTATTAGAGGAAGGAAAATGGCAACAAAGCCATTATTTAAGCAGTAAGGCACAACAGAATATGTGTTGTGCTGGGATAATGGCATACCCCAGGTGGGTTGAAGCATAATGCCAAAGGTGGAGTGCTTCAACCTCCTGAGCAGTGCAACTATCCCAGCACAGCTCACACCCTCTCATGCTTTATTGCAATTATGAAATGGGTCTGTTAACATTACTATATAAGATATTAAAAAAATAACGTTTTTGTATCATTTAAAATAGGAAACGAAAATAAAAAATGTAATAAATGTTTTAAAAGAAAAAAAACAGTCCAATTTGGTCAGTGTAGTGCTGTCTCCTGGCCAGCAGGTGGAAGCAATGGTGCATATGACAATGTGTAAAGGTACTGTACAAGTCGACTTTAAGGGATAGTTTACCATTGAGTGACTTGGCTGTCTTTATATGTGCATTTCGAAGCATGATTTCTGTGAGTATTAAAATGTAAAATGTTGAATGCTGTGGGTGAACCAGAACAAGTGTGGGTAAGATGGGTCAGATTATGAAAACTGAGCTGTAGCACAGCCCCAGTTGTTGGCGATTGACCAGCAATGAGAGCAGAAGACATGAGAGAGAAGTGAGGGAGGTGGGAATGAAAGCCATTTTAGGAATCAATAGTTCGAATGAGAAAAGGTAATTACATCATGGGGGGGTTACTGTTATTGCTGGGATTTGTTTGTGATTTCTAGTCTGTCTGTGAAAACAAGTGAGGGGCAGTTGGCAGCAGTGGGGAATGATATCCCAGAGGCTGATTGGGGGTAAGGAGGACTCTGGGAACTTGGAACTTGCTGTTGTGCTGGGTTTCAGCACAGGGTGCTGAGGCCTTCATCTATCAGGTTACAACATTTTACTGATGCATTTCCTAACATTGAACATAATAAATTGTAGAACAGTGGGGTCAATGACCATTTGGCTTACTTCAAAAACTGCTTCATGATGCTTCTGGTGGCACCACTTACTGGAGCGGTCATGTACCAGAAAGGTATTGCAGATCCTCTCTATATGCATCATACTTCTCTTGGGGACAATACTTAGCCTTCCTCCAGTGCCAAGTACAATCCTGGACTTTGTACATGAATCATACATACCCTCTTTGCTAAAAGAGGGTCACTTTCCTGATCAGACAGTCTGCTCCTCAGTGCAAACAGATGGTGGTTGAGTGGGAAATGCGTATTGCTCGGTGGTATTCTAGCTATCCTTTTCAAACAAAAAAATTGCATCTTCTACTAGGTTCCCACCATTTCAATGCACTATCTGTCCATGTCCATTTTCAAAGGTTGTCATGTTTGCCTTTGCGAGAATAATCAGAAACCTCCAAATTAATTAACTGGGTCCAGTTTAAAATTCCCTGAGTTCCATTCACAGGTAAATCAATTTGGAGTGGTAGAGAACTAATGCAAATGACATCAGTCTCCTGAAGCACTTCTCATGCAGTACATATTAAAGAGCTAATGGCACTAAGCAGAGCAACCAGAAAATGTTCTCAGTTTAAAAAAGGTATTGTAGCCAGTTTTCATTTCTAAAGTATTTTTCTTTGTTTTCTTTTGTCAATTAGATTTCATGGCTTGAAATACTATGGCCCAGATATTCAAAAGGGTTGTGCCATGCGCAACAGAGATGCACCAGCGCAAGTCCAAAAATGCTCCGTTGTGCGATATTCAGCGGCAGGCAGCTGCGCCCCCCCAAATCACAATGCGCAAGAGTGCAATGGTAATGAATGCATGCACAACTGAAGGGGAGGAACCATGAATAAATGGTGCAGTGCGATATTCAACAGCATGCGCCATGCACAATAGGGGAGCAAGCGGAAGTTGCGCGACAGCGGAAATGATCCAAAATAAAAAGGAACAAGAGAGAGGTGCAAGAACGCTACAGGGAAGCCAGAGGTGGGAGGAAGCTGATAGCCACAGAAGACAGGGAAGCAGTGAGTGGGACTGGAAAACAGCAGGACTGGGCACACCTGGGAACATAGGGCAACAGGACAGGAGTGGGGAGCCTGTGCCACAGTGGACTAAGGGCAGTGGTAGTGGGCAGGACAGCCAAATCTTGGAGGTGTTCCCGGTGCAGGGGAAGTAGCACAAAGGACAGTGGGGGGAACAGGATTACAGCTGCTGGGGGGGCACACAAGCCAGGGACATGGCCAGTGCCATCATTCAGATGGAGGCAGTAATGAGGGGTGTGAGAAGGCAGGCAGCAGGGGGGCATGGCCGTGGAAGGGCCCATCAGCGGTATGCCCCCAACAGGCAGCACCGAGCCTGCACCAGCTTTGTGCACTACAGTGACACTGAGATAATGGGCTGGTACCACCTGAAACAGGTGATCCTGAGGCAGCTCTGTGAGCTGTGCAGTGATGAGATGCAGGCACCCACACAACAGAGCCATGCTCTGTCAGTGGAGACAAAGGTGACAGCTGTCATGTGCCTGCTCACCACTGGCATCTTCCAGAGACCAACAGGGGACACAACAGGCATAATCCAGTCAGCCGCATCACGCCTACTTGTACAATTCCTCAGCGCACTGCTGCCATATGCTGCAGAGTACATCCATTTCCCCAGCACACAGGCGGAGCACACAGAACACATACAAGAGTTTCACAGGGTAGCATGTATGCCTGGCGTGCTCACGGCCATTGACTGCACCCATGTGGCCATCTGCACGCCACCTGGCCTGGAAGGTGCTGCGTACATTAATTGGAAGGGCTATGCCAGCATCAACTTCCAGGTAGTGTGCAATGCTAGGGGGCGCATAACCAATGTCTGTGCCATGCACCCTGGGGGAGCACAAGATGCCTTCATCTGGCACCAGTCTGTACTGTGCCACAAGTTCAAGAGTGGGGACATCCCCACAGTCACCTAGTGGGTGAGTATGCAAATCACACAGAAAGACATGGATCTTGGGAGGGGCATAGTCAGAGGTGACATGGGTACTGGCCTAGATGGCCCATGGCAGGGCGATGCTGATCACCAAACTAATGTCCACCCTCTACACACAGGTGACAGTGGATATCCACTTCACCCCACAGTGGATATCCACTCCATCCCTGGCTGCTCACACCATATCGGTGGCCTGCGACCCCATCGCAGCAATAGTACAATGTAGCACATGCCACCACACTCAACGTTATAGAGAGGGTGTTCGGGATGCTGATGGCACATTTCCATTGCCTGGACACATCTGGCGGTGCCCTACAGTACAGCCCCTCGAAGGTCTGTGGGTTATTCCTGGCCTGTTGCATCCTGCACAACATGGCCAACGACTGTGGGATAGCTGTAGAGGTCAAAGAGGGGGACAGCGATAGGGACTATGAGGAAGCTGGTGCAGATGGTGATGGGCAGCCCTCCCTTGGTCGAAGGGACCCTCGACTGATCCGGATGTCACAGCTGCACCGGGACACCATCACAGAGGGGCACTTCAACCAACCCAGGTAAGTCATGGGGCCATGTGCAACCACCAATGGCAAGGGCACAACCCACAAACATGCATGGACAAACCCCAGGGACACATGTCGTAAAGGGAATTGGCTGAGCGTGGAACCGCACACCCTGTCAGGGATGGGCAAGGCCTAACAAGGCAAGCGGTCACACACACACACACACACACACTCCCCCCACAAGACATGCACAAAGGGTAGGAGGCACGCCGACCCCAACCACCACCCCTAGCCTCACACACGTCCACAGGCCACCATGCCCAGTGCCTGTCATTGTGCATGTCTCAGATGCTGGGCACCATTGCACAGTGGTGGATAGTGCAATGCAGGCATCATCACGCACATGCCACAGTGGCCAGCAGCCAAGGGGGTGTGCACATAGAATGTGTGTGTGTTTCCAGGGCTGGGTGCCCCACCTGTGCATTGCATGTTGAACAACACACTGCACACAAGGCAGCGTCAGACAGTAGCCATGGTGGGAGACAGGTCAGTTACGCGGCACAGTGCCATGGCCACCACGGATGCATGCGCAGCCCCGCCGAAACCTGCCAGCAGTGACAGGCTGACCATTGGCCTCATGGGGTGGCACCGACGATCCCCCAGGTGTGCCGCTGCTGGAACGCAACCATTCTCGAGCAGGGGTCTGTAGCTCACCGAACGTGCCTGTGCCAGGCATGCTCATGATGCCCACAGCTGAACCCGGTATCGAAAAGGAAGGTGTCGCATGATGCTGGGAATGGGGGGCAGACATGGCACTGTGCTGTATCTGCAGAGCATGGGCAAATAACTGTGTGCCCATTGTGGCCATGACAGCTGTGAATGCCTATGTCTCCCTGTCAATGGCGATGGTCACATCCTCCCGCAGCTGGTCCATCCCTGCCAGGAGCAGACCAGTGTCCCTGCTGCACCGCTCCTCTGCCTGGCACAGGACCACACTGAGTGCATCCACCATAGTCACAAGCTGCAACTGCTGATCCACTGATTTATGGAGTATGTGGGTGTGCACATCTAAGAGGTCATCCACCTGATCGGCATGCTGTCCCTCATGGTGTTCACGGCCGTGCTGGGCAGCACCCCTTGAGATTGGGCACTGCACACCAGGGCCATGCCTGGGCATGTCCACAGGTGGTGCACTGACACTGCCCCCTGACACTGTCCCCCCATCGCCATTGGCCGGCTGCTGACACTGCCCCTCAGGCCGCCGCTCTCCAGCACTCAATGGTGCTGCCGCAGCAGCCGCAACAGCCCCACTGTCCTGGATGCTCACCAGTTCTGCCCCACAGGCACAGACTGGGACTGTGATGTCACACAGGCCTCTACGGCGGCACCACCCATGGCTATGCCAGTGCTTTAACCTGCTGTGCAGCCATCCTGCAGCCCACACGTATCACTGTCCATGATGTGAGCTCCATCATCATCAGAGACGGATCCAGCACCAGTCCGAGTCTCAGCATGCTAGCATCCATGGACGCTGTTATGTTGCGACACGGGCAGAGCCTCCTCTGCACCTGCTCCACCAACATCAGTCCGGACAGCCAGGCAGGCCCACTGTCGTCCTGACCCTCGGACACCTGTGGAGGTGGATGGGCCTTCCTCCGTGTCCAGGGTATCGCCCTCAGTGGAAGAGCGCATCACTGCTGACCCATGTAGAGGCTCAGGAGCTGTAAGGGAACATAGCATTAACGTATCTGCCCTACCCTGTGGCATTCCCCCCACCCCCCCCACAGTGACAGATCAGGCCCTACCATGCAGTGATGGGCTACCACCCATCTGGAATCCACCACCTGGAACACCCTCAAGGGCACAACGCTGCATGCTGAAAGCAACCCACTCTTCCTGTGGCGTCAGGCATTGCACGGCCAGCTGTCCCCCACCAGTCGCAGCCCATGCTGCCCTGATGGCAGCCACCTTATCTTTAATTCTCCTTCTGTCTGTGCCCACCTTCTTCTTGCACTCCTGCATGGATCACTGGTTGCTGCCATGCTGGTTGATGGCACTGTCCACCCCACCCCATGCTGCAGCATAGGCCTGTGGTGTTCCCAGCTGTCCACTGAGCAGCAGTTCCTGGTCAAGGTAGGCCTCAAACAGGGCATCTGATTCTGCCTTGGTAAAGTTGGTCCTCCTCTGTCTCCCACGTCTCTGTTCCTCCTCTTCCACCTTATGTTCAGTCATCATTGATCCTGTGGGAATGACAGGTGTTACCTCTGACTGTGCAGTCGTATGCATCTCCCACACACCACAGTCCACACTGGCAAACAGCATGCAACTCACCACAATAGACTGCAATACCAGACTATGGCATCTGCAGCCCCATGTCGCATTTATATAGCGCAATGCATGCAAGTGAGGCGCTGCTCAATTTTAAGTGGATGCTAGTGCTGTAGCTGTGCCATTGAATCACTGATGAACTGATTTGCATATGCCAGCTGAATATCACGCTGTTGTGCCTAGTGCAATTGTGTTGAACATGCTCAGGCAAGGGCGCAGCTCTGTGACGTGTGCAGTAGACACTGAACGGCGCATGCCTGGGGTGCTGACACCAACGCCTGCCACGCTGCTGACATGCTGAGTGCAGGAGGCAGTGCAGGGCACGTTCACCTCTGTGCCAGTGGTGCTAGTGAGCTGTTCACATGTATTGTGCTCTTGCACTGGGGCGCCATAGGCACCGTGGTGTGACAGCATGGTAGGCCTCTACAGGAAGTGCCACACAGGCGCCCTGCTGAGCTACATGAGGTGAGTACCAACTGCGCTGTGGCAGTCCGTGCGCGAGGAACCCCTGACCCTGTTCCGACCTTTTCCTCCTAGGCGCCATGCGTCCATATGGGTGCACCTCTATCACGCTGTTTGGTGACAGCATGATGGGGAATGGCAGCACAATACTGTGCAGCATCCGCACATGGTGGACATGTGCTACAGAATGCCATTTTGATACTCAATGCTTGGAAGATGGCACGGAGATGGGCACCAATCTGGAGCCAGGTCAAACTGGCTAACCTAGTGTTCCTGGTTGAGCCCCATGCTGCTGCTCTCTTTGGGGAGGCACCCTGGACAGGGCCAAAAGTGCCCTGTGGGAGGAGGTGGCAGTGGCCCTGGAGGAGGCGACGGGCATCCAGCACACAGCAGAGCAGTGCAGGCACCGGTATGGGGACCTCCAGCGGAGTGACACAGACAGGCTTGCCTGCCTGTGGGCACGTGCCAGGAGGGGCACAAATCGATGGCAAGATAGGTGCCCCATCCATACACTGGTTACGTCCATATGGGTATCACAGTGGCATGTGTCCAGCACATGGGGGGGCTGTCCAGTGTGGGCCGTGGTGGTGGTGGTGGTACAGGGGTGGGGGGCAGATGGGTATGGCTATGTGGGATCGCACACACCCGGGGGTGAGGGGCCTTTGCTACCAGATTGTACTAATGTTCCTCTCTCCATGTTTGCACCCTAGGCCCTGAAGAGCTCCAGCATGCCAGGGAGGGGCAGTTGTGGCATGAGGCACATCAGGATGCAAGAGCACCCATACCAGCCCAGCACTAGGACCAGCCTGATGATGGTAAGTGCCTTACATCCAGGATTTTTTGTGCATGCTGTGTAACAGGGTAGGCGGCGGGGCATGGCTACCATCCATTGACACCACTGCCATGCACGCAACATGGTAAAGTCAGCACTGTCCAGTGGCACTGCATGTCTGGGAGTGCATCAATGGTGGTCCATGCATGCACTGGGTACATGGCTGTGCCACTGCCTTTGCACCGCAAAGCCCTGTCACTGAACAGCCATGGTGGTGCTGTTCGGGACTTGGGCGGTGGGTGTGTTCAGCGGTCCGCATGGCTGTGTGCTCCTGGGTGGGCAGGTCTTGTGGACATGTGGGTGGTCGCACACCATCACAGGGGGTGTGTCCCATGGCTGTATGCCATGCACAATGGGTGGGCTGCAGGGGGCTGTGCATTCAGGCCTATTGACTCTGCTCCATTGTCCTAGGTGGACGGCGGCTGGTACATGTGGAGCATGCACTGCAGGTGGCCAGAGCCTCTCTGGCCATCCTCAAAAGGCTGGAGTGCCACAGTATGAGGCGTCATCATGCCAGAAGGTACCACAGGAGTGGGGCTCCCATTGAAGGTGGACCACGGTTGCATCTTGGAATGCCCCATGGAGGCACCCTCACACCCTCCTTCCCTCTCCCATTTGTTCACCCCCTGCCCCTTACCCACCTTCACCCTGTTTGTGTCCCTCACCCCTTTCAAATGTATATATGTGTACATAGTTGTGTTACCACTTTTATAATATATTTGTTTAGTTGTGCCTACTGTTGTTGTCTCTGATTTGCAGTGGGCTAATGGTGCTCAGCTGCAGTGGTGTGCATGGTGTCAGGGGTGGTGCTATCATGAGGGGTGTGTGTGTGTGTCCGTAGGGGAGGCAAGTGTGGTGTGCAATAGCTCTCAGTCACTGTTTGTGGTTTGTGTGTTGTTCCCTGTGCAATGGATGACTGTGTGCAGTGGTACACGGTGCATGAGCTGTGTCCATGGTGCACCTGTCAGGCCTGTGCAGCTGCCACCCTTGCATTTCTGTGACCTGCACAGTCTGCTGGCATGTCAGTGGTGGCTGCCCATGCTGGACAACCCCTGTACCCGGCACAAAGAATGCCCTTTGGTATTTTTACAGACTGTACCTAAATGCCCTGTGTATGCCAGTATACACATGGCATTTAGGCACAGTCTGTAAAAATACCGATGGGTATCTGAGATACGGGGATTGGCAACTTTCTGTACATAAGGGCACCAGTATGGCAGGGGCAGTGCAGTGTCATCATCTCACATTACTATGAGTGAGATCTGACAGGGTGCAGAGCACCATATTTAAATATGTTGGCTGCATGGGGGGCTGAGAGAAATTTCACATGCGTTGAGGTAATTAAACTGCTTATTTTTTATGGTGAGTGCAGGGGGATCAGAGGAGTGAAACCCTGAACTTTACAACAGTCAGGACTTAATGGGTGCTGGTCGATCTCCTTTAAGTATGGTCTCCATGAGTTTGCATACAACTGAGGTCAGACTGACTGGTCTGTAATTCCCTGGGTCATCCATAGGACCACTTTTGTGAAGAGGCACCACATGTGCTGTTCTCCAGTCCTGTGGTACCACACCTGACTCTACTGAAATATTAAATAGGCCTGCCAGTGGCCCTGCCAGTTCCTTAGTCAGTTCCCTTAGTACTCTTGGATGTACTCTGGGCCTGGTGATTTGTCCGTCTTCAATGCTAGCAGACCCTACCTCGCTCTATCCTTCCCTATCACTACATCTGTGTTTCCCTCCCTCCCCACTCCTCTTCTCCTTCCTGAAGGCACTTGTTCATCCTTCTCACTGGTGAAGATGGAACAGAAGTATTCATTTAGTATCTCTGCTTTTCCCCTATTATCCTCCACCCACTGCTCCCCTTTCTTAAGCCTAAAAATCCCTTCCTTTTTGTCCCTTTTCTCACTTATATAGCAAAAGAAGGACTTCTCCCTCTTCTTAATTCCTATGAATCCACATCTTTAATGATATTCCTCTTCATGCCTTTGTTCTTAGGTAGGCAGTATAGCCTAGATGTTATAGCACCAAGCTTTGTACCTGGAGACCCAGCAGATCTGGGTTTGAATTCCATACCATCACTTGCATACTGTGTGACACTGAGCAAGTTTCTCCTGGTCAGTAATGATGTAACAGTCTGTAAGGTCACAATGTTGATGAGGAATAAAGGGGAACATAATGAGATGTGCCAGCCTCAGATAGAGTTCTGTTCCACACATCTCCTGGTAATGTCAGGTAGAAAATCATCCATTTAACACAAGAGAAACAAGCTATATATAAAAGAAAAAGTTAACTACTTCTGGGGACTAATGCTAATTTTATTATTTATTTATTTATTTATTTATTTAATTAAGAGTGTCACCAGGAAGGGCACACTGAACAACAAGTTGCTCATCTCATGGTGCATCCTGGTGGGTGAGGGAGTTGGAAGGCACACTAAAATGTCATCAACATAATAATATACATTGCCAATATATGGGAATTGGAAGACATACAAATAAGTCATATGCAAACAACAAAACAGTATATAGTGCCAGTTATGCATAGGGTACGTTACCAAGTAGAGAACAATTAACAAGCAGTAACAGGCAGCAAGAAATTACAGTTGGTATGTATATTCTTTTACATCATAGTGAACTCTTATGTGGTATTCTAGATCTAAAAAGCTCAACGTGCATAAAAATATATAAGGCAAGAAAAGGAAAATAACAACCACAGGGCAGTTAGATGAATTAAGATTAGAAATTGTGGGTTAAGGTTTATTTTTATGGAGAGTGAATTGTACAGCATCCCATGCATATAAATTCTAGCCACCCTTAATGTCTAGTGTGAAATATATTTTAGTTATTAACATCACAAAAAGTGCACAACAATAGAAAAGTATGACTCATAAGCACACTAGAAAGGTATTGTACATGTTGTGATGAGTCATATCATGAAGGTTTTGAAATAACAAGAAAAAAATCAAGTGATCTCACAAATAATTAAGTGCATTTTCCTTTTTTATTCACTCCCCAGAACCAGATTAGTTGGTAAAAATGTCATTATATAGTTTTTATTAGTAATGTGTTTCTGACATCTTTCTATTCATCACCAGTGTATTATATAATGTCTTTAGATGTGTTTAATCCTTTGACTGCCAACAGAATTAAAACATATATAAGAATTATTGATTGATATATCACATAGTACAGCAAGGATTCAAACAGCATTTATAACCTATCTTGTAAGTGACATCTCAAGTCAATAAAGATGGCCACTACTAACAATTTTTTTTTAATCTACTCTGTTGTGGACAGTGTTCAACTGTGTCAATTACATTCATATTGTGAGTATAATAGGATGGTGCTGGTGCATGTATCTGATGGTAGCTAGCACATCACCACACCACACTCAGAAATGTAGGCCCACATTTTCAAAGGAGATATGTGGTACATCTTGAGATGGACTGGTGCATCCCAACAGCTGTGCTGAAGTACCATATTCAAAAGATTGAGCTGTGTCATGCATCTCCAGAAGTGCCAAAGTGCATCTATAAAGTATGTGGCGCATGTGGAGAGAGCATTCCCACGAATGTGCTGCATATCCCTATGTTCAGACAAAATGAGCAGCACAACTGTAGCACATCCTGAAGGTGCAACATCCAAAATTAGGCATAAAAGAAATTGTTTCTTCCTTATTAAACAGTGTTTTATTAATATCATGATTTGAATTAAAAACATGGTAACTGCATATTGTTTTTTTCCATGATCTAATATTGCTGATGTCTAAGGACTGTCATTGCAGTGAAGATAATAAGGTACAATGATGAGTTTTTATGTTACATTGTAGTACGGACCTTGCTATTTTATAAATAGGGTTGCTAATAAAAGGCAACCTGAATTGTCAGATGGCAGCCCTGAAGCAATGGGGAAGGGGGTGAGCTAGGAGCACAAAGGCCAGGGGGGAGGGAGAAAGGATAGACAGGTCAGAGGGAGGGACAGAGCTTGGTGATGTCAGACTTGACAGACAGGTAGAAGAAGGGAAGGGGACAGGTGATGTCATCATGTCATGATTGTCAGCGTTAGTGGCTGTCAGCATCAGTGGCTCAGTAGGTAGCACAATTGCCTCTGAGGCCGGGATATCAGAAGGCTGTGGGTTCAGTTCCCACATCTGGCACTTGGGTTACTATCCCAGTACTGACACTGTAGTGCAGCATGAGAGGGGTGCTGCACTTCTGAGGTGCCGTCATTCGGATGAGACGTTAAACCGAGGTCTCATCTGCCTGGATTGGTGGTAGTTCAGGTGGATGTTAAAGATCCCATCGCACTTATCAAAAAGAGTAGGGGAATTTCCCCGGTATCCCGGCCAAATTTCCCTCATTCACTAAAAATACCACCAACAACTTAATCTGGTTCAAGGTCAGTTGGCATTCATCTGTATCCCCCTCCCCTGGGTCGTGCCTGAAAATAGGCTGGATTTGTCTAGTGCACTCACCCGGTCAACAAAAACTAAAATAAAAAAAAAAAAATTATTGACAGGTACAGGTGGGTGATGAGTACACCTGTAGGGTCACTGGATTGGCCCAGGGGTGTGGCCTGGAGTTATCTTTACCAGGGATCCTTTTGGGATTTATAAGCCCAGGGATGAGGGATTTCTGCCTCTTTTTGCTGGGATTTTCAATTTGGAATCTCAGCACAGCATCTGGCAAGTTTTCTTGAGGCATGGTAACTCTGGGGCCTAGCTAGCCAGGCTCAAAAAGTTCTCATTTCTTGGTGTGCTTTACTGAGCGTATTATTTCTTGATGCACACACTGTATGGCCGATGGGGGTGCCCAATCCTCTGTCGGCTCCAGGTCCCCCCCAAACAGCCTTCCAGCTGCCACGCTAGGAGCCCACCCCAGCATGGCAAATGGCCTGCATTACCAGCTTTCCAGGTGCCACGCTGGGAGCCCACGCCAGTGTGGCAAATGTCCCCCATCATCCAATAAAAAAAAAACCTGTAAAGAAAAAAGTTCCCTCTGCAGTCGCCCTGCCCACCCGCACCCACCCTCAGCGCATCCTACCTCCCCACACCCCTCACCCCATACTTGCCTCCGGAGCTCGGCATGATGATCTTCTTCGTGACTGGGAACACATGTCACCTCTTAAAGCCAACTCATAGTCCAAGGAAAATGCCGGTAAGCTGTTTAATGCAATAAATAGGGGTTTTCCAGCTTTAATGCATATCTCGGGCATTTGTTGAATTTTGCACCAACTTTTCAACATGGGGTTTTTGGGACCCCTCCTCATGAATTCTCTCACTTTCATGGTGTTAATTGGGCCAAAAGGGTGATTTCGCAGTCACTGTGCAAAATCACCTTTTGGGACCAATTAACAAAACAACAGTGCCAGTGTTCATAAGGTGGGCTCTCAAAAAGCCTATGTTACAAATTTGGTGAAATAATTTCTAAACATGAATGTTTTACGAGCATGCGTCGCATAGTTCCTATGCACGGTCGTAAGTTTCAGAATTTTTAATAGTTGCACTCCAGATTTTCAACATTGCCATTTTACTACACCTCCTTATGTGCAGTATAGCTGTCATTTTTCATGTCACCCAAAATGTGTTTCCCTGCATGTAATACACAATGGCACAGTCGGTGTGCACAATCAATGTTTGGGACAGATTAAGAAAATCACAGTGACACTGTTCAAAAGCAGAGGTCTTAAAATGGCTATGTTGAGAATTTGGTGACAAAAGTCCATGAAATGACTGTTACGAGTGAGCATTGTGCAGTTTCCACGCACCCTCATACGTTCATGAATTTGTGATATTTTCAGTCCAGATTTTCACCAGTGGCATTTTTCCACACTTCCTTATGAACAGTACAGCTGTCATTTTTCACAACATAGCCAAAATGTGTTTTCACACCTTCAGCGCAGAAATGCGGGGTCACTGTGGGAAATCATTGTTTGGGACAGATAAAGAAAATCACAGTGAGACTGTTCATGATCGAAGGTCCCAAAATGCCTGTGTTAACAATCTGCTGTAAAAATTCCCCAAACTAATTACATCACAGGTGTGTGCTGCACAATTTCTATGCACGCTCGTGATTTCACTAGTTTTTTTAATATTTTCACTGCAGAGTTTCAACAATGGCATTTTTTGCACCTCCCTGTGAACAGTACAGCTGTCATTTTTCACATCCTATTTGGAATGTGCTTTTGCACCTGTGGTGCTAAACGTCATAGTCACTGTGCAAAAGCAGCTTTCAGCTAACAAACCGATATTGCCACTGTTCATGAGGTGGGGGTCACAAAAAAGACATGTTGAAAATTTGGAGTGAAAAAAACATCGAATGCCTGAGGCATTAGGGTTTCCAACCATAACACCTCACCCTGTAGAGAATGACAGGCATCAGGAGTGTGACTTTGGATTCTCGCCTGTTATACTCATACCATTCCACACCCTGCAGCCAATGACAGGCTTTGAGGTGTGCCTTGGACTCTTCGACCCCAAAGTTCACCCCATTTTCATATACCGCATCCATCTCACTGTATTTCCTGATGGAATGGGGTGCACATAAGGACCAAAGACCCCAAGGCACACCGTGACACTTGTCGGTGTCTGCAGGGTAGGGTGTGGTGAAATGGCATGGCCGTTATGCCCGATGACCCAAAGGCACACCCCAATGCCTATCAGTCTCTGCAGGGTGGTGGTGGGGTTGGCTTCAGTTTAGTACTTCACTGCCGTTCCTATTATGCAGCTCTATAACTCCTACACTACCAATGCCAATGCCAGCAAGCAAATATTCGGCATTGACAAATGCTTGTTAACATAGAGCATAACCCTCTCTTCCATGTTTGGCTCTATCAGACTGCAGTAATGAGTAACCAGGCAAAATAAATTCACCATTCTTCATTTTAGTTGTTAACCATGTCACTGTTATACCCAAGATGTCTGGGGTATGCTCATTTTCCATTACATTTAATATTTCCATGTTGGTTCCCAAACTTCCTGCATTATCATGCAGTATCTTAATTCTTAATACTTCTGGTCCTGGGTTAAGTTCTACATCACCCCCTAATATTAATAAAAACATTGTAGCACTCCCCTGACTTCCCTGAAATTATGCAGGACATATGGATTTAAAACTGTTACCTTACCACACTGGTCATAAACTCTCCATGAATTAGTAAATATATTCCTTCTTTTAAAGTTAGAATTTACTTCACCTTTCTTCTGGATTGTCGAGGGTGGCACATGGCCTAAGTCACACACAATGGCCAGGGCAGGGCAGAGTACCTGAGCTGGACAGGACAGTGGCAGAGAGGTCGCACAGGCATGGCTGGTGTACTGCAGGACAGGATAGAGGGTAGACATGCCATGCCCGAATAAGAAGTGTGCGTGCAACAGACATGGGGCACCCACTGGCATAACAATTTGAGCACTGGTGGGGAGGGGGGATGGCAACTAGGTGGGCATACAGAGGCAGCAAAGAAAGGCAAGGGTGGGGGCATATGAGAGGCTCTGAGGATGCCTGCTGGAGACTAACGTACTGCATTTCCCTCCCAGGTGACAGTGCATACCCCCTCCAGCCATGGCTGCTCACTCCCATGTGCTGGCCCTCATCTGAGGCTGAGAAAGGCTATAACAAGGCACACGCCGTGACAGGCAATATCATTGAGTGGACAGGTCAGGTGGCACCTTACTATACAGCCCTGAGAAAGCCTGTGGCATATTCCTGGCCTGTTGCATGCCACACAGTGTGGACATGGACCATGGAATACTTGTCCAGGCACAGGAAGGTGACAGCTCAGAGGATGAGAAACCAATGGCAAGGGGTGGGCAGGCAACCCTTGACTGGAGGTACCCATGGCTGGCCGCTAGGGCATGGCGGCACAGGGTCACAATCATGGAGGAGCACTTCGGAGACCACCAGGTGAGTAACAGGGCAGGACAAAATGGGACAGACACACACACACACAGGGAGTGGGGTAGGGGATGCACACATGTGCAAGTCATCAGACACAGCACGGTCACTACGGACTGCCATGGAGAGTGCACACAACCATGCACAGGTGGCCATTGCAGTGCCAGCATGGACAGGGGACATGCTGTAGTACAGTAGGGAGTGGGTATGGATCAGAGATACTCCACACACAAGCACAGAAAACACACAAGGCTGCACTCATCAAGCCCATGTCACAAAGCACAACACCAGTGCTCTGATCCATGCCCAGTACACCTCACAGACAGCATAGACAGGCATGCCACAACATGCAGCACCGGGCAGTGACAGCTGGATTTGTGAGCAGTAACATCTGCAGGATGCAATGACCATGTTGCTTGCACCCAGGTGGCATCACTGTGTGCCACTACGGCTGTCACAGACACATGGGTGGCCACGCCTTGGTATATGGTGACCTCCACAGGAGGGACCCAGAAAGGCTGCACCACCTGCAGGATCAGGCCTGCAGGGGGGCTGTGACACACCCAGGTAAGTAATTGGTGTGTGCAGTCTTTCTTTGCCTGTGTCATGGAGTTTGTGGGTGTGGGGTGGGGGCATTTGCCAACACACAGATCTTTCTCATGGCCATGGTCACAGGGCCGGGCTATTTGAACCATGCATGCCACTGTTTTGCCATGGGTGCATTGTGGGCAAACAGTGCTTCTGCTGTATCTGTGTTGGGCCCCTTTGTGTGGTGCCTGTCTTCCGGGCACACATCATACTGCACCACACTGCATCATGTCACTGTTGTGCCACAGTGGGGGGGGTGTTGGGAGTTGGGTTTTGGGGGGGTTGGAGGGTGGTGTGCCTACATGCTGCTCAATGTGCTTTTTCTTTGTGTCCCCATTGCAGGTCAGGAGGAGTGTCAACAGGCATAGGAGCGCTGCTAGGCGATGGGGTGATGGGGTGCCAGAGTGGTTGCTAGAGGGGCACCGCCATGTGTGTCTTGCCATGCATCAGGTTAGTGTGATGTTGTGCTGCACATGCATGTTCAGGGGTTTTGGGAGGGTGGGGGGTTGTATTGCCTAATGCAGACCATTGCCAGCATGATGTGTATGCCTAAGTTGTGCTAGCACACACACATGGGTTTCTTGTCATCGTGTGGTGGACTAGCTGTGCGCCTATCCTCTGTGTGTTTGCCCTGTATAGTGTGTCCCTTCAGGACTGTGGACACCCATCAGTACTCACACAGGGTTGCCACTGGGCCTGCACACATGGTTCACCAGGTGTCAGGTTCGCAAGATGTGGGGCAGGTCCAAATGTCCTTCAGTAATGTCCACTGCATGCACATGCTGACAATGTCTATACCCTGTGCCATATCCCATTCACTTTGTGGCTCTGTTGCATGGAATGTTGCCAGTCCGTCATGTGTGTGGTGTGTTGCCAGGCCTATGTAGGTGCTTGGCAACATCAGGCATGCACGTCCACTCCATCGGGGGGGGGTCTGTCAGCCTCAGTGGACTGTGGCACTGAGCACATATTCTATGTTTACCCCGCATACGTCCTCAGGATGCCAGTGCAGTCCACCAAAGGCCAAGGGGTGGCTGCTGCTGCAAGGCTGATTGGTGTTATCACAGAAGATCCTCATCACCATATTTTGCCAGTAACAGAACATGCTATGCAGGCAGGGGACCATCCTGTGAAAGTCAAAGAAATCCTGCAGGAGATGCACTGTGCCAGGTGTCCAAGAAGACATCAGATGCTGGACCGACAGGGGCAATAGGCCTTTGTGGCACCCTGTACATTTTGTAGTATAGTTAACTCCAGTTCACACCACCCCAGGCCCTCTCATCCCACTGTACATAGCTGCCCCACCTGCATTTCCTGTTCCTCATTCCACCCTGCCCCACACCCATTTTATAATATTTTTGATTGTTGCTTTGTTGTTCAGCCTTTTCTAGTGTTCTGACTGTTTGGTTCTGTTTGCTTTACTTGTTGTTCTGCCTTTTGCTGTGGTTTTGATATTAAATAATGCTGTAGATGTCTCACTGGTGCTGAGAAGCATATGCATACCTGTGATCTCTACAAGCAATCCAATTGACTCAATCTAGATAGTAGACTTACCTACCAGACCTGCCTACTGGCTAAGAAAATTTGTCTTAACCTCACACCCCCTGCAACTCTTGCCTTAATGTTGCCTGCAGTCACTGCACATTTTACATGCAGTTCTCTCAAACCAATCTTTATCGTGCCATTCTGCTGTACCAACCAGGCTCAGCATGCTTTCCACACCAGGGACCCCAGCTGCTAAACATTCTTCCCCCTGAAATTGCAGCTGAAAACAAGCTTGGCCCATTCAAATGTAAACTCTGCCAGCACCTCACAGACCTCAGCAGTTGTGACTGCTCTGCCTAGGCTTGCGGCTTTGTTTCACCTTTCCTTCCTATTCTCTCCTCCCTTGCTACCTTCCCCACTTCTCTCAGCCCCTCCATCCCCTGCTACTCCCTGTCTCTCTCCCACCCCCACCTACCATTCTACCCCTTCACCTCCCACCTACCATTCCACCCCTTTCCCTCTCCTCTCCTCCTCTCTCGCCCTCCCTATCACCCTATCTCTTGTTGCTGTACCCCCAGACTACCTAGCACTTATCTTTCTGTTCTTGCACTTACGACAATGTCAAATCCTTGACTGCCTATCCCCCTTTTCCCCACCCCTTGCTCCACTTATGTCACCCCTAAGATGGTTTTCATTGTATCTGTGTCTTGCTACGTATACACCCGTATTGTTAATTGTGCATTGTTATTTGCCACTGACTGTTTGCTACTGTGCTAGTCTATACTCATGTACTCTCTTTTACTACTAAGTTAACCTCCTGACCTGTATTGTATCTTACCTCTGTTTGCTTCTATGTTAACCTCCTGATCTTGTATTCTATCTTACCACTGTTTCGCTTGCACCCACTGCTGAAGCGGAGCCTTTGTAAAAGAACCCTTGATTCAAAGGTATTTGTAATCCTAGTAATAAATAAATAAATAAATAAATAAATACAAATAAAAAATAAATATTATTGATTTTGACATTTCCTGTGTCTGGGGTCCTTCCTTGGCTGTTGTTGCCATCATCTGTTGTGTTGCATGGTTGTCCCACTGCCCCTTGATTATCACAGCTTCCTTCTGTGTGTGTGTGTGTGTGTGTGCCATTGTGCACCTGTACACACTGTCTGCCTTGGTATTCCCCCACAGTGTTTCTCCTGGGGTCCCTAGAGCTGCCCCTCACTGATGCCCATGTTGTTACTTGCACTATGCCCCTGGCCCTGCACATTCTTCTGCTGTTGTCCTGGTCCCCATGCTACCATGCAGCACTGTTTGCAGGTCTGTAAAACTCTGGGCATGTGTATCCAGTGTGGCCTTCAGACACCAGCCTGTATGCTATTGTGCCTATATCCCATTGTGACTGTGGTCTGGCTACCATATCCACCCTGCTTGTCTCCTCAGCACTGTTGTCATGGTGCCTGGCCAGGCCATACTGTCCATTGGCACCTCCAGTGCTGTGGCACTTTGTCTATGCCCTCCTGTGTGGCATACCCACTGTGCCTGTTACACACCTTGACAGGTGGTCTGTGTGTGGTGCTTTGTACTATACCCACAGGGGACTGTGCTATTCCCATCTTGCACTTTTGCAGTGCCACTCTCTTCTCCATTGCCTTGGGCTGCTGCTTCCCACTGCTTGTGCTGTTGCACAATGCTCATTTCCAATTTTTGGTACTGCCCTGTTGCTCCACTGTCCTATACTGGGTTGCTCCATTTCCTACACTCAGTCCTGCCTTTATGCATGGTGCATGTGCAGTTGCACTATGGTGCATTTCTGGTATATTCAGCCTGGGATGAGCCAGAGCATCTTATGGCGCATCCGCTAAATATTGCAACTATTTGGGGCGGCACATCTCAGATGTGCCGCACAGGCTCTTGCATGATTTTCAGGGAGACTTTTGAATATGGGGGCCTTAGTTTTTTTTATGGCAGGTGTGACACGAGAACAGGACCTTTTGAAGACATCAAAACCACCTATCTCAGTTTAGGGAAATAAAATGAAAAGAAAGTATGCATATATTAATGTTTGTTGCCAGAAATACATTATTACTAAAAGAAATATAAGTTAGGAATTCTTTTACCAACTAACAAGTAGTGTTGCACAGTTGTGCTGCATGAAATGGGTAAAAGCAGTCCTGCAATGTGATTGGCTGCTACTAATGGTGTATGAAGTTGGAAAAATTCACTTCATAAATTAATTTGAGAATTCACCATCATTTGTGAAGTTAGTATGCCTTGTGAAGTGCCAGTCTGCAGTACAGGAATAACCTAGTGAACTGTGAATTTGATAACTTCATTGGTGAAGTGGGGTCCACAGATGAAGCTCGCTATGTACTATGGGATTCGAGGTCACATGGTGCTTAAATGAGCTGTATGCCATGCAGAAAATGTGTTGAGTGCAGTCTTCTGAAGAGAGAGGTTGAAGTCTGTCCCTTCTTGTCTGAGCAAAAAATCCATCCACATTCTGTCTTTTTTTTTATCTTTTTTTTTCTTATTACTTTTTTCCCCCTGGTCACCAGCTTGCCTTCCTCACACTTCCAGGCATCTTCCTGAGGTATCCAGCAGCCATCCCAAGGACACCTGGCTCCATGTTCGGGCCCGTGGCATACCCCAGCAGTGGAGAGGTGGAAAGTTCCCCTCGCACTCTCACACCAGATCCAGTGAGCCATGCACCCTCGGTGCTGAGCAAGTCCTGCTTGGAGACGGCCATCAAGCCACCACGACTGGCGGCCATATTTTTCTGTTTTCTCCCCGTGGGCATCTGTGGCATGCAATGTTGCCAAGGGACAGGAGCACGCATGCTACCGCATGTGCCTCTTCCTGGCATCTGCCACAGCATCTCCCCCCACTCTACCCATGGTCTGCAGTTGCCCCCAGCCATTGCTAGAGGCCACTAGGCCACTGGAGCATTCCACCCCTCTCCCCAGAGAAGGAGAGCAGTCCAACAGATGCTCAATCCTTCTCCTCCCCTGCCATCCCCTGATGACCTAGGCTCGTTCCCGAACCCGGGTCGTTGGCATGGTGTGAGGTGTGGTGTCCAGCACTTCAACCTTCAGTGCCACCCGGCCAGGCACTCTGAGTCTTTTGAAACAAAATTGCTCTCAAAAAAGATCTAGAGGGCCTTGCGCAACTGGATTAGTTATTTCTGGTGTTGTCAATTTATTTAGTTTAAAGCAGTACTGTAGTTTTGTTTTGTCTAGTGAAGCACTGCTGTGTGGAGGTGGGAGGTGTTTCAGCTAGCAGGGCATCCCAAAAGATCAGTGACTGAACATTTTTTATTGTGAGCACTAATCTGTATGCAGCAGATATCTCATATTTGTTTTCCTCATTCTTTCTTTTTTATTATTTTTTTTTGTGGTTTGTGATTCCTCATTGTATTTCTTTAGTACAGTTTGGTGTGGTTAGAAGAAATATTGTAGAACCACACCCTTTTTGATAGGGCTGGGCGTACTGTTCTGTAGGAGATCCGGATCCCCCAGATCGAACCTGCAACCCACTGACCCGGATAAATACAGACTTTGCTGCAGAAGTCCGGTTCCATGTTCGTGGAAGTGCCATTTATACCATTGTGTGTATTGTTGCCATGGGGATGCCACTGGCATGCTCACTCCATGTACAGGTGGCCGTCAGCATCCAGTCAGGCAACAGATGGTCACGTGACACACTCACAGTATATAACCATGCTGAGTGGGCAATGCAGTCCAGATAAGAGGAGGATGGGTCAGAGGAGCACTCACTTATCACTGCAGCAGTCCCCAAAAGAAGTTGCTAAAAAGCAAAAAAAAACAAACAACACATATATGTATATATATACAGATACATTTTGAAGGGGAGGGAAGAGAAAAGGAGAGTGAAAGGACTCAATTTACTGGTGCAAGGTGGGGTAGAGAAACTGATCATCGAGGGAGGGTGATGGGTCAGGACTGTAGAAAGGAGGAATCAAGAGGTACTAGAGAGATAGTGGTGGCCTGGGTACTGTGGTGGGGGTTAAAAGGCTGGCAGTGTAGCAGTGTGGCTATGTACATACGCAAGGGCAGGCTGGAAAAATCTTTGACTTGAGGCATAAATATCCAGAGGAGAGAGGGAGAGACTGCTGTAGGCCCAAGAGAAATGTTACAGTTACAGAAAATCCCAAATGAAAGTATTTTTTTTCTTTTCTTGGCCTCAGACAGTGTAGCTGCACGTAAATGAGCAAGGGAGGGCAGGCTGGTGAAATCTTTGACTAATGCCATTCCAAATCCAGATCCAGAGAAGAGAGGGAGAGACTACTGGGGGCCCAAGAGAACATTTACAGTTACAGAAAATCCCAAATGAAAGTTTTTTTTCTTTTCTTGGCCTCAAACAGTGTAGCTGTGTACATGAGCAAGGGCAAGCAGACAAAATATGTGGCTTGTGCCATTCCAGATCCAGAGGAAAGAGGGAGAGGCTTCTGGGGGACCCAAGAGAAAATTTGACAGTTACAGAAAATCCCAAATGAAAGTTTTTTTCCCTGGCTTCAGTGTGGCTGTGTGTGCAGGGCAAGGGAAGCAGACTTGCAAAATAAATCTTTCACTTGTGCCATCCAGAGGAGAGAGAGTGAGAGAGAGAGAGAGAGAGAGAGAGTCTGTAGGGGGGACCCATGGAAAATTTAACAGTCCCAGTAATCTGAAATAATTTGTTTTCCCAGCTTCACTGTGGCTGTGTGTACATGGCCAGGGCAACAGGCTGGCAAAATAAATCTTTGACACGTGCCTTCCAGAGGGGGGAGAGAGAGATTGCAGGGGGCCAACAAGAAATTCAACAGTCCCAGAAATCCCAAATATTTTTTTTTCCTGGCTTCCATGTGGCTGTGTGTACAGAGCAAGGGCAGCAGACTTGCAAAATAAATGTTTGACTTGTGCCATCCAATCACAAATCACAATCACTTGTAAACATTCATTCATGATTTCATGTATTAAAAAAAATACAAGTTGATGCACATGTGCTGCTGGCTGTAAGTGGCCCATAGGATAATCTGACTTTGTGATTCATAGCAGGCTGTTTACACTGCAACACAAGTAATGTACAACTACTGTGCACACAAGTGTCATACCATCATCTCTTATTCCCCATTATTCCTCCTTATTATCATTAGCTTTATAGTATATCATGTTACATTACCTATAAGCATTAATCAACCTCCAATGTGGGACTGTGCTGTGTTCGGCTATGCACCAGATGTGTCAGCATCTCCAAGTCAAATTCTGAGGCACACTTAACAGTTGCTGAATTTGGTCACTTACTGTAACTCATTGCCTCCTCAGGAGCTCTCTGAAGTTGCAACACTTGTGTACTGTATACTGTTAACAGTAAATCCTGGGGCTTTCTAAGCAAAATCAAGCCATAATAAGCATGTCGCAAACAAATGCTAATAGCTCAAGAACCGTGTATGCTAGGCACAATGTATTCAGCATGAAATTACCTTTCCAATGATGGTATTCAAGTAATAATATGCAATTTATTTTTTTCTATGCTGGTCTAAACAGCAAAAAAAATGTTTACACTAAAAATGCACTTTAAGCTTTTTTTTGTTGGAAAGTATGTGACATATCAACACCAAATTCATCATGCAGAAACTAGATGTAGTTTTAATAATTTTTTTTGTTAAAAAGACAACTATTTCTATAGTATAAAATATATTTTTTTACCCTTTTAGTCAAGGTGCTTTGGTGAGGTTTGAGGGACGAATCTGAAACACACACACCATACCATAAACAAATGTGTACAACTCCCAAAGTATACATGATACACACAACATATCAGTGGCAAAGTTGTTCATCACAAAATTTCCTTTCCGGTGGTGCTATGCAATCAGTTGTGCTCAGTGTGGGTTTTGTATTATACTGGCTGAGATACCCAGAATGCATGTTTTATTCATGGTGCTTAGGTGGTTCTTGATGGACAAAATGTTAGCCAAAACACACCATGCCATAAATAAATGCTAAAAACTCCTGAACTATACATGATACACACAACATGTCAGCACACAATCTGTTCAACACTAAATTACCTTTCCAATGGTGCTATGCAATCAATTCTAATCAATTCGATTTTGGTTTTATACTAGCTAAGATACCCAGAAGTTCTGTTTTATTCATAGTGCTTAGGTGGTTCTTGATGGACAAAATACCAGCCATACACACCATGCCATAAACAAATGCAAATAAATCCTAAAGTATATATGATAAACAAACTGTCAGCGGACAAGCTGTTCAGTAAATAAAAATTGATTGCATAGCACCATTGGAAAGGTAATCGAAACATTTTTTTTTTATATACTTGCTGAAATGGCAAAAAAATGCATTTTATTCAAGCTGCTTAGGTGACTCTGGGCTTGTGACAGACAAGTGTCAGCCATACACACCATACCATAAACAAATGCGCATACCTCCAGATGTGCACAGTGTGAAAACTCCTAATATCACACCGTGATTTCATCACCAAACCAAAAAATCTCACAAAAGTCCTATTATATAAAAGGACTGCATTATTAACAGGTATGTGATACAGAATAGATCTGAACTCATGTCAAGTGAGCACAGGGAACCACTACTTAGTGCAACGCTATGCTCCACCACTCATTATATTCCCCAAGCTTACTTGCCACTCATTCAGATATATACATATATACACACACATTTATATATACACATATAGACCCACACATGTATACACATATGCATATATATATCTATATATTTAGTCTTTCTATCATTTTTATCCAACCATACACACACAATGCACCATCAACATATGCAAAGACATTAAACAAAACAGCATCACCTCAAATCATGAGGTGCATGGCGGCACCATCTCTCGCACAACATGCACGTGTAACAATGAGCAGTGTTGCACACTTTGTGGGCATAACATCACAGCACATACAAATATGTGCTCAGCGGCACCCATGGTATTCAGCACAGTGGCCACAAGTCACATAATATTGACTACAGAATGTCAACAACAGAATTATTGAAATCACCACAATCACATTTTTCTTACCTTTTCAGATGGTGTCCCATGATGATCTGCACTGAAGAGATTTCTACATTCTTATATTCTTACCTGGTGTAGTCCCAACCTCTGTTCTGTTGTGTCCACATACGCATGGGTGAACAAACTAAATACACACATACCAGGAGCTTGAGTAAATGGCCACCGCCATGCATTTATTCAATATAAAATTACATTTAATCATCCACGTGTAGCTACCACCACACCATGCTTCAAGTCCTTCAGAAAGTCATCCAATCCCTCATCCATCAAGTGTACACCATCTGGCCAGTACACTCCAGGCCTGTGAAGACTGAGGCCAGGGTGCTGGACCACTGACCCACCCATGGTATCCATCATAGACTACATGAACCTATTGTGTAGTCTTCTGATTTTCTCGATGGCCTGCACATCTCGTCCTCCACTCCACTTCAACCACTGCACAATGTCAGACCATGCAATATGGACCCTGGGTGACCAGCACTTGATTCGATGCAGCATCTGCCTTATGGTTCCCTTCAGTTCCCGCAGCGGGCAGGTTGCCAGATCGTTGCCTCCCAAATGAATAATCAGAATGTTCAGATGAAGCCCACCATGTTTCTCCCAGAGCATTGGAATCATTCCATCCCACCGCATTCCTTGCCTTCCAATCCAATGATCTTGCACTCTGTCTTTTGCTAACTACAAGTTTTGCCCTCCTGTGCTCTGCTGTGTTCTTTTTGCGGCCCAGTAAATAAAGGAGTGACCACATATCCAGATGCTGAGATGCTTGCTCCTGTCACCTGCAACCAAATGTGAGATATTACCATAGATGATCCATCCATGACACTCCACCCATGTCCCTCACTACCCCTGCTTTTCCCCTATCATGTATTGTACACCCCACGTACCTTGTGTTTGCTTGCCTGCTGCCATATTCTGACCTGTGTTTGACCTGTGATTTGGCTTCTGTGCATTTGATAACTCCATGGCTTATACAGTGTCCCACAACTTTTCTTTGCTCTGTGTACTGAAGATTTGAAATCACTTGTTGATGCACAAGTCTGGAAGCTGCTTCCTACTGACCCCTCTGTAAGGTAAACCAAAAACATGGAATTAATTAAATGCCAGGCCATCTATTCCCAAGGCTTGTGACTGTGCAGGCTCCTTATTTGTTGATGTTTCCGATTGTGATCCTAATAAACTCAGTTTTCATTTCCAGTGTCTGTTGTCTTTTTCCATAATAAAGACCATTACACCCTATATTGTGTTGTCAGTTTCTTGTATGCAAGACATTGCAGGTTACAAACAGTATGATTTTAAAAATACCACAACAAACACCACATTTTGTTGAAAGCAAGACTGCGTTGAAGTTGCTTGTACCTGTGGTCCACTCACGTAGTCATGCAATCCAAAAAGTCAGGTTCCTTATGAGTGTGATTCTGACTGTGTCCAGCTGTCAGAAAATGAGATGCATGTGCCCATACGATGGAAGCAATCCACAAGTGCAACAATGCACAAGCCTGCTATGTAACACAGATTGCCCAGCATCCAAATGAAAACAAAAGAATGCAGAGCTAAATCCACCACTCCACAACAGTGCTGGAAGAGTTAGTGGAGGAAGGTTCATTGCATGTGCCAATGCACCAACTGGTGTACTCAGAACAGGTTGTGCTCTCCAGTACCTCTGTCAGCTTGCCCCATTGGTCTGGTGAGTGAGATACGGATCACCACTTGTTATCATAGTCATCAGTCCACATTAGCTCAGCATGTTGTTTTTTTCATTTTGGCACAGTGCCAAAGACTGCATAGGCTGCTGTGTCTTTCTCCTAGTCACCAACATTCCAATCAACTCTTAGGACAATCAAAACTCACATCACGCAACCACATGTCCACCACTCAAGCTCCATCTGCCAAAATCTCTTCCACCACACAAACAGACATCCAGAGTGTCTGACTCACTCTGTTTCAAACAATCTCAGCCTGCAGCTGTGAACAACCATGCACACTGCACATCAGCCTTTTCCAACCACCAAAAGGTCCACAGCATGTTGCAATCTGTGTCACTGTGCATTACCTTTCTTCTGGAGCCCATATGGATGGCCTAAGCTGCCCACAAGTGTGGCAACTCATAATACAGCTTTGTAACACTGGCTGGCCGGCATGCGTGTCATAGGGCTCTGCATCCAAATGAAAATAAAAAATATGGCGCTAAATCCACCACTCCACAACAGTGCTGGAAGAGTTAGTGGAGAAAGGTTCATCGCACGTGCCAATGCACCAACTGGTGTGCTCTCCAGTACCTCTGTCAGCTTGCCCCATTGGTCTGGTGCCACTTGTTATCGCAGTCACCAGTCCACATTAGCTCTGCATTTTGTTTTTCCATTTGGCACAGCACCAAAGACTGCATAGGCTGCTGTGTATTTCACCTAGCCACCGATGTTCCAATCAACTCTTAGGACAATCAAAACTCACATCACACAACAACATGTCCACCACTCAAGCTACATCCACCAAAACCCCATCTGCCCTACAAACAGACATCCAGAGTGTCTGATTCACTCTGTTCCAAACAATCTCAGCCTGCAGCTGTGAATAACCATGCCCACTGCACATCAACCTTCTTCTGACCACCAAAAGGCCCGCAGCATGATGCAATCGGTGTCACTGTGCATTACCCTTCTTCCGGAGCTCATATGGATGGCCTAAGCCACCCAAAAGTGTGGCGACTCATAATACAGCTTTGTAATGCTGGCTGGCCAGCATGCATGCCATGGGCTCTGAATCCAAATGAAAATAAAAAATGCGGAGCTAAATCTGCCACTCCACAACAGTGCTAGAAGAGTTAGTGGAGAAAGGTTCATTGCACGTGCCAATGCATCAACTGGTGTGCTCGGAATAAGTCATGCTCTCCAGTACCTCTGTCAGCTTGCCCCATCGGTCTGGTGAGTGAGATATGGATCACCACTTGTTATCGCAGTCACCAGTCCACATTAGCTCCGCATTTTGTTTTTTCATTTGGCACTGCGCCAAAGACTGCATAGGCTGCTGTGTCTTTCACCTATCCACCAGATGTTCCAATCAGCTCTTAGGACAATCAAAACTCACATCATGCAACCACATGTCTATCACTCAAGCTCTGTCCGTCAAAACCCTGTCCACCCCACAAACAGACATCCAGAGTGTTAGACTCACTCTGTTCCAAACAATCTCAGCCTGCAGCTATGAACAACCATGCCCACTGCACGTCAACCTTCTTCTGACCACCAAAAGGCCCGCAGCATGATGCAATCTGTGTCACTGCACATTACCCTTCTTCCGGACCCCATATTGATAGCTTAAGCTGTCCACAAGCTATCAAAGAACAGTCAGACAACATCCTTTGTCTGAATCATGTAATGCTACAGCTACCAACAGTCCTTGCTGCACATGACCCTTGGTGTCTTCCCAGTGTTACATCCCCTTGTATCCCATTTCCGTTGATCCTTCAAACAGTTCTTCATTTGCTGGGCAGTTACATTTGTCAATGCACCAATTGCATGTCCCCCTACAATGAACTTTCCTATTGTCACCTTCGCCACCACACTTTGTGACCTAAGTGCCATACTTTTGTCAAGGGGACCTGGCTGTAGAAGACACATGATCCCTCTGAAACAACACTGGTGACCCCTTACAAGTAATAATGCATGCATTCTTCTCTTTATCATCCAGTCTAACATGAAACCTTCCTTCCTAGCAAGAGATCAAAGCTGCTCTCCTCTGCCATTTCCTCGTCCTGCTCTATGATGCATCTCCTACCACCTCTACGCATTTCATCACTCCAAGTCACACACTCTGGTCTCTAAGGTCCCTTGAAGTTGCCCTCCTCCAGGAATCTGATTCAATCAAACAGTTGCAGCACTCCCGTCTCTCTCTCTTCCACAGTTGCAGCATTCTGGTCTCTCTGTCTCCCGCAGTCGCAGCACTCCGGTATCTCTCTCGCAGTCGAGGCACCCTGGTCTCTCGAACTCACATAACCTGGTATGTCTGTTCCCTTGTCCTACAGCTCCCCATAATGTACAGTCAGAGAAGCTGCAGAGGAAGTACTGGGCATAAGTCTTCTTGTATTGCCAGTTTGAGCCTCTATCTGTACTGGTGATACTCAGGAAAACAATCAACGCAGAGGTGTACTTTGCATGTGCTGCATGTATATAAAGGTTTGGCATGTATTTTCTTCTGTGAACAATTTCTGCACCTCCCATTCTTCCCTTTCATGTGGTAGTGTAGTCCATCACAAGTTGGACTCTGTGTGATTACTGGAAGTGAGGCAATTCGTCTTCTATGTGCATATCCTTCCAATGGATTCTCAGAGAGGAGCATGCAGAAATTCAGTTGGTTGTTGTAGCAAGGGCAAAACATTACCCTTAGTAAATTATCAATTACTGATACTTAGAAAGGAGATGAACGGAGATGGTACTGATGGCGGAAGAATTTAATGATTATAACAATAATCACAGCGAGAGATTACAAGTGGTATATCCTTCATTCTTCATTCTTCAAACTAACAGTGTATAGTGGCTTGCTTATATAGTGGAAGACAGTTCTATGGTTGTCTTATGATTGGTCCAAGACAAATATAAACATTCACTTTAAAAGGCAATTTTCTTCTTTTAGTTTATGCATGACAAGGCAATTCTCCTTTTAGTTCTTGCATGACCTAATCCTTACTTAGCACAAATGTATTGATAGTGTAAATTATACTACTATATAAGGATAGTAATGGTAGTCATTACCAATTATTAAGATCTAGGAGGAAGAAATAGATTTGCACTTAGGAATGTGCATACAAGCTTTTTATTCTGGCCTGTCCTCCTGATAATAATAGTCAAAAGGGTAACTTGAACTCTATCCCTGTATTTCTGTCTTTGCAGACACTTAAGACACCTGTCTTCCATTACTCACATGGTCAATACAAATATTAAAAAGACATTTGAATATTACAAGTTGTTGCTCAGTTAATCTTGTAATTTTGCAAGTTATATGATTCAGCTTTATAAATCAATATTAGTTATACAAACACATTATGTTTTAAACCAAAATAAGGTTTGCCTGCATTATTGGGACACATTTCTTTATCCCCTATTACAAGCCCCACTTTGGACCAATATTGCCTAATTATTATTTATGCAACAATGCAATTCCTCAGAGCATGTACATCTCACTATGTACTTCACATTATTCACAATCACTTGATCAATAAGTGTTGATTAAATCCACTCTCTGGCCTTTTTGTCACATTTGGACATTTAGTTCATGTTACAGTTAAGTGTATGGCATTTGAGACTACAAAACATAATGAATTGCTTAAACTAGCATAGTTACAAACATTATTATTACCCCAAAAACAGTAGGACAGAGTTAACACATAAACATCATTGTCCTTTGGTGTGGCTCTGTTTATAACAAGAAACACATTTTTTTCTGTTTCCAGTCCATGTAGCTTTGCGGTGATCCAGTCTTGAGCTTTTATGCACAGCTGCTAGACCAGCTGTTAAGTATGTCCATACACCAATTTAGAAAAGTTAGTGTTCATATTGCTGGCTGTTGGATAGCAGACACACTGCACTGGCCAGGGGTGCATTAGATTGTGCATTGAGTAGCCACACACACACTGGCATGGCATTTGTGTTGTGGTAGTTGATTACACCCTGGTACACAGATGAACAGTTTATAAACAGTCCATAGTAAAGCAATAGGTTTGCATAAAGTATCAACCATGTTTGGAATAAACAACAGTGAAGAAAATGGATGTCTTGCTTGAAGATCAATTGAAGAAGAATCTTTTTACTGAGGTTAGAGGATTGCCCCTACCCCAGACTTTACTTCACAGTAAGTAGAAACAATAAGCTTGATTGTAGAGTTTAAACTAACTGGACCTTTTCAGTTGATTTAAAGTTGTACAAATAAATGTAATTTTGCTAAAACATTACACTTGCAGAGGTAATAATGACTTGATTTATGCAATAGAACTTATGTGGAACCAATTAGAAAACATAAGCATTTTTGCAATAGAACAATTTTAGTACTGAGCATAATGTATAAAAAAAATGAATATGTGGAAGTACATACACAACTCCCACTCCAGCTTAACTAATTCTTGAAGCATATGTTTTTGAAGAAGAATCAAAATATATATTTTTTGGTATTTACCCCTATGTGGAGATAGCAATGTACCTTGCAACCTTTGTGGACATTACACTGGAAGGAAGGAAGGAAGGGTAGCTTACCCCTTCCCCCCGAGCTTCTAAGAGACAGTTCAACTACTGTAATACAAGATTATTTCCGTAGGATAAAAGAAGCCAAGCATCCCTGGGTTTTCTTATCCTAAGCATGACAAAATGTCAGCTGAGTTTAAACAAAGAAGTTTTTCTTACAGTTAAATGTTGATTGACTATGTTGGCTGCAACACAAGAAGGTCAAAAGGTCACATAGTGAGCATACAAGGGTCGCTCAAACCCAGTTATTTTTGTAGTAGCCTTGAACACTACTGATATTAAAAATATCTTAATGTTACATTGCACAGGAAATAAAAACAACTTTTAAACATTTTTTATCCAAGGACACTTGAATATCATATTTAAAAATATGCCAACATCATTTTTAATGAGAATCTTTTGTCCTTCAGAAACTCTAGTGTTACTGATAACATTATTAATTATGTTAAACAACTCCGAGTGGTTTGTTTGGTCATGGTAGCAATCACAGAAGAACAAGTGGCTAGCATTTGCTCTAGTCCACCCTACAGCATACTAAGAGTATTTAGAATTAAACTCTTTAACATTAGAAAAGGCAAGGTCTTTGGGCATTAAGTTAGCATGCCTTGCCAATACCTCTGACTAATGACACAAATTTGCCATATCTGACTTTTCATTCTTACATTTTAACTGCTCCTATACAGGAGTTAGCACACTGTAAAGTGCCTGTTAGTTGATTTTAAGACATTTACATCTTACAAACGTGCTACAGAAGCTGTGTCATAGATTATATTGCAATTAATAAAAGAGAATTATCCCTATCTAAAAAACAAAGGTCTCCCTGTACCTTTACAAACTCTCTTGCAGGGATTTTGGCTCTTGACTTATTCTGCATTTTCAAACTATCTATTTCTTTTGACTGTAGCTGGATTATTACATCTTACTGTTTATGCAGCTTTCCTTTTTAAAGTCTCATTTGTTAACAAATTACCACCTGGCTATATTATCACAGACTTTATACAGTATTTGCTAGTTACTCTTTTTTAATTTTTATTAAAAACATTGCTGTGCTTGTTGATCATGGTTTGTATGCTCCCCCCTTTAGGTGTTTCCCCTAGAAACAACCTATAAATGTTTCCATACTCATAAACTACAATTGTACCAGTTGATCATCAGGCATTGGTTTGTATGCTTTCCCCTTTAGGTGTTTTCCTAGAAAACTACCTATTAGTGTTTCCATACACATTTTTCTTATCTTTTTCTTGCCTGCCTAGCCTTTACAGCCGGGTGCACCCGTGCACTGGTGCCCTGGTCTGTCTAGCTATGTCTTACAGCTCCCCTGTGAGGTCCGGCTTGCAAGTCCCAGCACCTTCACTAACCTACTCTGCCCCATGAGTTCCTACAGAGTTAAGCATTACTTTTATTTAAAACAATTTGAGAAGCATACATCACCTGATTAGTAAGTGGCTAAACTGTCTGTGTGCACCACTTTCTCTCGCTTTAAGCCATTAGCACCACATCTCCGAGCGTTGTCACCTTCTTATTAGGACTCCAAAGTGTACAGCACCAGCGATCCGAGTCCCGGCACCAATTGTAAAGGTGGCAAAAAAAATTGCCATTTGTAAATTATTTATTACAAATACTTAGAAAGGAGACGAACAGAGATGATGCTGATGGCGGAAGAATTTAATGATTATAACAATAATCACAGCGAGAGATTACAGGTGGTGCATCTTTCATTCTTCATTCTTAATTTTTCATTCTTCATTCTTCAAACTAACAGTGTATAGTGGCTTGCTTATATAGTGGAAGACAGTACTATGGTTGTCTCATGATTGGTCCAAGACAAATATAAACATTCACTTTAAAAGGCAATTTTCTTCTTTTAGTTTATGCATGACAAGGCAATTCTCCTTTTAGTTCTTGCATGACCTAATCCTTACTTAGCACAAATGTATTGATAGTGTAAATTATACTACTATATAAGGATAGCAATAGTAGTCATTACCAATTATTAAGATCTAGGAGGAAGAAATAGATTTGCACTTAGGAATGTGCATACAAGCTTTTTATTCTGGCCTGTCCTCCTGATAGTAATAGTCAAAAGGGTAACTTGAACTCTATCCCTGTATTTCTGTCTTTGCAGACACTTAAGACACCTGTCTTCCATTACTCACATGGTCAATACAAATATTAAAAAGACATTTGAATATTACAAGTTGTTGCTCAGTTAATCTTGTAATTTTGCAAGTTATATGATTCAGCTTTATAAATCAATATTAGTTATACAAACACATTATGTTTTAAACCAAAATAAGGTTTGCCTGCATTATTGGGACACATTTCTTTATCCTCTATTACAGTTGTGCTTGGTCAGTCGTCCAGTCTTCGACCGCCGAACATGATTCATGCTCTCTCAGAACAGAGTAAACGTATTTGCCAATGCCAAGTCCCACTAAAAACAGAAAAGGTATAGCCACCACTTCTTTTATTTTCTGGCAGATGGGTACTGTCCCCCCGATGCTGGTCAGCGATGTCCACACCGTTCATGTGCATGTTATACTGCTGCAGTACATCCCGACATGCAGTTGATACAACAGTGCCATCTCTTTGTCTCCTGGGCACAGACATTGCTGGTGAGGTAGGGTCATAGTTTGTTGAGAGCAAGAAAACAGGATGGTTGTCTTTCCATGCTGTGGCAACAAGTGAACCATTCTGTCATTGTTCATACTAACCATGAGCTTTTTTTTCATTGATAATTTGTTAAGTTCCAAAGGCCATCCAATCCTGTTGGTCTGCATTTTTCCCCGAGTACACGCCAATGTTCAACAGTTCTTTCACCAGGTGAACTGAAGTAAAGTAATTGCCAAAATATACATGGTGCCTTTTGCCATGAAGATCCTTATTCAGGTCTTTCACAACCCTCTCTGCAAGGCCAACTTCCACAGCACCAGCAACTTTTCTTGTGTACACTTGGAAGTCGGACACATAACTGTTATGAGGATCTGCAAGGACCCATACTTTTATCCCATACCGCTGTGGCTTGCATCGCACGTATTGCTTGAAGGACAATCGTCCTCTAAAGCCCACCATTACCTCATCAATTGACACTTCTTTGTGTAGGTTGTACTCCCTCTTGCATGCCCTGATAACATGGTTGATAACTGATTGAATGTGATGTAGCTTATGCTCTTGCAATCCTGTTGGTGGATTTAGCATGCTATCACTGGTGTGCAGATACTGCATAATCTTCTCACAATGCTCACACTTCATTAACTTTGAAATTGATAAACGTCCATAGAGATAATGCTTCCCCCAGTACATGCGGTAGTGTGGCGCCGTTATAACTAACATGTAAAGTCACATTCCAAGTAAAGCTTTTATGTTGCACGCAGTTACCAGAGTCCATCAGTGGTCCACTTTGTTCGCTTCTGCCTGCTTACGGGCACAGTACCAGTTTGTCTCCTTGGCAATCAGGTAATAGAGAACTGGTGGGAATGTCTGGTTCATAAAATCCATGGAAGTCTTCTCTGCACTCATCAGTGTGGTGGGACCCACAGGCTCCTTGAAAACCTCAACATGGACATGCTGCAAGCAACTTGTCCATCCATCATTGTGACCCGCACCCAGATGTGGCGAAGGTTGCTCAGGTTGTTCTGCATCAACTTCACGTTCATCATAATTATCAATGTCAATGTGGGTACTCACACGCTGCAGTGTAGCCAAAGGAAGATCATCTTCACTGTCCGTGTTGTTCTTCTGCCGATGTAGCTTGGCCAGTGGCACACTCTCCATGGAGTGCATCTTCTGCCACAGTGTAGACAGGGGCAGATCATCATCATCATCATCAATGAAATCACTGTCACTGTCTGGTGTAACCAAAGGCATTATATGCACCAAGTCCACCTTGATGTCGGAATCATCAAAACCTTGAAATTCATCCTCTACATTGTCACTGCCACAATCGAACAGGTCTAGCTGGTCATTTTTGTACACACTTGCCATATTTCTGGTGATGATCTCTGGGGTTGTGGTATCTCGCAGGACAGCTGTCTCTCTTGATCTCGGGGGAGTCTCTTGATCTCGGGGTAGTCTCTCAATCTCTGGGTAATCTTTCTCAGAGTAGTCTCTCGATCTCTCAATCTCAGAGTGGTCTCTCAATCTTGGAGCAATCTCTCAATCTCGGAGTGGTCTCTCAATCTCGGAGTGGTCTCTCAATCACAGAGCGGTCTCTTGATCTCAGCGCGGTCTCTCAATCTCGGTCTCTCGATCATTTGCAATACAAAAAAAAACATCTTTGCACTGCAGACACGACTCACGTAGGCCACCACCTTCAAAACCTAAACAAGTAGTATAATCTGTATGCACACATCACCACAACATATGCCTAAGCCTGTAATCAGTCCCTCCTCTGAAACCATAGAGAGTGCGGCCTCTTTGTTTGAGTGCATAGATTACATCCATAGCTGTAACAGTCTTTCTGCTGGTGTGCTTGGTGTAGGTGATGGTGTCCCGGATCACATTTTCCAGGAACAGCATGAGAACACTGCGGGTATCTTCATAGATCAGCCATGAAATGCGCTTCACCCAACCACAACAAGCCAGACGACAGATAGCTGGCTTTGTGATGCCCCCACTTCCACCCACAATGCCAAGAAAAAACACAAAATGGCATTCTCTTACTGTAGGGTGGGCTGTGGTCTCCACACCTGATGGTATCCACCAACATACATGACAGCATTTCCCACGGTGTTCAGTGGTCGCTCCCCCCACCCTCCAATTCCCGGTTACAATACAAAATGGCATTCTCTTTATATCACATCTCTTTTGTAAACAGCTAGCCATGAGTCGGAGACCACGAGACTCAAGGGAATCTATTTTGTGGGATGGTTTTGTAATCTGGAGGTGGGATAGAGGACTCTGATAGCATGGCAAGCATTTTGTGAGCTGGCGTCAGGTCTCAGAGGGAAGGGAATCACCGAGACAGCAGGCATTGCTCTTTTCTGGATGGTGCCAGACCTTGCATCACCCTCCACCACCCCATACATAGCACTGCCCATTGTCCGGGTGACCCCCCCTCCCTCTGAGACCTGATGCCAGCTCACAAAATGGTTGGCCATGCTGTCAGAGTCCTCCATCCCACCTCCCAACATATGAAACCATCCCACAAAATGGATTCCTTGGTGGCCTGTGGTCTCCAAACCCAATGGTATCCACCATGCTCTTTGTTGGGTGGTGCAGGGCCTTGCGTCACCCACCACCATCCCACAAACAGCACTGCCTTTTTCCCTTGGGCTCCCCACCACCCTCAGAGACTCACTGCCATATCAAGACCAGAACAGAGACTTGCATTCAGTATTTCCGCTGCACCTACCCTCTCAGCCATTTGCACCCCAACCATAGCACTGTGAGACAAACACATTCTCCCCACCTTCCACCCACTGTTCCCTCAGTCCTTTGCACCTACCCTCCCAGCCATTTTCCCCCAACCATAGCACCACATTGGCCACAGATACTCACAAGGCAGCAACTGAGATAGCTGAATTGGGGCAGAACTAAATGCATCCATTTGTCCCCAACACTCACTCTGAGACCAACGCATCCCCCCCCAGAGACCTAGGGCCTGCATCCAGTGTTCCTCCAGCCCCTTGCACCTACCCTCCCAGCCATTTTCCCCCCAACCATAGCATCACATTGATCACAGACAAAACAAGCACCCACAACAAAACAAGGAGAAACAGAAGATTGCACAGTCTTGACTAGCAAACAGGAAAAAACCCTAAACAAACAAAAAAAAAATTATCTCCCCCACCCTGAGACACCTAGGGCCAGAACAGAGACCCTCCTAGCCATTTGTCCCCCAACCTAGATACTCATTAGGCAGCAACTGGTGGCAGAATGGACCATGTGACATTCCAAAGTGGCATTGCATACCTGGGCATGGCACATGGTTTCACAGGACTACAGGCAGTGTGAGCGGATAGGTGGCAACCGCTACACAAACCGGTCATGAGGCACAAAGCTAGGGAAATACCTCAAAAATGAAAAATCCACCCACAAAACCCACAAAACAGGTGCCCACAACAGGAAGAACCAGTATATTGCTCACTCTTGACTTGTTGAGCCACCACGTTCACTTCCGGTTTCGGCAGCTTCTCTATGAGATGGCTCATTGCAAACAGGAAAAACACGGTAAAAACAAAAAATAAACACATACAAGCAACTAAATTAGAAAAACCTCGTAATAAGCAGGCATAGCTTACCTTACAGAAAGTGAAGTGGGCAGCAAACACATGTTTTCTGAATGAGGCACAGCTTACCTCAGCATGTAAGCTGCAAGCAGCTCGAGTGGGACACACCGGGCTTAAAATGCAGTTTAAATTGTTTTTTCCTATGGGACTGCTACTGTCTCCAACCAATCACAGCAGGCTTACAATCTATAGTACCCATGGGATTGGTTTAATAAGGATCACAACGATTGGATGTCAAATAATTTTATGATGCTACAGATGCCAACTCCAGACATACTGCGGGCAAATGAGGACTGTGCAGCTGCCGACTCAGTTCATTCTTGAACACACAGGGTCTGAGTTTGCTGCCCCCTACAGACGTTTCTCTGACACAAAGAGTTAACAATAACTAACTGCACTGTAGGTGTCAGTCAGGTAATCTTGAAAGAAAGTGGTGGTGGACTGTTGTGGTGTTGGTGTGCTGTATACACTCATGCATCATGACAGTAAATTTGTCCCTGTCCTGTGGGTGGGAGTCATCAGAAGGACATCTGTTAGTTAGAGGGATCTTTTTGTATTGGCCATGCATGCAAGCACTGCAAACACCTTGATATGAGAGTGCCCTTTCAGGGGTGTGACACTGTCCACCCAATGCAGGGCAGTGTTGCAGGAGCATGACAGTGCTGCACCAATCAGCAGTCAGGCTGTTTATGACAGAGTGTCTGGTTTTCTGGGTGGGGACGGCACCAACTTCAAAAGAAGTTGCTGTCCCTTTTATCTGTGCCACCCAGCAAGTCAGGCTGATTTCTTATGGTCAGCCTGGAATGCGTGGCATGTGTGTCTGCAACAAAGAAAACCATTCATCGATGCCTGTTGCTGGCAACTTTAACTGTCCCCAAGCTGACCCTCCCTGTCAGCACCCCACCCTCCCCATAGACACAAACAGTAGTGACACTGGGGGTGCTCAATCCCCCAATGTCTTTCCCTAAAATAAAACTGTCCCTCAACCTGTTTGAAAACTGTCCATCGATGTTGGTTGCTGCCATCCCCCAAACATAACATAATGACACTTGAGGTGCCCAGTCCCCAAGTGTCCTCAACGTAACAGTCCCTGAAATAAAGAAAACTGTCCCTCATCATGTTTTTCCCCTGACAAGAAGAAAACCATCCATCGACATCTGTTGTGGCCACCCCCACAAACATTACTCAGTAACACTGGGGTGCCCAATCCCCCAGTTTCCTCAAATATTTAAACAGTGTACCACCCAGTGACACTGGGGGTGCCCAATCCCCCAGTGTCCTCCATTAATAGGAAACTGTCCCTGAAATAAAGAAAACTGTCCCTCGTTGTTTTTTTTTAAACCTGAAGAAAAGAAAAACGTCTATCGATGTCTGCTGCATTGTTACCCACCTCCAGCAGATTCTCCCACTCAGGACCCACAACCCCCACCCCCTCACCCTATGCTTTCCCACCGGAGCTCTGTTGCCATACTTTTCTCTGGACCACAGACATGTCTTCACTCTTCAAAGCCCAACTGCGAACTGAGGTAAGCACTTCAATGTATTTCAATGGGGTTTTCAGTTTCAATGTATTTCAATGGGGTTTTCAACTTAGTGGCATAACTTGGCTATTTTTAAATATTTTGGCCCCATATTTTCAACATACCTTTTTTGGGACCCCGCCTCACGAGTAATTAAGTGACATAATGCAAGTCTCTCCTGAAAGATAGTAGTAAAGATTTTATTGATCAGTCTTGGACCATTACAACACTTTTAAAAATACAAACATATGAACACATGAAGAAGCCAGCAGAAGAAGGCCATTTGGTCTATCAAGCCTGCTCATATTGCAAGGTTCACAACTTGAGCTAATGTCTCTGCCCTCCATCCCCACTCCTTCCATCCTCCCTACCTATGATCCTTACCCCCATGCCTATCCCAGCCTCTCTTAAAGCTGCCCACTGTCTTCAATGAGATGACCTCTTCCAGCAGCGCATTCTAAGTGCACACCACCCTCTCTGTGAAGAAGGGCTTCCTGACCCCCCTTCTAAACTTCCCACCCTCCAGCTTAAGACTGTGCCCCTCATGTTACAGTATGATTGTCATTCAGCTTAAAGAGATTCTCCTTATCAATCTCATTTATCCCTTTCAAGTACTTTAAATCCCAATCATGTCCTCTCTCTCCTGTCTGTACATGTTCAGTGCCCTCAACCTCTCCTCATATGCCTTACCCTGCTGACCTGCTATCATCTTTGTAGCCCTCCTCTGGATCTTCTCCAGCAGGTCAATGTCCTTTTTGAGGTGTGGACACCAGTACTGAACTCCATACTCTAGATGTGGCCTTACCAGTGACCTGTAAAAGGGCAGTATAACCTCTTCTCTCCTACTACTGATCTCTCTAGATATGCATTCCAGCATCTTGTTTGCCTTTACTGCTGCTTTCTTGCACTGTGTGGAGTGCTTTAGGTCACTAGTGATCATCACTCCCAGGTTCTTCTCCTCCTCTGATACAGATATTCAGACTCCTGACAGGATCCTTGGATTCTTGGCTCCAATATGCATAACTTTGCATTTCCTGACATTGAAGTCAAGCTTACAGATCCTGGACCACCTTTCCAGCTTTTCCAGATCTTCCTGTAGGTCCTGTATCCCTTCAGCAATGTCCACTCTCCTGCAGAGCTTGGTGTCATCCGTGAATAGGCACATTTTGCCCTTAATGCCATCCTCAGTGTCACTAATGAAGACATTGAACAACACCAGCTCCAGCACGGAGCACTGCTGGACCCCACTGGTTACCTCTCTGGTGCCAGATAACTCTCTCCCCACAATCACCCTCTGGGTTCTGTCCGTCATCCAGTTTTCCGCCCATCTGACAATCTTTTCCCCAACCCCGAGATCAACCAATTTCGCCATCAATCTTTGCTGTGCACAGAGTCAAATACCTTGCTGAAATCAAGATAAAGAATTTCTACCACTTGGCCCCTCTACTGTCTTAGTGACACAGTCAAAGAAGTCAATCAGATTCATTTGACATGATCTCCACCTCCATGAACCCATGATGCCTCGCATCCTGGAGACCATGCTCCTCTAGATGTTCCACCAACCTTTCCTTTAGTATGGCCTTCTTGAGCTTTCCCACAATGGAGGTCACAATGACTGGTCTGTAATTCCCTGGGTTATCCCTGGGAACACTTTTGTAGAAGGGCACTACATGTGCTGTACTCCAGTCCTGCAGTACCATGCCTGATTCTAGTGAACTATTAAATGCCTAGCCATGCCAGCTCCTCAGCTAGTTCCTTTAGTAATCCTGGATGTACTCTGTCCAGGCCTGGTGATTTGTCCACCTTCAGTGCCAGCAGCCTCTCTCTCACTCTATCATCCTCTATCACTACATCTGTGTTTCCCTACCCCCTGCTCCTCTTTTCCCCTCTTAAAAGCACTGGTTCATCCTTCTGCCTGGTGAAGATGGAACAGAAATATTCATTTAGTATCTCTGCTTTTCACCCATTATCCTCTACCTGCTCCACTCCTTTTTTAAGTCAAACAATCCCTTCCTTCTTGTCCCTTTTCTCACTTATATAGCGAAAGAAAGCTTTCTCCCCCTTCTTAATTCCTTCAGATATCTAGCTCCTTCTGTGCCTTTACTTGTTGGACTTCCTTACTTGCCTCACCAGCCAACCTTAGGTAATTTTCCCTATCCACCTTTCTCTTGGTCTTCCTGAATTTTCTATAGGCCAATCTGTACTTTAACTTTAAACTTTAAAATACAATATGAAAAAAATAATAAAATACTTAATATGATAAATATAAAATACAGTCATCCTTTTCAGTCATGCCTCATACAAATAATTGATATAGCCCTTAAATAACCTGCTACCTTGTTTATTACAAGCTCATCTTTAGAAGAAAACATTATATTTAATAAAGTGCATTTGTCAGTTGTCTGAATTGCTGATCATATGGGATGTAACCAATACACCCTAGACTTATTGTACCAGCTACATGTAAATATAACATGCTGTAGAGCTTTAATCTCTTTAAAGGCACAGTTACAACATTTAGCCACAGGACCACTATTCTTAGAATACCTTGCTTTTAGAACATTACTCCTAAACAGTTCCAGTCTATATTTTGTATACAAATTTCCTAATGTTTTATCCATAAGAGCCTCCAAATAGTATCTGAAAGAGTGCACATTATTATTTTGAACCAACCATGGGGAAATCTTGAGACCTGCAATACGTTCTACATCCTTTTTCTTATGGTAGTTCATAATTTTCTTAGTGGAAAATGCTTTATACTTTAGACTAAGAACTATTCCTTTGTCAGAGTAGCTTTTTAAGTATTGCAGACCATAAATATGTAAAATTGAATTAAGATGTCTATACCAGTCAGATTGTTTATAACCTAGGTTTTGCAATCTCATTTTCTCTTTTAAGCATTCTACTGGTAATCTATGTACCTCCATTCTGGTAATTCTTATCCAACAACCTATGACCCTAGCACTAGCAAATACCTCAAGACCATTAGTGCCCAGTTCTGTTCTAACCAATGTAGCAGGGATAACATTTCCAATCCTTAAAGCAGCATGATACAGGTTCTTTAGAGGAGATTCTAACCTCTTTGATATTTCACTCTCCCAGACTTCCCACATATAGAGAGCAAGAGGTATATACTTGGCTTGTGCTGCCTTTATTAGAGAAAGTACAGTATTTCCCCCATATCTGTAGTTAAATCTCATTACAGCACCTGCAGTTTGTTTAAGCGTTACTAGTTGAGATCTTATATTTTGCTCCCAGCCACCTTTTGATGTATATGTTAGGTGCAGATAGACATAGGATGGGGGTGCCCAATCCCCGTCAGCATCATACCCCCACAAACTCATGCGGCATACTGGGAGCTCACCCCAGTGTGCCCCAAAGTTTTTTTTTATTTTTAACCTATAAAGAAAATGGTCACCTGAAGTCTTTTTTTTGTTTGTTAAACTGTAAAAAAGAAAACTGTCCAGTGTCATCTCCCCAGTCCTCTCTCCCCCACCACAACCCTCCCTCTGTGCACCCACCTACCCACTCCCCCCTCACCCATACTTACCCTCCGTAGATGGGGAATAGTGATCTTCTGTGGATGGGGATGTGTCTGCAGATGAATCAAAGGCACACCCCCAATGCCTTTCAGTCTCTCTGCAGGGTGGGGGTTGGTGTTAGTTCATTATTTCACTGCCATTCCTATTATGCATCGCTCTAACTCCTGCACTAACAATGCCAATGCCTGCAAGCAAACATTTGGCATTGACGAATGCTTGTTAAAAATTGAAACAAATTGTTGCACCTTGCCAGAAGGCAGGTGTATAATTCTTCAGTAGGCATTCATTAATAAAAGGGCACCAGTAATTTTGTACAGGTTGAAGGCTCTAAAAGAAAAACTTCAGGGGTATTAAGTCAGGTCTCAGTGCTTTCCTCCTTTTTAAATTTACAATAGCAAGGTAGACTTTCTGATATGTAAAATGCCTAAAATGTGCTCCGTTACATGCCTCTTCCCATGGCATACTTCACTACTTCACTCACCTACATCAGGATCATAAAAAAGCTTCAGATAGTAGGTGATCCATTTTTTTGTATGTATATACAGTTGTTATCAATTTGATATTTGCTGTTATCTGTACCCCTGGCTACAAAGAGCCAAAATGATTGTTGATCATTATTATATATGGTTCTGATCATGTTTTCCCATTGTTTTAAATGGAATTCCCTCTGTTTTGCATCCAATGACAAGTTATAGCATTCTGTGGCCTCATTTAATGCTTTCAGTGTACTTTGGTTTCTTACAAATGTTGTTTCCCTCATAAGCTTATTGAGCATTTTCTTGTTCCTGCAGCACTCAGCATCAAACCAGATATAAGTGTTCTTATGTCTAGACATATTTTATGGGATATTATATCTCTAATATTGTCAAAGCAGTTATTAAAAATATTCAAGCGTGATTTCTGAGTATCCTCTCCTGAAGGCAAGTCTTCTATTAATTGGTTTGCCTCATATACTGCTGATGGTACAGCCTCTACTTTACCTGGATCCCATCTAACTTTAAGCTGGTTTCTTATTTCAAATCCTGCCAAGATATCTGTGCTATTACGGGTATTTATCCCCCATTTTAAACTAAGGGGAAAGTAATCACTTTCACTTCTTACAGGAATCCTAAATGAAGACCAGATATACATGGGACCATTACAGAATAAATAGTCTAGGGTTGATTTACCTGCCAAGCTACAAAAGGTGAAGTTACCATCTAAGTCACCAGTTATTTGGCCATTTAAGGGTGCCATGTTAAAGGCTGAAATGAGATCTAAAAGTTTTTTCCCAGTAGGATTCATCCTTTTGTACTGACCCCCACGCTACTTTATACAGTTAGCTACCCCTGGTTCCCTTGACTAGGCACACATTTAGATACTGTTTCCATCACTAGCTTTGGGGGATGTATACCAGGCTCATTACTTCTAGAGGTCAAAAAGGGTGGGGGTGTACAAAAGCAAACTTACTGACCTATAAGGTATCTACAAACAACCAGGTCCTGAACAGAGAACTTTTTGCTAGGGCTGTGCTAGACCTATACTTCTGGAGGGGTACCCAGTAACTCCACACAAGAGAAGCAATAACGTGACTGTCCAAACCATTGTTGGGGTTCTAGAGAGTGGCTCTATTCAAAAAGATGTTCTCTAAAGCAAGGGTGGATCCCCAAGGGTTACACTGCCGGGCACTTGGAATTGGCCGAACAACTAAATGACTGTATCTGACAGAAACTCTACATATTCCCTTATTTCACAGGACATTGTACTTCTTGTACTGGCATTCCCATATGGCATAGGACTTTTGCAACCCTCTCTTGGTGGCACTGGCCAAAACATGAACATTTCTTCTAGTGGCACTGGCCACAACTGAGCACACATTTCCCATATGGCATAGAACTTTTTAAATTTCTTCCAGTGACAATGGTCACACCTGGAAATACTTCTAGTGACACTGGCCACAACTGAGCATGCATTGGCTAATTACTAGTGCAACCCACTTCAGGGAGTAAAACTCTTCAGACATTGGCCACTATGTCCAAAGTAACCAGGCGCCCTTACAGAATATGTAGTCCTGAACTGGTTACTCCAGATCGGGGGATGCCCATCTTTGGCTTCCAAATCCATACCCAGCCATTCTTTCAGAGTTACACCTTAAACATCTTGAACACACTTGGGTAAATGCATCATTGAATGAACTTTCACATCCAGCATTTAAGAAACACTATACTGGTAGTGTGAGAACTAAAGTCCTGAACAATGTGAATTAGTCATACCTCTGGACCCCACAGTTGTCAGCCAACTTTAAACTGAGAACAGTCTCAAACTTATGAACAAACAGGCATACATTTCTCTCTTAGTAGAGAAACACCAAAGCACAGGTACTTTCTTTTGCAGCACACAGTCAGATCATACTCACTGTTAAAACACTACAGACAGCTTCAAATTGGCCTGGATCAAAAAGAGGATTGCCCCTAGGATCCATCCACTAGCAGTTCTTTTCACCCCTATGGGGATGAAAATCAGGAGATCCTGCTGTCGACAACGATTTCCACCACTTCAATTGGCAGACTGGAGAATACTAGGACTAGGTTGAGAAAACAAGCTCTCCTCACACTTCAGACTGCAACTCCAACTCACTCCACTGGCTCACTACTCAGAATACCACTCACAGATTGACCCAAGATTTTAAAACTCTCCACTCACAGCAAGCTGTGGCTTATGCTGCTGTGAGAGTTCTAAATTACCCCATCTCTCTCATCTCAGCTGAAGCCAAGTAAACAAAAGATTGAGAAGGTAAAAACCCCATTTAACTAGTTACTGACCAGCTGCCTTTCCCTACATAGCACTGACACTGATGTGATTCTAGTAACCCCAGGGGACTGGGTGGTTACACTTTTATCTAATGATGCTCTACGATACCTATGGGCATTCTCATACAACCAATTGTGCACATCATTATTAGCATATCCATCAAAGGTGCCCAGTCTGGCATTGAAGTCTCCACACATTTGAATCTCATTGCAGCCTATAGCTGCCCAAGCATAATGCATTACATGTTCCAATTCCTCCCAAATTGCTGGATAGTGATATTTTGAATTTTAAGGGATTATATATACATTTAGTAAACAACAGTCAAATCCCATAGCATGAACTATGAAGGCTTGTGCAAATGCTGTACTAATTATAGGTTGTACTACTAGATCCTTGTCCACTTTTACCAATGTAACTAAGCCGCCTGATGCTCAACCTGAGTTTGTAGTTTTATTCCCTGGTACATGAAAACAACTCTGTCGATGCATATCTATATCTATATATATATTTATATATAGGGGATATGACATGGCCTGACTGAAGATATCATATTTATCTTCATGAAAGGCCAGTGATATCTTGATGTCACTGGCCTCGAGTGAAGATAAATATGATATCTTCAGTCAGACCATGTCATATTCTGTTTATGCAATGTATGTTTTGCCCCCGAAACACAACCCACCACATATCTTCTCAATGCAATGGCCACATAAAGGTGATGGCCCTAGCAATACAACTCCCCTTACAGGAATGCTGGCAAAACAACAGATGTCATTTGTTGTTTAAAAACATTTCTGCCCAGCAACAGACACTCGCACGTCCCTCTACTGTTCCAAAGCCGCAAATTCACTCGCTTCAGCCTGTGTGCAGTCGACAGCTTTTACTCACTGAAGAAACAGCACTAAGCTGTGCATAAAGCACAGTGCTTTCTGACTTTTCCAACTACTAGAAAACCTCAGAGAATACAGCGCTCATCAGTGAGAATAGCGCTCGACCTGGCTACATTTACACAGAAAGTGAAAGTGCTCAGAGTGGCAGGATCAACCAGATAAGCATTTAAAATATGAATTTCATCGAAAATAATGGCAGGATCAACCAGATAATTTCACAGATGATTGACAGCTGCGTGGGGGGTGGTGCTGCATGGGGGGTGTTGGAGTAGCGAGACAGCCACGGGCAGTAGACAGCAGCAGGAAATAATTTCAGTTTCATAGTGATGATGTATAGGAACGTGGAGATAAATGTATGATGTATAGGAACATGAAGATAACAATGTTATCTTCACTGGCCAGCTCAGATATCATTTTTTACACTCTTATTTACCCCAGAACTTACATTGTATATATATATATATATATATATATATATATATATATATATATATATATGTATGTATATATATCCTTATTATGCCAGGATTCTTTTATACATATAATATACAATACAATCTTTCCATTCAGTATCTGCGAGTTTGTTTAGCAATGTGGGAGGACCCCATCCCAAGCTTTTGTAGCTCTACCTAGTCGGGGTTTCCTTTATGTATCTCTCCTAAATGTATGTCTTTTATTGTTAAAATGTTCGTTATACATGGATTGGCCACCCATATTTTCTGTCAGTCTGTCTTGTTTATTTGTCTTGTATCCCCCACAGGCAGAGGTGTGTTAAAATAAAAGACAATATAAAAACAACCTTGAGCTTATAGGGTATATATGGGGCTCAAAACAAGCATAAAATTCCCCTTCAATAGTAAGACAAGAGACTATGGTAAAATTATGTTTGAAATGGTAGATAATCTGTATTCATTTTAGCAACCCTTCTTTTAAACATGTAATTTCTTGCAGTGTGAGTGCAGACACAATTACGAGCTCTCTCTCTCTGCATTTTGTTGTAAACAAAGTTGGGCAATGACATAAAGGAGCACTCTTAAGTCTTCCTGACTGACTGGAAGTCCTAGAAAGGACTAGGAATTAACACTAGGTTTATTTTAGTGAAAGTACAAAATGTACCTGAACAAATAAGAGCTCTGGGAGTTTCTGTGTTATCCTGCTGCAGCTAGCACTCTAAGAGCCGGCCAGCCCTGACTTTCCCATATTTATGCTGAACCTAACTGTGGGAGAGACAGACAGCTTCCTTAGCGATCTTTGTTATTCTAGAAATTAAACAGGTTCTGTTCACATATTGTACTTAGTATCATTAAATGTGTTGTGATTCAATTTATATTATAAAATTATCTTCTAGAAAAACAAAGTAAACAGTGTGTGTTATGTAACACCCCCTGATTGACAGGTATTATGAGCCAATCTTAGTCTCTGACAGGCTATATATGTAAAGGTCCAAGACTAGTCAGATTAGATTCGGTTGGAGTGTTGAAAGGGACAACACTCAGCGGGGCTAGTGCTTTCTAGTCAAAGTGATTTTTTTTTATTCCTACTGGAAAATTATTATGATGCTGCAGTTAAGCTTTCTTTAGTTGCTGTTTATTTTCTTTATTTTTTTATTTGTTTTGTTGAAACCAGTCTACTTAATTTTGTTCTGTAAAAATAAATGAAGATTAATTTTTTGGAACCTGACATTGGCTTATGTGTCCATCTGTACCCACACTGAATCTTTCACATATGCTGTCAGAAGTGGGATACAGTGGTACTTGTGTTTTCACTGGAAGGATCTGGAAAAGATCTTGATGGGTGGCTGATATCACAGGACAAAGCAGAGGACAGCAGGTTTCCAGGATCAACTACCACAAGAGCAGCAGCACATGGGATACCCTTGTCATCTGGGCTTCCCCTGGTGGTGAGAAGAAAGAAAAACAACAACCTAAGATGGCAGACCGTAGAGAGGACGAGAAAGAGGAACAGGCTACTGGGGGAGGAATCATTGATGAAGAACCTCCCTATGAGTCCCAGGATCTCCTCAGGTGGCTCTGTGTATGCCAAGTGGAGCTGGAAAGACAGAGGGAGAGGGATAAGAAGGACAATGAGGCCAGATGGAAGGATAGTATATGGGCCATTCAGGCTATGACTACTCAACAACCCCCTATTTCCCTGGGTAATGTACAGAAAGACATTAAATTAGTTAAACTATCAGATACTGATGACATAGAAGCTTATATAATGACATTCGAAAGAGAGGCTCTAGCATGCATGTGGCCACGGGACCAGTGGGTCATACGGCTAGCTCCCTATTTAACTGTTAAAGCTCAGCTAGCCTATAGCCATGTGGACATAAATTTTGCCAATGATTATGAGCAGGTAAAGTCTGCTATTTTAAAGAGATACGACATAAATACTGAGATGTACAGGCAGAGATTTCATTTTTTCAAATTTCAGTCTGTTGATACCCCCCAGGATGCTTATACCCAACTTAAGGACTTGTGTATTAAGTAGTTACAGCCCTTCACCAAAACAGTGGATCAGATTTTGGAAGCAGTTATTTTAGAACAATTTATCTGGATACTGCCCCCCGATGTTCAACTATGGGTAAAAGAACATCGCCCTGAGACATCTGATGTAGCCATTCAACTAGCAGAGGACTATCTTGCCACAAGACCCCATAGGCAATAAGGGATGGTAACCTCTACAACCCATCAAACGCTGGTAAGACCTACTGCTATGGGGGGAGTAATCATAATGTTGGGGTCTGACCATCTCCAAAGAGAGGAAGGGGGTACAATCCAGATATAATTTGCCATGACTGCAAGGGAAAAGAGCATATAGCCAGGTTTTGTCCTAAAATGAAGAACGAAGTAATACACTTGGCATTGGTCAATTGGGGACAATATACAGTTCCAGTAATTTTGAAAGGAAAAACTGTTCAAGGATTGTTGGATTCTGGGAGCAGGCAGACATTGGTACAAAACAATGTTCTGAATAGCTTACCCAGAATAGGAGGACCAACATAGGGCTTACCTGCATGCATGGGCACAAACATCATTACCCATTGCAGGAAGTAATGATAACTCTGAAAGGCCAAACTCAACAGGTGCCAATAGGGGTAGTACCCAACTTACCAGTTCCTATTGTACTAGGACATGACTATCCTGACTTTGAAACATTATTGTCCTCTAATGTATGTGCAGTGGTAACCAGGTCTCAAAAAGGAACTTTAGAGCAAGTGTTTCCCTTTGCAGATGAACTACTAGAGACCCCTGGCAAAGATAGAAAAACCAAACAGCAAAGAAGAAGTGAAAATTTATTATGGACTAAAAACAATAGTAAAAATGATGTGGCTGATGTAACAGACCTTGTTGATGAAAAGGAATTTAAAGAAGAACAACAGAATGATGAGACCTTACAACCTTTTTGCCCACAGGGTAGGGATACTGAGGGTATGGTTTCGGGACATAAATATACACTTGATCAAGGGTTGTTGTATAGGTGTTGTATGAATCCTAGAACTGAAGAAGAAGTAAGGCAACTGATGATCCTGCAAGTATATATGGAGCAGTTATTGGAGGTAGCACACAATATTCCCTTGGCTGGGCACCTAGGAAGAGATAAAACCCTAAACCATCTTTTATACCATTTCTTTTGGCCTGGCATTCACGAGCAAGTAGCCACATACTGTAACAGCTGCATTGAATGTCAGAAAGTCACCAAAATAGGTAAGCGAGATAAGCTGCCTCTCCAGCCCCTACCACTGATAACCATAACTTTTGATAGGATTGCAATGGACATTGTCGGGCCATTGCCAAAAAGTAAAAAGAGTAACCAATATATACTGATAGTTAGTGATTATACTACCAGGTACCCCAAAGCTATTCCCTTAAGGTGTGTTACAGCTCCAAAGATAGCTGAAGAACTGGGTAAATTTTTTAGTCAGGTGGGTATACCACAGGAAATCTTGACTGACCAAGGTAGCAACTTTTGTCCACAAATGTTGAAACATCTCTATCAGACCCTGGGGATAACTACTATACGTACAACACCTTATCATCCCCAAACCGATGATCTGGTTCAGCATTTCAACCAGACACTTAAATAAAAATACTTCAAAAATATGTACAGGAGGAAGGGAAGGGAAGGAATGGGATGTTTACCTGCCTTACCTGATGTTTTCTTACCGAGAGGTTCCTCAGTCCTCCACAGGGTTTTCCCCTTTTGAGCTACTTTATGGCCGATCTCAAGGGGGCCATTAGAAGTTATCAAGGAACAATGGGTAGAAGGGGAACAACCAAAAGGAATGACACCTTCTGAGTACATGTGTCACTTAAGACAATGGATAATACATTATGTTCAGAAAACCCACTCACAGAACCAAAAACAACAGGCAAAACAAAAGCAGCACTATAACCAGGGGACTAAGTTTAAAGAATTCAAGAAGGGTGATAAAGTTCTATTATTACTGCCTTCTTCAGACAATAAACTTTTGATGAAGTGGCAGGGGCCCTATATAGTGTTAAGATGGATGGGTCCTGTCACTTATGAAATTGCCATGCATGATAAAGTGATTAGATAGAAAATTTATCATGTCAATTTGCTTAAGCCCTGGTCTGAGAGACCTCCACCTCTGTGTGCTTTTATCCATCCAAAAGACCCAGCCAGTGCTCTAACTATGACATATCAGAGACTGGAAAAGCCCGGGGAGTTAAATGAAATAATTATAAACCCAGATTTAGAACCACACCAGTTAGCTGAAGTACAGACCTGGCTTCATATGCATGAAGCTACTTTTTCTGGGATCCCAGGGAGGGCTAAAGATGTTAACCATCATATTAATTTAATGTATACAACCCCTATCAGACAAAAAGCCTATCGACTACCAGAAAAAATGAGACCTGAAGTTATAAAAGAATTAAAAAAAATGCAAGACCTAGGCATCATTGAGCCATTGAAAAGTGAATGGAATTTTCCCTTGGTAGTGGTAGAAAAAAAAGAAGGCGTCAGGATGTGTTTAGACTTTAGACATCTAAATAGTGTTTCCCAGTTTGACAGTTATCCCATGCCTAGGATCGATGATATCTTAGATCATCTAGGAATTGCCAGTATATTAATACCCTTGATTTGTCAAAGGGATACTGGCAAATTCCCTTAGATGAGAAAGCAAAGGAAAAAACAGCCTTTAGCACCCCTTTAGGGCTGTTTCACTTTACAGTGATGCCTTTTGACTTTCACAGTGCCCCCGCCACCTTCCAAAGAGTAATGGATAAAATCCTAGGCTCTCATGGTTCCTACAGTGCTGCCTACCTAGATGATGTTATAGTGTTCAGCATCTCCTGGAGTGATCACATACACCATCTAGCAGAGGTGTTATCAGCCATTTCCGCAGCAGAACTCACTATAAATCCAGCCAAATGTTCTTTGGCCATGCAAAACACTAGATATTTGGGTTTTCAGATTGGGCAAGGGCAAATAAAACCTGAAAAAAGTAAAGTTGAAGCAGTAGCCAAGAGTCCTCAACCTTATACAAAGAAAGATGTAAGATCCTTTTTGGGATTAGCAGGCTACTATCATCATTTTATTCCCGCTGTTCCTACATTAGCCACACCTCTTACCTAACTAACCTGAAAACATAAGCCAGAAAAAGTACACTAGACCCCTGCCTGTGAAGATGCATTTCAATCTATCAAGGCAAAATTATGCTCCTCCCCAGTTTTAAAAATGCCAGATTTTACTCAACCTTTTATTTTACAGACAGATGCATCCAACAGTGGAATAGAGACAGTTCTCACACAAATGACACAGGATGAAGAACATCCTATCATTTACATCAGCTGGAAGTTACATGATAGAGAAACCAAATACTCCACTATAGAAAAAGAGTGCCTGGCAATTAGATGGGCAGTGGAAGCACTTCGGCTTTATTTATGGTGCACTAAATTTGAAATCTGGACAGATCATAATCCCTTATACTGGCTTCAGGTTATGAAAGACAAGAACCCCAGAATCATGCGCTGGTACCTTACATTACAGCCATACCAGTTCACGATTAAGCACAGAAGAGGTAATGCCCATGGGAATGCAAATTATCTATCTCGCTTTGCTGTATAAAGAAAGATTATTATTATGAAACTGGACATCGGACCTCGGGGTAAGTAAGTATGACTGGCTTTTTACTGAGTCAAAAATATCGCTATGAACTTTGTATTGTGATAAAGGGACCCCGAGGTGGAGCCTTAGGAGATGGGTGGGATATGGCTCCATCTCTCTATTGAGAGATCTGATGTTCCAGTTTGTATGATGGGAGAAAGCAAACTTCAAATGAAGTAAGATGAAACAAAAAAAAAAAAGGTTTTATCTTAGGTAGGGAGGAATGTGGGAGGACCCTTCCCCTCCAAGCTTTTGTTGCTCTACCTAGTCAGGGTTTCCTTTATGCATCTCTCCTAAATGTATGTGTTTTATTGTTAAAATGTTCATTATACATGGATTGGCCACCCATGTTTTATGCCAGTCTGTCTTGTTTATTTGTCTTGTATACCCCCCCCCCCCAAGGCAGAGCTGTGTTAAAATAAAAGACAATATAAAAACAACCCTTAGCTTATAGGGTATATATGGGGCTCAAAACAAGCATAAAATTCCCCTTCAATAGTAAGACAGGAGACTATGGTAAAATTATGTTTGAAATGTTAGATTATCTGTATTCATTTTAGCAACCCTTCTTTTAAACATGTAATTTCTTGCAGTGTGAATGCAGACAAAATTAGGATCTCTCTCTCTCTCTCTCTCTGCATTTTGTTGTAAGCAAAGTTGGGCAATGACATAAAGGAACACTCTTAAGTCTTCCTGACTGACTGGAAGTCCTAGAAAGGACTAGGAATTAACACTAGGTTTATTTTAGCGAAAGTACAAAATGTACCTGAACAAATAAGAGCTCTGGGAGTTTCTGTGTTGTCCTGCTGCAGCTAGCACTCTAAGAGCCGGCTGGCCCTGTCTTTCCAATATTTATGCTGAATCTAACTGTGGGAGCAACAAACAGACAGCTTCCTTAGTGATCTTTGTTATTCTAGAAATAAAACAGGTTCTGTTCACATATTGTACTTAGTATCATTAAATGTGTTGTGATTCAATTTATATTATAAAATTATCTTCTAGAAAAACAAAGTAAACAGTATGTGTTATGTAACACCCCCTGATTGACAGGTATTATAAGCCAATCTTAGTCTCTGACAGGCTATATATGTAAAGGTCCAAGACTAGTCAGATCAGAATCAGTTGGAATGTTGAAAGGGATGACACTCAGTGGGACTAGTGCTTTCTAGTCAAAATGATTTTTTTTTTATTCCTTCTGGAAAATTATTATGATGCTGCAGTTAAACTTTCTTTAGTTGCTGTTTATTTTCTTTATTTTTTAATTTTTTTGTCGAAACCAGTCTGCTTAATTTTGTTCTGTAAAAATAAAAGAAGTTTAATTTGTTGGAACCTGACATTGGCTTATGTGTCCATCTGTACCCACACTGAATCTTTCACAATCAAGCCATCTATATTTCATGAGAGGAGTGCCCATGCATGATCCTCCTCATGGTTCTGCCAACTCCCCTCACTTCCTACCTCTTCTGGTCATGCTTCTACCTCAGGTAATACATTATACCTATTCTTAACCTCAACACTGTATGAATGGTGTCTGGCTAGGTTACCTGTGAAATTCTTATTCATAGGTCCTTCAACTACCTGTTTCTTCAATTCAAACAATTTCTCCTTAATCCCTTGTTCTTCACACTCAACAACATATATACCCAACTTATCCAGTAGAGGTGCACAGTCCGTTAGCTTATCATAAGCTTCCATTGAAGTTAAATTAATTAGAATCTGCTAATTCTCTGGTTCATGCCCTATACGCCAAGCTGTAAAGGAACTGATTGCAAGACTAGAGATGTTTAATACATGTTTAAACAGATTCTTCAAAATATATTTCAGCTTCAGATCAGTTTCATCAGGACTTTTAGTAAGACAAAAAATAGTTAATGATTTGTTGGCCAGAATTGCTGTCTCTGGACTACCCTCTTTCAAAACATTTGTCTGGCCGCAGCGAAGTATTTTACTATCAATTACGTATATTCCAAGTTCATCCAGAACTGCAGCCTTTCCCAGAATCATCCTCACAACTTCTGAACCTTGTAGCAAAATATCTAGTTGTCCATGCTTTCTTTCAGAAAACTATCTAAGGGCCCTAACAACTTTACCTTGTCTTTGGGTATTTGGAGAACGTGCATAAACAAATTAGACAAAGCATTTTTCAGCTTGCCCTCAGTCTCTATCTGCAGTGTTTTAAAACCAGAGACACTTTCTTGTGAGATGTCATTTTCCCATTTCCCACTCTTAATGTTTAGAGCATTTCTATTCACATATTCTACATGGCATCCTAATTTACCTAAGACAGCATTATTTATCCATACATAGTTTGCCAAACATGGGGAGGTACAAAACAAGTAAACACAATCTATACCTGACTCATCTTTATCTTTATAGGCTTGCAAAAAGTCCCCACAAACCATATTTGCTCCAGAGGCTGCCCTAATTAAGTGCACAATCTTTTTTTGCTTCCTGTATTTATTATATATGTTTTTATTTTTGGGATGTAAATGTTTTATTGAAAGAGTGCCATGTAACAGTGTAACAGCAAGCACTGACAACAAGTGTAGTACTACATTGCTACATAGAACAAATGAAGCAATAAGAACAAGCAGAGAAAAAAAACATACAATGCAATCTCACAACAACTTGCTGGACTATACAAAGCCAAGGATGCTCGCAACCCCACATCCCAATTCATGCTAACCATAATTATCTTATGGCTAGGTTTGTGTATAGAATATTACAGTCAGGAGAGTCACTTAGTCTTCACAAATTTTTGCAGTGTCCTGATTTGGGTAGACTTATGAGAACTAGGGAGGTTGAGTCTGCTCTGATGTTTTCTTTTAGGAAAAATGTTAATGGACAGATGGCTTTTTCTTATACAGCACCTATTATTTGGAACCATATTCCAATTGTTATTAGGGGTCTGTTCACATATGCTGCTTTTTCACAATCTCTGTTTTTGTATTACCAATCATTACATGAATGTAATTGTTTTAATTGGTTTTATATGTGACATGAAATCTTGACGTGGAATTTTATTCCTATAGTGTCTATTTGTTACTTGTACTGAATGTATTTATAATAACTGGCCAGCAATTTTTCCCATTGCCTGACAGAGTTATAATTTGCCGTTATAACCCGCGGGTTATAATGGCAAACACGTGCCACTTAGGTCATGAAAGAGCCACATCCTGATTGGCTCTTCACTTCCCATGGGTGGGCTAAACACTGACACAAACATGGCTGCTCCGCTTACCGAGGAGCCGCCACACCAGGAGTCCCATCGAATTATTTTAACAAAACAACTTATCTGGTTGATCCTGCTGTCCTGAACTCACACCGCATAGGAGTTCCTGAAAAATGCTCCAAAGAGCTTCCCCGTCTACAAAACAGCTCCACACTGCTTCACTGCCTTAAGTAATAGCTCCGAGGCACTTCTCGGAGGTAAGCACTATTGCAAGTAAAAGAAATAAAGTGTGACTGCAGCTTGAGGGACACAAAACAAAAAGGGCTTAACAAAAATACTCCTCACAAGAAATAAACTTTTCTGACAGCAATGCAGTGTGTGTGTGTGTGAGTGTGACTGAGAGACAGAGTCAGTGTATCTCTGTGTTTCAGACTCAGGGCTGCTAAAACTTGCTGCCCAGCAATTATAATTAATAAAAGATGGGGAAGTGTTTTTAAATTCAAAATTAATGCTTGCTCTTGGTGTAGGATGCTTTAATAAACCCCTTGGGCTTCGCTCTCAGGGTTTATGTAGCATCCCACACCTCAGGCAACCATTAATTTCTCATTAAGCACACTTCCCCATCTATTATTGTATATATTATGTTTTGTCTGTGTGGGTTGCACCTGTAAAAGGATGTAATGTCCAGCTATGCTTACCTGTTAAACAAATAAACAAACCCCTACATACCATCAAAAGAAAAAAACATAACACCTGTCTACCCCTTTAAGATTCAGCAACTAACCCTACTAAATCCCCTTGTACCACACCTAAGAATGAAAGCCACCTATCCCATGCTTTATGGAATTTGGGAAGAGTATGATGCTTACGGTGCATAATCTGGTATAAGGCAACAGGTTTTATCAAAGCTGCTTCCTCTTTCCCAGTGGTGGAGGCAGCTGAGATCTCCAGTGTAGCAGAAGAAGGTGCTTAACCTCTAAGGCTGCAGCATGCAAAAAATTGGAGAACTTGCTGGTAACTTGGTCCAGTAAGGCAGGATCACCCAAAATAAAAATAAATGGGGATTTTGTGATCGGAACCCCTATTACCACTTCCAATTGATCTAATATGACTGCACACCAGGGCTGAAGGGGTGCACATTCCCACAGAATATGGAAGATGGATCCAGAAGCTGAATTGCAGCAGCAACATAAATTCAGTCTGAACAACCTCAAATGAACCAACTGCACTGGAGTGTGGTGCCACCTCCCTAATATTTTCTTCTGTATCAACTGGAATTTAATGTCTGGGGACACAGATTGTGCCACCAGCCAGCACCTATGTCACCTGTACTGATCTATCTCACTATTCATATCCTATCCCCATTTCAACCTCTTGGAATTCCAATTAGGAAGAAAGAACTACTGCAGTCCCTTATATAAAATGTTATTATGACTCTTGGATAATTGATACCATTTTTACAACTGAGTTGTAAAAACAGTCATCTTGACCACTTGGTCCTGTAAGGTCTTAACTGAGAGGGCATGCCAGAGCTGAAGAAGGTGCCAGAACTCTCTTAATGGAAGATTATATGAGACCTGCAACTTTGTGAAAGGTCATCAAGGGGCCCTGCCTATCAGCCAGTAAGTTGTCCAATCTATGCACCCCACTCTCTAGCCAGGAACTTCACTGCACAGGTGCATTCCCTACCTGTATATCTAAATTACCCCAAACTGGTTCCCATCTCCTGAAATAAGTAACATCCTAACCCAATATTTTTAAAAATTGAGCCCAAGCCCACCTACAAGAAAGCATTTGGGTAGACAGCTATAGCATATGAGGACTCCCAGCCTTCAGAAGCAGCACCAACAGGGAGTGCCCCAGCCACTCTTATTCAGTCTCTATCCACAGTGGGGAACTCTCAGAATGATACCAGATCCAGTTCAGAGTTTGTTTCACTTTCCTGGCATAGATGGTAAGCTCAAAGCTATGGCAATTTCCAATCACCTACACACCCAGGAGCCCTTAACATTTTCCTATTTTAAGTGTGGAGTGGAACCCTCCCAAATAAAATCAGCCAACAGCCTATCTAACTGAACAAAGTACCTCTGAGACACCACAAATGGTAAGTTACTTAACTTATAAAATAAATGAGGAAACAACATCATCTTCAACATGACGATGTTTCCAGGGAGGGACAAATTAAGTTTTTTTCCTCCACTGAAGGTCCAACTTAACATCCGCCATTTCTTCCTGCAAATTCTTAGAATGCATCACCTTCACCTGAGGAGACACAAACATCCCCAAGGACTTCACCCCATCCGGGGTCCATTTCAAAGTATGAGACCCCAACTAAGCCCAGGATCTGTCAACTTCACATAGGGGCAAAAGCTCTGTTTTATCCCAATCAATATATAACCCTGAAATTGAACTGAAAGAGTCAATAGCTTTCCACACCATGGGCAGGGAAGGTGTAACTCTTAAAAGCAATGACAAGAGATCATCCACATAGAGGAAAGTGGAAAAGGAATTCCTCCCCACTGCAATCCCACAAACATCAGGGTTCTGTGTCAATGCAAGATTTAACAGCTCCACAGCTAATAGAAACAGTAATGGACTAAGGGGGCACCCCGACACATTCCACGGGACAAAGAAAAGTAGGCTGACAGTACCCCATTTGCTCTGACCCTAGCCCTGGGACTGGAGTAAAAACAGGTGATTCAATGGTGGAATATAGGGCCCAAGTCAACCTTCACTAGAACAAACAGTAAATAGCACCATTCAATGGATTTAAACTCCTTTTTGGCATCCAGTCCCACCATGGTCACCAACTCTGGGCCTTGCACCACCACCTGGATTAAATCAATGACTGCCCACAAATTGTCACTGTCCTGCCATCCTCTCATGAAACCAGTATGAGCTTTACTCATCAGGGATCCACATCTCCAAACATGTAGCAAGAACCTTCGCCAAGATCTTACAGTCCATATTCAAAAGAGAAATATGTCTATAATTGGCACATAGAGTGGGATCCCTTCCAGATTTCAGCAGAACAGTGACAATTGCATCCCTCACTGATTCAGACAAAGAGACCACCTCCCCTATAACCCTAAACAAGTCCAGCAATTTGGGGGTTAAGTGCACTTCAAAGGCACTAAGCCCATCAGGGCCCGATGCCTTACCGACTGCTAAAGAATGGATCGCCAGCTGTACTTTCTGCAGAGAGATGTCATCATACAATGGTGATGCTAAGTGCTGCTCTAGCCTAGGCAACATTAAACACCCCAAAAAAGCCTCATAATCCACTTGTGAGGGGTTAACAGTTGACTGGTATACAGTAAATGAGAATAGAAATCTTGAAACTGTTCCACTATAACCTCAGCCAAAGAGACAACCCCCTGTCCATCCTGAAAAAAGGAACCTATGACTCCATCGATCTTTTTTTCAAGCAGTAGGCTAACAATCCACTGGCCTTATCCCTAGACTCCCAGTAGGCTTGCCTCATAAAAAACAAAGCCCGCTGGGTCTGCTATTGAAAAAGCATAGTCAATCCTTACAACCAATCAAGTCCTGGAGCTTCTCTTCTGGTACAGTCCGGGCCTCGTAAATCTTCTGTTCTAATTGTCGAATTCTCACTTTCAGATTCTCTACTGTTTTTTTCCTTTATTTATTTATAAATGAAGTGTAAGAAATAATCCTACCCCATAAAAAAGCTTTAAAAGCATCCCACACCACCAAAGGGTGGACCTCTGGGGAAGAATTAGCCAAAAAGTAAAAATCTATCTCCCCCACCAGCCACTGATGAAAGTCTCTCATATATAACAACATAGAAACATAGAATCTGATGGCAGATAAGGACCGCTTGGCCCACCCAGTCTGCCCATTTCCCCACCTAATGGATAATCTGCAGATCCTAGTTAACCAGCAGCCTACTTCTTTCTATCCCCACCCCCTAGAATTGCCTTATGACTGTCCCATGCATACTTGAATTCAACCATTGTTTTTGACACCACAACCTCCTCCGGAAGGCCGTTCCTTGCATCCACAACCCTCTCTGTGAAAAAATACTTCCTTAAATTACCTCTGAACCGCCCCCCCATCTTCAAATTGTGCCCCCTTGTTCTTGCACACCCCTTTTTTTGAAAGGTGCTACCCTCTTGGACTTTGTTGATTACCTTGAGGTACTTGAAAGTTTCTATCATGTCCCCCCTCTCCCTCCTTTCCTTGAGGCTATACATATTAAGCTCCTTTAGTCTCTCTTCATATGTCTTCTGGTGCACACCCTGCACCATTTTAGTTGCCCTCCTCTGGACAGCTTCCATCTTGTCTATGTCCTTCGCCAACATGTAGATCTTGTTATCATCTGTTGGGGCTCCCATACAACAATATGGGGGCATGATCTGATAAAATTATCGGCCCATGAGTAACCTCTAGGACATCTGATAAGATAGCCAAACTGCAAAGAAAATAGTCCAGTCAGCTATGAGACCGGGACCGCGAAGAACGAAAAGTGAGTTCTTTAAGGGTAGGATGGAACACTCTCCAGCAGTCCCCAAACTAAAATTCATCACAAAAGCGAAACAGAATCACCTGAGATCTCTGATAGGATGGGACCCCCCCTCTCTCCAGAGGGGACCTGTCCACCACCGGATCAAATTCAAAATTAAAATCCCCCCAAACAGGAACACCATAGGGTGAGTAAACCATTTGATGATCCTCTGCATCAACTGCGAGGAAAAATCCTGAGCATCAGAGTTCAGACCGTACACATTAACCAATAATACAGGGACCATCTCCACCCTGCCCAATAGCAACACCCATCTTCCCTCCTTATCAGATTTCCAGCCATCCACCACTAAAAAGCAAGCCCTTTTAATCAAAATGAAGACCCCTCTTTTCTTAGAAATAAAGTAACTAGAATATGTTCTACGCACCCAACCCCACTCGAGTGATCTCACTTCCCTTACCGAAAGGTGGGTCTCCTGTAAAAAGATTATTTCATAATTATATGATTTCATGTATGTAAAAATCTTCTTTCATTTAACAGGGAGATTCAAACCCTGAACATTCCAAGTCATAAATACCAACTGCACCATGACATAAACAGCTAAAAAGAACAGCTACAGAGCAAAATACTATAAACAAACCCCATGAAGGTAGGTAGCACTCCCCACTTGCCAGCATCCTCTGCTCCCCCCCACAACAACTTCCTTTGTTAGAAACAACACAGAGTGAAGTAACAGGAAAACAGTAGTAATAAAGAGAACAGGACCCCCTCATAGCTAAGAATACTATCTTATCTGAAACAACCAAAGTAATAATCCCATCCCTACCATTACAGCCCCCCACCCACCCTCAACAAAAAATAATCCAAAAATAAAATCCCCCAACATAACCAACCACCCTCCCCCCAAACACCAAGCATTTGGGGCAGGAGCAGACATGTGAACCCCTTCCACCAAAGCCCCCAGCCCCCTGCTAGCAGACAGGCATTGCCTCTGGCCCAGCAACCCACCAAGTACAGAGCGGGATAGTTGGTGCATCTCCCATCGCTTCTGCACCTACCCACCAAATTCTAGCTATAGAAACAGCCAGGACACATGCTCCCCTCAAGACCAAAAGAAGAACTAAAAGACATTGTGAGTCACGGTATAAACACTGCCCAAGAATGCAGCCCTTCCCATTGGGCTATACCAAAATCCTCCTATCACTCCTCTCAGCCTGGTTCGATGGAGGGTCAGCATGAATCAGACCAGGCTTTCAGCCACTCCAGGGGTTTCAAAACAATGCCAGACCCCTTGCCAAAACACAGTCAGGATGGCTGGATATTAAAGTGCAAATTTAACTTGGAGCTCAGCCAACTTTCTCGTTACGGGGGAAATGCCTTTCAGCACTCAGCTAAATCCCTGGAGAAATACTGAAGCACGTGGGCATTATGCCTGTTCCATTTAAGTGCACCCACTACCTAGCCAGATGGTGAATCTGCTGTTTAGTAGTAAAGCACAGAAAATAAACAAAGATCAGATGGGGAAGGTATCTTCTCGGGGGGGGCCAAGGAGCGGTGAGCATGCTTGATGTCTAATGGGCAGCCCCAATCAAATGCCACCAGTCAGGGAAAGAATACTTGAAGAAAGTTCCCCATACAGTCTCCTTTCCTGCCCTTAGAGAGCCTAATAATTTGAATATTGTTCCGACAACTTTGAATTTCGACTTTGTCAACCTTGATGGTTAAGGCTTGAACTTGTTTTTCCAATTGCTCTATTCTGTCCTCAAGTCAGGTGGTAGAAGAATCCACTTGCATGCAATAAAACTCTGTCCCCGAGATGCACTGTTCAGCATCATTCAGATAGCCTTCTGAAGTGTTCACAGCTGCTTTTATATTTGGGATATCATGGACTAAAGATCAGAGCATGACTCTATTGTCCACCAAATCGTCCTTGCTTACTGTAAGCAGATTTTCCTGGGTCATCATAGCTGAGGTCTGCCATGGGCCCTCCACCTCCATGATGCACTAAATCCAAACCACTGCTAAACAGGTCAGCCCAGGAATACAAAACACCTTGTCCAGTAGCCCAGAGCTTCCAATTGAAAATTGTACCCTTTACCCTCAAGTAAAGCACTTCCACAGGAGCAATTATGTAGTTATAATGCAGGAGCCAATGAAGCAGCACAGGTTAGGCTGCCATCTTAACCTCCTCCCCATTGGATGTCCTCCATATTTGTTATATTTCTATCCCAAATGAAACCATATAAACATAAAATTGAACAGCTGTCAAGATCCACCCTCTCTTGCATTTCATTGGCTTATCAAATTACAGACCTCTCACTTGAATATGAACTCTTAACCTCTTGGGAGTGTTCTGATCATTTTTTTAAGTCTGACCTTATGGCTTTTAGGTCTACTTCCATGGTATTAAATACATCTGTGAAGGTCTGTACATTCACAGATATTTACTCTGGGATGATATTTCCCTGGTTCGCCAGTGCTATTTTTGTTTGTGCAGCTTTAAGCCCAGACCACTCTTTATGTGTACTGATGTTTCTTACCTTAACTAAACTATCCTCTCTTGGTGTTTGCACAATCTCAGCACACTAGCCATAGCCAGTTATAGCATTTTGATTGTTCTGCACAGACTACAGACAAGGAGCCACACTATTTACATTCATCTCTGTATTAGTCTTAACAGCACTTTGTTTTTCTTTTTGTTTTTGAGTTTAGTTTTGGGATTAGTTTTATTTTTATTATTACTATGTTTAATTGGGGATTCTGGAATCTCTACCACCAAAAAAAATCCTGTCTCTGCTGAGTTTCATCAGTCATCAGAAAGGAAGTAGAATCTGCACTAAGTACAATTCTATTTAATTTTCTAATATGTCCTCAAGTCTAAAACTGTTCAGGGCAAAACTTTGTTTAAGATTTTCTATCTTACTTTGTATGCCCACCATTTGATCAAGGATCATCAGAAGGGTCTTATATGGATTTTTGACAATTTTTTTAGGACCTTCAGAAAGTGTAAAAGGATAATTATTTAAAGTCTGTGTAGAGGACTTATCAATTTTTTAAGCTTGAAATGGTAGTTTGAAACTCCATCAGAACTTTGCTCATATTAGCGTTAGTCAGGGGAAGTCCACTTCACTCCCTGGCTAAAATAGGGGTGTAAGCCCCTGGTGAAAACTCCAGAGATAATGATTCATACTGCTCAGGCTCCTTCTGAGCATGCCTCAAAGTATCATTAGGCAACGCTGCATAATATTCCCAAGGGGAGCTACCAGGACCCCTTGTTTCTAGGACTATACACTAGCTGTCAGTATTTTCCAGATTTACAGACTCTTCAAAACTAACACTAACCATATTACTCAGTTCTGGTTTACTGGCTTCAAATAGCTCTTGAGTGGTTGAGAGTCTAGAATGCTCTGAGTCCTGTACCTAAAGCTCCTCTGCCTCTAGGTCATGTACCAATTGGATTCTAGGTTTTGAGAAATGTTCATTAATTTTAGATTGTACTAGCTGTGGCTGGATCACCATCATGTCATGGTGCTAATCTATCTTACACTTTTTGTTTTTGTTTCTTTTAAGTTGTCTAGTGTCTTTTGCCTTTTAAATTTATCTGAGCCAGCTTCATTATCTTTCTTTTTCTTAGCCTTTGAATTTCTACCATTAACCCCACATTGTACAACAGATACATCACTTATTGGAATAGCCATGTTTCCTAGATTGTCATCATTTTGTACATGATTTACTTCTGCCTCAGCTTCCAATTCTGCCACTGCAGCTTGGTTCCTGGTTTGTACCACACTCTAATGTACTGAAATAGGGAGGTTACAACATCTAAAATACCCTAGAGTACAAAGGTGGGCTCCTTTGTAACCACCGGGGAATGAAAAGAATGAAAAGAGGGATGAAAATAATTTTAATTTTAAACTTAAGAGTTCCAACCTGAGAGTCACAGCATCAAAACCCCAGACCTGGTATATCAAACAGCAGAAGCCCAGGATAAATAATAACCTGGTGTAATCTATAATACTCTGCTAGAGTTAGCTAGGTTGTTCCACAGTTTGTTTTTTTTTTGCCATTCAAATTTTATTGAAGTTTAACTTGCAGAGAATACATCCAAGTGAAAGAAACATATACTGTTTGATACATATAAATATATACAGATTAATATGTACAGATTAATATATATAACTACATACCTATATCCTATAACAGTAGGATCTATTCCCTGCCTATACTATAACTACCTCCAACTACCACCCTTCCCCCCTTCCCCACCCCACCTCCCAGCACAGAGTATAATCTCCTGCCCTTAATAATATTAGACAAGGAAGAAGATACCTCATTTTTGAAGGGAATATAATGCATATAGGGGACCCCAGATCTTATCGAACCTTGTTAATTTATTCTGAAAAATAGCTATGGTTCTTTCTATTCTCAGATTGGTGAGTAATTCCTGAAACCATTCTGTATAAGTGATCACATCTGTATCTTTCCAATGTTTAAGAACCACTTTTTTAAAAGATGCTGAAATTAAAACCATATGGTATCTCCTATTTCTCACTGGGATATGAGCAACATCTCCCAGCACACATATCTCCGGTGTAAAAGGTCATTTAAGCCTAGTAAGGGGTCCACCTTCATTTTTAAAGTAGACCAAAGCGGTACTACCTTGGGACATTTCCAAAAGATATGAAAAAGGTCACCACAACCTTGATGACATCTAGTACAGACAGAGGAGGCCACCATACCTAACTTTTCCAACTTCTGGGGTGAATAATAGATATTATGTAATAGCTTGAGTTGCATCAATCTAAGCCTGTCTTGGAGAACATATTTATGACAACTAATCCATAATGATGTCCAATTAAGCACTCTATCTGGGAATAAAGATGCCCAGAAAGCAGTCGGTGCAAGATTTTGGGAGAAGGCCCAATTAAATAAAATGCTGTGTAAATTAGCAACTGCATGTGCCGAACCTGCTGAAGGGGCTAAGTCTGTTTGAAAATCCACTTTTGAAGCATTTACCGGATTTGGGCCCAACACCTTTAACAAAAGATGCCTAAGCTAAAAAACTTTAAAAATTTCTGTGTTTGAAAGTTGATACTTGGTCAAAATATCCACTGAAGTGAGTAACTGTCCATCTGCCGTAGTTAAATCACTTAAATGACACTCTCCCAGTTGAGAAAGCCAAGAAGTATTTAACGGCTTACCTCCAACCAGGAACCGGGGGTTACCTCTTACTGGTTGAGATGGGTCCCTGATGTGATTATATTTTAAAAAAGCACATAAATGTGAATGAACCCTAACAGATATACCTATCAGAAAATTTCTGATCCTTGGAGATAGAGATTTTGGGTTAATGTACAATAGGGCATTCAGTGAAAGGCCTTGCTTTTTAATACAGGATAACTCCACCTGCAACCAAAATGGCATGTAACCATTTTGGTCCTGGAGACTAAGCCCTTGCAACCATCTGAGATATTTATTTGCATGACTAGCCCAGTAATATAAACCAAAATGAGGTAATCTCAGCCCACCAATTGTCTTTGGTGCTGACAGCTTATGATAAGCCATTCTGGCTTTCTTGTAATTCCAAATGAAATTAGTAATAATACCATGAATTTTCTTAAACCAGGAGAGTGGAAGCCACAAGTTTAACATGTTTAACGGATAAAATAACCTGGGAAAAACATTCATTTTAACTAAAAGTTAATTCTTCCCCATAGAGACAAAGGAAGCATTGCCCATCTTTTAAGATCTAATTCTATTATGTGTACCAGGGAATCCAAGTTTAGCTGTTGAATCCGTACTGGATTCCTTGCAAGGATAAGGCCTAGATATTTTATAGTCTCAAAAATCCAGGCTAGCCCCAAGGCAGTAATTTCATGTTTTAGAATTCTATTGTTAAGAGGGAAAACTAAAGTTTTCTCCATATTAAGCTTATAGTTAGCAACATCACTAAAATTCTGTATGATCCTTCATGTAACCAGTATAGACCTAACTGGGTGTGATACATGTAATAAAAGGTCATCTACGTAAGCTGTTACTTTCACAATATGGCCCTGCACTTTAATACCTTGTACTTCCTGATTATGTACTAATCTCCTAATAAGAGGTTCGAGATAAAGATTGAAAATGAGAGGAGGTAAAGGGCAGCCTTGTCTAGTACCAACATGTAGTCTAAATGGGTCCTAAATAACCCCATTACAGGAGATTCTGGCAAAAGGTGCCCTGTACAAAAAACTAATCCAATTCAGAAATACTGTAGGGAAACCAAAAGCCTTCATTGTGACTAGAAGATAGTCCCAGTAAACTCTATCAAAAGCCTTCTCTGCGTCCAGGGAGATCAACACCCTGGATTGGTCTGACTCCCTGGACACAGAGAGGACATGTGCCAGTATCCTTGAATGGTCACCAGACGATCTCCTTTTCATGAAGCCGACCTGCTCAACCCCGATTAAATCAGGCAAGATTTTGGAGATACGGTCAGCCAGTAACTTTGCAAGAATTTTAACATCGTAATTAAGTAGAGAAATGGGTCTATAACTTGACACCTGATCCGGGGGTTTATCTGGCTTAGGAAGTAACACAATGAGTGCCTCAAATAGTGACTCATCAGTAAACTGACCATTAAGAATATCTTGGAATAAAACAATATGTAGAGGGGATAGATCTTTGTAAAAAATACTTTATAGAAATTTGAGGAGAACCATCCGGGCCTGGTGTTTTGTCAAGCAGGAGATCCTTAATAACTTGTTCTATTTCACCCTGTGTAATAGGGGCAATAAGTTGAGCCTGCTGGGACTCTGAAAGGGTAGGCAGATTCAGGTTCCCTAAATAAGAATGCAATTTTTCTTCTGAGGGGTGAACTTTCATTGGACTATAAAGAGATTCAAAGTAATCCTTAAACTCATCAGCAATCTCTTTAGGGGAAATTTTGACAACCCCGTGTGCCTTAGATTGAATAGCAGGTATTAATCTAGAAGTTTCTAATTGATTGATCCCACAACATACGGCCAGCTTTCTCCTCTTGATCAATATAGCATGCTCTCGTTTTAATAATTGCTAACTCAGCTTGCTCACCCAGTAATTTCAGGTATAAGTCTTTCAACTTAATTACCTCCTGTCTCTCATCCTCAGTGGAATGGGTAGTAAGTCTAATCTCCTTATCCCGTAACTGAACTATTAGTTCAGACATAAGCTGTTCCTTCTCTTTCTTCCTCCTAGATGCCAGACCTATTAATATTCCTCTCAGGAATGCTTTAAGTGCTCCCCACACCATGTCAAACCGTTTAGTGGAGTTATCATTATTGGAAATAAACTCATCTATTTGAGAGGAAATATAGTTTACTATTTTAGGATCCCTTAATAACTGATTATTAAGCTTCCATCTGTTACCCCTTTTAGGAAGGGAAGAGAGAGAGATTAAGGAGGAGACCACTGAGTGATCTGAGGGCAGCCCAGTGAGGATATCTGAATCCGCTACACCAGGCAATAGATTCCGAGAGACACATATGTAATCAATTCGAGATGCTGAGCCATGAACTTGAGAGACATATATATATTCCTGGGTTTTAGGATGGAGGATTCTCCATACATCTGAGAGACCTATGTGATCCAAAAGCTCCCTAACTGCCCTTTGAGCTGGGGTAAGGCCTCTACAGTTGGGCTTAGATCTATCTAGTAATGGATCCAGAACCAGATTTAAGTCCCTTCCTATTATAACAGGGATATCTATAAATGGTGCTAATACTTCCATTAACTGCACAAAAAAAGCTGGCGTGTCCATATTAGGGCCATACACAGATCCAAATAGGATCTTCGTAGTATGTAACTTCCCTCTTACCAAGATAAATCTACCTGCGGAGTCTTGTATTACTTGCAGAGGTTTAAAGGGAAAGGTTCTATGAAACAATACCATCACCCCCCTACTTTGTGTATTGCTTTCCGAAGCAAAAACCTGACCTATTTGTAACCGCCTCATGCTATTAGCTTCAGCATTAAGCAAATGAGTCTCCTGAAGAAATATTATGTCAGCCTTCAAAAGATTTAGATGTTTTAAAATTTTATATTGTTTAGATTTCTGCCTGGCCCCTCTTACATTCCAACTAACAAGCCTGATAATACCTGACATTACTCACTTAACCTGTGAGATTATAATTCCCTACCCCTATGCAAAACATGAGTTCTTCCTTTTCTTTCCACAATTGTATCCTGTGCTTACCACTCTTCCACCCCATCCCATAAAATAAACACCCCCCCTAAAACTTCTACCACAATAACATACACCCCTCTACCCACTCCCCTCCTCCCTCCCTCCCACCCATACTCGCATGGTCCCATGACAGCAGTTCACATCGCAGATTCTCTACAGCCTCGCCCTCAACCCCACTCTCATAAATTGAAAACACATACTCTACAAAGTAACCCCCTATTATCCTAACACCCCAGTTCTATATAACAAAGCACAAATGGCTTAACTAACTTGCATATACGGGGTAAAAAGAACGAACAACATTGAAACACAGTTGCAGTGTTTTCACCATTAACTTTAGTACTCCAGCACTTAAACTTTAATATCATATTCCATAAGTACAGCCCCACAATAAATGCTAACCCCTAATCTGCTAATATCTCTACCAGTTTTTTGAAAACATATGCTCTACAAAGTAACCCCATATTATCTTAACAACCCAATTCTGTATAACAAATGACTTAACTAACTTGCATATACTGGGTAAAAAGAACGAACAACATTGAAACATAAGTGCAGTATTCTCACAATTAACTTTAATACCCCAGCACTTAACCTTTAATATCATATTCCATAAGTACACCCCCACAATAAATGCTAACCCCATATCTGCTAATATCTCTACCAGTTTTTTATTTTTGTTTTTTGTTTCTTAATTTAAACAAACGAAAAACAAGACTTTTTACATCCACCCAAACCAGGTATTTGTCTTTCTGTAAAATCAGAAACAAAAGCATGACCCCAACGTCTTAATAGGTTACCTCCGACCGCTCAGAGTCCCATGAGTAATGCCGAAAGGAAAATCGAGTGGACATTAATGGGCATTCTCTCATGCCTCATGCTCTTTCTATCGGTGCCCACTTAAAGTGATTAGCTGGACTCTGGCTCCCTCTAATGGCGGTTTTTGGGAATTGAAGTGTGCAGCAATGCTTCTTCTATTGCTTTCACAATTACACCCCTTCATCCACCTACTCACAACAAAATTCAAGAAAAGAAAAAGAAGTTGAAAATCACACTTGGATGCCTTTCCCAACCATCTCCACAATTCGCAACCCTTGGAATCCAGCCTTTCCTATGGACTCCTCCTCGTGAAATAAAATGTACTTAATGAGGTAGTACTAGCTCAAATGTCCCCAGTATAAATTGAGAGTTCCAGGATATGCTCCCAGAGGGTCCGAAACCTTCCAACCAGGAAATAACTTAGAAAACTGAAGGAAATTAAGACATTTCTCGGCCACCGATCGGGAGGACCTATCGAAGCAAAACCTTCAATTAAGACCATTGACCAGGCTATTTTTCTTTTAAAGCCAACACATCTTTCTTAACACTTCATGAAGGCTTGAAAAGATCGGGAAAATCTGACTGAAGTGATGTAGTGGCGAGGTCCACCGTCTCATATGCTTTCCAGACCCCCTCTGTCAAAACTTGGAACTTGGCGAGATAGGACATTTTAAACTTAATGCTAGCCGCAATTAATTTGTTAACCACTGGATGAAAAGCTGCCCTTTTTTGGTGGACAGACAGTGGCAGGTCCTGGGCTACCCTTATTTTCGAGCCTTCCCACTGCAGCTCTTTCATTTCTTTGGCTTTCATTAAGAAGAGCTGTTTCTCTTGATAGTTTAAAAATCTGAAGATCAGGGTGCGTGGGGGTGCTCCTTTAGCGGGAACCGGACGTAATGCCCGATGAGCTCTTTCGATGCAGTAACTGGGTCCAAAGGGAGAGGGACCCGCTATTTTCTCAACAAATCTCTGTACAAATGTTATCGGATCCGGGCCCTCCTCTTTCTCGGGTAGACCGATGATCACGGCATTGTTTCTGCGACTTCGTCCCTCGAGATCCTCCACCTTTAACTCTAATTTGGCTAGCCACTGCTTCATTTGCCCCAAAGCAGGTTCCATTTTTTCATGATGAGCTTCCAAAGATCTAATCTGCGCCTCACTGTCTGACGTTTTCCGAGACAGATCTTCTATTGCTCCGGTGACATTTTTAACCTCACTCGATAATTCTTTCATTTCGTCTTTAAAGGGACGAAATTCTTCCAAGAACCTTGCTAACGTTAGGGGTTCATCCACCGATGCTCCAGACATAGCTGTTTGTTGTTGCTGCCTGGTTAAGGCCTTTACTTTTTTCGGGGCCTTCTCGGGGGTAGCTGGTGGAGTGTGCTTCGCTAAAGTTTTACGCATCTCCTCTTCCATCAGGGTATCTATGGAGACTGTAGCATGTAACAGATTTATATACTTCAGAATTCTGTTAAAAACAGAGCTGGAGACAGGATTTTTGAAGCGTTCTGGAGGAAACTTAGGCAGAGCTCTCCAAGAACACAGCTAGCTGGTGCACTGCATCACGTGACTCCATCAGGGTGTTCCACAGTTTATCTATAACTCAACTCGTAGGACCTGTAATGGCCTACAGTTGTCTGATATGGCAATTACCACCTTTGTGCCATGCAATGGCTTATTATTTTGAAGTAGGCTCTAGATTTATCTAGGTAAAAAAAATATGGGCCAAAAGGTGGGCCTATTAAGGGCCTGATACAAAGGTGAGGCATAGAACCTAATTATGACCTGATAATGCGTTGTTTATACAACATCCACATTTGATTCAAGGCTGTTCCAGGTTAACATGCAAAAAGAAGAAACAACATGTAAAATGTGCAAAAAATAGCAAGCAAAGTGCAAAAGCACAGTATTAAAAGGAAAAAAAAAGAATAAATAGCTTGCTTAGCAGTTGCATACACCCTGCTGCAAAAACTATTATTATCATTACTGACTTAAGGGGCAATATCTGAATGGACCATTACAATATTGAAGTAAAGTAAACTAAAGCAGGAGTGACCCTCAATATTTAAAGTTCAGTGACCAGTGTTTCAGCCAAACGACTGCACAGTTACAGGGTCAAAAGTTATTTTGTCATTTCAGTAGTCCGTTCATCCATTAATTCATTATGTCGATATTACAATGTAATGAATCAGCAGTTTGTCAGATTGGCATTTTCACAGCATTAGCACTTTGGTATTAGGTAGTGCATGGATAATACAGGAGTTTAACCAAACAGCAACAAATTCCATGTTAGCAGCCCTGTTCCTTTTTCATATCCTTTCCACTATCTGAGCCAGCACAGTTCTCAGTTGGAGAGCTTCCAGGCTCTTCCTTCAGGCTCCTATGCTCCCTTTACAGCTTCCACATATGTACGCTACTTCTGTGCCACACCTGCACCAGGATCAATGCTAACTTCAAAGTGAGTCCTCCTATTTTGGCATTGCACGCTCTCAGCAGGTCCCGTCAGAATCCACTGTGCACCCTCACCATTTATTTTTTTGGTTCCTTTCAGTCTCTGGTGCTCAGGTTCTAGGAAGAAAAGAAACAAACAGAGAGGGAGTGGACTGGAACTACATAACTCCCACACATCAACTAATAGGTAAGGCTGCTAATGGATAGGTAGTGATGGCATGCCTTTTCTAAATCTTGTACATAGTATTTAGCAACCCAGCTCAACTGGCTCCTTCAAGGTCCTCCTGAGCTGAAGGTTAGCAGTAGTATGAGTTGGTGAGTCCCAGAAATCACTCTCCCATCAGTTTCTGTCCTCGAACAATCAAGAGTCCTGTGACCCATAAGCAGTCCCAAAAGGTGATTTCGCAGTCGCTGCACGAAATCACCTTTTGGAAAGGAATTGAAAATTTTGTCTACCTTTGTTCATGAGGTGGGGTTGTAAGAAGGCAATGTTGAAAATTTGGTGTGAAAATATATATATATATATAAAAAAACAATGTTATGAGCCTGGGTTAAAATTTGCAAACGTAGGCTCATAACTGGCAATTTTCAGTATTTTGACCCCAAATTTTCAATTTAGCTATTTCTTCACAGCATCTCATAAATGTGACAACTGTCATTTTTCAGATCCTGTCCTAAATGTTTTTTTTTTTTTGCATCCAGAAAGATGATTTTTCACTTCCTGCACAAAATCACCTTTTGGGCAGGAGCTGAAATGTTTTTCTATGCGTGTTCATGAGGTGGTGTCATAAGAAGCCTATGTTGAAAATTTGGAGCAAAAGTATCAACAAACAACAAAGTTATGAGTCTATGTTAAAATTTTTGAACGCAGGCTTCTACAATATTTTGACCCCAATTTTAAACATTACCATTTCTTCACAGTATGTCATGAATGTGACAGCTGCCATTTTTCAGATCCTGGCCAAAATATGTTTTTGCATCCTAAAAGGTGATTTTGCTGTCACTACACAAAATCACCTTTCAGGCAGCAGTTGAAAATTTTCTCCACCTTTGTTCATGAGGCGGGGTCATAAGAATGCTATGTTGAAAATTTGGTGTACAAATATTAAAAAACAACAAAGGTATGAGTCTGCATTGAAATTTGTGAATGTAGGCGCATAACTTTGGTAATTTTTAATATTTTGTTCTCAAATCTACAACATTGCCATTTCTTCACAGCGCTTCATGAATGTGACAGCTGCCATTTTCAGATCCTGGCCAAAATGTGTTTTTGCATCCTGAAAGATGATTCTGCAGTCGCTGTGTGAAATCAACTTTTGGCCAGGAGTTGAACATTTTCTCTGCACATATGCATGAGGTGGGGTCATGAGAGGGTGTGTTGAAAATTTGGGGCACGAATATTATCAAACAAGACAGTTACACTGCCCAACATCATCACTTCTGCTTTGTATTTTTAAATGTTAACAACAAGATTCCTTCACTGAAGCAATTTTCAACCCCCCCCCCCATGACACCAGTGCACGTGGGGAACATTTGCCATTGACAAATGCTTGTCTTACAGGTTAGAATAATAAAAAAAAAGTATCAAATAGTTGATGAGGTGCATTATATTTCTCAGGTATGCAGTGGCTCTGCAAAAGACAGCAATCAGCCTGAAAAAGAAAGAAAAATCAAACCCCAGAAAGTGAGTTTTTCACATATAAGGTTTCATCTTCCAAACAAATGCTTGAATCAAAAATAGGTGAATGTCTTGGTTCATCATCAGTCCCAAGTAACAAATAAGTCATGTAGTTAAAAAAAACTAAAGATTTGGTGGTTACCACCCGCAGAGGTACCGAATAGTATGGAACAATTGCATACTGTGCTACTGCCAGTCCCTCACCCTCATCCAATTCTTCTGAGGTTGAACCCAACCAGGGTGATAAAAATAAAGATGAAGAGAATGATCAGGCAGCACAAGGTTTACTGGAGGGGATGTAAATTGAAGATGAGGAAGAAAAAGGCAGAAATGTTTTGGTTGTGGAGGGGGGAAGTGGGAATAAAGCACAAGAGGAACAGGCCCAAGAAAAATCCGGGGGGGGGCCTGAAAAGGTGACTGAGGTGCTGTGCCTTCCTGGAAACAAAATGAAAAAAATATCATCTTTTGCTTGGTCATACTTCTCCATAGCAATATGCGCTATTTGTAAACTGCCCATTAGCAGGGGTAAAACGAAAGAAGCACTGGGAACTTCAGCACTGAAAAGGCACCTAGATAGATGTCATAACATTACTGAGAACTCTAGTTGTGAGTCTTGGAGAGAAAGTGACAGTGATAGCTCACTACACTCAGGGATAACTCTCATAGATGAAAGCAGTGGCAGCCCCCCCCCCCCGCAGCACTGCTAAAACACCTCCATCATCAATTCCTCACATTCAAAAAACTCCTACTGTTACTGAAAGTGACCATGTGTTCAAAAGCCCTCCTCCTTCAAAGAGACAGCTTACCATCTCAGAAACATGAGTGTGAAGCCAAATATGCTTTGGCTCACCCTGTTGCTGTTACAATAACAAAAAAAGTTTCAGAAAAGATAGCTGTTGATTTATTACCATATAACGAGGTTGAACATATAGGATTCAGGTGGCTGCCTGAGTACCTCAAACCTCGATACAGTATACCATTGTAGAAGTACTGCTCAATAACAGGGATTCCAGATCTTTACGATGTTGTATGTAAAAAACTAAGATGCGTCTTGTGCAGTGCTGTTGGGAGGGTGGTGCATCTCATAACAGATATCTGGACAAGCTGTCAGCCTAAATCCTTCAAGTCTATCACAGCACATTGGGCATGTTTCGATAATTCATCTGGGACTGGGGACAGTGAAGCATTGCAGTTTGTTGTTCTAAGAATGTTTTATTTTCCATCTGAACATACCTCATAAAAAATCAGTGAAGAGCTTCAAAATCCAATACAGCAATGGCTCACTTCACAGAGACTGTCAGTTGGCTTTATAGTTGTAGATAATGGATCCAGTATAAGGAAGGCCTTGAAGGAGGGGGGCATTGTTCACATCCACTGCTTTGTGCATTGCTTAAATTTAAGAGTTCATGGTTTTCTTGATGATGACAGAGAGATTAAGGCTGTCATTTGCACTGCTAAAAGAATATGCAGTAATTTCAGTCACTCAAGAAAAGCCCATCACTTGTTTGAAAAAATACAGCAGGAGCACAGTTTCCCTTTGCACAGACTGATCCAAGACATTTCTACTCGATGGAATTTGACCTTTTATATGTTCCAAAGGCTGCTGGAACAAAACAAAGCTGTCAGGGAATACACCTTGGAAAATAAAACTGGTGATGCAGACATCTACATTACTCCACCACAGTGGGCCATGTTGGAGTTTCTAATTTTCCTGCTTCAGCCATTTGAGGAAATCACCAGGGAGGTTAGTGCAAACACAGCAACTGTTAGCCAGGTGATACCCCTAATAAACCTTTTTAAAATTTAGATTGAATTTTATTAGGGAAAAGTTAGAGAAGCAAGACTGTTCCATGATCATACAGGTTGCCAGTGGTGCTGCTGACACATGCAGATTGCCCTCCAGAATACAGCAAGATCTAACAAGACATATGCTTAAAAAAGTTGAAGAAGATAAACTACGTAAACTGCTTCATTCTGAGTACCATATTAAAGAAACAATCCTGGACCCATGATACAAATCAAAGCAATTATTGAATGATGGTGATGTCACTTGTTTCGAGATAAACAAACAAGAAATAATTGACAAGTTACATGTTGTCATGGAAGAGAGTACAACAGCAGCACCACATTAAGAATCTTCTTCGTGACACAGAACAGCATCAGGTGGCCCATCCTCAGCTGCTGCGGAATTTTCTCCCTCTTCCTCCTCAGCCACTGCATCCGAATCTTCTTCACCACCAGCCAAGCATAGTGCTGTCCCAGTCACTTGGTTCAGCGTCATGTTTCTGGAGTCACTTAGAAGATGGAATTGTAACATCTTCTTCATCTGCCTCTTGTAATACAGCTGCAGCACAGACCATTGTTGAATGTACCTGGCAGAGCCCAATATCAGCTAGAATGCTGATTCTTTGCAGAACTAGAAATCCAAACAAAATATGTGACCTGCTTTAGCAGACATTGCAATGAAGTACATGAATTGCCCTCTGACTAGTATCTGTTCAGAACAATTGTTTAGTTCAGCTGGTAATGTCATTACTGACACACAATCCTGTTTGATACAAGAAAATGCTGAGTGCCTCACATTTCTCAAAGTCAATATTCCTCACTTTAATTTCAAATATGATACCTGAATAAAACATACACTGACTGCTCTGAGTAGGCCCTATCCACAAAACACTGTCAATAATTTGTGCCTGTGATGAAAATGTTTTGTGACTAGGGTCTTCTACATCAGATAGCAATTAACTGCAACAAGTCAGGTCAGGACAGACTTGGCCAGGCCACTACTACCTGAATGATCACATGAGCAGTACAGACTAGAAAAAGAATAATTACACCAGTGGGTTCAGATTTCAAATACAGTAAGGAACTGCATTTCATGCCACAAACTTACTTGGTGGTACCTGGTACCACTATTTGATCTGGAAGGTGGGGTACTGCTGTCTAGAGATGCAGCAAAATTTAATTTCATTGGCGATATCATGACAAAGTCACCAATTTTGCCCAGCAAAACATTTAGCAAAATTATGGCCTTCCAGGTTCGCCAGCAATTTTGCCTGTGCATCTGAGGTGAAATTTGGCAAAACTGGGCATTTTGCTCTGCTGGTGGTCACATGGTTGAGTCTAAACCGGCAGTAAGTGAGTGGTTCGATTCCTGTGCCATGTATCTTGAGGAAGCAGGCTGTGTTTATACTGTACTCTTTGTGACTACAGAGTGCACTTTTATACCTAAATTGCTTAATTTGTGCTATTTGTTTCTAATTTTTCTTGTTTGTCTTTGTCATAGTTCATATTATAGCACCTGGAGATTGTGTTTGTGTGTGTGTGTGATCTCCCCCCCCCCCGCTCTCTCTGAGTCGCTATCTCTGCTTTTTTGTTTTGTTTTGTTTGTGGATTGTGGATGTAATGGAGAAGGATGAAGACAGTGGGGCACCTGCACAAGAGTTTCATCTAACCACCACAAATGAAATGCCACAGCAGGAGGCCTTTTGCTCCTACACTAGCATCCAGCAGCAAACTGTGCCCCCTCACCAGCAGCAGTTGGAGACAGTGCCCCCTCCCTAGCATCAGGAGGATACTGTTCCTCCACCCAGGCAGCAGGAGACTGTGCCCCCTCCCAAGCAGTTAGAGGAGTCCATGTCTGGGGTATTATATGGGCACCCCTCCATGGCTCCATCATCCTTGAAGTTCTCCTGTCTTGAATTTTTTCTACTTAATACTGGGTGGTGATCCAGTGGTCACCTGCAATCTATGTGGGCAGGAAGTGCATGGAAGAAAGTGTGGATCATACTTTGGGACAACTGGCCAGCAAAGCCATATGGTCCACCACCACCTGCGCAATGGTACCTTAAATTGCAGGAGGTGGCAGCATCATCAGAGACTGCAGATAACTGCAGAGTTACAGGTTCTCATGGCAGAGGGAGAGGTGGACATTGCAGTCATCATGGAAACATGGGCCACTCAATACAATGACTGGGACCTGTCTGTACCAGGGTATAGATTGTTTCGTAGGGACAGGGTGATTGGGAAAGGAGGGGGGGTGGCACTATATGTGAAGGAAGGATTGAAGTGTGTAAGGGAGAAAGGAGAGGAAGGTAGTATGGAGTCACTTTGGATGCAAATCCAGCATTCCAAGAAAGGATTCTTAGAATAGGAGAGTGGTGTACAGGCCACCATCTCAGACGGAGGAGTTAGACAGGGAACTAGTGGGACAGATCAGGAGGACCTGTGAGAAGGGTAGTGTGGTGATTGTGGGGGATTTAAACATGCCAGGAGTGGACTGGAACACTCCAACAACCAGGAACAGAAGGGAGCAGGTACTGCTGGATGCCTTCCAGGACTGCTTCCTGCTGCAAATGGTCAGAGAACCAACCAGGTTAGGAAATACCTTTGACCTTGTGCTGGCAAATGGGGACTTTGTGAGAGAACTTACAGTGGAGGAACCGCTGTCAGGAGTGACCACCGCTCAGTATGGCTCACATTGGATATGGGCAAGGAAGAGGTAGATGGCACAGTAGTGCTGGACTTCAGGAGGGCCGACTTTGGGAGGATGGGGAAGTGGTAAAAGGGTATCTGGCCAGAATTCAATCTAGTATGGACACTAACCAGAGGTGGGAGCTCATAAAGCTGGGGATAGTGGAGGCAAGCAAAACCTGCTGCAAAGCCCAGAGCAAGAAGGCTAGGGCTAAGAAACCAATCTGGTTGAGCAAGAAGGTCATGGAAAAGGTAAGGAGGAAAAGAGCTGCCTTTAGGAAGTACAAGAAAACAGGGAGGGGGGAGGACAGGGAGGAGTACTTGACAGAATCGAAGGAGGTGACAAGGGCAGTAAGGGGAGCCAAAGCATCTACGGAACTCAGACTGGCACAAGGCATTAAGAAGGGGGAGAAGGACTTCTTTAAGTACATCAGGGAGAAAAGGAGCTGTAAGGACCACATAGTAAGGATTAGGAAGGAGGGGGTTGGGTGGAAGCAGGGTGCGATAAGGCTGAAGCACTAAATGAGTACTTCTGCTCAGTATTTACTAAAGAGAAGAGGGGGGTGACATCCAAGGTGAGAGAAATGGCAGAAGCAGGGGGGGAAGTGGTGACAGATGGGGAAATCATGGACAGCAGAGTTCGAGAGGGTTTGAAGGCACTGAGGGTGGACAAGGCACCAGGCCCAGATGGCATCCACCCCAGGGTACTGAAGGAGCTGGCAGAGGTCCTTGCAGGACCTTTGGAAGACCTATTTAATGCCTCACTACATTCAGGGTGTGTACCTCCGGAGTGGAGGATGGCTCATGTGGTGCCCCTCCACAAGAGTGGCCCCAAGGATGAACCGGGAAACTGCAGACCAGTGAGCCTCACATCCATCATGGGTGAGCTAATGGAGACTATCCTGAAGGAGAGGCTGGTGGCCCTCCTAGAGGCCAAAGGACCAGGACAGCAGACAGCATGGCTTCATACATGGCAGATCCTGCCAAACCAACCTGGTCAAGTTCTATGACTGGGTGACTGGGCACTGGACAGGGGCCATGCAGTGCATGTCCTGTCATCTGGACTTCAGTGGGTGATTCCACTCAGTGCCACATGGAAGGCTGGGAAGGAAGTTAGTAGGCACAGGGGCGGCGCAAAGCTGGTGAGATGGGTAGGAAACTGGCTGGGAAGGCAACAGAGGGTGGTGGTGGGTGGGGAGCTCTCACACCCAAGGGCAGTGATGAGCTGTGTTCCACAGGGCTCAGTATTGGGACCAGTGTTATTTGGGATATTCATTGCAGACATATCATGGGACATCAAGAGCAAGATCAGTCTGTTTGCTGATGATACCAAGGTAGGCGCAGCGGTGGATGACGTAGGGGGATGGCAGGGGTTGCAGGATGATCTGGCAAAGCTTGAAACCTGGTCAGACACCTGGCAACTGGGCTTTAATGCCAAAAAGTGCAAGGTGCTGCATTTTGGGATGAAGAACCCAAGGAGGAGTTACCAGCTGGGGAGGCAGCTAGCCCAGACAGAGGAGGAGAAGGATCTGGTGTGCTCATTACAGGGTCAATGAACAACTTGGCACAATGTAGGAAGGCAGCTGCAAAGGCCAACAAAATGCTGGGTTGTATTGCAAGGGTATATCCTTGAGGAGGAAGGAGGTGATTCTGCACTGTATGGGTCATTAGTTAGACCACACCTGGAGTACTGCGTGCAGTACTGGCTTCCGTATCTGAAGAGGGACATTAAGTTACTGGAGGGGTGCAGCGCAGAGCGACAAAGATGATCAAGGGGCTGGGGGACTTATCATATGAGAGGAGGTTGAAGGAGTTGAACATGTACTCACTGGAGAGGAGGAGAGACAGGGGTGACATGATTGAAACCTTTAAATACATGAAAGGAATAAACAAGATGGGAACAGAGGGGCTGTTCAAAGTAAGGGAGAGGAGGGCTACCAGCGGCCATGATATGAGACTGGAGTGAGGAAGGTTCAGGAGGGAGATGAAGAGACACTTTTTTACAGAGAGGGTGGTGGCTGGGTGGAATGCGTTACCTGCTGAAGTGGTATGCAGTAGAACAGTGGACTGCTTCAAATGAGGATGGGACAGGACAAGGGGGAGGGTTAATGAAGGGGAAGGGTGGAAGGGAGGGGCAGCTGCAGAATAAGGGGTGCTAGCTGCACATTTGAGCAGACTTGATAGACCTCTAAGCCTTTATCTGCTGGCAAATTTCGTATGTTCGTATCAAGTGAAGCTGTGAGGTGCAATGCAGGTGTGAGTACTGAAGGGGCTGAGCAAGAGGGAGGCATGGCTGGACCAGTTAAATGTCTCACTGTGCTCGCTGTACCAGATAACAGCAGCAGTCAGTAACATCAAGACCACTCCAGGGCCCTCCCTGTTCAAAGCCAGCAGCACAGAGGCAGTCCCCGCCTTGCCAGCAGTTCCAGTGACACATATAGACTTATCAGCTCTCTTGTCTGAAGTCCAGCATATCCGATATGAATTAATTGATTTCAGACAGGAATTTTGTGATGCCTGGGGTTGGGGGGGGAGAGATTTCTAAATTGCAGTGTGATGCTGACAAGGTCATGTGCATGTATCCTGTCAGAACTCCATGGCTGCCCCACTGGCACTTAATGTGGCAGTACAAATTAATTTGTCTATTTTGTTTTCATTTTTCTATCTTCCATTCTGTTGTTTGTATGTCCCCCCATAAAAAAAAGCTATTCTATCCTTTTTACTGTACATCCATTCCTTAAGTCTTCTTGTGTCTTTATTTTATATGTAAAGTAATTTTATTGACTATTGCTGTTATTTGTTTCTGTCTTATGCTCCCTATTCAATTCAATCCCTTTTCTTGTTCTATTAGTTATCCCCACTCAGTGTTTTAGTACTCTTGTCCTCCTGATCCTCCAGAATTCCTGAAATGTTTCCCATAAAATGTTACATTTCATTCAGACAGAAATCAGGTGTCAGTTACATGGTTCACATCCACCATCAGGAAGACCCAAATCTGCTGTTTTCTGCACCATTTCTAATGATTTTCAGGCCTCTTCGAGGTGATGCCACTGCCTAACATACCCCACAAGTCCATAAATGTTTCCCAAAATATTTTACAGTAAATCCAGACCTAAATCAGGTGTCAGACATGCTGTAATATGTTGCATGCCTTTCACCTGGACCAAAACATTTTGTTTGGCACACTGTTTACCAATGGTTTAAGGTCTAATCATGGTGTTGCCACTGCCTAACATGGTCCACATGTCCAGAAATGTTTCCCAAAACATGTTACAGTACATTCAGGCAGAAATCAGGTGTCAGATATGCAGTTACATGGTTCACATTCACCATCAGGACACACATCTGCTGTTTTCTGCACCGTTTCAAATGGTTTTCAGGCCTAACCATGGTGCTGCCACTGCCTAACATGTCCCCATATATAATAGGGTTAGGTAGTAAACACCAGTGGTGACCAACTGGTTGAATACTTAAAAAAATATCAGTTACAATGCCCGCAACAGCATGGTTCAGAAATGGTCATAGTACCACTACTGCCCTTCTGGAGTTCGCAGGCTTTATTCACTACTCCTTAGATCAAGGACATCTGGTCGGTGCTGCTTTCATTGATTTAACCAATGCTTTTGACACAGTGAGTCATGCCTTCCTGGTTGAACAACTTGCCACCATTGGCCTAGCTCATGACAGCATAGCCTGGTTTGAAAGATACCAGCACAATCGTACACAGCAGGTGAAGATTGGTAATACCCTCTTGGATAATAGACCTGTCCTATCTGGAGTTCCTCAAGAGTCCATTTTGGGCTCTCTTTTATTTAGCATTTTCCTCAACAACCTTCCTTATTCCTGTCAGAATCACATCCTTTTATATGCTGACAATGCTGTCCTGTTTACCAGTGGTCCAGACCCTAAGGTTCTTGAATCTAGGCTACAGAGTAATTTTGTAGTCATGTAAAGATGGTTCCATGAGCACAAGTTAGTTATGAATTACAACAAGACTAAAATTATGTTGTTCTCCAGCTCTCCAAAAATAGGCACAGAACATACCCTCTTTCTATTACCAACGAAGAGGGCTCTCCCCTGTAGCTAGTTCAGCTCTTTAAATATCTTGGGATTTCTATTGACAGTATGATGACCTATACCTATCACATTGACAACATTGCTAAGGCTGTTAACACCCACATTGGGCTACTTTATAGGCATAAGTAATGTTTGACCCCAGAGGCTCTTAACCTCGCCATTCAAAGCTCTCTTGTCTTTCGTATTGATTACGGCTTACCAATCTATGGATCAGCTACTGAAATAACTCTTCACTGCATCATAGTCGCACTCAACAAAGCATGCCGTCTCCTTACCAGCTCAGCTTATCTGTCCCATACCTGCAACATGTACGCTCAGGCTAATTGGCTTCAATTCAAAGGCAGAATCATATACTAAACATATTTACTGTCCAAAAAAGTAAGCTTAAGCAAAATTCCCCCTGGAGTGCAAAAACTTATTACCCCCACTATCAACCATCATTGCACCAGAAGCTCTACTAGCTAGATTTTTAATATACCCACTGTCGCACTTCCCTGGGACAAAGGTCCTTTGCCTTCCATGCCTCATTTTGGATGAACTTGCTGCACCATGACATCATTTCAGCATCCACCTTGAGCTCCTTCAAGATTAAACTTAAGCAACAGCTAGTTGCTGATGCCAGTTGTGACTGCTTCCAATAACTTTCCTTCTTGTGATCAGCACTTATTTTAACCTTATGATGTCCTGACCTTATGTATAACTGTTCTAAGTTGCTAATCATTCTCATTCACATTTCCTCTTGATCCCTTACACTCATTCCCCTCACCCCTCCATGGCTTTCCCTCATCCCCTTCCCCCTGTTATATCTCCTGAGCTCCCTTGCTCACTTTAAAATGCTTTGCCCCATACCTTCTCACCTCTGATGAGGCCCCTGAGCTAATGCCATCCCTTACCTTGTTGATTATTAGATATTAGGCTGAGTCTGTTCTCATTTTCCTGTAAAGGGTCATTTCATAAGACCCCACCCCTCTAATATGACCCTTTGAATTTCAGATTTTAATCAAATATGCACCATGGCATACATTGTACAATGCCACATGTAATGGAACTTCTGTAGTTATACACTCTTGTAATGTCTTATGTAACTCCTTGTTTTGTTTGTTCTCCATCTCATACTTTCCCAATATGTATTGTTCCTCTGATGTGGAACCTATGAAATGAGCTTGTTCTCAAAGATGTTTTCTGAAATTTCAAAAGAATAAATAAATAAAAAAACAGAGAGGAAAGGGTTAATGTGGTAAGCAAATTAAATAGAAAAACAGGAACGCTGCAATGCAGAGGCTAGATCACAATTTTAATTTCTGTGAGCAATTCAACAATGCAGTACACCTGTGTAAGGACAAGTTATGTGGTCAATGTACACGAATACTTCCAAAAAAAAAATAAAGCCCAAGTGATTAAGCAAAAGGAAACAAAAACAACTACTGAGAGTGAGTAACTGTTCAGATAAAGTTATCCCAAAAAGGGTCAATGTGTAAGAAAAATATAACGAATAAGTAGCACACCAAAAAAAATATTAAGACTTAAAAGAAATTACAGAAACACACTCACAACTTGTGAGAAATCTGTCAAATATTAGGAACTAGCCTGCTCTGCTTTCACGTACACACAGACACATCACATGGTCGACCCTCCCCAACTCAACTCCTCACAGATACAGACACAGAGAAAACTGAAAACACTACTTAAGTTTAACTAAGTATTATCCAAACATACCAAAACAAAAAAGGTTCACTAGCAGCATTAGGAACCGACTTAAGACTTTGGGAGCAATTAACTCTTAAAAATCATGAATTAAGAGGTTTTTGAAGGGTTTATTGGCTGTGATGCACCACAATGAACTGTTCTCCAACTCAACAGACAATATACTGTGCAAGAAACAGCCTAGACGTGATATTTCATCTATCTACCCTCAATGCATTGCAATTTCGCTGGCAAAATTGAAAAAAGGTTGGCAAAATTAAGGACAATGGTGAAATTTTGCCTTACGCGAAAGCGAAATTACATTTCTCCTAGGTGAAAAATTTCACGTAATGTGGGAATTACGCAAAATATTTCGCTAGGCAAAATTTTCAAATTTTGCACATCTCTACTGCTGTCTACTACTACTACTGTCACTTTTTGTCCTCACAAGCCACGACCACTGCTTATTAATAACTTATTGTCCTTACTCCAGTTCTTACTACTACTGCTTGTCGCATTTTTACCTCAACAACTGATCCTGACTGTACTGTTTCAATTTCTGTACAGTGCATGGCTTAGCAGATGCCTGAAACCCAGAAACTGAATACTGCTTGTATATCTCTCACATCCCCCATATCTGGCTGTGATTACTTCACAGAAAAAAAATGCAACTAAATTGAAAATTCATATAATTTCTTTATTGTTCATGTGTGTGTGATATGCTAGCCTGGTTACATCTCACTTATAGTAACTGGGCTGAGATTATTATATTAGTATATTGTGGCAGGGTCTGCGTTACTGTCCTTTGGAGACACCCCCCCCTTCAAGACTGTTGCAACAGCATCCTGTCATTTCCACTGTGTCTATCTCTGACCCCCTCCTTCCTGTACTTCTTTCTAGTTTCCCCTTAGGTAGGAAGGCCACCTACCTAGTGTTCTTGCTGTCCCTTTCCTTATTTCCTTTTTTATTCTGTCTCCAAGGGCAGTCCCAATCCTGTTTATGTCCTTCGCGATCGTTTGCACACTCGCCTACATGATCGTGCGCACATTGACCTCACGAATGTGTGCACATCGTGGTAGTGAGTCGGCATTTTGAAAATTTTGTTTTCCCTTCTTTAAGCCTGTATGCAAGGGGGAAGATGTTTTTTTTTCATGAAGTAGTGTCAAAATTCCCTGGTACCTTGATAAAATAAAACTCCACAATGAAACATAAGCAGCCCAATTCTAGGGAAAGCCTGAACTCAGCTTTTGAGATGCTAAGCATGTCAGCTGGCAAACTGAAGCTCAGGGAAGCCTACACTGCAGTATATATGCTTTAAAGAAGTTAGAATAACTCCCCCTTTTAAACGCTAGACTGGGACTCAGCCTGCCTGCTGAATGAATGCTCAAGCAAAAGCACAAATAATAGCCCTGCTGAGATGTATGATAGCACAGGGTCACACCCAGAAAACACACAGCTTTAGCTTGTAGAAAGAGTTAACTCTGTTTCAGTAATGTTTGTTGCTGTAAAAGAGTCTTTACTAAAAGATGCTGAAAAGATATCATTTGTCTGAACTGAATTGTCAAATGGATTAGATTTAAAGTATTACCTGAAGGGCAATATTTTTGTATTTATTGGTTTCCCTTGTTCAGTACTGAGGCCTCATGTAATCAGAACTCCACTCCAGCTTGTTCTCTGTTTACTTAAGCACCGGCCGGCCCAACCGCTCCAACATTTAGCAGAGTCTAAGTGGGAGGAGTCCAGAGAGCCCAGAAACAGCCCATGAATGTGGTACAAATGAGTTTAAACTAATTATTATACTCCAGCCCTTCTACACATCTCCATTCTCGTTGTTTAACCTCTGGGAATGTTTAAAAATATTATTTATTTGTTTTATAAGCTTTTTGTTACCTGTTATATAAGAAGGGGAGTGGGTTACAGAATCACATGCTCATCTAGCACTATAAATGAAAGCACAGAGGTATCCAAAAATTAGTGTAGCTCAGGGGTTCAGCAAGGCGCTATCCCCAGTACCTTAGTTTGTTCTAAGGAAGGTTGATTGCCTATTTCTATATTTGGAAATTCTACCTTTGTTCTTTGGGAGAAGCATCCTTCTTGTTTTGTTTTATTTTATTTGTAATCGAACAGTTCGCTTTCTTGTATTTGATTTTGTTTGGAATAAAAACTGCTGCAGTGCAATTCCATCTACACTGAGTGTCAGTCTCTTGTATCCACCATACTTCACACTGGTGTCAAGTGGGATACTCCAGGGCTGTGCTAAGTGGTCTTGGAATTCTGAATACCGGACCTGGTGTTCACGACACTGACAATGGAACAAGCTGCTGCCAGTACCCCAGCTGCCGGTCCACCAGAAGGTGTAAGAACGTGGAAGATGACCGAAATTACCCAGGAACCACTGTGGACTGGGTTACCAGATGTTCGGAGGAGAGAGGCCAAGAGAGAGGAGAAGGACAAGGAGGAAGGTGCTACCGTGGCAGAGGAGTACCCACCTGAAGAGAAACCACCTGAGGAGAACCAGGACCTTTTAAGGTGGTTGTGCACCCGACAAATGGAGTTGGAATGACAACGAGAAGAGGATCGAGTGCACTGGACTGACACCTTGCGGGCCATTCAAGCTATTGGTGTGGCCAGGCTTCCAGTCCCTAGAGAAGCAGAGGGACCCAAGGATATTAAGTTATCCAAATTAACAGAGAATGATGACATTGAAGCCTATATGACGACTTTTGAGAGGATTGCTGAAGCCTGTAAATGGCCTAGAGAACAGTGGGTTGTCCGGTTAGCCCCATACCTATCTGGCAGAGCCCAACTTGCCTACAGCTACATTGACAGAGCCCATGTAAATGACTATGACTATTTGAAACAGACCATACTGAAACGCTACGAAATCAGTATGGAAACTTACCGACAAAGGTTTCGGACCTTTAGGTACCACAATGCGGATTCACCACAAGAAGCATACATCCGCTTACAGGACTTGTCTTACAAATGGTTACAGCCCCCTGACTAAGACCATTGACCAAGTAATGGAGGCTATTACTATGGAGCAATTTATTAAAATATTGCTACAGGAAACTCAGATGTGGGTCTGAGAACATCGTCCTGAAACTTCACCGAAGGCCATTAGTCTAGCCGAGGACTACATATCAGCCAGAAGCTTTCGACCAAAAATCCATCCTGGGACTCGAGGACCTTTATCCACGGTAAGACCTTCCACACCTACTAATCCTGTGACGCCCATAACACCTGGGGATACTGTGAAGACTAGTACTATGGGACCTAACAGAGCTGGGAGGGGCCAGAATGTGGACATTATCTGCCATACCTGCCAAGATAAAGGGCACATTGCAAGATTCTGTCCTCGTAGAAAGAAAGAATATTCCCACCTAGCCCTAGCCAACTGGGGACACTACATGGTACCCATACGCATAGATGGTAAAGAGTTACATGCCCTATTAGATTCTGGTAGTAAGCAAACACTAGTGCAAGTATCTTTAATACCACAGGACAGAACTGTAGATACAACAAGTGTCACCTGCATCCATGGGGACGTGCACACCTATCCGATTCAATCTACTACTCTGGATGTTAATGGGCGGCAGATACGTTTGCCAGTGAGGTTGGTCCCTAATCTCCCAGTACCTATGGTGATTGGGCACGACTACCCTGACTTTGATTCACTTCTACCTAACGAGGGTGGGTTGGCTGCTGTTACCACTCGAGCTCAACACCAACTCACACCTTCTATTTCACAAATATTCCCTTTTGAAGAGGATATTTTCTCTAGTCTCGGAAAGGATCGGAAATCTAAAGGTAGAAGGAGACAGGAAAAGAAGTTATGGAACTGTAAAAGGGACGTTACATCTATTATGGACAAACAAAATGGACATGATACATTTTTGAAAGATCAAAGTATTGATGTTTCTTTACAACCTTTCTTTTCACAGGTGGTAACTGCTAATGGTAAAGAAGGGTATCCCAGATATGTTCTTGTAGACCAATTATTATATAGGGAGTGTAAACATCCTAGAACAGGGGCAGTAGTAGAACAATTGATGGTACCAACCCAATATAGGGAGCAACTAATATCCCTGGCACACGATGTCCCTATGGCAGGCCATCTGGGTAGAGACAAGACTCTCAGCAGGTTGTTGTACAAATATTACTGGCCAGGGATTCATGCTCAAGTTTCCTCTTATTGCAGTAGCTGCCCCGAATGCCAGAAGGTAGCTGACATCACCAGGAAGGATAGAGTCCCCTTGCAACCCCTTCCATTAATAACTACCCCTTTTGAGCGCATGGCCATGGATATAGTAGACCCATTGCCAAGCGGTAGTAAGGGGAATTGCTTTATTCTGGTCATCTGTGACTACGCTACCCGTTATCCTGAGGCCATCCCCATGCGGACTGTTACAGCCCCTTGTATAGCAGAGGAATTAGTAAAAGTGTTTAGTCGGGTAGGAGTGCCTAAGGAAATTCTGACAGACAGGGGAAGTAATTTTTGATCTAAGTTATTGACCCGTCTCTACCAGTCTTTAGGTATAGGAGCATTATATACCTCCCCTTACCACCCCCAGACCGATGGACTGGTAGAGAGGTTCAATAAAACCATGAAAAAAATGTTAATGAAATTTGTACAGGGAGAGGGTAAGACCTGAGATATACAACTTCCATTGGTAATGTTTGCATATAGGGAGGTGCCTCAGTCCTCTACGGGGTTTTCTCCATTTGAATTGCTCTATGGGAAAAACCCTTGGGGACCCCTGGATATTATCAAAGAACGATGAGAAGGTAGGAAAGGAATAGAAGGTCTGCCCCCCCGGAACATGTGACACATCTAAGGGAAAAACTGAAGAAATATAGTGACCTTGCACATCAGGTTAACCAAGGTAAACAAGTCTCCCAAAAACAAATATACGATAAAGGAGTGGGTCAAAAAAACTTACAGCCAGGGGATGAAGTGTTACTAGTAAACTGATTTGGTGGCTGTAAGTGGGGCTCTTTTTGTGGATGTTTCACTGTGTAACAGGCTGCGCTGGTAGAGGCCTATTTCTGCTGATTTAAAACCTATTTGGTGGGATTTGCTTGGAGATGGTTATTTGAATTGGAGACCTATATCTGTTAATTTCAAGCCTATTTTGATGTGGTGTTAGTGAAGCTGATTAAATTGGAGACCTGTTTCCTTTGGCAGCAAACATATTTTGGGGGCTTTGACTTGAATTTTGATTCCTTGTGCTGACTCCATTAGCTGTAAAGGTTAGTTCATAGTGGGGAAGGGGTGTTAATGGTCTGGCCAGATCTCACTCAGCCAATTGACTGGAGGCAGGGCTGAATCAGGTTGAGGTGCTAGCTGTTTTGTCTTCTCAGAAAGAACTGGAAGGGGACAGGATCAGTTGTGTTCCAGGACAGTAGCTGCTGCTGTTGTTTTCACAGGGTTCTTGTGGATTTTACTTGGTAGGTTAGTTCTTTTCTTTCTTACGTCTAAGGGGCTAGCAGGGTATTGTTTTGGGGGATGCTGGATGTTTGTAAACTGATTTGGTGGCTGTAAGTGGGGCTCTTTTTGTGGATGTTTCACTGTGTAACAGGCTGCGCTGGTAGAGGCCTATTTCTGCTGATTTAAAACCTATTTGGTGGGATTTGCTTGGGCTTGGTTCTTTAGCTGCAGGGCTTGGAGGAGACACAGGACTGATACACCTCTCTTGTCAGGTGTCTGCCAGGACCCGCCTCCCCACCCCTCCCTCCCAGAAGTCTGCAAAGTTATAGGGAACACCTGCCCTGCAATTAGAGGAAAAGGCTGCTGGTGCAGCTCATGTAGTTCTAGCCACTGGGGGTTGGATTAAGGCTGGGAGAGAGGAGCTTAGGGAGTTCATTTCTCTTATAAGTTTAATGTGTTGTACTGCACCTAGTAACAGAGTTACTGGTGTACAGTGGGACTGTCTCTAAGATTAGTGGGTGACCTGATTAGGCAGTAGGGGTATCTTGGACTAGGGGGAACCTGGTGGCTCACCCAAGGAAACCTATTTGGAAGGGGATGGAACCACACATCATTAGGGCCGGCATCTTTGGGAGGGTGGTGGGGTGCACAGGGTGTGGAGCAGCCATGATACTGGACTGGGCTTGGAAGTTTGGTGGTTGCCCAGTGTGCTACCAGCTAGCACAGCTTAGGGAGGAGGTTGTGGGGATGAGGAGAAAGCTGGGGGAAGGGGGTGGTATGGTTGGGGAAGGGGGCTGGAAATCTCCCACAGGGTTGCACCAAGCACTGGGGTGGGGGATAGGAAAAGGAGTGCAGAGAGAATACTCAGGGGTCACATAGGGACCCTGGTAGAGGGGGTCCAAAAGGACACTACCAAGGAAGCAGGCAGGTAACTGGGGACCCTCACAAAGGGGGGGCAGAGGGACAACATTCTCAGGGAAGTAGGCAGATGGCCAGTGCTGGACAGAAGGAAGCAAGGCAGGGAGGTGGATCAGACCTTACACTCAGTAACCGCTTCAATTCTCTTCTTCTGCTCAAGGATGAGGGGGGTGATGTAGCCACGACAGAGGTGGTTAGAGACGGAAAGGGCGTGGGAGTGGGAGGCAGGAGGCAGAGGCCAGATAGCAGGAAGAACAGGGGGGGACCTGGAATGCAGGAGAATGGGGGGAGCAGTGAATCAGAGCAGGATGGGCAGGGGGAAGAGGGAGAAAAGCGCAAGGAGAAGGACCAGTTGGGAGGAAAGGTAAAGAAGGACCAGAAGTACAAGAAGGATTCAGTAAAGGGAGCTGAGGGTTTAGGCCAGGGGAGCACGACGAGCAAGGAGGAACTAAATGGAGACAGGAAGGATGGGAGGATGAGCCAGGCTAGTTTAGCAGATGGAGGAGAAGGACCAGTTGCAAGCAGTGAGGGGGGAATTAGCAAGGTACAGAAGGATACTCAGGAGGAGAAGAGGCATAGGATTGGAGGGGCGGGTGGCCATTGTAAATAAGGAGGGGGTGGCATGTGGCACCCAGATAGGGGGAGGAACAAGGAGCCAGCTGGGTGGAGGGGCCGGTAGAAAGGATGAGGGACATGGAAGGGGGGGATGGAGGAAAAGGAGTGGTCAGAGTGCTCCTGCTGGGGGATTCTATGATCAGGGGTATCAAATGGGATAGGGAGGGAGAAGCCTGGCCAGTTAGAACATGATGCTTCCCTGGACTAACGGTGCACAGGGCTAAGCACGAGGTATATCAGCTGGCAAAGGACTGTGGGGGTTCCCCAGACATATTGGTCCACCTGGGTACAAACGACATTGAGGGAAATAGTGAGCTAGAGATACAGGCAAGATTCAGGGAGCTCGCCAGAGTCTGTCATGACATAGGATGCACAGTTTCCTTCTCAGAAATCCTGCCAGTGCCAAGAGCTAGTGGGGAACACAAAAGGAAAATTAGGGAGATAAACCAGTGGCTCAGGGAGTGGTGTGAGGCCAGAGGGTATGGGTTGATGGGGGATTGGGGGGAGACCTGGGAGGATAAGGAGCTGTATGCTAGAGATAGACTACATCTCAATTTGGAGGGGAGGGGAATCCTTAAGTTGAAAATAGAGGAGTTCATTGGTGAAAAGTGGGGTTTAAACTTGTGAAGGGGGTGGGATGGGAGAAAAGACTGTCAAGGGGTGCCGATAAAGGAGGGACTCTGTCTCCACCCCCCTGGGGACCAGGAGGATTGCAGGAAAAGGCCAACTGGCAAAGTGCAGACCAGAGAAAACAGAATCCCCATGGGAACACGAGCAGGGAAATGGAACTATAGGAAAGGGTGGAAGATAGTCCTGCTAAATGCCAGGAGCTTGGGCAATAAAATGCCTGAGCTCCAGGCGATGTTAACTGAGGGAGCAGTGGATGTGGCAGCGGTCACTGAGACTTGGGCCACTGCAAGACATGACTGGGACCTGAACCTGAGGGTTACACTATGTTCAGGAAGGACAGGGGAGGGACAGGGAGGAGGGTAGCAATGATAGTCAAAACTGCATTGGCATAGGGGTAGTAGAGGAGGCGGAGGGAACCGTGGAGGCGATTTGGGTCACCTTGATAACAAGGGGGCAAGAGAGTAAAAATAGGAGTGGTGTATAGACCCCCTGCCCTGGCGGAGGAGCTGGAGGACAGTATGGTGGCAGATGTTAGGAGACACTGCAGACTGGGCAGAGGAACGGTGGTGGTGTTAGGGGACTTAAACATGCCAGTAACAGACTGGGAGACTATGACATCCTCTGTGACCAGGGAACAGAGGTTGTTGGATGTCTTTCAAGACGTGTTCCTAACTCAGCAGGTGAGGGAACCGACCAGGGAGGCACGGGTACTGGATGTGGTCCTGGCAGACAGTGACCAGATTGGGGGCCTGGAGGTAAGGGACCCATTGGCGGGGAGTGAACATGCCACGGTCTGGTTCTGCCTGGACCTAGGAGGGGTAGAAGGCTGCACAAAGACGGAAGTAACTTACTTCAGGGGGGTGGATTTTAAGGAAATGGGAAGGATCCTTAAGGAGCATTTGGATGGGATTGGGTCAGACATGGACGCTGATAATAGGTGGGAAATCATCATGAGAGGGGTGCAGGATGCTACCAGCACCTGTGCAAGAGTAAGGCGAAAATGCGGTAGGGCCCAAAAACCCTGTTGGTGGACCAGGGAGGTCCAGGAGGTGGTGTGGAAGAAAGCAGCCTATAAAATTCAAGTGCTCAAGGAGTGAAAGGGATCGAGGGAGTACGAGCTGATGGCTAGAAGGGCCACTAGAGTGGTGAGGGCGGCTAAGGCAAGGAAGGAGCAGAACCTGGCCAGGGAAATTAGGAGAGGGAAAAAGGGGTTCTTTAGATACACTGGGGAAAGACGAAGGGTGAAGGGGCAGATTAGCAGGATTAAATCAGGGGAGAGATGGGCACAAGACCCGGGAGCAGGCTGAGGTACTAAATGAGTACTTCACCTCAGTTTCACCAGGGAAATGGGATGCTGCATCATACATGGAGGAGACAGAGATAATGAGGAGGGGGGACACTTACCAATCGGCAGGTCTGGGGAGAGGGGAGGCATCACTGGCAGGTGGGGAGGGCTAAGCAGGGAGAAGAGGTACCAGAAGTGGAAATCACAGCAGAGAGAGTGAGGGAAGCCCTCAGCTCCCTTAAGACGGAGAAAGCACCGGGGCCGGATAAATTACATCCTAGAGTGCTGAAGGAACTTGCAGATGTCCTGGTGAAACCCCTGGCAGAGCTTTTCACCATCTCTCTGAGGACAGGGTGGGTGCCCCAAGACTGGAAGGTGGCGCATGTAGTGCCTATCCACAAGGGGGATCAAGGGAGGTGGCAGGGAACTACAGGCCTGTCAGCCTGACATCGGTGGTGGGCAAGGTGATGGAGGGCATTGTCAAGGAGAGGCTAGGGGGGGACCTGGATAAGTCAGGGTGCCTGGACGATAGACAGCATGGATTCATCCCGGGGAAATCGTGTCAGACAAACCTGGTGGAGTTCTATGACTGGGTGAAAAGTGCCTTGGACCTGGTAGACCAGTGGATGTCCTCTTTCTAGACTTCAGCAAGGCATTTGACTCTGTTCCTCACGTGGGCCTGTTGGATAAGCTAGGAGAAATGGGGGTGGGAAACCAGATGATCAGATGGATTGGCAATTGGCTCCAGGACCGGACCCAGAGGGTCGTAGTTGGTGGGATAGTCTCATCCCCAAGGAGGGTCATTAGTGGGGTCCCACAGGGATCAGTCCTTGGGCCCCTTCTGTTCGACGCCTACCTAACTGACATAAGGACAGGAATCAGGAGTGAGATGAGTCTCTTTGCAGATGACTCAAACTGGCGGTGGTGGTGGATGGGGAGGAGGGGAGGGTGGCCCTGCAGGGGGACCTGGAGGCTCTGGAAAGATGGTCTAGAAAGTGGAAGCTGAGGTTCAATGCAGGGAAATGCAAGGTACTCGACCTGGGGGCCAGAAACCCAGGCCAAGTGTACACCCTGGGGGGGGAAATACTACAAGTCTCAATGGCTGAGAGGGACCTGGGGTTGGTGGTGGATGTCAAGATGAACAACTCTGAGACTTGTAGGAGGGCAGCAGCCAAGGCCAACAGGATGCTGGGATGCATTGCTAGGGGATCATCTCCAGAAGGAGGGAAGGATACCCTCTGTATAACTGCTTGGTGAGGCCGCACCTGGAGTACTGCGTGCAGTTTTGGAGGCCACACTTAAAGAGGGACATTAACCTCCTGAGAGAATCCAGAGGAGGCAACCAAAATGATTTGGGGCTTTGGGGACAGGACCTATGAGGAGAGGCTCGAAGAGCTAAATATGTACACATTGGAAGAGAGAAGGGACCGGGGGGACATGATAGAGGTCTTCAGGTACATGAAGAGGGTAAATAGGGGAGGAACAGTCAGGGTGCTTCGAAGGAAGGAGGAAGGGGCCACTAGAGGGCATGGGTGGAAGCTGGAAGGGGGAAGATTCAGGGGAGAAAGGAGGAGGTGCTACTTCACTGAGAGGGTGGTGGAGCCATGGAATGCACTACCTAGGGGGCTGATGGAGGCAGAGACAGTGGAGGGGTTCAAGAGGGGGTGGGACAGGTACAGGGGAAGGGTTCTGGAAGCAAAATCCAATGCAGCAAGAATATCCGGAACTGGGAAGGGAGAAGCCAGAGAAGGCGAGGGGGACAGCAAGGTCAGCACCCAGGGTGGGGGCTGACCAAACGAGCAGACACAAAAGACCGTTAGGCCTATTCTGCTGGCATTTTAGTATGTTAGTATGTATTATTACCCTCCTCCGAGAATAAATTAACCATGAAATGGCAAGGTCCCTATACCATCCAGAGGCAGGTAGGACCTGTGAACTATGAGGTTGATATCCCTGACAGAAGGCAGAGGTTGCAAATTTTCCATGCCAACCTATTAAAAAAGTGGCATGAGAGAAAACCAACCCCTGTCATGTACATATACCCTGAGCAAGACACATCCGAGTTAGACCAGGCCTACCAGAGATTGGAGGGGAATGAGGACTACGAGGCATTAAAAATAAATCCAGACTTGGACCCCCTACAGAGACATACCTTAGACAGTCTATTGCAAACATATAAAAAGTGTTCTCTTGCCAACCTGGGAGGGCTCTAGGGGTGGAACATCATATACACTTGAAACAAGAAGGCCCTATTAGACAAAAGCCCTACCGTTTGCCAGAAAAAGTACGGGATGAGGTCATTAAAGAGGTAAGAAAAATGCAAGACCTAGGGGTAATAGAACCTTCCACTAGTGAATGGGGATCACCAATGGTCATGGTGGATAAGAAGGAGGGAGGCATAAGATTATGCCTCGACTTCCGCCTCCTTAATGCTGTCTCGAATTTGACGATATCCTATGCCCTCGAATTGACGACATCAGACCATTTAGGAAAGCACAATACATCAGTACCTCTAGACCTCACAAAGGGGTACTGGCAAATACCCCTAGCTAAAGACAAAACAGCCTTTAGCACCCCACTAGGTCATTTTCAGTTCCGAACTATGCCCTTTGGGCTTCACGGAGCACCAGCCACATTTCAGAGGTTCATAGATACAGTACTCAGATCTCATATGGGCTACAGTGCAGCATACCTGGACGATGTAATAGTGTTCAGCCCTAGCTGGGAAGAACACATACATCACTTAACCCAGGTTCTGGAGGCCATATCTCAAGCAGGGGTAACAATCAATCCGACCAAGTGTGCTGTAGCTATGAGAGAGGTTAAATATTTAGGTTTCAGGATAGGCTATGGTCAGATAAATCCAGATGTCCATAAAATTGATGCTTTGGCCAAAAGCCCCCGTCCTTTGACAAAGCATCAAGTGAGATCTTTCCTAGGCCTTGCTAGCTATTATAGGCGTTTTGTGCCCAATTTCTCCTCTATAGCAAGCCTCCTGACTGACCTAACAAAAAAAAACAATCCTCTCAAAGTAAAATGGACACCTGCATGTGAGGAGGCATTTTGCACCATAAAGGGACATTTATGTGCTTTTCCCGTATTTAAGAGCCATGATTTTTCCCTCCCTTTTGTGGTACAAATGGATGCCTCCAATACCGGAATAGGTGCTGTGTTGTCCCAACTGGTAGAGGGAGAAGAACACCCAGTGGTATATATCAGTAGGAAGTTACATACAAGAGAGGTTAAATATTCCACTATTGAAAAAGAATGTTTGGCCATGAAATGGGTGATAAACGCCTTAAAGTTTTATCTTTGTGGGGTGGATTTCGAAGTATGGACAGATCATAACCCCCTATGTTGGCTTAACGCCATGAAAGATAAAAACCCCTGAATTATGCGATGGTATTTGGCATTACAGCCATATAAATTCACCATCAAGCATAGACCAGGATCTGCTAATAAAAACGCTGACTATATGTCCAGGTATGGAGGAGAACTCAGTAAGACTCAACAGATAGAAACAGACCTCGGGGTAATGAATTAGTAAATAACTAAATACATGTTATCATTTTGATTCAGATATCATATGTGTTTAGTATGATATCCTTTATGGGACCCCAAGGTGGAGCTTCGGATAGTGGGTGGGCTGAAGCTCCATCTCTCCTCGGAGAGATCTGGTATCTTTGAACCCTTATAGGGTTCCCTCTTAGGTGGGGAGGAGTATGTGGCAGGGTCTGCGTTACTGTCCTTTGGAGACACCCCCCCTTTCAAGACTGTTGCAACAGCATCCTGTCATTTCCACTGTGTCTATCTCTGACCCCCCCCCTTCCTGTACTTCTTTCTAGTTTCCCCTTAGGTAGGAAGGCCACCTACCTAGTGTTCTTGTTGTCCCTTTCCTTATTTCTTTTTTTATTCTGTCTCCAAGGGCAGTCCCAATCCTGTTTACGTCCTTCGTGATTGTTTGCACACTCGCCTACACGATCGTGCGATTGACCTCACGAATGTGTGCACATCGTAGCGTAGCCTGGCATTTTGAAAATTTTGTTTTCCCTTCTTTAAGCCTGTATGCAAGGGGGAAGTTGTTTTTTTTTCATAAAGAAGTGTCAAAATTCCCTGGTACCTTGATAAAATAAAACTCCACAATGAAACATAAGCAGCCCAATTCTAGGGAAAGCCTGAACTCAGCATTTGAGACACTAAGCATGTCAGCTGGAAAACTGAAGCTCAGGGAAGCGTACACTGCAGTATATACGCTTTAAAGAAGTTAGAATAACTCCCCCTTTTAAACGCTAGACTGGGACTCAGCCTGCCTGCTGAATGAATGCTCAAGCAAAAGCACAAATAATAGCCCTGCTGAGATGTATGATAGCACAGGGTCACACCCAGAAAACACACAGCTTTAGCTTGTAGAAAGAGTTAACTCTGTTTCAGTAATGTTTGTTGCTGAAAAGAGTCTTTACTAAAAGATGCTGAAAAGATATTATTTGTCTGAACTGAATTGTCAAATGGATTAGATTTAAGTATTACCTGAAGGGCAATATTTTTGTATTTATTGGTTTCCCTTGTTCAGTACTGAGGCCTCATGTAATCAGGACTCCACTCCAGCTTGTTCTCTGTTTACTTAAGCACCGGCCGGCCCAACCTCTCCAACATGTATGCAGAGTCTAAGTGGGAGGAGTCCAGAGAGCCCAGAAACAGCTCATGAATGTGGTACAAATGAGTTTAAACTAATTATTATACTCCAGCCCTTCTACACATCTCCATTCTCATTGTTTAACCTCTGGGAATGTTTAAAAATATTATTTATTTGTTTTATAAGCTTTTTGTTACCTGTTATATAAGAAGGGGAGTGGTTTACAGAATCACATGCTCATCTAGCACTATAAATAAAAGCACAGAGGTATCCAAAAATTAGTGTAGCTCAGGGGTTCAGCAAGGCCTATCCCAGTACCTTAGTTTGTTCTAAGGAAGGTTGATGCCTATTTCTATATTTGGAAATTCTACGTTTGTTCTTTGGGAGAAGCATCCCTTCTTGTTTTGTTTTATTTTATTTTGTAATCGAACAGTTCGCTTTCTTGTATTTGATTTTGTTTGGAATAAAAAACTGCTGCAGTGCAATTCCAGCTACACTGGTGTCAGTCTCTTGCATCCCACCATACTTCCACATATATTTTATTTGTGATACTTAAATTACTTGCCAGTGACTGACAGCAATTGTGGAACTAGGAAGGATGAAATTGTGTCATGTTCCTGTCATCAAGTCTTCATGTGGCAGTGGCAAACTTGTTTATGACTGCACTGCACTTGACTGATGTGATGTGTGACTAGCTGCCTGCCTGGGTGGTGGTGATCACTGTGTCTTTCTTTTTTCTTCTTTAAGGATTCAGCATGTTGATCAAATTCAGCAGAAGTTGTCATAATGATGGAAAACATTACCACCTCTTGGACCAGGTAGTGTACCATGTACCACAGTACACTGAGGCATGCAAAGCAATTGCATCATTCACATGAGTTGGGTGGGCGGGCTCTCTTACTGCTGCTCATTTGATCATTCAAATCCATTTCTTTGGCCTGTTCAGCTCTGACTGGAATATCCCTCATAGTAATACCCACATAGCATCATTAATTACAAAAAAAATCTTGGCTGCCTGGCAGTGCCTATAGGGCATGGCAGTGCTATGATATAGGTATTTGCATCTGTCTGTCGCTCTCTGTCTCTCTCCACCTCTCTCTGTCTCTCCCAACACATTCATGTCATGGACCTGAGCAGGATATGCCACCATTATATGCCAGCCATGAAGGGGCTAGTAGTGAGTGATTGCTTTTTTTTATTTAGCAGTTTTACATTAATTTTTATACAAATAATCCATTAAATTATTTCCTTTGTGCCTCTGTGTCAAATGTGACTGACTTTGACCACTTTTATGTATTTTTTCAAATATTTGTCAATAAATCAGAACAAATCAGAACTTCGCCATGTTCTGTTTCTTATTTAATAAGGGTCAGAACTTCACTGAGTTCTTCCAGCCCTACATTTTGACTGGGTTCTCTTCTCCCATTCCCATCTTGTTGCTGCAACTGGTATCTTGCCTGACACTTTCAGCAACCACTGCATGACATTCTGTGTCAGGAGGATCATGTGCCATCTCTCCTCTGCAAAATGCATCTGGTGCACATCCTTCAGATCGCTTGACCCTCAGGCCATCTTGAGTGACCTTGCTGCATCAGATTGGACACCCTTCTATACCATATCTGACACTGACATTGCCCCCTCCTTGTTTCACTGTACATTCTTTCAATCTGGGACAAGCATGCCCCTTCAAAAAAATCCAGAATAAAATCCCATTATCACCCCTAGATTACCCTGGAAATTATTGATAAGTACAAGTCCCATGATATCATCTGATCACACTACAAGTCTTCTCATTTATTTCCTGACCTCCTCAGTTATCTGTTTAGCAGTAATTCCTGTACAAAGGTTGTCAGGATGGCAAAATCACAATATTTCAATGCAGCCCTCCAGAATAGCCATAACAACCTTTCACAGTTCAGGAAAGTAAGTCCCTCCCTTTTTGACCCTACCCCCCTCCACACAGTCTGGCCCAACAGTTCTGATTAATGGTTCACCTGTATCTGACCCCTCCTTTTTTGCATCACACTTTAATGAATTCTACACCACTTGTGCTCTCACTTCTTCCCTGCTGCCTGCCACAATTCCTTCATACTAGATTTCTTATTCCCTCCTATCCCAGGGCATCCACTTCTCTGCTGTTATCCCCAAGGAGACCCTGACTGCCCTTTACTCCCTGAGTTTGAACAAGTCTAGTCATGACAGACTTGATTCTACACTTCTGCATATCGCTGCCCCATCATTTGCCTCTCCTCTGACTCACCTTTTCAACCTCTTCTTCTCCCTCAGTGCAGTCCCACAGTCCTGGAAGTTGGCCAAAGTCATACCACTACACAAAGGGAGGACCCTTCCCCCTCCTCCAGTAACTATCAGCCTATTTCCCTCATCTACTCTCTTGCCAAGTTGCAACAGAAGCTTGTCTACTATTGACGCTCATATTTCCTCTCCTCCTCCTCCTCCTCTGATTTCCTCCTCCCATTCCAGCCTGGTTTCAGGAAAGATCACTTCATGGTCTCCTACCATCTGTATACAACTGATTATATCTTCTCAGGGATGAATCAGTGGAGCATCACAGCAGGCATCTTTATTGATCTGGCTAAGGCCTTTGACTTGGTATCTCACCCACTCCTTTTGAAAAAGCTGGGTGTTGCTGGCCTCTCAGCTCCTGCTGTCAATTGGTTCTGTTCTTATCTCACAGGAAATCTACTGTCAGTACAGGTAAGTAGCACCCTGTCACCTCCTCTTACAATCTGGGGTAGTCCCACATGGCTATATCTTGGGCTCCATACTCTTCTCCATCTTTCTCAATGACCTTCCTTTGCTTGCACCAGGTCACATAGTCACATATATACTTATATACATATTACACTGTCATCTACAATTCTTGTCCCTCTACCACTGACACGGAAGGTCTGCTACAGCATGACTTCCACAACATTTTACAATGGTTCCAGTTTAACCAGCTTTGGGTGAATACTAAAAAAAGTATCCATGACCTTTGGCACTAGGCAAAGACTGCCCAATTTCTCCACCTTGGATGGCTCCCCAGTTGAAGTGATTCCTTCCTTCAAGTACCTTGGTGTGTGGCTTGACAGTAAGCTTGACTTCTCTATCTGCATTGATGCCATCCATGCCAAGCTCTGTCCTAAACTTGGTGTCTTGTACTGAATTATACAATGGCAAGAAAGAATGCTGGGCTGTGATTGGTCAGACTGCCCCAGAGACAGTCATGTTATTTCACAATAACATCACTGTATCTAGGACAGGCAGAAAACTGACCTCATCACATGCCAGCATCTAAAAATGAATCAGTGCCCACTGCCCAGTAGCTGCACTACCCTGTCCACACAGCGTGCCAGCAGTTATCGCTTGGCCACACCTTCAGTTGCTCTCTGACATTACTCCACACTTAGCCTTGCCCCCATGAAGTTCAGAGTCAATCCCTACTAAGAAAAAGATAAAAAATATGAAGCCAAGCCATAACTCCAGCATCTTGCAGTTCCACTGGCCGGCAGACAATCGTGAAAGCACTTAAAGACTTCAGAAGTGCTGCACTTGCTGCCTGCTGCGCTCGGTCCTCATACCACCTCAAAACAACAAGAACCCCATACATAGCCTGGCCCCCATGAAGTTCAGAGTCAATCCCTACTAAGAAAAAAATACTTTACAAAAACTAAACCAAGCCCGAACACCAGCATCTTACAGTTCCACCGGCTGGTGATTGTGAGAGCATGTGCAGACTTCAAAAGTGCCGTACTCACTCCTCACACTGCCTGGCTCCTCAAAACAACAGTCACATTTTGAAGTCTAAGGAACAAAATAAAAAAATACATAGAAATAAAGCCGGACTATGAAATGGCAATGTACACTACACATTAAAAGCAGTTGGTGTCACACACATCACCTTCTCTTTCAGCTGTTCTGCAGTCTAGCTACCAAATTGGACTGAGCAGACAATTTGAATGCCAATATACTTTCTCCCGATAGACAGCAACACAGTCTCACACTGTACCAGGGGAAACATGAACACAGAAATGGAGGAGGCATACACATTGAACAGAGGAAGACAGCAATCGGAGGAAGGGAGCACAGCAACAGCAGCACCCAAATATGGGACAACCATATAGCTACACTGCCACCTGTGAGACAAGGCAGAAACTACTGGACTTCTTTTTCAGTAAGTAAGCCTCCCCTAAGAAAAAGTGGAAAAAAAATATTTTAATCATATTTTTGTCCCATTTCTTTTCTAAATAAAAGAGCCATTGTATAATAGCAATAAGGACTCCAGGTGGCAAGATAGTGGGACATCAAGCCACTCCTGTAGTGGAAGCACCGTATTCACCTTGTGCTTCAACCCACCCCAGGAGTGACATTATTACACAATAACACACACCCTGTCATGCCTTATTGCTTAAATAAAGACTGTCTTTCCCTACAGGTTCACCAGCAGCTTGTCACCAAAATGCTGATCTCTGTCTTTGACAACGTAGACATGGTGTCTGGGTCCACCGTCTCTAACTTCCTGGCCAGACTGGATACCCTCATTAACTCATTATGTTGCTTTGCAACCAGCTCACCCTCTCAAACTCATCACTACACACTTTACTCATCACTATTCATTCTTCCCCTTCCATCACATTGCCAAGTGCACTGTGCCTCTTTTCTGTCTAAATACTGGCTTATGTCACTGCTGTCCTACACCTCATGACTCTTCTCCATTGTTACCTCTGCCTCATGTTCCCTCCACTTCAGGGACCATTGCACCTTTGCTTTGCCACATTGTTATAACTCAGCTGTCCAATCAGCCTTCACCTATAGTCTCCCCTCACTTTGGAACAAACTTCCTTCTTTTCTTCATTTCACTGCCTCCCCTGCCTCCCTCAGCTATCAACTGAGATTCATTGTCTTTCCCCTTTGCTCCTGTTTCCCCTCTCTTTAACAGTCCCTTTACACATGGGCCTGGATATTCAGAAGGGTTGAGTATGGCACAACACTGTTGCACCATGTGCAACCCACTGATTTGCCCTGGCACGATATTCAAAAAGGGATTGAGCCTGGCACAAATCCCGATACACCAGAATGCATCAGTAACTTATGTGGCACAGGTGGGGGGGGTGTGCCCATGCATACTCTGCACATCCCGATATTCAGCCTGGGATGTGCTGAGTCCATGCATGCACAACCCCTACTTGCGCTGCACACAGGTGAGACAAAAAAAAAAAAAGGAACAACGGCTGCCCACCCATAGGTGAACTACCGTGTTGCAGGGTGCAACACGGCGGCTGCCACCTGTGAGTAGCCACCCGAGCTTCAGCTGCACCTTCGTGGTGGCGCCCCCCCTTGCCTGATCATGGGCATACATAGTGACTTTAACAGTCCAATATCACTGGTGGTCTTGTGGACTGCTCTCAGCCTGAACCAGGGCATATGTTGTTAAAATAGACAACCAATATCCCTGGTGGCCCAGTGGATCACTAGCAGCCCAATCATGGGCATATGTTGCTAAAATAGACATCCAATAATCCTGGTGGTCCAGTGGACCACTTGCAGCTTGATCGGGCATTGGTAATAAATAAACCTGTCCAATATCCCTGGGGTTCCAGTGACCTGCCTCCAGCCTGATCTCAGGCATAAGTGTACAAAGAAACATTTTAAATTCTCCCTGGTGGTCCAGTGGACTGCTTCCAGCCCGATCACAGGCATAAGTGTACAAAAAAACATTTTAAATCATCCCAGGTGGTCCACTGGACCGCTTCCAGCCCAATCACACGCATAAGTGTAGAAAAAATCATTTTAAATTATCCCTGTTAGTCCAGCGGTACCCCCTCCCCACCTGCTGACTGAGCCCCACTGTCCCACTCCCCCCGATCAGTGGCGGGTGGCAGCTCCCCACCCACTTGCCGCCCTGCTTCCCGCTGATTGACACCATACAGTAGGGCTGTATGCCCATTGATCCACAGCATGAGCCAGTAGGCATGCAGGCCGTACCATACTACACAGCCAGATATGTGAATGGATCCAGTCACATATCTGGACTGTATGTATAGAGCTGCACACCCATTGGCTCACATGTGGGACCAATGGGCATACAGCCCTACCGTATGCGGTGTCAGTCAGCGGTGGTGGGGGGACAAGCAGGTGGGGAGCTTCTGCCTGCCACTGACTGGGGAGGGGGTGGGGCTCAGTGGTCAGGTGGGGAGGGAAGTACTGCTGGACCACCAGGGATAATTTAACATTTTTTTGTACACTTATGCCTGTGATCGGGCTGGACATGGTCCAGTGGACCACCAGGGATAATTTAAAATGTTTCTTTGTATACTTATGCCCGCGATCGGGCTGGAAGCAGTCCACTGGACCACCAGGGATAATTTAAAATGTTTCTTTGTACACTTATGCATGTGATCGGTCTGCAAGCCGTCCACTGGACCACCGGGGATGTTGGACATGTTTATTTTATACTAATGCCAGCAATCGGGCATTGGAGCACTTTGCAATGTGCAGGTGGCATTGGTCCCCGATGGCTGCAGCCTGGCAGGGCACCAGTCTCAAGTTGCCGGGGATCAGTGCACCTGCATGCAAATGGGGCCATAATGACATGCAAATGGCCCCAATTGTGCCTTGCACACATTATGGTTCCATTTGCAAGTGCACTTTTGAATATCGTGGTTGATGCACTTAGCATAACGGAACTTGCGCTAGTGCATTCCCCTGCTCCACTCTGGCCACTTGTGCTGGTGCAGTGCCACTGTGTCATGTGCACTGTGGGTGGCCAGGGTGCGATATTCAATGATGCTGTGCCATGGTGCTCTCCGTTGAATATCACCCTGTCAATGCCCTTGCGCAGTCAAGTTGCGCTGAGCCCAGGCTTGCGCCACAGCCTGGCTCAGTCTGAATGTCCGGGCCCTGGTATAATGCTTATCTGCAAGTTTTTATTTGTTTACTCATTATGCACCTTTTATGGTCCCTGTGTACTATGATTTTGAAATGTTTTTTTTTTTTGTGTAACACTGTATTTGTCTAAGCTATGTATTGTTTTTCATCCTTTTCTTCCCATCCTTGGGTCACACCTGGAAATGCATCTCAGCTCAATGTGCCTTTCCTGGTCACTAATTTTCAAATACATGAATTGTGTCAGGCTCTTTTTATATCAGTGGTAGTTATTTTCTGTACTTCTTAAAGTGATGGTGTTACAGTAACTCGTTAATTTACCCTGTCATGTGTGTCTCGTTAATTCCTGGTTTCAATATAGTTACTATAAGCTCAATAAACTGTTCTAGTCAGAATCATTGTGCTAATGCCTTGTTGGTGGTGTTGTCTGATGCTACTATTTAATTATACAGCAGGGTTTCTTCTTTTTTCTCACACTATTATAAATCTAAGTATATAAAATGACTGGGAACAGTCACTCAACTAAAGGGACAGGAGCCAGGGAGGTGTCAAAGAAGTACATATGTTTTGTGGGACAAAATGGATTTGCATCTAAAAACTATGTTGTCAGCAGTGTTATTTATGGGTTCCAGGGCTAGCAGACTAGTAGTAGTAAAGGAGTAGTTGGCAGAAATGGCAGTTTCATTAGTGTGGCCAAATTTTTCTCTGCCACATCTCTGACTTCCATGTATGTGGGGGCTGAGGGAGGCAGTGACAAGAGGACCAGTCCAGTTGGTAGCAAAATGTCTTTCTCACTCAGGCACAGTGGTCAAGGAGGAGCTTGTTACTGTCCCCATGACTCTTGGTGGTGTTGTTGGTACTGATCCTTACCTTGATAATAGTTTCCCATTCCAAAATGAGACTGTTGAACTTGGCCATGAGCCAGAGTCTAAGAAGGGAGAGCTGACTGTTATGCAGTCAGAAAAGACAAATTTGAAAAATGTGTCCCTGACTAAAGATAATAAGAGGGGAAGAGAGCTTGGAAAAAGTGAAGATGAAAAGGATAGAATTCAGAAGGATATCATCGGCAGTAGGGTTGATGATTTGGATCTCCTATAGGAATCAGAAAAGAATCAGAAAGGAAAAAGAGGAAGGATGATGCTGCTGAACATGTGGGGCTTTGCACACCATGATGTCATAAAACCGCTAAGGTACCCCCAATATGACAACAGTTGTTCCTTTTATCAGTGTTGAGCCCATTTCACCGCATGATTCACCCAGTGTCAAAGTGCATAAATCATCCCATTCCACATCTCCTTTCTCCCACTCTCCCCACCATATAAAATAAAGGGGTACAAAATCCTTAGTTTGGGATTTTTATATAGTGGACTCAGCCAATGAAACAGTTGCTATTTGTCAGCTGTATCAATCATGAGTTAGTCAGGGGCAAAATAGGGCAGCCACCTAGGCACTAGTGGGCAACACATGCACCTTATGTCCTGCATTTGTTTGGCTGGACTCAGCATCAAAATGATGGTGGAGCAGGAGGTCCCTCTCCCTTACAGAGGTAGGCAAAATTGAAAAATGTTGTTACATGAGATATTTTGTGAAATTCACCATTTTGCAAAATGTTTCATGTGTGTGAAATGTGAAAGTTTGCCCAAAAATAGCAAAATTTCACCAATGAAATGTCAAAATTCACCACTCATGGGTAAAATTCTGCCATTTTCAGGTGAAATTTTGCATTTCGTGGGTGAAATTTCACAACTTTATACCTGCAATATATTTTGTGGAATGGCAGAATTTCTCAAAATATTTCACACAACTAAATTGCCGATTTCATGGGAATTTCGCCAGTGAAATTTAATTTTGCCACATCTCTACTCCCTTATCATCAGTATTTTCTAAGTCATCTGGAAGTGGCAAGGAAATAGTCCAGGTGGAGGGAGAGTTGTCTGAGGACTACTATAGAGATGAGGAGGAATCTGTGAGACTTCCTAGTAGTGGTCATAGTAGCAGTGGTGGGTTGAGTACTAGCACCCAAAGGCATCAAAACACAGCAGCCCCAATGCAGAAAACATGCCATATCACTGCTTTCATTTGAACAGCACCCATTAATCCCCCAGAGAAAAATATTACCCACCGCCCATGCTGCATCTCTGAGTCCAGCCATTTGGTAGCCCAACAACTCAAAATGTCCAGACTATGCTTTATAGCATGTTTGAGGGTCATGCTAAATACCCAAGCAATCATACTATTGCATATGAAATGAATGCAGCAACCACTGAAATGATGGTAATTGATGTATTTCCATTCTCTTTTGTGGGGAACATAGGATTTAGAAGGTTGATGGTGCTTACCTATCTCAAATGGCAGATTCCCTCAAGAACTAACTTCCCTGATTCTGAAAGCTGTTGACATGGGGGAGAAGGGATAGCCTGAGATCAACCAACATGACCACTTAGGCTCTTTTCCCAGTGTGACTGCAATCATCATTCTATGAAATCCACTTGTTTCCCTCTGCCTAGTTACTACAAAAAAAAAATAACATCCAATGGTGTTTAGCATTTGCAATCAGGCCCTGCTTCTATTTTTCATGTAAATCAGCACGATCTGTAGCAGTCCATTGTTGAAGTCTTTCGTTCCTTAGTCACCTCAGACTTTCCTGCCTGATTGGCATGGCAATGACAGAGCAATGCCCACAGATAGAAGCTACTGTATGTTTGCACAGCTTCAAGTGGGAATGAATGAAATAAGGGAAGGGGGCACTGCTGCCAATAGTAAGGCTATTCATGTTCTGGACATCACAGTCACCACCACCGTGCAGCATTGTATCTAAATGGGCACCTTGACCCATTACCTTGAAGTGAGACTTTGAGACCAGGCCAAGATCATCCAGCATCTTCAAGAAAAAGGGAATGATCTAGAGAACAGGGGAAGATACATTAACTTGCAATTTGTTGGACTACCTAAAACATCTGAACTTAATAACAACTATTGGATTTCTGTGCACATACTACCCTCCCTACATAAACTCCCTAGAAACCCACCCTTTGAGACTGAGAGGGCTCACTGGTTCATCAAACCCTTCTAAAAAGAGCAAGAAACCAGGCCCATTTTAACTAAATTTCTTTGATATCAGGTGAAGGAAGATATTCTGTGCAGGGCCAGAGAACTGGGCAGTTATAATGGTAAGGCCACCCAGTCATGATATTCCAAACTTTATGCAGTCTCTTCAAATGACAGAGGGCCTATACAGCCATGCGGTAGCAGGTACATCAGCTCCATATACCCTTCATGTTATGGTACCCTGCTTCACTTCAGCTAGTGGTAAATGGTTTGCCAAAATGTTTGAATCACCTCAAGCAGCAACTTTGTTTCTAGATACCCAGGGGCTTCAGGGGATGAATTATGAGAACTGCACTGGTGGCAAAAGTGGGCATACTAGCACCCCACTGCAACTGCAGCAATGATAGAAATGATAGACACTACCCCTGTGAGCTACACCAGCCAACCTCAGTCATCTCCTTGAGATCCAGGAGATGAACAGTGGTCTCTCCCCACAAATTTAAACAATGAAATAGAAATCAACCTAGAAACAAGAAAGAGTGCTCCATCATACATGTCCATTCACATAGTCACAGCTGTATAGATGACACATTCCGAAAGGATGAGGAGCTGGAATTCTCTGAAGTTTTTGCTGCTACCCAACATTCCCATCTGATCTCTAAATCTGTGATTGGTACACCTAGTAGAACAACTGGTAAATAAACTCCTTAGTTATGGCCTAGATCTGCCAATGAATCATCAATAGCAGCAGCATAATGGAGCAACATGGCCCCCACTTCCTCATGAGCATCCTAGGATGAGGTAGTTACAAAGCCAGTAGGGCCAGCAACAGCTTCACCCTGACCAAGTAATGCCTTTCATTTGTTAGCTAGCTAATATGCTCTCCATGGAGCTGGACAGGAGACAGTGCTTTTCTAAGGGAAGGTTTACTGAACAGTTAAACTTTGCTCGGCTGATTCAAAAACATGTTTTTGTGGTATAGATAGCCTCAGTCCCATTTAACCCCCCATTTCTTTGATTTCTCGACTAGACTATTTTTCTGCCACTGGCACCTCTCACACAAAGCATCTCAGCTGTGCAACAGTACGAAGGTGTATGCTCCTAACAGACTGCTGCCTCGGCTGTTGAATCACCATCACCATACTAAAAGTATAGTCCCTCCAAATGGTACTCCTACAACTGCTCAACTGGAAAGCAAAAGCCATGCCTTGTGGAGTAACTCAACTACCGTTGAACTTTTAACACAATACAAGCCCCAGTATTATTATGCAGCCCTGGCTTCTCACACTTATTTTATGTGGACTACTCATACATGACCTAAGCAAGCTAGGAAGACTGCCTCCACAATTGCTGGCACAGAACATATCAAAAATAAACTTCAGTCTCCTAATTGTATTGTCCATTTGTTTTTTTTCCTAAGATGTGATCCACTGTGTAGCTGTCTCTTACTTGGCTTGTAACACCTTGCTTGAGTCAGAGACTGTACCAACAGGTCTCCAATGACTGGGGGACGGAAATGTTTCTTACCCTGTTGTGCTCCTCCACTCCTCACCCATTGGTTTCATAGACCAAGACCACTCTTCTTCTTCAGTAATTCCAGGCACAAGCTGCTTTGACCAGTTTCAGCTGAATCTCCTGAATCCACCACCCAAAGATATTGCACATGTAGTGCTGTGGGGCCAGGGACTCTGGACCTATTAGCACTGTTAGTTCCACAATCAAGTACACATGCACAAGTCTTATAGATATTGCAATGGGAAAAAAGTTATCTGAATGTACTGGATACCATGAAGATAAACACATCCCCTCACCCATAGCATACCCAGGGTTCCACTGCATAGGGCTTCCAGGACAAGTGGATCAGGGGAGGGATATGCACTGCAACACTGCACAGCACAGCAACAAAGAGCATCATCAGTCCTAGGCAGCTGGAATCCCCCCTTTTAGATCAAACCAACTGCAATGAACAGTGTTGCCAGGACTGCTCACAAAAGCATATCTGACTACTGCTATAATGTAATATCCTTTTGTAGTTCCTTCACTCTGGTGCTCTTATAGTGGCCAAGGGTCAGGTATGTCTAGTATGTTTCTACAGCCCCCTCTCCAGAGGGCTCTAGGCTTTGAGCCCACCCCAAATCAATGATACTTCCCCATCAATTTCTTAGCAGGCCAAGGAACAATGCACACACTAGTTGCTGGGATGAAAGTAGAGGTGAGCTATCTCAACCTTTAAAATCAGGTAAGCAATGTCCATATGGCCCCAGAAATCAGCATTTCCCTAGCAGTTACAACAGCGCCATTTCCACTGCACTCTGGTGGTGCAGGATGGAAGTGGAGGCATTTGAAGTAAGCTACACTTAACACAGTAGTAGATCTGGATGAGTTATATATCCTGTGTTCTTACTACCTGAGAAAAACTTCCAAATACTTGAGCCTGCATCTAGCAAGACCCAGGCCAGAGGCAAGAATTTTCCATCTCAAAAGAGCTTTGTAATGATAGCAGGCTAATGACCCCTACAAATACAGATCATGAGTAGTCCATCTGCTCTCGGGGGGGGGGGGCAACAAAATACTTTACAATTAGCATCCTGACTGCTTGGAGGCATATACCTACTAGTACCAATCCTTTTTCCTTTTTCCTTTTTCTCTGCTCTGATGATCAATACTGCCTTCCACAGCTCTAATGACACCATTCCCTTCTGTGTGATGAGGGATGCTTTTTACCACCACCACCCCTCCACCCACAGTCCTATATGTTATAATTGAGTTAAACAAAGTTCTTGAACCACAGTATTGACAAATGTGGTTCCATTGTCACTTCGAAATTTCAAAAATCTCCTTCTTGACTTCCGGTTCCACCTCGCGGGTAATGGCTGCTTAGAGATAATGCCCCCATCTCCCTTGGGATAAGAAATCATTCTGAACTGGCTTTACATAAATAAATTGAATAAATTTCAGTGTTAAACGAATATCAGAACACATAGGTGGACTTCAAGGGGGGAACCTGACTTACATCGGGTGCGAAATGGAGGACTTAGCAGATCACTCAGACATGGAGGCCTCTCAGGCTTCAGAACCACATGACTCCTTGCCGCACGACTCTAAGTGTGGGCCAGGTAATATTTGGAGCAGCAAAAACAAAAAAGCTAAGCTGGACTTAATCTATCTAGAAATCCTGACCTTTAGAGCTGAGATAAAGGAGATGTATGGAGAGCTTCCTCGGGACGTGGTACAGCTTGAACAGCGCATGGAAGACCAAAAGCGCCAGGGAACAGCTACAGAAAATCGACTGGATGACTTGGAGAAAGCCCTCCAGCAAACCAAAGATACTTAAGAACAGATACTAGACAGACAAGAGGATCAAGAGAATCGTGCAAGGCACAAAAATATTCACATATACTGCCTCCCAGAGAATCTCTGATTATGACCTACACCTGGAAAGAGTACACTGGGCACTGGCCACCAAAGTCTACCTCCTCTAAGGTCGCTCCACGAGCAGTGATTCTCTGGTTCATATTTAATCAAGAAAACACCACAGAAAGCATCAAGGGCTAAAAGGTACAAAGCAAGGCAAACTCCCAACCAGTTTCGTGCTAACTGCACGTCACCATGGGGTCCCCTGATGATGTGCAGTTAGCACGAAACCAGTCAGGAGTTTGTCTTGCTTTGTACCTTTTAGCCCTTGAGGCTTTCTGTGGTGTCTGCTTTATTAAATATGCCAGTGTGTTATGCCTAGTTTTGGAGTGCTGAGTCTTGTTTCTTCTGTCTATTGTGTTGACTCAAGCACCCTTTTCCAGCGGATGAGCTGTTTTTGCTGAACTCAAATCTCTGGTTCAACAGCTTCTGCATCAAAGAACAGGTACTTTTAACTGCTTGGAAGCATCAGAAAATATTTTATAGTCAAACACATGTCTACTTCGACCACGATTATGCTCCTAAAATGATGTAACTTAGAAAAGTGTATCTCCCTATGCTACCTGTTCTTGAAGTGGTAGGTTATAAATTTACAATGCCATATCCCTCCCGTTTGGTTGTGCAACTTCCCTCTGGAACAAAGGAGTTTGTTACTGTGCAGGAGGTGCAAGAGGAACTCTCCAAAATGGGTCTACAATTTCCAGACCAAAGCTCAAGCTCTCAGAACTTAGATCGATACCCAGTCAGATGGCAAACAGTACCTATGAAACAAAGAGAGAATGTCCAGAATTTGGCCGCAGTTAAAACCACTCTGGCTGCCTACAAGAGAGACTCTGGAATTAAAAGCACCTGAAGAATTCTCTCCTGCATTTTCTGGTTCAATATTCAGGTTGGTGGGAGTTAAGTACTGGGGGGGTGGAGGCATCCCCCCTTAAGTGGGGTTTATGAGGCTTTACGACATGCAGGTCTGGCTATAGGCCTGAGGAGGATCCTCTATTTTGGGTCTTCCCCGAGTTGACTATCGGTCTGTGGTGGAGGAGAACTTCAATCCTCCCCTCCCACCTACCTATCTCTTATTATGCTACTGACTCACTACCATCCAAACATGGAGGGCAATATTACTAAATAACTGACTTCCCTGATCATAAAAGGGAAGAAAATATCTGAAATAACCTACATAATTACAGTAAGATACAGCCGAAGTAAGGTCTTGGGTTTCCCCAATTTTCACAACCATACCTAGATTTGCTAGTGTTTGATCCGGGGAGAGTACTGTTGTTCTGAGCTGCTGGATGCCACGGCAAGGCTTTTCCTCAACTTTTTTTTAACTTCCTTTTTCTGTTTCTCCCTTTTTTCTGGGAACAGCATGCTGTTCCCCTGGAGGCCCCAGCCATATTGGGCATGGGATTACCTCCACAACTAGAGAAGGTTAACACCTACTGGGAGGTATGCTGTTTGGATCCCCGGGGGTGCAGATATCCATCCCCACTTTTGGAAGTCCTTAGGACTACAAGTTATGAATTGATATATCCAGTTACAGCCGGATTTAATATGTAAGAAGCTATGAAGATATACCATAAATTAAAATCTGTTTTGTATATATGGTTTAAAATGTTAAGCACTCAATGGTTCGAGTGTCATTATAGTGAAGTTCAGTTTTTCATGAGGTACAACTTGTTTAACCCTAGGAATAATAATGTTATGATAAAGAAATGTGACATATCTCCATGGCAGTACAATAATAATGATGATTAATGATGATGCTGTCTCTGAGCAACTTGGGACAGATACAAAACGGGAGTCCTTTAATTTGGTTTGGTTCCTTAAACCTTGGCTGTTATTTGGGGGGGAGAGAAGTCATCTAGTCATAATGCTACCACAATTAATTTTTCACAATGCAGACAGACCTAGCAAAAGTAGTATTGCTGAATATAAATGGTATAAACTACCCTATAAAGAGAGCTAGGATCCAACAATATCTACGCTGGCTAAAAGCAGACTGCATATACTTGCAAGAGACTCATCTCTCCCAGACTGAACATGCTAAACTGGCGATGGGAGGCAGATATACAGTCTTATCTTCTTCCAGTACTACAGGGAAATGAAGGGGGTAGCAATTTTGGCCCCGTCATCTACACGTTCAAGGTAAAGAGAGAATACTCTGATCAGAATGGGCATTTTGTAATAGTACAGGGCTGTATATTTGAGACTGAGTTCACGCTGGCAAGTGTATACCTTCCACCAGGTGCCCCCCCCCGACTTAGGCGCTTTAGTAACAGGCTTTTGGAGACACAGAAAGGTTTCATCCTGGTGGGAGGAGATTTTAATATCTCCATTTCCCCCCATTAGAATTCCTCAACCCCAAGAGCTCATAGGATTTCCACTACTCAGAAACTTCTTGAAGCACAAATTCCACGTCTATGCCTTATAGATTTCTGGAATTACTTATTTCCCTCATCAGAAGGATATACTTATTTCTCCCCTAGACACCACTCCTTTTCCAGAATTGATTACTTTTTCATCTCCACAGAGCACTTAGATAGAGTACAGGATATTTCTCTGGCAGCACGACAGCTTTCAGACCACGCCCCATTTCTATTGAAGGTAGATTTAGGTAAAAAACATAAAACATCCTTGTGGTGGCTGAATTTATCTTTACTTAAAGATCCAGAATTTAAAACTGAAATGGGGGATTGGATTACTCAGCTTTTAAATGAAAATGTTAACCCTGTTATGCCTGCTACTATTATTTGGGATACACATAAAGCGGTGCTGAATGGAGAAATGATATCTTATTCCTCCCATAAGAATAAACAGAGGGAACCTAGATACATCCAATTACAGGTGACACTTAGGGATCTTCAGGAGAGACATGCCAGAGGGGAGGGGGTGCCTCAGGAGCTAAGAAAAGTACAATCAGAAATTCAAGGGATATTAGACTGTAAGGTACAGTTGGCCTTTTTATACCTCAAGAAGTTTTACTATGAGGGTGGCTCAAAGGGTGCCAGAAATTTGGCCAAAAGAACTATAGCTTACAGACAGTCAGGGATCATAGCAGTTATTAAAGACCCTCAGCCGGGGATACTTGAGCATAAGGGATCACAAATAATGAAAACATTCCAGGATTATTATGAGGTGCTATATGCTGACCGGAATCCTTCATCAGAAGATGCAATTTGTCAGTTTCTGGCCCCACTTACCTTCCTCAAATTGACAGAAGCACAGCAAGCCTCCCTGCTGAGCCCCATCTCCACTAGAGAACTTCAATTAGCCATCAGTAAATCAAAAACTTTAAAATGCTCTGGCCCAGATGGGTTTGGAGCTGTATGGTACAAAACCTTTCAGGCTAAATTACTTCAACCAGTGAAACAGGCCTTTGTGGAGGTACAAAGGGGAATGCCCCCTCCCCCTTCATGGTTCTTTGCTGCCATCTCAGCTATCCTAAAACCAGGAAAAAATCCACTATTGCCGGGTTCACTCAGACCCATCTCAGTCCTAACTAGCTACTATAAATTTTTCATGTCGATTTGGTTGAGTCGGCTGGAGGCAGTCCTGCTGGATCTAATTCATGCGGACCAGGCTGGATTTCTCCGGATGAGGCAAACTGCTGATAATGTCCATCGGATTACCTCTCTAGATCAAGGATACCAGCAGCCCTGGTGAGTTTAGATGCCTACAAGGCCTTTGACAGGGTCTCTTGGAGATACCTGTGGGAGATTTTGGTGGTCTTCAACTTCCCAAAAGATTTTATAACCTGGCTAGAGCAAATCTACTCCTCACCGAAGGCCTACATTAAAATCAATGGTGGTATCTCTATACCCATCCCCCTTGAGAGGGGCACACAACAGGGTTGTCCCCTTTCCTCACTCCTTTTTGCTTTATATATTGACCCGCTAGCTGTGACCATTAGAAACTCCACGAGGATCTCGGGAGTCCTTATAGGGAATCAAATTTGGAAACTAACATTGTATGCTGATGATGTCCTACTCATAGTAACCAACCCAGAAACCTCCCTCCCAGCTCATTGGAATGTATTAGATCAATTTGCCAGGGTTTCTGGATGTCAGACAAACCTTACCAAAACAGAAATACTCACTTTTCATTTCCCCTCAAATTTAAAAGCACAATTACCTTTTAGATGGAATAAGACTAAACTAAAATATTTAAGTATACACTTGCCGCAATGGATCTCTAATCTTATGCTACTTAACTATAAGCCCCTCACCCAACAAATTGAACTAGGCCTACATTGTTGGTCCCAACTCCATTTACCATTGTATTCTAGTGTGGACTTAATATGTATGAACATCCTACCCTATTTGTTTTATTTATTTTCGACAATCCCAGAATTTTCTTCACAGATATATTTCATCTCCTCGAACAGATCCCTCGCTCGGTTCATTTGGGTGGGTAAAAGACCAAGAATAAAGTGGTCAATATTGCAATATTGCAACTCCCCAAAGGGGGGGGGATTAAATCTACCTGATCTCCACAAATATGCTCAATCTACAGTTTTAGCTTGAATCTTTAACTGGTACAATCCGAACTATGACCTTACTTGGAAGATTTTGGAAATAGCTCTTAATCAACTTCAGGACATCCCAGTTTTGCTGTCCTCCATTAGAACTCCCCACACAGCCTTAAAAACTCCTCAGAATTGCAGTACATCCTATCCTATCCTATCCTATCCTATCTGGACCCCCTCTGTTTGGTTGTTAAACCCCTTTCACCACAAGAGAAACAGTCTTTGCAGAGCTGGCCAATAGAGGTCTCACTTCAATTTACAAAATCACAGATTCAGAGGGTGTTATTGCTTTTCTGAAACTACAGGACAGCTTCGGGCTCACACCACAAGACCAAATGTTGTATACACGACTCAAGGAATCAATAGGGCAGATAGCTGTAACTATGGGCTTTTTACCTAAACCCCTCCCTTCACTTTTGCATCTCGCTATAACCACTAGAGAGGGACAAATCTGGCCACATTTTATAGGGTTACTCTATAAGTGTCTTCTGGAATTGTCTAGCAAATCCACTAGGGGTATATTGGAGGCTTAGAATAGAGAGCTCCCCCTGTCAGCCCAAATAGATGACTGGGAAAAATATACTAAACAATCTTTCAGCCTCCTAAATGTCCCCTACTGGCAGGAATTTGAATGTAAGACTAGAAGCAGATTCTTTTATCCTCCTGCAAAACTTTCTAAATTCACTGCAACAGTCACTGGTGATTGTTGGAGAAAATGTGGGGAACAGTATGCAGGCCATACCCATGTTTTTTGGTCCTGCCCAGGCATGATAGTTTTTTGGCTTAATGTATTATATGCCTTGGCAGAATTGGTTGGAGAGGAAACTGTTCTGACACCGGAATTGCTACTTCTAGCTATCCCGCTGGAAAGTCTCCATATTCAGAAAGGCTATCTGCTAATTACCTATATTCTGGCAACCAAGAAAATTATTACTATGTGATGGGGCAGAGAGACCACCCCCCACCCTCCAAGATTGGCATGGGGTGCTCAGAGAGATATATATTAGAAAGACTGATTGCTAGATCAGCAGGTAGGATGGATTTATTTGAACTGAGATGGAGAAAAGGGGTATTTTATATTTCGCCATTGGTCCCTTCTTTTGTCCCTTGAAATCTCATTTTGATATGTGTCGGAAGGGAACCAAGAAAAGTCTAATCAGTATATGGACTCAATCTTTAACACAAATGACAAGCTTTTTCTTTTACAGGAAATATCGACATTCTATTAGACTCTTACCCGGTATTAATGTTTTATATATGATATTGGTTACCACTGAAATCTGTCCTTCTTTGTACTTTTATAGTTTTTATCCTAGGGAATTGTCTAGAAAAGATTATTTGTTTATGTTATGTGTACACTCCATGTATCAACTGCTGTACCTCAGTATTAATTTTTATCTGAAAAATATTATTTAAAAAAAAAATCTCCTTCTTATCAAACCTGTTGAGGTAGGCTCATTCTTTTGAAAGTATGTAGGTCACGTTGGCAGCTGCCAGAAGCCCAGTGATTATTAGCCTCATGCACTTCAGTCTTGCCTTGTATGATATCAGATTTAAGATTTCTTAGTTGGAACTCCTTGATGAAATGGAAGCAAGTTCTTACTCATCTCAAAAGGTTATGCACTCAGGTGCTATTCCTACAAGAAATTTAACTCTTTTCTCATGATGCTGCAAAACTGGAAAGGGAATCAGTCAGTATGGAACTGCATGGCTCAGCTGCAGTTAAAAAAAGAGGGCTTCTCTATTATTTTACATAAATCCCTTCATTAGACTATCCAAAAAACAGAGTCTGACCCAGATGGCAGGTGCTTACTAGCCTTGCTCGAGATAGATTCTGGTCCCCTGCTCCTGGGTAATCTTTATACCCCAAACGAGGACTCTTCCCTTCTTCTATCACCACCTAGCAGACAAAGTATTACATTTTAATGAAGGTAATTCACTTGCAGTAATTGAGGGAGACTTTAATCAGGTACTTCATCAAACAATGGCCCACAGCCAGCTCAGCAGAGCCTCACACTAGAGCAAACAAGCAGTCCAGCTGTGGATAACAGATCAAGCTTTTCAGATGTTTGGTGTATGCATAATCCCAGAACCAGGGACTGCACCTGCTATTCAGCAGCACTTCAGTCCAACAGCAGACTGGATATGTAGCTGACCTCCCATAACATTGTGCATATGGTGATAGTGGTTACCTTACAACTGATGATTATGATTATCTCAGATCATGCTCCAGTTCAAAAGAATGTCTGCTGGGACCCACCTAATAGTAAATCAAACTCCTGGACACTGGACCCACTGCTGTTGGACATGACCCACCATTTTCTGGATGGATCCAGGGAGAAGACATTGCCTTTTTCCAGAGCAATGACACAGGAGACACACAAGTTAGCACACTGTGGGAGGCCTTTAATATTACCCCAAGGGGAATGAGAATTCACTACACATCTCAAAGTGGAAGGAGCAGGGGACTGAGCTAGCCAACTTGGAGATTAAGCTGAAACTTAAGGAGGCAGAATTTAAGGTTGTGTCAGTCAGGTGCTGTTATTCTTCTCTACATGTGGAAATTCTTAAACTACGCATAGAAATAAGTGCCCTGCTGGCCAGAAAAGCTGAGTTTGTGCTGATTCAAATGCAACACAAATATTGGGAAAGTGGTAAGTGCTGCAGCAAAGTGCTAGCATACTGCCCGACAAAACAAAAACAGAAATAGCAGAGACAGGTTTACCACCCTTGATATCACAGAGTTCAAATGTAATTAAATTGCTCCAACAGAAAATGCAATTGAACTAATAGTGAGTTCATTAATTATCACCTAGTGAGAAACAATGTCCTGGCTCTTTGCCAAAAAATCTTCATCAGGAGGCAGGAAACAGGAGACAAATTACAATATTTCTAGTCTATTAAATATGGTGGTGTCATTCATTAACAAATAAAGTGTTGGTGCAAAACAATAGACATCATAGAAACAGAAACGTTGAAACACAAAAATCTGCCAGCAGATAAAGGCCGCTTGGCCCACCCAGTCTGCCCATTTTTTCTACCTTCATTTTTGCTGCAGACCCTATTTGATCTACAGTGCTGTCTTCCTTACCCCCTTCCTTGCCCTTATGATTCCCTTGTGCCTATCCTATGCATTTTTGAACTCCACCGCTGCTTTCACCCCACTACCTCTGCTAGAAGGCTGTTCCAGGAATCCACCACCATTTCTGTGAAGATGTACTTCCTCATATCTCTCCTAAATTTACCCCCTATAGCTTCATGGCATTTCCTCTTGTTCTAGAGTACCTTTTTCTCTGAAAAATATACCCTCCTGTACCTTATTAACCCTTGTGAGGTATTTAAAGGTCTCTATCATATATCCCCTATCCCTCATCTCCTCTAGGGTGTGCATATTAAGTTTCATTAGCCTTTCTTCATAGGGCTTTTCATACAGATCCTGCACTATTTTGGTAGCCCTCTTTTGCACCACCTCTACCCTGTCTACGTCATTCCTGAGATGTTGTCTCCAGAACTGGACACAGTACTCAAAGTGGGGACTTTCCAGCAAACTATATGAGGGTAAGACCAGCTTCCTCTTCCTGTTGTTGATACCTTTTCATATGCACCCCAGCATCCCATTAGCCCTCCCAACTGCCTTGGCACACAATCTGGCCACCTTTATGTCTTCCTATATCAACCTGCATCATGACTGCAAAGTGATGCATAAGACATTGACAAAACAACTATACAAAGTTCTAAACCACAGTCACATTAGTAGTTTATTACAAGCACTGTTTTTGAAAATATAACTTTTCTAATTCTTTCCAATTTTGGTACAGTTTTTTTTACATTCTTAATGCAAGGTCCCTTGCTCAAAGTGCTTAAGTTAGAAAAAAGTGGATCCTATCCCCCAAATTGTTTGGACATCCTGTGATCACCCTTTTTCATTAAAGCAGGTAGGTCCTTGAGGATGTACAAATGGACATGCTGAGGGAGGCCAGGTACATCATAAAACTGATAGAAAGCAATTCACTCATCCAAAATCTGAAATTAATATTAAGGACAGAAAAATTAGATACAAATTATCAAAAAAGCATGACATTTAATTAGCATCATAGTATATCAGCCATTGTAAAGAGCAGTTAAAAATTCTATAATCAAAAATATACTGTACTCACTGGGTATGGGAAAAGGGTTATCAGTTCAGGGACTGGAAGTGGTGGGATCATGGGCCATTTGTGGAGGGCAGAGAGGGGAAGGGAAATGGATTTTACAAGAAAAAAAGAACAGGTATACAGATTATGATTTCTCAAAATGCAGGCTACAGTATTTTTACAGAGTTCAAAGGAAGGCTTTAAGATCCTACAGTTCATGTAATCCCCATGGATTCATTGTCTCTAATCTGTAAATCCAGAAACTCTTTCCCTTTAGAAGTTGCATTTGAACTGGAAGAGCTGCAGACTGCAGCATTCAGTTTCGGCCCTATTTCAAAGGTGCACAAGTGCATATCAGTAAACAATTATGGATGCAATGCTGTCAAAGGCTAGTGTGTCTTCCATTGTCAGGCAGGGGGCCAGGTACTTTGCTTTCCCCAAACAAACAAGACAAGGTTAGCACTTAACAAAAATCATGGCAGACAGTGAAAAATGTATTACCCAGAAAAGTGGTTGTATAGCACTGCAGTGTATTTCATGTGGGTAATTCAGCATTGTGAAAATGACAGACTTTATCAATTATACATGTAAGGAATGCAACCTAATAAAAGAACTCAAATACAGAATCTAGCAAGTGGAACAAGAGCTTAATTTTAAAAGAATCAATAAAACTCTAAGTGAATTAAAAATTAATAGTGGTAACCTATGCTGTGAGACAGAGAGATCATTTGAGGTGCATGAATTAATTAGGAACATAGAAGACAGCCAAAAAAAAAAAAGTAACGAGAGGAGGATCAGATCACCAGAACAGATGGTGTATGGTTGGGGCGCTGTAAAACAGTGCTAAAAAGGAAGAAGTGCACAGGAGAATGAAATAAATTTCTCAAATCAGTTTATGCCACTGATTTATTTATCAGATGAAATCACAGCACCACCAGAAGAGATTTGTAACACAAACACAACAGCCAGTAAAAATGACACCAAAAAACCAAATCATAGTTCTTGGTGATTCATTAATTAAATATATGGACAGGGTCACTTGTAATTCAGCTAAGGTTAACAGAATAGTCAGTAGGCTATAACAGAAGATGTAACAAATAAAGTTTATAACATACTGTCAGACACAGGGGAAGTACCTTTTGTAATTGTACACACCAGAATGCATGCCCTTGGTGTTACAGGGGTGAATAAGACCTTGTTCCATTTGTTATGCAGACAGAGTTAAAAGCAAGGAGCTGTTCTATCTTGTCCTTTTCTGTCTCTTGTCTTTCTGATTCTGTATCAAATATTTTTGTGAGACCTAGGGACTGATCACTCTAATAGTCTCATAACTCTCTCCCCTCCCTCTACCTCCCACCCTTCGCTTCCTGTTTCTTGCTTTTTCTATCTTTTCTTCTCACTTGCTTATCTGTAGTTATAACAATATATGTGACTCTTTGTGTGAAATTGGATCCCTTGGTTTGAAAAAATATATATACCAGTAGTTATATTGTTGAAATGATTATGAAAAGCTGTTTGGAACTTGGGGGTTAACCTTGAGATGAAGTTTGACCTCCACAAACCCATTTGTAGAGATGTCAACTGGAGATTAATTCTGGGACACAATGTTCTATTTTGTTCACCTAAAAGGAAATAAATTGACAAAGTTCTGGTATATTTTGTGAGAAACAGGAAGTCTCTTAATGAACTCAGGATGTGAAAGTTAGTTGCCAGGGAAATACATTATATATAAAGAGAGCAATATTTTGTTGGAGAGAGAGAGAGAGAGAGAGAGAGAGAGAGAGAGACTGAAATTTAGAATTAGAGATACCCTCACAGGAAGTACTTTGTTTTGTTTGAACTGCCTGTATAAAGCTATCCTGCATAATTTCATTTTTTTTTGTTTTATAGTTATTGAAAAAATAAAACACTACTTGTAAATTGTATAACTGCTCCTGGTTTTCTTATGCTTCCTGATCTTTGCCTCAGTGACACTTAGGAAAGTAAAACACTGAATTTCAAAGAGATGTCCAAAGGTTAGGAGTGGGACTAGAATCTAGAGGATGTAAAATTGCATTTTCAGATATTTTGTAGGTGCTAAGAGCATCTTGTCAAAAACACAATAGAATTAAGGCTATGAAAAGATGGATGAGAAACTGAACCAAAGAAAGGGGCTATCTGCATATCAGAAATTGGGAAGCCTTTAAAGGGAAACATGACTTGTACACAAATGATGGCCTGCACCTAAGTAGGAAAAATACCAGAACCTTGGGTTTCAAAATACAGAATGTAGTCAAGAATGGTTTAAACTAATAAAACCAGGAGAAAATGACATGAAGGGAAAGTCAACCATGGAAAAAGTAGGTGGAAAGCAAAAATCTAAAATGTCTAACAAGGATATCAGAATTATCAGGATAAACACTAGAAATCAAACACGACAGAAAAAAAAGAAGAACTAGAACAACTACTATACAAGAATAAAACTGAAATAGTTTGGATCACCAAAACCTGGTGGGACATGGAGGCAGACTGAAACAAAAATATTAAGGGATATAAGATATATAGTAAAGAAAGAGAAAATAAGAAAGAAGGCAGAGTAGCATGGTATGTAAGTGAACATATTGACTGCACCCAGATTATACCTGTGGCAGAGGATGACAACAATGTGGAACAAATATGGATTAAGATTAATGGCTAGTAGTGTAAAGCCTTTCACATGGTCCTTTGTTACAGACCACCAAAAATGATTGAACATATCTCCAAAACACTTAGTGACCAGATTGAAAACACGGCATTATTTCATGATGTCATAGTAATGACGGGTGATTTTAACTGCCCAGGCATAGGTTGTATAATAAGACTGAGAAAGAATATCTTAGCATGATACATAACTCTAGTAAGGTGCAAGTGGTCAGACAAAGTACTAGAGGGAAAACACACTTGACCTAATAATCCCAAACATGCAATACAATACAATATTGACACTATTAACTCATTACCTCCTGGGCGGCCATTTTATGTCAAGTAAACAATGGATAGTTCTGATTTCATATGTAGCTATTGGAGGTAATGAGTTAAGGTTTACTAACCATTAGGAAGCAGACCCTGGTATAATCAACTTTACAATCAATCCCAGAGCATGCTATATACATGGGACAACTAAAAGACTAAACTATAGTAAAGTGAATTTTAAAGCTATGAACAGCAAATTATCAAGAATACACTGGAATTTAGCATTTTAAAAATGAAATTGTTAATAGGTGCTAGCAAAATTTTAAAAAACACAGTTTTAGACTTTAGTTTAGTTTAGGTTTTTTTTAGCAGGAAAAGGCACCATTGAGCAAGATCATTTACAATAAGGCCGTGGGTAGGGCTGCATACAATAAAAACTAGGCACAATAGTATACAATAGTAAGGATGATATAGACATACCACAAGAAGCTGATAGAAAAAGTGTACACTGCAATACAGATGATTTGGACAAATATAATAAGAAAGAGTGTTTGATAGTGCTTGCCAAATATACGTAGAAAACATATGGACTTCAGTATATATATTTATGAATGATAACAATAAGTAGTGCTTAATAATGCCTATCTGATACAAATTATTCCATTTAAGTGTGGACATCCCAATAAACAAAAGGGTAGAACATGACATGCATACTGTATGTGCAATTCGGGAGGAGTGTAGTTTATAAGAGAGTACCAAATAAATGCAGTACTGTGGTGGTCACACATTTATACATTTACAGGTAGGTGTCAAACAATACAGGTACATGACTTATTCCTTAAGTTTCCTATAAATGATTTGAAGATGCCAGAGCTAACTATGCTGGTAAGTCTGAAGAAGATTTGCAGATTATTTCAAATTGTAGGGATGCTGCTGCTGATAGCTGATTTACATATTGGGTAGTATACCTCAGGATATCTAAGAGACTATAGCTACTTTTCCTTAACACATAGGTGCCGTGAGACTAATTGAACAGATCTGAAACATAGTGTTGTAGGTTTTTGGTTATTGCTTTATAGGCCCACATATACAGATTTTTGAGCCTCATTGTGGTTAGAGATGCCCACTCTACAGTAGTATACAGTATGCAATGGTGTGTTCTTGGTACTGAATTAGTAACAAATTGAACAGCCCTGTGGAAGTGCATGTCTAATTTTTTTAGACAGGTGTTAGGACAGTGGCTATAGATCTGGTCTGCATAGTCCAAGTAGGGGAGGAAGGTGATATGTACTAAACTCTTCCTGACATCCAACAAAATCAATTCTTGTTTCTATAGAAGAAGTCTTATCTGATTCTTAATTTTTTGCATAGGACTTCTATGTGTGTGGTGAAGAATAGGCACCTATCATGCCATAAACCGAGACATTTTAGATTGTCCACTTAACTTAAATGAATCTTTAGAAGTGTGGTGATGGCAGGAGTAGGCAGAGTGGGGGATACCAAATTAGCAGCTGAGAAAATAATTACCTTAATCTTTCTTGCATTCAATAGTAATTTTGCTTGGAATAAATTTAACTGCAATTAATTAAACTCTGGCGATTTCCACATACTGTACACTGGATAGGGCTGGTTTAGCACTATAAAGGTCTGTATCATCAGCATAGCAGTGCAAATTAGCTGTAGTGATGTTTCTATTAAGATCCTTAATGTATATCATGACTAGTAGGTGGACCAGGATTGAGCCTTGTGGTACATCTCTAGATAGTGTTGTGTAAGAGGAGATGGCACCTTCCACGTTAATTTGTTGCTGTATGCCAATTAGATAATTTGATAACCAGGATAATGAAGTTGCACCCAGACCTATGTCTTTTAACTTGCACAGTAATGTACTGTGGTCAACCATGTCAAAGGCTTTGTTAAGGTTAAGGAATACAGTCCCTGTAATATGTCTACACGCAAGGGCTGTTAACCAATCAGTGGTTACTTTGACTAGGGCCCATGTAGTGCTATGTTTGGGTCCAAATCTGGATTGCATAAGGTTTATATAGATTTGCATGTTCTAGGTAATCCCTTAGCTTATCATTTTCCTAGGAGCTTGACCAGAATTGGTAGAATAGATATGGGTCTGTAGTACTTAGTTTGCATACATAACCTAACTTTAAGAGAGGTGTAATACGTGCCATTTTCCAAATAATATGGAGTTTGTTGCTGGAGTGTGAGAGGTTAAAAGGGTGGGTTATTGGAGCCAAAAGATGACGGTAGCCTATTTTTAGGAACAAGGGGTCTAAACCATCAGCACCAGCGCTTCTTTCTGGTGTCTAGGCTTAGTAGCGCACCTTCCACCTTGTTATATGTAATGGACTGGAATGAAAATTAATTGATAGGATAGGTATGAGTGGAGGTGTTTATTAAATGAGAGGTGGGGTAGTGTGCTGTTGGTGAATTGTCAAGTGTAAGTCTGGCTAAGCAAAGTGGGAGTTTAATTCTTGTAGTATTAGTTGTCTGTTATGAATTTACAGTTCAGTTCTGATTGGGAGGGAGAAGGCTGTTTTTGGCCTTCTACTGTATATTTTTGACTGCCCTCTAGAATTTGGCTGTATTGCTTTCAGAATTGTCAAAAGCATTCAGATAGAAATTAGCTTTTGTATATCTTATGAGTTTAGTGCATACATTTCTCATTTTTATAACGGCGATCCAATCAGATTCGGATTTTGTACTCCTAGCATTGGCCCAGAGGCCATCCCTTATTCTTAAGGCTTTTTTTAATTCGCTGTTGAACCAAGGGCAAGATATTTTCTTGACCCTCTGTTTTATCAGGGGGAGCATGTTTATGTATGATACTCAATAATAAATGATTGAAGTGTGCAGTTGCTTCATGAATTGTGGGGCAAGATAAAACTGTTCCCATTTCATTGTGCTCAAATCAGCTAGGAAGTGTGAAATGTTGAAATTCCTGAACCTTCTTTTATCAATTAATTTTGACATGGATTTATGTTTTGTTGAACCCCTGACACAGGCTACAACATTGTGATCACTGATGTCATTATGTAATACTGCAACATGGGTGAACTTATGGGGCCTATTGGTCAATATGAGATCTAGTGTTGTATCCTTGGTAGGGTTTTTTTGTGTTTGGTCTTGTGGATTCAGTAATTTATTGTGCCAACTCTAAGTCATTTTAGAGGTTTTTCAAGTTATTTGATTTTTGGGAATTCCAGTCTAGATTTAGGTCTCCTGAAATTGTTGTTCCATTTGGGTGTGTGTTTAGAATGGTATGGATGTGATTCAGAAGTTCTAAACCACCTTTTTGTCTGTAGCAACCTATGATGTTATGATCCTCAGCATCAGATAAAGAAAGTTTGATTGCCAAACACTCAAATTCATTTGGCAATGAAAGGGAACTGAATTTGACCACCTTGAATTTATTATTACTGTAGATGGAAAGGCCACAACCCCTAGATGGAGTGTCAAGGCAGAAGTGGTTATAGGAAGTTAAGGCAGTTTCATTTTGGAATACTGTCCCATTAAGCCATTCTTCCATAAGGATGAGAACATCTGGGTTTGTGTGTGAGACCCAGGCTTTTACAGCATCCAATTTTTCAGCAGGCTACACACACTGATTAGGACAAATGTCAGTCCCTTATGGGATACTAATTCAGAGGGTGATGCGATTGGAGAGATCAGTCCAGGATTAACTTCAACATTACATGAGCAGATTAATAATAACAGCATTAACCTTTTACTCATATGCCATCTATGTGTCATGTATACAAGCAGATCTGTTTTAGTTTTAGTTCCCAAGTTAGGACTATAATGCCGACAGTTGCATATTTTGAATAAGAGGCATACATACCTAGCAGAGAAGGCATGAACACTGGTTTTACAGTGATCAAGTATTTTGCTAGTTTTATGGTGTTGGTGCGCTATTGGAAGATTGGCCCAATTAAACATGTCTGTTGGTCTGTTTGCTGGGGAAGGGGTGAGTGTCCCTGGGTAAATCAATCTCCTAAGTAACACAGCAGCAACAATACTCCAAATAGTAATTTCTCCATATTCCGGACCAAGTTAGAATTTTTATGAATATAGAATGCAATACTGCGGCAGTTTCCATAGGTATAGTGAAAATGCCTTATGTGGTTAGATCAAAGGACAGCTGAACTCCAGTTGGGCAACTACTGCTGGGCCCAGTAGTGACATAATATGCAGTTGAAGAGGTATGGGTCTTGAGTGTTGATCTAGTCTACCATATAGTACTCTTATGAGGGTGACCCAGAGATAGAGTTTCTAGGGTTTGTGAACTTTGTGGTAAGTTGGCAGCCTATAACAGAATAAGACAATACTATGCCCTTATAAGGGTTACCCAGATAGGGAGTATAAAGGGTTTTTAATGTTAATGGGGGGTTTGCAACTTATACAAATAAGACAATAAACACCTTTATGAAATTTACCCAGATAAGGAGTTTCTAGGGTTTGTGAGTTTTGTGGAAAGTTAGCAACTTATCTAAGATAGGACAAAACAACACCTTTTTGAGGGTTACCCAGAGAGGGAGTTTCTTTGTATCCCATCAAGAGGGTGCCGGAAAGAGGGTGTCAGAATATGGGCATTGGCATTAGCTTCTAACTGTTTTCAGCATCTGGAATATCTCAATATCTCTTACTGTGAGTGTGTTGGGGCTGGGGGGATTGCTGCCATTACTTAATTGTTGTCTTCTCCAATATGTGCCGGCTCAAACTGTTTATACAAAAATATGGGGGGTTGTGGGGAGCAATGCCCCCACATAAAATCACAGAGACAGGAGCTGCTTTTGCTTCTGCAATTCCTTTGGATGTGTCTGCATGGTGACACAATTTCATTTCACTGCATTGACACTTGGCATTTTGGCTGCACTCTTTTTTACAGCGATCTGTTTAGTTTAGCCCTAATGTGGGTGACTTGAGCTTCTTGAGTTTGTGAAATTAGGAGGAAAGCTAGCAGCATACATGGCCTAAGATACAAATAAAGGTGTGAGATTTGATTGATTATAAATGATGGTGAAACTTATAAACAACAGCATGCTGCTTCAAGCATTATAAAGAAACAATAGGTGACAGCCAGTACCCATAATCAGCACTGTGACAGAACTTATGAACCTTAAGTGTCCTAAGAATTCAGAAGATTGAGTATCTGAACACACAATTTGAAACAACACTATGACATATATCTCTTTTCTGGGTTCTAGGGGCATATTGTTGTGATCTGTATTGCAGCATCTTACCAGTGACATGCTTGTTGTCATGGGCAGAGTAACAGGCCACCAGTTGCCTCCTCTGGCTGCCTTTCTCCTGACAGACTCACTCATTGCCCTTTGTGCTGCAATCCTTCATGCAGAGGGCAACAGCAAGGAGAGCCACTGGAAATATAGGTAACATACAATGAGAAGCAAGGTGTGGAGGTCAGCACTGGTTGGCTGCAGGCTCCCTGGAAAGCAGGCTTTGCTTGGGGTTTAGTTGTTTGCCTGTGGCAGTCCTTTTTGGTGATCGGTCAGATGAGGGGGATATTTGTGAGAGGGACTCATCCTTTCAACCCGTCAGGCAGCTAAAGTTATTGTTTGGTGCAAACGTCTCTGTCTATGAGCATACTCAGTGTCCTTGTAAAGCAGAAAGATCCTTCTTGATTCTGATTGAAGCAGCCACATGGAGGATGGCACTGGTTATCTGCAGGCTCCTGGAAGTTAGGCTTTGATCAGGACTCAGTTTCTTGTTGCCAGCAGTCCTTGTCAGCAGTTGATGGGGGGAGGGTGAGATTCATGAGAGGGACCCACCCTCTCGACCCCTCAGGCAGCTGCAGAAGTGATTGTTTTGGTGCAAACAGCCCTGTTTAAGAGCAGGCTCAATGTCCTTGTAAAGCAGGAAGCCTCCTCTTGATTCTGATTAGAGCTGCTATATGGAGGATGCCATTGGTTAACTGCAGCCTCCCTGGAAGGCAAGCTTTGCTTGGGGCTCAGTTTCTTGCTTGCCTGCAGTCCTTGTCAGTGATCAATGGAGGGGAGGGTGAGATTTGTGAGAGTGACTCAACCTCTCACCCAGCTACAGAAGTGAGAATTACATATACCAAGAATAAAGAAATACAACAAAAGGGAAGAAACCATATTGGCTAAACAAGAATACTGAAATGCTAATAAGAACCAAAACAAGTCTGTTATAAAAAAAAAAAAAAAACTAGCCTAAAACATATGGAATAGTTCCATATACAAGGAAATGGTTAAATTAGCAAACGAAGATTTCAAAGAGGCCAAAAGAAATATATCTCTGAAACTAGCAGTCACTAATAAAGACACAAAGGCCTTCTTATCCTATGTCAACAATGGGCAATGATAGAGCAATAGGACCATAGTGTACAAAATTATGGTATACTAATGATCTGAAGGAAATAGCCAATGAATTGAACTTTTATTTGCATCAGTATTTTATGCTGAAGGAAGGACTAGTTTATAAACCAGTAATAGAAAAGTACAGGTCAGGATCCAAATGTGAATGCAACCGGTAAGGAATTAGTTAAAAAAAACTGAACAAACTGGATGTGGGTAAATCAGTAGGCCCAGACAGGTTACAAACTAGAGTACTAAAAGAACTCAGTGAAAACTTAACATATCCAATATCCTTTATAATAAACAAATCAGTAGAAGAGAGTGAGGTACCTCTAGAGTTGAAAATGGCAATGGCAGTCTCTATATTTAAACAAATTCTGGCCAGAGCCAGAACAGCTGCTAATGCATTAATGTGATAAGAGATTTTTTTTTTTATTTCAAAGGTTTTACAAGGAAAGATATACTGAGCTAGTAACAGCTCATTTTCAGATGTTTCCTCAGGGAAGGGGAATGGGGAAACGATAACAGATACAAAAATGCAGAATATAAAGTTCATAGCAATGGAATAAATGTAACAATGATAAAGAGGACAATTATGTCTAAGAATAAATTGACAAAAATAAATTACCAAGCAATAAGTTGAGGAACTGACCAAAGAAAAAAAAATAGTTATCAGCTTATCAAAACAAAAACTAGGGGAATGAATGATGTTGGGAGAAGAGATATAGACTTAGTGTTTGACTTAGTTACTGTATATTACTGTGATGTAAAATCATTCACAAGTCAGGCTGCCTTTGCTTTCCGCTTTCCTAAACTTTAGAACTCTCTCCCCCAACCATGCGTTCCACCTTCTCCAAATGCTCTCTCCCCTCTCTACTCCCTGATCACACCACTACCTCCTGTTCCTGTCCTTGAGTCATTGCCCTTACCCACTCCTCAGCTTACCATCTTTCTCCATGACCACACCACTATCTCCTGTGGCTGCCCTTGAGTCATAGCCCTTCCACATTCCTCAATTTACCATCTTCCCCTTCTTCTCCTTGCCCCTCCACCCACCTCACCAACTCTTCTCCCTTTCTTCTTCCTCCTTCATATGTCTGCACTTTCCCTTCTTTCCCCCATCTGAGTTCTTCATTCAGCATTCTATCCCCTGCTGCCCTGGCCATTGAAAAGTACTGTTGCTTGCACTCATGGGACAGATTCCCCGCCATGCCCTTGTAAAATTTTTGCCTATAATATTACCTGCCTGATGAACCTCATTCATATCCATTTTGTACTGTTTATTTTATATCTCTGTATAATATTTTATTGTATCAGTTATTGTTTTTGAACCTCTCTTCCCCCCTCCCCCTGGAAATGAGCTTTTCTTCAGCTTATTATGTCTTTCCTGTTGAAACTTTTGATGTAAATAAAAACCTACATAAATAAATGAGTAATGGAAAAGTATACATACAGTACATAAATAATGTAAAGCACCACATTTACACCACAGAAGCAGAAAAAACAAAACCATGCACATCAAGGTAGTATAGTGAAAAGTGTTTTTGGTTCTGGACATACACACACCCTTAAAAATGTGCACAAAACACACACACACACATGGTGTGATTGTCATTAGTTGGATAGAACAGTACAATATTTCATTTTCAGTGGAGTCCTGATTTTACACATTTTTGAAGTGTATTTAGTAGAGCTAGCACAGTCAAAATGCAGAATCATTTTTTTCCGGGGTCCTGCTTTTAGACAGTTTTACAATTTACAATAGTTACCCAGGATAGGTAAGAAACATGCAGTATCCCATTTTTAGTGAGGTCCTGATTGCACCTATTATAATACTAATAGGTCTTGGATGCCTTAAATGAGTTGGCTCTATCACATCCTGTATGTTTTCGGTGACTAGATACTATATCTGTCTTTGGCCAGCAGGGGGATGTGAATTGTGCTGAGTACACATTTTAGTGCCTCATTTTTGCTTTGTGGGCTATATTTAAACATGCTTGGGGCACTCACATTTTCCAACAAACATGTCTGAGTATAGCAAATTTAGTGAACTGGGCTAATTTGCACTAAGGAAAGGGACTTTGCAAGAGGCAGTCTGATATCTTTTAATATGTGGCCATTACTCTGTGTAGTTCTGGTTTCCAATTCTAGATTTGTCTACCTATTTTTGTTTCAAGTTTTTAGCCACTGATTTAATTACTTTTAGCCACTGACTGTCATGCCAGCAACCCAGGGTCAGAAATGGACCTCGGCTGCTTGGGTACTGGTCTGGGAGGAAGAATGCACATCTGTCGGATGGGGAGAGGGATCAAGGTGGGAGCACCACAGGACAGCATGGAAACGAATGCCACACTTGGATGCCTAAGGTGTCTCAATGGAGGCTGAGTACGCATATGTCTAGGCCCAACAGAGGAGAAAATTGGATGAAAAGCCCTCTGACTGTAGAACAGTGATGTCCTGCCCTCTAGCAGGCTCCACACTGATGACTAGGCACCTCTGATCCACAGTACTGTGACAGGACTACCCAAAAAGGAATGTCCCAGAGAAGGTGGGTGACAGGGCTGGGAAGACTAGCCCAGATGGGGGAAAGTCAGGGTGCTGAAGATGATAAACAGCTTCATCTCTTGAACAGTGTGGCAACGTGCCACTCATCACGGTTGTATACTGCACCCTTGTGAATGGTAAGGGCTGCCTGCATGGAGGAGTGATGCACAGAAGCAATGCATGATCACAGTGGGGCAACATGGTACCCATCAAGGTAGCTTACTGTGTGCTGGTGAAATGTGAGGTACTGTCTGCCCTGTGGAGTGATGCTCAGAAGCACTGCATGAACATAGTGGGGCAATATGGCACCCATTATATAGTACCCATCAAGGTAGTGTACTGCTTGCTGGTGAAATGTGAGGTGCTGCCTGTACTGTGGAGTGCTGCTCAGAAGCCCTTTATGAACACAGTAAGTGACTGCTTGCACGGAGCAGCGATGCTGAAAAGCTGTGCATGAATGCAGTGGTGTGCCATGGCACCCATCACGGTAGTTTAATGTGCGCTGTCAAATTGGTAAGGTCTCTCTGCACAGCAAATGGTTAGAATAGCACTACAAATATAGTGGTACTAGTAAGAAGACAAGGGCTGGGGAATAGAGAAGGCTGACTGAGCTGCTCCCATGGTGTAGAGGACTGAGACATAGAGCTGCTCGGGCAGAATGGTGGTGGAGACCAGGGTTCTAATCCTGATCTCCAACATGTTGTCATTCCCCATAATCCAACTCTGACTTGGAATCAATTATTTGGGTGATGGGGGTGCGGGGGCAGAGCCCCCTGCTGAAATCAGTGTTTGGACTAGTAGCAGTTGTCAGTGTGTTTTGTGATCACTGTCAGTGGTGCTGCTTTTACTTGTGGCATTTGTTCCTGCCACCATTCTGAACAGCACTGTATGGATGGCGCTGTTATTGACAGTGCTGTTCATACATATGCTGTTCAGATCTAGTGGCCCCTGCATTAAGGAATGATGCTTAGAAGTACTGCATGAGTGGTATCACATTGGAACAGCAATATTTTCACAGCAAAGTCCACCACAGCAGCAAATCTTGCTAGGTGGCTGTGGTGGTCTGCTGTTCACTGATGCTGTGACTCTCAGTGTTTCACCCCCCACCCTGAACCAACTCTGACTCAAAGTTGGTTATTGAGAGTTGGGGGTTGTGGGGCACACAGCATCCCCCACATGAGGGGTGCAGGGGATGAAGCCCCATGCAGAAAAACTCTTTGTCCCGATGGGAACAATGCTGACTGTCAGCATTTTTCCCATCGCTGTGCAGGATGTCGACAACATTGTTGTCAATATTCTAACATAGAACCTGCATGAACACAGTGGAGCAACATGGCACCAATTATGGTTGCATTCTGTGTGCTGGTGAATGGTGCGGGATTGCCTGCACTGTGTAACAATGCTCAGCAGCACTGTATGAACACTCTGGTGCAACAAAACACATCACGGTGGTGTACTACTTGCTGATGAAAGATGAGGGAATGCCTGCACAAGGGAGTAATGTCAGAAGCACTGTATGAACACAGTGGAGTGACATGGCACCCATCAAGGTGGTGTACTGAGTGTTGGTGAAAGGTGAGGGGCTGTCTGCACAGTGGATTGACGCTCAGAAGCACAGGTGGAACACAGTGGGGTGACGTGGTACCAATGATGGTGGTGGGCTGTGTGCTGGTGAAAGGTGAGGGAGTGCCTGCTTTCTGGAGTCATGCACAGAAGCACTGCATGAACACCATGGAATGACATGTCACCCATCACTGTGCTGTAATGCAGACTGGTGAAAGGTGAAGGACTGCCTGCATAGAGGAGTGATGCTCAGAACCACAGCTTGAACACAGTGGGGCAACATGGGACCAATCATGGTGGTGTGCTGCATGCTGGTTAAAGGTGAAGGACTGCCTGTACTGAGCAGTGATGCTCAAAAGTACTGTATGAACACTCTGGTGTGACAAGATACATGTCATGGTAGTGTACTGCTTGCTGATGAACGATTAGGGAATGACTGCACAAGGGAGTAATGTCAGACGCACTGCATGAACACAGGTGTACATCAAGGTGGTGTACTGCACGCTGTTGAAAGTGTAGGGACTGTCTGCACTGTGGAGTGATGCTCAGAAGCACAGCTTGAACACAGTGGGGTGACACGGCACCAATAACAATAGTGTACTGTGTACTGGTGAAATATGAGGGAATGCATTCTCTGTGAAGTGATGATCAGAAGCACTGCATGAACATTGAGGAGTGACATGGCACTCATCATGGTGGTGTAATGTCAACTGGTGAATGGGTATGGATTGCCTTCACTGAGCAGCAATGCTGAGAAGCACTATATGCACACAGTGGGGCATCATGGCACCCATCCCTGTTACATACTGAATGTTGGTGGAAGGTAAGGGACTGTTTGTACCTGGCAGCAATGCTCAGAAGCAATGAATGAACACAAAGGGGTGCAATGGCAACCATAATAATAATAATGTTTATTTCTAAAGCACTCTTCACAATGTATCAAAGCTGTGTGTTGGTGAAATGTCAGGGACTGCCTGGATAGTGGAGTGATGCTCAGTAGCACTGCATGAACATAGTGGGGTGAGATTGCACCCATCATGGTGGTGAACTACGGGCTGGTGAAAGGTGAGGGACTGCCTGCACTGTGAAGTGATGTTCAGAACCATTGCATGAACATAGTGGGGTGACTTGGCACACATCATGGTGGTGTAATGTGGGCTTGTGAATGGATAGATACTGCCTGCACTGTGGAGTGATGCTCAGAAGCACTGAATGAACACAGTGTAGTGACAGGGTACCCATCATGGTGTGTACTGCATGCTGGTTAAAGGTGAGAGAGTGTCTGCACTGTAGAGTGATGCCCAGAATCACTGTATGACACAGTGGTGCAACATGGCACCCCATCCCACTTGTTTACTGTGTGCTGGTGAAAGGTAAAAGACTGCCTACACACAGGAGTGATGCTTAGAAGCACTGCATGAACACAGTAGGGCAACATGCATAAATCCCTGTTGTGTACTGCTAGCTGGTGAAAGATGAGGTATTATCTGCACAAGGGAGCAATGCTCAGAAGAACTGCATAAACAAAGTGGGGCAACTTGACCATCATTATGGTGAAGTACTGCATGCTGGTGAAAGGTGAAGGACTGCATGCACAGGAGAGTGATGCTCAGAAGTACTGCATGAACCTAGAGGGGTGACATTGCACCCATCATGGTTGTGTATTGCATGCTGGTGAAAGGTGAGGGACTGTCTACTGCAGTATAGCATTACAGCCATTTGCAAACTGACTAGGGAAAGGTTAATGTACCAGGAAAGGTTTAACAGAGTGCCACACAGGCACACGTGCACACACACACACACACACACACACACACACACACGCATACATGCATGCACACATGCACGCATGCATGCATGCACAAACACACACACACAAACACATGCATACACATACACACACACTCATCTCCATGATGCAAGCAGAATTCAGAACTTTGTCTCTCTGCTTGCATGCATCATCCCATATTAGCCTTCGTTGTTGTACTAACTTTCACCAATTAATTTCAAAAATATGAACAATAACCAGAATAACCAATATAAAAAACTCATTAAGTGATTTACATAAGTTAGTGTGTTATTTACTGCTGTTCTTTTTTTAATTCTTGCAGATCGCAGTGCCTGAAATCTGAACCTCCTTCCTCAGTCTCAATTACAGTTTATGGCTGGGAAAGGCTGATTAAGCTGACATGTATATGAGCTATGAATTGTTCTTGAAAGTGAATGCTACCCAGATTTAAGCTAGTAACCACATTATCACACAAAATAGTCCAGTGAAACACTGATCAGCTGACAGAACACAGCAGACTGCTTCAATTAGGAGAGTGACTGCACAAACAGCCACTTTTATCTAGCCCATTTGGAATCTGGAGCGCTCCTTTTATCTACTGTGATAGTAAGACATCTGCAGGGCTCTGCCCACTGCAACCATAAAAAGGAGACACAGGTAATACTGAAAACTATAGAATGACAAGTTCAGTGTCCATAATATATGAGCTAGCTGAAAGCATAATCTTTGACAATATTATGGACTAGTTAAAAACAAGTGGTCAAATAATCTTGGTCAGCATGGGTTCACAAAGCAGAGGTCCTGCATAACAAATTGACTATGTTTTTATGAAGGGATTAGCTATCTAGATTTCAAAAAAGCATTTGACAAGGTACCACATACGTGGCTTATACAAAAACTAAGTGATTGCATCATTAAATGTCAGTACACTGACTGGATTGCATCTTCACTGACATAAAGAACGCTAAGAGTTACAATTAATGGAAAAATATCAAATGAATGCCCTATAACAAATATATACCCCAGGGGTATGTATTGGGCCTGATGCCCTTTAAAATATACATGAATGACTTAGGGAAGGGGTGCTGTAATAACAACAACAAATTTGTAGATGATACAAAAATATGAGGTCCTGTAGAAAGTGGCAGAAATATATTCAACAGGAAGTTGGAAACATGGTCCAATGGCAATAGCATGGAACTTAATATTAATAAATGTGTAGTTATCCATTTTGGAAACAATTGTCAACAACAAGAATACTTTATTAAGGGAAAACAGCTGAATGAAGGCACTAGAAAGGGATTTAGGAATACTAATTGATAAGAAACATGAATTCAGTGAATACTGTAGAACAATATTTATCAAAGAGAACAGAGTGTTAGGGTACATCACAAAAGTATTTGTAAACAAAAGCACTGCTGTAATGTGCCCTCTTTATAGAGCATATGTGCACTCACATCTTGACTAGAGGTGTACGAAGTGCTTAAAATTCACCACATATAGTATTTCGCTTAGAACCTGAATTTAATGTAATACTCCACAAAGCAAAGCGAATAACTTGGCATCTCGAAGTAACATGAAATCCCCAGTGTTCTCTATGGACTTCATGTTACTTTGCCTTTTTTTCTCTTTAAGGCAAATTTTGCAGTGATTCATAGAATGTAAGGTCACATGGGCTCTATATTGTCTTGCACAGCCTCAGTTCAGCATAGTGTGTGTAGTGGAAAGCTGGAGATAGTTTGCTGTCAGAACTCTGAGAATCATACCATCAAAAAACCTTTAAAAGTGATTTTTTTCCACAAAATTTTGTGTCAAAATTTAGTACACTGAGGCCCAGATATCCAAAAGGGTTGCACATGGCGCAGTGTTTGCACCATACACCCAACCACTGATGCCTCGGTGCGACCAAAAGGGAAAAGTCATTGGCACAAATCCTGTTGCACTGAAGCACATCAGTAATGTATGCAGGCACAGGTGGGGGGGGGGTTTGCCCATGCAAATCCTGCACAGCCCAATATTCAGCCTGGGATGTGCAGAGCCATGCATGCGCAAACCTTACCTGCACCATCTCAAAGTTACGCCAAAAAAAAGGAACAACTGATGGTCACCCACAGGTAAGCTGCCACATTGCAGGGTACAACACGGCAACTGCCACCTGTGGGTGGCCACCAGAGCTCCGGCTGCACCTGGTGGCACCCCTCATGCCCGATCATGGGCATCTGTCAAAAAATAGAATAAGTTCCTATATCCCTGGTGGTCCAGTGGACCACTATGTGCCCAATCTCAGGCATCTGTCCAAAAAGAGAACACCGTCCTATATCCCTGGTGGTCCAGTGGACCGCTTTCTGCCCGATCATGGGCATTTGTATGAATAAAATGGTCCAATATCCCTGGTGATCCAGTGGACTGCTCTCTGCCTGAACTTGGGCATCTGTTAAAGAAAGAAAAAACAGTCCTATATCCCTGGTGGTCCAGTGGACCGCACTCTGCCCTATCGTGAGGTACCCCCCTCCCCACCGACCCACTGAATCATTCACATATCTGGAATGTGTAGTATGGTAGGGGCTGCACACCCATTGGCCCACGCTGTGAACCAATGGGTGTGCAGCCCTACCAAGGTGTCAGTCAGCAGGCGGCATGGCGGCAGGCGGGTGGGGTGCTGCTGCCCACCAGCTGACTGGGGGGGAGCAGGGCGGTGGGGCTCAGTGGGTCAGTGGGGAGGGGGGTACCCTAGACCACCAGGGTAATAGGAGTTTTTTTTTTACAGATGCCCGCGATTGGGCAGAGTGCGGTCCACTGAACCACCAGGGATATAGGACTGTTTTTTCTTTTTTTAACAGATGCCTGAGATCGTTCCACTGGACCACCAGGGATATTGGACCATTTTATTCATACAGATGCTCACAATCAGGCAGGAAGTGGTCCACTGGACCACCAGGGATATAGGATGGTGTTCTCTTTTTGGACAGATGCCCGTGATCGGGCACATAGCGGTCCACTGGACCACCAGGGTTACAGGAAGGTGTTTTATTTTTACAGATGCCCATGATCTGGCTCATAGCGATCCACTGGACCACCAGGGTTATAGGAAGGTTTTTTTTATTTTTACACAGATGCCTGCGATCGGGTTGCAGGGGACGTCAATCCCCGACGGCTGCTGCCTGGCAGGGCACCAGGTGCAAGTCATCAGGGATCGGTGCACCCTACATGCAAATGGGGCCATAATGACCTGCAAATGGTCCCATGTGCGCCTTGCATAATTTATGGCCCCATTTGCATGTCAACTTTTGAATATCACTGGTGCTATGAATGGCGCAATGGCACTTGCGCTAGTGCATCTCCATGCTCCATTCTGGCCACTTGCGCTGGTGCAGTGCCACTGCACCATGCACACTGGGGGTGGCCAGGGTGCGATATTCAAAGCTGCTGAGCCATGACACAGCTCCGTTGAACATCGCCCAGGCCACACCCCTGCGCAGCCAAGTTGAGCTGCACCCAAGCTTGTGCCACAGCCTGGCATAGTTTGAATATCCTGGCCACATTGTAGTAAACCCTTGTGTGTTTATATAATCAAGCATTTATTGATTTTGTGTGAATATTTAATATTAATTTAGTACATTCAGTCTCTGTACTGACAGACACTGTAGAAGTGTGCTTTGGGGGAAGGGCGGATCTGTGGTGTAGAAGGGAGATTCACAGTGAGAAAGGCAGTCTTTCCAACTGTTGTTGGCTAGTGTTTTAGTATTTGTGTGTTTAGGCACACAGTAATACTTCTACTAAGTTTTTATCAATTTTTGCTGTTTGTTGTGCTGCTGTGAATTTTTTCAGTCTGTTTAAAAGACTGTGTTGTACTTTACTGAACTGTTAAATTTTCTTCGCATTACCTTTAGTCAGTGTGCATGCCATCAAGTCAAACACATTTTATTGTGCCACTGTAATATCAGTACTCTTAATTTCTGATCCAGTCTGTAGTATTTTTTCCTGCTTCTATCTAACTATTGCTGCAAATCCCCCTCCCCCCATACACACAAACAAAATAAGGTATTGTTGTTCCACTGTAGAATTTCTGAAGACTGGTTGGTGTCTTGTTGTGCATGTGTGGCGACATCTCCTAAGTGCTCAATTTCCATCTGGAAATCACTGTTGTTGTTCTTTGGCTTCCCATCCACCAACAATTGAATAAATATAACATTGTTGGTTATTGTCTGTGTTCTGTTTGTTGAAATTGTTGTCACTGTACCACTATCGTGTGTTTCCCCATACTACCATGAATACTGTCTCTCACTGCATATTATAGCATTTAACTGAAAGAAAAAGATGTAATAAAGAAAAGTACCTATTGCAATATTTTTGGCATTGTAGTCTTGTGAATTCTCTTGAATTTGCTAGCAACCTACAAAATTAGAAACATCACTTTTTGCAATAAACATTTTTCTTTTCTTGGTGACTCTATCTAATCTGAAAAAATGCCCACGAAGACACAGTCAGGCAATGGCATTTCTGACTGTGGTGTATAAGCCACATAAGTCAGTGGGGTATAAGCTTTGGCTCTGTGGGCAGGCTTTCTATCACATCACATGGAATAAATAAAAAAAGAAAAAAATCTTTCAAGGGAAAACGTACTGTGTCAGAGAGGTTTAGGCCAGGCAAGGTCCATGAATCTGTGTGGGTAGCAGCAGTGTCTGCAGCATCACCCTTAGCATAGGTGGTGTGTGAAATAAATTCTGTCTGTGGGTCTGAAATAAAATCTGCCAGCCAGTCGTCAAGTAACAGCAAGTAGCCATGTAGGTAAAAGTTGTGAATTAACACCGGAGGTTTACTACAGGCATGAGAAGGATGTCTTTGAATGTTCCAGCAGTGGTCAGAGTGCCAGTGGTGGTGCTCTGAGAAGCACTGCCAGTGCAAAGTTCATGATATATGTCACACTCATGTCATAGCGCATCACGTTCTTCATGACCATCATGATCACGTATCACACCACTTCAACTTTTTTTGTCCAACCCTGTTTTTATCTTTAATCTTCGGTTTCATCATGAATCAGAAGAACGCCCAGTTATCATGTCATGTCACTCATGATCCTTGGTCCAGTATGATGCTTCTGTTAGTGTTCAATGTTCTGTAGGATGCCTTACTTAAATATTTGTCCTCACGAAAAGCCAGCTCTATTTAATCCAATAGATATTATCTCAGTGTGAACATTGTACAGTTCAAGGAAGTTCATGGCTCGTGTCATGTCATGATCACAACTCATAAGACAAATCACATTCTTCATCTTCACAATCATGATTCAGACCACTTCAACTTTTTTGGTTCAACCCTGTTTTTTTTTTTAATCTTCAGTTTCATCACAAACCAGAAGGACACCCAATTACCATGTCATATCACTCAATATCCTTGGACCAGTATGATGCTTCTGTTAGTATTCATGTTCTGTAGGATGCCTTATTAGCAGATGGGCTGAAATCTTTGTCCTCACAAGAAGCCAGCTCTATTTAATCCAGTAGATATTAGCTCAGCATGAACGTTGTACATTTCAGGTAAGTTCGTGACTCACGTCATGTCATGATCATGACTCATGAGATGAATCACACTCATTTTCACAATCACAGATCACACCATTTCAACTTTTTTTGATGCAACATACCATGTAGGACAATCACATCTACAGTGGTGATTGTACAAAAGTTTATCAGTATTGAGGTGTATCTCGAGGTACCCTGAGGTAACACTGAAGCACTCAAGTTCAATTTGCATTGACTGTAAAGTGATCCTGCCTCAGTACCACCAAGGTATATCTCGAGGTACACCTCAGTACTGATAAACCTTTGTATGATCACCACTGTATGTTTGTACCCAGTCATTATGATGGTGATGCTGAATAATGCTGGTGAAGCAGACCATCCTGGTGGCAGCGTCAAACTCTGTACCATTGAGGTTGCTGATGCAGTCATGGAAAAAGAATTTCCAAGTGGGTAAAAGTCTGGCATTGAGAATTGCGAGGAATGCTTTCCTTTTTAATTTTTTGTGTCCCTTGATTTCCACGGGTGTTAAGTCTTTAACAGTGATGACATGCAGGCCAGATGATGGATATAACAAAAGACAGGAACAGCTCCACTGGGTACTGATACTGAATAAGGTACTGGAATGAACTCAGAATAAGTTCTTCTTCATCTGTTTGCAGGTAGCATCAAGGAACTGTGGGCAGGCAGTATGTTCCATTCTGAAGACGGACAACAGTTTAGATACACTGAAGACCTGGAAAGAAGACAATAATATTAATGAAAATTGTTTTCCAATGATGCATGCAACCCCTCCCCCCAAAAAATAATACTACTTTTCATGGCTTGACATTATTCGTACAGCCAAAGTCAACAATCAGACACATGTGGGACACATGTGTGGTGGCAACATGGTTGCATCACTACAGTCATGAATCTGTGTGCTGTGACCTGAGAATGTAAAAGAAATGAACAGTAATGAGAAATACTTATAATTCAATCACTCATAGCAGTACCCCCCCAGAAAAAAATTGAAATTTCACAGTACCACATTAGATGGCATCACATATGTATAGCATGTGAATGTGACCATGGCCAACACACTGGTGAAGGGGAAACATTCAATATGTATGATGATGATGATTCCCTGCAAAGCAACAACATTACTGACTGCTTACAACAAAAAACAAGACTCAATACAAATTAAATGGCAGTGTCTCTGAAAAAACATGACAGTGACACGTAACATAACTTACCATTGTTGGTATGAATGCACACACATAGGGCAGCATGTTTCAGTTAAAGCAGCAGAAGACTTTTCCAGAATATCAAATTAAAGTTCAACCCATGGTCATCACTGGCTATCATCATTAAGCAAATACACTGTACTGTACATCAGCAGCAGCAGAACACAGCAGGACAACAGCAGCAGCAGGCAACAGTAAGCCATTTTCTCACTTGGGACACTTATGCAGAGTTCTGGCTATAGGTGCATGCTTTAAGCAGTGCATCAAGAAATACTTGTGACTTTTCTGAACAGTTTCTCTTGTGATTATTCTTCATCTGTATTTTTCATGAAATTAAAGCAGTGGGACAATAGCAGCAGCAACAGCAAATGGCATCACCAGGCAATACTCTCACTTGGGACACTGTGATGCATTTCTGGCCTTATTCTTCATCTGGGCTTTTCATGAAATTAAAGCAGTGGAGCGTTCACAAGATAGGACATTTGGGGGGGCATAGTAGGTGATTTAATGATATTGTGATTATTGCACTGCTTCTTTAACCAAATGAAAGGAAAAAAATAATAATTCTAATCTAAATCACACCTCTCACAAATGTATCACACCACCATTATGCTTTCCACAATAGAAAGGCAATTTCTAAGAGTTCTTACTTACTTTCATTTATTTTTTAAATGTCATAGGGTCCACAAAATTGCAGATGCTGCACACTTTCAATACAGGTGATACTATGGCGAAGCAAAGCCCACTTCAATAAAAGTGTATTGCAGCATCCGAAAAGTTGGTGACCACGGGAATTTAAAAAAATAAAATAAAGAAAGTAATAAGAAAAAAATAGTTTCTATTGCAGAAACCATAAGAAGAGGTGGGACATTGGAGGAACTGGGGATTTATAATTATGAGAGTCAAGAAATCCTTGTCAATTTTGTGAATATTTTTTCAGGAGATTATTATTCACATTGGGACACTAATACTGCATGCTAAATGATGTATACTGAAAGCCGACAACATTCGGAAGGTAAGAAATTATGGGGGGGATTGCCATGGTAGGTGATTTTAGGTAACTTTAGGATATTTTGATTGTAGTTGTGGGTATGTATACTAAGAAACTTTAACATAGTGAACAGTATCCAAAAAGTAATACAGCCTGACAATGAACACATCAGTACAAGAATGCAGTTACAATTTTGACCGATACTTATTTATTTTATTTTACATTGCCACATAATGTAATTACTTGTATATACAAACGATACCCTTCTTTCAACAATTGAAGTAGGTGGCACTACATTGCTAAATTGCATAGATTGACACTTTAGAAATAATACAGCATCAGGCCACTAAAATAATACCAAATAATGCCAGCTAAACTTACAATGAAATATTAGATCATACAGCTCTGGAGATGCAAAGAATAGGTGGTGATTTGCTATTAATGTAGTAGTAGTAGATACAATTTATTGAAACAGTAATAACATCATTAGGGCTATACATGCCCTTTTCTCAAGGTGCACCTGTTTAAAGTGCCAAGTTACAATGGCATAAAATACATGTGCAAAAAAACACAATAAAGAATACATATCCAAATGTACACATTTTTAGCAATAAAGGGATATTACACACTTGACAAAAGAGATAATAAAAGAAAAAAAGGCAATACAATACTCACATTAAATCATTACCATTATGATTCTTGTCACCACATACACTTATATTTATCTTCTATCCATTACAAATGCAACAATACCTCATTTCCCAATAAACATCAGCTTTAAAAACATTTGAGTTCATAAGTGTATTTTTAACGTGCAAAGGCAGTTGGTTCCAGCAAATAGCTGCCTTATACCAAAAAGTCATAGCTGTAAATGTGTTTTCAAAGTTTGGTACTATTATCTCTCTGACCTTATTTTTCCTCAAATTATGGCCATATTTTAGTTTCTCTAACCTCTCTACCAGTTTGTGCATCTAATTATTTTTAAATCCCATGGACCTGTGTGGCCCACACCTGCTTTCTTCTGAGCTCCAGTGAGCTCCAGCCAATGGAGCCATACATAGCACAGTGGTGGATGTTAAACTCACACTTCAATACAAATCTTGCCAGCTTGTTTAAAGTCAAATCCAATGTTTCCAATTGATGCCTGTTTTTGTGACAGTAAATGTGACTTTCGTAGTTCACAATGGATAGTAGTATTTGATCCACCATGGTTTGGTGTACTTTCTTAGTTATACAATATGACAACTGTTTTGCTGCCCCAATCTCATGTTTGCTTTTTTCCTAATTCATTTATATGGTATTCAAATGTTAAATGTTGGTCTATGTGAACTCCCGGATATTTATATACCTCAGTTTGTTTCAAGATGTTACCTTCCCTGGTCTTAACCTCTATCTTAAAGTCCAAACTATCTCTAACTCAATTAGGTTTTGAATAGAACCACATTGTTTGAGATTTTTTTTGTTTATTGCCAGCCTTATGCCAGCAAAAAACTTTTGCATAACCAAAAAATCCTTTTTTAACCTATCCTCTACTTTCTTTTGGTGTTTTCTATCAGCAATAAGTACTGTGTCATCCGCATATAAGCAAGTGGAAGTATTAGTTAAACAATTGGGCAGATTGTTTATGAAAGAAAGAAATAAAAGGAGGCCCAGTATTGATCTCTGTGTGACCCCTAGAGTTATAGGTAGTGGTTTTGAAATAATTCCATTTATACTAACAACCTAAACTCTATCCACTAGATAAAAATGAAACCACTGACAAGATTCAGTTTCCACACCCATTTTTACCAATAAGTTTAACAGAATTTTATGGTCAACAAGATCAAAAGCTTTTGATGGGTCCATGTACACCGCACCCACGGACCTTGCATCCTCTAATGGAGTAGCAATCAGATCTAACAGGTCCATGAGTGTGGTGGCCGTGGACCTGCCCCTTCTAAAACCTGACTGAAAGGATGACAACTTCCTATACTTTTCAAGGTAGTCCATTAGTTGCCTATGGACTATTCTTTCTAATATTTTAGAGACAGTGGACAACAAGGCAATTGAGCGATAGTTTGAGGGGTTGGTGGAATCACCTCCTTTAGCTAGCGGGACAATTTTGCTAGTTTCCAGCTCCGGAGAAATATCCCCTCACTCACGTACAAAATAGTGAGGGGTGAGAATTTGCTGCCCCAGATGGGTTGAAAATGTGTTAAAAATGTAAACAGTTTAATCACAACCTCCATAAACAACAGCTATCAGTTAGAAGTTAGCACACCAAAGAAAGATACTAGGAACAATTTCTTCACTAATAGAACAAGGAGGTGGAACACTCTGTTGGAGAAAATAGTTGAATCACTTAATGAAGCAATGTTTACAGTAAAAGGAAATTTGATGAATTCATGACAAGAAGGACAATAAATGGATATAACCACTGGTGAGTGTGAGAGAGTTCTGAGTGACAAAAGACCTTAACTGTTTTGTTCTTCCTAGTATTATTCCTTCCTTTGATCACCACCCCTTCCTGGGAGTTTGACACATTCCAGATCTATACAGCTAAGATGTTTGGGCTCTGAATTATGAGAGTTCTAAAAATGCCTACCAATCAGATTATCTGTTTTACCAACTGCAATGGAGTGTACGTGCTCCTGGATACAGTGTTTTCTCATTCATGCAGTTTTCCCCAGACAGCATAACTCACAGGTACACCACATTGCACAAACCACAAATATAGTTATACATGATATAACATCTCTGATAATGATCTTCCTGATATTTGTGGGACTAGTGAAAAAACTATCTGATAGTGAATACTGACATATGTTGCAGTTTTGACATTTGAAGCACCCACTTGGTTTAACTGGAAGCCAGGTGTTGGTTCCTATCTGCTGTTTCGAGAACTTTCTATGAAACAATCTGTTTTGAATATTTTACTTTTTTCCTAAAGTTTACACAAGGCTTATTTCCAACAGCTTTATTAACACCTCCATCACTCATTAAGATCTGCAATTTTCTCCAAATTGTATTGACAATTCTACCTGTTATATCATTATAATGTGTGGAGAATGTGATGGGGTGTCAGGCATTTTTAATTTCTGGCTTGACTTAGGGTCATTGAATTTCTTCCTGGTTCTTGTCATTGACCTCTCTCTGAGTTTGTACTCCCATTAAAAGGACATTGTCAACCCCCTTGGGCTTCAAAGTGTCCATAGTTTAAAAAACACATTTTATGACTGTTCCCATTCTAGAGAGACTGTTTATACAGCTGATAGTTTGTTTCAGATTCTTTTTTTCTTTTAAAAAGTGAAAAACTGAGTGCCCACCATACTGGTGTTACCACATCAAAACATGTTTATTTACAATTCTTGACCAGCTCCCATTGCATTTTTCCTGTACTCAGGAGCACCCACAACACCATCTAGCCACTCATTATGCAGTGGAAGTGGATGAGACTATGGTATCATGAGTGGCTGTACTTTTGATCATGTTTCTAATGTTCAGGATGTATGAAATAAGAGTAGTTTGATTATCTGAAGCAAAACCAAGCTGGGTAAAGCTATACATTACCATGCATTTCAGTTCTAATAAGCAAGGAAGCAGATAAAACAACCAGCAACATAAATGAATTTTAGAGAGGGTAAGCAATCATAAAATGTGGGTTTTTATCTAAAAATAATATGATGCAAAAAAGGTTGACAGTGTCCCTTTAATGAATAATGATGTCATATTTAATGGACTATTGTAACTGATCTGTTGTGCCCCGTGCTCTGACAAAGCCTTTGTGGTGAAGCACCAGGGCATTGTTCCTCCCTAGGTAATTGATTATGAACTGACTATTAGTGTAAATAAATTTTCTGTTCATGTAATTCATTGTGTTTGAGTTCTGTGTGTGCTTCAGAGTGTGGTATACCTGTTTGTGCTGTTGATAGTCAAGAGTTTAGCTGCTTTGTTACCTAAACTGCCCAGGATTCACTGGAACACAGATATCCCTTCCAGACCAGTTCACCCAAAAAAAAAAAACAGCTGGTGGAATGCCATTTAGCTAGCTTCGAGACACCTCTAGGAAGATGGCCACTTAAGAGGGTAACATTAATAGGATAATGAAAACATTCTACAAAATTTCTGTAGCTCATCCACTGATCCTTTGATCTACAGATTGGGTCCTTACTTAAGTCCCTGCAGCTCCTTAAGTTTACATCAAACAGGCTTGGACTCTCAAAGTCCCCTTTACCACACTTGAGGTAGAAGCTGCACAGACAGCCTTTAGTTCCTGCAAGTCACCTGGATGGGATGGGTTCCTGACAGACCTCCTTCAACTTCTGGCCCGCATGATATGCCATGTCCTGTTACACCTTTACCAGGAATCCATGACTTCTGGCATTTTCCCTCAGACCATAAGAACAGCTACCATCACTGTCCTACCTCAGAAAGGAAAAGAGCATGCAGACCTGGCCAGCTACAGGCCTATCTCCCTTATCACTGCTGACAGCAAAATATTCACCAAAGCTCTGGCCATGAAGCTCAAGCACCTGTTACTCTTCTCTACCCTTCTGTCCTAATTTGTCTTTTTCTGAGGGCACCTCAACTCAGACCACCACTGCACAATAATAAATCTCATGTATGTAGCAAAGAGTGGCACTGCACCAGCTACAGCAATAGCCATAGATCTTGAGAAAGCCTTTGACTCAGTGGAATGGGGGTATCTCTATAAGGTGCAGGAACTGATGAGTTTGTCCTTCAATTCCTTGCTTTTATAAGGACCACGTACTCCAGCCACATGGCCAAATTACTTTCCAACTACACCATCTCTGACCCATTGTCCTTGCAGAGGGGACTCAAAAAGGCTGCCAATCTCCCCCCCCCTTCTATTTATTCAGGCTGTTGAGCCCCTATCTGCCACAATCAGAAACATCCAGATATTCTCCATTCTTCAAGTAGGGCAGGATCATTACAGTTTAAGATCCTTATGTATGCAGATGATTTGCAGACCCTTACCGACAATGCACATACCCTGGCAACCTGACAACTTGAACATCTTGCATCCTTTTCTAGCATTTTTTGCCTTAAAATCAACAGGTTTAAGATGTAGATCCTTCCCTGAAATAGGCACTGTGAAGCATCTGCATTACAGCATCTGGGGATGTTATGGATACATGAAATGATCAAATACATAGGGGTTACTATCTCACCAAAGATTGTGAAGATGTGTGATCTAAACCTTGCCCCAGTGTTGACTGATGTATGTGCTAAATGTGAATGATGGAAACCCATAAGGCTCTCAAGGGCTGATAAGATATAGGCCATCAAAATTATCACTACTCCCAAGCTATTCCATAGTCTGTCTGATCTTCCAATACACATCCCCAGCAAATGGTTTAATATTGTATATAAAATAATAGTTTCTTGTGGGAGGGTGGACAGCCCAGATATAGTTGGGCTATACTCAGAGCTCATTGGGAGAGAGGTGGTTGAGGACTTCCTTGATTCCCGGCATACTCTAGGGCCTTCCACATGGTGTAGATGCTCAGATAGCTGTATCTTCCAGACCAGTCTCCTCCAGTATGGCTGAGCTTGGAGGCCTCACAGACTAAGGGTGGTTTCCCATATTTCTGTCTCTACAATCTCTACACTAAGTTCTGAAAATGCATCTCACTATTGGGGCCTCTCTAACAGTCTGGAAAAAAGTGCAGAAGATGACAGACCTACCTCTAGCACACCCAGCCATGGCCCTGCTATAAGATAACTCCAGCATTATCATTGGTGAGACACCCCTGTGATTGTATAAGTGGGAAGAAAAAGGGATCAAAACAGTTAAAGACCTGCTTATCCCTAACTCCACCCTTATGGATTCCTTCCAGGGGCTTCAAAGAAGGTACTGTCTAGAAAAGGAAGAATTCTGGCTGTACCTTCAAATTAGGAGTGTCATATGGCCCTACCTACAGTGGTCCAATGAAGCAACCGCAACCTCCTCATGGTACCCCATGATCACTTGACCCAAAAGGCATAGCAGGCATTATTTACTGGCACCTTTGGGACAGTGCTTCTGAGCAGACAATCAAAGCATAAGAACAACATGTCTGGGTAAATCAATCACTGAAATAAATTGGGTGGCATGCTGGAGGCTCGCCTACCCTGCTATGATGGATCCCGTGGCTAGGCCCATGCAAAGTAAGATATTGCATCTCTGGTACTGCACACCAGTGATGTTTCATGCAGCCCATCTAATCCCAAACTCAAAATGCTGGAGGTGTGACTACCCGCATGGAGACTTATACCATATTCTACGACAATGCCCAAACTTCAACCCCTCTTGCAGCAAATTACAGATTACCATAACCAGGTACTGTCACTTCATATGCCGATATGCCTTGAACTCCTATTCCTAGACTCTCCTGAAGGGGTCCAACACCTCAATACCAAAATTCTGGCATGGTTTTATAGGTGTATGTGGAGGCAAAAAGGCTGATGCTGAGAAAGTAGCACTCTATGGAGATACCTATGCTCTTAGAGCTTCTCAACATGTTAACCTTACTTGTCAAATACAAATGCTTGTCATACCTCAGTAGCAACTCTCTGATGTCAAACTATGCCACATAGCCACCCTTTCTGAACCATTTGAGGGTCAGTGATCCCATGAAGCCATCCCTGATAGCCATACCTAGAGTAGACACTTGCTAAGAGATCTAAGGCCTCATTCCAAGATATGGATCCTGGTCATAAGGATTGTATAGACCTCCTCTAGTTTAGGGTCCAGGAGACTATATATACTGTCACAAAATACCTCTCTGATGCTTAAGATCCTTAATGCTATAATCAACTACAGTGATCCTGTCTAATACTGTTATTTGTGGGATATAGTTAACTATACTAGGTTGACATTCCTGTCTTCATCCTGGGCCTGTGGATTCTTCTCCTGGCCATCCTGACACTATAAATTCTGAGCACAGATGGTGCCACTGGCACTATTTTATAATGCATTTGAATTTCTAGACAGAGGTATACTATTTTAGAAATGTTTAATGTTGGATTTGACAACCTATTTAAAAGAAGCTGTTTCTCACCGATATTGTAACCATACTCAGTGATGATCCTGTACTGTACATTTAAAAATTACAAAATAACATGCCATTCCTGAAACTTATGGAATGGTGTCATGCATAGCAATCCATGCCCTCATGCATTCAGCATTGCCATACATACCTCAGTATGGAGATGAAACAGTGCCCAAACAGCTGGCAGCTCAAACTTATTCATTACAGCACATTGGGTACAAGTACCTTGGGTGGTATTTGACTCCAGCCAGGGAAAAAAAATATACTAAGCCCAAATGTGGTGGTAGTAACACTCCTGGAATTTGTCAGTTTGCCACACTGGCAATGAAGAATGCAACTGGATCATACACGGGTCAGAAAATGCTACAATTTCTCCTGCCTGAGATTTGTGAGTGACTGCACACCCACTCACTGAACATGAGCTTCATTCCAAGCGATAATGCCTGTAATGTAGCAAAATGCATCAAGGATGGTGGTGTCTCAGGGTGCAATGTCTGGCACACTGTCAATCTCTTTGTACAGGAGTTTCAAGCATATGTTGATATCAAGTCCATTTAGACTGGCCCGTCATGTCTATGCCAAATTTGCCAGTTCTGGAAAGGCCTGTGACCATCTCAGGCACCTGAAGATACAGAACAAAATGCCTCAGCACCACATGAAGCTGGAAGTTATCATCAGATGGCACTCAACACTGTACATGATTGAGCACTTTTATAAGCAGTACAAAGCCATCTCTGAATATTGCTGCTGCATTCAAGCCATGACAGTATCCATGTTTCTGATAGCAGGTCAGTGGTGACTAATGAACGGCCTGATCATGATTCTGTGGCTATTTGAACATGCAATACAGGCAGTGAGTGGAGAAACTGCCTGTATCAGTCAAGCCATACCACATCTAATAGTGCTGAGGCAGATGCTGTTGATTGTACAGTAGGTAATGGAGGCAGCTGGTAATAAGGGAAGCTGTTCCTTAATGGAACACATGGGACACATGCTCCATGTCTTGGACAGCAATGTCCATACTTCTAGAATTTTGCAGTCTGCAGATTTTGGGATTGCCACCATGCTGAACCCATGATATAAATAGGGCTGTCATCAATACTTGAAGGTTGGAGTGATGCGTTCCAAATTTTAGTCGATCTTCTAATAAGATGGGCACATGGGGCACCAATGTTAAAGTCACAATTATGTAAGGCACAGCATGAACAAAAACTGAGTGTTGTTACCTTCTTGCATGGTAAACAGGCTGATAAAACATGCAAGGTAACAGAACAAAATAACCACAAATACACTTTAGGATGTTTTGTACCAGGTGGGAATTGACGATGTAGAGGAAAAAGAGGTAGAGGTGGCTGATGAGGCAGCAGGATTGCAGGCAGTGCAATGTGTGGTGGATGCATATTTGGTGGAGATTCGGGCACATTTCTATCAGTGATGAGGCCTTGCTGTTCTGGAGTAACAAGATCACTGGTTGGCCAGCACTGACCTCAGCAGCAATTAAATGCCTGAGATGTCCATCCTTGAGTGTCAGTGTGGAGAGAGTATTCAGTTTGGCAAGGGCCATTGTGTGGGACAAGTGTACAAATCTACCCACTAGAAACATTTACATGCTACCATTTATTAAAATTAATGTGGGGCATATTCCATGCAACACAATCATCTTGGCATTCCTACCATATGAGGGTAGCAGTGGCGGTGAAGATGAGCCTGAAGAGCCTGAGGTTGTCATCACTGGCAAAGTGCCTTGAACTTAAATAGATGAAGTATAGGTGGAGAATGAATTTACAAGTAGGGACAACTATAGTATGGAAGACTGAATGCTGTTTACTTGAGAGGATGATTGAAGCATAAAGGGAAATGTGTTCTGGCCATCATTTCTTCCTCATGAGTTGAATCCATTTCTTTATGATTCAGTTTTGTTTTCCTGTTGTTTTCCTGTCATTATATTTCCCCCATGTTTTGCTACTGTTCCATACATCCTACTGATTATCTGACTCTGCCCTCTCCTATGTGATGCCTACAAACAAGGTAGATAATCAGTGAACACTGCATTATTAAATGTCAAGTTTGCTAACACTATACTTGGCAACTGCTACCTCCACTTCATGCATCTAGATTGAAAAACTTGGACTTTTAAGCCATCATACATGTCATTGACAGTCATACATGCCATGCATCCTCCAGGAATCAAGACACCACCGCCTCCTCCTCTGGCCTATTTGCATCCTCCACACTAACCAACAACATGGGCCACTGCCACCTCCACTTCATACATCCAGGCTGAGAAACCTCGATACTTGTCTAAAACATGTACTACTGTTTTGATGTACCTTTGTCCTTGTAACTGATGTGGAATCCATAAATGAGCAATCGCTCATGGGTGTAGTCCAAGAACTCAATAAATAAATAAATACATTTTAAAAAAAGCATAAATACTGTTATCAGGCAGATCTCCAGGCAGCCAGGCAGCCCTCAAGCCAAGCCTTCAGCCAGCCAGCCCATCAAGGCAGCAAGACCTGAAGTCCTACAAGGTCCAACTTTGCATTATGCTATAGTAAGCTGCTTCACTATTGTTCCCACTCCTTATCATCACTGTTAGTGGTGACTCAGTGCTTACACAGGAGGGGCTTCCATCTTGCTTGCAGAGATTAAAATGTGTTTCTTTCCAGGGGGTGCTGATGAGCTTGAGACCTGTAACCTCTGTCTATTTAACTCCCAAACTGAGAATGCCATTTTCAAACTAAATACAGTATTAACTTACCTTTTGTTGACATTTTAAATAATCAGTTCTGCTGTGGAAAAGGTACTGTACGCTGTTTAGGGAGAAATGTGACAGGAGCCTCTAGAATTGATGGAGGAAGATCACCACCTCCAGTTACCCATAGGAGAGTATGGAGCTGTGGGCCAGGTCTTATGCAAATGCATTGAAGAAATCCGTGGAAAGATTATCCAGACCTGGCATTTTCCCTTTTGCTGAAGATGGTATGGTTCCTTGCACCTCTGTCAATGTTGTGGGGGTATGCAGGGCAGCCTGCTCTGCTGCCTTGATGCTAACCAAATTTAGATCTTTGAGGAAACTGGCGACCTGGACCTCTGGTGGGCATGGCCTCTTTACATATAGCTCTGCACAAAAATCCTTACAATTATTACTAATGTGTTGGGGCCCAGTGACCATTTGTTTCATGGATGTGCTCAGGGATGGGATCTGAATGTCCACAGCTCACTGTTTCAGCCTGTATGCCAGACATCTGGATGCTTTTTCACCTCCTTCCCAGTAATGCTGGTGGAGAAAGAACATTGATCTTTAAGTCTGTTGATATCTGATTGTGTTCATTGTGTTCAACTTGTATTTAAAATGCACTATTCTATGTGCCACCTGGTATCTGTGTTCCAAGACAGCATACAGAGTTTGCTGGTATACTAAAAGTTACCACTGCATTGAGGCACATGGCAATGCTGCCTCCTATCTCCACTGTCGTTTGTGTTAACAATGGAACCCTGGCAGTAGGTATATGGCAGATTCTCAATATACAGGGGATTAAGGCTGGCACAGACAGTCATGAACTTCTCATATGAGGATGATATACTGCTGACCATGTCTAAGATAGAACAATCCCTGCAGGCCACTGTTTGCCTTTTTCCTTTTTTTGGAACCCTTTCTGGCTTGCAGGAGAATTGGACCAAAAACTAGCTTTTGCCACTGATATGCTGCTCATCCCCACCCCCCTCTTTCCGGAATTTCCAGGTCATGTGGGCTACACAGGATATTCATGATTTTTGCATGCTCATCTCCCACTGCATTGAAGATTGGGTAGCTTTAAATCTGCAGCTACTGGTCCCTGAACTGCAACTCAGCATTGACAGATGGCTCACGTTGCAGCACACTCTGCCTGGTAAAATAGCTGCCTTTAAAATTATGTCTCTTCCTAAGATTCATTACTGCATATCTATCCTAGAAACATAGAAGTTGTCAGCAGATAAGGACTTCTTGTTCCACCAAGTCTGCTCTATATTCCCTACATACTGTGCAGCTGGAGACCCTAGTTGATCTCAGGTTTTTCCCCCCTTTGCCTTACTTCTCTGGTCCCCTTGTGTCTATCCCATGCATGATTGAATCCTGTTACCATTTCCACACCCACCAGCTCTGTTGGGAAGCTGTTCCAGGTGTCCACTACCCTCTCCATGAAGAAGTATTTCCTCACATCTGCTCTGAGACTCCTCCCTCCAGCTTCATAATAGTCCTTGCCTGTTGGTGGGAAAAGTTGTAAAAGCATCTTTCCACTTTTCTTTGGGAGCAAGATACACCCAGATTTGGAAAAAAGGTCCTCAGGACTCCTTCTAAGACGGGAGTTTGGAATGTGCCTTGGCCACAGGCCTATCATACCACACAAGGTATTAGAAGTAGTCTGACACGACTGCAACAATCTGCCAGTGCCCCTCTGTGGTTTCAAATTGAAAAATCCCAAAGGGGTAACATGCCATTGTAGGCATTGCTACAGGGTACCTGTCCTCTAGACAATGTACCCACCAGGGCCATGAAATTTACAAGATTCTCTTTTCAGCAGCTACAGAAATGGTCAACACGGCGTGCTTTTTCTTCGGGGCTTTCTGAGTCCCTATTGCATAACCCCAAGCTGTGTATTGCAGGGGACATGGTCTACTGTACCTTCTGGGGAAGGCAAGGAATTCGGACCCTGGGAGATGTTATATGTTCCCACTCAGGTGCATTGAAGTTCTTTCAGCAATTGAGGATGGAATATCATTTACTGGCCACAGATCATTGGAAGTATTTTCAATGGAGGCACATAATGCAGCATTGGCTAGGCAATTCCCTCTACTACTATCCCCCACCCATGGGTGAGACCGTGGACAGCTGGCTCAGATATGCCTCTACAGGGAGCCATAGAACATATGAGCACTTTCAGAGTCTGAACCTTCCTATTTGGGAGGCTCATCGCTTAAAATGAAAGGCTGATTTACAAGGTGAACTGGCAAAAAACCTGGCAAAGGTGTCAGAAAATGGCATATCAGGGGTCCCCTGGACCCCAAAACACAGCTCATACAAAAGAAGATCTTAGGCTTGTGGCACAGAACACCAGTAAGGATGGGCATGAACATCCCTAACAAATGTCGGAGATGCCATCATTCTCCAAGGCAGATAGATCACATCTTATGGACTTGTCCTGTGGTGCATCTTTTCTGGGCAGAGGTTTTTTTTTTTTTTTGGTTGTTTAACCAGGAGTAGCACACTAAGCTGAATACTTTTTTACAGGTGCAACCTGGGAGCACAGGGAAGTTAAGTGACTTGCTCAGGGTCACACAGTATGCAAGGGGAAACTGTGGGATTCAAACCGAGGTCTGGTCTGCTGGATGTCACCAGATTTGTAGCTCAGAGCCTAACACTGCGCTATACTGCTATGTACAGTAGAGGAAATTCTGTGAATGCCATTCCTCTCCTCTCCCCATCTCTGGATACTAGGCAGTTATTCTCTCCTCCTCGGGGAAGAGGCACACCTCAAATGTCTAGTCTATACTCTAGCAGTGATGGAGGCTAAGAGGCAGTTGCTAATATGCTGGCACTCACCCACAGTACTTTCAAGGGCTGACTAATACTCAGGAGTTATGATAAAAATGTCCTACTTCATAGTCCTGTGTAAAAAAAGAGGGACTATAGAGACATTTGATAAAACCTGGGCTGTTTGGCTGACAAATCAAAATCACGTGAGTCGATAAGGAATCAGATAATGGGGAAGCTTTTGCTCAAATAATGAGGGTCAATATAGGAATCCAAATCTCCTCAGCCATTGTGTACACACTAAGCAGAGCCCATAGACAGTAGTTATGCAGTGTTACTGAAATGCACTAGGTCTTCAGCTGGGAATGGGGACAAAAGGGCCTCAATGTTTTACATTCAAGTTAGGTGACGTACATATGCATATGCAATTATAAGAGGTCCAGGTAGTAGAGTATCTGTCATGGGTTAGCTTTTTTAGGCTTTAGCTGAGTAATTCACAGTCATACTGAACATATTGGTGAGTTAACAGTAGTGGTGCATGAGTTAGTACACGGTAGAACTGTTTTTTTTTTTGTATTATGCTTTTTACCCATTCTCCACACCCCTGGTCGGACACTCCTTCAGGTTTTTTCCTCATGGTCCTTCCTGTCTTCTCAAACATCTTTGCACTGGCCACTAGCCTCATATCATGGCTCCCCTGGGAATCACGGCGTATGCCTTTGCAGGGTGGGTCCCCCTCCTCCAAGAGGGAAGGCACTGGAGGGGGACAGCCAGCACACTGTTTTACATTAGCAAGGGTGACACTGAGGGAGTGCCGGCAATCAAGGCCTGACAGCAGTGGGGGACCAGAGGAACCATTATCTGGTTGGCCAGGGCAGTTTTCTGGGTTTTCTCCCAGGGAGTGGCATGCCACATGATGTCAAGGCGTATGCCGACGTACGCCATTCCCCCAATGTTTCAGCTCAGGCCACTGTGCTGTATTCCCAGCCTCCACCAGGAGTCAGCAGGTACCGAGATGTATCTCCGCCTTCCCCCCCTGAGAAGGTGAGATGTCCAGGGATGCTCCTTTCCTTCTCCCTGGCTGGCCCTCCAGTGACTCGAGTTTGTTCCCGAACCCAGATTGCTGGCATTGCAAGAAGAAATCCAACAGCTGCACCTACAGGTCAGCCATGTAGAACTGTTTTTAATGAATTTCTTTTTGGTTGCTTCCCAATGTAGTCTTTTTGCTTTACCATGTCTGTTTATACAGTGTATTTATTTTTTACCCATATATGTTACTGTTGATTCTTGGAGCATAACTGTTTAACCCTATATTTATTCATCTTTTGTTTTTTTTTTTGTTTGTTGGAAATTTCTCATGTATTTGAGTTGGATCTCCATGAGGATATCCCCCCCAATACACACACACACACACACACACACACACACACACACACACACAAGCCAGGTTGTTTTTGTATTGCTATGTAATGTACTTGTGATGTTAGAAATGGAGTAAAATAATACAACTATTTATATGAAAAAAAGGGAAAATATACCATGTTTGATGGATGGTACAGCTGGAACAATGGACAGATTAATTTCCCTGAAGCCAGCAGGGAGAGGAGCACCAATCCTGGGGTCAGCAGGCTCCCTTGGAGTTGTTGAAGCAGGAACATGTTCTGAAATGTAGTGCCCAGAGCCGGACATGAAATAAAAAAACAACACAAAGGTGACACTTGCCTCTATATTGCAGATTCTAAGTGAATTTCAAGCTGAAGCTCAGCAATCAGCCCAGAGGATGGAACAGTTGTTGGACAAGATTTCACCTTGATGTTCTGTAACTGAAACCTGAGTAGAGGGGATAGAAAAGGTGGTGGAGATGAATGAAAAGAACATCAAAACTCTTTCAGATAGAATACTCTTGCTGGAAATTTCAGTAGTTAATGTTACTTTACACAAGCAGATATCACAGTCTTGCACACTGGAGTGTTTTGAAAACAATACAACACTCACAAAAATCTTAGTCTTATATGCTTCTCTACCACAGTTCTCTTGAATGAGTTAAAGGGACATGTGCAGCAGGCATTAAACTCTATTTTCACTATGGATTCTCTCTTGGACCAAGAGCCTGTTTTTTATCCTGCTAGTCATTCCAAGCTTGCACAAGGGGGTGTAAATGGGAACCAGATGGATCCAACAGCCACTGAAGAATCTGTGGGAAGATATATAATACAGTATTATAAAAAAAAGTCTGTTTTTCTGACAAGCTGATTGGATTCGGAAGGTCTTTATCTGTTGGTAAATCCTACATTAACCCACGGATAAAGATCTAGTAGCCAGAGAAGACCCTTCATAAAAAAAAAAAAAAGAAATCCTTCAATGTTTTTGTTTTTCAATTATTTAACCAAGTGAGACACACTAAGCTGAAAGCTTGTTTACAAGTGCAACTTGGGAGCACAGGGGAGTTAAGTGACTTACTTAGGGTCATACAGTATGCAAGCAAGGGCTGTGGGATTCAAACCCAGGTCTCCAGATTTGTAGCTTAGAGCCTTAAACCACTGTGCTATACTGCCCTATAATGCGTTGCCCAAAATGGAAATAAAGCACTGCCATTTTCTTTTCCCACTAAGGGCTCCATAAAGGGCAAAAGCAGAAACCCTAACAAAAACTGCACTGGCCTCCTGAAACAAGTGGCAAAAACAGAATATACAACAGAATACTGAAATCTACGTGCCCGGGATTCAGTATCCCAATGCCACATGCCTGACACACAGTTGCCCGACAGTGGAAGTTTGCCTACAGTGGAGTTTATTACTTGTTTTGGGGGAGCTTCACATCCCCGCACCCCCCACCCCCACAATCACCTTAACTTTTTATAACTAACTCTGCTGTGGGCAAAATTCTGCTGTTGGGCAACGGTGTGTTGGGCATGTGGCATCAGGATTCTGAAACCTGGGCAAGTGGGTTTCAGCCAAACAAAAGTATACCAAAAAAAGCCTCACAATCAGCTCTAAAAGTCATAATACCTTAACAGTGCTAATAACTTTTCCTGACAGTTGCTCCTTCCCACTTCTGTAGTGGTAACCACTGGCTCCTGTGCCAGCTTGCTTGCTCCGGCCTCCTTTCTAGTAGCAGCTGGGACCTGTAGCAGTCACTCCCTCCTGCCTCCCTTGTGGTGACCACTGTCTCCCCTGTCCATCCACCACTGTAACAAGCATATGTGTATGTGGGGGTGGGTGGGCTGCTGTTAGCCCTTTCAAAAAACTAGACAATAATAATAATTTAAAGCACTGAGCTCCCGGTTGAGCTGCACAAACACTGGAGATCATTCTCTCTCTCTTTTGCAGAAATATTTGAAGATCCAGATGCTGCAAGGAGATTCTTTGAAACAAATGTCCAGCTACAGTACCAGGGAACATGGGCTCTGACTCAGAGATAGAGGATGCAGAGGTTACCAAATATCATCTGGTCCAATCAACTGCTACCTGATCTGCCTTGAATTGGACTCAAAAATGACTTCAACTTTTTGATTACTACTGTTGAAATTTTTCCCTTTTTTCCTTCTGCCCTGCTGAGATGTAGTTATAAGCATAACAGATAATGCAGTTTCATTTGAAACTTTAGAACTAAAACACAGGGTAGAAAAATGCTTGAAGTACAGACAAAGTAAATTATTCCTTTTTACATTTACTCTTGGATGTTCAATTATAAAAATAATTTCAAAAACACTTTAGTCCCCCCGAAAATATATACAATTAACTTTTGTGCCTTATGTAGTGTATAGAAAATGCACAGAATATTGAATTTGTTTGCATTGTATTTGTATTTCCTTTGGTCTGTATGAATAAAAATAAAGTACAAAATAAAATGTATTTCTTTCTTTCTTTCTTTCTTTCTTTCTTTCTTTCTCTATCTCCCTCTCAGTACAACTGTGACCATTCACAGGGATGACCGGCAAGCCAGTTACAAAGCTAGACAGCCTGCATGCTGTAGACTTAAGTTGCATCTTCCTCCACTGCTCCTTACCGTGCACCATCATGCCAGGGCATGCCATGGCCCTAACTCTTTTGACAGTATCATAACATGATTTTTTCCTTTTTACATTTTTTTATATTTTAAGTTTTCCTCTCACAGATACACAGTGACACAGTGGTTAAGTAAGGCTAAATACTTCATTTTTTTTTACAGTTTACAGGTATAGTGAGACTGTGGATGGACAATGGATGTACCGTGCAGCCACCATGGTGGCCAAGTCAACCTAAATAATTTCTTATTTTGTCACAGGTTATAGGTATAGTAAGACTAGAAGTGAACAATGGGTATACTATCCATGTGGTCAACCTCAGTGGCTAATTGAGTAGATTCTAAATACTGTTATCTTGTCTTTACAGGTCTTCTGTCTGGTTTTATGTGATAAAGGTGAGTCTGAAAGACCACCTATAACATATAGTGAGCAAACCTGAGCCCATGGTCAAAAGGGTAACAGATATTGTACCGACCGTTGCAAATAGCATCGATTGCTACAATACTTAAGTAAATCACAGAGGAATCTTTTTACCCCCTCTTGTGGGGACAGCCCGCCTACATCACAAACTTAAATAACCAACTCCGAGGGGGGTATGGACCACTGCGCAAATTACCAGATTGCAGAAAAAAAAAAGGTTTCTGCCTGTAGCAGGACCCAAACCCGGTTCTGCTTGTATCGCAAGCACTGGTGTACACCATTATGCTATGCAAGCAGCTCAGTGGCAATTGGCCACAAAGGTGCTATATCCTGCAGTACTGAGTACAGCTCCTTGCTGTACTCGTTATACAGGATATAGCGAGGTATTGCACCACTCGGTCTCTTGTAGAGCGCTATTATTGAGTTGTTCAAATGTGCAGCGCTCAATAATAAGCGCTCTGCACGGGTACTACCCTTCTGTCCTGCTGTTCCTTTTTAATCTAGCAAACAAGACTTCTCCTCCTCCATCTCATCTATCTGGGATACCATCAAGCCATTTCAAGGCTTTGACATCACCAACATGACAGTAAATATCCTTGCCAAAAGTAATTTTTTTTTTATTTTTAAAAAATGTTTGTTTCCTTCTACAGGTAGAGTTGTGCAAAAAAAAAACTTCCACAGACAGAATTTAAGTGAAAGTTTGACTTTCACTTCAGCGAAAGTTTAGAAATCTATTTCTGAACTTTTGTAGAAATTCTGCCTGCCCTGCACCCTACTTTATGCCAAGTGTTTGCTGCCTGACTGCCCTAAATAAATTCCTAGTGGATAGCTGTCCTTCCCCCCACTAAATCACCTGCCCGCTCATTGTGCATTTAAAAAAAAAAACTGGTGGCTTGCGGTTCCTTCCCCTTCCCGATCACCCACCTGCCTGATGTGCATTAACTGAAGAAATATGTGTTTAGCATCACGATACCAGGGACAGCCAGGTAGCACAAGGTTAAAGACTGAAAAGTGGGTTTTTTGTGCAACTTTCTAACCATCTGACTAGCATTTAAAAAAAAACCCTGGTGGCTAATGGTCCCTTCTCCCACCTGATCACCTACTTGTGTCCAGTATTATTATTTAGTTAAAATCCACCCCCCCATCCCTATCCCCATATAGTAAAATATTATTTTCCCTGTTGGTTAATGAACCCAACTCCTACCCGATCCTCCATATGTATTTATGTTTTTACTTATTCCATGTTGTTCTAATGGCCCCCCACACCCAACATCCTGGTAGGTAGTATCCCACCCCACTCCCCGCATCCCAAAACAGAGTGGGCAACCAACACAGCCCTCTGCTCTCTTCCATGGGCTGTCCACTGAAAAGTCAATGAATGAGTGTATGCTTGTATGGGGTGGTGTGGGGGAGCAAGGAGCCACTAGTTTGTTTGTTTTTTAAATGCTTTAGACTACAGTGGACAGTCAGTCAGTGTCACTTCAAAAAAGCAACTCCTGCTTCCCTGACTGGCAGTGTATGTCCATGCTGGTGTCGAACCCGATTCCAAAATTAATTTTTCACCCAGCTTTTTTCCTCCTCAGCCTAGAAAAATGTTTTGGTGAGGCACCCCGTCCCCCTTTCAGGTCTGTTCCTGAAACAGAGAAGGATGGCTGACATTACTAAAGGCACAACACAGTAAAGAGAGCAGTAAACAATAACAGCAACTTGACAACCAGTTTTGCTGTTAAAGCTTTTGGATGGTCAGAAAGTTGTACCAAAAAAAACTCACTTTGCAGTCTTTAATCTTGTTCTGCCTGGCTGTCCCAAGTGTCTTGATGCTAAACATATTTCTTCAGTTAATGTACATCAAGCAGAAGAGGTTCAGTTGGTGGGAGGGACTGCTAGACACTAGGGTTTTTTATTTTTAAATGCATGTTGGTCAGGCGGGCGATCAGGTGGAGGAGGGATCACTAGTCAGTGGGTGGGGGGGTATTGGCATTGGGCAGGTGATCAGGTGGAGGAGAGACCACTAGCAGAGATGGGTGTTAGTAACATTTCAGGTGGCAGGAACAGGGCAAAATTTCACCACAAATGTTCAGAAGTTTTCTGATCTGCCACAGGCGGAAGTTCAGAAACTTCCGCAAAAGTTACCAAATTCCGCAAAAGTTCCACTTAGGTGGAAATGGCAACATTCGCCCACCTGTTCACTGGTGCAACATGATACTGAGTGTACTAGGGTAAAAATTATTTCTGTCTTGTATTCTCAGGTTTCGTTCCATTCTGTCTTAAATACCTCCTTCTCCAACAAGCAAGCCATTGCCACCTTCTCCACCAGATCTTTGATATGGTGAATTTTGCAGACTCATGCTTGGACCGCCTCCTCCTTCAGCTTCTTCACATCTGTGTGTGGTCTTACTAAAATCAACCAAACCTCTGTATCTAGTGTGAATACCAGTCATCAACCTGATGCTGCTGCTGCAAATTCTACATTGTCACAAAGCTAAAAAATACCTGAAATGAGAGAAAGAAGAGCAGAAAACGGAGAGTGACATATGAATAACACTTGAAAACCAAAAAAAAAATGGACAAAAATAAATACATACCTTTCCTGGTAGGAAACAATGTTAAACTAAATAAAAAGATGCAGGCCAGACCCATGTAGCAACACAACTGCATTACCCTAATAATACAGCAAATACCAGAAAAGAGAGAAAGGGGCACTAAAGATGGTTAGAAAGACATTGTTTCCACACTCACCCCTACCCACATAGAAACATTGAAACAAAGACTTTGATGGCAGATAAGGACCGCTTGGCTCACCTAGTCTGCCCATTTCCCTACCTAGAGGATAAGCTGCAGATCCTATTTAACCAACAGCCTATTTCTTCCTACCCACCACAAAAATTGCCTTATGTCTGTCCCATGCATTCTTGAATTCTCCCACAGTTTTAGGCCCCACAACCTCCTCAGGAAGGCTGTCCCATGCGTCCACCACCCTCTCTGTGAAAAAAAACTTCCTCACATTGCCCCTGAGCCGTCCCCCCCTCTATCTTCAAATTGTGTCCCCTTGTTCTTACACATCTCTTTTTCTGAAAGATGCTACCCTCTTGGACTTTATTGATTCCACTGAGGTACTTAAATGTTTCTATCATGTTCCCCCTCTCCATCCTTTCCTCAAGGGTATACATATTAAGCTACTTTAGCCTCTCCTTATATGGCTTCTCTTTCAGACCCTGCACCATTTTAGTTGCCCTCCTCTGAACTGCCTCCATCCTGTCTATGTCCTTGTGGAGATGGTATCTCCAGAACTGGACGCAGTACTCCAGATGGGGTCTCACCAACTGTCTGTACAGGGGGATAACAACTTCCTGTTTTCTGTTGGTGATGCCTTTCCCTATACATCCCAGTATCCCCCCAGCCCTCCCTACTGCCTTCTCACATTGCTTGCCACCCTTAAGGTCATCTGATATGATTACCCCCAGGTCCCTTTCCATTTTTGTTGTTGTTACTACTCCCCCCCCCATTGTGTAATCTTCCCCTGGGGTTTTTGTTTCCTGGGTGCGTTACTTTGCACTTCTTTGCATTGAATCCAAGCTGCCATACTTCTGATCATTCCTGCAACCTTGCCATGTTCTTTCTCATCCTTTCCATACCTCCTTGTGTATTAACCCTGTTGCAGATCTTTGTGTCATCTGCAAAGAGGCATACTTTTCCTTCCAGTCCCTCTGCAATGTCACTTATAAAGACTTTAAAAAGGACTGGACTGAGTACTGAGCCCTGCGGTACCCCACTAGTAACCCCTCTTTCTTCAGAGTGGATTCCATTCTCAATTACCTTCTGTGTCCTCTTGTCCAGCCAATGTTTTACCCAGGCTACCACCCTGGGACCCACTCCCAGGCTGGTTAATTTGATTATTAATCTTTTGTGTGGGACTGTGTCAAATGCCTTGCTAAAGTCTAGGTAGGCCATGTCTATAGCCCCTACCTGGTCTACTGCTTTGGTCACCCAGTCAAAGAAATCAATTAGATTCATCTGACATGAACTTTCTGCTGTGAACCCATGCTGCCTTGTGTCCTGTGCCCCACTGGCCTCTAGGTACTAAACAATTATTTCCTTCAGAAGTGATTCCATCACTTTCCCTACCACAGAGACCCACAGTCAACATGTAATTAAAAATAATAAAATAATCACCTTTACTGGTAGGACACAACACAGTGATACTCAAAGATCATCATGCTTGGGTGTACTAACTGTGTACCTTTGTACATATATATATATATATATATATATATATATATATATATATATATATACATATAAATCTAGATATAGATATATACATATACATATATATATATATATATATCTATCTATCTATCTATCTATATGTATCTATCTATCTATCTATATATATATATATATATATATATATATATATATATACACACATACACACAGTATATAATCAGGAAAATAGGAATAATTACTGTAAAGGCCTTAGTATGTGTTGGATGACAGACTCCCATGTGAGGTACTATTCTCCCTCTTGACAGCACAGCCTCTGTCCCTTTGACTGTCCCCCATTGCCAGCGGAAGTCTATGGACAATGCAGGGCTTTAGGGATAGTTAAAAGGGAAGAAAATGTAGGCCGGTGGGGTCTATGGGGAGAAATGAGGTGGCCGGGGGTGGGTGTATTGTGGTGGTGGGAACCAGGAGGTGCCATGGGTCAAAATGGGTTCAGGAAAGGAGTCCCCCCTGTCTTGTGCCCATACCCAAAGGTTCCACAGTTAGTGGGCAAGTATATCAACCAGCTTCATCTGCCTATCCTTCTAGGGCAGTGATCTGCACTGCCAGATCCATTAAAAACAAGACAGCAATTATTGGTGACCTTGTTTCAACAGCTGATCTGGCTTTCATAAAAGTGACCTGGCTTGATGAGAATGCTGGCCTAATTTTGGAATCATCTCTTCTGGTTGGGTGCTCAGTGATTCACTGCCCAAGAAAGGATTGTAGGGGTGGGGGTGTTGCAATTTGTTTTAAATCACACTGGAACCTTGCAGTTCTCCCAGTAGGAACAACAAGATCTTTTGAATGTGTGGCCACTCAGTGCACTGCAGGTGTATATTGCAAAATCCTTCTCATCTGTCCTCCGGGGGATGGGAGGGAATTTTTGCAGGAAGTCATGGACTTTGTCATCGACCGGGTGTTGGAGTCACCCAGATGGATTATTCTGGGTGACCTCAATGCCTGGCTCAATGAGGAACTCTCGCAGTTTGGTCAGGACGTTCTCCAACTGATATACTGGTTGGGCCTAACACTGGTGTTACCTCTGCAACCCATATACAAGGTCACTTGTTGGACATTGTCTTCCTGCTGGGAATAACTGATCTTATGGTGGAACCAGTCACCTGATCAGACCACCATACCTTGAGGTTCTTGTTTGAAGCTCCCCTTAATTAGCCTTTCCCTATGGAGATGGTCCAGAATCACCCTTTAAGGGATTTGATCCCACAGGGTCTGATGGTAGTTCTGGACCAATCAGATATGATGAGTGCATGTGAGGAGCCAGGGGAATTGGTTCTAGACTATAACAGGGCTGTTACTGAAGCTCTCAACTCCATCGCACCATGTTTGACCCCGCACTTCACACCAGAGGTCTACCTGGTTTGATGGGACACTCACAGAGATGAATATGAGGGATCAAAAGTTGTAGCAACACTGGAGAAGACCTGGATTGGTGGATGACAAACATAGATAGATAGATAGATAGATAGATAGATAGATAGATAGATAGATAGATAGATAGATATTTTATTTATAAAGTGCCCAATTCCTGGGACTCAGGGCACTGTACAATAAAAACAATGATAAAAAATATAAATATTTAAACCAAGCAAAAACACACACATATAAAATCTTTATAAATACATTCTATATAACTATCTATAATTCATAGCAGCATTAATCAATAAAGGCTAGTTAGAACAGATATGTTTTTAACCCCCTTTTTAAGGCTTTCACCGAGGGAACTCCACTCAAATAGTCAAGTAAGGAGTTCCACAGGGTTAGCACAGCTACTGCAAATGCTCTGTCTCCCAAGTGCCACAGCCTAACCCTGGCAACCCCAAGGAGGCCTCCCTTGGTGGAACGGAATGCCTGGGCTGGACAGTAAGGGACAAGGAGATGGTGCAGATGGACAGGACCCCCTTCAAGTAGGGTCTTATAGGTAAGGAGCCAATCTTGAAGACACTCCTCACCTGACCAGCAGCCAGTGCAGTCTGCTGAGTACTGGAGTGATATGCTCACATCTTCTTACCCCAGTCAGAAGTCTCACCGCTGCATTCAGCACCAGCTGCAGCCTGCAAAGGTTGGGTCCAGATAACCCAAGGTACAGGGCATTACAGTAATCCAGCCTGGAAGTGACAAAAGCATGCATCAGTGTGAGCAAGTCCTCAGAAGGGATCAGAGTTCAAATTCAGGGGATGTTCCTAAGATGATAAAATCCACTTTTGACTACGGGTGACACCTGAGCATCAGGTGTCAAACCATCATCTAGGATCACACCCAAATCCTTTACCTGTCTTGAGGGGGACAAGGGGAACATCCCTTAACACCAGGTTAGGGGGCAACCCCCCACCCCCCCTCCTCCACAATGACCTGGCTCCACCACCAGTACCTCAGTCTTGTCTGGGTTGAGCCTAAGCCAATTGTGAGTCATCCATGACTGGATTTCCAGTAATTGATATCCCATTACAGGGATTATTAATCAACAATCTACTGCAAGACGGCAGAGTTCCTGTCCAAGGAGGTTGCTGCAGCAACTAACAGACCAGCTCAGCTCCTCCATACTGTCAACAGGCTGTGTAATCTGGCCTGTCTTCTGTCCAGGGGAACTTTTTCACAATCAAAGTGTGATGAGTTTGCTCTGTTCTTTGCTGATAAGGTTGCTGCCATTAGATCTGTGATCAAGTCAGCATCCTCCAAAGGAGTGTGCAGTGATCACACTGCAGTCTTGGGAGATCAGTTTGTCTGGTCTGACTTCAACAAGTTAGCTGTTGTGGATGTCATGAAGGTCATCCAGGGAATGAGGCCAACCTACTGTAATTTGGATCTGGTCCAATATGCCTTCTTGTAGGGTGTGGTGATGTCATTGCCCAGTCCTAGCCAGAATATAATGGTGCTCTCTAGTGACAGGGGTCTTCCCAGAGCCTTTAAAGGAGATGGTGGTAAGACCCCTTTTGAAAAAAGCTTCACTAGACCCAGACTGCCTGGTTAATGGCAGATCTGGCTCTAACATTCCCTTTGTGGGTAAGGTTATTGAGAAGGTGGTGGCCATTCAACTGGAGACCAATTTGTTAACCCAAGACAATCCTCTCCAGTCGGGTTTCAGGAAGGGGTGTAACACCAAGACTGCCCTTATTTGGGTGCTGAATGATCTCCTGGTAGTGAGGGATCGAGGAAGTTGTTCCATCCTTATTCTCCTTGATCTCTCAGCTGCATTTGACATCGTGGACAATGGGGTACTTTTTGAGCACCTGTGGCTTGTTGTGGACTGACTGATATAGTCCTGAACTGGTTTTAATCATTCCTCACTGGCAGGATACAAAGGGTGGTGTTGGGGATTTTTTCCTCAGCTCCCATGCCCCTGCCATGTGGAGTCCCTCAGGGCTCCATTTTGTCCCCCATGTTGTTCACAGTGTATATGCTGCCACTAGGGGACATAATAAGATGGTATGAACTGAGTTTTCACTGCTGAGCAGATGATACTCAGCTGTACCTGTCTTTTGCACCCAGGCAGCAGAAGGCAGTGTCAGTGTTTAATTAGTGCCTTTCTGAGATCCAAGACTGGATGAAAGCCAGCTGGTTGAGGTTGAACCCAGACAAGACTGAGGTAATGGTTATGGAACCTAATTACCCTGGGGTGAGGGTGCAATCTGGTTAAGTCTCTGGCTGGTGATTGGAGACTCCCAGTTACTGACCTCAGCTGGAGCGAGGAATCTTGATGTGGTTCTGGAATGCAGCCTGACACCTAAATCTCAGGTGTCAGCTGTAGTCCAGAGTGCATATTATCATCTAAGAAATATCACCTGGATTAAACATCTAGGTCCCCGAGTGATCTCCCATCTGTGACTTTAAGGCTAGATTACTGCAACGCTTTCTACCTAAGGCTGTTGGAGTTGATCGTCACCATCTGCAGCTAGTGCAGAATGAGGCAGCCAGGCTGTTAACTAGTCTTTCCAGATCATGTCATATTAGACCTGTGATGCACTTTCTGCACTGGTTGCCAATTAGGTAGCGGAGCACCTTCAAGGTCAGTTTGCTGACCTTTGAAGCCCTACTCGGTTAGGGGCTTGGGTACCTGCAAGAGTTCCTGTACTTTTGCCACTCTGCCCATTCATTCCATTCAACTGAAGAAGGCTTTTCTGGAGATTTTGAGGGTTTGCCTCAAGACTTGAGGCACTAGAGCTTTTTCATTTAGTGCCCCAAACCTCTGAAACTCCCTCCCTCATTCTATCAGGGAATCTCAACCCCTAGAAATTTTTAAGTGGGAATTAAAAACGTTTTTATTTAGACAGGCCATTCCATCTGATTTTCCATCTGATTAGTTAGCAACTGATTTTAAGGAACCCATAATAGTTGTATTATATGTCATATTATTTCATGTAATATCCATGCTTTATACTGCAACTGTAAAGTGCCTTGAATTCCAATAAGAAAGTGTGCTTTATAAATAAAGTGATGTTTTTGATGATGATCATCCAGATCTGTGTCCCAAACAGGCATTATAATTTCATGGGTAAATATCCTGAATTTCTGATCCCTACAGTTCATCAAGACAGGTGGTGTGGTGGGAGACTTACAGGGCACAAAAGCAGCATATTAATTCAGGGAGCCCATCTTATTTCATTTCCTTGTGCAAACGTCTCCAGATAGGAGAATTTCTTAGCACAGAATTTATGTATGTTGTTCTATTCTCATAATTTCCCCTAAAGTACATTACAATAATAGGGGGTTGGGGGGACTAACACATAGCATCTCGTAGCAGAATGCAGCAGCCTGAAGTATTTATTCTGGTAGTTAAGAAAATTGTTGGAGCACAGAATGTATGTATGTTCTGCAATTCTCACAATGTCCCTTAAAGTGCATTGCAAGAATTGTAGTAGGAGGACTGACTCACAGCATAGCACCATGTAGCAGCTTGACATATTTATTCTGCTAGTTGAGAAAAAATGTGAAAGAAGACAGTGTTGATGTAAAGGCTGCACAGTTGCACAAGAAAGAAAAAGAGGAAATCTTTTTTTTTTTCTTTTATTACGCTGGAGAAGGATACCTGATAGCAAACAATAGATAGATAGATAGATAGATAGATAGATAGATAGATAGATAGATAGATAGATAGATAGATAGATAGAGTGAATGCAATGCAAGGGCAAGGCAAATTCTATTTATATGGCACCCATTCCTGGAGGCTCTGGGCATCTATCAATAAAACAAATCAAAAAATAAAACAACAAAAAAGAAAGCACATTAAAAATCCAAAAAGGTGCAAAATTCAGGATTGCAGCTTTAGAATAAACTTCAGATACCTTAAATGGTTGGGCTGGAGTAGTTAATCCATAAAGCCAGGCTAAAGAGGAGGGCCTTCAGTATCAACTTGAATACCTTGATTGAGGGGGTCTCCGAGACTGCAGATGAAAGTGAGTTCCATGGGGTCTGCCCATTGACACTAAAAGTGCAATAACCAGATGTATTGAGCTATACCTTGGGAATATCCAGGAGGGCCCTCAAAGAAGAGCGGAGGAAGCGAGCCAAGGTCACTGGTGTCAGGAGCTCCGACAAGTAGTCATGACCCAGTCCATATAGGGCTTTATAGGTGAGCAATTCCACTTTGAAAAGGACACACCACCTAATGGGCAGCCAGTGCAGAGCACGCAGGACCAGAGTTACATGAATGGACCTAGACAGGCCTGCCACAATAAAGCACAGTTTCACAGGTTTCCTGCATGACAAAAAGGATTAACTCCCATTGAAATTGCATTGTTTGCTGTAGATAAATAGACAGACAGACAAACACTCAGACAGATGGACAGCTGGATGCACAGACAGATGGATGGCTGGATGGATGGTTGGATAGATGAATGAAGGGACTGACAGACAGACAGAGATGGAAAGATAGATTAATAGATAGATTGAGAGATAGATAGACAGATAGATAGATAGACAGACAGTCAGACTGACAGACAGATAGATAGATAGATAGATAGATAGATAGATAGATAGATAGATAGATAGATAGAGAGAATGGAGCAGTATTAGAGATCAGGAAAGTGAGAAATGAAGATATACAGTACACTTTTTTGTGTTTTTCCTTTTTTAATTTTTTTTTACTTTTAACATTTTTTTTACAACATGTCAAAATGAGAATAAATAAGACAGTAAAATTGCATATGATGATAACGTGTCTTTTCTTGAATCAAGGAGTGTAGACATAATGAGGCTATAGCCTGGTGGCTGAAGGTGCAGCACCACTGCAGAGTTCCTCCAGCCCCTTTGAAAGTGTTGCTCCAAAGTTTGTTTCATGGCCGCAGCATGGAGGTAGAAATCCCTGTCTTCCTATTTTCCTGTCTTTCTGCACACTTGCAACCACTTCGGTATAGATGGAAGCAGGAGAAGGATCTGAGACCAGTCTCTCAAGTGTTGTCCCCCTCAGCACACAAGTCCAGCTGCAGCTCCCTCTCCTAGTCCCTTCCATGTCCCCCTCCAAGGCCTGTGCACCACACAACAACCTGCCACATTGTCTGTTCTTGTACTACCCACCCTGCAGCACAGAAGGAGCACTAGGGGTCCACCACTTCAACCCCTCTTAGTTGTCTCTGTATGTCTTCTCCTCACATGCTCCTTCAACTCCTGGTGATGGCTTATCTTAAGGTGGCTGTGCTGCCTACCTGTACATAAATGGTTACTCCATTTTGTGTGCTGAACAATGGTTTGACTTGAGATGCTTGTCACCACAGTGTTGCTGACAAGGTCAGTCACAAGAAACTCCCAAACTAGAGAGTTTTGCTGCTGATGAGGGGAGGAGCCAGATGACCCAGGGCAGGACTCCTTCTCCTTATGGAGGTCAAGTAGCAGCATAACCATGGGAGCCACAGGGGCAGATGTTACAGCAGATACAGAGCATTTGAAAACAGGGTGAACTGGTGGTGCCAGTGGATACGCTGCATGCTGATGCTGCACTGTGTGGGGGCAGGTTCTGACTGTTCTGCTTTCCAGTGCTTCTGGCGCCAAAGTTGTCCTCTTCAGATGGATGGGATGGTGTGTCGTATCCATAGATTTCATCACCCTCTCCTTGCTCTGACTGTTCCCAGTCCCAGCCCTTCTAGTCTCCTCCTCCTCCTCAGTCCCTCTCATTTTAAGTTGGAAAAAAGCAGAAAGTGAAAAAAAAGAGTAAAAGCAAGAAAAATAGAACAATTAAGAATGGGGAGTATAAATAAAGATATACTGAAACAACAACTAAACAAATCCACACAGACAGATAGGTAAATGGAAGTTGACAAGAAAAACAAAACCAAAAAAAAATGTAAAAGTTTGCTTTTTCTGTTTGTTTTTAAAGCCTCTGAAAGCAGCAGATCCAACCTCCTCCACTATCTAACACAGACTGCAAACAAAGCTAAGGCTCAATCTGTACATAGAGAAGTAGCAAGTGAACTGCAGGAGTGGTTTCCATGTGGCTTACAGGCACTTGTTTAACAGAAGTCTCAATCTGAGCAAACTTTTGACAAAATGCATCATAAAGTTAAAGTTATCAGTGAAGTTACAAAAGGCGAATGGCAAATATTCAGAATTAATCCACAAAGGTTAAGTTGATGACTGCTAGAATTTTACCAGCCAAATTAAGCTTCACAACATCTGTAGCTGAGATACTTTGCAACCATACAATTTGTTAGTATAGCACAGGTGAAAACATTGCCACTACCCAATGTTCTGTTTCCAGTAAAATGGTAAACAAATGGCACTCCAAATACAAGACACAGTTTTTTTTAAACTTGGCACACTTTGTATTGCTTTGTGCACTGCATGTAGTCTTGCTCTCCCTCACAGACCTCAGAGCTCAGTTACTCCAATTGCATACCTCTCAGCTGTCCTGATTTGCCTGGGATGCCACAATTTTTGACTGGTTTTCATCTCTGGTCCTGATATTCTGAATTCCCTTCTTTCTGTCTCAAATATTAGTGCCACCTGGCCCACACCAGTACAAGATGCCATTGTCTTGTTATTTCCCCACGTTTCTTATACTGTGCTGCACAGACCGAGTGTGCATGCATCAGATGTGCTGATGTGAATACCTTATCTAACCAATCAAAGGCATTCACTTGCACAGCTCAGCCTGTTGCTTCTTTAGCACCTCTGCCCACTCTGCCCTGAACTTTTCTGTCCCCCCTCAGGTCTGTGGTCTTAGTTTAAATAGTCTCATCCAGTACTCTTGCACCTCATACAGCTGAGGAGAGTTGCAGAGCATTGGAGAGAAATTGCATTAGAAGCCACCAGAGCAAGACATTAGCCATGAGCCAAGAGCACCACCACAGCTACCTTGAGCAAACCCAACCCAACCAGACCTGCCATCAGCCACAAAGTGCTACTGTAGACTGTTGTAGAAGAGCCAGTGCTCAGTTGCTATAACTCACTGTTTTGTTTTATTAAATTAAAAAAAAAACAGTTCAGCTATTTCACTGTACAGTAGCAGTGCCACCCAGTCAGCCAACTTGCAAGTCCAGAAGCCCAGTACAAGAGAAAATCTAAGAAACAAACTGCCAGTTTCAGGTAGCAGGCCAGCCAGTGTGCACTCTCTTTTGAGCTGACTGGTTCAAATATGAAAAATATGTTGTGATTTTAAAGTTCATATTTAATGCCAACAGTTTTTACCTCAGAAACCATCAACTTAAAATATTATAAACAGGGAAAGGCTGAAAGGCTCAAAATTGATTTATTCAGACTGGTTGGAGGTATATTATAGTTAATTTCCTAAAAATATATTTGGCTGAAACAGGTGAAATGAAGGCTGTTTTTGATCAATTGCTCAGGACAATTTCAGAGTTGCTAGTCCAAGACAGATAATTTGATTAACACCTGCAAAATTGAAATGGTGGGGTACTGAAAAAAGATTTTTCCAGGAATACAGTGATTAAAAAACAGTGTTGAGTAGATTTTTCAGAAAAGTCAGACTGCAAGCATTTGAGTTACAGAGCTGTAGAGATCTCAAGGGGGAGGGGTTAGAAATAGAATCCATGTCCCTGCCCTTACAATTATTTTTCCATATATTCTGTGATGTCAGCTAATTCTGTGAGGAATTCTAACCCCTGGTCCCTCTCCCCTGAGACCTGCAACTGCGTAACTCCACACAAAGCTACAGACATCTTATCTTTATATAACTGAAACTAGAACACATTATTTGTTTATATTGGTTTTTATTAGTCCATTCCATTCTGGCTGAAGCTTGCCATATTCAGACTACATTTCATATAATTCTTGTGTGGACTACTGTAGCTACTTTTTGTGTAGTACTGCCTGGGCCATGAATTAAAGCAGTAGCATTCTTTCTATGCAATTTAGTGGTGATTGGGGGTGTATTGCATTTCTACTTTGGGGCAGTGAGCCTTATTTCTATTTTCTTTTCTGCCAGGAATGCTTAGTATATTGAAAGCACACCCTAAGCAATTGCCACTTATTTTATGATTTGTAGTGTGCATGATCCCTCCTAAATATATAACCTTTGTCACTACAGAGTAATCAGGACTTAGGTTATGAAAATATTCATAAAAACATTGCCATAGAGTAATGTCCTTCTGAAAATAATTTTCACAGGTATGGCATCGCTGAATTTTTTTGGCTCCATGTCACATGGGCAAGTCAAAAAGCACGAGTTCTGTAAGGGCGAGTGCAATAAGGGTGAAATCAAATATGGCTATGGTAATTTTGGTGAGTGTTATAATGGCGACAAGAAGCCCCTCACACCCCCCCATTGTGGGGAGCTTTGCCCCTAAACTCCCTTACTAATATAACCAACTCTGAGGTCATAGCATCTCGGGGAGGGGGGAGGCAATTATCAACATAATAGCACTCACCAAAATTACCATTGCCATGTTTATTTCACCCTTATTGCACTAGTGCTTTTTGACTCATCCATTTGATGTGATACCATTATTTTAAAGCAATGACTACAGTATTTATTATAAACAATATTATGTGCTGTGATACCCTCCCTTTTCCCACTACCAGACAGCACATAGTGTAATTTATAATAAATGTACCAGCTACTGCTTTAAAATAATTCTGGTAATGATGCCATGCCCATACCAGCCAATAAGTGTGTTTATTTTAGATGAGATGCAAGTGACTTGTTTATCTGAAAGGAAGTTATTATAGGGATAATACCATAGCTGTCTGGGTTTAGAAGGTAATAACCAGACCAGGGGCAATACACACTGAGGCAGAAGGCTGAGGTGTTGATTAATGCTCTGTATGGTTATTATTGAAGAAACCCAAGACTACTCTTGGTATTATCGCTATAGTAGTGGAAAACTTAAAGAAACAAACAAATGTTAACTGACAAATCCTCATGCAGCAGCATATCCATGAGAAATGAGAAAGCAAGAGGTTTCCCACAGAAACACTGTACCTTTATAGATGTCTCTAATTGGCTGATGCATGTTGAAGCTAGAGGGCAAACTGGGCTTGTCTAACTGGCTAAGTACACATGCAGGAGCCCATCAGAATGCAGAGCCACTGTCCCATTATTTAGTTTACTGTCTGGTTATCATAGAATAACCAGACAGCAACCATGCATTCTGATTTGCCAACATTGCTATTTTCCAGTATATGTAATGATGATTTAAGTTCCAGCTGAATGGAGGAGTGGCATATAGTCAGACTTGCCATGGGCATGGCACCACTGAATTATTTAAAAGCAGATGCTGCTACGTTATGCTGTGATTCCCTTCAAGTGCCAAGTGCCCATCAGTTGGCGGCAAATAGTGTCATCTGTAAATAACGTGCCAGCCACTCTTTTAATATGATTCTAGAAATTATGGTGTTTTTTTAGCTTTTGTTGACTGGGAATAGAGAGCTAGGCAATTCTTCGCATTTACTGCCTCATGGGGGAACATATGCAAGCTGACATATTCTATCAGTTCAAGCTTGTGGCAGAAATTTTAGTAAATGATGCCATGCCTGTGCCAACACAGCATGCCACAAAATACAAATTATAATGAGAGAAAGTAAGAATGAGATCTATTGTAACTGGGGTTTGAACAAAGACACCCAGAATAATGTCTTGGGTTTTGGTGCGGTATTAACCAGTGCTTAGTACTTGAAACACTAAGGCCCAGATATTCAAACTGCACCAGGCTGTGGTGCAGTCCTGGGTGCAGTGTAACTTGGCTGCACAGGGGCATTGACTGGGTGATATTCAATGGAGCTGCACCATGGCACAGCATGGTTGAATATCATACAGTGGCACTGTGCCAGCGCAAGTGGCCAGAGTGGAGCAGGTGGATGCACTAGTGCAAGTTCCATTGCGCTATGCATAATAACCGCGATATTGAAAAGTGCACATGCAAATGAGCCATAATGTATGCAAGGCACAAATGGGTCCATTTGCATGTCATTATGGCCCAATTTGCATGCAGGTGCACCAATCCCTGGTGACTTGCACCTGGCACCCTGCCAGGCAGCAGCCGTCGGGGACCGATGCCCCCTGCAGCATGGCAATGTGCCCCACAGCCTGATCGCAGCATTTGTAAAAGAAAAGAACTCCAATATCCCTGGTGGTCCAGTTGACTGCTGTCAGCCTGATTGGGGGCATTTGTCCAGTGGACCGCTGTCAGCCCGATTGTGGGCTTAAGTAAAAATAACAATGAATCCAATATCCCTGGTGGCCCAGTGGACCACTGTCAGCCCAATCGTGGGCATTTGTAAAACTAAAATGAATCCAATATCCCTGGTGGTCAACCGGACCCCCTTCCCCACCTGCCCACTAAGCCCCACTGCCCCGCTCCCCCCAGGTCAGTGGCAGGTGACAGCAGCCCACCTGCCTGCCACCCCACTGCCCACTGACTGACACCGCCGGTAGGGCTGTACGACCATTGGTCCACAGCATGAGCCAATGGGCGTGCAGCCTGTTATGCTACACATTCCAGATATGTGAATGGATCCATTCACATATCTGGAATATAGTACAGCTCGAACTGCATGCCCATTGGCTCATGCGACCAGATGGCGTACAACTAATAGTGTCGTCGGTGGCTGGCAGGGCAACAGATGGGTGGGTGCTACTGCCAGCTGCTGACTGGGAGAGCAGGGCAGTGGGGCTCAGTGGGCAGGTGGGGAGGGGGGCCACTGGACCAACAAGGATATTGGATTCATTTTTTTTTATAAATGCCCACGATCAGGCTGACAGTGGTCCACTGGACCACCAGGGATGTTGGATTCATTTTCATTTTTACTTAAGCCTGCGATTGGGATGACAGTGGTCCACTGGACCACCAGGGATATTGGATTTGTTTTTAATTTACAAATGCCCGTGATTGGGCTGAAAGCTGTCCACTGGACCACCAGGGAGTTTGGAGGGTCATTTTTGTGCATATGCCCATGATTGGGCATAGGGGAGTGCTTCCAGGTGTAGCAGGAGGTTGGGTGACCACCCAAAGGTGTCAGCTGCTGTGTTGCGCCCTGCAATATGGCAGCTCACCTATGGGTGGCCATCCTTTGTTCCTTTTATTTTTGGGGATCAGCTTTGTGTGGTGCAAGTAGGGGTTACGCATGCATGGACTCAGCACATCCTAGGCTGAATATTGGGATGTGCAGAGTATGCATGGGCACACCCCCTCCACCTGTGCTGCATACATTACTGATGCGCTCCAGCACATCGGGATTTGTGCCAGGCACAATTCCCATTTGAATATCGCGCTGGGGAGCATCAGTGGGTTGCGCATGGTGCAACACTGTTGTGCCATGTGCAACCCTTTTGAATTTCTGGGCCTAATTGTTTTGGGAATAAAATGTAATGTTAGACCTAACTGATTACCATCTGATCTTATCTTTGTGCGTGTGTGTGTGTGTGTGTGTGTGTGTGTGTGTGTGTACCTTAATGGTTACCTCTGCTTATTTCTCCCTCTTTAATTACACTTTGCCTTCATCTCAAGAATTGGATCACCCAGTCTTCACCCTTTCCAATAGCTGGAAGAGCACAAGAGTATCTAACATCACAGTCAATGTCAGTCAGTGGCACTTTCAGGTTGACTGGCAGGGAATGCTCAACACAGGGTGGCACATCGCCAGAGAGAGATGGTGTGGTTCTACCTTATGTTTTGGTAGAGACAAGAGTGGAGAACCCCAGCATCATGAAACAACACTGTTTTGCCATGAAGGCATGTTTTTTCATTGAGTGACAGCCAGTGTGCTTGGGGTATTTTAGTCCATTGTGGCTGTAAATCTGCACTCCAATTGCCTTTCAGGGGCATTAAAAGTGTTATTTTTAATTAAGGGGGATTTTCACTTCTAAAGCATGTGCATATATTTAACTATAGCATAGCAGCATTTATTGGTGTGCACAGTGGGCTATATGAGAGGGAACTCTCACCCTGAAGTCATAGGGATGGGTATGTGAGCAATGGTTAAAAGCAGTATCACTATGTCAAAGCCCTCCCCAATGGGCACTGTATAAAACTGAAAATAAATTTGTCTTTCCCTCATCATTATGTCTTTAAGATGAGAGTGAATGCTCAGTGATTCCAGACACTGAGGTGGACCCTACAACAAACTGTAAATAAATATTCTTTCATTTTGTCTGCTAAGTAATTAGCAATGGATCTTCCAAATGTGTGACAAAATGTGATTAAGCCTACTCATGATACATTAGCAGCTGCTTATTAGTGTTACCAAGTAGAAGATACAGCACAACTGGTGAAAATGGCAGTGTCAAAATGATATAGTCTGCCATGAAAGGTGCTAATTGCAACTTTCTTTATGGAATACTGTCAAACCTGAAACAAATTTGAAAACCTAACTTAATGCTTCCTAGTGTGAATTTTATGCGTTATTCTGTGGTCATTTTGAGTTGGTGAGTGAGTAGTTTAAAGAATGTAACAGACATGCAGATTTATTTTCAGAATTGATTTTACTTGTACAATGTGTTGATACAAGTGTGACTAGTGTACACACACACACACACACACGCACACATGTATATACACACACACACACACACTCACTCTTAAATGCACACTTTGAGACACATACAATTTGCAGATACTGTTCCCATCGTCTGCCATCCCCTAGAAGCCGAGTTGGACTGAGCAGGTAAATAGCACCCAATCTTTTGGTTCATACATGATATTCTGGCTACAGTATCAGTGATGAAGTAGTCCTCTATCATGGGACTCCTATTCCGAGCTGGATTATACAGGTGAGAACCAGCTTCTACTGCTTATGATCTGAATTTTGTTGAATTAAGATAGCTGTTTCCTTTACTAAATGTCTTTTGTGTACATCTCATTCCACAGAGAAAACAGAATCCAAGGCTTGCTAAAAATGGCAATGCCAAGAACCAGGAAATTGTAGCAGCACACAATCTTCTAATAGATGTCCAGTGACCTAGAAGTGTAAGTGGACATTGTGTATGCTTAACCAAATATTACAGTATCCTAAACACTGATGGGGTGCACAACTTATGAAGGAAATGACATGGCCAGAACATGTAAGGCAGTTGTTTTACATGATGTTTTGACCATTCCATTTACTTCATGTTGCTCACCCCTCCCTCAAATACAGATTCTGTGCTTAAAAATATATACTAAATGCTGCATGGCTTAACAACACAACACTTGTTTTAAGAGTTACAAAAGAAATGTAATGCATGCAGAGATTGTTCAAAAATGAAATAGCACCCTATCAGAGAAAAGCTGAGACTTGTGATTTAAGTAGCATGACTTCCAATTTACTGATCTGCAGCACCATGACATGGCAGCTCAGCTGAAAGCTGGAGAAAAATGGTGTACTTTGAGAAAAATTCATGAACCAAATGGCATTCCAGATTAACTGAAACAATATGTAAAGTATGTTTCTCTCTTTGTCTGAACATACATTAAGCAATATATTGTTTTTCTTTCACAAGTGCAACACCAGAGGAGAAGAAAAACAGAATGGCATCCCTCCAGAGCAGATGGAAAGTATTATTCGATTGGATCACTGAAAATAAACATGGCCCAGGCTTTACCTTCTGCAAAGTATGTGCCCCCAGTCTCAGTGCTGGCCATGGAGGATGCAACAATCTTCAAAGAAACATTAATCTGGAGAAGCACAATGTCAAAACTTGCATCTGGAAGGAAACTGTTAGACATGTTTGCCTCACAAGCAAACATGAAAGTAATTAAAGCTGAAGTAGCCTTTGTTACACAACTGGCTAAACACAGCCTACCACTTACTGCTGGAAATCGCCTGCTGATGTTCATGTAAAAATATTGCACTGATGCAGAAGTAGTGAAAAAGATGATCTATGGTGCTGCAAAGGCTATCTACCCTTGATGTTTTGAGACCACAATACCAAGATGACATAGCAGGAATGTGTCATGCATTGCCATTCTGTATATACTTGGATCAAAGCACTGACATGGGAGATGACAAACTACTTGTTATTTTAGTTGGATTCCACACCAGAGGGGTTTTTGTGAATCCGTGCAATCCTCATAGCCTATGGCAGCCTGTATCGGCTTTATTTTTATTTTGTAGGTTAGATAATAGCTGCTATTTGAATAAAACAGTACCTTCAAGGAGTTTTTTACCTGCCGACTTTAATGTTCTTGTCTCATGCTCTGTGTTCAGATATAATATCTTGAACCCTGCTCCTTGCTCCCTATTCTCTGCTCTTCATTCAGCTATTTCCTTACATTTCCCTTTCTTCTGTTTTTTTGGTTTTTTGCTGGCCAGAACTCCCTCCTGCCATTTTGTAGCATCACAGCCTTGGTATCCAAAGGTAGTTTTTGAAAGAGTTTCATTACTGTGCTGCACCACCTGAATTTTTGGGTTGAGCTGTGAGCTGCAAATAATTTAGAGCTCTCTACATATTTGCAAGGAACTCACAAAAAAAAAAAAATTTGGCTTTCTGGTCATTGACTTGTGGCGTATCTTCTGTGGCTTCAGCCCACCCAAAGGACTTTCCGTCTCCTCTCCAATCCCACACCATCACAGATGATTAAAACCAGACATTTTCCTGGCATTTTCCTCTTAGAAAGGGGCAAAATACAGCAGAAGCAATATCATCCAAGATAAAAGCATCACAAGATAGACTGAAAAGATTAAAAACTCAGGCAACGGTGGTATATCTGTTGTAGATCACAAACAAATATGTTTAGTCCTGCTCCTGCTGGTACTCCACGCACAGCATAGTGTGTAGCAGCCATCTTGGTTCTCTTGGCACTGTCTGAATCACCAACTTTTGGACAGTTGGAGATGAAAACACTCCGTGTTACCATATAGATTCACAGTATAATGAAAAAGAGGCAGCTAAAGACAGATAATGGGCTGTTTGTACTAACTAAGCTATTCAGCATGACCAAAAGTTATGTTAATGTTCTGTTAATCACTCTCATGGGGCATGATGTGACACAAGGTACAATAAGCACTGCTGGGCAAAATTATGAAAATCCATTTAATGCACTTTCTGTAAAATTGCATCATGTTTGTGTAATTTTGCCCAATTTCACAAATTGAGCACATTATACAGTATTATGTAGCGTTTTTTGCACAAATTGAGTGAAATTGCACAATTTTACAGATTGTAGTTTATAAAAATGGGTTCCACCATGTTGGTTCGATATCCATCATGTCGACCGACACCACAGCAACAACAAAATGCCGACAGCAGTCATGTCACCCAGCAATCATGCCGCCTGACTGCCATTGCAGCAAAGCACTGGGGCACATCCCAGTTGTTTAAAGGGGGCTTCACCTCCTCACATCCTCCACCGTGGGGGGGCTTTACCCTGCCACACCCCATGGAAAAAAATATAATCATCTACAAGGTCAGATGTGTAGGGGGAAACAGCGCAACTAGTGTAGTGCAAAACTGGAAAATTTCACAGGTCAAAATATTTCACAGAATTTGTGTATTCCATGAAATATTTCACTGGGTGAAATACAAAATTTGGCCCATTGAGCGGGTAATATTTCACCCACAAACTGGTGAAATTTGCCTCTCGCAGGTGAAATTTTGCCACCCACGGGTAAAATTTCACCACCAGCTCCCAATTTTCCAAAAAAAACCAATCTCCTCAAATGTCCCTGATGTCTAGTGGTCCCCCCCCCCCCCGGTTGATCACTGGTCGAATTCAAATCAAGAACCCTTCCTCCTCCCCAGTCACCCTGAGGCCCCAGCCCCAATCTTTGTAAAAAAACAAACCCAACAATCTCCTCCCATGTCATTGGTGTCTAGTGCCCCCACCCTGGCCGATCACTGGCCAAATTCAAATCAAGAAAGAACCCTCCCTCCTCCCTCAATCACCCTGAGCCCCGGCCCCATATCTTTGTAAAAAAATATCCCCTTCCCTGTCCCTGGTGTCTGGTGGACCTCCCATCCCTCCATCATGTCTTAAGTCAGAGCCCACCTCACTCCCCCGTACCCTGATTGGGCCACCAGCACAGCCCTCCACTCACCTCCATGTCCGGCAGCCCATCTGAACACTCAATGAATGAGCACGTGCAGAGATGGGATCAAAAAATGTCATATTGACACCCAGGATCAGTGGCAATCCCAAAGATGACTAGGAGACTTCTGCCACACCACATGCCAGTGTTCAGTTTTTTAAAAGCATTTTTAAATGGTTGGCAAATACTGATACTGAAGATATGGCATATATTGGATCAGAAAAAAGTATATCATTTTCACTATTTAAATACCAAAAAGTCAGGATTTATATTCAAATATAATTTAATTTAACTAATCTTGTCTTGCTAATGTAATTTTCTGAACTGAGTACATTTATGGATTGGAAACTGTACAGTTTACTACACTTTGGCAGCATATTCAAAGCCATCTATGAGCACTATGAAGAAAGAAGAGCTATGCAGATAATAGTGCATGACCCACTCAGGTGAAATAGTCAGACAGTTTGCTACAACTGGAGTGCACTAATTGTCTGAATATAAGGCTGTCAGAGCACCACATTGTAACTATTCACTGTGCTAACGCAGGCACCAACCAGCACTGATCCACAGGAGCCCATTGGAGATAGTGTAGCCCAAATGGGATGGTGCCAGATCTCCTGTGGGCTGTATTCTGTTCTAACATGCTAATGAAGCAATTGGACATGTGAAGTGCTATGGGCCATTTTCATGCCCATTATTGGCTCATTAACATGTGTGAAGAGCTGGATGCAGCCCACTCCCAAATCGCCTATCAGACTTCTGTTATAAATTGCTAGTCAGGCTTCCAGTTACATCATCTGGTGAATGGCTGCTTGACTGTAGAGTTGTCACCTCTGGCTAAAAATAAACTGGCTACATTTACAAGCTAAATAGAAGAACTTCAGCACAAAGGTCTGATCTATACAAGATACTGTAAGTCATCCAGAAACAAATATGAAGCCCTGATTGTGGATGCTGAAAGATGAGCTGTAGAGCAACGAGACTTGGCCCTCTTGGAGATTTCCAGCATGGCCTAAGTCCTAACTTCTAACTTGCCATGCTCTGTACAGAAAGTGAAAAACAAAAAAACTATACACAATACTGCTTGAATTAAAAACTTTCCTTTTCAGAAGTGTCAGAAAGGCTCTCTTTCTGGACACTTTTCTCCTCACTGCCCTGAATTTAGAAGCAGACTGTTCTCTGCACATAGTACATACTCATAGGGCCTTGGGATCAAAGCCACAGTCCCTAGCAGCTCAGCAGCCACAACAGAAATGATACCTCAAAAAGCTTGGCAGCAGAAAATGCTTTATTATGGCACATCAAAAATGTACGTGGAAAATGACTATGAACCATTAATGATGATGAAGTGTAGGCATGACTACATAAGAATCATATATATCCCGAGACAGACTCAGTTAAAATTTAGAACTCCCTATCCTGTAAAACTGATAGTTTAGTTCCCTGATTCCCAGAAGACTTACCAGACAGCTACATATGCAACTAGCATCCTGGCAAATCAAGGAATCCAGATGCTCTATAGGTGATCTGCACAGTTATAATCCTAGGAAAACCGATCTCCACATCCAAGAGCTGCAGTGGATGCCCAACATTGGCAACACACTCAAGAGACCCTGTCAATGACTGTCACACAACTGACAGGACTGCAAGGAGGAGAAAGGGGGAAATGAAGCCTCAAAATCAGATCTGAACTCAATCATCAAAGTATGTAAGTGTCTGTGGGGACTTGGGGGTTTAAAAGTGGAGGGGACAGCACACCTTGCCTTACTTAACTGCCCCGTGGTACTTCCACCACCCTCCACCCCTCAAGATATAAAAGCATGGCCAGCCCAGTGGTGCAGAGGCATGAAGATCCTTGAGTGCCTTACCTCTGCCATACCGGCAACCCATGTTTGGGAATGAGCTCGGGGTGCCAAGGGTCAGTGAGCGGTGGAGAGGGCTGGGAGTGTATTTAGTGACGGCTCTCCTGTCCCAGACTGGGGAGCCAAGCCTTTCCAGCTCCTGGCTGCCACTGAATGTAGGCTTATGGCAGTGCTGATCAAATGGGGGGCTAGCGTTAGGCCAGTGGTGGTTGGAATTGGGTCACCAGTTCCAGCCTACATGAACACCTCCATGCTCATTTTCGACCATATTACTGTGGCCCAGGGGAGCTAGGGATAGAGAAAACCTGGGAAAAACCTATGCTCCCCCATCACCTTGTGTGATGGCCCTCAGAGGACTCCTGAGTCCTGCACCATGTGGATTCCTGCTGGCGAGATGGCAGGGGGAGCAGCAGATGGTGCTGGGAGACCAGCAATCCAGTGTCCGATGGCAGTTGTAGGTGGTGGTGGGCAGGCAAAAAGCTCCATGAAAAAAATATTTATTAAATTATGGCTGGGCCTCATGCACTAAACCTGCGGCATGGTGGGGGGGGCTCTGAGCACAGGTGGCTACTAGGTGGCCCGACCTGGGTTTGCAGTATTACCTCCTGACACCATCAACCAATACTCAGCCTTGTTGCGTGTTACTGGTACAACCACAGCAAATTAAATTCTCAGTGGTTTGCTGGTCAGTCAGTGCACAGGGAAAACTAGGAGTGACAGTTCAGCTTAAAGTTGTGCACTATAAAATCCGCAGATAGCAATTCTTAATCAAGTTAGGGCTGAGAGTTGCTGTTCTGCATGAGAGGAGGGCGCTGTTCTTTTACAGTCTCTCCACTCTAGCTGCCCTGAGGACCCTGCAGATCAGAGCTAATTGCAGTTACAATGCTATTATCTGGACTTTCTCTAACTGAGGGATTTAGACTTTCTGCTTTGAGACTGATGGCATTTAGTTGCATGATGAACATTTTTTGGCAAAGCTGGACTTCCTGCTCCTTGCTGAACCCCTTTCAAGTTCGAATACATGTATGAAATTTAACAAGACATGGTTGAGGGGGACTACTAATGGACACACTCTACTGAACCCAAGATACTGACACAGTGAAGAGTGTACAATGGGTTGGGCACACTCCCCTTAGACTATGATTTTAGGCTTCACAGATTTATTTTGGTCCCTAGCAGGTGATTACCTATATAGGTTGTGGACTGAGAGCAATTTATTATTTCAGCAGGCATTGTATGGCTTTTAGTGTTTTTTTTTTGGTGTATCCTGGATTTTTCTATTGTTTACATGCATAGTCAGATATACTGATACCATAAGGGTACTACCTTTACCTGTTGTGATGGGGGAAATATTTTTTTCTTTCCATCCCTACATGGATGGCCTTCAAACTACCTGTTAAAATAACCAGAAAGGGAACCAGTGGTAAATAGCTACAGACACACAAGAATGATGTCCTTGTTATGCCCTTCCTTTCCTTTCTTATTTTATTTCTAGAAACATAGAAACATAGAAGCTGACGGCAAATTAAGGACCTCAAGGCCCATCCAGTCTGCCCATTTCTTTTTCTACCTTATAAATGCGCCATCGGCCTTTGCTCTGTTAATTGCCTATCTATTCATACTCATCTGTATTGCTCCCTTATGCCTATCCCATGCCTGTTTGAAGCCCTACACTGTATTCATATCCACCACTTTCTGAGGTAGGCTGTTCCATGCATCCACCACTCTTTCTGTGAAAAAAAACTTCCTCACATATCCCCTTAATTGACTTCCCTCTAATCTCATGCTGTGTCCGCTTCACTGCTAGTTTTCTTGTATTGAAACATGTTAGACTCTTTCACCTAGTTAACACCCTTAAGGTGTTTGAATGTTTTGAGCATATCACCTCTTTCCCTCCTTTGTTCTAGGGTATACATATTGAGCTCTGTTAATCTGTCCTCATATGTTTTCTGATGCAGTCCTTGCACCATTTTGGTTGCCCTTCTCTGGACTGTCTCAATTTGGTTAATGTCCTTGTGAAGGTATGACCTCCAGTACTGTATGCAATACTCTAGATGGGGCCTAACCAGTGTCTTGTAAAGAGGGATTATTACCTCCCTCTTCCAACTAGTGATTGCCCTACTAATACACCCTAACATCCCCCTAGCCTTACCTACTACTTTAGTGGTCTGCTTGGATGATTTCAGGTCATCGGTGATGATAATGCCCAAGTCTCTTTCTTCCCTTGTGACTGCCAGCAACTCCCCACCCAGCCTATAGGTGGCTTCAGGGTTTCTCTTCCCTATGTGCATGATCTTGCACTTCTTTGAATTAAACCCCAGCTGCCACTCTTCCGACCATTTTCCTATTTTGTCCAGATCTCTTATCATTCTGCCCACCCCATCTGGATCATCTAATCTGTTGCAGATCTTGGTGTCTTTTGCAAAAAGACAAACCTTACCCTCCAGTCCATCTGCAATGTCACTGATGAAGATATTGAAGAGGACTGGCCCCAGGACTGATCCCTGTGGTACCCCACTTGTGACTTGCATCACTTCTGACTGTATACTGTTTACCACCACTCTGTTTTCGGCCCGTCAACCAGTTTACCACCCAGTTGACCAACTTCTGACCCACCCTGAGCCTACTCAGCTTATTAATCAATCTTCTATATGGAACAGTATCGAAAGCTTTGCTGAAGTCAAGGTAGGTGACATCAACTGCTCCCCCTAGGTCCACCACTCTAGTTACCCAGTCAAAGAAATCTATGAGATTAGTTTGACAGGACCTTCCTTTTGTAAACCCATGTTGTCTTGGATCCTGTGTTCCTATGGATTCCAGGTGTTGCACTATCCTTTCCTTAAGGAGTGACTCCATAATCTTGCCCACTACTGAGGTAAGACTGTCTGGTCTGTAGTTCCCTGCCTCCTCCCTGCTACCACTCTTGTGGAGCAGGATCACGTGAGCCCTTCTCCAGTCTTCTGGGACCTCTCCTGTGCTCAGAGACTCACTAAACAGTTCTGATAATGGCTCTGCTAGTTACACCCTCAGCTCCTTTGGTACCCTGGGATGTATGCCATCAGGTCCCATTGCCTGTTGTGATGGGGGAGATTGTTTTCTCTTTCCAACCCTACATGGATGGCCTTCAACCTACCTGCTAAAATAACCAGAAAGGGAATATCCAAATATTTTTCTCCAGATCAATTCTCAGAGAACAATTGGATCTCACAGGAGCCCAAGTCAGTCACACTTTGATGCTCTCCCAGACAGTGACCCTTTGATACTGCCACTAGAGATGCCTTACAGACCACCCTACCTTGGAAGCTCAAGTTATTAGTCTCCCTATTAGTTCCTGGCCACTGGAGACCCATGTTCCAGATTGTCTGCAGGATTGTTGGATCTCCTTCCTATTTAGTTTGGCCCAGTTGGCTGAGTTTGACCCAGACTCCCTTTGGAGACTGGAACCACAGTCACTGTTCATCCCAAGTTTGGAACCCTGAGGCAGATACCAGGCATTTGCAAAGTTTGGGTTAGGCATAATACTGTACTGTTTAAGTGGCAGGTTACTTGTACCTCCAGAGAAATGTGGTATGACTGCAACTGGTAGAGTATTATAAGAGATGATCAGATCTTGCAGGGGAAGGAAGTTGACATGGGACCCTAATGGGAGTGACCCCATAGCTATCCAACCATAGCAAAATGTCAGCCTTTAATGTTAATCTCAAAATATAAATGGCCTAAGCAGTGTCATAAAAAGAGGAAAAGCCATAAAAAATCTAAAAAAAAAAAACAGAAACTGCTACTAATTCTGCTTGAATAGACACACAAGAGCAGTGCGGAACATCAAAAACTACTTAAGTTTGGCTTTGACTGCATTGTAGAATCCTCCTACAAACATGGCCAAAGTTGAGGTATGGTTATCCTTCTCTCCAGAAAGTCACCCTTCTGTATCCATTCTACATATGCAGTCCAGAAAGGGAGACTCAGTTTGGCAATTGGAACCCTAAATGAAAAACTCATAATAGTGGGCAGCATATATATATATATATATATATCCCTCTGGGGAGCTATACAACCACTATTCAAAAAACTGATGGATGTTATTTTTACAAAACTAGAGGGGACATTATTATTGGGTGAGATTTCAATTTTCATTTCAATCCTTCAAGGGATTCCAGTAACCCTAAACCTCCATAGCCAACCTCAAGGCACAAACAACTTTGTTGGGTACTTAAAGACGCTGGCCTCACAGAGATTTGGAAGTTTTTTAACCCATGGGATCAAATGCTACACTTTTTGTTCTAACTCACATAACAATTTCTTGAGACTAGATCCCTTTTTTATCACTGCAGAGGACACTGAATGGGTTTATAATATTGGACCAATACTTCTATAGAACCATTCTCCCATAACCATAGCCCTGTCAAACCCAATAGAATGACACTGCATTCAGTGGTGCTTTAACACATCAGTGCTTTGTGATTCAGCATTTAAAAGCCTGCTAGAGGCAGTCATTCTCAACATTATACAAGAAAATGATGGCCTGGATATCTCTTCCTCCATCCTTTGAGATACAGTGAAAACCCTCCTACAGTACGGGGACAAATAATAGAATACATTGCTCATCAGAAATGGAAATAAGATGAGAAATTACAGCAACACCAAGACAAACTTCAGATTTTACAAGTAGCACATATATAGGGAGACAACGCTGTATTACAGTCTATTAAGAACATGTGAAACCAAATATTGGATCTTTTGACTTACCAGAGAGAACAGGCACTACTATCGCTACTGCAATCCTTCTGTGAAGGAGGAGCCAGAGTGGTAAAACTATTGGCACATTATGATAGACAAAAAAGAATAATGAGCACCATCACCAAACTAAAAAACAAGGACAGGATGAATTTGCCATAAAACTGCAGAAATTCTGGATATTCTGAAAGGCTATTATGTCTCTTTATACACACAACACATACCCCAGATGAAATCTGTTACCTCTTCTCCTCACTATACTTGCCCAAGTTAATGTTGGAACAGCAGGAATCACTGCTTCAGCTGATCTGTTCACAAGAATTAATTACCAGAATATGAGCTTCAAAGAATTGTAAGAGCCCAGGCCCTGACAGATATAGGGTAGAATTGTACAGAGCCTCAATAGAACACTTGCATGGGATCCTCTTAAAATCCTTCAGTGATAGTTTCACAACTGTTGTCTGCCCAATTACATGGTGCAATGCTGAAATTTCAGCTACTTTGAAGCCACAAAAGGAACAAACCAAATGCGCCTCACATCATCCCATATCTGTCCTTAATGCTGACTATAAATTATTCACCAGTATTTTAGTACATTGATTAGATAATCTCCTCCCCACCTTAATAGACTCTGACCAATCCATCTTCATACGAAATGTTCAGACAGATGATGATATCAAGTGCATATTCATGCTGGTTAAATAAGCCACATGGCAAACAATCACTACTATAATATTAAGTCTTGATGCCCAGAAGACATTTGATAGGGACTTGTGACATTTTCTATACATGACCCTATCACAATGTAATCCCCCCCAGTTTCTTGCAATAATGGAGTTTGCCCTTTAAGGAGCAGACCATGTTGTCCTGGTGCACCCCTTCCCTCCTTTAGGGAATGGTTGTGCTCAGAAGGGGAGGGGAGGGGAGAAGGAACGGGAGGGGCCAAGAGCCAGAACGATGGGCAGGCAGCAGGATGGGGAGGGGAGAAGGGAGGTACACAAGGGACAGCACAAGGGGGCCTCAGCCACTTTTTGCTGGAATTTTGATTTACATCAAACTGCAACATGTCGGATTGGCAAGAAGAATTCTTTGAGGTTTGTTTTACCAAGGGAAGGAGAGGTAAGGAAACTAACAGTTGATTTACTGATTCACAGGATGATTTACAGTATATATATATATATATATATATATATATATATATATAGGCAGGTTTCAGAGGAAACAGCTTGCAATTGATATCAGAGCAAATATAGGCACCCTGAATGGCCAGGGCCACGTAGTGCAAGGGGTTGGGGTTTTTTTCTCTGTGAGAAATAGATTGCACTTTTAAATCCTACAGTGAAATCTAGCTTTGCACGCCACATGGGAGTTCATGGTGAAAGATTTTGGGAGTTGTTTGGTGTTTTGTTTGGATTATGAGCTGTTTTGGCTGAATGGGGAGAGACCCCTTTTGAGACAGGAGAGAGAGTGAGCGTAAGCTGGGGCCACATGGCATGACGTCACACGCTATTTGTGGTATGGTCATTAAGTTTTTTCCTGGTTTTCTGGTCAATTGTGGTGGTGGGTCACCTTTGGGGGAAGTCAGGGGGTGACAATAGGCCGCGAAGAGGCTGGGAAGCGATGGGGGGGGCGAGTGAGTGAGAGCCAGACCATGTGGTGAAGTGGGGGGGCACGCCACGTGGGGGTGTAGACAAACCCCTCTTTTTTCCTTTTTGGAGGCTTTGGAGGTGAGGTTAGTGGGTGTTTGGGATGCCTGGCAGTTGAATAAGCAGGCCTGAGGCACAGGGTGTGTGTCGTGATGGCGCTCGCCATGGGGGGGGGTGGCGGGAGAGCTCCTGCTAATAGATAGAGGACTATTGTGGTTTTGCAGATAATGCAAAGACCTGGAGGGGCAGTAGGGGGCCATGAAGAGGATAGGGTGCTGGGAAGAATGAGCGCGATCCCGGAACATGTGGCGTGACGTCTCACGCCGCTTAAAGGATAGTAAAAACCCTTTGTTTTCAGTTTTTGGGCTATGTTGGTGGTGAATGGCCATTCAGAATCCCTGGTAAGCCTGGAAGGAGGCCCCATTGCCGGGACCAATGGGGTACAAGGTTACAATCCAAGGGGGGGGCTGAGGCAGGTCCTAACTAAGAAAGGTAGCTGGTGGCAGGGTGACTGACTGTGGCTGCCAGGGGGAGTTTTGCAAAGCTTGCAGTGACAACAAGGATAGTGGGGGCTAGCTAGCCCTAGGGCATAACAGGATCATGACTGCAATGTATAAAAAAAAAAAGGGGGGCCCAAGTTTGATGTGGGCGGATGGTTTTTTGTGGAGCTTTTGTTGCATGCGGCTTGTTTATCCTTTTCTTTAGCCAAAAGCATGACTATCAGGCTTGAGGAAGGCCTAGGAAGCAGAGGAGAGAGTGTGCGTAGTGGTGGACATGCGGCGTGATGTCACACGTGACTGGTGATCTCATGGATGATGTCATACACCTCCAGGTGACCGCAGGTGTAAGCTAGGCCCCCACCCATTGGGGTGGGGGGTGGGTTTGTTTAGCGGTGTCTGGGCCTTTTTCTTTCATGCAGAGACAGGTTAAAAAAAAGGGGGGGGACCACATGGCGAGACCACCACAGGGGGAGCTAGTGGGGGAGTCTGGTGGCATGGCCCTCGGTTGGCCTATATAAAAAAACAAAAACAAAGGGCGAGGGGGAACACACAGCAGAAGGTCTACATGTTCTCTGGTGGTGCAGGGGATAAAATGAGGATGGAGAAATACTCCAAGGGCCTGGGTCCTAGGCTGGCCTCCCCATATTTAAGGTCTGAAGAAGAGACATAAAGTGAGAGAAGGGCCCAGGAGGGTCAAGCCTCCCACGTTGGGCGCAGCGGGAAGCAGCCAGGGGCCCGGGTGACCTGGCAAGTAAGACAGGGGTATTTTGGGGCCCGGTTTTCAGGGCTGATGAGAGGGGTGGGGTGGGGACAGAGGAGGGCACTCAGCAGGTACACATATACGAATAACCCTGTTTTTCCTTCTTTAAGTTTGGGCGGTCTGGTTTTGGCACCATGGGGGGGTGCAACGGACAGGAGGAAGACACACGGGGAGTTCACAGAGAGACGAATAACCCTGTTTTTCTTTCCCGTAGTTGCTTTAACAGAGAAAAGTCAAGACGAACATGGCACCCAAGAAAAGCAGGCCATCGAAGGAAGACGCTTACAAGGCTATAATTGAATTAGCAGAAAAAGTGAACAAAATGTGGGAACTGGTGGAGGGGGAGGAACCGGGGAAGCCGGGAGAGAAGAAAAAAGCAGGTACGGAGAGAGGAGACAAGGAGAAGAGGCCAGCTGAAGGGCTACACAGTCCCACTAGGGTAGCACCGGCGATAGCGGGACCTGACAAGGCAGTCGATCCAGTGCCTATGCAGCCAGTAGACCTGGTGATGCTAGTAATCACCTCAGCGCAAAGGGGAATTCCCCCGGAGGGACCTGGACACGAGGCACAGGACAGGACAGGAGATCCTGCCTGCAGACCCCAGCAGATCACCCTCCACCTCCACCTCAACCACAGGAAGAAGAAAGGGGACCTTTGGAGGACTTCAGGCAGCTCAACCAGGACAATGGTACAGGTAACGCATCCAGCGCAGTAGGGGATAGTATAAAAGAATATATAGGGCAAATTGTGGTGGCTCTGGGGACAGTGGGGCTGGGGCAGATGGAATATGCCCTGGTGGAAATGAGGACAGGAAAAAAGGTACCGGGAGATGCTGTAAAGGGAGCAGGAAGAGAGGGGAAAGGTACAACAGAGATAGGCGCGCCAGGGATGAGAATATGTGAGCACTTGCCTTTGGCCATGAAAGAAAAAATATGGAGAGGGGAATATGTGGATATATTCACCTTGGTGAGCCGGAAGGCGGCGGTGAAATATGAGGAAATAGAAAGCATAGGTAAGAGTGAGATGGCAGTGGCCATAGTGCTCATAGGGAAAAAAAGAGGACTACAGGTTCACGAAAGGAAGACTTGGGATGGGTGGTTTCTAGGTTTTGCCACTTTTTCAGTCATCGTTCTGGAAAGGAGGCCCGAGCTAGGCATTCCACTCATTACCTATTCACTGATTATATGGAGAGCAAAAGCAAAAGGCGGGGTAGGATGGATATGCTACAATGAATGTTTTTGGCAGAGAATGGCAACATTCGGGGATGTAAGATGGGACACCAAGCAAATAGACTTATGGATGGATTACGTAACAGATCAGTCCACACCCAAGGGTGGGTGGGGCAAAAAGGGGTTTACACCACAGAGAGGCTGCTGGGCATATAACAAGGCTTTCTGCTTGTGGCCTCACTGTCGTTTTTGACATGCCTGTTCAAAATGCGGAGGGGGGCACCTGGCAAGCAAGTGCAGAACAACAGGTATACAGGGAGCACAAGGGCATGGGGGGCAAAGATCAGGCCAACAGTTTTTTCGGGATGGCCAGGGGTTTAGGGGGCAAGCATGGAACAGGGAAGGGAGGGGCAGGGGGAATGGGAGTAGGGGGGTCAGAACCACTGAAGCAAGGAAGGTTAGACAGGAGGGAAGAGAGGTTTCAGGGAGGGGGGACAGGTGGCACAACAAGGAGCAGTTTGGTATGGCCAGAACCCCCATCAACCTAGCAGCATGGACAGTTTGTCTGGACAGATATCTGACCACTAGCTTGCGGGATATGATTTTATGTGGTTTTGACACAGGGTTTTCATTGCAGTCTAAAGGACCTAGGCAAGCAAGGGAAGCAAGCAACCTGGGGTCTGTAAAAGGGAAAGAGGAAATGCTAAGGCAGAAGATTGAGAAAGAGAAAGTGGCAGGCAGGATAGAGGGTCCATTTGACACCCCCCCATTGAAAAACATGCGGATAGCACCTTTGGGTTTGGTACCCAAGAAACAAGAAGGGAAATACAGGGTGATACACCACTTGTCTTACCCAGAAGGGGAGTTTGTGAATGACTATATCAGGGAGGAACATAGTAGGGTGACATACGCGACACTCGAAGATGCAGTTCGGATAATCCGGGCCACAGAGGATGCATGGATGGCAAAAACGGACATTGAGTCAGCCTTCAGACTGCTTCCAGTCAGGAGGGAAGACTGGGATCTCTTGGGTTTTAAAAGTGAGGGGCAGTATTATTTTGACAAGGCAATGCCAATGGGGTGTTCCACAGCATGTGCAACATTTGAGGTGTTCAGCACATGTTTGCAGTGGATATTCCAAGAAAAAACAGGCAATAGGTCGGTCATTCATTACCTGGATGATTTTCACCTCATTGGGAAGGACGAAAGGGAGACACAGAGGATGTTGGGTATGTTTCAGGAATTGTGCCGGGAGCTGAGAATCCCATTGGCACTGGAAAAAACAGAGGGGTCCAGCAAGGTTATGGAATTCCTCGGGATAAAGATAGATGCCACGAGCGAAGTATTCAGGTTACCGGACAAAAAAGTAATTAGGTTGAAGGAGCTAATCTGGGTACATGCTAGCAGGAGATGGGTACAACTAAAATTGATGCAGCAGGTACTGGGGCACCTGAATTTTGCATGCAGGGCCATAGGACCAGGAAAGGCATTCACAAGGAAGTTGGCCAGAACTACAACAGGGGTCACAAAACCACATCACTGGGTTGATCTGACTCAAGGTGTCAGGGAGGATTTTAGGGTACGAGAGGAATTCTTGAAGGATTACAATGGGTGTTTGTTTTGGCAGGAGGAGTGGCTGTACAACACAGACCTGGACCTCTACACAGATGAGGCTGGAAGACTGGGCATGGGGAGTTACCTGAGGGGCAGGTGGTTTGCAGAACCATGGCCAGCCAGTTGGGTGAGGGAAGGGAAAGTGAGAGATATAACACTACTGGAGATCATGCCCATATGGGCATGCACTTTGGTTTGGGGGAGGAATTAAGGGATCAGAAGGTGACATTTTGGTGTGACAATAGAGCGGTGGTCAAGGTACTGAACAACAAGGGAGCCAGATCAGATACAGTCATGCAGGTAGTACGACAGTTGGTTTTAAGAGCTTTACAGCTGAACACGTCTTTCAGAGCAAAACACATAGAAGGGGTACACAATACCCTGGCTGACAGTGTTTCCCGTCTGCACCTGGACCGTTTCCGGAAGCCTGCACTAGCAGCGGAAAAACAAAAAACGCCCATACCAATGAACATCTAGGACGTTGGCAGAAAGGAGCAGAACTGCTGTTCCGCAGCTCATGGGCACCTCAGACTCTGAGGGCCTACGATGGGGCCTGGAGGGTTTTTCAAACATTCAGGGCAGAACACCAGATGGAGGTAAGTGGGCCACTCTCATAGGAACAGTTGGGAATGTTCACGGTAGAACAATGGCAGAAGGGGACTGCTCACACTACAATGGGGGTTTATCTGGCAGGGATCAGTGTGATCTGCAGCCTGAAAGGATGGACTGACCCAACAAAATCAATGCTCATCAGAAGGATGATGCAGGGCTGGGGCAGATTGAAAAGAGGGCCAGGGAATAATAGGAGGCCAATAGGGGAGCAGTGGCTAATAAAGCTAAAAGAGGTGCTCCCGGCAATATGCAGATCAAAGGAGGAGGCCCAGCTATTTCACACTATTTATGTGATAATGTTTGCAGGGGCTATGAGAGTGAGTGAGGTGGTAGGCCATTGGAAAGATGACAAGAAAGGAGGTGTGGAATGGGAGGATGTGAGTTGGAGGACAAAAGAAATACGGATCAAGCTAAGAGGGTCAAAGGCTGACCAAAAAGGGCAAGGGTGCATGATAATATTAAGAGGGCGGTCAGAGAGTGCGATATGCCCAGTGCAAGCCATGTGGGTTTTTGCCGCAGAGCAGGTAACCAGGATGGGGAAGTTATTCATGCATGGTGATGGGAAAAGGGTCACCGGCTGTCAAATTACAGCAGTGCTAAAAAAGGGCATGGGTTTTTTGGGGGGAGGACCCAGCTAATTGCTCATCACATTCCCTATGGATTGGGGCGGCCTCACAGTGGGCAGCAATGGGTGAACCCATGAAGGGCATTTTGGAAAAAGGGCGCTGGCGGTCAGCCAGTTATAAAAGATACATCAGAGCACGAGTAAAAAAAATATATACTGTATATATAATAATAAGGTGGGGGGGGGGATAATACAATGAGGGCACTGAAGGTATATGTAAATTAATTAATTAATTTTCTTTGCACCCCATAGGTAGAGGAAGGAGCACAGAAGTCTGGATCTGCAGCCATTCCTATATATTTACTGGGCTGGTAAGAGAGCAGAGAGAAAAGCTGGGGAAAACAATTGTACCAGGATGTAAGACAGTGTAGGTTGGTGTAAGCCTGGCCTACAGGGGATGAGATGGGCAAAGCTTCTTCCCACTTTGAAAGAACTCAAGGGACATCGGCCTAGTCCAGACCTAATCATTATACACCTAGGGGGCAACGACCTGGAAGGCAGACCATGGGTGCACACATATTTACAGATAAAAAGGGACCTAGTGGCAATAAGACAGTGGTGGCATCACGTATGCCTTGCCTGGTCAGATCTGATACCACGAAGAGTATGGAGACAGGAACACAGCCACAGGGCGGTGGAGTGGACCAGGAGAAAAATGAATAGATGGGTGTGGACATTGATAAGGCAAATGGGAGGACAGGTGATACTGCGGGGAATAGAAGAATGGGTGGATGACTTCTACAGGTCAGATGGGGTACACTTGTCAGATATAGCAGTAGACATGTTCAATACAGAAACAATGGGTTTCATAGAGGAATGGAGGAAACAGACAAAAGCTGGTAAGTAAAAAAAAAAGGGGGGGGAAGGAAGTTTCATCCCTGAGGTAAGGAGGGTGATACCTAAGTTGAAGCCAGTCATTCAGCATAAGCTGGAGACTGGCTAGTGGGGAAAAAGGGGGAGGATGAGGGGAGAAAAGGAATAACACAAGAGGAGGAAGAAGATGAAGGAAAACGGTCTCGGTTTTCACCGTTACCTAACAGAAAAGGAGAAGAAGAAGGCACCCAGGTTTTCGCCTGGGGATGGATAATCAGAGAGTGATATATGGATGGAAATAAATGAAAATTATGGAAATATGATAATAAAGAAATGGAAAATGGAATATGGATTTATGAATATAAATAAATTAATTGCCAATCTGAGCACAACAAACAATGGTCTCTATGTTTTGTGAGGAAAAGGGGAATCGGGACAATGGGTTTGCCTTAAGGGAGACTATGTTGTCCTGGTACCCTCCCTCCTTTAGAGAATCGTTGCTCAGAGGGAGGGAGAAGGAAGAGGAGGGGCCAAGAGCCAGAACAATGGGCAGGCAGCAGGAAGGGGAGGGAGAAGGAGGTACATAAGGGACAGCACAAGGGGGCCTCAGCCACTTTTTGCTGGAATTTTGCTTCCTCCAACCCACCCTACTAGACGGAGTATGAGGGAAAGACAGTCAACTTGGGACTGTATGGTGGGTCTGTCAAGGTGGATGACAGATGCGTCCGGTAGGACGGTGGACTGCCAAAGGTGAATGGCAGGTGATAATGTGGTTATGAACTGCCAAAGGTGGATGTCAGGTAATAATATGGTTATGGACTGCCGAAGGTGGATGGCAGGTGATAAAATGCTTTGGGACTGCCAAAAAGTGGATGGCAGATAATATGGTGATGGACTGCCAAGGTGGATGGCAGGGGGAAAAGGGGGGGAGGACGAGGGGGAAGAAAAAAGGAATAACACAAGAGGAGGAAGAAGATGAAGGAGAAAGCGGTCTTGGTTTTCACGGTTACCTAACAGAAAAGGAGAAGAAGAAGGCACCCAGGTTTTCACCTGGGGGATGGATAATCAGAGAGTGATATATGGATGGAAATAAATGAAAATTATGGAAATATGATAATAAAGAAATGGGAAATGGAATATGGATTTATGAATATAAATAAATTAATTGCCAATCTGATCACAACAACAAACAATGGTCTCTGTGTTTTTTGTGAGGGAACAGGGGGGATTCCGGGACAATAAGAGAAATTTACCAAGACCCTCAAATGGTTGTTAAAGCCAATGGTTCCTTTTCATCCCATTTCCTGCTGTCATAAGGGATTTGACAGGAGTGCCCCCATCTTCCTATTTATTTGCACTCTACATAAAACCCCTGGCCAAGTACCTTAGATAACAGGAAACAATTACATGATTAATGATAGATGCCCACTTACATAAAGTAGCCTACTACACAGATGATTTAGTTTCATATATATAATGAATCTAGAACAATCCTCTTCCCCTTTAATGCACTCTCTTAAAAACAAAGAGCACCTGACATGTTATAAAATGGATGAAGACAAAACCAAAGTTCTTCAGATTAATTTCACCCCAGTGACTCAGTAAAAAATAAAATTCCCATTTAAATGGGAGAGACCCAACATTAAATATCTGGGGGTCTTCATGGGGTTGGATGTCACCCAGCTGTACTGATAAATTTCCTGGATTTAGAGCACGGCAAACAGGAAGATATTAAAAGGTGGGAACTTTTACTTATGGCCCTTTTAACTCAAGTCCAGTCAATATGAATGAATGGTCCCCTCACTTCCTATCCGTATTTTAATCATTATCAAATTTTAGACCACAGAAAAAGTGTCAGAAATGGAACAAATGGATCTCCTATTATCTCTGTGGAGGGATCAGACCCAGGATAGTGCATAAAAAATTGTAGCTCACTAAATCAGAAGGAAGACTTCCTTTCCCTGTCTCATACCTCTATGCACAAGCAGCACTTCTTTAGCACATTTTTAGCCTGGTCATTACCCCCCCCCCACACCAATGATGGGTGGATCTAGAAATGGACATCACACAACTGCCTGCAAGAAACCATCATTTTGGTCACCAGACCACATGCATGCTTTAACTGAAATGTGGAATCTTACAGTTCACCTTTCTATAGTCTGGCACCATATGTTTTCCTTCCAGGCATGCTACCCAGGATAAAATGGTTCCAGATTACAGACTTCAATACAGATTTCTTGCCAGTCACGATGGACCCAAGGTTTTGAACCAGGGCTAGGAATAGTCTCAAGCACATTTTCCAGTTTTATGACAATAGATTATTTAAATGTTTTGATCATCTGGTTATGGAATATCAGTTAGACAATAGTGATAGAGAAAAGATATATTCAAATCTGACACCATCTACAAGCAACAACTGGCCTAGAGAAGGATGAAATGAAATTTCCCCTGATCATAGGATTTATTCAAAACATATTAAGGGGACACTGGCAGAACAATTTCATATCAGTTTGCTATAAGCCCTTCTGGTGGGGTACTCTAACAATGACACTACCACTAATATGTGGGAGGTGGAACTGACCTCGACATTTACCAAGGCAAACTAGTCACAAATTTGGTCCAGGGATTATAAAATAATTGCTTCAGAACAATGGTGTGAATTTGGATGGAAAACAGTTATCAGGGTTTTTGCACACCACAGATTACAACTAATTCCACCACACCTGGAATGCCTCCTGTTATAAGGGTTGTGGGACACAAATAGCTACACATACACATGTGTTCTGATCATGCCTAGTTCTAACCCACTTACAGACCAAAGAACAGAAGGAAATCAGCACGCTAGTAACAACATACAGCACATTAATGTCTGCAGTAGCTATAGTATTACATTTCCCATTATATCAAAAATAAATGACAGCTGTATATTTTGAGTAATTTACTCACAGCGATCAAGAAGGTAATTACCCATCAATGGCTAAAGCCAGACCCCATCAGAAACGCACAATGGGAGGATGCTATCTTGGAAATTTATAAAATGGAAATATCAACTGTGCAATTGTAAAATTTAACCCCTAAACACCAGAACAGATGGAACTCTTGGCTACTTCAAATCATGGAGAGTAGGCCAGATATGGCCCCTTAAAATAACTCAAGGATTGCTAGATGGGGTATACTGTACATCACAGCCTATCCCTTCAAATTAGTAAAGCAAAAGGACTGGCTGGGATATCATATCCACATACGATGGTGTTTGAGTTGTTATCTGGTCCTGGGAGATCTCTCCCTCACCCCACCATTTTTGCTTAAAGGGGACTTCTCATGAGGTAGCAGGAGATTCCTCAAACTACAAATATGATCTGTAACTAACAATGACATGACATCTATGTAGCAAGAAAGGTATGCTGGATAAGAAAACCAGTATCCTCCTAACATATAGACAGTATGATATACACTGCAATGTGGATTGCCAAAAAATGTTTAATAAAATTTAAGTTTAAAAAAGAAATCTTACTTGTTTAGTGGGCCCTGTTGACTGCCCCTGAATGCAGATCTTATCAACCCCTTGTAGTCCAGTGGTCCTCCATCCCACAATCACATATCCAGACATCCAGTAGAAATTCTAGGTAGTATAGTGGATCCCCCATCCTTCAGTCATCACTACCGGTGTCCTGAAGAATAAGGCACCCCCTGTTGGTGTCCAGTAATCCTTCCTCAAAAGAGCAACTGAGGCTCTTTACTGACCTACCCACTCAGTACCCTCCCCCACACACATCCCCTTGTGCTGGTCACTGATGCCAATATACAGCATTAGAGACAAAGACTGGCACAGTACTTGACTAACAACTTTGGCCAGCCACCATCTGAGTGTCAGATGAAGACTTCATACTACTGTACAAACAGTTGTTTCTACAGACATATGCAAACACTCACTGAGATTACAGCAGCTGCCAGCCAAGGTGGTGATCACAGAGCTGTATCAGGCACTGTCTCTAATGCCATACATCAGCATTGGTAAGCAGCGTGTGGGGGTCTGAGGAGGAGAGTACAAAATGGGTATGAAGGGAGGGATCAGTTGCACATTTAGGTAAGGGGTCCACAAGTCTACCAGGGATTTTTAGCAACAGCTTCTACAGGTGATTGGGGGAGGCTTGGGGGACTACTACACTACCAGGGATTTGTTACAGCAGCCTGGACAGGTAATGGGGGGTGGGGTGGATGAACCACAGGACTATCTGAGATTTCTAACAGCTGCCTGCAGAGTTGTCTTGGGGGAGGTACCTCTGCAAATGAATAAGGGTATGGTTTCAACAGCATTATACAGTACTGCGATAGAGGTTGTTTAACCCTGCCAAAACCATTGAATATACTGCTTCATCCTGTATGCAAGGGGGTTTCCTTATTTGCACAGACACAGCAGTATTTTCTGCATGATCCAAATTGCACAGCACATCAGGGGTGTATATTTTCAGCCTACATAACTGCATCATATAGTTGGCTATTTGTCCTTTGTTCCACTCCCAATCTGTAAATGAGGTGTTTGTGTATTTCTTTTGGCTTACTAGGAAAACCAATTGCAACTAACTAACTAACTAACTAACTAACTAACTAACTAACTAACTAACTAACTCAATCAATCATCAAGTCATCTTGCTTATCTTATCAAGGTATTAAACATGTAAAGGGAACATAAAATTCCCTAGCACTTTCTGGTTGAAATAAAAATGTTTAGCATGCTGCTCACTGCTTGTGGAGCTTGTTCCAAAGCTCACAGTTCAGCCTGATTTCAGTCATCAGTGGAACTCTATGGATGGTCATGAATCATAAAATGAATTATTAGCAAATGTGCTCATTTGTGTGATTTGCATACATCTCCTAGGAGCCCATGCTCCAGCTTCCAATGTTAAATATGTTTTTTTCAAATAAAAAAATCTGCTAGTCATTTATTCTGGCTAAAGATGGTATGTGACTAGATTTTTTATCGACCTGTTCACTGTAACGCTATACATTTTACAGTAGTGTTTTTTTAATTTATTTTGCTTTATACTGTGCTGCAGTAGATTACTTAGATAAATATTGTTTACTGCACATTACCTAATATATATATATATATATATATACATATATAAATATATATTATTTGCAAAAAAAAAAAAACATTGTTAATGCACCAGTTAGGGTAATGTAACACCACAAAAGTAGGGAAATGTGATATTAGGGTTTCCAACCTTAAGTCACCACCCCCACCCTCAAGAAGCAAAAGGAAAAAAAAAACATTACGGTTTTGGATAGAAAGACAGACAGACAGACAGAGAAAAAGAGGTATAGAGACAGACAAAACAGGGGATCAACAGCTCACTGTTCTTACTGCAGCCCACAGCTTAACTTCCAGCTGTGGTTGCAGAACTCAAGGAAGTCCCACTGTTCTCATATAGAAAATACATATGAATGGCTCCTCTCACTAAGGTATACACCCTGGATTTTGGGGTGCCCAGAAAAAGTATTTCCAGAAAGTTAACAGACAACAACAGAAAAACAGCAGAATCTTACAAAATGGGCCTGTGTAACTTGGTTCAGGTGTATGTTTTTTGAAAAGAGATAATGTTAGTGTGTTTTTAGAATTTTTTTTTTTACTGTTTTTTTTTTGTCATCATCTACAGCCCAGGTGGTTTGAAAGTTTGGTTTGAAATTTTCAGGGTAGAAAGGGCTTGCTCCAGAATGTTGCCTTTAATTTGTTTGATGAAAAAAATATTAATCTGTTCCCAAGTTATAAATAGGGCTAGTGTTTTCTGGATATGGAATTATTCCAGTTCCAGTAGTTAAAAATTGACAAATTTAGACAATTCAGGACACCATTCAGAATATACAACAGAACTGCACATTTTCACTGTAAAAAATATTTTCATTTTACAATGAAGGTTTCTTTTTTTTTACTTACTGTTTCTCCCCTGTGGCCCCCAGTCAGCTCCTGCTTCCAGGCATCCCATTCTTCTCCATCCGCCACCCTTCCTGCACTCATCTCCCAATTGGGCCACCACTTTGCTTCCCTCATGGCTTACTCCCCCCCATGGTGGAGTGGTGGGAAGCCCTTAACTTCCCACCAGGACCGGATCCAGGTGACGCCCTTGGAGGCTGTGCATTAGGCAAATGACCATCAAGCCACTCGACCTGGCTGACATTTTCCCACTTTTCTCTTTCAGTGGTGGAGCATGCAATGCCAACAATGGGCATGTCACGTGCGTGTCCACATGTAGTGTGTCCGCCGGCTGCTCTGCCTCTATGTCCCACTGTATTTATTTATTTATTTGCTTTTGGTAACTGGATGGGTGCACTAGGCACAGGAAATGTTTATTTTCAGGCATGACCTGGGAGAATACAAGAGGATATACATAAGTGTACATGTGATGCAGCACATGAGATAATGTAACATAGTGTGGACGAGGACCACATACAGTCAGATACAAATTTAGCCAGGTGTCCCAACACCTAGCCTCCACTAGGTGTCAGGCAAATGCTGGCCCTTATTCCCCACCTTCCCCAGGAGAGGAGAGCAGTCCTCCAGATACTTGATCCTCTCCCACCCTAGTCACCCTCTGAGGACCCACTCACACCAAGAACATGGGTCGCGGACATGGCAGGAGGTAAGGCATTGCTGCCTCAGCCCTCCACACCACTGGGCTGGCAACAGTGAAAGTTTTAATTAATTTTATTCATTTCACTTCCTGCCTTCTCATAAACAGAATCCCTACTTGCTGAAATTCTGTGCACTGATATTTGTGGTCTGAATTAAACGTCCTGCTTGCTGTCAGTTCCCCCCCCCAAGTGGTTCTCTCTGAAAATAAAACCTCTATGGACTGGTTGACTTTTCAACCAGCCAATTTTCGAACCCGAATTCCAAGACTTGCTGAGTTAGCACTAAAAGCATTGTTTTAATAATGCTCCATAGTACAGTATATGTGTATACCTTCATCTCACCTGCTGGCTGGTGCTGCACTGAGTCAAACTCAGTCAACCCCCCACCCCACCACCACCACACACAAAAAAGAAAACCTGGCTGGACTGGTTTATGTTTTTTAGGGCACCAGTCCACCATGTGGTCCCTCACTGCTGAATGGTGTGCTCCTGATTCTGTGATCTCTGCCTCCCTGATGATCATACTCACACTATCCCTAACCCACCCTCACCAGCACAAATACACTGAAAACTACAGCCAAACTATCAACAATACATAAATGTGCCCCTCTGTATTTCTTTCATTTAGATTTCTTTTCTTCTGTTTTGTTACACTATTTGGGATCTGGGGAAAGGACTGCTTTCATACAGGAGATGCTAGAGAACTCTGCAAACTTGCATGTGAGATGCAGCTGTTACCTCTGTCTGGTTCAGTGCACAACACTCTAGGAACACAGAAAACAACAAGGTGAAGGTTCCCAATTTCCTACAGCCCCAAACTCATGTAAAATAAATATTTATGCTTTCCAGATTGTCACTATGCAAATTTTTCTCAATGGCAACTCTGCAGTGAAGGAGGATGCAGCAATTTTGGAAGACAGGTGAATTAAAATGTCAATGTTAGATCCGGACTGTGATTTTAGCAAAACTGCAGCAATTTCATGATCACCAGAATTCATTGGCCTTAGTTATAAGGATTTGAAATTTCAGTTCTGAGCATGCTCAGTAGGATATCAAACATCTATCCAAAAGGCCCTACTGAGCATGCTCAGAACCAAAAATTCAAATTCTTATAACTTGGGAATGGATTAACATTTTTCACCAAACCAACAAAAAGTACTATTCCCGGGCAAGCCCTTCTACCCTGAAAATTTCAGATCAAAAGTCCAAACAGTTTGGATCCCAGGAGATGACAACCCCCCACACACACACAAAAAAAAGAAAAACAGCAGGAACTCCTGATTTTTCCAAAAGATTCACTTTATGGATCTCAGAATCAGTACACCAGACCAGAACAAAACTTGGCACAACTAGAGACTTTGCCTCCCAGTCCATGCATGCAAAATTACTTGCAAATCCATTGAATGAGGGCAAAGCTATTAAAGTGCATTGTTAGGGAGTTTAACATTAAACAGCATATTCAACCCTTACTGTAATATTATATATATATATATATATATATAGCTCAGATGGTTTGGAATTTTTGTCTGAAATTTTCTGGTTAGAAAGGGTTTGCCCCAGAACAGTGTCTTTCACTGGTTTGGTGAAAAAAATATTAATGCGCCCTAATTTATAGGGATTTGAAATTTCAGTTCTGAGCATGCTGAGTAGGGTATTAAACATCTATCCAAAAGACCCTTATAACTTGGGAATAGATTAACATTTTTTCACCAAACCAATGAAAGACACCATTCTGGGGCCAGACAGTTATACCCTGGACATTTCAGACTACACTGCTAAACCATCTGGGTGCTTAGCATGACAAAAAATTAAAAAAAGCAGCAAAAAAATCTATTTTCCTGAAAATACACTATACAGATCGTAGAATCTGCACACCCAATGAAAACAAAACTCAGCAAGTCAAAAAACTTTGCCCCCCACCCCACTCCACTTCACACTTCACATGCTCATTTTTGTGCAAATTTATTGAATGGTGGCAAAGCTATTAAAGTGCAAAGTTAAGGGTTTAACATAAAACAGCCTACTCAACCCTAACTATAATCAAGCTACCATGCCAGTATAATATATATATATATATATCCCAGATGGTTTAGAATTTTTGTCTGCAATTTTTGGGGTTGAAAGGGCTTGCTCCAGAATGGTGCCTTTCATTGGTTTGGTGAAAAAAATATCAATCCATTCCCAAATTATAAAGATTTGAAATTATGGTTCTGAGCGTGCTCAGTAAGATATCAAACATCTATCCAAGTGACCCTACTGAGCATGCTCAGGATCACAATTTCAAATCTTTTAAACTTGGGAATGGGCTAAAGGCACTATTCTGGGGCAATCCCTTTCAACCTTGAAAAGTTCAGACAGGCCTAAATTCCAAACTATCTGGGCACCGGGCAAGAACAAATAGCAAAAATACAGTGGTCCCTCATTATAGCGCCCCTCGCTATAATGAATCTTGGTTATAGCGAATGTCTAGCCTGGCTCCCACTACTATCAGCACTTACTAGTGCACAGTATTTGTGGGGCATCACTTTTTAAAAGTTAGTCAGGAGCACATGTAAAGTCAGTCAGGCTTGACTGATTTATTGATCAGATGCTGTTTCTTGATCACCTACACCTGCCTGCACCTGAGTTTAATTAAATAATCCACCATTTCATTTAAAACTGCACTAACATGAGCAATCTACATTCTGACTCCCTTCCCCACGTTGCTTTCTGTCTTACCTTATGACTGAGTCCCGCAAAAGAAAGGCTTTCCACATTGACAAAAAAATCAAAAACTTGGTCCATCTACAGAATAGGGAATCAACAGTGAAGCTTGCAGCTGAATACTGCCTTCCAAAGTCAACGATATTTGGCATAAGAAAGCAAAAGGACAAACTTGAGAACTTTGCCTCAAATTGTTTCGAAAAACACAGACTTCAATGCAAAAAGATACGCCTGGCTGCCAATTGTGAGGTGGACTCTGCAGTTTGTTTGTAGTTTGAGACACAACAGGAGACAGGGGTTCCTCTATCTGGTGCAATAATTCAAGAAAAAGCAGATTTCTTTGCTAAGCAACTTTATGAACCTGACAGCACTTTTCAATCATCACCTGGCTGGTTGTGGCACTTTCAGAAGCGTAATGGCATAAGGTAACTAAAAAGCTATTAAAACAATTAAAGCTGAAACTAAAGCACAGTTATTTAACACAGTTATTTAATTGTACTTATGTGTGTCTGATTTTTTTTATAACGTAGTTTATTAAATAAACAGCATGTATTTTCAATCATTTTTCTATCGTTTGCCTTGACTTTTGTTATAAGGAACACTCTCTATAACAAATGAAATCTATTGCTCCAGGACAGTATGTTATAACAAGGGACCACTGTACCCTGATTTTTCCACAAAATACTGTACACTATATGGATTTTTTGAATCCATGCATCTGACCAGAACAAAACTTGGCACATTAAGATACTTTGATCACATACAAAAGTTCTTGCAAATCTTTTGAATTGAGGCACAGTTATCAAAGAAAAAATGTAGGAGTTCTATCTATCTATCTATCTATCTATCACCCCGATGGTTTGGAATTTTTTGTCTGGTATTTTCAGGGTAGAAAGGACTTGCCCCACAATGATGCCTTTTTTATTGGTTTGTACAAAAATATGAATCCATCCCTAAGTTAAGAGGATTTGAAATTTCTGTTCTGAGAATGCTCAGTAGGGTATCAAACATCTACCCAAAAGACCCTACTGAGCAACCCTAATGCTCATCCCATTCCATCACTAAATAAGCTGAGATGTGAAAACTATATGAGAATGGGGTGAGCGTTAGGGTTGACAACCCCAAAGAACACCCCAGGCCTGATTTGCAAAGACTCAGAAGATGTGAAACTGTAACAGTTTTTCCTTTTGCTTCCTGAATTGTGTAGGTGGGGTGCTAGAGTTGGGAACCATAACACCACATTGGTTTGGATAAAAAATATGAATCCATCCCTAAGTTAAAAGGATTTGAAATTTTGGTTCTGAGCATGCTCAAACATCTACCCAATGGACCCTACTGAGCATACTTATAACTGAAATTTCAAATCCTTATAACTTGGCAATAGATTAATATGTTTTCACCAAATCAATAAAGGGTACCATTCTAGTGCAATCACTTTCTACCCTGAAAATCTCAGACTAAAATTCCAAACCATCTGGGTGCTAGGCAATGACAAAATAAAGCAGCTAAAAATATTTTTTTCCCTAAATATGCAGTATACAAATCACACAATCTGCACATCTGACCCGAACAAAACTTAACACTTTAAGTGACTTTGCTCCCCATACCACACATGCAAATGTTTGTGCAAATGCATTGAATGGGGGTAAAGCTATTAAAGTGCAATGTTAGTGGATTAACATTAAACAGTTTACTGAACCCTAACGGTTGTGGCACCAGGGTTTTAAATAATTGATTAGCAGTTTTTTTCTTGGGACAATGCTAACTGTACAGAAAGTATTTATATAGGTTTTCTAGAAGTGTTATGTTTGTTAAACACAGTGAGGCAAGTGCTATGCATTTTCACAATGTTTTAGCACTTTTATGAGCAAAACGCTAATCAAAATTTGGAGTTAAATAAATCCCTGTGGCACTACTGTAATATATACAGTGTGTATAGATAGATAGATAGATAGATATTACTTGCAAAAAACTTCATTACTGCACCAGTTAGATCTAAGATTAAACCAACAAAAGTAGGGAAATATAGTGTTAGGGTTCTCAACCATAACATTCTACCCCCACCCTGCAGGCAGCAAAAGGAAAAACACATTTTGATTTTGCCTCCTCTGAGTCTTCACAAACCAGGTCAGGGGTGTTCCATGGGGTTGTCAACCCTAACGCTCATCCCATTCCATCACTAAATAAGCTGAGATGTGAAAACTATCTGAGAGTGGAGTGAGCATTAGTGTTAACAGGCCCACGAAACAGCCCAGGCTTGATTTGCAAAGACTCAGGAGAGGTGAAACTGTAACAGTTTTTCCATTTGCTGCCTGAAGGGTGTAGGTGGGGTATTAGTGTTGGGAACCCTAACACCACATTTTCCTACTTTTTTCACTTGTGCATTAATGAAGTTTTTTTTTCAAATAATTTCCTTACTATTTGAGACAGTATAATTGTATTCTCATTGTGCCATAATGCCCACCCTGTTCCCTGAGCAAAAAAAAAGACAGATGCAATCTTCTTTCTTCATGCATGCCCTGCATGAAGAAACCTACAACACATTGTGTTGACAACATGCAGTGAGACATACTTCTCTACCTTTGAAGAATGTATTAGTATGATGCACCATCTTGGAGTTATACCTTGTGATTTGGCAAGTAGGCTATGGGCTGGGGAAGGGGTTAACACTAAGGTTGACAGCCACAAGGAAGACCCCACCATTGATTTTCCAGCACTCCAAAGACCCAAACCCTAGTACATTTTCCTTTTGTTGCTTTGGGGTGGGGGTAGGGAGTTAGGATTGAAAACCCTAACACCACTTTTCCTTACTTTTGTGGCATTAACGTGAACCCTAACTGGTTCATTAACAAAGATTTTTTTTTTGTAAAGAATTTCTTTTCTTTTTGAAATAGTGGAATTGTATCCCCATTAACTCAGGCTCCTTTGGGACCTAGATAAAGACATGCAGATGTACAGGACCCAAGGAAGAAAGGGAAGACTCCATCCACCTCTGGAAGTGCAGGGTCCTTACATGACCTGCAGTTCTATGCAGCATCAGGTGCCAAGAATTCATGGGGCTGTCAGAAGGGCTGGGGAAATACAGGGCTCTATGTTCTCTGCACTTCCATGTAGCTGCAAACATAGATGCACTCATGAAAGAGTCCATCTGTCAGCCAATGCACATGTCCCTCATCCACCCACAGTTGCAGACTTGCAGGGCCCAATGCAAAGAGATGAGTTGTCTTCACTATATACATAATTAAATGTCATAGTGAGGAACCATTTTTTCTGCAAAACCAAAAATATGATGCATGATAAAATTTCAAGTCCAGCAACCAAATTTTGCCATGAAATGAAAAGTCATGGTGTACAATCACATTTCATGCTGAGAAACCAAATTTCTGCCGCAAAATGAAAAATTGTAGTAAGCAATCAAATGTCGTGTTGCATAACCAATTTAAGTTATGCAATGCAAAATTTTATTCACAATGCAATTTCATGTCGAAGTACCAATTTGAGTACCAGATCAGAAAAAATTATGATTTGCACTGAAAAGTTAATGTTGCAAAATAATTATAGTCGTGCAATAATAATAATAACAATAATCTTTATTTATTTTGAGCCTTTCAAATGTCAAGGCACATTACAAAATATAAAACCTCATAAAACAACAATAATAAACACTTATAAAACCATAAAGTTACACAGTTAATCACAGTAGGCTTTACTCCACAAATACGACTTCAACGTCTGCTTAAACCCCCCCAGAGTCACACACTCCCGAATCAGACAGGGTAGAGAATTCCAAGGGGTAGGGGCCACACTGGGAAATGCATGGGCCCCTGAAGATTTCAAGACTACCCTTGGAATCTCTAGCAACCCCTCATCTGTTGAGCGGAGCAATCGCTTGGGGCAGTAAGGAAACAGTAGCTCTTTCAGGTCATCAGGGCCAAGTCCACATAGGGCTTTGTGTCAGTAATCTGACTTTGAAGGTGATCCACCACTGAACTGGCAGCACCAGCATGATATGGGAAGTCCAAGGAATCCCTGTCAACAACCAGGCTGCAGCGTTCTGCACCAGTTGTAGGCAGCAGATATCAACCCCCGGAAGCCCAAAGTAAAGGGAGTTGCAATAAACAAGGCGTGAGTTCACAAAGTCGTGGATTAATGTAGGTAGATCACCGGACAGAACAAGGTGCTTGATCCTAGCAATGTTCCTTAGATGGCAAAAGGATGACTTAACAATGGCCGACACCTGAGATCATAGTGTCAGCCCATCATCAAGAATCACTCCTAGGTACACACCCATTCAGAGGTCAGGAGCTGGGATTCCCCCAGGAAAATCCCCGAGGTGTTACCAACCCCTAACCCCCCCCCATTCAGTGTCCAGGATCCACAACCATCACCTCAGTCTTTCCTGGGTTCAGCCTCAACCAGCTGGAATTCATCCAGTCCAGGATTTCAGCAAGGCAGTTATTAAAAAATGAGAGATCTCTATCCTGGACAGGTGCAATAGACAGGTAAAGCTGGGTATCATCTGCATAGCAATAAAACCTCAGCCCATACTGTCTTACAATGTCTCCGAGGGACAGCATGCATACCACGAATAACATGGGGGACAGCACAGAGCCCTGAGGAACCCCACATGACAGAGACAGAGAGGGTCAGAGGAATAAATCCCCAACACCACCCTCTGAGTTCTGCCAGTGAGGAAGCACCTAAACCATCTGAGGACTGGATCTGTTAGTAGACAGATGAACCTCAGGTGCTCAAGCAGTACCTCATGATCCATTGTGTCAAAAGCTGAAGAGAGATCTAGAAGCACCAAGATGGACCATTTCCTTCAATCTCTCCCATCAGGAGATCATTGAGCACTCGAACCAGTGCAGTCTTGCTACTACGCCTCTTTCAAAAACTGGACTGGAAGGGTTCATACTGTAGATGCTATGGATGGTCAAATGGTTCTCCAGTTGTACAGCCACTACTTTCTCAATTACCTTCCCCACAAAAGGGAGGTTAGAGATAGGTCTGTAGTTTGCCAGACAGTGTGGGTCCAAAGAATCTTTCTTCAAGAGGGGAGTCACCACAGCCTCCATCAGGGAGCTAGGAAACTCACCCAACTCAAGGGAGCACCAGACTATCTGTGCTAAGACCAGGCCGATAATATCACAACAATCCATAATCAGGGAAATTGGGCCGGGTCTAAACCACAGCACATAGGATGCATTCCCTGGACAATCCGCATAACATCCATGATCTCCAGCTGGTCGAAGGTACACCAGGAGAAGTGAGGGACAGTGGCCAAGTGCCAATAATCAGCAGCTCCCATAGAGTGAGTCGGTCGGATCTCGGCCCTAATGTCGGCCACCTTATTAATAAAGAACCGAGCAAGCTCCTCACACTCCAATTGTGAAAAAGCTCTCTGAACCTGCAGACAGGCTAGGTTGCACAGCCTATCTATGGTTCAGAGGAGCTGTGTTGGTTGGTTCTGAGCAGCAACAATCTCCCCATACAGGAACTCTGCCTTCTTACAGGAGATTTCTGACTGGTAGAGCCGATAATGTTCTAACAGTCTAAGGTGGTCAACATCTAGGGCCAACTTCCACCAATGACTCTCCAACCTTCATCCTAGTCACTGTAACTCCCTCAAAGTCCCATCAAACCACAGGGACCAAGGGCGGAGGGAGAGAGGATGAACGCGGATGGGAGCAACAGAATCCAGAGCTGTAGTAATAGCCTTATTATAGGCTAAAACCAAAACCTCTGGATCTGTGCTTGCCATTGGGAAATTCTGATAAAGTACCACCGCTAGGCCATCAGGGCATACATCCCGTAAAGGGCGGTACCTGAACATCTCCACAGGGTAGGCCTACGGCGGGGGGGTGTGCATACAAAAAATTGAATCTCACAGTGTAGAGGTCGGACCATCTGACAGGTTCCACCGCCATGTTGGAAGCCTTGGTCCCCACGAGGAAGACCAGGTCAAGAGAGTGGCCGTGTTTATGATTAGCAGAGGTAACAACCTGTGTAAGGCCCAGTGATGTCATCAACTGGAGGAAGTGTTTGAACTCCTGGGCTGCCCCAACCACCTGCCCAACAATACTGGTGGTGCCTTTTGGTATGGAGACTAGACATGGGGACCCATGTTCCAGGCTCCATTTCACCCCAGGGCATCTTCTGGACTTAACAACCCCAATGCGAGTGCCCTGCTCATTCAACCTCCACCGTTCACACACCCCACTCAACCTCCCTCCCCTACGGACAATGCCCAATGTTCTACAATGCTCATATGTAGAGAATGGTAAAAGTGAGGAGATAAAAGGGTGGAGGCATGGAGAGTGGACGCTGGATATCGCATGACCTGGAGGGTAAGTCCATAACACATATCACAGGCCAAAAAAAGAGCAAGAAAAATATTCAACAAAAAATATACACAGCTGCAATAACACCCCTAAAACTAAAAATAATCATTCAAATCTAAATATACCCCCTTTTCCACTCTCACCAAGAGGGGAGACTAGAAAAGTAAATCAAACTAAATTCCCCACCCAACCTAATAAAATTTTATCTTAACAAATAAAACCAAAAATAAATACTTTATGAAACAAATAAATAAAACCACACCACAAGGATGTTAAATCACCATTGAAAGTCACGTTCAGGAGGTCCAGATTAAAATGACCAAAGCAATTCAGTACACCTCCTCTCACAGGGTGCATTAATTACCACAAAATATAAGACACCCAGGTTTTCTCACTACCTGGGTACCCAAAGCAACCAGGCCCTTTCACTGCTAAGAATTTTTTGGCAGTCCTGTTTCCCAAAAGAAACTCCTCAAATGGCAAGAAGCATCCATCAAGTCTCCAGCTCCTTAAAGACTCTCAGCAATCCAAATCCAAAATCAACTGAGTCCCTTAAGGCCCTCCTGTGAGGCCCAGCCACAGGAAATATCAGCCCCACTACTTCAGCTCCTCACTTCGATCCACAATAAAATGCCATATCAAGCAACCAATTTATGTTTTTGAAAGTGCAAGCTACAATCAAGAACCAAAATGTGTTTTCAACAGACTTTTTTGAATCACAATTAAAAAATAGTTTTGCAAGTCTAATTTAGTTCCATGTTTTCATCATGCAAAGCTAAAAATGAGAGACTGCAATCAAATTTCATGGCCAGAAACACATTCGTCACACACAATGCTGAAGTATTATCCACAGTTAAATTTCATATCAAGCACCCACATTTTTGACCACAAAATGGAAAAATAGGAAGCATAATCAAATTTCATGGTGAGCAATCAATTTAAATGGGGCACCAAAAATTCTGATATGTAATCAAATGTCAAGTCAAAAAACAATTTTAATTGGGAAACAAAAAATCATGGTGCACAATCAAATTTCATGCTGAAAAACCAGTTTTCTGCTGCGGAACAAAAAATTGTGAGGTACAGCCAGACTTCAAACTGAGAAACCAATTTTTGTGGTGAAACAAAAAATCATGATATGCAATCAAATGCTATGCTCAGAAAGCAATTTTCTCCTGCAAAATGAAAAATGCTGAAGCACAATCACATTTCAAGTAAGTTTAGTTTATTAATTTATAAAGAGCACTTTTTCAATTGCAATGTAAGGCACTGTACACATGGGCCCAGATATTCAGAAATGCACCAAAGGCCGGCACAAGGCTGGTGCAGTGCAAACCTGATGTGCCATGGTGCAACAGGAGCCATATTCAGAGGGTGCACAAGCCAAACTGCGCCAGCGCAACCCAGCTGAATATGACACAGTTGCGCCATGGTGCAAACAGAGTTGTGCCATGGTGCAGAAAGAGATTCTTCAGAGCAACTGTGGGAGCAAAGCATCAGAGCAACAGGGGGGGGCACAGCACAAAGAACAGACCCAGGGACAGAACCAGGGAAGCACAGTGATGGACCACAATGAGGTCTCCACCAGCAGGGCACAGCAGGGTGCACACAGGTACCCAGACACCTGTCCCCAGAACACAACAGTGGCACAGATAGCAGGCAAAAGGAGGTGCCAACGGCCAACAGAGGGCCACCAAGGGAGCCCCCCTGCAGTCTGCTTGGCCGTATACCCCAGACCATGGCAGGCCACACCCAGGACCATGCAGCCAAGCACACATATGCCACATAGGAAGCCGACACAGTAGGCACTGAACATGCCGGGAGGAAGGTAACATGGCAAACCACATGGGGCAGGCCACACAGTGCCAAGCAAGGGCCCCAGCACAGTGTGCGGCCTGTACCCAACCAATGACCATGGCCGTGTGCCACCACCATGCATACCTTCCACACGCCCCTGACAGCTACCCCATGGGCAACCCAAGGCACAGCCACTGACCGAGGGGAAGGATGCCACCACAGTGGGACACACAACAGTACAAAGCAGTGAACCACAGAAGCATACAACATGCACCCCTACACATGAACACCACACAGACAGACCCTGGGCCACTGCAGCATGGCTATTCATGCCACCTGCAAAGCAGATACTGACACAGGCAGGTAAGGCAAAATATATATATTAATGAACACAACAATGTACAAAAACAAGGGTCTGGGAAAGAATAGGTAAAGTGAGGGATGGGGACAGGGAACATGGACTGTACAGTGAGAAGGGGGACTGTAGGGAAGGAACAGCAGGGAAAACAGGGGAAAGCTGGGGCCACATTAACAGAGGCCATGTCCTGCCACCCCTTGGTGTAGTCACTGCCTCCTCTTCACCAACAGCAGGCGCCTGATCTGGAGAACCACTTCCATTGTTGTTGAGGTAATGAGGATCAGCTGCCGGAGCAGCCAACCGTATAATGGCCACCTAGGCCTCCGCCACTGGGCACCTATAACAATGGACAGGACAGGTGATCAGTGCAATGTCCCAAGGAACCATGCTCACCAACAGTGCACAATGGACAGTGGGAACACCCCCCCAGAGGGCTTGTACCAACCACCCACAGGGGGGTGGGCCAATTCCTGCCAGCAACTCAGTGCACCACAACATTGCACAAAGGTGTTCCCTGCCACACAAGGGCCACCCAACTGTGCAATGACAGTCACATGGCACAGTGCACCGGCAGCACCACAGCAACAACAGTGGCAGCCTGGTGCACACCCACCCCACCAACAGCTGGCACAAATGTCCAATGGATGCACTATGGTAGCATGCACCATGCACTGTGTGACACACACAGCTGCCACAGCACATGGCACAAGCGGCCATGACCGCACCCATTCCCCCACCACCCCCCATGTACAGTGAGAAGGACCATGACAGTGCCTACCTGCCCTCTGCGACCCTGCTGGTGCTGGTGCTGCTCAGCCTTGGCCTGCCTTGGCCTGCTGTGCAGCTGCTGCCTGTGCCAGCAATGATCCTCAAGCCCTGGGAATGGAAAGAAGACAGGTACACATCAGGAATCAACCACAGCAGTTGCCCACCACCCTCACCCCTGTGCACAGGCTGTGTCCCTGCCCAACACATCCCGCATGGCTGCATCACAACACAAGCGGTGGCTGGCAATGCCACTCCGTGATTCGCATGATGACAGTGTACCCCTCTTCATGGCATGCCAGGCAGCCTAGCCAACACCACAGTACAGCACCAGGGTACTTATGCAACATGGGATGACTTACCTGGCTGTGGCACAGCCCCTCACCTGACATGTGCCTGCAGCTGCCGCAGGTGCTCTGGGTCCTGCCACAGGAGGTCCCCATATTAGTGACAACATTGTTCCCCTGTCCTGGCCACCCCAGTCCTCTGCTGCAGCCTGGCAGTAATCCCCTGCCAAACAGTGACACTGGCCTGCTGCAGGGGCACCTGCCCAAAGAGTTGGGGGGTGTGGGGCTTGACACAGGCTCCCAGATTCACCAACTCCACCTCTGTCCAGTTTGGTGCATTCCCAACTCCTCCCTGTGCCATGTTATCAACCATGATCTCAGAGACAAAAATGACAGCAGGAGGCGCATGTGTCCAGACCATGCAGCTGACGTGTGATGCGCGGGAGCATGCGCAGTGCACACACATCGTGTAGTGCCAGAGATGTACAGAATGGGCATGGCTACATGAGGTCACAGGGTCAGAGGTCTGACCCAGGGATCAGGGGTCGACTGGCATTGCACAAGTGCAAAATAGGGCACAGCACCCCATGAGCAGCCATGTCCATAACTGGCCCATGCACAACATGCGCAATGCCACTGCATCACCCTGTCTGTGCATGGTGCGCAATTGCCACCATGATGCTGTGATATGCATGCGCACTGTGGGCTTTCGCACTGTGCATAAGTGCGCATTACAACAACGTGACTTGCTCCCTGCAATCCCATTGCACACAGTGCAATATCGCGATATTCAGTCACCACATGCAAATGAGCTCATCAGCCAATGTGTGGTGCACTGGGTGCATTAGCATGTCATTACTGTTACACGAAACCTAATTTGCATGTGTTGCACATTATAAGCTCCATGGAACAGCATAGGCCATGGACCAATATTGCATCATTTCAAGGTAAGTTGTGCATGCCGCTGCAGCTCACTAGGAGTGGACAGCACTGCAGAGTGGGATGGACCAGGGAGATGCTTCCACTAACACACTGTGCTGTCCATGTCCACATGTCAGATCATGAGGAAGGTGAGAAGCGTGGGTCTACAGAGAAGCGCAGGCCCAATTTCACAAAGGCAGAGATGGATGCCCTGTTCGAAGGCCTACCTGGACAGGGAGCCCCTGTTGCGTGGTGTCAGGGGCACACCACAGGCCATAGCTGGTGGATGGGATGAGGTGGTAGCATATGTCAACCAGCACAGAAGCCACCAGCGGTCAGCATAGGAGTGCAGGAAGAAGGTGGGGATGGATAAGATGTGCATAAAGAGAAGGAGGCAGCCATCTGTGTGGCCTGGACTGCCACAAGAGGGGGGCCGACGGATGCTCCAACGCTAACACCACAGGAGGAGGTGGTGGTGGCAGCCACCAAGTGCCACACCACGGTGGAGGATGTGCCTGGTGGTGGATTTCAGATGGGTGGCAGCCCATCACTTCATGGTAAGTATGTCAGCCACACACATCTGGTGGCACAGAGGGTGCATACACGAGCATGCTATCGTGCATGCAGGTGGCATGCATGTCATGTGCATGTGTGTGCACCCACAAGCATGCCATGTTGCAGGACACATACAGTGGCAGTGTAGGGGGCACATGTGGGCATTGCATCACTGACATGCCTTTCTTTCTCTTGCAGCACCAGCACACTTCTGTGAAGATGATGGGGCGCCGGTAGAGGCAGCAGCTGTAGATGCTGGTATGGCCCCAGAGGACCAACTGTCCACCTCCACCAGCATCCGGGGGTCCAACAGGCTTCAGCTTACCACCACAGTGCAGGCAGAAGTCCTGGACCTGGGGTCGGACAAGGCCCTGGATGTGTTCCTGCAAGATGCCCACCTTGGTGTTCTCTGCACAGAGACACAGATTGGGGCAGGGTCCAACTCTGATAATGACATCACACTTATCCTGGACAGCATGGGCAACGTTGTGGGCAAGATGCTCCTGCTGGCCTCTGACACAGGCAGCATGCCCAGTGCTGTGCCAGTGGTGGAACAGCTGCCTGTCACCACGTGGGTGCAGCGGTGTGTGCTGCCCCAGCTGTGCCCTGCAGTGGTGGTAGTAAGGCTGTGCAGGTGCTGGGTGGTGTACAGAGGCCAGATGGGCAACAGCAGCAGGCAGCGGGTGCCACTGGGCAGCTGGACACATGGTCCACTAGTGTACCTGCTGTGCCCATTCCCCCCTGCAGACCCCACTGTGCAGCATTCATCAGAGAGGCAGGCTGTGCAGCATGGCTTGTCACCACATGAGGATTGGCATCATGCCCGGGAGCCCCAGGATGCTGACTGGCTGGCTGAGCACACCCGTCAGCTGCAGGTGTCCGTACAGCAACAGGTACTGCTTGCCCCTGGGGTGCATGCACTGCACGCGAGGTGTGCCAATTAGCTGAACAACAGGAGAGGGTCACTGCGCAGATCCTGGTGGGGGATGCAGCACATGCAGGAAGCCATGACTGCATCCTTGGATCGCATTGCCACTGTGATCACGGATGGCTTTGCATTGCTGGCTGCCATAGGGTATGGCTGTGCACAGGTGACCACCTGCAGTGTGCTGTCCACCCCACGATCCCGACATCAGGTGACCCCATCACAGTTGATGCCAGGCTTTGATGTAGGCATCCCAGGCATTCCAGAGGCTGGCCTGTTTGGGCGCCTGCACATCTCCCACATGGACACTGTCATGGTCCTGCAGTTCCACCCCTGGGGGGCTGTTGCACCCCCACATGGCTGTTGTGCAGACTGTGGCTGCTGAATGGCTTCATCGCGGCCAGCTCCATGGCTGTGGTGGCCATGGTTCCCTGCAGAGGTCCTGATGTGTGGGCCGCCTTGACCACTGTCTGCCACTGCTGCCCTGTGCGCACAAGGGTGGTGTGTGTGTGTGTGTGTGTGTGTGTGTGTGTGTGCCTTCCACTTGTGTCATGCCTGTGTGTCACGCCACATGCTGCTTGTGTGCATGCTTGCCCAGCCTCTGGACCATGTGGTGTGGGTATGATGAGGGCAGGCCAGCACTGGTTGCAGCTGTGCACCAGTGCAATACATCTGATACATGCCACATACAAATGCCTGGGAGTGTGGGTGCATGTGTGTGTGTGTATGTGATGCTGTGTGTGGTTGTGTGCTACTGACATCTCTACCTCTGCCTTCCACCTCTGTGTGTGCATGCCCATTGCCATGCATGCCCCTGCATGTGTGCTGTACCTGTTTGTGTGGCCCATGCATGTGCACCACTTCACCTACCTGTGTTCTCCATAGTGCTCCTGTGTGATGGTGTCCTGGTGGCATCGCACCTGCTGGAGCAGCCGGGGGGGTCCCCTCTGTCCAGGGGGTGGCTGTTCACTACCCTCCAGCCCATTGTCTCCATTGTCCCCACTGCTGTTGCCCTCATCAGCCTCGACAGCTATCCTATGGTCAATGGCCATGTTGTGCAGTATGCAGCAGGCCAGGAATAGGCCACAGTCTTTTGAGGGGCTGTACTGTAGGGCACTGCCTGATCTGTCTAGGCAATGGAAATGTACTTTCAGCATGCCAAAGACATGCTCGATGATGTTGCGTGTGCTGACATGTGCCTCGCCGTAGCGTTCCTTTGCTAGGGACAATGGGCGCCGGTAGAGGATGAGCATCCAGGGCCTCAGTGGATATGTGCTGTCTCCTGGGTGGATAATGACATGATTAGCCCTCTGCTGTTCTATGCTGCACCCCTTGCCTGTCCCTGGCATGCACACCAACATGCACACCCTTCCCTCCCCATCTCAAGGTTTGCTTTGCCCATCGCCCCTTGCCCATGCCATACTCACCCACTAGGTGGCCCATCGGGATGTCCCCACATTCAAACCTGTGGCACAGTGCAAAGCTGTGCCAGATTAATGCACCATGTGCACTCCCAGGAAGTGTGGAGCAGACATTGGTGCTGCAACTTGTTGCATTACACACCACCTGGGAGTTTGTGCTGGGGCTCCCCTTCCAGTTTATGTATGCAACACCCTTGGAGCCAGGTGGCTTTTGGATGGCCACATAGGTGCAGACGATGGCCCCAGTCATGCCAGGCATATGTGCAACCCTGTGGATGTCCTGCATGCTTGCTGTACGCTCCACCTCTGTGCTGGGAAAATGGATGAATTTCAAAACACATGGCAGCAGAGCATTGAGGAACTGTGTGAGGAGGTGGAACGCGGCCGACTGGGTTATGCCTGTGGTGTCCCCGTTGGTCTCTGGAAGGTACCCATGGTGAGCAGGCACATGACGGCTGTCACCTTCATCTCCATGGATATGGCATGGCTCCATCTGGTGGATGCCATATCTTCTCACAGAACATCTCACAGAGCTGCCTCAAAATGGGCCTGATTAGGCGATACTGGCCCACAATCTCCGTGTCACTGTAATTCTCAAAGGTGATGCAGGCATGGTACCACCTGTGTTGGGCATACCGCTGATGGGCCCTTCCTCAGCCATGTTGCTGCTCCTCCTGCCCCCTCACACCCCTCATTAGTGCCTGCATCATGAAGGGCACACTGTCCATGGCCCTTGCTGTCCGATGTCCCCCTGGGCAGTTGGTTGCTACTGGCTGTGTGCCACAATGGTGCACTGCCTGTCAGTGTGTGTGCCTATGTCTCTCTCAATCTCTCTGCCCCTCTCAGCCTCTCCCTCTCCAATGCCACCTCTGTCCCTCTCCCTCTGTGTCTGCCTTGGTCTGCCTGTCTCTCTATCTCTCTCTCTCTCTCTCTCTGTCTCTGTCTCCCACTCCCTCTGGCTCTCACACCTTACGCAAGTGCTATTGTGTGTTTGTGCCCTGTATTTATAGGAACAAATCTGCTTGGAGCAACTTTGATTTGCTCCACACTTGCACCATGGTTTCACGGTTGAATATGCCACTGTGCTTGATATTCATGGGAATACCCCCTGCACTTGCACCTGCATTCATTATAGTTGTGCATTGGGGCAATGGATTTTGTGCTGCACAATGGCGTATGCTTAATATGTCTCCTTGGCACAAGTCTGCACTTGCGCCGGTGCAACTGAATATCCAGGCCATGAGCAAGTTAGTAAGACAAAATTAAAACATTTCTGTAAATACCCATAAAATAATAACAATTCAGGTTGATTAATGTGAGGGAAAAGCTTCCCTAAAGAGAAATGTGTTCAGCTCCCTTTTAAAGGCACTTACTGATGGAGCCTCTCTAGAGGTATTCGAAAAAAAAACTTCTGCCAGCAGAATTTCCATGAAAGTCAGAATTTCACTTCCACAAAAGTGTGGAAATTAAATTAACAACTTTCATGGAAATTCCAGTGTGGAACAGTGTAATACACGTATGAATTGTGGATTATTCTATTAAACTGTGGAGGAAAAGCATCTGCAGAACTGATAACTGAACTGTGGAATAATTACATGTATTGTGGAATAATTCATTAAACTGCAGAAAAAAATTCTCAGAACTGTTACTCCACGTGTATGTATTATTACACAGTGCAGCCAAAACATTCTGCAGAACAGGGTGAAAATCCACCAAACACATTCTGAAGATTCTGATCTCACCAACGGAGGAAGTTTGGAAAATTTCACAAAATTTCCAAATTTCCGTGGAAGTTCTGCAAAAGAAAATTTGCAACCTTCCCCCATCTCTAGGCCTCTCTGATAAAATGGGGTAGTGAGTTCCACAGAGCCAGTGCCATGAACAAAAACGCTCAGGCACTGGCTGATTTTAAACATATCCTAGAAATCACCAGAAGGCCTGCATCAGTTAATTGGAGGGGAACAGAGTGGGTGGTAGGGTTGAAGAAGGTCTTGTAGGTATCTGGGCCCCAGTCCTTGCAGGGCCTTATAGATAAGCAATCCAACCTTGAAGGTGATCCGCCACCTGAAAAGCAGACAGTGCAGAGACCAGAGCATAGGTGTAATGTGACAAAAACTTGAAAGACCAGTCAGTAACCTGGCTGCTGCATTCTTCATTACCTGCAGGTGGTGAAGATCAGCCCCCAATAGCCCCAGGTAGATGGCATGGCAGTAGTCAAGTCAGGATGTCACAGAAGCATGGACCAGTGATGGCAGATCATTCAGAGGTATCAGGTGTTTAATCCAGGCAATGCTGAGAAGATGGTAAAATGCACTCTGTACTATGGCTGACACCTGAGACTTATGCTTCAGGCCACAGTCCAGTACCACACCAAGATTCCTAACCTTGACCAAGGTGAGCATTTGAGAATCCCCAGGCTTAAGCCCAGAGACTCAAACAAATTGCACATCAACCCTTGGACAACCAGATTCCACCACTGATACCTCTGACTTGTCTGGTTTTAACCTCAACCAGCTGACATTAATCTAGTCTTAGATCTCAGCAAGGTACTGAATGGACCTTGAGACAGCATCCTGCTGTTAGGGTGCAAAGGACAAGTATAGCTGAGTATCATAAGCATAGCAGTGAAAACTCAGCCTATGCCACCTTATAATGTCCCCTTGTGGTAGCAAATACACTGCAAGCAACATGGGTGCTAAAATGGAACCCTGAGGAACCTCACATGGCAGGGTCAGTGGTGCAGAGGTAAAAGTTCCTAATATAACCTTCTGCATTCTACCAGTGTGGAATGAATAGAACCAGTTAAGGACTGCACCAGTCAGCCCACAACCAACCCACAGGTGTTCCAGCAGCACCCCATGCTCCACAGTGTCAAATGCAGCTGAGAGATCAAGGAATATTATGATGGTACAATTCCCTTGATCCTCGCAACCAGGAGATCATTAAGCATCCTAACCAAAATAGTCTCAGTACTGTGTCTTTTCCTGAAACCCTACTGGAGAGGGTCGTAGAGGTTGTGAGTTGACAAATAGCCCTCCAGTTAAAGAGCCATTTCCTTTCCAATAACCTTTCCCACAAAGGGAAGTTTAGAGATGGGTCTGCAGTTGGCTAGGCAGTTCGGGTCTAGGGATGGTTTCTTTAAGAGGGATCTCATCATCACCACCTCCTTCAGAGGCCCACCAGACTATCCCAGCCAGGACTGGGTCAATGGAATCAATACACCCCACAAGAAGGCATGTTGAGCTCTGGTCCAGACTACAGTAGGTGGGCCTCAACTCCTGGATGGCCTTCACACCATCCTCATCCAACAACTGGTCAAAGTCAGACCAGACAAGTGGAGTGCCTATGGTCTCCAGCCTGCCACTGCATGCCCCCATAGAGGGCATTGACTGGATCCCAGATCTGATTGTGGCAATCTTATCAGCAAAAAACAAAACTAACTCATCAACTTTAATTGTGGAAATGCTTTCATGGGCTGAAGATAGCCTGGATTGCATAGCCTATCAACAGTCCAAAAGAGCCAAGCTGGTCTGTCTATTGCAGCAGCAATGTCCATGGACAGGAACTCTACCTTCTTACAGGAGATTGCTGATTGATAATCTCTAGAAAAAGAAACCGATTTTGTCACAAAATGAAAACTTATGGTGCACAATCACATTTCTTGTTAACAAACAAATTTTTTGCTGCAAAATGAAAAAATTATGCTGGGCAACCAAATTTCATTCGGAGAAACCAATTTTCTGCAGTGAAACAAACACATTACACTGGACAATCAAAATGTGTTTCCAATAGACCTTTTTTTGGAATCACAATTAAAAATAGTTTTGTAAGTCATATGTGATTTTGCACCACCTTAGCAGTGTGACACAGAAAAGTATTTCATCATGTTTCAAAAAATGGGAAAGATGTTAACATGGGCAGGAGAAATACATAAACATATTTCTAATCATGATTGACTGAAACAAGCCTCAGAATCTGAACCAGCATGGTCTAATGAGGTAGAATGATGTTTTTAATTATGGCTGCTGTAATAAAGTTTGAATTACTAGTTTGTTAATGAGATGAGAAACAAGATGGTGGCTGTCATGAAATAAAAAAAAACATTTTATATCATGAGCACAATATCTCAAGAAGTTAAACATGGTCTTGTGACACCAAAGTTTTGGTGTCATATCAGGACATTATCTCCAAACCCTACTGAGCATGCTCAGAACAGAAAAAAAATTTAAATCCCTATTAGTCTGGAACTGTTTAATATTTTTTCACGAAACCTTCCAAAGGCACTACCTTGCCACAGCATGCTTCTACTATGCAAGTTCTGGGGAGAAATTCCATTCTGTGTAGCTTGTAGGTGAGAGCAAACCCAAATCCCATTTTTTTTGTTATTTTCTTTGTACACCTACACCTCCAGGCATCCGTCAGGAGTGCCCACTCGGAACTCACCCTAATCCCAGCTTGAACCCTCTGCATCTCCCAGGATCTCCTCCCCCCAAACAACCACAGGTAGGCTTGACCCCCGGTACCATCTCTGGGGCTGATTACACCCTCCCTCGACAGCTGGCTCCTAAGTATGAAGTGCCTTACCTGTTGTTGACAGGTCGACCCATGGAGAGAGAGATCAGGGTGCATCTGAGCTGGCATTTGGGATGTGAGCAATTCCCTTGGGGCCACTGTCATCTCACCGTTGGTGTAGGAGGCTTTTTCCTCTTTTTTTTTCTCCCCGCCAATGAGCGTGGCATGCAATGGCATCAGCAGGCAGGCTTCCCTTGTAGACGCCTGCCTCGCTCATCCCCTAATTCTTTGATCCCATGCATATAGTACCCCAGGTCTCCACCAGGGGCCACCAATGTGCTGAAAAAATCCTGTATCCCTCCCATGGAGAGGAGAGCAGTTCTCCAGATGCTCAATCCAGCTCCATCCCCTGCTGACCCCCAGCGCCCAGGCTTGCTCCCGAACCCAGGTCGCTGGTGCAGCATGAGGTGTGGCATCCAGCACCTTAACCCTCAGTGCCACTGGGCTGGCAGCAAATCCCATGTTAAACATAGGAAAATAATCAGATGTCTACAAGAAAATGTCATATGCAAATCTCAGAAATCACACAAGTGGTCATCACTAAGCTTTCCATGGATTTAGACCTTGCTTCCTATACAAAACATGCAAGATTTCAGATAATTTTGTCAAATGCTGCCAAAGCTATTAAGGTGCAAAGTAAGGGGTTTAACACTGAATAACCTACTTAACCCTAACTATAGGGTGCTACCGCAACACTGTAATATATTAAGAGCATGTTAACATCATTGTAGTTAGGGTTGAGTAGGGTGTTTAATGTTAAATCCCCAAAGCTGCACCTTAATAACTTTGTCCCTGTTCAGTAGAATTACATGACATTCAGCATGTGTTGTCTGAGGGGGCAGGGTTTCTTAATTTGGCAAATTTGTGATAGTTAGATGTCCAGATTCCGAGATCCGGATACTGTAAAAAGTAGAAACATTTGCATTTTTTTCTTCTCACCTACAGCTCAGATGGTTTTGAATTTTGATTTGAAATTTTTAGGGCAGAAGACACTTTCCTTATACAGAGGCTGGGTTTGGTGTGGTGAGAAAAATATTATTCAGTTCCCGAGTAAAAAGGATTTAAAATTTTGGTTCTGAGCATGTTCAACGGGTTCTTTCGTTTATGTGTCCAATGCAAAATAAGAATTTTCAACTCACAGTAGATGATCTTCTTTTGTGAGTTGGAAAGATCTTTCATGAACTGGAAATTCTTCTTTTCTGAGCTAAAATTCTTCTTTTGCATAGCTGCCATATAATTTTTCATTTTTAAATAAAAACCCCAATGATGTCCTCGAGAAAGACGTACACACGAATCTAGCTAACCGGGACCCATCCAACTAGATTCTGGTATTTGTTTTTTGACAGTTGCTCTGGAATCAGTATTTCTGGGCTGCTGAAAATTCCCAGGTTAGCGAGAGGGGCTTCACCCATGTTCTCTGTATGAGAACAGTGGGACTTGCTTAGTTTCTGCAGCCACCAGTGAAGTGTTGCTGCTGGCTTTAGTGGCAGTGGTGAGAAGGTGGTTTCTTGATCTGTTCATCTATCTATCTATCTATCTATCTATCTATCTATCTATCTATCAGTCTATCTGTCTGTCTCTTTATGTGTTATTATTCCCTTCCCATCCCCCTCAACCAGACCTCTCTGATCCTTCCCTGAAATAATGCATTATATTATACAGTATTTGAAAGGGTGGACCAGGAGGTCCAGCTCATGGACTACTTGCCCATTCTCCTTCCCTCAAGCCTTTATACCATACATACATGGTGTTCCCAGGGTGCCCATCCCCTGTGCTATTGGGAAATAAAAGTTGACAATCACCAGTGTTGGTTTGAGTAAATTAGTTAGATATTCCCAGTAATTTTTATTCTGTTACCCTATAAATAAGAATGCCATTCATCACCAATCTGTCCCTCACACAACCCCACCCACCCCACCCCTTCCCCACTCAGCACCCACCACCCACACACCTTCACTCACCTGAACATATCCCATGCTGTACTATTAAATCCCATCTTGATGGAAGACACATCTTGCTGCTGGAACCAATGACTGCACTATGAGACAATAAGGTGAGTCTGGTTTAATCTATTTCAATTGGGTTTGAATTTTTTTTATAACTGTGTAATTTTTAGAGCTGCAGTGGGTGGAGCCCTCCAGACAACTTGCTACACAAAATGGAAACTTTTCTGACCAAACAACAGTGTGGAGTTTCATCACAGTTGCCTCTGCATTTGTGAAACCCTCTTCAATGTCCATTATCGGTCAAAAAGGACTATTTTCTTTAGTAGGTGGAACATGGCACAGTCTACCATTGCCAAGATGGTCACCAAACTCTACTACACATGTGGAAGTAGTCATGAATGCACAGTGCTTGTTTGCAGCCATCTTGAACACAGTGGACTGTTCTGTGGTCTTCTGTGACCACCGCAGATGACCCAGTCTTATTTTTCTACTATGACCCTCCCTCTCAGCACCCACTCCCCCTCAGAAACACAACAATGACAATGGGGGGTGCCCATTTCCCCAGTGTCCTGATCAGCCATCCTCATTTTTTTAACCCCCTCTACTACAGCGCATGCATGGTTATTTCTTTGGGGTGTATTTTTATATATATTTTCCCTCTCCCATGTGACCCTCCCTCTCAGCAACCACCACCCCACCCCAGAAACATAACAGTGTCCATTCCTCAGTCTTTTTTTTAACCTGAAAAAAGAAAATCAGTCATCTATATATTTTGCACCGTTATGGTCCCCCCACTTGACCCTTCCACTCAGCACACACCATGCCACACCCTACATGCCCTTACTTACCCATTGGGGGACCGTTTTCCTTTCTGGACTGCAGACATATCTTCAACCTTCAAAGCAAGATCATTAACTGAAGAAACAGGTATGTAGTTCAATGTATTTCAATGGTGTTTTAAACTTAGTGGCATAACTTGCCCATTTTTTCATATGTTTGGCCCAAATATTCAACATGTTTTTTTTAGGACCCAGCTCATAAACACTGGCACTGTCTATAGGCAAATCTCTCCTGAAAGGTGATTTTGTAGTCCCTGTACAAAATCACCTTTCAGGCAGGAGTTTAACATTTATCTGCCCTTGTTGATGAGCTGGGGTCATAAGAAGCCTGTGTTGAAAATTTGGTGTAAAAATATTAAACAATAACAAAGTGATGAGCCTAGGTTGAAAATTGCGAATGAAAGTTCATAACTTTGGTAATTTTCAATATTTTTACCCAAAATTTACAACATAGGCATATCTTTACAACACCTCATGAATGTGACAGCTGTCATTTTTCATATCCTGGCCAAAATGTTTTTTCACATCCCAAAAGATGATTTTGTGGTCCCTGCACAAAATCACCTTTAGGGCAAGAGTTGCACATTTTCTCTGCCATCCTTCATGAGGCAGGGTCATAACAGGGCTATGTTGAAAATTTGGGGTAAAAATACTGAAAAACAAATTTAGTATGTTTGTGTTCTGCATTATAAAGGTAAAAGGTTAAACATATTATAAAGGTAAAAAGCTAAACATGTAGCATTTCTACAAGTTAAAATGCAGACAGTGTGACATTCAATTTACTGCTCACTCTCAATGCCAGCATTTTCTAATTTCATTACAACTCTGCTTAACAGTCTCATGTACAAACCAGCTGGTTAGTGTTTGCTGTTTTAATCCTTTGCTGGCTAGCAACTCCACCTTCTTTTTAAATCTGTAAAACCATTCATAGTCACTGCTCTCTCTCGACGCTACATACCGCCTGATATGCCAAATCATGCCCCACGTCTCAGCAGTTGTCAGCACACTCTCCTCTTCTTCTTCCTCCTCATTGTCTTCTTCATTTGTGGAGTTGCTTTTGCTCATGATCTCCTCACAAATTCCAGCATCAGTAACCTCACCGGTTGTAGGTTCTTCCTGGTCTAGACTGATGTAGGATGAGAATTCAGCTTGCTGCATGCCTATTGGTGGGGCCACAGTTTCCTCTGATTCCACTTGATTGCCACACAAAATGCCAGCTTTGATGAAACAGTTGTTGATTGTTTCAGTTTTTACCTTATTTCTGGCATAATGAATGAGATGGATGGCATTGAGGATTGTCATTTTACCTACCTTTTCCAGAAAAACTTCTTCGGAACCATCAATTTTATCTAGGAGGTGGTTCACAATGCTCTTTCTGTAATAGGCTTTCAGGTTATGTATGACACCCTGATTAATTGGCTGGATCACTGCTGTACAATTAGGAAGCAGAAAAATGAGATTTATGTGTGACAGTTGGATGTTTTTAAAAGTGGGGCAGTTATTAAAAAACATTGCAATTTTCCTGTGTCTGTATTTCATTTTTATGTTGATTGTGCGCATGCACAAGAAACATGTTGCGGCAGGTTTCTCCAGAAGCAGGTTGTGGAGGCATGGCACTGTTGTGCCCAATGCCCCCACAGCCTGCAAAGGCTTGTCCCCCATCCCCCAATGCCATGGCATGCTGCTGCTGACACTAGTTCAGCCAGCATGTCACAACTTTTTAAAAAAATAGCCGCTGCAATCAGGGGCCACCTCGTCATTGCAGCGTCAGCCATCTGCTGCAATGAGGAAGTGGCCCGTCATTGCAGGGTGGGATCTCACAAACCTGATATTGTTTGTGAACATGGTGGTGGGTTGCTGCCATGGTCACAAACAATATAAACCCCCAAATCATGTTTATTTGCCGACAGGGCTCCCAATCCCTGTCGGCCTCTGTGTCCATGTTTCTTTTGCCAGCGGGGGAGCCCGCTCCCTGCCGACGGGGTGCCCAATCCCTGTCGGCATAATGATTACCCTCCCCCCCTTTGTGTGCTGACAGGGGTGCCAAATCCCCCATCAGCTAATGCTGCCCCCCAAAATAAAGCCATTGGTGGCACGCCACCCCCCCTTTTATTCCTGCTGACGGGGTGCCCAATCCCCATCTGCATAATGATTGCCCCCTCCCCCTTTGTGTGCCAATGGGATGCCTAATCCCTCATCATCTAATACTGGCCCCCCAAAATAAAGCCATTGGTGGCATGCTGGGACCACCCCTGCATGCCACATGCCCCTGTAAAGGCAAAAATGGTCCTGTGACATCTTTTGTTGTTTTTTTCCCTGCAAAAAAGGAAACAGTCCCTCACAGACTCCCAGACCCCCACCCACAAGCCACACCCACCCATTGTGCACCCTGCTTCCCCACACTACCCTCATCCCATACTTACCTCTGGAGCTCGGTGTGATGATCTTCAGTGGACCGGTAACACGTCTTCACTTTTCAAAGCTGACCATGAACTGAGGAAATGCCAGTAAGCTGTATAATGTAATAAATAGGGGTTTTCCAACTTTAGTGCATATCTCAGTCATTTTTTGAACTTTTTCCACCAAATTTTCAACATGGGGTTTTTGGGACCCCTCCTCATGAATTCTTGAACTGTCATGGTGTTAATAAGACCTGAAAGGTGATTTTGTGGTCACTGTGTGGAATCACCTTTGGGGCCAATTAATGAATGACAGTGCCAGTGTTCAGTAATTGGGCTCTCAAAGCCTATGTTCTAAGGTAATTTGTGGAAATCCAAAAAATGACTGTTTTACAAGCGTGCATTGTGCAGTTGCTATGCACACTCATAACTTCATGAATTTGCAATATTTTCATGCCAGATTTTCAACATTGGCATTTTGTCATACCTCTTTGTGAACAGTACAGCTGTCATTGTTCACATCCTGGCAGAAATGTGTTTTCACACTTCCGGCGCAAATTAATGAGGTCGCTGTGGAAAATCAGTGTTCGGGACAGATTAAGAAAATGACAGTGACACTGTTCATGAGTAGAGGTCCTGAAATGGCTATGTTGAAAATTTGGTAGTGATACTCCATGACATGACTGTGTTACAAGCGTGCGTTGTGCAGTTTGCGCGCACGCTTGTAACTTCAAGAATTTATAATATTTTCTCTCCAGATTTTCAACATTGCCATTTTCCCACACCTAATTATGAATAGTGCAGCTGTAATTTTTCCCATCCTGGCCAAAATGTATTTTCACACTTTTGTCGCAGAATAGACTGGTCGCTGTGGGAAATCACTGTCCGGGACAGATTAATAAAATGACAGTGATACTGTTCATGAGCAGAGGTCCTAAAATGCCTATGTTGAGAATATGGTGATGATAGCCCATCAAATGACTGTGTTACAAGTGTGCGTTGCACACTTTTCACACACCCTTGTAACTTCACAGATTTGTAATACTGTCATGCCAGATTTTCAACAGTGACTTTTTTTCACACCTCCTCATGAGCAGTACAGCTGTCATATTCCACATCTTGACTGAAATGTGGTTTCACATGACAGATTACTAAAATGACAGTGACACTGTTCATGAGTAGAGGTCCTAAAATGCCTATGCTGAAAATTTGATAATGATACTCCACAAAATGACTGCGTTACCAGCGTGCATTGTGCAGTTGGCATGCACACTCATAACTTCATGAATTTCTAATATTTTCACTCCAGATTTTCAACATTGCCATTTTCCCAGAGCTATTTATGAACAGTACAGCTGTAATTTTTCCCATCCTGGCCAAAACGTGTTTTTTTACACTTCTGGCGCAGAATAGAGCGGTCGCTGTGGGAAATCACTGTTTGGGACAGAGTAAGAAAATGACAATGGTACTGTTCATGAGCAGAGGTCCTAAAATGCCTATGTTGAAAATTTGGTGATGATAACCCATCAATTGACTGTGTTACAAGCATGCATTGCGCACATTCAACACACCCTTGTAACTTCGCAGATTTGTAATGTTGTCACACCACATTTTCAACAGTGCCATTTTTTCATACCTCCTTATAAGCAGTACAGCTGTCATTTTTCAAATCCTGACCAAAATGTGTTTTCACAGTTCTGGCACAGAATAACATGGTCACTGTGGGAAATCAGTGTTCAGGGCAGATTAAGAAAATGACAGTAGCACTGTTCATGAGCAGAGGTCCAAAAATCCCTATGTTGAAAATTTGGTGATGAAACTCCATAACATGACTGTGTTACAAGCGTGCTTTGAACTGTTTCCACTCACCCCTGTAATTTCGCAAATTTGTACTACTGTCACGCCACATTTTCAACAGTGACATTTTTTCAACTCCTTATGAACACTACAGCTGTCATTTTTCACATCCTGGCTAAAATATGTGTTTGCACTCCTGCAGACAATAGCACGGTCACTCTGGGAAATCAGAGTTTGGGACAGATTAAGATCGACCGAGTGAGGGTGGGAGTGACCGAGCTCAACTGAGCTCTGTCGGGACTGCTGCAGATTTGTTTGTGGCAGACAAAGGCCCCAACACAAGAGCCCAGTACAAAAGGGTAGCCTGCAGCACTGGGAGAAACAGAACAAGAGAGCGAGTGAGGGAGGGGGAGTGAGTGAACCCACTGAAGCGCTGTCAGGACTATTGCAGATTTCTTTGTGGGCTGAAAAAGGCGTCAATACAGGCAGGTACAAAGGCCAACCTGCAGCGGTTGGAGAAACAGTTCGAGCGAGTGAGACAAGGGGACTTAGTGAGCTCAACAGAGCTCTGTCAGGACTGCTGGGATTTCTTTGTGGGCAGAAAAAGGCACCAATGCAGGCAGGAGCCCCGTACAAAAGGTCAACTTGCAGCGCCAAGACAAACAGAATGAGCGAGGAGAGAGAGAGAGAGACTGAGCAACCTCAAAGGAGCTCTGTCAGGACATCTGAATAGCATGGTCACTGTGGGAAATCAGTGTTCAGGACAGATTAAGAAAAAGACAGTGACACTGTTCATGAGTAGAGGTCCTAAAATGCCTATGTTGAAAATTTGGTAATGATACTCCATAAAATGACTGTGTTATGAGCGTACATTGCGCAGTTGGCATGCACGCTCATAACTTCGTGAATTTATACTATTTTCACTCCAGATTTTCACCATTGTCTTTTTCCCACACCTACTTATGAACAGTACAGCTGTCATTTTCCTCATCCTGGCCAAAATGTGTTTTCACACTTCCGGCGCAGAATAGAGTGGTCGCTGTGGGAAATCACTGTTCTGGAGAGATATAGAAAATGACAATGGTACTGTTCATGAGTAGAAGTCCTAAAATGCCTAAGTTGAAAATTTGGTGATGATAGCCCATCAATTGACTGTGTTACAAGTGTGCGTTGTGCACTTTCCATGGACCCTTGTAAGTTCGCAGATTTGTAATATTGTCACACCAAATTTTCAACAGTGCCATTTTTTCACACCTCTTTATAAGCAGTACAGCTGTCATTTTTCACATTCTGACTGAAATGTGTTTTCACAGTTCCAGCACCAAATAACATGGTCACTGAGGGAAATCAGTGTTCAGGACAGATTAAGAAAATGACAGTAGCACTGTTCCTGAGCAGAGGTCCTAAAATCCCTATGTTGAAAATTTGGTGACGAAACTCCATAACATGACTGTGTTGCAAGCATGTGTTGAACTGTTTCCATGCACCCTTGTAACTTCACAAATTTGTAATACTGTCATGCCACATTTTCAACAGTGGCATTTTTCCACAACTCCTTATGAACACTACAGCTGTCATTTTTCAAATCCTGGCTAAAATATTTTTTTTCTCTCCTGCGGACAATAGCACGGTCACTCTGGGAAATCAGTATTTGGCAAAGATTAAGATCGACCGAGTGAGAGGGGGGAGTGACCAAGCTCAACTGAGCTCTGTCGGGACTGCTGTGGATTTGTTTGGGGCAGACACAGGCCCCAACACAAGAGCCCAGTACAAAAGGGCAATCTACAGCACTGGGAGAAACAGAACGAGAGAGCGAGTGAGGGAGGGGGAGTGAGTGAACTCACCGAAGCACTGTCACGACTGCTATAGATTTCTTTGTGGGCAGAAATAGGCATCGATACAGGCACAGGACCCCAGTACAAAAGGCCAGCCTGCAGCAGTGGGAGAAACAGTATGAGTGAGAGAGACAAGGGGACTTAGTGAGCTCAACGGATCTCTGTCAGGACTGCTGGGGTTTCTTTGTGGGCAGGAAAAGGCACCAATGCAGGCAGGAGCCCAGTATAAAAGGGCAGCTTGCAGCACCAGGACAAACAGAATGAGCAATGAGAGAGGGAGACTGAGCTACCTCAATGGAGCTCTGTCAGGACAGCTGAGGATTTCTTTGTGAACAAAGTTGCCAACACAGCCAGGAGCTCCATGCAAAAGCGCAGTCAGTGGCACCAAGAGAAACAGAATGAGCAAGTGACAGAGCGGTAGTGAGTGAGCTCAATGGAGCTCTAGTGTGACTGCTGCAGATTTCTTTGTGGGCAGAAAATGCGGCACCGCAGGCGGAAGCCCAGTACAAAAGGCCAGCTTGCAGCGCTGGCAGAAATGGAATGCGAGAGTGACAGAGGGGGAGAAAGCGAGCTCAGTGGAGCAGTGTTGGGACTGCTTTTGATTTCCTTCTGGCCAGAAAAAGCTACCAATGCAGGCAGGAGCCCAGTACAAAAGGGCAGCCTGCAGCACCAGGAGACACAGTATGAGCGAGTGAGGGAGGTGGAGTCAGTGAGCTCAACGGGGCTTTGTTGGGACTGCTGCAGATTTGTTTGTGGACAGAAAAAGGCAGCAATGCATGCAGGGGCCCAGTACAAAAGGGCAGCCTGCAGTGGCAGGAAAACCAGAATAAGTGAGTGAGTGAGTGAGCTCAACAGAGCTGTATTGTAACTGCTGCAAATTTCTTTATGGGCATAAGAAGGAAGCAACTCAGGCAGGAGCCCAGTACAAAGGGCCAGCCTGCAGCGCCGGCAAAACAGAATGATCGAGTGAGAGAAGGGGAGTGAGCAAGCTCAACGGAGCTTTGTTGGGACTGCTGCAGATTTCTTTGTGGGCAGAAAAAGGCACCAACAGAGGCAGGAGCCCAGTACAAAAGGGAAGCCGGCAGCGCCAGGAGAACCAGAATGAGTGAGTGAGATAGGTGGAGTGAGCCACCTCAATGGAGTTCTGTCAGGACAGCTGTGGATTTCTTCATGGCTAGAAAAAGCCACCAACACAGGCAGGATTCCAGTACAAAAGGGCAGCCTGCCATGCCAGGAGAAACAGAATGAGCGAGTGAGACAGGGGGAGTGAGCCACCTCAATGGAGCTCTGTCAGAACAGCTGCGTATTTCTTCCTTGGCTGAACAAGGTGCAAATGCATGCAGCAGCCCAGTACAAAACAGCAGCCTGCAGCACTGGGACAAACAGACTGAGCCAGTGACAGAGGCCCACTGGGCGTGCTCAGCAGACCAATGCAATCAACATTTGGCATTGAAAAATGCTTGTTTTGTTAATGTCCCTCAGCCATTCATGGAAGATCTCTGTTGTCATCCATACATTTCCATTACTATGGTAGTGAATGGGAATGCTTCAGTGTTGATCCCCTTAAAACAACGGGACTTTCTGGATTTTCTGCTCAGTAGGAGAGGGAGTTTCCCAGTACCAATGCTGTTTGCACAGATCATGATGGATACCCTCTTCTTCAACTTTTTGAACCCCACTGGTGTTTGTGATTGGAGAGAAAGGGTGCCATCGGGGGTGGACCTGACAAATAACACTGTCTCATCAGTGTTAAAAATGTCACCGGGCAATAATCTTGTAACACTGTGGGCAATACTGTACTAACCCACTCCTCTGCTGCTTCCATTTCATTCTCTGACATTTCCATGCGATGCATGTGTAGCATATGTTGTTCCTCTCTTTCCAGTGTGAGACTCAGCAAGCAGTGGGATCAAACTGGACACCAAGAGACTGAGAGAAGAAATGGGCTTGTTCCATCAACAGATAGGCAATGTATGGTCTCAAGAGGCAGTAAACCAATGGAGTAAAGCCTCTTCAAAATGTGGGTCTTTTCCATCTCTCTAATGCTTTCTGTTCAAGTTCCCACAGGTGCTCCATTCCTGGAGGATGCTTTCTTTATTCCAGAGATATTGTCTGACACTAGAAATGTCAACCCCAAATTTGGTTGACAGCTCCTTTTAGGGACATGCCGGGCAGGGATGCCTTCTCAATCATGGCTTCTTTCTGGGTGAGAGACAGAATGCTTTGCTTTGTCTTATCCATTTCCCTCTACCTCAGAATGCCCCTGGTTAGCAGAAAGAATTCAAATCTACTGATAGCTAAAGCCACACCTTTTTAAGAAATTAATCACTTAAGTGCTTCGCAAGATTGTGCTCAGCCGAGTTTGGACCTAATTAGTGGATTAGCTGGCTGTCAAGATCAAACTAACTACACTATCAATCACAGGCCAAGTCAAAACAATGGGCATACAAACAAAAGTCGAAACGCATTTAACTGGAAATTTTAACATTGTGGACATGGGGAAAAACCAGGACCAGATGAAAGTAGCCATAAAAGTGGAAAAGGAATGTAACCGAAAGGGCAGAAGTGGAATCAACTGTATTTCTACCCCAAATTCCTTGGCAGAAGCTCTATTGGCACTGGCCAGAGTTTGTTTAATATTGTTATTCCAGATTTTCAACATGACCTTTCTGGGACCCCATCTCATGAACTAGGTGGTGGAATTTTTCAAATCCAGCCCAAAAGGCAATTTCACAGTCACTGTGCGAAATCACCTTTTGAGCGGGATTTGAATATTTTCACCTACCGGCTTCATGAGATGGGGTTGTACAAAGGCTATATTGAAAATGTGGGTCAAAATATTCAAGAACAACAAATGTATGTGTGTACAGTATGTTGAAATTGTTCTATGTTCACTCATAACTTTTGTAATTTTCAATATTTTCTCCCCAACTTTTCAACATTGATATTTTTTCACACCACCTTATGAACGTGACTGCTATAATTTTCCAAATCCTGGGCAAAATGTGCTTTTACACTGAGATGACATTTTGGCAGATACTGAAAATTTTCACCTACCAGGTTAATGAGGTGGGATCATAAGAAGGCTATGATGAAAACGTTAGTGTAAAAATATAGTAAAATGACAATGTTATGAGTGAACATTAAATAATTTCAATGTTCAATCAACATTGCTAATTTTCAATATTTTGACTCAAAACTTTCAACATAGCCATTTTTTCACACCATTTCATAAACATGACTTGTCATTTTTTTAAATTCTGAATGAGATGTGCTTTTGCACTAGTGGTCTGAAATCATGTTTTGGCTAATATACTATAAATGTCAAATGTCATGTTCATAAGGGAAGTCATAAAACAACTATCTTCAAAATTTGGGGACAAAATTATATATATATATATATATTCATGGCAAAAAAACTCTGTTTACTGCATCAGTTAGGCTTGTTCCAGAGCAACAAAAAGTAAGGAAATTCAATGTTAGGGTTGAAGCTTCTTTGCACCCACTCCCACCTCCTAACTCACATCGGGGTGTGCATTGTCGTTGGCTCCAACTCTCCCCATTCCATGTGTAAACAAGCTGAGGCAGTGAAGTATAGGAGAATGGGGTGAGAGTTAGGACCAATGACCCCAATGCACACCCCAATATCATTTGGGGGGCAGAGTGGGGTGCAAAGGGAGGCTTTCATTCTTTACATCGAATTTTCTTGCTTTAGTCACTGTGGATCAAACCTAACTGATGCATTAAATGGAGTTTTTTTGTCTTGAATTTCTCTTCTTTTTGAGAATGAGGACTATAAACAGTGAATGGAATGTGGTGGTGGAAGCAGGGGACCATCAGGCCATGCACTCCCACTATATGATTTTTTTGTCACATAATCATGGTAAGTGCAATGCAAGAGCAAATGCTTGTGCACATGGTGATGCAAACATAAATGGTAACGCAAGCAGTAATAGAAACACAAGCGCAAAGTGATGCCAAAGCCAACAATGATGCAAAGAGAGACGTAAATGCAAGTGTGTACGGAAACACAACTGGTAAAGCGCATGGTCACGGTACCACAATTGTAATCACAAATGGTAATGGTAACAACAACAATAAAGGCAAAGGAAACAGAAATGCAAATGCAAAGGCAAGCGTGTACGGAAACGCAAACTGTAATGCGCACGGTCATGGTACCACAATTGTAAACGCAAATGGTAACAATAACAGCAACAATATCAACAAAGGAAACAGAAAAGGAAATGCAAATGCAACCACATACAGAAATACAAACCGTAATGCGCACAGTCATGGTACCGCAATTGTAAACACAAATGGTAACGGTAACAGCAACAATAATGCCAAAGGACACAGAAACAGAAACGCAAATGCAAGTGAGTATGGAAATGCAAGCTGTAACATGCATGGTCACAGTACCACAATTGGAAATGCAAATGGTAATGGTAACTGCAACAATAACACCAAAGGAAACAGAAATGTAAATGCAATGCAAGCGTGTATGTAAACACAAACTGTAACGTGCACAGTCACGGAAACGCAATTGGAAATGCAAATGGTAATGGTAACAGCAACGATGATGCAAAACGAAAGACAAACACAAATGCAAATGCAAACGGAAGGGCTGCCGCAAATGAAAATGGTAATGAGCACTGTGATGCAAATCGAAACACAAACAGAAACAGCAGTGGAGACGCAAATGGTAACAGTAACACAAACACAAGCACAAACAAAAACTCAAAGGGTAACCCATACGGTGGCATACACGGGAACGCTAATGCAAACGGGTATGGAAATGCAATTGGAAATGCTAAGTATAGTAGTAAGTGGAGCGCACACCCTGGTTTTCCCCAACAGCTGCATAGAGAAACACAGTGACTACAAAGAATGTATGCATAATAATGGGCCTCGGACTAGAAAATGAGCACTTGGAATACTAAATTGCTTATATCTCAGGGACCATACGATGTAGAAAAAAAATTAAAATGTCATATGATTCATGACTTTCCTGGCTAGCTTTTTACTTAGCCCTGTACTGGGGGGCTAAGCATGTTTCCAACATATGGGACCCGAAAGGCACGGCAGATGCCGCAATGTAAGTCTATGGGAAAAAGTGTACCGTAACTTTGCATCCCTGCAATATATTTTCACCAAACCACCAAAAGGCACATCTGTGGATTGTTGGCTTTCTTCCCTCCATATTTCATTCCAAAAGACCAAACCTTTGGTTTGCAGCATGGTGGCAAACAATTCCTGTTATTTTGGCCATAGCGTTGCAAAGTAGTGTCGTGATTTGCAACACTTTCGCAAAAAAAATCACAAAAGTGTCGCAAGTGCAACACTACTTTGTGACACTACAGATTACAAACATTTGAAAAACATATTTTCTGGGGTGTTTAACCCCCCAAAAAAGACATGGCCAGCATCCTCAGGGCTCGACTAGGTGAACACAAAAATAATTGTGACCCTAGAGGATCCAAAATTTAAATGCTAAGCATTTCTGTGACCAATAACTGAAAAAAATGGCTGACTCACAACACTACAGGCGTAATTTGCAACAATAAAAACTGCATTTGCGACACTGTCGAACCTTTTATTAACTTTTCCCTTTCACTATAATGGGAAACTTGTTTTTTGAATGACTTTTGAACCGTTTAATATTTTTTTACAAAATCTTTGAAAGGCACATTGGAGACCCCAGCTGCATGTTCCCTGATGTTTTCAGACTGGTCAAGCAAACTGTGTGACCTATATGCGTGAGCCAAGAATGTGCAAAAAAGCTTAAATGTGCTGTGGAATGTTACTTAATAACTCCATAACCATGTATCCAACTGGTACGAAACAAGGCAGATCTCAAGCTCTATGCTGCTGCACTGTGCCTGCCAAATTTCAGGCAAATCTGTCATATCTAGCAAAGTTATTAAGGTACAAAATTTCACCATTTAACCTTAAGTGTGGTACTTGACTTAACTATAGTGGCACTACTGTGCCACTTATCATATATATATATATATTATATATATATATATATATATATATATATATATATACAGTATATACATACACATACATATATGTGTGTATATATATATATATATATATATATATATATATATATAGATATATATATATATATATGTACACACACACGAACAGTGACATCCCCAGGATGAACCCCACTTTAAAGCACTCTGCAGTATTCTGCAGCAGACTTACTGAATAAAGCAATGTAATTTAAAGGTAATTGGTCCCCTTTGTCATGCAGGAAACTGTGGTATTCACTTTTTCGTGGCAGTGTCAAATTTTGCTGAATGACAATAGGGACTAATTGCCATTGAAATTACATTGCTTTATTCAGTAGGTCTGCTGCAGAATTCTGTAGACTGCTTCAAAATGCTGCAGAACTGGGTTTCATCCTGGGGGACACCACTGTGTGTGTGTGTATATATATATAAATATAGTAGCTGCACAGTAGTGCGGCTATAGTTAGGGTTGGCAGGCCACTTCTAAGTTAAACCCCAAAGTTTGCACTTTAATAACTTTGTAACCATTTGTCCAATTCACCTGAGATGTTGCATGCGCAGTGTCCAACCCTAGATCTCTGGATCTGGAAAGTTTTGTTTCAGTTGGATGTATGGTTGCAGAACTGCAGAGTGTCAAAAATGTGAAAAATCCTCAACTCTTGTGCATTTTTTCATCAGACTTAACATACTAAGAGATGTATCTGTTTGGATTCAAATGTGCATGTGTATATGTGTCCTGGGTCAAAGTGGTGCCTTTTTGATGACTTGGTGAAAATATATTAATCCGTTCAAGAGTTATGGAAGTTTTTCATGCCACATTTTAGCCTATGGAAAAATTTATATGTGCAGTGTGAAAACTTCTGTGAAAACGTTTGAGAAAACTTTTGCAAAAACATATTTTGTGCGCAAAAAGATTTCAATATAAGGTATAAGGGTGTTGCAAAAAAAATCCCATGTGTTGTTTTCTTTGTCACATCATTGTGCCAAGGATTGTGATTTTGGGCTGAAATGTGCAGGATGGTAAGCTCTGGTTCCAAAGATGTGCCTTTTTTTTTGAAGTTGAAGTTTATTGTTCTAGGTATTAATACCTTTGAGCCAAGGCTCTTTTACACAGGTTCCATGTCATTAAGCACAAAAACATAGTAGACAGTGTTACAAACAATCAGTAACCATTTAACAAGGCCACAACTTAAACAGTAACATTTATGTACAGAAAAGAAAAAGGAACTCAGAGGCAGTGTCAAGGGCAAGGAATAAGGATTGGAGAGCTTGAGAGGGAAGAGAGGGAGAAATAAGAAGTTTAGGAGCAGACAGAACCAGGTTAGTGGTACTCAGGTTGTCTTTGTCAAAGAGGAGACCATGGTGGTTGAGTGAAACAAATGTAAGTGCACTCAGTGGGATGAGACTTTAGCCAAAGCAGTCACAGGAGCTGGAGGCTGTGAGGTGAGTGTAAAGTATGGATTTAAGATGCTCCCAATGTCGTGGAGGATAGAGAGGGCAGGTTAAGGGCATTGTACCAGGTAGGGGCATGCTATGTAAAAGATCTTTGTCCCTGAGCAGTTCGGCATCTAGGGACAAGGAAAGGTTGGTGGTCAGATCTTCCGGTGGTACAAGTGCCATTGTTCAGGCAGAGCAGGTCCCGGATACATGGAGGAGTGAGTCCCAAGATTGATTTTTTTGCCATCATGCAGGTGAGATACATGAGGCGATTGGAAAGATGCAACCAACCAGTTTCCGTGTAGAGGTCACAAGTGTGGGTCCATCTCTGTGCTCCAGTGAGGAGTCGACAGGTTTTGTTTAGTGCTGTTGAGATGTGCTTTAGTGCAGTGGAAGTAGCTGAGCCATAGACAATTAGACCATGGTCTATGATTGAGATGATGGAGCTTTGAACAGCAATCCTCAAGGCAGCTTGGTTGAAAAATTGACAGTTCCGGTACAGAATTCCAATGTGTTGGTGCACTGTTTTGCAGTGTTATCGATATAGGCCACAAAAGTAAGACATTCGTCAAAAGTGATACCAAGGTATTTGAAGGTATTCATTTGTTCTAGTGTATTTCCAAGAGAAGTTTTTATGATGAGTGGAGTATACTTATTTCTGTTTTGATGACTGGCAAAAAGCATGACTTTTGTTTTTTTTCTTGATTTAGGACCAGTTTGTGCTCAAGGAACCACTTTTCAACACATAAGAAAGCAAGCTGCAAGCTCTGTTGTAGTGGATTTGGATCCTTATGGGAGGAGAGAATTACAGCGTCATCAGCATAGAGTATTAATTTTTCAGGGCAGGATTTGAGAAACAAGTTTAGAAATAGGCTGAAGAGGAGAGGACCTAAAATTCAGCCCTGGGGGGACACCAGAGAGGACCGGTTTCGAGTCAGAGAGAACCTCAGAGATTTTTACTGTTTGAGAACGTTGTGCCAGGTAACTTTTTACCCAGGCTCCAGGTCCCTTGGCTAGCCCAATGTTGAGCAGAAAAAAGATTAGAAGTCTATGGTGAACAGTGTCAAAGGCCTTTGTGAGGTCTATGAAAACAGCTCCGGGTTAAATAACCCTTATCCAAGGCTTTGTGAGTTTCACTAAAGAAATCAAGTAGGGCCGTCGACATACTGTGTCCTTTCCTAAATCCGTGTTGCTGAATGCAGAGTAGATTGTACTTTTGCAAGTAGTCTGATAGTTGATCCGCCATGATCCGTTCAAGAGCTTTGGAGAGGGGTGGAAGTATAGATATGGGCCAATAGTTCCCTGGTGTGGATTTGTCACCCCCTTTATGCACTGGTGTGACTATAGTGGCCTTCCATGTGTTAGGGAATTGACTTTGGCACAGGGAGAGATTGAGAATTTTGGTGATGGGGGTGGATCACTTCTTCCAAGGTGAGGGACATAAGTTTTAGATCAATGGTGTCACTGCTATTTCTAGATTTAGAGCAGGCCTTTTTTATGTATTCGTAGGCTTCATATGTCTTAACTATTTTAAAGTGAAATAGCGGTTTGTCTGGTGAGGTGGTTTGGGATACGAGTTTTGGAACTGACAAGTCCTGGAAGAAGTCTGATGACAGGACACCACTGAGGTCAGTGAAGGTTTTATTTAGGGCATCGGCCATAGTCTTAGGGTCATGGGTAGTGGAGCCATCAATGTTCATTGCCGTGGGAGAGGATTTAGACTGTTTGCCCGTAAAATTATGTATATTGTTCCAGAAGGATCTCCCATCACCCCAGGTGGTTTCTAGAGCATTCTTGAAATAGGAGCTCTTCATTTGCCTGATTTGTGAAGTGCATAGGTTGCGCACCTGTTTATAGTTAAGTGAGTCTGTTATGGAGCCTGTGGCCCTAGCTATAGCCCAAAGATGGTCACGTGCTTTAAGCTGAGCCAGTAGTTTGGCTGTTAGCCAGGGATTAGAGAGGGCTTTGATTTTACTTTTTTTGAAAGGTGCGTAGGTGTCACAGGCAGTGTTGGAAGTTTTAATGAAGAAGTCTAGGGCAGCATCCACATCCAGCGTATTGTAGATAGGGGACCAGTCTTGTTGTAGGAGGCAGGTCTTTAGCTTAGCAAGGTTTCCGTGTGGTAGCATTTGACTTAGGATGGTTTTAGTAGGTGGTTTGTGGAATTTATTTATCCAGATACAGATCACAGGGGAGTGGTCACTGAGGGGGTCGGAAAGAACGGTGGTGTTTTTTATCCGGTCCCGGCGATTAGTAAGAATCCAGTCAATGAGAGTGCTGGTTCCAGTCTTGTAGTTTTTTCTAGTAGGGGAGTTGACTATCTGTGTTAGGTTGGTTGCTAGCATAGTATCCCTGCTGGGTCCGATATCTGAGGCAAGCCAATTTATATTGAAATCACCGAGAAGGAGGAGCTCAGAGACAGGAGGTTGTAATCTTGCAAATTAAAGGATAGACTGGAGCCCGGCTCGTGGGTCTTTAGGGGAGATATAGACTGCAGCCATGGTAAGCACTTTGTTATGGCCACCAAGGAGAAGCTTGACAGGGAGAAGTTGTACTAGGGTGTTTTCTGGGGAGAAACAGGCAAGGTGGCATGAGAGGTAGTCCTTTATATAGATAACACATCCGCCTCCATTTCATTTTACCAGGCCAAGTCTGAAGAGGTTGTAGCCTTGGAGTGAGATTGCATGATCTGGAGTGCTAGGTGTTAGCCAGGTCTCAACAATTACAAGTATGACAGGATTATGTTGTCCAATAAAGGCTTGAAGAGATGCCAGCTTAGGAAGGAGGCTGCAGATATTTAGGGTAACAATGGATAGCCTGTTTTCAGTTTTTGAAGGCTTTATCTTAATGTTTGAGCCAGGGCCAGGGTTTGGGTGGATCCCACCAGACATGAGAAGTAGGAGGAGCAGCAGTTTGAGGGATATCTCCCGTAGCTCATACCATGTACTGTCTTTCCTCTGCATGCTGCAGGTTTGGATACAGTGCAGTCACCCAGGGTCCCAACAAAGGAGGGTTGCTAATGACAGGTGCTCAAATATGATTTTTCCAGCCAGGGCTGTTTGCACCCAGTCCTTAGTAATGGGGTGCCTCAGATAGAAATAAAGGGTATTTGCTATGGTTCCATAATGAAGGTAGGATGTCAAGATGCTTACAGTGGGGGGTTGCGTGGGGTAGGAGGAGAGAGGAAGTTGACACAGTGGATAACAAATGGAGAGAGATAGAAAAGACAGGAGAAGGTTTACATGGGTAAACCCAAGGCTCCCACATGTGCAGGGACAGATCAATTTCGGTGGTGTGCCTCCAGGGGAAGGATTTGCCCCATTGCCAAATGATGTAAAATAATCAAATCCACAGGAAAATGACCAGTAAACTGATCTACGGTAACAAGGCAAAAGATGTGTTAAATTCCTGAAACACTGGCCTGGGGCATATGCAGAAAGTTAAAACCCTTTGTAAGTGTCTTCCCTTTGTTTAAATAGTTGTGAATGGTTTTCAAAGACATGCAGTTCCCTTTAGCAACAAGAAATGTGGATTCAGTTTGCACTTTCCAGGTCAGAGCTTCTAGAATTTCTTAGCTGTACTTACTTTGATTGTGATGACTTCCAAAAAAGTTGATTTATAATGAGAATCCCAATATCTTCTGGTGATGTCTTCCAGTTTTTTAGTCCAGTAAACTTTCATAGATCATATATCCAATAATGGTCTAGTTCCTCCAAGCCAAAACACATGAAAATCTCAAAACTTTACTATTGACAGAGACAAACACAAACACCCAGCCTAAGTAGGCGGACCCTTTTATTGGTTTGTTCCCAAAACATTCAATAGGCCCATAGTTACAGCATTCCAAAATTGAGAAATATCCCATAGGATAACATTGTGGTGCCCGTGGTGCCTTTCGGTGCCCATATCTCAAAAATGATTCGAGATATGGACTTTTCGCTACCCGCAGCTAAGCATGTGTGAAGGTTTTGAAGTTATAATTATAACTGCAGTGGAATTTTTCCAAAGTTGTTATGGTTACTGAGATATTGCCAAATAAGTGTTAAGAGGGTTCCTTTTCAGTTGTATGGGGCTGTTGTATGGCTCCGTACTTAAGTATAAGTGGGAGCGCAGGGACCAGTAGATCCATGATACCACAGGCGCATACCATTACACAAAAAATAGGCAACATGAAGCGAGCACAGGACCCAGAGGGCCCGCGCTCCCACAAACACATGCCATTTACCAGTTACATTACATTTTGTCAAAAAAGGGAAATTTCATTGCATAAAACTTTGTTAATGCATCAGTTAGAGTTGATAACAGAGTGACAAAAATATGGAAATGTGATGTTAGGGTTACCCCCCATACCACCCCACCCCCTCCTTCCCCCACTCCACGCATCAACTGACATCAGGGTGTGCCATGGGGTCATCAGACCTAACTCTCACCCCATTCTTCTGTACTGTAGTGTGTCAACTTGCTTACACATGGAATGGGGTAAGAGTTGGGCCTGATGATACCATGGCACACCACAACATCAGTTGGTGTGGGGAGGGTCAGGGTGGGTGATGGAGGTAACCCTACATACATTTTCATATTTTTGTCACTGTGCTGTCAACCCTAACTGATGCATTAACAACATTTTTATAATGAATATATATATATATATATATATATATATATATATATATATATATATTTATCTATCTATCTATATATCTATCTATGTATATATACTGTATATACACAATAGGGGCACGGTTGTGCCCCTATAGTTAGGGTTGAGAAGGCAGTTTAATGTTAAACCCAACATTTTGCACATTAATAACCTTGCAACTGTTCAACAGATTTGCTCAAAATTCAGAATGTGCAGTCTCATAAGGTAGCTCTCTGGATTTGCTAAGTTGTGTTGTGATCAGATTTGCGGTTGTTGTTCAGCGAAGTGCCAAAAAATGCATTTTTTTTACTTTTTTCCCCAGTTTTGTTGATTTTTGCCCAGTGTGCTGAGGCAACACCATTTGGCATTGTGGTCTGAAATGTTCAGGGTAGAAAGAGTTTTACTCAAAGAACAATCCAGCTTTGGTTTGGTGAAAAAGTATAAATCCATTAAAAAGTTATTTAATTTTGTATTTTCAGGTTCTGAGCATGTTTAGTTTAGGCTGAGATTTATATGCATGTTTTGCGAAAAGGGATTGGGCTTGCAATCAAGGATTTTCTCACCTTGTGAATGGGGATTTAGGAAATCCTTTTTCATGAGGAAAAATTCCCCTTTCATGAGTCGCCATCTTGTTTTCATTTTTCCACATAAACAAAATGTTGTAGCTTGCCCCACGGATGTGTACTTTTGTAAATTAAGCACAGGTTTTGTTTAGGGTGATGCCCTCTACAAATCCATGGCTTTGATTTGCTTTGCTTTAATCAAAAAATGGTCATTTTAAATTTAAAAATTCCATGCTCATGACTTGCATCTGAGCCTCGTTCATGACGTGACACAATCCCTCTTCGTGAGCTGACAAAAACCTTGATCACAATTTTGGGACCAGATGGCCCTATCTCGTGAACATGGATTGGTTCACAAACATCAAAACCCCCTTTTGCAAGCTGTCAAAATCCACTATTGTGAGACGATCCCCTCTTGCGAACTGACAAAATCCTTGATCATTATTTCTGGACCAGATTACTTTATCTCATGAAGAAGGATTGGCTCACAAATGGGGATTCTGTCAGCTCGAGAAAGGGGATCAGCTCATGAAAGGGGATTTTGACAGCTTACAAAAAAGGACTGTTTTTTAAAATTCTCTTTATAGAGGTGACAAAATTTCTGATTGTGAGCTGTCAAAATCCCTTTCTGAGAGTCAATTCCCTTTCTCGAGTTGACAAAATCCTTGATCGCGACTTCCAGATCAGATGGCCAAAATCTGATGAGCAGGGATTTCTCACAAATGGCAATTTTGACAGCTTGCAAATGGGGATTGACCTTGTGAATAGGGATTTTGCCACTTCACAAACTAGGAATTTTAAAATGATCCTAATGCACTGTAAATAAATGGTTTAGTCTTTTGGCTTGAAATGTACAGGGTATAAAGGGGGTGTCCCAGAGATGTGAATTATGTTGTTTGAATGCAAAAAAATGTAATTGATTCCATAGATATGCCATTAAGAAGTTGAGATTTTACCCATAGGATAACATTGTGGTGCCCACAGTACCTTTCAGTACTGGTATCTCACTAACGATGCAAGATATGGATTTTTTGCTCTGGGTATATTAGTTCACTAAGCATGTGTGGAAGTTTCAAAGTCACGATTACAACTGCAGTGGAATTTTTTTCATAGCTGATGAGGTTACTGAGATATTGGTAAATTAGTATTACAAGGGTTCCTTTTCAGCTCTGTAGGGCTGCTGTATGACTGGGTAGTTATATGTAGGTGGGACCAGAGGGCCCACACTCCTACAGACACATATCATTATGCAAAAATGGGCAGCTTGAAGGGAGGGCAGGGCCCGGAGGGCCCGCGCTCCCATCAACACATAATAGTCACCAGTTACATTATACTTTCTCAAAAAGTAAGGAAATTTATTGCAAAAAACTTTGTTAATGCATCAGTTAGGGTTGAAGTGACAGAAGTAGGGAAATAAGATGTTAGAGCTGAACTCCTTACCCCCCACACACTACTACCCCACCACCTATTCTCCACACGCCAACGGGCGTCAGAGTGTGCCATGGGCTTGTTAGACCTAACTCTCTGACCATTCTCCTATGCTGTACCATATCAGCCTGATTACAAATGGAATGGGGTGAGAATTGTCCCTAACAACCCCATGGCACACCCTGATGCCTGTTGGTGTGTAGAGGATGGGTGGTAGGGGGAGTTAGGTGCTCAACCCTAACATCTCATTCCCCTACTTTTGTCACTTCAACCATAACTGATACATTAACAAGTTTTTTTGTATGAATATATAGATTTATTATAGTGGCACGGTAGTGCCACTGTAGTTAGGGTTGAGTACCCCATTTAAGATTAAAGTGTGAAATTTGTCAGGTTAATAACTTTGCCACCGTATGACAGATGTGCCTGACATTTGGCAGGCATGGAGCAGTACCACAGACCTCTAGATCAGCCAAATTGTGTACTGGTCAGATATAGAGTTGCGGAGCTATAAAGTGCTGTTCCGTGTCACATTTATGCTTTTTTGCATATTCTTTGCAAGTGCCTACAGGTAGTACAGTTTGTGCAACTGGTCCAAAACCTTCAGGGAACATGTAACCCAGGTCCCCATTGTGCCTTTCCAAGATTTCATGAAAGAATATTAAACAGTTCAAAAGATTTTGTGGTACCTGCACCTTTGCTGTGAGATATTGATGCACATGATTTACACCCATGGCTGCACAAGTACAGGCCCATCAAGTGTGTGTATGTCTTGCAGTGTGCATTCATACCTGAGGCTAGAAAAGTGTGTCCCCCATAGGGGCATGTGCTTCTATAGACAAAATAACTCTTATAATTTGGGTATCATGGACTTGTATCTGTGGCTGCAAGGGCATTTGTTTCTGCACACAGAAGCAGAGTTGTGATTTGAATGTCACTGATTTGTATCTGCAGCAACAAATGAGTGTGAATATCTTGTGGTGTGTATGCCACAGATACAAATCCACAAAGATAGCACCTAATTATTGCTGCAAATTTGGTTCAACCTTAATGCAAGAAAGGTCAAACACCATCTGACTGCATAGGCAACAACACCAATGAACTTCCTGTTTTTCTTGTTGTGAACTTTGGCTTGCTCAGTTTATGTGCTGCAAACTGTGAAGCTTCCTATTCCATAATACAGTCTCCCCTTTCTCTGCAGTATATTAAGCCAGTACAGACTGCAGCCAAAGGAGCATGAGTGGATGGAAGAGGAACCTATGGGAGCCTTGATGTGACATCATGTGAGTGATGTTACGGACATCTTTAGCTTCTTGGTAGCTACCTCACAAATGGTGCCAAAGTGGGCAAACTGTGCAGTTGAGTGCAAGTGGCTGTGTCAATGGACAGCCCCAATCTCTCCTTCTCATTGATTGACGACTAGTCCTGCTGATGTCTGGCTACCTACAGTGGTGTCCCTAAGGATGAAACTCAATTCTGCAGCATTTTGCAGCACTCAGCAGAATGCTGCAGTAGACCTACCGAATAAAGTAATGAAATTTAAATGGCAGTTAGTCCCTTTTCTCATTCAGGAAAATGTGACACTACCAGGATGAAGTGAATGCCACAGTTTCTTGCATGACAAGAGGGGCTAATTGCCATTGACATTACATTGTTTTATTCAGTAAGTCTGCTGCAGCATACTGCAGAGTGATTTAAAAGTAGGTTTCATCCTGGGGGACATCACTGTATGTTTGCCTTCAGCTCACAAATTCTTAGTCCATCAGCACTCACTCACTCTCCAGTTTTTGCTGGTTCTCTTCTCATTGCATTCAGCGAAGTAAAAATGTGTACTGAATGTGCCCACCACCACCTCTGCTGCTGCGGTCTGATGTTGTGGGTGAAGAAAGGTAGGGCCCTAACCTTATGGCAGGTCACTGAATTTAAATGTGGGTGGAAAATGTATGAGAAACAGTATATGCTGTATGAGCCCAGGTTCACACTTTACAGCATATGGAAGCAATGTTTCCAAAATGGACATGATGTAGATATGGGCCAGAGCAATTCTGAGAGCTATACAGTAAAATCATAAGAGAAATCCACTCTTGCAGTAAAAATGGCCTCTAGATACTAGCGAGATGAAGGATAAAGTTATCACTGCATGCTATTCCTTATTCAAAAAAGAATGAAAATAAATTGACCCTAACACCACATATACCTACTTTTGCTGATTTAATCTGAACTGTAACTGGTGCATTTAGGTAGTTTTTTTTTTGCAAAAAATTTCCTTACTTTTTGAGATAGTATAATCATATTGTCATTCATCAAGGTCTCTTTAAGATCTATGTGAATACATCCATGTGACTAGGAAAGTACAGAGCCCTCTGGGCACTTAACTTCCATCCCTCCATAGATTCACACATGCATCTGGCTGTGGAAGGACCCTGCACTTCCATGCCTCCAGAAAAAACAATTTATGTGCTTGGTTGTAATTGTTTTTTGTGGGGCTAACTTCAAAAGGAAAAATATATGACGGGTCCCTCTTACGTGCCAGAGCTTGATTGTACATGGGCAGAAATGTGCTTTTTGGTTTTTTTACCCAAACTTCACTACATATTAATCAGTTTTCTCTGTACTTTGCTATGTTTGTAGCGCAAGAGCAAATACAGCTTTGGTTAAGTGTTGATGATTATCAGACTTTTATTGTGGATTTGGCACTATGGTATATATTGCAGGTATTGGGGTACACTACACTCCCCATTAATAGTTGGGGCAATTATGTATTACTGTTGTAGTACTCATTGACACCTTTTCTATATATACATTGAAGCACAACTCCAATTATTGATGGACCTGTGGCTTGTTAAAGTTGTAATGTTATACTATGGGAAATGTCATGCTTTTAAGTTTTATATTTCTTATATGACCTCTAGATGTTATGTGGGGTATTATGTATTTGTGTTGTAGTACTCATTAAAACCTTTCATGTGATATATAGATCATCCCTTAACTGCAAATATTGATGGAGCTATGTCTTGTTAAAATTGAAATGTAAAAAAAAACACTAAGTCCAAATTATTTTTTCATATGAAAGAATATTTTTTTTGTGAGAGCGACACAATCTCACAAAAAAAGATTCCTTCATACAAAAAAAATGTGAACAAAACTATGTCCAAATCCTTGTTTCATTTAAAGGAATAATTTCTCATGACAACAACACAATCTCCTGAATGAAGATTCCTTCATATGAAAAAAATGTGAAAAAAACTAAGGTTAAATTCACTTTTCATATGATGGAATCTTTTGGTGAGATTGTGTTGTAGTCATGGAAAAAGATTCCTTCATAGAAAAAAAAAAAAAAAAAAACAATAAGTCCACCTTTTTTCTGTATGAAGGGAATCTTGTTTTGTGTGATGATTCTTATTTTGTATAGCCTGTGAAAAAGAAAATTGTCTCACAAAAAATGTATTCAAATGTATTAAAAACACATTTCATGGTCATGTTTCCAAAACGTAACTGCAGAATCCATCTAATCTGGCCCAGATTAGCAAGATTCATGTATTGGTGTGTTTTCATGATACCATTTTTATGGGTCTTGGTTTTCTTTTATTGAAAAAAAAATAGAAACAAGACGGCGACCATATGGAAAAATAATTTTTTCTGATGAAAAAAGATCACCCCCCATATGAAACAGCAGAATTCTTTTTCATATGACCCAAATATATTTTTTGCATGAAACAGCTATCCAAAAGACAGTACTGAGTAAGCTCAGAACTGAAATTTCAAATCCTTATAACTCTGAATTTGATTAATATATTTTCACCAAATCAATGAAAGACACTACTCTGACCCAAGCTCTGTCTGCCCTAAAATGTTCAGACTGAAAGTCAAAATTGTTTAGGCACTAGACAACGACAAAAAATAGCAAAAAAAAAAAAACAGATTTTTTGTCACTTTTTTCACTATTCAAATCTTGGAATCTGCATATCTGATTGGAATAAAACTTTGCGAGTCAAGAGACCTTACCCTCAAAATCAGTCATGCAAATGTTCATGGAAATGCATTGAACAATGGCAAAGCTATTAAAGTGCAAAATTAGAGGGTTAGCATTAAACAGCCTACGCAACCCTAACTATAGTGGAGCTACCACACCACTATAATAATTTTTACAGCAACTGACTCTAGTGTCATAGCAAGATTATCATATTAATGCAAATTATGTGCAGGTGCCTTGTGATTTTTTTTATAGAAATATGACCAACCCTACTCTAAATAAGCAAACTCTGGTCAGAGCCAATACAGCTGTAAAATAATGGTATTTGTGCAACCACCAAAAGTGAGAGTCTTCTCTAGACCTGAGGAAAGCTGAATATTTAATTGATTTGTGAACAGAAGCAGGTATGCAGGGTCCTTTGGGCCATGCACTATGGAAAGACTCTGTTCACCTACAGAAATGCAAGGTCTGGCACATTCTCTCTTTACAGATTCACTTTTCATACATTCACTACACATTTACTCTTCACACATTCAATACACATGGATTCATTCTTCATACAGTCAGTCTTCATACATTCACTCTATACACATCTACTCTTCACACATTCACACTTGACACATTCACTCTTTTTTTAATGTTGACCCCAAATTTTCAAGATAGCCATTTTATGACTGCTTTTATAAACATGTCATGACACGTAGGATTTATAGCATATAGGACAAAATGTCATTTTTTACCACAAGTGTGAAAAAATGTCTTGTCCAGGTTTTAAAACTGACACCAGTCACGGTGGTGTGGAAAATGAATATGTTGAAAGATTGGAGTCAAAATATTGAAAATTAGTGAAGTTATGAGTGAACATTGAAATACTGCAATATTCAGTTATAACCTGGTCATTTTACTATACTTGTACACCAAATTTTCTGCATAGCCTTCTTATTACACCAGCTCATGAACCTGGTAGGTGAATATTTTCAAATCTCCATGAAAACATTATTCTGTGCCACTGAAATGTCATTCTATACCACAGGTTCAAAAACACGTTTTGGCCAGGATTTGAAAAATGACAACTGTCACATTTATGAGGTGGTGTGCAAAAAGGAATATATTGAAAATATGGGGTTAAAATATTTAAAATTACCACTGTTATGAGTGAGCATAGAATAACTTCAATGAACACTCATTTTTTAATATTTTGACCCAACATTTTCAGCATAGCCTTCTTATTAATCCATGCCATGAACAATGGTGGTGAAAACTGTCAAATCCCACCTAAAAGGTGATTTTGCCAAGTACCACAAAATCGTCTTTTGGGCCTAATTTGCAAAATTCCACCACCACCACCACCATTGGTCATGAGGTAGTGCCCCCAAAAGGATATGTAGAAAATTTGGGATGACAATGTGAAAAATAATAAAGTTAATTCTTAATGCAGAAAAGCCCATTAAAAAATATGCTGAACTGCACTTACCTTGGTTTCTCATATTGCAGCACCTGTTGCAGCAGCAAGATGTTTCTTTGATCAAAGAGTAGATCTTCACCCTGTGATCTGTTCAGGTGAGTGAGGGTGTAAGGGAAGTACAGAGGGTGTGGGTGGTGAGTATTGAGTGGGAGGTCTGGATGGCAGGGGTCAGATCCTCAAAGGACCATTTTTTTACAGGTTTAAAGACAGAAAAATAACATCAAGGTATGGCTTTCTTTATTACAGCTTACATGAGGGCAATCAGAGGTTCAGAGGTTTGAGTTGTCACTAGACACCAGAGAAACCTATAAGAAGATGAGGATTAGAGGGTGGGGGGGTCCACTAGACACCAGGGAAAATAACAGAAATGTGGGGATGGGGATCAGAGGGTGGACGTGACAGTAGATACCATGGAAACATTATACAAATATGAGTCCAGTGATTGGAGAGTGGAGGGTGCCACTAGACACCAGAGAAACATTATACAAATATGGGAATGGCAATTGGAGGGTGGGGAAGGGGGTTGCCATTAGACATCAGAAAAACATTATACAAATACAGGGATGGCAATCAAAGAGTGGGCAGTGCCACTAGATACCAGGTAAACATTATATAAATATAAGGACAGCAATCAGAGAGTGTGTGTGTGTGTGGGGGGGGGTGCCTCTAGACATGAGGAAAACATTACATATATAATGAGGATGGCAATCAGAGGATGGGAGGTTGGAGTTGCAGGGGTCAGATCACTGACGGACTGTTTTCTCTTTTACAGGTTTAAAAAAAACAGCAAGGAATGGTTTTCTTTATTACAGCTTAAATTTCTAAAATTAATACAGGGATGGGGATTTGAGGTTGGGGTGCCACTTGACACCAGGAAGCATTAGATATACAGATGGATGTCTATTGGTGGGGGGGGGGTGGAGGTGCCACTAGACACCGGGAAAATATTACAGAAATATGGGGATGGTGATTGAAGGGGGGGAAGGTGCCACTAGATGCCAGAGAAACATGTAGAAACTTGGGTGACAGTGATCAGAGGGTGGGGATGCCAGTAATCACCAGGGAAACATTTCTATCTAATGGCAATAGTGATCAGAGGGTGGGGTTGGCACCCAGTTCTTAACCTGGAAGTGAACTAGAAGTGAACGCCGACTAGGAAAATAGTGAATCAGTAGGGGAGGCAGCACTGTAGTCAGTGGAGAGGACTGCATGTGCTTCAACTCCACTGTGGAAGGACACAGTCCAGGAATCTGGTCACATGCATCCATAGTCTGCTCTCTCCATTATGTAATACCTCTGCTATGCAGCCATAAAAATGGGAATGGAATTACAATAATACCACTCTCTAAGCTCAGACTTATAGTATGTACTTGTGACATCTGACACAACCCAAACTTCATTCTCATGGGCTATTATGTTAGAAGGAACCCTTGATTTGTAGACAGCCATGGGCCATGTCCATGCTATTCTGTTTATTGTGTTTTATACAGACTGCCAATTAAAGCCATTAGCCCTGGGACATGGTTGACTATGACACTATTTGCCTTCTTCCATTCCTCCCAGTGTTTAACGAAAACAATAACAAAAAATAGTGGTATGAGTTTTCAGTTTTTTTCCAACTATCAAAGTTAAACAAGTTCTAGCAAAGTATCAGAATGCACCAACCATGTATGATTTCACCAGAATCACTCAAGTAATTACAACTGTAATTAATCTCTAGCAGTATTTAATATTCTATTTTCTGCTCTGGTCACCACTGTTTCCAACCATAATGATCAGGGTCACCTTGGCTGTGATGTTCCTCCAGGTGATGAGGCAGTGAGCAGCAGTCTTCACATCTATTGCTTATACAGCTCCTTGGTTGGCTAGCAAGGGGGTGCAAGAGTGTTCAGTGGTCAGGTCCCTCCATTCCAACCAAAAGCTGAGCACCTCATCTCAATGGTGGTACTTTACAGTTTTGTCAAAATGTTCAGAACTGGTTCAGGAATGGACCAGGTTCACCCAAGTGCCAGCTTGGGGAAAAAGATTGAGCACCCACAGATTACTCTCCTCCTTCAGGGAGGGGTAAAATTTGTGTTTGGCTGACATTTAACGGAGGCTAGGTGGTGCAGCAACAGAGCAGTCTCTCAGAGTGCTGTTCACATGCACTAGATTTTATACGCCCTCTTCACACTTTACACCCATACCATAGCATGTGTGTGACCTCAGGGAATAGAGAGCAAAACAGGAGGAAAACCTTCAACCTGTGGGATGAGCATGGCAAGCCACCTGCAGATTCCACACCACAACCCATGGCACCCATTCACCCATGGTGGTCAGTAAGTAGCTGAGGCAAGGCCCAGGATAGTGGGTAAAGGGGCTGGGGGTTGCCATCGGAAAGGGGCTAGTCAAGGCAAAGGGGGTGGAAAATTAAAAAAAAGAAAACTCAAACACTGTCATACAGGGTACACATTCTGTAAAACAATATCCACATCCATCCAGACATGCAGCAAATATATATTTTCTGTCAGAAAAGCACATTTATATTATAAGATGCAACTATGGCAAAGAAAAAAAAATCAATGCTGTGGCTGTACCTTATGGGCTTAATTTTAAAAGGCTGACACAGGGCCTGCATCAAGCCCTGTATCAAAGCCATTTTTAGCACAGTTGTGCAAAATTGCTTTCCCACAGCTGCACCTGATTTTATATCATCGGGTGCACCTGTGACAGTTTTTTCAGTTTACGGCAGCTTGCGCCAAATATTTGGCACAAGCCCAGTAAAAAGGGTCCCACAAATGCTGCAAGTTAAACCAAGGAAAAGCTGGTCTAACTTGTGGCATTTGGTGCTTGGGATTAAAAATCCTGATCATCAGCTGGGAGAACACAGCAAGCCCCATGCACCAAACTATGAGGGCACCAAGGGCTTGCAGCATTCTTGGGGCTTTGAAAATCAATCCCTATTTCTAAAACTGTCCACCGGAAAAATCGTAACAAAAAAAGTTTGCTTAGAGGAGAGCATACTAGGCTTTGATTTTGGTAAGTGACAATGATATGTTTGAATTCCATTTAAAAATGCTATAAGATAAAATTCTTAGAGGTCATCTTGCCATTTTTGCCCTACAGCACTAAATGCAAAAATGCTACAAAATACAAGTGAACTTTTGCCCAAATTAAGAAAGCTGTGTTTTCAAAAACATGTTCCCATGTTCTCATAGTTCAGTTTTAATCATTTGCTGTCTAGAGTATACATTTTAAGCATGTTTGCAACTGTACATAATCATAATTGTTTTGCAGTATGTGTATTGAATATGTGCAAGTGTATGTATTAATCAGTACGATTCCATGCCATTCTCATAAATGATTATAAACTCAAGGTATTTTCCCGGTAAAACAATAATCAATATAGAAACTAGAAAAGAGTGTGTCTGTTCTTTATTGAAACAAGCACTTGTGTGTTCCAGCTACAAATGTTATACTAAACAGTATATCTGTAATCTTACATATTATCAGAATTTCATTTTTATATCTTGTCACATTTCAGTCTCATTGTTAAAGTAATATGTTGGTTAACAGGGCAGGATTAAAAAAATAAATATTCTGCAACTTTATATATCAATATACAGAAAAAGTAACAGTATGCTACTGTATATTTACATAGCAACTTAGATGTATTGCTAAGTTTTAATTCACCTACAAAGCTCAGGCAAAGTGACTAAATTCACCTTCGTAAAGCACATTCTGAAGTTCACTCAATTTCTGGGTTGATTTTGTAGCCACATCGCCTATAGATGCAGCAAAAGATATGGTCAGATATTTCACAGTATTTCTAAACAGATTCTGTCTGGTGGACCTATAGCAGTACTGCAGGCAGGGAAGGAATCTCTACAGAAACACCACAGACATTTCAAAAAATATTTGACCATGGCAATTGTTGCAACTGCAAGTATTTCATGAGCAAAGTTTGCAATTAACTTCACTTGAAGAAGTTTTTCTGGGGAGAAATTCATAAGAGGCTTTATAAACAAGTTACTGTAGGTCACATGATGAACTTCACTACGTTACAGCCATTATTGCTTGCAATAATACCTGACTTAAGTGAAAGGAGGTAAAGACCATTCATTGCCAGCATTGCATGCTGGTGAATACTGGAAGTCTTTGGCTTAATGCACTTGAACCCCAATTCCGAGTCAAGTACTACCCCAGGCACCTGTTCTCTATGTGCAGTTGTAGGAACAAAACCTAGTTGTTAAAATATTTTATTATATGTTTTATTATGTTATTATTTTTATTATTTTTAATTACTATTTTATATTCTTTATAAATGCTCAGTTATTAAGTTATGGTAAATGGGATGCATACTATAAACTTGTGGTCAAAATTGCTGTCTACATGAGTTTTCCAAAAGCAAGAAGAAAACACTGCTCAAATGAGAGCATGAAGAAAAACAAAGTCTGCTTTCAACTTCTCTTTTAAGTACACTGTAAACACTAAAAAGGGGATCATGCATTAAAATTAAGCCATAATATTAAAGGGCATTTTGCATGGCCAGGCTATAGCAAAGGCCCACTTTACATTCTTGAGAGGTCATAGGTGCTAAGTATCCTTGATAACCAGAGATAAGAGGCCTTGATCGTGGTAGAGTCTGATACAAGCTATCTTCAATGAAGGGGAAAAAAACAGTCCTCTTTGAAAAGTGCATTAGCTTTCATGATAAAAAGTCTTTTGCCTTTTACAAGGCCAATTTTTATGCTGCCAAGGTGAAATATTTACAGTTTGTAAAAGAGATTGTAGCTTCTTATCTTTCTAAATTGTGTAAATGTAGCTAATGGGGATCAGAAGATTTATTTATTTATTGAATTTTGATGACCGGGTAGGCCCACTGGGCCCCGGAGGTCCCTTTTTGAGGGGCGACCCGGGAGTAACAATTACTTACAGGTAACAGATCAGTACACTCAGATAATTATAATGTTATTTGTCAAAAAAGACTTCAAGGACGGTTTGGCCTGAGGTACATAGATTCCGTGGGCTAATTTTAATGCTAACGAGACCATTAAGGCTAGGGGGAGGTGCGGTACCCATTAACTTAAAAGTAAGGCAGAGGGTTGGGTAGATGAGGCGAGCTTCCAGAGACGGCCACCTGAGCCTTGATTGGGCCTCACAGTGGTGAATCCTCGGGTGTGACAGTGTGGCAAAGCGGACTATCTTGTTGTACAAGGTCTGCAGCTTGCTTAGCTCCATCTTGGCCATGCCCTGGAGTACCGGGGCCACGTAGGTGAGCTTTGAGAGAAGTACGCTAGCAGCAATTGCTGCCCTAGCTTCGGGGATAAGCTGGTCCTTTAGTCTGTAGAGGATTCTGAGTTTTCCATGGATGGCTTTGGTGATTTGGTCCACATGATTTTTTAGTGTGAAGCCTTGGTCCAAGGTAAGTCCAAGGTATTTGGTGGAGGTTACCACCTCAAGTTTTTTACCCCCACTAGACTGAAGGTGTAGGAGCAGTGACCTCTCAGGACCCAGGGATCTGGGCCCAAACAGCATCACCTTCATTTTGTTGGTGTTCAAACCATTTGTTCAGAGGAGCCAGTCCTCCATCTGAAGGATGTCCTCTTGGAGGGCTGTCTCCAGCTCTGTTAGGTTATGGAGGCTCTGTAAATGACCACATCATCCGCATACTGGATAATGCTGCTGCTCCCACAGTGTGTGTGCAGCTCATTTATGAAAAGCGTGAAAAGAAGGGGGCCGAGTATTGACCCTTGTGGAACCCCTTCTTTGAGTGGTGCTAGGTTGGAGACATTATCCTTCCACTTGACCCTCTGGGTACGTCCAGAGAGATAGCTCTCAAGCCATCCCAGTGCATGGGTGCCAAGGCCAAGTGAGCACATTTCTTGTAGTAGGAGTTTGTGGTTTACCAAATCAAACACTTTGGAGAGGTCAATAAAGACCACACATGTACTGGCCCCTGAGTCGCTATTGCTCAGTACTTCAGCTGAGAATTTGGTTAGCGCAGTATCTGTCCCATTCTTGGCTCTGAAGCCGTGCTGTGATGGAGAGATTACCCAGTGGATTTCCAGGTATTCTCTGAGTTGGGAGTAAACTAGCTTCTCCTGTACTTTCACAATAGCACACAGCAAGAAGATAGGCCTGTAGCTCCCTATGGGCTCTGTTGACCCTCCCTTGTGTATGGGAATCATGAGAGCCTGCTTCCAAAGCTCAGGTACGGACCCCTCCATAATGGACCAGCTTAACAGCCAGGTAAGGTGCCTAGCTAGTGCTGGGGCTCCATCCTTGAGGATTCTAGTTTGGATCCCATCAGGACCCCCTGATCCTCTCGAGTGCAGGGATTTAAGAATGTTCAAAACCTCCTTTACCCTGACCAGCCTCAAGTGAAACAAAGGGCAGTCTAGGTTTGGGGGCCGCTGTACATTAGGCTCACTCCTGTAATCAGAAGATATATATGAAAATATTTTAGAACAATATTCTTTAAAATAAATTTCTCAAGTTTAGTCTTAAATGAAAGCTGACATCATAACAAGTCCAGAGATATAATTTTTTGAACTTGCAACTTGTTATGAAGAGATACACTGTCTGAAACATTTGTAGTAAACTAGTTTGACAGTTTGATTTCTGGGCTTGTTTGTAAGAACAAAAGAACATGTGCTTCTAGAAAATTGAAAACAAAAGTATCACTTTGTTTTAAGAAACTTTGCTATGAAAATAAACTTATAGCCATTTTTACCTTATCTCAGGAAATGCTGGTCCTAGAAACATAAGATACACTTTAAAAGATGGGTTTCAATGACAGAAGTTCACATATGTTTGTTTGGGAATTGCATTATTTTGCATATAGATACATAAATACATACATAGACAGTGTCGGCAGATAAGGGCCTATAGCTCACCCAGTCTGCCCATTTGAGCTTGTAAGTTCAGTTTATGTTTTCCTAGAAGTATGTTGCCCCTTACCTCTGACCTCCAGAATTCCTTCATGTCCATCCTATGCATTCTTAAATCCTGTGATTGTTTCAGCCCCCACCACTTCCTCTGGCAGAGTGTTCCACTTGTCCACCACCCGTTCTGTGAAGAAATTCTTCCTCATGTTTCCTCTGAATCGTCCTCCCTCCAACTTCATCCCATGCCCTCTAGTTCTGGAATATCTTTTTCACTTAAAAATAATGTATTCCTGCACCCTGTTCCTCCCTGTAAGATACTTGGATGTCTCTATCATGTCCCCTCTCTCCCTCCTCCCCTCCAGGGAGTACATATTCAGTTCCTTCAACCTGTCCTCATAGGACTTGTGATGCAATCCATGTATCATCTTTGTTGCCCTCCTCCGAACCTTCTCTACCCTGTCTATGTTCTTCTATAGGTAAGGTCACCAGAACTGTACACTGTACTCCAGATGGGGGTCTCACTAGTGTCTTGTATAGTGGAATTATGACCTTCTTTTCCCTGCTGGTGATGCCCCTGCCTAGGCATCCCAGCATCCTATTTTCTTTTCCTGTTGTCTTGTCACACTGTTTCCCTACTTTGAGGTCATCAGAGATGATAACCCCAATATCCCTTTCCTGCTTACTGCATGCGATATCTTCACCCCCCCCAAATGATATAGTGTGCCAGGGTTTTTGTGCCCCATATGCATTATCTTGCACTTATTTGCATTGAATTTCAACTGCCAAACCCCTGACCATTCTTCAAGTTTCTGCAGGTCCCTTCTCATTCTGTCTACACTCTCTGGTGTGTCTACTCTGTTACAGAGCTTTATGTCATCAGTGAACAGTAAAATTCTGCCTTCTAGGTCCTGCGCAATGTCACTGATGAAGATGTTGAACAGGACTTGTCCTAGCACTGATCTCTGTGGTACCCCACTGGTCAGTCTTCCCTCTGTGGAGTGACAGCCATTTACCACCACCCTCTGTGTCCTGCCACCCAGCCAGTTACCTACCCACCCCACTACTGTCTTGCCAACACCCATATTCCCCAGTTTGTGTAATAGCCTTCTATGTGCCACAGTGTCAAAGGCTTTGCTGAAGTCCAGATAGGCCATGTCCACTGCCTTCCCCTGATCCATCTCCCTAGTCACCCAGTCAAAAAATTCAATGAGGTTGGTATGACATGACCTCCCCCTGGTAAAACCATGCTGCCTTGGGTCCTGTAGTCCATTGACAACCAGATGTTCCACCAATCTGTCCTTCAGTAGTGCTTCCATGATCTTCCCCACTACTGAGCTGAGGCTGACTGGTCTGTAGTTCCCTGCTTCCTCTTTGTTCCCACTTTTGTATAAGGGGACTACATCTGCTGTCCTCCAGTCTTTGGGTACCTCCCCTGTTTCCAGTGATTGGCTAAACAGGATAGCCAGAGGTTCAGCCACCACCTTACTTAGTTCCTTAAGGAACCAGGGGTGCACCCCATTTGGCCTCATTGCTTTATCAACTCTTATTACTTCCAGTTCCTTCAGGACCCTTTCTCATGTAAAGGGACTTGTGTCCATTTCTGTACCATTCTCACCCCTTGTACTCCCTTCAGACCCATTACCCTTCTCTTCCTCAGTAAAGACTGAGCAGAAATACCTGTTCAATATGTCAGCTTTAGTGTTGTCATCCTCCATGCGGCCCCCATCCTCCCCTTTCAGTCTCTCTATCCCTCTTTTTGCTTTTCTTTTTTCACTTATGTACCTGTAAAAGGTTTTTCCCCTCTACCCACTGATTTTGCAATGTGTTTTTCTGTCTGAGCTTTGGCTTCCCTTACTGACCTCCTTGCCTCCCTTTGCTTCTCCTGGTACTTCTCCCTATCCCCTTCTGCCTGTGTCTTTTTGTATTGCCTGAATACAATCTTTTTGGCTTTCACTTTCTTTGCTGTCTCTTTAGAAAACCATAATGGTCTCCTCTTCCTTTTCCTCTTGCTAACCTGCTTAATGCATAATTCTGTTGCTCTTGTAATCCCTGTTTTAAATACTGCCCACTATTCCTCCACCCCTGATTCCTACTCCATTCCCCTTAATGCCTCTTTCAAGCATCTTTCCATTTTCCCAAAGTTGCCCCCCTAAAATCCAGTTATGAGGGAAAAATAACTTCATGTTTAAAAGTGGGCACTGAACAAAAGGGCAGTCTTTTGGGGGGAGTGAAGAATCGCACCTACAACATCTGCAAGGACCAATCAGAACTGGCGATGATGTCACTCTGACTCTGAAAGATATACCCAAATCTTGCGAAGTCCACCCAGAATTTCTGAACTCTTGGAACTGCGTGGACCTATGCTATTTGGACTAAGTAATTTTGTTGTTTTTAAGACTTCTGCTAGGCCAAAAACCTGAACTACACCATTACCTGTTGATGTTGGGTCAGCATTCAATTAAGCCATTGATGAGTCCACCAGAGGTGCTGAGAACAAGCCTGGAAGCTGACACAAAATTGCAACAAGGGCCAGGTACAAGAACAGCTTGCTATAGTAAGGACTTTTTCCAATATTGGATGAAGCAAAGCAAGTCATTTAAATACTGGATGTCCAGACTGGAGTAATGTTTTTGAACTTCTGCTAAAGCCAAGCCTGGACAAAGACTAGCTGTTAAATTCATCAGCCAAAGTAAGTCTGCAGTGCTGTTTGACAACAGATGGGTCCAACATCCAGGGTCAAGTAGAAATTAATTGAGAAACAGAAACAGTCATAAAACCCAGTTACCAAACAAGAACTTGCTATCCACAAGAAAATCCTTTTTCTAGAATCAACTGAGGTGGTGAAAAGATCTACTGTTGTGCTGTGGAACTGTGGTATCTTGTTGTCTGATTTTCCAGGCCAAAATCCTAACAAGTGACTTTTGATGATTTGTGATGTCTAAAGCCAGGAGTAGCCAGTCTACACTGTGGAATTGATGCCAGAAGAGTCCAAAGTCCTGGGTTCGAGGGTGAGAAAGGCAAAAGACAAGGACTACAGCCAAGCCAACTACCACAGAACTTTTATCATCCAGAGTTAGAAATTCTCACCAAGATTTTTAAAGTGAAAAGAAAGAAGAGCCAACATCTACAGTTAAGCAGAAGTTTAAGTAATATTTTAATTATTTTATTTTAATATTTTAATTTGGCTTATCTGGGGAGGTAACAACGTTAAGAACTCTTAAATACAAAATCATGGAATATAGTTTAAGCTTGAATTTACATAAATGATCAACATTCTTGCATGCCATAAAGTATTGAAATAAGTTTAAATAAAAAATAATCCAAACACCAACATTATAAGTTTGCAGTTCGCATACAGTTTATTATATTTACAAAGCACGGTGAAAGCTTAGTATATAGCTAATACCATTTTCTGTGTTGAACCTTGCTCATTTCTTAGTTGTGTTATTTTCTGAAAATTGTTTTGTTTTGTTTTTGGGTTTATTTCTTTGTTTTGTTTTATGTGATTTTCTGAAACCTTTGTCGTTTGTGTTTGCATTACTTTTATTATGCTTGATATTTATGAAAATTAGTGATTCTTAGAATTATTGTACAGGGCAAATAAAATTTATTTTTCATACTCCTAGGTGTGGCAGAAATTGTTTTTTTTTATCATTATCTAGAACCTTTACAATGGGCAGAGTATAAGATTTAAATTTTATAATTACTTATAAATAAATAGTGTAGTTGCTGTATTGATCCTAGTAAGAACAAATCCAGAAGCAAATGGTTTGATACCTTTTATTGGACCAACATAGATATTACAACAAAACAACAATGTGCTCTAGCTTTCGGACCAACTAAGTCCTTCTTCAGAAGCTTTATGACAGTTATTTAGAAAATCCCATACTACTAACACCAAGATAATGCATAAAAAACCAAAAATAATTCTCACTGATTTAACATACTCATTTGAAACATAACAGAAGATTATTTCAGAGGAGCTAATTAAAATCAGTATGCTTTTAGCTGAAAAGCCCCTGAAGGTCAAAGGTAATCAGAAGACAGCTACAAGCAGAGAGTTCTCCTCACATAAATTTTAAAATGTCTCAGTATGTTTCAAGAAGCCAGTCTAATGAAAACAAAATATTAGGATACAATTCTCCCTAATTACATGTAAGAGGAGTTGATTACAACTTTAATTGGGGGGTATATGACACAGTATTCCACTTAAACCTACACATACCTTTACTTCAAAGGATGGATGTAAATACTTTAGTTCTTCAGTGAGCCTTTGATTTTTTTTAAATTTTATACTTATAGAGTCCCCTTCATCTGGTTATCTACATGTTGGCTTCTCACCTTTGCACTGTGTGAGCATGTGTGTGTGGGGGTGGCATGAGATAATTTTTATGTGGGTGTTGGGGTGTTTTTTGTGGGTATAGTAGGTATGGTTATTGTGGTGATATTGAGGTAGGCTTTTATTCAGGCATATGACATAATGGTGCTACAGAGTGGCTAGGACTCTTAGTTCACATATATAGTGAATATTTACTTTCTTCCACTAGTTGTCTGTGGTTGGATTACATACTGCCACATTTTTAAATTCTGCAGATATTAAGATGCATATCTCATTTACTTGAGGGTTCACAGAAGGTTTAATTCATTTGGGTAAATATTGCAATGATTGTTGTGAATGATGGTGTATTAGAACTCTTGTACATATTTCTTCTTCTAACTAGTTATCTTTCCCCATGAAGGGGGGGCAGTGGATTCAATTTCTATGAGTTTTTGTTCAGATTTCTTAGGCTCTTTCTGTCCATGTTTGTTATACACTGATACTGCATTCAAATCTGTACATATCATGCTCATAGTATCAATTTCTTGGGGGTCATTGACAAGTAGCTTTTTTTTATTTAGCACTTAAACTTACAATTAATATTATCATGTATAAAATCCTGTCACAACACTGAAGGCCTTAAAGTTTATGAAATATATAAACTGGTTGAGAGTATAGTTGGGAAAATGTATCAGGCTAAGTTATATATTACATTACATGTGAAACAGTTGCTCACTTTGAATAAACTTCACTTTAAACCCTCGGTATGCTATATGTGTGTGTGTATATATATATATATATATATATATATACACACACACACTGCACACACATATATATGTGTATGGGATACATGATGGGCAGGAGTGTGATATGTAAATATCTTCACTCCTGCAGTGTGAGCTCTGGATACTCATGAGTGCCAAATGCATGAGTGAGAGTATCCAGAGTTCACGATGCAGGATTGATATTTTCCATAGCACACGATCTGCACATCATGTGTTCAATTTATACAATAGGGGAACGAGTTTCAGAAGTATTGTTATGATTTTTTGTGTTCTGTTGCTGTTTCTGTGTTTACTGTTTCTGTGTGTGAGATTTTCTGAATGGGCTGGCAGTGTTACAAACTCTGTGTGAAAAGTTGAGTGTGTTTTACAATGCTAAGTAAGTTAGCTTCAGGCAGCAGTGAGAAAGAAACTGTTTTGTGAAGCTGTCTGTTTTAGAATTCTGGCTGCAGTCAAGCTGAGAGTATCACAGCAATGGGTTGGGAATGAGTCAGAGCACAGGAAATACCTGAGAATGTTTTGCCATGGTAACTGAGTTGGCTGCAGGCAGCAGTGAAACAGAAACTGTTTTGTGAAGCTGTCTATTTTAGAATTCTGGTTGCAGTCAAGCTGAGAGTATCACAGCAATGGGTTGGGAGTGAGTCAGAGTATAGGAAACACCTGAGAATGTTTTGCCATGGTAACTGAGTTGGCTGCAGGCAGCAGTGAAATATCACTCACAGTGGTGATGTCACGAGTACATTTATATATATATATATATATATATATATGATGTCACAACATGAAATATCTCTTGTGATGATGTCACCACAGTGAAGATACACGTTTTTAATCACACTCATTTATCCTTCACCCCATTGTATAAATACACACACACACACACACACACACACACACATATATATATTCATGTATATAATTTCTGTTTATTTTATTTTTGGGCCTTGTTTTTAACTTGCAATTATGTCTCATTTTAGCATGTATTTATTATCTACAGGTTTGTCTTTCATTGACTGTGTTTTTTAACACACAAGGACACTTGCAATTAAAGTTGTAAGCTCCTCCATCTTGCTTGTAATTAGGGAGAATATTATCCTAAGGTTTTGTTTTCATTAGACTATTTTCTTGAAACTTACGAGACATTTTAAAATTTATGTGAGAACTCTCTGCTTGTAGCTATCTTCTGATAAACTTTGACCTTCAGGGGCTTTTCAGCTAAAAGCATACTGGTGTTAATTTGCTTCTCTGACGTAATCTTCTGTTATGTTTCTAATGAGTATGTTAAACCATTGAGAATTATTTCTGTTTTTATACATTATCTGGGTGTCAATAATATGGGATTTTCTAAATAACTGTCATAAAGCTTCTGAAGAAGGACTTAGTTGCTCCGAAAGCTAGAGCACATTGTTGTTTTGTTGTAATATCTATGTTGGTCCAATAAAAGGTATCAAACCATTTGCTTCTGGATCTGTTCTTACTAGGATCAATACAGCAACTACACTATTTATTTATAAGTAATTATAAAATTCAAATTGGAGACATGCATGGTCCATTATACACCAAAACCCCTGTTTATCAACAAAGGAGTATGTTGGAAAATTAATTGGCAGCATTTCAGCAGTTGTCTCATTCAGTTCATATACTATGGCAAGACTGGGCAGATATTTAGCCAATCGCTCAAACATACTTGGTAACATAAATTGCACATTTCTTGGTCTGAAACAAGCAAACAGCTGGACTTCTTATGGTGGCAGTGGTGGTGTGGTAATAATTAATTCTTGGGGCTACACATCTGGTATTTGGAGTAAACCAGTGATTTGGGGGGAGGGGTCTTCCTTAGTATTGTGATTGTTTTACTGTGTGAAGGTGTTACTACTCAACTTACTGATACTGGTATGTTTATTTCTAGGAAGACCCCTGTCTCCTGTTCCTCATCCTCCTCATCTCTGTATTCCTCCTTCCTTGGAATGGATCCCTGATGAAGAGACTCACATCTTGAAGTGCCTTGACCCATGATCAGCGGTCAACAACTGGTATGACTGTATACTGCTCACACAGTGTGTGTTTTATGTTTCTGAAATAAATGGGTGTCTGCATTAACTAAACTTTCAGATTTTTTGGAGTACTCACCTTCTTGTTATTCCCAGACTGTGTTCTTCAAGTATCCAGGCTTGAAAGGAAGCCTTCCAATCTCCATTAACACTTTCACATTGGCTCAGCTGGTGTCCTTGTGTTTTGCTTCATTATAGTCTTTAGCTCAACAAATGTAGCCAGGTTCTGGATCTGTTGCATAATTCAAATAAAATGAATATGAACATACGAACATATGAAATTTGCCAGCAGATAAAGGCCTAGAGGTCTATCAAGTCTGCTCGAATGTGCAGCTAGCACCCCTTATTCTGCAGCTGCCCCTCCCTTCCACTCTTCCCCTTCATTAACCCTCCCCCTTGTCCTGTCCCATCCTCATTTGAAGCAGTCCACTATTCTACTGCATACCACTTCAGCAGGTAACACATTCCACCCAGCCACCACCCTCTCTGTAAAAAAGTGTCTCCTCATCTCCCTCCTGAACCTTCCTTGCTCTAGTCTCATATCATGGCCCCTGGTGGCCCTCCCCTCCTTTACTTTGAACAGCCCCTCTGTACCCATCTTGTTTATTCCTTTCATGTATTTAAAGGTTTCAATCATGTCACCCCTGTCTCTCCTCTCCTCCAGTGAGTACATGTTCAACTACTTCAACCTCCTCTTGTATGATAAGTCCCCAGCCCCTTGATCATCTTTGTCGCACCCCCTCTAGTAACTTAATATCCCTCTTCAGATACTGATGCCAGTACTTCACGCAGTACTCCAGGTGTGGTCTAACGAATGACCTATACAGTGGCAGAATCACCTCCTCCCTCCTTGAGGATATACCCCTTGCAATACAACCCAGCATTTTGTTGGCCTTTGCAGCTGCCTTTCTACATTGTGCCGAGTTGTTCATTGACCCTGTAATGAGCACACCCAGATCCTTCTCCTCCTCTGTCTGGGCTAGCTGCACTCCCCAGCTGGTAACTCCTCCTGGGTTCTTCATCCCAAAATGCAGCACCTTGCACTTTTGGCATTAAAGCCCAGTTGCCAGGTGTCTGACCAGGTTTCAAGCTTTGCCAGATCATCCTGCAACCCCTGCCATCCCCCTAGGTCATCCACCACCTCGCCTACCTTGGTATCATCAGCAAACAGACTGATCTTGCTCTTGATTTCCCATGATATGTTTGCAATGAATATCCCAAACAACACTGGTCCCAAAACCGAACCCTGTGGAACACCGCTCGTCACTGCCCTTGGGTGTGAGAGCTCCCCACCCACCACCACCCTCTGTTGCCTTCCCTGCAGCCAGTTTCCTACCCATCTCACCAGCTTTGCACCCGCCCCTGTGCCTACTAACTTCCTTCCCAGCCTTCCATGTGGCACTGAGTTGAATGCCTTACTAAAGTCCAGATACAGGACATCCACTGCATGGCCCCTGTCCAGTTGCCTAGTTACCCAGTCATAGAACTCGACCAGGTTGGTTTGGCAGGATCTGCCATGTATGAAGCCATGCTGTCTGCTGTCCTGTAGTCCTTTGGCCTCTAGGAGGGTCACCAGCCTCTCCTTCAGGATAGTCTCCATTAGCTTACCCACAATGGATGTGAGGCTCACTGGTCTGTAGTTTCCAGTTCATCCTTGGGGCCACTCTTGTGGAGGGGCACCACATGAGCCATCCTCCAGTCCTGAGGTACACACCCCGAATGTAGTGAGGCATTAAATAGGTCTGCCAAAGTTCCTACAAGGACCTCAGCCAGCTCCTTCAGTACCCTGGGGTGGATGCCATCAGGGCCTGGTGCCTTGTCCACCCTCAGTGCCTTCAAACCCTCTCAAACTCTGATCTCCATGATTTCCAAATCTGTCACCACTTCCCACCCTGCTTCTGTCATTTCTCCCACCTTGGGTGTCACCCCCCTCTTCTCTTTAGTAAATACTGAGCAGAAGTACTCATTTAGTGCTTCCGCCTTATCGCACCCTGCTTCCACCCAACCCCCCTCCTTCCTAATCCTTACTATGTGGTCCTTACAGCTCCTTTTCTCCCTGATGTACTTAAAGAAGTCCTTCTTCCCCTTCTTAATGCCTTGTGCCAGCCTGAGTTCCATAGATGCTTTGGCTCCCCTTACTGCCCTTGTCACCTCCTTCGATTCTGTCAAGTACTCCTCCCTGTCCTCCCCCTCCCTGTTTTCTTGTACTTCCTAAAGGCAGCTTTTTTCCTCCTTTCCTTTTCCATGACCTCCTTGCTCAGCCAGATCAGTTTCTTAGCCCTAGCCTTCTTGCTCTGGGCTTTGCAGCAGGTTTTGGTTGCCTCCACTATCCCTAGCTTTATGAGCTCCCACCTCTGGTTAGTGTCCATACTAAATTGAATTCTGGCCAGGTACCCTTTCACCACTTCCCCCATCCTCCCAAAGTCAGCCCTCCTGAAGTCCAGCACTATTGTGCCAGATTCCACTCCTTCCTTGTCCATAATATTGGGTGGGAAAAATTCTGGCTTAATATGGGTCACTAAATGGGGAAAAACAGGACTGTTTCAAAACAAACAAATGAAACAACATACTGAGGTGATAAAACAGACTTCACACATGCTGAAATTTTTAATTATATTCAAAATGTAAACAGAATCATTTACATTCCCTTTAATCATGTCCTTTCTCTCCCTTTTTGCCTCAAAAGTGTGCATGCTAAGATCTACCAGTCTCTTCTCTTACATTCTCTTTTGCTGTTCCTGGAATATCCTGGTTACCCTTTGCTGCACTGCCTCCACTCTTCCTCTGTTCTTCTTTAGATGCAGACACTGAAACTGCATACAATACTCCAGGCAAGCATGAGCCAGTCACCTATACAGTCATGGCAGCACTTATTTTCTTTTGCTGGTGAGTACTCTCATGGTCCACCCCAGCTTCTTATTAGCTCTATTGCTTTCTGCTGATGACTTCAAAAAAATCAGAAAATATTAAAGTCATTTTTATGTTTGCTTGCTTGCATGCACAAGAAACATTTTGTCACAGCTTTGGAGAGAAGCAGGGTTTTGGAAGTGCAGCACTGTGGGGGCCAATAGCCCCAGTGCCTTTTGAGGCTTGGCCTGCTTTCCCCAATGCAGTGGCATGCTGCTGCTGACACTAGTTCAGTCAGCGTGCCACCACCTTGAAACAAATCCACCGCTGCAATGAGGGTGACCGTCATTGCAGGGCATCTTTGCCATCCCCAATTCAGTTCATTTGCTGATGGGGGAGCCCACTCCCTGTTGGCATACTGTAACCCCCACCCCATTTGTTGCGTGCAGAGGGGGTGCCCAATCCTCCTTAGTATCATGTGTCCCCTAACAGTCTTTCTTAGCTGATGGGGGGCCCAATCCCTGTCAGCTTCAGTCTCCCTTCCCAGTTCAGTTTGCCAATAGGGAAGCCCACTCCCCATTGGCATAATGCCCCCCTAATTTATTGTGTGCCGAGGGAGGTGCCCAGTCCCCCTTGGCTCTCCCCCTCAGTATGTGCTGACGGGGTGCCCAATCACCCATTGGCTACAGCCCCTCTAAAAAACACTCAGGTGGCATGCTGGGAATCCAGCCCACCATGCCAAACATACCTGTAAAAAAAAACTGCCCTACAATGTGTTTTTTTTAAACTTATAAAACAGAAAATGGTCCCTTGTTGAGTTTGGTGGCCAACTCCCCCAACCCGCGCCCACCCTCTGGACACCCTGCCTCCCCCACATCTCCCTCAACCCATGCTTACCTCCAGAGCATGGCGTAATGATCTTCTGTGGACCGGGAACACATCTGCACTCTTCAAAGCTGACTGTGAACTGCAGAAATGCTAGCAAGCTGTATAATGGCATAAATAGTGTTTTTTCAACTTTGGTGCATATATCTCACATTTCTGGGAATTTTGGCATCAAATTTTCAACATGCGGTTATTGGGACCCCTCCTCATGAATTCAGCCACTGTCGTGGTGTTATTCGGTCCCAAAAGGTGATTTTGTGGTCACTGCACGAAATCACCTTTCTGGACTGAGTAATGAAACAACGGTGCCAGTGTTCATGAGGTGGGCTCTCAAAAAGCCTGTGTTGCAAATTTGGTGGAAAAAAATCCAAAAATTACTGTTTTACCAGTGTGCATTGCACAGTTTCCACACATGTGTGTACCCTTGCGAATTTGTAATATTTTCACTCCAGATTTTCAACATTGGCATTTTTCTACACCTCCTTATGAACAATATAGCTGGCATTTTTCACATCCTGACTGAAATGTGTTTTCGTACATCCAGCGCAGAGTACATACATAGATACATAGACAGTGTCGGCAGATAAGGGCATATGGCCCACCCAGTCTGCCCATTTGAGCTTGTAAGTTCAGTTTATGTTTTCCAAGAAGTCTGTTGCCCCTTATCCTGACCTCCAGAATTCCTTTATGTCTATCCCATACATTCTTAAATCCTGTGATTGTTTCAGCCCCCACCACTTCCTCTGGCAAGGTGTTCCACTTGTCCACCACCCGTTCTGTGAAGAAATTCTTCCTCATGTTTCCTCTGAATCGTCCTCCCTCCAACTTCATCCCATGCCCTCTAGTCCTGGAACATCTTTTTCACTTAAAAATAGGGTATTCCTGCACCCTGTTCCTCCCTGTAAGACACTTGTATGTCTCTATCATATCCCCTCTCTCCCTCCTCTCCTCCAGGGAGTACATGTTCAGTTCCTTCAACCTGTCCTCATAGTATAGTATACATGGTATAGTATACTCATAGGATAGTAGCTCGGTCACTGTGGGAAATCAGTGTTTGGGACACATTAAGAAAATCACAGTGACACTGTTCATGAGCAGAGGTCCTAAAATGCCTATGTTGAAAATTTGATGATGAAAGTCCATAAAATGACTGTGTTATGAGCATGCATTGTGCAGTTTCCACGCAAGCTCATAACTTTGCTAATTTGTAATATTTTCACTCCAGATTTTCAACATTGGCATTTTTCCAAACCTCCTTATGAATAGTACTGCTGTAATTTTTCACATCCTGGCAAAAATGTGTTTTTGCATTTCCGGCATAGAATAGCATGGTTACTGTGGGAAATCAGTGTTTGGGACATGTTAAGATAATCATAGTGACACTGTTTATGAACAGAGGGCCTAACATGCCTATGTTGAAAATTTGGTGCCAAAAGTCCATAAAATGACTGTGTTACAAGCATGACTTGCGCAGTTTCCATGTATGCTCGGAAGTGTGCAAATTTGTAATATTTTCACTCTAGATTTTCAACATTCTCATTTTGCCACACCTCCTTATGAAGAGTACAGCTGTCATTTTTCATATCCTGCCTGAAATATGCATTTTCACATCTGGTGCACAATGGTGCGGTTGCTGTGGAACATTAATGTTTCAGACAGATTAAGAAAATCATAGTGACAGTGTTCATGAGCAGAGGTCACAAAATGCCTGTGTTGAAAATTTGGTGAAATAATTCCACTAAATAACTGTGGTACAAGCATGTGTTGTGCAGTTTCTATGTACGCTCAGAACTTCAAGCATTTTTAATCTTTTCACTACAGATTTTCAACATTGCCATCTCTTCACACCTCCCTATGGATGGTACAGCTGTCATTCTCCACATCTTGCTTGATCTGTGTTTTCATACATCTGGCGCAGAATGGCACAGTCACTGTAGGAACTTGAAGTTTGGGACACATTAACAAAATCACACTGCCACTTTTCATGAGAAGAGGTCCCAAATGATTTCATGAGGTGGGGGTCACAAAAAGGCCATGTCAAAAATTTATAGTGCAAATACCAACACATGCCTGGGGTGTTAGGGTTTCTAACTATAATGTCCCACCCTGTACAGACTGACAGGCATCAGAGGTGTAACTTTGGATCAACAGCTGTAATGCTCATGCCATCCCACCCCCACCCTGAAGCCAGTGACAGGTATCAAGGTGAGCTTTTCACTCTTCAGCCCCAGACTTCACCCCATTCTCCTGTACTGCACCAGTTTCAGCATATGTCCTTATGAAATGGGGTGACTGTGAAGCTGAACACCCCAAGGAACACCTCAACACTTGTCAGTGTCTTCAGGATAGGGTGAGGTGAAATGTCATGAGCCTTATGGGCAACGACCTACAGACACACCCCAATGCTTGTCCATCTCTGCAGGGTGGAGGTGGGATTGGAGTGAGTTCAATACTTCACAGCCAGTTATATTCTGCATCTGTCTAACTCCTGCACATCCAATGATAATATCAGCAAGCAAACATTCGGCATTGACAAATGCTTGTTATATTTAGTGGTTTTCACTACCAACATCCCCATTCTAGATTCATAGTTAGCATATTTTTCCCTATACATATCACCTTGCTTCCTGGTGTTTCATTTTAGCTAAAGTATTTTTGCCCATCTTTCCAATCATTCCAGGTCTTCTTTTATGATGTTGATATCCTCTTCACTATCCTCCAGACCACTGATCTTAGTATCATCTCTGAAAAGGCATATCTTTCCATGAATCCCTACACCTATGTCACAGATGAAGATGTTAAAGAGGACCAGTCCCAAGACCAATCTCTGTGGCACCCCATTTGTGAGTGCCCTAACCCCTGAGATCTCTCATTTATTCTGATGCTCTGGGTCCTGTTGCTTAACCAGTTTCCTATTAACCTGGAAATGTTTCCCCCATACTATTAGGTCCTGCATTTTCTTAACCAAGCATTAAGACTTTATGGAATAAAAGGCTTTACTGAAGTCAAGGTACTGTATGTCCATGACCTGTCACTTGTCCACTGCCTTTGTCACTAAATAAAAAAAAATCAATCAAGTGTTTCTGACATGACTGATCCACCCCCACCAGTGAACCCATGCTGTCTTTTGTCCGGTAGTTGATTAGCCTCCATGAAACTTAATATCCCTTCCTTTATTCTAGTTGCTAGCAGTTTACTCACAATACACATTATGCTGACTGGTCTGTAATTCCTTGGATCATCCCTACTCCTGCTCTTGAGCAGGTGAACTACATTTGCCATCCTCCAGTCCCTGGGTATGGTCCTTTCTCCAGTGAACTACTGAATAGGTCAGCTAGTTGTTCAGCTAGCACCTGACCCATCTCCTTAAGCACCTAGGGATATAGTCTGTCTTGGCCTGTGAACATCTTCACTTTAAGTGCACGTATTCCCTGCAGTACCCTTTTAACTGAAATGAGATCCACACTGATTCCTCCTCCCTTCCCTGATGACATAGGCAGGCATTATCTCATGTCTTCCACTGTGAGCACTGAGCAGAAATACTGTATATGTTCAGGATGTCACCTTACCTTTATCTTCCTCTTTCCACTCCTGTACTTGCTTCAGCCTGATTAGTCATTTCCTGATCTTTCACATCTCCCTTATAGAACCCAGAAGGGATTATTTCCCCTCTTCTGCCTTCTGCAGTTCTCAGTTCTGTGACAGTCTTAGCCCTTCTCACTATACTATTGGCTTTATTCATCCTGCTGTGAAACTCCACCCTGTCCCCATCTTCTTAACTGGTTCTATATTTTTAAATGAATTTTTCTTAGCCCTCACAGACTTCCCTACTTTCGTCTTGAATCATAATTATTTCTACCCTCTAATTTCCCTTATACAGACATATGTGACCTCTATTATCCCATTTTTCATAAATTCACATTTGGCTTCCAGCCACTCTGTTGCTCTAGTCCCCTTTAGTTTCTACTGCAGCACTCCCCTCATTCTTCAAATATCAGCCCTCCTAAAGTCCAGGACTTGAGCCTGAGATGTATCGCTCTCTGCTTCAAGTTTGAAATCCAACCAAACTCTTCGATGGTTGTTGATTTCTTGTGGGTCTATCACCATCCTCTCCCCCACAGTGTCCCTATTGTAAGTTCTAAGACTCGGGAGGTGGCCTCACTACTATGCTCCTTTACTCTCTGTACTAGCAATACATTTTAAAAGACTTTTAGAAGCTGTTGGCATCTTGTACTTGCTGCTACTGGGATCCTCCAGCCCACAGCTGGCATGGTGAAGTCCAGCAGTAGCAGAATCTCCCCAAGCCCTGCTGCCCATTTGATCTCCTCCCAGAATTCCCCATCTGTTTCCTTCTTTTGGAATAGTGGTCTATAAACCATCCCTAGTCTGATATTTCTTCCCCTTCCATTATTACCTGCATCATATTTTTCTGTTTGCTCCCTCTACCTCATTTCCTGAATCCCTGCAGCTTTTATACTGTCCTGAATATATAATGCTACCCCCTCTCTTTCCCTCCTATCCCTTCTGTACACAGCATACTCTGGTGTGGTCATATCACAATCATGATATTGGTTAGAACATGTTTCCATGATTACCACTTGGTCCAGGCTTGCCTTAGCCATTACCACCTCCAGATCACTGATCTTATTTCCCAAGCTCCTGGTATTCATACACATAACCCTCTGGATCTTCTACAACCCCCATCCCCACCCAGTAGGCCCAACCAAGGAGGCAGAATAGTGCAGTGGTTTAAGCCTCTAAGCTGCAAATCTGGAAACCTGGGTTTGAATCCCACAGTACCCACTTGCATACAGACCGACCCTGAGCAAGTCACTTAACTTATCTGTGTTCCCAGGTCACACCTGTAAACAAGCTTTCAGCTTAGTGCGTCTCTCCTGGTTAAACAATTGGAAAGAAAAATTCCTTTCCCCTGACCTCCTAACCATCCTTGCTCTGACTAATGAGCTACCATCTCCTATGTGGTTTTCCCATGGCTTATCTTGTAACTTTCCCAAATTTCCCTTTTATCTCCTCCTTTCATCTTTTTGTTTCTCCTTCTTTGTTCTCTAGCATTTGGAGGTGGCATACAGAACTCTACTAACTGAATAAGTACATCTATCCACATCCAATCTTCCCCCTCTGCCAGTATAAATGGCAGTCAATGTGCTGTTTAAACCAATGTCCTTGCCTTCTGGTGCCCTTCTCAGAGGTGTGAATGCCATCCTACTTGCATAGCTTTCTATCCCATCAGAAGTGTCCCCAACTCCACAGGTACCACCATTCCTTCTCCTTGCTTTACTCTTTCAGCCATGTCTTGATGTGAGTGATCAAAAACCTTCTACTCTCTCCCCTTTTCAAAACAGACAGGACCACAGATAAGATCAGTGAAGCATCTGCATCTTTGAACCTCCCCTGTAGTTTTTCAACTTTATCTGTAACCACACTCATTGGTCTTCAAGCAAGGTCATTGCCCCTCCTCCCATGACTATCCTCTCTACTTGGATAAAAGGGAAGCAACTAGGAGGGGGAAACCAGGGGTGGGATTCCTTTTTATTGTAAGCAGGGTGAGCATTCAGGAAGCAATTGGGGGGCAGGATGACAACAATGTGATTTCTTTAATTATTGAAAAGAAATCAGACACAGGGGGGCAATCAGGAGGAGTCAAGATGACAGGGTGGGATTTCTTTAATTATTAAAAACAGATGAGTCATTGCATGAGCAATGAGGAGGGAAGGGGGATGCAGTGGTTGGATGTATTTTTATTGCAATCAGAGTGGATTCAAGGGAGGCAATCAAGAAGGCATGGGATAAAAGGGGTAGGATTTCCTTTTTATTGAATGTGAAGCAGTCACAGGGTAAGCAATCAGGAGGAGTCAGGATGATAGGGGTGGAATTTCTTTAATTATTGAAAACAGAGGAGTCATTGGGTGAGCAACTGGGAGGGGAGGGAATGGGATGGTAGCAGTTGGATTTATTTTTATTGCAATCAGAGCAGACTCCAGGGAAGCAATCAAGAGGGGATGGAATAAGAGGGGTAGGATTTCCTTTTAATTGAATGTGGAGAAGTCATTTGGGAAGGAATCAGAAGGGGGGTAGAAGGGGTGGGATTTCCTTTATAATGAAAGCATAGTGGACACTGGGGAAGCAATCATGAGAGGGTGACATGTAAGGGGTGGGATTTTTGTTTAACTATTGAAAACAGAGTGGACACTGGGGAAGCAACAAGGAGAGGGAGGGATGACAGAAATGGGATTTTTTTTAATGAAAGCAGAGCAGACACCATGGAAGCAATCATGAGATGACAGGATGCAGGGGTGAGATTTCTTTTTTTTATTGAAAGCAGAGCAGACATCAGAGAAGCAATCTTTCCCAGCTTTCCCCTTTATCTCCTCCCTTCATCTTTTTATTTCTTCTGGAGGTGGCAATCTAGAAATCTCTTTCTTGAGTAAGAACACCTATCCACATCTGATCTGACCTTCTCTGCTAGTACAAAGGGCTGTCAATGTGCTTTTTAAACCTATGTCCGTGCTTCCTAGTGCACTTCTCAAAATGATGAATGCCATACCACTTGTCTAGCCAAATCAGGAGTGTCACCACCACCCCATGTACCATCATCCATCTTTCTTGCACCACTCCTTTAGCTATGACTTAAAGTGAGCTATCAAAACACTTTTCCACAGTCCACTTTCCCAAATGATCAGAACCTTAGAAAAGGTAACTAAGGCTGCTGCCTGTTTGAGCCTTCCCACTATCTTTCTAAAGCTATCTGTAAATATTCTCATTGGACTTCAAGCCAGGTCATTTGCTCCCCCCAATACTATCCTCTCTACCTGGACACAAGGGAAGCAATTGAGATGGGTGGGAAGGAAGGGATAGGATGTTTTCTTACTAAAAGTGGAGCAGACACTGGAGAAAGAATTTCAGGGCAGGAATGACATGGGTAGGATTTCTTTAATTATTCAAGTGGAACTCACATTTGGGAGCAATCATATGGAGGCAGGAAAACAGGGGTGGGATTTCTTTATTTATTGAAAGTGGAGCATACATCAGGGAAGTAATCAGGAGGGGTGAGATGAGAAGGGTTGGATTTCTGTTTAACCGAAAGTGCAACAGACACTGGGGAACCAATTGGGTGGTGGCAGGACTGTAGTGGTTAGATTTCTTTAATTATAGAAAGCAGAGGGGATATCATGGGAGCAACTGGGGAGAGAAAGGGAGGAATTTCTTCTTTATTGGAAGTGGAGTGGACATTGAGGAAGCAATTGTGAGGGGTGGGATTTCTTTAATTATTGAAAGTAGAGTAGAAACTGGGGAAGCAATTGGGAGGGTGCTGCATGTGATGAGTGGGATTTTTTTTATTAAAAGTGGAGCAAACAAGGGAAGCAATTGGAAGGGGCAGGATAGCAGTGCATAAGGCTGATGATCATGACATCTTAGTATACTAAAGGGTTGAAACCCACAATGATAGGTGTGACTGGCACTGGGTAGGAATAGTGTCGACAATAATAGCATGTTCCAGAACCGCACGGCAGTAAAGGTACCGAATTTGTTTTGCAGGGGGCTGTGCCCCACTCACCATCCCATATGGGGGGCTCAGCACCCTGCACCCTCTGGACTGAAGGATTCTCACTCCAGGGAGGAGCAGATCAAAGGGAAAGTTAAAATTCATGGGGCTGTGGAATACTGTTTTCATGGCCCCACAGAAAACAAAAATAAGTCCAGAGTGCACACAAAATATTGGAGACCAGTATTAGAACCCTGGTTTCCAATACTGCTGACTGAGCTGCCCAATGCCCCAGCCCTACATGCCATGGGAGCAGCTTGACCAGCCTCCGGAATTCTGGTGCCCTTATGTTCTTTAAGCACCATGGTCAGTGACCAGGGGAGCACTTACTGAAATTGATGTAAATCCCCTCTCACTGTCTGTGGTAGTGCTTACCAGACTAGTGCTGTGGATTGTGGCACTATTCTGGTAGTGCTCTTCGAACCAGGTACAGGTGTGGCTACATGCTTTCATATGTGAGTAACTTTCAACCATCAGCAAGCTTACTATCATCATCATTAGCATTTTCACAATTGGGATTTGACTGCCAGGCCTTCTGCAGGTTGACATCCATTGGATGACACAGGGCACACCTACCTTGCCCTGACACCATACCAATGTGTTTACTTTGTGCATGCACACAAGCAAACATAAAAAAGGCAATCAGAACTGAAACCATAAGGGGTAGCAACATGCATCTATTTTCCAGTTATGGAAAGATGTCACAGGGACACCCAGCAAATAAACAGACATTATCAAGATGGATAATATCTTCTATTCAATATGGTTACATAAGAGCAGGGATGGTGACATCTGTTGGCATCAGGACACATTACACAAAGAGATCAGCAGCTTCTGCATCTGCAGGAATAAACATACCACTGGATGATATCTCAAGAGATACAACCTGTGCTTCTTCCCACACATTTATTTTGCACTACAGATTAGATATCCAAGCAAGAGAGGAGACCAGGTTTGGCACCTCTGCCCTGTTGAACCTATTTCTCAAGTAATCCTATCACCTTCCAAGCCAGGTACTCTTTGGAGTCCATAAGAGTTGGGCTAGCTGTTTAAAGCAATTCTTGTAGATAGAAAGAATGCTCACTATAGTATCTGTCTTTCTTCTAAATAATTATAACAGTAGTATAACTCATGCTGCCAGGACAAAATCCAAGACTTGGGGGGCTATCATGGTGCATCTAGTGGCCATAACGTAATTATGGTGCACCAAACACAATGATTGAGATATGACCATGTCGGACTACCCTCTATGAAGGAGAGACAGGGTGGTAAGGAGGAGTGGTATTACATGAGAGGGAGTGAATAAAAGCCACAGAGGTACGGGTGCACCAAGTTGAAGAGGGGCTGGAGGTGCTGTGGGTCATCTTGGAGACAGGATCTGGGATTGCTATCCATACTGGGATAGTGCACAGATACCATTCACAAGGGGAGGTGATGGAAAGAACACAAGGGGGGGCATTGTCAGGATGCCAAGTAAGGTGAGGTGCTGCTAGTTGGAGATTTCTGGCTGTAAGATGTGGAGTGGAATGTTCCAGCTGCAGCATCAGCAAGGAGCCTGGCCATCTTTGACTCCTTACAAGGGAGTTTTCTCAGGCAACTGAAGAACTTACTAGAGACATGCAGTGTTTTACCTGGTGCCAACAAACAGGAACATACTTGCAGACAATGCAGTAGGCAGTTCCACGAGTAGCAGTTACCACTGCATAGAATGGTTCAACATAAGAAAAGGAGCAGAAAAGCTGGGCCAGTGGTGAGGACAGCTGAGGTGCTAATAGCAACTTGCCTTCTGCCATGCTGGCAACCCATTTTTGGTTACAAGCATGGGTTGCTAAGGGTTGACAGGGGAGGAAAGGATTGAACACCTGATGGCTTCCCTCCTTTCCTGGAGCAGAGACCAGGATGATCTGCCAATTGACTTCTACCTGGTGCTTGCCACGTGGTAGTGCAGGTCGAAGAGTGCAGAGGAAAGAGGGCTGTGGAACTCAGTTGCATGTTCAAGCCTGTCCCACTGTGGGGAACAGGGATGAAAATCAAAAAGAGAAGACTCTTGCTTTGTGAAGCCCTGCCTCCCTACCCCTGCTCCCATGGTGTTAGCTGATCACCTCCACCAGGGTGGTCGGCTGAGGGGGCAGGTGCCAGGCAGGGGTGGCAGAGACAAGCTGAGAGCCACTGCAGCCAATCTGCTGGCATAAAATACTGTATAAAAATAAAAAATAAAAGGAGCACAGGTGAGCCACACCACACAAGGAGACTGGCCCTGACCTTAAGGAGGGAGGAGTTTAAAGAAATGGGAGACTGGCTCTGAAAATGCCTCAAAAGGGGGATTGCCATGCAGAGGGAGTAGAGGCAGAATGGGTAAGGACAAGATGGTTATAATTAGGGAAACAAACCCCTGTTTGAAGTAATTAAGCAAAAGCAAAAGGAAATGGACACTTATGGTTCTGTAAAGAAGATGCAAGGTCAGTGTAAGAACAAGCTTTTGTCAATGCCAAATGTTGTCTTGCTGGCATTGGCATTCATAGTGCAGGAATTAGAGAGATGCATAATAAGAATGGCAGTGAAGTATGGAACTGACGTCAACTCTACCGCACTCTGCAGAGACTGACAGGCACTGAGGTGTGCTTTGGGTCATCAGCCATAACGCTCATGCCATTTCACCTCACCCTACCCTGTAGACTCTAACAAGTGTTGCATTGTGCCTTGGGGTCATTGGGCCTTATGCTCACCCCATTCAATAAGGAAGTACATTGACATGAGTGCAGTATAGGAGAATGGGGTGAAGTTTGGGGTAGAAGAGTCCAAGGCACACCTTGATGCCTGTGACTGGCTGCAGGGTGGGGGTGGAAGTGGAATGGCATGAACATTACAGCCGACAATCCAAAGGCACACTCTTGATGCCTGTCAGTCTCTACAGGGTGGGACGTTATGGTTAGAAACCCTAACATCCCAGGCATTAGTTGGTATTTGCACTCCAAATTTCAACATGGCCTTTTTGTGACCCACCTCATGAAAGCATTTGGGACCTCCGCTCATGAACAGTGGCACTGTGATTTTGTTAATCTGTCCTGAAAGTTGATTTCCCACACCAACCGCGTCATTGTGCGTCAGATGTACGAAAACACATTTTGGACAGGATGTGAAAAATGACATCTGTACTGTTCACAAAGAGGTGTGCAATAATGACAATGTTGAAAATCTGGAGTGAAAATATTAAAAATTCTCTAACTGCACAATGCACGCTCATAACACAGTCATTTTTTGGATTTTTTTTCATCCCTCCCACATCCCTACCAGCGTCACATCATCAGGATGCACCCATGAAGCCTGTCCCTACCACCGCCTTACCTGACTGCACAGGTCCCCCATCTTGCTATGGTTTTTGCCCCCCATGTGGGGTCAGGGTGGGGCCACCTCCAAACTTTTAATATCTTGTCAGACCCAAGACAGCTGAGCAGGTGATGGCAAATTGGGACCAGGCTCGGCTTTCCATCTTCCAGATGCTGGAGGGTGATTTTTCTGTTTTTCTCACAGGATGTCACTGCCCAGACATCAAGGAGTGATCACCGACTTTGTGACGTCCTCCCCACACAGTCCCTGCATGGTGAGCTTGCTATGCCACAGGCCTCTGTCTGGAGCCTGAGAAGTGCCGGACACTGCCCCCTTCCTCCCCAAAGAAGGTGAGCTGTCCATAGGATGCTCAAGCCTTCTCCCCCCTGGCCAGCCCTCCAGTTCCCTGGTCTCGTTCCTGAACCCAGGTCGATGGCATCACAAGCAGAAATCCAACCAATGTGCTGATGGGCTGACTCTCATTTTATGGAATTTTTTCACCAAATTTGCAACATAGGCTTTTTGGGAGCCCAACTCATGAACTGTGACACTGCTGTTTTGTTAATTGGTCTCGAAAGGTGATTCCACGCAGTGACTATGAAATCACCTTGTGGGACCAAATAACAATATGACTGTGACTGAGTTCATGAGGTAGGGTACCAACAATCCCATGTTTAAAATTTGGAGTAAAAAGTCACAAAAATGGCCAAGATATCCACCTAAGTTGACCCCCCCACACATTTATGCCATTATACAGCTTACCAGCATTTCTTCAGTTCATGGTCAGCTTTGAGGTGTGCAGACATGTCTCTGCACCACCGAAGATTGTTGCACGGGACTCCTGGGGTAGTATATGGGGTAAGGGGATGCAGAGAGGTGGGGTACACAGAGGGTGAGTGCGGGTTGGGGAGGGGCTCTGGAGACAATGAAGGGCGTTTTCTCTTTACAGGTAAAAAAAAGACATAACAGGATTTTTTACAGGTGCGTATTTTAGCACACTGAGGTGGGATCTGATGTGCCACCCTATATTTTGTGAGGGGTCCAAGCCAATGGGGACTGGGCCCCTGTTGACACACAAAAATGTGTCTGTGTTTAAAGGACATGATGCCAAGAGGGATGCAAATTAAATAAATAGGGGGACATTATGTTGACGGGGATTGGGCTCCCCCATCGGCAGATGAACTGGGAAGGGGGCATGCTGACAAGGGGATTGGGCACTCCCAATGTCGGCTTTCAGGCGGGACTCTGAGAGGCAGATGGCGATAGCTGCCACCATGTTTATTGAAATGTTACACCAGGCAAGGCATGCCCTGCAATGACGGGTCAGTCCTGCATTGCAGCAGCAAAATTGTTTCAAGTTGGTGGCACACTTTTGCACTGCGGTCGTAGACAGCATGCTGTTTCATTGATGCCACAGAGCCCAGCCAGAAAAAGCAGTGGTGCCATTGGCTACAACACGACTGCACCACCAGAACCTGCTATTCCAAGCAACCACAATACGCTGTTTGCGCTTGTGCACAAGACAACATAAAAAATGGGTGTCACTCAAGTGATACAATGAAACACAGAGTGAGGAGAACAAGGAAGTATAGCTAACACAACAGAAGGAAGCAGGTACCATAAGGTGGTTAGGACAGCAAAGGCACAGACAGAAGAGAGGATTGCTAGTGGAGTGACTAAAGGGGATGATACTTATTTCAGATACAGTACATAAGTAACAAGCAAGGGGAGGGATACAGAGGATTAGAAGGGTGAAAGGGGGACACTGTGCAGGAGGGGACAAGAAAAGCAGACATTCTAAAGAGATACTTCTGCTCAGTCTTCACAGTAGAGGGAAGAAAGGGTGGACCACTAAGGGAAGTAAGATTCTGGGGGTGGTGTGGTGTACACAAGCCCATTTTCAATTAATATAGTCCTGAAAAGACTCATAGCCCTGAAGGTGGATAATGATATGGGATCAGATGGGATACAGCCCAGTGTACTGAAGAAACTCAGGGATGGTCTAGCTGCTCTGTTGACAGACATGGTCAACAGATTATTGGAAGAAGGTGTGGTTATAGGAGGACTGGAGAAGGGCTGATGTGGTTCTTCTATGTAAGTGTGGCAACAGGGAGGAGACTAGCAGTTGTAGGTCTGTCATCCTAGCTTCAGCAGTAAGAAAATTAATATAAACCCTACTGAAATACAGGCTGGTAGAGCATCTAGAATCCAAGGGGCTACAGGGCCACAGGCAGCATGTATTAACAGTGGGTCAGTCTCACAGGTCTCATAGGTTAATACAGAACAGAGAAGACAAATTTGTCCATTATGCTCACCTTGCTTAATTATTCTTCCCTGTAATTCCCTCACCTATACAATATTCATTCAATCTGGTCATGAATGCGCTCATATCCCTACTACCCACTACATGGGATGAAAATGAATTCCATAATTTATCCACTTTTTGAGTAAACCAATTTGCTCTTCTTTTGCTGTAATGATGGTCACCTTTTAGTTGTAATGCATGTGATCTGTCATGCCAAATTAATCAAAAAGGTTTATTTAACTGGGTGACAAGGGAATGACACCAGGACAAACCAAGAGGTGTACCAAGAGCTGCTGTGTGAGATGTGGAGGAGCATCTCATCAATGCAATTTGTATGTTTGACTGTGTTTTAATTCTGGTATGCCTTTATCATGAAAGTTTTATATCCAAAATTGAGAGCTATAAGCACTTTTTAGTGAGTTTGTGCTTGGAGTATATGTTTTTATTTTTTTAGATCCAATAACAAGTACAACAAAGAGGACCTTTAGCCTAATTGAAGATGATGGATCAATTTGACTGATTTTGGGATGTTGTGTAGGATCCTCCTCATGTGTTTTCTAGTGTCCACCTGTTTTCACTATTTAGATGCTTGAAGCCATAGAGGCTTGGATTCATTTGTATTACCTGATTGAAATTCTATCTGCACTTGGAGTCTCTTGTCCTTTTTTCCATTCAGGCAGTAAAGACAGCTGGCACCTCATGGCTTAGTTCAAGAAGCCCACCACCCTGAATCAATCTGAAGTCCAGAACCTGCAACCCAAGACACAGAGGTGTGCAAAGATATAGTAGAAAAGGGAATTGTAGATGAGGACTTGCTCTGTAGAAACATAGCTTTTTTTGTGTGTGTGAATAACCGGTGGGGTGGAAATACTTCACTTCTACAATCCATGAGACATTGATTGGTTGATACTGTATTATACTAACCAGAGACTGTTGCTGGGAACTTGGGAACCTGTTCTTTTTTTTTGACAAAGACAACTCATCATACTGAGGGTGATATTAGTTTTTTTTAAAATTAAAATACACAATGTATGTGGATTTTAGCAGCTATTGTTAATGTTCAAATGGAGTAAGTGTAAATAGGAATAAATAATGGTAAATATTGTTGATTTTTTAACACATGGTAACAGATAATTTTATATATAGATTTACTTTGGAATTGAATTTCATGCCATTCTGGTCATATGTCCAAAGGTTGACATCACCCAGTTAGATATTAAACAGTTCCACTGTAGTCCAGCTGTCTCAGTTTTTGTAACACAGAGTGAGGCAGACACGTGGAGGTTAGCCTTACCTACATGCTAAGATGATTAGGATCCTGCAATATAATTTTGGCAGTGAGAAAATTCATTTTAAACATGTTTTGCTACCTATATTTAAGTGATGGTGTTTACTTTTAAGGTAATCAATGTTGTAATTATTTTTATACTGGGTCTTGTTTATTTCTATTTAATAGTAAACAATGAAAACTATCAGCCTTCAAACAGGGCAACTGGAGAATGAAGTCTGCAGCTGAACTTTCTGCCTCTACCAATTACGTGTAGTGGTGCTAGCATGATGTAAATTATGAACAGCATAGTTAAGTAGAGGACACAACATTAAATAAAAAAGGGTGTGTGGTATTATGGTCCTATGAGTTGTCTCTTTAATATGCACTGTCCTGCATATTTTAACAACATTTCCTTTGCATGATCTTGAGGAAAAGCACATGTGTTTGCCATTGAAATCTGCACTTACTTCACTTTGGCCTCAGTGTTTAAAGACGTCAGTGGAAAAAGATAAAAAAGCACACACAGTTACTTTAACTATTCACAAGTCAACCTCATGTCAAATATCCCGGAAAAAAAAAAACAACAGAAGCAAGCCTTATTGATTCATTAAGAAGGAAACCAGAATGCCTAGTATCACCACTACTGCTCATATAAGGTGCCCATGGACATTGGTGAGATTGTTTCTACTACAGCAGAACATTGGTAGGTCTGCAATTGGAAAAACACAAAAAAGAGGTTTGAAAATAATTTTTACATTGCTGAGTGGGCTGCCGGCTGTGGAGGATAGGAGGACTGTGCTGATGGCCCGCTCCATTTGGGGATGGGAAAAGCAGTGTGGGATATTACCTGTCATGATGGGAAGGAGTTGTGGGAGGGACCACTAGACCATCAGGAAATTAAGCAAAAATTACCGTATTGAAGATCAAGATTTGGAGATTGGGGGGGTACTAGAGTACAGTACTGTACAGTATTACAGGACATGGGCAGACAAATGATTTTCTTTCTTTACTTCTGGCAGGAATGTAATGAGGGTACCGCTAGCCATCAGGAATTTATTTGGGTCAATCAGGTAGGGATTGGGTGCCTGTGACAGCTGCTAAAGCAGCATGAAGAGCAGGCAGAATTTCCTTTTTTTTCACACATGGCTAGAAAACTGGAGCCCAATTTCACTGCAGTGTAACACTGCAGTGAAATTGGACTCCAGTTCAGTAGTTCAGCATTTCTATGAGTTACTTAATGTGCGCACTCATTAGTGTACTGCATTGAATAAGAGTTTTTAGTAAGAAGCAACTAATTAGCAGCTACCAGACAAACCATTAGGAAACTCTTTATAATTCATTGCATCAAGTAGTGCACACATTAAGCAACTCACTGAAAAATGCTAAACCAGTGAGTTGGGGGAATGGTTTAATTTGACTTGTTATGTAGAAAGGGGAACTGATTAAAGTCCAGAGCACAGTTGAATTCACGAGTCAAGTAAAGGCAATCACTCAAATGGCCATAGCTATTTGATTCTGAAAACTTCATTTCTCCTTATGCTAGGAGAATGAATCTGGACCCTGCAACTGCCCCCCCCCCCACCACCACCACCAATATATCAGTTCTAGGGAAGGAAAAGCTAAAAAAGTTAAAACTGTAAACAAGTATGAAGCAAAAGTCCAAATAAGGTTCAGATAGACATAACTTGAAAAAAATAAGGAAGAAGTGTTCAGTAAAGATACCCTTTTATTGGAAATGAAAAATTAACTAGTTCAAAATAATCTGTTACAAAAGGAGATGATTGATTTATTAAAAGAAAGGGAGAAGAAAAGCTAAATATGGAAGAGAAATAATAAGGCAAATCAGGGAGACAGAACAACTACACAAATAACAATAGAGGTTGCAGAAAAAGAATTTAAAAATACATTATTGTATCAGCTACAGAGACATCATGGTATGGTGGAAAATGATGATAAAAACGTAAAACCAGAAAGACAGAGGTCAAGGGAAAACAACAACGGAAATACAGAGCAGGTACCAAATTTATAAAAATCCTATATGGATAATAGGAGATGTACTGAAGCAGATATACAAGCACAAGTTGAAATAGAAGAAATTGATATGATTAGCAGAAGAGACAGAGGACCTAAAACTGGGGTGGCATACAATGAAAAGTGAAAAGCAGATCTATTACCCAAGAAACAGAAAGTGAAATAGGTGGGAAATGAGGGTTTAGAGTCAGACTAAATATTTAACAAAAAAGTTGACTTGAAGAAAGAAAGGTTTATTTGGCAAGGCAAACTACTAACAAAGATTTACATGTATGACCTCCATAAAACAATGTCGGAAAAACAAACATCATTAAAATAATGGTTTACAATATTTGTAAAGGAGTCTTGGGTAACAACTTTAATTGGTCAGAGATTGTCTGTCTATAGATGTAAGGCTCAACTGGATTAAGGGTGGATCTATATAACATTAGCATTTGCTGATATTAGACAGAAACTGTTAGATTCCAAACAAAGATTCAAGGATTTAGGAATAAGTCTTGAAACAATGGTGGAATACAAAAAGAACTTCATTGGAAATCAGGATATTATATAAAACCACAAAACAAATGGTAATACCCAGATAAAAAGGGCCAAAAACCAAGTAAGGAAAACCAATAAAAATAAATCTCAGCAAAGGATAGCACATTTCCTAAAACCAAAGAAATTGAGCATTCTTTTGGTAGCACTGAGAAGGAAGAGGAAACTACTGTAATTGGAGAAAGACCAGGAAAAGGGATGAGAATAAATACTAGCACATCTTAACAGATGATAGTGAGAGCACACCTCTTAACCATTTGCCACTGAAATTAGGGGCATGGACACTCAAAATGAGGGACAATGATGGACATTGACCCCCATGATAAGGGGTACATCCTCAAACATAAAGATACAAGCTCATAACATTGTGGAAAACATTGTGTTTGCTTCAACAAAGTTTATATTAGATTAGCATCATAAAATACAATTAATTTCTGCTTTAAAGTCTAAATTTACAGTACGCTTTCCATGTGGGTAACACCTTTTCCATATGTGGCTGAGGAATTTTTTGGAGTAAATGAGAGACATCTCATGTAATCAGGGGCAGTTTAGAAGTATATGTAATAGTGAAATAAACATGTCTCAAGACTCTATAGCAGACAGATCTAAATTCTTTATCGTACTGCATTTAACCAATATGCCTATAATGGAATTGTCAGCTTGGAAAGATAGTACTGAAGCTAAAGTTATTAGGATCCTCCTTGGAATGTTGGAGTGGCTAAAAATGGATGATAAAGAGTAAGTTATCAGTGCAGAAGGCTTTGGCATTCTCCAGTTCCAGGAGACTTTGTTGTTGGGTAATGAGGAGCTTAAACTGCATATTTTTAAAAGATAGGACATGTTTTTCACAATAAATGCATAATTTGAAAGGCCCAGGAGAGAGGGGGAATATCTACATTTCTTTCACTTAGAATAAATCTTGAGGCTAAACAGTTATTAATAGGACAACATTGCTGCTTGTATGTGACACCTAACAGTGAAAATCTACCGGTTGGAATAGTAATGAATACACTCATTGTTCTACCACATAAAGATGAAAATAGCAAATATCTCATTGGATTGATAGAAAGAGTAATAAATGGCTTGCAAGATAGTTAGATAGATAGTTATATAAGTAACCCTATCATTCTGGCAGGGGACATGAATGCTAGAAGAGGCATTAACCAAGAAATTATGATGCAAAATTGTACAGTTGATTACTCACTTGGGATCCCTATTAGAACAGCAAAGGATAACACATGTAATGATAGAGGCATTGCACTGCTAAAACTTAGACAGGACCAAAATCTTAGACTCCTCAGTGGGAAAGCTAAAGGAGATAGATGTGGAGAAATTAATTTTCCAGCTGTTGGAGGTTCAAGTGTTTTTGATCCTTGTCAGAGGTGGAAGTGTTATTGATCCATGTCTCATAGATCTTGAATCTTAAATTGATAAAAGAGTTAAGAGTTCTGGAAAGATAGGAAAGGGTCACCTCTTTCTTGAAAAAACCCTGCACTATTTCACTTAGAGACAAAACACCGAGAAGTCCATAACACAGTCACATCTTATGGAAGATAATATGGTATTGTACAATACAAAAAAGGTGAAGCAGTTATTTCTAGCCAGTGAAAAATTGGGGGGATAGTCTACGAGATGATAATATGGTATACTTAAATGACAACTTTCTGTCACATTAACTGAAAGGATTGAACTTGTTTTCTCTGCTTGAAAAATTTCTGAAAATCTATTAAAAAAGAGCTTTGTAAATTCAATACAGTTGCTAAACCAGAAAGAACCAAATGAAGAGGGGCAGTTTGATTAATGGACACAAGTTAATGGAGTCACTGATGAAGGAAAGGATTATGGAATATTTTTAATCCAGTGGGTTACCAGCCCTGAGGCATCATGATTTTACATTGATGATGTCATGTCAAATGGATCTGATAGATTTCTTTGAATGCGTGACAAAGTATTTAAATGAGACTGGAGTGGTGGATGTTACCTACCTAGAATTCAGTAAGGCTTTTGACATCTTTGCACATAGCAGATTAGTAAACAAACTGCATAGTTTAAAAGTGGGTCCAAAGTTGGTAATCTGAATAAGAAATTGGTTAGGGCTCCCCAGTAATGCACTTTCAGTTACGCTCCTTCTTTAAAATACCCTCTTCCCAAGATATCCTGCCAGCCCTTATGAGGAATCCAAACCTACAAATTGTGTGACAGCCTTTCTCTATGACTTTCTGGCCTAACATGGGGGTCAAAACAGTTATGGACCTAACTGTTGATGGTAAACTACTGCTGTTCCAAAAAGCTAGGGACTTCCACCGATGGACAAATGCACAATGCTTCAAGTATTTCCAGATCCAGCACATGCTTACACAACATTTCGGGGCTGGGCAATGGCAAAGTCCCTTTGGTTCGGTGATCCTTTCAATAATTGAATCTGCCCCTCTCAAATTTGGTATCTTATTTTTACCATTCTCTACAGACCTTCCTAGCTGATAATGAGGGCCCTCATATATACAGTTGGGACCCGGTTCTTACTCCCATTAATTCTTCCAGGAACTGGCCACTCATCTGGAAACATATATCAATTCATAAAAGGGAACTGATACCATCTCATGCAATTTTTTATTCTTCATAACCTCTATTACGCTCCAATAAGACTTCACAAAATGGGTCGTCTTCCTAGTGACCAGTGTTGCAGATGTGGTCATGAACCTGGTTCTTTATATCATATTGTCTGGACTTTTCCTAAAGCCACCCCTTTCTGGAACTTAATTCAATCCCGTTTAGACCCTCTCCATGATCTCTCAGAGGTGTTTCTGACAGAAATATGTATATTAGGGGATTTCTCAGACTCCCTTATAGGCAATCAAAAGGCCCATATTGCTTTGATTTCAGTGTGTGCAAAGAATGTTATATTATGGCATTGGCTGGATCAAGATCTCTCTGTTTTTTTTGGAATGGTACAGAGAAATATTATTTGTGCTTCAGGTGGAAAGATTGGTAGCAAACATGTCTGGCAAGTCTGCCAGATATAAGCAATTTCGGAACCATTGCAGACCCTATTAACCTTACCACCATAGGATTGTGCTCAAGCATGACCCTCCTTGTGGTTATGCTTCATGAGCTCTATTTTTTACACTACCCTTATATCCTGCAACCTAATGCAACCCACTTGGTTTGGGAATGAATGATTTGCTGACTATCTTTACTCTTGCATGGGAGGGATGGTGGTGGAGGGTGGGGGAGTATGGGATATAGGTCACTTTAGATGTTTAACTTAATTGCAGAGGCAATTGTGATCTGTGGTCTTTATTCAATGATAAGACAATTTGGTTTTGTCTTCTGTACATTTATCGAATGATTTTAAGGCATGTATGATATCATTCTTATTGATCTTTGTAAACCTCTGCACACTCCTAAACCTAAATAAAGTATATTAAATATGAAAAAAAAAGAAATTGATTAGGGGATAGGCAACAGAGGGTGGTGATTGAGGGAGTTCACTCTGAGGAAGGGAAGGTGACCAGTGAGGTGCCTTGGAGTTCACTCTGAGGAAGGGAGGGTGACCAGTGAGGTGCCTCAGGGATCAGTGCTGGGTTCAGTCCTCTTTAATGTCTTTATAAGTGACATTGCAGAGGAGCTGGAAGGGCTTTTTCTTTGTGGATAGTACCAAAATCTGTATTAGGGTGGACACTCCATGAGGGTAAAAAGGATGACCAGAGACTGGAAAAAACTGTTGGAGTTGTCAAGAGTATGGCAGCTGGGTTTCAATGAGTTTCAACACAAAGAAGTGCAAAATAATGCACTTAGGGTACAGAATTTGAGGGGTGTAGAACAAAATGGGTGAAGTGATACTTACAACCACCAAGCAGGAAAGAGACCTGGGGGCAGTCATATCAGAAGATCTTAAGGTGGCCAGGTAGTGTGACAAGGCAGTATGGAGGGCTAGTAGGATGCTTGGTTGCATAGGGAGGGGTATCACAAGCAGAAATAGGGAGGTGGTGTTTCCTTTGTAAAGATCACTGGTATGATCACACTTAGAGTACTGTGTCCAGTTCTGGTGACCACATCTCCAGAAGGATTGGAGGCAGTCCAAAGGAGGGCAACTAAAGTGGTGCATGGTCTGCATCAAAAGCCCTACAAGGAGAGAACAAAGGACCTCAATGTGTACACCCTTTGGAGAGAGGAGGGAGAGGAGGGATATGATACAGACCTTTAAATACTGTACCTCATGGTGGTAAATCATGGGAGTAAATAAGGTATAGAGGGAGAGAAGTATTTTTCAGAAGAAAAGGTGCCCAAGAACAAGGGGACATGCTATGAAGATGGGGGAAGGGGTAGATTCAGGAGAGCTGTGAGAAAGTACATCTTCACAGAACGATCAGTGAATTCCAGAAACAGCCTTCAAGTGGAGACAGTGGGGGCAAAAACAGTGGAGAGGTTCAACAATGCATGGGATAAGCACAAGGGAATCATAGTGGAAAGGAAGGGGGAGGGAGAAAGGGCTGTAGGTTGGGCACAGTTTGCAGTAAGAGTGTAGGTAGGGAGAAAGGGTCAGATTAGATGGGCCAAGTGGTCCTTATCTACTGTCAAATTCTATGTTTCTGTGTTTGATAGGGAATTGCCTTTGTGACAAAAATCAACACATAAGCTTGGGAGAAGAGCAAAAAAAAAAACAATCAACGGGAAGATAGAAAAGCGTATTTTTTATATCAAAAGAAAGCATAAAAATGAATACAACACAGAAAACAAAAATAGAAGTTACAGCCATGGGATAATTTTCAAGAAGCTATGCAAACCAAAAACATTAAGTTATTCTGGGACATGGTAGTGACTAAATTGGAAAATGATTGAGGTGAAATAGGTACAGTTATCCCAGAACATAAATGGGTAGAACATTATAAAACCTTTTACAAATGCACAGTTGCATTTAAGTTACCTATCACAACCACAAAACAATAAGTGAATTAGAACTATGGCAAGAGGTGACTGCCCATTAAGTTAAAACAGTTATTGTAGCCCCTCCAAAAAAAAACAACAACAAGGCATCTGGTTTAGATGGACTCCCACTGAAGTCTTCCAATTTGACATAGAGTGGTGGGCTGAAATTCTGGCCAAATTATATAAATAAACAAATTTAACATTAGAAGTCTCAGAATGTTGGACGACATGTATATTTGTACCTTTTTTTGAAAAAGGGGATGGGCACAACCACACTGTTATATGCCTATTGCCCTGTTGTGTGTACCGGTTAAAATGTACACAAAATTAGATTTAGAGAAACCAGAATACTTGATAGAAAAACAAGATCTGCTCTTGATAAAGCAGGGACGGTTTTGAAAAGGTTATGGGACAGTAGACCAATCCTTTTTTTTTCTTTTTTTTTTAGTCTTCATTCACAACATTTTTAGAGAAAACAAAGTGAACCACAACAACAACAGAAAAAGTTTTCCAAATGATAATTACAATCTGCAAAGAACCTAGCAAAGAAAACAAATTGAGTAACGCTTGTCTACCAAATAAGTCAATTGGTAAAGGTTAGGGTGATGACCCGAAATACCACTAAGCTGATGGAGAAAATCCTGGTGGTGCAGGGTAGTCGAATGCAGGCACCTCCTCCAGTGATACAATACAAATTGGAGGTCTTGAACAAACCCCTGCCAACAGAGATGGCTCTACCAAACAATCTATATCCCTCATATCAAAGCAAAATAGCTGAAAATATGAGAAGAATTCCAAACTAACTGTATGAAGCATAGAACATTATCATTTGGATGATCCTAACCATATGCTGATATAAATGTATCAATACAAAAACTTAAATGTCACATCAAGACTAAAGAGAACAAGAAAATATATGGTAATTATACAACAATGTATAAGAAACAACTTACAGTTAATAACAACAAGGAGCCACAGGAACCAGGGTCGGCCTCTAGACAGACCATACCAGACCACATCAGGACAAATTATAAAACTAAATGGTGGGAGACATACAACTCAGAAAATAAGTAATCAGGTCCTTCCCCTGTCCTACTCATCATCCAAATAAACCAAGGGCTCAGGGAGAGAAATTCCCATTTCTAACCAATATATATAAATATAGTTCCCAGGGCCACAGTACTGGTTTCACAGAACAAAATCCAAGTAATGTTCCAGCTGGTAAAGAACCCACTTATGCCACCTAGACTCAAACAACTTCAGATGATTAAGGACCCATGCTGAAAGACATTCCAAAATGCATATCTCTAGGGTAAGTAACATCGAGGATTCTAAAGTAGGTACTTTTTCAGTATTCCAAAGTCTAGTAATAGTCTTTTTAGCAGTAAAGAGAAGGAGCGTGTTTTGTTTATGCATGATGATGTTTATACTACAGGGCTCTGGGAGTGCAGCCATAAGGATATATGCTGGAGTAAGAAGATCAGAACAGTCATAGATTGCTATAAAAGCATCTAAAACTTGTCTCCAAAATCTGGCAAGGTGGGTACATGACCACAGAACATGTTCATGATCAGCTGGGCTGATACCACATCCCCTCCAGCACTATCCTAAGGAAGGCACCTTATAATGAGCCACAACAGCTGGGGTCCAAAAGTACTGAGCTCTGCACTTCCACATGCACTCTTTCTAATACAGAGTTACTGGCACCTTATAAGTTATACCAGCTGATTTGCTCCAGGCTGATAGAGGTATCTCAGAGTACAGTTCTCATTCCCACATACCTCTCCACCTGTCTGTAAGATCCACACAGCTGAGTCCCAAAATGTTATATAAATCACTAATAACATGTTCCTTGGGTGGACTTTTTAAATAGTGCTGAATGAGAGATATCAAAAGTAATGGGTGGACAACTAGATGAGCCAAGGTCTCCTCTAATCGCCTGAGATATGATTAAAATTGCAAAAATCTATGAAGTTCTATAGCTGGGCGATGAATGTGTGTCTGTAGGGAGACAAAAGGTAGCAGACTGGTGGGGCCCACTAGCTGGAAAACATAACTAAGACTATGATTTTGCCACCTGTGATAGGAATGATCCCATTTATTAGGAAAGAAATCCATGTCATATGCCAAGGGGGTCAAGAATTTTCACTCTGTCAACAATAAATATTTTTGGAGCATCTGGAGTCAATGCCTAAATGGTTCAACTGTAAATTGTGTAAATTTGGTTAGTGGGTGGCACTTAGGAGGATTCCACAATGTGTAAGCTGGGACACTGGATACTCCATTAATAGTAAGTTCTATACACTTCCAGAACACGTCATAGTGTGGAGAAAGCCAGTGCAACACTATACAAAGTTGGACTACTAAAGTGTATAGAAAAAGGTTCAGGAGATTCAACCCACCTTGTTCTCTTGGAAGCTGAAGCATAGGGAACCTAACCCTTGGGGGTGTACCCCCCCATATAAATCTCGAGATCAGCGTATCCCAAGTCTGAAAAAAAGTTTTACTTAGAATATTGGGAGGGTTTGGAGAAAAAATAATATTCAAGGGAGGACATTTTGTTGAATAACTGCAACCCAAGTTAATAACCCCATAGAAATATAGGATCACCTAGCTAAATCCTCCATCCCTTGCTGTGTTAGGGGTTCAAAGTTCATTAACTCTATATGTAGCAGGTTCATGGTTAATTTTATACCAAGATATATAATTTATGTCTTAAACCATTTGAAAGGGAATCTTTTCTTCAAGGCCAGGGAGGGTTTAAAATGATATAGTAGCACTTCAGTTCTTTGGTTGTTAATTTTATACCCTGAAAACATAGCAAAATGCTCTAACTGTTCTCAGACTACAGGGATAGATTCATCAGAGAACACAAAAGTAAGTAAAATTCCATCCACGAAAAGCAAAATTTTGTAAGACCTGCCCCTGTTGGTATATCCTCAGTCTGAGGGTGGGCTCAAATTGAATTAGCTAAGAGTTACAAATATAAAACAAATAATAATGGGGACATATGTTACCTCTGACAAGTACCCCTGGTAAGGGGCAACTGATTAGAAAGGGTGCCGTCTAACTTGACATAAGCCCATGGTGAGTCATAAAGATTTTGAAGTTGAGTAATAAATGCAGAAGGAAACCCAAAATGCTTAAAGGTTGCCCAAAGAAAGGGTCAGGTGACCCTATTAAATGCCTTCTTGGCATCTTGTCCCAATAGTGGCAAAATCCAAGAAAAGAAGAGTACGCATGACTGCATTATGGGCCTGCCTAAACTTGATAAACCCTACCTGATCAGGATCTATAAGTTGGGGTAACAGCAAATCTATTCTATGAGCCAAGATAGTAGTAAATAATTTATAATCATAATTTAGCATAGAAATTGGGCAATAAGAGGCTGGATACTTTCAAAGGCTTCAAAATTGCTGCAATAATGGCATAATGCCAAGATGGAGGAGGTGATGAACCAGTTTGGATAGCTTAGAATGCCAAGACCAGGGATGGAAGAAGTTCCCATTGAAACAACTTCAAAAATTTGGCTGGGTAACCATCTGGGATCGATGCTTTTAAGGTTTTCACTGACTTCAGGGTGGCTATCACTTGTTGACTGGTAATTGGGGACAGGAGAAACCTCAACTGGTCCTCCACCAGTCATGGCAAAGATAGTTTAGCTAAGTAGGCATCCACTTGTGCTGTTGATGGGGAGAAGTCTACAGTAAAAAAAGTATGATAAAAGTCTGCAAGAGCATGTCTTATATCCATTGGTTTAGAGAGGACTCGGCCAGTTTGGGGGTCATACATAGAGGTCACACATGCCTTAGACTTGGTGACACAGAGTCTACGTGCTACATACCTCGTGCCACTGGGACCTCCGTCATAACATGTCAACCTCAAGTGAAATAAATATTGTTCTATCTTTTGGTCAATTAATTTTTTTAACTGTTGTTTAACCCTTAAAAGTTGGGATTTAACCGTCAGATCACCCTGCATCATAAAGTGTTGCAGGCAATGAAGTTCAGCCAATAATTCTCTATATCTAGCCCCCCACTCCTGTTTTTCTGAACTGAATATTGTATAATCTCACTATGCAGTACTGTTTTAAGGGTATGCCAAAGAATTGTAGGGGTTGTAGTAAGTGAATCATTCTCAAATTAAATCCTTGAGACAGAGTTCTGTGTCAACTGTCTGAACTCTGGGTCCCAAAAGTGTAATAAGTGTAGACACCAGCAAGAGGGTTGAAATGTCTTGTCCAGGAAAAGCATAGCTAAAACAGTGGAATGATCTGAAAAGATTGGACAAGCCATGTTGGATGTCCAGAAGGGTATCCAAGTGCTCTGCTGAGGTAAAATATAGTCAAGCCTAGAGAAAACCTGTGCCTTGGGCGAAAAATGTTTGTAACCCCTCATTGTGGGGGAAAAAATGCCTCCAGGCATCAATAAAACCCAGAGCAGACAAATTGGTACACAGGTATTTCTGCCAAGGGTTTCAATGGTGTGGTAATAATATACAGACATCCAAAGTGGGGTCAATAGTGACATTAAGGTCACCCCCTAAGATTAGTTGGCCCTGCAAAATCAGAAGTAACTGATTTAAGAATTTCTGAGCTAACAATTTAGAGGACACAAGTGGCAAGTAGACAGTAGCCACCATAACTGGGAAAGCATATAACTGGCCCATGGTAATTGCATAATGACCCTTGGGTCAATGACTTTTTCGAACAGCTGGAATGGCACTCCATTAGGTATTAATATAGTCAACCCCCTTCTTTTGCCAGAGGCATGAGCCAAGGCTACAACTGTTTGAAAACCAAATGTTTTAAATGTATCATGCTCCAACTGAGACAAATGCGTCTCCTGGAGCATAACAACATCCTTCCTCAAACTCTTCACATATTGTAAAAGCCAGGACCGCTTAACAGGTTTATGTATTCCACTGATATTAAACAATAATACCAGGGATGGTGTATCCATATCAAAAAGAGAAAGAAATACACCAACTCTTCACTTCATGATTTTTGACTGATAAGAACACTAACCAAAATAGCAAAGTACTATATACTACTTTATTGGACCTAAAGTCTGCTTTTTCCTTTCCAAATAGAGAAGTACTTTGGAATATATTGAAAAATCTGGTACTAGACAATAGGATCTAAGAAATCTTGAAAATGTATGAGAATACCAATTCTAGGTTCAGAATTAACAGCAATAGTACTCTATCATTGCCTGTTGAAATAGAGAGTAGAGCGAAGCAAGGCTGCCTTTTAGCCCAAAGCCTATTTAATACACATAGATTATGTGGTTAAATAATGTAATGAAATTGATTGTTTGCTCCTACACTATTTGTCCAACCAATAGAAATTATGCTATGTGCAAACCACTTGGTTTTAATGTGCTATACTCCTAGTTCTAATAAGACATCTGAACAAAGTTTATGAACACTTTCCTAACCTGGGTTTGGAAATTAACTATTCAAAATCTAAGGTAATAGTGTTCAACAAAATGAGAAGGGTATTCTGAAAATAACCAGTTGGAAACAGCTTTATTGAAGAGATGGAAAATCTCAAGTATCTGGGAGTTACAGTAAATAGAAAGTCAAACTGGGATGTTCAAGATCAGTGAAACCCACAGTGTTAGCTGTAGCTTAAGGAGTTTTACAATTTGCTTATAAATATGCTGGTCATTCCTTTAAGGCAATGGTAAATTGCTTTGAGACAAAAGTACATGGGTTGCTACTATGTGGAGCAGAGATACTGGGTGATCACAATTGCATCAAAGACTTAGAATATGTTCAGAATAACTTTATAAGGAGTCTATTGGGTCTCACAAAGGATGCTACATTGTTAGGGTAGAAAGTGTCATGTGGAGTATTAAATGCATAGTGGTTAAAAGGACATTATCATATTGGCTGAAAATAATTGAATTGAGTGAAAACTGACTCCCAGAGATGTGCTTACTAGAATATTTATGGGACAGGGAAGGAAAACGTTTCTCAGACCTTAATCAGTCTTTGAAAAACATGTTGCTAACAGATTTAAAATCAGTAGATGCTTTAACATGGTGTAAGAAATACACAGAGATTGCAATGCAGAGGGCAGGGGATGTCATGATACAAGAGGGTTTTGCTAAATTAAACTCCTCTTTTTTTTTAAGACTGTAAAATGATCTGAAAACCTGAGAACTAAGCCCTACCTGCAAATGTGTGAAAGGCCCATCATAGAAAAGTGTATTGTCTATTCAGATTGAACATAATGAGTGATATCCAGCATGGATTCTCAAAATATTCCCTATATAATCTGAATGGCATTTCTTCCAGCAAAGAGGTACGGTTAACAGCAATTGGTCATCTTATGTTACAGTGTCCTGTATCTGATGAACTGATCTCTAAATGGATAAAGCCTATTCTCAATGAAACTGGGAAATCTGTTGCTGGCTGAAAATAATGGGAATAAGTGAAAACTGATTCTCAAAGATATGCTTGCTAAAATATTTACAGGATAGTGAAGGAAACTGGTTTTCAGACCTTAATCAGTTTTGGAAAAAAATAGGACTAACAGATTTAAAACCAGTAGAAGCTTTAATGTAGCCTTAGAAATACACAGAGATTGCCATGCAGAGGGTAGGGGATAGTATGATACAATAGGACTTTGCTAAATTAGCTTCCTTTGAATTTTGAGAATGTATAATGATCTGAAAACTGTTTGGGTAACTGAGTCCTACCTTTGAGGTGTGAAAAGGCCAATCATAGGAAAGTGTATTGTCTATTCAGATTGAATCAAATGAGTGGTATTGAGCTTGGATTCTCAAAATATTCTCAGTAAAATTTAAATGGCATTTGCTCCTGTGAAGAGGTACAGTTAACAGCAATTGGTCATGTTATGTTAGAATGTCCTATATTTGATGAGCTGAGATCTAAATGGATACATCTTATTATCAATAAAATTTGAAAATTTGCTTCTGAAAATATTAACAGAGTTTTGGAATACCGCCTGTTCTCTTCTAGTATGAAAATAAATTTTGCAGTGGCTTCATTTGCTCATATGGCATTTTGTACTGTAAGGAGCACCAACCAAATGTGACTCTTTAAATCTGTTGTGTAATTTTCATGAAATTCTTTTTTATCATCAGGATTGTTTTTACTGTGTAATACCTGTATGGTTACATATTTTGTATAATAAAACTGAACCAAACTGACTGACTGAACTGAATGGAATTAGACTAGGGAGGGTAGTGTATGCAACCTGTCTGAACTTTAGCAAGGCCTTTGACACTGCACTGCACAGGAGGCTGATTAGGAAGTTGTCCAGCGTAGGTGTGGTGTCCAGATTAATAAAATGGGTTGAAACTGGTTAAGGAATAGGAGACCGAGGGTGGTAGTTAACAGCACTCACTTTAAGAATGGGAGCATGATCAGCAGTGTATCACAGGGTTTGGTACTGGGGCCAGTACTTTTTAATGTCTTCATATGGGACTTTGCAGAAGAGCTGGAGGGGAAGGACTGCTTTTCTGTAGATGAAACTGCAATCTACAATACAGTGGACATTCAGGAGGGGTGGGGAGAATGTGGAAGAATCTAGTGAAACCTTAGGTGTGGTTAAAGACATGGCAGCTTGGGTTTAATGCCAAAAGGTGAACAATCAAGCCCTATGGATAGGAACCCCAGTGCTGAAAATAGAACCAGGGGAAGAACTGACAGTCACTAGAGAGGGAACGGATCTTGAGGTTAATATATTAGTGGACCTCAAGGTGGCAGCACAGTGTGACAGGGCCGGGGTAAGGTGAATGGGTTGCTGGGGTGCATAGGGAGGGGTATTTCCAGCAGGAGGAGGGAGGAGATGGTGCTGCTGTATTGATCCCTGGCACACGCCCATTTGGCGTAGTGTGTCTGGTTTTGAAGACTGCACCTCAGAATGGACATAGACAGGGTGGAGGCAGTCCAGAGGAGGGCAGCTATAATAGTGGAGGGTTTGCAATAGAAGCTTGGGCTCTGACCTCTCATTCATAATCACACACATCGTCATACTTGGCAGTCTGTTCAAAAGAAGCACAGGACTGAGCTGTCATGGGATCAAATCAAAGTGCTTTAAACTGTTCTTCATTTGGGAAACTGTCCCCTTTTGTTCTTGTTTAAACCATAGAAATGTAACTCTTTCATGTCCATGCAGGCAAGAGATGAGGTTCCTTAACAATGGCAGTTCATGTCGCATGTTTTAGACAAGCATGTTCCTCATTTCTGCAGGTTTTTAACTGGCTGCCATGAGCCCTGGAGGCTGGAGGTAGGCAGCTGGGGAGCATTCTCTACCACAGACAAAGCAAAACTTAACAAACTTTCTCACTATAGTGCTCCCCTCCCCACACACAGGCTCACCAGAGAAGCACTAAAGGAATATTACTCCTGTCCACACTGTATCTGCCCAGCTACTCTGTAATGTACCTGCCCTGGACTCTACCTGCCCTACACTATACCTCACACTGTAACTGCCCCCACGCTGTACCTGCCTTGCACTTTACCTCCCTCATTGCTGTACCTGCCCAGCACTCTACCTGCCTATAAACTGTACCTACCCCCACACTGTTCCTGCCCATGCAATGTACCTCCCCCAAACTATACCTAGCCCCACACTGTTCTTGTCTACACTGTACCTGACCCACTCTGTATCTGCCTCCACACTGTATCTGCACCCACACTGTGAGTAACAGAGGGCTTTCAGTCTCCAGTGCTATTAGTCCCTCAAGTCATCTTGCACCAAGGGCACTAAACACACTACCATATGGTGAAGCCTGCACTGTACCTGCACTGTTCATGGCCCTTCAAACAAACAGGGGGCTTCAGCCTCAATTGCTGTCAGTCCCTTGCCTTTCATCAACATTAAATGCATTGCAAAGTTGGCACACCTGCATTTCACCTATCTGAGTAAACAGAGAGCTTCAGTCTCTAGTGTTGTTAGTCACACACCTTTCATCAGAATAAAATACTTCACAGATTGATTAAATCTGCACTGTACCTGCCCTGTTCATGGCCCTACAAACAAACAGGGAGCTTCAATCTCCAGCGCTGTAAGTGACTAATCCCTAATATTTCACAAGCATTAAATACATCACACAGGGGGCACACTTTATTTATTTAGTTATTTATGTAAGTACGTATGTATGTATGTATATATGGAAGGATGGGTTTTATTTAAATTTTGATGACACATAGGCCTACTGAGATGTGCAAGTTGTATAACACAATACACGGGAGAAAATATAAAGTAAATAAAGTATATTCTACATACAGTGAACATTAGTTTATCACACATTTGAGTAGACTTGCATGATACCTGTCCTTCTGGGAAAACAGAGGGCTTTAGTCTCCAGAGCTGTTAGTCCCTCACTTTTCACCATCAGTAAATACATTACACTGTGGGGGAACCTCAGCTTCCCCTGTACTTGCCTGCACTCTCTCTGGACAAATAGAGGGCTTCAGTCTCCAGTGTTGCTAGCCCCCCACCTTTCACCAGCAACATATATACCACATAGTGATTAAGTCTTATGTTGAAGTCAGTATAGCATAGAGGCTAAGGGCGCTGACCTACAAACCTGGAAACCTACAGGTACAGTAGTAGCTAGAGACGTGGTCAGATATTTTCAGATATTTCACAACATTTCTAAAGAGTTTCTCTCTGCTGCCCCTACTGTGGAACTGGAGAAAGCAGGAGAATTCTGTAGAAATATCACAGAAATTTCAGGAAATATCTGACCATGTCATTGGCTATGACTGTAGGTTTTAATCCATAGCTCCAACTTTCATACCATGTGACCCTCAACAAGTTATTTAACTTACTTGTGCTCCCAGGAAACAACTTCGGCTTAGTGTGCTTTTGCTAGTTAACAGGGGTGTAGCCAGGGATCTCAGATCTGCACACCAAGTGGACTCACTGCTACCCCCCACCCCCGGGGTGTAGCCAGACAATATACAAATGTACACCAGGACCATGTTTGTTGCCTTATTTAGCACAATAAATACAACTTTTGTATCTCATGACAGTGGTTGTTGCCACGCATGGGTAAATACAATGCCATGCATTGTTCCCTAAGACACCCACATACCAGCCCAAAGCCTGTAAAGTTGTATTGTCCTTGGGATGCAAAGAGAGTATTAGTGACCAGTACCTCTAGTTTAGACTCCTATGAATAAAATTATAGAAAGGTTCAGTATTTTCTTTGTTAGTTTTCATAGAAAAAGGAAGCAGTTCAGAGCTTATTTGCTGCCCCCCTTAAATGAAAGCGCACACCATGGAGTGCTTGGAGTATGCCTGCCTAGACTCATGCTAGTTAATCAATTTTCCCTTCCCCTAAGTCTGCACTGTACCTGCCCTCTCTATACCTCTGCCTACAGACAAACATACAGCTTCAGTCTCCAGTGCTGTCAGTCCCTCACCTTTCACCAGCACTAAATACATCACACTGTGGGGAAAAAGCCTGCGCTCTCTCTATCCTAGCTATGCAGAGGGCTTTCATTTCCAGTGCTTTTAGTCTCTCGCCTTTCACCAGAACTAAATATATCACAGAGTAATGCTGCACTGTACCAGTTCTCACTATACCTCTGCCAACAGACAATCATAGACTGCAATAAAAAAATGAAAAAAAAGCAACTTTTTTTATACAGAACTCCAGCAGTCAGAAGTAAGCTGGTTTGATGGGCTTGGGGGGGGATTTTAAATATAACAATAGCCAGATACAACTGCCTAAAATAAAATAATACCCCTCACTTTCATTAGCGCTCAGCATCCCTGCAGGGAAATGTAACATTATTCTAATTTTCAGATGTGAACAAATAAGCCTTTGCCTCCCAAAATTGTCAGCCTTACCTGTACATGCACTACAACAGATTCAAAGAAACACATTCTCAGGCTACCAGGACACTTGAAAGGGGTCTGGAATTTAGAATCCTTACCTTAATGATCAGATGTTATTTATGTTAGAAGCACTTGACACTTCTTGAGACAGCAAAGCACCTCTTGTGTGTACATTGGAACTTAATTTTGTCATGCTAGATAGCCCTTATGTTCCTCAGGCTTGCTAGACACATGTAAATGGGCTGGAATTTGAAGTTGTTATCTTAGATGCTATATAATTATTTATGTTAAAAGCACTTGACAGGTCTTGAGTTCCAGAAACCCATCAGAGAGAAGGGCATATTTCATTCAACTGCCATAGTGGTTTGCATTTATGGAAGGATATACTGAAAAGTACTAAAAATTTGTGCTTTGGGATCTCATTGTTCCAGCTACATCGAGAGGGCTGCAGACTCTGACCACAGCCATAAAAATAAAAAAATAAAAAAATTTTACATACATACTAACATACTAAAATGCCAGCAGACTAGGCCTAATGTTCTCTTGAATCTGCTCGATTTTCAGCACCTGAACTGCGGGTCGATTTTGGTGCCCCCCCCTCCCCCTTGGGTTACACTGTCCACAGTCCAAAATGTTCCACATATACTAGGCCTGGTCAGATTTACTCTTCCCCTTTACCTGTCCCATCCCCCTTTAAACCTGTCCACAGTCTCCACCTCTACCAGTTCCCTGGGCAGTGCATTCCAAGGCTCCAACACCCTTTCAGTGAAACAACATCTCCTCCTCTCCCCTCTGAACATGCCCCCTTCCAGCTTACACCCATGACCTCTCATTGCCCCACCCTCCTTCCTTTGGAGCTCCCTGACTGGGCCTCCTTTATTGATCCCTTTCATATACTTAAAGTCCTTTATCATGTCCCCTCATCCCTCCTCTCCTCCAGGGTGTACATGTCATGCTCCTTGAGCCTCTCCTCATAGGTCCTTTCCCCCAGGTCCCAGATCATTTTGGTTGCCCTCCTTTAGACTCTCTCTAGGAGTGTAATGTCCCTTTTTAAATGTGATCTCCAAAACCTACACACAATACTCAAGGTATGGCCTAAACAAGCAGTTGTACAGTGGATGGATCACTTCTGCCTTTCTGGAGGTAATCCCCCGGGTGATGCATAACAGCATCCTATTTGCCCTTGCTGCTGCCCTCCTACAGGTGTCTCAGTTGTTCATTTTGGCATCTACCACTACACCCAGGTCCCTGTCACCCTCTGTGACTTGAATCATGTCTCCTCCCAGGGTATACACCTGGCATGGATTTCTGACTCCCAGGTGCAGAACCTTGCACTTCCTCACATTGAATTTTAGTTTCCACTTTCCTGACCACATTTCCAGAGCCTCCAGATCCTTCTGCAAGGCCACCCTCCCCTCCTCCTCATCTACCACTGCACCCAGCTTTGAGTCATCTGCAAAGAGACTCATCTCACTCCTGATACCCCTCCTGATGTTCGAGACATAGGCATTGAACAGGAGTGGCCCTAGCACTGACGCCTGGAGAACCCTACTAGTAACCCACCTTGGGGATGAGGCTAACCCTCCAGTCACCACCTTCTGAGTATGCTCAGAGAGCCAATTTCCTATCCGTCTTAACAACTGTCTCCCTACTCCATTTCCTTCAGCTTAGCCAGCAGGCCACTGTGGGGTGCCAAATCAAATGCCTTGCTAAAGTCCAGAAAGAGAACGTCCACTGGCCTACTTTGGTCCAGGGCTCTCGTCACCCCATCATAAAACTCAATAAGGTTTGTCTGGCATGATCTTCCCATGACAAAGCCATGGTTTTCTATCATCCAAGTACCCAGTTTGCTTCAGTAACCCCCCCCCAGCCTTTCCTTGACAATACCCTCCATCACTTTGCTGACCATCAATGTCAGGCTAATGGGCCTGTAATTTCCTACCTCCTCCTTTGATCCCCCCTTGTGGATTGGCACAACATGGGCCACCCTCTAGTCTTGGGGTACCCACCCATCCATTCCTCAGAGAGATGTTGAAAAGCTCCACTAGAGGGACTGCCAGGACATCTGCCAGTTCCCTCAGCACCCTGGGACATATCTCATCTGTCCCAGGTGCTTTCTCTGTCCGAAGGGACCTGAGGGATTCCTTTACTCTCTCTACCAGGATTTCAGCCTCCGCATCCTCCCCCTTTTCACCCTGCACTGCTGGCCCCCTAACTGTCTGTGGTGGCCACTCCCTTTCCCCAGACCCATCTGGGTCCCTGATCTGTACCAGTCTCAACCCTTCCTCCAGTTTGCCCCCATTCCCCTTGCAAGACATAGCTCCTCCATCACCCACTGATAAAAACTGAGGCAAAGTACTCATTTAGGACTTCTGTCTGTTCCCCCGCCTTCTGTGCCCAACCATCTCCTATCCTTATCTTGCTGATCTTCCCCCTTACTTTCCTTTTTTCCCCTATGTCTCTAAAAAACCCCTTGTCCCCCCTCCAGATCCCACTGGCCAAGGTCTGCTCCTTTTTTGCCTTAGCTGCTCTCACCACCCTGGTAACTCTCTTGGCTGTCAATTCATATTCTTCCTGATCCCTTTCACTCTTTGTGCAATTGAAACGAGTAAAGGACACCTTTCTTTCCTTCACCACCTCCTGTATCTCCTGGATCCACCAGCAGGATTTTCTGGCCTTACTCAACTTATGCCTTTCCCTTGCATAGGATCCGGTAACCTTCTGTATTTCCCTCTTAATGATCTCCCACCTGCTGTCAGCAATCATATCCAGCCTTATCCTGTCCTGTCCTGTTTTCTGATTACAGTTTTAATGTAAACCAGAATACAATCTCAAGTGCAAACTCCCTACTAGGAAAGTAATATTGCGTAAAGAGAACACTCCGTATTGCTATCACTTCCAGGGATCTCCTACCCCATTACACATATTACTATTTTTTTTATTTAAAAGTTTGTTAACCAAGCAAACAGCACGGGGCCACTTGGCTCTTTTACAGGCTAGATCCAGATTCCTACACATATTACACAAATCAATTCACATACACAATACACACATTATACAGACAAATTACAGAGAAACTGTACAAAAAAACCTTTTTTTTTCTTTTAGATATTTCTTGAAGAACACCTTAGGTTGAAACATAGATTTTTAACTTTGTTTTCTATTTTCAGCGTGCATTTAATATAACCATTTTGTTTTGCTTTCAGATCACATACTGATGCAGCGCCTTGCTTTTACTTGTACAAAAATATGCATATTCTCCATAATAAGTTACTCAGTGTAAACACTCATACACTTAAAATAAACCTGACCATAATTAGCCATAAACAAGTACATATGGCTCAAGTTAAGAGATCCTTTTTTAATTTAAATTTAAAATGCTGTATGTTTGGAGCTTTTCTCATTTCCAAGTCAATATTATTCCAAGCTTTTGCAGAAGAATATTTAAAATATTTTGAAGTCTTGTTAGTTTTGCACAAAGGTAATGGTAGAGAGTGCCATATAGAAGTTGGGATTAAACTTATCTGCCTGCTGATATTGTGGTCTTCCCACTGGAGAATCAGGAACACAACCACTTTCCTTGCCCACCCCCATCCCCAGTCCCTCAGTGGTTCTGAGGGTACAAGCAGCTGCCCACTGCCATGATGGGCCATCGGGATCCCCCAGCTTCAGCAGATGACAGTCCACCTGTTGGTGTTGGGAAAACAAAAGCACTCCCCCCCCACAATGGTGGTACTTCCCAGTCCCTCCCCAGGCAACTGCCTAACATGATGACATTCTATCCTGGTACTCCCACTGAAATGGTAGAGGCAAAATCAGCTACTTACTGCCATGCAGATGATACAGAGTTCCCTGCCTAAACAGTGTGGGGGCACAAAGCAGATGCCCACTGTCATGCTGGTCAATCCCGGTCCTCCTTCTAGAGCAGGGGAACACAATAAGCTACCCCAACGTCCCTTCCTGCTCTCCCTGATAGAACAATGGGTGTAAAAGTAGTTGCCAAACATTAAGACAAGTCAACCCAGTCCCATATTGGTGTTGCAGGGATACAAACAGCTGTCCATTGCCTTGTCAGCTCTGTCCTATCCCCACAAGGGCACAAATAGCTTCATGCCACTGTGGTGTCCCTACCCAGTCTCATGTCTGGAGTGACAGCAGCATGGAACCCTCTCCTGGTCCCCCTGTTGAAACTGCAGGGACACAAGCAGCTGCCAGCAACATCTATGACTCATCCTGTTCCCCTGCTGCAGTGGTGGAAACACAAACATTTGTCTGCTGCCATAGCAGTCCTTTCTGCTCCCCCACTGGAGTGGCAGGCATACAAATACCTGTCTCCCACCATGGGGTCCCCGTGAGGACACAAGCACCTGCCTGAATCCACGGGATCCTCATGTTGACACATGCACCTGTATGCCACCATGGGACCTCCATGGCGACACAAGCATCTACCCATCACCATCCCAGCCTTTCTCCATCCCTAGCTGGAGCTCCACTGCTTTAAATTCCTTTACTCTACCTCACTAAGTACAATGATTTCACAAATAAAACTTGCATGCAAACATTAAGGCATTGACCAAAGTTTGTTTCTTAAGTCATTCTGTCTGCTGGAGATCAGCCTGTTCTCCTCCATGCCTTGAACAACCACATCTTTTGTCATAAACTAATGTGACACCTTTAAGATTTATTGTGCTTGTTACCTGCACTTTTATTGACTATTACAGAAAAATGAAGGCTGCCAGAGACTTAAACTGTTCACTTATTATAAACTTACTGCAATGTCCAATTCTGATCACAGATACTGTAAGTTCTGAAAGCTGTAGTACTCCTGTTGCAATATGCACTCTCTTGAGGTAGGTGCAGTACAGCTATTTCAGTTTATAAACATCTCAAAGCTCACTGTAAAACTTTATGAAATACTATATCTGTTCAGATTGGAATTGCTGCAAGTTTGTGCAACCTAAAATAAGTTCAACATTTTCAGTAAGCATGGTCATAATTACTGCTAAGCTATTTTATTCAATAAGGGTAGTTCACAGCACGAAGCAAAACAAAGTGAAAAATGATATGAAGGATTTTCTTTCATTAAGAAAAAAATCTTCAATGCACGTTGAGTTAATTTCTCTTTGATGTGGGATTTCCAAATTGGGTTGAAAACATGATAGATAGCAAGAGATGCTTTGCTATTAAGCATTGCTTTTCTTCTATAAAAAGTAATAGCCCATAGACAATTGTGAACATGAACAAATCAAAGCTTTATTGCATTCTTAGATATACTGTATCTTGCAGCAAAAATCAGTAGTATGATGTGATTTTGGATAAATCAAAAGCAGAAATTCAAAGTATTATGTGTGTATCACATCAGTAACTTTCTTATCTAGGACATTTTCAATCATAAGAGCAGCAAACCACTAGTTATCTGATTTTCTCAGAAGAGTGTTAAAAAATATTTGATTTTTTGATCTTTGTGATTTAAAGATAGGAAAACAGGGATCTGTGAAAAGTCTTGCATGAAACATGAGAAAAACATACTTTGATATTGGAAATAATGCTGTAGGTCATACAAGTCAGTCAATGAAAAGAAGCAGGCGGTCTCCTGAGCTGATAACTAACAGGACTTGTGACTGGTCTGAAATATAAATGTGATTGTAGAATTTCTAGCAAAGGAGATGCTGGTCTCCTTTTGGTCTCCTTTTTCTGATTATACTTCTTATACATCATGCTTACCACCCATCAAACTGATATGCAATTACTTCAGTCATCTACTTATAGGTTTAATAGAGCTCCACTTTTTGAATGACATGATGACTGAGTTTCCTTGTGCCCCACTCTGGAGGTTGTATGGGTGGAAATAAAAGATTATATAGCATGCTTCTGTCTCATTCTACTGTGCAATTAAGCTAAGCCACAATTCACAGAAGATTGGTAGAAGCCATTATATAATTTCATTGCAACTCTGAGGAAAGAAAAATGAAGGTTATAAAACTTTGAGATAAAGGGAATACAATGCCCTGAATACCCTATTATTGTAATGTGCTAGCTGTCACAGGTATGATCTGCTGATTAGGTGGTGATACAGTGGAATCACTGGCAAGCTATTCTGTCTCAGCTGGTTTATGTCCTGGAGGGGGGTCAATATTTTACATAGTTACCCTTTCTTTATCTCCTGAAGGTAGCTGGGGGTTTATCTGATCATTCAGTGTGATAAGAAGAACACTCTTTTTGTGACCACCCTCCCTTGATGCTATGAAAATTTAGAAGCATCAAGTGGTTTGCTCCACTTAAATACTATTTTGCATTCTAACCATTTCTCTGTAAATTCTGTTCAATGTCATTTTTTATTGCTCAAATGCACTGTTATAAACTACTGCTTATTTCCCCTGTACTGAATTGACATTTGTATTGTCCTGGCTCAACTATATTGAAACAATCTAATGTATCTAACACATTGTGTGCTTTTTCTATTACCAGTGATGAGCCAACATAATACCCCAGGTCATGCCTGACTGTAGAAACACAGAAATATATAAACAGAATTTGCCAGCAGATAAGGGCAGCTTCACTCACCTAGTCTGCCCTTCTCATCCTTGCCTATACTGTAACCACAGACCCTTCTTGATCTCCAGCTACTCGCCCACCCCTCCCCACTTTCCAGCAAAGATTAATTTCTGCCTATCTCATACATACTTGAAGCCCACCACTGTTTTCTCCCCAACCCTCTCCACTTGAAGACTGTTCCAGGCTTCCACCACTCTTTTAGTGAAGACATACTTCCTTACATCAGTCCTTAATGTCCCCCCTTCCAGCTTCATTAAATGCTGTCTTGTGTTTATGCACCTTCTCTTCTGTAAAATACTCCCATGCTGTACCTTATTCATCTCTGGGAGGTACTTATATATCTCTATCATGCCCCCCCCCCCTTCCAGGGTGTAAATACTGAGATTCCTCATTCTTTCAAAATAGGGCTTAAGGTGCAGCCCCTGCACCATTTTAGTTGCTGTCCTGTGGACAGCCTCTACCTTCTATCTGTCCTTCCTGAGATGTGGTCTCCAGAATTAGACACAGTAGTCTATGTGTGGTCTCAGTAATGATCGATACAGTGTTAACAACAGCTCTGTCCATCTTCTGGTGATTCCCATGTATATGCACCCAAGCATCCTGCTGGCCCTGCCAACTGCCTCACTATCTCAGGGTCATCAGATATGATGATCGTAAGGTACCTTTTCTGTTTAGTTACTGTCAATGAAGTTTCCACCGTTTTATACTCTGCCTCAGGGTTTCTGTGCCTTAGGTGCATGATTTTTCACTTTTTCATTTTCAAACCCAGCTGTCACACCCTTGACATCTCCTCAAGTTCTCTTAGACCTCTACTCATTCTCTCCACCCCCTCTGGAGTATCTACCCTATTGCAGATTTTGGTGCCATATGCACAGAGGCATAATTTCCATTCCAGCTCTTCTGCAATGTCACTTATAAAGACATTGAAGAGGAATGGGCCTAGCACTGAGTGCTGAGATACACTGCTAGTCACTCTTTCCTCATTAGAGTGAGTGCCATTTACTGCCACCCTCTGTGGCAATATCTGTCAATCAGTTCCACACCCAGTTTACCACTTTGTGTCCTCCCAAACTGCTCAGTTTCCTTATAAGCATTCTATGATGTACAATGTTGAAGGCCATGCTATGAAGGCTATGTCCACCACTCATCCCTGCTCTATTTTGCTGGTCACCCAGTCAAAAAAATGTGATCCGCTATGTCTGATACAATCCCCCCCCCCACTCAATGAATGTATGCTTCCTCAAGTCTTGTAACCTGCTGGATGCTGGATTAAAAGTGTCTCCATTAGCTTCCCCACAATGGACATTACACTGACAGCCTATATTTGCCAGCCTGCTCCACGCTGCCACTGTTATGAAACAGAACTATATCTGCCCTCCTCCAGACCTCTGAAACGACTTCAGTTTCCAGCCAATTGTTGAGTACGGCTGTCAGTGGTGGAGCCAGTACCTCCCTGACTACCTCAGTAGCCTTGGGTATGCCCCTTTTGGCCCCATAGCCTTATCCGCATTAAGATTCAAAAGTTCTCTCAGGACTATTTCCTCTATGAATTAACTTGTGTCTACCACCCAAACACTAATGTTCTTATTGCTACTTTGTAGTCCATCTCCATCTCCCTCCACTGTGAAGACTGAGTAGCAATATATTTTCTGGATATTTGCTTTTTACTGATCCTTCTCTGCACAATCTCTACTTGCCCATCTTAACCACACAGTCCCTCACCTTGTCTTCCTCGTTTCACTTATGTATCTAAAAAAAGTCTTGTTTCTTTTAGTTATCCCTTTGGTTATTCTTTCCTCTGTTTGCACGTTTGTGCCTCTCATTGTCTTCCCAACTTAACTCAGCTTTTCATGGTACACCACCCTATCCTCTTCCCTCTGCATCTCACTTTATCTCCTGAATGCTACCCTTTTAGCCTTTACCTTCTCAGCCACCTCCCTTAAGACCCATAGTGGTTTATTTTTCCTCCTGTTTTTACTCACTTCTTTTGTGCAGAGGTTTGTTAACTTCACTGCGCCATGCCTTATTTTGGCCAACTGCTCCACCAGCCCCCCCGGCTATCTCCCTGCTGGTCATCTATAAAACATTCATCCATTTTCTTAAAATCTGACCTGCTGAAGTCATGGACCCTCACCCTTGTGGGATTTTCTCTGCCATAATCCTTATGTTAAACCACACTTTATGGTGATCTCTCATCCCCAGGTGGAATTCCACCTTGGTGCCTGCAATACTGTTCCTGTCAGTGAGGACAAGGTCTAGTATTGCTCCATCTTGAATGGACTCCCTAACTAGTTGCCTAAGAAATGCCCACTGCTGGGAGTCTAGAATGGCCATGCTTCGAGACAAGGTTATGGCTGAGAGGTCCACTATACCTTTGGTAGACTGAATTTCCCCTCCAGAAGCACCTGCCCCTTTTCTGCCATTGCACTGATAGCCTCCCCATTGTATTATCTACTTTATCCCCTTGTGCAGGAGGTCTGAAGATTACCCTGTTGTGAATAGTAGCTCCAGATCCTGCCTCCATGATGACCCACAACACCTCCAACCCCTCCTGTAGCCATAGGTTCCCTTTCATTTCTGCCACTTTGACACCATCCCTCACATAAAGCACAACCCTTGCATCCTTCCTCCACTCCCTAGCCTTCCTGAACTGATTGTAGCCTGGTATGACCATGTCCCAGTCATGGCTTCCTGTGCACCATGTCTCAATAATGGCCACAAGATCCAGGTATGCCTCCACCATGTTGGCCTGTAGATCTGGAATTCTATTTCTAAGACTTCTTGCATTGGCACAAATGTCTCTACACAGCTTGCTCCCACTCTGCCTGCACACTCTCCTCCTTCCTTCTTTTGCTCCTACTTGAAACTTTCTTATCTAACATGTCCTCCTCACTACCATCTTTATGCCTTGCCTTCTCAGCACCTCCCTTTCCACCTCTTTTGTTCCTGTCCCCCTTGTCCCCTACTATGCTTCTGCTTGATTTACCTTGTGCCCTTCAGAGTTTCCTCCCCTAATGTCCTCTCTTGCTTTTGCTTCAATCTTTTGGGTGGTGAGGTTGTGCCCCCATTTGTATTTCTGCCTCCCCCATTGGCTACTTCAAATGTTCATCAATGTAACATCTAAACCTTCCTCTGAGGACTGTGGTGCCCTCCCAGATGAATGCAGACTTTCACCTCTGTATACACTCCCCATAACCTTCCAGACTGGCCCTTAGTGTCCAGTGAATCCAAACCCCTCCTCATTGCACCATTTTTTCAGAAAAGTGTTGAAACTCCTGGTGCAGAGGAACCTATCCTCTCCATGGCCATTGACTAAAAAATAGTCCATGAAATCAGTGAAAGAAAGAAAGAAAAAAAGAAAGAGAGAAAGAGAGAGAGGGAGGGAGGATGGAAGGAAGGAAGGAAGGAAGGGAGGAAGGGAGGGAAGGAAGGAAGGGAAGGAAGGAAGAAATATTCCTTATTGGCATGGATTTGTGGTTTAACTGACCATCCTTCTAGCTAAGCAAGAATCAAGCATTGACAGACAGAGTTGCACCTCTGTAAGCATAATGACTGAATATAATACCCTGCTGTAATGACTGTTCACAGTTTTTCTCTGTTATTGCTACATGATACAGTTTCTGAGATACACTATCTTTAAGAATTGCCTTATTCATGCTTAGGAAAATCAAGCCACAGAATACTAGAACAAACATTTGTCAATGACGAACGTTCACTTGCAGGTATTTGCAGTGGTGTTTGGCACTTGGGCATGGCTTAAAAAAAATCAGCGATAAAGTAAAATGAGGGCCACAGTTTAACAACTGGTTCTATCCTCTGAAGCAGGCAGCATAAGAGTTTTGGTATAAACAGAGTGACAAGCATTGGGGGTGTGCCTTTGGGTTGTCTGCCATAATGATCACACCATTTTACCTCATCCCTGCAGACACTGAGAAGTGTTGCAGTGTGCCATGGGGTTTTCAGGCTTTACACTTACCCCATTCCATAAGAAAATATGCTGAGATGGGTAAAGTATAGGAAAATGGGGTAAACTTTGGGTCCAAAAAGTCCAAGGCTCACCTTGATGCCTGTCACTGGCTGCAGGGTGGGAGTGGAATGGCATGAGCATTACAGCTGACAATGCCACCATCCCCAGAGTCCCCATAGTCCAGTATGTTACTCAAACCACCACCTCCTCCCCCCCAAAAAAAATAAAAAAGTAGCAGTACAAAAGACCAATAGACTGGTTGGTCATCTGATTCAAAACACTTTATCACAAAGGTAACATGCTGGCAGCAGCACATACGAAACACAAAAATGACACAAGTGGACAGAGATTCTGTTGTACACAATAGACAACTTAAGTGACAATCCAAGTAAACAAGTTCCAAATAACACTCACTCAAATTAAAGACTACAATATCACAGAGCCTGGAAACCACATCTCAAAAATAAAATGGAGCTGAAATCTATGCTGAGCTAGCATAGTCTAGTTCTATTAAAAACTAATCACCCAAGTTCAAGGAAGCACATTTCACCCCAGTGTGGTTCTGTGCCCCTCTAATATAGTCTTATTTAACTTAACAAAGGCATAGTCTAGACACAGTTTTATTTTTATCACCCACCATGCAAGTTCTGTATATCATTTTTGACTTTGTTTAGCAAGGTAAATGACTGTAAAATGTATCTTGAAAATACCAATCAAGTAACAACACTGGATCTTGTTATTATTGTACAACGCTTGTCATTTGCTTTGTTTTTTCCTTAATAAGTGGAGGAAAATTAGTTCATTTCGAATCCCCATTAAGTTTCTAAAATTGTCTTTAGCTACCTGTCCCTGGACAATCTTTAAGCCATGCAGAGTATCAGGGCACTTATTAATGTACAGTAATGATCTTACACACTGATAATAAAGAACATGGTAATAGGAACAGTAGCAAACACTTTCTAATCAAAGTCCGAATTATTTAATAAAAGTACATACTTACATTTACCAGCAAATATACTGGCTATGTGGATAGAATAAAACTGATAAAAGCTATACTGGTTGAAGACAAAAATCCAGTCCAAAAAAGTACCTGATTAAAATTGAGAACTGAGCAGAAGATCCATGACAGAAGCTGCTACATGCTGTAAAATCTCTGCCCGATTTATCTCCTGGCCACCCCGAGTCATGTTGTCTCTTCCCATTTCCCAACAGCACTGAGCAGAGGAAGTCTCTACACAGATTCGCACCACTGCACCCCCCCCCCCACAGGACTCACCCTCTGTGAACAAACTGAGGCTGGAGTAGTACTGATCCTGACTCCTGCCATTGGACGACCTGTGCTGTTCTCCAACTGGCAAGACCTGAGACTCATTACCGACACCCAACTGCCTACTCTGCGTGCCGCTGTCTGAAACGTTTGGCTGCTGGGATTTTTACTCCTGCTCCCCGCTCACTCTGTTCACTCCTCATTCACCAGTGTGCCAATTCATTCTCCGACTCCAGTGAATTACAGCTCACTGGTGTTAGGCAGCCCAAACATTTAAAGAGTGCACCCTTGCTGGCTACACCCACTACTGGAAGCCACAGCCAATCAGGAGCCAGAAGCACGAGGTGGACCTGGTTGGGAACTGCAGGAGTTAAGGTCCGCTTGTCTAGGTCACTGTTAGCAAAGCACTAACTCATTTGCGAAGAGCACTGATATCAGTTCACCTATGCAAATAAGCTGACTAGGCTTGTATATAGGCATACTGGCATATCCAAAAGTCTGTGAAGGTGTTACACAGCTGCACTATGTAATGCCTCCCCAAATATGGTCTTGTGCCAATGCACCCCTACCTATTAGCCCATCAATGTGTCAAACAACATTTACTGATAGTCTAGAGGTCCCTAGCCATCTCCATTCACTGGTCTATTTGTGCACCAACAGCTCTCAGCAGTTTAGTGGCCTCCACACACCCTGCTTTCTGCCAGCTGTAAAATATGTGCCCCCCCTGTAGCTGATATTGTTATGCTTATTAGTCAAATGTTGGAAGATTTTGTTTCAGGACAGTAAGCTCTTCCTTTAAGTAGCCCTGCTGGCTTTTACTGGAGAAGGTAACTTTTCAAATAATACACCAGCCAGGCCAGTGGAAAAGTCAGTGGGTCTAGTGGATGTGCCAAGAAATTAGCCTTGCTGGCTAGTGGCTACAAAATTCAATTTTGACCACTGCCCCATGCTGCCAAAATGTCCTTCATTCTGCCAGAATGTGTGTGTGTGTGTGCACATGCGTTTGTGTGTGTGCATGTATGTTGGGGGGGGGCATTCGACAGTTTGCAGGTTGTGCCATTATGGAGGGTCAAGTCATACCAATGGGTTGGGTGGACTCTCCAATAGGTCAGTTGAGCATTCTAATGGGTACACGGGCACTCCAGTTTGTTGTGATGGGCAACAGAGAGAGCCGATCAGAAGCCACAAGATGCACAGTAGGCTGTCCCACCATGTTATACTGCCAAACAGGGACTTGTGTCTTGTGATTGGCTCTCTTTGTAAAAGGATACATTGGAAACAATAGTCTTAATCACAAGCCTTATTTACTTGAAAAAGAACATTTTACAGTTACAGTGCTTGGTGTTTATATATGACCTAAGCCACACATGTTACGGTGCTTGGTGTTTATATATGTTAACCTAATCCACACATAAGATCACACAGTGTTTAGCACTTACAGTGTTCGGTTTTATAGTTTTTACTATCACCTAACTTCTCCTCATATTGTTTCTCTGAAAGAACTTCATTTTCAGGAAAAAAAAATTTTTTTTTCTTTGCCCTGTTGCCTAAATCCTGGTCTTACTCTGCCTTGGGAGACCTTCCTGTAGTTTTGTCTTTTGTTCGCATTCAGGTACCTGTGCCCAGAGAAGGAGACCCTTGTTTTGACATTGCCCAGGATGTATGGGCGGAAAAAAAAAGTTAACCGCAACCACAAGACCAGAGAAAAACAGAAAAAAAAAATATCATATGAAGGGTCTCCATGTCTGAGCACACAAACGTCTTCCCAGCTGGGTAATACCAGGATTTAGGCAATGGAGCCAATAAAAAAACACTTTTTTTTCTGAAAACAAAGTTCTTTCAGAGAAACAATGTGTGGAGAAGTCAGGTGAGAGTAAAACCTATAGTGCCTGATCATGGTTAGCAAGACATAGCCAAAACAGAACAGTACAAACAGCTGCAGAACATTGCATGGGTCCAAGGCAAACCCGGATAAATCGACCACTTTCTGTGCTAACAGGATACCTTGGTGCTGCTATCTATTGGCTAGCCCAGCGCTTCTTACCATGCAGTTGATTGGCCTGAGCAATCGGTCTCCCTCATGGACAAGTGACTGGGACACAACTCTTGAAATGCAATGCCATTTCAACAAGCCCCAACAACCTACTTCCCACTTTCAAGTTCAACAATACCAGGACGCACAGAATTCGAAAGAAAGTCTTTGAAGTTCTGTGCCGGCAGAGTGAGGACTGGAGCACAGCAGCAGTCTGGGAGAAAGAGTGGCCAACTTTCCCCCCTCCTAACCCCAAACAAGAATGACAGCTACTGCCCCTGAATGGTGGTACAGAGCTGGTGAGTGTTTCCATGAGGGACACAGAGTGAGTGAGGGAAGCAAGAGCCATGGGAAATATGGAACTGCAATTGGTTTCCCAGACAGCGGAATGAATGGCAGTCACTGGCAACCCACTGTGCCCTGGTCTCCTGGCCACCATCACTGCTGTTTCTCCTGTCCCTGTCTGTGGAGCACACTCTGTTTCTCTGCCACCCATGTCATCCCTATTAAAAAAAAACACTGTAGATTTTATGTACGCATCTACCTCAACAGCACGCCCTCTCTCCCCCTTCCAGCCCTCAAAACAAAGATGTCAGCTACTGTTCACACATGGTGGTAGGGAGATGGTGAGTGCTCTTACATGGAGGAACACACAGCAAGGAAGTGACAGCCATGGAGAAACATACAGAACTACTATCGGTTAGTCACCAGCAGCCGAACCTGCCCTGGTCTCCCGGACATCATCTCAATACAGTATGCTCATTGTCTCAGACTTATTTTTACTTTTACTAGACTCCCTGAAGTAGAAGTGAAGTGTGAATCAGGCAGTCAGGCTAGCAAGACTACAGAGGCAGCACTCTGGGATGGCAGTCAGCAATACTCAGGAAAAATGGGAGTGTTAGAGTGTGTCACTGGGAATTTAAAAAAAAGAAAAACATTCCACAGGCCAGAATCAATTACTGATTGATCTAGCTCCAGTGTAGGTGGAGTGCTAAAGACAAGCATTTGTCAATGCTGAACGTTCAAATAAGCAAGGACCATGGATCCATTTGCAGCAGCTGGCAGGAGCCCGAGCTGCACCCAGAGCTATCTTAGAAGACTGTGTGTGTGTGTATGTGTGTGTGTGGGGAGGGGGTGTAAGGGGAGCAGGGACCATCACCACAGATCCACTTGGAGCGACCAGAAGGAGAAAGCTGTAGTCATAACCCCGGCTATGCATTGCTGTGAACTGTAATGGGCACGGTTGGAGTTAGGTCTACAGAAAGAAATGAAGTACTCCCATTGGAGCGGTTCATTTCTTTTAAGTACAGAATGCATTTGGGTGGTGGGGCAGGGCCAGACAGTGGCTGTGTAATGTGTGGGGTGGGTGCCGCTGGGGGGATGTTTAATGCTGTATTAGGGCACATTTCAAATTAATTACTCACTACTTCGGACTCCCCGGCTCTGGCAGCTTTGATGGGGGAGCTACAGCCCTGTGTGGCAGATGGCAGCCGCCACTGCGGCCATGTTTATTGAAATGCTTTACTAGGAAAGGCACATCGGGAGGCATGTCATCAGTGCCGCTGCATGACTGACTTGTCTCTGATTGCAGCGGCACTTTCTTTGCAAGTTGTGTCCACTTTACATAATGCTGGTGTCACCACTAACATGCTGGCTTATTGGGGGAATGAGGGACACACCTACTAAAGCATGCCCTGCATTCGCCAATACAGACACACCTCTGAAATGTGCTACTAGCGCAAGACATTCCTTATGCAAGCACACAAGTGAATGCAAAAAAATAGAACCCCTTTAGTTAAGTTAACATTACCCTATAATACTGTACTGTTGTAAAATGAAACTGTCCTTGTCTTTGGACATCAAGCTCCTCGTGCAGTCTTTACGCTAACAGTATCAGACTCATCACTTAATAAGGTATCTGTAGGTATAGTGCAATCCCTCAACCAAATGTAGCAGTGTCCAATAACTCACTTAGTTGTGACTGGTGTTATCTCTCTTAGCTGAGGGCTGACACCAAACGATAACCATTTCCTGGTGTTGGACAGGGCTGGGTATTTTCTTTTTCATTTTGTTTACCGGGGTGAACGAGGCACAGCCCATTACTGGTCACACATAAATATTGGAACAGTGCAAGGCAGATGATAAAAATACAATACTGTATAAATACTACATTTTGAATACAATTTTTCAAACTGCTTCTAAGAAACATCATAACACGGACATGGTATGACGGCATAGCCAGATAAACAAATCTCAGGGATACTTACCATGTTTAAGGATAAGGTGGCATCTGCTCGCCAGAGGGTTTCCCACAACATTAAAAGTTCCTTTAATAATTAAGTATTTATACACCAATCTAGTTCACTCCCAGATGTAGTTTACTTCTGTTTGTCAGCACTGTCAGAAAAATTAGATCCTGACCCCTGACATAAGTCAGAACCTTAGGTTCCGTGGTCAAGATTGTTCCCGCCACATAGTCCCATGACTCCTCTTATTCCTTCTAATTCACCCGTGGTTGAGATTATACCTTGGGACAAAGACTTTCCTACTCTGGCTCTGAATTTACTAGTTCTCCCACCTTGCTATGAGCTTCAGCGTCACACATTTCTCACATACAGTACTACATGGCATCCCAGCTTCAGTTCAGCTGATGTGCAGGAGGCAGTACCAAATTAGGGACTTTCACTCGGGCACTCCAGGCTGATAACCACACTGGCTCTAGGTGCCTCTTATCAGCCAGTTCCTTATGATCACTGGATGGTGTGCTGGATACCAGCACAGCAGCATGTTCCCCAACTTGTCCTTTGGCAGTGGTTGGCAATCTCCCCATCCTGCTGCCAGAGGCAGTATCTCAAATGTCTATCCCAGCTTGGGATTTTGTATATGATTAGTAAGTCCATCTCCTACTTGAAGCAGCTCAATCTCTGTAACGAGACTAGTCACCATCTTCAGCATAGCTGGCAGCATATCTCAGGAACGGGACCAAAATCATATTACAAAAAGTGAACACTCACTTTGGTGAGATTCTCTGTGTACTACAAGGGTACCTGCAACTTCTCTTGAGGTGCAGCCCAATAGGATGCCTACCCCATCCCTGTCTTTCACTTACACTTTTCCCAGTATTAATGGTGATCTGCACTAAATGGCATGCAGACTCCAAATCCATATAGTCTTTACCGCTGTTCTTTTGTGGGTCTATATGATAATGGTGAACGCCTAAAGGAGATCACCGTTATTGCTCAGTCAGAGTGCCAAACACATTTTCGGCACTCTGACAACCCTGGTGCACCAGCACAATGGCACCAGGAGATATTTTTACTGCTTTCTGAGGGGGGGCTGTGCCTCCCCACACCCCTCCGCTCACAGGGGGCTTCATCCCCCACACCTCCCTGCTTAAGGATTCTCAACTCCAGGGGGGTGCATGTTGGGGGGGTTGAAAGCAGTAAAATTAAAAAGGTTTAGCCAAGTGGAATAAAAATCACACCAGTGCCCAGACCCAAACCCAGTACCTCAGCCACCCCAGCCAGTAGCCAGTCCCTGATGACATGACACAGCTCGACCGGCAACTGCAGCTCCACCCCTACAGCCTCTCCACCCTCTCCCAGCCCACGCTTGCCGTGCTCGCTCCCACCCACCCCCATGTGCGTACGTATAGCAACATCCTGCCACCTAGTTCACCCACCCCCTCATCTGGTCGCCCTACCTTTCAATTGCCGTTAGTAGATTGTGCCACGAAGGTGTCTCCATAATGGACGGTGTCCTTCCTCATGGGCCCACTTCACAGGTTATCTTCTTGTGTCTGACCCTGAAGGCTAACAGATGACTAAACAACGAGTTTGCTATTCTCGCACACTGCATCCATAGACAACTATTACAAGTGAGGAGCCCATGCTTCCTCAGGTGGCCTGAAAAATGTTCTGAAAATAGGGTGCCCCAAAGGTACACCTGTATCCATCTATTACTCTGCCATTTTGACACTTCTCAAGTCATAACCCAACTGGCATTCTAGGCTATACCCACTGGCTCTCAGAGGCTCTACCAATCAGTAGGCTCAGTGATCTGTCATTCTAGTAAACAAGCTGTCTCTTTTTACTGGCAAGAGGCAGTTGTTACATTAGTATAAATACAAGGCAGTTCATCAAATTTAAATTCATTCATTCATTTTGGTACAAGGATGATGCTATGGGTGATAAAATCTGTCTGAGTTATTTTTCTTCCTAATACTTTTCTGTTGTACACAGGTACCAGTACAGTAGATACCAGCTATAACATTTTATATTTTTTTATAATACATAGTGAAGTATGATACAGTCCGTTTCAATTCTGTGCCTTTAGAATGAGTTCACTTTTCAGTTGTGTGGAGACAAAAGTCCATTGCCAATTCCTTGTCTGTAATCTTCATTGTAAAACATTTGGTTGTGTGCATTAACATTTTTGCTTGTGTGCCTTTTGTTATGCTCTCTGATCCTGTCCCAGTTGGCCTTCATTCCTTCTGGCCTTCCCAGCCATATCACCCTGGCTTCCCCCAGGGCATACCTCTCCAGTAGTTTCCCATGGCTTGCCTTCCAAAGCAGGGTGGTGGGGAGTTCCCTCGACCCACCAGGACTGTATCCAGATTCTGGGAGGTGTCTGATTCACCACATATATGGTCTACAGAGGCCAGTGGTCATCCTTTGTGACCGGGAGACTTTGCCATTTTTTTCCCCTGGGAGATGTGGCATGTGCTGACATCAGTTCACATGCACCAATGTCTGCCATGTCTCCCCCACCTCTTTTAACCTGGCTACCTCTCCCCTGGTTTCCACCAGGGGCTAGTTGAGCATCAAGTTCTTCCCCACCCTCCCCCAGGAGGAAGAGGAAAGCAGCCCTGCAGATGCTCAATCCTCCTCCCCATGGCAGGTCCTCCAACACCTGTGGCTCCCTTCTGAACCCAGGTCATTGGTGTCACAAGTGGTAGTGCTACCACTGTGCTGGTGGGCTCACCCCATGTGCCTGTTCCCTGTTAGTAATGCACTAATTAGGTGTTTATTGCTAGGTGTTAAAAACAACTCACAGATTTGTCTCTTACTAACACTTTCACTACTCACTGAACCCTGCTGAGCTGCTGAACATGGACGCATTGACAAGAAATGTCCTGCCTCGTGATGCCAATCTCAAGTTTATTGCAAAGTCATCCACAACCAGCAGGGATGATCTTGCTGCTGAATTCAGGGTAGATATCTCCTGCATTATCTGCATCACACAACAGAAGGAGGTGATACTGACTGATTGGGAGAGTGGGTGCCTGAAAACACAGAAAAGAAAATGGGATGGAAAAGGCATCCTTGAGGAAGATGCCCATCTGTGGTGGTTTTCTGCCACTCATGAGTGAGGGATTCCACTGTCGGGGCACATACTTCTCGAGAAGATGATGAGCCTGTCAGTTGGGATGTGGTTTGATTCTGAACCCGCCTCCAGGTAGTTGTCACGTTGGAAAGAGACACTCCATATGCTACTAGAGAGGGCAGGAGGACAGAATCTGATTGGCCACAGGCAGCCAATGACTGGATGAAGACTGTTCTGTCAAATCTGCTAGCAGACATTGAGAAAAGAAACATATCTGATACAGATGAGACTGCCTTATTCATTAGGGAAACACCTGATGAGACATTGTTGTTTAAAAGTGAAAGCATTGCTGAACACAAACAAGCCAAGGAATATGTCTCCATTATGGTCTGTACCAGTTGTGATGAATCTGAAAAATTAAAACTTCTGCTGGAGGGCCAAGCAAAAAAAATGCTGCTTTAAGGGAATAAATGTGGCAGCTCTACCAGCAGAATGCACTACTAGCAGAAACACTTATATGATTTATGACATCATTCATGACTGTCTGAAGTGCACTGATAAGAAAACGCAGAAGCAAAAAGGGGAAAATTGCAATTTTCATGAGCAATTGTCCAGCACACAAGCCAATAAGTTTGAGAAGCGCATCCTTTTTTTTTTAACCACCAAATTTTACATCATTATACAATTGATAAACTACTAGGTCATTTACAGCCCAAAGCAGCATTACTGGTACAGAATTGTTTCCAAGATTGTCACAGACATTGACAGTGGTACTCAGTCATTCAACTCAAAAGCACAAGCCATGAATATCTTAGATGCAATCCACTTAATAAACCAGCCCTGGACTGGTGTTTCAAGTCAAACAATACAAAATTGTTTTTAAAAAGCCTGCTTGTATGGATCAAGCAATAAGCCAATCAGCCACTCAGACAAGAGCCTGACACCCCCCCGCCACTTGGAATGCACGCTGATGATTTTGCTGCTTATGTGGCCATCGATAATAAGGAACTAATGTCAGGTGAAGATGAAGTGAGGAGGAAGATGATGAAGAGGCTGCACCCATCACTGGAGAGATGTGATGAGTCATAAGAAAGGTACACTGCTACACTGAAACAAGGGAAGAAACAGATTACAATTGGTACTATGCATTTGAACGCCAGCTGGAGCGACTGACTTCTAGAAGCACACATCAAATGAAAATCACAGCTTTGCAACAAATGAATAAAAACTGTTTTTCTTAGCTTGAATTACTCTAATGCTTGTATGCCAATACTGTACTTTTAACTTTCTAACTTGGCGATTTTGCATTAAAGCTGATCAAAGACTAATGCAGTCTACAGTACCTGATGTAAGTGAAGCAGGTTACTAGTTTAGCTTGCTTAACTTGTTCCTTGTCAGTTTTAGTCAGTTTTGGTTGCATGCATTTTCGACTGTGTGCACAAAATTTGTGTTCTCCAAGTGTGTACATGCAATCGAAATTGACTGTAACTGTATAAGGGATAGTTCTTTGCAGCCTTATTGTCAAGTACTCATATTAGCATTGCATTTTAACAAACTATGATGTAGGAACTCAGCATTAAAGGTCTGTAAAAATTCAGTTCCTATCTCAAACACTGAGTATTGACATATTTTCTTTGTAACCCAAAATTGTTTCTATTTTTTTTTTTAAATATGCATCATAACTGATATTATGTATAAGGGTGTAAAGCAATCTCGAGGTTATGATGGCCAAAATTAACTCACTCAACCTTCGGTCTCATGGCTAATAACTATTGCCAGAACCTCTTGAGAGTTTTACACCCTCACTATAAGGCTATTTAAAAGCAAGTCAAAACTGTTGCAGATTTTACTTTATAGTTAGAGTAACAATAGCGCAAAGACAAGCAGTGCTTGCCAGATGGCTGGCAACTTTACTGCAATTCTGCCTCACAATTCACCACTGTTACTCAGTGATGTGGGATAATTGGTGATGACTGTCACTTATTTGAAAATAGCCTCAGTGTATAGTTTTGCGTAGTTTATCCCCTATGATTTTTTTTTTACAGACATGGTGATTCAATATGACTGTATGTGGTATGAGACACCAATATGGTAAATGTGTCAACTCAGAAATCACTCACTTTGGATTCTACTAAGGTACTTGGAACACTCTCAGGCAGTTGTATGTCATTATTACTGTGATAAGCTGGCCTATGGTAGATGGAGAGGCAACACACTGGGTTTAAAGTTCACAGAAAAAAAATGTACTTTTATTGCTCCAAATGTAAATTATTGCTCCAGAAAAGCATAATCAGTCAATTCAACTTCTCCAGCCTGGCTAGGTAACAGAAAGGTTAACACAAAACAGGTCTTTCAGGCTGACTTGACAAAAGCAATCTTTGAACCACCTATATGGGCCAGCTGTTTGTTCAATATACAGTCTCAAACAAAACAAATGGTTTGTGGGCCAGCAGTTTTGAATGCACAGTCTCAAATAAAACACAAACCGTTTTCCTTTTCTGTCTTATTTGTAGGCTATCAGCAGTACATTCCAATTACTATTTTTGGCCCAACTGGCTAGGCCGATCCTTTACCTCAGGACTCTCTGCTACAGAAATGGTCTGTTTCCCAGCAGCAGGTTTCAACTTCTCCCCAAGGGATCTCTCCAACAATTAACAATTCCTCTTGGCTTTCTGCTCTGGTTCCTGTGTTACATTCCACCCTCCATCTTGCAGGGTTCTCTGCCTAGGGGTATCTCCTCCCTGTATCAGTTTCCAGCTTCTAACTGACCCATTGCTGGATTCTCTCTACCTTTTAGCAATTCTTCTAATTAGCAACACGTGGGGAGGCACCCCCACTTGCCTGTTCATGTTGCATTCCCTGCATTTCCTCAGCCTCGAACAAGATGCTAACCTCTTGTTTCCCAGTGTAATAGTTACACTGTCACATACCTCCCCCCTTTGTGTGTCGGCACAGTTGGTTGGCTCCTGACCATTCTCCTTCCAGGACAAGAAGTCCATGTACCCATTCTGGGTCTCTGCCTGGTAGTGTACCTTAAAGGAAAATGGCTGCAGGGCCAAGTACCATCTGGTGATGTGGGGTTCTCATCCTTCATCACCTGTAGCCACCTTAGAGGGGTATGATCTATGACCAGGATAAACTGCCAGCCATGCAGGTAGTAGTGGAGGGAGTCCACAGCCCACTTGATTGTGAGACACTCTTTCTCTATCACCGCATAGTTTTTCTCCTGGGAAAAGAGTTTCCAACTGAGGTAAAGGATAGGAAATTCCTCCCCCTCAAACTCCTGGGAGATCACGGCACCTAGCCCAACTTCAGAGGCATTCGTCTGCAGGATAAAGGTCCTGTTGAAGTCAGGACTGCTTAACACTGGCTCTCTGCACAGTGTCACTTTCAGTTGTGTGAAGACCTGATCACACTCCTCTGACCATTGGCGCTTACTGGAGGCAGATTTCCAGTTGAGGTCTGTAAAGGTGGCTGGCAAGGGTGGAGAAGTGCAGTATGAACCGGCAGTAATACCCTGCCAATTTTAAGAAGGCTCTCATGTGGGTTTTTGTGGTGGGTATTGGGCAGTCGGCTACAGTTTGGACCTTACTGACCAAGAGTCTCACCTGTCCATTGCCTGTACAGTACTCTAAGTACTTTGTTTCAGCCTTGACCAAAGCACACTTCACTGGATTGGTCATCAGCCCTGCTTCTCATAAGGACTGTACTACAGCTGCCACCTTGGATACATGTATCTCCCAATCAGTGCTGTGGATCACCACATCATCTAGGTACGCAGCTGCATAGTGTGCATGGGGTCACAGCAAGCACTTCATGCACCTTTGAAAGGCTGCAGGTGCCCCATGCAAGCTGAAAGGCATGGTATGGAACTGGTATAGGCCAATGGGGGTGGCATATGCTGTCTTTTCCCCGAGACTCTGGGGTCAAAGGGATTTGCCAGTACCCTTTCGTTAGGCCCAAAGTCATGATGTACATGACTTCTCCTAGTCTAGCCAACAGTTCATCTACCTGGGGCATGGGGTAGGCATCAAACTTCAAGATGGCATTGATCCTGCAAAAATCAATACAGAAGCAGGTAACCCCACCTTCTTTTGGTACTAACACTAAGGGGCTACACCAATCACTGCTAGATTCCTGAATCACCCCCAGCTCTAGCATGTCCTGTAACTCCTTCTTAACAGTTTATGGTATGGCTTCTGGCAAGCAATACAATCATTGCAGCTCATTCTCCCCTGGCTCTGTTTCTATATGATGAGCTATCATATGGGTTGTCCCCAGGAGGAAGGAGTAAACATCCAAAAACTGGCTTACCAACTCTCCTAGTTGCTGTTTCTGTTTGTGAGACAGCTCTTCACCCACTGGGACTTGTATCACCAGATTCTCATCAAGCACTTGGGGTCCCAGTTCCACTATGTCTGGTTCTGGGGAAATTAATAGGCTATACCTCTGGTTCCAGAATTTCAGCATATTGACATGGTAGACCTGGGTCTCTTTTCACCTCTCTGGCTGGCAAACTTCATAGTCAACTGGGCCCACCCTCCGGGTAACTTTGTAAGGCCCCCTCCATTTGGCTAGAAGCTTATTCTGGCTGCTTGGCAATAAAACTAGTACCTAATCCCCTGGTTTATATTCCCTTAACCGGGATCCCTGATTATAGTAGTACTCTTGTCTTTGTTGAGCCTTCACCAGATTTTCTAGGGCAAATTTCCCCACCTGATCTAATCTTTCCTTCAATTGAAGGACATATTGCACCACATTTTCAGTGTTGGGATCGGGTTTCTCCCACATCTCCTTTACTACATCAAGAACACATCGGGGGTGGTGCCCATAGAGGAGTTCAAAAGGAGCAAACCCTGTAGAAGCTTGAAGGACCTCCTGCATTGCGAACATCAGTAAGGGAAGTAACTTGTCCAAGTCCCTGACTTCAGTGGTTATGAACTTTTGAAGCATCATTTTAAGTTTTTTGTTGAATAGCTCCATGAGGCCATCCATCTGGGGATGGTAAATTGAGGTTCTTATAGAGCTGAATCCCAATAAAGTACAAACCTCCTGAGTCAGGCAAGACATGAAGTTTGTTCCCTGGTCAGTCAACATTTCCTTTGGTATTTCCATATGTCTCAAGACCTTTAATAGTTCCCCGGCTACAATTTTGGCCAAAATACTTAATAACGGGATGGCCTCAGGGTACTGGGTATCCTGGTCTACAATCACCAGAATGTATTGGTACCACTCTGCACTCTTTTCATGGGGTCTCACTATATCAACCCAAATTTGGTCATAAGGTACCTCCATAACTGGTAAGGGCACTATAGGGGCCCTTGGATTGTTCTTTGGAGCTACTAATTGGCACTCAGGACAAGAAGCACAAAAATCTTTAACATGTTGATAGATGCCTGGGCAAAAGAATTGGGGCAACAGTCAGGTTAATGTATTCTCTACCCCACAGTGCCCTGCCACAGGAATAGAGTGGGCAAGGTGGAGTAACTCCCCTTGAAAGACTGAAGGAATTAGCAACTGATGCCATTTATCCCCCTTCTGGGCTTCCTTACTCACTTGATACAGGATACCCCCTTGTAACTCAAAATGAGGATAGCATGCTGCTCAATTCTCATCTACCACTTCCCCTTCCCTGACAGCCAACAAGGTGTATACCCGATTGAGTACACCATTGGCCCATTGTTCTTTGGCAATGTCTGGGCAGTGCTTTAACACATCTTGCTTTGATAGGGATGGTCCTCTGGGACTATGGTTAGGTGGGTCAGCGTTAGGGTCGGGCCATGGGACTGGACCCACTTTTGCCTTTGCTTCACCTCTCTCCTGTGAATCTGCCCCTTTGGGACCTCTTTCCTTTGCTGCCCTATGTTCTCACTTAGATTTGTGGGTTCTTGTCTGGGCATTAAAAACCCCTGGGTCCGGGAAAGGAAATACTTCCCCCAGCTGCAGGTCGCTGGCCCTCCCCCCTTTATAACCCTGAGAGTGGGTAATTACCAAAGATAAGTCTGCTTTCCATAAGTCATCAAACCATTTCCAATCTCTCCCCAGTAACACTGGATAGGGTAACCCTGGGGCAACCCCCACCTTTATAGTCTCTGTTTGGCCCCCCAGAGTAAGTGTAACCATAGCACCAAGGTAAGCCTTTACATCCCCATGCACACATCGGATAGGGATGGGGTTCTGGTCCTGCCAGCATCATGGGTTCACAAGGGTCACTCTGACTAGGGTCTGGCAGCTTCCTGAGTCCACCACAGCCTCCATCTCTATTCCTTCCACCTTGACAGAGATCACAAAATCTCAGGATTCAGAGCTCCCACCTCCACTGTACAGTGAAGACACCTCTGCAAATGTGCAGTCTATGAAGTTACAGTCCATGTGGGGGCAGTTTTTTGCAAAGTGACCCTTCTATCCACATGAGAAACATGCCCCTGTGTCTCGGCTATGGGTGATCCTCTGGGTTTAGGCAGTGGGCCCACAGTAAATGTCTCCCTGAGCTGCTGGGTTGTTGTCTTTCTCAGACTCTGACCCTTATTTGGCCCATAACCCCCTCCCTACATGCCCAAGGTCCCTTCACAGTTCCAGCCAATATTCCTTCAGTCTGGCTCCTGGGACAATTCCCCATCTTCCCAGGTGGCCTTGTAAGCTGGGTCACAGGGTGGGAGGAGAGTTCAGCATACAACACTTGTTCTGAGATCTGCATGGCCTCTGCTAGTGTGGTGATCTTCTGTTTGCAGACCCAGCTCTGAATTCCCGGGGCAGGATGTTCAGAAATTGTTCCAAGATGATTAACTCAGCCACCTTGGGGCCATTACATCGTTCAGGTTTTAGCCAATGCCAACTCAGGTCCCACAGTTGTTGTTCCACTGCTCTAGGTCATGCACCTGCTGCAAATTTGAAACTTTAGAACATCTATCGGTAACTTTCTGCATTGATACATAGGCAGTCCAGGATTTCTGCTTTTACCTCTGTGTACTCCCCAGCTGTGGTACTGTCCATCACTCGATAGGCTGTTTGGGTTTCCCTGGTCATACAGAGGGCAAGGCAGACAGCCCACTGGGGTCTGAGCCATCCAGCAGCTTCCGCCACTCACTCAAACGTTACCAGGAAGGACTAGGGATCATCCTCAGATGTCATTTTGGTCAGCATGGTGTTCATCCTAGGAACCCCTGGCCCCATGATAGCTGGACCAGCCTCACCAGCAGAATCTTGTTGTGGCTGTTGCACCAGGGACTGCAGGAGCTGCTGTTGTTGTTACCCCAGCTGTATAAGAAACTGCTGTTGTGCCTCCAGTTGGGCTTGCTGTGTTTGTTGAGCCCATTGTTGCATCTTCTGCTGCTGCTGAGCCAGCTGCCTGAAAGTCTGTTGTTGTTCAGCGAGGAACTTCAGCACTTTCTCCATATCCATTTTTCCAGAATGTAACTATTCTTGTTCATTCCAGCAGGGGTTTAAATCCCACTTCTCACACCATGTGTGACAAGCTGGCCTATGGTAGATGGAGAGGCAACATGCTGGGTTTAAAGTTCATGAAAAAAAAAGTACTTTTATTGCTCCAAATGTAAGTTATTGCTCCAGAAAAGCATAATCAGTCAGTTCAACTTCTCCAGCCTGGTCAGGTAACATAAAGGTTAATACAAAACAGTTATTTCAGGTTGACTTGACAAAAGGAATCTTTGAACCACCTATGCAGGCCAGCAGTTTGTTAAATATACAATCTCAAACAAAACAAATGGTTTGTGGGCCAGCAGTTTGGAATGCATAGTCTCAAATAAAACACAAACAGTTTTCCCTTTTTGCCTTATTTTTAGGCTGTTATCAGCAATATATTCCACTCACTATTTTTGGCCCAACTGGCCAGGGTGATCCTTTACCTCAGGACTCTCTGCTCCAGAAATGGTTTGTTTCCTAGCAGCAGGTTTCAACTTCTCCACAAAGACTCTCTCCAACAATTAAGCATTCCTTTTGGCTTTCTGCTCTGGTTCCTGTCTTACATTCCACCCTCCATCTTGCAGGGTTATCTGCCTAAGAGTATCTCCTCCCTGCAGCAATTTCCAGCTTCTAACTGACCCCTTGCTGGATTCTCTTTGCCTTTTAGCAATCCCTCTAATTAACAACACGTGGGGAGGCATCCCCCCTTGCCTGTTCATGTTGCATTCCCTGCATTTCCTCAGCCTCAAATAAGATGTTAAGCTCTTGTTTCTCAGTGTAGTGTTTACACTGTCACAATTACAATCTCTGGTTTGGCAGCTTCCTTCCATTTAGAAATTTGTGCTGGCAACAGGGTTGAACTATACCAGACTAAAGCCATCATCAGCTTCAGAACACAGCTACAGGGAAAAGGAACATTGTTTAATTAGGATTAGCACATGAAGCTGAAGTTTGCTTCCAGATGCAACCTTGGAGGACAAGGAAGTTAAATAACTTGGTTAGGATCATACAGTATGCACCTAGGCAGCTGTGGGATTCACACCAAGGTCTCCAGATCTGCAGCTTAGAGCCTTAACCCACTCAACTATTCTGCCTCCACAAAAGCTTAAACTCTTCTCACTCTCACAGATCCAGGTCCTTCACTTCTCAATTCAAATCTGATCTACTCTGCGGCTGATAACTAAGACATTGGAAGTCACAAATTCAACTCTTCATCACTCAGTCACAAAGGTGGGGCTGTATCGCAACATCAGATGGGCTGCAACATTTGCATTTTTACACCAATCCTGATAATATATCCCAAGATTCTTCATGTTACTTCAGTTCATGCATTCCTAGCATCTTCTTAGTTCATAGGCTGGCATGTGTGCCCAGTGACCCTTATGACAAGCTACGAGGGTCAAACTTATCTGCACCCAAGGGCAATGTTTATGTTTTTGCAGTGTGATCCACAATCAGCACTGGCTGCTTGAAAGTTGGTACATGTCTCTGCTACTTGCATTGGTAATCAGACATGTATACACTATTTCCTCATGGTATTCAGGTCACAGCTTGCATCTGAACAAATGAATTGCAAACTCACCTTCACTGTAATATAATCCAAAGGTAGCATGTAGCACACAGAATCAATAGTATGTAGCTGGCCCAATGGCAGAGATGGCTGAGGCACCAGATTGAAACATAGAAACATAGAATCTGTTGGCAGATAAGGACCATACAGCCCTCCTAGTCTGCCCATTTCCCTACTCACTGCTGCAGCCCCAGATTCTATTTGAGCTGCTGCTGTCCTGCTTTACACATCTCCTGGGTACTATTATGTCTCTCTCATGCACTCTTGAACCTTCATATTGTTTTTGCACCCACCACTTCTGCTGGAAAGCTGTTCCATGGCTCCACCACCCTTTCAGTGAAAAAGTACTTCCTAACATTACCCCTGAGTCTTCCACCCTTCAGCCTCATATCATGCCTCCTTGTTCTCACGCAGAGTTTTCTCTGAAATATGCTTTCCACCTGTACCTTGTTTATTCCCCTAAGGTACTTGAAAGTCTCTATCATATCTCCTCTCTCCCTTCTTTCCTCCAGTGAACAGATATTAAGGTACTTAAGTATTTCCTTGTAGGGCTTCTGATGCAGTCCAGGTACCATCTTCATGGCCCTTCTCTGAACTGCCTCTGTTTTGTCAATGTCCTTCTGGAGATGTGGTCTTCAAAACTGGACACAGAACTCCACCTGAGACCTCACCACTGATCTGTACAGTGATATCACCACCTTTTTCATTCTGCTTGTTATACCACTCCCTATGCACCTCAACATTCTGTTTCCTCTCCCCACCACCTTTTCACACTCTTTGGTCACCTTCAGGTCATCAGATACGATAACCCCCTGGTCTCTCTCCTGACTTGTTGTGACTAGAATTCCTCAAACATCATGTACTCCTCTCTTGGATTCTTGTGACCCAGGTGCATGATCTTGCACTTTTTAGCATTGAAACTCAACTACAAGACACCTGACCACTCCTCTAATAGACTTAGCTCCTTTCTCACTTTTTACACCCCCTCTTGTGTATCCACTCTGTTGCAGATCTTGGTGACCTCTAAGAAGAGGCATACCTTTCCCTCCAGACACTCTGCAATGTTGCTAATGAAGACATTGAATTGGACTAGCCCCAGCACCAATCCCTGTGGCACCCTGCTGGTCACCTCCCTCTCCTCAGATTTCATATCATTTACCACCACCACCCTCTGAGTCCTGTCCCTTAGCCAGTTCCCAACCCACTTTACCACTGTAGGACCCACTCCCTGGCTTCTCAATTTATTTAACAGTCTCCTGTGAGGATGCCTCACCTCCTGTCATGCCAGGGACCTAGGATCAGGAACAGACATGGGTTGTTCAGGGGCAGGCCGGAGGAGGGAGGATTGAGCATCACAAGGGCAGCATTCCTCCATTTGGGAGGGGGATATATGCATCTCACTGGGTGGCTGCTACCTGGAGACTCTAAGTGGCAGCACAGTGGGATTCTAGGGAAGGAGCCCCACCCACTTGATGCTGAGAGGTGTTTCCTTTGAGGCGGAGTATATTCTGCATCATTGCCTGACAACAGGATTGAGAAATGGAGAAAACAATTCATGACTGTGGCCAGATGATGGTCTGGTCCCCTGAAGGCCCGACACTGGTGACTGGACATCTCTAGGATCCTATGGCAGAGGATAAGAAAGAGGAGCATTTTAAGTCTCAGGGAAGCTGGGTGATAAGGTTGGGGGGTCTGGTCCATAGCTGAGGTGAATTACCTACTGATTAAAAAAAATCAGTACTTAAGTCCCATAAAAGAAGAGGGTACACATGTATGATGCATATTGTCACTATATGGTATTGCCAGTCTCTAACTCATTGCCTCCTTATGTTTTGTGGGGTACTAGGTGTATGAAAAACACTGTGCAAAACCATTTATTTTCTATTCTCACTGATCCATGCTAGTGGTGAGAAAATCACTCAACCCTTGTGGCATGTGCTTGTTATGCCAGCAGAATTGCCATGCATTATGGGCAATATAATTACCAGGTAGCGCTTTTCCCATAGGGAAACCTGGTTATAATTTGCCGTTATAACCAGCTCGGCTGGTTATAACGGCAAACACGTGCCAGGTTTCCCTTGGAACAGCCATCCATCAGTCGCTGTTCTCCAACGTTCACATTCTGTGACAGAATCCCATGGCGCAGCACACTTCCTGGTCCCTCGTATTTGGGAAACGAAGTTTTTATAAAAAAAAAAATACATATTTTCCTCCAGTAAACCACTTAAAAATGGAAACAAATAATTATTTTCCCATCAGTCTGACGCCACAGCTGAGTCCAGACTGCCCCTGCCTCTCGAAGCCCGGAAGGACGCTGCAACCGCCGCTCGGCGGTAAGTTTATATTAAAACTAAAATCTAAGTATCTACACATTTTTTTAAATAAAATATTCTCTTCATTTTTTCTCCAACAAGTGCAGCCGTATAATTAGGAAGACTGCGGACCGCGCAAAATCAAGACTGGTCCGCAGCTTCCTGAACACTAATGTTAGCTTATTTAATTTTTTATAATTGCTGAGGTGAAAAAACGCACTCCTGCAATTATAAAAAATAAAATATGGGGTGCTGTGTGTAAAACTCAATTTTACACACACCCTCATTGTGGGATGCTTTTTATACACCCCTTGGGCTTCGCCCGCGGGGTTTATGTAACATCCCACAACTCAGGTGTGTGTAAAATCTCGTTAAACACACCACACCATATATTATTCTCTATGTAATACATGGGATGAACATTTCTCTTTGGAGAGGACCGCCTCATTAAAGTACATACTAGTAATGTTCTATAAGGTTCAAGTTTGTAATAGCATTGATCTGACATCAGGTTGATGATATCATGACTTAGAACCCTTTCTACAGGTATATGCATTTGGGTTTTTGAAATGACACCCACCACTATTTCACAGCTGCTGTAACAAGGGATAAAGAAGTGTGTCCCTATATTTCAGCCCAAACCTCATTTTGGTCTAAAGCATAATGTGTTTGTGTAACAAATGTGTCATATAATTGGATCATATAAAACTTGTGAAGCCACAAGACAAACTAAGCCACAAGTTGTAATATTAAAGTGCCTTTTGATATTTGTGCTGACCATGTAAGTAATAGCAAACAGTTGTCTTATGTGTCTGCAAGACAGAAACACAGGATAGAGTTCAAATTACCCTTCTGACTATCTCTAGTGTTTATTCTTATCAGAACAGGCCAAAATGCTTGTATGCACATTCCTAAGTCCAAACCTATTTTTACCTCCTAGACCTTGGTAAGTGGTAGTGACAGCTATTGCTAGCCATATATAATAACAGAATGTACACCATCTATACTTGTGCTGACCAAGGATGAGCTCATACATATACCAAAGAAGTATTGCCTTGTAAGTTGATGTTTGTACTTGTTTTGAACCAATCATAGAAAACCATAGGAAATGATGATGCTGTCTTCCACTACATAAGCAAGCCAGCACACACTGTTATTTTGAAGAATGTACCACTTGTAATCTCTCGCTGTGATTATTGTTATAATCATTAAATTCTTCCACCTTCAGTCTCGTCTCCGTTCATCTCCTTTCTAAGTATCTGTAATTGATAATTTACTAACTGTAATTTTTTTCCACAACGCTACACTGCAGTGGTTCAGTATTCACCTACCAGATTGGAGAGAGGAGGAGCTCTACATGACTTCACAAAAGGAGCAAACTGGTTACAAAAAGCTTTTAATTTCCATATAGAAAAGATACAAATCACTGCAAGAGACAATGCCGTGTTGGTTGGTACAGCAGCCATAACGAGGGCGGCGAGGGGTGCATGTGGGCAGACTTCCTCATGATAGAGAGCATGTAAATGGATTTGTTTCCATCGACTTGGGCCACCATCATGGTGATAGTGGAAATGCATGCAAGAGAGAGAGCCCATTTCAGTGTGTTTTGCAGAGGTGAGCAAATAATGACAACTAACAATAAAAAAAGACAGTAAATTAACAGAATAATTCCCAGATATTATAAAAAGTAACACATGGAAATGTATGTGTTGCAGTGTACCTCTCAAGCTTCCCTCTCATGGTTTGATTTCACAGAAACCTTAAGTATAACAGCACCATAACAAATAGATTCTCCTGCTTTATTCTGTGTGTTGGCAAGCTGTCACAATTTATGGAAGGTTGGTGGATTTGGAGGCACACTGCATGCAATACTTCCATAAATACTTTAGTAATAAGACACAACAGTGTGTGTGTTATTGTGCATTAATGTCACACCTCAGGTGGTTGAAGCACAAGGCTACAGGCTGAGTGCGTTCAATGCCTGGGAAATGACATTACTACACAATAACACACATCCCTGGAGTGCCTTGTTATTATTATACAATGGCTCATTCATAATAAAAAAGAAAATGGATTAGAAATATATTTTAAAATAGTTTTTTAAGTCACTTTTCTTCTGGGTAGGGATACCTAGAAGGAAAATAGTGCCTGATGTGTTGTTTTTTGTCAAGTAGGTGGTGCTGCTGCTGATTTTTCTAGTAGTTTGGGCTTGTTCTCTCTGCCTCTCACCACTCCCCCCCCCCACACACACATTGTGATTCTGGTAATTACCTCCTGCCATTGAGTTTGATTGAGCCAGTCCCGCTTCTTCCTATGGGAGCGAGTGAAGATGTGGTTTTTGTTTTAATTTTATTTACCTTCAGACCACAACCTGCCAGAACTGCAGTCACACTGGAAAGGAGCTGGGCAGAGACTTTTAATTCAATTGGTAAGTCACCCCTTCTTGAAGCAGGTGTTTGTAGGCTTCTTCTGCCTGCTTGTAAATTTAAAAAAAGAGCCACTAAGTTTTTTGAATGAGCTGCTTAATTTTACAAACAGTGGATGCATGCAGCTTTCTGGAGAAAGGTTGAAGCACATGCTCAATAGCAGCACTGAAACTGGAGCCAGCTAGGACATAGCAGCTGTTTCTTTGTTGATTTATAATGAATTTACTTCTCACAGGACCGTCCCCCACCCCAAAAAAAAATACAGACTCATGGGATTCACAAAAGGGATGCACCTAACGCATCTGAGATGTACTGGTGTATTTTGGACTTTCGCCTAATTGCAAATTCTGAAAGGGCAGTGATGTGCCAGCATATTGCCAATGCACCAGCGCATCTGGAGGGTGCATGCAGGGGGCATGCTCATGCATATGGGGCACAGCCCTATTCACAACCCACGTTGGAGGTGTATCTCTGGTATCCGGAGTAAGTCTGAAGATGCTCCTTCAAAAGTTAAGTCTACAAACTGTAGACTTAAGTGGGTGGCCACCTACAGGCAGGCTGCCATACTGTAGACAGCAGAATGGCAGCCTGCCTACCCTGACAGTTCAGTGTACCCCCACCCACTCATATCCCTGTAATGTAACAAATATTACCAGACATCCCTGGTAGTCTAGTGTTTCCCCATCACCTTGCCCGTATCCCCATAATGTAACACATAATACCAGACATTCCTGGTAGTCTAGTGGTCCCACAATCCCTGCCCATATCCCCATAATGTAACATTTAATAATAGACAACCCCGGTAGTCTAGTGGTCCCCTTCCATCCCTGCACGTTCCCTGTAATGTAACAGATATTACCAGACAACCCTGGTAGTCTAGTGGTCCCACCTCCCTACCCATATCCTTGTAATGTATTGAACAGTGCCAAACATTCCTGGCAGTCTAGTGGAACCCTCCACCCTGAAATGACCCGATTGCACTAACAAATGTAAATCCAAGATATCCCTGGTGATCCAGTGGACCCCCACCCATGCAGGCACCCCTCCCCACCCCGTTCTCCATCCCAGCAAATGCCAAAAGTTGACAAGCAGCACAATCCACCCGCAGACTGCCACAGCTGCCCACCAACTGTGCTGTCATTGAATGACAGTCTACAGGTCATTCATAAGGTTGTGAATGAAAGCTTATAGTACAAGCTGCAAGTCCACTGGTCATCAGGGTCTATCAATGGGCTTACAGGCATACTGTACACTGTCATTCACTGACAGCACAGTCTGTGGGCAGCTGTGGCAGTTTGCGGGTGGGTTGTGCTGCCCACTGACTTTCGGCACTTGCTGGGATGGGGGGATTGTGGTGGGGGGGGTGACTGCATCAGTGGGGGCTCCACTGGACCACCATGGATATCATGGATTTCTGTCAGTGTGATCGGGTCAGGACAAGTTGGAGGGTTCCACTAGACTACCAAGGATTTTTGGCACTGTTTGATACATTATGGGAATACAGGCAGGGAGGGGGGACCACTAGACTACCAGGGATGTCTGGTACTATTTATTACATTGGGGGATATGGGCAGAAAGGGGGGAACACTACACTACCAGGGATTTTGGGGGAGTGGTTCTTTGTTTACAGGGATATGGGGGAGGTACTAGGCTACATGGGGTTTGCAGGAAGCCTACACATTCTGCCAAGTGCATCCCTGCAGGCTTCATGCAAATGGGGCCATAATGACATACAAATGGCCCCATTGCACCTTGCATGCCTAATGGCCCAATTTGCATGTCAGGAGCTGTGAATACCATCTTTGGGTGCAGCACATCTGGAGATGTGATGCCCCATCAGTTTGCTAATCCAAGCAGGGAGATGTGCTGGCACATCTCGGCTTGGGCACAACTGTGGTAGTCAGAGTCGATGTGCTGGGAGCATCTTCTGGTGCATCTTCTGTGAATACCACAGTTGGGGCTCAGCACATCTCATTTGCGCCATTGCAACTGAGTTACAACAAGCTTATGTATTTGTGAATCTCCCTTCCCCCACTCTGTTTCAGAAAAGCCGGAGGTTTGGGGGGAGAAGCTCGGCACTTTTGAAGTCCATGCATGCTCGCACAATTGTGCTATCGGGGTGGAGGGATTGAACAGTGCTGGAGTCACAGTTTGGTTTCCTTTTAGTTTAACTTTTTTTTTACTTGAGATTTAAGTCAGAAATTGGTGGGGGCAATGTGTGTCCTGAAGAATGAAGGACAAAGTGAAAGTCTGGGCCAGGGATGAATGCTGACACCCAGAGTAGAGATCCGTGTGGTTACTTGGCAGTGTGCAGTGATTCCTGTTTACATGCTGCCATGTTATGAGGTCAGTTTTCTCTCTTCCCTAGACACAGTGATGTTATTGTGTAATAACATCATTGTGTCTAGGGCTCTGAAGCCAGTCAGCTTCTTGGATTTTTTCTTGCCATTGTATAATGTATCATAATACAAATTTTACCATAGGTTTATGAGAACTGCATTTACCAACTATGGCAGACTACGCTTCAGTATATACACCACCAGTTTTAACATCTGTGCACAGCCCAATCATGGAAGAAATATTAGCAAATCTACTTAGGAAAATGTTATCCATGACCTCTTAGTAAGTTATTGCAAGAGATACTTGTTTACAGGTGTTTATCTTGTTTTATTTATTTAGGGGGAGTCAGGTGTTGGTGTGCCCTCTTGAATTTTTCTTGGCAGCATCTTACTCCCGACCTCTGAATGGGTGCGTAACCTGGGGGTAGTATTTGATGATGGACTGACCCTACATTCTCAGGTGTCGGCAGGCATCAAAACTTCCTTTTATCATCCTAGGAATATCACCGGCTTTAAGCATCTGGTTCCATCTGATGACCTTTCTACCTTGGTCCACGCCTATGTGTCCTTGCGCTAGGATTACTGTAACTTCTTTTATCTAGGGCTTTCTGGAGTTGAAATCCATTGCTTGCAGCTGGTGCAGAAGTCGTCAGCCTGGCTTTTGACAGGATCTACTCGATCCTGCCACATTACTCCAGTGCTGCGCGAACTGCACTGGCTAACAGTACAGTGGCGGATCACGTTTAAAGTTGGTTTACTGACTTTCAAAGCCCTACATAGACAGGGTCCAGACAATCTGAAAGAGCTTCTGGTCCCCTACTGCCCTGGCTGATCACTCCACTTGGCTGATGAGGGGTTGTTAGAGATTCCAAGGGTGAATTTGAAGCCATCTGGTTCAAGAGCTTTTACTTATGCAGACCCCACCCTCTGGAATTCTTTACCCCGTCAGTTATGGGAGTATGCAACTGTGGAGGAATTTAAGCAGGGCCTAAAAATCTATCTGTCGTGAAAAGCTTTTTTAGTTAATTGAAGTTTGTAATTGTTGTATTGGTCTCTGATTTTAACTGTATTGAACTGTTGTTTGATGTTGTAGGATTTGCTTTTATATTGTTAGGAGCCTTGACAATGGAAAGGCACCATACAAATAAATGTATTATTATTATTATTATTATTATTATCAAACTTATTTTGCCAGGTAAAATGGTCAGTCAAAGGTTTATTGTTTGACCTGTTTTGGTCATAACAATTTGACAGAAACAAAATACAAAGTAAAACTAATTACATTAAAAAAATACATAATAGCATGCACAGTAATAAATATCAGTAGCTGTATAATCTCTCTGGCTAGTTATCTGTTTATATTGAGTCAATAGTAAGTAGTCCATTTAGTACCACATATCCTGAATAAACTAGGACTTTTCCTTGTAGAACTTCATTAATAAATTCATATTCACTCACCATAATTATAATTATGCTTCATCAAAAACTCCTGTTGAACAAATCATCATAAGGTATAAGCATGTATATCCCCAAACAGGTAAATACTTAGCTCCCAGTCCTATACCTGAATTGAAATGTTTCAGCTGTTTGCTCTGAAATAGCATTTTCATTAGTGGCTAACAATTAACTAATAATTGCCCAAGTTATTAAGTCATAGATACTTTTTGTTCAATAATGTCCCCATTAAAAATATGCTTGCTTTAACCATATATACAATATATAAAGTATAGAGAAAAAAACGAAGATATTAGTATATAATAAAGCATTTTCAATTATTCTGTATACACTGAACATGTCCCCATAAACTATATTAATATATACAGACTACGCACAAGAATAAAAGGTTCTTTATGAAGTTTGTGGCACCCCAACTAATTTAAGGCAATGGCAGCTTTTTCATTCATGCACTTCTCCTTTGAAAAAGACCTAGATATTTATTAGCATGAAACTGACTGCACCATACTTTATATCAGGGAGTCCAACTGGTATGCTATCAAGAGTATATTAAGATAGTCATTATGCCGCTCCACTTTGTTTCACATACAGTATGTGCTGAAAAATAAACAGAAAGGCATTGTAGTTCTTAATGTAAAAGAAGGAAAAGGAAAGTATCTCAGAGTTCCTCTATAATTTTAAGGCTCCATTGCTGATTCAAACGAAAGGAGTCCCTTCTATTTTTTTTGCTTTTGGGACCATCAGTGAAAGGCTCCCATTTTGTGGAGTCGTTATGCAACTTTTCACCCCATTCAGTATTTCCACAAATAACGCTAAAAATCCTTGAGAAAGTGTTAGTTACGTGAAAACATTTGACCTGTGACGTTGGGGAAGGGGTGTGTCTCCACCTTGCTATCTGATGTGTATATCTGTTCTGCTTTTGGTGAACTTTTATCATTTGAACTTCTAAATAAAGGAACTGAAATTGAACTACAACTTTTGGATGGCTCCTTGTGCAGGGTGGTGACCATGATGCTGAGCTTTCTTCTGCCTCTGTAAATCCCTAAAAAGACATTCTATACTCGAGGACTCCATTCTTTCACAGTCTTCCAGTCTTTCCTGGGCATTATAACTCAAGCCATTTTTAGCATCTCTGAACATGCCATTAAATAAAATCATGGTCGATAGAAAGGAAAAGAAAAGTTAAAACAGTACCTGGGGGGAGATTTTACCCCATAACCAGCTTCTAAAAGTCACCAGAGCAGTGTCTTTGTGAAGTTGATAAAGTAACCACTGCAGTAAAACTGTCAAATTTTACTTTCTCCTATTCTAGGAGTCCACAGTATCAGAAGGAATTGTATGCATTCTAAGAACTCACAGGCATTATCAGTCCCTCAAAGGTCTCTAGAAGCTGTCTCTATCTCTGTCGAATTGTTTGAATAAAAGGGCCATCTTAGGGATCCTTCCTGCCCTTCACCACATCTAGCCACATAAATTAATCCAGGAGTCCATCCCTGCTGTCCTGTTCCATCACAAAATAGCTGCAATACTGCAAAGAGAGAGAGAGAGAGAAAACGCTCCTCTAAGTGTAGCATTTTAGCAAAAATAAAGTAGCAGTACTAGTTGTAGTAGTAGAGTTTATTTGTTTTGAGCACCCATTCCTGTGGGCTCAGGGTGCCCTTACAGCAAATATATACAAATATACAGAGACAGCAATAAAGGACAGTCAAGATACAATACATAAAAATTTTACACAAACACATTAAATATCTAAAAAACATATTGATTTCCAAGCTGTCCGATGGTCCCAGAATAAGTTCTTCAGGTTCCAAAGGCCTACTCAAACAAGAAGGTCTTCAAATGTTTTTTGAAGAACTGTATAGAAGATGCCTCCTGGAGGTATCCCGGCAGTGAATTACAGAGGACCGGGGCTACCACTTTGAACATCTGGTCCCGGAAGATTTTAGCCTTGCCCTGGGGACCTTCAGGAGGGCCTCTCCAGCAAAAAAAAAAAAAAAAAAACACTGAGAGAGTGAGATGGGCTGTAGGGATGCAGAAGCTCCTTCAGGTAGCCCAGACACAATAAGTGTAGGACCTTATTGGTTAAAAGACCTACTTTGAAGGTGATGCACCAGTGCACTGGCAGCCAATGCAGTTCATGCAGCACCGGTGTAATATGACTGATCCTCGAGTGTCCAGTCAACAACCGGGCTGCTGCATTCTGCAAAAGCTGCAGGTGCCACATCACACCCCCTCTGACCCAGAGGTAGAGTGTGTTACTGTAGTCAAGCCTCGAGGTGATGAGAGCATGTACCAGCATGGCCAGGTCATCAGGGGAAACAGGGGACTTAATTCTGATGATGTTCCAGAGATGGTAAAACCCGATCTGGACAACAGCCGACACCTGAGCATCAAGTGTCAGCTCATTGTCCAGAACAACACCCAAATTCTTCATCTTTGGGGAGGACTCAAGTTCAATCAGGCCAATAAAAAGCCCCAACCTATTGCCAGAGGCCCCCACTCCTCCCCTTCATCCTGGCTCAACCACCAGCACCTCAGTCTTCACTGGGTTAAGGCCCAGCCCATTCAATGATGTCCAAGCCTGGTTCTAGGGCAAGCATTCATTTAGCACATTGACCACATGAGGCCTCCTGGGTGCAATGGACAGGTAGAGCTGAGTATCATCAGCATAGCCATTTAAAGGCCGCTCATACCACCTTATAACCTCACCCAGGAGCAGCATGTACATTGTGAACAACATAGGGGAGAGGACAGAACCTTGGGGGACTTCACAGGGCAGGTCCATTGGGTCTGAGGAATAATTCCCCTGGTACCACCCTCTGAGATCTGTCCCAGAGAAATGACTCAAACCAGCTGATGACCTTGTGGTGAGTTCTAGATACTCCCTCAGCCTGTCCAACAGCACCCGATGGTCCACAGTGTCAAACGCAGAGGAGAGATTGAGAAGAATGAGGATTGTTCACTCTTCTCTATCCCTCACCCTGAGCAGGTCATTCAGCACCCTGACCAATTCAGTCTCTATGCTATGCAAGGCCCTAAATCCAGACTGGAATGGTTCGTAGATTTGGAAGTCCATGAGGTGACCCTTGAGCTGTTCCACGACCACCTTCTCAAGAACCTTCATCAAAAAGGGAGGGGTTTGAGATAGGCTGGTAATTTGCCAAGACGTTAGGGTCCAAAGATTTTTTTTTAGCAGGGACTTAACCAGGCCTGTTTAAGGGGCTCTGGAAAAACCCAAACCGACAAGGAACTCCTGACAATCTTGGTGAAAATCGGATCCAGAACCTCAATGCAGCCAAACAGTAGTTGCGTTGGGCCTGGGTCAAGGTCACAGAATCTTGGTCTAAGCCCAGAGATCACCCCACAGATCTCCACCATTGTCACCAGCCTAAACTCTCCCCAAAGAAACCAGGTGCATCCATCCACACGAGATTCGTCACTGTTGGAAAAGGGAATTCCACTTGGAGAAACTCCAGCCCTCACGGAGGACACTCTGTCTGAGAAGATCAGAGTGAATTCCTCACACTTTTCAGCTGGAAATGCTCTGATGGGTTCCAGACAGGCTGGATGTAATAGCCTGTCTACAACCCAAAAGAGCTGAGCCAGTCGATTCTTCACAGCTATGATTATCATAGAAAGCTGCCTTTTTTGAATGATTGCATTCTGATACTCATCATAATGAGTAATCAGAACCAGCCTGTCCTCCAAAGACCTGGTCTTCCTCCAATGCATTTCCATCCTCTGGCCCCTAGTTTTCAAAAAGATCAGCTCACCGTCAAACCATGGTGAGACAAGAAACCACAGGGCATACACGGATTGGTGCCAGGCAGTCCAGGAACTTGACAAAGCAGACCCATCAGCCTCATAGGCGATAATGACATACCTTCCATTAGTAGTGTTTAGGCATAAAGCGTTTTCTTTTCAATATCTTCAAGAATTCAAGCCAATGATACCGGCTTCAGTTCCATGGATAACAATTTATCAAACTGCGAGCTGCAACATCACTTTGATAGTTTTGTTCATAAACTTTTAAATGACCACCATAATCGATACCTGACCCAGCTGTAATACCGCAGGGCTACACAAACACCTAGGGTCCAAGGCTTCTAATACTTGATTCGGTTACCAAAAGCCAGCATCACAACTGCACAGACGGCCATCCTTATGCATGAGAAACTATAGTCTAACCATACTGTCAAATTACAAGAAATTTCAATTTAATGTGGTACTGGCATGCTATCGGCAACAGTCTATTTTAAAGGTTCAGGACGCTGACATAAAATGCTAATTCATTGTGAATGCCAGAGTAGGGATAAGAAAAAGGATAACAAGGCTTTCAAAAGAAGACATGTAAATCGATCAAAGCATTAAACATTGCAGTAAAACTTCAGTTAAAACTTTAGAAAAAGCTTTACAAAGGGAAAGAACAGCATTCTAAAGAGAGTTCAGGTGTGGAGCAGAGCAGCATTGCAGCCATCTTGTGCTCTTCCCCACCCCCCCAGGTAAATGGGCAGAGCACAGAAGACTTGTTTCCAGTTGTGAACTTGGGGGGGGGAGTGGATTAAGAAGGTCATAGGAAGGAATACATTCACACACAAGGGCTCTTAAAGAGGAAAAAAGCACAGTACACAATACAAAATGGGAAAAAAATGAGCCCGTAATGGTTCTTAAACACTCATCAGCCCAACCAAGACACTATCTGAGGCTGTTGCTTGAGAAATCCTGATGGTTGGCTGCCCCCTACTTTGCCTGGACTGCCAGATTCCTCATTTAAGGCAGCAGGAGCTGCTTTGCTTTAAATCTGTTACACAGTCAGTCAGGGGCTTCAGAACTTGCACAGAGGAGGGTCTTTTTTTTTTTTTACCTTGGAGCCACCCTCACATGCTCACCAGCCTGACCACAAGGAAGATGCCATCTGAGGGGATGACTTCAGCCATCCAGATCATTGACTGCCCCATATCTCATCCAGATTGCCAGACACTTTGTCAAAGGTAGCAGGAACTGATTTGCTTGAACACTGTCCCACAGCTAATCATGGGCTTCAGCTGCACTTTTTTAACCTGGTGTTCTGTAGCAGCCCCATGTGAATAGTCCAGGCGTGAGTGGACCAGCAGGAGTGGGAGTCTTCAACTGGAGTCTCCAGAGGGGTCACGCCAGAATGACAGGGGGCTCTGTCCAGCTTCTACCCTGTATACTGTAAGTTCTCAGTGTAGTCTAGAACTGTTGCTTACTTAGTTGAGGACTGTAACTACTTGCTGTTTACTACTTACAGCTGGTGCCCAGTTGATCACCTTACACTGCTTAGCAGGGTCTAGTACTCTAACTGCTAAGTAGCTGCACTGATATTTTGCTGTTTACATTTTATGGAATCTGTTCAGCCTCAATCTGCATTCCACTCAGCTGCTGTCTTGATTATTGCCCTCCTCTCCTTATTTAGTGCTTATCTCACATTCCACCATATCTGTGTAATTTAGGCATCCCTTTGTGCTGCTGCCTTGTTTTAGGTAACTAGTAGTTGCTGGTACTTCTGTACTCCAGGGGTTTATTGCATAATATTCTTGCAGACTGTTTCCTGTGTTACTCCCTAGTGTGAGCCTCCTACTGTTACCAAGGATTTTACTCTCCCTTGTCTCCCTTTCAGGGTCAGGCCCATGCCCTCACTAGCTTCACTTTCTGGATCAGGACTACTTCTACCTTAGGCTCCCTGTACTGGCTGGACAAACCCTCTTCATTGCCTCCCCAGTCTTCCTCATACTGTTAGGCTCAACCAGTATGCTACTTCACATCCTAGCTATCTTGGCCCTACAAGTCTCCCTCTTATCCCTTCCTCCTTCCTTGGCCCCCTCCTTTCTTCTCTGTGATTCTCCCCTCTTCTTCACCCACCTGTCCATCCTCATCCCTTCCCTCCCTTCCCCACTCCCCCTGGCATCCTGGGTGCTGCCTCCTTCCTTCTTTCTGGCTCCACTTGGAAACTATCTGACACCTCCTGTTTCCTTCCTCTGCTCCCTCTTCTAAGCAGTTCTGTGACACTATTAAACTCCTTGTTACTTTGCTGCTTTTGGTGGCAGGATTCATCAAGCTTAATTCTCTCCCTGCCCCAACTCACCTATTGAAATTCCTAAAGAACTGTGGGCTGCCCACCTTAATAAATGCAGCCTTCTTGTGTAGCTAGATCTGCTGCAGCCCTCATGATTGATCTCCAGCCTGGATGTTATCATCATTTTGGAGACTTGGCTCTCCCACAAGATCCAAGACTCTGCAGTGTCCATATCTCATTACTCCATGGCTAGGCAGTATTTGAGGCAGTATAGCGCAGTGGTTTATAGCTCTGAGCTGCAAATCTGGAGATCTGGGTATGAATCCCACAGCCCCCACTTGCATACTGTGTGACTCTGAGCAAGTCACTTAACCTCTCTGTGCTCCCAGATTGCATCTGTAAACAAGCTTGCAACTTAGTGTGTCTCCCCTGGTTAAACAACTGGAAAAAAGGAAAAAAAAAAGCCGAATTACCCCAAGGGAGGCAGCGATGTTGCAATCCACTTCTCCTCAGGCGTCCAAGTTATGCCTATGCTGTCAGTCTCATCCCCACTCTGCCTTTGAGCTGCTTCTCATCAAACTCACCCTCCCCTTCACAGCCCCACTTTTAATTTCAGGAATGTACTACTGTCTTGGTCTATCCTGTGCTTTGGGGACTGAATTCCTCTTCTCCATCTGCTTGCACTCCTCATCTAGTAAGTTGCTGAAACTTGGGGATGTTAACACTAATTGACCCTCCCCCACTGTACACAAACTTTGTCAAAATGTTAATTCCCTTAAGCTATTCCTAAAGAATTATGGACATCCATCGATCTTAATCACAAATCTTTGAACTACACTCTTCTGGACTGAGTTCTGTCCTCTCATCCCCACAGTTCTGTGGATGCAACTATCCTCCCAGATGCCTTCAGTGACCACCATATGGTCTACTCAGACCACAAGATCCATTGTCCTAAAGCCCCCTTAAAATTATCCTCCTGTGGTCTTTTAGGTCGTTGAATTTATTCTCCCTCCATACTGACCTGTCAGCCACTGACTGGTCCTATATCTCTATAGTCACTCATATTAACTCAGCCATCGACTCCTTCCCTACCAAATTCATGGTTGTTTGGGATCATCATGGCCCCCTCAGGAAAACCAGGATCCAGGGTTTCCACCTTTCCTGGATCTTTGCCAAGCTGCTGGACTGCCTTTTAGCTTGTGATCTAGCCTGTCAGTCATATAAGATCACCGGTTCCCACTCCCACCATGTTAAAGTACTGGCTCCTTTGCACTGTTATACCTAAACCACCAGGCTTGTGAAATCTGAGTACTTCAGATCCATACTCCAGAACAACCTAAATCACCCATCCAAGTTCTGGAAGGTTATTCACTCCCTCTTCTAACCCCCAACACAGTCCTTCACTATCATCCTCAAAGCTGGCACTTCCCACATCACTGACCTTGTTGCCATTGCTTCTTATTTCAACTGCATGTTCACCAAGTGCCTCCTTTCCTTCCTCCTACCCTTCCTCATCCCCCTCCTTTTCTTGCCTCATATGCCTTCCCCGTTTCACCTACCACTCTCTTGATCTATGAACATATGAAATTTGCCAGCAGATAAAGCCCTAGAGGACTATCAAGTCTGCTCGAATGTGCAGCTAGCACCCCTTATTTTGCAGCTGTCCCTTCTTCCCACCCTTCCTCTTCATTGACCCTCCCCCTTGCCCTGACCCAGACCCTTTTGAAGCAGTCCACTTTTCTACTGGATACCACTTCTGCCGATAACGCATTCCACCCAGCTACCACCCTCTCTGTAAAAAAGTGTCTCCTCATCTCCCTCCTGAACCTTCCTCCCTCCAGTCTCATATCATGGCCCTGGGTGTCTCTCCCCTCCCTTACTTTGAACAGACCCTCTGTACCTGTCTTGTTTATTCCTTTCATATACTTCAAGGTTTCAATCATGTCCCCCTGTCCCTCCTCTCGTCTAGCGAGTACACGTTCAACTCCCTGAGCCTCCTCTCTTGTGGCAAGTCCCCCAGCCCCTTGATCATCCTTGTTGCCCTGCGCTGCACCCCCTCCAGTAACTTAATGTCCCTCTTCAGATATGGGCGCCAGTACTGCATACAGTACTCCAGATACAGTCTAAATAATGACCTATACAGTGGAAGAATCACCTCCCCCCTCTTTGATGAGATACCCCTTGCAATGCAACCCAGCATTTTGTTGGCCTTTGCAGCTGCCTTCCTACATTGTGCAGAGTTGTTCATTGACCCTGTAATGAGCAACCTCAGCTCCTGCTCCTCCTCTGTCTTGGCATGCTGCACTCCCCCCAGATGGTAACTCCTCCTTGGTTCTTCACCCCAAAATGCAGCACCTTGCACTTTTTGGCATTAAGTCCCAGTTGACAAGTGTATGACCAGGTTTTCAGCTTTTCCAGATCATCTTGCAACTCCTGCCCACCCCTTGGTCATCCGCCACCATTCCCATCTTGGTGTCATCAGCAAACAAGCTGATCTTGCTCTTGATGTCTGATGATATATCTGCATATATCTGCCTCTTTCAAGGCTTGGCTTAAGGCTCTTCTAACTCTTAACCCACAAAAGGGTATGAGTCCAGATGGACTTGACTATAAGTTTCTGCACCTCTTTCACCAGCCATCGCCTTTCCTATTACCCTCCTCCTTAACCTCTCCTTCTCCTGTGCCTCAGTCTCTTATGTCTTGACCTGGACTTCCAAAAGGGGTAATCCTTCCTCTCCTAGAAATTTTCATCCCATTTCTCTTTTCCACACCAAGGCCAAACCCCAGGAACATTTTGTCCTATCCCAGCTCTCCCATTTCCTTGACTCCTCCTCCTTTTTCACTCCTTTACAGTCTGGTTTCTGGAAGTTCCACTCCATATCTACCTACCTCCCTCCCTCCTCCTGCTCACTGACTCAATCTTATTTGGTATGGACTAGAGCCTGAGTACTTCTGCTGTCTTTTTTGGCTTGGCCAAAGACTTTGACTCTGTCACAGCCCTTTCTCCTGGAGAAGATTAAGGCAGTGGGGCTCTCTGTCTCCTCAATGAACTGGTTCTGCTCCTACCTAGAGGCAGGCTGCAAAATGTTCATATCGGAGAAATCACCCCCCCCCCCATTCCCTATCTGCTTAGGTGTTCTGCAAGGTTCTGTCCTGGGCCCCATACTCTTCTCCACTTTCCTAACTGACCACCTTTCCACCTGTTTTTCTGCATGTGTCCACATGTATGCAGATGACACTTTGCTGTTTGTGTCTGGTTCTCCTACTGCTGACCTTACTCTCCATCTTCAACAGGATTTTGACAGTGACTGGCTCCATTCCAACTTTCTATCTCTCAACACCAAGACAGTTGTCTCAATGAACTTTGGCTTCCAGCATAGGCTCCTCAGGCTCTCTCCTCTTCTTCTGTACCCTTGATAGTACACTGATAGAAAATTTTTCCTCTTTTAAGCACATTTGATCTGTCTGGAGAAGCACCTTGACTTCTTGGCACACATTAATGCCATCCACCTCAATCTTCACCACAAACTGTGTGCACTGTTTAGAAACAAAGCCAGTATCTCTCTCTCTCCCCCTGCCCATAAGCAGTTAGTCAGGAAGATGATCGGTCCCATCTTCGAATACAACAACATTGCCTACAGTGTCACTCCTATATCGACATTTGCCAGACTGAACCCACTCTTTCATTCTTTCTTCTGTTCTGCCTTGGACTGCTCACCCCCGGTACAAATGACTATTCTCTTTACTTCTCCTTCTTCCTCCCACTCCTCAAAGCCAGATGCCTTGTCCACTGTGCCACCTTCAACTTCAAATTTTGGTTTGGATCCCTCCCTCCCTACCTACCTTTTGGCCCTCATCCCCCTCCAACTTCCTCCTTCCTCTTATCCTTTTCAGAACACTGCTTCCCATTCCTACCTGGCAAAACTTCTGTGGGCCAAGCTCCTTCTTGTATGGTTTTCCTAAGCTGTGGTCCTCTCTTCCCACATCTATCTACTTAGTCTGGTCCTTCACATCCCTCAAATTCCTTCTTCATGACTTTACTACCCCCCTCCTGAAACTGTTCCTGTCCCCTGAACTTTGTGTTTCTCCTCCTTTTGTTGTTGATATAAAACTTTGCACATCACACTGTAAGTTATTTACTCCATCCCCTTAGACTAGACTGTGCCTAAATTTGTTAGTCCTATCTGGTTATATTTTACTCCTGTACCTATGCTTTTAATAGGCCTCACACCTTAGCAGTCCAGGTGGTAATAATCATCTGGCATTGTTCCCAGTAATGTATAGCACATGTACCTTAATTTGCATTGTTATTCATCTTTATTTTGAGTTGCCCTGACTATATGCCCATAAGCTGTGACTGCACATTGTTATGCAATTGTATATCTAAGTTATTGTATTTTTTCTTTAGTTTTTTTATTACTGCTGCATCTTACATCATGTTCTGTATCCTCCTATACACAACCTGTGTTGCATCCTTTTTTCCTTCCCTTCCCTTCCCTTCCCTTCCCTACTCTTCCCATTCTGCTTCCCTCAGGATGCATCTGGAAATGACGTATTATCAGCTCATTATGTCTTTCTTGGTGAAACTTTTAAAATAAGTAAAGAAATAACTAAATACATACTGTACAACTGGTCCTGCTACCATGTATTATTCTTTACAGATTTGTATACAGTACTAATGATATGCTAATAACAATATAATGAACAGGCATTCTGCATTTTGAACCAGTCAAACTATTTTAAATGGAGAATATTTTTGACCCCCCTTCCCCCTTCCAGAGCACAGTCTTATTCAGTCAGGGTGTCATGGGACCCTAAAAGACCTTGAGCTATCATTCTCCACGTGTTTTGAAAGCGTTTTCATAATATGTTACAAACAAAGCCCCCAACTGTGCACATGCACAGGTATGCTGATGCATGGAGAGGTGATGTCCTCACTCTGCCAGGTTTTCCCTAATCATGTTGTACTTCCTGGAGCACCAGGTGGCAGTGATAGAGCAGACAGAAGCCTGATTTCCCCCAAAAGAAAAGAACAACCAGTTGGATGCCTCCTCAACCTCCTTAAAGGCTGCAGCAGTGCCCCAGGCTTGGCCTCAAACATAGGTCACAAGCCCGACAAGCAGTTCCACAACCACTATGATATTAAGCAGCCCATAGCACTGCATTGTTCACTAATTTTAATCATGAAATAAACTAAGATCAATTTGTTGTATGCACTACAGCTTTTTCAGAGTTATACACCACACGATAAATTATTTGAACTAACACCACAAGAAAAACAACATATTTAGGCTCATGCTGACCTTTTATTTTAATGAGGGGCTAACTGTATAGCCTAGATGTTAGAGTAATGAGCGTTGAATGAGCTTGGTACATCCAGCAGACCTGGGTTTGATTCTAATTACATCTACTGGCATACTGTGTGACTCTGAACAAGTCACTTAAGCTCCCCAGTGGTCCGTGGTCACCACTGAAAACAGGCACGTGTGCCTTGTGGGCCTTACCCAGTTACCAAAGAATAATAATAAAAAAATGGAACATGCTTTAGGTCGATGCTTTCCAATAAATCCTTATTGTTTCTTTTTCTGTTTCTTTCTTGCTTTCAAGAAAACTCCTTTGGGATAAGTGCTGCCATTTCCCAAGAGTTATTCCATTTCAGACCTTTGACACTGTAATCAAATTGGAATGAGCTCAGCGCTCCCCTTCACTGATTGACCTGCTGTAATACATAGAGAGTGGGCATAACACCATGCAGCCTTTCTCTATTTCTTGTTGCAAGCAAGCTTGAAACAGATAATATTTCAGATATGTTACATTTTCACAAAGCAACCTTTCTTCCATAAATACATGGCTAACAAATCCAAATAGCAAGGAAGTAATAACAGTTTTTCATCTTCTAGTTAAAAGAAATCTCAATTGTACCTTGAGTAAATTTATAGAAGTACAACCTGTATACCATGGTTTTATAATACATCTTTTCCAGTATCACAAAGTAAACCAAGGATCCTACATTGCCCAGATGTTCAATGTGATAATATGCCCCAATGACACCATCTGTTATCACTTCAAAAAAAAACCCTCAAATTGCTTTGTACTACAACGTGATCTGGGCAAACATTTCTTGGGAGGCAGCATGGTCTCATGGCAAGCCAAACAAGATTAGAAACCAGGAGATCCAAGCTCTGATACCACACAGCAACTTACTCACTTACTACATTTACATGTACCTGGTTTTGTGATTAGATACTTCCGTCAGATTATCTAATAATAACTGGGTTTCTGAAATTACTTACTGTACCTTCTTACATGATGTTTTTAAACTTTTCTGATAACAGTGCTACTGTATACATGCTTGTCTGTAAATTGATTCATTTTGCATGCTGAAGCATGTGCCATCATTTAGTTTGAAACACAAATGCATGTCTCATGGTTGTCAAACCATGTGCAGCTTAACAGTTAGCTGTTAGACATTGGACACATTAATAAATGTAAGATTTTAATGTATATATTAACTGACACATTAGTTTATGCCTGCAATATCATTAGTGTTTTTAGGATGTGCAGTTCTGCAATCTTCTCTATTTCTTAAGAGGAAAAAAATAAAAGGGGAGGGTTGTATCACTAATAGCTGTATCGTCAATCTACTCTGCCAGTAATAAAAATATTCCTATAATAGCATAACACTTTTTAACTCTTATCCTTGCCTATACAGAACTAATCTGAAAAGGTGCGACAAAAAACATTCTTTTTTTGGCAACACATTTTAGAAATGTTCTACCTGTCCTAATGCAATGCCAGCAAGTATCTTCTCTCAGCAACATCCACTGATTAGAGGATGTCTTTTCATTTTTTCACAGCCAGAAGTCTGCTACCATGTCAGTAATTGTATATCTGTCTGGTTGATAAAACAAGCTCAAGGCTGTACATAGTAAAATTTTCAAATGGGCTTTCTGCTTTTTGCACTCAAATTGTCACTTTTTCAGTTAAATGTTTTATTGGTTTTTCAAAAAGAACAACAAGGAAAAATAACACAACATGGAACACATACTGTAAAAAGGATAACTCAGCATTATTACATATATAAGTGCATGCTGGCACAGTGACATATAAAGGATAATATACAGTCGGACCTCCTGGGTAAACTCAACTATGTAAAAAGAGTCCAGGCAGGCATTTAACATAAAGAAAAAAAATAAAAGTAATTCCCCACCTATTTCAGGGATTGGGCATCTACCTAATCTTGCAGAGTGGGCAACCACGACCAAGAAGGAGTTACTGCTGCTGATACAATGTCAAGGCTTAAGGTTTTCAGAAAGATATACTTTCCAGTAGTCATTCTTGGTGCCAGATCTGGAAAAAAGAAGGTCACCATAATGTAAACTCAGCCAATTAAACAGAGATATTGGAAACATAAGGAGCCTGGCCAGCTGAGACTTGTCTAGCTAAAAAACAAAGGTTATCCACTATCAATCATACACAAAACATCTTACAAACAAAAAAAAAACTGCTGCTTGCATATCTATTGTAAGGAGCTAAGTCAGTATCCATATATATAGTTGCTGTTAGAGTATAATCCAGTAATTATATTGAAATAACCTCAATCTATGCCAGCCCTGGGTGCCAGGCAAGCCATGTAAGGTACCCAACACTTTTGAAAATGTTCTACCTGTCCGAGTACCAAATTAGAGTGCCTGTCCAGTTCATGTACTACACAGAGAGCTGAGAAAATTTTGGTAATGGTTGGTGTGGTAGGGCTTGTCCAGTTCCTAAGAATGATATGTTTCACCTGCATGCTGAGCAACATGTGCCATCTGAACTCCTGAGAAGTAAGGTGTGGAGCCTCTGACCTTAAGCTGAGCAGCAGCAGAGGCCTAAGGGAGGTATTGGATGATGGAGAATCTTGCTGGCCTCCTGTGACACTTTTAGCCATATAGAGGAGATGAGAGGGCATTGCCAAAGAATATGAAATAGATCCCCTCCAGGTTGCTGGCAATGCCAGCAGTGATCATTCATCATTAGCTTAGCATTCCTTAATACTACAGGGGTCCTATACCAAAAGTATAGTATTTTATTGTGTATTAGTCTATTCCAGGCATCTGTAGGCAGTATGCCCAGTATTCCAACACTGAGCCCACTCAACGTCCAAGACCTGTTTGTTTAGGGCCTTTTCCCATTTACTTTTTGATGAAAATGATGGGTTTGACAGGACATCCCTTACTGCAGCATATATTACCCCTGCCATCCCTTTTGGAAGGCGAAGAAGCTGTTAAGTTTAGAGGGAGTCCTAATGGGGCATGAGGCAGGTGAGAGGAGGGATTTGACTGTGTTTTGTAACTGTAAATACCTCAAGAAGTCAGTTGTGTGTAATGACCACCGGAGCTTCAGGTTTTGGAAGGTATCCACCACTCTAGTGTTGGAGATCAACAGGCCTCTGAGGAAGAGAATGCCTCTGTCTTTCCATTTTGGCCATAGTATTGGGAAACCTCCTATCGTAATAGGGGGTGATGCCATAGTGGGGTATGGGAAAAAGGGTAGGGAAGGGTCCTAGAGTATGATTGGTTGGAAATGCACGGTATATGTCTGCCCACAGTAAGGAGGCCAACATAGGGGTATCCGCAAGTTTCTGTTCTATCTCTAGCCACTATAGAGAACTGTTGGAATGGAGTTGAAACCATTTCAAAATGTGAAAGCAGTGATAAGCCAGCTTATACTCTTCCATCCAGGGTAGTCCCCAACCCCCTTGAGACCAGTGTGCCCTAAACACATTCTGACTGTATTGAGGGTGACTGGCTCCCCATAGAAAGGAGCCAATCATCCTGTCCAGCTTCTGGTACCAATGAGGGGGTAAATATAGGGGGTACCAAAAGTTAATAAATAAATAGAGGGATATGAGATATTAAGTGAAAAAACGTGGGTGCCATCAAATTTTCAAAGGCAACAATCTCACCAGCCATTGTGAGATGTAGCTGACTCCATCACTCCAGTTCTCCCTTACAATAAGATAACAGTGGGCTCAGATTGCTATCTCAGCATTTGTTAGTGTTAGCCCCCACTCTGATACCCAGGTATGTAATGGAATCTTGTGACCACTTAAAACCAGAGTGGGGGATACTTTGAGGGTGACATTTTGAATTAAGGAGGAGTATCTCTCTTTTGTTTTGATTGACTTTGAGCCCAGAAATGTAAATGAAGCAGTTCAGAAGGACCAGTAGGGGGAGATTGAAGACTGTGCATCCTCTAGAGGGACCAAAAGGTCATCAGTGTACATCAACATGGAGAAGTGAGACTTCTCCAAATGTATCCCCCTGACATGAGGCTCTTGCCGGATTGACGAGGCAAGGATTTCAATGGCCAGTACAAATGGGAGGGGGGAAGGGGACATCTCTGCCTGGTTCCCCTGTGGAGTGAGAAGGGAGTGAATAATACTGAGTTGATGAGTATCCATTCTTAAGGAGAAGTGTAGGAGAGCTGTGATGGCAGCCAGAAAATGTGGTCCAAATCCAAAGTGTTCTAGAACAGTATGGAGATAGTTCCATTCCACTGAATCAAACGTCTTCTCAAAACCTGTGACCCATGCTGCTGCTGGGGTATTCGCTCATTTTGCTAGTTAGATGAGATTGAGAAGCATTGGGATATGGTCAGTACTGTATCTCCCTTGTATAAATCCAACTTGGGATGAGTGGATCAGGGATGGTAAAAGGGAATTTAGTCTGTTGGACAAAGCTCTAGCATATACCTTACTGTCAGAATTTACCAAAGATATGGGGTGGTAGCTGGTCGCCTTCATGGGATCCATCCCTTTCTTGGGGAGAACAGTTAATTCAGTGTACACTTGGCAAAGCAACAGGGTAATCAAAGATGCCACAGCTTGCAGGGAGTCCACAGGGTAGCCATCCCCCTGGGGCCTTACCCTTTTTAAGAAATAATAGGGCCACTGATATCTCATTGGTGGAGAAGGGGATCTCAAGGGCTGAACCCTGGACTGCTGCTATTTTAAGGAGAGATATGCAATCTAGGAACTTACAAGTGTCAGAGTTGGTTTCAGCTCTGGATGATGTGTACAGCTGTGAGTAAAATGCTGCCATGATATCATTCACCTGATGGGATTTGCTTTTTACCTCCCCAGATGTAGGGTCTTTAAGCACTGTAATATACCTATTCATCTGTTGCTTCCAGAGTTGATATGCCAATATTTTCCCACTTTGTCCCTTCCTCCCTCCCAATAGACATGTCATATTCAAAGCATAGCCAGATCAGCCTTCCATGACAGGAGTTTGATTATTCTAATATGAAGTGAGAGGACCTTTCAGCTGCAGGCAGAATGAGGGGTGGGGTGAGACATGGCCTTAATGGTCTTTTCAGTGGTGGCAAGTTCCTCCTCCAGCTCAATCAATTCCTGCTCTCTGTCCTTCCTCCTATGTGCTGCATAACTTATGATTCTCCCCCTCATATATGCCATATATGTTTCCCAGATGGTTTGGGAAGAGGTATCAGGAATAGGGTTTTCCTGTAGGAACATTCTAGTTTCAGACTTTGCCCAATCTATAAACTGTTGGCCTGCATGAGAAGAGGGTCAAGCCTCCAAGTGGGAGAGTGGGGAGAAGAGACACCCAAGGAAAGTAACAACTTGACCAGAGCATGATCCGAAATAACAGTAGGCAGAATTCTGGTGTCAAGAATGGATTGAGTAAGGGTTTGGGAGATCAGCCAGAAATCTAACCTGCTGAAGGTTCCATAGACCCCTGATTGGAAAGTATAGTCTCATTCCTTGGGGTGGGTGATGTGCATATATCAACTAACTGGAATTCAGTACTCAACTGCATCACGGCCTGCACCCCTCTGGTGTGTGTTTCTTTACCTTGGTCACTCCTATCCAGGACCAGTGTGATGTTAAAATCTCCCCCCATCATAATGGGTGTATCCGTCTCACTTATGCCTTCTATTTTGGTCAATAAGGCCTGAAAAAAGTAGGCTCATCCTCGTTCAGGGCATAAATATTCACCAAATGAATGTGCCTATTTGGCGTGTCTAACAAGGCCAGAACTCATCTGCCCTGGGGGTCAGACTTACTCTGCAGGGTAGATCAGGGTAGGGATTTATGCAACAGGATAGCCACACCTTGTTTCCTCGTAGGAGCACTAGCATAAATCACCTTCCCCCACCCAGTCTATCACCAGGTATGAATGATCCTGCAGGGTTAGTTTTGTTTCCCGCAAGAAGGCAACCTAAGCCTTCACTTTCTTCAGTTGCATCAGTACCATTTTTCATTTTATAGGAGTGTTTAGCCCCCGATACTCCAGGTGATGAAGGCGATGTCAGCCATAGTCAAGTGAGTGAAGAAAAATCATTGAGGATATAGCATAAGCAGCCAGCATGAGTGAAGGCTCAGTTGAGGGCTCCTAGACAGATGAGGCAAGCCATTACTGACCAAGAAGTGCCCTGGGCCATGATAATCTGTAGGCAACAGCTGATAATTCCTTGCAGGGTAGATGTTGCATAAAGAACATTTTGCAGCATATGAAAAACAGTAACATGAAAACAGTAATAGAGCATAAATTATTTACAAGTACTATGCTTAACTGCACAGTGGAAAAGGTCAGTTTAGCAGGCCAATAATACAGGATCCTCTCAGGCCTAACCCACCCTTCCATTGTGGGAAGGGGTGTGTATCAGATAAGAGATCCACTGAGCATGGGGATCTCACACCTCCAAGAGAGTTGGAAGTGTAGGGGTACAAGCAGGCTGACCGCATCTAGGCCGCTTCCTTCTGAGGGGTAGACTCTGTCGAATGTGCACACCACAAGTTACTGCCACTTGACCAAAGGGCACATGAGAATAGTGGTATAGCATCTGTAGGTACAGAGTGCATAATTGGCTAAAAGATTGCATCAGTGACCATTTTCTTGGTGTCTGACATGTCCCCCACCCTTAATGCGGGGGCAGGGAAGATGGAGGGGCACCACTGAGACACACATCATTAGTGCAGTATATATACAATGTATGTTGGCAAGCAGCTCTCAGTCAGGAGGGGATACAGTAGTAACTTGGTGAACCAGTGACCCCAAAAGAAACAAACTCTGGCAGAGCCACTACGACTGTGAATGCATTAACAAGATAAGGGTGTGTCATGGGCTTAAACATAAACATTTATTTATTTAAAAAATATTAGATTTGCAAACCTTTGTGTCAGAGACTCAGTTGCAAAGGCACCTTGTTGAAACTAATACTAAGACAGCACAGTTAACAAGTTGAAAGAAAATGGCTGGGAGAGCAGACTGTTATAACAGTCATTCACTGGAGATACATGGTTAGCAGTAGATAAACAGATTACATAGTCTAGGCACACAGGCACCACATCAAGAAGACTAAAGCAGTTCAAACAATGTACTATAGCTAAAGCAAGTAGACATCAGGAATCAAAGAGAAGCCCAGAGTGTTCACATGAAGGCTGTTGCATATATACTAACTGAATCAAATTACAGTACAGAGAGAAAGGGCATATTTAAGCAATAAAGCACAACATGGTGTATGTCATGTAATAATGTCACTCCTGGGGTGGGTTAAAGCATGAGGCAAAGCTGAGTGCTTCCACCACCCCAGAAGTGACAATTTTACAAGATAACACACACCCTGGAGTGCCTTATTGCAATCACACAATGGCTTGTTGTTATATACAGTATAAAAAATAAATTTTGAAGGATGTTTTTGTTAGAGTGGAAAAATATTTCATAAGAGAAAATGCAAAGGATGATCCAAATCCAAAGCTACAGTGATGTTATTGTGTAATAACATCATTGTTTCAGTGGGTCAGCAGCCAGCTTCTTACATTTTTACTTGCCATCGTATAATTAAAGATAATGCCACCATCTGTATAACAGTTACCTATATGTTTTGCATTTTATTCTGTGCACTGTTATAGCAATCAACTCAACAGTATCAGGCCATCATATACATGAAGGTACTGTAACCTAACTGAAAACAGTGCTGAGACAAGGTAGAAGATAAACACAATGTTGAGACAAGTTTTTGAAGACATTTGATGTGTTTCATTGTTTTTTTTAGAAACTGGTATACAGTTCACACACAAAATTCATATAATATAAAAGTGCATATGCCCAAATGTCAGTGTAAGTTTGACACATTTCATTACAAGCTGTTCTGTTGAAGGAAGCTGTTACTATATAAGGACTAAAAATGTGCATCAGGTAAATGTAAACTGGGGTAGGCATGTTATTGAAGGTATTGCATAGTTTATCTTTTGCTGCTGCTCCACTGGATCAACAATATCTGCACAAGCTGTGCCCAGTCCAGATTTTACAGCTCTGTCCTGGGTCTGGTGATGAGGGTTTTACCCATACCCCACTGCATGTGGCTTAGTGGTATACTGTACTGATGGCTACAAAGTCTAAGCCATTGAAGGTTGAAGTTTCAGAAAACCATTATGCTAAAAATATCAAGACTCATTCCCTCCCTCACTTCCCTGTTGCAATTAATCCTCTACCAAAGGCATGCTTAAATACTGGTGCCTCTGCATCCACACCGCTAAGCTTTTAATACCAATGTGCTTCTTCTGCTGCTGTGACCAATTCAGTGTGTGATCTGCTCAACCCTGGCTTTATAAATGTATTTAATTATTTTTAGAGGGGCTCCTGGTTGTGACCAACATCAAACAAACAACTGAAGTCCAGTGTGCCCCCCCAAAACTGCCCAAACAGGCCTGTAATGGAGGATTTTTCCATCTTTCAAGTTCCAAATAGGGGCTCTTAGTTATCAAACTTTGGCCAAAATGTGAACAGGCCAAACCACTACGTCAAAGTGGTCCCAATCGGTTTGGTCCTGAATCTTAAATAACACAAAAAGTACCTTGCTGATCTGAGTTAGAGTCCAGCTATTTCATTCTGCATTTGCAAAGACAATGCTCCAGCTTCCTTGTCTCACATTTATAAAATCCAGATTCCTAGGTGTGGCTGGGAACAAATCAGTAGGAAAGTGATCACAGCTTTCCCCTAATCATAAACCAATTCAATGGGTGATCTGCTCAACCCTGGCTTTATAAATTTATTTAATTATTCTTAGAGGGGCTCCTGGTTGTGACCAATATCAAACAAACAACTGAAGTCCAGTGTGCCCTCCCAACTGCCTGCCTGAGAATGAAGTTGGTATATTATTTGGAAAAATGCAAGGCTGGGTCTCTTATTATGCAGTGTCCAGCAAAGATGGTGTTGTCAAATGGCTTATTGAGGTGCTGTGAGGCGCCTGTGGGAACTTGTCATGTAGAAAGTTCCAGTGCCATATTCATAAAAACTGGAATTACAGGTTCCAAGGAGTAATTAACTCAGGAGGAATGTTACAAAGTCAACTCCACTATAAACTGAGCTAGGGAAAATGTAAATAGGACAAGAGAAAAACAGAATTTTGTTTCTAAAATTAGTTGCTAATTGCAACTGGTATTTTTAACATGTGCAAGTCAACGCCGCTTCTCAAACATAAAAAGAAAAATACGCTTCATCACAGACTGTATTTACCAAGTACTGTGTCCATTTTAGTACATAAATGTTTAAGAAATACCTGAAAGCTGTCTATTTCCATAGAAGGAGAATCCTTAGTAGTTTCAGACACTTAGTCTTTCCCTTTGAGACACCAGGTGACTCTGATAATCATTTGTTCCATGGGTTTTTAAGTCAGTTTGAAGACATTAAGTATTTTCTGTTCTCATACTCCTTAGAAAATGCAGGGATTCCACAGATTTATTGTGTTCCTAGGTCCAGCTCCCAAACTAGTGAATTATATTTCAACATAACAGATCCACCTCATGCCCCACCCACATGAACAAAAAAAAAGGTGGGCTTGATCTTTAGGAGCTTCTTGGGTGGAGGGGGGGTGGATTTTACTTCCCCCCCAAAAAATACTGCCTCTCACTACTCAGGTTCCAGTTCTTGTACTACCCATTTAAGAAAGAAAGTAGTACCCTGCAACCATTGAGTGACATGAAAGCGTATTTATTTGAGGGCAGAAAACATTTCTTGGAGGAGGGTAAGGCAGGGGAGACTATTTACACGTTCAGTCAGTTCCACGGACAGAAAACATGACATCACTCCTTTTGTACATGCAAAACTCCTGTAGGTTCTGCCCACAGTCATAAAAAGGGAAATCCTGTTACTTTTAACAGGTAATATGCCTTTACAATAGACTTCCCTCCCTCTGCCCTCCTTGAGAAGCAGTTGGAATAATACCCCAAGTGTAATCAGAAATTACATAACTTTGTAAAGAACCAACAAACTGCAGCAATAACTATACTTAGGCATTGTGCGGCATCCTAGGAGCACTTTTCTGAATGGTTGGACAAATACATAGGCCTGGATTCTCTGAGTGGGTAGTGGTGGGGACAAGATCTATGGACGTTCCATTTATTATTCATTAATTTAACAGAAGACTACAAATAGTGTATGCCTGGGTATCTCCCCCTAAGCCCATAACCTTGCCTCGACTACAAGAAAAATATTCAAAAGGACACTTATCTATGTCTGGTCCAGTAATGTCTTCCCCTGTGGTTCCTCTGCTATGATTAAGGATTGGGGTGCTGTCTTGTCTGGGCCAAGATCCAAAGGTTGCGATGAGCACTGGGATGGAGGGGAGGCTATGCTAGGAGGCTCCTCCACAGTCCATTATTTTAATTCTTCATCAGTAGCAGAAGTCTCCTGCACCATGTCCTCCTCTGGATAATCAGGGAAATCCTTGGATCCAAACAGTTCTACAGAAGCCAATGCTGCAAAGCAGTTTGGGGAGGAAAATCTGTTGAGGCTTGAGACATAGATCCTTACTGACTCTTCTGACTGAAGACCTTGTTCTGCCTCTTGATCTTGAGAGTGCGTTCTTCTGGCATGCCGGCCAGACTGTTGCTGCTTACAGGATCTGGATGGAAGGTCCAGAGTAGTGCATTGAAATGTGTAGCTGCACTGGAGATCTCCTCCCATGTTTGGTGCATCAGCCATCAAGCTTTTTGCCCTGGAATGGCCAGAATTATTGTTTTGGAGCACCAGAGGATTAGACCTGGACTGGAGAAGGCAGTTATGGTGAAGGTAGTCCATAAGGGCTTCTGGTGTTGAGAAGGAGACAGGGCCCCTGTTCACTTCCAGATGCATTGTGGAGGGGTAACACAGTGAAAATTGGATGCCCAGGAAATACATCAGGTGGCAAACCTCAGTATATTGTTTCCGTTTGGCTGCCAATTTCCAAGAATAATCTTAAAAGATTAAAATGTTATGGCCATGCCAAGAGAGGTCCCTGAGCTCTCTTGCCCTGAAGGTAATCCATTCCTTGTCAGCAAAATTTAGAATGTGAGCCATAAGCAGTCTAGGCCTCTCAACTGATTTGGGTGGGGGATTAAGGGTTCTGTGGGCTCGCTCTGTCACTAGGCCAGGACGTAGTTCATGTTGTAGGATTTCGAGCAGCACATCATATAGGAAATCCAAAGGATTCCCCCATTCAGCACCCTCGGGGAACCCCATGAGCCATAGGTTGTTGCACTGGCTCCTATTTTCAATATTATCGATTTTGTTTTGCAGCAGTTGGATGATTCATTCTTGGTCATGAGCAGTGGAGGTTAGTGTATCAATGGCTTCCATATTGTGGGTAACTTGCGATTTAGTGTGGCACATTCTTGTATCCATGTATTGAATGGCCAGTGTAGTATTATTAGAGGCCAAAGTGAGCTCTGACATATGCTGCATCAGGGCAGTGAACATATCATTAATCTGCTGTGCATTGGTGCCAGTAGGACCATCTGGAGTGCCACTGTGCACCATGCAGAAGGAGGAATATGCAATTAGCACCAGTGTCATTTCTGGCTAGCATTCAGCAGTTGTAAGTAGAACAGTCTGTTCTGCGTTTGTCCAGGATTTATTATTTCTGCTACACCTCGAGATCTGATAAATTATGTGGTGTAAATCGCAAAAAAGAACCCCCGGGTCGGTGGAGTGCTAGAACCAGGCAGCCATCTCGTTAGGAGCTAAGCCACACCCCAAATTGTCACTTTTAATGTATTTATTTTATTTACTTAAAAGAGATTTACCAGGAAAGACATACTGAGCCTTGAAGCTTATTTCCAGATGTGTCCTAAGGGAGGGCGGGGAGGAATAAGTACAAACAAGTAGAAGCACAGTAATAACAATTCAAGACACAGTATGTACAATAATATACACCTGAGCAAATAATAATGTAGGTTAAACATCAGCAGTGTGAAGTACCTGGCACACACAAAATGGTAAAGTTACAAAATAAGATAAGGTAGGAGAGAGTAAGCAGAGGAGGGTATAAAAGAGAGGCTGGAGGTGAAAAGGTAAAGTAGTGGTGGAAGTAAAAGAGAGAGAGGAGAAGAGAACAGAACAGATTATGGTGGCAAGGGTGGGGGAATAGAGTGTAGAAGATTTGAAAGGGGTAGAAAGGGTGATTACTTGGGAGGAGTGAGTGAGAAAGAAGTAAGGGAGTGAGTGGAAGAGGTGGAGGGGAAGGGGATGAGGAAGTGGATAAAGAGGAGTGGTAAGAAATATGGAGGTTGGAGTAGATATGGAGAAGTCTAGGGCAATGGGGAGAAGGACATTTACCAGAAGGGGCATTGTGACCTTGGGAGAAGAGAGAAAAGACAGCGTTTGGAGGTGGCAGAACAAATTGTTAGTGGAAGGGAGTTTCAAAGATTAGGAAGGCAGAGGGAGAAACCAGACTGGCTAGCTAGGGATTTACAAGAGGGAAGGAAAAGAGAATGATAACCTGAGTTATGGACCAGGGCAGAGGGGAGAGGAGAGAGCTGAGGTATGGAGGGAGTGAAGCCAATCAGAATTTTAGAAATAAAGAGATACAGTGGATGAGACAGCAGTCATCCAAAGAAAGGAGAGATCAATGTACAGAGAACAGTGGTGAGTCCGGGGCAGGCAAGGCAAAATGGAAAAAGGAATGGAAGAGGTGATCCAGTCTGTCCAGGGTGGATTTAGGTACAGCACCACAGACTATGCTGCCATAATCAATAAACTCTGGTCAGAGTCAACACGGCTGCTGTGCATTAGCATGAAACCAAGTTTTATTTTTTTTCTTTTGTTACAGAAGTCTTTCAAAAAAATTAATGCTTTAATTGATATAGTCTGCTTTGGCTGATTTTGTTGTTGAAATGTCATGTGCTACATTTTAGGGATGAAATTACAGAGCTATTTTGTCCATTATGCATAGGTTTAGGTACAGTACAACACCATCTGATTATCGATGTCTTGCAGGTCTTGACCTCTAATGGTAAATCATGCATTCATCGATGCGTGACTACTGTTACATTGTATATGTGGCTATCCACAGTTTTACTGCAGCAGTAAAGCAAATCTACTCCCTCAGACACATTTGCAAATTTGCCTCCTTCAATTCACCATATACAATATTATAATAGTCATACATCAATGTATGCACAATTTATCATCAGAGGTCTAGCCCTGCAAAACATCGATAACCAGGTGGTGTTGCACCTAAACTTACACATACTGGAACAATAGCTCTTGGGTTGGATCCCTAAAATGTATCACATCACACTGTCCAAAGATGGTCCTGATACCTCCACCAGCTACGCTGTTCTCAGTCACTGCTTCTGAGACACCTCTCTCACAGTTCTATAAGCAGGGGTGTCACAAAAGTCTGTGCCCAGATATCCAAGGGTTACCCTGCTTTGTGCATGCATTGGCAATTTGACCTCCTTGCCCTTCCCCACATTATCCTTGTAGTAATAATCCTAGGGGCTATGGCTCTTTGAAGTTGTAAGTACTCTGGCTGCAGTTGATAAACCAAACACAACACTCCAGTGTTTCAGGTATGAATCATTTTGTAACATTAAGATTCTAGATTGGCTGCCTCTTCCTAACCTCCCTTGTGCCAAGTCATTGATGGGAGATCAACTGGATCAGATCACTCACTTAAATTATAGTCGGCTGTCCATTGAGAGTATCTCATTCCAGCAGTGATGAGAATACCATGAAGACCATTACAGCGACAAAATCTGAAGTTCACTGCAATGGTCCGTGGTATTCCCAACAATGCTGTCTCCAGGGATATCACCCCCTTCCTGAATCAACTCTGACTTGGAGTTGATTATCTATAGTGCATGTGGTGCAGTGAGAAAAGCCCCCAGCTAAAAACATTTGCTTTCCCGGATGGCACAATGCCGACTGTCAGTATTGTGCCATCACTGTAATGCCGCTCTACACAATTCGTGTCTCTACAGCATGGTGAAACCTCCATGGGGGACCCTGCGAAGCTGCTCACAGGGGCCCCCACCTGCTTAGGAAAGGATGAGCTCTGTGTCAGGGTCACCTCTTTCTTCTTAGATAAGGAGGAGGAGGAGATGATCAATGACAGCGTGACAACCCAGCTGAATGTGAAATTTGACCAGAAGACAGATGTATGGAAAAATACGCAAATGCATCACCAATACAGGCTACTAGAATACCTCAAAACAGCAAAAGATAAACTTTATAGAGACTTCCAATTCTCTTAATGGCATGCTAGTCACACACCGGTTGCACACATGATCAAAAATGTACTAATTCTGTATATTTTGTATTTTTCCTATACTTCTGTAAATACCCTGTCAAAGTGGTCATTGTTCAAAACTACCAGGGGAAGCGAGGATCTCCCCAAAGGAATCTGTTGAGTCCATTGAGCAGACAGGTCAGTGGAATGTGTACCACTGATAAAATTACTTCTGGAAAGGCTTAGCTGGGTGCCGTGCTGAGGATAACTGTGAGGGTTGACCAGCAGGCTGAGCTTAGACATGGACACCTCTCCTGAGGTCATTTCTCCTACCTGTTACCAAGTCCAGTCCCAGTTCTAGACTAGTACGTCTAGGAACTTTCACTCTATAAGCAAAAATGATGGACCAAACAATGAGATGCAAATAAATTTCAATATTTATTTCAGCTCCAAAGCACAAGGCAGGTGCCTGATGCCCTGAGCAGCAGGCATCTGTCTTATGCTTTGGACCTGAAATAAATATTGAAATTTATTTGCATCACATTGTTTGATCCTTAATTTTTGCCTATAGAGTGCAAGTTCCTGGACATGCTTGTGTTTAGGGCTGGCAGCCCTCAGCTTGCACCTCCTTACCTTGCTGTTTGTGGCATTTCCCATTGGACCAGCTCTAGGCTAGGGGCTTAGACATCTGTACTTCTACATAGGGGTTAATGTATAGCCAAATACAGAACTAATCAAGACTAGAATAGGAATTTCTTCTATGTTTGGCTGCAGATAAACACTGGCAAAAACAATCAGCTGTTCTTAATAGGTGGCACTCTCACGGATGCGCGATAAAGTGTTTTCTCTGTAGGACAGCTGGATCACTCATTACTAGCTGAGTGATAACATGTGCAGTTTTTTTTAAATGGAACAAAAGCACATTGATTCATGGTTTCACTGCCTAACAAAACATGGCATCTGTATGTTAGATTGCTCAGCGCAGTTGCGCATATCACTGTCAGGTTAACATGAATGAAATCAGCCAAGATTAGTAGAAATTTCCAGGAGATGAATCCCCCTTCTCATTGTATATCCATGTGGGCTGTATATTGTAAAAGTACTCTGGTTCATAAACACAAACATACGTTATAGAAATGTTTTGTCTAAATTTAAGGCTAAATGGGAGAAGTTTCATGACTTATGGACAGTTGCCTCATCACATTAATAGGGGAGGCAGGCTGGTACACACCCCTCTTCCTTAAGTAGGGCAATGGAGTAGTTTCCCACAGATGGGGCTCAAGCAATATCCCTCTGGCATTTTTTTCTCTTTTTTTCTTTCTTTCCTTTTTCACTTCGTTAGGTAATAATATTCCCCTTCTTGTTGTTTCCGCTTTTGGGGTCAGAGACTTGGCCTGCAGAACTATAATCAGTTGACTGGTTTTGGGAAGGGTGGATTGGAAGGGGGAAGGGGGACCAGGGGAGCGACAGGGAGGGTGAAAGGGGTAGTAGGTTGAGGGGGAGTGAAAAGGGGAGAATCACCGGTCAGTCAACTAATACAATGTACATGTACTTGGACCAGTGTTACAACTGTTGTATTGCTTAATGCTTTGTTGGTATTTTGAAAACTGAATAAAGCATATTAAATTTAAAAAAATAAACACAAACATACACAATAAAAATTAAAATAAAACCGGGACTGCTACTGTTGTTTACAAAACTTGTTCACCCTGACACGCCTCTGAAAATGTCATCAATTTTTACGGTGGAGATTTTTTTTTTAAACTCACCCTGTCACACATTGATTCTACTGATGTTTCTCTTTTTATTTTGTCAGTGTGTGTCTTCTAAAACTTAGTACTTTTACATAAACAGTGTTATGCCCCACCAAAAAAGCAAAGAAGGCTTTTGCACTTTGATGCGAGTGTGGTGCTCTTTGGAGGCTGGTGAAAACTCAAAATAGTCACAAACATCCAAGTGTGGAGAGCATTCAAGGTAGATTGCGACCATACAGTTGAACTGGGTAATTTAATGCACAAATGCAAATCCACAATGAAGGCTGTATTTAAAAAAAAAAAAGTTTTATGTGTGAGACTTTGACACATTATTACTATGAGAGTGACTCCTAGGTGAGCATGCTAGCAACTGGACCTCACTGACATATAATAGTTAATAATAATGAATAGATACTTTAAATACAGCATGCTTGAAGGTAGTTTAATAAGACCATCCCTGTGTATAGTCCAACATGTCAGTAGAAATCAGTGGTATTTGAAAGATTTACACATAAACTGTCAGATGTTAGTGTAATACAAGACATTACCTATACACGCAGATCAAAACAGCCCTAGCACATAACATGGGGGGGGGGACTACTTAGACAACCAGATCAAAATAGCCCTAGCACAGAACATGTTTGGGGGTGAAGAATCTACCTATACAGCCAGATCAGAACAGCCCTAGCAGAGAACGCAGGAAGGGGGGAGGTGTCTGCTTCCATGACAACACCCAGTTACTCAATATCCACTAACTGTAAAGCAAAGTATAAACATTCCTTTATAAGCACTCAAAAGCTGTAGATTCTGTTTCAGATCTTTCTTCCCCATTATTTTTTCTGTTATTATGTGATGTAAGCAGTCCATATAAAAATAATGTGGTAACACATTCACCCCCGACCTGGTGCTTTGCTACTGCCCCTGAGGTCCTGGGTTTAGCAGCATTGCAGAATTCTTTCATACTTATCAAATTACTTTCAGACTGCTCTGTATGTAGTCAACAAAATTGTTTTGGAGGGGGTTTGAAGAATTACACCTGCCTTGTAAATAATGTGGGTTTAAAAAGGCTATGTTGAAAATATGGGGTCTGAATGTGTAAAAATACTAGTAGTAAGTTTATAAGAAAACATTGAAGAATTTCAACATTGCTTCATAACTTTCCTGTTTTTTGAGATTTTAATCCCACATTTTCATCAAAACCTTCTTATCACCACCACCTCCTGAACCCTGTAGGTGAAAATATTAAAATCTCAGCCAAAGTATCATGTAGCACCACAAGTGTGAAAAAACAATTTGCCCAGGACTTGAGAAGTTTCACAGGCATCAAAGTCTGGCAAGGAGCAGGATGCCTGAATTATTAAGGCTTCTTGTGAAGTTGCTCAGACAAGCCAGCTGATCCTTTGCAATGGAAGAGGTGGCACTGCTGAGTGGCAGAGCTGGGAGCAGGACTGTAAGTTGCTAACTTGTAGACAGTCATCTAACTTCAATGGATCAGGGTGATTAGGGCCTACTGGGTGGGCTGTAAAAAGGGGTATGTGTATTATTTCTTTATTATTATTATTATTTCTGTAGCAGACCCTGGACCAGGACTGCAAGGGGTTAACTCCAGTTGGTGTTGATGCTGATTCCCCCCTCCTTTCTTTTTCCAGGTATTGTAGTTGAGGCTTGTTCCATACCTCTCACATCTGAGCTTGTAGCTCCATTTTATCATGTGTCCCATGTGGTGAGGGGCAGCATCTCATATTTTCTCACATTCTGGATATCCGATGTGGCCCACATTTCAGTGAGTGACAGAGGATTGTGAGGGATGGCTTGTCATGAAGTTAAGTTCACAGAATCCACAGGAAGCCATGGGATGTCCAGCGGCTTGTTAAAAGTCATACAGTTAACCAGGGGTAGTGGTGGAATTCAAACCTAAAACCACCACAGTGATTGACTCCAGGTTCACAATTTTTGCACTAGAAATTGTACAGTGTCCCAGCACCACCAATGACCATCTTTTAATTAAATGGATGGGGTTTATTTTTGGATGTTTGGGGGGGGGGTTATTTACCCCAAATAGCCCAGCTTACCATACTTCTAAATTGTCACACATTACAAGGTACAGTATGCATTTTACTTCCCAGAAACCTTCTGTCCCACATGGAGAAGGCAATATTCCACATTGCTCAATGAGATTTTAAAGCATGCTGTAAATTCATATTACAGAATGGGGCATGCAAATCCTGTAACCTCATTGGTCAAAACACATCACATGGCTGTGGTATATCCTGTAATAACCCATGGCTGAGAAATGGCATTTATAAAAAACATATTTAAACACATTTAAAATTCATTTTACACATGGGTCCATTGTATAATCGCAATAAGGCATTCCAGAGTGTGGGTTATTGAGGGATTTACCCACTTCCTGTGTGGTTATGTCACTCGGCTGCACCTCGTGACACATCACACAAGGCATGAAGAAATCCCCCAATAACCCAAACCCTGTCATACCTTATTGCTTAAATAATCTATGATGTGATGTAATCAGCAAACATATACTCAGTTCATAAAATGCAGAATAAGTTGGAGGGGTGCAGAAAGGAAATCTCACTTTAAAGAAGTCAGGCAACAATTTCTCTGGCTATTGCACTTGTATCTATTTTTTTTTCAAAGATAGCTCAGTGTATATTAAAAAGAGGTCTACAAAAGCAACAGCAGCTGACAAACAGTGGAATTCTTGTAGTCTCCAGTTCTAAGATGCTCTGACAAACCAGCAGCAGAGCTGGGACAGGAACTACAAAGGGTTAACTGCAGACAAGGACAACAGACAGCTCAAGTTACAGATGCCAGGAATGCAATCAGTTCTCTAGTGGGCACATTCTGTTTCAAGCTACACTTTTTCAAGAGCAGATTTCTTTAAAAAACAGCCATCGTTTTTAGAAAACACTTATATTGTGAAAATCGGTGAAGTTAGCACTATTGTAGGCACAATAGCGGCCATAAGCTGCCAGACCCTGCAAAACTGTAAAAAGAGTGTTTACCTTAATGTCAGCTACCATTAAAGTACCTTAAAAGAACTTGTCGTAAAAATATTTGCTTTTAAGCTTTTAACCAAGCAGACTTGCAAATGCTTAACTCAGGTACAGTATATGGAACTCACCTCAGCCTCAAGAAATCATGGAACAATCTACATTAAACAAATATGCTTTAAGCTCGCTACTTCAAGGACATTTAAAATGCCAACTGAATAAATTCATTAGATTCAGACATTGTGCAAAGAGCTGACAGCTTTAAAAGTAATTTAAAATCAAAACCCAGCATCTCTGATGTCACTAAGTCATACCATAAGAAGTGGACTCAACTCTGAAAATATACAGCCGAACAAGGAACTGGGTCCTCTTAACAAGGAACCATCTGCTACCAGACTACAGCACCATAAACCACAATGAAATAACCTTCATCACCTCATTTTTTAACATGCGTAGTGGAAGGTCTTGTAGTTATAAATCTGTTAATTGTTACCTCCTGGACAAAGTTCAGGAGGACAATAAGCATGGCAGAGCAACTGATGAGTAAGAACTCCTCCGCATGTATTTTATAGACTTTCAACCCTGATAAGCTTCTGCCCAAATATAGCTATACTACTCCAAAACTTTATGTTACTTCTGAGGAAGAATGACACTTTATGATACTTCTGATGAAGTATTTTTCTTACGGTATGTAAGACATCTCTAAAGATCAACAATTTGTAATTACCTACTAGCTGCCATCTGAATCTGTGTTTCATTGCTGGAAGAGATCTTACATCTGCGTTACTGCTACTGCCTCTAAAAACTATTATTCTGCTGAACTCATAAGACTTTTGTCTTCTGCCAGAAGTAAGAGACATTGAAACTTGTACTAACTCTGTCATTTTATTTGCAAGCCTTGAGGAGAAAAGAATTCAAAAGCCAGGATGAAACCTTCTTTAATCCAGCTTCTCTAAGGACACTTCAAATCTCCAGATGAAAGAGAGACATGAAACTCTTTGAGAAATTGACTGAGTGTATATATATATATATATATAGATTATACAAGCTTTTAAGGTGCTTACTGAAATATGTATCTTTAAAGAATCCTGATTCCATATATAAATACATAGATGAACTGCAATGAAATATTGTTTAAATGCTAGCAAAGATTGTTAGTACCAAGGAATTGTGTACTGGTGTTAGTCAAGGTTATTCTAGAGAGAATACTACCTTAAATTGCCTCCAGATAGGAATTACAAGGCCACATATGAATGTAGTGAAAATTGTGTAATGAGTTAAAGTGCATAAAGCAAGACAATGGTACGAATAAGAATTTCTAATAATGTCTTATACTGTTTAAGTGTCAGAAATAAATTAAATGTAGATATCTTACTATGTATGTTATGCTTCTCCTGACATCTGTGTATCTGCCCTACTTGTTTCAAATTGTACTCTGTATGTTCTTTGATTTCCAGTACTCTCCCAGGTCTTACATGAAAATAGGCATGTGTTTGTCTAGTGTACTTACCTGGTTAACAAAAGCTAAATAAATAATAAATAAAGCCACCCTCCGGACTACCCAGTCCACCCCAGTGGCTGTGGCTCATTTCCATACCAGTCACCGAGCACTCCAAGCTTGACAGCAAGATGAAAGCCACCCTCCAGACTACCCAGGTCACCCCAGTTGCCGCAGCTCAGTCCCTCACTGACTGCTGCACACTCCAAGCATAACAGCAAGGTGAAAGCTGCCCTCTGGACTACCCAGGCCACCCCAGCAGCCACAGATCAGTTCCTCACTGGCTGTCACGCACTCCAAGCCCACTAGCACTCCCGGGTCGCACCTGAAAATAGTCACGTGACTGTCTAGTGTGCTTACCTGGTAAACAAAAGCTAAATAATAAATAAAAAAAATAGCAAGGTACACTTTCCAGCCTACAGTGGTCTCTGATCTGATTGGCTCCTGATTTTAACATCCTGTTGTGTATTGGCTGTTTCTCCCTGCTGCTGCACTACTACTGGCTGCTCTGACTCCATGGGAATTTCAAGGTGAAAGCCACCCTCTGGACTACTCAGGCCACCTCAGTTACCATGGCACAGTTGTTTGCCTGCTGCCACTCATTCCAAGCCCACCAGCAAGGTGAAAGCCACCCTCCAGACTACCCAGGCTGCCCCAGTGGCTGTAGCTTGGTTCCTCACCAGCCGCCATGCACTCCAAGTGCACCAGCAAGGTTAAAGTCACCCTTCAGACTACCCAGGCAGCCCCAGCAGCTGTAGCTCAGTTCCTCACCAGCTGTCACACACTCCAAACCTGCCAGCAAGGTATGCTTTCAAGCCTACTGCAGTCTCCAACCCAATTGGCTCCTGCTTTTACCATCCTGTTTGTGTATTGGCTGTTTCTCCCTGCTGCTGCACTGCTATTGGCTGCTCTGAATCTCTGGAATTTCATGGTCTTCAGCTTGGCTCTCCAGCCTGGATTTAAAAAAAAAAAAAAAGAATTTTACTGTCTCTTACTGTTCGATATTCTATATTTACTCCCACCCACCCGCTCTGCCCATGGCGTCTATTAAATACACTATTGCTCCTCCCCTCTGTTCTTCCTTTGCTCCCATTGGTCTTCAAACTGGTCCTGACACCCGTCACCCTTCCACATACCCATGGCTTAAGCGAGTTCTAGACTCTGTCAGGCTAGTCTGCCTGCCTTTAAGGGAGCCCAGATTATCATCTGCCCTGTATCACATGCTGAACTTAAGGAATCACAAAGAAAACACACCTGCCACCTGGCCACCCAAGCCTGCTTCTGGATATCATCTAAATAGTGCCCTAAAACACCCTCAAGAGGTCTACTCCTGTCAGCAAACCTGACAAACTTCTTCCTCTTGCCTTTCCTCCTTACCCTGCTCCTACTACCATCATCCTTTGACTCCCCCAGTAAGTATGCTTCCCCCACAGTGTCCTTGCTCCCTGATAACCACAATCTGTACAACAAAGCAGATCCTAAAAAATACCGTGAAAATCAAACGGATGAAAAACAGCCATGCAGCACCACTTAAACAGGGTGGCTAACCCCAAAAGTCAGAAAACCAAGCAAGTAGTGGTGTGCAACAATGCCTTCCCACTAACAGACTAGTCCATACAAGAAAACATGGAAATAATGCAGTCCACAATAATTATCTCAAGCGCAATTGCCAAGACTGCCATTTATTTAATCAAAATTCCTTATAAAAAGTGGATACTGCAGTACCATCTGCAAACAATGGTATCTGTATAACTATGGGAGTATAACTAGGAGTGACTCTATACATAGGCTCTTCACTATCCCCCCATGGTTACTCCCAAGCCCATGGAAGGACACACCCACCCCTCACAGTGCTCCATTGCTTCTCTCCACCATCTGCACTGCTCAGCAAAAAGTCTTAACACATCCTTTGGGGAAAAAGAGATAGCTACATAGCAAGTACCTCAAGCAATTACTCAAATGGCTTCTACTACTCGTCCTGATCTCTTTTAAACATCCACTCTAATCCTGGCCCACCTCAGGATAACCACAATGCCAAATGCAATACTGGGGACCTCACCCTTGCCAGTATCAACATCTGCAGCCTTCTCAGAAAACTCAGTGCACTCACTGTCTGGGTCACCGAACATAATCCCGACATACTATCAGTAAACAAGATGTGGTTGCCACCCATGATCCCAGATAATGCCATTGCTTTCCCATGGTATGTAGTTTTTGGACAGGATAGACTCACTAAAAAAGGTAGTGGCTGTGCCATTTACTTGAAAGAGACCATAATGGGACATGCTCTGACTCTACCTAGCCTCAGGACTGAGATACAGTAACTTGCTATCAAGCTACTACTTGGGGCCCACAACAAGGCCTTGATGATAGTTTTGGTATACATTCCCCCAAGTCAGCACCTCTTTGCCTAAACTCAATGCTGAACTGCATTTATAACTTAAAACACAACTCAGATGTCATTATACTTGGAGATTTTAATGAAATTGGCACTCGCCAAAGGCAAGCAATTTCAAGGATGCCTTATCTGCAGCTAACTACACACAACTGATTCAGATGCCCACTAGGGCTAACTACAGAACAAGGACCAGTACACTACTAGATTGGGTCCTCACTAACCATCCTGACCATATCACACATACTCAAGTACTTCCAAATACCACAAGTGACCATTCTCACGTACTATGTCAATGGTCAAACAAGTTTATAAAGTCTTCACCAATAACCGTGTATAGCAGGGTACTTACCACAGGGCACCTACTACCATTTAAATCTCTTCTGCTACAACAAGACTGGTCACCTATCAATTCAGCGGAGAACATGAACACTGCCTTCAGATTCTTCAAATCAAACTTTAATGCAGCCTGCGACATTCATGCCCCTTATAAAAAATGGAAAACTAGGGGAACTGACAATCCATGGATTATGTTCGACCTCCTGCAACAAAAGAAATTGTGTGACCACCTCTGGTATCATGCAAGGGCTACAAACAGGAATGCGGATATTCAGGCTTACAAGACTGCTAGAAATGCCTGTACCAAGGCCATTTGCCTAGCAAAGGCCACTTTCTACAGAAAGACCCTAGTCACCGACTGGAAAGATGGTAAGAAACCTTAAAGAAATCACTGGGAAAGATACTAGATCACTGCCTTCAATGCTCAATATATATCGCAAAATTACCCTTGACCCTACAACTATTGCCAACACTTTCAACTCTGTTTTTACTGATCTCATCCATGTCCTTCCACCAGACTTCTTTGAACCCACCCCTCTGGGCTGGCACAGATTCACCACCTATATCAGAGCATGCACATCCTCCTTTCTATTTTAAGGCTGAAAGTGTAGCAAAACAATACATCTCAAAAATGCTTGGTAGGACCAGAATGGGGGGGATTCAACTGACCTGTAACTCGTCACACTTACTCATGATGTTATCCTGTCACCTCTTACCAGGATTGTCAACAAGTCCCTTATGCTCTCACAGTTCCCTCACAAATGGAAGTCAGCGCAGATGACCCCTATCCATAAAAGCGGAGATAGAGCACTTCATGGTAATTACAGGCCCATTTCCATCCTCCCCCCATTATTTAAAGCCCTCAAAAGAGTTGTTGCTGATCAGCTGGTAGAATACATGGAGAAATACAGCCTGCAGTGCCCACAGCAGCACGGATTTAGAAAGGGACACAGCATTACCATTGTGCTCCTGGAATTCACTGGCTAAATCCACCAAGCTTTGGACCAAGGCCTTCTCTTCGGTGCCGCCTTTATTGATCTGAGCAAGACATTTGATGCAGTCAATCATCCTTTATTGCTTCTACAGCTTGCTAACCTAGGACTATCAACTGACACTCTTGAATGGTTTAACAGCTACCTCTCAGAACGCACTCAGCAAGTTAAGATAGGTAACTCTTTATCGACCATGCTTCCTGTCCATTCTGGTATTCCCCAGGGTTCTATCCTGGGCCCATTACTCTTTAGCATTTTTTCTTAAACTCCAAGCCCACTGCTCAGAACAAATTCTCCTGTATGCAGATGATGCAGTAATTTTCACTAAGAAAGCTGACCCAACTCGACTAGAGAGACAGCTCCAGATAAGTTTTGCAGAAGTGGAGGAATGGTTCATCAAGCAGAAGCTTGTCCTCAACTACAAAAAACCAAAAACTATGCTTTTCCATGGTTCGCACAATAAACATAAATCCAATCAGTTGACAGTCCGGAATGTCTCAGGTACCTCCCTGGAATAGACCCAAATCTTTAAGTACCTTGATGTGACATTGGATACCTCCTTTCCCTTTTCTAGTCATATTGACTACATTGCCAGATATGTAAGCTTCTGCATCAGCATCCTCTATAGGCACAAGCATTGCCTTACAGCTGAAGCCCTAAAGCAAGCTACCCAAAGTTTCATTGTCTCAATAATATATTATGGGCTAGTGATCTATGGGTCAGCTACCAACACTGCCCTAACTCGCATTTCAACTGCCTTGATTAAGACCTGCAGGCTTCTTTCCGGTGCTGCTCCTAGGACCCACACCTGCGACCTTTATGAGCAGGTTAACTGGCTGCAGCTACAAGACAGACTACTCTACCACACCTGCCTTATGGTAAAAAAGGTCTCCCTTGGTCTCCTACCTCTAGAAGTGCAGAACCTCCTCAGCCCTTCCTGCAGCACTCATCACATCAGAAGTACTGACTGTGCCACCCTTCAGGTCCCCTATTGTCAGACTACACAAGGACAGTGCTTGTTCAAAGCCAGAGCCCCTAAATGGTTTAACTCACTACATAGAGAAATCACAAACGCATCTGCACTGGGCTTATTCGAACACAACCTTTGAGAAGCCCTTGTGTCTAGAGCTTCGTGTACCTGCTTCCACTAACTTAAGAACATTTCTATAGCACACTGCCTATCTCAGCCCACCTCTGCTCTCCTCTGTTATCTACCCCTCTTCCCATACCCTCAACCCCTCTTTCTCCCTCCCTCACCCAACTCCCCCAGCTTTGCTCCCATTTGTCCACTGGCTGTTTCTTCATGACCAGTCTACCTGTACATTTCAGCCTGGCTCCAGTTCCATTCCTGCCCAGTTGACCAACCTGTCCCTCTGACTCTTCTAGCCTCCTAAGTTTCAAACTTCTGCATAACCTCCACCCTTTCTTCTCAACACAGTCTCTGCTACAGCTATCAGACAGCTACTGCCTTGACATAGTCTCCCTCCCTCCACTCCATCCCACCCTTTTTGGACTACCTGCATCTTCCCATCACTCACACTTGTGATTGACAAAGCCTGATAGCCACAACTGTCTCTATTGTGGTTATATAATAAGTGATACTAGTCTGCCACTGCCTTTGCTCAGAACACCTCTGTTGTAAATTGTATTGTCTGTACCATTCTGCTGTATTTTGTTACTATGTCTCAATATTGTCCTTATCTGTTTTTTTGTGCCTGACATGAAACCTATGTAAAAGAGCTTCTGGCACAAAGGTTTTAATTCGAAAATTAAATAAATAAATAAGAATAAAAAATAAACAGCTTCTAATTGCACTGCATGTCCGAGTAAATCTGTCATCTTGGGAAATAACCACGAAAATACGTAAGTCCAATTTACTGCACACCTTTCCTTAAGACAGCCACTGAATTAATTAATAGTGATTGTGCTTACACGAATGGCATCCATGTGAGGTGGGCATGAGATTTATGCTAAATCTAGCTATGACAGAATACCTTGGCATGAATTGCAATTGAAATATTTTTAGGATTGTGTCAAAAGATAAATGTTTTATAATTGACCAAATAAAATACTTTCTCTCTCCACCTTTAAAAACTGCCAGTTGAAGCAAAAGAACCACTTCCCCATTCATCATACAAGGCTTAGCTACCCAGGAGAAAAGGACGAAGTTATTGGTAAACCAAAGGCTTCATGAAGAGTGGCAAGCTTCACCAGAAACAAAAAAAAATGTAAGGGAACAAAGCATTTATTTTATAGTAACTCTGCTTTGGGTAACAAGTGAAAGGTGCAAAAAATGTTTTCAACAAGGTTTTTTTTCCCAGGGGATCAAGAGAATGCTCCTCCAATACTCACACCCATGGGAAGTCCTCAGAAGGGGGAAATTAAAGATAACCTCCTAGAGCTAGAGATTTCCTTTGAATACCCAGGGGAAATCCTTTCTGAGTTCATTAAGAAATAAGTGTTTTGTTTTTTTATGAGGCAATTTTTGATCAGAAAATTTCCTTAGAAAGCATACTGGCTAAAGAGCTACAATACTTGGGGCTTGACTGTCACCTAAGCTCACTTTTGGCTGAAGCTAAAACCAGGTTAAGGAAAAAAACAACTGAACCCCACATTAATAGGATATGTCCTATATCTCCAACATAAAGTCTGCCATCAGACAGCCCAAAGCAGGCCACATACACTAGGGGAGCTTAGCTTTCGACTTGACCAATGCAGGCAGGACCAGATCACCAAAATTCAGACCTTGGAATTACAGTGAGAGAACGCCAAATATTATGGCATTCTTAAAATTAATGATGCGGAAAGGAACAACTTAAAATCCATTAATCAGAGGTTGACAAAAGAAGTTGGGGATTTAAAACAGCACATTATGCCTGGGCCTAGCAAAATCAGGGACCTGCAACAGAAAATAAGGGCTTTAAAGGTTGGAAACATTTGATTATGAGCAGAAATATCTGAGTGTCAGGAGAAATTAGTAGAGGCTGTGATCCAAATGAAAGCAGCTTAAGACACAGCCCAAAAGACAGAAGAACAGGTAGGTGCAGCCCATCAGGAAATAGACCAGCTGCATGAAGCATTTACTGAGTCCCTTGGTGCTATTGACCAACAGCTGAGGTTCCTACAAGCAGCTGAACCCTTGCCACCTCCTGTCCCAGATACCCCCTGAAACCAATGGCAGAGAACCTGCAGTCAAGGTCCAGGACTTAGTCAAAGAAATTCAAGACTTAAAATTGGGGGGGGGGCAACTTTCAAATTGTCCTCAGACCTCTCATAGTCAAAACAGTACCCCAGCAGGGACAAGCCAACCCCTACCTGGTCCTATCACATCTGGCCCCACTACCTATAGCCCCACAACTTCATACTGACCAGATCCAAAGCAACTGATCTGAGTTATAAAGGCTATAGGTACGAGTTTGATCCCAAGGCCAGTACTGAAATAGAAGATTACCTTTCTGATTTGAAATTGCAACTGGAATACTTTGGGATCAATAACCCTGAAGATCAGTTAAGGCTATTAAGGTTTTTTGTTGTATCAGAAGTTTGAGCCTGAATGGCTGGACAAAAACCTGAAATCAAAACCAATTTTGATAAAATGTACCCAGCCCTGATCAAAGAATACACCACTTATCAAAGTCCTATAGCAGCTTTTAAAGAGACATGCCAGAAGAATCAAGCCCCTGTAACTGGGTAGTAAAATTACCTTTCTCAGATTCTTGTTGGAACTGTGCAAAAAGGAAGAGACTACAGACAAGTGGTGTCAAGATAATAAATGTAATTTATTACTGGTAAATAAGAATAATACAGGCTTACAACCAACAGTGTAATCACTGGAAGAGTATCTAGTTTCCTTACCTATAGGCGCAGTCAAGTCTCACTGAGAGAAAATACGTGGTGCAAGGGGTCTTATACCCTGATAACTAAAACAACAATAAAATAAGATACATAAAAAGTAGGTCATTGGCTAAAAACAGGTGGTGTCAATAGCCATCCTAACTAACATAAGAAGTTGCTTAGCTTGCAGAAGATAAAGTGAACACTAAAGTCTGTGATGCTTCCAAGGTAATTTGCAGTTACAGTGGTGCACAAGCACTAAAGATGGCACTGTTGCCTAACTAATAATTATACAATAAAAATATAATGAAAACCATCTCTCAGTGGTACAATACACTGTGAGGATATAATGAAGCACAATATGCATTGTAAAAGTACATCCTGACACTTATGCTTATATGAAAAGTGTCTGTGCCTTGACATTAGTACATATACCTACATATGTGATGCTACCCATGAGTTGGGCGTACAATCTGGGTGCTGGTCCATGGATAACACCCCCAAAGGATTTTTACAAAATCCTGAGTAGAATGTTTTTTCTCAGGAGAAAAGGAGAAAGACCCAGACCTGTTTCCTCACCTAAAAGAGGCCTTTGTAAAAGGCTGCCACCCCTCTGTTAGGATATTAGTCCAGCCATGGGTAGAACCACATACTTCCATGAATGATGTCACAGAATGGGCCCAATGAATGTTTGTAACTGTTAACCCAGATGTAGGTAAGAAACCTACCACAGACCTCAAAATAATCTTTTTGCCATAACTATTGATCAGACCTTACTCAAAATGGAAGGAAAAGAAATACATCAAAACAGACAGGAGGCCACTTCCAGCCTTCCTAGGGATAATAGACTCAGTGATAGACTATGGTCTAGCAGTATATGGGGCTGTCTCCCAACCTGCTTTGAAATGTATCAAAACAACACTAAACAAAGTGTGTCATTTAGTCCTATGTGTACCCCATCTCACTCACACCTGAGTTGTACACTCAAATGAACTGACTCAACCTTGACAGCCACCTCCAGTATCAAGTATGCATGCTCACCAAGAAGTCTATGCTAGGACTCACTGCCCCAGGCCTGCAAAGCCTTCTTAGCTGACCTAATTCTATCAGATGCATTAGGGATACAAACAATTCAGCCTTCTGCTTCCCTTTCCACAGAACCACACAAGGCCAATGGTCCTACAAATACTGGGTGTCACTTTGGCTTAATGTGCTTGACCTAGACATCACGACAGAGGACAAAATAGGCCCCTTTAAAGATAAACTCTGAGTGGCCCTTGCCACAAACAGTATCTGTGACTGTGAGACCTGAACCCCCCACACTCTTCCCTCCTCTTTCCTGCTACCCTCATTTAAATCTGCACCCTTGCCTTCTCCTCTTTTCTTGCTAACTAACACTCCCTTAATAGGCTCCAGGTCCCCCCTCAGCACTTTCCCCAATGAGTCTAGCCCTCTTCTATGACTACACACTTTAACACTTAAGACAAAAGAACTGCTGTCCATCAAGCTGTCGCCTCCTTGCCTATAGTATTTGTTAATTATTTCACAGACTATATCATCCTCTGGTCCCTACCTGATTTGCTCTATGTGCTCTAAATCCTCAAGTTGTTCACTGAAACTTCTTGTCAACCAAGCCTGCTGTAAACCACAAATCTGTATATTTATACTTATGTAATCCCTGTTATTGTAATTATGTAACCTCTGTCACCTGATGTACTCAAGTTTTTCTAAGGCATGGAACCTCCTTGTATCTGCTTATGTACTTGTAACTGTTGTAAATGATGCTATGCTCATGTATTACTATGACGTGGAACCTCTGTAAAAGAGCCTTTGGCTCAAAGGTACTTCCTAGAAATAAATAAATAAAATAAAATAAATAAAAAATTCCCAAATCAAGGGAGAGACAGTTGGAACCCTAGATCACGCAGCCCTCACAACTCAAGGAAAAAGAGGTCAGAGGCTTCCAGACAGCACCCAGATGCCTGGAATGATCAACCATGGCCTAACCAAGACAAAGATACTAACAGTTGTGCTATTGTCCAACTAAAAAGACAAGTCTGGTAATTAAGAGTGGAAATTCGTAGATACACTCCCAGGGTGCCATACGGTCACTATGTACCAAACCCTAATGCCACTCCTTACACCCCTAGGAGTGCCCATTCCAATGGCTACCCACCAGCACCAGATCCCCACTCCTCTCCAACCTTTCATGGGGGGGGCAATTTTAGGACAGTCCATACAATTTAATTATGGCAAATACTAAAGCATGCAAAAACATTTTTGGTTAACCAAAAGGCCCAAAGATGGTTTCAAGAGTATATGCTTTACATTAAAAGAGACATGAAAAATATTTTACTGCAGTTAAAAAATTATTTTATTTCCTGAAACCCTGGACCTATCCACTAGAATAGAGAGAGCTGCCTCCCTATTCTTTTCTGGTTTAAGAACATGAGGAACTGCTTTTGGACTAGGCATGAACACCAGGAATTCAGTTAAAATTTCTAAAATAAAGGATACAGTTAAGGAACTGCGCAATGATATAGGTAACATTGAGGCACAACTCACTATGCAGCAAAAGCTTATATCAGACATAGGAAGAACTGTGGGAGATACCATAGTTATGGTTAACCTTCATACAACCCTTCCCGATAATACAAAATCACACATGCCCCCATAATACAAAGCATCATGGGCTGTATATGCAAAACACCACAGAATGTTATGCTGGCTCAGCAGGAAATCAGAAAAACAAGAACCAAGGTGATATTTAAGACACAAAGGAATGTAATAATTAGATGCCACTGTACTGGTATGCGAATTAATTTCTTATCACTGGGACTGAACTGTTTATCAGAGATAGCCAGGTTGGTCTCACAGACAGCGATCTCAATTTCATGAAAGTCTTTGGCATCTAAAGGGAGGAGGCAGGGAAGTACAGACCAGTCAGTCTTGCCCTAGTAGCGGGCAAGATTATCGAGGCACTCTTTAAGGAAAGGATAGTGCAACACCTGGAATCCATTCAAGCACAGGATCCAAGACAGCATGGATTTACAACAAGAAGATCCTGTCAAACTAATCTCATAGATTTATTTGACTGGATAACCAGAGTGGTGGACCAAGGGGGTGCAGTTGATGTCACCTAACTTGACTTCAGCAAAGCTTTCTATACTGTTCCACATAGAGGCTTGATTAATAAACTGGGTAGGCTCAGTGTGGGTCAGACATTGGTCAACTGGGTGGCAAACTGGTTGGCGGGTAGAAAACAGAGAGTGGTGGTAAATGGTATACAGTCAGAAGAGATGCAAGTCACAAGTGGGGTACCTCAAGGATCAGTCCTGGTGCCAGCCTTCTTCAATATCTTCATCAGTGACATTGCAGATGGACTGCAGGATAAGGTTTGTCTGTTTGCAGATGACACCAAGATCTGCAACAGAGTCGATGATCCAGATGCGGTGGGCAGAAAGAGAAGAGATCTGGAAAAACTGGCAAAATGGTCAGAACAGTGGCAACTGGGGTTTAACACAAAGAAGTACAAGATCATGTACATAGGGAAGAGAAATCCTGAAGCCACCTATAGGTTGGGAGGGGAGTTGCTGGCAATCACAAGGAAAGAAAGAGATGTGTGCATCATCATCACAGATGACCTGAAATCATCCAGACAGACCAATAAAGCTTTAGGTAAAGCTAGAGGGATGTTGGGTATATCAGTAGGGGTATCACAAGTCATAAGAGGGAGGTAATAATCCCTCTTTACAAGACACTGGTTAGGCTCCATCTGGAGTACTGCATGTAGTACTGGAGGCCGCACCTGCACAAGGACATTAACAAAATGGAGGCAGTCCAGTGAAGGGCAACCAAAGTGATGCAAGGACTACATCAGAAAACGTAAGAGGACAGATTAACGGAGCTCAATATGTATACCCCAGAGCAAAGGAGGGAGAGAGGTGATATGATTGAAACACTCAAACATCTTAAGGGCATTGACAAGGTGAAAGAGTCTCACATGTTTCAATATAAGAAAAATAGCAGTACAAGAGGACACAGCATGAGATTAGAGGGAGGCCAATTAAAGGGTAATGTGGAGAAGTTCTATTTCACAGAAAGGGTGATGGATGGATGGAATGGCCTACCTCAGGAAGTAGTGGATATGAATACAGTGCGGGGCTTCAAACAGGCATGGGATAGGCATAAGGGAGAAATACAGATGAGTATGAATAGATAGGCCATTGACAGAGTAAAGGCCTATGGCACATTCATAAGGTAGAAAAAATGGGCAGACTGGATGGGCCTTGTTGTCCTTATCTGCCAGCAGCTTATATGTTTCTAAAAGATGATCAAGGTCATTGGCGCAAGGAGCTGACAGTTTCAAAAGTAATTTAAAATCAAAACCCAGCACTTCTGAGGTCACTGAGTCATACCATAAGAAGTGGCCTCATCCAAAACCAAGCAGCTTTCCTGCTTAAAGTTGAATCATCATAACATTTTGTGGTGATTTGCATATATAGTCCACAATTCATTATGGAGCTCTGTGTGACTTTGTATTTCTTTGAAACTTGGCTTCCCAGCCAATGCCCTTTGGGGTAACCCTTGCCTCAGTGCTTACACACAAAGGTTCTTTGTCTTTTACCTTCTCAATAATACCATGCAAAAACTCCATAACCTAGCTCAAACTGTGGGTGAAGATCTCACCACTATTCAGTAAATTAGATTCATTGCACAAGAATTACTGAGAGAAGTAAATAGTGGCATAAGAGATTTAATGGCAGGAAGAATTCCATGCTATTTAGTTCCCCCAGAATTGATGACTGAAATTCTGAATGTAGCCACCTCAGAAAAGTTAGAGCCACTACATGTTAGTATCGCTTACAATCTTGGAAGTGCTATTCTTGTTCACGTTGATTTAGAAAAGATGACCATTGCCTTTATATTAAATGTTCCCCTGCTAGAGCAACAGCATGTCTACAGAATAAAGATCATTCTTAATGTGAGTACTTAGCAAGGAGATACTTATGAAAAAATTAACACTCCACCTATAGTGGTATACCATGAACTTACAGTAATCCAGATTTATATTTAGTCCCAAACTTACAGATGTGTCAAACTACTAAAGAACAACATTGGCTGTGTCCCAATAAACCTTTTCTAAAAGATATCACTGAGGTTCTTTGTGGCCTTAACAACACCGATGCCCCAGAAAAGTGTAAGGTCACTTTGACCTGTGCAGGTCAAGCTAAGAAAACATATGTTGAAATCGCAGGGGTTCAAAGATTAGTTAGCACCAATTTTACGAAAGCCACTGTTATTTATTGCAGACATGGTACTACCACTCAGCTTACTTTACCCAGCAAGGTAGTACTCATCTCTGTTCCTGTAGGTGCACATATCCATTTTGGACATATCCCCTTGTAGCCCCTTGATCCAGTTTCACAGAAAATGGAAATCACTCCCATTTCTGCATTCTGAGATCATGAGCTTTCTTTAGCTGATGACCTTGAGCTTCTTTTAGATGCCAAAGACCTTCATGAAATTGAGATCACTATCTGTGTGAACAACCTGGTTATCTCTGATAAACAGTTCAGTCCCAGTGATAAGGAACACATTTGCATACCAGTCCAGTGGCCTCTTATTATTGCATTCCTTTGTGTCATAAATATCACCTTGATTCTTGCTTTCCCGTGGATGTTATATTCCACCCGCAAGCAACTCCATGCTAATCATGTGAGAATTCAGGGTTTATATAACCATGCCTTGGGAATCAAAATGAGACCTCATCCTCCACCTATATATATTAACAAGCAAACTAACTCTCCAGCCTTAGTCCTAATAAATGAAGAAGAATAATATGCTGATATGGAACCCCTTGGAGAAACAAAAACAAGGTGCTGAATCAGCATGTGGTCTGAAAGCAAAACAAAATGGTTATATTAAATGCACACTGAAATAGAAAATAGAGGTAAAAATCTATGTGTCGACCTTAGGTCTTCTTCAGGAAATATCTAAAAGAGAAAAAAAAGTTAGTGTAGTGGGGAAGCAAAATAAGGGATATATATGTGGTGAAAGAAAAAAGGGGAAGTCTCTGGGAGAAGAAGTGATAAATCGCAAGATTAAGGAAGAATCTGTGAAAACAAAAAGGTGATGATGGGAAAGCCAAGGCATAAAAGGTGTGAATGAGCTAGAGAAGTCCCCAGGTGGGGACTAATTAACAGTAAGAAGGCTGAAAGGTGACAAATGTGGGGGGAGGAGACAGAGATGGAGGCATAGGGTGAAAATGAAAAATAAATGAAATGTGTATAGATACAAACAGACTTTAGGGAAAACAAGGGGTGGCTGAAAGATGTTAGTAGAAAATAAGTCTATCTTTTAAACTGGAGGGCTGCTGGGAGCCAAATGATGTCTTCATATCAGTGTTCTATACTGACAGTTGGATATCCAGAAAAGGCAGTGCAGAGGAGGATACTTTAACAGTGTACTGAAGGGAAGGATGGGCCTCGACAAGTTTACCACGGCATCTCACAGATTCCTCTTCCACAGCTCCTTTCATCCTAAACATGTCAAGAAAGGCCTGTCTTATTCACAGTTTCTTAGACTTCACAGGTTATGCAGTGAAGAGGATCATTTTGCTGAGCAGGCCCAAATAATGCATAGTTTTTTTATTAACAGGGGATACCCTAAAAGTACAGTGGACAGAGCACTCTCCCGGGTCAGTAACATGCCACGTAATCTTGACCCCCACAGGAAGAATATTGTCATGTAAGAACAACAATGAATTCCACTATGGGCAGACTGGATGGGCCTTACAGTCCTTATCTGCCATCAACTTCTATGTTTCTATGTAGCGCTTCCTTTCCATCAGAGTACACCTTCTCTTCACAGGATCATCACCAGTAATTACAGGGCAGTCAGGAATGGAGACACTGATAATCCATTGCATTCCACATTATCTCCAGGGACCGCAGTGTCAATGACCTTTCTGTTTGTGTCCTTCAGCAGGGCTTCTGGGATTCTAACCATAGAAAAAATATGGAAGCCAAACTGATCATCTGCCTTGGCTCCCAGCAGCCCTCTGGTTTAAATGATAGACTTGTTTTCTACTAACATCTTTCAGCCACCACTTGTTTTCCCTAAAGTCTGTTTGTATCTATACATATTTAATTTCTTTTCCATTTTCACCATATGTCTCCATCTCTGTCTCCTTCCCCCACATTTGTCACCTTTCAACCTTCTTACTAGGCTCTTTCAATTAATCCCCACCTGGGGACTTCTCTAGCTCATTCACTCATATTATGCCTTGGTCTTCCCATCATCACCTTTTTATTTCACAGATTCTCTCTTAATCTTGCCATCACTTTTTCTAGGATTTATGTGATAACAGTGAAAGCCTAAAGGCGATCGCCGTTATCGTGAAGCCAGAGTGCCGAAAATCAATTTCAGCACTCTGACTCCCCAGCATACAGCAAAATGGAACTGGGGACTTGTGTTTTACATGTTTTTTGCAGGGGGCTGTGACCCCCGCACTCCCCTACTTAAGGATTCTCAGCCCCAGGGGATGCATGTTGTGGGGTGTGGAAAAACATGTAAAAAAAAAGATTCAGGCTGGGTGCAACAAAAACGCACCAGCATCTGGACCCAAACTCAGTACCTTGCCCACTGAAGCCACCAATCCACCTTCCACATCACGGGGCCAGCTCAGCAACCCACCGTGGCACCACCCCTGACAATCCCGCCCACCCCTCGCTGTGCATGCTCGTTCCCCCCACGTGAGTACATATAGCGACATCCTGTCAGTATATTCATTGACCCCCCATCTGGTCACCCTATCCCATCAGTAGCCCCAATGACATGTGCCAGGTATTTGGTCATCATTATTCCAGGTGCCCAATTGCCGACACCCATGGCAAGGACTACCCTTCTTCTCCCAGAGCCTTCCCCTTTCTTCTTCCCCACATATATATCCCTTATTTTACCTCCCCTCTACACTAACTTTGATTTTTTCTCTTTCAGATATTTCCTGAAGAAGACCTAATGTCAAAACATAGATTTTTAACTCTGTTTTCTATTTTCAGCATGCATTTAATATAATCATTTTGTTTTGCACTTAGAGAATCACCATAACCCTATGATCTATATGATCTACCTTTAGAAATACAGGAAATAAGTGAAATGCTGCATGAAAGGAATTGCCAAGGCATAGTTTAATAAACAACAAAAGCAAGGCTTAAACCTTAAAAAGCTTATTTTAGCATGTTCAGCTAAAATAAACATGGCAGGCAATGCTTGCATGCACCCCTATAGGCTGTTTTATAGCATAGGAATTGTGACATTTACTTGCACTAATGATTTTGATATAATTAATAGTAGTCTTCCTATATACCAAAAGGATGATATTGAGTAGGTATAGCTTAATGGAAATATATCTCAGTATTTCCTGATATTTGCTTAGAAAAAATGTTTTAGCTTATCTGAAATAGTTGCTTCGGATAGATACTTTCAGATTTGATCTTAAGATGTTGATTTAGAGAATAACAGCTTTATAAAGTTAAAAGTTATGGAACCATGATTCTCAGAAGTTCACATTACTACACTTTGACCAGTCCTTAAGTGCCACATCCTTTTGCAACACACCAACACTATGGCACAGCTGCCTCATGGCAGCGGGGGATATGTAGGCACAATAGTGGCCATAAGCTGCCAGACCCTGACAAAGTGTGAAAAGGGTGTTCACCTTAATCTCAGCTGCCATTAATGTACCTTAAAAGAACTGGTCATAAAAACATTTGCTTTTAAGTCTTTAACCAAGCAGACCTGCAAATGCTTAACCCAGGTATATGGAACTCACCTCAGCCCCAAGAAATCATGGAACAATCTATATTAAACAAATATGCTTTAAGCTTGCTAACTTCAAGGACATTTAAAATGCCATCTGAATAAATTCATTAGATTCAGACACTGTGCAAGGAGCTGACAGCTTCAAAAGAAGTTTAAAATCAAAATCCAGCACTTCTGAGGTCACTGAGTCATATCACAAGACGTGGCCTCACCTCTAAAACCATACAGCTGAACAAGGAACTGGGTCCTCTTAACAAGGAGCCATCTGCTACCAGACTACAGCACCATAAACCACAATGAGGTAAACTTCATCACCTGATTTTTGAACATGTGCAGTGGAAGGACTTGTAGTTATAAGTCTATTGTTACCTCATGGACAAAGTTCAAGAGGACTATGGGCAGGTCAATGACAGAGTGTCTGATGAGTAAGAACATCTCAGCACATATGTTATAGACTTTCAACCCCAGTAAGCTTCTGCCCAAATATAGATATATTATTCCAAAACCTAATGCTACTTCTGAGGAAGAATGAAACTTTATGATACTTCTGAGGAAGACATCTCTAAAGATCAGCAATTTATAATTACCTAGTAGCTGCCATTTGAAGCTGTATTTCATCCCTGGAAGAGATCTCACATCTATGTCACTGCTACTGACTCTAAAAACTATTATTCTGCTGAACTCTAAAGACTTTTGGCTTCTGCCAGAAGTAAGAGACATTGAAACTTGTACTAAATCTGTCATTTTATTTGCAAGGCTCGAGGAGAAAAGAATTCAAAAGCTAGGAAGAAACCTTCTTCAATCCAACTTTTCTGAGGACACTTCTCCAGATGAAAGGAAGACAAGAGACTCTCTGAGAAATTAGCTTAGTCTATTAATAGATTATACAGACTTTTAAGGAGGTGTTTACTGAAATATGTGTCTTTATAGAATCCTGGTTCCATTTATAAATACATAGATGAACTGCAGTGAAATATTATTTAAATGCTACCAAAGATTATTAGTAACAAGGAATTGTGTACTGGTGTTAGTCAAGGTTATTCTAGAGAGAATACGACCTTAAATTGCCTCCAGATAGGAATTACAAGGCCTCATACGTACATAGTAAAAATTGTATTATGAGTTAAAGTGCACAAAGCAAGACAATGGTCTGAATAAGAATTTCTAACAATGTCTTATACTGTTGGAGGGGGTTGGGCAGCTCCAACTCAGGGGTGCTAGCTGCACACTCGAGCAGACGTTGCTAGACCAGGAGGTCTGTTTCTGCTGGCACATTCATATGTTCATATGTTAACTGTGTATTGAAATAAACAGCTTCTAACTGCACTGCATGTCCTAGTAAACCTGTCATCTCAGGAAATAACCACAAAAATATGTAAACCCAATTTACTGCACACATTTCATTAAGACAGCCACAGAATTAAATTAATAGTGATTGTGCTTACACTGTCCATAAAACTAGTTATCATATATGCCCCCAAAATGCTTCAGAACAATTACTGTCTAAAGCTGCATTTCAGTGTTGATCTGAGAAATCTAAACATCATTCCTCCCTGTGAAACACTAACAGAGAAAAATTAGTGCAGTAAACAGACTGCTGAGTGGAAGGAGTTGCTGTAAAACTCCAATTAAATTTCTACTGTCCTAGCAAAATGTCTGCAGAGCTCTACCCTGCAGCCATAAAAATGGGGAGGATCATTTTAGTGATGATGTATTGGTGATCAGATATAGGGATACAGCTTTTGCTCCTATAAACAGCACCAAGCTTAGGATGGAGTTTTTTATACATGGCATCTATGTGCTGAGAAAAACCTAGGTGGCAGTCAAGCCAGTCACCAAGATACTTACAATAAGGGTACGTCATAAATTTTTCCCCTATCAAGGGTGATGAAGGTGGGGAGTGAAGGGAGTCTAGAAAGCCTCTGTCATGCCAAAACACATGGAGACTGTTTTCTTAACATTAAGGCATAGTTGATTAGCCCTGAACCATTTCTGGACAGTGTCAAAATCAAGTTGATGCCTGAATGTTAACTCTGATGGAGAAGAGCCAGAGGAAAACAGGACCATGTCATCTGAATACATGCAGATGGATGCAGAGGAGCAGGCTGAGGGGAGGTCATTGAGGAATATGAAGAAAAGCAGAGGGCCAAGGATGGAACTTTGGGGAATGCCAGGTTTATGGGTAGAGGGGGGAGAGAGAGAGTCTCCAGTTCTCACTGATTGAGATCTACCTATAAGGTAGGAGTTGAATCAACTGATTGCAGAGTCAGATAGACCCTCTGATTTTAGTTTGTCCAGGAGAAGAGGGTGGGAAAGAGTGCTGAAAGCTTTCTCTAGATCGACAAAGATGGTGACAGTGAGGATACCTTGTTCCATGCCAGAATGGATGTACTCTGTGAGCCTGAGGAGAGAGGAAGTGGTGAAGTGATGTTTGCGAAAGCCAGACTAGAAGGGGGTGAAAAAGGAGGAGGAGTTGATGAAAGGGGAGAGTTGAAATAGAACCATGTGTTCTTGAAGTTTGGATGAGGCTGGGAGGAGATATATTGGACAGAAATTTCCAGAAGAGGAGTCACCTCCTTTTGGAAGGAGTATAACAGTTGCATGCTTCCAGGTATCCTGGGATGAGGCAAGAGAAAATGATAGCTTAAGAAGGGAGGAGATGTAAGCACTGTGCAGTTGGGAGGCTTTTTGTTGCACCCTTTTTTACAACTGTAATGTAAACTGCCATCTATCTAAATAGAAAAAGAAAACAGAACCGCATCACACAAAACACAAATGAACACATGTAAAATACTCAGGATAAGTTATGTAGAAGACAAGAGCTAGCTTTACTAAAACACAGTAACAGAGGTAACAGCAGGGGTAGTTGTTTGATCCATTCCAGCCTACCTGCTATTACTCATGTCACTATGTTCAGTAACAAGACTTTTTATAAAGCATTACTAGGCAGCATTTTTGCCTTCTGAATACAGTACCCTGAACACTTTGCATTTGTTCATTGGTCTCTAGTGTGATGCAGCTCTGCTTTTGTTTTTTAGTCAACAAGCTGTACTGTTTTGTTATTACTCAGAGAGACATTTGCCTCATCTGCATCTTCCTTTTTACCATCTGACTTTAAATTCCACTAAATACAGTAGTGAAAATAATTAATCTAACCTTTTCTTTCCCACTGTCTGACTCTTTGCTTGTCTCTGTCCAATCTGTTTGGCAACCCACACTAGTATTTGTGACTTTAAAACCCCAAAATATCTAAATTTGAGATAGCCCATCTCCTCAGTTTAAATAAAAAACAAATCTGTCTGCATTCAGTTTGCATCTAGATTCTGCGACTGTTATCTTCACCAGAGGAAAGTCAACTCCTAGTTAATGCCATGCCCAGTAACAATAGAATCAAAACAAGAGAAATAGCAATACCAGTATCTCAAACACAAAAAGTATATCTGATAGTTTTATCACAAAATGCAGCACTAGAGATTAATTTATGAAATAAACTTTTTCACATTTTAGAGAACTGCTATTTTTTCTTGTTTTGATGCTCCTATCAATGGACATCTCTATGTGGCTGTACTTCTGATTTCCCTCTAGAAGTTACACTTGCACAGGATCAGTGCAAACACTCACCAAGGGAGCTATGTGATATGCTAGCCAGACAATGCAGTTCTTAGCATCTGAAAAAATAAAAAGACTAAGAATAGAGCCTAACATTTTTTTCCTGTTTCTACTGGTGCCCGCTCTGCTTACTACAGTATATGGCCATGTGTCCTGATTTAGCTAGTTCTGTGCTGAAAACTACACTTTACTGGCTCTAAACATCTAGTGCTAATCATGGCCTAAATCACACCAGCCAAGTTGTGAAAGGAAAGAGCAATTTATACTGGCTCAAAGCAATTTGCCTTATGTCCTGGGCTAGTAAATTAATGTTAAGCTTGAACCATTCAGAGACTGGTGACTCTCTTTAATCACAGTGTGCCATATTTGTGGTTGTGGCTTATCAGGGAGTTGCTTTGGGGACTTTTCACCTATCCCAAGCTACAGCAGACACCAATACCCTGATACTACCACATGCATTTATTTAATTGTTAAGAGGTAGGTACATCAGACAAATATCTATTCTAAGGTAGGCTTAACTGGATCATTAACATGATGGTGTTGCTAACTTAGTCTGAAATGCACCCAAAGTTGGATGAATTATGTTATAAACTGTGTCTGATTGTTCCAATTAGACATGGTTCTGAAAATGTTATTTGCTGGGTCCAAATGAGGAATAGACAGGTGCAACTCCCAGAAGTGGCTGCATTCAGATAATTGAAAATGGGGCCCCATGTCTCAAGCACTAAAATATCTTTCCCACCATGTCACCAACTCCCTCATGACAGCATCTATATTTTTTTATTTCCATCAAATGGATGGCAGGATGGCCTCATACATTAACATTAACTTATTTTCTTGGGGTCCCTTAACATAGCAGGATACCAACAAAATTAAATCCGTAGTGCAGAACAGTAAGATACACATGTGATAGTTCATGAACAATACATAAATGCAGACTGCTCATATATGTTTCTACTTGTAGTTCTGGCACCTTTTATGGTTATACAGTGCCTTCAGATGTGCCACTGCTTGCAGCACCAATTACCTGGGTTTAGGAATGAGCTGTTGCCTTTGGAGGATTGGCCAGAGGGAATAGGCATGAGTATCATAGGAACATAAATATAGAAACATCGAATTTGACAGCAGCGCTGCTGGAGGAGGCTATACTCTTCACTCACTCAGGACCGAATCTCCTTTCTGCTGTTTATTTGGATGTTCTGAGCTGTGGGGATGGAGGTGAGAGAGAATGGGCATGTTTCAGGTGTGGTGAAGTGTTGAACATGGGCATACTTGCCCTGCTACTAACTCAGGAGACATGGAGAGTGTAACTGCTGGAGAGGTGTGAGAGGGAACAGGCTTAATACAGTATTCTTTTTTTCATTATAGGCCGATACTCAGTTTTACTTAGTCTGCATCTGGTATAGTCCAGGATCCTGGGGAGAAATAGAAATGTTGAAGGTTAATGAGTAGAAGGTGGGGGGAGGGGTTGTAACTAATGCAGTGTGTGTGTTTGGGTGATCTGCATAGGGGTGTGTAATCTTAATGTTATTCTTCAGAACAATAATCTAATCAGATTGCAGATGTGACAGTATATCAGTTTTGATATATTAAAAGTTGAAACAGAATCAGAGTGGGCACATATTCATCACTCTTCTCCCAAAGTACAACCATTAGCACAACCTCCATCTTAACTCCTCCATTATTGCTAAATAATTTGCGTAAATGAGGTTGGGTCCTGGGTGACAGAAGAATTTATCCTTCAATTAAACACAAAAAAAAATAACCCCTTCCTTAGTTATGGTTTCATAACTGCCTCCTCTGAGTTGATGATAAATCCAGTCAACGCATGATCAGCACTTGATCAAACCCACACCATGCAGCAGAGGACAACCAATAGCACCCACATTATAACCCCTTCCTCCCCTTCCTGGTACCCAGTTAATTTCAATATAGAAAGTCGGGTCACATCTGGGTGACATATTAGTTTTTGATTTGATGAACAATCTCAGGGTGAAGCTGCTTGCACCCACCCATCTTCTGACTAGGAAAGGTATGTGAATAAATGCTGACATCATCCTATAGTAACACCTGATTGGTCAATGGTGTTATTATTGGATGATGTCATCATTCCTACACAGTCTTATCATAGAAGATGGGTGCACAGAGCTCTACTGGTGGATTGTTAACATCAATCACTAATTTATCTCTCACCTGGCTCTGACACAACTTTGTCTATTGTAATTACTTGGGTGCCGGGTAGGAGGAGGAGGTGGATGCTATTGGGTGTGGTGGTCTGTGGGGGGGGAGGGTGGTCATCACTGGTTGACTGAACATGACACCAACTAGGGGGATGAGGGAGGGGATCAAGAAGCCTCATAGCATCTGGAATATTAGCAGGGTCTTGGGTAAGACAGGAGTATGGCATACTGTAATGTAGGAAAGAAACTCTGAACCTTTCAGCAATTCTAGTTCTCTTCTCAAGTATTTCACAAGTATTTCACTGACAATGACCAGTCTGCTTACTACACACACACACACACACACACACACACACGCACAACACACACACTAGCAACAACCTCCATCTTCTTTCCCCACTGAGAATCAAACAATGAGCAGAAACTATGTTGTTTATGGGTGATAGAAGAATATAAAAAACATATAACTCTTCAGGTACTATGGTGTAACTCCCAGCCTCCATCGAGTTAGTGACACAACCAATCATTCTATGCTTGGAAGTAGACAACCCCTATTCCCATCCTCATGCAGTTTAAGACACTTAGTAGCACCAACATCCTAACCCCTTCCTCCTCCTCCAGGGCACACAATGAAGCACAATAGATAAAGTCAGGTCATGGCAGTGTGAGACATGACAGTGGTTCTCGTTTTTCTGGTCTTCTACAGTAACTAAGACAGGTACTGTATGTGAATAAATAGTAACATCATCCTATAGTAACATCTGACTAATCAATGGTGTTATTATAGGATGATATCAGGATTCATTCACACACATCTCATTGTCTGATGATGGGTGCAAACAGCTCCACAGGGGGACCAATTAGTATATCATTCAGTCATCTCTCAGCTTGCTGTGATCCAACTTTATGTACCGCACTTTGGTGTCAAGGGGGTGTGGGGGATGAAGTGGATGCTATTTGGTTTGTTGGGATTGAGGAGGCTGGCATCTTTGGTTGACAGGTTTTTATATTAAATTGGAGTACTGGGGCAAGAAGCATTGCAGGTGGGTATGATCTTTTGTTTTTTTTAATAATAGGAGGCTCAACTCTTCTCACTCTGTACCAAAATTTATTTCAGCCACAAATTTGGCTGGTCTGGGGAGCTGTTGGGGGGAATAGAGATGGATGTCTGGAGAAAACAGTAAACCAGCCTACACTGTAAATCAGAGAATATAGATGCAATAATAATGGTAACTGAAAGTGCTGCACTGTTGCTCTGCACTTCTGTAAAAAACAAAGACTCAATACTACCTGTGATGTCACCATCCCTTCAGACTGATGGCTATTCAAAATGGTGGGAACATCAAGGTAATTATGATGGACCCATAGTCCTAACAGGTCAAAAATGTCACATACTCTACAGTGCATAACATGACCATGAGGTAGCAACAGCTTGGTAGGTAAGAACAAGAGGGTGCAAAACCGTGAAAGGAAGTATGCATGATAGTGCACCCTCTCACTCTTCCTAGTGCAGGATAAGAATCCTGTAGGGACAGGGGTCCCCCAAGCAGCTGCCACATCTTGATAGGATGAGCCACAGGCAGCAAGAGAGGTAGGCACAGCGTTTGGGATCAGGTATCGATTCCTGGTCCCAGACACATGGAATTTTTTTCTTTTATCACACTTTGTGTGATATTAAGTGTTAACCCCCCTCCCCCGGAGTTAGTTCTATTATTTGGGGGGGGCTCAAGGGGTGCAGCCCCCTTAACAGGGAGTGTGGGGGCTGAACACACAAAATCAGGAATTATGCCATTTGCAATATATTGCGCTGTACAGACAGTGTGGCATATTGCTACGGCATAATGTCTTGCAACATTATGACCCCGTTCCACCTGTAGTATCTAAAAATGACAGTTATTCATAAAATAAAGTATTTCTAACTAGGATTAACATAAGGTGAGGAAGCAAAATCAGCAGACTGATATGAATGTCATCAGGGGATCTTTAAGGACTGCAATGTGACTCTGTGACCCGGAACAGGCTGACTCATTGGACTCAGAAAACAATAACCCAGTGAAAGTAATGTAACTATCTTAACAGAATCACTAGTAACCAAAGAATAAAGTACCAGTTCATACACTTTAAACAACTTAAATAAGACACCAATAGACAAGTCCAACTTTGTATGTCTAAAAACTTACTTCAGTTAACAGTTGATTTAGAAATCGTAACAATTTTTTATTTAACTTTTTTTACACAGGAGGCTATTTTTCATTAGAAATTAAGCCATTGAAGATCACACTACCAGCTGATAATCACAAGCTGTCAATCAGTGGAAAAAAACAAGAAGTAATCTTTTCACATTGTGCGCTTGTATACCAGGGGTGACATTCCACAGCACTGTATTTAATGCCATGTTCATGATTTCAATATCTGATTAAGTGCTGTCTGACTGTTTACATGAGACAGTTTTCAGAAATTAGTTGGAAATGTCCAGGCATCCATAACCAAAAACTGGCATAATCAGAAACAGTGCATTATCAGGTTTTTACAGGTTAACATGACAGCATGTTTTCTGATTAAAAAATCAAATATCATGGAAATCCTATCTGATTTGGAAAACAAGCTCCATACAAATGAGGTGACTGTATGACCATTGGCAAGTCACTTATACTATTAGTGATCCTTGCTGTAAAAATAAGCGACAAAAGGACCCCAATGAAAATTAAATATTGCATCTCAGCTAGGCTCTCCAAGATAAATGAAATAACATGTGCATATTCTAGTGTTATTCTCCTGAATACTTTCCAATAAATGATCATCTGCCTCTAAGAGTGAGCTGATACCTAATTGGATGACGAGGTGCTAGAATTCTCATCCAATTTTGTAAGAGGTATTGGAACTGAGTTTCTGTGGGCTCATGCCCAGTTTAATTCCTGGTTACCAAATCAGGATGCAGTGGAGAGTGCTGGTAAAGAGGATATGGAAGTAGACCTGACAGAGCAGGAGTTTAGAATGAGGTACTGTAGTCAATAAAATCTATAGACAAGGCCTGATCACAGACCCCACGGCATGATCAGCCCTAATCATAGCTCCCACAACATGATCTGCCCCATAGTTCTGTAATAACTGTGGCACATGAACAGCTGATTCTGATTTCAATATGATACTTTTTTCTGCAAAATAAAATATGTAAGGGAATGTCTGTCAGGAAGAAATACTGTCTTACTGAAACTGACACATCAACCCCCACAGGGATAAGTTCAAAGGACAGGAGGTCACTTAAACTGCAGATATCTGAAATGCAATTACTTTGTCAAGTTTTCTTTGAAGCCCTGGAAATAAAATACCCATTCATGACATCCTCAGGGAAATCCTTTGATTTGCACTAGGTGTCATGGAGGAAGAAGAATATGCATGTGTTGGGGTGTCTCCCAAAATATCCAGTAAATACATCAACGAGGCTTTGATGTCTGGGTGAAGCAGGTCTCAGGCTAAATTAGGAAGTCCAATATGCATTTACTTGGGGTTATCTAGTGAATTACATCAAAGAGGCTTTGATGTCTATGTGAAGCAGACCACGGACTGTGTTTGGCAAGTCAAATTTATGTCACCTTTTATTTTTTTAAATATCTTAGTAGGACATCCTGTGTTATAAAATATAAATTTTAATACACTAAGGCAGAGTTAGGTGACCTCAGAGAGAAGGCGGGCTCAAGACTGCTTTTAAAAATACTGAGCAGACCTCACACAGAGCTTTCATTTCCTGACTGAGAAAAGAGGAACATCGAAGCACTGAAAGATTAAGAAAGTAAGGACCTTAGATAAGACCAGTCTGAGTGTATGTGTTGTAGGAATTTGCACTTTTAAACCTGTTTTTTTTAAGGCTGTATGTGTTGGGATATCTTGTTCTGTATTTTGTTTTCCTATTTTACCTATTTTAAAGTAAAGATATATATTTTAAAAAACAGAAACTGCCTGGTGTGCCTTGAAACTTCTTTTTTTTATAAGTAAAGCTTAGATGGCTATAGTTGGCACTGTGCATTGGATTATTGTGGTACCAAACTGGGAAACAGGTCAGAGTTTGCTAGGTCTTGCATAGAGTTCTAAGGGTTCATTTTGAAATACCTGGTTAGGTGCCTGTAGGCAATGAAATCAGGACCCCTGAAGACAGAATTATCTGATCCTGACAACTGGGTACGCTAACAACAGGTTATCAGTTTGAATCCCTCCAGAACTTGGGACAAAGGTGACGCGAACCAGCAAAACAGACAAGAGGGTTACCTGTTCTGTTAAACTATTAGCAATTCTGCACTCAGAGATTGGCACTTTGGGGGTAGAGGGTTGACCTGCTGAGTGGGTTTGTGACAATAACTACTAATGCTATTGTGCCTTCCCACCCCAAGCCACATCATTTCTCAGTGGCAAAGAACAATAAATGACCATGCAATTGCCACCCAATTTCCACAGAAATACCGGTTGCACTTTAAGTGTCCTTAACTACACTGAAACTACTATATAACTGCAATGTAACTACTGAGTAACTTCTATGTAGTTACATGTAACAACAATGTAGTAGTTCACTAGTTTCACATTTGTGGTTTGGTGTAGTTACACAGTTTGCATGAACTGGTAGTTACTGCAGTTACTGTTGCCTCCCTTCTGCCTCAAATCAATTCTGTCTAGCAAATGTAGCTATGTATATTGCACTTTGCAACAACTGTTATATGTGTAGTTACACTTCCAGCATACATACATTTTTCTGTTGCACTTTGCAACAGCTGTCACATGTGTAGTTACACTTCTAGCATAAATCAATTTTTAAGTTGCACTTTACAACAGTTGTTACATGTGTAGTTACACTTCCAGCATAAATCAATTTGTGCCAAAAGAGAAATGGTTGTGGCTGCATGTGTAACTACCACTTCATGTAATTTATATAACTACACATTAGCAAGAGTCCCTACCTGTCTATACTTTACCACCCACCACCACTACACACAGCAGATCAGTGGTAAAGCATGGTATGTAGCCATGCCCCACTCCTAGCCACCCACTTGGGCCATAGCAGACCAGAAGTGGGGGTGCAGAAAAGGTGTGGGTCAATGCCACAGAAACAGCACATTTGTTAGTAACTACAGCACTGTTACAAGCCAATAAGTAATTATGTAAATGATTTTATTGTATAAGTAAACAATGTAATTGTATAGTAATTAAGAATATTAGATTGTATTTTTATTAAGCAGTCAGTGCATGAGGGAATGATTTCTGAAGGAAAGCTTATATCAGAACTAAAGCATTGACATTCAGTGTAAGTGTATAGTAGTTACCCACTTCTTTGTATGCTGTATTTTAAGTGTCAGTTTCTGTGCACTTACTTTGCAAATACAAGTTAGTTAGGAATTAACTGTGGAAACAATGCCTCAGAAGCTGCCCATTCCTTAGTAGCTAAAGCACTGCTACATCCTTCTTCTTACACTTTAAGTGTCAGTTACTGCATACTTACTTTGCAAATACATATTAGCCATTAACTGTGGAAACAATGCCACAGAAGCAGCACATCCCATAGTAGCTACAGCACTGTTACATCCTTCTTCTTACACTTTACTTTAAGTGTCAGTTTCTGCATACTTATTTTGTAAGTACATGTCAGTTAGGCATTAACTGTGGAAACAATGCCACAGACGCAGCACATTTCTTAATAACTACAGCACTGTTAAAAGTCAATAAGTAATTATGTAAATTTATAATGTTTTATTGTACAGCAATTTACAATGTAAGATTGCATGTTTATTTTCAGTTCTTTATTTTTTGGTTGCACAGTATACAGGTGGTGGTTCTGGGATTCAAATCTAGTTCTCCAGGTTTGCAGGTCAGTGCTTTTAACCACTTAGCTATGCTGCAGTAACTTCATGAGGGAATGATTTCTGAAGGATAATTTTAAGTGTCACTAACGACACTATAACTACAGTATAACTACAGTGTAACTGCACTACTACTGTATGTAGTTGCTAACTAGTTTCACAATGTGTGTTGTGTACTTACATAACTTTAAATGTGCTACTTCTGTGAGATTGACCCACACCTCTACTGCACCCTTTCCCCTGTCCTACTGCTGCCTTGGTGGGTGGCTGAGGTTGGGGCATGGCTACCCTTTGATGAGAGTCCTAATTCTTCTGTGCCTAAAATTAAACTGTCCCATTGTACAATGCTGAACAGTAATGTGACTGACTGATTGTACATCGTGTATATTGCACCCACATTATGGTTACTACTCTAGTGCATTTCAGCTGTATTCTTGCACTTAATTGCATCTAGCTGTACTCAATATATTCAATGTATTCTATTTCCTCTACCTTTCTCTGTTAATGTAAGTGTATTGTCTATATTACCTATGTACCATCTTTATGGCCTGGGCCATGCCTGAAAATGGTCCACTGAATCAATGCAACTACCTGGTAAACAAACAAACAAAAAGACAAACAAGCAAACAAATAAATAAATATAACTGATCTGCTGTGTGGAGTGATGGTGGGTGATGCCAGATACACATATGCTTCCTCAGCCATTACATACCCTTCCCACTAGCTGAATGAGGTGGCAGCCATAGCACCATCATTCACACCAATCTACCACAGCCCCCTGACTATACCATGAGGGCTTGGTGGTGAAGACATACATGTAACAGCTAAGGAAGAGTCCCTGCATGTGTATCTGGCACCATGCACTATTACTCCACACAGCTGATTGGTGATACATACAGTATATGTATGTCTATATATATATATATATGTTTGTTTACTGGGTAGGCTGGGGAGGCTGTAAGGGAGGTGTGTTGGGTGTTGGACCCACTGGTGGGGAGTGACCACTAATCCATGTGGTTAATGCTCAACATGGACAGGGAAGTGGCAGGTACAGGGACCAGGATGGTTGACTTCAGAAAGGCTGACTTCAGTAGGATGGGTGAAATCTTAGGGGAGTACCTGTCACACTGGAATGTGAACCAGAAATGGGAAAACATTTAATTAGGGCTTGTGGAGGCTACTGGGACCTGTACCAAACTGCAGAGCAAGAAGGGAAGAGCTAAGAAGACAAGCTGGATGAGTAGGATAGTTTTAGATAAGGTGAGGCCAAAAAGAGCAGCATTTCATAGATACAAGAAATCCAGAAGGGGGGAAGATAGGGAGGAGTACGTGAATAAGTCCAAAGAAGTTATCAAGGGTATTAGAGTGGCCAAGGCCTCCATGGAACTGAGGCTGGCTCAGGGAATCAGAGACAGGGAAAAGGACGTCTTCTGATACATTAGGGAAAGTAGGAGCCACAAGGACCAACAGGCAGAAGCACTAAATGAGTACTTCTGTTCCATATTCATAAGGGAGAATTGTGGTCATCTTCCGAAGGGAGTGGGAAGCATGAGCGGGGGGGGTGACAGATGGGGTAATCACTGAGGGCAGGATTTTGGAGGGTGTGAGGGCTCTGAGGGTGGATAAGGCACCAGGACAGGACAACATGCATCCCAGGGTGCTGACAGAACTGCAGGAGGTACTGGCAGGTCTGCTGGTGAACCAATTAAACACCTCCCTGGACATGGGGTGCATGCCACAGGACTGAAGGATGACCAACATGGTGCCCCTCCATAATAGTGACCCCAAGGATGAACCAGGCAATTACAGAACTGTAAGCCTGACATCCATCATGGGAAAGCTTATGGAGACAATTCTGAAGGAGAGGCTGGTGAAATTTCTGGAGGATAATGAACTCCAAGACAGTCATCAGCATGGGTTTGTCTCTAGAAGGTCCTGTTGGACTAACGTAGTTGACTACTATGACTGGGTAATGAGGGAATTTGACAAAGGTCATTCGGTGGATGTCATAATTTTGGACTTCAACAAGGCTTTTGATTCAGTGCCACATGGGAGGCTGGTGGGGAAATTGAGGTATGTGGGGTTGGGAGTAAGATGGCTAAGTGAATCAAAAATTGGCTACAGGGAAGACAGCAGAGGATAGTGGTGGTGGGGTAGCTTTCATCTCCAAGGTCAGTGATGAGTGGGGTGCCACAGGGATTTGTACTGGGGCCAGTGTTGTTTGGGATATTTACAGCGGACATCTCGCATGGCATCAGTAATAAGATCAGCCTCTTTGCTGATGACACCAAGTTGGGGGCAGTGGTGAGCAACATAGAGGGGTGGCAGGGACTGCAGAATGGCTTGACTAAACTGGAGAAGTGATCAGAAGAGTGGCAGCTGGGGCTGAATGCTAAAAAGTGCAAGGTGATGCACTTTGGAGTGAAGAACACAAGGAGGAGCTCTCAACTGGGTGGAGAACAGCTAGGTACTACCAAGGAGGAAAGTGATCTAGGGGTGGTTGTAACTGGGAAAATGGAAAACTCTGGGTAGTGGAGGAAGGTGGCAGCAAAGGCCAACAGAATGCTGGGATGTATTGCAAGAGGAATCTCCTCCAGGAACAGGGAGACGATCCTGCCTCTCTATAGGCCACTGGTCAGACCACACCTGGAGCACTGTGTGCAGTACTGGCAACCATATCTAAAGAAGGATATCAGACTACTGGAAGGGGTACAGCACAGAGCAACTAGGATGATCCAGGGACTGGGGGGGCATACAAGGAGAGGCTGCACGAGTTGAATATGTACTCCCTGGAGGAGAGGCGAGTTTGAGGGATATGATTGAGACCTTAAAGTACTTAAAGGGGATCAACAAGACAGGAACAGAAGGGATATTTAAATTAAGGAGGGGGAGGGACATGGGAGATTATGGTCTTAGATTGAAGGGGGGAAGCTATAGCAGGGAAATGAGGAGACACTTTTTTATGGAGAGGGTTGTGGCAGAATGGAACTCCACCAGAAGAGGTGGTATCCTGCATGACAGTGGGGGTTTCAAAAGGGGATGGTATAGGGTGAGATGGGGACTTATTGTGAAGGTGAGGGGCAGCTGCAAGATAGGAGTGCTAGCTACACATTTGAACAGATGTGATAGATCGTGTGGCCTGTTTCTGCTTGCAAATTTCATATGTTCGTAGGTGTACTGATCCAATAGAACATTTTTAACCACCCACCTAGGCGTCAGCAGGACAGGGGTTTGGGTGCAGCAAAGGTGTGGACAATCTCACAGAATCAGTGCATTTAAAGTTATGTAAGTACACAACACACATTGTGAAACTAGTTAATAACTTCATAGTAGTGCAGTTACAGTGTAGTTAAACAGTAGTTACAGTGTACTTAGTGACACTTAAAAGTATCCTTCAGAAATCATTCCCTCATGAAGCTACTGCAGTATAGCATAGCAGTTAAAAGCACTGACCTGAGAACCTGGAGAACTAGGTTGAAATCCCAGAACCACCACTTGTATACTGTGCAATCAAAAAAAAAAGAACTAAAAATAAACATGCAATCTAACATTGTAAATAGCTATGCAATAAAAAAAACAAACAATAATATACATAATTACTTATTGACTTTTAACAGTGCTCTAGTTAATAAGGAAAGTGCTGCTTCTGTGGCATTGTTGCCACAGTTAATGCCTAACATGTACTTACAAAGTAAGTACACAGAAACTGACACTTAAAATAGTGTAAGAAGAAGGGTGTCACAGTGCTGTAGCTACTATGGAATGTGCTGCTTCTGTGGCATTGTTTAGACAGTTAATGACTAACATGTATTTGCAAAGTAAGTACACAGAAATTGACACTTAAAGCATACAAAAAAAGGTGTAACTACTATGCACTTACACTGAATGTCAATGCTTTAGTTCTGATGTATGTTTTCCTTCAGAAATCATTCCCTCATGCACTTTCTGCTTAATAAACATGCAATCTAATATTCTTAATTGCTATATAATTACATTGTTTACTTATACAATAAAAATCATTTACATAGTTACTTATTGGCTTGTAACAGTGCTGTACTAACTAGGAAGTATGCTGCTTCTGTGGTATTGATCCACATCACTTCTATACCTGTATTCCTGGCCTGCTATGGCCCAGGTGGGTGGCTAGGGAAGGGGCATGGCTACATACCATGCTTTATCACTGATATGTTGTGAGGCATGGTAGTGGGTGGAAAAGGATACATGGGTAGGGACCTTCCTTAGCCATTACATGTACCATCCTTCGCATCCAGCTAAACCATCACTCTCACTATACCACGAGGGCTGGGGGCAAGGTGATACAAATAGGCAGACCAGTAGGTCCCTTTACTAGAAAACAGAAGTAATGGGAATACCACCCGTAACACATAATTCACCACTCCACACACACAGCATGATCCAGTCTGCTCCTGGTCAAACCATTTTTTTGGATGGCTGGTATTGATCACCAGGCCTGGGAATGCACATTGCCTACCACCTATGTAAACAGGGTCCAATATTAGACTGCATGTTTAGTAAACAACATGTTCATGAGGGACTTATTTCTGAATGATAGCTTACTGTACATCACAGTTACAGTACTGACATTTGGTATATATAAGTGTGTGCAACTGCAAATACATGTTAACTAGGCATTAACTGTGAGAACAGTACCATTATTTCTTAGCCACAATATTGTTATAGTGCCAATTAATAATTATGCAAGTGAAATATGTTTGTGTACAGTTACATATCAATTCACAATATTAGACCGTATGTTTACTAACCTGTAAGTTCATTAAACACTGGAATATAGACATGTAACATCATCTAAAGAGCTGCCAGTCAGTGCATATAACTGTAGCAGACTGACATTGCATTGTATTGATATTTTAGTTACCATTCTGATTACACTTTTTAGTTTTTCTGTGTGATTACCTTTGAAATAAATGTCAGATAGACAGATACAGTTGAATCAGTGCACAAAACCTGCAGTTACAACATAGTTATACAGTAGTTACAGTGTAGTAAGGGACACTTAAAATAAAGTGTTAACAAAAAAATAAAAATTACCTACCTATCATAATTCTTGATTTTCCTGTGTGTCATCACCCCTAATCACTGTCTGGGTCACAACCAGAGGCGCAGCGACCAGCAGGAGCTTTCTTTTTGTAGGGAGAAGAGCAGGCACTAGAGGCACCACCCTCTAGGCCGACGCTTTACGTGGCACTCATGGGTGGCCAGCAACTCTTTCTCCACCCCATTTCTGCTTGCCAGAGATGAGGAAAACAGATGGATAGAGAAAAGACAAGGGCATGGCAAGGGAGCCCAAGTGATAGCCAAAAGAAAGGATGTAAAACTGAAAAAGGATTAAGCCAGCCAGAGAATAGAGGAGGAGGACTTGAGGGTTCAGACTTTGGCCCCAACCCATGGGTGACAACCAGACAGAGTGAGAAAAGAGAAAGTTAAAGTAAAAAAGAAGAAAGATGGGGGGAGGAAGACAGAGACCCTACCACATCCTATACCCAGAAAGAATTCTGGGAAAAAGATCTTGTTTGACATCCAGGAGGTCACTGAGCCTGTTGTTATCCCACAGGGACTACAGAATTTGGCTGAACAAAAACTAGGCCAGGTGCCCAGATCCTCCAGTTGGAGGAGATGAGCAGTAGTTCAGACGGAGACTCAGAACTGAGTACTTCCCAGCTTGAAAAGGTGAGAGCATCGTATTAGACAGACAGTCTCAGACATCATTCCTCCTGAAGACAAAGTGTGGAGAAGGTCCCCCCCTCCCCCACTGCAGTACAGGGTGGTGACAGCCACCCAGGACAGGCCCCCCTCTGGTTACCATTGTCCTGAGAGGGAGAACCCACAGGCTTCAGGAGAGAATCCTGTCCAGGACATGTCCTATCCCTACAAAAAAAGGGAGGGAAGAAGAAAAATTATATAAAGAGGGAGGAGGAGAGTCCCCATGGGCTCTCTCCTCCCCTCCCTCTCTCCTCCCACCTAAGGAGATCCCCACCACTATGAGTCAGTCATGGCCCCAGGACTGGACCAAGTCCTGAAGGAACACCCCTCGGCTGAGAGGAAGGACTCACAGGGAGTCCCTAAGGCCAGGACAAGAAGCTCTACTTACCCTCCCTCTCAGGCTGAGCTCTCTGTCAGTTAGGAAGGTAACAGAGGAACCAGAGGTACCAGTGGGACCCCTCCTACAACTGGCCTAAAGGAGGGGGAAGGCAAGTGGGAAGGGGTCATTGCCCAGGGACTGAGGCCCAGAGGGGAAGGTGGGTGGGTGCCAGTGATGAATGATGAAGATACACAGGAAGATCAAGAATTACGATAGGTATGTAATTTCCATATTTTTCCTGTGTCAATTTTCACCATTCATCACTGTCTGGGTGAATACCAAGCCCCAGTGAAGAGGGCCCAGCATTTTGCTGAAGGACTTGAGTCTCTCAGTCTCTCATGGGGGAGAACCATGAAAGAAGGAGACCCTTTACGGGCCAGTTAGGCCTGTGACTGGTCAAGGTGAAGTGGGGTCTCTGGTTGTCTGGGAGATGGAAGTCGCCCTATAGTTCCTGCCTTGCCCTGCAGGAGAAAAGGTGGGTCCCCTGGAAAGTGGAGGCAAGCACCCTACACAAGGCCAAGGGTGACAGCTTTGATAGATGAAGCCATGCCATCCACCTAATGCAGATCGCTGTCACCGCTAGCCTTGAAGCTACCTTGTTGGAGTTGTAAGATGCCCTTGCCTGGTGCCTTACATGCTACAGGCCCTACATGGAGAGGGCAATGGCCTTTTTGGTTGCCTCTGTATCAGGCAGCAACACCAGCACCTGGCCTAGCATTGACCACTGATGCTTGTTGTAGGCAGTGTGGTGTGCCTGATCAGCTGCAATACTGAGCATGATATGCACTGAGGAGAACACTCCCCATCCCCAGCAGTTGAACTCTGTAGAGTCTGCATCTGGGGGTCAGTCATGCACCAGCATCTATGCCCAGAAGGGATATCCAGTACCCTCATTCCCGAAGTGGGATGATGTATGGTCCCAGGAGACCCCTGGGGTCAGCAATGTCTGCACTAGCAGTCCATAGGGGCTGGAGTTGGGGAAGATGGGCACTGTTAGCTGCAAACCAATGCCTTCTGGAAGGGAATTGGCCAGGAAGGGACCACCAGGTGGTCTGCACTGAATTCACTAAGGAAGACATGTGTCATCTGCTCAGTATTGCATCTTGCGATGTGGAATATAGATCACCAACCAGCCTCTATAGGAAGTGCTTATACTCTGTCTGATCAGCGTCTGAGAACAGATGAACAGAGGTAACTTGCTCCTCAAAGGAGGAAGATGAGGAAGCTGACGAATCTGTAAAGTCCAAGTCCGGCTACTGTGGGGGAGATAGGCGAAAGACCTACTTGTCCATAGCCATGACATACCTGGGGAAGGCAGCAGCAGTGACTCTGAACTACTCCCAGGTCAAGGCCCTGAAGGACCTACATGGCCTGCAAAGTGAGGGGGACTGCAGAGGCAATGGGAAGACACACTTCACCTTATGCAAGTGACCTCTTCCAGGGCAAGGGGACCTCACTGCTGATCTCAGACCTCCTTGGGATCCACTGGTCTGTGCAGTTAATGGATGCTGAACCAGCTTGGAGTTATCAGGACTGAGCCCTGAAGGGGAAACTCCCCTGTGAGGAAATATGGGCCACATAGGACCAGAAGGGCAGACCCCAACCCAACTCAATAAGACCTCCCTTGAAGGGGATGAGGGAGAAAACATAGGCTCAGCACTGTGACTCCTCCCCAAACCCCGAAGGGTCCCAAGGGAAGGTCGCTGCCCCATGCCCTGCTCCCTAAACCCCATCCACTATAAGGTCAACCTCTTTCTCACTCCCGAAGCTAGGGACTGCTCCAATCCCGTAGGCTCCCTGAGGGATGCCGCAGAAGAGGGAGTCCCTGTTCCAGTGCAGGGGGGGCAAACAGCACCAGGACTGGCAGCTATCTGGGCCTCCAAGACCCAAACTACCATCCCTTCAGACTGAGGGCCACTATCAGCAGTCCCACTCCTAACATTGCCAGTGTGGGAGACGGTGCTGACCATAATCGCTGGTGCCAAGGGAAGGGATGCCTGGAAAGGCACAGAGGTACTGGGCACCAGAGAACCCTCTGACTCCAGGAAGTCAGGCAGCCAGTCTGGATCAGTCTCCCAATCATCTGGCTGTGGAGAAGAGGAGATCCAGAAGACCTCCAGATGAGTGTCCCTGAAGGTTTTCCCACCTGCAGTGCCATGAGGGGTGCCACAGGAGGGTCCAGTACCACTCACAGTGCAGATCACCAGAGCCATGACAGGCCCCAGGATCCAGAATGGCACCAGCAGGCGATGCTGAGGAGCCACCCATGTCAGGTCAAGCAGGTGTGGGCTGCAACATCGGGGTAGCCTGCACCTCTGAGGAGGTGACTGCCTGTGCAGTGCAGTGCTCCCAGCCTGGCCCCCAAGAGGGCTGGACTGTTCCTCCAACACAGCGGCATGGCTTCCTCCTCACCTGTCTATATAGAACCAGGAGGGTAGCCAGAGGAAGGGTAGACCTGCTGTTGTAGTCCCTCTTACAATGCCACCCTCTGAAAGTCAGCAGATCATGGATGACTTTCCACGCACAGAGCTCCAGTACGCCACAGACCATGGAGAAGCAAGCATCAAAACTATCCATATCATGAGATGGACCCAGGCAGGTGAGGTATCGGTCATGCCGGTCCGTGATGGACAACTGCTGGTGCAGGGACACCAACGCATAGGAGGCTGGCCTGCCTTGGAAGAGCACTTTTTGTCCCTGGACGAGCCCAACCTGACTTGCGGTAACTAAAATAATAATAAGAAACAGATTCAGCACTACTTCAAGAAAGAAAAAGGAAGGATCTTATCGGATTCCTGTAGAAAACAGCACTGAGTTACTAGAGGAAGGCTAACTGGAATGGAGCTAAAATGACATTGACAATGGCATTGAAGCAACTGAATAGGCTGCAATGTCCCAGATGAAATTTCTTCAGTAGGCGCAAGGTGCTGCACTCTCGACAGTGGGAGAAGTAGAACTGGGGTGGAGGAGGAGCCAGCAACCATTGCTAGCTGACCCAAGATGTGCCACGTAATGCATCGGCCTCGAGGTTGGCACTGCTTCCGGTGCCAGCTCCTCCCCATCAAAAAATAAAGCTCTTGCTGGATGCTGCACCTCCATCTGTCACCCAGACAGTGATGAATGGTGAAGATTGACACAGGGAAGATTGGTAGTACTGTGCTGTAGTTGCACAGTTCACATGAAGTGGTAGTTATTGCGATTACTGCTGCCTCCCTTCTGCCTCAAATCAATTCTTTCTAGCAAATGTAACTATGTACAGTATGTTGCACTTTGCAACAGCTGTTACATGTGTAGTTACACATCTGGTGTAAATCAAATTTTCTGTTGCACTTTGTAACAGCTGTTATATGTGTAGTTCCACTTCCAACATAAATCAATTTGTGCTAAAAGAGAAACGGTTGTGGTTGCATGTGTAACTACCACTTCATACAACCTGTATAACCACACACCAGTCAAATGTGAAAGTAATTAACAACTACATAGTATTTACAGTGCAATAACAGTGTAGTTACTTCATAGAAATGTGTGTCTACATAATACACAAATGTGAAACTAATTACCAACTACATAATAGTTACATGTAACTACACAAGTACTTACATAGCAGTTACATTATAGTTATACGGTAAATACAACGTACTTAAGGACACAAAGTGTTACTGAAGTACCTCACTATCACCAGCCCACTGTACCTTTTTAGAAATAAAAAAAGATTCTCTGCAGTGTGGAAACATGTTACATATGAAACCACAAATTCAGTGAGATTCAATGAAAGTATTTTTCAATCAGTGAAGCAAAAAGATTGATCAGAGTCAATGAAGGCTATTCAAGCTTTGGAAAACAAGTAATGAGGACAATCATTTAAAAATTGAACATGGCATCCCCCAAAAGCCACGTCCAATCCCAATTTCCACTCAGGTCAGATGGGCCAGCAGCAGGGTCAGTAGATTTTGATGTAGACTTTGACGGCAGATAAGGACCGCTTGGCCCACCTAGTCTGCCCATTTCCCTACCTACATGATAAGCCGCAGATCCTAGTTAACCAACAGCCTATTTCTTCCTACCCCCCATAAGAATTGCCTTGTCTGTCCCATGCATTCTTGAATTCTCCCACAGTTTTAGACCCCACAACCTCCTCAGGAAGGTGGTTCCATGCTTCCACTACCCTCTCTGTGAAAAAATACTTCCTCACATTGCCCCTGAACCGCCCCCATCTTTAAGTTGTGTCCCCTTGTTCTTGCACGTCTCATTCTCTGAAAGATGCTACCCTCTTGGACTTTGTTTATTCCACTGAGGTGCTTAAAAGTTTCTGTCATGTCCCCCCTCTCCCTCCTTTCCTCAGGGGTATACATATTAGGCTCCTTTAGTTTCTCCTCGTATGGCTTCTCTTGCAGACCCTGCACCATTTTAGTTGCCATCCTCTGGCCTGCCTCTATCCTGTCTATGTCCTTGCGGAGATGGGGTCTCCAGAACTGGATGCAGTACTCCGGATGTGGTCTCACCAACTGTCTGTATAGAGGGATAACAACTTCCTGTTTTCTGGTGGTGATGACTCTGCCTATGCATCCCAGTACACCTCCAGGCCTCCCTACTGCCTTCTCACATTGCTTGCTAACCTTAAGGTCATCTTATATTATAACCCCCAGGTCCCTTTCCTTTTTTGTTGTTGTTACTACCTCCCCCCCATTGTGTAATCTTCCCCTGAGTTTTTGTTTCCCAGGTGCCTTATTTTGCACTTCTTTGCATTGAATCCAAGCTGCCATACTTTCGACCATTCCTCCAACCTTGTCAAGTCCCTTCTCATCCTTTCCACGCCTCCTTGTGTATCAACCCTGTTGCAGATCTTTGTGTCATCTGCAAAGAGGCATACTTTTTCTTCCAGTCCCTCTGCAACGTCACTTATAAAGACATTAAAAAGAACTGGACCCAGTACTGAACCCTGCAGTACCCCACTAGTAACCCTTCTTTCTTCAGAGTGGACTCCATTTTCAATTACCTTCTGTGTCCTGTTGTCCAGCCAATGTTTTACCCAGGCTACCACCCTGGGACCCACTCCCAGGCTGGTTAATTTGACTATTAATCTTTTGTGTGGGACTGTGTCAAATGCCTTGCTAAAGTCTAGGTAGGCCATGTCCACAGCCCCTCCCTGGTCTACTACTTTGGTCACCCAGTCAAAGAAATCAATTAGATTCATCTGACATGACCTTCCTGCTGTGAACCCATGCTGCCCTGGGTCCTGTGCCCCACTGGCCTCTAGGTGCTGAACAATTATTTCCTTCAAAAGTGATTCCATCGCTTTCCCTACCACAGAGGTCAAACTGACAGGTCTGTAGTTTCCTTCCTCTGTCTTGGTCCCACTTTTGTGAAGGGGAATCACATCTGCCTTCCTCCAGTCCTCAGGTACCACACCATCCTCCCATGATTTGTTAAAAAGGGTAGTCAGTGGTTTCACTAGTTCTCCCCTTAATTCTTTAAGAATTCTGGGGTGAATTCCATCAGGCCCCATTGCTTTGTCCACCTTCAGTTTTAGGAGTTCTTTCAGAACCCTTTCTTCATAGGGTCAGGTATGGTAATTGCTTGGATACAATCATTCATTTAAGCAATTCAGCCACTGTGGCAGCATACTGAGCAAGTTGATGCATCACTTGGTATCAGTGCTGCTTCATAGATAGCTTAACAGCCACCAGCTAAAGCCAGGATCAACATATGCACACTGGGGAAGATTTATTTTGAAAAACAAATTACTTTGCTGAGCCATTACATGCTCACAGGTAACTAGATAGATAGATAGTGGGGTGCTCCTCCTGTCGCTCTGCTATGGACTCCTGTTGTTTGGCCACTCCACTAAAGTCCATCTCTCCATGTAGTCTACTGCATACAACAATGTCTGCCACTTTCCTCTGGCTGCCCCCCATCTTACCCACCATTGCGATCTATACAGCATACTAAACTGGCTCTCCCCTCTAAACCATATTGACTATGTTCTAGGGTGTTTCATGGGAAAGGTCCTTGGCACTGGCACCTCCCCTGGGGCTGGCAAAATTCCTGGACATGGCTGCCCATCATCCTGTCCTCTCAGGTCTCAGGGGGCTGCCTTGCTTAAGGTACCCACCACCCAAACTCAAATGGGAAGTAGGGATTTTGCAGCCTCTGCCCCTAGACTGTGGAACACCTTCCCAGCCCAGATCTGTGCTGCCCCCTCACAGGGTTGCCTTCGATCTTCCCTGTGGAATCACCTCAAACTCGCCTCGGCCTGTGGGTGCCCAAAACCCTCATGATCTCACATTATGTTCCCCATCCACTGGACATATTCCCTGGAAAAAGGGGTGTATGCTGTATAAAGTGTGTAGCTGCTGCATTGCAACTGTGCCTTCTGTACTGTGCTTAGTGGCAACATGTCCTACTCTGTTGTGTTAGTATTGAACAAAACTGATGGTTTGTAGTTTACCTTAATCTATGTTATATTGCCCTCCAACTGTATAATGCCTAATTTCTGTATTATGTTACTCACTCATGACCTGTAAGCTGTTCTTAAACTGTACCATGTCGTCCTATGCATCTTCACCTGTAATTCCTGTACTCTCCCGGGTCGTACCTGAAAATAGGCAATTGTCTTGTGTAGTATACTTACCTGGTTAACAAAAGCTAAATAAATAAATAAGATCGATACAATAGATAGATAGATAGATAGATAGATAGATAGATAGATAGATAGATAGATAGATAGATAGAAGTTTATTTTAGTATAGGAACAATAATTAGGGACACTAATATCCCTATTTTCAACAAGTGCCCCGTACATCACTAAACATTACAAAACATGAATCCATAAACACTATAAAAATCTCATACATAAAAGTACAACATATACAACTATTAAAATAATCTTGCCACCATCAAGTGAATCATTTGCAGGTTTTGTGCAAAGTTTTCTGTAATGCAGACTGGAATTCATATGGGGGTTCTTTGCCTTTCACTCTGTTGGCACTGAGTTCCAAGATTTATCAGCACACAGCTGTAATGTCATGTCCCCATACTTGTTGTGCACACACATGTTAGGTAGATTCTGAGTATTTGACTTCAACTGATACTTTTTATCAATATGTAACTTTGTTGTTACCAAATGACACAGAGGGTGGGCAACTTTGAATTTCAACAGTTTGTAACACCACGTTAGCCAACTGTATTCTGTTTTGTCTGCTGGCCTCAGCCAATTTAGGGCTGAGTAGACTACAGTGATGGGTACTAATTTTACTTAAGTTTGCAAATCTTGCTAATCTACAGTAACCTCTCACTATAACAAACCTCACTATAGTGAATTCTCAGCTATAGCGAATGGTCCATTTGGCTCCTGACTGAAATCAAGCATGAGAATCAGACCTACATCTACTCGGAAGTGGGCAAGGTGAAGATTTTAATTTGAGTATGGACTGCTGATTTTGTGCCTTTTTTGGTTTGGATCTTAACTCTCCCATTTAAACTACCAGATGGCATGGCCCCAATGCGAGAGAACACTGTTTCCTCAAATAACCAGGCTGGGGTGCTTACCTGAAGCTCAGGGTTGTGTTACATTGTGGACCACAAGGAAAGCATGCTCGCCTGCCTTCTCAAACAGTTTAGGACTCAATCCCGTGGTAGCTCACCATCTATTGGACTCACACATATTTGGATTCAGTAATTTAACAGCACAACTGCATCTTACTTAACAGCAGAGGGAAGAGGACTATGGACTGCCTAGTAAGAGGTTGTAGACCTATGTTTTGTATAGAGCATGTCTTCCCTAATGTGGAGAGGGTGGGGGTGGATGGCAGCTTCTCAGGTCACAACACCAGTTAGCCTGTCAAACTACTACTCTTGTTATTCCTTTCAAATAAATGCAGCAGTCGGTGGCAGCAAATTGCACACATACAGTAACTAAGTAACCTGCACTGCATGTCCCGTATTAGCATCCTTCACTGTAACGAATGAGGAGCTGTAATGAATGGTGGACATGGCTCCCAAAGAGTTCGCTAGAGCCAGGGGTTACTGTAAAGTGTTTGATCTAATTTCTTTAATGCTGTTTTAGTTGAATTCCTGTGTAGTAAAATACCATATTCCAAAACTGGAATTATTAGTCTTTTAATTAATTTTACTTTGGTCTCCTTTGAGAGACATGTAGGCACCCTTCACAGTGCTCCAAGTTTTTAATTTGTCTTTTTTACCAACATGTTTATATGTGCAACATCTGTCAATTTGATGTTAGCATAAACACTTAAATATGTGTAACATTTTACATTGGTCACTTTGTGCCCATTTTTAAAATGTAATGTCCAACTCCAATTTGCAAGATTATTCACTCCCAGGAAGAAGTAAAAACATTGTGCTTTCATCCCATTTAACAGAAGGCCCAACTCAGTGAACCATGACTCCACTGACAAGAGGTCATCTTGAAGCTTCTGTTCCAGTTCAGTGCAACTGCCAGCAGATGCCACCAGAATGGCATCATCTGCATATAGGCACACCTCACTGTTTTCCAATACACTAAATAAATCTTTAATATAAACATTAAAGAGCAGTGGGCCCAAAACTGAGCCCTGTGGGAGTCCCCTTTTTACTTCCTTGTGAGCAAACACAATAGGTCCCGGCATAACACACTGCTTTCTATTTGATAGACATGATTTAGACCGATGTAAGGATTCATCTTGGGCACCCATCTTCTGCATTCTATTTAGTAGAATCTGGTGATTCACCAGATTGAATGCTTTACTGAGGTCCACAAACACAGCCCCCATATTCAACTCTGTATCCAAAAATGTGGCTACAAGGTTGTTAAAGTCCACTAGGCTGTGTCCATGGACCTGCCTGCCCAGAAATCATACTGATATCCAGAGAAAAAGTCATAGTTTTCCAAGTACTGATACAGTTGTCTATGTACAAATCTCTTCAAGATCTTTGACAATATGCAGGTAGGTAAAGAGGCAATGGGTCTGTAGTTTGAAAGTGTTGAAGTGTCTACTTTAAATATTGTAACAACTTTCCCATTTTTCCAAGGCTCAGGAAAATTGGAGGAGCCCAAGCTCCAATTTAACAAATAAGTTACAGTAGGGGCCACAATGTCTGCACTCATCTTTAGAAATCTTGCTTCAGTCTCATCTACTCCCCCTGCCTTGTTAACTCACAGGCTGTTCAACTCTTTTTCAACTTCTTTAATAGTGATTTCCTTAAACCTGAATTGGGGCCTGGAGACTGCTCTGTTAACCAGATTGTACTCAACCCCATCTTCATCTGCCTTGTCATCCAGAACACTATCTGAGGCCCTAACCCTAAAGTTATCTAGTACCAAATCTAGTAATACTGTGAAATATTGATTTAATATTTCTGCTACTCCAAATTGATCACCTACGTATATATCATTTTCAGCTAGGTTTATTGGTGCCCTAGAATTTACTGGGTTTTGCAATTATTTCACATGATACCAATACTTGTTTGGATCCTTTGCCTGGTCAATATTTGTCTTGTAGTATTGTGATTTTGGTAATCTAATTAATTTTGAACATCTATTGCGCCATTTTTTGAAAATGTTCAAGTCTTCTTGAATTTTGATTTTCCTGGCTTTCTTCCATACTCTGTTCCTTATTTAATGTTGTGTCCTAATTTTATCTGCAATCCAAGGTAAACAATTTTTACAAAATGTTTTCTGTATCCTATGTGCATGTAAATTACATATGGTTATAAAAGGCTTGGTAAAATCTTGAATAGCCAAATTTAAGTCTGGGATAATTTTTATTCTATCTCTCCTAGTAATCTGTAAGCAGTATATAAAAGCTTTTGAATTACAATGTATCATACTTGTTACCCAGTAAGTTGTGGGCCCGGGCCTGTTTGGTTTAATCTGTTGTATGTAGCATTTAATATAGTAACAGTCACCTAAATACAAGGTCATTATTTCTGATTCATTTACCTTTAACCCCTGAGAAATAATACTGAACCCTGGCTAATGTTTATGTGCATCTAGTTGGTTCTTGGATTACTTGCCTTAGACCCAAGGTATCCAGAATATCTCCTAACATTTTACCCATTCTTTGAGCCCAATCGTGTTAAGAGCCCTTCTTAAGATGTGGTCTGCATTTTTTGTTGCATCCAATATCTTTCTTTCCACTAGACCAAAATAAATTGTTTTAATTTGGGAAGGAGTGTAAACTATGCCTACTGTCAGTTTAATGGACAATATCTCCACAAGCAGACAGTGTATTCCCTCAATATTTTCTGTTAAAGTTATTTTAAAGGGACCTAAGGTGTCACTAATATATAGCATGACCCACCTCCCACCCCTATCCTGTCTTACCAAATTGTATCCTCCAACCTGCACTTCACTATCCTGAATATCATCACAGAGCTATAACTCAGAAATGCCAAATAAATACAGTTGAACCTCCCCCACTGATATTCTAAATGAATCCATTTTTTTCTGGCAAAAACTTCATACATTTTCATGAGTTATTAACAGCCCTGTGGATTATTTGGGTCCAGGATTTGATTCAATATCTCCATTTGATTATATAACCAAAACCAATATTTAGCTATAATTCCTAAGCCTCATACTGCAAAGCCCTGTTGTAATGGAAACCGGCCTTCTCACATACCTTCTCCATTTATTTGCAAACCCATTCCTTACATGCATAAATGTAGAAGGTGTGGGATAAATGACAGACACCAGACAGTAATATTTAGTGTATAAAAAACACAATAAATGTGTTCATCAATTTATTTGCAAAAACTTTGCAAAATCAAAATAAAATATATATTTACAGAAAGAAAACTGTGGGTGTTAGTCCATCACACCATTTCAACACATCAGGAAATACTTCTTCTCGAGACTCCTGTCTTTCTTCTGTATATTTAATACACAATACTTAATTCCCAGTAACACAGTGCGTAAGCTCTCACACTAGCTCCTTCTCCCTCGGTGGTCAAAAGATACTGACCCACACACACACTTCTTAGTCCCATGGTGGCAGGTTTTATAGCAATCCTTAGGGTGACATCACAATCAGGGGATCTCCCACTTAACATAAAATAGACCTTTATGTGGTCCTATCTAAGGCTATCTTGGAGCATTCTTGTACAATAGGAAAAACAAGCATTTATGTTATATTCCTTCTGTGAATATATCCTAAAATAACAGTTTTCGATCATCTAAATCTTAATAAGGGGGTTTCTACCTCATTTGGAGCATAGCTCCTCCCACTTGCAGTGACCTCATCTCTCCAGTAACTTCAGGGGCTTTTAGTCCTATAGTAGGAATCTCCCCATAATGGCAAGAATTCAGGTAACAACAAAAGAAAAAAACATTTATTTGTTCATTTTCACATGTTTTATATACAGGAATACCCAGCCTGCACAGGGGAATGCAAATGAGGGGCGTGCTCCATATCTGCCTTTCCCTGGCAGTCCAGGAGTCTAGGAGACCTGCCATTAAAGCATATTTTATTTCAGCAAAACAAGAAGCTTTTCTTTACTACCACAACATGCAGTTTTCTTTTTATTTACTTCACCCGACACCAGGCTTGCAGCACAGCATTTCTATGCTTCTTAAAGGGGCACCAGTTGCAATAGTGCATAGCACTTCACTTTTGACACTGAGGCACCTATTTCCAGTGCTGAAGTGTAACATATACAAACTGGGGGCACCTTAGGAGCAGAACCACTACTCAAACACAGAGCTCCTTAAGGAAAAAGGATAAACTTTCATTGTGCAACCATAAGGGTTTTATGATTATTTAAAGGGACAGTAAAGTTTATAGAGATATGCCAGGTTGGCCACCCTGATACAAAATTTAGTAAAGAAAGGAGGAAGAAAGAGATGAGAGAAAAGTAGGAAAAGAAGATTGGGGGGGTTACACAATTTTACTTCGGGACTAAATATTCATAACGGGGACACCCTGTTACAATAAATACTCCCCTTTTAATCTGAGTTGTATAAAGTATAGAACACAGCCTAATACTTTTGTCCTGTTTTTTTGTGGTAGTAACATGAATTTTCTGATTCCCAATTACATAATCATAGCCTACTAGCAACAGACTAAGTAATCCTATTATGGTTCACATTTTGTACAATAGTGTTACCAACTTTTCTTATTGGTCTTATCTATCTATGCCTACTAAAAGGAAAACACAGATTTACTATAGTGCACCAGTGTATATTAAATCTGTATATCAATGTGGAATTCCTACCACTTTAACTAGCAAGAGCACACCATGACAAAAACCATTGGTTGGTGTGTTGATATAACAGTCCAAATCAAATCAGCATGCAGAAATATGCAACAGGGAGTCATGTGATGCCTTGCTAAATTGTGGATGCTCTCCTGTATAGCACTCATGGTGACTGGCTTTTTATACATTTTATATCAACATTTCAGCTTGAATACTACTCTACAATTCAGTCAGACTGCTGTAAGCTTACTTGGGTGCTGTAGCTTGAATTGGATTTTTGATGGCTAAAAAATTTCAGGATTTGGACACTTCACAATTAACAGAGGAGCCTACGGCCCAATCTCCGCCCCCTAAATGCCCGAAAGAAGATGTATCACTACTGGGCTCTCCAACTTCTTTGTCAGAATCCACCACAGTGAAGGCCTTTTCATGGGACCTTAATACAATATGAAGGTACTCTTTGAACTATTGGCAGAGTTCAAGACCGTTAAACCCACCATGGAACTTCTTAGTTGAATCACTGACTCGGAAGCCCATATTTTATCTTTGGAAGATTGGTCCTCTAAGATGGAGCCAGAGCTGGTGGACAAACACAAAAAACATAGTTGTCTAGAGGAAAAGGTGGATGACCAAGAATCCTGAAGCAGAAGAAACAGTTTAATAATTTCAAGACTCCCTGAGCAGGCAGAGGGCACAGACCCTATATTATTTGAGTAACACATGTTGGAGAAATTGGCTGGCTCATCCCCTTACAGGACTGCTTACATGATACAATGTGCACACCACTCCCTGAAGTTGATTCTGAACCCCAGAGAACAACCACGTATCCTAATTTTTCAGCTGCTGTATTTCCAGGACAAGATACATGTCCTAGCTAAAGTTTGAGAGCAAAAACAGATCTGGTGGGAGAGCTCTTGCATTTTCTTATTCAGCGACCAAAGCCCCGGAATCAGACAGAAGCAGAAGGCATATGGGAACATCAAAAGCAAGCTATATACAGCTGGGATACATTTTTGCTTAAGGTACCCCGCTACTCTTTTGGTTACAACTCCACATGGAAAGAAACATTTTTTTTTTCACCTGAAGAAGCCTGAGCAGAATTACTGAAACATTTTCCAAACCTGTTTTCTCCTCCTAGAGTTCCTGCTCATTAGCTTCTGCTGAGCAATGTGTAACTTACTTCACCACGTCTGAATAAGGATGGCATTGATCACTCTTTATTGTCTGATAGAACAGGATGTCTAAAACATTACTGTCAAATCTGGACTCTCAGTAGTGGCTTACATATATTACGGCATGATCAACAGCTTTCTTGGGCTGGACTTTCATTATTTGCTGCCAAGACAGGTCTCCTACATGATGTTTTTTTCAGTTGTTTAACCAGGAGTGGCATACTAAGCTCAAAGCTTGTTTACAGGTGTGACCTGGGAACACAGGGAAGTTAAGTGACTTGCTCAGAGTCACACAGTATGAAAGTGGGGGCTGTGAGATTCAAACCCAGGTCTCCAGATTTGCAGCTCAGAGCCTTAGACCACTGTGCTATTTTACCATACCCCAAGAGACATTGTAGTGCTGCAATGGGCTTCTCTACTCTCTTAGGAGATTAACAGAAGGCCTTTGGCATCGGGGGACAAAGAAACACTCTGTTTAGGAGGTAGGTTGAGTTTTCTTTATTACATCTCAACTTTGATATTTTTCTTCTAATGGAAAGGGACTGTCAAGCTATATTTGAATGGACCCTATTTGTCACAGTTTTTTTAATCTTACCTAGCTGTGGCTAATGTTTGACCACTAGATGGGGTGGCACCTCCTTGAAACAAGGAAAATATACTTTTTTGACTCTACTGGGCAAATAGTAAACTTGGATGGGTCCTCACTGTTTTCTTCTCCTTTTTAATCCTTCTATACTTCGAGTCTGTGAGCTGTACTAATTCCTGCTTCTCTCCTTTGTTGCAGGTATGTTTCTGACTGTGTTTTGTTTATTTTGCTATGTATTCTTTTTAGTTTACAGTTATAGTCTTTCCTTTCATTTTACCCTATTAAGTCTTATTAATTTTCAGTCATTGTTAATTAGCTTCCTCCAGATACATGGGTGCTACCTCTTAATTTTTTATATGTGGTCCTGTCTCTATCCTGTTGTCACTGTAACCTTCCCCCTAGTTTTATGCAGTAGGCTGGATAACAGCAAGTTATTCCTCTGTGCTATCAATTTTCAAATCACTGCTATCTACTGCATATACTGTACTTGTGGAAAGCACATCTCACTACACATATCATACTTTTTTTATATATTCCTGCAGTGCTTGTCTATGTTTATCTCTGCTTTTCTGTGTGCTGAAATTGATGTGGCTTTAGTAAATTTTCATCTTTCTTTCATCTCCCCCACATTTTTCCCTCTGTCTACTGTATTATGACTGATTGCTGTGATTAATAAATACACTGCTTAATATTGTTACTATATTCACCAGGGACTAGCAGAGATAACCTCTGGGATCCATTCACAGACCTGACTGCAGGAGTGTGGTCAGAGAACCGGGAATAGTCATGGTACCCTTTTGGGTTCCTAATGTTCTACATTGTTAGTTTGTTCTTGTTTGGAAAAGTTCATTGTTGAGTTTGCAGGGGGGTGATGGGGTGGGAGCAAGGACAAGTGCACATAGTATTTATTGTGAAAATGACATGATAGATATATAGCTAGGGCATGGCTTAATGGTAGTCTTTAATCCCAGTGTTATTCTGTTTTAAGTTTGCTACATGGAATGTCAAAGAAGCATGACCAAAAACTAAAAGTATCAAATTATGAAGCATTTAGCACATTTTGAGATTCAAATTGCTTTCCTACAATAGATGCATTTGTTAACCTCTGAGAGTACTCTGTTTCACAAAGACTTTATTGGACAAAAGTTTTGGGTGAAAGACAACATCAGGCAGAGAGGGGTGTGTGTTCTTATAGCAAGGTCTGTCCCCTTCAACCTAACTGACACTGTCATAGATTAATCTGGTTACTATGTGTTTGTACAAGGGAGCCTTGGCCAAACTGAAGTTATCCTTGGCAGTGTTTATGATCCCAATGTAGATTCCCCATCTTTTTTGTGGAGTTAGCTACAGTGCTGACCCCCTTTGCCCAACTACCTATTCTTTTAGGATGGGATTTGAACCTTGCTTTAACTCATGATCTTGACAGAAAATATCAGTAGGGTTCTCACCGGCCCAATGCTCCTTACATGATCTGCTAGACTCACTGGGACTATGTGACCCCTGGAGACTCCTTAATCCCACACTCAAAAATATACTTCCTTTTCCCCAGCACATTGTTCTTTTTTCCAGACTGGATTATTTTCTATTAGGTCAATTTCTGGTTACTGGTCTTCAGTCTTGTGATATCTCCCCCTAAGTTCTATCTGACAGTTCTTTGGTTTGGTTACTGTATCTCAGTCTTTGGACCCACACCCTAAGCGGGACACCATGTGGAAACTTAACAATCAGTTACTGAAAGACACTTACGTGGTGGATCATATGAAAGAAGTAATTAACAAATCCGTATCTGAGAATTGGGGCACTATAGAATGCAAAGACAAGGAATGGGCTGCATGCAGAGCTATGATGTGGGGTGAATTCATCCGAATTGCTAGTAAATGCAAAAAAAATCTAGCAAGAAAAACAATCATTTTTGTTAGCAACAATTAAAAGTTTGGAGAGGACTGTTTCACTCTCTGATGCTCAAAAACTGGAACTAGAAGTACTGAGACATCAATATGCAGATATTTTGAGAGAGAGTGCAGAGTACGCAATTTAAAAGACTAAATCCAAATTTATTGATCAAGGAGACAACACTGGAAAACTGATGGCTCTTCAGCTTTGTCAGCAGGAAAGTGCTAGATTCATCTAATGTATATGCTCTCCAGCAGCCCATTCTATTTTGTCTCACCTTAGAGAAATAGCCCATGAATTTTATTCATATTATAAGACCTTGTATGGACCATCTTTTTCTACTCCATCCTCAGAAGCCATTGAAAACTTTTTGAGTTTGATTCCTCTTCCCACCTTATCTGAAGACCAGCAAGCAGAACTCACTAAACCCATTTCCATGGAGGAGGTTACAATTGCTATTTCTTCCCTAACTTTAGATAACGCTCCTGGCCCCAATGGCTTCACCCCAATTTTTATAAAACTTATATAAAAGAGTTGACCTCACTCCTTGTACAAATTTATACCAATATTTTGGAGAACGGTATATCAAACTATATGCTGTCGGAAACTTTTATTATTTTATTACCTAAACTGGGCAAGGACCCAGAGCAGGTATTCAATTATCGTCTGATATCCCTTATGAAACAGGATTTGAAATTACTATGTAAGGTCCTGGCTACATTAATTAACAATGTTTGGGGTCACCACCTTGGACCAGAGCAGGTTGTTTTTACAACCACCCATTCTACATCTGATCACCTGCAAAAAGTTGTTCATATCATCTCGGCATCCAGGGACTTGGACTGCCCAGAAGCTTTTATTTCCCTGGACAACAAGGAAGCTTTTGATAGGGAAGCATGGCCCTTTTTTATTTGTTGCATTAAGCAAATTTGGTTTTTGATCAGACATTGTAAATTGGCTTCATATACTCTACACTCAGCCCAATGCTAGAATCTATGGTAACGGGGTGTCATCTCCAACATTCACATTGTATAGTGGCACCAGGCAAGCATGCCCTCTTTCACCTTTAGTATTTAATCTTTATTTAGAACCCTTGTTGATACACCTTAAATATAACTCAAGAATTGCAGGGATCCCCATTGGTCCTACATCATATCAGCTTTCTGTATATGCTGAAGACATTTTACTTCATGTGACCCATACAGTTTCATCTCTTACAGCTATATGGGACACGATCACTCAATACGGCTCCCTCTCCAACTATAAATTATATTTAAGTAAATCAGTTATTATCCCATTAAGTAAACATTTAACAAAAATGGATGTTGCCCCCCTTTGGTTTTCTCTTGGCCCCAAAAACTTTATGTTATCTAGGTACAGAGCTCACCCTAGATCTGGCCAAATTTAAAAAACTTAACCTAGACGTGTTAGTATCTTCTATCAGAATGGATTTGTACCACTGGAGCCTTTTGCCATTCTCTGCGTGAGGAAGAATCAATGTGGTCAAAATTAATGTTTTACCCAGAATATTTTATCCATTACAAATCCTTAATATTTTTCTCCCTCTCAAATGGTTTACAATGCTCCACTCTATAATTTCCAAATTTATTCGGGCAGGGAAGCCATCACATTGAGCTTATGCAAGTTTTGCCCTTCCTAAAACTTTGGGAGGCTTGCAGTTACCGGACTTTAGGATTTACTATTGGGCTGCCCACTTACGTAAATATCTTTGGTGGCTATCTTTCCCAGACCCTGCCTCTCCTACATATTGCACCACCCCTATGGCTTAAAATAGAACTTGAAAAAATTTGTTCTTGTGGGATCTCTCCAGCTTTCTTGTTCTATGTTAAATATATCACCCACCCAATTAAGGAAAGACATTCAGTTCTGGGAACCCCCCCCCCACTAGTTCATCACCAAATGCTCACAAAATTGCCTCATGCATTTTATAAGGATAGAGTTCAATCCCAGGCAAAAATTCTAACTCTAAGCTGGCCCAGTAGCACTTAGGATTGAAGCACTGGATGGCAAACCTCATGCCATGCTGGAGACCCATGTTCAGGACCGAGCACAGACCACTGGGGGTCAGCAGGTAAGGGAGAGGAGCAAGCATCTGATTACTGCTCTCCTCTCCCAAAGATGGTGTGTATGTCATCCCACTCCTTGGTTGCCTCCTGCTGGAGGATGAGGTAGCACCAGAGCTAGGGAGACAATTAGCATGGCTTCGTGACATGCATGCACGTCCATGCGTGCACATTCATGGCTGTGAGGGGGAGGGACCAAGCAAAGAGTGAAAACATGGCTTCCGGCTCTATGGAAGCCCCTCCATTACTCCGGTGCCACTGCCTTAGGAACTCCTAGGCCTGCTCCAGATATGTACTTGGGCGGGGGGACAGCCCTCCTCCCTTCTGCCCCACCACAGGGGGTAATCTGTGGGGGAGTACAGGGCATGGAGGATGCTGGGGGGGTGATGCAGTGACTGGGGGCTGGAAGAGGACAGATGCTGGCCAGCAGGCTGAGGAGGATAAACACTTAAAAAATAAGAAAAATTCTAACTTTGGAATTGTGGGCAAACCCATCCCAATGGGGTGGTTGCAGAACATTGATGCAGTTTCCCTTATAGAATTTTTATCTGAAGGACATTTAATTTCTTTTGGTCAAGCTCAGGGCCAACTTCTGTTTTCTCAGGGTATGGCCGTTATGTACTTTCAACTTATGCACACGGTCACACAGCATATGGGTCCACCCTCATGTCTAACTACTTATGAACCTTTCTTGTCTCGTTTGAAAACAGCAGCAAATCAACCGCATTGTGTCTCAAAACTGTATCAGATGCTTGTTCAGGAAGTGTATGCTAGTCATGGAACCAAATGTGGGTACTGGAAAGCTACCTTTCTGGATGCTTCCTTCCACTGGTCTCAGATTTGGAAATCTCTTCTTATTTGTATAACTCAAGACAGACTGCAGCTAATGCAAGTTTTTATTTTGCATAATCTTTATTATACCACACACACAAATTGTTCAAAATGGGAAGATCAGAATACACACTCTGCACTAGATGTGGTACTGGGAAGGGCACATTATTGCATATTTTTTGGGAATGATCCTCTGTCAGTAAACTATGGTCAGACATCAAAGAGAAGATGGAGCCCCTTCTGGGACATCAAGATTATTTTACCCTACAAATGTATACAGTAGGCTACTTCATGATGGTTCCTATCAAGGAAAGGAAATATCATATAGCAATGAACTCTATGACAATGAAGAGACTGATCTTATGCCATTGGAAGTACCAGCATTGTCTCACATATTTGGAATGGCTTAATGAGTTATTGTGTAACCTCTGGTTAGAGAGACTTATTGCTAGTGCCCTCAATCAGCTGTCCGCTTATAAGTTAAAGTGGTCTAAATTACATACACTTTACACTTTATCTACTTGATCTATGTTTCAACATTGCCCCTCTTAGGTATTCTGTATTATAGTCTATCTATTATATTACTGTCTATTTCTTTTTTGTTGTTACTTAAAGTATTGATTTCATTTATGAAATTTATTAATGAGCTGCTTTATTATGTCCTGTTTCTATGTCCTTTTTCCACAATGGTCGACTTTCTAAGGTTAGAGGACTTTATTTTTTGGTGCACTTGCTCTTTTGTACATAGTTGTGGTAGTCCTGTATTGGGGGAAGGAGAGAAAGTCCTGTTTTGTTTGTAGTAGTTGTTATTTGTATGTTTTGAAAACACAAAATAAACTTAATTTCAAGAAATACTCAACAGAAAATACGGTCCTAATCTGCTCAGCATTTGATGATAAAACGCTGCTGAGTGCATCAAACTTGTTCAATTCTCAAGATACAGGGATAGCCAAACTCTCAATAATCTCAAATCTTCATAACCAATAGAATGGTAGATTGGAGAAAACAGGTAACAACATTTTTGCCCCAGTTCCCAGTTTCCTTGGCTGACTCTGGCAGACTCCTCCATACTCTGCTAGAGTACACAGCCAGAGGGAGAAAGACGGAGATGACAAGCTTCTATCTGGATAATTCATATGCTGCCAGTATCAGCTTTCATCTGGATTCTTCAAGTGCTGCAAGTATTAACTGAACAAGATAAACATCTGTAGGAGAAAACCAAGTCCACAGTAGCAAATTTGGAAAACAGTATTGAATCATATATAGTACATCCTGATAGGATGAATAGCTCTTCCCTCCCAACCATCCTCCCACCCAGGGCTGGTCATGCTTTTATGCATGCCAGCACCGATCAATCTACTTTTGCCTCCCTATCCTACTACTTAGTCTACTTAGTCTAGTTCACCCAGCCTCTGGAGTAACAGTAAAGTCACCCCATTTGCCCTCCCCTTTTGTAACTCCTCTTAAACAATTACTGCACCCTTTCCGCCCTGCTCAAACTCCCCCCACCTTTGCAATCCTCCACCTTTTCACCTCCCAGACACTCGTTGTAGTATTTTTCTCAGCAGTGGGGCCATGGGTTTCACACCTGCACTGCATCCATCTCTCTACTACAATCAGGAGCCCTAACTACTAGGCCAGCTCTGCCAATTCATGCTACTGGTGAGTAAATAATATAGCATGAACAAATGAAGCTGTTCCTGCTCCCCCACTAGCTGATTCTATTATAGGCCTGCTGATACCCTTAAAGGGCATCTGATTTCTTGCTGATTGATGATAGGCAATCCTAGCACACTGCAAAGGGAATCCAGATACAGTGGCTCCTTTGTAGTGAATTATACACTAATTCTTGCTGTATGGGGTTAACATGAGCTTTTGGTGATACCATACAGGGGAATTACCATACCCTGCCCTTGGCTGTATTAAAAATTGTTATTTCACAAACTGTGGGGATCTGGGCTTAGAACCTACACTGCCTTTTTCCTCTTCACTACTACAGCCTGTAACCCTCACCACTTGGCCAACACTGCCTTAATGACTGCTGGTCAGAAGCTGTTTTTGGATTTGTGTTTTTGATTTTACTCCTCCTGTATTCTGTTTTGCTAAATGTGCCACTGTTTATGGCCCGGGTCATGCCTGAAAATGGTCCCTTGAATCAGTGCACTGACCCAGTCACCAAAGACATACATACATACAAACATAAATAAATAAATATTCAAGAATTTATTAAGTCATAGAAAGGAAAAGCCGCAAAACATGAGAAAGAAACAAAAGCCAGAAAAATGTCCAACTCTGAGAGGGCCACAAAGATAATGCATAGGGCAATGTATTTTCATAGTTGAATAGACCTAGAATATCCTGGGAAGTCCTAATAATAGAAGGCACTCAAAAAGTAGAAAATGTGCCAGTCATTCAGCCCTGAGACCCCTACTACTATATCTGAGGGAACCCAGGGACAAGTGACTTTTTTAAGGCCACAGTCTGGAACAATAAGAACACCAAACCAAAGGAAAAAGAAAAACCAGGAGGGGGAAAATGAGAAGCAGTGGCAATTATCAGATCCCAGCCAGGAGGAGTCACCAGACGAAATAATGAATCTGGCTGTATTGAACATTTCAACAAAGCATACATGTCAATAAAATGCTGAGCATTGCACTGGTGGTGCTTCAAAGTTAAAAGTTCATAGATACACATTCAAATATTGAGCACACACCACCTCAAAATAAAGGGCGTCCAGCTCCAACATTTGGCAAGGGTCAGCATTTGTTCTTATGAATGATATAAGCAAATTTTGACTTTAAGCAGATATTTACAAACTCTTGAGGAAGCTGAATTTTAAGTGCTTCTTTTCAAATAGTGACCAATAAACAAACACTATTAATTTTACTTCCAGTGTGGATTCAAGGGACACAGTAAATATGGGTGCATTCAATATAATGAGACTCTAGAAGATCTGTGTAACCCCAAATTGAAGGTAGAGTTTGCTGTGGACCTTATTTCATGTATGGAGCAGGATATTTACTGCAATAACATTGGCCGTGACTTTAAATGTCTTAATAAGTAATGACATTAATCCATTGTTGTCCATCAACAATAAAGATGGGTGGGGGGTTAAATCATAAAATCCTGAGAATAGCAGGAATTTTGATGAGTATGCTGATGTGGTGAATGGGTGGGGGGGGTGAGAGTCATAGACAGCAAAAAAATGTAAGTGTTTTTATATCAAAAAATACATTCTGCCCAAACCTCCCAGGCACTATACCATACTATCAAAGTGTTTGAGAATATGTTACAATCTAACATTGAGGAATGGTTTATTCAGAGGAGAGATGAGAGGTTTAAGAATCTGTCAGCTATAGAATGGGTAGCCCTAAGATAATTATAGTAAAATATCAGTGTCAGAGGAAATAATATGGAGTGCTGACAAGGGAGGGACAATAGTCATCCAAAATTTAAAAAAATATGTTCAGGAAATCAGGAGATATTTCACAGATGAAAGTTGCTACAAGACTTTGAACTTCAATCCCATTGCACCTTAAAAGAGAATGTTTGACAGGAGTAGAATTTAAAGAAAATAGGGGTATTCTTGGTGGAATACTAGATTCAGAATGTTGGTATTCACCTGGAAATTTGGTATTCTGCCCAATTTCCATAGATTTTTATGTTTTTAAAGTAGAATATTTGAAATACACCAAACCTCTTTATGAAAACACCAAAAATAAACACATTTGACAAAAGGAAAGAGTTGAATGGCTTAGTCTTTTTTCATTTTTATATTCTCAGTCTTTTTTTATTTTGCCATAGTTATTTAATTATTAGGTGGAGACTGACTGGGTCACAGGCCAGGGTGCCACTAGCATTGCACCAATAGAGTTCCCTTTAAGTTGGGGTAGTGAAAATTTCAGTGGAGTTTTACTGCTTTGTAAAATGGCTCAGTGCACCTGTAATTCATACACACAATCTTTACTGGAGTTGGAACAGGCATTCTACCCATCATGAGTCAGAGCAAGCTATCCTCAGGATATACCCTTCCCAGCACATGTAACTCAGGTGGCAACCATGGTCTAGTGACCAGCGGGGATCCAGCTATCAAGTACTAGTTGCAACCCTTCCCCACGCCACCTGGCACTTCAGACAAATAGCAAAATCCCCCCCCCATCCAGCACTGCAGCAGCTGAGGAGTGACCTTGGTGCTGACAAGAATGCTCAGCATCCCCAGCAACACCAGCAGGACCATGGACAACCAACCACAAACAGGGGGACACAGCAGAAATTCTTGGTATCAGCAGACAGGGGTCCTGAAACATCCAGCAAGCCATAGCATCAAAGAACAACAAGTGAGGCAGACTGCAGGTGCTATGTATAGCAGCCATGAGAGAGCCATCATGCATGGTGAATGGAGATGGAATGAGTGAAGCACTCCTTGCCACCTCCAAGTACTGCTGCTGACTGGAGCAGATGGTCCATCATGTCATGCATGTTCAAATTCCCCTCAGCCACGAGGCTCTCTGTGACATTTCCTTCCTGCAGTGCTTTTCTGGCTTTTCATTTTTCTGGAACATGTTGGCCTAGAAACACTTACAATTAGCCTCAGAAATCAAGCAATCACTGTCCTTTTCCTAGCCTACCTTGATGGACCTCTCTCTCTTTCTCAACTGCAGCTACCTCCCGTTACAGGCACACAAATGCTAGCTTTAATCACACACATGCTTCCATTGACTCAGCACTACATTTTCAATGCTGTTTTGCCTAACCTCCACTGACGGATCACTCTCTGTTAGACACAGCTACTGTCCAATTACAGGCTTATAAAGGCTAGCTCCACACACACATGCTTCCACTGACTTGACTAAATTTTCATTTATAGCTGCTGGCACAAGTTTAACGGCCAAATACTGCAGCAAGATTCCAAGTGCTGACTAGCAAGTGACCATGTGAGAGTTGGAACTTAGGGATGAGAGGCACGTGATTCGCATGAGAGTCGGGACTCTAGGGTTGACAACCTTGCAACTTCTGCCTGTCTACCTCGTCAAGGTGAGGCAAAACCTGTTAGAAAATAAATCTATATATTGTACCTGCTTTTTCCCCTTACAAAACTGGACCACTCCAACCACGTCCTTCAAGACTTGCTGCATTGTGCTGTCTTCTCTCAATTTACTGCTGTCCAATACTATTCCTCCATGAGAAACTGCCAGCAAAATAAGAAAAGTGCCATCCAGCTTGCTAGGGTGGGAGGGGAGTTCCCTTGTTGACCAACTGGAAACTGGCTGGCATCTAAAAAATCCTGGTTTGAACTATGCACTAATGCAGCTCACATAGCTCCATTCACAAAACCAGGAGTGCTGTTTTCTATGACTATTGTAGGTAGTTTAATGTAAGAACGGCACCACCACATGGTCAGGAGCTGGTACTGCAAGCTCTTAATCAGAAAAAAAAAACTGGTACTTCAAGCAGGATAACAGGGCTCTAATTGTGGTATTCCAGCATAAAATTTGGTACCCAAAATTTACCAGAATACCACTAAATTTGAGCTCTGTTAGATAAGTGGATTAATATGGGCAAGAGAGGATGGAAATATTTATGAAAAGGATGCAAACTTTTTAGAAACTGAACACCCAATCATCCCAACCTTTTAGACACTGTCCAAGGTCCACAGATCTGTAAGGGACCATCCTGGGCAGCCATTATTTTGGGGACTGGATCACACAGTACGTGTTTCTCCAGATTTGTGGACTTTTATTTGAAACAAATTGTGGCTAGATGTATTTATTTATTTATTTAACAGTTTCTCCAGGAAAGGCATACTGAGCAGTGAATGCTCATTTCCAGATGTGTCCTGGGGAAGAAGGGAAGGGGAAACAGTAAATGACACAATCAACCAAAAAGTTACAGCAAGACAATTTGAATAAGAGATACAATCAGTGAAATACATTATGACAATTGATGGCATCCATTACAATTCCTGAAAAAAAAAATACTAGGAAATTTAATGAAGCAACACTAGGACCAGTAAACATAGATAAGTACTATCATGTGTCACAGAACAAGGATGGCAGTAAAGGTGGAGCAATATCTAACCACAGCTGCAGGATGGGGAGTAAAGGTCTTTTAGGGGGGAGGCGAGGACACATGAGGAGATGGGGTGATGGATGGGCATAGGAAGTGAGTTCCAAATTTTTGGGAAAATCCTGAGTTATATAAGGGACTTCATGGATATTATCACTAAATTGGAAGAATTTGCTTGGAAAGAGTATCTTTGTTTAATATGGTAGACATTGGTTCCTTGTATACTTGTATTGTACTTGAACATGGCATCAGAGCATGTAACAAAGTCATGGCTGCAGACAGTGATCTTAGAGAGGCTCCACAATAATGTATCCTTATTTATTGAGATATATGTTAATACATAATTATTTTGTTTGATCAGACAATATACTTACAATTGCAGGGTACAGCAATGGGGGTAGTGTTAGTCCCCTCATACCAAAATATCTTCATGTCTTGGTGGGAGGACCAGGTAGTATTTGTTTATTCCAACCAATGTCTTAGACACATACACAAATGGTATTGAATTTATTGATGACATCATGTGTGTCTGGGGGAAGGGGTGGAAACAGATGGCTTCATTCGGTGGTTGGATCATAACACACTGAATATCAAATGCACATATAATTCAGATTAAAAATAGATTGAATTCCTAGTTAAATTCCTAGACATTAAGTTCAAAGTGGGGTCAGCTAACATTGTAATTTATGAACCTTACAGAAAGCAAGTAGCTGGAAATAGCTTGTGTGTAGATAGTTCACATCCTATGTACCTGATAATCTGCAACTCTTATGTGAAATTTCTATGTATTAAAAAAAAAATTGTACTTTAGAGGACACTTATAAGAAAGGAGCCCAAATGCTGTTGACTAAGTTCCTTCAAAGGGGATATTTGGTGAATGTGATTGCGATGGTAAAGGAGACACCCCAACTGCTACAGAGGGAAAACCTATTGGTACCAAAAACAAAAGAAACATATTCACAGACAAAAGTAAATTCTGTCAAATATTACAGTGTGGATGCAAATTAAATTTGGAGACTTGTAAAAAAAGAGGAGGCAAATATTGTCAAATGATCCAGAGCAGGGTTCAGGGGTGTGCTCTGCATCAAGACAGTCCTATTGTTGAGGCATGAACCTCAAAGATTGTTTGACCAGAAGCAATTATATGGACCCAAATCATAAAAATATGATCACAAGGAAGGGTTTTACGTATGCCATAATTGTAGAGTATGCAAATATGAAAGTACAGCCCACAAATTTGTTCGCCCAGCCATGGGAGAATAGTTTTGAACATAATTCTATATGAATTACCACACAATTTATGTTACTTATGCAGGCTGGTGCATCTGTGGCAAAATATATGTGGAGAGGACAATTTGGCAAACCAAAGGAGGGACACAAGAACATGTCTGGGATATACAACAAGGTCATAAGGAAAAGGAAATAGGAAGTTACTATAGTGACTGCCATTGATGCACCATCTCTGTATTCTCTTTCAGAACATTGGACCACATACCAATCATAGAAAGAGGGGTAGATAGATTCAAGTCACTCCTTATGAAGGAGACATAATAGATCATTAGATTGACCTCACTGTACCCTAATGGGCTGAATAATGAAAAATACTTCCAACCTTTTCTATAGTATGTGACATATTATGTAAATGTGAGAGTCATGTATTTATTGGCTTTACTATGTTACTGTTTTACCACTGGCTCTATTTGGTGAGTTGACCATGACATTTATTATTGACACTTGAGTTGGGGGATTCCTAACATGGTTGTGTGGCATTTTTAATCAATCATGTCTATTCCACTATCCTTTTTCCCCCAACACCATCCCCTTCATCTTTTTAATATTTTTAATACACAGATAATTCCATGAAGGGGTTACAGATTTAAGTTTAATTTATACTTAATCTGTGTATCTAGGACTTCAATGTACAGTAAACCTGATTCTCTCTGCTCATGACATGTTTATTTCTGTTTCTAGTATGGCCAGGCAGCTGGAATAATACACTAATTTACACTTTTTGAAATGATTATCAGGGCTATTTATTTGCAATTTGGTTTTTAATGTTCAATAAATTGAATACTAGGGTTTTTGACTTTACCATCCTATGTAATTCTTGTTTCTCACCCTTTTTGTCATTGCCCTTCTTTTTCTATGTTTTCTTTTCCATTTTACCTCTCTTCCTCTTCCTCCACCCCCCCCCCTCCTTCCCCTTAGCTTTTCTGGAGGTGAGATTGGCATGAGAATTTACATTGAACTTTATTTTGAAATTGCACCCATTGTACTTGGCTGTGCATCTATTATATGGCCAGGCAGGTTAAGTAATAGATTTATTCAGCCATTTTAAAATAAGTTAACAAGGGGATGAGCCTGCAATCTGGTGTGCAACACTTGACATACTAAACAGTGGGGTATTTAATTAATTAATTAATTAATAATTAATTGATTGATTCGTTCATTCAATCAATCAATCAAAATCTTTATTTATCCAGGCAGGCACCATTGAGCAAGGCTCATTTGCAAGGTGGGAGCAAGATGAGCTGTGAAGCCTATTTTCACAAGTGCCAAGTTATAAAAATTAAAAATACAGTACATAGATGGAACAACACAGGCGTAATCAAGGTACTAAAATGACAGGTTAGTAGAATATTGCAGTGAAACAGCAGACAAATCAGGTACAATTAGAGTGCAAATTGCCCATAAGATGCTGTGGAGGCTGATGGTGAAGGAAAGGATGCTAACAGCTGAGGTTATTGTGGATGATAGGAGGTCATAGAGGCTGATATAATTTTTACTGTCTAATATAATTATTTATTTTTTATTCCATTCCTCGCATCTTCTTTTATCCTTCTGGTCCCCTCTATGTATCCTTTTTTGAGATAGGATTGGTCTGATTAATTACATTGAATCTCAGTTTGAAACAATATTCTGCTTCAGTCCCCTTCCCTGCCCCCCCCCAACAGGATTTTGTACTTTTTGTGATTACAATCCTTCAAGCTGGTTTTGGTCTGAGAACACAAACTGAATAACAAATTAAATTTACTGACCACTAGTCTTGAGAGATTTCAATATTTTGTCTTGCATCAACTCACCACATAAAATTGTAATGATCATATGTTTTTAATGCTGTACTATGGACTGTTATCTATAATCCTAATAATGGGATAATTCATATACACAGATGTCATAATGCACACAAGCAGAACACACTTTAGGTAATGTTTTGTACATTGTTTCTATCTGATGTTTATAACACACACTTCAACGAGGCATTGAGTATAACTGAATATTAATGAGTTGGGTACTTAATGAGTGTGAATCAAACAAAGTACTGCCCCGATGAAGCCTCTTTCTGGCGTCACTACATAGGGGTGTTTGGCATATCTGACAGTGTGTGTTTCTGATTATATTATCAACTTTTAGCACAAGGCTATGGTGTGTGCACCCTTTTATTTTGTTTCTAGTTTGGCTGTATGCAGCAGGTTTATCACTTTTAGCTGCTTACGGTGTACATGTTTTTTTTTAAGTGCTGCCAGTACCAAAGATGTCTCATCTAGAGTCTGGTTTCAGAAAACATTGAATCCTCTTGTTCATCCTCCTCCTTAAATTGTGCATCACATTTTCTCAGCATATAATTGTAGACAAATTTATGAATGCTAATAACTAAAAATAATTATATTAAAAGAGAAACCTTGAAGCTGACTGGTTCTGAAACCAAAACCTCCTCCTCTTCATTAAACAAAAAATCATAGCTATCAACAGGGTCTGAAAACAGCACATCCTCTTCATTATCCTCATCCTTGCATCTTGAATCACAGTATCTCAGCATTAAAAATGTAACATTAATAATAGCTAATAACAATGTATTGATAATAATAACATAATAATAATAAAATGAATTTGTTATAGCACCTTTCATATACCAACGCGCTATACATTCAAGATAAAAACAAGATACAATAACATCAAGAAAATCCAGAGTAGGCTTTCCCCCACAAAAAAGTCTTAAGATCCTACTTGAAACACCCCACCATCCTGAACTCCAATGCTGACATGACAGAGAATTCCAGAGGGCAGGTGCCGCAAAACCAAAAGCATGCACACCAGATGACTTTAAACTTATCCTCTGAATGTCCAGCAATATTATTATGTATATAGTTTTTGTTTACCACATAAGTGCACAAGGCATTCTGTGCCTATTTTCAGATAGGATTGAAGAGATTACAAGCAGAAATCACAGGCAGCCATAACAAATTCCAACCAGGTGTTCATAATCTAGAATACAGAGTAAATTTGAAAGTAACAGTAAACAAATAGTAAAGAGACAGAGCATATACAAAGTCAAAGTAATAGTCACAAAGATATGATACATTAGAAATAACTCCACACAATTCAGTGAAGACATATTAACCATGACATGAGGCACAAGTGGATTATTAGAGACACTTATAAATTTGTATAATTCTCTTCTAAAAGTCGAATGGGGAGACTGATAGAGGGGCACTGGAAGGTAGTTCTTGAATTTGAGAGCAAAGAAGGATAAGTCTTGATTGCATATAAGTTGAGCATTTAGGAAATAGCAGTTACATAAGAACTTACCATAACAGTAGATCTTTAAGAGAGGTTCCTGCAGTAAGTCTTCACAGTTAGAACTGCACCCCCTGGCATCAGGATCACATGGCAAAATGGTAGCTAGCAATCATTGGTGGGGACTGCCCTTGACGTCAGGTGATGGACATCAGTGTGACTATAAAAGGGGTGGTTCTCTGCCCGCTCTCCAGTTCTTCTGCAGGAGACCGCTAAAGAGCAAGCAGAAAAAAGGAGTGGGAACTCCTTGGACCCTGTGCCCTGGATGAAACAAAGTCCTGGGAAGGGAAAAAAGAGGAAAGAACAAAGGAGCTGGGGGAAGGAGGGTGGAAAATCTAAACCTACTGCAGGAACTTCTCTCAAAGATCTACTGTTACGGTAATTTCTTACGTAACTGCTTTATCTTAGTTTGAGAGGGTTCCTGTAGTAGGTCTTCACAGTTAGGACTGACTACCAAGCAGTCAAATCCAAAAAAGGAGGTGTCAGAGATAAAGATCCGGGAGGAGGAAAATGTCTTCCAACTACAGGTCTTTCATGATAGTAGACCTTGCAGGACTGCAAGGCTGAAGCCAGCCCTGTGCCTAGAAGCAATGTCCAAACTGTAATTTTAGTGAAATTGTGGATGGAAGGACCAAGTGGCCACTGTACAGATGTCCACAGTGGATACATTCCTGAAAAAGGCAGTGGAAAAGGCTACTCCCCTAGCAGAGTGGCCCTTAACCATCCACGGAGGGGCTTCTCATATTTCTAGTAAATGTAGTGTATACAATTTGCCAGCCACCTTGACAACGTCTGTTTGAAATAGCCTTGCCCTGACACTTGGGAACAAAGGTTACAAAGAGTTGATTTGATTTGTGAACCACCTTGGTCCTTGAGAAATAATATCTCAAAATCCTGTGCATGTCCAGGGTGTGCAGGAGATGCTCCCCCCCATTGGAGTGTTCTGGGAAGAACGCTGGTAACTCCACATATTGGTTAAGAGTCAATTCTGAAACCACCTTTGGAAGAAAAGAAGGATTAGTCCACAGAGCCACCCGGTCTCTGTGGAATATTAAGTAAGACTCTCTGAAAACTAAAGCCTGAAGCTCTGAAACTCTTTGAGCTGAAGTGATAGCAGCTAAAAGAGCATTTTCCACTCTAAAAAAACATATATCAGAGCTTGCTGCCGTTTCAAAAATGGGCAAAATAAGATTTTCTAACATAAAATTAAGATCCCACGAGGGAACAGGATTCTGGACTGGAGGTTTGAGATTAAGGATCTCCTTCAAGAAGGTTCTGGAAACCTCCATCTGGGCTAGAGTTTTGCCCTCCATCAGATGGTGGTAGGCCAAAACCACAGAGAGATGGACCTTCAGGGAAGAATAGCTGAGGCCCAACTCTGAGAGGTGTGAGAGGTACTCCAAAACCTGGAAAGCCGAGCAGGAGAAAGGGTCTAAGCCTTGAGCTCTTGCTCATATGGAAAATCTCTTCCACTTCATAGCATATGTGGACCTGATGAAGGGTTTTCTAGCCTCCAATAAGAGCTGAGTGACTCTAGAAGAGATGCCATGGTGAGAAACTGCTAAGTCCACAGGTGCCATGCATTAAGGTGCAAAGATCTGAGGCGCGGGTAAACCAGGGTGCCTTGTTCCTAGGACAGAAGGTCATGTGAGAGAGGAAGAGGTACTGGGGGTTCTAGTGCTAATTGTTGTAGCAATAGGAACCAAATCTGCTGAGGCCATGGGGGGCAATGCGAATCATGTGTACCCCCTCTGCCTCGAGCTTCAGCAGAACCTTCTGTAGGATAGGATAGGATAGGAAAGGGAAGGAAAGTGTATAGAAATCTCCCTGTCCAGGATAGAGATAGTGCATCTCACCAAAAAGCACCTTGCCCAGGAACAAGCAAGCAAAAGCTGGGTAGTTTTGTGCTGAATGGGGAGTTGAAGAGATCTAAGTCTGGCTGACCCCATTGAAGAAACAGATCTTCTACTACTGCCTGCTTTAGTTCCCACTCATGAATCCTGGTGACTGATCAGCTGAGATTGTCCACCAGAATGTTGTGAATAGCTGGTACGTGGACTGTTGTCAAGGATAGGCTGTGTTGAACAGCCCAGTACCACACCTGCATTGCCTCCCTGCAAAAAGGGTAAGACCGGGTGCCTCCCTGCTTGTTTATGTACCAGACAATTGCCATGTTGTCTGTCTGGATGAGAAGTGTTCCCATAATCAGAATGGACTGAAATGCCTGAAGAGCATAGCGCATTGTTTTCATCTCCAGGATGTTGATGTGAAAGCTCTCCTCCATGGGCAATCAAGTGCCCTGAGTCTGATGGTTTCCCAAATGTGCTTCCTATCCCAAGTTCAAGGCATTTGATGTGAGAATCATAGGGGGACATGGAGGGTGGAAAGGAACCCCCACCAATAGGTTGGATACTATAGGCCCTGCTACCAAAGGAGATCCTTCTGAAGGCTGTTGGAGACTAGTATCTTCTGGTCCATGTCATCCAGGTGCTGGTCCTATTGGACTCATAGAGATCATTGGGTAACCCTCATGTGCAGTCTGGCCAGAGAGATAGTGGGCATGGCAGCCACCATCAACCCCAACGGTCACAGGACCGAATGTTCTGTGGTCCAATGGGAAGAAGCCAGTAACACCGCTTGAGAGATTAGGGTCTCTGTTCTGTCAATTGGAAGAAAGGTCTTACTCTGGATCATATCCAGTACCACTCCAATAAATTGGAGGTGCTGGGAGGGTAACAGCTGGGAGGAGGGGTAATTGACTGAGATACCCAGACTGGAAAAAGGTCCAGAGTGAAGGAAAGGGACTCCTTCAGACTATCCGGAGATGAGGCTGAGAATGGCCAGTCATCCAAATATAGGAACACATAAATGCCCCTGCAGTGTAGGAATGCCATCATCACTGCTAGGTGCTTGGTGAAGATCCAAGGTGCTGAGGAGAGGCTGAATGGGAGAGCTCTGAACTGGAATGTTCCTCCAGAAAAGAAAATCTCAGGAAGCGACGGTGGGCTGGTAGAATGGGGATATGGAGGTAGGCATCCTGCATATCGAGGGAACACAGCCAAGTGTTGGATTGGAGCAGGGGTAACAGTCCCTGGAGGGTCAACATACGGAACTTCTTGTATGCTACAAAGAGGTTGAGCATGCTGAGATCTAGGAGAGGACTGAGATCTTCCATCTTTTTGGGAACCAGGAAGAAATGGGAGTAAAATCCCCTTCCTGTTTGTTCTGGTGGAACTCACTTTGGCTGATTTCTGCATTAGAGCTTGAATTTCTTGGAAGACCAGGTGATGCTGGCCTGAAAGGTAGTGCAACCTTCCCGGAGGGTAGGAGGAAGGTCTCTCCAGGAACTCTATCAAGTGACTTCTTGCTACAGTAGGTAGCCACAGACATTGCCAGCTATTCCCCAACATTTCTGTGATATTTCTAGAGAAATCTCCTGTGTTCTGCATTTCCACAGTAGGGGCAGCAGAAAGAAATTCTTTAGAAATTTCATGAAATATCTGGAAATAGCTGGTAATGTCCATGGCTACTACTGTATGAGTTAAAGAACTCATGCATCTGTGATTACGGCCTTCCATCCATACAGGTGGAGGCTGAATCTTCCCCCCACTGGTTCCTCCACAGGGATAAGAGGGAGCGGGAGAGGAAGTTGGGAGTCAAAACATGGGGGGGTAGTGGGTGCTTTTCCCTCAGAGGCAGTTTTCTGAAACTTGGCCTTGGGGGTTTGAGCATCAGAACCCGAGAAGCAACACTTGATCTGTCATCTGCCCTGGTTCTGTTTATTCCATTTCCACTGGCAATGAAAGGGCTGCCAGGATTTCTGGCCCAAATGGTATAGGGAACAGACATCCTTCAAGGATTTGCCACTCTCTAGTAGTTCAGTAATTATATCTTTGGCATCACCACCAAACAGAACTGGACCTCTAAAGGGAGCATCCAGAAGGCAACTCTGCACATCTTGTGCCAACCCTGCCAGGTGAAGCCAAGCAAGGCATCTAAGACAGATGCCCATAGACACACCACGTGCCACAGAGTCAATCGAGTCATAGGTGGTACAGAGGGCATGGCGGCAGGATGATTTGTTCATCACAAAAAAAAAAAATCCATTTTAATGCAGCAGTTAGGGTTGATTCTACACCGACAAAAGTCTGGAAATTCAATGTTAGTGTTACCAATCCTGTCACCTCACCCTCCATACACCAACAGGAATCGGGGTATACATTGGGGTCATTGGCCAACCTCTCACCCCATTCCATGTGTAAACAAACTGAGATGGTACAGTATAGAAGAATGGGGTGAGTAAGGCCTGATGACCCCAATGCACACCCTGATGCCTGTTGGTGTGTGGAGGGTGGGGTGGTAGGGTTGGTAACCCTAACATCAAATTTCCAGACTTTTGTTGGTGTGGAATCAACCCTAACTGCTGCATTAAAACTGAGTTTTTTGCAATAAATTTCCCTTCTTTTTGAGAAAGTGTAATGTTACTCGTATGCATACTGTATGTGGGAGCATGGGCCCCTATGGGCCCCTGCACTCCCATCTACACATAACTGTAGAGGCATAGTGCAGGAGGGCCCTGTGCTCCCAGTTTAGCAAAATGGTATGCATAGGTGGAAGCACGGGCCCTCTGATACCTGCGTTTCCACCTATACATAAGTACAGGCACATAGCTCAAGCCTAGACACATTCCAAGTAACCCTTTTACTGCAAATGTGGCAATATCTCAGTAACCATAGCAACTTTGGAAAAAATTCCTTTGCAGTTATATTTTTGAACAGGCCACCTCCATGCATGTACTAAGCTTTGCTTAGCAAAACATCCGTATCTCTAACTGTTTTTGAGATATAGGCAGTAAAGGGGGCGCAGCCACCACAATGTTATCCTACGGGAAATTCCAAAACTTTGGAGTGCTGTAACTATTGAACCGGTGTACTTTTGTCAAAAAAAGGGACATCTGTTGGGCAAGGGCTTGCCACCCTGCAAATTTCAGCCCAAAAGTCCAAACCGTTTTTTTGCTATTAAGTGGCAAAGAAACTGTTTTTTTCAGGCTGTTTACCTGTGGAACATTCTCAAACGTTCTGCGGACTTTCACGAAAGAACTGCAGACTTTCGTGAAAATACCATTGGTTTACATGAAGGACTTTCACGAAAGTTCTGTGAACTTTCGCGAAGTCCCGTATATAACCAATGATACTTTCACGAAAGTCTGCAGTACTTTTGTGAAGGTTGTCGTGGTGCACATATATATTTCTCATTGGCTACAATGGGAAATGTAAAAGTTTAACAACTTTTGAATGGATTAATATGTTTTTCACCAAACCTTCAAAAGGCACTTCAGTGACATAATCCCCATATACCCTGAAAATTTCAGACCAGACAGACAAACCATTTGGCCTGTGGAGATGAGCAAAGCATTTGCCAAAAAGTGTTTTTTGCACACTTTTTGACACTCTGCAGCTCTGCAACCATGTATGTGACCAGAGGTCTATGGTACCAGGCCACACATGCAAAATTTCAGGCAAATTGGACAAACAGTTGCAAAGTTATTAAAGTGCTAAATTTTGGATTTAACATTAAAGTGCTTACTCAACCCTAACTATACCTGCACTACTGTGCAGGTATAATATATATGTATATATTTTCTTGGAGAAGTTTCAAAAACTGCTAAATAGAGAGGTAGTTGGTTATGTAAATTGTAAGTTACATGTATACAAATGTGCACAATTTAACCATTTGTTAAATTGTGTGAAAATATTCAAAATACATGGATTTTTTCAGCTCCACTGCTATTACAAACAAGATTTGGCATACATACTCAATGTAAATATGTCATAGAATCTAATTTACTGGATACATGTGGTTTAGTAGGTCAACAATTATTATGGATACTTTAGAAATTACTAACTGAAAAAATGTGGACATAAATTCATGGACACATAATAGGTAATGCCACCAGAATTCCACATGTAGAATTTAATTTTCACAAAGCAGTTAACACCATTGAATCACCTTACATGCACTAGCAGCATCATGTCCCTGCAATACCCGTCCAACACTCCTGTGACAGTGATGCCAAGCATCATGCTCCATCATGACTAAATACATCCAGATACCTCTGTTACTATGGCCTAAAACACAAATTGTTGTAAGGCTTGGTATCAGTTGGTGCCACTGTTTTCAAATAGTAGAAGAAGAAGAATCAGCATTTATATAGTGAGTTTCATACACAGTGTATCCCAAAGCACTTTACAAGCAATGCTAGACTGGTAATGAAGTGACTGAATGTGTAGTGGCAGTCAAATCACAAATCAACACCCACACACAGCCTGAACAATTGCATGAACTGGTTTTATGGGAAGGGAAATGTTGCTCAAGACACCAGGAATGTCCCCTACTCTTTGTGAAGAATGCCCTGGGATCTTTTACTTCCACCTGGACACCCACAAGGACAGCACCAGGATGGGAAAAAGGGACCTCAGTTAATGTCTCATCCAAAGACAGTATGCCCCAGTAGTACAGCACCCCCTAATACTGCACTCAGGTGCCAGTATTTTAGGTACAAGTCCAATCCCAGTGTGAGACAAGAACCCATGACCTTCTGGTCCAGAGGCAGATGTGCTACCAACTGAGCCATGCTGACACAATAATAAACATATGCATTGTTATCTACAGAGTTGTTAAAGAGTTAGCAGGTGGTGTTGTACAGAAAAAATGCTGCACGCGCATGTACTTGCATAAGTCATTAAGTCAATGAGCTATAGTGGTTAACTGCAATGCTATGTGGAATGTGGAATTCCGCTGGCAGAATTAGCACAGAATGGCCATTCCACCAGCGGAATTTCCACTGGAATTTCACTGGTTCTTCATTGGAATTCCACCTACTGTGAAAAACAATTTTTCTGTGGAAAATTATTCCACAACAACTTCCATGGAAAATATTAAGATTTGCAGAATATTATTCTGTGGAACAGCATTTTTTCTGTGGAAAATCATTCTGCAACTATTTTCTACTGGAGAATTTCACCATTCTGTTTGTGTCAAAGTTTGGCAGAATTTTGAAAATTATGCACAATTTCTTTCTGCTGGAATCTGAAAATTCTGCACAGCACTAGTTAGCTGGCATATTGCAAGAAGACAGGTTATAGCACACTGATGTCCAGGAGTATTCTTCATGATTCCTCACTCAAGATAGTAGCATAACACTTGGCACAGCCATACATTTACTATGGAGCATCCTATGAATGCTACCTAATTGCCATATTACCCAGCCTTTCCTTTCTGTACAATGGCAGCTAAAGTGTATCAGTGCACAAAATATATGGACTTGGCTTCAACAGTGTCATGACATTCCAAAATTTCACAAAGCTCAATATATTCAACTTTAATTACTGAAGTTATTTTGGCATCTTTAGCTGCTTATAACATGGGCGGCATTTGAGTAAGAGAGTAAAGAGTTGACACACATAGCCTGTTTTTTTTCCCATATTGTATTTTTTTTTTCTCCTGGCTGGCATCTCATCTCACAGGGATATAACCTGATCAGGCAAATCCCATCCATCTTTCAGTTGGTTCCTGGTTTTCCCCCTGCCTTTTTCCTCCTCCCTCCCCTGGTGGGGGTGATGCCTCTGTCATTTTTGCACAGCCACACCTGCCCTTGCAGCAGGAACAAGCTCCCTGGCTCAGCCACAAGATCACTGGGTTGGTGGAAGCTGCTGCCAATGCTCACCAACTTAGATGCATTGTTGAGTGGCAGCTGTTTTGACCATGGCCTGTCTCCCAACATAACTCACTGGGCCTGCATCTAAACCCAGATTCTCAGCATGGCAGCATGACACTGTGCTGCTGTGCCATGGGGGTGACCTCAATGCCTAATATTTAGGATGAATGAACCTAACAAAATGGGTGATTTCCATTTTCAAGTTTAAAAGTTCCAGGGGCTAAACCTGTGCAGTTTACGTAATTGTGAAATGCAATTTTGAATGTCTGAAAGTCTGGATGCCTATAACTCGGTCACCTTTAAAGATAGAGATTTGAAACATGGTACACTTCCATGTGAACCTTGTTACAGTTTTCGTGCCAAATATGGTACAGAGTGGACAAATATGTTTTAAATTACATGGAAATAATTGAAATCACAATTTTGGCAAACTTTCATGAAATTTTCATGAACATTTTGTCAAATTTCACAGAGTTGCATTCATAATTTCATCAGAATTTCACCAGTGGAAGACGCATTTCACCCAGCCCTACTCACAGCAGAAGTGGTAGCACAAGGAATAATCAGATGCATACCAGCAGCAGAAATCCTCCTCCTGATCCACTATGAGAACTTTTACATTGTCATAATCACCAACAAGTTTAATATGATCATGTGTGTTACTCCCATAGAGTTGTCATTAGGAAAGAAAGACTTGTCAGTCTGCCACACCCACTATGAGTGGGACAGCAACAGACTGAGTGACTGGCTATGCACAGGGGCATAGTTCACCATTTCAGCCTCATGTAGCAATTGACTACAACCTGATATTCACCACCAGCAGGCCACACTTGTGCAGATTAAGTTCAATGTTTAAAAAAATATGAAATCATAAAACTGAATAAAGAAAAACAAAGAAACAGTAAGAAACAAATGTCCATGCATGGTTGGTAAAATATGATGTAGTGCAATGCAATGCCCTAAACTTATGTCTTAATTTCTTTTTAATTTTTTCAGTGTATATTTTTGGAGGAGATGCTTTTGAAAAATTTGAAAATCTGTAATGTGAGAGAGAATATAGTAATTGACATGTAGGTAAAGCACAGGGGATGAAGACCAAAGGTCAATGTTTTGGAGTACTTAGCCAGTGATTCTTGTTCCTGCCTACTTACCCTGTATAACTGATGCAATAAAGCCAGTTTGCAGCTAATCATTTCTGAACATGGTTTGCTTCATTTACCAAATTCAGGGTTTTGATGTATTTACCCCTGACTGTGCATCACCTTGGGACATTATAGAGGCGTGGCAAAGTTGACAATGCCCTCAGATTCTTCACCTCTAAATTTATATCTGTCTGGGATCATCATGCCCCCCCCACCTTAGAAGAACCAGAAACCAAGGAACATGCCTCCAATGGCTCTGAGCAGAGTTGGTGGCTTGCCACTGTGCATGTGGCCTTGCCTAGAGGACCTATAGTTCTCTGGCTCCACTTCTGGCCTTTCCAATTTCCGGAACCTTTCTAATGTCTGTACTAAAGCAACTAGGCATGTGAAGTTTGAACACTTTGCATCCATACTCTAGGACAACCCTAATCACCCACTAAGTTCTGAAAGATAATTCATGCATTCCACCCCCCCAGCCCAGTCATATTTCCCTGTTTTCAAGATGGATGATACTGTGCAGTTGCCTCTTCTTTCAATTCCTTTTTCACCTCCTGTGCCTGTTCACTCCTCTCTTCCTCCTCCACGATTCTCTCTCTCTCTCCTCTTCCCTTTCACTTTTCTCCCCCTCTACCTGTCATACTGCTCCCTCCTCCAATTTTTCTTTTTCACCTATTACTCCTGCTGATGCTGCTAAGACCTTCTTGGCTCTAAATCCTGACAAGGGTGGGAGCTCTGATGGTCTTGATCTTAGACTCCTATTTCTCTTTGCATATGCCATGGTCCTTCTTATTACCTTCCTCCTGAACCTTTCCTTCTCCTTATCCCATGTCCCTAACTCTTGGAAGTTGGCTACTGTCATTCCCCTTCCATAAGGGGGTGACCTCTAGTAACTTCTATCTTATCTCTCTCTCCTTCCCACTCTGGCTAAAATCCAGGACACCTTGCTCTCTTCCCAACTCTCTCTTTTCTTGACTCAGCCTCTTCACTCCTTTCCCATCTGGCTTTAGAAAGTCACATTCCACATCCACCTCTCTCCTCCAGCTCACTGATATTATCCTGTCTGGAATGGATCAGGGCCTTATCACCTCCATCAGTTTTGTCAACTTTGATAAAGTGTTCAACACTGTAGCCCATCCCATTATCCTCAACAATCATAAGGCAGTTGGACTCTCAGCTTCCTCAGTTGAGAGTTTCCACTCTTACTTTGAGGGCAGGTTGCAAGCTGTCTGTACTAGGACCCTCCCCCCTCCACACACACACTCCTTAGCAGATCAGATATCCCCAATCTCTCCTTGGCCCAATTCATTTCTCCATTTTTCTAAATTAACTCTCCTTTGCCTGCTACTCAGTCTCTATTCATATGTATGCAAGTGATATGGTACACTTTTCCTCTGGCTCCTCTGCCCCTAACTAGAGATGCAGTGAAGTAAAATACCACCCACAAAGTGGACGCGAAGTGGATACTTTGCATTAGTATTCCGCAACGCGAAGTGCCCATTTTAAACCCTCACTTTGTCACTTTGCATTGTAATTATGACTTCACATTGTGCACTTCACCTTATTCTACTTTAAGGTGGAGTGAGAATTCACAGGCAGCCCACACACATCACATGGCGTACACAGTGTAGGTCACATGCTTCAGGCAGGCAGGAGGTTACAGGCAAAAGCACTCTACAACATGGGCTGACTTACATGTCTTGCACCGGGTGTGACAAATGGCTTTGCTCTTCGAATGGCCGGGAGTGTGGTGTGGATGTGTGATGAAGAGGGGTGCACTGGTGACAAGTCCACAAATTAAGTTATTTTTCCCATTTTATATACAGGGGTTGATGAACCACTTGCACTAGACATACTGTATTATTTGACCACCACCACCACTACTACTCTGACCACCACTTGACAAGATTTCTAAATCATAATCCTTCCCCTCATCATGCCTGTATTAATCCTCTGGTATTATTTCATTGCTACTGCAGACATTCCTACTTGGTCTTACATTCATGGAAGGGGATAACATGCTTAGTAAGGTTGATGATAAGGGTGAACGCCCCATTATGGCATTAGCTGTCATCTGTTGCTGGGTCCACATGTGCCTGTTCTTAAGATGTGTATGCTGGCCACCCATGCCCAGATGACTCCCCTTTTTACCTCAATGCACACACATGTGGCAATGCTGGCAGATTGCAACTGACTCATCATTTGCATCTTGGACAAAAATTCCCAAACAAGTGATTGTGATCCACTACTTTTAATATGTCCCTGATGCCACTTACTGGATTCTGGATTTTTAACCCCTGAAATGGGGGGTGTGCTACATGATTTTTAAGGCTGGACACACTTCGACTCCAACTGACCACCACGACTACCTATGATTATTACTGGGTTATCATCATTATCATCATCACAACTTTTTTGAGGAGGGGGGATTTGACGCCAAGAGACCCAGACACAGCCACATAATTCATTGTTTTTGGTGAATTTTCATTCAAATATACTGTTTTTCTATAGTGTCAGGCTTTCTTTCCCATCTTGTTTATCCTGAAGCCCCTCCTCTGTGCTCATCACATGATGTCAACGATGACATCACATAATATTTAGCCAATGGCAGAACTTCATTCTGCCAGAGAAATGAATAAATTATGCCACAGGAATCAGAAAATGCTGCTGCAGAAGCCAAAGAGCCCTGCCGCAGAAATCAGAAAATTCTGCCGCACAGTACTAGCAGCCCTGAATACACCCAAAACAGAAAGACTGCCTTTTTTCCCAGTTAATCTACCTCCATCACAGATACACCCCTCCCCCAAAGCACACTTTAAGTGTCTGTCAGTACACAGACTGAATGTTCTAAATTAACATTCAAAATTCACACATAAACAATAAACACTTGATGATATGAATAAAGGAGAGTTTCCTACAATTGATGTACTAAATTTTGAGCAAACAAAAAAAAATTCTCAAAAAGGCTTTTTTAACAGCTTTTAGAGGGTTTGAATCACAGAGCACTGAGAGCAAACTGTCTCCAGCTATCACTGCACACACATACATTACACAGAACTGAGGCTGTGCAGAATGATCTAGAGCCCATGTGACCTGCAATCCCATGAATCACTGAAAAATTTGCCTTGGAGCTCAATAACAAGGTGAAGTGATGCGAAGTAAATTGATTTCTATGTACTTTGCATTAAAATTGGTGCAGAAGTGGTTGGGGGAAGGTGGAGTTACGCAAAGGCATTGTTATCTATAGACTTTGTATTCCTCATTATGACATAAAGTACTCCGCTTCGCGTTGCGGATCACTTTGTGGATTCTGCATTACTTCTTGGAGCGAATTTTGGCCACTTCACCCACCTCTACCTCTAACCTCATGAATTAGCTCCAACTGGATTTTAACAACATTCAGCTCTTGTTCTAAGAAAATCAATTATCACTCAATGATAAGAAAACAGTCTGTGTGACTTTTGGCAGCATGCAAAGGCTTGTTAGAATCTCCCCCTTTCTTCCTTTCATTCTCTTGATGGTGCAGCTATTGAAGATGTCTGCTCCTTCAAGTACTTTGGGGTCTGGCTAGATCACCACCTTGATTTTTCTGTTTATGTGGATACTAGCCACAAGAAGCTTAACTCCAAGCTTGGAGTGCTATGCATAAATAAGAGAAGCATTCTACTTCCTACATGTATAGAAATCCTCATTATGATGTTTCTTCCTATGTTCGACTACAGAAGCATTGTATATAGTACTGCTCCAAATTCTACCATAACTAGAATGGACCCTCTTTTTCACATCTTCTGTCACTTTACCCTTGACAAACACCTGCATACACCCCATTGTACTCTATACTCTTCCCTCTCTCTGCCACCTTTTGATGTCAGGTGCCTTTGCCACTGTGCTTCCTTCATCTCCAAATATTGGTTTGACTCTCTCTCCTAATATTTTGCTTCGCTCCTCCGTTCCCCCTTCTTCCTCTTATTCCATATGCAATACTTGCCTCACTCTCTTGCTGTCCCTAAAATGAAAATTTCTGCTTGCCAAGCTGCCTTCTTACTCCGTTTCCTTAAATTTTAAGGCTCTCTTCCCCTTGCATTCACTCTGTTCCTTCATTGCCATTTCTGAAATCTCTCCTCCATTATTTCTCTATTCATTCCTCCAGTAGCTTCTGCTATTGGGGTGGACTCTTTTCAGCTGCCTTCCACACAACACTGACACCAGCACTGCCGCAAATCTCCTATTATCAGTCATTTTCTCCTTGTTGCTTATTTTGTTGTGTTGCTTACTGTTAATGTTCGTTTTCCCCTTCCGCAGTTTACTGTATGGTAATTTAGCATTTGGAAAGTTATCCTCTAAGTGATCTTGAACTGTATATTTTGATATACTTATATCCATATTATTGCTCAGTTATATATTATACTTTGTATCTTCTCTCTTCTCCACTCTTCTCCCACCCCCCAGACGCATCTGAAAATGAGCTGATAGCAGCTCACTATGAGTTTCCTGGTAAAACTTTTGAAATAACTAACTAACTACATACATACATACAGACATGCATAGATACACAAGCCTTGAGGTCAGCAGTAAATGATAATTATTAATGTCGTGAACTTTCAGGATTGCAGATCGTAACAATATCACAAACATATTAATCAACAGGAATGGCATGCCGATAACACCTGCATCAAATAAGGTACAGAAATAAATATTTATTACTCACATCAGGGTTTTCTTCCCTTCCTCATTTGTAGTCTGCTTTATCCCATGTCAGTTTCTACACTGTGAAAGTAAGTAGTTTGCCCAATGTATCAAAATAAATTGTATTTATCAGGAACAACTCAAAACCAAACTGAAGTTTACAATGGCCCACTTCTCTCACCCTTACTTGCTGAAACACCAACACTTCGATAATCATGATACTCCCATTTTCAATCACCTCCAATGCCTGTCTATCCAATTCCATATCTATTTTTCAATTGATCCACTGCACTTTTAGCAAGACCTACAGCAAGACAACCTGGATGTTGGGTGTATTGGACAGGGATTTGATAGCAGGAGAAAGGAGGTACAACTACCTCTCAATAGATCACTGGTGAGGCCACACTTGGATTGCTGTATGCAGTTCAGGAGCACTCACTTGAGGAAATACAGGGACAATCTGGGGACAGTACAGCATAGAGTAACAAAAATGATTTACGGCCTGCAAGACAGATTTTCAAGGATAAGCTTAAGGCACTGAACATGTGCTTGCTGCAGGTCAAAAGGGAGAAGGGCTGTATGATAGAAACCTTCAAGTTCCTGAAATAGTAGATCAAGAAGAGGTTCTTGAGTGGAAGCTGGCAGGAGTGAAATTCAAGAAAGAAGTTGTTTTTTACAGAGTGGTTGAGCCATGGAACAGATTGTCAGCTGAGGTGGTGGATGCCAAGGCCATTAACAGCTTCAAACATGGTGGGGACAGAGTTAAGGGCTTAATAGTTACCCAGGGGGTAGCATCAAGGCAGGAAACATGGGGGTGGGTAACATGAGCATAAACTCTGTATAGATGTTATCTTTTGATGGTAGGATAGGATGTTATGGGCAGATTTGATGGGTCAATGGCCTTTTTCTGCCATCAATGTTTCCAAAATCTTACATGGCTCCCTCCCATCACTCCAACCTTGTCACTACCTATTACCTATTCCAAGAGTCCACTGTTCTGTCCTTAGGTTACTTTCTCTCTCTTTGTCATATCAGTACCCCCACCAATAGAGGGATGTCCTTCAGTTTTTTCCCCATATCTGAATCAGCCTCTTTCTAATTCCTTCACTGATTGCTAATTTGTCTTCAACTCCAAACTACAGTGCAAAACCCACACCTTCTTCTTTGTCTGTGAGCCCTGAAAGTAGAATACATAATTTCAATGTGTTGTGAATAGCAATTGTGCTTGTGTTCACTGTTTAAGCATTTGGCCTTTCTCTATTCCCACCCTTGGTAGGATGATGTGCATAGGGAATAGAAGGCTCAGCACCAACAGTGAGTAGAATGCCAGAGGAGGAGGAGTATGGGGAGGATGGTGGGTGTGGTGACACACTCTAAGTGTGGAATGAAGGGAGAAGGCTGCTTTTATGCAGAATATGGGAGGAGCTATTCCCCCACATTAAGCCTCAGGCTTTAGCCCTCCCATTTCAGTGTGTCGTGAATAGCAATTCTGCATGTGTACACTGTTTAAGCATTTGGCCTTTCTCTATTCTGCCCTTGGTAAGAAAATTGGGCAGCATGTAGGGAAAAGAAGTGCCTAAAAGATTACCTCCTCCAACTCACAGAGAGTGTGACTAGTAGTAGGCAGGAGAGAAAAAAAAAACAGTGGAGGAAACCTCTGAGAACCCATGGTGACTGACCTGCCAATCATTTTGGCAAACAAAGAGGAGAGGATCATAAATGCTTGTCTGCTTTCTGTTTCTGGAGTAACTGATAAAGTCCATCTTCCAAGTCTCTTGATGACATACACAGTCGTGCTATTCTTTGATGCTAAAGAAGCTGCTCCAATTCAAATAGAATGTCATGGAAAGGAATAAGGAGTTAGCCAAGGTGATGCAAGAGTATTTCTGTTGATAGCGTTTTGCTTGCATGAGATAAGATTCTAAGTCATGATCTCACAAGAGGTAAAGTTATGACTGAGTCCGATGAAGGATGAAGGTGATGAAAAGTCTGAATTAGAAGTGAATGAAAATAGCTGTTTGACTGGATAGCCCTTGTGGATGATGTCTACTGTGGTTGATTGATAGAAAATTGTAGACTGTCTGGAGGGACTGGCGATGACCTCATACAATGGCAGCAATTACTACTAGGAATTCCATAGAGATGAAATGTTGTTAACAGTCTTAGACAGATGTGATGACTGGAGGTCAGGAACTGAATATCGGAGACTGGTTGAAGATAGCTGCATAGCTGTTGGAGATGCAACAGAGCATATAGTGCAGCACAACGTGTTACATATAAGATACATAGAAGCTTTTGAGCAATATTTGCAATCAAAGGTCAAACAAACTACAAGTAATAAGATCCTCCCAAAACATGCCACAGAGATGCCAGAGATGTATAAATAGGTAAGAACAGAAATGTGTCAAGGTTTCAGCTTTGGAGCATCAGTATCCAGGGTTGAAGTGTTTGGTAAGTGCTATTGCATTGCTGATATGAGCAGAGGATAGCAAATCTTCAAAAGAACTAATGAGTGATTGCCCAGAGTGGCTGAGGACAAGACACAGATAAGAAGCATCATGCCAGAAATTACCCAGTAGCTTTGCCCATGGGGATTGATTGATAAGTAGGGACTGGTGAGTACTAAAAGTTCCTGGAGGAACACTGGTAAGGTTCCATGGTGAGAGATGATGGAGTACTGGAGATTTCTTCACTGCAGACTGCTGAGTATAACCATGGAAGCATCAGAGGGAGCACTAAGAGGCCTGCACAGAGTCCATGAGAAGGCTGCAAATGATCTGGTTCAAAACTGGGCAAGAAGGATGGAGCTAAATATTCTGGATAAAGCTTGTGAGCTGATCTAACTAGAGGGGAGGAATGATTGATGATTGAGGAGGCTGAGGAGCTTTCAGGCAATATAGCAAGCATGACAGAGCCATGGAAGCTGTGGATATGAAAATATGTGCAGCAAATCCAGGGCAGGCAGAGAATGTACTAATGAAGCCAGTAGGCTTGACTGCCATGATTTGAATAGGCAGGTCTAGAATGTTCAGAAAGGCTTGCTGGACAGAAGAATAAAGAAGGTCCTAGTAAGCCTTGACAAGGAGTGAAATATGAGCTTGAGTGATGATCTATGCTTGCTGGATTGGAGGAATAAGAGGCCTGAGAAGCTGTTAGAAGGCAAATGAAGTCCAATGAAAAGAGCTGTATAGACAGTAGGAGTAAGCAGGCTGCCCAGAGAAGTGACAGAAAATAGCTCATGTTGAGAATGTTCACTCTACTTTGGCAGTGAAATGTGCCAATGTAGCTGCGGAAGTAGTGAAGGAGGTTCAATGAAAATCATAGAAATGAGGTCCTCTGTAAAGGACACTTAAAGTAGCTATAAGGTGTAGGGAGGAGTCCATGTCCTTATGACTGGATGGCAATGCAGAATAAATCACATCAGGGTAGAGGTCAAATGCTAGGGCAATGTCAGGCACAGTCAATTTCTTCCACAATCTGGGATCCACAGACTTTGTATCACAGGGATATCGCCATGAGATACAATTCGTTCATTACTAGACGGAAGTTTGGAGCAGTGGAAGCTCTAAGGAGGATAGAGAACTGACGTAGCATATGACTCAGAGGAGTTGGGATGTCAGGAGCAAGGCTGGTAAATGAAATGTCAGCAAAGATGCTGTAGGATCAGAAGCTGAAGTAGGTGGAGGCAGGAAGTGAACTTTAATAGTGATAAAATGGGACTGAAGAGCAAAAACTGAATTCAAGTGGCGCTATGAAGTTTCAATATCCAATCAAGAAGCTAGACCCTGCTGAAGAATGGTGTGGCTGAAACTGGGACCCTGAACAGGCTGGGATGTTAAAGTGAGGTAGATTACCACGATTCCTGTTGCAGGGAGTCGACAAGACTGGATGCCAGATGTCTTCAGTCAGCAAGAAGGCAGGGAACGTTCCAACCATAAATTAAATAGCATGATTCAGACACTCAGGAATGAGCAGGGAGCTTAGGAAGAAGTCCAGAGGCTTGCAAGAAATTGTTCTGGGTTTGCAGAAGTCAGATGATAAAGAGATGCCAAAATGCCAATATGCAGAAGTGTAATGTGGTAGATGCAGACAGACAGTAGCTTGGTCAAGGCCAGAATGCCAATACGTGGGTGGGTATTGCAGTAGATGCACAGAGTTGGTAGAGTGGCCTGTGCCACAGCAGTAGTACCAGCTGTGTGTTGTGATAGATGCAGTGGTTGAATGATCAGCAACAGAACTCCCATCTCTGGTAGACCGGGCAAGCCTACCTGCACTCTAATACCTCTAAAGATATGAGTGAAAGATGAAGACAGGGCCTGATGGTGCTGTGGGTTGAGGTACTGGATGCCACACCTCGCGCCACCCTGATGACCCAGGTTTGGGGCCGAGCTCGGGCCACCGGGGGTCATCGGGGAGGTAGAGGATTGAGCATCTGATGACAGGTGGGAACATCATCTCACTTCTTGGCTGCCTCCTGGTGGAGGATGGAGGGGCAGCGCCAGACTCAGGATGACCAGAAGTATAGCTTCATGATGCACATGTGCACCTTCACGAGCACGCAATCTTGGCTGTGAGGGGAAGGGACCAGAAAAAGAGCGAAAAAGTACAGCTGCAGGCTCCATGATGTCCCCTCCAGCATGCTGGCGCCGCTATGGATATGTTCACAGGAAGGGGGAGGATGGCCCCTCCCCTTCTGCCTCACCATGGGGGGTAATCCGTGGGGGAACTAGGGCTCAGGGGTACAAGGGAAGTAGCAACTGGGGGACTGGAGGAGGATCCCTTCCTGCAGGCCAAGGAGGATAAAAATAAGATGGGGAAAAAATAAAGAGACAGAAAAACAGCAAAAAGCCATTGGTGGAAGCTGTAGTGAATAATGAGCAACAGACTCCCATCTCTTATAGATAGGCCAAGCCTACCTGCACTCAAATACCCAAAAAGTATGAGTTAGAGATGGAAACTGAAAAACTACTGTGGATTGCTGGTGATGGCTTGCAAGGAGAGAGTAGCAGGCTATAGTAGAAGCAGGCTAGACAGTCAGAGAAATGGATTAATGGGCATTGGTAAATAAGATGCAATTTAATGCAGAAAAATGTAAGGTAATGAATTTGGGGAAGAACAACCCACTCACAAATTATAATTTGGGTAATACTATACTGCAGGCAACAACCGAAGAAAAATACCTAGGCACACTAATAATGAAAGATCTTAACTTCGATAGGAATACCATAGTTAAAGTCAAGAAATGCCACAAAATTGTAGGCTTGATCTTGGCTAATATAAAAAGTAGGGAACCTGAAGAGCTAGTGCTAGTGCTTCTCTACTCTAGTCTTGTGCACCCACACCTGGAATATTGCTCTCAGTTTAACTTACCTCATACAAAGAAAGGCTATGAACTTATAGAGGGTGTGCAAAGGAAAATTACCTATAAGATCAAGCCCTCGAAGGATATGAGCTATGAGAGAAGACTTAGGACATTGAACTTGTTCTCAGATAGATACAGTAAAGGCAGATTAGAGACAACCTTTGTCTAACATACAAGGCAGTAAACAATTATTACTTTCGGAAGACCATTGGTTTGACATTTCATGAGGACAAAAACAACACAGGAATAATGGTTATAAAATAAAAGGGAATTTAATGAGAACAACCAGAAGAGGTAGCTTCTTTACACAGAGGGTTGTAGGGCTGTGAAATAGTCTGCTACATCAAGTAGTTACAAGTACAAACATTACTATCTTTAATCCCAGGCTTGATGAACACATAGGTGACAAGAAGTATGAGTTCCACCCGTGATTACATGGGTGGCGAGTTCTTTAAAGGGCCATGGCCTGTTGAACTCATATTTTTCCTATGAACCTATTATAAAGCAAGAAGTGGAATCAAGGAGCGACCAGTGGAGGAAATGGACACTGCAGGAGTGAAGCATGCTGGACAACATAGAACGAACACTGCAGGTAGAGATGCACAAAGAAAGGGAAATGGGGAGCATACCCCCTGAACTGGTAGGATTATAGCGCTATGTTTGTTATACTCAATGTAATCCTTGCTCCTCAAAGATTAACAGATGTTGCATAATGCAAGGGATATTACTGAACACGGAGACCATGCATACAGAAAAGTTAGAGTTCATAGAAAAAATTCCTTAGAGAAACATATTGGCCCACAATCATAAGCATGCAGTCAGTCAACAGTGATATGCTGAGTGGCTATGAGCTCTGAATAAAAGTAAAGCCAGTGGCAGGAATGCAATGCTGAGAGGTTGTACTGTATAATGGGTAGTGTAGCTTTAAGCCTGGAGACAGACCCTATCAAACCCGGAAGTACTGAGATGGGGAATAGAGCAGTAGCCTTGAGGGGGAGAATGCCCCCCCAAAAAAGCAGCAAAATAATGAGAACAACAATGCACTAATGGAGGAAACACAAGGGAAACAGTAGACTGAGGTAAAGCATTAGGGGCAAGCCAGGAAAACCAGCCAGCAGCATGGAATACAAGGGGAAAGAGGTGGGGACTGCCAAAGGCAGGAGCTGGGAGGGAAATGGAAGAAAGGGTCAGACAAAAGGGAAACAGATGCAACAGGCAAACAGACAAGGAGGAAACACCAATGGAATGAAATGGGAAGCATAAAGACACAGGCAAACACAGAGCAGATGAGCAGAGCACAAGAGAAACCCAAATAAAAGACAAAAAAGGGTGAGACAAGAGCAGGGAGCAAAAAACGAGAACAGAGGGAAAGTCGGGACTGCGAAAACAGTGGCAGCAGCAGCAAGCGGCAAGGAAATGCAAGGAGACACAGCAGTAGATCACACAGGAGCCAAGCGTGACAAAACACACTAAGCATGGAATCTAGGGAGAAGGCTGCTTTTATGCAGAATGTGGTAGGAGCTATTCCCCCACACTGAACCTCAGGCTTTAGCCCTCCCATTTAAGTTTCTTTGATGTGTAACATTGCTTTAGCTACATTATCAAAGGGGTTGGAGAAGTCTTTCAATCTGATTGACTGAGAATGGCTCTATGATGCCGGTTTGACAACACTTTCATCGAACAGCATCTCAGTGACGGGATTTATGTGGACCACAAGTTGCAGTTGACATACATCCCAACTGTCTCCCAGTCCATTTTTTATAGGGGGACTTAGCCTCCCGATCCCCCCTTATGTGGGGTGCTCTGCCTCTGCACCTCCCGTACATATGATTATCAACTCTGAGTCGGAGTTGATTCGGGAAGGGAGTGCAGGACCAGGAGACAGTGTGCCCCTTTGTCAAGCGCACCAACACAGTGACCTGTCGGCGAAGTGTCGATTTTGTCAACAGCAATGTAGGTCACTGTATTGGTGTCGCTATCAGGGGGTATACCACTGAGAACCATCCTAAGCTATAGTGATATTTCATGATAATACCACAGCAATGAAAATATTCTTTCCAATGGATTCTTTATGTACTTGCAATCCATTTGATAATAGCAATACTATACCCCAAAATGTGTGTTACCATTTAGGATGATGCCACTTTTTGTGTGGATGAAGACACTCAGCTACACCTTATTCCTGACAATACATCCAAGTTACAGTGTTATCCAATGATAACATGCTTCATGTTATGTATCTAGGTCTTAATTTTCTTCTAACAGTATTAGGATTTATTTGCTTAAAGCAGCAATATTTGTTAGTCACCGTATACATTTTTCTTCATCAATAATGTTTGTCTGGCAAATATATCAAGATATTTGCAATCAGGAGGCCCCCCATGATAAATCACCCAGAAAAGTAATATTTTGTAGAGGTTGTCCTTGGTAGAACTTTAAAGTGTGTCTAGAGGGTGGGTTGCTCTGGACAAATAAAGGCCACTACATCATATATAATGATCCAGAGCAACCCACCCCACCCCCCAGATGCATTTAAAATATCAAGATACCTATTTATCTTATCATGGTGTTCATTCCTGAGCCAGAATATGGGATTTTTACATTTCTAAAAGTTCACAGTCCTGTGCCATGCCCGCCTTTTTAAATTTAAACATCTTAGTAAAGTGTTGTGCTGTTTACTAGCAGAAACATGTGGCAGCACCATCCTACCGCATCCACATTATGAATCAAAATGTACATTTAACAGGTAACCTCAATGGAAGAGATTTTAAAAATTGCAAGTGGTGGCCAGCGGTGAGTCGTTAGTTACAAAATTAGCTTTAAAAGCTTTTTTAATATCTGAAAAAACTAATCATACAGTGAGGATGGATATCTGGATGTCAGTAATACATTTTTGAGGGTTTTTCCTTTTTTGTAATTATTTTTTATTTCTTTTTATCCCCCACCTTGAGCCTGGCACCTTCACCCGACCTGACCACTGTGTTGCAAACCCAAATGGACCCCCACAAAGCCGTGACACCCCCCAGGCAGGGACAGAGCAGGAGCTAGCAGCCAGGCCCCGACCCACCCTCCCAGCCCCTGCACTTCCAAGTCTCACTGAGGTCCTCACCCAGGATGCTTCTACAGGTGGCAAGGGCCTACCTAGATCTCTTGTCAGTGTCATGCCAGGCTGAGGCATTTTTCGAGGTATGGCCCCCCAGACATGTGACTTTCGCTAATGCCAAGGCTTACACAGGCATCTGTCATGTTCCACCCCACTGTAATGGCTTGAATGAATGAATGAATGAATATAGGGCAGACTGCATGCCCCGCAAATGACATGCACTGGTACAGCACAATGCAGTAGGGCAGCTTTGAATATAGCACCGAGTATAGTGCAGAATTCAGGGAGCCATGCATTTATGCAATCCTGGCTAGAGTACCGGGTACTGAGCTGAACACTTGGAGGGGGCAGTGAGCATGAGAGGAGGGCACCAATGACAGACAAATGACACAGCAACATAGGTATAAAAAATTTAAATTACTTGCACCGGCCCGGTGGCACTGAGGGTTAAGGCGTTGGATGCCACACCTCTCTCCACGCTGGCGACCTGGGTACAGGAACGGACTTGTGTTGCCAGGGGTTGGCAAGGGCAGAGAGGGAGTGAGCATCCGTAGACTGCTCTCCTTCTCTGGGGAAGGGGGAACATTAGTGGTTGGCGTATCAGTGACCTCTAACGGAGGCTGGGGATCAGTGCATTGGCACTACATGAGAAGGGGTGGGCTTGGGGCACGACGCCAGGAGGGAGTGCGTGCAGACGTGTGTGTGCCGCCCCTCCATTGGCGTCATTGCATGCACCAAGTGCACACCAGGGGATCACAACAGTGAAAATGGCTCCAGTCGTGGTGGCATGATGGCAGTCTTAGGGGATCGGTCGACTCCAGGGTGCATGGCATATACTGGATCCTGGTTCTGTGGAGAGTGTAGGAGGGCTCTCCACTGCCCCATCATGGGGGGCAAGCCGCGGGGTTAGCGGCCATGGGACCTTCATGGGAGCTGACTGTATCTTCGGGACGGCAGCCTGAAGGACCGATGGGATGCCAGGAAGTCAAGGTAGGCAGACTGGGAGCCAGGGAGAAAAAGGACTAACTGAAAAAAAAATTAAATTTACTGTACAACAATGGCAACAGGCTACACAAAAAAAGCAACATCTGCAATACCAACAACAGAAACATCAATAAGAACAAGAACATGGGGGAAGTGGGAGACCATGAACAAAGGAAAAAGGGCATCTGCCTGTAACAAGAGGGGGGAGTGGGACAAGAAACACAAAAAGGACAACCTTGTAAAAATGGATAGCAACAAAGAAAACAAAGGACAACCACCAGTAACAAGGGGGAGGGGGTATTCAAAAACACAAAAGGACAACTACCAAAAAAAAGGGAGGATAAAAAACAGAAGGTAACTATGTGTAAGAAGGAATGGGAATCCCCCCCCAAAAAGGAAAAAGGGTCAATCACCGGTACAAAGGGGGACAACAAAACAGAAGCAAGCACCCATACAAAGGGGGTTATCAAGAACAATACAGGGTAAATGCCCATACAAGGGGGAACATCAACAATAAAAAGGACACCTGCCCATCTACATGAGCCATGTCTGTAATTATGGGTTTTCTGTTGGTAGTGGTGGTTGAAGCCGCTGGTGCTTTAGTGCTGCCAGAGGTCCCTGAGCACTGCTGTGTTCTCCTTCCCCCTCCTCACAAGCAACCAGAGGAGATGAACTTGCTGTTGCAGCAGCTCAACCCTGCCCTCATGGTCGACTATGTCTGCCCAGTGACCTACAAATCTAAGGGCACCAATGGAAAGCAAGATACAGAACTCAACCAATGAGGCACACAGGACAAAGGACACAGGAGTGATATCACGTGTAGAATAGGAGTACAACCATTTGATACGTGGACCTCCATATCACACATAGGTGGAGGGCGGCAAACAGCCACATTAGATTATGTATGGCACACCAGAGACAGCACTGTGGATCCCTAAGTAGAGGACCGCACATTCAATGGGTGTGCTGGGCTGCTACACAGAAGGACACAGTCTTGAGTGATCATGGGCACCTTCTGAAAGCAAGACACAGCACTCAACCAATGGGGCACACAGGACATAGGGCCCTGATGCAATGCACTCCAGCCTGCTGAGGGAGCTCAAAGAGGTACTGGCTGAGCCTCTGACAGTCCTTTTCAACCAGTCTCTGGAATCTGGATATATGCCAGAAGACTGGAGGAGGGTTGACATTGTCCCGCTCCCCAAAGGGGGTAGTAGGGAGGAGAAAGGAAATTACAGACAGGTCAACCTGATGTCAGTAATTGGAAAGGTAATGGAATCGCTTCTAAAGGAAAGAAATAGAGAATATCTCAAGGCCAGTGGACTGCAGGACCAGAGACAGTATAGGTTCACAGGGGGAGTTCCCATCAGGCCAACCTGATAGAGTTTTCAAAGAGGTAACCAGGATAGTGGACGAGGGTGGGGTGGTGGCTGTGGCTTATCTGGATTTCAGCAAGGCCTTCAACACTGTCCCACATAAAAGGCTGGCAATGAAGCTATGCATCCTGGGGGTGGGGCCCAAAATCGTAAAATGGGTGGAAAACTGGCTTTGAGATAGGAGCCAAAGAGTGGTGGTAAATTGGGTACACTCCAAGGAGAGGAGGGTGACTAGCAAGGTACCACTGGGGTCAGGGTTGGACCCTGTACTCTTCAGTATCTATTTTAGTGACATGGCGGAGAGACTGGGAGGGAGGGTATGCTTATTTGTGGATGACACAAAGATCTGCAACAGGGTGGACCTATGGGGGTGGAAAGAGTGAGGGAGGATCTAGAAAAGTTAGAAAAGTGGTCAAGAAGGTAGCAACTTCAATTCAACACAAAGAAATGCAACATTATGCACTTGGGACACAGGAACCTGGGGGGGGGCATACTCATTTGGGGGAGAGATACTAGGGGTCACAAGGCAAGAGAGAGACCTGGGAATCATCATCACTAATGACCTGAAGGTGGTGAAGCAGTGTGGGAAGGCAGTGGGAAAGACTAACTGAATGCTTGGATGCATAGGAAGGGTTATCGCCAGCAGAAAGAGGGAGGTAATACTTGCACTGTATACTTTGTTAGTGAGGCCGCACCTCGAGTACTGTGTACAGTTCTAGAGGCCCCATCTTTGAACGGATAGGGACAGGATGGAGACAGTGCAGTGCAGGGCAATCAAAATGGTCCAGGGCCTGCATCAGAAGACCTATGAAGAGAGGCTTAAGGAATTAAACTTGTACTCCCTAGAGGACAGAAGGAGGCAGGGGGGTATGAATTGAGACATTCAAGTATCTCAAGGGAATAAACAAGGTGCAGGAGGAGAGTATTTTCCAAGATGTTCTAAGACTAGAGTTCACAATATGGAATTGGAGAGGGGGTAGATTGAGGGGTAAAGTGAGGAAGTTCTCCTTCACGGAAGGGTGGCAGATGACTTGAACAGCCTCCCAGTGGAGGTGGTTGGGGCAAATACAGTCACAGGCTTTAAGTGTACAAGGGATAAACACATGAGTATCTTAGATAATGAAGGGGGTGGAAGACAGCACCCAGTAGTGGCTTGGGTAGCACTATTTGGGGGGATTTTACAGTCAGACTGGATGAGCCAGGAAGTTCTTATCTGCTGACAGAATCTATGAACCTATAAATTTATGAATCAACACAGGGAGGCATACCAGATGTGGAACTGCAACACAAACAACAGCAGCATCATGCCAGGGTGCAATACCCGGTGAAATGGCCGGAGGTGCTAAGAGCCACACACATACACTGAACCTTGCACACCAGCCATGTAGCACACGGGCCAAGACAGATATGCAGGACAATAGATGGCTATAAGCCACCCCTGTTGGTGGCATGGTCCTGAACAAGCATACATTTGTTACACAGGACAACTGCATATTGAGGCACCATTATGCTGCACTGTGTGCAGTATAACATGTGAGTTTAGTGGTGTTGTACACCGGTGGGGCACCGTAAGCACTCTGCTTGTTGGCACAGCAATGGTATGGCATGCAGACCCTCCTGGAGGTACCCTCTCCACACTGAAGCTGTCATCACCACCTTTGATACAGAATTCCCACTCATACAGAGCCACTGCAGGACACTGCTCCTGCATAGACAGTCATGTTCAAATGTATGCATGGCCCTGCCCATGTACAGTGGAGCAATCATTCTCTGCATCACAATGTCAATCACTTATGGTACATTATATGCACCGTCCAGCGATGCCCTTTCGTTCACCGACCCCATGCCACATATACCAGGCTCTACTGAGCTGCAGTAGCATGGTGTACAGTGCATATGGCCCTGGAGACAGCATTGCTGCAGATGGACTACAACAGTTTCCCTATGATACAATCAGCATGACACGGTGGTGTACTGGTACTACAGTGACCTGTGCCTACCACACGAAGGCAGACATGCATACATAGTTATGAGCATCTGACACAACAAACTCGACCAACACTGACGTGTTTGACAACTGGGCTGTGAGCATTAAAACCAGAACCCTGTTGCACCATGTCAGTGACTCAGCAGATATGCTACTGCATAGTGTAAGGCACACTACAGCACAGCAGACAGACCCAGAGGGCACCATGCCAGCTACAAGTAGGTGCATAGCTGCAGGCTGCACAGACCATGACACATCACAGTGTCACTGCTGGAACAATGCTCCAAGTGCCAGGTAAGTGTCCCCTACCACAACTGCATAGGTGAAGCCCCCACAGGCATGTGTGCTGCATAGTGAGTCACACATGGACATCCATCACCAGACACAGAGACGTGCAGCACAGTGTAGACCTGCAACCCTAGGTGCAACACAACACAGGGTTGTTTCATGGATGCCTCTCTGTTGACCAACTCCACTGGGCTCCGTCATGGCCTGGCAAGTCCTCGGGATGGTTCTTTTTTCAACTCTGATATTCCTGGGGCCTGGCCTGAGCCTGCAGTCAGCTGAGGTCTAAGATCTGTATAGGAGGAAAAGGAAGATGTGAGAAACATCATGCAGTGGAGCACAGTGCACTATTCCATATGCCCTACACAGTATACACACCCATATGCCTGTACTGTGCACCAACTGCCACATGCAAATTATGTGGATGGACAGGTCTGGTTAGGGTAGCAATGTACTAGTGTGAACACCTGTGATACCATACATGTGTACCCAGATGCAGCAGATATGATACATAGAAAAACAGAAACATAGAATCTGATGGCAGATAAGGACCGCTTGGCCCACCTAGTCTGCCCATTTCCCTACCTGATGGATAAGCTGCAGATTCTGGTTAATCAACATCTTACTTCCTCCTACCCCCCACTAGAATTGCCTTATGCCTGTCCCATGCATTCTTGAATTCTCCCACTGTTCCTGACTCCACAACCTCCTCGGGAAGGCTGTTCCAAGCATCCTCAACCCTCTCTGTGAAAAAATACTTTCTAACATTACCTCTGAGCCGTCCCCCCTCTATGTTCAAATTGTACCCCCTTGTTCTTGCGCATCTCTTCTTCTGAAAGATACTACCCTCTTGTACTTTATTAATTCCCTTGAGATACTTTAATGTTTCTATTATGTCCCCCCCCTTTCCTCAAGGGTATACATATTAAGCTGCTTTAGTCTCTCCTTGTATGTCTTCTGGTGCAGACCCTGCACCATTTTGGTTGCCCACCTCTGAACAGCCTCCACTCTGTCTATATCTTTGCAGAGATGGGGGTCTCCAGAATTGCACGCAGTACTCCAGATGGGGTCTCACTAACTGTCTGTACAGAGGGATAACAACTTTCTGTTTTCTACTGTTGATACCTCTCCCTGTGCATCCCAGTATTCTCCCAGCCCTCCTTACTGCCTTCTCACATTGCTTGCCCACCTTTAGGTCATCTGATATAATTACTCCTAGGTCTCTTTCGATTTTTGTTGTTGTTATTAACTCACCCCCAATTGTGAACTCTTCCCCTGGATTTTTGTTTCCCAGATACATTACCTTGCACTTCTTTGCATTGAATCTGAGCTGCCACATATTTGACCATTCCTCCCACCTTGCCAAGTCCCTTTTCATTCTTTCCACTCCACCTTGTGTATCAATCCTGCTGCAGATCTTTGTGTCATCTGCAAAGAGACATATCTTTCCTTCCAGGTGCTCCCCAATGTGTCAAATGCCTTGCTAAAATCTAGGTAGGCCATATCCGCAGCCCTTCCCTGGTTTACTACTTTGGTCACCCAGTCAAAGAAATCTTTTAGGTTAATCTGACATCACCTTCCTGCTGTGAAACCATGCTGCCTTGGGTCCTGTGCTCCACTGGCCTCTAGTTACTCAACAATACTTTCTTTCAGAAGTGGTTCCATCATTTTTCCTACCACTGAAGTCAAACTAACTGGTCTATAGTTTCCTGCCTCTGCCCTGCTCCCACTTTTGTGAAGTGGAATCACATTTGCCCTCCTCCAGTCCTCAGGTACCACCCCATCCTCCCATGATTTGTTAAAGAGAGTAGTCAGTGGTGTTTCTAGTTCTACCCTTAGTTCTTTTAGAATTCTTGGGTGAATCCCATCAGGCCCCATTGCTTTGTCTACTCTCAGTTTCAAGAGTTCTTTCAAAACCCTTTCTTCAGGCCCCAGTGCTTTGTCCACCTTCAGTTTTAGGAGTTCTTTCAGAACCCTTTCTTCTGTGAAAGGACTGGGATTGACCCCCCCTATCCAGAAAGCTTCTGTTAATTGGATTAGGCACCCCCCGTCTTCTTCTTTTGTGAATACTGAGCAGACGTATTCATTCAGTATCCCTGCTTTTTCACTGTCCCTCTCTGCCCACCCACCATCCATTCTATTCAGCCTCACTATCCCTCCATTTGTCTTTCTACACTCCCTGATATACCTATTAAAGGTTTTATCCCCCTTCTTAGCCAAGTTGGCTATCTTTTTCTCAGTTTGGGCCTTTGCTATTCTGACTTCCCTCCTTGCTTCCTTCTGCCTTGACTGGTACAGTTCTCTGTCCCGCTCCTTCTGTGTTTCCTTATACTTCCTAAATGCTATATTTTCTCCCTAACCTTCCCCGCCACCTCTTTTGAGAACCATAGTGGCTTCTTCTTTCATTTTGATTTGTTTATTTGCTTCACACAAAGTCTTGTTGTCTCTGTGATGGCAGTTTTGATGTTTCCCCATTGTTGCTCCACCCCTCCTTCTAGCCTGTTTGCTAGTGCTTTTCTAAGGCACTCTCCCATCTTGCCAAAGTCAGCCCTTCTGAAGTCCAGTACCCTCACTTTTGTATGGCTTGACTCTCTAGCTGAGTTTGTCTTGAACCACACTGTTTGGTGGTCACTTGTTCACAGATGGCTACCCACTTCTAGATCTGAGATCCTCTTAAACCTACAATATTCAGCTAATGTATGTAAATGAGACAATTTTGAAGTCCAAGGTCAAATACTCACATTTGCATGCCATTACCGAAAGGTATGCATACATTAGCATGCCTGATTATGCCTGGAGCATATCAAAGGAGCACAGTGCACCACATAGATCCCACAGCTCATCTGCAGGCAGCTACAGGTAGGTTCCTTGTGGAATGGCCCAGAAAGGGACATGGGTGAGCATCATTGAACTGTGTGTAAGCTGTATGCAGTGGTACATTTAACAGTAGCAGTGGTGGACCACTCTCATCTACATCTAATGGTGGTGATGTTGTCATGTCTCGGTGGAGAATATTTCCTATAGTAGTCAATGGTGCATGATAACAGAGGATGTGGCACCCTCACATATGTGCGCTGATGGTGGTGATGGCCCTGTGTTCCTATTAACCTCTCTCCATTTCAACTTCTGGTTGTCTGTGACCTTGAAAATGACTGTGTCTGTGAATGGGCAGGCCTGTGAAAGGCAGGCTGCTTGTTATGTTAGGATATCCATCGTTGGGAACGTATACCTGACTGGGGGGGGGTTAGGGCCTCCCCCAATGTATTGTTCAGTGGTGTCCACTCTGTGGAATCCCTGAGCACTTGTATTCTGCCCCCCAAGTCAAAAAGGTACCATGGAGGACATGGACAGGGTACAGGGCCACCGCTTCTCTGGGGAGGAGTTGTAGGCACTGGCACAGGCCTAGATGGTCAGGGAGAAGGTCTTGTCCCAGAGGCAGGCCACAGATGTGCAGGTATTGACATGGTTGATGCCATTGGTAGGAAGAACAAGCCCATGGAGTCTGTGAAAAAGCACTTCAGAGACATGAGGAGGTGGACAAAGACGGTTCTGTCACAATGCATGGAGATGCATGTGACAGGTAGAGGCCCTCAGTTGTTGGTGGCTACTCGTCCCCTGAATCCTGCAAAGGATGTAATAACCTCCACCCTACTGTTCCTGGAGGTGATAAGAGTACCAGGAGGTGGCTACGAGAACCAAGTGGGATCAGCCCAGCTATGTGAGTGACCACTGTGCATCATCCATTGGCCATGTGTATACGTTTGTGCATATATGTATGAGTGCATGCATATGCCAGTGATTCGTGACACATTGGGTGCAGGCCACACTAGTTTCCATGTCTTCTGGTGTGTAGCTATCTGTGTAGTACTCCACAACTGTGTTGCTTGTGTGCTCACTGGTGCAGGGGTGTGTGCTCACTGGTGCTAGGGTGTGTGCTCACTGGTGCTAAGATGTGTGCTCAGTGGTTATGGGCTGCATGCTCACCAGGGTAGGGATGTGTGGTGTATATGGTCATGGGGGTTATAGGCAAAGCACTGCACACACACCTTGGGTGTTGTGTCACCGTACATTGGGCATCCATGCTGCTGTGACTGGCAAACAGCTCTGTTTGGTACATTACTATGTAACTCCCCTCTTTGTTCCAGCAGCTCACCTCCTTGTACCACACATGGTGGGTTATGCCCCAGATCCATCTCTGTGGCAGCTGCTCCTGCTGCCCACTTGGACACACCAGCTGAAGGACACCAGCAAAGAGGGTGAGGAGTATGAAGACGACGAACATATACAGGGAGCTGGTGACAACTGGAGTCACCCAGGACTAGGAGAGGTTGTTCCTTTCCTGCCAGCCCCCATAAAAATGGAACCCAGCCACTGTCCCCGTACAGAACTGCAGTTGCAGTGGTGCAGCCCCCACAGCCCCTGCTACAGTCACTGCTTTGCCACCCCATGACCCCACTTCTGGTACGGCTATTGTCCTACTGCCCCTGGCCAATACCACAGGGCCAGCCACCACTCTGCCTCCTCAGAATCCATCCTCTGGCACAGCCACAGCCCTGCTGGCCCATGCCCATCCCATCGGGTTGGCTATAGCTGGCTCACAATGCCCACAACAGATCTCAGCACTGACTGTGGTGCAGCCCCCAGCCATACAATAGTCAAGGGTCTGGCCTGACCCTGTCCCAATGGGCAGTCCCCAGTGACAACAGGATATGGCTGCCGACTTGTAGCTGCTGTGGTCAGCCATGGAGGTACAGAGTGCCTCACAGCAGGAGCTGGCTCACATCCACCACATGCTGCACGACAAAATGCAGTGTGCCAAAGAGTGGATGTATGCATGTCTTGCGGAACACATGGTGGCCATTCACGACCTGCATCACAATATTGTAACTAGCATAAGATCGCTTGTGTGCCACTGTGCTGGAGGCTGCAGCCATGGTGCCAGGCACCACAGGGACTGGCCATAGCCTTGGCCTGTCCAGTGGAAGTGTCATACCAAGATAGAAAACACAGCATATGCCCACACCAAGCAGTAATGGAATGACATCACCCAGCACCCCTGAGACTCCCAGGACACCAAGGACACTGTGCACACTAGGACACAGCCTGTTCATTACCAGAGTCAGTACCCCATGGGATTGTGGTCAGGGGCGGTTAACATTATCTCCACTCTCATCCCCCATATCATGGAGGTTGATCCCCCCAACCATACTCAGTACAGCAAACACAAACAGTACAATTCACATTAAACTGTTCCTCCAATTAGTTTGCTTTAGCATTTCTGACTGAGTTGCATAAGTGTTGCTGGATACAGTACAAAGCCCTGAACAAGCTACTTCTTTAGAGTTACAATTCAGTTTTCCATTGTATTGTGACTGGACTGCAGATGCATTCCAGCTGAGTTGCACAAACATTTAGCAAACATTGCTGTTGAACTGGTTAAGTGCTGAAAAACAATACAATATAATTTGCTAATGCATTACCAACTGTATAAAACAATGCTAAACTAGCTCATAGGCAAGACAGTTCAATGTGACTTGTACTGTACTGTCTGTACCCAGAGAGGTGGTAGGGGATGCATGTAGAGTGTGAATAGCCAACCCTCAGCAACATGTGCACTGTCATTCCCCTCACATTACTCATGTTTCACTGCCCCCTGCCCCTGTGGCCTATCCCATTCCTTTTCCTCTTCCTGGATGAAATGTATTACAGCTTAACCCCCCTTTTGGACCCCCTGCCTTGCAGGCATGTATCCCTATTTACAATTTACACCCCTTTGGATCACTTCAATGGACTATATGTGTGTATACACCCCATTTGCTACCCCCCCAACATGGATGGCCTGCATTTATATCAATCTCCCCTTCTGGACCCCCTTTCTGGCATGACTTGATATTGACACCCCTGTAGGAGCCTCCCCGTGCTAAACTGGACTATATACCGTATGTGTGTGCACCCTAACTGCATCCCTCTGCCTGGTTGGACTGTATTTGTGTTAACTCCCACCCTCACTGATACCTCGCTACCTGGATTTCTTCTACATATGTACTGATATTGTTATGTGATAATACATTGAATTAAGCACATTACAGTGGCATGGACTCATAATACCGCACACAAAATCAGCGTAGCAAAGTACCACGCTGTCAATACAGTGGATATACAGCGGATACATTGCTAGCAGTGACACATCATAGTGACTACAAAAATCAGTGAAAAATACACAGCCTCATCAGTTTTTGCGTGGGGTTCAGCCCCGCACCTCTATGGAGGGCTATGCCCTGAACCCCCTTTAATATAATCAGCTCTGGGGGCGTACATAATATGTAGAAGTGGAGAAACAGGGATGGGGGGGACAACTGGTTGCACAAGTTTAAAAAAAAATACAGGAATATCAGTAGTAGTCTGGGACAGGGATTTGAGACCCAGTCCACAGACACAGCGCTTCTCTCCACTGCTGGCAGCTCATCCCTCTGAGCCACAACAGCTGCTCAGTGGATGGCCCCCAGCAGAGGTCTTATCCTCTGCATCACTGCACCACAGCCATTAGCTACAGGGTACAAAACCGCATTTGCAACATTTCATCCTTGCAGTGTTTTGTACCCTGTAGCTATATTCCCCATGCGCTCAGTATGTTTCACTCTTTTGACTGCGCTCTAAATGGAATGAAATATTGACCCGGTACCTACTATAGTCTCCTTTGTGGTCTGTACTTCACCCTCCATGTCTTAAGAGGTCTGTTATTAGGTGGGCGTTGTACTCCTGTGTGCTCCTGGCCATGCTGGGGTCACACCTGTTGAGCTGTTCCCGTATCCCCTAGTTCTGTGTCTCTGAATTTGCTGATGGCAGTTCCTCTGTGGCTGGCATGCATATTCCACCATTGAGCATCATGTTGTGTGGTATACAACAGGCAATGAATGTGGCACAGGCCTTCTGAGGGGGTGTATTGTAGGGCACCACCAGAATGGTCAAGGCACCAAACTGCATCTTGAGCATTCCAGGACATGCTTGATGATGTACACATGATGCTGAGTGATGCACTGTACCTGTCCTCTGCAGTAGATGTGGGCCACATGACAGGTGTGAGGACTAAGGGATTTTAGGGGATATGTGAGAAGGCAGTTGGGAAGATGCATGGGATATTAGGGTGCATAGGGAGGAGTATCACCAGCAGAAAGAGGTAAGTGATGTTGCCTCTGTATAGGTCACTGGTAAGACCCAACCTAGAGTACTGTGCCTAGTTTTGCACACCACATCTCAGAAAGGACATAGACAGAGTGGAAGCAGTCCAGAGGAGGGGAACTAAAATAGTGCAGGGTCTGCATCAGAAGCCTTATGAGGAGAGATTAAAGGATCTCAATATGTACATGCTGGAACATATGAGAGGGGGATATGATTGAGACCTTTAAATACCTCACAGAGGTAAACAAAGTACAAGAAGGAAGTTTTTATTTCAGAAAAAAGGAGCTCAAGAACAACAAGAAGCTGGAGAGGAGTAATGTCAAGAGAGATGTGAGGAGGTAATTCTTCACATAAAGAGTGGTGGATTCCTAGAAAAGTCTTCCAGTGGAAGTGGAGTGGGTGAAAACAGTGGTGGTGTCCAAGACTGTATTTATTTATTTATTTAGTTAAACATCAGTTTAGAAACCTTTGAGCCAGAGGCTCATTTACAAAGGTACCCCGTCACAAAGAGGACATCAGAACAGTAGTACAAGGGACACAGTACTTGCAAACAAAAAAGTTACAGTTCAATTACAATTTTGTTACAATAGAATACAATCTCCAACGAAGCAAAAGATAACAAAAGGTGCAAAACTTATGGTCGGGGGACAGCTGGTGGGGGTAGAAGGGAGGGAGATAGGGGAGGAGGAATTAGTAGGGAAAGGAAGAGGGGGAGCCGCTCAGTGAGCATTGTCAAACAGAGTATATATATATATTTTTTTTTTTTTTTTTACACTAGGCTAGTGGCAGTTGCATTTGCGAGAGCTAAGCAGGAAGTTTCTGAGCCTGGGCTTAAAGCAAGCTAAGGTTAGTGAGTTTGAGACACTGGCAGGGAGGGAGTTATACCAGTGGGGCGCACGGTAGGGGAATGCCCTCTGACCTTGAGAGGTCCTGGCTCTTGGAATAACTAGGGTAGCTCTTGACGAGCTGTGCGTGATCAGGGTCGGTGCAGTACGGCAAATGGAGTTGGATAGGCCTATGGGGGATAGGCCACGCAGGGCTTTAAAGGTGAGCTGGCATGTCTGATACATGAGTCGCTCTTCCAGGTTGAGTAGGGTAGCTCAGGGTACAGCTCACATGTGTGAGTGAGTCTGGGAGCACCAGTGATAAGTCTGCAGGCCTTATTAACTGTGAGGCGAGCCTTGCTGAGGGCAGTCTGATCTGCTGAGCCATAGACCGAAGGCCATAGTCAATGAGAGACATGACAGAGGAGGTGACAGCCAGGCGAAGGGCATCAGAGGGAGGCATTTCTTGTGCCGGTAAAGAATGCCTAGCCGTGAGTTGGCGACAGAATTTAGGGCAGATATATGTCCATGGAATGAAAGTGCAGGGTCAAAGGTTATACCAAGATATTATTATTTTTTTTTTTTCTATTTTCTTTTTACGGCTCTAGCCATCAGGAGCCCGTGACGTCAGCTCACTCGCGCTTCCACCCCACATTATTCACGGCCTTCTGATACCCCGTGGCTTTCCCCCACGGTGGGGCCAACGCACTGGGGACACATGCTATGGACGCCGGACTAGGGTCAGAGGGCTGGTCTGAGGCGCTAATTGAAGCTGTGCTGGGCTTCATTAATGGCTCTGCGGCATTCTCTTTTTCCCTTTTCTGGGAGGTGGGGACGTGCAATGACAGCGCCTGCCCCGCCTCCACGCACTGTTGGTGTCAGCAGCCGTAGACTCCTGGTCTCACCAGGGGTCGCACAGACTCGCACATCCCATCCCTCCCCGGTTAAGGAGAGCGTCTGTGGACGCTATCCTTCTCCCCGGTCATCTCCAGCCACCCGAGTCCATTCCCGAACCCGGGTCACCGGCATCACAAGCGGAAATCCCAGGTTATACCAAGATATTTATAGGACTGCACCTGGTCAATGACGAGATTGGGTGTGGAGTGGACAGCTAAGGGAAACTTGCTGTACTTATTTTGGGGTTGGGAGAAGAGCATCGTTTTTGTTTTCTTAAGGTTGATAACAAGTCGGTGCTCAGTGAACCAGGTAGCTGCAGAGTCAAAGACTAGTTGGAGGGAGTTCTGTAGCAACATGGGGTCATTGTGGGAGGCACAGGAACAGCATCATCAGCATAGAGAAGCATCTTACCCGTACAAAACTGCTGGGTAGGGAGTTAAGAAAGAGTGAGAATAGTAGGGGTCCAAGAATTGAGCCCTGTGGCACCCCAGAGTGAATGGGGCATGTTTCAGAGAGAGTACCGTTGACTTTCACACATTGGGGCCGGGAGGAGAGATAGCTGGTGCACCAGGAAACAGGTCCTGAGGCAAAGCTCTATTAGGGTCGAGGGTGGAGAGCAAAAGAGGATGCGAAACGGTATCGAATGCTTTAGACAGGTCAATGAATATAGCACCAGCCAGGGCACCGAGTCCAAGGAGGCATGGAGGAAGTTGGAAAATTCCAGGAGTGCTGTATTGGTACTATGACCTGCTCTGAACCCGTGTTGTTCAGGGCAGAGAACATTGTACTTACAGAGGTAGTCAGAGACTTGGGACACCACAATTTTCTAACGCCTTAGAGAGGGGGAGAGGATTGAGATGGGTCGGTAGTCACGGAAGAGTCCTGTCACCACCTTTATGGACAGGGGTAACTGTGGCAATCTTCCAGGCAGAGGGAATTGTCCAAGACAGAGTGATTTGTTGAAAATGCAATAATAGGTGAGAGGACCTGATCCAGGACCTGGACGTAAAGGTAGGGATCAAGTGAGTCATACCGATGGTGTTACCTTTAGGGCTTTTAGCAAGTGAAGGCCTAGCTTCTGCATGGTGACACCACGCAGGTGGAAAGAGGGCGGGCAATGGGTGGTGGTACAGATGGAGGAGGTGGACTGAAAAGTTACCAGGAAGTACTGAGCTAAGGTCGGTAAAGGAGTTATTGAGGTGGGTGGCAATGAGGGCAGGGTCAGAGGAGACGGTACCATTGATGTTGAGAAGAGAAGGAGAGGGGACTGGGAGTGACCATTCAGTTGCTTGATGTTGTCCCAGAAGCACCTGGGGTTCCCAGGAGGAGGTAAGAGAGGCTTGGTAGTATTCCGCCTTTGCTTTATGGATGGCCCAGGTGCACTGGTTGCGGGTGGCATAGGACTGCCTGTCAGCTGAACGGCCAGTAGCAACAGCAAGGTGCCAAAGATTGTCATGTTGCTTGTTGCCATAGTAGGGCAGGGTGATCCAAGGGCATGTTTCACTTTGGATCCCTAGCAGTTATGGGAGCAAAGATATCACAGGCAAAGTTGAAAGTGCTACAAAGAAGGCCAGGGCCAAGTCAATGTTGGTTGCCCTCGCCAGAGGGGACCAATCAGTGTGGGCAAGGGAAGCGCTTAAGGCCTATGAGTCCCCAGGCCTAAGCCGCCTTCAAGAGGTGGTTTGACTGGGGATGAGGGCCGAGGGTTTCCCAGTTGAAAAGCACAGGGAGTGGTCACTGAGGCAGTCAGGAGGATTTGGATGTTGTGGATGCGATTGGCCTGTTGGTGAGGACCACATCCAGGAGGGTGCTTGTCCCCCAGGTTTTTTCAAGTAGGCTGTGTAACCAGTTGAGTTAGGTCAATTGAATCGAAAGCCTCATGGTGGGAGGAAGACGAGGGGCAGAGCCAGTTTATATTCAAGTCACCCACTTAAGATTTGGTCCAACGAGTTGGGTAGGGAGGTGAGGTGAGTCAATTAGTGGGCCCAGGGCCTGGGTTGGTTCTTGGGGGTGTAGGCTACAGTTAGGAATAATGGGCCTCTAGCTGGGTCAGGGACAGCTTTAGAGTAGTGCCTGGGCCCTTATGGTCGAGGTCAGCGGGGAGTGGTAGCCCCATGAGAGAATCCTTCAAACAGAAGACACAGCTCTCACCTCTCCTGCCACACAGTCCAACCTGTGGAGAGTGTAGCCGGGGAGAGAGACATGAGAGTTAGGACTGGAGGGAGACAGACAGGTTTCAACCAGGGCAACAACATCAGGTTTATGAAGCGTCACCCAGCAGTGTAGAGAGTCCAGTTTTTTCAGGAGGCTACAGATGTTCATAGAAGCAATGCGCAGCCCAGGAGATTTCAGGGGGAGGACCAGTACTGCCAGGCCCAGGATTGGGGTGGACATTGCCTGACAGGAGCAGGAGGAGGAGGGCTGATCTGGGGAGTGCACAATGGTGGGATAGCTTTCAACGATTGGAGAGGGGGTGATGAGGGAGTGATGAGGGGGTGATCACCAAGTGAAAACAGCTACTAGAGAGCAGTAAAATGTGACAAGTGAGGTATTGGGAGCAAACTGTTCAAAGTTAATCAGGCTCCCTCTAGTGGCAAAACAATATAAGGAGCTAATGGAAAAAAAAAAATGTATGGGATAGAAATAAGGGAATCTTAGGGGAGGCGGGTGAATGGGCCAGATATCAAGTTGGATCTGTGGTGATACTACAAGTAGGGAAAAATGGTTAGCCTTAATGGGTGAAGCGATCCTTATTTGATGGCAAATTCTATGTTTCTGTTACTATGAACATTTAGCTGATTAAAGGGCACTGGTTATTGTCATCTACAGCATGAGAGTACAGGCCGTTGGGGTATACTAACTGATTAGGTGGCCACTAGGGATGTCCCCACTTTAAAATATCTGGCACAGAATGGAATTGTGCCAGATGAAGGTGTCCTAGGCAATGCCACGGTACCGTGTCTGGACACTGATGATGTGCCCTGTTGCATCACATACCACCTGGCAATAGATGGAATGGTACCCCTTCCTACTCACTTAGGCCTCCACTCCATCACTGGTGGGTGCCCGGATGGCAACATGGTTGCAGTCGGTTGCACCAAGTACAGGTGGTAGGTACGCAACCCGATAGAACTGCTGCATGGTTGCTGTTCACTTGGCTGGCATGCTGAGGTATCTGATGAACTCCTAAGTATGGGACAGCAGAGCATCTAGGAGCTGGCACAACAGCTGCAAGGTGGCTGATTGCCAGATATCGGTGGTGTACCCTACCATCGTCTGGAATATTCTGGTAGCAAGAAAGCAGAGAGTAGTTGTCATCCTGAGACATTGCATAACTGAGCAGGGTGTCTGACCATAGCTGGTCATGCAGCAGCTCACAGAGATGCATGAACATGGGCCTGTTGAGCATGTACTGGCTCATGATCTGGTCATCACTGAGGACTTTTAAATGTGACTCAAATATGACTCATGGACTGTACTGTTTGTTTGCAGAATAGTGCCTCCTTGACCAATGCCTGGGCCCAGGGTGGCCACTGGCCCTCTTCTCATTCTTCCTGACCAGCTGCACCAAGTGCCACCATGTGAGTCATCTTGATGTGTGACCTGCAGTGTCTTCCTCCACCTCTGGGGTTTGCTCCAGCTTAAGATGGTCTTTTTATGGGCAATATTTGCATAGCGCTATGTCACCTGCTCAATCCTGTTTGTGCAGTGCTATTTCTCTGAACATTGCAGTGCACATGTTATGAAGGGAACCACCACTAGCTTTGGGTGCTGCTTACATGAATTCTGCGCTAGTGCTCTGATGGTAATTGTGCATGCAGTGATACCCTCCAAATATGGGATTCTGTTGCAACTGCATGTGCAAAGCAGGTGCAACCACTTTGTGCCTGGCATAATGCCTTGAATATCTAGGCCTTATTGTTGTATTAGAAAATGGGGTTTTTCTTTGCTGGACTCTGACTGGCCAGTACCCCTAAGAAAGGCGTACATTAACTTTCAATAGATGACCAGCAAGGAAAAACTCCCAGCCAGCTGACCAAAACATTAGCTGAGATATCAAAGTGCTGCACCGTTAAAGCATTCAAATCTGGTGAGGTGACGAAAAATCAGCTGGCACCTCAAAAATGTCCGACAACTATCCTGTCAATTTTGACTTGCTTAACATCCTAAAAAGAAACAGGGTACTCACCGAGGATGACAAATGTCAACTGGAACCAAAAATAACTGAACCTGACAAAAAAAATAGCAAAAGTAAGTGAGCGTTTTGTGGCACTAAGTGACACACAGCTGGACACCATAGAAAGCAAGCAGCAAGAGCTTAACACAGTAAAAAATACCAAGTGGGCAATTTTAGTTTTCGAACAGTGGACTGACCATAATAAAATTAAAACTGAGTGGTAAACAATAAGTTTTGAAATCCTGAATGAATACCTCAGGCGCTTCTACGCCGAGGTCCGTACAACAAGCGGGTCTGAGTACTCCGTGGCCGGCTACTGTGCTCTGCAAGCAGGCATAAACTGCCACTTAGGCACCACGGATGTTAGAAGGCCCGTGAGCATCATTGCTGACCCAGTGTTTAAATCCTCTAACAATGACCTGCAAGCTGTGTTAAAATGGCTTCGAAAGCAGCACAAAGATACCTCAACTCACAGCCCTGCAATCACAGAAGCCAACCTAAACAAGTTACGTGCCAGTCCAGCCCTAGATGCCGAAACCGCACCTGGGCTAGTGAAAAAAGTGTGGTTTGATGTTCAACTACACATGGCCAGGTGCGGCAGGGAAGGACTGAGAGGGTTAACCAGAGACAGTTTCCTTGTAAAACAAGATGAAGCAGACAATCGGTATATCACCTTAAGCCACAATCAGGAAACCAAAAACCACAAAAACCCTCAGAAAATAAATAAAGAAAACACCAGAGGTTTCATCTTCGAGCAGAGAAACAGTCCACTCTGCCCTGTCACCTCATTCTTAAAATACCTTGAAAAGTGCCCACCTGATGCCACAAGTTTCTACCTCCACCCCAACTGTCTACCACGAGAAAAGCTTGAACCATCTAACCTGCTGGTGCAGCAAAGAAGCAATGGGCAAAAATTACTTAGGATCCTTGATGCCCAAATTAAGCGAAGAAGCAAACCTCTCTCAGCGGTGTACTAACCATAGTATATGCGCCACAGCAGTGCAGCTCCTCTCACAAGCAGGTCTAACAACAAAGGAAATCATCGCAGTTACCGGGCACCGATCAGAGCAAAGTCTCGCCACGTACTGGGCACCTTCCACATCTGATTGAAAAGCGTGGAGCTCTATATTAAGTGCACCAAATGGAAATCGGAACCAAGACTCCTCATCTGAAGCACCAGAGCAGGACAAGAATCAACACAAGAAAAATCAGCAAGCAAACCAGACCACTTACAGCAGGCTGCCACCTACAGACGGCTCATCGATAGGGACAAGCAATGTTTTCCAGCCCTCCAACTGCACGTTTAACAGACCAATCCAGTTCATTACCTACCAAATATAAGTGAAACCCTCACCAATTTCTTGTTTTGTCCACACCATTAAGTTAACAGTTAAAAAATGTGGTTTACCAGCATTTATGTTCATTTGAAGTGTCCCAAAAAGGGACTATTTTTTTTCTTCAACACAGTTTTTTCATTAAATTAAAAAAATTAAAAGTATTTATTATTTACACTGCAAACCTTGACTCTGTCTATTTATTTTGCAAAGACCCCCATTTTCTAAGTGCAATAATGCCCTCCAGGGTAGGCAGTATGGGCAATACCGGACTGCCCAGGGGTTATAAGGCCCTGGGCGGTCCGGTATCGCCCAATACCACCCACCCTGTCGGGCATTATTGCTTGCTTATTTACAATATAATTGTGTTTGATCCATGCTGCTTCTTCTTATCATCTTTATTTTTATATTGCTAGATTTTGCTAATTAAATTTTATGTGAATTGTGCCTGACATACAGTATATCGTAATAATCCACACCCCACTTATTCCCCAATAACTTGTTGTAACTCTCTCCTATGGTATTGCAGGGTGTTTGAAATTGTTACAATATTCAAATGAATACAGTACACAATTTCCCTAGGCGCATGCATATATATAATGTATATATCTATCTATATATATATATATATATATATAGATATATAGATATATGTGTGTATATATATATATATATATATATATATATATATAACTTTGCATATTACACATATGTACTATTAGTGCTGACAGGCATTGTGGCTTACAGTTGCAATACTTCAATGGCTTAAGGCTTGTCCCACAAATGTGAACTGTAAATTTTTTGTCCTCTGTCTGGAAGACCATTTATTGAAATTAGTGCAAGGAGAAATACAAGCCTGCAAATTATTGGCAGTCAGTTTTTTTGTAAATAATTTGGCCTAATTTCATAATCCTGTTGTCTGATTAAATGAGAATACTATTAGAAAAAAAGTTAAGTATCTCCTTATGTAACAACACTAGTGTCTTCTAATTCTCCTTCAAAAATCAAAGATTTTAGTGCTTGGTTCTCTGCATGTTATCTTCATTGATCTTGCAAAAGCTTTCGACACAGTTTCCTACCCTCTCCTCCTATCCCACATAGCTGGAGCTGGGTTAACTGAGTCTACCACTAACTGGCTCAGGGTCTACCTCATAAATAGAACCCAATCCACTAAAATTGCCAGCCTTACCTCCCCCCCATCACTACCGGCATCCCCCAAGGTTCAGTTCTTGGCCCCATCCTTTTCTCCATCCTTCTAAACGACCTGCCTAACTCTTGTTCCCCTACCGCAATCCATATGTACGCGGATGACACAGTCCTCTTTACCTCCGGTCAGACCCACGAATAAGTCTTCTTCAAACTCCAAACTGATTTTAACAAAATCCAACACTGGTTCAATACCAACCAGCTATCCCTAAATGCAAAAAAATCTGTCTCCATGACTTTCAGCACTAGACAGCGTCTATCCAAACTCACCTGCCCCCTCAGCTTCCATACCCTAAATAACTCCATCCTCGAGGATGTGCCCTCCTTCAGATATCTAGGGGTTTGGCTGGATCATCACCTCACCTTCTCCACACACGTGGATGCCATAATTTCTAAATTGCGACCAAAGCTTGGTGCCCTCTATCGCAACCACTCTAGTCTCACACTACCGGTCAGAAGGGAATTAGTCCAGAAAACAATTTTACCCTCCTTTGACTGCTGTGATGTTGTTTATACCTCCACTCCCAAGCCCACCCTAACCAAACTTGACCCCCTCTTTAATGCCTTCTGCCAGTTCGCCCTCAATGCTCCCACCCACTCTCATCACTGTGAGCTCTATCGATCCCTGGCCCTACCATCCCTGAGCAACCGGTGCCTAATTCACTGTGCTAAATTCACTACCAACTGTTGGCTCGGCTTCCTCCCTCCCTACCTCGCATCCTCTCTATGTCGCCTCCCCCACACCCACCCACTACCTCAGATCTGTTGATGCAAGACTATTGGCCATCCCTCACCGTAGGACCACCGCCAGCCAATCAGCCTTCTCTTACCTCTTCCCTAAACTCTGGAATTACCTGCCAGCTCAAATCCGCCTCTCATCATCCAAACACTCCCTGTCCTTGGCCCTCACCAACTTCCTTGCACCAAATTGCAACTGCCCCTGACCCCGCTCCCATCAGCTCTCTCCCCACCATCCCCTTGTGCCTGACCAGCGGTTCTCCGGGTCACCAACTGCCTGGCTTATACACCCATACACTCTGCATCACCCCTTCTATTTTTCTTTTCCTCCTAATCCCTTCTTACCTTCCCCTCTCCTTTTCTCCTTACTCAGCTACCCATGCTTCTCAACCTCAAGCACTACTACTGCTCACTTCTTCCCCCCCACTCTCATCACCTCCCACACTCCTCTCCTACTCCTTCTGTCAACTTGATGCAACTCGCCTCAACTCCTGTAATGCTATCACCACTCATGCATTACTATTGGCACTTACTTAAACATGTATTATCCGGTAGTTGTTCCATGTTATGTATACCCTGTCATTCATGTTCTTATCTCTGTACTGCTTCACCTATTGTTTAAATGCGCTATAGATCACCTATATTGCTCCATCTATTGTAAACAATGTGCTCATGTTATCCCTCCCAGCTATTGTACATCATATGTATTGCACAATTCATTATTTTCATTTTGTCTGTACATGATCTGCCTCCTCTGTAACCCTTCACCCCAGGTCGCACCGTGAGATGAGCATCTTTTTGCTCAGTGTGCCTTTCCTGGTGAAACAATTTCAATAAATAAATAAGTAAATATTCTAATGAAATAAACAAGTGAATGAAAAGTTCAGTGCTTAGACAGTACTATCTTAAAAATCTGTAACCTAACACCAGCAGTTTAAACACACTATTGTGGTGAAGGCCAAATCTCAGACTGCCAATGAAATACAAACATTTGTCAATGCTGAATGTTTGCTTGCTGGCATTAGCAGTGGAAGTGCAGGAGTTAGACAGATGCAGTATAGGAATGGCAGTGATGTATTGAACTGATGCCAATTACACCTCCACCCTGCAGAGATGGACAGGCATTGGGGTGTGCCTTTAGGTTGTCACCCATAACAGTCATGACATTTCACCTCACCCTACCCTGCAGACACTGACAAGTGTCAAGGTGTGCCTTGGAGTGTTTGGACTTTACACTCACCTCATTCCATTAAGAAATATGCTGAAATGGGTGCAGTATAGGAGAATTGTGTGAACTCTGGGGACAAAGAGTCCAAGGTGCATCTCGATGCCTGTCTCTGGCTGCAGGATGGGGGGTGGAATGGCATGATCATTACTGTCGACAATCCCAAATCATGCCCTTGACACCTGTCAGTCCATACAGGGTAGGGCTGATGCATGTTAGACCTTACAGGGTAGGGCATTATGGTCAGAAACCCTAAGGCCCTGGGCGTGTCTTTGTATTTTTACTCTAAGTTTTCAACATGGGCTTTTTGTGACCCCACCGCATGAACAGTGACACTATCAGTTTGTTAGCCAAAAGGTGATTTTGCCCAGTGACTGTGCCATTTAGCGCCACAGGTGCGAAAACACATTTCCAGCATGATGTGAAAAATGACAGCTGTACTGTCCATGAGGAGGTGTAACAAAATGGTAATGCTGAAAATCTGGAGCAAAAATATAAAAAAAAATGGTGAAGTCATGAGCGTGCATAAAAACTGCATAACGCACACCCGTAATGCAATTATTTGAGGAATTTTTTGCACCAGATTTTCAATATAGGCATTTTGGGGCCTCTGCTCATGTACAGTGTTACTGTGATTTTCTTACTCTGTCCCGCACACTTATTTCCCACAGTGACTGCGGTATTCTGTGCTGGAAGTGCGCAAACACATTTTGGCCAGAATGTGAAAAATGACAGCTGTAATGTTCATAAGGATGTGTGGAAAAATGCCAATTTTGAAAATCTGGAGTGAAAAGATTGCATACGTGTTCCCAGTCCACCGAAGATCATTGCACCAGCCTCCGGAGGTAAGTATGGTGTGGGGGGGGTGTTGGGAGGTGGAGTACGCAGAGGGTGGGTGTGGGTTGGGGGGCAAGAGAGTCAAGGAGGGACCGTTTTCTTTTGTTACAGGATTTTTTTAATTTTACATAGATGACGTGGGACTTTTGCCATGCTGGGGTGAGCTCCAAGTGTGGCACCTGGAAGTGCTTGTGGTAGTGGAGCCAACGGGGGATCGGGCACCTCTGTTGGCCATACAGTGTTGGGGGAACCATGAGGACGCTGGGCTTATGCCATTATGGGGTGGGCTCCCAGCGTGGCACCTGGAAGTTTGTGTTTTTGGGGGGGCACTGGAGCTGATGGGGATTGGGCACCCCCATCAGACATACAGTGTGCTTGGGGGGGAAGTGTGCATGAGCCAAGTGGGATTAAACACCTCCTTGGCACACAACAAATGGGGGTAGGGCATGCATACAACCACTGCTAGCAAAGTGGTGGTGACGTGTGGGTCAATTTGCATACTGCTGATGGCACGGCAGTATGCTAATTGCCTACACATTACCACCACTGATTTTAGAGGTCATTTGCTTTCAACTGTATGCCACTGCATTTGAACTGCTGTCATAGACAGCTGGGACATTCATTGGTGTGGTTGGGTCATGCCTGCAAAAACCCTCAGGCCATTGGAAGCGGGGGTGCCACACCTATGAAAACTTGTATGGTGGCAATATGTTTCTTGCACATGCATGCAAGCAAACATTAAAAATGAGTTTGTGGGTACTTGAATGGCAATGACATATTCCTAAGTGGAGACTTTGTGGAAAATAAACAACTGTGCCCAGACAGGATTATTAATGAGTATTAAGACTAGGATGTTTAGGGCCATTTAAAGTCTGTGAGAGAGAGGAGAGAGGGAAAGAGAAGGGAGACATAAGGAGCTTTTACATGGAGTCTACTTGGCAATCGGAATCATCTCCCTCTGTTCCATCTGCAGTGCTCATTGTTTACATACTGCAGCTGTGCAGTATTCCTGATGGACTTCCGATATTTTGGGTGCATTTCTGGCAGAGGAGTCAGTGAGTGGGAGTGGCACCAGTGCAGCAAAGCAGCATGCTTACATGCTTTCAAAAAATGCCTGTACTGGTACTCATTGGTCTGTGTTCCCAAGAAACCAGGGAATGCTCTGCACTGCAACAGAGTGGCTTGCAATACATTGGCAGTTGTTTACACTGCCAGATTTTCATTGGTGCAACTCATCTGCATTACGGGCACCGGCGCAGATCCAGTAGTGTAAAACTGCCTATAAACTGCTTGCCTAAGGATGTACTTCAGGCTGATACTGTATATGCAATAGTGTTTTCAACTGTGAACATTTGTATTGTCACTTTTTTGTTACTGTAATGTTGTTTGTTTTTGTAAATAAAATATGACAAAACAACCATTTGCTATAAGGCTGTAGAACATCATACTAAGATGTTGAAGGAGCTAGAGAGCCAAGGGTCCATACATGCTCCCATGCTACTCAGTATTCATATTATTTTGGGTTTTGTCCACTTAATAAGTAAGCATCCAAACATGCTTTAAACTCTGTTTTGCTTCTGCTTATAATAATATTGAGTGGTAGCTTATTCCATGAGATGATGACCCTCAATGTGAAGAAGAACTTCCTCATTTGATAATTGAGGGATTTACCAGATAATTGAAGTGGGTGACCTCTGGTATCGTATTTGTTGTTTTTTAATTGTAATCCTAGTTCAGTCATTAGAGCAGGGTCCTGGATTATGTCATACAGAAATAGTAAATCCCCTCTTAAGTGGTGTGTCTCAAGTGATATAAGGTTAAGACTTTATAATCGTTTTACATATGAAAGATTATATGTTCCTTTTAAATGTTTAGTATAATTATGCTGAACTCTTTCCAATTGATTAATATTTGATTTTTTATAGGGGCACCAGAGCTCTGACACATACTCCAGATGTGGCCTGGCATAGGCCCTAAACAGAGGAATCCTCACCCTACGATTTCTAGTCATTATATTATATCTAATGGACCAAATAGGTTTGTTTTACTAACCGCATCATTAATATGATGGGCATATTTCAGGTTATTAGAAACCAACACTCCCAGATCCTTTTCATCAGTAGTGGTCAATAAGGTAAAATTCCCTAAAACATATGGGCCGGGATATTCAGAAGGGTTGCGCATGGCACAACACAGTTGCGCCATGTGCAACCCACTGATGTGCCTGGTGCCATATTCAAAGGGGGATTGAGCCTGGCACAAATCCCGATGTGCCGGAGCGCATTAGTAATATATGCGGTGCAAGTGTGGGGGCGTGCCCATGCATACTCCGCACATCCCGATATTTACCCCCGGATGTGTTGAGCCCATGCATGCGTAACCCCTACCTGGGCTGCACACAGGTGAGCAAAAAAAAAAGAAGCAACAGCTGGCCACCCACAGGTGAGCTGCCATATTGCAGGATGCAACAAGGCAGCTGCCACCTGTGGGTGGCCACCCGAGCTTCGGCGGCACCTTCGTGGTGGCACCCCCCATGTCTGATCACAGGCATTTGTTATAATTAATAGTCCCATATCCCTGGTGGTTCAGTGGACCCCTTGCAGCCCGATCGCGGACATTTGTGAAAGATAATTATTCCTATATCCCTGGTGGTCCAGTGGACCGCATGCAGCCTGATTGCAGGCATAAGTACATGTCAGACAGTTAACTGTATCCCTGGTGGTCCAGTGGACTGCTTGCAGCCTGATTGTGGGCATATGTAATAAAAAGAGGTCCAAAATCCCTGGTGGTCCAGTGGACCATGTCCAGCCTGATCACGGGCATACGTTTCACAATAGAACACACCAAGCCATCCCTGGTAGTTCAGCGGTACCCCTCCCCACCCACCCACTGAGCCCCAGCACCCTACTCCCCCTGTCAGCAGTGAGCAGCAGCTCCCCACCTGCCAGCAGCCGCACTGCTGCCCGCCATATGACTATATGCGATAGGGCTGTGCCCATTGGTCCCGTGGGCCAATGGGCATACAGCTGTACCGTACTACACAGTCCAGATTTGTGAATGGATCATTCACATATCTGGACTGTGTAGTACAGTACAGTCTGTACGCCCATTATTCCATGCTGTGGACCAATGGGAGTACAGCCCTACCATACGCAGTCAGTTGGCGGGCGGCGGGGCTGCTGGTGGGTAAGGAGCTGCCGCCTGCCACTGACCAGGGGGGAGTGGGATGCTGGGGCACAGTGGACAGGTGGGGAGGGGGTACCGCTGGACCACCAGGGATGGCTTGGTGTGTTCTATTATGAAACGTATGCCTGTGATCAGGCTGGACATGGTCCACTGGACCACCAGGGATTTTGGACCTCTTTTTGTTATTACATATGCCCACGATCGGGCTGGTAGAGGTCCACTGGACCACCAGGGATAGAGGTAACAGTTTGACATGTACTTATGCCCACGATCAGGCTGCAAGTGGTCCACTGGACCACCAGGGATATAGGACAATTATTGTTATACATATGCCCGCGATTGGGCTGCGAGTGGTCCACCGGACCACCAGGGATATAGGCCGATTATTTTTCACAACTGCCCGCAATCAGGCTGCTAGCGATCCACTGGACCACCATGGATATAGGACAATTATTTTTGACAAATGCCTGCAATTGGGCTGTGAGCGGACCATTGGACCACCAGGGATATGGGACTTTTATAATGCAACATATGCCCATGATCAGGCAGTGGGGCATTTTGCCGCTTGTGCAGGGGGCATCGGTCCCTGATGGCTGCAGCCTGGCAGGGTGCCAGGTGCAAGTCACCAGAGATTGGTGCACCAGCATGCAAATGGGGCCATAATGACATGCAAATGGTCCCATTTGAGCCTTGCATACATTATGGCCCCATTTTCATGTGCACTTTTGAATATCACGGTTGTTGCGCCTAGTGCAATGGTACTTGCGCTAGCGCATCCCTCTTCTCCACTCTGGCCACTTGTGCTGGCACACTGCGGGTGGCCAAGGTGCAATATTCAATGATGCCGTGCCATGGTGCAGCTCCGTTGAATATCACCCTGTCAACACCCCTGCTCAGCCAAGTTGCGCTGCGCCCAGGCTTGCGCCACAGTCTGGTGCAGTCTAAATATCCCGCCCATGATGTTTTGGGATTCCGTAAACCCAAGTATATAACCTTGCATTTATTACCACCTAGCTTCATCCCCATCTTTCAACCAATGCAGTGATTATGTCCAAGTCACATTGAATAATGCTAATGTCATTGTTAGCACTTGGTCACCCAATTTTAATATCATTTGCATATTTAATAGATGTAGAAAGACAACTTATCATGGGATCAGAGATGAAAGCTGGGAACAGACATGGTCTGAGCACTGAGCCCTGAGGTACCCCACTGGTAACAAGGCCCACTTCAGATAACTGCCCATTAATTATGACTCTTTGTGTTTGACCTTCAAGCCAATTACAGATCCAGACAACAATATATTTATTGATATTTAGATTCAGTAGTTTGATTTTAAGGGCCCAGTAAGGCATGACATTAAAGGCTTTGCTAAAGTCTATAAAAACAACATTGCATGGTGTCCTACTTTCCAGTAGTTGACTAATCTTTTCATAAAAACACATCAGATTTGTCAAAGAGCCCCTACCTTCTGTGAAGCAATGTTGTTCAGTATAACAATTAAGGATAAGTGATAAAATATCCTTAACCAAACTTTCAAAGATTTTATATATAGGTGAGGTTAGGTGAGGCTGATAGGTCAATAATTTCACGGGTCATATTTTGAGACCCTTTTTGTGAATATGTATGACATTAGTCAATTTCCATTCTTTTGGGACAAAATTATTTGTATGACATGACTCAAATAATAGCTTCAAAGGAACAATCGGATAATTTGCAAGTAAGTACAATAGATGACTGTGATATTAGCAGGACCTATACAGGTTTTTCCTTTTTTGCAACATTAGTTTTTCATATATTGCTTCTATCTCAAATGTAATGGGGTATCACATGTATAAGAAGAACAAGACGCTGTTGGATTGATACCTGTGTACACTTTACAAATTTCCTCATGAAAGATATTTGCCATCTCTCTAGGATCATGAATTAATTAATTGTTAAATTGCAAAGGACCAACTTTACATTGTGTTTTTATAGGGAGTTAATATAAGAGAAGAAGTGCTTACTATTGAATTTATTTGCATTTCTGGCTAAATTAAATTCTCATTTTCTTTTTGCTTTTTTATCCTAAATTTGCATTGTTTCTGAATTGTAAGATAAACTGACCAATTTTGTGCTGTTCTAGATTTTAGGCATCTAGGGCCGGATATTCAAAAGGGTTGCGCCATGCGCAAGTCCAAAAATGCGCCATCCTGCCATATTCAGCAGGAAGCAGTTGCGCTACCTAACACATGCTGAGCAACAGCGCAATGCAAATGAAGGCATGCGCAACCGAAGGGGTGGATCCATGCATAAAGAGCGCACTGCGATATTGAAAAGCTTGCTTAATGTGCAACAGCGGATCAGCCGGAAGGTGCGCCATGGTGGAAATGAGCCAAAATAAAAAGGCTCAAGGAAGAGGTGCAAGAACGTTACAGGGAAGCCACATGAGGTAGGGAGACAGACAAGGTGACAGTGGCAAACAGTGCAGGCCAGGGAGTGCACAGGAGAGAAGAGGGACAAGGGAGGGTGTGTGGGGCCACAGACTGCAGAGGCCAGTAGGTGTACCCGGTGCAGTGGAGGTAGCAGTCAGGACAGCGGGGGTAACAGAGCAACAACAGCCAGGGGAGAACACAAGCCAGGGACATGGACAGTGCCAGCTTCCTCTGGAGAAGCTGTAATTAGGGGGGTGAGAAGGCATGCTGCAGGGTGACGTGGCCGTGGAAGGGCCCGTCGGCGGTATGCCCCCAACAGGCAGTACCGTGCCCACGTCAGCTTTGAGCTGTACACGGATGTAGAGATTGTGGGCCTGTACCACCTGAACAGGGCAATACTGAGGCGGCTCTGTGAGCTGTGCAGTGTTGTGATGCAGACACCCTCACGGCAGAGTCATGCTCTGTCAGTGGAGACAAAGGTAACAGCCTGCATGTGCCTGCTCGCCACGGGTCACTTCCAGAGGCTGACAGGGGACACCACAGGCATAACACAGTTGGCCATGTCACGCATCCTCACCCAATTCCTCAGCGCGCTGCTGCCACATGCTGCGGAGTACATCCATTTCCCCAGCACCGCGGCAGAGCGTACAGCAAACATGCAGGAGTTCCACAGGGTAGCACGTATGCCTGGCGTGCTAGGGGCAATAGACTGCACCCATGTGGCTATTCGCACACCACCTGGCCCCGATGGGGCAGCATACCGAAACTGGAAGGGTTTCTCGAGTGTCAACTGCCAGGCGGTGTGTGATACCAGTGGGCGCATCATCAATGTCTGTGCCACACACCCTGGTGGAGCACATGATGCCTTCATATGGTACCAATCTGCACTGTGCCATCGATTTGAGAGTGAGGACGTCCCCGCAGGACATCTAGTGGGTGAGTATGCATGTTAGAATTGCAAGGTTGGGGCAAGGGTGGGAAAGCCAAAGGTGCCATGGTAGTGGCACACAGGGATATGGGCAATATGGACCTGAACATGATACTTATCTCCACTATCTCCACACAGGTGACAGCGGATACCCACTCCGTCCCTGGCTGCTCACACCCTACCGGCGCCCCATGACCTTATCGCAGCAACGCTATAATGAGGCACATGCCGCCACATGCAACATCATCGAGCGGGTGTTTGAGATGCTTAAGGCATGCTTCCAATGCCTAGACACCTCCGGCGGTGCCCTACAGTACAGCCCCTCAAAGGCCTGTGGGATATTCCTGGCCTGTTGTATCCTGCAAAACATGGCCAAAGACTGTGGGATAGCCGTACAGGTCAAGGAGGGGACAGCAATGGGGCCGCCGGTGACACCGGTGATGATGGGGATGAGCAGCCCCCCCTTGGACGGTGGGACCCCCGACTGATCCGGCAGGCCCAGCTGCACTGGGACACCATCACGGAGGAGCACTTTGCACAACACAGGTAAGTCAAGGGGCCATGTGCAACCAACACTGTCTAGGCGCAACCCACAGGCACACAGGGTAACACACCAGGGGTGCATGACGGCAAGGGGAGTGGAAGGGTCCAGGTGCACAAACACACCATCAGGGAGGGGTGAATAGTCATATGGACACACACACACACACACACCAGGCACAAAGCGTACATGGGCAGGTGCACAACAGAGCAGGAACAGACATGGCAAACACATGGATCAACGGACCACCCCCACCACCTGTACTGTCAAAGTACATGTGTCAGATGCTGGGCACCCTTGCACCTTGGTGTACAGTACAATGCAGGCATCATCATGCACACACACTTGTGGACAGCAGTCAGGTTGGTGTGCAGGTGGTCTGTGTGTCAGCATGTTGGGCAGGGCACCCACCAGTGCACTGCCCACCATGACACACATTGCACACAAGGCAGCATCAGACAGGGTCCGCACTGGGAGACAGGTCACTCAGGTGGCACTGTGCCACGGCCACCTCGGATGTGTGGGTGGCCCCACCGTGTCCCAGCAGCACTGGCAGGCTGATCATGGGCCACATGGGGTGGCACCGGTGGACCACCAGGGGTCCCACTGTGCGATCGCGACCTTGTCCACACAGGGGTGTGCAGCATGCCGAACATACCTGCACTAGGTGTGCTCGGGATGCCCACAGCAGAACCAGCGTTGACAGTCTGGGTGTCGCACGATGCCGGGAATGGGGAGTGGAGAGCATACTGTGTGGGGTGTGTGGTACAGGGACACCTGACTGTGTGCCCAATGCGGCCACGACAGAGACCACTGCCTGGGTCAGCCTGTCAATGGCGGCGGTCACATCCGTCCACAGTCTGACCATCTCTGCAAGGATCAATGCATTGTCCCTGCTGTTCCACTCCACAGCCACGCACAGTGCCTCCACACACATTGCAACCTGCATCTGCTGCTCTACTGATGCCCGCAGCAGGCGGGTGTGCTCGTCCAATAGGTCCTGTGCCACATTGGCATTCTGTCCCCCAGGGTATGGAAGGGCCTGATGCTCAACACCCCTTGAGGGTGGGCACTGTTCACCAGGACCAGGTGTGGGCAAGTCAACAGGTGGTGTGCATGTGCCACTGCTGGACCCTGTACCCCCAGATCTGGTGGGTGACTGCTGCTGCTGCCCCTCCAACTGCTGTGCCCCAGGGACCACTCGTTCCACTGCTGTGGCCGCAACAGTGCCAGAGACCTGCACAGCCACTGGTGCTGCCCCACCGGTGCTGACAGGCACAGCCTGGGACTGTGCTGATGTGCTGGCACACACGTTGGAACCAGCTAGGTCCACGGGCACGTGCTGGCCTGCTGTGTGTCTGTTATGAGACACACACGTGTCACTGCCCATTGCAGTCCTTGCATCATCAATGGTGCAGGTTCGTGCAACAGCCACAGTCACAGCATGCTGGCATGCTTGCATGCCAGACTGCTGAGACACAGGCTGTGCACCCCCACACCTGACTCACTGACAACAGAGGTGGCAGCCAGGCATGCATGCTGGTGCAGTGCATGCCAGTTGGCAGCAGAGGTGGATGGACCCTCCACCAACACTGGCAGGTCTTCCACACTGCATGGTCCCACCACCACCGTCCCCTGCAGACGAACAGGATCTGTAACAGAAAGTGAGAACATGTTAGTGCATGTGATCAACCTCCCCCCCCAACACCACCACCATGTCATACTGTGCAGTGATGGGCTTCTACCTGTCTGGAATCCACCTCCTGGGATGCCCTCTATAGCACTACGCTGCATTGATGCAGCCAGACGGTCCTCCACTGGGGTCAGCTCTGCCACCTCTGGCTGGTCACCGCCTGTGGCAGCACGTGCGGCCCAGAGGGCTGCCACCTTCTCTTTGACCCATCTCCAGTCTGTCCCCATCTTTTTTTTGCATTCCTGCACGGAGCGCTGGTGGCTTCCATGCAGGTTTACCACACGGGTTACCCCCTCCCATGCAGCAGCATGGGCCGGAGGGGTGCCCTGCCATCCACTCAGTAGTGGCTCCTCTGCCAGGTAGGCCTGGAAGAGTGCCTCTGTCTCTGACTTGGTGAAGTTGGGCCTCCTCTTTCGCCCACCATCTTCATCCTCACCTGGTCTTTGCTCGGTCATGTCGGTCTGTATGGGTGGAAGTGGACACCTGTCACTGTGCAGTCTGGCGTTATCCCATGACCATTGCCCAGAACATCACAGCTTGCAACTCACCTCTCACCTGCAGTACCCGAATCTGGCCAGCGCGGTCCACTGTCGCATATTTATAGCGTAATGCATACAAATTAGGAGTGGAGCAACTGTAATGAGATGCAAATCGTGCCACTGCGCCTTTGAATGGCTGATCAGATGATTTGCATGTGTCAGCTGAATATTGCGCCGTTGCTATTTGCGCAATACGGTTGAGCCGGCTGAGCCAATGGCGCATTTCTGTGACTGCGTAGTACACCGCATTGCACATGCCCAGGTAGCTTACACAGGCGTCTGCTGCGCTGATGACGTGCTGTGCGCGATCAGCAATTCTGGACATGGCCACCATTGTGCCAGTGGCGCTACAGTGCTGGTCACCAAATGGTGCTGTGGCACAACTGCACAATAGTCCACTGTGGCACTGGCATGCAGGTGACCGATCGTGCAGGACGTGTAGACATCTGATGGCGCTGTGTGTGGCCTTGCGCCACTGACCCATGACCTTGTGCCCGACCTTTGCCCCCTGGCGCTGTACGTCTGGCATGTGTATGGCTCTATCATGCTGTTCCGTGACAGCATGATGTGGACCGATGGCGCTGTACGAACAGTGCGATAGGGACTCATGGAGTTGTATTGCGCAACATTTCCACGTGGGGTTGCCGTGCTGCGGAGCACCATATTGCCACTGTATAACTGTGGAATGGCACGCAGGAGAGCTTCACAGTGGGGGACCTTGGAGCTGGCAAACCTGGTGGCTGTGGTGGAGCCTCACCATGGGACACTGTTTGGGGGAGTGCCCCCTGCAGATGGCATGCACCCATGTGTGGCAGCAGGTGGCAACTGCCCTAGAGCAGGCCACTGGGCAGAGGAGGACTCCTGAGCAGTGCAGGCACTGCTATAGTGACCTGCAAAGGAGGGAGCATGCTCTGCTGGAGCGCCTCAAGTCTCATGCCAGGAGGGACATTGTGCCTAGGTCAGGTGGGTGTGCTGTGTATGCACCGGTATTGTCTGCATGGGTGACACTGTGTAATGTGACCTGCGCATGGGGGTGGGTTGGGCTATGGTTTGCTGTGAAGGTGTTTGCAGGTGTGTGCTGTTTGGGTCTGGTTGTGTGGGCAGGCACACTCAATGGGGCAAGGGGGCTGTCTGCTTTGGGATCTCACTGATGTGTTTCTCTTCATTTGTCTCCCACAGGCGTGGAGGAGCGGAGGCAGGCCCAGGCTGAGGCATGAGATGGCGGTGCCAGGGTGGCTGGCAGAGGTGGTGTGCCACAGCCACAGTAGCAGCAGCAGCCACAGCCACAGCAGCAGTAGCCGCAGCCGCAGCCACAGCAGCACCAGCAGCAGCAGCTTGATGAGGGTGAGTGTCATTACATCATGGATGCTATTGCATGCTGGGGGGGGGGCACGGCCACCATCCATGGACTACACTACCATGCATGCAACATGTGACAGTCATCACTGTCCAGTGGCACTGCATATGTGTGTGTGCATCACTGGTGGTCTATGCATGCACTGGGCACATGGCTGTGGCACTAGCATCCCACCACATAGCCACGTCACTGGGCAGCCTTGGTTGTGCTGTGATGGACATGGGCAGTGTGTGAGTGCAGTGGTACACATGGCTGTTGCTGCCTGGTTGGGCATGTCTTGTGCACGGTCACTGTGGGTGGGTGCAGTCCATCACAGGAGCGGGGCACTTGGCTGTATGCCATGCGTGATGGGTGGGATTCAGGGATGTTGACAGTCACAGCCATTTACTCTGATCCCTTGTCCTAGGTATCCAGATCCTGCGTCACATCGAGCGAGCACTGCGGAGGCTCACACAGGTGGCCATGGATTCACATGCCATCCTTCTGGACATGCAGCGGCACAGGATACAATGCCGGAGGAGGCCCCGGGCACAGCACCAGGCGGAAGGAGGGCAGGCTGCCGGCCGGTAGCTGCCCATCACCACACCCCACCTTCCCTCTCCCGGTTGTTCACCCCTGCCCCTTACCCACTCCTACCTTATACCCATACCCCCACCCCTGCTTTGTATATATGTACATAGTTGCTTTGTTGTTCTTGTTATTCTTCTTCATTACATTTATATTTTGATATGAATACTGTGGTGATCTCTGATTTGCAGCTGGCTATAGGTGCTCAGTTGCAGTGGTGTGCATGGCATCTGGGGTGGTATGGTCAATGTGTGTGCGTGTGTGTGGGGTGGTGTCTCTGGTGTGGGTGTGGCTTCCACTCAGTATTGCTGTGTGCTGCCACCCACTGCTGGGTGCTCATGGTGGGTTTGGCTTGTATAGTTCTGTGGTTCACGAGGTTGCAATGTGCCGGGGGGGCCTGGGGATTCCTGCAGTGCTGGTCACTGCACATGGGTGGTGTCTTGGGGTCACAGTGCTGGGTGTGCTGTGCACATGGGGGGGCTGCTGGACACTGGGGTGGTCCGCCCCCTTTGTGTGGCACTCTCATCTTTCCAGTGGGTGTGCTGCAGTAACACGGCTGGGATGTGCTTTCTTTGCTTGTCCCAATGGTCTGGTGGCTGTTCCATCCCTCCCCCAGTTATGCTGTGCTTGGGGTGTGGGGGTACATTGTTGGTTCTGCAGTGTGTCCCTGTGCCCATCTGTGGCATGGGTGGTGGGTCCCTGCCTACCTCCCTGGTTATGCAGTTCCATTGCTCTGCTGCTGGGGGTCTCTTTGCTTGTGCTATGGCGCCTCTGGACTGCTCAGTTGGGCTGCCTTTGTTGCGCTATGGCGCATCATCTCTGCTCAGCTTCCCCTTCCTGGTTGCGCTATGGCACAGGTTGTGCGATATTCAGATGTTGGCTGGTTGCTCAATTTGTCTTGCTCCAAGTTTGAATATCGCGTGTATTGTGCATGTGCACAATTGACTTGGGCTTGCTCCTGCTGTTGCGCACTTTTTGGGTGCAGTTTGAATATCCGGCCCCTAGTGTATTTTTTATTCTTTAGTTTGATTAACTTTCTAAAAGACTTATTAAGTCATTAAGGATTAAGTTTCTGTTCTTTATGCTTTTCTCTGGTGGGTATAAACCTATCCTTCACTTGTATTAGTGTATTATAAAGTAGTTCCCAAATTTCATTAATGGGTAATTCATTGTGTGCTTTTTACCAGTTAGTTAATTTGTCAAATGGCTTTTTCCATCTCCTCAGTATTGGCTTGTTCATACATATATATAATTGCTGACCTGATACCTACTGGGCAATTAGTTGTCAAGGTGAAAACAATAGTATTATGGTCGCTATTGTCAAGTGGGGCTTCTATCTGGACATTCTTAATATTAAGGATGTCATTGTGTAATACTAAGTCCAATATAGTACTACCTCTAGTGGGGAAATGGGCACTCTGTTTTAAATTAAGCTGTGCACATGTAGTCAGAAATGTGTTATTATTGCTTGAAATGGCCAAATTAGTACTCCAGTCGATGTCACTAAGATTGAAATCCCACATGACTAAGATGTTTCCAAGTTCACATGCTGTCTCTAATTCATAAGTAATTGCTTCCATGCATTCTACAGAATAATTTGGGGGATGGTAGTAAGTGCCCACTATCGGGGCAAAGAATTGACTGTTGTAATTTTTACCTAGCTAGATTAAGTAACCAATAACTGTCTTTTTATTCTGTCTGTAATGTCTGTAGAGTCAAGCCAATCACTTATAAATAGGGCTATGCCGCCATCTTTTTTACCTTCCTGATTATGTGAAAAAATATTATATCCTTGAACATGGGGGGCCCAGGATGACTTAGAGTCCCACCAGGTTTCAGTAATAGAATCCATATTTGTACTGGCCAGAACCATTCTGAATTTTAATTTGTCCTATTGTTTAAACATCTAGCATTTAGACAAAGAAAATTAAGATGAGATGTGACAGGGGGCAATGTTTTCCCAGATGTTAAGTTAAGAGTGGCGGCAATGACCAGCCTCTCCCCCGTATGTTCTAGTTTAAATTATGGTTTATTACCTCAGAAATTTGTTTGCCCAGAAGGGAACTACCCCTTCTGCTTAAACAGAGACTGTATCCAATGAATAATTCAAAATTTTCATAAAACTTCTTGAACCTATACACTTGAGATAAGAAGGAAAAGGGTGATATAATCAATACATACAAGTACCTGCACAAGATAAATAAGGTAGACAGCAAGGAACTTTTCTCCTTGAGCTGTAACATAAATTTAAATGCGTCTCTGTCATGCTGTGTATATGATTAATGTGATGGGATTGTAAGACAAAAGAATCTCTGATGCACTATGTGCATATACATTTCCTGTGCAGTTCCATGCCCTTCCCCTGGTCACAACTCAGGTAAAATATGTTTTAAATAAATACAAGGACAAGACAGGATTTACTTAAACTTGCAGGGATGAGATTCAAAAGAGACATCCTTAAGCACATTTTTTGCAGGAAGAGTGGTATACAAATGAAACAGTCTGCCAGAAGAAGTGGTACAGGCCAAATCAGTGAACAGCCACAAGGAGGGACTGGATGGGTATATGGGATTAGTCTTTATTTAATTAGTCTTTATTTAGTCTTTATTTATTTAACCAGGCAATCACCATTGAGCAAGCTCATTTTCGAGGTGGGCATGGGTTTGTTAACAAGGAACAAGGGACAATATACATGGGATGCAACACACAAGAAAATAGTAATAATACAAATAAAATGAGATACAATAATACAGTATATACAAAGTATCAGCAAGTAGCATTGACAGTAGTATATGTTTGGAACAGAAGATACAGCTAGTTTTGGGTAGGACACAATTTTTCATAAAAGTAAAGAAATATACATATCAGGTGCACTGAACACAAATAAAACCTAATATAAAAAGATATATTGTGATACGGTATGGAGAATTTAGAGCTGGAACCAGGGTCAAAGGAATGTGAAAGGGACAGATATGGGGGTAGAAAAATGGGAGAGGGAAGAGTCGATTATAGATGTGATCAGTCTTTTAACAGTAGTAATTAAAGTGTTCTTGGACTTATAGGAGTCACTATTTAGGGTAGACAGGCACAGGACTCCTTATTATGATGTAGATACAGAGATTTAAAAGCTGCTAGGCTGATGGGGTGAGTTAATTTCAAAGTTTTTTGCAGCTTTTTCCACAGTTGAGGGAGCACAAAGCTGATGGTTGCTCTCCCAATGCGAGATTTTGTTTTGTAAACATAAAGGTAGATATATGAGGTACTTCTCAGGGCATACTTCCCCAGAGTGCACAAAGGTAAACAGACAGAAATATACTGGGGCAGTGTATTTGAGATAGCTTTGTATGTCCAAACTGCAACATTTTTTTGCCATCTGTAAGCAAGGGATGACCATCCCACTGCCGTGTACAATGCACAGTGGTGGGTTGAGTATGGAAGACCCATGATAAATCTTATGGCTCTGTGATAAAGTGTATTGCATTTGGATAGGGTACCTGCAGGTCCCTGACTATACGGAAAGTCTACGTAATCCAATAGGGAAAGAAAGGTAGTTTGAACCAGTTTCAGTTTAGCATCTCTTGTGAGGAGATTATTAATCCTAAAGAACAGACCAAGTGTTTGTCTAAGGTTCTTTGCCAGTTCTCTAAGTGATCTGTGAAAGTAAGTCTATGGTCTAACCAGACCCCCAGGTACTTGAACTTTGGTACATAGTCCAACTGCTCATCTAGAATGGTAGTGATCTCCAGGAGTGTCCCAGCAATTGCAGGATTTATTGCATTTTGAAGGGGCGAGAGGAACATTGCATTGTTTTTTTTTTTTGCATTTAAGAGCAGTTTATGGTTTATAAGCTGATGTTGCAGCAGATTAAATTAATTTTGAAGGACTTTACAGGCCGCTTCAGGTGTGGGGCTACTAGCATAGAGTACTGTATCATCCACTAATAGGTGTATTTGTGCTTCTTTGATGGGGGCATCCAGATTGTTAATATAAATGGTGAAGAGCAAGGGACCAAGAATGGAACCTTGCGGTACACCCCTCAATAGGGGTTCTGGTGGAGAAACTTTCCCTTCTGGCTTTACTTGTTGAAGTCATCCTGAGAGATAGTTGGAGAACCATTTGAGGGATAGGGAATCCAAACCAATGTTCTGGATGGATGACAGAAGCAGTCTGTGATCGACGGTATTGAATGCTTTGCTTAGGTCCAAGAAAACTGTGCAAAGTTTTTTTTTGTCTAATTCAAGCTGCCAGTCGTTTGTCACCTTGGTTAGAGCAGAGATTGTACTGTGCTGTACTCTAAAACTGGATTGTAATGGGTTGAGCAATTTTTCTGATTCCAGGTACTTCTGAAGCTGGGAGTTCACTGTTTTCTCCAGCATCTATGACAGGATTGGAAGTAGGGAGATTGGCCTGTAGTTATTGAGGTCACTAAGATCTCCTGACTTCAACAAAAGGACCACAAGTGCATTTTTCCAAATGGGTGTTAGGTCACCCTGGAACAAGGATAAGTTGAAAAGATGAGTAATTGGGACTGCAAGGACACGGTAGCTGACCTTTAAGATGTATGGGTCAATGAGGTCAGCCCCAGCACTTTTCCTAGTGTCCAGCTGAAGGAGAAGATCTTCGACTTCATTCAGGGAGGTAGATTGCAGAGAGAAGGATGGCCTGGGATGGGTTTTTCTTGTGTATCCAATCTAAGTTGTTGGCAGAGGATATTCACGGGAGAGGAGGCAAAGACTAGCCCTGCAGCGGCAAAATGATTATTGAGAACATCGAGGATAGATGGTCTGTCGGAGATGACAGTATTGTCGATCAATAATTTAATAGGTAGGGAATTTACAATGGTATGGCCTTCAATGTCCTTGATAGTCTTCCAGAATTTGAAGGCATTTCTTGAGGAGCTCTCCAGCTGAGAGCAGTGGAAATTAGCTTTGGCTTCTCTGACCATTTTAGTGCAGAGGTTCCTTGCCCTCCGGAAAGAATTCCAGTCATTTATTAAGTTAGTTTTCCTAGCAGTTCTCCAGAGTACATCCCTACTCTGCAAAGAATCTTTCAGGTCTTCTGTAAACCACCAACAGGATTTGTTTCTGGCATGAACTTTTACTATGGAAGCATACTTGTTGGGAGCCCCTAGCACAATTTCTGAGAAAATATCATAAGCTGTAGTCAGGGACTTGGCTAGATAGAAGTCCTGCCATTGCATGGAGTCTCTTAAATCTGATATATACCCATGGAGATCAAAGTTGCATATTGCTACACGAGGTCCCTGTACCCTAACTGGTACCCTCAGAGGTACACCATAGACAGCTAATTCTTAAGCATAGGTTATACTAATATATAGCGCTAAGGACATCTACCATATAAGAGTAGATGTCAGGATATGAATGCATATTGTTGTAATCCACTTTGCTTGCTAATACACACACATATTTTACCATGTATTTTCTGTCTATTTCTTACTTATCAGATGCCAAGACACCTGTCCTTGAAGTAATTATAATATGTAAGATGGCATTGCCATCTTTTGGTGATTTGTACTACTACACTTCATTATGTAAGACTCTGTATAAGAACTCTTTTGTTCTCAAACTGATGACTTTACAGAATTGTATAATGTTATCTTGGACCATGGAGCCACCTCTAATTTAGCCAATAGGGCTCATCTCTGTAACTAGAAATGTTTCTATCTTTTGGTAACCATAGTAATTATCATAGGTATATAATGTAATGCACAAGCTTTACACCTCAGAGACCCCGAGAGACCCCAAGAGACTACAGAGAAACCTCGAGGTGTAGGGAATGCTTAGCACTGGCTCCTGGTTCGTATTGGTAAGAACTGCTTAGGGCAACTGTGATTTATCCCTTTGGTAGTAATAAACTTGTTTATTACTCTTATGCAACGTGTTTGTGATTACTTGCATTCCCAATATCGTCAAGAATCTGAAAGTGAGGTTTAGACCTCTCAACAAATTGGCGTCCACGAGCAGGCGATATTTGGTGTTCGTAAGTTGTCACTTGTTGCTTAAACCTTTTCCCTTCCCCACGGGGACAGTAGGTGTACATTCCCATATCACCTCTCCCGTTTTAAAACCAGTTTGTAGCCACTTGAAAAGTCTGGCTGATTTTTTTTGGGTGTGGTTGATGCTGTCTTGACCCACTCCATAGTTGCTTTGAATTGCAAGCCTGCAAGTAATACAGTAGCCTTCCTGTGTTTAAAGTACTCGTGTGGTGGATCGATATGCAGTATGCTGTCTTTTTCACAGTTTTAATTTTCATTCCCTCCCACATAATGGCCACAGTATCAGATATCTGTGCAGAACTGAGACTCGATGTCTCGAACTTCCTTGCCTCCCATGGAGGATGAGCTGACTTCGCGTGGGATGCAAGTCAATCCAATAACCCTGTACTGGGGATCTCAACCCAGTACACAGAGACGAGACAATCAACCAATGATCGACACGCTAAAGGGTTGGTGGTCGCGGCTCTCTATGCTGCTTTAGAAGCCTCCGAAGTGAGGTTTCGAACCCTTGATCTGCAAATTTCATCTCTTAAGCAAGAGATGGGTTTGCAGGAAACAGAATGTATCAGATTGCAGCAGAACTTGGAGTCTGAACTCCAAACTCTGCGAAATGAAAAGGATTCACTATTGCATCATTCAGCCCAGGCTGGTGAACAGGAACTATGTATGTTGAAGTAGGAGTGTGAAAGTTTGAGACAGGATAAGAGTCAGGTTGTGCAAATGAATGATTTGCTGAGTTCTGCGAATGCTCAGTTGAGTGACGAGATGGGTGAGCTTCAGGACGAAATCAACCAGGTTTGTAATGACTTAGAAGTAGCTTAAAGGGACAATCATGAATTGAGCACCGCATATTGAGTTTTGCAAAAGCAAAAACAAGGTCAGGTTGATATGGATGTTGCAAGTGTGAATCACGGTGAATGTAGAAGTAAGATGACGACACTGCGCCATCAGCGAGATGTTCTGGCTGGACATGTTAAGGCAATGGGAGGCGTAGCCTGTGCCTTTCATTCGTCATCAGAAGGGGAGTTATCTGATGATGACATTTCACAATACAATGCCCAGTCATGCCTCTACTATGTCCCAGACTCCACACCCAGCCATCCACAGCATGGCGGGTCCCGGCCCCCAACTCCCCAGGTCACATGATGACGTCATGATGCTCATCATGGGAAATGCCAACATGGCGGCGCCCATGATGGGAGGGAGCAGGCCCAAGCCTGGTCCCGATGGCACCTCCGGTAGCCATTATTAATGTGGAAGACAGGCAAGAGATAAAAACCATGATTGAAAGAGTGAAAGGCAATGTTCCTCTTCCGGAGAGAAGCATGAGGGCTATTAAAACCCAGATTAGGCAGCTTTTTCAAGAAGCTGGCACTCAGGAAGGTATTGTCCACACTGCGGCTGAAGCTACAGCTCATGCAGCCTTGGATGGTGCTTGAGAAACTCTACCTTTGCCTGATCGACCCACTAATCCCCTACAAATGGCCTACTCTGTTCAGCAAATTGCTGACAGTATCGGTCGGATAAGCCTGTCTGACAACCTCAGCTGTCACTTGGAAAAGGTACATTCTAAATGTGAGATGCTCAGCCTCGCTGCAGAATATCAGGTCCAAATACTACGCCAGACCATTGATCCTGGTTTATGGGCCAAACTCCCCGAAGCTGTTCGCCAGGATGGGAACGCTACCTTTGAAGAGGTTGCAGCTGAGCTCATTTCTGCTGACAGTCCAGGTGTAGTAGGAGTGTTGCTTGCATATCCTGTGAAACAGAATGCAAAAGAAAGTCCATCAACTTACCACCAGAGACTCTGGATGGTCTACCGAGCAGGAAAGCATCTGGCACAAGAAGCAGCGGATGTAGATCTTATTGAATATAAGACTCTGTTCCTTAGGAGCATGATTCCAGCAGTAAGAGAAAAGATAGAGCCAACCACTTACCCAAATACAGATAGGTTTGCTGATATTCTTTGGAAAACCGAGAGGGTGTATCAACTGTATATCCGTGATTTGGGCTCCGGTTCCAAGAAAGTAGCTGCCGTGGAACCTGCTTCAGGGACCATGACACACTACACAGTGGACGGGCAGGCTCAACAGCAACAGGCCCAACATCCACTGGCCCCTCCAGCTGGTAATCAACACCCCCAACAGCCCAACAACAACCGCATCAACAACAGCAATGGGGTGGGAACCGGAATTGGCATAAGAACAGGAAGCATAAGGGTAGAGGTAAATCACATAAGAGAACTGGTCCTTCATATAGGGAGATAGCTGAAGAAAATAAGAAATTTTGAGAGCTCCTGGGACAAGTGCGCTCTGTGGCTGATGCTGTTCCAGCTCAGACCCTTGTGGCGGTACAACCGGCAGCCCAGGCCACAACCGGCCATGGAGACACCGGAGGTACAGGCCCTCAGGCCCACACCGGCCTGAACCCTGAGGCTCCTCCCTATATAGCATCAGTACAGCATGGTGAAGTCATTCACACAAGTCAGGCCCAACCTCTGCATGCTTCCGGCAATATGGATTGACAATTACAGGCCCAAGTCCATGTTGTAAACAAGCTGGTCTTGGATACAAATGGAAGGCCCTGCACCATAGCTGAGGTCAGGGACCACCAACTAGTAGTTTTGCTAGATACAGGTGCAGCTGTATCTGTGCTACATGATGAACACCCAGACACGTCCCCTTGGTCTACTGGATGGAAGACCAATATGTCAGGAGTCGATGGTACTAGGCGGCCTGCATACCGTTCTCTACCCTAACCGGTAGAGTTAGGCCACTTAAAGGCCTCACACACTTTCCAACTAGTGGTATTGCATGATCATCCTAGTATTATAGAAATCGACTTCCTTGCGCCACACGGCTGTGTGGCAGACCTAGCTAACATGCTACTGATACAGATTCAAGGTCAATACCATACCATTTTGATTCCTGACTCACACATTGTGGCAACGATATCTGCCAATGATAAAGAGTATGATGCCATAGATTTGTTCAAGAATCATGAACTTTTTCCAAAACTCCTGCCTATTCTGCAATGACATTTAGAGGCGTTTGCAGTTAACAAACATGACTGTGGTAGAATGCACACCGTCATTGAAGTGCCAGGCCCTGCACATGAGAGGCAAAGGCAATATCCTTTCCCAACTGAGGCCTTGCCTTCCCTTAGAGAAACAATCAAGTCACTCCTCAAGCAAGGAGTAATCAGAACTTGTGTTTCCACTGCTAACTCCTCAATATGGCCCATGAAGAAACCCACAGGTGCCTGGAGACTTACTATTGACTACAGGAAACGGAATCAGGTCACTCCCAGTTGTTCCCCAACTGTGGCATCAGCACCAGATGTGCTACGACTTCTAACCCTTGACTTGAAATGGTTCAGTGCCCTGGACATCTCCAATGGTTTTTGGTCATTGCCATTGGCCCTTAAGAGTCAATATAAATTTGCCTTCACCTTTGAAAGAAGACAGTGCACGTGGACTCGCTTTCCACAAGGATTCCATAACAGTCCATCCTTCTTCCATCTCCACGTGATGGATGCCCTCGAGAGTTTCTCTACCCCAGAATGTCTCCTACAATATGTGGATGACCTATAGCTGGCCACAGCCACACAGGAACAACATCTGGATCTCTTGGATGAACTACTGACTCTCATTCAGAGAGCAGGCCTGAAATGTAACGCAGCAAAAGCACAATTGTGTCAGAAAGAAGTACTCTTTCTGGGTCTAAAAATAACTGCCCAAGGTCAAAGCCCTACCTGGAAGAAGGTACAGGGATTGCAAGACATGCCATTACCTATCAATGTGGCAACTCTTCGAAGGTTTCTAGGTATAGTAAACTATTCGAGAGATTTCATTTGCGATTTTGCTCAGAAAGCTGCTCCTCTGTGTGAATTACTCAAAAAGGATGTACCATGGACTTGGGGCCCTATTCACACCCAGGCTGTGATGTCACTGAAGCAGGCCTTGGCCTCCACCCCAGCACTGGTAAACCCCAATCCAACACTACCATTCCATATGGAGTGTGCCACCTCTGACATTGCCATGTCAGCAGTGCTGGCCCAGAAGGTGCATGGCACCTTAATACCCATTGCATATGCTTCACAGCTCTTGACCCCAGTGGAACAAAAGTATGGCCTTTGTGAAAGGAACCTTCTGGACACCTACTGGGCTGTCAAATACTTCCTGTATATCATTGGGTACTCACCACTGATCATTAACACTAACCATACACCAGCCACCTTTTTGCTCTCAGATAGAGTAAAGGATGGGTCAGTCTCTAACACCAGGCTGACACACTGGTCACTTCTTCTCCAGGACAGGGACATACAGGTATAACCGACTAAAGTTCCATCTGTGCTAGCTTATGGCCTCCTTTTCCAGGGAGAACCCCATGACTGTACACTACAGTCACCTGATCTTCCGGATCCAGGTCCTTTCCTCCCTGCCATGCCACAAGTAATTGAGAGTACCTCTTTGTGCCATATCTTTACTGATGGTTCAGCATCCTACTATCAGGGAGAACAGATTGCAGGGATGGGTATTTTGGTGATCTACCCTTATGGGAACACTGTCAAGATATCTAAACGCTGTAGTGTAGCTTCATCACAGTATGCAGAGATGGCAGCGGTGGCCTGTGCCCTCGAGTTCATCCAACATGGAACCGAGGATACCATCATTTTTACAGACTCTGACTGGGTTTGTTGTTCCCTTACAGAATTTCTTCCTTTCTGGCAGAAGAACTCCTTCCTCTCTTCTGAAGGCAGCCCAGTGAAGTACAAAGAATTGGTAATATACATACATGCACTGGCACAGAAATTTTCACACAAACTTTATGTACACAAGGTTAAAGCCCACTCTCTCCATGACCCCTATCATGCCTTCAATGACACAGCAGATACCCTTGCTAAGGAAGGGGCCCAAGGGGGGGACATCTGGATGATGGACCATGCAGAGGCTAATGCAGCTGTACACATTGAAGCACTCAAGAAGAAATCTGAATCTTTTACTCCCTTGGACCTCTCCGCAGCCCAACAGCTGGACACTGAACTCAAAGAGGTGTTCAGATTCTTTGACAAAGGTACTGAAGAAAAACTTCCTACATGTAACCCTCATCAGAGACATGAAGGTAAGTTACGCTTGTCACCAGATGACAAGCTCATTTGGTTTCAACCAGATGACTCTCCCACCAAGTTGTGGGTAGTCCCCAGACACCTAAGATCTGAATTCTTGCACCAAGTGCATGACACTCCTACTGGTGGACACCAGGGAGCAGAAAATACCCTCCAGCGACTCAAGACCACCGCCGGGTGGCCTGGTATCACCAAAGATGTTAAACAGTACATAGACAACTGTCTTGTTTGTGTGCAAAACAACCCCATCCCAACCAAACAAAATGCCAAACTTTTACCACAAAGACATTCTGGCCCTTGGCATGCCATCCAAATTAATTTCATTGGCCCTCTGACCAATACCAGCAGAAATAATAAGTATGCTCTTGTGGTAACTGACCTCTTCTCAAAGTGAGTGGAGGCTTTCCCCAATAAGACATGTACAGCAAAGACTACTGCCAAAATCCTGGTGGAACAGATTTTCTCCAGGTGGGGTCTACCCCTCAAGGTAGACTCTGACAAAAGAACTAGTTTTACAGGTGAGTTGATGAAAGATTCCCTTGAACTCCTTGGAGTTCCGCAGAAGTTCCACATACCTTACCAGCCTCAATCCTCAGGTCTAGAAAGAACCAACAGAGGATTAAGCAAATGCTTTCCAAATTTATTGAGGACAATCCCAAAACCTGGGATTCCCTATTGCCTTTACTCCTTATGGCAATCAGGGGCACACCCTCAGCCACCACCGAGCTCACGCCCTTTGAGGTGATGACTGGTAGACAAATGAAATTACCTGAACACCTGTTGTTTGACCTTCACAACCCTACTGCAGACCGTGTGTCTGTGGATCAGTATGTGGAAAAACTCAGAAAAGACCTCATACACACACATTTGTATGCTACAAATTGCATGGGCAAAGCCCAGCAATAATCCAAGATACAGTTTGACAAACACACACAAGAAGTGGATTGGCAAGTTGGAGATCAGGTAATGGTACTTCGATTTTCACATCCTACCCACTCCTTCTCCAATAAGTGGGAAGGCCCATACCCCATTGTCAACAAGCTCAGTCCAGCAGTCTATCAAGTTAGACTCCTTCACAACAACAAATTGACTGACAAATGGTTACATGCAAACCAGCTGAAACTGTATAAAGGAGCTTAACTTACTTTTCCTTACCCCATTGGGCTGAATTGTACTAACATACTAACCTTTGATCTTCCTTTTCAGATACACTGACAAGATGGCTATCTTGTTCCTTTATTTCCTCCTCTTAGGAGTGATCCCCTGCATCCAAGGCATGGTACCGAACCTCCTACAACACCTCAACCCTCCAGCACCTCCTCCAGAGGGAGTATCCATCAATATACCAGATAGCATGATCACTGTTCAGGAAGGTTCCGATGCTTACCTCACTGCCTCAGTTGTTGCTCCTGATGAATCTACCCTTCAAATTGAGTGGCAAACCACATCACAAGAACAAATTCTCCCTGTGGCCAAACTCTCCAAAGGAACTTTTCAGGGTTGGCCCAATGCTAAATTATCCCCAAATGGTTCACTGTCCTTGTTACAAACTGCATTAGGACATTCTGGTTTGTACAATATAACTGCCTTAATAGATCCTTCTTACTGTAATTCTTTGTCCAAAGATTCCACTCACAGATTTTGTGCTATAAACCACATGACTTCTGCAGCCATGTACCTCTCTGTGTTACCACCTACTGATAAGCAGCTTTTGGAATGTCCAAAGCATAACCCTGATCCCCGTAGTGGTCTCAAAGCCACTGCCCTCCCAGGTTCTTTGATTAATAACTTACAGTTTATGCATATACCTGTTTTGTTTAATCTTACTTACTGGAATATAAAAAGGTTTGGTATGTGGCACAATACTAATACAACAACATTTTATAGTACATTATTGCTTGATAGTTTAGCTGCATTTGAGATTTGTACACAGGATCCTTTTGCTGGGGTCTATTCTACTGAACATAGAGGCAACTTCAGGAGGAAGCCCTCTCCTGGTAATCTGAATTATAAACGTAACAAACGTGAAGTTGACAGTCCTGATGTCACAGGTGCCACAGGTACTGTCACAGGTCTTTTTGGTATGGCTATGTCTATCTGGAATAAAGCAGACATTGCTGCTATCAAAAGTCATTCTGCTAAGTTCTCCACTGGCTTGGTTAATAATGTTTTACCTCCATTATTGCATGGTGTGGATGGCCTTAGTCAGGAAGAAAGTTACACTGTATACAACATGCACGACATTGCTAAGGCATTCTCTGATTCTAAAGAAAGATCAATGCACTCATACAACAGAACAACAGAGAAGCAGATAAACAATACATTACTAGGGAGATACTCTGCTCTGCTTATGGCTCCTACATTATCACTACCATCAACAACCTCTTCCGTGATCTAGAATCTGGAAGAATTCCTGACATCATACATGATAGACGCATTTCCAAATGGTATCGTCCAAGGTGTAAAACCACTAGCTGTGTTTCCATGTGTATGCAACAGACTTTGACTATTCCTCTCTCCACAGCTAGGAATTTGGGGTTTGTGACCAGACACCCTAATACTGGTACTTGTTTCACTGCTAAGAAATGTTCCATAACAGATACCATGTTTTTTCTTTCACTGTCTCCTTACCATGTATTGATGCTACTACAGCTTTGTTCGACAAGCTTGCACTGGTACACTCCATAGGCATTTGGATGAAGACATCTACAGAGAACGCTTGGTTCTACCACCTCTACTGGTCTACCATTCTTTCCTGGATGCCTGGGTGACTCCGCACACGGACTGTTGTGCAAAAAAGCAATATATCTATCTGTGCCGCTGTGATGTGTTTGATGTAATACGGCCTGTTTGTGGCTACTCTCCAGACAGCATTGATTGGACTTTCACCATGAATGATGACATCACTGAGGATGGCACCAACTCTTTCGACTCAACTTTGGCTCCAGATCAGCTGTACCAATCCTAACATGAAGAGGTTCATCGCCTGTCAACACGGATTTCCAAGACAACATACACCTGCCCTGTCCAGTTGCAAAAGTGGAGACTGCCTACTGTGTGCTCACAGTACAATTCTGATGGAGAATATTGTGTTGTCACCAATCATAAGACTTACACATATGGTTCTGTTACTTGTGCTATTGAATACCCCAATTTCTGTTTTGTCCCCCACCAGAAAACTGTTATTGGACATACTGTTATCACCCCCCATCCCCCTTATGGATGCAGACATTATTGATGGTAACCCAGATTATTTACTCACACTATCAGAATACTTGCCATACTTTCATGTACACATAGACCCACTTACACTTACACTGAAATCACTTTTAGACAGGAAAGACACACACCACATCTGCATCAGCAATAATATCACCAAAGCCAATGAAGCTGTTCTTGACTTGATTAATGATGGAGATATGAATAACACATTAACTAACACCTGGTTAGAAATTACTTTTAAAGGTTTTGTTATTATACAAGCATTTTTGATTTTCACTTTGATTATTATGCTTTGCTGCCTATGACGTACACTATGCCAACATTGTGAGCAGCTTGAGTTCATTTACAAGGCTCACATGTTGGGATTGTAAATGACCACTGCTCCTCTCCTCTCCCTAGACATTTGACTGTGTTGCCCCTGGAGGCAACAAGGGGGGGAATTGTTACATGAGGTCCCTGCACCCTAACTGGTACCCTCAGAGGTACACCGTAGACAGCTAATGCTTAAGCATAGGTTATACTAATATATAGGGCTAAGGGCATCTACTGTATAAGAGTAGATGTCAGGATATGAATGCATATTGTTGTAATCCACTTTGCTTGCTAATACACACATATTTTACCATGTATTTTCTCTCTATTTCTTACTTGTCAGATGCCAAGACACCTGTCCTTGAAGTAATTATAATATGTAAGACGGCATTGCCATCTTTTAGTGATTTGTACTACTATACTTAGTTATGTAAGACTCTGTATAAGAAGTCTTTTGTTCTCTAACTGATGACTTTACAGAATTGTATAATGTTATCTTGATAATGGAGCCACCTCTAATTTAGCCAATAGGGCTCATCTCTGTAACTAGAAATGTTTCTATCTTTTGGTAACCATAGTAATTATCATAGGTATATAATGTAATCCACAAGCTTTACACCTCGGAGACCTGAGAGACCCCAAGAGACTACAGAGAAACCTCGAGGTATAGGGAACGCTTAGCACTGGCTCCCGGTTCGTATTGGTAAGAACTGCTTAGGGTAACTGTGATTTATCCATTTGGTAGTAATAAACATGTTTATTACTCTAATGCAACATGTTTGTGATTACTTGCATTCCCAATATCGTCAAGAATCTGAAAGTGAGGTTTAGATCTTTCAACAGTATGCACCTTTTAAAGGAGAATTTTGGTACAGTTGTGGATTTAAGAGTGGATCTTACACCCGCGATGAAGCAATGGTCACTAATATCAGAGAAAAAGATGCCAGCATGGGAGAATAAATGGCATTTGTTAACTAAAATGATATCCAAGAGAGTATTGTTATTAGGGTTAAGCTCGTTAGGATGAGTAGATTCGTTTATTAGCTGTGACAACCCAAGGGAATCAAAGAACATTTTAAGTGGGGTGGCTGCACTGGAGAGCCAGTCTATGTTGAAGTCCCCTAGTTTAATACACTCTAAAGATGCCAAACCCAGGATGTTTTCGAGATGTTTTAACAACTGTAGTCCAGTTGATGGGGGTCTGTAGCATCCTATTATACATAATGAGACACCAGTGGCAATTTCAATCTTTAATGACAAACTTTGAATTCTTTTGGGACAGAGGTTGAGTCAATTATGGAGGCAGAGAATTTATCCTTGATGTAAATAGCTACCCCACCACCTCTGGTTTGCCTGTCAGCTCTGAACAAAGAGTAGGAGGGGATGTTAACTTTGTTGTTACTAGTTGCCAGTCGGAGCCAGGACTCCATAATCACCAGAACATCTGGACCAGTATGACATATCCAGGCCTGAACGGAAGTGATTTTTTTTAATAGGCTACATGCATTAACATGCAAGAATGTAAGCCCCTTGAGGCTTTGTAGCTCTGCTGGGGATTTCATGGGTGCCAGAGGGCCTGGATTAAGCTCATCTCCTGAGCATAGTAAAAGCAGGAAAGAGTTTCCTGCAGAGTCCTAGGAGAAGTGTGGGTGGCTGGATCTTCTATCAGTTACGTGATTTGTCTGTGGCAGTATAGGGAGTTCTGAGGCTAGTTCCCAGTTTTCCTGATGCTGCATACAATAATACCTAACCGAGACAGTCAATGGGAGTAGGGGGAGTATGCAGAAGGTGGTGTAGCCCTGTGGGCAGGCTCTAGGAGAGTTCCTGTATGCCTGTGCAGGTGAAGGATCAGCAGCGGGATAGGGAAAGTTAGAGCACATACAAGTTCTTCTACTTGATAGGAAAAATCCCGGTCAGACAATGTAAAAAGAGAGCCATTCTCCACTCTAGAAGTTATTTTTTGATTCACTTTCGGGTCCAATACATGTAAGATGAGCAGAGACAAGCATAGAAGCAGGTAATATGCCCTCATTATGAGACTATCACCCAATGAGCACTACAAGTGCGGGCAAGAGAAGGGATTCTCAATGGAGGAGAATTTCTTAATCCCTGCAGAATACTACTATAGGCAGTGGAGCCTGAAGCAGTAATCCTTAAGTACAGCTCCTAGTCAGGCTAATAAGAAAAGAGTTCACCTGACCATAGAGTAGTACTAGGGGCAGAGAGGCTTTGAAGCAAATTTCTTAGCTACTACTCTGGGGCAGACTAAGAACTAGAGAGATCATCTGACCTAAATCAACTGCCTTAGCAAGACAGGATATGCTAGTCAGCAATAAGCAAACATAAAGTACCAAAATGGTATGCCTCAGCAAGACAGAATGAGATAAAGCTGCTAGAAGGCTTAATTGCAAAAAGGGGATGGGAGGAGTTGCAGTTGTTGACAGTAAGTAACCAATAAATTGAAACATCAGATAGGAGGGAGCGGAGACTGTGTACATTTAAAGGAGGACTGGGGGGGTGGGAAGAAAAATCAAGGGGAAGTTTGCAGAGCTAGCACTGAATCTGTGCACATACAGTTGGAGAGAAACTGCAGTGGGGGGGTGGTAAGTTACTTTACACAGGCCGAGCAGAACAGGCTAAATTAAAATATATAAATTAGATGCCGAGTACAGGGATGCAGGCTTACATTAAGCCACATGTCTTGGGTGTTCCTGTCTCAGGTGAGTGAGACCAGCCAATCAGAGAGCTCTACACAGGCGTGGAGCCAATAGCACTACCCTGAGAAGACACTGAAATTGAAAACAGCAAATTGCAAGTGATGATCCAGTTCAGCTTTCACACAGCCCAGAGAAATCGTGGCAATTTTTCAAGCGTCGTACATTATCTATCTCTTTGGGGGGGGTGGATCAGGCTCCTTGCGCCATACAGGTGCTATGGCTAGATCATGACTGCTGCCCATGGATGCAAGTGGCACCTTATCTACCTCTTTGGGAGGGGGTGGAACAGGCTCTTTGCACCATGGAGGTGCTATGGCTGGATCATGACCACTGCCCATGGGGGTAGAAACAAAGAAGAGGAATGGTCACTAGGGCCAGTTAACAGTAATCAGGTAGGGTGGACAGAAGGGCTGAGAGTACTCAGTGAAGTTCTGACCCTTATTAAAGGGGAATTGTCATCAACAGGGCTTCGTAATGTCTGAAAGACCATAAAAAGCTCATTTGAGTGAGCCATTGTGTTTATCTGTGAGTCTTTGCAGTCCAGAGTTATTCATATGTAAATCAGTCTGTAATTAAGGGCTGGGGGCAACCATATGTCTTAGGCTCCTGACAGAAATTATGTCACCGAGGATCTTGGCCCTCCATTGACTGTAGGTAGAATAGGAAATTGTCTGTTTTATTAAGTGTGTTTTTAAGGTGTTATTACAACACTTTCTGCATTTATAATAGTTTTGTATGTGCATTGAAACTAGTGAGTTATCACCCTTACATTTCAAACTGCTAGTAAAAATAATCTATCTTTAGGGTTGCTTTAACCTCTAGGCTATACTGCCAGCTGATCATTACAAACTACACATCTGAAGGCTGTCTCTATGGTGCCAACAGGTATTGGGGCCCCATATCATGATTCCTAAAACCTGTCTGTGTTCATGTCAGTAGAGATTTCTGGGACTGCCACAGCACCAACTTCTGTCTTTTTCCATTCCTTCTCTTACAGCCTTTTCTCTTACAATTTTGGGTGTGAACTCAGGTCTACAAGATGCAAATGTGGCTATGTACCTACTGGCCTGGCATCCTCCTATCCCCCACTATAATTGCATTATGTCTGTCCCATGTATTCTTGAATTCCCCCACTGTTTTTGACCCCACAACCTCCTCATGGAAGCCATTCCATGTGTCTACCACCCTCTCTGTGAAAAAATACCTCCTCACATTGCCCCAGAGTTGTCCCCCTCTATCTTCAAATTGTGCCCCCTTGTTCTTGCATATCTCTTTTTCTGAAAGATCCTACCCTCTTGGACTTTGTTGATTCACTTGGGGTACTTGAAAGTTTCTATCATGTCCCCTCTCTCCCTAATTTCCTTAAGGGTATACATTTTGAGCTTCTTTAGTCTGTCTTCATATAGTTTCTGTTGCAGACCCTGCACCATTTTAGTTGCCCTCCTCTGGACAGCCTCCATCCTATGCCCTTGTGGAGATGGGGTCTCCAGAACTGCATGCAGTATTCCAGATGGGGTCTCACCAACTGTCTGTATAGAGGGCTGACAACTTCCTGTTTCCTCTAGTGATGCCTCTTCCTATGCATCCCAGTATTCCCCCAGCCCTCCTTATTGCATTCTCACATAGCCTGCCTACCTTTAGGTCATCTGATATGACTACCCCCAGGTCTGATTCCATTTTTATTGTTGTTAGTGCCTCCCCCGCTTTGTGTATTCTTCCCTTGGGTTTTTGTTTCCCAGGTGCATTACTTTACACTTCTTTGCATTGAATCTAAGCTGCCATACTTTTGACCATTCCTCCAACCTTGCCAAGTCCCTTCTCATCCTTTCCACCCCCCCCTTGTTTATCAACCCTGTTGTAGATCTTTGTGTCATCTGCAAAGAGGCATACTTTTCCTTCCAGTCCCTCTGCAATGTCACTTATAAGGATATTAAAGAGGATTGGCCCCAATACTGAACCTTGTGGTAAACTGCTAGAAACCCTCCATTCTTCAGAGTGGACTCTGTTTACTATTACCCTGTGTGTCCTGTTGTCCAACCAATTCTTTTCCCAGGCTACCACCCTGGGACCCACTCCCAGTCTGGCTAATTTGTTTATTAATCTTTTGTGTGGGACTGTGTCAAAAGCCTTCTAATGTCTAGGTAGGCCATGTCCACAGACCCTCCCTGGTCTACTACTTTGGTCACCCAGTCAAATAAATCAATTAGATTCATCTGACATGACCTTCTCACTGTGAATCCAATGCTGTCTTGGGTCCTGTGCCCCACTGACCTCTAGGTACTCAACTATTTTTTCTTTCAGGAGTGATTCCATCATTTTCCCTGCCACTGAGGTCAAACTAACAGGTCTGTAGTTTCCTGCCTCTGCCTTGATCCCACTTGTGTGAAGGGGAATCACATCTGCCCTTCTCCAGTCCTCAGGTACCATGCCCTCCTCTCATGATTTGTTAAAAAGGGTAGTCAGTAGTGTCACTAGTTCTTTCCTTAGTTCTTTTAGAATTCTGGGGTGAATTCCATTGCCTTGTCCACCTTGAGTTTAGGACTTCTTTCAGGACCCTTTCTTCTGTGAATGGACTGGTATTTACTCCCCTATCCAGAGTGCTTCTATTGTTTGGTTTAGGTATGTCCCCCTCCTCTTCTTTTGTGAACACTGAACAAAATTATTTGTTCAGTATCTCTGCCTTTACACTGTCACCCTTTGCCCACCTCCTTTCCCCTTTATTAAGCCTCACTATCCCTCCCTTGGTCTTTCTTCGCTCACGAATGTACCTATAAAAGGTTTTATCTCCCTTCTTAACTGAGTTGGCTATCTTTTCCTCAGTTTGGGCCTTTGTAATTCTGACTGCCTTCCCCAGTTCCTTCTACTTTAACTGGTACAGTTATCTGTCCTGCTCTGTCTGCGATTCCTTATACTTTCTGAATGCTATCTATTTCTCCCTAACCTTTCCTGCCACCTCTTTTGAGAATCATAGTGTTTTTTCTCCTTCATTTTGCTTTATTTGCATCACACAAAGGCTTGTTGCCTCTGTGATGGCAGTTTTGATTTTTTCCCATTGTTCCACTACCCCTCCTTCCTGCCCTTTTGGTAGTGCATTCCTTAGGCAATCTCCCATTCTGCCAAAGTCAGCCCTCCAAAAGTCCAGTATCCATGCTTTTGTAAGGCTTGACTCTATGGCTGTGTTTATTGTGAACCACATTGTCTATTGGCCGCTTGTTCTCAGATGGCTGCCCACTTCTAAGTCTGAGATCCTCTCACCATCCCCATTTGAGAATACCAGGTCTAAGACTGCTCCCTCCCGAGAGGGTTCCAACACTAGCTCTCTAATACATGCCCCCTGCAGGGTATCAAGAATGACTCTGCTCTTGGATATGGCAGCAGAAAATGTGCTCCACTTAACATCAGGCATATTCAGGTCTCCCATCAACAATCTATCCCCTTCTTTCTGCCATTCTAAGGATGCCTCTTAACATTTTCTTGTCCATTTCCTCCCCCTGAGATGGGGGTCTGTATACAACCCCTGTGCAGATTGTGGTGCCATTTCCTCTCTCCAAGGTGACCCACAGTGCCTCCTCTCCTTCCTGTTTACCCTTTAGTTCCATTGCCTTGATCGTTTCCCTTATGTAGAGTGCTCCTCCTCCTCCTCCTCTCCTGTCTAAATGAGACAGACAGATACAAATACCTATATTACTATATGCAAAACAAAATGGTTATATTAAATGCATGCTGAAAATAGAAAATAGAGTTAAAAATCTACATTTCAACCTTAGGTCTTCTTCAGGAAATGTCTAAAAGAGAAAAAAAACAAGTTAGTGTAGAGGAGAGGTAAAATGAGAGAGATATATATGTGGAGAAAGAAGAAGGGAGAGACAAAGGGAGAAGAAGTGATAAATGATAAGATTAAGAGAGAATCTGTGAATCAAAAAGGTGATGATGGGAAAGATAAAACATAATGGGAGAGAAAGAGCTGGGGAAGATCCCAGGTAGAGACTGATTAACAGGGCCTTGTAAGAAGGCTGAAAGGTGACAAATGTCTGAGAAGGAGACAGAAATGGAGACATATGGTGAAAATGAAAAATAAATCAGTACAAAAACAAATTGACTTTAGGGAAAAAAAAGGGGAGGCTGAAAGATGTTAGTGGAAAATAAGTCTATCATTTAAACCAGAGGGCTGCTGGGAGCCAAGGCGGATGATCAGCTTGGCTCCCATGTTTTTTCTATGGTTAGAATCCCGGAAGCCCTGCTGAAGGACACAAACAGAAAGGTCATTGACACTGTGGTCCCTGGAGATAAAGTGGGATACAATGGGTTTAGCAGTTTCACCATTCTTGACCGATCTGTAATGTTCCCTGAAACGGTCAGCAAGACGCCTACCAGTTTCTCCAATGTAAATAGCTGAACACCTCCTGCAAAGAATACAGTACACTACATTAGTGGAGGTGCATGAGAACTCCTTGGTGATGCGAAAAACATCTGTAGGCCCCCGAATCTCAGTTACACTGGAAATAAATTTGCAGGTGTAGCAGCGAGCCCTGTTGCAAGGTTTGGTACCTGGTGGGGAGGAACTGTTAGGAGTGGGTAGGCTGCTTTTTACCAGGAGATTGTGCAGGTTAGGTGGCCGGCGGTAGGAGGCAATAGGTGGTTCTGTAAAGGAAGCACCAATGTTAGGGTCAGTTTGCAAAATGGGAAAGTTACTAGTGATGATCCTGTGAAGAGAAGGTGTGCTCTGATGGAAAGGAAGAACTAGTGGAATTCGCCGTTGTTCTTGTGTGACAGTATCCCTCCTGCGGGGGGTCAAGGTTACGGGGCATGTTACTGACCCGGGAGAGTGCTCTGTCCACTGTGCTTTTAGGGTATCCCCTGTTGATAAAAAAACTATGCATTATTTGGGTCTGCTCAGCAAAATCATCCTCTTTACTGCATAACCTGCGAAGTCTAAGAAACTGTGAATAAGGCAGGCTATTCTTGACATGTTTAGGATGGAAGGAGCTATGGAGGAGGAAACTGTGAGAGTCAGTGGATTTGTAATAGACTGATATCTTCAGACCAGTGTTCTGGACTGAGAGCTGGATATCCAGGAAAGGCAGTGTAGAGGAGGATACTTCAACCGTGTACTGAAGGGAAGGATGAGCCATGGTGAACTTGTCAAGGAAGACTTGGAGGGTCTCCCTGGAGCAGGAGGTGGCCCCCACACAGTCATCAATGTAGTGTTTGTAGAGTTCGGGCACAGTCCCTGTGAATGAGAGAAAAAAAACATTCCTCCACCCAACCCACAAACAGATTAGAAAAGCTGGGACCCATCTTGGTACCCATGGCAACTCCACTGACCTGCTGAAAAAAACTGTTATTAAAAGAAAAAGCATTGAGTGTTAGAACCAGTTCTGCCAGACGAGTTAGTGTGTGTGTGGGTGGCTGCTGGACTTCCCGCTTGTTCAAGAAATATTGCAAAGCTGTCAGACCATCATCATTGGGGATCATGAGCCTTGTCTTTGTTTTTTTACAATTTGTATATTACTATATACTACCTATATTGTATTCTAACCAGTAAAAAACACTAAGATCCCTCTTACTAATGTAATGTCCTTTTGATGACTCCCACCCGCACCCACAGGCCAGGGACAAATTTACTGTTGTGACTTGTAACTGTACATAGCACACCAACAGCACAGCAGTCAATCACCACTGACTCCTACAGTACTATTACTGTTAAGTGACCAAATTCAGCAACTGTTAAGTGTGCCTCAAAATTTGAATTGGAGATGCAGACACATCTGGTGCACAGTCACATGCAGCACAGTCCCACATGTGGGGTTGGTTAATGCTTATACATAATGTAACATGATATACTATAAAACTAATGTTAAAAAGCAAAAATAATAGGGAATGAGTGATGATGATGATGATGTTGACACTTGTGTGTACAGTAGCTGTATTTTACTTGTGTTGTAGTGTAAACAGGCTTCTTCAAGTCACAAAGTCAGATTATCCCCTTGGCCACCCACAACCAGCAGCACAGGCACATCAACTTGTATGTTGTTTGTCTGAACAGTATTCTTTTTTAACACATGAAATCATGAATGAACATTTACGAGTGATCATGATTCATGATTGGATGGCACAAGTCAAAGATTTAGTTTGCCATCCTGCTGCCCTAGTCCTCTACACACAGCCACACTGATGCCATGAAAAAATAATTCTTTAGGATTTCTAGGACTGTTGAATTTATTGTGGGCCCCCCTGCAGTCTCTGTCTCTCTCCCCTCTGGATGGCACAAGTCATAGATTTATTTGTGAGCTTGCTGCCATTGCCCTGAACACAGAGCCATACTGAAGACTGGAAAAAATATTAATTTGGGATTTTCTGTAACTGTAAAATTTCTCTTGGGCCCCGAGTAGTCTTTCCCTCTCTCCTCTGGATCTGGATTTGGAATGGCACAAGTCAAAGATTTTGCCAGCCTGTCCTCAAACGGAACTGTTCAAATGAGGCAGATTTTACTACAGCTAAGGAGGAATTATTTAGCAGGTTGTGTCTGAGGGGTTATTCAGAGAAAATCCTGCAGGTTGCCCTTAATAAAAATAAATTTGTTGGATAGGAAAAACGTGTTAACATATAAAGCAAAGAAGTGGGTGCGGGACCATGTCACTTTTGTATCAACTTATGGGCCAGTATCATTGGAATTATGAACAGTAATAAAAAAGCATTGGCTGATGTTATGACTAGATAAAGATTTAAGTCTGTCTTATAGTCTGAACCTTTAGTAACTTTTAGAAAGGGAAGAAGACTGAGGGATTTGTTAACTTCCAGTGAGATCAGAGGGGATGTCAAGCAAACTTTGTTGGGACAAATGCCTACTGGTTTTAACCCCTGTAAAGATGCAAAATGTGCAAAAATGCAGCTGGGAAGCTGGAATTTTCAATCTCAGCACTTAAGGGGTTATACATGTCAAAATTGAACACTTTATGACTTGCAACACCAAGTTTGTGGTTTATACCCTGTGGTGCCCCTGCAGCAAAACATGCATTGGACAAACTAGTCATAAATTGAAGGAAAGAATGCAGGAGCACCATATGGCTATAAATCATGGGGATCTGTCACACCATAGGTAAACATGTCAGTGTGATTTTAGACACCAGTAAACATGTACTAAGATATATGGGATTTTACAATATTCTAAAACCTGGGGGGGGGCAGGAATTTGCTTTTGGATGAGTGGGAGTCCATATGGATATTTAGATTGAGAACTTCAAAACCTAATGGGTTCAGTGATTTCATGGAGTGGAAACCTTGTTCCCCTTTCTGCTGTATTTTCTCATCTAGGTTTTAAGTGAGTACCTAGGTGGGCAAATTACTTGCCTAGAAAATATTGCACTAATACAAATCATGAGACCACTCAATCTGGGACCATGGCTCTCCTTATTGTGTTTTTATTGCTCCTAAGGTACAGAGTTCTCAGCAATACAGTGCAATTTGAAGTACCTAAATGCAATTCAGTTCTCCAATGTACCTTATCAATACCTAATGTTATGCCGATTATGACTGTGGTTAGATTTCCGCTTATGGCTTGGCTGACAGGTTCGAGAATGGACCTGGGTTGTCGAGAGGACCAACCGGGTTGGGAAGGATTGAGCATCCTATGGGTGGCTCTCCTTCCCTGGGGGGGAGGGCAGGGGCTGCAGCCGGCGTACGAGCGGCACCTAGAGGAGGCTGGGTGCACGCTCCATGTCAGGGCATAACAGAGCTCTCAGGATGGGGCGGACGCTGGCCATCATTGCACGTCCCCATCCTGCTTAAAGGGGAGGAACAAAAAATCCCATGCCTTGCGTCTCGGTGATGCTATGCCCCTGGAAGCCCCGATTGATCACCGGAGCCATTCCCCCAACCAGTCATAGTTCCGCGGTCTGATATCGGGGGTCAGAACCTTGGCCCCACTCTCTGGGGGGTAAGCCAGGGATGACCGGGGGAGACGGCAATATCCGGTGGTTGGGGCTCCAGGGGTCCGTGACCAGAGTCGATGGTCAACGAGAGGCGTGGAGGCCAAAAATAGAAAACAGAAAAAAAAAAATCAATACCTAATGTTATAACGGTCTACCGTGCAGACACTATGTCATTCTCCTCTCCCCTTTTAGCCTATTCCCCCTGGTTAGCCTACACTCCCTTGCTACTGTCCTCACCGATGTCTATTTAAGCACTTACATTGATCACGATCAACTGTCATTACAGTGGTGTAACCTCTTGTGCAGCACAATATGGGTTGCCTCGAAGAAATAAAAAAGCAGTCTCCATTCTTATAAGCTCCTTAAAGAAAGTTATACTTCTGCTTCTTATCTGCTCAAGAAATGTGGAGCTCAACCCTGGCCCCCACAACTTACCTTGCCTATCGATTTTGCTGAGGCCACAGGTCTCAAAATGACGATGGTCAACATTTTAAGCCTGCCTAAAAAACTTGTACAGCTGCAAGCCTGGGCTGCACACGTTAACCCTGACCTTATCATAATTACTGAGTCATGGTTAAAAAAGATGACCACTGATCAACAAATATCACTGCAGGGCTACCATTTATTTAAAGCAGATAGAGAGTCTAGAGGCGGGGGTGTGGTTATCTACGCCAAATCTAAGTTCTTGATCACCAATATTAGTTGCAAATCTCTAGCCAAGGAATTTGAGTTAGTTTCGCTCAGCCTTCATCTCCTTTCCTCGGAATGTATCACTATCCTAGGTGGCTATAGACCCCCGTCTGGTGGTGATGAAGTCCTTAATCTTTTGAAATCCATGTTCGTAGATGCAAAAACTGAAACAATATTTATAGTCGATCTAAATATGGACTGGCTGTCACCTAAATCACATGGCCTCAAATCCCTTTGTGATGAGCTAGGTCTTGGGCAATTAGTCAGTGAACCCACTAGGAACAACACTCTAAATACTGCCAACAGTTCCATTCTAGATGTGGTACTAACCACTCATCCACACAAAATATCTAATTCGGCAGTGTTTCACAACGACATGAGCGATCATGGAATTGTTGCTTGCATAAGATCTCAAATTAAGGCCCGGCCGCAACCCATCTTTATAACAAAAAGATCTTTTCGCAAATTCAGTGCAGTTAACTTCCTATCTGACCTGAGCATGATCAGATGGCAAGATCTCTACCTAGCCAAAGATGTCAACAAGGCAGCTTACATCCTTAATGACAAACTCACTACAATAATAAATAAGCATGCCCCTTTTCTCAAAGTAAGGGTATGGAACAATTCCAACCCCTGGTTCACCTCTGATCTCAAGGCAGCCCTTATAGCTTGAGATAAGCTCTGGGCTAAAGCTAGACATTCCAAAGAATCTTCGGATTGGCAGGCCTTTAGAACAGCCAGGAATAACTGTGTGAAAAAACTTCGCTCTGCTAAAGCTAACTATTATATTTCTACTCTCGAACAAGCTAAAGGTAAACCTCATAAAATATGGAAGACTATCAAAGCTATAGAAGGACAGCCCATGGCCCCCTCTGTCCCAACAAAGATAGTTGCAAGTGATAAGATTGTGGAAAACAATTACCTAATCCTGGAGGAACTTAACTCCCACTTTGCCACAGCTGGAATAGCTTTTGACTCGTCACCTTTTGCTGGTGCTGCAGGTGAGCCAGCATATCCCTCCCCCTACATCTAGTCCTGCACCCAGCCCCTTCCAACTGCCTGAGATAACTTATAAAGAAGTAGAAGATTCTCTTCTTAACTTAGACACCAAAAAAAGCGCAGGGGACGATGGCTTGAAACCCTTTTTCCTAAGGTCAGGCTACGCCCATCATACTGCCCCAATTCTCCATATCTTCAATCTTTCCATTACATCTGCTACTGTGCCGTCCTGCTGGAAATCAGCACAAATCCTCTCTCTATTTAAATCTGGTGACCCATGCGATGTAAACAACTATAGGCCTATCTCCATATTGCCTATCCTTTCTAAAGTTCTCGAAAAACTGAACCATATTCAGTTAAAATCTCACTTGGAAACCTTCACTCTCATTAACCCAGCTCAATCCAGCTTCCGGGCTAATCATAGCACAATCACTGCACTAGCAAAAGTAACCAATGATTGGATCTCTGCTATAGATGCTAAGAAGGTAACTGGCACAGTCTTTTTGGACCTCAGCAAAGCTTTTGATACTGTTGATCACAAACTATTAGTCAATTCCCTTGCAAAGTTGGGTGCCACATACCATACCACCCAGTGGTTCTCTAGCTACCTAACTGGAAGATTCCAAAAAGTAAAGGTGGAAGGCTTTTTTTCTGCTGCCTTGCCAGTTGCAAGAGGAGTCCCCCAAGGATCCATCTTAGGCCCTATCTTGTTTTCTTTGTACATTAATGACTTAGATGCTAACATATCTACATCCAATCTGCACTTTTTTGCAGATGATGCTGTGTTGTATACTTCTGGGTCATCGTTATCTGAAGTCAAGGGAGTGCTTCAAGTGGACTTCGCACAACTTGAGCATAATCTAATAAAGGCAAAGCTTCTGCTCAATGCTAAGAAGACTAAAGCGATGATATTGTCCCGCAGTGCTGTCACAGGCCCCCCCCAAATACCCTTGCCCAAGACTTCATTGTCACCACGCTAAACAAGCCTCTGGAAGTTGTAACCAAATTTAAATATCTGGGTATCTGGATCAACGATAAATTATCTTTCAATGACCACGTCGAAGATGTCTCTATAAGGTTAAAAACAAGGTTAGGTTTCTTCTACAGAAATAGGCCCCTTTTCCCCCTTGAAACTCGAAACAAGCTTGTACAGGCCACTTTTCTCCCCCTACTCGACTATGGCGATGTAATCTATTCCTCCATCACTCTTGCAAATCTAAGTAAACTGGACATCCTTTATCACCGTGCGTTATGGTTCATTACCAACTCCCCTTACCGTTCGCACCACTGTGACTTAAATGCAGCTGTTGGTCGGATATCCCTTACTACTAGATGCCTGCTCCATGCCGGGCTATGGACTCTTAAACTGCTCCTGCAGAAATTGCCAAGCTATCTCTCTTCCCTTATTAGTATCTCACATAGTGCATACTCGTTAAGAAAATCTGACTTTATTATGCTTGACATACCAAGGACGCGGACCTCCTTTGGTAAACGTGCAATTGCATATGCCCTTCCCTCCATTTGAAACCAATTACAAACTGTACTGTAACTAGCTAGCACAGTTTCAATAAACTTTTACAAACCGCTAAGTTCAGCCAAAATAAAAGACACCTGTAACTGTCATTAAGTCTCTTCCTTCCCCATGTGTGCCATATTTATCCACTGGTAAGGTATAATTGCTTTGTCATATTAACTGCTTTCCCTTCCCCTTCTACTCCTGGCTTTATCTATGCTTACGCTCCACTGTTACTCTATCAAATAACTCCTCCCCCCCATATCAGTTGTAGTCTGTTGTTTGTTCTAGCTGCCAAAATATATGTATTGCACACACCAGTCATCATGTTTCATTTATCAGTATGCAACCTGTAAGTTGCTTCCCTGTCTCATATTAATGTTTACCCCTTGCGGTCACCCTATGTGGTACCCTTGTATGTATATCCAGCCTGTATCATGTAATGTGCATTTCATGTGTATACTGTTATTACCTATCTATGTTTGTACTTTAAGTGTTTATGTCACAGGACCTCCTTGTGAATGAGCTTGCTCAATGGAGTTTTCCTGCAATAAACTTGAACTTGAACTTGAAACCCTTCATTCACTAGTTAAATGATTTTGGGGGAAACAGTGACTTTGTGAAGAACAAGGGGATATATTGTTACACTACTGGGTGAAAGTGCTTGGATTTTGCAGATGAAATATTTTTAATATGAAAAAATAAAGATAAAAGCTATATTGTTTTCTTTTACTATAGCTCTGTAGCAAATGAAAAATGGTGTTTTTAAGAGGTTAATAATACATTTTAACTATCAATTTGTGGTCTTTTGTGCAGCTTTTCAGGCCTGCAATGAGGTAAAATGAGGGAGGATATTTACCTTGTTCAGAATTCTAATGAGTTCAGCCCTTATTCATGTCACTAAAGAGAGCTGACCTGGAAGGCTTACCCATTTGACTTCTATTGATATCACTTTGATTGGAAGGACTAATGAGAATGTTATTTTGTTTAATTATGGAAAGCTCCTGCTACATTGTGTATTTAAACACTAAAGGTTTTTGGATGGTCGTGCCTCCTAAGGAAGGGGTGTAGCTCCAAAGTGCAGAGGCAGAGAGTGTGCGGGAGCTTAAATTTGCAACAAACACTGTGCATTTTTTCTGTGCTATCTACACAAATAATTTATGTAAGTTGATTGATCTTTTGAATTTTTTCATTAAAAAATCTCTTACTGGGCCTGCCTGGTGGTGCTGAGGGTTGAAGCACTGGATGCTACACTTCACGCCATGCCAGCAACCCAGAGTCTGGAGCGACTTCGGGTTCTGGAGGGTCAGCCAGGAGGAGGAGGATTGAGCATCCCAGAGACTGCTCTCCTCGTTTGGGGAGGGTTGAGAGGGAACTACCATGGATGCACTGGCTTCTGGCAGCGACTGGAGGTTAGTATAAGCCACAGTTTGCAGACAGGGTGGTGCAAGGCAACACTGGACATGCCGTGTGTGGACACCCGCATGACAGCATCCTTGGCATTATTGCACACTCATGCCGAGGGAGGAAGGGTCACAACAAAACTCCTATGTACACAGTGATGGCAGGATCCAATGGTGCCACAACAGGTGCACCCAAGTAAGCTCACCTGGTGTCCGCTCCCTGGTCTTCCACAGTGAGCGGGGTAAGTACCCACCATTATGTGGCTGGGGAGACCGGACATAGGGGTTTCAGAGCTCTGGCTGTAGCTGGGGCAGGGCCAAGGAGACAGCTGAATGGAGGGAACCATAGGTACAACAGCCCAGCCGAGGAATAGAAAAATATACAAAAGGAAAATCTCTCATGAATTTATGGTCCGGAGTGCAGGTTTTTATCTATAATCCAAAGATTTTGTCAGCCTTCCCTCCCTTGCTCATGTGCACAGCTACACTGTCTGAGACCAAGAAAAAAAAAATTTATTTGGGATTTTCTATAACCGTAAAATTTCTCTTGGGCCCCCAGTAGTCTCTCCCTCTCTTCTCTGGATCTAGATTTGGAATGGCACAAGTCAATGATTTTGCCAGCCTGCCCTCTCTTGTTTATATACATGCAACTATATTTTCTGAGGCCAAAAAAAGGAAAAAAAAACTTTCATTTGGGATTTTCTGTAACTGTAAAATGTTTCTTTGGCCTCCAGTACTCTCTCCCTCTCTCCTCTGTATCTTTATGCCAGAAGTCAAAGATTTTACAAGCCTGCCCTTGCTCATGTACACAGTCAGACTGCCACACTGCCTGCCTTTTGCATCCCCCTTGCACCCAGGCAACCACTATCTCCCCAGTCCCTCTGGATTCCTCCTTTCTCCAGTCCCGACCCATCACCTTCCCCTGATGATCAGTTTCTCTCTACCTCCTTGCATGAGTAAATTGAGTCCTTTCTCTCTCCTTTTCTCTTCCCTCCCCTCCAAAATGTATGTACATATACACACATATTTTTTTTGTGTTTTTTTTTTGCTTTTTAGCAACTTCTTCTTTCAGCTGTTGCAGAGATAAGCTAGTGCTCATCCCACCCATCCTCTTCTCGCCTGGGCCACATTAAGCACTCAGCACAGTTATATATCATAAGTGTATCACATGACCGTCTGTTGCCTGACTGTATGCCACCGGCCGCCTGTACGTGGAGCGATCATGCTGATAGCATCCCCATGGCAACAATATATACAATGGCACAAATGGCACTTCTATGGACCCGGAACTGGATTTCTGTGGCAAAGTCCATATTTATCACGGTCCATGGATTTGTGGATTTGATCTGGGGGTGCAGATCTCCAGTGGAAAAGTCTGCCCAGTCCTAGTGGACAGACTGGATGGGCCAACACACCTTTTTCTGCCATCATTACTTTTTATATATGTACAGTCAGTGTCTAAGAACTGAACATTTTGATTCCTGAGACTTCCATTTTCCCCCAGCTACTGTCTGAGCTACTGTCTGAGAGTTGTACATGAGGTTCAACAGAAGTGCAATTGCAGTATATTTTTTTGGAAATAATGTGTGTTAAAAAATGCCAATTAGATGTACCTCACTTAAGGTCTAGGTCTAGGTCAGAAGTGTAGCTGATGTGCATAAACACTGCTAATTAGGTACAACTCAGAAAGGTGTACACCCTGAGCAGAGCTGTAATCAAGAGGTGTAATTGTATGCAATAAAAAAGGCTAATTAGGTAGCAGTATAGTCATGCTATATAGATGAGAGGTAGGCATCAATAAGGCCAGATAGTAGCTTTAAAAAATAAACTCTAAATACAGTGCAAAGATCTTGTTAAAAAGAAAAAAACTACATACAATTGGCTTAATTAAATCATTTTAAGTCAACTTAAACAGTATTAACAAGGGGAATAGTTCCCTTACCCCTTCACCATCCCAGACTGATTACAGGAATCTCATGCAGAAAAAAAAACTGTTAGGAACTCCTAAACTAAATAGATAAATAGTGCATTTTATACAAGAATAGCTTTTAAACTATATATTATAGTGGTGTGATATATTTAGAGTTGAGCAGGGGTTTCTATGTTAAACCTCACATTTTGTACTTTAATATCTTCACAACCTTTCAAATGATTTGCACGAAATGTTGCATATATAGTCTTGTGGGATTGATCTCCAGATTTGCCAAGTTTTGTTCCAGTCTGATGTGTGGATTCTGAGATTTGAATAGTGAAAAAATTGCAAAACGTTTTTAAAAAATCTGTTTTTTGCTGGGTTTTCTTTTGTCATCGTCTTGTGCCCAGGTGGTTTGGACTTCTGGTCTGACATTTTTAGAGTAGAAAGGGCTTGGTCAACAGATGTGCCTTTGGCTGGTTTGGTAAAAAAATATTAATCCATTCTAAAGTTATTTAAATTTGAAATTTTGGTTCTGAACATGCTCAGCAAGTGCTTCAAATAGCTGTATGAAATGAAAAAAGAATCCTTTTTCATATGGGGCCAATCTTTTTTCCTGAGGATAAAATCATTTTTCATTTGCCACCATCTTGTTTCTGTTTTCTTAAAAAAAAATTTCAAAACCCACAAAAATAACATCCTGTAGATAGACCAACGCCTCTATCTTGGTCATCAGGACTCTATCAGATGGATTCGGCATTTAACTGTTGAAAAAATGATCCCTAAAGGTTTATTTTTTAATTTTTACATCCTTTTTCAAGACTCACTTCTGAAAAAGGATTGTCTGAGCTTTTCATTCATACAAAAATTTTCATATGATATTTTCATTCATTTGAAAATGTTCGTATTGCATTTTCATTCACATGAAAATTTTTGTATGATATTTTCATTCATACAAACATTTTTGTATAATATTTTTATAGTGGCAGCCCCCAACCTCCGATTGCTGTCCCCATAATTGTTATATATTTCCCTGATGTCTAGTAGCACCCCCCCACGATAGCCATCCTTGTAATTTTTATATATTTCCCTGGTGTCTAGTCAATCAATCAATCTTTATTTTACCAGGTGGAACACCATTGAGTAACTCATTTACAAGGTGGACATGGGTCAGTTTGCATTATAGATGGCAGGTAACAATAACAACAACAACAACAAAAACAGCAGTGTAAATGGATGGTAACAGGGGCCCTTTAACAGGCCAAGTAAAGTTGCAAAACAGTGTATATGAGACAGTGCAAGGAAGGTTACACAGTCAAATAAACAACATTCTACATTTGTACAATCAAGCATATATTCCATGTAATCATAACCTATATACAAATATACAAAACAGGCTAGATGACGAGTGAGATAATCTCCAGAGGTGAGTGTTAAGTATCAAGGGGGAAGGCAGCAGGTTAGAACTAGAACAGAGAGGTATCCAGGTAGGAAATGGAAGGGACCAGAGACCTACAGGAGAAGGAATGAAATGAGTAATCGGCGACCAGGCAGGGAGTGAGTTTATATGACCATTAGTGGAAGCAATCTATTTATTTATTTATTTAGACAGCAGTTTGGAAAACCTTTGAGCCATAGGCTCATTTACAAAGGTACCTTGTCACAGTAAGACAAGCGAAAATACACAGTATAACAGTATAACACAGAATAACAGTAACTTAAGACATAGATACAAACAAGCTGGTACAGGTAGGATTGATGCAAACAATGCCAGAGTTATGTTGTCCTTAGCAGCTTAGTAGTAAGCTTTGTCATAAGTATTGAGTACATCTTTGATTAGTGGCAATTACAGCTCCGGGTGTTAACAAGGTGGTTCTGTAAGGACATTTTGAAGCACGATATAGTTGGAGCTTCGGAGATGGAGGGGGGCAGTGTGTTGAACCAGGAAGGGGCCCTAAAGCTGAAGGCTCTTTGGCCGTGGGAGGTCCTAGCTCTAGGGATACCAAGAGAGGTTTTCCCAGAGGTCCGAGTATGAACTAGTGGGACAGAGCGGCGGATGGTGGTGGTCAATCCTGATGGGGATAGCCCAAGGAGGGTCTTTTTTGTAAGGGTACAGGTCATATATTTGAGGCACTCATCAAGATCAAGTACCAGCGCTTTAGCATACAGTAGACAGGTGTGTGTTAGCCTAGGTGCTCCAGTAATTAACCTGCGGGACTTATTCAGAGTAGTGTGAATTTTATGGAGTACGGTCTGATCAGCAGTACCATACACCAGCAGTCCATAGTCCACTAGGGACAGGATAGAGGAGGTGACTGTGAGTTGAAGAGCCTCCGGGGGGGAGGCAGTGTTTATACCGATGTAAGATGCCAATTGGATATTAGTAGTAGTGGCTAGGGCAGTGATGTGTCCATGGAAAGAGAAGGAGGGGTCAAAATGGATCCCTAGGTATTTATAGGAGCAAACTTGTTCAAGTGGGAAAGAGGACCCAGAGTGAATGAGGAGTTTGAAGTTGCAGGACTTGTTTTGAGGATGAGTGAAGAACATGGTTTTTGTTTTTTAAGATTTATCACCAATCTATGTTCCTTGAACCAGCCCTCGGCCTCAGTGTAGGACATCTGCAGCGAGTCCTGGAGGGCAATAGGGTTATGACTTGAGGAAAAGATGACTGCATCATCAGCGTACAATAGAATGTTCCCCGAGCAAAAGCGTGGAAGGGTGTTAAGGTAAAGGGACAATAGTAAGGGGCCCAGAATGGAGCCCTGGGGAACCCCAGAAAAGATGAGGCAGATGTCTGAGTAGGTCCCATTAATTTTTACATGCTGTGAGCTGTCAGACAGGTAACTGGTGCACCAGGAGATAGGCCCAGCAGCAAAACCAGAGAGACTAAGGCCATCAAGAAGGAGGGGGTGGGAGACAGTGTCAAAAGCTTTAGAGAGGTCAATGAAGACCGTGCCAGCCAGAGAACCAGTGTCTAAGGAGGAGTGGAGAAAGTTGGAGAACTCTAGGAGGGCTGTGTTGGTACTGTGGCCCGCTCGGAAGCCATGCTGCTCTGGACATAGGACATTGTAGGTGGAGAGGTAGTCAGAGATTTGAGAGGCCACCACTTTTTCTAAGGCCTTGGAGAGAGGAGAGAGGACGGAGATTGGCCGATAGTTTCCAGCTACAGTCCTATCACCACCTTTAAAGATAGGGGTGACAGTGGTGACTTTCCAGGCAGTTGGAACCTTCCCCAGGCAAAGAGAGTGGTTGATGAGGCACATGATCGGGGTAAGAACTGTGTCTAAGACCAGCCGTAGTATACATGGATCCAGGGTGTCACTGCCCGTACAATTACAAGCCTCCTTGAAAGAACACATAATACAAGTTTTTAAAGAATGACAGCTTCGTGGGGGAGAAAAAGCCTCAAAATTTTTTTTGCATTTTTCCAAAGAACAGGAAGGGCATGACTTATAGCCCCTCTGCCAAAATGCGTACTAACCTTAGGAATGATGAGAGAAATATAGGCTAGACTTCTTAGGGAGTAGTTACCAGAGGTGCAGACAGGCAGGCAGTCATTAGTGTACTGTGGGAGCTTGTTAATAATAACTCTATAAGTCCATAGGACTGCATTTTTATGTTGCCTGTGACTGAGTGAGATCCAATCTACTGAGGTATAGAGTATACAATGGTGGGTGAGGTATGGAGCACCGGTGATAAATCTAATTGCCTGATGTTAAAGAGTGTCAGGCCTGGAGAGGGCAAAGTTTGTACATTGTCCATATGAAAAATTGGCATAATCCAGGTAGCTTGGACTAGCATTTTTTTAGCATCCTGCATGAGTAAATGTCTGATGCAAAAAAAAAAGCTCACGCATCTGCTTTCATTTTTTGGATAATTCCTCTATATGGTCTGTGAAGGACAATTTAGAATCTATTCAAACACCCAGATATTTAAATGTTTCCACATATTACAGAGGCTCTCCCAGTAGTGTAAAAACTTGAGGGGTCATCAGCTGGGTTCTGTGTTTGGATGCATTGGCAGATGGAGTGAAGAGTATAGCCTTTATTTTTTTGGCAATAAACAGGAGCTTTAAGTGTAGGAGGTTTTCCTGTAGATGGTTTGTTTCCCTATGCAACCTATTGGTTGACAGGGGCTGTGCCATCTGTCTCTCAGAAATACTACCTATCCCAAGATCAAGTGACACTGTTAACTCTAAAGTTAAAGCCATAAATGAATGGCTGAGGAAATGGTGTCTTAGACAAAGTATCCCTTGTCTAACCCATTGGGAGGATTACCACCTCACCCCTTCCCTCTTTTGTTGGGACGGTCTCCACCTCAGTAGAAGAGGCAGTGCCATACTTGGAAAAAAGATTGTCTCTCACATAAATTCTCATTTAAATTGATAAACAAGGGGGAGTTTGGAACACCGTCTAAAACTCTTGATAAAGGGCTTCAATCATTAAACTCTCATATAAACATTTTATCCCTTAATGCACAATCTCTGAACACAGCTAAAAAAGCTGAACTGGAACTTAAAGCCCACCTCCTAGACCTGTTAATAATTGCTGTCACTGAAACCTGGGGTAACTCCCACAGAAATTGGTCTTCTGAGATTCTGGGGTTCAAACATTATTTCAGAAATAGGCCAGATACTAAATCAGGGGGTGGAGTTAGTCTTTATGGCAAGGATAACATCCCTTCATTCCAATCTCCCATCGAACATAACTCAGAGAGTGTATGGGTGTACATCTAACCCAATGGCACCCCCCAAATCCTGGTTGGTACTTGTTACCGCTCCCTCTCACTTGATAGTTCACAAAACTTAAAATTAATAGAAGATATAACCCAGTTTTCTAGTAAGGGGTCAGTTCTCCTTCTAGGAGATTTTAATTTCCCAACTATCAACTGGGATACTCTATTGGGTTCCAATAACAACGAAAACAACTTTCTCACCACTATAATTGATTTGGGTCTGTTTCAACTAGTTAAAGAACCTACCCGGGGCAATAATATTTTAGATCTCGTCATAGCTAGTCAAGATATTCCAGTAAATAATCTACATTTATCTGATCCTCTGGGTAAAAGTGATCATAAATCAATATTCCTCTCCATAACCATTTCTTGTTTCACGGTATCTACCAAAAAAACAATCAAAAACTACGAAAGGGCAGATTTTTATAAAATAAATAATTACTTAAGTAATATTGACTGGAAAAACATCTTATTCCCCCTCAATACCATTGAGGCTTGGGACTTTTTAAAATCACAGATATCCATAGTTGAACAGAAATATGTCCCTAATAAATGCACTCACAACTACAAAGGAAAAATACCCCCATGGTTTAATTCATCTATTAAAAAACAAATACGACGTAAACATAAACTATTTGTACGTCTAAAAAAAAAAAATCCACTCACAAGTAATAATAATAAGTTTATCATACAGTATAGAGAATCAGTAAGAATACTCAAAAAATCAATACTAGCAGCAAAAAGGAATCTAGAATTCCATATAGCACGTACGAAAGACACAGATAAATCCTTATATGCCTATCTAAATAGCAAAAAAGGGAACAACAAAAAAATTGGCCTTCTCATGCTCGATAATAAAATAATAAATTCTGATTCTGTTGTAGCTTCTACACTAAATAACTACTTTATATCAGTATTTATTCAAGACCCCTTACAACCCATATCAGCTACTCCTCCCATAAATAATAATGAGCAACTCGTCCAACAAGAGGACATCTATAATCTATTATTAGCTCTCAAGATAACCACTAGTCCTGGTCCTGATGGTATATGTCCAAAACTCCTCTTGGGCTCCCAAGATACAATTACTCTGCCCTTAACAATTATCTTTAATAAATCTCTTCATGAATCTGTAGTCCCCTCTGACTGGCAAACAGCAATCGTTACCCCTATACATAAACAAGGTTCCTATTCACTAGTTAATAACTATCGCCCTATTAGTTTAACTTCCATTCCCTGTAAACTACTTGAAAGAATTATCAAATCACAACTGGACAAGGAAATATTATCCCTTAATCTTACAGATGTCACTCAACATGGATTTAGAACTGGTTTGTCATGCACCACTGATTTATTAACATTCTATAATCCCATCAGTTCCAACCTTGACTTAAACATTCCTTCCGATGTTATCTTATTGGACTACAGCATGGCTTTCGATACAGTGTCTCATAACATCCTTATTTCCAAACTCACTCAATTAGGTTTTACAACAAATCTTGTGTTATGGATAAAAAAATTGGTTGACTAACAGATCCCAAAGGATACGGGTAAATGGCTCCCTATCAGATTTGGGCAGGGTGACGAGCGGAGTACCACAGGGCTCTGTCCTGGGACCAACTCTGTTCAATATTTTTATCAGTGATATGAAAATTCATTCTTCAAACTCCCTCATAAAATTTGCTGATGATACTAAACTTGGTGGAGCTGTTAATAATGCTATAAATAGACAAACCTTACTCAATGATCTCTCAATAATTGAGCACTGGGCCCTCATCAACAAAATGGAGTTTAATACAGGTAAATGTGCTCTTTTGCATTTTGGGAAAAACAACCCCCAACAAATATATACACTGAATAGCTCCATTATTAAAGTCTCTTGTTTAGAAAAAGACTTGGGGATTCTAGTCAATAATAAGCTGACACATGTTTCACACTGCAAAAAAATTGCAAACCAAGCAAATTCGCTCCTTCGCAGAATCAACAGTACTTTTGTTTCCAGAACTGAGCAGTGTATTATCCCACTCTATAGATCACATATTAGACCGTATATGGACTATGGTTCTCCGTTTTGGAGTCCTTACCTTTGTGGTGATTCTGATAGGCTGGAGAAGATCCAGAGAAGAGTTACAAAATCTATTCCCCACTTGGCTCAGGAAGACTATGAAACCAGATTACATAAAACGGGTTCGCATTCACTTACATTGAGAAGAACGCGTGGGGACTTACTTCAACTCTTCAAGATTATCCAAAACCCAACAATAATGAAGCAATGTGGTATCACCTTTGCAACTAGGAAAATCGGACCCAGACTAAATAATAAACAGCTAAATATAGCCAAATGTAAAACCAATAACAGACAAAACTTCTTTACGGTAAGAACCCTGAGACTATGGAACACACTTCCCCAGGATATTGTAGACTCCCCTTCATTTATGATCTTCAAATCTAAACTGGACAAATGGTTAACCAGATAGGGCCATCGATAATGATCCACATATGTGGAGGACAATATCTATAGGCATCCGCCTTCTTTTGTCCCGCAAACCAAGTAACCAAGTTAAATTTGAGTTGGAAGTCTTTGCATGCAAACTCAGGGTTGGGCCTGTTTATGTACAGCACAGTATCATCATTGAATAGATGCATATTTGCTGATTTGATCCCAGTGTTTATGTTGTTTATGTTTTTTATGTATATAGCAAATAAGGGACCAAGGATAGACCCTTGAGGCATGCTCCTTAGGAGGGTTTTCATTGGAGAAAGGTCAGCATCCCTTAACCTATTGGTACCTATTAGTAAGATAATTGGTAGACCATTTTAAGGGCAGATTATCTACCCCAATATTACTTAGAGCAACTGGGAGCAGGTTGTGGTCCACCATGTCAAAGACTTTGCTAAGGTCAAGAAACAAAGCACATACATAGTTTTTGGTGTCCAGGGCTTCCTGCCTATGATCCATGACCTTTGCAAGCACAGAGATGGTACTCTGACAGGGATGAAAATCAGACTGAACCAGATTTAACAGGTTGATATTTTCCAGAAACTGCCTAAGCTGAGTAATAACTGCTTTTTCGAGCAACTTAGACAAGATGGGAAGCAGGGCTATAGGACAGTACTTATTTAGGTCACTCAAATCATTGGATTTAAATAGTGGCATGATATGGGCAGTTTTCCATTTAGGTGGGAGGGATCTCAGAATGAGGGACATGTTAAAGAGGTGTGTGATTGGAGGGGACAATATATAGTATTCTAGTTTTAGGTAGTAGGGCTCTATGAGGTCAGTACCTGCACTCTTCCTCATATCCAGTTGCAGTAGTAAGTCCTCAGCTTGTTTCACTAAGACCAGACAAAATGAGAAAACTGCATCTTGATTTGGTAAGACTGAAGTGAGGCATTCAGGATTCCAGCTGCACAACTGCGCCTGCAGGTTGCTGGCCGAGGAAGCATCAAATGCCAGCCCTGATATGGCAAAGTGATTGTTGAGTAGGTCAAGTATTTCACATTTATTGGAAGTGATGTCAACGTTAGAAGAGATTTTTGGAGGTATCTAGCTAGCAGAGCAGTGTCCTTCTAGGTCCTTTAGAGTGTTCCAGAATTTTGACAAGCAATTAAAGGAGTATTTGAGTTCAGAGCAGAAATAGTTTGCTTTTTTTGGCTCTAACTAATTTGGTGCACTGGTTTCTAGAAGCCCTAAAAACTGCCCAGTCTGCAAGCTGTTTGATTTTCCTTGCTTGGGTTTGAATCCCACAGCTTCCACTTGCATACTGTGTGACCCTGAGCAAGTCACTTAACTGTCCTGTCCTCCCAGGTCACACCTGTAAAAAAGATTTCAGCTTAGTGTGCTTACTCCTGGTTAAACAACTAAATATGAATATAAATAAATACAGTAATAGCATTGACCAAGAAATGCCACATGATTATGTGTTAAAATCAGATTGATTAGAGACCAAATTACCAGCACAATCAGGGACAAAAACCTAGGATCAGTAAACAAAAAAAAACTATTTGTAACAGTGCCAGTGCCATAGGTGCTAACTCCATGGGTGGTGAGATGCTCAAACACCTGCAAACTTGACTTAAGCACCTTCAATATTTTGAACAAAGCATACAAAAAATGATTACTAGGGTACCCAGACATAGGAAAAATACTACCAATTGGCACAGAGCACCTTTGGGCCATAGGAAAATGCCTACTGGCAGTGAGCACCCACAAAGGTTCATAAAAGTTGACATTCAGGCCAGTGCTAAAGGTACAGCAGATCCTGCCAACTAAAAGAGACCAGTGACCAAATATCCTGCTTTGAACTCACAGGCTCTTCCCTTGAGAAAAAGCCTATGAGTTTGAAGCACCTGGTGTCTGGTATATATATATATATATATATATATACAGAAACACACACACACACACACACACACACACACACACACATATACGAGGCTGCAAAATAAATAAATAGGCTATTGTATGTATTTACTGTATGTATTACAAATAACAAAAATGTTAAATTCTTGGCTTTACTAACTGGCCCTTACCTTCAGGTGAAGCTACGATATTCTTCACAACTACTGTAGTACTGAGTGTAGCTACCTTTCTATCTGCTATTAAGTTAGGCAACACATTTCTTTTCCTGCTTGCACACCTTCCCCCTCCTCGCTCCATTTTATACTTAACTGATGTAGAACATTATCTGGGAAATCTCCACCCCCCACCCCATTTTTTATATCTGCTGATGTAGTGCATTATTTGGGAAATAGTAACCAATCAGAACTGGTAATTGTGCTGAAGATGGAAAATTCAGCAATCAAATATGTGGTAATCCGACCACTAGCACACCAAAGGATTGCTGAAATTACATAACACCAGAACATAGTTTATCACTTATGTTCTTTATTGGATTGTCTCATGTACCGTATAGCCAGTGTGGTGTAAAACTGAGTTTTTGGTTCCATAAAAGGTGCTTAGTATTTACAGAGGAAAAAAAAATACATTATTCAATTCAGACACCATATTGTCGGAAAAGAGGTGTGACCCCAGAGCAGATATTCACCTTCTACTTGTGATGTCAATATTTCCCTGTCAGTACTAGTTCCAGTTATACCTTGTTCTACTAACTAGTGTTATATATAGGGAATACAAAAATGGTTGCAGTGGAATTACACATTTATCTCCATTAGTGAGTAATAAGAACTCCCCAGTGGGAAAACCACAGTTATGCAATTCTAAGTGGAAATAAAATGTTCTAAGTATAATAATATGGATTCTGACTGAAAAAAAAACATGTTTTATAAGTGCAGATATTCATCTCAAAATAACAATTTATTTACCTAATTTATTCACCACTGGTGTGGCATATAAGTTCAATTGCAATTAATTTAGTTATCATTTCAGGATGTTTGCCAATGTATATTTTTAAACCATATGTTACATTGAGTTCTCTAAGAACCAACATATTGTATATCAAACTCTGTTTAAAATTGTAGGATTTAAAAATATTGCATTAATTAAATAAAATGTCCAGGTTGAATATCATTTTATGTTGTGTTGTTATTGTTTGTTTTTTAAATAAGAATGTTACATCAAATTTAATCTGATATCTACCTGTTGGTTTAAAGCACTTTGTCACACCACTTTAAATAGTTTAAAATGTACAGAGGCATAGATTAAGAAATATCTTTAACATTCCAGAATATTTGAAAGCAAAATATGTGTGAATATTTAATGTTATGGAAACAGGTAGACATCCTACTGTATTATGCAGTCAAAGTTTCACGTAATTATTTAATTTTATCAGAAGCTTTTTGTTACCCCATTGATTGCATTGTACAAGTGACAACAGGATAAATCAGTATGCAGTTATCTCATTTATACTGAGTTGTATTTGTTTTCAGTATTTATTTAACTTAGTTGTATATGAAACCAAATGGTTTTCCAGGTAGAAAATTATAAATTTTGAACTCATATATTTACTGATATGTAACATGGTTGCAAATACTATCGGCTGCGGTATATGTGATTACAATGACCCTTAGTTTTGTCAAAATTATATAGTAAAGAGGTAGTAAAGTTATCCAGTAAAAGGATAAGGGAAGGGAGTGTATGTGCTGTGTAGGTACAGTTAAATGTAATGTATTAACCATGAAGACAAGCAATGTGTTCTTGTTTAAATACATAATTTTCTAAAGTAATAAACAAATAAATGGCATATAGAATGTTTCGTTTCAATGTGTGATTTTCAGTTCAGTAATGTAACCATGTTCTGGAAATAAGGCAACTCCCTTTGTAGTATTTTGAACAACCTCCCTTGCCACATTAAATAAGAAAATTAAAAGATCCAGTAGTGATTTAAAAGGAGAATCATTAATGCTAAAAGCCCATCAATCCTCATTGCACTGGAGTATTTGGTTATTATCTTAGCTTGTCGAGTGTTTGCATTAAAGCTGCATAATACAATAGTGACTAGTTAAGCAGGTCTCAACATCAGGGGACAGGGCTTTTTCAGAAGAAGCACTTCATGAACCATGGGTCGCCACTGGAGAAAGACTAGTAACTGAATGATAGTTATTTCTGTAAACTTCCATCACATGCAGGCAAACACTTCAACAGCCGAGCATTGAGAGGTAGAGTCCATGCAAAGGAGTACTTACCCCTCGGGTAACCGTACCTTCTGTTGTGTTGCACTGAACGTATCCTGTACTATATTGTCTCCACTTGTTGTTAGCTTCCCACGATAGCCCTGTTAAGCTGTCATGTGTCTTGATGTAAACCTAGGTTTTTGACTTGCTGTTTTTTCACTCAACTCTCCTTACACAGTTTATGCTCATCCTGCATCTTGTTGTAAACCTCGCTCATGATTGTATGTAAATTCTCTGTAACCCAGTTTGTAACCTTCCCGGGTCTCACCTGAAAATAGGCACTTGGCTCTCTAGTGTGACTTGCCTGGTTAACAAAAGCAAATAAATAAATAAAGTGGGTTTCTCAAAAAAGTGACACTCAAATACTGAATTCTCTTCGCTGGGAAGGGAAGTTTGCCTCTAGTATTTGTCAAGGTCCTGTACAGCACAGATATTGTAAATGTTAACTTAAACCTTTCACTGGTTCATTTTATATCTGAAAAAATGTAAAATGACGGGCACTGCAGTTGCGCATAGTAGTGCAGCATTTGGATTCGAAATATTTTCGATGGATGTCAACAGCTTCAGTTTGGAAGTAACTATTTCTATCACTCCAAGACTTTCAACGGCAGATTAAATCCCTTTGTTATGTACTGCCCAACTCTGACCAACTATGACCACGTTGGTTCAGTGTGTTATTACGCCCAAGGAATCCCTAGGAAAGTCATGCCAATGTTGAAAGTACAACAGGAAAATGTAAAAAAAAATGTTTGATCATATCTGCAAGTTTTCTTAGTGGGCTATATTCATTCATTCTCTTTCTCTCTCTCTCTCTCTCTCTCTCTTCACACACATACACACACACACACACACACACACAATTTTGGTACTTTACTTTAATGCTATATTGTAAAATTCTCTATTTTTTGGTGGAGTCTTTTTTGATTTTGGATGCTCCTCCCCCCCCACACACACACACAGCACCTTTCCACGTTTACAAAATAATAGTGTCACCAGATGAGGATCAACAAGATCTTACATTCTATATGCCTCATACTGCTTTTTGCAGAAGAAAGGTTGACACCTTTCAGATTAGGTCAGGGCCCTAATTTGTGTGAGCCTAATAAAGGAATTCAGTGTTAAGGCAATTAAAAGACAAGAGAAACAGTTGTTTTTATTTGCTTTAGATAAATTTAAAAGAGAGTTTGAGTTGTGTCAAATGAAACAAGGGAATGAAAAAAAATGTGAAAAATCAGAAAGGCTAAAAATAGGGATTTTTAAATTGTTTGGATTGTGTCTAATCTCAGCATTAGAGTGCTGCAAAAATGCCCCTGCCTGATGCACTTGGCACAATTGTATGATTTTTATTGTTGGAGGTAGATTGATTTGGAAGCTATGTATCCGAAACAACGTGTAGATAAAATAAGGAGACTTAGTAGGTCCCAGTGCCCCTGGTTGTTGCCTGTGGTGTCCTCTTCCCCAGTGAAACAAAAACACTTCTCTGCATTATTTCTGCAGCACCCCCCAACACACACACACACACACACACACACACCCCACCACCATGTGAAAGCTGAGGTTGATCTGAACTTTCAGTGAACTGCAGATTAAACAGGGACTGAGAGCGGCCGGACAGGCAGTTTGTTGTTAGCCACCTTTCAGAAGCTCTTTCAGACTATGTCAATATTGATCACTTTCAATCTGATTACCCAAGAGGAAAACACCAGAGTCTCTCAACTGGCACAAAAATAAAAGTCTCAACTTTAAAGGTACACCAAGGAACCCATATAGACTGTCAAGACACACAAACCAGAAAGCATTGGAAGACAATGGTTGTTTTGCAAAATAAATAATGGCGGTGCAGAGCTAGCGAGTGAGATGGACATGCAGGCATAGCGTGCATGTACCCTGAAGACACGTTTCATGCAGTGATTGAAGCGGACCTTTTCTTTGAAGCCAATACCATTGCTGTCAATCTGCTGCCCTACTCATCTCGCTGCTCCGTTGGTGCATATGGGATGCACCCCACAGATTGAGCACTTCACTGGCAGTGACAGGCACACACCTCCAGCAAGTTGTATTCTCCCAAGATGTTTCTTGTGCATGCGCAAGCAAACATAAAAATGAAAACATTTATAGTAGCATTACATTGTCAACTCAGAACACTGTCATCTCCCTGACTGGCTACAGATCTGAGTCACTGGCATAGTACCAAAACACATTTCAAGACTACCTATTCTGGGAACCTTAAAACACTGTCAAAGCATTTCTGGTTACGCTTATGTTTTTTGCACTGATCGTACTTCCAGTTCATTGTAATAGTCATACTGTGGTCATCACAAAGTCATGGCATACTTAATTCAGTATGTTGAAAGTCATGTCATGGCTAGATGAATGCATTAGCTTGTGTTGTCACTGTAAAGATATACTAAAATGAGTCATCATGAGTTACTGGAAATGTCATCAATCGTGTATGGCTACCTTGCTTTTGTGAAGTAGGAAAGCTTGCCAGTGATCCACTTATCATACACAACTGAACATAGAGCTCTATGAGCAGGCGAGTCAGTCTTGAGCCACGGGTTCTGTTCATCGTGACGGTTCGGTGCATGCAAACATTGATCTACATCTCCGGGTCTCTCGATACTCCACACATGCTGATTCACCACATGGTGCAATACTCCACGCCAAATGGACTGAAAGACAGTGACCAAAACACCCAGGTAAGTAACAAGTGAATAATCCAGAGGCACTATGGTTTCTCGGGAAGCACAACCTTACCGTCAGCCACTACTCACTTTGACCACAATTTGCAGATGCAAACCAAAAGTGGTTAATTGCATCTCTGATCCAGGGCTTCAAGTCCCTGTTACACTTCTGTCCTGCGAACTGTTAAAATGGGTTGATTAGAAAGGCACTGATCACTCCTCACTGATTACCTTGCAGTATCCTGATACACTACTGCAATTACAGGAACTGAACTTGTTTTAATGTATGACCATGCAGGTGTCATATATGTTAGCACAACTATAAACTGTTACCTTTGAGAGACGTTAGTTTATGGCCTTGTTTCCATGCCACAGATCTGGTTGGTATGATATTCCAGAATACTTCTCTGTGGAAAGAGGAAAAAAAAAACATTATGGAACATGTTGCAATGTGACTGATGTTGGTGTGAATGCCGAAGTTATGAGGGTGCACATACTCATGATGGACACTGTCTGTGTGAGTGCATCTGTGACAACCTCGGCCACAGGAATTCCACATTGATCCATCTTCTGAAGGCAGCGCTGAAAGGCTGCTAGCTCCATATTTGTGGGTTTTCCTCCAACTTCTCGAACATCCACTATTTCAATATCTACAATGCATTTTGTTGCATTGTCCATCACTGTATTAGTCTGGTACTTTGCAGAGTATCCCAAACTGTCATTCCGACCATCACCAAGTAGAACCAGTGGCTGTTGCAGGGATTGAAAAATTTCAGTCTGATAATGTGGCCAGTACTGAAGTACAAAGGGAGACACATACAGCCGTTGAATGGCATGGAATGTTGACTTAGCTGGAACTGGCATATTCATAAACTTCAACAGAAGTGCTGTTTTTCCAAAATTGTTACCACTCAGAACAATGTTTGAACATGACATGAAGTTGCCTGCATGGATACGCTTGATCATTGGCTATGACCACCATGACTGTTTGTGTCCCTGGGAGCATGCAGCAATGATCTGGAGTGCTGTCCCAGATTTTCTGGTCGTGATATTCACCTTCCTGGTGCATGTCTTTGAAAAGCATTTCAAAAAAGCAAGTTTGGTGAGGCTTATGAGACAGTGGTCATATGAAATGGAAGTTTCCATTTTATGTATATCCCGCTCATCAAAGTGCATCTGTACATTTCCCTCATTGTCCATTTCTATGTCTTTTTCAGTACAGCTGAGATCACAGTCTTCAGGTACCACACTGGTGTCCTCACTGTCACTCTTGAAGTAACTGAAAGGAAAGACAGAGATGAATTATGCCCAGTGCTAACACATACTGTGAGCAGCTATTGTCTTTGAAGAAATGTCACCAACTACAGTACTCACTTGAAGCCAGAGAAACATGAGTGTTACTGCATATTCTTAGCACCATTACCACATCACTAAAGCCATTATGCATACATGGAGTGTTCCCACGCATGGGAGAGTCAAGAGTTCCTACCCTGAGGCATGTGGATGGTAGGAGACATCCAGAGTGTTCAACTGCGCTGTTGGAACATCACTTGCTGAATCCAGACACAATTCCTCCACATGGCTGCAGGAATGAGAAAGGCATATTTACAATGAAGAGTTATGATGCAAGTTTTCCAATTACTGTGTTTCAGTCACAGTAACTTACGTTTTCACAACAGGCTGAACCTCATGAGCAGGAGTGGAACACAGTGGATGTTGAGTGCTAGAAACAGGTGATGACACAGAGATGTTGGTGTCAGCATGACTCATCCTGAGTTGGCAATTGTCTGTAATAATAAAAGCATTGCACAATCTTTATCCACATAACCTATACTTGTAAAAGCTGTGTCACAGTATGGATAACTGTTGAACAATTGTGGTATACCAAGATAAAAAGTCAAGGCACAATGGAGAATATTGCTGCACAAAGCATATTGCACACTGCTGCATTAACTTAGTCTCTGTTCATCCTCTACCATGCTTAAGAAAGCCATCTTCACAAGTCAGCAGGGTTTTTTTTTGCCCTACAATGTAAAGTGTGTCAAGAAGGACACTATCAACATGGTGGCTTCTGCATGTCTATGTTGTGCAGTACAGATGTACTGGCGATGCAAGTTCGCTGATCACCTGGCGGCATGTTCTCAGAAGCACAATGTGTGAATGCTCCCATGCACCAAACAGTGCACGGCCATATTCAGAGTACTCTGTGGGCAAGTGGAAAGACACAGCAATAGAATGTCTGAAGCATGCAGCAAAATGAAATTTGATGTGTTCAGATTACACAGAAAGGTTTGCATTGTCATTGAAGCAGAACCACACAGCACTTAATGGAATGTTATTGACATGTCTGCTGGCCATGCCACATGGTAATAACAACCAGTTATTTCAATCTGTTGAAAAGATACACATCGGTTCAACCATAGGACAGCACAGCGCATTCATTGTGCTAGCTAATTGAACGTGTTTGTTGGGCTCAAGGCCTATACCATGGACAGGCCACAGTAGTATCTGGACTTGAGAAATTGTGTGCACAGATACCGTAAACCAAAATCAATCATAGAAATCTCTGTCCCGGGGGGGGGGTGAAGTTGAATGTCAAGGATTTTCCATTAAACATAGGGAGGTATTTTGATACTATGGTGTTAGGACATGCTACTGATCATCAGTGCTCCCATCATGTCATGTCATAACATTTTTTTTGTGCGGTGCCAGGAGTGCAATGTCTGACATGTCTGAACCTGGACAAGAAAGTGATCCGGGCAATGCATATGTTCACTTACAGACAAACAGCCAAACCATTCAACAAACAGCAAATGAAGATAGTATTACTCACTAACAGGCACCTCCAGAGGCTGAACTGGTAGCCAACATCGTTCAACACTGTGATCACTGCAAATAACATTAGACAAGGCCTGATGACATAACCTGTCTTTTAGTTAAAGTTACTGTATGTGGATGAAATGGCATGCAGTACTCCTACTGTAAAAATGTAACATGAATTGTGCTAACTCCTCATCTTTTTGAAACCCTTTCTGTGTCTTCAGTGCTGTCCACTCTTCATAGGCAGAACCCAGGTTGACCAACTTTCAGTGGTAGTCATGGAATTGTTGCAGTCTGCGATGCTTGCATGAGGCTGGTGAAGTGTTTGGCTGATGACACCTTCTCTGAGCAGCAAACATGTTGGCATCTCTTGTTTCACCTAGGTATGGAATGGCACATGAATGTTTGTCAGCATCAAAGTCTGGTGTTATGCATCAGTTGAACACTTGCTTTGAAGTGAGGTACATGTAAAGTCTATAAAATGACAGTCAACCAGATCAGCTCCCCTGTCCTGGAGGTTATACCCCTGTCAGTGTAGACCAGCATTATGTTGTCCTTCATAGCTGCCTCTCTACATTGCACTCTTATTCATTGAGCACCTAATGACCCCCAAGAGACTGCTCTTCCTCTGACACTGCTGCCTTCCCCCCTCCACTCAGACACACACAAATGATTGCTCCTCCTTGTGTTTGCCACGCATCAATACAAACATATGAAGAAGCCAGCAGGAGAAGGCCATTTCGTCTACCAAGTCTGCTCCTACTGAAGGTTCCCCAGCTTGATCTTTTATTTTTATGCTCCTCACCCCTGCCCTTGGGCTGGCCACTCCTTCAGGCCCTTCAAGGCACCCTGCCAGGCACCCAACCCTCCCAACCCCAACTCACATTGCAGCCATCATCCCCAGTGTAACCCTGTGTGACCTTTCGCCAGATGGGACCCCCTCCTCTGAGAGTGAATTTACTGGTGGGGCATCCAGCACACTTTCAATTGGCCCTGGGAGCTCCAGCTGAGGCAGTTATGGCTGCCTATGGTGATCTGGTGTCCACAAGTGCCAGAAAGCCATCATCCAGTACGCCCAGGAGCTTTTTCTCTTTTTCTCTCCAGGGGCGTGGTGTGCCACTGACGTCAAGGCACAAGCCAAAGTCCACTGTGCCCCTAAAGCAATGAGCCCCCTGTGCACTTGCTGAGCTCCCAGCCTCTGCTAGGAGTCATCCAGCATCGGGCACCATCCCTGCCCTCCCCCCAGGTGAAGGAGAGCAGTCTTCCTATGCTGAAGCCTTCTCCTCCCTGCCATCCCACCAGCATCATGGGTCCATTTCTGAACGTAGGTTGCTATTGCCACTAGTGGAAATTGAACCTCTGCACCGACAGGCCATCCCACGGCTTGATATAATGTTCTTGTGCTCCATCCTCCTCCTTCCATCCTCCCTGTCCATGATCCTTACCTTCCCCCATGCCTATCCTAGCCATTGTTAAACTTGCCCATTGTCTTCAACGAGCAAGATAACCTCTTCTGGCAGCACATTCCAAGTGTCTACCATCCTCTCTGTGAAGAACTGCTTCCTAACCTCCATCCTCAACCTCCCACCCTCAAGCTTCAGACTGTGCTCCCTTGTGTTATGGTTGTCACTCAGCTTAAATAGACTTTCCTCATTAACCTTATTTATAACTTTCAAGTACTTAAAGGTCCCAATCATGTCCCTTTTCTCTCTCTCTCTCTCCTGTGTTAAAGTGAGTACATGTTCAGTGCCCTCAATGTCTCATCTGCCTTGTCTTGCTGACTGTCTACTGTCTTTGTAGCCCTCATCTGGACCTTCTCCAGCAGGTTCATATTCTGTTTGAGATGTGACCACAAGTACTAAACTAAATACTGTAGATGCGGCCTTACCAGTGACCTGTACAAGGGCAGTATAACGTCCTGTCTCCTACTACTGATCCCCCTAGCTATGCATCCCAGCATCTTGTTTTCCTTTGCTGCTGCTTTCTTGGACTGCGTGGAGTGGTTCAGGGTACTAGTGATCATCACTCCCAGGTCCTTGTCCTCCTCTGATGTAGATACTCGGATTTCACCCAGGTTGTATTCTGTCCTCGGTAATTCGTAGCTGCAATATGCATAGCTTTGAATTTCTTGGCATTGAAGCCAAGTTGCCAGATCATAGACCACCTCCCTAGCTGTTCCAGATCTTCCCGTAGGTCCTGTATCCCTTCAGCTGTGTCCACTCTCCCACAGAACTTGATGTCATCTGCAAATAGGCACATTTTCCTGTTAATGCCATCCCCACTGTCATAGATGAAGACATCAAAAAACACCGGCCCCAGCACGGAGCCCTGTGGGACCATACTGGTTGCCTCTCTGGTGCCAGATAACTATCCTCCCACAACCACCCTCTGGGTTGTATGTTAAATGCAGCACCTTGCACTGTTTGGAATCCAACCCCAACTGCCATGTGTCTGACTAGATCCCCAATTTTGACAGTTCATGTTGCAACCACTGCCACCACCCCATGTCATTCAATTCTGCTCACATCTTGGTGTCATCTGCAAACAGTCTGATCTTGCTCTTGATGCCTACCAAGATGTGTGCTATAAAAATCAAAACCAGCACTTCACCCAACACTGTTCCATGCAGCACCCAGCTAGTTACCACACCTGGAGCTGACAGCTACCCTCCCACAACTTCGCTCTGCTGCCTTCTCTGGAGCCAGCACAGTACCCATCCTACCATCATCACCATGGCCCCCTGGGATCTTCAGGCTTACTTCCTAGGATCCCACATGGCACCTAATCGAAAGTCATAATAAATTCCTGGTACAGGACATACACTGCATGGTCTTTGTCTGGCTGCCTACTTACCCAGTCATAGTAATCAACAATGTTAGTCTGACAGATCTGCCTGGTAAGAACGCATGCTGTATACTGTCCTACACACCGTTACCTTCCAAAAGGGAAACTAGCCTCTCCTTGTGGATTGTCCCCATAAGCTTGCCCACTGTGGTTATGAGGTTTACCAGTATATAGTTCGTTTGCTTACTCTTGTGGCCACTGTTATGGAGTGGAACCACCCGGGCCATCCCCCAGTGTTGATGTGTGGTCCCTGAATCCCAGGAGGCATTGAACATGACTGCCAAGGTCTCCACCTAGGTTTATGCCAGTTCCCTCAGCACCCCATGGTGTATGCCTTCAGGCCCTACTGCCTTGTCCACCCTCAATGCCCTCCAGCCTGCCAGATCTCTGTGCCCTGTGATTCTCCCATCTGTCACCATCCCCACCCCTGGGCCTGTACCCCCTTGGGTACTGCCCTTCATTCTCCTTGGTGAGTACCAAGCTGAAGTATTCATGAAACACTTCTAAATACTCTGTCCTTGTTTCAACACACACCCATATTCCTCTTGATCCTCACAACTTGGTCCTTACCACTCTTTTTCTCCCTGGTGTACATGAAAATGTTCTTTAATGCTCTGTGACAACCTGGGGTCAACAGGTGCCTCAGCCACCCTTGCTGCTCTTGTCACCTCCTTGATTCCTTCAGGTAAGCCTCTCTATCACCCCACCCGCTTCTTTGAACCTAATCAGTGATGCTCCTTTAGTTCCTTACTTTATCAATGATGCTATGGATCACCCAACTAGATCTATTTACAGTAGACCTCTTGCTGTGGACCCTGACACAGGTTGTGGTTTCCACCTCCATCCTTAGCTCAGTGATCTCCCACCTCTGCTCTGTGTTCATACTGGATGTATTCTGGGCAGATAATGCTTTACTACTTTCCACATTCTCTTTAAGTTTGAGTTCCTGAAGTCTAATACCATTGCACCCATTTCTGCTCCTTCCTTCACCATATTTATTGTGACCCACAGTGAGTGATGTTCACTCCCTGTCAGCAGTTCCTTAACCATCCCTCAGAAACTTACCATTTGCCAGCACAAAATCTATGGTGTTCCCTAGCCAGGTCAGCTCACTGACCATTTGCAGCAGGAAGCAGGTCTGGAAGGAAAAGTATGCCTCTTTGCAGATGACACAAAGATATACAACAGAGTTGATACGGGGGGGGGTTAAAGGATGAGAAGGAACTTGCTAATATTGGAGGAATGGTCAGATGTAGTGCAACTTAGATTTAATGCAAAGAAGTGCAAAGTAATGCACCTGGGAAACAAAAACCCAGGAGAAAAGTACACAATGGCTGGGGAGGTACTAACAACAAGGACATGGAAAGGGACTTGTGGGTGGTCATATCACATGACGTAAAGGTGGGCAAGCAATGTGAGAAGGCAATAAGGAGAGATGGGGAATACTAGAATGCACAGGGAGAGGCATCACAAGTAGAAAATGGGAAGTGGTTATCCCATTGTACAGACAGTTGGTGAGACCTCATCTGGAGTACTGCGTGCAGTTTTGGAGACCCCATCTCCGCAAGGACATAGACAGGTTGGATGTAGTCCAGAAGATGGCAACTAAAATGATGCAGGGTCTGCATCAGAAACCATATGAAGAGAGACTGAGAGAGCTTAATATAGAAACATAGAAGTTGACGGCAGATAAGGACTGCAATGCCCAACCAGATTGCCCATTTCTTTTTCTGCTTTATAAATGTGCCATCGGCCTTTGCTCTGTCAATGGCCTATCTATTCATACAGATCTGTATTGCTCCCTTATGCCTGTCCCATGCCTGTTATAAGCCCTGCACTTTATCTATTTCCACCACTTCCTGAGGTAGGCCATTCCATGCATCTACCACCCTTTCTGTGAAAAAGAACTTCCCACATTGCCCCTTAATTGGCCTCCCTCTAATCTCATGCTGTGTCCTCTTGTCCTGCTATGTTTCTTATATTGCAACATATGTATACCCTTGATGAAAGGAGGGACGGGGGGACATGATAGAAACTTTCAAGTACCTGAAAGGAATCAAGAAAAGTACCTCAAAGGAATCAAAGTCCAAGAGGGTAGCATCTTTCAGAAAAAGACATGTGCAAGAACAAGGGGGCACAATTTAAAGATAGATGGGGGATGACTCAGAGTCAATGTGAGGAAATAGTTTTTCGTGAAGAGAGTGGTGGACGCATGGAACCACCTTCCTGGGGAGGTTGTGGGGTCAAAAACAGTGGGGGAATTCAAACATGCATGGGACATACATAAGGCAATTATAGTGGGGGGTAGGAGTAAGTAGGCTGTTGGTTAACTAGAATCTTCAGCTTATCCAATAGGTAGGGAAATGGGCAGACTGGGTGGGCCAAGCGGTCTTTATCTGCCATCGAAGTCAAAGTCTAAGCTATCCTGAAAGACATCCACAAGTACCTGCTCACTTTGGTTGGAGGTGGCTGGAATACTACTGCCCACTCCTGGCAGGTTGAAGTCCTCCACAATCATGGTGCTTTACCTCCTGCAGGTTCCTCTGATCTGCATGGCCAATTCCCTGTGTAGCTCTTCCATTTGTGAAGGTGCCCTGCATACCACCTCATCCCGACAGTAGTATTGGTGGAATCTAGGTTATGTACCCCTAATGACTACATATTTCCCTCCTCCCCTTCCACCCAAACACACTTCAACCCATCTCTTACATACAACACCACCCTCCTTTCCCTCTTATACTGTCCGTATGAAATAACCAATATACTGGTTTCACTAGGTCCCAGTCATGGTAAGGGGTGTCCCATTTTTCTTTGATGGCTGCCATGTCCACCTCCCCTTCTGCGATGATAGCATGTAACTGTGCTGTTTTGTTCTCCAGCAGTACATGCATTCCATGTGTCTACCTTCAGCCACTTTTACTTCCCCCTACTTCCTACCCATTCTCCCTTACTATCTTGGCAGTATTGGTCCTTTCTCCATTCCCGCTGATATGGGGGTTCTTCTGGTTATGCCTCCCTTTCACTTGATTCTGTATGCCTCCTGCCCACATGCCAGTACCCATTTGTAGTTAGAAATTCATTCATTTGTTATGTATTGTTGGAATTTTTGTTTCAAAACCCTCCTTCAGTCATGGTTTTAGTGATGGCTATCCTTAGCATAGACATTATTGTTTTCACAGGTTATTCCCTGTTCCCACACCAGCCCATACCCTTTGACTGGACACCAAGCTGTTAGCCTCGTGGTCAATTCATATATACTCTGCTTCCTTGCAGTGCTCACCCTGGCCACTTGAAGTGCTTATGAGAAAGCTATTAATCCTCCTCCTGTGACCTCACCCCCTAGCTCCTGAACCTTCGTTTGAGGTAGCACTACCATATTTCCACAACGTTCTGTATCATATTTTCACAACACAAACCCCCATTCCTGACATGTGTCCCAGCAATGCGTGATCCCACCCTTCCACATGTGAGACTGGGAAGTAAACTATGTAGCACAGGTGCCAGTTCAAAGCTGGTGGAGTGGGTGGACATCTGGCTACAGGATAGACAGCAGATGATGATAATTAGAGGGGAATTCTCATCCCATAAGATGGTGACAAGTGGGGTTCCACAGAGGATGGTGTTGGTGCCAGTGCTGTTTGGAATACTTATTGCAGACAACTCAGAGGGCATCATCAGAAGGATCAGTCTATTTGCAGAGGGCACCAAGATGGGGGTAGTGGTGGATTACCAGGAGGGGTGCCGAGGGCTTTAGAAGGATGTAGAAATTCTTGAGTCATGGTCTGACAAATGGCAACTCGTGTTCAATGCAAAACATTGCATAGTGCTACCCTTCAGAACAAAGAATCTGAGGTAAGGCTACCATCTTGGGGGGTGCGACTACAAGTAACAGGGGAGGTGGAGGAGGAGAAGTATCCGGGGGTGCTCTTCATGGGGGCAATGAACCATTCTGCACAATTCAGGAAAGCTGCAGAAATGGATAACAAAATGCTGGGATGCATCACAAGGGGCATAAACTCGAGAAGAAGGGAGTTGATTCTTGTATTATACAGATCATTGGTTAGACCACACCTGGAGTACTGCATGCAGTACTGGAACCTGTACCTACAGAATAACATTAGGCTGATGGAGGGGGTGCCACATAGGGGAAAAAAATGTTTCCGGGTCTGGGGGATTTGCCATATGAGGTCAGAATGAAGGAGTTAAACATGTATTCACTGGAGGAAAGAAGGAACGGGGGGATATGACTGAGACCTTCAGATGCATGAAGGGGATAATCAGGACAGGCACAAAGGTTATATTGAGGATGAGTTGGGGGCACTAGGGACCATGACATGACATTGAATGGGGTAAGAGTCAGGAGGGAGGTGAGAAGGTATTTCTTTCTGGAAAGGGTGGGGGTAGAGTCAAACACAGTACCAGCAGAGGTGGTGGCATGTAATGTATTACAATGATTCAAGAAGGGGTGGTACATGGCAAAGGGAAGGGTAAGGGGAAAGGGGATGGGTACAGCTGCTGAATAAGGGAGCTAGCTGCAAAGTCGAGCACACTCAATAGACTGGATGCCCTTTTTCTGCTGGCAAATTTCTTATGTTCGCATTTACTGGCGACGACTGTGTGGCAGTGAATTTTCAGTGTATGTGCAATGTGAAATTCACTGTTAACAGTACTTTGTCAGCCACTCAGTAAGGAAACATCAGATATTTAATGCCAGAAAAGCTGTGGAGGAGTTAGGTACCCGTGAGCAATAGTTAAATATTATGCAATAGGGGAATTGCAGTGATAGTTATTTGTCCCAAAAGGTAACGGTAGAGGGCACCAGTTGGACCCATGTTTTCCATAGTCAAGGGGGTAGTAGTTAGAAATGTGTTTACGTTTCTTGTCAGCCATGGAGTACTGCAGATCCTGTTCTTGTGTAACTCAGAAAATATGGCAGAGGATGAGCTGAGATACAGTGGGAGGCACATCACTCAAAATTCATTCACAGCTAACTGATCTCTGCATGGGCACATGGTCACACTGGAACGGTAGCAAAAGGACATTGACAGGAGGTGAAAAGAGTGTATGATTAATTGACACTCTTTTCATAGATGGAAAGGAAATGTCATATGACTTTAGCAAAGAGAGGTGGACAAATTGTGAAATGGAAATTGCCAAGGTGAGATGACCTTCGAAAAGACTGGTGGACAAAAGGGTGTATGTATGGAAAGTGTTCTGCTACAAGAAAAGTACAAGTTACCTGAAATGGCAAACAGTTCTGTATGGCTGCAGTGTACAGCAACAAAATTGGTGGACTTCCATGTTCATTTGTTCATCTTAATGAATAAAATCCTACAGCAGAATCACAATTTCCCTGCATGGACGTTGGAGTTAATGTTCTTAGTGTACTGTTATTAGGACTCCTATTCATAACTTTAGACCTTGCATACACTTGGCACCTTTCCCCCAAACCAGGAATAAATATAAATATTTATGTACCCTAACCCCACAACACATAATATCCTCGAGCCTGGTGTTTGCAACACTGCCAGTGGTAATGCTTTTACTGTTATGCCGTCCTGTGGTTTGATGCCATTCTAGGAACAAGTTAGGGGGTCAATGGTTTTCAAGACTGAGAAAGCACAGTGTTTACAAAAGGTGTTGTATCCTGCTCTAAACATATATAGTGATTGAACAGACATACTATGTTCCTCACGATCATATCATGGTTTTTAAGGAGATGTGCAAACAAAAATTAAGAGTGGTACACATCATAATCTACCTCATGAGCACAGAGGCGTACTATTCCCATTGTCATCAGCACGCTGTTCACCACATCACTTATGTGATGTGTCAGCCAGTATGATAGGCATTAACACATCCTTATAGATGAATTTACTCCCCTTCAGCAAGCAGAAAGAAGGGCATAATTCATATATTTCAATTGGCAATCACATGAAATACTAATACTCCAGGCAAAGTATGCACAGAACACACCACAGGTGACAAAACAATGAGCGTGACCACAGTCACAATATTGACAGTGTAAACATACCAAGCACAGTACTACTAGCAAAGGAGTGTAACACCTTTGGTTTATTCACTGAGCTTGGCAAGTTTAGACACTGTACAATGTGACCCATTCCTTCCCTTGCAATACACACCTATTGCACATTATGGATATTACATCACAGACCAGAAGAATGCATTAGGCAACCTGCAGGGACACCATGTGCCCCACAACAAGTGTGTGACTACACAGTGCACTATTATTGATAGACGTCACAGGTCAGTATAAGACCAGTACCACACATACCTCAGTATGCCTACCACCACTGCAAATGACTACAGCTGTCACTATTGTCTGCAGCAACAATATGTAACATAACAGCTGCAGTATGATGGAAAACATTTAATTAGCAGGCTGAAAAAGTGGAGTGACACTCCACTACATAGCATTCAAAACAAAAGCACTACATGCCTCTCAACTGTCCATGATTCTCAGGGACGTCCCTGTGCTGGACACAATCTTTTACTGTGTTTCTCCTAAGAGTAGCATTTTACAGACTAAACAGAGAGGATCACATAATTAAAAGTTATGTGGGGAATGTCAGCAAATACATTCACATGCGACTCTTATCAATAGCTGCGTTGGCACAGCAGGAATATTTTTCTGACAAGTTCCGTTTCTGCTGTGTGTTAAACTTTGAAAAATGGAGCCGGGTTAAGACCATCTGTCTGCTTTCTCCATGACTTTTAAGATAGGGACTTGCGTGAGCCCAGGAGTATTATGAGAATGTAATGAGTGCCAGCGATCACCGGAACAAGCTGATAAAATAAAGTACATCACCGAGGAATAATTTATGGCTGGGTTAGATCACGTACAACAGGAGTAGTCATTGTGGGTTAACACAGCTAGCACAGTTTCAGGGGAGGGAGAAAATCAGGACTGAACTAGCTAGCAGTGAAAGTTAAGGGGAGAGAACAAAATACCACTTCACTGAAGAAAGTGAGCACAAGTGAAAGAGCACTTTATTGATTATTACTGAGAAAACAATGAAGGTAAGGTCCAGTATCCTTCTTAACAGTGCAAACTGTCACATCTAATATTCAATACCACTAGCATGAATGCGCACAAGGAAGAGATCACAGGAAGTAAACAAAATATGCACTGGGACGCTGGGGAGGAGCGCAGCTAAAGTACAGGGAGCAGACATACAGTATTTCCTGTAGCGCTTTAATGTGAAACTTAAACTATTTATATTTACTAAACAAAGCATCGTAGGCAGAAAAGAATTTCAGGTATGTAAACCTGATTTATGAATGCAGAATTACAGGCAAAAAAGGGAATTTCAGTATTTACTTCCTGGTTTGGTAGTACTGCTGCTTTAAGATGGTGACTGCCACATTCTTTTTTTTTCTCATGACCACCAAATTATTTCTCACAACAAGTAAATCATGAAAATAAGCACTCAGAATTGATGTTTTTTTCACTGGTTGAGCTAGAGTGTTATCAAAAATGTTTTACTTTAAATTCTTACATATCTGGAACCATATAATATTTTTTTCATGAAACTTTTGAAAGACACTACCTTAGTACAGACCTCTTCTGCCTTGAAATTTTTGTAAAAATAATTATGCACCATTTACACTGTGCATGACAATAAAAAAAAATAACCCCTCTTAAGAATGGGAAAACCAAACACTGTGGGCCTGATTCCAGAAGGGGATACACTAGTGTGAAGTGAGATATGCCAAACCCCATGAGGTGTCTCACTACTTATGCCAGGTGATACGCCAGCCCCTATTACAAGAGGCAAGATGCACCATGGTGGCTGCGGGCTACGACAGTCATGGGTTATGCCACCCACTACACTGCAGCCCACAATGCCTGCTGCAACTGTGGGTTACGACAGCAACTTAGGCCAATTCCAGGAGGGTGGCTGTCATAACCTGCAGTTGCAGTTCTGAGACACACAGTGGCATACCGGAATTGTGACAGCTCGGAGCTGTCTTAAGTGGCATTCGATGGCTGGCACCATTGGATGCTGCCATGCAGTGCCCCAGCAATGGTGCCAGGATGACTCCCAAGCCCCTACTAACACACCCCCCTACCCCCAATCCCGTGATCTTCTCTGACCCCTGATGGTCTATTTCTTGTGTGCCCCCTGATGTCTGTGCCATGCATCCTGCCCCCATGCCCCCTGGTGTGCCCCAAGGTGATCCAGGGCTGGGTGGCTTCGGAAGACCACCTGCCACAAGCTGCGACATGTGGCTGTGATATGCCATGCATGTGGTGGTAACCTACGCATGGTGTATCCTGCATGTCACAATTGCTGGGATCCTGCCACTCTTGGAATGCTGTGTAGGGTCCCTGGTGTAGGGGTGAATGGCATAACTTGCAACTGTGTGCAACTTATGCCATTCATCTTAGAATCGGCCACTGTGTTGTTGTTTTTTTTTTTTATTTTGTGTCATTCTGTATCGTGAAAAAAAACAAGATGCCATCAGGAAACCTTTCACATCTTGAGACTGTGCCAGCCAAACTATGTCTGACGAATTTGGGGCTATTTTGTCAAATGCCACCAAAGTGATTAAGGTGCCAAAATTATAGTTTAACATTAAACAACCTTCTCAACCTTTACTCTAGAGGTGCTGCCACACCCCTATTATTATAGGGATGTGGTAACACCACTATATTTTGGGTTAAACAGGGGCTTCTATGTTAAACATAAAATTTTGAACATTAATGTCTTCACAACCAGTCAATGGATTTGCACAAACTTTTCCACACTTGGTCTTGTGGGGTAGATCTCTTGAAGTGCCACGTTTTGTTCCAGTCAGATGTGTGGCTTGCAAGATCTGGATAGTGAAAAAAGTGAATTTTTCATAGTTTTGTGAGATTGGATTGAATATATTTTCTTTGAATTTGACTACCACCCAGATGGTTTCCAATTTTGGTCAAAAATTTTCAGGGTATTTATTTATTTAGTATTTTGTTGACCGGGTAAGTGCACTTGACAAATTCTGGCTATTTTCTGGCACGAACCGGGGAAGGGGGATTCAAATGAATGCCAAGTGACTTTGAACCAGATTAAGCTGTTGGAGGTAGAAGGGGGCTACCCCACAGATGTGCCTTTTGCTTGTTTGCTAAAAAAAATATTAATCTGTTCCAAAGTCATTTAGCTTTGAAATTTTTAAAAATGGGTTCTGAGCATGCTCAGTAAGTACTTCAAAATACCTGCATGAAACAAAATAAGAATTCTTGTTTTGCATTGATGTCACCTTTTTTCATCAGGGGAAAGTACTTTTTTTATTTGGCACCATATTGCTTTCCCTTTTTCCCTAAAAAAAAAAAAATGTGAACAGCCAAAAAAATTTCATGTTGGAGAGCAACCAACACATGCACAGTAGCTTGCTTACCAGGACCCTCTTAGCTGGATTCTGCACTTAACTGTTGCAGAAAATGCCCTTTACACACTTTTTTTTATATTATAAATCTTTTTTGTGACTCGTGATATGGAAAAAGATTCTTTTTTCATATCACAAGTGACAAAAAATATCCTTTTTAGTGAGGGAAACTGCTTTCACTGGTGTCTAGTAGTAACCCCTCCCTCAATCATATTTCCTATATTTATGATGTATTTCCCTGTTGTGTAGTGGCACCCCTCACCCTTCCATCACCGTGCCCATAATAAGTTTTCATTGTCCCTGATGTCTAGTGACACCCCCCAAACTCCAATCACCATTTCTGTTATATTTTGTTTTCATTCCCTGGTGACAAGTGGCACCCCCTATCCTCTGATTGCCCTCCCTGTTGATAATTTTTATTAACCTGCTGTCTAGTGGCACCGCCCACCTTTCCATCACTGTGCCTGTAATAAGTTTTCATTGTCCCTAGTGTCTAGTGGCACACTCCAACCTCCATTTGCCATTCCCATTACCTTTTTTCATTCTCTGGTGTCCAGTAGCACCCCCTTCCCCCTGTTACCTTTAGTCCCTGAAATAAAGAAATCATTGCCTTGATGTTTCAATTTTTTCCTGTAAAAAAGAAAATGGTCCTTTGGTGATGCACCCACCCACCCACTCTAACCTCCTACTGAGCACCCACCACTAAGTACTCCCTGACCACCCTCATGCACCTTCACTAACCTGAACAGGTCCCAGGGTGAAGATCCACTCTCCAATTGAAGACACTTCTTGCTGCTGGAATCGACAACTGCTATATGAAAAATAAGATAAGTGTGGTTCAATGCATTTCAATGGGGTTTTCAACTTTAGTGCATAACTTTGCCATTTTTGCATATTTTGGTGCAACATTTTCATCATAGCATTTCTGAGACCCCACCTCATGAGCAATGTCACTGGAATTTGGGAAATATGGCCAGAAGGGCAATATTACAGTCACTTGGGGAAATCACCTTTCAGGCAGGATTTGAAAATTTTCATCACCCCTGTTCATGAAATAGGGTCATAAGAAGGATATGTTCAGAATTTGGGGTCAAAATATGTTAAAAAGGCAAAGTTATGCATATCCATTGAAATTAAGCTCTGCTCGATCACAACTTTCATAATTTTCAATATTTTCACCCAAAATTTTAAACATAGCCATTGCTTTACACCAACTCATGAATATGGCATCTGTCATTTTTCAAATTTTCACCAAAATGTGTTTTCATGCCTCTTGCACAGAATAACGTTATTGTGATGTGGAATGACCTTTCGGCGGGGATTTGAAATGTGTACCGGGTTCATGAGGCTGGGTAATGATAAAGCAATGCTGACAACTGATTATACAAAACAAATATCAATAGCCTTAAATTAAATGCAAGAAAACCTATAAATTAAAATACAAGCCAACATTTAACATTTTTCATGATTTTTGATAATACATTATTTTACTCATTTTCTACTAGATATCTGACAAGTTCAAATGTATAGCAAAGTGCCAAGAGTAGTGAACCTGTAGATTGTCATGCACTTGTGGATATGTGATCACCCAAACTTCTTCTCCTCTATTTCAGATTAGGGATCCACAATTTCCAAGGCCACTAATAGCCATGTCAGGTGGCTCTGCAAAAGATTGAGAGATAGAGAAAGAGAACAAGAATAAACAAATATTAAATTAATAAAGCCATATCAGATTCATACCATAAACAAGCACTTAATGACAATATTGCATCATTTGTTTTTCTTAAGGAAGGGTTTCAGGTCCCATTTCATGTTTAGTCCTTTCGGCTGTAGGCTCCCTAAGTTAAAGATCCAGAAACTTTCATGTTGCAACAATTTGATGAGTCTGTCTCCACATATGGGTAATCTAGCTCTGGATTCTATAGCCATAAACTGGGTTCCTTGATGTCTGTTGCTGTGTTTCTCCAGATAGTGTCTGCCTAGTGGTCTGTTTTCAGATCAGCGCGTATGTTGTGAATATGCTCTTGTATTCTTTGTCTGATTGGTTGGATGGTGCATCCAATATAAAGCAATTTGCATGGGCACCATATAGCATATACAACATATGAACTGCTGCAGTTTAGAAAGCTCTGAATCTCTACTGTTTTTTCATACCCCTTTACGTAGAATCTTTTACTTTAGCAGCAGAATTCACACATATTGCATTTGCCACATTTGTTCATTCCTTTGGGAGGTGGGGGAAGCCATCTTTGGTCTGTGTTCCACACAGTGGCTGTGGACTAAACTGTCCTGAAGGTTATCAGCTTTAGAAACAGTTACTCTTGGACTCTTTTGACAGAAAAGTGTCATTCAGAAGGTTGGCCATTATTTCCTGACAATACTCAATATTTGCCCTGCTGTTCTGTTGTACTTGTTAATATAGCAAACTAGTTGTTTATGGTTCGGTACCGTATTCTTTGTGTGAAATAAAGAATCCCTTTCCATGTTCTTAGCCCCTTCTAAAGCTGAATCCAGTGCTGTGCTACAAATGAAAGTGCAGGGAAATCTGGGCCCTGCGCTTCCACAGCAAAATAAATATATGCCTCTCTGGAGTGATGGGAGCACAGGGCCCTGGGAAGCCACAGGCAAGTAAGCATATGATTACACTATCTGAAAAACTACAGAAGGAAGGGACAACAACATACATATACACATCTGTGGAGTGATGACCCCTGGGCCCTGCACTCTCACAGACAAAAAAGGATATGATTATACTATCTCAAAAAGTGGTATGCCACCCTAACAGTGACATTTCTATGGTGACATGCATCGATCTTAACAACAGTGCCATCCTGCCATAGAAGTGCCGCTGGAAGTGGGAAACCACTTCCCATGACCTGCACCCCCTCCCTGAACTAACTCCAACCTGGAGTTAGAATCCTTTAGTTCAGGGGGTGTAGGAGTGTTCAGGGGGCAAAGCCCCCAGATGTAAAAAAATAGTGCCAAACTGTGCAGCTCCATGCCAACTGCAACTTCCAGTCGACATGCAGCCTGTCGCTGTAATGCTGGTCATGATCTTTTTTGTCGTGCCGGCATAGTAGAGCCTCAAAAAGTAAGAGAATTCTTTGCAAAAAAACTCTGTTAATGCAACATTTAGGGTTCAGGCTAAAGTGACAAAAGTAGGGAAATGTGCCTTTAGGATTTCCAACCCAAAAACTCCAACCCCTCCAATCAAATAAGGGGTGCTCTCTCCCTAGACATTGTCAACCCTAAAGTTCACTCCATTAGGTGTGTATGTTTCTGGAGTGTATAGAATGGGGTGAACTTTAGGGTTGGCAACTCCTAGGAAGAGTCCACCCTTGATTTGCTTTATTCAACAAATGTTGGGTAAGGGTGGAACACTCGGAAGTATACCCATCTTGGTGGTGAATTAGGGCAATAAAGCCACTCACTCTTTGGGCTCTAGTCATTATAGCTCTAATTAGCCCCACTCAATAGGTATATCTCCTTGTATATCACCTTCTTTATTCTATATTATCGGGGTTCGGTAGCACCCCTATACTTAGGGTTGAGTAGCCTAACCCCTATATTTGCACATTAATATCTTTGGCTCCCTTTGATGAAATGAGCTGAAATTTTGATGTGTTGACTAGGAGGCAAGGTCTTGATGTGTGGAACTTTTTGTGATGGCAGCTTATGAAGTTTCTGAGATCGGCATATAACATTTTTTATAAAAATTTAACTTTCTTCCTATACTTTACATTTTTTTTCTCACCTACAGCCTAAATAGAATGGGATTTTTATCCTAAAGTTGCAGGAGACATGTGCCATGTCCTTAGGTAGTGCCTTTGACAGGTGCTGTGAGAAAATATTAAAGGGTTTCAAAGTTATAAGGCTTTAGATTTTACTGTTTTATGACTTGCACATGCATTGTAGGGTTTTTGAGATAACGTTGCTCAGCAAAGTAAAAATTTGATGTGGCAAATGCCAGTTTTTGCTTTTGTGCCACTTAATTGGCAGGGCACCAAATATTTTTATGCCATGCCAATTACCATCTTCTAGATTTTTTCCACAAACCGACAAATGTGGAAAATACATAAAACTGCTGGGATTCTGAAACACAAACATCAGGATCTAGCTAAACGGGACCTGTTTAGCCAGATTCTGTTTGTTTATTAACATTATGCTCACAAATATGTTTTCTGGGCACCCAAAATCCTGGGAGCCCTGTTTAGAGAGAGGATCTCTTCCTTCAAGTTCTCTGTATGAGAACAGCATGAATTTTTTGACTTCTGCAGCCGCAGCTGAACTCTTGCTACCAGCTGCAGTATGACCTGTGATCCACTATTTCCCTTTCTTTTGGTGGCCCATCCCCACACTCCATTGCCCTCTCTGGTGTCTAGTGGCACCCCCACCCACTGATTGTTATTCCCCATTCAGAATTCCCTGGTGTCTAGTGACACTCCCACCCACTGATCATTCGTCACCCTTAATTTTACTTTTATTCTCTGATGTCTAGTGGCACTCCCCCACCCACTGATCACTGTTCCCATTGATTTTCATTTTATTCCCTGGTGTCTAGTGGTACCCCCCACCCTCTGATCACCACCCCCATTACTTTTTTTGTAATTCCTGATATCTAGTGGCAACCACCACCCTCTGATCACTGTTTCTGTTTTTTCCATTTTGTTTCCTGGTGTCTAGAGGCACTCCCCACCCTCCCATTTCAGGCACAACCCTGAAATGATAAAAATGGCCCTCTGAAGATTTTTTTTTTGCAAAACCTCTTAAAAAAGAAAACAGTCCCTAGCCAATCAGCCCCCTCACCTCCACCTCCCACTCATCACCCACCACCCCACACCCCCAGTACACTCCCACACACCCTCACTCACCTGAACAGGTGCCAGGTTCAAGATCCACTCTTCAATTGAAGACACGTCTTGCTGCTGGAACCGGCAACTGCAATATGAGACATTAAGGTAAATGCAGTTCAATGTATTTCAATGGGAATTTCAACTTTTATTCATAATTCAGCCATTTTATTTTACATTTTTACCTAAAATTTTCAACATAGCCATTTGGGGACTCTACCTCATGAAAAATATGACTATCATTATGCAACTCCTGCCTGTAAGGTGATTTCACGGTCACTTGGTGAATTCACTGTTTGGGCGGGATTTGTGTAATGTCAGTCATATTGTTCATGAGGTGGGGTCATAGGAAAGCTACAGTATGTTGAAAATTTTGGGTCAACAAATATAAAATTATGATAATTTGTTGCAATTTTGCTAAGCATGCTTGTAACTTAAGAAATGTTAAATATTTTACCTGAAATTTTCAATGTAGCCTTCTTACTACCCACCTCATGTATGTCGCAGCTGCCATTTTTCAAATTCTGGCCAAAATGTGTTTTCACACCTGTTGCACAGAATGGAATTGCCATTGCAGAGAATTATGTTTTGGCTTGGATTCAAACATTTTCTGTACTGGGTAAATGAGGTGGGGTAATACGATGGCTATGCTGACAATTTGGCCACTGTTGGCCTATAAATGGAAGCCAGAGGGCCCTGTGCTTCTACAGCTGTATTTATTTACTCATCTATGGAGGAATGGGAGCATACGGCCTGGAGGGCCATGCGCTTCCACAGACAAATAAGGATATAATTATACTGTCTTATAAAGTGAGGAAATAAATTGCAAAACCTTTGTAAATGCTCTAGTTAGAGTTAAAGTCACAAAGGTAGGGAAATATGGCATTAGGGTTTCCAAACTTAACACCCCATCTCCACCCTGCACACACCAACAGGCATCAGGGATGTGCCTTGGGGTCATCAGCCCTAATGCTCACCCCATTCTCCTAAACTGTACCCATCTCAACTTATTTACTTATGGAATGGGGTGAGTTTTAGGGCTGACAACCTCAAGGAACACCCTGACACCTGTTGGTGTGTGCAGTGTGGGGATGGGGTGTTAGGGTTGGAAACCCTAATGCCATAGTTCCCTACTTTTGTGTCTTTAACCCAAACTAGATCACTAGCAAAGTGTTTTGCAATTCATATAATACATGTATGGGACTTGATTCCCATTGAAAATCCCACCATTCATTTCTCTGTATATCACACCAATTAAAGTCATATATGATGGTCAATAAAGTCATATATGATTGCTGCCCATATGACTTCAATACCTTGATATATGACTTTCACTGCCATGATAAATGACTTAAACCTCACAGCTTTACTCTCTCTCTCCTCTCAGAAAAAAACACTAAGACCCATCACAGCCCTAGCCATTTCTCAAAAAATACTTCCTTTTAACCAAACACCCTTCTCCCTCAATAGTAGCTCTCACTACTCACCCTTGTCCTTCATGCTCTTATGGCTGCCTCCAGGATGCTGAGCCACCTCTTGGGAATGCCACTCCACAGTGCTTCACTGCCGCTACCCACAATTGAACCACTGCTCCAGACCTCTGAACTGCCACACAAGAATGCTGAATTGCCACATGAAATGCCTTGCTGAACCAGCCGCACACCATTCTCACTCCTCATAAAAACACTGTAATGGACTGGATGGCCTAACCTCTCCTTCTTATATAGGAGGACCCTGCACTATAGAAAACCAGAATGGCCAGAACAGCCAAAAGGCATCAAGGCATACCAGAAATGATTGCAAATGTGATCTAAAGCAAAAGTTAATTACCAACCAAGCAAACCTGGAAATGATCACAAATGTGATCTAAAATAAAAGTTAATAACCATCCTCATTTATCATATAAAACAAATGCTAGGAAAGTGTTGCATATGAGGATATAATGTCATCTCGGGGGCTAACTAGCCCATCTGGCTCATGGATTATTGGCTAATGAGCCCCTTTGGTGGCATTATAGCCTATATACTACACTTTTTTTTAGCATTTATTCTCTCTCTCTCTCTATATATATATATATATATATTGCAAAAACTGAGTTAATGCATCAGTTAGGGTTAAAGCGACAAAAGTAGGGAAATGTGGCATTAAGGTTTCCAACCCTGAGACCCCATTTCCCACTCTACACAGACCCACAGCCGAGGGAGGGGGCTGTCTTCGGCCCATGAACCCTAACGCTCACCCTATTATCCTATCCTGTAACCATGTCACCTTATTTTCAAATGGAATGGGGTGAGCATTAGGGTTCATGGGCCAAAACAGCCCCCCACCCATGGCTGTGGTTCTGTGCAGTGTGGGGAATATGGTGTTAGGGTTGAAAACCCTAATGCCACATTTTCCTACTTTTGTCGCTTTAACCCTAATTGATGCCCATTGAAAAGACCATTGCTATGTAAAATTACAAGTACTTGTACAGTTGCCTAGTTAAAGAGCTGTATATTTGATGTATGCAAGCAGTCACAAAGTGTCTCTGGGTGGGTAAACATTACAGAGTTTTTCCAAAAATGTGTCTATAATTAACACATGTTTGTGTAGTTGTTGAAAAATTACTAAGTATGGCACTGGTGGATCCCCTCAAAAAAAAAAAATCTACAGGTCCCATAATTAAAATAAATCTTGCTATAAATACACTAAGTGCTGTAATCAGGATACCTATGCACTGTGGTTCCTTCAATGATTTACCAAGTAGCCATAGGCCAGGGAGATCCTTGTGTAATTCCTTTCCCTCTACCGAATGGTCTCCATTGCCCTTCTCAACCAAAATCCCCCCCTGTATCAAGAACATATTGTGCATGGCTGAGATATGCATCATTTATCAAGTCACTTCCATGTTGCAGTGAGCAGCTGGGGTCTCACATTATGCCAGCAACACCCTATCATAGTCCTAAAATACTTTTGAATGGTATTGTTTCAGGCAGGAAGCAATCTTACTGTAAGAATTCAATCAGAGCCCTCACTACCTCCTTTACATGGTGGATTAGAGACACAGGAGAGGGGATCAATGTAATTTTTTTTTTGAAAATGCATTTTTAAGCTCACCATGCATGCACATGCAGCAAACTTCTTGTGGTAGAGTGACTTTTGAGAGGTGTGTTTCTGTCTGTCCCAATGAAGAATGGTCTGCAAGGCTCAGGAAAATGCTATGCCAATCATCAGTCAGGCTGATCATGACACTATTTTGCCTGAAACGGTCTGCACTTGAAAAGAAAAAGCTGCACCAATCATAATGTGGCTTTTCCTTGTCATCTGCAGGACACCATCCATTAAACATCAGTTACATGTCCTGATAAGCCTGGCTGATGTGACTCCCCCCCCATCCTGTCTGTCTCTTCCCTCACCGGTGCACCAAGACATGCAGTGATTTGTGTGATGCCTTGCTCCCAGTCCTGGATGGTCACAGAGTGCTCCTGATGGCTCCATTATCTGTTGGCCTTGACTGGGGGTCTGGCAAAGTGTAACAGTAAAGCCACAAGCTGCGTTGGGGTTGCCGATCACCACGCAGCTCAATGTGGAAGCTGCTACAGTCGACTCCTTACGTCCTCTCTCTCTCCCTTTCACATTGCTGAAACCTGCCCCTCATTTTTTTATGTTATCCCTCCCACACAACCCTCCCTTTAAGAACCCACCACCCTACACCTTCCCCCAAACATAAGGCTGACACTGGGGGGGCAATCCTCCAGTGTCCTCAATTGTACAACAAACTCTTCCTGAAAGAAATAAAACTGTCCTGCATCATGTTTTTATTCTCAAAAAAAAGAAAACCATCCATTGTTGTCTAATGTGCTGTTTCCTCCCACATGCAACCCTCACAAGGGTGGTCACCAAGTACTCCTGCCAGCCCCATTATCTGTTGGCCTTGGTTGGGGGTCCAGCTGAGCATAAGAGTAAAGCCAAAACATTCCTGTCCCAAAAAAAAGAAAACCGTCCCCCAAAGTCTTGATTATTTTTTTTAACCCTGTAAAAAAGAAAATGGTCTCTCATCATCTCCCCATCTCCTCTCCCCCATATTGACCCTCCCTCCCTCTGTGCACCCACCTCCTCATGATCATGCACACCCTTACCCTATACTTACCACCAGAGATCAAGTGCTGTCATCTTCTCTGGACTGGGACAAGTCTGCACTCTTCAACGCCAAACTGAAACTGAAAAATCAGTGTAAACGCTGTATAATGGCTGTCAATGGTGGTTTCAACTAATGTTGATATCGCAGTCATTTTTTTTAGATTTTTGCACCAAATTTTCAACATGGGGTTCTTGGGACCCAACCTCATGAACACAGTCTCTGTCATTTCATTACTCAGTCCCAAAAGGTGATTTTGCAGTCGCTGTGTGGAATCACATTTTGGGGCTGATTAATGAAATGACAGTGTCACTGTTCATGAGGCGGGGTCCCAAAAAGCCCATGTTGAAAATTTGGTGCAAAAATACAGAGAAATGGCCTAGTTATGTGTGCTCATTGAACTTTTTATATGCACGTACATACATAACTTTGGTTATTTTTAATATTTTTACTACAAATTTTCAACATAGCCATTGTTTCACACCACCTCAAGAACAGTAAAGATGTAATTTTTCACAACTGTGGCATGGAATGGCACAGTTGCTGCGCGCGAAATCACCTTTCAGGATGGAGTATGGAAATAATAGTGCCACTGTTCATGAGGTGGGGTCACAAAAAGCCCACATTGAAAATGTGGAGCACAAGTACCAACAAACACCCAAGTTACATGTACACATTTAAATTTACCTATGCATGAGCATACCTTAGTCCATTTTTAATATTATCACTCCAAATTTTTAACATAGCCATTTTTCCACACTGCCACATGAACAGTACAGCTGTAATTAGTCACATCCTGCCCAAAACATGTTCTTGTACCAGTGGCGTGGAATGGTGCAGCCGCTGTGTGAAATCACCTTTTGGGATTGAGTAACAAAATAATAGAACCACTGTTCATGAGGTGAGGTCCCAAAAAGCCCAGGTTGAAAATTTGGAGTAAAAATACTGACAAAAAACAGAGTTAGATGCACTCACTGAAATTTTCTTACATATGTGCATAACTTTGCCGATTGTTTTATATTGTAACTCCATATTTTCAACCTAGCCATTTCTTCACACAATCTCATGAACAGCACAGCTGTCATTTCACACATCCTGCCCCAAACTAGTTTCCACACCTGTGGTGCAGAATGGGGTTTTGCCATGGATTAAGAAATTTTCACCTATAGGGTTTATGAGGTATGGTGATAAGAAGACTATGTTGAAAATTTGGAGTAAAAATGTGAAAAAATTACAAGGGTGCAAAGGCAGGGGTGTCATCAGCAGAAGGAGGGAGGTAGTGATGCCATTATATAAAACCCTGTTCATGCCTAACAGCGGGTAGGTCATGTCAGATGAATCTGATATTTTTCTTTGACTGGGTGATGAAGGAAGTTAATCAGGGAAGGGCATGGATGTCACCTACCTCAATTTCAACAAGGTCTTCAACACTGTCACACATAAGAGGCTTGTTAACAAGATTGGTAGTCTGGGCATGGTAGACAAGGTGGTGAACTGGATTAGGAACTGGCTAACAGACAGGAGACAGAGGGTGGTGGTAAATAGGGTACAATCTAGGGAAGGAGGATGACCAGCGGGGTACCGCAGGAATCAGTCCTTGGGACAGTCTTGCTCAACATCTTCATTAGTGACATTGCAGAGGAGCTGGAAGGAAAGATCTGCGTGTTTGCAGATGATACCAAGATCTGCAACAGGGTGAATACTCTGGAAGGGGTGGAGAAAATGAGAAAGGACCTAGGCAGGCTTGAGAATTGGTCTGAGAAGTGGCAACTGAGGTTTCAATCAAATAAGTGCAAAATTATGCACCTGGGGCAGAGAAACCCTGGGGAAAGCCACAGGATGGGGGGAGCAGTAGCTGACAGTCACCAAGCAACAAAGGGCCCTGGGGGTTATAATTTCACATGACTTGAAAATGTCAAAGCAGACTACAAAGGCAGCGGGGAGAGCCAGTGGCATGCGGGGGGTGCATAAGCAGTGGCATCACCAGCAGGAGGGATGTAGTGATGACGTAATACAAAATCCTGGTCAGGCCTCACATGGAGTATTGTGTGCAGTTCTGGAAGCTGAGCCTTCTAAAGAGCATAAATAGGCTGCAGATGGTCCAGAAAGGGGCAATTAAGATGGTACAGGGCTTGCACCACAAAACAAATGAGCAGAGATTAAGAGACCGCAATATGTATTCACTGGAGGATAGGAGATAGACAGGAGACATGCTAGAGACATTCAAGTACCTCAAGGATATGAACAAGGTACACTGGGAGACATCTTCCAATACAGGAGGAGTACAAGAATGAGGGGGCAGGACATGAAATTGGAAGGTGGCAGGCTAAGATGGAAAATAAGAGCACTTTTCTTCACAGAGAGTGTGGTGGACACCTGGAAGGGTCTGCTGCAGGAGATGATGGGAGCAAGAACTGTTGTAGGAGTTAAATATGCATGGGACAGGCATGGGAGAACCATAGCGGTACAGCTGAGGGAGGGTCACAAGCCGTAGACAAGTACATGGCTTATAATCAGACTGGATTGGCCCAGTGGTCCTTATCTGCTGACAGTTTCTATGTTTCAGTCTCTGGCAGCCATGTTCATAGAGTCAATGTGGTGGCAGCGACAACAGCAATACCAATACCAAGGTGAACTTTCGGCATTGACAAATGCTTGTTTCTATGAGGGCTTGATAGTCCTTTCTCTGGGCATCTGTATCCCTAACCCCCCAGCTGCCATTAATCTTGCAGCCCACTTTGTGGCCAGAAAAGGCTTCAAAGCAGTGCTGTTTTACTCTGTGGGGCTCCATCAGCAAAGTATGCAAGCGCTGCATATATGCTGTCCTTCATGGAAAATAGGGCCTCTAGTATACAGAACATATAAGTTGCCAGCAGAAAATTGTCCCTTGGCCCATCGTATCTGCCCAGTCTGCCAGTCTAATATGGAGTCTAAGAGCCTTGTGGCACTTCACTCATTTAGTCATTAGTATGGGATTTATGGATTTTTATTTCATAAATGAATTCAAAATTTGGAATACATCTTGCTCATCCTGTGGCTCTCTTATTTTAATGGAATGTGATGATTAAATATAAATATGTATGGGTCATTACACAGAACGGGGGTACCAAACTGCTTCACATTTTGTCTATGATAAAAAAAAAAGTATGCAACACTATTAGAAGTAGTTAATTTAAAAGATGGTCACAAGCTCAAATAGATAACATAAATTAAGAATCCAAAGTGAAGTATTTTTTTATGTTTCTAGATCTCAAACTCCCCACTGTTCTACCAGCTCAGGGTGATATAAAACATTATATTATGCTCCACTTGCTTGTATGCTGTCTTATTTGGGTTGGCAGTCCAATAAAGTCCTTATAAAAACTATGTCTTGTGTATTTTTTCTATTATAGTGCCAAAGCAGCCTGACATTTTCCTCTTGTTCTATTTTTGGCTTTCTCAAAGTTTCTGTGGTGCAGGCAAGCTTTAGTTTCTCTGCACAGTACAGTTGTTACATGCCCCCTAAAGCACTGAGATAAGCCTCTGTTAAGAGGATTGTGATGTTTGTGAGTGCACCTCTCCCAACATATCTAACGTTCCCCATTTCCTACAGTTGCAGTGTCCAGGGGCCCAGATGTATGTATGCCACAGCAGTGACAGTAGAACAAATAGCACAATTGGGGCAGATGTGGTTAAAGGGCTTGTAGTGTCACAGTGTCAGTGGCTCAGTAGGTAGCACACTTGCCTCTGAGGCCGGGAGATCAGAGGGCTGTGGGTTCAGTTCCCACATCTGGCACTTGGGTTAATATTCCAGTACTGACACTGTAGTGCAGCATGAGAGGGGTGCTGCACTTCTGAGGTGCCGTCTTTTGGATGAGACATTAAACCGAGGTCCCATCTGCCTGGATTGGTGGTAGTTCAGGTGGATGTTAAAGATCCCATGGCACTTATCGAAAAGAGTAGGGGAATTTCCCCGGTGTCCTGGCCAAATTTCCCTCATTCACTAAAAATACCACCAACAGCTTAATCTGGTTCAAGGTCAGTTGGCATTCATCTGTATCCCCCTCCCCTGGGTCGTGCCTGAAAATAGGCAGGATTTGTCTAGTGCACTTACCCGGTCAACAAAAACTAAATAAATAAATAAATAATAGTGGGTGGTATTAAATGTACTTACAAAAAGCAATACTTTTTTGTAAGCCCCATTTTGTAGCCAAAATTGAGGAGGAGAAAAGCCCAAGTCCAGTCCTGGTCATCCTGTTAACTGCACTGCAGGAAAGAGGACTACAAGTGTATGCCACACACAGACTAACAACTTAGTGTACAAGGCTTCTGGATGATGTGGCATTTCTCAATAGTATGCACTTTTATGTGTTTTTTGTGTTTTTGCACTAACTTGGCCAGATGGAATGTTATGCCCCAAGGGTGTGATCATATAGAACTCCCTCATGTGCTCTCTGGGGATTTGCTTCAGCATTTCTCATGATTTAGCATATCTTTGGGATAATGAAAAAAAATAATTCGCACTCAGTAGCAGAACACTGTTCGGATAGGATTTTGCACAGCATGTGAATAATGCTGTCCTGCTGACTGCCTATTTTTTTCATTTCCCATAAAACAAGTCTGGTCAGATCCGTCACAGCTGCATAAAGAAGTTAGTGAAGTTGTGTGGAATTGTTAAGGTGGTATAGAGAAACAACACAATGATTTGTAAGTATTAAGATTTGTTTTAGTTTCTCTTCTAAGGAAGGCATGCACATTATTAGGAAAATATATGGAGGTGTACATTTTAATGGAAGGAATAGGAAGCTTACAAAAGAACCCCAGAGCAGATGCCACTGATGTATGTGTTATCCCGGATGACATTGGGCGGACAGCCAAATTTTAAAGAAAACACAATTGCACATATCCCAATAATGCAAAGCACCCTGGGAAACATATGCAAATCCCCATGATGGTATAGAAGGTGGTAGTACATGACAAAGTAACGGCTGGCATATGTTCTGCCTTGGGATTATTTACATAGTTTTTTTTTTTTGTTTTTTTTTAAGAGAAACAGGTTTTTTGTCCATGAGGTGATGTAAGTTATATTTAAGCAATGTGTTGATGTCAGGAAGTCAGGTGTAATAATAATGGACTGTTAGAGAAAATGTGATATTAATTTTCAGAGGGGGTTGCTTTTGATAAGGGCAGGGTAGTTATGCTTGTGATAATGGGAATATTAGGAAAGTATGAGGTCTACGAAGGAGTGCAGTACACATATGCACAGATTCATAAGCACATGCTCAGAATGCAGGCAAATGTGATATGCAGGTGTTTTAGAATAGGTAAAAATAGAGATAAATGCAATTAATAGAAAGATAGATAATTACGTAGACATATAGATAGATAGAGAGAGAGAGAGAGAGAGATACAGACAGACAGGCAGAATAAGAATGGCAGTGAAGTACTGAAGTGATGCCAACCCCACCCCACCCAAAAGACATGGACAGACATTGGGGTGTGCCTATGGGCCATTGCGCATAACGCTCACACCATTTCACCTCACCCTACCCTGCAGACACAGACAAGAGTCAAGGTGTGCCTTGGGGTTGTCAGACTTTGCACTCACCGCATTCAATACACTGAAATGGGTACAGTATAAGAGAATGGAATGAATTTTGGGGCTGAAGAGTCAAAGGCACACCTCGATACCTGTCACTGGCTGCAGGGTGGGGATGGGGGTGGAATGGCGTGAGCATTACTGTTGACAATCCCAAGTCACAACCCTGATGCCTGTCAATCCCTACAGGGCAGGGTGTTATGGTCAGAAACCCTTATGCCCTGGGCATTTCTTGGTATTTTCCCTCCAAGTTTTCAGCATGGGTTTTTGTGACCCCACCGCATGAACAGTGGCACTATCAGTTCATTAGTCGAAAGGAGATTTTGCACAGCGACTGTGCCATTTGGCACCACAGGTGCAAAAACACATTTTGAACAGGATGTAAAAAATGACAGCTGTACATTTTTTGCTTCAGTAACAGCTCAGCACATCTGTTGCATGACCTGCTTATTGACATTTTATATCTGCTATGCAATGTACTGCTGTTATGTCTGGGGAAGTACCTTTCCTAGGTTGCAAGAACAGCCTCAGAGGAACATACACACACACACACACACACACACACACACACACACAGCAGAACACAGCTGCAAAATGATTAGATTGACTACAAACACTGTTTTCCATGCAAGATATAAGCAATTGAATGAAAAGTACACACACACACGCACATACACCACAACTTAGTGGCAGAATGATTATATTTGTCTACAAGCACAATCTTCTATGCACGTTAGATCACGGTGGGGAGGGGGGTATTAAGGCTGGAGATCAGTTATGGTCCATGACATAACCACATGGTCAGAATATTAAATATTTTAAAATAAACATAAATGCAAAAGTAACCATTCAAGAAGAAGATGCAAACTGTGACACTTAACAGTTATAGGGTAAGTTAGCACATCTGAACTTACTTGCTGCATATGCATCTCAATTGTTAAGGTGTCCTGACCATGTTCACCCTTCCTCAAATCAAGCTGGCTACAGTATTTCTAGCAATAACATGGATGGAAAAATTATGCCATATATTCAACAATAAGTTAACATTTTAAAAAGACAGTGCTGTAGACTGAAAAGCAGCTTGTGTAGGTGCATTCATCATGCTAGCCAAGATATGTTCTGGTTACATTCCATAAGGCTAACCAGTGGGAGAAGTAGGGGAAAGGGACAGAAATCCAAAATAGAACCATTTAACTCATTTGTGATTTAAAGTTGCATGACAGAAATGCGGCTTCCAGAACTGGACACCATAGTCCAAATGAGGCTTCACCAGTGATCTACACAGAAGCATCACTACCTCCTTCCTTTTGCTGATAATACATTTCCCTATGCACCACAGCATTCCACTGGCTCTCCTGACAGCTTTGGTACATTGCTTAGCCACCTTTAGGTCGTCCAATATGATTACCCCAAAATCCCTTTCCATTTTTAAGGCCATCAGCCTCCCCCCCCATAATCATTCCCTGGGTTCCTGCAACCCTTGCTTATTCAAACCCATTCACAAGTTAGTCCCTGCCCCTGTATATTACCAGGAATGCCAACAGAATTAATATAAATACAGATAACATATGGCAAAAAATTCAGAAAAAGAAAATCAGAGTGCAAAGTTTCCACTAAAATGTTGAAATTCAAGACACTAGCAATTGAATCAACACACAGACACACACACACAAAGCCGGCCCACCGGCGCAGCGGTTGGATTTCCACTTGCGACGCCGGGACCTGGGTTCGAACGGACTCCGGGTCACTGGAGGGTCAGCTAGGAGAAGGATAGAGTGTCCTATAGACTGCTCTCCTTCCTCCTCCGGGGAGAGGGGTGGGCCAGTCCGAGTTCAGGCGACTTCGGGCGGAGGCCAGGAAAAGCACATGACTGCTGGACACCAGCTCTGTATGGAGACGAGGCAGGACGCTCTGAGCGTCATTGCATGTCCCCGCCCCCCGGAAAAAGGAAAAAAGGAGAGCTGCCAGAGGCCCTCAATGAAGCCCATCACAGCTTCAATTAGCCCCCCCCAGGCCAACCCCTGGACCTAATCCGAGGTCCGCGGCATGCGCCCCAGTGCCGCAGCCCCACCATGGGGGGAAAGCCACGGGGTATCCGGGGAGCCCGAGGTCAATGTGGGGGGGTGGAAGCATAGAAATGGGCTGAGTACTTGAGCTAACGGTGGCAAGAGGCGTAAAGAGGAAAAATTAAAAAAAAAAAAGATACACACACACACACACACACTTATCATGTAGTTTTCCTTTAACTGAGCTGTCCCCAGTTCTGCCTTTTTTTTTTTTTGCAAGCTTAAACTTCAACTATAGTGATCTTAGATCAGTTATGGTCCATGACATAACCACATGGTCAGAATATTAAATGTTTTAAAATAAACATAAATGTAAAAGTAACCATTTCAAGAAGAAAGTGCAGACTGTGACACTTAACAGTTGTAGGGTAGATTAGCGCATAGGACTTATTTGCTGCATATACATCTCAATTGCTAAGGGGTCCTGATCATGTTCACCCTTCCTTAAGTCAAGCTAGCTGCAGTATGTCTAGCAATAACATGGATGGAAAGAGTATGTCATATTTTCAACAAGAAGTTAACATTTTATAAAGACAGTGATGTAGACTGAGAAGCAGCATGTGTAGATGAATTCATCATGCTAGCCAATATATGTTCTGGTAGCATTCCATAAGGCTAACCAGTGGGAGAAGTAGGGGAAGGGATACATATCTAAAATAGAACCATTTAACCCATGTGTGATTTAAAGTTGCATGACAGAAATGCGGCTCCCAGAATTGGACACCATATTCCAAATGAGGCCTCACTAGTGACCTACACAGTGGTATCACCACCTCCTTCCTTCTGCTGATAATAACTCTCCCTATACACCACAGCATTCCACTGGCTCTCCTCACAGCTTTGGTACATTGTTTAGCCACCTTTAGGTCATCCAATATGATTACCCCAAAATTCCTTTCCATTTTGATGACCATCAGCCCCTTCATAATCATCCCCTGGCTTGCTGCAACCCTTCCTTTTTCAGCAGGCAGGTGTTCCCAGGGCAGAGGGAATTTGCATCCAGGAAAAGGGAGGAGATACTTCATCATTTCTACCTTTCCTAGGTTTCAAGAACAGCCTCAGAAGAACACACACACACATACACACACACACAGCAGAACACAGCTGCGACATGATTAGATTATCTACAAGTACTGTTTTCCATGCAAGACACAAGCAATTGAATCAAAAGCACACACGCACACACACACACACACACACACACACACACACACACACACACCAGAACACAGTGGCAAAATGATTAGATTTGTCTACAAGCACTATCTTCTACACAGGTTGGAGCACAGGAGGGGGGGGGTTAAGGCTGGAGATCAGTTATGGTCCATGACATAATCACATGGTTAGAATATTAAAATTTTAAAATAAACATAAATGCAAAAGTAACCATTCAAGAAGAAAATGCAGACTGTAACATTTAACAGTTGTAGGGTAAGTTAGCACATCTGGACTTATTTGTGGCATATGCATCTCAATTGCTAAGGGATCCTGACCATGTTAACCCTTCCTCAAGCCAAGATAGCTATAGTATGTTTAGCAATAACACGAATGGAAAGATTATGCATATGAAAACTTATTAATTATTCTGTACATACCCTAAGACTCAAAGTGTGTCTCCTTTGGCTGAAATGATGTCTGTGGTTAATTTGAAACAAAAGACAATGTAACAAGACACTGGCCTCTACCCGGAGTTATTGAACAATAGAGCAAACTGTACTCTGAGAAAATTGTCTGGGACAAGATGCAGTGAAAAAACCTGAATAGCAGGTTCCAGGGAGTGTAAAACCACCAGGAATGTTAGAAAAAACTCCTTCTCCCCACTCATTCACAGGTGTCAATCAATATATTTGTTAACCATACTGGTTTACCTTCTTGCTTCCCTCATAGTAAAAATGTAAAACTACATTTATGTTATTTTAAATGGGTGATAAATGGCATCTCCAGGGGGATGGCAGGTCTGATAGTCAGTTGTTCCAACATGATAGATCCACCTCATGCCCCTCCCATGAAAATGAAAGCATAGTGCATGCACCAGACCTTAGAAACATCACATTTTTTAATGTCAACTCTGATCTGTTCAGTCTTACTTTTTTCCTGGCTCAGTTTATGATATCAGTGAAAAGAAATTAAAAAAAAAACACCCAGCCTTTTGCTTCTACAAGTAGTTGTTAATTGCAGTTGGTACATTTTAACATGTGCAAGACAACTCTACCCACAACTTCCCTAACACAGATAAATGGCATCAGTGCTCACTGATGTGTTAACATCCTGTTTCTAGTGTCCCTGATAAAGTAAAATAAAAAAATACAGCTGAGTTTTTTTATGTCATCTCTTATCAGAATAGATTTTAAAATCACCAGTTGTTTTCTTGTTCAGTGTTTTCTTCTCTCCTTTTACAGATTGTACAAAATGAGCCATAGCTATTCCTTCCAAGAATATGTGAAAGAAAACCCTAAGACAAAGATCACAGTTTTGCAAAGTGTATTCCTTACAATTTTTTCTTATTTGCAAGACAGCATATATTTATCCTAACAAATCTGTCCTACGGCCACATTCAAAACAGTATCCCCTACCTACTTGACACATATAAACTCAATTATATTAAAAAAAAATTATATTCATTCCCCAGTCCCATTTACAACACTGCCACACATACATAATACATACTTCTCCAACTTAAAAGAAAAAATACATTTTATCATCATAGGTTTGTGTTTACCAAATACTATGCCCATGATCAAAATAATTTGAACCCCCCCAAAAAAATGTGCCCTCAAGTGAAACTGCATGTTTAACTGTAAAAACAATTAAAACATTTATTTCTAGATGCATTACTAACACCAATGCACCAAAGTTTTGAAACTACTAAAAAGACAAACTCTCTCTCTCTCTCTCTATATATATATATATATATATATGTGTGTTGTATATATATATATATATATATATATAGAGAGAGAGAGAGAGAGAGAGAATATGGTAAACAAATATTGTTAATCCCAAAAGCTGAATTTTATGTTTTTAGTATATAAATGTTTAAGAAAAAACTGTGCCTCTTTCAACTTGAATCAGAATGCTGTGTCTATTGCTTTCCTTGAGAGCTGTAGTTTCAGGCACTCCTTAATTACTCTTTCCTTCAGAGGTCCCACGTGGCTCAGATAATCATTTGTTCCAAGGGTTTTAAGTCAACTTGAAGGCATTAAGTAAGTTCTGTTCTCTTAGTCCTTAATAAAATGCAGGGGCTCCACAACTTGATCACTCCACAGATTTGTTCTGTTGCTTGGTCCAGGCCCCAAACTAGTGTGTCTTGTTCCAACATGATAGATCCACCTCATGCCCCTCCCACATGAATCAAATAAAAGGTCAGGGTGGATCTTTAAGAGCTTCTCGGGTGGAGGTGGGGGTCGATCTTACTCCCCCAAAAAACCTAATGCTGACTCCCACTACTCAGGTTCCAGTTCTTGTACCGCCCATTTAAGAAAGAAAATAATACCCTGCAACCATTGACTAACATGAAGGTATATTTATTTGAGGGTGAAAAACATTTCTTGGAGTAGGGTAAGGCAGAGGAGACTATTTACATGTTCAGTCAGTTCCACAGACAAAAAACATGACATCACTTCTTTTGTGCATGCAAAATGTCTGCAGGCTCTACCTACTGCAGCCGTAAAAAGGATAATTGTGGATTTTAAGAGACATTAAGGATCCTTAGCAGCCAGACATCCCAGACCAGGAGTCCAAACCATCCCTCATAAATTTGGCTTTTAAAGGTAAGCTTCACCACTTCACCACTATGGAGCTAATCAATACTTGCTAAGGTGTGTCATGCTCCCCATCGCTTTACTGCATTCTGCTAGCCCTACCCAGGCTGATCCTAACTTGCTGTGTACATTTTGCAAGGGTGGTGAGTGACTTTTTGGTTGCGGGGTGTGGGGATTTGTAGGGTTGGTCCAATTGTTAGAGGTGCAAGGGGTTGAGTTTATTTTTTTTTTTTTTTCAGATAACAGTGCTGTCAGACTTTTTCTATAGGCAATGCTTTTTCCTGGTCTTTGCTCACTGAGAGCCTGCCATCTTGAGCACCATGCTTTCTTTGGTTCTGGGGGCATAAACACACCTGGAAAGATGCATCATCGGGTCTAATTAAGAAGCTGGATTGTTAATTTTGTGTGTTGGGTGAAATTGCTACTGTTTTTAACCTAAACGGCATTGTGACACTTAAGATCCAGGCAATGCTTTTTCCCAATTGTGTTTGTTCATGGATGGTCAGCCATCTTGAGCACCATGCTTTCTTTGCTTGGAGGGGTGAATGAACACACCTGGAAAGAGCTATCATCAGAAGGCCTTAAAACTATAGAGATTTTGTGTGGTGTACTTTTTATTGTGTTTACTTCTGAGACTTTAAAAGGAGGTGGTCATTCTAGGTGATGCATTTTTCTCTGTGTTTGTTCAGCAAGGGCAGCCATTGTGCCCACTGTGATTTCATAGTTTTGGGTGGGGCAGCTGGACAAACACATTTGGAAATATGCATCATCAAAAGGCCTTAAACCTACTGTGATTTTTTATGTTGTCATTTTTTTGTGTGTGTTTACATCTGAGACCATAAAATGAGAAGGTAATTCCAGGTGATGCATTTTCCTGTGTGTTTGTTCAGTGAGAGGTGGCCATTATGCACACTGTGCTTTCATAATTTTGGGTGGGGTGGCTGGACAAACAAATATGGAAAGATGCAATGCCTTCCACAAGTTAATATGGTCCATGCACTTGAACGTATGCATTACATGACATCTAAACAAATTCAAAAATATAATATGATATGGCTACCCTTTCAAAATATAATTAATACCGGATGATCTCAAATTTACATTCCCCTATCAGAATCCAAGAGATATTATTATTAGGGGTCATAGTATATTAAGTCAAAAGTAATTTAACCTGATAAATAAAGTCCCTTTTTCTACTTCAATTTTTATAAGCAAATATTTATTAGACTATGTATATTTAAAACTGTAAAATCTGACTGGTTGAAGGTTTCTTTCTGTACATGCTGTCTTTATGAAATTTAATTGTACTGCTCATTTGTATTATTAAAAAAATGGAAAGATACAATGTCAGAAGGTCTTACAATTTGTTTTGAGTGTATTGAATGTGATTTTGTTCGGGGTGGGCTTTTCTATATTTAGTTCCTAGAATTTTAAAAGGAGGTGGTCATTCCAGGTGATGCATTTTTGTGTGTATGTGGCTGTGTGTGTGTGTGTACAAGGTGCAAACATTGTGCACACTATGCTTTCTTTGTGTGTTGGGGTGGTGGACAAACACACCTGGAAAAGTGCATTGCCTGGGGGCCTTATGATTCTGTGTGGGCTTGTGATTAGTTTTGTCTTACTGAATTAAAGAAAAGCACTGTGTACATTCTGGAAGTGGTCATTCTTGTCAGTGCTTTTTCTAGTTTTTTTTTTATTTTATTTATTTACTGAAGTCTTGGAATTACAACCCTTTAAATCAAAAAATATATTGCAAAGGCTTCATGTCAGATTTACAAACAGACAGGTTGCAGAAAAATTACAGGAAATTAATACAGTACATTATACATAGGATATGAGTATACAAATAATACATTACATTATACATAAGTGCATCATAAATGAGGGTGGAGTGCATGGCAAAGAAACAACATGGTGAATAGATTTAAAACAGACAGGATACAAAATATTACAGGAAATTAATATAGTATGTAATACATTGGACAAGAGTATATAAGTAAAGCAGTGCATTATACGTAAGTGCATCATAACTGGGGGTGGAATATATGATAATGAAACAAACAGTGCTAGCTAACTGTGTAAATAGATAGGAAATTAAAGAAAAGTAAGGGAGGCCAGCAGGAAGTCAGTTAAGGAGAGTTGTGAGACAGCTGTGGGGGAGGTAGAGAGGTAAGCTGAGTAGAGGGGCATAAGGTATAGAGAAAGAGGAATAGGAAAGAGTGCAGGTAAAGGATGAGTAAAGGGCAGGAGGGAAACAGAGTGGGGAGGGAGAAATTAGACCAAGAAAAGGTGGGAAGGAGCAGGGGAAAATTGAGGGACAAGCCAAGAGCAGTCCCGGATAGATCAGTAAAAGCTAGGAGCAGTCACAACTATTCACAGAAAGTACGTGCTGATGAAGCTTAGTTTTAAAGGGGCCCAATTTAACTGTGGAGAAAACCAGAGGAAGCAGGAAATTGAGCAGGACAAGGGCCCTGTGGAAGAACGCTCACTGCCTTAGGGATGTCTTAAAAGAAAGGGAGTAGATAAAGGCCTTATCAGAGCACCTAGAAGAACAAGGGGTAGGGGCAGGGGAGATGAGCTGTTGGACCAAGGGAGGGGAGAGTGAGGTGGTAAACCTCTTGTCCAACAGGCAGGTGTGATAGTCAAGCCTGCCCTTAAAGTATAGCCAGTTCACTTGACTGTAAAGATTGCAAGTATGGGTTAGCTTTGGTGCTCCTGTTATGAGGCAACATGCTTTATTGAGGGAGACCATTATTATTTTAAGAGCAGTGCCAGATGCAGATCCATAGATTACTATATCATAATCTACTAGGGATAGAATGGAACTAGTGACAGCCAGGGGAAGGGCGTCGTTTTTCAGGCAGCTCCTGTGCCTGAAGAGGAGGCTGATTCTAATGTTTACTGCTTTGCAAACCGTACTAATTATTAATATGTTCTTGGTAGGAGAGGGAGGAGTCTAAGGTGATCCTGAGGTATTTAAAACTCCTAACCTGCTCAAGCGACAAGAGTTGACTATTTCGGATGTTTAGTGATGCTCCTTTATGTTTATTATGATGGTTGCAAACAGCATAACTTTGGTCTTTTTGTAATTGATAAGTTTATGAAAGGAGAACCAGGACTTGATTTGTGTAAAGCTATTTTGCAGGCATTGTTCAAGCATAAGGGGTTCAGGGTGACTAGAGAAAATAACTGCATTATCTGCGTTGAGGAGTGGGTTGCCAGAGCAGGCTTGGGGAATGGTATTTAGGAAAAGACTAAACAGGAGTGCGCCAAGAATTGAACCGTGTGGAACCCCTGAATGAACTGACTTAGTGGAAGAGAGGGTATCTAGGATTTTAACCTCTGGGACCTACTAGAGAGATAACTATCAAACCAGGCTGTGGTATCAGAGGATAGGCCCAGCCCCGAGAGGGAAGCAGAGAGAAGGCCATGGTGGACCATGTCAAATACTTTTGTTAGGTCTATGTACACAGACCCAACCAACTGACTCTGCTCCAGAGCTTTATGTATAAAGCTAGTGAACTCCAGAAGAGCTGTGGAAGTACTGTGGTCCTTCCTGAAGCCATGTTGTTAGCCACACTGCAGATTTTACTTGGCAAGATATTCAGAGATTTGATCATCACTCATTATTCTTTCAAGGGCTTTAGAAATAGGGGGAAGGAGAGAGATGGAGTGATAGTTACCATAGGCAGTTCTGTCACCACTCTTGTGAACAGGGGTGACTATCATAGATTTCTACTGGGAAGGAAACTGATTGAGACAGAGAGAAAGATTAAGAATTTTGTTGGGGGGGGAGTGCTGCATCAAACATTAAATAAAGTAATTTTAGATCAAGAGAGTCACCACTGAATCTGGAGCTGTGCAAGACTCATGAAAGGTAGGCTCTAGTTTCACTTGGAGATATTACTCTGAAGCAAAAGGGAGGGATACCAATAGGGGCAGATAGTGGAGGGGGGGATAGAGGGGTTAGCGGGGTCACTGAAGAAATCCATAGGGAGACAAGTACTTAGATTGGTAAAAGCACTATTGAATGTATCTGCTATGAACAGTGGGTCTTAGGTAGTAACTCCATTGATGTTTAATAGGGAGGGGCTAGGTGTTAGTTTTACCCATTAGATACTTAAGATTTTGCCGTAACGTAGTCCCATTACCACAGGAAGAAGAAAGGCATGTTGTATAGTACTCAGCTTTAGCACGTCTAAGTTCCAGAGTGCAGACATTTCTGGCTGCCCGATAGTTCTGTCTATCTGCAGGAAGTCCACACCCCAAAGCCGTGTGCCAGAGGTTAACCTGGTGGGCCATTGATTTTAAAAGGGCCATGGTTAGCCAGGGATTGTCCCAGTTTTTCACCTTACGTGTCACAAAGGGAGCAAAAATGTTGCATGCAGAGTTAAAAGTGGAGATAAAGTATGAAAGAGCATCATCAATATTAGTGGCAGAGTCAAGAGGGGACCAAGCAGAATTAAGTAGTTAGTTTTGGAATTGACCAAGCATGTCTTTCTTAAGGGTACATTGAGAGGATGAAATAGGAGGGGTTTTAATGGAACCATTTGACCATTGGCAGAGGGTAGGGGAATGGTCACTTAATGAGTCAGGTAAGACTTTAATGTAAGAGCGTTTTTCAGGACAATTAGTGAGTATTAGGTCAATGAGAGTGCTTGTTCCTGTTTTATATTTGATCCTAATGGGAAAGGATACGACCTGTGACAAGTTCAGGGTTGCAGCTGCATCCCTAAAAGAAGCCACGGCAGGGGCTAACCAGTTAGTGTTGAAGTCACCGAGTAAGATAACCTCAGACTGAGAGGGGAGATGGGAAACCCAGTCCAGGACAGCATGAAACCCCAGCTTGGTGGAATGTGGGGGGATATTGACGGAAAGCACAGTGAAATTTGTTTCCACTTTTACCAATGGCAAATTTAACCTCCAGGACCTGAGCAGTGTTGCTGCGAAGGGAGCAAGGGAGCATTTGCCCTAGTAAGTGTTGGCCAGATAGATGGCACAACCCCCACCACGCTTACCCAATCTATCTTCCCTGTAAAGTGTGTAGCCATTTAGGGCCACTGCTGAGTCTGGTATAATGGGGGACAGCCAGGTCTCTACCACAGAGAGGACATCCAGTTTGTGAAGTACAACCCAAGCCTGGAGCAAGTCATGTTTTAATGTCAGGCTACGGATATTTACTGAAGCAAGCTTTAGCCCACCTACGAGGTGGGTGGAGGGGCAGAGCACTGAGCCCAGTCCCGGGTTAGGGTGGATGTTACTAGAAAGAAGAAGTAGGAGGAGACCTATGTGAACTAACACATGTCAAAGCAATTTTAGGGGTGGTGGTTGTATTTTACGGGAGTTTTTAGCATCAGTAGCAGGAAGGGGGAGAGAGAAAATATGTGGATGCAAAAGGTGACAAAGATGAAAGTGGAGGTAAGGTAAGCTGTCAATCTGGTTCAGAAAATTAGGTGAGATGGATATAGAAGCACTCGCTGTAACAGAGACAGAAGCGGTAGTGAAATTGGAGAGTATAGGCAAAGGCAGAGGTGAGGTGGTGGAGGCAGGTGTATTGGGGAGAGGTAAGATCAGACAGAGGATGAACACACAGAGGTTGACAGGAGACCACATGGTGGTTCCGAAGGAGCAGTAACAGCTAGGTAAGAGTAGGAAAAAAGAGTAAGCGTGAGAGAACATGCAGGAGTAATTGGAGAGGAACTGATCACACAGTGGTAGGGTAATAACCTTCAGTATGAAGGGTCAGAGGTTCAAGTAGCCCAAGAAGAGAGGAGGAATAACAGGGGGAAAGAATAGAGTGATGGGGATGAAAAGAAGGGCTGAAAGTGGGGTGAGAGGTTGGTTACACAGTAGAAGCAGTAAACTGAGTTCGAATGCACAGTTTTAAGCTATGAGTTCTCAGTGTTCTGTAGAAATGTAGTAGCATAACTTGTGTATAGAAATGTTTATTTATTTAATGAAATGTTACACCAGGAAAACACAGTGAAAAGTTGCTTGTCTCATGATTTTTTTGTGGGGGGGATTACAAGGAGAGTGGCATACAGAACAAACAATACTATGCATGCAGTAGTACAGAAATAGGAGTTTGAATGAAATCATTTACAATAAATGGTATTGAGGGACATAAAAAATTCAGATAAAATGTAGCTGCATGGATGGTCTAATGGTTAGGACCACTGACTACAGAAAAAGAGGTTGATTGTTCAAGTCCTAATGGGATGGCATAGAGAGAACCACTTGGGATGCAGCTGCTAAGATTGAACTAGCACAGGACAAAGCTATGAGCTAACATAGGGTTAATGTATAGGAAGGGTTGGGTAAATTATGTTAAGGTTGCAGTGTAACTTAGTAAGTACAACAGTGACTCCTAGTGGTGGTGAAGCAGTATAAAAACAATAGAGAATATGGGGAGCTAGTTTAAATAGTGAGGGGTCATGTGAGAAGTCATGTGACCAAGACTAACCTATAATGGTACAGTAGTGTTAGCCCGGTGGGACAGTCACTGCATAAGCAGCAACAGGCTAACAAAGTCCCACTGTAGCTCTGTACCTGGAGTGAATGAGGCCTGCTGATGGAATGAAAGTCTGAATGATGCAGCCTAGGGGAAGGATCAACAAGGGTCAGTCATCGTGCATAACATGTTATCTTTGTTTCTGAGGGGAACCCTGAAAATCAAATATGGGACCATAGATACCATCAAAAGGCATAGTTAAGGCAACAGGATCCCTGGTCTCACAGCTGAAAACAAACACAAAAAACTTAAAGAAAGCTGGCAGTGTCACTTTAAATGTGAGTTTCTATGCATGTGCTTCTTGTTTGCAAGTGGTGGTGTGCCTTCATTTTCTTTGTGGGCAAGTGTGAGCATACCACCATTTTGTTTGCAGGCAAGGGTGGGTGTGCCATCATTTTGCTTGCAGACAGCTGAGAGTGTGCCACAACTTTGTTTGCAGACAAGGGTAGGTGTACCTCCATTTTGTTTGTAGTAGAGATGTTGCAAAATTTTATTTCACTAGTGAAATTGCTGCGAAATTAGGAATTTTGCCATGTGAAATATTTGTGCAAGCACATGTTCATTCATTGAAGTGCTCAGTCAGGCTGCTGGCCATGGAGGTGATTGGAGGGCTGTGCTGGTGGCCCAATCAGGGTACTGGGGGACAGGTTGGGTGACATCTGACTAAAGACGGGTATGGGTGGGGGGTCCACTAGACACCAGGGACAGAGGAGGAGATTGTTTTTCTTTAAAGATTGGGGGTCAAGGTCATGGGTGACTGGGGAGGAGGGTTCTTCAATTCTGCCGGTGATCGGCCTGTGGGGACAAGTAGACACCAGGGAGTCTTTACTTAATTAGTGGTGAAATTTCACCCACTGGTGGTGAAATTTTGCCCGTGAGCAGTAAATTTCAGCGGTTTGAGGGCGAAATGTTGCCCGCTCCATGGGGCTAAATTTTCCAATTTTGCACAGCACTAGTTTGCAGGCAAGTGATGGTGTGCCTCCATGTTGTTGTAGGAAAGTGTGGGCATGCCATCATTTTGATTGCAGGCAAGTGTGGGTGTGACATCATTTCATTTGCAGGCAAGGGTGGGTGTGCTTCCATTTTGTTTGCAGGCATCTGTGGGTGTGCCTCCATTTTTGTTGCAGGCAGCTGAGGACATGCCACCATTTTGTTTGCAGGCAAGTGGTGGTGTGCCTCCATTTTGGTTGCAGGCAAGTGGTGGTGTGCTTCCATTTTGCTTGTGATCAAGTGTGGACATGCCTCCATTTTGTTTGCAGGCATGTGGTGGTATGCCTCCATTTTATTATGGGCAAGTGTGGGAGTGCCACCATTTTGTTTGCAGGCAAATGTGGGTGTGCCTCCATTTTGGTTGCAGACAAGAGGTGGTGTGCCTTCGTTTTGCTTCTGGGTAAGTGTGGATGTGCCACCATTTTGTTTGCAGGCAAGTGTGGGTGTGCTTCTATTTTGGTTGCTGGTAAGTGGTGGTGTGACTCCATTTTGTTTGCAGCAAGTGTGGACATGCCTCCATTTTTTTACAGGCAAGTTATGGTGTGCTTCCATTTTGTATATAGGTAAGTGTAGGAGGGCTACCATTTTGTTTACAGGTAAGTGTCGGTGTGCCACCATTTTATTTGCAAGCAAAAGTTGGCATGCCTCCATTTTGGTTGTAGGCAGTTGAGGGTCTACCTCCATTTTTTTTGCAGGCAAGTGTGGGTGTGCCTCCTTTTCATTTGCCATCAAGTGTGGCCGAAGGCATACCACCATTTTGTTTGCAGCTAAGTTGTGGTGTGCCTCCATTTTGTTTGCAGCAAAGTGTGGGTGTGCCTCGATTTTGTTTGTAGGCAACTGAAGGTGTACCATCATTTTGTTTCAGGTAACTGAGATCATGCCACCATTTTGTTTGCCAGCAAGGGTGGGTGTGCCTCCATTTTATTTGCAGGTTACTTTTGGTGCGTGCCCATTTTGTTTGCAGACCAGTGAGGTCATTTTTGGAATCCATGTTTGTGAATGGATTACCACTCTGCTTCAGGAATCCTATAGATGTGTTCAGCTCTCCTGTCAACTTGTTTTTAGAAACCATGCTTGTTAAGGGAAAGCTGCTTTCCATCAGGTCATCGTGACAGTAATTCAATGCTCTCAACTCTACTTTGTTTTTTTTGAGGACATTATATTGTGCAGTTTTTTGTTCAGTGAATCATATCATATCATTTTTTTTCTCTTTTTCTTGCACTTCACTTTAGTGTTTTTGGAGCGATGGATTGAATTCAAAGACCATGATGCCAAAGACCATGTGTATCTGCTGCTGCCCTGCTCATGGATACTCTGAAGAATTGTTCTGCCCACAGCACAGTGAAAGAAAGAAGTCAGTGTAACTGTGATAACTTAAGAAAGGATCCAGAATGCCCTCAGGAATATAAAGAGAAAGCTAAAGTATGTGCATGGAAGCACAGAGAGAATACCGATGATAAATACTCCCTAATCGTTAAGAAGAAAAGTCAAATTAGAATGCAGGAGTCAGACAACAGCAGAAGAACATGCCTTTGGAGATCACAGAGCACTGTGCAACAAAGCAGACAGATGAACAGAAAGGGGCATACTGGAAAGAAAGCGAGAACAACGTAAGAATATGGCATCCCAGAAACAGCAAATTAATGAAAAAATAAGATAGAAATACTATGAAGAAAAAAAGAAAAAGGCTACCCATTCCAGTCCCACAACCACCATCACCACCACCACCTCCACAGAACCTCAGCTGAACACACCTGACATGACCATCAGCACCATGGCATCTGTGCCCTTGGAGGACAATGCAACTCCAGCAATGGTCCCAAGGTCAGCAAGTACAGTTAGAAAGACTGTACAAAGAGCATGGCAAGGAGTGCCCAAGTCCCCCAACTGGTTTGCCATAACCATAGAAAAATAAATGCCCTTGTCCTCACCCAAAAAACAGGTTGCCCTGTCAAGATTCGTCTGTCGCACCAACCTAAACAACAAAATTAGTGGAAGTCCTTCAACAAAAAAGCATTTGTCAATGCCGAATGTTTGATGCTTTGGAAGATGTCTGATCCTGCACCTTATTTATGTCCTTGCGATACTTGAACATTTTGTGCCCTGTGCCAGACTACCCATCTTGTTAATCAGCCTTCTATGTCGGTCAGTGTCAAAGGCTTTCCTGAAATCAAGGTAAGTGACGTCTACTGCCCCTCCCTGATTTACTTCCTTACAGAGGCATTAGAGTTTCCAATCCTAACACCAAGCCCCACCCCTACCCTGCAGAGACTGACAGGCATTAAAGGTGTGTCTTTGGGTCGTCGGCCATAACGTTCATGCCATTTCATCTCACCCCATCCTTCAAACACTGACAGGCATCACGGTGTGCCTTGGGGTCTTTGGCAACTACTCTCACCCAATTCCATAAGGAAATAAGCTGAGATGGGTGCAGCATAGGAGAATAGGGTGAACATTAGGGCTGAAAACTCCAAGGCACTCCTCGATGCCTGCCACTGGCTGCAGGGTGAAGGTAGGGTTGGGGGTGGAATGTCATGAGCATTATGGGCAATGACCCAAGTCACACCCCAACCCCTGTCAGTCTGTACAGGGTGGGGCTTTACAGTTTGAAACCCTAAAGGCCTGGGCGATTGTTAGTATTTTTGCTCCAAATTTTCAACATGGTCTTTTTGGGACCCCACCTCATGAACAGTGGTGCTATCATTTCGTTACTCAATCCTGAACGGTTATTTTGCACAGAGACCATGCCACTCAGTGCCACAGTTGCAAAAACACATTTTGGGCAGGCTGTGAAAAATGACAGCTGTGCTGTTCATGAGGAGGTGTGAAAAATGGCAATGTTCAAAATATGGAGTGAAAATATGAAATACTGTTGAAGTTACGAGTGTGCGAAGAAACTGCGCAATGCACTCCTGTAATGCAAATATTTTTTGGAATTTTTTCACCAAATTTTCAACATGGGCATTTTTGTACCTCTCCTCATGAACAGTGGCACTATGATTTTTTTAATCTGTCCCAAAAGTTTATTTCTCACAGTGACCAAGCCATTCTGTGCCACAGGTGTGAAAACACAATTTGGGCAGGATGTGAAAAATGACAGATGTACTGTTCATAAGGAAGTGTGAAAAAATGGCATTGTTGACAATCTGGAGTGAAAATATTAAAAATTGGCGAAGTTCCGAGCTTGCATAGAAACTATGCAATGCACGCTTGTAACATAGTCATTTTTTAGAATTTTTTCACCAGATTTGCAACATGGGGTTTTTCAGACCTCTCCTCAGGAACAGTGGCACTGTCATTTTGTTAATCGGTCCTGAAAGGTGATTCCACGCAGCGATCGCAAAATCACTTTTTGGGACCGAGAAATTAAATGACAGTGACATGTTCATGAGGTGGGGTCCCAAGAACCCCATGTTGAACATTTGGGGTCAAAATTCCTAAAAATGGCTGCGATATCAACCTAAGTTGAAAGCCCCATTAACTTTATTATATCGGCTTACCTTGAAATCTTCAGTTTTCCGGTCACCTTTGAAGAGTGCAGATGTGTCCTGCTTCACAGATAATAGCTGCTTCTGATCTCCGGAGGTAAGTATGGGGTGAGGTGGGGGTGCAGGGAGGTGGGTGCTCAGTGGGAGGGTGGGGATGGAGAAGGGGGCTAGGGAGACGATGGTGGTCTGTTTTCTTTTTCACGGGGAAAAATGAAAAAAAAAAGACTTTGGGGGCCATTTTCTTTATTTTACAGGTAAAACAAAAATACATTTAGTTACACTAGAGTGGGCTCCCAGTGTGCCAGAATGGGGGGCATGCCGTTATGGGAATTGGGCACTTCGATGTTGGCAAATATTACTGACAGGTTTTGGGGGGAGGGGGCACATCCAACACCGGGAGTGGGCATCCTGGTATCAGAAAAAATAAACAATTACTTTGGCACACTGGGGTGGGCTCCCAGTGTGCCACATCAATGTGAGGATGGGGGAATACATGTCGACACTGGGATTGGGCACCCCGATGTTGGCTTCCTGTGGAGTGTGTGGCTGGCAGCAGGAGCCACCACCCACTCATTTCTTTATTGAAATGTTTCACCAGGAAATGCACACCAAGCAAACAAGTTGCTCATGGAGCAAGGCCTGGGGACAGAGTACTCAGCAGCAGGAATCAACTTGGTGTGAGGGAGGTGCCACTGCAATGATGAAACTGTTCTTGGTTGCAGCAGCAGGTTTCTTTTATCTCCTTGGCTCTTTTTGAAGCTGCTGTCATTGGCAGCTTTCCCATTGATTGGTGGCAGCAGGATGCACCCAGTAAAGTGTCCATTGCATTGGTTGGCTGTGACACACCTCTCATTTCCCATTATTGTCCCAAAGCGTTTGGTGAGCAAGTGCAACAAACACAAAAATGAATTCAATTAAACATTGCAACAGCAAGAGTAAAAGAATTGAAAAATGACTTTCTCTGCACATTTTGTGTACCGAAAAGTACCACCTGCTCAGAACAGGAAGAACATGCCTGAGGATCAATTGGAAGAGGAAGGTGAGGGTATCTAAGAGGAAACAAGTTAAAAGGAACACCAAGCAAAAGTTGGCAGTGTCTGACAAGATGCTGAAGAAAGTGCAAAATGTTTCTGAGTCAGCAGCAACATTGCTTCCAGACAAGAACGCCTTTTCAAAAATAAAAAAGGAAAAACTAGTTCTTATCTAGAACAGGCTACACCAGGAGTTTTGCGACTAAAACCCCGGAAAAACAATCAGACTAACTAAATTTTCCAGTCTCAGACCAGAGAATATTAAACTTGCAAGGGAGGAAAAACTAGACCATTGTCTCTGTGAGTATTGCAACAATGCAAAATTAAAGCTGCAGGCAATAAACAGATTTGGAGAACTGAAAAGAAGGCTACAGTGCAAAATTGCAAATATTTATCAAGCAGTGGTGATCATAATGTGCCCAAATAAATAGGGAAAAAAATTATCTGACAAGGACTAAATTGAAAAAAATGTGCACAAAATGCAGCACACATGCTATTGACAAAACACATGAAGAACTTTTACAATGACATGGAGCAGAGGAGACTTAATGGCAACAATGGAACAAGTCATAAATGTCACAGAAACAAAACAAACCAGGAAAATCATGAAGGACAAAGTGGCAATGTTTCAAACTCTAGTTGAAGTCTTTAAGGAAAAGCTCATGTTTCTAGGTAGACATCAACATGTGGCATCCTGGCAACACCATCAATTCAAATCACTAAAAGAAAACATTCCTGAGGGCTGGGTACTGATGATATTGGACTTTGCTGCAAATTATACATACAATATATGTACCAGGATTAATTCCAGTCATGCCATTGCCAACATAAGCTGGACACTGTTCAGCATGTAGTGACCTACTACCAGTGTGAAACATGCACAGAAACAGTGACAAAGTCACTTGTGTTCATATCTAGTGACCTCAAACATGACCACAGTGCTGTTCAACATTTCATCACAGTGTCAAATTCCCACCTCAGGAACATCCCAGTACTCTCTACTGAAAAACAGGTGCATTTCACAGATGGGTGTGGGAGTCAGTATAAATCAAAACAGGCCTTCTACAATGTATCATTGGTTTCAACACTATATTGCCTTCCAATAGAATGGGCATTTTGTGGACCCAAGCATGGAAAAGACCCCTATGATGGAGAAAGTGCTGTGGTGAAGTCATTGGCAACCCAAGCTGTGCAGTCATGGCAGGCTATGATTTCAAGTGCTGCTCAGCTGTTTTGATACTGTAGCATTCTGGATAAGCGAGTATACTACAATGCACAAAGTGCTATGGAAGAGCAATATGCAGTGTGCAAAGCAATATAAAGTTTATGGTAGGACCAATGTCAGAATTTGTGGAGGGGGATGGGGAGCTGTGCTAATGTGAATGCAGTTTGAAGGGTAAGCAGAAGGAGATGAGTGACAGACAACAGCCCAGGTCCCAGTATCATGGATGGCTGCATGAGTGAGTACTGAAGTTACTGAGGAGGGATTTGAGAGTGGAGGGAGAGGGCAGAGTTGATGGAAAGGGGTCAAAAGATCCAAGATGTTGGGGAAGGTGAGGGAGAAAGCAGCTTGATCATAGAAACAGAGAAACAGAGATTTTAACAGCAGAGAAGGACTGCTTGGCACATTCAGTCTGCCCATTTCTCCCTATCTCCACTATTACCAGACTACGACTGATTTACAGCTCTTTCTCCCTCTTTCCAAAGCTCTCGAACGAATTGTGGCTGACCAACTGGTTGATTATCTGGAGAAATACAACTTGCAATGTCCTCAGCAACACTGATTCAGAAAAGGACACAGTACCATCACTGCCCTACTGGAACTTATGAACTACATCCACCATGCACTGGACCAAGGCCAACTTGTTGGTGCCACTTATATTGACCTTACCAAGGCATTTGATACGGTCAGCCATTCATTGCTGATTGAACAACTAGCTGATTTAGGGCTATCTAAGGACACCACTAGATGGTTTACTAGCTACCTCTGAGACCGCTCACAACAGATTAGGATCAGCGATGTCCTCTCAACTAAGCAACTTGTCCAGTCTGACATCCCCCAAGGGTCAATCCTGAGTCCCCTACTTTTCAGAATTTTCTTAAATAAGCTCCCTGCCTCCTGCCAATACCAAGACCAAATACTTCTGTATGCTGATGATGGAGTAATTTTCACCATCAGCTCTGATCTCTGTCTTCTGGAGAACCAGCTTCAAAACAGCTTTGTGAATGTTGAGGAGTGGTTCAATTCCCTTACACTTACATACACTCATATAATCTAATTTCATGGCTTGATCCCCCCTTCCTCACTTACTGACCTTTTCCTTAATGACACCCCCTGATCTCAATGGTTATTTCTTCCTTTTGTATTACCTGTTTTTGTTTTTGTGTACCTTGTTCTGTTCATATGATATGTCACCTGATAATTTATTGTCCAAGGTCCTCTCTATTCATTGCATAGGTAGGCACCTATGAACTTATGAATGGTCTACTCTGTACAGTATGTATCTGATATATTGTATCCCCTTTAACTCATTGTATGTAAAGTACTTTACTTTGTATGTTCTGATATATTGTATCTTCTTTAACTCATTGTATGTAAAGCACTTATAATTTGTTATCCTGTTAAGTTTCTGCACATCTGTACTCTCCCAGGTCGTGCCTGAAAATAGTCATTTTATGGCTAGTGCACTTACCCAGTTAACAAAAGCTAAATAAAATAAAATATATAAATAAATAAATTCACAGAAACTCATACTAAACTACAAAAAAAAATAAAAAATAATAATAATGTTATTCCATAGCTCGCACAGCAAGCATAAAGCCCAACAACTAACAGTCAGAAACTGTTTGGGCATTGCTCCTGAACAGACGCAGTTGTTCAAGTACCTAGGTGTGACCTTAGACAGCACTCTATCTCTTGCCAATCATATAGACAATGTCGCCAAAGCCGTGAATATCTGTATCAGTCTGCTGATTAAAGGTACCAAGTAATAATGGCTAAAAAATAAGGGCGAACATCAAAACTGTGATTCCAAAAAGGTAATTGCACAAACAGCACCCTTAAATGTTGGCGATCATCACATATGGTGAATTTAAGCTATGTGGCGGACATCATTACTTAACACACCTGTCAGCCTTTTATCTACATGGGGGCTCCACCCCCACACTCCTCACGGGGGGCGGCTACACTCCCTACCCCCTGTCTCTAATTATACTACTCTGAGTTTCTCCTTGACACTGGGGTAGGCTAAATCACTGGATTTCCCATTCCAGTAGTGTCACAGTAACTTGTAGGTTGTTGTTTTAGTTTGCGCCGTTATGTCGTCGCCGCTTTTGCTTTGCTGTTTTGTCTTTGCCGTATTCACATGCTACCTTGTTGAAACATAAGCATTGTCTGACTACAGAAGCCCTTAATCTGGCAATCCAAAGCTTGGTAGTCTCTATCATTGACTAAGGGCTTGTGATCTACGGATCTGCCACCGACACTGCCCTGCATCACATTACTATTGCACTTAACAAGGCATGCTGACTCCTAACTGGGGCTGCACACCTCTCACACACCTGTGACATCTATGAGCAGGCTAATTGGCTCCAGCTAAAGGGCAGAGTCTCCTATCATACCTACTTACTAGCAAAGAAGATCTCCTTGGCCTTATGCCTCCAGGGGTTCTGAAGATCCTCAGTCCATCCTGCAGCACCCGCCAAACAAGAAGCTCTGAAAACCTAATGTTCCAAGTGAGTGCTGTCGAACCTCACAAGGTCAGCTGTCATTTGTAGTCAGAGCTCCCAAGTGATATAACTCACATCACTGGTATACGGCCAATACTGCCACACTAGGCCCCTTCAAATGCGAACTATGGCAACTTTTTTGTGGCTAGGGCCACTTGTGATTACTTTATTTAAATCTGGTGAAGGCCTGCCCTACTCAGCCTACATCTTATACCAGCATCTCCACCCCGTACCCCCAACCCATTGTGCCTACAACTACCCCTCACTTCATATTCCTTCCCTATTTCCTATTACTTCTCTTACAGATCCCCCATTATTTCTACCCACCTTCCCATTCCCCCTCTCCTCCCTCCACTCTCTTTCCTTTTCAGCATCTCAATGACACTGATTCCATCTTTCTTATCACCTAATACTGAACATCCCCCTCTCTTCCTCACTACTCCACTTCCTGTCTCACCTATTCCCCCCTACCCAATTATCTCTCTCTCTTTCATCTTGACAATGCCTCTGGGCAGCATTCCTCTTTTTGTTAAGTAATAAAGTTTGCTCCAACACTAGTAAGTTTTTAAATTAGCACTAGTCTATTAGTCGCTAATTCCAGGCATACATTGTCCATTGCCTGTGTATTGTTTGTTTGCTCATACTAGTTTTTCCACCTTGACAATGCCTCTGGGCTGCACTTCTCCTAATGTACAGTAAGAAAGTTTGCTCTTGTACTATTAAGTTGTTATATTAACTCTAGCTTATCAGGCACTAGTCTGGCATGCATTGTCCAATTCCTGTCTACAATCCGTCTGTACACATTTTGTTGTCTTATTTGCCTGCCTACTGTATTTTTGTTCACGTCTTTCTGTTTTAATCTGTATTGTAACTGTCTATGTACCATGAGGTGGAACCTATGTAAAAAAGCTTCTAGCTCAAAAGTGTTAATACAAAATTTAAATAAAATGAAATAAAAAATAAAAAAATGATTCCCTTGTGCTTATTGCATGCATTCTGGAACCCCACCACTGTTTTCACCCCCACCGCCTTGATTGAAAGGCTGTTCCAAGAATCCACTACTCTTTCTGTGAAGAAATACTTCCTCACATCTCTCCTGAATTTACCCCCTTTAGGCTTCATAGCATATACCCTTCTTCTTGCACACCTTTTCTTCAGAAAAATACTCCCCTCCTGTACCTTATTTACCCCTGTGAGGTATTTAAAGGTCTCTATCATATCCCCCTCTTCCTCCTCTGTTTCAGGGTATATATATTGAGGTCCTTTCATCTCTCTTCATAGGGCTATTGATGCAGAACCTGCACCATTTTAGTTGCCATCCTCTGGACTGCCTCCAATCTGTTTATGTCCTTGCAGAGGTGTGGTCTCCAGAACTGAGCATGCACTCTAGGTGGGGCCTTACTTGTGATCTATGCAGAGGAGACACCACCCCCTCTTTTTGCTGCTGATACCTCTCCCTATGCACTCCAGCATCCCACTAACCCTCCCTACAGCCCTGCTACCCTTCCTAGCCACCTTTAGATCATCTTATATGACTAGCCCCATGTCTCTTTCTAGCTTAGTGGTCATTAAAACCACTCCACCAATTTTGTACTCTCCCCCATGTTTCTGTGCCCTAGGTGCATTATTTTCCACTTTCTTTGCATTGAAGCCCAGCTGCCATACCCTTGACCACTCCTCTCATTTTCTCAGGTCTCTGCTCATCCTTTCCACCCCCCAGTCCAGAGTGTCCACCATATTGCATATTTCAGTGTCATCTGCAAAGAGGTAGACCTTCCCTTCTAGCTTGTCTGCAATGTCACTTTTAAAGCCATTAAAGAGGACCAGTCCACAGCACTGATTCATGAGGCAGGGTCACCTTCCCTCCCTTCCTTGTAGTGGATTTGTTTTACCAACACCCTCTGTCGCCTATCTCCTAACCAATTTTTTATCAAGTTTACTACCTTTGGACCCAATCCAAAGCTACCCAGCTTGCTCACTAGTTTCCTTTGTGAAATGGTGTTAAATGCCTTACTGAAATCTAGGTAGGCCATGTCCACTATTCCACCCTGATCTAGTTCCTTAGTCAGCCCGTCAAAGCAATCTATTGAATTCATCTGATATGACCTCCCCCATAAAACCATTCTGCCTGAGGTCTTTACTGGATTCAAGATATTCCACAATCCTTTCAATGTGCAGTGATTCCATTAACTTTCCCACCACTGATGTCAGGCTGACTGGTCTATAATTGCCAGCCTCCTCTCTGCTACCACTTTTGTGAAGTGGGACTACATCCATCCTCCTGTCCTCTGGAACCACTTCTGTTTCCAGTGAGCTGTTAAACAGAAGTGTCAGAGGTGCAGCCAGCATTTTCCTGAGCTCCCTCAATACTCTTGGATGCACCCCATCTGGCCCCATTGCTTCATCCACCTTCAGATTAGCAAGTCCCTTCAAGACTCTCACCTCCAAAAAAAGTCTAGTGTTCACCTCCCTGCAAAGCTTTTGTTACTTTTTTGTGGCCCCTCCCCTTTTCCCTCTGTTAACACTGTGAACACTGAACAAAAGTATTTGTTCAGGATGTCTGCTTTCTCCTGATCCCCACTGCACAGTCCCCTCTTCCATTTTTAACCTTAGAATCCCACCCCATGGGTTCTTCTTTTCACTTACATACCTAAACAATGCCTTGTCCCTTTTCATTACCTCCTGGGCTATTCTCTCTTCAGGTTGTGCCTTTCCAATCCTTACTGCCTTCCCTGCTTCCCTCTGAGTCCCCCGACACCCCTCCCTATATTCCTCCCTCTGCATCTCCTTATACTACCCTTTTAGCTTTTACCTTTTCAGCCACCTCTTTCAAGACCAATAGCAGTCTCTTTTTCCTCTTGCTTTTGCTCACTTGTTTGACACAGAGGTTTTCTGCCTTACTATGCTCCCTTTTTATCTTTGCCTGCTGTTCCTCTACCCTCCCAAAGTCATCCCCCCATGTTAGGTCATTCCTAAGATACTACCCATCTTTTAAAAATCTGCCCTCCTGAAGTCCAGAACCCTTGCCCTTGTGTAGTTTGATTCCACAACTGTCCTTATATTGAACCACACTGTACACTGATCACTGGTCCGCAAGTGGCCTCCCACCCTTACATCTGCAACACTGTCCCTGTTAGTGAGTATCAGGCCCAGTATTACCCTATCATGAGTGGGTTCACTGACTAGTTGCCTAAGAAATGCCTCCTGCAGAGAGTCCAAGATGTCCCTGCTTCTATCTGAAGCTGCTGCTAGGAGGCTCTAATCTACATCTGGTAGATTGAAGTTCCCCACCAGAAGTATCTCTTCCTTTTATGCCATCTTGCCAGTGGCTTCCACCAGTACCTTATCTAGTTCCTCCTCCCTGTGCTGGAGGTCTGTAGATCTCTCCAGTGTGAATAGTGGCTCCATTCCCCATCTCTTGGGTGACACACAGTACTTCTGCCTCCCACTGTATTTCCTGTATCTCTGTTGCTTTTATGCTTTCCCCCCACATAATGCACCACACCCCCTTCTTTCATTCCCACTTGATTCTTCGTGAACAGAGTATAGCCTGGTATGGCTATGTCCCAATCATGGTTTTCAGTGCACCATGACTCGGTAATGGTCGTAATATCCAGGTCTGCCTCTGCCATGATGGTCTCTAGGTCCAAAATCTTATTTCCTAGACTTCTAGTATTTGCACACATGTCCTTCCAGAGTTTGTTTCCAGTCTGCTTGTTGCCCCTTTTACCCTCCCTCCCTCCCTCCTTCCCATCTCTTTTTATTGCTCCCATTCCCATTTATCTGTACCACCATGCTTCCTTTATTAATTTGCACCTGGGGTTCCTCTCCCTGAGGTTCTCCTTACTCTCTACCTCAGCCTGTGGGGGTAGTTTCTGACTCCTTGAATCTACTGCCACCACCCCCTTGGCTAGTGTAAATGTTTACTGAAGTAACATTTAAACCGTCCACTAAAGACTGCAGTTCTCCTCCCAGATTGATATAGCCCATCACCCCTGTGTAGGCCCTTATCCTCCCAGGTGGGTCCCCACTGTAGCCAAACCCTGCCTCTCTGCACCATTCCTTCAGCCATGAGTTGAAGCTCCTGGTGCAAAGATCTTTCTCCTCTCCCCTGTCATAGACAGGCAGCGCCTCAGCAAAAGCCACAGAGCAAATTACATATCCAAGACCCCTCTCCAGCTCCTGAAAACCCCCTGCACTATCCCAGCCCCATCCCTAACCAGGTCATTTGTCCCCAGGTAGACAATGACATCCAGCTCTCCCTCTCATCCTGCTGCCTTAGCAATCCTCAAGATCTGTCTACCATCCCACCAGGCCATGGCACCAGGTAGGCATTTAACCTGCCACTCTGCCCCCTTTCGTATTCCCAAATCTATCCCCTGTCACAATTGACCCAATTCAACCAGCAGATAATTTCATTAAGGGGAGTAAGATAGAGCGAGAGCCAGAGTTTTGAAGGGAGTAAGATATAGTGGAGGGGTAGGGGGAGTGAGGAGGGAGGCAAGGTAAGAGAAGATGGAGAGAAGCCAGAATATTTTATTGTTTATATATTTATTTTTGGCCAAGAGAGACACAGTAAGCTGATACTTGTTTGCTGGTGCATCCTGGGAGAACAAGGAAGTTATGTGACTTGCTCATGGTCACACAGTATGTAAGTGGTGGCCGTGAGATTCAAACCCAGTTCTCTAGGTTTGTAGCTCAGTACTCTTAGCCACAACACTATACTGCCTTATTTGGAGATAAAGAAACACAAGGGGCAAGGCATCTGGCATCAAGCATCAAGGGAGAGGGAGAGAGAGAGAGAGTAGTACAGCTGGCATTGATGGGTGTGATGGGTGACTGCTTGGCAAAGCAACAGCAGCAGAAAGCATATATAGTATCTATCTATAATTTCATTATTACTTTGTTAGGCGCTTTGAGCATTGGTTAGTGGAGGGAAGAACTTGATAGATAAATGGTCTTCTGTTCCCACTATAATTGTACGTACTGCATGTACATCTAATCAATAAAAAAATTATGCATTAATAAGTTAATAGAGGGGCGCCACTGTAAAAATCTTTATCTGTTATTTATTTTATCCATAGCAAAAGTAAATGCAAAATATCCCCAAACCGCAACTCACTAGTATTCATTTTCTTCTTGTGGCTGCCTGTTTGAGATGATTGCTGTCCCTGTCTGAGTGGTGTGATTTCATGCAATGAAGTGATAAATTGTCATACATTGCTGTAGTGCTGCTAATCTGCTGATTCACACTGTATTATCACATTTTCCTATAACCTCCACCTACATTCTCTCAGTTATATGAATATAATTGCTCTATCTGCTCCTAATGTAGGTGACTACAGAGTAATCATGGATTATGTTATTTTTCATATGGGACTATGGAAGTAATTTAACATACTATTGTTAAAGGTCACATGGGGCTACAAAAGAAAAACTCAAGTTGATGAAAAACTAATTTCTTCTTGTAGCTATTCTAACACTGCACTGCAATTATTCTGTTACAGTCATATTGCAAGTGCAGTTCTCAGCTTTCACTATGTATTGTATTGTGATTTAGTAGCCATGAATAAAAGTTGAGAAAATGTTTGGTAAGAATACTGTATAAGGGACTTTAACATGCATACATGGACTGGAAGGTATTGGTCACATGAGCATGAGGAACCAGTTCCTGGTAGAAGCATGCCAGTAAGCATTCTTAGTCCTACCAGCTCAGCATCCAACAAGGGATCCTTGCTGGATCTGGGAGTGTATCCAAAATATTAAAGTACAGGAACTGCTGGGGTTCTATGACCACAAGCTAGTGAAGTTGGAGATCCAACTGGGTATCAATGAGAGGGAAACTCAGTGAACGTATGGAACTTCAAAACAGCATAGAAATATAGGTGACAGCAGAAAAGGGCCAATGGTCCATCCAGTCTGTCCAGGGGTCTCTATAGTACCCCACCACCTGGCACTCATCAGGGTTATATCCCTCCTCAACACTTATCCTATCTTATCAGATATCAGCAGACTGGTAAGATGAAACAACTGCTGTGAGAAAATGTGAGGAATATAGAGGATAAAAAGGGTGGAGGAGAGGCATTTAAAACAGGAATGCTAGAAGTAGCATCAAACTGCATTTGGAAGGACAATAATGGTAACAAAGTGAAAGGCCCACTGTGGTTCACTTTTGATGTGAATGAAACAGGGAGACTGAAGAAGATGGCACTCAGGAAGTACAAGGCAGCTAGAGGGAAAAAGACATAGATGAATATGTAAGGGCAACCATGGAAGCCAGCTGCAGGGTAAGGGGAGGGCCAAGACATAGACAGAGCTCAGAAACACGGGTGGGGGGTGGGGCAAACCTGAGGTACAAAGTATTTTTCGGCTATATTTGAGAGAAGCAAATGGTTGAACAAAGAGTGCATAGTGAGGCTGGAAAAAGAGGAAGGATGTGAAGAGGTGTTGGAGGCAAGGCAGAGATACTGAACCAATACGTTCTTTCAGTATTCACCAAGGAGGAGGAGGAGGAACATTTGCCAGACTGCAAAGTGAGGGTCAGCAGGAGGGAGGGTGGGGGCTCTAACAAAATAGGCCACCATGTGTCTGTGGTGATGGACCCAGCAGTAGCAGTAGTAGTAGTAGTAGTAGTAGCAGTGATGATTCTGCATACCCACTTGCTCTGCTTCTACCACTGCCATACCCTGGCTTGCAAGGAGAGAAAAAAACCTTGATGCAGCTAATATACCCAGTAAATATATATGGTATTAGAGACTCCTCCACAAGGAGAGACTGTTACAGCTATAACAGACACTTTCTGTGTCCTAAAACACTATAGTATGGTCATTTGCAATGGCTACTTGACCTGCTTTCATCCTGAATGCCTCTGTCACTTTACCTTCAAATAACAAATGTTCTACTTAAAATAACCAGGGGCCTACATTATGTAGCAACACGTTGTAAACTATACGGTTAATGATCCAATGAAGGGGATGTAGCATCATAAGACATAATGCTGCATGTTTGGTTGTTAATAAAAAATGTTATGAGTGTAGTTGTAGTAGTGGTGTACTTCTATAATGCTGCCTTCATGGAATCCTGGGTTGAAGGTTATACAAAAAAGTTGGTACATGCTAATAGGTTATCTCCATATCAACAACTAAAATGAATAAATATCAGCTGATTTACATTTTAAACATCTCAATATAACTCATATAAAATTATGTTTAGGTATGCACAAAATAAGGGAAGAATTTAAGTAGCCCATAATACTGCATTCATTCAGCTCATATTTTTACTTTACATTTCTAGGCTATTTAGTAGAGAAATTTAAATGGAAACTGTCTTCCCCCACAAGACAGTTTTGGGCATTTTAAACTAATTTGGGTATTGATGCTGTAATGAACAAAATATTAACTCAATGTTTAACACAGATCCTGGCATAAAATCATATTTTCAGGATATTCAGGATAATTGTAGTTATAGATTACTTGTCACATTAACCAATCAGGATCATTCTTACTCACAAAGAAGCACAACACCCAGAAGAGTGCTTCATGTGCTGTCCCACATGGCTGTGGCTTGCACAAAGTAACATTCATTTGCAGGTGTGTCCACATGAGCAGCAGCAGCACAAAGTACCAGGGTTGCTGGCCATGGATGTCTAATCAGGCTTATGTCTGCACACTACAGGCTACATTCACAAAGAGAGCAGAAAAATCCACACCTGCAGAAAAAAGGCTTGCAAAACTGCAGAAATGCAAGTGCAGCATATTCACAGTCAAAATGTCTGCAGGTGCAGAAAATCACAAAAAACAGGCAAGTTGCAAAATTCCACAAGTGCTGAAAATCCACAACATGTTTTCTGTAGCTGCAAAAATAATACAAAAGGCCCAGCAGACAAGAGAACAGTAGGTGATCCATATTAAGTGGAGCAGGAGACTTTGACAGTCTTGCAAATGTTGCAGCAGGAGCAGCACTCCCAGCAAAGCAAGCAGCCAGTCCCACAACTGGGACCATGGTAGCACCACCTGTACCAGCAGGACCCTGCACCCAGTGGCAATATGTATCTGTTGGTTGTGTCACAGAGGAGTTTCTTTCTCCTGCAACTGTAACACACACTTCTGACTGTTACCACCTCTGCCTCTACTGACTGTAGGGCTCCGTTATGGACTGCACAGGGTCATGTGGTTGTGCTTTGTTGTCTTTCAATGGAAATGTGTGCTAGTTTTGGTGTAGCAACTGACACTACTATACAGCCCACAGGTTTGCTGTTGTTTGGTGCCTGAACCCCCACGATGATTGTTTCCTAAGTGTTAGTATGTTGCCTTTTGCTCAGGGTGAGTTACGCCTCACTCTCCTTGGTGTTGCATGTATGCAACATTTTTTCGCAACTGCGGAAAAAACAGTGGCTGAGAATAGCCTTTAAGGGGATATACCATACTTTACAATGCCATTTTTTGCACAGGAATTTTCCCACAGCTGCGTTTTTTTCCACAGTCCACATTGTATTTTTTCCATATCTGTGGGTTTTTTGTACATATGATGCAGCGCAATTACCCTTTTATTTTCCTCAACTGTGCAAATTTTGGGGACTTGCTCATTTTTTTCTCCTTAGAATTGTTTTGTGAATCCTGCCCTACATTTTTAACCAGTCTCCTGCGTGAACACCAGACCAAAGCACATTAATAAAATACAATCAAATTACATTCAGAAGTGCTGAGGGATGACATTTTAAATATGGTTACCATATGGCCACTGCTAACGACAATAAAAATGTAATATAATTTTAATCTACATGTAAAAAAAAATCTCAGAACCAGAAAAAATGCAGAATAATAATTTTATAGGAAAACTGAGTGGGTCTCTTAAGGATATTAAAGTGTCCCGTCTTGTGTCCTTAGTATGCTAGAACTACTCACCTTTGGTTTGCAGTTGTCTCTCTCTCCCTAAGACCATATAAAGTAATACTCCTGTGTCTATAAGAGACCTCATTAGAGTCCCTATACACTATACTGAAAGCTTGGATTTTATTTGTGGGGTACAGATAATTGGGTATTCAGTCATTATACTGATAAATTATCTGGATTAGCAGTGTGAATTATTCATTGCCTGAGCCATTTAACCTGGATTCTTATATTTAGGCTGTCCACGAATAGTGACCAGGGCAGATAATGAACTACTAGAGCATCTCTAGTATCTAAGACCACTCAATTAGGTCTAACTTACAAATAAGCTTTTTTTTAACATAATTGCTATACAGGGTATTATCAGCACTGTTTACTTACTAGGAATGCATTTAATACAAGTGAATGAGGCACCTGGATTTTGATGTTATCACACCAATATGTCCCCCTCTGTTATTTTGTTAGAGAATTTTTCAAATTGTACCTTGTTAAGAGGTCTCAAATGCAAAATTTGAATTGTGTTCTTAAAAAACTTACCCCTCAATTACTTCAAGATGGTCAAAATTTACCTGTGGGGTTGATATTGTCCCTTTCAAGTGATTTTCTCACTTTATTGCAGTGGGTCTTACCTTACATGGTAGTATACCCTAGGTCCACATAAATCAGTCCCCACCATATTTACTATTTAATGCTTTGTGGTTATTTTGCTATAAGGGATCTTATTTCCCCCCAAAAAAATCTTCTAGCTGATTCCTTTATTTCCCTACTGATGAGCACGCCCCGTGCTATGATGTTGAGTAAGGGAGAGCACAGGGGCGCACCCCATTGAAATTAATGGGGCTCCACTTTGCATGCAATTTAATATCATATGATGGCCAGTTGGAGATTAATGAAGGACTTACTCAACTAACAAGGCCCTTGTCAAATGGCTGAGTCCTTGCACCATTTTCATTACCCTCCTCTGGACCTTGTCCTCTCTATCCACGTTCCCTCCTGAGGTACAGTCTCCAGAACTGGACACTGTATTCAAGGTGGTGTGTTCTCACCAGGTGTTTGTACAAGGGGATTGCTACCTTCCTCCTTCTGCTCATAATACCTCTGTCTACGCATTCCAGCATTCTACTGGCCCTCTCTACTGCCCTCGCGCATTGCTTAGCCACTTTGAGATCATTAGATATGATTATACCAAGGTCCCTCTCCTGCCCTTTCACTTCCAGTATCTGATGACCCATCATGTACTCTGCTTTTGGATTTCTACTCCCTAAGTGCATAACGTTGCACTTTTTAATACTACTGTACCTATTCTTGCAGTTTATTACACTTCTGTATATTTTAGCATGTATTCAGTTGTATGAACGGTAATCAAATGCTGCAGATATTGTCCCCACTTTCCCCAAGACCCACTTGACATAAGGGCTGAGCCTGAGAACAAGATAAAGAAAAACACAATTTATTAAATCACGTACTCCATAAATTATGGAAGCCTGCAGCAGGGAGGACTTAATTTGCTTTGCAAACATACACAAAGTTATAGGGATTATAGGGATAAATAACACTGTGATCCAATTTAACTGCCACCAAATACTGAGAACGGATAAGCATATGACCTTGTAATGTCAGTGAGAGAACAAATATGAAAAAATACATTCAGGAGAACAAATAAATGAATTCATATTTTTGGAAAGTAAAAGGCATTAAATATTTCAACCTTGGCCTTAAAATAATCCTGGAAAAGTTATAGAGTTGATAATATAACCAAATCTGAGTGATCTCTGCAGAAAGATGCGCAGACAAATGACTTAAAAAAATCAGGGTTGTAATAATACAAATTAATAAATAATCAGTGAAGAAAAAGTGCAAGTCATTAATAAAAAAAGAATTAACCAAGAGTTCCAAAGAACTTGAAAAGAACTATTAAGTATGACAATGATGGTGATTCTTTAAGCTAATAGCAGGCAAAAGCATGAGGTCATACTGCTGTATGACAAAACAGCGGGGCTAAAAATGCTGCAGCCAAACAGAGCCGAACACAAACATAGTCGGGCAAAATGCCAATCTGTTTGTGACAGCGCACCCATAGAAAACAATTGGTGTTTACTTTTTTTGTGGGGGCTTCTCCCCTGCACTCCCCACATGGAGGGCTTTGCCCCCCATACCACCAGGAACTTAGATAACTAACTCTGGGGGGAGCAGACTTTGGGAATGGGGAAGAAACTTGGCAGGGGGAAGGTTTGATTTAAAAAAAAATGCCAGCAAAAGTTGCAGCAGGGGAGAACTGGGGGGGGGGTGACCAAACCACTTCTGCCATAGCCACTCCATGATGGAACTGGCTTGACCAGGCACCCAGCACACGGCAACATCTCCTATTGCCACATCATTGTGCAGTGACAGGGGTAGCAATATATCCCAATTGCTATTCTACCCCTGTCATTGTAAATCAAAGCAATGTATATACAGCACATTTAATACCACGCTATCTTTCATGCACTTTATTGACCTGACATCACAGGCAAATGATCAGTTTCAACTGTTGTAGTAATGGGGTGTTTGGACTGATCCCAAGTTCTAATTCCATCTCAAGATTACTAGGTTCCATTATTCTTTTGATAGCAGAAAGTTGGATTTGGTTTTAAACATTGTCTTCCATACACACACATTTTAAAAGAGTTTTAAAGGCTAACAATATACTATAGAGTCAAGAAGAAGCTATGGGCTGCAACACACAGCAGCACAAACATATGTGACACCATCTTTCCTCAACTACACACAAGTGTATCAACTTTTCCATTGAGAAAGAGAATGTTGTATAGGACTTGGTACAGTTTGAAGAGTAGGATTTTTCATTTTTGAGTAAATCATCAGCAGTGCACAAGCCCAAATTCCAATACAAGAAGGGAATTTTTAATGTTTTAATGTTTTATCCATGTTCATTCTCTGGTTGTCTTCTTGTGTACCCCCCCCCCCCCTTAGATTGTTCCTTTAAGTCTCCCTATAGCTGCACATCAAATAATTCAACTGCTGCTAACGAAGACAGTTCAGCAGTGCTCCCAAATGAACTGGCAATTCTCTGATTTTGCCCTGTTGAACTAGGCATTTCATCACACCGACACAAACATTACTTGTCTGGAGCCCAGAGTGATATTAAAAGACTGTAGCTGTGTAAATAAAGACAATTTTCCAGAAGACTGTCTGTGGACTGAAATTCAGCAGTCATCTTTTTCACCTCTAACTCACAAGAGAATGGCAATAAGATTACATGATGACTGCCAAACAAGATCTCATGACTGACCAAATGGGATCTGAAGCCTTCAAAAGGAGCAACAATGGGATCATGAAACTGAGAAGGACCTCATTAATTCAGGTGTCCTTATGCTGGCCAAGATTGTCGTGTTGAGTAATGGGAATACAGCCTTGCTATGAGTGATTGGCAGTTCAGAGTGAAATGCCCCAAAGTATGGGGGCACTACAGGAATGGGGGGGCTTATTTAATTAATTGAATAGTGTGCCCCAGGTCCTCATTGTGTCAAGGGGTAGGAAAGGGGGCTCCTTTGTAGTGTCCCCCCTCACTATAGCCAGGCAGGACAAGTCAGGAAAAAATAAGAGAAAATAATTTTTCTCTCTACTGCCTGCTCTGCTTCATTCTGACCCCCCCCTTGAGCAGGTAGCATGAGAGTGGACACTCACACAATGGGACTGTTGTCCCTGTCGGGCACGTGGTGCCCATTTTGAAAATTCTGGCCATTGGCTTGGGCATAGGCTCGGGGTCCGAGAACCAGAACTCTGAGCTCCTTTTTTTCAAATGTACAGCCATTTTTGTAGTTAGTTCAGGCTGGCCGTGGAGTAGAGAGGACACAGGAGTGCAATGAGGACTCAGCTTACCTTTGCTTGTTGAAGCAGTCCCATCAAATCCTTCAGTGTCTCTCCTCTGACCAGAGAAGAAGTCCTCAGCACTGTGGTGTGTTGGTCCTGTGCGGTGGCATCAGTTCAGTGGTCATGACCACAAAAAAGAAAGAAAGAAGGCTCCTCCAGTTCCCTGATGCTCCGGTGTGGGCTGCTGTTACCATGTTTTTGTTTTTTTTCATGTTGCCCAAGTATTCCAGACCCAGTTCGGCAGCATTGCCAGAGCCGCATCGCGACGGAAAAGTCGTCGGCCCTTGAAAGGCCCACAGTCATCCACTGCTGGCCTTCAGCCTCCTTCTACAGTTCCCTCCCTCTGCCAGCAAGAACCTCCCTCTCCCCAGCATCAGCTTCACCCAGGCCGTGGACGGTGAGTCAGCGGCAGCACAAAAGAAGAGTGCTGTCTTCCTGAATATTTAAAAAAAAAAAAGTTTCTTTTGTTGTTGTGGGGCTCCCAGAGTGCCATCAGAGGACCAGGGAGGGAAGGGCCAGCCATCTCATTAATTATTCAGGGAGCAGTGATGCCCATAGGGAGGGGCCTGCACTAAGGCACATAGGGGAATTTTTAAATATTTATGAGAGGGGCGGGAAGAGGTGGGGCAGCCCCGAGTGATTGGCAGCAAGGCCTTGGTCAGCCCTAAAGATTTAAAGGGGGAACCCCAGGACCAATTCTTAAAAGAGCAATTACAGGCCCTTTATTGTTGACAGAAGCCCAGCAAGTAAGCCCATAAGTAAAAGGGGCCCATAGATTCAATGGTTAACAAGACAGGCCCTCTAAAGATTTAAAGGGGCAGTGGCTGGCCTACTAGGCCGGTGGGACAAAAGCAAGCCCCAGGACAAGAAAAGGCCAGCACAGTGGGCCCATTGCTCAATGGGGTACAGCGACACCGGCCCACCAGGTAGAGGGTCCAACAAGTAGACCCACCTCAGCAGTAAAAGGGGCTGAGCCAAAACTAGGCCCATAGATAAAAGGGGCCCAGAAATTTAAAAGGCAAGGAAGATCAGGGTAAAGGAGGGCATCGTACTCAGGGTGTTCAGGGATAGCCAGGTCCTAGTGCCAGAAGGAACCCACAAGCACAGTATTTTGTTAAGGGTCAGTGATGGAAGGTTGCTTAGCACACAACTGTCATCTAGCGACTGTCATCTGATGAAAATGTGTATTGATTACTATCTAAACTGTTGTGTTGATTGCAAAATACCAAGATTGTATTGTTACTGAAATTCTGGTTATTTGTCCCTGCAAAGAACAATTGCCCTGGACTTTGGTGATTTGCCCCTGTTCCTGGCAAATTGCCCCTGCAATGAGCAATTGCCCTGGACCTTGGTGATTTGCCCCCTGTTCCTGGAAAATTGCCACTACAATGAACAATTGCTATGGATTCTAGCAATTTGCTAGGTTACTGGCAAATGACCCCTGCAATGAACAATTGCCTGGATTCTAGCAATTTGCCCCGTTCCTGGCAAATTGCCCCAGCAACGAACAAGGGGAGGCAGTATAGCACAGTGGTTTAAGGCTCTGAGCTACAAATCTGGTGACATCCAGCAGACCAACCCTGGGTTTGAATACCACAGCTTCCACTTGTAGACTGTGTGACCCTAAGCAAGTCACTTAACTTTCCTGTGCTCCCAGGTCAGATTTTAAAGGACTTACTTGTTACTCTGAGTTATATTTTTACAGAAATAAATGCTACTGCTGCCTCTATTATCCTGCAAAGCAGGGACTTTCACGTAATTTCTAAAGGGCTTCTGTCCCACACAGCAAACTATAGTGCACTCAAGGTGGAGTCTCAAGATGAGTAATACATTTTCAAGCTTTTTGAGCTCTGAAGCACTAACTTCAGCCCAATTCTCCCGTTCAATTGAGTATAGCATTAAAATTCAATTTTATTTAGAAACAGCAGGCCATAGCCAAAACCGAAGTGAATGCATCTTCCTTGCCTGGCAATGGCACCGCAATGAATGTAGATGCCAATTTAGCACACACGCAGTTTATAGTGTATTAGTCATGTGAACAATAGCGCAAGAATGGCATGAAAATGAAATTTAAATATTAAAAGAATAACCAATTGTATATATGTTTAAATGTTTAAGTAATTTCAAACATTACAATACCCCCAACATTCCTTTGATCTAAACAGTCTAAACAAGTGTAACAGTGAGAATTTTTTTCGACAAACCTAAATAAAGACTACCTTATATTCTCCAATAGCAACATATATTGCAGAAATAAATGAATAAAAAGGACACAGCCCTTTTGAGGGGGGGTACAAACAAAGACACAATGGCCCGGATATTCAAACTGCGCCAGGCTGTGGTGCAAGCCTGGGCGCAGCTCAACTTTGTTGCGCAGGAGTGTGGCCTGGGTGATAGTCAACGGAGCTGCGCTATGGCTGAGCAGCTTTGAATATCACACCCTGGCCACCCCCACTGTGCATGGTGCAGTGGCACTGCACCAGCGAAAGTGGCCAGAGTGGAGCATGGAGATGTGCTAGCGCAAGTGCCATTGGACCATTCACAGCACCTGCTATATTCAAAAGGGGACATGAAAGTGGGGCCATAATTTATGCAAGATGCACACATACCTCTCAACCTCCTGCCTCATAAATCAGGGACTAGGCTTAAAAAAATCAGGGACAAAGAACTAAAATCAGGGACACAACTTCAAACTTGATGATATCCACTCAGGAAGCTGGTAGAATATGTGGCTTAGTGCAAAATGCATTTTCTAAGGAAGAACAACTTTTTAACTTTAATGTTTGACATTATTTTGTGCTTCCAACTCTCACTGTTTGGTCACAGAAACACAATTTTCAGGAGGGACAGAGTAAAATTTTGAGGCACAATCAGGGACATCCCTGAAAATCAGGGACAGTTGAGAGGTATGGATGCACATGGGTCCATTTGCATGTCATTATGGCCCTATTTGAATGCCATTAGCATGCAGGTGTGCCGATCCCCGATGACTTGTGCCTGGTGCCCTGCCAGGCAGCAGCCGTCAGGGACCAACGCCCCCTGAAGCCCGATCGTGGCCATTTGTCTAAAATGAAAATCCTCTCGTCTAATACCCCTGGTGGTCCAGTGGACTGCTATGTGCCCGATCGCGGGCATTGGTATAATAAACCCCCCCGTCCAATATCCCTGGTGGTCCAGTGGACCACACTCTGCCCGATCGCGGGCATCTGTAAAACATAAAAAATTACCTATTACCCTGGTGGTCTAGTGTACCCCCTTCCCCACCTGCCCACTGAGCCCCACCGCCCCGGTCCTCCCCGGTCAGCCAGCTGGCGGCAGCAACTTACCCACCTGCTGCCCTGGCTGCCCGCCGACTGACAGTTCTGCAGGCTGCACTCTTACATATTGGTACATTCCAGATATGAATGATTCATTCACATATCTTGACTGTAGTACGATATGGATGCGACACCCATTGGCTCACATGTGAACCATCAAGCGTAGCCTCGTCGCTCGACCGAGCTGTCATTCGCGGGCGGCGGGTGGCAGGCGGATGGGGTGCCAGGTTCACCGCTGACTGGAGGGGAAGCCGGGTGGAGCCCAGTGGGCAGGTGGGTAGGGAGTACACTAGACCACCAGGGTAATAGGTTGTTTTTATGTTTACAGATGCCCGCAATCGGGCAGAGTGTGATCCACTGACCACCAGAGATATAGGGACGGGGTGATTTAACCAGATGCCCGCGATCGGGCAGCACTCGGTCCACTGGACCACCAGGGATATTGAAGGGGGGGTTTATTCACACAGATGCCCACAATGAGGCATGGGGGGATGCCACCAGGTGCGGCAGGAACTCGGGTGGCCACCCACAGGTGGCAGCTGCCATGTTCCACCCTGCAATGCGGCAGCTCATCTGTGGGTGGCCATCATTTGTTCCTTTTTTTCGGGGCTTAACTTTGTGCAGGCACAAGTAGGGGTTGCACATGCATGGCTCTGCACATCCCGGGCTGAATATTGGGCTGTGCAGGTTATGCATGGGCACGCCCTCCTACCTGTGCCTGCATTATTACTCATTGATACGCTGCCAAGATCGGAATTTGTGCGGCGCACTTTTCCCTTTTGAATATTGCACCGGGGCGCATCAGTGGGTTGTGCATGGCACAACACTGCTGCGCCATGTGCAACCCTTTTGAATATCTGGGCCAATGAATTCAGACACTGTGGCTGAAGCTCTGAGAAAATCTTTCTTAATTGGGTTGGATGCTGTCTTGTCCTCCATAACGGTCCGACTGGTCCTCTCTGCTTTCTTCACAGATAGCCAATTTTGGCTAGGTGTCCAAAGGTAGGAGAGGTGAGGCTTGCAACATTTGAGAGAAAATATGAGCAGTATACTGAAGCTCAAACTCTGGGAGACCTATGCCTCCCTTCTCAAGGGCCAGGGTTAGTTTTTTGTGACTTATCCATTTAGAGTCACTGCCCCAAATGAAGTCAAGCTTCTGTTCATGAATTTGGCAGAAATGATCTGGGGGATTTTTAATGGCAGATTACCTAAAATACATTGTAACTTGGGGGCTGCCATAATTTTATATGCATGGACCATACCCCAGAATGAGAGTGGAAGGTGTCTACACCTAGATAAATCCTGAGACAGAGCAACAAGTGCTGGGAGCAGATTGAGCTTGCACAGAGAGCACATGCTTCAGGAAATGTTTAATCCCAGTTATTTAATCAAGTTGTATGAGACCTGTAAGCCCCAGGAGAACCCATTCGTAGTCCTAAGTGTTCACCCATAGAGTAGGAGGAGAGACTTTGCTGCACTGGCTTTATTATATTCGGATACTGTGCCGAATTGCTGCAGGATGTTCAGTACCTTAGGGACTGAGATCTCGGGGTTATTGAGTACCAAAAGAATGTCATTAGCATATGCCATGACCTTATAGGTCTCACCAAATTCCACCCTGTGGATGTATGGATGCCAGAGAATTGCTTGTAGGAGGTGTTTCAGTGCAAGGACAAATAGTATCAGAGAAAGAAGGCAGCATTTCTGGGTGCCACCTCTAGAGAAAAGGGGGAGTAAGAGGTGGTGTTGGTGAGGACTGAGGCAGCCGCATCATTGTAGAAGGTTTTTATATAGCTTATGAATTTCTTCCCAAAGCTGAAAGTTTGTAAGGTATGGAACAGGTAAGACCATTCAGCTCTATCAAATGCCTTCTCGACATCGATTGAGAGAAGGGCTGCTGAAGGGTGACAACATGAAACTTGCCATATAAGACTGATCAGGCAGTGTGTGTTAACTATGCCACATCTGCCGGGTACAAAGCTGACTTGATCTTTATCTGTAAGGGTAGGAAGTACACCATGAACCCAAGTAGCCAGCATTTTGTCAAAGATTTTGTAGTCAGCCATAAGAGAGATCGGCCGGTAGCTCCCACATTGCAGGGGATCCTTGCCTGCCTTGGGAAGAAGAGAAATTAAGGCCATGCACATGGAGGAAGGGATGGTTCCTCACTTTTTTTTCCAGTTTTGGAAGGCCTCATTAATTTCTATCTGGGATATGTGTAGTTGCCCAGTTGCATCTAATATCCCTGGAATTTTAGACCTTTCCTATTTCTTTTTTAGTTGCTATGCCAAGAATCTCCCAGATTTTTCACCTGATTCCCTAAAGGATTGTCAGAGTCTGAACAGGGCGTTTTCTGTCTTCTGGTGAAGATGCAAGTTAACCTTACACCTGTTGTAAATAATTTCAGCCAGTAATTGTGAAAGGGCTTGGGGTCTTCCCTGTATTTTTTATCTAAATTCTTCAATCTTGTGAGTTGGTTTTCTAAATTCTCAGCCTTTGTTCTCTTAAGGTAGGAGAAATAACTAATACACCACCCTCTAATATAGGCCTTCAGGGCATCCCAGCATGTGGCTGCTGAGGTATCACTAGGTGGGTTAAGTTCTAGGAAGGAGGAGATCTCTCCTTGTAGAAATTTACAAAAGGAAAGGTCTCGCAGTATGCTGGCCCGAGAGCGCAGTGGCAAGGCATCCGCTTGTGGTGCCAACATCCCGGGTTTGGTGACAGACTCAGGAGTCAGAGGGCTGGCTGGGGGGAAAGGATTGAGTGTCCCAGGGACTGCTCTCCTTCTCCAGGGAAGGGGGGGAACAGTGTTTAGCACTATGCAGTCCTCTGGCCTAGGCTGGGGGTACCACTGCTGCCAATGCCACACATTCAGGGTGGGGTGGATGCTGTCATCATTGCACATCCCCACCTTCAGGGATCCAGCCCACAGTAAACAAATGCCAGATCTGAACATGAAGGTCTCCACCTCCAACACTGCTCCCATTGTGACTAATGCCTGCCAGGGGGTCCCGCTCCTGTGGCCACGCCTTGGTGGGTAAGCTAGGACAAGAGACCAAGTTCCTTGGGTGGGGAACTCACCCGATGACCCCATCTGGGGGGGTGCCTGGGCATGGGATGGCAGCAAGTGGGATGGGGGGCCAAGCCCTCCAGCTTGAAGGGGAGGGAGACGACCGGAGACAAAAAAAAAGGAAGAGTCTTGCAGTAAGGAAGTATTGAAGCACCAGCATTTATGGCCTGAGGCTTCAGAGGGATGCAGATTTATAATGAAGGATACCGGTGCATGGTCTGATGTAATAATGCTGCCTAAAGAGGCATGCAGTATATCCTAGATCCATAAAGTTGGCAGCAGCCAGAGGTCAATGCATGAATAAGAGCGATGGGGATTAAAGAAAAATGTGTAATCCCTCAGTCTGAGGTTAACTAGATGCCAGATGTCTACTACCCCTAGGTCTAGTGTCAGGTTGTTTAATGCCTGGGATGCCATGAGAAGTTGGGCCTAATGGGGGCTGCTCCTGTCAAAAACGCTGTCCAGGATGGTAATAATATTCCCTCCCAGACTCAGGGTATCCTTAGTATTGGTAAAAAGCAGGTGAGCTAGGTTATTGAAGATGGTAGGGTTGGAGACATACAGGTTTCTTGAATGAATGCTATGTGAGTCATATTCCCACATAGGTAGTCCATGATTTTCCTGTGTTTTATGAGCGTATAGAGACCCTTAACATTCCATGATACCCAATGAAACACCGTCATAATCAGGATGGTGTGAGTGGTGGTCCAGGGCAGAGATAATATAGTCTATTTATGAAAGGCAGGTCTGGGCCAGACTCAGGAGTTGGAAGACTGGTGGGGGGGGAAGGATTGAGTGTCCCAGGGACTGCTTTCTTTCTCCAGGGGTGGAGGGAAGAGTGTCTGGTACTATGCTGTCCTCTGGCGGAGGCTGGGGGTACCACTGCTGCTGACGCCACACATTCGGGGGTGGGGTGGCCGCTGGCATCATTGCATTTCCCCACCTCCGGGGATCCAGTACACAGTGAAAAAATGCTAGATCTGAACATGAAGGTCCCTGGCTCCATCACTGCTCCCATTGCGAATAATGCCTGCCAAGGGGTCCTGCTCCTGTAGCCACATCCTGGTGAGTAAGTCAGTTAAAAAGACCACATTCCTTGGGTAGGGGCACTCTCCTGATGGCTCCGTCCAGGGGGGGTAAAGCCTGGGCATAGGGGGGCAGCGAGTGGGATGGGAGGCCGAACCCTCCTGCTTGAAGGGGAGGGAGATGACTGGAGACAAAAAAAAAGGGAAGTGTGTTGCAGTAAGGAAGTATTGAAGCACCAGGATTAATGGCCCGAAGCTTCAGGGGGATGCAGGTTTATAGTGAAGGATACCAGTGCATGATCTGGTATAATACTGCTGCCTAAAGAGGCATGCAGTTCATCCTAGACCCATAAAGTTGGCAGCAGCCAGAGGTCAATGCATGAATGAGAGCGATGGGGATTAGAGAACAATGTGTAGTCCCTCAGTCTGAGGTTAGCCAGATGCCAGATGTCTACTACCCCTAGGTCTAGTGTCAGGTTGTTTAATGCCTGGGATGCCGTGGATGGTGAGGCCTCTTGGGGGGATGCTCCTGCCAAGAAAGTTGTCCAGGGTGGTGTTAACATCCCCTCCCAGACTCAGGGTACCCTTAGTATTGGTAAAAAGCAGCTCAGCTAGGTTATTGAATATAGTAGGGTCGGTGTCGTTCTGAGCATACAAATTACAAATGGTGATATTGTGATCTTTTAGGACATCTTGGACAATTATGTAGCACCCCTTGGTGTCATGAGCAACATCCAAGGCTGTAAAGGCAACTGATTTATATATCGGTATTGCCACACTCCGTGCTTTTCGCATTGAAAGTGCTGCCAAACACCTGTGCCACCCAGCCCATTTTAAGTTTATCAGTTTCTATTGGAGACAAATGGGTTTCTTGAATGAATGCTATGTGAGTCTTATCCCTGCATAGGTAGTCCATGATTTTTCTGCATTTTATGGGTGTATGGTGACCCTTAACATTCCATGATACCCAATGAAGCAACATCATAATCAGGGTGTTGTTTGTGGAGGTCCAGGGCAGAGATAATATAGTCTATTTATGAAAGGCAGGTCTGGGCCAGGGATCATTATTAAACGAGAGAGGTGGGCAATTAATAGAGGTGAGATGGGAGGGGGGTGACCAGAAAGCATGGCTCAATCGTATCTGTCCAGAAAAGTCGATGTTCCTGCATGCAGAAAGAGTTGCATAATAACACAGTCCATTAAATTGTACAACTATATGGCCAAACAGGTAAAAACATAAATTTAACCAGGAGCCGTTATAATGATTGAACATTTGCATGGTAACTGAATTAATAGTCATACCAGAATTTAAAACAAACCAATATGGTAGAAAAAACAATGCAAAAATTCCAACTAGGTAAAAACTGAGAACTAGAGCAATGGGAAAACTGAGGTTAGGGTCACTTGGAGGAGGAGATCTCTGAAAGGACCATCTCAGTTGCCCTGCACTCTTTCCCATAGGAAGAAATAAAATCAGCGAGAGCCTAAGGACCCATAGCAGAGTCTGAGTTAGACAATAGTCTTATCAGCTGGGGGAGGAAGGGTCTGGTATAGGATGGGAATCATATAGATAGAATATAGGGAATTGTAAGAGGTGGCCCAAAATTGTGTGCATGGTGTGCTAGTACATGAAAAGCACGGAGCAGGAGGTGCTAGCTAAAAATAGTGTATAAGTAGGGCAGGGCAGGTTAGCCCCGTATCTAGAATACAGGTCCCATAAGGTTGGTGGAGAGGGAAAGGAGCAGATTGTTATAGTTAATGAAGCACCACTGTGCTCCTTGGTAAAAAGACCAGGGCTCTCATTACGGCATGCTTGGGTGGACATTCCCCATTTTCTGAGGTTTGAAATAACTTAGGAGAAGTGGGAGAATATGTTGCCATGTATAGGTGAGCTGGGTGACAATCAAATATATCTGAAGTAAACCAGGGTATTTAAGTGAAACCTGTTGAGGGAAAAAGAGGGTAAGGGTTAAGCCAACCCAGTATAATTAGGAGGAGCTGGGGGATCTTGTGCCCGTAAAGCAGGGGGAGGGAAGGGAAAACTATCAAGCAGGTAATGAGTGAATGTTAAGAGGGGGAAATCCACCAGCATCCTCGTGGCATATACAACTACTGAAGAAGAGGGGCTCCATCAAGAGAGAAATTATAAGTGTCTGCTAAAAGTTCCTCCCCTGCGCAAACCATCACCTCCTCATGTTGCAGACTGAGATGGACATACCGCAAGGGAGCTTGCAGCACACAGCAGTCCTCCTGAGGATGTGGGATTGGTGAACAGTCACCATGACAATGTGGAGAGAAAACAAACAAAACAATCACTCCTTGGGAGTAAGTACATGGTAGCAAGCTTACTGTTATGAATACAAGTGGGTGTTTTGTCTTGCTGAGGTTCAGCTATCGCAAAAAAGGGAGCCAGCCTGGTGGCTAATTAAGTTCTTTTAAAGTGTACAGCACACAATACTGGGCAGAGGGAAGTCTAAAAGGAAGAGTTGTGAAACAAGCAAGCACCCCATATCTGTGTGTGTGTGTGTGGGGGGGGGTTCCCATACCCAGAATAAGCCATGGTTTTTGTTTCTCAAAGTGGAAAGGCAGGTTATTAGCCCTTCTTAACAGTGCAGTACAGGGTACATGATCCCGTTCTGCTCTGTCAAACTGGTGATGCGAAGCAGAGGCAGGCAATAAACCATAGACATATTACCAGAAAGCAATTTTAGGGATGTGGTGTTAACAGGCTAGGGGTACTGCAAGCCCAACAGTAATTACCGAACCACCCATTGTATATCATGGTAACAAGACAGAGGACCGGGGACCAAAGGCGGGTTGGGTGGGAGTGGGAGAATTGATTGCCTCAGCAATGATTGCAATTTCAATACATGCTCACTGCATTAAGTAAAATACTAAAACAATATCAGTATATTTTACCACATTTACCCTTCACCTTCTACAGGAGGAGATTAATAATAGTAGAGAAAACAAAAGGAGCATAAAGCTCCAGTCTGTGTCCACATTCATCCATTCTGTGAGATGAGCCAGCTTTTGGTGGTCTGTGGACTGATTGAAAGAGATCTGCCTCCACAGTTTTATCAGCTCATGAGCCATTAGAGACTTGCCCCTCAGATATGGCGTCTGTTATATTGTCCTTAGAGGGAGTTACTGGGAGGGGTGTCTTGGTTGGCAAGGATTGTGGGGACCTAGGCACTTAGGTGCAGTCTCTCCATTGGAGTCTGAACTGTTTGTGGATGTCCATGAATCCTTGCTAGTGTCCCTCCAATGTGACCCAGATGCCCGTTGGTGTTGCCAATGCCAGTTCCTTCCATGATGATTAGTTCTCTTAGCTTTGACTAGCTGCCAGTCCATGTCTTCTGCTCTGAAATACTACAGAAGCACATCATGATGGGGGGATGTCTTCTTTGCTGTTGGGCTTGTGCAGCATGGGGTTCAGCTGTCGACCTAAGGACAGGCATCTGTTGTTTGAGAGCATAGGGCCAGTGTTGCTGGATGAAAGATCTGGCTTTGTGGAGCTCACTAAAAGTGTGCCAGGCCCACAGCAGAAGATTGAGAGCTTAGCTGGGTAGGGCATCTTGTAGGGGAATTCTTGTGCCTAACGTGTGCTTTTTAGTAGCAGATATTCCCACCATTTCTGAGACAGCTCCACTGAATAATCTGGAAAGAAATGTATTCGGTGGCCTTGCCATGTTAAAGGACTTCGTATCGCTTGCCAGCTCCAGAATTCGGACTCTATCAGGGTACCGCAGCAATTTAATTATTAAATGGCCTCAGATGGCTGGCTGGCTTGGGGGGGTCCAAAACTCAATGCACACTCTCAGTCTCCAGGGAGTGTGCCAGTTGTGTTTTATCAGGCAAGTGACTTCTTTCTGTAGAAAACTGATAGGATCCTTCCATTCCAAGCCCTCAGGGAAGCCTACTATTAGGAGTTCATTCCTCTGGTTTCTATTTTTGGCATCCTCAGCTCTTGCCTACAGCATGGAAAACATGTGCTCCAGTTATTTGATGTGAGCGTCATGCCTGATATCCTTGTGGTCAATATGTGCCAGGTAGGTCTCTGTATCCCTCGACCATTGTTGGAGGTCCTGCAACTTTTCTTCCAGTGTAGCAATGGAGGATATAAAAGTAGTGATCTCTTTTAGGACTTGATGAAGCAGCTCCTTAATTTCATCTGTGTCTGCAGCTGGAGGTCAGTTAGGCACACTATTAGCCATTTGCCGGGAAAGGGATCCAAGCCATTGGCAGCTGAGGGGGCTAGAAAATGTCCCTGAAAGCAAAGTTCATTCAATGGCCACCAAAATTTGTTCAAGGAGACTTCTTCCAAATGAAGGTAAGCATCAGGTGTGGTGCTGGCTGATAAAAGATGAATTAATTGAGGAAAAGACAGCCGGTGGGCATGGAGCTTCTAACTTAAGCACCCATACTGGTCCATGGCTCGCTCATGCCTCTAGATGTATTCTTTTTCAAGGGACCCACCATATCAATCCCAATTCTTTCAAACAGGGTATCTATTATGGACATAGGGATGAAAGGGACCCTTTTTATACTTCTTGGGGCCACCAACTGGCACTTAAGGTAAGAAGCACAAAGGTCTACTACTTTCTTCCTTATGCCTGGCCAGAAGAACCAGACAAGTATACATGCCTTGGTTTTCTCCCTGCCCAAATTACCCGCTATAGGTATAGTATGGGCCAGTCTCAATATCTCCCTTCTTTCAGATCTGGACACCACTAACAGGTACTGTAATGTTCCAGTTTGTTTTCTCTGGTTCTAACATGAATAAAATATCATCTATCAGTTCAAACCTTGGAAAACACTGTATTTTTGTTCATCTACCATTTACAACAGCTAGGTAGGCAATCCTGAGAACTTCATCAGCCTTTTGTTCAGAAAGTAGGGTGGCTGGGTTTTTAAAAAGGTCTGGTCTAAACTCTGGAAGGATCTCATGACTTCCGGTAGATGTGGATGCTGTATTCTCATTTGAATCACCTTGGACCTTCCTTGACCCCTGGTCCTTGTGGTCCCCAACAGCTTCAACCTCAGTTAGAGGGCCCCTTCCATTTTCTTCCTCTATTCTGACCCTTCAGGACCAAATAATTCAGAGTGATCGAAAGGAAATACATGTTCTACTTCCTCTGCCCGTTTCACCTCCTGTGGGCACGAACTATCTGTATTTTTATTTTTATTTTTATTTATTTAGCTTTTGTTGACCGGGTAAGTGCACTAGACAAATCCTGCCTATTTTCAGGCACGACCCGGGGGAGGGGGATACAGATGAATGCCAGCTGACCTTGAACCAGATTAAGCTGTTGGTGGTATTTTTAGTGAATGAGGGAAATTTGGCCAGGACACCGGGGAAATTCCCCTACTCTTTTCGATAAGTGCCATGGGATCTTTAACATCCACCTGAACTACCACCAATCCAGGCAGATGGGACCTCGGTTTAACGTCTCATCCGAAAGACGGCACCTCAGAAGTGCAGCACCCCTCTCATGCTGCACTACAGTGTCAGTACTGGGATATTAACCCAAGTGCCAGATGTGGGAACTGAACCTTGCTCTGCAGCAGGGTATGAAACTCTTCCCAGTCTCAGCCCAAGACTACTGAGCAGGGAAAGGCTTTAGAAATTTCCAACTTTATTATTCCTGCTCAGTTACCTACTTTTAACCATACTAGGCCATAGGGTATTTATGGATATCCTCATGCATGCAGGCATTATTTATGGGAGCTCCCCACTGAACCCGGTTGGGTCCTGCCACAGATTCTTTAACCAATGTCTGCCCACAGGCCAAACCTACAAGTAGGGGTGTGTGAAAAAAATGCCACCAGTGGAACGTCCGTGAAAGTGCAAATTTTGCTTCTACAAAAGTTCGGAAACCATTTTCACAGCTTTTGCGGAAATTCCACCTTAAAACTGAGCAATAAATATACAGACTGCGGGTTAGTTTATTAAACTGCGGGGAAAAAATCCACAGAATGGATCACTGCCAGTGGTCAGTTCTGAGGCTTTTTTTAACCACAGTTTAATTCATGAATCCACCCCCTGCTGATCAGGGGTCCCAGTAAGTAAATAACTAAATAAAAATGCCAATCCATTCCTCGGACCCTCCTGGTGTCTAGTGGCCCCCCACCAACTGACTGTGGATCCCAAGTAAAAAATCACTGATCCCTGGTGTCTAGTGATTCCCACCCCCCTCCCCCCAAGCCCAGGGATCATGGCCCATGGGTCCCGGTAAAGAAGAAATAAAAACTCCAGTCCCTCCCTGGTGTCTATTGGCCCTCACCCACCGATCATGGCCCTAAAACATTTTATTTCATGGTGTCTAGTGGACCTCCCTCCATATCCTGGATTCTCTTAATCCACAAAAAGCAGCTGGCAATCCAGACTCATCCTTCTGTATTCCCAGTATTCCCTGGTGTCTAGTGGATCCCCCCCATCCCCGATCCCTTATAAAACAAGTAATCCCAGTTCTCTGGTGTCTAGTGGACCACCAACCCCCCACCCTGACAGTTCATCTGTCACCACCCTGCTCCCCCCCCGTCCTGCCCCTGAGTAGGCCACCGGCGCAGCCCTCATCTCTCCTCCACTACTGGTGGCTCACTGAACTGTCAGTGAATGACCGCATGGTTACACAAGCATGTGCTCATTCACTGACAGTTCATTAAATTTTGGATAAAATAAATTCAGCAGTTTATATGCATTTTTCTGTAGATCACAACAAAAGTCCATGGAACCTGGCAAAAATTCATGGAAAATCCCAGTTTCGCCAAAGGCGAACGTTCAGAAATTTCCACAAAATTTCCAAAATTTCACTGAACTTCCGTGAAAGTGGAAATCGCAACTTTCACCCACCCTTATCTACAAGTGCTGTAAATTTTTTGTTCACTACTTGCACTGGTATTGTATTCAGGTTTTGGACTTGTATGTGTGTGTGTTGGGGGGGTCCTACCTACAGAATGCTCAAAATCACAGTCCATTCAGTCACAGAACTTACTGATATGCCCCACTTTACCACTATGAAAACTAATCAGTGTTACTATCAGATCTATAACCTGTGCCCCCCACTTGGGTCAATGGAGAGTGAAGTCTTGGGACTGGGGAAATTACATCAGGCCCAGTGGTTATACCTTTCTGAACTGGAGAGGTAAGCAATATTTCACCACTTGACCACTTATCCATACCAGCACATTTGTTCCCATCTCCCCAAAGTCCTTTATCATCTCTTCTGCAGGGATCTTCCCCTTGGGTCACGGCCAATGTGCGTCAAGGATTCTACTCTTCTTGGTGACCTCTGGTCTTTCACTTTCCTGGTAATGTTCCATAATTTTCACTGCTGCAGCCAGAGTTGTCTGTTCATGTCAGCTTATCCAGTCATGCAACTGATCTGGTAAAATATTCCTGTACTGCTCATGTACAGTCAAATCCATAATCTCCACTTTAGTGTGTACCTCTAGTTTTAACCACCATGTAGCCAAGTCTTGTAATTGTTGTGCCAGCACTCCAGATCATGTTCCAACCTTGAAACCAAGGGTGTGAAAGTTCAATCAGTAATTCTCTTCAGTTATTCCAAAATAGTCTAAAATAGCTGCCTTTACTTCAGTTATGCTTCTGTGTGCAGCTTGGACATCTCAGTTAGATACTGTGCAGTGTGACTAGCCCAGCTTTCTCATGGCCAGGCACTGGTACTGGCAACTCTCTCAAAAGTTACAAGGTAGCCTCAGGGTCATCCTCAAGACCCATTTTTGTTAGCATGGGGTGGGCCTCAGTGACTGGATTCTCTGTGACTGGGAGCTTGACCATAGTTTCTTTTTGTGTTTGCAGCATTTGCTTCACAAACTCCTCCTGCTGCTGCTGATGATGATGATGATGCTACTGGTCTCTCTGCACCTGTAATTTTATTTGCTGGGACATTCAGGATCTCATCATCTGGACATGTTGTACCTGCTGTTCTACCATCCATTTTAGTACTTTGAGTCCATCTTACCCCTACTTAGTGAAGGAGAGTTCAATCCAACATTAAAGCTAATCCTATGTGGCAGAGTGGCGAACGTTGTGGTTTCTGATGAGCATTCTCAAAGAGAACAGTCTAGATACCAGTTTAAATTAAATTAAATCTGCTTTATTTTCATTAACAGGAAAAAGAAACAAAATTCTTGTATTCAGCTTAACAGAATCTTGCTGCAGTTCAGTCTCTTGCTGTCTCAGCTTGCATCACACTAAAACAGAACTCTCGTGCGGCTTGTTCACCTTTCTCCCTTTATTGTGCTCAGGTATTGCTTGTTAACACCCCCTCCCCTAAAAGGTAGCCAACAGATTGAACATCCAGTGCAGTAAGGCCTTAAAGGGCCAGCTTTAAAACAAAAGGGGTTTGGTAAAAATCCCACCACAGACTCTGTCAAAATCTGCACTGTGTTGCAGGGTTGTGAAGTGATTTATGGGTGAAAGGAGTGAGACAGACATACATGGAAGGATGTAAAACTTCAACGTCTATTTCCTAGAGTTCTTCTTATCACTTTCAGTATTTTTCCATTCATCATTGTGCTCTTTTCACTTTCTTGATGTTTTCTGAAGCTTTTATATTTTATTTTGATTTTCCTCCCTTTCTTTTTCATGTTTTCCAGCTCATGGGATTTTTAAAAAGTAAGCTCCTCTGTTAGTCTATACTTTGCAATTTTTATTGTTTCCCTCCTGCACCAGGGACTCATTTGTAATCACCTGAACTGGTTCTTCTAATTCACTTTGTGAAGTACTGGATTTTCTTCAGCTGACTGTATCAGAATGTTTGTATTTAACTATCCTGAAAGGGTTAGGTACGTTTGCCCAACTGTCAAGTTCCTGACGTCAGTTTACCTACACTGTAATTCCTGACACAAACTTCTGCCCGACTTTCTGAAATACTGACATTTGCTGGTAACAGTAAACAGTATGTATGTTAGGCAACATTACGGATCTCAAGCTGAGAACACCATAAAAGAAATCAGAGCCAAACCTCAGATGCTGTTCACTCTTCCATACCCTGTGAGTGGATGCCTCCTGAGTAGATTTGCCCTTGCAGCTTACCAGGTTAACAGATCTGTGATGTGAACTCCATAAACAGCATGCATGTCTGGCAGCATTATGGATCGCTGGCTGAGGACACCCTAAAAGAAATCAGAGCGAAACAGAGTCATTCATTTTTTTCAATTAGGTAAAGAACTTCAAAATTGCTACTGAAACTGGGCAATGAATCAATCTTAGTAGCAAAATCTGGTCGTACATCTGCATACAGTATGTCACTGCTTGTTCTAATTGGCATCAATTAAGAATGTACAGGTGTCTCTGATAAATACATCAACTGTGACCTTTACACTGCTTTGTCAGTGAGTGTCAGTAGCTGTGCTGTACTGGTGTGAGTTACCACCATGGCTGAAGTTGTTGTTTGTTTGATGGTACAATCCCAGAGAGGCAATGAAAAGATCTGCTACTGGGATATTTATACATAAAGGTGCGCATCCACGGAGATATCTTTTATTGGTGCTGCCAAAGCAGGAAGACTTTGAACTGCCTTGACAAGTGTCAACTGTGCTAGTGGGTGGGCAACACCATTTATGAAAGCACAGTGAACATAATCATTCTCCAGATGCTACTGACACTCCTATTGCTCAAGTAGTAGCAGCTCTAAAATCTTGCGCTTTGGCAAATAATGACTCCCCAGCTCCATTAATTTAACCACAGATGGCAAATGTATCTGAAGAGGTAAGGCAGAATATGCCAAACAAGCAGACCCTTCAACAAATTATAAAAAGAGCCAGGTGGCAAAATCCTTCACCTGAACCTTGCACCTTAGATGATCTGGAAATATCTGACAGCCTGAAACATGTAAACAGTGCAAGTTTCTTTGCCAGAGAATCATTTTTTGGTGAAGACAAGCTGCTTATTTTTACAAAAAAAAAAAATTAGAAAGCTGTCTGTGGCTCCATATTGGATTATGGATGGCACTTTTAAGACTGTTCCCCCATTGTTTCACCAATTCTATAATATTCATGGCCCTGTGGGAACCCCAGAGACATCATGCATAGTGCCACTAGTGTCCAGCAAGTCACTCAACAGCAACATTCACCTATTCCAGGATCTTCATGACTCTGCGGATGAATACAACCTTATCTTGGCACCACCATTCATAACGATGGATTTCAAGCAGGTGGCAGTAAATGTCTGTAAAGCTGAATTTCTGTCATGCCAAAGTAAGGGGTGTCTTTTTCACCTGGGGTGGATTATTTGGAGAAAGATATATAGTGGTGGGCTGGCCACCACAAACAGGAATGATCCCGAATTCAGCTTACAACTTAGACATTTAGTTGCACTTACATTTCTGCCTCCAGAATATACTGTTTTTTTTTCTCAAAAAGACATCTTTATTCATTTTCAGTTAACAGACAAACAAACACATACCTGGCATAGCCAGGGTACACAACCCCAAACTGGCTGTGTGAACTATATACATCCCCCTATGTACAAGCACAGTAGAAAACAGCCCCACAGTGTGATCAAGCTCCAAGATCAGTAATGCCCTGATATAGTACGTTAACCGGTGTTGAAGTACTCCCTTCCCTTCGTCAACCCAAATCCTCCTTTATTTACCTGCTTGTGAGCATATTTTCCCACTCATGCCCCCAAAAGGGAGCCTGATCTCACCGGACGGTTTCCTAATGTGTCCCTGAAGAGAGAGAGAGAGAGTCCCCAACCCTTTAAGCTCCCTGCAGACCATTACCAATCCCCCTTGTCCTGGTAATGGGCCCAATAATACAACCTAGTATTACCATCTAAAAATTATTTAAGCCCAAGTAGTACCAAGAATAATAGGAATAATAGAGGGAAAAACAAAAGAAGAATAGGCACAAAGGAATATAAACATTCAAACACTCCAGCATACTTTCCTTTGCTAATCACAGTCTGATAGACAGGCCTGTATTCAAATGTTCGTAACCTGCTGGGAGTAGATCGCATCTAATATTGCCCATCTTTTTACGTATACCTCTTTTCTCCCCTCAGAGTATAGGTGTCTCTTTATCTTGGCCAAAAACCCCTAGCAGTTCTCTCACCCACTGATCATAGGCGAGGCCTGATCGTCCTTCCAATGCTTTACTAAAAACGCCTTAACTACCGCCACCATTAAAGAAAGGTGGTATTTGGGTGCGATCCCTACAATTTGAGAGAAGTCACCCAGAACACATATTTCTGGTGTTATAAAATCTGTATAGTCCAGCATTGGATCCATGCCCCATTTAATCTCCCTCCATAAGGGTGAGATTTTTCTACATCCCCACATTACATGCAATAGGTCACCCACCTCCTTCTCGCATCTGAAACACAGGTCTGTCTGTCTCAAACCTCTACCATATAGCTTCACAGGGGTATAGTATATGTTAGAAATCACAAAAAATTGCATATTTCTATACTTGGGTATCACATTATATTTAGTACTTTTCCAAATACTTTCCCACCTAAGATTTCTGGGGGTCATCACTTTGTCCCAATATGGGATTCGTATAGCGGTATTTGGGCCCAGAAAGTCCAAAATAATTTTATAAATTTGTGAAAGTGGGTTAGCTCTCTGGTTGATTTCCCTTAAGCTCCCCCATGAGAGGGAGTTGTCTATGGAGTCCCCCAACCCCTTCAGAAACCCTGCTAACATTTGTTTAAGTTGTATCCTTTGAAAGAAAGACAGTTCATCACATTGTAGTGGAAGGACTACATTATCTCCCTGCATCACATCCCTCAATCTTAGGCCCCGTAACTGGTTAGCCCACCGGTGTCTAATTACCCGACCCCCGATTACCAAGTTAGGATTACCCAATATAGGCCGATCTGTGGACTTCATTTAATACTGCTTTTGTACCGGAGTGAGAAAGGACCACCAGGCCTCCGCGGTTTTCATAATTGGGTTCCCATACCCATTCATGAAAAAACCTTTTCTTAGTTTGGCATACAGCAGCGATTCCGGAGTGAGGCCAGAGCTTGTTAACAATTGTTTCTCTATTCGCACCCAGGATGGTATGTAATTTTCCCCCTCATCATTTTCCGCCCATCGGACCATAAGGCCTAGCTGGCCCGCCACATAGTAAATATGGAGATCAGGCAACCTGATGCCACCCTCCATGTATGGAAGGTGCAAGACATTATGCTTTATCCTAGATGGTTTGTCATTCCACAGGAATCCTGAAATTAGCCTCCTGATTATACTAAACCATTTAGTAGGGATACTGTAAGGGGCTAGATATACCGGATATAGCAGTCTCAGTAATACATTCATCTTAATAAGGCCCAATCGTGCTGTATAGTTCAAAGGTAGCTTGTTCCATCTTAGTATATCCCCCTTGACCGCAGATATAACCCCCCCAAATTAATGTCAGCCCCCATCTCCCAATTTGCTGTAATCCAGATGCCTTGATACCTCATTTTATCTGTTCTCCATTGCACTCCCAGGGATGAAAAGTCTGCCCTAAAAACATATGGTGTCAAAGGTAGAATTTGTGTCTTTGTCAGATTCAACTTGTAATTGGAGACTTTAGAAAAACGACCTATTAATTCTCTTACTCTCTCGAAGCTGGATACTGGGTCTTGTAGATGAAGAAGTATATCATCTGCGAAGACTGAGAATTTTAACTCCAGTCCCCCAATCCTAATCCCCCTTAATCTTTACATCCCTATTAATAGATCTCAGAAGGGGTTCTAGATAGATGTTGAACAGTATCGGTGAGAGAGGACATCCTTGACGAGTCCCATTGTTTAATTGAAATTCCCGCGAGATATAACCATTACATAATATTCTAGCCGTTGGGGCATCATATAAGTTCTTAATGCCTCTAAGGAGACCCCCGGGGAATCCCATTTTCTCCATTGTAGCAAAAAGAAAGGAATGTGAAACCCGATCAAAAGCTTTTTCGGCATCTAGGGAAATCAGGGCTAAAGGTACTTGAGAATCGGGGGCAAAATTTAGGATATGATGAATTTTCCTAAGAGCGTCTTGCGCCCCCTCCTCGGCATAAATTCTACTTGTTCCTGACTGATGAGACTGGGGGCAATACTCAAAATTCTATTTGCCAAAATTCTAGTGAGAATCTTAATATCTTGGTTTATTAACGCTATAGGCCTATAACTACCTAACGCATCCCTGGGCTTGTCTGGCTTAGGAATTAAAGTAATATATGCCTGATACAATGGAGGATGGTGAATACCCTCCTGCATTATAGTGAGAAAAAACTCTTGGAGTATAGGAAGTATAGTCTGAATATGGGCCTGGTAAAATTTAGCAGTAACCCCATCAGGCCCCGGTGATTTACCAACAGAAAGAGACTGCACCACTTCAATAATTTCAGATGCTCTTATTGGAGCTTCTAATTCCCTGGCTTGGGCAGGATCCAAAATTGGTAAAGGGATTCCTTCTAAAAAATGCTTAGATTCCTCCCCCCCCACCAAATCTTTAGCTTGGTAAATTTCTGTAAAGTATGACGCGAAAGCCTTGGCCATCTCTTGTGGGTCTATAATAAGCTTCCCTTCATACTGAACAGATATAATTGTTCTACTTGCTTCCCACTCTTTAATTCTTGCCGCCAAGAGATGCCCTGGGACAACACCCTGCAGCAAGAATTTGGCGTTGATCTTATTCAGCCAAAACTCTGTTTTCCCATAGACAATATCCGACAACTCCCTTCTCAAGCTTTTGAGTTCCGCATCTATTTTCCCTGAGGACCCCTCCAACTGTGACATAGAATTAATCACCCCAATCAAAAATTCCTCTTTAGCCCTTCTTAGCCTCTTATCCTTTGCAGCTAGACCCCTAGCTGCCCCCGCATAGAGAAACTTACAAGTAGGCCAAGCTAATCTTTTGTCTTGCAACATGGGCACCTGCAGTCTAATGAGCTCCTGTAGAGCCTCCTCCAACTTATCCCTTCCTGTGGGTTCTGTCAAGAGAGAATCATGAAGCCTCCATCGGTAAGGTCGAGGCGGTGTGGGTCTTGGTTCCCACTGCAACTGAATAAGAGAGTGATCTGAGAGGGTTCTACCCTCTGTCAGAACTTCCTTAATCTCTCTAAGTGCCTCTCTATTAACAAAAAAAAATCAATTGAGAGTGACTCTTGTGGGCTGCCGAATAGAATGTCATGTCCCTGCCCCTATTTGAAAGGGTCTTAATTGGATCAACCAGTGCTGTAACCTCTAAAAACCTAGTCAGGGCTAGCTGAGCCTTGGTCAGTGGCCCACTGGATGGCGGTATCCTGTCTTCCTGGTTATTGAGATAGGTGTTCCAGTCACCCGCTAGGATAAAGAGAGTGTGAAGAAAGATTAGCTATATCCCTTTCTATTGAAGCAAAAAATTTAGGGTCAGAGGGAGTTGGCCCATATATGGATGCAACCGAGACTGTTTTGCCAAGCAAAGTACCCAACAGATAAATCCCCCTACTATCTTGCCTTACTAGCACTTGCGCCACCTCATACGGGCAAGTTTTCTTTATTAGAATCGCCACACCCCCGGAGGCCCTATCCTCTCCCACTCCGTATACTTGTCCCACCCATCGCTTCCTGAGACCACCCAGCTCTTCTGTCAAAAGATGTGTCTCTTGTAGCGCTGCAATATGTACCCCTCGTTGTTCAATATATCGCAAAATTACCATTCTTTTACGTCTACCCCTGAGTCCTTTAACATTCCAAGAGGTTATTTTAAAACATGACATCAATAAACATCAAAATTGTTTCAAATAAACCCAGATATTGTGCCCCTTCAGGGTCTGCATCCTTGCTGTTCCCACACTTGGACTCTCTCTCTTTCCATCCCCCATCGTCCCTCCCCCACCCTTTACCCCCCGATCCTTAGATCGTCCACCTACCTGGTGTTGAGTCATGGATGAACCCGTTCCGATGCCCCCAGCCCCAGCCCATGACACTAGACCCCGGATCTGGCCCATGGCTCCCATAGAGACCTAAGGTGGAAGCCCCATATTCCCTTCAGTCAATCACCCCCCTTTCCCACGGCTCCCCTCCTTTTATTTTCCCAAAAACAAAGAGAGGCAACCCCTCTCAAAGCTGTCACTTATAAAATAAAAATCGAGCCCACACTGTTCCTCTTTACATTCTCTTGCATCCCGGGGTGATACCCCTCCAGTTACCAGTACTACCTAGACCTTAATCCCTTTGGCCATTCCCCCTCTCAGTCCTTCCCCAGAACTGACATGAAACCACATAAATATGTGACAATGCCCTCTAAGAGCTATAATACTAGCTGTTTACCCCCTTTGCAATAAGATTCCCTCACCATCCCCCTCTTACAGCTCCCTCTAATTTTCCAAACTCACGAGGATGTTCTTTAGATCTGATAACACAAATAGTGGGTTTCGTGGGCTCCGTGCCCCCCTGACTAGTACTTGATATACCAATTTCCTGTAATTCATCACCTCGTGGCCCTTCTATGATCCTATATACCCTGACCTATGCCTATCCCTTAAACCCACACGTTTAACAGTAAGCGATAAAACAAACAGGCAATAACAACTTTAAAGTCCTTTGCTTCTCTTCCATCACAGCCCTTCAGGCAGACACAACCTTCTTCTTCTCAGAAAACAGTCATGTTAGGGGCTTGAATAGTTCTGGGAGCTCAGCCCGTAATCCCTCCAACGCGTCTTTTGCTGTGAGGAACCTCTTCTCTCCAGCCTGAAGACGTACCACCAGGGTTGCAGGGAACTGTAGTAGAAATTTTATTCCTGCAAGATATAGCTTCTTCTTTATTTCTGCATATTCCTTTTGCTTTTCCTGAATCGCTGGCGTTTGGTCTTGAAAAAACCAGAGAGAGGCACCATTCCATTGCAGAGACTTCTTTTGTCTAGCAGTGAGCAGCACATGGGACTTTTCCTTGTAATTGAGAAAGCGCATAATTATCACCCGGGGCCTCGCCCCCGGCGGTGGCATCTCCCTTAATGCCCAATGAGCTCTTTCCAGGTTGTACGCATCCCCAAATGGTGTAGGGCCCAACAACTTCAATAATAGCTCCTGCAGGAAAGAGACACAATCTGGGCCTTCAGCACGCTCTGGTAACCCCGCTAAAATCAAATTGTTTCTCTGGTTTCTCGATTCTTGATCCTCCATCCTCTCCTCTAATTTCTTAACCTTTTTTCTAACCGACACCATCTCCTGATCCATCACAGATATCTTCCTCTCCTGCGATGAAATCCGGGCCTTGGCATCACCCATTCTTTGTGCCAGGGAGTGTAGTGCCGGCTTTACCGCTGCGAAGTCAATCACCAGCCCTTGCAACATTGCCTTAATTTCCCGGATGTCCTCTGTGTTCGAGCCTGAGCCCCCCTCCTTCCCTGGTTCCTCATCGTGTTCGGTCAAGGTAGGCGATTGAGGTTTCAGCCTCTTAGTAGCTGGAGCTCGCCCCGCCAGAGGTTCAGCAGATTCGGCTTCCATCGCTATGCAATGACGCGGCCTGAACTTGCAAATGCACCCTCGCTGTTTCTGTAATCGCCTCGCTTCGTATCTTCACAGCCCTTTAGCGATTCACAAGAAAACACACCCACACCGGCTCACAGGCTCTTGTTGACTATTTTTAAGTATTTTAAGCCAGTCTCAGAGGAGCGTATATGGTATTTTATACTGCGGGGCCTCGGAGAAGCACGGGAGACATCTATCCCGAATCAGCTCATCACGTGACTCTCCGCCTCCAGAATATATTGTGACTTGTTTTGAAGAGCTAAAACATCAAATGCCAGTGTCATGCAATGGTATAATAAACTGGTTTAAAGAAAATTATGTCTTTGGAAGAATTAGAAGTTGAATGAAAAATAATACAGTGGTGCATGGCACCCCATTTTTCCCACCCCAGTTCTGGTTGGTGCATGAGCAAATGGAAAATGACTTCACCAGAACACAAAATAATGTAGAAGCCTGGCATAGGAGACTTGGGTTGCTCATTGGTAGCTAACTTGTTGGGGTACATAGATTTATATGGTGGAAGACTAGGTGGGAAGACTAGGTTTGCTGGCCAAGGCACTTAGCTTCACCTGAGCTCTTTTCTTCTAGGTTTCTTGAAAGGATAGAGCAAAGAACCTTACCAGAGCAACAATAAGGATTAAAAGGCTTATTTTGACTAGGCAGGTTTACTGTGTGTTGTTATTTTTATTTTGTACTCACAGGGATTGTTACTGTTTGTTGCTAACATTTTATAGCTTTATTGTTCTCTGATTCAAATTGTTGTTGCTGGGTATACCTTCTGCTGCATTATTACAGGGTGTGCCTAAGATGTGTGCTTACAGATTACTGCTGTAATCTTCTGATTCAAATTGTCTTTTGCAAGGTATATCTTCTGTTACTGCTTTTTTCTCTGTAGCAAAGTGTTTATTACAGGATATATCTTATGAGAAATTATTACAGGTGGTGCTTTACAGGTTCCACAGTTTTATCTGTCATTAGGATAAGCTTTCAGGGTTACTGCATTTGTTGCTGGCTGGTTGTTTCTGCTCTTACCTCCTTGTTTTTTTTGTCCATGGTTCTTTTTCGGCAGGGGAAGGGCCCAGCCAACCACCCCACACTACACTCCTTTTATAGGGTAGCACAGTCGTGACATTTCCTGTAGCAAAGCAGGAAGAGGCTGATCAAAGGGGTATCCACACAGTGACCTCATTTACAGGGGCACTAGTAATTTAACTTGTTATAACAAGTTATACAAAAACAAACAAACAAAACACAAAATCAAACTTTTGTTTTCATTTTCTTCCTTCTAATTACTCTGACCAGGTTATAAACCCAGCAACTTACCTGGAATGAATATCATTAACTGCAGGTACTGTGGGACACTTTTCAGAAGGGCAGTTTTACAGGATTTAGGACACTGTCCTACATGCTGAGCCATTGGCGATCTAAGGGCTCAGCTCCAGGCTGCATGGGCAGAGATTGCACTCCTCAAATTGCATATTCAAGAGAAAATATATTATAAGAACTACCCTCCATTTTCCCAACATCCAACAGAAGCACCTCGACCACAGAGGGTAGTTGGTCCAAGAGGTTGGCAGGTGGTTAGGAGGGGCAAATCGGGTGCCCCATCATTTGGTGCTCTCCAACATATCACCTCCACAAACCATATAAAAACTACAAACAGATATCTGCCTCTATCTCCGAAATCAAACAAAGGGGCAGAGGATACTGCAGCACAGGAGCTAGCACAGGAGCTAGCACAACAAAACTCACCCAAAACAGGAACCAAAACAAAAAAAGCAAAAAGGAAATCCAAAAAACTTCTGATCATAGGAGACTCCATGATTCTGGGAGTTGATACCTATCTCCAGCCAGGAGTAATGGCTAGATGTCTCCCAGGTACATCAGTGTGGAGAAACACTGACCGCATTGCTAAAATTGTTCAGGAAGCAGGAGAAAACACTGATGTTCTAGTAGACATAGGGACTAATGATCTTGCCAGCTGGTCAGTTGTGGAGATCAAGGAACACCTGACCAGGCTGGGTGACAAACTATCATCCATTTCATCCAGCAACTCCTTCTCTGAGATCCTGCCAGTCTGGGAGAGGGGGACAGATGGATGGAAGGTCAGGGAAGGGGAGATAGGGGAGCTAAACTTGTGGCTCAAGGGCTGGTGCCAGGAAAAAGGACACAAATTTGTAGGGAACTGGCAACAATTTTGGGAGTGAAAGTTCTTTAAATTTGATGGACTGTATCTGACTAAGGAGGGAGTCAGTGCATTGGGGCAGAAGTTTGATGTCTTTGCAGAATATTTAAACTAGCAAATGGGGAGAGGGGTGCAGCACCCGACACGTCGAATGGGAAGAACACCCTCCCCTCAGCTAGTGGTCAAACAGGAGTTCAGCATGTTTGTAGTTGATTTGCATCACCAGGTAAAAAAGATCCGGCTCCCCATACGACGCACAGGGGAAATGCCGGACCTCGCCCAACAACTAACACACCGAAATCTGACCAATGGAAAATCATGTACACAAATGCTCGAGTCTGGGAAACAAGATCCCAGACCTGCAGGCAATAATGACAGAGGCTAAATTGGACATAGTATCCATTAGTGAGACATGGTTTACCAGTAACCACAATTGGGAGACTTCAGTATCTGGCTATGTACTGTTCAGAAGAGACTAAGGTGCAAAAAGGGGGGTGGAGTGGCCCTTTATATCAATGAAAATATCAAAGCTACAGAAATTCAGAATACACATAAGGAGACAGAAGAAATGTGGGTCACCCTGGAAACAGGAAATGGGACAGCCATACGAACTGGGGTTGTCTACAGGCCTCCAGACCAATGGGGAGGATATAGATATGTTACTGATAGAAGATATACAAAACATGACAGCTAAAAGGGAGGTTCTGATAATGGGAGACTTCAACATGCCAGATACAGATTGGTCAATACCAGCAAGAACATCTGCCAGAACTAGACACATGGTGGATTCCCTGCAAGGGTAGGGCCTCAAACAAATAGTCCAACAATCCAGAAGAGACAGGGCTATCCTAGATCTAGTACTGACTAACAGGGAAAGGATCACAGATCTCCAGGTAGAAGGTCACCTGGGTGCCAGTGACCATCACATGGTATGGTTCAATTTGGCCACAAGAATAAAATCATCCCATTCCAAGGCAAAAATATGGGACTTCAGAGGAGCTGACTTTGATAAGATGGCCAACAGAGTTAAGCTAGCCCTGGCAAAAAGAAATACAGGTGAGGGGGGTACAGGCAAAGTGGGCAAGCATTGAAGATGAAATACTTGAAGCAACATCCCATTGTGTTAGTGAGAAAAGGAAGTGCAAAAGAAGAAGGAAACCACTTTGGTTCTCAAACATAGTAGCAGAAAAGATCAGAGCCAAAAGGCTGGCCTTCAGGAAATATAGGGTAACACAGCAAGATGATGGTATGGAGGCATACCAAACTTCCCTAAGGGAAGCAGGGAAGGCAGTAAGGCAGGCAAAGGCCCAAACCGAGGAAATATTAGCACAAACAGTAAAAGAAGGTAAAAAGAATTTCTATAGATACATTAGTGAAAGGAGAAAGTCCAGAGGGGGTATTGCTAAGATCAAAGGGGATAAGGGGGCATGTGAGGAGGAGGACCATGTAAAAGTATCTATCCTAAATAGATACTTCTGCTCAGTATTTACTGAAGAGAAGATAGGGCAGGGCCCACAGTTCTGCACCATGGACACAGGGGGGAGGTGTGCACTAGTCCCTTCACAAAAGACAGGGTCCTACAAGAGTTCAATAAGCTCAGGGTGGACAAGGCAATGGGACCTGATGGCATACATCCCAGGGTACTAAAGGAGCTAAGGGTGGAACTAGCAGAGCCATTAGCGGAACTGTTTAGTGGGTCTCTGAGCAAAGGAGAGGTCCCAGAAGACTGGAGAAGGGCTCATGTGATCCCACTCCACAAGAGTGGTAGCAGGGAGGAGGCAGGGGACTATAGACCAGTCACTCTTACCTCAGTAGTGGGCAAGATTATGGAGACACTCCTTAAAGAAAGGATAGTGCAACACCTGGAGTCCATAGGAGCACAGGATCCAAGACAGTATGGGTTTACAAAAGGAAGGTCCTGTCAAACTTATCTCATAGGTTTCTTTGACTGGGTAACCAGAGTGGTGGACCAAGGGGGGGGCAGTTGATGTTGCCTACTTTGACTTCAGCAAAGCTTTTGATACTGTTCCACATAGAAAATTGATTAATAAGATGGGTAGGCTCGGGGTGGGTCAGATGTTGGTCAGCTGGGTGGCAAACTGGTTGATGAGCTGAAAATAGAGAGTGGTTTTAAATGGTATACAGTCAGAAGAGATGGAAGTCACAAGTGGGGTACCTGAGGGATCAGTCCTGGGGTCAATCCTCTTCAATATAGGGAGGCAGTATAGCGCAGTGGTTTAAGGCTCTGAGCTGCAAATCTGGTGACATCCAGCAGACCAGACCTGGGTTTGAATCCCACAGCTTCCACTTGCATACTGTGTGACCCTGAGCAAGTCACTTAACTCCCCTGTGCTCCCAGGTCGCTCCTGTTAAAAAAAGCTTTCAGCTTAGTGTGCTACTCCTGGTTAAACAACTAAAATAAAAAAAATAAATAAATAATATCTCATCAGTGACATTGCAGATGGACTGGAGGGTAAGGTTTGTCTGTAAATGATCCAGATGGGATGGGCAGAATGAGAAGAGATCTGGATAAACTAGCAAAATGGTCAGAAGAGTGGCAACTGGGATTTAACACAAAGAAGTGCAAGATTATGCACATAGGGAAGAGAAACCCTGAAGCCACCTATAGGCTGAGAGGGGAGTTGCTAGCAGTCACAAGGGAAGAAAGAGACTTGGGCGTCATCATCGCTGATGACCTGAAATCATCCAAGCAGACCTCTAAAGCAGTATGTAGGGCAAGAGGGATGTTGGGGTGTATTAGTATGGGTATCGCAAGTCGGAAGAGGGAGGTAATAATCTCTGTTTACAAGACAATGGTTAGGCCCCATCTGGAGTACTCTGTGCAGTACTGGAGGCCACAACTTCACAAGGACATTAACAAAATTGAGGCAGTCCAGAGAAGGGCAACCAAAATGGTACAGGGACTGCATCAGAAAACATATGAGTACAGATTAACGGAGCTCTATATGTATACCCTGGAACAAAGGAGGGAGAGAGGTGATATGATTGAAACATTCAAACACCTTAAGGGCATTAACAAGGTGAAAGAGTCTAACATGTTTCAATGTAAGAAAAATAGCAGGACAAGGGGACACAGCATGAGATTAGAGGGAGGCCGATTAAGGGGTAATGTGAGAAAGTTCTTTTTCACAGAAAGGGTGATGGATGCATGGAACAGCCTACCTCAGGAAGTGGTGGATATGAATACAGTGCAGGGCTTCAGACTGGCATGGGATAGGCATAAGGGAGCAATACAGATCCGTATGAATAGATAGGCCATTGACAGAGCAAAGGCCTATGGCACATTCATAAGGTAGAAAAAGAAATGGGCAGACTGGATGGGCCTTTCGGTCCTTATCTCCCATCAACTTCTATGTTTCTATGTATATCAGAGTTTCAAAAAGAGCAAATAAACACTGACAGTACAATTGCAAAAATCAGCCGTGGTCTCCCAAAATCACCTCTCAAAAAGCATCATGCAAAGAGGGAAGAAAAAATGTCAAATACAGGTATTATTAAGAAGAGGTCAGCTCACTCTACAGTGGAATATATCAGAGGAAAAACTCACAACCTGAGCTTGTAAACTGCCAGCATGGCTTTTAATAATATGTAAACATTGAAAAGTTTGTTTTTAACTCGATATCAGTTTTTAGAATTTTGATATGATATTTAATAAAGTTTGATTCCTTTTCATTTCATTTACTGAGGAGAGGACAGGACGATCTGTGGTCAAGGCAAGCTTATATTTCACCTAGAGTATATTTTATTGCTGATGTAAATGGGCCCTATGTGTGATGCCAACCAGGCATATTGGCATCGTGCACGTGAATGCCACAGAGCGGTGGCCACGTGGCATTCACGACATGGGTGTGTAGAGATTACACACCCAATCCCCTGGCTGTGCAGACAGCAACATGCCGGGTGGTGGGCAAGGGGCATACTGGGGGCATGCCAGCATTACGTGGTATACATGAACCTGTGTAGTGCTGGCCATATAGTTGTGGAGAGGGGCACAGAATATGGCAAGGAGGACCCTGCCATAACTCACTGCACGCCCCCTTGGACACAGGCCACTGGTCGCTGGAGGACTGGGACAAGGCTTACCATGCTGCCCCTGACTGCAGGGCAGCTGGAAATGGCAGGGGCAGTTGAAGGGTGACTGCCTATCACTGAATGGGAACAGTAGCACCAGGATGGGATAGTACCACGTGGGACCAGGTGCCTGAGATCGGCATGCACAGCCCTGGACATGCACCTCCCTACACAAGGGATCCACTGGAGAGCCCAGAGGGGCATCTCATTGGATGCCCACCCAGGACATTGACTCCTGCCCCTGGATACCCTGAGGAGTCTTGCGCATCGGGGGGTGGAGCTGCGGACAGGTGGCAGGCATTTGTGCATGCCGGTATGGGCGCACCTGTCCGTGGATATGCAGCTGTGCGGGCGGGGTGCATAGTTTTTTCACGTACCTGCGCCTGAATAGTGCATAGCTCCTATTGTTTGTAAATGCTGCTCTTCTATTGCTGAGACCTACTGTGCATCAGTTTTGATTTGCAGGCTCAGGTAGCATTCTGCTCTGCTATTGCTGAGTCCTACTGTGCATCACTTTTGATTTGCAAGCTCTAGTTAAATGCCACATCGGGGAAATGAATGTCAATATTTTGTGTGTCAATCGATTGATTGTTGAGCTTTCAATGGTGTCAGGATGCTGGCATTGGGAATTTATTTGTTGGGCAAATTCATGTTGGGCAGTAGTACAGATCCCTGCTGAAATAACTGAATTTGAAATGGCATTACACTCTCCTTCCCCAGTTGAAGCATGAGAGCCTGGTAAAATAAAATAATTCATTAATTTCCCTTCCTCAGTTATATTGTTCATTTTTTACTCCATCCCACTTTTCTAACACTGTGGGTTTGTTTTAAGTATAGTTGTTTTCTTTTTCTTTTGCCATAATTGTGTTCTTATATCCTCTGTACTAACCTGCTAGTGGAGAATTATAGACAAGCACAATCAGTTTCCACTATTTATGCTTTTACAGAAAATTTCACACAGTATTCAAACAATGCATAAAAGACATGCAAGTGTAAGTCTGTGTTCTCTAAACAAGTATTCTTTTGATTCACGTAAAACAGTCCAATTTTCGACTCACAGTTCAGTATACTTCTCATTTGATAAGAGATTCATACAATGCCAGTCCTTAAAAGTTCTTTTCCCAAGGATTGAGTTTTTCATTCTTTATTTAGCTTCAGATTTCTAGGATAATGCTGCTTCAACCTTGAAGTTGCCCTTCTTTATCTTTTTCTGGAGCTGTCAAGCAGTTCTTCCACTGTGGCAGTTTCAATATTTCAACTGTAGTCTGCTATAACTTCACAGATAATCTGTTAATGCTGTTTTTCTCAATTCAGGCTTTAAGGCTGAAATCTCAGAAATATAACCACATTTTAGGTTACTAAATTAAAGCTTACTGAAACTGGGAAAAGCATACTGGCTTACTCTATGTGCTGTTTCCTTGCTATTGACTTAGTATAGTATTTGTAGTTTGGGGAAAAAAAATATTGAGGTTATAGATGCACTTGGATTTTCGTTGTTACATTAATAATTGAATGGTGCTGCAGCAGTGCTTTTATCCTCTAAGTCTATAGCCCATGCCCATGTGTTACTTAGTCTAACCACATGGCAATATGCCCAAGGGTCAGGGCAACCCATGCTGCCACAGTCTGTTATAATCCATAGCGCTGATAAAGTGATAGAAGGTCTGCACCCTTTCCATAAGAATTTCACACAGATATTCCTAAATGTTTTGACTATTTTTGAAGTTATTGAGCTGCTTAACCCCTAATGCAAATGTAAAAGATATGGCAACACCATCATTTTGAAGGTTTAAATTCTTCCCCGTAATGAAAACAATAGGGTATTCCACCAGTCATATGAGGGAAGGAAAGGGGAAATTGTTTAACCAGGAAAGGCACACTAAGCTGGAGTTTGTTTCCAGGTGTGACCTGGGAGCACAAGGAAGTTAAGTGACTTGCTCAGGGTCACACAGTATGCAAGTGGAAGCTGTGTGGGATTCAAACCCAGATCTGGTCTGTTGGATATCACCAGATTTGCAGCTCAGAGCCTTAGACCACTGCGCTATACTGCCTCCCTGAGCATACAAACATACAAATCTATCAGCAGAAACAGGCCACTAGGTCTATCAAGTCTGCTCGATTGTGCAGCTAGCACCCCTAGACTGCAACTGCCTTATCCCCCCCATCACCTTGACCCCCCATGCACCGTGTCCCATGCCTTTTTGAAGCTGCTCACTGTCCTGCAGGAGACCGCCTCCTCTGGCAGTGTATTCCATTTTGCCACCACCCTCTCTGTGATTAATGCTTCCTCATCTCTCTCCTAAATCTGCCACTCTCTAACTTGAACCCATGCCCTCTTGTCTCCTTTCCCTTCTTCAATGTCAGCAAGCCTTGTTTGCCCATCTTGTTGATCCTCTTCAAGTACTTGTTGGTCTGAATCATATCCCCCTGATCCCTCCTCTCCCTCCAGCGTGTACAGTCCCAACACGTTTAGTTTATCCTGGTAGGTCTTGCTCTCCAACCACTGGAACATTCTTGTCACCCTGCACTGCACCAACTCCAGCAGCTTGATATCCTTTTTCAGATATGGGCACCAGTACTGTATGCAATACTCTTGGCGCGGCCTGACCAGTGACCTGTACAGTGGCATGAGTACACTCCTATGCCTAGATGAGATACTTCGTGATATACACCCCAGCATCCTGTTAACCTTAGAAGCTGCTGTCCTGCACTGAGCAGAGTTGTTCATGTTCCCCGTTATGATCAACCCCGGGTCCTTTTGTTCTTCAGTGGCCCCTAACTGAACCCCTCCCAGCCAGTACTCCTTCCTCAGGTTCTTTACTCTGAAGTGCATAACCTTGCACTTCTTCGCATTGAATCCCAACTGCCACATCACTGACCACTCCTCCAGTTTAGTCAGGTCTTCCTGTAGCCCCTGTCTCTCTTCTCTATCATCCACCACCACCCCCATTTTAGTATCATCCGCAAACAGACTAATCCTGCTCTGAACTCCATGTGAGATATCCGATATGAACAACCCGAACAACACTGGACCCAGCAAAGAGCCCTGTGGCACCCTGCTCATTACTGCCTTAGGGGATGAGATACCCCCCACCACCACTACCTTTTGTTGCCTCCCCTTCAGCCAGTTCCCTATCCACCTTGCCATCTTTGTCCTTGCCCCACACACTCCAATGTTACCCCCAGCTTCCTATGAGGCACCGAATCAATGGCCTTGCTGAAGTCCAAATATGTAACATGCACTGCATGGCCCTGATCCAGCTCCCTCATCACTCAGTTATAGTACTCTATTAGGTTGGTCTGACATGATCTTCCCAAGACAAATTCATGCTGCTGATCATCCTGGAGTCCATTCTCCTCCAGGAAGGTCACCAGCCACTCCTTTAGGATCGCTTCCATGAGTTTTCCAACAATGGAAGTGAGGCTCACAGGTCTGTAATTGCCTGGTTGATCCTTTGGTCCACTCTTGTGGATGGGTACCACATGTGCCTCCCTCTAATCCTGTGGAACATAACCCGTATCCAGAGAAGTATTGAAAAGGTCTGCCAGTGGTCCAGCCAATACCTCTGCCATCTCCCTCAACACCCTGGGGTGAATACCATCTGGATCAGGTGCCTTGACCACACTTAGTGCCTTCAGACCCTCCAGCATCCTACTCACCATAATTGTCCCATCAGTGACCTCCCCCCATGCCCGCCATCCCCATCCATGGAGGTATTTTCCCATCCTTCTTCTGTGTGAACACAGAACAGAAGTACTCATTTAATACTTCCACCTGTTCCATTACCCTCTCCACCCATCTCACATCCTCCTTGAGCTTCATTATCTGGTCTCTACAATGCCTTTCTTCTCCTCATATATCTGAAGAAGTCCTTCTCCCCTTCCCTGATGCCCTGAGCTAGTCTCTACTCCCAGGAGGCTTTGGCCACCCTGACAAGCCTGGTCACCTCCCTGGACTTCATCACATACAACTCTTTATCCTCTTCTCTCCTAGACCTCTTGAAACGTCTAAAAGCAGCTTTCTTTGCCCTTATCCCATCCAATACCTCCCTGTTCAGTCAACATGACTTCTTTGCCCTAATCTTTTTACTCACAGTCCTGGTGCATGATTCAGTAGCTTCCCTCAGCCCTAGTTTGATACAAGCCCATTTCTGCTGTACATCCATTTCTGGCCCAATCCTCCCCAGGAACCATTTCAGCATTTCCCACATAATCCCAAATTCCACCCACCTAAAGTCAACCACCCTTGTCCATGTAACTATAGGCTCCCTGCTCAAACCGAGTCCAGTAAATTTCTAATTCTGCTTTGTACTTAGCTTATATTTATATAAACTGTTTTACTAAGTTTGTTTGTCAGAAATAAACCAAGATATTTTATGTGGTTCTCTTTTCTCATTTCCTGTATAATCCTTATTGTTTCTTCAGAAAAGGCTATAATTGAAAGTATAGTGGACTTTTGTTTATTCGGAAAATAACCAGACAGGTGGGACAACCTAGCAGATTCATACATTTTCTAGAAAGGATGTTAGTGTTTGAGTAATAAGCATCATACTGTCGTTAGCATCAGCACTGATCTTAAGCTCTAAGTTATTTAAATGGATTCCTGATATAATGATGTTCCTACAAATGTGTGGTAATAATGTTATTAATGGAATTATAAATAACACAGAAGATTAAGGGTAGCCCAGTTTTGCCCCATTTGCCATGATTGTTGAATCCATAATATGTTGATTTATTTTAAATCAGGCTATTGGAATACTTATATTTAATATATTGTCTGGCAACCCTACTTATCCTAAACAAACAAACAAACATACATTTCAATTTGAGTAAATCAAAGGCTTTTGTTGCATTCACTGTAACAGCAAAGGCTTCATTGTGTTTTAATTTTTGTATTTCTATGGCAATATGCACATTTCTTATGCCTTGATGCCGTTTTTCTTTCCCTTATGTAGGCAGTCTAATCTTTGTTTATTAAATGTGGAAAGTACACCTTTTATTCTCTACATTATCATTGTAGCAATTATGTTATAATTACTGGGTCTTGTTTTTCCCTATCAGAAACCTGATTATTTATTCACCGTTATAACCCATGGGTCATAACGATGAACATGCACCAGGTTTCCCTAGCTCTGCACAGGTGCCAGCTGTGGCTCTTCTCTTCTTTAGTGCCAGCTGCCAATGGATGGAGACTTCACCACTACTCGGATTTAGGGGTGAGTTCTTAAAAAAAAAACACTGGGCTAACATTCTGTAAACTGTCCTGCTCTTAAAAAAATGAAAAAAAAAAAAAAGAAAAAATGTAATCTTGCTGCTGGCACTTCGGCCCACAGATCAAGCCAAAACCCAACAGGTCCGCAGTCGCATGGGAATATCTTTTAATTTACATAACTGCTGCGGCACTAAAATGATACCAAGGAATTATATAAAATAAAATATGGGGTTGTGTGTAAAACTCAAATTTTACACACACCCTCAATGTTGGATGCTTAAATAAACCCCTTGGGCTTTGCTCTCGGGGTTTTATGTAGCATCCAACACTGAGGGTGTGTGTAACATTCTCGTTAAGTACACAGCCCTTTGTATTATTCAATATGTAGGCCACACTGGGGAAGGCAATTAGATGGTAACTATCAGTGGATGGAGTGTCTTTGTTCTCTTTATGATTAAAATCAATAGTGCTTCTAGCAGTGATTTAGGAATAGTGATACTACCCATCATTTCTCTAGCTATCAGTTCTAACCATAGAAGAAATAGTTGTTTAACTCCAGGGCTGAATGAGTTTAAAAGCTATGGAACTCAGATGTTTAATCTGTCAAGGCCTGGAGTCTTGTTCTTTGGCAAATTATACTGTATATAGCCTGTTCTATTTCCTGAATTGTAAAATAATCCCCCTTAATGTGGATTTCTGGCATTGGCTTTGTTTAACATATTCTAACATTTCCCTCTCAGTTGCATTATTGTTAATATGTAAGTACGATATGTCTAAAGGCTTCTCCTATTTGCTGATCTGTGCTGTCTTCTTGTCATGTATTTTAAACACTGCTGTGTAGTTTCTCTCTTTATGTTTTCTTATTGTGTAGGCCAATAATTTACCAGTTTTATTGTCTTTGTGGTAAAACTAGATTTAACCATACAGATTTTTTTCTCAGTTTAGTTATTTAGAATATTTTATAACTGTATCTGTTTCTCGTCTCTTTCTTTTCATAAATCGTTATTTCCTTCAATTATTTTTTTATATCAAATTCTTTGTGTTGTTTTTCCAATAACATATTTTTTTTGTTTGTTTAATCTGTCTCATGTGGGTGTTTTATATGAAAAGAAATGATGAAGGCTGTTAATACAGCTTTAAAAGCATCCCAGAGGTGGGCTATTTGCTGTCCCCATCTACAATTGAAATTCCACTATTCTTGTATAGTACTGTATTTTCATACCTTGTACAAAATCTGTATTTATTAATAATTCATTGTCAAACCTCCATTGTGATTTGACCTTTCCCTAGTTAATTCTGTGGACTTCACTTATACCACACATGCTTAGTATGAACAGCCCTTTAGCAGGAAAAAAAACTGTGTTCCGAAACCAATGACACAGAATCATCATTATAAAGCCACCTGTTATAGTGGATTGGAGGCCTGCTATAGCAGTTGCCAGGGCCAACTAGCAAGGTGCTAATCAGGCATTCAGAGCTTCAGACTGCATTGAAAGTACATGCACTGGGTGCTACTGAGATGCAGATGGACCAGCTACAGCCCTAGAGCCACGTCTGGGCAGGCAGTCCCATTACACTTGAGCATCCTGCTGTCCCAAAGGCTAGCTTTGTTTTTTTATCCCCCTGCTTGTGGGTTCTCTTTAGCCCAGAGGGCTAACTTTGGTTTGAAATCCCACTGCTTGTGGGTCCCTGATTGTTGATGAACATATGACCAGGCCTGATTTGTTTAAAATCCTGTTACTTGTGAGTTCTCTTTAGCTCCAACCAGCTCTTCAGACAGCTGTATTATTGATGAATTTTACATCCAGAAATGTGTGCAAAACATCCAATAACAGACTGATTGGAGCTGAAACAGTCCGCCCGGGGCTCCTGCCAGCTATGGCTCCTTTGGCTGCTCTCCACCTGGATCAAAGCCAAACACCCCCATGGAACACCTCCAGTCAGTGGCGCCGACGGCTGTGCTCCCCAACCCGGACTCAAGGTACTGAACTGACTGGGTTCTCCTGGCTTTTAACCTGGAGTTTCCATTGGCTTTATGTGATCGACGCCAGCCTGCCAATGGGTACAGCTATCTTATTTTAAACTAGCTGTGCCTTATTGCTTTTGTCACTCTCCCTGCAGGCACTTTCTGTGACAAACGTATGCAAGTTTTCGGCCCACCCCTCCCCCATCTCAGCTTCTTAATAAATACTGTTCCTGCACTACAAACCCCACCTCCTCCATCCAAGCTACACCCTTCTTTAACCCTTCTTCCCCTGCTGTTACAGATGATGTCAGTTCTCCCTTTCCTGTGTATTCCTACTTATGTCTTTAATAGCATGACCAAACTGATGAAATACCTGTTGATCACTGGGCTAACAATACTCATCCTACAATAGCTATCTGTCGGTTTTTACCCCATAGCTATACCAAAATCAGCTTTGAATTTAAATGATTTTACTTTCTCCAACATGATTGCTGCCTCTCACAACCATGCTGATCTTACCCCATGATCCTCCTGAAGTTCCCTCTGTACCATGCCTTGTTATTTACAGCTAAACAAATAAGAATCAAATCTCTCCTGATCCAATCGTTTATACACTGCAAGCTCTGGTACCTGCTGCTCCTTGCCCTATTACTATCAGGGGACATAGAAACAAATCCAGGCCCTCTGTCACCACCTGGCGGCAAAATAGGGAACTGGTCCAATCAAAAAGGGCTATGAGTCGTACACCTTAATATCAGAAGCCTCATAAAAATGTTTTCTGAACTAGAGGCCTTTGTGGCTCTATATCATCCTGACTATCCTCTGTGTATCTGAGACCTGGCTCAAGCCCTCCATCACTGATGCTATGTGCACACAAACAACTACAATCTTATTAGGAAGGACAGAGTGTCCTGTAAACGGGGTGGGGGAGGGGCAATCTATTTTAAGAACCATCATAATCTCTCTCTAACCCCAACCCCCTCAGAACATTCATGTGAATCTCTCCATACTATCCTCCTACTTGGCTCAAAAAAGCTGCACATAGTATGTGCCTACAACCCACCCCATAGTGGTACCTCAAGTCTCACTGAGCTACTTGAGCTTTCTGTCTCCATATCTGGCTGCAATGAACTGCTCATTCTTGGGGATATGAACCTGAACTGGATGAGGCTTACACATAATGCTCTTCTCTCCCTAGTCCAAGATTTTAACCCTCACCAAATCATCTCTGATCCAACTAGAGTGACATCCACCTTTGCGTCTAGTACACTTATTGATTGGATGCCATCTAATCACATTGACAGGACAGCAGCTGCAAGTACTCTGCCAGATGCTATCTCTGCCCATGCTCTGATCATGTGCATTTGGAGTCCCTCTGCAACTCCCTCCCCTCCACCATGGGTAATTACCATCTGTGACTAGGTAAAACTAGATCATGCTTTCTTCCTTAATAAGATGCCCTCTATTGATTGGACCTACTTGTATCAAACCTTCAATACTCCAGCAGCCCTCAATTTCTTTAGTGAAATATTTATGACCCTACAAGATAAACATCTTCCTCTCACCTCACGGGCGTGTCCGAGCAAAACAAACCAGATGGCTTCACAAAGATATTCTAGTCTCCCTTCAGACCAGGTACAAAAGCTGGAGAAGCTTTGAAAAATCAGGCCTCATGTCTGACTTTAATAACTACAGAGCCCTATGAAACACCTGCCAAAAGGAAATCAGACTAACCAAAAGCTCCTCCTGTAAAGGACTCCTATTGGATGCATCTGGAGACCCTAGAAAGTTCTGGGCTTACATCAAAACATTTCTGGGCTCTAAACAACATCACTCAGATAACAACATGGTCCTGAACGGTACCCACTGTAACAACCCATCTACTATTCCTAATGCTTTTAACATTCATTTCTCCGACCTCTCCAAATACAAGGCAGTTTTCCTGTCATCACCACCCATAAACAGCTCTGAAACTTAGAACCACTTGCATAAACATCCCCCTTTCCACTTTAAAGCCATTTCCAGGCTTAACATCATCAAGCATTTAGGCGCCATCTCAGACTACACAGGAGTCGGGTCTGATGGCCTTGAGCCAAAATTGCTCAAACAGGCAGCCCCTTTCATTGTGGCACCACTAGCCAGAATTTTTACCCTGTCTCTTTGTCAAGGACATGTCCTAAGCATCTGGAAAATTGCCAGAGTCACCCCAATTTACAAAAAAATGTGATAAAAAGGACATCTCCAATTACCGTCCCATTGCCATTCTATCAGTACTGAGCAAGATCCTTGAAAAGATTGTAGCTACCCAAATCACTGAATTCCTCCCCAGCTACAACTTGTTCTCACCACATCAGCATGGTTTCCGTAAAGGGCATAGCACCTCCACTGCCCTGCTCCAGCTCACAAATGACATACTTCACGCTATGGTCTCTAGCCTCCTAACTGGGGCCATATTTATTGACCTCACAAAAGCTTTCAATCTGATTGACCACCCCCTTCTACTGATCAATCTTATGTCCCTTGGCTTCTCACAAAGCTCTGTTACCTGGATAAATAGCTATTTATCCAATTGACATCAAGTTGTTAAATTCAACTCTGCTATATCTGGTGAATCCCCTGTTAAACTCGATGTCCCCCAGGGGTCAATACTGGGGCCTCTCCTCTTTTCTATTTTCATAAACCGGATTGCGCTCAACATCCCCTCTTGCTCGACCATCCTCTATGCAGATGATCTTGTACTGTATTATAGTTCCAGCTCTATACAAGACATAAAGCTGAAACTATCCTCTGCTTTTTATATGTCCAATCCTGGCTCACTATCAGCAAACTTCTTCTCAATGTCTCCAAGACACAGGCTATGCTATTTGGCTGTGCCGCCAAACTAAAAACTTGTAGTCAGCTTAAGATTCCTGGTCCTGATGGCTCCCTCTTGGACACTGTGAGTGCATTTAAATACCTTGGGGTACTACTCAATGAAACACTAGACTTTAACCTACACAACCAGGACACCAGCAAGGCAGTAAACAGCAAAATTGGGGTTGCCTACAAAACAAGTCATAAACTCACTCCCTCCACTAGACTGGCCATTGCACATGGTATTCTATTACCAACACTTGCCTATGGTTCCATCACCTACATCAATACCTCTAAAGTCTCGCTTCACAAATGGGATGCCACCAACAACAACATCTGCCTATATGCATCTGCTTCCCCTCAGTTAAAACACAGATGTCTACTCTATGCTCTCTTCCACTTGCCTTCCCCCTCTGCCCATTGGCTCCTCTCCCTCTACTCCCTAGTCGACAACATAATCAGGTCTAACACCCCAATGTCACTAAACACCCTTCTAATGCCTCACTCCTCCACCCATGGCCTACGTTCCACTGACCTAGCCCTACTACACGTGCCCAAGTGCAAAACCACAAAGAGTGGCACTGCTTTCTTTCATGTGGCCCCTATGAACTGGAACTCCATACCCATGGAAGCTCATATTGCACCAACACATACCATCTTCAAATACAAACTACACAGCTTCCTCGTCAACCCTGAATCCTGCAACTGCTTTAAACCTCCCTAATCTTCTCAAGCTGCAACTCTATCACTTACATCCTCTTCTAAACACCCGTCTCCCTTTCCACCTGGATTATAGTCTCCCATCCCTACGTATGCCTATCTCCTTCCCTTTCCACTGTTACTACAACTGGGTTTTCTCACAGTACTTATGATGCTATCTGTAAACTGATTCTTATGCCATTAAGATCTGTTTTTGCCCAGTTGGTGCTGAGTCAATGGTGACTCATGTATATATGCTGTATAACATGTCCCTCTGCTGACAACTGTTATAGCACTTGCCTTAATTACTATGTGTGCCTATTACTTTGTATTACCATTTGTTTTTTAAATCCTGCCGCACAATTTTTGTGGTCAATATTTGTCTATGACCAAATGTAATTGTTAATTTGTATACCTTACCTTGCTATACCATTGTATGTACTGTACTGTGTTGATGCTCCTAATCTGAAACTGCATTACTTTGATCTAACACTGTTCATAACTTTGTAACCTCCCGGGTTGTGTCCAGAAATAGTCACAGCTTGTGTCTAGCATACCCAATGGTTATCAAAAACTAAATAAATAAATAAATAAATGTATGTCCTAATTTAACAACCCTGTTAAGGGCTGATGTCTTCTTTTTGTCATGTGGATGTAGTGTTTTTTTTTTATTTAACTCCTCATGAGTCACACCTAACAAAGAGACACTTCTGAAATTCACCTTCCGCTGACTTCATTTAATTCAGGCATGTAGGGGTGCTGACACTTTACCAGGTTGCAATGCTCTGGCTGGTGTGTTGATAAGGTAGATAAATAGTAACTAATAAATGTAAAGCAGTCAAGTCTGTGTTGCATCCCATACAGTACAGGAAGGTCTGAGATCATGTAACAAGTTGCAGCCTGTGGAGGGTCTTTGAAAAGTTCATTTTTGAACCTGCTACCAGCTTGCTACTTTGAAGAAAGTATTGCAACAATGTCATACTTACTGTACCTCGCCTGTCCAGTTGATGTTTGTTGTGGTTGTGGATTGAAGGAAGTGCTAACTGGTGGGATGCTTGGATTCATGTAGCCTGGTAAATTATGACACAAAATTAATTTATGGGTTAAACATGCTAGTCAGGGAACACTCAGAAGCTGACAGGGGACAGCTTATCATCATATAATTTTCCTGTAAGCCCAAAGAAGCAACCATGGATATACAGTCAGGGACACAAAAGCAGACACAGAGTTGCATAGTGCAGGGGGTCAAGGGAGGGAAAAACAATTCTTTAAGTACATGTGTAAAAAAGTGAGATGGGGAATTAAGTCTGACAGATGGGCACAGGGTAGTAGATGCGGATGAGTTTTCTGCATGGACATGTTTGTGTTATTTTTATAGTGTAAAGATATGTATAAAAAAGCATTGTGAGGTAGCTGCAGTTGCAGAGTTTGGTAATCAGTAACATGGGATTATGTTTGGGGGGGGGTGTTAAAATGTATGTGGACCTTGGGTGGTCATAGGGGTGGTGATTAATAGTTCAGTTTAAAATGGAGCTTTTTTTCAGGAAGGTGTCCATAGTCTTGGAAGTGTTTTTGACTGAAAGGTACACTGCACACTGCAGTGTGTGTTGCAGACAGGGTGAGACAAATCAGGTAGCCAATTACCACTAAAATATTTGGTTTGGCTACAAGATTTCAAGAATTACCAGCCAAATGGCTACCTGCCCATGATGTGATGTTTGAGTCTTTAACAATGATGAGCATTAAAAAATATTGATTTGGCTACCAGTTTTTAAAAACTAGGGGCCAAACTGACCACCAGCTTACAGACTGACTTGTCCCACTCTGGTTCCAGACTAAGGGTGCTGCTTCCTGTGGTGATCAAAGGGAGCGGGGATTTTAGCAAAGGATCTGCTGGTCTGGCTTGGGGCTCCAAACCCTCCACCTCCAGCTCTAACTTCAAAAACCAGATCATCTTGGTATGACTCTAACTCTTTAAGATTGTTTAAAAAGTGACCCATTGTCCAAATATTGTCTGAAACATGTGCTTTTAATAAGTTATAGTCTGACACTTTGTTTTTAAACTTTTTTATTTGTGTCCTATTTATCATCCTTGTCTCAGTTTGTATTTGGAAACTGGTTTGCTCCAATCTCACCTCCCCAGCCCTTCAATTCAACAGTCAGAAGAGCTGACTTGGGATTGCATAGCCTGCTAGTGTGGTTTGGTTGTGGAGGGGTGGAGAAAAGGCCAGGCTCAGCACACACCTATACACTTTGATGTTAAAACTATTTCCCCTACCAGACCCACCATCCATTGCTGGTGTCTCTTGCTCTATGCAAACATTCACCCTACATTGCTGAGTGTGTCTTTCCATGTCTCAAATCCAGGCAGATCTTTGCTCTGGGATGATCGGAGCTGCAAGTGCCCCACTACACAGTTTCATGTAAAAGCTACCCCACTGCCTGACTGACCATGTTTAACTGATAGGAGACCAGGTGACTCCCTCAAGATATAAATATGGAAAGCTTCAGTCTTTGGGACAGACTCGGGAAGGGTGCTATACTAAATTAAAAATCAATCTGTCTGTCTGCCTCTCCCTCTGACTACTTGGGGTCTTCTGCATTGTGAAGCCACTCAGGAATGTTTGTGTGGGGGAGGAGGTGAAGGTGGCATTGCAACAAGGAGAGAGGAGGAGACACAACTGGAGCTAAAGTGAAAAACTGAACTGCAGGTAACTATCTGTTATTATATCTTTTTTGGACCACTTTGTTGTGTCCTCCCTCTCTCATGATCTCATTCCACAACATTTATGGCAGAAGCCTAATTCCAATGTGGGATTAGAACCCACAACCATCTGGCCCAGCCGCAGATATGCTTCCAACTGAGCCACACTGACACCTGTGAGCCAGTAGTCACAGTTTTATTTGAGATAGGAGACACAGTGACGGCCAAAAAATTCGTAAATGGTGGCAGCCTATCTTAGTTCGAAAATGGTCTGATCCCTTATCCTGTACTTTGTTTTAACAGCATATGTAAATAGGATTACCACCTGCCCAGATTTTCTCAGGACAATCCTGATTTGGGCAACTGTGTCCTGTAAAAAATCATGAGAAATACTGCATGTCCTGACTTTATAGCAGATAAAATATTTTCTAACTTTCCACTAAATGTTGTAGAAAACTATAATACCTTAACTAAAAATACCTTAAAATGATAAGAAACAATAGAAGCAACTAAGAAACTACAATGCTTAGCCTTAATTCTGATTATATAGAGAAAACAAGTCTGTTGCATTAGTCGAGGTTATGTACTGTCCTGCAAAAAATCATGTTTCAGTAAGAAATGTCCCACTTTGGGCTTTTTAAAAGGTGGTAACCCTATGTGTAAATCCTATGTGCAATACAGTTGCCAATGTGAACATTTTATGGATTAGAGATGCATGCAGTTTCTGTTCCTTGGTATTGATCAAGAAGTTGTTTTAGTTTTGACAATTTTTTTAAAGAAAATAAAAAGTCAGTTATTTTGATAGTGATATTGATTGTGTGTAACAAGTCAAAAAGTGCTTTAAAAGCAGCACAATAGTGTCAGAATGACCCTCAAAATGCACCAGAATGCATCTAAAACCTGATACCTTCTAGTATGAGGTGGGCTATTTGCTTGGGTGGGGTGACTGGCCATGCAGGTGCTGGGTCCATCTGTGTTCACTTGGATTTAGTAAAGGTGCTGGTAGTGTTGGTTACAGGGTTGGCTGTGTTTACTTGGGTGGGTTGGGGTTGGCAGTGTTGGTGCCAGAACTGTGTTCTCTTGGGTGGGGGCAGCCGGGGGGGATGGGCCATGTTGTGGTTCAGAGGCTGTTTATGTTGTTGCAGTGGCTGAGAGTGCTGGCTGTGATTGTTTTGGGTCAGAGGGATGCTTGGATGGAGAGAGACTCACTGGGGAATGGGGCTTTTTAACCATTTTCTTTCAGAGAGAGAGAGCGAGAAAGAGTGTGTGTGTGTGTGTGTGTGTGTGTGTGTGTGTGTGTGTGTGTGTGTGTAGGGTGGAGTGGACTGTGTGTGGGTTTGGGGAGCAGGCTGTGTGTGTCTTGCTAGGGGATGCCGGCCATTATAGGACAAGCCAGGTTTATGTTTGGGGAACTGGCCATGTTGGCAGTGAAAAGGACCGGACATATGTGTGGGGAGCTGACCATGTTGGCATGTAGTTGAGCTGGCCATGGCATTCAAGGGTGAGAGTGCCAGACATGGGGACCTGACCATGTTGGTGCCTTAAACTGGTGGTGAAAGTTTATTTTTGGCTTACAAGATGTTACCCAAGCAGGCCATACTTGGCTGCATTTTGGGAAGTATTTTCTTGTGTTTGTGCATGTGTGTGTGAGTGGCAGGGGGCAACAGGTTGAAAGGCTACAAGATGGCTGGTGTATTCAAGGGGGCCCATGTGATCTTAGGTAGCTCCACATATTTGTGTTATGTGTGTTGTGTGTGTGTGTGTGTGTGTGTGTGTGTGTGTGTGTGTGTGTGTGTCTATACAGTGCATGGGACCTGACTGTTTAGGTGAGTTGTTATGAGAAGTGAGGGAATAGACTGTGTTTATTGGGAGACACACTACTGTGGTGCAAGCCATGTTGGTGAGGTGGTAGAGCTGACTGGTTATTTGGGGTCATGATGTGGGGCTGTCCATTTTTGTGATTTGGAGGACAGGTAGGGGAGTAGCTTCATTGTTGCAGTGGCTTGGCGAGCTGTCTGTGTTCCCTTGGGTTTATTTGGGGGGCTGTCTATGATTGAGAAGGGGCAGGCTGTGTTGGTACAAGGGGTGGTGGAGCTGGCTATGTTTGCTTGGGTTTGGTGGGTTGAATAGATGTGTTAGAGTGTATGGGGAGCTAGCTTTGCTTTTGGGTGTGGGTAGTCATGAATGCAGGTGGGATGGCTGGGAGGGACTGATTATGCTGGTGTGGTGGGAGAGCCATCTGTCTTCATTTTAGTGGGCTAGCGGTATTGGTTCCTAGATTGACTGTGTTTACTAGGGTAGGGTAGGGGGCTAGTAATGTTAGTGCAAGGATGGTCTGTTTGTGTTGTGTGAGGGAGATGATGTGAGAATTGACTCAGAACACAAGAAAATTGTCCACTTTAATTTAAAAATTATTTTATTAGTTTACAGGACATGTAAGTGTGTGTGTGTGTGTGTGTGTGTGTGTGTGTGTGTGTGTGTGTAAGACAGAGACAAATTAGATATGTTTTATGTTTTTATTTAATTACTACAAATACTTTAACAAAAAAGCACTTGCTTGCACTAAAGATTTTCATCATTCATATTCATCTAAATTTAGCTTTACTCACCTCTCTTTGAAAATTAGAAATATACCATATGCTCACTCTGTCAATATTGTACTTTGCATATGTGTGGAGCTGGCTGTGTTTGGGGGGGGGGGACCAAACATGTCCATTGGAAGCTGTCCATGTTGATGTCTTAAACTGGGAGTTAAAAGTCATGCCTTCCTGTGACTGCATCCATATTCCTTACAAACAGGTCCTCACTACTCATGTTGTTTATTCCCCCTAGGTTTCAATCATATGTGTCCCATCCTGTCCCAACTGCTCCTATCTAGACTGAAGCATGTGCATATTTAGGGCTTCCAACCAACCCTCATTATAAGATCTGCCCTGCTGTCACTGCAATATCTTTTTGGCCCTTTCCTGTACTGACACTAGCCTGTGCATGTCTTTCCTTGGATAGGGAGCTGGTCATGTGGCAGGGGGAGCTGATTGGGGGGGTATGGTAGCTGGCTGGGTTTCCTTGAGTGGGATGGTGGGACTAATGTTTGCACAGGGCTTGTGTGTTTGGGCCAATGGTAAAGGAGGTTTGATTGCTTGGGTGAGTGAACTTGCAGACATGGATTGTATTCATGTCTGAGCTCCAACATGAAAACTAAGGGACTCCTTTTCATGAAATAAACACATACTGTAAGTAACTGATTTACTGTGCATGGTTTCCTTTCCTAGACTCATTCAGAAATGTATTTCTGTGGATGTGCTATGGATGGGGTTGCAGTGAGGTATTCAGAAGACCTATGACTTCAAAAACTATAGGACTTGGACTATTTCGACTTCCAAAATTTGTGGACTGGAATTATTTTGACTTCCAAAAATTGACAGCTGGAAGTATTTTGACTCCAGTAAAATTGAAATGACTTCCAAATTTAAACCTATGGAAGTATTTGACTTCTATCCCCAAAAAAATAATCTGAAGCCCTGACCCCAACAAACTAACTTTGTTTGAAATCCCTTCACTTGTAGGCCTCTCCTCTCCAAATGTTTTTTTTTTCTCTTTGAAATTGTTTGTCTTTCCGAAATCATGCTGGCTGCCTACTTTCTTTAAAACTACCCCCAGCACTGGAATCTCTCATCAAAGTGGAGCTAACACTGTAGCTGCTCCCAGTGCAACATGTCTCTCTCTCTCTCTTTTTTGCCCCAAAGGGCTAACTTTATTTTGTTTTGTTTCTTTAAAAAAAAGCTGGATTGAACACTAAAACTCTGGACCCAGGAATGCACATGGCAAATGGGAACACTCCACAAAAAGCAACTGCTGAAATCTCTCAGAAGCTGGAGCTAACACTGGACAATACGCCCTGGCTAACTCTTTTTTCCTTACAGAGTTAACACTGGAGCCTCAAACTGGAAATTGAGAAATGGATATTTTTCTCCATAGAAGCAAAAATAGTCAGAAGGTGATAATAATATTACATTGGAAAACTTTCTATGAATATGTGGGTGACATATTGAAAAGACATTATACTTTGAGACATAGAAAAATTTGATGATTGATGAATCTGTAATGGGCATAACTATAGATAATATATCTAAATATGCCATTTATTGATTTTTTTCTTGGTCTAGGGGAAGCATTTTGAAAAGGGTAAAGGTTATGGTGATGTCATGTAAGGAATAACACTGTGGTTCTGACTCATTGGCACCATTCTAGTGGAAATGGATGCACTAAGGTGTAAATGTATTATATGAGAAAAATATTCTAAAAAATTCCTTTTGTAGGTTTTTTATAGACTTAAAACACTGTAGCCTGATGAAGTGGCAATGGCCACAAAATGTTGCCATTTGTATGGTGTGAAGCTACTCATTACAGACACTTAAATTTGGATATTTTATGGTGCTCAGAAGTTTCTCTCCACCACTGCCCTATTACGTACCACAGGGCTTGGCCCTCTTGCCCATGTTGTTTGTGTTGCACATACTGCCCATGGTTAGGATCATTACAGAGTATGTACTTGAGTTTCACTGCTATGCACATGATACCCAGCTCAATCTGTCTTTTTCACCCGGGATGCCAGGTGTGGTTGAGGTGCCTAATAAGTGTTTGGATGAGATCCAGGACTGGATGTCATGGAGCTAGCCGAGACTTAACCTGGGTGTGACTGAAGTACTAGTTGTCAAGCTGGGTTGTAGAGGGGGGAGAGGTGGATGCCAGGCAGGGGATTGGGCTTTGGCATAATTCCACTGGTCTGGTGGCAGCCTCTTAGGTGAACAATCTTGGTGTCATTCTGGATGAGTGTCTAACATTTGAGGCTCAGCAGTCAGAATTAATCCAGAGTGGTTTCTTCCATCTTAGGAACATCAACCAGGTAAAATCCCTTATCCTCTCAGAGATCTGGCAACACTACTACATATCCTTGTGACTTCCAGACTCAATTAATGCAGTGCTCTGTACCTTGTGGTCAATGGAGGTATGGTACAATGCCTGCAGCTGGTGTAGAATGCAGCTGCTAGGTTGTTGACTGGCCTTTTGAGGTTATGTCACATCTCTCCAGCATGGTGTGACCTGTTCTGGCTGCCAGTTAAGTGGCACATCTCCTTTAAAGTCATCTTGCTGACTTATAAGGCCCTACACAGTTTGAGAGCAGCTTACCTGAGTAACAACTTGCATCCTTATGCATCCTTGCACCCTCTGTTCCACTAAGGAGGGCCTTCTAGTAGACCTCAGGGCATGACTAAAAACCCCAGGGTATCGGGAATTTGAGATGGCGGACATGGTACTCTGGAACATGTTCCCAAGGGCCCTGAGGGTGGGATGCCCCTTGGTGGAGACCTTTAAAAGGGGTCTTAAGACATTCCTTTTTAACCAAGCTTGTGGTGAGCAGCTGACCGCCTGTTATTTGTCTGACCACAGCTGTGCTATTTATGGCATTTATTTCTTTACAAATTATATACAGTAAAGCATTTACTAGGAATTCTCATAAGAGTTGTTATTTTTGTAAACTCTTAATTGTTTGTGTTATTTTGAAATGTCCTACTGCCCCCTCGATAATGGCACCCTGCACCTCAGGGAAAGGGCATCAAATATAAATAAACTCTACTGCTACTGCTACTGCTATCTGTTGCACCATTTTTCCAACAATACCAAAAGAAACATAGTCATTACTCTTAACAGTAAGGATAGGATTACTTTACACATATGACAAACAAGTGTGCAACATTTATAAACAGTATCTGAACTGATAACATTTTAAGTAAAAAACTTCTGGGGGAAACAAATTCTCAGTTCCTCTTCTGCTTCTGTGGGTTAGCAAATTAAATTAGCTGACTATGCATATTTACTCGAAGCCTTGCGGCAGTGGGCATACTCATGTTGAAGTTATTTCTCCACGGCATGCTGAGCAAGTTGTCAAATTGTTTCCTAGCAGAGACAATTATATAAAACAAATCATGAAATATTGAAACTCAGTATAGCGTTGTACACAGGTGCAGCACAATTAGCAAAGAGAATGGTGAGGCAGGGGGATGGGACAGGCGGGCACCAAGGAAAGACATACACCACAGCTGCATAGGTACCCAAATTATTTATTGTACAATGTGGTCAAAGGCCCATAAACAAAACCAAAATAACAGCAACAGTGATAATACTAAGAACATAGCAAGAACAAGGGAACCAGCCCATAGAAAATGTGTGTGTGTGTGGGGGGGGGGGGCAAGGGCACCTTTCTGTAGAAAAGGGAAGAAGAAGCAAACACAAGGGTACCTGCCAATATAAGATGTCAGAACAATAACATACACCAGCCCATAGAAAAGGGGGAGGAAAGAAACAAAAACAAGTGTACCTACATGTAGAAGAGTGGGGGAGCAATAATAAGGGCACCTGTAAATAAAAAAAGGATGTACAAAACAAGGACATCTGACCATAGAAAAGGGAGGGGAAAGACAAATACAAAGGCACCTGCCTGTAGGAAAGGAGGTAACAAAACAAGGCAACTGCCCAGTGTCAACAGTCCACTGTTCAAGGGGCTATAGCAGGTGGTGGTTGCTGCCTCTGTACCGCTGCAAGTAGGCCTTGTACAGCTGATGTTGTCTCCTGCACCACCCTCATGAGCATTCAGAGCAGGCAGACCTTACTGTGCAGCAGATCATTCCTCCTTTCTTGGAGTATGTGATCCGGCCTATCCCTTCTGCCTCCCGCTTCTCTCTGGGCACCTTTGGAAAAAATACAACAGATTCAGCCAGCAGTGCACACAGGATGAGGAACCCAGGATCAGACGACACATGGGACAACCTGTCACACACAGGGGGACAGTCATACAGCCATGATAGCATGTGCATGGCATAACAGAGACAGTAGTGTGGACACAAATAGTACAGGGCTGCACATACAATGAGTGTGCCATGCTGCAACAGAGCATGACTCAGCCATGCAAGGGAAACATGACATTGGCGGGCATGCCTGATATGAAAATGCAGATCATGCAACACCAGCGCAAAGACAGGGGGGAAAGAGGTGGTGTAACAGCCCTTGTGATTCTGAGTTGCAGCCACACATCCAATGTCCACACAGGTGTGCAGGATAACAGACATCCACAAGCCACTCTGAGAGACAGCACTGGTGGAGACCAGGCACACAGATGTGCCTGACACACTGTAAAGCAAACACCATAATACTGGTGTGAGATGCAGAGCCACCTGAAGGCACCCTCCGTCCCAGCAGACGATGGTCCCACATGAAGGAGAGAGTTTCCCCCATACAGATCCGGTGCAGGACATTGGCCCTGTTAAGACCCATTTGTGATGTACTGTATGCATGTAAGGATCCATCAATGTACTGTAAAATGCTCACACTCTGGGCACACTATATTGGTTAGGCACTACTGATTATGTATTACAATGTCAAAACAAATAGGCTAAGATATATTCAAGGCCCAACAATGACTTCCCCTGCCATTGACCCTGTGCCACATAAGGCTATCTCTGACAAGATGAAATGGCATGGCACATAGTGCATATGACACTAGAGATGACACTGATGTGGGTAGACTGCCATGGGTGTTGTATGCAACACATGGCATATTACAGGGGGTTTAACAGTACCATGGTGGCCCACGCCTACCTCTGCGAGACAGATATTATACACATACCTAGTCTGAACCATGTGGCACAAAGGACTTGACTGAAAATGGCAGTTGTGCCACCTGGGTTGTGAGCATTACTGCCAGTGCATCAGTGTATCAAATCTGTGGTACAGGAGACACGCCACTACACAGTGTAATGCATGCCAAGGCACAGTACACATATAGAGCAGTATGTCTGTCACAGTGATGAGCAAAACAGAAGATTTCACAGTCCCTGACAAACCACAGTGTCAGTGGTGGCACAATGCCTCAAGGGCCAGGTGAGTCCCCCCAACCTCAACTGCATAGGTGCTGCCTCCACAGGCATGTGTTTAGCCAAGCGAGACACACATGAAAATCTGTCTCTAACTGCAGAACCATGCAACTTAGCGTACACATGCAACCATGATGGTGAAACACACAATGCAGGGTACTTAAGTGGATGCATGTCCACAGACCGTCCTCCGGCTGACTACACTGGGTCCCATCATGACCGGGCATCTCCACCTGCCACCACTAGTCCTGGTGACTCCACTGCTTCTCCTTGGCCCTGGCTTTGCCTTGCTGGGCTGTGGTATCTGTGGAGGAGAACAAAGGAGACATGATCAAGAGCATGCAGTGGAATGCATGGCACAGTACCATAAATCCTAAACAGTTCACCTGTCTATATACTGGTACTGTGAATCAGTGTCCACATGTGCATGGTGGGGGTGGCCAGCACCATGCAAGGCCATGTCCAACCATTGTGTACCACACACAGAAAGGTGTGCCATGGCCCAGGCAAAGCCAGAATGCTGCACACCACTGTTTTAGTTATGGTCTTGCTCAGGATATGCATGGACAGTGTAGTGCCCCTATCCAGCCATCCTCACCACCCCTGTCCAACATACCCATACATGTCAGCTACAAGCCATGCACACCTCATAATAAGTTATAAGATGCATGTAGCCCCAGGTTGCATACAATAGGGACACAGGAAGCATACCTTGCAACAATAGGGGAGGATATTTACTGTAGGTGTAGCCCAACACAATGGTAGAACCAAGACTGGCACATCCAGTGCAGTATAATAATATACCATGTATTATGTGGCATATGCATACTGGCACCCATACTACATAATACAAACAGTGTACATGGAACAGACGGTGACCTCTGCAAAGTGCCATTCAGTACACCTGCCACCATAGCTACATGTTGACCACAAGTCACATGACAGTCATCCACCATGACACCGGACCCATATCACTGTGTTAGCACACATCCTTGGTTCCTTGGTAAGTGCAGGACTTACAGATCCGAAGAGGATCCTGTAATGTACAGGGCCCATTAGAGGTCCCCTATGTACTGTAATGTACAGGGCACTGGGAACATCTATTGGGACAGGAGTCCCTTAATCCTGCAGTGGTAAGATCAGGTTACACAGTGCAACAGGTCTCAAAGGACAGAGGGGATGCAACAGGGATGCACAGGTACAGTGCAAATTCCCTCAGGGACAGAAACCAATAAGTACAGTAGCATGAAAACAGTAATGCACAAAAAACACAACAGCAACCATTTATACAGCTGTCTATACTCACCTGGCTGTGGCATAGTGCCACTGCCTTCCACTGCCCAGATCTGCTGCAGGTGCCATGGCTCCCTGCTAGACATGTCACTAAACCTGTGCCTGCACTGGTTCCCCATCCGCACTACCCCAGTGTGCTGTGCCAGGCATCTCTTCACAGAGGGCAAGATCTCACACCTGGTTCTGTCTGTAACCTAGGCCCCCTTGCCCAGGAGCTGGTTCTCCTTGGTCACTACCCTACCAGGTCAACAAGGCTGGCCAGCTCTGTGGCCAACAACTGGGTGTCCCTCTGTCTGAGTGTTCTCCTCCTTCTGTCTGCCATGGAGTACTACTTACTATCACTAACCTTAACATGAAGCTACTGATAAGTTCCTGGTTGTATGGGTGTGTCCTTCCATTTGTGGAATATGTTTCAGTATTAGCACAGTGCTAACACTGATTAGCGCAGCACTATGCATGTTTCCAGTGAGGACAGCAATCCACACATGGCAGAGAATAAGAGGCATTTGTGCATGGTGTGCATGCTCTGGACAACACTGGACATGTGCAATGCCATAGCACTACATCATAGCATGTAAGCAGGCACAGCATCATGACATCACTCACGATGTGTGGCGCCATGTCTGTGTCACATGGGGACATAGCGCAAGTACAGTTGCAATGCTACTGCTAGTGCTATTATGATAATGCGTGGGATAAACCTGCAATATTAAAAAACTGTATGTAAAGCAGCTAATACAACAGTCAGAGGGCAAATTCAACATTTGCATGTCACTAATGGAATGTATTCATTCATTTGCATGTCTCACTGCTTCTGGAGCATATAAAAGGAGCAAAGGGCACCACACAGATTCCACAGATGATCTGCAGTCATCTAGAGGTAACTGTATTGCGGCATGCCTACATTAGGGACATGGGTGATCATAACACTGTGTTTAATCTGTATCAGGACAAGACCAGTCCCATATCTACACATGGCCAAGCGCTGTGTTAAGCAGGCAGCTAGCTGTGTTTTTGGGCAACTTTGCTCTGTGCTCTGCTGTGTGTAGGCAGTGCTCAATGCTGTGTCTCCTCTCCATTTCCAACAGGGACCATGGATGATTCTGAATGCCAGAGAAAGCAACAGTTCACAGAAGACAAAGTGCTGGCCCTGGCCCATGCTTATGTGACTCAGGAGAGTCTGATATGCAAGACGAGGGGGAACAGGGCTGAAATGTGGACTGCCTGACAAAACACCATGGAGGCCATCAATGGTATCTGGGGCATAGATCACCGTATCTAGGAGGTGAAGAAAATGCTTACGAACCTGAAGGGGTGGATGAAGCAGGTCCTTAACAAAGGCCTACCAAGACCTCAGGGACATAAACAGTGACCCAAGCACAGCTGTCCCCCTAGCCTCACAGAAGAGGTGATAGCCTACAACCTGCATCCTGTTACAGTATGCTTTCTGCCTCAAATGGCTACTCACTTATTACATGCCAAAGAGGAGCGAGGATCTCTTAGTTTTTCAAATCAGAGCTCTGGTGTAAAAGTATGTTAATCCACCAGTCAGCAAGCTGGACCTCCTATCGGCTGAGTTCCTATTATAAAATGCATCTGTCAGAGTTGCTTCCTTTTAAAATATGGTGCACTTCCTTATTGGCTCACTTTAAATGAGGTGCAGTCCCAATCTAACGTACTGGTAATTGGCGGGGAGCCTGTTAATGTGGACAGCCACATATCTCCCAAACATTAACAAATCTAAAATTAGCAGCTCAACCCAATCAGTTCCTCAAACTCTAAATTGCTTTTGTCAGTGGTCTGCTACTGGTTGCATCATACTGTACACAACTTAAAACAAATGACCCAGTTCCGGCCCTCCCCCAAAATGAAGTGAGCCAATAATTCAGTGCACCATATTTTAAAAGGGAGCAACTCTGACAGTTGCATTTTAGAATAGGTCTTCAGCTGATGGGAGGTCCATCTTGCTGACTGATGGCTGAGCTTACTTTACCAGCAGAGCTCTGATTTGGAAAACTAAGAGACCCCTGCTTCCCTTTGGGATGTAACAATTGAGCAGCTATTCAAGGCCCAAAGCATACTGTAGCAATTTATTGACTTGACAATTTTGGTGATGGGGAAGGTGTGTACTGGGCTTTTGTTTTAGTTCCTCTCTGCTAGCATGAATGCTGGCTTCGATAGACTGACTGCCACTGTGCAGGAGGCTGCAGCCATGGTTTCAGGAACTGTGTCAGCCAGTCAAAATACGGGTCTTTCCAGTGGGGGGGGGTCAACCCATGCTGAATACCTGGACGTTACGCCACCCCCTGCAGTGTAGGCAACTGGACACCCACTATAGCCAGGACACCACACCCCTGGCCATGATTTGCTCCTTCACGGTTTCCATACCCTAGCAGTATATGGGTCTCTACACTATCCTCACAACCATCCCCCACTGAGTGTGTGGGTGACTGTCCCCCACTACCCTCCTGGATACAGCACTTGTGTAATATCCATGTCCATGGAGGTAGTATGAGATGCGTCTGGGTGCATATTCCCCCCAGCCCAGTCCCTCATAGGCCACGTTATCCTCCCATTACCCACGTTCCCCCCTCACCTGGAGTACTTTTACTTTCTTCCATTCCCCTTCATACCCCCCACCCCCACCTGGATCGTTTCATAGTTGGAGAAGTCTGTTCTATAGCTTTCAATGAAGAAAGGAGTTAGTTGCTTTCAGCCCCCTTGTGACTCTCCCACCTGGATAGCCTGTTATTTGCTTTCAGTCCCCTTTAACTTCCCTGCATGGATGGACTGTTATTTATCATCTGACCCTTCCCCAGATAGTTTATTTGTTTTCAGTCCCCTTTAACCCCCCCCAACCTGGATAGCATGTTATTTGTTTTCAGCCTCCTTTATACCCCACTGCTGGTTGGCCTGTTGTTTGTTTACAACCCCTTATCCCCCCCCCCACCTGTATGGCCTATTAATTGTTTTCAGTCACATTTATAGTCCCTCCCTGGATGTCATCTTATTTTGTTTTGGCCCCTTTCCCCACCTAGATGGCTTGTTATTTTTGTTTATCTTTTTCCCCGAACAATATTATTTCTGTAATACATTTTTTGAAAACATTACAGTCTCCTATGTGGTGTGTACTCACTGTCTGGGTCTGAAGAAAACTGAGATGAAACAGGATCTATACTCTCCCATAACCTCCTGGCCATCCTGGAGTCATGTCTGTCATGCTGCTTCTGCATCCCCTGCTCCACTGGCTCTGCATCAGCTGCGGTATTTCCCTTTGGGACTAACACACATATCCCATAGTTGAGTGCCATATTGTATATTATGAAATGGACTGAAAAAATACTGAATGCTGATTGGTGCCCTTGCTGATCTGGGCTGTTAACCCAGCACAAAAGCATGCTAGCACTACAATGACCTCACCACAATCACTTCCTCTTAAAAAACAAACATTCTAAATTGGCAGCCATTACTCAGCAGCAGTCTGACGGGAAGATGTTTACCAATTTTGAGGTGTTTGCTGACATTCTGAACAAAAATCTAAATGAAACTGATAGAAACACAACAGAAATGGAAGAGATAGCCGGAGAGCAGGAACCAGCCACACATGAAGTGAGTGAAACTAATGCCACAGAAATGAGTGAGATTACAGTTCAGCATCACTTGACAGCTTCAGAAACACAGCTGTCAAACATTAAAGTAAGCCAGAATGAAATTAACACTATCAGGCAGATCAACTGGGCTATATATCAATTCTGTGACTGGTTAACAGAGAAAAAAATAGATTGTAACTTTGAAACTGTGGTAAATCAGATCTAAATAGTTTACTGAGGCAGCTATATGGTAAAATCTAAAACAGTGCTGGGGAAATGTACAGCGTCTCCTTGTACGTTTCCCTCAGAGAAGGAATCAATAGACATTTAAATAACCCACCGCTAAGCAGAATGGTTTAACTCTGTTAATAATGTTTTTCTAGGGATACTGAAATCACTCAGAAGACAAGGCAGAGATAAAGCCTCTCACCATCCTTATATCTCACCTGGCATCCTGAGTAAAATTAGAAACAGTCTAGCACTGAATACAACTATCGCGGTGGGTCTCGTCAGAAAAGTCTGGCTTGATGTACAGCTTGTCTTTACCTGCCATGGTAGAGAAGGGCTCTGAGCCTTAACAGCCAAAAGTTTTGAAATTCTAATGGATGAAAATGGGATAAAGTATGCACAAATGACTTATAATGCAGCCACCAAGAACCACAGTGATCCAAATGAATCAGCAGAGTAAACCACGGTGGCTTCATGCCGGAGTTGTCCATAAACCTAATGTGCCCCATCCGATCATTGGAACTGTACTTCCCAAAAAATGACACCTGATGTCTCCAGCGTTTTATTTGCACCCACATCAGATCCCTGAAAGTCAGCTCCACCAAGAACAAAAATGGTTCACTAAAGAACCAATGGGGAAAAATGTATTCAGTATGATGTTACAAAACATTTGTAAACGGTGCGACATACCTCCATACACAAATCACAGTTTGCGCAGCACACCTGTGCATCTGCTTTCTGCAGCTGGTCTTGAAAGCTGCAAAATCATGGCAGTCATGAGGCATCATTTGGAATCTTCACTTCGGAACTACTGGGGTCCCAGCCTTGAAGAGCATGGTCCGCAAACCTTGCAGGGAATCCAGCAGCAGCCAATTCAGAAAAGTTAAAACTCCTGGACACAAAATGGATGCAAGAATCAGCAAGAAACCTCACCTCTAATAGAGATGTAACATGCAACATCGTTAGCCACTCAAGAAATGCAGTCAGAGGCAACAGTAAAAAAAACAGGCAGATCCCAAAACCACAACATTGCTAAGAAATTAAACCTATTCAGAGGAGGAGAATGAGTTTGGCTTGTTCCAGAATGAAACCCTCTCCACAGCCTGCAACGATGCACCCACAACTTCTGAGGAATCATTTTCCATGGAAGGAGCAACTTCTGAAATCAGCAGCACTGAGCCGGCAACCAAAAGAAAAAAAAACCTGCAGATGGCAGCAGACAGGTATTTCAACATTGGGGTGATGAAAGGAAATATTCAAGGGAACGTCTACAACTACAGTGCCAAATAAAAATCAATGACTTAATCCATGCAGTTACAGAAGTAGAGCATCAAAGTTAAGTGACAGAGTTCTCCCCCCCAACTAAAATCTCTTAGTTAATATAGTGATGAAAGGGGGCGTGGCTTGGCTGAGCTGAAGATGGCTGCTTAATTCTATTGCTCCTGGGTTCACCAATTATCATCATCCATCCATCTCTACCCAGATATTCATTCTCTGCCAAATACTGAGTCTTTAGTCTACCTGCATCAAAGTTCAGCTCTGGTACAGTATTTTTGCTATCTCGCAGTTATAGAATTTTATATCTGCAATCAGACAGCCTCTCTATTTTTGGCCTGCAACAATGGCCGACCAACCTTTGCATAGCAGCTCTCTCAACAGAATTGAATCAATGTTTCAGCAACTAATCAATGAGTTAAATGACTTAAAAATAACCTCACAACAAAATGCTACTAATGTACAATTGCTTGACCAAAAAATCTCTGCTACAGAAACTGAAACAATTCAAAATGAAAGCTCTATTATGGATTTGAAAGCTACAATCAGGGAGCAGGATAGAATTATTAAAAATCTTCAGGATAAAATTGACGACATCGAAAACAGAAACAGACGTAACAACCTTAGATTTCTGGGATTTCCTGAAGGTGCAGAGCTCGGAGATACCAGCGCACTTCTGAAACATGCACTTCCAATGTTGCTTAAACTCCCACCGGATCAAGACCTCATTATTGAGAGATCTCATCATACTCTAAGCCCAAGGCCTGGTCCAACTCAAAAACCAAGGCCCATCATCGCTAGATTTCTGAACTATGCACACACAGACTTAATCATTCAAAAAGCAAGGCAAGTGGGTACGCTTACTTGGTAGGATCATAAAATATAAATTTTTAGAGATTTCTCAAGAGAACTATCTAATAAACGCAGACTTTACAATCCCATCAAAACTGTTTTGCACCAGCGGGGTATTAAGTTTGCTCTACGCTATCCAGCCACAATGCGTCTATTTCTGAACGATTCATTCAAGGACTTTCATACACCTGAAGCTTTATCAGCGTTTCTCAATATACCTCAAACTATACTTACCATACCCGTTGATTGTGCTGCAGTCAATCTAAACATTGACCCAAATTCCTCTCAAGAGGTCCGACAGTCTCCAGCAAACGTCTTTGAAACTAATCAAAAAACTATAGAGAATCCTGCACAAACCGTAACTAATACTTCAGCCCTGCCCGAAGTTTCAGCGCCAAGATACCAGAAAAGTCTGTTAACCTTTGCATTCTAAACACTTGTGCTGCTCGAATGATACTCCTTCAACGTTGAACTTGCAAACTGAAAAGCATGTTGGTTTCTCTACCCATCTTGCGTTGTCTAATAAATACACTCCACTCTGTGAAGATTCACTCTCATCTCATGAAGAACTTCGAGAAGATGACTTAGATCCACCTGCTGATACCCATGCAAATGCCCTGCCTAACATCAATTCACCTGACTTCTCCTGGGAACAGCTGGTATCTAGCTCCCCATCTAAATCAACAGAACCTCCCAAAAAGAAAAGAAAGGGGAAACTAAATAACAGAATCCATAATACTGCTTCCCAAATGCAAAATCATTACAAGCATTGACTGATACGAGGTTCTGATATTATGTATGAATATCTATATTAAGCCCCCGAAATCTCATACTAAAATGTGTAATACTATTACACCCAGCTGGTTTGGACTGTGTAAGGCTGTAAACCATGCTGGAATTTTAGGGGCTGTATTCAAAGTTTCTCTTTTTTTTGCTTACTTGAAGCGCTATCTGCATCTTTTAATACACCTTAAACTGCACCCGTCACACCCATTAATTGTGCTGCATTAGATCTAGTTATTGCCCCGAATCCCTCTTAGGAGGACCAGCGATCCCCAGCTATCGCCTATAAAACTGGACAGGAACTCAGAGAAACCTGCACAGTCTACAACTAATCCATCTGCTCTTGTCCAAGTCTCTGCGTATATGAGAAAGAAAGAAATCTGCTGGCTTTCTGCATACCAGACATTTGCGAGGCTGGAATAACATCCCCTCATCGTCCTACACGGAGTCTGTGAGCATGTCAGCTTTTCCACTCTTCTTGCACTGTCCAGCAGGTGCACTCCACTTCATAATGTTTCATTCCCACCTTCGTGAAGCGCTTCGTGAGGATGACTAGGAGCCACTTGCTGATGTCCATGCAAATGTGCTGCCTACAGTTAACTCCCCTGTCTCCTCCTGGGCAGAACTGGTGGCTGATTCCACATGCCCCCTGAAAAAGAAAACTAAGGGGAGGCTGAAGAACAATGTAATTAACATTGTTTCCCGGGTGCAGAACTGTAAGGTGCATTGATTGCCATATGTTTCTGATTTTGTGTGTGAACATATATGTGAAGCTCTTTATTTCAGTATCACATTTGGTTACTCCTTTTTCCCCTTTTTTTCGTTCAAATGCGATGCCTATCTTAATATGTTAGCGCTATCACATTCAGCCGGTTTGGACGTATCAAGGCTGTAAATCGTATTTGAAACTTAGAGGCTGTATTTTTTCAATGAATCAAATCTACAAGTATATTCTTGCTGAACTTATCTAAATGTGTAAATCTTGTTACACGGATATATACAACTTCTTTTTTTAGGTCTTTCCCAGGCCCATAGGTGTTCTACTAGCTATTAGCTTATTAATAAAATATAAAAGAGAAACATAAAACATAGCATAACGCCATGTATGTTCAGCACATTTAAAGATTCACTTTCACTTTATGGTAAGTGCTATATGCATATATTTGCATAGTGTTATCTATATATTTTTTAGTGTACCTACTATTTTAAGTTAATAGTATACATATATCACATATCCATTCTTTAATAAGGTTATGTGAATGTCTACATATCTTATAAGCCTTTTTCTTCTAGATTATGCTGTTTAATGATATGTGATGTTATATTGGCATACTATCCCTTTTATTGAACTAATACGATATAGTTCAACCTGATTACTATGTCTGGTTTTATTACCACTTTAAAAATGTTTTTTGCATTGTTTGGTATGATGTATATTGGTCTTTTCCAGGGTTCTAGCTTAACTACCTGAGTTCTAGTCATAATAATTACTTATAAGATATTGTTACACATAGTTAATATCTTAGGAATATAGCGTGTTGCTTTTTCTTAAGTGTTATCTACGTTTTTACACGCCTAGTAGTGTGGCGAGAGAGTCTCTGGTATGTGTACCGACTCCTATCTCTCTACACTTCACAAATGTTCTTACTGTAATATACAAGTTTTTGTTGTTTCTATGTATATTCTCTCTACTATTTTATCCCTGTATCTTTCTTTAGTAAGACTCAATAGATATATTTATCATATTATTTTGAATCCATACATTCTAATGATCCTGCTCACATTTGTACAACCTATTCACCTGCCTTTAGAACCTTTGATATTCTCTGACTTAGTTTTTTAAGAGTCTCTCATTCCGATTTGTAACTTCCTATTTTACTGTTTACCATTATGCGTGATTTGATATTATATTCATGGAATGTTAAGGGACTCAATTCACCTTGTAAGCTCAAATACTTACTTATCTTAAGAAGCATAAAACACATATTGCTTTCTTACAAGAAACTAAACTTATGTCAGAGGATGTTGATAGGTTAAAAAAGGATTGGGTCTGTCAAGTATTTGCATCCTCTTCCTCCTCTAAAAAATGAGGTGTCACTATTCTATTACATAAGTCCCTTAATTGGACCCCAAAGAAAACTATCACGGATTCAGATGGTAGATGGATTATAATTCAATTAACTTCCACTGCAGGTACTTTTATGTTAGTTAATGTTTATGCCCTTAACTCTGATTCCCCTGAATTTTTTTATAACTTGGCTCAACAAATTATGATTAATAACAATGATAACTCACCCGTTCTTATGGTTGGAGATTTTAATTTAACCTTAGAAGCATACCTAGATAGAAGTAATAAGTCATACAATGCTCATCCACGAAGCATTAATGCCTTGACATTGCTAATGAAAGATCTGGGCCTTTCTGACATTTGGAGACTTTCCCATCCTAGACAGCGTGACTATACATTTTACTCCTCATTACACAAATCTTACAGCCGTATTGATTATTGGCTTTCATCCCCTCTTATTACAGAAAAAACTATTAATACAGACATCCTCCCAATTACCATATCAGACCACTCTCCTATAAGTTTACATCTACTTTGGGGTCCACCCCCTTCTAAATCCCCTTCTTGGCATTTAGGTCCACTTTTACTGAGGGACCCAGAATTTATTCCTTGGATTACAGCTCAGATTCAAGACTTTATCTCATTTAATGATACCCCTGAGGTATCTCAAGGCACAGTTTGGGAAGCATTAAAAGCAACAATTAGAGGCAAAATTATTAGTTTTGCAGCTCACAGGAAAAAGCCAAGAGAGCAACAACTAGCAAATTTAGAGAAATCCCTTAAAGAGAAAGAAACTCAGTACTATAAAACAAAAAAACCCAATCATGACTAACAGCTACATCTTGAAATTCTTCAGTTAAGAATTAAAATAAACGAATTAATATCCAGGAAAGCTGAACTTGCCCTTTTAAGGCTTAAACACAGCTATTGGGAACAAGGAGACAGATGTGGGAAGTTGCTTTCATATCAGCTTAAAACTCAACAAATGGAGAGATATATTGCTGGTTTGAAAGGCCCATCAGGCCAAATTTATACAGACAACCTTACAATAAACCATATTATGCACTCTTTCTACCAGCAACTATATTCTCATCCAAATTCCAGTTCTTCCAATCAAATACATGAATTTCTTGATAAACTGCAGCTTCCTCATCTCTCTCATCAAGATATGGCCATACTGGATGAACCCTGTACCCTACAAGAGATCCAAACAGCACTATCATTTTAAAAAAATAGTAAATCCCCTGGGAGTGATGGTTTCCCTGTTGATTTCTATAAATCCCTATCTGGTACTCTTTGCCCTTTACTTCTTAAGGTTTGTCTGGAAGCATTTTCTAATAGTAAGCTACCCCACACTATGACCGAGGCTATTATTACTATTTTACCAAAAAAAGATAAAGACCCCTCTCTTCCCTCAAGTTACAGACCGATATCACTGCTCAATAAAGACGGAAAAATCTTTGCTAAATTATTAACCCTTCGCTTAGATTCATTAATTTCAAAACTCATCCATACTTCTCAAGCCAGATGTATTAAACACAGAACCGGTTCTCATCATCTTCGTTCCTTGTTTAACTTAATTTACAAAGCAAAAACTCTTAAATCACCAGCCTCGGCCATAGCCATTGATTTTGAGAAAGCATTTGATTCCCTTAATTGGAACTATTTATACCAAGTTTTATCACATTTTGGTTTCACTAACAATTTCTGCACCTGTATCAAATTATTGTATACTCTCCCTTCTGCCTGAATTCTTACTAACACAACTCTATCCCCCTCCTTTCATCTAGCAAGAGGCACTAGACAGGGATGCCCCTTATCACCATATTTGTTTATACTTGCCATGGAGCCTCTCTCTGCAGCTCTTTGTCAATCCTGCATAATTAAAGGCATCCCTATCGGTAACTCTCGCTATACTTCACTCTCTTATGCAGATGATCTTCTTATTCTCCTAGAAAATCTCCAATCTTCAGGGCAACCTTTAGTTAAACTTCTTAATGAATTCACCTTTATCTCGGGACTTGCTCTAAATCTCAATAATTCTGAAACGCTACCATTAAACAACCTCTGTAAATCTTATATGAATGATCCTTTGGGCTTCCGCTGGGCTCCCCAAGGTATTTCATATTTAGGTATCCGGATCATCCCATCATTGATAAAGTATGGGATGCTAATTCTCTCCTCTACTAACTAACATTAAAAATATACTTGACAGATGGAAATTGCTTAATCTTACCTTTAATGGGAAAATTTCTGCTATTAAAATGACAATAACTCCTAAAATATTGTATCTTTTTTCTAATATCCCTTTAAAACTTCCCTCTTGTTTCCTCATCAAAATTGACAAATTAATAGGTAATTTTATTTGGGATGGTAAAATCCCCCGATTTAGCCATAACAAACTTAGTTCACATTGGTCAAGAGGTGGATTTGACCTCCCTTGGTTTCAGGCCTACTTTTGGGCTTTTCGTGCAGCCCAGACTATCAAATGTTTTATTCAACCTGACGCCAATTCACCTTTATGGGTTAATATGGAAGCCTCCCTTTGTGCTAACAACATTGCTACCTCCTTTATCTATAATCCCATCCCCTCTAAATTAAAATCTCACCCCACTATAGTACCATCCACGTTTTAGTGGAAAATAATTCATAAATACCTCAAATCAAACCCTACCCCTCTTGCTTATGCTCCTATCTGGGGAAATTGCCAAATATCTCTCGAAAACCATCCAATCTACTGTCGATCCTGGAAAAATAGAGGCATACTTTTTTTAAGAGACATACTTGAACCCCATACATTAAGAATAAAATCTTATTCTGATCTATGTACTCAATGGAATCTTCCCCACCAGGATTTTTGGAAATATCTACAGCTTCATACAGCATGCACTTATTATTTCTCACTTATTGCCAATCAATCCTTATATGATCAGCACATCTCCAAATGGATAAAAACAACATGTAAATTGAATAGAGTCATCTATAAAGATATTAGAGAATCACTACCGGACCAGTCCATTAGTGCAAAAAATAAATGGAACAACTTGTTACACTATAACATTACAAATGAGCAATGGCATAGATGTTGGCATTCTTGCCACAGATCTTTTAAGGATAAATGTTGCTCGCTCATTCAGACTAAAATTCTTCATTTGTGGTATAGGACCTCAACTGTACTGCATAAAATGGGATTAACGGACAATGATAACTGCTGGCAATGTAACTCTCCCAATGGCAACTTACTTCCTATTTTATGGGATTGTCCCCCCATACAAAAGTTTTGGCATTGTATTTATATACTTGCAATGAAAGTGACTGGTCAATCCTTTGTATTAGATCCCAAACACTGTATACTTGGTATTTTTGACCCTCATCCCCATAATATCCCCCAATCCCTGAACAGATGGTTAACTATACTTTTTCTTCTAGCTAAACGTAGTATACTTATGAATTGGAGAACTAATATAATTCCCACTCTCCCTGATATTCTTAATCATTTATCTCAATATGCCTCCCTGGATTGTATGACACATATTTCTTTTGACCAACTCAATATGTATAATAAATGTTGGCAGGAATATTTTAAATATTTGGATTCATCTAGCCCTTCTGGCACTTAAAGTATGGATTGAAATACTTTATAATATATCTCTCGCTCCACCTATTGATATCTCCTTTTTTTTTGTTTTCATTGCCTCAGGTTGTGGTCTCGCTTTTTCTCTACTCACTTTATACTCTCTCTCTCTCTCTCTCTCCGCTATTTCTTCCTCTTCTCTTGTTATTCTTAATCCTTTCTATATAAGTTTTAGTAGCACTCCAACGATATATATATTATAGTAATGTACAACTATGACTATTCATACCTCCTCTCTCACCTTCTACTTCTTCTATTTTCACTCTGTATTATGTAGTGCTAAGCCTTCTTTTTCATTATAATATTGTAACTGTCTAGTTTAAGTCGTTAATCCAAAAATTATTATACTACCATTGAATGGTCTTTTTTTCCTCCTTTGTTAGATGTTATGCTAGCTAGTTTATTATTTATATAACTTTATATAGTATAGTTATAGGGTATACCTGTTGTTTGTTTATCTTATAAATACTGCAATAAAAAGATTAACTGCAAAAAAAAAACAACAAAAAATATAGTGATGAAATCATCTTGTTTTAACATGTTATTTATTCAAAAAGTAGTCCAGTTAATGTTATTTATTCAAAAAGTAGACCAGTGAATTGAGCAGAGAAATAGAAAAACACACTCACCCCAGTGTATAAAGGAGGCGATTTCTTTAGGAAGTTCCTAGCTTATTGCCACCATCAAAAAGTGTAGCAAACAAAAGTCCAAACACATGGGCCACAGTCCTGCTCTTACGTTTCAGCTTCTCCTGGGGGCTTCCTCAGAGAATAAATACATTTCGAACACATCACCATTTATATATGTGAAGTCATTACATCATGTAACAACCATCACCAATCATAATGCAAATCAATAAGCTTGACCATATATTGGTAGAAATTCAGATAAAAAAGATTATTTATTCAATGAGCATACAATGCACCTATATTCTAAAAGGTATTAGCCTTTAATTGGTATCCAAATCCTTAAGTCCGGAAGTGAATGAAATTCAGTGTGACCTACAAAATATGAAAACATGATAACAATTAGTTAGTTACTGCATTTGGTCAATGGGAGCCAAAAAAAAATCTGTTTTTTATAACAAATTATATATATACACAGCTATATACACCTTCTTTCTTTAATATTAAGTATTACATGGATCAAACGTACTAAAACCAGGGTAATGCTAGCAAAGGAGGGGTGGGGGATTTGGAATTTGGGGGGGGATTAATTTACACCACACAATAGTGTTGAGCACGTTCTATGGTACAGATATTCACTTTATTTCTTTAAGAAAGGTACTACCTCAAATTTGTCTTTAACACCTGGTTGTCCTTGGATCTCCACCCAGAAACAAATCAGGCCACTGCTTGTTAAGCTTTGGATGCTCGCTGGCAACATTTATTTGTAAACAGGCACAATTTAAATCATACATTACATCCCATTCATTCTAACAATTCCTTATTTACAATTTTGGACATAACAATCCCATATCACATCTAGGACATAACAGTCCTGTCTTCCCTCTTGTGTAATTCTTCTTCGTGCTCCACTCTTCTTCCACCCTTGCTTCTTGGGGTCCAGACAATGTGATCTACCCCCCCCTTTTCACCACCATAACCGGGAACCACCTTACCCGGACCACTCCCCCCCCCACTAGGTGTGGATACATTGATCCATCCCCTAGTTCTGTATCCTTCCCCCTTCCCTGTTACTCCCATGCCTGGGTTCTTTTGTCCCCAGCACATGGTACCTACCCCTCCCTGTCTCCCTGCCCCCCTTTTCTCTTCTTGCTCTCACCCCTTCTTCTCTCTCTGCCTTGCTCCTTTGCCGTCGGGGCTCCACCTAGCCCCCCAGCCCTTTGCCGCTTCTTCTGTAACCCCACCTGGCCCCTGCCAAGCCACCCATAGACCCATTTCCTCCCCTATGCCCCCACCTGTCCTAGTGCCTATTACATGTCCCCCTTTTATTTTTTGCCAGGAGGGTGGATGGGGAAATTACAGCAGAAAGAGGGCTAGCCATGGGCTACCTGCCCTTAAGAAGCCTCAAAGACCCTTGGTCCTGCCCCCTTCAGGCCCCTCCTCCTGGCCAATAGCCAGCAAGCCCAAACCTGGTGGTATGAACCCCCAGAGGTCATAGCCCCTCCCTGTCCTGCAGCCCCCCTCTCTGCCCCTTCCCCTCCCCTTCCTCTACTTTTATTTCTGGCTGTCTCCCAGGACAATCTGGCCTTCCCTTTTATTGGCAAGCTCCATTGTCCATGGATCCCCACCCAGAAATAACTCAGGCCATTGCTTGTTAAGCTTTGGATGCTCGCTGGCAACATTTATTTGTAAACAGGCACAATTTAAATCATACATTACATCCCATTCATGCTAACAGTTCCGTATTTACAATTTTGGACATAGCAGTCATAGGTTCATAGATGTAGTACAAGTTCAAAGGGTGTGCCCATATTGAGCGCGTGCCTAGTGGCAATAATTAAATTTCTTTTGCTCCATATGGATGTCTAGTTTCTGTTTAAATTCCCCCAGACTTCTACTTGTGACAACATCTGCTGGTAAAGCATTCCAGATAGTTGTCACCCGTTGAGTAAAATAATTATTTCTTTTGGTAGTTTTATTTACTGTTGTTTTTAACCTTAAGTTATGTGCTCTGGTGTTCAACATTGAAACATTTCTTTCCAAGCAAATTGCCTCACACAGAGATTGATCTTGAAATGCTCTATATACCAAGCATAGGTCACCCCTTAATGATCTATATTGAAGTGAAAATAGGCCTAAGTTTTGTAATCTACTGCTATAATCAGTATTAGAGAGACCTCTAATCTTCCTTGTAAATCGCCTTTGCACCTTTTCCATAGTGATGTTGCATCCTTGGGTAGTGGGGGAGCAAAATGGAGCACAATAGTTGATATGAGACCTAACCAGACTTGTATATAGGGGAATCAACATGTCTGTATCCCTACTCTTAATATGTTTTAGTATACAAGACAGTATGCCATGACATTTTTTAACTACACTATTAACATGAAATGTGAACTTTAAGTCATTAGTTATTATAATTCCTAAATCATTTTCTGTTTTTACCTTTTGTAATGTATTATTTCCAATTGTGTAGGTGGCCAACCTGTTATTCCTTCCCAGGTGCATCACCTTGCACTTTGCAACATTAAAGGGCCTTTTATTCCTTACTGACCACACAACAAGATTGTTTAAATTAATTTGTAAGGAATTAACTGATGCAGAGTTATTAACGATAGAACCAATTTTACAATCATCTGCATATTTATGTATCCAAGCACCATTATTTACTTGTAATCTAGTAACTAATATGTTGAATAGCAGAGGCCCCAATACAGAGCCTTGGGGACGCCACACGTGATTGTTCTCAAGTCAGACATGTATCCTTTAATGCTCACTTTCTGCATCCTATTACTTAGCCAGCAGTTTACCCATTTAATACTGTTGGCATGAAAACCATACTCTTTTAATTCATCAATTAGTATTCCATGAGGAACAGAATCAAAAGCTTTCTGGAAGTCTAAACAAATAACATCAACTGGGAGTCCCTGGTCCAGTGCCATACTAACAGGTTCAAAAAAATGTATCCAGTTTTGATGACAAGATCTTCCTTTAATAAAGCCATATTGAGAAATGTCTATAATGTTTATGTTTTGAAGATGAACTACCATTTTATACTATAAAATACTTTCTATTATTTTACCTAAGCATGAGGTGAGACTGATTTTTCTATAATTATTTACAAGATGTTTACTACCTCCTTAATGGATGGGCACTACAGTAGCTAATCTCCACTCGGTTATGACAGTTCCTTCTTGTAAAGATACGTTAAATAATAATACAAACATAGAAACATAGACATATAGACATTGACAGCAGATAAGGCCCACCTAGTCTGCCCATTTCCCTACCTACAGGATAAGCTGCAGATCCTAGTTAACCAACAGCCTATTTCTTCTTACCCCCCACAAGAATTGCCTTATGTCAGTCCCATGTATTCTTGTATTGTCCCACAGTTTTAGAACCCACAACTTCCTCAGGAAGGCTGTTCCATGTGTCCATCACCCTCTCTGTGAAAAAATACTTCCTCACATTGCCCCTGAACTGCCCCCCTCTATCTTTAAATTGTGTCCCCTTGTTCTTGCACTTCTCTTTTTCTGAAAGATGCTACCCTCTTGGACTTTGTTGATTCCACTGAGGTACTTAAAAGTTTCTATCATGTCCCTCCTTTCCTCAAGAGTATACATATTAAGTTCCTTTAGTCTCTCCTTGTATGGCTTCTCTTGCAGACCCTGCACCATTTTAGTTGTCCTCCTCTGGACTGTCTCCATTCTGTCTATGTCCTTGCAGAGATGGGGTCTCCAGAACTGGATGCAATACTCCAAATGGGGTCTCACCAACTGTATGTACAGAGGGATAACAACTTCCTGTTTTCTGCTGGTGATGACTCTCCCTATACATCCTAGTATCCCCTCAGCCCTCTCTACTGCCTTCTCACATTGCTTGCTAACCTTAGGTCATCAGATATGATTACCCCAAGTCCCTTTCCATTTTTGTTGTTGTTACTACCCCCCCCCATTATGTAATCTTCCCCTGGGTTTTTGTTTCCTAGGTGCATTATTTTGCACTTCTTTGCATTGAATCCAAACTGCCATACTTCTGACCATTCCTCCAACCTTGCCAAGTCCCTTCTCATCCTTTCCATGCCTCCTTGTGTATCAACCCTGTTGCAGATCATTGTGTCATCTGCAAAGAGGCATACTTTTCCTTATAGTCTCTCTGCAATGACACTTATAAAGACATTAAAAAGGACTGGACCCAGTACTGAACCCTGCAGTACCCCACTAGTAACCCCTCTTTCTTCAGAGTAGACTCCATTTACATTTACCCTCTGTGTCCTGTTGTCCAGCCAATGTTTTACCCAGGCTACCACCCTGGGACCCACTCCCAGGCTGGTTAATTTGACTATTAATCTTTTGTGTGGGACTGTGTCAAATGCCTTGCTAAAGTCTAGGTAGGCCATGTTCACAGCCCCTCCCTGATCTACTACTTTGGTCACCCAGTCAAAGAAATCAATTAGATTTGTCTGACATGACCTTCCCGCTGTGAACCTATGCTGCCTTGGGTCCTGTGCCCCACTGGCCTCTAGGCACTCAACAATTCTTTACTTCAGAAGTGATTCCATCACTTTCCCTACCACAGAGGTCAAACTGACAGGTCTGTAGTTTGCTGCCTCTGTCTTCTTCCCACTTTTGTGAAGTGGAATCATATCCACCTTCATCCAGTTCTCAGGTACCACACCATCCTCCCGTGATTTGTTAAAAAGGGTAGTCAGTGGATTCACTAGTCCTCCCCTTAAATCTTTTAGAATTCTGGTGTGAATTCCATCAGGCTCCACTGCTTTGTCCACCTTCAGTTTTAAGAGTTCTTTCAGAACTCTTTCTTCTGTGAAAGGACTGGGATCGACCCCTCTATCAAGAGTGCTTCTGTTAATTGGATTAGGCACCTCCCCTACCTTTAAGAGTTCTGTTAGGTAATTCAGTAATGAACTTGGCCAGAATATCATCCAAGCCAGGAGAAGAATTAACTTTAGTAGCCTGTATAGCAAGTTTGACTTCCTCTGTGGCAATTATTGGATAAGGGAGATCAAATGATAAGTTATCCAAACTTGCATTAAGCTTTGTTTTATATAGACTCAGAAAATAATCATTACATTCTTTAGCTATATCATATTCTCTGACATATGGCACATTTTCTTTAAGTAAGGGGCCAACTGATGGTTCTTTCCCTTTTAGTGAACCTATATAATTACATAATTGCTTTTTATTATCTTTTGTAATAGTAGCAAGTTTTAATTCTTAATTCTTCTTTGCAATATTAATAGCTGCTTTACACTGTTTAGCCCTGACTTTAAACTTGGTCCATTTATTCACAGTTCTATCCTTTTTATACTTATTAAATACCCTTTTTTATTTCAGATCAATCTTCTTATGGTACTATTTAACCAAGGTGGGACTCTTTTATTTTGATCATATTTTTTTTATTTTCAGGAACCTAGGTCTCAAGACAGTAATCAATTTTAGTACGTATAACTGACCATATTTGTTCACTGTTTAGTTTATTTAATTCAGTTTTCCAATTCCAAGCCTCCATGTACTTTCTAATAGCTTCATAATTTGCTTTATGGAAATTCTTTGTCCTTGTAGTGCCTCAGTTTAATATGGAGTAATATTTAATACCCCAAGACACCATATTGTGGTCACTATCTACAAGAGGTGCAATGACTTTGGGTAACTCTCCTGTATCTTTGATGTTAGTTAAGATAAGGTCCAAAATATTATTCTTCCACGTTGGTTCTCTGACTAATTGTTCTAGGTCATGCTCCAAGGTAAATTCAATAAATCTTTTTTCTAATTGGGTATTCCCTGTTAATGTTTGCCAACAGATAGATGGTAAATTAAAATTCCCCATTAAAATAAAGTCTTGGTAAATATCCAAATTGTCAAGAGCTTGCATAATATATTATTACCTATGTTATCTAAATTGGGTGAACGATAACACAATCCTAATGTAATACATCTATCATTTTGTATTTTAGCTAAGATGATTTCAGTATCACTTTCTATGTTCAAGGTAATTGGGTTTTCAAGACAGTGTGAGTTTTTATTTACATACAAGGTGATCCCACCTCCCTTAGATGTTTGACGGTTCTTAATAATGACTGAATATCCAGGGATATCTGTGCCCCAACTATTATCTGTAAACCATGTTTCTGTGACTCCTCATATGTCGATTTTATCATTATAAAAGTTACATTTCAATTCATCTAATTTATTATTCAAACTTCTGGCATTTATTAGCAAGATATTCAGCTCCTTGCAACATCCACTAACTATCTTGTGTTTTAAAGAGGGGCTAGAATGTTGAGCACTGGGCTTATTGTTATCTCTTCCCATAATAGACTGAAGGTGAACATCAGTTATCCCTCACCCCCTTTTTGTTAGTTTAAACAAGCCGAGATGAAACCATGTATGTGTTTTCCTAACAAAGTAGTTCCAACTTTTTTCAGGTGTAGACCATCCCTACAAACAAGTTCATACTTATATACAAAGTCTTCCCAATGTGTGATGTACTGAATGTTTTGTTTTAAGCACCAAAGCCTGAGCCAATTATTTAATAGTTTAATTTTATTACTGATGTACCAGTTTGCTTTTGGGACTGGAAGAATTTCAGAAAAGGCAATATGACATTCTCAGTCTATCAATAAAAAGTCCTATATCACATCTAGGACATAACAGACCTGTCTTCCCTCTTGTGTGGTTCTTCTTCTTGCTCCACTCTTCTTCTGCCCTGACTTCTCGGGGTCTGAACAACATGATCTGGCCCCCCCTTTTCACCACCATAACCGGGTATCACCTTACCTGGACCATCCCCCCCCACTAGGTGAGGACACATCGATCCATCCCCTAGTTCTATATCCTCCCCATTACTCCCACACCTGGGTTCTTTTGTCCCCAGCATGCAGTACCTACCCCCTCCTCCATCTATCTGCCCCCCTTTTCCTTCTTGCTACCACCCCTTCCACTACCTCATCTCCAGCTTGTGAAGGAAGATGGGGTTCCCCCCTTGCAGGTTAACCCCTCAGCCATTTTTTATTAATATCCCCAACTAGGTCCCCAAAGGGGCGGAGGAACAGGGTCATGCCAAATTCCGGCAGGTGAACCCTGTCCCCCCGCTACACTGCCTCCTGTTCATACAAGATGTCCCTATGCTGAATGTGAACTCCCCCATCTCAATCACTGCCCTGGCTACCTTCCTATTCAAATGCTTCCATGCCACCTCTATTGCTTTTGGCCCTTTGTTTCCTCTCCACACTCTCCGGGAGGTGATCTCCAACCACCCTATCACCACCCATGGCTGCCAACTCTTCACCTTCTCCAAATCTGCAATGATGTCCTTCATCAAGGGCCCCCATGGCATTGTTCCCAAGTTGTTGCCCCCTAAATGCACAATAACATCATTCAGTTGGCCCCACTGCACCCATAGCTCCTCCAGCAGGGGTAGCAGCTGTGACCACCTCATGCCTCTCAGGCCCCTCCATCGCACTCTGGTATGCTCTGCTCCCAGACGCAGCTGTGTCCCTATCCTTGTGGTGGCTGCAAATCTCTCTTTCCAATATATGAATGAGTACCCCATGATCAACACCTGTTGCTTGGAACCTGCTGCAGGAAGACAAAAAAGGGGGGGCCATTAGTCATTGTCCACACTTCACATATCTCCTGTAACAGTTAGACTTCCACCTCCCTACCTATTCTTTTGACCTCAGATTCCCTTGCCTCTGCTGCTGCCAATTCTGTTGCTGCCCCAATTTGGAAGGAATGGGGGCGAACTCTCGTGGGGCCTCCCCTGAAAATGCCACTGCCTTTTTCAGCACCACTCCCACGTGGAACCCTGTCACCAGTGATCCGTCCCCATGCACAAACCATGCCCCACTCTGGTGACCCCATACCCTACTACACTCTGTTATGGCCCTTACTGCACATACACCCCCATCTGCTTGTCTGTGTATCTCAATGCTGGTGCCCCTTCCCCCAAGTCCGTTTTGGACCTCTGAAGTTGGATAAACACCATATCCACTTCCAAACGCATGTCACTCTCTTGCAAGCCCACCACAGCCACTCCCTTTTTGGGCACCACCATCTCCTCTACCCAGAAGGCCCCTCTCATCATGACTGCAAATATGGCCTGAAACAGACATGCCTCATTTGCTGACTGACATACTTTGTCCAGTGCTCGCACCACCTTCAGGAGTAGTGGGCCTTGTATGGGTTTTCTCCCATCCTGCCTCCCACCTTGTCTCCTCCACCATCCCATGACCATCCACTTGATGGCCCGGCTGCCTGCGGTGTCCCTCCGTCCCCGCTCCTGGCAATCCCAGCTGATCCCTGCCGGCTGCACCCCGATGGTTGTATGGGATGCCCCCTTCCCACTTTCTCACTATATACCGCATGACCTGTTCTTCCTGCACTGGCTCCCCAGTCTCCCAACCCAAACTTGCTCAAAAGACCTGGAAGCTCTCCCAAGCCCCTTCTTATGCCTTCAAGGTGTTGGCTGCCCATGAGCCTCTATACAACGCCCTGGCTTTTTACCTCCAATCTCCCACATCCAACCCAGTACCTTGGTCTGGGTAGATGCAGCCTGGGGTGCCAACTCCCAAAACCGTCCTATCTGAAAATGAGAGAGACAGTCAGCCACCTCATTCCAAATCCCCTTGATGTGCTATGTCCTGAAGGACAGGTTCTAGCGCAGACCCTGTAACACCAAGCAGCTCAGAACCCAGCCCACTGAATCCATATGGCCACTCTGCCTGTTAATCACCTCCACTACCCCCTTGTTATCACAGCAGAATGATATGTGCCTCCCCACCATTCACTCCACCCAGATCTCCAGAGCCACCCATATGGGAAACCTCTCCAGAAAAGTGATGTCCTCAGTCCATCCTCAGTCTTTCCACTGCTCTGGCCATTCCTCCAAGATCCAATCCCCTTGAAAGCAGACCCCAACCTGAAACTGCCAGCAATGTCCGTGTACACTTGAGGTCCATATTGTGGGCCCACTCTTCTTGCCAAAATGTCACCCCATTGTATGATTCCAAGAAGACCCCTCAAACCTGGAGATCCTCCCGTATGCATCTATTGATGTCCACCCAGTGATGGGGTAGATTGACCTTCCCCGTGACCCTGCCCAGCCTCCTCATGAAATACCTGCCTGGGCTTATGGCCTTGCAGGAAAAATTAAGATTTCCCAGCAGCTGCTGTACACTCCTCCTTCCCCCAACTACCCCTTCAACCAGGACACTTTATCCCCTAGCAGGTGGAAACACTCCATTTCAGTATCTACCTCGATCCCTAGGAACTGCAACCTGCGGGCCGGGCCCTCCATCTTACCTGCTGTTAGAGGGATCCTGATGACACTGCACATATCCCAGAAATCCCCTAGCATCTGCTGGGCTTCTGCCTGGCTGTCACCTGTCAACAGGAAGTAATCTAAATAATGGATGACCCTCCTATGCCCGTAACAGTACCCAAACACCCACTGTACCCATGAGTTGAACATCTTGAACGTTGAGCATGCCACGGAGCACCCCATGAGCATGACTGTCAAAATACAAACTGCCTTCAAATTGGAAACCTAGCACATCCCAATCCACTGGCTGGACTAGTAACAGCCAGAAGGCAGACTCAATGTTCATCTTCACAAGCCAGGCCCGTTTGGCTGCCAAAATTAACTCTACCGCTTGGTCCAGGGATGAGTACGATACCATGCTCAGTGCCCCTGGGATCCCTTCATTCACCGACCCCCCCCCCGGGTACAACCGGTGGTGTATGAGCCAGAACTCCTGCTTGTTTTTAGGCACCACCCCCCAGGGGTGACACCTGGAAGTCCTTGCAGGGGGGTCTGGCCAGCAGTCCTTCTGCCCTGACCTCCTTCCCAATCTTTCTGCGCACTGTGTCTTCTTTCCCTTTAATCAAGCCCAAATTCTTAACCTGCATCCCTACCTGTGAACCCTCAAACCCCAGTGGAAAACCCTTCCTAAAGCCTGCCCATAATAGTTCTGACCCCTCTTTGACTGGGTAGCCCTCTGTTCAGGCCTCCACTACCCCCAAGTTGATGGGGGTGCGGGCCAGGGTGTAGCCCCAAAACCCCACACTTGTTCCTGACCTAATTCCACCCATAGCTGGAGGTGTATCCTCCTCTCCCGGGGCCACCCAGTCCCCTCCTAGATCTTCCCATTCCCCAAAAAAGGGCTTTTTCTGTGGCTGACCACCTGACTACCCTCCTTTTTCCCTAGCTTGCCTGCAGCCCATCACCAGGTGCGATCCCCTGCATCATGTGCAGGTGTGCTAGAACTTGCAACTAGGCCAGGTGCATGATGCCCTGTTATACGTCCAGGACACTTTAGCCCCTGGGACCTGGGTTGATCATTTCCCCTGGTCCGCCACCTGCCCTCCATTGCAGCTGATAACATCCTGACCCACAACTCAGCATGGGTACAATCCCATCTCAGATCACCCTTTGCTGCCATTCTGCTTCAGAATGCCTCATCATACTTGAGCCACCCGAAACCCAACTTCACCTTAAATGTGTCCCTTATAATTGCCATGTACGTCAGCAAGGGGCTTGCCAGGTCCAGCTGCTTCTTCAGGACCAGCGCACTGTAAATTATGAAACCCACTTGCCATGTGTCTATGTCTTTCCCCTTAAAATGGGCTTCCTCCACCTTATGCCCTACCACTGCCAATGCCACTGCCATCTCTGACTTCCCCACCGATTACCTCTATTCTTATTTTTTGGCAGTCTCCTCATCTAAAAACCCAAAGATGTCCCCATACTCACCCTTCCAGATCTCCTTTATGGAGGCTGGGATGTGGTCACCCAGCATGAAACTGAGTGTCCCCTCATACATCTTCCGCCCCACCCCTGTGGTGCCCGCTCCCTGCGTCCCGGGCTTGTCCCCGTCCTTAATGGCCTTCAAAGCCTGTTCCAGCTTTGCAATCCTGCCTTCCCCCATTTCCCCCAACAATCCTTCCATATACTCTTTTAAATCTGCATCATTACTCATATCCACAACATCTTTATCCCTGTCTGGTATGGGCCCTGCCAGTACTGGGGTGGGCTCGACACCTGCCCCATGCCCCTCAGGTGGGCTGGGCACTGCCCGCTTTGGTCTCTTGTTCCCATTCCTGGTGCCGGCCCTCTCGCCTCTCTCCTTCCTTTTTTTCTTGGCCTCCTCCTCTGCCTCTCTCTTTTTCACAGCCTCCACCAAATTTGTCATCTGTGCCATCAGCTTCGCCACCTCCATCAGCATGGTCGAGCTCAACACTAGGGCTCTGTTGGGTGCCATTCCTTCTGGAAGGCCTAGGCCGCATGACAAAATTAAAAGATCATATCGTCATCCACGGCTGCCTTCTCCCTAGCCCGCGCCCCCAGGCCCCGCTATCCCCGTGCGCGGGCACTTGCATCATATGTGTGCTCCTTTTGCCCCCTTTTGTGATCCACCATGCCTATGGCCCATGAACCTCATCCTGGTTCCACCATGAGGTCTCTGCCTTTCTACTCTCATAGCAGTACTCCCTGAACTGCACAGGGGCCACCTCCTATTGTAGCAGACCCGCTTGTTCACTCCCAATTATTCCCCTATATGCTTCATTCTATATCCCTGCTTGAATCTCACCCCTAAAGACTAGACTGGATGGCCAGTCACCTCAGGGTTCCACTTTGCAGTGGTCTGCTCTTGCCGCTCGGTCCCCCAGACCTTCAGTGTTCTGGAGGGTGAGGAGAGGGCCTAGACCCCACCAGAGGGGCAGGGAAGGAGTCCTGCTCAACCTCACCACCATCTAGCCCTGCGTCATTGCCCCTTACACAGGAACCCCTTGCCACTGGCTGTACTGCCACCATGCACCCCACTCTGGCATTGGCCTGCTGGCCCCTGTCATAATGTCCCAATGTGGCACCCCTGTCAGCCTTCTTCTGTGCTTCTTGACTGGGCCTCAGAGGGCCTTCCATTCCAATCTTAGGCCTCCTGGCGAATGACTCTACTTCCAAAATGGCGCCCTGCCATGTGGTGGTGCCTCCGAGCCTCTTCTCTGCCCCTTGGGCCTCCTGGTCTAACACATTCTGCCACTGTTGCCATGTGGCGGGGATCCACACCACTGCTCTGCCCCTATACCTTTTCCCCTTACCAACCCCCTCCATGGTGCAGTGCCATGCATCGGCCATTGGCCCCGCGCTCCGGTTCTAGGCCTCCAGGCCCCCTTCAGCTATGCTTTCCCTGCCACGTTGCCATGTCCCATGATCTGGCCTCTACTAGCCACAAACCAACCCACCACCAGCTGGTGCCATACCATGTAGATGGACCCTATCGTCCTAAACCCAGAAAATAGCAAACAGGTTAAAATTTCCCACAATATTAATTGTGACAGTAAAGCTGTTGTGTACCTCTTAAAATGTTCTTGTGGCTTTTATTATGTTGGTAGAACTAAGCATAAATTGAGAGAGAGGGTATGTGAGCAAAGAAGTGTCATAAGGAACCATAACCCCAAATATGCTATAGCACATCATATTAATAGACAACTAAATAAAAGTGACCACAATGTGAGTATGATTGGTACTGATGTGGTGAAACAGAACATGAGAGGTGGAGACCTTGAAAATGACCTTAATACAAGGGAACAAAAATGGATTTATGTTCTGGGTGCATTAAGACAACCAGATCTTAATGGCAAATTCGAGATAGTACCTTTCTTAAAGAAACAAGTGAATAATTTGTACCACAGCACATGTTCAGCACTATCGTGTGGTGTAAATAAATCCCACCTTAATTCCACCCCCCACTCCCTCCTTTGATAGCATTACCCTGGTTTTAGTATGTTTGATCCGTTTACTAATTAGTATTAAAGAAAGAAGGTGTATATAGCTGTGTATATATAATTTGTTAAAAAAACTGATTTTTTATGGCTCCCATTGACCAAATGCAGTAACTAACTAATTGTTATCATATTTTCATATTTTGTAGGTCACACTGAATTTCATTCACTTCCTGAATTAAGGATTTGGATACCAATTAAAGGCTAATACCTTTTAGAATATAGGTGCATTGTATGCTCATTGAACAAATAATCTTTTTATCTGAATTTCTACCAATATATGGTCAAGCTTATTGATTTGCATTATGATTGGTGATGGTTGTCACATGATGTAATGACTTCACATATATAAATGGTGATGTGTTCGAAATGTATTCATTCTTTCAGAAAGCCTCTGGGGGAGGTGAAACATAAGAGCAGGGCTTTGGCCCATGTGTTTGGACTTTTTGTTTGCTACACATTTTGATGGTTGCAATAAACTAGGTACTTCCTAAAGAAATTGCTATTTGTGCCTCCATTATACATAGGGATGAGTACATTTTTCTATTTCACTGCTCATACAAGTTCAAAAACTGCACTACCATCCATGTGCTCCTATCCACCCAGTTACAATAGACCAGTTAATTGTTACCTAACATAAAAATGTTACCTACTGTAACATAATAAGTTTCATACCAAATGTGGTTTAGTAAACCTACTCACCCTGTACTCTGTACTTTGTACTCAGGGACTATTTTATGTCAGTTCAGCATTTAAATGTAACTTATGCATAAACACATTATAAACTTGAGATTTAAAATGCAAAAATCAGACTCTGCCTCTTTCTTACAGTATTGTTTTTGAGAGTCTATTTCATAATCACAATAAGGCACTCGGTGGGGAGTTGTGGTGGGATAATGGCCCACCTTAGGTAGTGGAAGCACTCAGCTTCACCTAGTGCTTTAACCCACCTGAGGTGGACTGTTATCCCACTACAATGCCCCCCTTCCCCCGTCGTGCCTTATTGCTTAAGTATGCCACAGAAAAGAAATATAGCACAGGTCTTTTGAGGGGTGTATTGTAGGACACCACAAGAATGGTCAAAGCACCTGAAATGCATCTTGAGCAGCAATGTTTGCCACGCTGTACCTGTCCTCTGCAGTGGATGCTGGTCATACTATAGGTGTCAGGCTCAAGAATGGCAGGGAATATGCACTGCCTCCTTTGTAGGTAAATGGCATTGGTTAGTGACATCATTATTGCCTAGGAGGGGGAGACGCTCTAGGGGTGTACTCACTGACAAGGTGCTCATATCTCCATCTTCAAACATCTGGCATACGATGGAGCTGTGCCATATAAAGGCATCATGGGCACTGCTGGGGTACCATGCCAGGACATTGGTTATGCACCCTGTTGCATCGCATACCACCTGGTAGTCGATGGAGTGGAAGCTCTTTCTTTTCACAAGGCCCACCTGGTGAGCAACAACCCTAAGTATGATTGTGGTCTTTAATCTCCCCAGTGCACTATGCTGGATCACTTTCTCTCCCTAGGCCTACCCAACTGGCCGCTACCTCTTCATCTTTATTTATTTATTTATTTATTTATTTAGTTGTTTAACCAGGTATAGCACACACAGGTATACCTCTCACTCTTCAAACCTCCACCTCTAATTCCCCTCTTGTTTCTTTGCCTGCACCATCTTTTTCCTCTATCCTCACCCTTGACAATACTTGACTCAAGCTGTTATCCTTCCCCCTTACCTACCTCCCTTATCTCTCCCCTTCAAGTCACTAATAACCCAATCCTCCTTGCTCACCTGACTATGATATTGCTCAATTACTACATTTTACACCCTTGCTTTTATTTTCTTTTTTTCTTTTATTTGTTCCTTTATTTTCCATTAATTATTTATTCTGGAACCTCACATTTCTGTATTTGTTCACTGAATTTTCCAGTCATGTTTAAATATGTATAATCTTCTTTGGTGTGTTTATTTACATATCTGTCATTGATGAATGATGCAAAACCTTTGTAAATGAGCTCTCAGCTCAAGGGTCTTCAATCCAAGTTCCCAATAAATTAATAAATAAAAAATTATAAATAAATAAATAAATTAATAAAATAATGCTCTCCACTTCATTGCATGTGGGTTCCCAGATGGCAACATGGGCACAGTCAGTGGCACCCAGTACAGACAGTGAGCAACTTAATAGACTTACTGCAAAGTTGCTGTTCACTCTGCTAGTATGGTGGGGAATACTATGAATTCCCCAGCACTGGCCAGCAAAGCATCTAAGAACTGCCCCAACAAGCATGCAGTGGGAGGCTGTGTGATACTGGTGGTGTCCCCCACCAATATTTGGAATGTTCCAGTGACCAGAAAGCACAGTGCTGCTTTCACCTTGAGCTCTGTGGACATTGTATGGCTATGGTGTGTGTGTGTCTGGAGCTGGTCATGCAGCAGCTCTCATAGCTGCTTGAACATGGGCCTGTTGAGCCTGTACCAACCCATGATTTGTTCACTAAAGGCATTTGAACATGACACATGGACTGTATTGTCTTTTGCAGCATAGTGCCACCAGGGCCTGCATTCAGGTGGGGGGAGGGGCACTGGCAGCATGACAGCCTGCATCAGGTAAATGATGTGTGCCATTTTGTTTTCTGGTGGGTGGGTGTATGTGCTAGAGTGCCTCTTCCTGCCTCTGGAGTTGCCCTGGTTTAAGATCTGCTTTTTATACTCTTTATTTTTTACAGCACTAGACTGCACTAAATGTCACTAGCATAGCACTAAAACTTTGCATATAGTGCTGGGCTGAATACGTATGTCACTACTCTTTTTTTTCTGGCACTGGATACAGTTATTGTGGGCTCATGCACGCAAGTGCTAATATCAAGTGTAGTGCTACTGGTTGAATATTGCAAATATGCATAAAACTCAAGCACTGGTAGCACAACTCATCTGTGCTGGTCACTGACCTTTTGAATATGCACCCCTGTAGTCTTCTAAGTTTGAAATTATGACATGCATTTCTTTGTTGCTTTCTTCAATTCTTTTGACAGACTTTGTTATTTCTTTTTTAATTTTATATTCATATTTTCATATTAACTTGATTTTTTTTGTTTCTGTGAAATGTTTTATTGTTTTTCACAAAAAGAAAATAACACAGAATAAAAAATATAGAAAAGAAAAACACAAGGATCAACACACAATCATGTACATATGAGTTGGCTGTCGAAATCCCATAGTCGGGATGTCTTATAGTGGGACAACATATACCACACAATATATAAGCCATGTCAGGGCAATAAAAATAAAAGGGGACTTCCCAGACTATTCTGGGCCAAGGCATCTACCTAGTCTCTTCTTGTGGGCTACCAGGACCAAGTAGGAGGTACCGCTGCAGATTCAAAGACAAGGCTTAAGGTATACAAAAAGATGTACCTTCCAGTGGTCAATCTTGGTGCCAGGTCTGAAAAGAAAAAGGACCCCACAAAGTAAACTCAGCCTAATAAACAGCGATCTTTTAGAGTCATAAGAGACATAGGAAGCTGAGAGTAATCCAGCTAAGAAAGCATCATGATGGAAACTACATACAAGGCAGTCTATATAAAAGGAAAAACAAAGACAGCTGCTGTTTACATATCTACTACAAGGAGAAAGGTCAATATCCATATATTGAGTGAGTTACTGTTAAGGTATAATCCAGCAGTTATGGCAAGTGTCTTCAGCCAATGCTGGCATTGGGGTCTAGGTATGCCATATAAGGTGCCCATCATTGTTGGAACATCCCTGCCTGTCCAAGAGCTACGTGGGAGCACCTATCCAATTCATGCAGTGCTGCAAGGGATGAGAACATTTCTGTAATGGTGGGTATGGTGGGGCTTCTACAGTTGCTAAGAATTATGCGTTTCACCTGCATACTGCATACAAAGCAGCATTAGCCATCTGAACTCTTGAGAAGTAAAGTATGGGGCCTCTGACCTCATGCCAAGCAGCAGCAAAGGGGCTAAGGGTGGTATAACATGGTATAGAATATTGCTGGCCTCTTGTGAGACTCCTAGCCATACAGGGAAGATTTGGGGACATAGCCAGAGGATATGAGATAAGTCTCCTCCAGGCTGGTGGCATTGCCAGCAATTATCTTGTGTCAATGCCTTAACCTTCTTTAGCACTGCAGGGGTCCTGTGCCAAAAGTGTAGTATTTTATTGCTTATTTGTCTGCTCTGGGGATCCATGTGTGCAGTGTGTCCAGTATTCTAGCACAGAGCCCACTGGGTGTCCAAGATCTGTATATTTAAGGCCCTTTCCCATTTGCTCTTTGATGAGGATGCTGGATTTGGCAGGGAATCCCTTAGTGAGGCATATAATACCCCTACCATCCCTTTTGATAAACAAAGCCAGCTACTAAGTTTAGAAGAGGCTCCAAATGGGGATGTGTCAAAACTAAGTAGAGGTTTGACTACATCCCTTAACTGTAAGTACCTCCAGAAATCAGATGTGGATTGGGACCACCAAAGTTGCAGGTTTTGGAAGGTGTCCACTGCCCTAGTACTGGGGGCCATAAGGTCTCTGAGAAAATAAATACCCCTATCCCACCATTTTTGCCATAATACAGAGCAGACACCTATCTTAATAAGAGAGTTATGCCACATAGGGGTAAGGGGGAGGAGTCATGGGAAGATCCCCATTTTTTTATGTAAGATCTTCCAGTAATGGATAGAGGTTCCTAGGGTAGGATGACTTTGAAGTGTGCAGGGTGTGGCAACCCATAATAGGGAGGCTAGTACAGGGATATCCCCCAGTATTTGTTCTATCTCTAGCCATTGGGGAGAAGAGTTAGAGTTGGGTTGAAACCATTTCAGAGTTTGAGAACAGTGGTATGCCAACCTACACACCTTCATCCAGGGTAGACCCCAACCCCCTTGAGTCCAATATGCCCTGAGGGAATTCCAGCTGTAGTGTGGCCAGCTGGCACCCCATAGGAAGGAGCCAATCATCCCATCTACTGTACAGTACCATTACGGGGGTAGATATAAGGGAATGTGTGAGAACAGGTGAAAAAATTTGGGTGCCATAGACATTTTAAAGGCAGCAATCTTGCCGGTCATAGTAAGGTGTAGCCGATTCCATCAATCCAGTTCTCTTTTACAATCAGATATCAGGGGACCAGGTTGTTGTCCCACCACTTATCAGTATTGGCCCCTACCCTGATACATAAGTAAATAATGGTATCTTGTGGCCACTTAAGACCAGATTGGGGGATATTTTGAGGGTGGCATTCCAGATTAAGGGGGAGGATCTCAGTTTTATTTTGGTTAACTTTGAGACTTGAAATGTGTGTACATTTTTACAAGGGCCAATAAGGGGGGAATTGAGGACTGAGCATACTCTAAGGGGACCAGCAGATCATCGGTATACTGTACATCAGAGTGGAGTAATGAGACTTCCCCAACTGTATCCATCTAATGAGTGGGTCTTGTCGGATGGTGGATGCCTAGGATTCAACAGCCAAGACAAGTAGAGGACAAAGGTGGCACCCCAGTCTAGTTCCCCTGTGGAGATGAAAAGGGTCCGAAAATGATTTCTACAGCAACTAAGTTCCCAATCCTTTTTTGCCAGACAGAATCCTTTTCCATCACCACAACAAAGGACTGGTGGAAAAGGATTTTTTTTGTTGTTTTATAGGGTTCTCATTGGGACCCCTATAAACATCTTTGTTTTCTAGTGGCACCTCCAATACAGAATATCCATATCTTTATTTATTTATTTTTATAACCACCCACCCCCTTTGGTGTTTAGTGATAGTCTACCATCCTGCCAGCTTTATTCCTGATGTCTAATGGTACCTCCACCCTTTGATTTCCATTTTTCAGTTTCACTGGTGTTTAGAGATGCAGTGAAATTTAATTTTGCTGGCAAAATTCAGCCAAAATTGGGAATTTCGCCCCATGAAATATTTTCACAAAATTCATGCATTTTGCTTAATGTTTTGCAGGTGCAAAAGGAGAAAGTCTGCTGTCAAAATGCAGAATTTCAGCAGCAAAATGTAGAATTTCATCTGCAAATGGTGGACTTTTGCCTGTGGGTGGCAACATTCTGAATTTTGCGGGTGAAATTTTGCATTTTGTGGGCAAATTTCCACATTTCGCCAGCAGAATTTTGCATTTCGCACCCATGAAATATTTTGCAAAATACACACATTTGCAAAATATTTAGTGGAATGAAATGTTCCAATTCCTCCCATCTCTGTTGGCGGTTAGTGGAATCTCCCCACCTTCCCACATCCATTTTGTCTGGTAAATAAGAAAACTGTCCCTTGATGTCTTTTTTTTTAGGTTTTTGAACCTGTCAAAAAAAAAGTCCATTGCCGATCACACTCGCACTCTCCACCCAACCTCCCACTGTGCACCCACCTCCCCACACACACCTTGGTACATCACACACCCTCACTCACCTGAAGAAGTCCCAGGTTCAACATACGCTCTCCCAATCAAGGACATGTCTTGCTGCTGGAACTGGTGGCTGCAGTATGAGAAACTAAGGTAAATGTGGTTCAATGTATTTCAATGGAAAGGTTCAACTTTTATGCATAACACAGCTGTGTTTTGAGATTTTGACCCCAAAGTTTCAACATGGCCTTTTGGGGACCCCACCTAATGAACATTATGACTGTCATTTTGCAACTCCTGCCTGAAAGGGGATTTCACGGTCACTTGGCAAATTCACCTTTTGGAGGTTATTTGTATAATGACAGTGATAATGTTCATGAGGTGGGGTCCCCAAAAGGCCATGTTGAAAATTTGGGGTCAAAGCGTCATAAAAAATCTGAGTTTTGGCCATTTGTTGCAATTTTGCTACGCACACTCATAACTTTGTAAATTTAAAATATTTTCATACCAAATTTTCAACATAGACTTGTTTTTACCCCACCAAATGTATGTCATAGCTGTCATTTTTCAAACCCTTGCCAAAATGCATTTTCACACCTGTGGTGCAGAATGGAGTTGCACTGGCTCAGAATTATGTTTGGGTGGAGATTTGAATATTTTCAATACTGCGTACATCAGGTAGGGTAATAACATGGTTATGCTGACAATTCCATCACTCTTGTGCTATAAATGAAATCACAGGGCCCGGAAGACCTCACGCTTCCACAACTACATACATATACGCATCTATGGAGGAATGGGAGCATAGGGCCCAGAGGGCCCCATGCTCCCACAAGCAGCTTAGGATCTGATTATACTATCTCAAAAAGTAAGGAAACAAATTGCAAAAAAAAACTTTGTTAATGCATCAGTTAGGATTGCTACAACAAAAGTAGGAAAATGTAGCATTAGGGTTTCCAACCATAACACCCCACTCCCATCCTGGACAGTCCAAGAGGCATCGGGGCAGCATTGGGTCATCAGCCCTAATGCTCACCCCATTCTCCTATACTGCACCACCAGCTTGTTTTCTAATAAATGGGGTAAACATTATGGCTGATGAGTCAATGCTCTGCCTCTTCGTTTGTCCCTGGTGGGGGTGGGGTGTTAGGGTTGGAAACCCTAATGCCACATTTCTCTACTTTTGTTGCAGCAACCCTAACTAATACATCAAAGAAGTTTTTTGCAACTTATATGTTATAGAGGCACGGCCATGCCCCTATAGTTAGGATTGAGTAGCCTGTTTAATGTTAAACCTTAAATTTTGCATTTTAATAACTTTGCAACGGTTCAGTGCATTGGCACACAAATTTGGCATGTGCTGTCCTGTGGGGTAGAGCTCTTGACATGGCAAGTTTCATTATGGTTGGATGTGCACATTCTGAGATCTGAATAGTGTGAAAAAGTAAAAAGTCAACACTTTTTGCAGTTTTTTCCTCATCACCTTGCGCCCAGACGGTGTGGAATTTTGGTGAGATTTTTTTTATGGTAAAAAGAACTTGAGTAACAGAACTGCCAGTGTTTGTTTGATACACAAATATTAGCCTGTTGCAAAGTTATTCAGTTTTTAAGTTCCCATTGTTTCCTATGGGAAGTTCATTTTTCAGGATAGAGCTAAAATATTCAACAAAGGATTTGATCTTGTGGAAAAGGATTCATTCTCATGAGATCAGTTCTTTTTTCATGAGAGAAAATCCTTTTTCATGAGCCACCACCTTGTTTTCTCTTTCTTCACACAAACTGTAATAACTCTACCCAGGGATGTGTTCTACAGACATTCACACATGTATCTTGCTCATTGGGAGCTGATGAGCCTCACTGTGTATTTTGTTATTGGTGTCATGCCCTCTGAATATTTCATGCAGCTATTTCAATCCTTTTTTGAGCTCGCTAAGTTCCTTTTTTGTGATTGATTTTTGTTTCTCATGAAAAAGAAAATCAGCTGGATAAAATGGATTGATTGCTGATGAAAAAGGATTGATTTGCTTTCATAATTGTTACTTGGGTTCTCAGTGGATCCTCCCCCCCCCCGCTCCTTTGTAGGTGTATTGCTCACATACTGCTACAGCTCCTCACACATGCTTGCCTGTGATTTCAGGTCAAAAGAGGTGTATCTATCATCGTTCTAGATACAATGTGAAGAAATGTCACCTTAGCTTTTTCATTTTGATGGTGAATGTATGACAGCACCTTGCAATGAAATGCTATAGCGCTTCTGTTGTTTCAGGCTGAATGCCAGTGTTGCTCAATTGTATAGGAGCCCAAAAGGGATATAAATATTTAATATCTTAGCATTCAGGACAGCAGATTCTATCAATGTTACATGCCAAAATCAGGGATGAAAGTGCTAATCAAAACAACTATCGAACTTCTGTCATCTACATTGAATGCTGCCTGCTAACCTATTACATGCTTACTGCAAATACAAGAATAAGCAGAGGAAATATTAAGATTTGCATTCCAAACTTATAAATTTATTGTCACCTGTACTGTGTGTCCATTTTTAAATATTACTTTGGCAAACTAACTGTCTTTCATGACTAAGAGTATCAGTATTAAGCACTGAGGTCATTTCAATTACAGATCCTTGATATCCACAGATGGGCAAACTGGATGGCAGGCATATACAGCAGCTACACCAGGACCCATATTCATAGGTCTTTAAAAGAAAAATGGAAAAAGACAAATGATCACACTAATTAGTATGTATTCTCGTTGGTAGACACATGGCATTGTTCAGGTGGATTTGTGTGTGTGTGGGGGGAGAGGGGGTTTGGCTTAGTTGGAAAGCATTGCTTCACTTGTCAGTACAGAAGTAATAAGCATTGTCATCCTGCCCCCCCCAAAAAAAATCAAACAAACATACTACAAATAACTATAGATAGGGGAAGAGACAAAACTGTTTTGTGTCAGGTCTTATTAGTTCACCTATAAACTCTCTCGCCCATTCCTGCTGCAGCTCCTGCCTCAAGAAAAAAACAACACAGATTTGCATGACAGATTCATTTTGTAAGGCTCTTTTTATTTTTAACTAACCTATACAAACTGGAAGACATAGAAAACATAGCCTGTCATTGAATAGAAATCAGCATTCAAATTAATGGGCCCGATTCTAGTACAGTTACGCCTGGCGTAACAGCACTTGCACCAAGTAGAATTGCGCATGTAGCAACTTACACCAGCAATTGTGACATGCACGATTCTACAAAGTGGCCTGCAACACGGCACAGGCCACTTGTGCCAAACAGCTGTTACGCCCGCAGTTTCTCCAGAAACCCCCTGCGACATGGCGCTAGGGAGTTTATGGCAGCAGTTGTGCCCCATTCCAGAAGAGTAGCAAAAAAGTCCCCAGTGTTGGGATTCTAACCCCGGAGGAGAACTGGCAACGTAGGTTACACCACCTTTTAGCTGGTATAACTTACGGATGCCCCCCGGGGTCCTGTAGATCCATCAGCAGTCCAGCAGTCATTGCACTGTTTCCCTCTCCCCAATGCCCAGCATATCTCTGTGGTTGCCCCAAAGGGCTGCCCACCCTCCTGCCCCACAATTCCTACATTAATTACCCCACAGGGCTGGCCACAGCAACTGCCCCTGATTCCTACATTAATTGCACCGCAGGGCTGGCCACACCAACTGTCCCCCGAATCGATCCTAGATACGCTCCATGGGGTGGTGCAGTCAAACTCCCACCCATGCCCTGACCCCAAGTCACCAGCCGCAAATGCGGCATATACCCAGTGAAGCCCTGGTAGTCTAGTGACCCCCCACCAGCCATGCCAGTCCACCCAGAACCCCTCCACCCATCCCCAGCCAGCAACTGGCACAGCCCACCTCTCACCTCCATGGCCAGCCGCCGACTGAGTTCCGTAGGTGGGCTTGCTGTAAAGACGCGCTCAGAAATTAATTTCTGAGAGCGTCTTTGCAGTAGCTCTCCTACAGCACTCAGTCAGTGGCTGATAGTCCAGGCTCCCCCACCCAACACATACAGAAAATGTTACAAATTAAGGAAACATAAGGGGTGGGATATTCAAAGGGATTGCACCATGGGCAACCCACTGATGCGCCCTGGTGCGATATTCAAAGGGGGATGTTGTGCTGCGCAAATCCCAATGCTCCAGGGTGCACCAGTAATATATACAGCACAAGTGCGGTGGGCGTGCCCATGCATATGCGGCACATCCCGATATTCAGCCCGGGATGTGCGGTTCATATGCTGGCACATACCTGCCTTACACCACCCAGGGGGTGCAAGGTCATGCCCGGCGAAACCTGGAGCAAATCCTGGTCACCCACAGGTGAGCTGCTGTATTGCAAGGTGCAACACGGCAGCCACCTGCTGTGAGTGGCCACCTGACCTCCCTAGATACTGACCGGGCACCGTGCCCCCCCACACATCCGATCGTGGGCATAAAATGTATGTAAATACCCTGGTGGTCCAGTGGACCCTACCTCATCACCTGATCACAGGTTGTTGTATACAATACATTCCCTGGTGGTCCAGTGGACCCGATCCCCAGCCCAGTCATGGGCAAATGAATAGATTAATGTCCCTAGTGGTCCAGTGGACCTTCTCCCCTGCCTGATCATGGGCAAATAAAGAATCTAATTCCCTGGTGGTCCAGTGGACCTGGTCCCCTGCCTGATCATGGGGAAATGAATAAATTAATCTCCCTGGTGGTCCAGTGGACCTGCTCCCTTGCCAGATTGTGGGCAAATGAATACATTAATCTCCCTGGTGGTACAGTGGACCCGATCCCCAGCCTGATCACAGGCTTCAGTTGTAAAGAAATGCACAGGTGGGCCAGTGGTACCCCCTCCCCACCCGTCCACTCAGACCGCCACCCTGCCCCCCCGGTCAGCGGCGGGTGGCAGCTTCACACCCGCAAGCCACCCAGATGCCCGCCTACTGACGGTGTACAGTGCGGCTGTGGGAGGCTATTATCATGGGCCCAATGGCAGTACAGAGTCATACTATATACATAGTCCCTAAATGTGAATGGTTCATTCACATTATGGGACTGTGTAGTACAGAATGGTCTGCATGCCCATTGGCCCATGCAGTGGACCAATTGGCGTACAGCTGTACTGTATGCTGTCAGTCAGCGGGTGGCCGGGCAGCTTGCGGGTGAAGAGCTGCCACCCACCGCTGATGGGGGGGAAGCAGGGAGGCAGGTCTGAGTGGGCAGGTGGGGAGGGAGGTACTGCTGGCCCACCTGGGCATTTCTTTACAACTGAAGCCCACGATCGGGCTGGGGATCGGGTCCACTGGACCACAAGGGAGATTAATTTATTCATTTGCCCATGATCTGGCAGGGGATCAGGTCCACTGGACAACCAGGGATTTATTTATGTTTTGCCCATGATCAGGCGTTGAGGCGTGTTGCCCACCAAGGGGCAGGGGGAGTCAGTCACCAATGGCTGCAGCCTGGCAGGGCGTCAGGTGCACATCGCCAGAGACTGGCACACCTGCATTCAAATGGAGCCATAATGACATGCAAATGGCCCCATTTGTGCCTTGCATGCATAATGGCCTCAATTGCGAGCCCAGCACTGAATATCATGGTTGCTGCACCTAGTGCATCCGCACTTGCGCTGGAGTATCCCCCTGCTCCTCACTTGCCACTTGTGCTGGCACAGTGCCACTGCACCATGTGCAGTGGGGGTGGCCCCACTGCCATATTCTTTTTTTTTTTTGTTTCTATTTTTTGTCCCCCAGGGCCACTGATCTGCTTACCTGCTGCGTCCTGGCATCACCCGCAGGTCTGTCAGGCCGCCATCCCCTTGAACTCCCCCCGGCCACCTAATTAGGCCCTGTGACTACCCCCGCAGTGTACCCCCCACGGCGGAGCTCAACCCACCCTGTCCAGATCCAGTATTTGCCGCATGCCCAGGTACCGGGAGAGTCCTGCGTGGAGACGGCCCTCATGCCACAGCAACCAGTGCCCTCCTTTTTCCACTTTTTCACCCCTAAGCTGGCAGGCATGCACTGACGCCAATGGCCATGAGCGTGCGTGCATCCGCCCACGTTCTGGCCAGGTGTCTGCCTCCGGCTACGCTTGTGTTCCCAGCAGCTGAAGTACCTCCAGTCTCCACCAGGGGTCTCTCCTGCACCGGGATGCCCCTGGATCCCCACCCAGGGAGAGGAGAGCTGTCCTATGGATGCTCGATCCTACTCCCTCCCCGCCGACCCCCAACACCCTGGGCTCGTTCCCGAACCTGGCTCGCTGGCCTGACACGAGGTGCGGCGTCCAGCGCCTCAACCCTCAGCGCCACCGGGCCGGCTCCCTCTGCCATATTCATCGGTGCTGAGCCATGGTGCAGCACAGTTGAATAACGCCGGGGCTATGCCCTGGCGCATCCCAGTTGCACTGCTCCCAGGCTTGTGCCCCTTCCTGACGCAGTCTAAATATCCCACCCATGGTGTATTTTAGAACCCTTTCTGATGCAGCATTGCTGGTTGGTTGATATTGCACTAACAGTACATGGTGTGAGTACTGTTCACTAGTTTTATTTTTGGGCAGTTCAAAGAAAACAATTAACCATAATTTCACACTGCAGATCAAAGTGTGGCTTTGAGGGGACTAGAAAAGTAGGATGCGAAAAACTTGTATCTCATCCTTAACTGGTAAACTGATGTCTGATCACAAAGTTACGATCACTTTTGACATGGGGAAAATGCTAAAACAACTGGGGCCAGATATTCAAAACTTTGCACTGCGCACAAACCATTTGTACTGGGTTTGTGTGGGTCCCCTATATTCAAAAGACCAAATAGTGCAGACAAACTGCATTAGTGCTGGGCAAAATTATAATGTATGCACTGTGCAAAGAGAGGGGGCATGTACATGACTACAGGCTCTATGCAATATTCAGCACAACAGTGACACACAAAGTGTTTGTGTGACTTTGCTTGACACAAATTACCACCCAGAAAAAGGAAGTCTTAACTCTGGACAAAACAAGGATAGGGGGCATGGACACAGCAGCAACAGGCAACATGGCCATAAGCTACAACAGCATCATGGTGCACCTGATGACTGTAGCCAATGAGGAGGCAGAGAGGGCAAATGGCCACCCTGGGCAACTCCATATTCCAGGGAAGAGACATGCTGCACACAGATGGCACCGCCCCTGTTGCCATCATCTGGCGCTGGTCCCAACTCTGGCAGGCATTTGTGGGTGTCCCAGCACACAGTGGACACCTTTTCAGTGTGTTCGTGCAACACACACAAACAGTTCCCCCATAGGTGTACACCACCACAATCCAGCAACAACATACAGCACTGGGGGAATAAAGGGTACTGAGAGGAGGGTGTTCAGGTTGTCAGGCTGTACAACATAGTAAGTATTGTCACACAACAGGGGCCACCCACACAGTGCACATGTGCCAGTGTCGGGAATGCCCCTCACATCAATGTGCCTCTATGATGGTATGTGTCTGCCCCCCCGGGGCACATACCGCACACCTATCCAGGCTCTCCATCACACATGATCAGCAATATGTATGTTATTGTGGGAATCCCATGCCACTGGTGCAATGTATGTGGTCACAGCACAGTATGACTGTGGTGTCCACTATCAGAACATACCTGCCAGCTGTGCATGTCACTGTGTGAGTAGCAGCAGTCATTGTTGCCTGACACTCTATAGGCATGCTGTATCCCTCGCAATACCAGCTACTATGGTACTGTACCATCTGCTACATACGGTAGCAGGAATAACAATATGTCTATGGCATGCAGCACAACCACCCATTCCTGTGGTGCTAGTCCCCTGAGCCACAATGTTCTGTGCTTCTCTGTCCAAACCCAGCCTGCACCTACCAAACTGTTTATCATGTCTGACATACAGGCAGAACTGTGTGCACCATGCAATAGTAATGGGCAATCTACATGGTAATGCATGCAAAGCAGACCATAATGAGATGCTAATGTGGCTGTTTGCCTACAGATTGCTTAAGTAGGCTCATTTGTATAGGAGCTTTAAATATAGCAAAAGTTAGCACCAGGCTAATGTGTTATCATTGGTCAAATGTGTTAGCGCTGGGCAAACAAATTAGCCTCAGGCAAACCTGTCAAAACCATAGTGCAGTTCTGTTGTCTTTGGCCTGCAATGTTGTTTGCTGTTGTGCACCACTTCATTGCTATCACCCACATTGGCCACCTACTGAAACTCTGCCTTACTACACCTCTGTGTGCACTGGGCTGCTGTTGCATTTTGCACTGTCCAGTTGCTATATTCAAAGCTGTCTTTTTTGCTGGGATGTTTTTGCACTGCACTCTCAGCCCTGTTTGCACGCCTCCATTTGCATGCTATATTCCACTGATTTAGTCCCTGGGCTATTACTTTGAATATAGCATGGGCTATTTTTGCATGCCAGGCAGTGCTAATTTTGCCCCGTGGCTAAGTTTTGAATATTGTGCCCCTGATGAATTAAACTTTATGTTTCTTTTGTTTGTTTGTTTGTTTTTTTGCTCAAAACCTTGTAATATTGGGGACAAGGTGTCACTAGATGCTATCACACCTAACTTCATGTAAAGGGAGCAATCAAAATGATATGAACTGCCGCAAACATGATTTCTTATGAATTTTTTCTGTTGAATACCTAACAGGCGCAGTGGGGCACACATTAGTTCATGAACACAGAACTGGAGGGTGGGTGGGCACAGTGTGAACACCACATTTGTGATCTTTGTAACTTTTGTTTTACCATCTCCTCACTAAGTAACATATGCATGTGGCTGAGCTAATGCAGGTAAATGAAAGATAAATTAAACTTTAGGTTTCTTGAGGGTTCTGGGCAAAGTATTACACTAGTGGGAACAAGATGCTTGCTAACAACCCCCCCACCAGCATCCATGAAGTGACAAGATTTGCTTTATTCAACTGTACATGTCATTCATAATGCATGCAAAAGCAATACATTCTCTGCCAGTTTCGAAGAGCAAAACAATTGGAATAAATTAAAAAAAGAAGATGGTTGGAATAAGATAACCCATCTGGAATAGGCAACAGATTAGCTATGTTTAAACTAGGGATTTATACTCTGTTACTTGAGGGTCAGACTCTTGAATGAAAGGGTCAAATGAATGGGCCTTGCTGCATTACACACTGGTGAATAAAATCAATGTCCTCATACCCCATAACGGATTCTCAGATTTGTCACTCTGACATTCACACTGATGGCTCCACTAGGCTATCCAAGAATACCAAAAAAAAAAACTGCACTACAAATAATCTAACAGTACATGACATGTGCACTGTTGACTTGTTTTGTCACTGTCATCTTTGTTGCAGAGATACAGTAACTTGGCCAGAAATAGGTTGGTAGGTACTGAACCATGAATAAATAGTCCAGCAGTACATTGTATGTGCACTGTTACCTTATGTTTCTGGACTGTGTTCACTTGCAGTGGCACCATTGGTAGTGAGGAGTACCTACTCATTCTCCTTTCTGTTATTTTTTCCCATGGCTAATAGTGATGCACAAGGCAGTGATGGCCCAGTGAAGTTAACAGTGTGAATACCTAAGAAGAGATGATCGCATAGGCCATGCATTAAAAAAAAATACTGATACGAATCTCATAACTGGTTATAGGGAATCCATAATGGGGTATGAAGTCACTGATTGTACTCTACAATGTGTACAGCAGTGAGGACTACTCAAAACCCATCCTTTCAATAGCTGATCTGTTGGCCATGCTGGACTCATCTCATAAAAAATCATCACTTTTTTTCTGATTATTCTTTTCTCAGAAACTGACAGAAAGTGTGTTGATCATGTATGCACAATGAAGAAGGGAGACCGCGTGCCTCTTAAACATGGTGGTTGGCTGATATGCAGTTCCCAGTAACATCCACCCGTGTCTTGATTCATACAGTATGGACATCACGGTTTTAAAAAGTGCTTTCATTTAAGGAAACAGGCATCAAAATAGTGGCTGTACAAAGTCCTGACAGGAAAAAAGTACTGTCGCAAGTGTTTTTACTTTTTTTTTTTTTAACGAGTTACAGCAATAAAGTGCTTGGCTCATCATGCCGACTTCGGCTGGGAAGCAACCAGACCCTAAAAAAACAAACTCTGGCAGCACAGCTCAGCCTATAAATAACAATGCCAGCAAAAGTGACATAAATCAGCTGAAAGAACTCCTGGCAGACTGGAAAGTGCACATTGCCAAAGTAAAAGCAGTGACAGCAGTTCTGAGAATGGACACAAATTTACTTAAAGAAAAGGCAAGCAAAACAGACATTCAAATAGATGAATTAAGAATTAAATGGCCAGGTCAGGGAATGTAATAAAAGCCAATCAAAATGAATTGACTTCTTACTTAATGAAATTGATGATCTGGAGAACAGGGGCAGGAGGAACAATTTAAGGATTTGGGGAGTGCCAGAGGGCTGGGAAGGAGGCAACATGGTGGTTTTCCTACAAACATTTCTACCCAAGCTTTTGAATTACCAGTGGCCCTGCCCCTGGCTATTAGAAATTGAGAGACCATATAGAGCGCTTGGTCCCATAACTCAAAAAAAATCCAAACCATGCCCAATAAGTGCATACTTTCTAAGGTTTTCAATAAAAGAAGAAGTTTCGAAATTAGCAAGGGACAGGAAAATGCTATTCTTTAATGTGGAAAAACTCCTTCTCTTCCAGGACTTCCCTGGTGTCCTAATGTACAGAAGGAGAGAATTTTTTTCAAGTTAAACAGGAGCTTCAGAGATCTGGTATTCAATATCATTTTAAATATCCTGCTACTTTGGTAATCAGAGAGGCAAATAAGAGTGTTGTTCTGTGTGAAAATGTGACTGACATTTGGGACTATGTTCATATGTCTAGTAAACTCTCGTCTTCATTTGGGAGTAACTTAGGCCTAAAACCCAATACTTTTCAAATCAAGCTTGAGCCAGTCCTGACTCAGAACCTCCTCGCTCCACAGCATAAGAAGCTACAGCACTTGGTGGATTGAGTGTAAATGCCACGCATTCTAAAAATGATGCCTCTCATAGTTCCATCCCTGCTTCTAAAGCACATGTGGTAGCAATGCCTCACCTGTATTCACGGACCATAAAACAGATACAAGATCAGAGCTGGTCCAAAAGAATCACACAGAAGCCCAAATCTGCCAAAAGATCCAACTGAAATTATTCCCAAGTATACTCGAGCAAAAATCCAAAAAAGAGAAGCTGTAGCAGGGACAGTTCTTGTCTCTCCTCAAGCACCTACTCCTATCAATCACCCGTTCCAGAAGAAGTGCCATGATTACAAACAATTCTGGCCCCAGCAAAACACTTCCCTCTTCTTCAAATGAGGAATAACCTGATTTTAAGACTCTCATTTCATGTGAGACACTTCCTGTGGTGACACCGCCTGCTGCACCTATGGGTACATGAGACTCTGATGTTAATTTTACTCAGGATACAATGTGGATTTCTATGGCTGTTTCAGTTCCAACAGAGAAAGGTTCAATACATTTATGGATCTGAAACTTTTTAATGGTCAATGACTTTACACAGGTTGGCAGAGGAGTACTACATTTTCTATGTCTTTTGCTGCAGACTGCTGTATGGTCAAATCTCGTCTGGTGTTTTTCACTGTGCTCTTAAATGTAACTTCTGTATATTATGGCTTCATGGCTGCAGAAATGGGTGGGTGGAGAACTGAGAGAGTGCAGGGTTATTTTATTGAGGTTGTATAGTTCTCCTTTTTCTGTTTTCACTTTTTCTTTACCTGCTCTTATCTATTTGAGCCTATATGAACATGTGAGTTAAGTCTTCGCATTTGCTGATAGCCTCATCTTTTTTCTGAAACAACTGCTCTGGTTACCAAAACTATTTTATTTCTGTTATTTTATTGTAATGAAGGGCTTCTTAACTAAGGAACGAGTGCTACGAAGGTCTGAGAAATCAGATCACTCTTGCCAGATCCCTCTGAATGCTTCTTGATGAATTTTTCTGGAGTCTGTTTTGAAGAGTGTCAAGGAGATCCTGGGAGCAGGATTTATATTGCCAGGTCCTACAGCACAGAATCAATGGATATAAAAGTGGAACAGTGGAAGTTGGGTCAGAATCTCTCGGGGAACTGAGACTTCACTTGCTGGAGCTGCTGGTTTCACGTATCTACTTCTCTTGTGTGTATACAGGTATTTTGGCTATGGTAAAATGGGTAATGTCTTAAAATGTTGATTGCAATGATCACATTATTTCCATGGCTTTCTAGAGGCCTATAAGCTGACTTTATAGGTATTAAATAGCGTGCAGGCATTTTAGCAAATCTGGCCTGTCTTTCTCTACCTCATTCTTATCTCTCTCTTGGTTTTCTCATTTCTGATATCACATTTCTTCCCACATTTCCTTTTCACCACTTGTTATATTATTTTGATACACCTTGTGGTCCTGTGCTCAATTATTTCCCATTATACTCCTCTTCAGCACAGGCTGTGATATTGCAAACCAAAAATTAGTGTATATTGAAAACTCCGCTTATATTTTTTTACAGCATTACTGTTTTCTTTACAATGTTGTTCTTAAAATGGCAAAGTCTAGTCCGTGATTTTATGTGTTGCAGGACTGGATGGAAACTGGTTAGTAAATCCACACAATGGAAAGACAACCAAAACAGGCAACTCATTGCCTTGGATTCTAAGATCTGGCAGATAGGAGGCCTGAAGCAGTACAACAACCTACTTATTCAGTACTTTTGGATTTGTTAGTCCGATTTTTGTTATTTGTTTAATTGACTAATTTTACATCTGAATAAAGTTTAAAACTTAATTCAGACCCCTAGATTTGACAGCTGAACCTGAATTTATATTACTTTGCTAAGCTTATGCCGCTGTCAGATCTTATTTTACTTTATAGATAGATCTAAATAGTGGCAACAATTTTATAAAACAGTATACCTCTATATTTGTTATTAGTTGGTTAGTGTAGCAACAGAATAAGAATAGAAACACATAATATATAGGGTAGGCCTTGCTGAAATGCTGTCATTTTTTCTTGAAAAAAGTAAGGTCATCAGCTAGAGGGGGAGGCACAGCACTATGGAATTATTTTCAGAACTGTGTTATTACTGTGTCACAGCATCTTGGTTTATTTATAATACTGAATTATATTATTAGAAGACTTGGGGGAAAAGGGAAAAAAGTTTTAAATTAGAACTAATATTTGTTTTAGAATGATCTTAAACAACTTGAACATATGTACTTGGAATGTTAGGGGGTTAGGTTCTCCAATTAAGCGTAAGAAGGTATTATCATATTTAGCTAACAATAATGTGGATATTGCACTGTTGCAAGAAACACATTTGCTTCCTGAAGAAGCAGATAAGTTAGCAAGGGCATGGGTCTCTTCAGTGGAGTACAGTGTGTTCAGCTCAAAATAGAGAGGCACAGTAATCCTAATTAAAAGGGGGATTAATTTTGTTAAATCTGATCACTTTGCCGATGTTGAGGGCAAATATCAGATTCTTGTTGAGGCATTGAATTGAAGCAAAGTGATTACTGGTAACTTGTATGCTCCAAATTCCTATCAGAACCTCTTTTATGACCAAAAAGCTACCAAGATTGGGACTATTAAAGACCATGGAATTATCCTGGGGCGAGACTTTAATGAAGTTTTATACCCTCTACTTGATAGAAATAAAACACCCACTAGAATAGGTAAGACCAGATCTCAGGCAACCTTTCACAGGATGATGGACAATCTGAATCTGAGAGACAGTTGGAGGCTGTCCCCTCCTACTGATAGGGATTATTTCTTTTACTCAGCTAGACATAGTTCTTACAGCCGAATTGATTATTTATTGGTATTAAAAGAACTAGCAGGAGGCAGCAATAGTGTGACAATGAATGACATTATTATATTTGACCATGCTCTCTTAAAACTATCACTCTCCATTGGAGGAGATCAAGCTAGATCATGTCTGTGGAGGCTAAATAACTCACTCCTTAATGAGAAGGATTTCAAAGTATGGTTAGAAAAGGAACTCTGTGAGTACTTTAAAGATAATGATAATGGAGAGGTAGCCTCTGCCTGTTTACTGGATGCCTTTAAGGCCTACATCAGAGGTAGAATAATGAGTTACTCATCCTTTAAAAAGAAAATGGTCTAAAAAGACTTAGCTGAAAAAGAAACAGAACTACACAACTTAAAACAGGACATCCAAGGCCCCAAAAGTGCAGATGCTCAACTGTTGTATAAGATTACCAGTTTAAAATATGATATTAATAAAATATATTCAGCTAAAGCAGAATATGCATTGTACAGGATGCGGCAAGCATATTGGGAAATGGAAGAAAAGGTCAACAAGTTATTAGCATACAGACTACGGGTGAAGCAAAATAAGAGCATCATAGCAGGCATCTGTAGTAAACAGAATTCTGTTATGGTTACCAATAAAGAAATTAATGCCAAATTCAAAAACTTCTATACAGAGTTATACCACAATAATGGGAACCCACCTGATGAGATTAGGAAGAAATATTTGGACTCAATCAATCTTTCATCCCTGTCAGATGCTGACAGAGAGAGGATCCGAGTAAACCTGTCTCTTTTGGGGAGGTGGCAATAGCCATTATGGAGCTAGTTTCTAACAAAGCCCCAGCTCCAGATGGGATATCAGCTGAATTCTATAGACATTTAAATGAGCAGACATGTAGATATCTCTTGAAAATGTACAAAGAAATTCCTGAGTTCCAAATACCCGAACCCTAAAGTCCTTTGAACAGATCTGAGATCAGTATGAGCTGCTCTCATCAGACTTTTGGAAATTCCTGCAGTTAAGGAGTGCTTTAACTCCCCTTCTTAAACATTTGCCAACCCAGTCTACATGGCACTGCTTGAGCACTCTCCACCAACACAGGAAGGATCAGAGCCTCATAAGTGTCTTTTATAAAGTTTTCAGAGACGAACAGCCTGATACTACCCTACCTAGCAGAGCCACCTGGGAGCGGGAGCTCCTACATCCCATATCCCCACAGCAATGGTCAGAATGCCTCAGAGCTGCCCACACAGCTTATGAGGACTCCAAGAGCCAGTTAATACAACTTAAAATCCTTCTTAGATAGTACATGACCCCTCAGTTCTGCACAGCCTCAAGATTATTCCACAAGATCAATGTTGGAGATGTCACTCCTCCCCTGCCCATCTACTTCAAATACTGTGGACTTGCCTGTACTCTCTGTTGCTTCTAATACATCCTCTATAACATCTTGTCCATAGGCCCTTTGTTGTAGCCTATCTGTTAGTTCTGCTGCTTTTAGCTTATATAGCTCCTGTGTACCACAGTTCCTTTTTAGTCTGTAATACTGACCTTTTGATAGATTTTTAACAACATGCCTGGGGTGACAACTCTGGGCATGTAAAATAGTATTGTGATCAGCTGACTTTTTGAACAGGTCTGTGAGAATGGACCCAGCTGGTAGTTTTCTAATGGTAAGGTCCAAAAAATTCACTGCAGACATGTCTGGGCTCACCTCAAATTTCATATTTTAATTTTTTCTTTCATAAAGTAAGACAAATTGAGTAAGGTTCTCATCTATATATCTCCTGTACAAATCAGTTTTGTCAAAAAAGAGATTTCTTCCATCATAGACACACTGTTCCTACCAGAAGCTAAGATGTAAATTAACTAAACTGGGAGCTAGTGATGCCCCATAATGGGACCTTTTAGCTGTTTGTAGTTGCTTCCTTCAAGCAAAAACAATTTATTTTTGAGCACTACTTCAGTAAGGCCAGTGAGGACATTTAGTTTGCTCTGTGATAGGCCAGTTTTCTCTATTATTTATTTATTTATTTAAAACTGGTGACCGGAAAAGGCACACTGAGCCGAGGCTCATTTCCAGGTGCGACCCGGGTGCAAGTAGTACAAGGTGGGAGACAGAAATATACAGCAAATATCAAATAACAGACGAATAATACGGTATGGTACATTACATGGAGTTTGGTTTAGAGGTTACACTTTTTGTTTGAACAGCAGAGTGGAAAAAACATTGATTCATTACTTTTCTAGACAATTTATTTACCTTAAATTCCAATTTATTAGATAGTACTCAATAGCCTCCAGTCCACGTTCATTCGGATGCTGGTGTATACAGAATCGATATCTATTCTAACTAGCCACCACTCATTTTCCAATTGTATTTCATTAAGTATGTTTAACATGTGACCTGTGTCTTTAAGGTAACTCCAGGTCTGGGCTACCAGTGGATTAATAAAACTATTTAAAAATCTGGATAGTGGTTCTGTAACCCATCCCACACCTGAAATAATTGGGCATCCTGGTGGATTGTATATGTCTTTGTGCACCTTGGGAAGTGTATAGATGACTGGTTTTACAGGGTTTTGAACAGTTAAATAAAACAGCTCATTGCTGTCAATCAAATTACTTTCATGCAGTTCTAACAGGTGTATTTCAGTTTTTTAATGGTGGGCATAGGGTCAAAGGACAAGCGTTGATAAAATGAGGTATCAGCTAACTGCCTATATTTTTCCTTCACATATTTATCAGTATCTTGTACCACAATACTGCTCCCCTTGTCTGCTGGCTTTATAACTATCCTGGGATCTTCTTTTAATTGACAAATGGCCTCTCTTTCTATGTTTGACATATTGGAGAAATACATACGTGGAGGGGTGTTATATAACCTCTGTAAGTCTGAAATACAGCAATTTAGGTATGTCTCCACACTAGCATGCAATGGAGGGCAAAACTGGGACTGTGGTTAAAATCTACACATTTCTGTCTCATTACCTGGTGCTTCTGGAGTGTTTGTAGTGCTAACACCATGTTCAGTGTTACCATTATCAGAGTTCTTGTTAGCAAAGAGCAACTTTAGGTTCAATTTTCAAGTGAACTTCTGTAGGTCCACAAATGCATTGAATTTGCTAAGCTGTTGTGTAGGAATAAAGGATAAGATGTTTGAGAGTACCTGATATTCAACTGGAGACAGTTCTTGGCTGGAAATATGCAGCACCATCAGTATCGGTTCTGGGGCTGTCCTCGCGTTTTCCAACCACTGCTACCTTGGCCTCTTCCTCACTTTCCTCTGGCTTCTTTTTGTTTTTTCCACATGGTTCAAAACCTTGTGGTTTTTGTAGAACATGTTCTTATACAGAAACCTGTGGTATGTTTTTAAACCCAAACAATGGCAAACAGGTTAAAATTTCCCACAAGATTAACTGTGACACTAAAGTTGTGGTGTACCTCTTGAAATGCTCTTGTGGCTGTTATTATGTTGTCAGAACTAAGCGTAAATTGAGAGAGCGGGTACGTGAGCATGTAAGTGCCGTAAGGAACTATAACCCCAAATATGCTATGGCACATCATATTAATAGTCAACAAAATAAAAGTGACCACAATATGAGTGTGATTGGTATCGATGTGGTGAAACAGAACATGAGAGGTGGAGACCTTGAAAATGACCTTAATAAAAGGGAAAAAATTGGATTTATGTTCTGGGTGCATTAAAACAACCAAGTCTTAAAGACACATTTGAGGTGGTACCTTTCTTAAAGAAATAAGTGAATATTTGTACTACAGCACATGTTCAGCACTATTGTGTGGGGTAAATTAACCCCCCCCAAATTCCAAACCCCCCCACCACCTCCTCTGCTAACATTACTCTGGTTTTAGTATGTTTGATCCATTTAATAGTTAACATTAAAGAAAGAAGGTGTATATAGCTGTGTATATATAATTTGTTATAAAACATATGTTTGGCTCCCATTGATGAAATGTAGTAACTAACCAATTGATTTGTATACCAATTAAAGGCTAATACCTTTTAGAATATAGGTGCAATGTATGGCCATTGAACAAATAATCTTTTTATCTGAATTTGTACCAATATATGGTTAAGCTGATTGATTTGCATTATGATTGGTGATGGTTGTCACATGACGTAATGACTTCACATATATAAATGGTGATGTGTTCGAAATGCATTCATTCTCTCAGAAAGCTTCCAGGGGGAGGTGAAACATAAGAGCAGGGCTGTGGCCCATGTGTTTGGACTTTTGTTTGCTACACTTTTTGGTGGTGGCAATAAACTAGGGACTTCCTAAAGAATTTGCCATTTGTGGCTCCTTTATACACAGGGGTGAATGCATTTTTCTATTTCTCTGCTCAATTAACTGGTCTACTTTTTGAATAAATAACATTAACTGGTCTACTTTTTCAATGAATAACATGTTAAAACAAGATGATTTCATCACTACATTAACTAAGAGATTTTAGTTGGGGGGGGAACTCTGTCACTTAACTTTGATGCTCTGCTTCTGTAACTGCATGGATTAAGTCATTGTGTTTTATTTGGCACTGTAGTTGTAGACGTTCACTTGAATATTTCCTATCATCACCCCAATGTTGAAATATCTGTCTGCTGCCATCTGCAGGTTATTTTTTTCTTTTGGTTGTCTGTTCAGTGCTGCTGATTTCAGAAGTTGCTTCTTCCATGGAAAATGATTCCTCAAAAGTTGTTGGCGCATCATTACAGGCTGTGGAGAGGCTTTCATTCTGGACCAAGCCAAATTCATTCTCCTCCTCTGAATAGGTTTCATTTCTTTGCAATGTTGTGGTTTTGGGATCTGCTTGTTTTTTTACTGTTCCTCTGACTGCATTTCTTGCGTAGCTGATGATGTTGCATGTTGCATCTCTGTTAGACATGGGGTTTCTTGTTGATGCAAGTAGGAACAGGAGGGTCAAGCATCCGTTTTGTGTCTGGGAGTTTGAACTTTTCTGACTTGGCTGCTGCTGGATTCCCTGCAAGGATTGTGGACCATGTTCTGTCTTTAAGGCTGGAGCAACAGTAGTTCTGAAGTGAAGATTCTGAATGATGTCCCATGACTGCCATGATTTTGAAACTTTCAAGACCAGCTGCAGAAAGCAGATGCACAGGCATGCTGCGCAAACTGAGATTTGTGTATGGAGGTATGTTGCACAGTTTACAAATGTTTTGTAACATCATAGAGAGGACATTTTTCCCTATTGTTTCTTTAGTGAACCATATTAGTTCTTGGTGGAGCTGACTTTCAGGGATCTGATGTGGGTGCAAATAAAATGCTGGAGACATCTGGTGGCATTTGTGGGAGGTACAGTTCCAAAGATTGGATGGGTCACAGTGGGTTTGCAGACAAGTCCAGCATGTAGCCACCGTGGTTTACTCTGCTGATTCATTTGGATCACTGTGGTTCTTGGCGGCATCATTATAAGTAATTTGTGCATACTTGAGCCCATTTTCATCCATTAGAATTGCAAAACTTTTGGCTGTTAAAGCTCGGGGTCCTTCTCTATTATGGCAGGCAAAGAAAAGCTGTACATCAAACCAGACTTTTCTGACCAGACCAACTGCGATAGTTGTATTCTGTGCTGGGCTATTTCTAATTTTACTTCTGATGCCAGGTGGGATGTAAGGATGGTGAGAGGCTTTGTCTCTTCCTTGTCTTCTGAGTGAATTCAGTATCCCTAGAAAAACATTATTAGCAGAGTTAAACTCTGCATCTGCCATTAAGATGAATCCTCTGCTTAGCGGTGGGTTATTTAAATGTCTATTGAGTCCTTCTCTGAGGGAAACATACAAGGAGATGCTGTACATTTCCTCAGCACTGTTTCAGACTGTACCATATACTGTAGCTGCCTCAGTAAATTATTTAGATCTGATTTACCACAGTTTTAAAGTTACAATCTATTTTTTTCTCTCTTAGCCAGTCACAGAATTGATATATAGCCCAGTTGGTGTGCCTGATACTGTTAATTTCATTCTGGCTTACTTCAAGGTTTCACAGCTGTGTTTCAGAAGCTGTCAAGTGATGCTGAACTGTAATCTCACTCATTTCTGTGGTATTAGTTTCACTCACTTCATTTGTGGCTGGTTCCTGTTCTCTGGCTATCTCTTCCATTTCTGTTGTGTTTCTATCAGTTTCATTTTGATTTTCATTCAGAATGTTAGCAAACACCTCAAAATTGGTAAGCATCTTCCTGTCAGACTGCTGCTGAGTAATGGCTGCCAATTTAGAATGTTTTTTTTTTTTTAAGGGGCAGTGATTATGGAGAGGTCATTGTAGTGCCAGCATGCTTTTGTGCTGGGATAACAGCCCTGGTCAGCAAGGGCACTGACCAATCAACATTCAGTATTTTTTCAGTCCATTTCATAATATACAACATGACACTCAACTATGGGATATGCTTGTTGGCCCAGAGGGAAATACTGCAGCTGATGCAGAGCCAGTGGAGAAGGAGATGCAGGAGTAGCATGATAGACATGACTCCAGGATGGCCAGGAGGTTATGGGAGTATAGATCCTGCCTCATCACAGATCATTTCAGACTCAGACAGTGAGTACACATCACATAGGAGACTATAATGTTTTCAAAGTATTACAGAAATAATAATGTTCGGGAAAAAAGATAAACAAAAATAGCAAGCCATCTAGGTGGGGGAAGGGGCCAAAACAAAATAAGATGATATCCAGGGAGTGAGTATAAATGTGACTGAAAACAATTAATAGGCCATACAGGTGGGGTGGGGGAGTATAAGGGGTTGTAAACAAACAACAGGCCAACCAGCAGTGGGGTATAAAGGAGGCTGAAAACAAATAACAGGCTGTCCAGGTTGGGTGGGGTAAAGGGGGCTGAAAACAAATAAGCTATCAGTGGGAAGGGTCAGATGACAAATAACAGACCATCCATGCAGGGGGAGTTAAAGGAGGCTGAAAACAAATAACAGGCCATCCAGGTGGGGGAGTTACAAGTGGGTCTGAAAGCAACTGTGAAGCGAACCAGGTGGGGGGTGGGGGTATGTAGGGGAATGGAAGAAAGTAAAAGTTCTCCAGGTGAGGGAGAAAGTGGGTAATTGGGGGATAAGGTGGCCCATGAGGGACTGGGCTGGGGGGAATATGCACCCAAGGTGCATCTCATACTACCTCCATGGACATGGATATTGCACAAGCGCTGTATCCAGGAGGAAGTGGGGGTTGTGAGGATGGTGTAGAGACCCATGTCCTGCCAGGGTATGGAAACTGCAAAGGAGCAAGTCATGGCCAGGGTCATGTGGGGTCCTGGGTGTCCTGGCTGTGGTGGTTGTCCAGTTGCATACACTGCAGGGGTGGCATAACGTCAAGGCATCCAGCATGGGGTGACCCCCACTACTGGAAAGGCCCATGTTTTGACTGGCTGACACAGTGCCTGAAACTGTGGCTGCAGCCTTTTGCGCAGTGGCAGTCACTCTATTGAAGCCAGCATTCATGCTAGCAGAGAGGAACTAAAACAAAAGCCCCTGTACACACCCTCCCCCATCACCAAAATTGGCAAGTCAATAAATTGCTACAGTATGCTTTGGGCCTTGAATAGCTGCTTACTTGTTACATCTCAAAGGGAAGCAGGGGTCTCTTAGTTTTTCAAATCAGAGCTCTCCTGGTAAAGTAAGCTCAGTCACCAATCAGCAAGGTGGACCTCCCATCAGCTGAGGACCTATTCTAAATTGCAACTGTCAGAGTTGCTCCCTTTTAAAATATGGTGTACTGAATTATTGGCTCACTTCATTTTGGGGGAGGGCGGGCACTGAGTCTTTTGTTTTAACTTACATACAGTATGCTGTAACCAGTAGCAGACCACTGACAAAAGCAATTTAGAGTTTGTGGAACTGATTGGGCTGAGCTGCAAATTTTGGATTTGTTCATGTTTGGGAGATATGTGGCTGTCCACATTAACTGGCACCCCACCAATTACCAGTACGTTAGATTGGGACTGCACCTCATTTAAAGTGAGCCAATAAGGAAGTGCACCATATTTTAAAAGGAAGCAACTCTGACAGATGCATTTTAAAATAGGGACTCAGCCTATAGGAGGTACAACTTGCTGACTGGTGGATGAGCATACTTTCACACCAGAGCTCTGATTTAAAAAACAAAGAGACCCTCAGTCCTCTTTGGCATGTAATAAGTGAGTAGCCATTTGAGGTAGAAAGCATACTGTAACAGGATGCAGGCTGTAGGCTATCACTTCTTCTGTGAGGCTAGGGAGACGGCTGTGCTTGGGTCACTGTTCATGCCATGGAGGTCTTGGTGGACTTTGCAAGGACCTGCTTCATCCACCCTTTCAGGTTCATAAACATTTTCTTCACCTCCTAGATACAGTGACCTATGCCCCAGACACCATTGATGGCCTCCATGGTGTTTTCTCAGGCAGTCCTTATTTCAGTCCTGTTCCACCTCATCTTGCTTATCAGGCTCTCCGGAGCCACATAAGCATGGGCCAGGGCCAGCACTTTGTCTTCTGTGAACTGTTGCTTTCTCTGGCATTCAGCATCATCCATGGTCCCTGTTGGAAATGGGGAGGAGACACAGCATTGAGCACTGCCTATACACAGCAGAGCACAGAGCAAAGTTGCAGTGGCATGTGGGCTTCTACGTCCTCTGGCTGAGAAGGCCATGCCCAAAAACACAGTTAGCTGCCTGCTTAACATAACCCTTGGCCATGTGCAGATATGGGACTAGTCTTGTCCTGATATAGAATAAACACAGTACTATGATCACCCATTTCTCTAATGCAGGCCATGCCACAGTACAATTACTTCTAGATAACTGCAGATCATCTGTGGAATCTGTGTGGTACCCTTTGCTCCTTTTATATGCTCCAGATGCAGTGAGGCATGCAAATGAATTAATATATTCCATTAGTGACATGCAAATGTTGAATTTGCCCTCTGACTGTGGAATTAGCTGCTTTACATAGAGTTTTTTAATGCTGCATGTTTATCCCAAGCATTATCATAATAGCACTAACATTGAAACTGTGCTTGCGCTATGTCCCCATGTGACACAGACATGACGCCACACATCGTGAGTGATGTCATGATGCTGTGCCTGCATACATGCTATGATGTAGTGCTATGACATTGCACATGTCCAGTGTTGTCCAGCGCATGCACACCATGCACAAATGCCTCCTATTCTCCTCCATGTGTGGATTGCTGTCCTCACTGGAAACATGCATAGTGCTGCGCTAATCAGTGTTAGCACTGTGCTAACACTGAAATATATTCCACAAATGGAAGGACACACCCATACAACCAGGAACTTATCATTAGCTTTATGTTAAGGTTAGTGACAGTAAGCAGTACACCATGGCAGACAGAAGGATGAGAACACTCAGACAAAGGGACACCCAGTTGTTAGTCACAGAGCTGGCCAGCCTTGTTGACCCGGTATGGTAGTGGCCAAGGAAAACCAGCTCCTGGGCAAGGGGGCTGAGGTTGCAGACAGGATCAGGTGTGAGATCTTGCCCTCTGTGAAGAGATGCCTGGCACAGCGCACTGGGGTTGTGCAGATGGGGAACCAGTGCAGGCACAGGTTTAATGACCTGTCCAGCAGGGAGCCATGTCACCTGCAGCAGCTCTGGGCAGTGGAAGGCAGTGGCACTGTGCCATAGCCAGGTGCATATAGACAGCTGTATATATGGTTGCTAATGTGCTTTATGTGCATTACTGTTTTCATGCTACTGTACTTATTGGTTTCTGTCCCTAAGGGAATGTACACTGTACCTGTGCATCCCTGTTGCATTATCTCTGTCCTTTAAGACCTGTTGCACTGTGTAACCTGATCTTACCACTGCAGGAGTGAGGGACTCCCGTCCCAATAGATGTTCCCAGTGCCCTGTACATTACAGGACATAGGGGACCTCTAATGGCACTGTACATTACAGGATCCTCTTTGGATCTCTGAGCCCTGCATCAACCATGGCACCAAGGATGCGTGCTAACACAGTGACATGGGTGCGGTGTCATGGTGGATAACTGTCATGTGACTTGTGGTCAACATGTAGCTATAGTGGTAGGTGTACTGAATGGCACTTTGCAGAGGTCACCGTGTGTTCCATTTACACTGTCTGTGTTATGTAGTATGAGTGCCAGTACGCATATGCCATGTAATACATGGTATATTATTATACTGCACTGGATGTGCCACTCTTGGTTCTACCATTGTGTTGGACTACACCTACAGTACAATGTTCTCCCCTATTGTTGCAAAGTATGCTTTCTGTGTCACTGTTGTATGCGACCTGGGGCTACATGCATCTTATTACTTATTATGAGGTGTACATGGCTTGTAGCTGACATGTATGGGTATGTTGGACAGGGGTGGTGAGGATGGCTGGATAGGGGCACTACACTGTCCATGCAAACCCTGTGCAAGACCATAGCTAAAACAGTGGTGTGCAGTGTTCTGGCTTTGCCTGGGCCATAGCATACCTTTCTGTGTGTGGTGCACAATGGCTGGACATGGCCCTGCATGGTGCTATCCATCCCCACCATGCAGGTGTGGCCACTGATTCACAGTACCAGTATATAGACATGTGTACTGTTTAGGATTTATGGTACTGTGCCAAGTGTTCCACTGCATGCTATTGATCATGTCTCCTTTGTCCTCCTCCACAGATACCACAGCCCAGCAGGGCAAAGCCAGGGCCAAGGAGAAGCAATGGTGCCACCATAATTAGCGGTGGCAGGTGGAGATGCCCAGTCATGATGGGGCCCAGTGCAGTCAGCTAAAGGATGGTCTGTGGACATGCATCCATATAAGTACCTGCATTGTGTGTTTCACCATCTTGTTTGCATGTTTACACTAAGTTGCATGGTTCTGCAGTTGGAGACAGATGTTCATGTGTGTCTCGCTTGGCTGTACACATGCCTGTGGAGGCAGAACCTATGAAGTTGTGGTTGGGGGCACTTACCTGACCCTTGAGGCATTGTACCACCACTGGCACTGTGGTGTGTCAGGGTCTGTGAAATCTGCTATTTTGCTCATCACTGTGACAGGCATACTGCTCTATATGTGTACTGTGCCTTGGCATGCATTACACTGTCTAGTGGCGTGTGTCCTGTACCACAGATCTGATACACTGATGCATTGGCAGCAATGCTTATAGCCTGGGGTGGCACAACTGTCATTTTCAGTCAAGTCCTTTGTGCCACATGGTTAGGACTAGGTATGCGTACAGTATCTGTCTCGCAGAGGTAGGCATGGGCCACCGTGGTACTGTTAAACCCCTGTAATATGCCAGTTGTGGCATACAACACCCATGACAGTCTACCCACATCAGTGTCATCTCTAGTGTCATATGCACTATGTGCCATGCCATGTCATCTTGTCAGAGACAGCCTTATGTGGCACAGGGTCAGTGGAGGGGAAGTCATTGTTGGGCCTTGAATGTACCTTAGCATATTTTTTTGTCAATGTGATACATAATTGGTAGTGCCTAACCAAAATAGTGTGCCCAGAGTGTGAGCATTTTACAGTACATTGGTGGGTCCATGCATGCATACATTACATCACAAGTGGGTCTTCACAGGGCCAATGTCCTGCACTGGATCTGTATGTGGAAACTCTCTCCTAAGGGTGGGACCATCATCTGCTGGGACGGAGGGTGCCTCCAGGTTGCTCTGCATCTCACACCAGTATTATGGTGTCTGCTTTACAGTGTGTCAGGCACCCACCTTTGTACAACACCACTATACTCATATGTTACCCTGCAAGCTGCTGCACAAAGTGCTGCACGATGGTCCAGTCCTTGTACAGCTGTGTTATGTATACCACATATCTGTGGCTGGTCTCCACCAGTGCTGTCTCTCAGGGTGGCTTGTGGATGTCTGTTATCCTGCACACCTGCATGGACACTGGATGTGTGGCAGCAACTCAGAATCACAAGGGCTGTTACACCACCTCTTTCCCCTGTCTTTGCGCTGGTGTTGCATGATCTGCATTTTCATATCAGGTATGCCCGCCAATGTCATGTTTCCCTTGCATGGCTGAGTCATGCTCTGTTGCAGCATGGCACACTCATTGTATGTGCAGCCCTGTACTATTTGTGTCCACACTACTGTCTCTGTTATGCCATGCACATGCTATCATGGCTGTATGACTGTCCCCCTGTGTGTGACAGGGTGTCTCATGTGTCGTCTGATCCTGGGTTCCTCATCCTGTGTGCACTGCTGGCTGAATCTGTTGTATTTTTTCCAAAGGTGCTCAGAGAGAAGCGGGAGGCAGAAGGGATAGGCCGGATCACATACTCCAAGAAAGGAGGAATGACCTGCTGCACAATAAGGTCTGCCTGCTCTGAATGCTCATGAGGGTGGTGCAGGAGACAACATCAGCTGTACAAGGCCTACTTGCAGCGGTACAGAGGCAGCAAACACCACCTGCTATAGCCCCTTGAACAGTGGACTGTTGACACTGGGCAGTTGCCCTTGTTTTGTAACCTTGTTTCCTACAGGCAGGTGCCTTTGTGTTTCTCTCTCCCCTCCCTTTTCTATGGTCAGATGTCCTTGTTTTTGTACATCCCATGTTCTATTTGCAGATGCCCTTATTATTGCTCCCCCACTTTTCTACAGGTAGGCACAGTTGTTTTTGTTTCTTTCCTCCCCCTTTTCTATGGGCAGGTGTATGTTATTGTTCTGACCTCTTATATTGGCAGGTACCCTTGTGTTTGCTTCTTCTACCCTTTTCTACAGAAAGGTGACTGTGCCCCCCCCCCCCACACACACACTTTTTCTAATGGCTGGTTCCCTTGTTCTTGCTATATTTAGTATTACTATTATCACTGTTGTTGTTGTTATTTTGGTTTTGTTAATGGGCCATTGCCCACCTTGTACAATACATTATTTTGGTACCTATGCAGCTGTGTTGCATGTCTTTCCTTGGTGCCTGCCTATCCCATCCACTGCCTTTCCATTCTCTTCACTAATTGTGCTGCACCTGTGTACAACGCTATACTGAGTTTCAATATTTCATGATTTGTTTTATATAATTGTCTCTGCTAGGAAACAATTTGACAACTTGCTCAGCATGCCGTGGAAAAACGACTTCAGCATGAGTATGCAAACTGCCACAAGGCTTCAAGTAAATATGCATAGTCAGCTAATTTAATTTGAGAACCCACCAAAGCAGAAGAGGAATTAAGAACTTGTTTCCCCCAGAAGTTTTTCACTTAAAATGTTATCAGTTCAGATACTGTTTATAAATGTTGCACACTTGTTTGTCATATGTGTTAAGTGATCCTAAGTAATCCTATCCTTACTGTTAAGAGTAATGACTATGTTTCTTTTGGTATTGTTGGAAAAACAGTGCAACAGATAGTAGTAGCAGTAGAGTTTATTTATATTTGATGTCCTTTCCCTGCGGTGCAGGGTGCCATTATCGAGGGGTAGTAGAACATTTCAAAATAACACAAACAATTAAGAGTTTACAAAAATAACAACCCTTATGAGAATTCCTAGTAAACTCTTTACTGTATATAATTAGTAAAGAAATAAATGCCATAAATAGCACAGCTGGGATCGGACAAATAACAGGCGGTCAGCTGCTCACCACAGGCTTGGTTAGAAAGGAATGTCTTAAGGCCCCTTTTAAAGGTCTCCACCAAGGGGCCTCCCACCCTCAGGGCCCTTGGGAACATGTTCCAAAGTACCATGCCCACCATTTCAAATGCCCGCTACCCTGGGGTTTTTAGTCATGCCCTGAGGACTACTGGAAGGCTCTCCTTAGTGGAATAAAGGGTGCAAGGATGCATAAGGATGCAAGAGCTTACTCAGGTAAGCTGCTCTCAAACTGTGTAGGGCCTTATAAGTCAGCAGGATGACTTTAAAGGAGATGTACCACTTAACTGGCAGCCAGAACAGGTCACACCATGCCGGGGAGATGTGACATAATCTCAAAAGGCCAGTCAACAACCTAGCATCTGCGTTCTGCACCAGCTGCAAACATTGCACCATACCTCCGTTGACCACAAGGTACAGAGCACTGCATTAATCGAGTCTGAAAGTCACAAGTATATGTACTAGTGTTGCCAGATCTCTGAGGGGATAAGGGATTTTATCTGGTTGATGTTCCTAAGATGATAGAAACCACTCTGGACTAATGCTGATGCTTGAGCCTAAAATGTTGGACACTCATCCAGAATGACACCAAGATTCTTCACCTAATAGGCTGCCACCAGACCAGTGGAATCACGCCAAAGCCCAATCCCCTGCCTTGCAGCCACCTCTCATCCTTTACTATCTGGCTCATCAACTAGTACTTCAGTCATGCCCAGGTTAAGTCTCGGCTAGCTCCATGACATCCAGTCCTGGATCTCATCCAAACACTTATTAAGCACCTCAACCACACCTGGCATCCCGGGTGCAAAAGACAGATTGAGCTGGGTATCATGTGCATAGCAGTGAAACTCAAATCCATACTCTCTAATGATCCTAACCATGGGCAGTATGTGCACCACAAACAACATGGGCAAAAGGGTCAAGCCCTGTGGTACGTAATAGGGCAGTGGTGGAGAGAAACTTCTGAGCACCATAAAATATCCAAATTTAAGTGTCTGTAATGAGTAGCTTCACACCGTACAAATGATAACATTTTGTAGTCATTGCCACTTCATCAAGCTACAGTGTTTTAAGTCTACAAAAAACCTACAAAAAGAATTTTTCAGAATATTTTTCTCATATAATACATTTACACCTTAGTGCATCCATTTCCACTAGAATGGTGCCAATGTGCCAGAACCACAGTGTTATTCCTTATATGACATCACCATAACCTTTACCATTTTCAAAATACTTCCCCTAGACCAAGAAAAAAATCAAAAAATGGCATATTTACATACATTATCTGCAGTTCTGCCCATTACAGATTCATCCATTATCAAATTGTTCTATGTCTCAAAGTATAATGTATTTCCAATATGTTACACACCAATTCATATAAAGTTTTCCAATATAATATTATTATGACCTTCTGACTATTTTTGCTTCCATGGCGAAAAATATCCATTTCTCAATTTCCAATTTGAGGCTCCAGTGTTAACTTTGTCAGAAAAAAAGAGTTAGCCATTGCGTGTTGTCCAGTGTTAGCTCCAGCTTTTGAGAGATTCCTGCAGTTGCTGTTTGTGAAGTTTTCCCGTTTGCCATGTGCATTCCTGGGTCCAGAGTTTTAGTGTTTAGTTAAAAGAAACAAAACAAAATAAAGTTAGCCCTTTGGGGCTAAAGAGACTAAAGAGAGAGAGAGAGATGTTGCACTGGGAGTGGCTACAGTGTTAGCTTCACTTTGAGGAGAGATTCCAGTGCTGGGGGTAGTTTTAAAGAAAGTAGGCAGCCAGCATGTTTTCTGAAAGACAAACAATTTCAAAGAGAAAAAAAAGCCCATTGGGAGAGGAGAGGCCTACAAGCAGGGGAATTTCAAAGTTAGTTTGTTGGGGCCAGGGCTTCAGATAATTTTTTTGGGATGGAAGTCAAGTATTTCCATGGGTTTCAATTTGGAAGTCATTTCAATTTTACTGGAGTCAAAATACTTCCAGCTGTCAATTTTTTGGAAGTCAAAATAATTCCAGTCCACAAATTTTGGAAGTCGAAATACTCCAAGTCCTATAGTTTTTGAAGTCATAGGTCTTCTGAATACCTCACTGCAACCCTATCCATAGCACATCCACAGAAATACATTTCTGAATAAGTCTGGGAAAGGAAACCATGCCCAGTAAATCAGTTACTTACATTATGTGTTTATTTCATGAAAAGGGAGTCTCTTAGTTTTCATGTCAGAGCTCAGACATGAATACAATCCATGTCTGCAAGTTCACTCACCCAAGCAATCAAACCTCCTTTACCATTGGCCCAAACACACAAGCCCTGTGCAAACATTAGTCCCACCATCCCACTCAAGGAAACACAGCCAGCTACCATACCTCCCCCCAGTCAGCTCCCTCTGCCACAAGATCAGCACCCTAGAAAGACATGCACAGGCTAGTGTCAGCACAGGAAAGGGTTAAAAAGATAATCCAGTGCCAGCAGGGCAGATCTTATAATGAGGGTTGGTTGGAAGCCCTAAATATGCACATGCTACAGTCTGGATAGGAGCAGTTGGGACAGGATGGGACACACATGATTGAAACCTAGGGGGAATAAACAAGGTGAGTAGTAAATACCTGTTTGTAAGGAATATGGATGCAGTCGCCAGAGGCATGACTTTTAACTCCCAGTTTAAGATATCAGCATGGACAGCTTCCAATAGACATGTTTGGTCCCCCCCTCACCGAACACAGCCAGCTCCACACATATGCAAAGTACAATATAGACAGAGTGAGCATATAGTATATTTCTCATTTTCAAAGTGAGGTGAGTAAAGCTAAATTTAGATGAGTATGAATAACGAAAATCTTTAGTGTAAACAAGTGCTTTTTTGTTAAAGTATTTGTAGTAATTAAATAAAAACACAAACAATATCTAATTTGTCTTTGTCTTACACACACACACACACACACTTACTTGTCCTATAAACTAATAAAAGAATTTTTAAATTAAAGTGGACAGTTTTCTTGTGTTCTGAGTCAACTCTCACACCATCTCCCACACACAACACAAGCAGACCATCCTTGTACTAACATTACTAGCCCTCTACCATACCCAAGTAAACATAGTCAACCCGGGAATCAATACTGCTAGCCCACCTAAATGAAGACAGATGGGTCTCCCACCACACCATCATGACCAGTTCCTCTGAGCCATCCCACCAGCATGCATGACTACCCACACCCACAAACAAAAGCCAGCTCCCCCTTCATTCTAACACATCTATTCGACCCACCAACCCCAAGCAAACATAGCCAGCTCCTCCACTCCTTACACCAACACAGCCTGCCCCTTCTCAAACATAGACAGTCCCCCAACTAAACCCAAGGGAACAAAGACAGCTCTCCCAGCCACTGCAACAATGCAGCTACTCCTCTGCCTGTCCCCCAAATGCACAAAAATGGACAGCCCCAGACCATGACCCCAAATAATTAGTCAGCTCTACCACCTCACCAACCTGGCCAGCACCACGGTAGTGTGGCCCCCAATAAACACAGTCTATTCCCTCATTTCTCATAGCAACTCAGCTAAACAGTCAGGTCCCATGTGCCATATAGACAGACAGACAGACACACACACACACACACATGCAACACAAATATGTGGAGCCACCTAAGATCACATAGGCCCCCTTGAACACACCAGCCATCTTGCAGTCTTTCAACCTGTTGCTCCCTGCCACTCACACACACATGCACAAACACAAGAAAATACTTCCCAAAATGCAGCCAAGTATGGCATGCTTTGGCAACGTTTTGTAAGCCAAAAATAACCTTTCACCACCAGTTTAAGGTACCAACATGGTCAGGTCCCCATATCTGGCACCCTCACCCCTGAATGCCATGGCCAGCTCCACGACATGCCTGCCCTGCCCCTACCAACACAGTTAGCTCCCCACACATATATCTGGTCCTTTTCACTGCCAACATGGCCAGTTCCCAAAAACATTCACCTGTCTTGTCCTACAATGGCCAGCATTCCCACCAAGACACACACAGCCTGCTCCCCAAACCCACACATAGACCACTCCTCCCTACACACACACACACACACACACACACTGACACATACTCTTTCTCTCTCTCTCTCTCTCTCTCTCTCTCTGACAGAAAATGGCTAATGAGTCTCCATTCCCCAGTGAGTCTTCCTCCATCCAACATCCTTCTGACTCGAAACAACCACAGCCAGCCTCCTCGGCCACTGCAACAACATAAACAGCCTCTGAACCACAACATGGCCCATCCCCCGGCTGCCCCCACCCAACGGAACACAGCCCTGGCACCAACACTGCCAACCCCAACCCACCCAAGTAAACACAGCCAACCCTGTAACCAACACTACCAGCACCTTTACTAAATCCAAGTGAACACAGATGGACCCAGCACCTGCATGGCCAGTCACCCACCCAAGCAAATAGCCCACCCCATACTAGACGGTATCAGGTTTTAGATGCATTCTGGTGCATTTTGAGGGTCATTCTGACACTATTGTGCTGCTTTTAAAGCCTTTTTTGACTTGTTACACACAACCAATATCACTATCAAAATAACTGACTTTTTATTTTCTTTAAAAAAAATTGTCAAAACTAAAACAACTTCTTGATCAATACCAAGGAACAGAAACTGCATGTATCTCTAATCCATAACATGTTCACATTGGCAACTGTATTGCACAGAGGATTTACACTTGCTGTTAAAACAAAATACAGGATAAGGGACTAGATCATTTTTGAACTAAGATAGGCTGCCACCTTTTATGAATTTTTTGTCTGTCACTGTGTCACCTGTCTCAAATAAAACTGTGTCTACTGGCTAGCAGGTGTCAGTGTGGCTTAGTTGGAAGCATATCTGCTGCTGGGCCAGATGGTTGTGGGTTCTAATCCAACACTGGGATTGGGCTCATGCCATAAATGTTGTGGAGTGAGATCAGGAGAGGGTGAGGATACTATACAAGCATTTGTCAATGCCAAACGTTCGCTTGCAGGTATTTGCAGTGGTATTTGGCACTTGGACATGGCTTAAAAAAATCAGTGACAAAGAAGTACAAGCATTTGTCAATGCCTAATGTTGCTTGCTTCTATGTGCTGTTTAGGTATTTGGAAGTCATTGGAGTGCAAATATTGAAAAATCACGAACTTACGAGCGTGCATAAGAACTGCGCAACGCACGCTTGTAAAACAGTCATTTTTAGGAATTTTTTCACCAAATTTTTGACATAGCCATTTTAAGAGCTCTGCTCATGAACAGTGTCACTGTGATTTTCTTAATGTGTCCCATACATTGATTTCGCACACCGACTGCGCCATTGTGCGCTACGTGGCGGAAACACATTTTGGGCAGGATGTGAAAAATGACAGCTATACTGCTCATAAGGAGATGTGGTAAAATGGCAATGTGGAAAATCTGGAGTGAAAATATTGAAAATTTGTGAACTTACGAGCGTGCATAGGAACTGCGCAACGCACACTCATAAAACAGTCATTTTTAGGAATTTTTTCACCACATTTTCAACACAGCCATTTTAAGACCTCTGCTCATGAACAGTGTCACTGTGATTTTCTTAATGTGTCCCATATGTTGAGTTCACACACCGACTGCGCCGTTGTGCACTACATGGGCGGAAACACATTTTGGGTAGGATGTGAAAAATGACAGCTGTACTGCTCATGAGGAGGTGTGGTAAAATGGCAATGTTGAAAATCTGGAGTGAAAATATTGAAAATTCACAAACGTACGAGCATGCGTAGGAACTGCGCAATGCAGCTTAAAACAGTCATTTTTAGGAATTATTTCACCAAATTTTCAACATAGCCATTTTAAGACCTCTGCTCATGAACAGTGTCACTGTGATTTTCTTAATGTGTCCCATACATTGATTTTTGCACACCGACTGCGCCATTGTGCTCCATAGTGAAACATGTTTTGGGTAGGATGTGAAAAATGACAGCTGTACTGCTCATGAGGAGGTGTGGTAAAATGGCAATGTTGAAAATCTGGAGTGAAAATATTGAGAATTCGCAAACGGACGAATGCGTGTAGGAACTGTGCAACTACCAGAAAACAGTCATTTTTAGGAATTATTTCACCAAATTTTCAACATAGCCATTTTAAGACCTCTGCTCATGAACAGTGTCACTGTGATTTTCTTAATGTGTCCCATACATTGATTTCACACACCGACTGCGCCATTGTGCGCTACATGGGCAGAAACATGTTTTGGGTGAGATGTGAAAAATGACAGCTGTACTGCTCATAAGAAGGTGTGGTAAAACAGCAATTTTGAATATCTGGAGTGGAAATATTGAAAATTTGCAAACCTCACAATGCGTGGGAACTACTTGTCTGCGCTCGATAAAACCAGTCATTTTTACGAATTTTTTCACCAAATTTTCAACATAGCCATTTTAAGACCTCTGCTAATGAACAGCATCACCATGATTTTCTTAATGTGTTCCATACATTGATTTCGCACACCGACTGTGCCATTGTGCGCTACATGGGTGGAAACACATTTTGGACAGGATGTGAAAAATGACAGCTGTACTGCTCATAAGGAGGTGTGGTAAAATGGCAATGTTGAAAATCTGTAGTGAAAATATTGAAAATTCGTGAACTTACAAGCCTGCATAGGAACTGCGCAACGCACGCTCATAAAACAGTCATTTTTTGGAATTTTTGCACCAAATTTTCAACATGGGGTTTTTGGGATTTCATGCAGTGACTCTGAAATCACCCTTCGGGCCCAAATAACGCCATGACAGTGACATCATTCATGAGAAGGGGTCCCAAAAACCCCATGTTGAAAATTTGGTGCAAAAATTCCAAAAAATGCCTGAGATATGTAATAAAGTTGAAAACCCCATATCTAGCCCATTATACAGATTACCGGCATTTCTTCAGTTCATGGTCGGCTTTGAAGAGTGCAGACTTGTTCCAGGTCCACCGAAGATTGTCTCAAAAGCTCCGGAGATAAGTATGGGGTGAGGGGTGAGGGGAGGCAGGGTGCGCAGTGGGTGGGCGTGGGTTGTGGGAGGGAGGCTGAGAGAAGCCATGGGACTGTTTTCAATTTACAGGTTTGTAAAAAAAGCGGCGTGGGATGTTTGCCATGCTGGGGTGGGCTTCCAGCATGGCAGAAGGATGGCTGGGGCCATGGAGCCGATGGGGATTGGGCACCCCATCAGCAGACAATCGAGAGCGTTGCCACACTGGGGTGGGCTCCCAGCGTGGCAGAAAAGATTTGGGGGCGGGCGTGGCGCGGTGCTGTGTATGACAGCGGTGGTTTTCTTTGAAGGCCACCACTGTCCTTTGCCCTGCATCAATTAGTTGTGCAGGACTGCCATGCCTGCTCAATGGAGCAGGGGATTGCAGGGAGGGCACACCTCCAAAGTGTCCCATTCTCCCAAGACGTTCCTTGCGCATGCGTGCAAGTGAACGTAAAAAGTGGTCCAAAAAAAGATATAATAACAGATAGTTACCTGCAGTTCAGTTTTTCACTTTAGCTCCAGTTGTGTCTCCTCCCCTCCCATTGTTGCAATGCCACCTTCTCCTCCTCCCCCACACAAACATTCCTGAGTGCCTCCACAATGCAGAAAACCCCAAGTAGTCAGAGGGAGAGGCAGACAGAGAGATTGATTTTTAATTTAGTATAGCACCATTCCTGAGCCTGTCTCAAAGACTGAAGCCTTTCATATTTATATATTGAGGGAGTCACCTGGTCCCCTGTCAGTTAAACACTGTCAGTCAGGCAGGGGGGGTAGCTTTTACATGAAACTATGTAGCAGAGCACTTGCTGCTCTGATCATCCCAAAGCAGAGATCTGCCTGGATTCGAGACGCGGAAAGACACACTCAGGAATGTAAGGTGAATGTTGGCATAGAGCAAGAGACACCAGCAATGGATGGTGGGCCTGGTAGGGGGGCTAGTTTTAAAATCAAAGTATATAAGTGTGCCCTGAACCTGGCCTTTCCTCCTCTCCTCTCCTCCCCAACCAAACCACACTAGCAGGCTGTGCAATCCTAAGTCAGCTCTTCTGACTGTTGAATTGAAGGGCTGGGGAGGTGAGATTGGAGCAAACCAGTTTCCAAACACAAACTGAGACAAGGATGATAAATATGACACAAATAAAAAAAATTAAAAACAAAGTGTTGGACTATAACTTATTAAAAGCACATGTTTCAGAAAATATTTGGACAACAGGTCACTTTTTAAACAATCTTAAAGAATTAAAGTCAGACCAAGATGGTCTGATTTTTGAAGTTAAAAGCTGGAGGTGGAGGGTTTGGAGCCCCAAGCCAGACCAGCAGATCCTTTGCTAAAATCCCCCTTCCCCTTGATCACCACAGGAAGCAGCACCCTTAGTCTGGAACCAGAGTGGGACAAATAAGTCTGTAAGCTGGTGGTCAGCTTGAGCCCTAGCTTTTAAAAACTGGCAGCCAAATCAATATTTTTTAATGCTCATCATTGTTAAAGACTCAAAAATCACATCATGGGCAGGTAGCCATTTGGCTGGTAATTTTTGAAATCTTTTAGCCAAACCAATTATTTTAGTGGTAATTGGCTACCTGATTTGTCTCACCCTGTCTGCAACACACACTGCAGTGTGCAGTGTACCCTTCAGTCAAAAACACTTCCAAGACTATGGACCCCTACCTGAAAAAAGCTCCATTTTAAACTGAACTATTAATCACCACCCCCTATGACCACCCAAGGTCCACATACATTTTAACACCCCCCCAAACATAATCCCATGTTACTGATTACCAAACTCTGCAACTGCAGCTACCCCACAATGCTTTTTTATACATATATTTACAGTATAAAAATAACACAAACTTGTCCATGCAGAAAACTCATCCACATCTACTACCCTGTGCCCATCTGCTAGCCTTAATTCCCCCTCATCTCACTTTATTCCTCATGCATTTAAAGAATTGTCCCCCACCTTGTCCCCCCTCTGCATTATGCAGCTCTGTGTCTGCTTTTGTATCCCTGACTGTATATCTATGGTGGCTTCTTTGGGCTTAAAGGAAAATTATAAGATGATAAGCTGACCCCTGCCAACTTCTGAGTTTTCCCTGACTAGCATGCTTAACCCATAAATTAATTTTGTGTCATACTTTACCAGGCTACATGAATCCAAGCATCCCACCAGTTAGCACTTCCTTTAAACCACAACCACAGCAAACTTAGACTAGACAGGTGAAGTACAGTAAGTATGACATTGTTGTACTTCTTTCTTCAAAGTAGCAGGCCAGTAGCAAGTGCAAAGATCATCTTTTCAAAGACCCTTCACAGGCTGCCCCTTGTTACATGATCTCAGACCATGAAACTACCTTCCTGTACTGTCTGGGATGTAACAGAGACTTGACTGTTTTACATTTATTAGTTACTATTTATCTACCTTATCAACACACCAGCCAGAGCACTGCAACCTGGTACAGTGTCAGCATCCCTTCATGTCTGAATTAAATGAAGTCAATGGAAAGTGAATTTCAGAAGTGTCTCTTTGTTAGGTGTGACTGGTGAGGAGTTAAATAAAAAAAAAAACACTACATCCACATGAGAAAAAGCAGATGCCCACATGAGAAAAAGCAGGCATCAGCCCTTAACATTGTTGATAAATTAGGTCATAAATTTATTTATTTAGTTTTTTGATAACCATTGGGTATGCTAGACATAAACTGTGACTAGTTTTGGAGGCGACCCTGGAGGTTACAAAGTTATGAACATTGTTACATCAAAGTAATACAGTTTCAGATTAGGAGCATCAACACAATACAGTACATATGATAGTACAGCAAGGTAAGGTATACAAATAAACAATTACATTTGGTCATAGACAAAAAATTGACCACAAACATTGTGCGGCAGGATTTCAAAAACAAATGGTAATACAAAGCAATAGGCAGACATAGTAATTAAGGCAAGTGCTATAACAGTTGTCAGCAGAGGGCCATGTTGTACAGCATATATACATGAGTCACCACTGACTCAGCTCCAACTAGGCAAAAACATATCTAAATGGCATAAGAATCAGTTTACATAAGGCATCATAAGTACTGTGAGTAAACCCAGTGGTAGTAACAGTGGAAAGGGAAGGAGATAGGCATAAATAGGGAGGAGAGACTATAATCCAGGTGGAAAGGGAGTCAGGTGTTTAGAGGAGGATGTGAGTGATAGGGTTGCAGCTTGAGAAGATTAGGGAAGTTTATAGCAGGTGTAGAATTCAGGTTTGATGAGGCAGCTGTGTAGTTCTTTTTGAAGATGGTATGTGTGGGTGCAGTACGGGCTTCCATGGGTATGGAGTTCCAGTGTTTAGGGGCCACATGATAAAAAGCAGTGCCACCCTTTGTGATTTTGCACCTGGGCACGTGTAGTAGGGCTAGGTCAGCAGAACGTAGGCCGTGGGTGGAGGAGTGAGGCATTAGAAGAGTGTTTAGTGACATCGGGGTGTTAAACCTGATTATGTTGTCAACTAGGGAGCAGAGGGAGAGGAGACGATCTGCAGAGGGGGAAGGCAAGTTGAGGTCAGCATAGAGTTGACAGCTGTGTTTTAACTGAGGGGAAGCAGAGGCATATAGGCAGATGTTGTTGTAGGTGGTGTCCCATTTGCGAAGTGAGGCTTTAGAGGTATTGATGTAGGTGACAGAACGATAGGCAAGTGATGGCAATAGAATACCATGTGCAATTGCCAGTCTAGTGGAGGGAGTGAGTGCATGCATGACTTGTTTTGTAGGCAACCCCAGTTTTGCTGTTTATTGCCTTGCAGGTGGCCTGGATGTGTTGGCCAAAGTCTAGTATTTCATTGAGTAGTTCCCCAAGGTATTTAAATGCACTCACAGTGTCCAAGAGGGAGCCATCAAGACCAGGAATCTTAAACTGAATACGACACATTTTCAGTTTGGCGGCAGAGCTAAACAGCATGGCCTGTGTCTTGGAGACATTGAGAAGAAGTTTGTTGTTAGTGAGCCAGGATTGGACATGAAGAAAAGCAGGGGATAGTTTCAGATTTATGTCCTGTATAGAGCTGGAACTATAATACAGGACAAGATCATCTGCATAGAGGATGGTCGAGCAAGAGGGGATGTTGAGCGCAATCAGGTTTATGAAAATAGAAAAGAGGAGAGGCCCCAGTATTAACCCCTGGGGGACATCGAGTTTAACAGGGGATTCAACAGACATTGCAAAGTTGAATTTAACAACTTGATGTTGATTGGATAAATAGCTATTTATCCAGGTAACAGAGCTTTGTGAGAAGCCAAGGGACATAAGATTGATCAGTAGAATGGGGTGGTCAACCAGATTGAAAGCTTTTGTGAGGTCAATAAATATAACCCCAGTTAGGAGGCTAGAGTCCATAGCATGAAGTATGTCATTTGTGAGCTGGAGCAGGGCAGTGGAGGTGCTATGCCCTTTATGGAAACCATGCTGATATGATGAGAACAAGTTGTAGTTGGGGAGGAATTCAGTGATTTGGGTGGCTACAATCTTTTCAAGGATCTTGCTCAGTACTGATAGAATGGCAATGGGACGGTAGTTGGAGATGTCCTTTTTATCCCATTCTTTGTAAATTGGGGTGACTCTGGCAATTTTCCAGATGCTTGGGACATGTCCTTGACAAAGAGACAGGATGAAAATTCTGGCTAGTGGTGCTGCAATGGAGGGGGCCACCAGTTTGAGCAATTTTGGCTCAAGGCCATCAGACTCGACTCCTGTGTAGTCTGAGATGGCGCCTAAATGCTTGATGACATCAAGTCTGGAGATTTCTTTAAAGTGGAGAGGGGGATGTTTGGGCAAGTGGTTATCAGTTTCATGGCTGTTTATGGGTGATGATGACAGGAAAACTGCCGTGTATTTGGAGAAGTCAGAGAAATGAATGTTAAAATCATTAGCAACAGTAGATGGTTGTTACAGTGGATATCGTTCATGACCATGTTGTTATCTGAGTGATGTTTAGAGCCCAGAAATATTTTGATGTGAACCCAGAACTTTCTAGACTCTCCAGATGCATCCAATAGGAGTCCTTTACAATAGGAGCTTTTGGCTAGCCTGATTTGCTTTTTGCAGGTGTTTCGTAGGGCTCTATAGTTATTAAAGTCAGACATGAGGCCTGATTTTTTAAAGCTTCTCCAGCTTTTGTCCCTGGTCCGAAGGGAGACCAGAAGATCTTTGTGAAGCCATCTGGTTTGTTTTGCTCAGACACGCTGTGAGGTGAGAGGAAGGTGTTTGTCTTGTAGGGTCATACATTTTTCATTAAAGAAGTTGAGGGCTGCTTGAGTATTGAATGTTTGATGCAAGTAGATCCAATCAATAGAGGACACCTCATTAAGGAAGACAGCATAATCTAGTTTTGCATAGTCACAGAAAGTAATTACCTGTGGTGGAGGGGAGGGAGTCCCAGAGGGACTTCAAATGCAAAGGATTGGAGCGTGGTCAGAGATAACGTCAGGCAGAGTACCTACAGCTGCGATCCTGTCAATGTGATTAGATAGCAGATGGTCAATAAGTGTACTAGATGCAGAGGTGGATGTCACTATTATTGGATCAGAGATGATTTGGTGAGGGTTAAAATCTTGGACCAGGAAGAGAAGAGCATTATGTATGAACCCCATACAGTTCAGGTTTATTTCCCCAAGAATGAGCAGTTCATTGTGGCCAGATATGGAGACAGAGAGCTCAAGTAGCTCCATGAGGCCTGAGGTGCCACTACAGGGTGGGTTGTAGGCACATACTATGTGCAGCTTTTTTGAGCCAAGTAGGAGGATAGTATGGAGAGATTCACATGAATGTTCTGAGGGGGTTGGGGTTAGGGAGAGATTAAGATGGTTCCTAAAATAGATTGCCTTTCCCCAGCCTCATTTACAGGACCCTTTATCCTTCCTAATAAGGTTGTAGTTTGTGTGCACATAGCATCAGTGATGGAGGGTTTGAGCCAGGTCTCAGATAGAGAGAGGATGTCAGGATGATATAGAGCCACGAAGGCCTCTAGTTCAGAAAGATTTTTTATGAGGCTTCTGATATTAAGGTGTATGATTCATAGCCCTTTTTGATTGGACCAGTTCCCTATTTCACCTCCAGGTGGTGACAGAGGCCTGGATTTGTTTCTATGCTCCCCGATAGTAATAGGGCAAGTAGCAGCAAGTACCACAGCCTGTATTGCATAAACAAGTGGGTCAGGAGAGATTGGATTCTTATTTGTTTGGCTGCAAATAACAAGGCATGGTACAGCGGGAATCTCAGGAGGATCATAGGGGTAAGATCAGCATGGTTGTGAGAGGCAGTAATCATGTTGGAGTAAGTAAAATCATTTAAATTTAAAACTAATTTTGGTGTGGCTATGGGACAAAAACCGACAGAGAGCTGTTGCAGGATGAGTATTGTTAGCCCAGTGATCAACAGGGATCTCATCAGTTTGGTCATGCTACTAAAAATGTAGGTATGGATACACAGGAAAATGAGAACTGCCATCATCTGTAACAGCAGGGAGATAAGGGTTAAAGAAGGGTGTAGCTTGGATAGAGGAGAAGGAGGGGTTTGTAGTGCAGAAACAGTATTCAATAAGGAGCTGAGGTGGGAGAGGGGGTGGGCTGAAAAACCTGCATACATGTTTGTCACAGAAAGTGCCTACAGGAAGAGTGACAAAAGCGATAAGGCACAGCTAGTTTAAAATTAGATAGCGGTAGCCAATGGCAGGCTGGTGTCGATCACAGAAAGCCAATGGAAACTCCAGGTTACAAGCCGGGAGAGCCCAGTCAGTTCAGTACCTTGAGTCCGGGTTGGGGAGTGCAGCCATCAGTGCCACTGGCTTGAGATGTTCCATGGGGGTGTTTGGCTTTGCTCCAGGTGGAGAGCAGCCACTTGAGCCGTAGCTGGCAGAAGCCCTAGGTGGACTTTTTCAGCTCCAATGAGTCTGTTTTTGGATGTTTTGCACACATTTCTGGGTGTAAAATACATCAATAACACAGTTGTCTGAAGCCCTGGTTGGGGCTAAAGAGCACTCACAAGCAGCAGGATTTAAAACAAAATCAGGTCTGTTCATATGTTCATTAACAATCAGGGACCCAGAAGCAGTGGGATTTCAAACAAAAGTTAGCCCTCTGGGCTAAAGAGAACCCACAAGCAGGGGGATAAAAAAAACTAAGCTAGCCTTTGGGACAGCAGGATGCTCAAGTGTAATATGACTGCCTGCCCAGACCTGGATCTAGGGCAGTAGTTGGTCCATCTGCACCTCATTAGTACCAAGTGCATGTACTTTCAATGCAGTCTGAAGTTCTGAATGCTTGATTAGCACCTTGTTAGGTGGCCCTGGCAACTGCTATAGCAGGCCGCCAATCCATTATAACAGGTGGCTTTATAATGAGGATTCTGTGTTACTGGTTTTGGAACACAGTTTTTATTCCTGCTACAGGACTGTTCATACTAAGCATGTGTGGTATAAGTGAAGTCCACAGAATTAACTAGGGAAAGGTCAAATCACAATGGAGGTTTGACAGTGAATTATTAATAAATATTTTGTACAAGGTATGAAAATACAGTAGCATCCAAGAGTAGTGGAATTTTAATTGCAGGTGGGGATGGCTCTTAGCCCACCTCTGGGATGCTTTTAAAGCTGTATTAAGAGCCTTCATCATTTCTTTTCATATAAAACACCCACATGAGACAGATTAAGCAAACAAAAAAGATCTGCTATTGGAAAAACAACACAAATAATTTGATACAAAAAAATAATTGAAGGAAATAACGATTTATGAAGAGATGATAAACAGATACAGTTATAGGATATTCTAAATAACCAAATTGAAAAAAAAAATCTATATGGTTAAACCTAGTTTTACCACAAAGACAAAAAACTGGTAAATTATTGGCCTGCACAATAAGAAAACATAAAGAAATTACACAGCAACATTTAAAATACATGAAAATAAGATAGTCAACACAGATCAGCAAATAGGAGAAGCCTTTAGACAGATTGTACTTACATATCAACAATAATGCAACTGAGAGGGAAATGTTAGAATATGTTAAACAAAGCCAGTGCCAGAAATCCACATTGAGGGGGATTATTTTACAATTCAGAAAATAGAACAGGCTATATATAATTTGCCAAAGAACAAGACACCAGGCCTGGACAGATTAAACATCTGAGTCCTATAGCTTTTAAACTCATTCAGCCCTGGAGTTAAACAACTATTACTTCCATGGTTAGAACTGATAGCTAGAGAAATTATGGATAATATCACTATTCCTAAATTACTGCTAGAAGCACTAGCGATTTTAATCATAAAGAGAACAAAGACGCTTCATCCACTGATAGTTATCATCCAATTGCCTTCCCCAGTGTGGCCAACATATTGAATAATACAAGGGTTGTGTGCTTAAAGAGTATTTTACACACACCCGAGGTGTTGGATGCTACATAAAACTCCAAGAGAAAAGCTCAAAGGGTTTATTTAAGCTTCCAACACACAATCCCATATTTTATTTTATATAATTGCTTGATATAATTTTTGTGCCTGCAGCAGTTATGTAAATTAAAAGATGTTCCAGTACGACTGTGGACCTGTCAGATTTCAGCTTGGTCCGCGGGCCAAAGTGCCAGCAGCAAGATTACATTTTTCTTTTTTTTTTTCCTTCATTTTTTTAAGAGCAGGACAGTTTACAGGACGTTAGTCCAGTGTTTTTTTTAAGAACTCACTGCTAAATCCTAGTAGCGGTGAAGTCTCCATCCATTGGCAGCTGGCACTAAAGAAGAGAAGAGCCACAACTGGCACCTGCATAGACCTAGGGAAACCTGGTGCATGTTCACTGTTATAACCCCTGGATTATAACGATGAATAATAACCAGGTTTCTGATAGGGAAAGAAAAATACCCAGTAATTATAAAATAATTGCTACCATAATAATGTAGAGAATAGAAGGTGAACTTTCCACATTTAATAAACAAAAATTAGACTGCCTACATAAGGGGAAGAAAAACAGCATCAAGGCATAAGAAATGTGCATATTGCCATATAAATACAGAAAGAAAACACAATGAAGCTTTTGCTCTTTCAGTGAATGCAACAAAAGCCTTTGATTTGCTCAAATTGAAATGTGTATTTGTTTGTTTAGGATAAGTAGGGGTGCCAGACAGTATATTAAATATAAGTATTGTAATAGCCTGATTTAAAATAAATCAGTATATTATGGATTCAATAATCATGGCAAATGGGGTAAAACTGGGCTACCCATAATCTTCTGTGTTGTCTATAATTCCATTAGTAACATTATTACCACACATTTGTGGTAACATCAGTATATCAGGAATCCATTTAAATAACTTAGAGCTTAATATCAGTGCTGATGCTAATGATAGTATGATGCTTATTACTCAACCACTAACATCGTTTCTAGAATTAATGTCTGAATCTCCTAGGTTGTCCCACCTGTCTGGTTATTTTCTGAATAAACCAAAGTCCACTATACTTCCAATTATTGCCTTTTCTGAAGAAACAATAAGGATTACACAGAAAATGAAAAAGAGAACCACATAAAATATCTTAGTTTATTTTTGACAAACAACCTTCGTAAAACAGTTTCTATAAATATAAGCTAAGTACAAAGCAGAATTAGAAATTTACTGGGCCAGCCCAGTAGCGCTGAGTGTTGATGCACTGGATGCCACACCTCACACCACACCAGTGACCTGGGTTCGGGAACGAGCCCGGGGTGCTGAGGGTCAGCTGGGAAGGAGAAGGGTGGAGCACCCAATGGCTGCTCTCCTTCTCCAGGGGGGTTCTCTGCAGGCTCCTGCCACAATACCGCCATCTGGGGGAGCCCGGTGGTAGGTGTGGCATGTTAGAGTAGCAGCAAGGGTATTGGGTGGATGTTGGTAGGGGGTGGAGCGGGAGGCACATCTCAGCACACCTCCTTTGCATGCCGACATCTAGGGGAGCTCACCAGGAAAAAGGAGGAAATGGAGCCTGTCACTTCTAGGTGACGACTCCTCCGAAGCTGGACCACATCACCCGCGCTCACTGGGGCAGACTCCAATGTGAACCACTCACTCTACCATTGTGTGGGGGAAATGCTTGGGGTGACCTTCCCCCACCCTGTACTGGGGGGTATACTGGGTTACCTGAGGGCTTTCTGAGCGAATGGACACTCTTGGAGCAGACTCCTGGGGGCACCATGGGACGTTGTGGAAGGCTGCTTGAGGGGTCTGAAAGAGTGGAGTGCCAGTGCTGGTAGGAGGATAAACATAAGGTTAAAAAAAAGAGTTAGAAATTTACTGGACTCAGTATGAGCAGGGAGGCCATAGATACATGGACATGGGTGGCTGACTTTAGGTGAGTGGACTTCAGGAATATGTGGAAAATGCTGAAAGTGTTCCTGGGGAGGATTGGGACAGAAATGGATGCACAGCAGAAATGGGATTGTATCAAACTTGGGCTGAGGGAAGCTAATGAATCATGCACCAGGACTTTGAGTAAAAAGATTAGGGCAAAGAAGTCATGTTGACTGAACAGGAAGGTATTGAGTGGGATAAGGGCAAAGAAAGCTGCTTTTAGAAATTTCAAGAGGTCTGATAGGGAAGACAATAGGGAGTTGTATGTGAGGAAGTCCAGGGAGTTGACCAGGCTTGTCAGGGTGGCCAAAGCCTCCAGGAAGTAGAGGCTAGCTCAAGGCATCAGGGAAGGGGAGAAGGACTTCTTCAGATATGTGAGGGAGAAAAGGCATTGTAGAGACCAGATAGTGAGGATCAGGGAGGATGTGAGATGGGTGGAGAGGGTGATGGAACAGGTGAAAGTATTAAACAAGTACTTCTATTCTGTGTTCACATAGGAGAAGGATAGGCAAATACCTCCATGGACGGGGATGGTGGGCATTGGGGGAGGGGTCACTGATGGGACAATTATGGTGAGTAGGATGCTGGAGGGTCTGAAGGCACTAAGGGTGGAGAAGGCACCTGGTCCATATGGTATTCACCCCAGGGTGTTGAGGGAGATGGCAGAGGTATTGGCTGGGCCACTGGTGAACCTGTTCAATACCTCCCTGGATACGGGTTATGTTCCACAGGATTGGAGGGAGGCACACGTGGTACCCATCCACAAGAGTGGACCAAAGGATGAACCAGGCAATTACAGACCTGTGAGCCTCACTTCCATTGTTGGCAAACTCATGGAAGCAATCCTGAAGGAGTGACTGGTGACCTTCCTGGAGGAGAATGGTCTCCAGGATGATCAGCAGCACAGATTTGTATTGGGAAGATCATGTCAGACCAACCTAATAGAGCACTACAACTGGGTGATGAGAGAGCTGGATCAGGGCCATGCAGTAGATGTTCCGTATTTGAACTTCAGCAAGGCCATCGATTCAGTGCCTCATGGGAAGCTGGGGGGAAACTGGAGTGTGTGGGGTAGGGACAAAGATGGCAAGGTGGATAGGGAACTGGCTGAAGGGGAGGCAACAAAATGTAGTGATGGTGGGGAGGATCTCATCCCCTACGGCAGTGATGAGCGGGGTGCCACAGGGCTCTGTGCAGGGTCCAGTGTTGTTTGGGTTGTTCATATCGGATGTCTCACATGAAGTTCAGAGCTGGATTAGTCTGTTTGCGGATGATACTAAGATGGGGATGGTAGTGGATGATAGAAAAGAGTGACATGGGCTACAGAAAGACCTGACTAAACTGGAGGAGTGTTCAGTGATGTGGCAGTTGTGATTCAATGTGAAGAAGTGCAAGGTTATGCACTTTGGAGCAAAGAACCTGAGGAGGGAGTACTGGCTGGGATGGGTTCGGTTAGGCGCCACTGAGGAACAAAACTACCTGGGGGGGGGGGTGATCATAACAGGGAACATGAACAGCTCCGCTCAGTGCAGGAGGGCAGCAGTTAAGGTTAACATAAGGCTGGGGTTTATATCATGAAGTATTTCATCCAGGCATAGGGATGTACTCATGCCACTGTACAGGTCACTGGTCAGGCCGCACCTGGAGTATTGCATACAGTACTGGTGCCCATATCTGAAAAAAGATATCAGGCTACTGGAGGGGGTGCAGTGCAGGGTAACAAGAATGGTCCATGGGCTGGAGAGCAAAACCTACTAGGATAGACTGAACATGTTGGGACTGTACATGCAGGAGGAGAGGAATGATTGGGGGGATATGATTGAGACCATCAAGTACTTGAAGGGGATCAACAGGATGGGCAAACAAGGGTTGTTGACATTGAAGAAGGGAAGGGAGACAAGAGGGCATGGGTTTAAGTTGGAGGGTGGCAGATTTAAGGGAGGGAGAGATGAAGAAGCATTATTTCACAGAGAGAGTGGTGGCAAAATGGAACACACTGCCAGGGGAGGCGATCTCCTGCAGGACAGTGAGCAGCTTCAAAAGGGCATGGGACAGGGTGTGTGGGTGGTCAAGGTGATGGGGGGAGAAGGACAGTACAGTTGCAGTCTAGGGTGCTAGCTGTACAATTACGCAGACTTGATAGACCTAGTGACCTGTTTCTGCTGGTAGATTCGTATGTTCATATGACTGGTGGAATACCCTATTATTTTCATTATGGAGAAGAATTTAAACCTTCAAAATGATGGTGTTGCCATATCTTTTACATTTGCATTAGGGGTTAAGCTGCTCAATAACTTCAGAAATAGTCAAAACATTTAGGAATATCTTTGTGAAATTCTTATGGAGAGGGTGCAGCCCTTCTATCACTTTGTCAGCACTATGCATTATAAGAGACTGTGGCGGCATGGGTTGCCCTGACCCTTGGGTATATTGCCATGTGGTTAGATTAAGTAACACATGGGCGTGGGCTATAGACTTAGAGGATAAGAGAACTGCTGCAGCACCATTCAATTATTAATGTAACAAAGAAAATCCAAGTGCATCTATAAACTCAATATTGTTTTTTCCCCAAACTACAAATACTAGGAAACAGCACATAGAGTAAGCCAGTGCGCTTTTTTCAGTTTCAGTAAGCTTTATTTTAGTAACCTAAAATGTGGCTATATTTTCGAGATTTCAGCCTTAAAGCCTGAATTGAGAAAAACTGCATTAACAGGTTATGTGTGAAGTTATAGCAGACTACAGCTGAAATATTGAAACTGCCACAGTGGAAGAACTGCTGGACAACTCCAGAAAAATATATAGAAGGGCAGCTTCAAGGTTGAAGCAGCATTAACCTGGAAATCTGAAGCTAGATAATGAAAAACTCAATCCTTGGGAAAATAACTTTTAAGGACTGGTATTGTATGAAACTCATCAAGCTAGAGGGAGACTGAACTGTGAGTCAAAAATTGGACTGTTTTACTCAAATCAATAGAATACTTGTTTAGAGAACACAGACTTACACTTAAGAGTGTCTTTTATGCATTGTTTGAATACTGTGTGAAATTTTCTGTAAAAGCATAAATAGTAGAAAGTGATTGTGCTTTTCTATAATCCTCCACTAGTAGGTTAGTACAGAGGATATAAGAACACAATTATGGTAAAAGAAAAAGAAAACAACTATCCTTAAAACAAACCCACAATGTTAGAAGAGTGGGATGGAATAAAAAATGAACAATAAAACTGAGGAAGGGAAATTCATGAATTATTTTATTTTGCCTGGCTCTCATGTTTCAGCTGGGGAAGGAGACTGTAATGACATTTCAAATTCAGTTATTTCAGCAGGGATCTGTACTACTGCCCAACATGAATTTGCCCAACAAATAAATTCCCAATGCCAACATCCTGACAAGATTGAAAGCTCGACAATCAATCAATTGACACACAGAATATTGACTTTTATTTGCCTAATGCTGCATTTTACATTAGCTTGCAAATCAAAACTGATACACAGTAGGACTCAACAATAGCAGAGCAGCATTTACAAACAATGGGAGCTATGTACTATTCAGGCGCAGGTATGTGAAATCACCGCACATTCCACCTGCACAGCTGCACACCCACAGACAGGTGCGCCCACACCAGCATGCATAAATGCTGGCCACCTATCTGTGGCTCCACCCCCCTATGTGTAGGATTCCTCAGGGTGGCTGGGGGAAGAGTCGATGTCCCAGGTGGGTATCCAATGGGATGCCTCCCTGGGCTCTCCAGTTGATCCCTCATGTAGGGAGGTGCAGGTCCAGGGCTGTGCATTCCAATTGCAGGCACCTGGACCCACATGGCACCATCCCATCCTAGTGCCACTGCTCCCTTCTAGTGATGGGCACTCACCTTTTCAGCTGTGCCTGCCATCTCCAGCTGCCCAGTGGTCAGGGGAAGCATGGTGAGCCCTGTCCCTGTCACCCAGTGACCAGTGGCCTGTGTACATGGGGTTGTGCAGTGAGTTATGGCAGGTTCCTCCCTGCCTTAATCTGTGCCCCACTCTGCACCTATGTGGCCAGCACTATGCAGATTCATGCATACTGCATAATGCTGGCATGCCCCCAATATGCCCCATGCCCACCACCCAGCGTGTTGCTGTCTGCACAGCCAGGGGATCAGGTGCGTAACCTCTGCACACCCATGTCGTGTATGCCACATGGCCACCGCTCTGTGGCATTCACGTGGACAATGCCAATGTTCCCCATTGGCATTGTGCAGAGGGCCCATTTACAGCAGCAATAAAATATATTATAGGTGAAATATAAGCTTACCTTGACCACAGATTGTCCTGTCCTCTCCTCAGTAAATGAAATGAAAAGGAATCAAATTTTATTAAATATCATATCCAAATTCTAAAAACTGATACTGTGTTAAAAGCAAACTTTTCAACATTTGTGTATTATTAAAAGCCATGCTGGCAGTTTACAAGCTCTTGCTGATAGCTATTCCTCTGATATATTCCATTGTAGAGTGAGTTGATCAGTCCATAATAATATTTGACATTTTTTCTTCCCTCTTTGCATAACGTTTTTTGAGAGGTGATTTTGGGAGACCACGACTGATTTTTTTCAATTGTGCTGTCAGTGTTTATTTGCTCTTTCTGAAACTCTGATCTAAATCTATGTACCTCAACATGTGAGCTACCAATTAACACTCCAAGTTTCCTATGCCAGGCTTCTACATTGTTTTGTGTTCTAGTGAAGCCATTTTCCATTTGCTTATGTGCCAACAAGAACTGGGGTGGGAAAAGTGGGGGGAGCCACGTACCACTGTGTTATTTTGCATTCACCTTCTAATTCTTCCAAGGACATAATGTTCTTCAAACCAGTTTATTATACCATTGCATGACAATGGCATTTGATGGTGTAGCTCTTCAAAACAAGGCACAATATATTCTGGAGGCCGAAATGTAAGTACAACTAAATGTCTAAGTTGTAAGTTGAATTCAGGATCATTCCCATTTGTGGTGTCCAGCTCAACACTGTATCTTTCTCCAAACAATCCATCCCAGGTGAAAAAGACACCCCTTATTTTGGCATGACAGAAATTCAGCTTTACAGACATTTACTGCCGCCTGCTTGAAATCCGTCATTATGAGTGGTGGTACCAAGGTAAGGTTGTATTCGTCCTCATTATCATGAAGATCCTGGAATAGGTGAATGTAGGTATTGAGTGACTCGCTGCATATGAGTGAAGAAACTAGAGGCACTATGCTTTATGTATCTGGGGCTCCCACAGTGGCACTAATAGAATAGAATTGGTGGAAAATTGGGGGAACAGTCTTAAAAGTGCCATCCATAATCCAATATGGAGCCACAGACAGCTTTTCTAATTTATTTGTTGTTGTAAAAATAAGCAGCTTTTCTTCTCCAAAAAAACTATTCTCTGGCAACGAAACTTGCACCATTTACATGTTTCAGGCTGTCAGATATTTTCAGATCATCTAATCTGCAGAGTTCAGGTGAAGCATATTGCCACCTAGCTCTTTTTACAATTTGTTGAAGGGTCTGCTTGTCTGGCATGTTCTGCCTTACCTATTCAGATACATTTGCCATCTGTGGCTGAATTAATTGAGCTGGGGAGTCATTATTTGCCAAAGTGCAAGATTTTACAGGTGCTACTACTTGAGCAATAGGAGCGTCAGTAGCATCTGAAGAATGACCACCCACTAGCACAGTTGACGCTCAGACAAGACAGTTCAAAGTCTTCCTGCTTTTTGGCAGCACCAATAAAAGAGATCTCTGCAGTTGCACACCTTTACATTTAAATATCCCAGTAGCAGATCTTTTCATTGCCTCTCTGGGATTGTATCATCAAACAAACAAACAACAGCTTCAGCCATGGTGTTAATTCACAGCAGTACAGCACAGCTACTGACACTCGCTGACAAAGCACTGCAAAGCTGGCAAAGCACTGAAAAGGTCACTGTTGATGTATTTATCAGAGACACCTAAACGTTTTAATTAGTGCCAATTAAAACAAGCAGTGATGTACTGTATGCTGATGTGCGATCAGATTTTGCTACTCAGATTGATTCATTGCCCAGTTTCAGTAGCAATTTGGAAGTTCTTTATCTAACTGAAAAAGTGAATGACTCTGTTTGGCTCTTGTATGGTTTAATGATGGAAAGTAAACTTTGAAGTTACATTGATTTTACTTTTGAACTCCTTTTATTTTCACAAACTTCACCATAGAAGTAGTTATGCCCATCTGGTAGCTTTAAAAACTCAGGTGTAATTTATTTATTTAACATAAAGTTTGTTTTTTAGTCCTGAATTTAAAGGAGCTCCTTTTCTTCTTTTTTTTTTCACTATTCACTGTTCACTATTGCCTGCTTTTATATTTACATATTTATATTTACATTTATAGTGAATTCTCCATGAATTTCTATGGCGTTTCATGGAACAAAATTAATAAAAAAGACAAAGAACTTGAGAAGAAGTTTGGATTTTCAAGTTTCACTGAAGGGCTAGTAGTATTAAACTCCAGACGAAAGCCAAATTTGGCTATGGACAAGTTATGGACAAGTAACTTTTTTGGTGGTCGATTTTCTGAAAATAATTGATTCCTTCTGTGGATCTTCTGTTTTTAGCGGACTCAATCAGAGATGCTTCCAGATGAGCGGTAAAAGACAGTGACTTTTCTACACATTGACAACATTAAGTTGGGCAAGCTGTGATTGATTCTATGGACTTTGTGGGGTTCTGAGAAGGACTATCTAGAAATGAACAAAGAAAGTGTTTCTTTAAGTGTCATTTGATAAAATGTTGGAAACATTCGGTACTTTTGGCATGTGATTTGAGTGTTTACTTTCTTTCTTTTTCCCTACTGTTAAGTACTAAATCTTAAATCTTATCTAGGGCTACAGATTATATCAATATTTAATCCATAAATATGTATACTCGCATTGGAAAGATAGTACTTAAGGATACCAAGGGGAGGGGAAAGGGGAGAATGATTATTACCCATACTGAAAAAATAAGGAAGGTAACAGTGTTATTGGTAAAAAGGGACTACAAAATTGCAACAGTCTACAAAATGGTTTACAAAGGAAAAAGAAAAATGGTTGTGTATTTATGCAGGACTTATTTATTTCTACTTCCACTCCTAAGGATTTATTGGGATCCTCACTTTCCCCAGCTTCCCTGTACCAGCTTAAGAAGGAGTCAGTGTTTAAATCCAAAATAGAAAATGTTTATATTAACAAAGAATGTAGTGAATTAAGGATGGAACACAGCGAACTCTCAAGTAGGAGGGCCACAAATTTAGATATTTCTGACTCATTGGTTTTAAATGAATCCCCCAAATCTGATCTAAACAGAGGAGGAAATAATATTAAATATGCTAATTCATTTATTTCTAACATGGGATTCAAAACTAAAGGGGAGCAAAAAGTCTTAAATGGAACATGCCCCAAAATTAAACAAATCCGTCAAGGAAAAATAATTGATTTCTTTTTACATAACCCTAAAAGAAATCTGCTGGAGCTTTCACAAAATAAGTTGACCCCAATGCAATTCTCGAATCATCGTGCCATTGACACTTTTAATCAAGAGCCAGAAATTTAATTGCATCCAACACAGACTGAATTTTTTAGCCCAGGGAAAACAAATAGTAGTATAGATACTTATTTGGGTCATTCAATAGATTCACTTACATTGGCTGGATCTCCAGAAAAAATGTTTACTAAATTGGATAAGGAAGTCAAAGCTATAGAAACAGACCCAGAATTTTTCAAACAATGTCCTGACACGATATCAAAATACACGATTAAAGTATCAACACATCCAATAATGACCAATATAGTCCTTTTAGAGGCCTATAACAGCCTAAAACATCATATTGAAAGTTTATCTGATTTCATAATCAATTTCCCATCAGAACTGAATGAAAAATTTGAAAGTTTGGGGAAAAATAAACATGATAAGTTAACTCAAAGACCTTCTTTCTCCCCTATTTTAATTCCCCTTTCACCAAAAAATAAAAAAAAAAGCAAATAAGAACAAAACTGGATCATCACCTAATAAAGATGGAAATTCTAAAATATCCAATAAAAAACAACTTATACATAAAAAAGGAAATATTTCGTAAAACATCAGGGAATATTTCTAACAAGATTAACTTAAACATGATTGATAAGACCTTGGGGAGAAAACTGATTGGGAATGATTCTGATGATTTACCTACAATTTCCTTATGAAAAGAACACACAAATCTGAATAAACACAATGATCAAGAGGCAGTAAGTAATAAGGATAATTCAAACTCAGGAGCTGATTCAAATCTTTTTCTACAACAAGACCCATTAATCAACTACCTACACCTATTTCCTCCAATTGTAACCAGCTTATTTTTACAGGGAATGAAGTGGTCTTCAAACTTGAAAATATTTACTTAAAACCTTATGAAACACATGAAATGCTCTTTGCCTTAATGACTTATTTATTTCAATCAGAGCTAGAAATCCCAGAGGCAGTGAATAGTATTAGGTGTGTCTGTCGAGGCATAACAGTGCCTAACTTCCCAGTGTATATCATTTTATCTGACATGGATGTAGCAAAAAAATCTGGGCTAAACAATGCTTTTTAAACAGTTTAGATATTTCATTCTCTTCTCCTGTAAATTGGTCGACCATTTGGAAACAGGTGTACAGGACAAATAATTTATCTCCTATATCTCTTACTCTGGAATATATAAGTTCCACTTTATGAACACTAAATTGGAACATTAACAGAAACCCCCAATCAAACTGTCTATCTCTGTTTGGAGTTGAAAGATTTGAAGGGAAAAACAATCAATCACTTTTTCTTTTTATCAAGTCACTTCTTATGGTTTGCACAGGCACTGAGATTTCCACTATGGAACTAGGGTCTATTAGGAGAGCTCATACAGATGATATAGACACCCAAATAGACATAGAAATAAAATCTTTACCTTTAAGATTAAGTAGACAGATAACTTTATTAAAAGTAGAAAGGGTCTTATTTAGGGTTTAAAAAAAAGAAAGAAAAGAAAGACAGTCAGTGTGTGTTCTGTGCAGGGAAGGGTACTGTATCAGCTGACTTTGCTAAACCGGTAGGAGGAAAGAGAGCTTACTTGGGGGTGTGGTTTTGACACTATAAAAGCAGGTGAGTCAAATTACAACTTCCTTGTGCTAGCCTTTTCTCTTACTAATTGCCCTCCATCCCACCCACCCACCCAAAGCCAGTTCTACTTTTATAGCCACTGGATTTGACTGTCAACAGGAACTTCCTGTTTGGCAGTAGGAAGGAAAGGATCATAGAGAAACACTGGTTTTGTCAACCCTAAAGGAAAAGTAGCTCACTCTCCCCCCTAGCTGCTGGGGGTCTGATATTGAGCAAGGAAGAAGGAGGCTACTGAAGAAGATAGGAAGTTACTGTCCCAGAACAGGAAGGGTGAGAGTTGTAAGGAGAGGAGAGAATAAGCATCCAGAGAAACAGTAGAGAGGACACAAAATAAGACATGATAGGAGTGGTGCAGTGCAATGGCTGTGAGGTGGCAGTGTTCTGGGGACATTCTGGAGGCTGCGATGCTGCCCTATTTGCAGGCACCTCTCTGGTCTGAGAGAGGAGGTTGCCCATCTCCAGGCTGACCTGGCTAGGATTCGTGAAATCTCCTCCCCCACCCAGGGACCACCAGGGCCAATGCCACTACCTCAGAGGTTGCCAAGAAAGAGGAGAGGCTGGACCAGGGTGGGCTCAAGGAGGGAGAGGGTGGTGGAACAGAGTTGCATCCCTCCAGCTGTACCTCTCCACAATTCATTCGCTCTTCTCATGGATAGTGGTTCCTCTATGGAGGCGCCTGCAGTGGAGACCAAGGAGGATGCTGGGAACCTTCACAAAGGAGACCCACAGGAGGGTGGCATGGGACCCCACAGGGGAAGGAAACAACTCCTGGTGGAGGACTCAATCATTAGGGGAGTAGAAATGGGGAAGGAAGGGGGGAGAGGGAGGTAAGGTGCCTTCCTGGCGCCATGGCTTGGAGGGACAGGAATCAAATCTTCAGGATCATGGGAGGAGCTGCAAGAGGGTGGGAGCTGGATGTCATTGTCCACCTAGGGACAAATGACCTGGCTAGGAATGGGATCAGAGCAGTGCAAGAGGAGTTTGTAGAGTTGGGAAGGGGCCTTAGACAAGTAAGCATCACGGTAACCTTCTCGGAGGTGCTGTCTGTATATGGCAAGGGAGATACTAGGGCACTTCTCACCAGGGAATTCAATGAGTGTTTGAAAACTGGTGTGAAGCTCAGGTTTTTGCTTCATTGGGGACTGGGGAGCCACCTGGAGGGATGCAGACCTGTACTGGTGCGATGGTCTGCATCTGTCCGGGGGGAACCAGAATCCTAGGTGAGAGGTTTAAATGCTTCATTGGCAAGCATTTAAACTAACCAAGGGGGGAGGCACTGAAAAAGAGCAGGGAAATCCAAGCCTCCCTCCACAAAACATGGTGATTAGTGAGGTAAACACCAAGGTACAGAAGTTATTTGGGAGCAGAACAGATTTAAATGTAAAAAAAGGCAAAGGCAGTAAGGACAGAAATGGGGCTAAAAGGGGTAAGGCTATCAAAAAGTGGAGGGTGGTGAGTACCAATCCCCATAGTCTGTGTAACAAGCTCCCTGAACTAGTGGCCTTGATGGAAGAGGGTTGTCTGGATATTGTGGCAGTCACAGAAACATGGTACACAGAGAACCATGACTGGGATGTCAACATATCAGGATACACAATCTACAGGAGGGAGAGGGTGGGTAAAAGAGGAGGAGGAGTAGCTCTCTATGTAAAGGAAGGGATCAAAGCAATGGAACTAAAGAGTAAACAGGGAGCAGATGAGGCACTTTGGGTCACCTTGGAGACAGGAAATGGCACCACAATCTGCATGGGGGTTGTATACAGACCCTCATCTCAGGGGAAGGGAATGGACAAGGAAATGATAGAAGGCTTTCTTAGAATGGCAGAAAAAGGGGAGATATTGTTGATGGGGGACCTGAATATGCCAGATGTTAACTGGAGCACCTTTGCTGTGGCACATCCAAGAGCATGGTCATTCTTGATGCCCTACGGGCATGCCTCAGACAGCTAGTATTGGAATCCACTTGGGAGGAGCAATCTTAGACCTGGTACTCTCAAATGGGGATGGAGAAAGAATCTCAGATTTAGAAGTGGGTAGCCATCTGAGAACAAGCAACCACCAAACAGTGTGGTTCACGATAAATACAGCCATACAATCAAGCCATACAAGGCAAGAGTACTGGACTTTAGGAGGGCTGACTTTGGGAAAATGAGAGAGTGCCTCAGAAAAGCACTAGCAAACAGGCAAGAAGGAGGGGTGGAGGAACAATAGGGAGTGATCAAAACAGCCATCACAGAGGCAACAAGCCTTTGTGTAAAGCAAATCAATAAAACACAATGAAGGGAAAAAATGCTATGGTTCTCAAAAGAGGTGGCAGGGAAGGTTAAGGAGAAAAGGACAGCATTCAGGAAATATAAGGAAACACAGAAGGAGCAGGACAGAGAACTTTATCAGTTAAAAGCGAAAGAGGCTGGAAGGCAGTCAGAATAGCAAAAGCCCAAACTGAGAAAGGATAGTCAATTCTGTTAAGAAGGAGGATAAGACGTTTTATAGGTACATTAGGGAGTGGAGAAAGACCAAAGGAGGGATACTGAAGCTTAATAAAGGAAAGGGAATGTGGGTAGAGGGTGACAGTGAAAAAGCAGGGTTACTGAATGGATATTTCTGCTCAGTATTCACAAAGGAAGAGGAGGGGGAGCTACCTAAACCAAACAAGAGAAACACTCTGAAGATGGGGGTCAATACCAGTCCATTTACAGAAGAAAGTGTTCTGAAAGAACTAATAAAATTGAAGGTGGACAAAGCAATGGGGTCTGATGGGATTCACCCAAGAATTCTAAAAGAACTAAGTGTAGAACTAGTGACACCGCTGACTACTCTCTTTAACAAATCATGGAAGGATGGGGTGGTACCCGAGGACTGGAGGAGGGCAGATGTGATTCCTCTTCACAAAAGTGGGAGCAGGAGAGAGGCAGAAAACTACAGACCAGTTAGTTTGACCTCAGTGGTAGGGAAAATGATGGAATCACTTCTGAAGGAAAGAATTGTTGAGTACCTAGAGGCCAGTGGGGCACAGGACCCAGAGCAGCATGGATTCATGATGGGAAGGTCGTGTCAGATGAATCTAATAGATTTCTTTGACTGGGTGACCAAAGTAGTAGACCAGGGAGGGGCTGTGGACATGGCCTACCTAGATTTTAGCAAGGCATTTGATACAGTCCCACACAAAAGATTAATACACAAGTTAGCCAGCCTTGGAGTGGGTCCCAAGGTGGTAGCCTGGATAAAAAATTGGCTAGACAACAGGACACAAAGGGTAGTAGTAAATGGAGTACACAGTGAAGAAAGAAGGGTTACTAGCGGGGTACCGCAGGGTTCAGTACTGGAACTGGTCCTTTTTAATGTCTTTATAACTGACATTGCAGAGGGACTGGAAGGAAAAGTATGTCTCTTTGCAGATGACACAAAGATTTGCAACAGGGTTGATACACAAGATGGAGTGGAAAGGATGAGAAGGGACTTGGCAAGGTTGGAGGAATGGCTAAATGTATGGCAGCTCAGATTCAATGCAAAGAAGTGCAAGGTAATGCACATGGGAAACAAAAACCAAGGGGAAGCATACACAATGGGGGTGAGATACTGACAACAGTAAAAATAGAAAGGGACCTGGGGGTAATTATATCAGATGACCTAAAGGTGGGCAAGCAATGTGAGAAGGCAGTAAGGAAGGCTGGGGGGATACTGGGATGCATAGGAAGAGGCATCAATAGCAGAAAACAGGAAGTTGTTATCCCTCTGTACAGACAGTTGGTGAGACCCCATCTGGAGTACTGTGTGCAGTTCTGGAGACCCCATCTCCGCAAAGACATAGACAGAGTGGAGGCTGTCCAGAGGAGGGTAACTAAAATGGTGCAGGGTCTGCACCAGAAGACATACGAAGAAAGACTAAAGGAGCTTAATATGTATACCCTTGAGGAAAGAAGGGAGAGAGGGGACATGATAGAAACTTTCAAGTACCTCAAGGGAATTAACAAAGTCCAAGAGGGTAGCATCTTCCAGAAAAAGAGATGTGCAAGAACAAGGGGGCACAATTTGAAGATACAGGGGGGACGGCTCAGAGGTAATGTGAGGAATTATTTTTTCACTGAGAGGGTTGTGGATGCATGGAACAGCCTCCCTGAGGAGGTAGTGGAGTCAAGAACAGTGGGGGACTTCAAGAATGCATGGGACAGGCATAAGGCAGTCCTATTGGAGGGTAGGAGGAAGTAAGCTGTTGGTTAACTAGGATCTGCAGCTTATCTGTTAGGTAGGAAAATGGGCAGACTAGGTGGGCCAAGCGGTCCTTATCTGCCATCAAATTCTATGTTTCTATGTTTATTTAGGGAATTACTGTCCAAGGCTTGTATGTTAGATAGAGTGCACATACATTTGATTGATCCCCACTTTTCGGTAATTACTAATAACTCTAATCTGGAGAAGACTGATGTCTCATGATGATGTCCTTTACAATATCTTTCTTCCCCCAAAAAATATTGGAGAGAGTTCAACTTACAAAGATATACTCTCAACAGATTCTGTCAGTCTCCTAACATGGAATATAGCTGGCTTGGGGACCAAACTGAACGATAGCATTGGAGTGAATTCATTACACAATTTGACATTATGTTATACCAAGAAACATGGATGTCAGTAGAAGTATCTCTCAACGGTTATGAGGCTTTCAGTTTACCAGCATTAAGAGAAAAAAAATATGGCAGATTAAAGGGAGGTTTAACTACTCTTGTTACAATTAGAAATGGTATTCAAGTCCTCTACCAAGCTGCTTTTAGAATTGTCTCTCTATTAGATGTAATAAAATGGGATTTGCTCACCTTCTTGGTTGTTAATGTATATGCTCCCCTGGGCCTCCCAGTAAATGCTTTGGAAAATCAATGGGCTGAACTATGGCAAATTATTGACTCCATGTATGTAAATCATAATATTGATAGTATTCTGGTAGGAGGAGATTTTAACGCTCGTATCTCAAATTTTAACATTCTTCGATCTCTTCAATCTCTCATGTTTATAGGTGATTTAAAACATAGAAAATCTGCAGACACATGCTTAAATATGGCTGGGTGTAAGTTAAAAGACTTCATTATAAATAATAACCTGCTGATCCTGAATGGAAGAGAATTGGGAGACCCAGATGGGACACACACATATTATTCCCCAAAAGGGAAGAGTGTTATTGATTTTGTTTTAATTTCACCAGAAAGTTACGAGTGTGTAAAGAATTTTCAGATAATAGCAAGACCTGAAAGTGACCATGCTGTGCTGATGGTTAGTTTCGATATCTTAAAAGATAAAAAAAACAGTAACAGATGAAAATTATCCTGTTCCATTAGTTCCGATAAGGAAGGATTGACTTTGTATAAATTATAAGAATATGAAGAAGTTTGAACACATTCTTTATTCCTATAATTCAACCTTATTAGCTAATTCCTTGTACTCAAATATCGCAAGTCAGACTATTATAAGAAAATTTGAGGAGTTACTCTCCATCATTTCAACTGAAATTTATGTCAACATTACTCAACAAACCTCTCCATTGACTTGGTTTGAATCACAATGCTTGAATAAAAAACAGAAGTTGGGGAAATTAATCAGAGAGAATATTAAAAATCCCTCCTGTTTAGATAATATAAACCTAACTCAGGTCCATAGTGCATATAAAAAATTCCTGAATCTTAAAAAATTTGAGTTTACCTAAAAAAGATGGGCATCCATGCACCAAATTTTAGCAAAAAATGATGCCAAAGCATTTTGAAGCATGGTTGCCAGGGGAGTTAAATCTCATCAAACTACCCTAACAACATATATTCTTAAATAAACTTGGGTAACTTATTACTCAAAATTGTTTAATAATGATTCTATTAATATTTTGGAAAGGACTATGCCTGTTGAGGTTTATTCACTACCGTATATTCCTCTAGTTATTTCAATTGGAGATGTAGCATTAGCTATTTCTAAACTAGCAAACAACAAAGCTCCTGGGCCTGACAAGGTGCCAGGAGAAGTTTTCAAAGAAAATCAAAACTTCTGGATTTCCTTTCTAGTAAATTTGTTTAGTGTCTGTTTAAGAGAAAGATGTATTCCCTACTCTTGGATAAAAAACATAATAATCCCTATTCACAAAAAAGGGTCATATTACTAACCAAGTAATTACTGACCAATAAGCCTCCTGGACATTGTAGGTAAAATCTTTGCAAGCATTATCCTAATTAAACTACAACACTGGGTGGAAACAAAAAGTCTCCAATCTAACTTTCAAGCAGGATTTCGAAAGGGGTTTTCAGCTATTGATAATGTGTTTGTTTTGGCTCATTTTCTGGGGAAATATGTTCCATTTAGAAAAATTAACTTGGATGTTTTACTTATTGACTTCTCTGCTGTGTTTGACTCAGTGGATAGGCAGACTCTTTGGGAAATTCTTGAGAAACGCGGTCTCCACTATTCCTTGTTACTCCCCATCTTCCTTCTGCACACTGATACTGTCACAGCAGTGAGATATGACCAAATGGGATATATTTCTGACTATTTTATTTCTAATAAAGGGGTTAAGCAGGGCTGTCTTTCGGTGCCATTATTATTCAATTTATATATAGATTCCATTTTAAGCTTTAATTTAAATAGTTATCTGTATTCTCCAAAAATAATGAATCTACTTGTTCACTCCTTAGCATATGCAGATGATTTGGCACTTCTGTCTCTGTCTGCCAAAGGTTTACAAAATAAATTTGACCAACTGATAACCAAATGTGATAAATTACATTTGGGAATAAAAACTTGGAAAAAACAAAACTAATGTCATTTGAGAATCAAAAAATCAAACCAAGGATTTATTATAAAAACAAATATATCAAAATTGTTTCATCTTATAAATATTTAGGTATAACGTTTCATGACAAAAACTCTTGGAATCTGCATATAAAAGAACAACTTGCTAAAGCTAATCACATAATTAAAGCATTACTAAGGTTTAATTATAGTTATGGAGGATCTTCGGTAATACCTGCAATTATGGCAGGGGAAGTAAAAATTAATCCCCTCCTCTTATATGGAGATGAAATATGAGGAATAAAACAGGTCCCGCAATTGGAACTGCCACTGCTCTATTACTATAAAGCCATTTTACAAGTTCCATCTTCAATGACTGGTTCCATAGTAAGGGCAGAATTAGGTAGACATCCCCTGGCAGAACTGATCAAACTAAAACTAATTGTTTATTGGCTCAGAATAATAAATAATGAAAATAATGGCTTACCCTTACTATGTGTTAAGGAAAAAGAAACATAGTATACTGAGGACTTTTATTCCCCATGGTTAAAAGCACTTCTATATAACCTAGATAACTCTGATTACTCACACTAATGGCGTGACTATCACCTCAACATAAAGATTCACGAATACTACAAAGCTACAGTGAAAAGGAAAATATTTCACTTAGCATTTATTAGAAAAATGTCCTTAGTTCATACTCAAAGACAAGCCTTATGGCTCAGCCCCAAACAAAATAGATTCAAATTTAGAAATCTATCTCCAAATTCCTCTTACCTCTAAATACCGAAAAGTCATTACTTGGGCAAGATCTGGATTAATTACATCAAAACATATGTATTTTAATTTATTACTAAATCAACTTGACACAAATGAGAAAAATCTTTATGCAATAAAGGTTTTGAAGAGACTCTTTTGCATCTTATTATACAATGCCCCTTATATAATTATGCATGAAATAAATACCTTAAGAATTTTCTGACAAAGTATATCGATTTAGCCTATGATCCAGTTTTTATCTTAATGCACCCAGGGACAGTTGATGAAGCTATTAGGATTGGAATGTTTTTAATATTTATAATTAGTTATAAAAAAGGCTCATTTAAAGAGATTAAGAAGAACATAAAACAAAACCATTGTTTTTACTGTATCATAGGTTCATTATAGAGCCTTGATTGTGATGGTATTTTCTCCACATAAGCCAGTCATATTTCTATTATGGAATGTATTTTAGATTGATTCCTTTTGTATTCCTTTTGTTTAATAATTGTATTTTTATGTAATTTGTATTCATTGTAAAGTCCATAAAGTTTTGTCATGAAATTTTGATGGAAGAACAATAAACTTGAAACTTGAAGAAAAAAAAAACTTGAAACTGTTTGGCTCTGATTTCTTTAAGGGTGTCCTCAGGCAGGGATCTGTAATGCTGTCTAACATGCATGCTGTTTATGGAGTTCACATTACAGATCTGTCAACCTCGTAAGCTGCAAGGGCAGATCTACTCAGGAGATATCCATTCAGGGGATATGGAAGAGTGAACAGCATCTGAGGGTGGGCTCTGAATTCATTTAGGGTGTCCTCAGCCCGGGATCCATAATGCTGCCCGACATACATACTGTTTACTGTTACCAGCAAATGTTGGGATTTCAAAATGTCAGGCTGAAGTTTCTGTCAGGAATTACAGTGTCGGTAAACTGAAGTTGGGAACTTGACAGTTGGGAAGATACCTGTTGGGCAAACGTACCTAACCCTTTCAGCACAGTTAAATACAAACATTCTGATACAGTCAGCTGAAGAAAATTGAGTACTTCACAAAGGAAATTAGAAGAACTAGTTCAGGTGATTACAAATGAGTCCCTGGTGCAGGAGGGAAACAACAAAAATTACAAAGTATAGACTAAAAGAGGAGCTTACTTTCTTAAAAATCCCATCAGTTGGAAAACATGAAAAAAGAAAGGGAGGAAAATCAAAATAAAATATAAAAGCATCAGAAAACATCAAGAAAGTGAAAAGAGCACAATGATGAATGGAAAAATGCTGAAAGTGATAAGAACTCTAGGAAATAGACGTTGAAGTTTTACATCCTTCCATGTATGTCTGTCACACTCCTTTTACCCATAAATCACTTCACAACCCTGCAACACAGTCAGCACAGATTTTGACAGAGTCTGTGGTGGGATTTGTACCAAACCCTTTTTGTTTTAAAACTGGCCCTTTAAGGCCTTACTGCACTGGATGTTCAACCTGTTGGCTACCTTTTAGAGGAAGGGGGTGAAGCAATACCTGAACACAATAAAGGGAGAAGGGTGAACAAGCAGAAGGAGATTTCTGTTTTAGTGTGATGCAAGATGAGAGAGCAAGAGACTGAACTGCAAGAAGATTCTGTTAAACAGAATACAAGCATTTTGTTTCTTTTTCCTGTTAATGAAAGTAAAGCAGATTTAATTTAATTTAAACTGGTATCTGGACTGTTCTCTTTGAGAATGTTCACCAGAAGCCACCAGGTTCGCCACCCTGCCACATAGGATTAGCTTTAATGTTGGGATTGAACTCTCCTTCACTAAGTAAGGGTAAGATGGACTCAAAGTACTAAAATGGATGGTAGATCAGTAGGCACAACATGTCCAGATGATGAGAGCCTGAATGTCCCAGCAAATAAAATTACAGGTGCAGAGAGACCAGTAGCAGCATCAGCATCATCAGTAGCAGCGGAAGGAGGAGTTTGTGAAGCAAATGCTGCAAGCACAGAAAGAAACTATGGTCAAGCTCCCAGTCACACAGAATCCAGTCACTGAGACCCACCCCATGTTAACAAAAATGGGTCTTGAGGATGACCCCAAGGCTACCTTATAACTTTTAAGAGAGTTGCCAGTACCACTGCCTGGCCATGAGAAAGCTGGGCTAGTCACACTGCACAGTATCTAACTGGAGATGTCCAGGCTGCATACAGAAGCCTAACTGGAGTAAAGGCAGCTATTTTAGACTATTTTGGAATAACTGAACAGAATTAGTAATGGAACCTTCACACCCTCCATTTCAAGGTTGGAACATGATCTTGAGTGCTGGCACAACAATTACAAGACTTGGCTACTTGGTTAAAACTAGAGGTACACACTAAAGTGAAGATTATGGATTTCACTGTATATTAGCAGTACAGGAATATTTTACCAGATCAGTTCCATGACTGGATAAGCTGACATGAACAGACAACTTTGGCTGCAGCAGTGAAAATTATGGAACATTACCTGGAAGGTGAAAGACCAGAGGTCCCCAAGAAGAGTAGAACCCTTGACGAACCTTGGTCCATGACCCAAGGGGAAGATCCTTGCAGAAGAGGGGATAAAGGACTTTGGAGATGGGAACAAATGTGCTGGTATGGATAAGTAGTTAATTGGTGAAATATTGCTCTTACCCCTCAAGTTCAGAAAGGTATAACCACTGGGCCTGGTGTAATTCCCCCAGTCCCAAGACACCACTCTCCATTGACCCAAGGAGGCGGCCACGATTATAGACCTGATAGTAACACTGATTTGTTTTCATAGTGGTAAAATGGGGCATATCAGTAAGTTCTGTGACTGCATGGACTATGATTTTGTGCATTCTGTAGGTACAATCCCCTACACACACACATACACACACGCATCTAAAAACCTGAATACAATACCAGTGCAAGTAGTGAACAAAAAAGTTACAGAACTTGTAGACAGGGGTGGGCAAAAGTTGTGAATTCCACTTTCGTGGAAGTTCAATGAAATTTCAGAAATTTTGCTGAAATATCTGAACTTTTACCATTGGTGAAACTCGGATTTTCCATGGATTTCACCAGGTTCCATGGACTTTTTTATGAACTACAGAAAAATGCATATAAACAGCTGAATTTATTCTATCCACAGTTTAATGAACTGTCAGTGAATGAGCACATGCTTGTACAACCACGCAGTCATTCACTGACAGTTCAGTGAGCCACTAGTAGTGGAGGAGAGAGGAGGGCTGCACGGTGGCCCACTCAGGGCAGGGGAGCAGGGTGGTGGCAGATGAACTGTCAGGGTGGGGGGTTGGGGATCCACTAGACACCAGGGAATTGGGATCACTTTTTTTTATGTGAGATCAGGGATGGGGGTCCGCTAGACACCAGGGAATACTGGGAATAGAGAGGGATGAGTCGGTGGACTGCTGGCTGTTTTTTGTGGATTAATGGAATCCAGGATATGGAAGGGGGGTCCTCTAGACACCAGGGAAATAAAATGTTTTTGGGGACCATGATCTGTGGGTGGGGGGGCCAATAGACACCAGGGAGGGATTGGAGTTTTTGTTTCTTCTTTACCCATGATCCATGATCCCTGGGCTGGGGAGGACCACTAGACATCAGGTATCAGAGATTTTTTACTTGGGATCCATGGTCAGTGGGTGGGGGAGCCACTAGACACCAGGAGGATCCAAGGAAGGGATTGGAGTATTCATTCATTCATTCATTCATTTATTGTCTGTCTGTCTGTCTGTCTGTCTATCTATCTATCTATCTATCTATCTATCTATCTATCTACTGGGGCCCCTGATCAGTGGGGGGTGGGGGTGGATTAATGAATTAAACTATGGTTAAAAAAAGCCTCAGAACTGACCACTGGCAGTGATCCATTCTCTGGATTTTTTCCCTGCAGTTTAATAAATTAACCCACAGTCTGCATATTTATTCCTCAGTTTTAAGGCAGAATTTCTGCAAAAGCTGTGAAAATGGTTTCTGAACTTTTGCAGAAATGAAATTCGGACTTTTGTGGAAATTCCGCCAGTGGAATTTTTTTTCACACACCCCTACTTGTAGATTTGGGCTGTGGGCAGACATTGGTTAAAGAATCTGTGGCAGAACCCAGCCTGGTTCAGTGGGGAGCTCCCATAAATATTGCCTGCATGCATTGGGATACCCATAAATACCCTATGGCCTCAGTATGGTCAAAAGTAGGTAACTGAGCAGGAATAAGGACATCCTTGCCAAGACCTGGGCTGATGGGAAAAGATTTTGGGAAAACCTTTCAGAAATCACTGGGAAAGCATCCAAACAGGCTCCAACTATGTTAAATGTTGATGGGTCTATCACCCATGACCCCGTGTTAATTGCCAACACATTTAATTCATCCTTCACAGACCTTGGCCAAACTCTGCCCCAAAATTTCTTTGAACCACCCAGCACAGCTCCTATGTCCACCAAATCAGAAGAGGCCTCTACCCACCCATGTTTCTACTTCAAAGCTATCTTGGAAAGTGAGACCAATACCTACCTATGTAAAGTTCTAGGAGGAACTAGGACAAGCAGTGATTCCCTCGACCTAAAACTTCTTACCCTAACTCTAAATGAAGTCCTATCCCCCCTCACCAAACTTCTCAATCACTCCATCATACATTAACAGTTCCCCCAGATCTGGAAATCTGCTCCAGTTACACCAGTTTTTAAGAGTGGGGACAGATTATTACCTGGAAATTTTAGGCCAATGTCTATTCTTCCCCCACTGTCCAAAACACTTGAAAGGATTGTTGCTGACCAGTTTGTGGAGTACCTGGAAAAATACAACCTACAATGTGTCCAACAACATGGTTTTTGGAAAGGGCACAGCACATCTGCAGCCCTACTGGAATTCATAGGTTTCATTCACCATACTCTTGATCACAGTCAACTTGTTGGTGCAACCTTTATTGACCTGTCTAAAGCATTTGACATGGTCAATCACCATTTGCTGATACATCAACTTGCTGGGCTTGGTATATCTTCAGAAACCATAATATGGTTCACCAGCCATCTAGCTAACTGCACACAGCAAGTGAGAACAGGGTCTGCCCTTTCTGCTAAACTGCATGTCTGCTCTGGGGTTCCTCAAAGATCAATAATGGGACCCCTTCTATTTAGCACCTTCCACAATAATCTTCCAGCATCCTGTTCCAACCAGTACTCCTCTACGCGGATGATGCGGTCATTTTCTCAAAGACTGCTGACCCTACCCTCCTTCAGGCCCAACTTCAGAAAAGTTTTACTGAAGCTGAGTCCTGGTTCATCTCTCATAATTTGGTGCTTAACTGCAAAAAAAAAATAAGGGCATGCTCTTCCATGGTACCCACAGTAAGCACAAAGCCAAACAATTGGTGATTAAAAACAGTGCAGGTGTTATCCTTGATCAGACTCAATCTTTTAAATACATAGGAATTACTCTGGATAGTATGTTCTTCTACTCCAACCATGGTGAGAATGTTGCCAAGGTAGTTAACATTCACCTAGGTCTTCTACACAGGCATAGACACTGTTTACTACCTAAGCCCTCAGATTGGCTATTGAAAGTTCAGTTGTGTCTATTATTGACTATGATTTGGTCATTTATGGTTTTGCCACAGACACAACCCTATGTCAGCTCACCACAGTTCTTAATAAGGCATGCTGTCTACTAACTGGTGCAGCATATTGTACTCACACTTGTGACCTTTACAAACAAGCAAACTGGCTTCAACTCCAGGCTCTCATTGATTATCAAGCCTGCCTTCTGGCTAAGAAGGCAGATCTTGATCTCCTACCACCAGGTTCCCTTCAGCTTTTCACTCCCTTCTGGGACACTCAGAGCACATGAAGATCTGTGAGACAAACTTTTACTGACCCTCGCTGTCGAATCTTGCTCTGACAGTGATCCATTGCAGTTAGAGCTGCTAATTTATTTAATTACCTTCCTCCTGAGATTGTGACAATTTGACCAGATGTTGCATCAATTCCTAGTTTCCAGAGCATCTTGTAACTGCTATACCTAATCTCTGCTGACAGCTAAGTGCACTGGCACCTCCCTCTTTTACCATTTGCCCCATATAGCCCTATGCTGTTGCTGCACTATTCCACTCACAGCACTTCCTCCCTTATCCCTTTCTCATTCATGCCCTCTTTTCATCCTACCTCATCCCCCCTTCCTTTACCCCTCCATTCACACTTCCCCCTCTCCTCTGTTTCCTTACCTTGTTCTCTCCCTCTACTCCCCTCCCCATGGGTCTTTCCTGCTCAAACTTCATTGCGGAATCTCCCTCCTTGTTCTTATTTTTCTCCTTCCACCCCCCCCCCAATTCACCCCCTGTACTTTTTCTCCAGTATGCCCTTTCACCCCTCTTTAGACAAGGCCACTTGCTGCACTTGACAGAATATTTATCTTGCCATATTGTTCTTTTGTTTATGTAATTACTTTCCTCATGTTGTACTACTCACTGAAACCATTGTAATTTGCTATTCTTGTGACTTGACGTGGAACCTCTGTTAAAGACCCCTTGACTCAAAGGTCTTTCTGATTTGTTAAATAAAAAATAAATAAAATAATAAAGTTGGGAATTTCTAAAACCTTTCCCTGCTCAGTAATCTTGGACTGAGACAGGAAAGGGTTTCATACCCTGCTACAGAGCAACACAGAAAGTTTGTGCCCACAGGAGGTGAAATGGGCAGAGGAACTAGAACATGTATTTCCTTTTGTTCACTCTGAATTATTTGGTCCACAAGGGTCAGAATGGAGGAAGGGAGAAAAAGGAAGGGGCTCTCTACCTGAGGTTGAAGTTGTTGGGGACCACAAGGACCGGGGGTCAAGGAAGGTCCAAGGTGATTCAAATGAGAATACAGCATCCACATCTTCCAGAGGTCATGAGATCCTTCCAGAGTTTAGACCAGACCTTTACAAAAACCCAGCCAACCTACTTTCTGAACAAAAAGCTGATGAAGTTCTCAGGATTGCCTACCTAGCTGTTGTAAATTGTAGATGAACAAAAAGCACAGTGTTTTCCAAGGTTTGAACTGATAGATGATATTTCATTCCTGGTAGAACCAGAGAAAACAAACAGTAATGTTATAGTACCTGTTAGTTGTGCCCAGACCCAGATCTGAAAGAAGGTAGATACTGAGGCTGGCCTATACTATACCTATAATGGGACATTTGGGCAGGGAGAAAACCAAGGCATGTATACTTGCCTTGTTCTTCTAGCCAGATATATGAAAGGAAGCAGCAGACCTTTGTGCTTCCTACCTTAAGTGCCAATTGGTGGCCCCAAGAAGTATAAAAAGGGTCCCTTTCATCCCTATGTCAATAAAAGATGCCTTGTTTGAAAGAATTGTGATTGATATGGTGGGTCCCTTGAAAAAAGTACATCTAGAGGCATGAGTGAGCCACAGACTGGTATCGATGCTTAAGTTAGAAGCTCCATGCCCACTGGCTGTCTTTTCCTCAATTAATCCATCTTTTATCAGCCAGCACCACACCTGATGCTTACCTTCATTTGGAAGAGGCCTCCTTGAACAATTGTTGGTGGCCTTTGATTGAACTTTGCTTTCAGGAACATTTTCTAGCTAGCTCAGCTGCCAACAGCTTGGAGCCCTTTCCTGGCAAATAGCTGGTAGCGTGCCTAACAGAGCTCCAGCTACAGACACAGATGAAATTAAAGAGCTGCTTCATCAAGTCCTAAAAGAGATTGCTACTTATATATCCTCCATTACTACACTGGAAGAAAAGTTACAGGACCTCCAACAATGATCGAGGGACACAGAGAACTACCTGGCATATATTGACCACAAGGATACCAAGCATGAAGCTCGCATCCAGGAACTGAAGCACAAGCTTTCCATGCTGTGGGCAAGAGCTGAGGATGCCAAAAATAGAAGCCAGAGGAATAATCTCCTAATAGAAGGCTTCCCTGAGGGCTTGGAATGGAAGCATAATATCAGTTTTCTACAGAAAGGACTCCCTTGCCTGCTAAAACACAACTGGCACACTCCACTAGAGATTGAGAGGGTGCATTGCTCTTTTGATCCCCCCCAAGCCAGCCAGCTGTCCGAGACCATTTAATAATTAAATTGCTGCAGTACCCTGATAGATTCCAAATTCTACAGCTGGCAAGGGATAGAGGACCTTTAACATGGCAAGACCACAGAATACATATCTTTCCAGATTATTCAGTGGAGCTGTCCCAGAAACAATGGGAATATCTGCCACTAAAAAGCATATGTTTGGCACAAGGAGTCCCCTACAAGATGTCTTACCCAGCTAAGCTCTCAATCTTCTGCAGTGGGGCCTGGCACACTTTTAGTGAGCTCCACAAAGCCAGATCTTTCATCCAGCAACACTGGCCCTATGCTCCCAAACAACAGATGCCTGTCCTCAGGTCAACAGCTGAATCCCATGCTTCACAAGCCTGACAGCGAAGAAGGCAATCCCCTCATCCTGATATGCTTCTGTAGTATGTCAGCTCACCCGACATGGACTGGCAGCTAGTCAAAACTAAGAGAGCTAATTATCATGGAAGGAACTGGCATCGGCAACACCAACGGCATCTGGGTCACTTAGGAGGGACACTAGCAAGGATTCAAGGGCATCCACAAACAGTTCAGACTCAAATGAAGAACATGCCCCTAAGTGCCTAGGTCCCCGCAATCCTCGCCAACCAAGACAACCCTCCCAGTAACTCCCTCTAAGGACAATACAGTAGACACCATATCTGAGGGGCAAGTCTCTAATGGCTCATGGGCTGATAAAACTGTGGAGGCAGATCTCGTTCAGTCAGACCACAGCCCACTGAAAGATGGCTCATCTCACAGAACAGAATAACAGAGTGGAGCCTTATGCTCCTTTTCTTGGATCTACTATTATTAATCTCCTACTGTAGAAGGTGAAGGTTAAATGTGGTAAAATATACTGTTATTGTTTTAGTATTTTACTTAATGCAGTTAGCATGTATTGAAATTGTAATCATTGCTGGAGGCAGGCAATTCTCCCACTCCCCCAGCCCACCTTTGGTCCCGGGTCCTCTGTCTTGTTACCACGGGATACAATTGGTGGTTCAGTAATTACAGGTGGGCTTGCAGTACCCCTAGCTTGTAACACTGCATCCCTAAAATTGCTTTCTGGTAACATGTCTATGGTTTATTGCCTGCCTCTCCATCGCATCACCACTTTGACAGAGCAGAACGGGATCGTGTACCCTGGACTGCACTGTGAAGAAGGACTGATAACCCACCTTTTCTCCCTGAAAAAAAAAACTATGGCTTATTCTAGGTATGGGAGATGCACTCCCCCCCACCACACACACACACACACGCACACAGAGATACGGGTGCTTGCTTGTTTCACAACTCTTCCTTTTGACTTCCCTTTTCCCAGTATTGTGTGCTGTACACTTTACAAGAACTTAATTAGCCACCAGGCTGGCTCCCTTTTTTGTGACAGCTGAACACAAAGACAAAGACAAAGATAAGTGCAAGACAAAACACCCACTAGTAATCACAACAATAAGCTTGCTACCATAAACTTACTCCTAAGGAGTGGTTGTTTTGTTTCTTTTCTCTCCATATTGTCATGGTGACTGTTCACCAATCCCACACCCTCAGGAGGACTACTGTGTGCTGCAAGCTCCTTTGTGGTATATCCATTGTACTCTGCAACATGCAGAGGTGATGGTTTTCGCAGGGGAGGAACTTTTATCAGACACTTATAATTTCTCCTTGATGGAGCTCCCTTTTCTTCAGTAGTTGTATATGCCACGAGGATGCTGGTGAATTTCCCCCTCTTAACATTCACTCATTACCTGCCTGATAGTTTTCCCTTCCCTCCCCCTGCTTTACAGGTACAAGATCCTCCAGCTCCTCCTGATTATACTTTGTTGGCTTAACCCTTACCCTCTTTTTCCCTCAACAGGTTTCACTTAAATACTCTGGTTTACTTCAGTCATATTTAATTGTCACCCAGCTCACCTATACATGGCAATATGTCCTCTAACTTCTTGTATCTTATTTCAAACCTCAGAAAATGGGGAATGTCCACCCAAGCATGCCCGTAATGAGAGCCCTGGTCTTTTTACCAAGGAGCACAGTGGTGCTTCATTAACTATAACAATCTGCTCCTTTTCCCCTCTCCACCAACCCCTTATGGGACCTGTATTCTAGATACGGGGCTAACCTGCCCTGCCCTACTTATACACTATTTTTAGCTAGCACCTCCTGCTCCGTGCTTTTCATGTACTAGCACACCATGCACACAATTTTGGGCCACCTCTTACAATTCCCTATATTCTATCTATATGATTCCCATCCTATACCAGACCCTTCCTCCCCCCAGCTGATAAGACTATTGTCTAACTCAGACTCTGCTATGGGTCCTTAGGCTCTTGCTGATTTTTTTCTTCCTATGGGAAACAGTGCAGGAAAACTGAGATGGTCCTTTCGGAGGTCTCCCCCTCCAAGTGGCCCCAACCTCAGTTCCCCCATCACTCTAGTTCTCAGTTTTTGCCTAGTTGGAATTTTTGTATTGCTTTTCTGCCATACTGGTTTGTTTTAAATTCTGGTATGGCTATTAATTCAGTTACCATGCAAATGTTCAATCATTACAACTGCTCCTGGTTAAATTTATGTTTTTACCTGTTAGGACATAAAGTTGTTTGATTTAATGGACTGTGTTATTATGCAAATGTTTCTGCCTGCAGGAACATTGACTTTTCTGGACAGATACAATTGAGCCATGCTTTCTGGTCACCCCCCCCCCATCTCACCTCTATTAATTGCCCACCTCTCTCATTTAGTAATGATCCCTGGCCCAGACCTGCCTTTCATAAATAGACTATATTATCTCTGCCCTGGACCTCCATCCACACCACCCTGATTATTACATTGCTTCATTGGGCATCATGGAATGTTAAGGGTCACCATACGCCCATAAAACACAGAAAAATCCTGGACTACCTACACATGGATAAGACCCACATAGCAGTCATTCAAGAAACCCATTTGTCTCCAATAGAAACTGATAAACTTAAAATGGGCAGGGTGACACAGGTGTTTAGCAACACTTTCAATACAAAGATCACGGGCATGGCAATACCGATATATAAATCAGTTGCCTTTACAGCCTTGGATGTTGCTCATGACACCAAGGGGTGCTACATAATTGTCCAAGATGTCCTAAAGATCACAATATCACCATTTGTAATTTGTATGCTCAAAGCATACCGACCCTACTATATTCAATAACCTAGCTGAGCTGCTTTTACCAATACTAAGAGTACCCTGAGTCTGGGAGGGGATGTTAACACCACCCTGGACAACTTTCTTGGCAGGAGCATCCCCCCAAGAGGCCTCACCATCCACGGCATCCCAGGCATTAAACAACCTGACACTAGACCTAGGGGTAGTAGACATCTGGCATCTGGCTAACCTCAGACTGAGGGACTACACATTGTTCTCTAATCCCCATCGCTCTCATTCATGCATTGACCTCTGGCTGTTGCCAACTTTGTGGATCTAGGATGTACTGCATGCCTCTTTAGGCAGCATTATTATATCAGATCATACACCGGTATCCTTCATTATAAACCTGCATCCCTCTGAAGCCTCAGACCATAAATCCTGGTGCTTCAATACTTCCTTAATGCAAGACTCTTCCTTTTTTTTGCCTCCAGTTGTCTCCCTCCCTTCCCCTCCAAGATGGAGGGTTCAGCCCCCCATCCCACTCACTGCCCCCCATGTCCAGGCTTTCCACCCCATGGATAGGGCCATTGGGTGAGTGCCCCTACCCAAGGAACTTGGTCTCTTGCCCTGGCTTACCCACCAGGGTGTGGCCACAGGAGTGAGACCCAGTGTGCATTAGTTGCAATGGGAGCAGCGGCAGAGACGGGGACATTTATGTTCAGAGCTTCCATTTATTTACTGTGTGCTGGATCCCTGAAGGTGGGGATCTGCAATGATGCCAGCATCCACCCCACCCCCAAATGTGTGGCATCGGCAGCAATGGTACCCCCAGCCTCCACCAGAAGACTGCATAGTGCCAGACACTCTTCCCCCCTCCCCTGGAGAAGGAGAGCAGTCTCTGGGACACTCAATCCTTTCCACCCTCTGCCAGCCCTCTGGCTCCCGAGTCTGTCACTGAACCCGGGATGTCAGTGCCTCAAGTGGACACCTTGACACTGTGCTGGCAGGCCAGCATACTGTGAGACCTTTCCTTTGTAAATTTCTACAAGGAGAGATCTCCTCCTACCTAGAACTTAACCCACCTAGCAAAACCTCAGCAGCCAGATGCTGGGATGCCCTGAAGGCCAATATTAGAGGGAGGTGTATTAGTTACTTTTCCTACCTTAAGAGAACAAAGGCTGAAGACTTACAAAACCAACTTACTAGACTGAAGGATTTAGAAAAAAAATACAGAGAAGACCCCAACCCCCTTCACAATTACTGGCTGAAATTATTTGCACCAGATATAAGGTTAACTTGCACCTTCACCAGAAGGCGGAATATGCCCTGTTCAGACTCTGACAATCCCTTAGGGAATCAGGTGAAAAATCTGGGAGATTGTTGGCGTACCAACTAAAAAAGAAACAGGAAAGGTCCAACATTCCAGGGATATTAGATGCAACCGGGCAACTACACACATCCCAGACAGAAATTAATGAGGCCTTCCAAAATTCTTCAAAGCAGTTTACCAGTCAGAAGTTTCCCCCCTCAAAGGAGGACCTGCATTCCTTTACCAACCCACTGGACCTTTCAAAACTTAGTGAGGTGGACAGTTGCCAACTAGATTGGCCATTAATGCTAATAGAGCTTGATGCAGTGCTCCACTCCATGCCCACTGGGAAAGCCCCTGGTGCTGACGGATTATCTGCCAAATTCATTCAGCATTTTAAAACCAACTCCTATCTCCCCTCATGGATGCTCTAAATTAGGCAGTCCAGTGAGGAACCCTGCCTTCCTCCATGTGCATTGCCTTAATTTCTCTTCTTCCCAAGGCAGGCAAGGATCCCCTGCAATGTGGGAGCTACCAGCCAATCTCTCTCTTATTAAGGCTGACTGCAAAATCTTTGCCACTTGGGTTCATGGTGTACCTCCTACCCTTACAGATAAAGATCAAATCAGCTTTGTACCCGGCAGATGTGGCACAGATAACACCCGCTGCCTGATCAATCTTATATGGCAAGTTTCATGCTTTCACCCTTCAGCAGCCCATTTCTCAATCGATGTTGAGAAGGCATTTGATAGAACTGAATGGCCTTACTTGTTCTATACCTTACACACTTTCAGCTTTAGGAAGAAATTCATAAGTGATATAAAATCCCTATAAAATGATGTGGCTGCCTCAGTCCTCACCAACACCACCACTCATGCCCCCTTTTCTCTACAGAGGGACACCCAGAAAGGCTGCCTTCTCTCTCTGACACTATTTGTCCTTGCACTGGAACACCTCCTACAAGCAATTCATTGGCATCTATACATCCACAGGGTGGAATTGGGTGAGACCCATAAGGTCATGGCATATGCCAATGACATTCTTTTGGTACTCAATAACCCTGAGATCTCAGTCTCTAAGGTACTGAACTTCCTGCAGCAATTTGACACAGTATCTGGATATAATAAAGCCAGTGCAGCAAAATCTCTCCTCCTACCCTATGGCCAACACTTAGGACTACAAATCATTCCCCTTGGGGCTTACAGGTCTCATACAACTTGATTAAATACAAGGGATTAAACATTTCCTGGAGCATGCACTGTCTGTGCAAGCTCAATCTTCCCCCAGCACTTGTTGCTCTATCTCAGGACTTATCTAGGTGGAGACACCTTCCACTCTCATTCTGGGGTATGGTCCATGCAAAAAAAATTATGGTGGCCCCCAAGTTACAATGGTTCTTAGATAATCTGCCATTAAAAATTACCCCAGATTATTTCTGCCAAATTCATAAACAGATGATTGACTTCATTTGGGGCAGTGACTCTAAATGGATTAGCCACAAAAAAACTATCCCTGCCCCTTGAGAAGGGAGGCATAGGTCTCCTAGAGTTTGAGCTTCAGCATATTGCTCATATTTTCTCTCAAATGTTGCAAGCCTCACCTCTCCTACCTTTGGACACCTGGCCAAAATGGGCTATCTGTGAATCATCCCTGCTAGGTGACAATCTCCTAACGATGTTGCTCCATGGCAACCCCTCAACAACGCTACACTCCCATCCCACTATTGATTTCACTAGCAGAGTCTGGAAAAACTGGCAGCTCAAACCAAATGGACTCCTAAAGCTTCCCCCTTTTTCCATCATGGAGAAACCCCATATTATGAATAGGAGATGCCCCAATTTATTGGGCATCCTGGGCCTCTAGAGGCATTTTAGGTCTCTCCCACTTGACTGATGTTAATTCAGGATTCCTGAGATCCTTCACTCAACTACAGACTGAATTTAGCCTTGAAAAGCACCACCACTGGCAGTATCCTCAGTTCCACTATGCCCTAGCCTCAAGCTTAGGCTCTAAATTACAAATGCCCTTCAATTCCACCTTCACATAGATGCATCACTTACCTCCAAAAAGGCACCCCACTGAGGGCCAGCTCTATCTATAAGCAACTAAATCTCCTTGGTTGCCCCCCCATTTAGAAACCCTTAAGGACAGGTGGAATATGGAGCTCAATACCAATCTTGATTAACCCACATGGGAGTCCTGCTGGAAACATTTCTGCAATGCATTGATAAACACATGTAACCGAGTCACTCAATTTGAAATATTGCACCAGTGGTGTAGAACCCATCAGAATCTATACAGATGGGTTATTACACCATCAGATAAATGCTGGAGATGTCTCATCAGTACTGGAACTCTCTCATATACACTTTGGAGTTGTCCTTTACTATAACCCTACTGGTTGGGCATTCAGGATACAATCAGGCAGATTATAGGCTCCCCTATCATCCTCACCTTCAAACTGTAATTTTGAACCTTCTGCCTGAGAAAGATAGCTGTCCCAGTATGGTGCATACCTGCCAATGGATTTTAAGTGCCCTGGTTACAGCCAAGAGTGTAATACTATGATACTGGAGGAATACCACCACTCCTATGCTGTCAGAATGCCTCTCAGAGCTTGGTAAAATTACCTGCTTTTAAAGAGTTAGTTACGCTACTTCATACAATCTAGAACTTTATGATAAAATCTAGTAGCCCTATTTATCCTCTCCATTCTGTAAAATACCCCAGGGTTATTATCCCACCGCAAGGCATCCACCTGTTCAACCCATTGTAGCTAATAAATAAACTATGACAACAGGTAGCATGGATCTGTCTTTTTCCTTCCTACTACTAGACTATCAATTCTATGATATATGTTTACTGTCCACATAATTTGATAAGCATTGCTAGGTGTTCCTTCCTTTATCTTTTCTCTATGACTTTTCCCATCCCCCTTTCCCTCTTCACCCTCTCCACCCTCTCCTTATACTTTTTTATACAATTGGAGGTGATGAGCTGAGCTGTAGGCACTCGTTGCTGAAGCTCTGTTTGTGAGGATGCTAATACTACGCACCCCTGTGATTGGGGAGTTAGCAACAAGAAGCAGGGTTATACCACATGTTTTAATTTTATGTAAGGTATGCTATTAGTGCCTTAGATGTAGTGTGTAACCTTACCAGTCCATCTTATTGTATCTCCCATCTGGTCAGATTGTCTGCCCTCTTCCCTCTGTTTCCCTGCAGTTTGGTGATGCAGACTATGCTGGGTGAAAAAGAAAGAAAACAGAGAGGACCAGTTGGACAGTTAAGGAGAACAAGACAGGATCCAAACCAGTTAAGAAAGATTTTCTCAGAGCTTCAGCCACGGTGTCTGAATTCATTGTGTCTTTGTTTCTACCCCCCTCAAAAGGGCTGTGTCCTTTTTATTAATTTGTTTCTGCAATATATGTTGCTTTTGGAGAATATAAGGTAGTCTTTGTTTAGGTTTGTCAAAAAACAAATTTTCACCGCTCCACTCATTTAGATTGTTTAGATCGATGGAGTGTTGAGGGTATTGGAATGTTTGAAATTATTTATAATATTTAAATATTTAAACATTTAAACATATATACAATTGGGGATTCTTTTAATTTTAAAATTTCATTTTTGCGCCATTCTGGCGCCATTGTTCACATGACTAATACACTATAAACTGTGCATGTGCTAAATTAGCATCTGCATTTGTTGAGACACCATTGACAAGCAAGGAGGGTGTATTTGCTTCAGTTCTGGCTATGGCCTGCTATTTCTAAATCAAATTGAATTTTAATGCTATACTCGATTGAATGGGAGAACTGGGCTGAAGTTAATGCATCATAGCTCAAAAAGCTTGAAAATTTATTACGCATATCGAGAGTGCACCATGAGTGCACTATAGTTCTCTGTGTGAGACAGAAGCCCTTTAGAAATCCTGTGGAAGTCCCCACTCTGCAGGATAATAGAGGCAGCAGGAGCATTTATTTCTGTAAAAGTGTAACCTGGAGTAACAAGTAAGTCCTTTAAAATCTGGAAAAAAAGGGTTACGTAAAAGTAGGTGCCTTGAAATTTGTACTATCTAAATACTATTTAATTGTCATTTCAGTGTTTTTAAAGCTTCATTCTGTTTTTAACTCAGCTTTTGGGATAGCTAGTTTCCAGTTGCCTGTTGTTTATCTTATTGTTGTACTATGCTGTATTATGGTTTTATTTAAATATGTATTGTTGACTATCCACTAAATTACTTTTCTTCTATTGATTTTAGTGTGGTCACAGACTGTGCAGCATTGGCCCTCATACAGTAAAGGACACACTCAAATTACCTATCGGATTTATTGGAGTTTTTGGATTTATTGGATTTATTGGTTTTATTGGACTTACTGGATTTATGTGAAGAAAGAGAAAATGAGGATTTTATAAGCAGAGTGAGGATCTATCCTGAGACCCCTTTTTCGTGCCTTCATTTTATAACCTAGTCTTATGCAAAAGGTTGGGTGTTGGCTGCTGATTTATTTGGATCAGAACTTTAATATATCTACCTTAAAAAGTTCTGTGCACTATATATTTATTTTTGATCAGCATGTTTATTCAAAGTACCTGATGTACCAATGAGCTTTTGGAATTATTGAGATCTGAGAACTAAGAACTGAGAATAAAGAACTAGTCAATTAGTGGTGGTTCCTTCTAATTGAGTAACTAAAATCTGATAATAACTGATAAATAATTGACAAAAACAGACAAATAATTCTCTAATCTGGATTACCCTCAGATGACCCTTGGATGATCTTTGCTAAGGAAGAGATCGTATTTTAAAAGAATTGTTTTTTCTATGTTTGCTTAATTTATTAATTGTAGAGGTGAATATGGTTTCCACTAGGTTACAAAGGATGCAAAATATTGTGATTCTTCACCATTGCATGAATTAGCACTGACATTGGAACAAAAAAACAGATAGTCTAAGATAACAGAGTATTTTATTTCAATTCACAGTGATGTTAAAACTTCAACACCTAGAACTGAAACCAGAATGAATGATGTCAGTGGAAATAATATGAATGGTCATATTATAGAACCTGAAGGTGATTCAGAATTAAAAATGATATCAAATTATAATACTATAATATCTGATGACTCTACGCAAGGGGTACTGCCTAGGTCTGAGTATGAAGATGGGGGGTTAGACTCCCTATGTGGGGATGAAGTGGTAACAAATGTCTCTAACATTCTCCTGTCTTCCCCTAATTTGACAAATGAATATCATCCACAGGAGGAATTCATAAGGGGGAGGAATCTTCCTATAAGAAATCTCTGAAGTTATGTTATTTCAACAACCAGGAATCTTATGAGGATCAGGAAAATGTGGGACTTGGCTCCAAGACAGGGCAGGTAGTGCAGGCACTCCAACAGACTATCAGTGGATTGAAACAGTTGGAGGGGAGTAAAGTACCTTTAGCACCCTCAGTACCTTCAGTTTACTGTTAAACATGTGGTCATGGTGTAAGGTCTGCCCCAAATAATATGGAAGCTTTTCAACCTACTTGTCTAAGTGAAGAACTAATGCATCTATTAAAAGATCCCTATAATGCCCATTTGATTATAATGGATCAATTTTTTTTTATTAACAAAAAAACATCTTGGAATGTTTATGAGTGGACATGGCTCTTAATAGAACCAAAATAGCCAAGATTTTAATAAAAGATGGGAAAGCAGAGGAGATAAAGGATACATCAAAGATAGAAGAAGGGACTACACAAAAAGAAAATGAAATAGATGTGCAAACTAAATTAAGACCTGATTTTAGTATAATTGAAATTCCAGCTACTTCTAATAAACTGAGAATAAAGGGGAAAAAAAGAAAAAAAAGAAAAAAAGGGGTGATATGAAACTTAAAGATATAATTCCTGTAATAAAATCACAGGATACCTCAGATACTAGTGCTAATGAGGAAGGGAGACTTTACCCTACTCAGATAGAGGTTAGTAAAACACTAAATAAGAATCGTCCTTTACTAATAGAAAATCATATTAGATCAAATCTAATGACAAAATTGGATATACTGGAACAAGAAATTATAAAACTAAATTAACAATGTGGATTCCTTGTAACTACTGTGGGAAATGAGACCATTGTATCCCCATCCCTTCTAGCTCTTAGGAGAAGTGATAAACATGATGCTAAAAAACTTCAGATACAGGAAAGTGAGTGTACAATAGGTTTCTGCACCCAAGTAAACTCAGACTATACCCAAATATAGAAGGGTAAGACAGAAAGTAAGCCAACAAACTGGGTAGATGTCTACCCTTTAATTAGGCTTTATGGACCATTAAATTGGGGTAAGCTTAATTTGTTCCAAATAGAGATGGAAGTGCTCCAGTTTTTAAGTACTAAATTGGATATTAAGCTCACAGAGTATGATATCCTGGAGATAAAAAACATATCAATACCAGAAGCTTCACTGATAGATGTTTTATTTCTATTTCCCAGGCTCGCAAACTTTATATGGTTGAATAGCTGGGTGATTCAGAAACCTGACTTAATTATCACTTTTCCTAATAGATCATTGTTTAACAAAGGGATGGTAGATATAAAGAAGGAGGTTATTCTTAGTGTCTTTGGTATGGCTCAGTTGAGAGGAGAAAGTAACATTAAATTAACTAATTCTATAAAGGATTTGATGCATAACTTTCTAGGAATTCCAGTAGATGAACTTGGATATATTTCAGTGAGTAGAGTAGGGGTAGATAGCCAAGTAGATAGAAGGATCTTTAATTCCAAACTAGTTGACTATATTGTAGGGAAAACTAACATTTTAGTAATTTGGGACTGAACTTAGTGGAGGCACATGTTTTTAACAGTTTAAGGACAATTGATGGCAAAAAGTGAAAAGCCTAAATGATAGCAATTTGCCTTTGAGTAATAGATTTATGAAGGTAGCAGACTATGATGAAAATTGACTACCATCAGAACATGTAGACATAAGAAAGGAATTGGATAATAATAATCAGGGGCTAACTTTTATGACTTGGAATATTTCAGGATGGTTTATACATATACTTGATACAGAATGCATGGCTTTCTTAAAACAGCATGATTTCATCTGTCTTCAGGAAATCTTGCACTCTGGAGATGATAAAGTCATGATGAATGGATATGAATGCTATGTAGTTCCAGGTCAAAAAGTTGCCAAGTATGGTAGACACTCTGGTGGATTAATAACTTTTGTGAAAGTGGGTAAATTTAGCAAAATAAAATTCACAACATCGACCAATTTGTTGACCATACAGGTTAATATTAGAAATTTAGAATTATATGTTGTGCACTGTTATGTACCTCCTGTAACTTTTAGTTTTTATATTGATACAGTGTGGAATGATTTAGCAACTGAGATTATGCATATCTGTCAGGAAAGTTCAACTGCCTATATTTTTGCTAATTGGGAGATTTTAATGCTCGTATTGGACCATTTGATGGACTTATAGATACTTTGTTATATATCTATATGCAACCAAGATCCCAATTAATGAAAAGAAATACAAAAGATATGAAAATTAATAAGGGCAGAAAAAAAACAAATTGATTTTATGGTGGAACATTCACTGTAGCCATTGAATGGTAGACTAAGGGGTGATACAGAAAGTGAATTTACATACCTGTCTGACAAGGGAGCTTCCTTGGTAGACTATGTCATATGGTCAGGACAACTAGATATGTGAAAAGCATTATCTATACTGGCAAGAGTTGAAAGTGATCGTTTTCCTATTTTTTTGGAACTTAATATGTCTGAAAGAAGTTTATCTGACCCAAAAATGATTCCAATTTTGTTTACAGAGGTTACATAAATAAATAATGTGGGAAAATAATTCAGATACTGATGTAATGATACTCATACAAGAATCTTGTCTTATTCAAAAATGTGTACAATTATGGAAAGAGGATATGAAATCCTTCACTCAGATGTTGAACCACGTCTATTCGGAAATACAAAAATGTCTGGATTGCAACTTTAATATTTATTCAAATACAGCCATGAATTGATTTGATTTAGATTGTAAAAGGAAAAAAAGCAACCATATGGAAGCTAAAAAAGCTCTTTGGAAAAACTAGGTCTAAACAAGTTCTGATTGAATTTAATCAAGAAAAAAAGAACTTTAAAAATCTGATAAAACAACAAAAAGCTAAAATGTCAAGAGAAATCATGGCAACAAATGTTGACAGCTGTTGAACAAAATAATGTCAAGGCATTCTGGAACTTGCTGGCTACAGGTAATAAAAACTTTAAGACAGAAATTGATACTTGTATTTCTGAAGATAAATGGATTGCACACTTCTCTACAATTTGTTATGATGACATGGAAGGTAATAGTAAGAAAGAAAAGTTTTTGATTCAGGGAGGATGTATAATAATAACCTTTGAAGATATTTATCTGGCAGTAGCCACACTAAAAAAAAAAAAAAACAAAAGGCAACAGGTCCTAATGGGATCCCAGCAGACGTTTTTTTATATTCACCATTACTCTGGGTAAAGTTTCTGGTAATATATTTTATTAAATATATAAGATTAAACTCCTTTCTAGAAACATGGAAAAGAGCAAATATTGCCCCAGTACACAAAAAAGGGAGTTTTTCATATCCCACTATGTATGGGCCCATTATCCTATTGGATGTAGATCTGAAAATATTGGCAAAGGTTATATTGGAAAAATTAAAAAATGAGGTGTCAAAAAAAAGTGGCCTCTCCAGATACCAGGCAGGATTCATAGCTAATTATTCCACGCTAGATAATGTTTTTGTTCTAAAACATTTAATAGAGAAATATGTGAAACTCAGACATCAGAAACTCTGTGTTGTATTTTTAGATTATTCATCCGCATTTGATTATTTATCTAGATAGATATTATGGTCTATATTAAAAGTGCGGGGATTGATGGCAATATCATTGCTTTAATTGCACAATTATATAGTGACAATTGGGCCAAGATAAGAATGGGAAGGCAAGGTGGACTGACGGCAGCATTTAAAATCAACAGAGGAGTTAGACAGGGATGTATTATGGCACCATTGCTGTTTTCATTATATATTGAGAAAATGTTAACAGATAGTGAATTTATAAATTCAGATTCACCGAAAAGTTCATCTACGCCATGCCCACTTCTGGCCTATGCAGATGATATTGCCATATTCTCACTCTCAAAATCAGGACTTCAAAAAAAGTTAGATTTTATTTATAGTAGGTCCAGAAATTTAAAATTAAAAATAAATCTGAACAAAACAAAAGTGCTTACATTTGGTGCAGGGAAAAAGAAAGATTCAACATACTGGAAAGTGGGAATAGAAAAATTAGAGGTGGTAACCAGCTATGTCTACTTAGGCATTCTGTTTCAGGAGAACTGTAATTGGACACAACAAACTGAAATGCTTTTAGGGAAACTAAAAAAGACTGTGGCAGGACTGATACACTTTAATATAAAATATGGAGGCATGACAATAAAACCACTAATATAGGTAATGAGAACTAAATTTGATACCAAACTTCTATATGGGGTAGAGATCTGTGAATACAAAACTTTAAACAGATTAATGTCCCCATTATATAACTACCTACGTACAATCTTAAAAGTAAGACATTCTTATCCATCGGCATATTTACGTTCAGAATTAGGAATTGTAAATAGTGAGGCTTTGATAGAAACATGAAAAGTTAATTATTGGATCAGAGTATCTAGACAAAAAAATGTTACATTAGCAAATGTGTACTGAAAGAAAAAGAAACATGGTACGATCTAGGTTATCAAAATGGTTACTGGTACACTAGAGTTCTGAATATAATCCTAGCAAACAAAATGATGAATCTTAAACAGGCAGTAGAAAGAGGGATCATACTTAGCACAAAATGTAAGAAGTATGTTGCAAAAAGAATAACTGCAAATTGGAAATGCTTGGATCTACGGTTGATAAAAAATTCACACTATTCAAAATGGTTTTCTGAGAATAATTATTATTTGGGGTTTAAACCATACTTGGAAATATTGACAAACCCAAAATTATGATCTTTAATTTCAAATTATAAATTTGAGCAGTGTGAAAGTAATATGTTATCTTATCGATATAAAAAAGAAGGTCTCCTATCTGGGGACTGTAACTGTAGCAGAGGAGGCGAGGAAAATTTAGTTCATATACTATGGGACTGTACATGGTATATTAATTAAAGAAAATACTGGTTGCGCCTCTTTACAAGTGATACATATCAGATAGATAAATCAGTATTAACGAATATACTGTTTCATACTAATGATGCGTGGTCTGTGGAAAGATTAGCTAAGTACCTAAGGTCAATTAATAAGATAATAAGTAGAATCTGTATAGCACACATAAAATAGTCTAACAAGATATTTTTTTTATCTAGAACTGTAATGTAATGTGTATTTATTAGGGTAGTCCTTTTAAATATTGTATTAGTATTTAATTTGTTATTGTTATATATGTGTGTCATATATGTGTGTTATACTATGTAATATGGGAAATTGATGACTTTGATGCTTATTTGTGAAGGCTGTCTAACCATATACAATAAAATTTGATGATGATTATGAAATCTTTAAAACACATTCATTTCACACAATCCTTATTTCACTCTATAACTGCACAATCTTTAATATATATCTCTTGCATATAGAGGCCAATGGGTAGTGTGGGCAGAGGGCCAGACATAGGGAGGAGCTGCAGGATTCTGGGCGGATGAAAGCGTGCTACCACGCATGCATGTCCGCATGTGCACCCAAGCAAGGAGGGAGGGAAAATGTAGAACAATTCGCCAGCTGCAGAATGATGACAGACCCTCCACAGGCTCTGCACCCAGCAGAAGTAAGTCCTGGCAATACTGGGGTGACAGGACTGGAGGGGGTATGTCAGAAGGGGGAAAGTGGGGGCAGAAAGGAATACAAATACAATATGGAAAAGAATAAATTTCACAAACCCAAGAACTAAATATCACAACTGCACTAAAAATCTTCTATAAAGCGAATCCAGTATAAAATGAACATATAGAAGAATTTTAGTGCGGTTGTAATATTTAGTTCTTGGATTTGTGAAATTTGTATGCCATTAGTCATTAAGAATTATTAACCTATTTAATATATTTAATGTTTGACAGGACATATTTTTTAGGCATACAAAAAAGTTTTATACCTTAATAATATAATTGCTTGTGGGGATTTAAAATTCATGAACTAGTATGTGTTTTATTTTTTGTTTTGTTTTGCAATATTGCACTATGATGGTTTTAGGCACTTATTCACTATGAATGTATATACAGTGGTAGTCATACAGTACAAAAGTTGCTCAGTACTGAGGTATACCTGGGTATACTGAGGCTAATTTGCATTGACTATAATGTGATTCTACCTCAGTATACCCAGGTATTCCTCAGTACTGAGCAACCTTTGCATGACTACCACTGTATGTTGAATATACCTTTAAATGTTTTGAAATTACACGCTGTTTTGTACATCATGTGACCACTTGCTGCACTTTAAAAGATGTGTAACGTTGCCTTTGACTCCCCCCTCCCCAATGAAGAGGGACTAATCCCTTGAAGTGCCATGGAAAGTTTGTTGTGACCTCACAATAAAATAATTCAAGGTTTACATTGGTCTCTGATGAATCTTTACTAATTTTTGTGTTCCTGTGCAGCTTTCGTCAGTTTGCCGGCTGACCCCCAGCATGGCCTGTTACCGCTTTCATCCTTGCTTTACTTGTTATTAATACCCCTGCTAAACTGCATCTGGTTTATCTCTGGAGCTTGTATTTGTTCCATGCTTATTGCATAACTGATGTACTTACGGTTTTAAAAAAAAAAAAGTACATCTGGGTATCAGTATATATTGGTTATATTGGATTACACCATCTGTTACCCCAAGGTTATTCCTCTACATTCCACTACAGTCTGGTCAGAGGCAAAATAACTAATAAAAGTGTTTTCCTAAGTAAGACTGTGGAAAGAGATCCTAACTGATCAAGGCACCAACTTTATGTCAAAACTTATGAGGGAGGAGTGTGCTTTACTGAAGGTCAAGTTCATATATTAGTTGGTGCATCAGCCAGATACTGATGGCATAGTGGAACATTTTAATAAATCTTTAAAAGGTATTCTGTCTAAATTCTTGTCAACAGAGGTAAAAACCTTGGAAGAATTGTTACCCTATTTAATGTTTGCCATTTGGGAGGTGCGACTATCATCCACCTTGTTCTCAACCTTAGAACTGTTGTATGGGAAACAACCTCAAGGAATGTTGGATCTTATAAAAGAGATGAGGGAATAACAGGCACAAAGTTCACCTAACATGCTCCAGTATGTATTACAAATGAAAGACTGAACACAGTTGGCAGATTTGTCAAAGACAATTTTATAAAAGCATTGCAGACCCTAGCAGGGCACTATAACAAAGGGGCCAGGCTATTCAAGTCCAGTGACAGAGTACCCCTTCTGTTGCCTAGCTTTGAGAGTAAGCACCTTGTTAAATGGCTGGGACCATATGAGATCCTCAGAAAGTGGGGCTGGTTGATTACGAAGTCTTACAACCAGACAGAAAAAAAGAAAATCATATTTACCATGTTAATATGTTGAAATGCTTGAAAGACAGGGAGGTATAACTCCTTGACCCAGAAGATCCTAATGGCCCCCTAAGTTCAGTAACAGCCAAGGACATTGATGATGGAACCCTTGACTTAGGACCTAAACTTGTAAAAGAACTGAAGGCCATCCTAGTGGATGATTGGTTCAACCAGATCTGAAAGAAAGAAGCCCAGAGGCTAGTAGAAGATTTTGTGGATGTATTCTCCCCAAAACCAGAGCAAACGCATGTGATCCAGCACCACACGGACACAGACCCCCTTGTCAAGGCAATTGTCACATTGTCAATAAATCATTTGTATAGATCTGTCTTTGAACAGAATGGATTCTGATTTTGACTGTATACAAAATGTTTTTTTCCAGAGCCCCAGATATAAATTGGCAATACTTTGGGTGAACTTCACCCCCATTGCGATACCTTTATGTTGGAGAACGAACTTGCCTTAGAGTGATATGCTTTCCTTTTTACATTTATATTCCATTCAATAGTAGAGTAATTTTCCAAATCAACTGTGTCACTCAAAGCTGAATCAATGATTCCATAGGTCACCTCAGACTGCAATAAATATCCCACTGTCTCCAATGCCTCTGCATGTGGGACAATAAAATATAATGCCTCAATGTCAATGGTGACCAAAAAGGACCCAGAATCAATCTCTTAATTTTCTAACATTGTAGCACATCTTCTGTGTCTTAGAAGTATGATCTAAGTTTTGCTAAGTGAGATCATAGAAATAAAATTCACGTACTGTGATAATGATTCAGTTAATGAGTCAAATTGGTCTTTTCAGTGTTGCTGACAAAGATTTAGGCACATAGGGCCCGATTCTAGAAGGGATATGTCTGGTGTAACTGCAGTTGCGCCAAGTAGATTGGCGCATGTAGCAACTTATGCCAGCACTTGCGACATGCGCAATTCTACATAGTGGCCTGCAACATGGCTCAGGCCACTTGTGCCAAACAGCAGTTACGCCACATAAACCCCCTGCGACATGGAGCTAGGGGGTTTACAGCAGCAGTTGCACCCCATTCCAGAAGGGCAGCCATAAAGTGCCCACATCAGGATACTACAAGAACCCCTGGAGGAGATCCAGCAATGTAAGTTATACCAGCATTTAGCTGGTATAACTTACAGATGCCTCTGGGGGGTCCTGTAGACCCGTCAGTTGTCCTGTGGAAATTGCACTGTTTCCCACCCCCATGCCCAGCACACTTCAGCGGGCCCCACAGGGCTACCCATACCCCCAGACCCCCGAAACAGCAGTTGGCAGGAAGCCCCCATAGGGTGGTGCTGCCATCCCCCACTCATTCTCCAAACCATGAGTTGCCCACGGCATATGCCACATACAACTGCCCTGGCAGTCTAGTGCCCCCCTCCAAACTGTACAATAATAAAAATGAAATCCATCCCCGATTCTCTGGTAGTCTAGTGCCCCCCCGAACTGTACAATTATATAAATGAAATCCATCCTAGATTCCCTGGTAGTCTAATGGCACTCCACCCCCTGCCCCACTGTGCCAGCCCACCAGCACTCTCTAATCTATCCTCAGCCGGTGATTGAAGCCTATCTCCTCATTTCCATATTAGCTGCTGGATTGAGTGTAGTATTAGCGCACTGCACAGATGCACTCGGAAATTAATTTCTGAGCACATCTATGTAGTAGCACCAATACTGCACCAGTCAGCAGCTGGGCGTGGAGGTGAGAGGTGGGTGTGCCAGCCGCCAGCTGGGATGGGTGGGGTGTGGGTGGGCAGGCATGGTGGGGTGCTGGGTGGGGGGCCACAAGACTACCAGGGAATCTGGGATGGATTTCATTTATATTATTGTACAGTTTGGGGGGGCACTAGACTACCAGGGAATTGAGGATGGATTTAATTTATATCATTGTACAGTTGGAGGGGGGACACTAGACTACCAGGGAATTGGGGACAGATTTCATTTTTATTATTGTACAGTTTGAGGGGGGACGCTAGACTACCAGGGAATTGGGGATGGGTTTCAGTTTTATTATTATACAGTTCGGGGAGGGGTCACTAGACTACCAGAGAAATGGGGATCAATTTATTTCTTATTTTTGTACAGTTCGGGGGGCACTAGACTACCAGGGTGGCTGACTTCCGCATTTGCGGCAGGTGATCCGGGGGTCAGGCACGGGTGGGGGGGTGCAATTACGACCTGTGGCAGCGGGTTGTGACATGCTGGTCAGGTACGCCTTCTGTGCAGCATACCTTGCCACATGTCACAAGTCACAGGTCTTTGCTGCAGACACCCTGCCCCTTCTAGAATAGGGTGCAGGGTCAATGTCGCAGTTGCGGGTGGTGCAGGTTGTTTTCGGCAGCAACCTGTGCCATCCTTCTAGAATCAGGCCCATAATCTTTGTGTTCTGAAGAAAAAAAATGCCTCTCACCTTTATGGATTATGTTATTGCCAAATGCTGTTTCAATAGCTATGTGACAAAACAAGATATGTTCTTAGTTTTGAGCTACAATTATTCATACCATGATATACTTAATATGTTTAGTGTTTGTATTAATAGCACTTAGTTATTGTAGCAAAACAAAATGGTAATATTAAATGCACACCAAAAATAGAAAATAGAGTTAGAATCGATGTTTTCATCATAAGCATTGTTCTGGAACCATCTAAAAGAGAAAAAAGCAAATTCTTTTTTCTCAAAATATGATCTGTTTTTTAAGAGTGGACTGAGATCATCTGGAGTCTCTACATCCTGAGTGGCAGCAGAGGTTGATTGCTATTGTCCTTTTGTATGGCCATTTGGTGAAGAGTTCTTTTTTCTTCTTGATAGCATTCAGAATCAGTTCAATAGCAATAAATGGACTCGGAAATATAGGTCTCCATACCATCAATGGGTTCAGCTATGTAAAAATGGCCTGGATTTATGTTCATTTCATGACTGATGTTTCTTTTCATACTTCTGCCCAAGATGAGGCATTTCTTTGTCAAATACTGTAAAGCATTTGATTTGCATTCTGTTCTGTATTCATTGTTTCTTTTGACTCCTAAGATGTTGATATGTGGAGTTTAATTATAGAAAAAAATAACAATAATTACATTCAAAGAAGTATCTGGACAATGCTACCTGTGCTTTCTGTGCACCCCAGTGCATGTACTGTATGTAACACTTGGCATGCTCACTTCACTCTTATGTTCTACCTACTTTGATGTGATAAATACTTGTCCATGTAAAGCATTAAAACAGATTGAGGTGGTAAAGGATAACAAGAGTAATGTCTTCTGAAGATCTTTGTGATGAATGTTTTTTTTCTACATTCTTTAATATTTCAGGATGCATTATAAATCATAAACTGCATCAAAAGACTTCTTTCCTCTATATGTACCATATACTGGGTGAAATGAGTGTTTCACTATAGTTACAAGACATAGGAAAAATGTAACTGTTTACTGGCTGCAGTTTTAAGACAAAAATTGTTAAAGTATGGAGGGCTGACATAAGAAACAATGAGCTTTACTCAAATCCTTTGTGGGTTTTACACAGTGACAAAAATTCCAAGCCTAAAAAAGCTGTTTTTCTTACATGACTAAGAATAACCCTAATCCTAAAACACTACTAATGTATACTGTATCACACAACAGTGAATCTTTGTAAACATGTAAGATTAGGTACAATTTAGATAAAGTTTATTTTTTTATTTTTGTGTTTAGTGTACATAGACCTCTGAAAGAGGCTCAGTGCATTTCAAGAACAGAATTTCTGATGAGACCAATTCATACTGTCCTTAGTTAGGCAATTTGGTATCATGGCTAGGAGACAGGTTAAGGAATCCAGAGACCAGGTTTAAATTCCATCACAGCCACATGCTCACTGCCTAACCCTAAGTAAGACAGTTGGATGAGTGTGGGAACTCAAAGAGTTCTCTCTAGGATTTGCCCAAAGCAATTTTCAACAGCAGTCTTACATCTACAGCACATCCATCACAACTGTAAAACCATCTAATAGACTAACAGTTCCATTCATGCTGACAAATGGTAGCTGAATTTACATATAAAAAATTATTCCAATTGCTGAAAATCAAAATGTTTTGTCACAAATGGATGGATCTTTTAACATCAGAAGCAAGAACACTTGGACATAAGTGGAAGGACATAGATCTTGGTGGAGCATGCAATTGCATCAGTGTCCATCTCCTTTGAAAATGAATCCCATTGCCTGTCAGTGCTATGGTTTATCCAGATGAAAAAAGGGTAAAAACAGGACCCCAGTGAAAACTAGATGTTGTGATAACATGAAGTACCACCGTGCCATACCTCAGATGAAATGTTAAATGGAAGTCTCTTATGCCCAACTCTGGTTGCTTTTCTGATGGAAATTAAACATCCCACAATACTTACTAAAAAAGTACAATTTTTTATGTTGGCTCACGCATGCACAGCCAACATATTGCAGTAGTAGCAGAGTTGGAGGCGTGGCCACTGTTGGGTGAATGCAGGGCACGTATGAGTAGGTGTGTCCCTCATTCCCAATCAGCGAACAGCATGCACTGACCTCACACATCTCTAATGTGGCCACCAGATCTAACAAAAGGTCGTCAGCAATGAAAGCGAAGCTCTCATACAGTGGGACCACAACACACCTCCCAAAGTGCACGCAACATGGCAGCACTGGCTGCCGCCACTTGTTACAATGCTGACAGGGTAGCCCACTCCCCGTTGGCATAATGACCCCCCCCTGCCATTTAAAATGTATGCCGAGGGGGTGCTCAATCACCATCGGCATCATATGTGCCCCCCAACAGTCTTTCTTTGCCGATGGGGGCCCAATCCCAATCATCTTTAATCCCCCTTCATCTTTATTTTGCTGACGGGGGGCCACTCCCCATCAGCATAATGTCCCCCCCCACTTTTGTTGTGTGCTGAGGGGGGGTGCCCAATCCCTCGGCTCTTGTTCCCCCTTCAGTATGTGCTGACAGGGTGCCCAATCCTCCGTCAGCTAAAACATCCCCCCAAAAAAAGCACTTAAGTGGCATGCTGGGAGCCCACCCCAGCATGCCAAATCCCCTAGAAAGAAAAATATTTCCTGAAATGTTTTCTTTTTTGTTTGTTTAAACCCTGTAAAAAAGAAAACAGTCCCTCGCCATCTCCCTGCTCCCCTCTAGCAACCAGCACTTACCCTCTGCACACCCTGCCTCCCCACACCCCCCTCACCCCATACTTACCTCTGGAGTCCGGAGTGAGATCTTCGGTGGACCAGGAATACGTCTGCACTCTTCACAGCCAATCATGAACTGAGGAAATGCCGGTAAGCTGTATAATGGCATAAATTGGTTTTTTTCAACTTTGGTGCATATCTCAGCCATTTTGGGGAATTTTGGGACCAAATTTTCAACATGGGGTTATTGGAACCCCCTCTCATGAATTCAGGCATGGACATGGTGTTATTCAGTCCTGAAGGGTGATTTCACAGTCACTGCATGGAATCACCTTTTGGGACAGAGTAATGAAACAACAGTCCCACTGTTCATGAGGTGGGCTCTCAAAAAGCCTATGTTGCAAATTTGGTGGATAAAATCAGAAAAATTACTGTTTTATGAGCGTGCATTGCGCAGTTTCCACGCATGCTTGTAACTTCATGAATTTGTAATATTTTCACTCCAGATTTTCAACATTGGCATTTTTACACACCTCCTTATGAAGAGTACAGCTCTCATTTTACATATCCTGTCCGAAATGTGCTTTCGCACTTCCGGCTCAGAATAGCACGGTCGCTGCATGAAATCAGTTTTTGGGACAGTTTGAGGAAATGACACTGACACTGTTCATGAGCAGAGGTTCTGAAATGCCTATGTTGAAAATTTGGTGATGAAATTCCATAAAATGACTGTGTTACAACTGTACGTTGCACAGTTTCCATGCACCCTTGTAACCTCGCAAATCTGCAATATTTCATGCCAGATTTTCAATACTGGCATTTTTTCACACCTCCTTATGAACAGTACAGCTGTTATTTTTTACATCTCGCCCAAAATGTGTTTTCACACCTGTGCCACATAATGGCGTAGTCACTGTGGGAAATCAGCGTTTGGGAAGCTAACAAAATCACAGTGCCACTGTTCATAAGGGGAGGTCCCAAAATGTCTGTTAAAAATGTGATTAAAAAAATCACAAAAATAATTGGGTTATGGACGTGTGTTGCACACTTTCTATGCATGCTCATGACTTCACCCATTTTTCATATTTTCACTCCAGATTTTCAGTGTTGCCATTTTTTTACATGTCCTCATGAACAATACAGTTCTCATTTTCCACATAATGCCCAGAATGTGTTTTCATCCCTGTGTTTCCAAATGGCATAGCCACTGTGCAAAATCACCTTTCAGCTAACAAACTGATAGTGCTGCTCTTCATGAGGTGGGCTCACAAAAAGCCCATGTTGAACATTTGGAGTGAAAATACCAACACACGCCTACAGTGTTACAGTTTCCAACTGTAGCACCCCACCCTGTAGAGACTGACAGGTGTCAGGGGTGTGACTTGGGATCACTGGCTGTAATGCGCATGCCATTCCACCCCCCCCCACCTGCAGCCAGCGACAGCCATCGTGGTGTGCCTTGCAGTGTTCAGCCACAAAGTCACTGTTGGGTAAGTTACTTTTTCTATTACTTTCTATTATGTTTGGAAGCTTGTTCCAGGAAGCTCTGTGCAGTCACTAGCAAGGATGGAGACGTATTAGACAAAGTAATATGCCTTACAATTATAGTTACTTATTTCTTTTAATACAAAAACAATGCAAAAATAATAAATAACTATAACAGATTACATTTTTTGAAAGTAATAGTTTAGTTACTAGTTACTTTCAAATAAATGTAATCAGTTGCAGTTACACATTTCTTTTGCATAAAAAGACATAAGTACATGTTACTGTAAGGTGTATTACATCTTTCAGTACTTCTCCATCCTTGCTAGTGACTGCACAGAGCTTTCTTTAACAAGTTTTCAAAAGTAATAGAAAGTATTAGAAAAAGTAACTTTCCCAACATTGCACAAAGTTCTTCCCATTCTCCTATACTGCACCCACCTCAGTGTATTTTCTTTATAGAATGGGGTATGTATAATGCCCAAAGACCCCAAAGCACACAACACTTGTCAGTGTCTGCAGGGTACGGTGAGGTAAAATGGCATGAGCGTTATAGCTGATGACTAAAGGCATACTCCAATGCTTGTCGGTCTCTGCAGGGTGGGGATGGGGTTGGTATCACTTCAATATTTCACTGCCATTCCTATTACATGTCTCTAACTCCTGCACTACCAATGCAATGTCAGAGAGACAATATTTGGCATTGACAAATGCTTGTTTCTTTTAGTGTCACAGCCAAATGTCCTGCTGTCAACAAAATAGGTCCATGTACTCCACCTCCCAGGATGTTAATCAGAACAACTGCTCAAACCTACATGCCTTTTCTGGGGAATCCATAGAAATAGAGAGAGATAGAGAGAGAGAGAGAGATAGAGAGAGAGAAGGAAGGAAGGAAGGAAGGAAGGAAGGGAGGAGGGAGGGAGGGAGGGAATGCTGTATCTCAGATGGGCGATCCTGTGTAAATAAGATGGTATCAGACAATGTGTGATACACAAAATGGAACTAATGAATCTGATATGAGCAACATTTGTTATGATTTGCACTCTATACATCAAAATCTTGCAGTTGCTTCACTTTGCACTTGAAGATGTACTGTGAGACACTTATTTTTTTTTTAATTCAAATTTTATTAAAGTTTCCAATACAGAGAACGAATCACAGTGGAGTAAATCATGAACCCCGAAGAACAGACACAGAATGCAAGATGATTAGCTCTCCCATCCCCCTACCCACCCAACCCAACACCACCCGAACAACCCAGCGCATCGGTACTCCTTTAGCACAACACCAAAGAATATAACCCGGTAGTACTTAGGCCTCTAGTGCATAAAGAGTCTGCAGTGGGCCCCAGATCCTGTCAAACTTTTCCAGTTCGTTATATAGGCTGGCAATAGTCCTCTCTGTTCTGAGGTTTGCCAGCAATTCCTGAACCCATTCAACATAAGATGGTACCTCCGTATCCTTCAAGTGCCTCAACATCAACACCACTTTTTTAACAGACATCGACATCAATGCTATGTGGTACCTCCTGTTCACCACCAAAATGGAGGAGAAATCCCCAAGAAGACCTATTTCAGGGGTGAACAATTCTGAGAGCCCTAAAAGAGGATCAACACGCTGATTAATCATGGTCCAAAGTGGGGCAACTTTCGAACAGCTCCAGAAAATTTGAAGGAGGTCACCTTCTTGAGATTGGCATCTTTTGCAAAGGGGAGAAGATATCAGACCCAGTCTGGCAAGCCTCTTCGGAGAATAAAAAATGTTATGCAAAATTTTGAATTGCATTAATCTAAGTCTGTCCTGCTTAAGGAACTTATGACAACTTTGCCACAGGAGAGACCAATCCATATCTCTTCCCTGAAAGAGAGATGCCCAAAAGGAGACGGGAACGTAATTATCAGGGTAAGTCCAGGTGAATAGAGCAATATATATTTTAGATACAGCATGAGGCAAACCCGCCAGCTCCATGAGGGTAGCCTGAAAACTGATATTGGGAGCAGGAGGGGAGGATCAGACCCATTACCTTAACCAGTAGGTGGTGAAATTGAAAACTGTGAGACACTTCTGTTTGTGTTGGTTGCTTGCAAAATCTGATTTCAGCATTTTTATAGTTCAGACATCATTCTTTACAAACAAATTAAACCACTGTCAGGGAGATATCTCATTTCATTGATATGGCTTTTGCTTCCTTAGGTGGCCTTCTGAGGAATTGGAAGTCATATCAATAAAAAGTTGAGATGTTTATCTGACTGCAGTTGATTTGCTTGCCAGGAATAAAAGTTTGCACCATGCAGTAGGACTTCATCCTCAATTGTATGTGAGTAGGTGTCTTTTTTCTGTTATCTGTTGCACTTTACTGACTTGGCTCTGCTTCAAAAGATGGATCCTTACAACACTTTCATGTGCAACTGTCCCTTTGTTGTATTTAGTATAACATTTTTATAAATGGTATTATCATGTACGTGGATGATATTGCTTTGTACAGTAGGGCATCTAATGTCAGTGACATGGCTAGATACATGCAGCCTGACTTTGATCTGGTACAAAAATGTTTGTTAAAAAATGGCTTTCTATTGAATGTTGGTGACATCAAGTATATGCACTTAGGAAATAAATGAAAATAAAGACTTAATCCCTCCCCCAAATTAATTAAAGATTTAAAGTGGCACATATGTGGAATGAGTAGACAATTTCAGGTAACTTTGTTTTATTTATTGAACAGACTCTCTCTTCCAAAGAACATATCTGTATGCTATTTAAAGCAAATCACACTTACTTTGGTGTATATTCACTCACTCTGAGAAAGTTCTAGCTCAGTTCCTTCTACTGTCCTTAGTGGACTATGGACTTCTAGTCTATATTACTGCCAATGTCATAAGATCATAGGGGCTTATGAGTTGATTATCCAAGTGCCATCATGACTCGCCAAACTAATCTACACTCATACTTCCTATTGTTCATGTAACTATTCAAAGCAGTCTTGAAAGAATTCAAAGTAGTACATGTAACTATTTCCTCCGGTAGTCTATTCCATACATCAACAACTCTTTGACTAAACCAGGTTCACTGTTCACTAGTTCAGTAGAGGTCACCCTTTAACTGTAGTTTGTGGGCTCTTGTTTCTCTCATTGCTGACTTTTCTTCTAAACCAAGGCAAATCCATGGATCCTCATCTTGAAAAGCCTTAAATACCAAATGTAAGTCTGCTCTAAGTCTCCTATATTCAAGCGAGAAATCCCCTCAGATACTGAGCACCTCAGGTTCCTCGGGCAATCCCCAGCTGACTGCAGGGATGGCAGTCGGCTGGGGATCAGAGGCTGAAATAGTGATTTAGCTGCTAGGATTATGACTGGCTGAAGGTCAGAGAGACTGGTTTGAGGACTACACATGTCTGGAAGGTGCAGTGTGGGCAGTTTAATGGTGGAAAGCTGGTCTGGGGGTCAGGCACCTTTTTAAGCACTTTGGAGGATCTCCATGGTCTTCATTAACCTAGTGTTGAAATCCAGAACAGCTGGAATGGCCAGACCATGCATTTTGTGCCACTCTGGCTGATCAGTCCAAACCTGGAAATTCAGTTTTTACCATTCTGGTCTGGTCCTGGTTTCACCAATACACCTGGCACAGAAACAAATACATGAAAGCATTCCTTATCATCATTGGTGATACAAAATGAAACTGTTATACACACACACACACACACACACACACTGTCAGTTTATTTTATTGATGTTTAATCTGGAGGCCCCCTACCCACACACACACACACCTTTTTATGTGCACTGGTAGCATCATAAACAAAATTATATATTCAACTTCAGTGATCCAATACACTGCTCCTCCCCCCCCCCAGCTAAGTCATGCTGTCTGAGTAACATTTTGGTTCAGCTGGTGGCACACCCACATCTAGCTCCGAAGGTCATATGTTCTAGTCCTGCACATGGTTGGGATCATACCATAAATGCCACCAGCACCCAAGTGCACTATTGGGGGATGATGTATTGTTGCGATGTGGCATCTTTCGACTGAGGCATTAAACTCTGGTCCCATCCTCCCACCTCTAGGGCTATGGTGGGTGTCTAGGTGGCAGTAGAAGGACCAATGGCACTTTCATAAGAGATGGGTTTCAGTTTCAGTTTATTGCAGTAAAAATGCATAAAAAGCAATGGTTTGTTACATTTTATAAATAATTACAGATTTCCACACCATTTGCATTTCAATGCTTTGGGTTCCATAGACATATGAGTATATAAACAGTTTACATATAGTTAAAAGTATGAGTAATACTCTTATCCCAAAAAAAACTTTGCCATACCCAACATTAATTTTAAGGAATCCATTTTCACTATGTATTGCCTAGAAAGCTCCTCTTGCCTAACCAGGTACTGTAGAACCAAGGGCAAAATATAGTTTTGTCATTGTTCTAACCAGTTTTCACAATTGAATAGAATATGCAAACTTTCTGGATTTACTATATTCTTTCAATTACAGCCCTCATTTCGCTTTTTAAAATAACCATTATTCAAATTATAATATACATTTCCCAGGCAGGCTAACCTTACTTTACACAAAATATTTCTGTGTGCACCGTTTTCGCACGTAGAAAGGTATTTCTCCTGTCCCCAGCTAGATTTAATATGTGAGTATAGTCCTACAGAATCCAAATCATGGATGCTACCAAAGTCTTTTTGCATAGCTATGTCCTTTAGTCTCTCGGTTGCCAGATTTATGTAAAGTTGAGGGTTATCTAACAATGCTGTGGACCTTAGCTCCCTGCACCCTACTTTTTTTAGGATTGAATTTAACTTAAAAAAAAACAGAATTTCCTTCCATCTAAGCTTGCCATATTGTTAATAAACTCAACCCAGCACATCTTGGGTGACCTGTCATTATTCATTTGCATAACCCTATCCCAATAATTCAGGACCCTTATCAAAATTTTAGTGTTCACAGAGAGCATATCCAATTCCAATCTAAGAAAATATGATGGTGTATCCCGAAGTAAATTCAAGAATAATCTTAAAAATTGATTTTGAATGCATTCTACATTTAATTTTTCTATGGATAAACCCCATATTTCACTACCATGTGGGAATTGGCTCATCAATTTTGCATCAAATGTTTTTTCAGGGCTATGAAAGAGTTATTCACAAATTTATTAGCAACATTTCTTATTGCTCCCATAGTTTTATATGAATTATTTTTAAGTTCCAATGGATGAGCATTCCATGACCAATTTCTATCAATTTTTAACCCAAGGTACTTAATCTCTTGTATTACTTCAAAATTATTCCCCTCAATATTCCAACATTTCTGTTTTCTCTTATCCTTCCCTAGGACTAATATTTTAGATTTTTCTACATTCAACTCCAGGTTCAACTCTGTTAATGAATTTAGAACACTAGACATCCCTCTTTTAAGAATCAAAGGTGTCTGGGAGACAGTAATTGCATCATCTGCACAGAGTAACATTTGGATTCTCTCACTATTTATTACTGGGGCAAACATATTGACTTTAGCAATATTAGTAATTAATTTTTCTATGTATAAATTAAAGAGAATTGGAGCCAACAAACACCACTGCTTAACTCCGCTATTTATTGCTAATTCTTTGGACAGCACACCATCCCTTCTATACCTAACTTTGACTATAATATCCTCATGAAAATCTTCAGGATAACCAGAATCTGGGCATCAATCTTTAAATTTACTAAGATGTCCCACAACTTGCCATTATTCACGAAGTCATAGGCTGCCCTTATATCTAAAAATACAATGTAAAGGGAACCTTTTTTTATGGTATACATACTTCTCCACCAAAAACTTCAGGACAAAAAGCAGATCTAAAGTGCTGAAACCTTTCCCGAAACTGCACTGAAATTTGGATAGCAATCTATTTTCATCCACCCTGATCTGCAGTCTTGTTAAGATTAACCTTGAAAATACCTTTTGCACAATGGATAATAAAGTGATGGGCCTAAAATTTTGGGGGTCCTGTTTTTCCCCTTTCTTTAGCAAGGGTACAATAGTACAATAATTCCTATATTCCAGCCAGCTGGTAGCACCAAGTAGGAACTAATTGCAATAAATACTGGGGAAGCAGATCTGCCCAGAAGTCTGGATTGTGCAAAAGGACCTCAGCAAGAAGGCCATCTGCTCCAGCTGCCTTGTTTTTTTTCTAAATGAGACATACTGACTTTACTTCATTAAATGTGACTCCCAGCGGGTTTGTCTGTCTGGGATTCATCCAGTTACTCATTTCTATCTGGATCTCACCCTTTCTTTCTACTCCAACTTTATATATTTTACTAAAATGCTTAATCCATTTATCTTCACTAATTAACCCAATCATGTTATAATGAAAATAACTCATATTACATCCATACACTACCATGGACCAAAAAGACTTGTAATCTTTCTTTAAAATGCAGTCCTGTAGATCTTCCCATAGCTTCTTTGTATAATTTATTTTTTTATAATCTAGCAACATTTTATATTGACTTCTAAGATGTTTTAATGTCCCCAAAACTGTACAAAATGGCAACTTTGATCTAAGTTTGCCAACCATTTTAACTTCCTTCCTAAGCTTATAGCAGTCCAGATCAAACCATGGTTTCTCTACTCCGATAACATTCCTATTAGGTCTTTCCTGGGTATTTAATTCACTCATAAAAGTATTTACCAAACAATCAAATTTCCTTATTATACTTTTTTCACATCCTGAATCAACTCCTAGGATGCTAGACATGTTAAGCTGTATTTGTTCTTTCTTAATTATATTATCCACCACTTCCTTTGCATATTCATTCCATTGTAATTTTCCCATACTTTACGCACATATGTTGATTAGCAATATTTTCAGCATCTTTATTAATTTCATTTCTATCAAAGTTAGTTACCAAAATACGCAAAATTGGAAAATGGTCGCTGTCCCACACTTTCAGATTCATTAATTCTTTAACCAGCATGCAGTCAGTAGCTTCCAGAATACAGATGTCTAACACACCACCACCCTTTTTTGTTGGAAAGGTATATTCTCCTGCCCAATCTCCTCTTGTCCGACCATTCAAGACACTTAGGCCAAACCGATCAAGAAAATGTAGGACAGTTTTACCATTCTTTGTTACTAACTTATCCTTTGATTGTTTTATAGGAATATTCAGTGCATCATCCAAGTACCAATCTGTTGTTGGCTCTAACAGATTACCAAGGTTGGTATTAAAATCCCCTGCCATTAACAATTTACTCCTTGTATATCTAAACTTAATAGACTCAATACTATCACCAATCATTTTGATAGCTTTTTGGTAGTCATTTAACCTCAAAATAGGGGGAGTATAAATATTGACAATGGCCCATGCATTCTCATTGTTCACTATAACAATATATAAGTAAAATCATTATATGCACTTATTTCGATTGTTCTAAACTCTAAACTAGTATCAATGAGAATGGATAATCCCCCTTTCAAAAGCCAAACTTTTTCCCCATATAGGCAGGTAAAATCCACCCATTATGACTGTCTAGTATTTGTTCTTCTTTTCCTTTCATCCATGTGTCTTGCAATAATATAATAGTAAATTGACTTAGCCATTGCATACATTCTTTATCAATGAGTTTACTTTTGAGACCTGCTATATTCCAAATAACAACTGACATTTTTTTCTTTATCTTTCCTCTTCTATTCAGTCAATTGTAACCATCTGACAGGCTATCACTACTAGATAAGGAGCTTCCTCTTCTGCCATTGTATCCATCTCACAGCTCTCCTATTCCTCCAGTATTACACTACTGTTAATCCTAATACCAGGTTCTTTTCTACCTCTTCTCATCACAGTTTCTTCCTTTTCCAAAGTCATATTGCGAATAATTTCATTTGGCTTCATATACGCAGTTATTCGAGGCTGTTTAAGTGCAGTTGTTCCGCTACTTTCACCAATATTTTCAACAGTTTTTTTTTGTTTCTTTAACATTTAGGTCCTTTTTTTGATTTAATCTTATTGTAACATCCAAAGTTATTCCTATTTCTGTAAATTTGTCCCTCATGGTATCAATCTTTTTCTCTTTTCTACATTTAAGACCACACAGATCCAACCCTTATATGGGCTAATTAGATATGTATATGCTGACTTAATATCTTGCCAGCTTAATTTGCTTCCTAGAAAACCTTTGAGCAAATTATAGGTAGCCAATTTAAGGATGTAGGGCCTGATTCTAGAAGAGTTATGCCTGGCATAACAGCACTTGTGCCAAGTAGAATGGCTCAAGTAGCAACTTATGCCAGCAGTTGCGACTTGTGGGATTTTGACAATGTGGCTCATGACATATCACAGGCCACTTGCAGCCAAAGAGCCATTACGCTAAGAGTTTCACCATAAACCCCCCAAGCGACGTGGCACTAGGGGTTTATGGCAGCAGTTGTGCCCTATTTCAGTAGGGCAGCCTAAAAGTCCCCAGTGTCAGGATTCTACAAGAACCCCCAGAGGAGAACTGGCAACGTAAGTTACACCAGCATTTAGCTGGTGAAACTGTACATACATCCTATGGGGTTCTGGTGATCCACTGCACCCACTCCAGAATGTCCCCCATGCCCAAAACACCCCCATCGGTACCCCATAGGGCAGTCCACAACCCCCCCCAGCCCCTGATCCCTCCAGCCGATTTGCCTAGTTGGGCATATCACAACCTCAGCATCCAGAACCCCAAACCCTCAATGTCCTGCAGGGCAGCCACATACATCATGCCCTGACCCCACAATGCTAGCATCCTGTAGGACAGCTGTGTCCTCCATCCATGCCCCAACCTGATATGTTGTTGCAATAGTGTAATTAATAGAACTTGAGATCTGTAGGTCCAATCGCCCTCACTCTGTTCACCCAGGAGTGCTACTTCACCCATCTCTCAGCTTAGTAACTGGCATAGCCCACCTCTCACTCTTCCATAGTCAGCCACTGACTGAGCTCCTTCTGAGCACTTACTGTATAGATGCACTCAAAAATGAATGAGTATTCATTCATTTCCAAGCACGATACAGTAAGCACTCAGAATGAGCTCAGTCAGCAGCTGGCCATGGTGGTGAGAGGAGGACTGTGCCAGTCACTGGCTAGGGATGGGTTGGGGTGCAGAGTGCATTGGCACTGCTGGGTGGGTGGCCACTAGACTACCAGGTATATTTGTAAGGGACGTCAGACATATGAGTGTACTGTACATACTGTACAATACACTGGCCATGGTGCTGCAGATCTGGAAACCATGGTGGCATGACAGTGGGTAGCAGGCCTCTAGCCCTGTGGGGCTCCAGCAGTGAACAGGCATGGGGAGCACTTGTGAATTGCAGACTTGCGGTTGTGGCTTGCGACTTTCTCGCCAGGTGTGCCCTTTGTTCGGCGTACCTGGCTGTATGTTGCAAGTCACAGGACTTAGCCACGGGGACCCTGCCCCTTCTAGAATAGGGAGCAGGGTCAATGTCACAGCTGCATTTGGCGCAAGTCACGTTGGGTGGTGACTTGAGCCACACTTCTAGAATCCCACCCATAGTTTTTTTCTGATTTTACTTTTGGCAGCCTCTAATGTATAGAGTAGGCAGTAAATTACCAGAAGCTATTAAGCAGTCCTTTCTCTCCTCTATTGATTCCTTTGAATTCTCTAGATTCACCTTGTTCTTGCTGGTTTCTTCCTGAAATTGAACTTTAGTTTTCCTACTCTCCTTTGGAGCCTCCTTAGTTACCTCATTCCCTACTACATCTATACTCCTAACTTGTTTTTTCTTATCTTTTTTTGTTTGTTTTTAGGTATCTTTTCCTTTCTGTTAACTGTTTCCACTTCCTTTATTTGTTGTTTCCTATCCTTAAGTTCCTTTATCAATAAATTTATTTATTTCACTTCTCTATTGAATACTGAACCTGTAATTTCTTTAATACTTCTTCCTATTCGATTTCTTGTCTTATCCTGCCTATCAGTGTCCTCCTTAGAGTTCACTGACTGAGGTAGTTCATTTTCCATATTTGTCTCTGATAACAGATTATCTGATGTAACCTTCAGCTCAGAAATGTGCCTCTTAAAAAGAATGTTTTCCTTTTTGGACACATAGAAATCCACAAAAGCTTGAACTAATGAAACCAATTCCAGGAGCTGAGTGTTCACAAAACAAGCTTCCTTCTTTAATTCATGTATTTTTGATGTCAAACTTTCAACTTCCTGGCTAATTAAGCCTTTACATCTTACCTCACCCTCCCTTTGATTCACCTGAGATGAATCCAGCTCAGCTACTGTATCACTACAAGATGAAATGTCTACGCTTGGAGCTTTTGTCTTAGAAGTTCAATGCTGTGTGAAGGGTGTTAAAAATGAATCAAATTAATTAAGAAAGGAACCATTCTTTGTTGCTTGTATTTCTGGAAAGTTAATGTACTTGGGAATCACTCTGCTTTCTGGAATTGGCCTAACAGGAGTAGTTACAATTTCTATCACCTCATTATTATTTTCCCTGGGGAGCCATCCAGGCGGATATCTGAGTGGTTTCCATTAGTATAAATATTGTGTACAGATTCTTCAAGTTAAGACAGGTGTAGTTCAAAACCTGTAATATTTGTTTTATTCACAGTAACGTTAGAGGCAGCTGTCTCATGTAACCTTACAATGTTTGTTACCCTCCCCACTGTCTCTACTTGCTTTTCTTGCCCTTCAATCGCTTCTTCTAAACTCCTAATTCTCCTTAGGAGTGGATGTACAGGGGATTGTGGTCGTATAGATTGGGTTACTACTGGGGAGGAAGTAAATTGTGTGGCAAACATTTTTTTATTACCCTTTTATTGCCCCATAGCTCTATATGGCTAGCTGATGTGTGGAGATATTGGGTAATTTTCTTATTTTCCCCTCTCCTCTTTCCTTCTTCGACATTATTTTCTTTAATATTCCTCCTTTTAAGGTGTTTCTTAGTATGTGATCTAATCACCTTTTTTTTGCATTTTGAATGAAAACCTTTTGTAGAAAAACTCACAAAGATCAATAATTCAGTGTTACCACAATTTCCACAAATAGCCACCAATAGCTTTATAAATAGTCTTTTAAGTCATATAAGTCCTATAAATAGTCCTTTTTCCTTTTCACACTGTTCTGGAGTCTGCACTTCAGACAAATGCTTCTTCAACTTAATTAAAGCGTCAGATATGGAAAAATGGTTCTATAACAGGACACAGTTCTCTTCTTTTCATATATAACTTTTCAGCTTTCTTTAGGCCAGGCCAATTCCTTGTCAGAGTCTTCAGAATAAATAAGAAAAGTCTAGGAAAGTCCAACAAAGTGCTCATTGTGAGTCGAGTTCCAAGATGCCTGGCTTGCATGACTTTGAAACAGAATCACTAGTATTAAACAAAAAAAATCAAGATACAGAACACTGAATATGAAACACTAGTTGTAAGACACTACACCAGTCATACAATACCTAAAACACACCTGTCATTAACAGTGGATACAACTGCTAATTAAGTAACTGCCAGCTATTAATTATCAACAATTAAAACTAATTACTTTTAATTGTTATTGTTATTGGCTAAAATAGTTTGCAGCCATCTAAACTCCAGTCCTAGGAACTCCAAATAGTACTTTAAGTTATAACTCTTTTACTAAATCTCACAATTTAACCCGAATAGCAAACGCTAAACAAAAAACATAAGACTTCAACAGCTTACTTTTAATCAGTGATCTCAATTGTCTCGAATATCTCTGTGACCGCCTGTTTCCCTTTGCACTCTTTAGGTTTGGAACAGTTTCTACTTCACTCCTGCTTTTAGTTTACTCCCGCTTACCCACTCTCCTTCTCCAGAATGAAGTGGTGCCCACTGACCCACAATTTTAAGGCAACATAGGGGGAAAAAGCAGCATGCTATAAATCCAATATGCCCAAGCATTTTTCAAGCGGACCTCTTATGCCACAATATAGTCCCCCAAAAATGCTGAAGACTGCTAGAGAATAAGGCTGAAAGTTTTAAGCCAACCATGTAACTAATCTCTATGAGACAAATAGATAAAAAAACAATTTATCCATGCACATTTAAATAAATACTAAAAGCTACTAAACAGGACAATATAACTCTTGAAGCGATTCAGGTGAACTGCATGCTGCACGTTACACAGTAAACTGCAGACTGGGAGTCTCCTATGTGGGGGGCATGTGCATACAGCTCTTTATACCATGCTATACTACAATACCACCCTTCTAATTTGCATAAGGTGGGAATTTAAAAATCAAACTATTTAAAAATAATTTAAAAACAAGTTAGAAACAATACAATGTAAGCAAACCTTAGAAAAGAAAAAAGGGTGACCTAACCCTCTATTTATGGCTAGCCAATTGAACACCTGAAATTATTAGTATACTCCCATATTTCTAGGAATAAAATTGCTTGCACAGGAGAACATGAAAACAGGCCAACCATATAACTAATCTCTACGAGGCAAATAGATGAAAAAACAATTTATCCATGTACATTTAAATAAATACTAAAAGCGACTAAACAGGACCATATAACACTTGCCTCAATTCAGGCGAACTGCGTGCTGCATATTACACAGCAAACTGTGGACTGGGTGTCTCCTATGTGGGAGGCATGTGCATACAGCTCTTTATACCATACTATACTACAATACCACCCTTCTAATTTGCATATGGTTGGAATTTTAAAATCAAACAATTTAAAAAGAATTTAAAAACAATTTAGAAACAATACAATGTAAGCAAACCTCACAAAAAATAAAGGAGCCCTAACCCTCTATTTATGACTAGCCAACTGAACGCCTGAAATTACTAGTGTACTCCCGTATTTCTAGGAATAAAATGGCTTGCACAGGAGAACATGAAAACAAGTAAAGCACTCATAAAAATATATATAACATCACAAGATGATTACAGCCTTTTTAAAACCTTATAACCATTTAACCTTTTCAGCTTTACAAAGTTTTGTGCCTTCTGGAAGGAAGGATCATAAACTTTAGTCAAACCCCTTTTTTTTAAACAAAAAAAAGTCAGTGCAGATGTAACGTAAGGAAAGCTTCTGCTGGTAAAACTAAAAGCTGAAGATCACAGCCTTCACAGCTCCTCTAGAAACTTTAAAGTCAGAATCCACTGCATAGTCTAGATGCCAGTTCTTCTACTGCTTCCACCGATCTGACTTGCTGTTGCACGCCCCTCTTCCTTGCCACTGTCCCTGCTGAAAACTGCTCCGCTGCTCCGAGAGCTCCAACGACTTTCTCTCACTCCACACTCCTCACTCCTCCACAGCTGGGAAATGACGGGGTGTTTCATGGAGTAGATAGTGAGAGGGCCAACACCAAACCCCGGAGCTGTAACAAAATGACACACAGCAGACAAAAACAGCACCAACATGTAGAAACAGAGAGATGAACTAGAAAGGGAGCAGACTAAGGCAACACTAGCATACCTTTTCAAACTAAAACAAAAGTATGGCTACCCTGATTCCTAAATTTTCTCCACAAAGTTGAGAGCACGTAGTGTCTGGCTGTCTCCAATGTGCCCTCCAATGTGCCAAACCTTCAGAATTGTGCTTGTGACATCAGAGATGGGGATTTTCCACAATGTCTTGGCCTACATTCCTGTTCCCATGAAACAGGCTCATGCAACTGTTCGAGTCTGTGTGCAGGTGTTGATGTGCGAACTGGCTGCTGCTATGCATTTACAGTCACTGCACTACCACTATGTCATCATTTGTAAAGTGCTTTGAGATAAGAATGTGTATCAAAAGTGATTTATACAGTAAACAATTGTTTACACATGGTAGCTAAAACATAAACAAAATGATGCCCCCCAGCACACTGGCAGCAACAAAATCATGTGTTTGAATTTAGCGATCCAAAGTACCCCCCCTTTACACATGCTAGATGCAACATAAACAAACTTACATATTCAAATTCAACATACCAAACACTAATTACTTGTTTAGGAGCACTATCCACCTTTTTAAGCATGTTCCTATAAAGGCTGCATGACAAAATGCTGGAGATGCAGATCTACAACTGAACCACTATCCACCTTTTTAAGCATGTTCCTATAAAGGCTGCATGACAAAATGCTGGAGATGCAGATCTACAGCTGAACACTCAGCAGCCTTATTGCAGCACATCGGCATCTTGGCAGAGTGGTGTGTCAGACCACAACTGAACATTCCACCCCCATGCATTTTTGGATACACTGGACTTTGAGCAGAGCAGCATGCTGACATGCTGGAATGAACTAAAACCACTGCAGCATCTTCTACAGTCTGAGTAAGAAGCATGAGATATGCTTCTCATAGACAAGCTTGAACTAATGTCATGAAGGAGAACACTGCTGGTGTGCAAAGCAAGACAGGGATACTGAACACCTCTCTCCTTTTTATGCACACTAGCAATGATCCAGAGACTCCCACAGCAGCAACAATCTAGATCACATGCACCCCCTTCAGTCAATCAATCAATTAATCAAACTTTATTTTTTCAGGCTTTAGACCTTTGAGCGAGATTGTTTGCAAAGTGGTCCTAGACAATAAGTACAAGGGACAACAGTACAATGGCACAGGAATACAGATACACAACATGGACATAATTTAAATACAGTTAATGATACATTTTAAGCATGTTACGGTATATACAGATTACAGGTACAAAGGATAACATGAGAATGATATGATAAAACTATAGTAACATATAATAATACAGCAAGACAACGGATATTAAGTATGTGTTAAAAAGGGAAAAAGGAAGTGGACAGATGAGAAGGGGGAGGAGCGGGGTGGTTGAGGAGAAAGAGTAGAGGTAAGAAGAAAAGGAGCAGGAAGTGCTAGATGGACCTGATAAATAAAAGCGGGATTGGAAAAGCAAAGTCTTGAGCAATTATCTACGATATGAGCAAATTTCTTTCAAGGCAGCTGTGAGAAGGGACTTGAAGATGAATATCCCCAGTACTGTATCAATCTTAAGTGCCTTCTGCAGGGAGTTCCAAAGGGAGGGGAGGAGGAGCAAAGCTAATAGTGGCAGCACCATATGGTGTTTGGATCTTGGGGACCTCAATCATAACTAATGTGTAACATCTTAAACAGCAGGTCCCTGAGTTTTAATTAAATAAGTTGGAAATGTAAGAAGGAAGTTTATTTGTAATTGGTCTGTGAAATCAAAGAGCTGCATTCCTCTTCCTTCTGATAGTAAGAGAGGACCAGCTAAGTGTCTCATAGAGCAGACAGTTGTAAGTGGTTAAAGGCGTACTAGGTATGAATCTCAGGGCAGAGTGGTATAGGGTGTCTAATTTACTAAGAACTGATACAGGGCAGTGACTATAGAGGATGTCCACGTAGTCCAGTACGTAAGAAGGTTGCTTGGACTAGTATCTTTTTTGCCTCACAGGTGAGAAGGTGTCTAATATGATAGAAGACACCCAGGTGCTGTCTCAGTTTTTTGGCTAGTTCCTGCAAATGTACTATAAAGTTAAGCTTGCTGTCTAACCAAAAACCCAGGTACTTAAAGTTGTCAACAATTTTAATTGTTTCGTGAAGTAAGGTGAGTATCCTATGATGATGTACGGTTGCTGTCAGTGAGTGGGATTTAGGAGAGATAACCATTGTCTTTGTTTTGTTTGCATTAAGGAGGAGCTTCAGCTGTAGTAAATTGTTTTTCAGGATGTCAAATTTGTGTTGCAGCTCCTTGAATGCAAGCTCGGGGAAGAGCACGCTATGTATATCACTGTGTTATCCTCAAATAGATGCACATATGCCTTGTGTATTTGGGAGTCAGTGTTGCCAATACACAGTAGGTTTCGAAGAGTATGGTACCCTGTATAGAGCCTTGCGGCACTGCACACAGTAGTATTTTAAGTAGCTAGAGATATCCTTGGTCTTTGATTTGTTGCATTCTATTGGTAAGGTAACAGTTGAACCATTTCATGGAGGTATTGTCAATTCCAAGGTGGCTCAAGGCAGCCAATAGCAGGCTATAGTCAACGGTATCAAAGGTCTTGCTTAAATCTAAAAACAAGGCATAAATATGCGTCTTTGCATCCACTGCATTTAGCCAGTCAGTAGAAACTTTGGTGAGGGCAGATACAGTGCTGTGCTTTGGTTTGAACCCAACTGTATGGGATCTAATAGGTCCTTAGATTTCAGGAAGTCTCTTAGCTGTTGGTTAACTAGCTTCTCCAGCAGTTTTGATAAGGTGGAGAATGGGGAAATTGGACTGTAATTGTTTAGGTCACATTTATTCCCAGACCTGAAGAGGGGGGATAATGTGTGAGAGTTTCCAGATTGTTGGGAGGTCCCCTAATGAATGGCAAATATTGAAAAGGTGTGTGATGGGAGTGGTTAAGTGAAAATGTCCTACATTCAGAAAAAAAAGGGCTCTAAAAGGTCTGCCCCAGCACTTTTCTTAGTATCCAGTGCCAACAATAGATCCTCAACCTGCTTGAAGGTTACAGGGCCAAAACAAAAGGAGGTCTTCTGATTCGATGTGCTGGCAGGGCAAGAGACATCGTCAGATAGAAACTGTATAGCTAGCCCACTGGTGGGTGAGGCATTGAAAGCTAGTCCTGCTGTGGTGAAGTGATTATTGAGTTGCTCTAGGATGTCATCCTTGTCAGTATATTTGACGTCTCCAGCCACTATCTTGGTAGGTAGGGAAGAGGAAAATGATCGGCCCTCAACCTCCTTTAGGATATTCTTGAATTTGGCAGAATTCTTTCTGTTTTCTTTAAGGGCAGATTGGAAATAAAGACCTTTCTTAGTTCTAATAAGTTTAGTGCAGGAGTTTCTAGCAATGTGGAAGGCAAGCCAGCCAGAATCAGTTTTTGTTTTTCTGGCTTTCCTCCACAACCTGTCTCTGCCCTTTAGAGCTACTTTCAGGACAGGCGTAAACCAGGGGGATGACCTTTTTCTGAACTTAATTTTGGTAAGGGGAGCATGTTTATCAATCACATCCCTGACGAGGTTTTGGAAGATGTTGTAAACCTCAGTGATTGATGAAGCTAAATAAATGTCCTACAATCTAATCTTGTTTAGGTCTGATAGGAAAGCAGCCTGGCTAAAATTCCTTAGGTATCTTTTGACTTTGAAGATAGAGGTTGTGTTAAGCTTGGAGTACACCTTACACAGGCTATAGCACTATGATTGCTTACATCATTATGGAATACCCCTGCATGGGATGTATTGTGAGGCTTGTTAACAAGAATTAACATAGAAACAGAATTTGATGGCAGATAAGGACCGCTTGGCCCACCCAGTCTGCCCATTTCCCTACCTGATGGATAAGCTGCAGATTCTAGTTAATCAACAGCTTACTTCCTCCTGCCCCGCACTAGAATTGCCTTATGCCTGTCCCATGCATTCTTGAATTCTCCCACTGTTCCTGACTCCACAACCTCCTCAGGAAGGATGTTCCATGCATCCACAACGCTCTCTGTGAAAAAATACTTTCTAACATTACCTCTGAGCTGTCCCCCCTCTATCTTCAAATTGTGCCCCTTGTTCTTGCACATCTCTTCTTCTGAAAGATACTACCCTCTTTGTACCTTGTTAATTCCCTTGAGATACTTGAAAGTTTCTATCATGCCCCCCCCCCAAGGGTATACATATTAAGCTGCTTTAGCCTCTCCTCGTATGTCTTCTGGTGCAGACCTTGCACCATTTTGGTTGCCCTCCTCTGAACAGCCTTCACTCTGTCTATGTCTTTGCGGAGATGGGGTCTCCAGAATTGCATGCAGTACTTCAGATGGGGTCTCACTAACTGTCTGTAGAGAGGGATAACAACTTCTTGTTTTCTACTGTTGATGGTTCTTCCTGTTCATTCCAGTATTTCCCCGCCCTCCTTACTGCCTTCTCACATTGCTTGCCCACCTTTAGGACATCTGATAAAATTACTCCCAGGTATCTTTTGATTTTTGTTGTTGTTATTAACTCACCCCCTATTGTGTACTCTTCCCCTGGGTTTTTGTTTCCCAGATGCATTACCTTGCACTTCTTTGCATTGAATCTGAGCTGCCATGTATTTGACCATTCCTCCAACCTTGGCAAGTCCCTTTTCATTCTTTCCCCCCCACCTTGTGTATCAACCCTGTTGCAGATCTTTGTGTCATCTGCAAAGAGGCATACCTTTTCTTCCAGGTGCTCTCCAATGTCACTTATAATGATATTAAAGAGGACCGGTCCCAGTACCGAACCCTGCGGTACCCCGCTAGTTACCCTCCTTTCTTCACTGTGGACTCCGTTTACTATTACCTTTTCTGTCCTGTTGTCCAGCCAGGTTTTTATCCAGGCTACCACCTTGGGACCCACTCCAAGGCTGGCTAACTTGTATATTAATCTTTTGTGTGAGACTGTGTCAAATGCCTTGCTAAAATCTAGGTAGGCCATATCCACAGCCCCTCCCTGGTCTACTACTTTGGTCACCCAGTCAAAGAAATCTATTAGGTTCATCTGACATGACCTTCCTGCTGTGAAACCATGCTGCCTTGGGTCCTGTTCCCCACTGGCCTCTAGATACTCAACAATTCTTTCCTTCAGAAGTGATTCCATCATTTTCCCTACCACTGAAGTCAAACTAACTGCTCTGTAGTTTCCTGCCTCTGCCCTGCTCCCACTTTTGTGAAGTGGAATCACATTTGCCCTCCTCCTGTCCTCAGGTACATTAAGTCCAGAAGTGAGCTGCAGTTTGGGTTTTTGCTATTAGGGTGGGTGATGTCGGGGCAATTTGTGACAGGCCATGCTTGACACAAAACTCTTTCAGAGTTTTGGAGCATTCTTCTTTCCTCGTGAGATTAAGATCCCCTATAATAATGCATTCAGAGTTAGTCTTCTCCAAATGCTTGTGGAGGTGGTTTAGTATTCCAAAGTCACCAGACGGCAGTCTATAGCAGGCAGTTATTGCTATGGTTTCCTCAGAGGAAAGGGTTAGCTTCACAGTAATGCTCTCAATTTCCTTAGGAGTGGAGATGTCAATAACTGTTATGACAAATCTCTCCTTAAAAAAGACAGTGGCCTACCCCTAGTTGGTCTCTCTGACCTGAATACATTGAAGCTAGGGATATTGATGCTGTGGTCAGGAGTGGAACTCCTAAGCCAGGTTTCTGAGATCACAAATATATCTGGGGATGCGTGAAATGCCCAAGCCTGTATCAAGTCCATTTTTTTTTAATATGTTGCAGACATTTAGGTGAAGGAAGCTAATGCCCTTAAGTTGAGGTAGCTCTGAAGGTGCATCTAGAATTATAGAATTCATGCACACTGGCTGGAAATGACACAAAAGTCAAATTCTGGGTAGTTAATCAATACTGACTGTGTGATTCAGAGACCACCCTCCAGCAAAAATGTTCAAAGGCACACATGCAACCCCACCACCACCACCACCACCATGCACATTGACTTTAAATGGCAAAAAAAAATGCTGTTGTTTTTTTAATCAGTGCTGTCCGAACAATCCAGAGCCCTCCAATCAAAAGCGATTCAGACACACACACACACTGACACAAGTCATATTCAGCCTTTTCCTTTTTAAGCAATGCTGTCCAAGAAATCCAGTCCACAAAAGAAATGAGTGATGTAGCATGCATCTCTCCCCCCCCACATATTAACGTGAAATAAAGGTCATTTGTTTTGTTGTTTGTTAATCAATACAGTCCAATCCTCTACTTCCTGAGCTCTCCTTTCATGCACACTGACCCGAAATAAAAACAACAGTCAAATTCTTGGGAACAGCACACTTACAGTACATAACATATATCAGGAGAAACACTTGAGGGTCGCATTCTGGGACAGATAATTTGACCAGGAGTACAGTATAGCACAGAAACCCATGTTCACTAACAGCTACACAAATTATTTAGTAATCAAACCCATCTGATTGCAATGTGATCTTTTATAGACAGTGTTTTTATGTATACTAATGCTACCTACTGTGCATGTAAGCTTTGAATAATTAAAACAATTTGAATCAAAAAGTACACACATTTTGGTCAGTAGTTTGAGAGAACCACATCTGAGACTTTTGCTTCTGAGGGAAAATAAAATACAGTAACAAAAGGTGATACTGTAGCTCCCCATCCCATCCATTTGAAAAAAAAAACATGCAGTCGCAAAGTTCAGTGAGCTTAAATTAAATTCTTCCATGCACTATACTTCAGATGAAAACTGCAAAACTTGGCATTTTAGTGAGAAAATAAGAGCTAAGTTAAACTTCTTACCTAAGAGCAGAGGGAAATGTTCATCTATCTTGTCTGAAAGTGAAACTACTCTTAACTGTTTCCAGATTCAAACAGATCTAGCAGCAATGCTGAATACAGGAAGCATTAGGTGTATTTTGGGAAAGTTGTATATTAGTTGAGAATATTTAAAGTGACAGAACAGATCTGTATTCAGTTGGTGGGATATTCAGAGAGTGCCAGGCAGGGGCACAAGCTTGTGTGCAGTGCAACTGGGATGCGCCAGGGAGTTTGCTTGGCGATATTCAATGGTACTGCACCATGGCTCAGCACCATTGAATATAGCAATGTGGCCTCCCGCATTGAGCATGGTGCAGTGGCACTGCACCAGCACAAGTGGCAAGAAAGAAGCTGGGGGATGCACCAGCGCAAGTGCAGTTGCGCTAGGTGCAGGAACCATGATATTCAGTGGTGGATATGCTAATGGGCCATAATGCAACACAGGCCCTACAAGCATCGTCACTCCCCCCAGGGAGCTCGGATCTATCGGCGGCTGCACGGAGGTAATTAAACTACCTAACCCAGCAGCAGCGTCTGTGAGGGGGGTTAGCCTGTCAACACACTTTGCTTGTCAACTGCCCTGCCCACCCACCCTAGGCCAGCATTTCCTTTATAGGCACCGTCCCTGACATAACTTCCTGTCTGCTAATATTTCTATCTCCCCACTTTCTCATTTGCAGATTATATCGCACACCACTAGAGGGACCCCACTGCTGTTGCACTTCCTGTTGTCTGCCTACCCTGGAATCCTCCCTTCACCTCTCCTGCACCACCCCGCCAATACTCCCTCCTCTGCCCTACCCCATCCTCACCTTCCCCCCTTTGTCTTCCAAATACCCATCCACCCTTAGACCCACCCCTCCTCCCCAGTACCTACACCCAGTGACCACTAGGAGTCACTACATACCACCCCTGCGGAGGCCCATTTCCCAGCCCACGTTGTCCCCTTGACTATGGCTCTCCTCCCTCTCCCAGGCATATTTCTGTGCTGCCCTAGTTGGGACTTGAACCCTGTACCCTGACCACCAGAGTCCGTGTCACTGCCACTAATCTAAAGTGGCAGCCACAATCTCTAGGAGGCAGTTCAGCTATCTTAACTCCTTATTCCTCTACCACCTGTTCACCATGCTTGCTCACCTACTGTTAAACTCCCTCCCCATCATCCTCCTCCTGGTTTCCCCCTCCCTCCAGCCATTTATCTCCCCTAGGCTACAGGCTTTTTCACCTTTAATTCCCACCAACCTAGTTCCTACTCACCCTACTATGTCCATGCACACTGACCTTCAACCCCATCTCCTCGCCACCCTCCCTCCCCTTTCGACAGCTCACTATCCTTGCCCTCCCTGCCGTAATTCCCTACCTATCCCCTGCTCCTCCATGATCCCACCCCAACTCCTCCCAGTCATGAGGCTTAATCTATACCGCCGCGTTCTGGCCAGAACTGTTGTCCTTCTACTACTCTTATCTGGCAATATCCACCCTAACCCCGGACCCACCAGGACCACCTCAGCAGGAGGTGTCCTGACTGCTGATCGCCTCCATGAATATATGCAGCGCCCTGAAAAATTCGACTCCTCCAATGTTGGGTCTCACAGCACAAACCGGACATCATTGCGCCAGGAAACGTGGCTATCTAATTCCACCCTGACTCCTTGTTACCCTCCCTGGCTACAACCTTTTTCGTGAGGATCGAGTAACCAAACGTGGGGTGGCTGCTTATCTACGCCAGGAGCTCCCTCACTGGTATCGCCTCCCTGCACCGGTCCTTGTAAATGGGGCCCAAGCCCTCACCATTGCTTACCCCGACCCCACCAGATCCTCCTTTACCTCACCACTGCCTACATACCACCCAGACTCAAAACCCATCTCTATTATCCCTCACTGACTACCTTCCACCTTCCCACAATGCTGACAAAATCATAGTTGGGGACCCTCAATATGAACTGGCTTTGTCCTCATCCTCCCCACTCGGGACTCCTTCACAGCTCTGGATCTAACCCAGCTAGTCTCCCAACCCACTTGTGTGAACCCCAAGAGAGGTACTAGCACCCTCCTTGATGTCATCATCACTAACCGCCCCCCTAAAATTCTGGACATCCAAGTCCTCCCTGATTCACTCAGTGACCACTCCCCTGTGCTCTTCCGCTGGTTGACCACCCTACCCCGACCCACTGCACAGAGCGTTCATCGCCGGCGTTTCAGACCTTATGGCCTAAAAAACCTTAAGCAGTACCTTGAACTGTAAGACTGGTCCCCGATTCTCCATGCGCCTGATATAGATACCGCTCTTGCCTTCTTTACCTCCACCTTTAATAAAGCCTGTGATCTCTTTGCTCTCTCTGCCATCCGCCTCCAAAAGACCTAACCTGCCCTGGATTACCCCTGCTCTCTCACTGTTGCTCAGGCACAGGACTGACCTTTGTACTGCGTGCCACTGAAACTAGGCACCAGCTGACAGACAGGCCTACAATGCTGCGGAACAAGTGTACATGGGCAATCAGGAAGGCCAAAGCCGACCACCATCAGGCCACCCTCACTGCCTCCTGGGGGAGCGCCCGTACCTTCTGGGATAAGGTCAAACAACTGAATGGGAACACCCGCTCCCCCCATCCCAGATTACCGCCAACAACACCACCATCACAGACCCCGCTGACATTGCAAACCTCCTCAACACTGCCTTTACAGACCTTAGCCCTATCCTCCCCAGTAACTTCTTTGATCAGCCACCCCCCCATCCTACCCCTGCCCTCCACCGCCCTTGCTTCCACCTTCTAAGGTTTAGTACCCAGGAAGTCAGACTGCACCTGACCCGTGCACTAAAAGGCAACAGTCCCAGTGGCATCTCCCTGGACCACAAAATTCTCTGGTTGGTCCTTGATCAAGTCCTCACCCCACTCACCTGCCTTCTTAACAAATCCCTCTGCCTGGGACAATTCCTCCTATGGAAAACTGCAACGGTTACTCCAATCCATAAAGGGGTGACAGGTCCTTAGCTGGGAACTATCGACCGATCTCCATTCTCCACCCCTTTCCAAGGCACTGGAAAACTAGTTGCTGCACAAATAACTGAATACCTGACCAAATACAACATCCTCTGCCCTGAACAGCACGGTTTCACGCAGGACACAGTACTAGCACTGCTCTTATTGAATCTCGCTCCTTCCTTCACTCCTCATTGATACTGGCTTGGCGGGGCTGTGTTGCTTGACTTATCAAGGCTTTGACACGGTCTCCCACCCCTACTACTGGAAGCCCTCTGTCACACTGGTTTTGCCTCTGACCACTGGCTTGGTGCTCCAGCTACCTTCCGCCTCCCAATGAGTCAAAATTGTGGGACTCTTCTGACCCACGCTCGATCCTCTCAGGGGTTCCACAGGGCTCCATCCTGGGGCCCCTTCTCTTCTCGCTATACCTTAACACCCTGCCCAGTGCGTGCCCTGGGAAAATACTGCTGTACGCAGATGATACCGTCCTCTTTGCCACTGACCGTAACCCCACTTCCCTCCAGGTTTCCCTACAAAGGGCCTATGACGGCGCTGAAGCTTGGCTTAAAGAGCATAGATTGGTCATAAATCTTAAAAATCTAAACCATGCTCTTCGTCCACCCTCAAAATAAATCATCCAACCCCTCCAGATCCTTTCCGGCTCTAGACTACAACTGGAACAAGTCCAATCCTATAAGTACTTAGGATCTTATTTGACTCAGCCCTCCTACCATACCCACATCGACGCACTCGCTCTGTAACCAATATCCGACTCAGTCCTGCACTGCACATAAAACTGTCTCCCCAACACCTCCGCTTATGTATTTCCTCCATACTCTCCCTGGTGGATTATGGGCTACCTGTCTATGGGGCTGCCAACATGACGGCCCTCAACAAAATTCACCTCCTCCTAAATAAGGCTTGTAGGCTAATCACAGGGGCCCCTAAGCTCACTCATACCTGCCAACTCTATGACCTTGCAACATTGCTTGACCCTCGATGAATGCCTACTATACCAAACGTGCATCATTTCAAAAACCTACTAGGACTTTTCTCCCCGGCTGACTTCCTCCCTCCTCCCAGCACAGCCCCTTGTCAGCACCCGACCTCCTGCAAACCACACTTCCTGGTTCCTCGTATGGACTTCACTTGGTCAGAGATCTTTCTGCCATAGAGCCCCTGCTTGGTACAACACTCTTCCTCGGCCATCACTGATTCCCCACCATCTCCATTTTCAAAATGCCTCAAAAGTGAGCTATTCAGCAAGCGCTGCTGCTCCTGTGCCAAAAGGATGATCTAAGCCCCTCCTCTCTGACAATGCCTCTCTGGGCTGCTCCATCCCTCGCCTCCTTATTCCTAACAACCTCACTACTTCCATTTTTTCCCTCTAACAACTGTATCGCAGAACTGATTGGTAGAACCACGTTGCATTCCCTATGCTACCTATGCATAACTTATTTGCTACCCAGCTCTATACAGATCATACCCGTTGTCTGTACTACTCCTGTCCCAGGCCCCCACTTTTTGTAATCTGATATCTAGTGACCGTGTGACTGCCCTATCGAAGTTACCTGTACAGCTCCTGTCTCATGCCAGACGCTTTTGAATCTGACACTGTAGACCTGTTTGGCTGTTATCACACTTCCATGACATACCATTATGCTGCTAAATCCTGGTATCCTACTGTTGTCAATTATATCATATTTCGCTCTGTATTACACCACCAATGTTTGCTGTAACCATGTGCCATTAATGCGTGTCTGTTTATACTGATGATCTTCTTTGTATGTACCCTGTTTTCTGTATTAACGGTATTATCTACCATTGTTGACGAGGTACCTTTGGAAATGAGCCTTTGGCTCAAAGGTTGTAAACTGATTGCAATAAATAAATAAATAAAAATAATGCATGCAAAGCACAACTGGGGCCATTAGCATGTTATTTTGGCCCCATTTGCATGCAGGTGCGCTGATCCCTAGTGACTTGCACCTGGCACCCTGCCAGGCTGCAGCCTTTGGGGATCGACGCCCTCTGCACATCGTGGCAAAGTGCCTCAATGCCTGATTGTGGGCCTAAGTATATAACAATACATGTCCCATATCCCTGGTGGTCCAGTGGACCACTTCCAGCCTGATCGCGGGCATTAGTATAGAATTAACATTTCAAATTATCCATGGTGGTCCAGTGGACTGCATCCAGCCCGGTCACGGGCATAAGTATGAAAATAACATTCTAAAATATCCCTGGTGGTCCCATGGTACCCCCCTCCCCACCCGCACACTGAGTCCAACCACCCCTCTTCCCCCCAGTCAGCGGCAGGTGGCAGCTCCCCACCTGCAAGCTGCCCAGCTGCCTGCCAACTGACTGTGTACAGTATGGCTGTACTCCCATTGGTCCACAGCATAGGCCAATGGGCGTACGAACTAGCTGGCACTGTACTACCGTACTACACGGTCAGATATGTGAATGGATCCATTCACATATCAGGACTTAATGTAGTATGTACAGTCTGCACAACCATTGGCTCACGCTGTGGACCAATGGGCACAGCTGTACCTGACGCAGTCAGTCGCGGATGGCTGGGCACCTTGTGGGTGTGGAGCTGCCACCCGCCGCTGACTGGGGGAGGGGTGGTGGGGCTCAGTGGTCGGGTGGGGAGGGGGGTAGTGCTGGACCACCAGGATATTTTAGAATGTTATTTTCATACCTATGCTTGTGATCGAGCTGGAAGCAGTCCACTGGACCACCAGGAATAATTTAAATGTTATATCTGTACTTATGCCCGCTGAGGGCTAGAAGGGTCCACTGACCACCAGGATACCGCCTATTACAATGCCCGCAGTCAGGCGTGGGGAGGCGCACGTTGACAGACCTGGCTCGAGCTTCGGGGCCACCCACAGCTGGCGGCTGCCGTGTTGTGCCCTGCAATATGGCAGCTCATGTGTGGGTGGCCAGCCCTTGCTCCTATTTCTTTTTGGCTCAACTTTGAGCACCAGTATGCAGCGCAAGTAGGGGTTGCAACAGCATATGCACTGAACATCCCAGGCTGAATATCGGGATGTGCAGAATATGCATTGGCACACCCCCTGCATTTGTGTCGCATACATTACTGATGCACCCCGTTGCATTGGGATCTGCACAGTGCAAAATCCCCTTTTGAATATTGTGCCAGGGCGCATCAGTGGGTTGCACATGGCACAACATGGTTGCGCCATGCACAACCCCTTTGAATATCCCACCCAGTGTGTAAAACCATTGCAGGAAAAAACTGTTTTCTGCAATAGACTAAAAAGCTATACAGACTTCCTTCCTTCCTTCCTTCCTTCCTTCCTTCCTTCCTTCCTTCCTTCATTCCTTCCTTCCTATTGGTGACTGAGAAAGGCATACTGAGGCAAAAAAATATACTCCAGGAAAAAATATACTCCAAGGACTGCAATATCCTTAAAAGAATCTAAAAAAAAAGCCAACTAGGAGTGTGTGAATAATAAACAGTATTTCCCAAATGCCACAAATAATCCACTATTCCTGTCTACACAGGACAACAAAAACATTTACACTGGTGTGGTGGTGTGAAATAAATATTGGTCAATCCTGGAAAACAATATATCACACTCAGCACAGCTAGGGTTTCAAAAAGCTTTATTACAAAGTTTAAAAGTGCAGCCCAGCTCCAAGCACCAACGCTGACAAAGGCCCTAACCGGTTTCATGCCTGCTAGCATGTCATCAGGAGAAGGTACAAACAGTAATCTCCTGGTTCCTTAAATGGAGCATTCTCTTAAAGACACAATACATAAAAGTGCATACAAGTGCTATTATGTGCAATTGCCATGTATCAATACATGCAAAATTCATACAAAAACATCCATTAGCTCCTAAATCCAAAAAAACTCTTATCTATACAAAACTTGTTTCTACTGTTTCCATTAAGTTAGAGAAAAACTTTTTTCTAATGGTACTTAATTCCTGTTGTTCCATTAATTCATGTTGAGGCAGCCATGGGCCATTCCTCTAATACCTAAAAGGAACAATAACAATAAAATTAGTTTAATTTCAATGTAGGGAATAATTACCAAGAGACCTATACACTGTTCTTGTCTAACCTATTTTGGAAATACAATATTTATTTGTTCATAGCTAAATCAGCTGATCATGCCACCCACCCTCCTCCCCCAGCACCAATAATTTCCATTTAAGTGGCTATATTTGAAAAATCTTCCATGATGGGCAGTCGGCACAACTACTGGTCTCCATTGCTGGCTGCCATCTTATAGAACTTATTTGTGCTAAATCAAATATGACTTCTCCCACCCCACAATGACAATATCCTCCTCCCATCCTCAACCCCCTCCTAGCATTTAAAAGCTGGTAATGAATGTCTATAAAGAGGAAAAAAATTACTGACGCAACCCACCCTCCTTTATAGCTGCCTGCCTTTTTCAGATTGAAAGCACTTGCACACTTGTTCATAGTTAAACCAGCAGATCATGTGACTTACTGGATGTATGTGCAGGGGATAACCACTGAGCTTTGTTTTAGGGAAGAACAACTAGGCTGTAATTGGTTAAAATATGAGGCAAAGTGGGCTGGGCTTGGGTCCCAAAGAGGACCCACTGGACTGGGCCTAGGTACAAGGGGAGACACTTAAGGCAGGGTTTGGGTGCAGGGGAGGACCTACTGGGATGGGCTTGAGCACAGAACAGGATGTAAGTAGGTTGGGCTTTTGTGCAGAATGTTGACCCAGAGGAGTGGACATGACAGCAAGAGGGACCCAATGAACTCAGCTTGCTTTCAAGAGGTGGACCCAGGGGGCTGGACTTAGGTGCATAAGGGGTTCTCGGTGGGCAGGGCTTAGTTGCAGGAGGGGAAACAGAAGGCTGGGCATGTGTGAAGGAAGATTCATAGATTCACAAACATGTGATGGCAGAAAAGGGCCTTCCTGGCCCATCGAATCTGCCCATTCCCTCCCTCTACTTGTCACCTTCCCCCAAGATTCCCCTCGTCCTCCCCTTGACAACCTTCTGTTTTTGTCCCAGGCCCTTTTGAATCCCTCTACTGCACTGGCACTCACCACCTCCTCCTCTGGCAGTCTGTTCCAGGGCTCAACCACTCTCTCTTTGAAGTAATACTTCATAACATTTCCCCTAAACCTTTCCCCTCCACCTTCAGTTCTAGTCCCCTAGTTCTTGTATCTACCTTCCATGTAAACAAGCTCCTCCCAACTTTATTTGTCCCCTTCACATACCTGAATGTTTCAATCATGTACTCTCTTTCCCTTCTTATCTCCAGAGGATACAAATCCAGTTACCTCAACTTCTCCTCATATGCCATCTCTCTTAGCCTATGCACTATTTTAGTGGCCCTTCTTTGCACCCTTTCCATGCCACCTATGTCCTTTTTTAGATGGGACCTCCAGAACTGTACCCCATACTCCAGGTGTGGCCTCAGAATGGAACTGTAGAGAGGCATCAGCACCTCCCTTCTTCTGCTGGTTATCCCTCTCCCTACACACGACAGCATTCTGTTAGTCTTGCCCACTGCTTTGCTGCACTGGGTCCATACCTTAAGGTTATTTGTGATTATAGTCCCTAGATCTTTCTCCAGCCTGGTTGCTGCCATCCCACCCCCCATAATGTGTATGTGGTATTTGGAGTCCTCCCCCCCCCCAAGTGCATCACTTTGCAGTTCTTGGCATTGAATTTCAGCTGCAATGTTTCCAACCACTTTTTCAGTAACCTTATATCATTCTTCATTGCCTCACCCCTCCAGGGTGTTCACCCTCTTGCTGAGTTTTGCGTCAGCTGTGAAAAGGTAGACCTTCCCTTCCCTGAAGCCCTCTGCTATGTTGTCGACATAGATGTTAAACAGAATGGGCCCCAACACTGACTCATGAAGAACCCTGCTCTACACACCAATCTCTCCAGAGTGCACGCCATTGACCAAAACCTACTGGCTTCTCCCCATCAGCCAGCTCTCTCTTACTATTTTCTGCCCCACTCCTAGACTCCCCAACTTATTAACCAGCCTTCTGTGCGGCACCATGTCAAAGGCCTTTCCTGAAGTCCAGGTAGGCCACGTCCATTGCCCCACCCTGAGCAGCCATCCTTCCAAATATCTAACCATCCTTTGTTTCAATATTACCTCCATTATTTTACCCACGACTGACATGAGACTGACCAGACGATAATTGCCCACTTCCTCACTGCTGCCACTTTTATGAACTGGCACCAAATCTGCCTTCTTCCAGTCTTCTGGTACCCACCCTATATCCAGGGACAAGTTAAACAACCCCACCAGTGGTTCCACCAGTACCTCCCTTACTTCCCTGAGCACCCTAGGGTGAAGACCATCTGGTCCCATGGCCTTGTCCACCCTCAACTTATTAATTCCTTCTTTACCTCTTCCACACTGATTGGGCTAGGATCCCCCCCTTTCCCTTCTCACTTAGCACTAGTCCCCTTCTGTCCCCCTCCATCATAAAAACTGATCTGAAGTAACCATTTAGCACTTTAGATTTCTTGAAATCCCCTTCCACCTGCAACCCCCCTACCCTTAATCCTTTCTATCCCCTGTCTTGCCTACCTCCTTTGCACAATATACCGAAAGAACGTCTTGTCCCCCCTTTTGGTCTGCATAGCAATTCTCTCCTCAGTTTCTGCTTTAGCCATTCTAATCCTTCGTCCTACCACCCTCATGTATCTCTTTGTAAGTTTCCCTATCCAACTTTCCCTGCATTCTCTTATATTCCCTGAATGCCCTTTCCTTCTCCCCAATTGCCCCTCTCACTTCTCTATTGAACCACAGTGGCATCCTCCATCTCTTGTTCTTCCTCACCCTTCTTACACATCCCTCTGTCACTTTAAGGAGTCACCCCTTGATCTTTTTCAATAGATCCTCTGCCCCTCCCCCATCTTCTCCTACCCTCTCACTACCACCTGGAAAATCTCCCTCATCCTGGGAACATCATCCCACCTGAAGTCTAGTACTTTCATGGTGGTACGACTAGTCTCACATCCTGTTCTGACCTTGAATCCCATGGTGCTGTTGTCACTGTCTCCCAGACTGGACCCTATCTCCTCTCCCATCACACTGTCTCCATTGGTAAGGACCACATCAAGTATGTTACCCTCCCTTGTGGGCTCCCTAACCAGCTAATGCAGGAAGGCACAGTGGGTTGGACTTGGGTGCAGGCGGGGACCCAGAGAGCTAAAATTGTGAGCAGCAGGGGTCCCAAAGGGCTTAGGTGTAGAAGGAGATCCAGTGGGCTGGGCTTGGGTGCAGGAGGGCATGCAATGGGCTGGTCTTATACACAGGAGCAGACCCAGTGAGCTGAGCTTTGGTGCAGGATGGGGACCTAATGGTTTTCCTTAGGTGTAGGAGGGGAATCTAGTTGCCTCTGCTTGTATCCAGGAGGAAACTCAGTGGGATGGGCTTGGGTGTAGGATGAGACACAGACAGGATGGGACTTAGTATGTTGGGCTTGGGTGTGGGGGGGCATTGGGCTGGGCTTGAATTGAGGAGGGGGACCCAGACGGCTGGGCTTGTGTCACGGTGCATGAAGAGACCCAGTAGACTGAACTTGTGTGCCAGAGGGGACCTAGATGGCTAGATTTGTGTACAGGAGAGGACCCAGTTGTCTGGGCCTCTGAAAGGAAGAGACCCAGTAAGCAGGTCTTTTGTGCAGAAGGGGACATAGTTAACTGGGCTTATGTACCAGATGGGACCCAGTAAGCTGGACTCATATACAGGAGGGGACCCATTAAATGGGTCTTCATATACAGAGAGAAACCAGAGGACTGGGCTAGGGTGCAGGAGGAGACTCAGTCAGCAGGACTTGTGTACAGGGTGAAACCCACAAGGCTGGGCCTGTGTGCAGGAGGGGACCCAGAGGGCTGGGCATGGATGAAGGAGGGCAAACCAGGGGGCAGGGTTTGGGTGTAGGCAGTCACCTAGTGGGCTGGAATTGTGTGCAGGAGGGGAATCCAGTTGGCTGGGCTTGTGTGCATTGGAGTTCTGACATCACACATGATTGAGAATATGACTACTGTACACTGAGAAATCCAAAATAGGACCAGTTTTGGATCTGCTTCTCTTCAACATCTACATCAGTGATATTGCTGAGGGTTTGAGGGGGAGGGTGTGCCTATTTGCTGATGATACAAAAATATGCAATAGGGTGGACACCCCGTGGGGGTGGAGGACATGAGGGAGGATGCTTAAAAAATGTTCTAGGACATGGCAGCTGAAATTTAATGCCAAGAAGTGCACTGTGATGCACTTGGGGAGTAGGAACAGAAGAGTAGGGTACATCCTAGGTGGGGAGAAAATTAAAATAACAGAACAGGAGAGGGATCTGGGGATCATAGTCTCCTCGAACCTTAAGGTAGGAATCCAACGTAGCATGGTGGTGGGAAAGGCCAATGAAATGCAGGGGCATAACTAGCAGAAATAGGGAGGTACTAATGCCCCTTTACAAAGCCATGGTGAGGCTGCACCTGGAATATGGGGTTCAGTTATGGAGGCCACATCTCTGCAAGGATATATATATATATACATATATATGCATTGGAGAGGGTTCAGAGAAGGTCAACCAAGATGGTACAGGGTATGTAGGTTAAATCATACGAGCAGAGGTGTAAGGGGCTGGATCTGTACACGCTGGAAATAAGGAGGGAAAGGGGAGACATGATTGAAACTTTTCAATATGTAAAGGGGCTCAATAAAGTGGGAGAAGAGGGTTTACTTAAGAGGAAGGATGGGTCAAAACTAGAGGGCACAGCCCCAGACTGTAAGAAAAAAGATACAGGGGTAATGTGAGAGGGTGTTCCTTCACAGAGAGGGTGGTGGAGCCCTGGAACAGACTACAAGACAGAGTGTTGAGGGCTAAATCAGTGAAAGAATTCAAGAGGGCATGGAACAAACATATGGGGCTGAGTATCAGGGGGAGGGCTGGGGCTGGCAGGGAGGGGGAGGTGTAGGGGGAAAAAAGAGCAGAATAGATGGGCTGGTATGGTCCTTTTCTATCGTCAAGCTTCTATGATTCTATAATTCAGTCAAGTCTGTTGAGTCAGCTACAACTAGACAAATGTAACTTATAAAACCAAAAACCAGCAGCAAAGCATACACAGAAATGGATTTTGGAAATAAAGGTTTATCAGAGGGGCATCCAACAAAGTTTCCCTGGTGCTTTGAGGGAGAAACCCCTCTTCATTGGGGGGGGTGAAGAGTCCATTGTTGGGTGTGCTTAACTGCTGGTCTAAGGGTACTTAGAAAATTATCCACCGGGAAAGCTGACCTGATTAATCAATGAGCATGTACACTATACAGAAGATGCTCAGTGACAGTTCAGTCGGTGGCCAGCTGCAGAGGTGAGAGGTGTGCTGCATCAGTCACTGACTGTGTTTTGGGATGGGGAGTAGGGTGGTGAGCACTACCTGCTGGGATGGGTCCACTAGACCACCAGGGAAAGGGGTTGTTATTAAATATGATCATGACGACATCGGGGATTGGGCACTAGACCAGCAGGAAGAGCTATTTTAATACATATGCATACAGGCAACATCAGGAATTGGGGAGGGGGCACTAGACTACCAGGAAGGGGTATTTTTATACATATGAATATGGTTGACATCAGGGATTGGAAAGGGGGGTACTAGACCACCAGAAAGGGTTATTTTTATAAATATGAATACGGGCAACAGTGGGGATCGGGTGCCACTAGACAACCAGGAAGGGGCTACATTTAGTTTACAAGGGGATCAGGAAGGGGGAACTGTTAGCCTTTGCCACAGTGTGCCTGTGCAAACACTTCCCATGAGCCATGTGTTTGCTGCATGGGAGAGTCTGCCACTAGTGTGGGGACATAGGCACTAAGACCCCTCTTGTACCAGAATCTAGTGCAGGGTCCCTGGTGTGCCAGACTTCAGCACAAGCTTCTGTTTACTACAGCTTGCACTGATCTAAGCCGTCTTTGAGAATTGAGCCTGATGTCTGTTCTGGCAAATCCTTGTCAGCTTGACTTGCACAAGGAATCGCATACCCACCATGTCTTGCTTGGGAAATGAGGCATGAGAGTATACATAGTGCATATGGTTTTTCTGAGATGCACAAAAAGCAAACTAATTGGATTTTTCTGCTCTCCTAGCATACTACAGTACAATAGTGCTTTCCCTGCAAACTGCTTCTATTGTATTCTAAAGAGATAGCAAGATCAAAAAACTCAGTTAAGAAGGGGGATAAAACCTTTTATAGGTACATCAGTGAGCGTAGAAAGACAAAGGGAGGGATAGTGAGGCTGAATAGAATGAATGGTGGGTGGGCAGAGGGGGACAGTGAAAAAGCAGGAATACTGAACGAATATTTCTGCTCAGTATTCACAAAAGAGGAGGGGGAAGTGCCTAATCCAATTAACAGAAGCACTTTTGATAGGGGGTCGATCCCAGTCCTTTCACAGAAGAAAGGGTTCTGCAAGAACTCCTAAAACTGAAGGTGGACAAAGCAATGGGTCCTGATGGAATTCACCCCAGAATTCTAAAAGAATTAAGGAAGGAACTAGTGAAACCACTGGCTACTCTTTTAATAAATCATGGAGGATGGTGTGGTACCCGAGGACTGGAGGAAGGCGGATGTGATTCCCCTCACAAAAGTGGGACCAAGACAGAGGCAGGAAACTACAGACCTGTCAGTCTGACCTCTGTGGTAGGGAAAGTGATGGAGTCACTTCTGAAGGAAAGAATAGTTGAGTACCTAGAGGTCAGTGGAGCACAGGATCCAAGGCAGCATGGGTTCACAGCGGAAGGTCATGTCAGATGAATCTAATAGATTTCTTTGACTGGGTGACCAAAGTAGTAGACCAGGAGGGGCTGTGGACATGGCCTACCTAGACTTTAGCAAGGCATTTGACACAGTCCCACACAAAAGATTATTAGTCAATTAACCAGCCTGGGAGTGGGTCCCAGGTGGTAGCCTGCAAAACATTGGCTGGACAACAGGACACAGAAGGTAATTGTAAATGGAGTCCACTCTGAAGAAAGGGCTGTTACTAGTGGGTACTGCAGGGTTCAGTATTGGTCCAGTCCTTTAATGTCTTCATCAGTGACATTGCAGAGGGACTGAAGGGAAAGTATGCCTTTTGCAGATGACACAAAGATCTGCAAATAGGTTGATAACAAGGAGGCGTGGAAAGGATGAAAAGGACTTGGCAAGGTTGACGAATGGTCAGACGATGGCAACTAGGATTCAATGCAAAAAGTGCAAATAATGCACCTGGGAAACAAGAACCCAGGGGAAGAATACACAATGGGTGGGGAGGTAGTAACAACAACAAAACAGGAAAGGGACCTGGGGGTAATCATATCAGATGACCTTAAGGTTAGCAAGCAATGTGAGAAGGCAGTAGGGAGGGCCAGGGGTATACTGGGATGTATAGGGAGAGGCATCAGCAGCATAAAACAGGAAGTTGTTATCCCTGTGTACAGACAGTTGGTGAGACCCCAGCTGGAATACTGTGTCCAGTTCTGGAGACCCCATCTCTGCAAGGACATAGACAGGATAGAGGCAGTCCAGAGGAGGGCAACTAAAATGGTGCAGGGTCTGCAAGAGAAGCCGTATGAGGAGAGACTAAAGGAGCTTAATATGTATACCCTTGAGGAAAGAAGGAGAGGGAGGACATGATAGAAACTTTCAAGTACCTCAAGGGAATCAACAAAGTCCAAGAGGGTAGCATCTTTCAGAAAAGAGACTTGCAAGAACAAGGGACACAATTTAAAGATAGAAGGAGGGCGGTTCAGGGGCAATGTGAGGAAGTATTATTTCACAGAGAGGGTAGTGGATGCATGGAGCAGCCTTCCTGAGGAAGTTATGGGGTCTAAAACTGTGGGAGAATTCAAGAATGCATGGGACAGACATAAGGCAATTCTTGTGGGGGGCAGGAAAATATAGGCTGTTGGTTAACTAGGATCTGCGGCCTATCCTGTAGGTAAGGAAATGGGCAGACTAGATGGGCCAAGCGGTCCTTATCTGCCGTCAAAGTCTATGTTTCTATGTTTCTATGTTTCTATGAAATCAAAGTTAGAATCTCAAGTAACTGATAATGGGAACATTTTCTAAGTTTTGAATCTCACGTGATTAACAACTGAGATATTTTCAAAGTAAAAGACATCTACCAACTCATAAGCTGTATTATGTTTAAGTTGAAAAATTCAGTCAGTCCATAACTCTAGTATTTTACAAGTCTGCTTTCTCAACTAATGCAGAAGTAAAACAATTATTTCTCTACTAAGGGATAGATAGCAAGAATTATACATTAGTTGAGAAAAACCTCTCAACTAAAGGTCAAGCTGAATGCTCAACTTTTTAGTTAGTTATTCCCTAAGAAATAGGTAAGCATTAGGTATTCGCTAACTTAAGTTTTTTGTTTGGGTTAGTACAAGTTCCAGTATTGCACACTCATGAGTGGGATCCCTAACTAGTTGCCTGAGGAACACCCCCTGCAGGTAGTCCTGGATGTCCCTACCTGTAGCTACAGCTGGGATGCTCCAATCTATATCCAACAGACTGTGATTTCCCTTCACAAAAGTGGGACCACGACAGAGGCAGAAAACTACTGACCTGTCAGTTTGACCTCTGTGGTAGGGAAAGTGATGGAATCACTTCTGAAGGAAAGAATTGTTGAGTACCTGGAGGCCAGTGAGGCACGGAACCCAAGGCAGCATAGGTTCACAGCGGGACGGTCATGTCAGATGAATCTACAGTAATTGATTTATTTGACTGGGTGACCAAAGTAGTAGACCAGGGAGGGGCTGTGGACATGGTCTACCTAGACTTTAGCAAGGCATTTGACACAGTCCCACACAAAAGATTAATAGCCAAATGAACCAGCCTGGGAGTGGGTCCCAGGGTGGTAGCCTAGGTAAAACATTAGCTAGACAACAGGACCCAGAAGGTAATTGTAAATGGAGTCCACGCTGAAGAAAGAGGGATTACTAGTAGGGTATCACAGGGTTCAGTACTGGGTCCAGTCCTTTTTAATGTCTTTATAAGTGACATTGCAGAGGGACTGGAAGGAAAAGTATGTCTCTTTGCAGATGACACAAAGATCTGCAACAGGGTTGATACACAAGGAGGTGTGGAAAGGATGAGAAGGGACTAGGCAAGGTTAGAGGAATGGTCAGAAGTATGGCAGCTTGGATTCAATGCAAAGAAGTGCAAAATAATGCACCTGGGAAACAAAAACTCAGGGAAAGATTACATAATGGGGGGAGAGGTAGTAACAACAACAAAAATGGAAAGGGACCAGGGGATAATCATATCAGATGACCTTAAGGTTGGCAAGCAATGTGAGAAGGCAGTAGGGAGGGCTGGGAGGATACTAGGATGTATAGGAGAGGCATCACCAGCAGAAAACAGGAAGTTGTTATCCCCCTGTACAGACAGTTGGTGAGACCCCATCTGGAGTACTGCGTCCAGTTCTGGAGACCCCGCCTCAGCAAGGACATAGACAGGATAGAGGCAGTTCAGAGGAGGGCAACTAAAATGGTGCAGGGTTTGCAAGAGTAGCCTTACAAGGAGAGACTAAAGGAGTTTAATGTGTATACCCTAGAGGAAAGGAGGGAGGGGGGGACATGATAGAAATGTTTAAGTACTTCAGTGGAATCAACAAAGTCCAAGAGTGTAGCATCTTTCAGAGAAAGAGAAGTGCAAGAACAAGAGGACACAATTTGAAGATAGAGGGGGGATGGCTCAGGGGTAATGTGAGGAAGTATTTTTTCACAGAAAGGGTGGTGGACGCATAGAATAGCATGCTGAGGAGGTTGTGGTGTCTAAAACTGGGAGAATTCAAGAATGCATGGGACAGACATAAGGCAATTTTTTTGGGGGGTAGAAAGAAATAGGCTGTTGGTTAAATAGGATCTGCAGCTTATCCTCTAGGTAGGGAAATGGGCAGACTAGGTGGGCCAAGAGGTCCTTATCTGCCGTCAAAATCTATGCTTCTATGTGTCTATGAAGTCTCTCACCAGCCGTGCTTCCCCCTTATTTGACATATTTTGGATGGCTTTCCCCAGAACCATATCCACGCCTCCCCCCCCCCGCTGTGCTGGAGGTCTGTAGATCACACTAATGTGAATAGTGAATTTTGTAACCCAGTGCCTGGCTATACTGGAATAAGAGAAAACACATTGCAGAAAAATAATAATAATAATAAACAGAGAAAAAGAGTTCTAATTTCCAAGATCATTGTCATTTTAACAGCAGCAGCGGTCATAAAGCCATAAGGTCAGTCAAAACGCCAAGCACAACCACATACAATATCATTATTCTAGAATCTTCATCTGTAAAATCAAGAGCAGAGATCAGATAGCCAAAAAGTATAGTAGTCGATTCAGTATTCAAAGGTGGCCAGCAGTGACAACACATTATCACACTGACCAGTACACCCTATTCACTTGAAAGAATCAAGCAGATGCATATTGAGCTTAATAAAAAGGTATCAGATCAAGACAGTGCTACAAAAACAGTGCGGCAATAACCACGCTGTGTAAAACGTTGAAACATTTAGAGTGACAGGAGTATAATAGCGGTTGGGAATTACCACTACCACTGTCACTGATCTTGCACTGCAGGATAGGCTGAAGAAGCCTCAGGTACTGTGCCTGGTTGAGCCACTCCCATGGTGGAGTGGCAAAAGCAACAAGCACCTGGGGATTGGAGTTTGGTTCCATTTCATGACATTTTTTTTTATTTTATATTGCCAAAACAAAGTTTCCCCCCTCCCACATTTCCTCTTATCCTCTTGGTCCACACCCCCTCAGAGGTGGTTATTATAGTTCTTGGGGGATAGGGGGGTGCTGGGAGCAGAGCCCCCAGCAAAACCAAAAAAATCCACTTTTTCCTATTGTTTTGTATGGTGTGCACTGTTTTTTTTCCTTTTTGTGGAGATGGCAGGCAGCTACAGCCCCTCCCACAGACGGGCTTGTCTCTCTGGTCCTGGTGTAGAGGCAGCTGAGCCATCATGGAGCCTGCCATCTCTGCTTTTCCGATGTTTTTCCCCCAGGCAATGCAATGGGCTGAGCGACTGGGCTCCGCCTCCATGGAGGCACCCTTATGCCCTGAAAGTGGGCCCTCCCCAGTCTGGCAGCATGTCTGTGCTGACACCCAGGCACCACTGGGCATTGGGCAGCTGCGCTTTGTGCTAACCCCACTCCCCTGAGGAAGGAGAGCTGTCTGCTGACACTAGATCCTTCCCCAACCCTGTGAACCCCTGAGCAATCCAAGTCCAGTCCCAAACTCAGGTTGACAGCTTGGTGTGAGGTGTGGTGTTCAGCGCCTCAACCCTCAGCACCACCGGGCTGGCTGTGTGCACTGTTTTTGTATCGGTCAGTGTTTTCAATGACTATTTGCGCACACATCATTTTGACTGTGGCATTGTTTGCCATGCTTTTTTGCCATGACATCATTACCCCGTGCCAATAAAAAGAAGCTGCTGTACATGTTCAGACTGCAAACAGGAGCGATGTGGCCAAACAACATCTGCTGCAGTGCTGAAGAGACAATCTGAAGGTATGCTCTTTGGGGAGCACTCAAGATATTTACATGCTACCTGGGACAAAGCAGGTCATGATTGCTTTTTGGTGTTCCAGTAACCAAGAGGGACAACAATAAAGTCCTCAATCAGCTCACCCAAATTAGTGAGCATCTGCTCAACAGAATGTGATAAGAAATGTGTCCTCTCCCACTGCTTCTTCAGCAGAGAACTCGTGAGTAACAACCAGTCATAATGATGTACTTTTGTAACCTGAGGCACAGTGTCATGGTCCTGTGTTGTCAACTCACCCTGTCCTTCTGCATCAGCAGGCAGCTACATTGTCAGTGGCATGCCACCACCCACACCACTGTCAATTGAGCTCACTCCAGTTGTTTCAGACTGTCTGACCCACCCACCCACCCCTGCCCCACACACACATCATACTCTGAATTAAACAGGTCCATTTCCCTCAGGACTTCCTCAAGATCATTACAAGGTTACTGCTGGTACTCACTCACTCTGTGACTCTGCATGGACAGGCACAGTGCCTCACATTTGAACACTGGGTCTAAATGATTGCAAACATGTAGCAGGTATTGTCATGTATGGTTGCAAACCACAATTTTAACTCCCCAGCAAGCCCTTCAATGAATTCCTTTTTTTTGTGTGTTTTTTTTTTTGTTTTGTTTTGGAAAACCTTTTTATTGAAATAAATACAGTGAAAAACAGCAATATAGTCTTGGATGAATATTCTAACAATTACACCAAGAAACACACTTACAATTTACAGTTGATGGGTACAAAGGGTGTTCACGTTGACAGTTCTGATATGAATTAAAGCTAGAATGAAGTACAAGCCCTGGAAATTAATTCAAGTAACATACCATTGTACTATAATGCAAAGCATCACTGGCTGTATATGCAAATCACCACAGAGTATTATGGTGGTTCAACTTTAAGCAGAAATGCATAGTGCCAAAAGGCCTCTCACACAGTCTGCAAAGGGTGCTAACAGAAGACACATATACGTTTTTCATCCTACCAAGATTCATCAGTGTGCCTCATCTGTGTGACACCCCAGTGGAATGAACCAGCTACCCTAAGATGGTTTATCTGGGTTATGTTGTGGTGAAACCAATAAAACCAAAACACAAGCTAAAAGACATAGAACCTCAGTGCGCAAGCACAGAGGCAATGGTTACTCCAAAGGGCACTGGCCGGGAAGCCAAGTTTCAAAGAAATGCAAAATTACACATACCCCCATAATGCAAAGCATCATTGGCTGTATATGTAAATTACCAGAGTATTATGTTGGTAAACCTTTAAGCAGAAATGCATGGTGCCGAAAGGCCTTTCACACAGTCTGCAAAGGGTGCTAACAGAAGACACATAGATGTTTTTCATCCTACCAAGATTCATCAGTGTGCCTCATCTGTGTGACACCCCAGTGGAATGAACCAGCTACCCTAAGATGGTCTATCTGAGTTATGTTGTGGTGAACCCAATTAAAACAACAAACAAGCTAAAAGATAAAGAACCTCAGTGAGCAAGCACCAAGGCAATGGTTACGCCAAAGGGCAGTGGCCGGGAAGCCAAGTTTCAAAGAAATACAAAATCACACATACCACCATAATGCAAAGCATCATTGGCTGTATATGCAAATCACTACAGAGTATTATGCTGGTTCAACTTTAAGCAGAAATGCATGGTGCTGAAAGGCCTCTCACACAGTCTGCAAAGGGTGCTAACAGAAGACACATACATGTGTTTTGTCTTACCATGACTCATCAGTGTGCCTCATCTGTGTAGAGCAGACAACCTCTAGAGGACCTGAAAGTAGACAAAGAGGTCCTTTGGGTCTAATGACCACTGGGTTTTTAATTTGCCAAAGGAGAGAAACTGGTTTCCCCTTGTATAACTGCAGGATATAGCAAATGCCCTTTTTCTTCCATCTATGCAGCCCTCTGTGTAGGAATAGCAAGTATTTAGGGGTCAACTTTAAGGCCAAGAAAATAGGGGCATATTGTAAAAGCACCTGTGGGACCTTTGAGTGAGCATGTGCAGCCAATCATGCCTGCACACGTTTGCAAGTAAAAGGGTTGTCAAGCAGTTTAGTTTGTTTTAATGTTTGGTGACTAGAGTAGTGCTTGTATATACTGTAACAAATGTTGACCTTTCTCTATTCCCACCCTTTGCAGATGAGCCAGATAACGTGTGGGGAATAGCGGACCCAGCACCAATGGTAAGCAGAGTGCCGGAGGAGGAGGAGGAGGATGGGGAGGATTGTGGTTGCTTCAAGACACACCAAGTGAGAGCTGCTGGGAGAGGCTGTATTTTATTTGGGATGAGCCATTCCCCCACATTGAACCTCAGGATTCAGCCCTCCTATTCAATGTTTGATAAATGGACCGGTGTTTGCCCTGATTGTTCAGTGCTCCTTATCTGAGGGGGTCTTTCCAGATGTCTTGAAGGAGGCACTAGTGAGACCCCTCTTAAAGAAACCATCTTTGGACCCGGAGGTCAGGGCAAATTACCGTCCTATATCCAACCTTCCCTTTTTGGTGATGGTGGTGGAGAAGGTGGTGGTGCTTCAGTTGGAAGAGCACCTCATGACTCATGAGTTGTATGAACCCTTCCAGTCAGGATTTTGGGCTTGGCATAGTACAGAAGCTGCGCTTGTTCAGGTGCAGAATGACCTCCTCAGGGCAAGAGATCGGGGGGATAAGACAATTCTTGTTCTCCTTGATCTCGCTTCAGCATTTGACACTGTGGACCATTGTGTGTTGCTTGACAGCCTTAGGGAGCTCTGCGGACTCACCGGTACTGTCATCCACTGGTTTGAGTCCTTTTTCACCAACAGAAGGCAATGGGTTGGGATGGGGAATTCGTCATCTATATCCAGCCTCCTTTCTTGTGGAGTTCCTCAAGGATTGGTACTGACCCCAATGTTGTCTGCAGTGTATATGCTGCCTCTGGGGGGGATCATTAGGAAGTATAGCTTGGGTTTCCATTTTTATGCCAATGATACCAAACTATATCTGTCCTTTGCCCCAGGAACATCCAACGCAGTGGATGTACTAAACATCTGCCTGGCAGAGATCAATGACTGGATGGCCTTCAGCTGGTTGTGACTGAACCCTGATAAGATGGAGGTATTGGTAGTGGAGTCAAACAGAGTGCATGATAGGATGGCCTCTGACACAGCAACTGGACTTGCTCTAGATGCTGTGTCATTGAAGGCCTCCTCTTGGGTGCGAAATCTTGGAGTGATTCTGGACAGGAATTTAACTATGGAGACACAAATATCCTCCACGGTTCATTCCTGTTTTTTCCATCTCAGAAATATTGCCAGTATTAAGCCCCTTGTTCTGCCTCTGGACCTCCCTACCTTGATACATGCCTTAGTTACATCTATGCTTGACTACTGCAATGCGCTCTACCTTGGGGTTACAGGGGGATCTCTCCACAGGCTGCAGCTGGTGCAAAATGCAGCTGCCTGGTTACTTACTGGGCAGCATAAATTTTGCCACATAACACCAGTACTGTGTGAATTGCACTGGCTGCCAGTCAGGTGGAGAATCCTCTATAAGGTGGGTCTTCTCACCTATAAGGCCCTACACTGGCAGGGCCCTGGTTATCTGTTGGGCCTTCTGGTACCTGCTTTCTCTACCCACCCTCTCCGTTCCTCTAGTGGGGGCCTCCTGGCCATTCCTAGAATGAGGCTAAAATCTGATGGTGACAGAGCTTTCAGTGTCGCAGCTCCCATTCTCTGGAATTCTTTGTCAGCTGAGGTCAGGGGAGCTCCCACTGTAGATATATTTAAGGCTTGCCTGAAGACCCTCCTATTTTCCCAAGCTTTTATGGGATAAAATCATGAACTGTAGTAAGAACCTGATATTATTTGCTGAGTTATTTATTTTATTCTGTTTTTGTTTAAAAATTTGTGATGTTTTATTTTATTTTGATGCTGTTATATTCATTTTGTATGGCACCCAGGACCTCTGGGATTGGGCATCTTTTAAATAACTTTTGCCTTGCCTTGCCTAGAGTAGTGCTTGTGTATACTGTAATAAACTTTGGCCTTTCTCTAGTACCACCCCTGGTAGATAAGCCGGGTAGCATGTAGGGAATAGAGGGCTCAAAACCTCCTTCAGCTCATGGAAAGTGTGACCAGTAGCATGCAGAACAGGAAACTAGCCCTCTAGAGAAAACATCTGAGGACCTACGGCTACTGACCTGTCCATCCTCTGGGCAAGCTAAGAGGAGATGATCCTAAACGCTTGTCTGAGTTCTGATTCAGGGTAAGGGATGTAAGTTTCGAAGGTTGATGAAGTCTATCTTCCAAGTTTCTTGATGTGAGCAGGAATGTCATTTCTTGATGCTGAATTTGCTGCTCCAACTAGAATGAATGTCCTGAGAATGAATATGGGTTACGTCCAAGCTGTTGAAAAAGGTTATTTTATGTGATCCAGGAACCATTCTGTGGTCACAGGTTATTGCTTGATGGAGGTCAACTGAGGCTGTGATGGATCTGAGTGTCAGTAGAAAAGCATGAGTTTGTCTAGATAAGCTACTGGACACCAGATGTTACAGGATGGGTAATAAGTTGTGTGCACTCCTCTATGTAATCTATCAGTCTTAGAAGAAGGTAGAGACAGAATGTAATGATTGGTAAGCCTAAGGAAGTTGGCAGAAAAGGATCATGAGACAGTGAATTTTCCAGGCACAGGAATCCATAGAAGGCTAAACAAATAGCAAATGAAACCATGATATTTGAGAAAGAATTGAATGGATCTGAGTTCAATAAATCCAACATGATTCTCATTATAGAGCCATCTATAGGGAGATGATGAGGAGTTTTAGTGATTGACGCTCTTTGGATACCCAGTAAAAGAAGTATAACTGAAGGACTGGAGTACAGAGAAGATGAGGATGGAGTAGACTGGGAAGAAAAGAACTGGATACCTGATAGATATTGCTTGATAGTTCCATATGATGGTTTCAAGGCTTGATGACAAAAGGTTATGAATGCTTGAACAAGTTCTACAGTACATTACTGGAGGTATTCGGAGGTGACTATAATGTGCAAAATGAGGAATACTTTTTCCATGCTGTAGTATATGTAGCTCGGGTGGCTGTAGCTAGGGTGGCTGACATGATGGTGTTGGCTTGCTGGCAATACAATTCTTAATCATTATGAGGTCATTGAATGACGCAGATGGAGTCATCACTGGATCTGCTGAAGAATGGAGGCAATGAAAGGTCTGAAAATGGAAACAAGATAAGGAATCAACTGCTTCATTTCCATGGCCAGGTATATGAAAACATTGCAGTGTAAAATTGTGATAAAGAGATAGACAAGTCAGCCTCCACATGAACAACATGATGGAATAGGACAAAGACCTGCCCTTGTTGATGATATCCACTGTAAGTTAATTATCAGAAAATATGGATACAGTCTGAAGGGATCAGTGATGATCCCATAGGAAAGCAAATGCTACAACTGGGTAAATCTCAAAGAGAGGGCTGTAGAAGGAAAATCGCAAAGTGTGGTAATGTCCATAGGCCAGGGAGCAGCGACCCACGGCTGCTCAATGATAGCAGCATAGACATGTTTTGGAGATGCATCAGTGTAGACTCTGGAGTGCAAGTTGGGAGAAGGGGCTTAATAGAACATAGAACATCCATTCCTGTAAGTTCCAGTAAGTTAGAATATGGGACCACATGGCAAGATCTGATTTAGCAACAGCCATGATTTGTATATGGTGGTGCAATTCAGAAACAATGATGCCAGTGCAAGGAGGTAGGAAATGAAGGATCGACCCTGACGAATTATCCTCATTGCAAAGTTGAAGTATCCCAGAAGGGAAAGAAGGTCACATTTCATGCAAGAGGATCGGTTTGAAAAGGACACCATTAAAGCTTATATCCAGTGCAGTTTGTAGTATGGTAACAGGGCTTCCATATGGTCAGTATCCAATATTATGCTGAGGAATTCAAGGACCTAAGGTTTTCTCTTCAGACAGAAGAAATGAAAGCTCTTGGAACAGCTGGACAAGAGCCTTAATACCAGCATAGGATGGAGAATCTGGTGGATCAATCAGGATCAAGTCATCTAACAGATGAATAACAGCTGGATGTCAACAAACACTAAGTAATGCCCAACAAAATACAGTGCTAGTCATAGAAAAGTTTTGCAGTACTGAGGTATACATAGGTATACTGAGGCAGAATGAGGCAGGATCACATTATAGTCAAAGCAAATTGCCTCAGTGGTACCTTGAGGTACCTCGAGGTAGGAAACTTTTCGATAACTACCACTATACTTCAGAGAACATGTCAAAAAGCTTCAGGCTGCTGTTGCACCAATCGTGAGACATATCACAATGTAATAGCCACCTTCTGAAGGCATACCATAAATCTGCCAGAGAGATGGATGAATATGTAACAGCTTGAATACATCTGCAATATTGCCTTTTGAAAGCCATAAGCCAGAGCCAAAGTGTTTACTCTTTGTGATGACATCATTCATATGAGCATATGATAAAGAATATTCATCTGAGGGAGTCAGTGAATCGATGCTATGGATGGATGAGGACCAAGGTTCAGACAGGTTGACAATGAAATGTTTCTTGCCAGAAAATTTTCTCGTGGTGATACCTATGGGATTGATTTGATACAGTGGTGATTGCACAAACCACGCTAATGCTAAACTTTTGCACGATCACCACTGTAGGTAGGAAATGATGGGCACTGAAAAGGACCTTAGAGGAATCCTTTTTGTATTTGTTTTAATAACAGCTGATGGACACCTTCTGGTTCCTTGATAGTAGACTGAAGATTAGGACAATGGAAGGTATTGGAGGGGAGAACAGAAATGCCTGTGTGGAATCCATGCAAAAAGCCAGAGAGGATATGCAGCATGACTGGACAGGAAGGATGAAGAGCTAGAAGCCTGGCTAAAGCCTGTATATTCACTGGAGTAGATGGCTGAGTGGAATGTCATTGAGGAGGCTTGTGAGTCTTAGGGCAGATATAGTGAGCATGAGCATCGCCACAAAAAGTGCAGACATGAAAGAGCATCCATTCAGTGGCTGAACAGCCTGGATTATTAAAGCTGTTGCAGATCACTTTGCCCCCAAAGTATTTAACAGGCTGGCTGTGTAGGTCTAGGTGAACAGGAGAACTGGAGATGGTACAAGTTAGTTGTGGAATAGAAGGTGAAACTGAGCTTGAGTGTCGATCGAGTCTGGCAGGATTGGTGGATGAAGAGGAAGCAGACACTGTTAGAGGACAAAGGGGAGGAAAATGGTTAAATATAAGCCACAGAGAGAGAGGAGTAAGCATGTTTCCCAGCAAAGTGATAGTAAAAGAGCTCATTATCAAGAACCACCCATTCAATTTGGTATTGTAGTGAGCCAACACAGCAGTGGCATTCACAAAGAGGGATCAATAACAGTCATAAAAGTGGGTTCCTCCATACTGCACACTTAAGTCTACCATAAGATACAGGTAGGAGTCCAATTCCTCACTTCTCAATGGAAACGTCGAACAGATTATGTTATGATATAGGCTGAATCCGAGGACGAATTCAGATAACATCAATTTCCTCAGGAGTCTACGATCATTAGTCTTCAATATTATGGAGACATTGCCACAGGATACGATTCTGTTTTCTATAACCTCTTGGGAAGATATGAGGAGAGAAATCAGGGTAATGTCCTTCCCATCAATGTCCCCGCAGAGGTGATTTGGAATAAGATGAACAGGAGAGATAACTGGAGAAGAGGGTAACAGCATATCTGGGTCCTGGCGTGGTAATGGCTCACAGAAAGATGAAGTCCAAATATCTGAAAGAGAACTTAGAGGAGCAAGAACATTCAGAGCATGGCTGATGGATGGGATAGCAGCAGGAGCTGATGCATTGGAAGCAAGAGTAGGCTGAGCAGGGAAGCGAGCTTCAATCGCAGACATCCTGGATTGCAGGTTGCAAACTGTTGAAGCAAGTTTAGCCATAAAGTCATAGATTTCAGACAATGGGGAAGAATCTGGTGGAGTAACAGGCTGACTGCAACTAGGATACCTAACAGGTTGAGGCTGGAAAGCTAGGAACAATTCATACAAGTCCTGTTTGTGGGCAGAAGCCGAGTGTTGGACACCTCATCTTTATTGTTTGGCCACAAGGCAGGGAACAGTCCACTGCCTGATGAAGACATTCGATTTGGAAGCCCACTTACATGCCAGAGGAGCCTAGGGAGAAGTCTGAGGAGGCCTTGTAGAACCTTTTTTTTTATTTATTTAGTTGTTTAACTAGGTATAGCACACTAAGCTGAAAGCTTTTTTACAGAAGCGACCTTCTTTGGGGTTTGAAGACATATTATCAGGAGATGAAGTAGATGCCATGTTGACAATACTTGCTGCATATGGCAGGGCTAAGGGAGAAATCCCAATCAACTATAGCCCACACAGCTGAAGGAAAAGCCCAGGTATTGGAGATGCTGCATTGCTGGTTATAGGGTTCCCACCTCTGACTGATAATGGCAGATCTGAATCTTGTGTAGTAGACCTGCAGAACCAAGACAAGGTAGAGTTAGAAGATGTGACTAGATGAAACAGACTTCCATCTCCATAAGGCAGAGCAAGCCCACCTTTACTCAAATAACCCACAAGGTATGAGTTTGGAATGGAGACCATCGGATTGTTTGTAAAAGCTAAGACTGGTAAAAGCTGAGACTGGTAGAAGTTGTGACTTGTAGCTGGTAACAGAATTGACTAAATGAAACAGACTCCCATCCCGAGGAGACTGGCAAGCCCACCTGCACTCCAGTACCTCACTAGGTATAAGTTAGGGATGGAGACTGTTGAATTGCTTAAAAGGCTTAGACTTGAAAAAGTTAAGATTGGATGAAACAGACTCCCATCTCTAGTGGACAGGGCAAACCCACCTGCAATCTAATATCTTACTTGGTATGAGTTAGGAATGGAACCTGTCAGATTGCTGGGTAAGGTTGTAAATGAATGAAACAGACTCCCATCCCTGGTAGACTGGGCAAGCCTATCTTCACTCAATACCTCAGAAGGTATGAGATAGGGACAGAGACTGTCAGACTGCTGACATGGGCTGGCAAGGAAAGCACAGTTGGCTGCTGTAATAGATAAATATAAAGCAAAAATAATTATGAAGAGGTATTTAGAAGCAACACAAGAGGACTGGAAACAGCAATGAAGGACAAAACTTACACTGGAGAACTAGGGGCTTGATTGAACAAATGAGCACAGCAATGCTAGGAGGAAATTAGGCATATACAGCATTAAGCTGAGTGCTATGGGAGAATGCTCTACCTAGGAGCACTGGTGCAGAAAGTAGTGTCAGCTCTGAGAGGAGAGAGAGAAGTCCAAAATAAAACAGAAATGGAGGGATGAAACACAGTATACAAGGTATGAGAAACCAGTGACAAAAGCAGGAAAGAGTAGGTAATGGGAAGGGGGAAGCACAATGAGCGAGACAAAAAAGAAATGAGAGCATCAAGGGGGAAAACAGGCGCATCCGTAACAAATGAGAGACTGAGAGCAAGATGAGTAGGGAGGAGCACAAATGGATGACAACCAAAATAGGGAACAAAGGGGGAGGGTAACAGGCAGTAAACAAATGGAGAACAGAAGAAGCAGGGAAAAAGAAATGAAGCAGCAGCAAAGAAATGAAGCATAAGGAGGCACAGCAACACAAGCCACGCAGGAGCTCAAAGTGCACAAGGAGTGCTAAGTGAGAGCTGCTCGGAGAGGCTGGATTTTATTTGGGATGTGGGATTAGCTATTCCCCTACACTGAACCTCAGGCTTCAGCCCTCCCATTAAAGGCTACAGCAGGGGGGAGAGAAGGTTTCTGCGAAGATCTCCTCCAAACTGTTCCTCCTCCACGGCCATCCACACTGGTGTTACCTTGAATTCCCCTGCAGGAAGAAAGACCAATTGAGCAGCCCATTAATACACATTAAAAGTTTGGCAGCCTCCCCACCCCCTGCCCCATACTAGGAAGTTGCAAAATCTGTAGCACTTTTTCCTTTCTAGAGAAATTTGTGAGATATGGCATCTAACTGTTTAAAGACCTTGTTAGGGATGTGTACCAGGAGGGATTGGAATAAATATAGGCACCTGGGGAGAATGTTCATTTAAATAGTATTAATTCAACCCAGCAATGTAAATGGCATTTCAAATTCCACCTGAAAGAGTATCATAAGTGGACCATAATTTAGTTGCATCAGCAAGCACAGTTTCGCAGGGAAAATTACCCCTAGATATTTCATGAGATTCACTACTTGTATCCCAAGTGGATTATTGGACTGGGATTCACTACTCAGCCTCCCTACTGGCAAGAGTTCATTTTTGATCCAATTAATTTTTTGCCCTGATAGGGAGCCATGCTCAGTAAATAGGGTTTGGACATTAGGAAGCCCTGTGTTTGGATTAATTAGGTGCAGCAGTAAATAATCCACAAACAGAGAAACTTTGTGTTTGGTTTGATTTACAAAGCCTTCAATGCCAGGGTGATTACAGATGGCCACTGCTAGAGGCTCAAGGGAGAGTACATAAAGCAGAGGGAAGTGGTCAGCCCTACCTGGTCCCTCTACCCAGAGTAAATGAGGGAGTGAGAGAGCCATTGACCACCAGTTGTGCAGTCAGATTCGTGTACAAGGTTTTAATCCAATCTTTCAGCTGAGGGCCTATTCAATACTCTTGTAATGTGGCAAACATGTAACCCCACTCCACATGATTGAAGGCCTTTTTTGCATCCACAGTATGTACCACAACACCGTGGGATCCTGATAATTTTTGCCCAATAATCAATTACATAAAGGATTCTTTGGAAATTGTGTTTCCCTTGTCTACCCTGTACAAAACTGGTTTGATCAGGGTGAATGCAGTGCGGTAATATTGATTCTCTCCTAGCTGCTATAACCCTCGCCAAAATGTTATAGTCAGAGATAAGTAGGGAAATTGGGTGATAAGAGGAGAATAGTGCTGGGTCCTTGCCTGGTTTTGGAAGAGCAGTAATAATAGTAGACCACATGAAGGGAGGAAGTTCACCATTGACTAGGCTCTCTTGAAACATGTCATCCAAGGGATCTATTAGATGGGAAACAAAGGTTTTAACAAAATCTATATGAAGACCACCAGGGCCTGGAGTCCCTCCTTTTCAGCTTAATTGCTTTGACTAGTTCTTCTCTTTTCAATGGAAGGTCTAGCTGTTGAGAAATATTAGGAGAGATAGAAGAGATTTGAGATTTTTTTTTTTGGGGGGGGGGAGAATGCATTTTTATTTTATTTTTTATTTAAATTTTGATGAGTAGGAAAAGCACACTGAGCCAAGGCTTGTTTCCAGGTGTGACCTGGGTACAGTATGTACAGGGAGTAACAGGAAGTACAGGCAGTTATCACAATCAATTAATTACACAATGTAGTACACGTATCAAGATGTAACATCTGGTCATTTAGGGGTGTGAGAGAGGTGAGGAGAGGTCTACTAGGGGTGGCGTCATTGGTGAGTTGGAATGGATTGAGTGGTCTGTTGAAGAGAACACCTCTGAGGTGTTCAGGCCTTTATAAAAGTCTGAGAAAGCCTTACCAATGGAATCCCTACTGGTGTTTAAGTCCTTCCCCTAGATGTGTTTGTTCCCTTCACTGTTTGGTCTCCTTCCTGCTTTCTTAGTTGCCAAGCTAGGAGCTTGTCCCCTTCATCTCCTTCAAAGTACGGACCAATCTGTCCTATCAGAATATTCCTCTCTAGCTGCACACTGCTGAGGAAGTTATATTGCTAATTTAGGTTTTTGAATCACTTGATATAAGGATGGGGAAAGTCAGAGAATATGGGCGTTTTCACATTTGTTTATCTGTATTTCTAGCCTTGTAATATCTCCCACTCCAGTTTTCCTTTTATTGGAGTCATATGAGATGGTCTGTCCCCTGATATAGTCCTTTAAGGCCTCCCAGCGTATACAGTGGGAGGTAGAACCAGATGGGTCCAGGGCTAAATACTAAGAAATTCCTGCTTTAATGTGGCTTATATAAGTTTTATCATGTAGCAATGTGGGGTCCAGATGCCAGAGCCTCAGTGGGGACACTACGCAGCCCATTGCAAGAACAGTGTAAGAGGAGTATGGTCAGATACCATTATAGTGGCATATTCTATCTTCTTGGTTTACATGGACAGTGGGGAAGAGAGCAGGAGCCTGTCCAGACAAGCATAAGATTGATGTCTCCTTGATGGATTACAGTGTCTCCAGACATCAATGAGAGAGAGTAATTAGACTCCACCTTTCTCAAGGCTTTTACATTATGTGTTACTGGGGTAGATACAGGATTAGATCTGTCCAGTATGGTATCGCTAACTCAGTTGAAGTCACTGGCCAAAATCTAGTGACCCTTAAATTGCACCATGTCTATGGAGAGTTTTGTGTAGTAAAAACCAGAATCTTCAATGTTTGGGCCATAAATGGAACCAATTGAAATATTTTCTCCTGAGTAGAGCTCCACTTGTGGCAGGGCTGTCAACAGGATTCAAGAAGTGGGGGGCACATGCTCCCATCAGTGACTTCAGCCAAAAGGGGGGTCCAGGGGGAATTGCCCCCTGTAAGAAATTTTGAAGAATTCAATGCAAAATGGTACATTTTAGAAGCATTTTCTACAAAATCTGCAGCAAGACAAGCATAGGAATTTTGTAGCTGAAATCCTGAGAAACAACGCAGATGACTTGAACCAGGGAAGTGGAACATACCTGATGTACTACCTTAGTCTTAGAACCAAGTGCTCACAAACACAAACAATGATTAACAAGTTTCCTTTTCCCCAAACCAAATGTTGCCTGGGAATTGGGGTGGGGGGAGATTTATCTACCCTTGAAGAAAGTTTTAAGAATCTGGTGCCAAAGACCAATGGTGGAATTTAGAATGGTGATGCGACACACACAGCACTCACAGCAGGTGTAAGTTGAAGTTGAACCAGGGATTTCATAGCTGAAACCCTTACATAAATACACAGCAGATGACTAAGTGGAAGAGCCAGGGAACATAGTTACTGCATTAGTCTCAGAACTATCTGCACACAAAGATAGAAGGAAAACAGTCTTAAATAATGATTAACTTTTCTTGTTTTTCAAAACCAAATGTGGCATGGTGGGTGGGACACTGGGGGGATTTGACCATTGGAAGAAATCAGAACAAAGAAGAACATTTGGAAAAGGTTGAACTTTAGAAGCAAGCTGCAGTATGTAATGTGCATCAAGCCAAACACTGGGAATTAGTAACTGAACACCCTGTTGTACAGAACATGACTTGAAGCACTGAAATAGTTGTTGGTCTCAGTCTTTATGAACTGTTAGATCCTGTCATATAATTTAGGGATTTTCTGCAGCATTGGCATAGCAGGAAGCAAAAGATAAACACATCTGTTTGACAATTTGGCAAATATGTCAATGACTTCATCTACATTTATTAGTTTTGTGGTCTTACCCTTAATTGCTAATGTAGCAAGACCAGTTAGTCAGTCTTGACCTATTGTGTTTCTCTGGTAAGTCTTTATTCATTTTAGAGCACTGAAGGATCATTCAGATGAACATGTAGTGACCGGTATGGTAAGTGAAATAGTACCCAACTGGTGGATGCCAGGAAACATAACTAATGGAAGTAAGTCAAGCAATGAAGAAATGCTCCATGGGGAGTTCCCAGCAGGTAACCTTTTAATAAACCTTTGTGCTACAAACAATTCTTCTTCAGGACGTTGTACTCCATAATGATTACACATTACATTTAGTGTTGTCTTATCTAAAAATAAAGGACTTGTTGGTTTCAAAGCCAGAACTGCTTTCAGTAGGTCTACCCGCTCTTTTGAAAATCACAGTCTCAATTCCAAAATCATGTTATCTAACACTGGATAGTAAATTTTAGTTTGGTAATCTGTTTCTGACACAACTGGCTGCTGTTCCCTAACTATTCTGCCAATGACATATGCATAGAAAAGAGCTGCTAAGTGATGGATACATTGTGGATGGGTCCTTTGTTCTGTTGCAGCATCGGGAGCTATGTTTAGTGGCATAGCAACTGCTGTTGCTTCACCGAGTAATTCTTCACATTTGTCTTCATTTCAGAATGAAACCAGAGTATCAATAAATGCTTCTACTGAAGTGCTAGCACTGGCTAGATCCAGATCTTCAGTCTGCAGTAGGTTGTGGAGTCCTTCTGCAAATCTGAGAATGTGATCAACCAGGAAAAGACAAAAGACAGTGTTGCATGACATCAAGAAGTTGTAAAGTCACAGTGCTTTGGGAGTATTTCCATGGTCACACTGTGAGAGATAAGAGATTAAGGAATCATATGTACATTTCAGTGCTCTCATAGCTCTTTTCAGACACCCCCACCTGGTGTTGCTCAGAGCTGTGACCTTGAATGTTCTGTCAATTCCCATTTTTTGTTGTACCTGCTTCAGTTTGTAACTGTGCACTACAGATGTCAAAAAGAATTTATGCAAGCATTGCACCAATTTAAAGAAATCCTTTACTTCGGGAATGCACTGACATGAATCTACAAGAGTTAGATTTAACTTATGTGCATAACAGTGAACATACATACCATGAGGGTGGTCCTTTTTGAAGAGTTCCTGAACACCATTGAGGTGACCATTCATGACACTTGCACCATCATAAGCTTGGGCGGCAAAAGTAACATTTGACTCAAAGATATCAAATTTTTTCAAGGTATCATTGACGTTACTACACAATCCACTTGCATCCAGTTCTGAGACTTTAACGGAACATAGAAAATTCTCTACATGTTTATGATTATGAACATATCTGACACCTATACTCATTTGTTCCTGACATGGAATGTCTGGAGAGTCATCACATAATACTGATACAAATTTAACATTTTGATCTTCATGCACAATTGTATCTGTAATACAGACCATTCTGTGATTCGGCTGATATGTATGTTGCATTTGATAGGATGGACTTATTAACTTGGAGAACTCTATCAAACTTTTTAATCAAGTCTAAAGTCTCCGTGAAGTTTCCTTTATTAACAATTGTCTCATCCTCATTGTGACCACAGAAAGGTAACACAAGCTGGCCCAAATGTAGAGTGACTTCTACGGGTCTTTTCATGTAATCCCTTCTTTACTGAATTTCATTAACCTTGCCTTTGTCTACCTGTACCATAATGTTACACATTTCCTGTGTGCACGTATATGCAGACCAAGCAGCCATTGTGCTTCTATGAGAGTGACCTGATGTGTGTGCCCCAAATTTCTCCAATGCCTTTTTCCAGTTCTGAAACCCTCGAGTAGTAAAGACTACATCAACACATCCCTGCCCATGCATGAGGCATCTACATGCAAAGCAGAATGCATTCTATTTTTCACAGCTGTACTCCAGCCAAAATAAATCTTTGTATCAGTGAAGGCTAAAGCCCCACTTTTTATTTGTATACTTTTTGGAACTGAAATTACTCATAGGCTGAGTGGGTCCTTTTTCTTTATTGCCAAGATCAGTGGGGGGGGGGGGTTATCATCAAGGTCAGGTACTGGAAGGGACAGGGACAAGCCTAACTCAATAGAGGGGGTATTACAAGACTGTTCAATGCACGCACTACTAGTGCTGTTAGTATTAATACTGTCAACTTGATGACTTACTGTCTCCCCTGTTTGCTCATTACAAGATGCATCATCAGTTATGTCTGTGCAGATAGTCTTATTCAAAGATGAAGAGGATGCTGATGAAGAACTTATTCTTGGCCTTTTGCCGGCTGTTCCCATATTAAAGAAAGACCTTATGTCATGACTCATTTTGTTTTGGTTGTTGTTCTACTTTAATTTTAGTTGTAGGCCAAAATAATAAAAGTGATGATTTATTATGCAATGGTGGTACCCATGTAGGTAGGCTGACAAGTAACTGTAGTCACAAACCCTACCTATTCACTTTATTCGGGGGCTATATCCCAAGTCTGAAGTCAACCAAGTAATTTGTGATGGTACAAGGCAAATAAAATCCTGCCTTTTTTATTCTGGGGCTACATACCCCAAGATCATGAGCAATTAAGTAATTACTGATAGTGTTGAATAATGGGCAGACAACAAACCCTGCCTGTTCACTTTATTCTGGGGCTATATCCCAAGTCTGTAATCAACCAAGTAATCTGTGACAGCAACAGGCAATTAAAAAAACTCTGCCTGTATTTTTCTGGGTCTATATACCCCAAGACTGCAGGCAATCAACTATTTTTTTTCTGGGGCAGGGGCTACCCCAAAGCTGTAGGCATTAGGCAATCAAGTAACTAGTGATGGTACCAGCAAGGAATTAAAAGAAAACACTAAACTGCAGCAGCAGCTCTTCAGGGCAAGCTGCTTAGCTCCACTACCTGCTGCTGTTTTCATTAGTCTGTCTCTTTTGCCTCCTCTACCCCCTGAGCTCCTCCTCTATATTGTTGAAATGTTTACTTTTTGGTATTTATCTATATCTGCATGCAGGGCACAGCCTCCTCAGCTCCTCCTGGCACCTGCTGCACTCTGACTCCCTCCTTGTAAATTCAGACTGTGTCTGTCTTCTCCTCTTCCCTAACCCCGCTGGTTTTTTAGTTGTGCTATAGCTTTTTTTTTTGGGGGGGGTCCTTAAACTGTGGCCTGCAAGTTGCAACACTACTAGTGCAGCAGACTAGTACTCTGCTCCCGTATTGCTGCACCCACTTCAACCTCCCATTTATCCAGGCAGCAAGCAAATAATAATAATAATGCTCCACTGCAGGCTGCTCAACACAGCAGCTTGGGCTCCTGCTGCTCCTCTCTAACAAGTCTCCTCTCCCTTCTCCATGACTCCTCTCTCATGAGCTGAAGCCTGCCTGAGTGGTCCTGTTATTGTCCCACTCCACTCCCAGCATCTGTCTCCCTCACCCCTCCAGGCTCTCTCTGTCCATCCCTCCTATTTTCAGACCCGCGGCCCCTCCTCACCAAACTGAAGGGAAATTACGAAATTCCAGAGTACTGTATATCAATCTAGATGGATGCATGTGTTTTTAATAATCTTTTTTTTTTAACTTTGCTAAGAGGATCATGAAAGATTTGTTGTCCTGACTAGGCGGTGCTCTGCTGTTCACTTCACTACAAAATGAATGACAACCACGACCTACAGCAGACTAACAAAGTCGTCATCCAGCTCCACCTCCAGCCCACATCTGCTCCAATCAAAACCTTGCCCACCCACATGGCACCACTTGATTGGAACAGGAATACGTGTCTGTCTTTATCTCCCTTTCCTCTGAGTAGCCATGGTGGCGCCTAACCCACATGATGGCTATTTCATCTAACCTATGCTCCATGTGATCAGGTCTCACTGACCAGAGATCTCAGACTTGAGGGACTCAGGAATCAAATTGCTGCTCTCGGGAAGTCAAGCCATGCCATGAGACTACTGAGTTAGGAGCACTGGAGCAGGTGGGGTGGAGGAGGCGGAGCAGACTGGAGAAGGGGCTGGCTGGCTCAGTGAGTCATTTCATTCTGGGATCCAGGAAGGCTTAAGCTGCTGCTGTGCTGCTGCTGTGTGTTTGTGTTTAAGTTCTATAATTGGGTGGAAACAGTAGGGGGCACCAGTATAAACTGCGGGGGCCCATATCCCAATTTTGTGGGCTAAAAATGCCCCTGACCTCTGCCACCATATACCTCTCTGTGGGGTTGGTGTAACTGTGGACCAAGCTTCTTTCATTGTAAGATGGTATGAACTGAGGTTTCACTGCTATTCTGATGATACCCAGCTCTACCTGTCTTTTGCCCCTGACCAGGTTAGTGCTATCTCAGTATTGAACTGTTGCCTCATGGAAATCCAAGATTGGATGAGTTCTAGTGGTTTAAAGTTGAACGATGGAAAGACTGAGGTTTTGGTGGTGGACCCAGGTCACAGGACAGAGGGGCTGAGGACTGATCTCCCCTCTGGTTTAGTCCTGGGGGAGGCTCAGATCCTTACCTCTGAGCGGGTGCGTGACCTGGGAGTGGTGCTTGATGATGGGCTGACCCTTCGTCATCAGGTGTCGGCAGTCGTCAAGCTGGCCTTTTACCATCTTAGGAACATTACTAGGATCAAGCATCTCATTCCATGTAGTGATCTGCCTGTTTTGGTCCACTCCTTTGTGATCACGCGCCTTGACTACTGCAACTCCCTTTACTTAGGGCTTCCTGGGGTTGACATCTGCCACCTGCAGCTAGTGCAGAATGCTGCTGCACGTTTGTTGACTGGGGTATCTAGGCGATCTCACATTACCCCAGTGCTGCATGTTCTGCACTGGCTGCCTGTTCAGTGGTGGATCACCTTTAAGGTAGGTTTATTAAGTTACAAAGCCCTACACAGACAGGGTCCCAACTACTTGAAAGAGCTACTGGTTCCCTACACCCCTCAGCGACAACTCCGCTCAGCTGACGAGGGGTTGCTAGAGATTCCGAGGGTTAGCTTAAAGTCATCTGGGGCCCATGCCTTTGGGTTTGCTACCCCTGCCCTCTGGAATTCTCTGCCCTGTCAGCTATGGGAGTGCAGGAGAGTGGGGTGCTTTAAACTGGCATTGAAGACCTTTTTATGGGGTAAAGCCTATCCTGAATTTCACTGATTTTATTGCTATTTATTGTATTTGCTGAACTTTTACCCATTTGTTCAGCACCTTGATATTTGAAAGGCGCTATATTAAATAAGATTTTTTATTATTATTATTATTCTTTCAGAACCTCTAGGTAACCAAATAGTTGCTCCCATTGCCTTAGTATTACAACAGACAGCCACCCAAGTGCCTCCCTAGGTACCACTGGTCTTTTCAAATTCATTTAGTCCTATATGGGTCTCTTGCAGTAATACTAAGGTAGATATCAACTTCTTAATCCTCACTTGGATTCTTTTCCTTTTAATAGCATTTTTAGTCCAGTAACATTCCAGGTGGCTATATTAATTAAGTTATCCATAGGTAGGCATTGTTGACAGGTGTGATCTCAGAGTCTGGAATGGCTTTTTCCATCTTCAGAATATCTGCCAGATCAGATCCCTTATCCCCCCCAGGTCTGGCCACCGTGATCATGGCTTCCAGGTTGGACTATTGTAATGCTCTTCTGTACCTTGGGGTTAACGGGCATACACTACAATGCCTGCAGCCATTGCAGAATGCAGCTGCTCGGTTACTTACAGGCTTAACAAGATCAAGCCATATTTTTCTGGCACTGTGTACCTACACAGGGTGCCAGTGAAGTAGCATATCTCATTAACGATAGGTTTATTAACCTATAAAGCCCTACATGGACTGAGCCCAACCTATCTTGCAGAGCTCCTGTACTTGCACACCCCAATTTGCCCACTCTGATTGGCCAGGGAGGGCCTCCTTGTTGTCCTGAGGGTTAGGCTGAAGTGTTTGGGTGGCCATGCCTTTGAGGTGGTGGGCCCATCACGGTGTAATTCTTTTTCCAAGAACTTGAGGGACGCTGCCCTAGGTGAATGTTTTAAAAAAAGGGTTCAAATCTTATTTATTCCAACAAGCATTTGGAGAAGTTCCATGATGCATGTGTGCAGCACTTTTTGTAGTTTTACTGTGTTTTAGTGTATTTTATGTTTTAGGGAATTTTTATGTCAGTTTTAATGGAATAAGGTAGTTATTTTGTGTTTTGTGTTTATTTATTATTATCATAAATTATTGATTATGTTTTCTTTTATTGTAATGGTGCCCTGAGCCTCTGGAGAATGGCACTAGATAGAAATAAAGACAACAACAACTACTACTATTACTGCTACTGCTGCAGAGCCAAATCAACTCATAGACCCGACGTTGCACCCAAAGGATAGTTTTGCACTGTAATAACATCCATGCCATAATGTAATGTAATAATCTCCCCTTTTTTTCAACCACCCTTCCCCCCAATTCCCTCCCCTAGTTCTACCTCACTAAACAAAACAAACAATAATACCTAACCCCCACAGCTAGGTACCTACTCTGTCGATAGTGCTTTTAGGTACTCTTTAGACAGTAGCGATTGTCCATGTGAATCAGTCAAAAATAGTGAAAATGAACCGCAATGAATATTTTCCCTGCTCAGCTGGACTATGGGTCGACCAGTCACACTCCCCGCAGTTGATGATGGCATAAGGTGAATGCTCTTGTGGGCATAAAATACTCTTTAAAAAATATAGAAATTAGACTTGACAGCATTTTAACAATCTAATTGTAGTGTAGGTGGGAGGACGTGATTGATGCCTGACCCACTGTAGTCATATTTGCTAAACAAATGACTATTGAACCCAATAGAGTTTTATCAGGAAGGAATATCCATGACAGAAAACATTGAGAATATGCTAAAACATGCATAAACATAAAACCAGAACATTCAAATGATGGGCCAACTCATCCAAACTGAAGACCCTGAGGGAAAGCCTTTGGGACTGAGAGAATTTACAGCATTATCTCCCAAACAAGGTTCTGTACCACAGATGTCATGTTCCTGGGGGAAGAACAGATCACAACCGGAGCCCCCAGACCCCCTACCATGATTCATGAGCTAGGATAATAGGTTATCTGGTGGTTGGCAGAGACAGGGTAAATCTGGCATTGGTGTGATGAGCCTTTGCTGTCACAGGTTCATTGGTCACTTTCTCCTGCCATTACCTGCACCCCTAGGTGCAGTTGGGAGGGAATGTCCATTTGCTGCAGGTGGGATTCAGAATGTGTATGGTGATCCAGCATGTGTGCACTATTGACAAGAGGAGATACTGCTGCTGTTTTAGTGAATCCTGACAGCTGAAATGAAGGAGCATCTGATGGATAAAAAGAAGATTTGCACATTTGTAGGGTAGCAGAGGCTGCACAATGGATTCCTTCTTGGTGGCTGAGCGGTAATTCGAGGAGTTGCCATTCTTCTCCACACAGATACTGATGTTTGGGTAAGTGCTGTAATGGTCACTGCCACCTTTAAGAAGTTAAAACATCTGCATCTTACCTTCCAGCAAGAGGACACACTAATAGACATTTGATAGAGTTCACTGTGGGGATTACCAGGAGAGAATAACACAGTGCAGACATTTTGGAACATTATAAAACTGTAGATATTGTGCTCTAGCCCTAAATGTGAGGTTGGCAAAATTGCATGTTCATACATTTGCAGAGTCCTGTGGTGGTTTCCTTTGTGGTGGTTGGACACTCCTTGAAGGATAGGCACCCATTTTAGAACAGTTGTTTGAAGGTTAGGTGAAATGGCTGCCACCACATTGCAAGATCAAGAGGATGGAGAAGTACCTCTTCCAGCTACTTGTTAAATAGAACGTTTACATCCAAGGCAGTTTTTAGCAGTCCCTTTGATTATCTTGCCAGAGTTGTGTGCTTTTGCCACTGGATCACTTCAGCTAGAGATAGCTATTATATGAAGGATATACGGTCTAGCCTGATTGACCTAGTGGCAAGGAGCATTGCCTTGGGAGAAATAACATAGTTGAAGGGAAAAACACCCATTGTTATGATTTGATAATATGGTGGTGGCAGTATAAATAAATTTAAATGGTAGTAGCTTTCAAAGTTCATGCCCCTGGTATAAAGTGAACCTAAGGCAGGCATCAGGGTGCTTTAAATTATATGTTATCACATTTGCATGTTGCAGGCCTCTCTTGAGTGTTGACAGATGATAAGTTCATTGCTTGAGGACTGCTCCCCAGAGTAATGTTAAGTAGTAAGTCAGTATGAGAGGTACTAATGTCCTCTGCCTCCAGTACCACCCCCCCCCATTCAACTGTCATCCACAAGGGACTGTGGAAATCCAGCAAAGTTATTATTGGGATCAGTCACAGTTATCTATCACTGAACAAAGCATCAAATTTAACAGGCAAACTTATGGCTAAGACTGGTTTGTAATGTTAATCTGCAGCTGCTGATGCTACGGTTGCAGGTATGATATTGCATGCCACCAGAAACTTGTGGAAAACACAGCAGGGTGGCACTGTGGGCTTCAATTTGGTGACTGGATGGTCCCAAGACTGGTCAGTACTCAGATCAACATACCTTTGGTTCAGGCTGAGGCCGTCTCCCTGACATGGGATTGCCCCTTGTTCACCACATCTTCCTCCTCCACAAAATATTCAGTGGATTGTGGGTCATCAAAATAGTGCAGTGGCCATCCCAGTCAAGTGATTCACAGGTGAGAGGGGTACAAGTGGGAAAAGTCCAAGTTCCTGAGGTGCAACTTCATTTTGACACCATTAAACTTCTGAAGGTGTTGCTAGAGATTATGTCTGTAATCCTGAAATACTGTTACCCTCTGCCCATCTTCAAGCTGAATGGGTCCCATTGATTTAGTAGTTAGGAGCACCCATTCTTTGTCAGTGTACCAGAAATACTGAATTAGAAAATGTTTGAGCCAGTTGCCTGGTCTCAGCTTGGAACCAGTTCTGTGTGCCTGTTTTACTTCAGGAGCTAGTGTACTGGATTCAGTCAGCCAACTGTCTCTCACATACATGATTCGCAACTGTTTATTTTTATAGTAATGCTGCTCCATTTCTATAGTTATGGGTTTCTTTGGATTTTATTTAGCATTTTCTCATGCTTCTGTACTGGCTCCTGTGTCCAACACCATTAATCAGTGAAAATGCTGGATGTGATGTAGTGGGAGGATCAGTTGAAGCCACTACATGTGCACACAAACTTGTCACTGTAATATACTGTACTGGTGTTTATAATAAAGCAGTTTAGAGATGTTGTCCCTCTGTTGTATGTAATTTAAATTAATATTTAGGTGGCAGTCAAGCAAGTTTCATCACACATGTATTTGTCATTGTTTTGGAATTGCATGAGAAGGATGCACTTGGTTCTGGCAACGCCAGCAGTTCCATTTCTGCTTACACTAATGGTTAGCATGACAGCACTTTTTTCCCCTGTCAGTTCAGTTTGCTAAGCCTAAACACTGTGTATTATTTTGTTGCAGCAGTTCGGCAACTGGAAACTTTTCTTTTCACTTTTTTCCTCTTATGGGTGACAGTATAAAGAATAAGTAGCTTCCATTTTATGGAGGATAACCATGACAATGTAACTTTTTCTAAACACTACAGAATGTAAAAAGTAGTGCTCATTTCAAAAAAAGACTGATCTTAGCTGAAAGCTGAAGTCGTATTTTAGTATGCATGGAAGTCCTTGGCAAGTTTCTGTCATGAAAGTGCATAATTTCTTCTAAATGGCAATTTGGTCTACTAGATATTTTGGTCAAATTGTAACTGTGTCCTTTGCATGTTTTCCTGTGGTGTAATTTAGCCTATTATTTAAATATAAGTTAAGCATGATGTATGCATTGCGTGGCTTAAATATGCACACAAAGCCAAGTTTATTTTTGTTTTTTTGCAGACTATGCACACAGAGCCAAGGTTTGTTTTTGTATATTATTGGTACTCATCCCACGGGGAGGTGGGCATATTGCAACAGACTAGTGCTGCAGTGTCATTTAAATTATCAAACTATTTATAATCAGTAGTAGTAAAATGTTTATTGTTTGGTCATAGACCTTTAACATACTTTAAATACAAAATTCAAAGAAATGTTACAAAAGATAAAAATTATAAGAGACAACAAATACAATTGTTCCAGAATCAATTTGCCACACATACATTTTATACAATAAATAAATAAATACATAAATCCTAACAAATCTAAAGATGTAGAAAAAGAAAATATCTTACAAAACAGTGAAATGTCCCTAGAGGGTTATAAAACATTTTCTCAGGTGAATCTTTTATATTGAGGCCAAATAAAGGGCTGTTGTATTGATGACTAATTCATCATTAGTAGTAAATAAAATCTGAAGTATCAATTGCATGTCATTGGTCTGGATATTATTCAGAAGTGGGTTAAAGCCACTTAGATCTAGCTCTATCATACTGTCTACAGTGTAGGATAACATGCTTCAGATCTTCTATTTTCTGGGTATTACAACCACAATACCGCACAAAGATTTCAGTAGCCTTAATATATCTGGCGTTAATGACATTATTCTGGAAAAAGCTCCATGCGACAGAGAGTGTAGAGTCTTCTTTGCTCAGGAACAATTAGAACATCTAAATAGTATCTAAAATAATGAGTTGCATCATATTTGATCAACCTGTTGGATATACTGTATGAAGTTTTTGATTTTTACTAAGATCTTTAAGTTTATGATTGTATGATATTTTCTCTGTAACAAACTTTTGATATTTAAAGCTGATGGAATTTCCTTTCGATACACACTTCTCCAGAAATATCAATGTATTTTCTCTTAGAATAGTTAAAGTATTTTTCAACCACCCTATATGCTGTAGGTTTTGATTAATCCAAGAGTATTTCTCCCTAAGGCACCTATACGGTAATCTATTATGATTCATGTGCATTACCTTTATCCACTAATTAACCTTCCTAGCCTGTATAACAGCCAGTAGAGGTGTAATACCCAATTCAGCTCTGATTAGAGAATCTGGAAAAGTGGAGCTTAACCCAAGAGTTGTTCTAAGCAGTTTCATGAGATGGACCTCCAATAGGTTTAATCTGCTAGTATCCCATACTTCTGAATTGTATAACAGTTGTGCATTATATTTTGATTTAGCTACTTGTAACAGAGGTCTGAGTGAGTTACCACCATATTTCTTGTTGAACAGATTTAGGAAACTAACAGTTTTTTTAGTTTATTCGATAATTGACTAACATATTAGGTCCAGAACCCATTAGAAGCAAAGTTCAGAGCAAGGTATTTATAATTTTTAACAGTGATAAGTTTTTCTGTCACCTACAGTATTTGCCAGATTTTTAGAGAGGATTTAGACCCAAAAATTATAACTTGACTCTTGGATTCATTGATCCTTAGTTTGCTTTCAATGGCAAAATGATTTAATATTTTCAACTTTTTAGATAGGCCTCATTGAGCTAAGGAAATCAAAATTAGATCGTCTGCAAAAGCCAAGATAGGGCATTCTCTTGATAACATTTTTGGGGGGTCAGAAGAAGAATATACTATCAATGCCAATAACTTGTCTATATAAAGACAAAACAGAAGAGATGCCAAAATGCACCCCTGCCTGACTCCACAGTTTGTAGGAAATGAAGTCGATAACTGATTTGCAGATCCTGCCCTAACTTGGGCCCATGTACCAGTATAAAGTTCCCTAATTACACAAACTAAGTGAGGAGAAAAACCCTTGTCTCTCATTCCCTTCCATAAAATTTGACATGAAATAGAATCAAATGCAGAACTAAAGTCAATGTAGGCTACATAGACTTTTTGCTTTCTTAACTTAGCATATTTTTCAAACAAATGGTTTAATATAAAACAGTTGTCAACTGCAGAGTACCTCTGTCTGAATCCTGCTTGGAAATCTGATAGACCTCCAAGCTGGGCAAGTTCTGTATTTAACCTTTCTAAACTGATTTTGGCAAATATCTTCCCCATGACATCCAATAGAGATGTCAGCCTATACATCAGAGGATTTGTTTTATCTCCCTTTTTATGTTTGCTTGCGTGCATGTGCAAGAAACATTATGTGACAGCTCAGGAGAGAAGTGGATTGTGGAGGTGCGACACTATGGCAAAGAATGGGGGCACTTCATTTGGGGGCTTGGCACTGGTGGACCAATGCAGGCCCAGTGTCCTGATGACACTTGTTCTGCAGAACTGCCACCAAGTTGAAACATTTTTGCTGCTGCAATCAGGGTGTTCTTGTCATTGAAGCATCAGCCATTTCACTGCAATGAGGGAGTGACCCATCATTGCACGGTGGTACCTTGCCTTCCACATGCCCCTGACCCAGTACATTTGCCAACAGGGGAGCTCACTCCCCGTTGGCGTACTGTAACCCCTCCCCCATTTGTTGTGTGCCGAGGGAGTGTCCAATCCCCCTCAGAATCATGTGCCCCCCACATTCTTTCTTTGTTGATGGGGACCCAGTCCCCATTGGCTTCAGTCCCCACCCTTCCCAGTAAATTTTCTGATGGGAGAGCTCACTCCCTGTCACCATAATGGCTCCCCCAAAATGTTATGTGTGCTGACAGGTGTGCCCTATCCCCCATCAGCTACAGCCCCCCCAAACACTCATGTGGCATGCTGGGAGCCCACCCCAGCATGCCAAAAGTCCCTGTTAAAAAAAAAAGTCCCGCAAAGTTTTTCATTTTTTTCTTTTTTCTTTAAACCTGTAAAACAGAAAACAGTCCCTCACTGAGTCATGTGGTCCCTCCCCAACCTGCACCCACCATCTGCACACCCTGCCTCCCCACACACCCCCACCCCATACTTACCTATGGAGCCCAGTGTGACAATCTTCGGTGGACAGGGAACATGTCTGCACTCTTCAAAGCCAACCGTGAGCTGAAGAAATGCCAGTAAGCTGTATAATGACATGAATAGGGGTTTTTCAAGTTTGGTGTATATCTCGGGCATTTTTGGGAAATTTGGCACCAAATTTTCAACATGGGGTTATTGGGACCCCTCCTCATTAATTCAGCCAATGTCATGGCATTATTCAGTCCCAAAAGGTGACTTTGCAGTCACTGCATGGAATTACGTTTTGGGACCGATTAACAAAATGACAGTGCCACTGTTCATGAGGTGGGCTCTCAAAAAGCCTATGTTGCAAATTTGGTGAAAAAAAAAATCAAAAAAATGACTGTTTTACAAGCATGTGTTGTGCAGTTTCCATGCACACTCGTAACTTCACAAATTTGTAATATTTTCACTACAGATTTTCAACATTGGCATTTTTCCACACCTCCTTATGAACAGTACAGCTGTCATTTTACACATCCTGGCCAAAATGTTTTTTCGCACTTCCAGCACAGAATAGCACAGTTGCTGTGGGAAATCAATTTTCAGGATAGATTGAGAAAATGGCAGTGATACTGTTCATGAGCAGAGATCCTATAATGCCTATGTTAAATATTTGGTGACGAAAGTCCATAAAATGACTGTTACAAATGTCCATTGTGCAATTTACACACACCCTTGTAACTTCGCAAATTTGTAATATTTTCATGCCAAATTTTCAACACTGGCATTTTTTCACACCTCCTTATGAACAGTACAGCTGTCATTTTTCACATCCTGGCCAAAATGTGTTTTTGCACTTCTGGTGCAGAATAGCCCTGTCGCTGTGGGAAATCAGTGTTTGGGACAGATTAAGATTGAGCAAGTGAGAGAGGGGGAGTGAATGAGCTCAACTGAGCTCTATCGGGACTGCTGCGGATTTCTTTGTGGGCTGAAAAAGGCACCAATGTAGGCAGAAGCCCAGTACAAAAGGGCAGCCTGCAGTGCCAGGAGAAACAGAATGATTGAGTGAAAGAGGGGAAGTGAGCGAGCTCAATGGAGCTCTGTTGGGAAAGCTTTGGATTTCTTTGTGGGCAGAAAAAGGCGTTAATGCAGGCCGGAGTCCAGTACAAAAGGTCAGCCTGCAGTACTGGGAGAAACAGAATGAGCGAGTGAGAGAGGGGGAGTGAGCAAGCTCAATGGAGCTCTGTTGGGACTTTAGAGTTGCCTGCCCTCCCACCCAGGGTCCTCTGTGGTCCTATATTACAGCAGGGTCTCTGGGGTGGAGACAAAGCAATGATTGGATACTTTGAAGAGTTCGGTAATAATACAGATTTAGTTGTTCTGTTTATTTCACTGAACTAAGTACTGAGCTATACTGTTATGATTGCTGCAATAATACATATTTATTTGTTCTGTTTATTTCTCTAACTGAGCTGAGTAATACTTGGAGTGCAATAGGATTTCTAACTGGGCTAAGTGAAATTATATGAGAGCTGAGAACAAAAAGTATGGTAGCTGAGGGGTGAAAATTGGAAAAGAAGGCTTTAGCATTGCTACAGTAATACAGTATCTAACGGATGAGATTTGAGACTGAATTACCCCAGTCTGCAAGGGATCAAGAGGGGGACTAGTGTGGGGGGAACAGGAATTTGAGTAAATAGGGGCCTAACAGTTGTAGTAGGGTACAGAACTTGGGAATAAGAGCCTGTAAGATAAGATGGGGACCAAAATGTGGCAGCTGCCACATGTCAATAGGGTGGGCATCTTTGGAAGGGTGGTGGGGTGTACAGAGTGGGGGTCTGCCATAATCCTGGACTGGGCTTGGAGGATAGGGGGGTGTATGGTCTGTATATGACTGGCTAGTTTGAGAGAGGAACTGTGGAGGTTAGGGAGGAGTCTAAGTGGCAGGGCAGATGAGTATGGTAGGCATCCTGGCTGGGGGGGGATAGGGGATGTCAAGTGGGGACAGAGGAAGAACAACTAGGGACTGAAACTGACCCCAGCATCAGAGGTACTAGCAGAAAAGAGAGGAGAAGGGAGGCGGTGCCCAAGGCGAAGGAGGCCTCCTGTTAGGGGAAGAAGAGACCACGAGGAGTACCAGGGGAGAGAGCAGATGGCTGCGGGTAGGGAGACACCAGGGTTGGGATCAGGGCAGGCACAGAGGGAAACAAGTAGGTGGGGGGAACCGATAGGGGAAAGAGATGTAGGAGGGGTATTGTCTAGGAATAATTTGAGCCTCTGCTATGAGAGAGAGGGGCAGCAGGAACATACTGAAGGGGGGAGGACAAGCAGGGCATGAGAGAGATGGCAACAGCTAGGGGAAGAGATAGCAAGGATGAAAGGGTAGAAGAGGCTAGTAAGGAAAGTGGGATGGTGACTGGAGGAGAGAAGGCTACAGGAAGGGGGAAGGATGGGAGGGGCATCACTATCAGGGTAGGAGGGAATGGGTGCTCTAAATTGACAACAGTGGGAATAGGAGAGGGGTTGGAAATCAGCAGGTGAGGAGCAGAGGTCGACATTGGAAGCCCAGTAGGAAATAGTCAGGCTCGGAAGGGGTTCAAGGGGGATGGGAGGAATAAGGCAAAGAAAAGGGGTGAGGTGGGAGTAGGGGGTACAGATACAGAAGTCACAGAGGGTGCAGCTGGTGAGGGTAAGAGGCAGGGAAGATCAACTACTGGGGTGGTGGAAGGGGCATTAGAAGGGGAAAGGAGCTAAGGGATGGGGGTACTCATCCTAGGGCAAAGGTCTGCAGCCCATAGCTCATGAGCCACATGCGGCTCTTCCTGCCCTAAGCTGTGGCTCCCTGGGCACCTTCCATTTTGCCCACATACAGGAATGCCAACTTTTATAAATCTTGCACCCGCGTACCTCCAAGGTGTCCCGAGGTGTTCCGCTTGGCCGCCAGGTTGTGAACGTCCCACTAATCCCATCCTGCTGGTCCCATTTCTTCCTGGTCCTATTTTTTTCTTCCTGCAGTGGACACGTGGCTGAGAGGAACGAAGATTACAGCTGCAGTAGTAGGCCAGGGATGACTTCGTTGTGGCACTTCCTTCCAGTCCCTTCCTAGTCTGTCCCTCTCCCTCTTCCACCCCCTCCCCTTTACCCAAAGCCCACCCCAAACAACTGCATGTGTGAATGTTTCCTTTCCCCCTCAGGTCCATGGCAGTGCAATATAGCTGGGTTAACCTGAGGGGGAACCACAGCATCGGTTACAGTCTTTACTGTAACACAGAATGATAGCAAGGAAGATCGAGGAGCGCCCTGTAGCAAGGATCCCTCAGCCTGCTGCCGTATCGAGGAGTGCTCAGTCCGCCCTGCATTGAGGAACATTCAGCCAGCCTGCCACCCCACCAAGGATCTCTTTGCAGCCCTGCTCCACCGCCACCTGTTGAGTTCTGTCTTGTGGCATAGTTGGAGGATCAGTGGCTCAGAGACCAGCAGGAGGTCTGAGAAACCAGCACTCAGCACAGTTTCACAACTGAGCTGTAATTACTTTGGGTTGTGTGCTCTTGCGCTGCCAAGGGTTCCACAGACTCCCCTGGGCTACTGACTGTTGAATGGTAACAGTGGGCCAAGACATTCTCTGCACTAGCATAGTGTGAGCAGTACACTTGTGCTCAAAGGGAATCTGGGCATCCCACTGTTGCCTGCTCCAGTCATCTTTTCCGGACCCTGGCCTAATACAGTGACTGGCTACTACTGCATTTACCTGTTGGGCTGCCCTGCAGTCATAGTCAGCCTGCAAAGGAGTTTCTTGTTGCTGCTTCCCAGTAACCAGCCTGCCCAGAGGAGCAAGTGATCAGAGAGACCAGCAAGCAACCACAAGAACCCTGAAGAGGAGCAGGAACAGCTGGATGTATCCACAGGTAGATGTCTGAGGATACTTTGAATTCTGTGTAATGAGAAGGGGGGTAACATCCATACCCTCTCTTGGCTACCTTGATATGTATGCCCTTTGTTTGGGGTGCACTGGGGGAGGTCTGGTTTGTTCACTAGCTGAAGTCTTGTTTGGTGCATCAGACAGCTTGTTACATTGTATTAATATGATTGTGGCATAGTTTGTGTGAAACACCACACACATCAATACAAACGTCAGCTGTGGTCATATATATAGCAAGCCTATATCCTCACCCCCCCAAAACACCCAAACCAAAAGACTTCACTTTGCCTGTTTGTTGTGTTGGAGGGATGGGAGGTTGTTTGGATTGCTGTGTTGCTTTATTTGTGTTAATATAATTTTGCTTGTAAACTGTCTTTATTGGTGGGTTAGGCCAGGGTGACATGAGTGTTTATGGTTGGGGCTATGTCTGGCTTGTGGCCACTGCATCGTCACTTCTATATGTTTAATAAATAAGATGATGTGCTGTGCTGCATTGTTTGTGGTGAGTGTATATGGGGGGGGCCTTCTGCTGTGCTGCACTGATCACTTCTGATGTTTTCTTGCACTATTTTGCTGTCGCACTTTACTACAGTCGTGTTGAGAGAAAACATCAGATGTGATAGAATACAGCAGGTCATGTCACCCCTACCCATTCCCCCACAAAGGTTGTGTGATATAACACTGGTTGGTTCTGCATCCTAAAACAGTGCTTCTCTGCTGTTATTGATTGTTGTGCCCTTTAGTAATGTCTCGCATAAGAATAAGAATTCAGTTTCTGCATCTTGCAATTGTCCAATTCCTGTGACTACATATAATTCTGGATCCCAATTGTGTCCATGGCATGATCTTTTCCTTCATCTGGACTGCATATTAACAAGTTGTGGAACTCCTTTTATATGCACTTCTGCCACATGGATTTCTAAAGAGATTGAGTGTTATGTTGTTGCCATTCTTCATAATGTGTCTCAGGTTGTGGCGCTCCTTTTTTTCTGTTCACATACTTCGTGCAACAAAACTTTTCATTCTTATTTCTGTTTTTCTTGTTCCCTCAAGTGTCTCAAAGCTGTGGTGTGCCATTTTAATTTGTTTATTACTGCCAATTATATTTATAGATTTATTTACATCTTTTTTTTGTTTTTTTTGTGGCCTCTATTCAGAAAGTATCTCAGTTGGTGTACACTGCAAAGAAACATTGTGCATCTGGCTAAAAAAAGAAAGATTGCTGATGAGAACTGGACATTTCAAGATGAATGGTTCGATTATGGCTTCATCACTAGGAAGGGACTGCCATTCTATGTGATTTGTTGAGAGTCTCTTGCCAGAAACAAGAAATCAAATGTACAGCGTCACTTCATGACAAACCATGCAACATTTGCCATTAAATACGCTGATGGACAAACATGAAGGAAAGTCTTTGAGGAGCTGTAAAAGAAACTGGGGAAGGAGCAAACTGTGCTGACATCATGGTCAGCATCTGCAAATCATTTCACAACAGCCAGCTTCTTTATAGCTCTGTATATGGTTCATGCAGGGAAGCCTTTCACAGATGGAGAATTTTTGAAAGACACATTTCTTGAAATGGCTCCATATTTGTTAGCAGAATTCCAGGAAAGAGACAAAATTGTTCTCCAGATTCAATGTTTGCCAATGTCTGCTAAGACTGTAAAGGATCATGCACACAAAATGATGCAGGATGTGGATTCTCAGGTAGTGAAAGATATTATATCATCTTCGTATTTTTCTTTAGCACTTGATGAATCCACAGACATCAGAGACACAGCACAACTGGCAATAATGGTTTGTTTTGTTTGTGGGTCTGGAGTAAAAGAGGAACTAGTGAGCATTTGCCCCCTGAAGCAACAAACCAGAGGAGAGGACATCGTCAGTGCTCTCTGTGAGTATTTCCAGAAGAAGAACCTGCCCCTTGACAAAATAGTGAGTATTTGTAGTGATAGAGCCCCAGTATGACTGGATGACACAAAAGACTTGTAAAGCTGCTCGAGGCGAAACTGCAACAGTCAATTATTTTTCATTGCATTCTTCATAAGGAGTCACTGTGTGCCCAGTCCCTTGGAAAGGACATGGCAGATGTTATGGCACTGGTCGTGATAATTGTAAACACTATTCTTGCCAGGGCTCTGAACCATCAGCAGTTCAGACACCTTCTGGAAGAGCTGGATTCACAATATTTTGACCTACTGATGTACAACAATGTTCATTGGCTTTCCAGGGGTAAGGTTCTGAAATGGTTCGCAGACTGCTTGGCTGAAATTAAGCAGTTTTTTACATGAGAAAGGCATTGTGCATGAAGGAATGTCAAAACAGCTTTTGGCTCCAGAAGTTTTACTTCTTGTTTGATCTGACTGGACATTTAAACAGACTGAATATTGGTCTGCAAGGAAGGGGCAATACAGTGTTCTCCCTGTGCGAACATGTCCTGACATTCTCGTTAAAACTGAAAGAGGAACACTACATCATTTTGAATACCTTCATAAATTTAAAATGGACAATGAGACATGAGAACCCAGCTTTACCACAAACACTGCAGTGCTTGATGAAGCCATCAATGAGCTGATCGAAAACTTTAGTCACAGATTAAATGATTCCAGAAAATATGTACCAACCTTCTGGTTTATGACCCAGCCTTATCAGTCAAATCCTGATGAAATGCAGCTGGACCATTTTGACATCCCCATTGCTGACTTGGAAATGGAAGTGGTTGAATTCGAAGAGTCGCAGATTTGGACAGATAAAATTTAGACAGCTAAATGCAGAGCTAGAACATCTGCAAAGATGAAGGGCAGAGCTAGCAGCAGCACACAAGTGGGCTGAGATAGAAAGGCTGCCAAAGACAGATGGGCTCATCTTTCAAGTTTGGATGGCACTCCATGATAATTTCAAGACAATGAAGCAACTTGCTTTTGCTATCCTGACAGTTTCTGGCTCCACCTATCTGTGTGAACAAGTGTTCTCTCACATTAACTGTATTAAAAACAAATTACACTCTCAGCTCACTGATGGATCATTAGATGTTTGTACTTGATTAAAAATAACCAGCTATGAGCCAAATGTAGAAAAGCTGAGGAAAGGGAAGCAAGGGCAGAAATTGCATTAATATAAAGTACTGAATTGAACAGTGGTGTCTGTATTTTGGGGAAAAGGCGTTTTTTTTGGGGAAGCCTGCCTTTCATTAATTAGCACAGAAAAGTGGTGACAGAGCAGTACTGGTTGTATCTTGAGAAGATGCTTTTGTAATAGCCAGCAGTTTGTGCAATGGAACAGAAAAGTCTACAAAATTGAGCGAGCCTCCATCAGACAGATAAGTGTGCCAGGGTGTACTGTTTCAGTGCTAATTCACATTTTTGTTTAATAAAGATTTTACAGAGCAAGAATTCAAAAAAGGGTTGTAATCACTTTGCCATATGCCTGTGTCTGTCTCAGTCTGTGTTGGAACCTAGTTAATGATATATTGTATTGTGCAGTGCTGCATCTGATAATGGGGATGATCGCTTAAAGGGGACAATTAGTTGTCCAAGGGGGAGTCCCCTTTAAGCGGCTTCAACTGTACTGCAGAGAGTGATTTTCTTGTAGCCAGCAGTTTATATATTGATACAGAAAATTTGTGACTGAGCAATACTGGTTGTACTTTGGTAAGACGGATGTTGAATAACCAGCAGCTTGTGCATGGGCACAGAAGTGGATTCTGGATATTCAAACTCCCTCTTGCCAAAACACAGCCAGCACTGTGCATCAGTTTATGTAGCGTCCAGAAATGTGGTACTTGAACAGTACAGGTTCAGGTTGTATCCTGGGAAGAAGAATTTATAGAGGTCAGGAATCTGTGAATTAGAACAGTGTAAAGTAATACCTGAACAGTACTGTGTCTCTATTTTGGAAACAGGAATTTTGAAAAAACAGCAGCTTATGCATGGGCACAGAAGTGGATTCTGGATATTCAAAATCCCTCTTGCCAAAATACAGCCAGGACTGTGCAGCTGTATATGCAGTGGCACAGAAACATGATATCTGAACAGTACTGGTTTGATCATGGGAGGACAGATTCTGAATAACCAGCAGCTTATGCATGGGCACAGAAGTGGATTCTGGTTATTCAAACTCCCTCTTGCCAAAACACAGCCAGCACCGTGCAGCAGTTTATGCAGTGTCAAGAAATGTGGTACTTGAACAGTACAGGTTCAGGTTGTATCCTGGGAAGAAGAATTTGTAGAGACTAGGAATCTGTGGATTGGAACAGTGTAAAGTGATACCTGAACAGTACTGTGTCTCAATTTTGGAAACAGGGATTTTGAAAAACCAGTAGCTTATGCATGGGCACAGAAGTGGATTCTGGATATTCAAACTCCCTCTTGCCAAAATACAGCCAGCACTGTGCAGCTGTATATGCAGTGGCACAGAAACATGCTATCTGAACAGTACTGGACAGTACTGGTTTGATCATGGGAGGAGAGATTTTGAATAACCAGCCAGCACCGTGCAGCAGTTTATGTAGCATTCAGAAATGTGGTAGTTGAACAGTACAGGTTGTTCAAGTTGTATCCTGGGAAGAAGCATTTATAGAGGCCAGCAATTTGTGGATTGGCACAGTGTAAAGTGGTATCTGAACAGTACTGTGTCTCTATTTTGGAAACAGCGATTTTGAAAGACCAGCAGCTTATGCATGGGCACAGAAGTGGATTCTAGATATTCTAACTCCCTCTTGCCAACATTTAGCCAGCACTGTGCAGCTGTTTATGCAGTGGCACAGAAACATGGTATCTGAACAGTACTGGTTGTATCCTGAGAAGACAGTTATAACAACCAGCAGTTTATGGATTGGCACAGAAATGTAGAACCTGGTTATTCTAAATCCCTCTTCCTAAAAGACAGTCAGTACTGTTCAGCAGTTCATGCATTGCCAAAGAAATGTGGTGCCTGAACAGTACTGTCTGTGTTTTGGAAACAGGGATTTTGAATAGCCTGCAGTCTATGCTCTGGCACAGATAGTGGTGCATGAATCTTATTGTATTTTGGTAAGTGGAATTTTAAACAACAAGAGGTTGCTGCATTTGCACAGAATGTATTTATTCAACAGAAACAGCTAATTCATTTGCACAGCAAATTTATTTATTCAATAAATACAGAACATTCATTTGCACAGAATTTATTATTGCTCAATAAACACAGTGAATTCATTTGCATAGCAAATTATTTATTGCTCAGTACAAATCGGTGAATTCATTTGCACAGAAAATATATTCAATAAAAGCTAAATTCCTCTTAATATAGCATACAAATTGTAAAAAAACAAAGACAAGGCGCTGCGTCACTAACTTGTTTTTTTTCTCTTTTAGATATTTCCTGAAGAAGACCTAAGGTCGAAACGTAGATTTTTAACTCTATTTTCTATTTTCAGTGTGCATTTAATATAACCATTTTGTTTTGCTCTTAATATAGCAGTCTGTGTTGTTCTTTTAACAAGTAACATACATTTTGCCATAAAATTACATGTTTTGAGAATGTCTGGCACATGCATGTGCATGTTAGTCGTGGCCACATTTTTGAATGGCTCTTTTGCAGTTGCCCATTTTTTAGTCATTGGCCATGTGGCTCCCAGACCTAAAAAGATTGCAGACCCCTGTCCTAGGGGATACTATACTGAAAGGGGTGAGATGAGGTGGAAGGGGGGAAGGTACAGCCGTATGTAGGTTGAAGCTATCCCCAGGTGGACTGCAGGAGGGGCAGGGTAGACACTGCTCAAATGTGCAGCGAGGGGGAGGAAGAAGCCTCGTTTACTGTTGCATGTGGGTACAAATGACTTGGTGGGGGAGACTGTGGAAGTACTGAGGGGGAGGTTCGAGTAGTTGGGCAGGCAGTGTGAGTGGGTGGGGTAGTCGGTGGCATTCTCGGAGGTACTCCCAGTACCATGTGCAAGCATGGGGAGGAAGGGTAGGATTGAGGAGTTCAACAAGGGGCTGAGGGATTGGTGCCACACCAAAAATTATGGATTAGTGACTAAGTGGGGTAGGATCTGGGGAAATAGTGACTTGTATGCGGGGACTGGGTACACTTGAACAGGAAAGGGAAGGGAGTATTAAAGGTAGGATTAGAGGGGTATATCTCTACTAAGGTTGATTTAAACTAGTGGAGGGGGTTCCAAAAGACTGAGGTTAGTAGAAAGGTCCAGATAGGGGAGCCTAATGAGCTCACTCCCTAGATATAGGTAAAGGCGGAGGCATAGTAACCCTGGGAGGGGGCAGGCAGAGTGGTCTGAGTGTAATACAGACGGCACCATCACCTGGTAAGAATAAGGAGAAGAAAGGGTGTGGACTACTGGGAGAAGGGACACAGGCCAAGAAGGGGTATGGGTGGAAGGTAGTCTCTCTCAAAGCAAGAAGCCTGGGGAACAAAATTGTAGAGCTTCAGGTGCTCCTTTCAGAGGAGAAGGTGGACATTGCTACAGTGACAGAGACTTGTGCCACAGATTACCATGGTTGAGGCTTGGCAATCCTGGAATACATGTTATACAGCAGGGACCAGGGGGTGGGATGGGGGTTGCACGCTATGTGAGGGAAGGGATTAAATGCATAAGGGATGAGGGAGAAGGGGAGAAAACAGAGACACTTTGGGTGCAGCTCCTGGACTCCAAGGGCAGAAAGCTGAGGCCGGGAGTGATATACAGACCACCAGCCCAATCCAGGGAACTGGATGGGGAGTTGGCAGAGCAGATAAGGATGGTGTGTAGAAGGGGGAGTGTGGTGATAGTGGTGGATTTTAACCTACCACAGGTTGAATGGAGCACCCCGGCCAGTAGCAGTACCAGGGAGCAGGTGCTCCTTGATGCATTCCAGGATGGCCTTCTGATGCAATTGGTAAGTGGGCTTACAAGGCTTGGTAGCACTCTGGACCTAGTACTGACAAATGGGGAGGTGGTGAGGGAGGTAAGGGTAGAGGACCCACTAGCAGGTAGTGACCACCAAACAGTGTGGCTCATTATCACGCTGGGCAGGGAGACAGGAGGCACAGGCAATAAGGTGGTGGACAGTGGCGGCTCTACACCAGGACCTGCCAGGGCACATGCCCCGTTAAAAAAATGCTGTGCCCCAGTTGGTGCCCCATATGCTGCAGAGCTTCCCCCATTGTAACAATATATCAGTGCCCTGGCTGCAATTTGCTGTGCCCCAGCTGTGCCCTGGTAACCATTTGTGGCTAGAGCCACTGTTGGTGGTGGACTTTATTAGGGTGGACTTTGGGGGGATGGGAGCAATACTGCAAGGGAGACTCCATGATATAAGGCCAGGGATGGATGCAGAACAAAAGTGGGAAGTCATAAAGACTGGCTTACAGAGGCCACAGTAGCCTGCACCAGGGCCAGGAGTAAGAAGAGCAGAGGCAAGAAACTATGTTGGCTGAATAAGGGAGTGCTGCAAGGGTTGAGGGCAAAGATGGCTACACACCAGAAGTACAGGAGAACAGGGAAGGGAGAGGATAAGGAGGCTTTCGGGAATTGGTCAAGGGAGGTTGCCATGAGGGTGAAAAAAGCTAAGGCCTCCAGGCAATTAAGTTCCGCACAGGGCATTAAGGGAGGGGAAAATGACTTTTTCAGGTATGTCAGAGAACAGAGGAAGTGCAAGGAACATATTGTGAGGATAAAGTGGGGAGGGGATTGGGCGGAAAAGGGGGAGGAGCAAGTGGAAATTCTAAATGAGTACTTCTGCTCCAGTTTCTCTAAGGAGAGAGATGGCCCACTACCAGAATGGGCTGGTGGGTGGGGAAAGGGGGGAGGAGGTGATGGACAAAGTGATCACAGGGGCTGAGGGCAGTAAGGGTGGACAAGGCACCAAGTCCCGATGCCAACCACCCCAGGGTGCTGAGGGAGATGGCGGAGCTGTTGGCTGAGCCACTGGCAGATCTGTTCAACACCTCCCTAGAAATGGGGTGTGTGCTCCAGGACTGGAGGGTGACCCATGTGGTGCCCATCCACAAGAGTGGGCCAAGGGAGGAGCCAGGAAATTATTGTCCGGTAAGTCTCTCGTCCATAGTGGGAAAGCTTATGGAGGCAATACTGAAGGAGAGGCTGCTGGCATTTTTAGACAGTAATGGCTTCCAAGATGGGTGGCAACACAGGTTCATCTCAGGGAGGTCTTGTCAAGCCAACCTAATAAAGTATTGTGACTGAGTGACAAGGGAGTTGGACAGGGGCCATGCGGTACATGTCCTGTACTTGGACTTCAGTAAGACCTTTGATACAGTGCCTCATGGGAGACTGGGGGGAAGCTGACAGCAGTGGGGGTGGAAAAAATGCCAACTAAATGGATAGAGAACTGGTTATAGGGGAGGGTACAGGGGGGTTGTGGTGGTGGGGGAGCTCTCAGCACCCAGAGCAGTGACAAGTGGGGTGCTGCAGGGGTCATTGCTGGGACCGGTACTATTTGGGTTCTTTATCTCTGATATAGCACACTGAGTGGGGAGTAGGGTTAGTCTTTTCACACATTATACCAAATTGGGGGCAGTGGTGGATGAAGAGGACGGATGGAAAAAAATGGAGGGGTCCTAACCAAACTAGAGACATGGTCAGTGTAGTGGCAGCTAGGATTCAGTGCAAAGAAGGGTAAAGTGATGCACTTCAGGGCTAAGAACCAGAAGAGGGACTATTGGTTGGGGATCAGAGAGGGGGAGAAGAACCTAGGGGTGTTGGTAACTGGGAGCATGAACAATTCAGCCCACTGCACAAGAGCAGCAGTTAAGGCAAACAGGATGCTGGGGGGGGGCATTGCAAGGGGGTTCTTATCCAGACACAGGAATGTGATCCTACCTCTCCACAGATCATTGATCAGACCGCACCTAGAGTACTATGTGCAATACTGGAGGCCATACCTGAGAAGAGATATAAAGTTACTGGATGGAATGCAAAGGAGGGCAACAAAAATGTTAAAGGGGATGGAAGGAAAGGAATATGAAGTTAGGCTGAAGGAGCTGAACATGTACACACTGGAGGAGAGGAGGGATAGGGGGATATGACTGAAACATTTAAATACCTGATGGGATAAATAAACCTAGCACCTGGGAGTGGTTAAACTGAGGAGTGGAAGAGAGACGAGGGGGCATGGACTAAGGTTGTAAGGGGGACATTTCAAGAGGGAAATAAAGAGGTAATACTCCTCTGAGAGGGTGGTGTCTAGTTGGAATGCACTGCCAGAGGGAGTGGTAACATGTAGGACAGTCAATAACTTTAAGGAGGAGTAGGATAAAGCAAGAGGAAGAGTCAAGGAGCAGGGACTTGGACTAGCGGAGGAGGAACTGAGGGGTAGGAGGCTGGGGTAGCTGCAATCTAGGGTGCTAGCTGCACATTCGGGCAGACTTACATAGACCAATTGGCGTGTTCTGCTGGCAGATTCGTATGCTCATATGTTTGTATGTATGTTTGTATGTAAAATCACACTGACTCTGTTCATGAGCAGAGGTCATAAAATGCCTATGTTAAAAATTTGATGACAAATGTCCGTAAAATGACTGTTGCAAGCATGCGTGATGCAGTTTCCATGCACCCTCATAACTTTGCAAATTTGTAGCATTTTCACTCCAGATTTTCAACATTGCCATTTTTTCAGACCTCCTTTTGAACAGTACAGCTGTTCTTTTTCACATCCAGCCCAAAATATGCATTTACACATCTGGAGCAGAATACCACGGTTGCTGTGGGAAATCAATGTTAGGGACAGATTAAGAAAATCATAGTGACAATGTTCATGAGCAGAGGTCACAAAATGGTTCTGTGCCACTCTGCCCACCCACCCCTCCATCCGAGGCCAGAATCATTTTTTTAAGCATGTGAACCAGTCCTCCCAGCCTGCTCATCTGCCAAACATCAACTAACAAACCAATGGAGCTTGGCACGGACTCTGCAGACTGGCATACATGTTGGGAAAAATGGTTCTGTGCCACTCTGCCCACCAACACCTCCCTCCGAGGCCAGAACCATTTTTTTCCAGCATGCAAAATAGTCTGCACAGCCTGCCCATCTGCCAACCATCAACTAACAAACCAATGGAGCATGGCACGGACTCTGCAGACTGGCATACATGCTGGGAAAAATGGTTCTGTGCCACTCTGCCCACCCACACCTCCCTCCGAGGCCAGAACCATTTTTTTCCAGCATGCAAAATAGTCTGCACAGCCTGCCCATCTGCTGACCATCAACCAACAAACCAATGGAGTGTGGCACAGACTCTGAAGACTGGCATACATGCTGGGGAAAAATGGTTCTGTGCCACTCTGCCTACCCACCCCTTCCTCCAAGTCCAGAACCATTTATCCCCAGCATGTGAAATAGTCCCCCCAGACTGCCCATCTGCCGATCATCAACCAGCAAACTAATGGAGCGTGGCACGGACTCTGCAGACTGGCATACTGTGCCACTCTGCCCACCCACACCTCCCTCCGAGGCCAGAACCATTTTTCCCCAGCATGTGAACCAGTCTGCCTAGCCTGCCCATCTGATGACCATCAACCAACAAATCAATGTAGCTTGCCACGGATCTGGCCTGCCATACATGCTGGGAAAATTGGTTCTGTGACACTCTGTCCGTCTGTCCCTCCTTCTGAGGCCAGAACCTTTTTCCCCAGCATGTGAACCATTCTGTCCAGCCTGCCCATCTGCCAACCATCAACCAACAAACCAATAGAGCATGGCACAGACTCTGCAGACTGGCATACAGTATATGCTGGGAAAAATGGTTCTGTGCCACTCTGCATGCCCACCCCTCCCTCCGAGACCAGAACCATTATTCCCCAGCATGTGAACTAGTTCATCCAGCCTGCCCATCTGCTGACCATCAACCAATAAACCAATCGAGCATGGCACGGACTCTCAGACTGGCATATATGCTGGGAAAAATGGTTCTGTGCCACTCTGCCCACCCACACCTCCCTCCGAGGCCAGAACCATTTTTTTCCAGCATGCAAAATAGTCTGCACAGCCTGCCCATCTACTGACCATCAACCAACAAAGCAATGGAGCATGGCATGGACCTGACAGACTGGCATGCATGCTGGGGAAAAATGGTTCTGTGCCTCTCTGCCAGTCTGCCCCTCCCTTCGAGGCCAGAACCATTTTTCCCAGCATGTGAGCCAGTCTGCCCAGCCTGCAAATCTGCTGACTATCAACCAACAAACCAATGGAGCATGGCACAGACTCTGCAGACTGTCATGCATGTTGGGAAAAATGGTTCTGTGCTGCTCTGCCAGTCCGCCCCTCCCTCAGAGGCCAGAACCATTTTTTTTCAGCATGCAGACCAGTCCCTCTTTTGTTTTCTTGTTCTCAATTGTTCACTTTGTTGCACCTGATGTAGAACTTTTGTAAAAGAGCTTTTGCTCAAAGATACTATCCAACTCTTGAAATAAATAAATAATATAGAGAAGTTGGGCAGACTGAATGGACCTCTGGTCTTTTTCTGCCATTATTGTCTATGTTTCTGTTTCTATAATGTAAGTGAAGTAGGGTAAGCATACAGCAACAGAACTGGCACTATTGGTAAGTATAGTGGGGGTGGGCATACAGCACAAGTGCAACTAGCACCATCAATAAATTAAGTGGGGTGAGCTGCATGGGCATATCATCTGGCACTGCCTGTAAATGAATGTGGGCTGGAAGATCTCAAGGACCAGCATGGAACATGCTACCTGATCATGCTTCTCAGCCACAGAAAGAGTAACGTCTCTACCAGTTGCACTTCACAGAGAAATACACCACTCATCAACATTACAAGAGCATTACACAAAGTAGAGGAAATGTGGCTAGCAGTAAGGTCAGACTATGGTACAGGGGGCCCACCTGGAAACTGGATACAGGGGCCACCTGGAAAACCACTAGGGGAAGGCTCATGGTGACGCACTCATATCAGTATTCCATTTAAATCAGATTAACTAGCTCTGTGTTTGCATCTTGCATGTACCTGCAGTGCCCCAAATACTCCATTTGATTAGAAAAAGGATAATACATGCAAACATTTTCAGAGTTCAAGAAGTGGGCAGGTATCCAACAGAGGGGGTCCACCTGTAAATTTCCAGGTAACCTGATGGCCCAGTCTAACTCTGGCTAGTAGGGACAATAAAGTAACACATCAACACCTGGAAACACCACTTTGCTTTTCAGGCACTCTGACTGGCAAAGCAGTTTCCACAGGCATTGTATAGTGAAAGGAAGCAGGCAGAGATTAATGGCTGTGATATGTGGTGGTGGGCAGAGTAGCTGGGATGGTGCATTGGGGTGGGGAGAGTGTCTGTGCAGGTCCATGGGGGTGGGCAGAGTGGCTGAGCTGGTGCATCAGAATGGGCAGAGTGGTCATGCAGGTCCATGGAGGTGGACAGAGTGGCCGTGCAGGTCTGCTGGGGTGGAGAGAGTGGTAGGGCAGGTCTGTTGAGGTGGGTGCACCAGCACAGCCACTCTGCCCACCCCCATGGACCTGCATGGACAATCCCCCACCCCAGTGCACCAGCCTAGTCACTCACCCCAGCCTGATGCACCAACCCAGCCACTCTCCCACCCCAACAGACCTGCATGACCACTCTGCCCACCACAACAGACCTGCATGACCACTCTGCCCATTCTAATGCACCAGGTCAGCCACTCTGCCCACCCCATGCACTTGCATGGACACACTTCCCACCCCAACAGACCTGCCCAGCCACTTTCCTCACCCCAACAAGCCTGCACAACCACTCTGCCCACCCCCATGGACCTGCTCGGCCATTCTGACCACCCCAACAGACCAGCACAGCCACTCTGTCCACCCCCATGGACCCGCACAACCACTCTCCCCACCCTGATGTACCAGTCCAGCAACTCTGCCAATCCTGATGAACCAGCTCAGCCACTATGCCCTCCCCATGTACCTGTATGGACACTCTTTCCACCCCAACAGACCTGCATGGCCACTCTCCTCACCCCAATGCACCATCCCAGCCACTCTCCCTGCCCCAATGGATCTGCACGACCACTCTCCCCACCACAACAGACATGCATGGCCACTCTGACCACCCCAACAGACCAGCACAGCCACTCTGCCCACCCCATGCCCCTGAATGGACACTCTTACCACCCCAAAAGACCTGCATGGCCCCTCTCTCCATCCCGATGCACCAGCCCAGCAACTCTGCCCACCCCAACAGACCTGCACAACTACTCTGCCCACCCCCACGGACCTGCCCGTCCACTCTGACCACCCCAACAGACCAGCACAGCCACTCTGCCCACCCTCATGGACCTGCACGGCCACTCTGCACATCCCCATGGTCCTGCCTGGTCAATCTCCCCACCCTGATGCACCAGCACAGCCACTCTGCCCACCCCCATGGACCTGCATGCACACTCCCCCCACCCTACTGCACCAGCCCAGCCACTCTCCCCACCCTGATGCACCAGTCCAGCCACTCTCCCCACCCCAACAGACCTGCACAGCCACTCTGCACACCCCCATGGACTTGCCCGGCCACTCTCCCCACTCTGATGCACCAGCACAGCCACTCTGCCCACCCCCACGGACCTGCATGGACACTACTTCCACCCCAGTGCACCAGTCCAGGTACTCTCCCCACCCTGATGCACCAGCACAGCCACTCTACCCATTCCCGTGGCCCAGCATGGACACTCTGCCCACCCCCTTGGACCTGCATGGACACTCTGCCCACCCCAAAAGACCTGCCCAGCAACCCTCCCCACCCTGATGTACCAGCACAGCCACTCTGCCCATCCCCACGGACCTGCACGGACACCACCCCACCCCAGTGCACCAGCCCAGCCACTCTCCCCACCCTGATGCACCAGCCCAGCCACTCTTCCCACCCCAACAAACCTGCACGGCCACTGTGCTCACCACAGCAGACCTGCACAGCAACTCTCCCCACCCTGATGCACCAGCCCAGCCACTCTCCCCACCCCAACAGACCTGCACGGCCACTCTGCTCACCCCAACAGACCTGTACGGCCACTCTCCCCACCCCGATGCACCAGCCCAGCCACTCTGCCCATCTCTACAGACCAGCATGGACACTGCCCACTGCCATGGACCTGCACAGACACTCTGCCCACCCCAACAAACCTGCCCGGTCACTCTCCCCACCCCAACAGACCTGCAGGGCCATTCTTCCCACCACAACAGAACTGCATGGCCACTCTCCCCACCCTGATGCACCAGCCCAGCCACTCTCCTCTCCCCAACAGACCTGCATGGCCACTCTCCCCACCACAACAGACCTGCACGGCCACTCTTCCCACCCTGATGCACCAGCCCAGCCACTCTGCCCACTGCCACGGACCAGTATGGACACTCTGACCACCCCAACAGACCAGCACAGCCACTCTGCCTACCACCAACAGACCTGCATGGCCACTCTCCCCACCCTGATGCACCAGCCTAGCCACTCTGCCCACTCCATAGACCAGCACAGACACTCTGCCCACCCCACCGGACCAGCAAGGCCACCTTGTGCCCCTTTGAGCTTTCTTCAGTGCAGCACTGATCAATTTATCCATCCTGGGATAGCTAAATTGGGGTAGATAAATTGCAAATCTTGCCTGTCGCTTGATCTGATCTCTAACAAGGGAGCAGCAGTAGGTTTGATCGATTCCGATAATGCCGACTGACTCCAAAATGCCGACGCAATCAAAACTGAAAACAAAAAGAACAACTACTAAAGGAGAAAGAGTGTAAACACCCCAAATCAGGCAAACCTGTGGAGTTTTGTGCTGGAAGGCAGTAGTTCGGGTGCCGGATGGCTCCATGTAGCAGCACTGTAAACAGTAGCAGCACTAGAATGCATTTAATGGGGCCCCCATACTGTAGGCAACTTGAAGGCGACGCGATGCTCCTTATACCAATTTCTACCAATTTCTGGTATGATTCATGAGGAGTCCCCAGCAAATAGTGGCAAATAGAGACTGCCTTCATGTCCCAGGCCATAAGTCTCCAGGACCCACCAGCGAAGAAGAAAAATAAACAAGCTGCGGTCAATTGTCCACATTCCAACCTGTCTCTCTCTCACTCTCTTTCTCTCTCTCTCTCTCTCTCTCTCTCTCCTTGATAATCTCTCCCCCGATTCCTGCCAGGTGCCAAAAATAACCTGCCAACACAGAGATCGAAATTTCAGTTCGCACCTATTTTCCCCAGGTGACAAAAACAAATGTCCCAAAAAGCCTTCAGGGCCCCATTAAATAACATTTGTGATTTTCCATGCCAAACTCAGAGCCAGGCTTACTACCCACTCAACACAGGCAGCATAAAACTTACCTGGAAAGTCCAGAGGATAGACTGATGGGCAGAGATTGCCATTGCAGGAACGCAGGGACAAAACAAGCAAGCAACAAAATAAACGGCAGCAGCAAAGCAGAGTGCAGAGTGAAAATGCAAACACGCTGCACCGCAATTTATGTCTCTCTGTTCTCAGAGTCAGCAAGAACAAAAGCTAGTTCTGTTTTTGGTGCCATTTTCCACAGCCTAATCTGAATTCTACATTCCTGTCCATGTCACTGCATATGCAGTAAACCACTGTCCCGGCTTTTACCTTTGGAAGGAGACAGTACACATGGAATAGGTGTCCTTTTGGGTACTTAAATCCACCAGCAGATTTCAATATCTTTCTGCACAAGACCATGCCTGATGTTGAAAGCAGAGGAAATCTGGTTTACATGGATGATGTACTGTACTAATCAAAAGCAACACTTTTGAGGATCACCTAGCTGAAGTAACCTATGTGTTAAACCAGCTGAAAGCCGCTGGTGCCAAGTTGTCCTTACCAAAGGGGCAATGGTTCAAATATAAGGTAAACTATCTTGGGCATGAAGTTGGTCCTGATGGGCTATGCCCTCAGCATGCCAAGGGTGAGGCAGTCCAGAAAATTGGCAACCTAAAACTTTGAAGGAGTTACACAGCTTCCTAGGAATCTGTAACTACTCAAGACAGTTTATTCAGGACTATGCAGAAATTGCCTGTCCCCTCACCAGGCTGCTGAAAAAGTGAGAACCCTGGGTGTGGGGGGAAGCAAGAGAATGCAATGCAAGCTTTGAAAGATAGTTTGAGTCAAGCACTGAACCTTGTTTACCCACAAATGGACAAGGATTTGTTATCTAGAGGTAGGACATACAATAGTAGCCGCATCAGTGCAATGTTATATCAGAAACATGAGTCAGACAAACATGTTATTGCTTACGTGAGTAAAACCTTCAGTGATGCTGAGAAAACGTTTTCAGATTGTGAAAAGGCATTATTTTCCACTGTATGGGCAGTACAATGGTTCAAAAAATACATTTGTAGCAAGAAAGTTGTTCTAGAGACTGATCTCCAACCCCTTACATTTCTAGGGAGCCAGAAACTTAAGGATGGTAATGTGTCTAGCAGCAGAACTGTGGCCTGGACCTTAACACTCCAGGGCCTGCCCCTAGAGGTTAGGTATGCACAGAACAAAAGGAATCCAGTAACTCAAGGGTTAACAGACTGGGAGGTGTATAATTGTGCTTTAGATGAGCATCCAGTACAAGAGCCTTACCTATCTCCTGAACTGGAACAGGTATACAAACGTAACAGGCACCACCACTATGATGAGAATGTGTGTGGAAATTTGCATAGAGCCTATGTTAATGATTGTTCATTCCAGCAAGGTGGGAACCAGTATTCTGGTTTAGGAAAGGTATTGCATGATAATATACCGCATACTCGTATCAAATACAAGCTCTGTCTTAAGTCTAACCAATATGCAGAGCTAGCAGCCACCTGTATAGAGGTACAGACTGCAGTACAACATAAGTTACAAGACATTGTAATTTGTACTGATTCTGATTATGTTAGGCATAACTTCCTCACACATTTACCAGGGTGGAAGTTGAACAGTATGATCAACTCAAGAGGCAGTAAGGTGATATATGCACACCATATCCTATCTTTAGATCATCTGGTTCAGGAACATAACTTAGCTGTTTTTTGGAAAAAGGTAAAAGGGCACTCAAAAATTCAGGGACCAGACAAAACAGGAAATGACCTAGCAGATGCTCTGGCTAGGGAGAGTGCTTTAAGTGGAAAACAATGAAACTTTGTTCCTCCTGTCCAAAATAATGTGGATGTGGTTACCCACAGACAAAAGCAACAGGAACAAAAAAATAAGGTTCTACAGTAATATAGTGAAACAAGAGAAACACTCTGAAGATGGAGGTTGATACCAGTCCATTTACAGAAGAAAGGGTTCTGAAAGAACTAATAAAATTGAAGGTGGACTAAGCAATGGGGCCTGATGGGATTCATCCAAGAATTCTAAATGAACTAAGGGTAGAATTAGTGGCACTGCAGATTAGTCTCTTTAACAAATCATGAGAGGATGGGGTGGTACCTGAGGACTGGAGGAGGGTGGATGTGATTCCTCTTCACAAATGTTGGAACAGGACAGTGGCAGGAAACTACAGACCAGTTAGTTTAACCTCAGTGGTAGGGAAAATTATGGAATCACTTCTGAAGGAAAGAATTGTTGAATACCTAGAGACCAGTGGGGCACGGGACCCAAGACAGCATGGATTCATGATGGGAAGGTCGTGTCAGATGAATCTAATAGATTTCTTTGACTGGGTGACCAAAGTAGTAGACCAGGAAGGGGCTGTGGACATGGCCTACCTAGATTTTAGCAAGGCATTTGATACAGTCCCTCACAAAAGATTAATACACAAGTTAGCCAGCCTTGGAGTGGGTCCCAAGGTGGTAGCCTGGATAAAAAATTGGCTAGACAACAGGACGCAAAGGGTAGTAGTAAATGGAGTCCTCAGTGAAGAAAGGAGGGTTACTAGCGGGGGTACCACAGGGTCCATACTGGGACCGGTCCTTTTTAATGTCTTTATAAGTGACATTGCAGAGGAACTGGAAGGAAAAGTATGTCTCTTTGCAGACGTCACAAAGATCTGCAACAGGGTTGATATACAAGATGGAGTGGAAAGGATGAGAAGGGACTTGGCAAGGTTGGAAGAATGGACAAATGTATGGCAGCTCAGATTCAATGCAAAGAAGTGCAAAGTAATGCACCTGGGAAACAAAAACCCAGGGGAAGAGTTTACAATGGGGGGTGAGATACTGACAACAGTAAAAATGGAAAGGGACCTGGGGGTAATTATATCAGATGACCTAAAGGTGGGCAAGCAATGTGAGAAGGCAGTAAGGAAGGCTGGTGGGATACTGGGATGCATAGGGAAAGGCATCAATAGTAGAAAACAGGAAGTTGTTATCCCTCTGTACAGACAGTTGGTGAGACCCCACCTGGAGTACTGTGTGCAGTTCTGGAGACCCCATCTCGGCAAAGACATAGACAGAGTGGAGGCTGTCCAGAGGAGGGCAACCCAAAATGGTGCAGGGTCTGTACCAGAAGACATACAAAGAAAGACTAAAGGAGCTTAATATGTATACCCTTGAGAAAAGAAGGGAGAGAGGGGACATGATAGAAACTTTCAAGTACCTCAAGGGAATCAACAAAGTCCAAGAGGGTAGCATCTTTCAGAAAAAGAGATGTGCAAAACAAGAGGCACAATGTGAAGATAGAGGGGGGGCAGCTCAGAGGTAATGTGAGGAAGTATTTTTTCATGGAGAGGGTTGTGGATGCATGGAAAAGCCTCCCTGAGGAGGTTGTGGAGTCAAGAACAATGGGGGAATTCAAGAATGAATGGGACAAACATAAAGTAGTCCTAGTGGGGGTAGGAGGAAGTAAGCTGTTGGTTAACTAGGATCTGCAGCTTATCTGTTAGGTAGCAAAATGGGCAGACTTGGTGGGCCAAGTGGTCCTTATCTGCCATCAAATTCTATGTTCAAGTATTCTGTGGTCATGTATCAAGCTGTCATGATGAAAAGTCCAGGTAAAAAATGTATTGGAAGCAATGCTGCCCCGGTCTTTATTTTATAAATACTGAATCTGGAGGAACTTACGCCAGGAACTTACCCGCTGTTGAATCTAAATCGGCCTTGCAAAAAAATGGCAAAACAAGTATTGTAGTTCCACATGCAAATGTTTGGAGTGCTTTGGCCTTTCTTGAAGCTGGGTGGTGAGAGTAGCACACTTTGGCACCCTGCTAAAGAATAAGTGGTGTTGTGAGCACTAAAAGAGTACTTGAATAAAAGTACAATACATACCAGAGGTTTGAGGTAATCAACAGGTGGCAATGTTTTTTTAGTACCTTGCTGGTGGGCCAGACAGCAGTGCCATAAACTCTAGTATAGCATGGGCGGCTCCCTTGGCTAAGAACATTCCCTACTACTAATTTAAATCAGTAAAGGTAGAAAAGTAGGCTCCATCAGTTTTAAATGGAAGAAGTAGAAGGCTGAAATCCAAGATAAGGAGAAACCATACTAGAAAGTCAAAAGGAATTAGGAACATTCTGTAACAACACCAGGTGGAACTCAGCATGGGTACATGTAGTTCCTGAGTTTCCGGCTTGGTTTGCATTGTAAATATTTTACATGATAGAAGGACTGGTTGGGTAACTAGGTGAGTCATTTGGCTACAAGTGATCCTTATTGGTATAGTGTATCCAGTAGGGCACACATTGTCCCTGTATGAGAGCGAAGTTACTTTGACCTACCTTTCTAATGCCCAGGAGTTCATTACAAGTTTTTGTAAGATGGTGACTCCTGTATGGCATGTTGGAGGAAAATGGTGGCTGGCAGAAGGTGATGTATAGGAAAGCCCCTTGCACATAGACCTTAAGGAGATGAGGTTGCATATGCGCCTACTAGCTTGTTTATGGGGTCCAAATATGTGTGCATTCTAGAGCAGAGTTTGGTATATTTATTTATTGCATTTTGGTAATGAGGTGAGCCCACTGAGACCAGAGGTCCCTTTTTTCAGGGGTGACCCAGAGTTAATTACATACATCGTTTATAAGTTCACATGCAATTAGTATAGTTCAGAAATTCACAGTACACATTTGGATCAGAGAAACAGCAACAACTGACATAGGATTTACATACAGAGTACCGCAAGAACAAGTTAGTCACGAAGGAAGGAGACAGTCTGACAGTGACAATCAGAGTAAAAGGCAGGATAAATAATGTCCAACATATTCTTGCGCTATGAGGAATGCATTCTAAGTGTCAAGACCAGTTGTAGGGAACTGGATCTACTAGCCCTTCAAGACTATATAGGAGAATAACATTTTGGGCCAGGAGGCAGAGTTAACAGTAGCAGCCGCAAAGACATTGCCCCAGCTTGTACACTTTAGGGTGGACTTGAATCCTTCAAGGGTGGAGCATTTGGTCAGATTCTCTGGGAGTGAGCTCCAGAGTTAGGGTGCAGAGTACCCAAAGGATCTCATGCCGAAGTTGGTGCGTACATGAAGGATATCGAGAGGGCAGCCAGCCAATGACTGCAGAGCCCGCTGATGAGCTTTAGGATTCAGGAGGCCTGTTAAATTAGGAGGAGGGCCAATACTGGTGAATTTGTAGGTCAGACATAGTAAGGGATAGGACAGTTTATGCCCCATTGAGGGCCAGTTGAGGTCTGTAAGGACCTCACAATGATGTCTCCTAAGCTGGGAGCAGGTAGCAAAGTGCACAATCCTATTATAGAGGACAGACAGCTTGCAGTGTTCACTGTCCTTAAGAAAATGTAGAAGGGGAGCACCATAGAGGAGGGTGGGAAGTAGCATGCTGTTGGCTATAGCTTTTCATGAATCATCAATTAGGGAGTTTCCAAGCCTATAAAATAGGACAAGCTTCTGGTGAGTGATCTTAACTATATAGTCTCTGTGCAGCTTGTAGGTAGCCCTTGCTGATAGCACTTATAAATGAGTGACTGTAGAAATAGTGACTCATTTATAGCGCTATCATGATCTGCTACCCTGCAAGGGTAGCAATAGAATAGTGTCTAGAGTGACCGGAAGGGAAGGGATGGGGAGCTGTATGGGAGGGATAGGAGGGAGGGTTCTGGAGGATAGGTGAGCTTCCTGCAACTGAGCCAGCCCTGTTGTGTGGTGGTGTGGTGTTGTGGTGGTGTGGTGGTGTGGTGGTGAGGGTGGCTGGCTATGGTGCAGTAGGCACTGGGTTTGGGACCTGCTGGGGGAAATAATTTTGCAGCTGCTTGCGGCTGTGTATTTATTTTTTTATTTTTTTTTTTACAGAATTTCACCCACTCCTCAAGTGGCACCCCCACCTGGAGTTGAGAATCCTTAGTAAGAGGGGGTGTGGGGGATGAAGCCCCCCATGAGTGGGGGGGTTGGGGGTCACAGCCCCCCAACAAAAACACTTAATTTCACCAGATGTCAGTTTGCTGAGAAATGTATATCACTAAAATGCTTTTCGTCAATATACATTCGTGATGATAGCGATCGCTGTTTTTCGATCACTATCATCACATGGAACCCGGCTTGTAGGACATTTCTTGATCTAAGTAGATTCCCAGGTGTTTAACCTTATCCCACAACTTCAATTCATGTCCTGAAGGCTATGTGGAGCTGAAGCAGGTGTTGCCCTTCAGCTCACAGTCGCCTGGTCCCGAATAGGACAGTCTTGGTTTTTTTTGTCATTCAACACCAGTGAGTTAGAGGTAAACCAGGCCTCTATTACTATTAGGCTGGCCTGAAACTTTGTACTGATGACCATAGGTTGAGGATCACTACAGTATACAACTGAGTCATCTGCATACAGGATCAGGTTTTCCAGACCACAGCCCCACCCAGTGTCATTAACAAAGATGGTGAAGAGTAGAGGGCCTAAGATCAAGCCCTGGGGTACTCCAGTGGTCACTGGTTTGCAGCCTGATTGCACCCTTTTCCATTTGACTTTTTGGGTCCTGCTGAGCAGGTAGCTTTCGAACCAGGTAAGTGAGAGCTTGTCAAATCCAAACAGTTGAAGTTTGCAGAGAAGCAATTCATGGCTGACCAGGTCCAATGCTTTTGATAAATCAGTGAATATATCCCCAGTTGGGGACCTCCTGTCCATGGCCCCCAGAGTGTCAGCCGTGAGTCTGATTAGGGCTGTATCAGTTTCATGGCCTCTTCTGAATCCATGCTGATTGTTGGCCAAGAGCAGATGCCGCTCTAGGTAGCTCTGCAGTTGGTTGTAGACCAGTCTCTCCTGCACCTTCACTAAAGGGCAGAGAATGGGGATGGGCCTGTAGTTCTCCACATTTATACATGGCTCTGTTTTATGGACAGGGACTACAATAGCCACCTTCCATTTGCTAGGGAAGCTCCCTTCGAGTAGTGACCAATTTATTAGCATGGTAACAGGAATAGTAATAGTCGGGGCAGTGGCCTGCAGCAGTCGGGGCTCCAGTCGATCATATCCAGGGGAAGATTTGGGGTTTGTTTGCTTCAGGAGGGGTAGTACTTCTGATGGCTTGACCAGTTTGAGATGAAATTGAGGCAGGTGGAGATCCCGTTCAGTTGCCATTCTTTGAGGAGGGGAGGTAGGGATTGGAGGTTTATTTTTGCCAAGATCAGTAAAGAGAGTATTGAATGCCTCTGCTACCACGGTTAGAGATGCAGCGAATTTAAATTCGGCCGGTGAAGTGAACATGAAGTGGGCACTACGCATTGCCACTCCACTACATGGAGTGGACGATGCAAAGTGCTCACACCGCTTCTTGTCGTTATCACTGCTATTAACAGCAACGCGGAAGTAAGGCTAAGTCATTGTTTTTTATGGACTTCATGTTACTCATTATAATTCTAAGTGATCCACTTGGTGTTTCAGATTTGGTAGCCCCACCACACATCACATGGCATACAATACTGTAAGTTACATGCTCTTTAGCTAGACAGGAAGGAAGTGAGTCATACAAGCAGACACTTTTACTTTCTTCTGTGCAGACGGAGAGAGAGGAGTGTGTTTTGTGACTGCTGATACTTTGAGATCAGAGCGAGGAGGAGATTTAAACTTTGATTTAGACCCAACAGCTTTTTTAAAAGCTACATTTTTTTTGTCTTTTATGTACTGTTTTTTACTTTGTTCTTTCTGTAAATTTTATTTTTCTTACCTTTATAAGTAGTTAGTTGTTTGTCTCCCCCCCCCAGGAATCAGGACCAGCACCACCTCCTGTCCTGACTCTGAGGCAGTTGAACCACCACCACCACCACCAAGTCCAGCACCAGGTCCTGTGGAGCAGGATGTGCCTGTTGTCCCAGGCCCAGGTATGGTTCCCATCCCTGTTCAGCACCATGACCAGTCGGCTGCCAGTTCATCTGGCCCTCCCCTGCCTGTGTCTGGTCCTCCCTGCACCTCCATTGTTTGGCAGTTTTTTGACTGTGTTGGGGGGGACAGCAGTGTGGTCAAGTGCTGGCTATGTGAGGTGGAGGTGCACCATGGCCCCCGGGAACTCACCTGGGGACTGGGAGCCAGCACACCTATATGCTCAATCACCACCAGTTGGAGTGGCAGGCTGCCACAGAACAGACCATGCCTGCACCTGCTTGCCATTCTGTGGCAGAGGGTGCAGCTGTGCATGGCGGCATCCCTAAGAAGAGGAGGGCCACAGCAGCACTTTCTCCACCCCCACTACCACCACTACCACCGGCAGGTCAGCCTGTAGAATGTGTGGACCCCAGAGAACTGAGTGTAAAAGAGGCTGACTTGGCAGTTCTCTGGAGTGCTGTTGAAGAGAACAATGAGAGGATGAGTGCTATGGAGCAGCAGCTGGTTCACACAGAGGGACATCAGTTGCAAATTATGTCCATGCTGGAACTGCTACAGGATCACCATGGGATCCCACGTTAGTTTTTTTTTCTTCACACCATGTGCCCCCCCACACCTTCCTTGCTGTGTTATAAAATGTATTCCTCCACCATCCCCAAACCTTTTATGTAATTATGCCCTTTTTTGTTGTCTTCCATATGCATGACACTTTGTATTCTGAGCAGTGCAAGTATACTGTGCTAAACTGCATGTGTGCAGTCAGTGTTCTTTTTGGTCTGTGTATGTACTGCAGACACTGTCCAAATCCCTGACTTAAAAACACTTATTAATGAGTACAATGGTGGGAAGGTCAAGCCTGGAGAGATACTACAAAACAGACTTACAATACAACCAAGTAACTAGTAAAAAAAATTAATGATGTGATTCGTGACATTATCGTAAATCGTGATTTGTGACTGCATTTGTGACCATGATGATGAAGAAATGAGAATGTCTATGGCTGTACTTTCCCGGGCCCCAATGAGGTGTGGCACAAAACTCCCTGACTTAAAAACACTCATTAATGAGTACAATGGTGGGGTGGTGAAGCATGGAGAGATACTACAAAACAGGCTTACAATATATCCATGTAACTATTAAAAAAGATTAATGTTGTGATTCATGATGGGATCGTAAATCATGATTTGTGACCATGATGATGAAGAACGTGATTTGTATCACGAGTGAATCGTGATGATGGTTCTGGCTTAAAAACGCATATTAATGAGTACAATGTTCATGCAGAATTATGCACCACACCTGTCCAGTACTCTGAAGGGAAGCCAAAGAAACAACTGTGATTTAAGTTAGAGATGGAGATTGGGCCCTAAAGAGATGCAAATGCACAGACAGATTAAGATTGTGCTGCACACTGAAGAGATGCAGATGCAAAGGCACAACACCTAACCAGTGCTCACCATCAGAAATTCAAATCTGGAAAATAATTCCTTTTTCGGTTAGGGTGGGAAGGGGGCAGTGTACTGCACTGCTGCAGTAACAGTGACTAGTACTAGTACCAGTAAAGATACCACAAAGAAGTACAAAAATTACACAGCTGCAGTGGATAGCAGGTTCACATTGCTGAAATTATGTGGCACAATAAAAGGTGTCTGATTTGATGACAAGCATCACACACATACTCACACACACACACCAAGTAATGCATAGCAAATTTAAAACTTCAGTAATATAACCACATATTTTAAACAAACTAAAATTATGCACTGCTGCACCACAACAATCAGCAAAAAAATTGCAAGAATTATTGAAAATATTACTGTGCGTACATTAACACAGTTATACAAGAAAAATATCACCAAAATAGAAAGCACTGTCTTTTTCTCCAAGTTAATCTACCTACACCACAGATACGCCCTTCCCCCATAGCACACTTCCACTGTCTCGCAGTACACGGACTGAATATTGTACAATTAACATTCAAAATCCACACACAAACAATAAACGCTCAATGATATGAGCACAGGAGGGTTTTCTATAATCGATGAACTAAAGTTTCAGCAAAACAAATGACCCAAAAAGGCCTTTTTAACAGCTTTTAGAAGGTCTGAATCGCAGAGAGCTCTCAGAACAGATTGTCTCCTACAGCTTCATACACACACTACCCCAAACTAAGGCTGTGCAGAACAATCTAGAGCCCATGTGACCTGAAATCCCATGAATCACTGCAAAATTCACCTTTGGAGCTTAAAAACAAGGTGAAGTGAGGCGGAGTACATTGTTTTCAATGTACTTCGCCTTAAGAATTGGTGGAGTAGTGGTTTGGGAAGGTGAAGTAATGCAAAGTCATTGTTTTCAATGGACTTCGCGTTACCCATTATAATGTAAAATACACCGCTTTGGGTTGTGGAGCACTCCACGAATTCTCCTTCACTCCGCTAATCACTTTGAGGAGTGAATTGGAGCCACTTCTCCCACCACTAACTGTGGTGGGGTCATTGATCAGTATACCATCATCCAGAACAGCTCCATCTTGAGTGCTAGTGCCACTCTTTAGCAGCACATTTATTTGACCCCAGAATTTCTTGGGATCCCCTAGGTGCCAAGATTGGAGGCCACACAGATACCGGCTTTATGCGTTTTTTGTGGCTTTCTTACACTTGTTTTTCAGTGCCCTGTATTTCTCCCTATTTGATTTGAGATTTAAGGTTTTGTATTGCCTCCAGGCTATGTCTCAGAGTAGCATTGTCTGTTTCAGGTCGGAGGTGAGCCGCATGAATCTTTTGCCCTGCACCCTTAGCTTCTTGTGGGGGGCATGTACATTAGCTACTGACATAAATACATTGGAGAAGTAGTCTAAGGCTTCATCCAAGATAGAGAGGGTAGATATAGGATCCCAGTTGACAGCATACATGGCAGAGCAGAAATCTGCCGAGATGAGGTTAGAATAGTTTCTAGCCTCGAATACCCTGGCCGGCAGTTTAGGGAGCTTGTTGGACCATACACAGGAAATGGGTGAGTGGTCACTCAGCGAGTCTGCAATTATTCCGGTGGCCAGTATTTTCTCAGCGCTCATGACAAGAGCCCAGTCGAGCAGGGTGTGGTTGCCAGATTTGACATTATGCCTGGTGGGCAGCTCAATAACTTACGTGAGATGGGTGTCAAGGACCGAGTTCTTTGGTCCGGTATTGCCTTTTGTGCACCAGTTTTGGCTGTAATCCCCTAAGAGAATCATGTCCCCAGGGGTATGCTCTGCTAATGCTTGGGTTAGCGATTCACAGGAGGAGGCAGCCGTTTGAGAAGGTAGGTAGACATAACCTATGTATAGCGGTTTGGTGTTGCCAACTAGCACTCTAATGAGTACTAGCTCATTCACAGAGTTACACAGGGAAGGGAAGGCTATTTTTGCGGCATTGAATTTGGAGCTAATATAGATAAGAACCTCCCCCACCTTTTTCCCCTCTCGATCCTTTCTGAACACATTACAGGCTACTAGATCGACTTCATGAGGAAGTATTTGTGGCTTTTGCCAGGTCTCAGACACTTCAATCACATCAGGCTTGTATAGTGCTGTCCAGGCCTCCAGGCCCTGCATCTTGTACCTTAAACTGTTGACATTCATATGTACTAGTTTAAGTCCGCTTACTTTAGTCCTGCAGGGGCTTGTGCAAACATTGAGTATTTAGTTAGGGGTTGTGGACCGGGGTTGGATCCAATGTCCCCATAATGTGCTAACTTAAGTTGTCAGATACCTGATGATTTTAATGGGGAAGGAGAGGAGGCTCTTTTTATCTTTTTATCAGGCTTTTTATATTTGAAAAAAGATTGTAACAATTTCCATGCTTAGTTAGGCCATACATAGGTAATAGTAGAGTCATTATTATCCACCCTAACCCAGTTGGACTCATAGGGATGGTGGGGACTTTCTCCTAGATCCAGGGAATCATTTCCCAGGGAGTGTAGCTGGTCAGCCCCCATAATTATGGCTGCATAGGCAACAGCAGCGATGATACCCAGGTACCTCATTGGGAGTGTTCAGTTCAGTCACCAATATTAATATGACCGGGAAGCAGGAGGAAACTAGATCAAAAAGAAACTCAGCAGTCATCTTGGACTGATCAGGGGGAGGCCCAATAGTGTGTTCGGATATATATATTTTTTGCAGTCACTTTCCCTTGTCCTTAGCAGACATATCCATCCCACACCCTCTTCCCTCAAGAATTTACCCAGCTATAGGCAAGTTAAAACAATTTCAACAAGGATTTTTAACACAGTCTAGCTTGCTCAAGGCTCTCCCTTATTTGCCAGAAACTCATTTGCTTCCCCCACTTGGAACACATGAAAATGGGGGATTGGGGGAAGAAGGAAAATAAAGAAAAAAAATAAATAACACAGCCTAGCCCCACCTTGCTAAACAGTTCCATCCCAATAGCTGGAACTCGATAGCCCTGCCCATTTAGGCTATTTAATACACGCCAATATCAGAGGGTGGGTGGGCCGAAGATCCCTCAGCTATACTGATGATGCAGTTCAGCGATGGGACACTTAAGAACACCATTGCTAGTGTTCAGATTTCAGACCCTCACGGTGACTGGGTGGTGAGGGGAGACTTGCGCCTCCAGCTATCCTGAATGTCCTGAAGCTGAGGAAAGGGGTGAGGCTCCTGCTGTACAAAGAAGCCTCCAGCCCCACACCATCAATTTCTTCTGTGAGTTCTTGGCCCCTTTTGGCAGCCAATAACTGTCCCTTGCTGCCCAGGGCTTCAGACGATCCCCCCCCCCGTCACCGCCAATGTGGCCAAAAATCCATCAGCCGTACTAATAAAGGAGCTCAGCATTTCGCTGGATAGATATTAAGGATTAAGAGGAAATTAAAGGGTGTGGGTGGATTTACTTTCCCCACTGCACTGCAGACCAGACAATGTATAGATTGCAATACCACTGTTTATACTTTCCCAGGCTCAGTGTGGAAACCCCAGATGATCTTGCACTTCTGTGTTAAACTCCAGTTGCCATTCTTCTGACCATTTTTCCACTGTATACAGACCTCTTCTCATTCTGCCCACCCCATCTGGGTCATCTACTCTGTTGCAGATCTTGGTGTCATCTGCAAACAGACAAACCTTACCCTCCAGTCCATCTGTATTGTCACTGATGAAGATATGGAAGAGGACTGGCCCCAGGACTGATCCCTGTGGTGCCCCACTTGTGTCTTGCATCTCTTCTGGCTGTATACCATTTACGACCACTCTGTTTTCTGCCCTCCAACCCCAGATTCATGAATGGGAGAAAATCCTACATGCCACAAGGTGGGTTGTGGGCAGCCAAGTTACAAGACTTACTGTCATTTTGTGGTGCTGACAACAATGCCACAATGTGTAAGACCTTATTTTTATTTTTAACTAGCAGTTCTTTCTCTTTGTTTTTGAATGGGTCCATGCAGTGGTTGTGGCTCTATAATAGAGCAGTTGATTGTGGCTGTGCATAGCATATTGGAGAGGTGGTTGCAGCTTTGTGCCATTTAGGGGAAGAGGTGGCTGGTCATGTATTAGGAAGGTGTTTGTGGCTGTGTGTGTGTGTGTGGGCAGAGGTGGTTGCCACTGTGTATTGGGGAGGCAGTATGGACTATGTGTGTACTGGGCAAGTGGTTGTGGCTCTGTATTACAGAGCTGCTTGTGGCTCAGTGTGTACTGGGGAGGTGCTTGTCACCCTTGAGGATCTGTGTATTGGGGAGGTGATTGTGGGTCTGTGTGTACTGGAAGAGCAGTTGTGTCTGTGTATTGGGGAGGAGGTTGGTTCCTCACTTGAAGTGAAAAGGGGGGTTGGAGGACGTAACTGACTCCTTGCTTTTGTATTAAAGGGGTCCATTTTGTTTCAGAAAAAAAAAAAGAAAAGGGGTCATTTCTAAAGTGTGCAGACAAGCATAGGTACAGCTTTTTTACATAGAGTGCCACCACTAGGGGCGTTACAGTGCAAGCTAGCTGTACAGATTAACTGAAACAGAAGCATTCGGAACTTGGAGTGAGTTATTTTTTTCTCAGAGTGTCCTTGAAATGCACAGTTTTAGGGAGACTTGACAGTGTTTCTGGCTGGTAGTGTCTGGTAATTCATTCAGTAATTCACAGTAAGACAGTAAGCGGTTAGTTCTATCATTTTCATTATGTAAGCAATAACAACCACTGAGGTGATCAGTCCTGCTGTATTATATGGACACACTGAGTGTATTGTTTTGCTTCATGCCTTTGAGCACACAGAAAAAGGTATGGGTAAAAACTAGGCATCCAAACCAGGTTTGCAAAATCTGGACTGGCCGGTCTGACCAGACCAGAATGACCGGGTACAAGATGCATGTATCTTACCTGTCTGGCTTTTATCAATCTGGTTTGATCTCAGTGGTCCACTCTTCACATCTGCCTGAGATGGGGTGCAAACAGGACTTCTGAACCTGGATTGGGCAATATCGGTAAAAGCCAGACCAGCCAGTGTGGCTAGACTGGCAATATTTGGTCATCTTAAACTCGGTCTGGACAGTTCTGATTTTATCAATTGGGTCCAATTCTGCTGTCCAGTGTTCAAGTCCCCAGAAAAAGTCTGTACAATTCTGCACAGTCAGACTTTGGAGGGTGTTACTGCACTGATAAAATGACCCTGAAAAGCTGGAAATTAAAGAATAATTAGCTGCCAGAGTTGAGTTGTCCATTTATGCTGAAATGACAAGAAACCATGTGACAGTTTTCAGCCAATCAAACTGATGATTTTTTCTACTCTTTTCTATAAATGTCAATATAAGATCCCCACAGGGTGCAATATTTTCATATATATAAATGCACAGGTTTATCTAAAGTGATTTTCCAGGAAACTGTACAAGTAAGCAACGAACGACCGTTTGTGCAAAACTACAGTATACAGCCACACACCACAGGTACATTGTGACATATAGGCCGAGGAAGAGTGCCTTTAAAACACCTTGGAAGCATGGCAATTATGGATAGTCTGTAATGTGCTGTTGCACTTACAAAATGCCATGTTTTGTGGGGGAAGGCTTGCAATTTCCTGCTTCCTATCAGCACCCCCCCTTGGCTAGTTTAAAAGCTTGCCAAGAAAGCATTTAAACCTATCACATAGGAGCTTGCTTCCCTTCCTGGACAGATGCAGACCATCATGCTAGTATAGACCTGTATCTCTCCAGGTGGATCCCTAGTCCCCATTGAAGCAAAAACCCTGTGCTCTGCACCAGTTTTGCAACCATTCATTGAACTGCATGGTGTGCAGTACCCTAGCCTCACCCATGCCATAGACCGGCAGCACCTGTCTGAGGCCCCTCCCCAACTCCACAAACTCATCCTGCCCTGCACTGATCTCATGCCCAGCTAGGTAATTTTTCTCAAGATGGACAGTGATATCTACTTCCATCTCCTTTGATGCTGCTCCTGCCATCCTGAGGATTCGATTCCAGTCCCTCCAAGCCATGGTACCAGGCAAGCACCTTACCTCCCTATCCCCTCCCGTCCCTAGTTCTACCCCCCTAACAATTGATTCCCCTACCAGAAGCTGTTTCCTTCCGCTGTGGTGTCCCTTGCCACCCTTTTAGGGTCTCTCTCGTGGATGTCCCCAGCATTCTGCTTGGTCTTCACTGCGGGTGTCATCCTAAAGGAACCTTGCTCTGCCAGAATGGCATATGAATTGTGTAGAGGTACAACTAGAGGCATACACCTCTGTTCCACCACCCTCACCCTCTCAGAGCCCACTGTGGTCCAACTGCTCCTCATTCAGCAGAGCGTGTACACAAGGGCACCATGCAAATAGGGCCATCTGGCTCTGGCACCATATTCAGACAATGCAATCCAAACTGAATGCACTATCTGTCTGAATATTGAGCCATGATAGCTTGGTACACAGCCAGCACTTGCCATGCTGTGCTGGGCTGAAGATCACCTATGGGGTACAGCATGGCACACACTGGTTAGCTCTGAGACCCCCATTGGCGATATTCAGCCCAAACATGCAGATGGGCCCCTAAGGAAGAGGTTTTTTGCCTCGAAGTGCCAGGCTGGTCAGACATGGTTTGGACCTGATTTATAAAATACATTGTGCATTGTAAGGTACTATTTTTTTTTGTACTGTGACTGTAAATTTATTATTTAAGCACAGTAAAAATAATTTTTCACTGACCTTTTGAGTGCTGGCTTTATTTCTATTTTAGATGAGACCATTGGTCATGCATGGCGCTGATGGGCCATTTGCATGTCCATTATGGGCTCATCTGCATGCAGTGTTTTTTTTTTCAGCCTTTGGTACCCAGGTGAGGCCCACTAGGCACAAGTGCCTGTTTTCAGTGGTGACCTGGTAGCACTGGGCAGTTAAGTGACTTGCTCAGAGTCACACAGTATGCAAGTGGAGGTTGTGAGAATCAAACCCAGGTCTGGTTTGCTGGATGTACCAAGCTTATTCACAGCTTGTTACTCTAACCTCTAGGCTATACTGCCAGCTCAAGTGTTGCCAAGTGTGCTGGGCCTGGTCCCCCCCCCCCGCAAACTGCATTCCCCTTCTTTTTAACAAGCAGACATCCCTGGTAGTGTAGCAGTCCCTACTTAGCCTTGATCCCTACAGAGATTAAAAGAGAAAAAAAGTAAGCCCTGTTGGTCTAGTTGTTTTCCTCCCAAACCCCAACCTGCCTATATCATATATCTAGCAGTCCCTGGTGGTCTAGTAGATCCTCTACTCACCTGGCCTGCCAGGTAAGGTCCCACAACCCGGCCCCCCTGGTCCAACCCTAAGAGCAGGCTTCTGGCACATCCCTCTCCACACCACCATGTCTGGCCGCAGTTTGACCCTTCATGGAGTGCATCGTACAGTACGTGCTCCAAGACAGCTCAGTCTGTAGCTGACCGTGGTGGTGTGTGGAGGGCTGTGCTGATCGCTGGCTTTCTGGGTTAGGACAGGGGGACAGGGGTGGTGAGACAGTACCTGCTAGGGTGGAGGGGTGCAGGTCTACTAGACCACCAGAGACTGCTAGATGTATGATACGGGTAGGTTGGGGTTTGGTAGTGGGGACCTCTAGACCACCAGAGTTTACTTTCCTTATTCCATATAGGTTTTTTTGACCCCCAAGCTTGGCAGGTGGCTCCGGTCCCTCCCTCAGAGGGTTCGGTCTCTGGCCGCACCAGTCCCTAACGCCCCCCCAATTCCCTCACAGGTCCAGTCCTCCCCTGTGGTGGCAGGGCCAGGGTGAAGGGGTGCTGGCATTGCCCCCACCCCCAGAGTGAAATCCAGATGTAGGGTGGGCTGGCCGGGGTGCAGGTATGGCCATCATGGAACCTGCCAGCTCCTTTTTCTCCCATCCCCCCTCCCCACCGATATAAGGATGCCAGCACATGACCTTCCAACCTGTACTGCCCTCCTGCCACCACCAAAGGGCAGTCAGCATGCGAGATCGCAAACCTCCCTTCCCCAAGAGAGGAGAGCAGTCTTCTGGATGCTCGATCCTCTCTCACCCTTGCTAACCCCCGGTGGCCTGGGTTAGTTCACAAACCTGAGTCGCCAGCAAGGTATGAGGTGTAGCGACCAGCACCTCAACCTCCAGTGCCACCGGGCCAGCTTGGGGCTTACTTTAAAAAAAATATATATTTAAAAATCTTTGTGAGGATCAGGGCTAGAGAGGGACCACAGGACCACCAGGGTTCCCTAGTTTTTGTACATGAGGGGATCATGGCTAGGAAGGGCCCGCTGGACCACCATGAATATCTGTTATTTTCTTTGTGAGTGGACTGGGGTTAGGAAGGGGTCACTGGACAAGCAGGGACCCCAACTATTGATGGAGGGGGTGGAGCACCCCCCCGTGTGCACCATTGTGGGCTGGGTTTCAAAAACATTAAACTGTGCCATGCTGGTGGTTGTCTAGCAGTTTTTGAAAACTCACAATATTGTGCTTCATTGCGTATGCATGAGGGCTCCCTCATTTGCATGTGAGAAGTGCAACACTGGTGTGCAACAGTGCTGTCAGGGTACGCTGCGCATGGGTGGCCTTTGAATATGGGCATGCCCCCAACAGTTAGTGCTACCTGGGTTAGCGTGGTGCAAACCTGGTTTTGGCCATGCTAACCTTTTGAAAATGGGACCCAATATTGGTGTATCTCAGACTTCACTCATCTTTTCGCTTTATCCCCTGCTGAAGTCTTATTCCTTTGGTATCATAGTCATTTCCACAGCAATAGACTGCGATATCATTGTTGTCACAGAGAATTATAATTTCAGCAGAGGGGGGATGGGGGCATATGCAGGTGGGAGAGATGAAGCCTGAGACACAAAGATCCTGTTTTCATGCAGAGGTTCTAGGTAATAAAAAATAAAAGTGTAATAAATATCTAAAATTTTATTACATTTTTAGTTTTTTTTATTTACTCTGAATAGCCCAACTGATTTGCATGATCTCTTTTCCAGCATGGTCTTGCTTTTTACATTTTTGCACAGCAATGTAGTAGAACACTGGTAGGTTAATGAGCTACTGTACTATCTGAAATTAATATTAACTTTCAAAAATAGTGAACTGTTGTTTCCTGCATTTTGTAGTAGTTTTTTCTGTTCCCTTCTGCTAAGTAAAAGATTTTCTACCTGACAGTATTTGGTATGCTGTGTGGAACAGTACTCATAGAATCTGACATAGTTTGTTCTGTCCTCCTCATACATCATCAGCCCTATGACCTCACTGGCTGTGACATCACAACTGACAGAATCAGCTTTCTGCTGCATGATCGATCACTTGTGCTGTCACGGTCAGTGAAGTCCCAATGCTGATGAGCTACGTTCTCGCTTGCCACTTGCCATGTCACCACCTCTGAATGGTAGCATGTGGTTAAGATCTATAAAGTTTCCCAAACCACAAAGGCGAAAATCTTCTGTTTATACCATTTTTAGCCACAGTACAGTACGAAAAATAATTTGGAAGCATATATTGTCGTGTGATTCATGTTTTTACATCGTGAGCAGGGTAGAGCTTAAAAAAAAAAGGATATTCTTGGAGGAATACCAGATTCAGAATTTTGGTCTCCAGCCTGGAAATCTGGTATTCGGCCTAAATTCAATGTTTTTTTGTGTTACATGCATGCATAGAAAATTTTGAACACCCGCATGTAACTCAGTCATTTTAATTTTTTTCACAAAATTTTCAACATGGTCTTTTTGTGACCCAACTTCATGAAGTGTCCCACTGTCATTTCTTTCATTGGTCCCGAAAGGTGATTTTGCACGATGATCATGTCATTCTGCGCCACAGGTGTGAAAACACATTTTGGGCAGGATGTGAAGAATGACAGCCATACTGCTCATGGTGGGGGTGTGAACAAATGGCAATATTAGGAATTTGGAGTGAAAATATTAAAAATTGCCAAAGTTATGAGCATGCGTAGAAACATTTCAATGGCCACGCATATCTCGGCCATTTTTCAAAATTTTTTTCACCAAATGTTTAATATGGGGCGGGCTTTTTGGGACCCCACCTCATGAACACTGGCACTGTCGTTTTGTTACTTGGTCCTGAAAGGTGATTCCATGCAGCAACTTCGAAATCACCTTTTGGGACCGAGTGACAAAACCATGCCAGTGTTCATGATGTGGTGTGCCAAAAACCCTGTGCTGAAAATTTGGTGCAGAAATATTGAACAATGGCCGAGATGACAACATAAGTTGAAAATGCCACTGACAGCCATTATGTGGCATGTAGCTTGATTCTTTAGTTCATGGTTCGGCTTTGTAGAATGCAGACGTGTCCTGGTCCACAGAAGATGACAGCCGCTGACCTCGGATGGTAAGTATAGGGCAAGGGGGTTGGGGTGGTGGGTTGCTCAGTGGGAGGGTTGGGATGGGGAGGGGGATGGAGAAACAACAAGGGACAGTTTTCTTTTTTGCAGGAAAGAAAAAGACATTGGGAACAGTTTTCTTTTTTATACAGAGAAAGGATTTACTGGAACATTTCAGGACACTGGGAGTGGGCTCCCGAATGTCCCAAAGTACTGGGAAGGAGCACTGACATGGTGATTGGGCCCCCCCATTTTCGTGTCTAATGCATAAAAAATCTGGTATTTCATGTGGAGCACCAAGGCTCGAATTGTGGTATTTCAGTAAGAAATTTGGAACCAAAATGTACCAGAATACCATTAAATTTGAGGCCCTGGTGTCTGAAGGTTTTGGGGATGCTTTAGCCACAGTGGCTAACATTTTCAAAATCCTAGGGGGGACATACATGAGGTATAAAGAGGGATAGAACTAGCCATGTCAGCATCCAGGTAAAGTACTGTTCCTTGCGCCACATCTATTACTACCAGATAGAACATGTAATAGCAGGTAGAAAAAGAAAAATATTTTTGAAATAAAAAGTAATAACAGTCTATTTTTAAAAATGTAATAACATTTCCTACCTGTTATTTTTGGCACTGCTATCTTTTTAAAAATTAAGTCTACTAAAATGAAACTCTGAAAATTGATATGGCAGTTATTTTTTACTGAAATTGTTTTTTTTTTTTTGAAGAGCCACCGATGCCTTGAAAAGAAGTTTGAAATACATAATATTTGGACACAAAGCAGCTTATCTTTTGCATAACTTCTTATTTCATATCCCTATTCTTTATTACTGGGGTCAAATGCATGAAAACAGGATAGCTGTTGCTTTAGGGTTCCTCAGCTCCTATTGCTTCTTCCCAACCTGATATCATAATACTGTGCTTGTGACGACAGTTATTTCCATCAATCAATTAATCAATCAAATCTTTATTTATACAGGCGAACATCATTGAGCAATTCTCATTTACAAGATGGACCTGATAAGGTCAAGGTTCAATAGTTGATACACAGCAAATACATCATACGCTTTATAAGACAGTTATACATACAGAGAAAAATAATGTTTATAACACAATGATGTACGGTGAATTCACATGTTAAAACTCGGTTAAAGGAAGGTTAAGCTAATATCTATAGTATGTACAGTACATACATATCCCAATGGGGGCCATGACAGACACACAACATAATGAATACTAGGATGGTGAAGGTATTATTGGGTGCCATAAGCTGGGGTGTCTGACTGGAAGGAATATGCCATATATGATTGGAAGCCAGATTTGTAGGATGACTAATCTAGCTCTAGCGGTAGCAACTGCATTTCTCTGTGAAGAAGGCTGTACAATGCTGTTTAAAGGATGCAAATGGAATGATAATGGACAGTTTTAGGGATTTTTGTAGGGTGTTCCATGCTATAGCTAGAGAATAGCTGATTGCTCCCCTCCCTAGTCTGGTGCTGACTTTGGGCAATTTGAGCAGGATGATATTGTTGCTTCTTAGGGCACAGGAGCTAGGAGTGGTCTGGTTGAAGCAGTCCAGGATATAGTTTGGGAATTTTTTTGATAAAGCTCTGTAAATCCATAGAGCTGCATTTCTGATCCTCCTGATATGAAGGGAAACCCATCCAACTGCATCATAAAGAGAGCAATGGTGGGTATTATATGGCAGATCTGTAATGAACCTTATTGCACTATGATATAAGGTATCCAACTTGTGAAGGTAGGAGATGGGGCAGTGACTATAAAGGAAGTCTGCATAGTCAATAACTGATAGAAAGATGGCCTGGACTAACCTCATCTTTGAGTCTCTGTTAAGGAAGGGTTTTAATCTATAGAGGAGGCCAAGCTTTTGAAGAAGCTTTTTTAACAGTTCTTCTAGATGATGGGTGAAGTCGAGTCTGTTGTCAATCCACACACCTAGGTATTTGAAGTTTTCAACATACTCCAGATTTTCTCCAAGTATAGTGCATAGCTGGGGGGAGAGTGATTGAAGAGGATGTGCTGGTGGAGTTTTGAGTTGTGAACATCATTGCTTTAGTTTTCTTTGCATTTAGCAGAAGTTTTTTCTCGAGTAGCTGATGTAACAAGGAGAATTCTGTTTGTAGGATTTCATGAGCAACTGTAGGCGAAGGGTTGCTGACATACAGAACAGTGTCATCAGCAAAAAGGTGTACTGAGGACTTGGTAAGGGTTGAATCAATGTTATTTATATAAATGGCAAAAAGGATAGGACCCAGAATAAAGCCTTGGGAGACTCCTCTTGACAGTGGTCTTAATGGGGATAGGTCACATCCAGCTTTTACCTGCTGTGACCTACCAGAGAGGTAGCATCTGAACCACTTAAGGGAGGGTGGATCTAGGCCAAGGGAGTGCAGGGATGAGAGTAGCAGCTCATGGTCCACAGTATCGAATGCTTTGCTCAGGTCCAGGAATACTGCACAGACATTATTCTTCTTGTCCAATTCGATTTGCCAGTCATTTGTGACCTTGGCTAATGCAGTGATAGTGCTATGTTTGGCCCTGAATCCAGATTGAGCTGGATTTAATAGGTTAGCATTGTCAAGATATTCCCTTAGCTGATTACTCACTAATTTCTCCAGCATCTTGGATAGCACAGGTAGAATGGAAATGGGCCTGTAATTATTAAGATCCATAGGGTCCCCTGATTTTAGAAGGGGGACCACTTGGGCTATCTTCCACAGTGTGGGAACAGAGCCAGAGTTTAGGGAAAGGTTAAAGAGGTGTGTTAGGGGACTGCAAGTACATGGCACGCAATCTTTAGAAAGAAGGGTCCAGAGAGCCTGCTCCTGCACTTTTGGTATCCAGATGCCATAATAGATCCTCAACTTGTTTCAACAGTATAGGTTTGAAGCTAAAGGAAGAGTCAACTCTTTGATCACCAATGTAGTGGGAGCTTAATTGGTCCCTCAGCAGGTTAGCTGGGGAGGTGTCAAAGGCAAGGCCAGCCGTTGTGAAGTGGTTGTTGAATGCGTCCAGGATTTCCATTTTGCCAGTGATAGGGCCATAACTATTGTGTAGTTGAGTTGGAAGGGGGTTGTTAGCGTCCTGTCCCATCATACCCTTGATGGTGCCCCAAAACCTAGTAGGATTATGGTAGGAGGAGTCGAGCTTGGCCAGGTAGAAGGCAGCCTTTGCATCCCTAACTTTCCTGGTGCATCTATTCCTGGCTTTCCTAAAAATCATCCAGTCATTTGCATTCTTAGTTTTTCTTGCCACTTTCCAGAGTTTGTCTCTCTCCAGCAGTGCAGCTTTGAGGTCAGCTGAAAACCAGCGACAGGATTAGTTTTTTATTCGGATACTAGAGACTGGGGCATGGGTGTTAAGGGCATTTATTATAATGCTATTTAGCTCCTGCTGAGCTTTTTCTACAGAATGTGCAAGATAAAACTTTTGCCAGTGTGGAGAGTAAGCTAAATCATGCAGATATCCTTCAATATTGATATTTTTCTTGGATCTCCTCATGAGGAATTTTGCAGGATTTGTTGTTACGCTGGTGGATCTTACCCCTGCGATGGGGCAGTGATCACTTATATCGCATAGGAGCACTCCAGCATGTGTGAATAGATGTGGTTTACTCACTAGCATGATATCAAGTAGTGTGCTGTTACTACTATCCTTGCATTTATTCTTGTTGGTTCATTAATTAACTGTGTGAGCCCATAGGTGTCACAGAATGATACCAGAGGTGTAGCTGCCTGGGTGAGCCAGTTGAAATTCAGGTCACCTAGAATAATGACTTCTTCAGTGCTGGGCTTGACCAGGTTCCCAGGTGGGATAAGAGCTTGTGTTCAGCAGTGGGGGTCTGTAGCATCCAATTAGTTGAAAAGCTGCTGTATTGGGAGAGAGACTTTAGAGATAGGCATTCAAACTCCTTGGGCATAGATGTTGCAGCAGTACAGGATACAGCTATACCAGCTTTTGCATATATGGCTACTCCACCTCCCTTGTTTGGCGATCAGCTCTGAATAGCTGATAGTTAGGTAGGTTAACATCCCTGTCCGCTGTGGTGGGTTTTGAGCCATGTCTCAGTTACCACGAGAAAGTCTGGCAAGGTATGGGCAACCCAGGCTTGTATCAACGTAAATTTTTTCAACAGACTGCATACATTAATATGCAGGAAACTGAGGCCTTTAATTGAGGTTAGGTCTGATGGAGAGGTGATACTTTCAAGAGGTCCAGGGTTGATTTCCACATTACCAATACAGAGCAGTAGAAAGAGCAGTAGTTTCATGAGGGCTGCCAGTGATAGGGAGAGGGGGCTGTCTTTGGTCCTCCTTCTTTTATTCTGTTGCCACTCTTTTTCTGGGGTGCTCCCTGTGGTTTTAAGGAAGTGTGTTGGGATACCAAGTAGCAGTTTGATGACTAGGCTTAGGGGGGATCTATATATCCAGCAGTGGAGCCTTGGCTGAAATACATGTGTAGTGGTATGTGTCTCTTTATGGTGATTATACCACTGTAGTCGATGCAGCAATGGTAGAGCATATACGAGGGTTTGAGTGTCAGCCAAAGGGGTTGGTTCAGAGAGACTGGGCGGATGGACCACTCTAAATTGTATGACAGGGACATCTTCTTTGTGGAACCCTATGGCTGATAGTGAAAGGAGCATCAGAATTAAGCTCCCCATTCTGAAAGAGATATTGGTAGCTGGCTGTGGGGGAGTAGTGAAGTTGCTGATTGGTTGGATCAGCAAGCTGCCATGACAACAGATTAAATATCTGCGGTGTCACAACAGAGCATTATGTTTTCAAATAGGGAATAAGCTATAGAGGCAGATGAACTCTTGAGGAATAAAGATTTTGTTTTTGTGGGAATTTCTTTAGTAATAAATAACAGGTGAATTCTGTATTAGATATATGAACTGCAAGCTAAACTGTCTCTAAATATTATGTTTTCCAAAATATCCCGAGAGACATCAGCTGCTCTTTACTTCCTTTTGTTATTCATCTGCTCAGTACTTTTGATAATGTCTCTTTCAAAAAACATCTGACTCTCCTTAGTTGATCTCACAATTGTTGTTTGTGACATGATTGAAACCTGTTGTTGTGGTAAGCACTTTGATGTCATAAATTCACTATGATGTCAGTTGGAGTTGGCAAATGCTTTTTATACAAACTTCTTAGGCTGTCATGATGTGTTATAAACCTTGGGAAAAATAACTGAAAACTAATAAAATGTTTCTCTTGTGGGCTGTAATAGCTGAAACAACAAAGTACATGCTGAAGTTCAGAGTTGCTCTTGTGTCCTGCCCATGGTCAATCAGTGAATATTTGGCTCTAGTGGGGTCTGAACCTGTGATCTCCTGGTTGCAAGCTACTGCTATCACTAGTAAATCACACTGCCTCCTGTTGATTAAAGGGGAAGAGTCAGCACAAAGAACCCTATGTCCAAGCATGTGGGGCTGGTTCCAGTATGCACTTTGTGTGCAAAAATATAATTTTTATGATTGCTTTCATACGCAGTTCACAAGAAACCTATTGAGATAGTAGAGCATTGCAGAGGCGTGGCAGTGTTGTGGCCAGTGCAGTGGTTTGCTTTAATGGGTACATCCCTCAGCCACCAATCAATAGGGAAGTTGCCGATGATGGCAGTTTCAGAGCGAGTTCCATACTTGAAAGGAATCTGCTGCTGCAATCGGGGACAGTTTCGTCTTTGCAGCAGCTGATCTCTTCCTCCCCTTTCCCTTCCTGGCAACCAGCCACATTTCAGTCATGCACATTACAGTGCACAGTAATGTGCATGGCTGGAGTTATGAGCAACTCATTTACTCAGTGTGCCTTTCCCGGTGAAACATATTAATAAATAAATAAATGAGCCATGCTGTTGCTTTGCATAATTGGTGTCTCCTGCCGCCCACCACATACTCCCCCAAATCCAATATTGGGGTGCCCAATCTCCATGTCAGCATGTATCCATCTCCCCCCTATTAATGTGGCATGATGGAAGTCCAACCCAGTGTGCCAAACTAATTATATTTCCAACATCTGGATGTCCACTTCCAGTGTCAGGTGGCCCCCCAAACCCGAACATATCTTTTTCCGACAACGGGGTGCCATATCCCTGTGTTGGCATGCCCCCCTACCTCCACTGTTGTGGCACACTGGAAGCTCACCCCAGTGTGTCAAAGTAATTTTTTATCTTTTTCTGATGCTGGGATACCCTCTCCTGGGTTTCAGATGTACCCCCCACGATCCCTTTTTTTCAGCTGACCTTGGGGGACCCAATTCCTGGGTCAGATTAGAGTCCCACCCCACTAGTCTGGCACACTGGAAGCCCTCCCCAGTGTGACAGAATTTATTTTTCACACTATTTCCCCTGTAAAAATGAAACCCATCCCCTGAGGTCTTCATTTTTTTAAACCTAAATAAAAAGAAAACAGTCCTTTGTCATCCTCGCCACCCTTCCCCTATTCCGATCCTCTCTCTGCGCACCCCACTTCCCCCCAGTACCCCCTACCCCATTCTTACCTCTGGAGGTTCATTGCTGCAATCTTCTGTGGCCTGGGAACACGTCTGCACTCTTCAAAAGCCGACCTCAAGCTAAAGAAAATCACGGTAAGTCCTATAATGGCAGTCAATGGGGGGTTTCAACTTAAGTTGATATCTCAGCCATTTTTGGGAGTTTTGGTCCCAACATTTCAACATGGGGTTTTTGGGACCCCACCTCATGAACACTGGCACTGTCATTTTGTTTCTCAGTCCCAAAATGTGATTTTATGGTTGCTGCGTGGAATCACTTTTTGGGACCAATTAATGAAATGACAGTGCCACTGTTCATGAGGTTATGGCCAGAGACGATAGGGTTGCAGCCAAGGAATTTGGGGTAAAAATATTGAAAATGACCAAAATTATGAGCCTGCATTTGCAGAATGTAACATAGGCTCATAAATTTGTTGTTTTGTAATATTTTTACACCAAATTGTCAACATAGCCTTGTTATGACCCTGTTCATGACGAAGGGCAGAGAAATTGTTCAACTCCTGGCCGAAAGGTGATTTCATGCAGGGGCTGCAAAATCAACTTTTGGCCTGCAAAAACACATTTTGAGCAGGAGTTGAAAAATGGTAGCTGCAAGACTGGGGAAAAAACTCAAAAAAATGACTGCGTCATGAACATGCATTGTGCAGTTTGTATGCACACTCGTAACTTTGCCAATTTTTAATATTTTCACTCCAAATTTCCAACATTGCCATTTTTTCACACCTCTTTACGAACAGTACAGCTGTCATTTTTTTGCATCCTGCCTGAAATTTGTTTTCGCACCTGTGGTGAAGAATGGTGCAGTCACTGTGCAAAATCAACTTTTAGGACAGATTAATGAATTCACAGTGCCACTGTTCATGAAGGGAAGTCCTTAAAAGCTAATGTTCAAAACTTGGAGCGAAAATGCCACAAACCCCTAGGGCATTAGGGTTTCCAACCATAATGCCCCATCCTGTACAGACTGACAGGTGTTGAAGGTGTGGCTTGGGGTTGTCAGCCATATAATGCTCATGCCATTCCACCCCACCCTCACCCTGCAGCCACTGACTTTCAACAGGGTAGGCCTTTGGGTCTTCAGCCCTAAAATTTACCTCATTCTCCTATACTGCACCCTTCTCTGCTTATTTCCTTATGGAATGGGGTGAGTGTAAGGGCTGAAGACCCCAAGGCACACAATGACACCTGTCAGTGTCTGCAGGATGGGGTGAGGTGGAATGGTGTGAGCGTTATGTCTGACAACCCAAAGGCACGCCCCAATGCCTGACAAGTCTCTGCAGGGTGGGGGGGGGTTGGCGTTACTTCAATACTTCACTGATATTCCTATTATGCATCTCTCTAACTCCTGCACTACCAATGCCAATACCAGAAAGCAAACATTCGGAATTGACAAATGCTTGTTTAAATTGTTTTCATAACTTTTTACTGTTTTAACAACAGTTAGAGATCTAATACTAGGCAACAATGTGCCTCACTGGCTTCTGCCTATCTTAGGGCACAGATAAAATCTGCAGCATCTGGAGGCAAAAAGACTTTAACAATTTATTTTATATTGTTGTTGGTAACATTTTACTGCTTTAACAATAGTCAGAAACTTATGACTGGGCTGTGGGGTGCCCCCCAGATCCTGCCCACCCTAGGGCACATTTATAGTCTTTGGCATCCGATCAGGAATATTTTATAAACTGTTGTTTATAACTTTTTATTGTTTTAGCAAGTAACAGCTACTGTTAGAAAACTAAGTCTACACCATGAAAGCGTCCCCTGGCCCCTGCATACTGACACAGATAAAGTCTGTGGTATCTAGAGACAAAATACTTCAACAATTGTTAAGTTGACTTGCACGTGCATAAGCAACATCTTGTGGTAGCAGCACATTTCAGAGGTGTGTCAGTGTTGTGGCTAATGCAGGGCATGCTTTAGTGGGTGCGTCCCTCAGCCACCAATCAGCGAGCAAGCTGGCGATGACAGCAAACTTTAAAGAGAGCCAAACAGTTGAAAGAAATCTGCCACTGCAATCAGGTGCAGTTTCATCATTGCAGCGGCAGATGACAAGACTCTGGCCATGTGCATTACAGTGCACAGTAATGCGCATGACTGTAGTTATGAGCAGTTGCTCAATATGCTGTTCCTGGAGAAACATTTCAATAAATAAATAAAACAGCCACCGGTGCGGCTTTCCACAATGGCAGCTCCTGCCACCAGCTACACACTCCCGCGAAGCCAACATCAGGGGTGCCCAATACTCATGTCGGCATGTATTTCCCCCATGCCACATTGTGGCACACTGGGATCCCACCCCAGTGTGCTCAGCTATTTTTTTTTTCTCAACACTGGGATGCTCACTTCCCGTGTCAGATGCCCCCCATCCCCCAAGCTCAAACTGTTTTGCCGAAGGAGGTGCCAAATCCCAATCGGCATCATGTGTTGCCTCCCCCTAAGCTTGCAGTTGGAGGTACCCAGTCACCATTGGCATCATGTCTCCACCCCACAAACTCATGTGGCACACTAGGAGCCCACCCCAGTGTGCCCCAAAGTTTTTTTTTTTAAACTATAAATAAATAAAACAGTCCGCCAGAGTCTTTTGTGTTTGTTAAACTGTGAAAAAAAAAGTCCAGCATCATCTCCCATTTCCCCTCCCCACCCCAACCCTCCTGTGTGCACCCACCTCCCCACACAAACCCTCGCCCATCACTTACCCTCTGGATGCTCCACATTTTCAACATTGCCATTTTTTAACACTTCTTTATGAACAGTACAGCTGTCATTTTTCACATCCTGCCTGAAATATGTTTTCTCACCTGTGGCACAGAATGGCATGGTTGCTGTGCGAAATCAACTTTTGAGATGGATTAACAAATCACAGTGCCACTCATCATGAGGTGAGATTCCAAAAAGCTCATGTTAAAAATTTAGTGAAAAAATTCCAAACAATGACCACAGTATGGGCGTGTGTTGCGCAGTTTCTATGCATGCTTGTAACTTAGCTGTCATTTTCCACATCCTGCCCAAAATGTGCTTCCACACCTGTGGCACCGAATGGCATAGTTGCCATCCAAAATCACCTTTCAGGATTGAGTAATGAAATGATAGTGCCACTGTTCATGAGTTGGATCCCATAAAGCCCACTTTGAAAATTTGGAGTAAAAATACCAACAAACGCCCAGGGCGTTAAGGTTTCCAGCCATAACACCCACCCTGTAGAGACTGACAGGCATCAGGGGTGTGACTTGGGTTCTCGACCGTATTGCTCACGACATTCTACCCCCATCCTACAGCCACTGACAGACATCAAGGTGTGCCTTGGGGTCTTAGGCCCTAACTGTCACCCAGTTCTCCTATACTGCACCCAACTCAGCTTATTTCATTATGGAATGGGGTGACTGTAATGGCCGAAGTCCCTAAGGCACACCGCAACACCAGCTGCTGTCTGCAGGGGGGGATGAGGTGGAATGGCTTCAGCATTATGGCTGATGACTCAAAGCCGCACCCCAATTCCTGTCAGTCTCTGCAGGGGGGTTGGGGTTAGTTCAATACTTAACTGCCATTCCTATTATGCATCTCTCTAACTCCTCCACTACCAATGCCAAGGCCAGCAAGCCAACATTCGGCATTGACAAATGCTTATTTAATATTGTTGTTGTAGCTTTCTACTGCTTTAACAAATAACAACTACAGTCAGAAAGCTAAGTGTAAGCTGCAAACGTGACCCCCAGGCCCCTGCCTTCCCTAGGGCACAGACAAAGACTGTAGCAAGACAGAAGGACTTAAACAATTTTTTATATAGGTGTTAAAAGAAATAACCGCTCAGCTAACTACAGGTACAGGAAGAAATGTAAGCCCAAAGCCACGAAACAAAGAAGGCTATGCTCCTCCCCCCTTGCTTTCAATACGCTGACTGCAGTGGTGGCAGGGAGGCAGCAAAAGTGTAAATGCACTACCCAAAGACTGCAGCATCAAGAGAAACAAAATAAGATTTTTTAATAACAATTTAAATAAACTACAGAAAGAAAATAAAAAAAGCTGCCCTTGCAAACTGACAACAGCTACAGAACTCATCAACTTATGTTTCAGCCTTTCCCCTATACAAATTGATACAGTACTGTGTTATTTACTGGAAAATGAAAAAAAAAAGTGTTTCAGCACTGTAAAGAAGTCACGGGAACAGCCCCTTTTGAGTCAGCCAATAAGTAGGAGTTAGAAGAGCCTGCACCTACAGACCCTGGCCTGAAGATTACAGCACAAATTGTTCTATTGTAAAATAAAAAATACTTTAACTTGTCAATCAGTCAGCTAAGTCGAGCACCACCGTCACTCCACTGAAGAATAAAACAGGAAGAGTCAAAGATAGTATGCCAAAACTATTTTTTTCCTAAATCTGATTCAGAAAAGTACAACTCTTTCACAGAGAACAACAGCTTCCTTTTAACTGCAGTGTCTTTGTGCATTGGCAAGGTAGTTCATGTGGTAAAGCTCTGGAAAGGTCTCTGAGCAGCCTGGGGACTGACTGAGGAGATCTAACGAGATCTCCAAGTCTCACAGAATGCATGACCATCAAATTCCTCGAATACTTTTATTTATTTATTTTTTTTATTTATTTAGTTTTTGTTGTCCGGGTAAGTGCACTAGACAAATCCTGACTATTTTCAGGCGCGACCCGGGGGAGGGGGATACAGATGAATGCCAACTGACTTTGAACCAGATTAAGCTGTTGGTGGTATTTTTAGTGAATGAGGGAAATTTGGCCAGGACACCGGGAAAATTCCCCTACTTTTTTTGATAAGTGCCATGGGATCTTTAACATCCACCTGAACTACTACCAATCCAGGCAGATGGGACCTCGGTTTAACGTCTCATCCGAAAAACGGCACCTCAGAAGTGCAGCACCCCTCTCATGCTGCACTACAGTGTCAGTACTGGGATATTAACCCAAGTGCCAGATGTGGGAACTGAACCCACAATGCTCTGATCTCCCGGCCTCAGAGGTGAGTGTGCTACCTACTGAGCCACTGACACTGAATACTCCTACTTATTGGCTGACTCAAAAGGGGCCTGTTCCTGTGACTTCTTTACAGTGCTGAAACATTTTTTTTTTCATTTTCCAGTAAATACACCCCAGTATTCCAGTATTTGGGTATTTGTTGAATACACCTGGTATTCAAGTTATTTGACAGCAGATTCGGATTCGCTGCACACACCTACTATACACTACCCAGGGCCCCAGGGCTTGCACTGCCAGCCTGACATACACAGCAATGCTGCACTCTTATGAATATGAAAAAGTCTTTTATATATGTTTTATTTTGTTTATTTAAAGAGAAATGTCAACTAGTAGCAGGCACCAGCAGGCTAACAACCTACATCCAACTGCTGCCCATTATCCAGACACCCTCTTCATACTCTATCTCCAGGCCTCAGTAGGCAGCACAACTCAGCCTAAAACACAGAGAAAATCTTCCTGTAGCAACTTTATTCTCTTGTACATTATTGTTTTAGTAATGCGAATAAAAAATGCCACCGGGTAATGAGCACTGCCAGGTGGCCAGCCCAGAGAGAACCATTTGCTTCTCTCTCAGAACCAAGTCCACCTCCTAAACTCATACCCATCCCTGAGTCCCTGCTGGACTACCTGACCCCCTGAGAAAGAAGAGAACTTTGATGTAGAGTACAGCTTTTCAGATCATTGATCAGCTTTGTCAGGTTCATCACAAGTTTTTCTTATATGTACTTGCACTATGCACTTACTGCAATTAAATAAATGCCTTTTTATGCAGTAATTCATATGTGTGTGATTCACAGCTCAGCCTGATACACATTCAACAAAAAGATTAGAAATGAAGCTTGCGGTGGTAGTGCTGCCACTGATGATGCCAATGAACTGGGTTTGAGATTGGACTTGGATCATCGGAGACCAGTCAGGGGAAGGACTGACCATCCCAAGGAATGCTCTCCTCCTTCAAAGTGGTAGGAATGTGGACCCCACAGCAGGATTGCAAGGTGGTATCACAGCAGAAGGGCTGGGGATGCCTTCCAATACAAATGTGCTTGCACCGCATTGGGAGGCATGGATCATTACATGGCTGGCATCTCCTTCATGAAGACACATTATGACATAAATACATACGTCAGTCACCTATGGTCCATAGGTTTACTGTAGTGTAAGTTGTGAGCTGGTGAGTGCTACCATTTTGCACTTTGCATAAACTAAATTCTACAGCATTCATCCTGAGTGCAGTCTTTTTTTGTTGTTTTTTCTCTTTCCTTATTGGGTTTTAGCTCCATGGAATAAGAGCCCTGTTTTTTTTTCCATTTCCCCCCCATAGGAGGAAAAACCACCCACTCTACTAAGAGTGAAACAGGTACTGCATGCAGGTGAAACATGACTGACATGGCAGGCCACCCACCTCCACTATCATGGTCCTGGCAAGTGGTGGGTAACCAGTAAGTCTCAGAGATGGGACTGGAATGCTGTCAAGTGGAGGGTGCACAAGAGGCACTTGGAGAAAAAGCTACAATATATAGAAAAAAAAGTACAAATGCCGCTTTCATGTTGGATTCAGCTGCATAGAAACCTTATGCCTGATGTGTTTTATTATAAAGAAAAGGTGTTCATCAGTCAATGTTTTGTATGTCAAAAAGTCTAGCTAAACTATATTCAATACAGAAAGACCAAAGCGTAAAAAAGGCTGTCTTGTGGAGAGGTACTGAAGTGTAAATGAGCCAAAGCATATGACAGATAGAACAATGCACATACTGTACTCGCTCCAACAAGCACCAAAAATGACAAATAATGCCAGGAGTGAAAAAAAAATTAATACATTAATGTTAAACAATCCAGAGACACCCCACACAGAAAAAAAGTCTCACTGTTACAACAGCAACAGAAGCTGGTTCTCCACATACAGTAAAGCCATGGGAACAAACTTAAAGAGGGAGAAGAGTGCCTGACACCATTAGAAAAACCTGGAAAAAAACTGTGAGAATTTGATGCAATTCAGTTTATATTTCATAAATTTTCAATAATTTCCTTTTTTTCTTTATTACTGAAGACAGTTGTATGAAAGTGGATTACTGTCTCTTAGACTTTATGTACTCTTTCTGCTTGCCTACAGCTGACATAATCCCTTGTTTTTGGCACTGTAATCCCACAGTAACAGATTGTGGAGTCATAAACAGATCTGTGATGTCAGGTGACGGCAAGCAGTCAGAACAGATGCACAGTGATCCTGTTTACATGCAAATGTCCTTGGTAATAAAGAAGTAAGGGTGAGAATTACAGAAACAATATTTAATATAAGCTGAATTGAGTTTAAAGGGTAACTAAATAGGGTTTAAATTAAAAATGAAGAAGGGAAAATCTAAAAACATTGGGCTGCAATCTAAGCCCTAAACTGCCACATTATGCCCCTCGCTTTGTGCCAAACATAGATTTAATAACATTTTGTCACATTTCCCAAAATGTAAACAAATCCACAAGTTCTTCAACTTTCCTGCTCTGATAGCAGCCTAAGATGGCCACGACATGCGTACATGATGAAGCCATTGGATCGAAAGTGCTCCAGAGCGATAATGGGCTGTCTATAGGAGCCTGTTAAATGTAAGTATTTTAATATCCTTACACTGCATATATGGTTAAAATCCTTTACTGTGCATGTGTGAAGAGGGTATCACACATGCACAGTAAAGGATTTTATCCATATATGCAGTGCAAAGGTGTTAAAATACCTATATTTAACAGACTCCTATAGACAGCCCATTATTGCTCCAGAGCACTGTCGCTCAAATGGCATCATCATGTACGCATGTTGTGGCCATCTTAGGCTGCTATCAGAGCAGAAAAGTTGAAGAACTTGTGGATTTGTTTACATTTTGGGTCTGGAGATCTGTCATTCCAGTGACATCATCACATATGTCATGGTCATCTTAGGCTGGTATCAGAGTGGGAAAATTGACGAACTTATGAATTTGTTTCCATTTTAGGAAATGTGATGAAACACTGCTAAATCTACATTTGGCACAAAAAGAGACGCATAAAAAGGCAGGTAAGAGCTTAGACTGCAGCCCAATGTTTTTAGATTTTCCCCTCTTTCTTTTTCATTAAATCCCTGTTAGTTGTTCTTTAAATATTTTTTTCCAAGATGCCACAAGAGCATCAAGGGCTCTGCAAGAGGAGGCAGGAATAATGGTAGAGGGAGAAGAGAGGCAGACAGCCCAGCAGGAAATGTTTTCAGAGCCACAAATAAATGTGGTGAACATCTTGTCTGGACTTTTGGTCATACTGACCATTCAGTTTATACTATATATTGTATATTAGCCCCATACATGTATAACTGCCAGCAAAGATACTATGGGCTGGATATTCAAAAGGGTTCGCCACATAATAGGGTTCTGCTCTTGAAGTCCAGTAGCACCATTCTGCGATATTCAGCAGGGAGGCAGTTCGCCCCCAAGTCATGCTGAGCAACAAGCGCCAATGCTAATGAAGGCATGATCAACCTGAGGGAGAGGAACCATGCATAAACTGCACAGCCTGATATTCAGCCGGGCTGTGCAGAGTTGTGCAGACGCAACCCCCTACCTGCACCTGCACAACTTTGAGACAAAAAAAAAAGGATCAAGTCGAGGGCCACCCACAGGTGAGCTGCCGCATTGCAGGGCGCAACACTGCAGCTGCCACCTGTGAGTGGCCCTCCGCTTGTTCCCTCTGCCCCCCCGCAGCCCAATCGCTGGCATAATAGTAACCACCCCCAGTCTGATCGCGGGCAGAACACACTCCTCCCCACTAGCCCGATCGCGGGCATACAGTATAGGAAACCCCCCCCGACTGGCCCGATCACGGGCATACTGTATAAGAAACCCCCTCCGACTGGCCCGATCGCGGGCATACAGTATAGAAACCCCGACTGGCCCGATCGGGCATACTGTATAAAAACCCTCCCCCACTGGCCCAATCACGGGCAGAATGGAGTTCAGCCCCTCCAAATACCAATATCCCTGGTGGTCCAGTGGACCACAAACCGATCGCCCGGCATTAGAGTCAAACCCACCCGCCAAAGTCCAATTTCCCTGGTGGTCAGTGGTCCCCACCCACCCACCCTCCACGGAGCCCCACCACCGCTCCCCATCAGCCGGTGGGCGGCAGCACCCACCGCCTGCCGCCCGCCGCCTGCAGACTGACAGCTCGGTAGGACTGCCGCCCATTGGTTCAGAGCAAGAGCCAATGGGCGTGCAGCCTCTCTATAAAAGGCAGTCCAGATATCTGGACTGCTTTAGAGTATAGCTGCACGCCCACTGGCTCTTGCTCTGAACCACGGGCGGCAGCCCTACCGAGCTGTCAGTCAGTGGGCGTGGGCCGCAGGCGGGTGGGTGCTGCTGCCGCCAGCTGATGGGGGAGCAGGGTGGTGGGGCTCCATGGTGGGTGGGTGGGGGGCCACTGGACCACCAGGGAAACTGGACTTTGTGGGGGTTTGACTCTAATGCCAGCGATCGGGCTTGTGGGCCCACTGGACCACCAGGGATATTGGTATTTGGGGGCTGAACTCTGTTCTGCCCGTGATCGAGGCCAGTCGGGGGGTTCTATACAGTATGCCCGCGATCGGGCCAGTCGGGGGTTTTATACTGTATGCCCAGACCGGGCCAGTCGGGGGAGAGGTTTACATCATGCCTGGATCGGGCTGCAGGGGAGGTTAATACTGTTATGCCCGCGATCGGGCCAGTCAGGGGGGGAGATTTACTTCATGCCTGCGATCGGGCTGCAGGGGGCATTGGTCCCCGAAGGGCTGCTGCCTGGCAGAGCGCCAGGCGCAAGTTGTCGGGGATCGGCGCACCTGCATGCTAATGGCATGCAAATGGGGCCGTAAGTGGATGCCAATGGCCCCCCCTGCACCTTGCATAACTTATGGCCCCATTTGCGTGTCACCTTTTGAATATCGGAAATTTGCGCATGGCGCAATGGAACTTGTGCCACTGCATCTTGAATGCTCCACTCTGACCACTTGCGGTGGTGCAAGTTCCACTGCACCATGCACAGTGGCTGTGGCCAGGGGGCGATATTCAAAGGGGTTGCTCAATAGCGCAACTCTGTTGAATATCGCCCTAGCCACACCCCTGCACAACTTTTTTGAGCAGCGCAAGGGCTTGCGCCACAGAATGGCGCAGTTTGAATATCCAGCCCTATATGTATCTTCAGGCAGCCCCCCTCACCCAATCATGTTGCTATGTCTATAGAATGCCTGCAGCCCCATTCCCTACCTCACATCATCTAAAAGCTGGTTTTAGGGGTAGGGCTGCAGCTTTGTTTGGCCGCTTGACTCGTACATTAAAGTTATGAACCAGGCAGATCAAGGAACAAATTTATTTTATTAGTGACTAAAAAAATTCATAACATAGCGAAGTTAGCTCCTCGGGCAGGCAACTCCTTGGTATGAGTTGCCTGCCTGAGATTGTATATCGTGTCAGCTGCTCTTTAAGTAGAAATGTGTTACGGTATTTTATATTACCAGCTAGCTCTATTTGCTAGGACATGAAAGAAGTGATGTGTGATCAGCAAATCTCCATTGTTACCCTATATCCAGGATTATGGGAATTACCACTGATTTTTATACATTTGAATTGCAGTATCCTTCTACAGGATAACCTTAGTAGAGACAAAGTGATATGGTGGGGTGAGGGACAGTGCTGTGGTGAGGGCATTATACTTTGAGAGAGTGATAGTCCTGTATGCCTAGCAGCTGTATCAGGGATACAGAATCTCCTGGGGGAGGCAGGAAGGAGGGACATCTCTTTTCTTTTTTATAACCTGATGCCCCTGCCTCCTGTATCATCCCTTTACCTCCATATTCCCTGTGCTGCCACAGTAACCCCCCACCTCCCCTTACCTCTGGCTCCCCTCTATGTCAGTGGTTATCTAATAGGTAAAATTTATTGCCACCCACTTGGGCTCAACATTTTCAATCTGACATTCAGATACAAAAGGCAAACCTTATGGCTGTTTGTAATTAGCTGATTTCTGCACTGGTAGCCAACAGCAGCTTCCTCTTGATGTGCTTTTTGCACTCTGTCAACATTTCTCACCTACTGCAACATTATGCTGCTCACCTGCTTGTGGTCCTCCCAACTTCTGTCTCCCAACTGCTGCAATGGTGCCCATCCATGCCCACCCCATGCTATCCTGTCATCTACTCTTGCCTCATTTCTTCACTCCACACACACACACACACACACACACACACACACACACACACACACTCACATACACTCACATACACCTGCTATCTGCAGCAATATATTCAGTGCCCACCCTACATCACTTCTTAAATGTACCCTTACCTCTGTCTCCTCTCTTCTGCAATGGTCTCTAGCACCCCTCCTTCCATTCTCTGGCCTCCCCCTTTACATAAAACTCACTTTGCTGCACTCGTCTCAAGCCAGACCCTACTCCCCCGCCGCCCACCACTTTCCACCTGTTGTTTCTGCAATATGCTACTCTACATCTCTCAGGACTAAAACTCTGATGTGGTCAAACAGGAGGAGAACTGTAGGACTGAGCTTCATTGGTTCCTCCTTCATCATCCTGAACTGTAACTGTGGCCACATATCAAAGGCGACCACCCTCTGCTGACTGAGTGAGTGAGCCATGCTTACATTGAAACATGGATTCCCTGCATGAGAGGGCAGATATTTCCCCCTAAAGATACGCTTTAGTTCTCGTGCACTTACCTCCATCTTCCCTCTGCTGCCTTAGTCACCAACCCACCTCCCCTTACCTCTGACTCCCTTCAACATCAATGGTATCAAGCCACTCACTTTTCTCCTGTAGCCTTGCCTTTACTTCCACTGTGCTCTACTGCACCAGTCACCAGTTAGCCACTCCAAACCCCACCACTTCCCCCCGAAGGTTCCCCAATACCAGCCTCTGCCACCCCCAGACGGTCTGATGACCCTGACTGTGTTCCTTGTTGTCTAGTCCCCCAGGCACCAGTGCTGGCAGTAGCAGGGTGAGGCACATCTGGGAGGGACAGTCTATTGCTCCTGGTTTGGGCTTAGCCTCTACCATCAAATAGGCAGAGAGATAAGGCAAAGCTCTTTGACATTTGTGATTAGTCAACTCCTGGACTGGTCTTTCTCTTCATTTCTCCTCAAACTCTCTGATGCAGTAGTCTCCAGTCATACCTCGTCACATTCCACTGTGCTCCACTCCCCTATAGGACATTTTTCCTCTGTTGCAACAGTCTCCAGGTCTCCTTCCTATGTTTCTCCCCTTACTTCTGACTCCCCACTCTTGCCATGAGTGTACTGTAAAACACTATGACACACAGAAGTGTAAAATGGGCACTACATAAAGCCATAGTCAATGATGTTCTACAGAAACATTGCTTCCAGTTTGTCTATAATGGTGGTGGGAGGGATTGATTTTTCTGTCGTTACCTGATGGTCTGGGTTTGGCACCATCCTAGTCAAGTTGTTGGGTGAAGGAGTGAGACAGATTTTTTATTACCCCCAGAGAGGTTGAGTTGGGCAATGGACACACCAGGTAGTTGGGGGAAGGGGAGGTGAAGAACAGGAGCAGATTCCCCCCACTTTCCTTCTTCCTGTATTGTCCCCTTACCTCCTTGTCTCCTCTGCTGCTATATTAAACCCCCACCTCCCCTTAAATCTAGCTCACCTTTGTGTCAAGGGTGTGTAGCCTCCAGCTTTATAACTATAGTCCCCTTTTCTCCAACTCCACTCTGCTGCAATGGTCTCCAATTTGTCTTTGTGTACCCCCTTACTTCCATCTATACATGGCTGCAGTGGTGACCAACCCTTACCCATGCCTCTTTCCACACTCTGCTGCAGTAGTACACACACACTCACACACACGCATGCACGCACACACACAGGCACACACACACACACACATATACACACAAACACAAAAAGGTTACTGGTACTTTTTAAATTATGCCTTACAATTTACTTGTTCTGCTTAGGAAACTTTTGATCTTCTCTCCACTGTATGCCTATTTCTAAGCATCTTCTCCTTTTTGCCTTGATGTAAAGCAATTTGTTGTACAATTTAAAAAAGAAGAAATCACCTCTTTTGTGTTCTCCTCAGAGCTTCTCCCCTCTGCAACAGTATGTTCAGCTTACACGCCACAATGCTTAAGTAAACTGCACTTACCTTTGTTTCCCTTCTGCTGCATTTCGAGTCACCCCTACCACATCCTTCCTGTCACCCCCTCTTGCTCCAGGGTCCCCTGCGATGCAATAATTAAGTCAGGGGGCCACATGACAAGTTGTGTCTCCTGTTCCTCTGGAGCACCTGTTGCTGCTGCACCTGCTGGCCAGTGCCTAAGTTGGATTTCCTGTTCCTCTGGAGACACTGGTATAGCTGCACTGGGTGACCAACTCACACTTTGGTGCTTCTGCTCCTTAAGAGACACTTGTACAGCCACACCAGGAGGCCAATTCACAATTCAATGCTCCCACTCCTTGAAAGATACTGGTACAGATGGGCTAGATAGCCAATTCAAAATTGGGGCTCCCATTCATTAGAAGACGTCCAAACAGCTGTGTCAATCAGCCAGTTCAAACTTTAGTGCTCCCACTCCTCAAGAGACACCAGTATAGTTGCAACAGGATGGCCAATTCAATGTTTGGTGTTCCTGCTCCTTGGGAGACACTGGCACAGCTGTGCCAGGCAGACAATTCAAAATGTTGTGCTGCCACTTTTCAGCAGATTCCCAATATAGCAGTATGTGTAGTAAAATCTCCATTACACTAGCTCTAGATCATCAGTAGCTACTTACCAGCCCACTAACCTGCTCAATGGCTGGCCTTTTCTTTGCATATTGTTTAGCTATGTCTTGTGGTCAGTCACCATGGTCTCTGACATGCTTACAGCAATTCCACCCAACCCATTGTAGTCTGTGGTATGGCAGAACCTCCAAAGTTGCCTGTTTTCAACTGTTCACTGCTTGCACTGCCAAAGGCAAACAATATCAGTCAGAGCCATACATAGCCTTACACCAATAAAACTCCACATAAAGTCAATGGAGCAAACCTGGATAAATCACATGACCAATTTTCTGCTGTGGTATCAATGGGGTATAGCTCCCTACAAACCCCAGTTGAGAAAATCTGAAATAGAAAATAGTTACGATGATGACAAAAGGCTCCAAACTTTTCCTGGTGCTTAAAAAGTAAAGTTCTAAGTATGATGGTACTGTAAATTGCAGTTGTCAGGAGGATTTTTTTCTGCTAGAGTCACTAACAAGAAATTAGATTTGAAGAAAAGGGTTATTGATGTATAGCAATAACATCAGCAGGAACCTGGAGCTTTGAATAACCCATAGAAAACCTATTATTGAGTACAAATTCCCTTTTGAGGCTTAAATTTGAAGCTACTATAGCACCACGTTAACTCTGTTACCACCTTTTCCCCATAGACCCATCAAATGAAGAATATACTGATAACTGGCATATACTCCAGACAGAAAGTGATCTTGCTGTGGACCAGCAGGCTTCACCCTAGCATGAGATATGAAAGGGGAAAGAACATTAGTTATTTATTGATCCTTTCTGTACAACCCTTTCCTTTCCAACCAGCCTGGTTTCTTTCTTTGCCAGCTGTTTACCACCAATGTGGAAAATGCTAGATTTATAAAATTATTAATAAAACAAAAATGTACGTAAACACAGAAGACATCACTGTTCTTGATATTAAAAGGGTTATTAACTGCAATTCACACAGGAGTGGTAACTTGATAAATTATAGTTGTGGGTCATATTACAGCATGTGGGCAAAAGAGGACGTTTTAAATCCAGATGGGGGAACATATTAGGGACAGAGAGAGAGAGAGATGGATAGACATAGACAGACAGATAGATAGACAGACAGATAGGCAGATAGATAGATAGACAATGTTTCGTTCATATTTGTCTTTTAGCTAATTTTACATGTATGGTACCACCTGTCTGGGCCATACCAACCAAGATCCATCACTATAAGTACAACTGCATTATAATATCAAAAAAATACATTTTAGGAATTTGTTCTGTATTTCTATCTTGATATTCATGTCATAATTATTGTTGTAGCTTATGGCTGTGTCCTTATATGCTGTGGCTGGTACTGGCTTACTTAGTATAAGTTTTGTGTATGTGGACCATTTTATATTGTTCTTTATCTTTAGAGCTACAGTAGCAATGTAGACTTAGCTGTTTTTTTAAATTGTTATAAATATTTGTATTTAGTATTAGTACATTTTCACCCCTTCTGGCAACACAAAGTGTGAGGTGATATGATCGAGACATTCAAACACCTTAAGGGCATTAACAAGGTGAAAGAGTCTAACATGTTTAAATATAAGAAAAATAGCAGGATAAGAGGACACAACATGAGATTAGAGGGAGGCCGATTAAGGAGGAATGTGAGAAAATTCTTATTCACAGAAAGGGTGGTAGATGCATGGAATGGCCTACCTCAGGAAGTGGTGGCTATGAATACAGTGCAGGGCTTCAAACAGGCATGGGATAGGCATAAAGGAGCAATACAGATGAGTATGAATAGATAGGCCACTGACAGAGCAAAGGCCGATGGCACATTTATAGGGTAGAAAAAGAAATGGGCTGGATGGGCCTTGCGGTCCTAATCTGCTGTCAACTTCTATGTTTCTATGTTTCTATGTAAAGCCAATTACTAACACAGTTACATAATGTGGAATTTGGAGTTTTTAAATAACCAATTGTGTGGCATCAACTAGTACATAAGATGGCTGTTCTTTTTGGGTGGTACCCTTGAAAAAGAACTAGTGTCTTTTTATGTTCACCCTTACTCAAAGCAAACATGTTGTTATGCAAGGTCCTGCACTTCGGAGCAAAGAAACAGGGGAGGAAATACCAGCTGGGAGGGGTACAGTTGGAAAGCACCATGGAAGAAAAGGATCTAGGGTTGCTTCTAATGGGGAGTATGAACCACTCAGCACAGTGCAGGAAGGTGGCTGCAAATGCAAACAAGATGCTGGTATGCATAGCAAAGAGAATCTCCTCCAGGAACAGAGAGGTGATCTTTTCTTTGTACAGGTCACTGGTTAGGCCACATCTGGAATACTGTGTGCAGTACTGGTGTCCACTCCTGAAAAAGGACATCAGATTGCTGAAGGGGTGCAGTGCAGGGCAACAAAGATGATCCATGGACTGGAGGGAAAATCCTATGAGGAGAGGTTGGGAGAGCTGAGCTCGTATTTCCTGGAGGAGAGGAGGGAATGGGGGGTTATGATCAATACCTTGAAATACTTAAAGGGAATAAACAAGACTAATACAGAAGGGATTTTTCAGATCAGAAGGGGAAGGGACACAAGAGGACATCGGCTGAGAATGGAGGAGGGGAGATTCAAGAGGGCAATCAGGAGACACTTTTTCACAGAAAGGGTGGTAGACAAGTGGAATACTCTACCCGAGTAAGTGGTATTGTGTAGAATGGTGGGAGGATTTAAGAGGGGATGGGACAGAGTGATGGGTAGTTGTCATGAAGAGGGGAGAGTGGGGCAGTTGCAAGTTGAGGGGCTAACTGCACAATCAAGCAGACATGATATACCATGAGGCCTGTTTCTGCTGGCATTTCGTATATTTGTATAATACTGGATTTTGAGAGATGTGTCACTGTTGGTCCAGTGCAGGGTAGTCTGCAAGAGGCTTGACAGTGTCAGACCAATCATCAGCTAGGCTGATCATGACACTCTTCTTGGCTTGTTGAGTGGAAACTGCGTGAAGTTCAAAGAAAAGAGATGCCTGAATCAAAGGACAGCTCTTTCCTTTGATCTGCATAACACCATCCAGCAAGCAGAGCTGATCAGCATCATAATTAGCCTGCTGTGGTCCTCCCACCAACATAAAAACAATCCCTTCCATCCTCTGCCTGGTTCCCCCCCTCCTTCTTAACTTTCTGACACTGAGTTACCCAATCACAGGGTGCCTGCTAGTACTCCCACCATCCCCATTTTCACTGTGTGATACCAGGGAGCTCACCCCCAGTGTCGCCAAATGTAACACCAACACTGGGGTGCCGAATCCCCAGTGCTGGTACCTGAAATAAAGAAAAGCATCCCTTGTAGACTTTTTTTATTTAGTTTACATAGAAATATAGAAAAATAGAATCTGACAGCAGATAAGGACCACTTTGTCCATCCAGTCTTCCCATTTTTCCCTACCTATGCTATTACCACAGACTATCCCCGATCTACAGCTCTTTCTTCCTCCCTCCCTTCCCCTTTCCATTTTGATTCCCTTGTGCTTATCCCATGTGTTCTTGAACTCCACCACAGTTTTCACCCCCACCACCTCCACTGGAAGGCTGTTCCAGGAATCCACCACTCTTTCTGTGAAGAAGTACTTTCTCACATCTCTCCTGAATCTACCCCCTCCAGCTTCACATAATGTCCCCTTGTTCATGAGCACCTTTTCTTTTGAAAAATAATTAGAGAGGTAGTGTACTGCTTAAAATTAATATTAGGCTGGCCCAGTGGCATAGAGGGCTGAGGAACTGGTGCCTTATCTCGGCCCATGCCAGCGACTCGGGTTTGGGAACAGACTCAGGTTGCCAGGGGTCAGCAGGGGCAGGAGAGGATCGAGCGTCCAGAGGACAGCTCTTCTCTCCTGGGGTGGAGGAGTGGGTGATGTCACTCAGCAGCAGCCCCTAGTGGAGATTAGAGGCATAGACTGAAGCAACACACTGCAGGAAGTAGAAAAAACAGGAAAATCCACTCGGTTGTGTCTGCCGGATGACGACTCTCCCACCCCTGACACCTCTGAAACCTCCAGGGAGCCTCCTCCTCTGCCTCAGCAGTGTCCCTGGGTCCTAGTATGAGTATGCTGGGGGATCTCTTCTACCCGGTGCCTTCCCCCCTTGGAGGAGGGGGACCCTCCCAGTGAAGGGTTACGTCCGGAATAACCCAGTAGGACTAGCTGCAATGTGAGGCTAAAGAAAGGAGTGCTCGAGTGAGGATGGCAGAGGTAAGTCAGAGAGGTCTTGAGGAGGCCTGAAGGAGTGGGGGTCACCAGAGCTAGTGGGCGATAAAATAGATTACAAAAAAAAAAAATAACATTAGTCTTTACAAGCAGTCAGCTGTTTCCGTTTATATCTGAGGTACTTTGTCTATTCCCTTTTGTTAATTAGAATATTGTTTACCTGATGTTAGTAGGTGTGATGTGTGGGACAGCATTCAGCCTGACAGCTGACATATCAGTATCTATCTCTATTCCACCACTACATCATCAGCATTGTGACATCACTGACTGTGACATCACTGCTGCTTAGAAACAGCCACTCAGTAGCTGCCAGGTGAGTCACCTGTGATGTCACAGTTAGTGTGATCAGAATAGAAACATAGAAGTTGTTGGTAGATGGGGACCATTAGACCCATCAAGTCTGCCTTTGGCTTCCTACACCCCTACTTAGCTGCCTGCTTGTGTATCCCACAGTGTCTGCCCCATGCCTGCTTGAATTACCCCACTGTCTTGGCTCCCACCACCCCCTCCAGCAGGCTATATCATGGTTCCACAATGTGCTCTGTGAGGAAGAATTTTCTCATTGTTTCTGAACTTTCCTCCCTTAAGTCGAAAGTTGTGCCCTCTAGTCCTGCTGTATTCTTTTACCTGAAAGAGGTTCTGCACGTGCACCCTGTTGCTACTTTTAAGGTATTTGAATGTTTCCATTATGTCCCCATAATTACTGCATTGTTCTAGGGAGTATAATTTGAGGTCATCGAGTCTTGCCTCATATGATTTCTGATGCAAGCCCTGCACCGTCTTTGCTGTTCTTCTCTGTACCATCTCAAGCCTATCTATGTCCTTCTTGAGGTGTGGCCTCCGGAACTGGACACAGTACTCCTGGTGACCGATACAGGGGCATGCTTACTTCATGCTTTCTGCTCATGAAGCCTCTCCCTGTGCATCCCAGGATACCACTAGCCTTTAGTGCTGTCTTTCCACATTGTCTACTGACCTTGAGGTCATCTGATATGATCACCCCTAGGTCTTGCTCCTGCCTGATAGCCACCAGCTGCTCCCCTTCCATTGAGTACAGTTTCCCTGGGTTACGCTTTCTCAGGTGCATGACCTTGCATTTTTTGGTATTGAATTTCAATTGCCAGATCTTGGACCACTCCTCCAGTTTTTGGAGATCAGCTTCCATGCTTTGCTCTCCCTCTGTTGTGTCTACCCTGTTGCCAATTTTGGTGTCATCTGCAAACTGGCATACCTTTCCCTTCAGTTCATCTGCAATGTCGCTGATTAATACATTGAAGAGGACTGGCCCCAAAACTGAGCCCTGCAGGACCCTGCTATTCACTCTCCCCTCCACAGACAGAGTGTCATTTACTGATACTCTCCGAGTTCTCCCATGTAACCAGTTTCTGACCCAGTTTGTAACCTCGGGCCCAGTTCCCATGTACTCCAGTTTTATGACTAGTCTCCTGTGTGGAACGGAGTCAAAAGCTTTGCTGAAGTCCAGGTAAACCACATCCACTGCCCCACCCTGATCCACTGTTTTGGTGGTCCAATTGAAAAAAATCAACCAAGGTTTGTCTGGCAGGACTTCCCTGACATTAAACTGTGCTGAATTTTGTCTAGCTGACCAGTTTGCTCCAAAAAAGCTATGATTCATTCTGTCAGCAGGGACTCCATCAGTTTTCCCATGACTGAAGTTAGACTATCCAGATGGTAGTTACCTGGCTGTTCCTTGCTTCCACTCTTGTGGAGTGGTACTGCTGTTGCACTCTTCCAATCTTCCGGCACCTCCCTTCTCCTTAATGATTTGTTAAAGAGTACTGCTAAGGGGGCTGCCAGTTCCCTCCCTAGTTCTTTCAATATTCTTGGGTGTGTCCCATGTGACACCGTAACTTTATCTACCTTTAACTTGTCTATTTCCTCCAGGACCATTTCCTCTGTGAAGGGACCCGTGTTTATTCCTTCAGTCAGACACATCTTGGTCTGTTACCATCTGCTTCCTCTGTGAAGACTGAGCAGAAGTACTCACTGAGTGCCTCTGCCTTCTCCCCGTCTTGCTTCATGGCTGTCCATCTTTTTTTGTGATTCTAATAATGCCCCCTTTGGTCTTCCTTTTTTCACGTCTGTACCTGTAGAAGATTTTGTCACCCTTTTTTTTACTTCCTGAGCTATCCTAACCTCTGTTTGAGGCTTTGCATTTCTTATCACTTTCCCTGTCTCGTTTAGTTTCTGTTTATATTCTGTTTTGTCCGCCTTGTTCCCCAACTCCTTGTACTTTCTGAAGGCTATGTGCTTTTCTCGCACCATGGTTGCCACCTCCTTGGAAAACCATAATGGGTTTCCTCCTTTTGTTCTTACTAACCTGACAGGCACACTGTGATGTGACCATGGTTATTGTGTCTTTCAACCTTGTCCAATATTCCTCAGTGCTCCCTTCTGTCGAGTTACTAAGGTTATCTCTTAGGCAGGCTTTCATGTTTGTGAATTCTGCCCTCCTGTAGTCAAGGACCTTCAATTTGGAGTGTGTGGAGTCTAAAGCATACCTCTCAACTGTACCATATTACGAGGAATGTTCCTCATTTTACTTCACAAAAGCTCCCTGTTCCACATTGTGAGGACTTGTCCCACATTCAGTATTAAACTTTTAAAGCAAAAATCTATAGTAAATGATGCAAAATATGTATTATTCAATTAATAACAGACTTTCTGAACATAAATGCAAACATTTGAACAGTGTTCTGAGCTTCTTAGGTAAAGATCTGATTAAGTGTTCCACATTTTGCTCATTTGTTTCATATTCTGAGAGGCAATGTTCCACATTTGGGGGACAAAAGGTTGAGAGGTATGGCCTAAAGTCCTTTTTACCCTGAACCATACTGTGTTATGATCACTACTGCCCAGGTGGTTCCCTACTTTGACACCCGTAACCCTGTAGCTGTTTGTGAATATCAGATCTAGAACCTTGTTACCCCTTGTGGGTGATGTCACTAGTTGACTTAGGCCTGCTTCCTGTAGTATGACTAGGAATTCCCTTCTCTTCTGTGATGCCACTGTGTGGGTATTCCAGTCTATGTCTGACAGATTGCAATCCCCCACCAGCACCATGTTCCCTTTGCCTGACATCTGGAGGATGGTTTCCAGGATTTCCTTATCCCTGGCCTCCTCCTGATTTGGGGATCTGCAGATTATTCCTGCCCAATGGGTTTCCGGCATCCGGCCCCTATTGTGATCCATAGATCCTCTGTTTTCCCTAGTGCCTGTTGCATTTCTGTAACATTGATGGTATCCTTAACATAAATAGCTACCCCATGCCCTTTTTCCCAGTGCTATCTCTCCTAAACAAGTCGTACCCTGGGATAGTCACCTCCCAACCATGATTATTTGTGAACCATGTTTTGGTCACGGCCACCCAGTCTAGTCCTGCCTCAGCTATTGTGGCAGTAAGGTCATTCATCTTGTTAGCCAGACTGTGTGGATTGAGGCACAGTGCTGACCACTCTTGATGTGTCTCTTTGTTTGTCATGCATCCTTTGATCTTATTGTTCATCCCTTTGTAGTTTTCCCTGTTTATGGTTCCTCCCTTTCCATTGTGATGGTCAATGCAAGAGTTGGAAAGGGTTTCATGTTCCCAGCTATCTGCTTTTGCTATCCTGAAGTGCACAGATTTGGTGCTAGCTGAAGGGGGAGAGACAGCAGGCTGTATGTGTGCTTCTCCTAGAGCAACCATTATCTCCCCTACTGCTAGTTTAAATGTACTACATGGACATCAAATTTCTGGCCCAGTGGTCTGACTCTCTCTTTAGTCAGGTGGAGGCCAACAAATTTGAAGAACTTTCCCAGAAGTTGCCCCAGTTTCCGACGAAGTGGTGCCTCTTTGTGTGACACCAGTCTTTGAGCCCTGCATTGAGTGCACTTATCTCTTTATCTATGATTTTCTGCCTGTTCTTCCCCTTTTCCCAAACAGACAGAATTTCAGAGAATGCAATGCTTGATGAAAATGAAAACAATTCCTCACTGAGCTGCGCAATGTGCTCCTTAACCTCCTCCACCAACTGGCTAGCAAGGTCATTGGTCCCTTGGTGGACCAGGATGTTTGAGCCCTCTTCTTCCTTTTAACTATATTAACTATTTGATCAGTATCACTTCAAGTGGATGCATCTGGAAGACATGTGACCTGCACATCTGCATGTTTGTTTTGTTTCAGGTGGGGATCCACACTGAGAATCATGGATTTTCATTTTTTCCTGTTGAGGTTTTGTTTATGATGTTGTTTTGCTATCCTTTTACATTTGGCATTCTTTTGGCCTGAGATGTCCTCCATTGGTATGGATGGTAACAATGCTAATGATGTAGTGGGGGGCATAGAGACAGATATGTCAGCTGCCAGGCTGAGAACTATTCCAGATATCCAGCACAATATTATCACACAGAAAACTTTCCAATGAGCAAAAGGGAAAAAGAAAAATACTTCAGAAATAAAAATGTACAACTGACTGCTTTTCAAAATTTGTATCATTTTCTTGTGTGTCTGTTTTGGTTCCACTACAATAGCTGTTTAATTCCAGTAATCCCACCCTCTGTCACATATCTCTCCCACCTCCCCGTCACTTCAAGAGCCCATAGAGGTTAAATCAACACTGAAGTGCTCAATCCCCAGTGTCAGTACCTGAAATAAAATGGAGAAAGACAGCTAAATTCATAGGACTGCACCAAATAAAGTATAAAACACAAACAGGACACTGACCTTCACCAAACATGATTTCTTTGACATCACATGAAATGCAATATGAATTTTTCATTTTCACTACTGAATATTAAAGTAACAAAATACTTAAAATATGCACAACATACATTTGTTTTTGTACCACCTGTTTTATTCTATGACAAATTTTCGCAGCCAACCTGGATAGCTGGCAGTGGATTTTTACTCCCTGAAACTTGCATCCTGCATTACCGGATACCCTCAACTCCTTGATCATTTGGTTTACATCACTGCAGGGAGCCCTACCTTGAGCACTACAGGTTATGTATCACCCAACCGTTGAGTACTTGAAGCCAGAGGAAGGCAGCTCACAAACCTAGCCCTACCCTGCAGATGATGTGGCTGCAGTCCTTGGGTTGCTGCTGCCCTCCTCTCCATATCTGCCTCAAAATGCAAATGTAACTCACTGGATGGGAGCAGCAGTTAGCCGCATGAGACTGACTTCACCTGCCAGTGGTGTTCCATTACTAATAGCAGCGTGTCAACAGATGTTGGTCATGTGAGGCTCCAGCAATGCCCTCTAATCACTACCATGCAGCAAGAACTGATTTTTCTCTGCAACACTGTGAAGCAAGGGATCCCATGAAGGAAACTCTCCAAACAAAACAAAAAACAACCAGATTCTGTCTTTGGAATAATAGACCCAGTACACGGATTGCACCCTCCATTGACCCTTCAGCACTGTATATGTGAGCTACCTTGCAGATAAGGAAATTAGTATGTACAGGTATCACAGTTTAGTGTGACAACAGTGCCTTGACCTGGAACCACAGAATTTCATGGGACCACTGCAGTACCCAGACTATGGTGACTACCATCATTACCATCATGAATTGGACAACACGTGTCCCAGTCAGGATACTGACCAGCAACTGCTGCCTATGGGCAAGCTTATAAGGGATGGACCTCATACATGGCTGAAGAGATCACTCATCATCACCATAGGCATCCTGGCCTTGGCAGCAGCTCTCCAGTCCCAATCACCTACAACCCTCTGTCCTGCACCCCAAGTCAAGGGGTCATCCAGGCCCTTAGCAGCACCAGCAGCAACAGCAGCAGCAGCACTGCACTCCCTGCTGAGCCTCTCTCACAGCAGGACATGGAGGCAACCCTAGGAGAGAATGAGGAAAGCCTTCCCAGCCCCCTTCTTCTTCCTCCTCATATTCCTTCTCATGTAAAAGCTGCCATTTAAGGCAATGTGTGGGGGTGGGGGCAAAGGGTTTATGTGCTACAAAAATGATGTTTCCTTGAAAAGTTAAAGAACATCACAATAAACTGAGACTGGTGGGATTTTTGGTAGTAAATTGCTTTTCAGGAGCCCACATGATCAAGATAAAAATAATTCCACTGATAACTAGATCAATAAAACAAGTGCCTTAAGGACAAATATGCTTTTTTATAGGTTAGCAAACATGCTAGAAAACAGAAAGAATATGGTCCTTGACTAGATGGTACAGAATATGGTTATGGCAAGGGCTGGGTAACTGAGCACAGCATAATATATGTCCACTAGTATGCGAGAAACACAAGCAGACACTGTCTATGTGGATTGTTCTAGGGGATCTCTTATTTACTAATGCATCATTTCTGATAAGGCCTTTAAAATGAAAAGATGCTCTCACAATACATTCATTTTAGTCCAGGTTATCAGCTCTAAACAATTTCATAACCAATTATAGTCCTGTAAATCACTAAATGATGTCTCTTCTCACTTGATTCTGACCACTGAGCATGAGCTGGAATTAATATCTTCAGATACACTGCTCTGGTCTCCTGATCTCCACACAAATCAGTCCTCTATTCTATTGAATATTTTTCTAACACCTCCATTTCCCACAAAGAAAGTTTATTTGTAATGATCACTTTTATGCATCAGACAAGTCAAGTATATCCCTGACTTCATTAGTTTGGGACAATACACAGCTAGAAAACTAGAGAGATTAAGAAACAGACAGACAACAAAATGGACCCATTATCAATGTGTCTGAGAACTCAGAAGGATGAAGCCCAAATGTCAAAATGTTTTATTTTCTGTGAAGCCCACCACTCCTACTGGTCAGCTTCAATGACACTGGACAGAAGGTGTATAACATCAATGGAAGCTGTTAGCTCCTTCATAACCAACAAAGGAGGGGGACTACCTTAAAGCTGTGTTTACATGACTACAGTGCTATAACATGTGTGCTTCTCCATTCCTGCTGTGATCTCATCAGTTATGTCCAATCACTGTTCACAAAGCCCTCCCTGGCACTGATGCAGGTTGCACCAGAGAAGGGCTGTGGGGCTGGGTTGGGAACAGTGGAGGATTCTTGAAGTAGCTGCTTTTCAGGGCTGTGGGTGGAGCCTACAGTGCTTCAGTCATCGATCAGACTGTAGCTCTAAAATGGCTTTCCGTGAAACTTCCTTTTTAGACATTTGGATGTATTCCTTCACAGCTGCTATGTAGTGCACTCCCCCTCTGATTTTTACTATTTGTTGCTCTACGTTAAAGGCATCTGAAAGGGTGGGGGGTGCTACTGCATTGTACCTCAGAACTTCTCAGGATATTAACAAAAAAACCTTTTTAAACTGCTGTTTCGATCATCTGTCCCGCTCAGTCTAAGAGAGTTCTTCTATTTCTTTCAGCAGCCTAGGGGTTAACTCTCATTTTCTCTGGCTTTAGTGAAAGCGAAAGTCAGACTCAGTGTCAGATTACAGATAGTGCAATTGCAGTCTGTTAGCTGTCATTCCTTGGGCAGGACAGGTTGCACGCAGGCATGCATACACACACACACACACATGCAGCATTTACTAAGGAAAACTGTTTTTATTTATTTATACAGGGAACCGCTGCCCACGATTTAAAGCCCAGATGCAGTAAATTTAAAACAAACACTTATTCACATTAGATAAAATGTTTCAAACTGAGAATGTTGGAGCTTTCCCCAAAAGCTATCAATTACTTTCACAACAAGGGCAATGCCTGTTTTACAAAGATAACAGATAAAGAGCCCATCAAGAAAGAGAGGTCTCTGGATTTATTTGGACACCGGTCCTGATCAAACAACTGGAAACAGAAGACTGTTTTTTTTCTCAGTTTATAATATGATGTACTGGGTGTGTATTTAGTTGCAGGGTCATGGCCTTGAAGGAAGTAATAATATTTATGTAACTCATTCAAGATTCCATCAGGTGGTCAGAAAAAAGTTTGAGATAATTTGTGCAAAAACTAACAAATGAAAGATGCAAAAAATAGCATCTGTGTGTATGTGTATGTATGTATGTATGTATATATATATATATATAAACCTCTAATTTATTTGCAATAAATTTGTTTACTATTATCTTTTAACAGATTGGCTGACTTGTGATTATTAATTTTGAGTATAGTTCATGAAATAATGGGTGTGATGTTTTGTTATTTCATATATTCATATCATATCATATTTCATCTCAGAGTCAGTGACTCAGCAGGTTGCACACTGGCCTCTGAGACTGGAAGATCAGAAGGCTGGGGGTTCTATCCCCACACCAGACATGTGAGTTAAAGAGCTAGTGTACTACCTAAAACTAATATTGGATTTTAAAAGCAGTCAACCATTACCTTTTATATCTGAGGTACTTTCTCTTTTCCCTTTGTTTAATTAGAAGATTGTTTACCTGATGTTAATATGTGTGATGTGTGGAACAGAACTCTGTGTGGCAGCTGACATAGCTAGCTATACTGCCCCCACTACCTCACCAGCATTGTGACCTCACTGACTGTGACATCACTGCTACTTAGGAACAGCAATTCAGTGAGTGCTAGGTCATTCACCTGTGATTTCACTGTCAGCAAAATCACAATGCTGATGTTGTAGTGGGAGGCAGTAGTGCTAGATATGTCAGCTGCTATGCTAAGAGCTGTTCCACACATTCACCACAACATTATGACATAGAAGACTCCCTGATGGGCAAAAGGAAAAAGAAAGGTACTTCAGAAATAACATTTTATAACAGACTACTTCTTAAAACTTATATTATTTTCCTGTCTGCCTGGTTTGGCTCCACTAGCTCTTTAAATCCCAATACTGACACTGTAATACAGCATGGGGGGGGGGGGGGCTGTACTCCTGAGGTGCCGTCTTTTCTGTCTGCCTGTTCAGGTGGATGTTAAAGATTTTATGGCACTTTTCAAAAAGAGTAGGAGACATTTTTTATTGCAATACAAAAACAATAGAAACAAACACTAAAATAAACATATTTCAAGAAACAAAACACCATCAATACTCATAAAACAATACTCTTGCATTTTCTTCAGTATTAGTAAAGAAAAGAAAAAAATACTATTTCAGACAGGAAAAAAAACAAATAAATCAAAGTACACAGATATAACATGCAGAGAAAAAAAAATCCACAATGAATAATAAACAGGTCAGTACCAGGTCCAAATCATAATATACTGACAGCTAGGAAAAAGAAAATAAAAGAAAAGAAAAAGAAAGGAAATTCTAAACTTCTGTTACCCAGCCCAAAGGACTAGCTCTTGGAGTACTATTCACCTCTTCCCTGGTTCATCATTCTACCCAAGCTATCCCTCTCCATAACGGAGTACACATCATCTGTCCCAAAGTATTATTCTTGTATACATACAATTTATCCAGCTCTTCTTGTATCATAAAAATCAAATCCTGTTCTGTCACTACTTCCTGTCTTAAGCATTGTTTACATCTAATCTGCCAAACAGCCCATTTAACAATTGCAAAAATAACATAGATGATGCTTTCTTTCCATTTACCTTAGTTGTTTGGAATGTGCCCATATACCAACATACCATACATCATCTTACCAAATACAGGTTCATTCCAATATTTCACTAGAGTTTCCCAAAACCCTTGTATAAATGTGCAATCAAAAAATTAGCATTGCATGGTTTCCCATTCCCCAGACAAGCAGTGACTATACACGTCCTTTCTTCCATTATTTTATGTTTATGGTTATCCCTAATGTTTACTTTCCCATGCCCACACAGCCAAATTGTGTCTTGCATTTTTAGTGGAATTCTTGCCTCTGTCATACAGGTCAATCTTGACTCTTCCTCAACATCAGCATTGATATTAAAAACTGGTTCAATATAATAACATTTTTCAACCAATTCTGCATAAAATCTCTTTTCCCAGTACTTATAACCCAAGTTAAATCAATGTTCCATATTAGCAAATATCTTAAAGTGGTCTAAATGTAAAAAGGCAGCTGCTTCCTTCACAGTCCATTTTCCCTTTCCTCAGGCTGTAAGAAAAGCTTCCTCCAACGAGTGCATAATTGCAGCACCCATATCCATCTTACCCAGTATCAGGGGCTTAATGTTTGTAAAGAAAAAAATACCAAAAAGAAAAATCAAAGGTTGCAACATATCCAAACCTCCCACCTTCCACTCCCGATATGTATGGGCACGTTTAACTGGATTCAAGCGACTCTCCCAGACCAAGGTGAAAAATAACCCCATAATTTTCATATGCATTGCAAATGGCAGAGGATACACATGTGAAACATGTAAAAAAAGAGGCATAAAATCCTTTTTTTCTCATCTTCCAATTTCACCATTTCTGTATCTTTTGATTGTCTACATCAAATGCCATTCCCCAGTTTTTGTCTGCCAACTCCAGTGTTCCAAACAAAATCCCTAGCAGTTTGATGGGTTCATTTGAGGTTGGAAGTGGGACATCAGGGGCATCTGGTGTTCCTCCCCCCAAAAAATTCAACTTTTCTGTCGATTAATATGCATTCCTGTATATGGTCCAACCAGTAAAAAAAGATCCAAGGCTCGTTTTCTGGATTCTTGGTCTGCTACTGTAAGTACACAATTATCTGCATAAGCTGTAGTCTTTGGATACACTTTACCCAGATGATTGATCATTGATTTTATCTCTGTCATAGTTTCTGTCTGTCTCAGAACTGGGTCCAAACTAAATACATGCAGCAGTGGACTAAGGGGACAACCCTGTCTAATGCCATTTCTAAGATATAATGGGATCCCTAAGTGCCCATTCACTAATGGTGTTACTTGAGCATCTGCGTACAACAGTCTAATCCATTCAATCAGCTTCAAGGGGATGTGATAGTGTTTTAAGACCCTCCATAGGTAGTCATGCTGTACTGCTTCAAAGACAGTTTTCTGGTCCAAAGACAGAAAACAGCCCTTTACGTCCCCACTACGACTCCACACAAACACTTCCCTGATGAAAATCAGGTTTTGTTGGATGGCTCTGTTTGGTACCACACAGGATTGTGAGGCCGAAATAACAATCTCTGCAGCTTTGGCCAAGCAATTTGTCAAAATCTTCCCTAAAATTGCATAATATATGTTAAGGAGTGTAAGAGGTTTCCATTTTCTTGTAAGTTTAGGATCCCCCTTTTTGTACAAGAAAAAAATCACTACTTTGGTCATACTTAGCCACAATCTATTTTCCTGTTGGGCTGCCAAGAATACCATATGAAGAACTGGGGCTAACTCCTCAGTGTATTTTTTATAAAAATTGTTTGGGATCTCATCTTCTCCCAGGTAAAGTGTGAGATGACAAGTGCTTTATGGCTTCTTGAACTTCTGTCAGTGAAATACCCTTTATTAGTTCATTTTGCTGCGCTGGTGTGAGATCCAGAATCTCTAACTGAGCCAAAAAAAGGGGGGCACCATTCCCTCACATCTGGAAAGTCTGTCTGACATGTTTCTGTACCACTTGTTGAATGGAGCCTTGTATATCTCCTTTTTGCCCGTTGTGATTCATAAGAGCAAGTATGGTTCCCTTTTTGAGTTCCACCTGATCCAAATCATATGGATTAACATGCTCCTTAGGCCCCCTGGTGGCAAATTTCTGTTATTTTGCCAAATTCCATACTTTTTCCCTCTGGTATGTAATCATTTGTGCTTTAATATTCACCAGTTGTGCTCCCAGAGCGGTTGCCACTCCTCCCATATGTGATACTATCTGAATGTACGTTGCTGTCAGACCAAGATTTTGAGTGTATTTGTGTCAAGCGGATTTCTGTGATCTTTTCTGTGTAAACTCTCTTAAGTCTCTTTTAATATCCTCCTACCACTCCAGGAGCTGTCATATAGAAACCCAGTATCCCTTCTGCCTGAAATAAGATTTTTATTTCCACTTCATACTGCTTATCCTGCAAAGTTAACATGTTCATTCTCCAGTAGTTCCTACCAACAGTAAGCTGTTGAAAGGTTCCAGTCATCATCTTTAGTGCCAAATGGTCTGATGTTTCCAGGGGTACCAGTTGTACCGCCTGCCCGGCCAACCTTTCAGAAATGAATCAAAAGTTTATGAAATATATGACTCGGTTATACATGTAATTTCTCATAAATGTCACACAGCTTATTATTCTGCAATATCGTCCGCAAGGCATTAGTGTCGCAATATACCTTATCAGTTTTTCTCCCCCAGTCCCTGTGCGTAAGACCACAATTAAAATCCCCACCCCACAAAATAAATTTGGAGGTAAATAAGTAAGGCTCAATCTCCCTAAAGATAGTAACCCAATCTGCCTTTGATTGTGGGGCATATATGTTAATTACCCCTTATATTATGTTATGCAACAATAGGTCCAGAATCATGCTTCTCCCTGGGTGTAAGTCAAGTATTTTCAGGAACTTAACCTTCACATCCTTAAAACAAATCCCCAAACTCATACAGGTGTCTTCACTGATAGGCCAAAGGGATGGGCCCCATCCCCATTCCTTCTGTGTCTGAGAAATTTCAGCCAACGAGTGAGATTGAGTGTCCAGTAAAAGGAACACATTCCCACCCCAGCCCTCCAAACTAGAAAAGGTAGTCAATCTTTTCTCCTTAGATTTTATGCTGTTGACATTTGCAGTAATAAGACTGATGCCTGCATTCATTTAATTTATTAAAGTGGGGAAAAAAAACACAACATGTCATGCACTCATTTCCTTTTTTTCCGCTTCTTCGGCTTGGGTTTTCTACGCATAGTCCCTTCTCCAACTGTCTCCTGCGATGAGGAAGTCACTAAGGATACATCAGACTCCCCTCCTACCTCTTCCCCTTCCACATCTGTTAATGCTTCATAAGAGTTTGTAGATATCAAAATTTCCATATTGTTAGAGGGAGTAAGAGGCAGCAAGGCCTTCTGCCCAGACCTCGACCTTGGTACTCTTTTAAAAGGTATTTCAGAGGATTGTTCTGGAGGGGGCATATCTTGTAATACTGATTCAGCATCTCTGCATGACCTTCCAGTATCAAGAACCGGGTCTGGGGTACTTGCTGGTCCTGTCCCATGTACCTGAATTATAGAAGAAGAATCCTTTCTTCCTGCCAAAGGGGATACTACCTCTGACCCATCTATGGGCGGTATGGCAGTGTTCCATACAGGAATAGGGGTAGCCATCTCAGGAGGTAGAGGGGGTATCTGTACCTCTCTATGAGAAGCTACTCTTGCTTTTGCTATCCTCTGAGGTTTTGGGTCCAAACCATTAGCATCCATTACCAAGTCCAGGAGCCTCATTCCTTCTTTTTGAGCAGTGTCCACATACATATCTTGTTCAGACTGTACTATTTTGTCCATACTGTTGTGGGAGGCCCATTTGGAGTACCAGAAAGTATGCCCCATACCCTCACAAAGGTTGCACCTCATGGGTTGATCACAATCTGTGCCAATATGTCCCACTTCTTCACATAATCCATATTTCTGTTTATCGTAGACATTGCTAAGATGGCCCACCTCCTGTCATTTATAACAAGCTCTAGGCTCTCCTGCATAGAATATCACTCCCCTGTCTCACCCAAAAAATAAACTGTTTGGAAGTTGAAAAGGTAACACTGCTTCTTGGCACAATGTCACCTGATTTCTCCAACCCCCAGTCCACAGGTGTTCTTTATCCAATATAGGCTCTGGGTATCCCTTTACCACACAGTGTTGATTCATCCAGTATGTAATATCTGCCACATTGACCCCTTCATCACAAAAGATTATCATAACTCTTTTAAAAAGGGGCTTTGTCAAGGGTATTGCCAAAAGGGTATCCACAACATTGTAGACTTGAGCTGCTGGTATTGCTTTCAAAAGCGTTCCAAGCCTGCTGGGTGTTTAAAACTAATATAAAAAGTGGAGTCACCCGACATGTGTATCAGGGAGTAAATTTCATAGGCATAATATTTCATACTATTTTTTAGTAATGCACATCCTACAAAAATGCGGTCTGGGACAATGTTCAAGTCACCCCTGAATTTTAGGTGAACTGCACTGCGCCTAGCAGCAGGCTCAAGTACGGACACCCAGACATTCTGCCTTGGCCCTGTATTGAGTTGTAAACCCCTAGACTCCTCCGGTATCCAATTCTGGTCCCTGTTGACACCCTCCCCTTCTCTCATTGGGGGAAACCCAGACTGGCACCTCTCACCAGAAGGAAAAAGTGGAGGTGGGGGGGGCTCCGTTCCTGGCACTTCTGAATCCTGTTCGAGCATTTTAATGCACCCTAAAAGGCTAGTTTTGTCAACTATACCTTCTGGTGATGTCATGATCATTGGACTGCCTTGTCCTGGGGGAGGGGCTGATGGACTATGGGAATCATTAGGCCCTTCTTTGGGAATAGGGGTCATATCCATTACTTCATCCACAATGGTGCTGCCCAAATTTTGGGGTAAATTATCATCCCACCCTTGTCCATCCAATTTTCAAACCCATCCTGCTTTCTGCAGGGAGTCTATCACCCAGTCACAACTATCTGAAGAGATGCCAGCCATTGAATTTGTAAAATCACTGTTGGAGTTAACATTCTGAAGAAGCTCCCCATCCTGAGGTAAACATCTCCCTTTCTTCCCTTTTGCTTGCATATCTTTATTGACTGATTTTTTTCCCTGCACTTCCAAGGCCAGGCTCTATAATACCAGCTTTAGAAGCTACTGCTTCTCTTCTTGCCTGTGTTTCAGCCTGCAGACCTCCCGTGGTCTGTACCATACGCACACTCCTCCCCGCTCCCATCCAATACATTTACAGTGCTTGATTCCTGTACCTGAATGCTCAGAGAGCTCTTCTGGGGTCATCTGTTTTGTTTCCAACCATAGAATCTTCTCGTAGGTCTAGCGTGATCAGGCCCGATGTTCCTGCCTGTACACCCCGATCTCCATGCTCCTGTTCCCTCCCATGTAGTAGGAGAGCATTTTCCAATTTGTTTCTTCTTTTCAAAAAACAGCACTCTTCCTCCTGTATAAGGTGTCACAAATCCTCATCCACAGGAGATACTGGTCGTGTTTCCAAACCATCCAGCTCATTACTCTTGTTTTCCGACTGCCTTTTCTTAGAAGCAGTAAGTAAGGATGCCTCCAATATTTCTGTCATTTCTTGGAGTAAACCCAAGTTGGCCTCAGCATTAGGAAAGGCCAGGGAGGAGACCAGCTCCTCGGCCCTGCAGACATCCATGCTCTACTGCTTTTCAGAGGGACTGGCCATCTCAGCACTAGTTACAGCACCCTCTACCAAATAGTAGAGGCATTTCCATGGTACCCTGGCCAAATTTCCCCCATTCACTAAAAATACCACCAACAGCTTAAACTGGTTCAAGTAAGGATTTATGCCATGTTACAGTTTCAGTTGGTTACCATCTGTACCCCCCCCAATCACCCCTGGAAAAGGGACTTCTAGTTTTAGTGGGCCTACCCTGTCAATAAAATTCAACAAATAAATACATTCCTCATTATGCCTTATGGATTCCATAGAAATCCAACTCATTTCAAGGCCATCTTGATGTATAATTTTAATACCTGACTGCAGATCAGAGAACTTTTCCTGAAAAAAAAAGGCTGACAACATATTAAATTTAAATAAACAACAAAGTCACAAATAAGGAACTAGTGGCTTATGGAAAAATCTACAGGGAATTATACAGGGATTTGATGCTGCCTCTACAGGGACAAAACAGGGAAAAATAAGGGCTTGTTACAGGAAAATGGTTATTTGGATCTGGAAGCACTGTAGTGATTGTGACTAAACGACACTATATGGCACCAACAAGAAAATAACTTTGGTCATTTGGTAGCTCTTCACAACCCTAACGGCTCTGGCTAGAACCTGTTATTGGAGCAAGCACTGCAGTGCATTTACACCAATACATAATATGCTTGCTCCAATAAATGATCTCACACCTGAGCAGGAATAAAAACAGGATCCAAACCACTCCTAGCATGGTCTGGTAAGTCACCACACTGCTGACTTTGTAGTGAATCAACCCGTGTGCACAGGTTAATTTTCTGGAATTGTGGCAGTGTAAACATGCTTTAAGAGAGCTCTGTGGAACTTACTGGGCTACAGGCTCCAGTAATATATTAGCATCACAAGGGAGCCCAACGCCTGAGTAGGGGGGCACTTTGGTGCTGCAGTCATGTCCCCACAACTGCTTGAATTACTAATCTCAGCTTTTTTTTATCTGAGTTGATCTTCTGCTCCTTTAATGAAAGAATCATTTATTTTTGCACTGTGTTTCTGTAACTGCACAAGTGCAACAAATGCTTTTTTTTTGTATAGACACACACACATACTTTTTCTATATTGGCAACGGTGATGGGGATGATATCACATTGTAAACTTAAAATATAATAATTTCAATTTTTATTTTACAAATATTGTTGTCTTAGTTTATATTACACATCACCACTTTATTATACATACCTTTAAACCGTGCCATTGAAATAAATCTATCCCCTAGCCCTTCTCAAATGAGAACTTTACAGCACTATATAGAAAGTTGCAATAGTGTGCTGAATTTTGGATACCAGGCAGATGACAGATGGCAATGTATTTGGGTGTTACCACCACTTGTGTTTAATAAATGGACAGAAAAAAGAATAAAGTAGAATAAATATGGTGAGATTGTTATTCATAAGGCATTTGTAAAGGCAGGAAAACTAAGCCCCAAACTAAACGTTACAACAATATCACATCAAGGAATATGAGAGGACAGACTGTGGCCTACAGCTTGATAGCCAGTACATTAATGAGATGAGCTCTTCCAGCTTTTCCTGGAAAACAAATCAGTGAACTACAGTAGCTGTCATAATCCCACCCTTCTGGATGTTTGAAGAATGCACTGCCATCCACTGAAATGCAGCCCCTTGGTTCAAGTCCGTGTGTTGGTATGATAATAGTGCACCTTGTTTGTTATATGGGATGAAAGCACCTTCTGCCATTTGTTCAGTGATGGAAATTCAAACAGACTCAAACTGTTGTGGCTGGGGGCATGGCAAGGGCTAGCTTTGATAAGCTCACTATGCACTGCATTGTTCTAGCTGGTGTTCTCCATTCAAGAGTCCCTGTTGGGTTCTCTCAGATCAGACATGTAGCTGTGTAATGGGTGGGGTGCTTTTGTAGTGATGTATACGGAGACTGTACCTGAACAAAGTGATCCCACTGGGCATGCAGCACTGACCTACCTAGGTACAAAAGTCAGCAGCAGCACAGATCTATCCCACTGTCAATCCAGCTATTGCAGACATCACAGGAAAGATCAATTGTTCCTGCAATGGTCCTAGAAAACTAGAATTATTGAATAGTTTCACCTTTCATTGAACCAAAACACACACACACACACACACACACACACTCTCTCACACACTCACACACACACATATCGATCTTTTTTAGGTATTAAACTATTCAAACAAAGAGCGGCAGGTTGCAGAAAAACTGACAGAGTGAAAACATGCATTCTTGGGGTGTGGCTATCGTTCACTTATACACACTCTGACAGTTCCACTGGAATGATGTTATTGGCCAGAATGCCTTTAAGCTAAGCTCCTCTGACCACCTGGTGGTATAGCCCCTGACTATGCCCTGTGATTTCAGATATTTCTTTCCACTGGAAGAACAGGTCACCATCTTCATGCTCCTACTTAGGATTTTCTGCGCCATAAGCAAACCTCTTTTTTTTTCAAATGTTTTCAAATTCTTGTTTCAAGTTTCATGGTTATTTTGACTCTGTCTCCAGACCAATGATGGAACACAAGAAATCAGGAGTCCAATTCTATGTTAAGTGCCAGCAGTAGATTTTGGTCACTGATCTGCTTGATACATGTGTGGGTGGGCAACATGACATGGCCTGATGTGTCCTGTGCTTATCCATGCTTCCTTCATCCCTGGAGGACAGGAAGGTCCAGTTCTTGATGGGTTGGTTTTCAGAGAGTGATCCGAAGGACCACCCTAAAGGATGTAGGAAGGCCCCAGCTGCATCCAGGTCAGCTACGGAACTTGGAGCCCTTGAGGCAGAAGCTGTGGCTGTCACAGTGAGCACCTTCTTGGTCTCAGCACTGCTCCCTGGGGCCATTGTTAGAGAATACTTCATGCACCAGTTCCATGATAAGTGTCTGTCCCTCCAGAATGTGGGGGAGAGCCCTGGCCTCTGTGGTTCAAAATACAAGTGCTCCTGATGCAAGTTGTCAGACCAGGAATGACAGCGGTCCTTCCACTCCTTCAACTTGTCCAACCACTTGGCAGCTGTCAAGCACCCCTTGAGCTGAGAGGCAGGTCAGAAAGATTGAGGGCTCTTCAGCTATAATGTAGAGCTAGTTGATTTTGACTCCATTTGAGGAGGCTATGGAAATCCTTCTTCAGCTTGTAAATCAGTTGTCAGACAAGGTGGAGGAGTCAGTCTCACAAGCCTTGTTGCTCCTGGTCCTCACTCAGGAGGAGATGGACATGTTGGTGGCCCCAGATGATCCATTGTGGGACCAGCCTCTGCCTGGTGTCAGGTCTTCAATGCCTATGTTGCTCAATGTAGGTAAGAGTGTAATTGACAGCCATCTGCAAGAAGACCAACCTCTCCATTGGCCAGCCAGTCAATGGTTGAGATCATAGTTGAAGTGTTCATTTGCTCATTCCTGCTCAACTGGGAGGCATCACCATAGGTGTTTCTCAATCCCTTCATCATCAGGTGAAGAGAGGCACCAATGCAAGATGCACTGGTGCTATGAGGAATTCCTCTGGCAGCAGTGGGTAATCACAAGGCAGGGTCAGGCTCTATCCCAAGGACCTCTGGTCATCTGGCAGTTGCCAGTGGTTACCCTGCTTGTCCATTTTTCATAGGTGCTCCCCACACCTACTTCTCCACTGATTAGGGTAGAGCCACCACCTTGACAGCCACCAGGTGGTGCTCTAGCCAAGGAGACTGGCCATTTGGCCATTGGCTTACCAGGCAGGTTGTCCATGAGGCTCACCCTGGGTGAGCATTCCTGGGAGGTTCGTGGTGAGCAATGGCCAAGGGCTGTTTTCAAAGAGTCATCAGACAACTAGTATCAAGTGTCTGTGGCCTCTTGAGGAACTCAACTATTTCACCATAGTTCAGTTGAAGAGCCTTCCACTCAGCATGGCCAGGTGTCCTTTGGTGGGCTGCTCCAACTTATCTCAGAGTCCACATCAAGCCCACTTGAGGCAGTCCAGCAGGGGGTTAAATACCCTCTCACAGACATTTTAGACTAGGATGAATTTCCAGAGGGTACCTTTCCTGTGGATGAGACCATTTTGTGACAAGCCTTGTGGCACCTTGGCAGCATCCAGTATCCTGTCCAGCACCCTCGGCACATATGGTCTGCAAGTATGCTGCCTGCACAGGCTCCCTTTCAGGGTTTTTGGACCAACCTTTTGACAGAAGGTCTGGTCACGGATTCAGTGTTCCATAGATTCAGACACAAGGTAGAGCTGGACAAGCATCTGGACAAGGAGTCCTGAATGATTGACCACATCACTAAAACAGTGCATGCTGTGGCCACTCTAGGTCTCCAGCAGGCTAACTATGCCATCATGATGCCTAACTGTAGTCATTCCCGGATGGGAATCTTTGATGCTGTCTTCTCTCACCTCCATTCTGAGTAACAGCTGGCAGTGGAGCTCATCAGAGACCAGGATCAAAAACTGGCTAAATACAAGCTCCAGACAGCCTTGGACATGGGCAATCCTTGGATCCATGCTATGGCAGTGCACTCCATGCACTGTAAGGCTCAGCTGCATTTGCCCACCTATATAGTGGACACCCAACATAAGCTGGCCAATGTCCATATGCAGGGTACTGACCTCATTGACCCTTGTGTGGAAGGACAACTCATCTGGAGTGAGAAATCCAGTGCCATTCTTGACTCCATGACTTCGCCCCAGAAGGATCAGAAGAAAAAGCCTAAAAGGACCGCTTTTTAGTACTTGTCCTTTCAGCCACAGCCTCCTCAGCATCAGCCCCAGCAGGGGCAGTTCCAGACCATGTGCCCCAAGACAAAGCTGGGGGCTCAAGGTCCAAAATTGGGGGGCAAATGTAGTGATGCCCTTCCAGGATCAGCTGCCCATGGACTGCAAAGGCTGTCCAGTGATGGGTTAGGGGGTCATCCCTCTACCTGTTCTGTCCCTGACTGCTCTCCCATCTGAGGCTGCTACATCACTTCTGGATATGTTGATCTGCTATCACAATTGTCAAGTGAATGTTGGACATAGTGGGCAAAGGATTATCTCTAGACTTCAAGGATACCTCCTATTGTACTTCATGGTCCCAAAGCAGATGGGGGGGTTCTGGTGCCCCATACTGGATCTCCACAATCTCAACCAATACATGTAGAAACACAAGTTCTGGATGGTCACCATGAGCCAGATTATATGACCCTGGGAGCAAAACATGTGGTTTTGCTCCCTAGACCTCTAGGATGCATTCTTCCACATTCCTGTCTGTGGGTCCCTCTGCTGGTAACTCCATTCCTGAGTGGAAGGGGTCCTGTACCATTTCCAGGTCATGCCATTCAGCCTCCCTTCTGCACCAAGGATCTTTGACAACTACATTACAATGGTGATGGTAGTGGCCTACCTGTAGTGTCTAGGGGCCAGAGGGTAACCCTACCTGGATGACTGGCTGATAGCTGGTCCATCTAGACAGACCATGGAGAGATCCACAGATCTGGCTCTCCAGACCTATCAAGGCTTAGGCCGATTGGTTAATTTGGACAAGACTGAACTGGTACTGAAGCAGGTGATCATGTTCATTGGGGTGAACTTGACTCCCTGCAAGATTAGGCCTGCTTCTCAATGGACCTAACAGAAGATCTAACCTCCTTTGCTTGATCATTTCAGGTTTTGCTCTTGTGCCCTGTGCAGAATTTTCTGTGGCTGCTGGGGAACATGGTGTTCTGTACCAGAGTGGTCCACTGAGCCTGCTGGTAGATGCACCACCTTCAGTGGTAGCTGGGCTGTCAGTGGTCCCAGTGGCTAGGTCACTGCAACCAGCCAATCACAGTGCCCTAGCTGATGTTAGATTCTATTAGTGCTGCGCAGAATGCAGAATTCCATTGGTGAAATTAGTGCAGAATGACCATTCTGCCAGTGGAATTTCAACCAAAATTTTGCTGGTTCTGTGGAATTCCACCGACTGTGATCCATAGAATAATATTCCATGGAACAGCATTTTTCTGTGGAAAATTTCCACAACAATTTCTGCAGAAAATATCAAGATCCACAGAATAATATTCTGTGGAACAGCACTTTTCTGTGGAAAATTATTCCATAACTATTTTCCATTGCAGAATTCTACCATTCCATTTCTGGCAAAATTTGGCAGAATTTCAGCAGAATTTTATTCTGCTAAAATTAGAAAATTTCGCACAGTACAAGATGCTAGCCATACCATCCAATGGTTGCTTGTCCCAGAACATCTGGAGGATGGAATCCCATTTCTCCAACCAGAGCCAACTATCATGCTAATGATGGACATATCTCTACTAGGGTGGGGAGCACACCTAAGAGACCACACAGCCTATGGTTTCAGGTCCCCAGGGAGTCCTGTCATGAAATAAACCTGCTGTAACTGTGTGCAGAGTAGTGTTGTGCGGAATTTTCAAATTCTGGTGGAACAAAATTCCATGAAATTTTTGAAATTCCATCAAATTTTACTGGAAATGGAACCACGGAATTCCATGGCAGAAAAATGCAGAATGAGTCTTTCTGCAACAGTTCTGTGGAATATTATTCCATAGATCTCAGTATTTTCTGAAGAAATGTTTGTGGAATAATTTTCCATAGAAAAATGCTGTTCCACTGAATATTATTCCTTGGATCACAGCAGGTGGAATTTCACAGAAGAACCAGTAAAATTCTGGTGGAAATTCTGCTGGTGGAATGGTCATTCCACACTAATTCTGCCAGCAGAATTCCACATAGCACTAGTGCAGAGTGCTTGGCTCTGACAGAGTTTGCTCCACTAGTTAGGGAGCAGGTCATCCTGCATGATGTCTAGTGGCAAGTGGCTCCTCTCACTTCTGGCTGCAGGAGCAGCACAATCAATGACCAGCATATTGAGGGCCCCCAGTATCACCACTACAACCCTTCCTGCCCCCATTACAATCTCCTTCTTTAGAATGATATCTGCTTCCTCTCTATAAGTGGATCTGTAGACCACTCCTAGTCTGATCTCACCCCCTCCAGTATTTTCAGTTGTACCCACACTGATTTCACCTCCCCCCTCTTTGATAGTTGAGTTGTCTGTGGCCTCTTTTCCCTCTCTTAAGTACAGGGACAATACCTCCTCTCCTCTTCCATTATCCTAGCCCTCCTGCATAGGGAATAGCCTGGGATCATAGGATTCCACTGGTTCCCTGCCATACTTGTTTCTTTTACAATTTTGATATTGAGACTTGCTTGTGATGCCAATGATTAGAGTTCACTTATTTTGTTATACAATCTATTGGCATTCAGGTTAACTGTCCCCCCATTTGCCCCCCCTTTTCTGTCTTCTTATGTCTTCTGCTTTTTACCTGTGTCTGTCCATACCCCCTCCCTTGTACCCTTAAAGCACTAAGCATAGTGCAGAAAAGACAGTGGGGGTGGTAGATAGAAAGCTGGGGTGCACAGGCAGAGGGATCAGCAGCAGACAGAAGGAGGAGATCCTACTGCAAGTACAGATCCCTCGTGCAGCTTTATTCGAAGTACTATATACAGTTCTAGTGTTCACATTTGAAAAAGAACAGGGACTATGTTAAGCCAGTCAAAGGAGGGCAACACAAAAGATTCAGGGACAGCAAGATAAGGCCTACATGGAGAGATCCAAGGACCTCAAGCTGTATCCACTGGAAACCAGTAGGTAGAGGGGGGGAGTCTTGATTGAAACTTTCAAGTGTTTTCATGGGATAAACAAGATTGACACCAGGGAATTGTTCATGATGAGCTGGAACATTGCTGCAAGGGGATCCTGAAAGAAGCTCCAGGAAGGAGATTCAGAAGGGATATCAGAAAGCATTTATTTACAGAAAAGGTGGTGGATAAGTGATCAGGTTGCTGGGGCCTGTGGGCTGTGTCTCATCAATGGAGGGATTCAAGCAAGAGTGGGCTAGACCAATGGGCTTGGGAGGATAGCAGGAGCAGATGACATGTGGGAGGGGGCATGAGTGACAACTAGGGCATTCATATCATCCCATAGGTAATACAAGCAGACCAGATAGGAAAGTGAGCATTTTTACTCACAGTTACAATATTTCCTTTTTTTTCTAAGTGAGCCACTGATACTGCATCCCTGTAACACAATCAAATTGACTGTATAATGTGGACGTATGCCTTTATATCTCCAATATTGGTTTGCATTATAGTTAATGAGGATTGCTCTGTGTTATGTTGTCCTCTGCAAAAAAAAAAAGCAGATAGGATTCCATTTTCTTGAGTACTGGAAGAAGAACTCACTGCCCAATAGATTACATCTAAATTTTAAATACATGGCAGTGTGGTGAGATTGAAAGAATGCAGAACCATCAACAGGGTGATCCCAGATTCAAATCTCACCCATGCTGTTGACTTCTTGAATGACCAGGAACAAGTTATGGGGTCTTCTAGTGCTTCAGTTTGCTCAGCTACAAAGCTGGGTAGAAGTTGTACTGTGTTGTAGAAATACGCTGACTAAACAGACTGCATAGTGACAACTATGTGTAAGGTAAAAAATATTTTTACTGTAGATAGGTATCCATCAGGATGTTTTTCTTTTTACCATAATCCCTTATCTGAATTTAGTCTTTGTTCCCTGTCTATTGCATTCATTTGCATTCATGTATTTACCAATTTTTTTGGCTAGGAGCAGAACATTGAGCTGCTAAGGCATATTCTGTGAAGATAGGATATGGAAGAATAAGACAAGAGTCACAAGCAAATAAAATACAGTGTGATACAAACAAAAGTTACAGTGTTGTGCAAAGGTAGTGCAATACAGCCATTGCAAAATGAATAAATGCTAGTCAGTGGCCAAGGACAGTAGTAGTGTGACAGGATATACTGTAATAAAGTGAAGAGTGCAATAGATTAATTATTCCAGTGTCATACAAACTTATAAAACAAAATACCAACTGATGTCAGAGCAGCAACTGATTTGCAAGGCAGTAACAGTGTGTCAGCGTAATACTTGTACCAAGACGTGTTTTATAGTTAAACTTTTTTATTGAAAAAACAGAACACAACAGAACAACAAATAACAAACAGTTCAATAAATGAAACAATGAACCTTGTAGCAGCCCTTACAGAATACAACCCATAAACTGATGAGCTAAGGCAGATTGGAGGAAGTAAGAAATACCTTCAAACCTGGAAGGGCAACAGTGCTCCATCAGGTACACGGATAGAAGAAAGTATGCACAAACATTATACATGGAACATTGAAATGGTTAAGACAAGAAAGTGTGAATTTGACCCATCTTGGGATACTTGTAATAACATGAACCAACCACTAGAACAAGGAGAATACCAGCCAGGTTAGATCCTATATAAATGGAAACCACAGAGAGGAGGTTGTCGGGGGGGGGGCTGGGTTACGTATGAAATCCCCCACTAAGCTGAGATCCTAACATGGCATTATGGAACCATTTGGTATTCAAAAGTGGGGCCTACCTCCAATAACATTTTGATGGACAATTGGAAGTAAAGTTGGACATTTTTTTTCAAATGAAGCAAGTTGCCCTACAACTAAAAGCCATTTGGATAATGAAGGGCATTTGTCAGATCTCCAGTTATAAGGCAGGAGTCTGGAGGCAACCGTCTCAACTGAGGTGAGCCATAGAGCACCAGGATTATTCTTGGACAGATAGGGAGGGACACAGCCAAGGAGCACAGTGGCACATCCACCTGCGTTGCGTTCCTCAAGACCTTTTGAAAAGTGCCTATAACTTGCTGCCAGAAGGGTTGCATGATAGGACAGAGACACAGAATGTGATAAAGTTGGGCTGTGGATTGATTAAAGTGCCAGCACCGTTCATAACTCATAAGGCCCATCTGCTTAAGGATCGGGGGTGTTCTGTACCATCTCAAAAGGGTCTTATTTTTAATCAGGTTGCTTCTGCCATCTCTATAGACTTTATGAATCCTTTCTCAGCAGTGAGACCATTACGCATCCAAAATGACAAGGTGCAGTTCTTATTCCCATTGTTGTTTGGCCTTTAGAAATGGGTCTTGAAGGGCATTGCTTAAGGCTCAGTATATTCTACTGGTTCTGCCCTTGGTAAGAGTACCCATTTATACAGAGATGGTGTTTACATGGGAAAAGGGCACTGAAATGCTCACAACTGATCTGTAAGATTACATCCCTAATCTGTAAGTATCTCCAAAAATCTCACAGGGGAACATGGTATCTCTCTTGGATGGAGGCAAGAGTCGATAATAGAGGAACTGGGAATCAAAAGATCTTGAACCAATTTGATGCATTGCAGATCCCAAAACTCCCAATGGATTGTTGCCCCAACAACTTTGACTGGGGGTTATGCCATAGGGGGGCATACAAAGAATTGTTGGGTACCTAGAGGCCAGTGAGGCACAGGACCCAAGGCAGTATGGGTTCATAGCGGGAAGGTCATGTCAGACGAGTCTAATTGATTTCTTTGACTGGGTGACCAAAGTAGTAGACCAGGGAGGGGCTGTGGACATGGTCTACCTAGACTTTAGCAAGCCATTTGACACAGTCCCACACAAAAGATTAATAGTCAAATTAACCAGCCTGAGAGTGGGTCCCAGGGTAGTAGCCTGGGTAAAACATTGGCTGGACAACAGGACACAGAAGGTAGTTGTAAATGGAGTCCACTCTGAAAAAAAAGGGGTTACAAGCGGGGTACTGCAGGGTTCAGTACTAAGTCCACTCCTTTTTAATGTCTTTATAAGTGACATTGCAGAAGGACTGGAAGGAAAAGTATGCCTCTTTGTAGATGACACAAAGATCTGCAACAGGGATGATACACAAGGAGGTGTGGAAAGGATGAGAAGGGACTTGGCAAGGTTGGAGAAATGCTCAGAAGTATGGCAGCTTGGATTCAATGCAAAGAGGTGCAAAATAATGCACCTAGGAAACAAAAACCCAGTGGAAGACTACAAAATGGGGAAGAGGTAGTAACAACAACAAAAATGGAAAAGGACCTGGGAGTAATCATATCAGATAACCTTAAGGTTAGTAAGCAATGTGAGAAGGCAGTAGGGAGGGCTGGGGGGATACTGGGATGTATAGGGAGAGGCATCACCAGCAGAAAACAGGAAGTTGTTATCCCTCTGTACATACAATTGGTGAGACCCCATCTGGAGTACTGTGTCCAGTTCTGGAGACCCCATCTCTGCAAGGACATAGACAGGATGGAGGCAGTCCAGAGGAGGGCAACTAAAATGTTGCAGGGTCTGCAAGAGAAGCCATACAAGGAGAGACTAAAGGAGCTTAATATTTATACCCTTGAGGAAAGGAGGGAGAGGGGGGACATGATAGAAACTTTTAAGAACCTCAGTGGAATCGACAAAGTCCAAGAGGGTAGCATCTTTCAGAAAAAAAGATGTGCAAGAACAAGGGGACACAATTTGAAGATAAAGGGAGGACAGCTCAGGGGCAATGTTAGGAAGTATGTTTCACAGAGAAGGTGGTGGATGCATGGAACAGCCTTCCTGAGGAGGTTGTGGGGTCTAAAACTGTGGGAGAATTCAATAATGCATGGGACAGACATAAGGCAATTTTTGTGGGGTGATAGGAAGAAATAGGCTGTTGGTTAAATAGGATCTGCAGCTTATCCTGTAGGTAGGGAAATGGGCAGACTAGGTGGGCCAAGCGGTCCTTATCTGCTGTCAAAGTCTATGTTTCTACTGCCAAGGATCGGGGGTTTACCTAGGCCCTTATGGACCTTCTGCCAATATGATCTTGAGACTACCAATGGGGAGTGATCCCCCAGCAGAGGATGGGCCCTGAGAAAAGTAGTACTGCTGGGGAAGCCCCCGTATGATGCCAGTTTCTAGGCAGTGCCAAGTGATTAACTGAGCATCAAGTGGGAAGGACCACTGTGATGTTTGGCCTATGACATAGGCCATGTGATAGCCCTGGAACAATGGCAACCCCAACCCCCAGGTTTCCGGTGATGTTGGAGTTTTGAACAACTGTATTTGGGGGGGGGGTTGCCCTCCCAAAGAAACCTGCCAATAGGTGTGTCCAGTTTATGAAACCATCTACAGAGTATTTCAATTGGGAGGTGGGCAAAGAGAAGTAGAAACTTGGGGGCTACACTAAGTTTAAAGGGACATTGTCAACCTCCTTAGGCATCAAAGAGTCCCTAGTTTAAAAAACACATTTTATGGGTGCTCATAGTCTGTAAAGATTGCTGATGGTGCTGGATGCTTAATTCTGAGTCTATCTTTCTTTTTAATAGTGGAAAACAGACTACTCATCATACTGGTGTTACCACACCAAAACATGCTTGTTTACATTCCTTGATCAACTTCCACTGCATCTTTCTTGGACTTGGGATCACCTACACACAATCTAGCCACTCATGATGCAGTGAGAGGAGAACAGACTATTGCATCATGAGTAGCTACACTGTTTGGGGGTGTTCATAATGTTCATTAAGTATGCAATAAGAGTTGATCAAGGATTTGAAACAAAACAAGGTTGTTTACATTACACCATAACCATGCATTTAAATTCTACTAAGAAAGGAAGCAGATAAATCAAACAGCAAAATCAGTGTATTTTAGAGAAGGTAAGCTATTATAAGAGGTGTTTCTCCTCTAGAAATATTGGGCCCTATTCATGAAGCCCTTCTGCTACACGCGGAACTGTCATAGAAGTGGGAGCGCAGCTGCACGCCGTGTAGCCAATGCAAAAATGTGTCATGCACAACACAGCCCGACACCCCCCCCAGGAGGCTAGGCAATGACAGAGAAGGCGCGCAGCAACATGAAGGGGCGGGACAGAGCCAGAGCAAGTCAATGGGAACGCCCCTTGACCCCACCATATATGGTGATGCAGAACCACAATGCACCAGCAATAGGCACAGTGTGTAAGAGATGTCTGCGGAGAACACCAGCAGCAACTGTGGGCATGAGGAGCGGGCGAAGATAGCCACCACATGCCCAACCAGCAATGCCAGTGGATACTGCGTAGCGGCCGGAGGAGACAGTGATCACTGAACTTCATGGGGGCACAGGTGGCCATCCTCATGACTGAGATCCACCAGCATTATGGTGTGCTGTTCAGGCAGAGCTTACTGGGCAACCTGGCTGAAACAAAGGCCTGCATATGGCTGGACCTGCAGTTGGCAATCAATGTTGCTGGACTGGAAGCAGGCAAACTGGCAGCCATCAAGCACAAGTGGTGCGACCTCTGGTCCCAGGTGAAGATGGCTGAGCAGGGCCCAGCAGTCACAGGGTGCCACAGGAGGTAGCCCGTCACACCCTGACCCACCACCAATGCCCATAGAGCACCAGGTGGCAGACACCATCAGTGATCTCTTCACAGACGGTGAGCCAGATGGATTGACAGCATGCCAGGTGAGTGTGATGTGGGGGTGCACAGAGCACAATGACAGTACCATTATACAGCAACAGTAACTGGTCACCTCTCACACTTCACATCCACAGTGCTGGACTAAGACAGTGCTGGAGAGGGACCATCTGGCATCAGAGGAGGAGGAGGGACACAGATTGTAGGAAATTAAGGTGGGTAATGGCACTAACACAGGGCATGACACTACACATGACGGACATGCAGTTGTAATAAATGATGCCCCCATCCCCCACACAGGGCCACAGCAGCACGGAACTGGGGACATGCAAGAGGATGACACCCAGCAGTCTGCCATGCCCAAAGACCATTATGGTGGGGACCAGGGACGGACTCCAGAGGGGCAGCCACAGGTGGAGGGAAGCGGCCCTGACATGGGTCAGCACACCCAGGCAACCAAAGATGGAGAGACACAGGAGAGCATCATTGGGGCAGAGCAGCCATAGCCTGGACCAGACTGCAGCAGTGAGGATGTCTCTTGCCACCAGAGCACAGCTGCGTCATGACCATGTGTACCTCAGTATCCGCCACAGCACCTGACTAACATTAGCTGGACACGGGTGCCTCAGAGGGCCCACCTCCTGAAAAGCACTGTTGACAGGGTGCCAGTGGCTCTCCCCTTGCTAGCTATTACCCCACCCTCTGTGGGCTGGAGTGGGACCACCTGCAGGCAACTAGCGAGTGAACAGAGGGAGTGCACCACTTCATGGAAGTCATGGTGGGGTCCGTGCAGGTTCAGGAGAGGCTCACAGAAGGTGTGGCCACCAGCGTGAAGGTGCAGGAGTGGATGGCAGAGGTGGTGGCCAGGGGGGCCCCTGCACAGGAACAGACTGAGGACACCCTCCTAGCTATAGCCGCCCACCTTGCTGCCCACCAGGAATGTCCTGCTGCACCTGTTATGGCTGCAACCATGGCACTGGCCAGTGCACCTGACCCCAAGCCTGTGGAACCACAGGTGAGGCATGACAGTGCCAAACAGCTCTCTCAACCTGCAGCGAGTGGCATTCGGCCAGAAACTGGCACCAGCACAGTGACATGTCGTTTGCACCATGTACATGTGTCCCGGGGGCCACAGATCTGGCGGGCACAGCACACTGCATGACAGTGGATGGAAGAGGATGCAGAAGTAGTGGGCACCCACTGAGGCTGGAGACACAGTGAGGCAGTGGGGGTGACACACATGCAAGTGACTGCCACGAGCACACCACCACCACCACCGCACACCCCACCCCCACACCACAGCACACATGCCAGTCTGAAATGTCACCCCATGGACCAGTGCCACCTGGGAAGGGCACTGGGTATTGCACCACAGGCCCATGACATGCCACACCTTGGCACTCTGCCCCGCACACCCACCATGCAGTACACACATGGTATGCACTGCATGAAATGGTGTGACCTCAGTGGGGCCCACAGTACACCACACACACGCGCTGTGCATGGCAGCCTGCATGTGCCAGGTGCATGCCAGTGGCACAATGCATTTGCAACCATACCATGGTGCACACCACGCACATGCCGGCTCAGTCTGGCACACTCATCATTGCCAGATGTGCTCCACCGTACCTGCCGAATGTGCCATGGGCCATACGATGGCACACATCCAGTGCCACCATGCATCCCACTTCTTGGTTGTTCCTTGGTGGCACCCTGTCACCCTTCACAGGTGGCACTGGTATATGGCGTTGCTGCGATGGTTCCTTGACGTCCTCCTTTGAGTGTACGTCAGTGGGCTCTGGCACCATGTGGCATGTGCAGATGTTGTGCAGCATGGTACAGGTGGTGAACACTCTGCATGCTATCCCTGGTGCAAGCATCATCGTGCCACTCATGAGGTCCAGACATCACAAATGCATCTTTAGCAGCCCCATGGTACATTCCAGGATGCCGCATGCCCATACATGTGTTGCACTGTATGCCACTTCAGCAGTGTGCCGTGGAGTCAGGTATGGTGTCAGAAGTGTCATCCTCAGTGGGTACCCACTGTCACCTATGTAAGTGGGGTGAAACAGAGCCATTAGTGGTGCTTGAGCACACATGCAGTCAACATATCTGCATGCCATGATGGGGGTTCACCCAACAACCAGCTGTAGCCCTCCAGTTGCTGGACCAAGTGGCATCTCAGGCTGCTGTTTTCATAGATGTATGAGTCATGGCATGACTCTGGGTACCATGCCTGGACATTGGTCAGAATGCCTGTGGCATTGCAGATGACCTGAAAGTTGATGCTGCGGTACCTCTTACAATTCCTGTAGGCCTCTTCATTGTTGGACAGGGTGAGGATGGGCACATGCATGCAGTCAATCACACTCACCATGTTTGGCATGCCATACCACTCCAGGAATGCACCCTCAATGGCCCTGAGCCCTGCCTCATCTGTGGGGAACACAATGTGCCTTTCCCGGGTGCTGCAGCAGGACATTGGTCACTTGGTGTAGTGCACATGACACCGTGACACAGACGACTGGCACACCCCTGTCACATCGTCCATCACCCTATGGAAGGTGCCTGTGGCATAATACTGCAGGGTGCACTGCCGCCTTTGTCTCCAAGGACATGGCCATGGAGTGCTCAGTAGTCAGTTGGATCACATCCTACACAAGGCCACAGATTACCATAGCATGCCGTGGTTGACCTGGTGTGGCTGTAGGATGTCAATGGGGTGCAGCATCTGGGCAATGAGTCGTGGCCTGAAACACCATTGATGGTGCCTTGGTCTACCACGATGCTCAGCAATGTTCTCCTCAAGGAGGACCATATGTAGTAGTGCCCCATGGCACATCACACTCTCAATACATGTACCACTCATAGTGATCGCACTGTGGTGTTGCACGTCCACATGTGTGTGCCATGCATTCCATGTGGCATGTCACACATGCCCTTTAGGGTGTAGAGTGCCCATGTGGTGTGTGCGTGCCATCCATGGGTCACTATTATAGCTATGGATACAATGGGGAAGCAGCTCCAACCCTGCTGGCTGGGGAGGTTCGTGGCAGGTTCACCCTGCCACGTTGTCTATATTGGGTGGTGGAGTCCACCTACCAGGATGGGCTGCCAGTGGGTAAACTATGGGATGTGACAGAGAAGAGGCAGGTACTCATGGCCCTGTGTTGTGTGTGTGTGTGTGTGTGTGTGTGTGTGTGTGTGTGAATGGTGCAGGGGTTCAGGCCCGTGTCAGTGGCATGACTGCAAATCTTTTTCCCTGTGTTTCATTGCAGGGGACCCAATGTCAGAAGATTGTGATGGTCCTGGAGCACTGGGAGGTGGGTGGACCCAGCCCAGTGTGGGTGGTAACCCCAAGGTGGTGCCTGCCTCACGACCTCCGAGGGAGGTTTGAGCTCTGGAGCAGCATGGAGGATTTCATGTACAGGGACAACCAGGGTAATCTATGTGCCACACATGCCCTTCAAGGTAGGTGGCCCCTGGCTGTATGTAAGCATGTGGCATTGCTGGTTCTGGGGCAGTTACAGGTTGTTGGGTCACTGACATCAGTCCCCTCTGTCTTCTCTTGTCATTTCAGTGCTACCAGGGACCAGTTAGGAGGATTGTGCTAGAGGAGCATGAGTTCACGGACTTCATCTCCCCCAGGAACTGACCCCATCCGCCAACCTGGAGGTGTCAACGGAGGAGGACTCGGACTGAGATGGAGGCCCATCTGTGCAACTGCCCCCCCTTTTCACATTTGGTGTTTTATGCCCTGTGTGGGCTTTGTGGTTGGTACCAGTAAAGGCGTTTGCATCCAGCTATGTCTCATTCTTTGCCCTGGCATAGTGTGCATGTGTGGACGTGTGTGTGTGGGCATATGTGTGTGTGTGTGTGTGTGTGTTTGTGTGTTCTGCATGCTTCTGTAAATGGACCATGTAGCATGCTTCCAATGTGTGCCTGCCTGTTCACCACAGTATGCCATGCCGTGTGTCCAGTTTGGTGGCACCTCCTGAGTGGCATACAAGCCATCCTGGGGCAGGCCGTATGGCCCGTGTTGTTGCACATGTGGCGGTCACACATGGCAGGTATAAGGCACATGTGTGGCCACTGCCGATGTGCCTTGCATCACTTTGTGCATGCCTGACATGTCATGCCGCAGCGGGCAGTGCTGTGCCCCCTCTGGCTTGCTTCACTGGCCACTCCTGTCGTGTGTGCAAAGCGCAGGCTGGTTATGGCTGTCTTAAAAACATGTATCACATACGCAGGGACCCAACATGCCTTTCTGATGCAACATGCATCGTGCATGTGCATTTGGGGAGCCCATGCATACAGCATACGCTGGAACACCCCTGTGAGGCTGTGTATCCTCTACGGTGCACATATTCACAAGGCAGCTCTGTGCACGGCCCTATGCATGGGTCATGCATACCGCATGGGGGCTGCTTACTTGTCTTCTGTGCATATCAGTCTATGTGCAGGAATTATACACCATGCATAGGGCCTTGTTGCCATCATGCATAGGGCCCATTGTGAAGAAAAACTGGTTGACAGTGTCCCTTTAATGGCATCAATTTCCCTAGCTAAGGATAGGTGCAATGACTTCCGCCTTTCCATATCCATGTTGGGGGAAGCAATCACTCACTCAAAATTAAGAGGAGCCAGTTTGTTGAGGTTTGGATGTAGTTTTACCTCCAAGTATGAGATGCCCTCAGGTGCCCATTTGAGGCCCATGGCTAAAAAGGGATCCGGGGAGCAAGTCTTGTTGAAGGGTAGAACCTGTGTCTTAGATGGACTGATTCTTAAGCTAGAGACAGGAGAAAATTTTTGTAGAAGGGGGAGGACATTATCTACTGTGATGAGCAGATCATCAGTTTAGAGAAAGTTTTTAAGAGCATCAGGCCCCATTTATGCTCCTTGGATGGTTGTGTCCTCTAAAATGGTAATAGCTAGAGGCTCAATAGTGAGAATGAAGATAAGGAGAGAGAAAGGAAAACCCTGATGAGTGACTTTTCTGCAGAGCAAAGGGGGAAGATTTAATTCCATTCACAAGCACTGCAGAAAGTGAAGATGCATACAGAAGGTGCACCCAGGTTCTGAAGCCGGGGCCTATACCAATCTTCTCTAGGGTTTCAAGGAGACAGGTCCATTTGACAGAGTCAAAGGCCTTCTAGAAATCAATGACAAGTGTCACGTCTGGAGTTGGGCAAGTTTGTACTTGGTGGATAAGCGAGATCAAGGCCCTGATATGGCCTGAACTGATCCTGTCCTTGACAAAACCCACCTGGGAGGGATGGATCAGACCAGGGAGTGCAGACTCTAATCTGATCACCAACACCTTCTTCAGAATCTTAGTGTCTGCACTGATAAGAGAGATGTGATGATAGCCATCTGGGGATGTTGGATCCTTTCCCTTTTTAGGGAGAACAGTAATGACTGCTTCTCTCATTGACTGAGGCAAGACCCTGTTTTCAAGGGAATCCTGGAATGCCCTAAGGAGGTAGGCTCCAATCTCCTTGTTGACAGCTTGATAAAAGTCAATTGGAAAGCCATCTCCACTTGGGGCTGAGTGTGAGTTCATGGCTTTGATCAATGTGTGGACTTCCTCCAAGGAGATTGGTGCATCCAGAGTGGGATGGTAGGGATGGGGAGAGTCTATAAAAAGGCTCTAATAGCAGTAGGTGTCGGTGTGGAAGGAGATGCATACAGCTTCTCTTAAAAACATTTCATAACCTCATTTGTGTCTCTTTTTTTTTTGGTTTTGAGGGAATTAGTGGAGTCTTTTAAGTCAGCAATTGTGCAAGCAGCTCGATGGCACTTCAGTCTGTAGGAAAGCAGTTTGCTAGATTCCTCCTCTCCCTCCCAGAAGGAATAGTGAAGCCTCCACAGCACTAACTCTGCTTTTCAGGAGGAAAGGAGATAATTTAATTTGGTGCTGGTACTGATGAGTTCAGCAAGTAGATGGGGGGGGGGCAGAGGAGCTAATCAGCTTGTATAACTTTTCCAGACCTTTAGCTCATCCTCCAACTTAGCCTGTTCTTCATCTCACAGCCTGAACCTGTGTGTGGCAAATGTAATTATTTTCCCAGGCATAGCTGCTTTCAAGGCTTCCCACAGTGTCGAGTTTGAGACCATACCATTATCATTCATCTCCCAGTATTCTGAAGCAGTTTGTTTGTGCCACCCAGAAAACCCTTTATCCTACAGCAACAATGGATCCAGACTCCAGGGTGGAGATTTAGCTTGGGGAGGCCCCCACAGCAGGCTAATCTGTAGGGGTGCATGATCCAAAATGATAATGGGATGAATTAATGCTTGCATGAGATAGGGTAGCATGTCCTGGGAGATAAGCTAGAGATCAATCCTGCTGGAAGTTCTGTGGGGGGTAGAGAAGCAGGTAAATTCTCATACTCTGTGGTGGTGTGTCCTCCAAGCATCAAACAGGAGGTTTTCCTGCAATAGAGTGTTGACCGCTTTCAGTGCCCTGGAGTGTGGTTCATTGGTTCCCCCACTCCAGTCTATAAGGGCATTTAATGTCAGATTGAAGTCCCCACCCACAGACATAGGAGACTGATTAGTGTTCAAATCCACCAACTCCTGGTTAAGCCTATGAAAAAATGCAGGATCATCTGCATTAGGGGTACCGTATATAGATTCCCCAGAATAGTCTGCCCCTCTGGTGTAGAAACCACCACCACAACCCATCACTCTTCGTTGTCAGACTTAACTTTTGACATAGACCATCCTAGATCCTTGTGCAGCAGCAGCAGCAGTATTGACACCCCTCTTCTTTGGAGGAAGTGGTACTGTGCAACTCCTCCCCTACCCACCCTCTTCTCAGTTTTGCAGCCTCAGAGGCAGTGAACCTCATTTACTGTGGAAAGGCTATGTGTGGTTTCAGTTTCATTAAATGAACCATCACCAATTTGGGGCTGAGAGCAGTGCCTACAGCCCTTTTGGGATTGGCTTGTAGCTTATAAAAATGGCAGATCATGGAACCTTCCTTTGGACATTTTGAAGTATCCTTCTGAAAGTGCAATGGAGCTTGAAACCCTCCGCCACAATTGGCCACTACTGAATAACAAGCCGCACAATTTTGGCTGTTACTTATGCATTCCAGGGCATGAACTTTGCATGTGCAACTCATGCACATGCACAGTTCTGTGATACTGTCATGTTGTGAATGGCAAAATGCCATTCACCGCAACTATGCATGTGCAAGTGTCGCACATGTGCACTTGCATCAATGCCGCCAGCAGAAAACCCTCCCACTGCTACTGCCCTCCCGCACCAACATTAGGGTTCTCAATCTCAATGTCAACATTATGTAGCCCCCCAACTCATGTGGCACACTGAGAGCCCACCCCAGTGTGCCACATGCCCCAGTAAAATAACAAATGGTCCCGCAACGTCTTTTTATTTTTTTTGTTTAACCTGTCAAAAAAAAACTCTCTCTTGGCATTCTCCCTGCCCCCTACCCGCAACCCTCACCCACCTACTGTGCACCCTGCCTCCCCACACCCCCACTTCACCCCATACTTACCTCCAGAGCTCGGCGTGATACTCTTCGGTGGACTGGGAACATGTCTGCACTCTTCAAAGCCGACCGTAAACTGAGGAAATGCCGTTAAGCTGTATAATGGAATAAATAGTGTTTTTTCCAACTTTAATGCATATCTCAGTCATGTTTTGGAACTGTGGCACCAAATTTTCAACATGGGGTTTTTGGGACCCCTCCTCGTGAATTCTGGAACGGTCATGGCGTTAATCGACCCTGAAAGGTGACTATGTGGTCACTGTGTGGAATCACCTTTTGGTGCTGATTAACAAAATGACAGTGCCAGTGTTCATGAGGTGGGCTCTCAAAAAGCCTATGTTGCAAATTTGGTGTAAAAAATCCAAAAAATTACTGATTTACAAGTGTGCATTGCACAGTTGCTATGCACATTTGTAACTTTGTGAATTTGCAATATTTTCACGCCAGATTTTCAACATTGGTGTTTTTTCACACCTCCTTGCGAACAGTACAGCTGTCATTGTTCACATCCTGGCCAAAATGTGTTTCTGCACTTCAGGCACAGAATAGCACGGTCGCTGTAGGAAATCAGTGTTCAGGACAGATTAAAAAAAAAGACAGTGACTCTGTTCATGAGTAAGGGTCCTAAAATGCCTATGTTAAAAATTTGGTAACAATACTCCATAAAATGACTGTGTTATGAGCGTGCATTGCGCAGTTTGCATGCACACTTGTAACTTCAGGAATTTATACTATTTTCACTCCAGATTTTCACCATTGCCATTTTCCCACACCTACTTATGAACAGCACAGCTGTCATTTTTCCCATCCTGGCCGAAATGTGTTTCACACTTGCGGCACAGAATAGAGCAGTTGCTGTGGGAAATCACTGTACAGGACAGATTAAGAAAATGACAGTGGCAGTGTTCATGAGCAGAGGTCCTAAAATCCCTATGTTGAAAATTTGATGATGAAACTACATAATATGACTGTGTTACAAGTGTGCATTAAACTGTTTCTGCGCACCCTTGTAACTTCGCAAATTTGTAACATTTTCACACCACATTTTCAACACTGGCATTTTTTCACACCTCCTTATGAACAGTACAGCTGTCATTTTTCACATCCCGGCTAAAATATGTTTTTGCACTCCTGCCAGAGAATAGCACAGTCACTGTGGGAAATCAGTGTTTGGGACAGATTAAGATCTACCGAGTGAGAGGGGGGAGTGACCAAGGTCAACTGAGCTCTGTCAGGACTGCTGCGAATTTCTTTGTGGGCAGAAAAAGGCCCCAACGCAAGAGTCCAGTACAAAAGAGCAGGCTGCAGCACTGGGAGAAACAGAACGAGAAAGCGAGTGAGGGAGAGAGAGTGAGCAAACTCACCAGAATGCTGTCAGGACTGCTGCGGATTTGTTTGTGGGCAGAAAAAGGTGTCAATGCAGGCAGAGGCCCAGAACAAAAGGCCAGCCTGCAGCGGTGGGAGAAACAGTATGGGTGGGTGAGTGAGACAGGGGGACGGAGTGAGCTCAACGGAGCTCTATCAGGACTGCTGCAGATTTCTTAGTGGGCAGAAAAAGGCACCAATGCAGGCAGAATCTGTACAAAAGGGCAGCTTGCAGCACCAGGACAAACAGAATGAGCGTGTGAGAGAGGAAGACTGAGCGACCTCAATGGAGCTCTGTTGAGACAGCTGCGGGTTTCTTTGTGGACAGACAAAGGTGCCAACGCAGCCAGGAGCCCCGTACAAAAGCATAGCCTGCAGTGCCAAGAGAAACAGAACGAGCGAGTGACAGAGCTGTAGTGAGCAAGCTCAATGGAGCTCTATTGTGACTGCTGCAGATTTCTTTGTGGGCAGAAAATGCGGCAATGCAGGCAGGAGCCCAGTACAAAAGGCCAGCTTGCAGCACTGGCAGAAACTGAATGAGTGAGTGAGTGAGAGGGAGGGAGTGAGCGAGCTCAATGGAGCTGTGTCAGGACTGCTTCAGATGTCTTTCTGGCCAGAAAAAGCTGCCAATGCAGGCAGGAGCCCAGTACAAAAGGGCAGCCTACAGCAGTAGGAGACACAGAATGAGTGAGTGAGGGAGGGAGAGTGAGTGAGCTCAATGGAGCTCTGTTGGGACTGCTGCAGATTTGTTTGTGGGCATAAAAAGGCAGCAATGCATGCAGGGGCCCAGTACAAAAGGGTAGCTTGCAGTGGCGGGAAAACCAGAATAAGTGAGTGAGACAGGGGGAGTGAACAAGCTCAACGGAGTTCTATTGTAACTGCTGCAAATTTCTTTGTGGGCAGAAGAAGGTGGCAATGCAGGCAGGAACCCAGTAGAAAAGGGCAGCCTGCAGCACCGGCAGAAATGAAATGAGCAAGTAAGAGAAGGGGAGTGAGCGAGCTCAACGGAGCTTTGTCGGGACTGTTGCTTATTTCTTTGTGGGCAGAAAAAGGCGACAACAGAGGCAGAAGCCCAGTACAAAAGGGCAGCGCCAGGAGAAACAGAATGAGTGAGTGAGACAGGGGGCATGACTGACCTCAATGGAGCTCTGTCGGGACAGCTGTGGATTTCTTTGTGGGCAGAAAAAGGTGCCAATGCAGGCAGGAGCCCAGTACGAAAGGGCAGCTTGCAGTGCCAGAACAAACAGAATGACACGTGAGAGAGGGAGACTGAGCGACCTCAACGGAGCTCTGTCAAGACAGCTGTGGATTTCTTTGTGGACAGACAAAGGTGCCAATGCAGCCTGGAGTCCCATACAAAAGTGCAGCCTGCAGTGCCAAGAGAAACAGAACTAGCAAGTGACAGAACTGTAGTGAGCGAGCTCAACAGAGCTCTATTGTGACTGCTGCAGATTTCTTTGTGGGCAGAAAATGCGGCAACGCAGGCGGGAGCCCAGTACAAAAGGGCAGCCTGCAGCGCTGGGAGAAACACAATGAGCAAGTGAGAGAGGGGGAGTGAGCGAGCACAATGGAGCTCTATCATGACTGCTGCAGATTTCTTTGTTGGCAGAAAAAGGTGGCAACGCAGGCAGGAGCCCAGTACAAAAGGCCAGCCTGCAGTGCTAGCAGAAACGGAATGGGTGAGTGAGAGAGAGGGGGAGTGAGCAACCTTAACAGACCTGTGTCAGAACTGCTGCAGATTTCTTTGTGGGCAGAAAAAAGCCACCAACAGAGGCGGGAGCCCAGTACAAAAGGGCAGCCTGCAGCACCAGGAGAAACAGAATGAGAGAGTAAGTGAGGGGGAGTGAGCCACCTCAACAGAGCTCTGTCGAGACAGCTGTGGATTTCTTAGTGGGCAGAACAAGGTGCCAATGCAGGCAGGAGCCCAGTAGAAAAGAGCAGTCTGCAGCACTGGGAGAAACAGACTGAGCAAGTGACAGAGAGGCAGTGAGCGAGCTCAACAGACCAACACAATCAACATTCAGCATTGACAAATGCTTGTTTTGAATTATGGCCCCAAATCTTCAACATGGGGTTCTTGGGACCCTACCTTTTATTTTTTTATTTATGTATTTATTTATTTTATTTTTATTTATTTATTTATTTAGGGATTTGGATCATACCTTTGAGCTCAGAGCTCTTTTACAAAGGTTCCACGTCACACAGTGACAATGACAACAATAACAAATAGTTTATACACAATACTCGAATAGTGGGTAGCTAGTATACAATAAGGTTACAGTTTCATTCATAGTACCAATGGTGATAGTACAGCATCATGAGCATTCAACTTGGATAAAGGACAGTGTTTGTATGTAGCGAAGGAGATAAAAAGGTGTGACAAGTGTGAGAGTCCTTGTGACCAGTGTCACTGTCATTTTGCTACTCAGTCCCGAAAGGTGATTTCATGGTCACTGTGCAGAACCACCTTTTGGGACCGATTAATGAAATGAAAGTGCCACTGTCCATGAGGTGGGGTCCCAAAAAGCCCATGTTGCAAATTTGGTGAAAAAAAAGCAAAAAAATGACTGTTATGAGCGTGCATTGCACAGTTTCTACGCACGCTCCAAGCTTCATCAATTTTTTATATTTTCGCTCCAGATTTTCAACATTGCCATTTTTGTACACCACCTTTCTAACAGTACAGCTGTCATTTTTCACATCCTGCGTGAAATATGTTTTCACACCTGTAGCGCATAATGGCACAGTAGTTCTGCGAAATCACCTTTTGGGATAAGTGAACAAAATGACACTGACACTCTTCATGAGGAGGGGTCCCAAAAAGGCCATGTAGAAAATTTGGTGCAACACCTCCAAAAAATGGCTAAGTTAGATCCGGGCGTTCCATAATTTCTACTCACACGTGTAACTTTGGTCACTTGGCAGCTCGTCACAGCCCTATCGGCTCTGGCCAGAACTTGTTTCTCTTGATGGAAGAATTAAGGCCACGTACATTCCAGCTGATCTTATTAATCTCCATCTTGCAGCCTTTATCAACCGTCAAGTGTGGTACCAGTTTCAAATACATTCTCTTTTACTGGGGTGTTAGGCCTGAGGGATCCATCCCCAATTTTTCACCATCTCTACTTCTCCCCATCTCCTGTGGTTATCAGATCCAAACCTGGTGGAAACATTCTACAACATATACACAAGATTAAAATGAAGTAAAACTATATACAGAAACCAAAACATCATCTTATCCATATTCCCTATATACCCCCCACCCACCTCACCCCCCACAAACCAGTCAGAGATCCTGCTGCATATGCATAGTCCTAACATAAGCCAATATGCCAGTAGCACTCTCTTAGGGGTTCACAGTAGATAAGTGGTACACGTTTCACTTAGGTAAGATCTGAGCCCCTTCATGTATGCCTCTGATGTACCAAACCTGTCCTCCATATTAAACAAGTAACAAAGTGTAATGTAGGTGTCAGCCACATAGTAGCACCCTCCAGGATCAGAGGGAAATGTTACTTGGGAGAACTGCCTGAGAAGGTCTGCCCTAATAGTCCCTAAGATGTAAATGCATTCTAGTGGGAAGAGCAGACTGAGCACCACAGACCAAGGGGGTGGTGCAATAAACAACCTCTCCCTTGAAATGGTCAAGCTCGCCGAGAGACTGGTAAACAGCATAACAGAGCCTCACTGTGCGGGGCCCACTCTAAGCCCTTCTGAACTTCCCAAGTATCCTTCCCTTTGTGGAGACCAGTAGAGAAAAGTTTGCCCCAATTTTGCCAGTCCTCACAAAAAAGGAGGCATATAAGTGGGCCAAGGATTATGAAGGGGAAAAATGTGTAATGTCACAGCCCAGCTGAAGAGGCCACCACCATACAAATGTGGCTGTGTATCCCATGCAGCCAGCTATAAAAGTACACTGGTCTCTTAGATGGGGCCTGGGTAAGGGAGCTAGCTGCACTCCTGGTGAGAAAATGTGCCATTTTAAATAGCAGGGATAATAGCAACATTTCCAGGAGAAAACTACTTGAGGCCCCGTTGCCCACTGAGAAACTGCCATGTGAGGGCCACCAGTCAGGAACAATGTCCCCCCGGATGCAAAGAACTGAGCAGAAACCATAATTACTAAACTCAAGTGACACAAATCCATCATATAAAAATTAATAGATGGAAAGGAGATGCAAACCAGGTGGCCCACAATAATCCCCCTGTCCATTAACTGGCATGTCCCTTTATTAATTTACAGTTCTTAATTGCCAGACATCCTGCTAGGGTTGAGTAAGGTGGGGAAAAGGCCCCTAATCAATTTTACATGCATGAATCATTAACATTATAAAACTAAGTGTCCAGCAAGTCCTCATAGTGCAGTATGCTGCAGATGTACAGTTCTCAACCATGCTGAGAGTCTGCTATGAGCAGGGAATGTGTGGCCTGTTGATCAGGCGATGGCCTGGTGGTTCTTTGGCCCCTGATGATCTCCTGGAAGAAATTGCAATGCAGGTGGCAGCTTTCGACCAGGAGCGAGCAGGAGGAGCCAGTGGCAGAGAAGAAGATGGAGGAGCAGATGCTGATAGCAGGGGAGGGAATTCCACCAGTTTGTCTTTCAGTGATGTGTAGGTGTTGGCCCCAGTATCTGCTCCAGCACAGCCAGAGGAGTCCTTAGACTCAGCGCTATGACTTCAGCTTTGTGATCTGAAGCAGGGAGATTGGTTGTGCCTTCTGCCACCCTCCATCTTTTTCTTCTTGTTTTTTTTTACCATAATGTAGGTGCCAGGAGCCAGGGATCATCCTCCTGAGGAGGTAAAGGGAGCAGGGGACCCAGTTAGCAGAAGACCATGCGGCCTACATCAGGTAGCGAAGTAATATCCATCTGCTGCAATCTGTCCCATTTCATTGCCTGCAAAATTGCTAATTTTTTTTTTACCAGGAGAGACACACTAAGCTGAAAGCTTGTTACCAGGTGCAACCTGGGAGCACAAGGAAGTTAAGTGACTTGCTCATGGTCACACATTATGCATGTGGGGGCTGTGGGATTCAAACCCAGGTATCCAGATTTGCAGCTCAGAGCCTTAAACCACTGCACTATACTGCCTCCTGCTTATACATAGCCAGATTGATCTGTGGAAAGTGTGTATTGATAAGTGCTTTGGCTGCCTCCAGTGCATCAAAGGAGTGATGGATCCCATTCACAGAAAGACAAAAAGTAGCAGAGTAGTGAAGAGAATACTGGAGGCCCATATCTCATAGAAACATAGAAGTTGATGGCAGAAGGAGACCGACAAGTCCATCTAGTCTGCCCATTGTCTTTTAGCCTAGCCTTCTAACTGCCCTTGGGCTTGAGGGCTCCCTTGTATCTGTCCCAAGTGTTCCTGAAACATGCCACTGTGCTTGCCCCCACCACCTCTGCACGCAGGTTGTTCCAGGCATCCACTACAGTTTCTGTGAAGAAAAACTTCCTGGTGTTGATAAAGAACTGCCCTCCTTGCAGCCTTAGATCATGTTCCCTGGTCCTGCTGCCCTTCTTAAATTGGAGGAGATTGTCTATCTGCACCTGGTTAATGCCTTTTATGTACTTAAATGTTTTGATCATGTCACCCCTCTCTCTTCTCTGTTCCAGGGAATTCAAGTTCATTTTCTTCAATCTATACCCATAGGACATCTCGTGCAGTCCCTGAATCACTTTTGTTGTCCTTTTCTGCACCGTCTCCACTCAGTCAATATCCTTTTTGAGGTGGGGCATCCAGAACTGGAAGATGTACTCCAGGTCCTAACCAGTGATCTGTACAGCTGCAGAATCACTTTCCTCTTCCTGCCTGTGATTCCCCTCCCAATGCATCCCAACATACTGCTGACCTTTTATGCTGCCTTCTCACATTGTTTACCTACCTTCAATTTGCCTGAGATAATGATTCCCATTATCCCATTATCTCAGCAAGCCTGTTGAGCAGCCCTGAAGGTGTGGCAATGCTCAGAGACATCGTAGAAAAGTCCACACAAATCAGAATTTGGTACCTCTGTCAGGAGAGGTGTTGTTTTTCCCTGATCACCTTCATAATCTCCTCCTGGTCCATGGACTGTAGGAAACAGGCAAGGATCAGCCTAGGCTTGGTGCCTTGTGACAGCCTGGGGGCCGGAGAGTGGTGGGTTGTGTCGATCTAGATGGGGCCCACCCACATTTGTCCCAGGAACTCTGGTAGAGTGTTCTGCAAGAAACTGATGGCATTAAGACCTTTGCAGCCCTCGGGGTAGCTCACAAATTGGAGGTTATTCTTCTGACTCTGATTTTCCAGGTCCTCTACTTTGCTCCAGAGAAGATGGATTGTGTGGTCCTGTTCCATGAAGCAAGACAGAATCCTCTCAGTGTGGCCCTCAGCATCTGCGACCCACTGCCCAGCAACATTGGTTCTATGGGAAGAACCAATGTTGCAGAGCAGCATGGGAACTGCCACAGCCATGGTGACTGCACCTTCTTCACCAGCAGACACCAACCTGAAAGAAATTAAAGATATGTTTGCTCAAATGATGGCGCAAATGAACAAATTGGAGCTTGCTGCTTGATGATATTGGCAGCAGTGTGCTGGGCAGCAAGCTCCAATTTCCTCATTCGTGCCATTATTTGAGCAAACATATCTTTAATTTCTTTCAGAATTGTGTCAGCCAGTGAAGAAGGTGTGGTCAGCATGGCTGTGGCAGTTCCTGTGTGTTGAGTCCCCGTCAGATGATACTGTGGCAAAGAACTCGGCACTATCCTGAAGCAAGGAAACCAGGATGGACACTGGATGATCTGGAGGTAAGTGGCTATCCAAATCCATATTCAATCTTAACTTTGTTGGATTTGGTTTAGGATATCCAAAAATCCTGAAGGATTTTAGGACATTCTAATTTCAGATGTTACAATATCCTGAAATCCAATGTTAATATCCACAGTCTTTATGATATATGATGCTAAAGGACCAAAATACTAAAATCCCAAAATAGTATTCTCCTTTTACCTAACTAATTTCATAGAACCATAGAAACACAGAAGTTGATGGCAGATAAGGACCACAAGGCCCATCCAGTCTGCCCATTTTTTCTACCTTAGGAATGTGCCATAGGCATTTACTCTGTCAATGGCCTATTTATTCATGCTTATCTGTATTGTTCCCTTATACCAATCCCACACCCATTTGAAGCCCTGCATTGTATTCATATCCACCACTTCCTGATGTAGGCCATTCCATTCATGCTCCACCCTTTCTGTGAAAAAGAACTTCCACACATTACCCCTTAATCAGCCTCCCTCTAATCTCATGCTGTGTGCTCTTGTCCTGCTATTTTTCTTATATTGAAACATGTTAGACTTGTTCACCTTGTTAATGCCCTTAAGATATTTGAATGCTTCGATCATATCACCTCTCTCCCTCCTTTGCTCTAGGGTATACATATTGAGCTCCGTTAAACTGTCCACATATGTTTTCTGATGCAGTCCCTGCACCATTTTGGTTGCTCTTCTCTGGGTTGCTTCCATTTTGTTAATGTCCTTGTGCAGGTACAGCCTCCAGTACTGCATGCAGTACTCCAGATGGGGCCTAACCGGTACCTTGTAAAGAGGGGGTAGTACTCCCTCTTATGACTTGTGATACCCCTACTAATGCACCCCAACATCCCTCTAGCCTTATCTACTGCTTCAGTGGTCTGCTTGGATGATTTCAGGTCATCTATAATGATGATGCCCAAGTATCTCCCCCGCTTGTGATTGCCAGCAACTCCCTTGCCAACCTATAGGTAACTTCAGGGTTTCTCTTCCCTATGTGCATGATCTTGCACTTCCTTGCGTTAAATCCCAGTTGCCTCTCTTCAGACCATTTTACCCAGTTTTTCAGAACTCTTCTTATTCTGCCCACACCATCTAGATCATCTACTCTGTTGCAGATCTTGGTGCCCTCTGCAGACAGGAAAACCTTACCCTCCTGTCCATCTGCAATGTCACTGATGAAGATATTGAAGAGGACTGGCCCCAGGACTGATCCCTGAGGTATTCCACTTGTGACTTCATCTATTCTGACTGTATCCCATTTACCACCACTCTCTGTTTCCTGCCTGCCAACCAGTTGACCAACTTCTGACCCACCCCAAGCCTACCCGGCTTATTAATCAGTCTTCTACGTGGAAAAGTATTGAAAGCTTTGCTGAAGTCAAGGTAGGCAACATCAGCTGCACCCCCTCTGTCTACCACTCTGGTTACCCAGTCAAAGAAATCTATGAGATTAGTTTGACAGGACCTTCATGTTGTAAACCCATCTTGTCTTGGATCCCGTGCTCCTATGGATTCCAGATTTTGCAATATCCTTTCCTTAAGGAGTGCCTACATTATCTTGCCCACTACTGATGTAAGACTGACTAATCTGTAGTTCCCTGCCTCCTCCTTGCTGCCACTCTAGTGGAGTGGGATCACATGAGCCCTTCTCCAGTCTTCTGGGACCTCTCCTGTGCTCAGAGACTCACTAAACAGTTCTGCTAATGTCTCTGCTAGTTCCACCCTTAGCTCCTTCAGTATCCTGGGATGTATGCCATCAGGTACATACCATAGATCTGGTTTGTGAAATTTCTCTTTATTTCCCTAGGTCTGCCAGGTTTTCAGTTCTCTACCTATTAAATAATTATCCTTATTTATTTTACCTGTCTCCTTCCCTCTTTTAGCACATCTGACCCTTCATGTCTCCCCAGTCTTGCTTTTCAGGTGTCTACCATATTACTTATATCCCAATGATTCTGCAAGGTAGGAGGAAGTAGGCTGTTGGTTAACTAGGATCTGCAACTTATCCAATAGGTAGGGAAATGGTTAGACTGGGAGGGCCAAGTGGTCCTTATCTGTGATCAAAGCCTATGTTTCAATGTAACTCCATCACAGCATTTAACTCCATACTTTAATTAATTTCCTCTCTGTCACTTGTGTCTTGGGGGTCAGTAAGTGAGTAAGTGGTGGTCTGTGTCAATCTTGATGAGGTTTGCCCACTTATACAGGGGAACCAGGATGGACACTGGATGATCTGGAGGTACAATAAGTGGTTATATCTCAAGTGAAAGAGGACAGGTTAGAATGGCTGGGGTGTCAGGAAGAATGAGGATTAAGAAAAGGATGGTTCAGAGAAATGGACCCAAACTGCCATCTTGTGGCCAACCAAGCCACATACCCCCAAGTCATGTTTTATGGTGTGGGTGATGATGAATCTGTACCTACTCTGTCAAAGAGCAGCTTGTGTGAACATGTGCATTATAGGAATTTATTGGCCATTCTAAGTGTCTAAATATCTTCTGTTATGGCTGACCCCAATCTCTACTGCACTTGTAGTTAACTTGCACTTCTTTTATACTTTACCCAACCTGTTCTGCCTGTGTTTACTCCTCACTAACTCCCCTAGATCAACCTACAACAATTTTATTCAGCCATTTTCTAGTTACACAGTTATGTATAATTTAGTGCATTCCTAAATGTTATTTTGTGTTGTTGTATCTAGCTAGTCCAAAAGTGTTGGCATAGTATCTATCTAGTTCAAAATTGTTAGCATCCCACCATTTCATTACTCCTGTGCAGTCTGCTCAGATTATTTGAATGTAATCTACTGTAAATTTATATTATGTACCAAATCTCTGTAAACTATTCTCATGTTCCCCAACCCCCCAAGGTTGCACCGGGAGGTGAACAATGTGTTGCTCAGAGTGCCTTCCTGGTGAAACATTTCAATAAATAAAATGTCTTCATTTTGACTTTATAGCTGCTGACTTTTTATACATTAAATTCATATCCAATGTAAGGATGCCTGGATATATAAAAATCTGATTTGACAGCAGACTTTTGGATGTTGGAATTATCTATTTCCAAATCCATATTCAATCATAACTTTGTTGGATTTGGTTTAGGATATCCAAAAATGGAAAATTATTTTAGGACGTTTAATTTTAGATGTTAGAATATCATGACATCCAATGTAATGCCCAAGGTCTTTATGCTATAGGATGATGACGACCAATATTCTAAAATCATAAAATCATAAAAACAGTCAGCTAGCCTAACTAGCCATTAAAAAAAATGAATATCCAGCCAACTCTGCTCAAAAGTCAAATCATCTTGTTGTTTATTTATTTGTGGCAGTATTTGCCATTGTTCTGAAGATAAATTGTTCATGGGGATATTTCACATAGATGAGCAGTTTTTTTTTTCCTGGTTCAGTTGAGAAGTCCTAGAATTATTTCCTTTCAATTCACACACAAGAGCTGAGGCAGGAAATTGTCCTTATCTCTCTGTTGGGTTGAGTGGGGTGGGGACATGTTTGTTATAAATTGGTTCTGTCTGTCTTATGTTGTTGTTGGGAAGGACATACTTAATGTACTGTATCAGTTACTAATGTTCTGTGAAATTAAGAGGAGGATGCTAATTTTCCACTTGAGCTGTAGGGGTGTCACAGTTTTACTTGAAGGAAGGTGATGGTAGTCTGGGAAAAAGTGTGATTGCTGCAAAGTACAGAAATATTTTTATTTCATTCATTCAGTGGTATTGCATCTGAGGATGGTTTAGGAAATTAAACCACAATTTATTTATCCCCCAAATTTTACTTTTCCTTAGGTATTCTAGGATACAATATGTATACTATGACCTGCTTAAACTATTAATAAAGGAGACTGGATCAATAATATTGATGCTAAGTTTCCATTTCCTTCATGAGTGTACATAATGTATATGAATTAAAATGTTTTATTCTCAGTGTCATTCACAATGGCTGCCATGAGCTGAATAAGTAAAAGCAACCAGCCATGTAGTCTGTCACCCTTTGTTTCACTTTCCATACCACTATGGTAGCTCTGTAAAGACACATTTCTAGAAGAGATGAAAACAATAAGGGTCTACCAATCTTAAATGATGTAGATGCTGGCAACTCCAGCAACCTTAGGCCAATAATTTCTCTCCATCAGCTCAAAATTCTGAGCTAGTACTCCATCAACAAATATGCATCAATAAAATACTTAAGCCAACAATACATTTTAATGATCTGCAATTTGACTTCTGACATAAATATTGCATAGATACTGTATAGTTCTGCTGGATGCTCTGCTGGAATTCGCAAACCAGATCTATGGTAGTATTAGAAAAGGTAACTGATATGAAATCAGTAGTTCAGAATTTACAGTAGTAAAAGCATTTGATAGTGTGAACCACTATATCCCTTGTAAAGAGTTACTGAATAATTGTCATTAAATTTCAGCTGCCAAATGGCTCAGCCCATACCTAAAAGATAAATGGCTAAGGGTTTCTAAGGGTTTGCATAAATGGCTTCCAGTCTAACAGAAGAAAGTTTTACATGAGTGTGCCAAAATGACCTGTCTGGGCACATATTCTCTATTTACAAAGGCTGGTGAAAGCTGCAGAGTGCTCTCTCTGCACATGGATGGCACCCCACAGGACCCATAACATGGGTCATGCAAGTCCCCGGAACATCATCCTAATCTGCCTGTGCATCTACATGGAGAGGTGGGACAGGATGAGACGTGGGGGTGTGTTCACAATCATTGTGAACTACAGCTTGTTTTGAACAAAATAGAAGCTGTGCAGAGGGTAGCAATGCTACTCAACTGAAGACCTTACGGTAGCACTTACCCAGCTTCTGAAAATTGCTTTGGGTGATGTCCTTGGGGCCTAAATGTTTCCTCTTCATTTTGTTCTCAGTGGTCTCAGAAAACATAGGAGGCTGGGAGCCCAACCTGCACTTTTTCAAATATTACTGGCCTTGTACAAGGATATGTCAGCCCTTAGAGGACTGCTGAAGGCTACTGTATTCCACAGTCCCCAGTTCTACACAGAGTAGGGGATACACCTTCACGCCAGTCCGGGCATCTGACTTAAAGCCCAGTATCTGTCCTCACTCAACTTCTTCCTCAATGCCCCAAGGCCCCGTGTGGTACTCTGCACATGTGCATGAAAGGGTTGGATCTGTGGATGTGTGTCTGTAGTGATAGTATAATATGTTGATTATTGTCACTCCATTTTGTATGCTATTTCATGTAATGTATGTCATTTTATACTCCATTTTGTATTGTGTGACTCCATTTTACATGCTGCTTCATTTAATTGGTGTTTTGCTCTTTAGATAGCCTCATTATTATGTTTTGCTTCAGACAGTGTATTTGCTGACTTGAGGTCGCATATTATCAGGCAACCTGTTTTTAGTTTTGTTTAAACTTCTGCTTAGCTCATAGTGTTCTAGGCACCCGGCCAGTGTTTGGAGCACAGTGACCTAGCAGGTGTAGGGAATTCTGAGCAGTCCTTATCGTGTGAATTTGCAGCATCCTGGGAGCCCGGCCAGCTTCTAGAATGTGGGAAAACAACACTATGAGGGCTGCACGATTATTTTTAGCATAGAATAAGATATAAATGTAGCTTTCTCAATGCCTGGTTGGAAGCCTCACCTGCAGGGTGGACGCATCACTGTGGGGCCAATTCCCAGTTCGTGAGACTCCTAGCCAGGCTGACAAGGGGGCTTCCCAGCCATTGGAACAGGCTTGGATGTAGCTTTTGGAATCGGTGATGTATAACCTTTTGTATTATATTTTGCTATAATAAAGCTTTGGCTTGCTGTACTTATTGTAACCTTTTATATTATATTTTGCTATAATAAAGCTTTGGCTTGCTATACTTATTGTACTGTTATTGTGTGTATGTGAGTGTGAATGGCAAATAGCTGCTTGGTTTGAGTTGGCAGAACATTTTTGGCGTAGTCGGCAGGATTCGAAAATAAAATGTCTATTTTTAGGAAAAAGGATGAGTTCTTTTTTTTAAAGGTGTATTAAGGCTCAAACAAGCAAGTGCAACTGCCCTTTGTACTTATAATTTGTGCTTGCTGCAAGTATATACTGTTAGAGCCAATGATGGCTTTCACAGTTCAGGCTGCTTTTAGGAGAAAAGCAGCGGCTGGTTAAATAAAGTTAGATAAGCAACATCTAGAAAAGAAAAATAAACTACTGTGGATACGCTGAGTGGTGACTACAGACGGATGATTTGAAAATCCTCCCCCGCATGTTGCCTATCTGTGTAGTTTCAAGTTTTTCTGTATCAATTTCAAGTTCCCTTGCCTCCTATAGAGGCTGAAACATTTGATCCTAAACCCAAGTACTGGGGACCTCTACCAGATGGATCTCAACCTAGTACTGTTAGAGATTTTGTTTGTTTTGTTTTAAACTGCAAACCAGAGCTCTGGAAAAGACTTGGTTTGGAGGTTACTAAAATGGCAAAGAAAACCTTTGAAAGGGTTAAAACCTTGAAAGAGTTAATAGCTGCAGCGTTTGGAAATTATCACGAAGGTCCTGCAGTCAGTTTTCTTACTTAGACTAGTGTATCGGAAAAGAAGAAGAAAATACCTTGGCACCGGGTAAGTCTGAATTTTTTTTATTCAAAGTTGTTTTATGTCTGTCTGTTTTATTTCTGTAATACGTATACTAAACAAGGTAATGCTCCGTCTTTCTCATGCATATTTTCTAGCTTATATCTGTGTTCTGTAATTATGTTCTGTTGTCAAGGTTGCGAGATAGGATTGACTGCCTTCAGTGCACAACAGGTTACAGAAAAAAAGGAAGAAGAAGCTTCTTTGCCTCATAGCTGACTGTTTTAATTGGCTTTATTTTAATGGAACATTTGTGCTGCCTAGATAGGGTCAGTGAAAACTTTTGTTTGTAGTTGTTGCTTGGAGCAGGTAGTGTTGATGGTGAAGAATTATGACGTCATATAGATTGCAATGTGCAGAAAGAGTTGTAGTTTGCAAGCAACGTGCCAAGCCACTGCTAGGTGAAAATGTAATGTGTTAACAGCTATAAATGGCTTTATCATACTTCTAGTTAAAACCAGAAACTTTTGCAAAATGGCAGAGTGCCATATTTTAGTTATGTGCCAAAAGGTGTAATCATGTTATAGAGATGTGTCCACTTACAGATGATGTGTTTAAACAGTGTTTTGTTCTGGAAAGATTTGGCATGGCAATATGTATAAATGTGTTGGTTTAAAAATTGTCAGTGTTACAAGACAGGCAGGAGGCAGCACATATATCTAAACCACGTACAGTTTTCTAATGGAACTATGGGCATTACCTCAGCAAATTGGTGGAAACAATGTCAGTCTTATTTTGTGTTAAGTATTTCTTTTTGTGTATGTGTATGTGTGTGTACTGTCTTGGCAGCAGTTTTATTGTGCAAAGATATTTTAATATTGGTGGTGTTCAAGGACACTACAGGAATGGCTGGTTTGAATGACCCTTGCATGCACACTGTGACCTTTGCACGTTATTTGACCTTCTTGTGTTTCAACATTTTATGTTACTACCAGTTCAAACTTGATGTGTATTCCATGCCTAAAGCACAACTTTTCACACAAAATGTATGTTTCATGAAAGCACACCAAGAGTGAATCATGTAATTTGACGTTTTATTGCAAAACTAGTATTCTAAGTGAAGAGGAACAAACTTTTACAATTTTGAAAAAAGGACTATTACAGCTGTTTTGAGAGTTTACCATCTACAGAGATATATACATATGGTATTACCATCAATCTGGACATTTTGTCATGCTTAGGATAAGGGAACCCAGGAGCGCATGCTTCTTTTATCCTATGGAAATAATCTTGTTTTATTTTTAAACTGATGTGTGTTTGTTTTTGTTGTTTGTCTGTGTTTCACAGCTAACCTTTTTATTGCTACAGTATTCAAGCTGTCTCTTGCACCTCGAGCTGTGTCTTCCACCAGTAGGAGCTTGGAGGGAGGGGGTAAGCTACCCTTCCTCCCTTCCAGTGTAATACCCACAAAGGTTGCAAGGTACATGTCATATTTATACTGATTCATGGTCTGTAGCCAATGGTTTAACAACCTGGCTGCCCACTTGGGCTAAGGATGAGTGGAAAATTTATTCGAAAGAAATATGGGGAAAAGAACTGTGGCAGGAAATATGGACTATGGTGCAAAATACTCAGACCACTGTATTTCATGTTGATGCTCATTGTGCTTCAGATACACTAGAACGATGGTATAATTCTATTGCAGATGAAAAGCTAAGATTCTTCCAGTGGATATTGAAGAAACTCAAAGTCAGCAGTTATCAGGGTTGGCAAAGGGCACATCAAAAATGTGGACATTTGGGAAAAAAGCCACTTACAGGTGGGCATATAGTAGAGGTGTACCTAACATTGGATTTGGTTAAAACTGTTATTGCTCAGTGTCCTATATGCCAACATGGGCAACAAAGACCAATCCCTCATATTGTGAAAGGACAATTGGGGGAGAGCCTACGAAAATGGAAAGAGAATTTGCATGAAGCATTACAGATTTTAAATAATAGACCAATTGGAGAATCTGAGACCCCCTTAATGAGAATGATAACTCCTAATTTGCAAGTGCAGGCTTACTCAACTACAGAAACAGTGTTATATTGGGAAATTACACCAGAGCTCTGTCTCCTTGCAGGCAACCCAGAAGCTGCTGGACTTGATTTACATGCCCTTCAAGAATACAGAATAAACAGCAGAAACATTCAAGTGATAGAAACTGGTATTGGAATACAAATTCCACCATGACATTTTGGTTGGATAGCACCTAAATGAGAACTAGCCCTCAAGGGAATACAAATTTTGGAAGGGGTGATTGATTGTGATTACCAAGGAGAAGTGAAAGTAATTTTGTTGAATAGTAGAGAACAAAATCTGTTAATTCAACAGTATGACAGAGTGGCTCAATTGTTAATTATTCCAGTTAACAAAATGACCCTATAAAGGGACAAGCCCCACACTCTTAACAGCAAGGGGGGATAAAGGTGTTAGATCTACAGGAGGTTTTAACAATGGTGCCAAAATATGGGTTACAAACCCAAATGGCCCTCCTGAACCAGCTGAGGTGATAGCCACCGGACGAGACAACACTGTGCTAGTCATCAGATCAGGGAAAGAAAAATGGGAATACGTGCCTGCACATAAATGTTATCTTCGAGAATAATGAAATTTGTGTCTTTCTAGGTCCAGCAATGGATTTTAAAAGGAATGCTGGTGTGTCTTATGGTCCATTTGGCAGAGCTAGTTACCCCTGGAGGAAGGATTCAAAGGGTTAACTGTAATGACACTGGTTGTAAAGGAACCTGGAGTTGGAAAAATTATACCAAAGATAGAACCCAGGGGAACTTTAGCTGCCCATCCGGACAGAAGTGTGTGGTACCGAACATGACATTTTCACCAGGGGTCAATCTCTGGATGACAACTAGTGGCCCAGGACAATATGCCTACGAAACAGATGAAATCTCTTTGCAGAATAAGACTGCTATTAAATGCTGCAACTTATCAGACATGTGCATGATAACTCCTCACCGAGGACGAGACTGTTGCATGAATCAATCAGACATTTTTAACGAAACCATTGAACTAGTTAATGTAAATACTTTGTTTTGCATGAATGCTACTGCAATAACTAATAGAACTACTTGGGCGGATCACATTACAGTGTTGAAAAATCATCCTGTAATTAGCAATGATAGTATAGTTAAGGTTCCATCCACATGTACATCAGTAGCTCAGCGGTATCAGAAAAATGTAATCCATTTTAACATAACGTTTCTGTTTAGTAGAAAATGCAAATATAAAAGAGCTTGGTATGATACGCTATTAGGTGGAACAGGGGCAGGCATGGGAATTTTAAATAGTGTTGATATAGAAACACTGACTAACAGGCTTCAGGCAGTAGGAATTGGTGTATTTAGCTTAATTAACTTACAAGCTCAATGGATGCCAACTGTTTTCTTACCCCAAAGAGTAACTTTGAATTATGATTTTGAGTTCTTGCAGTTATTTAATGCTTCACAGGTATGGGGAATGGGAGTAGCAGAAAATATTTCGCTATTTATTGATTGGACAGAATGCACAATGCGACATATGTATTCTATAATGCAAAGAAATAAGGCCCAGAATGATTTAATGAGTAATAATGAATATGTGGAGGACCGTGTTCAAATCATGGATTCCTAGTAATCATTGGATTGTAATGTCATCCACCACAGTAAAATACAGATCCCTGATAATGAGCAGAAGCTTATTTTGTATTGGCAGCCCAATATTTTAGATCAATCAAGATTGAGTATCTCATTAAATAAAATTAAACAGATAATTCAGGAAACAGATGTAATGCAGGCTCATTTGGCAATAAGAAATAAATCATTAGTGCAAAGTCAGGTGCAAACTACGATAGTTAAAAATAAAATGATTGATTTAAGTTCCAAGATTCAACAAGAACTACTCATTATTGGTGGATATTTTTACAGGATGGTGTCCATCAGCTACAAAAGTGTTAAATATTCTGATACATCCTATCATAATCATTGCTGTAGTGACAATTATCTTGCTTATTTGGACTTGTTACTTATCATGTTATATTAGTAGTAATTTTGCTATGGTACCAATATCATACAAATCGTATTCACAATAATCAAAGGACCAAATGTAGTGATAGTATAATATGTTGATTATTGTCACTCCATTTTGTATGCTATTTCATGTAATGTATGTCATTTATACTCCATTTTGTATTGTGTGACTCCATTTTACATGCTGCTTCATTTAATTGGTGTTTTGCTCTTTAGATAGCCTCATTATTATGTTTTGCTTCAGACAGTGTATTTTGCTGACTTGAAGGTCGCATATTATCAGGCAACCTGTTTTTGTAGTTTTGTTTAAACTTCTGCTTAGCTCATAGTGTTCTAGGCACCCGGCCAGTGTTTGGAGCACAGTGACCTAGCAGGTGTAGGGAATTCTGAGCAGTCCTTATCGTGTGAATTTGCAGCATCCTGGGAGCCCGGACAGCTTCTAGAATGTGGAAAAACAACACTATGAGGGCTGCACGATTATTTTTAGCATAGGATAAGATATAAATGTAGCTTTCTCAATGCCTGGTTGGAAGCCTCACCTGCAGGGTGGACGCATCACTGTGGGGCCAATTCCCGGTTCGTGAGACTCCTAGCCAGGCTGACAAGGGGGCTTCCCAGCCATTGGAACAGGCTTGGATGAAGCTTTTGGAATCGGTGATGTATAACCTTTTGTATTATATTTTGCTATAATAAAGCTTTGGCTTGCTGTACTTATTGTAACCTTTTATATTATATTTTGCTATAATAAAGCTTTGGCTTGCTATACTTATTGTACTGTTATTGTGTGTATGTGAGTGTGAATGGCAAATAGCTGCTTGGTTTGAGTTGGCAGAACAGTGTCCAAATCTTGGTGCATCACAATCTACTATCCCATCAGAAATTATTCTCAATGGAGCTCACTGCAACAACTCTAATACCATTGTGAATGCTTTCAATAGGATGTTCTCTGATCTCTCATTATACACCTCTTCCTTCCCTCCCGTGTCTACATCCTTTTAGTCCTCTGTCTCTAGCAATCTAGCGGACCCCCCTTCACCTTCAAAAGGGTCTCCTCTGACTCTGCCTTTTTACTTTAAGGCTATAACCAGATTGCAGGACCTTTAAGAACTGAGATTAATCTCTGAAAACACTAGCCCAGGGTCTGCCTCCCTTGAACCCCACCTGCTGAAACTGGCGGCTCCTCTCATTGTCTCTCCACTGGCAAAAATTTACATGTTATCCCTTTCCTGTGGTGTTGTTCCAGACCTTTGGAAAATTGCTAGGATTACTCCTATATTTAAAAAGGGGGATAAGAAGGATATTACACATTACAGGCTGATAGCGATTCTCTTGGTCCTGAGCAAAATACCTGAGAAGTTTGTTGCCACCCAAACACATGACTTTCTGACAACTTCATATCTTCTCTCTGATTCTCAGCATGGTTTCAGGAAAAATCATAGTAAGTTCTGCTCTGATAAAACTCACTTTGGATATACTCTCTAGCATGGACTCTGGACGGCTTACAGGGGCTGTCTTCACTGACCTCACCAAGGCCTTTGATCTGGTTGACCACCCCATGCTTCTGTCTACCCTACAAAACCTGGGCTTCTTGACTCCTGTTGTGAACTGGTTTAACAGCTATTTATCTGGCATGACCCAGTGAAATTCAACTCCACAATATCTAGCAGCACAACAGTCAACATTGGTGTTCCCCAGGGGTCCATTCTGGGGCAACTTTTATTCTCACTCTTTAACAACAATATTCCAGATGCCATTACAACCTACTCATCTCTTCTCTACACTGATGATCCTGTCATCTACACCAGCACTGCAAACAATGATCACTTCAATGGGTCACTTTCCACTGATTTCGGAAAAATTCAAAACTGGCTTTACAACCATAAATTGGTTCTAAATGCCAAAAAAACAAAAACTTTGCTCCTAGGCTCTGCCCCTAAACTAAGGGTGTGTCCATCACCCCTGATGGTCTATGACCTTGAGGGGACTGAACTACAGTCTGTCATGTCCTTTAATTATCTTGGTGTCATGCTTGACCAATCACTTGATCTCAGTCTCCACATTCAGTCAATCTGCAAAACAGTTAATAGTAGGCTGGGTGCTGCCTGAAAATCTAGCTACATGCTAACACCATTTGCTAAGCTGGCCATTGCCAGGGGGATACTGCTACCCACCCTAACATACTGTGCTCCTATCCTTGCGGCTGCCCAAAAATCACCACTTCAGCAATGGGACATCACTAACAAGAATGTCTGTTGCTACGCACCATTGTCCCCTCAACATAAGCATCACTGTCAACTCTATAGTGACCTTAGTTAGCTCTCTCCCTCTGCATCCAGACAATACTTGTCTTGGATCTCTGTCTGACTCCATTATCAGGCTTCAAACTCCTACCTCACTTGCGACACTGCTAATTCCCCTCTCCTCCTCCTGTGGACTGTGATCAGACAACAAATCATTACTAGGGGTAGCTAGGTGTCATAACTCTAAAGGCACTGGGGCATTTAAATATGCTGCTTCTCTGCTTTGGAATGTTCTTCCCTTAGATCTAAGGCCATCTGCATCTCACCATTGCTTCAAAAGTGAGCTCTGATGATACCTATCAATGGCTGAACCCTGTACTTGCTTTGACCCTACTTGACTTGTCTGGGGGTCCTCAATACCCTTGCCCTGATATCCATAATTCTCTAAACTCTCCTACTTCTTACAACTACCCTCTCACCCCTTCCCTTCTCCACTTTCTTCTTATCTTACCCCTGCCCTTGTCCTCTTTTTGACTTTGCCTTGGCCTCCCTACACCGCTCCTCATATACTTATCCTCTATAATCCCCCCCTTTTTACTCTACTTTATTTCACAGTTGCCCTCCTGCTATTTCATGTTTTGAAATTCTTAAGTGTCACACTGAGTGAAGTTGTATCCTGTATGTGTTGACACATGCACATGCACTTTGATTGCTGGTGCTGTGACCCATTCTAATATTTGTTTATTGATTGTATCACCTATACTATGTTGTATATGCTTTTGTTATTGTTTGAATGTACTGCTCGCTTTTGTTTCTCTTATTGATCTGCTGTTGTATCCTTGCTTAAATGGTTATAAACTAAGCTGTATGTATTATTGTAGTGCACTTCTGAAATGTTTCTTGTATGTAATCCCTTGTACTCTCCCGGGTCGTGCTTGAAAATAGTCATTTTTTGGCTAGTGCACTTTCTGGGTCAACAAAAACTAAATAAATAAATACATGGTTTTGGAACTCAGTGCTGTGATACTGGACTTTTTGCATTTCCATCATTTCTCTGGATTGAACCCCATATCACTACATAGCAAATGCCTCCAAATGGGTAATAAAAAATACAGCTCAAAGAAAAGGAAAAAAACTAAAACTCTGAAAACAGAAAAAAGTTACTGCCACAACTGTCAAATTTGGGGCAATGCTGCTACCATAAAAATAAACTGTCGAGAATTCAAAGTGAGCAGTATCACAGCAGAGCAGTGCTGCACTCCCTAAAACCACAATAGGGAGCCAGGCTCCCACTTTGTTGGCATTAAGCTGACTTTTTAACTGGTGTTCAGGCTGTATAAGCAGCTCAGGTTGCTACCAGGCTCCAACAGGAAGAAAGCATTGGTTAATGCCAATGTTTGCTTGTACATTTTACTAAGGAATGTTTATGGTTAGCAAGTGACAGAGAGAAAATTAAATAAAATCAGGCATTATGTGCTGTGTTAGAATTGAAGATTCCTGGGGATACAGGTAATATGGTAGGTACCTGAAAAGCAAGATTGGGAAGACATGAAGGGTTGGATGTGGTAAAAAAGGGAAAGAGAGAGCTTGAAATAAATAAGAAAGGTAATTATCTGATAGGTAGAGAACTGACAACTAGACAGACTTAAGGAAATAAAGGGATATTGGTTAGGATAAGAGGAGGCTCCAATAATGAGAGAAAAGACAACAGTAACACAGATGGAAAAAGGGAATATAATAAGAATAGAGTCAAAGTAAGGGTATTGCACATCAAATGATACTAGTCAAAGTGAAAATAACTGTGGAACTGGGAAAAGAATAGAATGTATATAAAATATAGATAGAGACTGGAGTTATGGAAAACAAATGAAGACATATAGTGGGTTGAGGTAGCATGACCCCTTAGCACCAAATTGTCCTTTATGATAATCAATATCTAGTCCCAGGTGACCTAGTGACCTAAATGTAAGGAACCCTGGTGGTAGAGTGGGACAGTGTAGAGCCTGTATACATTTTAAAAAGTGTTCCTGGAAAATTGCAGGATCTGTCATGATTCAGCATGTTGTGCTTTAAGGTGGTCACACTGTTCATTATATAATACCTACAGTCTACTAAGATATTATTAAAAGAATGAAGAATATTATTCCTATATGAATGAAAAATAATTTTATTTCAAAATACAAACATACAAAGAAACCAACAGAAGAAGGTGATTTGATCTATCTAGTCTGCTCGTATTGTAGGATCCACAGCTTGGGCTACTTTTCCTGCCCCCCCCACTCCTCCAATCCCTCTCTACCCATGATCCTTCCCATCCCGCAATGCCTATCCCAACCTCTTTTGAAGCTGCCCAATGTCTTCAATGAGACCACCTCTTCCAGCAGAATATTCTAAGTGTCCACCACCCTCTCTGTGAAGAAGTGCTTCTTGACCTCCCTCCTAAACCTCCCCCCTCCAGCTTAAGACTGTGCCCCCTTGTGTAATGGCTGTGACTCAGCTTAAGGAGATCTTCCTTATCCACCTTATTTATTCAAGTACTTGAAGGTTCCAATCTTGTTTCTCTCTCTCTCTCTCTCTCCCTCTCTCCCTCTCTCTCTCTCTCTCCCGCTCTCTCTCTCCTGTCCTCCATGGAGTACATGTTCAGTGCTCTCAGCCTCTCCTCATATGCCTTACCCTGCTGACCCAATATCATCTTTGTAACTCTCCTCTGGACCTTCTCCAGCAGGTTAATGTCCTTTATGAGGTGTGGGCACCAGTGCTGAACTCCATACTCTATATGTGGCCTCACCTTAATATTTCACATGAATATCACATATAATATAAGATAGATAAGGCTCCTGGACTAGATGAGTTACATTTGAGGATACTCAGGGAATTAGCTGCAGAACTGGCTGAACCACACCACTAGTAGGTCTGTTCAACAGTTCAGTTAGGACAAGGGAAGTCCCAAAGGATGAAAGGGCAGTGGACATGGTTCCACTTTACAAGGGGGGGGGCAAGCAGCAACCAGGGAACTACTGCACTGACCTGTCAGTCTAACTGCTCATGTAGGGAAGTTGATGGAGTCATTGGTCGAAGAGGACCTCATAGACTACCTGCAAAGCAATGGTCTCCAGGATAGTAAGCAGCACAGTTTTGTGGTAGGAAGTTCTTGTCAGACTTACCTAATAATTTCCTCTGACTGGGTGATGAAGAAATTAGATAAGGGCCAAGCTGTGGATTTGATATACTTTGACTTCAGCAAAACTTTGTTTTTTAACCTTATATTTATACTCCTACTGCCTCCTTTCTCCACTCTCTCAGACATCTCCTTCACTGTACCTGCTCTGATCATTGCAGTCTGTCCCTAGAGTACCAATGGTTCCACTAGCCTAGGTACCCAGATAACCTCCCAGGCGGCTTGAGGATGGACCCCTCTCTTACCTCCCCAGAACCAGCATACTGTGTCGTGGATCTGGTACATCAGGATCTGCCACTACGATCCAGGGACGTGCACAGAGAGAGGTGTCATTGCCTAGGAGAGACTGAGTGTTTTTTCCTTGTTCCCCTAGATGTCAGAATGCAATGGGGGCCAATGAGCCAGGAGGCACGCTGGGACTTGCCTCCCACTCTGCCCCCTGTCAACATCTGCCCAATCAGTTAGCTGCTACCCCCAACTACCACACTTTCCACCCAGGCTCCCCTAGATGGTGGTATTCTGGTTGAAATGTGCAGAAGACCCTCTCCCCAGAAAAGGAGAGCAGCTATCGGGCACTTCATCCTTCTTCTCCCTGGCTGGCCCCCGGTGCCCCAGGCTCATTCCTGAACCTGGGTCACCAGCGTGATACGAGGTAAGGCATCCAGCTCCTCAGCCCTCAGCACCACCAGGCCAGCTTCAGCAAGGCTTTTGACCCAGTACTTCACAAACAACTGCTCCATATGATGAAGGACTTGGGTGTGGCTAAACCTTAAATGAATTAACAAAGTGAACTGCAGATAACTATTTATCCTGAACACTAACTCACAGTCATGTGGACATAAGTGGAAAATCACTGGAGGGAGGTTCAGAAGGGTTGTGAGGAAGTATTACTTTACAGAAAGTGCAGTGGAACCTTGGAACAGTGTGACAGCTAAGGTGGTGGGTGCAAAAACAGTTAAGGGATTCAAGCAGGACTTTGACAGAATGATGGGTATAGTGGTTGCTCGTGGTGATGCAACTAAGAAGAAGAAGGGTGGTGGGAAGGGTTAGTACTCTGGAGGAACAGTAGGTTCCAGGGTTTATACAGAACTTGGGCAGGCTGGATGGACCACTGATCTTTTTCACCATCATTGTTTATCTTTCTGTTTCTACTCATTACCCAAACGTATGTCAAACTTGAAAGGATTTTTTTTCCAGTGATTATCAAGTACTAGTATTATACACTTTATTTTTGCAATGGTTTAAGCAGCCTAGAAACAGACAGTCATTCCACTGGATTATGTGAACACATACAATCAAGTTACAGATATACCTATCCACATATGGACATCATCTAGTTTGCTCCACCATTAATTTTCACAGTATCAATAAATCAGACAGAACAAGAGTTTGTTCCTTTGTAGCAGATGCTGCTGCACTATTACAGCTCTCATTACTAGGCATAGTTAGCAATTAGGGGATCTAATCTGGGGCCTGGGGAGCCAGGGGTAGGGGTCTTGAAGGGACTGTGTCTATTCAACCTGAAAGACAAAATATAGAAAAGAAGTCACAGAGGATCACAACAGGACTATGGTATTGAGATAGGTAATTATCATCAATCATGGTGTAAACAAAAGTGCATTCGGCTATAAGGGATATGTAAAATATATACACTGCAGTAGGAGAAAATAGCTGAAGTTATAAGGGATGTGTAAAATATATGCACTATAGTAGGAGAAAATAGCTAAACATGTGACACTGTAGTAAAGTTCTCCCTAGAGCACAGGTATCTTTGGGGGTAACTGTATTGGCATATTGGGCATGCAGCAATATAATCTTGTGCTGAATCTCTAGGGAACACACTACCATAGAATCATGCAAGGACAACATTATAGAAGGATGTAAGAGGAGTGCAGGGGATGCAGGAAAATTGTGAACAAGAAGGTGCTCTGGGAATTTTGCCTCTGTCTAAATTGCAGATGGTTCCATGCCATGATGTCAGAAGTTAGAGTCAGCAAGGGCTGAAATATGTGGCTTGAGGGCTGCAGTCACTAGGCCATGTAGGATGCTGCTACCTCAGGCACCAGAAAATCCCAATGAGACTGTAGCTGGTGACTGGACAGTGATGGGGGAAGGAGAGGGAAGGGGGGGAGCAAAGCCTACATAAGCAGGGCCATGAACAAGCAATGAGTGTGCATGAGGATGCCCAGGTGACCCTTTCAAGGAAAGATGGATCCAGCATGACCAATAAGTGAGCACTTTTGCATGTGGGCATGCCAAGGATGGAGTAGAGCCCCAAACTCTAAAAGAGAAAGATACAAGTGCTGGGTAATTTCATAATGAGGGGCACATGGAGAGATGCAGGTATCACAATCAGTGGACAGAAAGGTAGGGCACTGCTTTCCAGGGGCAACAGTGGACAGACATAAGTCCAATGTGGTGGGAGAGGAGAGAGGAAAGCAAGATCTGATCATGAATGTAGTATGAAATAATCTGACCAGGCGGAATGCAGAAGTAGTCAAAGCAAGCTTCTGTACTGGAGAATAGATAGTGAAAGAGAGATCATGGGTGGTAACTTTCTCAGAGATTCTACTGTGGCTGTACCTACATGAGAGGGATCATTTTCACTTTTCAATCCAATACATGGCTAAAGGTGTGGTGCACAGAAGAGGGCTTTCATTTCCTTAGCAACTGAGCCCAACTTGGAAAGGTTGGATGCTATTCAAAGACAATGGCCTGCATCCCAACAAAGAGGTCAAGCAGTTGATGAAAGATGCAGTATTTTGAACAAGGTAGGGGTAGAAGCTTAGTTAGTAACAATAACAGAATCCAGGAAGGCTGTACTGGCTTCCTTCATTAAATGTATTGTAAGTTTTGATAGGGCAATCTTCAGAGTGAATGCATGAACACAAATGCAATACAGTGCTGGAGGGTACTGTAGGCTAATCCAAAAAGCCTGGTGAACAAGATTCTTGAGCTGCAGGTGCTTGTGATGGAAGGGAAGCTGGACTCTGTGACTGTCAAAATAATGTGGTCTACACAGAACAATGACCTGCACATGACTATTCCATAATTTATAATATTTAGAAAGGATATTGTGATGTGCCAGGGTAGAAGAGTAGCACTGTTTGTAAATGAAGGTATTGAGGCCACAGAGTTGAATAACCTGTTGGATTCTAAGAGGCTATAAACACTTTGGGTACTGTACCTATGAGTAATGATAAATTAATCAAAACAGGAGTTATGTACAGACCACCATCCCAGGCTATGAAGGCAGACAGAGAACTAGAGTACTGTAGACCTGCTTACCCCCCCACAACCCTATATTTAGTGCAGCATATGGTGCACCTACATTTATGCTTAGTGGAGTAGGATATAGTGTAGTAATATGTAATATAGTGGTAAGACATGCACATATGATTGCAGCATGGACTGGTGGTAAAGATCAGATCCCAACAGGGCTATGTGCTGGTAGCCTCTGGCCCTAACAGTGTTAGCATTGCTTAAGCAGGCCTTATGGCACAGTTCTTTTTCTTAGCTATGCAGCTGCTATTATTTTGCAAACTAAGCATCTTTGTATTGTATCCCAAAAGTAGTTTTAGTTAGTTTTACTCTTATCAGAGTGCATGTGCAGAGAAAGTGATGAGCTGACTGTCCTCTGAGCTGACCTTCTACCAATGAGGTTTCCATATTATGTGATTTTATCTTATTTGGTAGACCGTTACCTAGTAATGTACATTTCTTATCTCAGACTATAAGAATGACACCTAAGCTGTATTTTGCTCAGTATGAATCCAGTTTGGAGTGATGTTATGACATCTGGGGTCCTGTTCCTGAGACCCAGCAGGTACTGCTGTATGTTCATGTTGTCTGGTAATAAACATTTTCTTTCCTGCTATATCTTTGGCTCTGTGTCATGTTATACCAACAGGTCCAGAACTCCAGCTGTAATAGTATATTATAAGGAGGGCAGCAGGGTCCAGGTTGGTACTGATGGTAGAACATTTTCATATGCCAAGACATTGACTGAAAGGTCCCAGTGGCAACAAGTATAGGGAACAGCATTGCTTACTCAATATTTATTTATTTTATTTATTTAGCTTTTGTTGACCGGGTAAGTGCACTAGACAAATCCTGCCTATTTCCAGGCACGACCCGAGGGAGGGGGATACAGATGAATGCCAACTGACCTTGAACCAGATTAAGCTGTTGGTGGTATTTTTAGCGAATGAGGGAAATTTGGCCAGGACACTGGGGAAATTCCCCTACTCTTTTCGATAAGTGCCATGGGATCTTTAACATCCACCTGAACTACCACCAATCCAGGCAGATGGGACCTCGGTTTAATGTCTCATCCGAAGACGGTACCTCGAAATGCAGCACCCTCTCATGCTGCATTACAGTGTCAGTACTGGGATATTAACCCAAGTGCCAGATGTGGGAACTGAACCCACAGCCCTCTGATCTCCCGGCCTCAGAGGCGAGTGTGCTACCTACTGAGCCACTGACACTGACAATAAGTTTGCGCCCCCAAAAGGAGTGAGCCTTTTTGGACTGGTACTCACCAACAGTAAGATGTTCCACAATATCACAGCTTGGGGACTGCTTGGATCAAGTGACCATAGGACTGTGGATGTAGATTCAATTGGAAGCCAACAAGAGTAGGAGTCAAATGAAAGTATGGGAAATTAGGAATGTAAATTTCAGTAGGATGAGGAAACTGTTAGTGGACAACATGAGAGGGACTGTGGAGCATCCTAGATTATCTAAACTCAGATTACGGGCTCCAGTCAGATTGGTTGGTTTTTCCCTCCCTTGGTGGCAAGGATACTTTTGGGCTTACAAACTAAAACAGTTGGCCACTTGGTTCTTGCCTCAGGATAATCCAAATGCTCCACTATGGATGAAAATAGAAAGAGAACTTGTAACTCCTCAAAAATTGTCGGATTTGGTTTTTGTGCATGTTCCATCAAAACAAGTGAACCATCCAGCAATACAGGTGTCAGTAATGACAAGTAAAAAGCTCAATCAGCTTAAAAAAGCTGAGCTGGGGCTTTTAACATTTATGCCCATTTGGGACAATCCGCTGCTCACTGGAGAGAGTAAAGATATCCCAGAAATAGGTTGGAAGTAAAAAAGGATAAACAACATTGGAGATACAGTATATTGGAGAGCAGAACAGGCTTATGTCCTATGAGGAAATCTGCCAAAAATTTAAATTGAACAAATGGGATTTCTGGCTGTATTTACAGCTAAGAAATATTTTATCCAAAAAAATACTTGATAGCATTCTTATTGCCTTTTCGTCAACTGCTTGGTCAAACCTTTTTAAAATAGCTTTCCTTCCAAAAGGTTTTAGTTCCATTTATAAATCTTTACATGAATCAGATGGAAATATAACAGACTCTGCCAGAGAAAATGGCAGAAAGATTTGGGAATATATATTTCTAAAGGATCTTGGGACAAGCTATGGGATAATGCTATCAAGACATGTAAGGAAACACATGGTTTAAAATTTTACATTATTTCTATTACTCCCCACAAACTCTTTATAGGTTGGATATAATGTCAAATGATTGTTGTTGGAGATGTAGACAATCAGGTGCAGGATTGGATAATCTATTATGGTCCTGCAGAGAAATTAGTGAAAGATGGAAACAGATACATGGCATCTGCCAATCCATATTAAGGATAACGTATCCTTTTTGCCTTCACTTTATGTTCTTGAGGATATATCAGTTATCACATTCATTCCTAAAGCCAATAGGTTATGGATTTGTGCAATGGATTTGGCATTTAAAAGACTAGTTCTTCAATTTTGGAAAGATCCCAAAGCTCCTTCTATCCAACAGTGGTTAGAATCATTAAGTAGGGTGGTTAACAATGAAATAATCAGTTACACAATGGTGGGGCAGAATGAAATGTTTGAAAATGTCTGGGACCCTTTCATAGAATTTTGTGATAAGATAGTAGTTTAGATGCAGGATAAAATTAATGCTTAAATACTTGCATATTGTACATGTATTTGTTTGCTTATAGAATATCTGCTTATGTAAATAGTCCTATATTTGGACATAGGATAGATTGGAAAGATATTTTAAGTATCACTGTACCAGTTTTCTTATAATGATTCTGTTATGAATATTTTTTTTGTTCTGTTTTTATTAAATAATCAATACAATTTTGATGATAAAGGAACTGTGGAGCGTGAGATCTTATGGAGGGAAAATGAGAAACATTAAAGACAGGAGTTACAAAAGCAGTGGCTTGTTGTATTAGGAGTGTAAGTAAGGGAAAGAGGGCAAGGGAACCATTGTTGTTTATTTCAGAGGTGAGCAATGTTGTGAGAGTGAAAAGTAAGGCCTTTAAAAATACAAGGACTGTCAAAGGGAGGATGACAAAGTGCAATACCTGAGGGCAACTCGGGAGACCAGTAAGATGATCAGTGACACAAAGGACTTAGTGAAGCTGTGAATAGCAGATGGGCAAAACAATGAGACATGGCATCCTTCTGATACAGCCAGGAGAAATGTAATATTAAGAAAGGTATAGTACATCTGAAGAATGGGGTGCGATGGAAGGAAGGGTATAGTGGAAAGGCTGAGATACTGAATCAGTGTTTGTGTTCAATATTCAAAAAAGAGGAGGAAGGTCCACTACTGGATTATGGAACTGGGATGAAATGAGGAGATGTAGGGGTCACTAACAGTAACTCTCACTTTATAGAACAAAGAGTGCTGGAGGGGCTGAGGGCTTTAAGAGTAGATAAATCATTGAGGCTGGATGGGATGCACCCATTGGTGCTTAAGGATATGGTGGAGGTGAGAGTAGCATATCTGGCTAAACAGCTTACATAACATGTCATTAGTTCCCATGTATTGGATGACTGCCAATGTAATTCCCCTGCACTAAAGTGCTAGAAAGTACAAAGTAGATAACCATAGACCTGTTAGCCTAATGTCTATATTGGGGGAGGTACTGGAGGCTATACTAATATAGAAACTGCTAGACATTCTCAAGGCAAATATGCTACAGGAAGACTGGCAATATATGTTCGCAAAGGGGAGGTCATGCCAGACAAACCTGATTGGTACAGCAGTAGCACTACAGCTCATGACACTGGAGACCTGAGTTTGAATGTGGACTTGAGTCATTGGGGGCTGGTGGGGGGAGCAGGACTGAGCATATCAAGGGGATGCTCTCCTGCTCTGGGGAGGGAGGTTCCCCATCCTTTCTGCAATACTGCTACCTGGGTGACCACATGTGACAGTAGAGCTAAGGGCACCATTGTAGAGTCAGATGTAAGGCCAGAGGGTTGGCGTGGCAGCTCTTTCACATACACACATACATTAACCTTTTCTTGCATACCTGTGTCCATAGGGAAGAAACTAAGGAAAATAAATCACATGATCCACTAGATGATGGCCCCACTGAATTGAAGGGGACCTAGCCTGCACTCCTTGACTGCCAGGTACCTGACAAGCACCAGTGAGTTAGAAGGTACAGAGTTCTCCTCTTCCCTGCCTGGGAGTAAACAGCAGCAGGATAGAGGGAAGGGTAGTTGTAGGATTCAGGTTCATGGCAAAGCAGCTACACCTTGGAGTTCCCTGAGGGAAAGCAGGAACATGGTGTGGAAAGAGGCATAAGCATAGAGTTAAAAAAAATACCTGATCGGGTTCGTCAACTGGGTGGTGACTAGCAGCCAATACAGGAAAAGCACTTGCAGTACAGTGAAGTCAGCCAGGATGCAATGCAATACCTTGTAGTATTACAGCAGATTAAGAAGTATGCTGCATGGAACAGTGCAATTCAATGGCATTTTAAGCTTTTCTGTCATGCAGTATTTTATGACATGTCATTTACTGCTAGGTAGATAACTGTATCCTGACTGGCTTTGCTGTACTGTACCTGGATTTCAGCATGGCCTTTGATTCAGTCCTGCAGGCCTTTGATTCAATCCCTCGCAAGAGGCTGGTAAAGAAATTGAGGGATCTAGGGGAGAAGAAGGGATAGTAACATGGGCGTAGGCTGAAAAATGAGCAGGAAACAGGAAGCAAGATGGCAGCAAGAGGAGAGCAGTGTTGGATTGTTGCATAGGAATGCTCAAGAAAAAACCTTATCTCATGGCTGAAATTTGTTGCATTTGATAACACATGTCTGTACTGCAAAACCGACAAGGAAGTGCTTACTGTATATTGGTAATTGATTCTCAAAGCTTAAATGATACATAAACTCTTGATTTGTCTGTACTACAAAACTGAGATTGCAGTACATATTGTACAGTGGCATTTTATTTTCAAGCTTAAATTACACTTCTGATAGAACTTGCTGTACTATAAAAGGGGAATGCAATAGTAACATAATGGCACCTGGAGATAAATACTGATGTGGGTATTTGACTGTTCTACAGAATTTAAAACACTTCATAGACACTATTATAACATTTTGATTTCTTTGTGCAGGTCATCTATGAAAGCTAACAGTCTGAATGCTGGGATATTCCTGAGCAGCAGTATACCTTATACTGCTGAGTTTGGTTTGGTTGCAAATTGCAAACAATGGATTACAGAAGTCTGGACTTGCCATTAATATTGTAAATTATGTTACTAACACTTCTGAGTACTTCTAGAATTGCTGCAGCTTTTCTTCTTTTTGTGTCTGTTGAATTCTAACTATGCAAAGAGTTAAAACATCAGAACTAATACCCTTGCCAATGTAAGACTATTACTCACAGGTCTAGTTTGATGTTGGAGAATCCATGTTCTTTAAGTTTGAGCAGCAAAACATAAGACTCCTTATTTCATGCCTGCCAGACCTAAAACTCACAATCTGAAAAGATTGCCTTTTAAGACTGCACTTGTGACTAAGCTTAGCCCCTTAACGTTACACAGCCCCAGCTAGAACCACTAAAAGCAGTTTATATTTTAGGAGAATTACTGGAGTTTTCAGCTAATTTACTGAGTGTACTGTATCACCTAACTATACCAGGGTTTGCTGCATAAGTCCCCCCAAAAAATTTATTTCAGAAGTTTTATTTCCTGCAGTTGGCTTCTCTAATTTACCTGCTGCTGCCATTACAAAGAATTTTACAGACTCAGATATTCAAGTTGAAGCATTGATAGCGATGTAATCCAACCAAATAGCAGTGAGATCAAAAGACTCCACAACGGCAACAGTGAAAATTCTGAAAGAAACACCCGAGCAGGGAATGAAGTCATTGTACAGTGGTGCACAGTGATGCAGTGGAGACTCTATGTTGCAGCATGAATGAACTCCAAAACCAGCTCCCAAAGAAAAGCAGACATTGGGAGATTCTAGTGAAGGACTGAGTGGATGAGAAAGCTACCAAACCAGGACATCAGTTACAAACTCAGAAAGCCATCTCTCAATTAGCAGGAACTAAACTTAACTTTATTTATCTGCTAGTCAAAAAACAATAATCAATGAACATAAAGCAGAGGACACAAAAAAGAATAAAGAGGAGAGCTCATAAAATGCATCCAGACTAGACATTAAAAATAAAAAATCTACAATCCAGCCCTCTGCTCACAAAGAAGGTGAGCAGGGAGTATTACAAAAACAAAGAGAATAAGAACTGAATTGGCTTATGGAAAGTGATGATGCCTTGCTAAGACATAATGCAAATGATGTATTACCATGTAGTCCCCTATTTAGTGAGCAAAATATACAAGGTGCACTGAACACTAAACAAAATTTACAACATCTATCCAATTCAGTAATTAAAGATTAATGGCAACCATTTTACAAATTTTTAAAGGAAATCTACTGGCCAGGATGCTCGAGCCACTGGTGCATAGATTGTGGCTTGAGCACCATGATCCCCCGAAGTGCCAATATGTAATAAATACCCACATGGCATATATGCACCTTTTGTAAAAATAACACCCAGCATATTAAAAATGGAGATTTTAAAGTCTCCATACATATAGGTAATGGAGAGGAAGAGGCAAAACAGTGTAATCATATTGTGGTATTTTCAAGTGCGATCTACTGGGGGCATCAATCCCATTTTCACTATGCTTGCATGCTTCCCATGGAAAATAAAATTTTATGAGCAATCAGGTAGTTTATTTATTACATATTGACACTTTGGGGGGGGATATGGGTGCTTGAGCCACAATCTATGCACCAGTGGCTCGAGCATCCTTGTCAGTATATTTCAAGCCTGAATTCAAGTCTGTGTGTCATGAGTAGTGTTTCCTGAATATTTCATGCCATTTGGTTTTGTGGTTTTCTTTAAATCAGCATTTGTTAACTTGTTCTGCACTAACTGAAAACAGGCTTTTTCTGTCTCTCTGACTGAGCCTTGGAGAGTGACGACATCATATCAGAGTAAGCTACTGCTTCAGCAGTGAAACTCCCTGATTGACTGAAGAGCTGTTAACTTCCCAATTAGAACAATCTGTAGAGTTAATTGCTGCCCAGTGGTTTTACCAACTCGGTCTCTGGTTTGTGTTGAGATGAATTAGTTGAAAATCTATTATTCTGTTCTTATAAAAAGTTGATCATTTGAGTTTCAGTGCTGAAATGAAGTGGTATGCATGTGAGAAATCAACTTGTTTATATCACAGCTGTTAGTTGTTTCTCATCAAAACTGTTTTTTTTTGAAGTTATGTAGCACTGTGTTATTTAATGATTATGAAATGAATCTGAAGTTTGATATTTCATACAAGTAGTTTGTCTTTGATGAAGCCTCCATAAATAGATTCATGTAAGAACAATTTGTTTCTGGTCAGATTGACACACAGGTACCTGCCACACACTGCTACTTCAGGTACATGTACTATATGAACTCACAAATTTCATTTCTTTAGTTTCTGCATGAAAATACATAATGTATGAGTATAACTAGAAACAATGTATATAACCCTGATGTCCCCTGTCTTTTGCCCCACAGTTAAGGTTGCTGCATTATTCTGCCCCAATCCCCTGCCCCACAAGCCCCCCTGTCTCTTGTCCCACATTCAAGGCTGCTGCACCCTGCTGCCCACAGTCTTATCCCACACAGCTGGGGTTGCTGCACCATGTTGCCCCCATCATCTGCCTGAATAGTCAAGGTCTTTGCATCATGCTGTTCTCTGTCCCTGTCACCATAGCCAGGGCTGCTGCACCCTGCTCCTGTCTATTCAGGCAGGACTACTGTGTCCTGTTGTACTCTAGAGCCCCTTGCTCCACAGTTAAGGTGGCTGCACCATGCTGCCACTTGCACAAGAGTCAGGGCATTTGCTGCAGTCTTTCCTCTGCCCCCATAGTTGTGTCAGTTGCTCCCAGATGTGGCTGCTGCACCGTGTCCCACAGTTTGGGCTGCTGTACCTGATGCCTCCCTTGTCTTCTTCCTGAGCAGTCAGGATTTCTGCAGCCTACTTCCACCTGTCCCTCACCCCGATAACACAAGATGAAAGTATGTTTTTGTTATGCTGCAATAAATCTGACTTTGGTGGCAGGGGACAGCATGGTGTAGCAACTCTAACAGTGGAGGCATGGGGCTGTAAGAACAATTTTTCTTCTTGTCAGATTGTCAGACAGGTGCCTGCCATACTCTGCTATTTCAGGCACTTGTGCTGTATGAACTTACAAATGTCAGTTCCCTGATGGTTTCTGTGTGAAAATACATCATGTATGGGTATAGCTAGAAACACTGTATGGCATCCTGATACCCCCATCTCCTGCCCACAGTTGAGGCAGCTGCACTCTGCTGCCCCCAGTCTCCTTCCTCACATTGGAGGCTGTTGCACCCTATTGCCTCTATCTCCAGTCTGAACAACCGGGGCTGCTGCACCCTGCCTGAACAGTTGGTGTTGCTGCACCCTGCTGCCCTCTTTCCCTCACCTCTGCAGTCAGGGCCACTGCACCCTGTTGCCCCCTGTTCCTGTCACTTTAGTTGGGGCTGCTGTGTTCTGCTATTCCCTAGAGTCTCATGTCTCCAGCCTCCACATTTGGGGCTGCTGCTCCATGCTACTCAAGCCACCAGAGGTGGGGCTTTCATAGGGATCATAGAGATCATATAATTATTATGAGCCTGGACTGGCATGTGCCCATTGTGCAGCTCGCCCTTTACTCAAAGGGTATATCCTTTAATCAAATTTGTAGAACAGTAGTTATCCAATTTGTATTTGAAACTAACCATACTGTGGCTACCCACCACTTCCAATGGCAGTCGATTCCACATGCTCACCACTCTCTGATGAAAAACATTTGCCCTTCTTTTAGTATTACAGATTTCTTCTCTTAATTGCATATCATATCAATATATCTTGTTGTAAGACTATTCTCATTTAACCTTAATCCTGAGATATCCCAAAGATCATCATTTAAGAAGGCACTGTAGACAAAACACATATCTCCCCTAAACCTCCTGTACTCCAGAGAATATATATTCAGCTTCCTGAGTCTATCCTTGTAATTCAGATCTTTCACTGTTTTTATCATTTTGGTGCACTCCTCTGCACCCCCTCCAACCCTTTCACATCTGTCCAAGTAATAGGTACAGTGAACTGTGGGCACTATTCCAACATGGGTCTCACCAATGACCTGTACAATGGGACAATGACCTCCTGTTTTCTACTGGCAATATGCCTGGATATACAATTTAGAATACTTTTTGTTGTTTTTGAATTTGTTTGGCAGTTTATGATGTTTTTTAATCATTAGTAATACTGACTCCTCGGGCTTTCTCTTCTTTTGTTACTCTAAGAATACTACCTCCTAATATGTATATAGCCAAGATGTTAGACTTCCCAAAATGCATGACTACACACTTATCCAAATTAGAGGTTAACTTGTGGTCTCTGGCACAGGTGCCTAAATTATTTATTTATTTTTGAAGTCTCTCCACATCAGTGGTGTTGTTAGCTTTGGCACCTAACTTGCTATCATCTGCAAACTTAGTTATCCAAACATTATTTCTTGTATTTATAGAGGCCATGTACAGTAGATGTTGAAAAGTATGGGTCCCAGGACAGAACCCTGAGGAACTTCGCTGGTTACTTCCTGCCATCCCGAACGTGTACCTCTGATGTTAACTCTCTGTCTCCTACCTTATAGCCGTGCTTTGATCCATCTAATTATGTTGATGTCTAAGTTTATCTTGTATAACTCCTCAAGACGTTCTTTGTGAGGTACTTTATCAAATGCTTTACTCAGATCTAAATATAGTACGTCCTCTGAATTAGCCATATCTAATCGTTTACTGTTTGTTTTCATAGAACTGGAGAAGGTTAGTTTGGCATGACCTTCCTCCTCTGAGACAGTGCTGAGTGGGATCCCATCATTCAGTTAAATCTAGATATTTTTCTATTAGTTCTTTTACAATTCCCTCCAAATCTTGCATGGCATAGATGTCAAACTGACAGATCTGTAGTTAGAGAAATCACAGTGCTCTAACTCAGTGACTCTCGTGGTTTTTGGAGTCATGTTAACACCATCATAGGAAAAACAAATGCAATACAATACAATCTCTGATATGGTCATGGATGGTTGCAATTGCAATAACCTGCTCACTATCGCCGAGGCTTTTAACTCCAGATTCACTGACCTCTCCTCATATACTGCACCTCCTGAGCCTTTACCTGTCACTCCGCAGGATAACCTTAAACCTTCCAACCCATCTTTCACCCTTCACCCAGTCTCTGAGAGTGAAATCTAATGCTTACTTAAGTCCATCTTTCCTGCTGGATTGGCAGGGGCAGATGGACTCTTACCAAAATTCCTTAGAACCATTGCACCATCTATTCAGTGACTAGACTTTCAACCTCTCTTTTCTTACAGGACATGTCTCTTCCCTCTGGAAGATTGCTTGAGTTGTACCAGTCTACAAAAAGGGGGACACCACTAACCTGGATAACTGCCGCCCTATTACCATCCTCTCCACCCTCTCTAAAATACTGGAGAAAATTGTTGCTACCCAGGTCTCAGATTACCTGTACTCCTTCAAACTCCTCAACCCCTACCAACATGGTTTCTGACATAGGCACAGTGCATCCACTGCTCTCATACAGTTTACAAATGATGTCAGACTCACTATAGACAAAGGCTCTCTCACTGGGGCTACTTTTGTTGATCTTACAAAAGCGTTTGATTTAGTTGACCACCCGCTGCTCTTATCAAAGTTGTCACCCCTAGGCTTCTCACCCTCTGTCACCACCTGGTTCCAAAATGATCTTTCAAAGTGGCAACAATTTGTCCAGATCAGAGATGCTAAGTGCCCTCTTGCTCCTACTTGGACCGGAGTGCCTCAGGGTTCAGTTCTTGGTCCTCTCCTGTTTACAGTCTTCATAAATGACATCCCACCACTCACTGGTGCTTCCTCAGGTCTGCTATATGCAGACAATCTTGTTCTTTACTCATCCTCCTCAAACCTCTCAGAGAGCAACCTGAATATCAATACTAACTTCAATACCTTTCAGAGCTGGCTATTGCAAAGTAAGCTTGTCTTAAATAAAAATAAAACAGTGACTATGTTCTTCTGTTCAGGTTCAAAAATGTGGTCCTGCACCCAGCCATTAAGTATCAGAGCACTTGATGGCTCTCCCCTTAACATAGTTACCTCTTTTAAATACCTAGGAGTAACTCTTTATCCTGCCTTGGATTTTGACCTACACCTAGCCTCAGTTATTAAATCTGACAATATTCAACTTGGACTGGCATATAAGGTGAGACATAGCCTAACATCCATGGTGAGGATGGCCATTGCACAGGGACCTGAGACCCAAATTGGCATATGGGTTAATAGCCTTTCCAGCAACTACTGGAGGGCTCCTCCAAAAGTGGGATGTCTGCTACAACAGCATTTGCTGTTTTGCTTTGTCTTTGCCCAAACTTATTCACCGATGCACACTCTACTTCAGTCTGGAATTGTTTACCCCCTCAGCCTACCGACAGTTTACTTCCTACTGTTTTTTAAAGAATATAATCTCCTTCCACATACCTGACAAACTGGCTCTACTGCTCAAACCTGTGACCTCTGCCTACACACTGAGTGCTGACAAATCCCTTCTTGTCCAACCAAGATGTAAAACCAAAATGGGGGAGAATGCTTTCTTTAGCTGGGCCCCTAAACCATGGAACTCCCTTCCACTGAGTCTAAGAATCTCTCTTTCTCCACACAGCTTCAAACAGGAGCTTTGTATTGCTATTCTAAGCTCTGAACCCTGCTCCTGTCCTCTATGCACCCACTCATGTACTGGTTCCTCCTAGTTGCCTACTGGCTCCAACCTCTACTTCTCTCAAACCTGCCTGGAAGTCTTGTCATTTCCTCTCTTCTAGCACTTTCTCACTAGTTGTGTGACTTATGACTGTTAGTAATTTGCACTCATATTTCTGATTTGTTACTACATATAGATTTCAGAAAATGTACTGTAATTTGCTGAAAATTTTGTATAAGTGTACTATGTCTGACTTCAACTTGTCTCATGATGTTTTCTTGTATCTACTATTGTTTATGTACCCTTTGTTGTAATCTCCCAAGTCGTACCTGAAAATAGGAAGCTATGCTGTCTAGTGTACCTACCCGGTTAACAAAAACTAAATAAATAAATAAATAAAATATTGTACCTTTTTAACATATGGGGACAACATTTGCATCCCTCCATTCCTGCAGGATTTCTCCCTTCTTCAATGACACATTGTAAATATTTGTAAGGGTGGCTGCTATTTCATCTGCTGGTTCCTCCAATATTTCGTTGCACCCTCCTACCCATTTCCATTTTTTCAAATGGGCAGGGATGCTGCACCATCCCACAGTCAGGGCTGCTGTACCCTGATGTCTTCCATGTTGTGTCCCACAGTGAAGGTTTCAGCATCATGCTGTAGTCTGTCTCCTGCCACCATAGCCAGAGCTACTGCACCCTGCTCCTGTCTACCTAGTCAGGGCTGCTGTGCTCTGCTGCACCTTATAGTCCCATGCCTTCACCACTAGGGTTGTTGCACCATTCTGCCCTCTGCCACCAAAGTCAGATTTTCTGCTACATTTCCCAAACTACCTAAGAGAAAAAAAAACAGAAAAATACTTTACTTTTGTGTTATGGGGGTGAGGGACAGATAGAGGTAGGGTGCAGAACTCCTGACTCTTTGAGTGGGAGACAAGGGAGGCATTGGGTACAGCAGCCCAAACTGTAGGACAGCATGCAGCAGCCACACCTGGGTGAAAGTGACCCAACTATGGGGGCAGAGGAAAGGATGCAGCAAATGCCCTGACTCTTGTGGCAAGTGGCAGCATGGTGCAGCCATAACTGTGGAGCAAGGGGCTCTAGAGCACAACATGACACAGCAGCACTGCCTGAGTAGATAGGAGCAGGGTGCAGCAACCCTGGCTGTGGTGACAGGGACAGAGAACAGCATGATGCATAAGTCTTGACTGTTCAGGCAGATGATGGGGCAAAAGGGTGCAGCAACCTCAGCTGTGTGGGATAAGACTGTGGACAGCAGGGTGCAGCAGCCTTGAATGTGGGGTAAAGGATGGGGGGGCTTGTGGGGCAGGGGATGGGGCAGAAGAGTGCAGCAACCTTAACTGTGGGGCAGGAAACAGGGGGCCTCAGAGTTCCATACAGTGTTTCTAGTTATAGTTATATATTATGTATTTTTACACAGAAACCAAAGAACTAACATTTGTGAGTTCATATAGTACATGTGCTTGAATTAGCAGAGTGTAGCAGGCACATGTGTATCAATCTTCCAGGAAAATAATGTTCTTAAATAAACATATTTTTAGAGGCTGTATCAAAGACAAACTACTTGTATGAAATAATAAACTTTAGATTTATTTTAACACCATTAAATAACCCAGTGCTGTTGACAGTTGTGATATAGACAAGCTGATTTCTCACCTGCATACCACTTCAGTTCAGCACTGAAATGCAAATTATCAACTTTTTACAAGAACAGAACAATGGATTTTCAGCAAATTCATCTGAACACAAACCAGAGACCAAGTTGGTAAAACCACTGGAGAGCAAACAATTAACTACAAATTGCTCTGTTTGGGAAGTTAACAGCTCTTCAATCAAGCAATAAGTTATACTGCTGAAGCAGTAGCTCACTCCAATATGATGTCATCACTTTCCAAGACTCAGTCATAAGGACAGAGAAAGCCTGTTTTCAGTTAGTGCAGAACAAGTTAAAAAATGCTGATTTAAAGAAAACCACAAAACCAAATAGCATGAAATGTTCAGGCAACTCTATTCATGACACAGGGACTTGAATTTGGGCTTTTATTAACAATGTATAAAATGGTTGACATTGATCTTTAAAAACAATTCCAATTGGAAACTCAAACTAACAAAAATCACACAATAATTGGCAAAAAGAGAAGGTAAAAGGTACCAATATGAGGATGGAAGTCAAAAATGATCAGAAGGTCAGGGGACTCAGACATGTACAGTACACAGGAAGATAGGAATGAACCGGAGGACAATAATGATAAACCAAGACAGGGGAGAAAACAAAGAGAGGAGGAACACATGGCAGGATGGGAAAGACAATGCTTTTGTAAGAGATAATAGCAATAAAACCAAAGACAGTCCCAATTAAAGAGATTAAAAAGCAAGTCCAAAGTTAAACATTGCAAATTCCCATGGTCTCTAATAACACTGAAGAATTAAACAAAAGAGCAAAACAGAGGAGAGAATATATCCCTAGTGTAAGATGTGATGATAGTTAAACAATCCACTTCACATCAATATTGAGAACTTAAAGCACTCCAGAAAACATTAACAGAATCTGAAACAAGGGCCAGATGAAAGAATTTATTTATTTATTTATTTAGCTTTTGTTGACCGGGTAAGTGCACTAGACAAATCCTGCCTATTTTCAGGCACGACCCGGGGGAGGGGGATACAGATGAATGCCAACTGACCTTGAACCAGATTAAGCTGTTGGTGGTATTTTTACTGAATGAGGGAAATTTGGCCAGGACACCGGGGAAATCCCCTACTCTTTTCGATAAGTGCCATGGGATCTTTAACATCCACCTGAACTACCACCAATCCAGGCAGATGGGACCTCGGTTTAACGTCTCATCCGAAAGACGGCACCTCATGCACCCCTCTCATGCTGCACTACAGTGTCAGTACTGGGATATTAACCCAAGTGCCAGATGTGGGAACTGAACCCTCAGCCCTCTGATCTCCCGGCCTCAGAGACGAGTGTGCTACCTACTGAGCCACTGACACTGTAAATATATGAATATATGGGTGGTGAGAATATCTGAAAAGTAGGACAGTAATTTGCCATTAAGCTCAACAATGGCACATATTGTCTTTGTCTTTTTGGATACACAGATTGCCCCTGAGGCATTTCAGTTTGACAGAATACACAAAACGTTAAAATCCAAACCAACAGATGACCAACCCCCATGAGCTGTAGTGGCTAAGTTCTTCAAATCATCCAAAATTGAAAATCTGATTCAGTTTGTATATAAGAAATATGTTGAAACTTAAAGAAAGTGCATTACCATTTTTTATAATTTGCCTTTTGAGACTGTGCAGGCAAGGAAAAAAATAAAAATATTCATATTCTAGTATGAGAAAAAATATACAAATAGAATGCTGTATCCTGCAAGATAAAGGGTCAGTCTTAATCATCAGTTTTTGGCCTTTGCAATGTCTGAAGAAGCTGAAAAGGAACTTTGAATTAGAATATAACAGATGTTGTTTAGATAAAAACCTCTGTACCATATGTTTGGCTAATACTCACATAATTTGTTTCTTAATATTTCATCAAAAAACTGTATTATATTAGTTTGAACATATATCCAGTAGTACTATAGAAGTGTGCCAAACAGGTTCAGAAACAGAAGTAATAAACCAGAAAACTTTCTGTTTGTAAATAAAATTTATATAGTTGGGTGACTTGGAGCAGTTTTATTTGCTGGTTTTGCCATGCGACTTTTTCCTTTTTTTGGAGAACAGTGCAGCACTGTACCCATATGGTTAATTTTTTCATGATCAAATATAAAATGGCAGTAGGAGCTCTCCAGAGCTTTGGGTTACTGTGTTTAGAGATGTTGCAAAGTTTTAATTCACCAGCAAAGTTAAGGCGCATGGCCAAATTTGTGTTCCCAAATAAATTAGTGGATTTATTGTATTTAATAGGAAATTAGCCTTTGGCAATTTCATCTGTAATTTTGCCCTTGGGGTACACTAAGGTGAAGTTGGGTCAAAATGAGGCTACTGAAACACAAATGTCTCAAGGTCAGCAGTCCACTCCCTCCCCCATGTGCAGTGGCTTGAAGGCCCATAACCACATATCCTCCATGTCACAAGTGGCATTCACTCACCAGTCTCAGTCAGAGAAATTCTTACATTTTCTGATCCATGTTAATACAGTTACACTCTTCATTGCCAGATACCCAGGGTGTTGCTACTATTGCAAGTGGGCTTGTTAGGTTCGACTGTGTCTAACATGACACACAAAGCAAAACATGTCCAAAATCAGATTTCATCAACTACCACTAGGTACAGTGATAGCAGCAGCGGCCTAGCTCAGGGTACCCGATAATGCCCATTTACCTGTCCCCTGGAGAGAGTGAGCTGGCAGGTATGAATCTTTAATCTTCAGTCTTCATCAGATTTTCTCTCCCAACTGGGCTGGAGAAATTCACTCCTTTATATACCCTTGCCTACCTCATGTCCTGATTGCACACTATGCCTTAGGCCAATCATAAGGCAAGATTGAAGTTATTACCAATTTTAGTATGTGTTTTAGAATTTGTCAGTGACCAAGTATAGACTAATTTATTAATTTTGATTGGTTGCTTCATGCCTGGGTCACTCGTCCCCAAGAAGATAACAGTCCACATAGTTCTTACAAATATTTAAGCAATCAAAATTATTTTGGCCACTAGACGGTGTTGGTGTTTCACCAAACAGAGTGTTCTTTTCTCAGTGTATAACATAAACTTGAATTCTACATCTCTGCTTACATTTATCAATCAATTAAGTGGATTAGACACATTAAAATGTGTTTGCAATACATATAATAAAGTTTAAAGACATTATTTAAAAGATACAAACACATGATTTCTACTTATCTAAAGACAAGATATATTTTCTTTTTACTGTAAGAATTAATTAAAAAGTCCTGACTTTACCAAATCGCAGTTTAGCAGGTTGAAAGTCACAAGTTCCTTTTTTTTCCGTAGCACACATGTGTATATTTAGAACTGAACTTTTTAACTGTACAAAACCAGCTTGGTAAACAGCTTTTGACCTGTCATTGAACTCTGTGGAACTTAGCTTGTATCTTTTACTTTTTAACAGATAGAGAACAATACAGATATTTTACATAAAAAAAAGCTTCAAAGTAACTATCACAATATAGAGACTTAATACTAATACATAATAGAAAATTAACATAATTTCAAATATCATATTTCCATGGTCTCCAGTCTAAGTATTTTAAAACATACAGTGTAATGTTCAAAGTATTTCTTATGGTTTCAGAAAACAACTTGAAAATGTCCCTATGTTAACCGATGGTAGCTTCTATCTAAGTATAGATTCCTCCTTTTGCTAATGTACACCCATATATTTAGAATTGTAGTTTTCCATCACCGAGCACAATTTCTGATAAACCCTCACGTTTTAGTAAACACATTTGCCCTAATGTCAAACTTAATCTAAAATGGCAGATAGTTTGTGATAGCTTCAGAAAATAGCAATCTGTGAAATCAGTCTTGGATTATGTAAAACACTAACATCCTATGATATACAAGGTATAAAATAGTTCTGAAAGCATAAAAGTACATATCCATTGCAACAGGACCAGTTTTAATTCCTTTATTAGTAATATACAGTGAAGTTCAGTAGGATGAAACCCAATTCTACAGCATTCTGCAGCAGAGTTACTGCAGGAAACAAGGTGATTTCAATGGGAGTTAATCCCTTTTGTCATGCAGAAAAGTGTAACACTGTGCTTCATCCTGGCAGGCTTCACTGTACACTCCAAAAATCCCCATCTCGATGCCAGAGAATCAAGACATCACAAAATACCTATGGGGCATACACTCTGGTCCATTGTGCTGTAAATAGAAAACAAGGCTGTTTTTTACGATTTTTGAGTGTGCACCAAATACAGTATATCATATAAATGAGGATGAAAACAAGAAATACTTCAATAACAATTAAGGCATAACATTTTACTTTTATTCAAAGTATTGGTAAAGACAAGACAATTGTCTCCATCATACAATAGCTCATTTAGGTTATGTTTAGTCTTATGCATTTCATTGCTAATCTGGATGAGATGCGTATCTTTAGGTTCTAGCAGAGAGTACAAATTTAAAGTCATGGGATCAACATGCACATTGAAAACAGGTATATACTCCTCAATGTCCTCTTGGTGGTTAGGTTCACTATGACGGACATACCCACCATGGGTAGGAATTGATGTAATTGCAGTCTGAGCAATAATGGTATGCTCATGGGGGTAGAGCAAACATTTGGGATGATGACATCAAAGCGAGGGATCCATAAAGATATTTCTTATATTAGTGATGACATACTACCCCTCTGTATTATAGACAGTTTTAACAGCTGACAGGTGCCATTTAGTAAGCTGAACTGTGCAAAGCTATAAAATGCATCGCATATGGTTGGTTGCTGTGGGATTGGCTCCCTCACTAAGGCATAGCCACAATCTGGGGTAGCAACATCAAACACATCACATTTGCACATGTACCTATATCCTTTCACAGCACAACAGGCAATGTGAAGGGCGCTCCACAGCTGTGTAACTCGATGGAATATCAGAAGCTGTGGCAACCCCAAGTGATTCTTATACTCATAAAAACATAGAAACATAGAATTTGACGGCAGATAAGGACCGCTTGGCCCACCCAGTCTGTCTATTTCCCTACCTAATAGATAAGCTGCAGATCCTAGTTAACCAGCAGCCTACTTCTTTCTACCCTCACCCCCTAGAATTGCCTTATGACTGTCCCATGCATGCTTGAATTCAACCACTGTTTTTGACTCCACAACCTCCTCTGGAAGGCCGTTCCATGCATCCACAACCCTCTCTGTGAAAAAATACTTCCTTACATTACCTCTGAGCTGCCCCCCCATCTTCAAATTGCGCCTCCTTGTTCTTGCACACCTCTTTTTTTGAAAGATGCTACCTTCTTGGACTTTGTTGATTCCCTTGAGGTACTTGAAAGTTTCTGTCATGTTCCCCTTCTCCCTCCTTTCCATGAGGCTATACATATTAAGCTCCTTTAGTCTCTCTTCATATGTCTTCTGGTGCAGACCCTGCACCATTTAAGTTGCCCTTCTCTGGACAGCTTCCGTCTTGTATATGTCCTTGCAGAGATTGGGTCACCAGAACTGCACACAGTACTCCAGATGGGATCTCACCAGCTGTCTGTTCAGAGGGATAACAACTTCCTGTTTTCTACTGGCGATGCCTCTCCCTATGCATCCCAGTATCCCCCCAGCCCTCCTTACTGCCCTCTCACATTGCTTGTCCACCTTTAAGTCATCTCATAAGACTACCCCCAGGTCCCTTTCCATCTCCCTCTACGTACCCTATCGAGTGGACAGTGGCCAATTTTTCAAATATTGAAATATCAGGGTCGACCACCAGTAGGGACACCATGAAAGAAATATATAGTGTGTCATTAATTCAGTATTTAGAAAATCATTTAGAATAGCATGGATCTCTGTTTGGATGTGGTGTCTCTGACACTTGGTTCTGGAAAGTGCTATGCAAAGGCCTTTGACAATTTGCCTTAACACATGCCCAGTTCATACCATGATCAGCATGGCCACATTGAGGGCAATACCACTCAGACAACTGTTCATTCCTGATGAGGTCTGGAATGCAGCCATTTTCCACATCCTATAACAACTTTGTAATTGTACTGGGAACATAACCACCATGGGCTATGCTAATGATCTCTTGGCCTATTATATTCATTTTTTTCTCTATTGTTGTCCTCAACCAACTAATTTATCTTCCTTTGAGTTTCATTAGATAATTTAGCAATGTCATGCATATTAATAGTTAGCCCCATGTTGCTAATGGAATGTAAAGTGGAATCTCCACACCCAATCTTAGTAGGACAATACCATTGTGCCAATGGAGAAATAACGGTTGACAGGACATATGCTCAATAAGCAGTACAAAAAAATTTTCATCTGTATTTCTTTGACTTGGTCTTTTCATTATTAACCTCTAGTGATACATACATATTGTAAATAACAGACCTTTCTTCTTTTTGTGTGTAATCCCAACTCCCCCTTTTTTGTTACTCAGAAAAGGCAATGACCAACAATTGGCAGAAAGAGTGTCACCCCTGGCATTAGGGCAAACACCTGGCTTGGGTATCTTAGAGGTCAGGGGAAAGGCACAAAACAACATTTCTTTTTTTACCCAGGTCTGGGAGAGAGGTGTCAGTGCTATGGAGTGTCTCCTATCTCTGGGGGCACAAAAATTTTACACAGGTACTCAGAGATGGATTGTCCACAACCATACATTTTACTGTATGCCTTTTGTTTCTGACAACGTGTTAGCAGAAATGGTGGTGCCCCAGGGCTTGTAGCTGTACAGACAAAGATGGCACATTTGTAGCATGCAAAAACATTTTACAACTTTTTCAGGCCGTACTGAAACTTCTCAGATGATCATTTCCCACAGACGTCCAGCCCTATTTCAGGAGTACCTGGAGTTAACAGTGCATTTGTAGTGCATCCTGCCATGGCACTATTTCGAGCACCATTAGGTGAGCTAAGTTAACACTTTAGACAATTCCTATGTAACCAGTTAGGTCTCCTTGAAACCAAAAGTGAGTGGTCAGTTCACTATGGCCAATGCTAGTCTCTCTGTGCCATTACCTTTAGGAAAAAAACAGGATTTTCTAGCCACACAGGGGCTACAAAAACATCCTTACAGCACAATCTTTGTGCAAAAGTCCTGGTCCTGAGTACCTGTATCCTTGCCATCCTGGGCTCCTAGCAAGGCACCAGCCAACCCACATCTGAAGACAAATGAACCTTGTACTTGCAACAGCTTGTGCCCCTCAGATAATTTTTTTTGGTTACTTATGGTGTTTATTTTATTCCAAATATTGTTTTCATGTTCAGAGTATTATTTCTGCTCTGGAAGTGTCCTCTAGATGTAACACCCAATATCCACAGTCTTACAGATGGTGTCTACTGAAGCTATGTATAGTTTTATGTAGCTCTAGTTATCCAGTGATTATATAGTTAACTTTGGATGGGAGTGGGGTATATTGTCTGGATGACACTATTAAACTGTTTACTACATTGAACTCCAATTGACTGGTCTGTGAATGAGGCACATTGTCTCAGTAACAGAGTACTACTTCTCACTTACCTGATATGAAGTGAATAGTGGGATCTTGTTCTGTGTTGAGTTTCACTCTCTGTGTAAATGCTATTTTTTCACAGTTCCAAGGTGATAGGATGCTGTTCTATCATACTGTGGTAGGACAGCGTTCTAGAACTTCTAGGATATGTATGGGTAGGTTTTGTCCTGAGAACAAAAGAAGTCAGAAAAAAACATTTTCACTGAGTAGTATCCATTACTTAAAATAGAAGATGAGGAAGTCTATGTTGAAATAGTGTCCTTTGTGTATTTGGGATTCTGGTTAACATGGACCGCTCAAGGTTTGCTTTTGAAGTCACAGGGTATCAGAATCCCTATACAGGAGAATACATGCTTCTGCATAGTTGCCCATTGTAGTATTCTGTATCTCTGCAGGTGATGCAAAACAGGTATGTGTTCAATATGTGCAGTTTTTGTTTCCTATGTGTCTACATTCAAGATCTATGAGCTGTTTTCTTCATATGTCACAGCATTGCAGGGTGATCTCATACAAGTCATCAGTGTTGTTAGCAGTTGTGTCCAGTTCCTATAATGAATGTTTTGTATTGATTTTTCAACTTTCACTGGCTTGACTGGGGAGGGTGGGGCCATTCTGTTACTAGGCATGTCACACTATTCACCCATGTACATTGTGTGTAGACATATCATGGGTGTATTCCATCCATGTAGAAATGTTTTCTAGTCTGTGAATGTGTACTTAGTATGTAGTACTTCTTGTAGAAAGAGAGTACATATAGAGAATTGTGTGTGACCATATTTTTGTACTGAGAGGTTTTCTTGGTGGCAGGTGAGCTCTCGAGCACTGCTTCAGATGTATTCTGTTGTCAGGGGAAGCTGAAGATACAAGAATTTCTTTGTTTGTGTATCATTGTTAATACACTATCTTTTACAGTATGTTGGGAGTCACAACATAGAAAGTCACACAAAACCAACTGGACAAGACAATGAAGAGTAGGAATTTTAACATTTTGTTTTGTTAGAAGTGACACAGTGTGCTGCAGATGTTTCTACAACTTGAAGTTTAGAAAAAAAGACGAAGGTTCCATGCAGTATTCTGTGTTTGATCATTTTTAGCTAGTTGCCCAAAATGGGAAGAATGGGGAGCAGATTGTCTTGATGAGGTCTTAAAATTACTCATTATGTTATCATGTGTGATGCTACTAACAAGGCAACAACTGTAGTTAGTGTACTGATTCAGACAGTAGGTGTAGAGTGTGTTGCTAACTGTGTAGTAGATACTATTGGAGTTGTCAGGATTAAGGATTAAGGATTTAGCACAAGTGATAGTGCTGAGGTATATGTAGTCATAGTAATATTCACAGACAAGTAATGTTTTATCTTTTACTATGTTTTTAAAGAGGATGAACCATCTATGGAGGGTGCTGCTGGAGAAGCAGACTCCACAGAAGGTATTGAAATAGTGGAGATAGAACCCTCTGTGGAGGTGACACCAGATGCTCCAGCAGCGGGTCATCCATCAGGTGCTGCAGGTCCAGCTGGGCCTCCAACTGAGGCACATAAGTAACTGTTATCATGTTTTTTAATTTCTTTTTAAAGAGCAGTAGTGGCCACTCAGTAGACTCATTTGGACTGACAAATTGCAGTATAGCTTCTCTCTAGACAGATCAGGTTCTGCATAGTCACTGCACAGCCACACAGCACATGATTAGTAGACATTGCTTATAACAGTTACACACAAGTTAGGTTACTGACCAGTTGCATGGCTTTAGCCAAGCAATGACCCCCCTCACACAACCACCTGAGACACACGAGGTGGTGCATCCTGACTAGAGAGCCACAGGCCAGCTAAAGCCATGAATATCATTGGTATACTTCACTGTTACCACATGCAGAGAAGTTACCAACGAACCAGTAGGATAGGTTTACCCAAGAATTGCTCACCTGAGTTTATCATCCAGATGAGGCAATACATCATGAGTGAAGAGCAAGAGCTGAAGTAAAGACATTGACATCATTATTATAGTTCAGTGATAGCAGAAGAACACAACTTAGGAGCAAATTGTTTTATGCCAGTCATTACATTTTCAGTACAGATGTCCAACTCGCGAACAAGTGCAAAGTAATAAATGTAACATTTTTGAATTTAGTATAGAAGAGGCTTCATTGCCCTAAGGCTGTATTATAAGATAATAAAACAGCTGATGGCTGAACAGCTGGTGTTCTAACAGATGTTGTTGTCAAATGGCTACAATGTCATTTTTTATGCTAGTCTGTAGAGACACGTAGTGCCCTGCTACCGGTTTTTATACTGAGAGTGCTGCATCAGGTGCTAAATGTTCTCTTGGAAACTAGCCTATCAGGAGCAGAGCAACTGTTGGTAAGATCAATCATGTTTCTACCCTGTGACCGCCGGTCACATCTGTAGGTTTTATAAATTTTATAAGTTTTTGTGTATATCTCTGTGCAAGAACTTGAATCACAATATTATTTCTTGTACTTTTTAACACTTTTAACAAGATATAGTGCATATTGTTCAGTGGAGGTAGATGGGGACTAACGTAAAATCTCTGATTGTAATGATATTCTTAATGCCCGGATATGAAGTCACAATTGTACTGCTGTATTAAATTCTGCAACACTGCAGCAGTCCTTTTGCTGGTCTGATGTTAATGATATTCAGTTATATGTGATATCTGAGACCTGCAATTCACAGAGATGAACAGTTGAACCAGGATATTGAACAGACACACTGTACTTAATAGGACTTCTCTGGAAGACTAGTATATCTCAGAAATATTTAGCCACTGAGTTACACTGTCTATAAAGATCTATTGTCACCGAAACTATGTTGGTATGTTGGTGGGAAGGTAGTATGGAAGCATGTTATTGTTGTTCTATTTAAAAATCATTTGTTATTCTATGAACTTGTTTCAAGCTTTTTGAATGTAGTGCTGCATTTATACAAGTCTGGTTATGTGTTTGATCAAAGTACAAATTTAAGATTTTTTTGCATGAATAGAAATCTAACAACAGATACTTGATTTTTGTTGTTTTGCTGAACATTAGTTTATGGGTATGACAGCTAGTACTTATGTAGATAATGACAATTTATTGCATTTTTATTCATATTGCTTGATGTCAAATTTACTGTTGAAGCACAGTTACTGTATGTTCATCTGGGATATCTGTGGTACTATTCTGTTACATAGATGATTCTGTATGAACAGTAATATATAACAAGGATATTTCTGTATCAAGAGGTTTACTAGGTGACAGATTACCTCCAGAGCAGAGCTTGAGAGGTAACATAGAAACAGACTTTGATGGAAGATAAGGACCACTTGGCCCACCCAGTCTGCCAATTTCCCTAACTACTGGATAAGCTGCAGATTCTACTTAACCAACAGCCTACTTCCTGCAACCCCCCCACTATAATTGCCTTATGTTTGTCCCATGTATATTTGAATTTCCCTACAGTTTTAGACCCCACAGCCTCTCCAGGAAGATGGTTCCATGCGTCCATCAATCTCTCTGTGAAAAAAAAATTCCTCACATTACCCTTGAGCCATCCCCCCCATCTTTAAATTGTGCCCCCTTGTTCTTACACATCTCTTTTTCTGAAGATGCTACCCTCCTCGACTTTGTTGATTCCCTTGAGGTACTTAAAAGTTTCTATCATGTCCCCCCTGTCCCTCCTTTCATCAAGAGTATACATATTAAGCTCTCTCAGTCTTTTTTCATATGGTTTCTGATGTAGACCCTGCACCATTTTAGTTGCCTTCCTCTGGACTGCTTCGATCCTCTCTATGTCCTTGTGTAGATGAGGTCTCCAAAACTGCATGCAGTACTCCAGATGGGGTCTCACCAACTGTCTGTACAGAGAGTTAACCACTTCCCTTTTTATACTTGTGATGCCCCTCCCTATGCATCCCAGTGTCCCCCTGGCTCTCCTTACCGACTTCTAACATTGCTTACCCACCTTTAGGTAATCTGATATGACTACCCCCAGGTCCCTTTCCATTATTGTTGTTGATAGTACTTCACCTGCTATTGTGTTCTTCTCCTGGATTTTTATTTCCCAGGTGCATTACTTTGCACTTCTTTGCATTGAATCTAAGTTGCCATATGTCTGACCATTCCTCCAACCTTGCAAGTCCCCTTTTCATCCTTTCTACCCCCCCTTCTGTATCAACTCTGTTACAGATCTTTGTGTCATCTGCAAAGAGGCATACCTTTCCTTCCAGACCCTCTGCAATGTCACCTATGAAGACGTTAAAGAGGACTGGACCCAGTACTGAGTTCTGAGGTACTCCACTAGTAACCCCCATTTCTTTGGAATGTGTTCCAGTCACTATTGCCTTCTGTGTCCTGTTGTGAAGCCAGTTTGCTACCCAGGCTACCATGCTGGGACCCACTCCCAGGCTGGCTAACTTGATTATTAATCTTTTGCGTGGGACTGTGTCAAATGTCTTGCTGAAGTCTAGGTAGGCCATATCCACAGCCGCTCCCTGGTCTATTACTTTGGTCACCCAGTCAAATAAATTGATTAGATTCATCTGACATGACCTTCCTGCTGTGAATCCATGCTGCTTTGGGTCCTGTGCCCTGCTGCCTCCTAGGTACTCAACAATTCTTTCTTTCAAAGTGATTCATCATTTTCCCACCACGAGGTCAAACTAACAGGTCTATAGTTTCCTGCTTCTGCCTTGCTTCCACTTTTGTGAAGGGACCATCTGCCCTCCTCCAGTCCTCATATATCCCCCATCCTCCCATGATTTGTTAAAAGTGTGGTCAGTGGTGTCATAGGTCCTCTCTTAGTTCTTTTAGGATTCTAGGGTGAATCCTGAAAGGCGCCATTGCTTTGTCCACCTTGGGTTTTAGGAGTTCTTTCAGGACTCTTTCTTTTGTAAATGGACTGGCGTCAACCCCACTACCCAGAGTGCTTCTATTGTTTGGTTTAGGTAACTCCTCCCCTTCTTCTTTTGTGAATACTGAGCAAAAGTATTAATTCAGTATCTCTGCCTTTTCACTGTCTCCCTCTGCCCACCTCCCTTTTCCTTTATTAATCTTCACTATCCCTACCTTAACCTTTCTATGCTCCCTAATGTACCTATAAAAGGCTTGATCCCCCTTCTTAACTGAGTGGGCTATCTTTTCCTCAGTTTGGGCCTTTGCTTTTCTGACTGCCTTCCCCACTTCATTATGCTTTAATTGATACAGTTCCCTGTCATGCTCCCTCTGCAATTCCTTATACTTTTTGAATGCAGCCTTTTTCTCCTTAACATTCCCTGACACCTCTTTTGAAAACCATAGTGTTTCTTTATTCTGCTTTGTTTTATTTATTTGTTTCACACAAAGGCTTGTTGCCTTCATGATGGCAGTTTTGATTTTTCTCCATTGTTCTTCCACCCCTCCTTTCTGGCCATTTGCTAATGCATTCCTCAGGTATTCATCCATTATGCCAAAGTCAGACCTTCTAAAGTCCAGCATCCTTGTCATTGTATGGCTTGTCTCCATGGTTGTGTTTATTGTGAAGCACACTGTGCAGTGGTTGCTTGTTCCCAGATGTCTACTGACTTCTAAATTTGTGATCCTCTCTCCATTTGAGACTACCAGGTCTAATATTGCTCCCTCCTGAGTGGGTTCCAACACTAGCTGTCTAAGGCATGCCCACATAGGGCATCGAGAATGACCCTGTTCTTGGATGTGGCTGCAGTCCATGTCATCCAGTTAACATCTGGCATATTCAGGTCCCCCATCAACAGTATCTCCCCTTTTTCAGCCATTTTGAGAATGTCCTCTATCATTTTCTTGTCCATTTCCTCCCCTTGATACGGGGGTCTGAATACAACCCCTGTGAAGATTGTGATGTCATTCCCTGTCTCCAAGGTGACCCAGAGTGTCACTTGTCCTCCCCCTTTACTTTTTAGTTCTGTAGCTTTGGTCCCTTCCCTTACGTAGAGAGCTACTCCACCTCCTCTTTTACCCTCATTGCCCCTTCTGTAGATTGTGTACCCTGGTATGTTGACATCCCAGTCATGGTTCTCTGTATACCATGTTTCTGTGACTGCTACAATATCCAAGTGTTCCTCTTCCATCAGGGCTACTAGCTCAGGAAGCTTGTTTCCCAAACTATGGGCATTGGTACTCATTGCCCTCCATTTAATGTTGGCTTTATCCTTTTTTATCCCATCCCTGCTCTTATTGCCCTTGTCTATTTTTCCATTTACCCCTGTCCTGCCCTCTGTCAAGCTCTGTACCTCAATGTTTTCTTGGGGGAGGCTTGAACTTTCCTGCTTCCTATCAGCACCTCCCCTGTTGGCTAGTTTAAAAGCTTTCCAAGGAAGCATTAAAACTTGTCATCTAGGAGCTTGTTTCCCTTCCTGTAACAGATGCAGACCATCATGCCAGTATAGATATTCATTTCTCCAGGTGGACCCCCAGTCCCCAATGAAGCCAAAGCCCTGTGTTCTGCACCTGTGTAGCAACCATTCATTAAACTGCATAGTGTGTAGTACCCTAGCCTCACCCCTGCCATAGACTGGCAGCACTTCAGTGAAGGTTACCATGCTTGCTACCTGTCTGAGACCCCTCCCTAACTCCACAAATTCATCCTGCACTGCACTGATCTCATGCCTAGCTAGGTCATTTGTCCCAAGGTGGACAGTAATATTTAGTTCCCTCTCCTGTAATGCTGCTTCTGCAATCCTGAGGATTTGCTTCCTGTCCCTCCAAGCCATGGCACCAGGCAGGCACCTTACTTCCCTCTCCTCTCCCTTCCCCAGGTCAGCACCCCTAAGAATTGAGTCAACTATCAGAAGCTGTTTCCTTCCCCTGTGGTTTCCCTTGCCACCCTTTTATGAGTCTCCCTTGTGGATGTCCCCAGCATTCTTCTTGGTCTCCACTGAGGGTGTCATCATAGATGAACCTTGATTTGCCAGACTGACATATGATTTGTGTAGAGATACAACTAGGGGGCTATGCCTCTGTTCCACCACCTTCACCTGCCTAGAACCCACTGTGGTCCAACTGCTCTTCACACTTGGCAACATCTGAGGCAGTGGTTGTGGAACTGGTGCTCTTTGGGTGGGGGAGACCTCCTTAGTCCTTGCCAGTTCAGCCTGGAGGTGGGCAACTTCCCCCTCAGAGCTGACAATTGAATGCAAATAGGACAGCAACGCAGGTTCCAGAATGTCTCCTGGAAAACTGCTGCCCCACAGCCAGTGCATTGCACCACTCCCCACATGTCCCTCTGCCTTATAATATACAATGAGTAATATATAAAATATCTCTTTTTAATTTTTTGGTGTGTACTTACCCTTTATACACTGAGCTGGGTTATTAAGAATATGACAGCTCTGCCCCAAGACCTGTTGAGGAAGTGATGTCAGAACCTTGGCTATAAAGGTAATGCCACACCTGTGGTGGGTGGGTAGATCACAACCACTGGTGACTGTTAGAAACAATCAAATACACCACTGCTCCACCACCCTTGTGAGTACTGCCCTTTATAGTAATTCAGCCAACACCACAAATTACTAGACCACTGCTCCTACACAAACCACTCTACTGAGTCCCGGGATAAAAATGAACTCACTCCTCAGCCAGCAAGACACTTCTAAAATGTTGCACAAATATCCTTCCAAATCCTAGGTCTCAAGTGCAGGAATCAAACAACTTCAGTTGTAATTCACCCCCTCTGGTTATAAAATTACTACACTTTAATGGAATCCTGCAATTCCCTTCTTAATGCTAATAAGAAAAAATGAAACTTTCTGTAGAAAGCGTAGTTTACCTTCCTAACAAGTCCCCAACAATATGATGTCTTACCAGGTTCCCAGTTCCTCAAATGCATTCTAGTTTGTTCTCTGCAGTATAGCAAGTTTCTCATCCTCAGACAGAAGCAGGCAAGTCTTTTCTGACTGGCTTCTCACTGTGCTTCTAAGGGAACCTGAAGGTAAAACAATTTCTTAGTTTGTGTAGGACTGCTCATACACAATATTTTATAGTGTATGGGCAGTCACAGCATAGAAAATCATACAAAACCAGCTGGACAAGAGATCAGAGAATAAAATGTTAACATTTTCTCTTTTTTTTGACTGACACACTGTGCTGCAGATGTTTCTTCAAGTTTAAGTTTTAAAAAAATGTTAGTTCCAATTTGACTGGGTTGAGGGAAGCAAGTATGCAGCAGCATCCCAAGTTGTCATGCTACAGTAGTGACATAGTGCAGCATGACAGCTGTCATGATATACCTACTGCAGCATAACAAGTGCATTGTAGTTATGGATTTCTATCCATGACAACAATGAACCATAGAGCACAGTCAAATTATCAGAACTATGGTGTCTGACCTTGAGAAACATGATGAGGTGGGATAGATGAAAGTGTAGAAATGTTAGTCTTGCCACATGGGATCTCAGGACTAGTTTGCCTGTCAAGCAATAATCTATGACCAATAGTACACCTAGAGAAACTCAGATAGATATGGTGGTGAGAGACACACAACGGGCTAGAGAGTGTACCTTTGGAATACTGTGAGAGTGAAAAGTAGGACATCTGTGTACCTTTGTGAAGGTGAGGGAGTGGGATAGCATCTGTTGTCTATTAACTAGTGTACTTTTCCACCTCTTGCCTTATTTGAGAAGTCTGCCCAGACAATCAGCATGAATTAGCATTAGTGAGTGTGTACAGCTGTGTGTCATTGGTGGTTGCCTACCTATTATAGTACCGATGTGGAGGCAATTCAGAGCAGGACACATTACAGCAGGCTGGGGGGGGTCAACACCTACAGCTGCTGAGGTTTTATTATTATACAATTTTTGCACGTACTGCCATGGGAAGGTTCTTGATATCTTTCAACAGATAGCATGAACTGACACCTATTCTGGGGTTTGTAGTACCATATTGTGCTGGGAGAAGTGTTATATCATACTATGTGAAACAGTTGGGGGCAAATGTGTGATAAGCAAACGTCACTGAAAGTATTATCAAGTGAGACAGGTTTACTGACGTGACGTAGAAGTGAATATTTCTCGCCTATGATTGATACAACAAATAATCAGAGTTCATTGTAGTATATTATCACAACACTACAGAAAGGTTACTTTAATTATACCTCTATTGTTGTATTTATTTTTTTGTCTCTACAGGGCAGATAGCCATTCTTAATAAGATCAGCGAGACACTGAGCCAGCTGCTGGAAGCCATGCAGTGTGGCAACAGGGCTGCAGCCGACCACACCCATGACACTGTAGCAAAATTAAATTATATAATTGGATCGGGGAGGAATAATTAGCCAACAGTGAGATATTATTGATTTGCTGCAGCGTCATGGGAGTGTGGGGCATGCAGCCTTAGTAGCCACCAAGACCTCGAGCAGAGCAACAGAAGCCTCACCCAAGCAGTTTGATCATTGAGAGAACTGGAAGAGGCCTCTGTTGCTTTGCTGGAGTCCACACATGGCCTCATGGTGCGGCTGGCTGAGAACCAGCTGGAGACCAGAGAAGCTATTCATCATCTGCTGCATCAAGACCTGCAGCATCTTCAGGATGACCAGCCCTCCTCAGCTTCTCAGCAACAGCCCCTCAAATGTGCCCCTCCAAGAACACCACCATCAGCTGTAGAAGAGGAGTACCTTACCTCATCCTGTCCTGTGCAGCCTTCCATTTTCTCCCCTCATTCTCTCCCCAAGGCCCTACAGCATGAACGTCCAGCACTTCTCTGTCACTCCTGGCCATTAATTGTAAATAGTTTAGTTTAATAATTTGTTTTATTTATTTATTTTTTATTCATTTGTCATCCCCCCACCATGTAGTACAACTGTGAAGTAACACGTTTATTTTATTTTTCACAACTTTTGTGTTATTTATATTTTATTTATTATTCCTTCCCCTCTGTCTGTGTGAATGAACTCATTTATTTATTTTTGTGTTTTTGTTTATTATACTTGTAAACAGAAATTTGATATTTTTCTATAAACATTTTTTTATTAAATATAATAGTTTTAAATCATGCGTTTGTCTCCTTATTATAAATAAGTATGTTGTAGAATCATTGGTTAGAGGGGCGTGAGCTCACTGCATATCTGACAATATGCTATTTATTACTGTTAGAGCTAGTGAATATTTGGTATCAGAAATATATAGTGGTGATGATCACGGTGTTGTTTTGCCCATGATTCTTGAGGTATGATGCAGTAGCTGTTATTCAGAGATGGGCTGATGACTTGGGTTCGGTATTGTTCTGAGTGTGTCTTATATAAATCTTAGATAAACTTTTTAACATGTTGTATGGTAAGAGAACATTACATTTTTATTTCTTTCTCAAAAAGTTAGGAAATTTATTGCAAAAAAACTGCATTAATGCAACAGTTAGGGTTTTTTATAGTGACAAAAGTGAGGAAATTCAGCGTTAGGCTTTTCAATCCTTGCTCCGCCCTTCCAACCCCCCACCATCCCACCCCCACTGGCACACACACACAGACACACAGACACACAGACACACACACACACACACAAAACACACAACTATGGGGGGCAGTACAAGACAAGACAACCAATCACAGACAGACACCATAATGCAACAGAAATAACATGCAACTTCTTAAACATACCACAACAGGTATCCATCATCATATTTCACCAACTGTATCACTTGTTCTACCATCAGACTCTGTTTTCTGCATAGAGCAAGATGTGTTAGAAGAATTCCAGGTAGAACTACCTATGCATCTCCCTCATCACTTATATGGTAGTGTTTGAGAAAAATAAAAGATTTGATAACAATGTGAGGGTATGCTGTCATGTTACAATCATAAAATGATGTGTGAAAATGTTGTTACCTTATTGGTAACAATATTTAACATGATCATGAGTAAATCCTCCATTGCCTATGTCTGAGGAATTATATTTAGTAAAACATTATTAAACACATTTGAACATTTGTTTTACACATGGGTCCATTGTATAATCACAATAAGGCACTCCAGGGTGTGAGTTACTCAAGACTTACCCACTTCTTATGTGGTTATGTCGCTTTGCTGAACCTTGTGACACACCACACAAGCCATGAGTAAACCCCTAATAACCTACATGCTGTTGTGACATATTGGTTAAATATAGAGTAGTTAGTAATAGATGATGTTGCTAGTCATATTATGGTGCTATGCAGAAATGGGCAACTTGGTGACTACGTGGCCTATGTCATTACCCACAAATGTGCAACTTGGTGTAGGATGGAATGTAAGAGAGCCTCACACTCTGTTAAATACATGAGAGGTACTTCTTACATCATACTGTTATGCAGAAATCTGTAGCTTTGGAAACTTGCTGCAACTGGAGTGGGTCTAAACATTTTATGTTGTCACCAAGCCATGTGTTTGTCTATTTTTATCATGGTGAGATGCAAAACTGAACAATTAGGTGGAAACATTGGGATATTCTGCTATATGGGAATGGTCAGATTGCTGGTCCTTTGTCCCTAGTAATATGTCTCTGTTACTAATTATTTAAAAGTTTTATAGGGGAACTGGCAAGTAGGTGGAGTCATGGGTATGGTGGCATGCACAAATGGTAAAGTTCATAGTAGCATACTGTAATGCTTTTATGCACAAATTGTTAAGTTACTAGGGGCTAAGTACAATTTCCTTAACAATAAATGTACAGTATTTAAGAATTTATATTATTCTGTTATGCACAAATGGTCAAGTAGGCTGACATATCATGATGCCATCTTATGCACAATTGGCAACTTTGTGATACTGTGTAGCTATACTATTATGCAGTAACAAGTAATTCAGTGGAGGTGTGCAGTATGGTTTTATGCAAAAATGACAACATTGCTAGTGGCGCACTGCTATGCTTCTATTGAAAAATCGACTAGTTGCAAACACAGCAGTAAACGAAAAGGGTCTACACTGCGAACAACACACGTGCATTAGTATCAGTCATATGTTGTTATGTAGCAGGCTGTGCACATATAGAAAAGTGGAATGGCACAAGAACTGATACGGTTGGTGAAACATGATGATGGATGCCTGTTGTGGTATGTTTAAGAAGTTGTATGTTATTTCTGTTGTGTTATGCTGTCTGTCTGTGATTGTTTGTCTTGCCTTGTACTGCCCCCCATAGTTGTGTGTTCTGTTTGTGAGTGTCTGTGTTTGTGCCAGTGGGAGTAGGGTGGCGGGGGGTTGGGGGGAGCTGTTGTTAGGGTTGAAAAGCCTAACGCTGAATTTCCTCACTTTTGTCGCTGTAAAAAACCCTAACTGTTGCATTAACACAGTTTTTTTGCACAATATATATATATATATATATATATATATATATATATAATTTATATATATATATATATATATATATATATATTTATGATATGGGTAAGAGAAATTATGTCCGCTGATTTGTTGGATCCCATCACATGACCATGTGTATATCACAGTGCTACCACACACCTGCACTTTTACCTCCCTAAAACACTTTTATAAGATAGATAACCCATCAGGTCATATGCGGTCGCTTCTCAGATATGCACGCCTTTGGTGGTTGACGACACCAATGGGTGTGTGTATATCACAGCGAGACCATACACCTAAGAGTGGGTTATCTATTATATATATATATATATATATATATATATATATATATATATTTATATATCTACACACACACACACACACACAAAATAGGGGTGAGTGATAAATGAGTGGCATAAAACAGTGTATCATACACTGCTGTGTGCTATTTTTACCCTCTGCTCTACTGTGATGATATCAGCCATTTACATACAAAGATCACACAAAGGTCACTGATATCATTATTCTAGGTAGCTTTCTCCTCAGCTTGCAAGAAACACATGTGCTGTTACCATAGACACAAATGCAGAACTACATGAGAGGTCTCACTGCTGCCTGCAGCTAACTCAGCATTACAAAACACACCTATTCCCCACTCTAACTTTGAGCTCATTATTGTGATACTCTCAGCTTGACTGCAGCCAGAATTCTAAAGAGCACAGCTTCACAGAACACTCTGTTCCTCACTCCTACCTAAAACTAACTCATTTAGTACTGCAAAACACACTTATCTGTCTCCCAGAGTTAGTAACACTGCCAACCCATTAAGAAAAACCCACAAAGAATGAGCAAACACATAAACAGGAACAGAACACAAGACAACATAACAATACTTCTGAAACTCCTGGCCTTATTGCATAAATTGAATACATGATGTGCAGATTGTGTGTTATGGCAAATATTGTCACTCCTGCATCATAGAACATAGAAACATAGAAACATAGAAGTTGACGGCAGATAAGGACCGCAAGGCCCATCCAGTCTGCCCATTTCTTTTTCTACCTTATAAATGTGCCATCGGCCTTTGCTCTGTCAGTGACCTATCTATTCATAGTCATTTGTATTGCTCCCTTATGCCTATCCCATGCCTGTTTGAAGCCCTGCATGAGCTCTGGATATCTCACTCATGCCTTCAGCACTCATGAGATATCCAGAGCTCACTCTGCAGGAGTGACAATATTTGCCATATCACACTCATGCCCATCATGGATGCTATATATATATATATATATATATATATATATATATATATATATAACACACACACACATATATGTTTATATATATACTGAATACATAGAGTATAAAATTATCCCAGGTATTGGGTGGTCCCCCTTCCTCAACCTATCCCCGAATCTCTTAAAAAGAATTATCCCTGGTACTCAGTGGTCAATATCTCTTGCATATAATTATACCAGGAATTCAAGAGATCCACTGGTCCCCTTCCCTCACCAGATCCCTAAATCACTTATATATAATGATCCCTAGCATCCAGTGATACCCCTTCCTCAGATAATCCCCTAATCTTTTACAAATAATTATCTCTGGCATTCAGTGGTCCCACCACCTGATCCCTGAATCATTTATATATTATTATACCAGGAATTCAGTGATCCACCTCCTTCACCTGAATTCTGAATCTCTTATAAATAAACATCTTTGGCAGCCAGTGGTATTCCCCCCACCCAGTCTCTGACTCTCATGTATAATTATCCCAGACATCCAGCAATCCTACCTCCCTCACCCAATTCCCCAATTCTCTTTCTTTTAATTATCCCTGTCACCCAGTGACACCTCCCACTGACCCAGTAGCCCCACCCCATTCCAAAAACAAATCAGTGATGCCATGATAGTGGTAACAGCTAATTGACTGACTATTCTGACCAATCAGCTGTTACTACTACCAAGCTGTCACTGATTCATTTAGTGTGAAATAAATCAGTGATGCAACAAGCTGGTTACTGGCTGCTGTGGGAGATGGTTTTCTTTATTTCAAGTTCCTTGACTGAACAGTATCTTTTTAGCAATACAAGGGGGAGGGTGAAGGGTCCTAGTGGTTGTGTGGGGTGGGAGACTACTCACTGAATAGGTTGAGGATGGGTGGGAATGGGTGGGATTGTTGAACATTTAAGTATGAGGATAGGGAGGGAGAGCATATCATAAATTAAATAGCTGGTATTGTATACAGAACATTGAGGGATCTACAGGCTACCAGGGGGTGGGGTCACTGGACACCAGAGTCAATTATAATAAGAGATTCAGAAAATAGTTATATGAGGGGGACCTCTTGTTGCAAGCAAAAATTATTTATAAGCGATAAGAGGATCACAAGAAAAAAAAAATTTCACATGCCAGTGTCTGTCCACCCTCTTCCATGTTCCTAGGTGTTGAAAAAGTCTTGATGACAGGATAACCCCGCATTCACATGGTTAATAGAAATGTACAGCTGATGATGTCTGAACTGCATCTATAATCTTGAAACTGGAACCCAATCCAAGCTGTCCAAAGACAGTAGCAATATGCTTATGTGCAACAGAAATTATACTACCAGGACTAGGTCCAAGGGAAGTTTAAAATTCATGGGCAAATTGCAATGAATGCATCTGCTGTATTAGTAGCTGCAGACATTGCCAGCTATTTCCTGAAATTTCTGTGATATTTCTACAGAAATATCCTGCTTTCTGCATTTCCACACTAGGGACAGCAGAGAGAACTCTTTAGAAATTTCATGAAATATCTGGAAATAGCTGGCAATATCTGTGGCTACTACTGTACTTCACAGATTTTTTTGCATAGTGGCCATGTTTTGACTATCCACAACTGTGCAAATTTTAATTTGTGAATGGATACAATTTGCCACTTTATAGCAATTTTGTGTCATGAAGTATTCCAATTTGTGTAGTAAAATTTGTTGCAAAGTGCAATGTTTGCTACATGAATTGACACACTCCATGACAAATTACAAGAATTGTAGGTGTTTAAAAACTTCACATGGACCTAACCAGGACTTATTTGGTTTGTCTTCAACCTCACCAACCCCCACCTCAGCATTGTACTATTCTGATATATAATGGTGGGGGATACATTTGTTTCCTCATGGCACTTTTTATGTTTGCTTGCACATGTGCAAGAAACATTTCAGCACAGCTTAAGAGAGAAGCGGGAATTTGGAGGTGCAGTACTGTGGTTGCCAGTGGTGGCAGTGCCTTTTGAGGCTTGGCCAGCTTTCCCCAATGCAGTGGCACGCTGCTGCTGACACTAGTTCAGCCAGCGTGCCACCACCTTGAAACGTTTTCACTGCTGCAATCAGGGGCCACATCATCATTGCAGCATCAGCCATTCCACTGCAATGAGGGAGCGTCCTGTCATTGCAGGGTGGTACCTTGCCCTCGACATGCCCCCGATCCATTCATTTGCAGGTGGGGAGTCCAGTCCACATCAGCATAATTTTCCCACCCCTAAGTTTTTGTTGTATGCTGAGGGGGTGCCAAATCCCACTCGGCATCATGTACCCCCAACAGTCTTTCTTTCCTGATGGGGTGAACAATCTCCATCGGCTTCAGTCCCCCCTTCCCAGTTCTAGTTGCCAATGGGGGAGCCCACTCCTCATTGGCATAATGTTCCCACCCCTAAATCTCTGTTGTATGCTGAGGGGGTGCCCAATCCCCATCGGCATCATGTGCTCCCCAACAGTCTTTCTTTGTGAATGGGGTGCCCAAACCCTATTGGCTTCAGTCCCCTCTTCCCAGTTCAATTTGCCAATGGGGGAGCCCACTCCCCATCGGTGTAATGTCCCCCCAGTTTGTTGTCTGCTGTGGGGGGTGCCCAATCCTCCTCGGCTCTTACCCCCCCGCTTGGTATGTGCCAACTGGAGTTCCCAATCCCCCATTGGCTACAGTCCCCCAAAACACTCATGTGGCATGCTGGGAGCAGACCCCAGCATGCCAAATGTCCCTGAAAAAAAAACCAGTCCCTCAATGTTTTCTTTTTTAACCCTGTAAAACAGAAAATGGTCCCTCGTTGATTCCGTGGCCCATCTCACAATTTGCATCTACCCTCTGTGCACCCTGACTCCCCACACCCTCCTCACCCCATACTTACCTCCAGAGCCTAGCGCAATGATGTTCTGTGGACCAGAAACATGTCTGCGCTCTTCAAAGCCGACTGTGAACTGAAGAAATGCTGGTAAGCTGTATAATGGTATAAATAGGTTTTTTTCAACTTTGGTGCATATCTCAGGGATTTTGGGGAATGTTGGCACCAGATATTAAACATGGGGTTATTGAAGCCACTGTCATGGTGTTATTCATTCCCAAAATGTGATGTCGCGGTCACTGCACAGAATCACCTTTCAGGACTGATTAACGAATGTACAGTGCCAGTGTTCATGAGGTGGGCTTTCAAAAAGCCTATGTTTCAAATTTGGTGGAAAAATTAAAAAAAATTACTGTTTTATGAGCGTGCATTGTGCAGTTTCCACGCATGCTCATACCTTAGCAAATCTGTAATATTTTCACTCCAGATTTTCAAAATTGGCATTTTTTCCACACCTCCTTATGAACAATATAGCTGTCATTTTTCACATCCTGACTGAAATGTGTTTTCGCACTTCTGGCACAGAATACCACAGTCACTGCGGGAAATCAGTGTTTGGGCACATTAAGAAAATCACAGTGACACTGTTCATGAGCAGAGGTCCTAAAATGCCGATGTTGAAAATTTGGTGACAAAAGTACATAAAATGACTGTGGTATAAGCACATGTTGCGCAGTTTCCACGTATGTTCAGAAGTGCGCAAATTTGTAATATTTTCACTCCAGATTTTCAACATTAGCATTTTGACACATCTCCTTATGAACAGTACAGCTGTCATTTTTCATATCCTGCCTGAAATATGTGTTTGCACATCTAGCGCACAATGGTGTGGTCGCTGTGGGAAATTAATGTTTCGGATAGATTAAGAAAATCATAGTGACAGTGTTCATGAACAGAGGTCACAAAATGCCTATGTTGAAAATTTTGTGATATAATTCCACTAAATTACTGCAGTACAAGCATGTGTTGCACAGTTTCCATGTATGCTCAGAACTTTGAGCATTTTTAATATTTTCACTACAGATTTTCAACATTGCCATCTCTTCACACCTCCCTATGGATAGTACAGCTGCCATTCTTCACATCCTGCCTGATCTGTGTTTTTGTACATCTGGCACAGAATGGCACAGTCACTGTGGGAACTCGAAGTTTCTGGACACATTAACAAAATCACACTGCCACTGTTCATGAGAAGAGGTCCCAAATGCTTTCATGAGGTGGGGGTCACAAAAAGGTCCTGTTGAAAATCTGCAGTGCAAATATCAACACAGGCACGGGGCATTAGGATTTCTAACCATTACGTCCCACCCTGTAGAGACTGATAGGCATCAGAGGTGTAACTTTGGATCACCAGCTGTAATGCTCATGCCATCCCACCCCAACCCTGAAGCCACTGACAGGCATCGAGGTGTGCCTTGCACTCTTCAGCCCCAGACTTCACCCAGTTCTCCTGTACTGAACCCATTTCAGCATATGACCTTATGAAATGGGGTGACTGTGAAGCTGAACACCCCAAGGCACACCTCAACACTTGTCAGTGTCTATAGGATAGGGTGAGGTGAAATGCCATGAGCATTATGGGCGATGACCCAAAGGCACACCCCAATGCCTGACAATCTCTGCAGGGTGGAAGTGGGATTGGCGTGAGTTCACTACTTCACTGCCACTCCTATTCTGCATGTCCAATGCTAATATAAGCAAGCAAATATTCGGCATTGACAAATGCTTGTTATTTAACTGATGAATCCAGCTGGGCTAATAGTGAATTAGAGGAGGGGAGGCAGGCTTCATTTTTAGCTTAAGGCAATTGGTTTAGTGTGAGCATTTCATCATGGGTGCCAATCCTTCCAATTCATTTATTATTGGCAACTGATGGGTTGATTGATCAACAATTTTGCTGTCTACTTTTTCATCATAATCCTGTATGCAGCATATTTCTGGTCAACGTTGGCAGCATTCTACTGTTGACATCTATTTCTTCCTCTTACCTTTAGACTGTAGTCTGTTGGAGCTGTTTGTCGGAGTAAAAATATTGTGCTATTGCTCCATTGCTTTGCACAAATTAGCTGAACTGGAAATGCTGGGGCTATAGTTCACAGTGCCATTAATGCAGATCCTACTGCTCTGTCACTAGATAAAGTAATGTATGTCTTTAAAACAGTAGGGGTTATCAAGTTCTAAGCAGGAGCTGCTGTTTCTACTTATAGATAGAAAAATACCCCATCTACCCTACTTCTTGATGTACCCTGAAACTGTTTGAATTGATGCTAAGATTCATAGGATTGACAATAAATGCTAGGTCTATACTGTACTTATAGTATTTGCGTATTGAAGCATTTTTGTGCTGTAAGCCTCAGCCCTGTAAAAGTATTAGCTGAATTGAACGTGTTGGCCACACCCCTCACTGCTGAATTTAGTGATCAAATCCTGTAAAAAACAGTAAAGCAGTCTAATGTGGACTAAACTATTTTGCTTTAAGTGCCACAGTATTTTATTAGCTATATTAAAAATGCACAGTAAATTTGTCTCTGTTTTGTTGCACTTAGCATTGTATGCTATGTTTTGCCATGAGCATGTACAGTAATACCAGTTTTTTTTTTTATTCTTTGATAACCAGGGAAGGATAACTAGGAACAAGTAACAGTTTTCAGGGATGACCTGGGAACACTGGTAAGGTTAAGTGGCTTGCTCAAAGTAACACAGTATACCTGTGAACACTGTGGGAATCAGACCCAGGTCTGCTGAATGTACTATGCTCATCCGCAGCTCATTACTTTAAACTCTAGGATACACTATCAGACCCAATTATCTATTTAAAGATGTCATTACACCAGTGTATCAATGGTGTGCCTTAGACTTTTATAAAAAAACAATGTCCACCTCTTTTCCCTGCTGGCTGTCTCCCCTTTGCCCCCTTGTGTGTCCACTTCATGATCTGTCTGCCCGCCAATCAATGTCCTTGTTGCCCCACTGCCTGCTGTTGTAGGGGTTCTTCATCATCTGGGTCCCTCTTGTCCCCACAACCCCCACATCCATGCCCCCATCACCCCACCAGCTGCATCTGTCTTTTCCCTGTAATCTCACAACTACCTTATCATACCACCTGTCACCCTACCAACCTTTCTGTTTCTCTGCCCCATCAATCCTCCTGTGTCTGTTTGATTATTACCCCAGTTGCCTGATTCTGCTTGTATCCACCCAATTTGCCCATCTGCCCACATGCATGCACACACACACAGGTAAACATGCTGAGACATATATAATTGATAAAAAGAGATATGCCTAAAGAAGTAAAGAGATGTAGATAGTTTAAATTAGAAAAATGTAAGCTTTATTTTAGAGTTCTTTAGAAACCAGAAGCAGCATTGATAGTCCTCTTTATTCAAACCCTATGGGTAGAAGGTCTTTGGCTGCACTTCATGCCTCTTGGCCCCTTGGGTGATGTTAAGTGAGGATAACACAACCTCTGACCATTCTCTAATGTTTGAATAAGTGGTCTGAAGGTTTTTAACACATCACATCAGATTAGCCACTCTTACAAAGACTGAAGTAAATAATTTTTGTTGCGAGGAAAACAGTGATGCTGTAAAACATGAAGAATAGGGGAGATCACGTGATGCAGAGTGCTGAGTAGAAGCTCCTTCAAGAAGCTCCTGCCTCCTGATCACTAAATTGTCTTTTTTGGACGTCTGAATGCCTTAATTTTCTCTGTTTTCGAGATTCAGTGCTGCCTAAACACTTTGGAAGTCCGGTTTGAGTGTAATTTTGGTGGATAGAGGCTTACATGAAGAAAGCCCAGCAGAAGCACACCACCCAGCTACTCCGAAAGGCTTCTAAAAATCAGGGCTTGGTGGGCCTGAAGACCTGATCCTCGAGTCAGTTTGGAAGCAGGAACCTTTAACACTCACTAGGTTCCTTGAAGATTTAAACCCTTTCGTGAGGAAATGAAAGAAATGGCAATGGATCTGAAGTCTCTTTCTAGAAAATTGGATGAAGTCTCGCTATCTGTCTCCGATAATACAGCTCTAATAGTCTCAATAGAGGAACAGTTGGAAAATCTCGATCCTGATCTGGTCTCTATGCATCAGAAATTATCTCGTCTCGAATCCAAGCTCGAAGATTTAGAGGGCCGCAGCCGTAGAAACAATGTTGTGATACTCAGGTTACCGGAGGGAGAAGAAGGCCAACATGTGGTGGCATTTGTCCAGAAATTAGTGGAGCAGGTGGCCAGCCCCTCTCCCTTTGGCCCTGGCTATATTATAGAGCGAGCTCATAGGTCCCTATGGCCTAAACCTTCCCCGTAGGACCCCCCCGTCCCATTATCTGTCGGTTTTTGAACTACCTGGAGAGGCAACATTTTCTGCAGAAAGTGAGAGCTTTGCAAGAGGTTCGCTGGGAAAACATGAAACTGAGAATATCACAAGATTTGCCTGGCTCAGTTCGCATGAAGCGAAAAGCGTTCCATCCTATTGTTTCCAAGATAATTGCGGCAGGCTTGAAGTTCAGGATGGGATACCTGACCAAGTTACAGGTTCTAACAAATGGATCCTGGTCCAACTGCGACAATCCTGCAGTTGCCCTGATGAGCCTTAAGTCTATGTTACCAGGCCTATTTAAGGATCCCTGAGATGCTGTGCTCATAGAATGGAGAGCTGTGTGAAGTGGAGAACTGGAACTCTCGTTTTTTCCCTTTTTTGGGAAGCCGTTCAGTGGGAAGGTGAGGGGAAATCTCCGCTGTTTTGTTTAGACTTGGGGAGTCAGTGCAGGCCGAGCTTGCTATTAGTTTCCTTGGCTCCATTCACAGAGGGCCCATGCTGGTTAAGGGCAAAAGGACACTCATGGTCTCGGGCCTGATTACGGGGGGAATATTTCAAGTTTTAGTATTTTCTGTGTGATAAACATAATAGAGAGGGGAGTTGGTTTTGTTGAGATTTAGATTTGGAGTTATTTCATCTAGAATGGAATTAGAGTGGTCTTGGGTTTTGTTTGTAGTTCGTTCTCACTCTGTCATGACCTGGAACAGGTCACTAGAGGGCGTATCAAACATTAGTAATTCACAAGGATGCAACCCTCAATTCAAGGGGGATTTCTCTGAATCCTCTCACCAGACTCGAGTGCTGGACAGTTAATTCTCACCCGGAGAGCCAATGCACTTGGAGGTGGGTTACCTCTGGGAAGACACGTTTTTTCCTGACTTCACTTCCTGCGATTTGATTACTATCCTTTTCTCGATTCCTGCTCTTAGTCTGGGGCGCAGGTCACTCCCCCTCACTGGGTTCTGGATCTGGTTTTGGTCCTTCCTTGGTTGCCTCATGAGGCAAGGATGATTTTTGCTTTTTCTCCTGGCTTTGTCTGGATTTCCATGGTTACCTGGGTTGTGCATGGACCTCGCTGTGGCCCTTTTCTAATAGGTTCCTAATAGGTTCATATTTAGGTGAGATGGTAGTGAAAGCCCAGGACCGCTCTTTTCCTTTTTTGGGAAAAACCAGCACTGTGTTGTTTTTCTAAATGAAGATAATGGAAAATAAAAGTTTCTATTAACGAGGAGACATTATCAGGGGGCAGAAGATGAAGGAAAAGCAAAGTACTGTGCTGCACATTGCTTGTGACAGTTTAGAGGGCAGGGGGTGGGTTATGGGGTATTGTTGGAGGGGAGTAGGGTGGGCAGGGGGGATCGGAGGGACTTAATTGTGGGGGAGTTAGGGAGGAGGGTGGGCTTTACTGCAGTAACCATGGGTGTATGTTTACAGGGGTTATGTATCCCGTGTGCTGAGCTGAATACATTAAGTCTAACTACCATTACTAGATGGCTAATGAGATAATTTTTGCAACTTGGAATGTTAAGGGGATCAGAAAGAAGCACATACAATACCAGGCTCTCAAACATTTAAGCTTACTTAGCTCTCAGATAACTTTTCTACAGGAAACCCATCTATTAGAAGTGGAAGCTTTACAGTTAAGGAGACAACAGGTAGGACTGGTCTACAGTGCCCAGGGATCTACAAATAGCTGTGGGGTCACGCTCACGATTAACAGGGGTATTCCCTTCATTTCTACACAGGTCATTAAAGATCCCTTGTTAAAGGTACTCTCTGGTCTGGTCTGTTCCAATATTATTGGGCAGTATTTATGGCCCTAATATAGACGACCCAGGATTTTTTATGAGACTTATATCTGCTATTCTCCCAATGCTTCCCATCAGAATTATTTTACGGAGGGTTTTAACCAAGTACTTAAGCCTAATTTAGACAGATAAGGTAGAGGTCTGGGGAGGTCACTCTGGGGCAGAAGGCTTTTAAAGATCTATTGGACCAATGCGGACTCTGTGATGTCGGGTGTGTTTTACATCCTGATTCCAGGGAGTTTACCTTCAGGTCAATGACACATGGCTCACAGTCCCACATTGATTACATACTTATTTCTCAGTGCCTATTATCTGGGGTTAAGACTTCCTCAATTCAACCTGGCCCAATCTCTGACCGTTCACTAGTATTATGTAATTTGGTATTGCTTAATTTACCTAACAGGGAAACCAGATGGAAACATAATGAACAACTTCTCAAGGATGTTAAATACTACAAACTTATAAAGGAACAAATTGAATCCTTTTTTTCATCTAACCCGTTAGATAGTGCAAAGCCAGATATTTTGTGGAGGGCCTTTAAGGCCTTCATGAAAGGGATCCTTATAAGTATGGCGGTTGGTAGGAAAAGGGCACAGGAGAAGGAATTAATATCTTTACTATCCCAAATTAGATCACTTGAAAATAATTTCTTGATTAATCCTCTATATGAGGATATGAGGAAACTTCTAGTGTTGAAGGATAGATACTTGGAGTTACTCCTAGATAAAGCAGAATTAGCTATTATTCGTACAAGAGCCAGTTATACCGACCAGAGAGAAAAGGTGGGGTGCCTACTGGCACTGCCTATTAAGCAACAAGAATTAGTGAGATTTATCCCTCCTATCAGGGCAATGGCTGATGGATCTTTAAAAGTATCTCCCACTGAAATAGTTCAAGAATGTAGCCGTTACTGCACAAACTTGTACAGTGACATGGAGCATCCCCCTTGTCCTGGGAGTGCAGAGAGTTACCTGAAAGATTCTCATTTGCTCCCTCTCCCTAATTGACACAAGGACTTTCTGGTTGCTCTTATTTCTCGGGAGAAAATTGCCAATGTTATTAATGAATTTCTGGCAGACAAGGTCCCAGGCCCTGATGGGTTTTCTTCCTTATTTTATGAAGTTTTTTGGGACCTCCTACTACCAGTACTTTGCCGTTTATTTCAGCATATTTTAGCTGGGGCCGAGACCGATTCCCACCTTTTTGAGGCTTTGATTGTTCTGCTCCCCAAACCAGATAAAGATCTTGAGCTGGTTCAAAGTCATAGACCTATCTCACTTTTAAATCAGGACATTAAAATTCTCTCCAAAATACTAGCCAATAGATTAACGGTAGTTCTTCCTGAGTTGATAGGTATAAATCAGGTAGGTTTTATGAAAGGACGTTCATCTTCTGACCACTTACGTACCTTATCGCATGTCTTCTCGGCTACCAGGGATGCCAAGGTCCCAGCAGGACTGGTCTCCCTGGATGCTGAGAAGGCATTCGATTGAGTGAACTGGAACTTTCTGTTCTGAGTTCCGGAGGCTTTTCATTTTTCCTCTCAGTTCATTTCCTGGATTGCCACACTTTATAAAAACCCCACTGCAAGAATTTCTAGGACTTGGGCAATCTCTAAGTCCTTTTCGCTTCATTCAGGTACTAGGCAAGGATGCCCCTTATCTCTCTTGTTATTTAACTTATATTTGGAACCTCTCATTCAAAATATTCTCAACAATGTTTCTATACAGGGTGAGAGAGTTGGGCGACATGAAATTAAAGTCACTGCATACGCGGATGACCTGCTGATACACTTATATCACCCTGTATCTTCAGTTCCGGCTTTACTAAGGGAAGTAGCAAGATTTAGCGACCTGTCCAACTGCAAACTGAATGCTAGCAAATCTCTATTTTTTCCACTAAACCACAAAGTTTTCAAAAATGACATTAGCCCTTTTGGTTTGTGTTGGACTTCCAGGTCATTTAAGTATTTGGGTATTAAACTTTCTCGTAACCCTCTATCATGGTTTACGGAAAATCTGGATTCTCTATTGCAGTTGATAACTCATGACCTTGAGAGGTGGTCTAAACTTCCTATTTCGCTATGGGGCCGGATCAACATAATTAAGATGAACATATTTCCTAGAATCTTCTATCCATTATCTCTCCTTAACACCTTTATTCCCTTACTCTGGTTTAAAAAGGCACATGGTGTATTTACTAGATTTATTTGGGCTGACAGATATCCTCAGTTGGCTTATCATAAACTGGTAGCCCCGAAATTGGAGGGTCGGTTTACGAATTCCCCATCTGACAATATATCACTGGGCTAGTCACCTTGCAAAATGTTTGAGATGGGTATCTCCTGGCCCAGAAAAAGAGAAACCGGTTTGGCTCAGAATAGAACTGGATGCAATTAAGTTCAAGAACTTGGACCCTCTTACATTATTTTTTCTGAAGTTTTCCCAGGTACGCATGACCGAAGAGTGACCCATAATAATGACCTCTTTAAAGATTTATTCTCAAATGTGTTCATTTTTGCAATATTCCCCTCATCAAGACCTGGCCCAGTCTATTTGGAACTCCCCATCATTCACTATTAATAAGAACCAGATTTCCCGTCAATGGTTGTCCCAATTGGGAGATGGGAAGCTTTTTACTTTTACGGATGGAGAGGGGCATTGGTTATCAGTGGAAGATATTATTAAGACATTTCTCATTCTGGTTTCATCCCATTTCAAAGTTATACAATTAAAGCATTTACTTGTAATTACCTTTGGTAATACTCCTCCCTCCCAAATCATCATTTCTCTGATACCTGAGGTTTCCCCACTGTCTGGATCTTCAGGTGTAATCTCTAAATTATATCAGGTTTTGTTTTACAAAAAATATGGGGGTCCATTTGGGCCTTCAAGATTCTGGAATAATATTTTCCCTCAACATTATTTGGATTGGCACTCTTTGTGGAGATCATGTCATAAATTCATTTCTCAAGACAGACTGCATCTCATGCTATATCATATCTTACATAATTTGTACTACACCCCGGTTAAATTACAGAAGTGGGACTACCTGAATTCCAATATATGCAATAAATGTTAGCAGGAATAGGGTACACTTCTCCACATGTTTTGGTCCTGCCCTAAAATCCCCCCCCCTTATGTGATTCAATTAAAACTTCCTTGGACCCCCTGCTGGGCCTCCATGAATACTTCATTCCCGAGATCTGTCTGTTAGGGGACTTATCAGCTATTAGAGTTAAGGTACAATAGTTCCACATTTCTATGATTGCCTTATTGGCTAAGAAGCTTATTCTTTGTCACTGGAAATATAGGTCCTCCCCATCTGTTCAGGAATGGGTAAAAGAAATTCTGTCCAATCTGCACACAGAAAGAGCGATTGCTAGTCTCCATAATAGAATGACAGTGGATACTAAAATCTGGGATCCCCTTCACTCCCTAATTTCTCTGGTTCAAGTCTAAGTGTATCTCAGACTATATTGTCATGTAAGATCTCAAGTAAGGAGCTTGGCATTGATGGGTACTAGGTTGGGTTACTGCAGTAAGGGAAGGGTAGGGTGGGTTAGGTAGTTATTCTATTACATTGTACTGGAATGTCATTGTCACCATCACTTAAACTGCCTTTTATTGTGGAAAATGTACAATAAACTTTAAATTAAAAAAAAAATGAAGAACAGTGAAACCAGTAATGGCAAAACAAGAACTCAGGATATCTGGAATGAGAAACTGGAGAAAGCAGTTAGCATAAAGCATACAAAAACATGAAGTGAGAAAGAGGTTTGATAACATTAATAGTTGATTGAAGTAAGTAGACAGATACACACATGGTTCAGTTGCAACACAGATAACAAGCATTTGTCTTCTGACCGTCCCTTCCGAAATGATTCAGTGTCCAAACCAGTTTTGGGTACGTGAAAGGCAATTAATTTATTTACAACATTAAAATATATTACAGAAAATTACTCACAAATTCATCAGTATAACAGTTGTTGCTTTATTGTCCATATACTTTTCATTCAATCTTGCATTGAATCTTCCTCAATCTGTCCCGGTCTTCACCTTTCAGTCCTTAATTCTTGGGGGCCAGATGCGTCATTCAACCCACCACCACCATCATCAGTCAGTCCTCCCTAACCTTCCTAGGCTAGGTCCATATGTCTTACCCTGACCTCTAGCCCTTCTGTAACCCTCCACCTTCTAAGCAGATGCGGTGTCTCTTACCCATGTAACCTACCCATCTGCCCCCCCTTTTCCATCTATGCCCTTTCCCTTCACCCTGACTCCAATTCCACTATCCCCCACCTCCAGCTTGCATTGGATGGTGGGGCTTTCACCCCCATGGGACCATTTTATATCCTGCCTAACCTAGTTGCCCCATCTGCCAGAAGGGTAGTAAAAAACAGGCCATGCCAACTTCTAAGAGATGGACCCCATCTCCCCTATACAAATCCATTTTGACAAAAATGATTCCTTAATGCAATATGTAGCTTCCCTCTACCACCCCCATAAATCCAGCTACTCTCTGGTTAATCCTCTTACGGGCCTTCTTGAGTGCCCTAATGTGGACTGTGTGCAGCCACAACCATCGGGATATAATCTCTGACCAGACTATGTCTAGCCTTGGCCACTGTGTTTTTATGGCCCTTAGATTGGCCTGAATTGCTTGCAATAAAATCCCCTAAGGTATTTTTCTCAGGTCATTCCCCCCTAGGTGGATCACTAAGATACCCAGTTTTCCCCAGATCAATTCTAGCTCCTCCATCAGGGGAAGCAACTGGGCCCAGTGCATGCACCAGACCTCTTTCCAGGGAATCAATGTGTTTCTTAGTCCTTTAAGGTATTCCCTGCCCTGCTGGCCAGCTGCTGCATGCCTCTCACCCAATACAGACAGTATGAGTGCCCCACAATCCACATGGACTTACTCCTGCTTGCACCTGCTGACACTAAGAAACAAAAGAAACACAGTCAATTCAAGTTCTGCTTGTAACAGGCAGATCTCCATCTGCCAAGCTCTTTGATTTCTTCTTCTGACCCTCCCTACTGCGACAGGGTGGAAGCTACCCCAATCCTATATCAATGAGTGGCAAATTATGCCGGGTCGTGACCTTTGAATGCCAACACCTTTTTCATGATTCCCCCCACCTGGTAGCAAGTTACCAGCCTGCCGTCCCCATGTCAGAACCATGGGCCCATGCCTAAGGTGCGAAATACCTGGTATTCCTCCATCACCCAGACTGCACACCCTTGATCCCTCTGGACTTGTTTGATTTTCATGTGAGCCCCCCTTCCCCAATTGGTCGGTTTTTGAATGCCGTAACAAAATACCTAAACCCTCACTATTGAGCAGAACCTCTCCCAGCTGCAGGCCTCCCCCAATATCCCTTTTGTTTCTGGGCACCACTTCCCCTACTCATAAGACCCCTTTGTACATAAGGGTAAAGACCACCCGGAACAGGCAGGCTTCACTGACCAAAGTGCTGATTACATCTAACACCCTCAGGACAGAAAATGAGATGTCCGGGGTGATGGGCCTCCGGGAGTCTGACTAGGGGGCCCACCCCTTCTGCCATCCTAACAGCATGTGCCACACCCACCTGCTGGTGGTTGGCTCAGGCCAACCTCTGGTGCTGCAAGCCTATCCAATACCAGCTAACTGTACCACCATGGTTGAAGGGGCCCCACCTTTTTCCCATCTCTTGACCATGAACCTTATTATCTGTTCTTTGGTGAAGGGCATACTCACCACCATGCCCTGCAATGACCGAAACCCCTGGAAGGCTTCCCATGCACCTTCATAGGCCTTCAGAGTGTTGGCCGACCAAAAGCTCTGGTACAACATTCGGGGTCTTGACACTCAATCTTCCATAGTTGTCCTGGCACCGCTGTTCTCACCACCACTGCCTGAGGGGCCAACCTCCTGAACCTGCCCAACTGCAAACAGGAAAGGCTGTCAGCATTCTCATTTTGGACCCCTTCCATATGCCTAACCCTAAATGAGGGGTTCAAGTGTAGCCTCAGCAGCACCAACTTTCTCAATACCTGGGTTACCATGTCCATGGATCCCTTCCTCCTATTGATAACCTCCACCACCCCTTAATTGTTGCACCACAATACAACCTTCTTGTTCAAAAACTCCTCACTGCACACTGTTAGCACTATCCAAATAGGAAAAATATCTAACAGAGTGATGTCCATTAGCAGACCCTTTTCTTGCCTGCTATCCAGCCAAGCTTCAGAAATCCATCTACCCCTGAGGTATGCCCCCATGACCAGAGCCCCTGACGCGTCCGTGTACAATAGTATGATGTCACTGTCTACCCATTCATCATGCTAAAACATCACCCGTTATAATCAGTTAGGAAGGCTTCCCACACTGCCAGGTTGTCTTTTACCCCTTTTGTGATGTCCACCCAGTGGTGTGGCCACTTAGACTTCCCTTTAGCCTGGCCCAGCCACTGCATAAAAGCCCTGCCCGAGCCTATTGCCTTACAAGCAAAGCAAAATTCAGGTGTCCCAGCAACTGCTGCACAGTGACCAATGGTACCTTCCTTCTCGCCAGCACCTGACCTAGTAGCTCCCTCCGGCAAAGGACTTTGCCTTGCGGCAGCCTGACACATTCTCCCACTGTGTCTATTTCAATCCCCAAAAATTCTAATACCCTGGCTGGCCTTTCTGTCTTATACCCAACTAACGGGATTCTAATCATCTTTCACAGGAGTAGAAAATCTTGTAACATCCACTCCACTTCGTTTCTCGTTTCCCCAATCAACAAAAAATCATCCAAATAATGTACTACCCTTCTGTGCCAGTACCTGTGTCCAGATGCCTACTGCACCCAAGTGCTGAAAACCTCAATCATGGAGCATGCTACTGAGCACCCCGTTGGCATGGCCTTATCAAAATAAATTCCAACATTGAATTGAAACCCCAGCAGGTCCCAGTCCTCTGGGTGCACTAGTAACAGCCTAAAGGCAGACTCAATGTCTGTCTTAGCTAACTACACCCAGTCCAGTGCCCTAATGAGCAGTACCGCTGTGTTCAAGGACACATAGGACACAGCACTGTGTTGGTCAGCTATACCATCATTCACCAATGAGCCCTCTGAGCAGGACAGATGGTGGATCAAGCAGAATTCCCCAGGCTGTTTCTTGGGGACTATGCCTAAAGGGGACATACTAAGGTCTTCACAAGGCAGACTGGTAAAAGGCCCTTTCACCCTGCCTGCACTTTTTCCTTAATGATCTTTTTGCACACCACCTCTTCCTTCCCCCTGACCGATGGCAAGTTCTTTGCTGATGCCTTTCTCCTAATCCCCTGGAATGCTAACATAAAACCCTTTGTGAAACCGTCTGTCAGCATCGCTTCCTGCCATTGATCCAGGTACCCCACTGTCTAAGCCTTCGCCATCTCAGCCCTGATAGGAGTCCTGGCAAACTGGAAACCCCATCTCAGGGCTCGCATCCCCTGTCTCTCAACTCCATGCTTAGTTGGAATTGTAGTCACCTCTATTCCCCAACCCTCTACCCCTACTTCCCCATCCACTGTTGTGTCCCCCGTCCCCCTTGTGTCCCACGAAAGGGATGCTCCTAGCTTGCTGCCTCCCCAAAGCACTCACTGTTCCTCTTGCACTTGACTTCTGAATGCTGCCCACTACATTTTGAGCACAGGCGTTTAAACTTGAAATTAGTCCAAGTGCACAAAGCTCTGTTATACACTCAGCAAGGTTTGGCCCCTGCCAGGGGTGTCATCTTTCTGGCCCCTTCTTTCACCCCCCAACTTGACTGGACAAGGTTCTGACCCATAGTTCCAAGTGCTTGCAGTCTCACTGCAGGTCTCCCCTCATGGCCATCTGTTGACAGAAAGCCTTGTCATATTCCAACCACCAGTAACCCTTCTGGGCCTTGAAAGCATCTCTAATAATGGCGGTGTAGGTCAAAAGAGGAATGGCCAGCTCCTATTGTTCATCCAATAAAATTGCACTATAGATCAAGAAACCTGCCTGCCACGTGTCTAAGTTCTTCCCCTTATAATTGACTTCCTCTTCTTTATGGCCCACCACTGCTAATGCATGTGCCATATCTGACTTACCTACTGTCTCCTTTTGTTTGTACTTCTTGGCCATCTTTTTGTCCAGGAGGCCAAATATGTTCAAATACCCACCATTCCATGTCTTATCTTTCAAGGATGCTGGTACATGGTCCCCCAAGGAGAAACCCGGTGGAGCATCGTATAACTTCCTTCCCCTACTCGCACCCACCTCGGCCCCCTTTTCCCTCCTTTATCCTTGTTAAGTTTCTCCAAAATCCTCTCTATTGTATCCAGGCCTTTGTCCCCCATCTCTGTCAACAGCCCTTCCATACATTCTTTTGAGCTGCCATCTCCTGAAGGCTCACCAAAGCCCTTACTCACTCTTGTGTCTGGATCCAATGGTTCTGGTGTAGGGTCAGGCAGAGGGGCCAGTTCCGGGCCTGGTGCTGGCCCCCTTGGGCATTTTCTACCTGCACCTCTGCCCTGGGGTCCTGCCAGCTGATTCCTTTTTCTTTCTGCTGCCTCCTCTTCCTCTCTCAGTTGGGCCCTCCCAATAAGCTCCGACATGTTGCCTATCAGTGCTGTAGCTTCTGTTCATAACTGAGAACTGGACACTGTGGCAGGATGCTTCCTGGGTGCCATTCCTGAAAGAGATGCTATCAACAAATGAGGGATGAAGAAACATGGTCTGAGCAGCGTTTTTTAATTCCCCCTTTCCCTTCATGTTGCAAAGCATTCTGCCAACTTTGGCTTTGTGACCATGCTAGAAGAACCTGCCAGCACCCCTGGCCCTTTTGTTCCAGGTCCAGATGGTGCCCCATACATCCATATATTCACTATGTACTGCAGGAACAGGCAATATCAATGGAGCCCTTAACTGAACTGGACCAAGCGTGCCCCCCCCCGCCCAAATATCTGCCACATCAGTGGCTTCCCCCCAGCATCCCTGCTCTACTCTCCTGTGCTCCTGTTTTTAGCTGCTCAACTGGACCTCCTCTAGGTGTGTAACCAGACTGTGGCCTACTACTTGGCCACCTGGGCATTGCTCCCCATTGTTCTCCCTTCCTCCCGTGGTGTTGTGCACTCACTGAATCCTACAGACACCTGAGCCGGTGTCAGCTGAGACCACCCCATGCCACCCAGTTAAGGCCTGTGATAATGTCTGTATGCAGGAAACACTTTTCCCCCACCCCAGCAATTCTGCCCTAGTTCCCCATCCCTCCCCTCAAAAACACACTTCGTTCTCCCCTGATAGCCATGCCTGCCAGCTGGCTTGGACAGGCATGGGTGTAAGATCCTGATCATGGACCTGAAATAAGGCCTTCCAAAAATGAGGCCCAATGAGAATATCCCCCATACCTGGATCCCTTCCCCTTTTAGGGCATTCTTGCATCCCCTTTTTTTTAAAGTTTTGCAGGGGTTATTAACCAAGCCCATTAGTTAAAATGTTCCTAAAAGGTCCTTTAGATCTAATGGTATAAATTATGTTGTTGTGCAGGGTTTTTTCTGTCCTCTTATAGATTGTCCCAGAACCTGAAGAAACCTTTATCCTGTTACCATCCCTCACCGTGTGGCCACGGCCCCACCATTCTGACCTACCACATGGTCCCCATCCTGGAACCAGAAAGAAATATCCCCCAGTCCTGGTGCCGTGTGCCATCTGCAAAAGCAAGCTCACCTGTGGCAACTGACTCCTCCACCCAGGTGGTACACCCCTAATGTTCCCGACCATGTGATGGTGACGTCAGATGCAACCACCATGTGGTCAATGGCTCATGCACTGGGCCCACACCTCAGTCTCCATGTGCCCCCTCAGCGGCCCAAAGCACTTCCAGGTACAACTCCCACTGTCGCAGTCTTGTCCCTTTTGCAATAATGCCAGATATTCATCACTGGTCCCCCCCAGCACGGCCAAAGCGCTACTCCTTGCTGTTCAGTGCTCCATCCCTTTCTATGCCCCCTGAGATGAAGAGTGAGCACAGCCAACAATGACCTCATCAACTTCCTGTGCCTCTTAAAGGGACACTGTCAACCTGTTTTTCGTCATATTATTTCTAACTGAAACCCCACATTTTATGATTGTTTACCCTCTCTAAAATTCACTGATGTTGCTGTTTGTTTTGTCTGTCTCCTTGTTTAGTAGAACTGAAATGCATGGCAATGTATATTTATAAACAACCTTGTTTTTGTTTACAATCTTGGTTCTGTTCTTACTGCATACTTCCTGAGCATTAGAAACACACCCAAACAGTGCAGTCACTCATAAGGCAGTAGCCTCCTAAACTCCCACTGCATTATGAGGGGCTAGACTGTTTTGTGGGTGTCCCCAAGTCCAGGAAAGATGCATTTGGGGTTGATCAGGAAATGTAAACAAACCTGTTTTGGTGTGATAACACCAATATGTTGGGCAGTCTGTTTTTTACTTTTTTAAAGAAAATAAGAGTCAGAATCAAACTGTCAGCTACATCAACAATCTTTACAGAATGTTGGCAATCATAAAATGTGTTTTTTATACTAGGGACACTTTGAGGCCTAAGGGGGTTGACAGTGTCCCTTTAACCTATATCCCTGCCTGTACCACAAAATGCCCGTGCCTGGCGGCCTCCAGAGTGAAAAGCTTGCAAAGTCTGCCACTTCCACCTTAATTGACCTAGAAGACAGGCACAGGAAAATGCTAAGGCAAAGGAAACAAAACCCTTTACAACGGACTGGACTGCTGCTACAAAACATCAGCAACATACTCCACAATCAAAGGATCAATTCAAACGATTGTAAAAATGCCCAAAGAGCAAACAAAATCTGTCCCAAAAGTGCTAACCTTTTTTTTTTTTTGCATATTATTTCTTTTCTTGTAATACCACTGCCTGACTTTGGAAAGAAATAGGGGTTGTTGCCACTTTGCCATGTGGCTAGTAGGCACCAAATCCCCACCAAATGCAAAGCAATACAGAAACAATAAATGATTTGATAATGCAAGTAAAGGAATAGCAGGAGAAATCCTACATTAACCCCACAGCATAATTTCCAGACATATTATTCCCCTTAAAACACACAAAGCAGTGAGAGAAACCCCTTCAAGGCCTAAGAAAACTAGGCCCAGAGTTGCAATTCCTTCCGTATTGGTGTAAATGCCTGAGGGAAATTGGCAAACACTGTGCTAAGATACAAATTGAAAAAATCCCAGGAGAAAGAGGCAGAAAACTCTCATCCCAGGGCTTATAAACCCCCAAAGGACAACAGGCACGGAGCCCTCCAAGCCACACCGCCCACCAATCCTGAGACCCCACAGGTGTACGCATTAAGCCTCCTGCACCTGCCAATCATGACCTCACCTGTCCCTTCCCCTCCTTCTACCTGTCTGTCAGCTCTGACATCACCCAGCTCCACTACCTCCCTCAGACTAGCCCCTCCTTACTTTCCCTCCCCCTCCCTCCCTGTCCTTTCTGCTTCTAGCACACCCTCTGCCATTCCTTCAGGGCTACCATCAGACAATTCTGGTTGCCTTTTCTTGTCAACCCTATTTGTCAATGCCAAACATTTAATGCTTGTTAAACTTTTTTTTTATTTTGACCTCAACTTTTGAAGATACTTGTTTTAGCATTCATCTTATAGATGTAACATGTACCATTTATAATACATTTGCTGAAATATCATTTCTCACCAGAGGTGTGAAAACACATCTCATCCAGGATTTTAAAAATGAAACAAGTCGAGTTTATAAGGTGATGTGAAAAAATGGCTATTATGAATGTTTGGAGTTAAAATATTGAAAATTTGTGAGGATATGAGTGAACAATGAAATATTGTAATGTTCGGTCATCACCTGGGCATTTTACCTTATTTGTAAACCAAATTTTCAGAATAGGCATGTCTTATTATCCCACCTAATGAACCTGGTAGATGAACACTTTCAAATCCCAGCCAACACATCATTCCGTGCCACCGAAATGCCATTTTGCATCACAGGCATGAAAACACATTTTGGCCAGGATTTGAAAAATGACAGCTATCACATTCATGTAGTGCTGTGCATAAATGGCTATGCTGAACATTTTGGGTCAAAATATTGAAAAGTACCAAAGTTACAAGCCTGTGTTTGCAAATGTCAGTGTCGGCTCATAACTGTAATTTTTTAATATTTTTACACCGGATTTTCACCATAGCCTTCTTATGACCACAGCTCATGTGCAACAGCAGAGAAAATGCTCACCTCCTTCTCAAAAGGTGATTTTGTGTAGTGACTGCAAAATCACCTTTTGGGACTGATTTGCCCAATTTAACTGCCATTGTTCATTTATTTATTTATTTTTATTTGTTTTATTTAAAAGTTTCACCAGTAAGGCATGCTGAGCAAATTGCTCATTTCCAGATGTGTTCTGGGGGACGGGGCCAGGGATATATGGGTAGCGTTTCACAAAAATATATATATTTTTTATAATTTTTCTTTATTATGTCAAATACATTTACAAGCCTGATACAATACATAATTCATGCATTTACAGTCAGGCGTAGGTTTCTTATTCCATACTAGGGTAATGTATAACTTTTTTTTTTATTTATCACATTCATACTTAAGCTTCAACTATATTAATGAAATATTGTTAATCAATCTGATTTCTAAAATTTCTTGATTTTTAAATAAGAATCAAAGCCAGACCAAATATTCTCAAATCTTGTTGTATGTTTTAGCACAATATAGTGAACTTTCTCAATTGTATAAAGGTTTATCATTAGGTTAATCCACATATACCCCAGTGGGAATATATTTTTCCAGTTTTTCAAGATGCTTTTATTTATTTATTCAATTCTGATAAACTTTATGTGCATTAATTTTTCCTATTCTTATTCATTTTAATTTATTGTTCTTGATTTAAGCATTATGAGTACCCTGCAAGAGTAAGAGGGTGTAGTTGTCTCATTTTATCTTTATTCCAGTCATTTGAAATATGGTGTTTATAATTTTAGACCAGTATACATCTAATTATTTACATCCCACCATCATACGTTCTAAAGTTTCATTTTGCACTTTACACCTAGGACAATTATTAGATCAATTATGATTCATTAAATGTTGTCAGTGGGGAGTATAGTATGTTCGATGAAATATATTAAAAAATATTTGCTGTAATTTAGGTGATATGATACCTAATTCTTTCAGGTTTGTTATCTGTACCCATTGCTGTTCTGTTATTTGTTTTTAAGTTTAGTTTGCCACTTATCTTTTAAGGTCTGCAAGTTACTACCAGCATTTTGTAATACGTATATGTGTATATTCTAGATATGAGTTTGCCCTTATTTATATGATTAATGAGTTGTTCCCACTGCATTTCTTGGAGTTTACTTTGTAAGTTCCAAATATTTCTTATATATTTTATCTGAAAATACCTAAAAAAAGGGGTTTGACTTAACTTATATTTTGTTTTGATGGTCTCAAAATCTATTAGACCGTGTTCATTAAATAAGTCCATCATTTCTCTTATACCATGTTGATGCTAAATTTTAAATCCAATATCCATTACTGAAGGAGGAAAATTACTATTTAAATAGATTAGGGTATGAATTGATATATTATTTATGGGTTTTGTTAATTTAAGGACTTTCACCCATTTGCATGATTAAACATTTTGTGTTTTTTTTTTGTCAGCAATAATTACCAGAAAATAATAAGCATTTAACATGTTCATAAGGCGAATCCATTAATTCAATTTTCATGGCTGCCAACTTGTCTTTTTGTTTAAACCGATCATTAGAAATAGTGGTTTTATGTGATAATAGTGACCTCAAAGGAAAGGATTCTCAAACTCGATATCAAAACATTTTCGATGATATGCACTAAAAGGCAACCAGGACTGTGCATTGGTGGGGCAGCCTCCTGAACTCCCCTCGCAGGTGGGCTTTTCCCCCACACCACCCATCTAAAGATTCTCAACTCCAGGGGAGTACATGTCTAGGATGGGGAGCACAGCCTGGTTTAAAAAAATGAAGTCCTGCAACTGTGGGACACTGCAAAATTTAACCCATGCCCAGTCTGGAACACAGGACCTAGTCTGTCGGAGCCAACCACCTGCCCACAGCACCACATGGTTAGCTTGGTGGAAGCAGGCACACTACAGGGTTACAATGCTGTTCCCTATCCCCGTACATCCTGTCATGCACCCTCCCTTTCTGTCGTCGACCCTACCCTCTCCATCGCAACAGTAGCCATCCTCCTACCATCACCCATGATGATAGTGCCCATATGCAGTCACTATCATCACAGTATGCCAGAAATATCAATATTAGCCACATAATAGTACCATCTAAAGTTTGGAAGTGCTAATTCACCTTGCTCCATTGGTATATTTAATTTTTCACTCTTCAATCTAGATTTCTTTCCTCGCCATAGAAACATCCGTACAGTATGCTGGTATCAAAGGATTTGAAAAAAGTGTAATTAACTATTATTTGGATGTTCTGAAATAAAAATAAATACTTAGGAAGTGTATTCATTTTTATTACATTAATGCATCCGATTAGTGTTATTGGGAGTGATTCACAGTTTTGTAAATCGTTATTTGTTCTGTCCTTAATTCGTTCAAAATTATTCCAAAACAGATTTTAGTTGTCTTGGTCTAGTCTGATTCCTAAATATTTCATAATTTTAACTGTTTTGACATTAAGAATATGTGTTGAAATGAATGGATCACTCTTTGCTTTAGACTCCAATAGTTCTGATTTTCCCCAGTTTACTTTGTAACCAGAGATGGTTTTAAATTGTGTTAATATAGCCTTAAGTTCTTGACAGATATTGTTAAGAGAGTTCATGTATATTAAGGCGTCATCCACATATAATCCAATTGTATGTTCAACTGTACCTATTTTTAATCCATCTATGGATTGGTACACATTTTATTGATCATTGGATCTATAACTGAGACAAATATCAATGGGGATAATGGGCACCCTTGACTTTTGCCCCAGTATAGATTTATTGTTTTAGATAATTGTTTATTAGTTCTAATTCTGGTGGTTAACCCTATGTATAAAATATCTATCCATTTACAAAACTGCATGCCAAAGTTCATTCTTTCTAATAGTATTTTGATATATGGCCTCTTGTCCGAATCATAGAAACATAGAAACATAGAATTTAACAGCAGATAAGGACCGTTTGGCCCACCCAGTCTGCCCATTTCCCTACCTAATGGATAAGCTGCAGATCCTAGTTAACCAGCAGCCTACTTCTTCCTGCCCCCAACCCCTAGAATTGCCTTATGACTGTCCCATGCATGCTAAATTCCCACCATTGTTTTGACTCACAACCTCCTCTGAAAGGCATTTCCATGCATTCACAACCCTCTCTGTGAAAATACTTCCTTAAATTACCTCTGAGCCGCTCCCCTCTATCTTAAATTGTGCCCCTTGTTCTTGCACACCTCTTTTTGAAAGATGCTACCTCTTGGACTTTGTTGATTCCTTGAGGAACTTGAAGTTTCTATCATGTCTCCCCTCTCCCCTTTCCTCGAGGCTATACATATTAAGCTCCTTAAGTCTCTCTCATATGTCTTCTGGTGCAGACCCTGCACCATTTAGTGCCCTCCTCTGAACAGCTTCCATCCTGTCTATGTCTTTCTTGGAGATTGGGTCTCAGAACTGCATACGGTACTTCAGATGGGATCTCACCAACTGTCTGTACAGAGGATAATAACTTCCTGTTTCTACTGGTGATGCCTCTCCCTATGCATCCCAGTATCCCCAACCCTCCTTGCTGCCCTCTCACATTGCTTGCCCACCTTTAGGCCATCTGATATGACTACCCCAGGTCCCTTTCCATTTTGTTGTTGTTAGTATCTCACCCCCCATTGTGTACTCTTCCCCTGGGTTTTTGTTTCCCAGGTGCATTACCTTGCACTTCTTAGCATTGAATCTAAGCTGCCATACATTTGACCATTCCTCTAACCTTTCCAAGTCCCTTCTCATCCTTTCCACCCCACTTGTGCATCAAATCTGTTGCAGATCTTTGTGTCATCTGCAAAGAGACATACTTTTCCTTCCAGTCCCTCTGAAATGTCGCTTATAAAGACATTGAAGAGGACCAGTCCTAATACTGAACTCTGCAGTACCCCACTAGTAACCCCCCTTTCTTCAGAGTGGACTCCATTTACACTATTACTCTCTGTGTCCTATTCTCCAGCCAATTCTTTACTCAGGCTGTCATCTTGGGACCCACTCCCAGTCTGGCTAACTTATATATCTTTTGTGTGGGACTGTGTCAAATGCCTTGCTAAAGTCTAGGTAGGCCATGTCCACAGACCCTCCCTGATCTACTACTTTGGTCACCCAGTCGAAGAAATCTATCAGATTTGTCTGGCATGACCTTCCCTGTGAATCCATGCTGCCTTGGGTCCTGTGCCCTCTGGCCTCTAGATACTCAACAATTCTTTCCTTCAAGTAGATTCCATCATTTTTCCTACCACTGAGGTTAAACTAACAGGTCTGTAGTTTCCTGCTTCTGCCTTGCTCCCACTTTTGTGAAGGGGAATCACATCTGCCCTCTTCCAGTCCTCAGGTACCACCCCATCCTCCCATGATTTGTTAAAGAGGGTAGTCAGTGGTGTCACTAGTTCTACCCTTAGTTCTTTTAGAATTCTGGGATGAATCCCATCAGGCCCCATTGCTTTGTCCACCTTCAGTTTTAAGAATTCTTTCAGAACCCTTTCTTCTGTAAATGGGCTGGTATCAACTTCTGTATCCAGAGTGTTTCTACTGTTTGTTTTAGGTACCTCCCCTCTTCCTTTGTAAATACTGAGCAAAAATATTTGTTTGGTATCTCTGCCTTTTCACAGTCACCCTCTGCCCACCTCCTCCCTTTATTAAGCCTCACTATCCTTCCCTTGGTCTTCCTTTGCTCCCTGATGTACCTATAAAAGGTTTTATCTCCCTTCTTAACTGAGTTGGCTATCTTTTCCTCAGTTTGGGCCTTTGCTGTTCTGACTGCCTTCCCAGCTTCCTTTTGCTTTAACTGATACAGTTCTCTGTCCTGCTCCTTCTGTGATTCCTTGTACTTCCTAAATGCTTTCTTTTTCTCTTGAACCTTCACTGCCACTTCCTTTGAGAACCATAGTGGTTTCTTACATCGTTTCATTTTGTTTATTTGCTTCACTCAAAGGCTTGTTACCTCCATGATGGCAGTTTTTATTACTCCCCATTGTTCTTCAACCCCTCCTTCCTGCCCATTTGCTAGTGCATTCCATAGGCACTCACCCATTTTGGCAAATTCAGCCCTCCTAAAGTCCAGTACTTTTGCCTTTGTATGGCTTGACTCTATTGCTGTGTTTATTGTGAACCATACTGTTCGATGGTTGCTAGTTCCCAGATGGCTACCCACTTCTACATCTGTGATCCACTCTTCATCTCCATTTGAGAGAAGCAGGTCTAAGATTGCTCCCTCTCAAGTGGGCTCCAATACTAATTGTCTAAGGCATGCCCCTGTAGGGCATTTAGAATAACCCCACTCTTTGAAGTGGCTGCTGCAACTGCACTCCAGTTAACATCTGGCATATTCAGATGACCCATCAGCAATTTCTCCCCTTTTTCTGCCATTCTAAGTATACTTTCTATCATTTCCTTGTCCTTTTCCTCCCCCTGAGAAGGGGGTCTGTATACAACTCCTGTGCGGATTGTGGTGCCATTGCCGGTCTCCAAATTTACCCACAGTGCTTCTTCTCCTCCTCCCTGTTTTACCTTTTGTTCTGTTGCTTTGATTCCTTCCCTTATGTAAAGAGCTACTCCTCCTCCTCTTTTACCCTCCCTGTCCCTCCTGTAGATAGTGTATCCTGGTATGTTTACGTCCCAGTCATGGTTTTGTGTGTACCATGTTTCTGTGACTGCCACAATATCCAGATGTTCCTTCTCCATCAAGGCCACTAATTCAGGGAGCTTGTTACTCAGACTACGGGCATTGGTACTCATTGCTCTCCATTTTTTGATGGCTTTACATTCTGTTGCAGCATCCCCTACTGACCTTTCTACCTCGGTCTTTTCTCATTTAGTACCCTGTTTTTGGGGAGGCTGGGATTTTCCTGCTGCTTATCAGTGCCTTCCCTTGACTAGTTTAAAAGCTTGCCAGTGAAGCATTTAAACTGATTGCTCAAAAGACTTGTTCCTTCCTGAACAGATGCAGACCATCCTGCCAGTATAGGCTGGTGTCCCTCCAGGTAGAACCCCAGTCCCCAATGAAGCCAACCCTGTTCTCCACACCATTTTTTCAACCATTCATTAAATTGCATGGTGCAAAGTACCTCGCCTCACCCATGCCATTGACAGGCAGCACCTCTGAGAAGGATACTGTGTGTGCTACTTGTCTTAGGCCCTCCCCAATTCTACAAAGTCCTCCTGCACTGCTCTAATCTCATGTTGAGCCAAGTCATTTGTCCCTAGGTGGATAATGATGTCCAGCTCAGACTCCCGTGCAGCTGTTCTCGTGATCCTGAGGATGCGCTTCCTGTCCCTCCAAGCCATGGCACCAGGCAGGCACCTGACTTCAGTTTTCCCTGCTCCCCCCAGTTCTATCCCCTAATTGAGTCCCCCACCAGGAGCTGCTTCCTTTCCTTGTGGTGTCCTCTGCCTCCTTCCTGTGGGCCTCCCTTGTGACAGTTGTCCTCAGCCTCCTTAGTCTCCTCTGTGGGTGCATCCATAGGGGAGCTATGCTACCCCAGAATGGTGTATGGATTGTGGAGTGGAACAACTGACTGGGTGTGCCTCTATTCCACCATCCTCACCCTCCCTGAGCCCACTGTGGTCCAACTGCTGTGCTTTCTTCACAACCTCTGAGGTAATGGTGGTGGCTCTGGTGCTCCCTGGATGGGGGAGGTTCCCTTCCTACCATCCAGTGTGGCCTGAAGATGGGCAACTTCCTCCCTCAGGGCACAAAGTTGTCTGCAAATAGGGCAGCATCTCAACCTCCAGAAAGACTCCCAGAAGACTGCTGCCCCACAGCCATTACATTGCACTACTCCCCACGTTTATCTACTTTTTTTGTGCGTGTGTTTGTGTGTGTGATTGGTTTGTTATATAGAAATATATATATATATATATATATATATTATACAATGTGTATGCTTATATTGTCAGTGCAATGTGCTAAAGAGGATATGACAGTGATATGCACCTTGCAGTGTTGAGGAAATGATGTCAGAACCCCAGGTATAATGGACCTATTTCCAGGGGTGGGTGGGGTGAGGGGTGGTAAGGGGTTGGGCCTAAACTGTGCCCTCACAAAACAATCAGCTAAGAGCTCTGACCCACCGCTGCGATGAGTGCCTTCCTGTCAGCAAGATACCATACACAACAATTTGACAGAGAAAATACCCTGCTAATCAAACAGAGAATAATTCTGACATCCAAGTCAGACACAGGTAAACCTCCCCAGCCCTGAAACAGCCTGGCGGTTTGTGCTGTGAAAGCAGTCAGTCCCAAAATAAGTAAGCTGTGCTTTAAACTCTTCCAGCACTACAAATCTTAAGAATTGTAACAAACGTAAAGCTAGATCCACCTCCCTCTGTTGCTTGAAAGACTGTCTTTTCCTGATAATTTTAAGTTCCTTATTTCACCTTTCAGTTAGAAGTAGCCTCCACCTGCAGAATATCTGCTACAAACCAAAGACAATTGTAAGGTTCACCTCCCTCTGTTGTGAGCACAACTCGCTTTCTTGCAAATCCTATGTTCAGTATTGCAGCTTCCAGCCAGAGGTAGTTTGACTTGAAAAATATTAGCTGAATCAAAAGCCTTTTTGGCATTTAATGATACTATTGAGTAATCTAAGCTTTTAAAATCGTCTATTAAATTAAGTTTCCATCTTATATTATCCTTCAGTTGTCTACCCCTAATAAATCCATTTTGATCTGAATAAATAATTTCCATCAGTATTTTATCTAATATGGTTACTAAAATGTCTGTTATTATTTTTATGTCTGAATTCATCAATGCTATTGGACAGTATGAAGTGGGTTGTAATAGATCCTTATCCTTTTTTTAAAAAAAAGTAAAATTGCAGCTTCTTGTGCTGAAGGGTGTAATTTATTGTGTTGTATAATATGATCAAGTAATTTTTTAAGATGTGGAGTCATAATTTCACAAATTATTTGATAGAATTCTATGGGAATCCCATCTGATCCTGGTGATTTGCCTTTTTTTAACATATGCATTGTGTTACTTATTTCTTCTATTGAAATTTCTTTAACTGAATATTTTGTTCCAAACTTAATTTTGGTAATTCTATTGAGTTAAAAAATGTATGAATGTCTTCATGATCTCTTGGTCTTTCAGTTTTCTATAATTCCTCACAGTATTGTACAAATACTTGATTAATTTAGTCTGGATCAGTTACTAATTCACCAGTATGATTATTTACTTTCATGATATTATTTTCCTCCTGTTCTTTCCTAATCTGCCATGCCAAGATTTTATCAGGTTTAACCCCGGTGGCTTAATATTTAGCTATTGTATATAATAATTGTTTTTCAGTTTGATAAATAGATGCATTATATTGATTTTTAGCTATATACAATTCTTGTAGTGTATTAACATTGTTATCTATTTGAAACTGTATTTCCTTTTGCTTTATCTTATTTTCAAAGTGATCCAATTGTGATGTTCTTTCTTTGTGTTTTTTAGAATTATATGCAGTAGTGACACCCCTTATATAAGCTTTAAATGTGTCCCATACTAAGGGTGAAACATCCTGAGTTTGAGTAACTTGAAAGAATATTAGATTTTATTTATGATTTTATTAATATATAGTTAGTCCCTTAGCACAGTGGGATCCATCCTGAAATTAGTATTAACCCTTGTCTGTTTTTTTAGCCTTTATTATTAATACTACATGTGCATGATCTGAAATACAGTGTGTATTGATTGGTATTTAATGTAGTCAGTTGTCAGTGTTAGTGGCTCAGTAGGTAGCACACTCACCTCTGAGGCCAGGAGATCAGTGGGCTGTGAGTTCAGATCCCACATCTGTCACTTGGGTTAATATCCCAGAACTGACACTGTAGTGCAGCATGAGAGAGGTGCTGTACTTCTGAAGTGCCGTCTTTCGGATGAGACGTTAAACCGAGGTCACCTCTGCCTGGATTGGTGGTAGTTCAGGTGGATGTTAAAGATCCCTTGGCACTTATCGAAAACAGCATGGTAATTTCCCCGGTGTCTTGCCAAATTTCCCTCATTCACTAAAAATACCACCAACAGCTTAATCTGGTTCAGAGTCAGTTGGCATTCATCTCTATCCCCCTCCCCCGGGTCATGCCTGAAAGTAGGCAGGATTTGTCTAGTGCACTTACCCGGTCAACAAAAACTAAATACATTAAAAATAAATAAATAAATATACAGTAATTTATGCTATTGGATACTAGGAACAAAATCTAGAGTAAACCTGATGGGGTGCTGAAAAAAATTAATACTGTTTAGCTGATGGGTGTGCACTACACCATGGATCTGTCAACTATAGACCCCCATCACATAATTTATTAGTTTAATTGTTGTCAATTGGATTTTGCCTGGTAATATATTGAGTTATCCAGTTTGGGATTAATCACCAAATTGAAATCACCTCCCATTATACTAGTTGACTGAAAGTCAGTTATTTTCAGAAAGAGTTCATAAAAAAATATAGGTGAGTTCTCATTTGGTGCATACACTTTTATAAGTGTATATGTAACTGAATTATATTCTATTTCACAAATAATATAGCTACCATTACTATCTTTCATAACTTTATTTACAATAATACCAGAATTTTTTTTTGAACTGCATGGAGCATTAATGCCTGCACCTAATTTTTTGGTTAGGAATTAAAATTCTTTATGTAATAAATGAATTTCCTGAACCATAACAACTGTAGCTAGCATCCTATCAGCATAATTAAAAATGTGTTTACTTTTTGTTCTGTCTTTAAATGCTTTGATACTCCATGTTTAAAAAAATCAATTTATCACCAATTTTTACATTGTGTCATATTGTTTTTTTTGCAAAAAATCTTAATACATTCTAATTTTCTATTTAAGCAGCATGTTATTATAGCAAAGACTATATTTATATAATCATTCAGCCTGACTTGTAAATTCCTTTCTCTGATATTAATAACTATCTTAATTCTCAAATGTTCCCCTTCTCTGACTCTTAAATATGAAAAAATCTTCTCTCTGATTAAATATGTTAATACTATATAAATACACTATCCATATAAGTACATTATTAAATGCCTTTAACCCTCTAACTCCCCCATTGCCTTCTATCCTTTGCATAATACCTTGTTTTAAACAAACTCTGAACAGAATTATCTATAATGTAGATGCCCCCCGTTACTACAACCTTGGTGGTCATGGCAGAGGGCAGTATAACCCATAGTGGAGCACTCCCAGGCCCCCTTTGAACTCTTAAAAGCTTTTCTAACTATGGTATGGCTCTTTATGTCTCTTTCATTCCTCCTCTTCCTTCTTCTTCTCCTTCTTAGCCACTAATTTTTCATATAAGAGCAATAAGGAAGGACTGTACAAACTAACAAACACACACACACACACACACACACATATATTTATGTGGGTTCCTTAATTGCTCCTTTTATTCCTTTGTTCATCACTATTAATTACTCTCCCCTTTCCCTATCCCTCTTTATTTTCTTTCCACCATGCTGCTTTTTATTCTTATTTTACTTCTCTTTCTTTAATCTTTCTTGAGTCTCCTTATTCCTATGTAAGCTTTGTTTTCTAATCTCTTAGAAAAAAATAATCTTTCTGATTAAATATGCTAATATTATATAAAAGCACTATCCATATAAGTGCATTATTAAATGCCTTTAACCCCTCTAACTCCTCCTTTGTTTTTAACCTCTTAGATCGTATACACTTATATTTTACATTTTCTTCTACAGATTCAAAGACAGAACTTAGTATTTTTAAATTAACCATAAATTTAACAGTTTTTATTGATCCTTAAAGTATTAATCTTCAGAATTATGCATTTGTGCATTCAAAAATTCTTCCATCTGTTTCTATGTTTCTTAGGATTTCTTTGCGATCTTGGAAATAATGTGGCTTAACAAAAACTGGATGTGCATATGGTATGCTGAGGTTGGTACCATGCTTGGTGTTTTCTCTTGGAGTACATGTCCCCCTGCAATGTGCCCAGTCCAAAATGGTGTGTTCTTCAGGATATTTCATTCCCATTGCATTAATAAACACTTTTTTGAAATAAGAGGATCACCTTTTCCTTCTACCCCTTCCATAATTCTGATTAGTATTATATTATTCCTTCGTGAATGATCTTCCTGATCAGTGAATTTTTTTTGTAGGTTTATTAGTTGTTGAGTGTGCTCATTCAAAGATTGTTGCATTGGGTTTACTAGGTCTTCAATGTCTGAAATTCTTTATTCAGCTGTGCTTGTTCTAATGGTTACATTTTCCAGTTTAGTACCCAGATCTGTTATATTTTTGTTTAAGCTGTCCAGAGAAGCTGTCATAGTTATAAAACCCTTATGAATTTTCATTTTTATTTCATCTTTCAGCAGTGTGATGAACTCTTGGGGACTAGTAGATGGGAAATGTTTGTTATTTCACCCTTGGTCTCAGTTACCTTTTACCTTTTCTTTTTTCTTCCTGGTTATTTTAATGCTGAGTTAACATAGAAACATAGAATTTGATGGCAGATAAGAACTGCTTGGCCCACCTAGTCTGCCCATTTTCCTACCTAACAGATAAGCTGCAGATCCTAGTTAACCAACAGCTTACTTCCTCCTACCTCCACTAGGACTGTCTTATGTCTTTCCCATGCATTCTTGAATTCCCCCACTGTTCTTGACTCCACAACCTCCTCAGGGAGGCTGTTCCATGCATCCACAACCTTGTCTATGAAAAAATACTTCCTCACATTACTTCTGAGTCATCCCCCCTCTATCTTCAAATTGTGCCCCCTTGTTCTTGCTCATCTCTTTTTCTGAAAGATGCTTCCTTCCTGGACTTTGTTGGTTCCCTTGAGGTACTTGAAAGTTTCTATCATGTCCCCTTTCTCTCTTCTTTCTTCAAGGGTATACATGCTGAGCTCCTTTAGTCTTTCTTCGTATGTCTTCTGGTGCAGACCCTGCACCATTTTGGTTAGCCTCCCCTTGACAGCCTCCACTCTGTCTATGTCTTTGTGGACATAGGGTCTCCAGAACTGCACACAGTACTCCAGATGGGGTCTCACCAACTGTCTGTACAGAGGGATAATAATTTCCTGTTTTCTACTATTGATGCCTCTCCCTATGCATCCCAGTATCCCCCAGCCTTCCTTACTGCTTCTCACATTGCTTGCCCACCTTTAGGTCATCTGATATAATTATCCCCAGGTCACTTTCAATTTTTACTGTTGTCAGTGTCTCACCCCCAAAGTGTACTCTTCCTCTGGGTTTTTGTTTCCCAGGTGCATTACCTTGCAGTTCTTTGCATTAAATCTGAGCTGCCATACATTTGACCATTCCTCCAACCTTTCCAAGTCCCTTCTTATTCTTTCCTCTCCATCTCATGTATCAACCCTGTTGCAGAGCTTTGTGTCATCTGCAAAGAGACATACTTTTCCTTCCAGTTCCTCTGCAATGTCACTTATAAAGACATTAAAAAGGACTGGTCCCAGTACTGAACCCTGTGGTACCCTGCTAGTAATTTTTTATGCTATTTTCCCTTTTTTCTTGAACACCATCTTGCCGAATGATATTCCCTGCTTTGTCTGCAATTTGAACATTATCAATGTTATCAGTGTTATCAGTGTTACATTCCAGTATTTGTATACTGCCAGAACCCCCCATGACAATCATTCATTTTGTCCTGTACCATTTGAGCCCCCTTTTCACTAACCTGAACCATTTCAGCATCAGTAATTAAGTCATCCACATTCTAGGCACTGTGGTATTCTTCTGGTTCATGTTGAAAATATTCTGTCTTGCTCCCCTTACATACAGTTCTAACTGGGGTCTGTTTGTTGGTGAATAGCACTGGCCAGCATTTTGGCGTCCATTGATGAATGTGGTTATTCAGTCTGGTCTGATGTCAGGGTCTGTTGATTGATCTTTCCCCCACAAGAATATAATTTTACATAGATAAAGAAGTTACATTATCAAGTAAATACATACACTGGTGTTATTGGAAGAATTTAAAAAGGTAACAAGTGTCACAAACACACTCTGCAGGTCAGGCCCTCTTCTCCCACAGTGTCAACCTCAAAGTGCAATAGTGTGAACAGGAGACAGACAGGGTAACCCGCCTGTCTGTTTTTGGTCCAAATCACCTACTAGCCTAAAGTTCTGGGGGTCAAAATGTGAACTGTATGCTAGCATACCCAGTTAACAGGCTCAGATAAATACCTTCTTCAGGGGATGCAGTACAATCCTTCTCCCAGGAGCACCCAGCCAGGTTTCCAAAATGTTTCCTTATGACTCAATATGAGACCTAGGTATATTCTTACCTTTAGCAAGATTAGAAACACATTCAAGCCCTTAACAGCTGTCAGAATTAAACACTGGTTCAGCATTCACATGCAAAAGAAAACTGAGAAACCATATGCAGTATTTCAAAGAAAATATTGTTTACTAAAAATTATAAAATAGGTAAAATCTCAAACACAAAGCATATACATTCATAACTTGCAGTCGATAAAAAAGGTGGAAATTACAGAACAAAGAAGCCCACAAAATACTTAAGTTCTTGCTTAGCTAGATGTTATCAGAGTGCCTTGTTTTAGCTTAGAAGCTAAGTTTCTCTCTCTCTTGAGTCCAGAATTTAAAAGCAATGTTGCCCTCAGATGCCTGCTCATTTCAAAATCCATCTCCCAACCCCCCCGGTGAGGTCACAGTTACATCCTCCTATAATGTTAACTTCTTAACATAAATATCCACTAGGATGTATGTTATTACTGTGAAAATCAGCAACTAGCAGTTTCCCAAAATATGAGTCTCTTTGATTAAAGCATTTCCTTTGACATTTCATAACCCCACAATCTGTCACTGGTTCCCTTCTAGTTGAGAAAACCATAAAACTCAACCAAATGACTTCCCTTCCTGCTATGTCATAAAATACATATTTAGTTTCCAACTTCAAAAGCAGGAGCAGGTTATAAGAGGTAATAAACTGTCCCTCTGGAAGGATGTCTTTAGTGGTTTCCCTTGTCTGTTTATCACATCATGCTGCTTCAGCCACACTGACACCACTGAGTTGAAAGGTAAAGTCTCCTTACACTGACTACCATCCTTACACAGGCAGTCACATACAGTACCATACACATTTTATTTTTAACACAAATATCATACAATATAACAATAAGCTGGTGGCAGAGTGTCACAGTACTTACAGCATAGAGTATTTTCAATATGTAAATGTTCTAATACTGTGATATAAAGCATTTTGAGTGGTATCCTTTATTATATAAACATGTTGGAAGTAGGGAAAGGAAAAATATAGTTAGGATGACATTTTGGTGTGAATGCATAGTACTGGTTGACTGGAAAAGGAGTATAGTATATTAAATATTTCATCAGAATAGAGGGAGGTGAAAAGATTGAGGGCTTTAGGAGAGGTGGTGGGGGTTCCATGTGGTAGTTCTTTATATATGTTAAGTGCTTTATGAGAGTGTTGGAGGTGTTTGTTGACTTAGTTAGGGGCAAGTGCAGGTTGGTATAGCATGTACTTTAAGTAGGGAGGCAAGAGAAGTAAGTGATGGAGCATTTTGGATTGAGAGAGGGAGGGAGTTCCTGATTTTGGGGCACTGATATGAGAATGCAGATTGACCGACTGTGGTGGTTCTTAGGGGGAGAACCAGGACTCTGTGAGTGGAGGTGCAGAGAGAATATGGTGTAGATGAGGAGGTTTTAAGAGCAGAAGTGAGGCAGGAGGGTAGTGACTCTAACCAGTATTTGTCCATTAAAGTAGCAGTGTGGGTGAGATGTCTGGAGTCAAGGGAGGGAAATGACAGGGCATGGAGAATGCAGTGATGAGTGAGAGGGGGCAGGATAAGGCAACACACAGAAGGAGTAAATGAGGTAGTCCAGTCTGGTAAGGGCAGTCTTGGGAGCAGCACAGTAGAGGTGGGGTCCCAAAATCCATGAAGTGGGGTCCCAAAAAAGACATGTTTAACATCTGGAACAAAATTATGAAAACATGGTCAAGTTATGCCACTAAGTTCAAACCCTAATTAAAATACCTAGAATCACATCCTTGATTTCCTCAGTTCACAGACAGGCTTTGATCAGTGAAGGAATGTCTGCTGCCCAGAGAGGATTTCAGTGTTGGATCCCTGATGGGTAAGTATAGGCTTGGGGATTTTGGAGGGAAGGTGCTGAGTGGGAGGATCAGGTGGGGTGACTCCCAGCACAACAGACATCGATGGACAGTTTTCCTTTTTATAGGATAAAAAAAATGAGGTATGATTTTCTATATTATAGATGGTGACACTGGGGTTTTGGGCACCCACCAGTGTTGGTATCATATTTGTGCCAGGTGGGTGTGGGGTGGTGGGTGCTGAGTGGTAATGTCAGGTGGGGGGACCATTTACAGGGGCACCAGCATCAGAAAGGGTCTGAACATCTGGGTTCTTCCTAATGTAGTACTCCTGAATGCCTAATAAGACATGTTTATGCCATGTAACTTGGATCAGCACCTGTCAGTATGGCATTAATGACCTAAAAGATATTACTGAAGGTACAATACTGCAGTGCCCCAATGAGAGATCAACATCAGAGCTAGACCTAGAATACAGATCATAATTTTATAAAAAACTGTAACAGATACTGTGCATGATGAACAGCACATTATGCCTTGCCCTGTTAAACAGATGAAATATTAAATGGCAAATTGCTAATAAAGTTATTCCACATCAAATGTGTCCTTTTGCGGTTCTATACAGAAGTTCAAAAGTTTCCTTTTCGTCCCACATATATAGCTGCTGCCATTAGCAGAAGTCAGTGCTTCAAGCACTGTACCTGTAACAATGTTGCACATTTTTGTCTTAAAGTTCATTTATGACTGATATTTCTTGGTTGGAATGCAGTACGTCTAAGTGACTGTCTGTACAAAAGGTTCAGGTACTGCTGGTGTGTGAAACAGAGCAGAATGAGCAGAGTCAAAGAAAGGAGACTGGTGTGAGGGAAACAAAACACTTCTATGTCCTGCAATGAGAACAGGTTGTAAGGGATGATCATGATGCCACTGAGCCGAGAATGCCATCATGTAGCTCAGAAAGAGCTCGATGTAAATTTAGTCAAATTCTGCATGAGACCCTTTTTTGAATTAGAGTCACATATAAGGGCAGAGTCAGAAGTTCAGGTGGGTTGAGGTCAGCTCAGTCAAAGAAACACCCAGGGCAGAGCATGCAGAAAACAGGGAACAGAGCTGGAAGCAAAAATGGTATGTCAGCGCAGCAGTCCACAGTGCAATCTGTGCAGTTGCTTCATTTGTTTTGGTATAGTGTTGTGATGCTCATATGTACCCTTAGAGAAATAACTGTATGAAATGTTTTCATGCTGCACACATAAAACTACCCAAGTGATATGCATGCTGCAAGTATGATTTAAATGTTAAATTGGAACCAATTGCAAGCATATGGCATGCATGCAGCAAGCAAGTGTGGAAACCATGATTTTTATGTTAAGTTGGGAAAGATTGCATGCATGTGAAAAAGCAAGTGGTCACTGATAACTGCACACGGAAAAGTTAGGTGACTTACTCAGGATCACACCATGCGTAGGTGGGAGTTGATGAGGTTCAAACCCAGGTCTTCATGCCTTCAAGTCTTCTTGCTTGCAGTTTAGTGTCTTTAACTGCTAAGCCATCCTGTCTGCACGCATATGGCTTGCTTGTCATTTTTTTGTTTGTTTTTTACCAGGAGAGATACATTAAGCTGAAAGCTTGTTTACAGGTGTGACCTGGAAGCACAAGGAAGTTAAGTGACTTGCTCAGGGTCACACAGTATTGCAAGTGGGGTTGTGGGATTCAAATCCAGGTCTGCAGCTTAGATCCTTAAATCACTGTGCTATACTGCCTTCTTCAATACATACTGCACTTGAATACATCTGCACATGTGCAGCATGCTTGTAGCCAGTGTATGCTTTCAGTTTTTTTCTCTCCCTCATCTCATTTTCACAGTTGATCTGCAGCACACATACCAATGGAAACACATGCTTTTCCCACCCCCAGTACACACACCTACCTACAAAACCACTTGATTACTTCTGTCTGGCCTGTACTCCTACTATTTTTTCTCCATAGTTTTGAATGCTTACATGCAAACAAACTTTAAGGTGCAAACATTAATGTAGCTTATCGGAGGAGTGGGGAGCGAAGGTAGGGACATTAGCTCAAGCTATATACCCTGCAATATGAGCAGATTTGATAGACCAAAGGGCCTTCATCTGCTGGCTTCTTCATATGTTCATAGCAATAACTTGACACACACACCCACCCACCCACATGGCCAGTACCCCCCTCATGCACACACACTGTAGCAGGTATGGCCATGCTGCTACAGACAACCCACCAAGTACAGATATAAATAAAAAAGTCTCTTACTTGAGTATTAGGGAGCCAGAGGTAGGAGTCTTTAAGAGGTGATGTCCATGGGTCAGAGTGCTGGGGCTAACCCCTTGAAATGAATGTAGTTATTTTCTATTACTATTTTATACATTATGATGGTGAGTTGGAGAATAATGAAGGCCACTCTTCTACTAACAAGGCCCTTGTCAGTTGAGTGGTGTCCTTCATTAATGTCCAACTCTTCATCTATGATGTATAAAATAGTAATTAAAAAATATCTCCATTCATTTCATTAGAGCACACCCCTGCAGTCTGCTTTGCCCTTTGTCATAATGTGCCTGAGCTTGGGGATGTGGAGGTCAACTTTATGGGGGGGGGGCATAAGCCTGACTATAGTGGAGCTCCAATAGTCTGTGCATGCTATACCACTTAACTGTCCATGAATGCAAAGGACAGCTCTAGAATGTCTGTAACATCTCTACAAGGTACAACTTATTTGGTTTGACTGAAATGTGATATGCAAATCAGGAAAAATTAAAATGTATAAGATTCATCTGTATATACCCCAAAGCAGTGCATCAGATTTGGGCTTTAACCCACCCAGTTAGTAAGCAATTTTTTTCCTGGCTGAAGTTAGCACCCTTCCCCCCCAAATAAAACAAAATAACTTTGTACCAATGTTTCTCCACTCCATTCTATTCAATACCCATCTCCTATGGGTAATGAAGCCACCCAAAGGTGAAGAAACATGAGAAACACATCAATATTTCAGTCCTTCCTCCTTCCCCAATCCTCCTGTAAAAAAAATTATTACTTTTACTTACCCAGCTGTATGACCAGAACCTGCAGCCTGGCATAGTGTGCCACCAGCCCAGATTGTAGTCTACTCTCCCTCTTTCCTTCACCAGAAGCTGGATGCTAGATCCAACCATCACAGGTTCCCATGGTTCCCGACCAAGTCACCTCGCCATATGAATCCACCCAACCTGGGTTTCTTCCTTCTTGCATGGTTGCTGCTGTGGATGCTGCCACACTGCACTGATCAAGGCCTATGAAGGCCACACATACCGCTGTCACCACTGCTGCTAAGCCTAGCTTGCTGCTGGGGGTGTGTGCTGTTTTTTTTTTGTAAGGCGAGCCTGGTAGAGTAAGTAGGTAGCCTAGTCTTGAGCTAGTTGCCAGCTCACCCTCCGACCTTTCAGCCACCAGGGGAGATGGAGACTCACTAAGAGTAGAACAATAAAAACATGCTGCCACAACACTACTATTGAGAGTTCAGTGCTCACTGACTCCTCCAAGCTGTAGTGTTCAGCCTGTCTACTCTATGGTTAGAAAGACAGTGTCACACTTGCAAGGCTTATGCACTGTTTCTTGGCTAGAGCACATCCACATCACATGTGATTGTACCACTGCTAATGGGTGGAGAGAGTGGACAACACAGTTCAGACACAGTCAAGTTTGGAGAGTACCTGCAGTGTGAGCACACACAGGCCAGGTGGGCACTTATTGTGAAAAAAGATTAAATCTAAATTTAAAGCCATTACTGCCACACCATAAGAACAACCTAGGCACAAATGGAGGGCAAGTGTGCCCCTCTGCCCTACCTAAATGGCACCACTGCTTAATGGTAAGAATTCATTCTCAGGTGTTAATACAATGGTTTTCACCGTGTTCTGAGGTGCCGTATCTCCATGTTTCATGATGTGTCCTGATCATCATGTGGGTTAGTGTCCCTCATTGTCCCTCATTTTGAGTGTCCTTGTCCCTCATTTCAGTGACAAAATGTGAGGTATGGTGCATGCTTCCAAGACCCTACTCAGTACAAAGAGTGCTGAGCATGGCCATAGTGTATATGCTCAGTACAGAATGACAAAGGGAAATTAAGTGAGATAAAACAGTCATGGAGAAACACATTTGAAGCACTAAATATGCATAAGGAATATGCATGGTCCAAATCAAAAAGGATAGGATTCACAACACAGAGGCCCCTCTTCATACATCTGGAATTGGGATGTTGACTTGCTATATCCTAGGCATTTAATGCAATAAGCAAACAATACTTTACAGATTAATGGTGATTTAATTACAAAAATCAAGTCATTAAACAACTTGCAAAAGGATCAGAATTAATGAGTTTACCTAATTTTTATGGGAATTTAAATAAAAATGTATTTTAATGACTAATAGCCAGTAGTATAAGAAATAGAAACTGATGTGTTTTTTTAGATGAGATTTGCAACACATGGCGAGCATGCAGCATGTGAACCTGATGTGATGTTTAAATGATATTCACACTAGCTTAACTACTGCACTCAAGTCAACCATGCAACACCCGAACCTGATGTAATTTTTAGATGATGTTCACATCAGCTTACCGTCTGTACACATGCCAAGCCTGCAGCATGCAAACCTGATTTGCCTTTTAGACCTGATTAGCATATGTTCACTTAGTGTATGTGAACCGCATGCACACATTGCACAATTAAGAATGTGGCATGCATTCTGCATGTACACAGCACTCCTAAATTTCTATAAGGGTAGCATCAGCATTCTCAGAAGCATTGTACATGAGAGGTTAGTTCAGCTCCCACTCTATTTTAAACCAAAGCCAGCAGTTCCCAAACGCTATCTGTTGTAGCAGTACTGGGCAGACACAAAATGCATCCAGCACCCAGAAATGGTGGAAGAAGAAGTGGAGTGGTGGCTTTGAAAGGAGCAAAAAGACCAAAAGACAGATGAGGAGCAAAGCACAGACAGCAAGGGGGTGGCGCTGAAGAGAGAGGCAGGAGAGGAGAAGGAAAATGAGCAGAGGGGTGGGACACAAGAAAATCACAAAATGAGACAGTAGGATGGGGGAACAGGCATGAAAAAAATGGGCCTTGGGAGGGAGAGCAAGGGGAGACAACAGGGCACAGAAACAAGGAAAGAGGAAGCAGGAGCAGCAAATGGTGAGAAGGAGGAGGAAACAAACAAACAAAAGCTGGGGAAAAGGGAGAGTGGAGAGAAGTGAGACAGGGAGAGAAGCAGCAACCCACAAGCAACACAGCCATGGGGCAGACAAAACAAAAAAAAAACACTGTGCATAGAGTGCTGAGAGGTTGCACTTTGGGGGGGGGCAGTTATGGCAGCAACTGCAACAGACACTGATGAACATTTTTCTTTTTTTACAGGGTTTGCCTGGTTGACAGTCTCCTGAAGTTGAAAGCCAATCAACTATTTGCTGTCTGGCTTCATATAAATGAAGGGACCAAAGCTTTCTCTAACTGGAGTGGCTTTGGTACTTTGATGTACACAAACTTTTTACCCACTGAGCAGAGAGTTGCATCAGGACCTAAATGCCTGGTCATTGGTCTAGACTGCCGAGGCCCTGCTATTTTGAACTGTAATAGGCTTGGTAGTGTCACACCTTCAAAATCCACTTTCAGTGAGAGCAAAACATTTGATATGCAGTTGCATCAAATGTAAAAATGAGGTAAAATAAGGTAAAATATTTGCCTACCAGAAAACAGACTAAGTGCAATGAAAGTAGTACAGCTTTTAGAGCACAGGTCCGGGAAGCAGAGTATATAGGTTCTAATCATACAATGGAACATTATTTAACTTTCTTATTTTACAATTTTTAACCAGGAAAGACACAGTAAGCTGAGGTTTTGTTCCAGGTGCATCCTGAGAACACAGGAAAATTAAGTGACTTAGTGATGGTCACACAGTATGCAAGTAGTGGCTGCGGGATTCAAACCCATTTCTTGCAGTTTGCAGCTCAGTGCTCTCAACCACTACATTATACTGTCTCCCCTGAGTTACTCAAGTTATAGATAAGCCTTGGTCAATGCTAAACAAGTCTGCTTGCATTCTGTTGCAAGTTAGAACAGTAGCAGTATCTTATTTTCAATGGGGTCTTGCTTTTACACAGTTTTATACAATATTTACCTGGGATATCACAGCTAACCGGCAATATTTTGTTTTCAATGAGGTCCGACTCTTTTTTTTCAATTTTCCATAAAGCTGTTTCTCATTCTGGTCTTGTCTGACATTACCCCAAGCCACATCACTAACCTTATTGTTCACTTACAGGTTATCCACCACTTACCCAGGACCACAGTGTGGTGGGTGGCCAGCTATGTCAGTAGTGAAAAGCCTGTGGCGGTGCCAGCTTGGGTGGCCAGCATTTTAGTTCTGCCCCCAGTGTTCTCTCCTGTGGTGGGGGTGTGCAATGAGGCAGTCGTGCATACATTCAGTGGCATGCATGCATCACAGATGTCCAGTTTATTTATTTAAAACTTTCTTTTTCCTGGTGAATGTAATGAGCCATAGGCCCTTTTTCATACATGACCCAGGACTAGAGTAGCCAAGATGTTACAAAGCATGATTATATATAAAAGTACACAGTACACCTAATACAAATACTATTACATATAATACAAAATACAAGATAAAGTTTATTCAAAAACACTTACACTTAGACTGTACACAATAGTAATTCTTAAGATGTGCTTTAAAAATAGCATGACTAGCATCCTCATGAATACTTTTTCCCCAGTGAGTCCCCAGTGGCTCACTCATGTTGTCAAATGCATGCCACCAGCATAGCAAGTAGTAGCACTACCGTTGTCTACTGGGCGGTCTTGAGATCCTGCTTTTTCCATTTTCAAAAATGTATTATCCAAGGACAGGCCAGTTGACTTGCAATCTCTCATTTTCAATGGGGTCCTGCCTGTACACATTTTCACACTGTATTTACCCAAGATAGCATAGTGGAGTTGGAATCACTTTTTTTCAGTGGGACCCAGATTTTACCCATTTTCATAATGCATTTACCCAGAATAGGCTAGCTGAGAGGCAATATCTAATTTTCTGTGAACTCCGAAATTTGGACCTCCATTTTCCTATATAATCTTTTATGCCCTCACATTATGACCAAGATAGGTAGGATTTTTAGTATCCTATCCAAAAGATATATGTGGAACAACAGCAAAAACATGTTTTGGGGGAATTTTAAAACATCAACTACCTGGTTCAAGGGTTAAAATAAAGCATGTTAGAAAATTTTGGGAAAAATATTAATAAATGACAAAGTTATCATTAAAAGTTCAAAACATATTAAAAAGCCATCAACTTAACTTACTTTTTTTTTGGTCACTTAGCAGCCAGTGTTGAAAGGAGCAGGACATGTATAACTCATGAGAGGAGGACTGGCTAGGTAAGTGAGGGGTGTGGGGAAGGGTATGTGGGGTGGTGGGTGCCTAGATGCGGGTTGTGGCGGAGGAGGGGTTTAGACATCAATAGACCTTATTTGTCCTTTCAGGTAAAAAATAAGAAAAGAAAATGAGGGGATGTTTTCTTCATTTCAGGTACCCACATCAGGGATTGGGCCCCAGTGCTGGTATGTTTTTGGTGGAGGTACCCCGTGTTAGATCGATATTGGTGAGTTTGTTTGTACCAGGAGGTCAAGAGACTTCTCCAGTAGCAGGATTGGGTACCCTGATCACCAGACAAGAAAGGAGGACATGACAGACTTCAGTGGCAGCCAGCATTCAGTTCTACAGTGCTAGTGATCATGACCAGTCGGTATGCTAATGGATAAACGCATCTGACAATACGAGCAGCTTCATCCTTTTAAACTGTATGTAAGACATTTCCTCCCATTAGCAAGCTGACCAGCATCATCACCAGCTTGAACTGCACAGGCCCAATAGGGCTGCTCCTTCCAAAGCCATACAGTCCTGGCATACTGCTAGTATGTCTGCAGTGCATGCGCAGGAGCAAACATCAAAAGAGTGAGTTGTTTTTGTATATAGTGGTAATGCCTAAGACAAGAGAATTTTTTTTTGTTTGTAATAGAGATGAAGCCAGTGATTTGACTGTAAGTGGTGAACTGTTAATATTAGTCTATCCACAGATGAAAATGTGATAAATTATTTAAATATTTAAAATGGCTAAAGTGTAGCTCTAGTGTTACAGTGGTACTAGAGTTGACAGCCCAGATATGGAAAGCATGAAACAAATTCCATTAGAGAAAATATTTAATGCCACGGGGATTCAAGTTATAAACAAACATTAATGGGGTGTATTTTTACCTATATAATAGAGAACAGGGCAATATTTTCATTTTAAAGAAGGCAGTCATGAAGGGAGGTAAGCTGAATAGGGACTAATCTTTGTGAGTTGTACTTAAGGAATGACAGTAGCAGACAGAAAGGGAGAACATTGAGGAGACTTAGAGGAACAATATGTTACTCTTCTGTATCTTGCTGAAAGTAAGCAACATGAACAATTTAGGAGTGTAGATTAAAAAAAGTATTTTTTGTTTCAATGTATTTACCCAGGATAGCCCAGCTGAGATGTAATATCTCATTCCCAGTGGGGAACTTTATCTACCCATTTATGTACCTAGATGGACTAGTGAACACTGGAAGAATAAAAGACTTTCCCAAGCTCACACAATGAGTATCTGTCAAAGTATTAGTGCCTCAATCCACACGGATGTAAAACAAGGTCAAGTAAGAGAGAAAATACATAATTACTAAAAACAGACAGCAATGTACTGTGTGGAAAATATTTATAAGCATTACAATAAGGGGTATATGGCAGAGGAGGGGAATTAAAGTAAATGTAATACAGTAAAAAATAAAAAGTGAAATAAGTAAACAGACAAAAACTGATCATTGGAGATATTGAGAAAAAAAGGTTTATAATAGTGCATTGCCATATAGGAGCAATAAACCAGTTCATATGGTGAGACACTGGGTGAAATGCAAATAAATGGAGTAGACCAGAAATAATATAGGATGCATTACATTGGGAGGAAAATGGTGATGAACACAGTGTCCAAAAGTACTTTACAATGCAGGACATTCAGGAGGGAAAATGAACCAATCAAAGTCTTGCCCTATATAACAACATTCCCAGAGCAAAACATGACTTACTGGCTGAAGCCAAATCTTGCTTTCCCATTGTTGTCCAAATGTTTGGATACAGAAACCATCCTCAGTCCTTAAGGAGAATTGTTGTTCATTCTGCAAACAGTTTGCAGTAGATTGATTTTAATTGTGTCATACTGTAGATGTCAAAATTGCAGAGATCAAAAGCGTTTTGGTGGGTGGTTCAAAGCTACAGACTCAAGTCTTTTGAATTAAGGAATAAATCTATAACAGAAGATAACATTGAGTACACCAATCTAGTTCATTTTACTAACCTGTTAAGCACTGCAGAATGTTGTTTTTTTCCATGGGGCAAAGCTTTTGACGTCTCCCTTTAATTAGAATGAGCCATGTGTGACTATTAAACACTGTAACATGCTCTTCAGCAGACTCTTGACCACCAATTAGTAGTAATTTATATCACATCAGGGGATTTGAAACTGGAGTGTTTTAAAATTCAGAGGCTGGGTCGTAGGAGTTATTTTAATGAGATAAGTGTGTCAAAAGTCTTGTGGATATAATAAACCAGTCCTCTTGCTGATTTAATGCACAGCTTCAATAATTATCTGTCATTTGACATTTCTGTTTAATTATTCAGCTCTGTTTGGTTAACTTATCTTGGACTGGAAATCCACTTACGTCACATCTCTTTAAAAAGCTAACCCTAATTCATAATGGATAATTAAAAAGCTACATCTTTGCTCTCCAAAATTGTGAAAAATTTAGAGAGGCTAATTGATCTGCACCTAGTATTTCATATAAATAATACTGCCAAGTTGATGAATCTCATCTCAAGTATCAGAAGAGGGCACCATACCTCAACAGCTACTGCTGTAGTTGCAATACTATTGTGTTACTGCCTGCATGTGACAGGGGCACAATTTCCATTTATATTGCATCCTTCTGGACAAGTCACATATAGTGCCTTTTAGTTACAGGGAAAATAGAAACAGGATTGAAATAAAACTGTTTTTGTTGCAGTATTAGCCACTACTAAGAAATTTAAATCACAAATCGTTGTGAGAAAGAAATAATGTAACCTACTGGGAATCAAAAACTGAAGATAGTGCATTTTCTGAACAGAATCATTACTGCAGATAGCTCCAGTGTCTGTATTTGGACTTAAACCATAGGCCTGGACAACAGAGAACTTGTTCACACAGTCCTGGGATATCTGGATCATTTGATTAGCTAATGATCTATGTACCTGAATTTTTAATCTGGATGAAATATTCTAGGGCAAATAATCACCCCCTATCAAGGTAACCAGTAGACACTGTGGTTTGATCAAGTCTCTCTAAAGGGAAACCTGTCACTTACAACTAGAGCTCCCAATCTTGTTCCATTTAAGTTACTGGTAAGTGATGCAACCTACTCTACAATATCATGGAAAGATGTTCTCAAACAATGGTTATAAGTGAGGTAACTGATTTAGTGTGATTAAAGGTACATTGACAGCCTTTGGGACTAATTTGAAAGAGTGAAAATGACGATGTCTGAAGCAAAGCTTTACTAATGTAAAATACATAAATCGCAACATACAGTAGTAGCCACAGACATTTCTAGCTATTTCCAGATATTTTGCAAAATTTCCAAAGAGTTTCTCTCTGCTGTCTCTACTGTGGAAATTTGGAAAGCATGAGATATTTCTGGAAATATGACAGAAATTTCGGGAAATAGCTGGCAGAGTCTGTTGCTACTACTGTATTTGTACACAAGTGTTAAGATATTTATTATTTTTGCAAAAATTACATTTTGGTTGTCCCAACTGAAATGTTGGCTCTACCCATCCACAAGCTGGAATACCACAGAGCCAAGGGGAAACTTGTTTATGAATGAGTTATTTATTTCTGGTCCTATATGCAAAAATGATCTTATCTGTTACCAGTGACAATACAGAGAAGTGCAAATTTAGTGCCATTCAAAAACAAGCACTCTAACCTGTTTTATTTTGTATGCAGAAACTGAAGTGTGACTCTGGGCATGTGCATGACATGCTTTCTGATGTTGCAGTGATCTGCGAAACCAGTCAAGGATCGATTCAGTGAGTTTTGTCTTTGTGGACAGTTGTTACTATTGGCATAGCCAAATAAAGCCTTTGAAAGCAGTGCAGTGGTGCCAGTGTTTACTTTTTTAGTTCCCCTCAACCCTAACCCTTTGATTCCCTTGTCTCTATGTCAAGCATTTTTGAACCCAGTTACTGTTTTCACCCCAGCTACCTCCTCTGGAAGGCTATTCCAGGTCTCCAACGCCCTTTCCATGAAAAAGAACTTCCTCACATCCCTCCTGAATTTACCCTCTCCAGCTTCGTATAATTCCCCCTTGTTACAGAACACCTTTTTCACCATAAGATACTCTCCTACTTTACCTTATTAACCCCCATAAGGTATTTAAAGGTTTCTGTCATACCCTCTTCTCCCTCTTCACCTCCAGAGCATACATATATAGCTCCTTTTGTCTTTCCTTGTAGAGTTGTTGTTGCAGAACCTGTACCATTTTGGTAATCCTACTCTGGACTTGCTCCACTCTGTCTATATCCTTTATAACATGTAGTCTCCAAAACTGTATGCAGTACTCAAGGTGGGGTCTCACCAGCGATTTATATAGCAGTAGAATTACCTCCCCCTTTCTGGTGGAGATACTCCTACATATGCTCGCCTGCATCCTAGTAGTTTTTATGACTGCCTTATCACACAGCCTGGCCACTTTCAGATTATCTGATATGGTTACTCATAGGTCCCTTTCCTGTTTGGTCTTTGTCAGTTTCTCAACACACATCTAATACTCCGCACCTGGGTTCCTATAGATTAGATGCATTATTTTACACTTTTTGCATTAAAACTCAGCTATCATACCCTTGACCACTCTTCCAGTCTCTTAATATCCCTGCAAATTATATCCCCTCTAGGTGTGTCCTCTCTATTACAGATCTTGGTGTCATCCACAAAGAGGCAGAGTTTCCCTTCTTGTTCTACTGCTATGTCACTTATAAAGATATTGAAGAGAACTGGCCCCAACACTGACCCCTGATGCACCCCACTAGTCACCCATTTTTCCTCAGTATACACTCCATTCACCGCTAACCTTTGTATCCTTTCCCCCAACCAATTTCTCATCCTGGTTACCACCTTATTATCTAACCCTTAGTTACACAACTCGCTTACTAATCTCCTGTATGAAATGGTGTCAAAATCTTTGCCAAAATTAAGGTAAACCATGTCCAGAGATCCTCCCTGATCAAACTCCCTGGTCACCCAGTCAAAGAAGTCCATCAAATCTGTTTGGCATGACCTTCCCTCTGTGAAAACATATTGTCTTGGGTCCCAAAATCCATTAGATACTAGATAATCCACAATCCTTTCCTTCAGTAGTGTTTCCACCAACTTACCCACCACCAATGTCAGGCTAACAGGTCTATAATTGCTTGACTTTTCCCTGCTGCCACTTTTGTGAAGTAGAACTATATCTCCCCTTTTCCAGTCCTCTGAAACCACACCAGATTCCAGTGATCATTTAAAAAGGTCTTTCAGATGTGCTTCTAATACCTCTCTAAGTTTCCTCAATACCCTTGAATGTATCTCATCTGGCCCCATGGCTTTTTCTACCTTCATGTTGTCAAATGCTTTCCAAACTCTTCCCTCTGAAAATAGACTACTGTCTATTTTCCTCATCACAAAACTTCTGGTGCCTTTTTGTGGTCCTTCCCATTCTCCTTCTATCATGAAAATAGAGAAGAAGTATTTAAGATGTTTGCTTTTTCTTGATCTTCCTCTGTGCAGCACCCTTCCCTCTTCAACCATGCAATCCTTCCCTTAGTCTTTCATTTTTTGCTAACATACCTAAAATGTCTTATCCCCTTTGAGACTCCCTGTGCTATTCTTTCCTCAGTTTCCGCTTTTGCTCTCCTTGCTGCTCTGCATGCTTCCCTCTGTTTTTCCTGACACATTTCCCTATTGTCCTCTTTCTGGGTCACATTGTACCTTGTGACTGCTACTGTTTTAGCCTTCACATTTTCTGCTATCTCTTTTGAGAATTATAGTGGTCTTTTTATTTACTTTTGCTAACCTGCTTAACACAGAGTTTTTTGCCTTCATTACGCTCTTATAGTTTTGCCCATTTTTTCTCTACACTCCTCATGTTCTCACCTCAGATCTTTCATGAGGTATTCATGCATCTTAGTAAAATTAGCTCTTCTAAAATGCAGGACCCTTGACCCAGTTGGCTCCCCACCCTGACTTCTGCAATACAGTCCCTGTTAGTAAACACCAGGTCCAGTATTGCCCCACCTCAAGTGGGTTTCCTGACTAATTGCCTTAGAAACACACCCTGTAGGGAGTCCAGGATATCTCTTCTCCTAGCTGATACTACAGCAGGAAGACCACAATCTACTTCTGATAGACTGATGTCCCCTAGCAGTAACACCTCCCCCTTTTCCACCATTTTGCCAATTTCTTCTAACATTAGCCTAAGTCCTCCCCTTGAGCTGGAGGCCTGCAGAGCACATCTATTTGAATATTAGATCTTTTTTTCCATCTCAAGGGTAATCCACTGTATCTGTGCCCCTCCCTGAGTTCCCTGTATTTCCATTGCCATTATGCTGTCCTTCACATAAAGCAACACCCCCCACCTTTCCTTCTTACCCTGTTCCTTCTGAACAACATGTGCCGGGTATGAGCATATCCCAGTCATGGTTTTTATTACACCATGACTCAGTAATCATAGAAGTATAGAAACTTGGTGGCAGAAAAGGACCCATCAGCCCACCTAGTCTGCCCCTTACCACCCATTACTCAGCCCTCCCTCCTCTGGAACCCCACTCCCTGCTATATAGCCCCATATGACTGTCCCATGTTCTCTATAATGGCCACAATATCCAGGTCAGCCTCCACCGTGATAGCCTCTAGGTCTGGGATCTCCTTTCCAAGACTCCTATCATTAATACACATTGCCTTAGAAACACAGAAACATAGATTTTGATGGCAGATAAGGACCGCTTGGCACACCCAGTCTGTCCATTTCCCTACCTAATGGATAAGCTGCAGATCCTAGTTAACCAGCAGCCTACTTCTTCCTACCCCAACCCCTAGAATTGCCTTATGACTGTCCCATGCATGCTTGAATTCCACCACTGTTTTTAACTCCACAACCTCCTCCGGAAGGCCGTTCCATGCATCCACAACCCTCTCTGTGAAAAAATACTTCCTTAAATTACCTCTGAGCCAGCCCCCTTCTATCTTCAAATTGTGCCCCCTTGTTCTTGCACACCTCTTTTTTTGAAAGATGTTACCCTCTTGGACTTTGTTGATTCCCTTGAGGTACTTGGAAGTTTCTATTATGTCTCCCCTCTCCCTCCTTTCCTCGAGGCTATACACATTCAGCTCCTTAAGTCTCTCTTCATATGTCTTCCGGTGCAGACCCTACACCATTTTAGTTGCCATCCTCTGGACAGCCTCCATCTTGTCTATGTCTTTGCGGAGATTGGGTCTCTAGAACTGCATGCAGTACTCCAGATGGGGTCTCACCAACTGTCTGTACAGAGGGATAACAACTTCCTGTTTTCTACTGGTGATGCCTCTCCCTGTGCATCCCAGTATCCCCCCAGCCCTCCTTGCTGCCCTCTCACATTGCTTACCCACCTTTAGGTCATCTGATATGACTACTTCCAGGTCACTTTCCATTTTTGTTGTTCTAAGTATCTCACCCCCCATTGTGTACTCTTCCCCTGGATTTTTGTTTCCCAGGTGAATTACCTTGCACTTCTTAGCATTGACTCTAAGCTGCCGTACATTTGACCGTTCCTCTAACCTTTCCAGGTCCCTTCTCATCCTTTCCACCCCTCCTTGTGCATCAACTCTGTTGCAGATCTTTGTGTCATCTGCAAAGAGACATACTTTTCCTTCCAGTCCCTCTGCAGTGTCACCTATAAAGACATTGAAGAGCACCGGTCCTAATACTGAACCTTGCAGTACCCCACTAGTAACCCCCCTTTCTTCAGAGTGGACTCCATTTACTATTACTCTCTGTGTCTATTCTCCGGCCAATTCTTTACCCAGGCTGTCATCTTGGGATCCACTCCCAGTCTGGCTAACTTGTATATTAATCTTTTGTGTGGGACTGTGTCAAGTGCCTTGCTAAAGTCTAGGTAGGCCATGTCCACAGACCCTCCCTGATCTACTACTTTGGTCACCCAGTCAAAGAAATCTATCAGATTTGTCTGGCATGACCTTCCCACTGTGAATCCATGCTGCCTTGGGTCCTGAGCCCCTCTGGCCTCTAGATACTCAACAATTATTTCCTTCAGAAGTGATTCCATCATTTTCCCTACCACTGAGGTTAAACTAACAGGTCTGTAGTTTTCTGCTTCTGCCTTGCTCCCACTTTTGTGAAGGGAATCACATCTGCCCTTCTCCAGTCCTTGGGTACCACCCCATCCTCCCATGATTTGTTAAAGAGGGTAGTCAGTGGTGTCACTAGTTCTACCCTTAGTTCTTTTAGAATTCTGGGATGAATCCATCAGGCCCCATTGCTTTGTCCACCTTCAGTTTTAAAGTTCTTTCAGAACCCTTTCTTCTCTAAATGGGCTGGTATCAACTTCCGTATCCAGAGTGTTTCTACTGTTTGTTTTAGGTACTTCCCCACTTCCTTTGTAAATACTGAGCAAAAATATTTGTTTACTATCTCTGCCTTTTCACAGTCACCCTCTGCACACCCTCCCTCCCCTTTATTAAGCCTCACTAACCCTCCCTTGGTCTTCCTTCACTCCCTGATGTACCTATAAAAGGTTTTATCCCCCTTCTTAACTGAGTTGGCTATATTTCCTTGGTTTGGGCCTTTGCTGTTCTGACTGCCTTCCCAGCTTCCTTTTGCTTTAACTGATACAGTTCTCTGTCCTGCTCCTTCTGTGATTCCTTGTACTTCCTGAATGCTTTCTTTTCTCTTGAACCTTCACCCACTTCCTTTGAGAACCATAGTGGTTTCTTACATCGTTTCATTTGTTTATTTGCTTCACACAAAGGCTTGTTACCTCTGTGATGGCAGTTTTTATTATTCCCCATTGTTCTTCCACCCCTCCTTCCTGCCCATTTGCTAGTGCATTCCTTAGACACTCACCCATTTTGGCAAAGTCAGCCCTCCTAAAGTCCAGTACTTTTGCTTTTGTATGGCTTGACTCTATTGCTGGTATTGCTGGGCCTTCCAGATTCTGTTTGCTCCTTGCTTGCTGCTTCCTTCTTTTGCCCTCCCTTCCTCCTTTTTTCAACTGCTCTGTAATCTCTATACACTGCATCTCTGTCTTTGTACCTGGTGAAGGCCTTTTTCCACTGCTTCTCTGACCCTTTCTGAGACTCATATTCGTCTCTTGTACCTATTTCGTTTTATAGCAATTCTCGTGCATGATTTTGTTGCCTTGATGATGACCTTCTTGATGGCCCCCCAACTTTTCTCTACATCTTCAATGTTGTACATCCTGTTCAATTTGTCTTGGACCAGCTTCCTCATCTGGATGAAGTCTGCTCTTCTAAATCTAGGAGTTCAGATTTTTATTTTGTAATTGAGTGTATTTTATTGAATCATCATCACAGTTACACTCACTGTTGCACAGCCATAATAACCCAACAGCCAGCCATCCAGGCATCTGCTAGGCAACATGGCACCAAGTCGTGAGGCATCCAGTATATACCAGGAGGCAGTTTAGCACAGTGAATTAAGGCTCTGAGCTGCAAACCTGGTTTCCTGGATTTGAATCCCACAGCCCTTGCAAACTGTGTGACCCTGAGGAGATCACTTAACTTTCTTGTATTCCCAGGTCACACCTGTAAACAAGCTTCAGCTTAGTGTGTCTCTCTGGATAAACCATAAAAAAATATATATCTATACATATCTGTATATATAGATCTACATATATATATATATTTATATATATACAGATATATATATGCTTCGTGGCATGATCCCAGGTGCTTAGCACAAACATTAGTGAATGTGCCATCAGCATCACACACCACCTTTCAGTTTACACTGTGGAAGCCTCTTCTGTTATGGTATGCCTCTTCATGCACAAAGGGTGTGAGTATGGCAATTTGTGTGCTGTCTACTGTGCTGTACACATTCAGCATATCACACATGGCATAGAATGCCTGCTTCATGGCACGTACTTCATCCTCAGCTGAGGGGAACCTGATGTGGTCTTGTACATGTGCAAGCAGGGCATCCATCACCTGCACCACTGCCCAGTACATGAATGACTGGCATACATCTACTGCATTGCCTGTCACATGCTGAAAGGAACCAGATGCATAGTATACCAAGGTGCATAGCAGCTTGGTCTCCACAGACATTGCTCTGGACCACCTTGTCCCTGGGGTAATGTCATCATGGACCATATCACACAGCTGTGAGACCATAGGCCATGGAAATCTGAATCACCGGATGCAGTGAGTGCCTATCATGGTGCCTTTATCAAGCCACTGTCTAAACACCCATGGTCGTGGACCCAGTCACTTTCGCCACTGCATCATTTTGTCTATCAAGTGTACATTCATCAGTAGTCTGGGACACTTCCTTTATTTCTATTACTGTTTCCCATCTACCCATGTGCGTACCACTTCATTCCCTTTCATCCTGCCCTGCTCACCTGTGTGTACCTTTATGGGAGCATGTTGTGGCTCACATGCATGATGCCATTACCTATGCTGGTGACAAATGCACACCACACACACATATACACATACACACTGCCCCATGCCGACTTCAAGTTTGCAGACGAGGGGTGTTCAGCAGTGATCACAGAGGCTTCAAGTGCTTGTTTGGGACAATATTCATGGAGGCTTTGGCAGGTGTCAGAGGACACTTATACTGACCATCATGGTGAGGGTACCATGTGGCAGATGCAGGGTACATGCCAAGTAAGTCCCATTCCTGCAGGTTGTGCTCTGGGGCATTGTAGAATATGGCCGCTGTCCATGATTCTAACCAATAATTCCTTTCCAGTCCCACACAGGATCACCTAGGACTGCCACACCACATTGAACTTACATGGCTTGAGCAGCCAGATGGGGTGCCATGTATTGTGTGGAACTCTCCCCACTGGAGGAGACATTGGCACCGAACAACCCGGGGTACCTTTACCTGCACCTTGATGGGGATAAGATGCAATACTTGGAGGATGGAAATGTATTGTGGCATGTGGATGTGCCCTCAATGGTGAGTACAGAGTATCCGGTGCTGTCACCGCTATGCCCCTGGATGGGCATGCCACTGTTCCTCACACATATATAGTGGTATTATATTGTATGTCATTTGCATTACAGTGCTACAGGGGACCCATACACTGCATGGTGCTGCTGCTGCTTGGGACAATACATGATACCGACACCAGCAGATTGGATGACAGCCAGGACAGGGTGGAGTAGGCTGCAAGGATGGCCAGGCCATGAAATGGGATGGTAGATCAATGTGGAGTATTACCCCTGCATTTGGACAGTGAAACCATGGGCTGGGCATGTTCCCCATTCCTATAGTTTGCATCAGCTTGGACCCTGCATGTGTCAGTTTGTTTGATTATGACCTATGTTTGCCAGTTACCTGTGTTTGTACTGCTGTTATTGCCTTATTAAACCTTTTTGACAGTCACACCAGTGTGGTTACTGTCTCATCGTCAGCAGGTGGTGGACAGGGTGGGGTGATAGGTGTTTCAAAGTGGGGGATGGGTGTCATATCCTGGGTGGTGGGGCTGGGGGTACACTTATGGGGTGAGTATTATGGGTGCTGGTGTATGTGTCCAGAATGTGTGCCATGTGTGCCACTCCCATTGCTCACATGCACGTTCACCCATTGACAGCTGATGTGCATGGAGGGGCTGTGGCAGTACTGGTGTGCATGCATATGGTACACTGTGTTCTATCCACATGCTATACATATGGAACATTGTGCAGTGTGCCATCTGTGTGCCACTGCTGCTGGCACAGATGGCAGTGCCTTGGCAAGGCATTCCATACACTTGGTGCTGAGCATATGACCATTCAGGGACTGTACCTCCACCAGTGTCAGCTATGTTGGGGTTACTCCTTAGGGTCCAGTTTGGGTGATTGGTTGTTGGTTGTGGTGTTGCCATGCCACGTACATTGCCACATGTGGCTTCGTCACCACAACTTGGTATTTTCCTGTCATTTGTGTGCATCAGCCTGCACTGTCTTATGCCTCTGGCCAGCAATGCACACATGCTATGCACATCACCCATGGTCTGTGTGCCTGCCATGCTGTGTGGTTGGTATGCCTACCCAGGGGTTGGTGTTGTAAGGACATGGGCAGATGTTCCAGGTGCTGCTGATCAGGCCCCTTGCCATGCATGCCCCTCACCACATAGTTCACAGTGTGGTACAGCATGTGTGCTCCACTGCATATCCTGGTGTGTGGGGCAGATGGGTGTGTGGTGTTTCACACAAGAGGAATGCCCATGATCATGGGTGTACATGCCATCTGGCTCTGCTGCATCGACATCTATGGCAGCCCTCACTCTGTGTAGTTGTACATGCCTGTCACCATGCACTTGGCTTTCATACATTGCCTCTTGCATGTCTGCTGGGTCTGTCGGTGTGCAGCAATAAGTGGGCCCCTTCCCCAGCATACAGCAGTAGCCACAGTTATGGTCACATATTTCCAGATGTTTCACAAAATTTCTAAAGAGTATTTCTCTGTTGCCCCTACTGTGGAAATAAAGAGAGCAGGAGATTTCTCTAGAAATATCATAGAAATTTCAGGAAATATCTGACCATGTCTTTGGCTGTGACTGTATATGCAATGCAGTGCTGACATGGCACTGTGTGCTGGTGGGCTATGCAAGCTCCTGTGCTCCCTTTGTGCATGTCTCAGCTTCAGAACATGCGAGTGGTCCATGTGTTGTCAACTCTGCATGCTCTCCCTACACACACCTGTGCAAACCTTGTTGGCTTCGTGCATAGTTCTCAATATCCTCATGCCAATTATGCAGAAGGACTGTTTTAGCTGTGATGGAAATCAAAGCTATATGATCCCTTCTGGGACTGAAAACCATATCATCATACTATCCCAGTAAAAAAATTGAGGGAGTAAATAAATTCTGAAGCCCAAGGAGGGGATCAGGGTGTGCTTGAATAGAAGCCCAAAATGGTTTCACCTTAACACAGTCCCAAAGAAAATTCTGGAGAGTTCCCTCCTCTAAACCACATCTAGCATAGATAGAAGAGGATACGTAGCTCATCTGTGCCAGGCAAGAGGTAGTAAAAAAGATATTATGTAGTATTTTAATCTGGATTAAGTGATACCAGTCTTGTTTAATATATTTCTACAATGACAAGAAAACAGAGTGCCAGTCCTTAGCATTCCAATTTACCCCAAGCGCAGATTGCCAATAATAACTGATGCACTTTAGCCCTTGATGGTTTAATAAGTAAAACTGTTTATATAAGTTAGAGTTAAGGTGAGGCCTACAGGGTGAGTTGCTAAGGTCATCCAGAAGTTCCCCCAATCATGATGACCAAAGCCTAGGATCTAGATTCCAGCAATGGCATGTGTAAGCTAAAAATGCTTAAACATCAAGTGCTCAGGCATCCGTGATGCTCTTGAAAATCAGCAAAGGATAGAAAGTTCCCATCATGAATAAAAGAATCCACCAAGAGATGAATAATCTGAGGAAAAACCAAAAAGAAATAGGCCTGCCACCTATCCATATGTTAATGTTACCACATATACTGTAGGTTGAGAAAGGTCATAGGAGAGATTAAGCTGAAAAAGGAAGCAAATCAATTTAAGGAATTGAGGGACCAATATAATGATGTGGAATTAAGGTGAACTGGGAGTCAAGCAGGTGTAGTATAAAGGAGACTCTGAAGCTATAACCCTACTTCAGTGCAAAGAGCTTTCTCAATTATCAACCGGGGGGTGGGGTATAATCAGTGTCCATAGCTCCCTGTTCAGGGCTAACCCAATGTAAAAACTTGCTAGCATGAAGTGTGCAATAATATATATAAATAAATTGGAAAGATTCGACCCTCCCAATTTCCTAGGGGTGATAAGTTTACAATATTCCCACCACACAATCTTACCCTGCCAAAGGAAATCAGTGAAGAGGCTTTGAAGGTGGGTGAACCAGCATTTTGGGAAGAGATAAGGACTTCAGGTTTTGAGATGGGCATTCTGGTCCTAAGGGCCAGCCTGAACCAAATGGATAAGGGTCGCTGGATTTCAGTGGCTCCCCTAACCACATTCCACCCACCATCTCTGAGTTGGTGAGCACCAAATTGTGAATGGCTGCCTGTCTAGTGCGTTCCTTAACCAAATGCACCAGCAGGCAGTCTTGCAATGTGTCTAGCAGGGCCTGATTTCTGGTGCAGCTGGCTGCTGCAATGTCCCAGTCAATATCCCCCAAGTTCAGATCATCCACCTCCACAACTTCCCCCTTCTTCACTCCCAATGCCAGCTCTTCTCTGAGCTTTCTATCTCTCTTCCTTTTGTCCTGGGGGTCTATAGACCTCCTAAGTTGTAAACCACATTAATGTCCAGTGAGTGAGTGGAACAGTGAAGGAGTGGAGCAGGAGTAAGATTGGCATTGTAAGCTTTGGTCAGCATCAGCAGGCAACAGCAGGAATGCAGGGAACTCTGCTGGTCCAGTAAGGTAAGACAGAGTACCTGTGTACTGGTTGCTGCCTGTTTAAAAAGGTGTACAGTCAGTTGGACAGGGATAAACAACTGCATAGGGTAGGGAGGGTAAGACCTACCTAGATCAAGCTATGGGCAACTGAAACACCCAGTAAGGTGGGAATAGAGGAAATACCCTGTCTAGGGTAGGGTGAGAATGTTAGTATAGGAAGCCAGCTATCCTAAATTCCAAGTGACCAAAAAGGGAAGTGAAGGAAATGCTAGCCAGGGTAAGGTGTCAAACACAAACTTGGAAGTGAAAAGGTAAGGGGAAACCAAGAGCAGGGCCAGTGATACTGGAAGCATACAGGCAAGGGAAAGGCAGGGAAGCAAAAAGTCAGGAAGATAAATAAATAATCAGCATGGGAGAGGTGCAGTGCAATGGGTGTGGGGCTGCAATCTTCAGAGACATGTTCTGGAGATTGAGGTGTTGCCCCATATTCAGGCACCTCTCTGGGCTGAGGACAGAGGTCTGAGGAACCCAGGCTGAACTGGCACCAGTACAGGGCACCATCTCTCTTACTCAGGGGTCACCTAGTTTTTTATTACTTCCACAAAGAATGCAGCTAGAGGCAGAGTGGCTGTACCTTGGTCGGCTTAGTGGGGGGGAGGAGGGAGGAAGGAAGGAAAGTCAGTGGATTTCTGGGGTGCATAGAGACAGGTATCTCCAGCAGAATGAAGGAGGTGGTAATGCCACTGTATAGAACATTGGTGAGACCTCATCTAGAGAACTGTGTCCAGTTCTAGAGGAAGCATCTCTGGGAGGACATACAGTATAAGCAGTTCAGAGAAGGGTGACAAAAATGGTGCAGGGGCTGCACCAAAAGTCACATGAGGGGAGACTGGATGATCTCAATACACATTCCCTGGAGGAGGGGGGAAAGAAGGGGATATGATAGAGACTTTCAAATACCTCAGGGGTGTAAATAAGGTGCAAGAGGGTAGTATCTTTCAGAAAAAGAGATGCTCAAGAACAAGGGTCCATGATATGAAAGTAGAGGGGGTAGACTTATGGGTAATGTGAGAAAGTATTTTTTCATGGGAAGAGTGGTAGATCCAAGGAACAGCCTTCCAGCAGAGATTGTAGGGCCAAAAATGGCAGGGGGATTCAAAAATGCATGGGACAGACATAAAGGAACTCTAGTAATAGGAAAGATATGGTAAGCTGCAGATCATTTAGGATCTGTGGTATATGAAACAGTTAGGAAAAATGGGCAGACTAGGCTGGCCAGGTAGTCCTTATCTGCCATCAAAGTCTATGTTTCTATCTTTCTATCATTCTACCTATTAGACCTTACTGCTGCACAATTCCTTTGCTATTTTGGCAGGATGAGGAAGCTAAGAGGATGCCCCTTGAAGCAAGAATAAGAAAGGAGGTGGAGGTCCTTTTTGGAACAGGCCCCAAGGATGGTGGGAAAGTTCTGACATTCAAGGAGGAGGCAGTTGCTGGTGAGAGATTCCACAGTTAGTGGGACTTAGGGATAGAGGAAGGGAGGGACTGAGTAGTACAGTGCATTCCAGGCACTTCAGCAGGGAGGAACGGAGGGCAGATCTTGGACTTTATCAGGGAAGAGGTAGAGAGGGGTGCTGGGTTGCTGTCCACCTGGAGATGAAAGATCTGGTAAGAGAAGCTGTAGGCATAGTGGAGGATAGGATTAGGAAGCTGAGGATAGGCCTGAAGCAGGTAGATCACACAGTGGCCTTCACTGAGGTGCCTCCTGTGCACAGCCAGAGGAAGACTAGGGAACTCTGCACCAAGTCCTTCAACAAGTAGTTAAAGGCATGGTGCAGGGAGGAGGACTTTGGCTACATCAGGGACTGGGGTCCCACTTGGGGGTTGGAGGCCTGTATAAGTGGAATGGCTTCCATCCATCCAGGAGGGGAATGGCAGTCAAGGCTGGAAGGTTTAAATGCTACTTTGATGAGCATTTAAACTAGTCAAGGGGGGTGACAGAAAGACTTAGGGAGGAAGAGATTACCACCTCCCAAGACCAATGCAACAGGGAAGGTTAACTCAGGGAGAAGATATTCTCTGGAGACTGAAGGAAGCAAAATGAAGGGCAGGGTAGACCATTCTGGAGGAGGAACTTCATTTGTAACAGAGAAAAATGAGGCATGGCAGGTAGACAGTGTATCTGGAAAGGGCAGGACTAGGGTATCAAAGAGGGCAAGGGGGAAGCAAGAAGTGAAGGGAAGTTAAAGGATGAAAAGGACAAAGAGAATGGAGAGACGTGTGTCAATGCAAGAAGTCTGGGAAACATAATTCCTGACCTTGAGGCAAGCATTGCAGAGGAAGATGTGGATCTGGTGGCTATAACAGGATCATGGTGCACAGACAACCACAGTTGGGAAGTGACTGTCTCAGGCTACATCATGTTCCAGATGGACAGGTCAGGGAGGAAAGGCAGAGAGGTTGTTTAAAATGTGAAGAAGGGTATAAGAGTTACTGATACGGGGCAACATGGGGACAAAGAAGGGCTGGGAGTACTATGGGTCAGCCTACAGATGAGGTTGGGAGACATTGTTTATATGGGAGCCATGTACAGGCCTTTGACACAGGGGGAGAATGTGACAGAAACCCAGGGAAGCCATGAGCAAACTGGACAGAAAAGATGAAAGTTTTGATAATGAGGGACTTTAATCTGCTTGATGTAGAGTGGAGCATTCTAAATGCTATACAGGGGGAATTTTTCAGGAAACTGGTTTTGGAACCCACTAGGGACAGGGCAGTGCTGGGACCTGGGACTTGCAAACAGTGACAGCATTGCTGATGTCACAGAGGGTAGTCCCCTGGATACAACTGATCACCATACAGTGTGGATGGGCGTACAGATAGGACAAGCAAAAACACACTAGGATGAGCATTCTTGACTTCAAGATAGAAGATTTTAAAGAAATGGGAAACTGCCTCAGAGAATGCCTTGAAGGGGTAATTCAGAGTGGGAGTGGAGACTCAATGGAGAAAAAATAAGGAGGGTATAGCCCAGGCAATGGCATGCTGTTTGGAGGAAGTGAGCAAGGTAAAGAGGAGGAAGAGGCCACTATGTTTCTCTAAGGAGGTGGCAAAGACAGTGAAGAAGAAGCAAATAACATTTAGAAAGTACAAGGAGACTTAGAAGTATGAAGATGGGGATGGATATATGGCAAAGCAAAGGGAGGCAGGAATGAGGGTGAAGGCAGCTAAGGCATTAATACAGGAGAGGATAGCTAAGCAGGTCAAAAAAGGGGACAAGACCTTCTTCAGATATGTGCGGGAAAAGACGAAGACAAGGAGAGCGATAGTGAGAATCAGGAGGGCAGGGGAGGACTGCACAGAGGAAGATCAAGAGAAAGCAGAAATACTGAATGATTACTTCTGCTCTGTTTTCAAGGTAGAGGACAGGGGATAGACCAGTATGCTGCAGTAAGCAACAGGGAGAGGGGAAGGGGACATAAGTCCATTCTCAGTGAAGATGATCCAGAAGGAATTGGAAGTCTTAAAGGAGAATAAGATAATGGGGCAGGATGGGATACATCCAAGAGTCCTAAAGGAACTGAGCACGGTGCTGGTCTCCCTTCTGGCAGTGCTTTTTCAGCACTTCACAGGAGATGAGAGAAGTTCCAGAGGGCTGGAAGAGGGCTAATGTGGTCCCTCTGCACAAAAACAGCAATAGGGAGGATGCTAGCAACTTCATGCCAGTCAGTCTCACATAAGTGGTGGGGAAGTTAATGGTGACATTACTAAAGGAGAGGCTTGTGGAGCACCTGGAGGCAAGATGACTGCAGGACAAGGCAGCATGGTTTCACAGGAGAAATGTCATGGCAAACTAATCTCATAGATTTCTTTGACTGGGTTACCAGGGAGGTGGAACAAAGAAGAGCAGTGGATGTGGCCTATCTAAACTTCAGTAAATTTCAACACTGTGCTGCACAGGAGGCTTGTTAAGAAATTAAGCAGCCTGGGATGCAGTGGAAGAGACAACTTGGGTATCAAACTGGTTAAAGAGATAGGAGGCAACTGGTGGAATTAAACTGTAGGCACTCAGGCAGTAGGAGAGTGACTAGTGGGGTGCCACAGGGTTTGGTGCTGGGACTGGCCATCTTCAATGTCTTCATAAGTGGCATTGCAGAGGAGCTTGATGGTAAAGTGTGTCTCTTTGTGGATGGTACAACAATCTGCAACAATGCTGACACTCAGGAAAGGATGCAGAGAATGCAAAGGGATCTGAGGAACCTACATGAATGGTCCAGGGGTTTGCAGCTGGGTTTCAATGCCAAAAAGTGCAAGGTTATGCACTTTGGGCTACAGTACCCAGGGACTGTGTAGAAGGTGGGGGATTAGAGCTTATGGTCACAAAGCAAGAAAGAGACCTAGGCATCATCATATCTGATGACTTCAGGGTAGCTGGGTGGTGTGACAAAACAGTGGGAAAGGCTGGGTGCATTGGGAGAGGGATTTCTATCAGTAGGAGGGAGATGATGCTGTTGTTGTATCGCTCACTGATGAGGCCCCACTTGGAGTTCTGTGTCCAGTTCTGGAGACTGCACTTCTGCAAGCACATTCAAAGAGTGTAAATAGTACAGAGGAGGGCAACCAAAATGATGGGGGGGGGATGCACTAGAAGTCGTATGAGGAAAGATTGCAGGAACTCAACATGTACTCCCTGGGAGAGAGGAGAGCGAGATGGGGCATGCTTGACACCTACAAGTACCTCACAGGAGTGAACAAGGTGCAAGTGGAGGGTCTATTTCGGAGAAGTAAAGACACTTGGACAAGGGGGCATGCAATGAGGCTAATAGGGGCAAGTTTAAGAGAGATGTCCAGAAATATTTCTCCATGGAAAGGATGGTGGAAGACTGGAACAGCCTGCCAGTGGAGGTAGTGGGGCAAAGGCTGCTGAGAACTTCAGAAATATGTAGGATAGGCACAAGAGCATATTATGCATGAGTGTGGTGTTATAAAAATGCTTAAGTGCAAGGTAAATGAACTATATGAAGTGTCTGTACCTGTGATTTTAAATACTTTTATGAGCAGCTGTCACATTGAGCCCTTCTCCTGAGTCAGTAAGTAAGAAGAGGGTGCTGTAGTTTTAAATGCTGATTGAGCGAACTACACACTCAAGCAGGGGCAGTCTTATGTTATTACATAGAAGTGGTGTGCATTTGTATGCTGTAAACAGCACTGTGGCACAGTTCTGGGGAGTTTATATCTGCAGAATGAGTAGTTTAATCATGAGGGAGCCATGACCCCTACACTGCTTCTGGGTCACCTAAGCACTCTTAATCTACCCTGCTGTGAGCAGGGTGAGCACATGTAGGGTGCACGCAGAGACATGCATGTCTGTATGTGTTATGCATGTTGTGCGAGGGTGGAGGGAAAATAAAACTTAGAGAAAACTCTTTGGATACTGGCTGGTGAAATTTATTAAGTCACATATAACTAAATACTGTATGCTAAGACAAAATGGGGATACTCTGTGTTGGATGTGATATGTATTTGTTTACTGATGTACCGGTAGTTGAAATGCCTTTTATTTGTTTGAAATGCAAACAAAATGAGGCGATGCAAGCAGAGATCTCATTATTTAACACAAGATTAAAAGTGCTGGAAATCAGTCAACAGGGTTTAATAAAGAGAATGGGAAATGAGGAAAAAGGTTCTGGTCACAGTATGGCCACTGAGGATCCATCTCCTGATGCACAGGGTCCAATTCTAAAGGTATTTCAAAACCCACTCATCTCTATCCAGACTAACCAGGAAGTTGAATCAAATATCAGCACAGGCCCTAATGTAACATCAAATAGAAAAAGAGTCAGGGATAATGAAACTCAGGAGAACCTAGATGTTGACTGGTTTGACATACAATCTAAAAGACCAGCTAAGAAAAAAAGGGGGAGAAAAGCTGAGGCCTTCACCTTACCACTCTATAATAGTTTTGACCTTCTTATCACAGTAACTGAAGAAGAAAACATGACCTTCCTTGGATCTTCTACCTTTCCCAAATAAGTCTTGTTACTGAACCAGAAACAAATAATGAAATCAAGAATGATACTATAGCTATTTTGGGACCCTCCCCCAACATTACCTTTGATAGAACCAGACCAAGTAAACTCGGTGCAAGAAATCATTGTTGAGCTATCAGCTCCAAACAACACAAACAAGGAACAGGATGATCACTATAATAGTTCCATAAATTCCCCATTACTAATAAATAATGTATCAGAGCAAATATTTATACTGGGGGACTCTATTACAAGGTTTACAGATAGATATGCCACTAGGGGAAACAAAGAGAATGTAACAAGTTGCAGTTACAGTGGGGTGACCATAAAAGATATTACTCAATTACTTCCAGGAATATTACTAAATGTTTCAGAACCCAAAACTGTGGTGCTACATGCTGGCATGAATAATTTTGGAAAACAAGAGGTGGGAGAAATTATACAATGGAAGTAGCAATAAAAACTTTACAAGATCTAAACATGACCCCTATCATTTCAGAAGTTCTCCCAGTACCTAGGACAAGTTACAAAAGAACTAAAAGTATTAAAAGTTTCAATAGTTGGCTGCATGGATGGAGTTTTATAAACAATATACGGTGCATAAGAACTTGGGAAAAATTTGAAAATATTCATTGTATGGACATGATGGGTTACATCTGTGTAGGCAAGAATCATGGCTACTTGGTTGTATGTTCTATAGTGCACTGAATCAAACAAGAATACGGGGCAAGGGGAATCTTCAAGTACTGAAAATAAAGAAAACAATCCACAGTCAACAATTAATAAAACAAAAGTTAATAAAATCTCACACAACAAAAAAAAAAAACAGGACTGTCATTCCTCCTAACTAATACTAGGAGTTTACATGGAACTAAAATAGATGGACTCCAAATAATACTCAACAATGACAAGTTAGATATAGCAGCGGTAACAGAAACCTGGTGGAGTGATAACTCAGACTGGAATACAAATAAACCTGGATACATTACCTATTATAAAAGCAGAACAAAAAAATAGGGGGGGGGGTGGCGTTATTCATAAAAGATAACATCAAGTTCAAACCAATTACTGATTTAACAGAAAAAACTTCTTGTGAAATAATCTGGGTATAGTTATTTGTGGAAAGACAGCCCAAACTACGTATTGGTCTCTGTTATAGGCCGCCTGATACAGACTTAGCAGTCAATCAAGATATTTTCAACAGTATAAGTAGTAAATCCAACTATAAAGAAATCATATTAATGGGAGATTTCAATTTCCCTGGAATAAATTGGAAAGACTGTGTGGGAAGTAATAACCAGGAGAATCATTTCCTAGACATATGTTCCACAAATGGTTTATATAAATTAATCAACAAACCTACAAGAAAGAATAATACTCTTGATTTACTTTTAACTGACATTCCTGATAAAATTAGTAATATTCAGGTTAAAACACCAATTCAAAATAGCGAACACATGACCATAACCTTTGATAGTAGTATACAAATAAAACCTGAGACAGGAAAAACAGTTTTCAAAAACTATAACAAAGCCAATTTCATACAGTGAAAGCTGGATCTTTATGAATGGAGATGGGATGATGGGATAACCTCTCCAAATGAACTTTGGACTACAGTTAAAAATAAAATCTTAGAAATGGAAGCAAAATATGTCCCAAATAGAATAATCTATAATAAAAAAGGAAAGATCCCATCATGGGTAACACCTACTATAACTAAGCAAATAAAAAAATAGGTTTGAATACAGTTTAGCATATAGAAACAATGGGGGTAACAGCTTCTATTCCTACATAAATAATAAAAAACAAACACCAAGGACCATTAGGCCCCTGATAATAAATACAAAAGAGATGACATCCCCTCAGGAAACTGAAGAAGAATTCAATAAATATTTTAGTTCTGTATTTAATAGTAAAACTAAAACAAATGGTATAACCTTAGGAAATACAGTTGAAGACTGTTTGGAAATCTCTAAAGTTGAGATCTTGGCAAAATTGAATAATATAAATATAAATAAATCACCAGGGTCTGACAAACTTCATTCCAGACTCTTAAAAGAAATTAAGGACTTGTTAGTGGAACCACTCGACAAACTTTTTAATATGTCTCTTTCATCTTATAACATACCAAATGGCTGGAAAACAGCTGTTGTTACACCAATTTACAAAAAGGGTAACCATACAGATATTTCCAACTATAGCCCAATCAGTTTGACCAGCGTAATAGAAAAGATTTTGAGTCCCTACTCAAAATTAGACTAGAGGAGGATTTGAATAACAAAGAGTTGGTAGACCGAACACAGCATGGATTCAGAAAAAATAGATATTGTCTATCTGGAAATTTGGTTTTCTATGAGTACATCAGTAAAACCTTGGATAATGACATACCTGTGGATGAGATCTACCTTGGTTTGTGTAAGGCATTCCATAAGGTGCCCCACGACTGTTTAACAAACAAAATGAGAATATTAGGAATAAATAATACAATCACTAATTGGGTTGAAGAATAGTTAAATGAATGCACCCAGTGGGTATGTATTAGGGGACACATGTCTGAAATACACTCAGTTAGCAGCAGAGTACCACAGAGGTCAGTTCTGGGCCCAACATTATTTGCCATTTTCATATCTGACCTGACTAAAAATATTAATAGTTTTGCCATTAAATTCGCAGATGATACTAAAATAGTAGCACTGGCAAAAAACATTAGAAGACAGGTTAAACCTTACTAATGATTTGAAAAAACTCAAGGAATGGTCAGATAAAAATCAGATGTCTTTTAATGCTAGTAAATGTGTTGTTATGCACTTGGGAATTACAAACAAACATAATCAGTATACAGTATATTAAATAGCCATGCCTTAACTCCAATAGTTCAGCAAAATTACTTAGGTACACTAATTCTTTCTGATTTAACATTCCACAGTCACTGTAATCATATCATTAGCTGAGCTAACAAACTCATAGGTTGTATTAAGAGGAGTTTTACCTCTCAGGACAGGGGATGCATCTTGCTGCTCTACAGGGTGTATGTGAGACTACATCTTGATTATTGTTCCCCCTTGTGGAGCCCCTACCTTAGGAGAGAGATTAACAGACTAGAGGGGGTGCAGCGGAGAGTAACCAAACTTGTCACCAACATGTGCTACAAGGGTTATGAGGTAAGGCTGAAGGAATTGGGCCTGTACTCTGTTGAACAGAGAAGAAAGAGAGGGGACCTCCTATTAATGCATAAACTACACTGATATTGAGCTACTAACTCAGTTGGGAATGTCCTACAATAAACGAGAATGTAATCTCAGAAGTCATAAATACCAACTGACACTAACATACCCCAGAACTAATAAAAGGAGATCTTATTTTACTCAGACAATTATCCCCTTATGAAATACTTTCCTAGTTCACTACTAGAAAACCCTGATCATGCTAAATTTAAACAGAATCTCAACTATATTTTTGTTACAAACAATGGGATGATGAACCAGTTTGGCTGGAGACATACATATAGGGGTCACGGCCTTCTGTATGCCTACTTATCTTAGTTTGAATCTTAGTCTTAGTAGAAACAGGGGAGCGAGTAACACCTATGACTAACTAGGGTCAGTGGTGACAGAATAGGCAGGGACAAGGGGCAGACTGGATGGGCTTAAAGGTCCATTTCTGCCAACAAAATCTATGTTTCTGTTTATATCCCCACCTATATTTTCTTGCCTCAGTGCACTGTGAGGTTAACCCACAGTGACTCTGTTTTCCTTTGGCCTCCCCTGATGTATTCATCTTCCACAGCTGCTATTCCTCCCTGACATATAGGGCTATTCTCCTCTTTGGCTTTTCTTCTATCCTGTCAAAACACCATGTATCCTTTGACTGACAAGAAACAGTCATTATTCTCTGCATGTGGCCCAAGTTTCTGTGATGGCTCAAAGATCCTCCTCAGTGTCTTGTACCAATGCCTGGGGTTCACTGATTTTATTATTCAGACTCCCAACAGTAAGGCAGGATCCCTTCCAACTATTATCTAGACTCCAGGCTTTGAGGCAGGCCCCCTTCCAACTAGCTCTTGATCCTCTTTTGCTGTTTAGTGATATTACACCTGCATTCCCTCCCATTCTACTTATCATGTTATTATTCCTATTTCTGGCAGACCCCGAGATACTTCCCCTTTGCTTCATCTACTACTCCTTTCTGAACCTCATTCTTATTGTTACTCACCTTCCTGTTACCAGTCGTCTGTATAGGAGAGCACTACCCTCACCAAAGTTGAATACTAAATTTAATATTGAGGCAGTCATTAATTTGTTTTTGAAGACTAATTTTAGTCATTTTTAATCATCTTTAATCATCATTAAAAAACTCAACCTCTGAGAATACTAAATGCTAAGAAGTATTCAGCAAACTACTTGTTTGAGTAAATTATTACTAAATGAGGATTAGAAAAAGAACTGCAAAGCTCTTCAAAGCATAAGTTTTTTAATACTACTGAATCAGAAATGAAGATTACAGTCAGCTGAATAGTTCAGAGATTTGAAGCCAAACAAGGCTTAGTACATTACCATGCTTTTCAGTTCTGCTAAGCAAGGAGGCAGATAAAACAACCAGGAACACCAATGAACTTTAGAAAAAGTAAGCAATCATAAAGGTTTGGATTTCACCTAAAAATAATATGATGCAAAAAAAAAGGTTGACAGTGTCCATTTAAAAGTCTACTGAACCGCATTTTCCACAAGTCTACTCATTCAGTGAACAGCATTTCCCAGCAACACTTCATTTTCTTGCCCAGACTGACTGTTAATCTCCATTTGAAGATGTTTATCAACCTGGTGTTGCCTGCAGTTAAGATTTATTAGGTAAGTGTTTATGTTTAAATAGAAAAGTGCATCATTTTAACTCCCTGAAATGTTGACTACAGTACGGGAAGTATTACTCAGGTTTTATTGTTTTCTAATTGAAATGCTGAGCAGTTTTAATGGTGCATATTTGTTATGAAAACATTTTCTCTGCTCTGAACTCATGGCTAAAAACCTTTGAAAAATGTTTTAAGTACACTTTTTTTAATCAAATCATTCCTTAAGGTGTCTAGTGTGCATTGTGTCTCTAGATTACCTATTATTTGAGGTATTTCTACTGATTTAGTTACTTTAAAGTTGTAGTTTCTTTGGGGGTAGGGGCAGGGCAGTTAATTACCTAGCTGCTGGAAATTGTATGAAGCAAACTGGAAATGCATTGTCTATGTGCATTTCTTTCTTTTTTTTTTTTTTTGCAGTTAAGTTTCCATTATTAAGTTTTCAAAAATACAAAATAAAACCAAACAATACTCCAACAAATACAATATTACATAGCCTTGGGATATACAAAAGTTGGTTAGTAATTGCAAAACGGTTCTAACAAAATAAAATCCTACTACCCCCTCCCTCTCCTCCCCCCTCCTGCCCCCACCCCCCATGCAGCACTATTGACAAGATCATTAAGAGATAATTTGGGTGGTAATCACAATTATGTAAAGAAACCAATCAGTTTTACTAAGATAGAGACTTTCCAAATAGAAGCTTGAGACAGAAATGATGCACTGAAACCTCACAATTGCTGATGCCAGGAGTAAAAGAGGGACCAGTGCTTCTGAAACTAATGCCAAGCCTCTGTGGACCATGCAACTGCATGCTCTGCTGCTAAGGCCATTAAGTTTTCTTGATACCACTCTGAAAATGTAGGATTCCAATCACCTTTCCAGTGGTGCAAGACTAACAACTTAGTAACTGATGCTACCAGAGCAATATAATATTTATGCTTAGAGAAGGGTATCTTTGAGTAGTCCCCCAGCAAGCATATTTCAGGTATAAAGTAGTTTGAGTGGGGAACTATTGTTTTTACCTTGGTCCTCACCATATGCCATAGGCCTTTAACCTTAGGACAGGTCCACAACTTATGCACAATAGATCCCTCTTTTTTCCCACCTACATCACAGTTTGGTGATAGAATTCTCCCCATCCAGTGTAACTTCATAGGGGTATAGTATAGATTGTGCGATATATTAAATTGAAGATGACGTAATCTATCTTGCTTAACATACCGTCTGTGACATTTGCTCAAATGTTGTACTGGAAATCATTGAGTTTCTCTGGGGATAAAGCTGATTTCCAATAAAAAGCTGCAGGAGAAATTACCTTGTTCATTTGGTAAGTTAGCTCTTTATATAAGCATGTAATAGGTCTAAGACGGGAGGCTAAATTAATTTAGTCCTGAAACGATGACCCTGTTGGAGATATCCAGGGAGAGAATCTAAAAATGTTACCACAGGTGACCAGATTTGTATTAATTTAAAGACGTCCTTTGAGGGTATAAAAATGTGGACTGGATTCTAACAGGTAACAACACCTTATCATTTATGACAAAGTCCCGAAGATCAGTCTCTGCAATGGCAGCCAAAATGAATTTGAAATTGGTTTCCCTGCTATCTTAAGATTAGGGTTATTTACATAAGCAATAAGGCACTAAGGGGTGTGTGTAAATCGTATTTTACAGCATGGCCAGGGGCATAGTAAAGTATGAGGCTGAAGGGCTAGTGACTTCAGCTGCTGGCCTTGCTGTAAAATATAGCTTACACACACCCTTGAGTGCCTTATTGGCCTTTTAAAATTGGCTCCTTTTTTTTTTGCTTTTGACTTTTGGGAAAAGCATGTTCATATGTAGAAAAAAAAGATTTAGTTGTGTGCATCTGTGAAAAAAATAGCCCTTCCACGCTCTGCAATTGATGTCATTTATGATGTCATTGTATTATTGCCCACTTTCTTCTTCCTGTATTTTTTTCTCTCTTGTTCTCCACATTCAACATATGGAATGTTTATCATGGAATGTTTACCACAGAATACATGGATTCACTTTCTGCTCAGTTCCACTGGCAGAATGTTTCTCTCCCAACACACTGTGCACACAGACAACAAATGCCTTTGTTACAGCCAGAAACTCGGTTATCTCACTGTCAGGGCAAGAAGAAGTTCCAAGATCAGCAGGTTAAGATAGAATGGGAATTTTTCACTGTCAGCAAAGAAACAGTTTAGTAAAAACTATAAACAATACTTATTGTTTCTAATGCATTTATATATGTAAGGAAAGTGTGATAATCAGGGAAACAACATTTAATTCATTTGTTTATTTTTTTATTCAAGGTAGTTTTATTTTTAGGGCCCAGTTGAAGTTTTTTTTTTACAGTGTAAAAGTAGCAGCCATGTTTGTGGGGGAAGATCAGTTCTGGCAGTAGGGGGGCTAACTAAAATGCCTGTCTTCCAAATGCCTATTGATCTGTGTTGCAGACTCTTCACTGCTGAGCAGTCCTTTTTTTAACCATGTGTAAACCATATTTTACACATAAGTAAGAGCCAATCAGATTATACAGTTTTACCCTGCTATTTTATAACAATGGTTGGAAAATATACCAAACTTGTTTTAACCCAAACCTGCGACACATCTGCATATGAGCTAGCTAATCCCATCCTACCAGTGTGTCCATTAGCTCTTTAGGGAAACTTGTTCAGGAGAGATATGATAAAGCTGATGATGAAATGTGGTGTTTCATAATCAGCTTCTGTTCAATATGTAACCAGTCTGGTAAATAGTCCTCAGTAGAATCCATGTGGGTCCTTTTAAGATATTTGGAGCTATGTATAGCCAAATAATATGAAAAGAAACCTGATAATTGTAACCCTTCCCCCCAACTTCTTGGTCCTAGTTAACTTTGAGTAGGCTCATCTTGGCAGTCTCCCAGCCCACAAAAATCTGGTTCATAAGGATTGTAGCCCTTGAAACTATTTATTCGGAAGTGGTACATTAATCATGGTCAGTGGGTACAATAGTCGAGGGAGCATCATCATTTTAACAACTCTAACCCTTCCCCAAAAGGAGAGGGGCAAGCCCTGCCATCGCTGGAGGTCTTCAGTCAGCTGCTTGATCAAAGGATCAATATTAACAAATTTTAACTTTGATAAATCCTTTGTTACATTGATGCCCAAGTAATTAAGGGCACAGGGCTTACACTGCAAGCCACTCTCCTCCACCTGCATTTTGGTACAAGAAGGAGAAAGTGAATAAACTATCATTTTATTTTTTGTTTAATCAATATCCTGAAAAGGCACTAAAATCATTAGTGATTTCTAGAGCTTTCATCCAAGACGAGCATCAACTTGCTATATGCAGTAACACATCATCTTCAAAAGCTGAGATTTTATATTGTTGCCTTTCTGTTGGTATGTCTTTCACACCTTCTGCCAGTTTCAATCGATGCATTAAAGGTTCGATATAGAGATTAAATAAATAAGGAGACAAGGGGCAACCTTGTCTCATCCCACTAATGAGCCAGTAAAGATCAGATAGTTCATTATTGCATGAAATTCTTGCTGAAGGAAAAGAGTATACCACTTCACTCTTCTGAATAAATTCATCCGGTAGCCCATACTGCTTTAGGGCAATGAATAGATATTGCCATTTGACTCTATCAAAAGCTTTCTCTGCGTCTAGGGATACCAGAGCTGCTTTCAGTTCTGGGTCCCCAGATGCCAAGATAAGATAAAATAGCTTCCTAAAGTGATCACTGGCATTTCATCCTGAAGTAAAACCAGTTTGCTCGGGGCTATTTAGGATAGACCAAATAGCAGACAGATGGGAAGCCAAAATGTCTGCATATAATTTTATATCATTATTAATAAGCGAGATGGGATGGTAGTTTTCAGGTTTAAGGGAGAGTTCCCCAGGTTTAGGTAATAAGATATTTCACGCCTCGAACAATGATTTTTCTGAAACCAAGGTCCCAGACCAGAAGTTAAACAGGGAATCTATCTGGGGGACCAGGAATGTGGAGAACATTTTGTAAAACAGGACTGTATAGCCATCCAGCTTGGGAGTCTTATCTGAGGGCAAGGAGGCTATCACCTGTTGAACCTCCTGTTCTGTAATAGGGCCACTTAATTTCTCCTGAAGACCTGGCATTCTGTGTGCATTTCTATTTAGTTGCCAATTTAACTTTAGTTACAGAGAAAATACTTTACAGTTTTTTATCTGAGAAAATCTGGAGTAACCTGCAGATTGATGAAGAAAGATTTATTTACGAAGATATTTGAGTGTCTGAATGCGTGTGGGAGAGCTGTGCTTTTTGCATTTGATATTGTACTTGATTAAAACATTTGCTTGTGTTAAAGGGACACTGTCAACCCCTTTAGGTCTCAAAGTGTCCTTAGTATAAAAACACATTTTATGATTGCCAAAATTCTGAAAAGATTGCTGATGCAGCTGGTAGTTTGATTCTGACTCTTATTTTCTTTAAAAATGTGAAAAACAGACTGACCAACATACTGGTGTTACCACACCAAAACAGGTTTTTGTACATTACTTGATCAACTCCAAATGCATCTTTCCTGGATTTGGGAACACCCACAATACAGTCTAGCTCCTCAAAATGCAATGGAAGTTTAAGAGGTTATTGTCTTATTCATAACTGCACTGTTTGGGTGTGTTTCTAATGCTCAGGAAGCATGCTGTAAGAACAGATACAGGATTGTAAACAAAACAAGGTTGTTTATAAATATGCATTGCCATGCATTTCAGTTCTGCTAAACAAGGAGACAGACAAAACAAACAGCAACATCAGTGAATTTTAGAGAGGGTAAACAATCATAAAACGTGGGGTTTCAACTAGAGATAATATGATGAAAAAACAGGTTGGCAGTGTCCCTTTAATCCACTATATTAAATAGTAATGTTGGGATCCTTGTGCTTGTTTCTTGGTTCTGTTCCTAAAGCTGCTGACTGTTGTTTATGAAAATATGTCCTTATATACTTCTGGAGGAATTTATATTTGCTTGGATTCTGTTTGTTCATAAACTGATTGTATAGTAATGCTGGGATCAGAGTACTTTTTTATTTCTTTTGCTGAAGACTGCTGATTATAAAAATCTCTCTTCTGTGTAGTGAAAGAATTTCTTGAGTGATTTTCCTGTTTCTGAAAAGCATGCCTTTTTAACTGATTCTTTGAATCTACGTAGCTGTTTATTTTAAAGGCACTCAGTTTGAATTTATATTTTGATGCTAGTGTCTCACATTTTATTTATACTATGTTGAGAGGTATGGGGTCCATGGTGGCAGAAGGGTGATCTAGGAAGGGGGTCTAGTTGCATGGAGGGTTGCCTTGGGGAGATTCTGCTCTGAAGGGTAGTTGGTCCATCTCCTGGGAAGGGTGGTCATCTGGGTGTCCAGCTCTGGGGAGTGTGCTCAACTTCGGGGGGGGCTGGTCTATGGATGGGAACAATGAACCCATGGGGTCCAGCTGCAGGGAGGGTTGTCTGCCCAGGAGGCTAGTCCAGGGCATTAAAGGGTAAGCCAGCAGCAGGGAGGGTGGCTGGTGGGGGGGTGCTAGTTCGGGGATGGAAGCAAGGTACAGCTGTAGGGTGGGTGGTCAGATGATGAGGTTGTTATGGGGCTTGTGGTGGGTCCAGCTGTAGATAGAGTAATTGGCTGGGGGAGTCCTGGTGCAGGGGCTTGGGGGAACAGCTGCAGAGATGTGGTCTGTTTGGTGGGGAGGCTTGGGAAGGGTGCTCCAGCTACACTGAGGTTGTATGGCATGTAGTTTGAGGCTGTTCTAGATACAGGGAGGGTGGTTGGCTGTGGAAGAGGCTGGTTTTGAGGCTGTGTGGTGCTCTAGCTCCAGCTCCAGTGAGGTTGCTCATCATGGAAGAGTCTTGGGCAAGAAGCGTTGTCCAGCTGCATGGATGATAGTCTGGTGCCTGGAAGGGTGATTTAGCAGAAAGGAGGGTGGTTGGCTGTTGGGGGGGGGAGGCTGATCCAGTACTGGATGGTGGAGGCGGTGGTTGGACTGGAATTATTAGGATATATAATGTGAATCCTTGATTTTTCAGGATGAACTTATTGACTAGCAATAGTCCTAACAACTGTCAGTCAGTAGTTCATCCATTAGGGTCAATATTTTCTCTCTGTAGGCCTCAGCTGGTAATGCTTGTACTGCCGGCTCTGCACTGTGCCATATGCACTCCTGTCATCACAGTGTCATATGCACTGCTGCCACCTTGCTGTTCCACACACGCCTCCACTGCTGCATTGTGCCATGTGTACTGCCATCACAGTGCATTTCCACATGCACTGCAAACTCTGCATCATATGCAATGACAGACACTGCAGTGCAGCATGCAGTATCACATGCATTGCCACCAACTTACTGTTCCATACACTCTACTGCCACTGCGCAGTGTCACGTGCTCCACCATCTCTGTGTGGTGCCATGTGCCCTGCTGACACCATGCTGTGCCACATGCTCTGCCAACACCGCACAGTGACTCATGTATTGTCATAATTGCACTGCAACATGCACTGCCAACTCTGTTGTCCCATGTACACTGTCATCACCACACAGTGCCACTTGTGCAGCCACCAGCTTGCTGTTCTATGTACAATGTTACCACTTGCTGTGACACATGCACTGCCAATTTCATACTGAGCCATTTGCACTGCTATCAATATTTGGTGCCATGTGCACTGGCGATTCCACTGGAGCTGTGCCTGGTGTTGACCATTGCTGTGCCTTTGCTCATTGACCCTGGGATGAAGACTTTGGCATCTGTGACATCAGTTGTTTTCATCCACCCACCCTGGAAGGACCAAGTATTGATACATGCTCTGTAGGTCAGGTAGTATCCATGTGCAGCAGAGTTAAGGCATATTATGTGAAAATTATTGAACCAAAATGAAGGTCTACACTTTAAGGCTATGACCAGGCTAGTCCCCTGACCAATTCACAATGACAACCAGTTTTAAACCTGGGATGTCATGTGTCATTCCCAATATCAAATCATGAGCCAGTGACTATGGTGGGATTTGAACTAGGGATCACCAGGTTTGTGTATATATTATCTATGTTCTCCCTGTAGCTCTTGCACTTGTCTGGAACTCTGTCTGTACTCTTGCTTTCATTTTTTCCTTATAATAATTATTTTTTTCCTTTATTTCTGCAGGTCTCAGAGGGCATTGACCCTTGTCTGATAGGACAAACACTACCTACATATCAGATAAGTATTGTTTAGGTTTAACCTTCCCATTTGGTCCCATTTTGTTCTTGAGGCACTATGGATCCTTTGTGAAACCATGGATATTCTTTTTTTTTTACAGGTATTATTGGACATCACTCCAAGACACCCATCCCAGGCTTCCCAGAGCCCAGGTAAGAGATCTCTTATCTATGCTACGTAGGCAAGCTGTAATAATGCAGCCTCAACTGTGCCTTGCCTGTCTCCTGCATTCTTTGCATTGCTTATGACCATGACCAACATATCATGTTATTGCATTTGCAGCAGAACATCAGAAATCAAAATGCTAGAACCAGCAGGAATGCAACAAGCAGAATATCGGTGTAATCAGGTTCCCACATGGCATTTTCTAACCCTGCAGGAAGAAATGTTTTGAACTAAAGCAGATCTGTTAGTTTAAGGGGATTTCCTTCACAGTGCCAACATAAATGTGAGGGGACAGCCCTGAGTAAGTTATTAAGGATGTTAAGTCTTTGACTCCCTCCCAGGTTTAGTTCATCTTCCAATGTTCAGAAGGTCTGGCATTTTCCATTGATAAAGGCCAACAGAAGCTGATATTCCACCATTGGCAGAGGTATTCCCTTGAGGTAAAACATGGGCTGGGTAGTAGGCAAGCTTTCTCTATGACTGTTTTGAAGAACAGGATGGTATGATGTCAGGAGGCTGAGAATCCCACTGGAAGAGGTGCTGGGTGTTGCTGCTCCAGGTGCACTGAGGTGGTTGAGTATTATAATATGCTGATAGTGACCTTTGGTTTATGCTGGAATGCTGCCTCTGAGAGGGGTTGTAGGCTATAGGCCAAGCCTGGGCTGGTACCTGGGTCCAGGGCAACAACACAGAATTTGTCCAGCAGGAAAGAGGTTGGCCTCCTGGGGCAGGATAGGAAGGAGTACAGCTGTTGCTGGCATGTGAAGACAGAATAGGTGGTATCAGGAGAACAGCCTCATCCTAAAGGATGCCAAGCACATCGGGGGGGCTGAGGGGCAGGTGCTGCATGAGAGTGGAGTTATTGTGAGTGAAAGATAGGCTGCTGCTGTATCTCTGACAGTGCGGAAAATGCAGCAGAAAGTGCAAGTGACTATCGCAACAGTTGGGCAAGGAATGCACACAATTAGTAAAATCATTATATTTAATATTATCTTGGTGTCTATATGCCCATGCTGTTGCTTTTAAAACAGGGAGCTCCATCCATGATCCTGAGGGAGGGAGGCAAGCAAGCAGGTGTCTCATGGACATTATTCAGAATTCACAACCCACACATCAGCTTGTGCAATATGCAGGACCACAGAACTGGAGAAAACATAAAAAAGGCAGGAATTGCAATTCAACCAGTCCATGTAAGGGCTTGCAACACAAATCATGCTACAGATAAGTAGGTCTTCTGGTTCTTATTGCCATCCACAACATGGCACAGTGCTCAATGTACTTGCACCTGGAATAACTGAGGGGTGTTGCCATTCTAGTCTTCTTTCTAGCTCTGTGTAATCTGCCATGTTGCAGGGAAGGTTACAATAATAGTTCTTAAAATTATGCTCTGATCTTACTGCTCATGCATGCTGTTTATCTACAGAAGAGCATGTGTTTGTGGTCATAGGGAATGACAGCATGCATAGAACTGGCTGGTGTGATGGCATGCATGTGGGTATAGAATTATGAGATGTGACAACAGGCATGAAGTTATGTGGTCAGTTGGTGTGGCAGCATACATGGGGATATGGAGTTGTAAGGTGTAATAGTATGCATGGTGGTATAGGTCAATGAGTTTGACAGGGTGTATGGGGGATGATGGGTGTGATAGTGTATGTGGTCATTTGGTGTGACAGCATGAATGGAGGCATGCCATCAGCTGATGGACATGACTGCATGCATGAAGATATGGAATCATGAGCTGTGACAGCATGCATGGGGTATGGGACTGGTGGGTCTGACAACATGCATGGGAGTATGGGACTGTGAGGTGTGACAGTGTACATGATGTTATATGGTCTGTTGGTATGATGACTTGCATGGGGTTGGTGGATGTGACAGTGTAAGTGGTGCATGGGGTCATGATCTGTAACAATTCTTTCTCCACCTGCAGCAAAGCAGAGGATAGCATGCTAAAGAAAGTCATTTCTCAGCTGAGCTGCTGTGTTAATTCTGTTGCAGGGAGATGTCATTGGAGCAACCCATGGTGGCAATGCTGGGATGGGCTGAAACTGTCTGCATTCCCAGAAAGACCCTTTCCCCTACATCTAGGAACAGGCAGGATCTGGGCCATTTACATTATCGTTTTTATTTTTGTAGGAAGAAGGAGTGTCCAACAAGGTCCCTTTGTACTTTCCATGTGAACAAGGAGGGTTCCTGCACTGAGGCCACACCATGCGGCACCATGTTGTGAGACTAGTAGGATACTGTGTAGCATAGAGACACGACTGATGTATGAATAGCTTTGGTGGGATTTCTAATGCACAGCTGGTGATTAGCAGATGTTGGAAGGCACCTACATTAAGATGTGTAGACGTCTGATCTTGTTGGATGTGCCTTAATTATGTTTTTGGATCACTCTACCAACAGGTTTTCCCCTACAATGTGGCCAGTATGATACCAGTGACCCACGCAGGCCATTGTGATACCATGCTGCATGACCATTGTGCTAGCATAAGGCATGGAATGAGACCACTGTATTGCCACTGCAAGTGCATCTATTGTGCTACCACTGACGCATGGTACCACAGTGGTCACAATGGTAGTGCAATGGAATTGATACAAATCCATTGTGATAACAATTGCAGTGGTATTCTACTGGTATTTGCCATTGTGCAACCATTGCACAAGTGTTTGCCACTGTGCTGCCACTGTGTGTCAATGGTATCACAGTGAACACAATGGCATCACACTGAAATTGGAACAATACCATCAAACAGTGGTATCACAATGTTGCACATTGTTACCACTGTGGTACTAGCAGAGGGAGTGTTACCAGTGAACTACCACTGTCTGCATGGTATCACAGTGGTTACAATGATATCACAATGGAATTGGAACAAATCCACTGTGACGCCATTTATGAAACCCACAATGGTAGTACATTGGAAATCACAGTGGTAGTACAATGATAAAGAACAGGTATTTCAATGGTATTCTGAAGAAATGCTTTGTAAGTGTATGCCTAGTTTCAGTAATTATTTTTCTTACATTGCATGGCTGCACCATTGAAAAGTCAGGACCCCTCATTTGGTGTAAACTTCAAGTTAACTAAATTAAGTTTAATTTACAAAATTGGATACCCCACTCAATGCCAGTCTCTGTCACCTACACATCCACATAGGACCATGAAGGGTAGCTAGGTGCCATCTGCTGCCCACTAGACCTCATGGCATATCAGGAGGAATGGGGTACCCTCATGCCATGATGGAATATCCACTGCTTCAAGGGGCACATACAGCAGGATGCCTGCAGGCAATAGCCTGCACTAATGCGCTGACACTGTATACAGGCCATATGAATGCTGGTGCTTACTCAATTGCTGTCCCCGAGAGCTGAACCTGGGCTAGTTGGCAAACACAGCTGGAGAACAGCATGTGGCCTATAGCTGCGTAAATTGCATATATGCCCTATATAAAAACTAATCGAGTACTACAGTACTACTACTTTACCACTATTGCAAAGTATTCGGCTAGTCTTCATTAGTCTTCATTGGTATTTATTTGTACAATTCAGAAGTAATCATTTAATCTTCACAGCACTGCTTTAATTTGCATATAAGACTACCTAACTACTAACTGAATACTTACTTATTACTAAGGTAGATTTCAAATAAATAGCTCATTTAAATGTTTTGCCTCATGGGTACATTACTTTACTACTACTGAATATTAGCCAAAAATGATAATTAAATTGCCATTTCAATACTAGCAAAGAAGACAAAATGAAAATAACAATTAGTATACAGACTTCAGTGAAGGTAGCTAGGTTCCAGTCCCTCACTCCCTTTACTGTGACTCCCATAACCTCAGTGTCCCATGCAGTCAGTGTACAGTAACTGTTTATTATATAGCAATCAGTGAAGAGAAAGGCTGTACCTCTTATTAGGAATATAGCAGTGTCCTCATACTGCAGATCTGACTGCCTGACAAGGCTGTAGTGGACAGTGAAACATTGGCAAGTCTAACCTTGCTACCAGGCAGCTTTCTGGATGCCTTTGAGATAAATAACTTCTACTACAAAATGATTGTTGCTCACTTTTTTGGTCATCACAAGTGCTCAGACATTTTGTGCTGTTTAAGCCCAATGTTGTTATGTAACTGTTATGCTCTCCCTAAGATTACAGACTACGAGTATGATGATATTTGGAAAGTTATTTATGATAGAGTTAGATCAGCCTTTAATGCCTCCCCAGATTCTGGCATTAACTTAATGGGTGATTTCATTGCTACTGTAGGTTGTGCCAAAAATGTCATAGACCCCTTCAATGCAGAACTGTATAAATGTAAAACTACTGCTAAAACTGTAAGCAAAAAATGGAAGAAAACTTACGAAACTGTTAAAAAATACAGGTTTGTGTGTAATAAATGGCACACAAGAATGATATATTCCTGTCTAGTATACCTTTATATCCAGTAGAGGAATGATCACCATTGATTATTTTATTTGTTTTTAATGGCAAATATTTGATTTCAAGAGATGAAGGTCCTGGAGAGATCATAAAGTGATGTACCTCGCTAATTAAGAAGGGTTATAAATAAATATTTTAATCACCTAGATACTAGACCTGGGTTTGATTCCTATCACTTCCACTTGCATACTGTGTGATTCTGAACAAGTCTCTTAACCTCCCCAGTGCTCCTGATTGCCCCTGAATCAGGCACTTGTACCTAGTGGGCCTTACCTGGTTACCAAAAAAAAACCATAAAAAAATATTGATGGCAGAAATCCTGCTCTAGAAATCAGAAATGGGAAAAGAACATATTATAAAAACTTTGGGACAATCAATGCATGGGGGGGGGGATTCCAAATATTGTTGATTAGCTACATGAACAGTTCCAACAGTGTACTTCAGCCTAGAAGTTAGAGTAATGAGCTGTGAATGAGCTTGGTGCATACAACAGAACTTGGTTGAATTCCTACATCCTCCACTTACATACTGTGTGATCCTGGGCAAAACACTCAACCTCCCAGTGCTCCTGGGTCACCATTGAAAACAAGCCTTGCCTGGTTACCAAATATTAGAAAAAAAGGTTTTCAAAATTTAGCTTCCATTTTTGGACAAATATTGAGCTGTAAGAACAAATGATAGATAGTTCAATGTTTTCTGTAAAACCTACAAGGCGGATATACAGTACTTGCACTTGTGGGGCTCGATTCTCAAATAGACACTAGAATGACACAAGATGCACATCATGCAGATTGCACCAATGATTGCTGTATTATGCAGCCTGTGCCAAATTTAGAAAGAACTGCTCCTAGCACCAAAAATCAAAACACATGACACAGGACACAAGGTGCATTATGAGAGGTCCGCACCGAGCAGCAATGTCACACTCAATGCCAGAACACCTAGGCAACACCATGGCCGAAGCAGGGGTGGCACAGTGTGATAAGTTTGATGCAGAGAGCAGAGGGACACAGGGCAAAGAATAACTTTACAGAGGCAGAGACCAACATCCTGATTGAGGAGGTCCAGGGCCAATTCAGTGTGAATGACAACAATGGGGAAACTTGGCATAGTGCAAACAGTGGGTCCCTGTGTAACAGCATGGACCCTTGCACCCAACAGGAAGACCTGCTATTGTCCAGAGTGTGGACTGGGATCTCTTAGCCCAACGACAGCAGAACTGGGAGGATGTGGACAGAAAGGTCAGTGTGGTGGCAGCATGCAGAAGAAGCATCCATGAGCTGAAAAAGTGCTACCATGACCTCTGAAGGAGGTCTAAGAAGAAGGTGGCACACAACAGATGCTGCACAGGAGGAACTGGCAGGGGACCCGGCCAACTAAGACCTCTGAGTATCCAGGAGGAATGGGTGGCAACACATCTCAGCTCCTGTACTATTGAGGGTACACAGAGCTGGACCTGTTCTGGCCACAACATGGATCAGGTATTTATGGGTCCATTCATGCAGCATGCAGTGCTCCTACCAGCCCACCAACAGTGGTGGCAGCATAGGGAGCCAATGAAGGCACTGCACCAGCACAACAGAGACACACAGAAATGTCTGTGCACCATGGACACTAACCATGCACATTCTGTTTTTTCACCCCCACAGGACATGGCAGTGGTGAGGATGAATGCCAACAAACTGTGACTGACAAGGCTACATACAACTGGAGACAGCATGTGGCAGAGGGGGACACAGACAGTGAAACAGCAATGCAGTCTGAGTACATGGGTGGTGAGACAGAAGTGGGCATGATTGCCACAGTCAGTGGAACAGACAAGCACAGGGTACATCAGTGTACTGAATGAGACCTAACAGCAGGGCAGACACAGGCCACAGTTGTGGCATTCACCAGTAATGAGAGGGAAGCATGGAAGAATGATGGCAGAGATGCTGACAGCTGCCTACTGTCATGCATGCAAAGTCACCAATGCACCAGCCTGTGGTTCCACAATATGACCCTGCACTGGAGGATGACCTAAGCCAGTAATGCCAGGACACTGCGGACGCGCAGGAGGCAGAACATCGGGAGATAGTGGGCATCTGTGAGGCTGTGCAGGAGCAAAGCACAGCTGCTGCAGCCCAGATGTCCCAACTAAAGGGTGTAGTTATGGGCCTCCATGATGCAATTATGACACACATACTGTAAGTAAGGGTGCACAACAGCATGGATTGCTGACATCCACCCTGCATGGTATACACCTGTATGCCCAGAAGCAGGCAGAGGCCATGGAGCATCAGAAAATGATGATGGAGTGTAGCCTATCAATGAAGAATATGCAGGCCAATGCCATTACTGCAATGGCTGGCACACTCCAGGACATAGCCAGTGCATTGTGGCAGAACAGGGGACAGATGAAACCCTGGTCACACATGTCTGGGACACATGGGTTTGGTGCTGAGGGGATCTAGCACCATGGGGACAACCAACATGCCTCCACGCTCACACAGGGATTCCAGGAGCAGTGACAACACCCATCTTTTGGATGGGAACCCATGCTACAGTGGCACCAAATGTGTGTCTCAATGCCTGGGATAGACCCACGGTCCCACACATGGAGACAGTACCAGAGCATGTGACAGACCAGAACAATGGGTGTTTTGCTGCTTTACAACAAGCACTTGATGCCCTGTCTGGAACAGTCCATGAAAAGGACCTGGTCAGTTCTGAAGGCACTGCAGCACCACCAGTTGCAGGGGACTAACATGTTCTGGCCATGGATACAACTGCAGAGGTGGCAAAACCTATGGAGACCAATGCACAGGAAGTGGACCGCTCTGGAATGACAGTGCACAGTGCAGACAAATGGAGGTGTTCACAGCAATGGGCCATGATACCTATACCTGGTTAAACAACTAAATAAAAATAAAAATGATCATCCGCAGGACATGGACTAGGAACACAATGCCCATACCACCACCAACTGTATGGCAGACAAGGCATGTGATGCTCTGGATCCATGGGACCCAACTCCTACACAGGGGCAACATAGTGATGCCAGCATGGGACCAGTCATGGGTGATCAGGAGAACACTGTGCTGACCAGACCATCAGGCAACACCGTATCATCCATGCAGCCAGTATCTGCACAGGGGGACACACGTGCACCAAGATGCTTTGGCCTCATAGACACAGAAACCATAGATGCAGCCATGGAGAAAGTGGTAGTGCCAACACCGGAATAACCCCCCACTGCTTCATCTGCAACACTGTATACAATGTAACCAAAAAGGACCAGATGGATGCAGCAGAGTGTCACCTGTCAGGGAATGTTCACTGTCACACATGGACCAAGAACAGTAGCAGCCACAAGACTCGGCCTATGGAACACAGGCACCATCAGAACACAGAGGTAACACTGCATCACATCTGGATGCACATAGTCCCAGCGGGAGGCAACAGCAGCCAACATAGCCAAGGCATGGCCTGCCAGGCAAGAGGAAGGAAAGGCCACAAAGTACTCAACCACCTGCACCATGAACACATAAAGTCAGCTTAACACAATTGTCCATTGGAAATGCCTGAGTAATGCATACTGTAGACCTCTAATATCAGCCACACAGCATCCCCAACATCCACCACCTACTGCCTGAGCCATCCCATGTGATACATCACAATCACCACCCAAGAGGCATCACCCTCCCCTGTGTGCAACCCTAAAAAGCAGATTCGATTTGCATGCTGCAAGCTGGATATGCATGCAGCAGCAAAGCTGATGCAAACATCATCTGAAAATCACATCAGGTTTGCATGTTGCACAGTTGACATGCGTGCAGCAGCTAAGCTTGTGTGAACAACATTTACAAACTCTGGTCAGAGCCAACATAGCTTCACAGAGTTGTTGGTTGACCCCCAATCAGGAGCCAGAGATCATGGCACAGAAGTGCGCCATGTCCAACATGGCTGCCATGTTGTACTCATCAACACTGCCTTGTGCATGAAAAATTATTATTTTTTTATATTTTGACCCCAGCTTTCAACATAGTCTTCTTATGACCCCACCTCATAAATCTCATAAGTGAAAATATTCAAATCCATGTCGAAATGCCATTCCGTGCCACAGTTGCAGAAACATGTTTTAGGCAGGATGTGAAAAATGACAGCTGTACTTTTCATGATGTGGTGTGAAAAAATGGCTATGTTGAAAATTTGGAGTCAAAATATTGATCATTACTAAAGTTATGCATGTGCATATAAAAAAATTCAACAAATACCCGTAACAGTCATTTTTATGAATTTTTTCACCAAATTTTCAAAATAGCCTTTTTGGGACCTCTACCTCTGGGCCAGATTAATGAAACAACACTTACAATGTTCATAAGGTGGGTCCCAAAAAGGATCTGTTAAAAATTTGGTGGAAACATTCCAGAAAAATGACGAAATTATAAGCATAAGTTCAAAACACCATTGAAATACATTATACAACACTTACCTTTATTCCTCAGTTCATGGTTTGGCTTTGAAGAGTGAAGTAATGTCTCAGTTCACAGAAGATGACAGCATAGGACCTCTGGAGATAAGTATAGGGTAAGGGGGGGTGTGGGGTGGTGGGCTGTCAGTGGGAGGTTCAGAATGGGGAGAGGGGGTGGTGGGGATGATGAGGGACGGTTTCCTTTTTTTCAGGTTAAAAAAAAGACATTGAGGATCTTTTTTTTTTCAGGACATTTATAAAGCTTTTTGGGACACTGGGGGTGGGCTCCACAGTGTCCCACACTGCTGGGGGGAGGACTTGTGAAAGTTAACATGGGGGACTGGGCCCCCCAATGTTGGCATCTAATACTAAAACAATGGACTTGGGGGGGACAGCCGACTCAGCGGATGGGCATCCAGTGTTGGATTTCAGAAAATTTAATAGTTAAACTATTTTGGGGCACTGGGGGTGGGCTCCCCAGTGTCCACAGTGCTGGGGTGGGGATAAATGCTGACACAGGGATTGGGTCCCCTGATGTAAGCACTATTAATGGAGCTGGAGCACACAGCACAGAAGCGTGCCATGTCCAACATGGCCACTGTACTTTGTGCATGCACACAAAGGTACGGGTGGCCATCTTGAGCACGGCGACTGTTTATTCAAGTAACTCTGTGCACATATGGAAGTACTGGATTAAAGTAATCATCCGGGGGGGGTGGAGTGATCATGCCATGGAGGGGACTTTCATCCACAGAGGACAGCGTAGGAGCAGACACCAAACATTACCAACACCAGCAGTGGTGTGGACAGCAGCCACATCACTGCAGGAGAAGATGAGGATTGATTTCACTCATGGTCCCTTCTCTATCCTGCAGTAATGCAATCCCAAAATGCCTGCAGGTCTCCTCCTATGCAGCCATAAAAATCACATCAGGTTCTCATGCAGTACACTTGACATGCATGCAGCAGCTAAACTGGTGCAAATCTCATCTAAAAAACACATCAGTTTCTATTTTTCATGTTACTGCTAGCAATACCAGCCATTAAAATACCATTTCCATTGATTTTCCATTACAATTAGGCAAACTCATTAATTCTCACCATTAAATCCTTTTGCAAATTGTTTAATGGCTTTAGATTTTTGTCATTAAATTGCCATGATCCCATTAATCTTTGCTCTCAGTAGTCAGCCAACACCCCCCCCCCATTCCAGATATGTGAAGAGCTGCCTCTGTGGTGTAAAGCCTGACTTTTTGGTTTTGTGCTATGCAAATCTTCTTATGCATATTTAGTGCTCCATATGTGTTTCTCCATGACTGTTATGGATCACTTACTTTCACTTTGTCATTCTGTATAGACAATATACACTATGACCATGCTCAGAACTCTTTCTTTGTGATGAGTAGAGCCCCAGAGGCATGCACCATATCTCACTTTTTGTCACTGAAATGACAGATATGGACACTCAGCATGAAGGACAGTGAGGAACACTAACCCTCATAATGAGGGACACGTCCTGAAAAATAGATACCTCAGAACACAGTGGAAGCCATTGTATTTACTTGTACAAATATTAACAGCTAAGAATGAATTTCTACCATAAAGCAATGACATCTTTAGGTAGGGCAGAGGGAGGAAATTGCTCCCCCTGCATTTGTGCCTACTGTAGGTTGTTCTTATGGTGTGGCAATAATGGCATTAAATTTGGATTTAATAATTTGTGCAATAAGTGCTCCCCTGGCCTCTGTGCACTCATGTTGCAGCTAGGGTACACTCCTTTTTTTTTTGTTTAGGGTTCACCCCTTCCCCAAAGGGAGTTCAGCTTATGCCCACATGCCATTCCCTCCATGCCTAGGCTTACCCCTCCAAGTTTGGGCAGATGGGTGGGCACCCTCTCCCCACGGTCATTGGTAGCTTGCCCTGGCTTACCCCCAGTGTGGGGCCATGGGAGTGGAACCAGCCCCCAGTGGACACTGGTGGCAGTGGTGGAACAGGGCGTCAAGCTTGAGAGACTGGATTTTTTTTGTAGACTTGTGGCAATCTGTGGAGCAGGGACGTGCAATGATGGGCAGCATCTACCCTGCCCCCTTATGTTACGGTGCCAACAGCGGTGGCTGAGGTGCATTCCTGACTTGACTGTGTCTGCGTTGTGCTGTCTACTTTCTCCATGTATTAGTGGCGGCACCATCACATGTGATGTGAAGGAGTTCCAAGTAATCAGGAGCCTGCGAGTTGCACAAGCGTGACACTGTCTTTTTCACCACATAGTAGACAAGCTACACACTACAGTTCAGAGGAGTTGGTGAGCACTGATCTCTCGATAGCAGTGTTGCAGCAATATATTTCTGGTGGTCTACTCTTATTGATACTCTGTCTTCCTTGGTGATTGAAGGCACAGAGGGTGAACTAGAAGCTAGCCTGATGACTAAGCTACCTACCTACACTACTAGCCTCACTTCACAATAAAAACAGTGTGGGCCACCCACAGTACCAAGCTATGCCTAGCAGCAACAGTGATGGGGGTGTGGGCAGCCTTCATGGGCCTTTATCAGCACAGTGCAGTAGCAGTCACTGCAGCAGCCAAGCAAGAGGTAAGAACACAGGATGGGTGGTTTTGGTCAGTGAGGTGACTCAGCCGCGGACCATAGTCAGAACCCTAGATGATTGGTTTCAGCATCAAGCTTTTGGAAAAAGGATGGGTGAGGAACAGGCTGAAAACTGGGCTAGTGGCATGCTGGGCTGGGCCAGGCCACAGGTTCTGAAAGGCTGGGTAAGTAAAAGTAAATATTTTTTTTTATATTTATTTATTGAAATGTTTCACCAGGAAGGCACACTGAGCAACAAGTCGCTCATCTCCTGGTGTGACCTGGGGGGAAGGGGTACAACTGGAATGAGACATTATACATTCAAGTTACAAAATCAACATTAACATACAGTTGTCAGTTGTTACAAACTGTGTTATAACAGTGTTGCACATAACATGGAGAAAGAGTGGGCAATAATAAGTGCCGGGTAAATAAGTGAACAAGTGCTTACATGAAAGAAAAAGGGGAAAGAGAAGGGAGGGGTGAGGTGGAGGAGGGGAAAAAGTCATGCACCTGGAGACCCCTTCAGGATGTGAGGAATCCTGCAAGGGGACTGGGGGGACCAGAGAGAAGGGGTAAGGCAGTGTCTCAGAGAGACCCTTTTAAGATGGTGGGGGAAGGGACTAGATGAGAGATACAAGCTCCTTGGGGGGCAGGAGAGGGACCCATGGAGATCATTCAGGGTCCTTTACATTCTGTGAGAGAATGTTATAGGATGACTGGGGAAGAAGGAAGGACTGAAATACTGATCCACTTTTCACTCTTCTGCTCCTTTGTGCAGCTTCATGACCCATATGGGATAGGTAGTTATTGAATCAAATTGAGTCAGAGAGAGAGAGATCAGAGCAAGGTTTTTATTTTTTGGGTCACAACTTCAGCAAGAAAAAAAAAAAACAGTAGCTGGAAGGGTTTAAGCCCAAATCTGATGCACTGCTCCGGGGCTTGGGCTTTAAGTCTGTGTGAGAGAATGATAAAAAGTGCTAAATGCCTAAATCAAAAAATCCTGGGTGATGAGGGAGAATGTTTCATAGTTTTTATGAAGTTCAGTGCGAGACAATAGCTTGTGTTAAAGGGTCTCATAACTATTATGTAGCATTTTCAATACCCTTAACCTTTCCCTATGGTTCTATAGTAGGTATCTAATTTAGTCGTAAAACTGAGCATGGTGCCACATTCCACTACATCAGATGGGAGTCTATTCCAAGGGGGCACCACTCTCTGGTTTACCCAAGCTCCCCTCTTATTAGATTTATACAGTTCCCCTTTCAACTGGTACTCATGTGTTCGTGTAAGTTTACAAGGAACTCTACTTTATAGACCCATGCACTCCCACAAGTCCCTATTCCTGTGAGCAGAATACACTAAACATAAGTCCCTTCTGAGTCTATGGTACTCCAGAGTATACATGTCCAGTTCACCCAACCTGTCCTCCTAGGATAAGGAACCAATGTCTTGCATCTTCTTGGTTGCCCTCCTCTGAACCCTCTCAAGGTTCATTACATCAGATTTGTGATAAGGGCTCCAAAACTGCACACCATACTCCATGATAGGCCTGACCAATGCGGTGTACAGGGGCAGTAGCATGGATCTGTCACTGCTTCTTATATTATGCAGGATGCAATGGAGCATTATGTTAGCTCTATTAACTGTTCCAGAGATGTGTTTTCTGAATGACAAACTGAGTGAAGTAAAAGGAGACGGATGAGTGAGCAGCGACAGAAACCTGAGAGTCAATGTGGGAGTGGAAGCCTGAAGGTCACCTATCTAATATTTGTTAATGTTCTGTGATATTTATAGATGAAATGAAAGCTGCAATCAAGTGTGTGGTTTGCCTTTACCCAATAATGTAAGGATGCTGTTGTTGTCTGTAGTGGAACGGGTTGGGCAGGTTCTCACAGTCTGCAGAGCTGAACATCTGAGCTGCTGCCTGCTCAAATGTGTGCACACACAGTGCCTGTGCAAATGCATGGAGGTTCTTAATGGGCAGTTACAGTCTCAGATTTTGTTCCTCAGTAGACAGATGAATCTTACACATTTGATTTTTTTCTGTTTTGCTTACCACTTCTCAATCACAGCAAATAAGTTTTACCTTTTAGAGATGTTCCAGACATTTCAGAGTTTGCCTTCTAGGGGCTAACTGGCACCTGACCTCCACTAGTTTTTGCTCCCCCCCCTTTGAAATCTGAAATGGAGCCCCTGCCATAAAGTCTAAATTTTACAGGACATCCTCTGTATGAGCGGCATGTTTTCTATGAAGGATGGTTGAGGGACAGAGCAGTTTTCAGGGGTAAAATGAGTGATATCCCTCACAATCAGGGACAGTTCAGAGGTATGAACTATGCACAGACAACTGGAGCCCCACTATAGTTAAGCATACACCCACCCCAGTGAAGCTGATCTCTACAACCCCATGCTCAGCATGTTATGATATATAGCAAGGGCAGTGCGGGGGCAGTCCCCATTGAAATTAATTTTTTTTATTACTATTTTATACATTATGATGGCAAGTTGGAGATTAATGAAGGCCACTGCTTGACTAACAAGGGCCTTGTTAGTCAAACAGTAGCCTTCATTAATCTCCAACTCGCCATCATAATGTATAAAATAGTGATAAAAAAAAATCCCATTTATTTCAAGTGGGCGCACCCCCACACTCTGTCCGTTGGACATCATCTCTTAAAGACTTCTGCCTCTGACTCCCTAGTACTCAGGTCAGAGTTTCTCAGCTTATACCTATAATCAGTGAGTTGTCTGTAGCAGAGTAGTAGTGCCCATTACAGTTTGTGTGTATGGTGGGGTGAGGGGGTGAGCTGGCCATGTCGGTAGCTGATTGCCGAGTTATTGTTACCTGTGAGTTTGGCATTTTAAGTCTGTTTGCATGGAAGCATTCAGAACTATGAAGAGAAAATAGTAGGAGTAAATACTGGACAGAAGTGATTAAGTAGTTCTGTGAGTCAGTGTGCATATGGAGGGGGTGGGAAGAACCACATTTCTTTCCAGTGGTATGTGTGCAATGGTTCAGTTGTGCAGCTGAGATGTGGGAGACATGGAAACTAAAAAATATGGCAGTGGCTACAAGCATGCCATATGCATGCAGATGAGTGCAGATTTGTATTGCAATACAAGCGTGTCATATGTATGCAGACAGTATAGCATTGCAATTAAAGGCACTGAACTGCAAACCTGGAGACTTGGGTTTGAATCACATCAACTCCCACTTGAACACTGTGTGATCCTGAGCACCTGAAAACAAGTTACGTCTTAGTGTGCCTTTCCTGGTTGAACATTTTTCCCCTTATGTATGCAGTTAAAAATGACCACTTGCTTTTTTCACACACGCCACATGCATGCAAATATTTTACAAAATTATTTCTGTAATGGTGTACTGTATTAAACATAAAAGACATGCTTGCATCATGCATGCCACATAGGTAGTTTTATGTACATAGCATGCAAATATTTCACATAATTATTTCTGTAATGGTGTACTGTACTCTTCCATGTGGTCAGTGGTCAGATTTGACTTAAAAGGTAATGCCAAAGACCCCTTTCCTACCAATGTTGGCATCCAACAATTATGCCTACTGACTTCCCCCCTATTTTAATTTATTGATCAATAAACTCCTGGATAGCTTAGAGCCTAAACATGCACAGTCACCAAATATTGGAGTACAACCAGTTCCAGCATTAATGTTCACTTATGATCTTATTATAATCTCAATAACCCCTGTTGGCTTGCAAAGGAAACTAAAATTGTTAGAAGCATACTGTAAAGAATTTTCACTTCAAATTAATAAGATTAAATATCAGATAATGGTTACTGGAAAGAAAAAACTTGGTTCCTGGTAGGAGATGTATTAGAAGAAGTTAAACATGTTGTTATTTAAGGCTGCTTCATTGTACCACTAATTATAAATGGTCATTTAAAAAAATACTATTTCAAGACTAAATCAGAGAAAATATGTCCTTATAAGCTTTAACAGCAAATATAAAGACCATTGTATTCTTGCAGCATTAAAATCTGCAAAGCAAAACTAAATAGTGTTGTGCTATGTGTGATGGACATTTAGGGACAGGGATGTACAGGGAATATGGAAAAATAATTCACACCATTTCATAGGGCGTTTTTACAATTATCAGAATTAATCCCAGCAGAAATAATAAAGGAGGAGCCAGGGATAATAAGATTAGAAGCAATAGCAGAGTGTAGAATGTTAATATGCTGGATTAAATGATGCACCATGATTAGAAAAGGTTTACCAAACAGTGCCTAAATGAGAATTTCTTCTGGCTTTATGCTGGTTCACAGTCACCCTAGTTAAGAGTGATAAATGAAGTTCTAATGGAAATAATGACTGGACATCTGTGGAAAGACTGCTTATAGAATATAACTATTGACCCAGTCTATGGTAAAGTAATAAAAGAGAAATTCTGAGAGTTGTCAAAAGAAAAATTTATGGAGATAATGAAAACTTTAAAGATATGTACATATCATGCTAAAAATAAGACTGAACACAGATTGCAGTCCTATTTAATATTGTTAATGGATAATGAAGACAGGAGGATTTTTATTAAATATAGATTATAACTTTTTTGCTTGAAAATATAGACAAAATATGGTGAAAAGTTGAAGAGCAAAAGGGCCAAGGACATGAGCTATGACTATAATCTAGGTGGGAAAGAAGACCTTATACATGTAGTTATGTATTGCCCAAAATTTCAGGTTAGCAAGGTGAAATGGCTAGACTCAAATTTTAACACTTTGTACCATGTACAGGAAGAAATTTTAAGGGGGTTAATGAAATCTGCCTTGGATTTTGTGACTTGGGATGTTATTGCATTCTTGAAAGAGACTGAATATAAGAAAACTAAGAAAGCTAAGCACTTTAAAACAGAATCACAAATAAGGGGTAGTAGTCCTGAAACCATTAATGAATAAAGGAGCTTCTAATTATGGTAACTGCTCATACATAGACATTTGGGAGTTAAGTTGCCTGGAGAAATATGGGAAATATGAGTTTTAAAGTGTATAGAGACCATTATTGTCTGTTTCCCCAGATATTACAGACTGATGGCTGAATATGCTAACAATGAGTGTGGGTAACCAGGCCCACACTCTGCAGAGTCCAGTTTCCACACTGGTTAAGAAACACAAATGGGATTTCCTAAAGTTTATACCTATAAATCCTTTTAAGTTATACGCCCATGATAGTAAAACGCATGAAAATGTTATACTCTATGTATAATATAATAGACATGAAATATAAAGGCTTATAACAGGGTACTTCCAAATGAAAAAGTATAGAATGATCTGAACAATTTGTTTATAATGGCATGTCTCATTGTAATAGTGTTATTAATATGTTCTGTTCAAGAAGGTTTTGCTAAGAATTATTGTTATTGGCAAATAATTGAATTTATCTGCTTTTATTCATGTTATAAAGGCTTATAAAGTTGAGCAATAAACTAACTTGAACCTTGAATCTCTCTTGAGTATTGAATAATCTAAAATAGGCAATGCAATCACTTTGTACTTGCCTGTTTTCTTGCAACATGCTAGCTCACCACCAGGACCCCAATGGTAAAGGGCTTGGAGGCATATACATTCACAACACTATTTCTGTACAACATCAAATGCTGACAAACCCTTCAGATGACCATGCCTATTAATAGCATTTAAAAACAGTGACACAATGTTATATGAAGGACTATAACTGTTTGCAGCTGTCCTTTACTCTTTCTATTACAGCTCAGGCTGAATTATGGGCTCAGAACTATTTTTCTACAATAATAAAAGCTGACAATAATGAAATTTTGTCAGATATTGGGAGAGTGGTATCATCAGATTTAAATGATGCAATAAACTTCAGAAGAGCACATTGGTCTTGGAACTATTGCTTAGATAGCAAATTAAAAAGTTATGGACTCTGTGAAAAATAATTGTTCCGGATTTCCCCCTTTTCCCTCACAAAAAAGACAGAGACCATTGTTTGTTGTTGTGCTCAGATTGGCAATTAATTTATTTATATATCATAATTCCATGTTCCATTTCATCATCTTTATTATTATATCTCTCAGAATTTCATTTATTTTCATCCATACTGTATATCAATCTCTGATCATCTCTCTTTCTTCTTCTTTTTCTCCCCCAGGTGAAAACCTGGATGCCTTCTTCTTCTCCTTTTCTGTTAGGTAACGGTGAAAACCAAGACCGCTTTCTCCTTCATCATCTTCCTCTTTTGGTGTTATTCCTTTTTCTTTCCCCCCTCCCCCCCTTTTTTCCCCTTTTCTCCTGCCATCCACCTTTGGCAGTCCATAACCATATTATTATCTGCCATCCACCTTTGGCAGTCCAAACTGTCCGACTGGATGCGTCTGTCATCCACCTTTGACAGACCACAATACAGTCCCTTCTTGACTGTTTTCCCCTTGCTCTGCCTTGTAGGGTGGGTGGGAGGGATCAAACTCCATCAAAAGTGGCTGAAACCCCTCTGTGCTGTCCATTATGTACCTCCACTTGCCCCTCCCCTTCCTGTTGCCTGGCCATTGTTCTAGCCCCTGTCCCCTCCCCTTCCTTCCCCCTCCCCTTCTGAGCACAACCATCCTAATGAAAGGGAAGGGGTGCACCAGGACAACCAGGTCTGCCCCTTAAAGAGCAAACTCCATTATAATCATGAAAGGTATATGAATGTTTGTGAAAATAAGCTGCCTGTTATGTCATTAGCACGGTTAAGGTAGGATATACTGTAAATGGGGATGAGGTGCCAGTTACTGTGTATGCCTCAAATGATAAACTTTCAAAAGCTGATTAGATTATAAGGGTACATACTCAGGTAAATTGTCCAAAAAATATATATACTCTTCTACTGTCACGTTAGCTGGTCTAAGGGAAAAGTGGCTAGTTTTGATTAGAGAATAGGCGGAAAATGTTCAGTTATCTGACTGATTGACAGCCATGCCAGAAGGGTATATTAAGTGCCAACAGAGTCTGGCAAACAAGTGAAAGCCCATTGTGGCACCACATAACAGAAATCAATATGCCAAGGGTCAAGCTGAGTGGCCACCACCCCATGACCACCAACACCAAAAACAACTACAGCTATAAATGAAAAAGACAGCAACATTCCACACAGTAACTAAGTAGAATTATTTTTCCCCATAAACAAAAAGTTTTTACCTTCAAACCTGTAGTGCTAGCATGTCACGTGCTGAGTGTTACTTTAATACACCTGGTCCCAAGTCTTCCAGCATCCACCTGAGCAATGAAGGAATTCATGCTTTTACTCTTTTTTAAGAGGTGAAAATGAAATCATCCCTCATGTAACTGCACCATCCTGGCCCTATGACTGCCAACCCTTTCAGCCTTTTCTCACAACTTCCTAAATGCTGTTGGCATACTTTGGCTACCCACCTACTCTCCATCCTGCTGCAAACTGGCTGTACACCTGCATGTGCTAAATGGAGGGTTTGGGGTCCTGGAAGATTACCCAGCCCTAAATATGGCTGTAAAATTGCCCAAAATATATGTGGAGACGTTATCCTTTATTGGCGCTAAAAAATGCTGTACAAATACATAGGGGCAAGGAAAAAACTCTGAAACAGCAAATTCTTACTAAATGATGTCTTATTTGTAATAATTATTTTTAATTGTCACCTAATAAGGCCCAGCCAATGTTTTGTGACTTACGGCCACTTCTTCAGGGCCAAGCAATGGTCTTCTAAGGTTTAGGACATGCTTTTTCTCACCTTACTAGTAGTACGTCTGACACAGAACTTTTTCTGTTTTTCTGATACCTTGCTCTGTGTGAGCTGTCTTGTCCTCACACTTTTTGTTGTCATCTTCTCATTTTCTTTGCTTGCTGAAAGTATTCTTGCTTTGCATTTAGCTGAGACTAAGGCTATCAGTAAAGTGAGAAAGAGCAATTCCCATACCTAAGAAGACCACCACTGGGCCCTGAAGAAGTGGCTGTAACTTTTTAGGTGGCAATTGAAAATAATTATTATAAATAAAATATCATTTAATAAGAATGTAGAGTTTCAGAGTTCTATCCTTGCCCCCAGATATTTGTTCAGCACACCTGCATATGCAGTTGTGAAAACTGGAAAAGTTCCACTGGTCTCATCATCAAGTCAGTGGTACAGGAATTCAGCATAGACAATGAGGTGAAGACTCAATGAAAAAAAATAAGGAGTGGAGGAACTCACAACTCAAAACACAACAAAGTAGGAAAATGAAAGGCACATTCTCAGGGACCAAAGTTAAAACTCTAAATTAAAAAAAAAAATCCTAGCAAACAAAGCAATGCCCTATACTGGCTAATACTTTACCAAAACAAACTCTGGTCAGAGCCACTATGGCTGCTAATACACTAACTTGATAAGGGTGTGTCATGGCATTAAATGCACAGATGAATTGCTATAGTCATCTCCATGTGTAAATTTTATTTGGAAAAGGTAGATCATTTATCTGGTTGATCTTGTGTTTCCCATGTATTTAAATGTGAGTGGCAAGTGCATGTTGTACTATATGTGAAAGGAGAGGGAGCTCTGCACCAAGGCCTTCAAGTGATTGTAGAAGGAATTGTGCAGGGAAGAGAGGTATTGGGGACAGTGGGCCAAGATAGAAGGACAAGAACCTATACTGAGGTGATGGCCTACTTTCATCCAGGAGGCAACCACAGTCCTCTGTGAATGATTCAAATGTTTATTTGATAGGTATTTAAAGTAACCATGGGGGGTAGTAAGGAAGAAACAGGGGAGGCAGAAAGTGGGCCACTACAAGCTGAGATAGAGAGTAGGGCGATCCCAAGGGGAGAGAGTCCCACCAGGATGCAAGTTATTTAAGGAAGCATGGGGTTAGCAAAGGAAGAAGAAGGAAAAGGAGCAATCAAAGGAGAAAGGTCTGGAAGAGAGCACAATTGGAAAAAGGAGAACTCAGCAAGAAGAGAGGTGAGGGCTGTCAAAATGGTGCAATGTCTGTACCAGAAGCTCTTTGAAGAGAGACTGAAAAAGTTCAATATGTATACCCTGGAGGAGAGGAGGAAGAGTGGGGATGTTATGGAGACCTTTAAATACCCCTTGTGGGTTAGTATGGTAAGGGAGGGAGATATGTTTCAGAGAAAAAGGTGCTGTAGAGCAAGGGCGCATGATATGAAGCTGGAAGAAGGTAGATTCAGGAGAGATGTGAGGATGTACAGTAGTTCTTCACAGAAAAGGTGGTGGATTCCTGGAACAGCCCTCCATTGGAGGCAGTGGTGGTGAAACCAATGGCGGGTTTCAAAAATGCCTGAAATAGGCACAAAGGAATCCTAGGAGGAAGGAAGGAGTGGAAGGTGGAAGAGACAGTGCTGTAGGGCAAGTTGGGTCTGCAGCAAAAGTTATCATAACTAAAAATGGGCAGACAAGATGTGCCCAGTGGTCATTATCTGCCATTAGTTTCTATATTTATGTAACAGCCCCCTTTGGGAGATTACTAGTCTATTCATCTCTCCCTGAGTTTTTGTGGCCTAATTTGGCCCAGTTAGGGAATAGGGTTAATTCTTCTCAGCAATCAGGTGGAGCCTCTTGCAAGTTGGGAGGCCACCACTGGTGTGTCTTTGGGGATAATGCTCAGCAGTTTAGGTAGGAGGGGAAGTTCCAGTTGGAGGAGTGAGAGGCGAGGTAGTGAGAGTGAGCTGGGGCTAGGCGGGAGCAATTGCTCACTCTGGCCCTTGGCCAGTGGCACTTGGGGGGACATAGAGGAAGAAGGGGGAACCAGTAACCACAAGCTACATAGTATCTTGGAGGGCAGCTAAGATCAAGAGGGGAGCCAGCAACCACAAGTCACAGAGTGCCCTGGCAGCCTGTGTCAATTCATGTAGGGATCCAGTGGACAAAAATGTGGCTGGGAGTATAGTGTCCAGACAGCAAGTTGCCTTAGAGCTGCACGGGATGTGTCCCCCTTCTTAATTTGGTACTATTTCTGCCAGTTCTGGGAAAGGATGCAGTAGTCATGAGGGAACTTGCAAATCCCCAAGTTGCAAGGACTGCATGTTCTAAGGGGGATTTTCTGAGCCAGTGCAGAGAGAGAGTGAGAGAGATAGAGATAGACAGAGAGAGAGAGAGATGGGTATCGTTGAGAGTTTGGGTGCTTGTGAAGAATAATGAGCTGTTAGGCACTGTGAACTGTTTTGAGACATGTGCTGCCTTCATACTTTTTGACCATAGCTGCCTTGAGTTAATGCTGCCCTAAAGACTGTACAACCTTCTCGGTCCAAGTAAAAGCTGCTATTATGGCCATACTGACCATATGAAAGTTGAATGTGTTCCTCACAAATTAACTGATGCTACTTAGAGCTATGTGTGAATATGTTTAATGAATTTGGGATCCCTGTTGTTTCTTCAAGTTCTGTGTGGCCATTCCATTATTGAAAGGAACTCTTTCATATAAATTAACCTGTTATTTTCATCCAACACCAGTGAGGAAAAGGGATCATGTGTGCCACATCTGGGCCTAGCTAACATGGTCCCTGGAAGTGTTTCTGCTGCTGTGGACACCCTATTCCCACAGACATATTCCATCCATACCCCTAGACATAGGGAGAAAGGGCTTGATTTCTATGAATAAGCTATATGATTCAAATGGATAAGGCATACAGCCATTATAGTTTCTCACTCTTGCAGTTGGTTTACAGAGCGAGATTAGATACAAATGTGCATGGTGGTTGTTGGGGGGAGGGGTAAGGAGATGTGTGCTTGAGGATTAAACAAAACTAAAAACAGAGCAAATTAAATACCTGTGCTGTATAATACTATGCACTCCATCAAGATCATTAGTGATGAACATTATGTACATATTCTTTAGGCCAGTCAGTGATTTCAGGAATACATATTTTTTTTATCGAAGCAATCAGCCTCCATTTAGTGCACCTAGTAAGCTTTATTTGTAAAAGTCTAGGAAATAATTTAAAAGTTTAAGTTGACAAAATAGTCTTGTAAGTTATCTCATTTGGTCAGCATCGCCTTTCAGCATTTCCCTGTATAAGTCTGGTTCCCAAAGACAGAGACAGCGAGAAAGAAAGAGAGAGAGAGAGAGAGAGAGAGACAGAGACAGAGAGAGAGAGGGGGATGTGGAATGGTGGAGCTCTGTTGATCATTTAGTCTTAGAATGGTCCTGAAAGGATTAACAACCTCTACAGACAGCAGTAAATCATTGTACACTGCCAGACACACATACACACAGTTGGGAAAAAGATAGAAGTGTAATCTGAATCTCTGCAGGAGCAGTGCAGTCTCATTACAAATTCAGTCTTAACCAACAGGTAGTGGTGTGGTGCTGAATTTAGAAGTGTGGGTTCTACATGAACTACGATATCCCCAACACACACAGACCAGGGGTCCCGGGCCACCTAGGTCCCCACAAGCTATCAGGTTTTAGGTGCATTCTGGTGCATCTTGAGGGTCATTTTGAGACTATTTGGTTGCTTTTAAAGTCTTATTTGACTTGTTGCAAACAACCAATATCACTATTTAAATAACTACTTATTTTCTTTAAATAAATTGTCAAAACTAAAGCAAAAAATCCCACTTCAGCTACCCTTCAAACATCCGACTATATACACCACTTCTCTTGAGTACATTCAACTATCACTGTAGCAGGCATTACACAAGTTACCTTGCAACCTGGACAGAAGAATTAGCCCCCCCCCCCAACAGAGCATAACACAGTCGGACATACAAGGAAGAGAGAAGGGCACACAAAACAACTGCTTGAAGGAACATGTGTCCATCAAAAAGCAGACATGTACACAAACCATCCATGCCAGAGAATGGAACTGATACACAGGAGCCACTGGAGGGTCCCTCAAGGCCCAACATTGACACAGGACGTATACCAGGTCATGCATACTTTATCTGTATGTACCCTGCAGTGAGATGTTTGGAGCAGGGAGGGTAAGACAGCTACATAATGGGACACACACACACATTTTAATAGGCCCTTAATGAGCATACAAATGGGCCATAACACCTTCTATGCCCAAAGGAGTGATTAGTATGTTAGGACTGAATATGGCCCACAGGAGCCCTGCCGCAATCCCATTTTATCTGAGCTGCCTCTATTGTGCTCCTATCAGCCATATTTAGCCTGGGCTTGTGTCAGCCTAGCGCAAAGTCACTATGCACTGTTCTGACATGGCCCCATATTTAGACAGTTTGCACGCTCCAGTTGCTGTGAGCTAATTGTTTTAATATTGCCCCCCTAGGCAGGCTCTGTGCAAACCACCACAGACCTCACATGACCAGCTCTGAATATGGGGTCTATACTCCTTAGGCCAGTGGATCCTAAAGTCCATGAAACAATGGCTCATGGGGGTAAGAAAGGCCTGCCTATAGTCTCAAGATATTGCTGTTCTAAGTTGTAACAGCATGAAGGCAAACACATTTTGCAGTGACTTATGCTTGTTTGTTTGGACAGCAAAATATGCAGTACATAGCATTACCATGTCAGGAAAATGCTTCATTTAATACAAACAGAAACATGCAAATATCACACAAGTAGATATGTAGGAAACAATATGACAAGTCAAAGCAGAGCAGTGCATTCAACTCCAGGGTCCATGCTATCAAAAGTGTATAATTAGGCACCACCATAGGGCAGGTATCAGTTAAGTGTAAGCCCAGTTAATATCATAGTTACTCTGTCTTGCTATTTACATGTTTGATTATAGTACTAAATAGAAGAAACTCTTGTTTACAGTACCTTGCAAGTAAAAGTTTATGCCACTTAAATGACACAGTCCACCAGTACATTTAAATCACTGGGACCTAGCCCATTTTATTAAATGGAAACCATTTTTTAATTTAAATAGTGCAGAAATCCAACAATATCAGTTTATCTTCAGTAGAAAAAATGTGCAAACCCAACATATGCAAAGACAAATGGAGTTCTGTGTAGAATAGTGGCAGTCTTAAGCATTTATAAATTGCACCGAATGGAGGTAAAAAGTAAATGCTACTTTACCCACAAGATGTCTGCATGGCTCAGTTGCCTAAATCAGAAAAATTGTCATCCGCCTGCCCAGTTGTCAAAATTCATGCTATTTGGATTAATGTGGAACTGTTCACTGTCTACTCATTTCATTAGAGCAGGCCTTGGGAGCCTTCCCATTTCTGTTACACTTTGTGTGCTTTTTCTGGTCCTGCTAAGTTTACGAGAAGGTTGGCATTGTCTAATTTTTCTTCTTACTGGCAGAACCACCTTCTCTCTGTCCATTCAGGTAGGAATCCCAATGTACATGCAGATGTTTGGGGGTCACATGACCACATCCTCAGAGCTCTGAGGAGGGGATCATGTGACCCCAAAATGTCAACATGTATGTGGACAGTGAGAAGTTCAACATTAAGTCCAATAGCATGAATTTTAGCAACTAGGCAGGCAGAAAGCAATTTTTTTTGATTTAGGCAATCCTATGGGTGAAGTAGCACTGACTTTTAACCCCCATTCAGTGCAATTTATAAATGCTTAAGACTGCCACTATTCTGCACATAGCTCCATTTGTCTTTGCATATGTTGGGTGTGCATATTTTTTCTACTGAAGATTAACTGATATTGCTGGATTACTGCACTATTTAAATTAAAAAATGGTTTCCATTTAACAAATTGGGCTGGGTCCCAGTGATTTAAGTGTGCTGGTGGTGTGTCATTTAAGTGTCGTAAACTTTTACATGTAATTTTCCCTGCCATCATATCACCTTTTTTATCTGTTTTGTTCCCAGCAAGGAAAATGTTGAGCTTAACACAAAACTTTGTTTCTGTCATTATTACCTTGCAAGTCTCAGCGTGAAAATAAACAATAGACACATGCACCAATAAAACTGTCACTCATTTATCAATCAAGCAGTATTTCAAAATAAACTCTTTACAAATGCAAATAAAGTGTAACCACCCAATTTCTTCCACAGGACTGTCACTATAAAACCTTGACAGAGGGTTACAAGATCTTTACTTTCCTTAGTAGGGAAAGTAATTTTAACTCAGTAAACAAACAGATTTAGTGAAAAATGGGATTGTCTGTGTTACTCAGTTGGACACTAATCACAATGGGCCCTATTCATGAAAGGTGCAGCACATAGCCCACCCACACCTGCATTGGTGAATAGGCACCCTGGCTGTGCATACTGCACCTCCCACACACTATTCATGACCCCACTGAAGTCTACACCCCCAGACAGGTGAAACCCAGGCCAAATGCTCAGCTTCACATGGGGTGGGCCAGGGGCTGGTGTGTGGGGCATTTCTGCACTCTGCATCATTCACGATGGTACAGGTGCATAGCATGAGGGTTGCTGGCTACACCCTCTGAAGGCAACTGTAAGTGCTATATGCCTTCCCCAGGCTGCCACCACTGGCTATGGTGGGTATGATGGGGACACCGGACCCCACACTGAGGCCACCCCTGACATAGAGACACATTAGGAGGACTGGGGACAGTCATCTGGGGGACCCCAACCCCCTTATGCTGTAGGCCAGTTCATGCATGCTGCCAACATGGTTCAACATGGGTGCAGAGGATCCAGCAAGGGACCCAGGACAGGCAGCTGATTGGCCACCTGCCTGGGTCTGAAGCTTGGTACCAGATCAACCCATTAACCTGTGCACTTGTGGGGGCAGGGTTATGGATGGGAGCTACGCGTTTGGCTGGAGTTTGAGAAAATTGCCAACCCATGGAACTCCTGAGGGTGCGGAGCTGGACAGGGGAGCATTACATGCCATCCATGTGTAACCCACCTGCATTAGTGAATGGGCTCCAAAGGCTGTCTGCCTCTCCCAGCCCAATGTCCCCATAGCCACAAGCCAAAACCTTATCTCAAATCATCTTGTGCTCCTTTGTGAAGGAATTCAGCAAATAGATAAAAGTTCCCTTACAGCTGTGCTTCAGGACTGTTCAGTGTTTTTTTTTTCAATTGTTTAACCAGGAATGGCACACTAAACTGAAAGCTTGTTTACAGGTGCAACCTGGAAGCACAGGGAAGTTAAGTGACTTGCTCAGGGTCACACAGTATGCAAGTGGGGGCTATGGGATTCAAACCCAGGTCTCCAGAATAGCAGCTCAGAACCTTAAACCACTGTGCTATACTACCTCCCAAGTTGCTGATTTAAAACTGCTGCATGAGAATTTTATAAAAAAGACATAATTGAAGACTTTTAGAAGTATGAGATCACTACACCACTGCCAGCTAGGCATTGTTTAGATAAAAATGTGTAAAAAGAGGAGTTAGATATTCTTTCAGACTAAAACACATTGCCTGTGCTGTTTACACTCCACTGATTGTAATTTGAGCTGGCAGGAGAGTGCTGCATATAGGAAAGGAACTCTTTCTCTACTTCCCCTTCAGCGTAGTGATTTCAGGTAATGGAAGGATTATGGTTCAACAACACAATAGTGCTTTGGAAGGAGTCTGAAGTGCCCTTTTTTTCCCCAAGTGATGGAAGAACATCTGCAGGGCTCCACCCTCTGCAGCCATAAAAAGGAGTACAAATTCATTTGTAATAATTTCTTTATAGCATTATTTTATTTCTTGTAATTCTATAAAAAATTACACATGTAGCCCATTTTTTTAAGTGCAATAATACCCTCCATGGTGGGCAGCATGGCAATACTGCAGCTTCAAGGGGCTATAAAGCTCTCAATCTGCAGCATTGGGCTTCATTACCCCCTTGGGCAATGTGGTATTGCCCAATACTGACTACCCCGAAGGGTATTGTTGCTTGCTTTAAGCTCCTTCACAGCAATGCTCTCATCATTAGAAACTAAACTTCTATTGAATGGTACAAATACTTCTATTTTGTTTGCAGTTGCAAGATTTGCAAAGGCAGCTTGTTTTATAAAAAATAACAAAAAGAAAAAGACTGCCTATATAACCAAATTTGTGTTTTTTTTAACTTTTATTACCTGCCCTTACTAACTCCTGGAATGGTGGGAGGAAGTTCTAGGATAAAATTAAGGGAGCAGACAGGCACCAATAACTGGGAATCCCCCCAGAGAAGGAGAGCAGTCCATCAGACGCTCAATCCTTCTCCGCTCCTGCCAACCCCCGGCAGCCTGTGCTCATTCCTGAACATAGGTCACCGGCATTGCATGAGGTAAGGCGACCAACACTTCTGCCCTCAGTGCCACCAGGATGACTATGCTCAATATTGATAGTATCACAGAACTAGACTCGAAGGCCATAGCCAACACTTTAAATAATGCATTCACAGATCTAAGCAGCATACTCCCCTCTGATTTCTTTGATGATGCCCCAAACCTGGATTTTGTAAGGGCAGGTAACAAAGCCCAAGCACACACCCCTTTCTACTTCAGAGCTGTTCCTAAAAGTGAGGCCAGGAAGTACATCCACAATGTGCTTTAAAAGACCAGATTCAGTGGGGATACACTAGACCTAAAACTCATTGCTCTTACCCTGGACAAAATTCTATTGCCACTAACTAAGTTACTGAATCTTTCGTTAAGACTATCTCAATTCCCACAAGTGTGGAAATCCATCTTAGTAATCCCAGTCCACAAAAGTGGTGATAGTGCACTTCATGAGAACTATCGTCCAATCTCCATTCTCCCCCAAGCACTCAACCTTATAGTGGCATATCAATTGGTTGAGTATCTAGAAAAATACCACTCCAATGCCCCCAGGAGCATAGGTTTAGGAAAGGGCATAGCACCACCACAGCACTACTTGAGCTCACCAGTTTTATCCACAATACTTTGGACCATGGCCAGTTAGCAGTTGCAGTCTTCATCGATCTATCGAAGGCTTTTGATATCTTAAACCATAACCTTCTTCTGGAGCAACTCACCAACTCAGAGCTCTCAATTGACACCACAAACTGGTTTAGAAGCTACTTATCCAATCAAACTCAACAAGTCAAGATTGCTGATGTTTTATCTGATTGCCAAGCGGTCCGCTCTGATGTCCCAAAGGGTCTATACCGGGCCATCCTCTGTTCAGCATCTTTCTCAATGGATTCCCTAGTTCTTGTCAAGACCAGATCCTGCTCTACACAGATGATGCTGTAATTTTCACGAAAAACCTGGATCCCAAATTCCTCGAACAACAACTGCAACACAGCTTTAACTCCATCGAAGACTGATTTAACAAACACAAACTTATTTTAAACTGCAAAAAAAACAAGTTAATGCTCTTCAATATCCCCCAAAATAAGCATAGATCTGACCCATTGACCATCATAAACACTACTGGCAGACAACTGGACAAAATTCCTCATTTCAATACCTAGGGGTCATCACTGATAGTACCTTATCCTATTCACAACACATAGAAAATGATACTTAAGCAGTCAATACTCAGATAGGACCTCTTTATAGGCACAAGCAGAGCCTTACTGCAGAAGCACTTAGATTAGCAATTCACAAATATGTGATCTCAGTTATTAACTATGGGCTGGTTGTCTATGGTTCCGCTGCTACTACACTCCTTTGACAGATTAGTACTGCACTAAACAAAGCCTTCAGGCTCCTTACAGGTGCAGCACGCCTCACAGATGTGCGATATCAATACCCAGGCAAGCTGGCTGCAAATAAAGGACCAAATAAAACACCAAACCTGCTTGCTGGCAAAGAAAATTAGTTTTGGACTCATGCCCCTTGGAGACCAAAAGTGTATAAACCCCTTCTATAACTCCCAAAATACTCCAGGATCAGATAATCAGCTCTTTGCTGTCCCATGCTTTTGCACAACACAAGGACAGTGTTTGTTTGCTTACAGATCCCCTTTATGGCTAAATTCACTACCCACTGACATCTCCTCAGCTACCAAATTGGGTCCTTTCAAATATAAGCTGTGTCAGCACCTCATGGCAAATAACGGCTGTGATTACATCAACTAATCCCTCTCAATACCACATTATTCTGATATCTACTGTGGATTTGCTGTCCCACTTAGCATTACCACAGCCACCCATTCCTAAGTTCACTCCCCCCTTCCCATTCATTTCACACTGTCTCCCTCACCCTTACCTACCTGCCACTTCACCCCTTTTCCCACTCTCCATCTCACGCATCCCTTTCTCCTGAACCTATCCCTTGTTTTCCTCACCACTTATTCCAATCCTTCCCCCAAAGTACAGGCTGCTACATGAAAGCCCATTTTGCTACTAACTCATCCCTGCTCAATACCATACTCACTGTAGCCTCCCCAGTGGTGCTGAGGGTTGAGGTGCTGGACAACACACCTCGCACCATGCCGGTGACCCAGGTTCAGGAGTGAGCTACGGTCTCCGGAGGCTGGCCGAGGAGGAGAGGATCGAGTGTCCAAAGACAGCGCTCCTCTCCTGGGATGCAGGAGGGATGCATCTCCCAGTGCTAGTGACACCCTACAAAGGCAGGGATCACTGCATTTGGGAGCGTTTGCAAAAAAGCAAGGGAAAGCGCTGTGGGTGGACATCTTTGCTGACGTGCCAGGAGCACGCACGCTGGCGCTAGATGCCACCCCACATCCTCAGCACTGGGAGGGGGGGAACACTGAAACAAGGAAACACCCAGCTCTGTGGGGTAGGCAACAGCACCTGACCCGCCTGCCCACCACTGGATCCCAACCACCCAGCCTTCCAGTTCTTACACCCGGGCCCTCACCTGCAGCTTGGTCAGTTTCTAAGAGTGCCCAAAGAGGAGGGGCAGCACCACCCCAGAGGGGTCAAGCCAGGGGTACTAGCTGCAGGGGGGGAGAGGAGGTTTGGAATGGGGAGACCTCAGGCAGGATGAGGCCAGGATGCCTGAGAGAGGCTCTGCAGGCTGCAACCGGAGGGGAAAAAGAGTTAAAAAAATACCGTACTTATAATGAAGTTTTTCCTTGCCTTCCCTTATCCCTCCTTCTTTCCCTCTCTCTTCTACATTTATCCCACCTCTATTATCCCATCCTGCTTCCCTACCTTATACACAATACCTACTTATGCTTGACAAAGCCTCACTGGCTGCTACTTTGTTTACGGCAACAATCTACATTTCTGTATACCTTCTCTAGACTCTTGTCTGGCATATGATGTACAATGACTGTACTTCTGTCTGCTTGTAACTCCTGATTCTTGGATATGTTGATGTTTTGTTAAGTTCTCAATTCAACCTGTAAACCTGTTGTATGTTGTTTCTGATATGGAACCTATGTAAAAGAGCTTTTATCTCAAAGGTGCTATCTGAGAATTCCAATAAAATAAATAAAATATTATGATTGTAAATGGTAGATGCTTGCACCATACCCGTCCAATTGTAACAAATGTTTTTATTGTGCTGATTTTTAAAATGTTGTATAGTTAGCCTTAATGGCTATACATTTTAATGTTCTAATGCACTTGAAATTTGACTGTGACATCATAAACATAGCATCAGGACATATTTAATCATTATGGAAGCTGAGTTTGAGCACCACTGTAAATAGCAACTTTGAGTTGATAAACTAGCAATTCATATGTAACCCCTTTGTTCCCAGGGGTTACTAGAATCCCACTTAGAATCAATGGCAGACAGGGAGATGCAGCTAGTGAAATGCTAGTTAAATGGATTTCACAGTGTCCCACTTTGTTTTTCAGTCTCAGCTGAGCTGGAGTGATGATGTCACTTTAGAATTGTCACAACAGAATAAGCCACATTGGAATGCTAGCTGGGGAGTTAGCTGTAGAATGTTGAGTTAGAGTTGAGTAGCCTGTAGAGTGGAGTTCATGGAGCAGTGCTGCAATAGGCAGCTCCTCAGTTTCTAGCTCTGACAGAGAGCTACCTCTGTAGTTTGGGTAGTTTGTTCTCACCCTAGAAGAAGAACATAGAGGACAGAGAGTGAAGTGGTGGAAACCATTCCAAGAGGGCCTTCCAGTGCCTCATCTTCAGAGGGATGGAAGTGGAATTTCAGGATTCAGGGGCAATCTCCTGGTCCAGCCTGGACTGTGTTGAAGCTGCCTGAGATTCATCTGCTCTCTTAGTACCCGAGACTTTTGTGTGGAAAAAGCCTTGGGGCACCTGCATTCCTGTGGTGAGTTTTTCTCTGTCAAAGGGACTCTGTCACCAAGACTGTTTCTGTTTAAAAGTGTCTTCCTACTATGAGGTCTGGAGAGAGACTTGCCAAGTACAGAACTTTTAGTTTGTTTTTGATTTAAAAGTGTCTGCTAAAGTGGGGGTCTAGTGAAGAGACATTGCCAATTACAGAACTTTTAACTTGATGACACCTCAGAGGTGTCTAAAGTAGTATGTTAAATGTAAAAAGACATTTCAAGATAGCATCAACAAGTTTTCTGAGAAGGGTGTTATTAACCAGATGAATGGCCAAGTATAAATTTGGAAGTAAAAGGTGGGAGACCCCGCTATCTGGAGTAACCATGTTTACCTCTCTGGGTTCAGTTTGGGCACCTTTGTTTTCTTTCAGTGCATTTGGCCAGTGCCTGAAGAAAATAGTTTACCCAGACATGGGTTGGATTTTCTGTGAGCCTATATGTGCTCTTGGGTGGTCAAGGGTGCCACCAGTAATTCCTCATGAAATATGGGGAAAGTATCCTATTACTGGCTGAGGGTGCCTAGTCAAGGGAAGTGTACCAGTTCTGGCTGTGGGTGGTAATTTCCATTCAGAAACAGAGGTTGTTCGCTGTTTCCATTTCAGAACCTGAGGTTTCACTGTGTGTGTTCTCTGTACCTGAGTAATCTGCATTACCAGTGGGAGTAGCCCTGTGGGGGTCCATCTTCGCTTTGTGATTATTCTGTGTATGTGAATAAAAGCCACACTCTAGAATCCCAACATGGTTTGGATAGTACTGTTACTGCTTCCACTGTGTCTGGATTTACTTGGGTGCCCCTGACCAGAGGTACAAACCTAGCATAATTGTGAGCAAATGTTTTCTCCCAGGGACCCAGGTTAATGGCCATGGTAAATGACCCCCCCAGGTGTGAGCCAGGTAGTTGCCACACTTGGTTTGCCTGTCTGAGGATGGCAGGCTCCAAAGTAAAAGTACTGGTAAACTGAACTGTTGTAGTGACAACCCCCATCCCTCTCATTGGTGTCATGTGTGAGAGAAGCAACCCTGCTAGTTGAATAAGGGGGACTGGTGGGGGGAGGGTACAAAATGGAGGCACAGCTGAGGATGTGTTTTGGATTTGGGAGAAAACAAGAGATGTTTGCTCAGATTGTGGCTAGCATTTTTTCTCTCTGGCAGTTGGTAGGCCAAAATCGGAAGCTTTGAGCATAAGGAGTTTGCCCAGAGAAGTGTCATCCTTATGTGCCGTTGTGTGCCTCATGTTCATATGCTGTTATGAATGCGCCAATGTTTACCAAGGAGCTGTAAAGCCAGATTGTGTGTGCCTCTTGTCCTGCATCAAAAAGAACGTTTGCCAGCTTTAATTTTTAAGTTGTGACAAGAAGAAGTATTGTGAACTGTGGAAAACAAAGAGACATTTGTGCCCTGAAAGTTTAAAATGCTTGTTGTGTGAACTGGGTGAGTCACTAGAGAAATTGCCATGAGAAATGGTTACAAATGATGCTCCCACCGTGGAGTTACAGTTGAAAAGAAAAAAGTCATTTTGCAATTTTAATTTTTCCTGCTCGACGATTGCCGTGGAGGAGAAGAGCACAAGAAAAGAGAGAGGCTCATTTGCATAGTGTCGAGTGACTGATGAGACTGCAATCATTCCCACCCCCAAGCCAGCTTCAGAGTGCTACCCAGTGTTCGAGAGGGAGAGAGAGAGTGGTGTGTGAGCTGGCTAGCCTGGAGGATCGTCGCAATGACTGTAAACATTCTAAAAGTTAAAATAACAGACTTTTCTGTACTAAATCAGGCTCAACTTGTATTCCGATTGACTGGGGAGAAAGCATGGTGTTTGTAGGGACAATCAGCAGGGTCACCAGCCCGTTTCAACTCAGAGGCCTTCCAGGATCAGCTGCAGGCCAAGAATTTCCATCAAAAACTAGCTACTGATTCAGTGAGTACCATTCAGCAAAACTGAGCTCAAACTGTGTGTGATTTTTCAATATCCAGTTGGATCTGTGTGTAAACAGTGTGACTGTTTTGTAAAGAAGGACTGGGTAAAGTAATCAAACCCAAGCAAGAATTCTGAGCATTAGACTGTGAGCACTTATTACGGATTCAGCAACATGAAATTTTCAGAGAAAACAGAGAGACTGTGAGTTGTATGACAGGCTGCAACAAACAGGCAATCCTGTTCAAGAAATACTATGGCTTTAGTGACTTTAAGAAAGTAAAAGTGATTGAAAGCTAATGGTAAAGACCTAGAAAATCATATAGATGTTCTGAGGAAGCAAAACAATGCAGTCTGTGCAGTTTGAGTAAAATGTATCAGTATGTAGTAAATCAGATGCACAGTGGCTTGCATCAGATGGAGATTGGTGATGCGCCAGGACTGCTGCCACCACCATTACAGGGTGGGGCAGAAATGTAAACACAGCAGCAGGGAGCCATTTTGTGAGACTGTTCCAAGTAGAGTCAACTCAGTAATAACAGTGAAGGTTTGTGTGTTTTTCTGCAGTCATGACTTCGGGAACATCCCACTACCTGGACATGCTTGTTGAAGAGGTTGCCAAGCAGAAAGAAATAGAGAAATGTTTCTATGGTGGAAGTTTGCCTCCTCATGTTGCGATTCCAGGATACCCAGTGATTGTATGCATAATGTTCCATAAGGCTGGAAGGGATGTTTTCATGATTCCTCACTGTTCAGGGTGCTTAGAGAAGCAAGGTCTAACTAGTGTACCTAAGATTCATTTGGCTCCCACATGGACAAAACTTCAAGATCCTGCAAGTAGCAGCACACAGCACCAGGTCCAACCTGTTGGGGCAGGCCCAGCAGAGTGTGGCACAAAGGAAGAGGGTGTAGATGTACTAGCAGAGCAGAGTCCTCATGATGCCTCTATGCCTGTGTCACAGATGGACAGTGCAGAGGAGGAATCAGTGAATCCATGGAGAGATGGTCCTAGTCCTAGCCTCATGGTAGAGGATGAGATTCGAGAAACCCTAGATTGGGAGGTGTCTACCTCTGCACCCAGTGAAGAGTAGATTGTCTTGGGAGTGAGGATGACTGCTCATTCCTGGACCCAGGTACTAAGTGAGGAGGAGGAATAGGACTGAGCTATGTATCTTTACGATGAAGATTCTAGTCCACAGTCTCAGGCTCTTGCCTCAGAGGAACCAGAAGAAGAAGAAGTTGGGACTCCACAGCCCTGCCCCCAGAGGAAGGGGTCAGGGACCAGTTCTACATCGCTTTGAGTATGTGACACTGGCAGAACCAGGACTGGCTGCTCCCAAGCCAGGCTGGGGGTCACAGACTAATGAAGAGTAGTAAAGAGGAAAGACTGGTTCATAGGAAGGCAAACAAGATCTATGGAATGTCCTTTCCTACCTTTCATCAGAGAGTCTGGGAGGAGATTGAGAAAAACAGGAAAGCCTGGCTAGTGGAAGATGCAATCAAAAACCTGCATTCAGGTGCAACTCGATATGTCAGAGACAAACTGATATGAGACAAACTCAAGTTTTGGAAGTTGAGCAGGACACTGTTCATAGACACTGTATGTTTTATGGATGATAAAGGAAACAAGACTTTCCATAATGCGAATTATGAACGCCCAGATGGGGTAATAAATCTTGCACCTGGCCCACTGTGGTTCTACCCTCAGTGTAACTAGCATCCTATGAATGTGCCCATGCCTACCAAGTAGAAAGCAGAGCAGTGGTAACTAGTGCTACCATCCAGCCATTGCCCTACGCATGGTGTTCCACCAGTCTGGTATTCCAGAATCTAAAGGTGCATCAAGATTCATCAGCCTTGCAGTATGCCTTCCAGTTCCATCGCCTGGCCTTCCAGATGACATCAGCCAGAGATTACATCAGCCCAGCTGTTTCCTGATTCATCACCTGTGATTTCGGATGACATCAGTCCAGCTGTTCCTTTCCTGTTCCAAGGTTCCATCTCCTAGATGATGTCGGCCAGAGATGACATCAACCCAGCAACTTCCAGTTGTAACAAGCTGGGGAGCAGGGTGAGACCCACTGTTACGTGATTTAATATTATACTTACAAATAGTTATAAAAGACTTAGACAACAGCCTCGGAGAGCAAATTTGATTTGATTTATTTTAACAGTGCTTCGCCATCTAGTTACATTGAATGATGGTTCATCTCTCTCTTTGATGCTACACAGAGCATCTGCTTATATAGCATAGTTACAAGTCAGGAACCGCAAAAACTGCAATTTTTGTTTAGACATTCGATCATAATATTACACATCATATTTTGTCACTAGTTACTAGCTAGGCTAACTAATACATAGGTTTACTTGCTACCTCTTACATACAATGTAAGTTCCTTATTTTGTGCCTGCATTGTGTTTTTGCAACCTATCTTGTAGTTTTGTAACTTGCTACTATCTGTATCAGCAATTCTTTATATAACTTTTAAAAGGTCAATTTCATATTATGCCTGAAGATGGCAGCATTGTCTTATTAGCAGCATTGTTTTATAGCATTGCACTGAGATACACTCAAACTAATCCATTTAGGTATTTTTCTTAGTAAAATCTTGGTAACTGTAAGGATTCAGCACTGAATGCCTTTTTAATGTTAACCAGGAAATAAAAAGGGTGTTTATTTCCTAGCATGCACTAATAGGTAATCACAAACAAACACCACTGTTAGATCTCTGTTATACTTGCTCTCCTTGATTGTGTGTTATGTGAATGTCTACCTTACAAAGCCATTTCACCGAGGTGCTGTCATGGTTCCCCATGACCCCCTTGGCACTATATTCACCCTGTAAGGTCTCCTGGACCAGATAGTGCCACAACTCCTTATGGCTCAACTGGCACAGGTTAATCTTACTGTGCTGGCCAATTCAAGGTCACATAATCTGTATGCTGTCACAGCTCCCTGTGACTACATGCTGACGACTAACCTTTCTTTTGCAGTTTGTTTAAACCAATACAAGTATTAGTGGGTAATATCAGCAATTACTAGCAGCAACATGCTGTGAAACCTAAAGATTGATATTGGTAAAGTATGGCTATTGAAGAGATGTATCCATACATTGGCTAGATAGGTAGTTTTCATAGTTTGATATATGTCAGTATTTGTTCTTAGAATCAAATATAAATGGCTATAATTAAAAAAGAAAAGGACATTGCATTTTCATAACCCTCCTACCTCATAACATGTATCCTCATGCATCTGGGTTTATGATATCAGTTCTGATTGGTCCACATACTGACATTTGGAAAATGCAGACATTAAACCCTATTAATAACTTTTAGCTAACGGTCACAAGATAGAAAATGCAGAAGTTGACATTTAACAAAACAGAAACTGTCAGCAACTTTAAGACATGTCTTATGACAAACCTCATGTTAGTATTTTTTAATAGTAAAAATAATCTCTAGCCTATGTGCTGAACATAAACTTAATAATGGTCTTTGTTTAAACATAATATGGTCATTTACCAATAAATAGAACTTGTTTTGACGGTATACACAATATCACACTTACAGAACTTGCCCTGTGGCCTACTTGCATGGGCATGTATCACTAGTTTTTCATGAATCACATTATACAGGTATGTGAGGGATCTGTCAAGCCTGAATGTGCTGTATCCATCCACTTTAGCTTGCTAACAATATACAGTTATACACATCCTATGCTTTAGTACTAGACACATTATTATAGAAGGCAAACAATTATAAATTACCTCTTTATCCTTTATATTACATTATGGAAAAGCAACAATTATTGTGCATTAGGACACAATTATAGTAAATTGTGGGACAATTAAAGACCAAACCTGACCTTTATTTAAAGCTTAGGATTGGTCAGTCACATTAATAGGCACATACTGTTACAATCCCCCCTTATGCGACTGTACAAGCCGACAACATTTACAAACTCTTTTGTTTTTAACATGAGTCACTTTATTGACAAGGTCTTAACATTCACATATTTTTCCTTCACATGCCAGTTTGGTTATTACTTTTGTTTGGTTTGCAGTGCATCCACTTTGTGAGTTAGTTTAAAATCAGGTTGGGCTTGGTCCCATGGTCCTTCTGATGTATTAAACAGGATGGCACATAGTGTAATGAATGTTGGACTTGTCTTAAGGACTTCTAGCATTACGTCGCCACGACTGTCCATGCAGGTGTGGAGATTCTTGCCTCCTACACATATGCCATAAATGTCAATGCTTAGCAGACCACTGTGAGCCCCATTGTTTTGTGCTTGCCAAAAGTATGACACGGTGACCTTTGTTTTATTATTGTCACACATGCTTGCTGTCCATGCAGGCCAAGCGAGACCAAGTAAGATGTAGGCACTGATGATGGTATCCTTCTTCATTTTATCAGTAATTGTTGTATATCTAGGAAGAAAGATCAAATGCAGTATCAATGTTTACTCAGTCTTATCTGATACCTTTTTTACACTGATCTACATGTATCCAAAGTTCTGGTCTGACTCCTTTACTTGTACGTCTGACATATAGTGCAGTGTCACCTAATTTCTTGACAACAGTATATGGTCCTAGCCAATTAGCATCTTTCCATGGCTGTTTTTGCTCCCAGTTTTGGACCATCACAGTGTCTCCCTTTTTGATTGGTGGAACCCACCAATGGTGCGGCTCCCTGTACAGTAAGTTTTTTTGTTTGCCCAAGCCATGTTTTGGGCTGCATATCTTAAGTAGCTCTGCAACTGTGTCTGTACATCATTTAAGAACTTCTCACGTTTAACTCTGTCAGTGACAGGGGTACTAGGAGGCGGCACATCTGCTGAGTGTGTCAACCACATCTTCCTCCCTGTCATTAGCTCATAGGGGGGAGAGTCCAGTACTTACTTGGACTGTGCCCCTAATGGCCATCAATACACCTGTTAAATGATCGACCCAGTCTTTCCCTGTGTCCATTACACACTTTTTTAAGGCATTTTTCAATGTTCTGTTCATTCTTTTTTACCATGCCTGAGGACCGTGGATGGTATGGTAGGTGAAACCTTTGCTAGATGCCAATAAATTTGCATAAATTTGCCATGACCTTATTCACAAAGTATGTTCACCTGTCAGATTCAATTATGTTTGGGAATCTCCATCTTGAACAGACTTGTGTATACAATATTTTTGCTGTGGTCACAGCTGTGTTATTTGTAGTGGGAAATGCTTCTACCCATTTGGAAAACATATCAATGATGACTAGGAGATATTTGTACCCCCCTTTGCCATTGGCAGGGGCCCTACATAATCAATTTGGAGGGTATCCCAAGGCCCCTCTGCCAAGGGCAACCTTTGTAATTTTGGTTTGCCTCTTTTTGGGTCTTGTTGTAAGCAGACCAAACATTGTTTTAGTATATATTCTACTGATTCCCTTAATTTTGGCCACCAGTATTTGCTGGTTACTATTTCAGAGGTCTTCTGGACACATCCGTGGCCAGCTAGCCTGTGATTTTCCATGACTATATCATGTCTGAGGTCTGATGGTGGGATCCATTTTAAGGTCCCCCCTTTGCCCTGGTTGTCCTTTAGGGCTTGGATCTTATCTTGGATCCACGGGTCTTTTTGTTGGACTTCAGTAATGTTTAAAGGTTTTTCTGGTGGCGCCTCAATTTTTGAAGAGGTGACCCCCTCATTTTCTGATTCCCTTCCATGGTGGCCCCACTTGGGCTTCCGTTTTTGCATACTGATCTGCTACGGCATTACATTGTTCCTCTATGGTGGAGTTTTTTGTAATAACATATGCTTTTACATTTTGTGTTGCGATTCTGCCTGGGTTTTTTTTTAGCTTCCTCCAGGATAGCCTGCAATAACTCTTTGTGTTTTACATGTGCACCAGTGGCTGTTTTTATGCCTGTGTTTGCCCATATGTGTAGCCATATGGTTAGTGACCTTAATGCAAATTGTGAGTCTGTGTGGATGGTTAGGTGCCTATTAGGCCTGGCTATTATGGCCTCATAGATGGCTACCAGTTTTACAAATTGAGAGGACTGTCCTGGTTCTAGTTTGACCAGTATTCTCTGTTGGTCTAAGGGTATGGAGTCTGGCATATGGTGGCACGCTGGTGAAAAATACACTGCTGCCCCAACATGAAAGCTCCCATTATCCCAATACCTTGACCCATCCACAATGATTTGCTGACTGCCGCCCTCGTCTTTCCATGAATGGTGACAATGCACGAATTTACTCTTTTACCTCTCTACAGTCATGCAGAGCCCTTTCATATTGTGCATACTCTAACATATGGGGTGTTTGTAGTTTTTGTACAGAGATATTTCTAGTTTGTATGGCTAGCAGCCACCTTGCTTGTCTGGTTAGACTTACCCCTTGGACTTGATTTTCCAGGAGTAATTTTAATGGTGTGTGTGTAGTTTGTACTATTACTGGGTTAAATTTTGTTAGTGGTTCACTGGCCTGTAATGCCCAGGCAATTGCTAACACTGCCTTTTCACAGGTATCAAATCCTTGTTTTACTTTGGTTAGCTGCCTACTGAGATAGGTGACTGGCATTAGCTTTTGTTTTTTAGTGTCTCCTGATTTACCTGCCTGTACTGCCTTTTGCTTGTAAACTCTTTCTTTATTCCTTAATAGGGGATATTGCCCCTCCAAGTGATTCCTCGTGGCTCGAGACATGGCGATGCCAGTGGCTGTCATGCCTTTAGTTGTGACTGGGGCTGCCTTTACCCTTTCTTTTATTCCTTCTTCTACATACTCTTTTCCCTTTTCTCACCTTCTGCTACCTTTACTTGTTTTAACTGGTACTCCATTAGCAGGTTTTTAAACTAGGTAACCTTTTTGGTTTGTTTCCCAAATTCAAATCTAAGTCTTCTCTGCTCTTCTGCTGCTTCCTGGTTTTGATGTTCCGATTTTATCTCTTTAAATGAGAGGTCCTTATTCAGGCATGCTACCTCTATACTGAGTCTCTGGATTTCTGTTTGTAATTATGCTATCTCTTGTTTACGCTTACCTCTCTCTAATTGCAATTGTTGCTGTGCCCTTTGTTTCTCTTCAATTGCTGTCACTTTTTCTGTATTGTTTTTATCTAGGTTTTGCCTATGCTGTTGGTTGGTTAGGCACAGCCTATGGCTTAACTCTTGGCACCACTGCCATAGTCGTTGGACTGCATTAGCTGTCCTTTCTTTGTTGTCTTTAGTGCTTGTATTTCTACTTATTACTAGTTTATTAAAATGTTCCCTTGCTGATGATTCCAAGGGTGCCCCTTCATAAGTTCCTAGTTTACAGTATTTTCTAGGTAATTATGTAGTTTCTTTTCCATGACTCCTGTCACACAATTGGCACTATCTGTCACATCTTAGCATTAAGAGCTAGATTCCCTATTTTGAGACTTACCTTTGACTGCTTGTTCTGATTACTACTCACCTCCTCCTGCAGTAGTGGTGAGGTTCACTCGGACAAGTCTTAAGACTACACTAGGGGCTGCCTTGCAAGCCTACAGTCTCCTTAGACACAGATTAGCTACAGCTTTACCAATGACACTTAGTCTCACCTATCTTTTTCTAAGATTCGTTATAACAGTCAGGTTATACGTTACCTAGGAGCTTCGGCTGCCTGGAAGGTGAACAGTCTTTCTGGTATCTTGGTTCTACAGTACTGTATGATCGGCTTGATTTCTTACTCAGTGGAGCGTCTAATAGAGGCTATGTCTCTTCTTTAAAAGTTTGGTTAAAAAATTGTTCAAACATACCCCTCTTTAAAACCATGGCACCAATTGTAACAATCTGGGGAGTGGGGTGAGACCCACTGTTACGTGATTTAATATTATACTTACAAATAGTTATAAAAGACTAAGACACAGCCTCAGAGAGAAAATTTGATTTGATTTATTCTAGCAGTGCTTCTCCATCTAGTTACATTGAATGATGGTTCATCTCTCTCTTTGATGCTATGCAGAGCATCTGCTTATATAGCATAGTTACAAGTCAGAAACAGCATAAACTGCAATTTTGGCTTAGACATTCAATCATAATATTACACATCATATTTCGTCACTAGTTACTGGCTAGGCTAACTAATACATAGGTTTGCTTGCTACCTCTTACATACAATGTAAGTTCCTTATTTCGTGCCTGCGTTGTGTTTTTGCAACCTATCTTGTAGTCTTGTAACTTGCTACTATCTGCATCAGCAATTTGTTTTATAACCTTTATAAGGTCAATTTCATATTATGCCTGAAGATGGCAGCATTGTCTTATTAGCAGCATTGTTTTATAGCATTGCACTGAGATACACTCAAACTAATCCATTTAGGTATTTTTCTTAGTAAAATCTTGGTAACTGTAAGGATTCAGCACTGAATGCCTTTTTAGCGTTAACCAGGAAATTAAAAGGGTGTTTATTTCCCAGCATGCACTAAAAGGTAATCACAAACAAACACCACTGTTAAATCTCTGTTATACTTGCTCTCCTTGATTGTGTGTTATGTGAAAGTCTATCTTACAAAGCCTTTTCACCCAGGTGCTGTCATGGTTCCCCATGACCACACTGGCACAATATTCACCCTGAAAGGTCTTCTGGCCCAGACAGTGCCACAACTCCTATGGCTCAACTGGCACAGGTTAATCTTACTGTGCTGGCCAATTCAAGGTCACATAATCTGTATGCTGTCACAGCTCCCTGTGACTACTTACTGCTGACTGACCTTTCTTTTGCAGTTTGTTTAAACCAATACAAGTATTAGTGGGTAATATCAGCAATTACCAGCAGCAACATGCTGTGAAACCTAAAGATTGATATTGGTAAAGTGTGGCTATTCAAGAGCTGTATCCATACAGTGGCTAGATAGTTAGTTTTCATAGTTTGATATATGTCAGTATTTGTTCTTAGAATCAAATATAAATGTCTATAATCAAAAAATAAAAGGACATTGCATTTTCATAACCCTCCTACCTCATAACATGTGTCTTCATGGATCTGGGTTTATGATATCAGTTCTGATTGGTCCACATACTTTAAGCAGATACAAAATATATTTTTGCAATGTCTCTGATAAACTGACATTTGGAAAATGCAGACATTAAACCCTATTAATAACTTTTAGCTAACGGTCACAAGATAGAAAATGCAGAAGTTGACATTTAACAAAACAGAAACTGTCAGCAACTTTAAGACATGTCTTATGACAAACCTCATGTTAGTATGCTTTAATAGTAAAAATAATCTCTAGCCTCCGTGCAGAACACAAGCTTGATAATGGTCTTCTTTTAAACATAATATGGTCATTTACCAATAAAGAGAACTTGTTTTGACCATATACATAATATCACACTTACAGAATTTTCCCTGTGGCCTACTTGCATGGGCATGTATCACTAGTTTTTAGTGAACCCATTATACAGGTATGTGAGGAATCTGTCAAGCCTTAATGTGCTGTATCCATCTACTTTAGCTTGCTAACAATATACAGTTATACACATCCTATGCTTTAGTACTAGACACATTATTATAGAAGGCAAACAATTATAAATTACATCTTTATCCTTTGTATTACGTTATGGAAAAGCAACAATTATTGTGCATTAGGCCAAAATTATAGTAAATTGTGGGACAACTAAAGACCAGACCTGGCTTTTATTTAATGCTTAGGATTGGACAGTCACATTAATAGGCACATACTGTTACACCAGTCATCCATATTGTCATTTCCAGAAGATTTCCACCCAGCTGTATCCTAAAAATGCTGCCAGGGAGTCTTCGGCTGGAGATCCTGGTGCTGTTCCATTTTTCATTCTTCAAGGGACTGGTAAGTCCAGACTTTTCTTACTTTATTGACATTTCAATACACATCCTACACCTGGCAGACTACAGACTGTTGAACTGTCCACAGAGACGCTCCCCTTTGGGACTACAGTACTTCAAGAACTGTGCTTCACTGGGCTCCAGCCTAGGAGAGACTCTTTCATGAACCCTGCCTTCAGGCACTGTTTGTCACTAGTTGGGACATTTAGGGCATTCAGTCCCCAAAAGGTGTATTGTTCATAATGTTGATATTTTCTAATGTTTTATACTTCTCTACCTTTTCCAAAAAAATATATTTTTGGGATTCTCCAGTGTTTTAATGGAAAGGGTTATGGTCGTGTACTGTGTTTGCAGATTTGTGGTGTGTTTTTGTCTTTTCTCTTTCAGGTGAATCCTGATGAAGAAAGAAGAGAAGACAAGAAGAGGAATGGAGGGACTCATCGAAGTTCCTTTGTGCTTTAAAGTGTTTTTTAAAGTACAGTGCAGTTTTTAACATGTGTTAACATTTTCCTTCCATAGGTGTATGTAACCCCTCACCCCTGCCTTTTTACTAAAATGACAGGTGGCATGCTGTTGGCGTTGGCAGCAATACCTGGTGGGGACCTGGGTTCAGGGAGGATGAGGTTACCTGGCACAAGAGGACCTAGGTTTGGTTACTCTGCACAGGGGTACCCAAGTAAATCTGACTACAGGAAGCAATAACTGTAATGTCCAGAACCAGGATTGGGATTTTTTAGTGTGGCTTTTATTCATAACTAGCTGAACATAACAAAGCATAGATGGACCCCCAAGGGGCTACGTTTTACTGATAATGCAGATTAGAGACTACAAGGCGGTCCACTTAAAGAATGAACCCATTTCTACTAATTTCAGGCTCTGGACCCACCAGGCACACAGCCCAAACTTACATGCACTTTGGATACACAGCCCAGCTGGCCCGGCTCCCCTGCTGGCCACTTGACTGACGGTCCATTTAAAGGATGAACCCATTTTACTTGTTGTGGCTCCCCACACCACTTAGAGTCTGCAACCCCTAGAGAGATTTCCTTCTTACTTTCTTCTGACTCCCATCACACAAGGAGAATTCTTTTCCCAAGTTGTGGCTCCCCACACCACTTAGAGTCTGTGACTCCTAGAGAGATTTTCCAATTTGCAACCCACGTCTGGGTACCTTCCTCATCACTGGCCAGGCGCATGAGGCAAGTAGCAATCACAGAAGAAATCCGTAGAGGTGGACCTGGTTACTAAAGATGGGGGGTGTTCCCACCTCCAGCTCCCACAGCCCATATCCAACCATTTCTCTGGACAAACAGAAACTAAAACTTCAAAATGTAGATTAAATGGTGGATGACCTGTAGCACCCCCTCTACAACATTACTTGAATCCATAAAGACTTTAGATTTTTACACTACTCCATTTGTTTGTCCTAGTACAATAGGCCTCCCAAATAGTAGTTCACATCCCAGCTTTCTTCACATTTTCCAAACTGAAGAAACATATAGTTTGCCCTCTCAAATTAGACCAAAACACTCACTCTTTCGTTGCAGGTGCCCCACAGGTGAAGTACAACTTCTTTCACTTTTATCAGACCAAAAACAGAAACTGTAAAAAGGCAGCTTTATTCCTGTAGTAAAAATTAGGGGATTGTCCCTGGAATCCACAGAGGGATACTTTACTGCACTGAGACCTGGACAGCGGTCTCCACCACTTGAAACTGGACACTGATCTTCTCACACAGAAGGTAAACAAAAGACACTTCCTTCTCCCAAGGAGGTAAACAGAAAAACTCCCTTCCTGCTTGACAATAAACAGGAAACTGACTTTGAAAACTCCCAAAGTTCTATCTCACTCCCTCTGCTGCAGATTCCAATGTGGCTTATGCAGCTGCGACAGTTCTATGGTGATGTCATCTCTCAGTCTCAGCTGAGACTGAGAACAGAGTGAGACAGTGTGAAACCCATTTAACTGGAGTTTCACAAGCTGCCTTCCCTGCCTACCACTAGGTCTTACTGGGATTCTAGTAACCCTGGGTAACAAGGGGTTACATGTAGTTGTGGAGGAGTGTGGGAGTGTAATGCTTGTGTATAGTGTTAGCTCTGGGGTGATTGATTTGCAGGTGTCCAGGGATGGGGAAGGTTTCCCTGTTTTGGGTAGGTTTTTGTTTTGGTTAGATAGGTTTTCCCTAGATGGCTATGGGGATAGACAGGCTGTGGTCCTGACCTGCAGTAGGGTCCGCAGTGCTGGTCTATTAGGGTTGTGTCTGGACAGTTCTTCCAGGGTCACTGGTTACCATGGTTACCATAGTAAGATAATAGTGTAGGGGCTGATGCATCATCCAATGGCCTCTGTTCCCTTAATGTTGCCTGCCTGTGCCTGGCACAAGGTAGGAGAGGGCCTAATCACCTCTCTCCATAGGTAGCACATAAGGTAGATGGTCTAGTGCTGGGTAGGCAATGACTGAAGACAGTCATTTTCCTGGCTGAGGGTAGGTGTAATCCCCTTGTTCCCAGGGGTTACTAGAATCCCACTTAGAATCAGTGGCAGGCAGGGAAAGGCAGCTAGTGAAATCCTAGTTAAATGGATTTCACAGTGTTTCACTCTGTTTTTCAGTCTCAGCTGAGCTGGAGTGATGATGTCACTTTAGAATTGTCACAGCAGCATAAGCCACATTGGAATGCTAGCTGGGGAGTTAGCTGTAGAATGTTGAATCAAACTTAGGAAGTCTGTAGAGTGGAGTTCAAGGAGGAGTGCTGCAGTAGGCAGCTCTTCAGTTTTTAGCTGTGACAGAGAGCTACCTCTGTAGTTTCAGTAGTTTGTTCTCACCCTAGAAGAAGAACATAGAAGACAGAGAGTGAAGTGGTGGAAACCATTCCAAGAGGGGTTTCCAGTGCCCCATTCATGGAGGGATGGGGGGAATTCCAGGATTCAGGGGCAGTTCCCTAGTCCAGCCTGGACTGTGTTGAAGCTGCCTGAGAGTCATCTGCTCTCTGAGTACCAAAGGCTTTTGTGTGGAAAAAGCCTTGGGGCACCTGCATTCCTGTGGTGAGTTTTTCTCTGTCAAAGGGACTCTGTCACCAAGACTGTTTCTGTTTAAAAGTGTCTTCCTACTATGAGGTCTGGAGAGATACTTGCCAAGTACAGAACTTTTAGTTTGTTTTTGATTTAAAAGTGTCTGCTAAAGTGGGGGTCTAGTGAAGAGACATTGCCAATTACAGAACTTTTAACTTGATGACACCTCAGAGGTGTCTAAAGTAGTATGTTAAATGTAAAAGACATTTCAAGATAGCATCAACAAGTTTTCTGAGAAGGGTGTTATTAACCAGATGAATGGCCGAGTATAAATTTGGAAGTAAAAGGTGGGAGACCCCGCTATCTGGAGTAACCATGTTTACCTCTCTGGGTTCAGTTTGGGCACCTTTGTTTTCTTTCAGTGCATTTGGCCAGTGCCTGAAGAAAATAGTTTACCCAGACATGGGTTGGATTTTCTGTGAGCCTATATGTGCTCTTGGGTGGTCAAGGGAGCCACCAGTAATTCCTCATGAAATATGGGAAAGTCGCCTAGTACTGGCCGAGGGTGCCTAGTCAAGGGAAGTGTACCAGTTCAGGCCATGTGTGCCAATTTCCATTCAGAACCAGAGAGTGTTCACTGTTTCCATTTCAGAACCTGAGGGTTCGCTGTGTGTGTTCTCTGTACCTCAGTAATCTGCATTACCAGTGGGAGTAGCCCTGTGGGGTCCATCTTTGCTATGTGATTATTCTCTGTGTATGTGACTAAAAGCCACACTCTAGAATCCCAACCTGATTTGGACAGTACTGTTATTGCTTCCATTGTGTCTGGATTTACTTGGTTACCCCTGACCAGAAGTACAAACCTAGCATAATTGTGTGCAAATGTTTTCTCCCAGGGACCCAGGTTGATGGCCATGGTAAATGACCCCCCAGGTGTGAGCCAGGTAGTTGCCACCCTTGATTTGCCTGTCTGAGGATGACAGACTTTGAAGCAGAAATATTGGTAAACTGAACTGTTGTAGTGACAACCTCCATCCCTCTTGTTGGCACCATGTGTGAGAGGAGCAGCCCTGCTAGTTTAACAAGGGGGGCCAGTTGGGGGGAGATTATACATAGTATTCTTTTTCTTTTGCCCTGCTTAGTAAGCCAGTAACGAGCATCACTAATGGAATATTCAAATGATCCCATACAATGAAGGAAAGTACCTGTACAGAGTAGATATTTACAAAAAGGCATGTAAAACTACTATAATCACAACAAATATGCTTAACGGCTATGTTTTCTATTATTTTTACCATTCTGTTGTTAACAGTTGAGTAAATCTTTCACATAATTCAGTACTTAAAGCATTTGACTTATTTTCCAGTGGACATTACAGCTGCTGTCTGTGATATCACAGTCTGTTTTCATGGAATGCACTACAATGTAATAAACAAAGGCACTATGATGTTAGTTGAAGCACAGTCACATGTTTTCATGAAAGCATTTTTAACATTTTTAATAGGGTACCAAGATGAGTTATACATCCTGGAAAATAAATTTAAAATTCCAAGAAAATGTATTTTCAAGTGAATTGTAAATATATATAGTATTGTTTTAATGAATAAGCACAGTAAGGTAGACACCTGTCCTCTAAGGAGCAACATGATATTTGTATTTTTATGGCAGGCTGTGCAAGATACACACTGATTTCACAACTACAGACTAAGAAATGCAACTGACACCACTTCAAGAGAGTTCAAATTCAACACAGCATGGTTGATGTTAACAAACTGTCACCAATAAGTTCTGTGAAAGAAGAATATTGCAGTCAGTGCTGTAGATATGGATGGGTAATTGACTGAGTGAATTTTTGGTGGTCATGTCATTCCTTAATCATGATGTGTGGCCCAAGCACTAAAAGGAATTTTTAAATTCACTTTGGGTGCAACAAGCTGATGATCTGTAGCTGATTTCAGTGAGACATGGCAGAACAGAGATCAATAAGCATTAAGCAACAAAGTATACTAGGGAATTTTGAGTCAGATAGTGAAAAACTGCCAGCAGAAACATACTACTATTAATACATTCATCAATGGCAACCAATTCTTATCCTTCTAGACTTATAGAGTATGTGAGTCCACAGGCTGGTGCATATTAAATGCTACATTGCTGTAATGTAATTTAGGTAATTTAAGAAGAAATAAATACATGGATTGTAATATCCATGGAGTGACATTTGTAAGATTATGTCCTCACGCTGATTATTTCTCATTTATAGTTTGTTTATGGAAATGATATTCTGCAGTACGTGACATTCACAGTTTAATTCTGTCTAATGCTATTTTGTCAAGCATGAGAGAATTACTACTAACATAGTTTTTTTTCTATAAACTGATACAGAATAATGCAGCACATGATTAAGGACAAGGTTACTTTTCACCCCCTCTTAGCAAAGCTTTTTAAGGGGAAGATCATGCCAAATCAACATATACACACTCTTCAAAGAGGTGACCACAGAAGGGCCACAGTATATAGTCTATTTGGACTTCAGCAAGGCCTTTCACAATAAGTTGCATGATAAGCTTCTGGTTAAAATGCACTGGTGTGATGTATATGAGGCATACACAAGGTGACTTGAGAACTGCCTTGGGGGCATGGAGGAAAGAGTTGTGGTTCCTGAGCATTACTGTATGGGGAGAAAGGTTTTCCCACTGGCACTCCACAGGGATTGGTTGGGGGACCACTGCTTTCAACATTTATAGTACATTGCCAAAATGGAATCTGCTGTCTCAAGCAGGTTGATTAAAATTGCTGATATCACTAAGCTGGCCAGGGTGGTGAACTCTCTTGATGATGGGAACAAACCTCAGGAGAACATGAAGAAGCAGGAAGACTGCTTGATCTCTTGGATTCTTCGCTTCAATGTAGGCAAACACAAATTGCTACACTTGGAGAGGACAAACACAGACCAACACAATGTGTTGGGCTCCTCTTTCTATAGTGGCAGAGGAAAATATACCTGGAGTAATAATAGCTAAAGGATAAAGCATGGCATGCAGTCTGTGGCTACTACCAAATGGATGGAAGAATGCTGGGGTGGATAACAATTGGGTGACCAGAAGAGAAAGTACTCATACTACTTTACAAGTTCCTGGCCATGCTCCTCCTAGAATATTGTGTGAGTTCTGGTTTCCCCAATACAAAAAGGAAATTGAGGCAGCAGAGACAGTGAAAAACAGGGCCACCAAAATGATCAGGGTATGGACTGGAGTATAAAATTTATGAGGAGACACCAGAGTCCCTTAAAATGTTCACCACACAGAAAAGAAAGTGGGGTTGTCTAAGTTATCTCAATCTTCCACATGCTGTAACATATCAACAAGGTCAAACAGGTGGAGTTGGGTGACCTGCCATAGAGAACTGGTTCAGCAAACAAAAACTCATCCTTAACTATAAAAAACCAAAAACCATGCTTTTCAGTAACTCACATAACAAGAGCAGGCAGCATCCACTGACCATTACAAATTACCTTGGCGTGCCCATTGAAGAGGTCCCCTCATTTAAATATCTCAGAATCTCTCTTGACAATAACCTGTCTTATGGAGCCCATATAGACAGCGTAGCCAAGGAGACTAACATGCAACTTGGTCTCCTCTACAGACATAGGGCACACCTAACCCCTGAATCCCTCAGGATCGCTGTCCAAAGCTCAGTAGTCTCTGAAATTGACTATGAACTCTTAATCTATGGCTCTGCCACCTCTACAGACCTCAGATGCATCACAACCACTCTAAACAAAGCATGTCAGCTCATAACTGGTGCCCATCGCCTTACACACACCTGCGACCTATACACCCAAACTGGCTGGCTGAACATATCAAACCAGATTAAATACCAAACCTGCATAATGGCAAAGAAGATAACCCTGGGACTTGCTCCCCCTGGTGTCCAAGCCCTCCTCAGCCCCAGTCAAAACCTCTGCCATAACAGTGGATCTGACTCTCAATTGCTGCTGATTCCTAGATGCCGTACCTCGATGGGCCTACCGATCATTTACCTATAGGGCACCATACTGGTTAAATAATCTCAACAGGGAAATCTCCTCCACCCCCTAGCTTGGTCCTTTCAAAACTAGGCTCCATCTCTCTCTATCTGCCTCCAGTACCTGTGACTGCCACGCCCTGCCAGCCTAACTGCCGCCTCTGTCTTACCCCAGCATCACGACAAGCACTTTCCACCTCTCCCATCCACCACCCTTTCTCCCCCCTCCAACCCCTTGCCTGCACCTCTCTATGTGTTGACAATGCCTTTTGGTAGCTTATATCCCCCCGTGTCCTAACCATGTCTTGTAATGCTGTTGCACACCAATTATCATGAATGCTGATGCTTTACCAAAAATGTATGCATCTTCTCTTGTATCTGATTGCGGAGCTGTTAAACATGCAAGTAATTACTGTTCATGTTCTTGCCACAATTGACATCCACCACTAGAAACTGCATTTAAACCTGAGTAACCTGTTATCTCTGCCAAACCCTCTGCTGCACCATTTACATTTCTGTTGTACCTTGTACTGTTGTAACATTCTTGTGCTGTGCTCAATCTGACGTGAAACCTTTGTAAAAGAGCCTTGGCCCAAAGGTACTTGTAATCCTAGAATTAAATAAATAAAATAAAATTTGGTATGCTTCACTAGGACAAGGGGACATGCCCTGAAACTCAAAGTCAAGAAATGCAAAGATAATGTTAGGATGCTCCTCTTCTCCCTGATGGTGGTGAGCATAAAGTAAAGTCAGTGCAGTCCTTCAAGGTAATCCTGGACAGATTTATTTTTCCAGGGGAATTACAGCTACCGTGGGTAATAGGATGGCAGGGAAAATAATTCTAATTAATACATGTTATATCATACTTTTTTGTCCTTACTTATGAATTGAAAGGGCAGGGTGGATGTAATAATGTCCCTTGTCTACAAGCCAAATCTTTAATTATTATGCCACTATGTTGATTATCAGATATCTAGACTAACAGCCTACTTTCTAGCAGTGATTTTGACATAGCACAGTTAGAGAAGTTCTGTGATAGAAAAAAGGACATAAATGGCAGGCAGGCAGCAGATGGAATGCAGAGATACACCATACTCCTAATAGGATATGGAGCATGTCTAGTATGGTTGCCCAGCATAAGTTTTCCCAACGCTATTTACCCACAATATGTTTCCCACAATGCAATTTGCCAATGCAATGTTTTCCCAATTGCTGTTTGCTCGACTGTCTGATTTAATATGTAGCAAACATATCAGAACCCTGTTTGTTAAAATGTGCAGGCTCAGTAATTAATCAACTGTCAGATGTAAGATGTGGCACACATCTCGGAGCCCGCTTCTGTGTTTTACATCATGCAGGCACAATCAATTGCAGCACAGGAGTAGGCAACCTATAATTACAATCAATTAAATAAATGGCAGACATTTGATTCTCCTGGCTCCTAGCTACAGTTTATCTTTTTCACCGTGGCTGCTGCAGAACCCACTGTATGTCAGGTAGTTGCATCCAAGAGAGGGCATGACAAACTGTGCATTGATGGATTCTTCTACGTGAAACAGCGAAGTCATGGAGACCTTTGGTACTGGTGCTTTCAATAAAGAAAGTCACTTTGTTGTCATGGCAGGGCCTCTGCAGTGCTTGCTGGGGGGGGGCAGCACCATCTTAGAAGCACAGCATCACACTGTCACTTGCCGGATGCAAATGAATTCTATGTTGCTAATGCGGTTTCATCACTAAAGTTGAGAGCGATCTCCACACATGACACCCCTGCACAGCTTATTCAAACTGAGCAGGCAAAGGTGTCGGCAGAGGTTAGGTATAATATACCTAGTCGTCAGGAACTACAACAAATGGTTAAATGCACTAGATGCAAAAACATGCTGCCAGAGCCATGATTGCAGAATGACATTTTACTACCCCCAGAGCTGTGTGTCATCAACGGGCAACAATTTTTGCTCCGTGAGTCAATGTGTGGGAATGAAAAGGTCTCACTGTTTAGCACAAAACAGAACCTAGAAAAATTGAGTATTTCTGAATATTGGCTGATGGATGGTGCATTTAAAACTGTGCCTGCGCTTTTTAGACAACTTTATTCGTTGCATGCCCCGGTGGGAAATCCAGAAACTTGTTTAATACTGCCTCTGGTTTATGGGCTAATGTCAGCAAAATCACAAGAATGCTATCTCCAACTGTTTCAAGACCTCATAGATACTGCTGATGAATTTGAGTACATCCCTGCTCCAAAATATATTATCACAGACTTTGAGCAGGCTGCCATTAGTGCAGCCAAAGTTGAATTTCCCTCTGCAGAGAGCAAGGGGTGCTTATTTCATCTGGGTCAAATTTTATGGCAGAAAATACAGAGCTGTGGCCTGTCTTCTAAGTATGGAGCTGAACCAGAGTATAGTTTGGTCATGAACTCAAAACAATGTGGGAGTGTGGCACCGTAGACTGGGCACTCTTGTAGGGACCACTCATGATAGCCTACTAGGTGTCGTTGAGGAACTACGAAATGAGCAGATGGTCCCTGAGTCCACCATTGAGAAAATAAACAGGGGCATGCCCAAATCACCACTCAAAAAGAAATACTCAAAGCGGGAGGAAAAGATTGGAAATATTATTGCCGACAGACATCAGCATGTTGACAAGGACTTTGTGAGAGGCATAGCACATAACATGGTGCTGTAATGCCAAACAAAAAATTTTTAGTCTGATTTTAATTTGTGCACTTTAAAGTTAATAAAGTTTGACATTATGAATCACGGTGATGGGATTTCATAAGGGATTTAATATGCAGGAAAAGAAGAGATGGAATGCAGTATTAACTTGGTAAGATATTTTTTAATCTGCACTGTGTATCCTAATTAATAATTCAATTTACATGTTTGCAAACAAGTTACAAGCCAGATTGTCTGGATTCTTTCCAATATTTCCCACAGTTACACTAGTCTTAAATGCCACACTGTGTTTCAGGTAATGTCGGGGAAATGTTAAGCGTGCTTATATTTAGCGGTGAATGCCTATGATGGGATACTGGTGTCAGGTTAATTGTCAGGCAACATCATGCCAGGTAACTGTATGGATCCCTATGGAGGCTATCAGCAGATGGAAAGGACTGGGGATATGGATAGTGGGACTGAAGTAGGGTAAAGATATGTTAATCATTCATGCTGTGCCCTCAGACAAAAGTTGCAGGAAAGGCTGCAGCACAGTTTGATTCTCTATCCAAAACAAATGAGAGAGGGATAGAGAGAGAGAGAGAGAGAGAGAGAGAGAGAGGAGGAATGAAAAAAGTGGCTTCAGACATGCAGTCCGAAGCATTAAGGTTTAAAAATACGTTAATTTTTTTTGTGTTAGTGCATTTTATGATTGTTTCATTACCACTGATTTAACAAAGGTTTTGGTTTGGAATCAGAACCAGTCAGAACTAATCTGGACTCTGACATGGACCCTAGTAATGATAATTAGGATCGGGACTATTTGGGGTCTTTCCATCCCTTGCCTCCAAAGCTAAACAAAATAGAAATTGTGCTCAAAATCCAAATATCAAATGGGGGAAATGGCAAATTCCAAACCAAATCAAAATCAACCAGCAGATTTCATCATCCCTGTGATTAACCAACAAACAACAAAATACTCACATACACACACACACACACACACACACACACACACACTCACACACACACGGAAAACAAACATAGGCAGTCTCTTGGTGCTACTGCATACAATGTGATACATCATAAAAAAAAATGAGATGCACCAAACACCAACCTCTGATTAGAGAATCATGAGAGAAAATCAAGGCCTATTGAAAAATGATAGAAATTTAACACAAATACCTACAAGCAACAAACACTCACAAGTGTTTTTGCTGCAGAAGCATTTCCACTTCCTGAGGAGATAGAAATGCTTTAGCTGGGGAACATGGTTCAGATGTTTGCTGACTGATGGCATGTGGATATTAACAAGTGCTTGCAAATGGTATGTGATACATTTAGGGGCGTGTATGCATTTAATAAAAATGGTCCTCTTCCCTTTTCCACATGCATAGATTTTGTTTATTCAACAACAAATTCAGACATTAAAGGCAATAGCTACAGATGGGCTTTCAGGAGCACTGATCCACATCTTCAGCACAGTGCCCCCAGTTGTCAGATTATCTTAACAGTGTACTGGGTGCCCATTTCCTCAGTGCCAGTTGTTCATTCCAGTACTATTTGTCCAGCTAACATCCCTGTAGCATTACTATTACTTCCTTAACTGCTGGTGGGTGGGGTGGTGGGAGCAGTGGAATATGTAACTTTGACAGAATGTTAATAGTGAATTGGGTAGTAATGTCATGGGTATTGCTCTAGTGCCCTCATCCTAGAATTTACATAGGTGCCCTCATTCATATCTCTCAAATGCCTGGCAAATGAATTAGCTCCATACAGTATCTTTTAACTGTAGTCACTGAAATCTGGGACACTGGCATTCGGAATATAAAACACAACAGCAAACATGGAGAATCAAGCTTAGAACACTGGAAACTATTTTTTAATGTTACTGACTTTATCTGGTATACTGTTGGAACTTTGAACTCCTGACTGAGAAACCAACACATTGACAAATGCCCATTTGACATCCACAGTGTCGAATGGGTTGTCGGAGCACTATACAATACAATGACTCCCATTGTTGGCCACTCTCCCCAGTAATTCACCCCAACCCAGAGCTGATTATATATATATATCTGGGGGCCCCTGCCTGGGGGGGTGCGGGGGAGGCGGAAGCTCACCCCAAACAATCCCAAGTATCCCAAGTATCCCATCATGCTGCGGTTCGTCTACACATTTGCAAGGTGATGTGATCACTGTCAGCAAATGTTGTTGATGTAAAGTCCATCAACAACTTTCTTGTCGATGCAACTTGGTAGAACCCTTTGTCTTTATAGATCATTATAAGTTATGCTTTAATGTCTGAGTTAACAATGTGAAAACAACACCTTCAGCATGTGGGACAGCACCTTTTTCATCTGGGACCGAGCAATTTCTGAGCTGTAAAATGAGAAGCACATCTCTTGAATGTGAAACAGTTGATAGGTATGATTGGGAGGACTCCAACACATAAAACATTCAGGGAAAAATAACCAAAATCAGCGACACAATCTCAATGAATTGAATACTAGCTTGGGAAGCAGGTAATCGAATAAGGTGATCAATGTAAAAAAAAAAAAAAAAAATCTGCAGTAGGCTGGAGGTATTTACCAAAAGAATAAGAACACAGTAGGGTTTAAAAGAAAAAAAGCAGTTCAATAGTTTATGTTAGTAGGGTGCACATCAGCATTTAAGAGGCCTAAGTTTGAATTTTGCACTTGACTATCCCATCCTGTTCTGGTGGTGTCTAGGATGCAATGCGTAGGCATTATGCATTGACACTGTAGCAATTATGGGTTTTTTAATCTGCCAGATCTAGACTGGAACATCTTGGCCACAGCTACAACTGGGAGCAGGGTCATCCTAGACTTCCTTCAATGGGTATTTCTTAGGCAGCTGGTTAGCGATCCCACTAGAGACAGGGCACAGCTCAATCTTGTACTTACAAACAGGGACAGCATTGTAGCTGTCACATTGTGTAGCACCCTGAGTACACACGATCATCATACAGCATGGTTTGGTATACACATTGGACAGGAGATGGTTGGCATGGTGATAGCGCTACTGCCCTTGACGCTGGTGATCAGGGTTTGGGAACAAGCCTGGGTCATCAGGGGCCAGCTGGGGGGGGTTTGAGTATCACATAGGACACTCTCCTCCTCTTGGGGAGAGGGCTGTCACACCACCCCATTACTGCCACTTATGGATGCATGGGTGGTGGCACAGGACTTATGGTGTGGTGAGTGGAGGACACTGTTAGGCACTTGGCTGAGACTTGTACCAGCATATCTACAGCCTGGACTCTTGTCTATTGTGCCAGTGTCCTCTGGCATTGGAATTCTGGGACCACAAGCGGAAGGAAAAAATTAAAAAAATATGGCCCCCACTGCTATGCAGCATGATCCACAACAAGCTGGAGAGGGCACAGAGAATGGATGGTCAGTACTACTGCCACTGAACCCCACTGGCAGTGAGAGATAAACTGTGTTAAAAAAGGTTGAACAGGAGATAAATTATACTGAGAAAAATGTCCTACACTTCAGTAGAGCAGATTTTAATGAAATGGGAGACTGCTTTACTAAATACCTTGAAAGGGGAGATAGCTGGGGGGGTGGAGGCACAATAGAAGAGACTAAAGGAGGGAATACACAAGGTAATGGCAAGCTGTTTAAAAGTAGCAAGCAAGGGTAAGAGGAGAACTAGGCCATTGTGGTTCACAAAGAAGGTGGCCAAGGTAGTAATGGAGGAAAAAAACAGCTTACAGGAAGTACAGGGAAACATAAACAAAGGAAGACAGGGAGGTATATCTAGAGAAAACAAATTCTAGGACGAGCCAATATGGCTACAGCTGAGGTGGCTAAACAGGTGAAACACAGCACTGCCTATTGTTTCCAAGATGACTGATGAAGTTATGTGCACATGTGTGATGACACAAGCATGTACACGGAAATCAGGGGCATGGCAGCACATTCTGCTGTATCCAAGATAGCCACCAGAGTTCTATGTGCATGTGCGATGACTGGCGCATGCACATTGGGCTTCAGTGGCCATCTTGGACATGGTGGACTGTGCTGCCATGTTCTGGAGTTCCGAGCACATGTGAGAGTTGCTGTGCATTCGCACATAACTGCAGCGGCCATCTTGGAAACAGCAGACAGTGCCGTATTCCATGGGACTGATGGACAAAATAGTGCTGGTTAATGTGCAGTGATTGCTGTTCATCTCCACTATTTAAAAGTCTGGTCGGTATCTGGTAAGGTTCCTTTTCTCTACTGTGTTTGCAAGATGACTGCAGGGCTATGCCCACTGCAGCAAGCAAGCAAGCAAATCTTTATTTCTATAGCACCTTTCAATATCAAGGTGCTGTACAGAATATACACCATAAAAAATGCAGGTAAATAATATAAATTTAAAATCAGTCTGGGAAAGCAAGTGAAAATAAATACACTTTTAACGAAGATTTAAAACTACTGAAGGTCAGGCATTCTCTTAACCGACAAGGTAGAGAATTCCACAGGGTTGGTGCTACAAATGAAAAGGCACGAGCTCCAGTTGTTTCAAGATGAACCCTGGGAATCTCTAGCAATCCCTCTTTGGTGGATTGGAGGGGGTGATTGGTGGAGTAGGGAGTCAGGAGATCTTTTAGGTAGTCTGATCCCTGTTCATGTAGGGCTTTAAAGGTAAGTAAGCCTACCTTATAGGTGATCCGCCACTGAACTTGCAGCCAGTGCAGTCTGCGCAGAACAGGCATTATGTGACTGGACCTAGAAGTACCAGTCAATAGCCTAGCCACAGTGTTCTGCACCAGCTGCAAGTGGTGGATGTCAACCCCAGACAGCCCTAGGTAGAGGGCATTGCAGTAGTGAAGATGGGTAGTAATGAAAGCATGGACCAATGTTGGAAGGTCACCCGGTGGAACCAGGTGTTTCACCTGGGCAATATTCCTCAGATGGTAAAATGAGGATTTAACCACAGCTGACACCTGAGATTTCGTGGTCAAGCCGTCATCAAAAACAATGCCCAGGTTCCACATCCAATCTGAGATAGTGAGCTGGACACCATCAAGCCACAGGCCCAATGTGTGCCTAGCCCCCAAACCTGCCCCTGGGTGACCCAGGTCCACAACCAACACCTCAGTCTTATCCAGATTCAGTCTCAGCCAACTGGAGCTCATCCAGTCTTTGATTTTGGAGAGACAGTTATTTAGCACAGAGATTGCCTGGCACAAAGGACATATACAGCTGAGTGTCATCTGCATAGCAGTGAAAACTCAAGCCGTATTGCCTAATATCGCCCAATGGCAGCATATACACTGTGAACAACATGGGTGAAAATATGGAGCCCTGTGGCACCCTGCAGGACAGGGATAGGACATCAGAGGAATAAATTCCAGTGACCACCCTCTGAACCCTGCCTATGAGGAATGATTGAAGCCATTTGAGGACTGTACCCGACAATCCACAGAGAAACTGCAGGGTCTCCAAAAGCACCCCATGGTCCACAGTGTCAAAGGCTGCTGAAAGATTAACTCATTCACACCACAAGAGGTCTTTGAGACTTCCACAACTTGTGCCCTGTATACTCTTAGCACTGCATCCTGGGCCTTTCTAAGCAAAATCAAGCCATAATCAGCATGCCACAAACAAATGTGACTACCTCTTGAACCATAAGTGCTACACACAAAGTATGAGTGGCAAAGTTGCTCAGCACAACGTTACCTTTTCAATGGTGCTATGCAATCAGTTGTAATCAATTTAGTTTCTATTTTATACTAGCTGAAATACCAAACAACTGATTTTTTTCTGATTTTTTTCAAGGTGCTTAGGTGACGCATGAGAGACAAATGTCAGCCATGCACACCATACCTTAAACAAAAGCAAATAACTTCTAAAGTATATGTGATAGACACAAAGTATCAGTGGCAAAATTGTTCAACACAAAATAGCCTTTTTAATGGTGCTATGCAATCAATTGTAATCCATTTAGTTTTTATTTTATAGTAGCTGAAATACCAAACAACTGTTTTTTTTTCAGATTTATTCAAGGTGCTTAGGTGAGGCTTGAGAGACAAATGTTAGCCATGCACACCATACCTTAAACAAATATGAATAACTCCTAAAGTATATATGATAGACACAAAGTATCTAAAGCAAAATTGTTCAGAGCAAAATTACATTTCTAACGGTGCTATGCATTCAATTCTAAGCAATTCGGTTTGTTTAATAGTTAGGTAAAAACTGATGACTTTCTCCGACGTTTCTAGACCTGAGTGAAAGTCAGTTGAGTACGTCTACAGGCGTTATTGTCCTGAGTGGCTATGCTTTCAGACGCCGCCTAGAGACATCTCTAGGCCTGAATGAGTTAATTAAGAAGGACCAAGATGGTACAATTTTCTATTTCTCACCATTAGGAGATCATTTAGCACCCGAACCAGGGTAGTCTCCATTCTATGCCTCTTCCTGAAACCAGACTGAAGGGCTTCACAGACATTGTGAGTTACAAAGTGATCATCCAGTTGCAGTGCAACCACCTTCTCAATAACCTTCCCCACAAAGGGAAGGTTAGAGACAGGTCGGTAGTTAGCTGGATCGTCAGGATCCAAGGAGGGCTTTTTAAGGAGTGGCGGAATGACCATCTCCTTGAGGGGGTCTGGAAAGACACCCTTCTCCAAGGATCTCCATACAATTTCAGCTAGGATCGGGCAGATAACATCTACACACCCCACTAAAAGGGAGGTAGGGTCCATATCCAAACTACAACAGGTTGGGTGCAGAGTCTGGACAATATTAACAATGTCCATGTATTCCGGTTGGCTGAAATCCATACAGACAGACCTGGTGCTCACCACCTCCCGTTGACCTCAGCAACCCCTCGTAGAGAGAGCCAGGCCAATTCCAGATCTGATGCTGGCAACCTTATCTGTGAAGAACTGAGCTAGCTCATCACACTTAATTTGTGAAAAAGCTTTTCCGGACTGGAGACAGTCTGGATTGCACAATCTGTCAACAGTTCAGAAAAGCTGAGATGGTCAATTCTTAGCAGCAGAAATCTCCCTGGACAGGAACTCTGCCTTCTTATGGGTAATTTTTGATTGATAGCCCTTATAATGTCCTATCAATCTAAGCCTGTCCGCATCCAGGCCAGACTTCTGCCATGCTCTTTCCAGCCTTCAACCAACATGCCTTAACTCCTTCAAGGACCCATCACACCAAGGGGACCTTGGGCGAAGAGTGAGTGGTTGAACTCGAACAGGAGCAATCAAATCCAGGGCATCTTCTACTGCCTTATTATAGGCTAGTACAAGATTCTCTGGACTTGTGCTTTCACCCTGCAATTCCGATAGGTCCAGGACTTCCAATAGACCATCTGAGGTAACTCCCCTTAAATGGCGGTACCGGACCATCTCCAAAGGAGTAGGTCTATTTGGGGGAGCCCCAAAACTGAACCCTATGGTGTGATGGTCTAGCAATCCCAAAGGATTGACAAAGTTTTTAAGTCTCCGCTGACAAACAAGGGCAGTCAAAAGGGCATAATTCCCTGAGCCTGATGGGGGAATACTGCCTGACCATCTTTTGACCTCCCCAGCACATTCTTAAAACACCCAACAACTTAATACCAGCCAAATCAAATAACAATCAATTGCAAATGATAATTAAAATAACAAACCAAAAATAAAAGTATACTATTCAAAATGCATATTCAACTAAACAATACTCCAACCCCAACCCCACCCCCAATAACATACAATAAAACAATTATTTAAAATATGAGTACAATGTCACAGTCATTGAGTCCAGAGCAGTGCATTGGATGAAGCCAGAGGCTAGACAAGAAAATGAATCATTGAAACCAGCCATAGAAAGGGAGGCAGGAAGAAGGGTAAGGACAGAAAAGGCTCAAACTGAGGAGAGGGTCAGCCAGGAGGTAAACAATGAAAGCACAGCAAAGCATCAAACTGAGCAGAGATTGCTCAGGTGCTCAAGAATGGGGATAAGACTTTTTCAGGTAGGCGAGTGAAAGGAGGAAGGTGAGGGGTGGTATAGTGTGGATCAGGAGACTGGGGGGACTGTGCAGTGAAAGAGCATGAGAAAGCAAACATTTTAAACAAAAACTTCTGCTCAGTCTTCACGGTGGGGTGGGGGGACATGCTGACATGCAGAAATGGGCAACAGGGAAGGAGAGGATGGGGACCAAGTACATTTACAGAAGAGAGTCCTCTGGGTGTTGGAAGCCCAAAAGGAAAACAAAGCGATGGGCAAGACCACTGATTTACAGTGATTAACATAATTAAATTCTACTTGATATTCTGGGAATTGTACCTGTAATTGTAAGTCTAGTCTCTGGATTTTACTGAGATTCTACTGTCATTCATTAAGTAACTATATAAATAATCTGAATAAAAGCAGGCTCAATATACAGATTATTAAATGAAGCAAACTGAAAATAGTACAGGAAGCACTTATAAGACAAATGCAAGTTCTGTAGATTTGCTGATCTGGTACAAAATGCCAAATTCTATGAAAATTATGTGTTTTCTGGAATTTTGCCTGATTTTCTGGTAAAAAAAGGGAACAGTGGCCTTGGTGATGGGGCTAGATGGGATCCACCCAAGGGTGATAAAGGAGCTGAGCATGGTGCTAGCCACTCCTCTGGCAAAACTATTTAGCATCTCATTGGAGACGAGGATCATTCCAGAGTACTGCAGGAGTGCTGGTGTAGTTCTTCTGCACAAGAGGGGCAGCAGGGAAGATGTTGGCAATTATAGACCAGTCAGTCTCACATCAGCTGTGGGGAAATAATGGAGTCATAGGTGAAGGAGATACCGATGGGGTACCTGGAGGCAAATTAGCTGCTGGACTACTGACACCACAGCTTCACAGGGGGGAGACCATGTCAAACAAATCTAATAGATTCCTTTGACTGGGTAACTAGGGAGGTGGATCAGGAGACAGCAGTGGATGTGGCCTATCTGGACTTCAGTAAGGCCTCTGACACTGAACCACACTGGAGGCTAATAAAGACTCTTAGCAGCCTGGGGTGGAGGAGAAGCTGGGGAACTGGGTATATAACTAATTAAAGGATAAGGGGCAGAGGGTGGAGGTAAATGGCAGTCATTCAGAGAATGAGATAGAGACCAGTTGAGTACTATATGAATTGATACTGGGTCCTGTCCTCTTCAATATCTTCATAAGTGACATAACTGAGGAATTGGGGAAGTTGTGTCTCTTTGCAGATGATACAAACATCTGCAACAGGGTGGTCACCAGGAAGGTGTGGAGAGAATGCAAAGGGATCTGGAGAAACGAGAGGAGTGGTCTAGGGAATGGGGGCTGAATTTTAATGCTAAAATGTGCAAAACCATGCACCTGAGGTGGGGCAACCCCAGGACTGTTCATAAGATGTGGGAGGTAATTACAGTTACTGAGCTAGAGAGGGACCATGGAGTAATCATATCTGATTACATCAAGGTGGCAGGGCAGTGCAACAAGGCAATAGGCAAAGCTAATTGGATGCTAGTATACATAACAAGGGGGATTTGTAGCAGGAGAAAGGAGGTGTTGCCCCTGTATCGCTTACTTTTTAGACCCCACCTGAATACTGAGTCTAGTTCTGGAGGCTGCACCTCCGCAAGGAAATTGACAAGGTGGAAGAGTGTCAGAGGATGGCTACCAAAATGGAACGGGGTTTACATGAAAAGTCAAATAAGGAGAGATTGTGGAACTCAACATGCACTCCCTGGAGGAGAGTAGAGTGCAAGAAGACATGACTGAGACCTAAAAGTACCTCATGAGGTGAACATGATGCAGAAGAGGAGCCTTCTTCACAGGACATGGAGTACCAGAGCACAGGAGCATGCTATGAAGCTTGAGTTCGAGAAGGTTAAGAGGGATGTGAGGAAATACGTCTTCTCAGAAAGAGTAGTTCCAGAAGCAAATGAGTCGATACCTTTTAATGGGCCAACTACTAAACCTAGATTTTAGAAAGAGTAGTGGATGTCCGAAACAGCCTGCCAGAAAAGCTGGTACAGGCAAAGACAGTGCAGCGCTTCAAACATGCATTGGATAGGCAAATGTGTATAATAGGTAGAGGTAAGGGTGCATGGAGGGGCACTTGTGATCATATAGGGTCCCGGGTGTTGTAACAGGCAGGGAAAAGAGGGCATACTAGATGGGCCTTCTAGTTCTTTTCTCCAGACACATTCTGTGTTTCTATGACACCATGGGAAGGAGCAGCTCTGTCCCCTCTCATGGTGGAATCTGTGATGTCATTAATGTCACGGGTGACCACAAATAGTCAACAACACCCTGTTTATAGGGTGATGCCACAAACATGTGCTACCTTAGATTAGGTGGTGTAGTCATTTACAAGGAGAAAAAAATCAGCATTGTTTGATAAACCTCATTTCATGGGCATAATTGTCACAGTTGATTAACTAAGGAGGTGCACATTACTGGCCTCATATTCAGTTGTGTGCCCCCAATCAGATCCTGCAACCTTCCCTGATCCATTGATGAATTTTCCAATTTACAACATCATGGGATTGCAGGACTTTCTGTAAAGTGAGGGAAAACATTGATGGCAATGTGTGACGGTGTTCTTGTGATTTGCTTCCACCTGCAAGGCTATGAAAATGTTGTCTCTTATTCCAGGTAAATGGAGATGGTGACTGTTGGCAGTACTAATTATGGCTACAGTGGTGTGTTTATTGTACAAGTACATTGTTGAAAAGATGAAACCCTCCTAGTCTAGAAAGCAGGACATTAAAGATGGCCTGCATAAACAGTTATAAAAAAGAAATGTTTGACTGCAGATACTGTTTGTTTTATTTATTCTCGGTGTCTTCAGCTCTTATTGTCTTCAACCATGCAAGATAGGAGAACCAACACTGTTATTACCCTCTTTTGCACTTCTACTAGGCTAAAATGTTACATCCCTAAATCGCTTCAAGACCAGTTCCTCCAAGGTTAGCCACTGTGGCAGGGCCCTAGCACCAGCCTGTGTGCTGCCAACAACCATATAAATGCTGGCTGCCTTGGGGAATGGTGTGTATTCAAGCATTTGATGATATTTTCAGTGGTTGGCTTCAGTACTATTACGCAGCTGCTGGCTGTGGCATTTTCCCCTAGTGAGTATACTATCAACCTCCCCAGCTGATTGCCTATGGTATCCCACAGTACACTTCTGTGGGTGGGGAGGTGGATGATGTTTCCACTACATCCATGTAACCTCACTTCTCATTGCAGGAGATGCTTTAAATCACAACTCTATTTTTTAACAAAAGCTTAAAAAACATGAGATTTACACCAATTATGTTTTAACTTTATTGTGTTCCAGTTATTATTTTGTTTTAGACTCTCCTGCCTTTGGACCACTAAATACTGCAGATAATGCAGCAATTATTCATTGAGTCTTTCTAAATGTATGTGACTCTCCCATACTAACCACACAGTTGCTGTTTGTGACATTACAGTATTTTGTCATGGTGAGAACTCTGATGTCATAAACAAAGGCACTGTGAGTTTAACAGGGACAGACAAATGTTTTTAAATATTTCCTTACCAATTTTTTAGATGGACTACCAAAATGTACTGTAAATCTTGGAAAGAAAGATTGAAAAGGAAAAAAAGTACTCTCTAGTAAATTGAAACAGTTGAATAGAGGTGTGCGAAAATAAACTTCCGCTGGCAGATTTTCTGTGAAAGGTGGATTTTCGCTTCCACAAAAGTGCAGAAATCAAGTTAGCAACTTTTGCAGAAATTCCAACTTAGAATGGCGGTAAACATTTATAAATTATAGATTATTGCATTAAGCTATGGAGAAAAAAGTTTGCAAAACTGATCAGTGAACTGCGGAATAATTACACGTACTGAGGAATAATTCATTAAACTGTGGAAAAAAAAATTCCTCAGAAGTGTTATTCTGCAGTTCATGTCTATTATTCTGCAGTTCAGCCAAAAAATTCTGTGGAACAGGGCAACAATCCACCAAACACATTCAGAAGATTTGAAACTCGTCAATGGCAGAAGTTTGGAAAATTCAACAAAATTTACATTTTTTCTGTGAAAGTTTCGCAAAAGCAGAATCCACAACTATTGCCCTCCTCTGCAGATGAAACATCTTATTTATGAAAGCACATGTTGACGTGCAGAGTTGCTCTTCAAATCAGCATGCATTATTCCCTCCCCAGATGCATGTATGTAAGGCCTCCATATGATGCCTAAAGCCCCAAAAGCCCATGTTAGGGAAGTCAGGATCAAGGCTCAGTATTGGATCTGCTGAGTGATGACCTGATGCAACTGTTTTGCCCGTTTTGTTTTTTTTGTTTTCTTTATTGACATTCTACACTTGTTCCCTGCACTGACAGTTAAGGCCTCCATGGATTCAGCATTCCACCTTCTAAGGGGGAGAACAGGCAATCCGCTAGGCTACTATACCTTCATAGCTCAGGTCAACAGAGCTTCTTTTTTAGCCAGCAGGAAGAACATGAGTGCTGGGTAGGCTGTGCCTTTCCTTTATATTTATTTATTTATTGAAAACTTCAGAGATTACTTTTGAGCACAAGTGCTCATTTAGAAAGGTTTCATGTCAAATACATAGACACAAAAAAGACAAATAAAAGTGCAATAAGCAGTTCCAGAGAAAATGTGGTTGAATCATGCTCAAAGCACTTAAGACATATAAAGTACATATAGCTTAGAAAAAGTCCATGCAGATCTTTATACAAAAATGATTTTATTTGTTTAGTTTTTGTTGACCAGGTAAGCGCATTAGGCAGATTCTTCCTATTTTCAGGAGCGACCGGGGGATACAGATGAATGCAAACTGACTTTTGAACCAGATTAAGCTATTGGAAGTATTTTAGTAAATGGGGGATTTGGCCAGGGCACTTGGGAAATTCCCCTATTTATCCAGTAGGGGGAACCCTTGGCCATCCGTTCTAGATTGGCAAGTGCCAAGGAAACTTTGGAGGAGATGGATGTGGAAAGTGCAGGGGAGCAGGTCTCCTCCCCTGGCATTGCTAATCAAGAAGCCGTTGATGCAGCGCTAGCTGCAGCAGAATTAATGGAAGAATCTACAGTAAAAAATGCTACCGGGGAACAGAGTAAGAAAGAGAACGCTGCTTTTTTGTCTAATGATTTTCAGAATTCTCAGACTGAACAAAGTCAGGATTCTTAAAAAAAACATTTGCTAGATGAAAAAATGCTGCTGTTGCAAAAAGTTCAAGAACTTGATTCAGCATTAGACTCCTTCTTGGAGCCCATACCACATGTCAATTCAAATAACTCCTGTAATTTCCCCAATGAGTCAGCAGCTTGCTGACATGGACACCAACTCTATCAGACAAGACCACATAGGTTCTTCTGATGCACTGGCTGTAAAGCACAGCATTCTGGATGGGCAGGGTGGTAGTTTTGACTGGGTTCTTCCTGTGCCAAAAGCATGCTGCATTAAATCAGGATATGAAAAGAAGAGATTAGGCACTGGGCGTGGCTCTCAGTCTTCATCTGTAGATTCTAGAAAGCACTTTATGGCGGAATCTGCACCATGGGAAGCTGTTTTCTCTTTTCCTGCAGATAATTGACTTCAGGCTGTAGTAAAGTCCCTTGACATTCTGGCATTTCACAGCAGGTAAAGATTCCTGATCAACCTGGGCCTAGTATGGAATCCCTGAGGAACACAGGCATTGAGGGCCCGAGCTGGTCTCCCATTCAAGCATTAGAAGATCCCAGTTGGGAGAGAACTGAGAATGGACACTGGACGCCAGATAATTAGGATCCCACCTACATTCGGATGTTGGACAAAGCTGCTACACCTGTGGCCACCACCTCTTCCACTACTGAGAGCTCCAACCTACCCCAGGGTAACTATTTCAAATGCTTCTGAACTATCTTTTAATAATGCTGTGACATCTGAAAATGTGCACATTAGAGAGGAAACTGGTCTAGACAATGAGGGTCCAGTGAGATAGGTCCCTGTCCTGAAATAGTGCAAAACATGATGGATGGGAGGGGGGCAATGATGCTGCATTTAAACTCTCTGACCTTTTCCAGAAAAGGGGGGTAACTGCCCCATGCTGAAATGCTGTTGAACTGCTATATAAAGGAGGGATCATGGACCCCCCCTCCGATTGAGTTTATATTGCAAAACACTGTTGAAAGGTTCTCTGAAGTTCTTCTCTTCTGAGATATTTGCTCTGATTGGTTTAGGACATGCAAATTATATCAGCTTTAAGAATGTCTCGAGCTTAGACAGATTTTGGGCCCAATATAATACCTTAAAAAATACTCCTTTATGGGTCTCTTTTCTTGCTGTTCCCCTGACAAAACCTGTAGTAAAGAATATTACAGTTATGTTCAACAAGCATTTGTCAATGCCAAATGTTGTCTCTCAGGCATTGTCATTGGTAGTGCAGGAGTTAAGAGATGCATACTAGGAATGGCAGTGAAGTACTGAACTGAAGCCAACACCACCCCCACCCTGCAGAGATTGACAGGCAGTGGGGTGTGCTTTTGGGTCGTCAGCTATAATGCTCATGCCATTCTACTTCACCCTACCTTGTAGACACTGACAAGTGTCATGGTGTGCTTTGGGGCCTTTGGGCCTTATACTTACACCATTCAATAAGGAAATATGCTGAGGTGGGTGCAGTATAGGAAAATGGGGTGAACTTTAGGGCCGAATACTCCAAGGCACACATCGATGCCTGTCACTGGCTACAGGGTGGGGTTGGGGGTGGAATGGCGTGATCATTACGGGCAATGATCCCAAGTAACACCCCTGATGCCTGTCAGTCTCTACATGGTGGGGAGTAACAGTTGGAAAACCTAACGCTGTAGGCGTTTGTTGGTATTTTCCTCCAAATTTTCAACATAGGCTTTTTGTGACCCCACCTCATGAAGAGTGGCACTATCAGTTTGTTAGCTGAAAGGTAGTTTAGCACAGCGACTATGCCATTTGGTGACACAAGGACAAAAACACATTTTGGGCAGGATGTGAAAAATGACAACTGTATTGTTCATGAGGAGGTGTAGAAAAATTGCAATGCTGAAAATCTGGAGTGAAAATAGGAAAAATTGAAGTCATGAGCATGCATAGAAACTGTGCAACACACATCCGTAACCCAATTATTTTCGGGATTTTTTTTAACCACATTTTCAACATAGGAATTTTGGGACCTCCCCTCATGAACAGTGGCACTGTGATTTTGTTGATTTGTCCCAAAAGTTGATTTCCCAGAGCGACCATGCCATTGTGCACCACAGGTGTGAAAACACATTTTGGGCAGTATGTGAAAAATGACAGCTGTACTGTTCATAAGGAGGAATGAAAAAAATGCTAGTGTTGAAAATCTGGCATGAAAATATTGCAAATTTGTGAAGTTACAAGGGTGCGTGGAAACTGCGCAATGCATGCTTGTAACACAGTCATCTTATGGACGTTCCTCACCAAATTTTCAAAACAGGCATTTTAGGACCTCTGCTCATGAGCAGTGTCACTGTCATTTCCTCAAACTGTCCCAAAAACTGATTTCACACAGCAACCACACTATTGTGCGCCGGACGTGTGAAAACGCATTTCAGCCAGGATATGTAAAATGACAGCTATACTGTTCATAAGGAGGTGAGGGAAAATGCCAATGTTGAAACTCTGGAGTGAAAATATTACAAATTCACAAAGTTATGAGTGTGCATGGAAACTGTTCAATGCAAGCTCGTAAAACAGCCATTTTTTGGATTTTTTCCCACCAAATTTGCAACATAGACTTTATGAGATCACCCTCATGAACAGTGGCACTGTCATTTTGTTAATAGGTTCCAAAAGGTGATTCCATGCAGTGACCTCCAAATCACCTTTTGGGACTGAATAACACCATGACAATGACTGAATTCATGAGGAGGGGTCCCAATAACCCAATGTTGAAAATTTGGTGTAAAAATTCTGAAAAATGGCCGTGATATGCAACAAAGTTGAAACCCCCCTATTTATGCTATTCTAAAGCTTACAGGCATTTCTTCAGTTTGCTGTCAGCTTTAAAGAGTGCAGACATGTTCCGGGTCCACTGAAGATCATCGCACCGGGCTCTGGAGGTAAGTATGGGGTGAGGGGGGTGTGGGAGGCAGGAGCACGCAGAGGGTGGGTGCGGGTTGGGGAGGCAGTAGGGAGACCACGAAGGACTGTTTTCTTCTTTACAGGTTAAAAAAACCCATCATGGGACATTTTTTGGTTTACAGTGGCATTTGGCACGCTGGGGTGGGCTCCCAGTGTGCCATCTGAGTGTTTTGCGGGGGGATGCTATAGCAGATGGGGGATTGGGCACCCCAGTCGGCACATACCGAGTGGGGGGAGACAAGAGCCAAGGGGGATTGGGCACCCTCCTCAGCACACAACAAAAGCGGGGGGAGACATTATGCTGATGGGGAGTGGGCTCCCCCACTGGCAAAATAAATGGGAAAGGGGAACTAAAGTCGACGGGGATTGGAGCCCCCATCAGCAAAGAAAGACTGTTCGGTGGGGGGCGCATGATGCCGAGGGTGATTGGTCACCCCCTAGGCATACATTTTAAATGGGAGGGGGTATTTATGTCAACAGGAAGTGGGCTCCCCCTTTGGCAAATTAAGTGGGTTGGGGCACTCTGCAGGTGGTTTCCCCCAGGACAGGCACATTGGGAGGATGAGTTACAGTGCTGTTGCATGATTGCAGTGGACCTTTTCTTAGATCTGGTCGCCTCTTGATGTATTCCTTGTGACATCGCCTGCAGCTGCCTTATTGGAGAATGAGGGACGCACCTTCAGATGCATGCCCTGCATTCTTCGACATGTGACTGCACCTCCAAATCTGTGACTAATGCAATATGTTGGCTGTCGTGCACGCGCGAGCCAACATAAAAATGAGGGGGTTAACATTGAAGATATTCTTTTCTGGCTTCGGCAGCATTGTAAAGTCCTGGGTAAACCCACCCACACCCTAGATAGTGAGCAAATTTGGGATGGAGGGTGGAGTGTCCATGTGAAGCCATTTACTACCAATTCAGAGCCTGTGCACTTCCCCAGTACCTTCTTTTTAGGAAGGGATAGAGGCTCTGTCTTTTATGTAGGCCTAGCTAGATCATGTTTTAAGTGTGGCTCTCGGGCTCACTTAAGCTCAGCCTGTGATTCCATTAAATGTATCTATTGTTTAGAGTTTGGACATAATGCTGGGAAGTGTCTGAATCTATTTAAATATAATCTATGCAAATGTATAGGACATGCATATGGTTTCTGTCACTGGACCTCACATAATTGAGACAATTGTCCCTCCCATGAGGGTATAATAAACACGGCACAACAGCAACAGGCAAAAAGTGTGGATGAACAAAGTTTGAGGTCTGGATTAGACTCATTACAACAGGAACCCCCTCAGAGCCACAGGGCCCTGAACACATGCTAGAGCAAACCCCTCCTTTTGATGAAGTAGGTCCTGTTATTAGAACTCACAATGAGCAGGGGTCCCCACTTTCCCCCTCTCCTGTAGCTGACAGGAACAGGCCTGTAGTAAATATGCCTCCCCCCTTTGAATACCCTGTTTAAAGTAGTTCCCCCCAAAAAGCTGTCTAGATTGAGGATGATTGTGTCCAAGAAGGTAGAGGGCACTGATGTTGTACACACTCCCTCCTCAAGTTCCTGGAAGTCTGGCAATAAGTTTGCAGCCTTTTCATTGGAAGCTGCAGAAGGGGACTCAAAGGAAGAAGGCACAGATACTTCCTTGGTTCTCTCTAATACAAACACTGAGGATGGGGGTGGTTCAGACTCTACTGCCAAGCATACCAGGCAAAGACAGAAAACTAAGACCCCTTAATTAGACTTTTAGGTGTGGTGTCCCTTCTTTTTCTTGCCCATGGATCATCTAGCCCTTACCACCATTAATGTTAATTGCATTAAGGGGAATAAGAAGTTGGCTGGAGCAATGTTAACACCACAAGATGCAGCCAGTGACATCATATGTTTATTGGATACAAGCCTTAAATCAAATGGAGAGTTACAGCAGGCCTCTCGGGCCTGGTCTCCTTAGGGTCCATCCTTTTGGTCTACTGGGGTAGACACTTGTGATGGGGTGGGAATCCTCTTGTCCAATCCTATGCTACAGGTCACTAGAATAGTAGAGATTTACCCTGGGAGAGCCCTGTGATTAGACATCTCTTATTATACAGAAATATTCAGGCTAATTGCAATTTATGCCCCTCAGACAAAGGCTCTGAGGGCCACGTTATTTAGGGATATTCAGCCATATCTTCATACCTCTTAGTTGGTACTTTGGGTAGGAGATTTTAATTGTAGCTTGCACCAGCCAAATAGGGGCCTTCAAATCTCCAAATTATTTTATGATACTGTTACCTCACAATAAATACTCTCAAACGCTGCTCTTAAGGATGACTACCAATGACTGCACCCCTCTGGAGGCTTTATTTACTTTAGGGGGACTATTAACACCAGGATTGATTTTATTTTTTTATCTAAAGTTCTACATGTATTAGACATCAGGACCTTGGCTTGCGAATTTTCTGACCATGTTGTTTTGAGGGCAAAGATATCTTTACGGGGTGCACCATGGCGTAAGAAGAACAAATAGTGGTTGCATGAGGCCCTGTTATTAGACCCCAAAGTTCAGAAAATGTGGTAGTGGAATTGGTTGGCCAGGTTGTCTGTTATAAAATGTTATGGGGACTTGGTGGAATGGTGGGAAGATATAAAATCTTCCTGGAGGGAGCTGTTTCAAAAGAAATCTCACTATGATAATAATAAGGTTTATTTACAATATTTACACTTGCGGCAGAAGCTACAGCATTTAATATCCCTTGCAAAATCTTCGACCATTGGTCATCAGATAAATGTAATTAGGAAGCAGATGATGTATCTCCAATATAACAGGGTATAGTCTCTGGGACAGGAAGTTCGGTTTGGGACACAACACACTAAAGGGGGCATGGCTCCCTATAAAGACTACAAAAGCAGAAGAGATTCAAGAATACTTTCATAGTTAATCACATCTTCAGGTGGTAAGGTCTCCACTTCACAGGGCATTTTAGAGATTATTGAAGAGCAAGTAGTGAAGCTTTTTGGAGAATGCCGATCTGTGAAAATGCTATGAGTCACTTAAATGCTTTAGGTAAGGTAAGGTAAGGTAAAAATGTATTTAAAGATGCCCATTCCCGGAGGCTGTGGGCACCATACAGATAAATAAACACATATTCATAGTGCATCAACAAAACATAAGAAAAAAAGTTATAAACAGATACACATTTATAAAAACAAAACATCGACCATACTACTCAAATCAGAAATCATAGGTCAATAACTTAATCTAAAAATGCCTGGGTGAATAGAAGGGCTTTAAGGTGGGCCTTGAAAACCTCCAAGGTGGGGGCCACCTTAACCCCAGAGGGAAGTGAGTTCCATAGGATGGGAGCAGAGATACAGAATGCCCTATTGCCTGCCGATCTCAACCTCGACCTAGGAACTGCTAGGAGGCCTCCACAGGAAGAAAGGAGGGAGCGAGCTGAGACAGCAGGAACCAGGAGATCTGACAGGTAACCAGGGCCCTGACCATGTAGAACTTTATAGGTGAGAAGCCCCACCTTGAAGAGGATCCTCCACCTGACCGGCAACCAATGCAGCTCACGCAACACCGGTGTAATATGGCAAAACTTCAGCTGCCTGGTAAGTAACCGAGCAGCTGCATTCTGCACTAGCTGCAGTCTGTGGAGAGATCCTCTCGTGACCCCAAGATAGAGCGCATTACAGTAGTCAAGCCTCGATGTAACCAAGGCATGCAACAATGTGGGGCAGTCCAGAGGTGGTACAAGGGACTTTATCCTAGTGCTATTTCTAAGATGGAAAAAACAGGAGTGGGTAACAGAGGAAATCTGAGTCTCCATAGTCAAACTCCTATCAAGAATAATGTCAAGATTTCGCACCTTTGAGGAGTTCTTCAATGAGACAGAGCCCAGAACAAGCCCAGTCTCTGAATCAGAGGCCAAACTATCATGCACTCTGTTCAACTTCACCACCAATACCTACATCTTATCGGGGTTCGGTCACAACCAGCTAGATGCCATCCAAATATTGATCTCAGCAAGGCAGCTGTTTAACACATCCACCACGTTGGATGTTCCTGGGGCAAAGCATAAGTATAGCTGGGTATCATCGGCATAGCAATGAAAACCCAAGCTATACTTCCTAATGACCCCCACCAGGGGCAGCATATACACTGCAAACAACATTGTGGCCAAAACCGAACCCTGAGGAACTCTGCAAGAAAGGAGGATAGGAGAGGAGGAGAAATTCCCCATCACAACCCATTGCCTCCTATTGGTTAAGAAGGACTCAACCCAGCAGATGACAGTGCCGGTGAGTCCGCAGAGTTCCCTGAGGTGGTCATGCATCACACAATGGTCTACAATGTCAAAAGCTGATGAGAGATCAAGGAGAACAAGTATTGTCCTTTCTTCTCGATCTCTAGTCCTGAGGAGGTCATTCTGCACCTGAACAAGCATGGTTTCTATGCTATGCCTTGCTCAAAACCCTGACTGGAACTGTTCATACAGCTCATGAGTCATGAGATGCTCCTCCAACTGAAGCACCATTACCTTCTCCACAACCTTTGCTAAAAAGGGAAAATTGGAGATAGGTCGGTAATTTGCCCTGACCTCCGGGTCCAAAGATGTTTTCTTTAAGAGTGGTCTCACCAGTGCCTCCTTCAAGGCATCAGGAAAGACCCCTTCAGATAAGGAACACCGACAATCAGAGCAAACACCGGGCCAACGGTGTCAATGCATCTCATCAAGAAACGCGTCGACACCAGATCCAGTTCACAAAAACTGTGCTTCAGATTGGTTGCCACCTCAATAACATCACTTGCATCCACTGGTTTAAACTCCCCCCAACCAGGCGGAGCACACTTAGCACCCCTCTGGTGACCACTGCCAGCTATAACATTGCTGACTGGAGAGACTCCCTACCGAACAATGGACACTCTGTCCGAGAAGAACCGAACAAACACTTCACATTCAAAATTTGAAAAAAACTTTCTCAGCTGCAGACAAGCAGAATGGAGTAGCCTGTCCACTGTCCAAAAAAGTATGTTGGTTGGTTCTTCCCAGTGGCAGTTTCCCTTAACAAGAACGCTGCCTTCTTATAGTTGATTGCCCCCTGGTATGCATTATAATGTACACTCAGGATCAGTTTGTCCACATCCAGGCCTGGCTTCCTCCAGCAGTGCTCTAACCTCTGACCCTTTCTCTTCATCTCCCTGAGGTCCCCATCAAACCAAGAGGACTTGAGGTATGAAGATTTGGGTTGTACATGGACAGGTGCGAGGGAGTCAATGGCATCTGATAGAACTCTATTATATGAGTCCACCATGAGACCAACACCTCCAATGCATACATTTCCCACATCAGATAGATGAGCTGCCACCAAAAAGCCCTCCAGGGTCAATCCCCATAAAGGGTGACAACTCATCATCTCTGTAGGGGGAGGGCCTCTGGTGGGAGCCCTGAACATGAACTGCACCGTGCAATGATCGAACCCAACCACCTGATCAATCCTGAGTTTACTTATCTCAAGCCCCAGTGAGAACACAAGATCCAAAGTGTGGCTGCCCTAATGAGTCACAGCAGAAACAGCTTGTGACAGACCCAAAGATGACATAATTTGGAGGAGGTTATCACCAAGCCTAGATGATTCATTGTCGGCCTAAACATTGAAATCCCCCAGAATAACACATCTGGGAGCTTCCAATTTTTCACCGGCAATGAGTTCGACAACCTCCTGCAGGAAATTCCCCGCTGTCCCAGAAGGGTGATAGACAAAGAAAATCCTGCAACCTGTGCCTGGACCCCCACAAATGGCCACACATTCAAAAGAACTCAGGGTTCCCACTGGGTGCACGGTGAAGCCCAGGTCGGATGTAAAACCAATGGCTACACCACCACCCTTACATTCCTCTCTGTGGCAGTGCACTATAGTATACCCAGGGGGGGATGGCTGCCTCAGAAACTGGGCCTGCATCATCCCCAACCCAGGTCTCCATAATGCAAGCCAGATCGACTGAGGAAACAAGGTCAGCAATAATTGCAGTTTTGTTCCTAATTGATCAGGCATTGCATAGCACTGCCTTCAGAGGATTTATGGGAAAAGTAGCCCCTTGGGTTGCCCAACCACTCAGTCTGGTGGTATCCCTGGAGACAGGAACCAAATACATCTGGTCTCTCCCTTCAGCCCATCATCCAGGGCACCTCCTGGACCTAACAATCTCAATCCTACCCCCCTCTGCTGTGCACGGGAAATCCCTCCTGCTTCTCCAAATCCCCACCTTCTGGCAACATCTCACCATAGTGTCTGAAACCAGGAGGCAGGTAAAAGGCCATAGATCACGTAAAAGGGATTACCCATACACTATTCTGCCCCCCCAGCACACCCAAACAACCCATACACATCACAAACAACACTTTTTTTATTTATTTTTTTTAACTACCAAGTGCTATTACATGGACTACATGCACTCCTATTTCTAAACATACAGCTCTTCAATCTATTAAATGTCAAAACACAGACTTTTAAAAAAGCAGTTTTAAACATACAGCACTCAGCCAAACAGGGGACAGTAGAAACACCGGCAAATGCCGTTAAATATAAACCACAACAATATAAGTATCCCGTTACTTAAATATATAACATTTCTGGGCACTATAAATAACAGAACCCTAATGTCCCTAAGCCCCTTAAAATACTCACAATTTATACCTGAAACAATTCAGTTAATACAAATATCTTATGTGTAAGCAATCAAAGCTAAAGTCTGTATATCCTTTTCCTCTGAGGACTGGCAGTCATGCCACTCGCTATCATTCATGCTACGCTAGTGCTAGCGAGTGGCATGGAGCTTTCAAACAGAGTTAGCCCCTCCCCAAGAGCTGTTATCATTGATAGGAGCCAATGTCCCGATCCCGCTACTCGCCAGTCAAACACACAGGCAATGGAGTGCAACTGCAGGAGTAATTAACAGGCTCTCACCCTGCATACTCCACCTGCAGCCTTGTTCCTTCTTCTCTCCAACAATTCAAGATAATAGCAGAGTTCACAGTCAAACACACCTCCCACAAGTTTCATGGGCTGATAGTAATGCTCTGATTTAAGCCATTTCTGAAGCAGAAGTCCTCCAAGCAATCAGAAAGTTAAAATCTGATTCAGCTCCTGGCTCAGATGGCCAGAGAGCTGGCTTATACAAACAGTTTTGAGAGACGCTAGCACCAGAATTGACCATTCTGTTTAATTACATGCTTAACCACTCTAAATTTGCCCCTACAATGTAAGAAGCAGTCCTAGTTCTAATTCATAAAAAAGGCTCCACTTCAGACATCAATAATTGGAGACCTCTGAGTCTCTTGAATACAGATCTTAAAATACTAGCCAAAATTTTGCTAGCCAGGCTAGCAAATATCTCTATGTATTTGATTAGTTCTGTGCAAATTTGTGCAGTACCTGGGAGACAACAGTGTAATAATCTTATACTCAGACAACTTTGTTTCAAAGGGGATTCAGAGAATATTAAAGGATGGGTGGTGGAGGTAGACCAAGAAAAGGCCTTTGACATGTTGTCCCATGAGTTTCTTTACTGTTTTAGAGGCTTTTGGGATACCATCTGAATTTGTGGCTTGGATTAAGTTAATGTATGAGAATGTGTCTCTCACCCCAAATATGAATGGGTGGTATGGGAAATGGATAATAGTTAACAGAGGTGTGCGTCAAGGCTGTCCGCTTAGCCACCTTTTATATGCTTTTGGTATAGATATATTCATTAGATTAATTATACAAGCCCAATGGGTAGCAGGCATAGTGGTCACTGCTAAAATCCCTCCGTCAAAGATACTGGCCTATGCAGATGATATGGTACTTATTCTTGGTACTGATATAAATGAAGGTGCCTTACTTGAAGGCTTACCTACCTACTCACTTCTGTCAGGGTCTAGGATTAATATTGATAAAAGTAGGGGGATCCCCCTAGGCACTACTCCTGTTCCTGACTCTGGAAATATTGGGGGTGTCAAAATCTTGTATGAACCCATTAAAATTCTTGGCATTACTTTTGGACCTCAGAATGCTCTGGCCTTAAATTAGGAATTAGGGCTGGCTTGAGCAGATGGACTAGTACCTGGTTGGTGGACCAAAGTTATTGGGAAGAGAAAGAGAGTGTGGCCAATTAAAACACTATTAATTCCCATTTTTTTATGTTGAAGTTATATTTTTCCACCCCACAGTGTTTCATAACCCATTTATACAGTGTGTTATTTTCAAGCCTTTTGGGGCTCTTGTCTAAACCCTATAAAAAAAGAATACACCTATAGGCCCATCCCGGAGGGTGGGGTGGGTATGGTTAACCCTGTGGCTTTTTTTTTCCAAGAATCTTTTTTTGTTATAACTTGGGGTAGGCCCTGAGGTCTGGTTATAAGGTATGGAAGCCCTTGTTACGTTTTTAGTTGACCCTGAATCTCCCCTCATGGGAACAAAACAAACCCAGGTTGTTAGGGAAAAATGCTGTGCTCCCCCCCATGGGCTAGAATGCTAGAAATTTGCTTTGAAATGGGGCCTGAGCCTGCATAGTCTACTATCTTTAGATAGGAAGTCCATATATAAATCTATACTGTTTTCAGAAGGACAATCTTCAGTAGAGTTTCCTCTTTGTCCTGAAATCCAGAAAGCACAAGTACTAAAACAACTCACAAATCCAAGAATCCCTCTATATGTCTAGGATAGTCTATGGCTTGGGAATTATGGTAGGCTCAGTGTGTGGGGGGACAATAAACACAAACAGTTGTCTAACAGGTACTGCCCTCGAGATACATGCTCCCAGTTTCTGGAAACACAGAAGCATCTGTTTGTGGATTATGTCTATGTTCAGGTATGTTGGCCCTTATTAACACAACAATGGAAGGAGCCCCTCTTCTCACAGTCATCATATCTTGAGGTCATGTATGGGACTAGTCAAAAGCTTATAGAAAAATATCATTCAGACACTGTATATGTCTTTCTTGCCATAATTATGTATCATATTTGGCAAGCACATTGAGTATGGGTTCTGCAGCAAAAATGGATATCACAGGCAGAAGTTATTGCAAATATTAAGAAAGCATTGCATCAATAAGCTAAATTTGACACAGAACATTTTCCAATGACAAATGTGGCACATTTATGGATTAATTGTGAGCACTGGCATTAATAATACATGAGGTTTATACAACCGTCTTGCTCAAACTTATTTTGTTTCAATATAGTATTTTATAAATGTATATTGCATTGTATGCTGATTATGTTCTAATGTGAGTGTACATGTATGTAATGAAGTCCAATCTCTCTAATATAAATTTCCCTACTCGTTGGTAGGGGGCACTGCTATCTGCGAGCAATGGCCACTCCGTGTGGTGCTCTGGAAGAGATGGACATCCCAGAGGTAAGGGAGCTGACCTCCTCCCCTTCCCTCAAGCTATCAGAGGTCATGGAAGATGAGAAAATTTCTTCTGAATTTAAAGATGAAGATAATATGAAGATTTTTGTCTCCACCATAGATTTAAGTCAAACCTGCACTCTGGTGGATCAAACTCCTGGCGCACACCAGAATAAGTCTATGAATTCAGAAAGGACATTATTACAGCAAATGCAAGATGAAAATGATAGACATACTCAGGAAAAAGATTGTTTGACCACTCAGCATGCTTCCCTTCATGCTGAAACAACACCTGTCAAATCTCCAGGCCCACTTGTCAGACAGCTCCAACGTTTCTATGACACAGCAGCATCAAAAGGCCCCTCGAGGACAGGTGAGTCAGCAAGCATACTTTCTTCACCTTTTACTGTGGCTTCAAATGTATTAACAATTCAAGCAGTTGGCAGCAGTAGAGCTGTGGAAAGTGCATCCCAAAAGCCACACAGTGATGTAAAAGAGGTGTCTGCGGCTGAAGTGGGTGCTGCTCCTGTTACCTCTGGGCACAAAATATTTGAAAAAAAAGCAAATACTAATGTATCAGGACTGAGGGGTACAGAGAGTGTCACGGCCAATGGTGGGATGACACTTCAGTCAGAAACGCTCTCTAAACTGACAGGGTTTGTGTTTCAAAACACACCACTGCAAATGGAACATGAAATTCCAAAGATTAAAGAAACAGTAATCAATTACCAAAAATCTAACTTTACACAGGAGGGTACTACTACTTTTTCATTCACTGCATGGGGTTCTAATGGTAGAATTGGGATGAGGGAAGATTTAAAAGAGAAACATACTGCATTAACATTGGCCAAAAGAAACATTTCTGTTAAAAGCGCACCCATTCCAGATGACACTAAGGGAGGTCCTCCACCAGCCAGCATGATGACAGTGGCTCAGATTACCACAGCTGCGATAACAGCTGCCTTTACTTTAAAAGGCCTGCAATTGTCTCCCTGTGACCCTTGGTCACCCCAAAAATCTTCAGTGGAGAAGGCTGGAAGCGAACTTCTAGTGGAACCTGGCTTCCTGATCCGGGAATGGGACCCAAAGCATGATTTTACACAAAGTACTCCTGAGTGGTGCCCAACCATACCTTAACAGGCTGCTACCCTTCTTCCTAGTACACATCTACAAGGTTCTATAGTACCAGTGAAATTGATCACTGAGAATATGAGCTTGGCTGAACAAACCACTCCACCTGTCCAAGATGCAGTTTTAAAGGAACAGATTGTCTGTCCCAAAGTTGTAGACATTCCAAATGACCCTGGCCCATGTACTGGGGAAGATAACCAGGTGTCTCCTATACACCAGAAACCTCTACTATCAGGTTTATTATCTAAAATAAAAAAGAAGTTGCTCCCAGGAGGAATGCAGTTAAAATTCACTATAAAGGTGGATTAGACAACAGGCCAGACAGACATTACAGTATGTGGGAAAATTGTTATTAAAAGACTCCTTACATTTTTCCCCTAGGGAAGTCTTCACCTTCATAAACAGCTCACGTGAAGATAACTATGAAGTTAGCTTTCATTCTGTTCATGCATTGGATTTGTACTGGAAAGGTATAACCAGATTAAGTTCTCTCCCATATGGACCCCCTTTTTGGTTATTCCATTAACCAAACTGCTTATAAAATTTGTTACGATTATGTTCCGTAATGAGGGGTCCATGTGGAGGACATCACTTACTGGTTATCCCAGAAATGTGAGGTTCTCATCACCCCAGAAGTGATTCTGGATACAGAAATTTTCTGGACTGGGGGCTGGAAACATAAAGTGAAATTGTGTCAATCTGACTCCAGCATAGATCACATCCCCAATTCCTTTATGCTAGGAAGAGATTGGGGAGTTTGTTTTTATGCGGGCCAGCCCAGGGCATGTTATAAATGTAGGTGCAGAATCCACCTATCTAGTTCCTGTGACAAACCCTGCTGTGATAATTGTGGTGAGATTGGCCATATAGCTTTCCAATGTACGAATCATAATAAGTGTGACCTCTGTGAGGAACCTGGTCAGGTTTTTGCAGCATGCTCTTGGGCAGCCAAAAACAAAGCATCTTGTATGAGCCCAGGACTGCTGATCCAACAGGAACAAGACTTGGCTTTAGCCTATTAAACTAAACCCACAGACCCCCTGCCCTCCTCAACCCCACCCCCTCCTTTGGAATCCAAGAACAAACCACCAGCTATACTTGTAAAGCAGGAGACATCTATACAGCAGGAGCCCATGCTCTATCACCCCCCTGACACCTTAGTGACTGTGTGCTACACGGATCCGAATGATGTTGTTAGTAAAGCCCTCCCCCCACTCTCTCCTAAGCATCTACTTAGGAGAACATCATCTAAAAACATTAAACCTCAACCACCCATACCTCCTGTGGAGTTTGAATCTGAGAACTCCTTTGCTGTACTGGTTACACAATGGGGGAGGGGGGTACTGTAATGGAACAGAGGTACTCTGATTTTCATTCCCTTGGAATAGATCACACCACTCAGAGCCAAGATTTGGTAGGCTACAAAGAGAAAAGGGAAAAGAAGAGAAAAACAGATGTATAGGGCGTAAAAGCATCTGGCTGAGACTCCCTTGCACGTGGGTTCATTAAATGTTCACAGTATATTAAATACCACTAAATGTCAGATTGTTTTTAACTATGTACAAGATGCTTCACTAGACATATGTTTTTTTACAAGAGACTTGGATGTTTACCAGTGACAAAGCAAGGTTTTTTTTTCAGTGGGAAAGGTGATGGGGACATTCCTATTGGTCCTTGGTCCAGATACAGTAGCATAGATGATGTGGCTATTATATTTAATTCATATAATTTTACCCTTACCAAATTGATAGATCTTATCATGGGAAGAATATTAATAATAGATGGGCTATGGATGACAATGGATTGTAGATTGATAGATATGTACAGTCCACAGACAAAAGCAGAAAGAATAACCTTACTAACACTCTGCAACCCTTTTTAGTAACCTTTTATACGATTTTTCTATGTGGGGATTTGAACTGTGACATTAAAATCAAATCAGCTAAACCTCAAGAAATGGACAAAAAAATGTATTGTGATGCAAATGTCTTACAGAAAATAGTAGATTCTGCTGATTTAATAAATAGTAGCAAATACCACCTATCTGGCCCTAAGTTTACCTACAAGAGAAATAAATACACATGTGTCATAGACCATATGTTTATTTCAAAAAATAGGACAAAAATTTTATTTTGAATAATACTCATTGGATTTTCAGATAATTTGCTATTAGTATGTACCTTCAAAGAATCTCCCATTAAATTAAAACAAAAAAACAGATGGAAATTGAATTCCTCCATCTTAACAGACCCACAGGTCAGGGCTAGGATTGGGGAAATAATAAAGGTTACGGTTTCTGTCAGTTTTTATACATTAATTTAGGAGATTGGTAGGTTGATTTTAAATCTTGGTTCTGTAAATATATAAGGAGGAAGTATAGCACAGTGGTTTAAGGCTCTGACCTGGGTTTGAATCTCATAGCCCCCACTTGCATACTGTGTGACCCTGAGCAAGTCACTTGACTTCCTTGTGCTCCCAGGTTGCACCTGAAACAAGCTTTCAGCTTACTGTGTCTCTCCTGTTAAAAAAATGCACAAACCCCCACCCAAAAAAACAAACAAAGAGAATGTGAAATTTCTAAAATGTTTTCAACTTAGGCAGCAGCTACAAAATCTATATTCCCTTGCCAATATCTCTAAGCAGAATTATGCAACCCAAATTGATAAACTAAAGGCAGATATGAAACTTTATCAATATGATAGAGCAAATACCATAAAGGCAATGTTACAAAATGGGACCCATAAATCCCCTCATGGAGACCCTTTTGAGGCTTGTAAACAATTTAAAAACATTACCTCAATGGCAGCTGTAGTGGACAAGGATGGGATCACAACACATTCTATTGCAGGACTTCATAGAATCATAAGAGAATTCATATATTCCCTTGCTCCCCCAGATCCCCCTTCGGAGGCAGCCATTAACATTTGTTTGCAGGATTTAAACATCACAGTCTACCCAGATGCCACTCAGTGCATGACCAGGCCCATTAGTGCTACAGAAATTGAACAGACAATTAAGTCTCTGAAAAATGAGACCTCCCCAGGTTCAGAGGGTTTACCAAATGAATTTACAAAGCTTTTTCAAGGGAATTGTCTGAATGCTTAGAAATAGTTTTGATATTTTTGTCAGTAATATTACCCCCTGTTTTACAGAAGAGTTATTAATTTTTATTCAACTCTGGGGATTAGAACTTCATTCAAAACTGGAAACCTATTACCATTTTAAATTCAGATTACAAGATATTAGCTCACATTTGAAACCATAGATTAAAAAGCTATGCTAGTTTAGTGTTGTCCACTCTACAATATTGTGATTCACCAAACAGAAAAATACAGCATGCTTTATTGATCATCAGAGATCTTATTGATCATCTCTCCCTTCATGTTAGATCAGGCTGTATAATTTCTGTCAATCAATATAAAGCATTTGACAGGGTTTATCACCCATTTTTATTTCTGACATTGGAAGCTTATGGAATACCTCTCCAGGTAATAAGGTCATTACAGCTACTTTATACCTCAGCTGTAGTCCACCCAGTGATTAGACATCAAGTCACCAAGAGATTCCAGATCAGTACAGGCATAAGGCAAAGCTACCTTCAAGCCCCCTCCTGTATATATTTACTCTAGATCCCTTACTTAGGAACTTGACTGATCACTCACGATGGGTAAGGATCTCAGGGATGCACATGGACAGGGCTATACCACTTCAGGCCTATGCAGATGACATCTGTTTATTTTTTTCAGACCACCTCCAATTTAAATCCTTCCTAAAAGACATGGAAGCATATTCACATCTCTGTAACTTCAAGTTGAATGTTCACAAAAGCAAAAGACTTTCCCATTGGTGATGAGGGTTGAGGCACTGGATGCCACACCTCACTCCACTCCTGCAACCCGGGTTCGGGAACGAGCCCGGGTCATCAGGGGAGGACTAGAATTGAACGTCTGATGACAGCTCTCCTAGTCCTGGGGAAAGGGGTGGATGCACACCATGATCTGGTGGTCCCTGGGGTGCCCAAAGGTACTACAGACACAGGTGCCAAGTGGGGGGGGAGCACAGCGGTCATCTGCACATTGTGCAAGGACATCATTGCACATCTATGCTCCCATCAGGGAAGGAAAAAGGGAAAATGGTAGCATAGTCCACGGCAGCTTGATGGCTGCAGCTTCATCAGCCAATGATGCTTGGAATCAGGCATGTGTCTGTATTGGATCCTGGCTCAGTGCGGGGGCATGGGGGGGCTCCTTTCGATGGTACAGCTGCATATGGGCCAGCAGTGAAGGAGGAGCAGTAGCTGGAAAAATTGGCAGGACTGTGGCTGCAGGTGAGAAACATAAAGATGATAAAAAAAAAAAGTAAAGGCCTGTTTGTGGGCTCTGGCTGTTCAAAGGTGGAAACATTGGAAAATGTCTAAACTTAAAAGAATCAACATTATTAAACAGTTTATCATCCCCACTATATTGTATGTAGCCATGGTCTTTCCCCCTGCTGTTCAATTAGCAACAAAACTATACAGTTTATTCTTTCAGATACTTTGGGGCAGTAGGCTCTACCCAATTAAAAGACAGTACATGTATCTAAAGAAAGAAAAAGGGGGCTTGGGAATGATAGACCCTGTGGTATTTTTTTACACCTTGTGTTTTTCTCAAACAGTTAAATGTGGCACAGTGCCTGTAGATTCATTTTCTTACAAATGGGTTGCATCTAACCTCACTAGATTTTTTTCGGCATGGAAAATGGTTCCTCCAAAGGTTTCAGGTCACCTGCACCTGCCTGAGTATTTTAAACCAGCCACTCAGAAGCTCTATAAATGGTGAATATCTAAACAGCAAATCCAACGAGGAACAAAGCTCCACTTATACCATATAGTTATGGCCTCAATACATTCTAATGTTCCTAGCTTCAAACATTGTCCTACCTCTATGAGCAAATGTGTATTAAAACAATTGATGAAAAATAGAATCCCTCCTCAGATGTAGAACTCTTTTGGCTGTCTATATATGGGAGGTTAAATGTTAGAGGAAATTTTAAACACAAAGCAAAAGAAAAGAGGAATTGCCCATATGCCTCCTGTATTAATCAGGAGGAAACAATGAAACCCTTCCTTTTCCATTGTATATATGCTAAACCCCTCTGGGAATTCCTTGTGGTCAGATGGAATATGGAGTGGTTAAAAAGCGTAACTTATGACAATTTAATTTTGGGGCACTTCTCCTGAATTTGGACACAGTACCATCATTAAATTCAAGTAAATAAATGGATGGGATAGGAGGGTTGATAGTAAGTTGCAAGTTTGGACTAGCTGAGGTCAAGCTATTCTTTAAGCAATGGGAATTATTTGATTTAATATATTTTTTGTGGGGATGTCTTGTTCGTTTGTTGTGATTTCTGTATTATTAACAATTTGGAGCCCTTATTTTCCAGTAATTCACATTATTTGTTAATGTCTTGTCAATATGCTTTGATGTTTTTTCAATAAAAACTTCCCTACTCTTTTCAAGAAGTGCCATGGGATCTTTAACATCCACCTGAACTATCACCAGATGGGACCTCGGTTTAAGGTCTTATTGAAAGATGGCACCTCAGGAGTGCAGCACCCTCCTTTTGCTGCACTACAGTGTAAGTATTGGGAAGTGCCTGGTGTGGGGATAGAACCCACAGTCTTCTGATCTCCCAGCCTCATAGGTGAGTGTGCTTGCTGCTGAGCCACTGACACTGACAGTAACCTAATATGTTCAGAGAGAAACCATATAAAACAGTTTAATGGTTACAATTGCATTGGACTGCAAAGGCATAGTGCAAAGATCTCTTAAGCTGATTAAAGTTGGAGAGAGTCAGCAGTGCATCAGGCAGTTCATTTAACTGGTTAGCAGCAATGATAGCAAATAACTGCTTGCCCAGCTGAGTATGCTGGAAATAAGGCTTAAGGGCATTCCAGGGAATGTTCCTAGTGTTATATTGGTTGGAGACAGCATGGAAACAATTTGCTAAAGCATGGGGTGTTAGGGCTAGAAGTGTCTTTTTGATTAGCTAACAGGTCTGGAGCTTTATTCTGTTGGGTAAAGGTAGCCAGTTAGTGAGTGTACTTAGGGTACAACTATGAGTGTGGTTATCTGCACCAAGTGCAAAGTGGCACACTTTAGTGCAGATTAGCTTTGTTATGTTTACCACTGTGTCACAGGCAGCTGTGTAGATAGGAAGGCCATAAACTACAAGTGGCAGAAAGGAACTGTCCATAATAAGGCATTTAGTATACCCAGTGAGATTATTATGGTTATGGTACAGAGCACCCAGTCATCTGTTAACTATGGCCAAAAGACTGTGAACATGGGAAACAAAAGATAGGAGATGAGGAAAGAAGAAGGAGGTAGGCTGCAGATCAAGTAGGATCCTGAGCTTATACAGAAGGTAAAAAAATGGGCAGACTAGGCAGGCCAGATGATCCTTCTCTGCCATCAAATTCTATGTGTCTTTGTTTCTAGGTGTCATCCAGAGTTACTCCAAGCTATTTGAAGGTCTCCACCTGTTCAAGGTTTTGTGCCTGGCAGTTTCAGTTTACAAAGGGTACAACTTTCCTCTTCCATGGGAGGCTAGAGAAGAGCATGGTATTTTTCTTTTTTGTAATTGAGTACCAGTTTCATGCTGGAGAATCATCTTTCTAGTGACCTGAAGTTACTTTGGAGAATGGCAGTAAGGTTATCTATGTCAGGATTTTTGGAATAGATGACAGCATAATCAGCATGAAGAAGTAGATTGGCTATCTGAAAGGCATCAGGCAATTGATTTACGAGGATGACAAATAGGAGTGGACCCAAGATGGAGCCCTGGGGGACATCAATAGATTCTCCCTTCATGTTGGACAAAGATTTATCGATCATTTTACACTGGGAGTGATTGGTGAGATAGCTGTGGAACCAGTTAACTAAGTGCTGTGATAAATCCATCCCAAGGAGTTTGTTATGTAGGAGCTTATGTCTGATCAAGTCAAAGGCCTTAGTAAGGTTGATATACAGTATATAGCCCTGATAAGTCACCATTGTCAAGGGGCTTGTGAACATAGCTGTTGTATTCCAAAAGTGCCATGTTGGTGTTGTGGAGCTTCTGGAAGTCATGCACTGGTCACCGTATTTTTGAAGTATGTAGCAAGTTGTTAAGAGATTATTCTCTCTAGGGTCTTGGACGGGGGGGAGAAAACAGAAAGGGTCTGTAATTGACAAGGCTAGTGTGGTCCTCACTTTTGAAAACTGGTGTAGCCAGTGTGGATTTTCACATCTTGGTAAACTGTGAGTAGCACAGGGGAATTATAAAAATTCTAGAGCTATCGTGGGAAAGTTCTTCTACAGCCAAAGCAAGAAGTTTCATATCAACCAAATCACTCCCACATCTAGTTTTGCCAAGTACCCTACTGATGTATTTTGAGGTGTCTTAGACTGCAATAACCTTAAAGTAAAATTTAGGGTACCCTTGTTCAGAACCCACCATCTGGAAGGCTTCAGGATTGGGTTCCCTGCAGGTGTCTGTGTAGGCTCGGGGGCATAATGGAACTGAGGCTATTAAAGGTTGTGTTGAAGTAATTGGCAGTTTCGGTGGGATCACTGGGATGTGAGGCTTTCAGCTCCCTACTATCCTCAGTATAGGACTCTGGATCTCACACACAAACCCCAGTCTCACAGATCCACTTTGCTGGTCCACATATAGTGGTTTTAAAGAATAGCAGGTATGTAGTAGAGTCAGAAATATGGTTTATCTTGCACATCAGATGTTTGATACAGCCATTGCTGATCAGATGGTTTTTCCATATCTCAGCAAATCACACAAGTGCACTCTAAAGCCTCAAATCCAGTGTAAAGCACCAGTGGTATGCCAATTTTTTTGTGTGAGAGGGGAGAATTTAAAGGCTTCAGCAGAACAATAGTCACCTTCTAAGCAGGCTTCTACATAACTTTCAGCTAGGATAGAGAACATCACAAATACAAAGTTGTGGCTGGAAGTGACTTAAATGTCTATACAGATGTTAAGTTTTGTTCTTGTTGAAACATTTTAGTCTGCCCCCTCACTCAAGGATTTGCAGACTCAAGATACCTTGCACTGTGTTTGTGACTTTAGAGTGCACAAGTCCCTTTCCGAGAGAGGCACATAAACAAGGGATGGGTGGGTTGGCTGTGACCCAGTTCTGATTCTGACTCTGATTTTTCCCAAAAGATTCTGATTTTCTCTGGTTTGTTCTGATGAATTGTAGACCTATTTGACTCTACTTGAGTATGATAAATGCATCAGTAGTATTCCTTTAGATCCCTCTGTTGAAAAAAAAAAATAAAAATGTAAGTTTTTCTTAAAAAAAAGTGTCTGTATTTTCCTGTTATTTTTCAATGCCAGCAAGCAGCCAAAAACAATAAAACAAATGGACTGCTCTTGCCAATCCTGTGTCAGCCATCACATGATATCCATAGGAAACAGTGGGGTGGATTCACAAAACTCTTGAAAATCCCACAGCTGCAGAAAAAACTCAGTGCAAGTGGATTGCCACTTGCAGAACCACAATTTCTCCTGCAGCTATGGTATTCTCAAAAGTGGAGCTGGTCTATGACTGGCTCCATGAAAACTGGCTCCACGATTTACGGCAGCTTAGGGTGCTGTTGCCATGGAAATCCCTGCAGCTGCAGAAACATTTTATGGCTTGTGGAACCAGCTGTAACATATTCCACAGCTGCTCCGGATGTGACTAGGAGTCTCAGCAGCTACAGAGATTTCAGTCCACAACTGGAGCTTCAGTGTGGAACTTAGTCCCAAAAATGTTTGTGAATCCAGCACAGTTTATGCAGGTTATTTATGGCTTTGCAGTGAAAGGAGTCAGTGAGTCAAACATTAGCCAGAAAGTGAGAGAAAGACCAATGAATTCAACCGCAGAAAGACAACAGAAAAGTGCAGACAGATCTTCACTGAGTCTGGCATGCTTTTTGGTGGGAGACAGCATGACCAGGATATATGATGGGGCCCCAGCCATTCCCTCTTGCTGTTTTGACTTGAGATGTAATATTTATTTTTATTCATAATTATTTTGCTTGTCTACTTGGTGTTATAGTAAGCATCATGGGCTCCAACCATCTCACACACTTCTTCCTGATAGGCAAATTAGTTTTTCTCACTTGTGTTTTCTAACTTACTTTTATCTTTTTGACCTTGCCTCCCCAGCACTGCATAATTATTAATAGAGCTGTTTGGCCCCAATTGCTGCCTGCTCCTGCCATGAATCCCATATGCCAGTCCTCAGCCCCATCACCACCCCACCCCATCATCAAGTGGAGAGCCATATGGTACACTCAATCAATCAATCAATCAAAATCTTTGTTTACCTAGGTGATCACCATTGAGCAAGCTCATTTACAAGGTGGACCTGCAGTTTGCAAGGACGAGGGTACAAAATAGAGTACAAGTAAAACATACATAAAACAACAGTAGCAAGACTTATACAGCAAAATATATACAGTGTAGAAATAAAGGTAAATAATATATACAGAGATGCCTTTATAATCCTATCCATCAATAACATGTTCATAGCCTGTAAGGAGTCCCTGGGATATGGAAAAGTGCATGCGTAGGAGGCAGGGATGCTGGCAGAAAGATTCTGGGATACTAAGCAGGTGGTATCAGGGCATAAGAGTGGGCAATGGGGGGGTGTTGCAGTGAGTACGTAGTACCGGTGGGACTGGAATGGACTTAGGTGAACCGGCAGTACCGGTGGGACTAGAATGGACTGAGGGAGAGGAGAGGAGAGGAGAATAATATTGGTAAGAGAGCACTTAGTTTGAACGGGAAGGACTTAGATTGAGCGGAAATGTCAGCTGGGCAACTAGGAAAGGTGAAAACAGTTACAGAGCTCCACAAATGTTTTGGCATACAGGGTCTTGAACATAGCAAGACCAACAGGGGAGCTATCTCTCAGCGATTACTGTATCCTATTCCAAAGCATGGGCAGGACAAAGCTTATGGCTGCTCTTCCAAAGCGGGTACCAACCCTAGGTACTTTCAGAGAAACCAGCGAGTAACTTCTCAAGGCATAATTCCCAATCAGGCTTAGTGGGAGACAGTCAGCAATGTATTGTGGGAGTTTGTTGGTGATTGCTTGGAGCATCCAGAGGGCTGCATTTCTATACTGCCTGTGTTGAAGGGAGGGCCAACCCACAGCTGCATATAGTGAACAATGGTGGTTGGAAAAGGGGAGGCCTGTTATAAATCTTAGAGCTCTATGATATAGTACGTCCAATTTTGCAAGGTGTGAGGCTGAGCACTGGCTATATATGAAGTCAGCATAGTCAATTAGTGAGAGGAACGTGGACTGAACAAGCTGTCTTTTGACATCTGCGGACAGGAGGCGATTTATTCTGAAGGAGAGTCCAAGCTTCTACCTCAGCTTTTTCAGCAGTTCTTCTATATGTTCCACAAAGGAGAGTTTATTGTCTATCCAGACACCCAAATACTTGAATTTTGGTATGTATTCAAGATGCTCACCTAGTAAGGTGGAGATAGAAGGTAATGGACCAGCAGAGGCAGAAAATGCCCCCTGGCCAGTTAGTGAGAATAGCATTACCTTGGTTTTCTTGGCATTAATTAGTAGTCTTTTACTGAGGAACTGGTGCTGCAGGATGTTAAAGTCGGTTTGCAGGTAGCCACAGGCAGCTTCAGGAGATTCACGGCTTATGTAGAGCACCGTGTCATCAGCAAACAGGTGAATGCTTGCTTCCTTAATGCCTACATCCAGGCTGTTGATATAGATAGCAATCAGTAATGGTCCCAATATCAACCCCTGAGGGACACCTCTTTTTATCAGTTTAAGTGAAGAAAGCTCCCCTTCAGCCTTGATTTGTTGTTGCCTACCAGTGAAGTAGTCATGGAACCAACACAAGGAGGTTCGGCCTAGGCCTATTGTTTGTAAAGTGGAGAGGAGCAAACAGTGGTCAAAGGTGTCGAAGGCCTTAATGAGATCCAGGAAAACTGCACAGATGAATTTTTTGTTGTCTAAATCCCATAGCCAGTCGTTAGTTACTTTTGCCAGGGCCGTAATGGTACTGTGCTTTGCTCTGAAGCCTGACTGCATAAGGTTTAGTAAGTTCGAGTTGTCTACGAAATATCTCAGCTGAGTATCCACAATTTTTTCTAGGAGCTTGGAGAGTATGGGGAGGAGGGAGATCGGCCTATAGTTATTTTGGTCACAGGGATCCCATGATTTAAACAGGGGGATGATGTGAGCAACTTTCCATAACTGAGGGAGGGAACCCTGCGATAGGGACAGGTTGAATAAGTGAGAGATAGGTGCGGCAAGGATATGATAAGCAGATTTCAAGTAATATGGGTCGAAGAAGCCAGCCCCAGCACTTTTCTTAGTGTCCAATTTTAGGAAAAGATCTTCAGCTTCCTTTACGGAGGTGGGTAACAATGAGAAGGTTACGATATTGTTAGTCGGTTCTGGGAGCTTAGTGTTGATCTGTGGGTGTAGTCTGTTTACCGGTGTGTTATCAAATGCTAGGCCTGCAGTGGCAAAATGATTGTTGAAGGCCTGCAGGATCTCGTTTCTGTCATTGATTATAGCATTGTCAGTGGTCATTTTGGAGGGAAGCACATTTCCTGGAGAATGACCAGTCAGTTCTTTTAGTGTGGACCAGAACTTGGTAGGCATTTCAATGCAGAATCTTGCTCAGATCAGTAAAAATTGACTTTGGCCTCTCTGACCATCTTAGTGCAGGTGTTTCTAGCTGTCCTGAAGAGACACCAGTCTTCATCTGTGTGTGATTTGTGAGCCTTTTTCCAGAGTTGATATCTTTTTAGTAAGGCAGTCTTGAGGTCCGCTGAGAAAAAATGACATGTTCTAGCTTTTATATGTGCTTTTACCAGAGGAGCATGGTTATTTAGGGCACTGGTTATAATTTCATGGAAGATGTCGTAGGCATTACTCACCGATTTAGCAAGGTAAAAACTGCCAGTGCAGAGTTTTTTAATTCATTGAAGTATGCGAGAGGATCAAAGTTCCGTCTGGACCTTTTAGTGGAAAATTTAGATGTTGGTGAGGGTTTAGCGTCAGTTCTTATACCAGCAATAAAGCAGTGGTCACTAACATCAGCTGAAAAAATTCCGGCATGGGAAAAGGAATATGGTTTGCTTACGAGAAGCACATCCAATAGGGTGCTGTTCATTGGATTTTTCTTGTTAATGCGAGTTGGCTCAGTAATAAGTTGTGTGAACCCATGGGAGTCACAGAATTGCTTCAGGGTTAACGAGACCTTAGTTAAACAATCATAATTAAGGTCTCCTAGAATAATTGTTTCAATGGGGACAGAACCCATAATAGATGTCAGATGGAACAGGAACTGAGGTCCCACGGCTGGTGGTCTGTAACAGCCTATGACACGGAAAGTTATTGATGGGGAAAGTTCAACTTTAAAGGACAAACATTTGAATCCACCTGCAATAGAGGTAGAATCTAGGATGGACACTGAAAATGTGTTTTTGATGTAGATGACTACTCCGCCTCCCCTAGTCTGCCTATCGGTTCTAAATAGGAGGTAGTTAGGGATGTTAACCTCTCTATCTGGGGTGGATGCCTGAAGACAGGATTCAGAGAGCACAAGTACGTCTGGTGCGGTATGAGTAATCCATGCCTGGACTGATGTAAATTTCTTTAAAAGACTTCAAACATTTGCATGCATAAAGCTGACTCCTTTCAGTCTTGTAAGGTTGGATGGAGATGAGAGAGCTTTTGTGGGAGTAGGGTTGAGTTCAACATTACCTGAATGCAAAAGTAGTAAGAACACAATTTTCCTTAGGGCAGCAAGGAGTAGTTTGAAAGCATGAATCTTTCTGCATCTAGTATAAGATTGAGTGCGGGGATCCGGAGTCCAAAGTTTCCCCTGTGCTGACCTAGGGACGTGTAGCTTATGGTCCATCCAGTATAGCACCAAGACGTGTAGGTTTTGGGTGAGTGGGGTGAGGGGCCACATATTGGTAACAAGGTAGCAGTCCCACCTTGAGGAGATTCCACAAAGTGAGAAGGGTGCGGAGTCATGTGGTGGTAGCATAAGTTATATGCAGTATTAATATAAAGGCAGTCTAGCACTGGTAGGCATGACTCTATGATGGGGTCAATTCTGCTTGAATGGTCTGTCACGTGGGGTTCCATACATAAGCAGGTGAGTAATTGAAACCACACTAGGACTGCCATGATTGCCCAATGTGTTAACAGGGTGTGAGTTGCACCAAGACTCACTAGCTGGGTTCTATAAGCCTCAAAGATCACTGCTCCATGTTAGACTAAGTAAAAGAGACAGGGATCGATGGTATGCAAAGATACATGAAAACAACCTGACGGCACAGATGTCTTAAGGATTTATCTTCAACAGGCAGGGGTATCCTACTGATTATGCTTCATGAAGAATATTAGGGAATTGCTTAGAGGAGACAAGTGAGCTCAAGAGAGGATCACCCCTTTAAGAAGTTACAGAAAGGAGATCCCCTTTAAGCAGTTGCTGTAATTGACTAGTGTGAGGCCTCAGGGGGTGTGGATCACTGGGGAAATGTACTTAATAAACAAGGGAGGAGGGGGTGGGGGGCGAAAAAAATTGTCCAGAGAGCAGTACAGCAAGGCAGTGGGTGAGCTGTGTTTTGAAAAAGGTGCCTTGTGTGCTACCTTTCTCAGTGGGGATCTGCAGCATCCAATCGGGAAACAGCCACAGTACCCAGGAGCCAGTCCAATTACGGGGATTGAAGCCTGACAGCTCCGAGCTAGGAGCTGACCAAATGTACCTGCTTTCCTTGGTCAGGTGGTGGTGGGCTGGATGCAGAGGTCCTGCCGCCAGCAGGTAGCAGCGCCAGGGCCACTCAGCCGAAGTGGAGAGCCTTGTTTGGGCTTGTGTCTAAAACAGAGCAGAAGAAAAGGCAGGCCATTAGTTAAAAAGCCAGAGACAAAGATCAAGTAAATTGGTGGGAGGGCCCTGGGCTATTTAGTGCTCAGGGCAGGAGTAGGTGCAAATAGTGGGAGAGCAAGGTTCCTACAGAGAGGTCTGGTCAAAGGTGCCAGGTGGGAATTTAGGTGGGTTCCCAAATTAAAAAGCACATACAGTAATACATATAATGTAATATACACCGTGACTGGACAACAAGTTTTTTTTTAATTGATCTTTCTGTTAAGATTGCTGACCTTTGTCCTCTGAATTCAAAAAATTAAATAATTACATTAATTAATATCATCACCATCACCTTCAAACACCACCAAAGAAGGACCCTGATTAGAAGACACCTGTTGCAGCTGTTCATCATCATCCCTTTTATGTTTTTGCCACTCTTCACTCAACTGGTAAGAGAATTTGTTGACACTGACTTCTATGAAGGTAAGGCAACATACATTTTTAGGAGTAAGCCTTGTGTGGCCATGAGAGACAACATTTCCAGCTGTGTTAAATATGCGCTCACAATAAATGCTAGTGTGAGGGCATCTAGGAAGCTTGATAGCACAGGCAGATAGTGCAGGCCAGATGTTTTTTCTTTTTCAGCCAGTACTCAAAAGGGCCATTAGTAATATTAATATGTGGTTCTCATAAATAGACATTCCACAATATTGGACAAATACAAAGAAGGTGACTCCACCACAGACAGATCTGAATTATCAGTTTCCATGAGCTTAGACCAAAGAGCATTAGCATTATCTGTGTGCTCTTCAGAATGACATGCCTTTTTCAAGGACCGTGAAAGAGAACTTTGTGCAAGACTACCCAATATTGATGAATGAGTACATGGTGGCACTAAGTGGAAATTGTTGTCACCACCAGAGCATCTATTCATTTGTATTGTCAAATACAGTTCTGTCCTTTTCCTGTGCAATTGCTGAAATCAGAATGTTTTTGTGTTCAAGATAAGAGTCACCGAGATCTGAAAGAGGCAGCTGTTGCAACCTAAATCAAGGGTCAAGAAGAGAGGAACAAAGAAAAGTTTTGTATTTCGTGATAGTGTGAAATCTTCTGCAATTTTGGAATTACTGTATCAGTTTGTCCATGAGGGATACGCCAGATGTATCTCCTTTTTGTTCAAAACCTCTATGCAGCCTCCTGAGTTCCTTGTTCAATACATTTATGATAGGAATAAACTGGCTTAGAGTAGCATTCTCTTTGCTAACTGTGGAACTGCTTCCTTAAAAGGAGTCAAGAGCAATGTAAGATGCCCCAGGAGGCCCCACTATAAGAAATTCAGCCTGGAAGCATGCCACTGTCCTTCCACTTCCCTAAGATGGTGATTTCTCCACTCCAGGTAACTACCACCCTATTTCTCTTCTCCCTAATCTTGCAAAGCTCCAGAAAAATGTGGTTCACTCCAAACTTTTCTCCCACCTGGACTCCTCCAGTTTATTTGCCCTTTACTAATCTGGCTTCCGGAAGCTACATTCCGCCACTACCTCTCTTCTCTGGTTCACTGACTCCATCCTTACTGGATGGACCATGGCCTCATCACCTCCACCATCTTTGTCGACCTTGCTAAGGCTTTCAACACTGTCTCCCACACCATCTTCTTGCCTTGCTCTCTGCAGCTGGGCTTTAAGACACTGCCATAAACTGGTTCCATGTCTACCTGGTTGGAAGGACTCAGTCCATTCAGATTGCTGACACTCTCTGTCCCCCCCCTTCCCACCAAGATTGGTATTCCATAGGGATCTTTACTAAAACCTCTTCTTTTCTCCACCTTCCTTGATGACCTTCCTACTGCCTGCTCCTCAACCTATATCGATATCCATATCTATGCAGACAGTACTGTCCTGTATACCTCTGGATCCTCCCCCTCTGTTTGGCTTCCACCTACAGCAAGACTTTGATAATGTTTATTGCTGGTTAACCTCACATCAACTATTCCTTAACTCCAAGAAGACCACCTCTATGACCTTTGGCACAAGGCAGAGACTCTTTCAGCTTCCTTCTCTCCCTCCCCTCTTTCCACACCCTCTATGGGAACAAACTGGAGGATACCTTCCTTTAGGTATCATGGTGTCTGGCTTGACCAGCACCTCAACTTTGCTGGACACGTGGATGCCATTCACAAAAAGTTGCACCCCAAGTTACGGTAGGTGCCCTGTATGGAAACCAATTTTGCAACCCACTGCTTGCCCACGGTGCCGTCATCCAGAAAATTATCCTTCCAGTTTTTTATTATGGAGATGTAGTCTACAGTGCTGCTCTCAAATCTTCCCTACACAGGCTGGACACTCTGTCACTCCTATTGCCATTTTGCCATTGATGATCCTCCTCTTACCCTCCAGTGTGAGTTCTACTATTCTTTCTCTTTCTCTTTCCTGTCCCTCAAAGACACACACAACTCACCCTGCATCTCCTTCATACCTAAATTCTGGTTTGGCTCTCTCCCGTCCTGCCTTTCTCCCCCTAGAATCCTTAACCCCCCACTCCCTCAGGAGCTATGACTCTTGCACATGGCCGTCCCTCCCTAGATCCTCCACTGCTGGCCAATATGTGTTTTCTCACCATTTCCCTAAACTGTGAAATTCTCTCCCACTTGCGATACTCCACACCTGTTCCCTTTCTGCCCTCTTCTCCCTTTTATGTAATTCTGTTCCATATGTGCTGCTGCTTTTAATCTGCTCCCTCTTCTTTTCAAGTTGCACTTCATGATGGATTACCTAGCTCTTTACCTGACATGTGCTCAAATTGTACACACTGCTTTATGTTTTCCCTCTGCAGTTGTCCTGTTTTCAATTTCAGTAGCCCCTCATTCAAATTGTTCTAACCGTATCCTCTGTGGAGTTTACACATCTCTATACATTTACTTTCTCTGTGATATTTCCAAATGTCATCTGTATTTTTGCTGTATATTTTGCTATATTTTATTTGCTGTATTGTTGTTTCCCATTACCCCTTCCCCCAGGACACACCTGGAAATGAGCAATTTTGCTCAGTGTGCCTTTCCTGGTGAAACTTTTTAAATAAATAAATAGCAACACCATCTCTTACATTGTGCTCAGTGGTATATTCATGGACTGCCTTCTTTTATGTGAGAAGTCTCAAACATGTAAAATGTTAAGTCCCATCTTGTTGGAACATCTTGTTTTAGTTGCTATATTGGCAAGCTGTTTTTTTTTTTTCCTGGAGGTCAACCAAAATACCACGTGATTTTACAGAGTGACTAAAATGGCCACAGATTTTCTTTGCAGCTCCCACTAGTGTTAAAATACTGTTGTCACTGGAAAGGAAAGCTCGTATTAACAAATTTAATGAGTGTGCAAAGCATGGAATGTGAGTGAAAATATCATGTTTCAATGCACTATGAATACTGGTAACATTGTCTGAAACCACAACTTCAGCAATGAGTCCCAGGGGCTCTAACCACTCAGAAATGTTGCCATGCAAATCTTCCAAAATATTGTCAACTGTGTGATGCTTACCAAACATACTCACACAAAGAACTGCTGCCATTCTTTGTCTACCTTCCTATACACTGTTGCTTGTTGTGGTGTTTAAAGATCATCATGAGACCCAATGTGTTGTGGTGCACATATAATCAGTGGTTTTAGAACTTGTCCACATGTATGTGGTCAGGTCCACAAAACCTTACTGACTGTCTCGAAGAGACAATTTTACTTTACTTTGCATGCATTTGTTCATTTTGGGAACAGCCACAGTCACAAAATATAAACAACTTGGTATGTTGTAACATGGAGCAAAATATTATAAAAGGGCTCTAAAACTATTATTCTCTGCCATATAAAATGGTTGCAGGTCCTTAGCAATGAATTCAACTATTAATTGATTCATTTTTAATGTTATTTGATATAATTTACTGTAGGCAGTTTTGTGTTCAAGCATCGAAGTAATGGTCTGCTGTTTAGTTCGTGCAGGGGGCCAAAAACAATTGGATTGCAGTGGCAAAGCTATAGCTTGTCCAAATACCTTTGTCAATGAAGTAAAACATTTTCTTTTTCTGCACTGTCTCTTCACCATCACTATTGTCTGTAGGATTATTTTCATCACAGATATTTGTCCCTTGCTTAGGACTGCTGCCCAGCCAAATGGTCGGATGTGCTCTTTGCAAATGGTTTTTTAATGATGTTGTCCCTAACTGGCTCCACACATTACTCCTACTAACTTCCCCATGACAAAGGTGCCACAGTAACACATTCATTTTTAGGACAGATATGAAAATAGCTCCACACAACTGAGGTGGAACATTTTGTTGTCATGCCTGGAACTGCAAAAATGTTGGTGGCAGTTGTTTCTGACTCTGATTCATGCACACTGTGGCTGTCCCCTGAAGAGCTAGCATGATTACTGATTCATTTACACTACTGGCTGTGGCTTCTGGTGGTGTTTGCTATATATGTTTTTTCTCTTTGGATGGGGGAAGCCAGGTTTCATCCTCTGCCTCATCAATATCACATTCTGACTCATCACCTTTGAAAGAGCGTAGCTGTGATACATCATAATTGTGATCTTTTCCTTATACTACATTGTGATTGTGATCTTGTTCTTATACATTTACAATCTCTTCTTTATCAGAGGCACTGCTTCAGATGAAGGACCCTGATATGCATAAGTAGCATATCATGGAGTACCACATCTAATGGCTCTAGACAGAGCTTTTTCCTTAATTATTGACTTTCTAGTATGTTTAGGTTTAAGTATTTTGGCTACCTGTTTTTATGTTTTACTTTTATCTGATTTTTCTGGCAATGCTTGGCAGCTTGGCAGAGGATACCAGGAGAAAGGACTGCTGTGTGACTGAACTTCTCTGCTGGGACTAAAGTAGAAGAACTTTTGTATTTGGACCTTTAATTTAGGTTAAAAAAACTAACATACAAAACAAAACAAAACAAAAAAAAAAGTGTGTTTTTGGGTTAACTGAACTGAATGGGTAACTGAAAAGTCATCTAGGTGTAAATCTCAGGTGACTGAAAGGACTTAACTGCTGTGAGGTTTAAATTACCTGTAGAAAGATCTGGTAAGTAGGGGGAGTGGCTTAGCTAGAAGGAAGCTACATTTAAAGACTGCCTTAGAAAGATTCTGCTAATAGCTTGGCAGAAGATACCAGGAGAAAGGACTGCTGTGTGACTGAACTTCTCTGCTGGGACTAAAGTAGAAGAACTTTTGTATTTGGACCTTTAATTTAGGGTAAAAAAACTAACATACAAAACAAAACAAAAAAAAAGTGTGTTTTTGGGTTAACTGAACTGAATGGGTAACTGAAAAGTCATCTAGGTGTAAATCTCAGGTGACTGAAAGGACTTAACTGCTGTGAGGTTTAAATTACTTGTAGAAAGATCTGGTAAGTAGGGGGAGTGGCTTAGCTAGAAGGAAGCTACATTTAAAGACTGCCTTAGAAAGATTCTGATAATAGCTTGGCAGAAGATACCAGGAGAAAGGACTACTGCGTGACTGAACTTCTCTACTGGGACTATATTGCCCTCCTTCCCTGCCCTCCACCCCCCCACCCAAAGCTAGTTCTATTTTTATAGGCACAGGATTTGACTGACAACAGGAACTTCCTGTTTAGGGGCAGGAAGTGAGTGATCACAGAACCACCAAGGACCCACCATCCTAGAAGGGCAAGAGTAGCTCTCCGGCCCCCTCTAGCTGCTGGAGGTCTGCCTCTGAACAAGTAAGTGGTCTACTGAGAAATATAGGATATTCTTGTCTCAGAACAGGACAATCAGGAGCTTAAAGGGCACACAGGCAAAAAGTAAGGAGAGAGAAAAAAACAGAGGAAAGAGTAAGGATTGCAAACAGTTAAGGGGCCAGAAATAAGACATGATTGGAGTGGTGCAGTGCAGTGGCTGTGGAGCAGCAGTCTTCCAGGAGATGTTCTGGAGGATGTGGTGTTGTCCCATCTGCAGGCACCTCTCTGGGCTGAGGGAGGAGGTTGCTCATCTCCAGGCTGAGTTGGCCAGGATTTGTGGGACCTCCTCTTCCATCCAGGGACCACCAGTGCCACTGCCGTTGCCTCAGAGGTTGCCAAGAAAGAGGAGCGGTTGGACCACAGTGGGCTCAGGGAGGGTGAGGGTGGTGGAACAGAGGCACATCCCTCCAATTGTACCTCTCCACAATTCCTATGCCATTCTGGCAAAGTGTGGTTCCTCTATGGAGGCACCTACAGTGGAGGCCAAGGAGGATGCTGGGAACCTCCACAAAGAAGACCCACAGGAGGGTGGCAGAGGACCCAGCAGGGGAAGGAAACAACTCCTGGTGGGGGACTCCATTGTTAGGAAGGTAGAACTGGGCATGGAAGGGGAGAGAGAGTTAAGGTGCCTGCCTGGCACCATGGCTTGGAGGGACAGGGAGCGAATCCTCAGGATTGCTGGAGTAGCTGCACAGGGGAGGGAGCAGGATGTCATTGTCCACCTAGGGACAAATGACCTGGCTAATAAAGGGATTAGAGAAGTGTAGGAAGAGTTTGTGGAATTGGGGAGGGGCCTTAGTCAAGTAGCATGAACGGTAACCTTCTCGGAGGTGCTACCCATCTATGGCATAGGAGAGGCTAGGGTGTTCCGCACCATGGGATTCAATCAGTGGTTGAAAAACTGGTGTGGAACTCAGGGATTTGGCTTCATTGGGGACTGGGGGTCCACCTGGAGTGATGCAAGCCTATACTGGCATGATGGGCTGCATCTGTCCAGGAGGGGAACCAGGATCCTAGGTGATAGGTTTAAATGCTTCATTGGCAAGCTTTTAAACTAGCCAAGGGGGGAGGCACTGGAAAGGAGCAGGAAAATCCTAGCCCCCAAAAAAAATCACGGTAGTAAGTGTGGCAAACACCAACATGGAGGTGTCGATAGGGAGAAGGGCAGGGGTAAATGTAGAAAGTGACAAAGGCAAGAAGGACAGGGATGGGGCAAAAAGGGGTAAGACCATCAGGAAATGGAGGGTAATGAGTACCAATGCCCGTAGTCTGGGCAACAAGCCCCTGAACTGGTGGTCTTAATGGAAGAGGGATGCCTGGATATCGTAGCAGTCACAGAAACATGGCACAGAGAACCATGACTGGGATGTTAACATACCAGGGTACATAACTTACAGGAGAGACAGGCAGGGGAGAAGAGGGGGAGGCGTAGCTCTCTATGTAAAGGAAGGGATAAAAGCAACTGAAAAAAAGAGTAAACAGGGAGGAGAGGAGGCACTGTGGGTCACCTTGGAGACTGGAAAGGGCACCACAATCCGCACAGGGGTTGTGTACAGACCCCCATGTCAGGGGGAAGGAATGGACAAGGATATGATGGAAGGCATTCTTGGAATGGCAGAGAAATGGGAGATACTGTTGATGGGAGACCTGAATATGCCGGATGTTAACTGGAGAACATTTGCTGCAGCCACATCCAAGAGCAGGGCCATTCTTGACACCCTACAGGTGGCAGGCATTAGACAGCTAGTTTTGGAACCCACTCATGAGGGAGCAATCTTAGACCTCATACTCTCAAATGGAGGCAGTGAGAGGATCTCAGATCTAGAAGTGGGTTGCCATCTGGGGACAAGTGACCATCAGACAATGTGGTTCATGTTAAACTCAGCTACAGAGTCAAGCCATACAAAAGTGAGGGTACTGGACTTTAGGAGGGCTGACTTTGGCAAGATGGGAGAGTGCCTCAGAAAAGCACTAGCAAACAGGCTAGAAGGAGGTGTGGAGCAACAATGGGGAATTATCAAAACTGCCATCACAGAGGCAACAAGCCTTTGTGTGAAGCAAATAAACAAATCAAAATGAAAGAAAAGCCACTATGGTTCTCAAGAGAGGTGGCTGTGAAAGTCAGGAAGAAAAAGATAGCATTCCGTAAGTATAAGGAAACACAGAAGGAGCAGGACAGAGAGCTGTACCAGTTAAGGCAGAAAGAAGCAGGAGGAAGTCAGAATAGCAAAGGCCCAAACTGAGGAAAAGATAGCCAACTCAGTTAAGAAGGGGATAAAACCTTTTATAGGTACATCAGCGAGAGTGAAAGACAAAGGAGGGATAGTGAGGCTGAATAGAATGAACGGTGGGTGGGCAGAGGGGGACAGTGAAAGCAGGAACACTGAATGAATATTTCAGCTCAGTATTCACAAAGAGGAGGGGAAGTGCCTAATCCAATTAACAGAAGCACTCTTGATAGGGGTCGATCCCAGTCCTTCACAGAAGAAAGGGTTCTGCAAGAATTCCTAAAACTGAAGGTGGATAAAGCAATGGGTCCTGATGGAATTCCAGAATTCTAAAAGAATTAAGGAAGGAACTAGTGAAACCACTGGCTACTCTTTTAATAAATCATGGGAGGATGGTGTGGTACCGAGGACTGGAGGAAGGGGATGTGATTCCCTTCACAAAAGTGGGACCAAGACAGAGGCAGGAAACTACAGACCTGTCAGTCTGACCTCTGTGGTAGGGAAAGTGATGGAGTCACTTCTGAAGGAAAGAATAGTTGAGTACCTAGAGGTCAGTGGAGCACAGGATCCAAGGCAGCATGGGTTCCAGCGGGAAGGTCATGTCAGACTAGATCTAATAGATTTCTTTGACTGGGTGACCAAAGTAGTAGACCAGGGAGGGCTGTGGACATGGCCTACCTAGACTTTAGCAAGGCATTTGACACAGTCCCACACAAAAGATTATTAGTCAAATTAACCAGCCTGGGAGTGGGTCCCAGGGTGGTAGCCTGGGTAAAACATTGGCTGGACAACAGGACACAGAAGGTAATTGTAAATGGAGTCCACTCTGAAGAAAGGGGTTACTAGTGGGGTACCACAGGGTTCATTATTGGGTCCAGTCCTTTTTAATGTCTTCATCAGTGACATTGCAGAGGGACTGGAAGGAAAAGTATGCCTTTTGCAGATGACACAAAGATCTGCAACAGGTTGATACACAAGGAGGCGTGGAAAGGATGAAAAGGGACTTGGCAAGGTTGGAGAAATGGTCAGACGATGGCAGCTAGATTCAATGCAAAAAAGTGCAAAATAATGCACCTGGAAACAAGAACCCAGGGAAGAATACACAATGGGTGGGAGGTAGTAACAACAACAAAACAGGAAAGGGACCTGGGGTAATCATATCAGATGACCTTAAGGTTAGCAAGCAATGTGAGAAGGCAGTAGGGAGGGCCGGGGTATACTGGGATGTATAGGAGAGGCATCAGCAGCAGAAAACAGGAAGTTGTTATCCCTCTGTACAGACAGTTGGTGAGACCCCATCTGGAATACTGTGTCCAGTTTTGGAGACCCCATCTCCGCAAGGACATAGACAGGATAGAGGCAGTCCAGAGGAGGGCAATCAAAATGGTGCAGGGTCTGCAAGAGAAGTCAATGAGGAGAGACTAAAGGAGCTTAATATGTATACCCTGAGGAAAGAAGGGAGAGGGGGACATGATAGAAACTTTCAAGTACCTCAAGGGAATCAACAAAGTCCAAGAGGGTAGCATCTTTCAGAAAAAGAGACTTGCAAGAACAAGGGACACAATTTAAAGATAGAAGGAGGGCAGTTCAGGGGCAATGTGAGGAAGTATTATTTCACAGAGAGGGTAGTGGATGCATGGAGCAGCCTTCCTGAGGAAGTTGTGGGGTCTAAAACTGTGGGAGAATTCAAGAATGCATGGGACAGACATAAGGCAATTCTTGTGGGGGGCAGGAAGATATAGGCTGTTGGTTAACTAGGATCTGCAGCCTATCCTGTAGGTAGGGAAATGGGCAGACTAGATGGGCCTAGCGGTCCTTATCTGCCGTCAAAGTCTATGTATGTTTCTATGTTTCTATGTAATGCTGACAGTGTTGAACTACTTTGATCAGGGGATTCACCAACATTCTTTTCTTTTTCTGGTTGTGTTGCTTCATCTTGTTCTGGTTGTGTTGCTTCATTTTCATCAGTTGTATTGATGACATCTTCAGCAGTGAATTTCCATTTTTTTGCTGAATCTGTTTTTGGGAAATATTTTTGTTACGTGTACCAATTTCAGCCACACTGCTGGTGTTGGCCACATGTTCCATTTCTGTGACAGACTGTGATTCTGAATCCATTTTGGGGGTCCAGCTTAACTGCTTACTTAGCAGTATTAGTTCAGATGCATAGATGGGCAACACAGAGTCTGAGTTGTGACACCCCCTCTCAAAATATGTGAGGCACTATATGACCTAGTAGTAGTTATGGCACAGAGATAGGCAACACAGAGTCTGAGAGGTGACACCTCCCCCTTCACAATCTGTATGCCACTATGACCTAGTGCTAGTTCAGGCACTGAGATGAGCAAAACAGTCTGAGACATGACACCCCCACAAAATATGTGAGGCACTATATGACCTAGTAGTAGTTCATGCACATAGATTGGCAATACAGAGTCTGAGATGTGACACTCCCCCTCTCAAAAAATGTGAGGCACTGTATGACCTAATAGTTCAGGAACAGAGATGGAAAACACAGAGTCTAAGCTACAGCAGTATGACCTAGCAGTAGTCCACTCAAATAGATGGACAACATAGAGTCTGAAATGTGACCTCCCTCACTATCTATATGGCACTATGACCTTGTACTATTTCAAGCACAGAGATGGGCAGCACAGAGTCTAGGGCAGTATGACCTTTCAGGCAGCATAGAGATGGGCAACACAGAGTCTGACATGCGAGTGACAGCCCCCTTCAAAGTCTGTATGGCACTATAAGCCCTCCCCCTCAAAATTAATGAGGCACTATGACCAAGGCCACTGTTTTACCGTGATTCCATGATTCCAGCCAGAATCACGGAAATCTGATTGGCTGCCAGAAATTTAAATGTCCCTCGGTATCCCGTGGTAGAGTTACGGAACTCACGCTGCTTGCATGAGCATTCGGGAACTGGGAGCCCATAAAAGGTGGCCTTTGGCCAGTCAACCACCCCATTTGATCCAGGAGCATAGGAGAGAAGGACGTATGCCCACAAAGAGGAGAGTCAAGACCACGTGGACGCCGAGAACTCCAAGCAGCATGCCAAGCAGCCAAGAATGCCATTTCGGAAAGCAGGCTTTTTAATTCAACTGTCCAAGAATTGCACTGCGAGCCTGCCTTGTCTGCCACCACTCCCCCAGACACATCAGGTACCCGCTTTTACTTTGGGGTTTAATGAGGCAGATAAAGGGATGCAAGATTAAAGGGATGCAATTGTGTGTTGTAGGTCAACAAACTGTGTGGGGTCCAGGATGTGCGTGTGTTGGGGGTCCAATGTGCAAGAGACTGCTAATGTTTTTTGTGTGTGTGTGTGGGGGGTGTCGTCCAAGATGCTCTAGGTCATCCAAGATCATATTTATTTAAATTGTGTGTTGTAGGGCAACAAACTGTGTGGGTCCAGGATGTGCATGCGTTGGGGGTCGATGTGCAAGACACTGCTAATGTTTTTGTGTGTGTGTGTGGGGAGGGTCATCCAAGATGCTCACAGATCATATTTTTTTGGCAATTGTGTGTTGTAGGTCAACAAACTGTGTGGGGTCCAGATTGTGCATGTGTTGGGGGGTCCGATGTGCAAGACACTGCTAATGTTTTTGTGTGTGTGTGGGGGGTGTAGTCCAAGATGCTCTAGGTCATCCAAGATGCATATTTATTTAAATTGTGTGCTGTAGAGCAACAAACTGTGTAGGGTCCAGGATGTGCATGTGTTGGGGGGATCCGATGTGCAAGACACTGCTAATGTTTTTTTTTTGTGTGTGTGTGTGGGGGGGGGGTCATCCAAGATACTCGCAGATCGTCCAAGATGCTCGCAGATTAGAAATCATGTGTTGTAGGGCAACAAACTGTGTGGGGTCCAAGGTGTGTGTGTGTGTTTGTGGGGGATCCAATGTGCTCATCTGCTTTTTCCTTTGTCTTGTATCCTTGGGGCAGGTAAAGAGTGTTGGGAAGGGATGCAAGACACTGCTAATGTTTTTTTGTGTGTGTGTGTGTGTGGGGGGGGTCATCCAAGATGCTTGCAGATTGTCCAAGATGCTCACAAATCAAAAATTGTGTGTTGTAGGCCAAAAAACTGTGTGGGGTCCAAGGTGTGTGTGTGTTTGGGGGGGGGTCCGATGTGCTCGTCTGCTTTTTCCTTTGTCTTGTATCCTTGGGGCAGGTAATGAGTGTTTGGAAGGGATGCAAGACACTGCTAATGCTTGTTTGTGTGTGGGGGGGTGTCCTCCAAGATGCTCGCAGATCGTCCCAGATGCTCAAAGATCAACATTCATATTTATTTAAATTGTGTGTTGTAGGGCAACAAACTGTGTGAGGTCTAAGGTGTGTGTGTGTGTGTGTGTGTTTGTGTTTGGGGGGTCTGAGGTGCTCGTCTGCTTTTTTCTTTGCCTTGTATCCTTGGGGCAGGTAAAGAGTGTTGGGAAGGGATGCAAGACACTGCTAATGTTTGTTTGTGTGGGGGTGGTGTCGTCCAAGATGCTCGCAGATCGTCCAAGATGCTCGCAGATTAACATTCATATTTATTTAAATTGTGTGTTGTAGGGCAACCAACTGTACGGGGTCCAAGGTGTGTGTGTGTTTGGGGGAGGTCCGATGTGCTCATCTACTTTTTCCTTTGTCTTGTATCCTTGGGGCAGGTATAGAGTGTTGGGAACGGATGCAAGACACTGCTAATGTTTTTTCTGTGTGTGTGTGTGGGGGGGGGTCATCCAAGATGCTCTCAGATTGTCCAAGATGCTCACAGATCAAAAATTGTGTGTTGTAGGGCAACAAACTGTGTGGGGTCCAAGGTGTGTGTGTGTTTGGGGGGGTCCGATGTGCTCATCTTCTTTTTCCTTTGTCTTGTATCCTTGGGGCAGGTAAAGAGTGTTGGTAAGGGATGCAAGACACTGCTAATGTTTTTTTTGTGTGTGTGTGTTGGGGGGGGTCGTCCAAGATGCTCGCAGATCGTCCAAGATGTTCACAGATCAAAAACTGTGTGTTGTAGGGCAACAAACTGTGTGGGGTCCAAGATGTGTGTGTGTGTGTGTTTTTGGGGGGGGTCCGATGTGCTCGTCTGCTTTTTCCTTTGCCTTGTATCCTTGGGGCAGGTAAAGAGTGTTGGGAAGGGATGCAAGACACTGCTAATGTTTTTTTTGTGTGTGTGTGGGGGGGTCATCCAAGATGCTAGCAGATCGTCCAAGATGCTCACAGATCAAAAATTGTGTGTTGTAGGGCAACAAACTGTGTGGGGTCCAAGGTGTGTGTGTGTGTGTGTGTGTGTGTGTGTTTTTGGGGGGGGTCCGATGCGCTCGTCTGCTTTTTCCTTTGTCTTGTATCCTTGGGCTGTGGATTCAGCACCCTCTCACTCTAGGATGCGCTAAGGTACCTGTCTTTGGACCCCCCATTTTCAAAATCAGCAGGGCAGACTTGATGGGCCTGGTGACCCTTAGCTACCTTTACTGTGGGTAGGAGCATCCCCATCTTGCTGTATTCTGAACATTTTGAACCGCATGGAGTCCTCATATTTTTGAGCTAATGTAAATTTTTTTCTTTAATGTATAGTTGTACTATTTCTTTGCTGTACTTTCCTCTCATACAGCTTACACCTTGGAATGAGTTTTATGTGCCTAGCCTGGTTAACTTCATTAAATAAAATGGTCTGTCCTTGGTTACCCACAGTTTCTTTGTTTCTATCTGCTTAACTTGTATATACAGCCAAGAACCCCTGTATCAGTGCATGTGTGTGGGAGCAGGGGGAGTGGGGTCCAAGGTACCCCAGAGCAGTGCAGGTGAGCTAGCATGAAGAATGTGTGCGTGTGTGTGTGTGTGTGTGTGTGTGTGTGTGTAGCAAGGAACAAAAATCAAAGGGGGTGTCTGAGTAGGGTGGTGGGGTCTAAGTAGTGCTCAGAACACTGCCATTGTGTGCCCCTCTAGTACAGTGTGGGTGTGGGGGGAGCAGTTATTGACAGTCCTTCAGACTTCAGGGCACCCTGACTGTTCTTCCCCTATTTAACTCCTTCATGTACCTGAAGACCTCTGTCATGTCCCCCCGGTCCCTTCTCTCTTCCAATGTGTACATATTTAGCTCTTCAAGCATCTCCCCATAAGGGCTGTACCCCAGGGCCCAGATCATTTTGGTTGCCCTCCTCTGGACCCTCTCCAGGAGTTTAATGTCCCTCTTTAAGTCTGGCCTCCAAAACTTCACACAGTACTCGACCTGGAAGTCATCCCTCTGCCAACCACCCGGCCTGAGACCAACCTTATGCCCCATGTAGCCGTGGTTATACCCCCTGGGCAGCTAACGAGGTGGGGCCCGTACACCCCGTACACTTCTTGTTTCATTGGGCAAGGTGGTCTGAGAGAGCAGCATATCGAGGGCACACTCCCAGTGATGGAAGACTGTTTTTTTCCCCTCTGGTTTCCTACCCTCATGTGGTGTGTGCCTTGATGTCAAGGTGCTGTGTGCCAACATCCACCATGCATCATGGCAGCCTCCCCTTGTTGCACCTCAAGCCTCCGCTCGGGGTCAGGCAAATTACGGACATTGGCCCCCCTTCCCCCGGAGAAGGCGAGCTGTCATGGGATGCTCAAGCCATTCTCCCCGGCAAGCCCTCCAGAACCTGGGTCACTGGCGTTGCAAGCAGAAATCCAACCGCTGCGCCGACAGGCTGGTGAATGCAACTATTCACTGTTTTACTTTGCTTTTTATTGTATATTGCTTGCTTTGCTTTTTACTGCAGATAGTGTAAGGTAATATTAAATAGTATTTTTTTGAACTGATGTTTTGGTCGTGCAGTAGGTCCCCACAGAGTGCTTTGCAGGGGAGTCCTTAAAGTCCTAGGCACAGCCCTGTGTACAGTAGATGCTGAAGTTACTGCAGGTAAAATACTGCACTATTTTGCTGATGTGATGAGGGGGATCAAATTAGCTACAGTAAATGCTGCATTTAAAAGGAGGTTGGTGGCAGGGTCCAAAATGGGAGGTACTCACAGAACACAGACCGAACCCTGTGCTGCATCTCACTGCTGGTTTTGCAGGAGAATGGGAGTCGTGGGCTGCTGCTGCCATCGTATCTGGAGGATGGGAGTCGTAGGCTGCTGCTGCCATCATACCTGGAGGATGGGAGTCATACAATGCTGCTACTGTCGTACCTGGAGGATGCGATTCGTTGATTGCTGCTGCCTTCACACCTGGAGGATGGGAGTCGTGGAATGCTGCTGCCATTGTACCTGAAGGATGGGAGCTGTAGATTGCTGTTGCCATTGTACCTGGAGGATGAGAGTTGTAGACTGTTGCTGACATCTCACCTAGTGAATGGTGGTCGCTGGATGCTACTGCCATCCCAGGAGAATGGGAGTCGTGGGCTGCTGCTGCCATCATATCTGGAGGATGGAAGTCGTAGGCTGCTGCTGCCATCATACCTGGAGGATGGGAGTCATACAATGCTGCTGCTGTCGTGTCTGGAGGATGCGATTTGTAAATTGCTGCTGCCTTCACACCTGGAGGATGGGAGTCATGGAATGCTGCTGCCATTGTACCTGGAAGATGGGGACTTTATACGGTGGCTACTGCCATCAATATAGCCAGAGGATAAAAGTCACAGATTGCCCTATCCATGGGATCAGTCTGCCATTTTGTTGAATTCTTATCAAGCAGATTAGTGGAACACACTACTAATTATTTTTTTTGGGTTGTGATTTCAGTATTCAGGATGTTTGCTGCACCACTGAATAAGAGGGCCAAGCTTTGCTACACATCGGCTAAGGAGCGAGCCCAGCAGTTTAAATCTGAAGGCCTCTATGAGGATGGAGGAAAACTTTTCTGTCCTTACTGCAACCATGTCCTGGACCATACCAGAAAAGATACAGTCAAAGATCATCTGCTCAGCAAGAAACATGCTAGGAATAAGGAACGAGCTGCTAGTGAAGGAAGACCAGCAAGGCAGGTGACTCTGACCAGCAGTTTCAAGACTGCAACAGAATCATCCATAGTAAGAAATGAGATGGTCATGGACACAGTTAAGGCATGGGGGCTGCAAATATCCCATTGGAGAAGCTGGATCATCCACAACTGAGGGAATGGATGTGCAAGTATGTGAAGGGGAGTGGAGCAGTGCCAAAAGCAGACACCCTGAGGCAACTCTATTTACCCAAGGTAAGACAGCAAATTGATGAAGACCTTAAAGCAGCTGTGACTGGGAAATCCTTGTCTGTGATATGTGATGAGAGCACGGATGCACAGTCATGGTGCATTCTTAATGTCATCTTTGTGTTGGAAGGGGGCAAGACATATCTTGGAAACAGCACAGAACTAGACTCTGTCAACCATTCCACAGTGGGTCAAGCTGTCTTGAAGACTCTCCAGAGTTGTGACATTGACTTTTCGAATGTAGTTTCATTTGTCAGCGACAGCGCTCGTTATATGATAAAATATTTCAATGATGCACTTCGCAGGGTTCTTGGGGACCACGTTGTGCATGTGTGTTGCTGGGCACATGTCTTGTCCCTTGTTGGGGATACATGGCTGCACCATTTCAAAAAAGTTAATGAACTGGTTTCATTGATAAAATATGCTTTTCAGCAATCACCAAAACGCAAACGAGAATTTATTACATTTTTGCAGGATCTGGAAGCTCCAGGAGAAATTATTGCATTACCACCAGTTCCTGTTTTAACTAGATGGAAAACATGGTTTGCAGCTGTGGCATACCACTCAACACACCTGCAATACCTGAGGGACTTTTTCAGGGAAGATTCGAGTGATGCCACCTCAATAAACAATCTACAGGCATTACTAGATGACTGGGACGATCAGCTACAAGCACAACTGTCGTTTATTACAGATAATTCAGGTGACATTATTGATGCAATAGAACTTTTGCAGTCAAAGGAGAAACCTCTTGCGACGTCCACGTATGACATGTTAATGTCAATTAAGAGCCACTTTGAGGCTGGCACAACAAAAAATGATGGCTTTGGGGAGAAGGCAGAGCTATACCTCTCTAAACTGAGGAATAAAGTAAGGGATGAGAACATCAAATTGTTCAAAAATGCTTTCAAGGTCAGTTTGGAGAAACTGACAAAACACCTACAGTCAAATCCATCTGTACAGTTTCTAATGGCCTGTCGAATTCTAAACCCACTCAACCTACCCAAACTCAATAAGGACTTCCAACTGTACTTGCCCTATATCCCAATGTTCACATTACACAATAAGAATGCGCTGTTAAGGGACTGGGAGATCTACGTACGGCAGGATGTGCGGGAACTACCAGAGATTGAATCATTTGATCTTCACCAGTACTGGATCTCTATGTCCTCACAAGTACCAACTCTGGCAAAGGCAGCCCTTCAGGCCATTTGGGTCCCTGTTTCTAGTGTAGATGTGGAGCAGTCATTTTCTGCACATGGACAAATCCTGACTGACCAACGGAGAAGCCTGACTGTGGACAATTTAAAATTATTTTCAATGCTGCTATTCAATAAGTAGACTCTCCCACCCTCTTGTGTAAAATTGTAGTTCTGATGCACTATTGCAGAAAAATAGTGTTCCCCTGTGCAATAAAGTTGTAGACATGCAGTTCTAGTGCAATACTGCAGAAAACAAAGTGGTGCTCCACTGTGCAATGATGAAGACGTGCAGTTCTGGTGCAGTATGTGGGGAAAAAATGGTGCTCCACTCTGCAATAAAGTGTAGACATGCTATTGCAGAGTGGAGCACCATTTTTTCCCTACAATACTGCACCAGAACTGTATATATATAAAATCTCCACATTATATGTAGCTATTATGGGTTAGATTCTGCTGTCCTTCATAGTATGCTTTAGTTCATGTAGTCTGGGTAGTGTATTCATCTGGGTAGTGTGTTTATCGACCCATGTTCAGTAGTCAATACTTGAATTGTGTTTTTTGTACATATTTATCTTTATAAATCTTTTAAAAATAAAACACATTAATTGCATTTTAGCTTTGAGAAGTTTTTATTATACATGTCACAGAACACATTGTCAACATTAAAACGAAGACTAGATTTTGGTGTCTTTGGTATCGCGCAGACTTCAGAATTTAATCCATGTGAGAAAAATGTTACTGTTACATGAGACCATTTATTTTCACCGGCTGTATTGATCTGAGAAGGGAATATTTTAATAATTATGCCAGTTTGGCCAATGGAGTTCCACAGTCAACTTTATCCTTGATAGTGTGTAGATGCACAACTTGGGTAGCTAATATAACATGCAATATGGGATTAAATGTTCTTGTTTTCTGCTGATGTACTTAAATCTGCATAAAAACATGATAAAACACTGACAGACAAATTTATTACTTAAAATGAGTGAATAATATAAAGTTTTGGATTACCGGAAAAATCCCGGAAATTGGATTCCCAAACACCGGTAAAATCCCGGAATCCAGGATGGTCAAAACGGAATTTACTTTTTCCAAGCACCAAAAGACAGTGGCCTTGACTATGACCTTCAGACAAACTCCTCACATCTTGTCTGCCTGTGCTCAACTTGATATTTTTTTTTTTATTTTTATTTTCTGCACTCTGCTGTTGGCTGCTGTTGAATTTGTTGGTCTCTCTCTCTCTCTCTCTCTCTCTCTCTCTATGCTCTCTCTCTTGCTAACAAAAACTGGTGATTTTTTTTTTTACTGTGGAGTCTTCAGTGTCTGCCCTCTGCTCCTGTCTATTTTGCAGTCTGTTGTTGAAGTCATTGTTCCATTTACTCTCCCTTTCTTTCTAATAAAAAAAATTTTTTTAAATAAGAATAATCTGCAGTCTGCTGTAACATCTGCACTCTGCTGTTAAATTAGTTTGTCTTTCAGTCTCTACTCTCCCTCTCTCCCTCTTCCTCTCCAACAAAATTATTTTTGCCATTTTTTGTAAGCTCCACACACAAATGACTGTCTCTGTTGAATGCAAAGCCCCAAATCACTTGATAGTCAGTTTCCCAGGGATGTCCTGTAGTAGCTGACACAGAGGATTGGCTTGAACATGGTTCAATCACAGAACAGAGACCCTCATTGGTTGGCTCCCTTCAGTGCCCAAGGATCACATTTGTTTCCCTTTGTTGGTCATGTGGCAGTTCAGGGACTCTTGGGTCTTCAGCAGAGATCAGGGAAAAATGTAACACTTTCTTTCTACATTTTCTGCATGTTTTTGTACCCTGCCTTTTCCATGCTGTACTGGTGGTGACAGTGTTATTTTGGACCGCACTGCACTTGGCAATTTGGGTTGAGCCACAAAAGGCTCAGTTTTCCCTGTCATAGCCAAGTCAGCCCAGTGCTCGGGGGGGGGGGGGAGTTGGAACTGCACCAGAGCCGGTTCTCCCATCCCTAACATAAACCAATCAATTTGAAAAATTGTTCTCTCCTTGCATCCTTTATGGATCCTAAATATCACTCTCCTTCCAAACTGACTCTTTGATATGCTATCATGACTGTAATGAATACCTAATGATCTGTCCATGTTATTACTGAATTAGAGAGGGGACAATGTTGGTACTATAGCAACAGGAAATATACAATAATTTGAATCAACAAAACACAGTGACACATCATTTCCAAACAATTAAATTTCATACCATCCTATTCTTTATTGCTGACAACAGATCCATAAAAGCAGGGCTGTGACTCTTGGCATTCATTTGCTACTAGTACATCTCCAAAACAGCACTTATGAGTAACCCAACAGCACACAGTAAGTTCCTTTGTTATGCTGAGTGCTGCATTGTTGTTCCTTGTCCTCATGAAGATGAAGACTGCATGGCAGCAGGAGGCTGCTGAAGAATTAGAGGTCCAAAAGGTCAGAACAGGGACTTCTGAAGATCCTTCATTCCCTAATAAGATCCAAATTAGTGGTGATTATGGGCTGGGTTGGGGAATAGGGGTGAGGTATGCGTGAGATAACATGTACAGTACTTAAAGAGTTGTCAGCAGGTGGTGGCAGGGATGACAGTCTGGTAGTTACCTGTTTTGTTTATCCATTGAAGTCTTGGAGAAAGGAAACATTTGTTTTGTTCTTTGTGGTCTGGAGAGGAGGTTGGGGTTATGCAGCAGTATGCAGTATGCATTTTACCTTCATTTTATTATGGGATTTAATGATTACATATTCTGAGTAGCGTCCTTCTGTTCCTGAATAATTACATTTTTGTTGGTGACCCGCACTGTGGAAAATAGTACTGTATCAAATTAACTTTACATGTGTTTTTAGCTTTGTCTCACTATCCATCTTTTATATAGTCCACATTTAAAAATACAGATCCAGAATCAAATGGTTTGATACCTTTTATTAGACCAATACAGATGTTACAACAAAAGAACAAAGTGCTCTAGCTTTCGAACCAACCAAGTCCTTCTTCAGAAGCTTTAAAGCTTCTGAAGAAGGACTTGGTTGGTTCAAAAGCTAGAGCACTTAATTCCTTTGTTGTAACATCTATGTTGGTCCAGTTAAAGGTATCAAACCATTTGCTTCTGGATATGTTCCTACTAGGACCAATACAGCAACTACATTGTTTGTCAACATTTAAAAGTACTAGTTACACTGTCTGTGTCAAAAATGTTGTACTGTTCCCAACTGACATCATTGCTTTGTTTGTGATATCACAGTCTGTTGAGGTGACAAAATGTAATAAAAACCTACTAAAGCCAAAACAAAAATTTAAAATGTGTTTTTTTGTAAACTGTAATGCCTGACTTGAGCACATTATATATAGAATAATACATGTGTCTGTTTGTTTACCGAGAAGTTTACACATACCCAAGGTGTTTAATACTACATAAACCCCAAGAGCAAAGCTCAAGGAGTTTATTTAAGCATTCAACACTGATGGTGTGTGTGAAATTTGAGTTTTACATGCAACCCCATGTTTTATTTTATATATTGATATATAATTTCTGGGTATCATTTTTTCGTCGCAGCAATTATATAAAATAACAATATGTCTCTGTGCAGTTCTGGTCTGACTGGGTTTAAACTGGGGTCTGTGGTTGGATGTGCCTGCTGAAAGAAATGTTTAGTTTATCTTTTTTCCCCTTGTTTAGTAACCCAGTTTCAGCAATTTTAGCCCAGTGACTTTTTTGTTTTAATGGACTTACTACTGAGTCAGAGTGGTGGTGTAGTGTCTGATGGTCTGATGGTAAGCCATGACATCCAATAATGAGAAAGGGAACAGTGGTGGTAGGCATGTGCACAGAGCAAGGGAAACCAGGTGCATGTTTGCCATTATAAACACTCCTTTATAATGGCAAATTATGAACCAGGTTTCCCTTAGTGAAAAAACAAAAGCCAGTTATTATTAAATTATTATACTGAAGTGGATACTCTGGCCCCTCTACACTGTCACAGTTGATGGTGATGCAAAATTTGGGGTGCAACATTAATGACATGTAACCCCCACACCACTTTTGGCAAGTTGGAACTGGCCAAATAAAAGAACTAGTACTCACATATGGCATACCTTTTACTTTTAACAGAAATATTTAGATTGGTACCACCCCTAGCTGAAGAGTATATACCAAGTTCATTGTCTAAAGAAAGGAGGTGGGGGTACAACTTCCAAAATGTGAACTTTTGTAAACTACAACCAGGTCTAGGGAAGACAATGCTAGGCATATATTAGATCTAACTGCTGAGGGGGCCCCATTAATTCCACACAGAAGCAATGACCAGATTATCCAGTGCAGCAGCTGGGATTGTGCAATATGGCTTTATTCACAGATGTTACTAAAGCACAAGTGGACCCCCAAGGGTTGGTCATGGAAAACAAGTACATTTTCTTCCCAAAATTATTTTCTAGGCAGCACAATTTTCCACAAAAACAATTCCTTTCTCTTCCCCGTGGTGTAAGCTCATGGACTGTTGCCACATTCCTGAAACACTTTAATTTCCCAAGAGTGTATCCTTGTGAACTGTTGCCACACACTCAGAACATCTTCTTTTTCCCAATGAGTGTACTTTTGTGGATTGAACCACACACTCACAACATCCTCCTGTGGCAATGGCCTTTGCCCATGGAAACCTGGTGCCCATCCATGAACCAGTTAGCCCTGCCTTGTAGACTCCAGATTGGGTTCCTCCCACCCTTTGCCCCAACCAACAATATCTGCCATTCCTTCAGGGTTATACCACAGAAGCCTTCAATTCCCATTGAATTGCTAAAGACTCTGACTTTTACTTATAGTTGCCACACTTAGGTGAGCAGGGGTCCTGGCAGGTGTGATTTAGCTTTATCTTGGGCACACACACCCCAGAGGATCTCCTAATTAGAGAACTTGTCTCCCAATATTGTACTCAGAGATTAGATGCTCCTTCCTTTAGGCATGGAAAGAAAAAAAAGACAGAAAGCATCCTTTTCCATAGTAGCTTGTCAGAAATCCTCTCATAAAGTTCTTCTCAAAGGCAGCTGTACACACACTAGGACCTTCAGGGGATTGCTTTTTGGATCCACTTAACTAGCAGTCCCTTTCATTTCTCTTGGAGTGAAAATCAAGGAATCCTGTTGAAGAAAGGTCTCCACCACTTCACTGGGAGCTGGTAATATAATCCAAACCAGGGTGAGAAACACAGAGCTCTCTGTGACAGAGCCCCACTGGTAGACTTCCTGCCACTCTAACTTCCAAACTCAGTCTAACCGAACATTCTAAAACTTCCCCAGAGCAACTGACTCAGAAATTGTTATACTGCTGTGAGAGTTCTAAATGACATAATCAATCATCCTTCTCTAAGTCTAACTGAGTAAACAATGATGTCATTATGTAAGCATCCCCTAAATGAGCTCCTTACCAGCTGCCTTTACTACCTGCCTAACATTAATACTAATGGGACTGTAGTAACCCCAGGGAACTGGCTGGTTATACTCACCACCACCACATCACTGGCTGTCAGAAGCCAGATTATGGGCCAGTACCAGGCCATCCTGCCTCCGTGCTCCCTAGGGGGAAGGTTGATTAGGTCCTCCCCTACCATATGCTAGGCATAGGCAGGTAGCACTAAAGGATACAGGCCCACTGAAGAAATGTCAGCTCCTACCCTACTACTGTACTATCTATGGATTTCTAGTGGTGCCAAGAAACTGCCTGAAGCATGTCCTAACAGATAGCATTGGTGACCCCTATCATGAATCATGACCACCAACCTGCCTTCTCCCCAGCCCTCTAGGGGAAAAGTTTTTGACCTATGCTACCTACCTGGTGCCCATCCCAAAAAAACATTTTACACCAAATGCACTGTAGCCCACTTTAGAAACATGCATTGCAATACATTTCCTAAATCTAAGAACTACCAAACTCTACACCTACAAAGCTGAAAAAATGCTTAACATTGTACTACATAGTTATACAAAGCCTAGCAACTTTTCAAAAGGAGAACTCCGATGAGTCCCAAAACATCCTCTTCTTGTCTTCTTTCAAGAAAATCTGCAAAAGAAAACATCATAAAACACATTCTGCAAACACAACCTATAAAACCACACAGTGACACTGTCCCTCCATCGGGATGAACCACAGGAACATTGAAAAATGTCTCTTGGCCAGCCTTGTCCACAATTCACACTAAATCTATTAGCAGAGTTCTGCTACAGTTCCAAAACTGAAGTCTCTAATTGCATACTTTTAGTCTCTCAAATGTGTTTACTTTTGGATGTAGGATAGCACTAGCTTACTCCCATAGCCAGGGATGCATGTTCTCCTCTATTTCCTCTGAAACTGTTCTAGGGATGAAAGGGTATGTCTGTCCATATTCAGCCACAGGCTGTCTTTGATTTATTCATTCTTCCTTGCTGCCTTTGACTAGGTCCAACCCAGAGGCACAGCTTGTTTACTTATTTATTTAGTTTTTGTTGACCTGGTAAGTGCACTAGACAAATTCTGCCTATTTTCAGGCACCACCCAGGGGAGGGGATACAGATGAATGCCAACTGACTTTGAACCAGATTAAGCTGTTGGTGGTATTTTAGTGAATGGGGGGAAATTTGGCTAGCACCAGGGAAATTCCCGTACTCTGCCAGCAGGGGGGCTTGACTTCCTGTAAGCAGAGTGGAGGAGCTCAGTTTGCAGCCAGGCAGCAGAAGAGGAAGGAGTGCTGATGTGGCAGTGTCTTTGTTGGATGCTCAGTGTTTCTGCATGAGTGAGGAAGCGTGGGAGGCTGGGGAGCAGATCTCCACCCTAGCCTTAATCCTAAAGGAGACAAGTGCAAGAGAAGTGGTCATGATGGAAAGAAAAACTGAATTGTTGGAAGGAGAAAATGGCATTGCAGCCCATGAGGAGGTGTATGTGAAGTTCCCTTGGATGATGTGATCTCAGAGCAGAACAACAGTAAGTTGAATACTGTGGGTTTTAAAGCTGTTAAAAAGAGATCTGCTGGTGTAGTGGGCAAGAAAATGCATCCTTCAGGCAAAGGCAAGGGAATGCGAGAAGGAGAAAAAAGTCTGTCAAAATCAGCTGTGTAGCGATGATGTGGAAGAGGCTACATGCTCAGAACCAGGTCCTTCTAAGACGAGGTCTGCTAGCAAAATAGATGTCAACCCTGAGAGTGCCCTGAAAGGAATGGCAAAAGAAAGTCAAAAAAGACTAGGCCTAAGACGGGCAGAGGTGCAAGGAAAATTCCAAAATAAAAAGGAAGATACATGTAAAAATAAAAAAGAGGAGGATATTGCAACAAATGATTTACAGGCAGAAGAAGTAATGAATATGAACCCTCATAAGTATAAGGATACACCTGAATGGGTGGCTGATGCTCTGATCAAAGCAGGTTGGAGAAGATCAGCAGATGGGAAAGGTTGGGACCCAAACAGGCCTGGTTCTCCTGAAGAGCATGTACACCCTTCAGGAGAAAATACTGAGGATGAAATGGAAAAAAAAGGGGGCAGAAACCCCTGAGTCAGAACAAATAAATGAAGAAAACGGTGGTGGAGACTCATCTGTGGAATTAGAACAAGATACAGTTCAAAACGAAAATCAAAATGATAAAGAGAAAAACCAGAAAGAGAATGCCTGGAATGGGAATACCAGAGAGAGGTTATTTCCTGGAAATGAAGGCCCACAGCAAGCAAAAAGAAGAAATGCAGTCAGGTTAAGATATAGAGATTCCCCTTCGGAGGTGCCAGACAGGTTATACATTGGCTGAGAACTTGTTGAAAAATTGCATGAAATTTTACCTGTATGAAATATACGCATTAATTCACATACCTGGAAGCCTTGAGTATGATATTAACTTCAAACATCCTGGAGGCCTAGACAGGTTTTGGAAACTGTTTCATCAGATTAAAAAGAACACCACAATGGTCTAATTTCTATGCAATTCCCCTGATAAAATCTGCATTCCAGATGGTTACAATATTATTCAGAAATGAGGGGATGAATGTATCTGACATTTCTTTCTTGTTACTACACAGATATGTGGTTCATGGCCCACCACAGTCAATTTTGGACGATGAGTGTTTATGAACAGGGGGATGGAAGTATAAAGTTATGTTAAAACAAACAGAAGGTGAGGTTCAGCATTTGGAGAACTGCTTTTTCATAGGGAGAGATTGTGGAGTTGATTTCTATGCAGGCCAACCTAAGGCTTGTTATAAGTGTGGGGACAAGAGCCATCTAAGTAATGTCTGTGATCAATTAAAATGTGGATTCTGTGGGTCTCTGGGACATCAACATTCAGAATATAAAAATAAACCCAGGTGCAGACTATGTGAAGAAGATGGTCATTTTTATTTAGATTGTCCCTGAGCAGCACTTAATAGCTCAGATCAAAATGAGATGGCTGAGCTGGATGTGGTATCTATAAAAGCTCAAAAGGAAAAAGGGAAGGATTACAAAATAATTTATGAAGCAAGAAATTCAGACCCTCTAGAAACCAATAGGGGTGGTGTTAATGAAGAACTTAACATAAGTGTCCCTTCCCCTTCCCACTATGCTCTTGAATGAAAATCAAGAAGAGCAGGCCCCGGGTAAAGCGGCCACAAGCAAAGACAGCAGTAGCTCAAAACAAAAAAGCTGGAAACAGAAGAGAAAGAAATAAAGAAAAATGGAAAAAAAAACCAGAAACACACTTTACTATTATAACAAGATCCAGAAGGGGGATACATTGTTCACAAAGAGGGGCAAAAACAGTGGAAAAAGATAGAGAAGGGATTGTTTTAGCTAATAAATTTGCTGCAATACAGGATAAAGGCTGGGCAACTGTTGGAGAAAACTCTTTAACTTCAGACTTTGAGGTCTCGGACAGAGATTCAGAAAGTGGGAATACTACAGACACACAAGTGTCAAAGAAAAGGAAAAAATCCAAGGACATAGGATAACAATATGTTGTTTTTTAGTTTTCCTTTTTTCTGCTATTCAGGTATCATGCATCAGTTAACATGCCTTTCTGTCAATGTTAATAGTATTAATCATTTTAAAAAAGGCAGTTATTTGAAATCTTGAATGGTTTAAGAGTGGAGGTAGTTATTATGCAGGATACCAGATTACATACCTTGGAGGAGGTAAACCAGGCACACAAGGATTGGAGGTGGGGTGCATCGATATGGTCTATAGAAGATTGGGTTTTCAACTGAAGAAGTTAAAGTTAGGAAGATTACAGATTTAGTTCCAGGTTGGATATTCATTTTGGATGTCAATATAAAACAAACAGAAATTAGAATAATAATTATTTATAATTCTCAAACTAAGGCAGATAGAAGTAGGTTAATGAAACTAGCAGAGGCTTACATTCATACCTCAAAAATGGTATTATAGGGGGATTTCAATTGTGGGTTGGGTAAGGAAGATTGGGGAGAAAAACAGGGAAAGTCTTTTCAGATACCAATTGTCTTAGAGAAATCATGAAAAAAAGGGGGATTGGAAGATGCCTATGTGCTGAAGGGGAAGAGAGTGGAGCATACATATTTTAGAGAAGGTGTATCTACAAGGATAGACTTGTGGTTAGTTTCTAAATATATTAAAATTGATGAGATAAAAGTTATTCCTATAGAAACATCGGACCATCTGGGGTAAAAATGGTCATTAATTTAGGACTACAGCCTAACTTTGGGAAAGGGTTTTGGAGATTGAATTTAGAAAGATTAGAAAATGAAGAAAGCAACACGAAAATTCTAGATTTATTTGAGGCTAGGAATTCAGTTAAAGAATTATACGATTCATATAATGAGTGGTGGGAGGACACAACATATGATATAAAACAACATTTAATAGAGGAATCACAGAAAAAGGAAAGATCAAATGATATGGAATATTTAGGTTTAAGGGCGAAATTATATACATTAACAACATATCAAGTCTTATACAAAACCAATGAGAGTGAAGGTATTGAACAGATCAAAGAGAAAATGAAGGTGCTTCAATATAATAGATTAAAAACATTATATATGGAGCAGAAGAATGGGACTCAAGGGAAAAAGTATCATACTAACCCATTTGCTAGTAATAAAGATAGAGTAGAGAACAGAGTTATGAATGAACTAATAGATAAGGAAGGGCATAGACAGTCAGATATAAGCAAGATTGAATACATAGTGCAAGAACATAGAAGAAGAAAATATCAGAAAATGGAAGGGAAGGAAAAGCAGGGTATAATAAGAAAAGCAAAATTGCCACAGTTAGACAAGGCAGAAACTGAAATTTTAAAAGAGAAAATTACAGAAGCAGAAGTCAAAGAGGCAATTCACTCCTTAACTCCTTCACTCCTTAACTCTGAATACAGCCCCTGGAAATATATAGATAAAATAGATACAATTTTAACTTTAGTGTTTAATGAGATATTTGAGCGGGGTACATTAACAGAAAGCATGAAACAAGGAGTCAGAGTTTTTTTCACAAAAAAGGGGATAAGTCAAATATTAAAAATTAGAGACCAATCACTTTATTGACATCAGACTACAAAGTTTTGGTAACAATTATAAATAAAAGATTGTTAATTCTGCTGAGAAATTAATCATACAGACAGAGACGTGTTCAATTCCTGGAAGGAATATAAGACAACAGTTGATATATTTTAGGGAAATTTTGAATGCTGGACAAAGAAAAGAATTAGCGGGGTACCTGTACTTAATAGATCAGGAGATAACCTTTGATTCTGTTAATCATAAATATATTTAGGATGTTCTAAAAGGATATGGAAAATCAGTTGGTTGAATTAAGACAAGCATTGTATAATGAAGCTCAAGTGTGTCCCATGGTGAATGGGCATTTGGGAGTCCCGATGTACATTAAAAATGGGGCGAGGTAGGGCTGTCCATTGAGTCTGCTCCTGTATGTATTATGTGTTGACCCAATATTAAGGTGTATAGAAAATGATAAGAAAATTAAGTGCATATCATGGGAGAGAAATCAATTATGTAAAACTTGTGCATATGCAGATGATAATGTTATTCTAGTACAAAATCAAGAATCAGGAGAGAAAATGTTGGGATGCTTGGCAGGATATTATGAATATTCTGGGATTAAAATAAATCTGGAGAAAAGCAAGATTTATCCTATAGGAGAAGTGAGTTGTGATCAAAAAGGTAGCCTGAGAATATGTCAAGAACAAATAGAAATTCATGGAATTAGTTTTGGGGGTGAAGAGGCAGCAGAAAGAAATTGGGAAACAAAATTTCAAATAGCAAGGGGGAAATAGAGAAGTGGAAAAACTAGTCTATGACTAAAGAAAAGGAATATACTTATTAAAAACATTTATCATCCCTATATTTTCATATATTTCTTATATTTTCCATTACCATTAAAAATGCAGTCTAAAATCTTGGGTGTGTTCTTTCAGTTATTATGGGGTTCCAGGTTAAATCTGGTAAAAGGGGGCATATGTATAGACCAGTTAAGGATGGAGGTTTAAATATATTACAACCATTGGCCTTTTTCATAAATAATTGTATTTATGCTAATTTGGTTTCATTTATAAAAGGGGAGGGGGTATATGGGGCTATTTGCTCAAAAATGGGTGGGCACAGTAGTGAAGAATATAGGGATTAAAGGAATTATAAAGGGGAAATCAATGATATCTCAGTATATGGAAGTATGTAGAAAATACATGATGATGTGGGGTATTAGTTCTTAGGAAAAATATAAAGCAGGTGTATAAAGACACAGTGGTAACAAATTTTTATGAAGAACCAGTTTTTAAGGTGAATGAAGGTATTGATATAAGTAAAATTTTAGAGATTACTTTATAAAAAAGAATTCCAAAGAAAATGAGAGAGACAGTATGTCTGTGTAGTCATGGCAAGCTTAATGTAAGAGGAAATTACAAACATAAAAGTAAAGAGGAGAGATTGTGTTTAGAAACTGTGTGGTCTACAGGAAGAAAGCATGGACCATCTTTTTTTTGGAATGTACATTTATTCAAAGTTCTTGGGATAATTTGGCTTCTTTTTGGGGGATGAGGATGTTTAAGAATATGGATTACAATATTCTAGTATATGGGCAGCTAACAAAAGAGTGGTAAAATATTAGTAAACACACAGCTTATGTGATGCTGTCTGTTATTAAATTGTGTATCTGCCAAGTTAGGTGTCAGAAAGTTTTGCAAAACAAAGTATGTACGTTACAGGAAAATTCAGGATGAAATTGACATAATACCATCACAGCCAAAGACATGGCCAGATATTTCCTGAAATTTCTGTGATATTTCTGGAGAAATCTCCTGCTTTCTGCATTTCCACAGTAGGGGCAGAAGAGAGACACTCTTTAGAAATTTTACGAACAATCTGGAAATATCTGGCCTTGTCTGTGACTACTACTGTATATCAAAATGAATGGGTTATAGTTGAAGATTATGTGGAAAAAATATGAGAAAATACAATGGTTAGATAAGAATGTAATTAAGATGAATTTGGAAATACTTTTTTATGCGTTAATGGATGAAGATTAAGGTACATGATCTTGTAATGATTTGTTTTTGGTTTCTTGAATAACAATTCCCCTACTAGTCAGTAGGGGGGACCCTTGGTTGAGATTTGCAAGATAGCCACTATGTCAGAGCAGGTAAAGGAGCTGGATGTACCTGTGGATATGGAGCAAGCCAGTGATTCTCTAGAGACAGCAGGAGCGATGGTATATGAGGAACAGCAAACAGTGAGTGTGTATAGTGAAACCGGTGTATCTAATACAGACTGTGCTGCTTCTAAAATATCCATACCAGCTGAAAAAGGTCTGGAGAGTGAGAAGTTTCCTCTCCTGGGACCTACAATAAACATCTCACCCTCTGGTGAGGTGCAGTGGGTGACTGAGGCTGCTGCTAGAACGACACGGCAGGTGGGAGATGATGTGGAGGTTTTGTGTCATAAAAAAGAGGTATCAGTGTCCCAGCTTATACTGCAGCAGTTCGGCTTAAATAAAGAAAAAGAGCCAAGAATAGTAGACTGGTCATCAGAGACGGCATTATAGAAGGCAGGCTGAACCCAGCAAGACAATGGCAGATGGATTCTGGATCCGACATGGGACGAAGACAGGAAAGGTGTTTTACCGAGCAGATTGATGTCACCACAATGGGAAAAAAAGAGTTAAAACAATGGCACTCCAGGGATACAGAAATGACATCTGTTGTAGAGGTCTCACAACAGGTAAAAAATGCCACAAAAGACTGTAATCACATTGCTGAACATCCTAGTACCTCAAAAGAACTGGAAAAAGGAATGCATTCTGACAAAGAAAATAATATACAAAAAAACTATGTACAGGACAAAAGGGGTACCCTGAGGGAAACTAACAAAAATGCTGCAAGTAATGACAATAATGCTAGCAGTAGTAATCAAAGCTCTACTAGGCAGGGAGGAAATTATTCTAGAACTCCTGAAAAAGGCACTCTGTCTGACTTATTTAAAAATAAACTGGATCAGGCCCCTAGGAAAAATGCAGTGAGGTTTAGGTATAGAGGAGGCCTGCCTGAACATCCAGACAGATATTATCTTGCTAAGCAGTTATTAAATCCTCACTTCAGTTCCCCCCAAATGCTATTTATGTATTAATACATGTTTCTGGTGAGGGTACTTTTGTCATTAGTGTTAAAGCTAATGCAAGATTGGAAAGATTTTGGTGGAAAAATAATACTGTGAAGCAAACCCCACTGTAGACCCCATTTTATGCAATACCCTTAACAAAACCCATGATAAAAATGGTAACTATACTGTTCCATAATGAAGGGGTCAATGTCAGTGATATAAATCACTGGCTACAAAATAAGTGTGATGTTTTGGGGCCACCAGAAGCAATCATAGACACTGAAAGCATATGGACGGGAGGGTGGAAATTTAAGGTGAAATTGTTCCAGGTTAATTCAGAGATGATACATTTACCTAATAGTTCTATTTGGGTAAAGGCAGAGGGGGGTCTGTTTTTATGGGTGACAGCCCAGAGCCTGTTATAACTGTGGGGCAAGAGCGCATCTTAGCAGTACCTGTGATTTGTTAAAATGCTTCATGTGTGTAGGTTATGGACACCCTAGCTCCTTGTGTGAAAACATCTTTCAGTGCAACTTACGTGATGAAAAGGGATATGCTTTTCATCAGTGCCCCTGGGCTAGACACAACTGAAATGAGGGTTGGGATCAGGATGATTTGGTACAGCATGCTCAAGTAAAAATAAGAGGGCCTTCTTTTAACCCCCAACCCCCCACAGTCAGCAGGCCCTGAAATGCAGGAAGAGACAGACTTGCAGGAAAATGAGAGGCACTTAAATACAGCAGACAGGGAGCTCGAAGGACAAGGCATGGAACAGGGCATCCTTATTCCCACTGAAAATAGTGAACAAGCACAACCACAGGGACAGGATGTAGACAGCTATGAACAGGCAGATCCTGGTACTTCCAAACAAACACAAGGTACCCCCCCCCCCGGACAAACAGCACCAAAAAGTAGGAGGGTAACTAGAGCAGCAGGTAAGTTATCACAGGTCCTATTCTGTGCACATACTAAGAATCGCTATACACCACTACAAGAGGAAGGTGAAGAGCCTGAACATGAATCAGACATCTCTAATAAATCAGAAATAGTGACAGAAATAGAAGATGGAAGTAAAAGAGGAGTAAGCAATACAAAAAAGTGAAGAAAAAGAAAAGCTAAGGCCTCACAGAAGGAGAATGATTGATAGACTGATTCAAGGCCACCTTGAACATAGCCTCCTTCAATGTATGTAGTATAAAGAACTACAAAAAAAGGATCTCTGTTTTAAACTTTATACAAGCTTTGGGAAAAGATGTGGTGTTTCTTCAAGAAACTAGATTATCCTCTCACTTGGAAATAGAGCAAGTAAGGAGAAGCTGGTTGTGAGGTCCCTGTTTTTGGACTTTTGGTATGGATACAGCAGATGGGATTGGTATTTTGTTTCAGGGTACATCATTTTCAGTAAGTAGTGTAACTGACATTATGCCAGGAAAAGCTTTGATAATTGACTGCAAATACAGGAATTTAGATCTTAGATGTATTAATATATATATGCCCCTCAGACTAAGGTTACTAGAATAGAGTTGTTTGAGACCATTCAACCTTATTTATATACTAGAAAACAGCTCATTTGGGTAGGAGATTTCAATTGCAGGATAGACATTACAGCTTCTGGGGAGATTGTAAAGAAAGTATATTGTGATTCACATGCACTTAAAAAATAGTAGTGGATGCTGGTCTCACAGATGTGTATCAAAATTTAAGCACTGATCCAGGGTATACCTGTCATAGAAATAGGTATGTCACAAGAACAGATTTTAATTTTTCTTCCAAATACTGTAAACCCATGAAAATACAGGTCAGACCTACAAAGTTTTCTGACCATAGTATACTTATCTGCAAGTTTAACTTTGCAACAGCTCCACCTAGGGTTTTATCACAGCTATTATGTTGGAAACTAAATTCTTCAGCTTTAGATAAGAGAGAGGCACAGGAAAAAATAGAGCAACTTTTTGCAAGCAGGCTAACAACATTATGTATATATGAGAATTTGTGGGATTGGTGGTCAGACACCAATAATGAACTAAAAAAAATATTTTATGTCTTATGGGAAAGAGACAGCTAACACAGATTACATTAAATACCTAGAATACAGGAATCAGCTGTATAAACTAATGTCATTTCCCCCAAAAGGATCATGGACAGTATACATCACAAATGACAGAAATTAAAAAATCAATGTTTATCTATCAGTTAAATAGAGCAAATACACTGGAAGCTGAAATGAGATATGGGGCAGTTAAACAGCCAGCAGGCGACCCTTACATGGCATGTAAACAGAGACTAGAATTAACTATAAGGACAGGCTTATACACAGCAGATGGGACTCTGATTACTTCATATTTAGGGATGTTACGACAGGTACAAGACTATTTAAATAAAGAATTTTCTATTAGTCATAGTACTGCAAGAACACTAACAGATGCATTTACGGCCCCTTTGCCAAAATTAATATAGAGGATGGAGAAATACTGAAAAAGCCAGTTACTCAGGAGGAGATTTATAATACAATTAAAGCATTACAAACTGGAACTTCTCCAGGTCTAGTTGGCCTAACAAATGATTTTTATAAAAAATATGCTTCTGAACTTAGCCTAATACTGGAACCTGTCTTTAATTATATCTCAGACAAAATGGATCAAGAAGATGGTATACCAGATTTTGGGAGAGCAATAATTAGTTATTTATATAAGAAAGGTGATACAAATGACATTAGAAATTGGAGACCTATTAGTTTATTAAACTGTGATTATAAAATACTTACAAAAATAATATGTAGAAGGTTGCAACACATATCAGGAGAAATGATAGATATAGCACAAGCATGTCCTATACCAAACAGAAAGATCCAACATAATTTATATCTATTAAGAGAACTTTTTGAAAATAGTAAACACAGAAGTAAGGCAGAATATATTTTGGCATTAGATTAAACAAAGGCTTTTGACTGGGGTGGAACATAAATATCTTTTCAAAGTATTAGATACATATGGGGTCCCCCAGAATTTGGTAAGGTGGATCAAAGGATTATATACCAAGGCATGCTTTATTCCATCAGTTAATGGATATCTAGGGGGAGATATTATGTTACAGAGGGCAGCCAGGCAGGGATGTCTCCTGAGTCCTTTGCTATATACATTTGCAATAGATCCTATTATCAGGCAAATTAAGTGGGATAATCAAATTATAAGTCTTTCTCCACATCCAAGTTTATTGCCAGAAGTAATTACAGTCTATGCAGGTGATGCATGTATTTTTTCTGATATAATAGAATCAGGAACAAGAGCAATATAAGTATTTCAAAATTTTGCAGCTGTATCAGGAGCAGTGATAAATAAAGATAAAAGTATAGTAATTCCTACAGGAAAAATAGACATAAATGTTCAGAATATTGCAGGAATTAGAATAGACAGTTCCCCATATAAACTTTTAGGGATTTGGTTTCACTCAGATGATGCAGCCCTTCTAAATTGGGAGAAACAGTTAGGGATTTGTGAGGCAAAGGTTAGGATATGAAAAAAATTGGAAGGTGGGTAAGGCAAAAATAATTATGATTATAAAAAAATTTCTATTACCCATATTTACATTCTGAAGTTATATATATATCCTCCTCCAGTGCAACTGGAAACTAGTTCCAGAGTTGTTTTTTTTTCCAAATGGTATGGGGAAGTCACCTGAATCCAGTTAAAAGGCAAATTACATACCTCCCACAGAATAAAGGAGGTCTGAATATGGTTGACCCTGTAATATTCTATCATTCTTTTTTTTATATATAACACATTGGAAAGTAGGAGGAATACTGCCCATTTGGTGTGGCAAAAATGGCTGGTACATGTATTCCAGACATATTTTGGGAAATGGAAACAGGTTCCCCCAAAAATCTTAACCCAATATACAATACCAAATTATGCAATATCGAGTACTGTATAAAGAAGATTAGGCAGTTGAAGTTAGACAAAAAACAACATTTTCATGCTAAATAGGAGGCAATTATATAATCACATAGTTTATGAATTACAAAAAATAGTGCTGATATTTCCAGAATGTGTACCTACCAAAATGCCTCTGGCTCTGGCAAGCCTAACAAATAATAGAATCCCACAAAATATGTGGGATGTGTTATGGTTGTGCTGCCAAGGGAAGTTAGGGGTAAAGGGGAATTTGAAGCATAAGGCTCTACAAGAGAGATATTGCCCAAAATTATCATGTACAACCTGAAAAGAAACTACACATCATTTCTTTCTAGTATGTCCAGAAAGTGAAAAATTTTGGTCAGAATAGCTTGCAAGTGGAAATTACCTTTTTTATCTAGAATAAACTACAATACTTTAATTTTGGGGGATTATTCAGGGATATGGAAACATTTCCATGCTAGTACATTAAAGGTTATCTTTGCAGTAATAAAGTATTATATGTGGCAGTGTAGATGTCATTATGTATTCAACAAATTCAACAAAGGAATTACATTTTAATAACACAAATTGAAATTGCTATTTTGAAAGTAAAAGAGCAGGATACACAGAAATGTAGTGCAGAAAAAATAGTATATCTGTAGAAAATCTCGGAGAGATATTCTGATGTGGATTTCAAATAAAGAATTGCATTTCTGAAAGTATTTTTATATAACAAGAAATTACAAATAAGTAGTTTTTTTTGGTTTATATGGAAAACATTTAATTTATTTATGTAGTTATTTTTTGATATGCTTATTTTTGTTGGTTTAGGAATGGATTTTGTTAATTGTTTTGACATGATGTAATGTTTATTTCTTTTTCAATAAAAAATTCCCCTACTCTTTTTGTGAAGTGCCATGGGATCTTTAACATCCACCTGAGCTACCACCAGAACAAGCAGATGGGACCTCGGTTTAATGTTTCATCTGAAAGATGGCACCTCAGAAGTGCAGCACCCCCCTCTTGCTGCACTGCAGTGTCAGTATTGGGATATTAACCCAAGTGCCTGATGTGGGGATAGAACCCACAGCCTTCTGATCTCCTGGCCTCAGAGGCACATGTGCTACCTGCTGAGCCACTGACACTTGGGGGAGGCCATTCCTGGTTGAGCCAGCTTTGAACACACAATACAGAGTAAATGCAGTACACCACTGCACTTGATGGCATGTTTCTAGACCCCTCCTCCATTTCAGTTTCAGGAGGCTTCACTGAAGCCAATGCTAATTGCAACTTACAGGGTTCCATCAAAACCACTGCAGCTTCTTCCTGTTCTAGAAGCTCTGCTCAGGAGCTGACAGTTGCACCAGCTCCTGAAATTCTCCATTCCTCACTGCACACGGAGGCACTGGCATTCCAACACCAAGCTTCTTCTACCTCAGACTCACCATGAGGCTAGAGTTTGGGCCTTCCACCCATGAATCCCCTGAATCTGAATCTGCATCTGCAGCATCCAAATCCACTCCCTGCAGCATGGAGAATTCCATCTCTTCCTGCTATCACAAAGTATCTGCACAGACATTCTACAAAAATTCCGTGGCAAATTCAGTTGGGTATCTCTGACTGCACCCAGCCTGCTGGCTGTTCTGATCAGGAAGGGTCCCCTACCAGTGTCCATGTTGGGGCTAAGTGGGTGTTTTTTGCTTTTGCTACTGCTTTGTCACCTGCTTCACACATCCCAAATTGCTTGCAACAGTCTGTGCAATGGGGGATTAGCAGAACATTCCTCCCTGGCTCCAAACAAATAATGCATACATTGACAGGAAAGTTTGATAAAGCCACATCAGGTGGTGCTGGCTAACAATTGCACAGTTGTTCAAAATGAGTTAACTCTTTTTCTTGTTGTGCAACCCATGCCTTGGCATGGAGTGGGTAATAGGGGAACATTGAAGCCATTTTCTGTATATGAACACACAAGTACCAGGTTACTATTTTGCAATCAAACTGAAATTGGACTTTAAACACTTTGCAACAGTTCTCTAACAGGCTGCCTGATTGTTTGCATTTTGTTCCATAACTTCTGCACAACCATTTGAAATTTTTCTGCATTTGAGACTATAGTCCAAGATGGCACTGTACTGTTTACATTTGCTGACTGCACCCCAAAATGGAGACAATAACTTTTTTCCATTGCACACAGTTCTAAATTGCTAGAAGATTTGTTAGATCTTGCATTTAACTGCTTTACTTAAAGTACAACTTAAATTTTACTTTTAACACAATTCAGCACATTCATACTGTCTCTGCATTTCTTTGGACCTGTTGACTCAGCACTGCCCTGGAGCTCTCTCTTGAAACAGTCACTACAGACACAGTCTAATTTTAAAAGTTCACAAACTCTTTCTCTGTTACTTTGTTATTTTTCTCTACAGTTCTCCGACTTTCTGCAGCAGTCCATTTTACTTTTGCACTTGGTACTTACTCAGACAATAGCTGATTCCCTCCACTGATGGTGAAAGCCCTGCTGCCTGTTTTGTAGGCCTTTCCAATGATCAGACTGGCAGACCCTCAGATCGGTCACAAAAACACTGCAATCACTGCTGCTGGGGGTTGGAAAATGTGTTGAGTCCAGCTTTAACTGAGAAAGTCCAAAAAATGCTGTTTTAAGAATGCTTCTCTCGTGCGGCAATTCCTCCTGCTGCTACTCGAACTAGCATGCTGCTCACACTCTGCTACCTGCTTCACCTCCAATGCTCCATAACACTGAGACTCAGGCAAAGGGCAGGGCTTAGGTTCACTGGACCAATCACATGACACCATGCAAATGAGCTCTCCCTCTCTCAGCCACACTCCTGCATGGTGATTGTCGAGAAGGCAAATTTAAAAAGCAAACTGTCACCTTTTTTTTTGGCTGGCAATTTTAGTGAAGTAAAGCATTTTTAAGGCATTTTGACACAGTTTTTGGTGCATTTTTCTTAGTGACTACCCTAATTTTTACTGTACACACATGAAACTTTCTGGGCGCTTAGAAATGACTGTTATTAAAATCCACAAATACTTTTCTCTTGGAATTGGCAAATTTGAACAGTTTTCAAAGCACTTTACACAGCAAGGCAAAAGCAATCATTGCTCAGCTCAACAGTTCATTCTTCTAGTTTAAACACACAATCAGCACATTTTTTCACTTTCTTTCATAGAAACACAGGCAGCAAAATATTCTCAGATGGCATTTTCCTTGGCAAAGACTTTGATTTTCTTGCTGCAATCTTCCATCTGGGTGCACTGCTACCAGACAGGAAGATCCTAGACATACCCTCAGCATGTTACCTCTCCCAAAACATATCCCAAGGATGAGCTCCCATGTTTTTTGTAACCCCCATGCCACTTTTGATAAGTTGGCACCCACCAAATAAAAGAACTATTACCCACATATGGCATACCTTTTACTTTTAGCAGAAATACTTAGATTGGTACCACCCCTAGCTGTAGAGTGTATACCAGGCTCATTGTCTAAAGGAAGGGGATGGGGGTACAATTACCAAATTGTGAACCTTGTAAACTACAACCAGGTCCAAGGGAGAGGATGCTAGGCATACACTAGACCTAACTGATGAGGGGGCCCCATTAATTCTACACAGAAGCAATGATCAGATTGCCCAATGCAACTGCTGGGATTGTGCAGTATGGCTTTATTCACAGATGTTATTAAAGAATGAGTGGACCCCCAAGGGATGGTCATAGCAAACAAGTACATTCTCTTCCCAAAATTCTTTGCTAGGCAGTAAAATTTTCCACAGAAACAATTCTTTTCTCTTCCCCATGGTGCATGCTCATGGACTGTTGCCACACAACTGAAACATTTCCATTTCCCCAGAGTGTATGCTTGTGAACTGTTGCCACACACTCAGAACATCTTTTTTCCAAAGAATGTACTTTTGTAGATTGAATCACACACTCAGAACATCCTCCTGTGGCAATGGCCTTTGTCCAGGGACACCTGGTGCCCATCCATAAAACATTTATCCCTGACTTGTAGACTCCAGATGGTGTTCCTCCCACCCTTTGCCCCAACTGAGAGTCTCTGCCATTTCTTCAGGGTTACACCACAGATGCCTTCAGTCCCCACTGAGTTGCTAAACACTCCAAACTTTATTTCAAATTACAACACTTAGGTGAACAGAGACCATGACAGGTGTGATCTAGCCTTATCTTGAGCAACACACCCCAGACAACCTCCTAATTAGAGAACATGTCTCCCAGTTTTGTACTCACAGATTAGTTGCTCCTTGCTTTTGGCATGGAAACAACACAGAAAGCACCCTTTTCCATGGAAACTTGTCAGAAATCCTCACACAAAGCCCTTCTCAAAGGCAGCTGTACACACACTAGGACTGTCCAGGGATTGCCCCTTGGATACACTGAACAAGCCATTCCTTTCACTTCTCCTGGAGTGAAAATCAAGGAATCCTGCTGAAGAAAGGTCTCCACCACTTCACTTGGAGCTGGTGTTGCAATCCAAACTAGGGTGAGAGACACAGGGCTCTCTGTGGCAGAGCCCCACTGGCTGGCCTCCTGCCACTCTGCCTTCCAAACTCAGACTAATTGAACATTCTAAAACTTCCCCAGAGCAGCTGACTCAGAAATGGTCATGCTGCTGCAAGAGTTCTAAATGACATAATTATCCTTCTCTCAGGCTAGCTGAGTAAACAATGATGTCATTATGTAAGCAGTTTCTAAATGAGCTTCTTGCCACCTGCCTTTTCTTCCTGCCTAACATTAGTACTAATGGAATTCTAGTATCCCCAGGGGACTGACTGGTTACATACATAACAGTTATGCCTTTTATTTGCATTATTGTAGATGCTTTTGAATTAATTTTTCTTAGTATTATTCTAGATTTCTCATTTAAGGCCATTGTTTTCCATGTTCTATCCCAAGTGCCACCCCCAACCCCCCACTGTATCCACTTTCCTTAAACCCAGTATTATCTGAGCTGCATGGCAGCTTTCTTTACCTGTTAACCCTTGAACAACACCTTGAAGTAGCCTCACCTTTGCCCAGAAGCAGGTCAAACCCTTTGGAAAGTGTCATATCAATTCAGGCAGTCAGGGATAAGAGCATGACAAAGGAGTATTATGGGTGGGGTGGGTTACTTAATTGACCTCACTCCAAGGCCCCACTCCAAGGCCCCATTGATGTCTGGTTGAGGCAAAATTGGTGAGTTATATTCCACTTGGCTTATATTCCTGTAAGCCACTAATAAAAAGTCAGGCAGTGGCAGATGCCTCAGACCCTCCTGGAGACATCCCATGTCCCTGTAGTCTGTGCTCATCCCTCTGCTGGCATCAACCTGAATCCTGTGCTCAGTCTGCAACCCATATTCCTCACAAGGAAAGTGGATACTATTCGGCACCAGGTCATTCAGCCCTATGTTTATGGGAGTCATTGTGTTATTTTATGATATGTTTTTAATTTGTGCTATACTGTGACATGAAACATCAAAAAGTGGTGTTGTGGTCTAATGGTTAAAACACCACCTTGGAGACTGGGAGATTACAGGTTTAAACCCTGCTAGTGAAAAATACTTCCTGCATTAACCTTGAGCAAGTCACTTAACTTCTCAGTTCTCTAGTCCACTCAGCTGTGAAAATAGTTAGAAATCAAAAGAAGTAGAAGACGTAGAACTGCACTGGAATGAGTTTTTACATACTGGGCCTTCCTGGGTAAACTAGTTGTAAACTAAAGGATAACATCCATAATTTTAATAAATGTAAGTATGTACTATGAATTGAAAGTGTTTTATTAGCAAATGGACCCCTTTTTCATCTTCTCACTTTACAAGCTAATTTCTTTTAAATCAAGGTTTATGCCCCCAAGGTTTATACAACCTCTGAGCCCTGTCATTAATTACTGAGGTAATGTGGCATCAAGCCCAAGAGTACTGCTGGCTGTCAGGGTGGTAGGAATTTTACTCCACATTTGCACCCCTCCTCTGTCTACTCTCCTACCACATGGTGTGCTGCTACAACAACATACCTGTCTCAACATTTGGGGAATATATGGACCTCCTCCTTGACCCACCACAGGAGTAGTTACTGAGAAAGAAGCAGAAATGTCTAGTACTCATTGAGGTTTCATGCCTGCAGAGAACATGTGCTGGCAGCTAAACCCAGGTTGCCAGGATATGAGCATGAGGCACTATCATTTGTCCTTTAGGGTTACACAAATTGGCTTATTTCTTGGCTGTAAAGGAGAATTAAGGGGACTATATAAATCATTTAAAAGGTCCAAAGATTATTTTGTGTAGATCACATATGTACAGTAAATAACATTACCCCATTGTTGTAATGTACTGAATGTCTATAGTTTGCATAGTTAATTCTCTAAAACAAAACCAAAAATGAGTACAGTATAAAAAGCAAGCAATTGTTTCGTTCTACAGTATATACAATGAAAAAAATAATAACCTTTCTTTAGGTTTTATCAGAATAAATCATCCAGATCTACAACTATTGCATTTTGCACACATAATTAAGTCAGTTTAGTACTTGATGTTCACAACTATTTATCATTATTCAGGTGTGAACAAAAATTGTTAGTATTATATATCCCTACCATCTTATATTGAACTTGTGATTTTACTTTAGAACTGTTATGCACAGATTGGTGTCTCTGACAAGTCCTAACAAACATGGGCTGTCAAGATTCTGTTTTACAGACTATTGTTCCAAAGTCCATTAATTGACACCATTTTGTTTTTGGTGACATTCTAGTTGCTGTTGTTGTATGCCATCCTCTCAGTACTTACAAAGTATTTAGCTACGTTAAAATGATGTCAGACATCGAACAAGTAAATTTTAACTGAGAACAATACGTAAACAGAGTTTCTTTGTACTAATGATTATTGATTAGGCCAAGCAATATAGAGAACATAAATGTATAAAACCTTGGCCAGAACAAGGCTGGATCACCGACTTTATGGACATAATCTCTGTTGTGAAATGTTAGCAGTTACTGATGGCCTAATTCAGAATGTTGTTACTTATTAAACATTATGAGCAAACTTGGCAACTATTTGTGATTCAGTTGGTAGCACATCTGCCTGTGGGCCAGCAGGTCATGCGTTTTAGTCCTGCATCAGGACTTTGGCTCATACCATAAATGCTTGCACCCCAATGCAGTACACTGCATGGTACTTATAACGGACATCATATTGTCCATTATAAACAGTGTCCAGATTATTGTAAGAGTGTGACCTGTAAAGGAAAAATAGGTTAGTGTGACATGCCATGACACTGCACAGTGATGTTTAATGAATTACTGCCCTTCTATTGAGTTGTTGTTTGGGTTTATCTTCCCTTTTTGTTGCTGCTAAATAACATTCTTTATTCAACAGTTTAAAATAGTGTTAAAGACGTGCATGCTTCTGTGTGGTCTTAGTCCTGCTCCATGAACATTGTTATCTTGATCTTGGTTTTTATTTTCTCAGCATATTTTCCCCATTTAGTTTCTTTTACCGCAAGGAAGCTACAGTTGGGCAGAATATTGCTGTGCTCTTTCTTGGCTTTTAAAAGTGTCATGATTGCAAGGTTGACATTGGTGGTGGTCACAGCTACCTCCTCCTCCTCCTGGGTAGTGTTCTTGTCTTCTTCATCTTCTTCTTCTTTGGACTCAGTTTTCATGTCCCATAATGCCTCCTGTATGTTGTCATTCTCTTGTGGTGGCTCACTGGCATTCCTCAGACTGCAGCGATCCACAAACTCAACTTGGGTCAGACATGGGGGGGTAGTGGTGGCTGCATGTCTTCTGAGTCACTGCTTTCAAGGATCGTGGCACCTTGTCTGACACCCCCCTTGGCAAAGCATCTGACAATGGTCTCCATGGTGACACACTCCAAGACATTACTCATTAAGTGGACTACATCAAATATTTTTTCTTTTTTTTGTACACAAGCAGCCACTGTTAGTTCATGCTCAGTATCCAGCAGTCCCAACAAACATGTCTTCATATGCCTCACAGTGCCTTTTTAAGCTATAGATAATTCTTTCATCCAAGGGCTGCACAGTACACGTCATGTTAGGAGGCAGAAAAATTAGTTTAATATTCTTGAAACCAGTGACAGAGTGTGTCCACTAAAATTACTCAAACATTCTGTCCCAGTCATGAAGTCACTCAGTGAAAATGTCACTGGCTGTCCAGGCTGTATGGCTTGCACTGTACAGCACTGAAAGATTTCAATTGCCATGAAAGCAACATGGCTGGGAAGATTTGTCAACCACTGGGAGCTCTTTTTTTTGTCCCCAACATGTTACAGGTAAGAAGCACTGAAATTTGCTCCTGACTTTTTTCAAGCCCATTGATGTTTCAGCATTAAAAGATAGTGTTTCACAGCCAAATAGAGATGTTGCAAAGTTGAAATGCACTGGTGAAGTTCAGGCAAAGTCTGAAAATTTGCCTACATGGAGCAATCTGTGAGTTTTTACCATTGGGCTCAAAATTCACCAATGTGACTTCACCTTTTTTTGTGGCATTTAGCCCATGAACAGTAAAATTCTGCCATTTGCGGTGAAATTATGCCATTCACGGGTGAAATTCTGCACTTCACATTCAAAAATCTGCACTTCATGGATGGAACTTCACACTTGTCATCCACAAATTAATCCACAATTTGCGCTAAATTCATGGATAAATTGGCAGAGTGAGGTTTCCCAACTTCACTCATCTGCATAGCCAAAGGAACAAAAGTAGATACTGGTCTCATCAGTACTACAAATGTTCTAGGGAGGCATAACTCTTAAGCACAGCAGGCAGCACATCTCATAGCCAGGCAGCAGCCTCCTCAGAATCAGCTGTTTTTTTCCCCATGGATTTTTTGTAACCTTTATTGTGCATGTGTTTCTACCTCATTAACCAACCACCAGTTTGTTTAAAATCAGGCTTGTTAAGGGCTACTGCAAGCTGCTGGACTTTCTGCAGCAACAAGGGTCCAGAGAGTACTGCATCACTGCCTCAGGCACTTGCAAACCACCACAATAGTGCCTCCTTAACATCACTGTCTTTTTCTTCCATTTTCATCTTTTTGTCTGCATTTTGGCTGGAGTGCCATTCAGATAGCAGATGTTCCTTGACTTTGAGCAAGTCACTAAGAGCAGACTTTGGGGTACCGAAAGGGTTTGCAGCATCTGTCAAACTTAGTTTTAGTAACATATCAATCTCTTCAAGGATGGAGATTTTAAGGACTAAGGTGAGACCGCTTCTTTTATCAGGCATCTGAATTATAAAGTGATTACAGGGTAGCTACCAAATAAAAGAGAAGCAGAAACTCTAGACTGAGCCTTTCAAGCAACCACTTATGGCCACTTAACACCTACTCACAGGATAATCAGGTGTTACTTTCTAGAGGTGATAGTGATTACATTGCAGTTTGCTGTGGGCTGATGGCCGATATACTGTAGGTGGCAGCTACAGTTCATTATTTTTTTTAACTTTATTTAAGGTTTCAGAGGTGTACACATCCAGTATATACTTTCCTGGGTATAATAAAAACTTGTTAAGAGATACAAAACTAAGACAAATTGGGAGCATTCGGACATTAATTCAGTTTACATTTGACCAACAGTGACAATTGGATAACTGTTAGGTAGTCAAATATAAGAAGCACTTTCCTCCAGGGTTGCATCAGACAGGGTAAGGAGACTAAATCAAGACTAGAAAAAACTCCATTATACCCTATGAACTGGTTGACCTTGTTAACATTAAATTTAAAATTAGATAGATGGGAACCAAGGTTCTGCCATAGCCCTTTCAAGAAGGCCCCACAATCTCTGAAATATAGCCTCCCTGCCTTTGGCTTTATACTAGGTGTGCTCAAATTTCATACATTGCAGCAGCCTACTAACCCATTCTGCTATGGTGAGGGTTGACTCTGAGCCCCAGTGACAGATCAAAGCTTGTTTGCCAACTGCCATGCCTAAGTGCCATAAAGGGTGATCCAGGCCCTCCCCACTCCTTGAATATTCTGGGAGTCCCAAAAGGACTTCACTCAGGAACACATCCTGGTCTATTTTCAGGGCCTTTTGCATGGTATCAGAGACCACCATCCAAATATCTGGAGTTTTGGGGCATGATCAGATCATGTGTATAAAGGTCCCTGAATGGACTTTACATTTAGAGCACACATCAGATATCATAAGGTCACTCTTATTGCCAAGTACTGGGGTGAAGTAAGTTCTATGTAAAATGTTAAAATGTATTGCCTGCAGTCTATTATTGACTGAGCATTGCATGCCCTTGCAGAGAACCTCTCTCCAATCTCCCTCTGTAAGGACCCCACCTCCCACGTCCCTGTCCCATTTTCCCTTTAGGGCTTCTAGATCTGATGTTAGGCTTCCCAGGAGAGTCTTATAACATCAAGTTAGGGGCTTTACACTTCCTGGATTTAGAGAGGACCATAACACCTCCTCCAGTGGAGATCTTCCTGTATGGTTTTGCTTAATTTTTTGACCCAGATCCCTGGATATCATTTGCCAAATTGATAAGTACACAAAAAAGTGAGAAGGCTGGAGGCCATGCCTTGTGGATAGGATCTGGAATGGGAGGATTTTGCCCTGTTTGTACAGTTGAGATATACTTTGAAGTCCAGCCTTGTACCATGTGGTTAACACTTTTATGGCCTGAGTGGGTTCATTTCCCTCCTCCCAGAAAACTTGCAAAATAGATGCATCTGGAGAAATCATAACTGGGCCTCCCACCACCGAATGAGCTGTCAACCATGCTCTCATTGTGGTTCTTGTGAAAGGATTTACAATTTACTTAACCACTTTCTGGCTTGGTGCAGCTGCAAAATAAGAGAAGGACTGGGAGTAACTACCTATTGGTAGTTCCAGCGCTGTCCAGATTTTCCTTTCAGGCTTATAGGGATGAGCTTGACCAATGGGGAGAGCTGAGCTACTAAGTAATAAAGGTAAAGATTAGGGAGGCCCAGGCCCCTTTCATTCACTGACCTCCATAGTGTTTCATGTTTTATTCTAGGTTTTCTGCCCCTCCATAACAGGGAGGTTATGGATCCCCTCAGAGTTTTAAAACAGCACTTAGGGATCCATACTGGTAAGGTTTGGAATATATATAGGCATTCTGGAAGTATGCATGTTTTAACCAGGTTGACCTGGCCTATCAGGGTCAGAGGCAATTTCTTCCACCTGTCACAGTCCTCTTGGATTTTTTTAGTAAGTGGAATACAGTTAAGCTTCTATACGCTAGAGAGTTTTTTGGGTATAAAAATTCCCAGATACTTTAGGGATGTCACAGGGTGGATGGCAGATCCTTGAATGGTAAGAGGGCAGCTCTTCCCAACGGAAGCCACTCACATTTTGCCCAGTTAATTTTATGGCCAGATATAGGACCATACTGATTGAAAAGATTCATGAATACTGGTATTGAAACTTCTGGTTCTTTAAGGAAAAGCAGAATGTCATCTGCAAATAGTGAGATTACCTGATGCCCCCCCCCATATCCCTGAAAATTAGGCTGGTTATGAATGGCTGAAGCCAGTACTTCTATTGTCAATACATATAGCAAGGGTGATATAAGACAACCCTGTCTAGTTCCCTTAGTCAGGACAAATGGGATGGAGAGGTTATCGTTGGTGAGGATCTGCGCCTTAGGGGATGAGTACAGTGCCCGTATCGAGGAACACAGTCTGGGTCCTATATTTTAGCATTTCAGGGTGGAAAACATAAAAACCCATTTCACCCTATCAAAAGCCTTCTCAGCATCTAAAGCAAGAAGGCCCCTACTACTATCCGTATCCCCCCGACCACCCATGCAGAATGTTTAGTGTTCTGCAGATGTTGTGTTTTGCTTGTCTCCTTCTAATAAAGCCACACTGGTCCTAGTGTATCAAATTTGGAAGGATGCCCTCCAGCCTGGACAAAATGATCTTAGCGATTATCTTATAATCTGCACTTAGCAGAGAAATAGGATGATACGACCCACACTTCATGGGGTCTTTGTTTGGTTTTGGGAGGACAGTGATAGTAGCCAACTGCAAAGAGGGAGGGAGTATGCCACTCTCCAGAAATTCCTGTATCATGTCTAAGAGTATGTGACATAAGTCCTCCCAAAAAGTTTTGTAAATCTCCATGTGTATACTGTCCGATCCAGGGGCTCTACCCGTATTGGAGGACCATACTGCTTGCTTAAGTTCGGACATGAAAATAGGAATGTCAAGCTCCTCCCTCCCAGCCTGATCCAGAGTTGGCAAAGGGACTGTGTCCAAGAATTTATCTGGATCCAAATGGCCTGGGGCTTCTGAGGTATATAAGGTCTCATAACAGGATCTGAACGCATTATTAATAACCAAGGGCTCCAATGTTTTCTTCCCTCTTTTCTCCTCTATTTCTAAAATGACTCTCTCTGCTAGTTGTTTTTTTATTTTCCATGCTAGCCATTTCCCAGCTTTATCTCCCTCTAAATAGTTCATTGTCCCTGGTTTCAAAATGTTTCTATCTGATGGTTGGAGAGTTGTTGCAGTCTTTTAATCTTTCTAGTTCTGCCTCTTTGTTATAAACCCTTCTCACCATTATTTATTTTTCTAGAAAGATTATCCCCTTTCTAGGGAGTCTTCCTCTCTCCTCTCCTCTCTAGCAAAGTGTGAAGCATAGGAAATGGTGGCTCCCCTTAAAAAAGCTGTCAGGGCATTCCCATGTGGTTGAAGTTGACATGTCTGTTATTTTGTTGTGGGCTAGGAATTCTTGAATACTTTCTGAGATAAATGCCTTGTATTCAGAGGTGGACAAAAATGTGAAATCCAATTTACACTGCCTAGGGCGGGGAACTTCCCTGTGTTAATGGACATTTTTAAGGGAGTGTGGTCAGAAATATATATTGGGCCATATTCCGCAGCTACAATATTTCTAAGGATGGCAGGAGATATCAGAAAAAAAGTCTATCCTTCTGGAGACTATGTGAGCACATGAGTAAAAAGAGAATTCCCTTTTACTAGGGTTAAAGTGTCTTCACACCTCCTCCAAAGCCCTCTCCTCTGCCAGTGCCCTCAGAGCTGTTGTACTTTTAGGAGGGAGTCTGCCCCCCTGACCAGAGTGCTCTAATTGCCTGTCCCAGTAGGTATTGAAATCACCCCCTATAATGATATTATATGGAAAAGGAGCTAGGGTTACAGCAAGATGATGAAAAAAAACACAGGGTCATCAATGTTTGAGCCATAGAGGGAAACCAGTGTGTATCTAGTCTCCTCGAAGGTAACATTGCATATGATATACCTGCACATTGAGTCTGCTGTTATGCTGTGAATGTTGGCCCACAGCCTGGGTCTCAGCCATATTGCCACCCCCTCACCCTTGTTGTGAATAGGTATAACAGGAACCTTCCGCCCCCACGGGCACTCATCATTTACTTAGCTCCTTCACCTAGTAAATGGACTTCTTGTAAAAAGGGGATATCCCCCCTTTACTTGTTAATATAGTTCCAGATCTTTCTCCTCTCAATGACAGTTTAAAGCCCCCTTACATTCCATGAGACATAATGCAGAGTACTCATTTGTGATCACAACAATATATGAAATGACCATGAGCAGCTTTCTGCTGTTGCACATTTTTGTTTTGAAATAGTGCGACCTGCTGACTTTTTACTTTTTTAACACAATCATTGAACAAAATCAACCTAACTGTTTTAACTCTAAACACAAACGTTCCAAAAGGAAAAACATTTCCTCTTCCAATAAATCCCCACCGTTTCTCTCTCTCAATGAATACAACCTCACAAAACACCCTTCTAATACTTGTAACTATTTTTGTTAGTTGTCCCTCCCCTTCCCTCTCTCATTCCACAGTTTTTATGTTATTACCTCCCATATCCATCTACTTTTCATGCAACATTCTTGTTTGGGATCCGGGGGGGGGGGGTACCTGCCTCTGACCTTTATTATCAGAGTTAAGGGTGGTGAAGGGGGCAGGCCGATCCTGTCTGCTCATCACATGCTGAATTGCCCCAGTAGGGGCACCTTTTCTCACCGAGGTGGGCAGGTGGGAAACTCCCTCATTCTCAGGCCAAGGTGTTGCATCCGAGCTCCATGTATGAGGCTTACTAGCAATCACCTCTACCCAAGCAGAATACACTGGCAGATTGATGGTTCCATTGCTCATCCTTCCTTACATTAATGGGAAAGCCCTCCCAGTAAATCCCGCCCGGCTGAAATGAACTTGTTTAATTAAACTTCAGATCGACCCTACTCCCACCCCTTCACCCCCACTGCAATCGAAGAAATCCCCCCACCCCAGAGTAACCAAAACCTGTGTGTTCACAAACATTTGTACCATCCTTATTCTGGGATGATCTATAAAGTACTCAATAGCCTTCCACAATAGTAGAAAAGATTGTAATCATGGCAACAAGTACTAAGAAAATGAGTAAAGTAAGCGGTTAATCTGCCATATTGCCAAGTCATTAGCCAAGTCTTATTTGTGGAACATTAACTGGAGATTAACAGATTAAATCACTCAGAGCTGCTGAGTTTTACCTTGCTGAACCAGGAATGATCTCTCTTTGCCAAAGCACATAACTGCCTTCATGCTTGAAAAAATTATAGTCGCAGTCCAGCATTTTAAGTCCCCGGAAAATTACTTGCCTGAGGCCCAGCTTTGTGGTGCTGATCAAGGTATGTGAGGCATATAGAGGGAGACTCCATTATGGGCCAAGTAATATACAGACCCCCCCCCCATTAGGCCCTAGCAAACTTAATTGAATTTACAGTACCTTAACTGCTAAATTCAAGGGTTATCTTGCTGGCAATCACGATTTTGAGCACTTTGCCCTTCAGCTGCTCCACATAAACCCGGGCTGCTTTGGGATCTGTAAAAAATTTTGATTCTTGTTTGTCTGGTTGGATGACAAGCCATGCCATGTAGACCATGGCAAAAGAACAGTTAATGTCATGCAGGACCTTGTTCACTCCTGTAAAGGCCTGTCTGGCTACTTGAAGCTTCCTGGAATAATCCAGGAAGATACTAACTCTTTTCCCAGTTACTGTGATAGAGACCAATTTCCTGACAGCATTCAGTATCAGCTGACGATCTTCATATTTTAAAAATGTTATGATGAGATGGCGCGGGCACCCGTCTGGTCCAGGGCATTTTCCCGGGGACTTATGTGCTCTTTGTATCTCCAAAGTGGTGGATTCAGGAAGGTGTAAGTTGGATTTGAGCCATTTACTCATGAAGGCCCTACAGTTTGAACCTTTGGTCCCTTCTGGTAACCCAACCACATGCACATTGCACCGCCGTTCGTGGTTCTCATGATCATCAAGGGTCGCTTTCAGCTCCTCAGTTTCTCAGAGGGATCTTTGCAGTGAGGAATCCATTCTTGAACTGATATCCTCTGGGACACTTATGTAAGTCTCAATGTCCTCCAGTCTTCCCGCATGGTTTTCTACTGTGTCGCTGAACAAATTCACAGTTTGCTGCAGATGAGTTAACTGGGCCACTATATTCTCAAACCCTGATCTTGTTTGGTGAGTGAGATCAAATTTAAGTGTTTGAATTAAATTCTCTGTTGTTCCCAAAGCTGATGATTGTGACTCAGGAATGGTGTTAATGCAATGCATTGCCTTCATGCTGCCTGTATTGTTAGCTCGCGGCATGCTGTCAGGCCCTTTCTTAGTCGTGGTGGATGCCGACTGGAAATTCAGCTGTGACTGTTTTTTTTTCGCAGTTTCTTGTTGGAGGCCATATTGATCTTCCCTCTAGTCATTGAATTAGGCATTTTTGAGGGTTAGAGATAGAGGATGATATGGATATCTTTTAGATGGGACCTGGAGTTCTTTTCTAATGCATCCATCTTCCTTCTAGGCTAGGCCATGCCCCCCCCCCCCACAGTTCATTATAACTGCAGAGTTTAAAGTGGTGATCAATACAAAATGGCTTTTGGCAAACATAAAGCATCCAGTATAAGTGGCTGTCTGGCTTATTCATGGACATTAAAGTGGTGCATACTGTACTAGGGATACAATACTGTTGGACTGTGTTGTCCTTCAGGGACTGGGAATAGAACACTGGTCCACAGCTGCTCCATTGTCCTCCAGCACCAATGGCTCTACTCTCTGAGCCATGGCGGCTGCTAAGTGGACCTCCCTCCAGCAGCGCTCTTACCCTTTGCATTAGAGCTTTCCAGGAAACAGCTACAGGGTCACCGCAACTGCTACACACTATTTGTGTCATGTGGCATTGTGTACCCTATAGCTGTTCTTCCATGCACTGTTACTGTTGCACAGTTTTGCACTGCGGCATTCTATATACATCATATTGACCTGGCACCCCTTCAGATGAGATGTTAAACTGAGGTCCCATCTGCCAGTCTCTGGTACTTACCTCAAGGGTGACAAGGCAGGAGTAAAAGAACGCAAGGAATTTTCACAAGAGTAGAGACTTAACCCCCGAGAACAGGCCAACGTCCCCCTTCACACCAAAAGGCTTAGATTATCATTCAAGTCTGTGTGTGGGTATTGATGTCCAAAATAGCTATGTCTAAATATTTACAAACACTTCACTACCAGTAGCTCACTGCTTTGGGATAAAATATGTATAAAACACTCTATGTACTGTAAATACAAAATGCTCTTCTTTGTTGGGATCACACTTTCTCCAACTTTTATTGCTGAATGCTTGGAAGCACAGAGGAATAAAATGACTCATTTAACTGACCTCCTTTGTATCTTGTTATGTTGCTTTGATTCCATGTTTATATGCATGAGGTATTTGCCAATTTGTTCTTTGTTCTCTTCAATAAAGCATATTAAATTTGAAAAAAAAAATGACTCATTTAAATTTACATCGATCTGGTACATGTAGTGGGATTTACACGTGCGATTCTGTTTTATAATACAGAGTTCTAACCACAAGATGACACTGGCTGTAATGTGTTTCTGTTCCAAAGTAGTGGACCTCTCCTAAGTTATAGCTTACAGTTAAGGCACTGTTCTATAAACAGTGATGAGTTTTGATACCATAAGATGTATTATTCTTAGATAGTTCTGGCTGCCTTAACATTAGAAAATATATGCATGTGGAACGAAAAGAACAGAATGCTTAGTCAGATCACTCAACTATTGGCCAGCTAGGTGTCAGTTAAATGTTAACTGAAATTTTGTCATGCATATTAGTTAACACACAACAGGCTGAAATGCTCAGTTTTCTGAATTATTTCAGACTCAAGTCTCAACTAGCATTCAGCAGTAATATATATATATATATATATATATATATATATATATATATATATATATGTTTGAACCAGAAGTTTTTGTTTGTATAGTATTAGAACAGAAATGTTTCAGTTTTAGTGTGCCATTTTTTAATTAGAATGCATACTGTATATTATTTACATCAAGTACATGCAATTTTCAGTTATACAGTACATATACAGTTACCCTATGTGGAATTCCTCTGAGACTTTATTTTACACAGCCATAGAAGGTTCTGATTTGTATTTGAATCCTTCTACAGAGGAGTACTTTTTTGTTTATGATGAATAGAGATGGGTGAAGTGGCCTCAATTCGCTACGCGGAGTACTTTGCATTATAATGGGTAACACAAAGTCCATTGAAGAAAATGACTTTGCGTTACTCCACCTTCCCAAACCACTAGTCCACCAAATTTTTTGGCAAAGTACATTGACAACAATGTACTTCACCTCACTTCGCCTTGTTTTTAAGCTCCAAAGGCGAATTTTGCAGTGATTCATGAGATTACAGGTCACATGGGTTCTTGATTGTTCTGCACAGCCTCAGTTTGGGGTAGTGTGTGTAGGAAGCTGTAGGAGACAATCTGCTCTGAGAGGTCTCTGTGATTCAAACCTTCTAAAAGCTCTAAAATAGCCTTTTTGAGTAATTTTTTTCACTGAAACTTTAGTTCATCGCCTTTGGAGCTTAAATTGAAACCTGCCTGTGTAAAGTAAGGAAAAAAATATAAATGTGTTTTCAAAGTTAGAGTGCTAAGTGTTTGCAGCTCCTTTCTGAATCTGTGAAACCCCATGCCTGCCTCCCCCCCCCCCCACTGAGCCTGCTTTCTTTGGTGCCCAACTTCTCCAGGGCTATTGTTCTGCTAAATCTCCCAAACCCGCCTCTTACTGTCTTCTATATTTTTGCCCCCCACCCTCCCCACCCCTCCACTGATTACATACTCTCTCTGCCCACCCTCTTCCTTGACCTCACTCCCCACCAGCCTCCTGCAGCCTTCCATTGGCTCCCATCTACTCTAGAATTCCCATTCTTTCTGTTTCACCTCCTAGGCCTATTGGCCATTGGCCCTCCTAGGGGCCAACCAACACATTCATCCCAGCCAATCTCAGGCTCCTTTCTCCTCATAATTACCTCCTTGTCTAAGAAACTGCTACAAAATCCCAGCACCATGTCCACCTTGGCTAGCAGTTTATCTCTACTCAGTTGTCTGTTCTCCTGTCTCCTACCCATTCTCTCCACCATGCCGCCTATCTTTCCCATGCCCCCTTCCCCCTACTTGGCTCATATTGTAACTCATCCTTGCCCCTCCAACCCTGCACTCTCTCTCCTACCCACTCCTACCTGGGCACTCTCCACTATATATCCCCCCTTTCCTAATCAGGCTCTACCCCTCCTGGACTCTCCTGCACCTACTTGCTTCTCGCCCCACCCCTGTTACCCACACAAATATCCATCATTGCCCCCTCTCACAGCAGGGCTCTTCAGTTCCAAGTTACCTCGGTATACTAGCTCAACACCTATCCTTCACCCTCCTCTTTCTTGTAGCGGGAGACATAAACCCAAATCCGGGACCCTCGACCACCACATCCTCACCAACCTCAGTCGGCACCCCCACCCCACATCCCATCCCCTCCCAACTGCCAGGTTACCCCCTCCACAAAGGCCTCATCTCCTTCACCTAAATATTTGTAGCCTACCACTTAAAATCGACCAGCTACAAGTTCTCGCTGCCCTACATGCCCCTGATGTCCTCATCCTCTCTGAAACTTGGCTTAACAAAAACATTCCTGACTCCTCAGTTGCAATCCTTGGTTACACGATGGCCTGCCAGGACAGGGCCATGAGAGGTGATGGTGTAGCCATCTTCATAAGTTCGGACATACGCTACGAAATAATCTTATTTAAAACTGAACCTAAAGAGTACGCAGTCTTGCTGCTCCAGCTCACACTACCTTTCTTGCTGCTAATATTCATTGCCGGAATCTACTGTCAACCAGGCACCCCTGCCACAACTGTTACTGACCTTCTTACACAAATCAGTTCACGAGAACCCACCAGGGAATTATATCCTATGAGTGACCTTAACCTAAACTGGTTAGCCCCGGCCCTCAACAAAACCCAGACGAATGTCGTTGCCCTGAATTTAACCCAACTCATCACTGAGTCCACCCGCTTAAACCTTAAATCAGGTAACCACTCCCTTATCGACTGGGCTCTGACCTCCCATCCTCACAGAGTCATCCAAGCAGGCCTACTCCCTAACTCTATGAGTGATCACCATGTCATCTATCTTGTTCACAAAATCCACCATCTCAAATCCCCTCCTAAGTTCTTAGTCCAACGGTCATTCAAATCCCTAAGCCTCACTCCCCTCCTAAATGACCTTGTTCTAGCTAACTGGCTCCCTTCCCCCCTTCCAACCTGATAGATGACACCCTACTTCACTTCAAAAACACATTCCTTAAGATATGGGATTCCCACACCCTGCTATGACGTACTAGGGTACGCGGTACCCACCTGCCTTGGATCTCCAAAGAGGTCACAGCTTGTATGAACACCTGTGACTCAGCATGGCGAGCCTTCAAAACCTCGGCCCTACCTCAGGACATCTCCCACTACCGGTATCTGCACAACATGTGCACTAGAACAACTCTGCTAGCTAAAGCAGAGTTCTTTAGATCCTTCCTCCAATCTAACCTTAATAGCCCCTACAAATTCTGGAAGGTCATACACTCCCTCTTCTCATCCCCAGCGGCCAAGTCCTCACCTCTCCTTAGTGTAAAAAACTACACACTCTTGGATCCTATCTCAGTCGCTGCTGAGTTTAACTTATATTTCTCCACCTGCGCTTCCTTGCTCCTTTCCTCCTTACCCTCAATGTCACCATCTCCACCACCTACAGGGCATAAACTACCTCAAAATACAGATATTTTATCTTTCAGGGAAATCTCTCTGGATGAAGCTCTAGAAGCCCTGTTAACATTAAGCACCTCAAGTGGGAATTCCCCAGATGGACTAGACCCCAAACTTCTGTTCCTCTTGGCCTCTGCCATAGCCACCCCATTGCCTACCTCCTAAATCTATCCTTCATCACTACATCTGTCCCTCTGTCCTGGAAGCATGCCATTGTCATCCCTCTCCACAAAGGGGGCGCCTCCTCCTCCACCTCAAACTATCGGCCAGTCTCCCTCCTCCCTGCTCTGGTGAAGCTGCAAGAACACTTAGTGCTTAGCCAGCTAACCTCCTATCTCGCTGACTCAAATTTCTTCACACACTACCAGTCCAGATTCAGGAAAGATCACTCCACTGCCTCTTCTTTACTAAGGCTCACTGACACCATCCAGTCTGGAATAGAGAGAGGTCTCATCACCTCTGCCATTTTTATCGATCAGGCCAAGGCCTTTGATACAGTCTCCCATACATGTTACTATCTAGCATCTCTGACTCTGGCCTCTCCACATCTGCTACTGCCTGGTTCAGTGCCTATCTTACAGACTGCACTCAATCTGTCAGGATTGCTGATGACATATCCCCTCCCCTCCCCATGTCCACCGGTGTCCCTCAAGGATAGGTGCTTGGGCCTATTTTTCTAAACAACCTGACCCAAACTTGTTCTGCCTCCTCAATCCACATGTATGCTGATGATACTGTCCTATTTTCTTCTGGCTCCTCCCCAGCCTCAGTTGCCTCTACCCTCCAGGTGGATTTTAACAAAGTCCAGCTCTGGTTCAGCTCTCACGAGCTCTCTCTAAATGCTAAAAAAAAACTGTAATTATGACTTTTGGTACATCCCAATGACTAGCCAGGCTCCCCTCCCTCCCACTTTTCCACACCCTTGATGGGTCAGAGCTAAAGGAAGTCACCTCCTTCCGGTATCTTGGAGTTTGTCTTGACCGCCGCTTCACCTTTGCAGTCCATGCTGACTCTATACTAACAAAACTCCGCCCCAAGCTCGGAGCTTTATATTGGAACTGTTCTAGCCTCCCCTATCCTTTCCGTCATGAACTTATCCAGAAGATGATACTTCCCTCCTTCGATTATTGTGATATTGTTTACAGTGCCACCCACAAGACAGTTTTATCCAAACTGGACACCCTTTTTAATGCTTTCTGCCAGTTCACTCTTGATGCTCCTCCTCACACCCACTGCTGCGAACTATACCACTCCCTTGCTCTCCACTCCCATGAGAACAGCTGCCTAATACACTGTGCCAAGTTTATCTCGAAGAACTGGTTTGATACCCTTCCAGTGTATCTGACCTCCATATTATCACCCCCTCTGGCACAAACCTATGCTCTGAGGTCCCTAGACTCCCGGCTCCTGTTAGTCCCCAGACGTTGGACCCAAGCTGGTCTGGTTGCCTTCTCTCACTGCTTCCCTCAACTCTGGAACTCTTTCTCCTCTGAAATTCACCGCTCTTCCTCTATCTGCTTACTATCCTATGCCCTTGCCAACCACTGCTCAGTAAACTGCTCCTGCAGCTAACTCTCCAATCTATTCTACCTCAGACACTCCTATATTTCTTCTCCCAGTAGGCCCAATGGTGCTACTTCGCTAACCACGCCCAACTACTGCACTTGATCCCAACTTTTGAGCTAGCTAGCTTGCACTTACCCCATCTCATTATATACCACAACCCAATACCTTAGCAGAATTTCCTCATTGTAGCTGTTATTCTCAGCTATTAGGGTATATGTATTAATCCACACTCACCTATTCCTGTCAAACATATGCAGCTGTATTATCTAATTATACGTTTTCAAGGTATAAAATATGACTTCCCCATGTAATTGCTACTATACTGTAAGTAAGGGTAAATTGTCATCTATGCCCAGCATATTTCTGTCAAATGTTTTCAACTGTATTGTAATTGAATGTATATATGTCAGAACCTGGACTTCCCTTGTCCTCTTCCCCACTGTACCCCTCCCCCCAGGTGGCACCGGGAGATGAGCAGTTCTTGCTCAGTGTGCTTTTCCTGGTGAAACAATTTCAATAAATAAATAAATAAATATAGGAAAACCTCCTGTGGTCATATCATTGAGTGCTTATTGTTTGTGTGTGGATTCTGAATGCTAATGTACAACATTCAGTCTGTGTACTGAGAGACAGCGGAAGTATGCTTTGGGAGCGGGGCGTATCTGGTGTAGGTAGATTTAAGTTGGAGAAATAGGGAGTTCTTTGTATTTTGGATATATTTTTCTTTCATAACTGACTGTTGATGTACACACAGTAATAGTTTCAATAATTGTTGACAATTGTTGCTCATTGTGTGTGTTGTGGTCTGGACCTAGTGCAGAAGTGAGACTGTTTAAAATACATTGTATATTACTGAAGTTTTAAATTTGCTACAAATTATTTGCAGACAAATTGTGTGTGTGTGTGTGTGAGTGTGTGTGCGGTGCGTGATGTGACATCAAATAATACACTTTTAATTGTGCCACAGTGTAATTGCAGGTGCAGCAGTGTGAACCTGCTATCCACTGCAGCTGCATGATTTTGTACTGCCATTGTGGTATCTTTTCTTGATTTTGCACTGCCGTAATCTGCAGTCAGTGCTACCCCCCACCGGCAAAAGGTATTCTTTTCCAGACTGGATTGTTTGTGACTTGAGAACACCACTGGTTAGTTAAGGTGTTGATGAACTTGTTGTGACTTTGATTCTGTATCTGTTGTTGAAGCCACAGTTGTTTTTTTGGCTTCCCATCCAGTGTCACCCCCCAGCCCCCAACCAGAGTGAATGTTCCAAAATCTAAATTTGTTTAGAATATTCCTGTTCATCCCCCAAAATGCCGACAAAGAGGCATGCAAGCAAAGCTGTTTCTTGCCATGGCACTGCTGCCAGTGGTAAGATTGTCTGTGGGCGGTAGTAGTACGCAGTTGCAGAAGTGCATTGCTGATGTGAGGAAAGGTATTTCTCCTTCAATGTTTTTTACAGTGCAATCAGTAGCTTCACTCATAGTTGGAGGAGATGATGTTGTCCCAGCTGGTGGTGTTAGTGCAGTTGCTGGTGGTGGTATGAGTATTGCTCCCTCAAGTTACACTTCAGACCAGTTTACCATGTCCAAAAATATAGTGGAGTGTGAAGCAGTGGCAGTGAGTGACAGAGTAGATGATGTCATACTTCCCAGTAATATCCAAATACCTGAACATGAGGATTCTGATCATCATGTCAATGATAACTCACAAAGTGACATTTCTTCCACTGTGGTTCATGTCATGCATTTGCCATGCAGTGAGTCACAGTGTGGTGAATAATTTTGGGTGATGGCGGTGCTGATGATGATGATGTTGCTGTGGTTGCAACATGCAGTACATATGCCAGCATACAAGCACAAGATGTGGATGATGTTGATGAATAAGATGATGATGTCAGTGATCCCTATTGGGAACCAGAGAAAAAGGTGGCTGTGTCTGGGTCTGTTTGCATTTCCCCTTCCCATAAAAAGTTGCGATTTACCAGTTTCAGTTAATAATGATGACCCAGTAATAATGATAGGTAGTTGTGGTGGTCAGTTGCAGTTCAAGTGTGTCCTGCCTGAAAAATCATGTAGTACACCCCCCCACTTCATGACTTAAATAAGTCCAATAAGTAGCATCGGGGGGACATGTTAAAACTAGATCATCAGAATCCCTTGTTTGGGATTTTTTTGTTGAAGATGCAATTGATGAGTCAGTTGCAATCTGCCAGGTTTGCCAGGTACGTGTGAGTCGAGGTAAAAAGGGAAGCCATCTGTGCACAGGGGGACAGCATACACATCTTAACAATAGGCACATGGCACTGTGGACCCAGCACAAGATGGCAGCTAATATCTGTACCACAGTGGGGCGTTCAATCTCATCATCAACCATAATGAGCATGTTATCTCCTTCCATGACTGTAGCATCAAGTAGAAAATTAAATGTGTGCAGTAGTGATGAAATAACAGCAGAGGATTACTACAGGCATGATGATTTGGAAGAGCAGAATGATTTTGAAGTCTTGTCCAGTGGTGGTGAGAGTAGCAGTTTTGGTGGTGGTGGTGGTCAATGCAGTATGTCTAGTGCAAGTGGTACATCAACCCCTGTTGGTAAATCTGGGAAAACAACTGCATTTCTGGGTTTGTCATCACCTATGCAACCCTCTTCATCAGACATCCACACTCCACAACAACTTGTGATTTGCAGAGCAGAACCATTTATCATCACACCCCGTGTAAATCATTTAAGTCAGCCCATATTACAGTGTTTTTATGTATAAGCTGAACTACCCACCTAATCATACAGTGTCACATGAACTTAATGCTGCTGTAGCAGAAATGCTGACAATTGATATTTTTCCTTTCTCCTTCATGGAGAATTCTGGGTTCCTGTGGTTTGATGCACATACCTGTGCAAAATGGAAAGTCCCATCCAGGACATACTTTTCGACTCGTGCTGTCCCTGAGTTGTACCGTACTGTGTCTGACTCAGTAAGACATGACCTTCAACATTCCTCCTCTCCATTCATCCATTTAATTATGGATATGTGGACAAGTGCAGAACAGTGGGGTGTACATATTTGTGTATAACTGCACACCAGGCGCAGGTGCCAGAAGTTGTTTGTGCAGTTGGTAGTGTGAATAATCAGTGTAGTAAGGTGGAGTGTCGGGGTAACAATCTTCCAGGAATTCGACAGCATCCAATGATTGTTATGCACAATGTGACCTGTTCACACACTGGTGAAAACATGTTGGACCTGGCACTGACTGAAATTGACAAGTGGCTGAACCCCCTGTCCCTGAGAGCTGGGTTCATAACAAGTGACAATGGGTCAAATGTGGTGAAATGCATCATGAATGGTAGGTTTTTTCAAGTTCCATGCATGGCCCACTGTTTAAATCTTGTGGTGCAGGAGTTTCTGCAGCACCCTGACATAAAGGAAATGCCGACAGTTGCACACCATATCTGTTCTCACTTTTCATGCTCTGCAAAGGCCCGTGACCAGCTTCAGCAGTTGCAGATCTGAAACAGCAGCCTGCAGCACCGCTTGAAGCTGAAAGTTGTCACCCAATGGAACTCCATTTTATACATGGCAGAGAGGTTGTATGAACAGTACAAAGTCATCTCAGAATATCTTGTCATGCACACTAGCCGTGACAGTTCTGGGGCCTCTACGTCTATGATGACCGAACAGTGGCACCTCATGGACTCTGTAATAACAATCTTGAGGCCTTTTGAATATGCCACACAGGCATTGAGTGGCAAGACTGCCCCAATAGTCAATCAATTCCACTGCTGCGGGTGCTGATGCAGACATTGGTGAATGTACAGCATAGCCTTGATGTTGCCGGAGACAGTGCTAGTAGTGTGTTGCTGAAACACATGCTGACAGTATTCAACCAGAATTGTCACATCTTGAGCATTCAGCATAATGACAACTTTGCAATAGCAACAGTGCTGGACCCACGATACAAATGTGGAATTACCTCAGTACTGGAAGGCATGCCTGAACAGGTAAAAACTGTCAATGGGCAACTGGTGCGCTTGGTTCATGGGGCACAGAAGTCACGTGCCAAGGTCAGGAAACCTGAGCAGGATAATCAGGCTGAAGGTGAACCTGGAGGAGTAGTATCAAGCATATCCTGTAAGGGGAAGGGGACAGCAGTTCCAGGTGATCTGTCATCAAAAGCAGCTGGTGTTAACCCACTTTGGAAGGCTTTGTCCCAAGTGGGGATTTGTGACATAAATGATTCAGGAGAAGCGGATGATGCATCAACCACTGGACTTAGAGCAGCACAGTGAATGGTTGAGTCATATGTGTCTGAAAACAGACATCTGTCAATCACTAATGATCCCCTTTTATACTGGAGTGGTTGAGTCTGTGAATGGTCAGAGCAGACTACTGTGGCACTGAAGTACCTGACATGCCCACCCTCTAGTGTGAGTTTCATGAGGCTATTCAGCTCAGCAGGAGCAATAGCTCAGGATCATCATACAAACCTCTGTCCTGCAAATTTTAGTTTGATGACATTCATAAAAATGAATGAGAGGCACATACCAGCTCAGACTGAAACCTCAGTATTCATACCCTGGCATACTCATGGTTTTGCTGATGTTGAAGAAAGGGACCATCCTGGTAGCAGTGACAGCATGAAGTGACCTACCACTGATGTAGATGATAACACAATGAAGAAAGAACTTCCCTATGGTCAGAAATCAGACATAGAAGACTGCAAGGGCAGCTTTCTTTATAACAATTATGATGATGAATGATGATGAGGTTAATGTTGGCAAGTTTTAACCTAAGTGGTTAAAAGGCTGTCACATGTCTTGTATGATACATGTTTTCTTTTTCATAAATTTAAATCACTGTCCCACTCATAGTGGCTCAAATTCCATATATCACGTCACATTTACAACACAGAGCACAGTATATCCTGGCCCCCGGACTACCACCACCATAAGACCGCTGTTTGCCACTGCCACCATAGGGAATGTGACCATGTGTCCCCCCCAGACTACCACATCCATAAGACCACTGTTCACCACTGCCACCATAGGGAATGTGACTGTGTGTCCCCCCAGACTACCACCACCATAAGACCGCTGTTCACCATTGCCACCATAGGGAATGTGACTGTGTGTACCCTGGACTACTACTACCAAAAGACCGCTGTTCACCACTGCCACTACCACCAGATGCAGGAAGATGTGAGAGGGAATGTCATCATGCGCCACAGTTTTGACCACCACCACCCACCACCATCACCATTGTGACATTGTTTCTCCATTACATTGATCATGCCAAGGCAGAGGGAGTCGAACAGGAGACCACAGTCATCAGTCATAGGCAAAAGGTTTCTTACTATTAAAACTATAAAGTGAGTATGTGTACTAATATTTTTCATGCTGTTCAACTTCCTTTAGCTATGTGTTTTGTTTTGTGTTGTTTTCTGAGCTGCAATGATCAAACACATACAGTCAACTTATTTGTTTTTTTACAGGTTAACAGCAAATGACTCTCCTTTGCTGAAGGTCTGTATCAATGGCAGCAGCAGTTCTATCTATAGGAAGCTATGGGATATCCATTTCCAATTCATACTGGTAAGTATATAAATTTTATTTCATCTGTTCCTTTTTGTTTCATAAGAGTGCAACACATCTGACTGATGAATCATAAACTAGGTGACATGTACATCATAAAAAATATTTCTGCAACAGATATCATGCACTGTATTCCAAATTTGTAGCTGTGCAGCCATGACAGTTGGACCCAGGTCATGTTACTTTACACAATGTGGCTTTAAAATGTAACTTGAGTTGAGACGCAGGGACAGTGACACAGTGTATTTGTTACACAGCCTGGTACTAAATTAAACTGTGATCTGATGATTGCAGTGGGACAGCTTGCTATCCGTGTTAATCCAGATAGCCATGGTGGAACAGTCACGGCTTAAACACAATGCCTTACTGCTGTAATCAAGTTGTAAAAGGTCCTTCATTTCTTTTTATAGGAACCTTCCAAATGCTTTGTTGTTTCATAGTTGCCTTATCCAAAGAACTTCTTCAACATCATTCCCCCCCAGGCTGGGGCAGACATACAACAAGCAGAAGTCATTTCAGTTGATGACCATGACCATTCATTACCAGACTGGAGAAGGATGCAGATGAAATCTGTGAAGAAGCAACCAAATAATAAACCATTAATAAGACCTACTTGCAAATATGCCCCCGCCCCCAAAAAAATACTTACCTTCATTGGCTTGAGAGTATTCCATTTCCAATTTCAATGCCAAAACGTCTCATCATGCACTGCAATGCGTACACCAACAGTACATGACCTGTGATACAAAACAGTACAATGAGTACATGTATATATATGTCAACCCCCACCTAGAAAAGACACACATATCTATCTATCTATCTATCTATCTATCTATCTATCTATCTATCTATCTATCTATCTATCTATCTATCTATCCATCTATCTATGTGTATATATATATATATATATATATATATATATATATATATATATATATATATATATATCTCAACTCACCAAGGCTACTATTACTGAACACAAAAAGGGCACCCTTCCATCCAGTTGAGGTGATCACATCGGATACATTCACAGGAATCACAGCACACTTTGGACCAGCAACAGTTCTCCATCACGGTCATCATTTCTGATGGAACACTGAATGGATTCATGTCATGCTATCCCTTCTTCACACAGTTTGGTAAGACACTGTGCATCATGGTCATGACATCATCATCATCACAGTATGTTACTTCTCTGGACACAAGGCAGTTGCATTTTGGGGATGCAGAAAAATTCTGGGGACTCTATGTGGTCACTGTGCACATGAGTGACTGCGCAATAAATTCTAGGGGACTTAGCATGGGGTGCACTGCTCCCAATTCACTTTGTCAGCACTTGGGAATTTTCTGGACACAAAACAGTTGCATTTTGAGGATGCAGAAAACTTCTAGGGACTCTGTGTGACCACTGCACATATGGGTGACCTTGCAATAAATTCTGGGGGACTTTGCATGTGGTGTAGTGCTCCCATTTCACTTTGTCAGCACTTGAGAATTTTCTGGACATTAGACAGTTGCATTTTTGGGATACTGAAAAATTCTGGGGACTCTGTATGACCACTGCACACATGAGTGACTGTGCAATAAATTCTGGGGGACTTTGTATGTGGTGTACCGCTCCCATTTCACTTCGTCAGCACTTGGGAATTTTCTGGACACAAGACAGATGCATTTTGGGGATGTAGAAAAATTCTGGGGACTCTGTGTGACCACTGTGTGCATGAGTGACTGCGTTATAAATTCTGGGGGACTTTGTATGTGGTATACCACTCCCATTGCACTTTGTCAGCACTTGGGGATTTTCTGGACAAAGACAGTTGCATTTTGGAGATGCAGAAAAATTCTGGGGACACTGTGTGACCACTGTGCACATGAGTGACTGTGCAATAAATTCTGGGGGACTTTGCATGTGGTGTACTGCTCCCATTTCACTTCATCAGCACTTGGGGGTTTTCTGGACACAAGACAGCTGCATTTTGTGTGTTGTGATTGTGAGCACATAATGTCATAATTAAATTACAAATAAAAGCAGCAGTGCAACAATATGGTGAAAAGTTTGACCTATACTATTTTATGCTATTTTAGATTGCCAGCCACTAGTTACCTCCTGACTTATATGATACCCTTCTTTTCACAATTTGTGTCTGCTTTACTACTTTTTCTCATGTCTGAAAAAATAAAAGGAGCACACCTTTTAACATGGTTCTGACCAGGTTTTCATCACTATTTGCAGCTGTTTTTGAACAAATATTGTTCTGTGAGGTCATAAAACACTGTCTGCTGCATAATTGTTAATTTTACAACAGAAGTAATATATAAACAGCTGACGAAGACAAACAGCAGAAAATACTGATGAAGACCTGCTCCACACTGTAATAAAAGGAGAGCTCCTTTTATTATTTCAGTCATGAAAAAAAGTACTAAAGCAGACTCAGATACTGGAAAGAATGGTATCATGCAACTCAGGAGGTAAGTAAAGTGGCAATTTAAAATAGCATAAAAAAGTATAGGTCAAAGTTTTCACCATATTGTTGCATTGCTGCTTTAATGTCTATTTCAAAAAAGAAATATTTCTGGAGCCTCAGTAATGTTTACTTTGTGTCAGGACTCGTGACGTGTTTCGCAAAAAGCAGGACTGAGCAATGAAAGTATGTTGTGCTAAACTGCATGTGTGCTGTCAGTATTCTTTCCTGTGTGTGCAGACATTGTCCAGCTTTGTGCAAACATATATATGGTGTGACTTGTTGCAGTATGTAAAGAATAAAGATAAGAACAAATATATGATGTATATTTTATTTGTTCCATCAGCACCAGCGGAGTAAGTGATATGATATTTTTTCAGAGGGTATCGGGTCACTGTGAACCTTAGTCACTCACAATGCACACATGACTTCACAGTGATCATAGCACAAAAAACACATGCTTTCCTAAAAGTCATGTGTGCAGTATGTGACTAAGGTGTGCTCTGACCAGACAACTCTGAAAAAATATCATATCACTTAGTCCGCTGATGATGATGGTGACAATAAAATATATATTATATATTCTTTTCTCTATTCTTTATACCATAAACACTGCAACAAGTCAGCATATATATGTTTGCAAGAAGCTGGACAATGTCTGACATCACACACACAGGAAACAACACTGACTACACACATGCAATTTAGCACATCATACTTGCACTGCTCACACCAGCTTTTCCACAACCACTCCACAACAGAAAGTAAACATCACTGAGGCACTGGATTATAATAACAGGGCAATAAGGATCATGTATGTCTGTATGTGTATGTATATATTTAAAGGTAAGCAGTCAGCAATACGAGCTCCCGCTCTCTGCAAGGCTTACCCTCCAGTTAAGCCTTTTAAGTATGTTGCGGCGGTTTTCTTGTGCCACAACATACTTTATTTTAATAAAGAAAACTCAGTGACCCAGAAGTATGGCGGACACTATGGGGGCTCCATGATGTGTAAAGGTGCTGTGGTGATGCACCACGTGCTTCAATACTTTTGTATTGAAGTGCATGGTGCGTCACTGTTGCACCTTTACACATAATGGAGCCCCCATAGCATCTGTCATACTTCTTGATCACTGACATTTCTTTATTAGAATAAAGTATGTGGCAGCATGAGAAAAATGCCACAACATATTTAAAAGGCTTAAATAGAGGTTAAGCCTTTCAGGGGGTGGGACCTCCTGTTGCTGACTGCTTACCTTTAATCTAATACTGTGGCCTTCCCTTTGTCTGTTATTAAACATAAACAAAAGACAAAACACTACAGTAGTGGGAGGAGGTGTGCTGAAAAAAAAATCAAATGGGGGATCCCCTGATGTTCCAGCAGCAGATGTAGCATTGCAACAATCTGTAACTAGTGTCATTCTATCTACTCCAACTGCTGCTAGACAGCACCCACCCTCTCACTATTTTCTTCCACTGCAGCCCACAAAAGTGTTATGTCTGCCTGAGTTGCAGGCATTGTGGGGTCCACTGATGGGGGGAACACCAGGTAGTGGTGGTGGTGGTGAGAGTGGTGCTAGTGGCAGTAGTGGGGGTGGTGGTGTTGGTGGTGGAACAGCTGCTGCTGTGGCCCTCCTCCTGCTGTGGTGACATACAACAGCAGAACCCTCTGCCATTGCCACAGAAGGGCCAGCAGGTGGAGGTCTGGCCCATTCAGTGGCAGCCTGTGGTGGTTCAACATATGCGTGCACTGGCCCCCAGTCCCCAGATTTGTCCCCCCAGGGCCACAGTGCACCTGTACACCACAAAGCAGACACACCACAAGGCTGTTGTCCTCCCCGACACAGTTGAAAACTGCCAAACTAGGGAGCTGTGGGGGGGCAGGCACAGGAGGGGTAGGTGCAGTGCCAGCAGCATGGTCATGCACCTAGGACTCCACCTGCTTCTGTGGAGGTGGTGCTGCAGGAGCTCCTGCAGCTACTATTGTTGGTGGTGGTGGCAGACTTGATGGACATGGTGATGGCACTGGTGGTGCTGCTGCTTCCAGAGGGGGAGGCAGGACCAAAGAGTCTGAAGCAGTCCAATGCCTGCTGGCTATGACCCCAGTAAATGCTTGCTCCCTTCGGCCATAGGCCCATCTGTTCCTGGTCCATGCTTTAAACACTCCTTCTCTCTCTGACACAATGAGTGACTTCACACACTCCCACAAAAGAGGCACACGCAGTCACACACATACACACACACAAAACAAAATTTATAAAACAAAGAAATCAGTCACCAAAAAGAACTGACTAAACAGTACAAAAAAACTAAAGAATTAGCTTTTAAAATAACTTTTGGGTTTTTGGAATTGCTCAAGAAAGAAACTTAACACAAACTCTCCTCTCCTATAGAAAATGCTTCCTCTCTCTACCTCTGCAAAGAAGAAAGTGAAAGTACCTGCTTGTATAACTCACTTCTTTCCTACCTGGCTAAAGCATGTGACTGACAGTACTGTAAGTCATGTAACGTCTGAGGGGGCTGCCTATATTGCTGTCATTCCACCATACTTCATGTTAAGGAGGAATAACAATGCAAAGTCATAATAGCAAAGCAAAGGGAGCACTTTCCAATGGCCACTTCACATAGCGTTATGATAATGTGACATGGCCAATTTGCATTCACTTCACCAGCGGAATTTAATTTTGCTGCATCTCTTTTTTTTATCATATAATAATTTTATTATTTTCATAATTTATGTCATAATAATATGCACAATATGCCAATGTGTGCAACATATAATCACCACACAGTGCTTAGACACATATATACACACAACATATCCAATATCTAAAAGAAAAATATTACATAAATAGTGCATACTCTTAAACATAAGGATAGATATAGACCAATTCAAAAAAGGGGGGAGGGGGCAAGATAAGACATAATCAAAGAACTATTAAATTCATAACAGCATAGCCAGACAGCATAGCTAATTACATCTTTAACTTTCCTTATTACATTTCCCCAAAATATCAGATGCATTCCCATCTACCACCCACTGCTATTATACCGGCAAAACAAAATAAAATAGAAACAAACAAAGTCCAACAGGTCAGCCCCTACAGACAGTAAATAATATTCAAATAAGTACTTTTACCCAGTAAACTAGGAATAGATCAGATCAGATCAGAGTGGAGATTCCAACGGTTTAGACAATCAATCTTGCAAAAAGTCAGTTAGTTACAAGTTGTTAGTTAGTAAGTTAGTAACAAATCCATATTTACCAATCCATATTTTCCAAATTGTCCAAGATCTCATGTTCTAATGAAATAGGAGATTCCACTGTCTCCTGAGAGGAATATTGCACACAAAGGTATCCTGTAAGTTGACCCAACTCAAAAATTATATATTTCTTCCCATCTTTAACTATTTTCATCTTTACAGGGGGTAACAGAGAAAACTATGTGCCAGATTCTAGAATCTTTTGGCGGTATGCCAGAAACTTTCTTCTTCGTTGTTGTGTAGCTAACAATAGTTTGGATATATATATAATACCTTAAGCCATTATATTCTAAAGTCCATCTAAGCCTAGCAAGCTTAAAAATATAGTCATGATCTGAGTCAAATCTAAATGTAGCAAAAATTGTAGATTTTGATGTGTGTGTAGATGCAGGTGCATTCGCTGAAGTTGTGGAAGTACCAGAAGTTTATCTGTTGTGCTTAATCACCCAAAAAGCTTTTGAAATCAAGGGGGGGATTCTGTTGATAAATCAAAAGTTTTTATCAAGATATCATTTACCAGATCTCTCGTTGTTTCAAAATTCACAACCAATTGGTCTGGTACCCCTAAGATATGCACATTTCTATAGCGCAAAAGATTTTCAGCATTTTCCAACTTTCTATTAATATTGTCATTTTCTTTGATAAGAATCGCACAATTTGTTTCCAAGGACACCATCTTTGTTGCTTGTTTTTCAATTTCAGATGAGTTCTGCAACACCATTTTCTTTGTCCCCTTAGCCACAGTTTTTACTACATTTACTTCACTTTGTAAAAACTCAGTTTTCTTGGCTATAGCTTCATACCTTCGATCACTTCTTTCAGTCCATGATATAATTTTTTCTAGGGTTGCTCCCAACCTCTCCAATGTGTAACCACCTCCCTCAATAGGTGATGATTGTAGAAGAATCTCACTCTGTCTCTGAGGATAATCTGGGTAATTTTGATAAAAAGTCTGCACTGTCTGAGTCTCTGCTACTTCCTCGGACATTTTCAGTAGGGTAATAGGTTGTACCATTTCCATAGCCTGTGGGGCAGAAGGCAAGCTAGCCACTGCTCCACCACCACTCTCTGGGCTGGGTTTAACTGGAAGAGGCTGCTGCTTGAGTGGGATGGACCTTGGAGAGATAAACTCCAACTTCGATCCTCCCTTGCTCCCCGTGAATCCATCAAAATGGAAATATTCACACAGGCCAAAAAATAAAGCAAGGCAAGTTGAAAGCTGTCAACCAATGTGGAGAGAAAAACACCGCCAAACACCGTCTCTCCTACGGTCAGCATGAGGTACTCACAACAAGCTGCTACTACCGCCAGCCATCATGCCCCCCAAGCCCAGTCGCTGCATCTCAAATGGTGAATCAATACATGATGCTTGATTTGTGCTGCATACAGTTGCTTTACTTGCCTTAACATGTACTGCAACTTTAAAATCAGTACAGCACCACAAAATTACCATTATTTTCAATGACTAAGAACTGAAAAAATCAGGCAATTCTGTATTGATAGAGTATTCAAATTAATGTTATAAGCCCAACTGGCACCCAACTCTTACTCAACTCAGAAAATACATTCCAGATCTGAAATGTTTGTTCTCAACCTACTGTACATTCAGCTGGAAACTGTTTAAATTAGTTGATTGCTTGGCTTCTGAATGCTCTACTGGCCATGCTCAACCAAGGCTACATCAGGTAAATGCTAATTATCAGCATATTCCCCGCTAGTTCATTATCATCTGTAAGTTTTCATGTAGATACCTTTTCATTATGGAGTGCTTAACTGAAGTATTATGATCAGAATGCTTCTTTCTGGGTTTTTTTTCCAAGTAGTGCTAGAACCTACTCAGCTTGTTAATATGTTTTGCCTGCAAGCAGAAATTCACCATTCTGTTCTTGAGTCATGATAACATTAACACCAGTATATTAGATCAGAACTACAACTGTGTAGTGTGATATTAAAGAAAACAAAACAAAAAAAATTCACCCACCCCTATTTGATAGTGATAACTGCCACATAATGGACATGTCTTTACAAATGTGTAGTGCCTCAGTGGGACCTCCAAAAATAAAGGCATCAGAGTGCTTTAACATTACCGTACATACTTTGGATGGCTGCCCAAAGGAAAATGCACTCAAGTGTTTTTTTTTCTTTGTTTTTTAATTTCTGGTCCCCAGCATAGCTCAGCCAGCTGTGCCAGCAGTCATAGTACAGTTTATTTAATAATTCACTTTTCCCTAGTGGATTAGGTGGCCTAATAATCTCAGAAACAGCATACATTAAATCAGTATAAATACAAAATTAACAAAAATAGAATAAATAAAAATAAAATAACATGTAGCAACTTTAAGAAAGAAAAATTATGGAACTTTGCCAAATACTGGGAACCTGATTTTGATGTATCCAGTGCATGGTGGAATGACTCATTGTGAGATTCCAATTTGGCAGGGAAGGGAGACTGGATGAGCTGCTAGGCCTTCTCTGCCAACATTTTTTGTCCCTAGGTTTCTATGCTGCCTGGATAATGTTGACCTATAGGAACTGTGGAGCAGTGTGAGGTCTCTGCTGCTGCTGAAAGCAGGAGATGTAAATCTACCCACATTGAGGACAACTAAAACAAAGGAGAAACTTGATACTGCATCATGAGTCTGAAGTATAAGATAGACTTTGTTTTGTTGCTGGAGATGAGTCCAGAGGACATACAGGAGAAAACACAAAGAAACAAGAATGTGAAACTTCTACAAAATAGGGTACAATGTATGATTTTGTATATGTTTCTCTCACTTTCTCCTGTTAAATAAGATGTATTTCACCAGCCCACCAGGCAGCCATAGTGCTACTGCTTGTGATGCTTGTGCCCTGGGTTCAGGAATGAGCCCAGACCATCAGATGGCCGGCCAGGGGGAGGAGACATGAACATTCTCATGGACAATTCACCTCCAGGGTGTGTGGATTCAGGACTTCAGAACAGAGTGCCTCCTGGTGGCAGTCAGTGTTGGCAATGAGCCTGGGGTCCTAGCAAGTGTTGGAATTGGTGGGACATAGGAGACATTGATGCATTCTGCACAGGAGTGTACGTGAAACCCCATGCAGTCACTGTATGTCTGCTACCTGCAGTGGCAAATGTTATGTTCTTGTTAACACCACTGGTTGGAGAGGCAATGCTTCTCTCTGCTACCATGCTAACTACTGGACCCTGCCCTTCTGGACTCTGCAATGCCCTGGCCTTCAGCTCCTCCTGCTTGGTGACTGGATTCATGTACAGGAGTCCCTGTGGAGCTGAAGGCATCTACAATTCAGGGGCCATGTCGAGGCAGCTGCCAAGCAGTTGTGATACAGATGGACCAAGGGACAGGGGTTACAGTTCGATGAGGTTCCTGGTGGGGCAGGATGAAGCATCAGAGTTAGCTGAAGGAGATTCCAGCCAGTGAGTGGATGGATAAAAAGAGATTAAAAAAATTGATTGCATTGTTCTCTTATGTACAAGCATTGTTTTGTATTACTATGGTTACATTTGGGCCCCGATATTCAAAAGGGTTGTACATGGTGCAACAGTGTTGCACCATGCACAACCCACTGATACGCCCCAGCGCAATATTCAAATGGGAATTGCACCTGGCACAAATCCTGATGCGCCAGAGTGCATCAGTAATGTATTCAGGCGCAGGTAGGGGGGGTGTGCCCAGGCATACTCTGCATATCCCAATATTCAGCCCAGGATGTGCTGAGCCATGCGTCGCCAGCCTACTTGCAGCGCAAGGTTGATCCAAAAAAAAGAACAGCGGCGGCCACCCACAAGTGAGCTGTCGTGTGCGGGGTGCAACCACGGCAGCTGCCACCTGTGGGTGGCCACCCAAGCTCCGGCAGCACCTCCGTAGTGGCACCTCCCCCAATGCCCGATCGCGGGCATTGGTATGAAATAATAAAATCTGATATCCCTGGTGGTCCAGTGGACCTCTGTCAGCCCAGTCACGGGCTTCAGTAAAAGTATAATGATTCCTTTTCCCTGGTGGTCCAGTGGACCACTGTCAGCCCAATTGAGGGCTTCAGTAAAAGTATAATGATTCCTTTTCCCTGGTGGTCCAGTGGACCACTGTCAGCCCAATCGCGGGCTTCAGTAAAAGTATAATGATTCCTTTTCTCTGGTGGTCCAGTGGACCACTGTCAGCCCGATCGTGGGCTTAAGTAAAATAAAAGAAGAATCCTATATGCCTGGTGGTCCAGTGGACCACTGTCAGCCCAATCACGGGCTTCAGTAAAAGTATAATTATTCCTATATCCTGGTGGTCCAGCGGACCCCCTCCCCACCCGCCCACTGATCCCCACCGCCCACTCCCCCGTTATCCACGGGCAGCAGCACCCACCCACCTGCCACTCTGCCACCCACTGACTGACACTATCAGTAGGGCTGTACACCCATTGGTCCATACAGCATGAGCCAATGGGTATGCAGCCCATACTGTACTACACATTCCAGATATGGTACATTCACATATCGGGAATGTGGCCACCAGTGATATAAGAATCTTTTTTTATTTTACAAATGCCCATGATCGGGCTGTGGGGAACATTGCTACACTGCAGGGGGCGTCCGTCCCTGACGTGTACTGCCTGGCAGGGCACCAGGGGATCGGCGCACCTGCTTGCAAATGGGGCCATAATGACATGCAAATGGTCCCTTTTGCACCTTGCATACATTATGGCCTCATTTGCATGTGCACTTTTGAATATCGTAGTTGTTGCACCTAAAGCAATGGAACTTGTGCTAGTGCATCCCCCTGCTCCACTCTGGCCACTTGCGCTGGTGCAGTGCCACTGTGCCATGCGCACTGTGGGTGGCCAGGGTGTGCTATTCAATGATGCTGAGCCATGGCTCAGCTCTGTTGAATATCGCCCAGTCAGCACCCCTGCGCAGTCAAGTTTCGCTGTGCCTAGGCTTGCACCACAGTCTGGCGCAGTTTGAATATCTGGGCCTTGGGGAACTGTTCATTTGATTGGTGATGGATAAAGAAGGTTTCTTTTTCTCCAACTTTCTGTGAGTTAAAGGTTACTGGTGACATTAAGTAGTTTTGGGCCCAGACTGCAAAGTTTGTAATTCTGTTGATCTGTAAAGAGCCTTTGTCTGTGCTGCTAGTCAGGGAGAGAATAAATGTGTGGGCCAGGAGCAGTAGCTGTGACTTAAAATTTAGTTATCAGTTAAAACCATAGATATACTTTGAGGATATCACTTTCATCAGGCCACACCCTGGAACATATAGCCACCAGGTTCTAGGACCACACAGAAACTTTTGCAATCAGTCAACCAATGGAGCCCGCATATATATATATACACATATATATATGCATATATATATATATATATATATATATATATATGTATATATACAGTAAATGTGGGCAGCCCCTCTGCTCCTCAGGTCTTTTTTCCCATTGATCAGACTCGTCAGACCCACATACATGTCACTGCTTATAGCTGCCATTTATTTTGTTCTATATACTTAAGCATCACTTTTTGAATAATTTTCAGTGACCTGCATGTTGTCAAAAGAACCATCTAAACTCTTCTGGTACTGTGAGTGCGAAGAGAAAATCTACACAGGAGACTCCAACAACATCTATAAAACCTGTGTAAATACACAAAAAAGGGAGCAACTTGGTAGGTACAGCTACTTTAAGCAAAAATCAAAAGTTGCAATACTGTAGGCATATAAATAATGCACAAGATTTTATTGCAAAGCATACAGTACATATCAGACAAAGTGCATAAATTGTGCGAAAATCTGCTAAAAAAAACATACCCTCTTTCACACTGGCCAGCCACCAATAACCCCAGTGCTTCACCTATCAGCTTCCTCAGGGGGTGTCTAACAACCTCTATGTCTGCTGCTTAGGCCTCTTTCACAATATGAAAGCCAGTGAGATCTGCCGGGGGGTCAATTCTGCAACCAGGTGATGCAGAAAGGGGGCTCTGGAGAAATTCCTACTCCAAAAGACCATAGAAAATGGAGAACCAACTTCAAGAAAAATCCACTTTGCTGGCCCTTTCAACCAAATCAGTCATTGAAGTCCCAGGAAATATCTTCAGGGAGACACAAACACAAGTAAAAGGACAAGGACAAGGCCTCCCCAGCTATAATCCAGGTTGCCACTGAGGACAATGGCTACTACCTCTGCATCAGCATCGTCTTCTCCTTGGGTGAGGGTGACCACCCCCTCTGACTGTTGACCAGACACCAAAAACAAGGCTTGACGTAGGCACTACCGGGCTTATTATGGCTTGTACATCACTGTTGTCGATGGGAACCCAGCCTCCACAATTGACTACTCCAGTCATGATTGTTAACCATAGAGGCGCCGATGCTCAGGCAGTTCTTATCACCTTTTTATACTGTATATGGTAAGGCATTTATGCCTGGCCTCGCTGTTTCCCAGGGGCCTGTTGATGGGGACTTTGAAAATTACAACATGGACCCTGCAAGGTAACCCCCTTGCTGAAAAGACCTCCTCAGTTGTCGATGTCACCAGCATGGTAATTAATTTCCATCAAATATAGTCGACAATGAATATGAATACAATCCTGATCTGATGATGCAGGAAGATGAGGAGCAGAAGGAAGACTATACTGAGAGCCACTCTGAATGTGGCACCAGCTTCACAGTATCCTCCTGTAGCAAGGACTCTGTAGTGAACACATGAAGATCCTCTTCAGAAGGTCCCTCATTTTTCACCATAATGCAGCAAATGCAATCTGCCATGGGTTTCATTTTAGAACAACAGGATTCTACTAAGAAGAACCTTAAGGAGTTTATGTAGATGCCAGAATCTCCCTCTGCTCCCTCTCCTATTTCCAGCCTTGGATGGTGTCACTTATGCAGCCTGGTATTGACCAAAAACTATACGAGCTGTGCCCAGAAAGGCAGACAAAATGTATTCTGCCCCTTCTGAGAAGTTTTTCTATGCTAACCAGCCTGAGATGGACTCAGTGATGATAACAGCTACCCATCACAGTCCAGGGCACCTAGGCACTTGAGCTCCCTACCTTCTGATAAATAATCCAGGAGGTTGGATGTCCTTGGCAAGTTTACATATGCCACTGCCTCATTGGGCCTATGTATTGCCAACTACCCAGCCCATATGAAGAAGTATCAGAACACCCTCTGGAAGAAAGCTAAGATGGCTGCACAGGCCTTGCCCTAGGGTTCTACTAAGCAGGAGTTGATGAAAACTTGCTGTTGGTGCTGATGTGGAAAAACATTTGCTCTACACAGCATATGACATTTCTAATGCCTCTGCAAGGGCTGCTGCCTCTGGCATCTGCCACAGGTGCTACTCTTAGCTAATAGTTACGGGCTTTGCCACAGATGTGCAAAAAAAACATTCTCAATGCACAAATCAGAGGGCAGCAGTTGTTTGCTATGAGATTGAATAAGTTTTAGAAGAGCTTCAATAATCCTCTGGCAAGTTTCTGAAATCAGTACATTCCCAGTACCATACCCAAAACAGAGGTAGCAGCAGAGGTACATTTTGCGCTGCTGGTGTCAGGGGGCAGTGCTTAGCCCACAGACAGCCATGAAGGGGCAAAGGCAGAGAGGCCTTGCCAGTCCCCATCACAACCCCAGGTGCTATTTCAAAAGCATCTAATGGTAGTGGAGCATGTGGCTCTGCCCGGACTGGTTGAGCCTTCTACACTGCCCAACCACTTTTACCTCCATGGGTGGTTGTAGGGGGTTGCATATCCCTCCACTTGGATCAATGGAGGGGATGACTACAGATGCCTGGGTTCCGGAGGTCAAAAAGAAGGGTCATGATCTGGAGCTTCTGGAAGAACCCTCCAGATCATTTACCAGTTATGACACCATGCCCCCTAGGGCACATGTCCCTGTTACTAGAGGAAGTACAGACTCTGCTCCAAAAGCAGGCCATTGATCCTGAACCTTTAGAACAGGAGGCAGTATAGCGCAGTGGTTTAAGGCTCTGAGCTGCAAATCTGGAGACCTGGGTTTGAATCCCACAGCCCCCACTTGCATACTGTGTGACCCTGAGCAAGTCACTTAACTTCTCTGTTCTTCCAGGTTGCACCTGTAAACAAGCTTTCAGCTTAGTGTGTCTCACCTGGTTAAACAATTGGAAAAAAAAAGAACAGAGGAACATTAGTTTTCACTCCAGATACTTCCTCATCCAAAAGTCATCAGGGAACCTGAGGCCTTTTCTGGATCTAAGAGATCCAGTCTTCTTCACAGAATACAGGAAGTTACAGATGGTCACTCTGCAGGGTCTCCTTCCTCTATTGCAAACAGGATATGAAGAATGTGTACCTACTGCAAATATCAATGTCTGGAAACCTCACAGAAAATGCCTGGGATTCCTGTTTTAGGAGGACCATTACCAGTTCAGACTGTTGCTCTCTAGCTTATGTTCTGCACCATGAGTCCTTTCCAAAATATTGACAGTGGTGGCAGCAGCCCTTAGCAGGGAAGGCCTGTATATTTGTCCCTACCTGCACAATTGGCTACCAAAAGACCCTCAAGGGACTAACTGCTGCAGACCTTAGCTCAAACAAGACAGATGTTCTATGCTCTAGGAGTGACAGTCAATGTTCCAAAATATGTACTGACACCTTGCCAATGACTGCAGTACATATGGGCAGTTCTGGATATGGCCAAGGGCTCAGTCTTCCTGCCTCTGGACAGGGTTGATGCCTGATTGTCCAAGCACAATTTGTGAATTACAGCTGTTATGCATCAGCAAAAACATTTCTACACTTTCTGGGACTCATGGCGGCAGCAATTGTTGCGGTGCCACTAGCCAGGCTGCACATGTGGATCCCCCAGTGGACCCTGATATTCCAGTGGGCCCAGCTGACAGACAGTCTTGAACAGATGGTTATAGTCATGTCCCCCTTGCACAAAGCACTCAAATGGTAGATAAAATGCAACATCCTGCTCGAGAGAGTTCCTTTCTTGATTCCTTCCCCTCTTCAGATCGTCATCCCAGATGCTTTGGAATCAGGATTGGGAGAACACCTGGGCCCTCTACAAACACAAGGCATGTTGTGTGCAGCCAGGTGGGGAGCACTTCAATGTTCTGGAAATGAGAGCAGTCCTATACAGACTCCAGGCCTTCCAGAACAATGTATCCCCTGGTCCTCTGTTAACACAGATGGACAGTGTCAGTGTGAAGCACTACATCAACAAACAAGGAGGTCTTATTCCTGCCTGCTGTGCTGGGAAGCAATAAGAGTTTTGTACTGGGCTCTAGAACATGTTCTAGAACTGTCAGCAGTACATGTTCCAGGCATCCAAAACATCTTGGCAGAGATGCCAAGGATGTCACAGTCCAGGATACACAAGTGGGAACTGCTGACTTAAGTGGTCGATTACCTATTTGAAAGCTACAGTTTCCAGAGTTGGACCCTTTTTCATTCCCACACAATGCAAAAACTACCATTTTTCTGCTCTCTCACTCCAGAACCTGGAGTTTTCTGGTGAGGTGTGTTGTTCCTCTCCTTGAAAGGGAGGTTTCTGTATGCTTTACCTCCCTTTCCACTAATTCAGAGAGTCCTACTCAATGTGAAGATGGAGGGGGCAACTCTGCTACTCACTGTTCGCTTATGACTTTGACACATATGGTATCCCCTGCTGCAACAGCTGGCTGTGGAGCCACCAGTACCTCTGCCCCTATGCAAGGTTCTACTGTCACAGGGAGCCATAGTCTATCCATACATGAAGTTCCTACATCTGCATGCATGGCTACTAAAGATATAGCCATAACTTGCTTTGGGGTATCACGGAAAGTGGTGGATGTTCTGGTGGCTGCTAGAAAACCATGCATCACATTTACTTACTCCATGAAATGGAAGCAGTTTGCTTTAAGGGTCTTTTCACATAACCTAGATCTGTCTACCTGTCCAGTCAATCAGGTTCTAGAGTACCTGCTGGTCTTAACAGATTCAGGCCTGCAGTATTCCTCCATCAAAGTGCACATGGCTGCTATATCAGCTTTTCATGTGCCTGTGGATGGCCATATGGCTGCTCAACTGGGAGGTGGCCCATAGGTTCTTGAGAGGAATTTTACATATAAAACATCCTAGCTGAAATCCAGTCCCAGTTTGGGACTTGAATTTTGTTCTGGAAAAGCTGACTCTGGCTCCTTTGGAGCCAGCCATGACTTGCGGCTTATGCTTTTTTTCTTGGAATGCATTATTTTTAGGTTCAATCACATCTGATCTAAGGATTACAGAGCTGCAGGATTTAATTTGTGAACCTACTTATTTGATTTTCCACAGAGACTAATCCTAAGTTTCTACCAAAGGTGGTGTCTCAGTTTACCTTGAATTAAACATCCATCTGCCAGTGTATTATCCAGAGCATGCTAATCCAGGAGAAGCACTGCTCCATACCTTAGATGGGCACAGAATACTCAGGTTCTGTACACACCATACAAAGGACTGTTGGCAGTCCTTGTAGCTTTTTGTATTGCTTGCCCCTGGGAAAGAGGGCACACCAGTGTCTAAACAGTGATTGTCCAACTGGCTAGTGGATTGTATTACAGTCTGTTGTTGGAAGTAGGCTAAGTAGCTTTCTGGTGTGGTTCCCGTTCATTTGGCAAGAGGCACATCCACTTCTATAGCTTGTTTTCAGAATATTTTCACTACAGAGATCTGTGCAGCTGCCAAATGGAGTACCATCCACCCCTTCACTAAGCACTACAGTCTTGTAGATGAGCTGGGTTTTGGCCAGCTGTGCTACAAGCCTACTATCATAAGCCTATAGGCTTCATAGACTTCAGCCATCTGGACTGTTAGCTTTTGGTACTGCTTGGCATTCATTACAAAGATGTTGCCTGATGAGAGAGAGAGATCCTTGAAGAAGATAGAACTGTTACGTACTTACCATAACAGTAGATCTTTGAGAGAATCTCTTTTATCAGGCCATGTTTTCCCACCCTTCTTCCCCCTTAGGGGTTTTGACAAAGGATATGTGTACTGCTGTCTCCATTGCTCTTTATTTCAGTGCTCTGTGTCATCTGGTATGTGGAGTGCTGGGGTCTCTCCTGGTTCTCTGCAGGGGGGTCCTCTGAGCATGATTTCCAGCAGGGAATTGAGGAGAGGAGAGGACACTCACATTTATGTATACACCGACATTGTCACACGTGGCTCCTGGCTGACTGCTTCCAAAGGTTTCTGTGTGGTCCTAGTGTCTGGCAGCTATATGTTCCAAAGGTTGTGGTCTGATGAAAGAGCTTCTCTTGAAGATCTACTGTTACAGTAAGTACATAACTGTTCTTTTTTCTGTTGTTCCATGGGAGGCAGGGCAGATAAAACCATCATCTATATGCAAATCTGTTTGAGATTGTGGTGCCGGGCAAGCTGACAAAAGAAAGCTGGCTACTACATTCTGGTGACATCTCACTAGTTAGCCCTCAGCAAAGATGATACAAAGTTTTACTTCACCTACAAAGTTCTGGAGAAGTTTTGACAATTGCCCTTGCAAAATACTTTGTGAAGCTCCCATTCTGTCACTCTGACACTTCGCAATGAGTTTTCTTGGCAAAGTGGCACTTTTTTGGGTGAACTCAGGTAAAGTTATGTTGAAGTGCAACACTGATGGCAAATTTAGGTAAATTTGCATAGAAAAAGTGGTCACTTTGGCTGATGAAAACTTCATAAAATCATGCTTTGCAAATTTTGCCAACTTCACAAATTTAATTTGTGAAGCAAATGTTGGTCCCTTCACCTGTCTCTAGTCCTTAGCACAGCTGACTCACACACAGGCAATGTAACAATATTCTTGAAAATCTTTTTTTATGACTCAGTTTTCTTGAACAAAAGCCAGAATACATTTAATACAGTTGCAGTGGTTGTGTCTGAATGAGAAAAGAAATACTACAATCACCACAAAAGCTAAAAACTGTCCAACAAGGACATAAAAAACAGAGAAATTGTAGATAGGAAGGCCACAGAGAAAAGCATAAACCAAATTAATATAATGCATCCAAAAGCAACAGTTCACATAAAGCGAGAAAGCATGAGAGGGCAAGACCATTACTTAAGTCCTCTTCCTATGGTGAAGGGCCCCCTTCCATGTGTAGATCCCATGGCTGCCAAAAGTACAGGAAGTGTTCTAGTCAGAAATACAGTTTGGTAGTGATCCTTTCCATCTGTTGAATTTCAGTTACCTTATTTATCCATGTGAACACCTGTGGCGTGATATCTGTCAACCAAATAAGTGTAATAAATTTCTGTGCAACAGTTAACAATATAAAATAACTTCCTGAGTTTTTTTTTTCTAATAGGGGTCAGAAATATACATAAGGCCAGACTACTAGAAGTAAAAGGTATCACAGTTTGTGTGATTTGCTATATGATATCTCTAACTGATGACCAGAAAGGGGTCAGTCTGGGGCAAGTCCAGAATATGTGGGCATCGGATCCTGGTCCCCACATAGCCTCCGACAGGCATCAGTGTTGGTCATGTGGTAGTTTGGGTGCACAGAAAAATTGGCCCAAGATCTTCCAGCAAAATCCTCTCTATGTTGGGGAGGAGGTGACCTTCTAGCCATCTGACAGATCATGTTTTCATACTGTGGGAGTGATCTGTTCCCTTCCCCTGTTCCCATTTAGTTCTGAGCTTCTCCATGGGAAGCAGTTTGTTTCTTTAGAGCTGAGTACATGTCAGAAATGAAGCCTAACCTTGTTGTTAGGGTTGCCACCCTGAGTAAAATTCTTCTAGGTGGGTCAATTGTCTTGTCAGAGCCTGACAATTTTCATGAGATTGAATTGAATGTTTAACTTGCAGGAATTGAAAAACTCAGTCCGAGGTAAATGAAACTCTTGGGCGAACTCCTGGAAGTTTTTTACATGCACCCCCATTAAGCATTGTGTAAAATGGGTTATTCCCCTCTATTCACATAGTTTACAGCCATTGTCATCTTCTCAATGCTAAAACTATGTAGTGTGTCTAATTAATGAAAGGGGACCCAACAGACTGGGAGTTTGCATACACCTTTGCAATTTCAGGAGCATGTGCAGAGAATGTTTAACCCAAGGGTTGGTGACCCTTCTAAGTAGTATTGGTATAATAGAGGCTGAGACAAGTACAAAAGGTGGGAACCCTTTTCCATTCACATATACCACTGGGTACCATCATGAGTCACCCCTCTGCTTAGCCCAAGTGACCGATCAAGTGAGCTGAGCAGCTAAATAATAAGCCTTGAGGTCTGGCATGGGGTACCCGCCCCTATCTCTAGGATTAGTTTGAAAATGTTGACATACTCTAGGGTTCTGTCCTCCCCAGATGAATTTGGTAATACCCTTTAACATTAATTTCTGGAAATTAGTGGCAATCGGTGTCAGCAAAGTTTGAAATAGAAACAAATATCTTGTCACGAGCTTCATTTTAAAGGTGTTGTTATACCCCAGCAGAGATAGCAGCAAGAGCTTGCTATGTCAGTCTGTATGGTCTATACAAAGGTTGGTAGCTTATTTTAAACAATTTAGATATATGTGGAGTAACTTGCACCCCAGATACCTGATCTAGCTGTTATGTGCCCATGAAAATAGGAGGCTATTTTTATAGTCTGGAGTGCAAGTGCTGCTTAGTCTAATTAACTCAGATTTGGCATAGTTTAATTTATATCCTGAAATGGTGCCAAATTCTGCCAGTGTTTTCAACAGGGCTGGAAGTGAAGTTTCAGTGTTAGAAAGAAAGAAAATCCTATCATCTCTGTAGAGAAAAGTTCTTGTTCCTCCTGGCCTATTTGAACACCTCTAGTGACTAGAGATTGGCAAACTGTAATCACCAGAGGTTCCAAACATAACATGAATAAAAGAGGGGGCAAAGGGCAACCTAGGTCGGTCTCCCTACCCAACACAAATTTCTCTGATAAGTAGCCATTCATTTTAACCATTGCTTCTGGATTAGTGTAAAGAGTTTGTAAAACATGTAGAAATTTTGGACCAAATTGAAAGGAGGGCAGGGTAAAACATTGAAAATGCCAATTGAACCTATCAAAAGCCTTCTCTGCATTCATTGAGTTAGCTAATTGTAAGTCAGGGTTGTTACATTGGGAAGAGAAGATGTTCAAACCCTGTGAATGTTATTTTGGATGAATATGCCTCTGACAAATCTGGTTTGATCCTGGCATATCAGGAAAGAAATGTGTTTTTGGAGCCTATTTGCTAAAATCCCAGTGAACATTTTCTTATCCATACAAAGCAAGGAATGGGTCTATATGAACCACATTCTGTAGGATCTTTGCCAGATTTATGGAGGACTTTAATCTCTGCTTGGCACCAGGATGGAGGGAAATTTCACCCTCCAAAAGGTTGTTAAAAGTCTGCTGCATAACAGGGATTACATTTTTATCATATTTTTTATACCACTAGGCTGAGAGCTCATTTGGGACAGGAGACTTCATTTTATGGAGTCCCTTAACATGGTTGCAGATCTCTTCTCTTGTAAACAAAGGGCTCCATTCTCAAAGCCCCAAGAACGCTGCAAACCCCTGGTGCACTGATCATTTAGCTCATGGGACTTGCGGCATTCTCCTGGCCATCTATCAGGATTTTCAATCCTAGGAGTCATACTAGGACCGTCTAGATATACAGAAGGCCGAGGCCCATTAGTGTACATCTCACGCAAGTGGACATTAATCCCAGCCTAGCCAATGAAAGAGATACTGATCTAATTTTGTTTTATAGGCCTTGAAAGTGTCTACTGCCAGAATCTCCCTTCGAAGTGTATTCCAGAGTGGAATAATCCTCTGGGTGAAATATCCTCTCCTGGAATTACTCCTAGGGTTTGATAACATTTTCCAAAAAGTATGACTTTTAAATGGTAGGGTCCTATTATTAAATGTAAGTTCCAGACCTGACATCAGTTTACTGTCCTTGGAGATCTTAAACATCAATAATAGATCACCCGTAGTTCTCCTAAATTCCAATCATGTCAATTTTAACTCTCTTAATCTCCAGTATAATTCGTACTCTGGAGACCATCAATCATTCTGATCATCCTCCTCTCCATACCCTCCAGTCTATTGGAATTGTTACACAAACATGAATTCCATAAAGGTGAACAATAATCCAGATGGGGTCGACGTAGGCTCGATATAAGGGTAGTATACATGCATGATTCCTAGAAGTAAATGATTTTTTTATACATCCAACAATCTTATTTGCTTTGAGTGCTATCTCAGTACAGTGTTTACTAGATTTTAAATCTTTTGTTGTTTTTGTGCCTAGGTCATTCTCGCAGTCTATTGATTTTAAAGGTTTTCCATCCAATAAGTACAAGCTGCATTGGTTCTTAGAACCCAGATGCATGCCAGCACATTTGTCGGTATTGAATGCCATACCATTAATGTCAGCCCAATACTTTACCTTGTTAAGGTCCTTTTGGAACAGTAATGTCCCCTGATCGGTACTGACATCAGCAACAAGTTTTGTGTCATCAGCAAACTTTATCACAGTTATCAAGATTTTTGTTCAAGTCAGAGATAAATATTGTAAAAAGTATGGGTCCCAAGAGGGAACCCTGGGTTACCCAACTTGTCACAGGGCCTTTATTGGAGGTAAAACCTTTTATTCTCACAATCTGTGATCTATTGGAAAGCCAAGCATGAGTCCAATTAATAATAGTACTATTAATTCCTAATTTATGCATTTTTTCAAGCAAGGTTAGGTGAGGAACCTGGTTGAAAGCCTTGTAGAGGTCTAGATAAACAACATCCACTGATTTTTTTATCTTCCAATAGGGCACTTACTTTTTCATAAAATACTAAATTGAGTACCAAATATCACATTAGACCAGCTTTTCACTGGTCTAACTTGTGCCACTTGGGGGACCCTTTTTATGCGGCTTGCACCAAACCTTTGCTGCAAGCTGTAATTAAATGAGGAATTGCAAAGTTTTAGAGGGTACTATTGCACCTGGGACAATGGCTGTGCCTCTGGTCAAAAAACATAGATGTACATACTGAGGCTAAAAAGCTTTGGAGACCCGACACCAACTAAGGCAGTCTAGTGGCAATAAACTTTTTGCTCTTTAGTGTCTTCGTTTGGAGCTAAATAGAGGCAGCAATAGGAAAACTCACCCAAGGACTGTGGTACAAAATCCGACAGATAATCCTTTATTGTGAAAAAAGGTGAAATACAATTCTCTGCTGCTTGCTGCTCGCATCAGCTCACTTCCTGGATACCACTCCCCTACGTGAACATATAACGTCACCAAGCACCTGACATGTTTCGCTCATTTCAGAGCTTTCTCAAAGGTACAGAAGGTGAATACAGGCCTCATTATAAAGCATTACATTTAAAGTGACAACTTATCAACACACAGAATGTTAAAAATCCTATTGAAATAAGTTTGGTTTAAAAGCAGAACTCATATTTATATATCTGGGGATAATTCTATATCTCCCTTCACATTTTAAGCAAACAATTATTTCTGTGCTAACCAAGTTCATGTAACTATAGGCACTAGATGTAGTTTGCAAACCTGCATTTGTAAAGAGAGAATCAGAGATTACACCATTTCACTGCCATTAGATGAAAATTCAGTGCAAATCTGGAAAGAGAAAGAAAGATGTAGATAGAAAATGAATGATCATGAATCATCATTCATATAAATAATCATTATGCTAACCATTTAAATGCACATCTTTTTACATAACACTCAGATACTGAAACACTTAACCATTTTACTTTTTTAAAAAGGGTTTTATCTTCAACCTTCCATTCAACCCTTTTCCTTCCATTCCTTTGAAAGCTACAATCCAGTACTGTTCTCATTTTAATAAGAGGTTGTCATAATCTCCCCTTCTATGACTTAATACTAGCTCTTACCCCTCCCCACTCTGCCTGAGCCCACTGTGGTCCATTCACCCTTCTTCCTGGGCAACCTTTAAGGTTGAAGTTGTGGGATGACATAGTCATTGAGAAGGGCCCACAGTGTGTGTGACAAACTGACCTTTGAGGGATAGCTGCTACACACTATCCCACTGTGGAGAAGTGAGAGAAGCAGGAGCTGATCTATGCTGTATTCAGAATTAGTAAAGGAATGCTAGCATTGCCTCGATAGTTTTCCAGATCCATACCTGACTGATAGATCAGCCTTTCCAGTCCATCTTGTGCAGATGTTTTTTTTTTCAGTTTCCTCTCTCCTGCTCTCTCTTCTTTTTACAGAAGATGGAGTTTGGTCGCTAGCAAAGCCGCAGTGGGGAGAAGAAGGTGACAAGTACCCTGCGGGGGGTATGGCAGGAGAGCTGAACTAGCCTCATCACAGAGCAAATCAGAGGGCTGCAAGTCGGAGTGTGAGAGAGGACAAAATTTCTTTTCTACCCACCTTGAGTTATTTATCAGTTACTCTGGACCTTCTTACATATTCAAAGAAAAATTGCTGATAGAGGGAAGTAGAAATTCTTCTTTCCAGATTTTAAATATTTTAGCTATGTTTAGTTTGTTTGTTTTGATTGTGCCAGTATTTGTGTGTTTTAGCATTTGTGTGCTTTAATGTTTTACTGTTTGACTGTGTCTAATTGTGTTTGATCATTTAACCACTCTTGCAAAGTTTTTTACCTTTTTAATTGTATTTTTACTCTCTACTTCCTTATTTGTTTTTTTCACAGGGTTTTTTTTCTTTAGATTTGTCACATGATCATGTGGGATTAGTGAAGAGGTGCATGCACTGGCATTCTCTAGATTTCTCACTGTTTTGGAGTGATCAGAGCATTCAAGTGTTAACAGGAGCCAGAGCCTTGCACTTAATTTACATTCAGGGGCTACTTTGGTAACTCTTCTTACTAGCCTCATTACTTTTGCCTTTCATATGTGCTTGAGTATAGAGGCTTAATACAAAAAACTGCGCTTCTTAATGAACTTGCACAGTTTCATACTGTTTGTATTATGGTAGCGCCTCATTATACTATGGTTTGGTCCTTGTAGCTTTGATAGCTGGTCAGTTATAGTGAGTCTCAAGAGGCTGAAAGGGACTGAAATTAATTTTTCTCAGGATCTTTAGTATTTTTATTGGCACTCCCAACATGAGTAAGTAAACCTTTTTTGGTTTCAGCCTTAAATCAGTCAATATGAAAGTTGCATGAATGGCTCTTTTCTTCTCAGGCTTGTTTTGTGGCCTGATTATTCTGGTCTGATTTATTAAATTGTTTGTTAGAGTATGTGTGCATTGTTTATAACAGTATACAAGTGGGTATATTTGATATGTTAAGGGATAGTTTAAATTAATATTGCACATTATTTACTAATTTACACATTTTTAAACTAATTCCTGACCAATTCTTTTATTCCTTGCTGCCTCATAGCATGATAGTGTTTATGTATTGCACATATTCTAAAACTTTTTCCATTCCTCTGATGGTTTCTAGTAATAACACCCTACTGGATACATGAAGCTTTTAAAGCTTTTGAAGAAAATTATGGGGCCATAAAGAAGAAGACTATTGGAAATATCAGGACCTTTGGGAGTATTGGGATCATTGGGACCGATGGGAACAATGGCCTAATGATTGAAGGATACATAGAGGGACTGAGAATTAAATAATTAAAGAACTTCCAACTTTCAAGTCTATAAATGATCCTTAAGCCTGAATTGATTCCTGAATTGACTGTTTTGGAGTATACATCACTGGCTGAGGCTGAGCTTGAGACTTGGATTTGTGGATTTGTGGGTCATGCAACACAGCATTTACAGTATACAATATATTTTGTCTTTAAAATGAATATAAGAAGCGGTAAAACTATTACACCTGCCTATAAAGAAAATGCCAAAGAAAGCAGACCTAGAAAAGGCTGTGTTTTTAGGGGAAAACTGGAAATAACCACATCTACACCTCTAGAAAAAAAGCAGACCAAAAAAAAGGAAATGTAAATGATACAAAGGTAGATCCCAGGAGTAAGTCTTTAAGTGAAGTGGAGAGTTTGGTGAATGTGTTGGATGTATTGGAAATTAAGAGGAAAAAACTAGAAAAGAAGTTAGAAAAACATGTAGAAAAAAGTGATTATGTAAGTAGCAAGCAGACAGACATAGGGGGAATAATGGGGAAACCTGTTTAAAGCATAACAAATGTTTACAATGTTTAGAAAATATCACATTACAACTGAAGTCTCCACCAGATAGTCATCCACCTGAAAATGCTGAGAATTCTGGGAAAGTAGGAGGTGCTTGCATGCAGTCTGATGAAGAATGCAATCAGGTTAGACAACCCACAACTAAAGGAAAATAAATACTAAAATCTCAGATTATTTTAAAGTAAAGGAACAGTTAAAATCCAGGAATAAGTCTAGCTATGTAGATATGGGAAAGAATGAAAAAGATGGCAAAGTACAAAAGAAAATGGATTCTTTAAACAGATTATTGCAGGAAGAAACTAATGTAGAAGAAATAATTATAATCAAGGATTCAAAAGAAATGACAAAGTCACATCCGTTTAGCCCCTTAGATATTTCTGGAAATGCATTAACACAAGACTTACTAGACACTATGAACACTCAGTTTTATCAGGATCCCCAAATACTGTCTTTCAAAAGTTAGATAAGGAGGTAGAAAGTATCAACTTGGATCCAGAATTACTTATACAATGCCCCAATACATTGTCCAAGTGTACCATCAAAGCTTTGGCCCATCTAATAATGGTGAACATAGTCCTGTTGGAGGTCCTGAATGATGTCAGAGGGAAATTTAATAACTTCACTAATATGATAGTGGAAAAAATGGAGAGAATAGAAAACAAGATAAGTAACCTTGAAACTACATTAAATAAAGGCAGAGTGTCTTTTTCAACATTACAGGTACCAGAAGTTTCCATGATGGAAAGAGTGAGGAAATATTTTAATCAGAAGGAGAAGGGGAAAGGAGGTAGTGGAAATAAAAAAAAACAAACAAAAAGAAAACTAAAAAAAGAAGGAACAACTTAAAGAGGATACATTAAAAACTGAGGGACCTGGGTTGGAAAATTGTTGCTGGCATACAGAACCAATAGCGGTATTAAAGAATAAAGCCTGAAAGAATTAAGATAATTTGGAAGAAAAGCCTTTGAAAGGAGGGAACGAAGAAAAAATAAACCAAAAAAGTGAGAGGCATACTGGAAGTAGAGACAGGAATAAGAAATGGAAATTGGTAAATAAATTCAGTTTAAACAACATAACTTAACTTTTCTTGGTCTTGAAGTTGCTGCACCAGTATTGTGGAAAACAATTATGTCACAAGTTAGTCAGGACCAAATTGTCCTAAAAGAAATTAATCATAATCTCTTTGATACAGTTCTGGAGAATCTGAAGTGGGATTTCTCAGAAAAAAGGTTGAAAATATAAAAAAAATTGAGAAAATAACTATATCTTATCATTATGGTTTAAATGGAATGCAACGGGAGAATGATGTGAGCCTGCAATCATTTATAATGTCCTTGTTCTCCAGCCTGATGAATATAGAAATAACAAATAGACAAATAGAAGGGGTGGAGAGAGTCTTCTTAAAGGGTCCAAATACTCAAATTAATATTAAATGTCAATCAGAATGCATTATTAAAGAACTTTTAATCTATGCAGAAAGATAGGATAAGGCAGGGCTATAACTGATAGATATGGATAATTTGACTAACCATGGTATAACTGAAAATCAGAATAATAATTGACTGAAAGATGAGATCCTTGCAGTCTCTAATGAAAGTAATAGTTATCAGTAGGGATGTAAGTTTGTCATGGATGAGGTTTTTTGGACTCATTCTTTATTCATGAAATCATTAGTAAACAGTAGTAAATGTTGGGGCACTGTCATCATTGCTACATTTTGATGACACTACTGAAAGTCATGGAAGTCCTGAATAAAGATCAAATGTCATGGAATCAATGACATGTATGACTGCCATGATAAACTTACATCCCTAGTTATCAGCTCCCAAAAGCAAATTTAGTGTCTTGGAACATAGCAGGCTTAACTGGAAAAATGGCTGATAAAGAATGGATCCAATTTGTTAATAATTTTGATATTATACTACTCCAGGAAACCTGGTCTAAAGAAAAGATGGATCTGAATAGCTATGCAGCGTTTCACTCACCCACAACTAGGAATAAAACCTGTGGGAGTTTTTTTGGTGGTTTGACCTCATATATAAAGATTAGAATGAATATTTCATCCATTGTTCAGCTCAAAGCCAAACAAACAAAAAAAAAAACAAACTATATAATAATATTGTTGAACTGGGGGAATCAACAATTCATTATTGCTAATGTTTATTTACCACCAGCAAATGTTAAGGACGACAACGAAAAGTTGTGGAATACTCTTTCTGAAGATTTGGAACTAATTGTAGAAAAATTTTCTGAACATATCATAATTATAGTGGGTAATTTTAATGCTAGGATAGCTAGACAAGACAACTTAAGTTCCTTTCAAGCTGAATTAAACTTGGATGATTGTAATAAAAGGAATAGTATGGAGAAGATCATAAATACAAATGGGCTGAAGTTACAAAAATTAGTTGAAAATGTTCCACTTGTGGTTTTAAATGGTTGATTGAAGGGTGCTTTGAAGGGGAGTATGACCTTTTTTTCCTATTGTGGACAAAGCGTAATAGATCATGTTCTATGTACACCTGAACATTATGATATACTCCAGGCATTAAAAATAATGAGACTGGAAAGTGAACACGGCTCCATTGAATTGACATTAAAACTGACAGAGATGTAAGTTGTGATGAAGTAGCCATGCCACAAGCTCAATTGTCCATAAGGGGAAGAAAGGTCCTACTCCGTTCGAAGTTAAATAATGAAATATTAAAACAGACGTTTCTATATTGGGATGCAAATTTTGATTTACTGTTGGGGAATCACATAGAAGATGTGTCTTTAATGGATTATTTATTAGTTCAACACAATAGTGAAATAGTTGGGAAAATATATAAAGAAGATAACAGTGGTGAAAGGACAAAAAATACATGGTTTGATAAATCCTGCTCTATAGCAAAAAAGAGCTAAATAACATGATTAGATGGACAAAAAAACACTTTTTGAGAGAAAATTGCCGTAATTTGAACAAAGCCTGGAAATTCTATCTTAAATTGTTAAAAGAAAAAAAATTAGAAGCATTTCAAAAACAGTGGGAAACAATGATGGTGGTAATAGAGACAAAAGATAGCAAAAGGTTTTGGGAACTGGTTTCAATATGAACTAATATTTTTCATTCTTCCCTTACAATACATGTGCCTAAAGATGTTTGGGTAGAACATTTTAAAACAATATTTAAGTCAAAGGAAGGAAATGGACAGGGTAACATGTTGGAGGCTTTTATGAGCACCTATTATGATCCAATAATAATTAGTGAATAAGAAGTTGAATCTGCGTTATGCAAGTTAAAAAGCAGTAAGGTCCTGGGTCCTGACTTAACTCCCCCTGAGATTTACAAACAATACTGTAATTTTTGGATACCGGTATTAACACTTTTTTTTTAACTTATGTCTAAAATTTTACTATACACCTATTGATTGGACAACTAATATTATTATTCCCTTACATAAAAAAGGCTCTGCATATGATCCAAGTAACTTTAGACCTATTAGTCTCTTAAGTATATTCTCCACATTTGTTTCTAGAGTAATACTTGACAGGCTGATTCTATGGATTGAAAAATTTAATATTTTATCACCACTTCAATCCGGCTTCAGTGAAGGCTTTTCCACAATTGATAATGTTTTCACCCTGAACCATCTAATAGAGAAATATGTAGACATACGGAAGATGAAAATATATATACTATTTATTGATTTTTCACATGCATTTGATTCAGTAAATAGAAACATCTTATGGAAGATGTTGCATGATAAACATTTCCCACTGTCATTATTGTTGCCTATTATTGGCCTGTATACCAACACCAAGACAATGGTCAGATATGGAAAGTTAGGCGAACTCACTGAACCTTTCCCATCTCACAGAGGAGTAAAGCAGGGCTTCCTCCTTGCTCCTATGCTATTCAATATATACACAAATTCCTTGTTGGGAAACAAGGTGAAGGATAAATTTGGACTGTCCAAACATAAATTCAATGAATGTGGGTTCCTTGGCATATGCAGATGACATTATGTTATTATCACTTTCTTGGGCAGGCCTGCAAAAAATGATAGATATTCCGGTCCAAAAATGTATTGGTTTGGAACTTAAGCTAAATTTAAATAAAACCAAGGTTATGGTCTTGGGGGAATGGTATAAGGACATTTCTAAATGCAAAATATATTGTTATCAGGAATTAATTGTAGTGGTGCCCGATTATAATTATTTGGGAATAAAAATTGGTACAAATGATAAATGGACAAAACATTTAAAGGCCCAAAGCATGAAGGCCAAAATATGTGCAAAAGTTTTATTAAAATTTACTCATCAATATGGGGGGAATACGGTTTTCCCTGCACTAACTACGGGAGAGGCTAAACTGAACCCGATTTTATTATATGGGGCTGAAATATGGGGTTATCAAGACAATATTGAGAACCTTTTGGAAAGTTTATTATCTTTCTACTATAAAGCACTTTTAAATGTCCCTCCAGCGATGGTCAATGCAATGGTCAGAGCAGAAGTAGGAAAAGTCAAAATTTGTTAATTAAAGGAACACGTTTAATAAATTATTGGATAAAAATTTTAAATAATGAAAAAATCATTCTCCCCATTTTATGTTTAAAGGAAAAAAAACAATTGGTTTAGGATTGGGATCAAATCTAATTGGTTTAATTATTTGGTAAAGACCCTGGAAAATTACAAGTTAGAGCATTTGTGGAATGACACAAGCAAAAATATTACACTTTCTATACAGTTTAAAGTAATAATTAAAAAGAAAGCAATTTTGATTGCTGGGACTCAAGATATTGAAAAAATCAAGAATCAAAAATGTGCATCTTGGTTCAAGGAGAATAAATTACATCATAGCTTCAAGGAGTATTTATTACTCACAATTACGAGAGAGCAACGTAAAGAAATTACTTGGGCGAGAATGGGCCTAATCACATCTAAATATACATATATTACTAAGGTTGATAAGAAAGTCCCAGATGAAAAAAAGGATTGCCCATGCAAGAAAGGATTTAAGGAGGCTGTACATCATATTATAGTTAATTGTCCACTGTATGATAAAGTTAGAAATACTCAACTTGCCCAGACACTCTCTGTTTATGCAAATAATTTATATGACGTGGTATTTATTCTATTACACCCAAGATCTTATGAGGAAGCTGTGAAGATTGCAAACTTTTTTATGGCAGTTATTAAGCAAAAGAAAAAAAAATGATTGCAATATAAAAGTAATATTTATTATTAGACAATAGTACTGATGCTGACTTTTTTTTTTTCTTAATAGGCACTCGGTGCCATTATGCACATAGCTTTGCAAAATAACTTCTGTACTGCACTGTTCTAAGCACTTACTCATTTTATGTTATTATGCTTATTTTTAATGTTGTCATATGTATGTACTGTTGTAATGTCCAACATTTTTATGTTTTGGATGAACAATAAACTATGATGATGATGATGATGACTTAGTACTGTTTTTTCTTTACCAATAAATGTAAAACCACGTTCTGATGTATTTTTCATTTTCTGAATGTGTACAGCAAATGTGTTTTTTGTGTCACCACTATCTATGGATTCATTATGTTCTCCAATGCGGGTCTTAAAAGCCTGTTTGGTTTTGCATACATAAAATGGTTTGCATGTGGACACAGAAAAGGATAGAGGAGAGCCCTTACAAAGAAAAATAGGAGAACAATTTTCTTTTAAAGCACAATTAACTTTTTGTCCAAATATGTCTCCAGCACTGCTAACTTTTGTTAAAAGTTGTGAACTTGATATTGATATTTTGAATAAAAAAGAAGACTCTAGATATTTTCACAGCTTAAGTAAAAAAGAACTCGCTTTGTTAAAAAAGCTAGAAAGCAATACAAATCTTACTATAAAACCAGTGGACAAAGGGGAGCTATTGTGATACAAAACAGCAGTGATTATGACTCAGAAGTTAAAAGACAATTAGAAGACACAGAATACTATAAGAAACTTAAAGGTGATCCCACAAATGCCCTCAAAAAAGAGATAGACAAATATTTGGACTATGTATTGAACGAAGGTGATCTAGATAAAAATATCATAGAATACCTTTGAGTAGCACACCCTGTAAGATCCGGTTTCTATTGTCTTCCCAATATACACAAAAGCTTAGTTAACCTTCCAGGAAGACTGACTGTGTCGAGTAATCAAAGTCTCACAGAGCCTGTGGCAGTATTCATTGATTACCACATAGCACCCATTGTTAAAAATGTACCATCATATATTAAGGATACCAGAGACATGCTGGGTGTAATTAATGATATTGCCATAGAAAAAGAGAGTATTGTGGTGACTCTGGATGCAAATGCACTGTGCACAAATATTCCACATAGTGATGGCCTTAGAGCGATAGAATTCTATTTAAACTGTAGGGATGTACTGGATCCACCCACAGAAATTTTGATAAATTTGACTAACCTTGTTTTGAAATGTAACACCTTTTTTATGAACAAGATTTCTTCTTGCAACAAAAAGGCATGGCAATGGGTACCAGTTTTGTTCCAAATTTTGCAAATCTCTACATGGCAAAATGGGAACTGGAAACAGTCAGAAATCAGAATAACCCATTTTTGGAAAAGACTGATATCTGGAGACACTTTATTGATGACATTTTTGTCATCTGTAAAGGCACAGAGATAGAACTTGTGAAATATGTCAAATTTCTAGAAAAAGTAATCCAAACTTGAAATTCAGTACATCTCATAGTAAACAAGAGATTCTTTTTTTAGATTTAAAAATAAAAAAGGAAAACATGGGGGGGACTTACTACTGACCTGCATAGGAAACCTACTGATAGAAATACCTTATTACAGGCAGGCAGTAGCCATCTGGGACATGTGATTAGAGCCATACCAAAGGTTCAATTTATAAGCACAAAAATAAATTGTGGGACACTAACATTGTATGAGGAAAGTGCAGATGATTTACAAAATGGATTCACTAGAGGCTATGCAAAGAATATGGCACAAAAAGCTAGAGAGGAAGTTGAACCTATTCCTAGACAGAACCTACTAAAAGAGAAAGAAAAAGAAAAAAATAAACAAGAAACCCAGATGTGCTTTGTGAGTACATATCATGCTCAGTCAAGGGACATTGCGCATATAGTTAAGAAACACTGGCATATTGCATGCCAGGATCCAGGCTTGAGAGACTTACCAAAAGAAGGTCCAAAAATAGTATACAGAAAGGGGAAAAGCCTACAAGATCATTTAGTACACTCAGTACAGCCATTAGATTCTAAGTCCAGAATGTGGTTGCCACAATCAGATAATGGTAGCTACAAATTTATTTAGTTTTTGTTTACTGGGTAGGTGCACTAGCCAAACAGGTGACTATTTTCAGGCACGACACGGGAGGTACAGTAACAATATAGAGTTCATTTACATAATACAGGGAACAGTAACAATAAAGAGAACAGTTTTCAGTAAAAGGCGATAGAGGAGTACAGCTTCAGAGACAATCAACAGGTCAAGAGAAAACAGTAGATTTACAGTGTACAGGTAGCATTTAGTGAGTGGGTAAAGGTATACAGGGCAGATCCAAAGGACAGGTGGGTCAGGGAAGGGGGATAGAATGGGGAAGGGGGTCTGGGTGTGGGGCGGTGAATGGGTGGTGGTGGTACATGGTCGAGGATGGGGGAGAGAGTAGGTCAGGCAGAGCTGGAGGCAGGGGAGACACCACCTGCAGTGGGGCTATAGAGGGGTAAAAGGCGGCGCAAAAACAGGGCAGGAAAAGACATGATAGGTATCAGCGGCCAGAGGAGGAGTGAAGCGGGGGAACATTTGGATGGGGCAGGGGCTTACAGAATACATCTGGGTGAGGGGATATGGTAAAGGGTGGTAGAGGCTAAGAGACCGAGTCCATGGAACCGCAAGGGCGGCTAGAGAGAGCTGAAGGGAGGGATCGGAGGTGAAGACGACCACGGGGCAGCAGCGGCAGAACTACCCCAGAGGAGCCTGGTTCATGGAACCAAGTCGGCAGGGGAGAGAGTTAGGATCGGGGTTTGGGGTGAGGTATCGGCGGGGAGCGCCAACAGCTGCTGGAAGGTGTGGCAAGTACCCTGGTTGTGGTACTGTTCCCGGCAGGGGAGTCAGTGCTCAGTCGGGTAGTCGGGGCTACAGAGTTTAAGAGCAAATGGGTCTAACTTTGGGGGTGAAGAAGCGAGAAGTCAGTGTTAGGGGGATATGGCGGGAATGGCGGCAGGGGGCAGAGGGATGAAACCGTGTCCATGGAAACCGTACACAGGCTGGACAGATCAGTGAGTGTGAGAATACGGGGGTGAAAGCGATGGGTGAGCAGTTTTAGCGGCAGGAGCCTGCTAGAGGAGCCCAGGACCGTGGAGCCGTAGGCCGGCGGGGGAGGCTAAAGATAGCAGGGGTTTGGGGTAAGGTATGGCGGGTGAGCAGTTTCAGCGGCTGATGGTGCGGCTAATGTCCAGGGTTGTGGAACTGTATCCGGGCAGGGGAAACGGTGTTCAGGTGGGGTGGGGGGGCTGTGGAGGTCCAGGGGCAATATGAGTAGAGGAACGGGTCTGTTGGGGGGAGCTTAGGCATTGGCTGCACCAGTACCTGGTACCCCTGGATCATCAGTACAAACATTCCAGTAAGGAGCAGTAACACGTAGAGCAGTGCAGACAGCAATAACAGGTTAGCAATGTAGTAGTCAAGGCACAGTAACTTACAACAAAATTACACACTCTAGACAAGTGCAAGTAGAGAGAAGTACCCTGAAACGGGTCCGTTGGGGGGTGCTTAGGCATTGGCTACACCAGTACCTGGTACCCATAGATCATCAATGCAAACATTTCAGTAAGCAGCAGTAACAGGTACAATAGTGCAAACAACAATAACAGGTAAACAATGCAGTAATCAAGGTGCAGTAACTTACAACAAAATTACATACTTTAGACAAGTGCAAGTAGGCTTCGAGGTCGGAGTTTTGAACTCGAAATGAAGTGCATATGGGCAGAGACATATATCACAGTGTTAATGTTGTAAGTAAAATAGGGTAAGGAATAGGAAGGAGAGAGTGGTGGGGCAAGAGAGAGAGGTTGGCAGGACAAGCTCAGGTAGGATCATAACAGGCACACTGGTCCGTGGAAAGCAGGTGTTCATGTAGTTTGCGCTTAAAGAGATCGTGGGAAGATGTCAGTCTAAGGTGGGGTGGCAGGAGGTTCCACACTTGAGAGGCTGTGTACCCGAATGCTCCAGACCCTTTGGAGGTGTGGCAGCGGGGGATTTTTAGTAGGGATTTGTCCGAGGATCTCAGCTCACGTGGAGGGAGGGCTGGCTGAAGTAGTTCAGTTAGGGATGCTGGTCTGTTGAGTCTAATGATGGAGTCACAAAGGCAGCTCAGGTAATATAGTCTGGCGGCAGAGGGGGAGAGCCAGCCGAGGTCTTTATGCAGTTGGCAGTGATGTTTAAGTCTGGAGGCTTTTGAGGCATACCTGCATATATTGTTGAAAGTGACATCCCATTTTTGTAATGTGGATTTATGCACCATGGGTAGGATGGGAGCATAGTAGGTCAGAGCGGGTAGGAGGAGACCCCTGGTGATGGCTAGTTTGGCTGCAGGTGTGAGCATGTAGCTGAATCTGTAGGCAACACCCAGTTTGCAGTTCACAGATTTACATGTTTCTTGGATGTGCAGGTTTAGGTCCAGAGATTGGTCTAGCAGGATGCCCAGATAACGGAAAAAGGTAACCACCTCAAGGGGGGTCCCATCCAGGTCAAGGACTTTTAAAGAAGAGTGGCAGGATCTTATCTTGTGGGCAGTGCCCAGAAGCATCAGTTTGGTTTTGCTGGAGTTCAGTATAAGGTGGTGGGTGTTTAGCCAGAGTTGGACAGTGTGGAAAGCAGATGTCAGTGCCTCGGTAAGTTGGTCTACATTATTAGAGCTAGCATAGATAACCAGGTCATCTGCGTAGAGTAGAGAGTCACAGGATGCGATGCTGTATGGCAGGTTATTTATGAATAATAAAAATAGGAGGGGACCCAGTATTGATGCTTGTGGCACTCCAATGTTGATGGTAGTACAGTCGGAGATTGATGAGTTAAGTTTGACTGCTTGGGTCCTGTTGGTTAAGTAACCCCTGAACCAGCTTATGACAGGGGGTGAAAAGCCAAATTTATGAAGGGTGGATAGGAGTAGGGGTGGTCCATGAGGTCGAAAGCCTTGGTGAGGTTGATAAAGATAGCACCAGTAAGCTGACTTTTGTCCATGCTGGAGAGTATCAGTGGTGAATTTGGCTAGCGCCATTGTGGTGCTGTGGTTTCCAGAAACCATGTTGTGCTGCACATAGCAGATTCAATGTTTCCAAGGAAATCAATGGTCTGAGTGGCTACTAGTTTTTCAAGTATTTTGCTGAGGACTGACAGAATAGCTGTGGGTCTGTAGTTTGAGATCTCACTTTTGTTGCCCTTTTTGAAGATGGGGGTGATTCTTGCAGATTTCCAGATGTCAGGGAAGGTACTGTTGAAGAGGAAGATGGTGAATACCTTGGCTAGAGGATAGGAGATGAGATGGGCGGCCGCCTTTAGTAGGCGAGGTTCCAGTGAGTCAAACCTGGGGCTGGTGGTGTCCGATATTGAGTTTAACAGTTTGAAGACTTGCGATGCTGACACAGCTTTGAAATAGAAGGGCTTGTAAATATCCAGCACATGTTTCTTGAGAGAGGGATCTGTTGGTGCACCGGTTGATGAGGGCTGGGAAACCACAGTTGGAGGTTGAAGTGTGGAAGTATAATGGGACAGATCAGAGAACATCTTATTAAAAGCATTTGCAATGGTAAGGGAGTCATTACAGTGGACACCATCTAGAATCATTTCCGAGGGGGTTATGGATTAAGGTGTACCCAGAAAGGTTTTTATGTGGCCCCAGAACTTGCGTGGATCTCTGGCTGAGCTGGCAAGTAGGTTCTGGCAGTATTTGCTTTTTGCTAGCCGTATTTGCTTTTTGCAAGAGTTTCTATGTTGCTTATAGATGGTGTGATCCCTGGGTTGGCCAGTGCTTTTATAGTTCCTCCACAGTTTGTCCCTGGTTCTGAGTTGGCTGAGTAGGTCTTGTGGAGCCACCCTCGTCTGTTGTCCTCTGACCCTTCTTTGTACTTCGGGACACATTTAGTCTGTGCTTCTGTGAACTAGGTGAGAACACGTTAAGGGCATCCTCAACTTTTGTAGATTGGTGATATCTGTCCAGTCAATGGGATATGTCCAGGAGAAAGGCACTTAGATCCAGGTGTGCGAAGTTGGTGAAAGTGACCAGGCGGGACTGGGGGGATGGAGAGGGACTTGCGTGCCAGTGACAGATAGTGGGTGAGTGGTCAGTTATAGCATCAGCCAGGGTGCATGCTTTAGTAATGCGGTCAGGTCTGTTTGTGAGGATCCAGTCAATAAGCGTGCCTGATTGGGGTTTATCATCCTGGTATTTTCAGTGATGAGCTGGTGGAGGTGGAAACCTTGGATTAGGGCTGCAAGGGAGCTGTGGGCAGGGCCCAGCCAGTTTAGGTTGACATCCCCAGGAAGATGGCTTCGTTCAAGTTTATGGTTTGTGAGGTTAGCTGGAGCAGTTCTTGGAGGCCATCCACCCCTCCAGTGGGTGGATTATAGAGGCAGATAATGTGCAGGATTTTTGCTCTTAGGGACAGGATAGCATGTAATGATTCACAGATCCATAGAGGGTTATGGACAGGAACAGGCTTAATGGTGAGGTGTTTTTTGTAGTATATGGCAACACCCCCACCCCTTTTTGAGCCTGGCCTGTCCTGTCGCAGGATAGAGTATCCAGGTAGGTGGCATTGGGCGTCCTGTATGCTAGGTTTGAGCCATGTTTCCATGAGGCAAAGGATGTCAGGTCCAGCTACTTTGGTCCATGCCTCAAGCTCGGCCATATGGCCCAGGAGACTTCTAATGTTCATATGCGCAAACAGTAGACCTTTTTTAGGTTTGCCTGGGGAGTTGCTAGTAAGGGGGGGGGCCAGGATTCGGTTTCACATCACCCACCAGTAGTAGGTGAAGAGAGGCTAGAATTTAAGCTGCAGCTACATATAGATTCGATAGATGACCATTTCTTCCTTGTTTGATGGTAGGTTGTGAGGGAGAGATACGTGCACCCATTCTTTAGAAAGAGGTAGTGTAGGGCGGGTTTGGCATCTTGTTTGGTAAGGAGTAGGTTAGAGAAGGAGAAATCACAGAGTGAGGGGGTGCTGTGGTGTATGACCAGAGGTAGAGACAGTGAGGAGTAGTTTAGGCAAACCAGGAGGAGAAGGCAAATAATGGGGGTTAGTGCTTGTAGTTTACCACACGGTGACGGCGTGCACTCACGTAGGAGAGATATGTTAGCGTATTTTTGTTTATATATTTTTTTTTGTGTTAGGAAACAAAGAGTAGCAGGCAGAGCAGGGAAAAAAGGGAGTTAGTTTAGAGCAGGGGTTCTCAAATGGTGAGGCCAGCCTCCTTGGGGAGGCCCCAACCTGTTCCAGGGGAGGCTCAAGCAAATCTGAAAAAGTATTGTATTTAAATTTTGAGTTTTATGTATTTTGTGTAAAGAGATGAAGCAAACTGAAAGAAGATAATAGTAGGTGAATTTTATGTTTTTATTTACTAATAGGTGACAAGGAAAGGTGAATGAGCCAAGGCTCATTTCAGGTGTACCAAGGGAAGGGTAGGTAGTGAAATACATTTCAAAAGGTAACTGCAAAACAATCAAGAAATACACAATGAACAATAGTGCAAACAAATATGAACATTAAACTAATAATGAGTGGTGGTAATTGATCAGTTTGTATACTGATGGCAGAACAGCCCAAATACAAGGGTTGAGCATAGAAGTGCTAAGAGCCATAGTAGGTAGGAGCCCAGTAATCCCGGAGAAGTTGCTTAGGAGCAAGGAAGGAGGGGAGAGAGGCAAAGTATGTAGGAAGGTTATTTCATATAGAGAGGAAGCAGAAAAAGTAGTCTGACCCATGAAGGTACTGCAACAAGGGATAACAATGGTTCAAGAATGAAAATAGCAGAGCAGGTAAGCTGTCCGGGGGGTTACAATAAGCTGAATAATAATATTTGTTTATTTTATTTATTTGTTATTCAGACAACACCTTTGAGCACAGGAGCTCTTTTTCAAAGGTTTCACATCTGTATAAGACAAAGAACTGAATGAAAGAACTGCATGTGAGCAGAGTACTCAAAGGGGTTTCAATTTTTTCATGGTGTACTGCGCAAAGTACAGTATGTTATTTTTCTTTGGGGAGGCCCAAGATTATTTCAGTTTTTGGGGGAGGCTCAAAATCTATTCCATGAATTTGGGGAGGCGTACTGTGACAAAGTCTAAGAACTATTGGTTTAGAGGGTGAAGCAAGGATTCAGCGAAGTGGAGGAGAATGAGAAAGGTGGAGAGAGTGGAGAGAGAAGTCGGGTTCGAAAGTGGAAAAAAACGCGAAAAGTCACGGCTGCTCTCAGGAGGCAAATGCAAATTTTGTCCACAGGTAGTGAATGGGAAAGTGTTTACACATCACCTCAAAGGTAGGACACACCCTGTGAGGGGATTATTGACATGTGTCACCAGTGGCTCAATATAATTAGCAGTGTGCAAATGCAAAGCATTTTATGTAGGCAAAACTAAATGGGCTTTTAAGACTCGCATTGGAGAAAATAATAGATCCATAGATAGTGGTGACACAAAAAACGCACTTGCTGTACACATTCAGAAAATGAAAAATACATCAGAACATGGTTTTACATTTATTGGTATAGAAAAACAAGTGCTAAGTCATAGAAGGGGAGATTATGACAACCTCTTAAAACGAGAACAGTGCTGGATTGTAGCTTTCAAAGGAATGGAAGGAAAGGGGTTGAATGGAAGCTTGGAGATAAAACCCTTTTTAAACAAGTATTTGTCAATGCTGAATGTTGATTGTGTTGGTCTGTTGAGCTCGCTCACTGCCCCTGTGTCACTCGCTCGTTCTGTTTCTCCAGGTGCTGCAGGCTGCTCTTTTGTACTGCGCTCCTGCCTGTGTGGGTGCATTTTTCTGCCCACAAAGAAATCTGCAGTTGTCCCGACAGAGCTCCGTTGATGTGGGTCACTCCCCCTTTCTCACTCGCTCATTCTGTTTCTGCTGGTGCTGCAGGTTGCCCTTTTGTACTGGGCTCCTGCCTCTGTTGGTGGCTTTTTCTATCCACAAAGAAATCTGCATCAGACCTGACACAGGTCTGTTGAGCTAGCTCAATCCCCCTTTCTCAATCGCTCATTCTGTTTCTGCCAGTGCAGCAGGCTGGCCTTTTGTACTGGGCTTCTGCCTGCATTACCACCTTTTTCTGCCCATAAAGAAATCCACAGCAGTCATAATAGATCTCCGTTGAGCTCACTCACTCCCCCCTCACTTGCTGATTGTGTTTCTCCCTGCACTGGAGGCTGCCCTTTTGTACTGGGCTTCTGCCTGCATTGGCACCTTTTTCTGCCCACAAAGAAATCTACACCTGTCCCGACAGAGCTCTGTTGAGCTTGCTCACTCCCCCTCTCTCACTCGCTCATTTCATTTCTGTTGGCCCTGCAGGAAGCCCTTTTGTACTGGGCTCCTGCCTGCATTGCCGCCTTCTTCTGGCCACAAAGAAATCTGCAGCAGTCATGCTAGAGCTCCATTGAGCTCACTCACTCCCCCTCTCTCACTTGTTCATTTTGTTTCTCCCACCACTGCAGGCTGCCCTTTTATACTGGGCCCCTGTGTGCATTGCTACGTTTTTCTGCCCACAATAAAATCCACAGCAGTCCCAAAAATAACTCTGTTGAGCTCACTCACTCCCCCTCCCTCACTCGCTCATTCTGTGTCTCCCGTTGCTGCAGGCTGCACTTTTGTACTTGGTTCCTGCCTGCACTGTCACCTTTTCCTGCCCACAAAGAAATCTGCAGCTGTCCGGACAGAGCTGCCTTGAGGTTGCTCACTCCCCATCTCACTCGCTCATTCTGTTTCTTGTGGTGCTGCTGGCTGCCCTTTTATACTGGGCTCCTGCCTCTGTTGGCATCTTTTTCTGCCCACAAAGAAATCTGCAGCAGTCCTGACAGAGCTCCATTGCCCTCACTCACTCCCTCCCCCTCTCTCACTCGCTTGTTCCGTTTCTGCTGGTGCTGCAGGCTGCCCTTTTGTACTGAGCCCCTGCATGCATTGCTGCCTTTTTCTGTCCACAAAGAAATCTGCAGCAGTCCCGAAAAAGCTCAGTTGAGCTCAGTCATTCCCCCCTCTCTCAGTCGCTCGATCCTAATCTGTCCCAAACACTGATTTCTGACAGCTACTGTGGTATTCTGCGTCGGAAAGGTGGAAACACATTTCAGCCAGGATGTGAAAAAATGACAACTGTACTATTCATAAGGAGGTGTGAACAAATGCCAGTGTTGAAAATCTGGCATGAAAATATTACTAATTTGCGAATTTCAAGGGTGCATGGAAACTACACAACACATGCTCGTAACACAGTCATTTTATGTAGTTTCATCACAACATTTTCAACATAGGCATTTTAGGACCTCTGCTCATGACCAGTGTCAGTGTGATTTTCTTAATGTGTCCCGAACACTGATTTCCCACAGTGACTGTGCTATTGTGCGCCAGAAGAGTGAAAATGCATTTCAGCCAGGATGTGAAAAATGACAGCTGTACAGTTCATAAGGAGGTGTGGAAAAATGGCAATGTTGAAAATCTGGAGTGAAAATATTGCAAAGTTGTGAAGGTACTAGTGTGCGTGGAAACTGTGCAATGCACATTCGTAACACACTAATTTTATGGACTTTCGTCACCAGATTTTCAACATAGGCATTTTTGGACCTCTGCTAATGAACAGTGTCACTGTCATTTTCATAATGTGTCTCGAACATGGATTTCCCACAGTGACCATGCTATTCTGCGCTGGAACTGCGAAAACACATTTCGGCCAGTGTGTGAAAAATGCCAACTGTACTGTTCATAAGGAGGTGCAAAAGAATAGCAATGTTGAAAATCTGGAGTGCAAATATTAATTCGCGAAGTTACTAGCGTGCGTGTAAACTGTGCAACGCATGCTTGTAACACAGTCCTTTTATGGAATATCGTCACCAAATTTTCAAAATTGGCATTTTAGGACCTCGGCTCATGAACAGCATCACTGTAATTTTCTTAATCTGTCCCGAACACTGATTTCTCACAGCGATTGTGCTATTCTGCACTGGAAGTGTGAAAACACATTTCGGCTAAGATGAGGAAAATGACAGCTGTACTGTTCACAAGGAGGTCTGAAAAAATGCCAGTGTTGAAAATCTGTCATGAAAATATTGCAAATTCACAAAGTTACGAATGTGCGTAGCAGCTGCACAACGCACGCTCGTAAAACAGTCATTTTTTGGATTTTTGCCACCAAATTTGCACCATTGGCTTTTTGAGAGCCCGCCTCATGAACACTGGCACTGTCATTTTGTTAATCAGTCCAGAAAGGTGAATCCATGCAGTGACTGTGAAATCACCTTTCAGGGCTGAATAATGCCATGACAGTGCCAGAATTCATGAGGAGGGGTCCCAAAAACCCCATGTTGAAAATTTGGTACCAAAATTCCAAAAAATGCCTGAGATATGTATCAAAGTTGAAAAAAAAAACTATTTATTCCATTATACAGCTTACTGGCATTTCCCCAGTTCGTGGTCAGATTTGAAGAGTGCAGATGTGTTCCCGGTCCACCGAAGATGGTCACGCCGGACTCCGGAGGTAAGTATGGAGTGGGGGTGTTTGGAGGCAGGATACACAGTGGGTGGGCACAGGTTGTGCGGGGGCAGGGAGACCACCGAGGGACCATTTCCTTTTTTCACAGGGAAAAAAAAGTCACTGGGGTGGGCTCCCAGTGTACCAATGGAGTCTTTTCTTTGGGGGGGCAGCTGTTGCCAATGGGGATTGGGCACCTTCACTCGGCACACAACAAAGGGGGTTTACATTATGCTGATGGGGATTGGGCACCCCGTTGGCACACAACAATAGTGGGGGGGTGATTTTATGCCAACGGGAATTGGGCACCCTGTCAGCACACAACAAAAGTGGGGGGTTACATAATGCCAATGGGGAGTGGGCTCCCCCATTGGCAACATCAACCTTGGGGAACTGAAGCTGATGGGGAATGGGACTCCCATCGGCAAACAAACATGGTGGGGGGCAAATGCTGCCAAGGGGGATTAGTCACCCCCAGGCGGTGGGGCTTACTATTGTTTGTGAACATGGTGACAAGCTGCTGCCATGTTCACAAACAGTATCACTGTAGCAAGGTTCTGCCCAGCAATCACAGGTCACTTCTTCATTGCAGCAAATAGCTTACACTGCAATGACAAGGGGGCCCCTGATTGCGGCGGCTGAAACCTTACAAGGTTGTGGTACACTGGCTGAACTAGTGTCAACAGCAGCGTGCCACTGCATTGGGGAAAGCGGGCCAAGCCTTTAAAGGCTGTGGGGGCATTGGCCACAACAGTGCCATGCCTCGACAACCTGCTTCTGGAAAGCTGCTGCAATATGTTTTTTGTGCATACATGCAATCAACATAAGAAGTAAAATGGTTAAGTGTTTCAGTATCTGAGTGTTATGTAAAAAGATGTGCATTTAAGTGGTTAGTATAATGATTGTTTATATGAATGATGGTTCATGAATATTAATTTTCTGTCTTCATCTTTCTTTCTCTTTTCAGATTTGCACTGAAGTTTTATCTAATGGCAGTGAAATGGTGCAATCTCCGATTCTCTGTTTACAAGTGCAGGTTTCCAAATGACATCTAGTGCCTATAGTTACATGAACTTGGTTAGCACAGAAAAAATTGTTTACTTAAAATGTGAAGGGAGATATAGAATTATTCCCAGATATATAAATATGAGTTCTGCTTTTAAGTCAAACTTATTTCGATAGTTTTTTTTAACATTCTGTGTGTTGGTAAATTGTCACTTTAAATGTAATGCTTTATAATGAGACCTGTATTCACCTTCTGTACCTTTGAGAAAGCTCTGAAATTAGCGAAACATGTCACGTTCTGCTTGGTGATGTGATACATTCATGTAGAGGAGTGATATCCAGGAGATGAGCTGATGCAAGCAGCCGAGAATTGTATTTCACCTTTTTTCACAATAAAGGATTATCTGTTGGATTTTGTACATAGTCCTCAGGTGAGTTTGTTTATTGCTGCCTCTATTTAGCTCCAAACAAAGATGTAAAGAGCAAAAAGTTTATTGCCACTAGACTGCCTTAGTTGGTGCCGGGTCTCCAAAGCTTTTTAGCCTCAGTATGTACATACAGTGAAATAAGGAAACTGTCACAACTGCATCTGATGTACTAAAATCGGGTGCAGTTGTGTCAAAGGAGTTTGGTTCAGCTCTGGCAAAAATTGGGTGCGATGCAGGGCTTGATGCAAGTCCTACGCCACCTTTTGAAAATTTAGCCCAGAGTGTCTAACTCCATACTAGCTTCATAAGACAGAATTTGGAGCACTACGCTATGGAAAAAAGAGGCAGGGTCTGGGGACCCCTTTCCAGAATACCAAGCTTTATAAAACTTTGCAAATTCTTGCAAAATAACTGGGGGATCTGCAGAGATGCCCTTTGGGCTCTCAGCATGTTTGAGCTTAAGGACATTTCTATTAGTTGTCTGTTTCCATAATTGCTGAACCAAAAAACAACCCACTTTATTACCCTGCTTGTAATATTTTTGCATGATGAAACATGAGGATTTCTCTGTCATATCAGTTAACAGGTTGTGTGGGGGGGGGTTCTGCAGGACATTGCATCCTCCATCACTGACCTGGTTTTGGAATCACCAAACTGTCTTATTGTTGGTGATTTCAGTGCCTGGGTGAATGACAAACATTTGCATTTTGGTCAGGATTTCCTCCAGAGCATGGAGGTTCTGGGCTTCACATGGGTGATTACTTCCATGACCCATCAACATAGCCACACCTTGAACCTGGTGTTCTTTCTGTGGCTCGAGTGGGAACTCTGGAGATTGATCCAGTCAGTTGGTTGGATCACTGCACTATCAGACTCAGTTTCAGGGTATCCTCTTGTAATCCATCCTCTGTGGAGGTGGTTCAAAATTGCCTTTTGAGAGGTTTCAGCCCAGAAAGACTTAAGGCAATATTGAGCACCTCAGAAATGTTGACAGCTTGCACTCAAGGTGCAGACGTGGCAGTGGAAGCCTATAATAGGGTTGTCACTTGGGCCTTTGACCTCACTGCACCAGTTCATGTACATCCCCTGGTGATGCACCTCTGCTCACCATGGTTCAATGGTGGGTTGAGGTCATTGAAGGCCAGGGGACAAAGGCTAGAGCACTGTTGGAGGAGGAGGAGAAGGAAGACAAACTGCTTCTAATGTCCCATTATAAGGAATATCAGAAGGCAATCACTTGGGAAAAGGCAGATATTCTGTCAGGAGAGATTTGCTACTGGGAGGAACAGACTGGTTCAGCCCTTTCAGACTGTAAACAGGCTTCTTCAACCAGCCAGTATGGAGCCCATGAGAGCATTAACACCTGTGAAATGCAAGGAGTTCACTTGGCTCTCAGATAGGGTGTCCTCTATTAGGCATGGAATCACTGCAGCTGGGCTGGGACAGCCCAGCAGTTGACAGCCTCTTAGTTAGAGACACAGTCAGTGGTCCTGGGAAGAGTTCCAGCCTGTGACAATGGAAGAGGTATGTGAGGTGATCTTGCAGCTGTGGACAACATTTTGTAACCTGGAAACAGGTCTGACATGATTAGTCGTAGGTTGTGTTGGACATCTAGGCCCAGTGTTTGCCAAGATTTTCCAGTGCTCCTTTTCTGAGGGGTGTTTCTCAGTAGCACCAAAGTGCACTCTGGTGAAGCCTCTTCTGAAGAAACCAACAGTGGACTTGGAGATCTTGGTGAATTACCATCAGGTCTCTAAGCTTTCCCTTCTGGGAAAGGTTATTAAGAATGTTCTTATGCTGCAGCTAGAGGGTCACCTCTCAGCCTTTCACATCTCTGAGCCTCTCCAATCAGGATTTAGGACTAGGTATACCACCGAAACTGCACTTGTCTGGGTGTACAATGACCTGCTCACAGCAAGAGATGGGGGGATCGAATAATTCTCATCCTCATAGATCTCTCATCAGCTTTTGACATGGTGCACCATAGGCTGCTTTTGGATCAGCTTAGGGAATACAAAGGGCTCACTGGCAAAGCTATCTGCTGGTTTGAGTCCTACCTCAGAGACAGAGCCCAGAGGGTAGTGTTAGGAAGATTTTCCTCATGCCCGGTGGCTCTGTCCTGTGGAGTATCCCAGGGCTCTGTCCTGTTGCCCATGTTGTTCTCAGTTTACATGCTGCCCCTGGGTAAGGTCATTATAAAATATTGGCTAAGGTTTCATTGCTATGCAGATGATACCCAGCTCTATATATGCTTTGCATCCAGGATGGTGGGTGTGGTTTACATGTTTAATAGATGCCTGACCAAGATCCAAGACTGGATGTCATCAAGCCGGCTGAGGCTTAACCCGGAAAAAAGTGGAGTTCTAGTGATAGAGTCAGGCTGTAGGGGGGACTAGCTGCTGTGGGAAGAGAGACCAGACCTTGGCCTGGTCCCTCTGGTCTGATAGCTGCCACCAAGGTGAAAAATCTGGCTGTCATTTTGGATGAGGGCTGAAAATGGAGACTTAATTGTCAGCAGTAGTTTGGAATGGCTTCTTTCAGTTGTGAAACATCAGTCAGATTAGGTCCCTTATCCCACCTGGTGTCGCCCTACAGGTGGCAGGCATTAGACAGCTAGTTTCGGAACCCACTCATGAGGGAGCAATCTTAGACCTCGTACTCTCAAACGGGGACAGTGAGAGGATCTCAGATCTAGAAGTGGGTTGCCATCTGGGGACAAGTGACCATCAAACAGTGTGGTTCACGTTAAACTCAGCTACAGAGTCAAGCCATACAAAAGTGAGGGTACTGGACTTTAGGAGGGCTGACTTTGGCAAGATGGAGAGTGCCTCAGAAAAGCACTAGCAAACAGGCTAGAAGGAGGTGTGGAGCAACAATGGGGAATTATCAAAACTGCCATCACAGAGGCAACAAGCCTTTGTGTGAAGCAAATAAACAAATCAAAATGAAAGAAAAAGCCACTATAGTTCTCAAGAGAGGTGGCTGTGAAAGTCAGGAAGAAAAAGATAGCATTCCGGAAGTATAAGGAAACACAGAAGGAGCAGGACAGAGAGCTGTACCAGTTAAGGCAGAAAGAAGCAGGAGGAAGTCAGAATAGCAAAGGCCCAAACTGAGGAAAGATAGCCAACTCAGTTAAGAAGGGGATAAAACCTTTTATAGGTACATCAATGACGTAGAAAGACAAAGGAGGATAGTGAGGCTGAATAGAATGAGCGGTGGGTGGGCACAGAGGACAGTGAAAGAGCAGGAATACTGAACGAATATTTCTGCTCAGTATTCACAAAAGAGGAGGGGAGGTGCCTAATCCAATTAACAGAAGCACTCTTGATAGGGGGTCGATCCCAGTCCTTTCACAGAAGAAAGGGTTCTGCAAGAACCCTAAAACTGAAGGTGGACAAAGCAATGGGTCCTGATGGAATTCACCCAGAATTCTAAAAGAATTAAGGAAGGAACTAGTGAAACCACTGGCTACTCTTTTAATAAATCATGGGAGGATGGTGGGTACCGAGGACTGGAGGAAGGCGGATGTGATTCCCTTCACAAAAGTGGGACCAAGACAGAGGCGGAAACTACAGACCTGTCAGTCTGACCTCTGTGGTAGGGAAAGTGATGGAGTCACTTCTGAAGGAAAGAATAGTTGAGTACCCTGGAGGTCAGTGGAACACAGGATCCAAGGCAGCATGGGTTCACAGCGGAAGGTCATGTCAGAGCGAATCTAATAGATTTCTTTGACTGGGTGACCAAAGTAGTAGACCAGGGAGGGGCTGTGGACATGGCCTACCTAGACTTTAGCAAGGCATTTGACACAGTCCCACAAAAGATTATTAGTCAAATTAACCAGCCTGGGAGTGGGTCCCAGGGTGGTAGCCTGGGTAAACATTGGCTGGACAACAGGACACAGAAGGTAATTGTAAATGGAGTCCACCCTGAAGAAAGGGCGGTTACTACTGGGGTACCTGAGGTTCAGATTGGGTCCAGTCCTTTTAATGTCTTCATCAGTGACATTGCAGAGGGACTGGAAGGAAAAGTATGCCTTTTGCAGATGACACAAAGATCTGCAACAGGGTTGATAAGGAGGCGTGGAAAGGATGAAAAGGGACTTGGCAAGGTCGGAGGAATGGTCAGACGATGGCAGCTAGGATTCAATGCAAAAGTGCAAATAATGCACCTGGGAAACAAGAACCTAGGGAAGAATACACAATGCGTGTAGGTAGTAATAACAACAAAAAGGAAAGGGACCTGGGAGTAATCATATCAGATGACCTTAAGGTTAGCAAGCAATGTGAGGAAGGTGGGAGGGTCAGTATACTGGGATGTATAGGAGAGGCATCAGCAGCAGAAAACAGGAAGTTGTTATCCTCTGTACAGACAGTTGGTGAGACCCCATCTGGAATACTGTGTCCAGTTCTGAGACCCCATCTTCGCAGGACATAGACAGGATAGAGGCAGTCCAGAGGAGGGCAACTAAAATGGTGCAGGGTCTGCAAGAGAAGCCGTGATGAGGAGAGACTAAAGGAGCTTAATATGTATACCCTTGAGGAAAGAAGGGAGAGGGGGGACATGATAGAAACTTTTAAGTACCTCAATGGAATCAGCAAAGTCCAAGAGGGTAGCATCTTTCAGAAAAAGAGACTTGCAAGAACAAGGGGACACAATTTAAAGATAGAAGGAGGGCAGTTCAGGGGCGATGTGAGGAAGTATTATTTCACAGAGAGGGTAGTGGATGCATGGAACAGCCTTCCTGAGGAAGTTGTGGGGTCTAAAACTGTGGGAGAATTCAAGAATGCATGGGACAGACATAAGGCAATTCTTGTGGGGGGCAGGAAGATATAGGCTGTTGGTTAACTAGGATCTGTGGCCTATCCTGTAGGTAGGGAAATGGGCAGACTAGATAGGCCTAGCAGTCCTTATCTACCGTCAAAGTCTATGTTCTATGTTTCTATGGTGACCTGGCCACACTGGTGCACATGTTTGTGACTTTGCGGCTCAACTATTGTGATGCTGTTTGGGGTACAGTAGCAGCCACAGACACTGCCAGATATTTCCTGAAATTTCTGTGATATTTCCAGAAATATCTCCTGCTTTCTGCATTTCCACAGTAGGGACAGCAGAAAGAAACTCTTCAGAAATTTCTCAAAATATCTGGAAATAGCTGGCAATATCTCTATCTACTACTGTAAGTGGAAGTATTCTATGATGCCTGCAGTAGATGTAGAATACAGCAGCCCAACTTCGAACAGGCCTTTCAATAATGTGCTATATTTCTATGGTGCTGCGTGATCTGCACTGGCTACCAGTCAAATGGTGTATCTCTTTTAAATTGGTTGTTTTGACCTATAAATCCCTACATGGATTGGTCCCAGGCTACCTGACTTAACTCCTTCATCCTTATGTGCCCTCTTGCCCAGTCTGCTCCACTGAGGAGGACCTCCTGATAGTGCCGATGTCAAAGTTGAAGACATCAGGGAACAGTGTATTTGAAGTAGCAGGCCCGGTCCTTTGGAACTCCCTACCCTGCACTTTGAATGGTGTCTCCTTGGTGGAGGCCTTCAAAAGGGACTTGAAAACTTATTTATTTCAGCAAGCATTTGGGGCAGATTGATAACATCTATACTCCACTTTTAGTGCTCTATTAAATGTTTAGGCTTAGTATCAGTTACTACTGCATGATACATGTTTTTCTTAGTCTTCACATAATGAAACCAACTCTGGTCAGAGCCAATATGACTGCAATAAAATGGTATCAATGCAGCCAAATAAAGTGAGATGCTGTTTCAAACTCGAGGAAAGCTGAAAATTTCATTGAAGGGTGAGCAGGTGCAGATATGCAGGGTGCTTTGGGCAGTGTGATATGGGAAGACTATCCACCTACAGAAGTGCAGGGCCTGGCACATTCACTCTTTATGCATTCACTTGTTACACATTCAGTACACATTCACTCTTCACATATTCAATCTTTACACATTCACTCTTTATGCATTTAGTATACATTCACTCTTCACACATTCACTTTTCACATATTCATGGTTCATACATTAACTCTTTACACATTAACTGCTCACACATTCAGTCTTGACACATTTACTCTTTTCTTTTTTTTTATTCTTTTGGTAACCGGGTAAGGCCCACTAGGCCCTAGTGCCTATTTTCAGGGGTGACCTGGGAGCACTGGGGTGGTTAAGAGACTTACTTAGAGTTGCACAGTATGCAAGTGGAGGTTGAGAGAATCAAACCCAGGCTGCTGGATGTAACAAGCTCATTCACAGCTCATTACTATAACCTCTAGGCTATACTGCCAGCCCCATTTTGACCCCAAACTTTCAAGATAGTCATTTTATGAGTGCCCTTTTAAACATGACATGTAGTATTCATAGTATATTGGTTGAAATGTTTCCTTGTATCTCCTGAGTGCTTTCTTCTTCTCCTTGATTTTGGATGATATATTCTTTGTGAACCAGAGTGGTTTCCTTCTCCTTTTTGATTTGCTCACTAGCACGGTGCACTGTGATGTGACTAGTGTTGCTTCCTTCAGTCTTCTCCAGTGTTCTTCCACTTCCCCGTCTGGTCAGCAATCCAGGTTCTGTTTCAGGCAGGTTTTCATTTTGATGAAGTCCACCTTTCTGAGGCCCAGGACCTTCTGTTTAGAGTGACTGACATCTTTGGTCATGTTTATTGTGAAACATACAATCCTTTGGTCACTTAATCCCAGATGGGCTCCCACCTGTACATTTGGGACTCTGTTTTTGTTGGTTAGAACAAAGTCCAGAACTGCTTCCTCTCTGATGGGGATTTCCACCAGTTGACAAAGGTCTACTCCTTGGAGCACCACTAGGAGTTCCTTAATTCTTTGCTAAGCAGCCATGTAGGAGCTCCAATTTACACCTGGTAAATTGAAGTCTCTGACCAGTAATAACTCACCCTTGTTTGCCATCTTATGAATGTTTTCTAGAATTTCCTTGTCTTTTTCTAATTCCTGAGATGGGGGCCTGTGTATCACATCTACTCACATGAGGGCATTGTTTCCAGTTCTGAGAGTAACCCACAGGGCTTCAGCTTCAATGTGGGTCCCCTGGATTTCTGTAGCCTTGATTCCTTCTACTTCATAGATAGCTACACCTCCCCCTTTCTCCCTTCCAGTCCCTTCTCAGTAAGTTGTATCCTGGATTGCAACATCCCAGCTATGGTTCTCATTGAAGCATGTTTATGTCACTGCTACACAGTCTAGGTCTGATTCTGCCATCATAGCAGTAAGGTCTGGTATCTTATTTGCCAGACTATGGGTGTTGGTGCACATTGCCTTCCAACCCATGTTTCCTACCTTATTGCAACATTCAGTCATAACTACTTGTTAAAATAAAAATTCTGGACACAGAATTTACAATAGGTTCAATAGGTTTAATTTATGCACCGTTTAGGGGTTATGCAGACTTTTTGGCAGAAATCACTGAAGGGGTAGTTAAGATCCCAGCTAATAATAATATACTACATTGTGGCTTTAAAGTACTGGTTACTCCAGATATAGATAAAACATCAAATCCATCCAGGAGAGATATATATCATGCTAAGTTAATCCAAATATTTTACAAATTCATGATTTAGTGGATCCCTGGAGATTAATTTATCCTTCTGCACATGAGTTTTCCCATCATGATTAAAAAAAAGAACTTTCTTTCTTCTATTGATTATATGTTTATTTCTAAGTCATTCTTATACATGCAGTAGTCCTCTCAGACCATGCTTTGATACATCTAAATATTAAAATAGAAGCTCCATATAGAGTGGATTATAAAACATGGAGTCTTAACAATGACTTATTAAATTCCCAAGTTTTCATGATGACATTAAAGAAGAAATTAGTGAGTGCTGGTATTATATTTACAATGGGAGCACTCATATTAAAACTTTGGGACTCATAAAAACAGTCCTAAGAGGTATAATTATACCATATCAAGCACAAAAAGTCAAAGAATGCCAAAGTACAAATAGTAGTAAGTAGTAGTAGTAAATCATTTTTATTCAATTAAGAATAAAGGATACATTCAATTGAGCAATGCTCGTTTTCAATGAAGTTCCATATTGTACCAGAAAAAAAGTTCCACATTATACAACAATACACTAGACATACATAATACACCATTAGAAACACATATAATAAAAAAAGCAGAACACTACAAATAAATAATAAAATAAAAACAATCATTCACAAACAATATAAATAAAAGCTTGCTAGCGTTAGATAATTTAATTACAACAGGTCATGACAGAGTTTATTAGGAATGGTACAAACTTAAATTGTAAAAGATGGAAATTAATAATAGAGAAGTGGCCAGTAATATAAAAAAAATTAAAAACTGTGAAGTATATGCAGGACGATAAGTCAGGAAAAATGTTAGCTGCACTATTAAAGAAACAGAAGGAACAGAACATAATATAGAGGATAATGTATTAACATTGATGAACAACCACTCTATCATCACTTCAAGTGGTTGCCATGACAACTTAGAGAAACCTCAAGATCACAGTCTGAGAGGTTTCTAAGTTGTTATGGCAAACTAGCTTAGAATAGAGTGGTTGTTCATCGTGGCCCATACTGTACATTGTCTTTTATAGTATATGGGAATCAGTCCCTTCAATTTAAACTAAAAAAGAACATTTTTAGTTAGAATCCTTACTTTTAAACCCTCACCACCTCTCTCTCCAGGTCTGGCTGTAACCAAGGTGGCCTGTTCAGTAAGGCCAGCAGTTCACAGAATGTTTATGCACAGAGTGTTCCTTGATGTTGTACCATCGATGTGACATACCCATGATAATATAACAACATCAAGATGTCACATTGAGGGTATAACAACCCTAGGAAAATATAGATTTGGGGGGTTTACAATGTTCAACCATACATTATGACAGTATTAGAAGAGACAATGGTAACAGATTTTATAAGGACAAAGAAATCAGTACTGTAATTGTAGAATTTTACAAAAAGATCTGCCAACAAATGTTACCCTTAAATTTAGTAGACTTATCAAACTATCTTGAAAACCCTAACCTACAAAATATTAAGTGTAATGATGCTCTATTCACTTATAATGAAATTAAGAAGGTAATTCATTATATGCCAAAGGAAAAAACATGGTCTGGGTGGTTTTACATCAGAATTCTATACTGCCTTCTCTGAACAGTTGATTTCCTGGAAGGAACAAACATTAAAGAAACTGTTGGATAGCTCGGACCAATGCTTAAGTCTATGGAAGAAGGTAAAGTAATTTTCATTCTGAAAGAAGGTAAAGATTCAGTGAAAACTGACAGTTATAGAAGGATTATGTTGTTAAATACTGATTATTAATTATTTGCAAAATTGATTGTGAAAAAGCTTAAGGAGGTTTTGCTTGAGTCCATCTACCAGGATCAATTTGGATTTATCCAGGGGAGAACAACTGCACAGGCCACAAGAAAGGTTCAAGCATTATTACAGCTGCATAGCAGAGCTATATGATGAATTGCTATTACATAGCAAAGAGAAAGGACTCTGAAAGCACATGACCAGATACCTTAAAGAGGGAATTTCTCCTTCCAAAGCCTTTGACCTGAGGTGTACCCCCTGGGTTGATGCTCTCTCTCCCATGCTGTTTGCAGTATGCTGCCCCTGGGATGCATAATTAGATGGTACAATCTGCGTTTTCACTTCTAGGCTGATGATGCTCAGTTGTACCTGTCTTTTGCAGCCAAGATGCCAGACACAATCAAGGTGCTGAACTTGAGCTTGGCCAAGATTCAGGTCTGGATGTCATCAAGTTGGCTAAGACTTAAAACTGTGAAGATGGAGGTTATGGTGATTGAGCCTAGTTGGTGGTGCGGTGCAGAGCTTCAAAGGATATAGTAGGCCTAGTGCTCCATTCCTTTAGTTTGATCTGCTCCACCAAGGGGAAGAATCTGAGGATCATTCTAGATGTGAGGCTGACATTTCAGTGTCAGGTGTCAGTCGTAGTCTGGAATGGATTTTGCCATCTCAGAAATATTGCCCAGATCAAAGCCTTAATCCTGCTGAATACTTGCCCTCACACATATATGCCTTTGTCACAATCATACTCGACTATTGTAACACTCTTAAGCTTGGGGTGAGTGAAAGTGTCCCACAGCACATGCAGCTGGTGCAGAACCCTGCAGCCAAGTTATTGACAGTCACAGGCCTTCCTAGGTCTTTTCATTTAATTTTATTTTTGCATGACCTGCACTGATTGCTATTTAAGTGGCATATCACCTTCAAGGTTGGTCTTCTGACCTAAAAATCTCTATACCTTCTTAGTCCTGGTTACCTGAGATACTTTCTAAATCCATATCTGACCTCTCATCCTTTCCGCTCCTCCAAGGGTGGCCTCTTTACAGTTCCCAGGGCCAGGTTGAAATCTTCTGGTGATTGGGTATTTTTCACTAATGGGAACTGCCCTATAGAAAAGGCTTGCTTGACCTCTTCTGGAAGCTCATTCAGTTAAGGCCTTTAAGAGGGACCTAAAGTCCTTTTTGTTTCTGGAGTCTTTTAGCCTGGTGTAATTGGTCCCTGAAGAGATGCTGCAGGACTGTATTATTTATTTCAGATGCACTGGCCAAGATATTCAAAGAGGTTGCACCTGGAGCAACTGAGTTGCACCAACACAACCCCAGTAATGCGCCCAAGGGCAATATTCAAAAGGGGCACTTGCACAGTGCAAGTCCCAATGCACCAGGGCACAATGATAATGTATGTGGTTCATCCCCAGGGGCAAACCCATGCATATGCAGCACATCCTGATATTCAGCTGGGTGTGTGTGGCGCATATGCTATCACAGCCCTGACATGCTTTGTATATTGGGGCAGAATGCTGAGCCCCCCCCCCAAAAAGGCTCAAATGGGAGCCACCCACAGGTGGGCCGCTGTAGTGCAGAGCACAACAGAGCAGCCACTAGCAATGGGTGGCACCTTCCCTCTGAACACCATCTACAAGCACCCACATACCACCCTGGAAGACTGGAGGTACCCCCTCCCTCCCTGTAGTGTGATCACCTACAATATGGGTAACTCATCACCATGGCAGTCCAGTGGTAGCACCCCACCTCTCCTGATGCTGCACACCCTGTGCATATATAACCCTGTACATCCCTGGTAGTCTAGTGGTCCCCTCATCCCTCCCATTACCCCAATTGCTCATCATATGGCATGGTCTGCTCCCTGGTGGCCAGCGGTGCACCCCCACCCACACAGGACCCGGCCCACCCAGCTCCCCCATCAGCAGTGGGCAACAACATACCCACCTGCATACCTCCGCAGCTGCTGCCGACTGACAGTTACTTTGTGGTTGCATCTTCCATTGGCTCCGCAGTGTGTGGACCAACGGCTCAGTAGTCTATGCAGTAGTCATCTACTACTCGAACGGCTACTACGGCATGCAGCGCAACGGCTATTGGTCCACACTAGAGTTACAAGTGAGTGCAGCCCATACAGTAGCTGTCAGCTGGGTGGGCAGCTGTGACATATGTGTGGGTATGCTGCTGTCTGCCACTGATGGGGTGGGAGCTTGATGGGCTGGGGCTTCTGTGTGGGTTGGGGTGGTGTGCCACTGGCCACCAGGAGTGGACCATGCCTTATGATCAGTGACTGGGTAAAGGGAGGGGTGGGGGGACCACACCACCAGGATGTAATGATTCACATGTATGGGGAACGAGCATTGAGGTGTGGGGATACTCTGACTGCCAGGGATGGTATACCTCATATTTTAGGAGTTCACACTACAGGGAGGGAGGGGTACCACTAGACTACCAGGGAATATTGTGAATGTTATTTCATGGGTGATTGTGGCTATGGGCAGGTGGGGGTTGACACTAGACTACCAGGGAAGACCTACATACTTCTTGTACAGTGATTGGGGCTATGGGGAGGGGAGGGAGGGAGGGAGCTATCACTGGACTGCCAGGGCATAGGCACAGGTGTTTTCTACAGTGCAGTCCACTACGGGGAGGGTGGGAGGTTACCACACACATCCTCTGGGGGCACTGCATACTGTGCAGGGTGCCAGGTGCAAGTCGCTGCCCTGTCCTGCACAACTCATGCAAAATGGGCCATAATGACATGCAGATGGACCCATTTGCATTGTGCATACATTATGGCTTCATTTGCGTACTGCCAGCTGAATATCAAGAATTTGCACACAGCATAACTCTGTTGCACAGGTACAGGTCCCATTCCTGGTATTCAGCCCTGTCTGCGTTGGATGTACCAGTGCATGATATTTGCACAGTACGCATCATCTGATATATTCAGAGGAGATGTGCCATTGCTTATCTCCTTGGAATATATCCCTGGGTCTCGCCGGCACAACACAGTTGTGCTGCACACCCACTTGCGCCATTGCCAGGTGCATGTTTGAATATCAGGCCCATTGTGTTTTGCACATGTTTATTCTGTATGATTTTTACTTTTTTAATATATCAGTACCATTGTTGTTTTGATGTACTGCTGTCTGAACCCCAGGAAATGGACACTTGACAAATTTATTTATTTATTTATTTAAAAATGTCAGAATTACAAACCTTTGAGTCAAAGACTCATTTCCAAAGGCTCCACATCAAAAAACAGTATACAACATAAAATAGCAGTATAAACAGAACAGTTATGGTACAGAGTGGAGGAACACATTTTATACAGTAATAATACAATAGATTATAACAAATCAGGAGGTCTATACAGATTGTTAGCTAAAACAGGTCCCTGCATTATAGGACCATGTTATTGTCCTAGGTAATATGCAGTCTGGAGATTTAGACTTTGTCATTGTTAATCACATTGACATCGAGGCACAGGTTAGGAAGTATAGGTAAAACCCAGGAGCAGTTATAAAATTCCACAAAACTGTTCATTTCTTGTATAGCCCACCATTTGAAAAAGCTCATCAAGCTTTCAGGTTCTGGCACTGCCTGCTCTTTTTCCATAATCTGAAAATAGGCAGCTATGCTGTCTAGTGTACCTACCCAGTTAACAAAATAAAAACTAAATAAATAAATAAATAACTTGTGCTGGTTGTACAGTCTTATACTGGACTTCTGTTACTGCTAGTTTGGCTGCTATTCTCCTGGCAACCACCCCTGGACTTGTTGCTGCAGAATCCATATCTTCCTCTGTGCTTTCTTTGTACTAGGTCCAGTACCCACAAACAAATCTCCTGTCTTAGGGCATGCACAGCTTAAATCCAACTTAGGCTAACACCATCTGTCATCGAGGCACAGGTTAGGAAGCATAGGGAAAACCAGAAGCAGTTGTAGAATTCAACACAACTGTTTATTTGTAGTAGCAGTAACATAGAAAAAATAAACTTGCTCAGAGTAACTATGTACAAAGAAATAAAATAAAATCTTTCTTCAGTCTCTGTGTCCCTTATTATTCTAAAATTCCTTTGCAGTTCAAGTTTAGCTCTTTTATAAATCTTTTCAACCCCCATCCTTAGCAAACATCCTGTCCTTGTAGGTTTCAGGCAGGATGGACAGAATATGCTTGCTGAGGCCCCCCCAGCTTTTGCAAAAGGCTCAACATTTGCACTCAAATAACCTTGAGTTTATGCAGCATCTCAAAATATAAACATATACATTTCAACAGTAATACTATATATTTTACAAACACAAGGGATCCCAATATCAGTTTCATTCCATACATTGATTTGCATATAATTTTAGATCAGCTGACATAGATCTGCAAAGGAGGAAAAAACAGACAGCGAGGGGGAAAACTGAGAGACAGTGAGATGGAAAGAATTGCAAGACTGTTCAGGTTTATCAAGTACAAGGTGTCACAGGAAAATTTGGTTGCACAACCAGACAGAGAAGTGACAGAAAAGGAAAGAATACAGATCCTTGGATTTATATACTTTCTCCAAAACAAATGGGACAGGGTCCTATTCCACCCTGTCACACACATTAGAGATAATACTACTGACTGCTGCGCAGTGATTGTAGCGTGGGTGAGTAGGCTGTACGGTAAGCCTATTCTATTATGAGCATGTGCAGGTGCTGGAGGTGAGGAGTCGGCTCCTGAGGGTCACCGTGAAAGTGGCAAGCTTGGGGTGGCAGGTGACCGATGCAGGCAGGGAGCTGAACCAGGTAGGAGTCCTGATGAAAAATGATCTCTGTGCTAGGGTTGTTCTGACCCTTGAGACCACCACTGATGCTGTATTAGAACTGCAGGTGTTTGGGGGTCACGTGATGCAGCGAGCCTGAAGAGACGCCTTTTTATCCTCTCCTGTCTACCGCCATAAGAATCCGTATTTAAACATTCTATTTTAATTGTCTGAGTATAAAAAAGGTAACTGAAGGGTGTACAAACGTCTGGATTATCACATTTGAGTGTTATTCAGGAGATGGAGGTTGAAATGAGGAAAACACAGCCGAAACATACTCTGCCTGCCATGCCTGAAAAAGCTCCCAAAAAACAAAGGGCTAACACTGTTCCTGGGCCATCCACACCACAGCAGAGCTCCGAGCAAGACCCATTAACGTTGTTTGGCTTTTTGGCTGAATTTCATCCCTTTAAGGAGGAATTAAAAAACACATTACTTCTGAAATAAAATCAGTTTCACAACGATAGAAGATATTGCCTTGAGAACGTCCGACAGTGAGGTACGAATCACATCCCTTGAGAAAAGAGCAGATAAAATCGACCCTGAAGTGGTGAATATCAAATAAAAGCTGGCAAAGATGGAGCTCAAGTTAGAGGATTTAGAGGGTCGTAGCCACAGAAACAATGCGGTAATTATTGGCCTTCCTGAAGCTGAAGAAGGACATGACTTGGTATTATTTGTGCAAAAGTTTATGGAAAAAATAGTTGGTCCTTCACCTTATGGGTCACGGTATATTATAGAGCGTGCCCACAGGGCACTTAGACCAACTCCCCCATCTGGGGCTCCCCCGTCCCTCAATCTTTTGCTTCTTGAATTACTTGGAGAAGCAACATTTTTTTATTAAAGTAAGAGAGAGATTCAAGACCTTCAGTGGGAGGGAGTAAAAATCCGTGTTGCCCAAGATTTGCCATTAACGGTACGCCAACGTAGATCCTCTTTTCATCCTCTGGTTACCAAAATAATCGCGGCTGGAATTAAGTTTAAAATGATATATCCAGCCAAATTGCAGTAGTAATCTCTGGAGCCTGCCATTCATATGAAGATTCAGAGATGGCGAACAAAGGTTTGAAAGCGGCTATGCCAGAATTATTTAAGAATGTCTGATGGAGGACTACTGAATCGTTGGAGAAATCGGTGGAGTAAAAGATCAAAGAAATGTAGACTGGTTATTTTTGTTTGAAAATAGTTGGAATCAAAGTACCGATTCATTCAAGAGGACTTGTGTGATGGTTAGAACATTTCTTCTACGTCCTTTAGTAAATATCTAAGAATGGGTCTGAAGAAGGGGTGCATCAGGGAGAAACGCTCATGTTATGTTATAAAAATGTAAAATTCCAAGGTGAGAACAGGAGTTAAGGTATAACAGAGTTAGAATTTTAGTTGTCATACCTCTAAAGGGTGATTTACTAAGGAGGTTTCGATTATAGGAGTGGGGATGAAAGCAGTACATAGGCGAGATGCAAAAGCCTCGTTTACTAAGAATGTATCATTTAGGAATAAAAAATTGTAACTCCTAGTAAGCACTCAGTAATAAAATGTAGTAATTAATTATTTTAAAGAAGAGGAGACATATACGATTGATGTTGAAGAACGATTTCAAAAGTTAACACCGCATTACAGCTTATGTAGTAGTCAGGAAAGAAAGAGGACGTGGTGTTTCCTTGTAATGAGCAGAAGTTTTGTCCCTTCTTCTGCTGGTCTTCCTCCTCGCATTTTCAGCCAGTTTAATGTAGTTACTGAAATATCTAGGTAGGGATGCAGTAACGTTGTGCTTCCACAGGAGAGAGGTGTTGCCTTTGTTTATTGTCTAGTCAACTAAATTACTGAGTAGTGCAATAAGGCGATTGTAGCTAAGGGGTTTAACAATGTAGCAGTAATAGGACACATGTTTCTTTTGGAGACGCGGGTTAGTAGATCGGGTTGCTACAGTGTTTAAGTTTTGAGACACTTAACTAAAAGAAATTATCAAGTCAGAAAGCCTTAGTAGTATCCAGGATGGACTGGTCTGTGAGATTTTGTCAGCTGGGGGAATTGTCTCAAGCATAGCTAAGGCTTTAGCCTTATAGTTAGCACTTGATTTGTTTCCCTTCTTTTATAGCACCTGTTTCCGGATTTTGTGTTAGAGCACATATAAGCGGACAGTATGATATAATGGGAGATTTCCATTTTATAGGAGCCCTCTTAAGCTTTGTATCTGGTAGCGAGTGTCAAATTTTGAACTTAAGACTTATTATATAGCTTGAATGATTCAAAAGAGATTATATATACCTTGCTAGTGGGATGGCTGGATTTGACATAATATGGGGCATTTGGGGGAGAGAATATGGTGAGTGGGCGGGAGGGGAAAGGCAAGGAAGTGGTGTGCTGCAAAAATGATTCACAGGATAGAAAGGGAGGTTGGAGGTCTGGGGGCATGGGGATATTCAAGGGATTAGTGGTTCGGGGTTTTTTTTTGGTGCAATTTTTTTCTTTCTTGTTTAATAGGATTTAGGAGTGGGTAGTGGGGTAGGGAAGAGTTAGAGTGGGGTTTAGGGGCTCCACAGTCCAGTGCAACAAAACATCTTAAGGGTTCAAAATTAACAGGGTTCAGTTTTAGAGTAGGTTCAATTTGTGATTAGGTAGGATGGCTAATGATGTGTATATTTCCACATGGAATGATAAAGGGGTCCGACAGAAAATGAAACAATATAAAGTTTTGAAACATCTAAACGTCTTAAATTTAATATTTCCTTTATTCAGAAATCACATTTATTAGATTCTGAGGCCATTCAGATGAGAAGACTTCAAATAGGGCAGGTTTTCTCTGCTCAAGGTACCTCCAATAGTTGTGGAGTTTTGATTCTCCTGAATAGGAATATCCCATTTACTCCCACTCAGGTGATTAAAGACCCACAGGGCAGATTTTTATTAGTTAAAGGTATTCTTTATTCCAAAGAAATATTACTCGGGAGCATTTATAGTCCTAATAAGGAAGATCCTCTTTTTTATATGTAACTGTTAAACATTATGCTCCCATTATTACCTGCGTCCATAATTTTGGGGGGTGATCTTAACTTGGTGTTGGACTCAGGTAAAGACCATACTAGCAATACTTCAGGAAGACCTTCCCCTGCCCAGCGTGCTGTACATGATCTAATGGACCACCTGGGGCTTTGTGATGTATGGAGAGTATTACATCCAGAAGCTAGGGAGTATACCTTCATATCCCCGGTCCATGGATCCTCGTCTCACATTGATTACTTATTGTTGTCACAACAATCCTGCCTGGGGTAATATTCTCTTCTATTCAACCGGGACCCCCTTCAGATCATTCAATGGTGCAGGTTAGGTTGTCTTTCCCTTTTATTCCCAAACGTCAAACTCGATGGAAGTTGAATGATCAATTACTCAAGGATTCCAAAACAGCTGAGTGCATTGAGGAGCATATCACACAATATTTTGAAATAAATTCTACACAGGATATTAAACCTGATATTGTGTGGTGTGCCTTTAAAGCTTAGCTACATGGTATCTTAATTGGTTTGGCATACAGCAGGAAAAAAAAACAGGAGTTAAAACAGAAGACTCTGTTATCCCAGATTAGACTATTAGAAGCGGATATACATCCGCAATCAACAGATGAGGTCAAACAGAAATTAACAAAATTGAAGGATGCTTACATTGGCATTCTCAATGAGAAGCCGGAGTTTGCAATTTTATGTGCAAAAGCCTCATATGTAGATCATGGAGAAAAAGCAGGGAAGCTATTGGCACAGCGAATTAAACAACAGGAATCAGCCCGTTTTATTCCCCCAATCCATTCTAGTTTGGATGGATCTTTAAAATCCTCGCCTCAGGAAATAATCTTGGAATTTACCAGGTATTACAAGCAATTATATAGTGTTATGGAAAATCCTCCCTCTAAATCATCTCTCCTTCTTTACTTAAAAGAGGCTCAATTGCCTGCGCTCTCTGAAACCCAGAAAATGAACTTAGCGGCGCCAATCTGATCACTAGAAATAGAGGAAGTAATTCAGGGGTTACCTTCAGATAAAACCCCAGGACCTGATGGGTTTTCGTCTAATTTTTAGAAACACTTTAAGGAACTGATTATCCCACATCTACTCTCTCTATATCAGTTCATATTATCTGGTACGCAAATGGATCCTACATTATTTGAGGCTCTAATAGTTCTTTTACCAAAACCCGGTAAGAACTTAGAATTAGTGGAAAGTTACAGACCCATTTCTCTACTAAATCAGGATATTAAGATACTAACTAAGATTTTGGCGGATAGGCTTAGTTTAATCCTTCCAAATTTGATAAGCCCACAACAGGTAGGATTTATGAGGGGAAGATCCTCCATAGATCACTTGTGCACCCTTTCTCATGTTCTCTCTGTGTCTAGGGATGCCTCCTTTCCAGTAGCGTTGGTATCCCTGGACGCAGAAAAAGCCTTCGATAGAGTTAATTGGAATTCTTTGATTCAAACTTTGAACGCCTTTGGCTTTCCACAACAATTTTTGGACTGGATCAAAGCCCTCTATCAAAATCCTTCTGCCAAAATTTTGGATAATGGTGTTATTTTGGATTCTTTTTCCTTAGATTCTGGTACTAGGCAGGGCTGTCCTCTTCCCCCCTACTTTTTAATCTTTACTTAGAGCCATTAATTCCCAAACTGTCTTTAAGTCCACAGGTACAAGGTATTACAATCCTAGATACTGATATTAAAGTTTCTGCCTATGCCGATGACTTACTGTTGCAGCTCTCATACCCAGAGGCCTCTATTCCTGTCATGTTAAATCTCATAGAGGAATACAGTAAGCTCTCTAATTACAAGCTTAATATTGGTAAGTTTCTTGTATTCCCTTTGAATCACAGAGTTTTTAAGCATAGTATTACTGCCTTGGGCCTGTCATGGGCAAAAGAATCCTTATGCTATCGTGGTATTGAATTAACCAGAACTACACAGCTTTCCATCAAGAAGAGCCTGGACTCATTGTTAATGATAGTTTTGCAGGATTTGAAACTATGGACGACTCTTCCCATTTCTTTGTGGGGGAAGAATAAATTTAGTTAAAATGAACGTACTCCCCAGACTGCTTTACCCTCTTCATTTATTGAATATTTATCTACCTGGATTGTGGTTCAAAAAGGTGCAAACCCTAATAATGAAATTTATCTGGGTCAAAAAACAACCAAGATTAGCATATCATAAGCTAGCGGCTTCTAAACTCAAAGGGGAATTAAGACTACCTCATTTCAGTTTGTATTATTGGGCTAGTCAAGCTTCCAAATATCTTCAGTGGTTGGTTCCAAATTCACCGCTTGCTCTTTCTCCATGATTGAAAATTGAATCGGAAATGATCCGTTCATGTAATATAGATCCCTCCACATTGTTATTCTTAAAGGTATCAGATTTGCCAAAAAAGCTAAAAGGTACTACCATAGAAATGTCCATCAGAATCCATTCACAGTTATGTGGATTTTTAAAATACAAACAATATGCAGATCTCTCGCAATCGATTTGGAATTCTCCAGCCTTTAGAATAGATAATAAATTACTATCATCTACATGGCTATCACACTTAGGGAAGGGGAAACTGTCCTTGTTTGTGAAAGATGATGGAACATGGTTATCTTTAGAAGAGCTTGTATTGAAATTTAGGTTACGGCCAAAGGACCACTTCAGAATTCTTCAATTAAGACATCTTTTGGTTAAAAAATTCGAAAGGACAGCTCCCATATTATCAAAGTATTCTTTTCACTGTGACCTATGTCCCCTAATTACTTCCACAAAGGTAATTTCCAAAGTATACACTTTTTTATATGATTGGCATTTTCCTGAGGCTTTTGGACCTTCAAGTTACTGGTCTGAACTTTTCCACAATGGAATATAGATTGGCGGTCCTATGGAGTAATTGTCACCATTTTGTAGCTCAAGACAGGTTACGGTTGATGCAATTTAATATATTGCATAATCTTTATTATTCCCCTCAAAAATTGGTGGCTTGAGGAGTAATAACCTCCAATCTATGTACCAGGTGCTCACAGAGTGAAGGTACTCTGTTACACATTTTCTAGGAATGTCCCAAGATAGCTCCTCTCTGGAGAATGATACAAGGCCTAGTAGATCCATTGTTGGGACTGTCCAATTTATTCTCACCTGAGATATTCCTTCTCGGGGACTATTCTCAGATAACTGTGAATACCCGTAAATATCACATAGCTATGATTTCTATGTCTATGAAAAAAATGGTCCTTAAATATTGGAAAAATGCTCAGTCGTGCCTCTACTCTGAATGGCTTAATGAGTTTTTAGCAAATCTTAGAACAGAAAAATGATTATTTCTAGTTTAAATAATAATAATGTGAAATACCAAAAGATATGGGCTCCTTTACATATGCTATATTCTACCTAACATGTAAGATGTGTCTTAAATATAGAATTTTGTACCATTGTATAGCGGGACTGTGGGGGAGGGGAATGGGGTGGCAGGGTGAGAGGGAGGGGGGTATGGGATCATGTATGTTGATTTGTTTTTGACCACAAGTTTTCCTGTATAATCATGATCCTGTCCATTGTAAAATGTAAAAGGTCAATAAACTTTATATTGAAAAAAAAAAGAACTGCAGGTGTTTACCATGTGCATATAGGTAATTAGGGATGCTGAAACTCCAGGGGATGTTAGTCCTAGGAAGGATTTTTTGACCATGAGGCAAGACTGATACTGAAGCCTCTCCTCAAAATTGAGGATCTGGGTGAGAGTAGAGGGTGCATGTATGCATTGTATGGCTCACACTAGACATGAGCCAGCAGGAGCAGCAGCAGCAGCCAGTTTCTGACCATTTTTATTTTGTTGATAGCCGTGACATCTGCAGTGGTATAGACCAGCAGTCCATAGTCAATCGGGGACATGACGGATGAGGTGAAGACTAGCCTCAATGCTTCTGGAGGTAGACAGTCCTTATGATGATATAGGAGGTCGATGTGCATATTAGCTGTAGATGTGCATGTGCTGATGTGTGCCTGGAAGGTGAGAGCAGGGTCAAAAGTAACCCTCAGGTATTTATAGGATAAGATCTGTTCTAGGGGTGGAGGGAACTGGAGAAAATTTGGAGGGGTGAATTTTTTAGTTTGCTCTGGTGATGTGCAAATAGCATGGACTTTGTTTCTTTTCAGGTTAATGACTAGCTTACTCTCATTGAACCAGTGCTCAGCCAGGCTGAATGAGTGCTGAAGCAAGGCCTGCAGGCTGGAGGGGTTTGTGTGGGAGGCACAGAGGACGGTGTCATCTGCGTATAGTAAGATTTTTCTGGGGCATGAGGAGAGGAGGGCATTAAGAAACAGACTAAAGAGTAATGGCCCCAGAAAGGAGTCATGTGGGACTCCAGAGTGTGGGTGGGTGCAGCATAGCATAGTGTTAATCCTGATGCATTGAGTCCGGGACGCAGGTAGCTAGAGAACCAGTCAAGAGGCCCTTGAGAGAAACCAATTTGTATGAGGGTGTCAAGCAGGAGGGGGTGATGGACCATGTTGAAAGCCTTGGATATGTCTAAAAACACAGCTCCTACCAGTTGTCCCTTGTCAAGCACAGAGTGTATATAGTTTGAAAATTCCAGGAGTGTCATGGTGATGCTATGCCCAGAGCGGAATTCATGCTGCTGATTACAGAGTAGGTTGTGGATGTCTAGGTAGGTTGTCAGCTGGTCTGCCACTACCTTTTCTAGTGCTTTGGGGGGGGAGAATGGAAATTGGTCGGTAATTCCCAGGAGATAGGTGATCCCTTCCTTTGTGGATGGGCATCACAACCATGTTTTCCACTGTTTTGGAAACTGGCCAAGGCAAAGGGAGTGATTTAATAAAACAGTAAGGGGGAGAGCAATATGTCCAGAGTCATGCGGAGGAGTTTTGTATCCAGTGGGTCTTTTAAGGGGCTGGACCCTTTTAGGGTCTTGGCTAGGTAAGGCTCTGCTTCCTGTGGGGTGATTGCCCGGAGGTAGAAAGGTGGGCATGGGAGGCTGGGGGGGATCTGAGGTGGGTATGGAGTTGAAAAAATGATGGGGATGTACAGAGCTTAGATCCATGAAGCTGGTATTGAGTGTGTTTGCAATTTTCTTTGGGTCAGTGGTAATCAAGCCATTTTATTGCAATCTGTGAAGGGGGTGGGGTCCGCGATTTGCCATTTAGTGTTTTTATGTTATCCCAGAATTTTCTGGATAACCCCCAGGAGGTGGTAAGTGTGGCCCTAAAATGTTCGCCTTTTGCCTGGCAAATGGCCCAGGTGCATCTGTTCCATTCTGTTTGATAGGTCTGTCTGTCAGCAGGTTTTCCTGAGTCTCTGGCTTTATGCCACAGATTGTATCTGTTTTTCAGCTGCTGGATGAGAGATGGTGTTATCCATGGTGCATTTTGCCACTTGGTGTAGGTCTTTTTTAGGGGGGGGCAAAGGTGCTTCAGGCTAGGGTGCAGGAGCTGTGGAAGTAGTCTAGAGCTATATTCATGCTAGTAGCCTGGTATATCTGCAGGCTGTAGGCTGCAGACTCTGTACAATAAGATTGTCCGCTTTGCCACCTTGTCTCACCCTATGACTCACCACTGCGAGGCCCAATCCAGGCTCAGGTGGCCATCGCTAGATGCTCGTCTAGCTTACCCTTCCCTCTGCCTTACATACAAGATACTTGGTCCCTCTCCCCCAGCCTGGTTGGGCTTGTCAGGGCAAAACCCAACCCATGGTGCCTCGCTCATCAGGCCAATCTCTCCTCGAGATCCTAAGATTAGGACCAAAGCGGGTCTGAGTCCGCTGCGTACCGCCCCTTCCACCTGGAACAACCTCCTTGGCGGTCCGGGAGGCGGAGACTGTTTCTAGCTTCAGTCGCTGCTGAAGGGACACCTGCTCAATAGAGCATATGTCTATGCCATAGTACCTGACCTAGCTCAGCCTCTCAAGCAGCTCACTTGACCTCCTAACAGCCATCCTGGCAGGACATCTGGTCCTCTTCTCTTAGAAGGGTGCACTAGGTCCTAACTGTCCCCTTCCAACCCTGTGTACATATCAGCTAACCCTAGGTCTACAGACGCTGCCCACTACCTCCTGCGGACCTGGTATCTAACCTACTACTTAGGATGTTTAAGGCTTAATGTGCTCATTATTTGTTACCTTCATGCTCTCCATTCTTTTGCATCTGCAAAGATATGTACTCCTACTTTTAAAATATTATTCCACTCTCCAGTCTGTACTGAACTGTTACCTGTATGTTGTTGTTGCACCCGGGTCGCCCCTGAAAAAGGGACCTCTATGGGCCCAGTGGGCCTACCCGGTCATCAAAATTCAATAAATAAATAAATAAATAAATATCGGTGACCAGTCCCAGCCGGCAGGGTTTTCATTGAATTTGGTGAGGCTCCCAGGATAAAGGGGGTATCGGAGAGAGGTAGTGGGTGCAGGGGCATGTTGCTTGCCTGACCATGTAAAGATTACTGGGGAGTGGTCACTGAGGGAGTCTGGTTGGACCACAATGTCCTTGATTCTATGGGCTCAGCTGGAGAGAATGATTCTTAACTCAGCTCATTCTTTATTCATAAAAAGTGCCATGATATCCAGCAAAGTGTGTGTACCAGTGATTGAATGTATCTAGTAGGCTGGGTCACCAACTGATGGAGGTCTAGTGCTGTGAGAGCACCTTTGGAGGTGGAGGTTGTGTTGGAAAGCCAATTAAGGTTGAGGTCTCCCAGAAATGATGTGTTCAGATTGATGTGGGAGGCTGGCAATGTATTCTGTGAATGTGTGTAGTGCATGGGACTGCTTGCATGGTGAGATGTAAGCCACGGTGATTATGAGGGGGGGCCTTGGATGGGACAGGTGTGATCTTTAATTATATGGCTTGGGCTCCAGGGCTGGTGGTGGTATACCTTGGGCAAGTAAGTAGTGCTGCAAATATATTGCACAGTCACCACCGCGTTTACCCACTCTATCCAGTTGCTAAAGTGAGTAACCTTGAAAAGATATGAAAGAGTCGGGGGTGGACTTGGAGAGCCAAGTCTCAACCAGTGCGAGGATGTCAGGCTGGTTCATGGTGATCCAGCATTGGAGTGCAGCTGTTTTTTTTTATAGAACGTAAATATATGTAACTTACATTTTACTTACTCAGAGGTAATGGATGTGACTGCAATGGGCAGTCCTGAATTACTGGGTTGGGGTCTTAGATTGTTATGGATAGACTAGCTGTGTTGATTTGCCAATTTATATTTTCTGGGGGGGATTTCTGTCATAGGAATAGTGAGCATCATAGGTGTTTCCACTGATTGATATATGAATGGTGGTACCTCCTTGTGTGGTGCATCAGACTAATACATAGGCCCACCACTACTATTTCTGAAGATAGAAATAATTTATTTTGTGGTTGTGTAAAGAATTCTTCCTAACAATAGGGTGTGGGGGTTGATTATCAGACTACCAGACCCTGAACCTGCTTTCCATCATATAGGTATGGAATAATATGGGTGGTGGGGAAATTTGTGGAAACCCTGCTTAAAGAAAGACTTATACAATATCTGGAATCCAGTGGATTGCAAGATTGCAGGCAGCATGGATTCATGGGGGAAGTTAAGACAAAGAAATCTGATGGCTTTCTTTGAATGAGTGACCAGGGAAATCGATCAGGGGAAGACAGAAGACATGGTGAATCTGGACTTCAGAAAGGCCAGGGGTGGGATCCAAAGTGGTAAATTGGGTTAGAAACTTCTTAACATATAGGAGGGAGAGGGTAGTGGTAAATGGCATTCACTTGAATGATGGAGGAGTGACTAGTGGGGTAACATAGGGCTCAGTACTGGGACCAGTCCTCTTCAGTGTCTGTGTAAGTGACATTACTAAAGAACTGGAAGGAATGTTATGCCTTTTTACAGATGATCTTAAAATCTGTAATTTGGTAGACATTTAGGAGAGGATTGAGAGAATGAGCAAAGATCTGGGGAAACTTGTGGAGTGATCTAAAGCATGGCAGTTGGGGTTCAGTTCTAAAAAGTGCAACATTATGAACCAATGGCATAGGAACAGAGGTGTTGTATCCAAGGTGGGAGGTACTAATAGTCTTTAAACAACAAAAGGACCTTGGGTTTATCATATCTGACAACCTCAAGATGAAAATGAAAAGGAGGTAACCGCGCCAAGGACAGCAGCGCCACAACCTAAATAATACTCAGTAAAAGTTTGTGGTGCCACAGAGGATTGACACCAAGGGCTATGAATACACTTTGTGCTTCTTAGTAAATAAGTGTAACTTAGAGGTAAAGGACTCACCCGACTGCTCTTCACTCTCAATAAGTGGTATTTTAATTCAAAAACAACAAAAGTCTTGACTGGCGAAATGCATCAGGTGACCGACGTCATACGTAGGCAGTGGGTGGAGGAATGAGAAAGCAACCTAGGCACTGCTTGGTTTGTTGTGTTCTCATGGATTTTATGGATTTTTCTGTTTTTGAATAAAATACCACTTATTGAGAATGAATAGCAGTTGGGTGAGTCTTTTACCTCCAAGTTACACTTATTTACTAAGAAGCACAAAGTGTATTCAGAGCCCTTGGCAGGTGTCGATCCCCTGTGGCACCACAAACTTTTGCGGTCAGCCTCAACATGGCAGGATAGTATGACAAAGCAGTGGCAGATAGGGCTGGTGGGATGTTGTGGTACATAGGGAAGAGTATGTCCACCAGTAGGAGGGAGGTTGTGTTGCCAATGTATGACTTACTGGTGAAATCCCACCTGGAATACTGTGTCCTGTTTTGGTGGCCACACCTCAGAAAATACATAGACAGGGTAGAAGCAATCCATAAGAAGGCAACTAAAATGATGCTAGGGCTGCAAGTGAAGCTCTATGAGGAGAGACTAAGGGCTATCAGCATGTATATCATGAAAGAGAGGAGAGCAAGAGGTGACATGATTGAGACCTCTAAGTACCTCACAGGGGTGAACAGGATGCAGGAACACAGGGCTGCAGAGGAACCAGGAGGAATGTTTCTTTTAAATGAGAAGGAGCAATAGGACCAGGGAGCATGTAATGAAACTGGAGGAGGAGTTCAGGAAAGATGTGAGGAAATATTTGCTCACTGAAAGTTTGGGGGACACCTGGAACAGACTGCCAGTAGAAGTGGTGGAGACAAAAACAGTGGTGGGCTTTAAGCATGTGTGGGATAGACATAGTGGTGTACTAAAAAATGGATAGGGTGGAAGGAAGGTTGCTGGAGACCAGTTAGGTCTGTGGAGACAGATTAGGTTGGGATTATCTGGCCAGACTGGATGAGCCAAGCGGTCCTTTTCTGCTGAAACATTCTATGCTTCTATTAGGTAGTCTCATGGGAGTGGCTTAATGATAGAAAAGAGGGTGCCAGGATGCCCTTGAGAAGCTTTTGGTTTGAGTTGGCAAGGACCTTGTGCCTATCAGCTGTCATTGGATCCAAACTTGTAAGACAAGATCAACTCAACACCTAGCCACCTGGCAACTTCAAAGGGCAGGCCCCAGACTTCAGTGCAGATCCTAGGTAAGGAATCTTATGCACTTAAGTTTAGATTGCTGGTGATTAGAAGGGCCATGTGAGGGAAAACACTGGGAGACTGTGGAGACCCTGATGGACTTTCCCTTAAGTGGAACATCTTTCAAGCTTGTGGCACAGGTGGGGTCCCCCAGAAGACAGGGTTCACTTTAAGGGGGGCACTTGTAGTCCTGTGTCTGAGTAATGCTGCCAGCAGATCTGCCAAAGAAGGGAGACCTGGTGAGAGATACAAGACTGCTAAATAAGGTAGGAGATATGCCTACCTTGTGTTTATGGAACTCTAAAGCCTGGGACAGATAATGTAACTGCTGCCACTGGTAGTGGGGTTGGGCAACTGACTGCTGCCAGTTGGCATGCTGGAGTATACTACCGCACTGTTCACAGCACACCATCCAGTGATTACTGTAGTACAGCTGTGATGTGAGGCATCCATGAAATGGTAAACTCCTGCCTTAAGAGGGGAGACTAACCTGGCATTAAGCAGGTGCCCTCAGGATCAGGGGACCCATGGATCCCATAATAGAGAACTGAGTACTGTTCCTTGCTTATTGAGCCCAATCTATGAAGCACCCTAGTCTGAGAAAAAAAGTAGCCCCCATAGCAAACCTGATGCAAAAGTGTCCAAGGAATGTAAATTGCATGGTCATGAATGAATAGTCACACCAGCAGTGGGTGCCTCCTGGACCCCTTGTAGCTGACCAGGCACTGCACACCAATGTATGAGCAACCTGTCAGATTATTAAATCCATAGCATAGTGGGAGAATTATGAATGCCACAAAGTAGATCAGACTCTTACCAAAAGTATTTCCTCACCAACTGGTATGCAATGATTCTAATTTTAATGGGAACACAGGGCATTGCATGTCTCCAAATATGTGAGAAAGGCACAATCTTTTCAATAAAGGAGCTTTAATGGCCCAGAAATAATTCCAGGGTCAGGACCAAACCTGCTTGTTCATTGCCAATCTGGTGAGCTACCTGGGACCATTTCTCCCCACTGCAGTTGCTGACAAACCAGTAAAAGCATGACCACTGTTTAATTCACTCTATCCATGTGATTTGTACCTGTCAATGTACTCAGTTCATGGCTAGAGACATGGGATGTATAGTGACTCTGTATGATGTTGAAGGGGTCCTTCAGTGAGCATACCATTTAAAAAAAATATATACTTTATTGAAATGTTGACAAGAGTACAATAACGACAGAAACACAACAGCCATAAACAGTAGTAACACCCATAAAACATACTGCACTCCTCACGCCCATCATTCCACCTGGATTCGACCCCCCCCCAAAAAAAACTACAGAGGTACACATGTATTGCAGTAAAGATATAATACTGCATTCCGTGGATTACCAGCCTATTAAAAGAATGTTTCCAAAAGAGATTAGTTTGTACATTAAAACATTTACTTTTGTTTTGATTACTGCTTCCACAGCATGGGCTGGGGGTCGGTTTTTATAGACATTTATAGGAATGTTTATGTGGATATTTTTTTTTGAGGTATGGCAACTAGTGCATTTTATCTTTTTCCAGTATGAACATGGATGCCAGAAATGTTTTATTTTTCTTCAAAACTTTCTGGCAGGCATGGATATGAGGGCTGCACTGCATCCAGCTTGGCATAAAAGTGCCAGCTACAGGGTTGTTATCCTATAAGGACATTGGTCCTGACCAGTCAAGACACAGAATTCCTTTTAACCATTCTATAAATGGCAAATAACATGGCTTTTGTTCTTCTGACGTTTAATACTAGCTTATTCCTTAGCAGCCGCATCTCCAGCTGATTTACAAGCAGTGCATTATGACCTTAGATAGGGAGAAAGCAACAGAAAGAGATGAAATCTTCAGGAACAAAGATCCTGTTTTCATTCAAATGGCCTCAGTAATAAATAATAGAGAGAAGGAATACATAACCAAAGCGAAAGACAAACTGAAATGTGTCTAACTATTATGTTTTGTTAAATTTCTCCTGAAGGTGTCAGCTGCTCTTTCATATTTGGTTCTGATTCTCACCCTCCCTCCTGCTACCAGAATGTGTACGGAATCAGCTGTTACCACCCAGTATGCTTTTCCTGGTAAAACTTTTAAAATATATAAATAAAGGAATCATACTTTGTATCATGAATGCATTGTTTCATAGGATTTGGGGAATTCATAGTACACTTATTATGAAATTGTGCAGCTTACCATAACACTAGTCTCATGTCAGAAATGCAACAGTTTGGAAGATTGTTGGGACAGTTCAATGCTTTTGAAATGCAGACAAAAGAATAAACAGTACTTAACATGTGATACCTAAAAGACTAATAACGTGACAACAGCAAAAATCTAGAAAGCATTAAAGTAAATATAATAATTGCTTTGAACGCTCTGATTTCAAGCAATTTATTACCGTCTGAAGCTTCTGCAGGCTTTGAAGTAAGATTAGGAATAGGTTGGGAGAAAGTTGAAAATGTAGTAAAATGATTAAAGGCACAACACTGAAGCATTTGTAGATGACACTGTGCTGGATGTTAAATTGTCTGACATAAAATTCCAAAAGGTTGTTTAGGAAAGAGGTTTGGTTTATATTCTATTTTAACTGAAATATTTGAATAGTTTTGTACTTGAAATTATTTACCTGTGTTAAAAATTACTACTTTGAGTTAGAACTGTTACTTGGGCTGTGATATTGTAACTATTGGGACTTGTGGGAACACTTGTTTGGCAGTGACAATCAGAGTGAAATTTAATGTGATGTTTGCCTGGTTTTCTTAAATACTGAAAAGCCACTGGGGGTTGGGATTGAAGAGCTGTGCATTTCTGTTTGTGACTGAAATTTGAAGCAACAGGAACTGTTGGGCCTGTGACATCATATGGTACCTGATGTCTGCAAACACACACTGTTAGCAGGACTGGACACACACTGGATTGTATGTGTTTGTGAGACTTGGGAACATTATTGGTGGGGTTGAAATAGGGTTCATAAACAACTGCAGTCAGTATAGAGAGAGAGAGATGGTATTCCAGGGGGAAGGGACTGAGAAAAGGGGTGTGTGCCATTATGAAAAGAGAGGGACAAACAGGGTCATCACATTCCACCATGGCAGGCATCTTCGGAAAGGTTGCAGGCTGCACAGGCTGTGGAGTGGCAATAATTCTCAATTAGGCCTGGAGAGAGGGAGGCTGCCCACTCTGTAGATAGCTATCTCATATCAGGAGTGAATTATATTGGTTAAGGAGTAAGCTGGGGGAGTTGGCGTGTGTCCAAGGATAAGGGGTGTAGATATGGGCGGCAGAAGGGTGGGGCTGAGGGAAGGCTGGGGCAACTCTCAGAAATTGCAGGATGTTATGTTACACCAAGCAGGAGGGGGGAGATTAGGGATAGAGGACCCTTAGATAGGGATGTTGATGCTAAGGGGAAAACTTATGGGGTAAACATTCTGAATATAAAGAGAGTGGAGGGGGAAGAGTCAGGTGGGGCTGTTGTGGGGAAGCCTAGAAGACCAGACTATGGGAAGGGAGCTCCTAAGGAGAAGAGGCCAAGAGGGGAGGAAAAGGGGCAGTTTAGAGGGGCAGTCAGGGGGAAACTCAGGTTACTTGATGGAGGCTGGCATAGAGTGTTACAATAAATTTGAGCTACTATGCAACCTAGAGGGGGAGGAAGGGGTTGGTGGAAATGAAGAAACTGATACAGGGGCCGGGGGGGAGAGAGTCTGATACCCATAGGGCATCACAGACTGGCAATGGAAAGGATAGAAATAGTCCCAGAGGGAGAAGGGGAAATGTAAATGTTAAGCAGATGGGGGAGATGCAACATATTGCAGACATGAGGGAGGAGAGCACGATTGGAGAGAAACTGGGAGACAAGGAGGAGGGGGAGGGGCCCCCCATCAGGAGGGGGGTCTGTACCAAGGATGGGTCCCTAGGTTAAGGGGACCCACAGAGGGCCTCTGTAGGCAGGGGTACTATTACAAGGGAGGAGGATGGTGGTGTGGGTGAAGGGGAAACCATCAGGGCCAGGATAAATGGTTCTGATAAAAGAGGGTTAAGGGGACACCTATTCGGGGGGGTCTGAGTTAAGTGGGCAAAATAACAAGGGAGGTAGAAAGGGGAGGATGACAAGGGGGTCTCTAATAAGGTGGGAAAAATCCCATGGAATTGAGATCACAAATAAAGGGGGGGATGGGGGTTGACAGTGCATAGTGGTGGTAACCATAAGGATGATGGCGGTGTTAAGGTTCTGTTATTGGGAGACTCGATGATTAGTGGTATCCATTGGGAGGGACAGGGGGTGAATGCCATAGCCAGGTGAAGGTAGTGAGTATCTCTGGGATGACGGTGCACAGAGCAAAGTTCATGGTGTACGAACTGGTTAGGGACTGTGGAGGGAAACTGGATTTCCTGGTGCATTTGGGAACCAATGATCTAGAGAGAAATAGCATTTTGGAAATCCAAACAAGGTTCCGAGAACTTGCCAGAGTCTGTCGGGATAATGGATGCAACATTTCCTTTTCTGAGATATTGGCAGTACCAAAGGCCTTAGTGGAGAAAAAAATGAAGATCACAGAGGTTAATGACTGGCTCAGGAAGTGGGGTGAAGAAAGTGGATCGGGGTGTTGGGGGCAGGGAAAGGAGTTTGGGAGATAAGGACTGTATGCCAGGACAGGCTTCCTTGCCCTGTTAGGGAAGAGTCCTTAAACAGGGGGTGGCTGACTACATTTAAGAAAAGTGGGGTTTAAACTTGTGAGGGGGGAAGGAATAAGGGAGGGGCTGACCAGAAGCCCTCTCCTCCAGATGAGGGGAGTAGCTTTCAAACCCAAGGAAGAGAGGGGGGAAACAGACTTGGGGAGGAGGTTTCAGGAGGAGCAGAGGGTGGATGAAGTATAAGGAACCTGGGTGGGGTCCACAAAGGGGATCAGGGATAAGGGGTGTGGGTGGTGTTAGTAAATGCCAGGAGCTTGGGAAACAAGTTTCCAGAGTTCCAGGCCCTGCTGTTTGGGGGGGGTGGATGTGGCGGCGGTCACGGAAACATGGGCCAACAAAAACCATGACTGGGACCTAAACCTGCAGGGGTACACTATGCTTAGGAAGGATAGAAAGGAGGGCAGAGGGGGTGTAGTGGCTATGTTCATTAGAGATGACATAAAAATTGCTAGGGTAGATGAGGCAGAGGGAAATGTGGAGGCCTTATAGGTCACCTTACGAACCCCGGCAGGAGGTAAGGTCAAGCTGGGTATAGTATATAGGCCCCCCGGGATGGGTGATGTTCTGGAGGATGGTTTGCTGGACAACATCATTGCCCAGTGTGGACCAAAAGGGGAGGGAGTGGTGTTGATGGGGGACCTTAATATGCCAGGTACAAACTGGGGAACCATGTCCTCTAAGTTGGCCAAGGAGCAGAGGCTGCTGGACAGCTTCCAGGATGTGTTCTTAACACAGCACGTGATGAAGCCCACAAGGGAGGGGCAAGTCCTGGACTTGGTTCTGGCAGATGGGGATCTGGTAAGGGACCTGGTTGTAGAGGATCCCCTGACTGGGAGTGACCACAATACTGTCTGGTTTCAAATAAGCATGGGGGGGAGAGATCTAGGACACTGGCAGTGGACTTCAGGGGGGCAGACTTTGTGGGCATGGGAAATATTCTCAAGGATTACTTGAAGGGGATTACAACAATGACAAATGTGGAAAAGAGATGGGAGGTCATAAAATGGGGATTTCATGAGGCAGTCAGGACCTGAGCTAAGGTGAAGCGTAAGGGAGTAAGGTCACATAAACCATGCTGGTGGTCCAGTGAGGTTCAAGTAGCGGTCAAAGAAAAGAAGGCTGCCTACAAAAAATATAAAACAACGAGAGGGGATAGGGAAAAGGAAATGTACCATCTTGCATTTAGAAAAGTCACCCAGATGGTGCAGGGGGCAAAGTCCAGTAAAGAGCAACAGCTGGCACAGGGGATACAGGGAGGGGAAAAGGGGTTCTTACGGTACATTGGGGAGTGGAGAAAAACTACGGGCCATCTTGGCAGGTTGAGATCAGAAGGAGGGTGAGTGGAAGGGGAAAGGGACCAGGCAGAGGTATTAAATGAGTACTTTGCCTCTGTGTTCACTAGGGAAGGGGATGGGATATCTACAAAGCAAGGTATGATGGGGATAGAAGCGGTAGTGAGTGGGACCAGGGGAGCAGCAGAACTGGAGTAAGAGGGAGGGAGAGGTACCCAAGGGGTGTCACATCAGGATAAGGATAAAAAGGCCAGTAAGGTGGAGGGGACAGATGATGCTATCACCACTGAAAGGGTGTGGTTAGCCCTTAAGGGCCTAAAGAAAGATAAATCTCATGGGCTGGATGGCATTCATCTGAGAGTACTATGGGAATTGGCAGACATACTGGCTGCACCCCTGGTGGAGCTCTTCAACAGGTCGCTTGAGACAGGGAGGGTACCTAGGAATTGGCGAGAGGCACATGTGGTGCCAATCCATAAAGGGGGGTCGAGGGAAGAACCAGGTAACTATAGACTCATCAGTTTGACCTCGGTGGTGGGAAAATTAATGGAGAGTATACTAAAAAAATGATTGGGGGTGTACTTGGAGGAGGTGGGAGGTCTAGATAGTCGGCAACATGGGTTTGTACCAAGCAGATCATGTCAAACCAATCTTTTGGAGTTCTATGAATCAGTAACATCAGAACTGGACAGGAGAAAGCCTGTGAATGTATTATTCTTGGACTTTAGCAAGGCATTTGACTCTGTCCCCCACAATGGTCCGGTGGAGAAACTGACGGGGTTGGGAGTAGGCCCTTTGATGGTCAGATGGATCAAAAACTGGCTAGCTGGATGCACTCAGAGAGTAGTGGTCAGTGGGGAGCTCCCAAATCCTAGAGAGGTCGGTAGTGGGGTACTGCAGGGCTCGGTCCTGGGTCCGATCCTGTTTAATGCATACATATTGGACATCAGGGAGGGTATAGGGTGTGAAATGAGTCTCTTCACTGATGACTCCAAGATGGGAGCAGTAGTTGAGGGGGAAGAGGGGAGGTTGGCCCTGCAATGGGACCTGGACACCATGGAAAGGTGGGCTCACACATGGAAATTAAATTTCAATATCACCAAGTGCAAGGTGTTATATCTTGAGTGGGGAAACCCTAAACACAGGAACACCCTGGGCAGGGAGGCACTGGAGGCCTTAACAGGGGAAAAAGACATAGGGTTCATGGTGGATGCATGTATGAATAACTCTGAGCAGTGCAGGAGAGCGGCTAGCAAAGCAAACAGGATGTTGGGATGCATCGTATGGGGGATCACCTCTAGGAGCAGGGAAGTGATTCTGCCACTGTACAATGGATTGGTTAGACCACACCTTGAGAACTGTGTACAGTACTGGAGACCACACTTGAAGAGGGACATACAGCTCCTGGAGAGGGTACAGAGAAGGGCAACTAAGATGATATGAGGACCAGGGGATTTGATGTATGAGGACAGACTTGAGGAGCTCTGCCTGTTTTCATTGGAGGAGAGGAGAGGAGAGGAGAGGAGAGGAGAGACAGGGGGGGACATGACTGAGGACTTCAAGTACCTCAAGGGAATAAATAGGGTAAACACAGAGGGGATCTTTAGACTAAAGCAGGGAGGTATCACCAGAGGGCATGGTTTGAAGTTGGAAGGTGGAAGGGTGAGGGGGGAAGAGGAAGAGTTTTTTCACTGAGAGGGTGGTGGATCCTTGGAATGTGCTGCCTGGTGAGCTGGTTCAGAGATCCACAGTGGAGGGCTTCAAGAGAGGGTGGGATAGACAAAGAAAGCGGATGTATCAGATGATGGCCTGGCCCGGAGGTGGGGGGTGGGGATGGATGATAGGGGGTTCTGGAACACAAGGGAGGGGGAGGGCCTTGGTACCCAACTAGGGATCTGAGGTTCGAGCAGACTCGATAGACCATAAGGCCTAATCTGCTGGCAATTAGTATGTTAATGTGTGCCTCGGGATCAGTGTAATGTAGTGACTCTTTATTGCCTAGGCAACCACTTTTTGTGCCATGGTTAAGCAAGAGACTGTTCAGACTTTTGATAGCATGTTAGAAGTGATAAGAGTTAATTATATTGATAGACTTGTACAAGTCTAGGGTAGTTATCTGACCAGATACTAGCTGAGATCATGCCTGGATTTGGGCACAAGAAAGAAGGGAACACAAACTAATAAATGTGTGAGGCTTTTATTTGCCCTGATATTTATTGTTTTATAAGGCACATCATGTGCTGTTAGAATTACCCAAGAGGAACTACATTTTGATTTCTCTTTAGAGATGTATATATTCAAAATATTTACTGTACTAAGCATCTTAAAAACCTCCAGTAAAAATGGACTATTATTTCTACTGTTACTAAACAGGAAAAGACCTCATTTTTAGGGTTGTGGACGGAGCCTACAGCCCTTCTGTCATTGATAGACCATAGCTCTAAAATGGCTTTTCCTGCAACTTGTTTTTTAGACATTGTATATATTCCTCCACAGATGCAAAGTAGTGCACTGCCCCTCTGATTTTTACTATTTGCTGCTGTATGTTAAAGGCATCTGAAGGGGGGGGTGCTACTGTATTGTGCCTCAGAACTTCTCAGGATATTAACAACAATAAAAAAAGCTTTTTAAACTGCTGTTTCTATCATCAGGCCAGCTCAGTCTAATAGATGTATTTTATTTCTTTCAGCAACCTAGGGGTTAACTCATTATATGATGTCTGTAAAACACTGAGCTGCTACAGTGTCAGATTACAGACCTGCAGTCTGTGAGCTATTTCATTTCTATGGGCACACATACGAACTGCAGGGTTGGGGGGGGGGCTGTAGCCCCATCACATTTTTTGGCCTGCAGAATCTTGCCCTTTAAACAAATGAACAAAAAAAGTAAGTATAAACTAGTGTGACAGAGTTAATTAAGTCCAGCTGCCCAGGCACACATAGAACAAAAGAGGTGCTTGTGCTTGTTTGCTGTTTCTGGAGTCGAAAGTGTCAATTGGAAAGTGCTTTAAAGGTGTGTGTGTGTGTGTGTGTGTGTGTGTGTGTGTGTGTGTGTGTGTGTGTGAGTGTGTGTATACAATCCTGCTTTGGGATAGACCATGTGACACAGACTGGTGATCTCTTATTTTGGATTTATGGTCTTAGGCTCAGTTAAACTGTCTGAGTGAGCATTCCCTCACATGCAGCAGAAGGTCAGTATAAAACTGCTATGCTTCCATCCTCCAGACAGACAGTTTCAAAAGTAAACTAAACGGAAAAAGAAATAACAGATTTACAGAGAGGGATAGAGTAGCTAGATGGACTCTGCTAGTGATTGGGAGGTTGGTTATTGCATGGATCTGGAATCTGTTACTGGAGTTTGTTTGTTTAGTTTATAAATGTAATTTATAAAATATATTTTTTTTCCTTTGTAAACCAAGTAAGGCCAACTATGCATAGGTGCTTGTTTCTAGGGAGAACCCAGGAACACTGGGGAGATTAAGTGACTTAATCAGAGACACACAGTATGGAAATGGAGGGTGTGGGAATCAAACCCATGTCTGAATGCTGGATGTACAATGCTCATTTATAGCTCATTACTCTAATCACTAGGTTATACTGCCAGCCTCATAGATAGTGAACAATAAAAACTGGGCTGTTAATATATCAAAGGAGAACTGTCTTGAATCAGCAAACATGTATTTTTGTAGAAGTAGATGTTATTTTTTTTTTAAATACCAGTTCTCATTTTGTTACTGCTTAATCTGAACTGGCCTTTTGGTAAATTCAGTGAGTGTTTCTGATTCACACACTGCTGGCATTGACCATTATTGAACAGTATGATCTTGTCAAGAACCTACATTTTTGGTACAATGTATCTGTGTTCTAAGTTAGAATTCTTAGGTTCATGGGGACATAAACAATATTATACAATTCTTAGATGGCACTTTGCAGCAATATGTAACCCATAAATATCCAATGGGTTAACTAAAAGGCCAGTAAAAGTGAGGCAGAAAAAGAAGAGGACCCACTATATGAAAAAAAGCTTCTACAGGAAACATTACTCACAGGTTCAGTGCAGTTCTCATTTAACTAAGTTTGCAAGGAATGTCAGATATTTTATCTAAATGGCAAGGAACTCTGTTTACAGGGATTTGGAGCCATCTTCAGGGAAATTCTTCCCGTAGATGCATTAATTATATGGGAAAACAAAGGAATTTGGCTTCCATTGGAAATAATGTAATCTACAGGAAAACATAGGAAATTGCCCTGCAGTTACAGGAAAGAGGCAAACTTAATCTGGGAGCAGTCACACACACACATACACACAGAACGCCCAGTAGTATTTACTCTTACTAAATAAATTCAAGAGGACTGATTAGCAGCATGGCAGTTTTTGATGGCTGTGACTAAGCAGCACTATATGACACCAACAAGAAAATAACTTTGGTCATTTGGTAGCTCTTCACAGCCCTATCGGCTCCGGCTAGATTTTGTTATAAATTAGGCCAACTTGATCATATACAGTTTTAATGATATTTGTGAAATGCATTTTGTGTTCTGATACACCAAGGACAAGCTAGTAAGGATTACTTGTAGATACATTTTCTAGCCTTTTCTTTCATTTAATAGGTATGCAACTCCTTTTTTATATTCACTTCTGCAACCCCAACCTCTGCATCACCATTGTTATGTTTACGCTTGAGCATGCACATGGATTTTGAGAGGTGTCAGTCGGTCCAATGCGGGCCAGTCTGCAAGGAGCTTGACAGTGTCAGACCAATAATCACCAGACAGATAATGACAGTCTGCTGGGGCTGCTGGGTGGAAACTGCATAAAGCTCAAAGAAAAGACCTACCTGAATAATAGGGTAGCCATTTCCTTTGATTTGCATAATGCCACCAAGAAAGCAGAGCTGATCAGCATCATGATCAGCCTATTGTGGTCCCTGGAAAAACAATCTGCTAAGTATCCCTCCTACCTCCCATTGCTTCCCCCTTCCTTCTTGATTTTACAATACCAGGGTACCCAATCCCCTGTTCCAGTTAGTACCCCCCACCCAACATATTTTTCACTGCACAACACTGGAGAGCCCACTCACCTTGCTGCCAAATATAACACCAACACTGGGGTGCCCAATCCTCAGTGTCAGTACCTAAAATAAAGTAAACTGTCCCTCATAGTATTTTTTTATTTTATTTTAAACTTCTGTAATCCCACCCTCTGCCAAGTATCCCTCCCACCTCGCTGTTGCTTCCAATTCCCATAGAGGTTAACCCAATACTGGGGTGCCCAATTCCTAGTGTCGATACTTGAAATAAAGAAAGCCATCCCTCACAGTCCTTTCTTAAAATTTTTATACACATTTTTAAAAAGAAAATGGTCCATCTATGCCTATTGCTGCCTCTGTCTCCCTGTCACCATTTCCCCCACCTGAAACTCCCACTAAGCACTCACCACTCATCACCCCCCACCCCCCCACACACCTTACTTACCTATACGAGGTTCAACACCATAATCATCTCTGGACCAGAGACACATCTTCACTCTTTAACCCTGGATTGAAATTGAGGAGATCAGGTATGCAATTTAATGTATTTAAATGCATTTTGAATTTGTGCTCATAACTTGGTCATTTTTTAATATTTTTTCCCCACATTTCCCAGATGGCCTTTTTGGACACCACCTCATTAACAGAGGCAGTAAAAATCCTTCAAATATGGCCCCAAAGCTAAATTTGCTGTCACTCTGTGAAATCACTTTTTAGGCAGAATTTGAACATTTTCACTTTCCAGGTTCATGAGATGTGGTCATAAGAAGACAATGGGTTCAATTTTCAAAACCTGGGGAATGATGCAAGGTGCCTGTGTCAAACATAAGTTACACAAGTGGCACCTTGCATCAAAAGATGAGGCATTCACAATATTTTCAAACCCAGTCTGCATTGAAAAGGGTAGCTGATGGGCCAAAGTGGCACTGCACCAGCCTTACAACCTAACATTGTGGTGCATCAGGTCTCAAGGGGGCTTGCACCATGGTAGGACTGCAGCATTCTCTTTTTGTGGATTGTTTAAGCCTTGCTGTGGACTCAGCAAGGGGCTTCATTTAGACCAGCCAGTAGGAGGTCTAAGGGATGTGCACCAGTGCCACACACAATGTGGTGAATGGAGATGGGGTCTGAAATCGGGCTGCTATCGGCAGAAGGGGCATGGGAGGTGGCATGGGGGAGGGAGGCACTGACTGGGCATGGGAGGGATTGATGTTGAACCCAATGGGGTGCTTTATTTATGTGTTCTTTCATTCAACCAGTTACTATTTCAAGTAACAAAAAATATGATATAAACAGAAGTGATATTTTGAGCAAGGGACACTGTGTAAGAACATAATCATGTTGAACTGCTCAAATATCTGGCCAGCATCCAAGCTGCAGTTCAGCACAGTCCATTATACTAACTGATCCTGAATGCACTTCTTGCAAGAACTAGCATCCTGCTCCCCAACTCCCCATATGCTACCTCTCTTGCCCCTTCTGCCCCAACCCTCTCCTGTCCAGCTGATTCACCCCCCAACCATCCTGACACCTCTAGTGTTGCAACAGGTGGGGGTGGGTGCCAGATCCTTGCCACAATTTCTGCAGGTGTGCCAACTGTTTGGTGCAGCTCTCAGCTTGTGACAAACCTGGGGAGTTTGGTGTCAGGACCCTGATTTTTCTAAAATCAGGTTCAGGGTCCCTGGCACACCCAGAGTTTGCAACAACCCTGGAGCAATGCAACTTGAATTATTCGAAGGGCTCTTTGCACATCAAGCCCTATGTTAAAAATTTGGAGTCAAAATACTAAATAAACAACAAAGGTATGAAGATACAGTACAAGTCACATTAAACTGTTCCCTCAACTCACTGGTGTAGCATTCTTCAATGAGTTTCCTAATCTGTGCAGGGTTTAATTCAATGAATTAGTAAAAGTTTAGTATTGGTATATATCTAGCTCATATGAACTGTAGGCTTTATTTTCAGCTGAGTGCTTAAGACTTTCATTTCAGGAGGCAGACTAAACAACTCTTATGAAATGCTGTGATATTTATAAACAATGCTCTTAAGGAATGTTGTGATATTTATAAACAATGCTCTTAAGGAATGCTGTGATATTTATAAACAATGCCATGAAAATGTAGCTACTGCCATTTCACTAAACAGTTACATATGAGCTGAATAGGCAGTGAAGGATGGTTGGAAAAGAGATGAAAGCTTCAAGAGTTTGAGTTGCCAATCCAGTCACATCACAAAAAAACAATTCTACACCACTAAGTTGAGGGAACAGTTTAATGTGACTTGTACTGTACATTGACATGTTTCAATGTTTGCTCATAACTGATAATTTTCAATATTTTGATCACAAATTTTCAACACAGCTATTTTTTCACACCATCTCATGAACATGATAGGTGTTGTTTTTCAGATCCTTACTAAAATGTTTTTGCACTTGTGGTGTAAAATGATGTTTCCGCTAGTATTTTATAAATTACATCTGCCCCGTCAGGAAGAGGGGTCATAAAAAGGCTATGTTGAAAATTCTGGGTCAACATGTGAAAAAAACAACTAATGAAGAGACATTGAATTGTTCTAGTGCTTCCTCATATCATTATTTTTACAGGTTTTTGACCCCTAACATTCAATGTATCCCTTGTGTTACCCCAGATCCTGAACCTCACAGTTGTCATTTTTCAAATCCACTCTGAAACATGTTTTCAAAGTTGCACTGTGAAATCATGCTTAGATGGGATTTAAAAAATGACATCTGTCTTGATTATAACATCATGCTAAAAAAAAACTGTTGGAAATTTGAAGTCAAAATATGGGAGCCTACTGAAAATGAAATATTGCTCTCAGTGGGCCTATCCTGCATAAATACACTATAAAAATGTATAAAAGTAGGACACCACTAAAAATTAGATACTGCTCTCATCTAGTCTATCGTGTGTAAATATTTAACAAAAATGTGTAAAAGCAAGACCCTAGTATAGCAGAGGCCTCCCTGAACTGTGTGCATCTATGCTGCTGTATCCTAGGAAAAATACATTGTAAAAGCAGGACACCACAGAAAATATAATTTGCCTCTCAGAAAAGTGAGGGGGAAGAGCTGAGCTCCAGTGGCTTTCAGGAAGCAGCCTAAGTTTGAATTTGAGAGCAGCTTGAGCTTGAATTAGCCAGGTTCCCAGGGGAACCAATCAGCCATGAGCTAAAAGTGAACTTCTGGCAAATCAGGAAGATCTGAGGAGATCACAAATTGCCCAATCAGGGCAGGTAGCACCTCTTTTAAAAGAAGGAAGAAAAGTGAACTTTCAGAGCATTTCTCCTCAGTGCAGAGGAGAACCTCGAGAAGAGATGACTTGATCCCTTTGCTTGGGACTCCCTCTCTTACCACCAGTGGTGGATGAACTTTGGAAGAGCTCCCCAGGGAGGATTGAGTGGTAGTGGTTAAAGAGGCAGATTGAGCAGGGCAGCATAAGGAGAGCCACAAAGCAGCAGCAACAACAGCATTGGGAGGAGAGCCACTAATCAGCAGTAGCAGCAGTAGCAGCATCTGGAGGAGAGCCGCAAACCAGTGGCAAAAGTGAGGGGGAAGAGCTGAGCTCCAGCGGCTTTCAGGAAGCAGCCTAAGTTTGAATTTGGGAGCAGCTTGAGCTTGAATTAGCCAGGTTCCCAGTGGAACCAATCAGCTGCAAGCTAAAAGGGAACTGCTGGCAAATATGGAAGAGCAGAGATCACAAAATGCCCAGTCAGGGCAGGCAGTGCCTCCTTTAAAAGGAAGAAGAAAAGTGAACTTTCAGAGCATTTCTCCTCAGAGAACCTCTAGGAGAGGCGACTTGGTCCCTTTGCTTGGGACTCTGTCTTTCAGCACCAGCGGCAGACAAACTTTGGAGGAGGTCCCAAGGGAGGGTTGAGCAGCAGTGGCTGCTCCAGAGGTGAATTAAGCAGAGCAGAAAGCAGCAGCAACAGCAGCTCAGGAGGAGAACCACAAACCAGCTGCAGCAGCATCTTCATCTAGAGAAGAGCCACCAACCAGCAGCAAGAGTGATGGAAAGGGTCAAGTTCCAGTGGCTCTCAGGAAGCAGCCTAAGTTTGAATTTGGGGAGCAGCTTGAGCTTGAATTTACTAGGTTCCTGGTGGCACTAATCAGCTGCGAGCTAAAAGGGATTTTCAAAATTCAACAAAGCTGCTGCGATACAAAACAGAAGAGCCAGGGCTTTAAACGTGGGCAGCCAGCCCAAAAACTAAACAAAAGTCACAGTAAAAGCACTCAAATAAGAAGAACACAATATAACTGCAAAAATGCCAACATGTACTAACTGCTAGGCTATAAAAACAACCCCTAGTGCCTTGGCAGTGACACCTTCTAAGGGAGTATTCTTAACAGACAAGAAGTTTCAGGTACACACACACATATATATATATATATATATATATATATATATATATATATATATATATATACTACACACATACACACATCACAAATGATGATATCTAGAACGTCACATGATACCATACAATCAATTAGTGATATAGGAAATTAAAGAATATACTTGAAAATTTTTATTACTTGTTTGTCTAATTTCATTTCCTAGTGTATGTATAATAACACTATCAATGTTAAACACACCATAGCTATAAAATACACCAATAGATTACAGTTTTTTTTTTAATAATCACCCCCCACAGGTTTGAATCACCCCTGGGCCCCTTATTGGGGAATTCACATTAATATAACTAGTTACATACAAACATCATATAGATAAAGTATATAAAAACAGAAGTTAGAAACATATCTCTTATACAGGCTCATCTACATGTCTAAAGATGCACAAATAGAGAAACATCGTTTAAGTCTGAATAGACATAATTATATAAATTCTGTACATTCAAAACATGGTGGATGAACCTTAATGGTACAGAAGAATTGGTATCATTAACAGACATAAACAAACAATTCAGAAGAGAGTACTTCTAGCAATAACTTTTTGCAATAACATTTCTGCAATACATTTTAGTGATCACCCCCCACATGTTTGAATCACACCTGGGCCACTTGTCTGGGGAGCCATAAAAATGTTACTTATGAAAAGTGAAGATGCTTCTTAAAAGGGGAATGTAGAAAGAAAAAGGAAAAAAATATTTTTTTTTACTTTAACTCTTAATAATATACAATAATGAATACCATATTTATAACATACAGGCAGCTATCAAAATAGCTGTCAAAAAAGAGTTAACTGTATAAGAAAAGTATTACCTATTCTAGTGGGGGACAAATGGACAACAAGAGCAGCAATGTTCAGTGATCACCCACACAGGTTCAAATCCCACCTGGGCCACTTATTATGGGATCAACTAAAAAACAACTGCTTAGTGCTGGAAATGTCGTAAATAAAAGCACTTCCTAAAAAAAGATAGAACAAAAAGAGGGAAACAATTATTTTCATTTAATCTTCAAGGCACCATATGAAGTACAGTATTAACAAAATAAACAAACATATAGATAGATATCCAAAGGGACATACTAGAAATATCATTACCTCTTCATAAGGAATGGATTTAAGTCCAATTGTTCATTTAACCCCCCTGGTCTCAGACTGGCCTTTCTATATATCCATTCACTCTCTCTTTCTGCAGTAATACATTAGTTCTATCACCCCCATACTTCATAGGCAGTATCCATTCAATTCCTTTGAATTGCAGCCACAATGGGCTTGCATCATGATGCTGCAGAAAGTGAGCCTCAACAGGTGTGTTTGATCTCCTGTTGACAATGCTTCTTACATGTTCTTGTATACATATTTTAAGAGGGATTGTAGTGCAGTCAATGTACAGCATTTTACAGGGGCACCATAATGCATATATCACAAAGGGGTTATTACAGCTAATAAATTTCCTAAAAAAAAAATTAGAATCAGATTGTTTAGGATGCTTGAATTTATTCCATAAACTACAATAGCAACAAATGTTGCAATTGTGACACTTGTACATCCCCACAGGCTTATGTCTCAGCCAATCTGAGCTTTGCTCTTCTTTTACTTCCTTCAAACGACTACAGACCAGGCATTCTTTAATACCGCAGCCCTTACTGAAAGTGATCCGTGGTGCCTTTCCTACTGCTCTCGCTGTCTGCAAGTCACCTAACAGAATATGCCAGTTCTTATAAACAATGTTACCTATCTGGCCTGCCCAATTGTTATATTCTGTAACAAATGTTACAGATATATTCTCTGTCTGATTCTGATTATTCAACTTTTCTTTATTCGGAAGTTCTACCCTTGATTTAGTCACAGCTTTGTACTTTACCTCCCTTAGTAACTCTCTAGAATAACCCCTTTGGAAGAATCTGGTCTCAAGTTCTGAGACTTGCCTTTCAAAATCTTCCACCTCAGAACAATTCCTATGGAGATGAAGAAACTGGCAGTAAGGGACTGAGTTTTTTCAGTTTTACAGGGTGAGCACTGTCTGCTTGTAACACTGAATTAGTGGCAGTAGATTTTCTGTAACATTTTCTTTTAACTGCTCTGTGTAGCTCTCTGGGTCTGGAAATAATAACATAAAGAAAATTAATTTCATCAGCACTTGATGTAAAAGTGAAACATAAATTTAGCTGATTTATATTAATCCATGTTATAAGTTCTTCAGTTTCATCTGGATTATCATACCAAATACAAATATTATCATCAATAAAGCACTGCCAGTGATGAATCCTGGAAAAAAATGGATTTAAATTCTGATTAAAAATAACCTCTTCCTCCCAGCGTCCTAAGAATAGATTAACAAATGAAGGGGCCATGGAGGCCCCATGGCTGTACCACACATTTGCAGAAAATGGTTACCATCAAATTCAAACTGATTATGTGTTAGTATGAATCTCAAAGCCTGTACTAGAAAATCAATAGGCCAATCTCCCTGTTCACCTTGCTCTTCAAAAAAAAAAATACTTACAGGCAGAGATTGCATCCTCATGCTTGATACATGTATATAGTGACTCGACATCTGTGGTAATCCAGGTCATATTCTCATTCCATTTAAGTGTTTTAACCCATTGATCAGGTCTGTTGTACCCTGGATATAGGATATTTAGTTGCATACACACTTCTGAAGGAAGAAATCCACAAATACCCCAAGTCTATCTGTTAATGAATTAATGCCAGCCACTATAGGATAACTCTGGAGGTCCTTCTGATTTTTATGAATTTAAGGCAAAATGTACAGACTCTGGATAGTTGGGTTTTCATTCCACAAATACCCATATTCTTTTTCAGTAATATGTCCTTGTGTTACTGCAGACTGTAATAAATGATACAATTCCATTTTAAACTTTGCATTAGGGTTATGAGACAATTTCTCATAATAGTTCTCATCACCTAACAGCCTCATTACTATCTCTTCATAGTGCTGCCTGTTTAAATGAACATTGCCCCCCTTGTCTGCTGGTTTCACTATTAAATCCTCGTAGTCACTTAAACACCTAAGAGCAGCAAACTCTGCTGATGTCATGTTTTTATGTATTGGTTCCCTTGCTTTATGTAATAAATCTCTGACTTCTTTTAATACTACCTTTTCCTACATGCTAATTGTTGGATTAAATGCAGATGGTGTAACTGTGGAGTCAGGTTTAAAGTCTTTTTCTTTCACTGTTTGTAGAAATAGCAGCCCTCTTATCAGAGCTCATCTCTAACAGCTCAACTCTTTCATCATGTGTTTCCAATAAATCAGTAAATTCCTCAGACAGAAGATTATTCAGGAGATTTTTATTCATTGAATATTGGTCATTTGCTGGTTCCATCAATGTCTCTATTTATTTCAGAGAGCAAAAAGTCAATCTCCTGTGGTTCAGAATAAATCATTTCAGCATACCCCATATTTGTTTCCTTATTCAGATTTCCATTAAAGAAGTATTTCATTTGATGTTTGTAAACAGCTTATATAGATCAACACTGACAGCAAATTTACTTCATTTTGGGGTTGGGACAAAGGAAAGTCCATGTTTCAGAACTCTTTGTTCTGTTTCCGTCAATATTCTATTTGATAAATTAATTATTTGGAGCTCTTGTTCTTTTGTCCTCTCCTCCTCCCTCACAGTTGTCTCTTTTCCTGATTTTCTATTCTTGCCTCCTTGTTTTCCCCATCTTGTTTTTCTCTTTCTCCTGAAGTCTATGGATGTTCTTTTTCTAAAAAAGGACCTCTGTTGTTTTTTTTAGACCCCTCTGTAGTGCCTGCTGCTCTTCCACGTCCGTTTTGAAAATTAAACCTTACACGTGATCTACTTCTGCTTCTGTTTTTATTCTATTTTTTTCCAGGTCACAACTCTATCATTGTCATAATCCTCCTGATCCCTGATGATTGTTTTCAGTTTTTTTCTCAATAAGCTCTTTCTCATACATGGACAGTCTCTTTTTCAGTTCAACATCAAGTTTAGTATATTCAACGTTTGATTTGAACCCAATTACCAGTTTTTTTTGCTTCTTCATTTCAATAGTTAATGCATCAAACTTCTTGCCATCTGCTCAAATTAATAACTCAGTGAATGTTTTAGAACTGAATGTCACTGCTTCCAGCCATTCTTCTTTAAATTCAAAGATATCAAAGTCACTCACAGGAATTATAGTGATCCTCAGCCCCTTCGGTGCTTAGCCTTTACTTAAATACTGTTCCAACATTATGATGTTATAAGTTAAATCCAGCTCTTTCTCAAGAAGTTTTTCTAATTTATTGAATGCCTTTTTAACGTCCCCATTATCAAAGATAGCATCTTCACTTACTCTCAGTCTCTCTCTTGCCTTGTTACACTTAGCTGCAAATGATTCAGCTCTCTCCCAGTCTTATTCCTTCTCCGAAGTAGTTGCTTGTTCATCAGCATGCGTAATTATTAATGGATTCTCCTGGTAAGTTAGAAATTAAGATCTTCACTCACAAAAAACAGAAAACGGGGAAAAACGGTAACACAACTGATAGCACTAGCAGTTCCACTTTGTATATACTTGCGAGTGGTCAAACGTTTCTTACAAGCTCTATAATGCTGCAAGCAGGGCCTGTGTTCAGCAACAGAAATGGCAATGAAACATTCAAAATTCCACAAAGCTGCTGCAATACAAAACAGAAGAGCCAGTGCTTTAAACATGGGCAGCCAGCCCAATAACTAAACAAAAGTCACAGTAAAAGCACTCGAGTAAGAAGAACACAAAATAACTGCAAAAATGCCAAAAATGTATTAACTGCTAGGCTAAAAAAACAACCCCTAGCACCTCGGCAGTGAAGCCTTCTAAGGGGGTATTGTTAATAGACAAGAAGTTTCAGATGCATATATATATATATATATATACACACACACACACACACATCACAAATGATGACATCAAGAACATCCCATGATACCATACAATCAATTGGTGACATAGGAAATAAAAATGTATATTTAAAAACCTTTTTGTTACTTATTTGTCTAATTTTATTTCCTAGTGTATATATAATAACAATATCAATGTTAAGCACACATCATAGCAATAAAATACACCAATACATAACTGTTTTTTTTTTTTTTTTTAAATAATAACCCTCCACAGGTTCAAATCACGCCACTGCAAACCAGTGGCAACAGCAGCACTGGGGTGAGAGATGCTAACTGGCATTAGCAGCAGCATCTGGAGGAGAGCCACAAACCAGCAGCAAGAGCAAGGGGAAGAGTCGAGTTCCAGTGGCTCTCAGGACTCAGCCTAGGTTTAAATTTGCCCCCCTCAACCCATCCCCTGTCCCTGCACTCTATTAAATCCTCGAGCTACAAGCAGAGGATTGGACAGAATCGGTAGAAGGTGGAGCATTGAGGAAACAAGCAGTCAGAGAGGACAATAAGGGAGGCAGGGCAAAACCCACAGAAGTCAGGATTGTCCAACTCCAGGAACTGAAGAACTAAGTAAGAACCAAGTACTATAAATCTTTATAAATCCTAGGGAAGAAGAACTAATGTAAGAACTAAAGCTAAAGCTAATTAATTTAGCTTTAGCTCTTAAATGAAGCACTAAGTAAGAACCTAGTGCTGTACTATAAATCTTTCTAACTCCTAGGGGAAGAAGAACTAACATAAGAGCTAAAGCTAATTAATTTTATTGTACAGGTACAAATTTTATATTACAGAACTAGAAATTATATACAGTACTGCATAAGATCTTAACAGGATAAAATAGCACAATTACCCAATCAGCCTTGATTGTATTGGGGGACATTAGGGTACTACAAATGCCCAAACGGTATTGATTATATTGCATAGCCATTGGGGCATTATTGCATAGTTAGGAAGGGACCACAGTGTTGATTGTATTGCATAGATATTGGTGCATCATTGCATAGCTATTGGGACATCATTGCATAATTAGGAAGAGACCACAGTGTTGATTGCATTGAATATATATTGGGGCATCATTGCATAGTTGGGAAGGGACCACAGTATTGAAAGTACTATACAGCATTGCATTCCTTTCATAGGTCATAGCAATATGTATTGACTTTAGTACCATAGTAGTAGTCTATACAGTACTGAAAGGTACCTTACTGGGTAGCACAAAAGGTGGCACCGGAGCAAAGAACCAATATGGTGCAGGGGGTGGTGGCAGGGAAGATGGGAACATCAAAGACAATGGGAGAATCAGGGTGAGTTTTGGTGGCAGGGAGAAGATGAGATATACCAGAGAAGGGAGGAGAGGAGAGCAGAAGGCATTGAGGAGAATTAATAGTAGGTTGTAACAGATGTGGAGTGGCTGTATTTATGAGCATGATATGGAGGTGGGGAGAGTGCCCAGTTTATCGGAAACTGGGAGAGCTGGAGGCTGAGCTGGTATAGTTGAAACAGGAAATGGGGAGGAGAGGAGGAGAGGACTGAGAGGATGGGGAAGGGAGGCATAAATGCAGGAAGGATGGGAGGAGGGAAGGATATGGGAAGGAGAGCCAGAATGGGTGAATGTGAGGGAGGGGCATGGGGAGAGAGAGAAAATACAGGGGTACGCTGAGACAAGCAAAAACAAAAAAAAGAGATATGGGGGGATCAAACAGGAACTGGCCCTTATCTGGATTACAGGCACAGGAGGTAGAAGAGGGGGTAGGAGCAGAGGTAAGCTGGAAGCTGAAGCAAGGAAAACATAGAGAGCCTACAGGTTCTGGCCCATATCGAGGATCAAACAAGTACTGTCCCTTAACGGAATTGCAGGAATGGGGGGGAAGGGGAAACAGGTCAGAAGGAAGAATGGAGTTGAAGCACGGAAAACAGAGAGATCCTGAAGTAAAGGAAAGTCCCACGGCAAGAGTACAGGAGAAGAGAGAGGGGAAGGAAGTGGTAGATATGGATGCTGCAGTGGGAAGGGGGAGACAGGAGAAGGTAAAGAACATTGGGTACCGGGGAAGAAAGGAAGATAGTGGGGAGAAGGAAAGGGGAAGAAGAAGCGGCAATGGGAGGGGGAAAGAAAGAGAAAGGGACTAGACAGGGCAGCAAGGAGGAGGAAGACAGGGTGAAACAGAGATGGTGACTGCAGAAGTGGGAAACCAAGGGGACCAGCACAATAAGGCAAGGCAATTAAGAGAAAATGGGCAGGGTAGAGTTACAGAGGCATACTCAGGCATAGACAATGCAAATTTGGTAATGGTATATGGGTACTCAATCATAAAGTGGATACACTGGTTGAGGAAGGGGGTAGCATATAAATTGAGATCAGTTTTCTGTGACCCAGGGATGGAGACAAGCAGGGCATTACCTTGAATCAAGGAAAACATTAGGTTAATTGGAGGTAAACCACACCCAGTCCTTCACTTCGGAACAAATGACCTGAGAGGGGAGGAGGTGCAAGAGGTACAATGGAGATTCAGAGAGTTAGCCAAGGGGTGTAAGGGGATAGTCAGTTCCTTGTCTTTTTTAGAAGTCCTGCCGGTACATTGGGCAAGTACAGCCAGGCAGCTAAGAATCAGAGATTTTAATCACTGGCTAAAGCAGTGGTGCAGAATGGAGGGACATGCATGCATAGGAGAGTGGGGGGACACGTGGGTAGATGTACACCTGCATGCAAGGGATAGGCTACATATAAATAACGAAGTAGCCAGGCTACTAAAGGGGAAGCTGCAGGGGTATATAGATGAAACACTGGGGTTTGATTTAAACTAAAGAGGAGGGAATATGAAGCAAGGGGTGGACTAAAGAAAGTAGGTAGTGGGACTCGCCTAACTGGCACTCCCCTGCAAAAGGGGGCAGAGAATGACAGAAGGAAGAAGAGATGAGGGGGAGGAGGGGATAGGTGGAAGGGACTGACGGCAAATGCTAGGAGTCTGGGGAATAAGATGGGGACCTGGAGGCAGTGGTAGGTCCAGAAGACCTAGACTTGATAACGGTAACTGAGACATGGTGGACTGATAACCACAGTCGGGAAGTGGAAATACCTTGGTATAGTCTCTATTGGAGGGAAAGGAGAGGAAAAAAAAGGGGAGGGGTAGCCCTATACATAAAGGATGGGATAAGAGCCACAGTGAGTGGGGTAAGGTCAGGGCTCAGTTGAGATCATCTGGGTCACGATAACAAAGATGACTGGGGAAGTAGGATGGGGGTGGCATACAAACCACCAAATCAGGGAGAGGAGGTAGATAGGGAACTACCTAGGGAAATACTAAGGATGGCCAGCAAAGGAGAAATTCTAATGGTAGGGGATCTGAATCTTCTCAATGTGACTTGGGGAATCCCAGCAGCAGTATCTGAAAGGAGCAGGGAGCTGTTGGAGTCAGTACAGGAGGCATTTATTCAACAGCTGGTCAGGAAACCAACTAGGGGAGAGGCCATACTTGACCTGGCATTGAGACCAATGGGATAGTACAGAGCATGTGGAGGTCGGTGAAAATCTGGGAGATAATGACCACAAGGTGGTAAGGTTTAGTATTCGGACTGTGTTGGATAAGAATAGAACTACTACTAAGGTAATGGACTTCAGGAAAGTAGATTTTAGTAGAATGAAAGAAATTCTCAAAGAGGAATTAGAAGGGAAAGAGAACATAGAGGGAGTTGAGGAGTTATGGGGAGCAATAAAGAAGGGAATTTTGCAGACGACAGAACAATGCATAAAGAGATTGAGCAAATGCAAAAGGTGTAGAAAACCACTATGATTTACAACAGAGGTGAAGACAGCAGTCTTGGGAAAAAGAATGCATTCAAGACCTACAAAGCTTCACAGGGGATGGAGGATAAGGGAGAGTACAAGGAGAAGCTAAAGGAAGCAGGGGAAATAGTCAGGAGAGCTAAAGCGAATACAGAAGAGAAAATAGCAAGGAAGGCCAAAAAAGGGAGACAAGGAATGTTCCTGGTATGTAAGTGAATGAAGGAAAAGCAAGCAGCTGATTATGAGGCTAAAAGGGGAAGGGGGAATTCTGATAGAGGGAGATGAGGAGAAAGCAAATCTGCTAAATGATTACTTTACCTCAGTATTCACAATTGAGGAGGAAAGGGAGGGGCCAAAACCAAGCAACAGGGGAAGGGGAGGGGCAGGGAGATGGACACAAGCCCCTTTTCAGAGGGTAGGGTACTGGAGGAGTTAGGAAAACTGCAGGCAAACAAGGCAATGTGTCCCAATGAAATCCATCACAGGGTGCTCAAGGAGGAGCTAGCAGCACCTCTTGCAAAGTTATTTAATCTGTCTCTAGACAAGGAGGAGAGTTCCATGGGATTGGAAAAAGGCACAATGTAATGCCGTTGCACAAAGGGAGGGAGGGAAGGGGAGGAGAGGGGAGGGAAGAGCCGGGCAACTATCATCTGGTTGGTCTTACCTCTGTGGGGGTAAGATGATGGAGGCACTTATTAAGGAAAGGCTGGCACAATACCTGGGGGAGGAGGGGCTCATAGACGAAAACCAGCATGGGTTCACAAGAGGTAGGTCATGTCAGACTAACTGGATTGAATTTTTTGATGGTTTGATGGAGTAACAGAGATATGTGATCAGGGTGAGGTGGTGGCCATGGTCTATCTGGGCTTCAGGAAGGCATTCGACACCATCCCTCACAGGAGACCATTAAGCAAGTTGGGTAGCTTAGGGGTAGGGAGTAAATTAGGGAACTGTGTGGAAAATTAGTTGGAGGGGAGAATGCAGAGGGTGATGGTAAATGGGGTGCACTCCATAGAAGGAGGGGTGATGAGTGGTGTACCTCAGTGGTCAGTGTTGGGTCCCATACTATTCAACATTTACATTGAGGACATTTCAGAAAGCCTAACTGGGAAGGTGTGCCTGTTCGCAGACAACACCAAGATCTGTAAAAGGTGGACTCAATGGGTGGGGTGGAAAAAATGAGGGAGGATCTGGTCAGGCTGGGACACTGGTCAGGGAAGTGGCAATTACAATTCAATGCAAAAAAATGCAAAATTATGCACATAGGGAGTAGGAACCCAAGGGCAAAATACTGGCTTGAGGGAAGGGGAGGAATTAGAGGTAATAGAGAAGGAAAAAGACCTGGGGATCATCATTTCAGATAACCTGAAGGTGGGGAAACAAAGCAATATGGCGATGGGGAAGGCTAGCAGAATGTTGCCATGCATATGGAGGGGCTTTACAAGCATGAGGAAGAAGGTGATCATGCCATTATACAAAACTATGGTCAGACCACATCTAGAATACGGGGTCCAGTTCTGGAAACCACACTTGCAGGGGACAAAGACAGGTGGGAAAGGGTCCAGAGTAGAGCAACCAAGATGGTTCAAGGGCTGCACAGGACATCATATGAGGAGCAATTAGATGAACTAAATTTATACACACTGGAGATGAGGAGAGAAAGGGAGGATATGGTAGAAACCTTCAAATTTCTAAAGGGATTAAACAAGGTGAGGAAGGGTAGCATATTCAGAATGAGTGAAAACAAATCAGCAAGGAGACATGCATTCAAGCTGGGGGGGGGAGGTTTGGAGGAAATGTGAGGGGGAAGTTCTTCACTGAGAGAGTGGTGGATCCTTGGAATGGGCTGCCAGAATGGGTGGTGGGGTTAAATCCGGTAAGCAAATTCAAGAAGGCTTGGGATGACTACATGGGACTAAATAGAAGCAAAAGAGGGCATGGAAGTGAGGGGGCAAGATAACAGACCAAGGGAGGATATTGGGCAGACTGGATGTGCCAATCAGTCCTTTTCTGCTGCCAGATTTCTATAGTTCTATGTTTCTAAGAACAGGGGTGCTTTGTAAAGGCTGTACCATCCCTTTCACAACAGGAGTCATAATAACCCCCCCATTCCTCTTTTCACACATTGGTAGGTGAGGTTATACCTCAGGTCAGAGCCTATTCTATTCTACATAACTTTACCAGTTTCTCCCATTATGGTATTAACTTTGGGTTCACACTTTTACATACATTCTGTGACACTGTATTGCCTGGTCATCTGATGATGATGGAGAAATCACCATTGTAGAGACACACCACTCTGACACTGGTTTGCTGGTGGACATCCATGAGTTCCCTTGTCAAGTGGGCAGCATCTGTATACTAGGATGGTCTCCCCACTGGATCGCTGAGGCCACCCGTGTGTTTGCCGCATCACATCAGTGTCTCCTCCTTCACTGGCAGGTGTGCTGGGCACAATATGGCAATGCCTACTCCAGCCTGACTGCAGTCAACAGCTGGCAATCACCACATCCCTTCTGCCAAAGGCAGCAGCTCTAGTGCCCATGTGGGCACATCATTTTTACTTTCTGTTTTGCCCCTGTTTTTCCACTCTGGCCCCTCTTTTGCTCACACTTAGGTGACCTCCCAGCCATTCCTCCACCTTCTCATGGCACCTTAATGGGATGCTGTCTTACTGTAGAGTCCTGCCTTCCAGGTTGGGGAAGGCAGGGATTGGTGGCCAGATATCTCTCCCCTGAACTATGCAGTTCTGAGGCATCCAAAGGCCACTTCTGGCATTGGTGGCCCAAGAGAGTTATAGCTTCATCCTGCATGCTTTGTAGGGTGGTTTCATTTTTTCTTCTCTCTTCCTCAGGAAACACTGGATGCTCAAGTGCCTGATGTGCATGTGCACCATGATGTATAGCTGTGCATGCCAGAGTCAGTTATCAGTCCTCACTCCTATGCTGACTTATCCAACTGCATTTATTTATTTTATTTGTTTAGCTTTTGTTGACCGGGTAAGTGCACTAGACAAATCCTGCCTATTTTCAGGCACAACCCGGGGAAGGGGGATTACGATGAATGCCAACTGGCCTTGAACCAGATTAAGCTGTTGGTGGTATTTTTAGTGAATGAGGGAAATTTGGCCAGGACACTAGAGAAATTCCCCTACTCTTTTCGATAAGTGCCATAGGATCTTTAACATCCACCTGAACTACCACCAATCCAGGCAGATGGGACCTCGGTTTAACATCTCATCCGCAAGACGGCACCTCAGAAGTGCAGCACCCCTCTCATGCTGCACTACAGTGTCAGTACTGGGATATTAACCCAAGTGCAAGATGTGGGAACTGAACCCACAGCCCTCTGATCTCCCGGCCTCAGAGGCGAGTGTGCTACCTACTGAGACATTGACACTTTTGGTCACCTAAGTTGAAGTATTATAGCAGGACGTCTGATGCTCCCACCTCCGAAGAGGAGAGCATCCCTTGGGACATTTGATCCTCTTCCACTAGTCGTCAATCTAATGACTGGGTTTGAGCTTCTGAACTTAGGTCAGCAACACTGCGACCAGTAGTGCAACTGCTGCATTAATTGGCTGGCCCTTAATCAGCAGCTTTAATTCTCCCAGTTTTATCTCCATCAGCAACTTGGCTGCCAGCATCTGTTTGGAACAAGACTGCAGAGCCCCAAGGTGAACAATCCTTTTCTCTGTGACCCTTCCTGTGCCACAAGACTGTCAGTTCCTCAGGGTTCCCACACTCTTCTGGTGTGTCCTTTACATGCTTCTAGAATTTAACAGCAATCTACACTTACTGTTCCAGATCCCTTCCCTGGAATCTCCTCGTTGACATGTCCCTAGAGGCTGTGACTGGTAATCAAGGTGTAGTGAGCTCAAAAGCTGGATACATTTACAGCTGTGATGAGTGATGTCCATGCCATCTCAGGGCAATTTAACAAGTGACAGTAGACATGTGACCTCGAGGGCACCCTATCACGTTTTTCACTGGCAATAAATACTGCCCACTGATCTCACTTAATCACAGTACTTACCATCAGTAGGCTCTAAATCTGGCATTTTAATTGTCACAGGCAGTTTTTCCAGTTTTTCTAAATCATTTCACTTTCTTCCTCTTTGAAAACACACTGCAGGATGGCACTGATGCCCACAGACAGCAGGCCGGTATCAAAGGATGGCAAATCACAGTAGATCCACTTCTTTGCTACTAAAGCTATTTTTTTAACATGGATTTGTTAATGTTTTCAACATACAGCAGTACAAATACAACCACAAAGTACACAGTACAAAACACAGAACTAACAATGAAAATAGATAATGCACCTGGCTACATCAATATTGACCACATAGCAGATGTGATCATGCATTCTACTGTATATTTCAGTCAAGGTAAACAGTATTAAGAAACAAACTCTGGCCAAAGCCGACATGGCTGTGGCCTAGCTCACTGAACTCATGGCAGAACACGACACTGATCACCGTATCCAAGAATGCCAGTGGAGTTTAGTGCACATGCATACTGGGCTTCATTGACTATCTTGGATATGGCAGACTGTGCCGCCAGAATTTACTGTGCATGTGCAAGGCCTCATGCATGCACACTAGACTCTAGCTGCCATCTTGGACATGGCAGACTGTGCCATGTTCTGCCTGCTGAAATAGTGAAGTGGATGGACACAACAGATAGCTTCAAGAACTCATGGAGTGATTGCTCTTCAAGTCCAATTTTAAGAAGTCTGTTCAGAATCCGATACGCTCCCTTTTTACCCATTTTCACATATTCAGTATTAAAATTAAATATAGACCAGAGCATACAAAACAAGGCTGTTTTTCTATTGAGGGGATGTGATGACATCATACAGACATCAAGAGTGAAGCTCAAGAGGTATGTACGATATCATCACACCCCCAAGATGGAAACAAAGCTGTAGTTGTGTATGATCAGTCATACACTATTATTTTTTAGTATATGATTAATAAGTAGTTAAGCCAAGTGTTTAACTGTACACTAGAATGTGTGGTCAGTGCTCGTGCATGCTCCCTCCTTTTGCTCTCTGAAACCTCTGATCCCATGTCTCCTTTGCTCTTTACCATGAATAACTGTCACATTGGTTTTTTTTTGTTAAAAAAAAGAAAAGGTGATGTGTAGGTGTAGTTTAGTACCATACAGCTATTTACATATGTCCATGTGTGAACTGCCACAGACACCCGCTTGTTTAACAGCACCTCCATTTTCTCCTTAAGTTTATTTGAAAGACACGTGTTCAACCAATTGGGTGGCCAGTCAAGGTTGAAAAGTTGTTGTGGTATCATTGTGACATCAGAACAACACTACAACCTCTTTTCATGACCTTAAAACTGTACCACAATGAGAAAATGATGCGTATGGAAATCTATACACAACAGGAGCTAACCATACTCTGTATTAATAGCCCTAGTTACAAATACTGCAAAACTGTGATAATATCAAATTACATAAAACCTACTTAAAATTTGCAGCTGTTTTACAGGATGTGGTGGACAGAGGTAAGTCACTGCACTAAGTGGCTCCATAGGAGAGGGATCTTTGACCATGTGCCGTACTCATGAAAGGTACATTAAAAGATAATTGGTTCTGAGATGCAGTACCCTGAGAGTTAATGAGGGAAGGGGTCTGAATACTAGAAGGGTAGAGTCCAAAAACTACCTAGTGGAGAAAAACAAAAGCCTTATACTTTTTTCTGTTCTAGAAAGACACATAACCAGCCAGATCATATAGGGCACAATTATGAATTCTGAATGGCTGCAGTTTCAAATCTCCATAATTAAGCAATAAGGCATGACAGAAGGTGAGTTATGGTGGAATAATGGCCCACCTCTGGTGAGTTAAAGCACGAGTCAAAGCTGAGTGCTTCCACCACCCAACAAGGGCCATTAGACCACCATAATGTGCCTCCTGGAGTGCCTTATTGAAATTATGAAATGTGTCCATATCAGTACTATTTGAATAAATAAATAAATAAATTAGTAAAATCTGTATTTAATTTGCCAAAAAAATGTTGAATAAATTTTTACAAAGAAAAAAATAGTCCCATTTGGACACCGTGTTGTGACCACTTTGACAGCAGGAGGCGACAATGTTGTAAGTGTTGTTTGTTTCTTTCAGTGCAAGTAATAGTGGCTTTAGATTGTAGTGGCAGGTCAGAGCAGACTGGCCACATAAGAAGCCTCAGTGTGCAAAGTGTCTCATCAGCATTTAGCAGGCTTTTCCCCTTGAATTAAAAAAACAAAACAAATGCTTTATCTGTGGCACTGGACAGCAGAGATCAGCAGATACTGAGCAAGTAGCGATGAGGGAAAGAGAGTTGAGCTGCCATGAGCAGCAGCAATGGAGGGTTGAATTTGTTTGAGTTGGCATGTGTGATACGGAAGTGGAGAGCGAACCTGTAAGTGAATGATGCAATAAGAATATGGCAACATTTTATATTGTTTCTGCAGTCTCCAAGCGTCCATCCTCCCCCCCCAATGAAAAAAAGAGATTGGGCGCATGAATCATAATTTAAAACAAAAAGAAAATGAGGTGCGATCACCAGTATGTGGCGGGTAGCAGGCAAATGGTCAGTTGAGAGGTGGAGAGCTCTAAAACTGCGTGGTCAGTCTGTTAGTTTGGGAGCCATTTCTGTCAGGCCATTGTGTTGGGATATCGGCCCGGCTGAAAATGGTTCTTGACCAAACAGGATTCAACTTTTTTAGTACCCATTTCATAATGAATCACAAATGAACTCTGGCCCTGGAAAGCACCCCCAGCACCAGCAGAGGAATAGGACAAAATGTCATTATTAATTAGAGGAAGTTACAAACCATCTACAAACAGCTTTTTCAACTATGATGTAAGACAGTTTTATACTCTGACCTCTGATGCCTGGCATTAACAAGAAAATGAATGACTGTCATAGAGGCACGGTGGTAGATATATTGCCTGCCATGCAAGTGACCTAAGTTTGGAAACAAACTTTATTCATCTGGGTTCTGCCAGGGGAGAGGATCAAGCATCTGGAGGACCGGTCTCCTTTCCTGGAGGGCAAGCAGTACTTTCCACAGCATGTCTGACATCCAGTGAAGGTTGTGTGTCAGGCAGCCTGGAAGCCCAGTAGGACTGGTGGAAGCCAGCATGATGCTGTACATCACTGAACACCAGCAGGGATGGAGAAAACCACAAAGGAGAAAATGTCCTGCTGTGTAGGCTTGGCACTACCTGTGAAGCACCCAAAATGTAACTTGCTTGTGGGGGAGGGTAAGGGAAATTTTCCCCATTCCAGCTATCAGGAGTTAAGTCATGGGTGCATCAAAGAGTATGTCCTGGGATGGAGTGTGGCTGGGCTGGGGCCAGCTATCAAGATTTGGGCCAGTAGGATGACAGTGCAAAAACTAAAGTGAGAAAAAAAACACAAGAGAATTCATATAAGGGTCACAGGAAAGGGTGCAGTCCGGGGTCACTACCAGATATTTCAAATCATTCACTAATTGAAGCAGCTCCCCATTATTGTCAAATAACTGGAAGAAATGAAATGAGAAGACTCACGGGGGCCAGAGAAATCCACAGTTTTAGTGCATTAGTTTGTGTGTTAAAAGCAAGATGATGGATATAAACCATTTTTACAACAATTCGAGGATGACTTGAGAAAACATGATTGATTAATTAGATTGATTGAGATGAGAAAAATATAAAATGTTTCCCTTGATCTGTATATTATATAAAGCAAAATAGATGCTAAATCTGTATAATAGAGCTGATCTGGGCATGTTGGTGTTCGGCAACATTTTCAAACCCCTCAAGCTTCACCATCTTGGAACCTGTAAACAGCCAATAAGTCACAGTATACACTTTCCAATTCCCTTATCCTCTATAGTTTATATTATATCATAATAAACTACTAATTTCTCTGGACTCATATGTTAAGAGAACACCATCCTGGTTGCCCTCATAGAGTGCCTGGAGAGTTCTTGTATGGTTGTATTACATATTGGATTTAATTTCTTTTCATTTCAGATATCATCAGGTCTAATTGTCCTGGATCTAAACATGGAGGCAGCCTTCTCTTACACTATAGAAGTCACCTGAATGTCTCCCTGGTCCAACTCTTCCTTCATCCTCAGTTTGTGAGTTTTTACATGAATTACTGCTGCTGGGTGGAACTTAAAAAATATATCTTGTGTAAGCAATAAGACATGATGGGGTGTGCATTAGACAGTTCTAATACACGGCTAGGGGGACAAAGTGAGGCACAAGGCCACAGGCCGAGTGCATCCAGTCCTAGCCATGCATTAGAAGCTCTGCTTTATCCAGTGTGACTTATTGCACTTATAAAATAGGTCTATGAATTCCAAATTGGGTTTCTAGTTTTAGCCATGCATTAGACACTTCTAACGCATGGCTAACAATCAATCAGATTGGTTGAAATCCTTTACCCATTTTATAACTGTACTTATAACCTTCCATCAAGGAGCCTACAAGGGTTAATTTATCTCCAGGAGGTTGTTGGTGCTATGGTTGGGTCAAATGAGCAGTTAATCATGATTGACCTAAACATCAACAGGCTGGAGAGCAATGTTAACTGTTTTGGACTTCTCTTGGGGGGGTGGGGGTGAGGGGGTGACTTGGTCTGAAGCAATGCATCTCCTGTCCTACCAGATTATTCACTAATGGAGGTCAACACTCTCTAATGGACTGAGGCTTGTCAGAGAAGAGTGGAACACCTATCTGAATCTCCCCCTTTGCCATCTCTGATCACATTACCACCTACTGTGTATGGAAAGTGAGCTTCCCTAAGGTTCCTTCTGAAGTCATCTCCTTCTGTGACCTATCCAAATTGGATGAATGCTCCTTCCTCAGTGACATAGCCCACACTGAATGTCCCTCTCCCTTGTTGGAGGATGATGTGTATGTGTTGCTCTCTCCAGTTTCCTCTCCATCTTTTCCACCCTGCAGGACAAATATCATCCCTTTTATAAAAAGAGGAGTATAGGGTACAGACACTAAGTGGCTACACAGTGATCGGCTAACACTGATGAAATCTGGGTACAAATTCTGTACTAAATATAAGTCCACACATGTTATGGTTAACTTCCTAGAATATAGGTGACTTAAGAATGTCTACAAGAAGCCATACAGCAGGCTAAAAATTCCCCATCACTGCCACGATGGGGTAAGTCATGGGGGCATCAAGGGCAAGTCCTGGGATGGTGAGTGACCAAGCTGGGGTGTGCTGCCAAGATAGGGGCTGGCAGGATATGAGGAGGAAAAACCAAAGTGAGAAAAAAAAGATAATTAATGTGAGGTTCATAGGAAAGGATGCAGTCCATGGGCATTCCCAAATATTTCAGATGATTCAATAATTGAAGCATTTCTCCATTACTGTCCGATAGCTAAAAGAAATGAAATGAGAAGAATAACTTACGAGAGCCTGAGAAAAACATAGTTTTAGTGTGTGTGTGTGTGTGTGTGTGTGTGTGTGTATGTGTTCAAGACAAGATGGATGATAGGTAGAAAAAACAATTTTCCAACAGTCTGCAGGTGACTTGAGAAAACTTGACTTTTTTGATTGAGATGAGAAAAGTATATCATGTGTACTTTGCTCAATATATTATGAAGCAAAAGCGATGGCAAGTGTGTACAATAGAACTCAACTGAGTGTCTAGGTGTTCAGCAGCATTTTCAAACCCTTCATGATTTATCATCTTGGAACCTGTAAATACCCAATAAGTCACAGTATACACTTTCCAACTCCTATTTCCTCAATATTTTGTATTACACCAAAACAAACTGCTAGTTTAACTGGACTCATATGTTATGGAAACACCATCCTGGTTGCCCTTATCGAGTCACTGGAGAGTTTTGACATGGTTGTATTACATAGTGAGTTTCATTTTTTTCATCTTAGACCTTATCATGTCTGACTGTCCCGGATGTAAACATGGAGGGGGCCTTCTTTTGTAGTACAGAAGTCGCCTGAATGTCTCCCTGTTCCAACACTTCCTTCATCCTCATTCTGTGAGTTTCTACATGTATTATTGGTCATGGGTTGTGCGAAGAAAATGCATCTGGTCCGTACATATAACCCTCCCTCAAGAGACATACAAGAGTTCACATATGTCGTCTAGGATGTTGGTGCTAAGGCTGGGTTGAATGGGCTGTTAATCATGGGTGACCTAAACCTGAACTTGCTGGGGAGCAAGGTTAAATGTTATGAACCTCTCCTAGAAGGGCTTGGTCTGAATCAATGTATCTCCTCTCCTCTCCTCTCCTCTCCTACAAGACTCTCCACCAATAGAGGTCTGCACTCTCTCCTGGACTGAGTTGTATCAAATAGAGACAAGTGGAATGTTTATCTGGCAACTCGCCAGTTGCCATCTCTGATCACACTCCCACCTACTGTGTATGGAAAGTGAGCTTCAAAAAGTTCCTCCTGTGGTCATCTCCTTCTAAGATCTATTCAAATTGTATGAACACTCCTTCCTCAGTGACCTTGCCCACACAGAATGGTCCTCTGTATTGTTGGAGGCTGTCGCTGTCTCTAATTTCCTTTGCATCTTCTCTGCCCTGCAGGACAAATATCATCCCTTTTACCAAAAGAAGAGCAAGGGGCACAGTCACAAAGTGGCTTCATAGTGACCTGCTAACAGTGATGAGATCAAGGGAGAAATTCTGGACTAAATTTAAATCTACACATGCTATGGCTGACTTCCTTAAATATAGTTGACTTGGGAATGTCTGCAAGAAAGCCATACAGCAGACTAAAAATGAGCTCTGCAGGTCCACCCTCCTTTCAATTGGTAAGGACCACTGGAGTTTGTGGTGGAACATGAAACATGCAGTTGGTGGCACTGCCTTGCAATACACAAATGAACTCCTCTTGGATTGGATAAACTGTAATAACCCTCTTACAATAGCCAATGCACTCAATAGGCAATTATCTGATTTGTCTTCACTCATTTCTCCATTCACTAGTGCCACTGCCCAGTGCCTGCCTGCATCTCCCTTTCATCCTTCCCCCAATAACCAGTCTTTTACCTGCAAACAGTCTCATTACTGGAAATGGTCAGGTTCCTGCGTGAAATCTCCACACTTACCAGTGCTCAGTTTGACAACATGGAGCCCAAGGTTAGACGCCTAGGTGCTGCTTTCCTTGCCCCCTCCATAGCCCACATTTTCAACCTCTCCTTAGTTACTGGGGTTATCAAAAAGTTGTGGAAGGTGGCTAGGGTAGTCCCAGTTTTCCGTCAAAGTGGAAATGCACTTGTAACATGGCAAGCATTAGGTTATATTGTTAAGAAAACACAACAAAAATACATTTTATATATATTGAGTACTTTACTGTTTTCAGAACAATACATGTACAACACCATGTTATGTATTCCAGCTCAGAACGTCACAGTCACTCATCTACTTATGATGTGAAACATATATGGCAATTATTTGCAAACTTACATTGCAGAACAACAGTTGAATGAACTTTGTAAAACTTATGAGTGATACATTTTGAGCAAAACATTGCTAAAACACTTGTTACTCACTCTCACCAATGGCATCTATATTGTCGACTTACATTGTGAGATTTTTCCCATTAAACTTTGCATAAGTAAAATGGAAGCTATGCGGTATTCTATCAAAACACCAAAATAACTAAGGGTAATTATTCCATCTGTATGTGGCAAATTTACTCTCAATCCAAGCAGCAATCTGAGCCACTCCACATATTTTGAAGGTAAGTGCCAGTTTCTCCATATGTAGCGGTTTCATATCCTCGATTTCTGATTTAAACTATTCTGATTTCTCTCTGACTTTGCTACAATAGACATGGGCCAATGGGTGGGTGGGTGGGTTAGTTAAACAGTGTTTTAAATGAATGCATGCCATAACACTTTTAATGTGGTGAAAAGCAGTACTTGTACTTGGAGCGGACATTACTGGTGAATTAATACCATCTCCAAGTTTGCTCAGGTGTTGCTTTTTGTCCAGTCATTACTAGTATTTAGGTATATTTCATTATTGTCATGGTGCAAAGAGTTTTAATTCACAGTATGCTTCCACTGACAAACATACCTCTGAACTCTTTTCAAACAATAAAATGTAGACATCTGTTCTTTACACTGTCATCAAGTTGTGACAGGCCTCAAGACAAAGGGAATCCTGCTTGTTACAAAAAACTGTTTTTCTTTTACCTCAATCAAGAACACAAGTTTTTCTCGTTACTTAAAGCAACAAAATAAAAAGTTGTGCAGTTAATTCAAAAGCCCTTTTAGACAGAGAATACTTGACTAATTTGAAGGGATTAGTGCAAGATCTGCTGAGCAGCACTTAAGCATGCCATATGTAGTTGTTTTCCAGCATTTATTTCTGCATTTTGTATGTTTTGAGAGTCCTGAGTTTGAGCACAATTTATTTTGAGGTGCTCTCTTTGCTTAGAGTGAGAGTAGAAGAGCTGTTTCCTGCCAATTTTGTAGACAGCTGTTATAGACTGAAAATAATTTAATTAACTTTTTGCAGCTGTAGCTCTAGAAATATAATGAAAGTTAAATGAACATTTGGAAGCTTTTACAAAAACAAATATCTGACAGACAGCTGCTCCCTGGCAGAAGTAGCAAGCCAGGATGCATTCAGCACATCAGTTAGTTGGCACTGTACTAAAATTGTCTCTATCTATCTATCTATCTATCTATCTATCTATCTATCTATCTATCTATCTATCTATCTACAGTGTCTGTCATGCATAAAACATTGTTTTTCATTACTTTACTTCAATAGCTTGTGGTTTGATTTATTTGGCTGTACTATCTTGTCTTCCCTCTCTCTCCTTTCCTCCATTGAATACATATTTAGTTCCCTCAACCTGTCTCCATATGGTTTGTTTTGCAGGCAACTTACCATTTTGGTTGCCCTCTTCTGCATAGCCTCCACCCTGTTTATATCTTTCTGCAGATGGGGTCTCCAGAATTTGATGCAGTATTCAATGTGAGGCCTCACTAGTTGTCTGTACGGTGGAAGTATCACTTCCCTCCTTCTGCTGGTTATTCCCCTACCTATGCAGACCAGCATCCTGCTAGCCTTTGCTGCCTTGCCTCATTGATTGGCCACCTTCAGGTCATCAGAGATGATGACTCCCAGATCCTGTTCCTGTCTGGAACTTTAAATTTCCTGTTCCCCTAGTTTATAAACTGTTCCTGGGTTGTTTCCCATATGCATGATCTTGCATTTTTTAGCATTAAACCCCAGCTGCCACTCCTGAGACCAGTCTTCCAATCTTTGTAGGTCCCTTTTCATTTATCTACCCCATCTGGTATGTCCATTCTGTTGCAGAGTTGTGTGTCATATGCAAACAGGCAAACTTTCCCATCCAGCCCTTCAGCAATGTCACTGATGAAGACATTGAAGAGGATTGAATCCAACACTGATCTCTACAGAACACAGCTTGTCACCCTCCCATCTGCAGGACTTGCACCATTCACCACCACCCTCTGAATTCTATTTCCTAGCCAGTTTCCCACCCATCTCAGTGTATTGTGCCCCATATGCAGGCTCCCCAGTTTGTTTAACATCCTCCTGTAGTGAATCATATCAAACATTTTACTAACATCAAGATATGTTATGTCCACAGCTCCTCCCTGGTCCTCTTCCCTGGTTATCCAGTTAAAAAAGTCAATGAGGTTGGTATGGCATGACTTGCCCTTAGTGAAAACATGCAGACTTGGGTCTTGGAGGCAGTTTGTTACCAGGTGGTCCACTATCCTTTCCTTTAACAGTTATTCAATTAATAGGCATACCACAGAAGTCAGGCTGGCCTGTAGTTATCTGCCTCTTCCTTGCTACCGCACTTGTGTAGTGGGTCCATATCAGCCCTCCAACAGTCCTCCGTCACCTTCCCTGTATCTAACAATAGACTGAACAAAGCTGTTGGTGGTGCCACCAACACCTCCCTCAGGTCTTTCAGTACCCTATGGTGTACTCCATTTGATCTCATCATCTTATCGACCTTCAATGATGTGAGTTCCCTGTTGATTCTTTCCACTGAGAATGGACTAGTATCCACTTCCCTTAGTGTCCCTTACCTTTAATAAAGTGCTGTTTCCTACTCCTTCCACAGTGAATACTGTACAGAAATACTTGTTCAGTACTTCTGCCTTGTGTCCATCATTCACCACACATTCCCCTCCCTTAGTTTTCAGTCTAACAATACCCCCTCCAGATGTCTTCCTGTTTGAAGCACAAGGAAAAGTTCCAAGCCAGTGCCTCATAGTGATATATTTTTCTAAGTTGAATAAGTATGGCTCAACACATGTTGCCAACAAAAATCAGTCATAGCATTCTTCATGCAGGCACAAAGAAATCACACCTGACCTTGTTTGTTCAGTGGATGGGCTAGGCATTAGGGTAGACAACTCCAAGGAACACCCAACAACTGATGTGCCAAGAGTCCAGAGACCCCATACCCTAATTTGTTTTTCATTTCCCTACATTGTGTTCTTTGCATTCTTGAACCCAATGTCTGTATTACTGCATCTAAATCAATAAATGTCCCTGCTTTTTTGTGATAGTGGAATCATGTCCTCATCCATGCAGATGTGACCTTATGAAAAGAAATGAAATAAAAGGAAATAAATGGAATAGTGGAGATACTGTATTTCTAGCTCTGCTTCACCAACCAGATAACAAGTGAAAGACAAGTGTTTTAATGTTTATAGCTGCACTGTTACACCATACAGTCCTAGCTTAGATAAAATAGTAAGGATAAATATATTTTACCTAGATCCAGGGGTTTGTGGGATAGAAGCTGGGTAGTTTGAGGGAACATCTAGTTATACCTGTAACATAGGAATAGCAATGGTGTCACAAAGAATCTGCAGCTCTTTACTAACAAACTGAGACATGTAATAAAGAGGATTGCCCTCTTTAAAGGGCAGACCCCATTATCCATAGGACCAAGCCAAGGTGTGTAGAGAGCCAGAGGCTGAAGTTTGGAAAAGGAAGGGGGTGGAGAAAGGGGTTTGGTGAGGTCATGAAAGGGGAGGAGCTATGATGTCAGGGCTGGAGTGAGGTGGGAAGCAAGGATTGGTGGAGAGAGAGAGAAAAGGGGGTGAGCAACAGGGATAGTTAAGGGCAAACACATCCCCAGGGAGCTCACAATATTTGCTCTGAGAGAATTTTCTCTGAGAAGCACATCAGTTTGTCAATTATTCTGAGTTACTTTCTTTTATTTGAGCCATTGGGTTGTTTATAGCTAGGTATTCTGGGTTAATTAAATGCCAGTTTTGAAGCTTGAGGAGTATTGTGATAAAAATTACGCTTACAGGTAATTCTGAAAGACAGGGGTTGCAGCATCAGCAGCATGATCAGCTACAAGTGAGTATTTAAGGAGTTGAGGTCAACAGGTAAGTTTAAAAAAAAAGAAAAAGCAGAATATAAGCAGCAGCAGAGACTTTTGGTGCCTGGGTGAGAGGCTGTTTTGTGTGCAACAATGGTATCGTTAGAGCATTGGGGATGTTTATGGTGCAAAGCTGTGCCGAGGAGAGTACTTATTGCTAACCAGTAGACTGTGAGATGTCTCAGATTTACAGGGGAGAGGGTTGTGCTAGCCAGTATGCAGGCACAATGTTGTAATCTTCTCTGGAGAAGCCAACGGTTTGTCCATATTAGTAGTAGCTGCATGTGGGGTCTTTTTGTGGAAGGAAGTGAGGTTTTGATGCTGGCTACATGTTTGGTTTGTGGCTGCAAAGCCATTGATGGGGCCTAGCGGTAGAGATACTGAAAAGGAAGACAGGAGTCGGCGTGTCCGGTCAATCCCTTCTGAGGCTCCACACAGTTCCCAATGCGGGGAGAGAGAGGCAAGACCTGGGTGAGCTGCCACAGGGCTACAGAGCAAAGAAAAGAAGCACATAAGGGGCATTTTTTGAGCAAATGAGCCCAGAGAGAAAAAGGTGCAAATCCAAGGTTGGGCCTGTGGCAGTGGCATCTGTCATCATTGTCACATTGGCAAAGGGGGGGGCAATTTTAGGACATGCTGAATTAGAAAAGGGGCACCTGATTAGAACAAAAGGGGCAAGGAGCAAACAAAAGGAACATTTTTGGCAGGTGGCCGAATGACTGGGCTGAGAACAGGCCTAATAGGAGGCGGATAGGAGGGCCGCATGGCAGTGGCATCTGATGTAATCACCTCGTGGTTTTCTTGGTAAGCTCAGACTGCTGAGTGTGTCCACAGGGGAACAGGATGTGTTGGGAGTGAGAAGCCTCACAAGGGGTTGTGTATATACAAATACTGTACAAAATAACAAAAAGGGCTTTTAAGAAAATAAAAAGAAAGTTCTTTAAAAAAAAGAGAGAAAGGAGGACAAATACAATCAAGTGACACAGGAATCAGCCCCTGCAGCGTGAGGCTACAGGGGGCTCTAAGGGGGACCATGAACAGTGAGGGGCTGTGAAGAACACAGAGCAGGGCAGCCAGCTCCATGGGGGGAGATATATAAAAAGTATACCAGGTCATTAGCTGAGGGGAGCCGAGGGAGGAGAATCCAGATGCAGGAAAGGAGCCCCTACCCACATCTTGGATATATGCTTACAAAACAAATAACCATATAGAGCATAAGAATAACTCAAAGATGTATGTTTGTATTAGTGTAGTGGGCTGCTGGCTAGTTTTTTACAAAAAAATAAATATATAAAAAGAGAGGATTGGTTTAGGAAGCAAGACTTTTAATCCTCTGTAACATCAGCACAATAGCAGGAGCAGCACTTGCAACAAAATGCTGTAAGAGGCCCCAGGCCAGACAGTGGTGTGTGGAGCAAGTGGGCAGCAAGGGAAAGCAAGGCGGGCTGCCAGCCCCCCATGGGGGAAGGGGGGATATGACAGGAAGGTATACCAGGCCATTATCCAGAGACAGCAGAGCAAGGGGGCATGGACATGCCTCCCCCGCATACATTAGATTTTATATATGCATACAATAAAATAAAAAAATAAAGAAATGGTTACCAAAAGGGGATGCCTCTGTGGGAGGTGGGGGAACTTAATAGCAGCATGGCCAGGGAGGCCCATCTGATGCAAGAAAGTGACCCCAATAGAGGCATGCTGATGTTAATGGGAGGCAGTATAGTGCAGTGGTTTATGGCCATGAGCTGCAAATCTGGAGACGTGGGTTTGAATCCCACTGCCTCAACGTGCATACTCTGCCACTCTGAGCAAGTCAATTAACTTCCCTGTGCTCCCAGATCCCACCTGTAAGCAAGCTTAAAGCTTAGTGTACCACTCCTGGTTAAACAATTGGGAAAAAATAGTTATTGTATATTTCCAGGTCTACAAAATAACTATGACCCCCAGGAAGAGCAAGCCCACCAAGGACGAGTGTTACAATGCAGTGATGGAACTGGTGTCCAAGGTGAACCTACTGCTGGAGGCTGCAGGCCCTCACAGCCCAGGCAAGGGAAAGAAGTGAAAGCAGGACAAGCAACAGGGAGGGAAGAATGATAAAAGGGCACCAAGGGCACCAGCTGGACTAAGGCACCCAGACCCCACTCTTGAGCTGGTCTGCCCAGTACCTCCTCCTGCTTCAGTGCCTGCCTCGGCACCAGTCCCTGCTCCTGCTCCAATGCCTGAGCCTGCTAGGCCAGTAGACCCAGTTCCTCCTGCCCCTGTGGTACAGCTGAATACCCTGCCAGTACTGACCAGCACCAGCTAGCTCTGCCTACAGGCCCCAGCCCCCAGCTAAGCTCACAGACAGGTAATAACAAGGTCATATTGGAAAGCAGTATGAAAGAATATGTGGAACAAATGCTAAAAGCTTTGGGGGATAGTGGCTTAGGCCAACTGGAAAAGGCACTGGGGGAGCTGAGGAACAAAGAAAAAGGGTAGGGCACAGGAGCAGAATGGGGGCAAAGGGGGAGAAGGGTTTCAGGGCTGAGATTGGAGCACTCAGTGTTAGGATCAGGGACCATGTACCCATAGCCACCAAAGAGAAAATTTGGAAGTGCAAGTTTATGGACATCTTCACCCTGGCTGACATAAACAACATGAATAAGTATGAAAAGAAGGAGAGCTTTGAAAAAAAGGACATGGCCACAGCCATTGTTCTTTTCAGAAAGGGGAAGCTGAGAAGTTTATGAAGGGTAAAATGTGGGACAACTGGTTCACAGGTTTTACATTTTTTTTTTAATTTTTTTATTTAGTTGTTTATCCAGGTATAGCACACCAGGTATAGGCATTATTATATGGCCATAGTCATTGAAAATAAACCCGAGTTGGCTACCTCCCCTGTTGATGTAGTTAGTAATTATAAAAAATGCCTATAAAAAAAGAGGGTATAATTGGCTGAAATAGGATGAGAAGTTCAGAAAGAGGATGGTGCATTTTGGGGATGTAAAGCGAGATGCCCAACAGATTGACTTGTGGTTGGACAAGTGTATGGGGTCCACTGTAACTGAAGGTGGAGGGGACAAAAAAGACGGGGCAGTGGCAAAATGCTGTTGAGGTTACAACAGGGCATTTTGCTCCTGTCTGAACTGCTGGTTCCAGCATGCCTATTCCAGGTGCGGGGGCAGCCACTCAGCCTCCAGGTGGAAGAATAGCTGGGAAAAAGGCGGGGCTAGCTAGGATAACTCTTATAACCAGTCCTTTCAGGGTAACCATGAGGGGTTCAGAGGACAGCAGTGGGGGAGGGAGACCCTGGGCAGGGGGGGGCAGGGGGAGGTAGGGGGCCAACACCACTACAACCGACAGCAGAACAATTAAGGACAGTGTGACAGGGGCTTTCCATCTGGCACCCCCCTCCATTAAGGTAGAGTTGACACAGGAATGGCTGAGAACATATCCGAACAAAGAAGCAGCCACTACACTATTGACAGGTTTCCAGGATGGATTCAGCTTGCAGTTTAAAGGGGCCCAAAAAGAGACAAAAGCAAAGAACTTGAAGTTGGTTAAGGTGAGGAAAAAGTCACTGGAGCAGAAAATCCAGGAAGAAATAGCAGCTAGCAGGGTGGAGGGCCCATTTGAACACCCACCCTTGCCACATCTAAGGATATCACCCCTGGGTCTGGTACCAAACAAACAGCCGGGGGAATTTTGTGTGATACACAACCTGTCCTACCCAGATGGGGATTCGGTTTATAATCACATCAGTGAGGAGGACAGCAGGGTAATATATGCTATGTTACAGGAGGCAGTCAGGCTGGTTATGGCATCACAAGGGGCATGGCTGACAAATATGGACATTGAAGCAGCTTTTCTCCTGTTGACAGTCTGGCCAGCAGACTGGGACTTCTTGTGTTTCTGGATAGGGGAGGATTACTATTTTGACAAAGCCATGCCCATGGGCTGCTCCATTGCTTGTGCGACATTCGAATTGTTCAGCACCTGGTTACAATGGGCATTTAAAGAAAAATATGGGTACCAGGCAGTGGTCCATTATTTGTATGACTTTCTATTAATAGGAGAAGGGAAGCACCAGACAGAGAAGATGTTACAGAATTTCAAGGCCATGTGCCACAACTTAGAGGTGCCTTTGTCCCCAGAGAAAATGGAGGTGCCTAGATAGAACATTGAGTTTTTAGGCATTGAAATTGATATGGTGGGGGAGTTATTTAGCCTACCCAAGGCAAAAGTGGAGAAATTGAGGACATTACTGGGTGCTGTTAAGGCCCGGTGTAGGGTGCAGCTCCAGCAAGAGCAACAGCTCATGGGACACTTGAACTTTGCCTGTAGGGCGGTAGCACCAGGCCGCATGTTTACATGGTATCTGGTGAAGGCAACACAGGGGGTCTCAAACCTGCACCACTGGCTAGACATTAGCAAAGGGACCAGGGAGGACCTGGAAGTATGGGATACTTTTCTACACCACTACAACAGCAGGACATTTTGGCCAGATGAGTGGGTGTTTAACCCAGATCTGTAACTATACACTGATGTGGCAGGGGGCATAGGCATAGGAGCATACTTTGGGGGAAAATGGTTTGCCGTGTCATGGCCCAGAAACTGGATCTGGGCCGGTCTGATGAGGGATATCACTTTCTTAGAGATATTCCCAATCTGGGTCGCTATGGAAGTCTGGGGAGAGAGGCTGAGGAACCAGAAGGTCACATTTTGGAGTGACAATAGGGCAGTGGTGGACATTTTAAACAGTCACTGGATGATGTCAGTGAGGGTCATGTGGGTCCTAAGACAGTTGGTGCTGCAGGGCTTAATGTTGAATATGTCATTTAGTGCTACGCATATAGATGGTGTGGACAATGTGATAGCTAACTGCCTCCCCTGCATGTAGATGGACAAGTTCTGGCCATTGCCCCAGGAGCAGAACCCAGGCTGACGACAATTCTGGATTATGTGTGGAGGATTGGACAGAGGGAGCTGAACAGTTGTTTCACAACTCCTGGTCCCCTAGGATTCTAAAAGCATACGAAACATCATAGAGGGCCTTTCAGGCATTCCAGGCAAAATCTGGCTGCCAGGTAAGTGGGGCGGTGATGGGGACCAAACTGCGCAATTCATAGTGACAGAGTGGAGAAATAACTTGGCACAAACAATGAAGGGGGTACACATACTGAGGGGATAGGAGTACCCCACAAAGAGAAACTTCATTCGGCGCATGATGCAGGGCTGGCTGCAGGAGGCCGGGAGAGCCCGGGACAATATAATACCACTGATAGAGGGCCTGCTGGAGTGGTTGCTGGGGGTGTTACACCAGATATGCATGCATGCATACTGTAGTAGAGAGGCAGTTCTGTTCAAGGCAGTCTTAGCAGCCATGGGTAGCGGACCCTTCAGAGTCTGTGAGGTAGTAGGGCATCGCAAGGTGGACAAGTCAACAGGGTTGCATTGGAATGACATAGTGTGGACTGGGGATGGGATTTCAGTTCTGGTAAGGTGGTCCATGACTGACCAGGCTGGCAGGGGGAACAGAGTTATGCTCTGGTGCCACAGGAATGACGCCATCTGTCAGATGTGAGAACTGCAAGCATACGTGGCTGGGCAGCAGCAGGATGGGAACCCATTAATATTCTTGCAAGGAGATGGGTCCCCAGTGATGGGGTATTAGATTATGGGAGTGTTAAACAAGGGGTTAGCTTTTTGGGGGAAACCAACCAGGTACTCTTCTCATTCATTCCTGATTGGGGCAGTCTTCAAGAAGACAGCCATGGGAAACATACCAGAGGATATCAAAGGGAAAGGGAGGTGGCCTTCTAATTGCTATAAAAGATATTTTCACAACACCTTGCCCATGTACTAATGATGTCTTTAGTTCTTCCCATTAGCAGTCTGGGTAAGTTATCAAAGAAGAAGCAAACAAGATGGAATGGGGGGTAGGAGGGGGTGGATATCATTGGGATCTTTTAAGAAGAGTGGAGGGGGAGACAGGCCACAAAGGAAAGATGGATAGTAACTTTGTCTCTATTTATGGTTTTCAGCAGAAAGGGCATGGAGATTGGAAGCTTGGATATGTGACCACTCTTTCATCCATTGGTTGGAAAAGTGGGCATCCAGGAGGCCCGGGGGAGGCAGCTGTGTCTGGACCTCAGCAACATCAAATTGACCTGGAGAGGCATGAGAGGCATGAAATGGGCACAGATTCTTCCAGCACTCAGGGAGTTAAGGAGGGAACACAGCCACCCAGATTTAATCATGATCCACTTGAGAGGCAATGACCCGGAGACCAGGCCTTGATTGGACATCTTTTATCAGATAAAGGAGATATTGAAAAAATTAGGGAATAGTGGACAGAGGTGACCCTAGTTTGGTCTGACATTGTTCCACAAAGGGTGGGGGGCATGCGGGCAACCACAAGGCTTTGGACAGGGCTAGAAAGTGTATGACTGTCTGAGTAGGAAGGCTGTTTGAGAGTATGGGTGGTATGGTGGTTCACAGGGGAGTAGTGGAAGAAAGGGATGAGTACTACAGGGGCAATGGGGTACACCTCTCCAGTCTAGATCTGACACAGTTTAATGAGGAGACTGCCAATGTACTAGGGCCCTGGGTGCAGAGGAGGTTAGCCTGAGCAGGCCCTCACTCACCCCTTGGATTTGGAGGGGAGTCAATCATCTGTCGCAAGTGGGAGGTGGACTAATGGAAAAATAGGGAAGGGAAGGAGAAGATTGGGTAAAGGTGGTGGGGAGAAAATAGGATATAAGAAAATCAGCAGGAAAAAGAGAATTAGGGGTCAGAGATGCTAATATCCCTTTGAAGGAGGAGGATGAGAAAAGATGGCCCCCCACGATGTACAATGGGGAGGGGGAGAGGACAAGAACTAGAAGGAATAATATTGAGAAAATGAACAATGGACAAAAATGATTATGTGTTGAAATGGAGGTGGAATGAAGAATGTTGTAAAATGTTAATCGGACATATACAGTATATATTACAATGAATGTAAGCATAATGTGAACTAAAAGACAAAAAATAAGTAAACTGATTGCCAAATTGAGCACCCACATATCCTTGTCTGTGTATTTCTAGGTGGGGATCTGGGGTACAAAGAGGGTTGCCCTCTTTAAAGGACAAACCCCATTGTCCACAGGCCCAAGCCAAGGTCTGTGGGGGAGCCAGAGGTTGAAGTTTGGAAAAGGAAGGGGGAGTGTTGGGGGAGGGGTTTGGTGAGGTCATGAAAGGGGAGGAGCTATGATGTCAGGGCTGCAGTGAGGTGGGAAGCAAGGATTGGGGGAGAGGAAGAGGGAAAGGGGTGAGCAACAGGGGTACTTAAGGGCAAACACAGGCCAAGGGAGCTCACAATTTTTGCTGTGAGAGAATTTTCCAACCCACCTACCCACCCAAGAATAGTACTAAAATTGGAGCTGTTGGGGTCACTGTGGTAGGTGGAGCATAGGTAACCATTGGAGGGCTGCTGAAGGTGGACAGCAGACAGAAAACCATAAGGTGAGAAAAAATAGGGGAAGGGGAGGAGAGGATGGGGGAAGGGAGCAGGGGGACACAGAAAATAGGATGTAAGAAAATCAGCAGGAAGTAGGGAGTCAGAGTGTACACTAGTACCCCTTTTGAACAGAGGAGGATGAGATAAGACTTGCCCTCCATGATGTAGATCTGTGGAGGAGAAAAGGACAAGAAATGGAAGGAATAATATGAGAAAATGGGCAATAAATGGACAAAAAATGATTATGTGATGAAATGGAGGTGGAATGAAGGATGTTGTAAAATGTTAATCGGAGATATACAGTATAACAATGAATGTAAGCATAATGTGAACTGAAAGAGTAAAGAATAAGTAGATTGATTGCAAAATTGAGCACCCACACATGCTTGTCTGTGGTGTATTTCTTGGTAGGGATCTTAGGGACAAAAAGTATTAACTGCAGAAAAAAAAAATGGAAGAAACAAGGTACTCTAAACATAAAATAATACTTATCTCATACATGTGGTCAGTGTCCTCCAGTGCTGGATCTGGCATCTTATCTTCATTATTTCACTGACTTTGTAGACATAAAATGTAAACTGTCTTAGTATGATTAATAAAAATACCAAACAGCTGTGTAGGCTGGAAGGGGATTATAGTTTTTGGTTGGGTTTAAAGTGGGTTGGTCAGGAAGGTAGACACCAGCACAACAGCAGTGACCCAGGTTTGGGAACAGAATGGGTCACTTATAAAAGCCAGTGTGGAGGATGCGGACAGGATTCAGCATACCTGGGACCACTCTCCACTCAGAGGGGGGAGGCAAGTTGCTCCACTCATCAACCACCACCAGGGCAGGAAGAAGCCATCATCTTTCACACGTCCTGCAACACTTACAGGGTGACACACTGCCAAACTGGCTTACAGTCAAAGAGGGGAATGTCTCTCCCCTTCTGTCCCCAACATGGGAGGAATCTGTGGGGGGAGGTGGTACCAAAGGTATATGGTAAGTTCCTAACATGGACCATAATAGGGTTAGGCTACTGACAGCAATACAGGGCCTGTTGGTGGTTCAGGGCCTGTAGTGACCTGACCTTTAGCTTGCCAGGTACACGTTTTTCTATTTTTCTTACCACCCCACTTATTTTATTTATTTAGTTTTTGTTTACCAGGTAGGTGCAATAGCCATTTTTCTAATGCAGTACATGGGCCCAACAGGCCTTGACATGCACCTCAACTCCTTCTGAGGGAAAGCACCCGAGCCCGGCACAAGGTGTCACCTTGTGCACTAGAACACTTCTCTGTCCTTCTCAAGGCTGAGGCCTGTGCTGCACACCACAGTGCCTTCACCCAAGTCTGAACCTATTCATCCAGTCTCTAAGCTCACAATTAAACTCAGGTCAGTGGCATGTAAAGGCAATATGGTTGCCACTGGACCAAAGGCCATCCCTGCAAAGAATGTTACGTCATAATTTTTTATAATATTTTGACCTCACATTTTCTACGTAGTCTTTTTATGCCCCACCCCCACCCCTGAACAGGACAGATTTCATTTATAAAATATTGGCCAAAACATCCTGTAAAATACTGACCAAAATGTCATTTCATGCCAAGGAAAACATATATTGACTAGGATACAAAAAATGTCACCTGTCAAATTCATGAGGTGGTGTGAAAATATGGCTATGCTGAAAATGTAATATCAAAATATTGAAAATTTCCAAAAATATGAGTCAGTGCTGAAGAATTTCAATAAACCTTCACAACTTTGTTGTTTTTTAATATTTTTGCCAGACATTTTCAGCATATTTTTGTTATGATCCCACTTTATGAACCCAGAAAATATATTTTTAAAATCCCAAGCAGAAAGTGATTTTGCAAAGATATTGTGAAATCACCTTTCAAGCCAGTTTGAAAAATCTCACCTACCTTGTTCTTAAGGTGGGGTCTCAAAAAGGCCTTATTGAAAATCTGTGGGAAATGTAAAAAATGACTAAGTTATGAGTGAAAGTTCTAAATGCATTGGAAAATGTAACCTAATATTGTCTAGGTTTATAGTTTTAAGAATGTTAATGTAGATGCTTTATATGCTCATTTATTCCTATTGGATTGATCGTATTTAGAATCTATTCCTGATGTTGACCTTGCCTTAGATTTTTTTGCTGTCAATTATTTTCTGTGCAAAATACTTTTTTTTTCCTTTGAGAACATTGAGACTTTGGGGTGCCCCTAAGAAATGGTTCTCAGCTGAAATTAAAAAAAATGGATCAAGCAGAGAAATCTTGCCTGGGAAGTTTATGAAAAATGTTCATCTACTACATATTTCAGTAGCTATCACTCTCTTAGAAATGAAGTTTCTGATTTGGTAAGGAATGCTAAAAAGTTTTTTTTTTTTTTAATAGGGAACAATTTGAGGCTAATTGGGCTGACCCCAGGAAGTTTGGGGATAATATTAATTCACTGTTGTCACCCAAGTGATGTGTTTCTTCAATAAGATGTGGGGTACCACAGGGACCCATATTCTGCCCTTTATTGTTTACTTTATTTGTTAATCAATTGCCCCTGTTGTGCAAATCATTTGACTCAATTCTTCATGCTGACAATTTAGTTATTTTTCTCAAGCTAATTATTTGCCTGAGTTGTTGTCTGCTCTTAAACAAGATGTTAGTGATGTATGTGTTTGGTTTTCAAATAATTCCATGATTTTAAATTGTAAAAAAACAAAGACTATGTTATTTGGCATGTCCTTTTTGCTTAAGCAGAATCCCAGTTTATTGTTACAAGATCACTCAGATGCTGTAATTGAACAAGTGCAACAGTTCAAATACTTCGGGGTTTTGCTTAATTCAGGTCTAAACTTCTCCTTGCAGGTTAGTTCTGTTAGTCATACAATCAATCAGAAACTGAATCTTTTTTATAAATTCAAAGCCTAAACTTGAAAATCCACTGCAGTGGGCTCCCTTCGTCCACATGTTGATTATGTTTTCGAATCTTTATTTTAATGTATGTGTGTAAAGGAGTTTAACATTTTGTCCACTATATATAATAGGATTTGTTTTTTGTTTTATCCACCCTAATTCAAAAACATCATTGCGATCTTTATTCTCAATTAGGCTGGATGTCCTTAAGATTTAGAATGGAGTATTTTTTTGGAGATATGGGGCCAGATTTTCAAAGGCCTTAGACAGATGCAAGGTGATTGCATTGAACAGGTCTGACGCAAGGGCACCTTGTGCCAAGGGCTGTGCCAAGTGCGAATGTGAAAGGCAGCTTGCATCACTCAGCAGGCTGCCTGCACCAAAGTGTGCTAGCGCCAGCCTTGCACCATGAAAGTGGCTGCAGCATGGCACTGGGGGCTTGTGGCAGACCTAGACTGCCACAGCCCTCGGATTTGGAATTTGAATGACTGCCCAAGGAACCAAGTGCCAAGTACCCTTAGACCAGTGAGGGGCTGGTGTAAGGAACTTAGATGGCTCCTGGGGGGCCATCCTGTACGTGTGACCATGTGGCCCGCCCTGATCCATCCCTGGTGGGTGATCCCTGGTGGTCTGGTGGTCCCCCCTCACCCCCATCATGGTCCCCGACACCCATGTCCATGTGTCCTGCCAACCCCCTACCCATCTCAGCACTCCCACCCCCTCCCATACTCCAATCCGGTGACCAACACAGCCCTCCACATGCCACCATGGGCACCCTATGAATGAGCCGTCGGTCCATATACTGTATACAGTATACAGTACTTGCATGAACTGCCCATTAGGCAGCTGGCCAGGGTGGCGTGTGGAGAGCTGTGCTAGTTACCGGATCAGGGTAAGGAAGGGGAGTGGTAGTGCTATGATTGGTATCACTGGAGGGGCACTAGCCCACCAGGGTAATGGAAAGTGTTGCGGTGCCGGCTCCAGTGGCATGGTGATGTTGGGGGCAGTGCCCTGTTGCTAGCCCCTGTCCATGGGTTCTGCATACTCACTGCAGCTGTTGCGGCATTCCAGGTGGATACGCCATACATCAGGCACAGCACCCCCTTTGCCAAAAGCCACTGGACTTTGTACTGGACCCTGTAAGATAGAAATTAAGCACAGGCCCTTGTATGACCACACCAGGGAGCAAGCTGCCATTGTTGCAGCTTGTGTTGGGCCTTTGAAAATCCAGCCCAAGATTTTTTAATATTTTTGTTCTAATTCTGTTTCCCTTATCTGATTTGATTTCTGTTTGTTCAGTTCCATCTAAACTCACATCTGCCAATTGTTTATTACTATATGATACTTTACATAACCATAGGGTTGGCTCTCATACTTTTTGTATTGCAGATCCTTTACACTGGAACACTTTACCTGTGTCACTTTGTTTGGCAACTTCTCTTCCGTGTTTTAAGAATATGTTTAAACAATTTTTATTGGTGAACTCAGCTTGGAAATGTATTATTTAATTCTTGTTGTTAGTTGTTTTATGTTGTTTTATACTTTGCAATTGTGTATTCTGTGTTCCTGGGTTGGACCTGAAAAAGGGTCCTGGACCAGTGTCCTCACCTGGTTAACAAATAAAAAAAATTAAAAAAACTCCATTTACCATATTTTCTAATTTCATAGTTGTCATTCCTGGAGGAGGACTTCTTTCCACTTGGAGATGGGCTCTATGATGGGAGACTGAATTTAGATGAGTGAGGGGTGTGGAGGGTGAGGGGTAGTACATTCTGAGAGGGGGTGAGGGTGGGGGGTGGGACAGGAGTCACAACAGACAATGACGGATGGTTTTCTTGATTTTATGTTAAAACCAACAAAAATAAAGACTACAACAGACATTTTTGACATTCTGCGGTGCTGTACCAGGGCTATGGCACCCAGTGTTGGTTTTCCATAGGGTCGATCTTGGGATGGGCATCCTGGTGGCTCACACTTGCAGTTTGCATGAATAGAGGGTTATGAAGCTGGCACTAAAGACTGGGCACCCAGTGCTGACATATTAAGTGGGTGGGCAGGGGACTTAACTGCCACTGGGAATTGGACACCCTGGTGTCCAGAAGGAAAGTAAACAGAAATGGGAGGGTTGAATAAACTGGTACTGGGGTGGGCACCCCATGTCAGAAATTTGAATTTTTTTAGCTGGAACTGGGGATTGGGCACCCTGGTGTCTGGCTTATATTTAGGAGGACATTGATGTGGCTAATGGTAGCCAAAAGTTCTTTAATAATGTATAAACATGAACAACTCCATTCACCATGGTCTGGTCTATGCATTGGTGCATCTCTTTTCCCCTGCTAAAGAAACACTGTTTAAATGGATATAGATAATGTTTCTAGCATCAGGATAGTCCAGCCCCCTCAGACATGAATGTAATTTCATTAGAAAATGGTGAAGAAAAAATCACAGCCTCTAACTGGCTGAGCACACCATCTAGGGGGCATTTATGTGCCAACCAAAACCGGTTAAAAAGGAGTCCTATGCCATCCTGCTAGAGTGCCAGCTGTAATCACTGCCCTAAAAACAGTTTTGAAAAACTGAAATAGCAGCCATATTGCTTCCTCACTTAATGAGTGACTGACCTCATATACTCATTACATGAAGTGCCACAAACCCTGCCATACTGATACTTTCTATTACTTCTTCCTCTTCATCACTCAACAAATATGTTATTTTTTAGACCATTCCTTGTAGTGCTATGCTTACCTCTTAGTGCTATGCACTCTAGACTGTGCTGACCTTGCTGTTGCTTCACATTTACCTGAATCATGCTCACTGCTCATCCTGCTGACAAGAGTAAAACAAAAAAGTCACTTAGCTACAACTCCCGTTTTGTTTTGATGGCAGCAAAAGACACTTAAGTATGAGTTTGCACAATGTTGTCATCCCACTTGAGTCTCGTTCGAAGTTGCACCACCCTGCATTATAAAGCTGCAGTAGTGCTTTGTAGTGTTTTTACTGCTATGTCACCACACTGTACAGTCACAACACTGCAAATGGGGAAGGGGCTTTTGTTCCCACTATACAACAAGGGGGGTGAGGGAATACAGCCATGAACTGGGATCATAAGTAGATTTCTAAAACAATGGCAATGCCCTCTGCTATCAACTGTGCCAGTGGAGGGGATACTTTACCTAAAAATACTTTTCTATTCAATTTTAAGTAATTTTTTTTATTAATATTTTATTAGGCTTTATACAAAATCTAAACAAATGCACAGTTTCTAAGTGCAGTAATCCGCTCTTGGTTGGGCATCGGGCCTCATTACACCCTGGACAGTCCAGTATAGCCTTGTCACCCTGTCAGGTATTACTGCTAGCTCAAATTACCACATCAAGAAATGAAGTCATAAAAATTCAGTTATCCTTCAGGCTTTAAACTTTACATGGGCACAATATTTTTTCTTGATTTTGTCAAAAAGGGTGCAAGTTAGGGACCGAAAAATGCAGAAAAGCACACATTTTGGGACAAACTCTATTAAACATGCAAGTTTCAGGTTTGAAATCCTCTAAAGTTCTAGTTATAGGACAGCAAAACAGGTCTTTATGCAATTGTTATGTGTTTGAAACATCTGAAATGTTGACCCCAGTAAACTGATTGCCGCAACATTTTCAGGATCCAGGGATCCTGGCACTCTCTGTGGTTCCACATTTCAAGTAAATCAGTTAAACAGAGTCAGTGTAATTAAAGAGCTACTGTCGCCACAAAGAACATTTAAAAAAATTTACAATTAAGTATAACTCTGCTTGCATTCCATTTATATTTTTTATATGTCTCCTCTCCATAATTTATTACTAAGGAAATGTGTATGAATATATGATCTTTGACCCTTAGAGTTTATTTTGAGTTCATCTGTCGCAATAGCTTACTCCCTACTCTAAGTCATAATCCTTTGTTGTGACATCACAGTCTGTTGCCATGGGACTAACTGTGAGGTCACAAGCAGTGCCCTATGACTTGAGGTAGGGAGAAAGCAGTAGGAATAGATGAACTCTTCAGGAGCAGAAACCTTGTTTTCACACAAAGGACCTCAGTAATAAATAACGGGGAGGAGAAATACAGAATTTATGGGAAATACAAGATGGACTGTCTAAATGTTACGTTTTGTTAAAGTTCACCTGAACGTGCCACCAGTTCTTTAAGGTACAACATCAGACAAACAGAGAGCAAAAGAGACAGACAGACAGACTGATAGACATACAGATAGATAGATAGATAGATAGATAGATAGATAGATAGATAGATAGATAGATAGATAGATACATACATACATCTATAAGATAGACAGACAGACAGACTGACACATGGACACATCAGTGGTAAATAAATTGCATACATAAACTAAGTTATTTTTGGATAAATATTTATATTCAGAACACAATTTATTTAACGTTCAACACAATTTATTTTACTTAGAACTTCAAGGAAACAAAACAAACAGGGCCACTTGGCTGGAGCAGTGGTACAATCAATGGCAAAAATCCAGTCTTCCAGTACAAAACCAGACACTCAACCTTAGCTCGGTTCCTTGAAAAAGCACCCATGCATGAAACATTGGGGCCTTTTCCTGCATTGTGGTTTTGTTCTTATAATTATGCTGCTTTTGCCATGAATTGAACTTGCCCACTTTTCCACAACAGTTTTGCCAGTGGTGGACTTCTTTGATGAATGTTCATCCCATTGATGATGAGAGGTTGAGTGTGGAGTTTTGTACAGGAAGATTTAATGAGAACATGTTATTTCCACTTAGAATCTGAAAATAGAACACAAAGAATAATGGATTAGATAGCTTACAATGGAAGATATGTAAAAACAATGTAAGACACTAGTAAAAGCTTTACAAATGGTGTGGTATGTAATATATATCAAATTCATAATGGATTGCAGCAGAATAACATATTTTTCTCCCCACATAAAGACCTTTGTAACTAACTTGAGACTTTGACACTCATGTGTTATTAGTCTTATCACTTGCTAGTGGAAACAAATATGTTATTCCACTGCACTCAAATATGTATTCTGTGTATGTATGCTAGCACTAACATAGAAAGGTTATGCATTATGCTATATTGATGCATGCCCTTGGTGTATTGTAAGATGTGAGACCGCAGGCTGTGTGCCTTTAACCACCTGGGAAGTGCAGTGATCTGGGATAATGCACACCTGGAGCATGTTATTGCACTTAAAACATGGGCTTCCATTATTAAAAATGCATAATTACTAAAAAAAAAAGTTATTGGAAAAATTGTAAAAGTAACAATTGATGACTTTTTTTGTTTGTTTGTTTTTGTACCTAAAGTATTCCTTCCACCTAATGGGACTTCTTTGTATTTACAGCTTAGAGTTTGATATTTTGACCCAATGCACAATACATACTGTAGTTGTATTTTTTTTTCCTTTTTAGTATTGCACTGTGCAGCCACCAGTCCCATCTGTTGTATAAACATTATTTTGTTTAAATGAGGGTTGGTACTTGCCAGAAGAGAGTAAGTAACATTCAGGAGAGAGAGAGAGAGAGAGAGAGAGAAGAGAGAGAGAGAGAGAGAAAATTAGTTAAAATGAGTGACAGCAAAGTCAGAAGAGAACGTGAGTGACAGTGAGTTGGGAGCTTTGTTGTGAGCAAGCATGTAGAGCTGCATGGAACAGCTGCAGCAGGACTGTGTCTGAGACCCCCCCAATCACCACCATCATCTTATTTAAATATAGATTTTTACTCCCTCAGAGAACTCTTCAGCTCCTGAACCCCTGCCCCTCAGCTGGCACCCACCTTCCCTGTGCTGATCTTGGAGCTTGTCCCCCATGCTTGCCGCCCCATGTCGGAGTTGATAGGAGTGGGTCATCTCCCCACCTCACAGTACTCAAATTCAGTTTGGCTCCAGGTGCCCAGATGGTGGAGCGGGTCTGAGGAGGAATGGGGGTGCTCCACCCTGCCTTGAGATTTCTTTTTCCATTTTCTTCCAATCTCCTGCCATGGCTTCACTTTGGAAATGTGCACATGGAGGCATGTAAATCCCTCAGATCTGAAGCTCCATCCTTGAACTGTTCGGAGACAGTATAGCACAGTGGTCTAAGGCTCTGAGCTGCAAATATGGTGACATCCAGCAAACCAGACCTGGGTTTGAATCCCACCGCTTCCACTTGCATACTGTGTGACCCAGAGCAAGTCATGTAACTTCCTTGTGCTCCCAGGTCGCACCTGGAAACAAGATCCAGTTTAGTGTGCCTTTCCTAGTTAAATAATTTCCCCTTTCCCTTTCCCTTTCATTGCTTGCATGGCTACTGGTCCTCCACCCAGTGGCAGTCATGGGCCAATATGGCTGCCACCCCTTTCCTGGAACAGGAGAGCCGTCCTCGGGATGCTCAACCCTCTCACACTCCACTGAGCCCTAGCAACCCATGCTAGTTCCTAAACATGGGTCACCAGCATGGCAGGATGTAATGTGTTATACACCCCAGCCCTCCATGCCACTGGGATGGATCCACCATCATCTTTAGAAAGTTGGGAAACTGGAGAGCTTTACAGTTTTTTTTAAACATTAATATGTTAAATACCAAAGCAGGAGTGGATGGGGTGCATTTTTAAGCATCTTTCAGAAAAAGAGATGTGCAAGAACAAGGGGGCACAATTTGAAAATAAAGGGGGAGGATGGCTCAGAGGTAATGTGAGGAAGTATTTTTTCACAGAGAGGGTTGTGGATGCATGGAAAAGCCTCCCTGAGAAGGTCGTGGAGTTAAGAACAGTGGGGGAATTCAAGAATGCATGGGACAGACATAAGGCAGTCCTAGTGGGGGGGTAGGAGGAAGTAAGCTGTTGGTTAACTAGGATCTGCAGCTTATCTGTTAGGTAGGAAAATGGGCAGACTAGGTGGGCCAAGCGGTTCTTATCTGCCATCAAATTCTATGTTTCTATGTTAAGGATGAGCGTCAATGCAAGGCAAAAAGCTGCCAAAATGGGGCTGTCAAAAATGAAAAAAAATCCACTGCTGCTAATAATTCTGGAAAAACAGCAAGTGACGTTCATTTTTTTAAGCAGATTGACTTTTGTTTTGATCTGTAGTTTGGGGAGATTGTGCATTATATATTACCGCACTCTGGGTACTGCATAGAAAACTACAATGACTGCTTGGCAACATAAATAAAAATGGCTGCCAAGTTTTTAAAAATGTGGACGTGATGTTTTTTACAATAAAAAGGGCAACGTAAACCATTTTTGGTAGGAAAATAAATGTAACATATCAACTCCAAATTAAGCATCTATACATTAGATGCAGGTACAAAAGTAATTTTGTACTAAAAAGCAATTTTTTTAATATAAAACATGTATTTTTTTCCCATTTTATTCAAGTTGCTTAGTTAAGGCTTGAGGGACAAATGTCAGCCATACACACCTTACCATAAAAAAATGTGAATAACTCCTAAAGTATAGGTGATACACAAAGTATCAGCATCAAAGTTGTTTAGTGCAACATTACCTTTCTAATGGTACTAATCAGTCAATTCTAATCAATTCAGTTCACATGTAATACAGAGAAATAGTGCTGATGACCTGAGAAGTGTCCAGGGCAAACAGGAAGTCTATGGCTGCTGACTGAAGTTGTTGTGGAAGACAAAGGGGATGATTTGGCTGTCACCTACAGGCATTTCCCTGAGGTAATGAGTTTAATACTTAGGCATAACCCTTGACCCCTCCCTCTCTTACATGGAGCATGTTAACACTATAGTGCACCGGGTAAACCAGAAACTCGGGGCCTCTTATCGGCTTAAGCATTTCCTGACCTTTAAAGCCCACTTAGCTATTGACCAAGGCAATCTGCTCCCCACCATTGACTACCTCTCCCCTGTATATTTCCAAGTGCCCTCAGCCCTGTGCAAATGATTAAACTCAGTCTACAACAAAATCTGTCAGTTTGTGCTTCTGGCACCCTACTCAACCCATCACTGTAACCTTTACCAGGCAATATGTTTGCTCCCACTCTCAGGTCAATATGACTATGCTCTTGGCTGTATCATTAACAGCACCATCAGAGGCAGCAATGCATCACCATATGCACCCTTCGTGAAGGCCACATCTTCTCTAAGATATCTCCACGTGTTCTTGGTTCCCCTCATGAAGGTCCGTAATGTCTCTGAAGTTATGGGTGGATAAGCACTATCTGTCACTACACCATCACTCTGGAACAGAATCCCTGCAGCCCTCTGCTCAGCTGATACCCACAGCACTTTCAAACTCTGTCTCAAATCCTGGTTGTTGACTGAAACCAAATGCCTGTGCTCTTCATGGTAATCTCCCTTGATCTGTTGTTTTTCCCACCTTCCATTTCTGCCATCCCTGCTCTTCCAGTTGTCATGCCTCAACATAACACTTTGAGTCTGCTCTCTGAACCTATTATCCAATGTGTAATTGTGAGTACCTACCAATTTTTGAATTGTTTTGGTATGCATTCTGTACTAGCTCAACAGGTCCTATATCTCCACTATGTGTCTGTCACCCTTCCTCCAATTCATTGTAATTGTATTGTGGTTATCTTATTCATTGAAATCTGTCTGTAGCTCTATTGTGCCAAATTCTTGGCCTGGGTCATGCCTGAAAATGGTCCTTTGGATCAGTGCACCTACCCCGTAATCAAAGTCTTATATAAATAAATAATAAGTTGCCCTGTTGTCAACATACTAGAGCAAGGTGACAGCAGGATCAACCAGGCAATGCAAAAGATTGCAGCCAGAAAGTACAATAGGTAACATTTTTTACTGCATATCAAAAGGGCAAGCTGAGGATGGGGGCAGCACCACGTTTTTAATTTCATTTCATTTATCTTTTTACTGAGTGAAAACATAGACTAACAGTCCATTTTTTAGGATCAACCCAGACCAGAGGCAATTACATAAATTAGAAAGCTTTATACAAATAGCAACAAAAATGGCAGAGAAATAGAATTCAATAGCATCATGTAAACTACTACACAATACTAAATTAAATATTTAGTACTAATATGATAGTTATATTGGAGACTTGACAGCATGGATACTCCAAGATAGAAACAGTAAATGTCTCTATTAAGTATTTTTTTCTGCGTTCACATAGAAACATAGACTTTGTTGGCAGAAATTAACCTTTTGGCCTATCCAGTCTGCCCTTGTCCCTGCCTGTTCCATCACCACTAGCACTAGTTGGTCATAGGTGTTCCTCACCCCCTTCCCCTACCTAATATGTTCATGTGTCTCTCAAGCACATGTCTGAAGCTCCATATAGTATTTGCCCTTTACCTCCTCTGCAGGCTGTTTCAGTTATTCACCACTCCTTCCATGAAGAAGTATTTTCACCCATCACTCCTAGACTTCTCCCACTTACCTTCACTGCATGTCCCCTTGTTCTAGTGCTTTCCTTTCTTTGAAATAGACTCTACACTTGCACCTTGTTCACACCTGTGATGTACTTGTAGCTTCCATTCATGTCCCTTCTTGCTCTTCTCTCTTCCAGGGAGTACATGTTGAGTTCCTGCAGCCTGTCCTCATATACCGTAGTTTATCCTGCAACCCCATCACTATTTTGGTTGCCCTCTTCTGTACCACCTCCAACCTTTCAGTGTCCTTGTGGAGATACAGCCTCCAGAACTGAACACAGCACTGCAGGTGGAGTTTCACCCTACCACCTCCTTCCTCCTGCTAGAAAGCCCTATCCAAATGATCCTCAGCATCCTGCTAGCCTTTTTCACTTCTTTGTCGCTCGACGCAGCTACCTTGAGGTCATCAGATATGATGATCCCTTGGTCTCCTTTTTGCTTGGTGACTGTAAGTTCCATTCCCTCCATATTATATATAGCCCCTGGATTCTACAGCTCCAAATGCATAAACTTGAACTTTTTAGGACTGATACCCAGTGGCCAACCCCTAGACAATTCATCTGGTTTCCTCAGAATCCTTTGCATGCTTAACTAACTGGTAACATTAATCCTCACATAAAAAATTTGAAATTTGGAGCAGAATGGAGTAAAACCTTTATCCATAAGAGTGAAGACAGTTACTGAAGAAAGAAGATGGTGATTAGCTAACCTGAAGTTTCTCAGGTTGGTTTTTGGTGATAGCATACTTGCTAAAGGTGAGTAACAAACTGTATATTCTAAGTAGTCGGTCAATGAAACAACCTCAAAATAAAATTGTCTGATCAGTAGAGGAATGCCATCTTAATGTAGAATAAAGTGAACAATGAGGATGCATTTAATTGGATCAATGAATAAAATGACTTGTGTTGTTGTAGACAGTATTATGTTGGCACAGATCTAATGCAGAAACATTACAAAAATACTGTTTGGGAGCAGTAATCCAAAGACGGAAGTAAAATTCCTTCTGGCAATTGCCAAGCAAGTTTTATGAAGAAGACAGTATTTTACTCTACAGATAGCCTTTCATAAACTACCTTGCACACAGAAGATATTTGCTCTGAAAAAGAAAGACAGGGATCCAAGAGAACACAAAGATATTTAAAAACACTGGCCTGCTCTAAAGGTACCCCACTCAGTTCCTCAACCCATTAACTAAAAACAAGTATACTTAAAGTAGAAATGCAACAAAAAAAATGTTTCCCAAAATCTTGGCTTCAGCTACAATTAATACAAATATTTGCATACCTGTCAAATCTATTTTTATAGACATCTCCAGTGACGCAAATCATGGGCTGAATCTTCAGCCCATCACTAAGTCTCACTCCACAACTGGCTAATATGGACCAAATTCTTCGAAGCTGTAGACTTCAATATTTTCAGCCCATGCAGCTGCAGGAGATGTTATGCCTGGTTGACAAGGTGTAACATTTTGTCACAGCTGCACCAAAAAAACAGCTGCAAGCTACAGTAAATCACAAAGCTGGTCATAAACTGGTTTCTGCTTTAAAAATATGGAGCATTTGGAGAAAACTGCAGCTCTGCAAGTGAAGCCCAACTTGCAGCAGTTTCTCCTCCTACTGCACTGATTTCAGGGGGTCTGAAAATCCTGCAGTATATTTTTTATTTTCTCAATTCTAATTATTGCCAGGTTTACAATACTCATTCTAAGCAAAATGTAGCAGACATCTGTTTTTCTTGAAAAAAAAAAACCCTAAATTAAAACATTTTTAAAATACTCAGATGTTGGTAGAAATAGAAAACATTACCACCAAATAAAAAAGGAAGATGCCTGGGATCACATATAGTGAAAAAACAAAGGGCCAAAATTTTTTTGTCTATCTTTGTTGCATTGTTGCTTTATGTGGTGCCTTGACACCTCCAACATCGTCTTAGCCTTTTTTCAATTTATCAGTAGTCTACTGTGTACTATGTAAAATATATCTTTGCCCAAATTGGAATTCTTGGTTAATGTTAAGGATATCTAACAGATTTAGAACTGGTAAACAAGTCTCATGTCATGTACATATAGTACATTGACATACATACTGTACACTAGAATAAGCAAAGGTCAACAAATGTTTGAATAAAGAAAATAATAGGGGCTCAAAAAGATGGTCCTGATGAACATTGGCATATATGGAAGAAATTCGGATGTGTTGCCTAGAGAAACATTTTGCGATTGATTTGATAAGTAACCACTGAACAACTGAATAGCTGTATTAGAAATTCCACAAAGGCAATCTATGAAACAAAGGGTCATGGCCAACAAAGTCAAATGCCCTGGTCAAGTCCAGGAATATTGAGCCAGTGAGCAGGACATCAGCGTTTGCCATGTTCATATGGTCAGGGAACCTGACCAGGCAGTGCTGGAGCCATGATCTTTTCTAAAGCTATGCTGTCCATGGGTTAGCATGCTATATTTACTCAAATAAATAGTCACCTGACTGAATCACTATTTCTTTTTCAAGAAACTTACTTAGAGGTGAATCTATAAAGATGGATATAAAGTAACCTATAATAGGTACCATCTTAACAAACTCTGACCAGAGCCGAGAGGTCTGCAGGAAAGGAATCTAGGGTAAAAATATTGAAAATAGTTTTTTAATACTTTTACACCACATTTTCAACATAGCCTTGTTATGACCCTGCCTCATGAAGAAGAGCAGAGAAAATGTTCAACTCCTGGTCTAAAGGTGATGTCGTGCAGGGACTGTGAAATTAACTTTTGGGATGCAAAAACATATTTTGGGCAGGAGTTGAAAAACAACAGCTGTCACATTCATGAGGTGCTGTACAGAGATGATTATGCTGAAGATTTGGTGTAAAAATGTTGAATATTATCAAAGTTATAAGCCTGCATTTGCAAACTTTAGCATAGCCACATACATTTGTTTTTGTAAAATATTTTTACACCAAATTTAAAACATAGGCTTCTTATGACTCTGCCTCATGAATAAGGTTAGAGAAAATTTTCAGCTCTTGTCCAGCAGGTGATTTTGTGCAGGGACTGCAAAATCACCTTTTGGGATGTAAAAAAATGGCCAGGATTTGAAAAATGACAGCTGCCACATGCACGAGGTAATGTAATGATAATGTAATGATATGGTAATGATGTACATTTGGGGTAAAAATATTGAAAATGACCAAAGTTAGGAGCCTGTGTTTGCAAAATGCAACATAGGCTCATAACTTTGTATTTTTCAATATTTTACACTAAATTTTCAACATAGCCTTCTTATGATCCCACCTCATGAACAAGGGAAAAGAAAATTTGCAATTCCTGCCCAAAAGGTGATTTCATGCAAGGACCATAAAATCACCTGTTGGGATGTTAAAAAAATATGTTGGCCATGAGGTGACAAATGACAGCTGTCACATTTATGAGGTGCTATAAAGATATGGCTATGTTGTAAACGTAGGGCAAAAATATTGAAAATTACCAGAATTACAAGCTTGGGTTTGCAAAGTGCCAATGTAGGCTCGCAACTTTATCATTTGTTAATATTTTTACACCAAATTTTCAACACAGTCTTCTTGTGAACCCACCTCATGAACAAGGGCAGGGAAAAATTTCAACTCCTGCCTGAAAGGTGATTTTGTACAAGGTCTGCAAAAATCACTTTTTGGATATAAAAAAACAATTTTGTCCAGGATGTGAAAATTGACCGCTGACACATTCTTGAAGTTCTGTGAAGATGTGGCTATGTTGTAAATTTTGGGTAAAAATATTGAAAAATACCAAATTATGAGCCTGCATTTGCAAAATTCAATGTACACTCATAACTTTGTTATTTTTTTTAATATGATACACCAAATTTTCCACATAGACTTCTTATGACCCCAGCTCATGAACAAGGACAGAGAAAATTTGCTAATCCTGCCCAAAAGGTGATTTCACACAGGGACCATAAAATCACCTTTAGGACAGAGTTGTCTAATGGCTGTGCCATTGTTCACAAGGCAGGGTCCCAAAAACTGTATGTTGAAAATGTGGGCAACAAATATGCAAAAAATGTCCAAGTTATGCCACTAAGTGTTCAAAACCTTATTGAAATACATTGAACCGCATACCAGTTTCTCCAGTTCACTGTCTGGCTTTAAAGAGTGAAGATGTGTCTGCAGTCCAGAGAGAACTGCAGCACTGGACTACCATTCCTTAAGTAAGGGCTTGAGATTGAGTGGGGTGAAGGGTGCTGACTGAGAGAGTCAGATGGGGGATCTAATGGCTGCAAAAGAAAACAATAGCCTTTTTTTTACTGGTAAAACCAAAAACAAAAAACAAGAGCATGGATTCCCAGTCTCGACACTGGTGGATTGAGCACCCCTCAGTGTCACTGTTATGTTTCTGGGAGGGTGGTGGGTGCTAAGAGGAGGGTCAGCTGCTGGGGGTGTATATATACAGTGTATATATATATATATATATATATATATATATATATATATATATATATATATATATATATACATATAAAGCACAATCATGACACTGGAGGATTGGACACCCCAAGTGTCATTGTTAAAGTCATGACTGAGCATGATCATGACACTGAGGGATTGGGCAGCCCCCATGTCATTGTTATGTTTCTTGGGGGGGTGGGTACTGAGAGGCAGGGCTGGGTGGGAGGATATGCATAATTTCAAATAAAAATAAAAATCAGTGGGTCACGGTGAAACATTGGACACTCCATCATGTCCAAGATGACCTCCACTGTCTATTACAGATGCGCTAGTGGTTGTGCATGTGCAATAAAGTTTGGCAGACATCTTGGACATGGTGGAGTACCCAATGTTCTGCCGTGACCACCCACAGAGGATAAAAAATAGTGCAGTGTGACTTCCAATTGAAACAACTAGCAGAGGGCTTCATGGATGCGGAGGCAACTGTTTTTCAACTACAACATGCTGTTCGGTCAGAAGGGATGCACTGAGTCCTTTTCTGAAAGCAAGAAATTTGCAGGGCTCTGCCACTGCAGCTCTAAAATTGGGGGCAACTTTGGCTAGTTTGCAAATACTAGGCATGGTCTGTGTTATTAGAGAAAGATTAAAGATTAGCATAAGGGATTTCAAGAAACTTACTTAGAGGTGAAACAATAAAGATGGATGTAAAATCACCTATGATCATTAATACTCTTAAAATGGGGCAACTTTGGCTACTTTTCAAATGCTAGGCAAGGTCTGTGTTATTAGAGAAAGATTAAACATTAGCATAAGGGATTTAAATCAAAGCCAGTTACCAGCTTTGGAAGCTAGGGGTCTGGGCTGCTTAGATTTGTGGCTTCACTGCAGAATGTTTTCCTTTAAATACATTTTTTTTAAAAGTAAGCTTTTGTATTCTATTCTGTTCTATTTATAAATTGAGAAACAAATCAATTGTGAATACTACACCTGGCTGTGACCTATATGAATCCCAGATAAGTTGGGGATTTCCATTGGCCAAAACATTCACTGAAGTAAATTTTGTGTGAGGTAGAAGGAGCTTATATGGGGAAATGGAGGATTGACCTTGAACACTAGGGAACATAGTAAACAGACTGAATTCAGTCTGCTAGTGTTTCAATAAATAGAATGTCACCAAAAAGTTTCAGTGTTCAAAAACAAAAGTATCTGCATGCAATCATGAATTAAGAAGGATGATATTTATGATATATTGGAGAAAGTTGCAACATAAACCTCATATTCCAGGCACAGAATGAGTGGGATGCAGAGGCAAGGGGTCATTTGCCAAGTACTAGACATTTTGTTCAAACTAATGTGTGAGAGAACGACAAGACAAAGACCAAGTAAGGGATGGCTTGATGGAATAAATTAATGTCTCGCAAGATCCATATCTGAATGAATGGAGCTAGACACTATCAAATGAAAAACTTAAGCACATCAGTAGGGTGCCTTAGAAATCCCAGCAAGCAATAACAAAACAGCGAGCATCAAGTTTAAAATAGAATACAGTAATGTCTTTTACAGTATTAAAAAATGCTACTGCCCAAAACCAGGGCTAGATCCAACAAGTCATTGGAATGGACTGTGGAGGTGTAATATTTGTTTTTACACTGATGCCCACACTTGCTTTCCTCCTGTCAACCAATATATCGTAAGAGAAAAACAGCTGAGAATAGTCAAGGGTCATAATTTTTCACTCACATGTCTTCTTGCAATTTGCCCGCTGACTGCTACAGCCTGCAGGCTAAAGGGCTTGTGGAGATGTATAGGTGTCCAGCACTGTTTTTGTACAATGCCACCTGATGACTGCTCATTAACACAGTAGAGGACAATGTATATTTTTATTGTTTACAAACAGTGACACCTCTGCAGCCTGGTAGCACAACAGTAGTGCTACCAGTTGGTACTCTGACAGCTCAGGTGTGGTAGTGCACTCAGGTCACTTGTCAGGCTGGTTGGGGAAGAAGATTTAAGTGCCCCCATAGACCATTGTCCTCCATGAGGAAGGGGACACACTACATTTTGCTGTTTTCATTTCACCTAGCAGAGGCTAGGTTGCAGCACAGTAGGAACACTCACTTGGTGGAAGGCCAAACACAGGACACCAATAGGATGCATGCCTTCACATGCATGCAGATGCACCTTTGCACATTGGTGGATCTTGAGGCACCAGTCAGAGAGAAAATGGCAGCCAGCTGGCTGATACTGTGCCCACTAAGGTTCTGCACCACTGGCTGCACCACTTATCCACCACAAGCTGGTCCATGTAAATGGTAAGATAAGTCCAGGAGATGGTGCTAGGAGTGGGGGTGGCAAGTGGTCAGGAGGCAGACAAAAAAACATGGGAAGGGAAGCCAAATGAGCTTACCCCCCCATAACAGAAGGAAGAGAATAAGGGGGAGTACTACATGGAATGATAGGAGGGGACAGCAGGAGGGGGAGGGGAAAAAGGGTGGAAAGTGGTCACCCTGAATGCTAGGAGCCTGGAGAACAAAACAGCAGAGCTACAGGTGCTCATAGCAGAAGGCAGAATGGACATGGCAGCATTCACCAAAACATGACCCACCTAGTACCAGGACTGGGACGTGGCATTACCAGGGTATAGGATATTCTGAAGCAATAGAGTAAATGAGTCGTTATAGATGCAAATCCAGGATTCAATGAATCGGACTCTTAGGATGGGAGTAGCGTACTGGTCACTCTCTCAGATGGAGGAGTTAGACAGGGAACTAGCAGGACAGATCAGAAGGACCTGCAGGAAGAGTAGTACAGTGATTGTGTGGGGACATTAACCTGCTAGGAGTGGATTGGAGTACCCCAACCACCGTGAATAAAAGGGAACAGGTACTTCTGGATGCATTCTAGGATAGTTTCCTGCTGCAAATGGTTAACAAGCCAACCAGGTTAGTGAACACCCTAGACCTCATGGTAGCAAAAGGGGAGTTTGTGAGGGAGTTGGGGTGGAAGAACCCCTGGCGGGAAGTGACTGCCACTCAGTGTGGTTAACATTGAGTATGGGTATGGAGGGGGTTGAAACAGGTACAAGAGTGTTGGATTTCAGGAAGGCCAACTTCCAGAGGATGGCAGAGATAGTTAAGGAGCATCTGGCTAGAATCCAAACTAACATGGACACTAACCAAAGGTGGAGGGGGTCATAAAAATGGGGATTGAAGAGGCAACCAAAACCTGCATCCAGGCCCAGATTAAGAGAGGTAGGGCCAATAAACCTAGCTGGGTGAGCAAGGGGGTCATGGAAAAAGTGAAGAAGAAGAACAGAGCTGCCTTTAGGAGGTTTAAAAAGACAGGTAAGGGGGATGAGATACAGGATTACCTGAATGAATCCAAGGATGTGACAAGGGCAGTAAGGTCTACCATGGTATCTAAGGAGTTCAGACTGGCACAGGGCATCAAGAAGTGGGAGAAGAACATCTTCAGGTACATCACAGAGAAGAGGATCTGCAAGGACCACATAGTAAAGATTAAGAGGAATGGGGGGGTGGAAATGGGGGCAGAGCAGACAGAAGAGCTTAATGAATACTTCTGTTCATTTTTTAATAAGGAGAAAGGAGGGACGATACCAAGGGGAGGGAGGAGGGCAGGCACAGGGGGTGACAGATTGGAAAATCACAGGGGGCAGGGTATTGGAGGGCTTGAGGGCATTTAGAGTGGACAAGATACCAGGGCTGGATGTCATTCACCCCAGGGTTCTGAAGGAGCTGGCAGAGATCCTGGTGGGGCCCTTGGTAGATCTGTTCCTTTCTTTTTTTATTTAAATGTTTGGAAATCACCTTTGAGTAAGAACTCTTTTACAAAGGTTCCACATCATGAACATAAAACATACGATACAGACATGATTTTCTTTACAGTAAATAAGATTACAAGCATGTAGTTTCAACAGATAAACAGAGTCTTACAGTGGGATGCCAAAGTTTCAAAATGCAGAAGACCCAAGTAACAACATGAATAAGAGTACAGCAGGGAGTTCAAATAGTGCAGCCCCAGGATAGCCTTGTCAGTCATAGCATTGAGGTACTACAGAGGTACTGTAGTACGGGAGGATGGAGAAGCAGTAATTCCTCAACCAAGGATATAATAGTGTCCAGGGGGAGGGGAATTGGATGAAGGGGGCAGAGACATATAAGGGTGGAGGAGAGGCACAGGAAGGAGAGAGAAGGGGAGAGAGTAAGAAGAGAGAGAGGGTGGAGGGAGGAAGGGAGAGAAATAGAGAACATGAAGAGGAAGAGAGAAGAGGGAGAGGGTGAGGGAGAGAGGGCAAAGGGGGACTAGGGAGACAGAAAGAAAGAGAGAGAGAGAGAGAGAAAAAAGATATAGCATGTACGAGAGGGGCATAAGGGAGAGAAGAGAGAAGGAGAGAGAGAGAGAGGGGAAGGGGAGAGAGAGATGAAGAGAGAGGGAGCGTGGTAGTGAGAGAGGGAGAGAGAGAGAGAGAGACAGAGAGACAGAGTTGGAGAGAGAGGGTTAGTGAAAGTTGAAAATGTAATGGTGTTATCCACCCTCATGGGGAATGGAGTAGATGGGAGCTGGAGGGGATTGCACTGGGTGAAGGAGGTCAGGGAGTCAGGGGGATTTCACTGGGTTAAGTGGCCAATGCCTCCCTGGACTTGGGGAGTGAACCTCAGGACTGGAGGATGGCTCACTTAGTACCCCTCTATAACAGCAGCTCAAAGATGAACTGGGGAACTACCGACTGGTGACCCTCACATCCATCATGGTAAACTGATGGGGACAATCCTGTAGGAGAGGTTGGTAGCCCTTCTAGAGCCAAATGGGCTGCAGGACAGTAGACAGCATGGGTTTGTCATGGGCAGATCCTGCCAGACCAACCTGGTAGATTACTATGACTGGGTAACTAGGCAGTTGGACAAGGGCCAGGCAGCAGATGTCCTATACCTGGACTTCAGTAAACATTTGGCTCGGTGCCTCATGGAAGGCTGCTGAGCAAGTTGAAGGGCACAGAGGTGGGGAAGAATATGGTGGGATGGGTAGTAAACTGAGTACAGAGAAGACAGCAGAGGATGGTGGTGGTAGTGGGTGGAGCTCTCCTCTCTGAGGGTGGTGACAAGTGGGGTACCGTAGGGCTCAGTATTGGGACTGGTGTTGTTTGGGTTATTCATATTAGGCATCTTGTTGGGCATAAAGAGCAAGATTAGTCTGTTTGCCAATGACACCAAGATGGGTGCAGTGGTGGATGCCCTAAATGAGTGGCAGGGGTTGCAAGATGACCTGGCTAAATTGGAGACCTGGTCAGACACCTGGCAGCTAGGGTTTAATGCCAAGAAGTGCAATGTGGTACATTTTGGGGCAAAAAACCAAGGAGGAGCTACCAACTTGGGGGGGGGGCTTCAGCTAGCCAGGAGAGACAAGGATCTGGGGTTGATCATTACAGGTTCAATGAACAACTCAGCACAATGCAAGAAGGCAGCTACTAAGGCCAATAAAATGCTGGGCTGTATAGCCATGAGTATATCATCAAGGAGAGGGGAGGTGATCCTACCAATGTATAGATCACTGGTTAGGCCACACCTGGATGCGTACTGGAAACCATACCTGAAGAGGGACATTAAGCTACTGGAGGAGGTGCAGAAGAGGGCAACAAATATGATCCAAGGACAAGGGGACATACCATATGAGGGCAGGCTGAGGGAGTTAAACATATACTCACTGGAGGAGAGGAGAGACAGGGGACATAGAGTATGATTGAAATGTTCAAGTTAAAAGGGGGCAGGGACACTCAGGGACAATATCTGAGACTGGAGGGGGGAAGTTCAGGAGGGAGATGAGTAGACACTTTTTTACGGAGAGGGTGGTGTCAGGGTGGAATGCATTGCCTGCAGAGTGGTATCCTGCTGAAAAGTAGGCTGCTTCAAAGGGGAATGGGACTGGGTTAGAAGGAGGGGCATGGGAGGGGAGGGGAGGAAGGGGCAGCTGCAGTGTAAGTGGTACTATCTGCACATTCGTGCAGACTTGATAGACCATAAGATCTTTATCTGTTGGCAAATTCAAATGTTCGTATGTTCATATGGTGGCTGTTTGGCCTGAAGGTGCTGGCAGAAGGTGGGCATCTTGGTGACTAGAAAGATAAAGATAACAGCCAGGGTGCCATATTCTCACAAACTGCATTCTCTGTCTAGTGCATGTTGCCTGACTGTATGTGGGGCAATGTTAGCACTACCCAAACTGATTGTGTGACAGTAACACAACCCCCTACAGGAAACACTCTCCCAGGTCAAAGGGAGAGAGTGCTTTTCAAATGGGATGGCACCATTGCTCCTGGGAACAATGCTCAGCAGCAAGTATTCTAATGACCACATACTGCATGCAAGGTGCTCAGGGGCCATTAGCAGGTTATTATGTGGCCTCTGCACACTACTGCCATGTACAGATGTGCTAAGTCATTGGCAGAGCCTCAGCTGCCACCACCTGCCTGATCTCTAAGTAGTCGATAGTCAACAAAAGCTGGCAGTCCATAAGTGGGCACCAGACTCCTGATGTCCAGCCATACAATGTTTAAAGTCTTATACATATTCTTGGCAGTTTACATGTCCAAACATCCCACAGTGCCCATCTGTATACAGTATCTCCACTATCTCTGGCAGTCCAGTGGTCCTCCTGCCCCTAGATGCCGATTTGTATGGTGTAATGCCTATCCTCATTACCCTATGTAGTTCTTTGATCCCTTCACCTGCACAATGTCCATCTGTATTCTGTCCTTATTGGTGCCCAGGGGAATATCCAGGATAAGTATAGCATTTTGGAGGTCACTCTCCTGCCCAGTACACCTTCCCAATAACTGGTGTACAGCCATTTCTACTGGGGTAGCCAGTAATCTTTAACAATAAGTCATAATTTTTGGCCACTAGCAGGCACAAAATCCCAGCGGTGCCTCCAAGATGTAACCCCTAGGTGGCGCTATCCCTTGGGCTACTACCCCTGCCTGCTTGGCTACTAACAGGTTAAGGGGCCTGAGTTCTAAACTGGATGCCTCCACCCAAAGGTCTGGGTTGGTTGTAGCCAGTCTAACCATGTCACAACCCTCTGGGACACTGTGAACCCCCTTTTTCTCCCCACTAGTGGCCCACACAGTACACAACAGTAACTTTCCCAATACCCCAGATATGCAAACCACATACACTGGTACTTGGCACTTACCCCAGGACTGGTTCCTTCTGCTTGACTCTGGGGACCCCCTGTAAAATAAGGTGATGCAGTACAACAGCAACAATGCAATAACCTTAGCATAAACTGACACCACAATTGAGGTAAATTTGCAGAAACAAACAGATCTGATTTATTTAAAGAGCTGTAACAAGGACGGGGAAAATCAGGTTAATTGGTTTAAACACATTAATAATCACAGTACTGTGCATGCACTCAGAGTCCCATATAGTCCCACTCTCTGGTACCCATGATGGATAAAGGGGCTAACCAGGTCTGTTGCAGCTGGTTGGGGCCCTGTGATGGAAAAAGAACATGCACACACAATCTGTAATCCGGAGCCAGATGGCTCAGTCCATGGAAAGAAAAGCATGAACAATCAGATGACATACTTTGATTAAACAAAAGTTGCAGGGAGCTACCCTGATAATTACTCACGATACCCAGGCTAAACACAGGAGGGATAATGGCTGACTTGCTGGTTTGCCAGAAGAAGCTTGACCCCTTGATGATGGATCTTTCTGTGCAGCAAGGTAGTGAGGCAAGACCCTCGTAGCAGGGCCTATCTGCTTCAGGCAGCACGGATTCAGTTTGATTCTGGCTGGAAATACTACTTCCAGCACTAGCACACAGTTTACAGCAAAGGGGGAACCAGACTGCGATCCCATTCCAGCACTTAGCACATTTATATGCAAAAGAAAGTTTACTGTACCAGGCAGGTGACTCCTTGGTCCTGATCGCAAAGAACACTGCAATTACCAGGGAGCACTATGGTAGCTAAAGTCTTGACAGGCCGATCGCTTTCAGCAAAATCTTCGGTCTTCTATAGGGTAAGCCTGGTCTCACAGCAGCAGCAGCTTGCCTTTCCTCACAACTTCAGATTCAGTCCGATTAAATGTCCTCTTCACCTACTCTGGGCAGAAATCAGGCTAGCAGGCCTTTAGACAGGCCTGCCACAGTTTTCCCACGTGAACTACGCCGGAAATGGCCACTCGAACACTCAGCAATGTTGCCTCTTCAGCATCCAACTCGAATCTGGCTTGCCAATAAGCAGCTCTGGGGCTTTCACACAGATCCAAAGAGTTTGGTTGGTTGGTTCAGTTGTCAGTCACAGCAGGGCTTCCTCTATAGGTGCAAAAGGCACCAACAGGCCAGAAATCGCAATTCCCAGAGGCTCTCTTCACACAGCCCCATTTCAGCAGGCTCCACTCCAGAGTCCCAGTCCTGATTGGCCCACAGTCGGCTCCATCTTAGTGTCCCCCCAATCTAATTGGTCCAATTCAGCAGTCCGGGACCAAAATGGTGAAGCAGATCAGAAACAGTCCATGCTACAAGAAAGGCAGGTTAGACAAACAACATTCTTACTATTAGTCTGCACTTTTTCCTACAACTGGTTACAGCTTTTAAAAGGGCTCCCTCTGCACTTGTAGAGATGGCAGAAACAGGGCACTTAGGCAGCAGCCCGGTTGGAACTCAGGCTTAGAAACACACAGCCCCCCTCCATTCACATTAATTATGTCTTAAAGAGACAGTACACAGAGGCTCTAAAAGCACTCGCTGCAGTGCCATCTAAAACGGCTTACGCTCCGAACACCATCCAGACTTGGAGCACTTAGGCAAGCTCCTGGAAGACTTTTGGGAACCCACATTTGCAGGGAGGTTACACATAACCTTGTTAAAATCCCTTCCCAGAATAATTTTGTGGCCTTTAATGGTATCAAGTTTAGTAGATATGTGATCAAAAAAGAGATTCTGACATGAGTTAGTAGTGTAAAGGTTGGCAATGATCACCTTATAGCCGTTTAAGACTCCAATTAAAACCTGATACCCACCTTCCACATCTGCAAAGTGATCTGCCTTGACAAAGTTAATTCCCTTTTTAATTAGAACTGCTGTGCCTCTGTGCTTGGAGTCGAACACAGTATACTCCACTGAAGAGACCCATGACCTGGCCAGCTTAGCTGCTTCATCAGACAATAAATGAGTTTCCTGTAGCAGTGCAATGTCAACATTATTCTTTGCTAAATATGATAACACCTTTTTGCACTTAATTGGGGATCCTAACCCTTTCACATTCCATCTGCAGATATGCAAGTTACTCAAAGCCATCCTCAAATTGTTATATGTTAAATTGTGCTGTCCTCACATTATTAATAATAAAACTCAGAATAAAATTGTGCTTGATTTGCATGGCAAGAGTAAAGTCTTTAAAAAAAAGAATTACCACTAACAGTACCCCTTACTTTTATCCAAAGGAATAGTAAATATCAACAAGTTCTTTACTAAACCTATAAAAAGTTGTCTCTTTTAGACGTAACTAAACAGACCTAAATTTAAAAAGAGTCAAATAAGGATACTCGATCGACAGTACCAGCTAACAGAAAACAAATTAATTGCATCTACTTATTTCACCTGGCAGCGTCACATACTTAACAAAAGAGCATAAGTTTAAAACAAAAGCTGCCAGAGCAGGTTCTTAACTAGTGATGTGCTGGAAAAAATTTTCACCGGTGAAATTCCCTCAAAATAACCAATTTCACAGTGTGAAAAGTTTTGTGAAATTTTAGCATTCCGTGAAAAATTACACACAGCAAAACTGCTGATTTTTTTTCATACCCAGCTGTCTAGAAAGGACCCTTCCCCCACTTTCCCTGTATCCCCTTACAGTAAAATGTTTACTGCCATGGTGGTCTAGCAGATCCCCCTCCCTATCCCCATCCTGATTTCCCCTTCACATGTGCCCTATTTCTCCCTGGTGGTCTAGCAGTCCCACTCCTGACTTGTCCATTAAAAAAAACAAAATATATTTGTAGCAGCCCTCCCATACTGATCCCTCCTCTGAAAAATATGTATTTATATTCCTGGTGGTCTTAGTGGCCTCCACCCCCTCCACCCTCTTGAGTAATGACTTACCACCCTGAACCCCCATCCTAATTCCCATCCCAGTCTGCAACCCAGCACAGCCCTCCTCTCAACTCCACAGCTGGCCACATACTACAATATGAAAGAGCCCCATCTGCAGAATGTGGCTATAATATAGCCGCAGTCTGCAGGTGGGGATCTTTCATATCGCAGTCTGCAGTCAGCCATGGAGATAAGAGGAAGGCTGTGTTGGTTGCAGACCAGAATGGAAATGGGGATGGGGGATGCAGGGTGGTGAGTAAGTAATCAAGAGGGTTGGGGGTGGAAGGGCCACTAGACCACCAGGAATATAAATACATTTTTTTTCAGAGGAGGGAATCAGGCATTGGAGGAGGGACTGCAACAAAGATCTTTTTTTTTAATGGACAAGGCAAGTCATAACTGACATTGGGGAGGGAAGAGGGACTGCTAGACTGCCAAGGAAAAATAGGGCACATGTGAAGGGGAGATCAGGACTGAGATAGGGAGGGGGATCCACTAAACCACCAGGGCAGTAAACATTTTACTTTAAGGGGATACAGGGAAAGTAAGGGGGTTGGCTAGACAACCAGGGATGAGGCATTTCACCTAAAATGGCAGATTTTTGCCTGCAAGGGGTGAAATTTCACTTTGCAGGAAAAATTTCTCCATTTTTGGGTAGAATTTTCACATTCCACTCCTGCAAAAAAATTCACAAAATGTGCAAATTCTGTGAATCTTTTTACGGAGCAAAATATGTTAATTTGGCCCATCTCTAGATAACTCTATGAAAAACAATTGTGACAGTATATTGAGCTTAACAAATCCGAAGTAGCATAAGGTAAGTAGGGTGCTTTGTTACTTCAGGCCTTGCCTGCTGAATCCCAAGATCCAAGGCAGCAAGGTACCTTGTCTGTTGAGATTGGTAAATCAGATAGTCCTTTTTCAGTCCTGTCCCAACATGAACATGTTTGTGGAGCAAAATTCAAGCATTCATATTAAAGGTCAAAATATTTGGGCAAGTACTCACTTGTAGCATATCAGAGTTTGTGATAGGTAAAAAAGCTTTTCAATTCCTGCGAAGTATTAAATGGTGGGGGGTAAGGTAGTTGCAGGATAGATACAAGCACATTGGAAATATTTCTACAAGAGATTTAAAAAAATATATATTAAGAAGGGGAAGGGGGATAAAATCAGACCAGATATGTTTGAGTGCCTATACCCCTGCGTTTTTATTATTAATAGACAACTTAGTATATAGAGCCATAAGGGGCCTGTCATCAGTACCTCTGTTAGCCAGAATAGCATGTGCTTATCATGACAGCATCAAGCATATTAGAACTAGTAGGATACATACATACAGTTGAATAAGCCAGCAAAGTCCCAGCTTCTCACACTTCTCTGACTCTCCTTCTATTGTACAGCTGAAATAGTGAACCATGTTGATCAGTGGGACCTGACAATGTAGACCCAGCTCCCAAAGCCACCTTGACACTCCTCCCATAAGGACCATGTAAATTCAGCAAAACATTTATTTTTCTGGGATCTGCCCGGGTGGATCTGACTCCCCAGGCCCCAAAGACACACCTCCCATAGTTCAAGGAAATAGATGTAGGCTAGTAGCGAGCCATGTAATGCCTTTATCATTAGATAATGCATTACTGGTCTGACTTTAATCTGCTGAACAGATCCTTGACAGTAATTATAAAATCTCTCTTTGCTTCCTAAGACCTCTGAACTCCCTCAATACCACCCAATACTTTGCTCTGGAAACTGTGTATAAACCATAAACAGTTGTTTAGCAATAAGTCGTATTTGACCAATACTATGAGTCATATTGATGAGCCAGACTTGTTTAAACTGAACAATCAGTTTCAACATTACTGCCAGGAAAGCACCAGTCTGTTAGAGCAGGACAAGTAGGAAAAAAAGAACAATACCCATTTTATTCTGCTCAGTCATATTTCTCTTTTTCTCATGCAATGCCAGTTCCATGTTTTCATGATTTCATTGGTGCATGTTTTATCAGAGTCAGTGCAACAACAGGAAGTGCACCACATGAAACAGCTGCTCTACAAATACTGTACATGCCTGTTTGTATAGAAATGCAGGAGTTGTTGCTGTGGGATTATAATACTCAGGTACCATCTGCACAGGTTCCAGATCTGGGGAATGATGGGAGGAGGAGCCAGAAGAGAAGTAAAGACTGTCCCTGCTACGGCTATGTTTTCTTAAATTTGTTTTCATTTGGGCAATCTTTGAGTAATTGTTGGGATATTTCTGCAAAGGTTTTAATTTGAATGTGATCCCTTTCTGCCTACTATGTTTGCTTGACTGTTTAATGGCTAAGGAGTAAAGGTAAGGGGTTGAAATGCTGTGGCCTTTAGATACTGGACTGCTGATATATTGCGGGACTGAGAATGCATTTGCTCTCTGTCACATGCTCCATCTTCATGTACAGTAGAGTGATAGGGCTCAAAGGTTGGCGGACCACGGGCCAGGTTTGAATTGTACTGTTTTTTGAGGGGTTGACAAAATTGTATTTAGTTACAGGATCCCCTTTTGACATTTGTATAAAGTACTACACATCAGCAACTTTGTCACATAAAACAAAACTTCCATTAGGCTCCCTTATAACCAGAGTTGCTGGATATTTAAAGTAGAACAGTTTTCCAGCCCTCTGGAGTTCTTGTGTTGCCTCAAAAACCCCTCTCCTTCTGTCCATAAGATCACCAGAAATGTCTTGCAACAAGAGAATTTCTTTTGCCATAAAAGAATAGTGATTTTCTCTCCCTTGCCAATTTTAACACATTCTTCTTTACACAGAATCAGAGAAAGTATGCCACAACAGAACATGACTTGGAGTTTTTCTGGGATCTGGGGCCAAGCACTCTGTGTGCCCTTTCAATCTCTAGTGGATATAACCACTGGTAGTTCAAAACATCAGGCACATTTTTGTAAAATTCCCACAATATTGTTTCCTTCTCATCCTTCTGATATGGCCAATATTCTAAGATTATTTCTTCAACCCCTATTTTCCAGGTCATCAATTTTGTGTATCAAAAAGTCATTTTACATGGTCTGCCTATCATTGCATTCTTTAACTTTAGTCATTTGGTTTTCAAGTTCATTTATTTTCAAATCAGCCTTGTTTGTTTATCATTAAGTAAGGTATTGTCTTCTCTGAGGTCTGATGTTGCTGCTTTAACATCTTCTGTATCTACCTTCAAGCCTGGCAGCATTTCCTTAAGTTGGTTGATATTCTCTGTACTCACATTGTTGTTATTGGCATACAGAGTGGGGGCTCTGGGATTTATTTTCTTGGCGTCTGGCTGTTTTCTGACCCCCATTTGGCATAGTTAACAGTGCACCCACTTGAGAATGACAAGAAAAACAAAATAAAAAACAACATTGTCAGTTAATAATGTTTTCACTGTTCGGTGCTACCACTGTTCAGATATTTTATTCACCATCTTTTTGACAAGTATTTAGCTGCAATGAGGTAATAAATCAAGGATGAAACTGGGAACTCTGATTTAGCTTTCCACCATGTTCAGAGTGGTGTGCACTCTTCCATCATATGGCATTTTCTGATACAAATAACTTTTCAGACAGAACGTATGCATCTTAAAAGCCAAAGTAGTGGCTGGCCCTGTGGTGCTGAGGGTTGAGGTGCTGGATGCCACACCTCACACCACACCAGTGACCCGGGTTTGGGAATGAACTCGGGTCACCGAGGTCAGCAGGGGGAAGGAGGATTGAGCATACTAATGGATGCTCTCCTCCTTTGGGGTGGGTTTCCAGGGGTGCATCAGGCACCCAATGTCCCTGAGGGTCGGTGGGAGTACTGACTTTTGGGGCTCTGGTGGCTCCCATGGATCTGGCATTGGGTAGGGGAGGATGCTATTGAGCACTTGGTAGCAACATGCATCAGCATGTTGCCTACCAGAACTGGTGTCCCCAGGGGTGGATGGGGATCACAGAAAAAGTGGAAAAAAAAGTTGTTGTTCCTAGATGATGACCAATCTGTGCCTCCCAGCCACCGACCCACAGACAGACCCCATTGTGCAGGCTCTCCTCTGAAGGCTGAGGAAGGGGGTCCTTCTTTGCCCCACCCAGGGAGTTATCTGGGCATCAAAGAATTAAATGGATAAGCCTGGCACTCTAGGGGCTGACTCCATGATGGTGGTCTGGGAGGTTGACCGGTCCGAAGGAGTGGATGGTCGAGGGTAGGGTAGGAGGATAAACAGAAAGTAAAAAAAAAAGTAAACTTTGTTTATTTCTATCTATTTATCATTACAATGAAGAAATTAGTCCCAAAACATGGGGGGAAGGGTAGACAGAAGAACAGAATATTATTATGTGTCAGTTTTTCAACTGTTACAAATGTCTGGGGATCTTATTTCCATGAAGAAACAAAATGTTTGTAACTGCTTTCTCATGTGGGTACAAGGATCTGGTACTTTAGTGATTGGGCTGCTAGACTGGTACTTGTTATTGTTTGTCAGTAGTAGTGTCATCTACAGTGGGGCAGTAGCCAGCAAGAGTAACTCTTTATTCATTGCTGCATAATGAAGAGTTACTCTACTCAGAAACAGATTCATATTTGTACATTATCTGTAATATTGTTAAGATATTTATGTAATACTTATTTTTTTTTTGTTGTGATGTATGTCTAAGATTGTATTGGGACATACTTTATCTTTTATAAAACAGATGGTTTACCAGTGTCAGCAGCAACCATGTGGTGTCACTGGGGAGATAGATCTATGGAAAGGGAAATAAAAGTATGATTTAGAAACATGTTCTATATATGTGACTGTTACATAATATTAAAATTAAAATTTCTAGTCCTAACTTCATGTAACATGTTGCTTGGCTGTCAATTATCTGACAACAATTGCACACCTGTAGTTGTTTTCAGTGCTCATAACCTTGTGAACATTTTCTGAGAAAAGTAATTTCATACATGATTTGTCACTGTGACCTGCTATAGACAGGATCACCTACAGCATACTGCAGTATCTATCATATAACACATTTCTATTGTATGACTTCTATGTAGAAGAATTAATATTTTAACCAGTCAGTACATACACAACTTTCTCACTGATTGTTATAGATCTAGCATCAGTTGCTCTTTTGACTGTGATGAGATCATGTCATTTGGAATGCAAGCAAACTATGATATTGGAGATGTCATCCTCCTACTGTACCATAAGGTAGTGGTTAAATGTCTTGTACTACTTGTGAGGTGTGGGTTTGTAAGGAGGACACTGTTCACAGTTGTAGATACTTAGAAGCAAAAAGTTTATTGAAGTTGGACAATTACTGTGAACTTCAGACGAAAAAAATAAATAACATAATAACTTCTTCAAAATAAACATAAGTTACCAAGCAGCATCTCAGACACTAGAAGGAGCTAGTGAACATCATACTGGGGTCAGAGTATGTCTGTACCCCACCAGGCTATCTACAGAACTGAATAAAACCAAGGCTTATATACCAAAAGAACATGTGACTTGTTTAACTCCTCCCTATGCTTTTCAAAATTATCTTTAAACAGTAAAATATATCTATTTCATTTCTGAGCTCAGAATAACATTTCCTTTTAAGTTGTAATGTTGTTAACATCACTTTATAGAAACAACAACTGGTTAATAAAATTTTAGTTTCAAACACTGCAGGAGTAACTCCACCTCCTAGTACTGTGCCTTTAAATATGGGAGTTGACCAGCCGGCCAGCTCTATAGTACAGAATAGGAAGTGAGACTCCACACAAAGAAGCAGGTAACCTTTTATGAGGGAAACATTTGTTTGTTTTATAAATTATTCCAATAGAATGAATTAAGGGCATTCAATCCACTTTTTAGAAGCATTTTAACTAAAGTAAAAACACAAAAAGAAACACTTTTATTTAACCTTTGTTTAACAGAAAAGGGGGGTTAAGGCCAACAAACCAAAGTGTTGTACAACTTGTTTTTACAGGCCTTCTTTTGTTTTTGTAGCTTGTTTAGGTCATGAATTAGTTTTGTAATTTCTACAGAATGAATTCCTTTTTGTATGCTGCAGATTGAGTAAAATGCAGGCTGTTTATTTACTTAATAGGAAGCACTTTGTGTGTTACTGCTACCATTTAGAATGAGTTTCAAACCAGAAAGACCCATTTTCTACAGCAAACAGGCTGAAAGGCACTTTAAAGGGGTTTTAAATGCAAACATTTTGGGGCTGCATTTACATTATTTCCACAGAACAACTAGCCTGTAAAGCAGATCTAGGTTACTCATGTATTTACAAGGAGGGGACAAGGGGGGGGGGGTACCTAACACTAAATGGGATGCAAACTAAGACCATATGAGGGTTTGCATACATAAAGGGGTCATTACAAGACCCACACCATGGATATAACTATGCGCTTACAATTCCCATATCCAAATGAAATGAAATACTCATTTTAAACAACTATTGTGTTTCTGCATACCTCACATTAGAAAGGTTCTGAAACGGGGGCAACCAAAGAAAGAGCTGTGCAGAACTTCATATACCAGGGCAAGAATACATAAGGGATACAAAGAATGTTATATAGGTGGCCTGCCTATATAACATGGAAAGAAAGATGAGGAGTTACAGCAAGAAAGGAGGAGAGTAAAAAGGGTAGTTGCAACAGACTTAAAAAAAAAATTAGATTTGCCTGGTATATGGAGGTATCTGTCACATTCCTCCCCACTCAAGAAGAAACCAATGGAATCTTTCAATAACATCATCATTGGTTTCTTTTACAGTTTCTGAAACAGAACAGATGTCCCATTTTTGAAAGGGGAGATGGAGCTTTAGCCCTCCCTCTCCCAAAGCTCCACTCTGGAGTCCCTTGAACAAAAATATTCTTTGAGAGATACCAAACTAACATTATCTCTTACTCATTACTTTCATTACTTACTTTAACCCTGGAGTCTGTTATTACCAGATAATCATCTGCACCATAACATGATAGATAATCAGCATTGAGGTGTTTCTTTCCTGCTCGTAGTTGTATTTCAAAATTGTAGGGTTGCAGGGCCAAATACCAACACATGATGCGAGGGTTTTTATCCTTCATTATGTGTAGCCAACATAATGGGTTGTGATCAGTAATTACCAAAAATGTTCTGCCCCATAAGTAAAATTTAAGAGAATTTATGGCCCAACGAATAGCCAAACATTCCTTTTCTATCATGGAACATTTAGTCTCTCTTAAATGTAATTTTCTACTGATAAATATGATGGGGTGTTCTTCTTCCCCATCGAGTTGGGACAAGACAGCCCCAATACCCTGATTGGATGAGTCTGTTTGTACTATGAATAGTTTCTGGAAATTTGGACTATGTAAAATGGGGTGAGAACACAATTTTGCCTTTAAAAGAGTGAATGCTTGCTCACACAGTACATTCCACTGAATATTTTCCAGTTTATTCTTTTTTGTAAGTTCAATTAATGGACTGGCTATATCTGTGAAATTGGCCACAAAACATCGATAGTAACCAACAATCCTAGAAAGACTCTCACTTGTTTTTTTGTTTGAGGTTGGGGACTGTTGGCAATAGCGTCTACTTTACCTATTTCAGGATTTACTTTGCCATTCTCAATAATAAAGCCTAAGTATCTGGTCTGTTGCATGGCCAACAAATACTTAGTTGGATTTATAGTCAGTCCGGCCTTCTGTATAACTGATAATACAGTTTGAAGGTGTATCATATGTTCCTCCCAAGATGGACTAAAAATAATGATGTCATCCAAATAGGCTGCACTATAGTACATGTGGGAATGTAACAGATGATCCATGCATCTCTGAAAAGTTGCCAGAGCACCATGCAAACCAAAAGGCATTTTTGTGAACTGAAATAAGCCTAAGGGGGTACTAAAAGCTGTTTTATCTTGTGAGACTGCATCTAAGGGTATTTGCCAATATCCCTTTGATAGGTCCAGAGTGCTTATATATTGAGCATTACCCAGTTTATCAATAATATCATTGATTCGGGGCATAGGATACCCATAAAATCAAGATATTGCATTTAGTTTACGAAAATCTAGGCAAACCCTTACACCTCCCTCTTTTTTCTTTACCACCACCATAGGAAAACTCCATGGACTCATTGAAGGTGTAATTACTTCCAAATGTTGTATTTTTCTGATTTCTTTAATAACTTTCTCCCTCAGACTTTCAGGTAACCTATAGCGTTTATGTCTAATAGGCTTATCAGTATTTACTTCTATGTGATGTTCCACTCCTTCAACTTTCCCAAGTGTTGAACTAAAAATAGTCTGGAATGTACTAAGGATATTCTGTAGTTCCTTTCTTTGCTCAGGACTTAATTTGTTATTAATGGTCACATCCTTCATTTCTCCTAAACCATCTAGGCACTCATAAGCTAACTCCAATTCATTTTCATCCTTTCCCGAGTACACAAATAAAGATGTTGGCTTTCTGTCATGCCAGAGTTTTAAGAGATTAGCATGATAGATCTTATATTTTTGTCTTTTGTCTGGGCAGATAATTTCATAGTTCACTGGTCCAGTTTGTCTATGGACTGTATAGGGCCCCTGCCATTTCATTAATAATTTATTCTCCTTACATGGCAACAAAAGGAGTACTTTATCACCAGGCTAGAAAGTTTTAAACCCAACCCCTTTGTCATAGTACTGTTTTTGAGATATTTGGTGGTCTATATTACTTTGCTGGGCCTTCCTAGCATACTTTGCTAGTTTGTGGCACAATGAAGTAATATAGTGTAGTGTAGATATGGGTACAGTATCAGACTTTGTTCCTTCCCAGCTCTCTTTTATTAAGTCCAACACCCCCCCTGGGATTTTTACCAAAAAGTAGCTCAGAAGAAGAATACCCTGTGGAGGCCTGGGGGACCTCACGGTAGGCAAACATTAAGAATGGTAAATACCTATCCCAGGATTTGCCTTCCTCATCTGTGAATTTTCTTAGCATTTGTTTTAATGTTTTATTAAAACGTTCCACCAGTCCATCAGATTGAGGATGGTAGCGGGACGTAAAGATAGAGTGTACCCCCAAAGCCTGGTAAAGACGTTGTAATACTTGGGAACAGAAGTTGCTGCCTCTGTTTGTCAGTATTTCTCAAGGTATACCCATTCTAGAAAATACTTTTACCAACTCCTCAGCAACCTTTTCAGCTGTAACTGTACGCATAGGTATAGCCTCTGGATATTTTGAAAAGTAGTCACAAATAACCAGAATAAAGTGGTTTCCTTTTGCGCTTTTAGGCAAAGGACCTACTATATCCATGGCTATATGGGTGAATGGGGAGTCTACAGAAGGTAAAGGCTGAAGGGGCACTTTATCTTTTTTAAGGATGGGTCTTACTTTCTGACACTGTTCACATGATCTACAATAGTCAGCTACACGATCGTGTATACCTGGCCAGTAAAATCTGTATAATAACCTCTGTAATGTACGTTCCTTTCCTTGGTGGCCAGCTATAGGAATGTCATATGCAAGCCCTAGCAGTTGATCCCTATAAACAGTAGGCACCATTAATTGTAAAACAATCTCCTCAGTTTTTGGATTAATATACTTTCAATACAAAAGTCCCTTATGAAGCACCATACTGTGTTCTGCTTCTGGATCTTTGCCCTCCTGTAAAAAAAAAGGTTTTAGTGTACTATCATTCAATTGGGCTCGTCCAAAATCTGTTTGTCTCTTTAAGTCCTTCAAATCAACAGTATCTTTAGAGTCTTTATGGGACTGCTGCCACATCTGTTTGTCTTGACATTTTTCCCTTTTTGTTTTTCTTGTCTTGCCAGGAAGCTCAAATAAATCTTCTTCAAAGGAAAATGAGTGTTGTAAGATTGTGTCTCTTTTTTTCTTGAGCTCAGGTAGTCATTGCTCCTATATTTGTAGTAGTGGCAAGTAATTGGGAAAAATCCGGGTGATCATGCCCAATGATAACTGGTACAGGAAGATGGGAAACCACACCAACCTCCATTTTATGGGTAACAGACTGGACTTGAATCTCTGCCTGTAGTATTTGGTACTGATGTGTGTCATCATGAATGCAGGTTACTTGTGTTTGTGTTTGAAAATCAGGAACTGCAGGTAACATATTAGCTCTGATCAGGGTTTGTCTGCTATTGGAATCTAATAACCCAACCATGTCCTTTCCATTGACTTTGACAGGTATAATATACTGTCCCCAGTCGGCCAGCACCAAATGAGTAGGGCTGGTTTTCTTCTTCGGGCAGAACCTTGCAATGTGCCCTTTCCCTTGACAGGAATGACATGTTATCTCAGCAATAGAAGGCTTGGCAACATTTACACTTTCAGCAGTTCCACTAGATATAGAAGTAGTAGCCGAGGAGGGCCTTACTGTAGGATGGATTGTACTGGTTCCAGGATACCCCTTGTTCCTATTTGGCCTTGCAGTCAAGTAGTCTTCTGCTAACTGAACCTCCTTCTTAGCTGTTTCTGGCCGGTGTTCTCGAACCCACATCTGAATGTCTTGGGGTAAGATACGTAAAAATTGTTCCAAAACAGCCTCCAACATTTGCTCTTTAGTATTGGTGGAAGGTTGCAACCACTTAGTACATAAGTTCTTTAATCTGGTGAAGGCCTCCTGGGGGGGTATCTGAGGACTGGAATCTTAAAGTCTGAAATCTTTGCCTATATGTCTCTAAACATATGTCATAATGCTTTAAAATAGCTTCCTTTACAGCATCATAGTCTTCACTCATTGCACTGTCCACATTGCTATAGGCTAATTGAGCTTTTCCAGTAAGATAAGGTGCAAGACGTATCACCCACTGTCCTCTAGGCCATTGACAGGCTTGTGCTATGCATTCAAATGTAGTCAGATATGTTTCTATATCATCTGTTGCACTTGACTTAGTAAGTTTTATGTCCTTAGGATTATCACTTGGTGGGGGGGGGGTGGTCTTCCAACACCAATAGCTTGTATGGCTCTCAAAGTATCTGCCCACCTGGCCTCATTGCGCTGCATGTCTCTTTCCCTCTGTTTCTCCAAGGCAATTTATTGGATGCATAACCATTGCAGTAGATCTAGTGCATCTACAGTAGGGGGTTCTCTCTCCAATTCCTCCTTCTCACCATCTTTCATGGGTACACCAACTGCACCATTCTCTTCAGGCTTCACAGTTTTCCATCTAACATCTGGTATGCCAGTCATCAAGGGCTGTCCCAACTTCTCTGCCTTGGTTCTAGTCAGCACACCCACTGGTATTTCCTCCAGGGACATACACATCCTCCTCCAATACTCTGAGCAGTATTACTGGAAGGATCCTACTTCTGACACCATATGTGAGGTGTGGGTTTGTAAGGAGGATGCTGTTCCACAGTTGTAGATACTTAGGAGCAAAAAGTTTATTGAAGTTGGTCAGTTACTGTGAACTTCAGATGAAAAAAATAAATGACATAATAACTTCTTCAAAATAAACATAAGTTACCAAGCAGCATCTCAGACACTAGAAGGAGCTAGTGAACATCATACTGGGGTCAGAGTATGTCTGTATCCTACCAGGCTATCTACAGAACTGAATAAAACCAAGGCTTAAATACCAAAAGGAGAACATGTGACTTGTTTAACTCCTCCCTATGCTTTTCAAAATTATCTTTAAACAGCAAAATATATCTATTTTCATTTCTGAGCTCAGAATAACATTTCCTTGTAAGTTGTAATGTTGTTCACATCATTTTATAGAAACAATAACTGGTTAATAAAATTTTAGTTTCAAACACTGCAGTAGTAACTCCACCTCCTAGTACTGTGCCTTTAAATATGGGAGTTGACCAGCCGGCCAGCTCTATAGTACAGAATAGGAAGTGAGACTCCACACAGAGAAGCAGGTAACCTTTTATGAGGGAAACATTTGTTTTATAAAGTATTCCAACAGAATGAATTAAGGGCATTCAATCTACTTTTTAGAAGCATTTTAACTAAAGTAAAAACACAAAAAGAAACACTTTTATTTAACCTTTGTTTAACGGGGGGGGGGGAGTTAAGGCCAAACAAACCACAGTGTTGTACAACTTGTTTTTACAGGCCTTCTTTTGTTTTTGTAGCTTGTTTAGGTCATGAATTAGTTGTTTTATAGTTTCTACTGAATAAATTCCTTTTTGTATGCTGCAAATTGTGTAAAATGCAGGCTGTTTATTTATTTACTTAATAGGAAGCGCTTTGTGTGTTACTGCTGCCATTTAGAATGAGTTTCAAACCAGAAAGACCCATGTTCTACAGCAAACAGGCTGAAAGGCACTTTAAAGGGGTTTTATATGCAAACATTTTGGGGCTGCATTTACATTATTTCCACAGAACAACTAGCCTGTAAAGCAGCTCTAGCTTACTCCATGTATTCACAAGGAGGGGACAAAAGTGGGGGGTACCTAATACTAAATGGGATGCAAACCTAGACCATGTGAGGGTTTGCATACATAAAGGGCTCATTACAAGACCCACACCATGGATATAACTAAGCGCTTACAATTCCCATATCCAAATGAATTGAAATACTCATTTTAAACAACTATTGTGTTTCTGCATACCTCACATTAGAAAGGTTCTGAAATGGTGGGGGGGGGGCAATCAAAGAAAGAGCTGTGCAGAACTTCATATACCAGGGCAAGAATACATAAGGGATAGAAAGAACGTTATATAGGTGGCCTGCCTATATAACATGGAAAGAAAGATGAGGAGTTACAGCAAGAAAGGAGGAGATTAAAAAGGGCTGTTGCAACAGACTTAAATAAATAGATTTGCCTGGTATATGGAGGTATCTGTCACACTACTATGTATTCTGTTGCTACTGGTGTAGGGGATATGGCAGTATACTGCATGAAAGGATGTTCTGGCTGTATTATGCAGCTAGCTATGAAGGGGTATCACAGGGGAAGGAAGGGCCATGTTGAAATACAGGATGATGCTCTAGTCAACTAGCTGCATGGTAGGACAGGGGGCATGCCTGCAGGTTGCATGCTGCCATATCCTCGACACCAGTGGCTACACAGATACATGGCAATAGTAGAGAGTATAAGAAATACCTTGTACCATGTGGAGATGTCCAATATCATAGCATGTTGGCAGTCCAAATAGTAGGGTTTTACAGCCCTGTTCCAGTGTTGTACATGGGTAGTGCAGAATCTATACTGCTCTGTCTGGATTGTGTCCACCTGTCCTGCTGTACAGAGGTGGTGAGTATCCTTGGTGGGTGTGCACTGCATAGTTATGGTAGGGTTCCTGCTGCTGTAAGCTGCACTCTCTTGTGCTCTGCACTTTTCACCTTTGTGCATATTGTGGACATGCCCCCAAACTTTCCCCTGCACCACCTATACATGTAAGCTTATGGCTGGTGGGGGGGGATCTAGTGCACATGTATGGACCATTTGTCAATGCCGTTGGGTGTCTGTTGGATTCCTACTGCATGGTACTGCAATGTAGGGTTGCCTAAGTGTCTCTGCATATGCAACTCAAATATTACTGAATCAGACCCATTGATTGCTGTACCACTTTCAAAAAAACAGTGAAAAAAAACTACATAAGAAATGGAGAAAGGAAACCAGTTACGATAAGGTAACATTTAAGGTAAGTGGTTGTTAATTTATGTTGTGATGCATGAGACTGACTTCTCACTGCAGCACTTGATGTACCATACAGACCAGGCTGGGGCTTTTCATTTGACTAGTGCTGCATGCCTGAGCCACCAGCACACAGTGGTCCCTCTGTTCCAGTCACGAAGAGAGCTCAGGCTGTATGGGTACCTCACTCTGTGGCTTCTTCATTGGGACCACTGATGCCCTCTCTGTGCATTGGTTGGTCTGTAATGCATATATGAAAAAACACACTTTAGTATTATGTTAATATATAGGCATTGTATTCTTCCTATTTACCCTACTGACACATGGAATACTATATTTCAAGGCCAGTCTCAAGGTTTTTTTCAAGATGGCTGCTGCATACTGAGTGAGCTGAGGAGGAGCTGCAATAGCAGGGATTGTAAAGACAAACTCAGTTTCTACAACAGGAATTCTACAGTTGCCTACATAATTGAGTTACAACCCTTTTCAGAATTTCTTGTGCAGTTTTGCTTGGATCTGCAATACTCTCCTGAGTGTTTTTGTTTCCAGCTATAGGGAGAAGGAGTTCTGGTGGTGGAGGAGCTTGTACTCTCAGTAGCTGTGAGGCAGAGAGCCCCACAGGGGGTTGTGGTGCCAAGTGTGATATTTTGGAAGATTGAGGAGCTTGAATGAAGAAGGCAGAAGACAGAAGAAAGAAGATGGTTGGAATTTGTCTCCAGTGAGGTGTGAAGAGCCACTAGAAGGAGAAAAGTGAAGATAGACTTATCTGAATTAATAGGATAAATGGAGGATCAGAATAAGAACAATAGTAGCCAGGGCTTTCACTTGGAGTGATGAAGGGATATAATTTGATATAAGGAACAACTTTAGTCTCCAACGTCATACCCATTTGTAATCCTAAACAGACTTTTAAAGGAGTTTAGAATTTTAATAAATATGGGCCTAAAGAAGAGTTTCCTTGTGGGTTACACTTGATTTTTAAAAGTTAATATTCCTTTCTGGTATAATGAAGGAATAATATGGAGGTTTTTTTTTTATCTTTAGGGTAATTCTAAATTTTAATCTGAGAACCACAGCACTACCAGTAGTTTGTTAACAATAATGACACTGATCCATCTATGATAGTCTTTATTACTTTCCACTCAGTTTCATGTCATGCAACTTCATTAAGTCCTGTGCAGCTATTTGCTTTTTTGAAATAATCTCCTGTTGACTAGGCTAGTTTTAAAATAAAAAAAAAAATAAAGAAAATGATAGTTATAATCTCTAAATCCTGTATTTAATTTTTACACTCCAGTGATCATATGATCACAGATTCAAGTGGACAAAGCACATGCACTGTCATTCTCATTCAGATTCTCAATTTTCCCTACACTGAGTAAAAGAACACTGTCAGAGAAGCTCAAATGCTGCTAATTTTCCTTTATTGTTTGCTAAGTACAGCCTTTACTTAACACAATCAGTGTGTAAGGTGTAAGAATGCTATATGGAGGGAGCCTTGAGCTTGTATGTAAACTATAAAAAGGGATAAGGTTCTACAGGAAAAATGTACTTTCAAATCCTTGGATAGGGCTGCAGCCATAATATTAATTATGAAGCCCAGATCGTAAGTATCAACTCCTTTAATTTTTTGAATTATATTAATGTATAGTGACTTGAAGTGGTTTATATTATGTGAACACTAAATATTGTATTTACATTTCTATCTCCTGAACTAAAGGCCTGAAAAGTAAATTACCTTGTTATTCTCAGAACTACTCTCTGTACTGAAATTTTGTAATAAGTATTAGAGTAATTTTTAAATAAGTATTCATAACAAATGTGTTATTCTTTTATATAAAATAACATAACACTTCTCTTTTATTTCTTTTTTTTTTTTTTTTGCTCTTTCCAATCTACTTGAATAGTTTCCTGCCCATCTGACCTACATGGCCTTTTTTAAAAAGAAAAAAGGAAGGAAGGAAAGAGCTCTCCTACTGTCTGGGAAAGTCAAAGATTCAGCTACAGTATCTCCTTAAAAGATTCTACTTTACAGGATTCCATCTTGATAGTGGGCAAGGGAAAATCTGACCCTTCTGAAAATGGGACTTGATATTGTTCTACTACAAGATAGTGAAATGCTGATATAAAGAACACATAGGACTCAATTTGTAGTTCCCCCTAAAAGTGTTTATTAAAAATATTGAAAACATTTCTGGACACCTGAACTCATAACAGAGATAATGATGGTGACTGATGAAGCTACCCTGATTGATGAAATTACCTGAATAGTTTGTGGGAACTGCATTCGCTGAACCCATTTTACTTTCCATGCTAATATAGCCAAGAATTCTGAGGATGGCAAGACTGATGAAGTCAAAGGAACTATCCCAACTTATGAAGACTGTTGAAGTTTAGTTGTGGTGACTTTTAACATTTTGTTTACTGTACTATTGTTTATTGATTATAGTACAGTATTTCTTAAGTAGCAACAATTATTCTAGTGATATTTTAGTATTTAACTTAACTAACATGTTTAATAGAAGTGGGAAAATGGTCTTAACTAAAGATAAAAAGAACAATGGGAGTATCTTTAGGGAGGTTTTGCAAATTACCACCTCTGCTCCAGTAGAAACAACAAAATCTCCCACATGTGCTGATGTAGTAAAACTGAGTATTGTTATAGAAAGTCATAATGAAGATACTTTATATGCATATTCCAAAACACAGGCCATGCCATGGGAAGGAGACAGACTTCATCAGGGAAATAAATTACCCCTACAAACAACTACTTTAAATCAGCATGGTCAGTATGATAAGGATGCAACAAATTTAGGAGCTGAAAATTTCAATGTAATGTAGTACAAAGGGGAAAGAAAAAAGCTAGAAAAAAAAAGAATGTAGACTAAAAGGTTATTCACAAAGATATAACATATGTTTTCCTCCTGTTATGAATATTTCTAAACAAGTTGTGCAAGAACAGGTGATGGAATAAGAACCAGGGGTTCTCATAAGTCAATTGAATACCAAACCAAATGCACCATTGAGTAATTCACAAATTAGCCAAAAAACCCACAAGACTAAGCTTCAGCTTTTCTGCCCTCTGGAGCTTTCCAAAAATTTGTGTGTCCTAATTTCTGAAAATCAAGCTCCTGATAACTTAACAGTGTTGGCAGGTTCCCCTAACACTGTGTCTGAGAATCTGAATAAGGAAGTGGAGCTAATATAACTAGAGACAACTTTTCTGGCACAGTGCCCTAATAGCTTATCGAAATATACAATAAAAGCACTAGCACAACCAGTAATGGCAAACATAGTTGTGTTAAAAGAACTCAATGACACAATAATCAAAATGGAAGGTTTTACTAAGCTGATGCAATTACAATTTGAAACTATTCCCAAAAAAATAGAAAAGATAGAGTAGCAGAATGAAACTCAAAACCTTAATTCTCAACTATTCATATTCCAGATACACCTAAAGAAAAAGGTAAAATAAAAGTAAAAATCTCTAGAAGGAGAAGATAAGACAAAGAATAAGCCCGAGTTCATTGAAAATCAGCAACATTTACCACAAACTAAACAGGAGAAAGATTCTACACCTGTTCCATTAGCACCAGAAATCATAGCAGGAAATTAACTAATCAAAGCACATATAATAAAAATAGAAAATCAATTAGCCAGGAACACAGAAGATGTCAAAGATTCTCCTAAGTTATACAAGATTACACAACTCCCAGACCCATACACGATCACACAGTTACAAACTTAGAGGGGTGAATTGTAAAACACAAAAAAGGATTAAATGGTTTTCACAAAGGGTGGTGACTCAATGGAATGCTTTGCCAAGGAAAATTGTGGAGAGCGTTAATATGGAATCCTTCAAAAAACAGTTAGATAATTATATGGGAAGTAAAAAAATATCATATTTACATTAGAACTATTCCACCATGCAGGTGGCGAGCTCCTTAAGGGCAATTTTGTCTCCTGAGCCCGTATCATTCTATGAAACTATGAAACACAATCCAAAACAACTACTATTACATTACATAATAAAAATGACAGTAGGGAGACAACAACAAAAAGAAATTGCAAGCAGAGAGAAAAAGTCAAGAAACAATAAAACTTTTAAGAAATGAGGTGGTTGTTACGATTGTTGTATATTTGTAAAAACTAATGAAACATTAGACTCATTGAAGGAAATCATAGTACATTTATTTACAGCACAACTTAGAGTAGCACAAGCCAAGGAAAATACATTTATGATTCATAGAGATATGAGTGAAGATGCTTTAACTATATACATTATAGTATATAACAGATTTGGCAAAGAACATCTAGTTTAAATAGCAGAGGCTGAGTTTCCTTGGTTTGTAAGTTCCATCCCCTGTGATCTGGCAAACAATAAATAGCAAAGTTCCCATAATGAAGGAATCAAGAGACTTGGTTAACTTTGAAATATTTTCTTACAGACTCACCACTCTAAAATGGGATTTTCAGAGTGCTGCACCTAATAATATAAGAAAACAATACATAAACGCTCTCTATATTTGCAATGGACAGATTACATGGAGAAAATGATGCTATACTTACGTACTTTGCAATGGCAGGACTATCATGTGTACTGGACATGAATCTTAATAGTCAGAATGTGGAAAGTGTTGAAAGAGTGTACGCTGAGTGTCATCAAGGGGCAGGGTTTTGGTATTCAAAAACCCACACTGCTCGCATTTGTACCAGAACATTATTTTCTATTGGGACTCCTCAGCCTTCGCCTGCTGAAATAAAGAAAGATCTGCACCTGGCAAATGTATGGGACTGTTATTATACCTTATTGCTACAGGGAGCTTCAGCTCCATGGACTGCCTTTGCTCAGTGAGCAGGGTGCTCAGGGGAGCCAGCTGCTCAGTGTCATCAAGGGGCAGAGTTTTGGTATTTAAAAACCTGTGCTGCTCGCATTTCACCAGAATGCTGTTTTCAATCGGGACTCCTCAGCCTGCTCCTGCTGAAGTAAAGAAAGATCTGTGCCTGGCAAGTGTGTGGGACTGTTAATGCATCTTATTACTACAGGGAGCTTCAGCTCCATGGACTGCCTTGCTCAGTGAGTAAGGGGCTAGGGGGAGCAGGCTTCTGAGCATCATCAAGGGGCTGGGTTTTGGTATTTAAAAACCAGCACTGCTCGCTAGCGTGAGCTCCACTCCTAGAAAAAAAATTTTGATACATACGGAAGTAAGTCCTATTTTATCTGATTATTTATTTTATATTTCATTCTTAAATAATTGCCATCATGTTAGTTTTATTTAGGTGTCTTGTTTTTCTTTGTTGCTCTAATATTTTACAGAACCATTTGCTTGAGTATGACCATGAAACCGAGGAAATTGCACCACAGTTGGAGACTGATTTGTTTAGTGCTTATTTTGATAATTATTCCTTTGGGTGGTTTTACAACCACTGTCCTCCCTGTGAGTCCATGTCATACAGTCATAAAAATATACTGTGGTCTTTAGTTAATTAATATTCACTCCAAATTAGTGTTAAAACAACAAAAAGGTTGCTTAAACAGAACATAGCTTTTGAAAATGGAATTCAAATTAGAAGATTATTCGTTTTATTATTGTTAATGTCTGGATCAGTGCATCCACACCCAGTTCCAATTTGCCTTAGTGATTGTGACCCTGTGTCTGTACCATCTGTAAGTGATAGTTCAGGACACACTGATTCTACTCTTAAGATAGTCCACTTAAATGTTCAAAGCCTGTTGTCAAAGTGGACTTAGTTTGCAGCCTGGACTGAATATCATGATTTTGATCTTATCACTTTATCCAAAACTTGGTTGAATGAAAAAATTTAAGGATATGAAATTTCATTAGCAGGTTACAAACACCACAGACATGACAGAGTTGGAAAACAAGGGGAGTGGGGCCTTGATATATGTGCATGTAAGGTTCCAGTTTTCTACCCTTGGCTGTTCCACAGGAGACTTTGGTTGTGAAATGGCAACTGTTAATTTGTTATTTGGTCAAGATAAATAATTGATAGTTCTATTTATGTTCCCCCAGGAAGAACTGGGTCTGGAATTGAGTTAATAACATCTGTATGTAGTCAATTTCCCCCAAACAGAGAATGGATTCTCTTAGGATATTTCAATTGTAATTGGTTTCTAACTTAAAAATGGCATTTGTGAGCCATTATTAAACTTAGGTGTCCATCAAATCATTGATAGAGAAACCATACCTAACTACAAAACTGAAGTTGGAACAACCCTTGACTGGATCATGGTCACTCATCCTGACAGGATTACCAGTTATAGGGTCCTGTCTGATGTGATGAGTGACCACTGTCCAGTCTTCTGTAATTGGTCAGTTAAGGTTTGAAAGAGTCCTCTAAAATACATTGAAACAAGAAATTTATCACAACTAACTTCTGCATCTGTTGAAGCATCATGTAATGAAATTGATTGGTCAATTTTTGACTATCTTAATTATATTGATTTACCATTGGAAACATTTTCTACAGTTTATAGTGTCATTGGTAACAAGGTGGCACCATTAAGAACAAGCATTTATTAATGCCAAAGTTCATCATTTGGAATTGATGTTGGCACGCACAGATTAGTGGGACTACAGTTCCCAGCAGAAAGAACAAGTTATGCCACCAAGTTCACATTCCTGTTGCAATACAGTGATGTGCACACCTGTTTCCTCAATTCATGATCTGGCTTTGTAGAGTGAAGATGTGTCTGCGGTTCACAGAAGATGAGGGCACTGGAGCCCCACCAGGGTTAGGTTGGGGGGGCGTTATGGTTGGAAACCCTAATGCCTGGGTGTTTGTTGGTATTTGCACTACAAATTTTCAACATGGTCTTTTGTGACCCCCACCTCGTGAAAGCACTTGGGACCTCTGCTCATGAATAGTGGCAATGTGATTTTGTTAATCTGTGCTGATCATTGATTTCTCACACAGCAACCGCACCATTCTGCACCACATGTGCGAAAACACAGTTCTGGCAGGATGTGAAAATTACAGCTGTACCATTCATAGAGAGGTGTGAAGAGAAGGCAGTGTTGAACATCTGGAGTGAAAATATTAAAAATGCTAGAATGTATGAGCATATGTGGAAACTGCACAACGCATGTTCGTTACAGTCATTTAGCGGAATAAGTTCACCAAAATTTCAACATAGGCATTTTGTGATCTCTACTCATGACTATGATATATCACTATGATTTTCTTACTTTGTCCTGAATGTTGATTTCCCACAACAACATTGTGTGAAAACACATTTTTGGGCAGGATGTAAACAATGACAGCTGTACTGTTCATAAGGAGGTGTGCAAAACTGACAATGTTGAAACTCTTGAGTGAAAATTTTAGAAATCCTTGACGTTATGAGTGTGCATGGAAACTGAGCAATGCATGCTCATAAAATAGTCATTTTATGGACATTTATCACCAAATTTTCAACATAGGCATTTTGGAACCTCAGCTCATGAACAGTGTCACTGTGATTTTCTTAATGTGTCCTGAACACTGATTTCCTAAAGTGACCGTGATATTCAGTGCCAGAAGTGCAAAAACACATTTTGGCCAGGATGTGAAAAATGACAGCTATACTGTTCATAAGGAGGTGTAAAAAAAATGCCAGTGCTGAATATCTGGAGAGAAAATATTACAAATTCACAAAGTTACGTGTGTGCATGGAAACTGCGCAATGCACGCTCGGAACACAGTCATTATATGGACTTTTGTCACCAAATTTTCAACATAGGTATTTTGAGACCTCTGCTCATGAACAGTGTCACTGTGATTTTCATAATCTGTCCCGAACACTGATTTCCCACAGCGACCGCGCTATTCTGCACCGGAAGTGCAAAAACACATTTCAGCCAGGACATGAAAAATGACAACTGTACTGTTCATAAGGAGGTGTATAAAATGCCAATGTTGAAAATCTGGTGAGAAAATATTGCAAATTCACAGTTACACATGTGCGTGGAAACTACACAACGCACACTCGTAACACAGTCATTATATGGACTTTAGTCGCCAAATTCTCAACATAGGTATTTTGAGACCTCCAATCATGAACAGTGCCACTGTGATTTTTGTACTTTGTCCTGAACACTGATTTTCCACAGTGACGGTGCTATTCTGTGCCGGAAGTGCAAAAATGAATTTCAGTCAGGATGTTGAAAATGACAGCTGTACTGTTCACGAGGAGGTGTAAAGAAATACAAATGTTAAAAATCTGGAGTGAAAATATTACAAATTCGTGAAGTTACGAGCGTGTGTGGAAACTTCACAATGCATGCTCGTAAAACAGTAATTTTTTGGAATTTTGTCACCAAATTTTCAGCATAGGCTTTTTAGGAGCCCACCTCATTAACAGTGACACTGTCATTTCATTAATCTGTCTTGAAATTTGATTCCACACAGTGACTATGAAATCACCTTTTGAGACTGATTAACCAGAGGAGAGTGACTGAATTCATGAGGTGGGGTCTCAAGAACCCCATGAACCCCATATTAAAATTTGGTGCCAAGATTCCCCAAATTGACTGAGATATGCACCAAAGTTGACAAACCTCTATTTATGCCATTATACAGCTTACTGGCATTTCTTCAGTTCATGGTCAGCTTTGAAGAGTGCAGACGTATTCCCAGTCCATCGAAGATCATCACACCATGCTCCAGAGGTAAGTATGGGGATAGGTGGGTGTCAGGAGGTGGGTGCACAGAAGGTGGGAGTGGGTTGGGGGAGGAATTACCTGAATCAATGAGGGACCATTTTCTAGTTTACAGGTTTAATTTAAAAAAAAAAAACTCATGGGAAGGTTTTCATTTCTACAGGGACATTTGGCACACTGGGATGGGCTCCCAGCATGCCACCTGAGTGTTTGCAGGGGCTGTAGCAGATGGGAAATTGGGCTCCTCTGTCAGGACATACCGAGTGCTGGAGGAGACAAGAGCCAAGGGTGATTGGGCACCCCCCGTGGCACACAAGAAATTGGGGGTGCATTATGCCAATGGAGAGTGGGCTCCCCCATAAGCAAAATGAACTGGAAGGGGACATGCCAATATGGGAATTGGGCACCCCGTTGGCACATATAAGTGCAGGGGGGGCAAGAGCCAAGAGGGATTGGGCACCCCCTCAGCACACAACAAATTTGAGAGGGGGGACATTATGCTGATTGGGAGTGGGCTCCCCTGTCAGCAAAATGAACTGGAAGGGGGCATGCTGACAGGGGCACTGGGCGCCCCGTAGTTTTTTTTTACCTGGGGGGAGGCCTTGGCATAGTGCATTCTCACTGCTGTAAGCTATAGCAGTGTGAACACACAACCAGGAATGCAATGCAGGAATGCAACTTCAGAGGACCGAGCTGCACTACTGTTAGTGTGGCTCCAGTCCTTGGAAAACTTGTCCTGCTCAGCCTGAACAGCTGAATGTGAGTCATTGCCAGCCTGCTGACTGATTCACCTGCCACTGACCTGCCCCGACAAATGGAGCTCTCCATTGGGCACACCCCTGTAAAGCACCTTATAGCAATGAGTTTGTTTGCACCTGCTCACCACAACAAACTCAAAAATGAGAATCAGAGCAAATAAACAAAAATAGTTATCATATGATCTACTCTCCCTCATGAAATCCAGAGATAAGAGTTGAAAGCAATATAAGAGGAATAAAAACTATGTCACATTACAAAAGTACAAGACTTTAAGGAATAAATGTAAGTCTGAAATCAGGAGAGCTAAAATTCAGTATTATTTGCTTGAACAAAGAAATTCCCAGAGTAATCCCAAAAAATCATGGCAAGTTTTAAATAAATTAATTGGTAGGGAAAAAAGGATACTTCCATAACTATCCAACATAATGGCCATCTTATTAGTGATTCCAATCTAGTTACAGAAATGTTTAATGCATACTTCGGAAATCTTAATAATTATAGAACTTCATTTGATAATCTTAGTTCCACTAAAACAGACTTAAATAACATCCAAGATAAGTTTAATTTTGATATTTTAACACCAGAACTAGCCAAGGAATATGTACTTAAACATGATCCCCGGCCATCAGTAGAGTATTATGGAACTGATTATAGAATAGTTAAATTGGGTATAGCATTTTTTTCATATCCCCTGTCACTAATTTTTTATTTTTCACTTTGAAATGATGTTTTTCCAAGAAGTTGGAAGTTAGCTACTATTAAGCCAATTTTCAAAAATGGTAATCCATCATTGGTTTTAAACTATCAAACTATATCTTTATTAACTCTGTTGTCTAAGATACTAGAAAAAATCATTTTGGACCCAACACTAGATCATCTTGTAAGATATCAGTTATTAACAAATTGTCAACATGGTTTTAAACCAAAGCATAATACTGAGATGGCCTTGATGGGTTTCACTAGCTGTATTCAGGGTGCCCTTGATAAAGGGGACTCTGTTGCGGCTTTATTTGTGGACCTCACCAAGGCCTTCGACCTTGTTGAGTATAGTCTATCGCTAACAGTCCTTAGCAATTTACATTTTTCAGCTGATACAATTAAGTGGTATCTTGATTATCCCACAGACAGGATTCATAGGACATTAATAGATGATAGTTTTTCACAAACAAAAGTTATACAGTGTGCCCCAGGGCTCTATTCTGGGGCCTCTCATTTTTCACTTTATGTTAATTCAGCCCCTAGTATTTGTACCAATACCTGAATGATTTTATACACAGATGATGCGGTTATATATAGTGAGGGACTCAACCCCAAAGCGGTATTAAATAATGTCCAAATTGACATTGACCATTCTCAGGATTGGCTACTGCAAAATCACATGGTCCTAAACTCAAAGAAAACAAAAGTTATGATTTCTTCAGGAAGATCATGTAAGGTTGAAGAATTTGATCCTATCATAGATAAAAAAGGAACTATTATTGAATTTGTTAATAATTACAAATATTTGGGTATGATTCAATTGTAATTTGAATTGCATGTTAAACACCTAAGAAAAACAATACACCAAAGATTAGGTCTATTATACCATGTAAAACCATTCTTAATGGTAGATTCTAGGAGGCTGCTGTCTCATAGCTTTTTATTAAGTGCTGTGGATTATGGTCTAGTGGTTTATTCATAAACAACTAGTACAATACTTAATTGACTAAGGGTTATGTATAATTACATTTTAAGATTCATGTCAAATGCTCCTTATCATATGCATCACTGTCTGCTATATAAACATGCAAATAGCTCATCCCTGGTAAATAGAATCCTACAAAATTTTATTTTTGTTCAAAATCATGAATGGACTGCTCCCTCTGACAATAGCTGAATTCTTTCCAAGATCTACTAATGCTTGTGAAACTAGGTCACAGAGTAGATTTTCTTTTAAATTATCCTTTTTTAAAAAAGCATTTGGGCAAATGTCACTACTGTATAGAGCACCTCTTTTTTTAATAATGTTCCACCTGAAATCATCAATTGCAGATCTGTTCGGTGTTTCAAAATTCATCTTAAACAATGGTTAACTAATAAAACTGAATGTATTTGTCAATTATAACTACCCCAATTGATGTTATTTGTAAATCTGCAAAGTATATGTATGTTTGTTTAATTTATTCTGTACAGCAATTGTTTTTGTTATTTTGATATGTGTTTTGACCTGTCGTTTGTGAAAATGGGCAGTTTATGCTCATCAGACTTGCAAGAATAAAACATAAAAATGAAAATGAAGAGTGCACCCCATGGGGATGTGAACTCAGATAGATATGAAGGTTAAATTACCTGAAATTGTTCAATAGATATTGGCAGAGTCATATAAACTTGATTATGCCAACATACTGATAGTTGATTTGAATAATATAAATTACAAGACTGAGAGTTACGTCTTGGCTGAAAGCAAGGATATACTGGTCAAAATGGGAGATAATTCCCTGAGTCAAACTAGTATACAACAGGAATCTGACGATAATACAAAATTCTTGTCTTGGAACATTGCTAGTATATTGAGTACATTATTTGATCCAGACTGGAACACATTTATTGTGAATTCTAATGTCATTCTCTTTCAAGAGACATGGACCCAGGATACAGAAAATATAAATGGATTTCAGATAGTACATTCACCGGCAATTAAGTAAAAGAAATTTAATAGAGCAATAGGAGGATTGGCTATCTATATAAACATCATGGAAGGGATTATGGTATTGAAAAGTTCTAAAGTGCTATCAAGTTGAAGTTAACCCTTCAACTATAAGCCAATTGCACCGTTGCCTATTCTAAGTTGTTCAAGAGAATGATATAGTATACAATCAGCTATATGAGTATTTGGAGAAATACATAACATTGACTCAGTGTGAGCATGGGTTTGGGGATGGACACTCAACAGGCACCACACTTGTGGATTTCGTTGACATGGTAATATGAGCACTAGAAGCTGGGAAATCCACGGGTGCAGTGTTCACTGATTTGTCCAAAGCATTTGATTTAGTGTACGATAAAATTTCTTTTGCTGGATTAGAAAAGATTGGAATAACTCCCTGTTTGATTAATTGGTTTAAATCGTATCTAAACTGAAGGAGTCAGAGAGGGGTAATAGAAGAACATCTATCTGACTTAGGTTATCTAGCAAAAGGCACCCCCAAGGGTTCTATCCTGGGGCTGCTGTTGTTTCTGACATATGTGAATGATTTACCTGATTATATACAAAATACCAGCATCAGATTATATGCTGATGACACAGTTTTATTGGCATCAACTAAATCACAAGAATTAATATTAATTAAGTTTCATACTGATTTTGTCATAGTCCAGGACTGGTTCTGCAACTCAAGGTTAGTAGTAAGTTCTAAAAAAACAAGTTATGGATTTTCAAGAAACCAAAAAAAAGCACAAAAGCACAAAGTAAAAAAGTACTACAAACTGTTCAAAACTCTGAAATATTTACCTGGGAAGGTCAAAAACTAATAATAACAGATAAATACAAATATCTTGGGGTTGTACTAGACAGTTCACTGACACTGATTCCATAAATAAGAAGGTAAATGCCAGAATTGGTGCACTAAAGTTAGCATCTATAGTTACACCTCAGATGTGTAACATGATTGTTGTTCAATTCATTTTGCCAATCCTGGAATATGGCAATTCAGTCTGTGGGTTTGCAGGATAAAAAATACTGAACAAAGTCAATCACTCATAAAATCAACTTGCTAGATTTGCTTTCTACTGTTCATTTAAAACCCAAAACTGTCTTATGTATCACCAACTACAGTGTGATAGTCTGTTTCTCCGACTGAAAAAAACAATACATTATGCTAGTGTACAAAGTGAAAAATGGTCTGATTAAGGGAAATCTATCTCTTGATTATGAGACAGATAGTCAAAGATAAAATTTAAGGGATGTAATACACAGAGGCTTCTGAATTCCAAAAGTAAGAACTAAACACAGATATATGACTTTTCAGTATAACGCCACTAGATTATGGAATGAAATTCCCCCTTCATTGAGAAATCTGCCTAAGTTTGATTCTTTTAAAACAGCTGTTAACAACACTTATAAAATGGGTCAACAATTTTCTTCGTCCTGATTGGCTGAGAGGTACTTCTGACCATGCCCTTATCAGGACATATTTTGCCAACCAGCACCTCTTTGACCAGTCAGGACACCTAACAACAAAGATCAATGTGCCAATGTAGTCTCTGTCCTGTAGTGACCAAGCTGGACCAACCCTCACCCACCACCATGCTGTAAAGCAGCACCCAAACTCCCCCAAACAGCAGAGACACTACAAATGCCCTACTCACTCTACTAAGTACATTGAAGTGTCTCCCCCACCCTTCTGCACATGAACAAAACCACAATATTTTCAACCTGTTAAGTTTGATTTTCTCATTGCACATTGCTCCGGTAGGTAATTCAGGCTCTCGCTGTTTCAAATGCTGAACATTCAGTGAATGGTGAACATTCACCCTAGTCTCTAATCTGTCTGTATCACTATCACTCTCCAATTTCCAGCCCCCATGCCATGAAACCACAAATTCACCAAGTCAAGTAAAAAAAATGTCCAACGGCTCCCTTGATCTGTTTGATAAACTGCAAAACTCTCCATACGGTGGCCTCAATGGGACACACTCAGTCCGACTCATGAGGGACTTGAAATGTAAGGTAATGGCTGAAGTCAACACAAATAGACAAGCCTTCCTGAGGTAACCTTTATAAATAGATCAATTGATGAATTGGCTAGAACACTTTTCTTTACTTAAGACCTGCTGTCTTCAGCTAGCCCGCAGCTTTCAAATGCAGTTTCACACCAATTGCCTTACTGACTGACTGAGTGTGTCAGCAGCTTAGAAAGAAAACAGTCGACCCAATCCCGTTACAATTTTTAAAAACTTGATACAAAAAAAAATACAAGAGGGTCTGTAAAGCTACTAAAATCAGCAATGATGGCTGAATATAATAGATATTGAGCCCTCTACTGCTGCAATAGGGGGACTATTTTTTTACTATTTCATCTGTTAAACCTTTTTGTATTTATAATGTTTTGTCTGTGTTCTTCATTAAAAAAAAACTTGGGGTGGGCGGGTCATTTTAAAAGCTCAATAAAACACTCCAAGGTGTGGGTTATGGCCTGATGAGAGCACTTCCCAGGTGCTAAAGGCACTCTGTGCAAGCACCTAATGCCTTATAAGGCACCTGTGGCGTGTTCTTATCAGGCCATAATCCACACCTCATCGTGTCTTATTGCTGGCCTATTTGGAAGTATGCACCTGTATTTAGATCTTCAGGTAATTAACAATTGTATTGTTTTTCATATGAAAATTATATATGACATATGTAATGTCTTTGTAAGTATCCGTTGATTTCAAAACTTAATAAGGTATATTGAATTTTTTAAAAAAGTATTAATTGATTCGTCACTGTGATCTACTATTTGTTTACTTGTATTGGATGCAGTGTATAAATGATTTTTATAACAGGACAACTTTGAAAATAGGTACTTTGGGTCTAAAGTTCTTATCCTGTTAAAAAATAAAGTGTAACTAACTAACTAACTAAAGTGGAACAAAATTATATAATTTTAGTCATAAAATGGAACCTTCAACCATTTATTATAATAAATGTGTATATCCCTCCAGAAACAAATCACTGTCAGGTTGGTGATTATATATGGGCAAACCTTTCTAAAGACATAGGGCCTGATTCTAGAAGTTTGGGGCAAGTCGCAACTCCTGGCATAAGTTGCTACTTGGGCCATTCTATTTGGCGCAAGTGCTGTTACACCAGACGTATCTCTTGTAGAATCAGTCCCATAGATCTTACATTTAAAAAATTTCCAAATGATACAATCTTAACTGCTGGTAATTTTAATGCTAAAATCACTAACTATGATAATGTTAAATTGTTAGGAACACAGTTGGATCTGGGTGATCTTGAAGAAAGACAGAGCATTGATAAACATATAAATGATCAAGGAATAAAACTACAAAACTTTATTGAAGAAAACACCTTACTCATATTGAATGGAAGAATCTCAAGTAACTGCAAAAGGAAATACCACTTACTTTGCCTCCAATTATCAGAGTATAATCGATTGCATCTTATGCACTCCTGAAGCTATTATTTATTCCCTAGTTTATCTATAGAAATGAGACCAGAGAGTGACCATGCTTCATTAAGTCTAAAGGCATTTACAGGTAAAGATCCAATCCCTAATGAAGATATAGTGGCACTTGTCCACACACTGTGTGACTACCCTTGAAGTAGTGAGACAGATATGGCCAGTGTGCGATTGATTATTTCACTGTAGCAGCATTTTAATTGAGCATATGGCCCAGCGGTGTGTGGGAAGTTGTCTGGGAACTGTAGTTCTCTGTCTCACTGGGACTACAGGCTTCCTGTGCATCATTGGAGCAGTTTGCTGTTTTTAACTGTTTTCTGTACTGGAGACACTAATTGTAACATTAGCAATCTTCCACGTTAATGTTAGGGGGCTACAGTGTACTTTTAACAACTTACAGAGCATTATTGTGGTGCAGGGATTGGGAGGAGGTGCAGCACATGACCCTGCTTACTTCTGGGACTTGGGGCTACTTAACTAGCACCTCATGAGAGTGGGCCAAGCAAGAGCAGGCACACAAGTGCGATGCACATGAAGACGAGTGCAAAGACATGCGTCTGTGCTTGTCTGTGGTATCTACAGTAAAGGCTGTGAACCTGGGTCTCAGTTAGGTAAGGACTGTTTATATTTTGGGTCTCCCTATCTGTTCCTTAAGTTTGTGTATATAATTATAAACTTTAACAATCTGAGCTCTCCTTGGTGTTACACCCCTATTAGACTTACCCCATACCAATAGTAATAAGGAGTTATACATATTTGTATAAGGAATAGTTCTTGAAATTGACTTCTCTCAACTTTAGCACAATAATTTCTATGTCCACAACATAGGTGTTTTACCTCAGCTGTGTATTTTAAGTTTCAAGTATGGCTGATAAAATGAAGTCCCTGGATAGAGACTGGCTCTACAGGTGTGTCTCCTGCTCTATATACATCCTAAATGAAAGTAATGATATTGAATCTGGTTTTACCTGCAACAAATATTTCCACATAATTACACTAGAAAAAAATAAATGGCTTTAGGACTAAACTAAACTCTATTATTAATGAACAAAAGGGCATACAACAAAGAATGTTGTGTATTGATGGAGTGCAGGCCTCCCCGCCCTGAAACCAGTGGTACGTACTGCTAGCTGCATATCATTTGGGACAAGTTCCCATATTGAGAAACACCCCCAAGAGTCAGCTTTACTAATTTAAATAAAGTAAGGAAACAACTCATGAATTTCCTAAATACAAAGAAATTGGAATTTCAGAAAAAGCAATGGGAAGAAAAATTATCAAATAATTCAAGAAAATGATAAACATTTCTGGAAACTCATCACAAAGGGTGTTAATGAATTTCAACCCTCCTTGGTAGTTTATATTCATATTGGATATATTGCAGACAACTGTTAGTCAGTGGGCTAATAAAAGAAAAGTGAGAGAGCTTGCAGACACGGATAACCCTTCTAATGATTGGACAATAGTAACAGGAAATAACTCTAAAAAAGGAAGAAGGACTATGGATTTCTCCTTCCCCCTTAACAACCGTTATTCTTGTTTAGCTCCAAATGAGTTCACCCTTCATCCAACTATTACTGAGAATCTGTCTTCTAATAGTGTCATTGGGACTACTACTAACATTACTGATATGGACATTGAATTTGAAGACACGGCAGATACTCAGCAGACTACAAATTCCAATCCACCTGAATTAGATCATAATTCAACACAGGCAGTACATGTCAACAATTCCCATGAGTCTTTAACCCAGCAAACAATAACTGGAGATCCTATACACACTGAAATACCAAGTGCTCACCAGATATATGTTCTTGGAGATTCTATGATAAAATATATAGACTGAATAGTTTCTAATCCAGATAAAGCAAACAGAACCTGTAGTAGTTATTGGGGAGTTAGAATCCCTGATTTAACAGCAATGGTAAATAATATCTTAAACAATGGGGGTGGGTAATCCCTTAGTTATCATCCATGTTGACATGAACAACATCAACAACAGTAGGCCTAAAGACATTATAAATGAATTCACAATGCTCAACAAACTACTAACTGCCAAAAACTATGAGGTGTGCTTTTCTAAAATCCTCCCAGTGCCTAGATCCACTACTGCTATACTTGAAAAAGTCAAGCATGTAAATAACTGCCTTAGAAGGTGGTGTTTGTATAAAGGTTTTACCTGTCTAACACACTGGGAGAACTTAATTGATAGGCCTAATTTATATTGCTGTGGCAGGTTGCATCTTAGTAGATGAGGAAGTGTCCTATTAGGTAAGAGAATTAAGACTTATATTTCAAATCATTTAAACTAATTCGGGGGGGGGTACTCACTTAGTTCACAAATCAGTGCTCAGGGAACTGAAATACCTTTCACTCAAACCTGTCAATATTGATATAAAATAATTTTAGCCAAAGCCAGGAGCTTAGTTTGCTGGAAAATATCAGAATTAGAAGCATACATGATACAAAATAAAATTGATATTGCAGCCATCAATGAAACATGGTGGGATTCATCAATGGACTGGTTCAAAGACATACCTGGATATAAACTATTTCAGAAAAATAGAGATGTTAAAATGGGAGGAGGGGTCTGTCTCTATGTAAACATCTCTATTATTACTTATTCACACTTCTTTTCTTCTGTTTCTGAAACAACATTAGAAACTGTGTAGGTTAAATTATCTTTTCGGTTAGACCAGCTGTATTACTTGGCTGTTGTTATAGACCCCCTGGCTCCAATGAAATCTATAACACTGCACTGATTAGGGAAATCACGGAAGCATCAAATTCTAGGGATACAATCATTTTGGGTGATTTCAATCTCCTGGGCATTAAATGGGCTGAACTGTCATGGAAAACTCAGTTTGCATGCTTATTTGTGGAGGCTTGTATAGATAACAGTTTAGAACAACTTATACTTGAACCAACCAGAGGTAATATTAGACCTAATCCTGACCAATATTCAAGATGATGTTGTCGATACAACTGTCACTGAACCATTGGCAATTGTGACCATAATATGGTATCCTGTACCCTAGTCATTTTTAGAATCAAGACACATAGCAAGACTATTATTAACGACTATAACAGGGCAGATTTTGAGGATATATTCAGGCATGTCTCTAAAATCAATTGGAACAATTTATTATTGGGCTCCTCTGTTAATGCTGCCTGAGATACCTTTAAAGAGATAATTTTTAATTTAGAAAAAGAATACCTTCCAGAAATAAATATAATTCCAAGGGGGGTACCTGATTGATTAACAGCTAAAGTCAAATTAAAATCAAAGATAAAACTTACTCTCAATACAGAAATAACAACACTGAAGCTAATAAATATAGGATAAAGTATGGGGTGCAGTGTGTTATGAGAATTTAACATATGCCTGAGTTGTTGGATGACACATAAACCCTGAGAGCGAAGCCCAAGGGGTTTATGATTGCTATCCAACAATGAGAGTGTATGTTAAATTCAAGTGAAACACACTGCACCCCATATTTTGTCATACAGTATATAATTGAAGAGTGCCATTTGTTTCCTGTTGAGATTTGAAATAAAAAAGAAGACATTGGAGTCTTACCTTGTGCTGATGAAATGCTTTAATTTGTAATAGAAATCGAGACCTGCATGTTGAACATGTAAATTTAAATATTGAACTATCAAAAAGAAGAAAAAATAAAGAATTAATAACTGTGGTGGTTTTCCAGGTTGCTTCATTTGTTTTGAACTGCTGTCATCATTTCATCTGCAGAGGAAAGGTGAGGGTTGAAAGGGAGATTAGTTAGGGATCATGGTGAAAGTTTGTACTGTAGCAGTCCGCTGTCTTATAGAAAAAGGTAATATTTAGGAGGCAAATTAATGTGTCATTGTTGTATTTTTATTACAATATCTTATTCGGAGGTGTATGAGTCCTCGATGAATCAGATTCCTTGTGCATTTTGTAGTTATTGGTTGGAGTTGTACATATTTACAGTGACCAGGTTGTGGAAAATACAGGCACTCCCAAACATAGCCTGCATGTTACCGGAAGACATTTTGTCATGCTGTGTAGTGCGCGGTTTGAAATCTAGTGAACATTTTTTTTTTTTATTTTAGTCAGGTAATATGTGGGAAATAGAGAAGGTTTAGTATACAGTGAACAGCAGTGAGGAGGTGAGTGTTTATGGACAGTGCTTTGAGAGAAAAATGGACAGTGTGAAGCTCAAGCTGTGTTGCTGTCTCACCTTGAGCACTTTTCCATTGGAAGAAACTGCGTAAATGCCATAATACCTACTCGGGTATTACGGTATTTAATGCACGGTTTTTCCCCATTGAAAAAAATGGAACCCAATAATTATATTGGTTTACATCTTAGAACAAAAAAAAGTTAAAAAACTTGATTAGGAAAACTAAATCCAACACTGAATTCAGAATTGCTCATAGTAAAGACAATAAACTTCTATCCTCATATATAAACTCAAACTGCTGACCTCTGGTCAAAACTGTTGGCCCTATAATTGATAATAATCGGATTATAGAGCATGATATAAATATTGCAAATACATTCAGTAAGTACTTTTACTCTGTGTTTTCACCTAAATAACATGACTCCCTAAATATTGAAAAAACTGTGATTTTGCACACCAAATTACAGCTAATGAAGTCTATTTGGAATTAACTAAGATAAATATCTCATCTAGCCCTGGACCTGATAATAGTAATCCAAAATTCCTTAAATGTGCTGCCAGTTACTTGGCATACCCTTTCTCTATCATCTTTAATATCTCACTGAGAGAAAGTAATGTACCCATTGACTGGAGGCATGCAACTGTTGCCCCTATATTTAAAAAGGGTAATAAAAGCAGCATAGAAAACTATAGGTCAATTAGCCTTACCTCACACTGTTGTAAACTGATGGAAAAGCTTATTAAAACAAGGCTTGAACTAATATTAGTAGAAAAAGGGCTTTGTGACCAAAATCAACATGGATCTGTAAGGGGGAGGTCTTGTTCTACCAACCGTGTAGTCTTCTATAATAAAATTAGTAGAAGCCTACATCAGGGTGTACCTTCTGATGTCATCCTACTTGATTTTGCCAAAGCTTTTGATAGAGTGCCTCATAATAATCTAATTAATAAATGAATACCTCTTGGAATAAGTATGGGCTTGATATGATGGACTAGTAGTTGACTTTGTGATGGAGTCCAATATGTCTCAATCAACAATGCCATTTTTAGTTAAGGAACTGTTGGGAGTGGTGTGCCCCAGGGCTCAGTCTTGGGCCCTATACTATTTAAAATCTTTATCAGCAATATGAACATGGAACTTGAAAATGATCTTACAATGTTCGCTGATGATACTAAGTTGGAGGGGTGAAGCAGATACACTTACTAAACATCTATTCCTAAAATGATCTGGACAGAGCAGAGAAGGGGATTTACTGCTTCTTTATAAAATTTTGTAATCCCCTGATTTAGTGGCTGATTGTGATCTATCATGAAATGCTCAAAGGGGTATTTTGAGGTCACAAAATAAAAAAAAATGAATGTCCCTCATGCTTCTACTAATAAGAGGGTCAATTTCTTTGTTGTTAGGGTAATCAAGGCTTGGAACAGGCTGCCTCAGGATATCATAGATCTTACCAACTTGGATTGGTTTAAAAAAGCACTTGATAGATCATAGTACTCAGTATATAGAATGGTCTGATTGCCCACTGGTGTGAGTGACAATCTTGATGGGCAATATTGCTCCCTTTTGTCCACTTAACCTATTAAACCTAGCAGTGAGCCCTCTTTCAACATGCACTATAATGGGAAAACAAAAACTCAAGTAGTCAGAATTAAAAGAATGGGAAATAATAAATATTTTAGAAAGCTGGCAATCTACTTTCAACATGGGAAAAATCATTGAAACTAATCAAGCCCAAGTTATTGAACATAGACTGGAACAATTAAATGAAGAAATAAAACATATGATTTACACATATTATAACAGGCAAAATAATATAAACAACACTTCATCTTATGATAACTTCTTGTAAAAAAGCAAAAACGACCTAAAAAAACAAATAATTTGGACTCGAAAACACCCCTCAAAAGCCAACTTTACTAATTTAAATAAAGTAAGGAAACAACACATGAATTTCCTAAATACAAAGAAATTGGAATTTCAGCAAAAGCAATGGGAAAAAAAATTGTCAAATAATTCAAGAAAATTATAAACGTTTCTGGAAACTCATCACAAAAGGTGTTAATGAATTTCAACCCTCCTTGGTAGTTTATATTCATAAAAAAAATATGGGTAGAGCATTTTAAAGCAATTTTTACCAAGATAGATCCAATTAGTTCAGACCCAAAAATCTTTAAATGGTTTATAAATTCAGAATAGACTCCATTAGTAATTATAAGGGAAGAGGTGAAAGTTGTTGTCTCTAAGTTAAAGAATAATAAGACCCCCAGCCCTGGCTCTATTCCAGCAGAGATCTATAAATAACATATAGATTTTTGGGTCCCTATACTGACTCATTTCTTTAATGTCTATTTTGTTCAAAAATGCATCTCTATATCCTGGACCAAAAGCATCATTATTCCAGCACATGCAAATAGGTCAATTTACAATCCTGCCAACTTTTGGCCAATAAGCTTACTTGATATTAGTTATAAGATTTTTTTAAGGATTCTACTGGATAAATTAACTAAATGGATGGATTCTTTCTCTCCCCTATCTCCTTCACAAGAAGGATTTAGACAGGGTTTTTCAACAATTGATATGTTCTGTCTATCTCATCTCTTAGAAAAATATGTGCACCTCTGAAAAATGAAAATATTTACCCTATATGTAGATTTCACATCCACTTTTGACTTCATAAATAGAGGCATATTATGGGAAATCTTACTTAATAAAGGTATGAACTACTCCCCATTAGTCCCCATCTATCAACTATACAGTAATGGCTCCACTGCAGTGAGGTTTGACAATAAAGGGACTCTAACAGAATTCGTTACCACTAACAGAGGGGTAAAGCAGGGATGTGTTCTCACCTCTGCTTTGCTTAATATATACATTAATAAGTTATTGGGATTTAAAGGTCCAAATCAATATGACCCTCCCAAAATAAATAAACAGCTCTGTCACCTCAGCATGGCCTATGCAGATGACATAGTGCTTTTTTCCCTCTTGAGCATGGGCCTCCAGAACAAAATTCAAGTATTCAAACCAAAGTGTGATGAGTCAGGATAAAAAATAAATCGTAATAAAAAAAAAGATCATGATAGTTGGATTTAATTCTAATAATTCTATTAAATTTTGAATTCAGATGGGACAGGGAAGAATTGCAATAGTGAAAGAATACACTTTCTTAGGCATAAAATTGACTTCTACCACAAGATGGGGGTCTCCATCTTAAGCAACAGTGTATTAAGGCAAAACTAGCTGCAAAACCTCTACTGAAATTTAACCATTAATATGGAGGAAACCGAATTCTCTCTACCCTTAAAGCAGATGAAATTAAAATCAATCTGATCCTCCGTTATGGAGCAGAATTATGGGGGGCATGTGAATCTGAAAATCTGGAGACTACCCTATTATATTACTACACAATTTTGCTTAGATACCCTATTTTCCTCAAACTAAATGATCAGGGCTGAACTTGGAAGAATTCCTATAAAAACAATTAAAGAACTCAGGCTCACAATATATTGGTTAAGGATTATTATTGACACAAACAACCATCTCCCAAAGGCAAGTTTAATGGAAAAAATAAAGTGGGCCAATGAAAGGTTAAGATCTAGTTAGCTTAACTCATTACATATAATACTAGGGAAAATAAACTTGCAACATGTATAACATATATGTAACGATTTCATTAGGAACATACATATTTCTATTCAGTATAAAAGAACAATAAAAAATAAACTGTTTACTCCTGCCCAAAAAACAGATATGGAAGTGGTCAGAAATAAAAAATGCACCTCCTAGTTTAGGGACAATAAAATGGCACAATTCATTGAAGAATACGTGATTATGCCCCTCTCTCTTGACCACAGGAAATTAAGAACATGGAGTAGATTTAACTTAATAACTTCCAAATACATGCATTTTAATAAACTGACAGAATAAAACAGAACTGAAATAAATAATCATTGTCCATGTAATAAAGTCTGCCAGGAAACAATTCAACATGTGATCATAATATGACCTATACACTCAAACCCTAGAAATCAATACTTGCATAAATTTTCAACAACTTATGCTGATGCCAACTATGATCCTATATTTATTCTCTTGCACCCCAAGTTTAGAGAAGATGCAGAAATGCTAACAACATGGTTAGCCTCTGTCATAAGAAAACAAAGTAATAGATTCTGAAGAGATATTTATTATGAGCAAAAAACATGACTCCACGCAGATGTTACGCCCAACTGGCATTCACACAACAGATTAAGTTGATATTTCCTTTATCTCCTTATTAAATTTGTATGATGAAAGATGTAAATTGTATGTTAAATGTAATTGTCCATTTTTTTTGCAATTAAGTTTATTTTTATTATAGGATTACAATACATAACATTAAATAATCAAATAATCAGGACAATCAACATTGGCAGTAGAATAGCTATAGTCATCAATGTGAAGAAAAAGGAAAACCAAAACCACTCCCACCATCTCCCCCCAATATCTCCCTCCCCCCCCCCGGGTGAGGCAGAGCATGCACAGGCTCAATCTACTAAAATGAAACACAAAGTCCAATAAAATTAGGCTCTGGCTAATGTTTCTGGAGTTTTTAGTTAAACAAGCCAAGAAGAAAAAGGGAGAAGAAAAAGGGAGAATGTGGTGCAGGGAAGGTTGGGAAAAAGGACAGATAGTTTAACAAACAAATTTGCCCTGAAGAGTAGAAACAAAAGGGTTCGAACATTTCTGGAATCTTTTCCAGGAGTGGGTAGCCCTATCCACATTCCATTCTGCATTCAGGGCAGTGAGAAATTCTGCCCACCATTCCTTAAAAGATGGGCCCCACTCATGCTTCCAGTGTCTGAGGATTAGCAGTTTGGTAACCATGGAAACAGTGGCTAGTTGCACTTTTTGGTGAGCTGTGGGAATGGAAGAATAAAGCCCCAAAAGGCACACCTCCTCTGAGAAGAAAGGGGATACATTCAGATAGTCAGAAATGTGTTTTGTAACCATCACCCAAAAGTTTTGAATCTTGAGACAGGACCATAGTTCGTGGTACAATGTGGCATTATCAAATCCACAGTCCTGGCACATCAGGGAGGATAGCATGTCCATTCAGTAAAGCTTACTGGGGTATAATAAGTGGTATGGAGTATGGAGTATGTTAAATTGGATACTCCTCAGTAGATCTAAGAGAGAGAGAGAGAGAGAGAGAAAGCAGCCACCAGCTTCCTTAAATCAAGGAGGTAATTTGATGGACTATACTGAATTGAATTATTAATTTTTGGGCCTGTGTAAGTAAGTAGTTTTGATTCTCTATTTTTGGGGTTGACTTTTCTTAGTTTAACTTTTATTTGCCAGGGAGGAACTCTAGCTGGGAGATATTTGCAGTCATTTGTGACTAGACCTGTTACTTAACCTCTGTGAAATTGGTGTCTGAAAGGAAGGAAGGAAGGCACTCCCGGGTGGAGGGTTGTAGTTGTAGTTGATTGTTTCTGGATGGCACAGGCTACTCCCACCACCCTACCCCTCACCCCACCCACCCCAAGTGCTTAACTTCCTTTATATCAAGGGTTCTGACATCACTTCCCCCAAATTGCAAACAGCATACACCTGTTAATATCCTTAAAGGCACAGCCTGCTGAATAGGGGGAAGAGACACTCATAAGCTTGCACACACTAAAACAAGAACAAAAAAAGAAAAACATCTGAAACAGGAAGGGAGACAGACATGTGGGGAGTGGTGCAATGCACTGGCTGTGGAGCAGCCGTCTTCCAGGAGACACTCTGGAGACTGCATTGCTGCCCTATTTGCAGGCACCTCTCTAATCTGAGGGAGGCGATTGCTCATCTCCATGCTGACCTGGCAAGGATTCAGGAGACCTGTTCCCCCACCCAGAGACCACCCAGGCCACTGCCACTACTTTAGAGGTTGCCAAGAAAGAGGAGTGGTTGGACCACGGTGGGCTCAGGGAGGGTGAGGATGGTGAAACAGAGGTGCATCCCTCCAGTTGTGCCTCTCCACAATTCATTCACCACTCTGGCAGAGCATGGTTCTTCTGGGGAGGCACCTGCAGTGGAGACCAAGGAGGATGCTGGGAACCTCCACAATGTAGACCTACAGGAGGGTGGCACAGGACCCCACAGGGGAAGGAAAGAACTCCTGGTGGGAGACTAAATTGTTAGGGGGTAGAATTGGGGAAGGGAGAGGAAAGGGAGGTAAGTTGCCTGCCCGGTGTCATGGCTTGGAAAGACAGGAAATGAATCCTCAGGATCATGGAAGCAGCTGCAAGGAGGAGTAAGCTGGATGTCATTATCCACCTAGGGACAAATGGCCTGTCTGAGAATGGGATTAGAGCAATGCAACAGGAGTTTGAGGAGTTAGGGAGGGGACTTAGACAAGTAGCGTACATGGTAACTTTCTCAGAAGTGCTACCTGTCTATGGTATGGATGAGGCTGGGGTACTTTGCACCATGGAATTCAATGACTGGTTGAAAAATTGGTGCAGAGCTCAGGGACTTGGCTTCATTGGGGACTGGGGCTCCACCTGGAGGGATGCAAGCCTATACTGGTGCAATGATCTGCATCTGTCCAGGAGGGGAACCAGGATCCTAGGTGATAGGTTTAAATGCTTCATTGGCAACCATTTAAACTAGCCAAGGGGGAGGCACTGAAAAAGAGAAGGGAAATCCCAGCCTCCCCAAAAAATCAGGGTAGTTAGTGAGGTAAACACCCAGATAGAGCAGTCAATAGGGAGAAGGGCAGGGGTAAATGGAGAAAAAGACAAAGGCAGTAAGGACAGGGATGGGGCAAAAAGAAATAAGACCACAAAAAATGGACGGTAACGAGTACCAATGCCCATAGTCTAGGTAAAAATCTCCCTGAAATGGTGGCCTTGATGGAAGATGGATTCCTGGATATCATGGCAGTCACAGAAACATAGTACATAGAGAACCATGACTGGGATGTCAACATACCAAGGTACGCAATCTACAGAAGGGACAGGGAAGCTGGAAGAGGAGGAGGAGGAGTAGCTCTCTATGTAAGGGAAGGGATCAAAGCAACAGAACTAAAGGGTAAACAGGGAGGAGAGGAGGCACTGTGGGTCACCCTGGAGACTGGAAATGGCACCACAATCTGCACAGGAGTTATATACAGACCCTCATCTCAGGGGAGGAAATGGGCAAGGAAATGATAAAAGGCATCCTTAGGATGGCAGAGAAAGGGGATAAATTGTTGATGGGGGACCTGAATATACCAAATGATGTTAACTGTAGCACCATTGTTGCAGCTACATCCAAGAACAGGGCCATTCTCGATGCCCTACAGGGGTCATGCCTCAGACAGCTAGTTTTGGAACCCACTCAGGAGGGAGCAATCTTAGACCTGGTACTCTCAAATGGGGACAGAGAGAGGATCTCATATCTAGAACTGGGTAGCCATCTATGAACAAGTGACCACCAAACAGTGTGGTTCATGATAAAGTTAGCTGTAGAGCCAAGCCATACAAAAGTGAAGGTACTGGACTTCAGGAGGGCTGATTTTGTCAAATTGGGATAGTGCCTCAGAAAAGCACTAGCAAACAGGCAAGAAGGTGGGGAGGAGCAACAATGGGGAAACATCAAAACCACCATCAGAGAGGCAACAAGCCTTTCTGTGAAGCAAATAAACAAATCAAAATGAAAGAAAGACTACTATGGTTCTCAAAAGAAGTGTTGGGGAAGGTTAGGGAGAAAAAAATAGCATACAGGAAGTATAAGGAAACACAGAAGGAGCAGGATAGAGAACCTGTACCAGTTAAAGCAGAAGGAAGAGGGGAAGGCAATCAGAATAGCAAAGGCCCAAACCCAGGAAAAGATAGCCAACTAAGTTAAGAAGGGGAATAAAACCTTGTATGGGTACGTTAGGGAGAAAAGAAACACTAAGGCAGGGATCCTGAGGCTGAATAAAGATGAGAGGGGTTGGGCAGAGAGAGATAGTGAAAAAGCAGGGATACTGAATGAATACATCTGCTCAGTATTCACAATGGAAGAGCAGGGGGAGATACCTAATCAAGTCAATAGAAGCACTCTGGATAGGGGGGTTGATATTAGTCCTTTCAAAGAAGAAAGGGTTCTGAAAGAACTCCTAAAACTGAAGGTGGATAAACCAATGGGGCCCGATGGGAGTCACTCCAGAATTCTAAAAGACCTAAGGGAAGAACTAGTAACACCACTGACTACCCTTTTTAGTATATCATGGGAGGATGGTGTGGTACCTGAGGACTGGAGGAGGGCAGATGTGATTCCCCTTCACAAAAGTGAGAGCAAGACAGAGGCAGGAAACTACAGACCTGTCAGTTTGACCTCAGTGGTAGGGAAAATTATGGAATCACTTCTGAAGGAAAGAATTTTTGAGTACCTAGAGGCCAGTGGAGCACAGGACCCACGTCAGCATGGATTCACAGCAGGAAGGTCATGTCAGACAAATCTAATTGATTTTTCTGACTGGGTGACCAAAGTAGTAGACCAGGGAAGGGCTGTGGACATGGCCTACCTAGACTTTAGCAAGGCATTTGACACAGTCCCACACAAAAGATTAATAAACAAATTAGCCAGCTTGGGAGTGGGTCCCAGGGTGGTAGCCTGGGTAAAACATTGGCTGAACAACAGGACACAGAGGGTAATAGTAAATGGAGTCCACAGTGAAGAAAGGGGGGGTTACTAGTGGGGTACCGCAGGGTTCAGTACTGGGGCCAGTCCTTTTTAATGTCTTTATAAGTGACATTGCAGAGGGACTGGAAGGAAAAGTATGTTTCTTTGCAGATGACACAAAGATCTGCAACAGGTTGATATGCAAGGTGGGGTGGAAAAGATGAACAGGGACATGGCAAGGTTGGAAGAATGGTCAAATGTATGGCAGCTTAGATTCAGTGCAAAGAAATGCAAAGTAATGCACCTGGGAAACAAAAACCCAGGGGAAGAGTACACAATGGGGGGCTGGGATACTGACAACAACAAAAATGGAAAGGGACCTGGGGTAGTTATATCAGATGACCTAAAGGTGGGCAAGCAATGTGAGAAGGCAGTAAGGAGGGCTTGGGGGATACTGTGATGCATAGGGAAAGGCATCACCAGTAGAAAACAGGAAGTTGTTTTCCTTCTGTACAGACAGTTGGTAAGACCACATTTGGAGTACTGTGTACAGTTCTGGAGATCCCATCTCTGCAAAGACATAGAAAGGGTGGAGGCTGTCAAGAGGAGGGCAACCAAAATGGTGCAGGGTCTGCACCAGAAGACATATGAAGAAAGACTAAGGGAGCTTAAGATGTATAGCTGCAAGGAAAGGAGGGAGAGGGGGGACATGATAAAAACTTTCAAATACCTCAAGGGAATCAACAAAGTCCAAGAGGGTAGCATCTTTCTGCAAAAGAGATGTGTAAGAACAAGGGGGCACAATTTGAAGTTAGAAGTGGGATGGCTATGGGGTAATGTGAGGAAGTATTTCTTCACAGAGAGGGTTGTAGATGCATGGAACAGCCTTTCTGAGGAGGTCAAAGAGTCAAAAACAGTTGGGGAATTTAAGAATGCATGGGGCAGACATAAGGCAATTCTAGTGGGCGATAGGAGGAAGTAGGCTGTTGGTTAACTAGGCTCTGCAGCTTATCCGTTAGGTAGGGAAATGGGCAGACTAGGTGGGCCAAGTGGTCCTTATCTGCCATCAGATTCTATGTTTCTGTGTTTGATCTTGCTTAATTAAGGCAAAGATATCTATCCAAATAGTTTTCCATAGCTTGTCTGGAGGGATTTAGCAAGGTTATGTTTCCAGTAAAAGGCCCCAGGGGATGGGTTAGTCCATAGGATACTAATAATTTCCTGGTAAAGCATGGAGATGGGTTTTTGATTCTTTGCTGGAGCTTAGAAAGAAACTAAGAAGGGTTCAGCTCTGTCTGACCACAGGGGTTTACCAAGGAAGCTTTTAACTCAATGACGAACCTGGGTGAGTTGGAATACATGCTTGCTTGAGATGCCAAACATCTTTTGTAAGTCAGGTACTGGGAGAAGTGACTCCCTTTTTATTAAATCCTTTTGCTTTGGTTCTGCTTTTGTCCACCAAGTCTTTGGACTAATGGTGGTGTTAGCAATTTTCAAGTTGGGGTTATTAAATAATGGTTGCATAATGTCTTTCCTCATATGCAGCTGAATTAGAGTGCAAAATTGCTGACAAGCTCTTATGCTCCTCCCAATGGGGGAATCCTGTAGCTCTACTGGGACCTCTGACCATGGAATATATAATATGGCTGGTAAGGATAAGTTATGGTCAAGGCCCCTAGAATTCTGCGGCCGCAGAATTTTGCACAGAACTTGCAGTCTACTGCTGAACTTCTGCGGTGCCACAGAATTCACTCTTCTTGCTGATTTTTTATTAATATTTCTTTTTATCCACAGAATCTGGTTCCCTTTCCCTCTTTTTATATCCAAAACCCCCCTATATGCTGAGAATGTGATGTTATCATTGCTATAACATAATACATTAGCTAACGAAATGGCTGCATTCTGCAACAGAAATGAACAGTCACTTATCTACCACAGCTCCCACTGCCAGAGATGGTGGCACAGCACATCATGCATGGTGATATTTGCTCAACCTGCACTACAGTCTAATACAATTTTCAGTCTTACATTATTGCGCTAGGACCAACTTAAACAAAACCTTGTCAATAGCACAGACTTGTTAAGTCCATACCTCACTTTGCACAAACCTATTTGGGCCTTTAAGGTACAGAGAAGCCATCTAAAATGAATAACTGGTAAAATGAATTTAACTGTCATTTTTAAGAATAATAAAGTAATTATGCCCAGAAAAGTGGAATATAATAATGTGTAGGCCTGTTGAAAGACTAAACCTGTTAAATAAATAATTGCACTGTACGCATTTTTGCCAGGGTTATTGATTACATATTGTCATTGGTTGATAGAATCACCTAAAAGTTATGGAGAAATGTTGTGTGCAGGGACAGCTGTTGGGCCAGAGGGTAGCATGCTGTGTTTCCATGCCGGCAACTCAGGTTCAGAGATTAGCTCTGGGAGCTGGCTGGGCAGCACAAGGATTGGTAGAACACGTCACTGCTCAGAGCCTGGGAAGGTATGGTGCAGTGCTCTGTCACGTGGTGGACACATTGTGATGGGCTGGAGAGCTCTATCTCACAATCATTTCACATGCATGTCATAACCTGATAGTGTTACACAGTGTGTCAGGGTAAGCAGGTTGACATGAAAAATAAGTTTTGCAATAACTCCTCTATTTCATTTCCAATGGGACCTGTATGAATGAGGATGCAAGTTCATGAAAATTAAAAAAAAAAAAAATATATATATATACACACACACATACAGTGTCTCTGTTTCTTTCACCACACACACACACACACACACATTTGTATGTATGTTACAGATTGCATATAAATATATACAGTGGCGTGAAAAAGTATTTGCCCCCTTCCTGATTTTCTCTATTATTGCATATTTGTCACACTGGATGTTTTCAGGTCTTTAGACAAAATGTAATATTAGATAAAGGAACATGAGTGAACAAATAACACTTGTTTTTTTTTACTTATTTCATTTATTTAATGAAAACAGTTAACCAACACCAACTGGCACTGTGTGAAAAAGTAATTGCCCCCTTACACTTAATAACTGGTTACGCCACCTTTAGCTGCAATGACTGCAACCAAACGCTTCCTATAATTCAATATCAGTCTTTCACATCGCTGTGGAGGAATTTTAGCCCACTCTTCCTCGCAGAACTGCTTTAATTCAGTAACATTGGTAGGTTTTCGAGCATGAACTGCTCATTTCAGGTCCTGCCACAGCATCTCTATTGGGTTTAGGTCTAGACTTTGACTAGGCCACTCCAAAACTTTAATTTTACTTCTTTTCAGCCATTCTGATGTGGACTTGCTTTTGTGTTTTGGATCATTGTCTTGCTGCATGACCCAACTATGCTTCAGCTTCAGCTGATAGACGGATGACCGGACATTCTCCTTAAGAATTTTCTGGTACAGAGCAGAATTCATGGTTCCTTCAATTATGGCAAGTTGTCTAGGTCCTGAGGCAGCAAAGCATCCCCACACCATCACACTACCACCACCATGTTTGACTGTTGGTATGATGTTCTTACTGTGGAATGCTGTGTTTGCTTTATGCCAGACATTATGGGATCCATGTCGTCCAAAAAGTTCCACTTTGGACTCATCTGTCCATAGAACATTTTCCCAAAAGGCTTGTGGATCATCCAGGTGCTTCTTGGCAAATGAGAGCGAGCATTTATGTTCTTCTTGGTTAGCAGTGGTTTCCCTTGCTACTCTCCCATGAAGCCCATTTTGCCCAGTCTCTTTCTGATTGTGGAGTCATGAACACTGACCTTAGCTGAGGCAAGAGAAGCCTGCAGTTCTTTGGATGTTGTTTTAGGATCCTTTGAGACTTCCTGGATGATTTTACGCTGCGCCCTTGGAGTAATTTTGGCAGGCCGCCCACTCCTGGGAAGATTCACTACTGTTCCAAGTGTTCTCCATTTGAAATTATGGCTCTCACTGTAGTTCGATGGAGTCCCAGAGCCTTAGAAATAGCTTTGTAACCCTTTCCAGACTGATAGATAGCAACAACTTTTTCTGATCTTTCAGGAACTTCCTTTGATCGTGGCATAATGTGCTTGTTGAATCTTTGTGCTGGCAACGTGACTCTGATGGTAAGGATCAAAATAAGTGAGGTTTATATTGAGCAGGGCTGGCTGTAATCAAGCCTCGCTGTGTTCAATCAGCTGACTCTAATTATCCCTTTAATTGGGTTGATTTAACTAGGGGGCAATTACTTTTTCACACAGTGCCAGTTGGTGTTGGTTAACTTTTTTCATTAAATAAATGAAATAAGTAAAAAAAAAACAAGTGTTATTTGTTCATTCAGGTTCCCTTTATCTAATATTACATTTTGTCTAAAGACCTGAAAACATCCAGCATGACAAATATGCAATAATAGAGAAAATCAGGAAGGGGGCAAATACTTTTTCACACCACTGTAAGTGATACACAGTGGGAACCTCATGAGTGGTGTAGAAAACATATACAAATATATAAGTGATAGACAGTGGAAACCTCATTAGTGGGATAGATAGTATGCATATAGAAATACCTTATTTATCACAGAAGATCCCCTCTGCATATGTCATTTATGCAACAGGCTAGGACCATAAGGGAGAGACATTTGTTTTGCTTTTTTAGGCATACAATTACTTTTGTACGTATGTTATTTTTTGAACTAGTGTTACTGTGCTTTCCACCATCCTGATTGCTATAACCACTGCCATGAAAGTGAAGTAAGGATGACAAGCTGACACTGTAATGTGGTAGTTTGTTAGTGCTGCAGAACTTCCGCAGAAATTACAAACCACCGCCGTAGAAGTTCTGCAGCAAATGGAAGTCTTGCCGCAGAACTTGGTCCCACTGTGCCGCAGAAAAGTAGGGGCCCTGGTTATGGTGGTTTGCCTATCTCTTATCCAGCTGGGACCCATAGGGATTCAAGGAGGTTTCTACACTGGGAAGTACCCAGTGCAGAAATCTACTGGCATAGATAGCTAAATATTAAGAGTAGAAGTCTGGGAGCTACAAGCCTCCTAGGGATCTAGGATGGGTACGTTTCCAATAGGCTCTATGTGGGATCTTTCCATTCCAAATAAAATCAGAACAAATTCTATGAAGCGACATGAAAAAGTACTTGGGAAGATATATAGCTAAGTTATTAAGGGGATAAAAACATTTAGGGAGGATAATGATTTTTAGAATGTTCATTCTTCCCCAGAAGGATAATGGCAGCTTTTTTCATGTTGACAGGTCCTCTTTCACTGTCTTTAGAAGTGGATCTAAATTAAGTTCCCTTAGCCTATCAAAATCTTTTTGTCATTTTGATGCCTAGGTAGGTTATAGCCCTTTGCCCCCATTGTAAGCCTGGGGTTTTGATTTGTTCTTTTTTCACCAGGATTGAAAGGGGGTAGACTGTGGTTTTATTCCTGTTAAGTTTATATCCTGAGAAGTCACTAAAATGGGCTATAAATTGTAAAGCTAGTGGGAGAGAGTGGCCCCCATCTAAGAGATGAAGGAGCAAGTCATCTGCAAAGAGAGACAGTTTGAATTATAAATTCCCAACTTGGATACCACATATCCCTCACTCCAGGTTTAGTACTCTTGCCAAGGGTTCCAAGTACAGATTAAATAGATAGGGGACAGGGGGCATCCTTGTCTCATGCCACTGCCTAACAGGAAGGGGTCTGCTAAGTGGTTGTTGCACTTTGGCCATGCTGAAGGACATTGATAAAGGGTATGGATATGATTAATAAAAACATCTGAAATACCATACTGAGAAAGGGTGGAAAATAGGTAGGGCCAAGTTACTCCGTCAAATGCTTTTTCTGCATCTGGGGATACCAATAATGCCTCTAATTTTGGGTCCCTGGATGCAGAAATAAGATGGTCAAGCTTACGGAAGTGATCAGCTGAAGAACGGCCAGCCACAAACTCTGCTTGCCCGGGTCCTACCAAGCTGGTCCAAACTTCAATCTAGTAGCAAGAATTTTGGCATAAATTTTGACATCTGCATTAAGTAGGGGAAACTGGCTGGTAATTATTGATTATAGTAGGATCTTTTCCAGCTTAAGGAAGAAGAATGATTCTTGCCTCAAACAAGGAAGGGTCAGTTACAGGGGAGGATTTCCAATAGGTAAATAGTTGAAGCAATAAGGGAATAAGGTGTTTTTTAAAGGTCTTATAAAAAAGGCCTGAAAAAAGCATCCAGGCCTGGTGCTTTGTCCAGCTTTAAAGAGTCAATGGCCACTGAAAGCTCCTCGGTAGTTATCGGATTAATTAGTAGGGATTGGGATTCTGTAGAGATACAAGGAAGATTTGTCCTGTGCAAAAAAGTTATGCATCATTTGAGATTGAGAAGCAGATAGAGATGAGTATAAAGTCTGATTAAAACCTCAGAAGGAAAGTAACATCTCTTTGGGGTCTGAAAGTAGAGACCCAGTGTGGGGATGTTTGGTTGCAGAAATCCATTTAGCTATCCTGTGTTGTTCTAATTGCCAGGCAAGCAATTTGCCTGCTTTGCTCCCTTGGCTTATATATGTTGCTTTAATAAGGGATGCTGCTTTCTCCACCTTTTCCAAGAGTGAGCTTGCATATTGGGCTCTTAGATGGCTGAATTCTTGGTTATCTTCTGCATATAATTTATCTAGCCCTTTGGTTTCAAGAAATCGGATTCTATCCGAACATAAATTAAGGTGGTAAAGCTTTTTTTTCCTTCAACACCATTGAGACTCAGATCAGTCCCCCCCCCCCCCAGGTAGATTTCAAGGCAGCCCATACTTTATCTACTGAAGGAAAAGAGTTTAGGTTACTTTAAATGGAGTCAAGGAGGAAATTTTTAAGCCAGGATATTACCTGAGAGTCTTTTAGCAAAGTATTATTTAGTTACCGAGTAAGGGTCTAAAAGGAATATCATGGAAGTCTACAGTGATGGATATTGGGGAGTGGTCCGAGATTACCATGGCATATATCTGAGAATCAAAGATATTAGGGCTTAGATGTTGGCTCAGGAAAAAAAAATCAATACGGGAGTAGCTTTCATGAACCGGTGAAAAAAAATAAAATCTTTGGTCCGAGGATGTAAGAGTCTCCATGGCTCTACCATTGGGCTGGTGAGGACCCATTACCCTTGTGGTACACAAGATCAAGGTCATTTGCTTCAGCGAGATTCCAATCACTTCCCAATATAATTGGAAGCTGAGAAAAGGGGCCAAGTACCGAAGCTAAGTGAGTGAAAAAGGAGGGGGATTCCATATTAGGTCCATAAATTGAGCCCAGCACCACTTCTGAGTTACTCAACTTGCCATGAACTAATGGATAACGACCCTCTGGATCACTAACCATTTGAGTAGCATTGAAGGGCAAGCCCTTCACAATTAAAATGGCCACTCCACGCTTACGAGAGCTGAATCCTGCACCAAATACTTGACTTACCCACCCTTTCTGGAGATACTTTAGATAATCTGAAAGTGATAGCATTTCTTGAATAAATACAATTTTAGGGTTGTATCTTGACAGGTGGTTTAAAATAGTATACTTTTCAGTATTATCCCTCCCCCCTATATATTCCAGGAGAGGACTTGTAACGTGTTAGCTATATGTATGCTGATTTATTAGGCTAGCTGCCATAACCCCATATGAAACTGTGCGGCTCCCTCCCCATCCCCCAAAAAACCACAACTAAGAACAGAATAAGAGCAAAGAGAAAAATGCTCAACAATTACTAACAAATCACTTAGCTGGGCCCTAAGCCCGCTACAGTCCATAATGCTCTCTGAGGGGGAGCTGCTGTCACCCACTGACTTGTGAAAGTAAAGAAAGGGCGGTTCTAGCACCAGCAATTGTAACAGAGCTAATTAACCTGCTCTGAGTACTGCCTGTCTTGGGGAGAAGAGTTATTGGGGCTTTACCGTTAACAGAAACATACATCATGACATGCCTTCAAGTACAGTTTTGAATTGGAAAAAGGAAAAGAATTGCTGCTTATCCCCCTTAGCATTTGCAATCAGCCTCGGCTGGGCATTATAGCACTCCAAACACGCTCATTTCTAGCTATAACAGACACCCCTGTTTAGTACCCAAGAGATTTGCAAATTTATAACCTGGAAAGAGAAGGAGTGGAAAATTCCAATCCAGTAACTAATAACCAAAGCACAGTTTAACATCATATATACCAAACCTTTAGCTGAGATACTCTGTTGATTAATAATTATTTGGTGCCATCTAGTGGCCATTGGCGAGAACTGCCTTAGTAGAACAACCAATTAAAACATTAATGCACTCTACAATGCCAAACATTCCCACAAGAAAAGCAATGCATTTAAATGCAGAAACTAAACCTTATTTTTATATATAACTCATCTAACTGAACTGTTATCATGTAACTTAACTAAAGCCTCCCCAAGAGTTTGTAACCAGTGTTCGGGAAGCTTTGCTAGCTTTGGTAAATTCAGCTTCCTCAGCTTGTATAGCCTCCATAGAAAAAGGAGGAGGGGGTCTAGCCTGGACTCTCAGTCTTTAACCACCTTCCGAATATAATCACTCCTGTAGAAAGTAACTAAGGTATGGGCATATCTGAGATAAACCCCTGATTCTGCTGGGGGCCTACTTTGCCAAAAATTCAGTCAGAAAGTCCAGGATAAATTAACAACCAAAGACCAAGAGATTGGGAAAAACGTTTTGAGTTACCTTCCAAACACAGGGCCATGCTTCATTGTACTATTGGATAAGTGCTTTTATCTTGTTGTAATGACCATTATATTTATCCATTATGGTTGATCAATAAAATAGATTTGTATTGTACTTCACCAGCCATTGCCTGATATTGTATAAATTTAACATCTCGTTATACATATAGTTATCATGAAGCATGTCAAGAAAATTTTAGTATTGTTTACTATGATACGACAGCTCAGTTATTTAGTGGTGTTATAGCAGACACCTATACTGTGATGTTCACTTAGAGTTCACTTAGAGTTTAAAGAGTAAAAGGGGCAAAGCCCAAAAGCAGCTCCTTTTAGGACAGGGTGTAGAAACTCATATTTCTCCCTTCCATGATATATCTGTCTAGACACTTTTTAAATTTATCTTTATTTGTGTTTAATATAATTGCTTCTGGCAAGCTATTCCATAGGTGTGCTGCCATGTGTGTAAAAAAATACTTTCTTTTTTTTTGGTCTTAAAGTGCCTTTGATTTATTTGTAATGGGTGACCCCTTACAGATAATTGATCAGACTTATATTCTATATTTCATTCAGACATCTATATATCGTCATTCATAACAGTATAGTAGAAGAGTATGTCACCCCACTGCGTTCTTAAATACTGTACAGTCCTAAGTTCAATAACCTCTCTTTGTATGTTTTTTCTTCCACACTTTTGATGTTTTTTGTGAATCTATGCTGAACAGATTATATTTTAAGTATGTCATTTTTGTTGAATGGGCTCCACAGATGACTGCCATAGTCTAATGTTCCATAATACATACAAAAAAGTAGGATACTCAATGTTTACCACAATAATTAAGCATATTTATAACATATGTAAAACAATTCCAGTGATTTGATTGGCTGAAAGCAGCTCAGAGCTGTGTAATTATTGACCCGTAATTACATGCCTGAACTACTTACAGCCATGCAAGCCCTGTAACATAGATATAGAAAAGTATCACTACACTCCCACATTTTGACAGAGCTGTCACTTCACCAGCAGGCACTAAAAATGAAACAATGTCTACACAGAATGGGAAATTATCTTTTTTGTCTACCTGCATCACAAAAAAACATCTTTTCTAGAGGATTTTCTACAGACTGTTCTGCTGTAAACAGTACTGAAATTGAAGACTGCACTTTGATTATGGAGATAGAAAAATCAACTATTTACTGTACCCACAATGCCTTACTATGTAAATTAGTATACAGATCATTATATCTCTGTACTCACTATAGTAATAGGAGATTACATCTCTCAGTAAAGAAATCTTGTCAGCTATATACAGTACTGCATGCACAATGCCTCATTTTGAAAATAAACATCTGAGATCTTATATTGTTGTAACCACTACAAAAATAGGAGCTGCACCTCCCAGTAAAGAAGATGGAAAACAACTTCATATTGTACCCACAGTGCCTTGATATGTACATCTACACACTATATAGCAGTTTATAGTCGTACCCTTTGTATTTAGCACACTAAGCACATCCCCGCATGTTTACTTCCTCTTATTTTTACTGGTGGAACACTACTGCTGCAATATATAGTGATCTACCTAATAGTCACTGTCTTTTTAGTTTCACTCTAATATTTTCACTCTAATATGGAAATATAGTGAAAATAAAAAGACAGTGAATATTTCCTGTTGTACAGTATTAGGTGCTATACTGCACTCATCACTAACAAAATAAGAGACTGTACCTCTGAGTAAGGAAACTTTGTCAACTTTGTAATCTAGTCAAAATTCGTTGTTGCTGTATGTAAATCAGAATATTAATTTTTATCCTGCTGTAACTGTTACCAAAATAAGAGTCAGCTGATTTAACAAAAAGAGACTACTTTATGCTGAAATGCAATTACAATAATAAATTAAAATGTTTTTGCAAGCAATACTATAACTGTCCTTTTTTATGTTATAGCTTTATTAATTTTTCTACACATTATAAGTGTGAAATGGCACTTCAGGAAAGTGTAATTATGCTATAATTACTGGTGAACCCCTTTATCACATGGAGTAGATATGTGTTTCAAATGCCGTAATAACCAGTAGATCCACTTATTACGGCATTTAGTGTCACTCATTTGTAGTGTGCCACCTCATTGGCTCCTACTCTGTGTGTAGGCAGGATGAACACCTTAACAGACATGGCGACTCTATTTCTCACTTTGAGAGGCGCTGCTTACATTTCTTTCAGTCACATTTATTATTTTACTATCACTGTATTTATTTGGTTGATTCTGCCTGAATGTATCTGGTTGATACTGGTGTTCGTTGACTTAGGGAGACAGTGACCTCAATCGGGAATGACTGTGCTGTCTAACTACAGTGCCTCTTATGCATGGCCATGGTTTTATATATATATATATATATATATATATATATATATATATATATATATTTATATATATATATATATATTAGAAGCAAAACTCTGTTTAATGCATCAGTTAGGGTTGTTCTACAGTACACTCACAAATCTGGACTTCCTTATGCAGGTATGGGCTGCACGCCATTGGCTCTTACTCTGCACCAATGGGCTTGCAACCCTACCGAACATCAATCGACGAAGCGGTGGGGCGGCAGGTGGGTGGGATGCTGCTGCCTGCTGGCTGCGGGGAGCGGGTGGTGGGGCTTCGTGGGTGGGTGGGGTGGGGACACTAGATCACCAGGGATGTGTTCTTGAGTGGGGTTGTGTTTAGACATTTGCTGCCCGCGATCGGGCTTATCGGTCCACTGGACCACCAGGGATACATTTGGGGACACTTTGCTGCCCGTGATCGGGCTGGTGGGGGTTATTTCAGCTTTTTCCCGTGATTGGGCCAGTCGGGGAAGGGGGAAGTTTAATGCTTTGGCCCGCGATTGGGCCAGTGGGGGGTTGGGGGGATTTTTTACTCTTTCGCCCGTGATCGGGCTTCAGGGGGTGTCGGTCCCTGATGGCTGCTGCCTGGCAGGGCGCCAGGCACAAGTCCTCTGGGATCGGCGCACCTGCATGCTAATGGCATGCAAATGGGGGCATAAACAGATGCAAATGGCCCCCCCTGCACCTTGCATGAATTATGGCCCATTTGCATGTCACCTTTTGAATATCGGAAATTTGTGCATGGCACAATGGTACTTGTGCCGCCGCAAGTTGAATGCTCCACTCTGACCACTTGCGGTGGCGCAAGTTCCACTTCACCATGCACAGTGGCTGTGGCCGGGGGGGTGATATTCAAAGGAGTTGCTCAATAGCGCAACTCCTTTGAATATCACTCCAGCAACACCCCTGCACAACTATTTTGTGCAGTGCAAGGGCTTGTGCCACAAAATAGCGCAGTTTGAATATCTGGCCCTTAGAATACTAAATTGCTTATATCTCAGGAACCGGGCGACATAGGAAAAAAAATTAAAATTTTGTATGAATTATTACTTTCCTGGCTAGTATTGTGCTTAGCCCCCATTTGGGGTAAGCATTCTTTTGACACAAAGTCCGTATCTCGCACTGTTTCCGAGATATGGACCCTGAAAGACACAATGGACGCCATAATATTATTCTGTGGCAAAAAGTGTCAACTTTGGAGTGCCATCACTTTGCCGCCCTGTAATATTATTTCACCAAACCACCAAAAGGCACATCTGTAGGATGTTGGCTTTCTTTCCTCCAAATTTCAGCCCAAACGACCAAACTGTTATTTTGCAGCACTGCAGCAAAGAATTCCTGTAATGTGGCAAACGCTGTAACGTTATCATATGGGGAAAAAATATCAATTTCGTAGTGCCGTAACTTTGCTACCCTGTGCCATTTCTTGACCAAACTACCAAAAGCCACATCTGTTGGATATTGCCTTTCTTTCCTCCAAATTTCAAGTCAAAAGAGCAAAACGTTCCCAAGGTATTCAATATGAAACATTATTAAAATTTCTCTATCTATTCCATTATAAAAAATCTGGCCATCTTGTCCCTCCCTCATGATCAAAAATGACAAAGAATCTCACGATCAAAGAATTTGCAGGCTCATGATCAAAGAATTTTCAGGCTCATGAACAAAGATTTAAAAACCATATAAATCAACAAATTTAAGGAATTGCAGTAAACCACCACCATGGTTCAACAGAACGAAGCCTCCTGAGTAAAATCTGCCCTCGTTTGACTTTCTACGACACCCCTGGGCTAAGAAAATTGTTTTTTTTAATTGGCCCATCTCATCCCTCGCTTGCGATGCACAATCACGATCAAAGAATCTTGCGATCAAAGAATTTGCAGGCTCACAGTCAAAGAATTTGCAGGGTCACGATCAAAGAATTAAAAGTCTTGTAATTAAAAAATACACATAGTCACGGTAAATCACCACCATGGTTCATCAGAACGAAGCCCCTGAGTAAAACCCACCCTTATTTGACTTCCTACAACACCTCTGGGCTGAGAAAATTGCTTTTTTCATCTAGCCATCTTGTCCCTCGCTCGCGATGCGTGATCACGATCAAAGAATCTTGCGGTCAAAGTTTTTGCATCCTTGCGATCAAAGAAATTGCTTGCTCACGAATAAAGAGTGAGGGATGAGATGGGCAGATTTAAAAAGCAATTTTCTCAGCCCAGAGGTGCCCTAGACTGTGAAATAAAGCTGTTTTTTGTTCAGGGGGCTTCGTTGTGCCCCATCTGCATGGCCAAAACAAAGTAATAATGATCCCTGGTAGTCTAGTGCCCCCCCTCTCTAATAAAATATTTACATCCCTGGTAGTCTAGTGGCCCTCCCAATAAAATATATCAATGAAGTAATGCCCTGGTAGTCCAGTGGCCCCCACCCCCTATTTTTTTTAGATCCCTGGTAGTCTAGTGGCCCTGAGCTGTATTGTTGTTATAATATGTTATTATAGCTCAATCTTTATATCCCTGGTAGTCTAGCGGCCCCCCCAGCATATTGAAAGAAATAGTGAGTTTATAATACACCTGGTAGTCTAGTGGCCCCCAACTCCCCCATCTATCCAAGCCCAACCAGCACCCCCCTACCCCTCACCAGCCAGCAACTGGCACAGCCCTACTCTCACCTCCATGGCCAGCCACTGACTGTCAGCATTACGAGCAGTAATACAAAGAGGCACTCAGAAATATTTTCAGCTGGCGAAGGCTGAGGGGGTGCTGGGTGGGCTTTGATGGATGGGTGGGGGGTGGGAGGCCACTAGACTACCAGGTATATTACAAACTCACTATGTCTTTCATTACACTGAGGGGGAGCCACTAGACTACCAGGGATATAAAGATTGATCTATAATAACATATAATAGCAACAATACAGTTCGGGGGGCAACTAGACTACCAGGGATCTAAAAAAACAGGGGGTGGGTCCACTAGACTACCAGGGCATTACTTCATTGACATATTTTATTGGGGGGCACTAGACTACCAGGGATGTAAATATTTTATTGGTTGGGCACTAGACTACCAGGGATCATTATTACTTTATTTTGGGGATGCAGATGGGACACTATGAAGCACCCATAGCAAAACCCACCTTTATGTCACAGTCTAGGACACCCCTGGGCTGAAAAAATGAATTTTTTAAATCTGGCCATCTCATCCCTCACTCGCAATGCACGATCATGATTAAAGATTCTCTCAATCAAAGAATTTGTCGGCTCGCAATCAAAGATTGTTAGCGAGCCACGAATGAAGAATTTAAAAGCTAAAAACTTTATTTTTGGACTGATTTAGATGGAACCAAAGCCATGGCTCGATAGATCAGGGTCCTCTGAGTAAAATCCATCGAAGTTTTACTTCAGAAGTGACCCCTGAACCGAGATATTTGTGTTTGTGCACTCAGAAAACTGAAAACAAAATGGCGGACCTTGATGTCAAAGAATTTTTGAAATTCCTCAGGATCAAACATTCTTGAACCACGAGGCTGCAAATTCTTTGACTGCCAGGTGGGACGAGATGGCCAAAACCCCAATTCTTTGATCACAAGATATACATATAAATTTTCCCATTGACTTATAATGGGAACTTAAAAGTGCCATAACTTTTGAATTCCTTAATATTTTTCACCAACCAAAAAGCATCATGTTCAGCCCACCAAAGCTCTTTCAAATGAGTCATCTCACAGAGTGTCATGCCACACAATGGCCGTGCTGGACCACATTAAGAATGCCAAAAGGTGCCTCCAAAAATGGAAGATTTTGCATTTTTCAGTGCTTTTGTACATGAAGACCGGCACTCTGACCGAAACGTAATTTGGCAAATCGAGAGATCTAGTGAGCCCCAATGTGTGTACCAAATTTCAGGCAAATCCATTGAATGGGTCAAAAGTTATTAATGTCCAAACTATTGAATTTAGTATGTTACAGGCCTCTCAACCCTAACTATAGTGTCGCGGTCAATATATACATACACACATATATACATATATATTTTAAAAAGGAAAAGAATATCCATCATGGAAAAGTGATACTTATGTGTGTTTGTATATATATATATATATATATAAGCATGGTAGTGCTACCATAGTTAGGGTTGAGTAGCCCTTTTAAGGTTAAAGGGTGAAACGTTGCACCTTAATAACTTTGCCATCGTTCAATGGATTTGCCTGAAATTTGGCAGGCATGGGGCATAACCATAGATCTTGGAATCTGCCAACTTTTGTACTGGTTGGATATATGACTACAGAGTTATTAAGCGACATCCGTGTGCATATTTATGTTTTTTTGTGTATTCTTTGCTCATTCTTACAGGTCGCACGGTTTGTACGACCAGTCAGAAAACTTCAGAGAATGTGTGGCCAGGGCTCTCAAAGTGCCTTTTGAAGATTTCATGTAAAAATATTAAACGGTTCAAAAGTTATTCAAAAAACAAGTTCCCATTGTAAGTCAATGGGAAAAGTTAAGAAAAAGTTTGACAGTGTCGCAGATGCAGCTTTTAGTGTTCCAAATCCCCAGTAGTGTCATGAGTCAGCCATTTTTTTTTTCAGTTAGTGATCACAGAAATGCTTGGCATTTAAAATTGGGACCATCTAGGGACATCATTCTTTTTGTTTTTACCTATTCAAGCCCTGAGAATGCCAGCCATGTCTTTATTTTGTGGTTAAACACCCCAGAAATATGTTTTTCAAATTTCTGGAAAAAGTAGTGTCGCAAAGCAGTGTCGCACTCATGACACTTTCACAAATTTTGTGAAAGGTTTCTCAATTCATGACACTACTTTTCCAGACTATGGCCAAAATGACAGGAGATATTTCCCACCCTGCTGCAAAAGAACGGTTTGGTCTTTTGAGCTGAAATTTGGAGGAAAGGCAGCCAACATCTCACAGATGGTGAAAAAAATATTGCATGGCTGCCAAGTTATGGTACTCTGAAGTTGGAGTTTTTTCCCATAGACTAACATGGTGGCGTACGCCACACCTTTCGGGACTTGTATCTTGGAAACGGTGTGAGATACGGAATTTTCTTTGAAACAGTGTGTAGCCTATAGTGACACATTTAGTGAAACATAGCCAGGAAAATCATGAATCATACAAAAAAAATGTTTTTCCTATGTCGTACGGTTACTGAGATATAAGCAATTTAGTATACCAATACCTCATTTTCGGCTCCAAGGCTCATTATTATGCATATATTCTTTGTACACACTGTGTTTCTCTGTGCAGCTGTTGGGGGAAAAACAGGGTATGCGCTTCTGCTAATGTTACAGTTACTGTTTTCACTTGCTTTTATGTACCCATTTGCGTTACCGCTACCGTCTACGCAACCGTGTGCGTTACCCTTTGCGTTCTTGTTTGCGCTTGCCTTTGTGTTACTGTTACCATTTGTGTTTTCACTACTGTTTGTGTTTGCATTTTGGTTTGCATCACCGTGTGCATTGCCATTTGCATTTATGGCAGCCCTTTCCTTTGCGTTTGTGTTTGTCTTTCGTTTTGCGTCTTAGTTGCTGTTACTGTTACCATTTGCATTTCCTATTGCGTTACTGTGCCCATGCGCATTACGGTTTGTGTTTCCATATGTGTTTGCATTTCTGTTTCCTTTGGCATTATTGTTGCTGTTACCATTACCATTTGCATTTACAATTGCGGTAACGTGACCGTGCGCGTTATGGTTTGTGCTCACATACGAGTTTGCATTGTGTTTATGTTTCTGTTTCCTTTGGCGTTATTGTTCATGTTAACTTTACCATTTGCATTTACAATTGCGGCACCATGCAGGTGCGCATTATGGTTTGCATTTACATGTGCACTTCCATTCACGTTTTCATTTCTGTTCACTTTGGTGTTCTTGTTGCTGCAACACTTAACATTTGCATTCACAATACTGGTGCCATCACTGTGTGCATTACCAGTTGCATTTTCATACACGCTTGCGTGTCCGTTTGTGTCACTGTTCGCTTCGGTGTCACTTTACGCTTGCGTTTCTATTAACGTTTGCTTTACCATTTACGTTTGCTTTACCATGTGCGCAACCGTTGCTGCTTGTGTTTGCATTGCAGTTCCTGTTACTATGTAACAAGACATCACATGGTGGGAGGGGCCCCACGCTTCTGCCACCACATTCTATTCACTATTTATCATTCTCATTCTCAAAAAGAAGGGAAATTAGAGCAAAAAAACTCTGTTTAATGCATCAGTTAAGGTAGTTCCACAGTGACAAAGTGAGGAAATTCGGTGTTAGGGTTGAAAGCCCCTTGACCCCAGCCCACCCCAACCAGCATCGGGTGTACGTTAGGGTCATCGGTTCTAACTCTTATTCGGCTTATTCGGCTTGGCCCAACATTTTGTGCTGTATGCCCATCCTATCCCCACCAGCTGCACCCCCATTGTGCCACTAGCCATTCCTGCCTCCCACTTATTCACCGTGTACTTTTTTACCTGGTCCTGTGAAACTGGCTCACTTACCTTGAATCCTTCCTGTTTCTGGAACTCCTGGAAGGCCTGCCACGCCCCTTTGAATGCCTTCAGCATGTTGGTGGACCAGGAGCCCCTGTATAACAGTTGGGCTCCTTCCAGCCTATTTCCCACACTTTTTCTGCTACCAGTGTTCTCTTTGCAGCCACTTGTGGCACCAAGGACCTAAATCTTTCCAGCTGTAAACAGGAAAGGCTGTCAGCTATGTCATTTTTTACCCCCTCTATGTGCTTGGCTTTAAATGACAAGTTTAGTTGTAATCCCCTCAACACTAACTGTCTCAGGACCCTGTTCGCCATCTATGAGTGCCCTCCCTGCCTGTTGATAACCGCTACTACGGTTCTGTTATCACACCAAAACATTATCTTTCTATTCCTTAGGAGTTCTCCCCATGTCAACATTGCCACCCATTTTGGGAAAATTTCTAGTAGAGTTATGTCCTTTAGCAGCCCCTTCTCTTTCCAAGAATCTGGCCACACCTCTGCTATCCAGTTTCCTCGGAAATAAGCCCCCAACCCAACATCCCCGGATGCATCCGTATATAGATCCAGATCGTTATTTCCTAACCACTCTTTCTGTCAGACTGTAACCCCATTGTATTCCTTAAAGAATTGTTCCCACACTTCCAAATCTTGTTTAATCCCTTGTGATATGTCTACCCAATGGTGCAGATGCTTTTTGCTTGCTGTTGCCCTGGCTAACCTCCTGGTGAACACCCTCCCTGGTGCGACTGCCCGGCATACAAAGTTCAAGTGCCCCAACAGCTGCTGGACCTGCCTCAGGGGAACTCTCCTCCTACATTTTACCTCTTGTAGCAAAGCCCTGAGCCTGGACACTTTCTGTTGCGGTAATCTGAAAATTTGCTCATCTACATCAACCTCAATCCCCAGGAATTCCAGCTTCCTGGCTGCATCTTCTGTTTTTTTTTCGCCTGTCAGAGGCACCCCTAACTGCTCGCACATCTCCTCAAAGTCCAAAAGCATTGTTCTTACCTCCTCCTCACACCCCCCTATCAAATAGTGCACCAACGCCTTGTGTCCGTATCTGTTCCCAAACGCCCATTGTATCCAGGAGCTGAATGCCTCGAACTTGGCACAGGATGTGGAACAGCCCATGGGCATTGCCTTGTCAAAGTAGAAGAGCCCTTGGAAGCAGAATCCCAACAGGTCCCAATCCTCCTTCTGGACTGGTAGTAGCCAGAAAGCTGATTCTATATCGGTCTTTGCTAGTCACACACCCCCTTTGCTTTGATCAACTCCACTGCTTGATCCAGGGTTGCATACGAGACTGTGCTACACTCCCCCAGTTTAAGGTCATTCACTGAGGTCCCTTCTGGGTAAGACAGGTGATGAATTAGCCTAAATTCTTCTTGCTGCTTCTTGGGCATTAGGCCAAAGGGGGAAACTCACAGGCTGGGTAATTGGAGTGTCCAGAATGGCCCCTCCATCCTCCCTGTTTCTATTTCTTTCCTTATTTTTTTGAAAGCTATGTCCTCCCTCCCCTTAATGGATGACAAGTTTTTGGCTCCCGTGCCTTCTTTCCCCCTTGATATTCTAAACAAAATCCCTTTTCAAAGCCTTCCACTAACATCTGTCCTGCCCTCCCTTCTGGGTATCCCTTCATCCATTCTTTTAGCACCCTCACCCTGACCGGCATTCTGGCCAGCCTAAAACCTCCCCCCAACTTCTCCTTCCCTCTCATTGGTTCCCCATACCTCCATTCCCAAACCCCCCTCTTCCTTGAAATCCCCTTCCTCTCCCTGTTAGGTATCCCCCCTTCCCCCTCAAAATGGCTGCCCATTTCCCCTTTGCCCATTTTTTCTGTCCCCCATTTCTCTGCACCAGGTTACAGGGTGCTGACCTGCACATTTTTAACAAATGTGCCTGAATTTGCAATTACTCCAGGAGCACGATTCCTTGTTGAAACCCCAACATGCTTTTTCTCGCAGCCCGCCTCTTCCTTATCTATTCCCTATTCCCATTCCTGTAAAACCTGCTAGGCTCCTTACCCATAGTTCAGCATGAGTCGAATCCCACCTCAGATCCCCCTTGGAAGCCATTATCTGCCAGAAGGCCTCATCATACTTTAGCCAACCTATCCCCATCCTAGCCTTGTAGGCATCTTTTATAGTGGTGGCATACATGAGCAGTGGGATGGCCAGGTCTGTTTTTTTCTCTAGCATGATGGCACTGAATATCGAGAACCCTGCCTGCCAGGCCTCTATACTCTTCCCCTTGTAACTTGTCTCCTCTACCTTGTTTCCAGCAATCGCCAAATTCACCGCCATCTCAGATTTTCCTACTGTCTCCTTCTGTGTGTACCTCTTCACCGATTCCTTATTCACTAGCACAAATAAATCCACGTACTCTCCTTTCCATATCTTTTCTTTTATCGTTAAGGGGACATGATCCCACATTGTCATACCTGGTATCCCCTCGTTACCCACTCTAGTTTTTGTATTCCCTTCTACCCCTGCAGCCTTAATTTCCTGCAATGCTTTTTCCATTCACTCTAAGCCTTTTTCTCCCATGTCCCCCAGCAAACCTGCTAGATATTCAGTCAAATCCCCCTCTGGGGTCTGTTCACCCTTATCCTTCCCACTGGTGCCCTCGTCTGCATCCAGGTTGGCCAACTGCTCCAGATCTGGCACCTCTCTTGGGGCTCTCTTTTCTGCTGGGCTCTTCCCTCACCCTCCTGCCAGCATCTTCCAGTTTCTGACTGAATCATTGGCCTCTTTCTGCTTTGCTGCCTCTCTCAACTTGTTTATTTTCTCCATCAGGCTTTTTCCTTGACCTTTTTTGCTCCTTGCCCTCTCTGCCTCCTCTTCTGCTTCCTTCTTCCTTGCCATATCCAGCATTTCCATCGCCTTCTTCATCATTTATGCTGCCTGCTACATCATCTGCATGCTTGTGACTTCTGCCATCCTGGATAATTAAATACTTAAAAAGGGTTATACAATAAACAAAGTTATCCCTTGTCCCGTGTTGAAATCACCCAATATATATGCCCCCTACTGTTTTTACAAGCTCTCTGCAAACCTTACATCCCCTTTTTGGTCCCCTCTTCCGGTGATGGCCTCTTATCTTTGGACAGTCTCCATCACCTTCCTAGCTGGGAAATGCCCAAATCCTCTGCACAATTTTTTTTTTTTTTTTTTTGCACGCTGCTCCCTACTTTGGCTCACTGACCATTCCCACAAAAATCTCAAATTGTACATGTTAACTATAAATATACATAGCGAACAGGTGAGAGAGAAAGAGGTAAGTAATCCATAGATACATTTATAAATTATCATTGCCTACGCTGAAAAACTTACCCTATAATCACATTTGTAACATTCTGTTACAACAACGCCACTGCAGGAATCAAACCCAGTACTACTTTTCACATCATCACACACAGAGCCCACCTAGTTCTCTAGACTACAATGCCAGTACAAGAAGAAAACCTTGGCTGCCCTTCTGGGATTGACCCCCTTCCCTCCCTGGCTGCGCATGTGCCATGCCCAACTGTATTCCGCGCATGCACAGCCCTCTGCCTTCACAACGTTCACCTGCTATAAATAGTTCCTGCTGCAGTCATTTTTTTTCTAACCTTATAAATTGTGTGTAGGAATTTTGCAATTCTTGTAATGGTCCATTCATCTTCGATATAGATTAAAATACAAGTTAATTCACCATAAGTTACATTATCACAGTTTATGAAAAGTCCGATGTTTACACACCAAGTACATAGCCGTAATATATGGACTAAATCTTCTTTACCCCCTATGGCACATCTGCAATTTTGTTCAGTTTTTGGTAGGTTGCTATACTTAGCCTTCAATATGTTGCTGTCATATAACTCCAACTTGCTGCCCCTTCAAAATCATTACTTAACAGAGGATCATTAGAATATCCAAGTTATCCAGCCAAAATTACCTCACCCGCTTATTCGTTGGCTCCTCGGGCATTTCCCCCCCTGGCCACACATGCGCATTGTCTTTTGTCCTCGTGCATGCATGGCCCAAAGCTCCCGGCATCCTCACTGCTCCTCAGTGCCTACCCAATGGCCTGGGTTCCTCCGGCCTTGCACGGAGCACCTCTCCATTGTGGGACTCTGCTGTTCCTTCCAGGAGCCACCCAACCTCCCGTGACTGGACAAACCAAGGAGAGACCCCTCGCCCACTCCACCGGTGGCATGTCTGACTCCACGGCCTACCTCCATGTGGAACCTTCCCCCACACCGGTAAGGGGCCTCCTGACCCGACATTCCCTATCCAACTTGACATGGACTGCACCACAACAAACCGGTGATCCTGGACGGGTCTTTCTGCTGGCATGACCTCCTCTCTGATCCCCAATCCCTTCCCCAACAACGCCCCTGCTCCACTCAGGCCTCCCCAGTTCCTTCCTATGTCTTTTCCTGCCAGGAGTGCCAAAACACCCGCTGCCAGATCCTCGGCTCCTGGACCCATGGTGAATGCTCCGATGCAGGAAACTTGCCACCTGCTCACTCAAAGAGTTTGCTAGCCTACTGGATGCACACTCTGTAGTGAAAAGCACAGACTAGAATGGATGAAAACAGTGCAGAGACCGGCCCCCGAACTAGTAAGTGCCTTTTTCTTTTTTTTTGTTGCTAAGCAAATACCTGGTCAAAAGAAGCCCTGATTCTCCCTGTTCTGGTATGGTAGATGTACGAAGCTCCCCCAGAGCCCATACCACAACTATATTAACACACTCTGTAATTTTTCAGGTTACAAAGTCCTGCAGCAGTACCTAGGCATTCTTGGCCTCCATATGTTTTGGCTGCCTAACAATCTAAATTTTTTTCCAGCCCCCATGTGGGCCCTGTTAGGCCTTCCTGCCCAAACAAAGCCACTGTCATGCGGCCAGCCTACTACTCCCACACCAACCTTACTTGCTGTAATCCTCTGCCAGTCGAAGTGCTGCATTAATCTTGAAAAAAAAACAGCAAAAGAGGGAGACCCCTTCCTCTGCTGGCTCCTAAATACCCTCAAGACCCCCTCCCCTTTTCATTCCAACCAATCCTCACCTGGTTTACCTGCCTAGTCATATTGGTCATATCAAGGTATGACATCACACCCCCCTCCTTACCTGAGCCCTCCCTCCCTCCCCTTTCTTTCCTCCTACCCTCCCCTGCCCCTGATATGACCTATCCTTGTCTTGCCTAGACTCTCCCTCCCCATCCCCCCATGCCCCCTTTTCTTTGGGATCCCCCTGACAATTTAGGTTGTCCCTTCAGAGCAACTTCATTAGCCAATGCAAGACAGACCCTTAGCACACATGCCCCCTTGGAACATGCACCGTGTGCCTCCCTTCCTGGCCAATGAACCCTGTCCTGAATGCAGTCTGCATGCAGGCTCCTCTATGAGTGCTGCGATCAGTACCATCATCACCACGGCTCCCCACCCCTCGAACTGCATAGCCCAAAGCAGTGGTAGTGCAAAATAACCAAGCCTCTGGGGCCATCAGAATGGTCCATCACCTGGTACCCATCCTGTGTGTGAAAACCTTGTTGGTCTGTCCACACCCAGGCCCCTTCTGGGCCGGACTGGCATGTAGATAAACCCCAGTCTTTATGAGTCCCTTACCCCCCCACCCACATTCTGGGTCCCCCCCATTCCCACTTGGCCCAAAACTAGGCCTCAAGGCTTCCACACCCTAGGGCTTTGAGTCCTCTGGCTTGGACCTGCTGCTTGCCCCCCCATGTGCCTTGACTTGGAGTGCTCCCTCTGCGCTCCTGTGTCTGGTCTTGCTTGGTGTAAAAAATCCCTTTAAAATGGTTGCAAGGCCTTCATGGGCCCCGAACTGTCAGCCAACCCCCACTGCCCCACTTGCGAGGTATCAGCCCGACCCCAGCCTCCATAGCCCATCAGACTCTCCCTCACCTGGGTCCATGGAGCTTCACTGCCCCTCCCTGGCCTCACAGATGCCAGACAAAAAATACATGGTTCACAGGCCCCACACTAGGTGGTAGGCCTCCCTGATCCTGCCCTGCCACATGGCCTCATGGCCCATTCAATCTGTTTCATCCCCCTTTGCCAATAACCCCCCCCAGCTGCACCATGCTGCAGCGCCCCCCCAACAGGCCATCCCACTGGCCATCCAGCAAGTGCTACCCATCAACAGCCTGAAAAACCTTTGTTTGGCATGCTGTGCAGAGCCCAAAGCTGAAAGCCAGCAGCAACCACCAGGCGCTACACAAAAGAACTCCAGCACCTGTCTGTTTCATTAATTTGAATAAATAAATAAATAAAAAGCATTTTTTTTGTTTAGCCTTTAAATCTCCTTGCTTATATGCACCTCCATGGACTCCTCATGGTAGGCCCTCCTTCAGGACCCCCCCCAGACCGAGCAACCACTTGCCAGCACAAAACTCTGCCCTCACCACCCCAATGACCCCTCACCTAACAGGCCTCCCAAAACAGCACAAAGTGCACTCACAGTGCTGCCAAACCCTAGGGAAAAAATCTTTCTTGCACAGCTCAGATGGATTGACTGCTCTCCAAAGCCTCTCCACAGCCCTTCTCTGATGCAAGCAAGATGCCTGCTAGCCCTGGCCATCACTCCGATGCTCCAAACCACGCCAACTAGCTATGGCCTAGCCACCAGGTATTCTCTCACTTGGCTGGATTGCACGGCCAGAATCACTGCCCAGAGCCCAGCATAACCTCACTGGGCTAGTGTAGCATACCACCACTGCTCTCATTGAGCCTGCCAATCCACCCACTACTAGTGGGCACTCGATTAATCCTTGGTCGTGCTGACCACACCATAGAGAGGCCCACACCACAAACGCGCTGTACTGTGCATCTACCCTTTGACCAGGCCTCCAGCCAAATGCTCCTGGCCATGCCACAAATACATACAAAATGCCACAGAATATGCACTGGATCATTCCAACCAGGCTCTGACTGGCCCTCACTCCTAAGAATAGCTCCGTTGCTTAAAAACCCCAGCTGCGGGGACCCTTATGCTTCCTAGTGCCCCACCAGTGGGCTGAAACAAAACTGCAGAACACAATTTGCTGCATTTATTACCCCCCTCCTTAGCTGAATCACACAGCCAGTAAAGCTGGGATAAAGGCCAGTACGTATAAGACATTGCTCAAACTCTCCCCATGGAAAGGACAAAACCTCAGTGCCTTACCTCAATTGCCAGTGATGTGATGTATCACAATTGGAATTTTACAGAAAGAAAAGATGGCTTACTGAGGGTTGCATTCCCTTAAATACCCCTCAAGGATCCCTGATCAGGACCCCTTCTGGCCCTTCCCCATGGCCAATGACCAGTGAGCTCCAAGCCTGGTCATATGACCCACCTATGATGTAATGGCCCCTCCCCTTTCCTGCAGCCCCCTCCCCTTTCCCCTCCCCCCATTGTGTTCATTCCTGGCTGGGTACCAGGACAACCTGGCCTGCCTTTTAGTGGCAAGCCTAATTGTTTGTCCTTTGCTTGTATAAGCAGTCTGTTACTTGACTGCTGTCAGAACAGTGTGCTGGTGCAGCCATCTATCTACTTCATTTTCAGCACAATCATTTCTTGTAGTACCTCTTCAGGCCTTTGTGACCATATAGAGATTGTCACTTAACTCCAAATAGTGACTGAGTTATGGCCTATTGTAGTTACAGTGTTATGCTATGGGAATTGTTATGTTTTATTACTTGCTTTTTTTTAATGGCTCCAGTTATCTAAGTGTGCAGCATATGTTATTCTTGTAGTACCCCTTGAGACCTTTGGAGGCAGTATAGCGCAGTGGTTTAAGGCTCTGAGCTGCAAATCTGGTGACATCCAGCAGACCAGACCTGGGTTTGAATCCCACAGCTTCCACTTGCATACTGTGTGACCCTGAGCAAGTCACTTAACTGCCCTGTGCTCCCAGGTCACACCTGTAAAAAAGTTTTCAGCTTAGTGTGCTACTCCTGGTTAAACAACTAAAAAAAAAAATGGCCATAATTATTTAATGGAATGGCATATGTTATTCCTGTAGTACCCCTTCATATCTTTTTGACCATATAGAGATTGTCATTAAACTTAGAATATTGGTGGAGTTATGGCCTGTTAAACTTCCAGTGTTCTCCTATGGGAATCATTGTGTTTTATTACTTGCTTTTTTAATGGTCACAATTATCTAAGTGTGCAGCATATGTTATTCTTGTAGTACCCCTTGAGACCTTTGTGACCATATAATTGTCACTTAATTCCAAAAATTGATGAAGTTATGGTTTGTTGAAGTTTCAGTGTTAGCCTATGGGAATAGTTATGTTTAGTTACTTGCTTTGTTTTAATGGCCACAATTATTTAACAGTGCAGCATATGTTATTCTTGTAGTACCCACTGAGGCCTTTGTAACCATATAGAGATTGTCACTTAACTCCAAATATTGATGGCGATAAGGCCTGTTGAAGTTCCAGTGTTATACTATGGGAATCTTTATGTTTTATTACTTGATTTTGTTAATGGCCACATTTATTTCAGGGTCCGGCATATGCTGTTCTTGTAGTACCTACTGAGGCCTTTGTGGCCATATAGTGTCTGTCACCTCTGCATCCTCATCCTGAAGCACCAGCAGCACAAGCCAGCCTCTGGCACCAGTGTATAAGCCAAAGTGCTGTGACATCTGCATCCTTGTCCTGAAGTACCAGCAGCACAAGACAGCCTCTGGCACCAGTGTACAAGCCAACATGCCATGACCTTAGCATCCCTCAGCTGAACCACCAGCAGCACAAAACAACCTCTTGCACCAGTGTACAAGCCAAAGTGCTGTGACCTCTCCTGAGGGCATTTTAAGGACTTCTGTAGCAATTCTTTAATAAGGCAACTTTCCAGGCCGAATACCGAATACTGAATAAAGAATATCTGAGACCCGAATACTGAATATTCAGCTGAATGTTTGGAAAAAGGTATTCGAACAGCACTACAAAATAACTTTTGTACTTAAAGTCAAATCACATTAGTCTTTGTGAAAATTGTAGAATTTCATGAAAAATTCCATAAAACTGGAATTTGCTAATTTCACTCAGCCTTATCTAGAGGATTATAATTAAAAGATAGGGGTATGAGAGGTAGTGTAGGAGGTCACCAGGTTCAGGAGTAAGATGCACAGTTTCACCAGGAAATGGACAGCTGAGCTAGTTAGCACAACAGTGGTAGACCCCCAGGTTGGAGCAAGGAAACACATAGTGTCAACAATTCCATCCTGAATGAAAGATATTTAAGGATCACATCCAGTAAATTTATGATCCAGGGACTCTGATGTCCATGAAAGGCATGGACTTGGAGGTACTCAAAAAGATGTAGTGAGGGATGACAACGTCATGGGGCAGCAGGAAGGAAGAATTCTTGCTATTCCAGCAGGGTAGGCCAACAGGAAAAGGAGTAGGTGACTCACATTTTAAGGAAGTTTGTCACTGTAAAGAACAAAGAGGATATCCGTGAGATCAGTACTTCTACTGAGTCAATTTGGCTATACCAAAAGAGGAGGGGGGGGATAGTCACCCAGAGAGGAACAGCAGGACTGAAAAAAGCTCAGCCCAGCTTATCAAATGAAGCAGCGATACGCGCATTGTTAATGTTAATTTCCACAAAAAAAATTCTGAATGATTCATCTATGTACTAATGTAAATATGTGAGGAAATGTCACCAATATTTTTTTCTACTGCAAATGTAAAACTGCTATACTAATTTATACAGCTGTGTTAGACACCAGGATATGCTGACTATGGATATACTTGTCAAATGTTAAGTCTATGCCTGCAAGAGCAGAGACATTGCAAACATCCACATTTTTAAGAGTTTTCACAAAATTTTGCAAATATTTACACAGTAATGATTTGAACCCCCGTAACCTAAAAATCTCTAATTAAATTCTCTCCATATTTAGATCATTCTATAAACATTACAAAAAGGTTATTCATGCTAATTTACACATGTCTAGTGCCATAGGTGCCTGAGTTATATATATTGTAAAAAACAAAAACAAGGTGCTGCGTCAGCATGTGGTCTAAAGTTATATATAGATGAAAATGTTCTTGTCCCACACAAAAATAAAACAACAGATTCTGAGTTCATATAATTTTGAGACGATGCATCATATTGTCATGAAATCTGGTATGTTATTAGAACACCTATCATCAAGGAATCTTGCCAAATCTAATATCTCTGACCCAATAGATGGCTGAGGTACTGTATATGCAGACAAAAATCTTCATGAAATTTCACACAAAAAATAAAATGACAGAGTTTGAATGCCTATAATTTTGAAACAATCCATCCAAATGTCATGATATGTGTAACATTATTGGCTCTCCACCCAAAGAGTATGCATACAAAATTTCAGAGAAAACAACAGCTGAGTTATGACCAAGTTATTAAATTTAACAATTCCATGCAATTCCAATAAAACATCATGAAATTTCATCAAAATTCCACAAAATCAGAATTTTCCCATTCCACACAGCTCTATTTATTTGCATCTCACTGTTTGGCCCATAGTTTCTGCTTTTGAGTGCAAGTTCCTGGACACTTTGTATGCAAACAATAAAGAAGCTTAAAGTGAACCATAAAATGGGGACTAGGACTCATAAGTCAACCCCCCACCCACAAATGTCACTGTAGCCAACATGCATCACAATAGAGTAAAATATTTTAGAATGCTCTATGCTAGAGCTAAAATTTAGCTACCCATATCTGCCATAGCGAGACACAGTGGCTAAAAAAGAAAAAGAAAACATTATACACTTTGTGCAGATGGCCATTAATTACAGTCACAAGTGTGGTCAACAATGATGGCTCAAATTGATAATTTGACCCCAAAAAAATGAAAATATCAAAGTGAAATTAGATGACTTTGAACATCTAAGCAGAGACATTTGTTTAATATTTGATGGTTGATGGCGACATAATGTACTACACATTAAGCAAGTGCCTGTCTCCATAGATGAAGGAGGCAGCACACAGGGGGATGGATTTTCAAAGGCCAGAGAATGATGCAGGGTGCTTGCATCTAAAATGACTGACACAAGAAGTAGGATGCATCAAACCTTGCACCAGTTCTGATTTTCAAATGGTGCTTGCATCAAAACAGGTCTGCATGTGGCCAGATTGGCTTGCACCATGCCTGCACCAAAAAAATGCCTGTACCATGTGGGAAGGAAAGCCTGTGTCACTGAAATGATGCACCATCCCCTTATTTGGGATTTTCAAGGAATGCAAGTCCTGTTCTTGTGCCTAAGATGCATGTCACTGTTAGGCCAGCCAGAGCTGGTCTAAAGGACACCAGAGCATATAAAGAGACCCACAGCAGATGGTCAGACCTGACTATGATACTATTAATGGACAGTATTCTCATGCAGGACTAGTTTAGAACATTTTGGGGGCATAGTCTTGGCCATTTCATCTGCTGTATTGTTTGACTTAGCTTGTGTGATTCTAGTCCTTTGTATCATTTTTCTCCCAATTTACACCATTTTTTGTGACTCAGCTTGCACCATTTTTTGACTCAGCATACATTATTTATTTTGATGCAGCTTGCATCATTCTTGTCCCTTGCATCATTTTGTTGACACAGTGGACCTCTTGCAACAGCTCAGGGGACTTTGTCACAGAGAAAGCTTTTCTTGCAAAATAGGTGCACAGTATTTCATGCACATATATCTGACACAAGGTGGTTGTTTGATGCATCTTGCTTGGATCTAAGGGCCCTTTGAAAATCCAGCCCAGAGTGTTTTGCCAGTGCTCCAAAATGACAGCTTGCATGAGATGGATGAAGACAATCGCTTGCATTCAGATCAAAGAAAGGCAAGGTATCTCACATAGACATGTGATGACATGTTCAATATCAGACAAACCTTGTTTGATGAGGTGCAAAAGTTTTTGAAAGTATTTCTCACCAAAAAGCCATTCAAACATTGATGATAGTGAGACTGGCCCACATTGAGGATTGATGAACCATTCTCTAGCAAATTTACAAACAATAGCCACATTTGAACTGGCTAAGAGAAAAAAAATATTAATATGAAAAGCGTCTCTTACTACCACCTATTCTATCATTAGCAAACAGTAATGGATGACCTCTGTAACATTTCAAGGTGGAATGAAATGTGGGATCGCTTTTTTGCTTATTTCTTATTCAAGAGTAACTTTCATCCATAGAAAATAGTGGACATGTGTTCATACTATTTCTAGGGTTGCCACCTTTGGATGAGGCAAAAAACACATCCTAAGCTCGGCCTCTAGCCCCACCCCTTTTCATGACTCATCATGCATTGCTTCTCCTAGAAAGCCATTTGTTATATCAATAAAAGACAACACTTTAAGCAGCAGTTCAACAAAAATTTTAGGATACTGTACTGTACCTGTAAAAGTTACTTTCCTAGATTCTTCCTAGTTGTTTATTTACTGATGTATTTATTTATTGACATTTGTTTACTAGGTAAACATATAGATATAAAATAAATCTTATTTACAGATATGATTTGAGAGAAGGGAAATGCTGTAAATAGCATAAAACAGTAGACATGGTATATAATAATATATAATAAAGAACTTGTTTCCTATAATGTGTACTTTATTTCTTTTTATATGGCTTCATTTCCTTTTTATGTCCACAGTACTATTTCAAAGCCAAAGAAGTGAACATATTTTTTTCTTGATGAAAAAAATAATTTAAAACATTTAAAAATGCCCAAATTCTGTTACAGATGAAAATGTTTATCAGCAAATGAGAGTGGAAGACAGTTGGTTGTGTTACTGTTACAAAAGGTGGGAGCCACTTTGCTGCTATGCCAATTTAAGAGGCAGTGGAAAAGATTAGGTTAAGTAAGTGTTAATGGTGATAATGGCCATACTTTACACATCCAGGTTGACTGCTTTCACAAAGAAAAGGCTATATTCACAACAGAACTTGTTTATAACCTGAACTTGTAACTAAAACACTGAATGATATGACAAAATCTGTTTAAAAAGTATGTAAGCATTAAAAATGGTTCAAAAACCTGACCAGCACAGAACAAAACCGGATTACCTGATTGGGACCCTGATAACCTGATCACCAGGTAAAAAAAACTGACAGGTGACAACCTGAACTGTTTCTGAAAGATAAAATCAAACACTTTACCTCTTAGGTCTGTGTTAAACAACAAGGAGGCAGATGTTATCCCTCCTGAGATAGCCAGCTTGAATTTGTTTTAACAGATTCTAATCCAGGCAATGAAGCCATTTCAAACAGCCCTGAGACTAGATACAACAATGAAAAACATACCAAAAAAGAGCTCATTAAATAACTGAAGGACTCCATTATGTATCTGCCACTCCCACTCTCACTCCATGAAAATGTTGAAACAATAACTAGGGACAACAGTATTGTCATTTTGGTGAATGGTGTTTCAACAAAGTCCAAAACAATCTGGCATGCCGTTGTTAATTTACAGAAAGTAAAAAAAGCTCTACAGTATGTATAGCATACACGCCTATTGTATGATCATGGAAGCACTACTGAAGGAGAGATTGGTGGAACATCTGGTTATCAATGGACTACAGGACCCAAGGCAGCATGGTTTCACCAGGGGGAGGTCATGTCAGACCAACCTCTTTGAATTTTTTGACTGGGTGACTAGGGAGGTGGATCAGGGGAGGGCAGTGGACATGGCCTATCTGGACTTCAGCAAGGCCTTTGACACTGTGCCACATAGAAGACTATTACACAAACTGGGGAATATGGGTGTGGGCAGGACAGTAGTGTGGTGGGTAGGTAACTGGCTGGGTGGCAGGACACAGAGGGTGGTGGTAAATGGCTGTCACTCCACAGAGGGAAGAGTGACCAGTGGGGTACTACAGGGATCAGTGCTGGGACGGTCCTATTCAACATCTTCATCAGTGACATTGCTTGGGATCTAGGAGGCAGAATTTCACTGTTCGCTGATGACACAAAGCTTTGTAACAGAGTAGACATACCAGAGGGTGTAGACAGAATGAGAAGCGCCTGCAGAAACTTGAAGAATGGTCAGGGGTTTGGCAGTTGAAATTCAATGCAAAGAAGTGCAAGATAATGCATATGGGGCACAAAAACCCTGGCACAATATATCAGTTGGGGGGTGAGGATATAGCATGCACCAAGCAGGAAAGGGATCTTGGGGTTGTCATCTCTGATTACCTCAAGGTAGGGAAACAGTGTGACAAGGCAGCAGGTAAAGCAAATAGGATGCTGGGATGTATAGACAGGGGCATCACCAGCAGGAACAGGAGGTCATAATTCCGCTATACAAGACACTAGTGAGGCCCCCACCTGGAGTACAGTGTACAGTTCTGGAGACCATACCTATGTAAGGACATAGACAGGGTAGAGAAGGTTCAGAGGAGGGCAACAAAGATGGTGCATGGATTGCATCACAAGTCCTATGAAGACAGGTTGAAGGAACTGAACATGTACTCCCTGGAGGAGAGGAGGGAGAGAGGGGATATGATTGAGACATACAAGTATCTTACAGGGAGGAACAGGGTGCAGGAAAACACTATTTGTAAGTGAAAAAGATGTTCCAGAATTAGAGGGCATGGGATGAAGTTGGAGGGAGGACGATTCAGAGGAAACATGAGAAAGAATTTCTTCACAGAGCGAATTGGCGGACAAGTGGAACACCCTGCCAGAGGAAGTGGTGGGGGCTGAAACAATCACGGATTTAAGAATGCATGGGATAGACATAAAGGAATTCTAGAGGTCAGGGGTAAGGGGCAACAGACTTCTAGGAAAACAAACTGAACTTACAAGCTCAAATGGGCAGACTGGGTGGGCCATAGGCCCTTTTCTGCCGACACTGTCTATGTATCTATGTATCTATGTATCTATGAGGGTATAATTGTGGATCAGCATAGAAACATAGACTTTGATGGCAGATAAGGACCACTTGGCCCACCCAGTCTGCCCATTTCCCTACCTATTGGATAAACTGCAGATTCTAGTTAACCAACAGCCTACTTCCTGCAACCCCCCACTATAATTGCCTTATGTCTGTCCCATGCATGTTTGAATTCTCCCACTGTTTTAGACCCCACAACCTCTCCAGGAAGGCAGTTCCTTGCATCCACCACTCTCTCCATGAAAAATAATTTCCTCACATTACCCTTGAGCTGTCCTCCCTCTAACTTTAAATTGTGCCCCCTTGTTCTTACACATCTCTTTTTCTGAAAGATGCTACCCTCCTGGACTTTGCTGATTCCTTGAGGTATTTAAACATTTCTATCATGTCCCCCCATCCCTCCTTTCATCAAGGGTATACATATTAAGCTCTCTCAGTCTCTGTTCATATGGTTTCTGATGTAGACCCTGCACCATTTTAGTTGCCCTCCTCTGGACTGCTTCCATCCTGTCTATGTCCTTGCGTAGATGAGGTCTCCAAAACTGCACGCAGTACTCCAGATGGGGTCTCACCAACTGCACGTTTTTTTATAGCATGGTGACATTGACGCTGAGTTTGGAATACTAGACACTAAAAAAATTAATGATTGAGAAGGTCTCAGTGAATACTAATAAAAATGTGTATGAACAGTATGCAGTCCATCCACTGCAAGGCAAGGATTCAGTAATTGATAATATTGACTTGTACCAGATGAAGCAGGTTAAAGGGAGTCCTGTTAGTATTTGGTAGAGCACATTGGAAGCACAAAGTTTTCTTGATCTGTTTCTGCATGGCACTGGTGGTTCCCATGGATGAGTGTGAGAAACACAGTCCTGGAGCCGAGTACCAAACATCCAGAATGTGGCATTCTGATGGAAAGTTCAGACAAAAGATTCAATATTTATTTCACCTGTTGTGAGAGCTTGAGTTAAGCATAGTCCATTGCCCATACTCTGCAGATGACTACACGCTTGTATGGTATGACCCCTGCACAGTAGCTCCAAAAGTTACAATAAAAGGGTGAGACACTGCAGGTGAATCTGAACTCCATATTGATACCAAAGGCACTCTAAAGTTATGTGTATATAATTACTGGGTCTTGTTTTTTCACACAGGGAAACTGGGTTGTAATTTCTCCTTTATAACCATCTGGTTATAACAGTGAACATGCGTCCGGTTTCCCTAGCTCAGCACATGCACCAGCCATGATCTTTTTCTTCTTTGTGCCATCCCCCACCATCTGTGCATCAGCGCTGTATAGTTCGCTGACACTAGGAGGCAGCGGTAAATTCTTTTTTTTTTTAAACAAAAATATCACTGGCCATAAAAAATGTTTATTTTGGGTGTGAAATTAAAAAAAGTAAGCACTGCTTTTGTTCAGGAGCCACTACGGACTGTGTTGAAAACCCAATGGTCCATGACTCGACTCCTTAGAGATATCCATTTATTTTATATAATTGCTGTGGTGAAAAAAACAATCCCCAGCAATTATATAAAATAAAGAACAGGTACATAGAAACATAGAATTTGATGGCAGATAAGGACCACTTGGCCCACCTAGTTTGCCTATTTCCCTACCTAATGGATAAGCTGCAGATTCTAGTTAACCAACAGCCTACTTCCTCCTACCCCCCACTAGAATTGCTTTATATCTGTCCCATGCATTCTTGAGTTCCCCTGCTGTTTTTGACTCCACAACCTCCTCTGGAAGGCTGTTCCATGCATCTACAACCCTCTCCATGAAAAAATACTTCTTCACATTACCTCTGAGCCTTCCCCCTCTATCTTCAAATTGTGCCCCCTTGTTCTTGCACATACCTTTTTCTGAAATATGCTACCCTCTTAGACTTTGTTGATTCCCTTGAGATACTTGAAAGTTACTATCATGCCCCCCCCTTTCCTCGAGGCTATACATATTAAGCTCCTTTAGTCTTTCTTCATATGTCTTCTGATGCAGACCCTGCACTATTTTGGTTGCCGTCCTCTGGATAGCCTCTACCCTGTCTATGTCTTTGTGGAGATGGGGTCTCCAGAACTGCACAAAGTACTCCCAGATGTGGTCTCACCAACTGTCTGTACAGAGGGATAACAACTTCCTGTTTTCTATTGGTGATGCCTCTCCCTACCCATCCCAGTATTCCCCCAGCCCTCCTTACTGCATTCTCACATTGTTTTCCCACCTTTAGGTCATCTGATATAACCAATTACCCTCAGGTCCCTTTCCATTTTTATTGTTGTTGGTATCTCACCCCCTATTGTGTACACTTCTCCTGGGTTTCTATTTCCCAGGTACATTACATTGCACTTCTTTGCATTGAATCTAAGCTGCCATACATTTGACCATTCCTCCAACCTTGCCCAAGTCCCTTCTCATCCTTTCCACCCCACCTTGTGTATCACGCCTGTTGCAGATATTTGTGTCATCTGCAAAGAGACATACTTTTCCTTCCAGTCCCTCTGTAATGTCACTTATAAAGACATTAAAAATGACTGAACCCAGTACTGAACCCTGAGGTACCCCACTAATAACCCCCCTTTCTTCACTGTGAACTCCATTTACTATTACCCTCTGTGTGCTGTTGTCTAGCCAATGTTTTACTCAGGCTACCACCCTGGGACCCACTCCCAGGCTGGTTAATTTATTAATCTTTTGTGCAGGACTGTGTCAAATGCCTTGCTAAAGTCTAGGTAGGCCATGTCCATAGCCCCTTCCTGGTCTACTACTTTGGTCACCCTGTCAAAGAAATTGATTAGATTTGTCTGACATGATCCTTCTGTGAATCCATGCTGCCTTGGGTCCTGTGCCCCACTGGCCTCTAGGTACTAAATAATTCTTTCCTTCAGAAGTGATTCCATCATTTTCCCTACCACTGAGGTCAAACTGACAGGTCTGTAGTTTCCTACCTCTGTCTTGCTCTCACTTTTGTGAAGGGGAATCACATCTGCCCTCCTACAGTCCTCAGGTACCACACCATCCTCCCATGATTTGTTAAAAAAGGTAGTCAGTCGTGTTACTAGTTCTCACCTTAGTTCTTTTAGAATGTTGGGGTGAATCCCATCAGGCCCCATTGCTTTATCCACTTTCAGTTTTAGGAGTTCTTTCAGGACTCTTTCTTCTGTGAAAGGACTGCTATCAACCCCCCCTTTCTAGAGTGCTTCTATTGACTGGATTAGATACCTCCCCCTCCTCTTGCTTTGTGAATACTGAGCAGAAATATCCATTCAGTATCCCTGCTTTTTCACTGTCCCTCTCTGCCCAACCACCCTCCTCTTATTCAGCTTCAGTATCCCTCCCATAGTCTTTCTTTGCTCCCTAGCGTACCTATAAAAGATAGTTTCTCCCGTCTTAACTGAGTTGGCTATCTTTTCCTCGGTTTGAGCCTTTACTATTCTGACTGCCTTCCCTGCTTCCTTTTGCTTTAACTGGTACAGTTGTCTGTCCTGCTCCTTCTGTGTTTCCTTATACTTCCTGAATGTTATCTTTTTCTCCCTAACCTTCCCTGCAACTTCTTTTGAGAACCATAGTGTTTTTTTCTTTTGTTTTGATTTGTTTATTTGCTTCACACAAAGGCTTGTTGCCTCTGTGGTGGCAGTTTTGATGTTTCACCATTGTTGTTCCACCCCACCTTCTTGCCTGTTTGCTAATGCTTTTCTGAGGCACTCTGCCATTTTGACAAAATCAGCCCTCCTGAAGTCCAGTACCTTCACTTTTGTATGGCTTGACTCTACAACTAAGTTTATCGTGAACCACACTGTTTGATGGTCACTTGCTCCCAGATGGCTACTCACTTCTAGATCTGAGATCCTTTCTCCATCCCCATTTGAAAGTACCATGTCTAAGATTGCTCCCTCCCGAGTGGGTTCCAAAACTAGCTGTCTGAGGCATGACCCCTGTAGAGCATCGAGAATGGCCCTGCTCTTGGATGTGGCTACAGCAAAGGTGCTCCAGTTAACATCATTGGGGCCAGTCCTCTTCAACATCTTTATTAGTGACCTTGCAGATGGACTAGAGGGTAAGGCTTGTCTGTTTGCAGATGACACCAAGATCTGCAACAGATTAGATGATCCAGATGGGGTGGGCAGAATGAAAAGAGATCTGGATAAACTAGCAAAATGGTCAGAAGAGTGGCAACTGGGATTTAATGCAAAGAAGTGCAAGATCATGCACATAGGAAGAGAAACCCTGAAGCCACCTATAGGCTGGGAGGGAGTTGCTAGCAGTCACAAAGGAAGAAAGAGACTTGGGCATCATCATCACTGATGACCTGAAATCATCCAAGCAGACCTCTAAAGCATTAGGTAAGGCTAAGGGGGTGTTTGGGTGTATTAGTAGGGGTATCACAAGTCGTAAGAGGGAGGTAGTAATCCCTCTTTACAAGACACTTGTTAGGCCCCATCTGGAGTACTGCGTGCAGTATTGGAGGCCACACCTTCACAAGGACATTAACCAAATTGAGGCAGTCCAGAGAAGGGCAACCAAAATGGTGCAGGGACTGCATCAGAAGACATATGAGGACAGATTAACAGAGCTCAATATGTATACCCTTGAGCAAAGGAGGGAGAGAGGTGATATGATCGAGGCATTCAAACACCTTAAGGGAATTAACAAGGTGAAAGAGTCTAACATGTTTAAATATAAGAAAAATAGCAGGACAAGAGGACACAGCATGAGATTAGAGGGCGATTATGGGGAATGTGAGAATTCTTTTCACAGAAAGGGTGGTGGATGCATGGAATGACTTACCACAAGAAGTGGTGGCTATGAATACAGTGCAGGGCTTCAAACAGGCATGGGATAGGCATAAGGAAGCAATACAAATGACTATGAATAGATAGGCCACTGACAGAGCAAAGGCCAATGGCACATTTATAAGGTAGAAAAAAGAAATGGGCAGACTGGATGGGCCTTGCGGTCCTTATCTGCCGTTAACTTCTATGTTTCTATGTTTCTATCATCTGCTATATTCAGGTCCCCCATCAGCAATATATCCCCTTTCTCTGCCATCCTAAGGATGCATTCCATCATTTCCTTGTCCATTTCCTCCCCCTGAGATGGGGTCTGTATACAACCCCTATGTGGATTGTGGTGCCTTTTCCAGTCTCCAGGGTGACACACAGTGCCCCTTCTCCTCCCTGTTTACCCTTTAGTTCAGTTTCTTTGATCCCTTCCCTTACAGAGAGAGCTACTCCTCCTCCTCCTCTTCTACCCTCCCTATCCCTTCTGTAGATTGTGTACCCTGGTATGTTAACATCCCAGTCATGGATCTCTGGGTACCATGCTTCTGTGATCACCATGATATCCAGGCATCCCTCTTCCATCATGGCCACCAGTTCAGGGTGCTTGTTACCTAGACTATGGGCATTGGTACTCATTATCCTCCATTTTTTGATGGTCTTATTCCTTTTTGCCCCATCCCTGTCCTTACTACCTTTGTCTTTTTGTCCATTTACCCCTGCTCTTTGCCCAATCGACTGCTCTATCTTAGTGTTTACCTCACTAACTACTCTGATTTGTGGGGGAGGCTAGGATTTCCCTTCTCCTTTTCAGTGCATCTCCCCTTGGCTAGTTTAAATGCTTGCCAATGAAGCATTTAAACCTATCACCTAGGATCCTCATTCACCTCCTGGACAGATGCAGACCATCTTGCTAGTATAGGCTTATATCCCTCCATGTGGAGCCCCAGTCCCCAATGAAGCTGAAACTCTGAACTCTGCACCAGTTTTTCAGCCACTGACTACTGAATCCCATGGTATGGAGTAGGTGATCAAAACTTGGATTGTACACACACCTCAGTGTGGGATGCCTTAATAAACCTCTCAAGCTTCGCTCTCAGGGTTTATGTGGCATCTCAGACCACAGAGCGGGTTGGGGAGTGAAATCCTCATTATAACCACCTACCCATCCATTATTGTCTACGTTTCAAGACTATGGTGCAGTTCCTTGGATTGTTATCCTAAGTTGTGCAGAATACAGCTGGGAAGAATTGGCAGGCATTCTCAAGTGGGTAAATGCAGATGTAGATGGCTTAGCATCTATGACTGTCAGTGAGATATGCTCTCTAGACCCTGTATCCATTTCACAACACTTTCACCACCGATTTCATGCAGTGCTGAGATTCATTCTGTCAAAGAATAATCTATCTCTTGGTATTGTGAAACACTACTTTCGGAGAGTGGAATATCAGGCATGTAGGGCTCTTCATATTCACATGTTGCTGCATGTAAAGGATGCTCCCCACATTGGTGACAGTGAGGACTCAGATCCTCAGGTTTATCATACAGTACATTATGTGTCAGAGCCCTGACAAGTGTGACAGTCTAGCACTAAGAAAACTGGTGGAAGGATTCCAATTTCATTTGTGTTCCAACTACTGACTTAAAAAGGTGAAAAATCATGTCAATTGGTACACTAGGTGTCCCTTTGGATTTCCAAGATGTGTGTGTGTGTGAAAATGGCCATGTGAATGACTTGTTCTCTGCCCTGCAGCATCATCTGAAACCCAAATCCACAAAGAGAGTCTATGAGTTGCCCACAAAGGAAAATGAGGCATTCACAACTATTACAGTCCATCTTTGTTGTTGATGTGGCAGGCTAAAATTTATATGCAATTTGTTGCGGACAATTCCATGGTACTGGTATGGTGTGTGACCTCCTATATTACCAAGAATGAGCAAACCTGCTTGCAGGAGCTTTGGGCAGACTTGTGCAACAGCAGCAAAGCTATCTCGTCTTGGATGTGGTGACTGAGGTTATAACTCTGTCACACTGTAAATGTGGAGACTATGAAACCAGTGTCTGGTTGATCGGAACATGCCTGTATGGGAAATCCAAGTCAGTATGGTAATTGAATGTCAACTGCAAAGGAAACAGATGTCTTGTCCTCAGATCTCATGATCAGATTGAGGAGCTTGCAACAACCAGACAGTCTTCAATGAATATCTTGAGGAACAATTAACTGACACATACTATTTACAGCACCACAACACCATGGAGAACATGTGTCTCTTTGAAGTTGCACAACGGTACGACTACAGGTCTGGAGTTAAGTTGGGTCCTACAAGACGGATATAGCCGGTCATAGGCTTGCAAGGCAGTCTGGTGAAAAGGTGGATGAATTGGCTGATTGACCTTTGCAGGCTTAGTCTCAAAACCATAGAAAAAAGGGAGCATTACTATTTTGCTATACTGTAAAGTGTACGCGCTCATTGTTGGTGATGCAGTATAGGCATTCAGGATTTGTTGTTCATACAAAGAATCTACAATCAGCAGTAAAAGGGAAGGCTCATACTCCAAAGTTGTCAGTGCAAAATATTAGCCAACAAGTCAAATGTAAAAGTGCGAAAATATTTATTGCCACTTACGTCAATTCATATATCAAGAAAAGACCAGTCAAATATAAAGTGCCCCTCAGCCTGAAAAAGACAGCCAATGGGATTTTGGAGCCCGAAATGGCACTTTGTAAAGGGTACAATGAACAGAAAAAGTGCTGCTTAAATAGTATGAAAACATGATCTCATAACAGGTGTAATGAATATCCCCACCCTCAAGACAACCCTTAAAGACACACACTAAGCACTCTTAAAAACTATGAATGTAATCAGAGCAATGCCAATTGTCACCTGGACCCCCCAAAATCAGCCACACTCAATCCTTCATCTTGGTTTAACCACTGAACATTTTATTGGGTAGCTTAGTACACTATTTAATGCATTCACTAATGCAATTCTTTTAAATACATTTTCCATCCCACCACCACAATTCTTATACATTTCCATTTATACACAAACAAACACTGGGGTTGTCCCTTTATTTACATGACTGATTATTTCCATATTTTATTTTCATTGTCTTGGGTGTGCTAACCCAATGCCTCTTCATCCAGGATCTTTTATCTAGTTTCAGGTATCCCACTTGATCCCAAGCCCTGCCCCCCCAGGGTGACTGCCTCTTGGGGAACCCTCCCCTGCTCAGCCATATCTCATTCCGGCTGGGCCCCATTTTTTCCCATTAGCCACTTAGGCCGACCATTGTCAGCCCGAGGGCTTCCCCCCAATAAAACTAGGCAAATAGAACCCCTAGATCCTGACAAAACTCAATAGCTTCGCAAATGTCCATATTGAACACTGAATTCCCAACTACAGACATGTGTACCCCAATTGACCTGTACATACCTGGTGTATCATATGTGATTATACTAGGATGGTAAGAAGCTAGGGGGCTTGAGAGCCCATAAATGCTCCTATAGTAAGTAATATTTAATAGTGGTATTAGAAAGAATGTACCTATCCAATCTACACTTGAATGTTAATTTTGAATCACTAATGATGATATTCAATGGAAGTGCATTTCAGGGATTAATAACTCTCACTGTAAAAAACTATTTACGGGGCATAAGATTAAAACCCCTACCTTGCAACTGAAGGGGATGTCCCCTAATATTAAAAGCATTATTTTTAAAGTTCATACCCATGTTATACATGAGAAGAGGGTCCTGAACAACATCAAACATAAATAATAGGTCTCCCCTCACGCGTCAGGTGGATAGTGACATTAAATTCAGGGAAATAAGTCTTAGGTCATATGACATATCAGAATACGCTTTAATATGTTTGGTAAATTTTCTCTGGACCTTTTCAATTTGAAGAATGTCTTGCTTCTTAAAGGGACACCAAAACTGGGAGGTGTAATCCAAATGAGGACAAACATAAGAAATATACAGAGGCGTTGGAACTCTCTCATCTCGAGATTTGACATTCCTAAGAATGGACCACACAACATTAGTTTTTTGTATAGTTTTACTTATCTGCATTTTTGGTGAAAAATCATGTGCAATATAAACACCCAGATCTTTTTCCACTGTGTCTGATGTATAACCCTTCCCTCCCCGGATTGTCTGGCCCACACCTTCAGCTTCGTGTTGACCCTCTTATGAGCCCTTTCAATGGCAAGTGCTTCTTTTGCATGCCTCCAATTTCTCCTGGGAATGATCTCTGATCACCTCAGTTGTGCCTGCTGCCACCAGGACTTTATAATCTCAAAGACCATCAAAATCATATGCACCAAGGCCACCCATGTTTTTTTCCCCTAAGTCATTCCCCCCACATGTATAATGATTAGGTCCGGTGTGGGCCATGTCCCACTTTTTTAGTCGATAAACAGTAACAGTTGTCTTCAGCAGAGTCCCCTTTTCCCACACCATTTTATCAGTGTCTTGTCTGGGTCTTGTCCTAGTTGCTGTCCACCCTTAGTCATCAGCACCCACTGCTTTGCCCAGTGAATGAACGAATGTCCAATAAGCCACACCACCCTGCACTGTCTATTTCCTAGAAATAAAAATTAGACAATTAGATCTAATTTCCTGAAGTATCACTTATATGCCTGTGACTTCCACCTCCCAATCTGTTGTACAGTGGAGGGGAACCCCCCCAGCTGGCCCCCTCTGAGGCTGCTCCAATCCTAAAGGAATGTGATGCATAACACTTCGGATCCTCCCCTATGAAGGCGATACCCTTTTTCAGCACAGTGGTGACCTGAGGAGCAGTGACTGGATAACCATTCCTGTGCCGGGAAAACCTACCATCTTCATGTGGTCTTACCATCATGTATGCCTTGATAGTATCCACTATCACATGCCCTCCTTCCCCCTCCTGCTTCAAGACCACTCAAACCCCCTTCCCCCCAATCGGTCCTGGACCATCTGAGCCACAAGCAAACTGCTCCCTCTGACCAGGAGATGTCCTTATCATGAAGGCCTCCTAAAGTGTCACCTTTCTCCCTGGCCACCACTTAACTGACCTGGAAAACCCCCAGCTGCATGATGTGGAATACAGCTGCAAGCAGCTTGGCCTCATTCTCTGAAGAGCACACCCAGTACAGACTGCCCAACAGCCTGCTTAGCAAACCCCTGCAAATTGGTCTGCACCCATCCACTTGCTGCCCTTGCAGCCTCACCTACCCTTGCTGCATGTGATGGGCAGATGGAGCCCTGGTAGGTGTGCCCCGCCCTTGTAGTTGAAAAACCATGCCAATACCTGCCAGGTATATGCCGATGGTGGCGCCTGACATGTCCAATTCCCACCTGTACACCATATGCCTAATGATCTGAAACTTAGTAACTGGGCCACTTACCTCCAACCCCGCTCTCTCCCGGAACAACTGGAAGCTCCTCCATGCCATTCCTTAGGCCCTCAATGTGTTGGGAGCCCAGGCATTTGGGAAAAGGAGCTAGGCTCGGTCCATCCACTCTCCCAAAGGCAAGCAGGTACCAGCATTCTCCGTGCAGCAGCCCTTGGGGCCAGCAACTGAAACCTGTCCAACTGTAAAAGGGAGAGCCTGTCAGCTATATCATTCTTGATGTATTCCATGGGCTTTGCCCTGAAAGATGCGTTGAGCCTCAGCCTCTTCCACACTAAACTCCAGGCTACCCTCAGCACTGCCTCCATGTTCCCCTACTGCCTGTTGATGACTGACACCACTGCCAAATGATCATATCTAAACAACACATTTTGTTTCTGAAGGACTCTCCCCACACCACCATGGCCACCCAAATGGGAAATGCCTCCAGGAACATGATGTTCCTAGTCAGACCCAACTCGAACCAATGGTCCAGCCACCTTTCCAAGATCCTTAATACGCCCTCATGCCATATCTCTCTGCTGCATTTGTGTACAGTTCTATCTCATTATTTCCCTCCCACTGATCCTGCCAAAAAGTGACCCCTTTGTACCCCTCGAGGAATCCCTCCAAGGCTAGAAGGTCCTTCTGAACCCCTTTGCTGGTGTCGATCCAATGGTGAGGAAGCTTGGCCCTGCTGGTGGCACTGGCTAGCAGCCTCGTGAAGACCCAGTCTGGTGCCACAGCCTTGCAGGTGATGTTCATGTGTACCAGCACCTGCTGCACTATCATCAACTTGGACCCTCCACTTACCCTTTATCCCTTTGATGAGTTCTGAGAGATTGGCCATCTTAACGGCTGGAAGACAAAAACACTGCTGTTCAACATCCAGCTCAATACCCAGGAACTCAAGCTTCCTACTGGTGCCTCGGTCTTCTCTCCCATAAGTGGGACCCCCCAACTCTCTCCACATGGCCTCAATGCTCCTGAGAGTGAGAATGTTCAAGGTCTCCTCCTTTCACTCACCTATCAATAAAAAAATCATACAAATAGTGAACTACCGACCCCCTCTCATGCCAGACTGAAAAGGCTTATTGCAGCCAGGTGCTAAAAACCTCAAAAGTGATGCAAGCGAACAAACAACCCATGGGCCTGGCCTTGTCAAAGTAGAATCTCCCTTGAAATTGGAAACCGAGAAGCCCCCAGTCCTCTTGTCTCACCGACAGCAACCGGAAAGCTGCCTCAATGTCAGTTTTCATGAGCCAGACATCCTTTTTTGCCCTGATGGAGTCCACTGACTGGTCCAGTGTAGCATATAACACTGTGCTCCTCTCAGGTATGATGGAGTCATTTACAGAATCGCCCTCAGGGTACGATAAATGGTGAATGAGACATAATTCCCCAGGTGACTTTTTTGGGAATATGCCTAAAGGGGAAACCCTGAAACATTGAAAAGGAGGGGCATCAAATGGACCCAACACTCTGCTGGCCTCCTCCACCTTTCCAATCTTCCTCTCTACTATGTCCTTCTTTCCCTTAATGGATGCCAGATTCTTAGACCTCATATTTTTTCTAGCGCCCGTGAAGTACAAATTAAACCCACCTTCAAAACCCTCCCACAACATGTCCTTAGCCTTGTGATTGGGGTAAGTTTCAATTCAAACCTTTACAATGTCCACTTAAATGGGGGATGCCACCTTCTGGAAGGCATCCCCCAGGCACTTTATCTCCAGCGGATCCCCGCCTCCCTCCAAAACCTCCCCTCACATTCTGCCACCTGTAGTTGTGCCCCAGTCCACTTAAACCTCCTCTGCCCCCACCCTGCCCCCCAAAAGGCCTGTCCCTGTGCCAGTTTATCCCTTTTGTCCCCCTGCATCCTGCAATGGGTGACTGGGTGGTTTCCCCCGCACCTGGAACAGGCGTGCTTAAACTTGTAGGTGGACCATGTGCAATTGGCCTTGTTATAGGCCCAGCATGCCTTGGTCATTGAGGTCCCATTACCCTTATTTCCGTCTCTATTACTCCCACCCTCTGCCAACAGCATTCTTTTCCAAAGCTCAGATAAGGTGACATCCCACCTCATGTCACCGTGCGATGCTATCCTCTGCCTAAACTTCTCATCGTATATAAGCCAGCCATACCTGATCTTAACTCTGTAGGCATCCCTTATAATGACCAAATAGGTCAGCAATGGTACTGCCAGCTCTGGCTTCTTCAGAAGCATGATGGTGCTAAAATGCATGAACCTCTCCATCCATGCCCTGAAAGTCTTGCCCTTATAGCTGACCTCCTCGCTAGTCTTGCCAACAATAGCCAATGCCACTGCCATGTCTGAGTTGCCCATGGGCTCTTTCTGCTCATATTTTTTTGCAGTCTCCTTGTCTATCAGGGAAAACATACCTATATACTCCCATTTCCAAATCTTCTCATTTAGCGCCTGGGAAACATGATTTCCAAGTGTCATCCCCGGCTGTCATCTGTATCCTCCCCTTGTTTGCCCCTCCCCAGTTCCAGCCCCTTGCTGTCCTATGTCCTCTCCTTTCTTCTCTGCCTGCAATGCCTGCCATGCTTTGTCGACCTCTTCCCACCCTTTCTCACCTTTTTCATCCATCAAACCTACTAAGAAGTCCTTGAGACTACCTTCACCCGACAAGTCCACTGTTGGTCTGTTACCCACATCTGGCTGTGGTTCTCCCTTGTCACCTTCTTCTTAGGTAGCTCCTTCTGGGGTGGCAGCATCTTCCTCTTATCTGTGTGCCTCTCTTTCCCCTTTGCTTCTCCTGACTCCTTTATAATGACCTGGACCTGGTCCATAAGGTCAGCAGCCTTCTGTGACAACACCTTGCTGGTCTTGCATTTTTGGGGTCACTGCCTTCTTGGGAGCCATCCTGCAACTGTAGTAACATGCATCAGACCAATAGCTTGTACCCCCTCCTCAAGTTGCCCCCTGCTCCTTCCCCATCCCCACACCTTCTGGCCCGGCCCCCCCAAAAAAGTCTCTCCATCTATGGCCTCTCATCTTCTCTCTTTTGTTGGTCTGTTCTTATTTGTTTGTTTGTTTTTTAAATAGTTTTCTGCGCTCCTGTGCTCATTGACATTCCCTCCCCATATCAGTGGACAGATGCTGCCCCCAATGCAAGCCACAGGCCAAAACATGCACCCAAAGGGCCCATTGGGCAACAGATGCCCTAGAGTGTCCCCATCTTGCCCCATGCTTCCTGCTGATGTTGCCCCCCATTTCTCCCTTTGATCTACCTCTTTTTTCTTTTTTAATGTCCCTTTTAAGCTGCTTGTGTCCCTTATTACTGATGACCCTTGCCCATTCCCCAGTGCCACTGACCTGCCTGCTGCCCGTTCTATTCCCTATTGTTGCCACCATATCTATATAGTGTTTTTTCCTTTTTCTTTCTTTTTTTTTATTTGCCCAGCAATTTGCATTTTCCTAATGTGTCCCCTTGTTGGTAGGCCACCTCCAGCGGAATGCCTTTTCTCATGACCTCAGACACAAGGGATCAGGGTCACCTAAGATGGCAGCCATTCAAATCGGTAGCTCGCCAATGCAAAATGGTAGGCCTCCTCAGCACAGGAGAACACCATGAAACCATGTGAAAAGTCCCCCAAATTGAAACTTTTTTTGTGTGTGTGCCTGCATCCCACAGTGCACTGCCTGCTGTATCTGCCTAGAGCCCGTATCTGCCGCTTTCCTCCTAGCAAAAAGACCACAAGGGACCTTTACAGACAAGGGGGTAAGTCACCACAGCCCCCCAGGCTGAAAATCAGCTCCGTTGGCAGAGGATGGCCACCCAGGCCTCAGATCTGCTGCTTTCCCTAGTAAAATCCCTGTCCAGTAAGCCCCATGCCACGTGCCATGGTGATGTCCCTGGGCTCCCCTTTTTCTTCCTTCTTAAGTAAAAATCCCACAACAAAGCAGCTGTGCACCAAACCATTTGGAAACAGTGGTCTTTCTGTTGCCAAAAGTGGTGGCTTCCCCTTCTCAAAAGCTGTGTCCATCATTCTGAGCTCCAATCCCACACAGGGGAAGGAAGGAAGAAAACCATGCCATCCCTGAAGGAGAATCCCATGCACCCATGGCTACAGCCAAAAAATGACTGCCCAGATGGAGGCCTGCCTCCCTTAGGCCCATTGCCGTATAGCACTATGATTAGCAAAAAGGGGTTGGGAGCAGCTCATGAGCCGAGGGAAATCTGGCGCAACAACCAAAACAGGATGATGAAGCAAAATGCACCCCCAAATCCCTGTTCCCATTTTCCCAGTTGCTCCACAAGCAAGCACCAACAGCACCCATCATTCTTGTAGCCCAGAGACACCCCCACTGGCCAGAGGCCATGTGGACCTGGAGTGCCTAGGCCAAATGCATTTCTATGGCTGCCAAAGCCATCTCCGCTTACTAACACAAACACTGACTGTCTTCGGGTGGAGGGGTCTTGTTTACTGTCACACTGTTCAGTAGCCTGAATTTGGTACAGGTGGTTTGAGAAACATACTAGAGTGGGTCCGACTGATGTGGCACCACGTGGTGAGATTAATTCTTGGAGCTGACCCAACCAGGCCCTGGCACCCCTTCAAATAAACCAGTGGCCACGTCATGCTTCCAACCAGAAAAGAGATGCCTAACAAAACTTCCATAAAATTCCCATCCCTTTGCCAATGACAAACTTTCCTTTTACTTTGCCCTCATACAAATCTGAATGATACCGTACCACGGGAACAAAACCTCAGGCCCTCACAACCTCTCTAGGCACCAGTATATATCGAATTAATTACATACAAACTCGGCTGAAAACAGCATAAACAATTAGCATCCTTATGATTTTAAGCACTAATGTTAGAGAACAAAGGCCCCAAATACACTGAGTCAAGCATGGCCTCAGTTGGTGGCCTGGGCCTACCACACTTACCTCGCCAAGTCAAGTTTACCCAACAAAAGTAGCCATAGTCTGTGCAACTGTAGAGCAGTAACTCCTGAAAAACAGCTGCAGAAAAGAGGGAGATCCCTCTCTCTGTAGCCCCTTATCTACCCTGTTTTGCCACATCCCCTGCCTAACCTACCACCCAATGCCCCTTTGCCAGCTGAGCTCACCTAGCCTAGGATCACCCCCTTTTCATTACCTCACTTTCCTGTGACATCATCATCACACCAAAGTGTCAGAACCTCTCCCCTACCCCCCCACCTCTCCTTTCTGTTTGCTATACCTTGCAGCTCCTAGGCCACCACTCCCCCCCCCATCTAGCTCCCTGGCATGCTAATCCCAGGGGGCCAGTGATAACTTACACTGCCCTTGAATAGGGCAAATCCTTATGTTACATAAATATGACATAAAATATAAATATAGCATAGAAACAATGGCATATAAACACTACCCTGCAGCCAAAAGACATATATATATATATATATATATATATATATATATATGTTATACTGCCACGGTAGTGCAGTATTATTAGGGTTGAGTAAGCACTTTAATGTTAAACCCCAAAATGTGCACGTTAATAACTTTGTCACTGTACAATGGATTTGTCTGAAATTTTGTATGTGCGGTCTGGTTGTGTCACAATCGGAGGAGCACTTGCAGAGCTGCAGAACACCAAAAAATGCAAAAAAACAGACTTTTTGTGCATTTCTTTGCTTGCGCTTACAGCCCATATGATTTCTCTGTTTGGTCTGACTTCTTCAGGGAACATGCAGTCACTGATGTGCCTTTAGAAGATTTGGTGAAAAAATATTAAACCGTTCAAAAGTTATGAAAAAAAACAAGTTTCCCATTATAGTCAATTGGAAAAAAATGTATGTGTCTCATGAAAGCTGCACCAGTACATTTTACTTTCACAAATGGCCCTTTTACTTTCGTGCTGCGGCCATCTTATTTTCAGTTAATGAGAAGGAAAAATGCCTGGAGTTTAAATTTGGGACTCCCTAGGTAAACACTGACTGTTGTGTTTACCTAGTTGGGTCCTGAGGATGCCTGCCCTATCTTTATTTTTGGGTAACCCCCAACCCCCCCTAGAAATGCCATTTTAAAACTCAGAGCCCCAGTACTTTCGAAAATTGTGGCAGAAACTGCCACAACACTTTTGCAAACACAAACGTTTTGTGCTGTTTTGTGCGAAACTGTCACAGTTTGCGAAATTACAGTGGCGTCCCCTAGGATGAAACGCAATTCTGCAGCATTTTGTAGCACTCTGCAGTATGCTGTAGCAGACCTACTGAATAAAGCAATGTAATTTCAGTGGTAACTAATCCCCTTTGTCATTCAGGAAAATGTGACCCTGCCAGGATAAAGTGAATGCCACAGTTCCCTGCATGACAAAGGGGACTAATTGCCATTGAAATGACATTGCTTTATTCAGTAGGTCTGCTGCAGCATACTGCAGAGTGTGTTAAAAGTGTATTTCATCCTGGTGGATGCCACTGTACTTTGCCACAAAAATACAAATATTTGCCATCCTCCTGCAACAAAACAGTTGAGGCTCTTGGGGCGAAATTGGCAGGGTGGCAAGCACTGATCCCACAGATGTGCCTTTTGGTGGTTTGGCATCAAAACATTCAATGTGCCCAAAGTTACAGCACTCCAAAGTTGAGACATTTCCCATATGATAACATTGTGGAACCTGTGATGCCTTTCGGCACCTGTATCTTGAAAATGAAGCGAGATATGGATTTTTCATACCTCAATCTGCAAAACAAGTTTGAAAATCATAGATTACACAAACAGTGGATTTTTTTTCCTACTTGCTACAGTTACAGAGACATTGGTAAAAAAGTGTCACAAGGGTTCTGGGGTACCTTTTCAGGACATTTCAGTGCCCATATCTTGTAAACAATGTGAGATACAGATTTCATTGGCATATCTCACGTGGAGGTTTCACTGTCATGATTGCAGTGACACTTGAATTTTTTTCATAGCTGCTATGGTTGCTGAGATATTGGCAGATTAGTGTTGTAAGGGTTCCTTGCCTTATAGGGCTGCTGTATGGCTCTGTAGTTACATGTAAATGGGAGCCCAGGGCCCATGCTCCCCCATACACATACCATTATGCAAAAAATGGGCAATGTGAAAGAAGCACAGGTCCCGGAGGGCTCGCACTCCCACTAACACATACCAGATACCAGTTACATTACACTTTCTCAAAAAGAAGAGAAATTCATTGTAAAACATACTCTATTAATGCATCAGTTAGGGTTGATACCACAGCAACAAAAGCATGGAAATATGGTGTTAGGGTTACCACCTAACACTCCACCCACCCTCCACACACCAACAGATGTCGGAGTGTGCCATGGGGTCATCAGGCCTAACTCTCACCCCATTCTCCTGCACTGTAGCATGTCAGCTTGCTTACACATGGAATGGGGTGAGAGTAGGGCCTGACAACTCTGTAGCACACTCCAATGTCTGTTGGTGTGTGGAGGGGGGATGGGAGTGATGTCGTAGGGGTGGTAACCTTAACACATTTCCATGCTTTTGTTGCTGTGGTATCAACCCTAACTGATGCATTAATGGAGTTTTTTTTGCAATGACTATATATATATATATATATATATGCTTCTTATATAATCTAACAGGAAGCATAGTAGTGGGATTTGAACAAAATCACAAGTCCATTTTGATAGAAAAGACTGATGTCCAATATAGCAGTATAGCAAGAGGCTCAGTAGTGGGACTCAAACAAAAATTTATTTTTTTCCCATGCTTCACATCTTTTCATGTAGGTCAATCCCCAGGCTGCTGATAGTTGGCTCTTCACAAACATAGGTATACAATTCATTAACACTACTGGTGACTGCTAAAAAAAGAACAGAGAAAGAAATATTAGTATTAGACTATTCACAGCATTGCAACAAAAGCATAATGTTACTTAAAATACGGGACCGGAATTGCTAATATTGAACTATGCATAATATTACATGGAAGGCATAGTATCACTATAGGAAGGGGAGCAATTCAAATCAATCACTTAGACCTGGTATTTTTAAACTGCCATGTTGAAACATCCAGAAGGCTTCCCACCTTAACAAAGTGGCCTCAAGATCACCCCCACGTATTCACAGAGTTATTTGCTCAATTCCATGGAAACACCACCTATGTTCATTTTTACTCAAACTTTGACTTACATGAGCTGCTAAAACATTATCATTCATCTTATTATCTATGTCACTCAAATGTTCCCCCAGATATAGTTTCAATGATCTGGTAGTTTTTCCAACATATTTTGCCCCACGCTTGCATTCAGCTCTATAGATAACACTCACAGTATCACAGGTAAGCAGCTGGTTGATATTAAATATCTGTCCTGAATATTATTACTAAACGTTTTGCATTTTTTGATACTGGATAAGAACTTACATTTACCACAAGGGGCACTGCCATAGACCTGCCCACCTGTCTGACACCCTGCTGCTGGAAGTGGCTGTAGAGAGCTGACCAGTATATCCTCCAAATTTTTTGCTCTTTTATAAACAAAATTGGGCTGCTCCTTAGTGAACTGGGAATATACAGGATCAGCTTGCACAATATACCATTTTTTTTTGAATGACATACCTTGCTTCCTTACATCTCTTTTTATAGGTTGTGATGTATTTTTAGGACTCATTCACTTCAGATATTGATGTTCTCTCTTTTGGCACCAATAACGCACTCCTATCTTGTGATGCGGCCTAGTCTGTAGCCCCAACAATGTCAGACTCTGGACAACCTCTTCCTCTGAAACGTAGAGATGTTTTGGTAGCCTATCCACATATACTTGGTCACTACTAAAATGTCTGCATACCAAATGTGCTGGGTGACTTAATAACTGTAAAACAAATTTTGTATTAGTTTCCTTCCGATATACATCAGTACATATTGCCTCTTCTGCATCTTTCTGAATCAGTAAATCCAAATAGTTGATAATTTCTTGACTATATTTAATTGAAAAATACAAAAATGGATTAGAATGATGCAAATAATCTACAAAGTCATCAAACTGTGTCTCAGTCTCTTCCATATTATGATCAAATCTTCAGTGTATCACCTGTACAAATCAATCAGGTCATAGTATGGATTCAAGTTAGGGTCTTGAATAGTCATGAGCTCCCAAAGCCCCAGATATAAATTCACATAACTTGGAGCAAAGGCCGCTCCCGTGGTAGTACCAGTTAATTGTAAAAAGTGCTTACCCACAAAATAAAATTATTTTTTTAAGATTAATTCACAGCACTTAATAAAAAACCTGATAAACTAGACATCTAATTCCTTGGTTTGTTCCAGAAAAAAATGCCACAGCTTCCAAGTCACCCTTGTGTGGAATATTCATATAGAGGAATTCCACATTGAGAGTGACAAGGGAAGAATGAGAATCAAAGCTTTTGTTCTCAAGTAGATGTAGAATATCAGTGGAATCATGCACAAAAGAAGGGAGTCTCACTATCAAAGCATTCAAGAATGAATCAACATATTTCAAATTGGTTCAGTCAGACTCCCAATACTTGCAACGATCAGATTACCAGGAGGATCCACTAAGTTTCTATGTATTTTTGGTAGCATATGGATCATTGCAAGTACTGGGTGCTATACAGTAAAACATTTTTTAACTCCATCACTGATTAAACCTCTATCACAGGCCAGTGCCAAAAAGTCATCCATTCTTTCTTTAAATTCCTGTGTGGGGTTTGAAGGGAGAACTTTACAGAGCTGGCTATTACCAAGATGTCTCCAGACCTCACTTTCATACTTACTGGTGTCTAAAACAATCACCCCACCCCCCTTGTCTGCCTTTTTGATTGTAATCTCTTTATTAGATCTTAAAAACAAATGTTAACAAAAGCTTTTTTTTTCTGCAGAACCCCTAATCAGACATTTGTAAATCATAGGGAGAAATTATGCGTTTTTGTGCCATTTTCTATTACAAATTGAGATAGATGCCAGGCTGATGGGCATCATCTTGCCCTTAGATGGAATTGGCATCCTTTGTTTGTTGTATGTTATCTTTTTATCCCCCCATGCCCCCCAGCCTGCCACTCCTTCTAGTGGCTCAGTGTCACTGCTGCCTGCCAGTTAACCACCGCTGCTGATTCCCACCACCTGTGTCCCCAATCTTACCTGGATCCTGAAGGCTTCCTGCTTATCCCTGCTGGGGCACCCTTCCACCAGAGGGTGCAAGGGAAGTGCGTAGCAGACTCAAAGGTCCTTTAGGGTGACAGGTGCGGGAGGGACAGGAACAGTGTGCTGTGGGGACTGTGGGATGGGAGGACATGACTGCCATCAACCGGCATGGCTGAGTCAGGTGATTTTCCAGTTTCCAGCCAACCCACCTCCCCGTATGCATCCTAGGGGTGGGAGCATTCAGCAGCGTGTTGTCACCCACACCAAGAACACCTCTACTAAGCCACCACCAGAAGTTACTATGAGAGCTGCATGTAGCAACCCCCCATCCCAGGAGAGAAGCATCCAAAGGAGCCTTGTGACTCCCTCCCTGCCTGCCTCCACTCCTGACATCTGGTCTTGGGGCACAAACCCAGATTGCCAGCATGCTAAAGCGATGCCCCATTGATTGACTTCAATGAGCAAGTGGAAACTGGTGTGTTGATGCAGAAAAAAAGAAGTCTAGCATGATTATATAATCTCATATGTCACTTGATACAATCCAATCTGAGCCTATGTAAAAGAAAGCCACTATGTGATATTTATTTATCAAGTCACCTAGCCTCCCAGTTCCTTAGGTACATAAGGCTGTAATACAAGTAGATGGATAATGAGAGGTTCTGGTAATATCTGGGGTGCTGTAAGTTTAAAACTTCCTTGAGTCGGAGGGGTGTGGTCTCAACATGCCCAGTAATGGCCACTTAGTCCACTAGCTTCGCTCCTGACTTGGGCTAAAACCAGAGTAAATCTGTATTTTTACTGCAGACTGTGCACCAAATGGTACCAGGGTGAGTCATGACCACAGCTTCCAGAAATAAACTGGAAAAAAAACCACTGCCCTCATACTGAAGGGGTCCGGTATATAGCCATTCAGTTTCATGGCCCTGTCATGAGGGGGGCTCATTTCAAGCTGGGAGCTGTACTTCCTGCAACATGGCAGACAGATTGGATTGGAGCACCAGAAAGGAGGAGTGCAACAGCCAGCAAATGAATGTTTAATGGACACCGCAGGACAGGAATTGTAACCACTTAAAACCTCTCCTGATAAGGCGAAGGGTGATCCACCAAACAGTCAAACAAAACCATATTGAGAGAAATAGAACTCTCACCTGCATGGACCTATGGGATCATGGAACTGGCGGATGATACTCTGGCCATGGTGGCTGTGGCTGCAGTTCCCACCTCAATGACCAGTTGGGCTATATTACAAGGATGTTGGAGGCTCTGGTAGTGGACATGGCTGATGTTAAGGTAGCCCTGGTGGGCATCATGGAGGATGTCAGGGTCCTCCAAAACAAGGTCAACATGGAGCAGTGGACTGATATGCAGGAGACCCACCATAAAATCATGGCAAGGATGGAGGATCATGATGCACGGCTGCAGAAGATCTGGGAAAGAGCTGAGCTGGTAGAACATTGGCCACCACAACAATATGAGGATCTTGGGCATCCCCGAAGGTATGGAGGGGGGAAATATGGAGGATTTCCTAAATTACTTTCTGCCCAGGCTGTTGGACAATCAATGGAGGGAACCTATGGGGATAGAAATGGCTCACAGGACCAGCATTAAGGCTGCAGCACCAGGGAACATGCCAAGGCTTATTATAGACTATTTTTTACATTATTCCACTAAAGAATGGGCACTGCATGTGGGCAGAGACCTGGGTGAGTTAATCTTTAGAGACGCAAGAATTTCTTTCTTTTGGGACTTCTTTCATGAGGTAGCGATGAGGAACAAGGGCTTTTTGCAGTTGAAGAAAGATTTTAGGGCAGCTGATTTTAAGTATGGTTTCAAGGGGCTGAATGGACTGTGGGTGGCTAAAGACGGCAAGGAGATGGTTTCTCCCCACAGGACATTGGTGGATTGTGAAATGCTGACCTAATATCAGACTGGGGACTACAAGTCCCAGAAAGCTCTGATTCCCACATGATGGAAGGGAGGCACAAAGGAACCAAGGTATGAGGAACAAGAGCTCAGAGGACTGTAAATAAAGAGATGCTGAAAGATCCAAAAATGGCGACACCCATAGCAGCACCAAAAATGGTAGGCGCTAACTTCCTGAATAAAGAAAAACAGAGTGCAATGCAGGTACAAGTCCCCATGGATTTACCAGAAGAACACAAAGACACCCAATAGCCCCAACTGCAAAGATCCAGACAATGGTCCATTAGTAGAACTAGGAGAGAAAGGAGATTGGGGAGCCCTAAAGCATCCCCTCCAGCCAAATACTGACGGGATGATTCCAGCAGTGAGGATTAAGTCACCACAAGTCAGACTACAGGATCCGAACAGCTGCAGCAAGGGGCCACCAAGCTAGACTGGGCAGATGCAGCAGAAGACTTTCTAGAAGATCAGATTGTCCACTCGGACCCAACACAGGAATTACTAAGACTGGTGGCCCATTCATTTGCAGAAGTGATGGCATCGGGAAAAGGATGAAAGCAAGATGGACTGGTTGGATCATTATAACTTGGTAAGAGTAAGCCACTGAGGTGACAGTGAGCAGACCTAAACCAGGAATCATTGGATGGCATCACAGCATGTGCTTTGTATGCATAAGGTGGACTGTAGTTTATAAGGGAGGGAAGATAAAGTTACGGTGAACAGTTCATTAAATTTATAGATATTTTGTAAGGTGTTCAAAAACAGTTAACATGAGTTGCTGTTGGTAAAAGTTAACAAAGGGTAGAGGGCTACATGTTGGAGAAGGAAATCTTGAGGGGGTAGATGAGGTGACATCACAGATAGGAAGCTGGGAGGGTATATCTGGGGAGGAGCCTCAGGATGACACTAATGGTGAACTGGCCACCCTTACTCAGAGCTGTGACTCGGGATGCATGTTATCCCAGCCACACCTCACCCCTTATCTGTTTCCCCACATACAGGCTAAGTGGGGACAGAGGCACTATCACAAATGAAGTATGGGGGCAAGGCAGAATGGCACTAAGTGTAAACTCACAAGTGAAGAAAACATTCATGGGATAGCCCCCCTCCCATTAATAGGATAACTGCCAATGCAGTAAGCATAGGGGATAGTGGGAATAGGGGAGGGATGGACACCCCCCAGGAACTGAAGCAAGGCAAGAAGCTGCACCGACTTGGACTATGAAATGGCAGGAGGGCAGCTCAGGCCCCCCCTCAGACACTGGGGACTGGGCCATAGAAATCTGAGGAGAACACCAAAGTACTGAAGGGACACCTGGGGAACCAGAAACTATATAGAGAGGACCGTAGGTATTACAGAGAGTAAATGTTCGATAACAGAATCACTGAGCAGGAGCGGTAAGGGAATTAACTTACCCACACTACTTGTTGGTATTGAGGTGACAGAACTGGGGTAAAGGGTATACACCTACCCCTTTTGTTTATATCTAGGGTACTTTAGTGAGTACACAAGGTAATTTTTCTAATAGCAGGACAGACAAAGGCTACTATATAGCACAAATCAGAGATACCTATGAAGGTACCTAGACAGTAAGGGGTACATAAGGGTGTCTGGAGTAGAGGAGAAAGGGGAGGATAAACCATCATATCATCAGACAAAGGCAGGATTAGCAGTGCCACACTGTACGTGTGTATACTAAAACTTGCAAGATCAATTTGTGTGGGCTGCTCCTGTTGGGCTGTGTTCTTGTATGTTACAGTCATATCGTCCAAGTATAACATAGACCATAAATCAGACCACCTGGACAGGAAAGTGCTTCGCTTCCAGGAAGAGGGAAGCAGGACTACCCCAGGACCTGAGGACAGGGAGGAGCACCTACAGTGGTAAGTGGCACATGGATATAGTCCAGTAACATGGCCTCCATGCACAGGGAGAAGGTGATGAGGTGTGTCTCTTGGAATTTCAAGGGACTGAATCACCTGGTTAAAAGAACCAAAGTATTGCAACATCTTAAATTTCTGAAAACTGATGTGGCTTTACTCCAGAAGACTCACGTCACAGCCAGGACAGTCCTATGGCTTAAGAAGACATTGGTGGGGAAAGTGCTGCACAGCTCTGCCACATCCAGATCTAAGGGGTGGCAATCCTAGTGTATAAGACATGTCAATAGGTAGTCAAATTGTCCAAAATGGATAAACAGGGGTGCTGGCTAATAGTCCATTTCACCTTTCCTGGGGGATGGTAGTTGTGGCCAATGTGTATGGCCCCAACAAAGATGAGCCCAATTTTTTCATACAGGTTAGCCAGGCGATTGCAAAAGCCAGAGGCAATGAGCAAGACATACCAGTACTGGTAGGGGAGATTTTAATCTAGACCAAGACATTTTTCTGGACAAATCACAACTCACCCAGGACTCACACATGAGATCCTGAGATGCACTGAACCTCCTACAGGAGGAATGGGGTATGAGGGATCCTTGGCGGGAAGATAACCTCAATGGAAGGGATTATACCTACTACTATGCAGTCCACGGATCGCATGGCAGGATTAACGTTTGTCTGACCAACAAGAGGCATCCCAGGGCACAGAAGAGGAAATAATAGAGCCTGTGGTCATATTTGATCATGCGCCTGTCTCCCTGCTTTTCATTCACCCAGGAATGCAACCAATGTCCATTAGGTGGAGGTGTAACCCCCTCCTATTGTAGGACCCTGAGTTTGCTAAATGGCTTAAATCTCAAGCTAAGACATATTTTGAAATTAATGCCAATGGGGAGGATGGGGCAAGCATGGTGTGGGAGGCCTTTAGAGCTTATCTGAGAGGCTGCATAATCTCCTACACAGCTGCACACAATAGGAAATGAAGGGAGGAACTGGAACAGCTGAAGAGGAAATTGACATAGAGGGCAAATTCAGAGAAACCCCTTCACCATCTGGTGACTTGGTGGCTAAAATCACTGAGTTAAATATAAAATAAACATCATTCTGCAGAGGAAGGTGGAATGGCAGCTCCTCCAGTCCAAGCATAGATTCTGGGAGGCAGGGGACAAGGGAGAGAACTTGATGGCTTACCAACTATGAAAACAAAAAGCCAATTCCCAGATACATGCCCTAATGGCTTAGAATGGGGAAACAGTAACCAAAGCAAAGGATATAAATAGAGTAATACAACAATATTATCAGGCTCTGTACTCTTCCATCAAGCCCCCTATGACTGGGGAACCAGAGGAGGAGAAAATGATCTTCTTGCAGTCCCTTCAGCTTCCTCGGCTGTCCCAGGAACAGATAGAAGACCTAGACAGGCCCATCTCTCAGCAAGAAGTACACCAGGTGCTAGATAGGCTAGCAAAGGGAAAAGCCCCAGGCCCTGATGTTATGTTGGTGGATCAATACCAAGAAATAACAGAAGAAATTACCCTACCACTTTGTAAAGCTCTGGGGGGGGGGGCAAGGCCAAGCGAATGCTACCCCTCACTATGAGAGAGGCCATAATAACACTGCTGCCCAAGAAATTGACAGATCCACTTGACTGTGTGAATTTCTGGCCTGTATCCCTCATCTCAGTGGACACAAAAGTTCTGGACAAAGTTTTAGCAACAAGGCTAGAGGGGGTTCTACCATCTATTATACATGCCTCACAGGTTGGCTTCAGAAAAAGGCAAGAAAGGGTTGGACACCATTCCTACAGTCCTAAACCTCAAATAGTGGGTGATGATATCCCCCAAGCCCAAGCCCATGGCATCACTGGAGGTTGACTTCTGCAAGGCTTTTGACTCAGTGGAATGGGGGTACCTGCGTACAACACTGAGTGCATATGGGTTTTGCAAATACATCATGAACTGGGTCATGACACTATACAACTCCCAAACAGCCGCATTGCTTACTAGCTGGAATGTTTACCAACAATTCCTGCTGCAAAAAGGGACAAGGAAGGTGTGCCCTCTGTCTCTCTTGCTATTCCCAATAGCTTTGGACCCACTTGCCAGGAAGCTAGTCAGCATGAAGGAAGTCAAGGGTATAGAGGTGAGAAGAAAACAGTATCTGATAAACTTGTACCTGGATGATATTCTCCTGATGATGAAGAATCCTGAGGTAACACTGCCCCACGTAGTCCAGATACTGTAGGACTATGCAGAGATCTTGGGGCTGAGGGTGAACAAGGAAAAGACCATCTTGGTGCCATTCAACATCCCCTGCATGAAGATTGACCAATAGGGTCTGCAGGTAGCATAGGACCCTGGGAGATTCGCGTACCTAGAAATGAGACTATCGGCCAAGTGGAGACAGCTTATAAGAGATAGTTAAGGCCCGGTTCTAGGTACAATAGAAGCTGGCCTGAGAGGATGGCAAAAAAATGCAGCTGTACTTCAAGGGTAAGATAGAAGCACTGCAGATGTTCACACTGCCAAAGGTAATATATACTGTATATATATATATATATATATATATTCTGCAACCTACCTGTGGGAACACCACCCAGAATGTTCAAAGCCCTGGACAAGATAGTCGCAAACCTATTGTGGGAAGGTAAATCCCCCAGATTCATAGAACAAAACTGAGAGCTCACTGGCAGAAAGGAGGGTTAGGTCTCCCATGGTTCTATGGCTATCTTATGGCATATAGAATGGCACAAGCCTCAAGATGGCTCCTGCCAGACATGGGTTCAAAGCCAGCATGGGTACAACTGGAGCAGGATCTAGTGCCCAATCAATGGCTGGGGTCATTAATGGAGAGGAAAAGATACTCAGAGGCCATGGGGTCACCAGTGATGTAGGAAACTTGTGGAGTATGGCAGAAGGGGATGGCAACCACTAAGACACCTAAGGAGGGCCAAGGGACACCACTGAGGTACACATGCCTCTGGGGAAACCCTGACATACAAATAGAAAACTGCAGCATCTGCTGGGGGGAATGGGCAGAGAAAGGGATCCATAATATACAGTAGCTGACCTCTGGGAAGAGAATTCAGAAGAGCTGCTGACATTTCCACATTCAGGTACGGGCACTGCCAGGCTTCCGGGGTCCCTTTCAACTAGAATATTCCATGTGAAAGGTGCCTTCTCCATACTGGGAGTCTATTGGTCCCTCAGTACAGAGGAGCACTGCCATTGGTTCTGTTCAGCCAGTGCCTAAGCTCTCCCCGGACTTCTTACTTTTAGCAATTTGGGCAAAAGTCAAACTGAGTTTTACTGTAGATAGCATTATTGCATTTAGTATTATTGTGTCTTGTGCATTTTACAACTAGTGCCAGATTGTAAGAACAGTGAGTTTTACCCTGTCTCAGCCAGTCATTTCGTTCACACCCAGCGAACTCAGATGTCTTGGCTAATTGTCTTGGCTTGTCTCTCTGACCTGTCCCTTATCCCGACCAGTGTCAAACTAATCATAAACCCTCTCTGTTCCCTCTTATTCAGATTACCACATTTCAGCAGCAGTGGGCTTGGCCGCAGCCTAGCCCTGTAGCAGCCCACCCGCCTCCTCATGAGGGTCGGATGAGAATCTTCACAGCCACCAGCCCTTCTCAGCCGCCTCATTCAGGTGCGGACACTGCCAGGCTTCCGGGCTTCCTCTTAACTTTGATTTTCTCCCCCCTCCTCCACCCCCAACACTCATTAAATATAGTTAAACTCCTCCCACTCTATATAATCCCTTCTCATTAGCTGCTACCCAACAGTACTCTAGGTAAGCTTCCTCTCATTCTTTATCCTTAACCCTTTTCTCTGCATCCACTGTTCCTACAACAACTATTGCTTTCAACCTTTTCTCCTTATTTTATCACATTTATCAACAGCTCTTTTTTTTCCTTTGCAGCTCTGCAGACTATAACAGCACCATAGGCGAAACGCTAGCAGTCTCTAGTCCCACCCAATCAAAGGCACACCCCTGCAGTTACTCATACACACTGCTTCATCACCTCCCCTACTGCAGTTCATTTTAAACTCCACTCCAGGTCTACAATCACTCCCCATTTTCAGCTGCTCTGCGTACTTACCCAAGTGAAAGCCATCAAACCACTCAGCAGATATGCTTCACGTATTGCATCTCCTCTTCCTGTGCTCCGTCTATCTCTTTCTCTCCTCCTACCCTTCCCCTCAGCCACCCCATGGATGCCTTTACCCCAACCACCCACCGGCTGCTTCTGCTCCCCCCCTAAAATACCATCTCATGCCATCCTCACCTATGCTAATATCACCTACCATGCCATCTTTACATATGCTATCTCCAAATATCCTCCAAGCCCATATAAGCAGCTGCGTCACTCTAATTCACTGCTCCAGGTGCAAATCCTACACCCTCAATACTACCAAAGTTTGTAAGTGTCACGGTTATTTTCTCTGTGCTCTTTCTATTATTGCTTATTGCTGGTGAAATCAAAAGGAACCCTGTCCCGCCTGCGTCTGCACAACTTCCATCCTCCCATTAAGGCCTAAAAAATTATGCACATCAACATAAGGAGTCTCCTCCTTAAATTGGACCTCTTAAAATGCTGGATAACCCAAAACACACCTAACATACTATGCCTATCAGAAACATGGCTATCTGCCAAAACCCCTAACTCATCTGTCTCCTTCCCAGGCTACCAAATCATCAGACAGGACCAAGGCAAGAGAGGAGGTGATGTTGCCATAATCTATATAAGAGTACCTCTCTTACTTGTTAATGAAAAAGGAATCCCACCTTGGTGCCCACGAATTGATTCTAACCAAATTATCCCTAGCCCACACTCTCCCCACCTTCATTGGTGTAGTCTATGCTTCTCCTCAGCTCAGTCAAGATGCTCTTGCTGCATGTATCTCAGATCTCCAGCCAGTAGCACACTCTGGAGAACTAATATTACTTGGGGACAATAACCTTGACTGGCTGTCCCCATCATCTAAGCCCACAACCTCCTAAGTAGAATCCCTAAACCTCACACAGCTAATCACAGTACCAACCCGATACAACACCCATTCTTCAAACCACTCCCTCATTGACTGGATTCTCACATCCCATCCTCACTGCATATCTGTAGCTGGCAGCCTGGACCCTGCCTTAAGCGACCACTGCATCACCTACTGCATCAGAAAAACTTACTTACCCAAGTCTGCACCCAGATATATTGAATTATGCCCACTGAATTCACTAGTTGCAAACTCCCTCCTCTCAGACTTATGTAATGCAAACTGGGGACCAGTCTACTCAGCAGGATTTGTCAATACTACACCAGCGTGCTTCACAAGCATTTCAATAGAGTCTGGGATCTCCGTGCCCCCCCTTAGAAAAGGCAGGGTCAGGAAATGCCACCTTCTCTGGATTACTGCTCCTACAATCACCCTCTGCAAAGCCTGCAACAGGGCTTGATCTTCCTTTAAAGCCCCCCAATCTCTGCACTTGAGACAAGCATAAAACACTGCAATAAATGCTTACACGAAAGTCATTCAGCGAGCCAAGGCTGACTATTTTAAACACCAGCTAAACTCTTCACATGCCTCTTCCTTCAGGAATATAGTACATTCCATTGTCAACCCTCCTCCCCAATTCAGCACCCCTACTCTTAAGCACAATGGTATTGAAACAACGGACCTAATACAGGTAGTGGAAGTCCTTAATACCTTCTTTACTACTTGTGCTTCCTCTAACCCAACCACTCTCCCCACTTCTGTCACTAAAGCTACCCTTTGGCTCCAGCCAGACAAAAGCTTTCTTCTGAAGTCTGCTTCCACCAATGAAGTTCTCCTTGCCCTTCTATCCCTTAACACATCTAAATCTAGCCTGGATGACTTACATCCCAGTCTCCTGTGGATCTCTGCCCCAGCCATAGCTCATCCCCTCACATTCATTATAAATATGTCCTTCTCCTTTGGCTCACTTCCCAGGAAATCAGCAAGTGTCATCCCCCTCCTTAAAGGCGGTGACCCCACCTCACCTGGAAAGTACCGTCTGATCTTCCTCCTCCCCTCCTTATCCAAACTACAAGAATGCCTAGTTCAGACTAGACTGACTGAGTTACTCACTGCCACAAACTTCCTATCCCACTTCCAATCGGGCTTCAGGAAAAAACATTCCACCATATCCTCCCTTCTCCATGTCACTGGCCACAACCAATAAGCTGCTGACAAAGGCAGCCTCACTGATGCAGTCTTCATTGACGTGGCAAAAGCCATTGATTCAGTATCCTGCCCTCTTCTCATGAACACATTAGAGGACACTGGACTTGCCCCTCTTGCCTTACAATCGTTAAAATCTTATCTCTCTGACACACACCAGTCAGTAAATATTGTCAACTCCTCCTCCCCCCCATCCTAGCAGGTATCCCACAAGGATCCATTTGCAGCCACATCCTGTTTTCAATATTCATAAACAACCTCCGATCTCCCTGTCCCCCCTCCCTCATCCACATGTATGTGAATGACACCATACTGTTCATCTCCGTCCCGGACCCAGCCACCATACATTCTGCTCTGCAGCATGACTTCCACTTGGTTCAGTCTTGGCTCCAATCAAAACAACTCAAGCTAAACACATTTAAAATGGTGTCCATGATTTTTGAAACATCTCAAAGGTTAGGTAATGTGCTCAACACTCCTCCCATAACTTCTCTGGATGGTACACCACTTAAGGCAGTCCCTTCCTATAAGTACCTAGGTGTCTGGCTAGACCCCCAATTAAATGCTTCTCTACACATTGACTACATAGCTTCTAAACTTTGCCTGAAGCTGGGTATCCTGTACCAATACAGGGACTTTCTCCTTCTCCCCGTATGGCAGGAACTGCTGACAAAAATTATCATGCCAGTTTTTGACTATGTTGATATTGTATACTGCACTGCTCCCTCTACATCACTCTATTGTCTTGACTCCCTCTACTATGCTTTCTATCGCTTTGCCTCTAACTCTCCCTCCAGGACCTACCACTGTGCTTTATCCTCCTACCTGGACCACCTTCCTGTAGCTCACAGATGTCTCATTCACTCTCTTTCCTTCATCTTCAAATTCTGGTTCAACCGTCTCCCCTATTACATCTCTTCCCTCCTCTCCCCTGCCCTATCCTCATTTTATTCCCTATGTCCTAGGGACTCCCGCTCCTTCTCTCTTCCCACTCCATCTTCAAACATGGGCAAAAATGCCTTCAATTATCATCTCCCATAAGTGTGGAATGTGCAAACTCCTCTCCTAACTAACTCTTCTTCCCACTTCTCTGTTAGAACACTGCTGTGCCTCATGTCTTTCCCTACTTGTTCCCATAACTCCACATAGCACTTGTAATTGTAAATCCCATAACTCCACTGAGCACTTGAAATGTTTATTCATGCATTAGCTACCCTTTCAAGCTATTTCATTCTTACCTGTCACCTGATCAAATTGCATAGCTTGCATGCTATATTAGTTACTCCTGAACTGTATTCCCATGCTTCCTATTCTGTAATGTTTACTATTGCATTACTGTACTATCATATTGCTTAACCGTGTACTACTGTATTTGAAAAATTGTTCCCAAGTTCCCATGTTTTCTGTCCCTCGGGTTGTACCTGGAGAAGAGCCTTGACTCAGTGTGCCTTTCCCGGTAATCAAATATTTAAATTAAACTAAAAAAAAGTTCAGTAGCTTCAAGAAAAATTCCAGCTCCACAGGCAAGATTTCTGGAAGTACCTGCAGATTAGAGAAGCAATCAAAGTATTTAAACAAAAGAAATCTGTAGTGGGTGGGTGGGAATGGCTGGCACTATGACATAAAATAGGGGCACAGAAAGGATTGGCAGGGGAGTTCTACAGAGCACTTAAAGATAATTGGCCTAACCCCACAGATAAATGCAGAACACAATGGGAGCAGGACCTGCAAACAGAAGTCACACAGAGAAAGTGGCTCAAGTGAAGAAAGATACTCACTTGGTGTACTCTAATGCAAGAAGTCAGGTAATTCAGCTAAAACTGCTATTACAATGGTACCACAACCCAGCAGCACTGCACCACATGGAGGTGTTACCCCACTCAAAGTGTTGGAGATTTGGGGAAATAGAAGCTAATTTACTGCATATCCTCTGGGAATGCACTAAGCTAAATGTGTCCTGGACAAGGGTGATCGATGACCGATCCAAGGTTCTGCAGGAGCCTATTCCCAAGGCACAGAGTCTCATAATCCTAGGGGACTCTAGGAACCTGCACTGTAGCCAACACCACTCAACCTGGTGGCTGATGGCAGTGCTGTTGGAAGCCAAGAGATCGATCCTAATGAAATGGCAATAGATTACTCTCTCCTCATTTCTGACATGGCACATGGCAGTGGCCCAGCTAGCTGTCTATGAAAGGCTGACCTTCTCAAGCAAAAACCAACAGGGAATCTGTCACAAGAACTGGGACCCCTACTTAAATTCTTTGCACAGTATCCTTACTTGCACCTGGCAGCCTTCCTCTGAAAGCATACTATACCCGTGTTGCATGGCTGGAGAACACCCAGCAAGATATATTAAAAGAGAAAAGAAGCAGGTATAATGCTATAGCCTGTGTTAAGGTGGTTAGAGCAGAAAGCATATTTGAAGTAGCATGTCTCCAGATTATAAGCACTAATGTATAGCTAACTTATTTATTAGGAGTGGAATGCTGTAAAGAATGAAACTGTATTAGTCTTGTATAACAATTCTTATCCACTTGGATAGAATGTACACTGTTTAAAACTTCTAAAACTGAAAATACCATTAACATCTTTTTATGATGAAAAAGGGAAACAGAAAAAAACAAACTTCCTTGAGTCCCTATTAGAGATGTTGCAAAGTTAAACTTTGCCTGTGAAGTTTGCGTGAAGAACTGAAAATTTGCACTTCATGGAATTTGCCGAGTTTAGAAAAAACTCAAAAACTGTGATTCACATGATTTGCATGAAAATTCCATCAAAATTTGTTTTTTTTTCCACAAATATTTTGAAAAATTGCTCCGCAAAATCCGCAAATTAACTTTCAGAGTGAATTTCCTGGACTTTGCACATCCCTAGTCCCTATATATACATCCTTAGAAATATCTGATAACCAAAATACTTTTCAGAGTCCAACTGTGGAAGTGAATATTCTAAGACAGGCACAATTTAGGAAGTTGATATAAAGCATTATTGGTGAAGTATTCTGTCTTTCAGAATGAAAGGAAAACATTTTTATCTTTCATGGTCAAAAAAACTGCATGTCAAGTAATTTTAATTTTTCCCCTTTTAGCAGTTGAATGCTTCCTCCTCATTTTGAACATTTTACCCTATCTTTGGAAGTCAAATATTTTCAGATTGTTTTTTTAATGAAGTGGTTTTATTAGTTTTTAAGGCAAGAACATACATTACAAACTGATAGGCACAGCAGTGCGGTCATAACAGGTGTAGATGTAATGTATACAGCAACTCTTTCACTAAGTAGTATATACTGCAAGACGAGGACATAACACATTTAGAGAGCTTAGTCCATAATGTCTAATAAAAAACATGAATTCCAATATTAGTTAGACAATACGGCCTTCACTACAATTATAGGAAGAAAGTTTCAGTTCATACATACAACATGCATAGCTTCATGTTTTAATACAGCCATTGTGATCCCCTTCCTGTAATAAAGGGGAATTTAAACAATATGCTTTGGCATGTCTTGTCTCTTTCACAGCTCAGACACAATTCCGTCTCTTACAGTAACTCTTATTAGTCTTGCATAAGGGGATACTGCCCACTTACCCATAAAATAAAAAAAGTTCAACTTACCATTACTGTACCCCACATGGAATAAGAACAACAGATGGTATACAACATATTTAAATTAATAAAGTGAGAACACTAATTATATTAATCATGATAACATGAGAGTAATATGTTAGGAGGTTTTGCACCTATGTCTTGAGAGTTTGGCTAAAAATCCAGAAATTAAGAATAGAATAATCAACATTGAAAACTTAGCCAATAATGTTAAGTGCAAACATAGTTTTCCTATCACAGGACCAGGAGAGGGGAGGGTGGTCACAGTTCTCATGGTGCAGCAGTCATCTTAAATGCTTAGTAGGCCTAAAGAAATGCACATTACAAATTATGTAGTATATTGTTATACATAACTGCTATACATTATCACAGAATGATATTCCTTCCCAATTAAGGGCATATGGCCCACTAGTCAGGCACCTCCAGCACACTTCCTGGGATCCCCCATTCCCCACCACCACAGGCCTTAGTTACTATACCACATTAGCAAATGGATCAAATCAGATTTCAGTCCTGCTCCCCATTGTCAGCTGGCTCTTTGGTGCCAAAGTCTACTTGGATTTTGCTCAAGAGGCGTTTTGTATCTTGGGGATCCCTATTGCTTTCCAGCATACATGACTCTTATATAAGATGGATAAAGGGGAGATTTTATGCGATATGACCTTGGTTGAACTCTGATGGCATCAAAAGATCATTGTTTTCCTTGGGTCTCAAAACTTAAATCAGGGTAACTAGAATGTTTGTCCCTGGATGTTATTTTTAGGAACCCATCTGCTGTGCTGCATGTATTACCATGTTCAGATCGAGCATGCTGCCCAGCATAACTAAGAAGGTCTGTGGTCCCCCATTATGGTCCAGTTTCTTGTGGAAGTGACTCAGTAGGTGCATTTCACAGTATGGGCTGGTTCAAGCTTTAAATTATGGGCAAGTCAGTCCATGGCAAAGTCTCTAGGGTTATCTCCTTTCACCAGTTCTGGGAGACCAAGTAATCTAATAACATAAGAAAATGATGGCAGATGGGGACCACGTGATCCATCTACTATAGTCTGCCTGTTATTTGACCTACGCCCCCCAAGTATATTCCCTTATTTCAATATTCTGCTATGTCTGTCCCAAGATATTTTGAACTCCTTCTTGGCATCCATGACCTCCTGATGCAGCCTATTCCACAGCTCCACACCCCTTTCAGTGAAACAAAACTTCCCAATGTTGCTCTGAAATCTCCCTCCAATTAGACATCTGTTGTGACCTCTAGTATGTCTCTCCTTATTTTGTTGGAAGAGATTCTGATTCTGCAGTGAGTTAATGACCTTCAGGAATTTAAAGATTTCTATCATGTCTCCTCTCTTTCTCCTCTGTTCCAAGGAGTATATGTTTAATTCTTTAAGTCTTGTCTCATAGGCTTCATGGTGGAGGTCCTAAACCATCTTTATAGCTCTTCTTTGCCTGTTTCCATATGGTCTATATCCTTTTTAAGGAGGGTCTCCAGAACTGGACACAGTATTCCAGGTGTGGCCTCACCAAGGATCTATAAAGTGGGATTACCACTCTGTGCTTTCTGGTTATGATCCCCCTTCCAATGCAACCAATGAAGTTAATGGCTTTCTGTTCCACCTTCTCACATTGTCACCCAACCTTTAGGTTGTTGGATTCCATGACCCCTATGCCCCATTCAAGGTTCATGATAGCTAATTTTTCACCCCCTAGACAGTAATTTTTTCCTGGGTTTCTTTTCCCTAGGTGCATGACCTTACGCCTCTAGGCGTTGAACTTCAGCTACCAAGTTCTGGACCATTCTTCCAGTTTTGTTAGGTCTGATTCCATTGCTATGACCTCTTGCTGTATGTCCACCCTGCAGAACTTGGTTTCATCTGCAAACAGGCATACTTTCCCTTCTAATCCATCTGCAATGTCACTAATGAATATGTTGAAGAGGACTGGTCCGAGCACCAAACCCTGCTGATGTTGTTCATTCTGGATATATGTTCCAGGACCTCCACCCTGTACCAGAAGCCCTATTTTCATTGCTAAGCATTGCTGTGGATGTGGAAGCTCATAGTGCTGCACTGCCACCACCTGTGCCTCACAGATGGACATTAAGGATTGCTGCTCACATGCTTACAACCTTTCGTGAAAGTTGAACACCTGATCTAAGGCTGTCATGCATTGTTTGAGTGCCCACACTACCTGCAAGGCATTGTCATTGGTGGTGGCAGAAGTTCTGAGGGTGGTGAATGCATGGAATGACCTTCCTGAGGAGGTTGTGGGGTCAAAAACAGTGGGGGAATTCAAGAATGTATGTGACAGACATAAGGCAATTCTTGTGGTGGGGAGGAGGAAGTAGGCTGTTGGTTAGCTAGGATCTGCAGCTTATCCAATAGGTAGGGAAATGGGCAGACTGGGTGGGCCAAGCAGTTCTTATCTGCCATCAAAGTCTATGTTTCTATGTTTTCCTAACAGTGCTAGGCCTGAGCTGCTGTGGTCCTTTTTTTCTTCTTCACTCCAGTGTTGTTTTTTATAGATTTCCCATATTTCACAGTCTAGTATCATCCCTGATACAGGGATGCTATTAGACTGCCCTTTCAAACTGAGTCACTTTATTCCACAATTATATTAACAAAAATAATAAAATATGTGTCTGATAGAAAGCTTTGACTGCTTCTGGTGGTGGCTAGTTTTACCCTCCCCACTTTCATGCTGGACTTACTAACATATTAAAATGCCAGCAGAATAGGTTTAATGGTCTTTCGTGTCTGCTCGTTTGGTCAGCCACCACCCTGGGAGCTGACATTGCTGCCCCCTCTCCCTCTCTGGCTTCTGCCTTCCCAGACCGGGATGTTCTCGCTGCACTGGTTTTTGCTTCCAGAACCCTTCCCCTGTACCTGTCCAACCCCCTCTTGTACCCCTCCACTATTTCTGCCTCCACCAGCCCCCTGGGCAGTGCATTCCATGGCTCCACCACCCTCTCAGTGAAGTAGCACCTCCTCCTTTCTCCCCTGAATCTCTCCCCTCCAGCTTCCACCCATGCCCTCTAGTTTCCCCCTCCTTTCTTCAGAGCACCCTGACTGTTCTTCCCCTATTTACCCTCTTCATGTACCTGAAGACCTCTATCATGTCCCCCCTTTCCCTTCTCTCTTCCAATGTGTACATATTTAGCTCTTTGAGCCTCTCCCCATATGTCCTATCCCCCAAGCCCCAAATCATTTTGGTTGCCCTCCTCTGGACCCTCTCCAGGAGTTCAATGTCCCTCTTTAAAAGTGGCCTTCAAAACTGCACGCAGTACTCGAGGTGTGGCCTCACCAAGTAGTTATACAGTGGGAGTATCACTTCTCTCCTTCTGGAGTTCAGCTCCCTAGCAATGCATCCAAGCATCCTGTTGACCTTTGCTGCTGCCCTCCTACAAGTCTCTGAGTTGCTCATCTTGACATCCACCACCACCCCCCCCAGGTCCCTCTCAGCCATCGAGACTTGTAGCATTTCCTCTCCCAGGGTGTACACTTGGCCAGTGTTTCTGGCTCCCAGGTGCAGTACCTTGCATTTTCCTGCATTGAACCTCAGTTTCCACTTTCTAGACCACCTTTCCAGAGCCTCCAGGTACCCTGTAGGGCCACCCTCCCATCCTCCCCATCCACCACTGCCCCCAGTTTTGAGTCATCCACAAAGAGACTCATCTCACTCCTGATACCCTTCCTTATGTCAGAGACATAGGCGTTGAACAGGAGGGGCCCAAGGACCGATCCCTGAGGGACTCCAATAATGACCCTCCTTGGGGATGAGACTATCCCTCCAACCACAACCCTCTGGGTCCAGTTCTGGAGCCAATTTCCTATCCATCTGATCATCTGGTTCCCCACCCCAATTTCTCCCAGATTATCCAACAGGACCCTGTGAGGAACAGAGTCAAATGTCTTGCTGAAGTCAAGAAAGAGGACGTCCACTGGTCTACCCAGGTCCAAGGCACTCATCACCCAGTCACAGAACTCCACAAGGTTTGTCTGACATGATTTCCCTGGGACGAATCCATTTTGTCTATCGTCCAGGCACCCCAACTTTTCCAGGTCCCCCCCAGTCTCTCCTTGACAATGCCCTCCATCACCTTGCCCACCACCGATGTCAGGCTGATGGGCCTGTAGTTCCCTGCCACCTCCCTTGATCCCCCCTTGTGGATAGGTGCTATATGCATCACCTTCCAGTCCTGGGGCACCCACTCTGTCCTCAGAGAGAGATGCTGAAGAGCTCCACCAGTGGTTTTGCTAGGACATCCACCAGTTCTTCCAACACCCTGGGATGTAATTTATCTGGCCCTGGTGCTTTCTCCGTCTTAAGGGACCTGAGGGCTTCCCTTACTCTCTCTGCCATGATTTCCACCTCTGCTACCTCATCCCCCTGCTTTGCCTTCCCCCCAACTGCCAGTGTTGCCCCCATCCCAGACCTGCCAATCGGTAAGGGTCCCCCCCTCCTCAGTTTCACCATCTCCTCCCATGTATGATGCAGCCCCCCCCCCATTTTCCTTGGTGAAAATTGACTTAACTAAAGCCCTTGGTGGGATCCTACAGAGAACAAAGTTAGCACCTCAGCTCTATCCAGGTTAAACAGACTTTGTGAATGAAATATAAGGCCAATTTTAGTTACCTCATGGTACTAAGCACTTAGGGTAAATTAAACCAAATCTTAGTCATGTGAATCTCTTACATTGCAAATCTGTTGAATAACAGATGAAAATACAGGAGGCTCAACATGGCTGTATACTGTACCTATCCTCTACCTACAATTTAGAGCATTAACACATTGTGGTCATTTTTATTTCAATCAGCTTTGCTAGAAATTAGGTTAAAAGCTAAAACTTTATGAAAACAAGTAAAACCAGTCACATTGTCTGGCATAACAGCTTGACAAAAGCAGAATGAAAACATGTATTTACCATGAAAGCTGATTCAGTACAATCACCAGTGGACTGTTATAGAACATATCATTCTCTCTAGTTGCATTAAGCTTCAATGAATAAAATCAAAAGTCAAAGCAGAGTAGAAAGTGTTTGGCTGACATTCTATATGTGCTGTCATCATTCTAGACCTTGGAACTGCATTGTATGGCTTTGCTGCCTTGAGTAATGACAACTGAAAAACAGTCAGTGATGATGTCTCCCTATTCAAAAGAGCGGACTGGCTGGACACAAGTAAGTATAAATTTGTGAGCCTTATCATATTGCTTGGTACAGTGTTTGAATCAGTCCTAAAAGATATGATAATTCAGGCCATGAAAAAGAACAGGCTGTTAACTAGCACAGAACATGGCAGCACTGAGGAGGAAATGTTGGAGGTGGACAATAGCCATGTGGTAAATGTAGTCAATATGGACTTCCACAAGGCCTACACAAGCAATAATACCCGACAGGGTGGGTGGTATTGGGCTATACCTGCCCACCTTAGCACCTGGAAGGGTGGGTATAGCCCATACCGCCCACCCTGGAGGGTATTATTGCTCTTAGAAAATGGGCCTGCTGTAAAATTTTAATATGGGATTTAATAAAATTTATAAAAAAATTAAGAAAAACACAAGAAAAATGGGATTTAAATCTTTTTATAGTTAAGTAGTCCCTCTGTTATTGTGGTGTTCTGTCTGTTGTTGCCCACCCCACAGAGTTATTCTCTTCTTTGCCCCCCCCCCCACTCTACCACCTCCAGGACTGTTTTTGTACCATTTCTTGTATTTTTTTTTTCTTTTTTTTAGTGCAGTTTCTGGACACAGAGAAGATGTTGTCTGACTTCAGCTTTATTTTATTTACTTTGGTGCTGGATGGCAAAATGGGTTCGCGAGCAGTGATGCACATGAGTGTCTAATGTTGTACGAGGCAGTTGAAGATGCGTGACTGTGAGGAGAGATGGCAGCACTTTATTTTTTAATTTTTTTTAAAGCCTTCAGCACAGATATTATTTTTAATTTGTGGGCAGTAACTTGTGAGGAGTCATCTCTTTTGCTGCTAGGTTGCTTCCTGGTTTGGGATGCTGGATGATGGGCAGCAGAGGGGAATGCGTGTGAGTTGCAGGAGAGAGACGCAGAGTAGCAAATAAAAATACAGTTAAAATCAAGAAAAAAAGATGAAGAAAAGGTAGATTGGCTTGTTTTTTTTTTTTTTTTTTTTGTTATTTATTAGGTTTAGGATTACAATACCTTTGAGCCAGGGCTCTTTTATAAAGGTTCCACATCAAGTTACAATTTAAAACGTAACACATGTAAGTCAGATTACAAATTCAATACATAGGACAAGGTTACAAAAGTGTAAGCTAAACAGAGTTTCAAAGCATCTGAGAAACAAAACACATTTTGGAGGCTAGGTTACAAGGAGATAGCAAATGAGGTGCAGAAAGGATAGAGGACAAGAGAGAGAGAGGAAGAGTAGAGGGTGTAGAGAGCTATAGAGGAGGAGCACAGCCAGAGGCATTGTCATAGAAAAAATATGAGGAAGAACATGCTAAGGGGTAACCAAATCCTAACAGGAGAGAGAACTACATAAGGTTAGGGAAATATTCATGGGGTCAGCTAGTGGAGGCAGTCACAGGAGCTAGAGGCAGTGAGAGAGAGGTGAAGCCTTGATTTAAATGCACCAAGGGTAGGAGTGGAGGAGATGTAACTGTTTAGACCATTTAGCCAGCTGGGCACCCTGTAGGCAAAAGATCTTTGACCTTGTGAGGTTCGACAATATGGAACCTGCAGGGGCTGTGATTCAGACCCGCTAGTTGATTGGGGGTTATTGCTAGGGTGCAGGAGTGCACACACTCCAGGGAGCGCAAGGCCCATAGTTATTTTCTTCGCCATGGTGCAGGTTAGGTTTTCGGCAGTTTCTGAGTGGTGGTGTCTGGGCTAATTTGTAAATACCGGGTGACTGTACTGTAAGTAAACAAGGATTCTGGGGCCAGTCTCTCACTAAGTGAGGCAAGAAAATGGAGATTTGAAATCAAAATGGGGAGGTTTTAACCAATTAGGGAGGAGGGTGGGCAACAGGATTTTGGTGATGGGGTTAGCTGGACTGGTACTTTTCATAGCTGGGCATCTGTTGTCTGATAGATGCCCAGCTACAGAAGTCCCTCAGCCAATCTGAATGCTGAAATACTTTTACCCATTTTCTAAAATGCAATACTCCATGGGAAAATCTGAAATTATATGAAGTGAGTAAATACTTTTTGGTAGATCTGAAGAAAGCCTGGTAGGGTACATGTCATGGTGGATGCTCCTAGCCCTGATAAAATAAATATATATATATATATATATATAATGGTAGCATGGTAGTGCTACCGTAGTTAGGGTTGAGTACCCCATTTAAGGTTAAATGGTGACATTTTGCACCTTAATAATTTTGCCACCATTCAATGGATTTACCTGAAATTTGGCAGACATAGGGCATAATTATAGATCTTGGGATCTGCCAACTTTTGTACCAGTGGAATATATGGCTGTGGAGTTATTAAGCAACATTCTGGGGTGCAATTATGGTTTTTTGCACATTTATTAAGCAACATTCCAGGGTGCAATTACGTTTTTTTGTGCATTCTTTGCTTGCGCCTACACATGGCATTACTTTATGAATTGGCTTTGGTGACAGTTTGACCCCAAATTTTCAACATAGTCTTTTTATGCCCCCCCTCTTTCTTATCATGACAGGTGTCATATATAAAACACTAGCAGAAACATCATTTCACATCACAAGTGCAAAAACCCATTTTGGCCAGGATTTGAAAAACAACACATGTCACATTCAGAAGGTGGAATGAAAAATTGGCTACAGTGAAAATTTGTTGTCAAAACACTGAAAATTACATATGTTATGAATGAGCATTGAAACTTTATGACATACTCTCATAACATTGTTATTTTTTTATATTTTGACCCAAAATTTTCATGTGACCCCACCTCATGAACATGGTAGGTGAAAATGTTCAAATGCCAGTTCACAAATGTTGTGTCACAAGTGCAAAAACACATTTTGGCAGGGATATACATTAAAAATGACACTTGTCATGTTCATGAGGTGATGTGAAAAAATGGCTATATTGAAATCTGTGTTCAACATATTGAACATTACCAAAGTTTTGAGCAAACATTAAAAAATGTCAATAATCATTCATAACTTTGCTGTTTTTGTAATATTTGTACCCCAATTTTTACCATAGTCTTCCTGTGAACCTATCTAATGAACTGGGTGAAAATTTTCAAATCTCACCCAAAAGGTGATTTCACAAAGTGACTACAAAATCACTGTTCAGACTAGATTTGAAAAATTCCACCTTCCTTGTTCATGATGTGGGTTCCTAGAAAGACCATGTTGAAAATCTGGGAGAAAAATATTAAACAATGACCAGGTTAAGAGTAAATACATGTTCAGACCTCATTGGATATGGTTCTATGTGATAACTGCAATCACGGAATACAAATCACCATTTGGGTGATTTTATATCACCGAAAATGAATTACGGTGATGTATACTCATGGCAAACTGCAAAGCGGCAATGGAAATTACATGTATATGGGGGGCTTTGCCCCTCACACCCACCTACTTAAGGATTCTCAACTCCAGGGGGGTGCATGTTGATGGGTGAATGTCTTAAAAAAATAAACCATCTGCCAGCACAAAAAAAATGTAACACTCCAGACCCGAACCCTACACCCTGCACACCCCAACTGACCACCCTCCCAACCACTCTAGCCAACCATCTCAGTAACTGCCCAGCACACTCCCTCCCACATACCTCCCCTCCACTTCCTCTCCCCCTCCTGTGCAAGCATGTACACTTGCGTATGCTTCCCATCACCCTATCTCATCTGCCCAGGTATCCAGTCATTACCCTGCCAGGTAGCCCTGAACAAAGGCGTCATGATTGAGTCACCCTTTTTTGAAAGCACTCAATCGCGGTTGCTGTGTTCACTGGATATCATTGGGGATATATTAACTACAGCTGCCCTAATTCCCAATTTCACAGTCACAGTTCCAGGAGGACAATGTCTTTCAGCTCAGAGACTGATCTACAATGCCTGTCCAAATTTATGTGAGTAAGGGGTGGGGGGGTGAGGGTTGCTGTGAATGCGGGTGGAGGTTGGGCAGCAGCAAAACAGACTACAGTTTTCCCTATTTCAGGTTAAAGAAAACCAAAAAACAAGAAAAAGATGTTGAGGGAACATTTTTTTTTAAACTCTGCTCAGAGCTGAAATGGCAGTGCCGAGCTCTTACCTGTACGAGTATAGGAACAGTGGCAGCATGGCTCTTGGAGTGGCAGCAGCAATTTCTGAGCAGCGGCAGTGGTGGTTTCAGAGCAGATGGCACAGCTGATGGAGCTGTGATGGTGTGCCATTTGCAAGATGGTGGCTGCGATAAAACTGCACATGCATGATACCCGCGCATGCACAGTTTTCACAGAAGTTTGTTCTCAAAGTATTGCTCCCATGGGAAGGGGGCAAACATGCTGCAGAGGGCAGCTCCATTCTGGAGGACAGCACCAATGGAGTCAGCACTGTCCAGACATTGCCGCATCACTGTAAGAGAACACAGGGTCTTGATCCATTTGCGACCCTCTGTTCTACTACAGTGATGGCAAAACTTCTGAGGAGCTCTGCCCACACAGCTATAAAAAGGAAAATTGTCACTTAGCTTCCATAAACCCCACATAAAGAATGAGTATTGAATATATGTATCCAGACTGTATTCACCTTGTATTGCCCCAAAAAGTCAACCCTTCAATAGGGTAATGTAACAGTAATAGAACTGATGAAGTTAAAGTATAAGAAAATGTACAATGAAAATTTCTTTGTTCTTATTTTTACAGGTGTATGGGCTCACACTTCTGATTTTGCTTATTATGGAGAGAGGGCCTCCACTAAATCTGGATATGCCTGATATTCAGTAAACCTTCTTTCTCCCTACTCTTTACCTCTGTCTGACTTCATGTATAACATTCACATAGGATTTAGCATCCCAAACTAAGTTGAATATTGCCTTTGTTCAATATAGAAAGTTAGAGGCAAACACTATTCTAGGAATAAGCTGAACTGTGGAACATGAATAAGTAAAGATGTAAACACCTGAGTATAAATGTTGTGGAGCTGGAATAGAAATATAGAGGTGAGACTTATTTTTGTTTTTATTATGTCATTTTGATATGCTTCACTGTGTTGGGAAATCAGTAAGAAAAATAATCAGCAATGGAAGATCAGGAATTGATTCAGTATAAGTGCATTGTGTCTTCTGAAATCTTAAAATGGAGGATGTACGAGTGACACTATGAAATTTATGATGTTACTAGTCTCAACCAATAAATTGAATGTTGTTAGATCTGAAAACCAAGCAACCGAGGAAGGCTCAGGCTGAAGAGCTGGGGCTAGTGTGATCTGAGGTGAATAATATTGCTGTAACCACTGCAAATTTTGTTATTTAAATAAAACTAAAGATTATTGAAAAAAGTGGCCAAGCAGCATCTTTGAGTATTTGGACTGGAGTGGCGCTGTGTTGTGGGACTGTGGATTAAGTGAGGGTTAGCAACCCTTTACAGTGCACGCCACTTGAAATCCCTAGTGCACAGGTAAAAGAACTGTGAATGAGTTTTCATTTTTCTAATCCTGTCCAAAATGTATTTTTTTACATCCTGAATCGTGATTTTGTGTCCCCTGCTTGAAATAACATTTTGGGCAGGAGTTGAAAATGTTCTCTGCTCTTGTTCATGAGGTGGGGTAATAAGAGGGCTATATTGAATATTTGGTGTAAAAATATTAAAACAACAATAAAGTTATGAGCTTATATTGAGTTTTGTAAATGCAGGCTCATGTTTTTGGTCATTTTCAACCTCATGAATATGACAGCTGTTATTTTTCAACTCCAGCCCAAAATGTGTTTTTGCTTCCTGAAAGTTGATTTTGCAGTCTGTGTGCCTCTGGGGAACCAAGTTCCACAAAATGTTCATGATCAAGAGATCCTGGCAATAACTATGTGCCTTTCAGATTTCAAGTAAATTGGTTGAACAGGAGCAGAGTTATTAAAGGGGTAGTACACCTAGAATTTGTAAAAACATATGTTGTGCAGAGTGTTTTGATTTGTGTGTGAAGTCCTAGTGTGTCCTTCCCTGGAGTTTTTCCTAAATTAGCCTGCTCACTTTATGGTAGTTTTACGACCCCTGGGGATCTCCATCTCAGCTAACTTTATTGCTTTTCTTGTACTTTCACTGCATCCTGTCTCTTGTGACAGTGATGTAGCCGAGCCCATAGATTCAGCAACAAGCACTGCTTTACAATACAACAGCAGAGATATCTATATTTTAAAAACTATACAGAGTTCAGCTTGGTGACTACTCTCATTATACAGGTCTTTCTGTTGTGAACAATTTTGACACTGGTTGTGTATATGTAACATGTATGGTTTTCAAGATATTTACATTTCTTTGACATGTCTTCTTGGGTGTTCACTCGGAGAGAGAAAAAAAGTGTCTGCTGTTTGTAAGCACATCTGCACACCTGGCAAACAAATCTAAATATCTTGAAAACATTACAAGCTATACAAAAAATCCCAGCAGCAATGCTGTTCATGACAAAAAGACCTTTACAATGAAAGTAGTCACTAAACTGAACTCTGTATAGCTTTTAAAAATATAGCATCTAATTAACCACATTTCCATATTTATTTACCAAATCTCCCACTTTAAGGAGTTCAGTTTAGTGACTACCATCATTGTAACAGTCTTTTTGTCCTGAACAACACAGACTCCAAAGTACAGAGTGCTGCAGTAATCCAGCCAGGATGTAACAAAGGCATGCACCAGTGAAGGCACCAGTGAAGACAAGTCTTCAGACAGAATTAGGGGTTTAATCAAGGTGACATTCCTTAAGTGGTAAAAACCACTTTGGACAACAGACAACACCTGAGCATCAAGTGTCAGCCTGTCATCCAGGATGATGTCCAGATTTCTCACCCTAGTGGATACCATCAATGGGATAGATCACAGGACCAGTCCTGTTGCCATCTCGGAGGCATTCTCATTATGCCCATGACCAGGCTCAATCACCAGCACCTCCGTCTTGCCTCGGTTCAGCCTCAGCCAGTTAGAGGACATTCAGTCCTGGATCTTGGCCAGGCAATTATTTAGCACTTCAGCAGCATCATATGTTCCAGGGGCAAAGGATATATTCAGCTGGGTATCATCTGCATTGCAGTAAAATCCCAGACTGTAACCTCTAATAAGCTCTCCCAGGGGTTGCATGTATACCGTGAACAACATCTGCAACAGAATCGAACCCTTAGGAATGCCACATGACATGGGCTTCAGAGAGGAGAAGAAATTCCCCATCACCACCTATTTCCTCCTGCCCAAGAGACAGGACTCAGGTCAGTTGATGACTGTACCAGTGAGTTCACAATTCTCTCTAAGGCAATCCAAAAGCACAATGTGGTCTACAGTGTCAAATGCTGAGGAGAGATCAAGGAGAATGCGAACTGACCAGTCTCCTCTATCTCTTACCCTGAGGAGGTCATTTTTCACCCTGACCAATTCCATCTTGGTGCTATACCTAGCCCTAAATCTGGACTAGAAAGGCTCATAGATGTCAAAGGCCATGAGGTGCGCTTCGAGTTGCAGCACCACCACTTTCTCAACAACCATCCCTAAAGATGGGAGGTTGGAGATGAGTCTATTATTCACCAGGACATGAGGGTTGAGCAATGGTTTCTTCAGAAGGGGCCTCACCAGCACCTCTTTTAAGGTGTCATGGAAACCCCCCTCTGAGAGTGAACACTGGATTATTCTGGTGAACACTGGACCAATGGTTCTAGTACATCCCACTAGGAAATGGGCCAGGGCCTGATCAAGTTCACGAAAGGTGGTTCACAGCTTCGAGGTCACCTCAGTGACCTCAGCCACCTCCACTGGCTGAAACTCCTCCCAGACAACAGAAGTGTATATGTTCCTACCAGGCCCCCCACTGTGCGGCTGATCTTGCCTCACTGGGGAGATTCTGGACCGAATAGAAGACACCTTGTGAGAGAAGAACTGAGCAAAATCGTTGTACAATATGATTGAAAATGCTCTTTTCAGCTACAGAAAGGCAGGATGCATTAGTCTGTCCACAGTCAGAAAGAGTTGAGCTGGTCTGTTCTTCCCTGTGGCAATCTCCCTTAACAAGAACTCTGCATTCTTATGGTCAATTGCCCCTTGATACTCAAGATAGTGAGTTCTCAAGGCCATTTTGTCCTCCTCAGACAGGGTCCTCTGCCAGCAATACTCCAACTTCTGATACTTGAGCTTCATCTCCTTGATAGCCCCATCAAACCATGAGGATCTCAGACAAGAAGATCTGGGTCATATACAGACCACTGTGATGGCATCAGGTGCCCCAGAGATGGCCTTAATTTAGGCCACTACCTCCTCAATCATGTCAACCAGACTTGCAGTGCTCATACCAATCAGATCAGCTATGACCAAAAGTCCCTCTGGGGACAATCCCCTTAAAGAGTGATTGCTGGTCATTTAAACAGTGGAGGGACTATCAGGGGGACCCAAAGGAGAACTCTACTATGTAATGATTGGACCAAGAGACCCGATCGGTCCTAGGGTTTGTGACCTCAAGCCCCAGTGAGAACACCAAGTCCAGAGTGTGGCTGCGGTGATGGGTCACAGAAGTAACTACTTGTGTTAGTCCCAGCAGGTGGTTTGGCCTCTCTCCATGAAAAGTTAAAAACTGCACACTTTGCTTTGCACTATACGCAGTGCACAGTTTTGTGTAGCAAGCAATCTGCTTCATAAAGTTGGCACTATGCATGCCCATGAAGAGCACTAATTTGTAACTTTACAGCTTTGTTTGCCATGAAGAGATGAATTACCATGTGAATTGCAATGAATCATGAAGTATGTAGTGGCCTACTTTGCACAAACTTTGCTTGTGAAGTTAAAAATTGGCACACACCTTGTCTAGCAACCAGTCAGGTGGCAACAGGCATCCTGTGGTGGTGCAGAGGGGGCACATACCCATTAATGCAGCTCTTAGGGCTCTGTAGCCTCTGCCACCTCTACTGACTCTCCACAACATAGAGATTAGCTTGTGAATGGGGTACATGGCTGCCCCACTCAGGCTGTGCTCATTGGAGCACTGGCAACTAGGAATCAGGTGCGAAAGGGCACACAAAAGAAGCAATGGATGCGTGGAGGTCTCCACATATGCAGAGTGGGACTCTGTGCACCACATGCCCATTGAAGCACCCCAACCCCACCCCAGAAGTGCAGAATGTACTGAGAATCAAGCCTGTTGCATTGAAAAGAAAGTCTTCAACTTGAAGCAACTTGGAGGAAACAATGATAATAATAATGTTATATCATTGCCCCCTACCATGCATTGAGTTTAATGAACTGATTTATCTTGTATCCCATGCAATGTCACTTCTATGAATAACAAATAATTGACAGCTCAGTTTACACTCTGTTATTCATTAATGTGAGGTCAGTTCTGTGAATAATAGATGACTGATAGATCAGTTATACAGTTATTTGATAAAGTGATATCACATATTCTGTTACTTGCCTGAAAAACTAAAATACAAATGACATGTGTTCAATGCAACCAAAGTAAAGCTGACCAGTTACCCACCAACTTAACAAAAACTAAATGGACAGTCCTAAAAAACAATAAAAAAAATATCTGTATAAAACCAAAATTGACATGAACCTATAATGATACTCCAACATGAAATAAAATAGAAAAATCAGTGAACACAAGTCAGTATCTCATAAATATAAGATGTACAATACCCCTGGGGTTAATAGTGGTAACACATGGATTGCACGGCAGCGATCCCAAAAGTAGGATAGCACTAGTGGTGGGCAAAGTCCCTAAACTTCACTACTAGGAGTACTTCACATATAATGAGGAATTCGCCTATTACTCCACAGTGCTAAGCGTATAGCTTTGCCATTTTTTCAGCGCTAAGTTACATTAGTTGTAATGGACTTCACATTTACTTTGCCTTTTATATTGCATCACCCTTAATTTTAAAGTGAAGTTCCATTGATTTGAATGGACTTTGTGTTAACTTCACCTTATTATTGCTTTTTAAGGTGAATTTTGCATGGATTCATGTGATGGCAGGTCACATGGGCTATATAATGTCTTGCACAGCCTCAGTTCATCGTAGTGTGTGTAGTCAAAAGCTGGAGACAGTTTGCTCTCAGAGCTCTGATATTCAAGCCCTCTAAAACCTTTAAAAGCACTATTTTGCCACAAAACATTGTGTCAAAATTTAGTACATTAATTGCACGAAACACCCATGTGTTTATATCATTGAGCGTCTACTGATTTTGTGTGCATATTGAATGTTAATTTAGTACATTCAGTGTCTGTACTCCTGTGCTCCTTTAGTGGTCCAGCAATTGTGGGTGATTTTCTCTTCTCACTGACATTTCAAAAGAGCGTTTTGGTACTGGATTTGAATATGTTCTTTTGCTTTATTTTTGTATTTCTGATTCTACATTTCCCTCTATGAGCTTCTCTTTGTAGATGTGTTTATTTTCATTGGGGTCTTGAGAGTATTAATCTTCCATAAAAGTGTTTTCCCTGATTATGCAGTGTACCTTATTTACAATCCCCATATGTTTATATCTTCTATCATTGTACTTTCTCTTTGTGTGATACATTCTGGTTTCAAACTATATCTGGACTGACTGAGGGTTTTTCATTGTTGCTGAACTCTTTGGTCCATGAGTTTGGTTTCCCTTGATACCTGTGCTGTAAGCACTCTCCTTTTTGCAAAATGTGCCTTCTACAGAAGCATGGTGTGCTGTAGAATTGATTATTTTAACTCTAATGTTATTCTCCCTATATTTTCATAACCTTCCCTGCATACAAAAATGTTATTACAGTGAAAATTTCCTTCCTTGCATTTGCTCTCATTTCATGCTGGCTGCAGTTTGTATCTTCCTTTTCAGTCATGCTCACTCAAAACCCACACTTTAAGTGTACTTGCAAGCAGAGATATTATTTGCCCCCTGCATGCATATGAAACAATTGAAATACCAGGGGCCCCATATTCAACTGGCAGCAACTGCACTTGTGCTGTGCTAATGAAAGCACTGCACAAGCACTAGCACCAGCACACTGTCACTGGGATATTCAAAAGAACTGCATTATAACCTTCAACTAAAGGGCTTCAGCACAGCGTACACATGCAGTGCAAATGCATAGCACTGATACAGCAGCAGCATCATGCAAGCTCAGCGCAATGCACTTGTGCAGCACTGGATATAGCACTGACTAAAGTGTGGAACACAGGATCTGCTTGGGGTATGAGGAGGGCACCACTGAAAGACACACAATACTGCAGCAAAGGTATCAAAAATATTTAATAAACAAACACACCTTGGGCAATGGCTCGGAGAAAGAAACAACTACACAAAGGAAAAAGGAGCACTCATCCAGTAAATGTAAAAAAGAAAAGGACACATGACAGTGAAATATAAAAAAATCCAAAGTGCACTTACCCAGTAAATGTAGAAAAAACAAGGGCACCCACCCAGTAAATATAAAACAAAAATAAAAAGCACCCACCGGTGGGACATGCCAAGTTTAAAGGTCAAATCCACATTAAGGGGCTGCAGGTAGTGATACTGGTGGTGGCTGCTGTAGCTGGTGCTATATCGCTGCTGCTAGGAATTCAATGGTTCTTGTGCAGTCTGCCACCCCTTTCACCAACAGTTGTAGCAGGTGGATCTGGTAGCAAAGCAGGGTATCCCTGCCTCCATGGAAGATTGTATCCTGATGCCCTCCTGTGGCATCCCAGGCACCTATGGAAAGAAGTACACTGTACTCAGCCAGCTATGCACACAGGACGAGGGACACAGATGTGACATAATGTGCATAACAGAATTATGACAGGTTGACATGTGGTTCACCAAGCCACACACAGGTGGAGGGAATTAAACAGCCACAGTGGAATCTGTGTGGCATACCAGAAACAGCACTATGTACCCAAACAGTAGAGGGCTGCACACACCAGGAGCATGCTATGCTTCAACAGAGCACAACCAAGTGGTGCAAGGTACACATAACACTGGCAGGCATGCCAGATGTTGAAACAAAGTACAGACAACAGTAGCACCAAGGCAGGCATGATAGGCAGTGTAAAGGCCCAACTGGCTAGGAGTTGCACCCACACACCCCGTACCCTGCAGACCAGGTATCCAGTGCACTAGCCAATATAGTGTGCATGACAATATACATACTGTACATGAGCCACCTTAGACAACAGTGGAGATACGGCCTAGGCACACATATGTGGTACACACAGCACATCCATGGGACTGTCATGCAGCAGTTAGGGTAACATGAAAGTGCAGTGATGTGGTACATGAGTGAGCACCTGGCACACTGTACTGCAGTTGCCGTAACACCAGTGTGAGATGCAGATCTATGCATGGCACCACCTGTGTGCCATGGAAGGAGAACACTATGGAGTTTAGTAGACACTACCAACTATGCATCAGAACATTGAACAAATAAATGGTAAGGTACATTAAAGGCCCGTCAATGACCACAGGCAATAAGTGGGCACTTTCCGAAAAAAAAAGTTCCCCATGCAACATTATATTTGATTTTTAATTGGTGATGTTTATTCAGTATTTCTTGGATGGCCCAATGTTTTGCCATATGATTAAACAGCTTTGTCAGGGGAATATTTTTCAAATACACTTTGAGTATAAAAAATAAAATATACAATTGTTTTTAAAGTAACTCACCAAGATGGTGATAAAACTTTCGACTAGTAACAATTCCACATGCTGTATGCATAGTAACATACCTCCATTATAGTAGAAATTCTTTGAAAACTGAAATGGTTTTCAAGTCATTGATTTCTCTCTCTTCCTTACAAGTGCAAGCAAACCTATACTAAACAGCTGCTAACAAAAGGATCCATAATGTATCTCACCACAGTCATTTTCAAACAACATTCATGTGGCCACACACCTCCAGCAAGGTTACCCTGTGACTATTTCATTTGGCAGAAAACATTTTTTTTTTGAAACTCAGCTTTATTTTATAATAAGCTGCTTCATACAACAATGCAGTGTTACATAGAAATCATGCAATGATCTAGTCAGGTTATATCAATCTTCCAGTACATAAAAGGTTTCACTGCAGACATGTTGGATACTATTGCTGTTGTATTTAGTTCCATTATATCGATAAGGAATGCAGAGAAAACAAAAGATACAGAAGTCTATTTGCTGTGTGCAAAGTAATGTCTAGATGTATCTCCCCCTATGGGGACTTATACATGTTCTTATATTGAAAAAAACAAGTTAATAGATAAACTACTGGGTTAAAACTTCCCAGTCATAACTTTTTGGCCATCGAGTGTTGCTCTCCCTTCCCCCCATTCAAACTTATTATCTCTTAACATTCCCCACCAAGAGAAGAAAGGAAAGGGAAAAAAAAAGACAGACAAATCCTAAAGAACAGAGCTGACCCCCACCTCTGTCACCCAAATCCCAGACATATTTTTTGAATCCAGAGTTTTCCACCTTAAAAATATTTCCTAGGGCCCACTGGAGTCTCTATGTGCCCCTATGCAGAAGCCAGGTGTTCCAAATATGCCACTTTGTTTTGTGCTGCTCATATCTGAGTCATAACTGCAAATGTCAGTTAGGAGGACCACCAGGAATTTAAACAATGGTGCTTACAAATAAAAATCAGCAAAGCACATGAACAAAAGCACCCATCAACCAGAAAAGCGCACAGGACACCAATATATAAATGTAAGCATTCAATAATTTATCAGTGGCATTAGAAACCAATGGCTGGAACAGCAAAGCCAGAGCTTACAGCGGAACAGACTTACATTTCAACCAGCTCACTGCTGGGCTTCATCAGAGTAAATTCCACAACCTCAAACTAGTGCTTAAATACGCTTATAGTCAAAAACAATTGCTTAACCATTCAAATAACCCATTAAGCATAATTGTACATTTTACCTAAAACATTTCTATAACCATGTGCTTTATACAATCTATTTTCAGAGATCAAGGGGTTCCTACTGTTGCTGTAACCTCCGAAGTACTTGCCTCTAGGGTCTGATGCATATTCTCCTCTTCATCTGGTCTTCATTCTTGGAGCTTCCTTCCATCTTTTATGAGCCAGTTTGAGAGTGGTCTTAAGTTTAGCCCATGTGCTAGATTCTCCATCTTCAGATGTCTTGCCATAGGATTGTCAGGGACCCAGGACCCCCACCATCTGCCACTGGCATTTCTGCAAGTCCTTTAATGCCTCTGGGTCAATAAGGTCATCCGCAGCAATGCTCAAAGAGGCCAGGTATTTTTTGGCATCCTGATCCTGGGCAGTTTCAAAACCTTTTGTCCCTTTGTCCGAGGTGACCCGAAGCTTTGCAGGAAAATGCACTCTGGCCTTGAGTCCCTTACTTCTACCAGCTTTATCACCAGAAACCAGAGCTTCCATCGAGCCATAGTAGTGGGGGCATAATCCAGTTCCAAATAGTGTTTAGTATCCCCAAAAATTATCTCTTTGCAGACCCATGCTTTATGAAGTACCAGCTCCTTCACCCAGTAGTCCAAAATAGCTATGATGATGGAACGAGGTCTGGCCTTAGGATTCTTTGGTGGGGGTGCAAGGGCATGGTACACTCTAATAATGTTAAGGGGGGTATTCTTGTCTAAGTCAAGGAGTTCTTTCGGGATCCTTTCCACATATTCAGTCATGCTTAAGGCCACTGATATTCGGTTTTTACCGGAAAACCTGGTAAAATTCCGGAATAAGTGCTGCCTGAACACCGGTAAAAACAAAGATTTCATGGAATCTGGCATTTTATATCAGATCAGTAAATCTACAAAAAACTAGTATTTTTCTTATGATTCCTTCCTGTAGTATTTTCAGTTTGTTTTATTTAATGCTCTGTATATTAAGCCTTCTTTTATTCTGATTATTTATGCACATACTAAAATAATGATAGCAGAATCCAGGTAAAATCCAGAAATTAGAGTAACAATCACCAGTGCAATTCTGGAATCAAAAGTCTTGAAAATGGAATTTCATTGTTTTAATCACTGTAAATCAGTGTCCTTGGTCATGTCCCCTGGGAGCAATCGTATAGTTGTAGCAAGGCTCCATTGTGGAGATCCACCGTGTCAGACTGCGTGGTGAGATGGTCTTCGATTACTTAAATTTTCTGCTCATTATGTTGAATTTTATTTCTGTTGCTACCGACCTCCTCGCTGATAGTGTCTAAGGATTTTGTAAGCTGTCTCAGATTCCCCTTCCTCTTAGGATTCACTAGAAGAAGTCTGCATCTTTGTTTTCTGGAGGCCTAGTCAGCGCATCTCTGTTTGCAGTGGGTGGGGGAGTTAAGTTTAATTTCTGCTGCTTTAGCTTGCTCCCCAGCGCCACACAGTTTCTCGCTCTTGAAGCCATCGGAGACAATGAATCGCCATAACAAGTTCTGTCAGAATTACAGGGTGAGGCAGGTGTTTTTCTACTTTAAAAGAGGGAATCAGCGGGAGCTGATCAACCCTACATCTGCATGGGCTGGCGTTGGCACCAGAAGTCCGGCAGAAAACATTTGAGAATACTTTTTTTTGAGCAATGCCGGGGTACAGCCATTGGTTTGACAATGGCCCTGAATATGCAGACTCCTTTGTTAATGAATTTGAGAACAAGTATGTTCTAGACATAAGAAAATATCCCTTCCAGAATAATATAATAAAGTTGCAAGAGATACAGTGATGATTTATTCACCTTCAGGAACGGAGTGAAGCAGATCTGGAGCTTTTACAAAACTACAGTATTTGAATATATGTTCACAAGATCTCAGATTTGGCCAGAACTACAGTAACACAGCACTACCATATTTGGACCTTAAAATCTACGTTAAAAAATGGGACACTTGAAACTGACTTGTTACATAAGCCTACAGACTGGAATGCTTTATTACATCACCAGAGTTATCATCAGCCAGCAACTTCTTGAAATTCATAGCAGGGTTGAACAAAGAGGGTATCTAAAAATGGTACTCAATATGGCCATACAAGAAGTCCAGAGAGTTATGAGACCCAACCCTTACCCAACTGGAATCCCTTGTTAGTAATTCTGTAGTCACCTACTAGTACATAGGCTGGGTACATGCTCCAAGTGTGCCACTGAAACTTCCAGAAACTTTATCGTAACTACTAAGCAAACAACTGATAACAGCCAAGTACACTGGGAGTGTGTTCTAAAAAAATGCTAATTACCATATATACCCGAGTATAAGCCAACTCAGGCATAAGCTGACCCCCCATTTGCAGAATGTTATTTTCAGAAAAACGAGCTATCCACATGTAAGCCAACACCAAATTTTATTTTTGCTGCAGATCACCAAATAAGAATAAATCAGCACACCATTCAAAAAAACATTAAAATAAATGTTAAGTGCCAAGGATACTTGCAGTGCTCACAGTCCCAACAGTCCTGTTTACAGTTCCTTGATGTCTGTCTGCGAATCAAAGAAACTCAATGCTGCTTCATTCTCTGCCATAAACTCATCTGTGAGAATGTCAGTGTAACCCCCCCCCCACTGGCCCCCTTTGTTTAACCATCAGGGCTTCTCCTTTCACCACAAAAACTTCTAGGGGCAACAGAGAGTGGTGGGGGTTTACATACTAAAACAGACATAGAGAAAAACAGAGAAGGTGACCACCATTAGGCTAGGTGGACTAGACTGTTATACAAAAACAGTCGACCAAGTGTGGCAACTACCTGGCACACACCTGGTGAGACCATTTATCACGGCTAGCAACCCAGGTCCCTGGGAGACAACCCTTGCTCACAATTATGCTAGGTTTGCACTTCTGGACAGGGGCACCCAAGTAAATCCAGACACAGGGAAGCAATAACAATACTGTCCAAACCAGGTTAGGATTCTAGAGTGTGGCTTTAATTCATGTAACAGAGTAGGAATAATACAAAGCAAAGATGGACCAGCATGGGGCTACATATAGTGGTATTGCAGATTCTCCAGGGTACAGAAGTTCCTAAATTCCCATTTATCATACGGTGAAGAAACACAAAACAGTGAACACTCTGGTTCTGAAACTGAAGATTGGCACATACGGCTGGACTATTACTGTTCCCATTCCCACAGGAATGAAAGTGGTACCCATGACCCCACTGAGCACATCCAGGCTCAAATCTTCCAGAACCCACTATACCGAGGTAAACTGAAGAAACAGAAATTCCAAACCCACATCTTGGGGTAATTACTTCCATTAGGCACTAAATGAAAATGTACTTGTGCCCAAACCAAACCCAGAGAGGTACATTGGTTACTCCAGATGGGGGGGGTCTCCCATCTTTTGCTCCCAAATTTATACTCAGCCATTCATCTGGTTAATAACACCCTCACAGATGAACTTGTAGTTGTTGTCTTAAGTGTTTACCATACTTAACAAATTACGGACATGCCCCAGGGTGTCAAAGTTAAAAGTTATGTACTTGGACAGTCACATTCTTGGACTCCAATGTAGGCAGAAACTTTGCTTAGTACTGAGTGACTGGTCCTATTGACAGAGAAATTCACCCCAAGGTGTTGCAGATGCCCATGGGCTTACACAGAAAAAAGGGTTGTGCTCACAACAAATGAAGATGTACAAGGCAGCTTCCCCAAACAAAATGGATCAAGGAGATTGCCCCTGAATCCCACTGTTTACCCCCATCCCTCCTGGGATGGGACAAGGAAAACCCTTTGGCACAGGTCTCCACCACTTCATAAAACTGTCTTCTTTGTTCTTCTTCTAGGGTGAGAACAAACTACCACAAAACAAAAAGGGGTAGCTCTTTGTCAGAGCTAATCTGAGGAGTTGCACACCAGCTGCAGCCTCTTCCTTGAACTCCACTCTACTACCAATTAACTGAACCTTCCAAGTCACTCCAAAGCCAGCTGAGACAGTGGCTTATTCTGCTGCAAGAGTTCTGTGATTACATCATCACTCCAGCTCAGCTGAGACTGAAAACAGAGTGTGACAGTGTGAAACCCATTTACCTGGCATTTCACAAGCTGCCTTCCCTGCCTGCCATCAATTGTAACTGGGATTCTAGTGACCCCAGGGAACAAGGGGGTTACATCAGCATATGGGCTGTTGTCATCCTCCACCTCTGCTTCCAGTTCATCATTCTCTTCAAACAATGGATCGTCCTGCATTCCATCGAGATTGTTACTGATCCTGCACTTCAGGAATGCTTTTGTAGCCATCTCCCCAGGTATAGCCTCCCAGGTTTGCTCAACCCACTTGCACACTAGTGCAATGTCAGGCTGTTTGAGATTTCTACCCTTTGTGAGTGCACTGGCACCTGATATCATCCAGTTGCACCACAGCTTACGTAGGCAGTCCTTGAAAGGTTTGTTGAGGTAGACTTCTAAAGGCTGCAGCATTGATGTCAAACCCCCAGGAATCACACACAGGTCAGTGTGATTCTTTTTTGCAGCCTTTTTTACAGTCAAGTGGGCATGGAACATGTCCCATACCTGAAGAGATCACTTTTCACGTAGAGCACCAGGTCTGCTCCCCCATACTTTATTCAGCCACACACCGAGAAGCTCTTTATCCATCCAGCCCTTAGGATGGGGATAAACAAGAAACACCTCGGGGGAAACACAACAGATTTGGGGAGTGTTTTTCTCTTAAAGACAATCATGGGCTTGAGTTTTGTTCTGTCAGCCATGCAAGAAAGCACAACTGTGAAATGTGTTTTCTCATGGTCTGATGTTTTAATGAGCACAGTCTTGCTACCAGAGGGGTTCACAGTGCGGTTGCAGGGGAGGTCAAAATTCACAGGGGTCTCGTCCATGTTGCCAGTTTGTGAGGGTTTGCAGCTGTGCAGCTTTCTCATTTTAATCGAGTACTGATGAAAGCTGTCCACTTTAACTTCAAGGTCAGAGGGAAGTTTCTGGACAATCTTTGTGTGTTACCAAATTGTTAAATTGTTGCGCTCCATAAATTGAGAGCACCAGCCGGCAAATGCAAGAAAAGTGTTCATACCAGCATGCCGATACTTTTCTTGCTTTGCCATCTTTAGCACCTGCATGTGAATTAACATGTGGGTTATGATATACCTGCTTTGTTTGCATTCAAGCACCCATTCATTCAAGTCACTCTCTAGCTGGTGAAATGCTGGTCGGTCACCACGGCAGGCCTTTTTGGACTTAGGGAGCTCATTCAGCAGCTCCCTCTATTTCTTCCATTCATGGACCTGCTTCTCATTGATGCCGAAGTGCCGTGCTGTGACAGTTATTGATGGACTCAGCATGCTCAATCACTCACATCTTAAATGTGGCATCATATGCACAACGTTTACACTTGACGCTCATCTTTGTGAGTGGATTAACATGCTGAGGAGGGTGCCAACTTTATGTGCAGCAGGTAAGGTAATTGGTGTTCTTTGCTTGCTCAATTGGCAACCTGCTTTTACTGAGAGACCTGCTCATAACACCATGGGTATGTTATAGGCAGTCTATTTTGGCACAGAAAATTTGGCTTAAACGTGGATATATACAATAAGTGCCTTATCATTACTCTTGATACACCTCCAGTGGAGTACCTTCTCAGCTGACACTCCTGCATTACTCCAGAAAATCACTTTTAGAGTGTGTTCTAAAAATGCTAATTAAGTGCCTTGAAATTACTTTTAATGTACTTCAATGGAGTACAATCATGGGTACTCCAATGTTATTCTATCCAAACACTGTTGTAGTGAGTTTCAAAAATGCTGATTAATTGCCTTCAATGGAGTACCATCATGGGTACGCCAATATTACTTCAACTGAGCACTATTAGAGTGTGTTCCAAAAATGCTAATGAAATGCCTTGGAATTACTGTATATACACTTCAAATTGGGTACACATACCCTGCAAATGCACCTAAAATGCTAAGTACCTTCTTGAGTAAATTTCAATGTTTCAGTGTAAAATATCCTCACAGTTGGGCACACTTAAATGTCTGGAAGAGCCTGTGTACCACAATGGGGTGGGGTATTTACTCCTGGGCCCCTCCCCATGTAACTTCCGTGCCTTCCCAGAGAACTGAACTAGGCATATCTGGTACTCAGAACTTGGCATAACATGCTTCTGCTCTTATGCCAGTTTCTCACCCCCTGACAGAGCAGAACTAGGAAAGGGGACAGGGTGTGAACTTTTTTTTTTAATGAGGGTGAGGGAGTCCTGGAAGCTACCACATAGGGGTATGCAAGTACATTTTTTCAACTCTTCACTGATGAGTAGTTTTGCACCCAAGATACTTAGCTATTCATTACTCACTATTCATATTCCATTTTAAGCTGACCCCTTCCCCCCTGGCAGCAGCATGATGTCAAATGGTGTTTTATTACATAATGACCAAGAATACCCCAGCTGAGATGCAACATTTCATTTCAGTGGGGGCCCATCTTCATATAATTTTACAACTATAAGCAGATACACAATGAAGATCAAGATCACTTTCTCAGGGTGGTAGCATACCACCACAGTGACAATATTACAGTGAACACCACCACAGCAACACATTTCACCAGGTCGCTGAGGTGGTCTGCTGTCTACCGATGCAGTAGTTCTTGGTGTTGTACCCCCAAACTGAACCAACTCCGACTCAGAGTTGATTAATTAGAGATGGGGGGTCCAGCAGGCATAGCCCTCCTCAAGGGGGGTGTGTGGAGGTTGAAGCCCCCCCAAATACTTCTTCCCGACGGGAACACTGCTGACAGTTAGCATTGTTCCTGTTGATGTTGGGGGTTTCGACAACGATGTTGTCATTATATTGATGTGGAACCTCTCAGGGCCACACAGTGAGTCAGAGGCTGTGGTGGGGCTTGAATGTGCACATCCTGCTTCATAGTTCCAAGTCACAATATTATGATGGAAGGGATGGTCCAACTAAACACTATATCACTATACTATACTGCCCCCCCCCCCATTTCTTAGGACATTTACTTACTGGTGGTGAGGCTTTCTTCAAGAGGCCACTGGTGCACTCTCATTTCTGCTCACTGAATTAAAGACAGGGGAGTCTTCATCTTTCTCAAATATTAAACAATTCCTCATAATGTCTTGGGACTTAAATCCTGTCTGTGCTAAGAAAACAAGCTAAACATCATATACACTTTAGAAATTAAATTTATTATTAAACCACATTTTTCTATAATGGAGTTCAAGGGATACCATCATCAACTTCCTTTGCATCTTTCTTGAAATTGGGAATACCCCCCTCCAGCACAGCCTAGACACTCATGATGTAGTGGGAGGACAATAGACTATTTCATCATGAGTAAATGCACTGTTTGGGGGTGTTCCCAATGTTCAAGAACCATGCAACAAGAGTAGCTCAAGGATTTGAAACAAAACAATGTTGGCTATAAATACACTATTTGCATGCATTTCAGTTCTGCTATAAAAAGCAGCAGAAAAAACAACCAACAACTTCAATGAATTGTAAAGAAGGTAAGCAATCATTAAAAGTGAATTTTCAGTCATAAATAATATAATGCAAAAAGGGTTGACAGTGTCTGTTTAAAGAGTTACTGACGCCTCAAAAAAAACTTTAAAAAAACAAAATAGATACAATTCTGCCTGCATTCCATATCTATTCTATATATTTCTCCTCCCCATTATTTCTTACTGTGGAAGTTTGCATGAATACATGATCTTTGTCCCTTAAGCATTCTTTAGAGTACATCTGCCTCTAAAGCTTACTCTCTACTTCAGGTTATAATCCTCTGTTGTGACATCACAATCTGTTGTCATGGAGAGTAACTGTGATGTCACAAGAGATGCAATATTATTTCAGGTAGGGAGAAAACAGCAGGACTAGATGAACTCTTCAGGAGCAAAGATCCTGTTTCCATGCAAATGATCTCAGTTATAAATAATGGGGAGGAGAAATGTAGAACTAATGTGAAATACAAGCTTGATTGTGTCTAAAGATTTACAGTATGTTTTGCCAAAGTTTACCTGAAGGTGTCAGCTGCTCTTTAATACATGTAACACTGTACCAAAACGTGTATGTAATGGTCAAACAACAAAACTTTTTAGAAGTAATATTACTGTAAGCAACATTTTCTTCAGTTAGTCTTATTTCTCTCATGTGTACTGGCAGCCCCATCATGCCAGTCACCCAGTCCCATCACCCCAACATTCCCCAGGACTTACTATCCCCTCAGAGGCAGCATGGCCTGGGTTGTCAGATGTACGGCGCATGGGCAGCTGGAGTCATCCTGCAGCTGGCGCCAGATTTTCTTAGTTCTCCCCTTAAAGTGCAGCATGCCCTTAAGCCAATGGCAGTGCAGTTCACGCACCCATGCACTGCACACCTGGCATCTGCCCCTCTTCTTCCCAACTTTGCTGGTCTTGGCTTGTTTATCCCCTGCCACTGCTAGGATCTGACAAGCACCAAACTCTGCACCACCCCCACCCAGAGATAAGCAGTCCAGCAAGAACTCAATCTTCCTCCCTCTTGCTGACTCTCCAAATCCCAAGTTCACACTTGAACTTGGGTCATCAGTGCCGCAAGTACAGTAGTAGCACTATTGCTGAAATGGTGGTCCAGCTAAAATTTAAGATCTGTGAAATGTAATTGGTCTGCACATCCACATGTGTAGATGTAGAGCCTGTCATCTTATTTTTTGTGGCAATTTCTGCCCTGGTATATTTTTGTTAATTGGTAGTTATTGCCCAAGAACATTCCCAGTTATGAAATAACCCCTAAAAACACCATAATGATGGCATTTGATAGGGGACAGGGCTGCAGGCACTCTACGGGCACTGTAGTAGGATCAGGGAGGGGGAATGCCTAAATATACTTGGATCATCTTTGCTGGCAGGTATACATGTAAGGGGCTATTAGATTAGCATCATCATTATGATGTATTATTGCTGGGACTGCAGTGCTCGGTGGCCACTCAGCTTGCACAAGTTATGAGCCAGGCTTTACAGACTAAATAACTATTTATTCAAGTAAAACAAATCAATATATTGCTAATATAGCTCCTGGTGCAAGCAACTCCATATTATGAGTTGCCTGCCTGAAACCAGCAATTGTGTCAATTTCTGTTAGTAAAGTGGGTCCTTCTATTTCCATGTGGAAAACAGCAAGCTGGGACATGCAGATGAAGCTGCAATAGAAGCAGCTGCTTGGCTGGATACCATATGGGGTTCAACAGGCCTGGTCACAGGTGGATTCTAAAACAAGGCTAAACATACATCAGCAGTGATACAGTGTATAGTAGAGCATTGTTCTACATAGAAATCAATCCTTTTTAAAATGCTGTTGCATCACAGTTCAAAGGTCATGGAATGAGATTATACCCTTCCATGGTAGAACAGCATTCTAGAACCTCTAGAGACATGCACAAGTCAGGTTCATTGTGAAAGACTAAAAAACGACAATGCACACATTTACCATAATACTATACACTATAAAAAATACAGGATGAGCAGCTTTATGTATAACCAGTGTGTTGTGCCACCCCGGGGTTCCGATTCCCACAGACCTCCCAAGCTTTGTCCTTGAGGTCAGAGAGTATCAGAACCCCTCTGTGGCAGAACACACTGGTTGTGCATAGTTGTCCATCCAGTATTCTCTACAGTATATGTTAAAGGTTGCCCAGTTTCGATTGCATATCATTGTGTCAGTTTTGTTTCAAGCATCATTTTGAACCACTGGCAAGCTGGGAAGAGCTTTGTTGTAGAATTTTGGCATGGCCATCACCACACACAACCCTTCAGTTTGGGCAGACCTTCCCTGTGCAAGACCAATGCCTCCTCATTCCCACCCTCTTTCCACCCATCCTATATGGACCACTCCATGGTTTCTACTGGCACCTTCTTCCTATCCCATGCAAAGTCCTCTGTTGTCTAGTGGCTTCTGTCTGCCTTTCCCAGTATCATGCCAACATTCCCTGGTGTCCAGTGGCCCCAACCTCCATCTCTATGCTAAACATTATATAGTGTATGGTGGAACATCATTGTGTATGGAGATCCATGCACTGTCAAAAGTTGTTCTGCTGTAGTTGTCCCATAAGCACTTCCTGCTGTCAGTAGCACCTTTCCATCTTCTTACTCTGTGCCACACACTCTCTCTGGTGTCCAGTGGCATCTGTCTAACCCTCCCCACACTGATGACCATTCCCTGGTGTCCAGTGTCACTTGCCAAGCACTCTCTGCATCCCATGGCACCCTTTTCCATGCCTATTATTAGAATCAGGGTTTAAAGGCCCCAAACTACAAGCTGTCTCTGTACGTGACTGGAATAAATGAGATTAGATATTAGCTAGATGTAAACTGCATCATCTCAATAGTGGTATGCACTATAAAAAGTGGAACCCTGGCTCATCTGCACTTTTGAGAAATGACCCCTTTTCTTGTTCTTGGTAATAAAAATACACATGCAAGGAGTCAGTTATTGCCCCCCCTCAACAAAGTGAGGAACCAGATAATGGGTTCATGGCAAATGGATGATGTGCTTTTTTTTTTACAATGCTTAGGACACTGGAACCTTATTTTGACAGACTTTTACATAAAAAAGTAACAAAGTGTTTAAAGGCTTGATAAAATGTTCATACATTTGATTTAGTTACCACCTTATCCCAAAAATCTTTAGGTTTCTCTCTCCTCCAATACTGTAAAGTATTTTGGGATACATTTTGCATTAAGGGCACTATGCAAAAATAAATTGCTTCCTTTCTACAATCTAGGAGAGGGAAATAAAAGAATGCTGCTGCCATTTGGGTCACCGGAAATTTAAAACAGGAAAGAGAGAAAGCGAGAGATAGAGAGAGAGAACAGACACAATCTGCTCCCCTTGATCTGACAATCACAGAGATTTAAAAAAAAATATATATATATATATATATATATATTATGGTAGCACGATAGTGCTACCACAGTTAGGGTTGAGTAGCCCTTTTAAGGTTAAAGGGTCAAACGTTGCACCTTAATAACTTTGCTACCATTCAACAGATTTGCCTGAAATTTGGAATGCCCAATCAAGAACCATACATCTTGAGATTTGCCAACTTTTGTAGTGGTCGGACATACAGCTGTGGAGTTATTAAGTGAGATCTGCGCACATGTTTAAATTTTTTGGTGAATTCTTTGCTCGTGCCTACAGGTCGCACGGTTTGCACGACAGATCTGAAAACTTCAGGGAATGTGTAGCCAGGGTCCCCGATGTGCCTTTTGAAGATTTCATGAAAAAATATTAAATGGTTCAAAAGTTATTCAAAAAACAAGTTTCCATTATACAGTAAGTCAATGGGAAAAGTTACCAAAAAATGCGACAGTGTTGCAAATGCACTTTTTATTGTCACAAATGGCCCTAGTAGTGTGGTAAATCCACCATTTTGTTTTCAGTTGGTGATCAGAAAAATGCTTGACATTTAAAATTGGGACCATCTAGGGACACAATTCTTTTTGTGTTTACCTAGTCGGACCCTGAGAATGCTAGGCATGTCTTAATATTTTGGGGTTAAGCACCCTAGAAATATGTTTTTCAAATTTCTGGAAAAAGTAGTGTCGCAAAGTAGTGTCACACTCATGACACTTTCTCAAATTTTTGTGAAAGCTTTTGCAAATCAAGACACTACTTTTTCAGACTATGGCCAAAATGACAGTAGTTCTTTGCCACCCTGCTGCAAAAGAATGGTTTGGTCTTTTGAGCTGTAATTTGGAGGGAAGGCAGCCAACATCTCACAGATGTGCCTTTAAGTGATTTGGTAAAATAATATTGCATGGCTGCAAAGTTATGGCACTCCAAAGTTGGCATTTTTCCCATAGACTAACATGATGGCATACGCCACTCCTTTCGGGGCTCTTATCTCGAAAACGGTGCGAGATATGGAATTTTAGTCGTGACAATATGTAGCCTATGGCTATGCATTCAGTGAAAATGTAGTCAGGAAAATCATGAATCATGCAATTTTTTTTTTCTACGTCGTACGGTTACTGAGATATAAGCAATTTAGTATTCCAACACCTCATTTTCGGCTCCGAGACCCATTATTATGCATACATTTTTTGTACACACTGTGTTTCTCTATGCAGCTGTTGAGGTAAAAACAGGGTATGCACTTCTGTTAATGTTACAGTTACTGTTTCCACTTGTGTTTATGTACCCATTTGCATTACCGTTACCGTGTATGGCCACCGTGTGCGTTACCCTTTGCGTTCTTGTTTGCCCTTGCGTTTGCATTACTGTTGCCATTTGTGTTTTTGCTGCTGTTTGTGTTTGCATTTCAGTTTGCATCACCTTGTGCATTGCCAATTGCGTTTCCGCCAGCCCTTTCCTTTGCATTTGCATTTGTCTTTCATTTTGCATCTTCGTTGTTGTAACTGTTACCATTTGCGTTTCCTATTGCATTACTGTGCCCATACACATTACGGTTTGCGTTTTGATACGTGCTTGCATTTCCTTTTGTGTTTCTGTTTCCTTTGGTGTTATTGTTGCTGTTACCATTACCATTTGCATTTAGAATTGCGGTAATGTGACTGTGCGCGTTACAGTTTGCGTTTAGGTACGCATTTGCATTCCTGTTTATGTTTCTGTTTCCTTTGGCATTATTGTTCATGTTAACTTTACCATTTACATTTACAATTGTGGTACCGTGCCCGTGTACATTATGGTTCGCATTTATGTGGTCGCTTCCGTTCCCATTTCCGTTTCTGTTACCTTTGGCATTCTTGTTGCTGTAACACTTAACATTTGCATTTACAATACCGGTGCCGCCACTGTGCACATGACCAGCTGTGTTTTTGTATGCACTTCTGTGTCCGTTTGCATCACTGTTCGCTTCAGCATCACTTTACGCTTGTGTTTCTATTAACGTTTGCTTTACCATTTACATTAGCTTTACCATGTGCATAACCATTGCCGCTTGCGTTTGCTTTGCAGTTCCTGTTACTATGTAACAAGACATCATGTAGTGGGAGCGTGGGGCCCATTGGGCCCCTCGGTCCTGCCACTGCATTATAGTCACTATTTATCATCCTTATTCTCAAAAAGAAGGGAAATTAGAGAAATAAAACTCCATTTAATGCATCAGTTAGGGTCATTCCAAAGTGACAAAAGTGAGGAAATTTGGGTTAGGGTTGAAAGCCCCCCCTTGCACCCCCAGCCTACCCCTCAACTGGCATCAGGGTGCGCGTTGGGGACGTCAGTCCTAACTCTCATCCCATTCTCCTATCCTCTGCTTCTTTACACATGTGATGGGGTGAGAGTTAGGGCTGATGACCCCAATGCGCACCCCAATGCTGGTTGGAGGTGGGTTGGGGGGTTCAAGCAGGGCATTCAACTCTAACACCGAATTTTCTCACTTTTGTCACTGTGGAACAACCCTAACTGATGCATTAAACAGAGTTTTTTGCCTCTAATATATATATATATATATATATAGACATACATTCATTGCAAAAACTTCATTTAATGCATCAGTTAGTGTTAAAGTGACAAAAGTGGGGAAATGAGACATTAGGGTTAAGGCCCCAATTGCCCCACCACCACCCCATCCTCCACAGACCAACAGACACCGGGGTGTGGTATGGAGTCATGATGCCCAACTTTCACCCCATTCCATATGTAAACAGGTTGACATGTAAAGGAGAATGGGGTGAGAGTTAGACCTCATGACACCATGGCATACCCCAGCATCTGTCAGTCTGTGCAGGATGGGGAGTGGGGAGTTAGGGACTCAACCCTATCATCTCATTTCCCCACTTTTGTCACTTTAACCCTGATGCATTAAACAAAGTTTTTTGCAATGATTTTCCTTACTTTTTGAAAAAGTGTACTATAACTGGTAAATAGCATGTGTTGGTGGGAGAGTGGAGCCCCAAGAGCCCCGCACTGCCCATTTGTGCATAACAATATGCATCTGTGGGTGTGCAGGCACTTTGGGCTCTGTGCTCCCACTTACACATAGCTACAGAGCCAAACAGCAGCCCTATATGGCAAGGAACCCTTACAACACTAATTTGCCAATATCTTGGGAACCAAAGCAGCTAGGGAAAAAATTAAAGTTTTGTTGTAATCATGACAGTGAGACGTCCATGTCACATAAATTAACTGAATCTTTATCTTGCACTGTTTATATGAGATACTGGCACCAAAAAGCACTGTGGGTGCTAACTTTGAGGACATAATACTGGCCCACAGACCTGAAAATGAGCAATTGGAATACTATTTTCCAAATATCTCAGAAGCCATACAAGGTAGAAAAAAATTCAAAATTCATGGTATTTATAGCTTTCCAACCTACTTCTGTACTGCTCTATAAGGGGACTAAGAATTTTTGTGACAAAAAATCCATTTCTTGAACCATTTTCGAGATACAGGCGCCAAAAGGTGTGACGAGCGCCACAATGTTATCCTCCGGGAACAAATCTCAACTTCATGATGGCATATCTATGGAACTGCTTAACTTTCCAACACCTAAATAGCATAATTCACATCTCTAGTGCATTCCCTTAATACCCTGAAAATTGCAAGTGAAAAACCCAAACCATTAATTAACAATGCAGTGGGAAGAGTTTTAAAACTTTAAAAATTCCTGGTTTGTGAGGTAGCAAAATCCCTGACCATCAGATCAATCCCTGTTCATGAGCTGTCAAAATCATCATCAGTGAGAAATCCCATCAGATTTTAGCCATCTGGTCCCTAAGTGATGGTCAAGGATTTTGCCACCTCATGAAAGAGGATCAGGTGGTGAACTACGATTTTGACAGCACCTGGACTGCAATTTTGTCACCTCATGAAAGAGGATCCCAAAAACGAATCCCCTTTCATGAGCTGACAAAATCCTACTCCGTCACTTGATCCTCTTTTGCGAGGTACAAAATCCTTGACTGTGAGTGAATCCTTGTCCAGAAGAAGGGCCATCTGGTCACAAAATGATGGTCAAAGATTTTGCTAGCTCACAAAAAAGGATTGGCTCACAAACTATGATTTTGACAGCTCATGGACCACGATTTTGTCACCTCATGAAAGTGGATTCAAAAACTCAATCCTCTTTCATGAGTTGACAAATTCCCAGTCCATGAGCTAATCATCTTTCATGAGGTAGCAAAATCCTTGACCAACACCTTAATCCTCATCTGCGAGAAAGGCCATCTGGTCACAAAGTGACGGACAAGGATTTTGTAGCCTCGCGAAAGAGGATCGGCTCACTGAATGGGATTGTGTCAGCTGGTGAAAGAGGACCATTAGGGAGTCGTGGTCAAAGAATTTTTGAATTTCAAAAGGCTATTTTTTGGACAAAATGAAGCAAACCAAAGGTATGGATTTGTAGGGGGCATCACCCTGAACAAAACCCATCCCTTATTACAAGAAAAAGGCACCCATGTAAGAAGCTACAGTGTTTTGTTTGGGGGAAAAAATGAAAACAAGATGGCGGCTTGTGGATGAGGAATTTTTCTGGCATACAAGGATTTTTTTAAATCCTCATTCATTAGCTGACAAACTCCTTGACCATGAGATGAATCCTCTTTAGAAAAACATATATATAAATCTTGGAGTGAACTGAGCATGCTTAGAACCCAAGAATTAAAAATTAAATAACTTTGGAACGGATTAATATATTTTTTTTGGCAGTTAATCTTTTTATTCAAATTTTCCAATAAAATAGAAAAAAGAGCTTCCAACCATACAATGCTCAGAGGCATAGCAGAGACAGCATAATAAAGTTGAGAGATGACATAACAGTTACAAGTGTTCAATAGATTAATATACATAAAGAAGCAGTGGAGGGACACAATGCATCAGAAAAAATAATTATATTATTAAAGGTACAAAAATCCAGATTGAAATCCTAGGTTATAAAAGGGAAGGTATAGAACAAAATTAATATCCTAGTAATCTGATATAGCTCTGTGGAAACTTGTTCTTGCAGTGCAATATGGAAGGAAAGGGGGGAAAAAAGCAAAATAAACAAAAAAAGCTAAATTAACAAAGAAATAAATAAATATCTTTTAACCAAACCAACACTGGATTATTCTTTGACCCAAACTTTTTCAACATTCCAAATTTCAGACCAAAAGACCACACGGTGTGGTCATAGTGCCATGGGCAAGAAAAAGTCAAAAGTGGCGAAAAATGCATTTTTCAGTGCTTCGCTGCACAGAAACCATAAATCCAACTGAATCACAACTTGGCAAATCAAGAGACCTGCCATACAACACCATGCATTCCAAATTGTGTGCAAATCTGTTGAACGGTTCCAAAGTTATTAACATGCACAAATTGAGGTTTAACATTAAAGTGCCTGCTCAACCCATATATATATATATTATAGGGGTGCAGTTGTGCCTCTATAGTTAGGGTTGAGTAGGCAGTTTAATGTTAAACCCCAAATTTTAGCCAGCTCGGTAGCACTGAGGGTTGCGGTGCTGGACACCACACCTCGCACCATGCTGACGACCCAGGGTTGGGAGCGACCTTTGGTGTCAGAGGGTTGGCCAGAGGGAGGAGGATTGAGCATCCCAAGGACACCTCTCCTCATCTGGGGAGGGTGGGGTGGGATAACCACAGCTGTGCTGACTCCTGGTGGTGACTGGGGGTCAGTGCAGGCAGGTGATTCATTGTGGGGATGCACAGATGGTGTCAGATGTGCAGTGCGTGGAAGCATGCATGGCAGAGTCTTTGATGCCTTGCAGGTCCATGCTGTGTTGTGGGGAACCAAGCATTGAAAAATTCTCTGGCATGCTTGATGAAGTCCAGTCCATCTGTGCCACAACACTCTGACTCGAGAAGCTCCTCCTGGATCTGTACCCTCGGCTTTCTGTGGTGGTGGGGCAAGTACCTGCCATGAAACAGCTGGTGAGAGGAATGGAGGAGGGGGATCGAGCTCAGGTACTGGGAGTGGTGCGGGGTCGTGGGTCCAGACAGATGGGGGGGAACCATAAATAACACCCCCCAGCCAAGGAGGGAATAAATAAAGTAACTAAGAAAAAAACAAACAAACCAAAAAAGATTTTGCACGATAACAACATTGCAGTCGTTCAGTAGATTTGCACAAAATTCTGAAAGTGCAGTCTCAGATGTTAGATCTCTTTATATGCCAAGTTTTTTTTCAATCAGATGTGTGGTTTTCATTCAGTGAAGTGCCCAAAAAAAGCATTTTTCGCTTTTTTTGGCTCATTTTTGCAGATATTTGCCCAATGCACTGTGGCAACACCATTTGGAATTGTGGTCTGATATTTTCCGGGTAGAAAGAGGGCTGCACAATGAACAATGCAGCATTAGTTTGGAAAAAAAAATATTAATCTGCTCAAATGTTATTTAATTTTGAATTTTCAGGTTCCGAGCATGCTTAGTTCAATCTTAGATTTATATGTATGTTTTTCGAAAGGGGATTGGGCTTACGATCAATTATTTTGTCACCTCACTAATGGAGATTCATTTATTAAAACCCTGTTCATGAGGGAAAATCCTCATTCATGAGCTGCCATCTTGTTTTCAGTTTCCCCCACAAATAAAACATTCTAACTTCTATGGGTGTCCTGCGTGATATTACTAATATGGAATTTGTTCAGGGAGACCCCCTGTACAAACCCATGCTTTGGTTTTCTTTGTTTTTGTCTAAAATGGGCATTTTTAATTTAAAAAATCTTTGATTGTTACTCGCTAACAATTTTTGTTTGTGAGGTAACAAAATCCCCGTTCATCAGCTGATCCCCATGCGTGAGCTGTCAAAATCCCAGTTTGTGAGATAAGAACCAGATGGCCCTTATCTCACGAACAGGGATTGGTTGATGAAATGGGACTTTAACACATCACGAATGGGGGATTTTGAGACTTCACAAATGGGGATTATACAAACAAAATCCCTGTTTCTGAGTTGTTAAAATCCCCGTTCATCAGCCAATCCCCATTCATGAGGTGTAAATATCCTCATTTGTGAGATGAAGACAAGAGGGTCAGATATGACCATCTGATCCTCACCCCACCTCATGAGCTGGGATCCATAATGGTGCAAAAAATGGCACCAGTTTATTCTTGGAAAAAAATGCTGACATTGGGGTGTCCAATCCCCGTGTCGGCATGTATCTCACTCACCCCTCCCACACTAATATGGCACACTGGGAGCCACCCCAGTGTGCCAAATGTATGTTGTATTTTAAAATTTCAAGCTTCCAAAACTGGGATGCCCACTCTCAGTGTTGGATGATGCCCCCCCAAAAAATAGCCAGTAATCTTCAATTGACAACACAGGGTGCCCAATCCCTGTGCTGGCATGTATCTCCCCAACTAATATGGCACACTGGGAGCCCCCCAGTGTGTCCAACCATGTATTTATATTTAAAATATCTGTTAATAAAGAAAACCGTCCCCGATGTCTTTAATTTTTTATTTAAATCTGCAAAAAAGAAAATGGTCCCTCGTTGTCTCCTCAGTCCACCCTCCATCATCCCCACCCTCTCTCTGTGCACCTACCTCCCTGCACCCCCTTTACCCATACTCACCTATGGAGGGTGGGAGCAGCGATCTTATCTGGACTGGGAAATGTCTCCCCTCTTCAAAGCCAAACCACAAACTGAAGAATCAAAGGTAAGCACTGTATAATTAAGCAATAAGGCATGACAGGGTGTGGTATATCATGGGATATCATCATGCCTCGGGTGGTTGGGCATGAGGCCATAGGCCGAGTGCATCCAACTACCCGAGAAATGATGATATCCCATGATATACCACACCCTGGAGTGACTTATTGCTATTATGAACTGAGTTTCAAGTTTTATAAATACAAAAAATAAAAGAAACAGGTTTTAAAACATTTTATGAATGAGTTTTTGTTTGGTGTAGGAGTACATTTTGGAAAAATAGTTCTCAGACAGTAGAGAGCAAGGAGGCTAGTGGCGTCAGAACTGTTTTGAAGCCATGATGATGTAGCTCAATATCATCATGGCTTCAAAGAGCCCTGGGCCAATCAGATTCCTCTATTTATGATCCTCAGTTCATAATGGGGGTTTCAACATAAGTTGATATCTCAGCCATTTTTAGGAATTTTGGCCCCAAATTTTCAACATGGGGTTCTTGGGACCCCACCTTGTGAAAACTGGCACTGTCATTTCATTACTCAGTCCTGAAAGGTGATTTCATGGTCACTGCACAGAATCACCTTTAAGGACTGATTAATGAAATGACAGTGCCACTGTTCATGAGGTGGGGTCCCAAAAAGCCTATGTTGCAAATTTGGTGAATAAATTCAAAAGAAATGACTGCGTTACAAGCGTGCATTATGCAGTTAATATGCATGCTTGTAATTTCACCAATGTTTGATATTTTCACTCCAGATTTTCAACATTGCCATTTTTTCACATCTCCTCATGAACAGTAAAGCTGTTATTTTTCACATCTTGCCTGAACTGTGTTTTCGCACCTATGGTGCAGAATGGCGCAGTCACTGTGCAAAATCAACTTTCAGAATGGATTAACAATATCTCAGTGCCACTGTTCATGAGGGGAGGTCCCAAAAAAGCCCATGTTGAAAATTAGGTAAAAAAATTCCAAAAACGACTGCGTTCTGGCGTGCATTACTTGAGTTTCCCCGCTACGCTCTGCTTATTCGATTTTTCATGTTTTCACTCCAGATTTTCAACATTACCATTTTTACACCACCTCATGAATAGTAGAGCTGTATTTTTTGAGCTGTATTTTTTTAAATCCTGCCAAAAAATATTTTTCCTCACCTGTGGCTCAAAACGGTGTTACAGTTGCGCAGAATTACATTTCGACAGGGATTTGAAAGTTTTCTGTATTGGGTACATGCTGTAAATTGATAAGAAGGTTATGTTGAACCTTTGGAGTGAAAATTATTTAAGATGCCACAGTTATGACTATTAGTTGCAGTTTCACTATGCCTGCTCATAACTTAATGTGTGGAAGCGCAGGGATCAGATACCCCTGTGTTTTCACATCTACATACTTATTTGCATCTGTGGAGGGATAGGAGTGCAAGGGCTGAATGACCCTGCACTCCCACTGTGACATATGGATACTGTTGTACTATCTGGATGGAGGAATGGGAGCGTAGGGTCGAAGGCCCTGTGCTCCCACAGTAAAATAAAGATACTATTATACTATCTCAAAAAGTGAGGAAATAAATTGCAAAAAAATTTGTTAATACATCACTTAGGGTTGAAGCACCAAAAGTATTGAAATGAGGCATTAGGGTTGAGCTCCTAGCCCCACAATTGTACCACCCAACCCTCCATTCTCCACACACCAACAGGCAGCAGGGTGTGCCATGGGGTCATTAGGCCTAACCCTCACCCCATTCTCCTATATTGTATCATGTCAGCCTGTTTACACATGGAATAGGGTGATAGTTAAGCCTAAAAACCCCATGGCACACCCTGATGCCTGTTGGTGTGTGGAGGATGGAGGGTGGGGTAGTAGTTTGGAGGGGCTAGGGGCTCAACCCTAATGCCTCATTTCCACACTTTTGGCAGTTCAACCCTAACTGATGCATTAACAAAGTTTTTGGATATATATATATATATATATATATATACATATATATATATTATATAGAGAATAAAGTGTGGAATGGAGTGTGTAATGAGAAGTTACACACATCTGAGAGGTTAGATGCTACATAAAGCCGAGGAAGGCGGCTTTCGAGAGTTTGAAAGCATCTAACCCCGAGTGTGTGTAAACTTTGAGTTTCACAACATACCACCCCATATTTTATTTTATGTAATTTCTTGGTTTCAGCAAATATATAAAATAGGGGTTCCATTGGTTGCATGCTGTTCCAGTGTGGCTGCAGTGCAGTTTCATTTAAGGATGGTTTGACATGCGAGTTTTTAACATTCTTTCTCCCTGTAAATGTACAAAATGAGCCATTTTGAAGAAATAAACTTACTGCCAAGTTCCACTTGCCGGTGGGTTTTTTTTTCGGTGAGAAGGCAGGCAGAGAGCGGTTGGCCTGGGTGGTTGGGAAGAATGGAAAGCTGTGGCACGTGCATGCACAAAGTGAGAGAGATGGTCCATGTGTTTGCCACAATAAACACTTCTTTATTACAGCAAATAATGCCATGGTTCCCCAATGAGAAAAATAGAAACCCAGTTATTATATAATAATACTACATCATGTGACACTGGTATTTCACTTCTCTAATGCTAGAGAAATAAAATCCCAGACCTAGTGAGCTTGATGGCAAGAGGATGACCTGGGCATTGTAGCTATTACCGAGACATGATCTAATGATAACCACGACTGGGATGAAGCTATAACACATTATACTCTATTCAGGAAAGACAGGGAGGGTTAAAAGGTGGAGGGGTAGCTTTTTACATCAGGGAGGGTATAAAAGCCACTGAGGTACAAGGATTGCAGGAGGGGCTGAGGCCCTGTAGGTCACCCTAGGGATGGGCAATGGCACTACTATTTACACGGGTGTGATCTACAGACCTCCAGTGCAAGGGGAAGAGTTGAACTAGGTTCTACTGGAAGCCATCTATAAGACGGTGACTAAAGGGGAAGTGCAGCTGGTAAAGTGACTTCAATCTACCAGATGTTGATTGGAGCATCCCAGTTGCAGCCTCAGCCAGGAGCAGGGACATACTGGACTCTCTGCAAGGGGCATACCTCTGGCAACTTGTGCTAAGAGACCACACGTGAGGGTGCAATTTTGGACCTGGTACTCACCAACGGGGACAGAATTGCAGATGTCATGGTGGGTGGACACCTGGGGTCCTGCGATCATCACAAAGTGTGGTTCAATATGAGCACAGTGGCAAGGTCAAGCCACATGCAAATGAGGGTCCGGGATTTCAGAAGGGCAGACTTTGCAAAGTTGGGGTATCTCTCAGGAAAGCCCTAGCAGGGAGGGAGGACTAGGGGAGAGGGAGTTGAGAAACAGTGGGCCCATCTAGAAGGAGCCATAGTGGAGGCAACAAACATTTGTGTTAGGCAAATAAGCAAAGGCAAGAGAAAAAGAAAACCACTATGGTTCTCAAAGAAAGTGGCCAGGAAGGTAAGAGTGAAAAAAGTTTACTTTCAGGAAGTACAACAAAACACAGAAGGAGGAGGAGGACAGGATAGTGTATCTAGATAAGCAGAGGGAAGCAGTGAAGGCAGGCAGGAGTACAAAGGCACAAATGGAGAAAAAAAATTGCTCAGGCATTAAAGAAAGCAGAAAAGACTTTTTATATGTACATTAGTGAAAGAAGAAAGACATGGGTGGGATTGTAAGGCTTAAAGGGGAAGAATGGGAGTGTGTGGGGGATTTGGAAAATGCAGCAATCCTGAACAAATATTTTTGTTCAGTATTCACAGAAGAGGGGGAAAGTGAGAGACCACAATTAAATGGCAGGAGCAATAACAGGAGGGAAGTGCACACCAGTCCATTTACAGAGGAGAGAGTTCTAAAGGGACTTGCAAAACTGAAAATGGACAAGGCAATGGGACCAGATGGGATACATCCTAGAATATTAAATGAGCTTAGTGAGGTGCTGGCAGCACCATTGGCAGCCCTGTTCAATGAATCACTGGAAAAGGAAGTGGCTCCAGAGGTCTGGAGGGGAGCAGATGTTGTCCCTCTACACAAAAGTGGCAGCAGGGAGGAGGCTGAAAACTCTACACCAGTTGGCCTGCCCTCGGTGGTGGGTAAAATAATGGAATCATTGCTAAAAGAAAGGATTGTGGAACATCTCGAATCCAGCAGGGCACAGGATCCAAGGCAGTATGGATTATGAACATATGAACATATGAATGTGCCAACAGAAACAGACCACCCAGTCTATCTAAGTCTGCTCGAGTGTGCAGCTAGTACCCCTAGTTTGCAGCTTCCCCACTCCACTCCCTTTTGTCATCCCACTGCCTCCACCACCTCCCCCACCCTCACTCTCCCCTGTTCCCTGCCCCATGCCCTTTCGAAGCTGTTCACAGAATTAAATGATACCACCCTTTCTGATAGTGTGTTCCATTTTGCTACCGCCCTCTCTGTGAAATAATGCCTCCTCATTTCCCTCCTAAATCTTCCCCCCTATATTCTTAGCCCGTGCCTTCTGGTGTCCCTCCCCCTCCTTAGCTTAAAGACCCCATCTGCCTCATCCTTAATGATTCCTTTCAGATACTTGAATGTCTCTATCATCCCCCCACTCCGTCCCTTCAATCTTCCAGGGTGTACATATTCAGGTCTCCCAGCCTGCTCTCCCCATTCACAGTAGAAAAGTCATGTCAAACAAATCTGACAGATCTTTGACTGGGTGACTAGGGAAGTGGATAGGGTCAGTGGTGGATGCAGACTACCTGGATTTCTGCAAGGCCTTCAACACTGTTCCACATACTGTAAGAGGCTTGTAAACAAGCTAGGCAGCCAGAGAATGGGTCCCAAGTTGGTAAACAGGGTTAGAAATTGGTTGAGGGACAGAAAGCAGAGGGCAGTGCTTAATTGAGCTCAATCAAAGGAAAGGAGGATAATTAGCAGGGTGCCACAGGGATCAGTTCTGGAGCCAATCCTATTTAATGTCTTCATAAGTGAAATTGTGGAGGGACTAGAAGGAAAGGTATGCCTCTTTGCAGGTGTCACTATGATCTGCAATAGGGTAGACATTCCAGGAGGGGTAGAAACAAAGAGGAGGGACTTAGGTAAGCTAGAGAAATGGTCAAGAGTGTGGCTGCTAAGCTTTAATGCAAAGAAGTTCAGAATTATGCATTTGGGGCACAGAAAAGGGATCGGGGGTAATTACATCAGATGACCTAAAGGTGACTAAACAGTGTGCCATGGCTACAGGGAGAGCCAGTGGGGTACTGAGGTTCATATTGAAAGATATCACCAGCAGAATAAAGGAGGTGGTGTACAAATCATTGGTGAGACCTCATCTGGAGTACTATGTCCAGTTCTGGTGGCCGCAGCTCCATAAGGATATCGATAGGGTAGCGGCAGTTCAGAGAAGGGCAACAAAAATGGTGCATAGTCTGCACAGCAAGTCATATGAGGAGAGACTGGAGGACCTCAATATGTATACCTTGAAGGAGAGAAAGAGAGAGGGGGAATATGATAAGAGATGTTCAAATGTCTCAAAGCCACAAATAAGGTACAGGGGGGCAGCATCTTTCAGAAAAAAAGAGATGTACTAGAACAAGGGGTCATGACATGAAGCTAGAAGGGGGTACACCAAGGGGTAACACGAGAAAGTATTTCTTCACAGAAAGGGTGGTGGATGCATGGAACAGCCTCACAGTGAAGGTGGTGGGGGTGAATTTGGTAGGGGAATTAAAAAAATGCATGGTATAGGCACAAGAGAACCCTAGCAATAGGAAAGAGAATAAAGCAGGAAATCAAGTAGGATATGTAGTTTTGGCAGCAGGTAGAGAAAATGGGCAGACAGGGTGGGCCTAGGGGGCCTTATCTGCTGTCAATTTCTATGTTTCTAAGTTTCTATGTTTTCTTGTTTCTAGTGGTGCTGAATAACTTGCATATGGCGAGTGAGTGCCCCCAAAACACCACATGATGTCCCCTCCATATATACATGCAGTATATACCGGTACTTACTACAAAAAAAAACTACATTAATGCAGACATTAAGGTTGAAGAAAGCAAAGAATACAAAACAAAATGAAAAACGGGGTTCTGAGCCTCAGGAGTTTTGGCGAATTGGTTGTGTAGTGTTCCTTGTGGTTATCAGCCTTAATGCCCATCTCCTCTCCCCAGACCGTAGCCTCCTGTCTGAATCACAAGGTACAGCTCCAAGCCAATGCCTTATAGGGAATTACTCCTTGAAGCGAAAGAAGTATGGCTCAGTTGAAGATTTCATTCCACAGGACCCTATGTGATGCAAGAGATCATGTTTGCTAAGGGGGGTGGGCATTAGACTTGACAATCCCACAGAACACCACACCAATGATTCATTAAGACTCCTCAAAACCCTAATGTTTTTATGTGTGTGCTTTGTGTGCATTGCATTCTTCGAACCTAATGTCTGCATAATGTAGTTTTTTGTAATAAATTTCCCTTGTGATAGTGGAATCTTAACACAATAGTGGCAATATACCAACCACCTAATAAGTGACAGCCTACAGTATAAATAACACTTGGGGTTGAATCATTATAGGTTAACATTATAGCACAGACAAGAGATATGTTGCCTGGTTTCTATGGAGCCTATAAGGGAGTTTCAGGGGAACATCCTGTCATACCTGTAAAACAAGAACAGTAATGAGATCACAAAGGATCTGCAGTTTTTTACAAACTAACCATGACAAACAATGTAGCATAAATAAAAAAACAATACTTATCTGATACATGTGGTCAGTGTTCTCCTACACCTGGTCAGCATCATGTCAGTGCTGTAGACATAAAAGGGAAAATGTGTCTGTATGAAGAATACAAATACTGATCAGCTGGGTTGTTTGGGAAGGACTCTTAAGAGTTAAAAAAAAAAAGTGGGTTGTGTGTGGGGAAGATACTGGACAGATGGCACACCATCAGCCAGGGATTTAGAATGGGCTTCATCACTCAGAGGCCATTATGGGGGGGGAATGATTAAGTGCCCATAGCACTGATCTTTCATGGGGCTGGGGGGGCCATGTTGCTCCACCCATCGACTGACACAGGGCAGAATGAAGACACCAGCTGTTATGCTCCCTGCACCATTGACAGAGTTCCAGATCACCAAACTGGTAGAGACTCTTTGAGGGGGGGGGGGGTTGCAATGACTGATGAGAGTCTCCAGAAGGGGGATGGGGATGATGTGCTCCTCCCCACCACATTCACACACAGGAGCTGTGCTCTCCCAACCCTCCCAACTCAGACACTGTCAAAACTGTTTCATACCCCACTAATCTATATTTTCTCCCTTTCTCTCAAACTTTTGGACAGAATAACATGCATTAACAGGCACTCGGGGGAGTGGACACAAGGTTATGGAAGAGAGAGTCCACAGGGAACTGGAAGCCCTAAAAAAAAACAAAAAAAAAAACAAGGTGATAGACCAGACAGTCTCCACCAAAGCAGTGTGGGACAAATCAGTTTGAGGCTGGTGGTCAGTTTGGGCCCTAGCTTATAAAATCTGGTTGCAAAATCAATATTTGTAGCAGCTATCTTTTAAGAGCTAAAAAATTGATTGCAGGGAGGTAGACAGCTGGCTGTCAACTTTCAGAATCTAGTAGCCAAATCTGTTTTTTTAGTGGCTATTGGCCACCTGGCTACCCAACAGGTCCCACCCTGCACCCAAGGGAACTAAAAGAACTGAGGACAATGCTAGCTGCTACTCTGGCAGCACTATTCAGCACCTCACTGGAGACAGGGTGGTTCAAGACCACTGGAGGAGGACTGATGTGGTCCCGCTGCTCAAGAGCGGCAACAAGAAGGAGGCTAGCAATTAAAGATCAGTCAGTCTCACATCAGTGGTGGGGAAATTAATGGAGTGCTGAAGGAGAGACTGGTGCAGTACCTGGAGGCAAATGGTCCCCTGTATGTTGATCACCACACCCTCACACTCAGGTATATTAAAACATGCGTAAGAGAAAGTGCAGACGGAGATTAATGAAGGCCACTGCTCGACTGACAAGGCTCTTGTTAGTTGAGTGGTGCCCTTCACTAATATTTAACTCACCATCGTAATGTATGAAAAAAGTAATAAAAAATACCTCCATTCTTTTCAATGCGGCATGGAATCATATTATCCCTTGCTGTATGTTATATTGTGCCTGAGTATGGGGGTGTGAAGATCAGCTTCAAGGAGGGGATAATATGCTTGATTTATAGTGGGGCTCCATACTCCATAGTCTGTGCATACATACTGCTCAACTGTCCTGATATCCCTCATCTTACCCCCCAAAACTGCTCTGCCCCTCACCTGTCCCTCATGGAAAACATGCTGCTTACATCTGTAAATTTAGACTTTAGTATAGGGTCCAACAGAAAATAAAATAAATGAAGATAAAGCCCCCCAAGCCCCTCTGTAGCATGGGTAGCACAAGGGTGTCATATTGGGGACCCTCCGTAGTGTGCCCCCCATTGGAAGGCAGCAGAGCAGTGCACATCAACAATAAATAAATAAATTAAAAAAAGATTTTCTTTTTCCCTGGCTACTAGCTACTTCTTAGAACCCCCTCCACCCACTGCACCACCCCAAGCATACTCATAGGGTTGCCACCTCCCAAATTCTGAAAACCTGGACAACTGACATATAAAGCCCTGTTGGGGGGGACTAGATGCTCGGTGGTGAGTTTTAGGGCTTTTACCGAAGGGTTGCTTCAGTATTGTTCAGTTTATGAAGCAGGATTCTTCTTATTCAGGTATTAGCAGAGCAGAAACTGGTTGCTCTTTTATTTTAGGCAAAAGGAACCATTCTGCCAAACTAAACAGGAACCCGGTTTTTGCGATATTGTAGAACTCTGGAACCTCTTTGCACAACTTTTCTGTGTAGGAAATATGCAGTATTTGTGTCACCATCAGTGCTGAGTGAAAATCACACTCCTGCGCTCCTGGTGGTGCTACTATATGCCTTTAGCTCTAAATCAATTTACTGTAGCTATGTTATTTTACTTTATTACTTTTCTTGAGTTTGAGTTGGGGGACTCTGTCCCCTTTTATATCAGAGGGGGTGTGGGGGAACAAAGCCCACAACTCAAATAAAGTGAATAAAATAACATAACTAAATTGGATCAAGAGTTAAAGGCATACAGAAGCTTCTATACTGACAAAAACACCATGCAAATACGATATAAAAATACAGACAACAAAAAACCTTCTGCCATATCATGTAAACTCCACAGATTTCTTTAGTTATGTCATTATTGTAAAATCACGATCCTGACAGTGCTTCTGTATTGATCCAATTTATCCACGTTATTTTATTTTTATCACTTTATTTGAGTTGGGGGTCTTCACCCCCCATACTTCCCGTGTAAATAAAAAAGGGGTGTGGGAGGCAGAGCCACCCAAATTAAACTCAAACTGATTAAACTGGATTGACAGTTAAAGGCATACAGAAGCATAGTGTGATAGGGTAGGACCCTATCTAACCTGGAATGACCCTGTACTGCCAACTTTTTTCAGAAGGACTGCAGTGTTTGTGGGAGAAAGATGGCAGACAGGAAGTAGTATGGTGGATGGGAATACTGTGTCATGCGTTAATACCGCCAGTGCCAAGCACAAAATCAAAAACCTAACACTGTATGATTGTTTTTTTATGGGAGGCATCGCCCCCTGCCCCCCCCCTCCAAATTTATATAATCATCTCCAGTCCTGGTAATATTCACCCCAAAAAAATGTAATCTGAAATAGCGGGAATCAAACCCAGGATGGCTGGTGTACCATGTTCACTGTCAACTACTTTCTCTCACTGCTGGGCCATCAAGCAGCTCAGCTGAATCATGCTCCAGCTGTCAGTCCCATAATTCCCAGGGTGACATAGATGGACTAGCCCATAAACTAGGCACAGATGGTATTACCACCCGCCACGGTATTCCTCTCCACCTTCCTACTTCCTGTCAGCCATATTTCTCCTGCAAAACATTGCAGTCGAGCCCTTTTTTCTGATAAGTCTGTTGCAACAGCACTATGGACTTTACTTTCTATACCATCCTGTATTTTCTTCTAACTCTGACAGGCTGGCCACCTTTAGAACACCCTTCCCCTCAAATCTTTCCATCTTCACCACTGTATTTTTCATTCCTTTCTCATCCTTCCAGGCTAATTTAAACTTGATAAAATATTGTATGCCAGTAGTGAGAAATGTCTCTGAAACTACTTGCAATAGTTGCTGGCATAACTTTAAATCGATGCTCAAATGTATGAGCCAGTAAGAAACAACTGTTACTGAAAGTTCATTATTTAAATTGATAAATAACATAAAAAAATTAGAACATCATGAAATCAATTTAATTCTTGAAATATTTAGCAATATTCTGACTTAAACAGTTAATGTGGTTGGGTCACACAATGACTGTGTAGATGCCACCCAAGAAGTTGCCCTGTGGTCCTGTTTTTCTTTTTTGTTTGAATGTAACAGGGCATAAGTCTCTACCTTCTAAATAACATGCTAAAAGCATTTATTATGAGTGTACTTATCTTGGGAAAGTTAAGCAATTTCAAACAGTTCAAGTTTTATGTATTCAAACCGCCATTAAGATGCGCTGCAGACTCATGAATTTCACTACATCGTTTCCCTCTTGGAACTTTCAGAAGCCAGTGGTGAAGTTGAGGTTGCTGTCCCCGAGGCTCTGAATCTTACTGAATAAGTTAAAATAGTAGAAAATAGAATCTCTACCGGCCCAATACTTCTCCTGTATTTTTTGTTGTTGTCTGTGTCCTTTCCAAACAGGTTGTTACTCATAGATACATAGAAATTGTCTGTAGATAAGGACCGCTAGACCCATCTAGTCTGCTTGTAAGCCCATCTATTCTATCCATAAGCCCTATACTTGCATTATAGACAAGGACTAGCCAGGAGAGGACCAAATTACTGCTCCCAACCCAAGCTAGCATGCATTGTCTCTCTCTTCTCTCCTGCACTCCTAACACTTGTGCTGACTCCTGTTCCCCATGCAGCGGTTAGCAGCATTCTTCTATGACATTAGAGGCCCAATCTGACCTATCACCTCCAGGTGGCTGCACCCTCCTGCAGGCTGCTAATGTGCTAGCACTTGAGTGAGACTGGCAACTGTGATACCTAACTAGTCAGGTTTAGCAGCATACAAGAGGAGCCTGAGTAGGCCACATGGCTCGAACTAAACAATGACAACAGGTCGTCGACACTTGTTCCACCTGCTGGCTGATCAGGTGTCAGTTGGTCAACAGGAGCCAGAGCCTAGCAGATTGCTACATTAATTTTTTCCATGCAACACTGTGCCTGGCGCTGTCATGCTCTCTGGCCACCTGTATCCCACACAGCATGCACTGGTGCTGACCATGTTCTGGGACTAGAGATGTTACAAAATTAAATTTTGCATGTGAAATTGCCGGGAAACCAGCAATTTTACCGTGTGAAACATTTTGTGTAATTACGCCATTCTGCGAAATTTTTCACTGGGTGGGAAATTGCAAAATTTCACCTATGAAACACAAAATTTCACTGCAAAATGTGCAGTTTTGCCAAATTTCACCTGTATCTCACCAAATTTCACCTGAATTTTGCCATTTCACAGGCAAAAATTCACATTTTGGAGGTGAAATTTCTTATTTCCACCCTCAAAATATTTTGTAAAATGCACAAATTTTGTAAAATATTTCGTGGAACAAAATTTTCTAATTTTGCACATCTCTAGCTAGGGCTGCTGTCCCTACCCAGCACGTGGTACTTCTTTTAAAAAAGAGTGGCTGTTGGGCTCGGGCTTAGTGTTCACGAACTAGAACCCTGAGCATTTGAAAGTTAAAAATGGGAGTGCAAGAGGGACCATAAGGCTTACCTGCAGTTGACTGAAGCTGGTCTACTGACTGGATTGCCTGTCCTTAGTCTGTGTGGGTTGTTCTGGTGTTGCGGTCACATTGTGAGCTCTGTTTGGCCCCTTTTTTCTAAATTAACAAATGTAAAGTTTCTTCAGGCTTTCAGTGGCTGCAGGTAAGAGTCGCTTCTTCCTGTGGAGAGATGAGCATCAGTTTGAAGTGCAGCAGGGACCCCAGCAAAGACCCTATATTGCCTGTAGCCCTGGAAGACCAGTCTACAATCCCTCCCTCTACCAGTAGACCTCCCAGCCATAGAACTAGAAGAAAAATACTTTTTCTTCTAGTTCAGTGCTCCCAGCACTTCTGTTTTCAACCCTTGCCCAGGCCTTGATTTGTCAGCAGCACCAACAACAGCCAAGTACTGACTGCTAGAACTGAATTATTAATTAAAAAAAAATTTGCTCTAGTGCTGAACAGCACAGCAAGGGACCACTGCAGTTATCAGGGGTCAGAGAAAGGCCCCATCAATAAGGGACCTCCCAAGGCTGGATTTATATAAATTTATTTAAATAGGATCCTGCAAGGGAACAGAGGGCAGCAGGCCCGATTTCATTAAATTAATATTCATTGCAGTGAGCAGCACCCAGGGGCAGAATTAAGGGCAATAAGGCCTTATGGTAAAAAATTAATATTTTTATTTGAGCTCCTGGAGGCAGAGCTAAGGTATCAGGCCCTACCATTGCAGGGAATAAATACATTTTGTTTATTGTTTGTTAACAACTGCCTATTTTCTGGGACAACCCAGGAGACACAGTATGGACATGGAGGTTGTGGGAATCAAACCCATGGCTGCTGGATATACCAACAGTGACAAGGTGCCCCCTGTCTTGAGACTGACCGTAGTAAGAAGACTTGTAAATTTCCAAGCCCCCCCCCCAAGGTACTGAAGACTTAGAAGCCTAAACAAAGGTGCTCTGATGAAGGATAAAGAAGTACTTTAAATGAGCACTGGTGGTTCGGAGCTGCAATGTGCTCTGAACCAGGAGGTGTGTGCGCAAGTTGTGGTGCTGGCTCCCAGACAGGGAGATGATAGTGGAACTGAGTACACTGGAAAGATAAAGGGCCCCCTGTAGTCCTTTAAAAAATTAGAGAAAGGGCTCTAGAACAAGAAAGCCCTAAAGCAGGGGTTCCCTTTCAAAATAAAGTGTTTTTGGGGTTTTGAGGAAAACGTATAGGGCTAATAAAAGCCCGAATAAAAATGGGCCAAAATGAAACGTGAAGCCAATGGGCCAACATTTCAGCCTTTGGGCAAGATAAAGCTGCACTTGAGAATACAGTAGTTGTGCCCTGCTGCTTTTCTATATAGCAATACAGAAGAAAATAATAGGGCTTGCTACTTGAGATAGGGCCTTTGGGCTGTGTGGATTCTAAATGAATAAAACATGTTTTGAGGTTATAAAATATAAGTAGAGATACTAAAAATCTGTAAGGTGCCCTCCCCTTTGCAGTAAGCCCTGTAAGAAGTGTTTGGATGGCTGTTTATTGCAAACAGACAAACATAAAGAGCTGTTTTATACAAATAAAAATAAAGGGCTGAAAGCTGCAGGAATAGACATTAGCAGCCTAGCCCTTCCTATTGAAACAAGTAAGAGGTTAGTAACTTTTGTTTCAATTTTCATTCTCTGTAGGTTTTGCTGGTAAACTGTAACTAACATAGGAAGGAAACCAAGAGCCTAGTGTCTTACCTGACTGCAGGAATGCATGTGGGATTTTCTTAAGGGATCAGCACCCTCTGCTGTCCCCTTCTTATACCACTCCACCTGTCAATCAAGAGTAACTAAAGAGGGTTCTTTTTTGGTTGCTATGTAATTAACTCTATTTAGGCTTTAGTAGCCCTATGTTTAACTTATATGAAATAAAAAGTTTAGAAGGACGTGGAGTGTCAAAAAATACATGTATGGTGGGTCACAAAATAAAGCTAGACTAACTCAGAGAGTTTCTTTTCTGTATTATGAGTTAAGGGCCAGGTCAGGTGACTCCAGCAAAGTGTATAAAAGCCTGCCACTAGAGGCACTGATTCAGATAGGGTGGTCAGTGAAGAACTGACTGTGAGAGGTGCAAAAACTTGTGAGAGAGTGCTCTCACATTACCATTGTGAGCAGGCAGAGAAAAGCCTGGTGATCCTGCTGCACCATCAGTGATTTTGTTATTTATGGAAAAACTAACCTTCTTTATTTTCTTCCAATATTTAATTTTGAGTTGATGAATTTTCATTTGTCAGTTAAATTATTGTACCCTCCCCCCCACACACACATAGACGTTTCTTTGTCTGTGGTGGTTCTTGTTTGAAACACCCCAAAATGTATTAGCTAGAGCTTTCCTGACCACTGTTATAAGAAAGGTATCCTCTTCTGTCGGACCACTCACTTCTACTGACATGTCTGAAAGCATAGCAGCAGCACCCACAGCACAGCAAGACAGATACGTAATAAGGAGAAACTAGGAATAAAAACATGCAAAGTGTTTAGAGTAACTTTAAGGTACAGCATAAATATTTCTAAGAGTTAAGAGTACATTTAAGGTACATGAACAAAATGATAAAGTTTTAGGAGTAACAGTGAGGTAAAAGGAAAACTGAATCACAGTTGTTTAAGTTTTTGTAGTACATTACAGGTACAATACATGATTCACTGTGGTAATCTTGAGATAAGATGAAATTCAGCCTTGTGTTTGCAGTGCTTTTGGAGTTATGCAGTAACTATGGAGTGGGTACTCAAAAGGCACTGAAAAATCACTGAAAATAATGTAAAGTATCCCAGTTTTGGTAAGGGCAGTTAGTTAACATTTTCTTTAAGATTTAAACTCTTAACTCTTACGGTAGCTATGGGAGAAAGTGAGCTATGCTCCTCTCTTCATCCCCTTGGTCTGTGCCTTCTATTTTTGTTCCAGTAACACTCACCTTTCGTGAACACTTGGCTATGTGATGTCAGTAAGTTGAGCCACTTTGCATTCTTATGGTTAACTATTTTTAAATCTATTTTGTGCTCAAAGACTTTTTGGACATTTATATATCAGTCAAATATGTCGTTACCCAAGTGGAACCACCACCGTAGCCATGTACCAAACTATTATTAGGTAATTAATTTATTTATTGAAAACTTCAGAGAATATCTTTGAGCACAGGTGATAATTTACAAAGGTTCCACATCAAATACATAGTCTCAAATAAACATTATAAGTAAGCATGTAAGTTTGTCATGGATGAGGTTTTAATATCCCATCGATTGTTCATGAAATCATAAGTAAACTTTGTGGCACTGTCATCATTGCTATGTTTTGATGACAATAGTGAAAGTCATGGAAGTCCTGAATAAAGTCCAAACATCTCCATGATGTTTATGACTGCCATGACAAACTTACATCCCTAATAATAAGCAGTTCCAAAGCAAATGCAGTTGAGTCAGGCTCAAAGCACGTAAAACAGATCAATTACATACAGTTTTGAAAAAATCCATACAGCTCATTGTATAAAAAGTCACAGGATATGTACAGAAAGAAACAAATAAAAAAGTTTAACAGTTAAAATTGCAATGGATTGCAAGGACAGACTGCAAAGATTTCTTAAATTGATTAATCTTGGGTAGATTCAGTAGAGTATCAGGCAGTTCATTTAAAGACTCAGCGGCCCTGTCAGCAAATTACCAGTTGCCCAACTGAAAGCACCAGAAAGGAGGCTTAAGGGCATTCCTGTCCAGGTTCCTGGTGTTGCATTGGCTGGAGATGGTACAGAAACACTTTGTTGAAGCAAGGGATTTTAGGCCCAGGAATGCCTTTTTGGCTAGCAAACAGGTCTGGAGCTTCATTCTGGAGGGAAACGACAGCTAGTCAGTGAGTGTGCAAATGGTAAAACTATGAGTGTCGTTATCTGCATCAAGTATAACAAACTGTGGTCAGAGTCAATATGGCTACAGAGAGCATTTAGGAGTGGCAAAAGTGATGAAAAGAATATGCAGTGCTCTCGCTGCACCGGAGCCAGTCATAATACTGCAGTGATTATGGTACTGCGCATGTGTGATACTCACACATGTGGAATTTGCTCCAGAGTGAGCCTTGCGCAACATGGTGGTGCTGACATAACTACGGGCAATAACCCAGTCCCCTCGGGTTACTAGAATCCCATTAGTGCTAGTCTTAGGCAGGAAGGAAAAGGCAGCTGGTGGGGAGCTCATAAGGGGCTTTCTACATAATGCCATCATTGTTTACTCAGTTAGCCTGAGAGAAGGATGATTATTTCATTTAGAACTCTCACAGCAGCATAACCATTTTGGAGTCATCTGCTCTCATGGAGCTTAGAATGTTCATCAGTACGTTCAAGTGTAGTGCACCAGGAAGTGGATATGTTTATGTGGCCCACAGAAGGGAAGGGTTGCATAAACTGAAACACTGGAAACTATACTGGAGCTCTGTGGCAGAACATTAGACAGCGGTCCAGTTACATGCTTCCACAGTGCTCTTATACAAATCTGATGATGGCATAACATCTGTGGAGTATGGTCTACACAGCCATAAAACTCAGACTCAGGAGGAGACTATTAACAAACTAGAGATCTGGTCTGGGATTTGCTCATCATCACAGTCACTTTCTCATTCTTTTCTAAGCAGTAATTTCTGGTAAATGTGCCTTAACCATATTGATCTCAGTGCTGGTAGACTACTTCTGGTTTTCCCCTGATTTTATTAGGTGGGGTAGTACTAGTCTTGAAGTGGTAGCTGCTGGTGGTGACATGCTCTGACCAAACGTGGTCCCCATGCTTGTCTGCACATTTTAGAAATTACCCCTTTCCTTGTTTTTGCTGTAAAAAACTGACCCCTTTAACACAAAAACAAGGAGCCAGTTATGTCCTCCACCCCCACCCCTTTTTGTTTCAAGTGAGGAATGGAATTATGGGTTTGCATCAAATGTACAGTGGCAGCCATACATGCATAATATTGTTAAACAGTAATCAATTGTAAGTAAAAGTTAGTTTTTTTTTGAATGTGTGCTTTCTTAATGTTAATACTACTCCACCCATTGTGTACTCTGCCCTTGGATTTCTGTGCTCCAAGTGCATTATTTTACATTTTTGTGTTAAGGACAAAAAGACTTTTCAAATGAGGGTAGTCACTAATCTAAATTCTTCGTAGTGTTTTTTAATTGCCATCAGAAATGTGAATTTTGTAAAAAAAAAAAATAAAAGTAAATACTGGTAATAAGATGACCATATTTTGCAAAATACAAGAAATTCAGATTAGTCACTACCCTCATTCATAAGGTCTTTTTGTCCTGAACAACTTTCAGATGGTTATTTTTGTGCACCTGGAATAGTTTTAAAGATATTTAGATTCATCTGTAATGTGTACACATTTACTAAGAATTTAGCATAATGTCTTAGGAAGATTCTCAACGAAAAGCAGTTTGGAATTCTGTCTCCAACATTCTAAACACACAATGAGACTGAATGAGTTAAAGGGAACAGGAATTGATCACTTATGTACAGGTGTTTGAAATGTCTTTATTTTCATAAATTCTGTTCATACCTCTAAAGCATCCCTATTTAACTGTGCCTGAATAAAAGCTGAAGCTGTCTGTTGTGTTTTGTTTTGGTTTTAGATTTATAGAACTGTTATTTAATACAACAGCAGATTAGGTACATATGGACACATGTTGATACATGGACATATTAGGATAACAGTATCTCAGTTACAAGGGGGGCTGTGTTAGGTTTGTGTTTGGAATATACAAATACACTAATCACTTGTTTTAGAATTTCAGCTATATCAGGCAGGATTTACAAAAGAAATGCGCTGGGTGCAAGTGAGATGCACCGGTGCAACAAAAAAATGCACCATGAAGTGATACATAGACAGCGCGGATGTGCCGGCACATCCCAGATGTGTCACACTGAACCAGTTGAGCTGAAGACACATAATAATGTTATGCAGATCAAGTAGAGGGGGTGTACACATGCATATACAGCACAAAGCAATTCACAGTGCAAAATGAAGGTGCAATGACAGAGCAAAGTACCAAATGTGCCATGAAAATATAAGTATAACAGTAGCAGACTGACGTGCAAGCCACCAGCAGGTCAGCGGCAGAGCAGCAGCACTTGCACTGTGGCAGACTGAGATGGAGAGATAGCACACCACCAGCATGGATGCAGCACTATTTGTAATGGTGGGATTACTAATGAGGATGAGAAGACAGAGAGGAAGAATGCACCATAGTTAGCCGGCCCCACAGCAGTATCGTGCCAGGATGTCCTTCGAGCAGCTGACAGATGTGGAGACAGTAGGCTGATATTGCCTGAACAGAGCCATTCTCAGGTAGCTCTGCGAGCTGTGCCATGATGAAATGCAGGCACCCACTGATTGTGGCCATGCCATAGCAATGGAGACCAAGGTGACAACAGTAATGTGCTTGCTCACCATGGGAATCTTCCACAGGCCTCCTGGGGACACCACTAGCATATCACAGACCTCCACTTCCCATCTCCTCACAGAGTTCCTCACCGCACTGCTACCACATGCTTTGGAATTTCCCAGCACACAGGCAGAGCACAGAAGTCATGCAGGAGTTCTATAGGGTGGCATGCATGCCAGATATCATAGGAGCCATTGACTGCACCAATGTGGCAATCCGTGCACCACCTGGTGACGATGCTGTAACATATGTAAGCCACAAGGGATACCAGTCCATCAAATGCCAGGTGGTGTGCAATGCCACAGGGTGCATCAGCAAAGTCTGCGCCACACACCCTAGGAGCACACATGATGCCTTCATATGGCAAAAGTCCACCCGAGCCAGAGATTTGAGGCAGGGGACATACCAAGTGGCCATTTAGTAGGTGCATGAGACAAAGCAACCAGCTGCACAACAGGGCACCATGGCTTAGGATAGGAGGGGGATAGGTGTGCAGAATGCAGAATGCACAATGCGCTAAGGGTGCAGCAAAAGTGGGACAGTGGAGGTGTGTAAGGGGACACAGGCAGATGCCAGCTGGTACAGGAAGACACACATGCAATGCATGGAATGTGGGATGCAGTGCCATGGGGGGCATGTGTGGCATAGACAAGCACAATACAAGCAGACAGTGAGCAGTACCGCAATGCACACTGGGCAGGGCAATGGTGGTCATGGCACTTGTGACCCCATTGGTGACCCTGGCATTGGTGGCCTGGGGCAAACAACAGCTGCAGGCACAGCAACAGCAGGTGGATGTTGGGGTAAGATTGTAGGGAAGGGACAGGCACAGTCAGTGGTGGATGTGCAGCGCACACACCAGTGCAGCATGTAGCAGGGGGCATGCTGCACATGTGCCCAATGTACTAACATCCAACCTCTTCCCCTGGTGATGCTGTGTATCCACTGAGGCCCTGGCTCCTCTCCCCCTTCCGATGACCTGGAACACAGGTGGAGGAGCATTATAATGAGGCACACACCACTACACACACCATCATCGAGCGCATCTTTGGCATGTTGAAGATGCGCTTTCAGTGCCTGAATAACTCTGGTGGGGCCCTAAAGTACAGCCCTGGGAAGGCCTGTGGCATATTCCTGGCTAATTGTAGGCTACACATTATGGCCATTTACCATGGAATAGCTGTCAAAGTCATTGAGGGTGACAGTTCCAGGGAGGAGGAGCAGGGTGGGGAGGATAATGCAGTGCCACAGGACCCCAACACTGGACCATCAATGGGCTGGTGGTACCCAAGGCTGACTGCATGAGCGAGGCAGTACAGGAGCACACTGGTGGAGGAGCATTTCAGGAACCACAGGTGAGTACCACAGGTATGTATCTGGGAGGTGCAGAATGGTGACAAAAGGTAGACACATAGCCATGCATTGCACGGCGGACACTGCACAGCACACAAACAGCCCAACATAGGTGCACACACACAACACATGCCACACAGTGTTGGCAGTACAGCAGTGGACTGCGCACATGTCAGGGAACACGAGGCCTGGAGAGAGAGAGAGAGAGAGAGAGAGACACACACACACAGCACCACACATATATGCCACTATGACAGTGCCAGGGATGGCATGGATTAGTTTGCACTGCAGCTGGCACACAGGCATAGCAGAGACTGGACAACTCTCATCACCCCCATGCCACATGGCACAACAGTGTTGCACACAGACATGCAGGTGGCACTGCACAGGGGGGCCCATGATGGCAGTGCACTATGGCAAGTACCTGCCATACATGCCACCCCAGACATTGCCAACCAGGTGTGTGGGACACAGTGGTGCAACATTCAGCTGCCTTTGGAATGTTGACCTGGACTTCATAGGGTAGCACCACGGCTGCCATGGACATGAGGGCAGCCTCTGCCATGACTGGTGGATGCAGCTGCGGTACCACCAGCCACAGGGGGTGTATCCAGCAGCCCTGTTGGGGTACTGCAATGAGACCATGAATGGGTGCTCATTGGGGTGGTGGCCCCATGAGCCATGTCTGTGCTGGGGATGCTGGTCAGTGCAATGTGAGGTGACGGCATCAGCAGCAATGGGTCTACCTGACACCACTGCCTGGTTGTGCAGGAGGTGCTCCTGGGTGTCCGGCTGGATGCCCGATGGCCACTGCATGTACTGGAAGCACATGTCACCTCTACAGTGTCTGAAATCTGCTCCAATGCTGCAGTCATTCCCACCCCCATTAGACATGCCTCAGTCAACATCTGGGCTCTCCATGCAGCAGCAGACTCATGCTCCAGGACCATCACCATCTATTGGCTCCTGAACTCCACACGCAGGGCTGCCTGCCCCTCCATGGTGTTACACAGGAGGTGGACATAGCCCTACATGTCATCAGTGGGTGATGGGTCATGGTGGCAACACTGATGAGTGGGAGGTGAGACAGCCTGCTATGGGGCATCCACGGGCAGTGATTGCACCACGGCAAGCTACGGCATGGGTGGACCTTGTGCATGCTCAACCCCATCACATCCATGGCTGGTGTTGTCACATTCTAGCGGTGCCTGTGTGTGTCCCACAGCACCTGGTCAGGACGCCCTTGATGGCCCTGCCACTGCACCTGGACTTGATGCAGCAGGCACGGCACCCACTGCCGTGGGCAACTGTGAGGCCTCTGCATCCATGCCATGTGCAACAGGGCCATCAATGGTGTCAGGGGCCACCTGCACAGGCACCTGTGAGCTGTGTGTCCCACTGTCGGCCAAGCCACTATCTATCTATCTATCTATCTATCTATCTATCTATATATCTACCCTCGTACATCAGAATCTGAACTCCTCCTCATCCCACGGTGTTGGACTGCGCAGTGCCAAAGATCCTTTTTTGTACAGAGCCCCACTTTGGTTCAATGGCCTGTGTAATGAATTGACCAATCTAACCAAGCTTGCACAGTTTAAACACTTGGTCCGGCAGCATCTCATAACTGAAAGCACCTGTGATTGTGCCACCCAATCCTAGTTCCTTTCTGCCTACCTCTACGTGTACTATGGCACCCTGTCCACACCCATTGGCACTTACATTTTGGCACTTACATGGCACTGGTCACCAACTTCATCCTTCCACATACCCTCCCTCTATCCCCTACTTCCTACCTACCCCCGACAACACTGACAAAGCCACTGGCTGCTCTGATCAATATCGCAATGCCACCACTTTCATCTATCTCTCCATCTTAATTCCCTACTGCCTCCTTTGCTTAATCTCTCTCTGTATGCTTTGGATGTATTCAGTAGACTGTTTGTTGCAGCATAACTGTCAGCTCACCCTGCTGGCTGCCTTCCTTTTCTTTTATTCACAATTTATTATTTTCTGTAGCAATCATCTCACTGTTAAACTGGAGCCTTCATACTGTACTATGTTTCTTAACATCATCTCATTGTGCTCCCTGTTCTAACTATAACCCCTTCCCCACTGACATGAAACCTTTGTAAATGAGCTGCTTGCACTCAAAGGTACTTGTCTATAGTCCATCTGCCACCACAATGCATATGCATGATTGGCCAGACAGGTGCATCACGGACATGCTTATAGTGCACTGCGAGCTGTGCCGTCTGTCCGCACATTCACGTTCATCTGCACAATGCACAATATGCCACCTGTCAATGGTTGTAAGCTGATCACACGTTACATGCCATTGTGCAGCATTGTTCTACTGTGCATCACAGATGCCATGCATGATGATGCGTGACACAAACATCATGGCAGATGCCTACATATTGTGCATGCACCTCACGGTCATGATCCATGAACCCACATTCCCACCATAACATTACGCATTGTGCATGCGCCTCTGGGTGCATGACTGACCAAATGCACTTCACACCACTGTGCGTGGGGGACTGCATGTGGCCTAGTGGTGCATGTGGCACAATTAGGCTGTTCAGTAGCACAGGCCTCACTTACTGTACTGTTGTGTCACTGTGCTGTGGACATGCCCAGAGACAGGAGGTCAGGTCCAAGGGCCATGAACTAGTCAGACCTTGAACTGCTTCATCTGGTGGCCCTAGTGATGTGGGCAGAGGGCTAGCTCTTTCGGTGGGATGACCTGCAGGTGCCCAGAGCACAAGTGTGTGCTAACATTGCGCAGTGGCTGATGGGTCATACAGGTGTTCACCGTACAGGGGAACAGTGTAGGCACTGGTATGGTGACCTTGGGTGGATGGACGGTGTTTGGCTGGAGCGACTTAGGGAGCATGCACACGGGGGTTCACTGCCACACCCAGGTATGTATCACGCTTATGTGTGTGGCACAGGTGCTTGTGGGGTGGGGATGATGCACAACACAACATCACACTCACATAGGTAATATGCAACATGCACACACACATTTGTGTGTGGCTGCACCTGCCCTGTGGTGCCCTGTCATGCATGCCACATGGGTTGGGCCACTCTGTGGTGGTGGTGTGTGTGGGACAGGTACACTGTGTAATGCATGGGTGAGACCACTGGATGCAGTGCATAACCATGGCTGGGCACTTTGGGGGCTCAGGTCAGGGTGCTGTGCACAGCTGCACACTGGCAGGCCATTCACCAGTGTTGCACTGGCTGTTTTCACCATCACTGCATGCCCACACTGGTGTTGGGGGTGTTTGTGGCATGTCATGTCTACTCATGGTGGTCTCTGTCTTTTGTGTCCTGCAGGGCTAGAGGCCAGGTGGCAGGCTACAGAGGCCACTGAAGAACACAGGCAGGGGGCCATGGACAGAGCATGGCATGGTGGCTGTATGAGTGCAGGTAGGTGGCTATCTTGTGCATGCAGTGTCTGTCAGGTGGGGTGGGCTTCTGCTCTGTTAGGGTTGTGTGTCTGCAATGGCACTTAGTATCTATTCTCTGTGTTCCTGCTGTAGGTCCCCAGGATGGTCACAGTGTGGCAGGATGTGGATGGCCACTGGGACTTCACACTGCTGTGGAGCCTGGTGTGTGGAGGGCCACCAGGGAGGCATTGCAGCCCATCCTGTGGAAACAGGGCCAGATGATGAGGACAATTGCAGCTGTTGTGCAAGTGCTGTTGGCACATGGCCACCGGCAGGTGTGTGGATGTGTCACATGGCCATGCCCTTAATTGTATATACTGTACATAGTGTGTTTCCTACTGTCAAGTGTATTTCTGATCTCTCTTCCTACATATGTTGCTGACCCATCCCCTATGCCCATCCTCACGTCATGTCTGCTCATCCCTATTTCACACCTATGGTTGATGTACATAGTCCCTCACATCCCATCCCTTGTTCTGCATAGACCTGTATATAGTTTTGTTTACCTTTGTATATATTGTTGTTGCTCTTATTGTTGGTGTTCATATTTTTGTATTAAATATATTCTTATCTGACACATTGTCTGTGGTCCTTCACTGTTCCTTGGGCCTGGGATTGTTGTTGTCTCCAGCTCTTCATTGTCCCCTTGCTGCCTTACCCCTGTCTGCTCCTATGTTTGTATGGTCTGCTTCCTCCTGCTCCCCCAGCCTCTGTTTGGATCCACTGTTGCCTGTGGCATGTGGGTGGGTCTCATGTCCTACTGCTCATGTCTATGCCCCCAGTCTGTGTGTGCTGCTTGTGGCATGCATACATTGCACTGCTGCACTATTGCTCCGTGGCCCTGTGTGCAGTGTTCTGTGGTTGGGGGTCTGGACTGTCTGTGTGGCACTGTGGTGGCACTGTGTGCCACCCTCCATTTGCCATGGAGTTGCCCAGCATGGTTTCCCAAATGGCCACAGTCTTGGCCACCTGTGATGTTGGCCAGGTCCAGTGGCCACCACCTTGCTGCTTGCTCTCCCCGCTGTTGTGTGACACCTTGCCGGTGAGAGTCTACCTGTTCTGTGTGCTTGCCATGGGCCTGTGTGGGGTGTGCCCTGTGCTTCTGGGTGTTGTTTTGTTTGCCCAGTTTCAGTATTGTGCCTGATTTGGCCACTGTTGTGCCCTTGGCCACTGTGGTTTATTCATTTGGTTGTGTGTCCCTCTCTCCTTTATCCCATTGCATTGTCCCCTGTTGCTCCCACATGCCTTGCTGGGTTGCTCCGTATTCACTGTTTTGCTCCCCTCGGTGGTTGTGGGCATCCAGAATGTGCTGGCACATCTACACTTGTGCCATACCCTGACCACACTATTCACAGTGGGGGTGCGCATTGCGCATCCCATGGCACATCCCTTGGTGCATCGCTCTGCATTTGGTGGGCACATCTTATTTGCGTCGGCGCATCTCATTTGAGCCCAGCATATCTTTTTTGTGAATCCTGCCCATCATGTTTAAGACAGTATAAGTTTGACTACTCATGAGTACTATGGACTTTATTGTACACAGAGTTTAAGACAAGCATTTGTCAGTGCAGAATGTTGTCTCTCTGGCATTGGCATTGGTAGTGCAGGAGTTAGAGAGACATAATAGGAATGGCAGTGAAGTATTGAAGTGATGCCAACCCCATCCCACCCTGCAGAGACTGACAGGCATTGGGGTGTGCCTTTGGGTCATCAGCTATAGTGCTCATGCAATTTTACCTCACACTACCCTGTAGACACTGACAAGTGTCGTGGTGCGCTTTGGGGTCTTTGGGTCTTATACTTACCCCATTCCATAAGAAAATACACTGAGGTGGGTGCAGCATAGGAAAATGGGGTGAACTTTGTGGCCGAACACTGCAAGGCACACCACGATGCCTGTCACTGGCTGCAGGGTGGGGGTGGAATGGCATGAGCATTACAGCCGATGATCCCAAGTTACACCCCTGACACCTGTCAGTCTCAAATGAGGGGGGTGCTACAGTTGGAAACCCTAACACTGTAGGTGTGTGTTGGTATTTTCACTCCAAATTTTCAACATGGGCTTTTTGTGAGCCCACCTCATAAAAAGCGACACTATCAGTTTGCTAGCTGAAAGGTGCTTTTGCACTGCGGCTATGCCATTTGGTGTCAGAGGGACAAAAACACATTTTGGGCAGTATGTGGAAAATGACAACTGTATTGTTCATGAGGAGATGTAAAAAAATAGCAATGTTGAAAATCTGGAGTGAAAATGTGAAAAATTGGTGAAGTCATGAGCATGCATAGAAACTGCAACACACGTCTGTAACCCAATTATTTTTGGGATTTTTTTAACCACATTTTTAACATAGGCATTTTGGGACCTCCCATCTTGAACAGTGGCACTGTAATTTTGTTCATTTGTCCCAAACATTGATTTCTCACAGTGACCACGCCATTGTGCGCCACAGGTGCCAAAGCAAATTTAGGGCAGGATGTGAAAAATGACAGCTGTACTGTTCATAAGGAGGTGTGACAAAATGCCAGTGTTGAAAATCTGGCAAGAAAATATTGCAAATTTGTGAAACTACAAGGGTGTGTGGAAACCGCGCAAAGCACACTTGTAACACAGTAATTTTATGGAATTTCGTCACCAGATTTTCAACATAGGCATTTTAGGACCTCTGCTCATGAACAGTGTCACCGTAATTTCCTCAATCTGTCCCAAAAACTGATTTCGCACAGCGATTACACTATTCTGCGCCGGGCATGTGAAAACACATTTCGGACAGGATATGTAAAATGACAACTATACTGCTCATGAGGTGTGGAAAAATGCCAATTTTGAAAATCTGGAGTGAAAATATTACAAATTCATGAAGTTACGAGTGTGCGTGGAAACTGCGCAATGCATGCTCGTAAAACAGCCATTTTTTCGATTTTTTCCACCAAATTTGAAACATAGGCTTTTTGAGAGCCTCCCTCATGAACAGTGGCACTATTGTTTCATTACTCAGTCCCAAAAGGTGATTCCGCGCAGTGACCCTGATATCACCTTTCGGGACTGAATAACGCCATAATAGTGACTGAATTCATGAGGAGGGGTGCCAATAACCCCATGTTGAAAATTTGGTGTCAAAATTCCCAAAAATGACTGAGATATGCATCAAAGTTGAAAAAAACTATTTATGCCATTATACAGCTTACTGCCATTTCTTCAGTTCACGGTTGGCATTGAAGAGTGCAGACGTGCTCCCAGTCCACGAAGATCATTGCACTGGACTCCGGAGGTAAGTATGGGGTGAGGGGGTGGGGGGTGTAGGGAGGCAGGGTGCGCAGTGGGAGGGCATGGGTTGTGGGGGCAGGAAGACTGCGAGGGACCATTTTCTTTTTTTACAGGGTAAAAAAAGGAACATCGCAGGATGGTTTTTGTTTTTCAGGGGATTTGGCATGCTGGGGTGGGCTCCCAGCATGCCACCTAAGTGTTTTGGTTGGGGAAATGTTGTAGCCAAGGGGGAGATTGGGCACCCCCGTCAGCACATACCAAAGGGGGGGACAAGAGCTGAGGTGGATTGGGCACCCCTCCTTGGCACACAACAAAAGTGGGGGGACCTTATGCTGATGGGGAATGGGCTCCCCCATTGGCAAAATAAATGGGGAAGGGGATAAAAGCCAATGCGGATTAGACCCCCATCAGCAAAGAAAGACTTTTTGGGGGGGTGCATGATGCCGAAGTTAGTGGCACCCCCTCAGCACACAGTGGAAATGAGAGGGGGGACATTATGCTGAGAGGGAATGGGCTCCCCATCGGCATTGTGACAGGCAGCGGCAGTCACTGCCGCCATGTTGCTTGCACATAGGGAGGCATGTTGTGGTTCCGCTGCTTGAGAGCTTTGTTCTCATTGCAGTGGACCTTTTCTTAGATCTGGTGGCCACATTAGGTAGGTATGATGTCAGCACCTGCTGCTGGCTTACTTGGGAATGAGGGGCACACCTACTACCTCAAGATATTGACTGACACGCAAGCGAGAGCCAACATAAAAAATGTATCTGAACAGTACACTGTGTAAAATTTGATTGACACCACTGTGTTAAACAGCTGGTGAATACTTAATTTACACTAGGGCAGGATGTCTTCTAACCTATTTTTTACTTAACACGTAGCTATTGTCATATGTATAAGACTTTTAACATTATTTACTATGTATTGCTGAAAGAGCTACTGACACCTGAAAGAAAACGTTGAAAAACATATTAAGTAGGTAAAATGCAGCGTGTATTCCATATGCAGTATATTGTAGATTTCTCCTTCCCATTATTTATTACTGAGGAAATGTGCATGAATACATGATTTTTAGCCCTTACATTTACTTTAAAGTTAATCTGCCTCTATAGCTTACTCCCTACTTCAAGTCATAATGTTCTGTTGTGACATCACAATCTCTTGCCATGAAAGTAACTGTGATGTCACTAGCAGTGCAATATGACTTCAGGTAGGGAGACAGCAACAGAAATAGATGAACTCTTCAGGAGAAAAAAATCCTGTTTTCATGCAATTGACCTCAGCAATAAATAATGGGGAGGAGGAGGAATAAATAACTAATGTGAAATACAAGCTGCACTTTACCTAAATATTATGTTTTGTTAAAGTTCTCCTGAAGTTGTCAGCTGCTCTGTAAGTTTATTTTTCCTTGTGTTTTTTAATCATTGTCATTTACTAATGCTAGCACAGACACACCCAGAGGATTTTAAAATGAAGCTTCATTTGGTTTATAGCTTTTCTCAGGAAGTGAATTTTCAGGTAAGTGCCATTTGACCTTGGGATAGCTTTCTTTTGATGGAACTTTTGCTGTCTTTATATGAGTGTAATCCCCTTGTTCCCAGGGGTTACAAGAATCCCATTAGAGTTAGTGGTAGGCAGGGACGGCAGTTAGTGATTTGCTAGTAAACGGATTTCACTCTGTCCTCCTCTGCTTCTGGTCTTAGCTGGAGAGGTGATGTCATTTTAGAACTCTCTCAGCGGCAGAAGCCACACAGCCAGTTGCTGTGAGTGGAGAATTTAGAATTCTGTAGTCAGTTGGTGGCTGGAGTCTGCAGAGTGTAGTTGCAGTTCCAGCAGCAACTCTGATTTAGAGCTGCAGTGTTCCAGTTTGTTTTGCTTTCTCACCCTAGTGGAGTACAGCAATCTTCCAGCTTTGTCTAAGTTGTGGAAACCTCCTCCAGGGATTTTCCTGTGTTTCATCCCAGGAGGGATGGAGCAGGCTGCCAGGATGTTAGGGGCAATCCCCTGATTCTACCAGAACATTGTGAAGCTGCCTTGTGTGACAACTTCTGTGAGTACTTTGTTTTGTTTGAAACTGCCCAGGTGTACCTACATTTTCTTGAGTGAATTCTCTGACAAAGGGACCCTGTCACCTAAACAGTTAAAAGTCAGTTGTTCTACTGTGGAGTCCTGTCTGTGACTGCCATGTGAGCAGGACTTTTGTTTTTGACACCCACGTGATGTCCTGTGAGGATGTTAAGTGTGAAATACATTTCTAGAAAGCATCTTCAGTACATGTTGGATAATGTAGGTGTATTTACCAGAGGGATGGCCAAGTATGAACTTGGAAATAAAAGATGGGACACCCCCTATCTGGAGTGACCAGTTTACTACTCTGGGTTCTGAAGGGCACCTGTCTTTTCTGCCAGTGCATGTGGCCAATGCCTAAAGAAACTTTTACTCCAGTGAGTGGGTTTTCTCCAGTTCTACCCCAGTGAGTGGGGTTTCTCCAGTTTTGCCCCAGTGAGTGGGTTTTCTCCAGTTACCCCTTGTAAGTGGGTCCTCCAGTGTTGAGCCTCTAGTGCTCCATCATAGTCTGTGTGCCACAGCTTATTCTATGCAATATGGGAAGTGTCCAAGTACTGGCTGTGTGAGCCTAGTCAAGGGACATTGTTTGTGTTTGTTCTACAGGTAGCTAGTCCACAATTTCTACAGTCATCCTATGCTATATGAGAAGATTTGGTGTTCTGTACCTCAGATGTCTACATTTACCATGTGTGTAACCCTTGGGAGTCCACCTTCACTTTGTGTTGTTCCTACTTTGTTACGGAATAAAGCCTCACTCTAGAGTCCCAATCTGGTATGGACATTTATGTTATTGCTTCCCGTGTGTGGAGTTACTTGGGTACCCCTGTCCAGAAGTGCAAACCTAGCATAACCCTGAGCAAACGTTTTCTCCCTGGGACCTGGATGGTGGCCATGGTATTGGTCTCACCAGGTGTGTGCCAGGTAGTAGTCACACTTGATTTGTGTTTTTATAATGTCTACTACATCTGCATATCCCACCTTGTATATGGTGGCAATCAATGTAACCCACACCCCTCTCTTTTCCCCTAGACTATGGGAGGTGTGCCTGCTAGTTAAATAAGGGGCTGGTGGGGGTTACATGAGTATGTTGTTTTTTTTCAATGCAGTTTTAACCAATGAGGTCCTTAACAACTTTTCATCTTTTTTTTATTTGTATGATCTGGATTCTAAGAAAGCATGTCCTTCTAAAACAACTGCCAGTGTTTTCTGATGAAGGAGTCTGTGAAATCCAAAAGCTAAAAGCACCAGTGTTCTTTTGTAATAACTCTGTTAGGCCAACAAAAGGTATCAAATCATCTGTTTCTGTAGATCTTGTGTTACAAGGATCAATATGGCAACAGGTTTTCCTGTGGCTTCACAGTTTCAGAAATGTTAGAAGGAACTTATCAGTACAGTGCCCACGGTTCTGAAACCATGAAGTGACATAGTCAAAACTCCAAATTCTTGGTTCCATGAAATGAACTGCATAGAATGTTGTCCGTACAAAGAAAACAATGCAAAACACAACTGACAGCTTCAGCTTTTATTCAGGCACAGTTCAATCGGGATTATTTAGAGGTATAAATGTAATTTATGAAAATAGAGACATTTCAAATACCTGCACATAAGTAATCGGTTCCTGTCCACTTTAAATTAGGCTTGGCAAGAGATGAACAAGGTGGCCTGGTTTAGAATTTCACTTGAGTGGCATAGTTATTTGCAAAGCTGAGGCTGTTTGGAAGTGTAATAAGAGTTATGCTAAACAAATGTAAATATCTGTAAAAGTTTACAAGTTACAGATAAAAAGCCAATATGAAAATTGATTAGGACAGAAATAGCTTTCAAATGGGCCTTTTCATTAAGCTGCACTAATTATATTTTTAAACTATGGCTATCTGATTACCTTAATTTTAATTTTTCATAGGAGTGATGCCAAACAAATGTAAATATCTCTAAAAGTATGCGTGTTACACATAAACCATTAGCATGAAAGTTGTTCAGGACAAAAATACCTTTCCAATGAGCCTATTTAATAATTATATTTTTTTAAACTATTGCCATCTGATTACCTGAATTTTCATTTTTCATCACAATTTTCACCTTTCGGATGGCTATATCTAAAAAAAAATCTAATGAATTCAGATTAGTGGCTACCCTCATTTGAAAGGTAATTTTGTCCTGAACAACTTTCATGTTGTTTGTATATGGGTGACTTGTATACTTTCTGAGATATTTACATTTCTTTGGCATGACTCCTACCGTGTTCACTGAGAGAGAAAAAAAAATAGGTTGTTTGGAAGTCCATATTTTACAAAATATAAAGAATTCAGATTAGTGACTATTCTTACATGAAAGGTCTTTTTGCCCTGAACTACTTTCAAACTGTTTTTTTTTTGTTTGTGCACCTTGAATAGTTTTAAAGATATTTAGATTTATTTGGAAGGTGGGCACATTTGATCTCAGAGAAAAGCAGCTTAGAGTTCTGTGTCCATCATTCTAAAAAGAAAGGAGTATTTTTTAACTGCCACAGGGATTTGTATTGTTTTGCAAGGATACACTGAAAGCTACTGAACAATGTGTTCCACAGAAACCCCTTTTCAAACTAAAGCAATATGACTGTAGGCTCCACCCATAACCATAAAAATGGCATACCTTATTACAGATCAGCTTTAATCTGTTTAGTACCATGTCACAGGCAGTTGCATAGACAGGGAGGCTATGATCTATAAGTGACAGAATGGAGCTGGCCACAGTAAGGTGTTTAGTATCCCCCTTGAAATTGTTCCAGTTAGAATATAGGATGCCCAGTCTTTTGTTAACAATGGGCACTAGATTGTCAACATGGGGAGCAAAATATAAGGTGGCATCCAGAGTTACTCCAAAGTATTTGAAGGCCCACACCTGTTCAAGGTTTTGTCCATGGCCATTTGAATGGCAAAGAGTGGAACTTTCCTCTTCTGTGGAACACTAGAGAAAAGCATGGTCTTTTTTTTGTAATTGTGTACCAGTTGGCTATTGAAGAACCAGCTTTCTAGTGACCTGAAGTTAACTTGGAAAGCAGTGGTGGGGCTGTAAATGTCAGAGTTTTTGGATTAGATGACAGCATCATCAACACTAAGGAGTACACTGGCTGTCTGATAGACATCGGGCAGCTGATTTATGAAGAGGCCCAATAGAAATGGACCCAAGATGGAGCCTTTGTGCACATCAATAGCTACTCCCCTAGTGTCAGAAAAATATTTTTTGACCTTCACAAGCTGGGACAGTTAGTGATATAGCTGTAAAACCAGACAACTGTGTTCTGTAACAAACCTAGACCAAGGAGTTTGTTAAGTAGGAGCTTATGGTTGACCAGGTCAAGGCCTTCATAAGGTTAATATATTTAGCTCCGATGAGTACAGCATAGTCAAGGGCCTCATGAACATACAGTAACTGTATATTCCAACAGTGCCTTTTTGGTGCTGTGTAGATTCCAGAAGCCATGCTGCTATACACACTGGACACTGTCTTTTTGAGGTATATGGCAATTTGGTCAGAGACTATTCTCTCAAGGTCCTTGGACAGGTGGAAAGAATCAAAGTGGGTCTGTAACTGGCAGAGCTAATGTGGTCACCACTTTTGAAAATTGGTGTAACCAGGGCAGATTTCTACTTCTTGGGAAAATGTAAGTTCAGTATCACAAGAAAAAGTTAACAATTACAAGACGGGGTGGGAAAATTCCTCTACCTCCAAGGCAAGGAGTTTCATATCAACTGAATCACTTCCACATCTGTATTTCCCAAGTGCCCTACTGATGTATTTCAATGTATCTTTGACTGAAACAGCCTTAAAGTAGAATTTTGGGAACCTTGGTTCAGAGCCCACCATCTGGAAGGCTTCTTGATTGGGTTCCCTGCAGAGTCTATGGGCAGGCTCAGTGGGGATGACAGAACTGAGGTATGTAAAGGCTGTGTTGAAGTAATTGGCAATTTTGGTAGGATCAAAGACCTCTCAACCCTCCACCATGAGCAATTGAGGAGTGATTTTAACTCCCTTGCCATGGAGCTCCAAGATATTGTTCCAGAATCTTTTGCCATTGCTCCAGTTCTAGATCTGCTGATCCTTGTAGAAGTCAAATTTGACCTTTCTAATCATTCTAATGCACTTATTACAGGCTTCCTTGTACCTTTGCAAACAAACAGAAGACCCTGTTTCCCTGGCCAGTGGTCACAGATTGTCCCTATACCTCATACAGGCAAGGAGTTTGGGGGTGATCCATCCTAACAGCATTAATCTTGCTTTGCATTTTTTGAAGGGTATACATTTATCATAAGCATGTGTGAATTCTGAGACAAAGAATTCTAGGGCTGAATCAATATTGGGAATGGAATCTAGGAAACTCCAATTTGGGCCAAGTAAGATTTGAGGCACCTTCTTTTTGTTTAGGTTCACCTGACTCTGATTGGGGGTGGCCTTGTCTGGTTAACTGCCCAAAGACATTGCACTGGAGTGTGGTCACTAAGGGTTTCAAGAAGAACTTTGATCACTTTAACCCTATCAGGATGTATAACTAGTACCCAGTCTGGCAGTGTCATGGTGCCTCTTTTATAATTGGTCCCAGTGTGCTCAGTGAACATTTTTGTGAGGAATAACTGGACATAGCATTCCAGTTGATGTTAAAGTCACCAGTAAGATCATATTCCCAATTCTGATTGAGCTGTATGAAGTAATAAGCGATGCTATGCCTCGTTTCTGTTTACCTGGTGGGATATATATATAGACAGGATGACAGTGCCCTCACCCTTTCAAAAATTTTATTGCTAGGCATTCACAGTCCCTGGTAAAACATTTAATTGTGAGTTAGATTTATTAATAAAGTGCTAACAAGTATTATTTGTTTTTGTGATTTTCAATTTTCATTTTCTGTCTTATGTTTTGATAATGCACCAAAATTCAACATGTAATCAACTGTATATCAACTATGTACTTCAAATTCTTAATTGCTGTTTTGCTAGTTTACTGGTTATTTTTTATATATTCCCTTTTCATTACTTTGCAGCAAACCTTTCTTTAATTGATATTCACTTGGTCACAGTCTTTACAGACTTTAAACTGACAAGTCTGATATGCCAGACCAGGCAGTAGTTCCCACTACCACGCTTTCCACTGTTCTCAACACTCTCAGTGCTCTTGATGAGCTCCTTCTCTCCTCACCTATCTGGTGGCTGGTGTCGTCCTCATTCTCCACACTCAGTATCACTTCTTCAGCCATGGATCTTCTCCAGGAAGCCATTGACACTGTTCTGCCTGTCCTGCTTCCTTCAGAACCCTTCAGTCACCACTCTGCACCCCTTGTGCTCAGGTCAGGCTGGTTCTCCTACTTACCTTTCCTCCTTTAGTTCAGTCAAATTCTATGTAAACATGAATAGACTTTTCTGGGCAAACGATACTTCTTTTTAAAATCAGAATAAAATAGGTCACTTATAAAAGAATTCAAGCATATAATTGTTAGTCTGGTCAGCTACACCTCAGCATACAGTGCTCTTTTATGATCTGGTGCTTATGATCATTACTGATATGTTTATGAATATAATCCAAGATTTTAATAAGGTGCTCTGGAATTGAGTTTCTTTACTTAATTTGCTTAGCAGAGATGGTATTTCACTACAATAATTTGTGGGTTTAGAGATAAAAAGACACCATGTAATTTCTCTGCTTTTTTTGGATCTCCACAACCTCTTACTTTTGGACCTCTGCTGACAGTAGTCATTTCCATGTGTGTGTGTGTGTGTGTGTGTGTGTGTGTGTGTGCATGCGTGCATATGTGTGTGTGTGTGTGTGTGTGTGTGTGTGTGTGTGATGGATTCACAAATAAAATTTGAGGTGACGTGGCTTGGCCACTGACAAGATGATAGCCTAATCTTGTTAACTCTCGCTGCCCATGAAAGAATCCTTAAAAATCCATGCTTCATCACCATGATCCAACCTCAGAGAAATGCACTTAATTGTTCATTGACAACCTCTGCCTCCTATTCCTATAATCAGTTTGATTGTTAGGACCCTTGCAGTGCTGATATTTGTAGTTCATCCCTGCCCTAACCCTGTAATGACTGTGTGAGAAATGGCACTCTCTGGAACCCTCAGACCCTCTGGTAGCCCCAGCTAACCTACAATAGATCAGAATGATGCTCTCACAGTTACTTACTGAAATTGGTGATATTATAATATCTGCTCAGTGGATGGCAGAGGACATTGTCAATGTATCTCAAAGGCTACACCATTACTGAACAACAGGTGGCAAGCAGGAGGCCTACACTGACAAGATTGCAACTCACCTCCAAGACCAAGACCATGCAATGCAGAAACTCTGAGACAGCATTCAAGATTTAGAGAACCATGGCTGGTGGAAACATTTCAGATTGATGGGCTTAACCATGGAGCTGGAAGAAGGTAAAGATACCAATGCCTTCATTTAAAGCATACTAATAATAATATTGAACAGCAAAGGCCTGGGCTGCTAGAGATCAAAACGCCTCAAAGCTTGTTGGCCCCACCTCCTATCCCTGGAAGGAAACAACAGCCTATACTTGCAAAATGTCTCAGATTTCTGATAGAGAGAAAAACATATTGTTGACTGGACTAACATGGCTGCCACATTTCCTTTTTTCAGATTTCTGATCAAAGAAGGAATTATGCAGCTTGTCAAAGAATGTGGCCTCTTAACTTGGCAAGGCCATAACATATAAATATGCCCAGACTTTTCACTGTGTATAACAGAAAAAAAGAGAGTCTTCACCCAAGCATAGCGAGCGCTCCAGAAATTGCACACTCCTTACAGTTGTCCATATCCACCATCCTCTGAATTTCTAGAAATGGAGTTTTTCAATCTTTAAACACTCTGGAGGCAGCAGAGGAATTTTTTCATCACTTCTGGCATGGAGCAGACCTTTCCAAGCTGAGCATCCAGGATGAGGTCTACAACATGGACACAACCCTGCCCCTGCTTACCAGAGGCACAAGGGGCTATGAGGTTCACTCTCAGTATATCAGATGAAACCAGGAGAGGATCCATAGCAAGTAACATTTTGCCACTTAGGATGTGGCACTACAAAAAAGAGAAACAAAGCTGTCCACATCGACCATCTGACCACCTCTCAACTCAGATGCAAAAGCCACAGCAAAGACAGAGAGGACGCCTGAGTAAGCTCTGCAGATGAGGTGGTTGACGGCTGGTATGCACTTCTGCAGAAACTCAAGGAATCATTCCTGCCTTAGGATCCATAGCCTCAATGCCTAGGGAACCACATAAACAACAACTGAGCTCAATTCCCTGGTTGTAGCTTCTCTTGGCTCCCTCCATACAGTCTGAACTTGTCCCACTACTATTTTGTACTCCATCCAGCTATGAAGAGGCTAAACTGCATATATATGTAGTGGCAGCTGCATCTCTGCTCTTCTCTTCAGTTTCAGACTTCAGGGTTAGTGCCACTGACTATTGAACCGCTCTGCACCTTTTGCTCAAAATAGTGGCATTTACCTGTCCAAACCCTGACCTCATCAAACTATTCCTCCTGAGAATTGCCTCGGGAAAAATTAGATGCAGCATTCAGTTACCTGAGAACTGAGATACCAAATCTTAAAGAGGAAGCATTTCCAAACATTGGATCCAACCTTTCCATGCATGCTTTCAACTCTGCTCAATGTTATGACTGTGTTACAGTATGTTCCCCTTTAAACAGACACTGGTTTGTAGGGCCCTCTGGTCTTAGTTATTGATTCTCTCACACAGTCATACAGAGGATGATGGTTTGAATGGGGAGTTGGTGAGCTCAGCTTGCTGGGTTAACTAATTAATGTTTTAATGCTGATATAGAGGTTTAGAGGCTGTATAGCATGATCCCTGTCAGTGTCCTGGCAGCTGCATATGGTGACAATCAGGTAGGTTGAAGAGAGGGTTCTGACTTCCTGTCACATATTTAGAAAGATAGAAACATAGATATTGTTGATAGATAAGATAGCTTGGCCAGCTCGATCTGCTCATTTTGTTCCTGCTTATACTTTCACCACAGACTACCAGATCTCCGTCCGGCTACACACACTCCTGCTTTCCTACCATGATTCCTTTCTGACCATCCCATGCAGGCTTGAAGCTCACCATTGCATTTGCCCCATCACCTCTGCATGAAGACTGTTCCTGGAATCTACCATTATTTCTGTGAAAAAGCACTTCCTCACATCCCTTCTAAGGTTTACCTATAGTGCTTTGACAGCACTAGTGCCAACATCCCCACAGTGACAACTACAATGCCAACTGTCGGCATTGTAGCCAGGGATGTTGGCGCGCACCTGGGGGCTGTGCCCTGAACCCTCCGCCGGGGGGCTGTGCCACACCCGTCTCTAGGATTCTAACTCTGAGTTAGAGTTGGACCGGGGGGAGCAAAAACCCAGCAAAGCAGTCCCGATCACCGTGCAGACCATCACAGTGACGGGTGGGTTTTGCCTGATTCCTTTCACTGTGATGGTCTTTGCAGTGCTGGAGTCACTGCAGTGATGGCATACCCCCTTCTAAATGTCCCCCTTCCAGCTTCATTACATGCCCCTTGTTCTCATGCACATTCTCTTCTGAAAAATACTCCCTCTTGTACCTTATTCATCCTATGAGATACTAATAGGCCTATATCATGTTCTCCCTCTACCTCCTCACTTTCATGGTGTACATATTGAGATCCATCAGTATCTCCTCATAGGGCTTATGATGCAGCCCCTGCACCATTTTAGTTACCCCCCTTTGGAGAGCTTCTACCCTACTTATGTCCTTTCTGAGATGTGGTTTCCAGAACTGGACACAGTATTGCAGATAGGATCTCAACATTGACAAATTGATACAGTGGCAACACCACCTTTCTCCTGCTGGTGATTTCCTCCCTATGCACCCCTGCATCACACTGGTCCAGCCTACTGCCTTGCTACATTGCCTATCCAACTTGAGGTCTCCAGATATAACCCCAAGGTACCATTCTTGCTTAGTGACTGTTAATACATCTTCCCTCATTTTATACACCACTTCTAGGTTTCTGTGCCCTTGGTGCATCATTTTGCATTTCTTACATTGAAATTCAGCTGCCATACACTCAACCATTCCTCAAGTTTTCTCAGATCTCTTCTCATTCTCTTCACCCCAGTGGAGAATCTACCCTATTGCATATTTAGGTGTCATCTGCAAAGAGACATATCTTCCCTTTCAGCTTTTCTGCAATGTTGCTTATAAAGACATTGAAGAGGACTGGTCCCAGTACTAAAACTTGATGTACCCTGTAGTCATTCTTCCCTCATTAGAGTGAGTACTGTTTACCACCATCCTCAGACACCTATCCTTCAACCAGTTCTGTACCCAGTTTACCATCTTGAGCCCTGACCCCCAAACTGTCCAGTTTGCTTATAAACCTCCAATGTGGTATGGTGTTGAAGGCCTTGCTGAACTTTAAGTAGGCCATGTGCACTGACCCATTCTGATCTATTTCCCTGGCCACCCAGCCAAAGAAAATGATGAAGTTTGCTTGATATGACTGCCCCCACTTGAAACTTCCCTCTCTCCACCTTCGCTTCACTACCCTTTCCATGCTCTCACCCTCAACACAACCCTTTCCTCTTCTGTTCTTTTCCCTTTGTCCACAACTATGCTTCTTTGTCCTTCAACTTGTGACCTGGGGGAGTTTCCTCCTCTTGGGATCTCTCTTCCTGTTGCTTCAGTCTGTGAGGTGGGGCAGTTTATGCCTCCCTTTGTATTACCACTCTCCTCCTCAGTTAGTTTAATTGTTCATCAAAGTGACTGTGAACCATGACTCAGTAACAGCCATAAAATCCAGGTCTGCCTCCACCATGATGGCTTCCCTGTCTGAAATTTTACTTCTAAGGCACCTTGCGTTGGCACATGTATCCCGAGTGCCACCTCCCAATGGGCTACTACCCCTTCCTGCTCCCCCAACTACAGATTGAGGGGTCTGGGTTCTAATAATAATGCTACTGACATGGTGCCTCCACCTAGAGAAAGTTTTAAGAGGGTCAGATGTTGTATTAGCACAACCCTCTGGGAAGTTGTACTTGCCCATAGCCCCAACTAGTGGACACACCTGGAGTTATAACAAACACTTCACTTAACAGGGAATGACAATAAGAACATAAGAATGTGTCGCAAAAGGGCACAGTATGATCCATCTAGTCTGCCCAGATTGCCTTCCCCCCATTCTGTTCTTCTTCCAAGAATACCATAGTACTTGTCCCATGCTAGCTTAAAAGCAGTGACTGTTTTGGCCTACACAACCCTCTCTGTGAAGTAGAACTTATGAATGTTGGTTTTAAACGTAACCCCTGTTAATCTCAAACTGTGCCCACTCATTCGTGTGGTCTTGTTTTTGTGAAAGAGGTTTTTTGCTTGTACCTTATTTATGCTCTTTATGTATTTGAAGGTTTCTATCATATCCCCCCTGTTTCTTCTTTGCTCGAGGGAGTACATTTGCTCCTGGTGCAGTTCCTGTTCCATTTTAGTAGCTCTATGTCCTTTTTTAGGTGTGGCCTCCTCCCTGCTTCCACTTTTGTGCAAAGGTACCACTGTGACTCTTCTCCAGCGCAGAGGTATTTCTCCACTTTATTATTTGTGAGTGCTAATAATATGCTCACAATTACCTCTCTTACCAACAGGGTCTGGAATCATGGACTGCCCTGTGCACCTGGAACAGGAAATGTGACATTTACAGCAATGCTGTTTTCTACAGTCCCCAATTTCCCCACCATTCTGTAATAAGATGCTCAGTAAACAGATTAATAAGTCAAACAACAAATCCAATTTATTCCAGGGATTGAACTGGGGATGGGCAGATGAACTAATTAATCTTGCAACAAAATAATAAGTTTGGGTGATAGATGTAGCAATCATAGACATACATTCACCCCTGCTTTACTTCAGTTTTTTCAATCTGGCTACCCAGGTTTAAGTTGTTGCAGGCCTGAGTGTTGCTGTGGGTGGCCAGCATTGCAGCTGGTTGGGGTCCTTAAATAAACAATTGGTTATTGAATCAACTTCTTTAATCTGAAGTCACATTCACAAGTGCTTTAAACCCAAACAGAAATTGTAATCCTCGGGCCCAATGGCTTGCAAATACAGTCAAACCATAACACAAACTTTGAAGGCAAATCAGGTAGCAATTTCTTTGCAACAAAGGGTGCAAGGCACAGGCCCTGAGGTTACCCATGGTTCCAGGACCAGTAGAGGTGATAGCTGCAGTCAGGCTGGATTCTTGCTTGCCAGGAATGATCATGGGGACCAGACCCGACATGACTCACCTCCACTTCATGGCCTTTCCCTTCAAGGTCGCCGCCACCTACAGTTCTTCTCTTCGCAGTGGCTGACTCCCCATGCTAGTCTTTAGCCAGGTGAAATGGCAACTCACAGAAACAGTCTTGTAGGCCTTCTGTGATACAGGCCCAACACATCAGCTTAGTCTCTGGCAAGGTTTACATACCACACTCAGCTTACCCACTTCTGGATTAGCAATTTGGTTACTGTAAGCAGAACACAAATCAGGCAGGTCTCCCCCTGTTCTCACAAATGTGACAGGAGACACTTGCAAATGGTACAGGCTCCACTTTCCACTGGAGTCCCTTAGACAATTCTCACAACAGCTCCTAAGCCTCTGGGCTAGTTCAGTCAGAATTCACTTGTTCAGTGGACTGCTCTCTCACCCAAATTGAGGGCTTACAAAAAATGCCTTTCCTGCATTTTAGGCAGTCCACCCAGGCCATGCGGGGGGGCAAACAGACCTTTCCCTGTGCTCCTCAACTAAGTCAAACAAGCTCCCTCTTTCTCAAGAGCTTGAGCTGACCCCTGAGCTTCCTTCCTCCTTGGAAGCTTGACCTGGACTCTCCTTCAAGCAGTCCTTCACAACTGAAGACCGGGATCTCTGTATTCTGATTTGCTGCCCAAACTGTCAGTCACAGTTCTGGAGCTCCTATTGAGTAAATTGGGTGCCAAGAGAACAGTTCACAGTTTCTACCATAAATCACTGTAATAAGGACCCCTGAGGACCCTCCTCTATTCTGATTGACCCAACTACAAAGTCCATGACCAAATATGGGGGCTCCCTTGCTGAGGAAGTAAACAGTCTGCACCTATAGTTCATTTTAGACATAACAAGTTGGATTTAAGAATAAACAATCACAGCATTCAACAGACAACAGTTACACAAGTAATAGACTGTATAATGGAACTTATCAGGGCACTGTCCGGCCAGTCACAGGCTTTGATTTTCCCAGACCCAGCACAGGCTATTCACTGCAATGGCAGGGCTAAACCTCTTAAAGTGGCAGCGTGGTGGCATTGATTTGCACACTCATTCAAGAACATAGATTACAACAATACTTTACACTGGGGCATATTTACGGTACTGGGCATTCCAGGCTCTTAGCAGCAGAGCACTAACTGGGATCCTTTCTGACAAAAGAACCTTGCATGGTCCAAGGAGCTAAATCCAGGTAGGCATTTGGGGGTGGGTTACACTCTTCCCTGCCCAGGGAACTTGGCGTCCGCATCAAGTCTATAAAGTCATTACAATATATGCATTCACATTTCACTATATATTTAATACCTTACTATAATATACATCTAATATCTGCACAGATGTAAATTAACTTTATACAATATAGCATGCTATTTCCTTAGATGTCACTTTCCATTTAGGATATCCTACAATACTTTAGGCATTTTCATGACCTTCAACTTAACTTTTACTCATTAGGCACCTTTAGCTCACATGGCACTCTAGTGGACATTTTTAGGATTGAAATATACAGACATGGGCCCCTTATGCATTTTACCAGTACACTACACTACAAAAAAGTCCCCTTTTTCTATTTCAATGACCCAATAAGGCTGGAAGAGGGCTTTGCTTTTGGTGGAGGCAGATAACACTATTTTGGGCAAGGAATTAGTTGTGATGTACACCCCTTTGTGGTGTACATCACATTCATGGGTAAATCTGCAGGCTTTCCTGGAATGTCAGAAGTGCACCTTAAAACTGGTTTGACAGTCCTTTTGGAGCAACATGGTAAGCTTGGAGTTGGCTCTGGCCCTGGCACTTCTACATTAGCATTCGGTTTTGTGACTCCCGGTTCATTGTCCAGCAATGAAACAGCATCTGAGGAAGTGGGCACCAGTGCACTTTCACAATTATCATCAGTATTATTAGGCTCAGGATCTTGAACATTAGTGTCATTCTTAGTTTCCTCAGGCTCATCTTCATCAGTAAGGAGTATGTCCACAAAATTAGAATAATTTAGGACACAGCTAGCTTTCTGTGGGATAACAATGCTTTCTTTTGAATGGAACAGTTAATTTAGTCCACTTAAAGCAGTGGCACTCTCTGCTTTGCTGACTTGTTCACTGGAGATTTCACTTATGCCAGACAGTTCCACCATACAAAGAGAATCATGGAGCTCGGAACGTGCACTACTGACATCACTTTCTGGAGGTTCAGGCATTACTGACAGACTATACAGTAAGTACTATGCATCGCAGAGTTTGTAGTAGCATTGTTGGGGGTAGAAGAAGGCAAACCTTGAAACCACTTGGCAAATTTATCAGTGGGATAATATGCAGGGCAAAATTCACCACTATCACTTTCAGAGTCATTTTCATTGTCTGCAGTATTATTATTTGTTGGAGGAGCTGGCTGTTCAGCAGAAAGGGGCTGACAGACTTGTTGTTTATGAGTAACAGACTTGGTTACAGGGCCTTTTAGAGCTTCAGATTCTGTGATTCCATTGAACACTATTTGGACAATAGGTAACAGGTGGTTTCTATGCCTTGTTTTGGTAATGCTAGTGTCCCCTTCTGGTCTCACTCTGTATACTGGTAGGTCATTCAGTTTATTAATCACTATGTATGAAGTGTGGCCCCACTGATCAGCTAATTTATGCTTTCCCTGGAATCCAAGATTTTGAATTAATACATGGTCACCAGGCTGAAGGTCATGGGCTTTAATGCGTCTGTCATGGCAAATAGTATTAGCTAGCTGGTAAGCATGGTTCAGTTGTTCTTTGAGCTTTTTAACATACTGCAGATTGTTTTTGACCGAGTACCATCCTAAGAAACTCCAAAACACACATCCACAGGAATGCAAACTTCTTTGCCAAACATTAAGCTATATGTGGAAAATCCAGTTGCATAATTTCTCGTGCAATTATGTGCATGTACAAGAGCACTGATTTGTTGACTCCATCTAGACTTGTCTCAAGAATCCAATGTACCTAGCATATCGAGTAGGGTATGACTGAATCACTCTGGCTATGGATCTCCTTGTGGGTGATAAGAAGTAGTTCTGGATTTCCGTACATCCCAAAGAGATAACTCTTTGATTTACCGACTCTTGAAATCTCTGCCTTAGTCTGAAAGAATGCATTGCAGAGCACTGTAATATATGAAAAACTTTTCCACCAGGAATTTAACTACTGTTGAAGCCTTTTGGTCTTTGGTGGGATAGGCTTGCGCATACCTTGTGAAGTGATCAGCCACTACCGGTATCCAGTGAACAAGGTGATCAAAATTGGGCACCTACAAAAACAGTGGCTCAATTATGGCATCTGTGTTCACAGCTACCTAGAGGGGGGTGACAGGATACTGGGGTGGGCAACATATGGAGACAGGAAGAATGTGCATATACGCGCATGTGGAGGGGCAGGTGAGGGATGGTATGTGGGAGGGGGTGTGGCGGGCAGCTGCCAAGCTGGTCTGCTAGCATGGTGGGGAGGGTGGTCGACTAGGGAGTGCAGGGTTCAGGTCTGGCTTGGCACTTTTTTTTTCCAGCAGGCAGCTTTCAATTTTTTAAAGTTCTTCAACCCCCCCAGAGATTTCACCCTTCTGGAGTTGAGAATCCATAAGTAGGGGGGTGCAGGGGGTGAAGTACCCCACCAGGGGGTGTGGGGGTAGAGCCCCTGCATTAAAAAACAAAACCTGTAGATCATGGGTGCCCTTTTTCTCCTTGCCATGGGTGTGCATTGCTGAGATTCATTTTCGGTCATGTACACTCACCGTAATGGCGATTGCTATTCTGCGATCACTGTTATGACATGGGACCATCACTACCAACACATTGGTGATATTCCATGAATCTGGCTCCAAACGTAGGAAGTCTATGCATATGAGCTCCATTGGGAAACTGGTAATTATGTTGACCATTGGTGCAGCTTGTTGAGGTAGGGCCTTTCTCTGAATGCACTGGGCACAATTTTTGCAGTATCTTTTGACATCATCACCCATCCAAGGCCAGTAAAAGTGTGACCAGACTAGATCTAGTGTTCTTAAGATTCCCAGGTGCCCCATATCATTATGCAGTGCTTTCAACATAATATTCTTGAAATTAGAAGGCAGTACCAGTTAGCCTTGGGCCTGTTCATCTGCGGTACTAGGGGTTTCTTGGTACAGCAATTTTTCTTTCAGTTTCAACCTGGACCCCTCACTCAACAGCAAACTAGTATCATGGTCAGTAGAACACATAGTAGAAACATTTCCTCACCCTTTCAGAACAGAGATAAACTTGCTTAACATGGGATTACTATACTGCTCTCATTGCAGGTGAGCTTTAGTTAACTGGGGAAGGGTAGTTAACTCCAGAGCAACAAAACTACAATAGGCCAGAGGTACACAGGTGTCTGGAGGTCCCAGGCTATCCACCACATGGTTGATATTGTCAGTGGCTGCTGATTCATCTTTGTTGAACTTATGGCATAGGGCCTTTATGGCTTGCTCAGAGAGACCTGCCCATGGTTGGTCTGTTGCAGGTCTGCGTGAGAGGGCATCGGCATTAGTTTGATTCAAACCAGGCCAATACACTCTTGCACAATCATAACTTGACAGGGTGGAGAGCCATCGGTGCCTTGTAGTATCCAGTTTAGTGGATTCCCACATAAATCCCCACATAAAACCCTACAAATATGGACCTATAAATCCCTAGAATTGGAACCTCTCCTGTATAGCTTTGCCCTCTCAGACTGGTTCCCTCTAGCAAGCAGTTCCTCGGTTGATAAAGCCCTAATCAATTTTAAAGACATCTTCCTAGCAAATTGGAATGCCTTTGCACCCCTAAAACAAACAAGGATTAGAGGTCATCACCTCCCCTGGATTACCCCTGAATTACTAGCCTGCCAGAGAGCTAGAGATCAGGCCTGGAAATGGCACTAAGTCTCCCAGCTTCCAAATGACCTTTTTATTTACTGAAAACTCCATAATGCATGCACTCAGTCTACCAGGCTAGCCAAAACACAGTACTTCAGATCTACCTTTGCAACAAACATCAACTCCCCCTCCAAGTTCTGGAGAGTGGTCCACGCCCTCTTTACCTTCCTATCCTGTCCTCCCAGCCCTATACTTAAGATAAATGCCACCCTCTTTGCTGATCCAGATGCAGTAGCTACTGAATTCAACTCCTATTACAACACTTGTGCTGATGAGCTGCTCCAATCCCTCCCAAACTATTCCCCTTCCTCTCCCCCTTCCTATTACCTATGAAAAACTCCACCACCTTCGATTCCCCCTTCTCCTTCGCTACTGTCTCCCTAAAGGACACCCTAAATGCTCTGCTAGTGATCAACCTTTCAAAAGGCTCCTCCCCGGATTGCTTTGACCCTAAACCACTATCCCTCTCATCCCCAGACATCGCCTACCCACTCTTTATTATCCTAAACCTCTCTTTCTCAACTACCTCAGTATCTTCCCCATACAAAAATGCAGTGGTCCTTACTCTCTCCAAAGGCGGAGAACCCACCGCCCCTCGCAACTACCACCCCATCTCTCTCTCTTCTCCCTTCCCTTGCCAAACATCAGGAACACCTAGCCCTCTCCTAGCTCACCGCTTACCTCAATGACTCCTCCTTCCTCACCCCTTATCAATCTGGCTTCAGGAAAAATCACTCCACCACCACCTCCCTTCTTCGGCTCACTGATTCTATCCTCACAGGAATGGACAATGGCCAAATTACCTCAGCCATTTTTGTCGATCCTAATAAAGCCTTCGACGCAGTCTTTTCCTCTCTTCTCCTTGACACCCTATCAACAGCTGGGCTATCCCCCTTAGCCACAGACTGGTTCAAGGTATACCTCACTGGCAGAACCCAATCAGTCAAGATCTCTGACTCAATTCCACCACCCCTCCTGATAAGAACTGGCATCCTCCAGGGATCAGTGTTAGGCCCCATACTATTCTCCATTTTTCTAAACAATCTCCCATCCACCTGCTCTTAGTTCTCCTCCATTCACATCTACACTGATGATACAGTCTTATATGCATCTGGCTCCTGCCCCACCGAGGTTGCATCTGACTTGCAGCACGACTTCGACAAAGTTCAGCCTTGGTTTGCAAACCACAAACTATCTCTCAATGCCAAAAAAATAGGCTCCAAGACCTTTGGCACCAGGCAGAGACTAACAAGGTTTCCCTTTCTACCCTCCTTCCACACCCTTGATGGGACTTTACTCAAGGAAACATCCTTCTTCAGGTACTTAGGTGTCTAGCTGGACCGACACCTGAACTTCTCTAGTCATATCGATGCCATTCAGAAAAAATTTCATCCCAAGATCGATGCCTTATTCAGGAACTGTGCCTGCATCCCACCCATGGCTAGGCATGAGATTGTCCAGAAGATGATCTTACCCATAAACTAAAATCCAATAACTGGTGTCCTACCAGTAGGGTTGTCCACCGCCCTACCCAGATAGGGATAGCAGGACACTGTTGAACTTCAACCCCCCTTCCCCTCTTGGATACCCCCCACCTCCAAAACCTCTCTCTCATCAACCTACCACACTCTACCTCTCCTACCCCTTCCAGTTAACATAGCCTAACACTGGCCTACCCCTACACTCAATTAAGCACGTATAACCTACCCCTATACATTGCAGTGTCAGTGGCTCAGTAGGTAGCACACTTGCCTCTGAGGCCGGGAGATCAGAGGGCTGTGGGTTCAGTTCCTACATCTGCCACTTGGGTGTTGCACTTCTGAGGTGCCGTCTTTTGGATGAGACATTAAACCGAGGTCCCATCTGCCTGGATTGGTGGTAGTTCAGGTGGATGTTAAAGATCCCATGGCACTTATCGAAAAGAGTAGGGGAATTTTTTTTATTGGAAAACAATATGAGAAAACAGAAACTGTAGACAAAACACACAATAATCATGATACCAGATAGAAATACAAAGAAACAGAAAAACACACCATATCAGCAATACAGAGCATACTCAGCCTAGAATAATAACACAAAATAATATGACATAAAGAAGGGGAAATCCCAGGCTCCCCTCAGAGATCACCCTTCAAGTGACCCCTTCAAACAAAATTAAAGGCAACGCTCTCCACCAGAATGCCACTAAAGGGGCAGGCAAAGACTTTTTCTCTGGACAATAAATACTATAAATTTCTTTCCTAATGTGCTCCCTTAGCTCAGCCAAGGGAACTCTTTTGTGTTGCAGAACAAACATACATCGGTTGTGCCAGATACACCATTTGCAGACCGCAAACAGAACCTGCACAGTCCCTGGAAAAAAAAATTTCCAACTCGGTCCAAAATGCCCATACACCAATTCTGAATAAGTTAAAGCAGAGAACATGGGTAAATCCCAAGACTGACTCAACTGAGACCACAGTGGTGCGATATATGGACAGTCAAAAACAGGTGTGACATAGATTCAACATACCTGTGCAGGTGTCTCTAATACAATACCTTTCTAGACATCTGCTTATGGGGCTTGATTACCCTTAACATTTAGTTTGTCATGACAACACAACCACAGGGTATCCCACATTTTTTCTGGAATTCTATTTTCCAGCAATTGTTTTGTCAAATATTGAGAGTCAACCGGCACAGCCAAACATGGCGACACCAAGAACATAGACTGTAGAACTGAGGAATATAAGAGTTTCCTATTCCGTAGTAAGTCCAAATCATAAGATACTTTCCATTGTTTAACTTTTCTGAATATTTCAACAAGGTATCCAGATGTCCCTGTTGGAATTTTAGTGAATGGCTTCCACACAGGAGCTCTCCACTTTTCCAGAAAATACAAAGACCGGGAGCGAAAACTAGGGGCCCAACTATCGGTAGGGTTGGCTAAGCAGGGAAAAATATTAGAATGGACAAAAATAGAAATGTAAAACAACACTTGGTTTATCATCTGGAGACCACCCTGCTTAATAGGCCAGTAAGTAACGAATCTTTTTACTGGGTTCAGTCTGCTACCCCATAGCAAACTGAAAAAATAAATTATAAACTCGGGCCTCCAGATGCAAAGGAAGGGGAAAAATATAACTAAGTAATAAAAAAATAGGCAGGATACAAGTTTTGAGCAGGAAAATCCGCTTCTTGCGGGACATAGGAAACTTTTTCCAGCGTACAATCTTGGCTTCAGCTAACGCCATAGTCGAAATCCAATTTTGCTCTGCCACATCTGATGTGCCAAAGGAAATACCCAAAATACAAATATTCTGAGATTGAATACAGATGCCCCCTATGTCCTGGGATGTCTTCTGAGGGGGAATGTGGACTGCTATCCCCTTACTTTTCTGGGCATTTAATCTAGATCCAGAAATTAAAGAGAAGGAATGAACAAGCTGATGCCGTCTCACCAGATGCCTGATCCACAACCAAAATGCAAAGATCATCCATAGGCAATAGCACTGGGAAAGACCAGATCCAGTTTTATAGAAATATGTCGGATGGTCCCTCCTCATTTAGTTTCCTAAAGCAGAGGATCACAATAGAAATACATACAGTAGGGGACTCAGGGACATCCCTGACGTACCCCTCTCTTAATAGGGATATGGGGACCTCGTAAGCCATTAACTAAAGGCGTTGTACAGGCAAACCGGTACAGATACTGAATCCAACTCAGTAATCCAGCCGGTGCACCATACTTTTCTAAGACAGCAAATAAATAACTACGCAGAACTAGGTCGAAAGCTTTAGTTTGATCCAAGCTAAGGACATATCCTTGCATATCACACCCATCAAAAACCTCTTGCAGAAGTTTCAAATTGGAGAGCATGGAACGATTTGGAACTGCACAAGTCTGAGTGGAAAAAATTACTTGAGTGGCAATCTGAGATAGTCTATTGGACACTATCTTACTAAGATCTTCCAATCGGAGTTTAGCAAACTTATAGGATGCCAATTATCCAAATATTCTTTATCATTTTTCTGTTTATATAAAAAAATCAAATAACTATCAGCTAACCCAAGGGGAATAGGTAGAAGGTCTTGTAGTATGACATTATAAACCTTTGTTAAATACGGTAATAATAAAGATTTAGTTTTTTTATAAAACCCTTTGGGGATACCATCAGGACCCAGTAACAGTAGACTTTAACTGGGTAATCACAGCTTCAACTTCTGCATTAGTGATGGGTCGGCAGGAAGCATTAACTACATCAGGGGACAAAGAAGGAACAAAGAATCCAAAAAACCTTCCTAAGCTTCAGTCTCATAAGGTCTCCCATATAAAGACTGGGCCTGATATGAAACTTCCTCCAAAATGGCACCATTTTCACTAATCCGAGCGCCAGAATGGGAAATCAAAGAGGGCATATATTTAGACTCTACCTGTTGGTGGCTACTATCATATGGGTTTACTACTTTATCCGATCCTTTCCTCCCATATTTCTGTTCTAAGAACAGCGATGTCATCCTCTCATACTGAGAGGCACGCATCTCAATTTTAAGCTGTCAGATCTGGGCAGAATAATCCAAACCCCATTCAGTTTGCCACGATAATACTTTCTGTAAGTGCTGCCGACACTTAAGGTATCGGAAGTAACGCTCTGATGACCTTTGTCTGGAAAAATGTTTATAAAATTGTTTAACCACAACTTTAGTATCTTGCCACCAAAAGGTAGGGTTATCATAAAAATCAAACACAGAGACCTTGTCTTGAAGACATCCATATAATTCCTGCCACCCACCTTCGTCTCCCAGAATAGAAATATTCATTTTCCAAAATGTGTATCCACAGGTTTGTTCCTGGACAACCGATGTTTAACAACAACACACAGTGATCTGAAAACTCACATGGAAGAACTGAATACTGTACCCTCGACAACCAAGGAGACAGAAAAAGTAATCAATCCGTGTAGTAAGTCTACCTCGGTGAAAAGTGTGTTCTGGTGGTGTACACCAAAAGAGCCCGTCCGTAAATTAGCCTTATTATACAATGTGTTGAGAAAATTAGAATCTGAATATAATTTTGGGTAAGACCAGTTTTGTCCGACAAGGCCAAATGCAGTTGAAATCCCACGAAAATAACTGATTTGGATGAATGCAAAAGAGGCTGGATAGTTTTAACGTCTGAATCGCTGAGTTTTAAGCTGGGGTTATAAATATTAATCAACCACCATTCTTGTTGTCAAGAACGACATCCAGAATAAGTACCTGACCCTGTATCAGCTCAATTAGTCTAGTGACCTGAATGTCCATCCCCTTAACCAGGATCCCTACTCCAGAACACACTTCCTCAGCCAAGGACCAGAAAGACAAACCATCCCTCCAATCCCTGGAAGCTAGACCAATCTCCCTCAATGAATGGAGCCTAGTGTCTTGTAAAAATATAATATGCAACGGTAAGGACAAAAGAAAGGAAAAAATAGCTCGTCTTCTTTTAACATTCTTCAGACTATTAGCGTTTAAGCTACCAAATGATAAGACATCCCCCATAGGAGTCATTTTCACATTCAAGATTTCTTTTTCCCCCGTCCCTTACCAGGAGATTTCAACTTACACCTTTTTTTCTTACTAAGCTGAATGTCACCAGACACCTGTTCAGAGTCAGACAACATCTCAACCTGTGAGGACACTACAGAGGAGGCATCAGAATCGTCTTCATTCTCGACTGTCTGTTTACGTTTATGTAATACCCAAAATGTTTTCACCACCACTTGAGGATGGAGGAAGTGATAGGCAGAAACCTTTTGAAAAAGAGCTTCTTGTCTGCCTCCTGTTCCCCACTGAAACCCAACCCGTATCTTCTGGTGGTGGCATGTTATTTGTGGCACGGGAAATACCCGACGTACTAGGGACTGGGGACTTTTCTTTAACTACAGCAGGGTTGGAAACTGGTGCAGGAGGTAACATAGCCATATCCCTTGAACCTAAAGTTGTGTCAGACAGGGACCTGGACAAGGGCAATAGTCCCGAACCCGGGTCAACCTTTAAAGATGGGGGCCCAGAGGGAGGAGGGACAGGTATAGAAGCAAATGGCCGAAACTGTGGCCTAGCCTGAGCAAATTTTTGAGCCTGAGTAACAGTCTCATTTTGAGAGTCAGCAGGCATTGCTGGATTATTATGTGATGCCCATGGACAATCCTTAAAAGAGTGGGAAGTTGCATCACACAAGTTGCAAAGGTTTGGGTGAGGACAATTAAGACTCACATGTCCAGAACCCATACATGAGGAACATTTCAGTTGGTCACAAGCACTGCCCAGATGGATATGGGCTCCACATCTAAAACAAGACTTCAGCTGTCCGGGGTAAAATACAAAACCCCTATCCCTACCTAAATGAAAGCAACTCAGTAAATGCTGTATACTCCCATTTACCATTGACAATTTTACTTGAATTTTCCACCCTTCTGTCCAAAAAAACTCAGAGTCGATAATGGGATCAGGTAAACCCAGTACAGTGCATTTTGTTGCTAACCACCGTACAATGTCATCAATCGCAACCCCCTCATTCTTAAATAAGACAGTGATATTCTTAATAGTAGGCTTGGTAAGGGAATGGCAATAAAGGAGACCATAAAGGAGTATGCGAACTTCCTAGTAACGATGCCAAAAGTTGTCTAAACTTATGGCAGTTTAAAACAATATCAAAATAATTATCCCCAGACGTACTAATTAAAGCATATATTTCAGAGGGAGAAAATTGCAGACTAGATTTAATCAATGTGTTCCCACATAAAGGCGATCTGGAAAGTGTCCAATCCTCCCCTATATCGAGGCCGGACAGCATTACATCATTTGGCCTGCTCAGGGGGTTGGTGGAATAATCCGGCAAAAGTTTTAGACCGATTAGGTCCAGCAAATGTCTCCGGTGTAGCAATAACAGAGTCAGCTTTCACACCCCGGTCTGAGGCATGAACAGGGGGAGGCCTAGTGAACTCACTAGGTGCAGCAGACCGGAGTGAGCCACTTTCTGACCCCACCCTTTCCTCTTGAGAGTTAGAAGCCGGAGGTAAATCAGAAGTCAACATAGGTAAAGTTGGAGTCACAGACCCTTCCCCAGCACCAGTCCCTGTAGTGAAAATAGGTACAGTTTTATCCAAATTAATGACCTGATTACAACCCAGCACCCCTCCCACCCGCCAGGCCAGGGGCTGGGACAGACTTAAGCCTGAGGGTACCTCCAAAGGGTCAGAAATGTCTAATAAGTCACCTTGAAGGGTGGGACCAGGTTGTGCAGGAGAGGTCCAGGAATCATCTAAGGGGGACTTCTCCCACCCTGCACCCCTCAGAGCTTCAGCAATCAATAAACCAGAGGCGGATATATGAGAGTCAAACCCCTGCCCAGGGGAACTGTGAATGGCAAGACTCCCTACACTCCTCTGGAGAGGCCCCAGTAAACCAATATCCACACCCTGTAAGCTCACTGTACCTGTCTGATGTGTAGGCGAACTTCCCAAATGTGCTGAAACCAGCGGGCGTTGAGCATTACTATCAGGGTTGGACCCCTTTGTCCACCCGTCACTCTCCTTAGTGGTAGGCAAATCACTTGATGTGGAGGGGCCAAGGGGAGACTCATGGCACTCCTGAAACACCGAAATACTGCCAGTCTCCCCTGCTCTCGGCCTCACAGAACCTTCCTGTACCGACACCCTGTCGGCTTCCGTAGTAAGAACTGGTGCCAGAATGCACCGCTGCACCCCTTCCTTCCGTGTCGCACCATGACTATCAGTAACCAAGGCGGCTGTGCAGAGCAAAGCCTTAGCCACTCCGCACACCCAGGAATCCTGCTCGCCCTCCGTTTTCCAACGAACATCTGAATCCTGATCCTCAGTCGAACCAGTGTTCCAGTGTCACCTGTAACCGATGAAGCATCAAGCAGAATTTGGTAGGTTCCGTGATACAGCTTAATTCCAGTAGCCTTCTGTAGCTAAGCACCATCCGTTTGTGCACTGAACTCCTCTAGAATCTCTCTCTTCTCTTCGGTCTCCTGATAATCAGAGATAGGAAGGGAGACCAACTCCCCTATCCCCGAAGCGTCCTCCTGCTCCGCGTCTGAGCCCCAAGTGGACATCCTGACGGCCGGACCCCCTACAGGTCACAGAGCAGCTGCAACAGAGTAGGGGAATTTCCCCGGTGTCCTGGCCAAATTTCCCTCATTCACTAAAAATACCACCAACAGCTTAATCTGGTTCAAGGTCAGTTGGCATTCATCTGTGTCCCTCTCCCCCGGGTCGTGCCTGAAAATAGGCAGGATTTGTCTAGTGCACTTACCCGGTCAACAAAAACTAAATAAATAAATAAATACCTCTATTATATGCACTTTACTCCACCTTGTCATCTCTGTTTGCCTCAAAAATTGTGCTTTGTCTGCGTCTCTCTGTAAATTTCCTTTCCCTTCTTCCATTCTACCCTCTGTAATTTTCTGTTCCCTCCTTCCATTCTTCCTCTCCTTACTCCAATCACTATAAATCTTGTATAGCTATGTTACACTAATGGCTACCAATTACTACTGGGTCACCTTACCATCTAGTGATACATACTGTTGCCAAGTTATTATATATGTTCCAGTGTTACCAATTGTCACCAGTTGTTGCCAATTTGCTATATTGCCTAGGATAGGCTGAGAAGGCGCCTGCTGCCCACGCTCCTCCTTGGCCGATAAGGCTGATCGGAGTCCACTGGGCTAGCATCACTGACATGGTCCCCTCTACAAGCAACCTGACTGCCTAGGATAGGTTGAGAAGGCGCCTGCTGCACACGCTCCTCCTTAGCCCATAAGGTAACATCTGGTCTTGGTCCCAGAACAAGGGAAAGAAGATTTTTGAGCCTTCCTCCTAGTGGGAACTGAAAGGTTTCAGATGGCCCAGAACACTGACACTGGTTTCCTACCCAATGCTGAAGCCAGTGCTGAAATCATTGCACTACAGCACAAGACTGCAAAAAAACACTGACCTTTGACGTTTCTTAATTTTAGCAGCTGTGTAGAGAAGTCCTGATCTTTTTGCTTGCCAATTCACTCAGTTGCACACTTCTGTGCAAATTATATTGTACAGCCACTAGAGGCAGCAACACAAGTAGGTTGCAGTCCTCTACCCACTACTCTTCTAACACTTCTAGTCCTGGGTCATTCATACTAAAACAAATTATCAATGTCCTAACATTCAGTGGTCTGATTTGAATCTGTAAACCTGTACAAAGACTCTACTACCCTATCCAGAATGGTTTCATCTCCTCCTATTCACACCCTTCCTGGTTCTTACCCTTATCCCAGTCTCCCCTCTACACCTACTGCCACTTCTCTCTCCCTTCCTTCCAGATTCCTCCTTCATTCTATCAATCACCCTACAGCTCCCCTTGTAAGCAGACCCCAATTTCCCTACTATCCTCCAGCATCTCTGTTTTCCCTTCCTAGTCACTTTGCTTTTCTTTGTTTCCTTATCTCCTTCTCTCCACCCCTCCCTCTTCCCCTCCCTCACATATTTCCTACTCAAATTACAAAAGTCCTAATCTTCACTATTTCATCCTTATCCTCCTCCTCCTCCTCCTCCTCCTTCTTTCATCAGGGAACATCCACCCAAACCCTGGCCCTATTTCTTCTCTTACCCTGGCTCCTTACCCAAATAACATGTCTCCAAACCCCACTCCCACTAAAACCCTCCCTAACCAGTTGAAGCTCCTCCACCTGAACACCTGCAGCCTGCTACCTAAAATCTACCTCCTACAAACGCTTATGATTTCACACACCCCTGACATCTTAATTATTACCGAGACATGGCTCAAAAAGAGCACCCCTGACAGTGACTTTGCTATCCCTGGGTATTCCATCTCCAGACAAGATTGATTGAGTCGTGGAGGGGGAGTGGCCATGTATATCCTGTCCTCACTGCAGTTTACTACCACCCTATCTACATCATCCCAGCTACCTATGAAGCCCTAGTCACCTGCATTATCCTTCCTTTCTCAATCCCAACCTTTGTGGTTGGCATCTATTGCCACCGAAGCATTCAACCCTTGGTCATGACTGAACTCTTTGCCAATATCACCTCCCTCTCACAATCTGGTGAACTTTTCATAATGAGTGACATGAATCTAACTTGGTTGTCTCCCAGGTTAAACAAGCTACGCAATGATGTCGCTGCTCTAAACCTCTCTCAACTTATACTTGATCCCACATGCCCTAATCCCAAAACAGAACCACACCCTGCCTGACTGGGCATTCACAACCCACCCACACCATGTCATTAAATCTGGTCTCCTCCCTGATGCCCTAAGTGACCACAACCCCATTTTCATTGTACGTAAGGTCCATCACCCCAAACCTCCCCCTAAAATCATACAGATCCAGTCTTTTAAATCCTTAGACCTTACCCCAATCAGCTCTGCACTTGCTTCCACCTACTGGGCCCCCCTCTCCACTGCCATTTCTGTTGACCAAGCACTTGACTATTTTAAGGATAAATTAATTGCCACCTGGAATGTCTTTGCTCCTTTCAGACAGACCAGAGTCCGTGGGCTTCACCTCCCCTGGATCACTCCTGAACTACTGGCCTGCTTCAGGGAGTGTGATCAGGCCTGGAGAAAACACAAATCTACTAAACATCCAAACAACTATGACAAGTACAGAATGCTATGCAATTCATGTACTAAAGCTACTAGACTGGCAAAGTCTGATTATGTCAACTCCTCATTCCTGACTAACACTAACTCTCCATCTAAATTCTGGAGGGTAGTTCATGCCTTGTTCTCTCCCCGCTCTCCCCTTCCCCCTCCAGTTCTCAAAATAAATAACTCCCTAGTTTCTGACCCTGGCTCTTTGGCCAATGAATTTAATGCCTACTAGAGATGCAGCAAATTTAAATTCCGCTGGAAAAGTGAACACGAAGTGGGCATTTCACATTGCAACTCCACTATGCGGAGTGGGCAATACAAAGTGCTCACTCCGCCTTGTCATTACCACTTCACGTTAAGGCGGAATGGCAACGTGAAGTAAGGTGAAGTCATTGTTTTTAATGGACTTCGCATTCCTCATTATGATTCTAAGAGATCCACTTGGTGTTTCAGATTTGGCAGCCCCCCCCCCACAAATCACATGGCTTACAGTACTGTAAGCCACATGCTCTTTAACTAGGCAGGAAGGAAGTGAGTCATACAAGCAGACACTTTTACTTTCTCTTGTGCAGATGGAGAGAGAGGAGTGTTTTGTGACTGCTAATACTTTGAGATCAGAGCGAGGAGGAGATTTAAACTTTGATTTAGACCCAACAGCTTTTTTAAAAGCTACATTTTTTTGTCTTTTCTGTACTCTTTTTTACTTAATTTGTTCTTTCTGTAAATTGTATTTTTCTTACCTTTATAAGTAGTTAGTTGTTTGTCCCCCACCCAGAAGCAGGACCAGCACTGCCTCCTGTCCTGACTCTGAGGCAGTTGAACCACCACCACCACCACCACAAGGCCAGCACCAGGTCCTGTGGGCAGGATGTGCCTGTTCCCCGGGCCCAGGTGTGGATCCCATCCCTATTCAGCACCATGACCAGTTGGCAGCCAGTTTGTCTGGCCTCCCATGCCTGTGCCTGGTTCTCCCGCACCTCCATTGTTTGGCAGTTTTTGACTGTGTTGGGAGGGACAGCAGTGTGGTCAGGTGCTGCCTATGTGAGGTGGAGGTGCACCGTGGCCCTTGGGGGACTCACCTGGGGACTGGGGTCCAGTACACCCATATGCTCAATCACTACCAGTTGGAATGGCAGGCTGCCACAGAAGGGACCATGCCTGCACCTGCTGGCCATTCTGTTACAGAGGGTACAGCTGTGCATGGCGGCATCCCTAAGAAGAGGAGGGCCATAGCAGTACCTGCTGCTCCACCAGGATCACATAGAGGGACATCAGTTGCAAATTACGTCAATGCTGGAACTGCTACTGGATCACCATGTGATCCCACATTATTTTTTTCTCACACCATGTGCCCCCCACACCTTCCTTGCTGTGTGATAAAATGTATTCCTCCACCATCCCCTACCCTTGTATGTAATTATGCCCTTTTTTGTTGTTTTCCATATGTGTGACACTTTGTATTCTGAGCAGTGCAAGTATACTGTGCTAAACTGCATGTGTGCAGTCAGTCTTCTTTCCAGACTGTGTATGTACTGCAGACACTGTCAAATCCCTGACTTAAAAACACTTATTAATGAGTACAATGGTGGGATAGTGAAGCCTTGAGAGATACAAAACAGGCTTACAATACATCCAAGTAACTAGTAAAAAAATTAATGTTGTGATTTGTGACGTAATTGTAAATTGTGATTTGTGACCATGATGATGAAGAAACGTGAATGCCTACAGCTGTACTTCCCCAGGCTCCAATGAGGTGCGGCACAAAACACCCCGACTTAAAAACACTCATAAATGAGTACAATGGTGGAGTGGTGACGCATGGAGAGATACTACAAAACAGGCTTAAAATACATCCAAGTAACTATTACAAAAAATTAATGTTGTGATTCGTGACGTGATCGTAAATAGTGATTTGTGACTGCATTTGTGACCGTGATCATGAAGAAATGTGAATGTCTATGGCTGTACTTCCCTGGGCCCAGATGAGGTGTGGCAAAAAACTCCCCAACTTAAGAACACTCATTAATGAGTACAATGGTGGGGTAGTGAAGCATGGAGAGATACTATAAAACAGGCTTACAATACATTTAAGTAACTATTAAAAAAGATTAATGTTGTGATTTGTGACGTGATCATAAATCATTGTGACTGCATTTGTGACTGTGGTGATGAAGATCATGATTTGTATCTGGAGTGACTCGTGATAATGGTCCTGACTTAAAAATGCATATTAATGAGTACAATGTTCATGCAGAATTATGCACCACACCTGTCCAATACTCTGAAGGGAAGCCAAAGAAACAACTGTAACTTAAGTTAGAGATGGAGATTGGGCCCTAAAGAGATGCAAATGCACAGACAGATTAAGATTGCGCTGCACACTGAAGAGATGCAGATGCAAAGGCACAGCACCTAACCAGTGCTCATCATCAAAAATTCAAATCTGGAAAAGTATTCCTTTGCCAGTTGGGCCGGGCCATGGGGGGGGCAGTGTACTGCACTGCTGCAGTAACAGTCACTAGTACTAATAAAGATGCCACAAAGAAGTACAAAAATTACACAGCTGCAGTGGATAGGAGGTTCACATTGCTGTAATTATGTGGCACAATAAAAGGTGTCTGATTTGATGACACGCATCACACACATACACATACTAAGTAATGCATAGCAAATTGAAAACTTCAGTAATATAACCAAATATTTTAAACAAACTAAAAATATGCACTGCTGCACCACAACAATCAGCAAAAAAATGGCAAGAATTATTGAAAATATTACTGTGTGTACATTAACACAGTTATACAAGAAAAATATCACCGAAACAGAAAGCACTGTCTTCTTCTCCAAGTTAATCTAGCTACACCATAGATACGCCCCTCCTCCAAAGCACACTTCCACTGTCTCTCAGTACACAGACTGAATATTGTACATTAACATTCAAAATCCACACACAAACAATAAACGCTCAATGATATGAGCACAGGAGGGTTTCCTATAATCGATGAACTAAAGTTTCAGCAAAACAAATGACCCCAAAAGGCTTTTTTAACAGCTTTTAGAAGGTTTGAATCACAGAGCTCTCAGAGCAGATTGTCTCCAATAACTTCATACACACACTACCTCAAACTGAGGCTGTGCAGAACAATCTAGAGCCCATGTGACCTGAAATCCCATGAATCACTGCAAAATTTACCTTTGGAGCTTAAAAACAAGGCGAAGTAAGGCAGAGTACATTGTTTTCAATGTACTTCGCCTTAAGAATTGGTGGAGTAATGGTTTGGGAAGGCGGAGTAATGCAAAGTCATTGTTTTCAATGGACTTCACGTTACCCATTAATAACACAAAGTACTCCGCTTCATGTTGTGGAGCACTCTGCGAATTCGCCTTCACTCCACGGATCACTCGCGGGCAGGTGGGAGCCACTTGCCCACCACTAATGCCTACTACACCTGTGCGCCACGTCTCATCTAAATTCCATCTCCCCATTGCCACCTACTAACTTCAGCCCTTCACCTCAGCAAGTGCCTACCCCTCCCCCATTTTCCTTTTCTACTATCTCCTCTGATGAAGCTCTTAATGCTCTCCTACATCAACCCTCAAAGGCTCCTCACTGGATGAACTCAATCCTAATGTTCTCTATCTTTCTGCTCCTGCAATTGCTTATCCTAGCTCCTAATCCTTAACCCGTCCTTTATTTCTGCCCAAGTACCCTCATCCTAGAAACATGCTGTAGTCCTTCCTCTCCCCAAGGGTGGTGAGACATCCACTCCTGGCAACTATCACCCCATTTCCCTCCTTCCTACCCTTGCCAAACTTCAAGAACATTTAGTTCTCTCTCAACTATCCCCATTCCTCTTTGATTCCTCCTTCTTCACCCTTCCAATCTGATTTTCGGAAGAACCACTCAACAACCACCTCCCTCCTCAGGCTTACTGACTCCATCCTTTCAGGGATGGATGATGGCCTGATCGCTTCGGACATCTTTGTCAACCTAGCCAAAGCTTTTGACATTGTTTCCCATCCCCTGCTTCTTGGTTCACTCTTCTCATCTGGCCTTGCTCCATCAGCCACCAACTGGTTTAAATCCTACCTCATTGGCAGGACCCAGTTGGTGAGAATCCTTGATTCTATCTCCCCTCCACACCCCATCAACACTGGTTTCCCTCAGGGCTCACTACTTGGTAACCTACTTTTCTCTATTTTCCTTAATTATCTTCTGATAACCTGCTCATCCTCTTCTATCCACATGTACACTAACGGTACTATTTTATACAGTTCAGGCAAAAACGCTGCTGTGCAAACCAGCTTACAGCATGTCTTCAACCAAGTTCAGCTCTGGTCTGCTTCTTACCAGCTTTTTCTAAACACCAAGAAGACAGTTTCAATGATCTCTGGCACCAGGCAGAGACTCTCTAGACTCCCAGCCCTACCCGCCTTCCACACCTTTGATTGGACTATCTTGGAGGATACTTCCTCATTTTGATATCTAGGAGTTTGGCTGGACCAGCACCTCAACTTCTCCATACATATCGATCCTATCATGAAGAAACTGTGCCCCAAGCTTGGTGCTCTGTTCAGGAATCATAGTTGCATCCTGCTGACTGCGAGGTGTGAAATTGTCCAGAAGATGATACTCCCCATCTTTGACTACTGCGACGTAGTCTATGGTGCTGCTCCCAAATCTTTCCTGACCAAGTTGGACACTCCCTTTAACTCCTTCTGCTGCTTTGCTGTTGACTTCCTTTCATTCCCACCACTGTGCACTCTATCACTCTCTAACCTTCCTTCCACTATCTCACAGATGCATCTATCACTGTGCCAAACTAACCTCAAATTCTGGCTCAGGGATCCTCTATCTCTCATCTCTGTCCACTCCACCTCCTTCCACCCACTTTCTCAGATCAAATGATGCCTGCATTGACGGTCCCTCACTGCTCCACCCTCAAAGGTCAGACTGGTTTCATCCATCATTTCCTAAAATCTGGAATTCGTCCCCTGAAATCGATACTCCTCCTCCATTACTCCTTACCTCCTCCCTACACATACTGTCCCTCAGCTGTTCCTGCTTTAACCCACCTTAATACCTGTCCCCAGTTTCTGCCTTTCCTACCATAGAGCCCCTGGCAGGGTTCTCAATATCCTGAAGGGGAATCAGGGAAAGCTGCCCCTTTTCCTCATATTCAGTTCTTGCCTCTCCCCTCCTTCTCCACCTGCCCTTTTGGGTCACCAGAGTGCACAAGCTAACCCCATCTGTGTTACTCCAACAGCACTTGTGTACTACCTTGAGCCTGCTCCTGGTACACTCATGCACTATGAATGGTTCTATAGCATTATTACTGTTTTGTATGTTCATATGTTCTTTTGTATGGTTTTAGACATGTACTGTAATTTACCCAATGTTCTACTACGTTTATTGTACATTATACAATGGGCAAATAAAATAACAAGATGTGATTGGCTAACACCACCTTGTGTCAGTGAATAAATCCCACAGTAACTCACAGCAAAAGATCCAGGCCACCATACTGAATCTGTTTACCCAAGCAACACACGCACTAATCACCGCCCCTAAACAAACCGCAGCTACTGTGAAAGTCCTTAGTGGCATCTGTAAAGCTGTCAAAATCCTGTCAGGCTAAGAAACGTTCAGCCGCCTATCATTGTAAACCTTCTGTGAACAGTTAAACAAAATGAGCGACTTCACTACTTCCTTCACTCTAGACATTCCTGATGCAATAGAAGCATTTTTGAATAATTTAAGATAATGTGAGATACCTACCTCTGCGACTGTAGCCACCGAAGCATTGGAGCTGTCAGTGCACAGCATGGACCCAGAAATGGCCAAAATCAAATCCAGTGAAATGGCAGTTTCTGCAGCAGAAGTCAAGGATGCCGAAACGGCTCAGCAGTCATCTGATATCGACAGAGCAGCAGCACCTGAAAGAGAAACAGAAGCTTTCAGCAATGTAAATTCAGTAAGACACAGCATTATAACAGAAAATGAAATGCTAAGTCTAGAAATAGATCACAATGAGCCCACTACTCTTAAGCAGACAAAGTGGGCAGATAATGTTTTCTTAAGCTGGTGCAGGGAGAAGTAGATTACAATAAATCTGAAAGAAATACTATTGGAAGAACTAAGCAAGTACTCTGCGATATTATAGTACAGTTACGTAATCAGGAAGGGAAAGAATATGGCCTAAGTAGTAACATCAGTCTCAGATCAGGCTTGAACCACCACCTGAATGACCCCCACTTAGCCGATGCTTAAACCTAGTGACCACCCCTGAATTCACTACCTCCAATAACGTATTCAAAGGGGTTGTCAAAAGGCAACGTAGGGAGGGGGAGGACAAAGCCATACATCACCCCGCTCAACATAGAAGAGCTGCATTTTCTAAGAAACTCGGCCTGCCTTTCCCCTAACACTGACCCAGGACTAGTAAAGAAGGTGAGGCTTGACCTGCAGCTTCAGCTAGCTCAAAGAGGAAATGAAGGTGTATGCTCATTAAAAGTGGAGTCTTTTGAAATAAAACAAAACCACACCTATGGGAATAAAATACCTGACTAAGACATTTAATGAAGACACAAAGAACCACAAAAAGTGTAGATCCATACAAGGAAAACACAAGAGGGTTCCTTTTGAACAGCCAGACAACTCACTGTGTCCCATAATGAGCTACGTGAAAGATTTAACTAAACTACCACCATCAGCTCCAGCACTTTTCTGCCACCATAAGCGACAACCACAAGATATACTCGACAAAATGACCCATTTGTACACATGTGAGCTCATTGGGCAGAACTATCTAAGTTCCATGCTTCCACATATCTGCAATGAATATGGCTTAGGGCAACTGTACACCAACCGTTCTCTTAGAGCCACATCAGTCACCTTGTCGAGTTCAGCAGGCCTTGAAGTGAGAGAAATTATGTCGGTAACTGGCCATAAGAAAGAAGCTTCACTATGAGCTTACTGGCACCCAAACCTCACTGAAAGACAGCAGTGGAGCTCAATTCTAGCCCCCAAGCCAGACGACCCAACTGAACTGTATCCCAGTGCAGCAATTGAAACAGAACTAGAGCCAAGTACATCCAGCAGTGCAAATAAATCCAGCAGCAAACAAACAAAAAACCCCAGGAACCACTGTGCAGCCTAATGAAAACTCCACAATGCTTAACAAGTGCACAGTTCAAGAAACAGCCCTTCCTGTAAAAGTAAACAAAACCTCCGGTGTCGAAAACAAGCATGTAGCCCAGCAGCATGATGATGGCAACACAGACGATTACCTCTTCCAAGTCGAACACATGCCAGCAGAAGACGAATCAAATCTAAATAAACAAATGCAACATTTCACAATGCAGAGCGAGTCCTCTGATGAAACATGCTGTCTTGCCACTGAACACCACGACATGGCTGAGTTGAAATCTCACTCCACTGTGAGAGTACAGTGACCAATTGCAACTCCACCTAGAGGCGCACTGCTGTCAAAGTTCATCAACCATGGGGCAATAAATTTATATTTAAAGGAATAAACATACAATCTGTCTATTCAGCACCACTAAAATTTGTTTTCCAAATCTGTCTATTCAGCACCACTAAAAGTTGTTTCCAATGTTATAAAAGTTGAAAGTAATATTTACATGCAGTAACAGTTGCAACATTTAAACACAGTCAAAATAATTTCAATAAATGTTAGTTACCACTAAATATTCTTAAAACAGATATTAACAATACATATGTTAACTATAAATTGCTTAACAGTTACTACTCCTGCCTGTCTGTTCTCATTTATTGTTAAACAAAGGAACCATTTTTGGTGGATGAATATTTTCACCTTAACATGAAATAAAAAAAAACAAACTAAAATAGTAACATTTCTGACTTTTCTTACACATGAAGTTGTTCCCATATGTATAATTGCAATAATCACTCCAGGGTGTGGGTTATACTACGATTTACTCATGCCTTATGTGGATTTGGCCACTTGGCCTAGGCCTTGTGACCAAACCACACAGGCATGGTAAATCAGTATAACCCATACCCTGTCATGGATTGTTGCTTACATACCTTGTGTTCCAACTGTTGCATAATCTTACAATGTTGTATTGTTTGTACTACCCTCAAACTATTGTAACTGATCATCCTTCACAACACTATGTAACCCCTCCCCCCAGATCACACCATGAGACAAGCAACTTGCTGTTCAGTGTGCCCGCCTGGTGAAACATTTCAATAAATAAATAAGTAAAATATGTGTCTTCATATCTGCCATACTTAACTGCTGTATTTTTAGCCCATGTTATCCACCTGTAATCCCCCCCGTTCTCATTGTATGCAAGCAAGCAAATTGTATTCCAACATTGTAAAATTTCTATGTATTCTATCCCATTGTTCCCTACCCCCCAGGTTGCACCAGGAGATGAGCAACTTGTTGCTCAGCTTGCCTTCCCAGTGAAACATTTCAATAAATAAATAAATAGTAGAGGTCTAAATGTATGTTACTGGATTTTTATCTGTCTTTTCCAGGATCTTTGCATCATACAAGTACCTTTTGGAATTGTTCCACTATCACCCATTTGAGAGCGAGGAACTCCAGTTTATGGATGGGGTAGTTTTTCTCTGAGAGTGACATACTTCTGCTGGCAAAAGCTATGGGTCATAACCCTTCAGAGTATTCTTGGTAAAGCACTGCCCCTAAGCCACTTAGGTTGACATCCGTATGTAAAACATAGGGTTTTATAGGATCATTTTAGGCCAGTAAAGGAGCATGGGTCAATTGGTAAATGATCTTCTCAAATGCAACATCACAATCAGGGGTCCATCTCTGACCAAAGGTCTTGAGAGGCCTGAAGTAGATTTTCACAGTCTCTTTGCCAGTACCCTGCTTAAATTTCTTGTGCGTAGGAGGATATCCTTGAGTCAGGTTGAGCAATGGCCGTACTACTTTAGCGTAATCTTTAACAAATCAGTGATAGTAGCCACAGAAGTCAAGAAATCTTTGCAACTCTTTCATATTATTCTGCCTAGGCCAGTCTGTTAAACTTCTACCTTGCTGGGATCAGTTTGTATGCCTAGGGAGACACAATGTGGCCGCATGTTTTACAGAACTTTGGAAAACTGACACTTTCTCTTCAAGAGTCTTCCCAAATACAGTTACGTCATTGAGGTAGATTAGACATTCAAGTGGGTTCGGATCACCCACAGTGCGTTCCATAAGTCTCAGAAAAGTGATGGGTGCATCCAAGATTCCCTGGGGCATACGGAGGGAATTCATTAAAACCTAAGGGACAAATAAAAGCAATTTTATCCCTGTTTTCAGGGGCCATTGAATTTGATAATATTCACTGTGCCGATCATGGAGCGAAACCACTTGCTCCCATTTAAACAGTCCGGTGCATCCTGGATATGTGGCATTGTGTACTGCTGGGCACAGTGCATCTTTTAGTGTTCTGTAATCAACGTAAATCCTCACAGAGCCATTTTTCTTGCAAACTAGCACAACTAGAGAGGCATATGGACTGTGGGACTCCTGAATTATGCCAACAGTGAGCATTTCCTGCAGAAGACGCTTCACATTATCAGTGTCAGTTGGGGCCAATCTTCTGGATCATTTTGAAAAAGGCTTGTCATCATGCAGACAAATGTGGTGTTCAGCACCAGTAACATATCCAACATCCTATTCCTTGAGAGAAAATACTTTAGTCTTCTGGGCCAGCTTTTTGCTGATCCCAGCATTCCAACCATCTGGAATAGGTGACTCTCTGAAGTCAAACATGTCAGCAGATAGCTCACACTCTCTTTCATCCCTTGGCTTGGTAGGCAGAACAGCAGTGTCTGCACAGTAAACCTTGGCTAGGGTGCATCCTGTGGGGACCACAGTATCCATGCTGGGACATTCTAAACCTGGACCACCACTCAATTGATGTAAGCATGAGCTCAGGCATGAAGTGCACATGACTTGACCAGTAGTCCATTGGGCAGCTTTCCATCTTCCAGAATGTCTAGCATCAATATTTGATTGGTGACATCCTTTCTCAAATGAACCTCACCACTGATGCTACATTCGGCATTTGGGGCAGTGTGATATAGAAGGGTCCTTTCTCCATACAATACCCACTGGCTCACCTTTATCTCCATCTCAGGGATGTAACTGCAGTTCATAAGATTTCTTTACCATAGAATGGATGTGTAGGCTTTATCATTTTTCCTCTTTTGCCTCTCTAGACACATTTGAGCAAGATGACTGAACATATGGACATTTGTGCCTAGTAGAATGGGCATGCCATTGTACAGACCAGAGGGATGGCAAGCTGAAGCTAGTGTCTCTATTGTATCTCCTACCCCAGCCACAGATGATGGAAACAAAAGCCACACTTTGAGAAAACCCAAGTATGGATAAGACTTCACTCAAGCTCCAAACATTTAGTTCATCAAGAGGTAGCAGTGGATGATTAGACAGATGCTTATCATACTAGTCTGTGAATATTATAGTTACTTGAGTCTCACTATCAAGCACTGCCGTGGCAGGGATCCCAGTCAGGTATAGACCTGCCAGAGGACTGTACTATAGATTTGGCTATATAAGGGTCGCAGGGCAGCTTAGAGGGAGGCTTTATATTACTTTGTCTGACTTGGTTAAACAGCTTAATTGTTACTTTTCTTAGATCCTCTGGAAACTGATACATCCATTTCATGTGGCCATCCTCACCATAATGTTACCAAAAGACAATAGGACATGGGTTTTGGGTCAAGCAGGCACCTCAGTAGGCTTAACACTACTGTATGGACAGGTCTTAGGTTCATCTTTGGGCCTGTAGGCACCTTCATCCTCATTGGTCCTCATCCAAGGCAAACTGGGATGAGATGATGCAGCAAGATCAGCCACTAATGATCTTAACTCTCTCATTTCCTTCAGCATATCACCATTGTTTTTCCCACTGTGAGCTTGAGCATTTGCAGCTTTTATGATTGTTTGAGGTTCACTAGCCACCTCAGCAGCATGCATTTGAGCTAACTGGCCTGTCACCATCTCAGCAGCACTTTGAGCACTTGCTTTAACTTCCTTTAATTCTTTTATCAAGTATTAAGCTGCTAAGGATCAATTACAGTTTCTTTCTCACTTGGCATTTCAGGTGCTTGGGCTACTCTGGCAGTGCCTGCATAGGTATCCCAAATTTCCTCCTCATGTTCAGCCTCCTGAATTTCCTTCATAAGCCAACAATAAGTGGGTGGATCATCCTTCTATACTGAAACTTTTATTTCAGCATTAACACACTGGAAAATCTAGCAGACTTTAAAATATGGTCCAGCCTTACTCGATTTAAGTCACTGGTCCACACCCCACCTTTTCTATGAGCCCTCTGCAAGGCCCTTTCTAGACAGGTAACAAAAGCAGACAATGACTCACCGTTGCACTTTTTGGTGGATTTGAATTTCCACATTAAATCTTCCCCAGATTCAGTACTGCTGAAAACACCTTCTAGAGCAAACAAATATTCTTGGGCAGAAGCAACAAGGTTAGTAGACATTAGGAACTGAACTGCCTCTAGTGCAGGGCCCATTAAACTCTCCATGGGTCTCTTTCTCTTTTCTCCCTCAGTGCATTGCCAATCTTGGCCAAGGGGTGATGCATGGTCCATCCATGTCTCTAGATCATCTTCCTCATGAGGCTTAAGGAAAGTGCCAAATATACCCATAGCCTGCAGTATGAGTCAAGATTAACTGAGGGCACAGGAACTGGTGCCAGAGAAGGTACAGGCACAGGGGCAGGGTTGCAGCTGAGATGGGTACAGGAGCTGTGACAGGTCCTGAGGTGGTAATACCTTCAGTGGACTCTAACACCCTGTGAAGTCCTCAAAACGTGCCCTCAGCAAGCAATAACTTTCCCAGTTTTTCCTTTAACCTTTCAGTTCTAGGGAACCCTCTGGGGTGGATGAGGTACAATACATAGTGATCACGTTCAAAGTCCTTGTAGTCTTATCTGGAAGAATGGAACTGGGCACCCTTTCAGTGTCTATATGGTTACTACACTCAACAAGTCCCATGAGGGTCTGGGTGAGAAAATCAGGCATACGTCCTTTCACAGTGGCTCAGCCCAAACACTTAATTTTACCTAAAGCTTCCTCAATGTTACCCTTGTCTGTTCCCAGGGGTATGTCCAAAAGCAGCAAAGCTTGGTGGGGGTCTACCTCCTTGGCCTCCCACCAGTGCATTAAACAATTTACAGCCATTCTGCTACAGAAAATTCAGATCAAAGCTGATAACTTTTCCTTTTCTTGTACCAGATTCCATGTGTGATCCAACTGGTGTTTTGAGGTTTCATTACCTGGAAGCCCTGATCCCAGCAGTGCCGCCAAAGATGTAACCTGGGCGCTACCTCCCAACACTATACTGCCCCTGTCTGCCCCCTAACTACATGTTGAGGGCCTGGGTTCTAATAATCATGCTATTGACATGGTGCCTCCACCAGAGAAAGTTTTCAGTGGGTCAGATGTTATATAAGAACAACCATCTGGGAAGTTGTACTTACCCACAGCCCCACCAGTGGACACACACCTGGAATCATACCAAACACTTCACTTAACAAGCAATTACAATTATAGGTGAGCACTACTAATATGTTCATGATTACATTTCTTACAACAGGATCTGGAATCCTGGACTGTCCTGTGCACCTGGAACAGGAAATGTGACAATAACAGCAATGCTCTTTTCTACAGTCCCCAGTTTCCACACCATTCAGTTATAAGATACTCAGGCAGCAGATTAATCAGTCAAACAACAAATCTGATTTATTCCAGGGTTTGAACAGGCGTGGGAAGATGAATCAATGAATCTTGCAATAAAATAATTGTCTTGGGTCATAGATTTAACAATCACAGACATACATTCACCTGCTTTACTTCAATTATTTTGATCTGGGTACCCAGGTATAAGTTGTTGTTGGCCTGAGCGTTGCACCTAGGTGGGCCAACATTGCAGCTGGTTGGAGACCTTAAATAAACCATTCATTATTGATTTGATTTCTTTAATATGAAGACATATTTACCAGTGCTTTAAACATAAACAGAAATTGTAATCCCCAGGCCCGATGGCCTGCAAATACAGTCAAACCACAATACAAACTTTGAAGGCAAATCAGATGGCAATTTCTTTGCATTAGAGGTTGCAAGGAACAGGCCCTGAGGTTACTCATGGTAATAGGATCAGAAGAGATGATAGCTGCAGTAAGACTGGATTCTGGCTTGCCAGGAATGATCATGGGGACCAGGGCTGACACAACTCACCTCCACTTCATGGCCTTTCCCTTCAAGGTGACCGCAACCTGAAATTCTTCTCTCCACAGAGGCTGACTCCCCAAGATAGTCTTTAGCAAGTCAGATTGGCAACTCACAGCAACAGTCTTGTGGGTCTTTTGTGACACAGGCCAAGCACATACAGCTTAGTCTCCGGCATGGTTCACACAGCACACTCAGCTTACCCACTTCTGGATTAGCAATTTGGTTACTGTAAGATGGACACAAATCTGGCAGGTCTGTCCCTTTTCTCACAAACTTGACAGGAGACACTTACAAATGGTGCAGGCTCCACATTCCACTGGAGTCCCTTAGATGATTCTCACAACAACTCCAAAGCCTCTGGGAATGATCAGCCAGGATTCACTTGTTCAACGGATCAATCTCTCTCACCCAAACATGGAGCTGATGAAAAATGAGTATCCCGCTTTTTTGGCTATCTAACCCGGGCATGCAGGGAGGGAAACAGACCTTTCACCATGCTCCTCAGCTGAGCCACACAAGCTCTATCTTTATTGAGAGCTCAAGCTGATCCCTGAGCCTCCTTCCTCCTTGGAGGCTCAAGCTGGACTCTCTTTCAAACAGTGCCCCACAACTGAAGACCAGGATCTCTGTATTTTGGTTGACTGTCCAAGCTGTCAGTTACAGTTCCAGAGCTGCGATTGGGTAAATTGGGTGCCAAGCAAAACATTCACAGTTTCTCCCATAAATCACTGTAATAAGGACCCCTGAGGATCTTTCTTATTCCAATTGGCCCAACTGCAAAGTCCAGGACCAAACATGGTGGCTCCCTTGCTGAGGAATTAAATAGTCTGCACCTATAGTTCATTTTAAACTTAACAAGTTGGATTGAAGAATAAACAATCACAGCATTCAACAGACAGCACTTACACAAGTAATCAACTGTATAATGAAGCTTATAGGGGCACTACCCAGCCGGCCACAGGCTTTGATTTTCCCAGACCAACACAGGCTATTCACTGCAATGATAGATCCAAAGACACACTACGAGCAGCAGCTATCAGTCCATGTTGCACTCTCAGAGGTGGCTCACGTTCACAGAAACACAAATCCTAGAAAGGTAGTGTGCACAACAAGACTCAGCGTGTTGTATGAAATAAAGGAATATCCAGATTCAAAGCAAGGTCAAGCTTTCTTTACTTTATTAAATTCTTCTCATACAGCAAACAAACAAGTTAATACAAAATCAAATGGCCAAACATGCCCCTAGCACCTTAGTCTTGTGAGTCTTCAGTTGTATCCTCTGAAGACTGCGCCAAAATCAAGCGTAGAAACTCATTACCCATTTGATTTTGTATTGACTCTTGTTCACTGCATGAGGCAGATTATCTAAGTAAAGAAAACTTGACCTGCTTTTGAATCTGGACATTCTGCTATTTTATGCAACATGCTGAATCTCATTTTGCACACTACCTTTCTAGAATTTGTATTCACTGCAATGGCAGAGCTAAACCTCTTAAATGGCAATGTGGTGGCATTCATTGCACACTCATTCAAGAAAAAGATTACAAAGATACTTTACACTGTGGCATACTTACAGCACTGGGCATACCAAGCTCTTAGGAGCAGAGCACCAACTGGGATCCTTTCTGGCAAAGAACCTTGCAAGGTCCAAGAAGTTAAATTCAGGTAAGACCACAATTTTGGGGTGGATTACACACATTTACTCCACACCTTGTTCCCATTCAGCCTGCAACCTCTTTCTTGCCTTATTGCTGCTTGAAACTTCCATCTCTCCTCTCCCCTCACTACCCTCTCTGTGCCTCTCTCCTCAACTCACCCCTTTCTTCTTCTGTTCTTGTCCTGTTGTCCACTACTATGCTTCTTCTTCCTTTAACTTGTGCTCTAGGGCAGTTTTCTTCTCTTGAGACTTCTCTTCCTGTTGCTTCAGTATGTGGGGTGGGCAGTTTATGCCTCCCTTTGTATTACCACCTCCCCAGCTAGTTTAAATGTTCATCTAAGTAACATCTAAACCTTCTATTGAGGACTATGGTCCCCATCCCAGATGGATGCAGGCCATCATCTCCATATATATTCATATCCTTTTCAGGTTAGTTCTCAGTCCACAGGAAGTCAATCCCCCCACACACACACACACATCATTCTCTCAACCAAGTGTTGAAGCTCCTGGTGTGGAGTAGCCTATACTCTCCTTGACTGTAGACAATTAGCACCTCGGCAAATGCCACCATTTGTGCTACTTGCCTATTGCCCCTCCCTAGTTCCATGAACTCTCCCTGTACTACAGCAGCCCCATCCCTCTCTAGGTCATTTGTCCCCAGGTGCACAATGACATCCAGCTCCCCACCCTGTCCTGTTGCCCTAATAATCCTTAGGATCCACTGCCTATCCCTATGAGACTGCCAAGCCTGTTTCAGGCATTGACACCTATTACATACAGACCATTTGATGCTGCATCATAGTGCCCTGAATACCGTCTAGGCTCCCTTAAAAAGATTCATATGGCTCAGACCAGGCGGCACAGTTCACATACTAGCAGTTGAGATGGGGCCAGCATTTCTCAAGTAAAACCACACTGGACAAGCAGTCCTTGTTTTATAAGTTAATGAGTTCTTTTCACAGGTTTACATTTTTATGACAGTATATATCCATCATTCTAGTTACTTTCTAAGTTGGTGTATGCAAGTTATGACAGTTCACTCTTATATTGGGTGAGGGTGGGCTCCACATACTGAACCTGTCTTCATTCTTAGGTCACCCTGCTCAGGGGCTTATGAATACCAGGAACAAGGTTCCAAAGTATGGGTTTTACATTTCAAATTGGCCTAAAAGGCAGAACATGGGAGTGGGTTTTTGTTGCCATAGATGGGGCTGGTCACTATTAAGCACTTAGCTCTGTATTCAGTCAATAGTTCTGAAGTTAAACTATACATGAAACATATTGTGATAGTGGTGTTTGAAAATATAAAGAATGCCACTTTAGCTAAGCTTGAGGATTGGACATTCATGGACCACAGCTACATCCAGTTTTGGTACCTGAGGGGGAGGTGGGACGTAAGCCTCAGGATCCTAGACATGATGTCCTTGCAGATCTGCCTTAGATGATAGACATAACATTCATGTCTCGGACTGTCTGATACCTGAACTCTCCCACCAAAAGGAAACAGGTTCTGACTCACCTCAAAAAGCTTCAAGCAAAAGAGTCATGCATCCAAGAGATTAGACATGTATGCATTCAGGCTTGAAAATGTTTATTGTTATAATTTTTTCTTAAACTTTGGGCTTGAAATTAAATTAGTAAGTAGCCATTCCAAGCTGATTAATGTTCACTGTTACATTTACCCAAATGTTTTTATCTTTTTTTTTTGAAGGGGGAGTGCACTGATATTTTCTTTTTTTGATGTCAGCCATATGCATTAGCACCCCACTAGAAGCCCTTTTAACTATGTGAAAGAGCAAGGTGAAGCAGCTGATTATCCCTGGAAGTAGTATGGCTGTCCATTTAGCTTGCTCCCCACCAGTTACCTGTACACTTGGTTGGGGATCACACCTTAGTTAAGCCCATTGCAGGCTGATGCACTCTATATAAAGGAAGCTACTTGAAGCAGAGGCATTTTGGTTAGGAACCCAGCTGAGGGTGGTCTACCTTGACGTTGGTAGCTTGGCGACTTCACAATAGGGCCCTGTGGTGAATACCATGAGACCCTCACTTCTTTTGATATTAAATTGGTAAGTAGCCAATTCAGGCATGAAAATGTTTATTGTTATAATTTTTTCTTAAACTTTGGGTTTAAATTTAATTAGTAAGTAGTCATTCCAGACTGATTAATGTTCACTGCTACATTTACCCAAATGTTTTTATCTTTTGAGAGTGCACTGATCTTTTCTTTTTATGTATGCATCAATGCCTGCACGTTACAGAGTGAGTGGGTGGGTATGAAACTCCACAGTACAACCCCCTCATCCAAAAGGGGGGGTTCCATCTTGTTACATAAAAGACTTCATTGATCACTTTTAGCTTCTAAGATGGACAGTGAAGGCAGATAGCTCATGGGCAATGTCTCAACTACTGATGGTCCTCTAATACTGCTTAACATTTATGCACCCAATAAGGATGCACCTAGTTTTTTCTGCCACTTAAACAATGAGCTTTCCTCATACAATGCCCCCTCAGTCCCTATAGTCAGTGGAGGGGATTTTTACCTGACCCTAAATGCTCTTGGATAGATCTGGCTCCCAATTAGAACAACATCATAAAGCATGCGGGTCCCTCAAATCCTCATCCAGTAGTATACTCTCATTGACATGTAGAGACTAATGAATTCCACCAATAGGGACTACACCTGCTTCTCATCACAGCAACTTAAGCAGGATTGATTTCTGGCTCACTTCCAAACAAATAACCCAACAAGCGATATAAGTTACCTAGGCAGCATAACTGCAGATGAGGTTCTTACTGAACCCATTTTAAAAAGATAAACAGATGTCAAATCAGAGCCCTTTTCAGGAAATGGCTACAACTTCCCAGGAATAGACTCACTCAGTGATAGTAATTGATGCATGCCTAAAGTCTTTATAAATGCTGCTGGGCAGTTCTAGCCATTTCCTGAAAAGGAGATGTACTTTGAACATCTATTTATCTTTTGATAATGGGTTCAGTAAAGACCTCATTTGCATTTATGCTGCCTAAGTAACTTACAAAAATATCCACAACCTTAGTGAATGAGTAGAGACTTTTACTCAGCAGACACAAATCCTGGACAAATAAGATTCATGTCTCTTTACAAATTGGCAAAATGGTAAGATGAACTACAAATTCAGATCTTTGATTAGCAATGGCATGCTTGCTGGTACCAAGTATATTCTTTTTGAGAGACACCAATACCCAGCTAATCCAGTTAAAAATATTACACCATTGATATAGAATGCCAAGGCTCTCGTGGCTATGGGCTTATGTTCACAAAAGAGATGATGGCATTGTAATTCTCAAGAAAGCTCCTTTTCGCATATTCTATGATCATGTCCCTTACTAAATAATTACTGGGATGCCATTCTGGTATGCTGAAAACAAGTATTTCCCACATATATTGTAGTGAATGCCCCTCTGATCTTGCTGGGTCTCATCAAGCCTACCAAACCCAAGAGCCACCATTCCTTAAAATGGATCATAGATGCCACAATAGGTGCTAAATGCTTTCACCTTCATAGATGGAGATCAACTGACATTCCCATGATGAGTGAATGACTGCAAGCTATGGGCCTGCTGGCCTCACTAGGCACCTCTCACATCTTGCTCTAAACAAAATGGACACCTATACTTCTACTTGAGCCCTGTTCTTTAACTCAAATACTCTATTTCAGCCTCCCTAATCAGAGGGTCTTCACCTCTCCTTGTGATTATCACTTGTAATGAACTGATAGTATCCCTACTGTGGTTACCCTCATTATATGTATGAATGTTTCACCTACTGTACTCAGGAACTGGTTATAATGCATTTTGCAATGACTGACAGATGCAGATGAGTTTGTTGATAGTTGTGATGCCTATTCTGTTATTTTAAGGGTGTTGGCTGTACTTATGCATCATTTTACTGCTCTAGAAATCCTTATGTTTTATTGATTTATGAAAATCTTACTAAAAAGTTGAATGTTAAATATGGGATTTGAGTCTGTTATGTATTAGCTCTTAATATTTGTGTAACCAAATGCATTTTAAAACTGTAAAAGCAAAAACTAAAAGAAGCAGAATAAAAATAAAATACACATTCCAAAGTTCTGAGGATTTTCCCCAGGGACCTAGTGAGAGTGGAGGACTGCACAAGTGAGAGAGCTGTTAGGAGGAACATTGGATGGCTACTAAATTTAGATTACTATTTATTTTGGTCAAAGTATGTCTTATAGCTTATCCATTCTGATATCCCTGTTATATAGTCTGTTGTCCTTGAAAAACTGTATCTTGAGCATATTTTGTGTTTGCATTAAAATCTTCATTAAATTGGTTTAGTGTTTGTGGTGACGTATTCCCAGAGATACCTGTTTTTGAATCATTCTACAACCCAAAAGCATTTTTGTTCTTGCACTGACTAGAGTGAGGTCATATGAGAATTTGTTTCACATTTTCTCCTATTGGTTTTTAAAAGATCTTGCTTTGAATCCAAACACTAGGAAATACAATAATTTACAGCATCTATGAATTGCAAACTATAGCATGTTGTGCAGTATAGAACTGCCTAATGACAACTCCTTTTCCATTTCAGTCACTTAGTCCAGTACCTGTACTTTTGTTGCACAGTATCCACTATGGATTTTGACATCAAGGAACAAAGTGGGTAAAGTGATGCTGTTGTTTTCTTCTCATACACATTTCAATAAGAAAGCAATGAAGAGGATGCAGAAACATTTGACACTAACTGTAAACTTTTCCACCAGCTTTAAAGCAAAGTCTTGAAAGGACTACTCTATTTTATGAGGCAAAATTGCACTGCAGCATCCCAGAGCTGAACTCCACAGCCTAGATGGTCAACAATAAACACTAGCTCTAGATAAGTACTTTTACAGTATAAATCAACAGTACGGATTTAGCAAAACAGCCTTCATATTTATTTGAGTGTGAGGACCACAAGAGGTTCACATGCAAGTTTTAAAAAGATGAATAGTTCCACATTTTGTAGAGAAGGGATTTGTCTACTTTTTGAATTTAATAGTATTTTATTTAACAACAAAAAAAATAAACTAAAACAGATGCCATTGTCAAGGCCGTGCTACACTCTTCACTCAATCATTTGCTCCTGTAGATCTGCAGTTTATTTGTTGCAGATTATCCTCTGTGGGTTTTGATTTAAGGGATTAAATAGAGTGAGATACATGCTTCTCTTGCTTTCTTTTCTTGCAAAATACATATTATAATAAAAGAACAGTACACTGGAACTTCTGACCATATTGTCTACAATCCTTTCCACCCACTTGATGCTCTGAAGCAAACACACTTGAATACAATATTTTATGAGGCAAAACTGCCTGAGAAAGCCACAGTAGATGGTCAGTAATAAACAGGGATCTATCTAAATACTTTTTGTTTTCAAATATATTTTATTAGAGCAAAACAGACAATAACATAGACAAACATAGTGCAGAATGCAGTAATACAGAACACAGCTACTATTGCAGTACCAGGCACTCATAACATCACATACAGTATAACAAAAAATGAAAGTAAATGATGAACTAATGTGAGAGAAAGAAGAACAATATTATGAGCCCAGTATGCTATGGTACACAGGGATAGTTACTAGATCCTGTGGAGCTGCCAAATTCATTGTACTATCATACAAATAATTTAACACAAAAACTATATACAATATAACAGGCAGGGTAAGTCAGGTATAGTATTAAAGAAAATAGTATGGCCAGAGCTAGACAGAGTTGTGACCCACATGAGCTTTACTCTACTGTCATGGGTTTGACCCACTAGCTTACTGAACACATTGTGACATAGGCCTGAATTCAGAAAAGGTTGCCAGCATTTATAGAATTTAGCCATAGACCCAACAGCAATATTACACATCTTCTCATAGGTCACCACTTGGCCAATGGTGACAATACACTCTTGAACAACTGAACTATTGGCAGTTTGCCAGAGAACTAGGAGAAGACGTTTGGCTGCATCACCTACAACTGTAACCTATTGTGCAAGTGGGTTGCCTTTGGGGTTTTTCCCTGAACAACAACTGAATACTGGGCATCAATATCGATATCATGGCCCATGTTTTGTTGGCATATCTGGGTGACCTCAGCCCAGAAGGGTTTCACATTAGGGCATGATCAGAGGATATGGAACAGCTGGGCTTCAGTTTGGCCACATCTCCAGCAGCTATAACAGGACTTGAGACCCAGCTGCTTCAGTCTAAGCGGTGAATGATACCATCACAGAAGGGTCTTGTTCATAATAAGATGGCATCTGCCATCTCAGCAAGCATGATATATTCTATACCAGGACTGTGCCCATTGCATACTGGAGATGGACATGGACATCTCTTTTCCCAACTTCATTTAGCTAGGAGTGATGGGTCAAGCTGAGCAAATCTGATTTCACTCTGTATCTTGCTAGCTCTGTCCTTAGGAGTTTGTCCCATGTGAGTATGAGGGAGGGCTGCACCTCCAAAGTCTGGGTCCTTAAAAAAATCCTACCCCATTGAAGGACCGCATCTCTAATTTGTAGACAGCACAAGAAATGGTTCTGAGGGAGCTGGAAGTGTATTCTTTATTTTTTTAATTCTCTTCATGCACCTCTGTATGGATAGGGAACTCTTGACCCCCTATCAGCCCTTATACACAGACTCACCAATCTCCCCCTCTGACCCAGCCTCCACTGCAGCAATGGGACAGGGGAGGACCATGACTTACTTCTCATGGAGTGGCGCCCAGGAGGAAACAGGGAGGAGACAAAGATCACACTTGAGCTCCTGCCCCAGTAAATCAATCAATCAATCAATCAATCAATCAATCAATCAAACTTTCTTTAACCAGGCAAAATCATCCCTGAACAAGCTCCTTTGCAAGATTGTCCTGGACAAGTAGGACATATACAACTACAGTAAAATTACCAGATAAGCAGTGTATATACAATAAGCAAATAAAAGACAGTTACAGAGAAACAAATAAGATCAGGGCTGGGGAGTACATATGGTGAACACTACCCAGGTAGATCATTGATTGTATATATAAAGGATTCCCTCAAACTGTGGGATTATTCAGACAAAGGTCACGATTTTACAATAAGATGAGTGATACCAGGTAGGGTAAGTGAGGGAAGAACAACCAAAGGTTTATGTGTGGGGGAAAAACAAAGGAAAGGGTTGGTAAGGGGTGGAAAGAGATGTAGTTAAACAAACAGGTGGGTGTTGGTAGAATAATCCCAAGGAGGAAAGAAGAAGAAAAGTGCTAGGGAAATACATGTAAGTGTCAAGAGTTTGAGGATCCACAGGAGATGGAGGAGGTGGTTATTTGTAGCATACACACAGGGATCTCAGTTTAAGAGCAAGCAGCATCCTGAAAGAGTGAGGCCCAGGAGGGAGGACAGCTTGAGAGTTTTTTGCATGACATTCCAAAGGGTGGACAGAGAAAAGATGATAGCCATGAGCCATGTTGTGTCCTTATTTTGGGTACTTTAAGACAGACAAGAGACAAGAGACAAACTCCTTAGACCATACGTTCCCTCAGTATGCTGAAACAGCATAGAAATATAGGTCGGTAGTTTATCAGTTAGGGTACATTATGTCCACATGAGGGCATTATTTTGCCTCCTCAGAGAGAGGGAGGGACAGTCTAGTGCCTGATACAGCAGGCAGTGGTGGGTGCATAATGGCATGTTTAAGACAAATCTCAGTGCACTATAGTAGAGGGTGTCAAGTTTACATAGCACCTGAATAGGACAGTGACTATAGAGAAAGTCAACATAATCAAGCAGTGGTATAAAAGTTGTTTGGACAAGTCATTTCCTTGCTTCAAGAGTAAAGAGGTGTCTTATCCAATAAAATATGCCTTGACGTTGTCTTAGCTTTTTAGATAGTTCATTAAGGTGAGCCAAGAAGTTGAGCCTGTTATCCAGCCAAACACCCAGGTACTTGAATTTTTCTACTAGTTCCAAGGCTTCACCAAGTAAGGTATAAATCTGGAGGCTCGAAGATGGCCCTGTGTAGTGGGCAGCACAAGGTGAGATAATCATAGCTTTGGTCTTTTTGACTTTAAGCAGAAGCTTGAGCCTTATTAAGTTGGTTGAAGGATGTCAAAGTCTAACTGAAGCTCCTTGTGGGCTACGTCTATGGAGGTGTTCGTAGTATAGAGCACTGTATCATCAGTGAATACATGAACGTTACTTGTGCGTATGTAGAAGTCTACATGGTTTATATAGATAGCAACGAGAATAGGGCCCAAGATGGAGCCTTGTGGCACACCACGCAGCAGGGACTTTAACTGAGACAGTTCCCTTTGATCTTTGATTTGTTGCACTCGGTTGGTGAGGTAACAATCAAACCACTTTAAGGTAGTGTTTACCCCAATGCTGCCCAAGACGTTAAGTTGAATATGATGATCCACTGTATATCGCAGGCCTTGCTAAGATCTAGAAAGAGGGCATAGATGTATTGCTTAGTATCCAGGGTGGTTTGCCATTCACTGGACACTTTGGCAGGGCTGATACAGTACTGTGCTTTGGCCTAAATCCCAATTGGGTGGATTTTAGGATGTTTTCATTGTCAAGGAACTCTCTGAGTTGAGAGTTAACAATTTTTCCAGGGTCTTTGATAGGATTGAGAGAAGGAAAGAAGGCAGTAGTTGTTCAGGTCAGTTGGGTCACCAGATTTAAAAGAGGAATAATGTGCTCTATTTTCCAAAGTGGTGGCAACTCACCATGAGCCAAGGAACAATTAAAAAGGTGAATGATTGGAGCTGTCAGGTGATAGCAGCCAAGTTTCAAGAGAAATGGTTCTAAGAAGTCAGCACCGGCACACTTTTTAGTGTCCAAGGCTAATAGGAGGTCCTCCCCCTGTTTAAAGGTTACTGGATGAAAGCTAAAGGAGGAGTGCCCCACGATAGCTGTGGTGACAGGGCTAGGGCTGTCATTATCATCACTGCAGACACTCACTTTACTGGTGGGTGAGGCAACAAACGCAAGGCCTGCGGTTGCAAAGTGGCTATTTAACTTTTCTAGGATGTCCTCCCTGTCCGTGTACAAAACGTCTCCTACCACAATCTTGGTAGGCAAAGGTGAGGCTGACAAGTGACCTACTGCCTCTCTAAGAACTTTCCAGAATTTAATGGAACAATTTTTATTTTCTTCAAGAAAGGACTGGAAATAACATGATTTTTCAGTTCTAACAAGTTTGGTGCAGGAATTCCTGGCAACCCGAAAGGCTAGCCAGTCATAATCCAATTTTGTCAGGCTTTGCTGGGCTTTGTTTGGGCTGTTGGAGTGGAGGTCCAGTGGGGGCTTCCTAGTGTACACTCCAGAGGGGTTTTCCTGTTTAGTTACCCCTGATGGAGGAGGAAGTGCAATGATGCCACCACATTGAGGCGTGCACTCCTGCACAACCCACGTAAGCATCTGCCTCCTCCTTCATCCCCTTTCACTGTGGTTCTGGCTGTAGGAGCACCTAGCCACCACTGAACACCACTGTAGTGCCAAAATCTACATGTCCCTCAATGGGAGAGGAGATCTACCAAGTGGCTGCTCAATCTTGCTCCCACAATCCTCTCCAATGACCCTCCATGATCCGGGCTTGTTCCTGAACCCAGGTCACTGGTGTAGCATGAGGCGTGGCATCCAGTGCCTCAGCCCTCAGTGCACTGAGCTGGTAGAAGTGGGTTCTAAGAGCTAAGGAAGCAGTCAACTACCACAGAACCTGTTCCTTCTCTGTACACCTTGAAAAAGCATGTTTAAGTGTGAATGGTTCATTGGTAATGGCAGGCAAGATGTTGCTTGCTATGATTTTACTCAAATAAATGTTTTAACCTGTTTTCAAGATTAGATGTTTGCAGTCCATTTGTATTGAGCTCAGCTCTGCTGCCCCTGGTTGGCCCTGATTCAGTCAAATTTTGTTGAATCCACTCGAAGGGGGACTGCAAACTATTCGGCTATGCATGGCCCTAAACCCCAGCCACCCATACGCTGCATAGTCGGGTGTTACTCTGCATGGACCTTAATCTACAAACTGGCAGGGCAACACAAGAGGTCAACTCAGTCCCTGGATCCCTGCAATCTAACCTACACAAAATGCAACAAGGCCCGTGCTTTTAAACATCTCCTTGCCAATCTGAGAAGTATCGTACTCCTCCTACTACTGTGCCCAGGAGACTTCAAGCTCAATCCTGGCCCCACAAAGTTGATTTCATCTCCAACTGAAATTACTACCCTAAGAGGAATAAGTTTTCTGCATGCCAATGTCTGCAGCCTTCTAAAGAAGTTGGATTCTGTTCAGGCCTGGATTATCCACACTGCCCCAGACATACTTGTGATCTCGGAATCCTGGTTTCGGCATCCACACCAGACAGTGAGGTTAATATCCCCAACTACCTCCTCTTCAGAGCAGATAGAAAGACTGGGGGAGTAGCCATTTATGTTAAAACAAATTTACAGTAGCTATATTAGATGCTACTTCCATTGCAGGGGGCTTTGAATGCCTGTCTGTCAGGGTCGAACCGTCCCAATCTGTGGCACTCCGCATAATAGGTTGCTATAGACCCCCAGCAGCAGGACTACAGCTCCTGGCACATCTGTCTTCACAAATGGACATGACACCTCTGGAAACAATTATATTAGGTGACCTTAACTATAACTGGATATCGAATGGATCGCTACCCCTAAAACAATTCTGCGACTCCCACAGGTTCACCCAAATGATTACAGAACCAACACGCATCAACAAGAAAAATCCAATGAAAAGCACACTTCTGGACGTCCTTGTCAACAACCAACACTACGTTTCCCATGCCGGTATCCTTCCAGCAGATGTTAGTGACCACTATCTCATAGCTGGCATAAGAACCATCTTGAACCCACTATCTACATCAAAGTTTTCTACTAAAAGATCCAGCCAGAACTTTGACCCTCTGGCCTACATACAAGAACTAAAATACTCCTTGCTCTGGCAGACTTTCTACCTGGCTAAATTAGTGGGTGATGCCTATAATGTTCTCCATGAAATCATAGCCAGTGCCCTAAACAACCATGCTCCTCTAGTGAAAGCATGAATAAAAACCAGAACCTGCCATTGGTTTTCACCGAATCTGAAGAATGCTTTACTCAAAAGAGACCAGCTATGGCAAAAGGCCCAGAAATCGCAGGCCAATGCAGACTGGTGTCTCTTTAGGACAGCTAGAAATGCCTGCATGAAAATGGTCAGAGAGGCCAAGGCCAATTATTATCAACACAAATTACTATCCACATCCAACAGCCCAACCAAATTCTGGTCCACCATAAAGGAACTGTCTGGACACTCCCCAGGTAGTGCACTACTCTCCAAAATCACCATCAACAATGTCACTATCAGTGTTAAATCTGAAATTCTTCAAACCTTCAACAACCACTTCGCCACTGCAGGCATGGCATTCGATAATGCACCAGTAAGTAGTCTCCGTCCACAGCTCACCGCCCAGCCTCCAGACCAAAGTAACAAAGATACGATCTTCTCCTTTTCCCCAACCACCATAAAAGAAGTTAAAGACCTTATGCTATGGCTAGATACCAGAAAAAGTGCAGAAGCCGACTCCCTTCGACTCATACTTTCTGAAAATAGCATACCACAAACTTGCCCCACCTATATCACACTTATTCAACCTGTCCCTAGCCCAGGGCTCTATCCGTGCAGAATGGAAAACCGCTCATGTTATCCCCCTATTAAAAGCAGGGGCCCCATTTGACCTGCACAATTATAGACCAATCTCTCTTCTACCTATACTCTCAAAAATGCTGGAAAAAGTCGTGGATTTACAGCTAAGATCATTTCTAGACAACTCTACATTGCTTAACCTCATGCAGTGTGGCTTTAGAGCAAAGCATAGCACTGTTACGGCACTGGCCAAAGTCACTAATGACTGGCAACGGGACCTTGACAACAAAAAATTTGTTTGTGCTGTGTTTTTAGACCTCAGCAAGGCCTTCGATAGCGTTGACCACTGCCTACTTCTCTCCACCTTAAAAACCATAGGTATGGACTCAACCTCACTGGACTGGTTCCAGGATTATCTCTCTGATAGGCAGCAACAAATTAAGGCTGAAGGTGAGCTCTCTCTCCTCTCAAACCAATAAAAAGAGGAGTCCCACAGGGTTCCATACTGGGCCCTCTACTGTTCGCCATTTACATTAACAACGTGGACCTAGGCATTACAGAAGTCAGTATCCACTTGTTTGCCGATGATACGGTTCTCTATCTAAGCCATGACTCCCCCGGAGCCGCATGCACAGATCTACAGACTGAATTCAATATGCTGCAGCATCAGCTTCTCAGCAAAAGCTACTGCTAAATGAAATAAAAAACTAAGGCCATGCTCTTTACCCCATCTAGCACTAGGCCCTACTCTGCTGCTGCTGGTACCCCTCCTCCCATAACTACCCTTCTAGGCAAAGATCTTGAGTTTGTGCCTAAATTCAAATATCTGGGTATATGGCTGGACAACAAACTCTCCTTTGTGGAGCACTCAGAAGAACTGATGAAAAAGCTTAGGCAGAGGCTTGGCCTCTTCTTCAAATTAAACACCTTCTGACCACAGACGCAAGAAGACAGCTTGCTCAATCAACTTTCCTCTCATTAATTGACTACGCTGACATTATCTATGGCCAATGCTCCATCTCACACCTTTCAAAACTGGATGTCCTGTACCACAGAGTGCTAAGATTTATAACTGGTCTCCTATCCTCCACACATCACTGCTCTTTATATGCAGCCATAGGGTGACTTTCCTTCAATAGAGGTGGTGTAGAAATGAAGCACTCTGGACATTCTGAGCCCTTACCAACAAACTCCCAGATTATATTGTTGCCTGACTCCCCTGAGCCCAATCAGTAGCTATGCACTAAGAAGTCTTTCGCTAATCTCTCTGAAAATCAGGATCAGTACCCACTTTGGCAGGGCTGCCATAAGCCACACTTTGCCTATGCTCTGGAACAGGGTACAAAGATCCTTGAGACTCAGCTCTCCTGTCAGTTTTGCCCTGTTTAGGATCATTTATGACAAAATGTTCACCGAAATCTGTAAGTATTTCCATAGTTCCTAGCTATCCTGCTGACGGTTCACTCCATATCCTTACCACATCCAGCCACGAACCTAGTTTCTCCCCTCCCTATTTTAATCAAGTCCATTAGTCAGCTGCAATAGTGGACCTCAGCACCCAATGCACCACTTCTCCCATATTACTCTCCTTTCACCATTTAAGCGGAACATACAGACCTCATTGGGGCCCCTATGCAGCCCAGGACCCTCACCCAAGTATGGTAAACAGTCACTGAGGGCTGAAATGCAAAGAATTGTACCCTCTGAAGGAGGCTTGACTAAGAATGACTAAACATACCACCTCAACTCCTGCCTACATGGAGTCTGTATATACCACAGGAAAATTGAGTGATGCATGTATGTTCCTACAAGAACGCTTGGAATGTATATTGTGCACCTACCACTTTTCTGTAAATTTGTTTGTAACTCTTTGCACATCTTGTACTTTGTATTCTCAATCTATGTATGTATAACTGTCTTGGACAACAGCAGGTCCATCTTGTAAATGAGCTTGCTCAATGATGATCGCTGGGATAAATAAAGATTTGATTTGATTCTACTGGAAAGAATACCACAGAACCTGGAAAAAGAAGACCTTTGATCAGCCAAATACCTTGTGCCTCCCATAGGGGCTAGTGTATAGACAACCCTCTAATAGTTAGACCACTATTCTTCCACAAAGAAGTGGTGAGCCTAAGGGTTGGTGTTTTGGACAGGATTTTATGAACTTTCCTCCAGTATGTAATGGAGAGTGCCACTGGGGGGGGGTGAGCATGTAAGGATGGACACTGTGTAGTCTAAAATAAAACTGCTGAACCAGAGGAGCCCCCAAGAGCATATTACCAATACAACCATGTTGGGGACTGTGAGGAGGGGGTCTCAAACCATTAGTTAGTTTGAGCAGTAATGAATATTAAGTAGAAGCCACAGAAACATGACAAACCCCACCCTCCTCTACTCCAGTGCTGACACAACTTCAGTCTAATGTAGTGAGGTGGTTTGCCTCCCACAGGAAGTGGCCAATAATGGCATCTAGTTTCTGAAACCATTTAGTAAGACTCTTGATGGGTAGATGCACTAAGAGGTACAACATTGTAGGTGCCAGCATCAGGTGAATGGTATCTGTTTATCCAGCCAGGGAAAGATGGAGAGCCTTCCACCTATCCAGATACCCTTGGGCAGATTGAAGGAGATCTTCAAAATTCAGGGTAACAGTTTTGGCAAGATCTTTGTGTTGCTGGATCCCCAGATATGTAATGCCATCAGGGACCCATTTAAATTCCAGCATCTTAAATGCTTCAGTGGATCAATGTTTGTTCAGTGGTAAAACTTCAGTTTTAGATTGATTAATCCTGAGCCCTGAATCCTTAGCAAAGGTGGCCAGGAAGGGAAGCATGCAGTCAGCTGCCTGGTGGGCTTGTGAAAAGGAGATAAGCAGATTGTCTGCATACAAGAATGTTTTAAAGGAGTTGGGGCCCACTTGGAGGCAAGGTATCTCCTTATTCTCCTGGAAAGCAATGACTAGGTGCTGTATGGTGAGGATGAAAAGTAAGGAGAGGGGCACCCCTGTCTTGTCCCTTTCTGTAGGGAGAATGGGGAAGATTTAAAGCCCTTCCTGAGCACAGAGGCCATAGGAGAGGAGTAAAGAAGCAGCACCATGCTACAAAAGGCATTTCCAAAGCCCATTTTTTTCTAGGACCACAATCTGGAAAGGTCATTCAACCAAGTCAAAGGCCTTTTCGAAGTCCACTGCTAGGGCAGCTGTTGGAAAGGCCAGATTTTGTGAGTGTTATATAAGGGATATCAGTGTCCATAAGTGGTCAGACCTGAGATGCCCTTCAACAAATCCAACTTGAGACATGTGAATCAAACCTAGGAGGGTCCCTTCTAGCCTTGTGACCTGTACTTTTGTTAAGATCTTGGCAGCCACATTTCAAACAGATATTGGCCTGTAGCTGCCAGGTGCAGTTGGGTCTTTACCTTTCTTTGGTAGGATCATTATTACTGCTTTTTATGCATGGTGGCAGGAAGTATTCCTTTATCTAAGGAGTTTTGAAGGCCTTCTGTGTATGTATATATATATAGATATATATATATATATATATATATATGGAGATGTCTTCCCTAGTGCTTAGTAGAAGCCAACGGGAAACCATCACCCTGGTGCCTCAGGGGTTTCATCAAGAAGATAATACTTTGGATTCTAGCTTAGAAACAGGAGCATCTAAAACAGAGGCCTCCTGAGGGGAATTTAGGGGATGGGTAAGGCTGAGAGGAAGTTAGTGATATTCACTTGTACTGGAGGTGAGGGTGAGGGTATAGCTTCTCATAGAGAGAGTCAATCTTATTAATGCACTCATGGGTGGTATTAACCATCCCAGTAGAATCAGTTAGGCCCACAATTGTTTTTGCCTCCTGCCTACTCTTGAGTCTGTAATACAGGAGCTTACTTCAGCCCCCCCCCCAAGTAGAAGTGTTCCACCTGGAGTAAGGCGAGCTCTGTCTTTCAGGTAAGGTGTTCATTTAATTTATATTGACCACTACTCAGGCTATAAAGTGTTAGGGTGGGCATCCTGCTTGCCAGGCTTTGTATTGTGCCTCAAGAGAAGCCAGTTGTTTTTTTTCCAAAGAGGTCTGCTCAGCTTGTCTTTCATTGTGCCTATTAGTGGTGAAGGTGATGATCTGTCCTCTAATACTGACCTTGAAGGCCTCCCAGAGCATGAAGTCTGAAACATCATCCATGGCATTGATTGCCCAAAAGTCTTCAATGGCTAATTTCAGCCTTGGGACGAACTGCTTTTCCTTCAGCAGTAACGGGTTAAGCCACCAGGATGAAGGCAGGTGGGGCTTGCATCCCCATAATACTTGTAACTCTAAATGGGCATGGTCTGATAATATGATGTGGTTGATCTTTGTAAGGAAAATGAGTTAACAGAGGGAATGAGAGATGAGTCACAAATCAATCCTGCTGGAAGAGCCCTGTGAGGTGGAGAAACAAGTGTAATCCCTCACTCATGGGTTGTGAGTGTGCCAGGCATCAAGGAGGGTGTGTTCAGATAGGAGCCTCAGCAATGCTTGCATAGCTTTTCTGTGAGGTTTGTTCCCACTCCGACTCCTGTCTATCATTGGATCCAATGTGAAATTGAAATCCCCACCTGTAAGCATGGAGAGTCATGGACCTGTGGCATTGAGGGTTGAGGCGCTGGATGTCACACCTCACGTTACGCCAATAACCCATGTTTGGGAGTGAGCTTAGGTCATTGGGAGTCAGCTGAGTGGGGGAGGGCATGGATTTGGATTGAGCCACCAGCAGGCAGCTCTCCTTTCCCGGGGGAGGGTCAATTGCATTGTGCAACTCTGGTGGCTCCTGGTGGTGACTACAGTAAGGGGTGCAGCTGATGCAGTGCACGCTACAGGGGCATGGGGGCCATGGCAGATGTCTGGAGTGTGGGAGTGCACCTATGCTGTGCTGGATGTCTTGGCACATCCATCCTCCAGGGATCAAAGAAAATGGAAAAAGCCCTGGCACCTGGGTAGGCGATGGTGGGTCCAGTGAATGCCCCATGCTCAAAACCAGGTCACTCCCAGCCGATCTCAGCTCTTCTCCACACCGATCATCCCTGTTGGATTCTAGATACAGCACCAGAGGAGTAGGTGGTCCCACCTCAGAGAGCTCAGAGCCAGGTGGTTGGGGGGGGTTGGTAGCTGTGGAGGATGAGATCCCGAGATGGAGACCTGGCCTGGAGAGGATCTCAGGAAGAGCAGGAACTGGCCAGTCCAAAGTGACCACACCTGAGAGAGACCTAAGGGGCCAATGAAGGAGGAATCTAAAGAGAATTGACAAAAAAAAGCATGGAGAGTTGATCAGGAGTCAAGTCTGTAACATGCTGGTTGAGGGAGTGAGAAAACTCAGATTTGTCCCCATTGGAGGAATAGGTGTTAGTCAATATCAGGGATCCCTCTGGGGTGGAAACCTTGGCCAGGACCCTTCTTCCTCCTTTATCTGAAGTGGACTGTGCCACAGTCCACCTCCAACCTTTGTATATGAGGATGGAAATTCCTCACATTTTAGCTATTACTGCACTGTGAAGCTCTACCTCCAGCAGACCTTTTTCAATTTCATTACTTCCTTGGCAGTTAATTTGGTTTCCTGTAGGAATGCCACATGGGTCCTCAATTTCTGTAACTGGGACAATACCTTTTTCCATTTGATAAGAGAACTGAAGCCCCAAACTTTCCAGGTAACAAATGTAGACTCCATCTATATGTAGTGTAAACATGTGAGCATGTAGCCATTTAAGACTCTGCACTAAACCTAGTGCCCCTTTCATCATAGCCCAACAGAGATTCCCATCATAATAAACATTCCAACCATAGTGAACTGGTGTCAGATGGTTAACCTGCCTGCTATTACTCAAAAAAAAACAGTAAAAACCTAGAACAGATTAAAACTCATAAACAGCAACCCACAACCAAACCTTTGCTCCCCATAGTACACCAAAAAGTAAACCAGCTGTCACTGCAGACATAGACAGCCAAGCCACACATATGCCAGAGACCATCATTTGGGAAAAACAACATAGTATCATAATAGTCTAAAACATCCGTCTGTTTATCTCAGTAGCCTCATGACCATACCCCCAGGCTTAGTAGAGAGAGAGCAGGGGAGATAGCCACCATGACAGGATGACTGAAAACTCCACTTCTAAAGCTTGGACTGGGTAACTCAGGAGAATGCTTTTGTCCAACCTCGGCTGATCCTGTCTCAGTGGGATATACAACTGAGTCAGGAACCTGGAGGTATTCAATCAATCAATCATATTTTATTTGTTAAGCACAATTACAAAACATCAAAACACTGTAGATAAGTTATAAAAAAAATCATAAAAATAAATAGTTTAAAATCTTAATAATAACAGTCGTCACTACATTCTGGTTCCAGACCTCAGATAGGAATGCCTGGTTAAAAAAGGTTTTCAATTCAGATTTAAAACCTTTGGGGATCTGGCACTCTCTTATCTGATGAAGCGAGAGAGTTTCACAGGGTCTATGCCACATAGGCAGAAGAGCAAGCTCCTGATGTCTTCAAACAGACCCTGGGAACCTCAAGCAATCCCTTATCAGTAGAGCAGAGTCGGTGGAGGGGGTAAAGGACAAAAGATCTTGCAGGTAGCTGGGTCCCTGTCTGTGTAGGGCTTTATAAGTCAACAATCCAACCTTGAAGGTGGTCTGACAATTTATCATCAGCCAGTGCAGATAGCGGAGCACAGATGTGATATGGCTAGATCTTGATAAACCAGTCAACAACCTGGCAGCCACATTCCGCACTAGCTGCAGTTAGCAGATATCAATCACCGGTAGCTCTGGGTATTGGGCATTGCAATAGTCATAGCGCCAGGTCACACAGGTTTGAATTAGGGTTGGCGTATCGCTAGGCAGAATTAGATGCTTTATCCAGGCAATGTTCCTCAGATGGTAAAATGAGGTCTTGACAATGGCTCAGTTTACTGATGGCAACAAGCAACCAAGTCCACCCACGGTTGGGTGTGCTACTGAGAAAAATCGTACAATACAGGCAATCAATCCAGCACCAACCCACTGTACCAAATGCTACCAAACATCAGTAATAGTGGAAAAAGTATCACTTTAATTCATACCAAAAGTAGGGAGAGGAACTGCACAGCTGCACGTTAGCCTGGCGTGGAGGATCAGAGCAAGCAGTTATGCCAAAACGCTCACCTCTTCCTTAGATCAGGTATGCCACTGCTGCCTGAGCAAGCAGAGAAACTTCTTTCCTGCATTTAATTATTGGAGCTAGAGAGGGTCTGCTGTAGAAAGACCTAAATATGGCACCCTTTCCAGTCTTTCTCATGGTGACAATTGGTAGTATCTCCTTTTTCTTGTACTGTGGTCTGACCTTTGGGAGCTGGTGTCTGGGCAGTGGTGGAGCCCACTCCCAAAGTCAGACACCTGGAATGGCCCTGTGGAGGGTTGGACACTTGAAGGAATAAGCTGCAGATGAGTTTTTCTCCCCATACTGGGTGAAAAGATTTTTGAAGTTTCCCTTCTCAAAACCACCAATCAATATTTTGGCTTCTCTAGTTTTCCTTCAAAAATTAAAACTGCTGTGTAACATTGTGTAACCTTGTATGATCTGTGTTAAAAATCTTATAAGATTTTAAGTTTTTAGCTTAGGAATGATGAGGTTTTACAGAGAGGTTTATAGAGGTGTTTACGGTTTTAAAACACATTAGAACAGTGTGAGAGTTTTTATCAGATTATATTTATATTTTTTTTCTTTAGACTTGTTTATATTTTATTTTATGCTTCTGTTTATATTCCTATATTTTTCTGCACACAAAAACTTCACTTCATTTAAATGGGATGATATTTTAGGGATAGAGATATATAGATATACAGATATTCCTGATCTTGTTGGAACATTATTGTATTGTATTTGATTTGGATAACTGTGTAGGGTTCAGGCTGGTAAAACGGTTAAGTCTAAGTTGACAAAGTTGACAAAGCCACATGTAAAGTGCCTTAGTGAGTTACTTAGTTACCCAGTTCCTAGTAAAATTTAACAAACGAGTATATTTAAGTGAAGGGACTTGGTTGATTGAAAGATGATTGAATAGACTATCTCCCTCAAGTAAAATTAATACACACTTGACCCTTACAGCTTCAAATACTCAATTTGCAGCTCTAGCTTTAGGAGTACAGGTGGTATCTAACTGGTGGAGGCTGTGATTACTTAATTAATAATCATGGATCTAAGGCTAGAGGTCTCATATACTGCGATTCCTGGTGTAAAGAATTACCTAAAGCAATCTTAACAACTGAATCAGTGCTCATGATCATGAGGTCATAATTAGATCTCACAGGAGTATATATATATACACACACCACACTTCTTGATCCGAGGACAGATTCACTCTACTGCTTTACTGCAGTCAACAAAAAACCCTACTGTCTTGAGTGCTTGTAAACTCATGTAAACTCTCTCAGCTGGAGGAAAGTAAAAGTTGGAAAAATAATATTCAAAACTAAAATTAGAAACCTCCCAAACATTTCTGAGTAACTAGTTGGGAAGTTATTCCTTCTGGAGTGGTCTCCATAACAATATCTGAAATACTAGGAAAAGTAAGTAAATTTTCTCAGAATATCATCAGGCACTGTTAAAGGTCTCATTTCCCTTTTTTGCATTATATTAGAAAAGAAAAAAAATATCTCCCCCTTTTTTCTTTTGGCTCAGTGGTGATATCTGTAGCTTATCTTTTGGCAGTGAACTTTGTAAGCCTTGTTTAGCCCACTCCGATATTATTAGGAAAATATTGCTAAACCATTAGCAGAACAGTAACAGTAGAACAACATTAGAGTTGGATTAAAGATCGCATAAGTGTATTAGTTAAGTATAACTTTTGGTGCCTCTTCAATCTCTATCACCATTTTCTGATTTGTTATCCACAGTGGCCCATGGAGCTAGAGCTTTTACAGTGGATCACTGCTAAAAATCTCCAGTTAAACTTCAAGTAAGTAATTTTAGCCAAGGTCCTTATTGGGGAACTCTGCAGTAATTACAAAAACTCGGCCAAGTTGAGAGAGGCGACTTCCTGGTTTGGAGCTGGTATTTTCAGAGAACCCTTTGAACTTGGTTATTGAAGATTTTAAGGTTCAGATAAATAACAGTTACAGGATAAACCAAAAGGAAGGAGCCACAGAAGCAGAGCTTGGAAGTAAATGGAGTAAATAGGAAAAGGAAAACCAAAGACATTGGACTATGGGGTTTTGACTCTGGAGTGAAGTTTTACACAAATATCATTGGTTTACTGTATTCACTGTACTTATTTACTCTCTGCCATACATTTGTTGACCTATTTTTGAACTCCTGCTTAGTAACTGATAGCTTTATTTTCAAAGCCTTCAATAATTATTGGGTCTAGTCACCGTGTTTAGGTTTTTTTAACTTGTCTGATTGGCATAGTTATCTTTAGCCATGAACACTAGAAGTGGCAAGGAATTTAGTAAAGAGAAATGCAGCACTATAGATGAGGGCAACAAGGAAAATAAGATGAATAAGAACAGGACTATTAGGAAAACAAAGAAACAAAAGAATGGCTATGTGTTCTCTCAGGAGCTTGGTATTACTTCCTCTATCCCTAATTCTTCAGATAAAGCTGTTAAATTAGCTCAACACATACAGAAGGAAATTTCTATTGACAAAAGGGAAGGTTCCCACTTAACAATCAACCCAACTATCCTCCCCCTTGCAGATGATCTTGTTCCCCTGTCATGAATAGGGCTCCAGTAGACTCAATTAATCAATCCCAGATGGGCTGTGAGGGGCTGGAGGAGATGACAAAAGTGAAAAATGTGAAACAAGTTCAGGGAGCAGCCATGATCACACAGGCACCACTGGCACTATTTATCTCAAATATAACAATGTCAGTGAAAGCTGAGTTGGTTAACCAAGCTAAAATAACTGATTATTTTTTACACATAAAAAATAAATCAGTCCTTTGATGTTATGGCAGATATCCCTTTTGCTCCCTCTAGTGCAACCACAGAAAAGGTGATTAACCTAAGTGTCACATTGAGGAAACCCAGGGTGTTTGACTCCAAGGGAGTCATTTTTTCACTTTGCCCCTCAAGAATGGACCTTTTCAGACCTTTGGATCTAACTGATGATATGAATACCACACTCCCCCTCCTTGAGGATTCAGACATTTTAGCTGGGTCCCCTAATGAGGTATTTGAAAAAAGAGATAAGGAAGTGCATAAAATTGAGTTAGATCCTGAATTCTTAGCACAATGCCCGGAAACTATCTCCAAATATACCATGAAGGTATTAGCCCATCCCATCTTGTCAAATATAGTCATCTTAGTGACCTATAAAGAAATTAAACACCATATTGAGAACTTAACTTCTCTACTATTGGAGAAATTCACTGTGCTACAGCAGAAAATGGACAGCCTGGCAAAAGACATACATAGTAAAAATAAAGGTAAGAATCTTTCCTTTTCCACCATAATAATCCCTGAGTCTCACAAGCCAAAAGTTAGGAAAATGCCAGTCTCTTAAGACAAGTCCAAAACTAATCCAAAGACTAAACCAAAGAGAAAAAGAACAATGAAATGTAAGACTGCAAACAAAAATGCTGACCCAACTCTGACAGAGATTAAAATGACTGTACCTCCTTCATTATTTCCCAACAAGTCTTCAGACATGGCTCTACCAACTAAAGGGAAGTACGAAAATAAAGCACAGAATACTAATACTGTTGTAAATATTGATATGTGGGATGATAATGCTTTAGTGCCACCATATCAAGAGATTATTAGAAAATCAGATGTGGCTAATAACTCACCCATTACTCAATCATTATCCTCAGTCATAACTGAATATTCAAAGGTGCTTGAGGTACAGATGTGTCAAGCCAGAATGAAGTGCAGAAATGCTGCAGAATATCACAGAATACAACAATTTACTGCAGGGGCCATTGTAAGTCAAAGACAATTAACCCTTTTGTCATGCAAGATTTTGTGACATGCCATTACTGCAAGTTATTGCACTTCATCATGGCTAACACATATGTAAATAGTTTGCAGACAAAGCTCACTGGTTCCCATGCTTATCAATATATTTCTACTGGTAAAGAAGAAGTCTATTAAAAATAGAGAACATATTTACCAAACCTAATGAGACCAAAGAAACCCTTATGGATCTAATAATTCACCTCTTCAGAGCTAAGCTGGAACTTTCCTTAGTAGCAAGCTCAGTCGTCTTTGTCTACAAAGACATGTTAAACTTACACCATCCTATGTATTAATTTTTAGTATGGTCATAGTTAAATCCACATGGGCAAACCAACAATTTTTTTAATTCTTTGGGACTTACTACTTCTTCTCTAGTTACTTGGCCTACAATATGGGAAACATACCTTTGATGGGGTTAAAATCTGCAAATTACTCCCCTATGATAGTTTTTCCTCTACCCTAGAAATTCTTAACTGGAATTTTGAAACCAAGGAGCAATCTAATATTTTGTCAATTTTTGGGACAGATTCTTTTGAGGAAGAAAATGAGGCTAATTTGGCTTCATATGTAAATGTAATTTTGGCTTCAACCACTAAATTGGACTTTTCTCCTTCAGACCTGGGAACTGTAGAAATAGTTCATTCAGGGACCCAAGAATCCCAGATAGACTGTTGTATTCACTCATTAGACTTTTTCCCCCTTCTACTTGAAAATAGTCATAGACTTGATGCTGTAAATATTCACTTGGTCCCTTTTTTGAATTAGATCAGTTGAGTAATTTTTCTAAGGATCCTGAAAACCTATGTGACTAGCAAGCTTACCCAACTTATCAGATAGTATGGCCCTGCACCTACTTCTCCTCCACCCAGTCAGATGATTCAAATGTGCACATCTGGAACATTGCAGGATTGGGAAGTAAATTAGTGGACACATTTTATTTATTTATTGACTCTGGTTGACCCATTAGGCCCACTGAGACAAGAAGTCCCTTTTAGGGGTGACCAGTGGGAGGAAGATACAGATGGTAACCAACTGAAATTGAACCAGAATAATCTGTTGGTGATATTTTTAGTGAATGGGGAAAATTTGGCCAGGACACTGGGGGAAATTCCACTATGCTGTTGTAGGGGGAGTTGCTGTTCTGCTTTCTCAGAATGATAGACAGTGTTAGACTGCAGGAGGAGGAGGATGTGTTGATGCAGCAGCCTGAGGTTCAATCCCTGACCTCGGCTACGGTGAATCTAGGGGAGGAAATGAGAAACCTGAATATGATTCCATAAGCAGAGACATGGAGAGATTTGCATGGTTTAACTAATGCAGTGAGGAAACTGGATGTACATGAGCAATCCAAGATTTTTCTAACCACCACTGATGGGATCACAAAACCTTAGGCAGAAGGAGAAAAAAAGAATGCTTGCAGAGAAAAAGGAGCTTTGCTGGAGGAAAACACAGAATGGCCCACTGAATTTGTGACAGAGACACAAGGAGAAACCACTGTTCATCATCTTAATGAGGAGGTAGAGCCTTCAGCTTTGGGCCTAAGTGCTGATGCAAGCAGTGAAAGAATGTGGAAGCCACCAGGAGAAGATTTAGCCTTCCTGCGGTCATCTGGTTGAAGTAGAGAGCGCTGACACAAGCGGGCAGCAAGATAATGGCAAATATGTACAAGACCCAAATTAGATTACTTATTCACTGACCCCATTGGACAAACAGGGGCCCACAGAGAACAATCACAGTAGGAGGAAACCTCAGGTAGAAATTTATCTGCTAATATACCACAAATGAATTCAAACCCAGAGGGAGATAGAGACAATTCTAACAACAGGCAAAACTCAACCAGGACCCAGAAACTCCTAACACCCCAAATATCTCTCCCCTCCCCACGCCAGGATAGTAGGAGAACTGGTCCTAGGTTTTCTGACTTATTCAAAAATAATAGATTAGATCAAGCACTGAGACAAATGCAATCCATCTCAGATATAGGGGAGGGCTGCAAGAACATCCTGACAGAACTTATGTGATACGCAAATTATTGAAGGAATCTATGAACTTTCAGGCCTCCGATATATATGCTCATCAACATCAGAGGGAAGAACAGTTTTAGCATCAATTTCAAGGCTTTTCTAGCCTGGATAAATTTTGGAACAAGTATGAAACTTTTAAAACACTGCCTTTGTGGACTCCTTTCTGGGCAATTCCTATAAAAAACAACCTCTGTTTACAACTGTGAACATAATGTTCTGGAATGAAGGGGTTAATGTGGGGACATTCAATTTTGGTTGGAGCAAAAATGTAATGTACCAACGCCTCATAGTCTGGGCAACAAGCTCCCTGAACTGGTGGCCTTGAAGGAAGAGGGATGCCTGGATATTGTAGCAGTCACAGAAACATGGTACACAGAGAACCATGACTGGAGTGTTAACATACCAGGGTACACAACCTACAGGAGAGACATGGAAGGCAGAAGAGGGAGTAGCTCTCTATGTAAGGGAAGGGATAAAAGCAACTGAACAAAAGAGTAAACAGGGAGGAGAGGAGGCACTGTGGGTCACCTTAGAGACTGGAAATGGCACCACAATCTGCACAGGGGTTGTATATAGACCCCCATGTCAGGGGGAGGGAATGGACAAGGATATGATAGAAGGCATACTTAGGATGGCAGACAAAGGGGAGATACTGTTGATGGGGGACCTTAACATACCAGATGTTAACTGGAGCACCTCTGCGGCAGCCACATCCAAAAGCAGGGCCATTCTTGATGCCCTAAAGGTGGCATGCCTCAAACAGCTAGTTTTGGAACCCACTCATGAGGGAGCAATCTTAGACCTCATACTCTCAAATGGGGACAGTGAGAGGATCTCAGATCTACAAGTGGGTAGACATTTGGGAACAAGTGACCACCAAACAGTGTGGTTCACAATAAACTCTGCTATAGAGTCAAGCCATACAAAAGTGAGGGTTCTGGACTTCAGGAGGGCTGACTTTGGCAAGATGGGAGAGTGCCTTAGAAAAGCACTAGCAAACAGGCTAGAAGGAGAGGTGGAGCAACAATGGGCAAATATCAAAACTGCCATCACAGAGGCAACAAGCCTTTGTGTGAAGCAAATAAACAAATCAAAATGAAAGAAAAAGCCTCTATGGTTCTAAAAAAGAGGTGGCGGTGAAGGTTAGGGAGAAAAAGATAGCATTTAGGAAATATAAGGAAACACAGAAGGAGCAGGACAGAGAACTGTACCAGTTAAGGCAGAAGAAAGCAGGGATGATAGTCAGAATAGCAAAGGCACAAACTGAGGAAAAGATAGCTAACTCGGTTAAGAAGGGGGATAAAACATTTTATAGGTATATCAGGGAGCGTAGAACGACAAAGGGAGGGATAGTGAGGCTGAATAGAATGGATGGTGGGTGGGCAGAGAGTGACAGTGATAAGGCAGGGATACTGAATTAATACTTCTGTTCATGGGGCCAGATGGAATTCACCCCAGAATTCTAAAAGAATTAAGCAGAGAACTAGTGACACCACTGACTACGCTTTTTTAACAAATCATGGGAGGATGGTGTGGTACCTAAGGACTAGAAGAAGGCAGATGTGATTCCCCTTCACAAAAGTGGGACCAAGACGGAAGCAGAAACTACAGACCTGTCACTTGACCCTGTGTTAGGGAAAGTGATGGAACCACTTATGAAGGAAAGAATTATTGAGTACCTAGAGGCCAGTGGGGCACAGGACCCAAGGCAGCATGGGTTCACATGGGGGAAGGTCATGTCAGATGAATCTAATTGATTTCTTTGTCTGGGTGACCAAAGTAGTAGACAAGGGAGGGGCTGTGGACATGGCCTACCTAGACTTTAGCAAGGCATTTGACACAGTCCCACACAAAAGAATAGTAGTCAAATTAACCAGCCTGGGAGTGGGTCCCAAGGTGGTAGCCTGGGTAAAACATTGGTTGAACAACAGGACACAGAAGGTAATTGTAAATGGAGTCCACTCTGAAGAAAGAGGAGTTACTAGTGGGGTACCGCAGGGTTCAGTACTGGATCCAGTCCTTTTTAGTGTCTTTATAAGTGACATTGCAGAGGGACTGGAAGGAAAAGTATGCCTCTTTGCAGATGACACAAAGATCTGCAACACGGTTGATACACAAGGAAGCATGGAAAGGATGAGAAGGGACTTGGCAAGTTTGGAGGAATGGTCAGAAGTATGACAGCTTGGATTAAATGCAAAGAAATGCAAAGTAATGCACCTGGGAAACAAAAACCAAGGGGAAGATTACACAATGGGGGGGGTAGTAACAACAACAAAAATGGAAAGATACCTGGGGGAAATCATATCAGATGACCTTAAGGTTGGCAAGCAAAGTGAGAAGGCAGTAGGGAGGGCTGGGGGGATACTGGGATGTATAGGGAGAGGTATCACCAGCAGAAAATAGGAAGTTGTTATCCCCCTGTACAGACAATTGGTGAGACCCCATCTAGAGTACTGCGTCCAGTTCTGGAGACCCCATCTCCGCAAGGACATAGACAGGATGGAGGCAGTTCAGAGGAGGGCAACTAAAATGGTGCAGGGTCTGCAAAAGAAGCCATACGAGGAGAGACTGTCTGCATGGGACAGACATAAGACAATTTTTGTGGGGGTTAGGAAGAAATAGGCTGTTGGTTATATAGGATCTGCAGCTTATCCTCTAGGTAGGGAAATGGGCAGACTAGGTGGGCCAAGTGGTCCTTGTCTGATGTCAAAGTCTATGTTTCTATGTTTCTACTAGGACCTCCTGAAGCAATAATCGATGCAGAGGGGATTTGGACAGGAAGCTGGAGATTTAAAGTAAAATTGAATATTATAGGGAACTAAGTAATACATAGCCCCAACAGTTCTTTCTTAGGGAAAGATGGAGGGGTATGTTTCTATCCTGGCCAGCCAAAAGCCTGCTACAAGTGTGGAAATAGGAGGCACCTTAGTAGCTCTTGCAATAAAATTAAATGTGTTTTCTGTGGTGACTTTGATAGTGACAGTTCAGTCGGTAGAAATGTCTTTAAATGTAATTTATGTGAGGAACAGAGACACTTACCATCAGTGCCGTTGGGCCAGCTAAATTAGGCAAGGAGGCCCAAACCAAAAAAAAATGGACAGCCAGGTGCAAGAACGATTTAGTGACAACAATAGGGAAACACCAAACACAGGGACAACACATTCTGATCAGGCACAACCCACAAGAAAAAACACAGGTACTACAGAGCAGGACAGTACACCTATTATTGAAGAGAAACAAGGCCAAGATCAGGGAGAAACTCCTAGCACTTCATAAGAAGGACAAGGGATGGACACTATCCTCCCCCTTCACATCTGATTTCCTAATCCCCCACCCTAAGAGAGTAACTAGAGCAGCAAGTAAGCAAAAAGGCTTCTCCAGTACAATCCCCACACAAAACACTTTCCAGGCCCCACAAGACATACAGGGAGGCTCAGAATCCAATATATCATCCAGGTCTGAAGTTATTTCAGAAATGGAATGTGAGGAAGACATAGGGGTGGAGGTAATGAAACAAAGGGAAAAAAAGGGTGAGAAAAAGGAAAAAGATCAACATAAACATTAAAAGCAGAAGGAATGGCATCCCTACATCTAATCTCTTTAAACACCTGCAGTATAAAAAATTATAAAAGGATAGCATGTTAACGTACTGCAGAAAGCAGATACTCTTTTTTTTGCAGAAAACTAGATTTAATTACTGTAAGTTATAGCACAAGCTAAAAAGAGCTGGATGTGGGTTCCTTCGTTTTGATCATATGGACCTGATGCTGTGGATGGGCTAGGAATCCTATTTAAGCAAACACATTTACAGATCTAAAGACTTATAGACATTGTACCTGGGAGGCTCTGTTAATAGATTGCACATATAAAGGTTTCTTACTGCATGTAATAAACACTACGTACTCCCAAGTTAAAACATCAAGAATGGATCTGTTCAATCACATAAAACCCTACTTATTTACAACTAGACATATTATATGGGGGTGATATGAATTGTAGTTTAGACCTGAAGATTAAGGATAATGTTCAAAAGAAGGTATACTGTGACTCACATGCCCTCCACAATACATTAAGGGTGACCAATCTGAAAGATGCTTACAGAGAGTTACATAAAGGTGCAGGGTCTACCTATAAAATAAGTACCTTTTCATGCCATATAGATTTATTTTCTGTCTAAATTTCTAGTTCCTAGAAGATTCCAGCTTTTACAGTGAATTTTCAGACTATTTGGTGTTATCGTGTAATGTGTGTTTAAAAATGCTCCTCTAGGTTTCCTGTGGTTACTTAAAGAGAAGCTGAACTCCTTTCTTTTTAGAACACCTCAAAATAAAAAATTAACTGCTCAAGCTTTTAGAAATCAGGAAATCAGTGGCCGAAATGAACAGTGATTGGAATAATTGGTGGGAAGATACAAAAATTGAAATAAAAAATGTCTTTATAAAATTGTGGAAAGACAAAAGTAACAAAGATTGATTTCACTATTTAGAATACAGAAATCAATTTCATAGATTTATGTCCCTACCTAATACCTCAGACTGTAGGTAAAAAGAGCAAATTGACAACATTAAAAGTAAAATGAAACAGCATCAATACCATTGGGATGTTTCCTACAAACTGAAATAAAGTTTGGCAGAGAAAAACAACTTATGCTGACCCATACTCTGCATGTAAACAAAGATAGAAAAAAATTAATGGAAGGCCTATATGATGATTCGTGCAACCTAAAAATACTGATGTAGAGACATTGGAAATAATACAGCAGTCCTTGGCCAAATCCTTTGGCTCCAAATTTATTCCCAAAGTATGATGGGAAGATTTTGTAAACTCCACCCCCACATTGTCAATTGATTTAGTTAAAGAACTGGAGGGCCCCATAATTAGGGAAAGTCACAACTGCAATTTCAAATTTAAAACTCAGAGTTTCCCAGGTGAGGATGGCCTCACAAATGAATTCTACAAAAGTTTAAAAGATGATTTCAGTGCAATTCTACCAAATGTATAAGACAAAATGTTATTCGATGGAATTTCTTCAAACTGTTTGCGGCAGCTATAATTATCTTTTACATAAGAAGGGAATAAACATAATTTAAGTATTTGAAGACCTATTAGTCTCCTCAACACTGATTACAAAATCCTTTCTACTATACTTTGTGAAAGGCTTCAAAACATTGCATCTACAGTTATTCACCCAGCACAAACCTGCTCAGTTCCTCACAGAAATAATCAGCAAAATCTGGCATTACTGATAGATATGTGTGAATCTGAAAAACAGAAAAAAACTAATTGGGTTTTTGCTAGCTTTGGATTAAACTAAAGCTTTCGATAAAGAATTGCATGAGTTTTTAGTCCAAGTGTTAGGGAAATATGGATTTCCTGAAAACTTTATTCTCTGGATTAAAGCATTATATACCAATGCAGTGGTTCATTCAACAGTAAATGGTTGAATGGGAAATGGGATTCATTTAAAAGGAAGGGGGGTGAAACAGGGATGCCCAATCAGGCCACTATTGTACACCTTTGTACTGGATCCAGTAATCAGGGCTATACATCATGATAGAACTATACTTGGAATTACACCATCTGTAACTATAACTTCCCAGAAGATAAGTGTTTATGCTGATGACATATGCTTAATGGTACAAACCAAATAATCTGGAATGAGAGCCATACACACCCTAGAACAGTATGCTAAACTCACAGGGGCAGTGGTGAATTACAACAAAAGTCTTGGTTTATGTTTGTGAGAGGAATCTTCAGAGACAAACATAGAAAAAATCAAAATCTGAAATACAACAATTAAAATTTTAGGATTACACTTTCGTAATGAAGACCTCACCCATTTAAATTGGGAAGAACAACTCCAAATAGGGGAACACAAAGTACAACAATGGAAAACGTGGACTTTTTCAAAAAAGAAACAAGCAAAGATTTGAAAAATGTTTACTCCCTACCTTTTAATATATCAGCCATATCTTTCCTACCCCAGTGACTTTGGAAATAAGAATTTTAAGCTGTTTCTTTCAGATGGTATGGGAAGCAGAATGAACCCTAATAAGAGGATTTCACCTATCTAAAAATAAAGCAGTGAGATTAGGAAAGATTCATCCTCTGGTATTTTATCATTCCTTTTTATAGTATCCTCTCTTAAGAGCAATACAGAAATACTCCACACCCTTGGGACCAGTGGACGCAAAATATGTTTCAACCTTTTTTTAGAAACTAGGGGGAGGAGGTTCCAAAAATCACCCCAACCCTACAGATCCCAGACTTTACTATTCCAATAATGAAAAAACTAAAACTATGGAAAATAAGTAAGGGTAAGGTACAAGATTTAAACAGAAAGTCATTATACATGGAAATAATGGAAAACAACTTTACAGTACAAGTAGATTTTCCAAAATGTATATCTTCTAAATTAAATCTAGCTTTAAAAATGTTAACTGATAAGAGAATTCCAGTTGCAATGTGAGCTGTTCAATGGCTTATTTGCCATTGCAAATTAGGAGTTAAAGGAAATCTGAAATATAAGCCCATCTTGGAAAGACAATGTATGGGAACAGAGGAAACCTTAGAGCACTTTTTCTTAAAATGCAGATTTTCCAAACAATTCTGGACAGACCTGGCCACTAGATGGCACCGGAGTCCAATACAACATATAACATATGAATGTTTGGTGTTAGGAGATTACACCATGAGAAAGGACTGCTGTGTGACTGGACTTCTCTGCTGGGACTAAAGAAGTGGAACTCTTGTACTTGGACCTTTAATTTAGGGTAAAAAAAACTAACAAACAAAACAAATAAAAAGTGTGTGTTTGTCTGAGTTAACTGAACTGAATGGTTATCTGAACAGTTATCTAGGTGTAAATCTCAGGTGATTGAAAGGACTTGATAGCTGTGAGGTTTAAATTACTTGTAGACAGATCTAGTAAGTAGGGGGAGTGGCTTAGCTAGAAGGAAGCTACATTTAAAGACTGCCTTAGAAAGATTCTGCTAGTAGCTTGGCAGAAGACACCAGGAGAAAAGACTACTGTGTGACTGGACTTCTCTACTGGGACTATATTGCCCTCTTTCCTTCCCACCCAAAGCTAGTTCTACTTTTATAGGCACAGGATTTGACTGACAATAGGAACTTCCTATTTGGGAGCAGGAAGAGAGTGACCACAAAGCCACCAAAGACCCACCATCCTAGAAGGGCAAGAGTAGCTCTCCAGCCCTCTCTAGCTGCTGGAGGTCTGCCTCTGAGCAAGTAAGGGGTCTACTGAGAAATATAGGACATTCTTGTCTCAGAACAGGACAATCAGGAGCTTAAAGAGCACACAGGCAGAAAGTAAGGAGAGAGAGAAAAAAAACAGAGGAAAGAGTAAGGATTGCAAACAGTTAAGGGGCCAGAAATAAGACATGATGGGAGTGGTGCAGTGCAGTGGCTGTGGAGCAGCAGTCTTCCGGGAGGCATTCTGGAGGATGCGGTGTTGTCCCACCTGCAGGCACCTCTCTGGGCTGAGAGAGGAGGTTGCTCATCTCCAGGCTGAGTTGGCTAGGATTTCTGGGACCTCCTCTTCCATCCAGGGACCACCAGTGCCACTGCCGTTGCCTCAGAGGTCGCCAAAAAGAGGAGCAGTTGGACCATAGTGGGCTCAGGGATGGTGAGGGTGGTGGAACAAAGGTGCATCCCTCCAGTTGTACCTCTCCACAATTCCTATGCCATTCTGGCAAAGTGTGGTTCCTCTATGGAGGCACCCACAGTGGAGACCAAGGAGGATGCTGGGAACCTCCACAAAGGAGACCCACAGGAGGGTGGCAGGGGACCCTGCAGGGGAAGGAAACAACTCCTGGTGGGGGACTCCATTGTTAGTAAGGTAGAACTGGGGAAGGAAGGGGAGAGGGAGGTAAGGTGCCTGCCTGGTGCCATGGCTTGGAGGGACAGGGAGCGAATCCTCAGGATTGCCAGAGCAGCTGCACAGGGGAGGGAGCTGGATGTCATTATCCACCTAGGGACAAATGACCTGGCTAAGAAATGGATTAGAGAAGTGCAGGAAGAGTTTGTGGAATTGGGGAGGGGCCTTAGACAAGTAGCACGCACAGTAACCTTCTCGGAGGTGCTGCCCATCTATGGTGTAGGAGAGGCTAGGGTGTTCCACACCTTGGGATTCAATCAGTGGTTGAAAAACTGGTGTGGAGCTCAGGGATTTGACTTCATTGGGGACTGGGGGTCCACCTGGAGTGACGCAAGCCTATACTGGCATGATGGGTTGCATCTGTCCGGGAGGGAACCAGGATCCTAGGTGATAGGTTTAATGCTTCATTGGCAAGCATTTAAACTAGCCATGGGGAGAGGCACCGAAACACTGTGGAGATACTGTGGGTTAAGCTGGGAAAGGAAATGGGGACAGCCATCTGCACAGGTGTGGTCTATAGACCACCAGCCCAGGAGGAAGAAATAGATAGAGAGCTGATGCTAGCCATCCAAAGGATGGCAGACAAGGTTGAGGTAGTACTGGTTGGAGACTTCAATATCCCAGGCGTGGACTGGAGCATCCCAGCAGCAGCATCAACTAGGAGCAGATTTATCCTGGACTTCCTTCAGGGTGCCTTCCTCAAGCAACTGGTCATGGAACCAACTCGGCAGAAGGCAATACTGGACCTTGTGCTCACAAACAGGGAAAGTGTGATGGGGGTAACAGTGGGGAAGCATCTGGGAAACAGTGACCACCAATCATTGTGGTTTGAAATCACAGAAAGAGCAGAACCAAACCACACAAAACACGATCCTGGATTTTAGGGGGCAGACTTTGGGAAAATGGGAGATACTTGAAAGAGGCATTAAGGGAATGGGACAGGAATCAGGGGTTGAGGAACAGTGGGCAGTATTTAAAATGGGGATTACAAGAACAACAGAATTATGCATTAAGCAGGTTAGCAAGAGGAAAAGGAAGAGGAGACCATTATGGTTTTCCAAAGAGGTAGCAAAGAAAGTGAAAGCCAAAAGATTGCATTCAGGCAATACAAAAGACACAGGCAGAAGGGATAGGGAGAAGTACCAGGATAAGCAAAGGGAGGCAGGGAGGTCAGTAAGGAAGCCAAAGCTCAGACAGAAGAACACATTGCAAAATCAGTGGGTAGAGGGACAAAACCTTTACAGGTACATAAGTGAAAAAAGAAAAGACAAAGGGAGGGATAGTGAGACTGAAGGGGGAGGATGGGGCCGCATGGAGGATGACAACAGTAAAGCTGACATATTGAACAGGTATTTCTGCTCAGTCTTTACTGAGGAAGAGGAGGGTAATGGGTCTGAAGGGAGTACAAGGGGTGAGAATGGTGCAGAAATGGACACAAGTCCCTTTACACGAGAAAGGGTCCTGAAGGAACTGGAAGTAATAAGAGTTGATAAAGCAATGGGGCCAGATGGGGTGCACCCCAGGGTCCTTAAAGAACTAAGAGAGGTGGTGGCTGAACCTCTGGCTATCCTGTTTAGCCAATCACTGGAAACAGGGGAGGTACCCAAAGACTGGAGGACAGCATATGTAGTCCCCTTATACAAAAGTGGGAACAAAGAGGAAGCAGGGAACTACAGACCAGTCAGCCTCACCTTGGTAGTGGGGAAGATCATGGAAGCACTACTGAAGGAGAGATTGGTGGAACATCTGGTTGTCAATGGACTACAGGACCCAAGGCAGCATGGTTTCACCAGGGGGAGGTCATGTCAGACCAAACTTGTTGAATTTTTTGACTGGGTGACTAGGGAGGTGGATCAGGGGAGGGCAGTGGACATGGCCTATCTGGACTTCAGCAAGGCCTTTGACACTGTGCCACACAGAAGATTAACACAAACTGGGGAATATGGTGTGGGCAGGACAGTAGTGTGGTGGTTAGGTAACTGGCTGGGTGGCAGGACACAGAGGTGGTGGTAAATGGCTGTCACTCCACAGAGGGAAGAGTGACCGGTGGGGTACCACAGGGATCAGTGCTGGGACTGGTCCTATTCAACATCTTCATCAGTGACATTGCGCAGGACCTAGAAGGCAGAATTTCACTGTTCGCTGATGACATAAAGCTCTGTAACAGATTAGACACACCAGAGGGTGTAGACAGAATGAGAAGTGACCTGCAGAAACTTGAAGAATGGTCAGGGGTTTGGCAGTTGAAATCCAATGCAAAGAAGTGCAAGATAATGCATATGGGGCTCAAAACCCTGGCACAATATATCAGTTGAGGGTGAGGATATAGCATACCAAGCAGGAAAGGGATCTTGGGGTTGTCATCTCTGATGACCTCAAGGTTGAGAAACAGTGTGACAAGGCAGCAGGTAAAGCAAATAGGATGCTGGGTTGTATAGGCAGGGGCATCACCAGCAGGAAAAGGGAGGTCATAATTCCGCTATACAAGACACTAGTGAGGCTCCACCTGGAGTACAGTGTACAGTTCTGGAGACCATACCTACATAAGGACATAGACAGGGTAGAGAAGGTTCAGAGGAGGGCAACAAAGATGGTGCATGGATTGCATCACAAGTCCTATGAAGACAGGTTGAAGGAACTGAACATGTACTCCCTGGAGGAGAGGAGAGAGAGAGAGGGGTATGATAGAGACATACAAGTATCTGACAGGGAGGAACAGGGTGCAGGAATACACTATTTTTAAGTGAAAAAGATGTTCCAGGACTAGAGGGCATGGGATGAAGTTGGAGGAGGACGATTCAGAGGAAACATGAGAAAGAATTTCTTCACAGAGCAGGTGGTGAACAAGTGGAACACCCTGCCAGAAGAAGTGGTGGGGGCTGAAACAATCACGGGATTTAAGAATGCATGGGATAGACATAAAGGAATTCTGGAGGTCAGGGGTAAGGGGCAACAGACTTCTAGGAAAACAAACTGAACTTACAAGCTCAAATGGGCAGACTGGGTGGGCCATAGACCCTTATCTGCCGACACTGTCTATGTAAAGGAGCAGGGAAATCTAGCCCCCAAAAAATTATGGTAGTAAGGCGGTAAACACCAACATAGAAGTGTTGATAGGGAGAAGGGCAGGGTAAATGGAGAAAGTGACAAAGGCAAGGACAGGGATTGGGGAAAAGGAGTAAGGCCATCAGGAAATGGAGGGCAATGAGTACCAATGCCCATAGTCTGGGCAACAAGCTCCCTGAGCTGGTGGCGTTGATGGAAGAGGAATGCCTGAATATTGTAGCAGTCACATAAATATGGTACAGAGAACCATGACTGGGATGTTAACATACCAGGGTACATAACTTACAGAAGAGACAGGCAGGGGAGAAGAGGGGGAGGAGTAGCTCTCTATGTAAAGGAAGGGATAAAAGCAACTGAACAAAAGAGTAAACGGGAAGGAGAGGAGGCACTGTGGGTCACCTTGGAGACTGGAAAGGGCACCACAATCTGCACATGGGTTGTGTACAGACCCCCATGTCAGGGGGAGGGAATGGACAAGGATATGATAGAAGGCATTCTTAGAATGGCAGTGAAAGGGGGGATACTGTTGATGGGAGACCTGAATATGCCAGATGTTAACTGGAGCACATTTGCTGCAGCCACATCCAAGAGCAGGACCATTCTTGATGCCCTACAGGTGGCAGGCCTCAGACAGCTTGTTTCGGAACCCACTCATGAGGGAGCAATCTTAGACCTCATACTCTCAAATGGGGACAGTGACAGGATCTCAGATCTAGAAGTGGGTTGACATCTGGGAACAAGTGACCATCAAGCAGTGTGGTTCATGTTAAACTCAGCTACAGGGTCAAGCCATACAAAAGTGAGGGCACTGGACTTCAGAAGGCTGACTTTGGCAAGATGGGAGAGTGCCTCAGAAAAGCACTAGCAAACAGGCTAGACGGAGGTATGGAGCAACAATGGGGAATCATCAAAACTACCATCACAGAGGCAGCAAGCCTTTATGAAGCAAATAAACAAATCAAAATGAAAGAAAAAGCCACTATGGTTCTAAAAAGAGGTGGCTGTGAAAGTCAGGAAGAAAAAGATAGCATTCCGGAAGTATAAGGAAACACAGAAGGAGCAGGACAGAGAGCTTTACCAGTTAAGGCAGAAGGAAGCAGGGAGGAAGTCAGAATAGCAAAGGCCCAAACTGAGGAAAAGATAGCCAACTCAGTTAGAACAGGGATAAAACCTTTTATAGGTACATCAGCGGCGTGAAAAGACAAAAGGAGGGATAGTGAGGCTGAATAGAATGAACGTGGGTGGGCAGAGGGACAGTGAAAAGCAGGGATATTGAATGAATATTTCTGCTCAGTATTCAAAAGAGGAGGGAAGTGCCTAATCCAATTAACAGAAGCACTCTTGATAGGGGGTCGATCCTAGTCCTTTCACATAAGAAAGGGTTCTGCAAGAACTCCTAAAACTGAAGGTGGACAAAGCAATAGGGCCTGATGGAATTCACCCCAGAATTCTAAAAGAATTAAGGGGGAAACTAGTGAAACCACTGGCTTCTCTTTTTAACAAATCATGGGAGGATGGTGTGGAACCCAAGGACTGGAGGAAGGCAGATGTGATTCCCCTTCACAAAAGTGGGACCAAGACAGAGGCAGGAAACTACAGACCTGTCAGTTTGACCTCTGTGGTAGGGAAAGTGCTAGAGTCACTTCTGAAGGAAAAATAGTTGAGAACCTAGAGGCCAGTGGGCACAGGACCCAAGGCAGCATGGGTTCACAGTGGGAAGGTCATGTCAGATGAATCTAATAGATTTCTTTGTCTGGGTGACCAAGTAGTAGACCAGGGAGGGCTGTGGACATGGCCTACCTAGACTTTTAGCAAGGCATTTGACACAGTCCCACACAAAGATTAATAGTCAAATTAACCAGCCTGGGAATGGGTCCCAGGGTGGTAGCCTAGGTAAAACACTGGCAGGACAACAGGACACAGAATGTAATTGTAAATGGAGTCCACTCTGAAGAAAGAGGGGTTACTAGTGGGGTACCTCAGGGTTCAGTATTGGGTCCAGTCTTTTTTAATGTTTTCATAGGTGACATTGCAGAGAGACTGAAAGGAAAAGTATGCCTCTTTGCAGATGACACAAAGATCTGCAACAGGGTTGATGCACAAGGAGGCGTGGAAAGGATGAGAAGGAACTTGGCAAGGTTGGAGGAATGGTCAGAAGTATGGTAGCTAGGATTCAATGCAAAGAAGTGCAAAATAATGCACCTGGGAGACAAGAACCCAGGGGAAGAATACACAATGGGGGTAGTAACAACAACAAAAAAGGAAAGGGACCTGGGGGTAATCATATCAGATGACCTTAAGGTTAGCAAGCAATGTGAGAAGGCAGTAGGGAGGGCTGGGGGTATACTGGGATGCATAGGGAGAGGCATTAGCAGCAGAAAACAGGAAGTTGTTATCCCTCTGTACAGACAATTGGTGAGACCCCATCTGGAGTACTGTGTCCAGTTCTGGAGACCCCATCTCCGCAAGGACATAGACAGGATAGAGGCAGTCCAGAGGAGGGCAACTAAAATGGTGCAGGGTCTGCAAGAGAAGCCATATGAGGAGAGACTAAAGGAGCTTAATATGTATACCCTTGAGGAAAGAAGGGAGAGGGGGGACATGATAGAAACTTTTAAGTACCTCAGTGGAATCAACAAAGTCCAAGAGGGCAGCATCTTTCTGAAAAAGAGACATGCAAGAACAAGGGGACACAATTTAAAGATAGAGGGTGGGCGGTCTAGGGCAATGTGAGGAAGTATTATTTCACAGAGAGGGTTGTGGATGCATGGAACAGCCTTCCTGAGGAGGTTGTGGGGTCTAAAACTGTGGGAGAATTCAAGAATGCATGGGACAGACATAAGGCAGTTCTTGTAGGGGGTAGGAAGAAATAGGCTGTTGGCTAACTAGGATCTGCAGCCTATCCTGTAGGTAGGGAAATGGGCAGACTAGATGGGCCAAGCGGTCCTTATCTGCCGTCAAAGTCTATGTTACTATGTTTCTATATCACCCTAGTACACTTAATGTAATATTTGCATGCATCAAGTATTATATGTGGCAAGTCAGGTGCCAATATTCCCTGCAGTTTGTCAATACAACAAATGTATTATTAATAAAACAAATAGAATCTGCTATACTTCAACAGAAAACAAAGGAAAGAGTGAAACTTGACAGAAGGTAGATTCATCTATATTCGAACAATATTCTTGGATTTCATAAATTTATGTTAATTTAACATGAAAGAATGTATGTAACAAGGAAAGTTTTGTCAGATATACAGATGGTTTGAAATGTGAAAACATGTCAAGTAATGCTTTAGGTAGTGGGGTTTTTCTTTGTATAAATTAGATTTTTTTGTTATTACTTTCTGTCATAAATTATGGTAATGTAAATAAATCCAGTATGATTACAAAGGGTTTTTGGATGCTATTTCAGGAAATAGGGAAAAAAGAGTAAATAAGAGAAAGAAAATTGTATGAATTTGTTTGATATTTGGATCTGATGTTATGTTTTTCACAATAAAAAATGTCCCTATTCTTTTGAGAAGTGCAATGGGATCTTTAACATTGACCTGAACAACCACCAGAACAGGCAGATGGGACCTCAGTTTAACGACTTATCTGAAAGATGGCACCTCAAGAGTGCAGCACCACATCATGCTGCACTACAGTGTCAGTACTGGAATTTATCCCAAGTGCCTGCTGTGGGGAATGAACCCATAGCCTTTTGATCTTCTGGCCTCTGGCCTTCTGATCTTCCGACAATGGCTTAGGTTTGTTCAGAGACGTGAGATCCTCATCTTTCAAGAGACTTGGGCCTCAACAGCACACATTAATGGCTATGCTTCTCACTATATACAGTACCTGCCATTAAAGTAAAATACTATGGTAGACCTAAGGGGGCCTTATCACTTTTGCTAAAATTAGAGAGGGATTAATGGTTTTAGAAAACCTGACTCCAAACCAGGAATTCCTCCTTTCAGTCATTAGATGGGATTCCTTAGTTTTGTTGATTTTAAATGTTTATATCCCTCCTCACGTTCATGTAAACCCATTATATGATATATGGTCTAAACTGACGGGTGAAATAGATTCTTTGGGCAGGATTCACAAAAAGCAACTCAGGATGCAAAGCAACTTGCATCGCAAAAATGGTGCAAGTAGCACTTGCGTCATGAGCCGAGTCATGTTGGGATTCAGAAAGGCAGCCTGCGACATGCTGCAGGCTGCCTGCACCCAAGTGGACCAATGTGCCATAAACTCCCATGCGGCATGGTGTAAGGGGGGTTATGGCAGCAGTTGCACCCTATTCAGGAAGGGTGGCTGCAAAGTCCCCAAATTGGGATTCAGAAAGAACCCCTGGTGGACATCCATCAAAGAACACTTGCACCTGCTACAGGGTGGCATAAGTGGTCTTTGCCATCCATCAGGGGTTGCCAATGTCAGCCAGTGCTGCACAATGAATAACCCTCATGGGCTATACCCCCAATGTCTGTCCCCTAGTCCCATATGATACCCCCCCAACATGCCCAGGTTCCACCACTAGTAATGTACAAGCCCATCAGTGTAGGCTATGCCTCCCCAGACCTCAGTAGCACTGCTGTAAAAGCCCTCATGGGCTATCGGAACACCCCCTCCCCAGACCTAATGCTATTCCCTGCACCTAAAACCAAAATTCCATCCATTGAAGCGGTCTAAACTGTCACGCAATGTCCCATAGATCCCTGGTGCTCCAGTGGCCCCGCACCCCCCACCCAGCAGTTGCAGCCCACCACGCCCCCCCACCCATAACCCACTGGTGACTGTCACAGCCACCACTCACCATGGCCAGCTGCCAACAGAACATTCATAAATTATATACAATTAATACGCATCTGAGAATGACAGATGCTGTCATTCTCTGAGTGCGTATATTAACTGTATGCACTCTACACAATGCTCTGTTGGTGGCAGGCCATGGTGGTGATTGGTGGGCTGTGCCAGTCACCAGCAGAGTATGGGTGAGGGGGGCGTGGTGGGCTGCAACTGTTGGGTTGGGGGCTGGGAGGCCACTGGAGCACCAGGGATCTATGGGACATTGCGGGGACAGTTTAGTACTGTTTCAATGGATGGCATTTTGGGTTCAGGGTGCAGGGAATGGCACTGGGGCTGGTGAGGGGGGTGTTCCAATAGCCCAAGAGGGCTTTTACAGCAGTACTATTGAGGTCAGGGGGGCCATAGCCTACACTGGTGGGCTTGTACATTACTAGCGGTGGAACCTTGGGCATGTGGGGTGGGCAGGACCACTGCCAGTCTCCTATATGTGGGCGCATCTGCTGCCCGCCCATCCAGCAGCTTGCTGCTTCCTTGGTTGCTGAGTCCTTTGATATGTGGATGACGCAAGCCATAGGACACAAGCTCCTGGACCCTGTCTGATACTGAATTGGGTGCAGGATCCAGGACACAGGGGCCATTGCCACATGCTGCCATTGTCACCGCCTGCAGCAATCCTTTGCGAATCCAGCCCTTCATCTTTGTTGTTTCAATTTGATACTGTCATGTTAGCAGGGGATTGTTACACTAGAATAGCGCAGTTTGAGAATTTGCCTATTTTGCAGGAACAGTTCTATGTGAGGAATTTAAGCCTGTCCTCTGGCAAAATATTGAATTAACAGGGAAAGCATTTTCAGGACTTTATCACAAGTAATAACTTATTGATTTTATATGGTAGGGACTATGGTGACCAAGAAGGTGCAAATACCTTTTTTCTCCTCAAGGGCAAAGTGTTGTTGACTTTGTCCTGTGTTCACCTCACAGTTGTGACCAATTTAAAAATCTGATGGTATCTATGAGACCTGAGAGTGATCATGCTGCAATTTTACCTACTGTTAATGTAACAGGTATGTCGCCCCAAGTGGCCAACTCAATTAAAACCTTAGCTACACTTGCCTTAACTAGCAAATCAAAATTGATTTTTAATACTAAAGCCAGGGATAGTGTTACAGATTTAGTTTACTCATCCTTGTTTTCAACTGTTTTTTTGCTTACATATGATAACTCTAATGCCCAATTTATCAGTAATCAGACTCCTGCTATAAGCAGATTAGTCAAAAATATATTCCCCAAATAACGGTAACTCAATTCCTAACACCTGGTTTGATGCGCAATGCACAATAAAAAAGCGTAAGTTAGGGATACTAGTTAGGAGTGTTAGGAAAAAACCCTCAGAAGCTAAATTTGCTCAGTTAGGAATCAGGTGAAGCCCTTCACTAGGCCATCTTGTGCCAGGGCAACTCTTTCAAACCGCCAGCCATGCCACTGCTTCCTGCTCACCAAGACCCAGGAATCAGGTGAAGCCCTTGACTGGGCCATCTTGTGGCCAGGGCATGACTTTCAAACCACCAGTCATGCCACCGCTTCCTGCTCTCCAAGACCCAGGAATCAGGTACGGATGTTGGCACACATGCTTGCTAACCCGATTGGTTTGTGGAGCACAGACCTTCCCTGCCACTGGCCAGACTACTCAGAGAGACAACTCTGATTGGTTGACTGCTCCCCAGAGCTAGGGGACTTCCCCACACCACCTGGGGAATTGCAGATTTTGGCCAGAGCTATACGGCTTTCAGCCTACCAATCGGCCCCTTTCCTAGTGACTTTTTTTAGAGATCTGACCATTTTAGAGATCTATAATTGCTCCTGGCCACCCACCCCAACCCTGGCCTCTATTAAATACACCCAAGCCCCTCCTCCCATCTGTCACTGGCCAGTCTTCCTCAGCCTGATACTTTCGTTTGCTCAAGTTTCACACCCTTGGGAGCCAACCTCCTTCTCCAACCTGCTCTTCTCCTCATATCTACCAGCTCCCTCCTTCAGTATGCAGTTGCTCTCTAAAATTGTGCTACTATTTACCCTGTCCCTGTGCTCCTTGGTCCCCATAGATAAAGGGACTCTCCCACCTGTATTAGAATCTCCCACCCTCACCGTCTCTATACTGCCCCTGCTGCACAATATAAGAGGGATATCCCATGACCCCAACAGACCCACCACTCTAAAGTTGCACCCCCAGCACCACAAATCCTTGCAGCCTTGCAGAATTCCAGTAGCTGACTCACTGATTGGCAACCTACTCGACTACACCCATCACATCAAAAAAGATGCTGAGTCCAAGTTCAAGAGCTCCACCAAGGTGACCAGGTCTTGCTTCCTAAGAAAGATCATTCTTCTAATGCTCCTACTATCTGGGAACATGCACCCAAACCCTGGCCCTACCTCCTCCAACTACACCTTCAGCCTGGGCCATCTTAAAATTGTCTTCCTGAATATAGGTAGCCTTCTCTCCAAACTGGCACAATTCCAGGCTTGGGTGGCACAAATTAAATCCAGTGTCATCTCACTAACTGAAACTTGGCTATCGCCAAAGATTCTGGATGAAACTATTGCCCCGGCCGAATATAACATGTTCCTGCAGGACTGAACGACAAAAAGAGGGGGTGGCTACCTGGTTTACCTCAGGTGTGACATCAAAGGCAAATACTGCCCAGTAGCTTTATACCAAGCAGTCACAAGTCCTAACAATAAACCTCAACATAGGCCAACAAAATAAGGCACTAGTGCTCTCCACTGTGTACCTGCCCCCTGTCTTGCAATCCACCAGCTTCCAATAATTCATCAGTAATCTTGAGCAGAACAAGCTAAACTGGGAACAAGTCATCTTAGGGGATTTCAACATTAATTGGCAGTCTCGGGATGCTTCCACAGCTATAGATCAAATAGCAGGCCTCTACCAAACCCAGATGGTTTCACAAGCCACCAGGCAAAACTATGGTACAGGCACCAGTTCTCTCATTGACGGGCTTCTCTCCTTCTGTCCAGAACACATCGCTAAGGTAACTGTCTTACCTGACTCCATCAGTGATCATTCCCTGGTTCTATTTACTTGGACAAACAAGTTCACCAAGTGCAGGCCTAAGACTGCCAGGAGCAGATCCCTGAGAACTGGAAAACTGTATACCTTCAGACATTACCTAAAGGAGGTTGACTGGTCCCCACTGGATAGTGAAAAAGATGGGAACCAAGCCCTTGACTACTTCTGTAGAGTCTTCACTAAAGTCTGTGACATCTTTGTCCCAAACAAAACAAAGAAAGTCAGAGGAATCACTAATCCCAGGCAATCAGGCCCTCTAACTGAGCACATACACCTCAGGGACCACCTGTGGCATAGGGCCAAAGCAACTGGGAAGCTGGCATCCTAGCTTAAAAGACAGCCAGGAATACCTGCATGAAACTCATTCATCTTGCAAAAGCTGCATACTACAACAAGCTACTAGGCAGGACATAGGGCCGCTGAAGGAAGTTTTGGGACTCAGTTGAAAGTACTCATGGGAAGAGCACTGAGCACCCCTGAACCTCATAGAAACCACCTCTGGTACCCTGCAAGACCCAAAGGATATAGCAAACACCTTTAATGTAGCATTCATGGACCTAAGCAGTGTGCTGTCATTTGACTATCTGAATCATACCCCAGCCGGCCTGCAACACAACCTGAACTCTGCCTCCCTACCTTCTAATGACTCCCCTCCTTTCTATTTCAGGCAGATTTCTATGACAGGGGCTATCAAATATATGAAATGGGTCCTCGGTAAGACCAGGATGGGAAGTGACCAAACTGATATGAAGTTGGTCGCCTTACCTTAAAAGAACTAGCGCACCACTCACTCACTCACTAAGGTCTTCAACACCTCCCTGATAACAGGAATCTTCTCTGTCAGGAGGAAGGCAGCACTATTACACTAGTTTTTAAATCTGGGGATAGAACTAACCTGGCAAACTTCTAGCCTATCTCGATACTACCCCTTTCCAAAGCCCTTAAAATATTGGTCTCCAACAACTAACTGAGTACCTAGAAAAGTATAATCTTCTCTGCATGCAACAACACGGCTTCTGGCAAAACCACTCCACCTTCATCACACTAGTGAAATACACCATACAGCTCTATGCTTCCCTGGATAAAGAGATGGCAGTGGGGTCTATCTTTATAGACCTCACTAAGGCATTTGACACAGTCAATCACCAACTTCTTGTGCAAGGCCTCCTCTACACAGGTTTGTCAACTGACACTGTTGCCTTGTTTAACAGTTACTTGTCACATAGGACTCAATGTGTTAGGATCAGCAGTTCTATCTCTGAGCCTAGGGAGGTGAACCTTGGCATCTCACAAGGATCTATCCTAGATCCTCTCCTTTTCAGTCAAGTCATAAACACCTTGCCCACTGCCTGCCCTGCACATACTGTACTTTATGCAGATAATGCTATCACTTCCGTTCTGGCAAAGACTTGACTGCCATTAACTCTGAATTACAGGATAACTTCTGAGCACTGGAATCTTGGTTCTCCCATAATAAACTGCTGCTCAATTATAAAAAGACCAAGTGCATGCTATTCCACACACAAAAGAGCAAGATACGAGGGTCACCACTGAGAATACTTAGCAGCAAAGGAGAGACACTTGATCAAGTCGACACATTCAGATAACTAGGGATTCACCTGTATGACACCTTCAGCTTCTCCATTCACATTGAGCAACTAATAAAATCCACCAATATGAAACTTGGTATTCGCTATTGACACTGTACTTCCATGACACCGGATGCTTTTAAACTTGTCACATGCTGCTCAGTACTCTCCTCAGTGGACTACAGTCTCATCATCTATGGGGCTGGCTCTGACACAGAGCTGAGGAAGATCAAAACTCTTCTTAACAAGGCCTGCCAACTGGTCCTGGATGTGCACAAGCAGACATACTCCTGTGTCCTATACAAGGAAACTGGCTAGCTCCCCCTTCATCTCAGGTTCCAATACCAGGCCAGGCTACTAGCAAAAAAATCGTTACTGGGGCTCATGCCAAACTCTCTACTTGTCTGTCTTTGAAAGAGCACAACCCACATCAGCACAAGAAGTGCATCCAAGGGAGGATTGCCCATTCTCTTTAAGCTTAACTACCCTGGCCGAGAGATCCCTCTCCTTCTGTGGCCAAAGTGGTTCAATGACCTACATTCTGCCCTTGCTGAATCTTCCAGGCTCAGCCAGTTTAAATAGGGCTACAATATCTCCTTGCAAACAGATCCAACTGTCAATGTTACTGCTAGCCAATGGCAGCCAGCAACAGGTTCTGCTCCAGTCCTACATAACCCTTTCATATTCTCACCTCTACGTCTCCTTATCTTGCCCCTTGGACTGCCGCCTCCCTTATCTCCCCTCCCTGGCCTCCTCTCCTCCCCTTACCCTTACCCTCTGCAGACAGAGTCATGCCTAGCTTCATCTAACTTCCTTCAACTGACTGTGGGTTCCCCTGTCTCGGATACTTCTGATATCTTCTAAGCACTGTACCACACTCATGCAGTGTTGCTTTAAATGGTTATTCCACAAGTGTGGACTTGTGTTATTCACTTGCTGTCCTTTAATCCTGGTTTGTGATGTAACTGCACTTGTAACCCTGATGTTAATTGGTTTTCATTTGTATATACTGTCTATTACCTGTTATGTCATGTATTCTCTTCTGACTTGAGTTTTGTAAATGAGCCCATGGCTCAAAGGTATTAATCCTAATCTGAAAATAAATAAATACATAAATAAATAATTAAACAAAGCAGGCAAAAACTACAAAATATTTCTGACACAAAAAAGACTTGAGTACATCTTAAAGCTGTGGGATCATACGTATCAGTCTATAAATTCAAATGAAGCTAAGACATTTTAGATGCTGATTGCTAAGGGTACAAAATTATACTCCCCTTCCTTGTCCACTTATAGTCCTAAAGAAACATAGATTCTACATTACAAAACCCTCTTCAATAGAGAGTCTTCTCTCAAGTTAAATAACAGAATTCCTGCTTGGATACCAGCTGCAAGCTCTCATCCTTGGGTTATCACTTTATAAGATGTTGAGCAGGCCATAATTCACCTTACAAATGATAAGGTGCCTGGTCCAGACACAATACCCAGTGAGATTTATAAAGCCCATATGAATTGTTTTTCCCTTTTTTCATGAACTTCTTTAATGCATGTCTTAAGGAATGTTTTGCCCTCCTTCCTAGACCAAAAATATAATTATACTAATACACATAAAGGGCTCACTCCAACTCCCATCTAATTATTGACCTATTAGCTTGATAGATATTAGTGGTAAAATATTCTCTGTGATCCTATTGAGAAACTGCAAAACTGGATAGAAACCGTTTCTCTGTTATCACTATTTCAGGCAGGTTTTCATCATGGATTTTCTACTATTGACAGTATACTTATCTTAGCACATCTCATGGAAAATATAGACTGTATAGAAAGATTAAACGTTACACCCATTTCATAGATTTTTATGCAGCTTACAATTCTGTGGTTAGAAAAAAACTCTGGGATATTCTATTAAAAAGAGGTATCCCTCTTAACTTATTAAGTCCCATATATTTACCCCACATAAACACTACCACAGCAATAAGATTTAATAACAATGGAAGTCTTTCAGAGTACTTTAACACAACCTTGGGAGTAAAACAGGGATGTCTTTTAGACCCATTGCTTTTCAGTATTTACATTGACTCATTGCTTTACTTTGATACTTCTTTAGCTTTAGACTCCCCCAAAATTAAGAAGCATGCCATTCAAATACTGGCATATGCAGATGATTTGATTCTCTTTCTGCCTTCCACTGTTGCTCTTCAACATAAAATTAATTACCTGAAGACCAAGTGTGACTATTCAGAGTTAAAAATTAATCTTACAAAGACCAAAATCATGGTCTTTGGACCACAACACTCATGTACATCACCACCTAAGCTTTATTTACATAGGAACTTGATTGCGGTTGTCTCCTCTTATACATATTTAGGTGTTAAATTTACTTCAAATGGCCAATGGTCTTCTGACTGGAATGAATTGATATCCAAGGGTAGACTAGCTGCTAAATAAAGTTAAATGGTTGAGTAACAGTGGTTAACCACAATGTAATCACTTCAAGCAGTTGCCAGGACAACCAAGTAAACCTCGAGAGCACAGCTCGAGAGGTTTACAGTTGTCATGGTAACTGTGAGAGATGATTACACCTGTGGTTGACCACCATTACTCAGACATTGTATTTTATAGTGTATGGAAAAACTAGACACTGTGGAGAAAAACACACATTTTTTTTTCAATGTGCTTTTGTTCTCCTGCTTGGCTATGAATGCCTCCTGGTTTGAATGTTGAGCAACTGAAGTGCTGAAATTAGCCATTGCGATCTATACTGCAGCGGGTCTGTAATTGTCTGAATGGAATGTGTGTGTTTTGAATGACTGTCCAAGCAGCAGATCACTTTCCTTTCCACGGATTTTGACAGGTGGTGACATTCTATCCTGTAATCCCATTATTATAATATAGTTAAGCAAGGTTTACAGCATACTGATATCATAACAATGGGATTATCAGATTATAAACTGATTGAAAACAGGTGCTAATAGACGCTGTCCATATATTATAGCCTTATTGCACTTTAATTTTAAATATGGTGGGCACACAGTTGTGCCGGCATTAACAGCCGGAGAAGCCAAAATCAATCCTATCCTTTTATATGATGCAGAAACTTGGGGAACCAAACAAATACTTCTTTAGAGCTCCCTTTATCTATTTTTATAAGTCTCCCCTACAGGTACCCACATTCACAACTAATTCAATAGTTAGGGCTGAGTTGGGCAAACTCACGCTAGCCACACTAGTTGAATTCCATTTGACCTCTTACTGGCTTAAAATTATTAAAAACTCATTCAACCCTGTCCCTAAATTGTGTCATCAGGAGAAAATAAGATGGCTCAAACAAGGCTTTTCATCTTCCTGGTTAAAAGCACTTAGAACTGTAATCTCAAAGGCCACCTTATTTTATCTTTGGTTTGGTTTCCAGAAAGGGATTTCAATCTCTTCCTTACTTAAGGGCATACCTAAACAAAAACGTGCTGTAGATGCACAGTCTAAGCAAATTGAGAAAGTACTGGCTCAGAAACAAGCCCCTTGGTTTAGCATAAGCAAAACTGACTCTTCTTTGAAAGACTATTTAAATCTACCCCTGGCCCCTAATACTATGAAAGTCATTGCTTGGGCTAGATTAGGCTTTTTCTTCCAAATATGTCTATTTTAACAAACCACTCTCTGAAGGATCACATCAGGATTATTGCAGGTGCGACACAGGCTTCCAGGAAAACTTTATCACATTATAATACAATGCCCTCTAAATAATTCATCACGTGGTCAAACTATAAAAAGTTTTAATAAAATATGCTAATGTGGATTATGGTCCTTTATTCATTCTTCTACATCCCAGGACCAAAGATGACACTGAGTTAATCTCCAAATCTTGTGCCTATGTGATAAAGGTTAAAAGAAAATGCTCTTTTGCACCTTAGGTTTAATCTGTCATATCTGAATAAATTTTTGCTTCTTCATAACAGATAACACTGTATATTTACCTTCATATTTCTCTGCCTGTTTATGCATACAGCATGTAATATCTGCATTGCTTTGATTTTATTTTTGTAACTTATCTGTATTATTGTAACCAGGTAATGTAAAAGGTTCGGCTCCCCATACAGTGCACAAGGGAAATGCTAGACCTCACCCAACAACTAACACACATAAATCTGGCCAATGGAAAATCATGTACACAAATGCTCGCAGTCTGGGAAACAAGATTCCAGGCCTGCTGGCAATAATGACAGAGGCTAAAATGGACATAATTGCCATTAGCTAGACATGGTTTACCAGTAACCACACATGAGAGACTTCAGTACCTGGCAATGTACTGTTCAGAAGAGAGTGAGGTGCAAAAGGGGGTGGAGTGGCCCTTTATGTCAACAAAAATATCAAAGTTACAGATATTCAGAATACACATAAGGAGCCAGAAAAACTGTGGGTCACCCTGGAAACAGGAAATGGGACAGCAATATGAACTAGGGATGTCTACAGGCCTCCAGACCAGGGGGAAGACATAGACACATTACTGTTAAAAGATATACAAAACATGACAGCTAAAAGGGAGGTTCTGGTAATGGGAGGCTTCAACATGCCAGATACAGATTGGTCAATACCAGCAGGAATATCTACCAGAACTAGACACATGGTGGATTCCCTGCAGGGGAAGGGCCTCAAACAACTGGTACAACAACCCACAAGAGACAGGGCAATCCTAGATCTAGTACTGACTAACATGGAAAGGATCTCAAATCTCTAGGTAGAAGGTTACCTGGGGGCCAGTGACCATCATATGGTATGGTTCAATTTGGCCATTAGAACTAAATCATCCCATTCCAAGGCAAAAATATGGGACTTCAGAGGAGCTAACTTTGACTAGATGGCCAACAGAGTTAAGCTAACCCTGGCAAAAAGAAATACAGGTGAAGGGTACAGACAAAGTGGGCAAGCATTAAGGATGCAATACTTGAAGCAACATCCCATTGTGTTAGAGAGAAAAGGAAGTGCAAAAGAAGAATAAAACCACTTTGGTTCTCAAAAACAGTAGCAGAAAAGGTCAGCGCCAAAAAGCTGGCTTTCAGCAACTATAAGGGAATGCAGCAGGATGAAGATAGGGAGGCATACCAAACTTCCCTAAGGGAAGCAGAGAAAGCAGTAAGGCTGGCAAAGACCCAAACTGAGGAAACACTAGCACAAACAGTAAAAGAAGTTGACAAGACTTTCTATAGATACATTAATGAAAGGAGAAAGTCCGGAGCGGGTATTGCTAAGATCAAAGGGGATAAGGGGGCATGTGAGGAGGAGGACCATGTTAAAGCATCTATCCTTCTGCTCAGTATTTACTGATAAGAAGGTAGGACAGGGCCAACAGCTTAGCATCATGGACACAGGGGGGAGGGAGGTGTGCACTAGTCCCTTCACAAAAGAAAGGGTCCTACAAGAGCTCAATAAGCTCAGGGTGGGCAAGTCAATGGGACCTGATGGCATACATCCCAGGGTACTAAAGGAGCTAAGGGTTGAACTAGCAGAGCCATTATTAGTACTGTTTAGTGAATCTCTGAGCACAGGGGAGGTCCCAGAAGACTGGAGAAGGGCTCATGTGATCCTGCTCCACAAGAGTGGTAGCAGAGAGGAGGCAGGGAACTACAGACCAGTCAGTCTTACCTCAGTAGTTGGCAAGATTATGGAGGCACTCCTTAAGGAAAGGATAGTGCAACACCTGGAACTATAGGAGCACAGGATACAAGACAGCATGAGTTTACAACAGGAAGGTCCTGTAAAACTAATCTCATAGATTTCTTTGACTGGGTAACCAGAGTGGTGGACCATGGGGGAAGAGTTGATGTCACCTACCTTGACTTCAGCAAAGCTTTCGATACTGTTCCACATAAAAGATTGATTAATAAGCTGGGTAGGCTCGGGGCGGGTCAGAAATTGGTCAACTGGGAGGCAACCTGGTTGATGGGAAGGAAACAGAGAGTGGTGGTAAATGGTATATAGTCAGAAGAGATGCAAATCACAAGTGGGATACCTCAGGGATCAGTACTGGGGCCAGTCCTCTTCAACATCTTCATCAGTGACATTGCAGATGTACTGGAGGGTAAGTTTTGTCTGTTTGTAGATGACACCAAGATCTAGAACAGAGTAGATCATCCAGATGGGGTGGGCAGAATGAGAAGAGATCTGGATAAACTGGCAAAATGGTTAGAAGAGTGGCAACTGGGGTTTAACGCAAAGACGTGCAAAATCATGCACATAGGGAAGAGAAACCCTGAAGCCACCTATAGGTTGGGATGGGAGTTGCTGGCAGTCACTAGGGAAGAAAGAGACTTGGGCATCATCATCACAGATGACCTGAAATCATCCAAGCAGACCACTAAAACAGTTGGTAAGGCTAGGGGTATGTTGGGTTGTATTAGTAGGTGTATCATAATTCATAAGAGGGAAGTAATAATACCTCTTTACAAATCATGGGTTAGGTCCCATCTGGAGTACTGCATCTAGTACTGGAGGCTACACCTTCACAAGGACATTAACCAAATTGAGGCAGTCCAGAGAAGGGCAATCATAATGGTGCAGGGACTGCATCAGAAAACATATGAGGACAGATTAATTGAGCTCAATATGTATACCCTAGAGCAAAGGAGGGAGAGAGGTGCTATGATGGAAAGATTCAGACACCTTAAGGGCATTAACAAGGTGAAAGAGTCTAACATGTTTCAATATGAGAAAAATAGCAGGACAAGAGGACACAGCATGAGATTAGAGGGAGGCCAATTAAGGGGTAATATGAGGAAGTTCTTTTTCACAGAAAGGGTGGTGGATGCATGGAACGGCCTACCTCAGGAAGTGGTGGATATGAATACAGTGCGGGCTTCAAACAGGCATGGATAGGCATAAGGGGATTATAGATGAGTATGAATGGATAGTCCATTGACAGAGCAAAGGGCTGATGGCACATTCATAAGGTAGAAAAGAAATGGGCAGACTGGATGGGCCTTGCAGTCCTTATCTGCCGTCAGCTTCTATGTTTCTATATAATGCCCATCATTTTAATGCTTTGGAAGCACAATAAATGTTACTTGACTTGACATACCAAAAGTATGTCGCCTCTAAACTTATACAACTTGACAACATAACAATGCCAGCAGGGCCCTACAGCTCCTACCAGTTTTGCCTTAGTGTTTTCAAGGACAGTCTCAACCAGGTGATACCATCATTATTTAAATGCTGTGCTTAAAGGTACAAACCCCCTTTATAAATAAAATGTAAAATATATATCCAGCAAAAATAAGCCAAAAATAATGATGTTAACTATCACATCGAAAAATATTATATCTAATAATGCACATACAATATTTTAATCTTGTGATATCCAGCCACCAATCAGCAGTGTGAATTTCATAGATAACTTAAGTACATACATGGTGAAGACAAAGAACCTCTGTGTGCAAACACTGAGGCAAGGGTTACTCCTAATGACATTTGGCTGGGAAGCCAAGTTTCAAGAAAATACAAAATCACACATGCCCACACAATGCAAAGCATCATGGGCTGCATATGCAAATCACCACAGAATGTTATGCTAGTCCAACTTTGACAAATTGCATGGTGAAAGGCCTCCACAGTTTGCAGGGTGCCTTTGCAGGCGTGTGTTCAGCCTCATGGACTATGAACCCCAATACAATGATAGTCATTAATTATAGAAAACAGGCAAGTACATAGAAAGTCACAAGCATACCACACTTATTGGATACTCTATAATAACCAAATGAATGAATAAATTATATCAGTCTAGCATATAGATGTAGTGGATTACATAAAACACAAGGAATGAAATGTGGTTTAATGGAGTCAAAAGGGCAATAGGTGAACATCCCACTTGTCTGTCCCTCAGCTACTGAGGGTGAGCAATCCATTATCTCAAGGGATTAATATATCTTACACATATGAAGGTTTCGTGTTTGAGTCCCACCTATGATCCCTCACAGTTATGTTATACCAAATTCATATAATAATTATATTTTTGTGTTCAAGTCCCACCTATAAGCCCTTATGTTACTCCACAGTCATATAATAATTATGTTTGAGTTTATCACTCATCTACTGTTAACCCTATAAATATTAACCCAAATAAAGCCAGATGATATCAGTAGGTCTGATTTAATAATGATGCTATAGCATATGAAGTACAGTAAACCTCCACCAATCATATAAAAACCAACAAACATAGTAACATTCCTATATTCTGAACAGACCACAGAAGCCACAATTTAATTTATATTCTCAAACTTGATAATTTGAAATCATCATTTAAGTCCAGGGATCTTAAAGCCCTCAGAGTATAAATCTTACCTTTCTCTGCTAGCTCCCATAACACCTCTTAGCACTTGAAATGTGTGTCCTCTGTCATAACAAAACTGATTTTGAGTTACTCTGTCCCATCTACAGTTGTCTCATTGCACTTGAAATGTTTGTCCCTTGTTGTAACTACTCCGATCTTTGATACTGCATTCCATTGTACAGTTGTCTCTCTGCATAGCCTGTTTTGCTGTACTGTATATATTGAAATATTTTATTATGCTTACAATTGTGTAATTTTGTATTTGAATGCCTTGTACTACTGTATATACCATGGTTACCATGCTCCCTCTTCCCAGGTTGCAACTAGAGATGATCCTTGGCTCAGTGTGACTTTCCCAGTCACCAAATGTTTAAATAAAAAAGAAAAAAGAAAAAGATCCAGAAAGTTTTTGTCTCAACTGCAAAGCTTCAATATCTCCTTCCTGGGTCCAGATTGTACCTTATCTATGCCACAGAATCTGAAGGAATGTTTGTTACTTTCTCCCCCAACTAGTTGCAGGTGGAGACTAAGGGCACTTTGATTGTCTTGCTGTCTTATAGAACATACATGTTCTCCGACACTAAGTTTTAGATGTCTCCCCATCATTCCCACATACTGTAAAAAGCTCCACACAGACATGTTATTATATATACCACATGTAGTGCACTGCAATTGATGACAGATCTAATAGTAAATTGCTTGCTATTATTTACTGAAGAAAACACCTTCATCTTTCTGATCACTTTACAATATATGCAGAGACCACAACACAACCATCCTGATGGTTTTGATGGTAACCAGTTCTGTGCGGGCTCCTTGTGATTGGGAGAAAACTTTTGACCAGCATGCTCTTTAGGTTCTGGCCACATCAGTAGACCACCAGTAGTTTACTGCCTATCACATCCTTTAATGCTGGTTCTGTTGATAAAATGTGCCAGCATCTATTAATGCAGTCTCTCACTTTCTTGATGTCAGCTCCAAATTGTGTTATAAATGCCACATTCCCTAAGGTCTCCAGTTAGGTAAATTCCTGATGGTGTTATGTGGGTAACATTTTACATCAGGAGGATGGTACTGTCACAACCCCACTCAGCAGGTCAGGCCCTCTACTCCCACAGTGCCAACCTCTGAGCACAGTATTATGAACAGTTAACAGAACAGGGTAACCCTCCTGTCTATTTGTGAGTTTGAATCACCTTTGGTCTCAAGTTCTGGAGGATTCAAACTGTGAACCTTATGCTAGCATACCCAATTGTACAGGCTTAGATAATTCTGCCTCTGTGAATGCCATATATCATTCGCCTATGGGCACCTAACCAGGTATCCAAATGAACCCTAAAAGTCTATGAAAGACCTTAGGAAAATTCTTACCTTTTCCCAGTTTGGTATTACCATTAAGCTTATGAAGAGTGTCAATTTTAACCATCTGTACTTTACATGAAAATGAAAGAATTTCCAAGGCACACTGGGCAGTCTCTTTAAAGTAAGAAGTTTACTTAGAAAATGGATAAAAATAGGTAAAATGTAAACACAGAACAATATATCACAAACCATACAATCACTTAAAAGAAAACAAGGAAAAAGTGCAAACAAACTCCTACCACAATACAATTAGACTTGTCTCCCTTCTTACATTGCTTATAGTTAGATGTTGCTGTTTCAGAGTCCAACGGGAATGTGTCTAAAGATCAGCCACAGAATAGTTTAAAACTGTCTTTGAACCTGCCTCTTCCATGATGTCACCTAGCTCTTCCCTGTTAAAAGTAAAAATTAATACACACAGGATGTCCCATCACTTAGGAGGTATATTAAATAAGGTGACATCAGCAAAAACACATTCCAATATGACTCTTTGATCTTGAGTCTTTCCTTTGAGCTAGTGTGGTTTCCTGATTTTCAAAGACATCGCAGGATGTTTATGACTAACTCTGCCATATCTCACTTAGGTGCAACATAGCTTTTTAACACCAGCTGAAATTAACTGTTCTCCCTCTCAAGACATCATAAAATGGATATTTTCATTTCCTGGCTTCAAAGCAGCACAACTCATTATAAAAGCCATAAATGTGACTTTTGGAAGTTAATCACATTACAGAGATCTGCTGTTTACCATATCCTGTCATTTGAACTGAAATCTGGGGGTCATCCCAGGAGCACAGGATGTCTCATGACAGGCAATCACACTTACATTTTTATATTACAAAAGTCATAGAGCAATCAGAGCCAGCTGGCTAAGCATCACAGGTACTATTATGACTAATCTGTACCACAAATCCACTGATCGTATAGCCTTTTACTGTCCAGCAGCTGTTACCCAAGTCATATCATCAGGAAAATACACAAACCACAATACATGAGGGTAAAGAAGCATTGCTCTGATGAAGGGGTACACCAGGAAAGGAGTGAAGAACTGTGCCAGATGTTTATAAATAGGGGGCATAGTGGTGCTTTGTTGGATAACACACAGCAAATGGTTGATACCATGCCCAGAGACACATTATTGCCATGCCCAGAAAGGTAAACCAGGGTGACTGAATTCAAAGGGGCTGACTTTAAAAGGATGGGGGAAATTTTAGGCAGGCATCTGGTGGGGAATTCAACCAAGCATGGATGCTCATCAAAAATTGGACATTATTATAAAAGGGCTGGTGGAAGCCACTCGGACATGCACAAGGAGTAAGAAGTGATTGGCAAAGAAGCCCAGTTCATTGACTCGGAGGTCATTGATGGGGAAAGGGTCAAGAGAAAAGCATTTCGGAGGTTCAAAAAATCTGGAGGAGGAGGAGTCGACAAGGATGAGTCTATGAAGAAATCCAGGGAGGTTACCAGGCTTGTCAGAGTGGCAAAGGCTTGTTGAGAGCTGAGACTGGAACAAGGTATTAGGGATGGAGAAAAGGACTTCTTCAGATACATAAGAGCGAGGAGGTAAAACAAAGACCAAATTGTGAGGATTAGGAAGGATGGAGGGGTGGGTGGAGAAGGGAAGGATCAGGCAGAGGTATTAAATGGATAATTTTATTCTGTGTTCACAGAGGAGAAAGGGGGGCAGATACCACAAGGGAAGGGTGGAATGGGCTGTCGGGGAAGGGGGCTATGGATACAGGGATTACAGAGGACAGGGTTCTGGAAGGATTAAGGGTGCAAAGGGTGGAAAAAGCACTGAGACCTGATGGTATGCACCCTAGGGTACTTAAGAAACTAGTGAAGGTCCAGGCAGGACCACTGGCTGACCTGTTCAAAACCTCTCTGGACACAGGATACATACCACAGGACTGGAGGATGTCCCATGTTGTGCCCATACACAAAAGTGGCCCTAAGGATGAACCAGGCAATAATAGACCAGTGAGCCTCACATTAATCATGGGTAAGCTTATGGAGATGATCCTAAAATAAAGGTTGGCAACCTTTCTGGAGGACAGTGGACTCCAGGACAGTCAACAACATGGGTTTGTCTCAGGCACATCCTGCCAGACAAACCTGAGTACCACGACTGGGTGAACAGGGAACTGGACAAGGACCATGCGGTGAATGTCCTGTATTTAGACTTCATCAAAGTCTTTGATTCCATGCCACATGGGAGGCTGGAGGGAAGCTGGAGTATACAGGGGTGTGAATAAAGATGATCAATTGGGTCAGAAACTGGCTAAATGAAAGGCAGCAAAGGGTGGTAGTTGGGGGGACTCTCATCCCTGAGGATGGTGATGAGTGTGGGGCCACAGGGATTGGTGCTGGGACCAGTGCTGTTTGGGATATTCATAGCTGTTATCTCACTTGGGATCCAGAGTAGGATCAGTCTGTTCACAGATGATTTGAAGATGGGGGCTATGGTAGATGACATAGAGGGCTGGAGGAGACTGCAGGAAGACCTCACCAAACTTCAGGAGTGGTTGGAAACATGACAGTTGGTATTCAATACCAAGAAATGCAAGGTAATACACTTTGGGGCTAGGAACTAGGGTTGGGGCTATCAGCTGGGGGACTAAATTTGGAAAGCATCTGGGAGGAAAAGGATCTAGGGGTGCTTATAACAGGGACTATGAGCAACTCAGCTCAGAGTAGGAAGGTGGCAGCAAAAGCCAACAAGATGCTGGGGTGTATTACGAGGGGAATCTCCTCCAGAAATAAGGAGGTGATCCTCCCTCTTTACAGGTCACTGGTCAAGCCGAACTTGGAATACTGCATGCAGTACTGGCACCCATTCCTCAGAAGGATATCAGATTATTGGGAGGGGGTGCAGCATAGGGTGATAAAGATGGTACAGTGATTGAAGGGAATGTCCTATGAGGATAGGCTGGGCAAGCTGAACATGTACTTCTTGGAGGAGAGGAGAGGAGGGATCGGGGAGATATGACTGAAACCTTTAAATACTTAAAGGGGATAAATAAGACTAATACAGAAGGGATTTTCCAGATTAGAAGAGGGAAGAATATGAGAGGCACTGGCTAAGACTGGAGGGGGAAAAGATTCAGGAGAGAAATCAGAAGACACTTTTTCACAGAATGGGTAGTAAACAAGTGGAATGCTCTACCCGAGGAGGTGGTATCCTGTGGACTAGTTGGTGGTCTTAAAAGGGGGTGGGACAGAGTGGGGGGTAATGATGAAGAGGGGTGGGGAGGGTGAGGCAGCTGCAAATTGATGGGCTAGCTACACAGTCGAGCAGACTCGATAGACTGTAAGGCCTGTTTCTGCTGGTGTTTTCATATGTTCGTATGTTCGTAAAGGGAGACCTTATGCAATGTGGCATTTATAACACAATTTGGGGATAACAGCCAGAAAGTGAGTGACTGCATTAATAGATAATGGTACATTTTTATCCACAGAACCAGCACTAAAAGATGTGGTAGGCACTAAACCACTGGTGGTGTACAAACATGGCTGGAACCTAAGGGACATCTTGGTCAAAAATTTTCTCCCAATCACAAGGGGGCCCACACAGAACTGGTTATAGTCAAAATAATCAGGATGCTTTCATTGTGGTCACTGCACATATTGTAACATGATTAGTAAGGTAAAGGTGTTTTTTCAGTAAATAATAGCAAACAATTTACTATTAGATCTTTCATCAATTGCAGTTCACCACATGTAGTATATTTTGCAACATCTCTGTGTAGGGATTTTTATGTGGGAAAGATGGGGAGACTTCTGAAACTTAGAGTCAGGGAACATTTATGTTCTGTAAGACAGCAAGACTAGCAGAGTGTCCATAGTCTCCATTTGCAACAAGTTGGAGGAGAAAGTAACAAACACTCTTTCAGTTTCTGTGGTATACATTGGGCACAATTGGGACCCGGGGGTAATATTGAAGCTTTACTGTCGAGACAAGAAACTTTCTGGATCTACACTCTGGGAGCTTTCAGAGCCCTGTGCTTAAATGATGGGTTCAAATTATCAGAATTTTTGACAAAGTAAATGAAATTGTGGTTTCTGTGGTCTGTTCAGAATATAGGAATGTTACTATGTTTGTTGGTTTTTATATGATTAGGGGAAGGTTTAGTGTTTTTCATATGCTATAGCATCATTATTAAATCAGACCTACTGATATCATCTGGATTTATTTGGGTTAATATTTGTAGGGTTTCGATGAGTGATAAACTCCAAAAGAATTAGTATATGAATGTGGGGTAATATAAGGGCTTATAGGTGGGTCTTGAAGACAAAAAATAATTATTATATAAATTTGGGATAGCATAAGGGATCATAGGTGAGACTCAAACTTGATCCCTTCATATGCATAAGAGATTCTACTCACTAGAGATAATGGATTGGTCACCTTCAGTAGCTGAGGGACCGACATGTGGGATGTTCATCTGTTGACCTTTTGACCCCATTAAACTCCATTTCATTCCTCATTGTTTATGTAATTCACTACATCCAGATGCTAGACTGATTCTATTATTTATTAATTCATTGGTTATTATAGAGTATTTAATATGTGGTATGCTTGGTGTGAATTTACAGTACTTACCCCTGTTTTACTATAGATAACTGTGAACTTCACCATGTATGTACTTAGGTTATCTATGAAATTCACCCTGCTGGTTGGCGGCTGGGTATTCAAGATTAAAATATAGTATATGCACTATTAGTTATAATAGTTTTTTGATGTAATTGGTAACATCATTATTTTTGGCTTATTCATTTTTGCTTAATATATATTTTAAATTTTATTTATAAAGGGGGTTTGTACCTTTAAGCAGAGCATTAAAATAATGATGTATCACCTGGGCTGGGACACTCCCTGAAGATGCTAAGGTGAAACCGGTAGGAGGTTGTGGCGCCCTTTTGGCATTGTACCGGTCTCATGTTGTACATGTTTAGTGGACGACACACTTTGGTATGAATTAAAGTGATACTTTTTTCACTATTACTGATTTTTGGTGGCATTTGTTATAGTGGGTTGGTGCTGGAGTGATTGCTTGGATCAGTTTACTGATAGCCAGTTAGTGAAACAGGGTATACGCTGTGTCAGACATAGCCTAATCACATGACCACAAAGTGAGAGGCCTCTGTGGAGTCAAATGCAGCAAAAGAAATATAGGCCACTAGGATAATCTAGTCAAACTCAACCCCCAGGAAAGAAGGTGAGGAAGAGGTGAACCTCAGAATGGAACCAAGGTAAAACAGGAAGAACTAGTCAAAGCTAATAATCTTTAGGTACTGAGGACTCACCATGGTACTCCTGTTCTATTCACAGCTGGGGCCACATTCAGATTGGGAATCTGCATACTGGTAGAAGAATCAGATCTCCTCCCCACCCCCAATCAGCCTGTATGCCATCACCAGAATGGATTACCCCACTATACTACAACTTCATCTGTCAACATTGTTGGGTTCCATAATGGGGGCTGAGGAACTATGCATCACCGCCCCCATACACCCCTCTAAAATACTGGTTGCAAGCACTTACTGCCTGGGCCCTCATCTAATTCAATATCAATTAATATTATATAACCAGGGTTGGGTTTGATAGATTTTAATGGATACAGTATAAGACAGTTATGATAAGACATCAGCCCCACATTTAAGCAAACATGTGGAGCTCTAAAACACCAAGAGGCCTTAATTAATATATGGCCCAGATAGGGCACTTTGGCCTACTGGCCTACCTCTAAGCAAATCTGGAGCATTCCATCATCTAAAGAAATAAATTACAGACCAAACAGGGAGCAGCTGAGCCAGAAAGTCAGTTCTCCTCCCTAATCCTTCGTTGGCAGTCCCTGATGGTGAATGCATGGCTGGGAAGTAGCCTTTTCCTACCTCCAGGCTGGGGGCATCTCTAAGAGGTCGTGCAGGGGGAGCTGTCATTTTGGCCTAGAAGCAGCTTGGTTTTGCAACTGCCAGTGGAGGAGACTTAGTATCAGCCACCCCATCAGTCAGTGGTGAAAAGTCCCCTGGTAAATTGTACAAGACTTCAAAGTGATTATTTTCCATAGAAGGACCTGGATACCCCAAAGAAACTTGTGTCTTCCAGCTATGGCTCCTACTGCAGGAGCAGTCTGTAGATCTCCCATCAGTAGCTTTCTTCCATTTGTTGCACCATTTGGTTCTTAAAGCTAGGAGCCATGGATCGCTACCCATAGAAGGGTAAGGAAGTGGAGGGCGTGAACTATGCCCTCAGACTGGCACAGAGTTGGGGGCTGGTGTAGTGTTCATCTCAGTATTCTTGTCCTGGAGTACTGAAGGGTGGGAGGGCAGACAGAACTTTTGAAAGTTAAGCTGTAGTGCAAGGCGGGCCAGAAAGCCTTCCGCCACCTCCAGGCAATCAAAAGTCTTGGAAACTCCATTTTGGGTAATCCATAAGGCAGCAGGGTATCTCAGATAATACTGTTTGCCCAGTTCTGCACAGATTTTGCTTGCTGAAGTAAAAGCTCATCTGTGGCCAGAGACCTCTGCCAGATAGTCCACAAAAATCTGTATTCGATTGCCTTGCCAGCAAATGTATTGCTTCTACCTGGCCCTAGCCATGATGGTCTCTTGGTTAGTGAATCTGAGAAACCTGGCACTGGTTTCAGAGCAAGGCTATCTAACCCAGTCTATCTCAATGGGACCATACCTGGAATGGCCTAGTAGCTCCAGGAGGCATTGTTATAGGAAGCAGAGGGTGCTTGTGCCCTCACAATCCTCTGGAAAGCCAATGAACCTTAGGTTGTTTTGTCTGCCCTGGTTCTCCAGATCTTCAACCATTTGCCATAATGTCAGAATACTACGATCTTGGTCTCTGATGTGAGTCTTCATCCTCTTGGTCTTGTCCTCGTCCACAATTTGTTGTTTCATTACATTTGTTCTGTGGGATAATGAGATGATATTGGCTGCAGTATTTTGTGATGCTGATTCCAATGATTCAGATTTTGAGATCATCCGATTGAACATGGGCTTTATTTCTAACAGTTTGCCATCTAGCATGGTGGGTTGCACGGTCACCATTACCTGGTCAGATCCTTTCCGGTAAGCCCAACCTCGAGGAGAAGATGCAATGCTGCTTTACACTTATTGCCCAACAGTGTGCTAAAAAAGGAAGGTGATCATCAAAATCTACAGTTAAGTGGCAACTCCACTGAGTGATTTTCTTTCTATATGGGGTATTATATGGAGCAGATGATGAGAGATATAAGGGCTAGATAGAGCTCTTCAACTAAGCGACCGTCTCTTAGGATGCCCCCCATCTAAATACTTTTACAAAAAAAACTGTTGATTTAGCCAAGCAGCCTTCAAATTTACTTGAGTATGAGGATCACAAGACGTTCACATGTGCAAGTTTTAAAAAGATGGGATGTTTTATCTTTATAACAGAGTAGATTTGTTACTGTTGATTGAATGATTGATTGAAGCTTTATTTGTTCATCATAAGACACTACCATCATTGAAATACAATACATATGTAAACCCCAGGTGGCACTATCCCAAAGGCTACTACCTCTGCCTGCCCAGCTGCTAACAGGTTGAGGGGTCTAGGTTCTATGGCAGGTTCCTCCACCCAGAGGTCAGTGTTTACAGTAGTTTGACTAACTTGGTCACAACCCTCTGGGACACTGAGACCCCCTTTTATTCCTACTAGTGACCCACACAATACACCATGAGTATCTTCACTATTTACACTTACCCCCAGTACTGGTTCGGTAAGCTTGACTGTGAGGATCCCCTGTAAAACAAGATGATGTAATACAATAGCCACTGTACAATAATTTAACATAAACGAATAACTCAGTCAGTGTAACTTTGCTGAAACAAACTGATCTGATTTATTTAAGGGACTGTAACAAGGACAGGGGAAAATCAGGTTAATTAGGTTAGACACATTAATAATCACAGTACTGTGCACATACTCAGAGTCCCAAAATGTCACTTTACTGGGTACCCAGGATGGTGGGGGGCTAGCCAGGATCAGTGCAGCTGGATGGGGCCCTGTGATGGAAAAACACTTGCACAACACCCAATTGTAATCCGGAGCCGGTTGGGTCAGTTCATGAAGAAAGGAAGTAAAGAAATCGGATGAAACACTTGCGATTTTGATAATCAGAATGGCAGGGAGCTACCCTGATTTGTACTCACAGATTCAATGCTGAAAGCTGGATGGGATGTAGATTGTCCTGGATTGCCAGGAGAAACAGAATAGCTAGCCCAGCCCTTGTGGCAGGGCTCACTTGCACTCAATGCAGGCAGATGCAGTCTGAGTGAGGCTTGCTGTGACTTCCAGCTCACTGTATATTTTATATGTACACAGAACATGACCAGACAAGCAGCTGGTCACTTCAGGAAACTGAGCCCAGCTACAGAGGCATTCTTCTCTGACTCAACCTTGGATTCAGTCCGAACCTTGCTAGGGAATCACACTCCCAGCACAGCACATAGTTCACAACATGGGGAATTACTCACATCTCAATCCCCACAAGCACTACGCACATTTATATGTAAAGGTCACTTACTGTACCAGACCCCAGAGCCCTGACAGGCCGATCACAATTCTGCACACTTTCAGTCTTCTTCAGGTTAAGTCTGGTCCCAAAATGACTTTGGCTTCTTCTTTCACTCTGACAGCTTGGATTCAGTCCTAACAATGCTTACTAATGGCTGCAGGCCTACTTTGAGGCCTCACACAGGATTCCCACATGAACTATTATGCACAACGGCTGCACGAACTCAGAGGGCAAATTCCCCCTCAGCTTCCAACTTCAAACACGGTTCTCTTCTGTCCCAAACCTCAGGGCACTTCAGCATCAAGGTTTCTCTTTAGAATCTCAGTTCAAAAATCAAGGCTCCTCTTCAGAATCTAAGTCCGAGAATCAAGGCTCCTCTTTTTCACTTCTTCCCCACACTTGGTTGCCCATGATCTAGGCCACAACAACTGCTTTCCATTTGCACACAAAGTCTGGATACTCAGTCAAAGAAAACACAGTCCTTTTCTCTCCCTTCAGGAGAGCTGAAGACAGACAGGCCTTTTTCAGGCCTCCCGCATGGTTCCCGCGCTGCCCCATGGGCAGCAGCCCCATGAGCTGCTCACTCTTCCATCTCCATGCTCAGACTGACTCTCTCAGCAGGCAGTCTGGGCATTTCCCCCAGGTCCAAAAGGTTTCAGTTGGCTGACCCTCTTTATCAGTCACAACAGGCTCCCTCTATTGGTGAAAAAAGGCGCCACAGTCCAAACTACATTTCCCAGAGGCTATCTTCATACAAGCCCCTTGTGGCTGGCTCCACTTGAGAGTCCAAGTTCTGATTTGCCAGCAGGCTCCATTTTAAGGAACCCCTCCCCATTAATTGGACCCATTAGCAGTTCAGATCCGAAATGGAGGGGCAAAACACACAGAGTCCCAGCTGCAAGAAAGGCAGGTTAGACAAACTGTACTGTCATTATCACTCTAACAAATTACCAACAGATAGCTACATCTTTTGAAAGGGCTCCCCCTGCGCCTATAGAGACTGCAGAATGCAGCGATCTGCTCAGTGGCCCAGGCGAGACTCGAACAGGGAAATATACAGTCCCTCCAGTTCAAATTAATTCCATTGTAGTTTGGCAGCTCTTAAAGTGACAGTACATGGAGGCATTATGCACTCTCACTCAATTATTTTTTAAATCGGCTGAAATACAGGACACTAGCCGGTCGGAGAGCATTTAGGTTCACCCAAGGAAGGCTTTTTAGTGACCCCATTTGTAGGGGGGGGGGGTTACACATTCAACATAAATCTATACAATTTTTAAACAATATACTTAATTCACATGAAGACTAAAATGTTTCAATATTAACTTATAATTACAAACCTCACCATACTCCCTTCCTTATATTTTATATAATGCCAAGTTTTGTTTTGTTTTTATTAACTAATGATTTGCATATACAGATTTTATATGAATTTTGAAGTACCATGGTTTTAGAGTTACATGTAATTACCCTGACAGGAGCAAACACATTTAGTAATGCTTGCTTAGTACAGTAATAATTTCTTACAATATGACCCAGCTATTTGTCCATTAAGAGTCTGTACCATTCACTGTTAAATATTAAATGAAACAGATACTTCTTCTCACCACAGCAGGAAAGACAGGCATTAGAAATAGTCCCTGATTACTTTTGACATTTAGTAGTATTTTATAAAAACAGTAATATTGATGCCGTTAACAAGGCTTCTCTATACTGTTCAATACTTTCAGCTCTTTTGTACTCTGGGTGCGAGAATCACTCATCTTTAATTTACAGTTCTCCACCCAAAAGAACACAGGAGATGACACTCTTGAAGGGTGTGAATATGCCAAAGCATCTGTATTTACAGAACGTAGAAACTGAATAGGTAAAAAATGTAATGGAATATGAATCAGATACAAAATAATTAAATATAATTATTATATAAAGGTACTGTGAGTTATTAACCCTCCAATGGCCAAATCTGACTATTTCTTTACTTTTTATCTTTTACCATTACCTCCTCCACCTGCCAATATTATTGCTTTCCCATGCATCTAATGTCATTGTCTTCACACTAAAGTCAAACATAGAGGGGTCCTCTGCTGTCAAGCCAAGCTTCTCCAGAGTCTGCAGGAGTGTAGTGGGCCAAAAATGTAGGTCAGGCAGAAAGTTCCTAAATTCCCAACAAGAAAGCAAGGGGTCTGGGTGCTGCCAGGCCCCCAGATGCTCTGGATGCTTAGATGCTCTGTGGTGAGTTGTGGGGCTTTTATTAAAGATAAAACACACTTTTCTTATGTTCTCAAGCTTTAATGTCTTCTGCTGTCATGTTGTAAATATCATCATCCAAATATTATAAATAATGTCTGAAAATATCTACATTGAAATGCTGCAAATAATGTCTGTGACAAATGTATGTAACACATGCTTAATGTAATTGTTGTTATACCATGTTCTGTATTACCATCTGTCTTGCATGTGACGAGGTACCTTTGTAAATGAGCCTCTGGCTCAAAGATTGTAAACCGATATATCAAATAAATAAATAAACATCTTCCCTACCTCCAGGGAAATTTTTTTTTCCAAAGTTAGGGGTGTGCAAGACTATAGTTGAATCTAAAGACTGCGACTGCAACTGTGGTGGGCAACTGGCTGACCAAGAATGCCAACAGCCACACACCCATAGGCATTATTTATTGTGATATACTGCACAAGATTTGTACATAAAAGTCAGGGGTCTGGGGGGCCGCTAGGCACCTAGATGCTTTGGGGATTTGGATGCTCTGTGGTGAGTCTGTGGGCTTTTACTAAAGATAAAATACACTTTTGTTATGTGTTACCTAAACTTCAGGGGGAAAAAAATATTTTTTTTCCTCTGGAATCATGCATGTGGGAGACTATAGCTGGCCTTAAAGTCTGCACCTGCGGTGGACAACTGGCTTACCAACAACAGCACCAGCCACCAATCCTATAGGTATTATTGTGATATACTGTGCAAGATTTTTATACAAAGTCTGGGGGTCTGGTGATTTAGATGCTCTGAGGTGAGTCTTTGGGCTTTTATTAAAGATAGAACACCCTTTTGTTACATCTTACCTACCCTTGATTCCAGTGAAACATAATTTTTTTCCTCTGGAGTCATGGGTGTGTGGGAAACAGTTCAACTGTTTATTGAAAATCAAGGAAAGATGTTACAACTAATTAGCCATGGCTCATTTTTAATAGTGTTCTTTATGATAGCCCACTTATTGTAGGTACAAAAGGTAACACACACACACACACATATATATATTACAAAATGACTACAAAAATTGAAATTAATTCTGTCACCTCTGAATTAAATAGAAGTAAACATAACTTCACATCTGGCCTCCAATGAGTACATGTTCAGGGCCACTAATCATTCCTCATAGCGTCTGCCTTGTGCCTTGTTGGTCCTGGATGACATTGATGACCCTTCTTTATAGTGACTCCAGCCTGTCTGTGTCATTTCCCATGTGAGGGCTCCAGAACTGGGTACAGTATTCCAAGTGAGGTCTCAATAAAGATCTGTTTAGGGGAAGTATCACTTCACCTCACTTCTCCTGCTATTAAAACCACTCCTCCAATACATCTAAGCATGCCTTAGTGCACTGGCTTGTTTGCTTGAGGCAGTCGCTGATGATGAAATGCAGATCCTTTCTTTTGTTGTAATGATCAGCCTGACTGCTCATATCCAATATTCCATGCATGGGTTCCTTTTCTTTAAGTGCACCATCTTGCACTTCTTGGTGTATGATCTCAACTCCCAGATCTGTGACCCCAACCCCCCTTCTAGCATCTCTAAGTCCTTCTGATGTTTTCTCACCCCTTCTTTGGTATCTACCCTGTTACATAGTGTTTCATCATTAGAACAAAGAGAAACATCTCGCCCTATATAGCTTCCCCTATGTCACTAATGAACATACTGAATAGGATGGGATCCAGGATTAATCTGTATGGCATTCCACTTCTGAATTCCCCATCTCAGTAACATACCAGCATTGAGAGTAAAGAGTATCCAGCATTCAAGTTAAGTAGTTCTGTGTCAGTGTTTATCAGGTCATATAGTGGGTCAGAAATGGGTAAATTCCCTGGATTGTGAACAGGGGCAAGCAACTGGGTAGGGAGTCAGAAAGGGGGTGAATAACCTTCCAGAATTTATCGGGGAAGTTAAGATCACTCTGAAGATTTGTGGCAGAATAATTTGAATAGAGAAGTTTGGATATTGCAGATACTTAAATTATGCCATTATTTGTTTCCAATACAACTTTAAAACCAGATATGTTGGTTGGATCTGATAATGATTATCTGGTTTGATTATTCAGTTATTCACTTTTCCAGCATCATTTAATGGGACTTATTCCCTGCCAATCTGTATGTATTCATTTTTATTTGAAATGTTTCACCAGGAAAGACATAATGAGCTAAAATAGCTCTTTCCAGATGCATCCAATCTGGTCTGGGACTTTCAGATATACCCTTGGTAGTAACAGCCTGGTGGCTATACAGATACAAGGCTGGTGTGGATCATCATAACTTACAATAGCACCTCATCTCCACATTTGTCATCTACACTCGTCATGCTGTACACCCATCATTCCCACACCACCACCACCAAGATAAAGGTGTTAGCAGGAGCTATGGGGGATTTGAAAAAAACCCTACCTGCTTTAGAGCTGTCCCTTTAAGATCACAGGCTTGCTCTGCTTGCAGAGGATATGGGTAAGGCATTCAGGGGAAAGTGTTTTTGAGATACACATGGGAGCCCCATAAAAAAGGACCAGGAAAGAGTGAGAAGAGATGAATAACTGGGAGGCTGGAAGCAGCAAACAGACTGACCACTGAGAATCTCCTGTGTTAAATTATACATCACACTGAATGTAAACTCTTTAATTTTTCTTTTGCATCTTTGCTGAAGTAAAGTTGAATTTATTCCCCTCAAAACTGGTGTCCATGCAAAATATTTGCATGTGAGAGTTCCCTTGAAAAACACTGCCCAACCCAATGCCTTCTCACACTGGCCTAATGGGTCTGATGAGAGGATTGGATTGATCATGAGACGATGACAGAGAGGGAACTCAGATGTCATGAGTAATTTCAAGCTATTGCAAAGTGTAATCATGGCATTTGGCTTCCCAGGCAGCCACATCAGTAAAGGCAATAACTTCAGTCACTTCACTCAGTGCAAACGTCTGCCAGACGAAGAGCATGTCGTCATTTTAAAATCAAATGGGCCAAACAATTTTACACAGTTTAAACCATTTATGTTAACATGCACTGCAGTGCTAACTTTAAAATTGTCTCTAGTCACTCCAAGAAAGACTGTGACTTACTGATGAGTTTAACAAAGTAAGTAAGTGAAGTGCAAGTGATGATGAGGCAAGCCACCTCATACAACTGACAAATAGATACACTGCACTCCACTCTCTCGCTCCTCAAGAGTGAGGATGATGACACCAATGGTGCGAGTTAACAACTACTGACATACACTGTATAGGGTCTACTAACTTACCACATGACTGTAACAGTGATCTGCTAACAGAGTCATGTGGTAAGTTAAGTTGAAATTCATGTTGCAAGCACCTCCCCCACCCATCTGCTGATGCTGATAAACATGATATGTATATTTGTAGTTAGCACAGCTGCTTTGACAGATACATGGGCTTCAGACAAACTGGAGTAGGCTGTTATCATCAGGGGAGAAGCGAGAAGGGAATGAATGTCTAGTGCTGTGATGGGAGTAAGAGTAGTTGAGGATTGAATATAAAAGAAAGAAGTTGCAATTTCTCAACAGAAGTCTGACTGCATTTCCTGACAGAAGTCTGGCTGAAATGATGGTTGGGCATTCTCCTGACTTGCCCCACCCCACTATGCCCCTGACAGTCTGGGATATGATCTTGTCCTTCTGTTTGGAGTTTTCACAGATCCACAATGGTGAGCCATGCCTCTAGCCCACATATCAGCATGTGGTGCAGTGTCTCTGGACCTTGTCTCCAGCATCTCTGTAGGGCTGCATTTAAGGCTGTCCATCTCCCCTTGAATCAGATGTCCTGCACAGGAATATTTGGGGTGGGTGAAATACGGTGGAGAGAGCATGCCAGTGTAACTCCTCAGACTACTAGGGGGAACCATGTAAACATGCAGTAGCAGGTTCCAACTGCTGTATATAAGAAGAGCCAGTCTGTTCAGAGCAGAGTCATCTATTGGTGAAAACTATGAATAACAGTCAAAAACAGTGCTGAGTAATTGTAACAGCTATAGCACAGACCTCTGATTGTATCCCACAGGATAGTATGAATGTAAATAGAGCTGATTCTTTAGGGTTACTGCTTTTGGGATTCCGAGTCCCAGGTTTGATTCCCAGCAACAGCTGGATGTACATCTACCAAAGCAGAAGGGAGAGACATAACACAAACCTCCCTTATTGAAGGCATCTTGCATACCCTTGGTAGCCTCTGGACTGCACCCTGCCACTCTATCAGCGCACAAGTACCCTGTGTATGTTCTACATACCCTTTACAGTACTCTTTTTTTCCAGGAGGCCTAATTTGGTTCCAAGGCTCTCAAATCTAATCTGGGTCCAGTATATGATAGGTGATTGTGCTATCCAGTCTGTTATCAGGTGTATGTTTTTGCCTTTTCAAAATAAAATTGGGGAGAGTGATCACTGAAATTTAAACTCAGAAGAAAGCTTATTGTTTTGTTTAATGAGTAATACCTTATTAAAAATTATAACAGAAGTTGGCTATTGGTAATGGCTGGCTTTGCTAGTGTTAATAGAAAAAGATCAGAAAATATAGATTGTTTAGTTGATACAGAAGTTGATAGAACTGTACATAGCATGTTACAGTGCTAAAATTAAGTTTATAGCCTTGTTAAGCAAACATATTGTCTCCATGATGCATCTGTTTTGTACTACAATTTACTGCACAGTAACAGGTTGAAAGGAGAAAAAGTACATTATACAGTTGTACCACTGAGGTAAGTAAAAGGCCTGTAAGGTGTGATGAATCACTAAGTACAAAGCTGTATTTCAAATAATAAAAGTGTCAACCAGAAACTTATGTTCAGGTTCAATGCAGTTATTACCTGGCTAATCTAATCAGAGAGCTGCTCATTGAAAAGGATTATGAGGGACACATGAAAATGAAAATAACACATTTAACAGGACAGGAATTGCTGGATCATTTGATACCATTTATTGGACCAACATATGTCTTGTACAAAGAGAACATAGCAAACACATTTTCATGAGCACAGAGATCCCTTCCTCAGGTGCAATAGTATTCTGAACAGAAGAAGAATTGATACTTAAGGTTACACTGTTTAAAAGCAATGTATGACAGGATGGTTTAGGTAAAGGGAGAAGTGTTAGGAAGGGTTGAGAGACAACAAAGAGGAAACAGATCTTCAGCTGTGAGGAATGCCTTTGAAGTCATTGCTAAGGTATTCAAATGAGAAAGGCAGAATAGGTGCATTGAAGTGTTAATGAAAGAAAATGTGAAAGGTTTTGTGACAGGAGCACAGGGAAGTGTAATGGCAGTAAACACGAATGAGGGAGCAGAAAAAAATGGAAATGAGATGGGTTCATAAGCAAGCAGTATTGTTTTATAAAGTATTATTTAGTAATACATGTGTTAGAGTACTTAATAGTGTGTCTTAAATCCAATTTCCTGATTAATTAATTAATTAATTAATTAATCATTTTGGAATAACACCTTTGAGCTATAAGCTAATTTACAAAGGTTCCACTTCATGACATGTACAGTTACGGTTTAAGATAGACATTTGAATTAACAGTAGAAAAAAATATAATAAACAATACAGGTATATACATATACGTATATACTATGAACAAAGAGCATCTCTTTTCCTTTAGTGTGCAAAACAATAAGGATAGTATAGACAAGTAGATTCAGGAATAAGTAGTAAGTGATGCACTGAGAAGAGAGCAGGCAGAGCTGACTTTGTCAAGAGACAGAGACAGTGGAAGAAGAGTGGGTAGGTAAGGAACAAGTGGGTTGGGTAGGTGAAAGCATCAGGGCAAGAATAGGGTGGTGAGAGACAGTTTTTTTTTGGCAGATAGAACAGTAAGGGGAGGACAGGTGAATTTAGTAAAGGAAAAGGTGGGGTACTAGTGGGGGGATGGGTAGGCTAATTAGGGCTGGCAGTCACAAACACTTACAGTAGCACAGTGAGGTGTTGGAGGAGTTTTTATCTTACATTTTCTGAGCTTTGGCTCAGTAACTATATCAGAAAGGAGATCATTGAGCCAACAGGGTGCTTTGTAGGCAAAGGAGCATTGAGCTAGTGTTGTGTGATGGAAGGGTACATTTAGTCCCTTATATTCAGAGTATTTATGTTCTTATGCCCTTCTCTGGTGTATGTTTTCAAAGTTGCCTCTTAGAATTGGGACAAACAGTTCTGAGAAAGAGAGTGGTCTGGCTGAGAATGATGCAGTCTATTGGTGTGCTGATAACTTGGTTGAATATTTTAAGCCAGTGATAGTTCATCCTGGTTTGAAGTGGTTGCTTTGTTTCCCCAATATAGCATCCATCTATGCAGTTTCTGCACATAGTTTTGACAAAAAAATATTTATTTAATCAGCAGTTTTGCTGTTACAATGATAACAAAGGTACAGTATCTATATAAAATTCAAAACAAGTCTTAATTATACAAATAAATCATAGTTAAAATCCTATAGCAATTAAAAAAACATTGACAATATCACAAGTCTTGATAGTATGACTTCATCATATGTTCATATTACATATTGTGTTTAAAATGAATCTATTGTGTATTATATGTTTTCAAATTTAAATCAAGTCAATCTAGAAATTTTCCCTTGTTTATAGTTTGATTGACAGTAGTAGATACTTTGTTAGTCTATCCATAATTACAGCATCATTGGAGTTGAATAAGATAATAAGTGTTTGATCCAAAGGGAGCACTAGTTTCTCTAAAACAGACCCTAACCATTTCCTTCTCCTAGTCTCATATACTGAGCAAGTTAGCAGTACATGTTTCAAATCATCTTTGACTGCTAAATTTCATCTGCAGAATTCAATAGTTGTCCCAGGGCACTTTTGACTAAAGTAGATATAGTTACATTTGTATAATTCAAGTCTAATTCTTGTAAGTGTTCTGCATCTTTTACTGTCATTTGTATGTGTCAAATAGCTTTCAAGATTATGATGGAAGTTGGGACTTCATAATTTTGTACCAAGTAAAGTTTTTGTAAGTTTGAATCAGTTCCAGCTCTTGAGCAAAGAAAGTGTCTCTTACTCTTTCCTTAATCTGGACCAGTATTTCAGTATACAGCCTACAATATATTTGGTACAGTAAGTATCCAAGGCCCAATGGAAATATTTGGTCTTTTATAAATGTTACCGTGGTTGGAGTATATCCCAGGGGGTTATATTTAAGTTCTTCTTCCAGGTAAAGATGTGGAAGACATTCTTCACCTAGGAGAAAAAGTTTTAAGGTAAAGTTTATTTTTCTTTTGGTTATAAAGACTGTTAAGGGGAGTTGCCCTAGTTCTGCATGTAAAATTGATAATGGAACAGATTGGGGGACCCATTGTATGTATCTAAAGAGTTTATTTAACTGCATTTCTAAGGTCTGGGGTTTAATATGAGTACATACTTCAGCTGCATATACAGTAAAATACTGGAGTGGATTTTGGCTTCTGCTGTCTTAAGTAATCCTTTTATTGAGCCATTACCCAGTTGTGTGGCAAATCTTTTGAATGCATAATGGCTGTGCATACCTTATGCTTGGTATGTTGAATTTGCTCAGTCCTGGATAGATTTTTTGAGACACACACACTCCTAAGTATATATAGGTACTGTATTCTCACAGGTTATGTCCTGAAATTGTTTATATACAGTGAGTACTTTTATTCTTTCTTATGCCCAAAATCCAATAAGTTAGTTTTTTCTTTGTTTATAATTAATGTATTTTTTGAAGTGGATACCAAGACTAAGTCATCTGCAAAGGCTAATACTGAAATTGGTTTTTTAGTAAGGATCCTGGGCAAGTGGAATTCTGTTTTTTCTGTTTGCTCTAGTATGGAGTTTATGTAAACATTTAATAAAGTAAGGGTGAGTAAACAGCCTTGCCTTACACCCAGATTAGTTTGTATTGTTGAGGAAAGATCAACCCTTTGGTTGTACTGAATCAGAATCCATGTATCTTTATGTAATGTTATCATCTCTAGGAATGATGGGTCAATCTTGTATGCCTGCAGTTTGTTCCATTACAGATTATGGCTGATGGGAGTCAAAAGCAGATTTAAGGTCTATAAAGCAGCAAAAGAGTTTGGCCTTTTTAATTTTTACATATTTCTAGGCTAAATGTGCTAACACATAACAATGTTGAATAGTTGATCCGCCCATTCTGAATCCATTCTGGGATTCATTGAGGATTTTATTTTCTTCTAGCCAACTCTATAATTTGTTTGATATTATATGGCTAAACATTTATGACTTGTCTATGAGACTTGTGTGTCTGTACATGAGTGGGTCTATGGGATTTCCTTTTTTTCTTGTATATTGGGAATACTATACTCCCCTTCCAACTCTGAAGAATGTCAGCTTCCTTTATCAGCTCATTAAATATAACATGAAATAGTGGTAGCCACCATTCCATGAAATATTCATATATTTTGTCCAGTATTTTGTCAGGCCCTGGGGCTTTGTTGTTTTTTTATTTTCATAATGGCTTCAACTATTTCTTTCTGGTAAATGCATAGTGGCCTCGAATAATATGAGCCCTCTGTTGGTAGACATGGATTGAGATTTTCTTTTGGGGAGAAGTATAGTTTGTTAAAGTACTTTTCCCAGGTTTGAGGTGTAATTGCAGCCTCAAGAGCTTCTGAGCGCTGCCTATAAACCTGACTTACTATACGCCAGAAGCTCTTAGTATCTTTATTCAAAATGGTGAGTCGAAGTTTAGTCCACATTTTCTGTTGAAAATCTTTCTTTTGGGACTCTAACGTTAGTTTGTAAGACTTATGCATTAGGTTCATTGTTTGATTGTTGGTCTTTGTAGGATATTTTTTAGCATATTGTATGTATTTATTTAACTCTTTCTTAGCTTGTTTGCACATATTGTTGTACCATGTGTTATGTTTCAGAGCTGAGTTGTTAGGTTCATGCAAAAATGGTCTTATGAAGTCATTTAGGTCAGTCTAGGTATTAAAAATGTAATTTTGATTTATAGTATCATTTGCTACAGTAGTATGTACATAATTAGCTAAACCATATTGTTTGATTTATATGTGTAGCATCTGTTTATTTTTTGTGCTATTCTGTTCTTTAATGATGGAGGTCTGGGAACATTTGTGGGTTCAGGTCTTGCATCTTGCAGTTTTGCACAATGTTCCTTTCATTTCATCATTATTTTTATTGACTGGAAGTTTACTTTGAATTATTTAGTTAGAAAGGTTAGTGACCTGCTCATATGCAATTGTAGGTGATTCATGGAAAAAGTCTTTAAGTCATTCATTTTCACTTAAAATGGGCTGAAGTTGTTTTATCATTTGCTGAAGGAGTGTTATCATGTAGGTGTATGTGACAATGTGGGGGTATGCAATCAGTTTGATTTTTTTGCTGTACTCAGTTAGATTTTCCTGTGTTCATTGAATAGAATGTTTAATTTTCTTGTATACTTGTCTTATGGAGTTGCCCAGCTACAGTAAATGAAGGAATTATGGAGTGAGGTGAACTCATTGTTTCTTTCTATCTCACCTGAGCTGATCTGGTGGTATCAGCAGTTGCCTGGCTGTAGAGCACATATTGTCTGTGTGCCTTGAATGGAAGCAGGAATTGTGTGGAGACCAATGCTTGTTAGTGGGTTTTCCCCCAAATAGCAGTTTATAGTGTATAGAAGAATGTTGTTCTGTATTGAAGTCCATCCCTTTCAAAATGTTGTTTTACCACAGTTCAAAGGTCATGGAATATGATTGCACTCTTCTGTAGTACAACAGCATGATGAAACCTCTAGAGTAGAGAAGCAGTAAAGTTTAATTTTGCCTGTGAAGTTCTGGCGAAGTCAGAAACTTCACGCCATGAAATACTTTGTGAATTTTGCGCAATCTGCAAAATGTTCTATGGGTGTGAAGTGTGATAACAATGGGCACCAACCTTAGTTTGGTGCCAAAAAAGGTATATCTTTAGAAATAATGGTTATGCCTCATTAATTTGTTCCACAAGGTATGGCATGACAGGCTCACTGCCTTCAGCTCAACCTCCCCACAAAAATGCAACATGTCTACAGCTCTCTAATATTTTTGTCCCCACATCACAATAAATTCAGAAAATAACCCACTGAGTTCTCTCTGATCTGTATCCACTCAAACCATGGAGGGAGCTATGTGGAGCTACCAGTGTCCTGGGTGGGAGCTGCATGCACATGTACAAGACCCTTAACACTTGCTGAGCTGCTGCAGGCTGGCTGCTGCCTCATAAACTGCAGCAAGTGGCCCCATCTGATGCTCCTCACCTTGACCATAGAACTTCTTCCTTTTGCAAACATTGAACACATTGCTGTTGACAGCCAGCAGAATGCAAAGGCTTGTATTGCTGTCCTTCTCCCGCAGTTGCTCCAGCATGAAGTCATTCCTCTTCATCCTGGGCAAGCTAGTGGCCTCAGCATCCTCCTCTGTCTCCCAAATACCAATAAGTACAGCTTGTGGGTGGCAAAGAGTGATAGCAGACTGGCATTCAGCAGTGACCCACCAAGCCCCATTTTACATTCTCTGATCACCCAACTGTGCCACTCCCCATCCCCATGCACACCTTCCTGTCTCCATCATCCACCATACTGCATGTTAGCACTCACTGCCACAGCTGAGTCATTTATACATGATCCCTACCCACCCAGAGACAGTAATAGCCACTGCGATTGGAGACAGGGAAGATGAGGGGGTGAAGAGATCTCTGTTTCCCACAACAGCACTGTAACTAACTCGCAACTTAAGTGGAACTGGGTAGAGTGAGTTGTCAGGAGCCATCACCAGAGACAAGGTGGAGAAACAATGGGGGGGGGTAGCGACTGAGTGGTAGAGCGACCATGCAGGGAAGGGGAGTGACTGGGCAGGTGGGGGGGTGAGAGAGGCAAAGTGTGGGCTAGATCGCCTTCTGGGCAGGAGATAGAGACAGAAGGTTCATGGGCAGGAGAGATACTATGAACAAGTGTAGAAGGGGAGGGGCCAGAAAATTAACAATGGAAAAAATGAGTATTATATCTACATATTGCCATAATGGCCCTTCAGCTTAGGAGTGGTGGGCAGAATTTCATGGGGGGTGGATTTCGGACTTCACTCAGCGAAATATTTCATGAATTGCACAAAATTTACAAAATATTTAGCAGATAAAAGTTTGCGGACTTTGCACATCTCTACTCCAGAGACTGCATGAGTCAGTTTCATTTTGAAAATGAAAGAACTGACTTGCCAACATTTCACATAATACCATACACTATATAAACTACAGGATGAGCAACTTTGTGCACAGTCAGTGTGTTTTGTCACCTTGGGGTTCTGATTCCCACAGACCTGATGGATGCTTTTTGCAGGCAAAGTACTGAGGTGAACAAATCCAAGAAAGTCCTGCACTCCAAGTGCAAATGAACCAACCAACCTTCAGTATCAATTCAAAAGTATTTTATTTCCAGCATGAATCAAAAATCACAATGTGTACAGCACCTTACAATTCAAGTGTTCCCACAATCCAATGAAACTCCTGGTCCCCTGGTCGAAGCGCTGGGAGTGAGTTTGATTGTGATCACAGCCAGGGGCGTCATGAACCAGAAATTTTGGAGGGGCACAAAATCAAAATTTCTCTAAGGGGTCTGGGGGCATACTCCTCTAGGAACATTTTGGAAAACTGAGGTTAAATGGTGCATTTTGGTGACTTTTAGAAGGCCAGGAAGCTTTTCCTTAACATGCTAATTGTTGGCACAGTGATAGTTTGTTTTCTTTGTTCAGTCTGTGAGTGACATCTTGTATTTTCAAAGCAATTTTGTAAAATCTGAACTGAAGTGGTGCATTTTGGTGGCTTTTAACATACAGTGAATCAGCTAGCTATTTACAGTCCATTCCTAACTAATTAATTACCTGCTAAAAGCCAAGAAATGCACCATTTGAATAGTCAAATTATTACAATCATCTACTATAAATGTTTTGCATGAAAAATTATGTCACGGGTCATCTGTTCTTGCTGATACATGGAAAAGATTACACAGTAAAGAAAGTATTACTTACATATATGCAATAGGGATGACAATAAACAGAGTATGATGAATCCATTTATTTGAGTAACTGTGGGTGGGATACTCAAAAGGGTTGCACCAGCGCAAGTCGGAAATTGCTCCATTCTGCGATATTCAACAGGAGGCAGTTGCGCCACTGAAAACATGCTGAGCAACAGCGCAATGCTAATTAAGGCATGCGCAACCGAAGGGCGTGGAACCATGCATAAAGTGCACAATGCGATATTCAAAGGCTTGCGCAATGCGCAACAGTGGATCAAGCAGAAGTTGTGCCATAGCGGAAATGAGCCAAAATAAAAAGGCTCAAGGAAGAGGTGCAAGAACGCTACAGGGAAGCCACATGAGGCAGGGAGACAGACAAGGCCAGATGGAGAAAGAGTGCAGGCCAGGGAGAGCACAGGACAGAATAGGGGCAGGAAGGTGTGGTGGGCCACAGGTGCAGAGGCCAGTAGGTGTACCGGTGCAGTGGAGGTAGCAGTCAGGACAGCAGGGGAACAGAGCAACAACAGCCGGGGGAACACAAGCCAGGGACATGGACAGTGCCAGCTTCCACATGGAAGCTGTAATGAGGGGGGTGAGAAGGCATGCTGCAGGGGGACGTGGCCGTGGAAGGGTCCGTCGGCGGTATGCCCCCAACAGGCAGTACTGAGCCTACATCAGCTTTGAGCTCTACTCAGATGTCGAGATTGTGGACCGGTACCACCTGAACAGGGCAATACTGAGGCGGCTCTGTGGGCTGTGCAGTGATGTGATGCAGGCACCCTCACGACGGAGTCACGCTTTGTCAGTGGAGACAAAGGTAACAGCCTGCATGTGCTTGCTCTCCATGGGTACCTTCCAGAGACCAACAGAGGACACCACAGGCATAACACAGTTGGCCACGTCATGCATCCTCACCCAATTCCTCAGTGCACTGCTGCCACATGCTGCAGGACATCCATTTCCCCAGCACCGTGTGGAGTGCACAGCAAACATACAGGAGTTCCACAGGGTAGCATGTATGCCTGGCATGCTAGAGGTGATAGACTGCACCCATGTGGCCATTCGCATGCCACCTGGCTAATGGGGCTGCTATAGGAATCAGAAGGGATATGCTGTAGTGTCAACTGCCGGGTGGTGTGTGATGCCAGTGGCGCATCATCAATGTCTGCTCCGCGCACCCTGGTGGAGCACAAGATTCATTCATATGGTACCAGTCAGCACTGTGCCATCGATTCAAGAGTGGGGACATCCCACAGGACATCTACTGGTGAGTATGCGCATGTAGGATTGGCAAATCGGGGCAAGGGTGGTAAGCCACAGGTGCCATGGGTGTGGCACACAGGGTTAGGGGCAATATGAGCCTGAACAAGACACTAACCTCCACTATCTCACACAGGTGACAGTGGATACCCACTCCATCCATGGCTGCTCACACCCTACCGGTGGCCCACGACCCCATCGCAGCAATGCTTCAGTGAGGCACATGCCACCACATGCAACATCATTGAGCGGGTGTTTGGGATGCTGAAGGCGCACTTCCGATGCCTAGACACCTCCGTGGTGCCCTACAGTATAGCTCCTCAAAGGTCTGTGGGATATTCCTGGCCTGTTGTATCCTGCACAACATGGCCAAAGACTGTGGGATAGCAGTACAGGTTGAAGAGGGGGACAGCGATGGGGACGACGGTGATGCAGGTAATGATGGGGATGAGCAGCCCTCCCTTGGATGACGTGACCCCCGACTGATCCAGCTGGCCCAGCTGCACAGGGACACCATCACAGAGGAGCACTTCACCCAACACAGGTAAGTCATCGGGCCATGTGCAACCAACAGTGGCAAGGGCACAACCCACATACACACAGGGAAACACACCAGGGGTGCATGACGGCAAAGGAAGTGGCAGGGCACAGAAGCACACACATACAACCAGGGAGGGGTGAACAGTAACACGCCACATGGACAGACACACACACACACACACACACACAATAGGCACAAAGTGCACAGGGGTCAGGTGCACAAGAGAGCAGGAACACGGACACTAAAAACACACACGTCCACAGGCCACCACCTCTACTTACTGTCCATGTACGTGTGTCAGATTCTGGGCACCTTTGCACTTTGGTGTACAGCGCAATGCAGGAATCATCATGCACACACACCTGTGGACAGCAGTCGGGAGGGTGTGCAGGTGGTCCATGTGTCTGCGTGTAGGGCAGGGCACCCACTGGTGCACTGCCCACCAAAACACACATTGCACACAGGACAGCACCAGACAGGGATCACACTGGTAGACAACTCAGTCATGCGGCACAGTGCCACGGCCACCTCGGATGCGTGGGCAGCCCCACCAAGACCCAGCAGCACTGGCAGACTGAGCACGGGCCTCATGGGGTGGCACCAATGGACCACCGGGGTTCCACTGTGTGAACACGACCTTGCCCGCACAGGGTCTGCAGCATACCGAACATACCTGCATCCAGGGGTGTTCGGATGCCCACAGCTGTACCCGGGCGACAGGTGGGTGTCCAAGTCAATGGCAGGAATGGGAGTGGATAGCATCACTGCACAGTGTGAGTGGCATGGGGCACCTGACTGTGTGCCCAATGTGGCATGACAGTGACCAATGCCTGCGCCTGTCTGTCAATGGTGGCGGTCACATCCACCCACCAAATGGTCAATCTGGGACAGGATCCTCTCTGTTGTCGCTGCTAGCTACTGCAGAGCCACCCAGTGCTCCACGGACGCTGCAACCCGCGATCTGCTGTTGTACTGATGCCTGCAGCAGGCAGGTGTGCATCAAGAGGGTCATCTGCCACATCAGCAACCTGTCCTCAGGGTATGGAAGGGGCCTGATGCACAGCACCCCTTGAAGTTGGCGCTGCTCACCAGGACCAGGTAGGGCATGCCCACAGGCAGTGCACCCTCCATCACCTCAGGCCCTGTCCCAGTCCCAGTGGGTGACTGCTGCTGCTGCCCCTCTGCCTGCTGTGCCCAAGGGATCAGTTGTCCACTGCTGTGGCCTCAAGCAGTGCCAGTGACCTGCACAGCCACGGTGCTGCTCCTGGTGCCTGACAGACACAGCCTGGGACTGCCTGCTCAGCATGTTGGCACACACATCAGAGACCAGCTATGTGCATGGGCATGAGCTGTCCTGCTGTGTGTCCATTCTGTGACACACATGTCAATGCCCATAGTGGTCAGTGCATCATCAATGGTGCAGGTCTGTCACAGCCACAGCCACAGCCACAGCATGCTCGGCATGCTTGCATGCCAGACCACTGGAGACTCAGGAATGGCACCCCCACACCTGTCTCAATGACATCAGTGATGGTAGCCAGGCATTCACACTGGCGCGCACTGCGCGGCAACCTGCGGAGGTGGATGGTCCCTCCTCCAGCTCGGATGGCTGTCCACAGTGGACAGACCCTCCACCGCTGACCCCTGCGGGCGTACAGGATCTGTAACAGAAAGGAAGGACACGTTAGTGCATGTGATCTACCTTCCCCCAACCATGACATACCATGCAGTGATGGGCTACCACCTGTCTGGAAGCCACCTCCGGAACACCCTCAATGGCACTGCGCTGCATGCTTGCAGTGAGCATGTCCTCTGCGGAGTCCAGCTGCACCACCTCCGGCTGCCTCACCTGTTGCCGTCACGTGCCGCCTGATGGCTGCAAGCCTTCTCCTTCACCCTCTCCTGTGCCGGTTCCCATCTTCTTTTACACTCCTGCAAAGAAGCGCTGGTGGCTGCCGTGCGGGTTGACGGACTGCCACCCCTCCCATGCAGCAGCACGGCCTGGAGGTGCCCCACCATCCACTGATAAGTGCTCTAATCCAGGTAGGCTTTGAACAGTGCCTCCATCTCAGCCTTACGTAAGTTAGGCTCCTCTTCTGCCCACCATCATCCTCCTCACCAGTCCTTGCCCGGCTCATTTACAGCCTGTATTGGTGGAGGGTCACCTGTGACTGTGCAGTACAGCAGCAATTCTCTGAGGCCATAGTCCAGAACATCTTAATGCATGCAACTTACCTATCAACTGTAGTAACCGAATATGTCCACTGCAGAACAGTGTTGCATATTTATGGCGCAATCCATGCAAATTAGGTCTGGAGCAACTTTAATGAGATGCAACTCACGCTGCTGTGCCATTGAATGGCTGCTAGGATGATTTGCATATGACGGCTGAATATCATGCTGTTGTGCTTTGCGCAATATGGTTGAATGGGCTGAGCCAATGGCGCAGTTCAGTGACTGCGTAGTACACCGCACTGTGCATGCCGAGGTAGCTTACACAGGCGTCTGCTGCACTGATGATGTGCTGTGCATGGTAGGCAATTCAGGGCATGGCCACCATTGTGCCAGTGGCGCTACAGCGATGGTCACTACATGGCGCTGTGGCACAACTGCGCAATAGTCTGCTGTGGCAATGGCACACAGGCGACCAATCATGCTGGATGCATAGACATCCGATGGTGCTGTGCGTGGCCATGTGCCAGAGACCCATGATCCTGTGCCCGACCTTTGCCCCCTTGGCGCAGTCGTATGGCATGTCTGCGGCTCTATCGGCTGTTCCGCATTGGCAGCTGATAAGGTTGTGGCGCTGTTCAACAGCGTGATAGAGAATAGCGGCGTTGTATTGCGCAATAATTCCACGTGGGGTTGCCGCACTGTGGAGCACCATATTGCCTGCTATACATCCAGGGATGGCATGCAGAAGAGCCCCCCAGTGGAGTTCCCTCGAGCTCGCAAACTTGGTGGCCATAGTGGAGCCTCACTATGGCCCGCTATTTGGGGATGATCCCCTTAACATGGCCAGGACACATGTGTGGCAGCAGGTGGCCACTGAGCTAGAGGAGGCCACTGGCTGGTGGAGGTCCACGGAGCAGTGCAGGCACTGGTATGGGGACCTGCGGAGGAGGGATCTGGCACTACTGGCACATCTGCGGTCACGTGCCAGGAGGGGCGTGGTGCCTTGGCCAGGTGGGTGATCCGTCTATGCACCTGTATGGTCCATATGGATAACACTGTCTATTGTGTCCAGCACATGGAGAGGGTTGGTCTAGGGTTGGCTGTGGCGGTGTTAACAGGACATGTGATGTATGGGTCTGGCTGGGTGGTGGGCACACTCGGTTGGGGTAGGAGAGATCTGCTTTGGGATTGCACTGATGTGTTTCTCACCTTTTGTTTCCCACAGGCGTAGGGCAGACAGAGGAGGCCAGGGGCTGAGGTGCAGGGAGTGGTGCCAGCGGTGGCTGGAGTGTGGTGGTGGTGGTGGTGAACCATGACAGCGGCAGCAGCAGCAGTCCTATGAGGGGTGAGTGCCATGACATCATGAATGCTATAGCATGCTGTGTGACGAGGGGTGGGGGCAGGGCATGGCTTGCCATCCATGGACACCACTGCCATGCATGCGACATGTGACAGTCAGCACTGCCCAGTGGCACTGCATGTCTGGGAGTGCGTCAATGGTGGTCCATGTGTACTGGGCATGGCTGTGGCACTGCCTGACCACCGTGTAGCTACCGTTCCTGTACAGCCTTGGATTGTGCTGTGCTGGACATGGGCGGTGTGTGTGTGCAGTGGTACACATGGCTGTTGCTGCCTGGTTGGGCATGTCTTGTGCACGGTCACTGTGGGTGGGTGCAGTCCATCACAGGATCAAGGCACTTGGCTGTATGCCATGCTTGATGGGTGGGCTTCAGGGATATGGACAGTCACAGCCATTGACTCTGATCCCTTGTCCTAGTTGTCCAGATCCTGCACAGCCGGTTGAAAGGTCGATGCGGCAGCTTATACAGGTGGCAATGGACTCTCTCACCATCCTGCAGGACCTACACCAGCATGGTCTACGGACACGGAAGAGGCTCCGGGACCAGCACCCGGGCAGCAGGAGAGCGAGGCTGGCGGGCGGTAGCTGCCATCACCTCCCCCTTTACCTATCTCTCGCACCCTGCCTTCCCTCTCCAGTTGTTCACTGCCCCTTATCCACCTCCTAGCAGCGCATACCCTCATCCCTGTTTTGTAAATTTGTAAATAGTTATTGTTGTTCTTCTTCTTATTCTTGTTATGTTTTGGAATCCATATATTTTGATATGACTACTGTGGTGGTCTCTGATTTTGAGCTGGCTATAGGTGCTCCAGTTGCAGTGGTGTGCATGCATCTGGGGTGGTATAGTCATGGGTATGTGTGTGTGTGCATGGGCAGGTGTCTCTGGTGTGGGACTGGCTTTCATTCGGTATTGCCGTATGCTGCCACCCACTGCTGGGTGCTCATGGTGGGTCTGGCTTGTATGGTTCTGTGGTACCCGAGGTTGCAGTGTGATGGGGGATGCATGAGATTCCTGCAGTGAGGTCACTGCTCATGGGGGTGTCTTGGGTCACAGTTAGGTTTGCTGTGCACAGGGGCTGCTGTACCTGGGTGGTCTTTGTTTGGCAGTCTTAGCTTGCCGATGGTGTGCTGGTAACATGGCCCAGCTGTGGCTGTTTGCTTGTCCCATGGGCTGGTGGATATTCTGTCCCTCCCCAGTTATGCTGTGCTGGGTTGTGGGGATGCATTGTCAGTTCTGCGGTGTGTTCCTGTGCCAATTGTGGCATGGGTGGTGGGCCTGCCTGCCTCCTGGTTGTGCAGTTCCGTTGCTCTGCTGGGGGCCCTGCTCTATGGTGCCTGGACTGCTCATCTGGGCTGCCTTTGTTTTGCTAAGCGCATCATATCTGCTCAGCTTCCCTTCCTGGTTCGCTAAACGGGTTGTGCGATATTCAGACATTGGCTGGTTGCGCTAATTTGGCTTCTCCATGTTTGGTCTCGGCGTCTCTGTTTTGTGTCTTAATGGACTTGTGTCTTGCTTCTGCTATGCATACATTTTGGGCGCGGTTTGAATATCTGGGCCTATGTATAAATTTCATTATACACCAGTTCTTATCATGCTCCACCACTGTGTTACTTGAGGCAATGGCAGTATACAAGATAACATTTTCACTGTGCAGAAAAAAGGTATTTATGGCGAAATCCATGCAAATTAGTCTGGAGCACTTAACGAGATGCACCACGCCGCTGTGCCATTGAATGGCTTCAGGATGATTTGCATATGACTGAGAATATCATGCTGTTGTGCTTTGCGCAATATGGTTGAACAGGCTGGAGCCAATGGCGCAGTTCAGTAACTCGTCAATGCACCGCACCTGTGCATGCCCAGAAGCCATACAGAAGCCTGCTGCACTGATGATGTGCTGCATGGTAGGCAATTCAGGGCATGGCCACCATTGTGCCAGTGGCGCCTACAGCGATGGTCACTACATGGCGCTGTGGCACAACTGCGCCAATAGTCTCGTTGTGGCAGTAGCACAGGCGACCAATCATACTGGATGCATAGACATCCGATGGTGCTGTCACGTGGCCATGTGCCAGAGACCCATGATCCTGTGCCCGACCTTTGCCCCCTTGGCGCGATGCGTATGGCATGTCTGCAGCTCTCTATGCCATTGGCAAAGCGTAAAGACTGATAGCGCTGTTCCAACAGGCGTGATAGAGAATAAGCGGCGTTATATTCACGCCAATAATTCCGCGTGGGGTTGCCGCTGTAGGGCCTATAATGCTCTGCTATACATCCAGGGATGGCATGCAGAAGAGCCCCCAGTGGAGTTCCCTCGAGCTCGCAAACTTGGTGGCCATGGTGGAGCCTCACTATGGCGCTATTTGGGGATGATCCTTAACATGGCCAGGACACATGTGTGGCGGCAGGTGGCCACTGAGCTAGAGGAGGCCACTGGCTGGTGGAGGTCCAGCAGACGGTGCAGGCACTGGTATGGGGACCTGCGGAGAGGATCTGGCACTACTGGCACATCTGCGATCACATTGCCAGGAGGGCGTGGTCCTTGGCCAGGTGGGTGATCCGTCTATGCACCTGTATGGTCCATATGGATAACACTGTCTATTGTGTCCAGCACATGGAGAGGTTGGTCTAGGGTTGGCTGTGGTGGTTAACAGGACATGTGATGTATGGGTCTGGCTGGGTGGGGGCGCACTCTATTGGGGTAGGGGAATCTACTTTGGGATTGCACAGATGTGTTTCTCACCTTTTGTTTCCCACAGGCGTGGCGGGAGCAGAGGAGGGCCAGGGCTGAGAGTGCAGGGGAGGAATGCCAGGCGGTGGCTGAGTGTGGTGGTGGTGGTGAACCATGACAGCTGGCAGCAGCAGCAGTCCTATGAGGGTGAGTGCCATGACATCATGAATGCTATAGCATGCTGTGTGACAGGGTGGGGGGCAGGGCATGGCCACCATCCATGGACACCACTGCCATGCATGCGACATGTGACAGTCAGCACTGCCCAGTGGCACTGCATGTCTGGGAGTGCGTCAATGGTGGTCCACGTGTGCACTGGGCACATGGCTGTGGCACTGCCTGACCACCGTGTAGCCACGTTACTGTACAGCCTTGGTTGTGCTGTGCTGGACATGGGCGGTGTGTGTGTGCAGTGGTACACATGGCTGTTGCTGCCTGGTTGGGCATGTCTTGTGCACGGTCACTGTGGGTGGGTGCAGTCCATCACAGGATCAAGGCACTTGGCTGTATGCCATGCTTGATGGGTGGGCTTCAGGGATATGGACAGTCACAGCCATTGACTCTGATCCCTTGTCCTAGGTGTCCAGATCCTGCACCGGATTGAAAGGTCGATGCAGCAGCTTATACAGGTGGCAATGGACTCGCTCACCATCCTGCAGGACCTACACCAACATGGTCTGAGACACAGAAGAAGGCTCCGGGACCAGCACCAGGCAGCAGGAGAGCAGGCTGGCAGGCAGTAGCTGCCCATCACCTCCCCCCTTTACCTATCCCTCACACCCTGCCTTCCCTCTCCCAGTTGTTCACTGCTGCCCCTTATCCACCCCTACCTTGTACCCATACCCCCATCCCTGTTTTGTAAATTTGTAAATAGTTATTGTTGTTCTTCTTCTTATTCTTGTTATGTTTGAAATACATATATTTTGATATGACTACTGTGGTGGTCTCTGATTTGCAGCTGGCTATAGGTGCTCAGTTGCAGTGGTGTGCATGGCATCTGGGGTGGTATAGTCATGGGTATGTGTGTGTGTGCATGGGCAGGTGTCTCCTGGTGTGGGACTGGCTTTCATTCGGGTATTGCCGCATGCCTGCCACCGAGATGCTCATGGTGGGTCTGGCTTGTATGGTTCTGTGTGGCCACGAGTTGCAGTGTGATGGGGGATGCATGAGGATTCCTGCAGTGATGGTCACTGCTCATGGGGGGTGTCTTGTGGTCACAGTGCAGGGTTTGCTGTGCACAAGGGGGGGCTGCTGTACACTGGGGTGGTCTGCCCCCTTTGTGTGGCAGTCTTAGCTTGCCAGTGGGTGTGCTGGGGCAACATGGCCCAGCTGTGCTTTGTTTGCTTGTCCCCATGGGCTGGTGGATATTCTGTCCCTCCCCCAGTTATGCTGTGCTTGGGTTGTGGGGATGCATTGTCAGTTCTGCAGTGTGTTCCTGTGCCAATCTGTGGCATGGGTGGTGGGCCCCTGCCTACCTCCCTGGTTGTGCAGTTCCATTGCTCTGCTGCTGGGGGGCTCCCTGCTTGCACTATGGTGCCTCTGGACTGCTCATCTGGGCTGCCTTTGTTGCGCTATAGCGCATCATATCTGCTCAGCTTCCCCTTCCTGGTTGAGCTATGGCGCAGGTTGTGCGATATTCAGACATTGGCTGGTTGCGCAATTTGGCTTGCTCCATGTTTGAATATCGCGTCTCTTGTGCATGTGCGCAATGGACTTGTGTGCTTGCTTCTGCTATTACGCACATTTTGGGCGCAGTTTGAATATCTGGGCCTATGTGTATAAATTTCATTTATACACACAGTTCTTACATCATGCTCCACCACTCGTAAGGTTACTTGAGGTCAATGGCAAGTACACAAGATAACCGCTTTATCACACAGTCGCCCCCCCCCCGCATATCCCTTAGTCATGCAATAGGCATGGCAGGGTATTAAATAGCTAGTATAGCATAGCAAAATGCTATTCAGTATCAGAGGGTGGTGCCATCTATTTTCTGAAATGTATAGCAGTAGACTGCTAAACATTTTTTTATGCTTTTTATTCAAGTTTACTCATACAAAACACATTAAGAACAAAGTATTTTCATTTTGCTAACCAGTCTGTGCCATATACTATGCATTTTTGCAGCTGATTAGCACTTTCACATGTGAAACTGCTAATCAATTTTTTGGGATTATTTAATACCCTACATGGACACAAAACCCATTTAGTAAATCCATTTATCTGCACAGCCATTGAATAAATCAAATTTATGTATGCAGTAGTGATTTAATCACCATTTATCCACACATTATTTATGTCATTATCATTTATGTGCATAGTAGTGATGTCACATATTCCCATATTCAAATGCAAATAACTTTAAAACAAAGAATGATAGCATAATACTGTGAGAACGAAAGGTGTTCAGCAAAAAAATATTTACAAAATGAGTGGTGTTTCATTTATAGTTACCTTTTAATTTTTTTTTTATAATTAACAAAAAATAGCAGAAAATTCAATTTTGTTCACTTTTTGCAAGAAACAAATGCAAATAACTTTAAAACAAAAACATTACAGCATGGTACTTTGAGCACACAAGTTGTTCAAGACAAAACTATCTACAAAATGAGTGGTGTTTCATTTAACAGCGACCACTGTGCTAGTTAGAAAGTTGACAAAAAGTCACACAATCTATAATTTAAAAAACATCAAAAGCAAATGTCCCTGCAGTGTCAGAAAGCATCCCTTATTGTATAAAGGAAATATACAATGGTGAGCTGTCAGATAAATTATTTATCTGCACAAGTGCTGTTTGACCTCAGAAGTCTGGACCATACCTCTCATCTTATCATGTCACCACTTGTCTTTAAATTGCAAGCAAACTGTCTGAATGTGTAGCACATACTTAATCAATATACAAATAGTGGGTTTCCTTTGCTTAGTGCCAAAGTATGTTTCAATAAAAGTTACATTTTTATTAAGAAACTGCAAACAACCTGGAAAAACTGCAAATAGGCATGACAGAGACCACGATGAGCAATGCAAGGCACAAATAAATGTAGGTGGGAATAATCCATCACATTTGGGCTGGCAGTATAGCCTAGAATTTAGAGGAACAAGGTGTGAATGAGCATGATACATCCAGCAGACCAGACCTGAGTTTGATTCTCACAGCCTCCACTTGCATACTGTGTGACTCTGAGCAAGTCACTTAACCGCCAAGTGCTCCCAGGTCACCCCTGAAAACAGGCACTTGTGCCTAGTGGGCCTTACCCAGTTACCAAAGACTAAAATAAAAAATTAATAAATAAACAAACATCAGTACCATCTCCCTACCAACAGGGCCTCCAAATGAAGTACTGCAAACAGTGCAAGCCAGCTTGCAATACAATACACTGTATTTAGTATTGCTAACAAAAGTAAAACTGTCAGAACAGCTTAATAAAGGAAAATACTAATTAATATTACTTGTAAAACTCCTACTGCCCTGGGGGGGGGAATAACCCACTCCAAGTCACACAGTTTACATTCCATTCAAGAGCACAACCACATCCTGCAGGCTCTCAAACCACAGCAAGCCTAATAACAATAAATGAATGCCTTTACTAATAACCCTCCAACACTGACAAATGACAGGGGTGGTATTCATGGTAACACCACACCCAGATGAGCGACCTCCTCTTGCAAACCCTCCAAACAGAAACAGATGAATGACAATAAAATACAACACAGACTGACAACTCAGGGGTAGGGGTGGATGAAATAACCTACCCCAGATAATAATCACACCCCTAACTTTTGAATAAGAGCCAACTTTTCTTCTTTTGGGGAGGGGGGCTTATCTATGCAAACAAGCAGAAGTCACTTGAACTTCAGTGAAAGCTAATGATTTAAGGGGGGAGGTGTTGCACTGCCTCTCTGAGTCGGCACCAATACATGCACACTCGACCTCTTACAAAGTGCATCCACAGTCTGCCCAATAACAATGAATACATTATTACAGTTTACTACTAATAATAATAAAACAAAAAAAAAAACTCCACTGTATTTAACCCTTATCCTACTGAACTTCTGCTGCTGCATGAACATCTGCCCCACTTTGATTGGCTTGTCTATGGTGGCAGGTGGTCAGCTCCTCTGCCTACCTCTCAGCACCACATGGCATCCCCGGCAGATCAAGCTGCAGTGAATGTGGCACAGTTCACTCCTGCTGCTCCAGCTGATTACGGGATTCTTTCATTCCTGAAAACCAAACTTTTACTGCTCTCTGTTGGTGTCTGGGGTGGTCCAATGGTCATGTCCCTCTGTGTCCCCTACACTGAACCCAGGAGCACTCTTATCAGTAGTATTCCCTCTGATTCTCTTACTCCCTAGACCCCACAACTGCTCAGCTAGTGGCATAGACCATTGTCTTTTTGCAGATGCTGGAGGCTGGTCTGCATTGGTCACTTCCACTAAGTATGTTGCTTTGTTTGGGGGGGCATCCGTTACTCCTGTTGCTCTGGGTCACAGCACTGTAGCGCCTGCCACTTTCCCAGTGGGACTGCACAGTCCAGTGACACCCCAACACCATTGAAGATTACCTACTCGGGCTGTGTGGCTGGGTGTTTGTCTCTGTTAGTAGTTTAGTTTTGTGGATTTTCATGTTTTTCTGCTTGGATGAACTAGACCATTCTTGGATATGAGATCTATGAAAGTTTCCTGGATTAAGAAACTGGAAAACATCAGCAGCAGATATTGGGATTCTCATTATAAATCAAATTTTTTGGAAGCCATCACAATCAAAGCACAGCTAAGAAATTCTACAACTCTGAACTGGGGAGTGCAAACTGAATCCACCTTTCCATCTACCTAGTTGCTAAAGGGATCTGCATGTCTTTGAGAACCATTCACAACTATTTAAACAAAGGGAAGACACTGACAAAGGGTTTTAACTTCCTGCTTATGCCCCAGGCCAGTGTTCCAGGAATGTAACACATCCTTTGTCTTGTTACTGTAGATCAAACAGTTTACTGGTCCTTTTTCTGTGGATTTGATTATTTTACATCATTTGGGAATGGGGCAAATCCTCCCCCTGGAGACACACCACTGAAATTGATCTGTCCCTGCTCATGTGTGAGCCATGGGCATATCTAGCCACATCTTATACAACTATTCCAATGCTGCATTTTCAATATTATCACCTGGCATACGACTGTTCAGAAAAGAAATGCAACCTCTCTCTTACTGAACTCTGCCTATGCACCCTGAAACTTGTTCTCCTCCTCCTGCTGCTATCAGGGACTGTTCACCCTAACTGTAGACCAAACACCTCTAACCAAAACAAACCAACAGGCACTCTTTCAATCATGTGCCTGAACATCTGCAGTTTACTTCCTAAGCTTGATGCACTGCAAGCCTTTACCACCCAACACAACCCAGATATTCTGTCAGTAGTTGAAACTTGGCTCAACCCAAAGATTCCTAACCAGGCAATCACCCTTCCTGGCTACAATGTCTTCCGGGTTGATCGTAAGTCAAAAAGAGGTGGAGGGTGTGCCTTATATGTGAAAGACACTTTCTGAGGACACCCCAATGATTCCAATCTTCCAGCAACTCCTGCTCAGAGTCTTCCCATCAGACTCCTATTAGGGGCCCACAATAAGGCCCTCAAAGTTGTCACTGTTGACATACCTCCTAAGGAACAGGGACCTGGTCTAACCGCTTTCCTTGACTTTGTCAAATCCCACTCATTGGACTCCGAAATCATCCTTCTTGGTGACTTTAACATTAATTGGCTCTCAGCTGAAGATGGGTCATTTAAGGACTCTGTTATATCAGCTAACCTGACTCAAATGGTTGACTATGCAACCAGAAAGAACTACAGAACTGGGACCTGCACCCTACTTGACTGGATCCTAACCAACCACCCCTCTCTCGGATCACAAAAACCTCAGTCCTCCCTGACTCACTCAGTGACCACTCTCCCATCAGCTGTACCTGGTCAAACAAATTCTATAAGCTCCCTCCAAAAATCATCACCAGCAGAGTCCTACCCCATGATCAGCTACCCCACCTCAAATCGCACCTCCATCTGCAGGACTGGTCCCCCCATCTTCAAGGCAACAGATACTAATATTGCACTGGAGCAATTTATTCACATTTTCAATGAAGCCTGTAATAAATTTGCCCCCCTTAAAAAGCATTAAGTTAAATTGCTCAGTAACCCTTGGCTGTCAGGAGACCTCCTAAAAAAAACTTTAATCCAGAGACCACCTCTGGGAGCTGGCTAGAAACCTCAGTAAGCAACTCAACATCCAGAATTATAAACGGGCACAGAACTACTGTGCCAAATCCATTCAGCAACAGAAATCTGACTACTATAAAAATGCCCTCACTAACTCCTGGGGAAATGGGAGGGATTTTCTGGAAAAACATTAAAGATGTCACTGGGAAGCAGTCAAAATCTTCGCCGGACATACTCAACATAAATGGGCACACTATACTCAACCCTAAAACTATTGTGAACACTTTTAACATCGCTTTCACTGACTTTAGCAGTGTTCTCCCCTCTGACTTCTTCCAAGATGCATCAACTCCCATCCCCCAACTCCTCCACCCATGACTGCCACCCACCTTCCTACTTTATAGCACTAAAGAAACATCAAGTCCAAAACTACATTACCAATGCTATCAGCAAATCTAGAACAAGCAATGACACACTTGAACTCAAGCTACTGGCCCTAACACTTGATGAGGTACTTGGGCCCCTCAACAAGATCTTTAATCCCTCTCTCTCTCTTTCCCTTAGCCAATTCCCGGACAAATGGAAAATGGCCACTGTTACCCCGATTCACAAAAGTGGTGATAAGACTGACCATGTGAACTTCATGCCCTATCTCCATTCTGCCTCCCCTGTCGAAGGCACTGGAATGTATAGTAGCGGACCAACTTACCGAGCATCTGGACAATTATAATATTCTCTGTAAACAGCAACATGGCTTTAGAAAAGGTCATAGTACATTGTCTGCCTTACTCGAATTCACCGGCTCCATTCACAGCTCCCTCGACAATGGACAACTAACTGGTGCTATTTTCATCAACCTAGCCAAAGCCTTGGATACTGTCTACCACTCCCTCCTGCTAAGCCAACTAAAAAATGCTGGTATCTCCAATGATTCAATCTCTTGGTTCAAAAGCTATCTTGAAAACCACTCCCAGCATGTAAAAATCGGGAATGTGCACTCTGATTCCAAATCTGTCTGCTCTGGAGTCCCCCAGGGTTCAATACTGGGCCCCCTACTCTTCAGCCTGTTCCTTAACACCCTGCATGCCGATGATGCAGTAATCATTGCCACACACCAGGACCCAAAGAAATTGCAAGAAAATCTCCAACTCGGCTTCTCCTTGGTTGAGAATTGGTTCAGAAAGCACAAACTGATCCTTAATCAAAAAAAAAAAAAACAAGGCCATTATCTTCAGCAGCTCCCATAATAAACATAAGCACTTCCGAATCTCTGTTATCACGAGACAAGGTGCCACACTGGAACAGGTCAAAAACTTTAAATACCTTGGGATCACTCTTGACCCTCGCCTCTCTGACACTGCCCACATCAACCATGTCACCAAAGCTGCTAACTCCCGGCTAGGCCTGCTATTCCATCATAGGAGACACCTGACACCCGAAGCCCTCACTGTCACTGTCCAGAGCTCCATCATATCCATCATTGATTATGGCATTATCATTTATGGCTCTGATACAATGACCACACTCAAACATGTATCCACCGCCCTCAACAAGGCCTGTCGACTTGTCACTGGCTCCCAACACCTAACTCACACCTGTGACCTCTATTCTCAAACTGGATGGTTGAATCTTGCCAATCGAATAAAACACCAAACTTGAATTACTATTAAGAAAATCTTGCTGGGCCTCTTCCCCCAGAGTCTGTGCCCTCATACAACCGAGAATCCACACCCGCCATACCAGGGGATCAAAACCTCAGCTCCTGCAAATCCTGCATTGCCGCACAACACAAGGCCTAAGATACTTTGTTTACCAGGACGCTAGTTGGTGCAATGGTCTTCCCAGTGACATCTCATCCTCACTATTGCTCAGCACTTTTAAGACTCGGCTCCGCCTAACACTCACTGACTCCAACCTCTGTAACTGTTGTGGCTAAGTATGTCTTTTGGTTCCGTAGCTGAAGATGCCCTTTTGGATCCACATCTACTTCTGCACTTTGCCAGCAACACCCCCAACCCCCATCTTCACCTCCCCTGCTGGCCCATGACAAATGCCACCCAGCTGCACTACCTCTATTCTTACCCGCCTTCAACCTCTCCTCTCCTCTCTCTCTCTCTCTGTCCCCCCACCTACCTCTTTTTCACATCCACTTAGTCTCCCTGATTTCACCCTCCTCCTTTCCCTTCCCCTTCCCAAAGTTTCACCTTATTGTTCTTTTTTCCTCTACAAGACTATGTGTGTTTTTTTTTATTTTATAAACTGTTATCTTTGCTTATGTTTGTCTCAATTGTACCAATGACGTGGAACCTTTGTAAAAGACCCTCGGCTCAAAGGTATTTGTAATCCTAGAACAAATAAATAAATGAATGTCCAAGTATCCCAGCTGTATGGTGCTACCCCAACACACTCTGCTTCATGTCCAAGTATCTGTGGCATTCAGAGGCAGCCCCTCCAACACCCTGTCCCCACCCAAGTATCCCTGCTGGCCACTAATAGCGACAACTCTCACCATTTTCCCCCAGACAGACAGACACACACACACACACACTCCTTGCCTGGCCACTAAGTGGGGGCTTTGTGTAAAGCACTTTTATGGCATGGTGGTATGGAGAGTCTCTGTGTGCACCTAAAATCCATCACCCCCAACAGCTACGGTATATATCGGCCCCCAAGAGCCACTGAGTATTGGCCCCATCTGCCTACAAAAACATCTGAAGATAATTATGTGGGTTGCAGTTGTTACAGTCAGTGAGAACCCTGGATCCCTGTTGATCATTATATATTATCTTTAATAAGGAGACATGCCAAAAAAGAAAAGTCAAAATCCAGCATGGCAGAGTTACAAAAAACTGGCATAGTTTTGTGTTCCATGAGCATTTCTGCCTACACTCCAAAGGTAAAAACTGAATTCCCCAAAACAAATTCAGGTTTCTTTTTACGAGGTTAAGTTACAATTTGTCTCTGAGTTTTCAGGGAAAAGGAACAAAAGCTAACCATTCAAAGGAGAGACACTAGCATGTCTAATGCAACTTTTTTCCTTTTCTCAAGTGATGAATGTGTGAGCAGAGTTTCATTTCCTTTCCTTTCCATGATGATTCAGAAAGGAAATGAAACAAAACTCTGCTCACATGTCCAGAAAATGAAAAACAAAACCTGAAAGTCAGAAGGGGAGGGGGAACGGATCAGCAATTTGGAAAAGAGGTACCTGCAAAAAAACAATGGGGGATGGAGAACCCATTCCAGGTGGATGCCACTCCTCAGCCTTCCAAACACAGAAATCCTTGTCTGTGGGCCGATGCTGGCTCATTAAGTAGTTGATGGACACTGGGCACAGCTCGGAAGAATTTGGCTTGTTATCTCACCCACTCTGCCCCATCCCCCTATCACATACAATGTCCTCCAAGAAAAGAGCCCTTTTACAAGCCAATCCAGACCGACGAATGAAGACATTCAGACTCACCCACCTCCAATTACTGCTGGTACTGCTAGTACTCCTCTCCTGGGAAGTAGCGGCAGCACTCACACACACCCACGGCCGATCTCACTCAATAACGTGGCCCGACACAGTTGAATGTTTATCCTTCTTGGTTGCAGTTTTGCATAGTTTTTCTCATATCAGTCTTCTCCTCAGTCTGTCCTCCTTGAGCACACAGATGAAGATGGTGCCTGAAAATCCACTCTTTGATGTGTGGCAGCATCAACAGATCCCTGCCCCCACCACTTATGACTTCAAAAAAGTCAATATTGTTTTAGACCGTGTGATTTTCTGGAAAATAAAATACATTTATGGGTATTTTATACTAGTTTTGAGCAATGATATTGGGGGGGCATGTGCCCCCTTGGGACCTATGGGCATGACGCCAATGGGCACACCTGAATTCTAAGGAGCAGCACGCATTATGATTTTTGAACTCATGCTGGAAATAAAATACTTTTAAATTTATACTGAAAGTCGGTTAGTTCATTTGCACTTGGAGTGCAGGACTTTATTGGATATGTTTGGCACAGTTGGAACTAGCAACCCCTTTGTCTTTGCACCTAGCTCTGTAAACACTGAACACATGGTGTTTGGAGTTTGGAAAGTACTGAGGTGAACTGCTTCTTGTGATGGTGACTGTATGCTTTGGACTCACATTGCAATAAAGCTTGTTTAGCTTGAAATTTTGATTTTTTTCTAGTTCATGGTTGTTCCTGTGTCTGGTGTGCTCCTGTTTGTGGATGTGATGTACAGTAAGCTGGGCATAGCCAGCTTCTTAGGAGAACCCCCAGATATTTATTCTGGCACTACCAGGACTTTGGAACTGAACCAATTTCCTACCACTGTTACTAGGTTCATTGCTGTACCCAGCTAATACATCTCCTTCAGCCATCTTAGGTCAGACACTGAGTTGAAAGCCTTACTAAAGTCAAAGTTGGCTAAATCCACAGTGTGTTCCCTAATACCCTTGTCACACAGTTAAACACCACTATCAGGATGGTTCGACAAGACCTTCCTGCCACAAAACCATGTTAGTTATTAACCTGAAGTCTGTTGCTCTCCAGGTAGAACACAAGGTCTGCTTTGATCAACAGTTCCATCAGTTTGCCCACAATAGAGGTGAAACTAAAAGATCTGTAGTGCCTTGCTTGTTCCTTGACTCACCTCAATACAGAGTGGAACTACATACACTGCCGTTCAGTTTCCAGATCTACCTCTGTCTATAAGGAGATATTGAATAGACATACCAATCCTCAGCCAGTTCTGCTAGTAGTTCCTTGAGTACCATTGGATGCATCCATTCCTATCAGGCTCTGATGTCTTATTTATTGTATCTTGAGCATAGCAAACACAGAATTGTGAAACTGGTTGAGTCAGTGGTGTCCAGGTCTTATGCTAAGCCATGATGGGTGTGATTGTGTATTTGGGAATGTAGTTTATTTAAATGTGGGTGTTATTGCACTTGTTTGCACTACATAAAGTATATACTCACATGGTGAGATGGTGCATGTCTGCTTTTCTTTGTAAATTCATCTGTTATGTATTGTATATCTAGTGCATGTACCTGCCCTTCGCCTGACTCCACCCACACCCTATACAACAGTCAGCAATGGATTTCCGATGCACTATTATGCAGCACAGCATGATCAAGAGTTATGTCAATGCTCTGTTAATAATTCTCTAGGGGTCTGAAGATGGCACAAGGCATAGCCAAGAGCTACATGCCCCTAGAGAGATTATTGGACTATTAATATAACCCCTGCAAATGCCTTATTGCTATTATAAACAAGCATTTGTCGATGCCGAATGTTTGATTGCTGGTTTTGACAAAGTTAGTGCAAATGAGTATAGAGTTATTTAAGTATAAGTACTTATGTGGCCCTATCAGAAATAATGACAGATTGTCCTTCACTTCTGTCTCCTCTTTAAAGTATAATATTTTACAACATCTTGCAAAAGGTAATCTGATAGGGTGCAGGCAGCTGTTTAATTACAGGAAATCCAACTACTTTCAAATTGGACTGTGTGCACTGCACAATTGTTAATGGAGATTTGCTATGATTGCGTCCTGTCCCTAGGTTGGGGAAAGGGGAAGGGGCTCAGGAAAAGCCAAAGATCATGGCTAGAGCATAGAAAACCAGCAGAACATTGAACTTTTCTCCAGCACTGATAAATCTAGTGTGCTTTATGAGAAGCTTGGTTTCTGACTGAAATAATGTTACACTAAATATCAAAAGCTGCAAGAAGGTTGGCAAGTATGTTACAATGTTGTATTTAGCTTCTCTAAGGAACTAATAAAAGGTAGACCAATTGTGTAGCATCAAAGTTACAACTCTTGGTAATAGTGTAGCACAATCTTTATGTAACAACAGAGGCCAGTCACAGTTTTTTTTTGTTAAGTACTGACTGTGATGTGCTACAGTATCACTGCAAAAAGCTATCATGGATTCCTGTTGTGTTCTCAGATTTATTTTTCTTACTTGTCTTACATCCAGAGCAATAAAACAAGCAAGTAAAGCAAGTGTGCGTGTTTTATTATTTGTCAAACAAATTGTAATTGCTGAAAGTCTTACTGTTTTATCAAATAGTACACTGTGCTAAAACATTAGTCTGGCTAGCTATGTGTGTAAATGGTGAAGGACAGGCTGAAATTCATTGAAACACATTGTATGGTGCCCATCTTAACTTACATGACCCAGACACAGGGCAAAGAACTGCAGATCTGACTGCATATCCTCACATCTGTGAGTTTTTGCTACTATAATGCATTCAAGGTGTGATGGGTATGGTGGATGGGGGGGGTTGAGGGTAAGGAATGGGGTGTGGAGAGTGGCTTTCCACAATCTCCTACTTGCATACTGTGTGACTGTGAGCAGGCCACACGGAACAAGGAGGTGCTACTTCACTGAGTAGGTGGTGGAGCCCTGGAATGCACTGCTCAGGTAGTTGGTGGCTGCTACTACTGTGGATGGGTGCAAGAAAGTCTGAGAGAGGTATAAAGGGAAGGTTCATCCTGGAGCCACACTGGGAAATGGGGGACATTGTAGGGAGGGGGCTACTAATGGTGCCCTGGGAAGGCACTGACCATTGAGCAGATTCAATAGACCATAGGGCCTAATCAGCTGGCTTTGTAATATGTTAGCATGTTAGTAAGTCACTTAACCTTCCCAGTGCTGTCAGGTTGCCCATGAAAACAGACAGCAATGACCAGTGGGCCTTACTTGGTTAACAAAGTACATAAATAAAGAAAATAAAGACAGAATGATTGGAAGTTATACATGATCAGGACATGACTTTTGTGCCATGGACAATTATAGGGTAGTTTGAAAGGAAAACAACTTGCATTGGAGGTCAGCTCCCATATGGGGCTCTGCTCTATACATGGGCACTGCAGTGTTGCCATAATGCTGTGTAAGTGTAAACACTGTTCACAGTAATTGCACTTTGACTTCCTCAGCTAAGAAAGCTGTCAATACACATGGGGAAAGTGTACTCATCATTACTTATTAACCATACAATTTGCACACTAGTGAGAATTTAATTTTGTTTGCCATGCCTCAGTGTGTGTGTGTGTGTGGTGTGCGTGCACGTGTGCACATGTGAGTGCATGTGTACAATGGCCTAGGGACTGCTGGTAAAAGAACTAGTATAACTGTGTTATCAAGATTAAGAAGGGAAGAGAGAGAGAGAGAGAGAGAGAGAGAGAGAGAGAGAGAGAGAGAGAGAGAATGAGAGAGAGGGGGTGTTCCAGAACCCAGAACCAGGTTAGATAGAGAAAGACAACAGGTATCGCAAGGAAGACATCTGCTATAATAGTTTTTTTGCTGGCATCAGTGTGACAGTATGTAAATGGTGAAGGACAGGCTGGCAAAATACATCCTCGGAGTCACAGAAATCATAATTAAAACTGTAACTGTAAATGAGCATGGTGAATCCATCAGCCAGATCTGGGTATGAATCCCACAATCTGCCACTTAAATACCTGGGCATGCAAGTGGCAGATTGCCTTTGAGCAAATCACTTAAAGGAAAACTCCACCCTCATATCTTCTAAATGTCATTTGCTTCCATGTCAACAGACAACTCTTTTCATGTAGCTGTTAAAGATGTATGCAATTGCTTCTGTTAGTTTTCACACTTCATACTAGGCCCTGTCATTCTCCTGGGAGGGTCCATTTCATGGTTGTTGAAATCTCATTGTCCCTAATAGCTGCATTAGCATATGAGAATGTGATGCGTAATCAACCTTTAAACTCCCCAGTATGTCTGTCTGCTTAAGTAGTTTTAAAAGAACCAAGCTGCAAGAAGCTGTGAAATACCACATTTACCTTCACTAAGTTTTACAAGCTATCTGAGTTGTAATGCAGTTTTTTCCCCTTAAAACTCCATTCAGTTTATAAGTTTCCAGAGAGTTTTTGCAGGGTAGTTGTTATTTTAGCATAGAGATACATGACATAAATGGTTGATCTGACATCATTTTCTCATATGCTAATGCAGTTCTCAGGGACAATGAGATTTCAACAACCATAAAATGGACCCTCCCAGGAGAGTGACAGGGCTTAGTATGAAGTATGAAAACTAACTGAAGCAGTTGCATACATCTTTAGCAGCTACATGAAAAGAGTTGTCTGTTGACGTGGAAACAAATAACATTTAGAAGATATGAGGGTGCAGTTTTCCTTTAACCACTGCAGTGCTCCCAGGTCACTCCTGAAAACAAGCACATATGCCTAGTGGGCCCTATCTGGTTAACAAAGAATTATATAAATAAATAAAATAACTACAAAATGTGTAGAATAATTCCACAGAGGCAGACATGCATTATAATAGTTTATTTTATTTTACTGGCATTAGTGTGGCAATGTGTGTAAATGATAAAGAACAGGCAGGCGAAAGACATCCTTGGAGTCACACAAATCACAACTAAAGTTTAGCTGTGAATGGGCATTGTACATCCAGCATACAGATCTGGGTTTGATTCCCACAGTCTCCCACTTGAATGCTGTATGCCTCTGAGCAAGTCATTTAATTTCACCAGTGCTGCCAGGTTGCCCTTGAAAACAGGCAGGTATGCTTATTGGGCCTACCTGGTTAATAAAGAATTACATAAATAAATAAAATAAATACAGAATGTGTAGTAGTTATGCATGATCAGGAAATTACTTTTATGCCCTGGTCAGTTGCAGGGTAGTTTGGAAGGAGACCAACTTGCATTGCAGTACCGCTCGCATTTGTGGCTTTGCTCTACACATGTGCATTGCACTGCAGCCACAATGATGTGTAAGTATAAACACACTAGAGTAATTCCACTAGCACAAACCTACATTATAAGAGTTTCTTTTCTTTTCCTGGACTTAGTCTTTGGTAACCAGTAATCAGGTAAGGCCCACTAGGCACAAGTGCCTGTCTTCAGGGGTGATCTGGAAGCACTATAGTGGTTAAGTGACTTGCTCTTAGTCACACAGTATGCAAGTGGAGGTTGTGGGAATCAAATCCCGTTCTGCTAGATGTAAAAAAAATCATTCTCAGATCATTACTCTAACCTCTTGGCTATACTGTCAGCCCCATCAGTGTGACAATGCATGTGAATGGCGAAGGAAAGGCTGGAAAAATACAGCCTTGCAGTCACAGAAATCAGAAGTGAAAGTGTATTTTATTTCTCTGCCAGTATGTCTATGTGTGTAATCCGCCGGCCCGTCCGCGCAGTGGTTGGATTTCTGCATGCGATGCCGGTGACCTGGGTTCAGGAATGGACCAGGGTCACTGGAGGGCCGGCCAGGGGAGAAGGATGGAGCGTCCCAGGGACTGCTCTCCTTCTCCGGGGGGTAGGGTGGAGAAGTGCCCGGAGCATTGCTGACCCCTGGCGGAGGCCAGGAGTCACATAGCTACTGGCACTGGTATGCATAGGAGGCGGGGCAGATGCAGGCATCATTGCACGACCCCACCTCCCAGAGAAAAATGGAAAAAAGTCAGCTGCCAAGCCGCCGCTAATGAAGCTTGCCACGGCTTCGATTTGCTCCCCAGGCCAGCCCTCCAACCTAGATTGAAGTCTGCGGCATGCGAGGGGAGTGCTGCAGCCCCGCCATGGGGGGGGGAAGCCATGGGTATTGGAGGGCCCGAGGCCGATTTGGGGAGCAGAAGCCCGTGGCCCGTGACCAGGCTGACAAAAAATAACATCAGGCGGCTGGCAGCTGGGGGAGGAAAAAAGACTAAATTAAAATGTCTATGTGTGTAATTTACAGAGGAATGGTGGACTACAAAAAAATATATATATATGGGTTTTCTATCAATAATCCAGTTCCAGATGAAAAAGATAGCAAATGGCTGTGGGCCAATATAATTTTACAGTCACAGAAATCCCAAATAAATTTTTTTTGTAGGCATCATTAGGGCAGTTTGTACAGGGTATGGGCAGACTGACAAAATAAATAAATACTGTACTTGCGTCCTCCAGATCTGGAAAAGACAGAGAGAGACAGAGAGGGAGAGAGGGAGAGAGGGGGAGAGAGAGAGAGAGAGAGAGAGAGAGAGAGAACGAGAGAGATATGTGTTGACAGTAGAGAATGTTTACATTCAATGGAACCACATATTATAGTTTATTTTCTTCCTGGGGACTCAGATAATCTATGTGTTCAGGCCTAAGGCAAAGCTTGCAAAATAAATACTTGAATTATGGCATCTGGGTCCAGAGGGGACAGAGAGAGACTATAGTGGTGCCATATGAGACAGTTCAGAGTCCCTGTCATCACTTATAAAAGTTTATTGTCTTATCCTGTCCACTGTGTGGCTGTTTGTGAATGGCAAAGTTGGCAAAACACATTCTTGATTTATGCCTTCCAGCTCTACAGTGTATATATATATATATATATATATATATATATATATATATATAGAGAGAGAGAGAGAGAAAGTGTGTGTGTGTGTGTGTTGGGGGGTAGTTGCTCAAGGAGAAATGCCATCACACAATCCACAAATAAACATTTGGTTTCTTCTTGGACTTAGTATGGCTGTGTGTAGCAGGCAAGCTCCATTTAGCAAAATATTTTTGTAATTGTGCCTTCCAGAATTTAGATGCAGATGGGGGGCAACAGGGTCCATGGAAAAATCTTAAAGCCATACAAATGACAAATAACAGTGGAATTTCCTTCTCAGACATCAGTATGTGTGTATGTACAGGACAAGGGCTGGCTGACAAAATTAATCTTTTACTTTTGCCTTCCAAAACCCTGATAAAGATGAAAGAGAGATACAATAGGAGTCCCTACAGCAATCTTACAGTCACACACATTCCAAATGCACAGATCAAAGGCAGGCTGGCAAAATAAATATAGTATATGGGTACTGCTTATTGTGCATGGATTTCAGCAACTGCTGAAATCTTGTTGTAGTACAGTTCAAAGGTCAAAGAAGTTGTTGTACTATCGTTCTGACTTCACATCGATAGTACAACAACTTTTTACCCTTGCCCTGCTGCCTGATTGGCTCAGATGTAGCTCTCTAGAAAAAAACAAACAAACATGGCAGCACGATTTAGCGAGCACCAGGCAGTGGAGCCACTGACTTTGAAGCTGGGAGTAGGGACATGGAGAGCCATACATGGCTCCCTTTCTGAACACACTATTTCTTTTTTTTTCTCCCTAATTTTAAAACTAAGTGATGTGCAGAGAAGAAACTGACAAGCTGGATGAAGCATAAGAGGGAACAGGAGTGAGCAGGAGCACCAGACAGAACGGGAGCAGCACGTGCCTACAGCAAGAAACGAAAAAAAAAAACAATGTAAAACAAAAAAAACCCAACATATACTATATAGAATAGTGGATGGTTGAACATCCACCAAATAAGCGTTCGCGTTTATCTGGCGGTTGATGATATCAGCGACCTCTCGAGCTTCGCTCTCGAGGTCTCTGTGATGTCATCAACTCCCTCAATGGAAACACCGCCTTGTTGTGGATGTTCACCCATCCACTATTCTATATATTGTAGTTGTGTCTTTTTGATTGTGTTTTTCATTCCTCATTGTGTGTGTGTGTGTGTGCACAATGTGCCAGGGAATGCTAATAAAATAAATGTTATATTTGTGTCACGTAGATGAAGAGGAGAGACAGAGAGAGACTATGTGGAGGCTCTAGGTGAAATTACAGGCACTGGCAACCCAATTCTAAGTTTGCTTTCTTTTCCAACCATCAGGGTGATTGTGCGAAAAGGACAGAGCCATGGCAGGACAGGGAAGAAGAAAAAAAGCAGATGGAAAAGAGATAGCAGTAGGTCACAATACAATTTTACAGGCACATAAATCTTCAAAAGGATTTATTTACTTTTCAGGGCCTGATTGGGGCTGTGTTTACAGGGCAGCAAAAAGATGTCAAAAGAAATATTTGACTTGCCTGTCCAGATTAGAGAGACAGAGACAGAGACAGAAAGACTATGAGGGAGGGGGGTTTCACAGGCCAACGCCATAATAAAGGGAAGCAACAACAAGGGTTCCTAGAGCATTGCCAGAGGCAGAGACATCCCTTGACAGGACCGTAGGAAAACATTTGGGTTGTTTCCATTCATTTTCCCACAATGGAGATGAAACTAATACCTATGAGTATCGCAGAGGCAGTGGCACAAACAGGATTTATTCTTTTCTTTGGGGAGGGGTAAATACCCTTTTCTCGGCACCCCCAACAAAACAATACAGTTTTTATAAATCCAGAGTAGCATAAGTTAGAAAATATGTATTTGGGGTTGCTTCTTATTTGTTGGGAAGACACACTGAGGTAAAACTTGTTACCAGGTGTGATTTAAGAGCACAGGGAGATTATCTATCGCACCTTACAGCACTCCGAGTCTCAACACATGGGTTATAAGCACTCTTCTCATAGGCTGATGCACAAAAGAAATCCAAAATTCAAAATCCAATCCTTCTCCTCCCTTGTAGCTCCCAGAATCCACAGTTCTTTTTGTGCATCTTCCCAGGCTGGTCACGTTTCTTTTTGGCTCTGGGCCAAGCTAACAAAGTTAAGATTAATACTCTCTCTATTCACAAAGAATTTATGCATTATCCTCAGAATCTAACTTACATTAATTCAAGCAACAGATGTTTGCTTACTAAGGGGTTACAGATCCTCAAATTAACAGTTAGAAATTAGCATTGCACAGCTCTATACTGCTTCTGTTTTTTGTCTATGCTTAGTTCTAGCCTAGTCTATGTCTTGGCATCAGGGCTTAGCTTAGGTTTACGGTAACAAGAAATTTTTTGTATCACAGTTGCTACTCACTAAACCCCTCTCAGTTTACCTTGTTCAGCTGAGGAGGGGGATGAAGGCTGCTGCCCAAGACCGATTTTTGGACCTTCCGAGCCCCATCTCAGCTTACCTTATTCAGCCGAGAAGGAGGTGACTCTAATAGAGAAGTGCTGCACTCACTTTCTGGTCCGGTCATGATTCTTCTCCTGGGGATCGCGGTTTACCTTGTTCAACTGCGATCACCACAGGAGCACCCCACCAAATGCTTTACATGGGGCAGGCAGTAAAGAGTCACAGGAGAGAGAGCACTTGCCATGGGGCCTACCTGCAGGGCTGTACTCCTCATTGGGCGCCAATCGGTGTGACCCACCATCACTTCCTCATTCTGCCAGCACAGAGGGAGCTTCCTCTAAGCAGTGACTCCTATATTGAAGTTCCCCATGACCATTACTCAACGGAGGGCCCTCAGCCACGAGGAGCCCTATGGGACTAGCAGTCGCCATCTTGTCTCGCGCTCTTTAGCGCGAGAGGATACCAGCTGAGATCTCGTGGGGCATACCTAAGAGATCTGGCTAGGGATGCCTTTTTCAAGATGCCGACATCAACAGGCTATGTATTCCTCTCCCAAAATGGTGCTAGTAAACACACTGGCTATCTTAAAGGGACACAGCCCATCTTAAAGCCCATTTTAAAGGGCAGAGCACCTTATCAATGAGCTGAACCACCATTGTGAGCATAGGTGGTTAAAGGGATATATTTTAGGCTTTTTTGACAATAGTTGATTTATCCTGTGTATGTCAGGCAAAACATTGGTGCCTTTCTTTAAACAGACAAAGCCTGATGTACATCCTCAGTGCCTTGCATTGCCAGTCAGTAACTTAACTCAGCCAATTGTCCAGTAAGTCTCAACATGCCTGAGAAGGTAACTCATTCCTTTTAGATGTCCACCAATATTCTGCTGACTTCTTGTTTTGAATTGTCTCCTTTTGTCTCTAATTCACTGACATTTGAAACACCTAGGGTAGCCTCGACTGGGGCTATGAACTAGTTTTGTGTATTAATATAAACTAGCCAACGTGGTGTCAGGGTCAACTAGAAATGCATATTAAGGTACTTATTTTGGTTTATTGTGCCATTCCCTATGGAATCCACAACCCCCCCAAGTCTATCTCAATCTACATAGGGAGGGGAACAGGTGCCTGGATCAGTGGTCCTCAACAGTTTGTAATTTGCTACCAGTGCCTTGCTCAACCTCCCGGTTTACCTTGTTCAACCAGAGGTTGTGACCTCTGTACAATGTATGTCCCCAGGTGGAGCATAGCACTCACCCATTTGCCTCGTGGTTTACCGTGTTCAGGGGCGAGCCTGCCTTTGGGGATCAATCGCTCCCTTCCTCTTAAGCTCATTACTTTGGAAGCCTCAGGCAGTACAGCGCAGTGGTTTAAGGCTTTGAGTTGTACATCTGGAGACCTGGGTTTGAATCCCACTGCCCACACATGGATACTGTGTAATACTAAGCAAGTCACTTAACTTCTTAGTATTCCCAGATTGTACCTGTAAGTAAGCTTTCAACGTACCCACTTCAAGCAGGATTCTGGAACTGGTACTGTGAGTTCTCTCTGTATCCTGCAACCCTGACCCACGCACTACAGCCTCCATGCACTGTGGGATGCCCAACATTTGCATTTTGCGCCACCATCCTTGGGAGCTACATCACACTTTTTGTGATGTTTTTGACCTCCCAGGCACCTATAGTGTTCTTTATATACATATCCACCTCTATGATGGAGGCAGCCAATGAGTGCCCCACCTAAGATGTTGGACATGAGAGGGCACCCCTTAAAGGGGGCCATACTCATCATGATTTTTAAAAGGGGAATGGAGCAAATATAAACCATAAATTAATAGGATGAAATGTCACATTAAAGAGCAACAAATTATAAGCCTGCTTTTTTAAAAGAATAGAAGCTGGATGTATATTCAGCAGGCCTTGTCTGTACTCAGGAGTTTATCTAACCCAATTTCACTGTAGGTACCTAGTTCCAAAAAACTTGTGGCTTAAGCATTACTCCAAGGGCTCAGCCAGTGCAGGTTTAACCTCTTTGCATAGCAGGAATGAATACCATCTCTTAGTGAGGCAAATCTGGGTCCTCTATCCCCTCATGCAGTACAGTAATAACAAAGATATGTTGCTCAATATTGGCACCCCGCACAACCCTTTCACACTTCAGTTATACTCTACTCAGTCTGGAAGCAGTGTCAGTGCCTAGGCAGCCCCCACTCAACAGCTGCAGTCAGAGCCCTCACAAAATTCTCATTTGCTCCAAATGCTTGGCACGCCATCTGTATACCCCAGCAGGACTTACAGCACTGGTGGTCTGGACAGGGTGGTTCACCAGCTTCAGTCCTCCTTCGAGAGACTACCTTCTATTTATTTATTTATCAAGTCTAGGATTACAAAATACCTTTGAGCCATGGCTCTTTTACAAAGGTTCCATGTCAGAGAAATACAAATTATGGAGAACATCAAGACAGGCATTACAACAATGTGGACATTGCAAACAGAGTATGGATTAATACAGTTCAAGGGTAGCATTGTAACAAGGCAGCCAGCGGCATTTGTCAGAGAAAATAGACAACAGATAAGAAGTGCCAGAGTCATAGGGAGAGGGAAGAGGGTAGGGGGGGGGGAGAAGGAATGTAGGAAGGGTGGCAAGAGGGTGAAAAGTGCAGCATTGGGTATACCAAGATGTGAGGGTAGAATCCAGTGAGGAGGGAGATGGGGGACAACTAGAGCAGAAAGGGAAGTGGAGAAACAAGGTTAAGTTGGGCAGTCACAGGAGCTGTTGGTAGTGAGATAGTCTCGGAGCCTAGTTTTAAACATACCAATAGTTGGGGCAGAGGAGATGGTTGGGCTGAGGCCATTGAACCAGAGTGGCACTCGACAAGCAAAAGAGCATTGTCCCTGTGAAGTGTGACAGTGGGGAACTTTCAGTAGCTGTAGCGTGGATCTCCTAAGGCACCATTTGTTAATTCAGTGTTGTAACAGAGTTGATACCCCAGAAGGTGCAAGGCCAAGGTAGATTTTTTTGACCATGGAGCAGGTGAGAAACTTTATGCGGTTTGATAGTTGGAGCCAGCCGGTCTGAGTGTACAGGTCACATGTGTGGGTGAGACGGTGAGCACCAGTGATGAGCCGACATGCTTTATTTAAGGCAGTTGAGAGGTGTCTAAGGGTTGTGGTTGTGGCCGAGCCATAAATGATGAGACCATAGTCTATTACAGAGATCACAGAGCTCAGGACTGCAACCTTCAAAGCTTCTGGCGTGATGTGGTCTGTGTTTGTAGAGGAGACCAAGCCGTGTAATAGCAGCTCTAGCTACATTATCTACATGAAGTCCATAGGAGAGATTAGGGTCAAGCTGAATCCCTAAGTATTTGAAGGACACCACCTGATCTAGAGTGTTGCCCTGGGTGGTGGAGATAGCCAAGTGGTGTAGCTTGTGTGGGTTATGAGAGCTGCAGAAAAGCATAGATTTGGTTTTCTTGTCATTGAGGACCAGTTTATGATTAAGAAACCATGTCTCCACAGAACTGAAACCAAGTTGAAGGTTGTGTTGAAGAGTTGCAGGATCTTTGTGAGAGGAAAATACAACAGCATCATCAGCATATAGTATGATCTGCTCAGAGCAGTGGTAAGGGAGGGAGTTTAAGAAAAGGCTAAAAAGGAGGGGTCCCAGTATGGATCCCTGTGGGACACCTGAGCGAACAGGCAGGGTGTTAGAAAAAGCGTCCACAATTTTTACTCTCTGTGACCAGTTTTCTAAGTAGCTTTTAAACCAGAGAGAAGAGTCAGGTGATAGCCCGGCATTCAGTAGTTGGTGTATTAGTAGTCCATGGTGTACTGTATCGAAGGCCTTGGAGAGGTCGACGAAAACGGCCCCTGTGAGAAGGCCGTTGTCAAGGGATTTGTGCAAAGCTCCAGTGAACTCAAGAAGGGTTGTGGTGGTGCTGTGACCTTTCTGGAAGCCGTGTTGTTATGGACAAGGTATATTGTATTTATCCAAGTGTTCGGTAAGTTGATCAGCCACAATGCGCTCAAGTGCCTTAGAGAGTGGGGGCAGTATGGAGATAGGGTGATAATTTGAGTGAATCGTCTTGTCCCCACTTTTATGGACAGGTGTCACGGTGGCTGTTTTCCATAGGTCTGGGAATTTTCCACAGCTGAGTGAGAGGTTTAGGATTTTTTGTTAATGGATGAATTACCTCATCGAGGGTGAGCAACAGAAGCTTAAGGTCCAGGGTGTCGCTACTAGATCTAGATTTAGAGATAGCTGCAGTAATATACTGGCGAGCTTCATTCAGCCTTACCTTCCTGAAGTAGAAGAGGGGATGGTTAGACTGAGGGGCTGAGGTATTTGGGGAGTAGGCCCTGTTTTCGAAAAAGTCATGGGATAGAACAGCACTAAGGTCTGAAAAAGCCGTGTTAAAGATGTTTGCGATCACCTTCGGGTCAAGGGTTGAGGATCCATCAACCATTAACATGGCCAGAGAGGTTTTTGGCTGCTTCCCCTGTGACATCCTTGATATTGTCCCAGAAAGCACAACCATTTCCCCATGTATTGGTGAGAGCGTCTTTGTAATAGGTGGATTTCATTAGCCGTATGGCTTTTGTGCAGGCATTTTATGCTTGTTTGTAATTTTGGATGTCCAGCTGTTTGCCAGTGGCCCTGGCAACTGCCCAGAGGTGATCCCTTAGTTTCAGCTGTGAGAGAAGAGCCGCGGTGAGCCATGGGTTAGAGAGAGATTTTGTTTGCGCTTTTAGCAGGGGCAAAAGGTCGCATGAGCTTTGTTGAAAATTGAGATGAAGTGATCAAGAGCCAAGTTAACATCTGTTGCTTCATAGATGGGTAGCCAGTCTTGTAGAAGCAGATGTTGTTTAGAGATGTGGAAGTTTTCCACGAGGAAGGACTCTGCTAGCGATAATTTTGGGAGGGGGCTTGAGGAATTTGTTAGACCATGCACACATGACTGGGGAGTGGTCATTGAGTGAGTCTGGGAGAATGGTCATATGAGAAATCCTTGTGGGGTGAGTGGTGAGGACCCAATCAAAGAGGGTACTGGTGCCAGTCTTGTATGTAATCCTAGTAGGGGAGTTTACCATTTGCGTGAGGTTAGCAGCTGAGATGGAGTCTTTATAGGCACTGGCACGCGATGCTAACCAGTTTATGTTGAAATCCCCTATAAGAATAAGTTCAGTTTCGGAAGGATGAGAGTTGATAAAGTTTAGGACGTCATTGAATCCAAGTTTAGGGTTCCTGGGCAGGATGTATACGGAGACAATAGTCAGGACTTTATGGTTGGGACCTAGGACGATTTTTATTGGCAGAATCTGGGCTGAGGCAGAAAGTGATGGAGTTGCTACAAGGTGCCAAGACAGGGAGTCTTTGATATAGATTGCACAACCACCACCTTTTTTGGATATCCAGTCCAGCCTGTGGACATTGTAGCCCTGTATTGTTACTGCTGAGTCAGGAACTTTAGGTGTCAGCCAAGTTTCCACCACTGCAAGGATGTCAGGGTTGTGTTGGCATATTAAGGCTTGGAGTGCATCCAGCTTTGGTAGTAGGCTGCAGATATTAATAGTTGCAAGGATAAGGGCACCTGGAGTTTGTGTGTGGCCTGAGCTTCTAGGGCCAGGATTGGGATGGATGCTGCCTGAGATGAGAAGGAGGAGGAGGAGTAGGAGTTTTAAGGAGCAGAGTCGCAGCTCTTTGAGAGATAGTTTTGATTGTTGTTTCCTGGAGTAGAAGTTGCAAGGTTCCAGGCTGTGTCCCATATGGACTGCAAGGTGGTACAGTGTAGAGAGGTGGCCACACTTATTGAGAGTAGTGGTCGGGTTAAGTAACCAGGACTATCCAATCGGTGCACCAAGCACAAGACTCGAGTGGAAGTGGAGAGTTCCCTTGGAGTAGCAGTGGAAACCAGAGTAGAGGGTGGTGGGAGTGGGATGGGGTGGGGGTGGCTAGGACCAGGGAGAGAGAAGAGAGGGGCCAGGGTAAGGAGGAGGAGGAGAGGCAATAGAAAGGCAGAGAGAGCCCACATGGCTTACGTACCAGATAAAGAGATAGTCATATAGCCCTCTAGTGGTGAGAGGATATAATCTGCTAATGGAAAAGTCAAAGCAGATGGTGTGGGGGAGGAGGAGAGAGGTTGCAGGGCAGAGAGCAAAAGAGGGATTTACACAAGCAAGGCTTGCAGTACAGAGGATTTCTGAAAAACTGTTTAGGTTCCAGAAACTGAGGGGTCCGTGGCCTGGTCAAGGCATGCTGGATCCCTGAAATAAAGTAGAAAACAGGATTTTTAAAGGCTGGAGAAGTAGGCTGGTCACATCAGAACAAAGAGAATAAATATAAGTGGGCAGGTTCAGAGAGCAAAGCAGACGGTGTGGGGGAGGAGGAGAGAGGTTGCAGGGCAGAGAGCAAAAGAGGGATTTACACAAGCAAGGCTCTAAATTCACTTCTAATATCAACTCAGAACTTAAAATGACTGTAAGGATTAAACAAATTATTAAACCCTAGCACATAAATTCAACTATAGACACAGAGGGAGATACAGTAGTTAGAGGTGTGTTCAGCAGAAGATAGTGGGGCCACTTGGAAATCAGCTTCCACTGGTACCAAATCCAAAAGTCAGGGCTAGTACCTTGCAGTACAGAGGATTTCTGAAAAACTGTTTAAGTTCCAGAAATTGAGGGGTCCGTGGCCTGGTCAAGGCACGCTGGATCCCTTGCAGTACAGAGGATTTCTGAAAAACTGTTTAGGTTCCAGAAATTGAGGGGTCCATGGCCTGGTCAAGGCATGCTGGATCCCTTGCAGTACAGAGGATTTCTGAAAAACTGTTTAGGTTCCAGAAATTGAGGGGTCCGTGGCCTGGTCAAGGCATGCTGGATCCCTTGCAGTACAGAGGAGTTCTGAAAAACTGTTTAGGGTCCAGAAATTGAGGGGTCCGTGGCCTGGTCAAGGCACGCTGGATCCCTTGCAGTACAGAGGATTTCTGAAAAACTGTTTAGGTTCCAGAAATTGAGGGGTCCGTGGCCTGGTCAAGGCATGCTGGATCCCTTGCAGTACAGAGGATTTCTGAAAAACTGTTTAGGTTCCAGAAATTGAGGGGTCCGTGGCCTGGTCAAGGCACGCTGGATCCCTGGGCTTAACCATCTTGTCATTTCAAGTACAGAGCTAAGTAGCTCCTAGCATTGTGGCAGATTTTCTGAGAATTATATAGTGGGTCATCCTGCATACTAAGGAGAAAATAGTTTGTGTGAACTGTAAATACAGAACTATATAGTTAGTACAAAGCTATAGAGTCTATCATCGGAATGTACATAATTAAAGAGCAAGGCATACAATGGGCTAAGGAAGGGCAAATGCATCACAGGTTGTGCATGTGCTACTCAGCCACAGCCATGCTGGTGGGGGACAAGTTAAGCATACAAACAGCGTTTTTGAAGAAGATAGTACCCTCAGTAAGAAAAGGCTGGCTATGTAGTGACACATCTCAAGCTTATTAATTTTTTCACTGCATCCAATCCCACTACAGCAATAGACCAATTTGTTCTAATACTGAAGCTTGACTGATATCCTCAGGGTGTCTTTTTGATATAATGACTGTCACTGTGCTATGTCCACCCAGTAAGTCACAATCTGACTCAGTCAATGCCCAAAGCAGCTTAAATTTTTGCAGAAAATAACAATGGCATTTTGAAGCAGGTGGTGTTGGCTGCTTAAAAATCCACTAGGGGGACCATATTTTTCCTTAGCATACCAGGCTCCATGGCGATTGGCCATCCTGTTACATTTCTCCATAAGGCGAGAGCCACAAAACTTACTTTGACCAAGGGTCCCCAAGAAACAGCTTGATCAGGTTGTGGCAATTCCACTCCATTGACATGGGTTCCACTGTGAATGCCAAATGTTAATGTTGTGCAGCTGGCCTCCCTCAGATAACTACCACTGGCTTCACCATGGCTCCAGTGTAATCAATAACTATCTGTCAGCACCATCACTTTTTCAGCTGGTGGGGCTGTACCTTAGCTGTTTTTTTTATTTTATTTATTTATTTGTGTCTAGGATTACAAAGTACCTTTGAGCCAAGGCTCTTTTACAAAGGTTCCATGTCATGCTGGTTACAGGGTAACAGACACTAAAACATAAAACAGTTACAGGTACATGGTTTTAGACAGTAACTTTGCTTGCCAAAATCAGACTGAGCAATGAGTAACTCAAGAAACAATAGGAGGAAGAGGGCAAGAAGGGGAGAGGGCTGAGGGTAGGAGAAGGCATAGGTGTAGAGGGTCAGGGTGAGGCAGCCGAGGGGCCTTGTCAGGACAGACACAGGGCAAGTGCATTAGAAGTTGCATTGGATAGGTAAGTACAAGAAGAGAGGGCAGAAACTGACACCTATAAGGTAAGAAGCAGTGTAGGGAATAGAGATGTTATGGGGTGCAAGCACAGGTGGAGGTGCCAGTTATGGAGTGGCAGAGCTTTTTTTGAATGCTCCAAGCATTGCTGTGGATGAGGTGTCACTAGAGAGCTCATTCAGCCAACACGGAGCCCTGTATCAAATGACCTTTACTCTTAAACAAATCTAAGACAAAGGTGATGGTTTTTGGTACCCCACCTAGACTGAGATCTGAGGTTGGTACTTTGGAAGTTAAATCTCTTGATGGATTACTGTTTGACTATGTTGATACATTTCAATATCTTGGGATATTACTAGATTCTCATCTAAGTTATGAATCTCATTTTTTGAGGGTTACCTCAAGAATACATTGTAGATTAGGTTCTTTGTTACAGAATCCGTTCATTTCTTATTCCTGAGTCTAGGCTGGTTATTTCAAATTGCTGCTTACTTCCTATTGTGAACTATGCAGCTATGATTACTGACACTGCTTCTCGACAGTGATTTCAAAGAAATCCAGTTTACTTCACTTGATAGCTAAGTTTGCTTTAAATTGTTCTAAGTCATCTCATCATTGTGTGATTTTGAAAGAAATGGGCTGGTTACCGGTTTCATTAAATTTCCAATACTCTGTGGCCAAGTTCATATATAAAGTTATGGACTCTGGAATTCCACATAGTATTTCAAAGTTTTGAGACCATATATTGATGGTCATTATTCTAGACATAGGTCAGACAGTAGGTTTCTCGAGATTCCTTTTATGAAATCTAAAAGTGGACAAAGATCCTTTGCTTATATTGCTCCATTTATTTAGAATGAAATTCCTCAAGATATTAGGTGGTTGTGTTCTGTCAAAAAGTTTGCCGATGCATTAAGGATGTATTTCGAATCTCAATTTAATTGTAACTGTTTTTTATGAATTTTTTTTATGAATTTTATATGTAACAAAGACATTTTTGTCTGCAATTTGCTGTATTGTATATGTATGTTTGATTATGTATTGTCTGTATGCAATATATGTAGGTCGCACCTGTAAAAGGAACTTGTTTCCAGTGTGCTTACCCGTTAAGCGGATAAACAAACAAACAAACAAACAAACAAACCTTTGGCCTTGGAATGTGCGGCAGCGGGGATTTGAAGGATTTGGGCTTAGAGCTCCTGGTGTTGTGGTTGGTGATTTGGGGTTTGAGGAGGGTGCTGACTCCTGGTGGTGCCTTTCCCATCATGATTTTCTTAGCAGTGATGCAGGTTGGTATTTGATTTGGTTGTTCAGTTGCAGCCAGCCTGTTTTGGAGTAGAGGTCGCAGGTGTGGGTGAGATGGTGGGAGCCAGTAACGAGTCGGCAGGCTTGATTGAGGGAAGTTGAAACATGCCTGAGAGATGAGGTTGTGGCAGATCCATAGGTAATGAGACCGTAGTCAATGGTGCTGATAATGGAGCTCTGGACAGCTATGGACAGAGCTTCTGGGGTTAGATGTTTCCTATGATGGAATAGTAGGCCCATCCTGGTGTTGGCTACTTTTGTCACATTATTGATGTGTGGGACATAGGAGAGATTACAGTCGAGGGTGAGGCTGAGGTATTTGAAAGTATGAACTTGTTCAAGGGTGATTCCTTGCTTGGTTTTAATGGCGAGCTGATATTGTTTGTGTTTGTTTTGGGAGCTGCAGAAGATCATGATCTTTGTTCTTTTCTGGTTAAGTATAAGTCTGTGTTTTGTGAACCAGTTTTCAACTGCAGAGAAGGCCTGTTGGAGGTTACCTTGTAGGTGGACTGGATCATGGTGGGATGCCGGGATGACAGCATCATCCACATAGAGTAGGATCTGTTCAGGACAGGATTCTGGTAGTGAGTTCAGAAAAAGACTGAAAAGGAGGGGGCCCAACATTATGCCCTGTGGGATACCGGACTGGACTGGTCTTAGGTCTGAGAGTGTGCCAGCAATTCTCACTCTTTGGGAGCGGTTGTCTAAGTAGCTTTTGAACCAGTTCACAGAGTTAGGTGAGAGCCCTGCTAGTCGAAGCTGGGCAAGTAGGAGATTGTGGTTGACGGTATCAAAGGCTTTAGTTAAATCGATGAAGGTGGACCCAGTAAGATGACTGTTATCAAGTGAGTGATGGATTGCACCAGTGAATTCAAGTAGCGCCGTGGAGGTGCTATGACCTCTTCTAAAGCCATGTTGCTCCTTGCACAGGATGTTGTGATTGTCTAGGAAGTCGGTGAGCTGGTCTGACACAATCCGTTCTAGGGCCTTGGACAGTGGAGTTAGGATGGAAATTGGACAGTAATTCTCAGTAGCTGTTTTGTCACCACTTTTATGAATTGGAGTTACCATGGCAGATTTCCATAAGTCAGAGAACTGGCTGAGGCTGAGGGGAGAGGTTGAAAATCCTGGTCAGTGGTCGGAGTACTTCTTCAAGTTTGAGTGATAGCAGTTTGAGGTCGAGGGGAGTCACTGCTGGTTCTGGAGTTGCAAATGGATTTGGTAATGTATCTGCAGACTTGATGCATTTTTACTGCTTTAAAGTAGAAGGGAGGGTGGCTGGAGGTGGCTGGGGGGCAAGGGGAACCACCTCATCGAAAAAATCCTGTGGGAGTACAGGACTGAGGTCCATGAAGGTGTCATTGAATGTATCATTTTACATCATTCCCCCATGTGGCTATACTTGTCCCTGCTCTGTTCAACAGGGCATATCCCCAACACATCCATAGCCATTTCATTCTAGCCATCTTTCACCGAGGGGTGCTACCTCCTCCCCCCCCAAGACTGCTCTAGCAGTTGACATCCCTTACAGACCACAGAAACAAAGAGGCGTGGTCCTAAGCTCACCCTCAGACAAGGGGGGACTCTCAGAAGCAGAAGCCACATTAAAATCACTGGTTATGACTTAAAAGCCAGTGAAGTCTGGGACAGAGGCTGGCAATTCCAATCCAGGTTGCCCCCCCCACACCACCATCATCCTCCTCGCCTGTATCAGAGGCCTAACAGGTATTCAGTCGAAGACCAAGGAAGAACAGAAGGATGCAAGAGGAACAGAACTTAGAAGCCCTATTAGGGGAGACACAACACCTCCCCATATTTAATGCTATGGGGTCCGGCCACAGTTATGACAAAAGAAGATTAAAGGGGCACACATATGATACATCCCTACACGATAACTCTTGCCCAATACAACTATGCCACATGCAGCATATGAATTCAATTACACTCATCAAACAAGCACGCCACAGTGCAGAAGCCATAAGGGGATGAAAACCCAGATGAGAGCAGTATTTTATCTCAGGCCAACTAAAACACATGACCCAGAAACTATTAACAGTACTTTTGCAGCCATCTCAGCTGCACAAACAGTCACAGAAAGCAGGTAACTGGTGTGTTTTAATGCAATATAGATCTCCTAAGGTAGAAGGTGCGGAAATTCTATTTCATGGACCCACAGACATTTTCAAGAAAGAAATGAGGGATGTATTCAACTTCTTTTGACTTGCCATATGTGCTGGTAGTAGACTCATATCCAGGCATCTGTACATACTGTATTTATAGGTAAAAACACCTACCTATATATTGGTCGATCAATCCTTCTGTCTGCCTAGATACATAGCCAGATTTATGGGAACCGTCACACCCACCCTTTACACCAGGGTACAGTGCTGGGTTTGGAATGTTATTTAGGGTAGCACACAGACCAGGGGCAATATGATCAGCCAACTTTGATGTATTGAGTATCGCATACCATATGATGGCACATACACACACACTGACAACCAAAAAACTAAATATGTGCCTTTACTACTTTCAGCAGAGTGTAAACAAGGGATCAATCCACTGGGAAACCCACTGTCAGTCATGGCCAGTGTCTTCCTGGAACCCCACTGCAGCGGCTCTTGGCAGCGACACCCTCCTCCTCCACATCACTTAATTAATCCAGATCATGGAGGAAGGGACAGGGGACCTTCATAATAGTAAATCCAGGTATGACATCCAGATCAAGTACAGCAAACACTGTTAACACAGCCATACTTGGCCAGAGGCTACAGTTCATTAGTCCTATGCATTTCAGTGCAGTTCAGTAAGTTTCTCAGTTCAGCCCCTATTGCCTGCACTGGTCATATAGAGCTCTCTCACCAGAGACCACAGTTAAATACTTTTTCTGTAGACAACACCAATCAAGACCTCCAGTGGCCGATCTGGCACAGAGACCCCTGACCACTGAAACTGCCAGCATGGCCATTCAGAAGGATACGCCTTTAAATGTAAGGGTATCAGGTACTGTAAGGTGATCGGCACACTGATCCAAGCCAGTAGGGAGTTCATTAACAGAACTTATAACAACACTGGCGTGTATTACCGGTTGGATACTGGACTAACAGGAAACTCAGAGTTTGGTTGCAAGATTCTCCAGACAGCTTTAAGCGATATTCCTCCTCCCTCCCAAGACAAGTACAAATACTGCTGTATAATCACCCATGTTTTGAGACTCAGAGTGCTGTAAGAAGGTGCGACAGATAATGGTAGTTTACTCACCTGGTAAAGGTGATTATAAGAGCACCTTCTTACAGCACTCTGCACCCCATCCATTGAGGAGGAACATAACAAGCAATAAATTGAATAACAAAATAAGGGATTGCATATTAAAGAATGTATGTGCAATACCTATCAGTAAACATAGAATGGAGGATGTTCAGTCCTGCACTGCCAGTAACAGTGTAACATATTTATTTTATTTATTTATTTAAACAGCAGTTTGGAAAACCTTTGAGCCATAGGCTCATTTACAAAGGTACCTTGTCACAGTAAGACAAACGAAAATACACAGTATAACAGTACAACACAGTATAACAGTAACTTAAGACATAGATACAAACAAGCTGGTACAGGTAGGATTGATGCAAACAATACCAGAGTTATATTTGTCCTTAGCAGCTTAGTAGTAAGCTTTGTCATAAGTATTGAATCTGGCTTTGACTAGTGGCAATTACAGCTTCGTGTTAATAAGGTGAGTTACGCAAGGAAGTTTTGAAGCACGATATAGTTGGAGCTCGGAGATGGAGGGGGAAAGTGTGTTGAACCAGGAGGGGGCCCTAAAGCTGAAGGCTCTTTGGCTGTGAGAGGTCCTAGCTCTAGGGATAACAAGAGAGGTTTTCCCAGAGGTCCGAGTATGAACTAGTGGGACAGAGCGGCGTATGGTAGTGGTCAATCCTGGTGGGGATAGCCCAAGGAGGGTCTTTTTTGTAAGGGTACAGGTCAGATATTTGAGGTGCTCATCAAGATCAAGTACCAGTGCTTTAGCATACAGTAGACAGGTGTGTGTTAGCCTAGGTGCCCCAGTAATTAACCTGCAGGCCTTATTCAGAGTAGTGCGAATTTTATGGAGTGCGGTCTGATCAAAAGCACCATACACCGGCAGTCCATAGTTCACTAGGGACAGGATAGAGGAGGTGACTGCGAGTCGAAGAGCCTCTGCGGGAGGCAGTGTTTATACCGATGTAAGATGCCCAATCGGATATTAGTGGCAGTGGCTAGGGCAGCGATGTGTCCATGGAAGGAGAGGGAGGGGTCAAAATGGATCCCTAGGTATTTATAGGAGCAAACTTGTTCGAGTGGGAAAGAGGACCCAGAGTGAATGAGGAGTTTGAAGTTGCAGGACTTGTTTTGAGGATGAGTGAAGAACATGGTTTTGTTTTTTAAGATTTATCACCAGTCTATGTTCCTTGAACCAGCCTCGGCTTCAGCGAAGGACTTCTGCTAGCGAGTCCTGAGGCAATAGGGTTACGACTTGAGGCAAAGATGACTGCATCATCAGCTGCATAATAGAATGTTCCCAAGCAAGAGCATGGAAGGGTGTTAAGGTAAAGGGAGAATAGTAAGGGGCCCAGAATGGAGCCCTGGGGAACCCCAGAAAAGATGGGACAGATGTCTGAGTAGGTCCCATTAATTTTTACACACTGTGAGCGGTCAGACAGATAACTGGTGCACCAGGAGATAGGCCGAGCAGCAAAACCAGAGAGACTAAGGGCATCAAGAAGGAGGGGGTGGGAGACAGTGTCGAAAGCTTTAGAGAGGTCAATGAAGACCGCACCAGCCAGAGAACCAGTGTCTAAGGAGGAGTGGAGAAAGTTGGAGAACTCTAGGAGGGCTGTGTTGCTACTGTGGCCTGCTCGGAAGCCATGCTCTTCAGGACATAGGACATTGTAGGTGGAGAGGTAGTCAGAGATTTGAGAGGCCACCACTTTTTCCAAGGCCTTGGAGAGAGGAGAGAGAATGGAGATTGGCCGATAGTTTCCAGCCACAGTCCTATCACCACCTTTAAAGATAGGGGTGACAGTGGTGACTTTCCAGGCAGTTGGAACCTTCCCCAGGCAAAGAGAGTGGTTGATGAGGCACGTGATCGGGGTAAGGACTGTGTCTAAGACCAGCCGTAGGATACACGGATCCAGGGTGTCACTGCCTGTACTATTACTCTTGAGGGCAGTGACAAGGTGCGGCCTAAGTTCTTGGGCAGAAACACAGTGGAGGAGAAAATAAGGGCAAGAAAGATTTATGGCAGGTGCTGGGGGAGGAGGGTCAAAAAAATTTGTATGGAGGATAGGGCTAAAGTCAGTGAATGAGGTGTTGAGGTGGTTGGCTATGAGGGCTGGGTCTGAGGAGATCACGCCATTAATGTTGATCTGGGTGGGGGGGGGAGAGTGCACTCCCATTTAACTGTTTAATGTTATCCCAGAAGGTTCTGGGGTTCCCCCGTGAGGCAGTGAGTGAGGACCGATAGTGCTCAGACTTGGCCTTTCTGATGGCCCGAGTGCACTTGTTTTGGGCGGCAGCATATAACTGCCTGTCACTGGGCTGGCCAGTCTCAATGGCACGGTGCCATAGGTTGTCCCTATGTTTGAGTTGGTGGATCAAAGCTGGGGTTACACAGGGGGCATTCTGCCTTTTAGAACGGCGGGTCAACATTGGGGCAAAGATATCACAGGCATTATTAAAAATTTAGGTAAAGAAGGAGAGAGCTGTGTCGATGTCAGAAGTTGCCTGTATAGGAGTCCAGTCAATTTGGGACAGAAGTTCCTTAAGTTTTATCAGTCCACCAGGTATTAGACGCCACCGGCATGTGGACTGTGCTATGGGTTTGGTGACTGAGAATGACCAGTGGAATAGAATGGGGGAGTGATCACTGAGAGAGTCTGGGAGGACTTGTACATTGGGGATCTGATTAGGGCGGTTGGTGAGTACCACATCAAGCAGGGTACTGGAGCATCTCTTGGGGTTAGTCCTGGTAGGGTGGGTAACTAGTTGCGTTAGGTCTATTGAAGAAAAGGAGTCTCGGGTAGAGGAGGAGGAGGGGCTGAGCCAGTTGACATTTAAGTCACCCACCAGAATTTGATCAGCGGAAGGAGGTAGTGAGGAAAGGTATTCTGTAAGAGAGGCAATGGCCTGCGTTTGGTCCCTGGGGGGCATGTATGCAGTAGTCAGATAAAGGGGTCCCTTTAAAGGGTCAGGAGTTAGTTTCAGCATAAGCACCTGGGCCCTGGAGTCAAGGATGGGAGCAGGCAGGGCTAGTATGGGGAGAGATTCTTTGACATAAATAGCGCAGCCATCGCCCCGTCTCCCAACATGGTCAGACCGGAAGAAGGTGAAACCAGGAAGGGAGACTAGGGAGTCAGGGGAGGATTTCAACAGCCAAGTCTCAACCAGAGCGATGACATCAGGGTTAATTGATGTGACCAGGCATTGTAGTGAGTCAAACTTTTTTAGGAGGCTACAGATATTCATGGAGACCATGCATAGGCCTGTGGTGCTAGTCGGGGAGCTCCTGGGAACTGGGCCAGGGTTTGGATGAATGTTCCCTGACAGGAGTAGTAGCATGACTAACACCCTGGCTGGGAGATGGTGAGAGGTTTTTCTACGATTGACATGGGGGGGGGAGGCTAAGGGAGCAGGGGGTAGGCAGGGTGGTACAGGAAGGATTGCCACATTGATTGGAATACAATGGCAAGTAATAATTGTCCATTGCATAACATCAAATTGTGTTGTGTTTCTTTACCCTCCAGCTTCCCTATGGGGGCAGCTGAGGGTCATGTATGGTTGGATTTTTTATATTTCGTTTTCAGGAGTGGCATAAGCTCTGGCAGATTTCATACTGGGGATGCTGGGAGCTACAAGGGAGGAGAAGGATCAGATTTCGAATTTTGGATTCCTTTAGTGCATCAGCCTATGAGAAGAGCGCTTATAACCCATGTGTTGAGACTCGGACTGCTGTAAGAAGGTGCTCTTATAATCACCTTTACCAGGTGAGTAAACTACCATTAGTGACATGCTGAGAATTACACAGTATGCCAATGGTAGTTTAGGGATTTACACCCACATTTGTTCTGACCCCAAAATCACAGTCTGCTGCTCTAACCTCTAGGCTGCATTGTCTTCTACTGTATAACAGTGACTATGTTGCTTTAAAGAGATGGTGTACTGATGTGGATATACATAATTCCTGACCCTATCGCCAGGTGTTTAGTTGCCTATGCAATGTTTGTTTTGTACTTGTTTAGTTGTTTCACAAACTAGTCATTAGTTTTAATATTTTATTACACTTTCCTGTCTCTGTTTGTCCCAGCCATTCACAATAAAGTACAGTATTCTAATTTGCATCCTGGGAGGAATGGTGTTAGTCAGCTGTTGATATCTCCAGCTGAGAGAGAAGCCTGTCTGACATGGAAGTAGACCTGACACTGAGTTTTCTTGTGTCAGATATTGTAAAAAGTCATCCTTCTATGTATGCGTGTTCATGTGTGTTTGTGTCTGGGGTGGGGGAAGGAGTTCCAGACTTTATAAGGAAAACAGCTAATGTAGAGGTAGAGTATGTAAGTTTGTAAAAACAAAATGATTGGAATTATTTACCAGCTTAACTTTTCTTTTTTGGTTAGTGGTTCAAATAAGTGATGAAGTGTACCAGTTTGAGACTGATAACTTCTTCGGCTCACTTTGTCAGACTTAGTTAAAAATTTCAAATCAAGATTAAAAGAGAGACAGCATACAAACAAATCCCACCCAAACCACCTATAAATCAAAGGAATACACAGAGTGTTAAAAAGATACCTGCAACAACAAAATATTTTCAAATTCCCAGCTACTGTACACAGGTTATCAGCTTTCCTCCCACAAGGACACTTGCTCTGGTGGGCAGGACAAGCAGTCCTTGCCATAGCCCTGATAATTTGGGGGGAGGGGTTGACACCAGTGATAAAACTGCTATACCCCTCTCTTAAAGCAAACTGGCATTCTGCACTTGCTTAAATGAAAGATAACATGAAAGCCCCTTTTAAATGATTCTGTCTGCATGCCTTTATTTGGAATTGCACCTCCTTGCAATCTGCTCGCTAGGTACACAAAAAAGAGGAGGTGTTTGTCTGACTTGCTTGGACTCTCACTTCCATTGATATCCTCAGCAGTAAAACACACAAACATATCATTTTAATTTTTTTTCATTTATTTCCATGACAACTGGCCACTGTTGTGGGGGGCAGCACTGCATTTTCAGAAATGGTGCCCAAGTAGCAGATTAGCACCAAGTGAATTATGGCACTGGATGTCACTGGCTCCACAGACATCACACTGATGTGTTACAGCTCCATTAGCACATCCTGTCTCAGTAGTTCATCTACGATTGGGGGACAGTGAAGAGCTTGTAAGAAATATGTGCACCTGAAGTAAACAAGTTTTATTTAAATGAATTTGGAAGTGTACTGTATTTGAAGGAAGAAAAGCAGTGTAGTTTTAGTTGCAGCAGGACTCTGTGAAGCAACAGATGCAGACATCCCATGTTTCCAGGCCATTCAGTTTCTGTTAATTGTGTAACACCAGAGCTTCTACTTGACTGGTCTGTCAGTCTCCCAGGCAGAAGTACTATTTTAGTGGGACACTACGGAAGATGAGATGTTGTATCTCAGTTGCACTATCAAACATAGGCAACAAATTTAAACAGTGTGTGGTGTTAGTCTATTGTGCATGAATATGACTAAGAACACAGACACATTAATAAGCAAATCAGAGTTATGGCAAGCAATCAAGCTGCCCCAGTGCATACATTAGAATGGGTATTCTGTTTCTTGTATGTTAACTGAAAATTAGAAAGCATCACAAGTGTCCAGTGTACAATAAAACGCAATCAGTTACACAGATGTACAGGATTGTCACTTATTAGAAGGCAATTCCTTATGCCAGGATTTAGTAAATGGCATGTGTTAATATTTTTTTTATTTTACTTTATGAATGGTATCAGAATTGTGATAATATTTAAATGCAGTAGTTTAGATAAAACCACTATTTGAAGCCACAAGTAATGCAACTTCTAGGAAAACTAACTTCTGATCATGGACTATTGCAGCAGAAGGACAGCTGGCATTTGGCATAGCCTAAAACTGATTCTCCACATCCTGTACTTAAGCTGGGACTGGGTCTAGTATGTAGCACTGAAATGTGGCCTCCTGTACTATTAATTAGCAGTTAAGCATATGAACAGAACAACTGCCCTAGAGTCAGCAACTCATTTTTTTCAGTTTAATTACCTGGCTGAGATGCAACATCTCGTTTTCTGTGGGATCCTGCCTTTTTACTTGCACCAATGGCAGAAGGGAGTACAGCACTAAAACATTAATTTGTCCAAGATAAAAAAAAATATATATTGACATGTTGAGATAGGAGAGATCTGGCAGGGTAAAGATACAAATACAGGGCCGTAAACAAGGAACAGTGTTGATTACCGAGATGGATGGTGTTGCTGCAGCCAATTTGGGTAAGCCTGATATCTGTTTGGATACCTGTCATAAATTAGCAAAATATTCTCAGTGGGCAGCACAGTCTTATCAAATCAGGATCCTGTTCTACTACTGATTGGTTTTAAGTGTGTGTGTACTGCTACATTGGGAGTGCCCCACTACCATGGATGGCAGACAGCGCTGAACCTCATCTGCCCTGCCCACCTATCAGACACTGTTATGACCATGTATTGTGAAACTACCCTCTGAATCATGTTTCTTCTTTATATGCTGCTCTACAGATAATATTGCTAAGGACACTTAATGTAAGAGATTTCGCTCACAGCTCACAGAGGGTCAGGAGTGTGGGGACTGAGTACCACATTGTGACCAGATGGCCCGGACCGTGCCATGAGCAAAAGTCATATAAATGGGACCTAATTCAAGCACAATCTGTGGCATTTTTTTAATGTTTACAGTTATTTATTTGTGTGTGTATGTATGTATGTATTTTTATCATGCATCTGAATAATTGAGATGGGGAGCTCTGTAGAGAAACTGCTGTGCTGGGCTCATGCTTTAGCCTCCTGATGTTCTTCCCACTGGCCATCTAGTATCTAACCTCCCTGCAGGCATTCCCCACTCTAATCACTGGGAGATGAGAAACTTGTTCAGTGTGCCTTCCTGGTGAAAACAGTTCAATAAATAAAAGCTGTAGATTCAAATACCCTGTCATGACCCAATCCTTCAATTAGCAAAGAACAGACTATAACTCCATTTAGGACCTGGAAACATGGTAAGGCATAATACTTGTAAAGAAGGGGAGCTACGCTTTCTACAAAAAGTTTCATTTTTTTTTCCTTATTGGCATTAAACAGAGAATTGCAGGATTCCATTAAAAGAGTAGTAATTTTATAACCAGAGGGAGTGAGATACAACTGTATTTGCTTAATTGTTGGGGTTGAGACCTAGGATTTGGAAGGATATTTTTGCAACATTTTAAGTGTCCTGCTGGCTGAGGAGTGAGTTAATTTTTATCCCTGGACTCAGTAGAGTGGTTTGCGCAGGAGCCGTGGTCTAGTAAATTGTGGTGTTAGTTGAATTACTATAAAGGGCAATACTCACCAGGGTGATGAAGCAGTTGTGTATTTGATTGTTTCTAACAGTCACCAGTGGCTGTGGACTACCCACCCACCCTACCCCACCCCACCCCCAGGCATGGCATTTCCTTTATAGCCACAGTTCTGAAATCACTTCCTCAACAGGTCTTGGGGCAGAACTGTCATATCCTTAATAATCCAGCACAGTGTAAAAAGGGTAGGTACACACCATAAATAGTAATATATATATGTATATATATATATATATATATATATATATTGTATATTATAAGGGAGAGGGACATGTGGGGAGTGGTGCAATGCACTGGCTGTGGGGTAGCAGTTTTCCGGGAGACAAACTGGAAACTGCATTGCTGTCCTATTTGCAGGCAACTGTGAGCTCTGAGGGAGGAGGTTGCCCACCTCCAGGCTGAACTAGCAAGGACTAAGGAGGCCTCCCCCTTCCAAAGAGCACCACTTCCACAACCACTGCCTCAGAGGTTGCCAAGTATGAAGAGCAGTTGGACCACAGTGGGTTCTGGGAGGGTGCGGGTGGTGGACCAGAGGTGAAGCCCCCTTGCTGTACCTCTACACAAATCATATGCCATTCTGGCAGAGCAAGGTTCCTCTATGATGGCACCCTCAGTGGAGACCCAGAAGAATGCTGAGGACATCCACAAGGGAAACCCACAAAAGGGTGGCAAGGGACACCACAGGAGAAGGAAACAGCTTCTGATAGGGGACTCTATTGTTAGGGGGGTAAACCTGGGAAAGGGAAGGAAGTAAGGTGCCTGCCTGGTGCCATGACTTGGAGGGACAGGAAGCTAATCCTCAGGATTGCAGAAGCAGCATCACAGGAGCGGGAACTAGATATCATAGTCCACCTTGGGACAAATGACCTAGCTAGGCATGGGATCAGTGCCATGCAGAATGAATTTGTGGAGTTGGGGAGGAGCCTCAGATGGGTAGCAAGCACAGTAACCTTCTCAGAGGTGCTACCAGTCCATGGCAGGAGTGAGACTAGGGTACTGCACAACATGCAGTTTAATGAATGGTTGCAAAACTGGTGCAGAGCACAGGGCTTTGGCTTCATTGGGGACTGGGGGGGGCCACCTGGAGAGATAAAGGGCTATACTGGCATAATGGTCTGCATCTGTCCACATAGGGAACCAAGCTCCTAAGTGATAGGTTTAAATGCTTCCTTGGAAAGCTTTTAAACTAGCCAAGGGGGGAGGCGCCGATAAAAGGCAGGAAATTTCAAGCCTCCCCCCACAAAACATGGCAGGTAGTAAGGTAAACACTGAGGTACAGAGCTGAACACAGGGAAGAACAGAGGTAAATGGAAAAATAGACAAGGACAATAAGAGCAGGGATGGGGGAAAAAAGGATAAAGCCAACATTAAATGGAGGGCAATGAGTACCAATGCCCTTAGTCTGGGAAACAAGCTTCCTGGGCTAGTAGCCCTGATGGAAGATGAACAATTGGATATTGTGGCAGTCACAGAAACATGGTACACCAAGAACCATGACTGGGATGTCAACATACCCGGGTACACAATCTACAGAAGGGACAGGGAAAGTAAAAGAGGAGGTGGAGTAGCTCTATACATAAGGGAAGGGATCAAAGCTACAGAACTAAAAAGTAAAGGGGGAGGACAAGAGGCACTCTGGGTCACCTTGGAGATGGGGAATGGCATCACAATCCGCACAGGGGTTGTATACAGATCCCCATCTCAAGGAGAGGAAATGGACAACAAAATGATAGAGGACAATCTCAAAATGGCTGAAAAAGGGGAGATACTGTTGATGGGGGACCTGAATATGCCAGATGTTAACTGGATAACAAGTACTGCAGCCACATCCAAGAGCAGGGTCATTCTCGATGCCCTGCAGGGAACAGGCCTTAGACAGCTAGTGTTGGAACCCACTCGGGAGGCAGCAATACTAGACCTGGTACTCTCAAATGGAGAGAGGATCACAAATTTAGAAGTCAGTAGACATCTGGGAACAAGCAACCACTGCACAGTTTGCTTCACAATGAGCACAACCATAGAGATAAGCCATACAAAAACAAGGATACTAGACTTTAGAAGAGCTGACTTTGGCAAAATAGGTGAATACCTGAAAAATGCACTAGCAAATGACCAAAAAGGAAGGGTGGAAGAACAATGGAGAAAAATCAAAACTGCCATCATAGAGGCAACAAGCCTTTGTGTGAAACAAATAAAGAAAACAAAGCGGAGTAAAAAACCACTATGGTTCTCAAAAGAGGTGGCAGGGAAGGTTAAGGAGAAAAAGGCTGCATTCAAAAAGTATAAGGAATCACAGAAGGAACATGACAGGGAACTGTATCAATTAAAGCAGAAAGAAGTGGGGAAGGCAGTCAGACTAGCAAAGGCCCAAGCCGATGAAAAAATAGCCAACTCAGTTAAGAAGGGGGATAAAACCTTTTATAGGTACATTAGGGAGCATAGGAAGGTTAAGGGAGGTATAGTGAAGATTAATAAAGGAGAGGGGAGGTGGGAAGAGGGAGACAGTGAAAAGGCAGAGATATTGAATGAATACTTTTGCTCAGTATTCACAAAAGAAGGTGAGTAGGAGTTACCTAAACCAGACAATAGAAGCACTCTGGGTAGGGGGGTTGACACCAGTCCATTCGCAGAAGAAAGAGTCCTGAAAGAACTCCTAAAACTCAAGGTGGACAAAGCAATGGGGCCTGACGGGATTCACCCCAGAATCCTAAAAGAACTAAGGAAGGACCTAGTGACACCACTGACCATGCTTTTTAACAGATCATGGAAGGATGGGGCAGTGCCTGAGGACTGGAGGAGGGCAGATGTAATTCCCTTTCACAAAAGTGGGAGCAAGGCAGAAGCAGGAAACTACAGACCTGTAAGTTTGACCTCAGTGGTAGGGAAAACAATGGAATCACTTCTGAAAGAAAGAATTGTTGAGTACCTAGAGGCCAGCGGGGCACGAACCCAAAGCAGCATGGATTTACAGCAGGAAAGTCATATCAGATGAATCTAATTGATTTCTTTGACTGGGTGACCAAAGTAATAGACCAGGGAGGGGCTGTGGATGTGGCCTACCTCAACTTTAGCAAGGCATTTGACACAGTCCCACACAAAAGATTAATAATCAAGTTAGCCAGCCTGGGAGTGGGTCCCAGGGTGGTAGCCTGGGTAGCAAACTGACTGCACAACAGGACATGGAAGGTAATAGTGAATGGAACACATTCCAAAGAAAGGGGGGTTACTAGTGGAGTACCTCAGGGCTCAGTACTGGGTCCAGTCCTCTTTAACATCTTTATAGGTGACATTGCAGAGGGTCTGGAGGGAAAGTTATGCCTCTTTGCAGATGACACAAAGATCTGTAAGAGAGTTGATACACAAGGGGGGGTTAAAAAGATGAGAAGGGACTTGGCAAGGTTGGAGGAATGGTCAGACATGTGGCAACTTAGATTCAATACAAAGAAGTGCAAAGTAATGCACCTGGGAAACAAAAACCCAGGAGAAGAGTACACAATAGCAGAGGAGGTACTAACAACAACAAAAATGGAAAGGGACCTACGGGTAGTTATATCAGATGACCTAAAGGTGGGTAAGCAATGTGAAAAGTCAGTAAGGAGAGCCAGGGGGATACTGGGATGCATAGGAAGGGGCATCACAAGTAGAAAAAGGGAAGTGGTTATCCCTCTGTACAGACAGTTGGTGAGACCCCTTATGGAGTACTGTGTGCAGTTTTGGAGACCTCATCTATGCAAGGACATAGACAGGATGGAAGCAGTCCAGAGGAGGGCAACTAAAATGGTGCAGGGTCTGCAGCAGAAACCATATGAAGAGAGACTGAGAGAGCTTAATATGTATACTCTTGATGAAAGGAGGGACGGGGGGGACATGATAGAAACGTTCAAGTACCTCAAGGAATCAACAAAGTCCAGGAGGGCAGCATCTTTCAGAAAAGAGATGTGTAAGAACAAGGGCACAATTTAAAGATAGAGGGGACAGCTCAGGGGGTAATGTGAGATTTTTTTCCACGGAGAGTGGTGGATACATGGAACAGCCTTCCTGAGGAGATCGTTGGGTCTAAAACAGTGGGGGGATTCAAACATGCATGGGACATACACAAGGCAATTATAGTGGGGGGGGGTTGCAGGAAGTAGGCTGTTGGTTAACTAGAATCTGCAGCTTATCCAGTTGGTAGGGAAATGGGCAGACTGGGTGGGCCAAGTGGTCCTTATCTGCCATCAAAGTCTATGTTTCTATGTTTCTAAGTCCAATAAAATCAAGCAGTTACAATGAAGCACAGTGTCCACTTCAACATTTAAAAGTTAATTCAGCAAAATCAAAATCCACTAAATACAAATGCCAGAGGGTCTATCCAGGGCTGGGGTTCCAGCCTGAGTTCCAGCTGACATTTGCATTTAGTGGGTTCCAATTAAATTGACTGGACCGTTTAAAGCTGAAGTGTGCACTGTGCTTGATTGCAGGTGCTTGATTTTATAGACTTTTACTATACTATTGGAAAATAAAGACTTTTGGCATAGACGCTGCTCACATCCATGGTTTTCTTTTATCAACAGGAGCCATGTTACTATATGGAGTAGCAGGAAGCAAGATAACTTTGTCCTCAAGCAGTTTCTTATCCAAAATAATACATTAATTGCTTTTGCCATCGCTGTGTACCAGGTACTCCATTTTTATTTCGAGTACCACATTGTGACTAATGTACTGGACCTTCCAATGAGCAAAAGTCAGGCAAATGGGACTGATGTCAAGCACAATCTGTGCCACAATTTATTTATGTCTTTATATATTTGTGTATGTATGTATCTTTATCATGCATCTGAATTACTAAGGCACAGGAGGGAGCTCTTTAGAGAAGCTGCTGTGCTGGGCTCATGCGCTAGCTTTCTGAGGTTCTTCCCACTAACTGACTGTTTTTGGAACAGGCGCTGAACCTTTGTTTTATCATTTTCAACACCAGTTTCTAGCTCCACATTGATTCGCATATTTGAAAAGATTGTGATGATACTTCCCATTACCATTAAATTAAGAGTGCTTAATATGAGTAAATATTAAATTATGAACCATCATGGGTTTGGGAGGAGCTGCCAGACTAGATTATGCATTTATTAACCATCACTAAAAAAATACCAACATCTATGTAGGACCTTTCCTATCAATTTCTATGTAGGAGTCAGGTATAATTACAATACTAACCTTGCTGTCTATTTGTAACATGGACATATTCTACTATATTCTGCAACTGCAATACCTGTTTCTGACCTCACATTGAATCAGCATGGAAGAAATTGACTAATAACTGTCCTCTCAAAACCTAACTAAACATTTTTTTCTGTATGAATTTTATAATTAAAATTATACTGTTTTAACTGGCTGAATTATAAATGAATATTTATCACAATCCTACTTATACTGTTTCCATTTCCTTTCTGTATGATAACATGGCTTGAAAAGGACATTTAATATAGATTATATATATATATATATATATATATATATATATATATATATATATCTTTTAGTTCCAGTGTGGCAGATCCCTCATGCCTTTTGCTTCTGCTCACTATTTTGGAAGAATTTTTATAAATGGCTGTTGTCCCCCTCCACTCCCTTTCCACAATAATGCACCCCTGCTGCATGTACTTGATGGCTTCTGTAATAACTGAAATACTATAACGGCCCTAACTCAAAGTTTCCAGTGGGTTACCACTACTGTCTTCAGAAACAGTGCGCAGAAGCAAAAGGCGTGGGAGATCTGACAAAACATAAAACAAATCAACGCCATACTTCTGGCTCAAAAAAAAAAAAATCTAATTTTCAAAAAAGTGCTATCAAACCAAACAATTGCCCAGGCTCTTCAATGGATCAGCACCTCTTCATCCACCTTTAGCAGCAGCTCTGACTTGATTTCTAAGCACCCCAGTAAATGTTTTATGGGGATCTGCCACACTGGAACTAACAAAGGGCAAATACAACAATGCACAAAACCATACATCTGAATACTGTGATACTAGTGAATCCCTCCCATCTAGTCTAATGCCAGGAACTGGGCTTAGCTAACCTGAGTAGCTGTAACGGGGTTGGAGGGTTTAGTGAGATGAAGGTGGAGAGTATATTTTTTTTAATTAACTAACTTGGGACAGTGAGGTTTTTGGAGAGCTGGGAGGAGGCAGAGTAGATGTATGAAAAAATAATTGTGCAGGGAGAGTTTTGTCAGTGAGTTGGGACTCTCAGGGAAGATGCCTTGTTTACGTTAATTACTACAGGCTCCTGCAAGAACAACATTTTGTTCTATACATTGTACTGTCCAAATTCAACTGGAAACATAGTATCCAAAACACTCTTGAACTTAACACTGCTATTGGAGGATCTGATGCCCCCACTGAGGTAAGGTACACAGTACTGTACCTTACTACTTTAACTACAGTAAATCAATCATCTCTTGCTCTATGCTTTTTCTTCAGACCCACAGCATTTTATAAATGATCAAGCACAGTTTTAAGGTAAAGGTGACACTGTGGCGAAAAAGCTTCCAAGTTGGTCAGGAAGTTTGTAGTGTTTTTTTCTTTTTTTTATTTCACTGACTTTGTTGTTTCAAAGGGTATGTCAGCTATAGAGCCCAGACCATTGTTTCCTCCTGCTATGGAAACTAATGCTGTGTATTGTGAAATATGCACTTAAAATACAAAGTAAAAAAAGAAACTCGGTGATGCCAGTTTCATGCAGGTACCAAGGTAACTAAAACTTTAAATACAACAAACTACTACTTCCCCAGTAGCCTATATATTTGTTTAACAAGGTGTGTAAAAAGTAATATGAAAGACTGAATTTCTCCAACTGAAGCCAGAAAAGTCTTCATATTTATTTATTTAGTTTTTGTTGACCGGGTAAGTGCACTAGACAAATCCTGCCTATCTTCAGACACGACCCGGGGGATGGGGATACAGATGAATGCCAACTGACCTTGAACCAGATTAAGCTTGTTGGCGGTATTTTTAGTGAATGGGGGGAAATTTGGCCAGGGCACTGGGGAAATTCCCTAACTCTTTTCGAGAAGTGCCATGGGATCGTTAACATCCAACTGAACTACCACCAGAACAGGCAGATGGAACCTCGGTTTAATGTCTCATCTGAAAGACAGAATCTCAGGAGTGCAGCACCCCCCCTTATGCTGCACTACAGTGTCAGTATTGGGATATTAACCCAAGTGCCTGGTGTGGTGATAGAACCCATAGCCTTCCGATCTCTCGGCCTCAGAAGGGCTGTTAAGGGCTACAGCATCACATTTTCTGGATTTGAGTGATGGTGAAAACCATTACAAGCTTCTACTGAATACTTTATAGCTAGACATTTAATGGTAAGAGAATGCCATTTTTTTTTATTGAATAGTAGAAGAAGTCCTAGTACTGGGTAATGGATTTTCATGTCTCTTTCTGGTCAACAACATCCATCATAATCCATTCTTCTAGTGAGTAGCAGGGCAACCTGGACCTTGTGACATTCAATTTGATACTGACAGCAGCAGATGATAGAGAAGTTTTGTTTTTTTTTCACATTTCATGGTGATGATATCATTACTATAACTTTTCTTAGTTTTCCCAAATAAAAAGAGGATAATGGAGGTGACAAAAAAGCCATGAGGTTTAATTTCCACATGCAGTTTTAAAAATGTGGTAAAACTTAGTAGTAGATCGCCAAGTTTTTTTTGTTTTGTTTTATTTAGCTTTGGGATTGCCTGCTGAAGACACATAGTTTACATGTTAACATGCACTAGAACATATGTCTCTATTCTGGCAATGTTTTGCCAACCGTCACTTGTCTGGACTGCCTCCCTTCCCCTCCCTTTTACACTCTTCTGACTCGAGCACATGCCTACATGGAAATACACACAGCTGTTGCTGAAGCACTGGATCTACCTCTAAATTGGCAGTTTTTAATTAAAATAAATTCATCACTAGTGTTTGTTTGTTGGGGCAGGGGAGGGTACGCCACTTATCAATTGCACAGCACCAAATATCAGATATTGTATTGCTTCTTAGTGTATCTATCACCCATCACTACTGTTGTGCATTGCCCAATTAGTTTCAAATAAAATAACTAGTTCCATATGTTAGCATGCACAAACTCCTGTTGTCATGGGAGATGTTGCAATATTGTTGTCTCAAGGAATGCAGGACCTTAATTGTGTCAAGTCTATGTCGTCGAATGTTAAAGTTGTCGAGTGGTTAACAAAATGCTTTTAAAGTCTGTCTGACCTTCCTGAGTGCACAAGTTAGAAAAGCCAAAAACATAAATAAATGATTGACTGAATGAGCATACCCATATGTATACTGATGCTTGCCATCATTCATGTTGTTCATGTTAGAGTCCCATCAGTAAAGATTACATGTTCATTGGTACCCCCTCCCATAGAAGCACAAAACCAATGTATTTTTTGGTTAAGAACATTGCCACTTTGTGTTGATAGTATTTGTGTCCTGTCACTTATCCAATTAGTATACCACCACCCAGCTCCAGCCTCCAAGATTTTCCCTATCATCTGGCAGCCAGCACTACTCCTTTAATTAATTCTGTGTATTTTTTTTTTGGGGTGGGGGTTACTGGTGCTCTTCAGTTTTAATTCCAAAGTCTCTCAAAAGACCAAACAATGACATGCAGCACAAGGGAAGAAAGTGGACCGGGCTCTCATGAACTCAGTTACATCAACCCTGACCCTTTACTCCATTTAGTAATAATGGAGAGTGCACAGTCCTGTAAAAAGATCATTCTTCCACCTAGAGAAACAGAAGGGAGATTTCTCTCACCTAATAATGCCTAATCCAACAACAGTTCTGCACATGCACAACTCCAAAGTCTACCAATAATAAATGTCAACATTTATATTTTATTTCAAATAACACTTGTAAAAAATGATTAGTGTGGAGATCGGGTATGTAATCTGTGCAGCCAGCAAATGAGTGCTGCCATTTCATGGCTACAGCAGGTTTGATTCCTGCTAACCCAAATTATGTTTTGTACAAGAAATCAAGAAATCAAAGTAAATGCAGGAGTTTCTTAGATGCACGCTCCAGGTTTTAATCTGCTAGTGCAGACTGATACCTTATTTATTTTTTTACGTTCACAGGTATGGCAGGTGCATTTTGGGATATAGGGTTGCAGGACCTGTGGATCCATGTTGACTTATGAAAAAACACTTTCTTAGGGCATGGGGTGTTATTACTTTTATTACAGCCACACCCCTTTGCATATTGTAGACCTCTCTGCATGCTGACTTCCCCCTATCACATTACTTACTGTCCCAATAGTGAAAAAAAATCAAACGGGCACATTTTGTAGAATACTGATAAGATGAATCATTTTGGGAAAAAGTCAGTTAAATGGGACACAGAGTAAAACAGCACATCTCCATGCCCCCACCCCCAACATGCTACCACCACTACACCAACATACCACCAACTTTACACAAAAAAACATGGTATCATTACAAGATAATAAAAAGGGGAAAAAACAAAACATAGTGTTGTGCAATCAAATAATTCATCCTTGTTTACAGTCAGATCTGATAACTGTGTGCCATCTCTGAAAACTCTGTGTTTATTATCAACAATCAGCAAATTTAGGAATATCACATTATACCAACTACAGCATGTTGAGAGACATTATTTTCGAACATATACAGTACTTCAGTGATGTAGGGATTGATGTTGTGCAACGAGTTAACATCTGACAGTCAAAGTTTGAACAGAGTAGCACTGAAAATGTTGTTTTTTATCAAGGTTTTTTGTAACATGTTCATTTGAGTTATCGGGAAGTACATATAACATAGACAAAGTGGTGTGACATACATTTGGTGCAGTAAACATGAATAAAAATATAAAATATTATACTTAATTCAAATTATGTGATAGATGCAGCTTATTTTCAGTGTTGGATAGCAACAGACAGGTAGCGGCTAGGCATAGGCAAGAACAACAGTAATGACAGTAATCTGTACAAATCAAACTCTTTGTTGATGACAGTCAATATAACATCAACTACACAGGAAAAATTAGATACTAAATATCACATTTTGCAGTAGATCTTTCAACATACAGGAAGGCATAGACCAAAAAGAATAACACTGCATCTTAACCATACAGTTATGCAGGCATCTATGTCATCATGTCAGAACCGCAAGCTCGTGGAGATAAGAGAAGAGAAAAACAAACAAAAAAAAACAAAACAAGAGCTCCCATTTCAGGGACAACCACAGACTGGTAACTTTCAACCTGATAACAAACTTGTGTAAACTGCAGTAAAAAAGTATAAAAATGACACAAGCACAGCATGTGTGGGTATCTGACTTTATTGCAAAGAAAAATAGAATCAAAAAATAATTTCCTGTCTCCTTTAACTTGAACAAGGCAATCGGGCCAGATGGGGTGCACCCAAGGGTATTAAGGGAACTTAAGAAGATATTGGCAGTACCATTGACTACACTTTTCAATCAGTCCCTAGAGATTGGGGTGGTGCTGGAAGACTGGAGGCAGGCAAATGTGGTCCTGCTGCATAAAAGAGGAGAGAGGGAGGAAGTGGGAAATTACAGACCCTTGAGCTTGACATCGGTGGTAGGCAAGCTCATGGAGAAACTAATAAAAGACAGGATCACCAGCTACCTGGAGGAAAGCAACAATGGCAAGGCAACATGGTTTTACCAGGGGCAGATCCTTTCAAACAAATTTGATAAGAGTTTTTTGATTGGGTCACCAAGGAGATAGATCTGGGAGGGCGGTAGATGTGGCTTATTTGGATTTCAGGAAGGTGTCTGACTCCATGCCCCACAGGAGACTGCTGTGTAAAATGGCAGGACTGGGGCTGGGGCAGAGGGTAGTTAAATGGGTGGTAAACTGGCTTGGGAACAGGAAGCAGAGGGTCATAATAAATGGGGTGGCATCTGGAGAGGGTAAGGTCCCAAGCGGGTCCCTCAGGGATCAGTGCTGGGGACCCTACTATTCATTATATTTGTAGGGGACATTGTGTAGGGCCTTGAGGGAGGTGTGCATCTGTTTGAGGATGATATCAAAATCTACAATAGGGTGGACATGCAGGAATGGGTAAAATAAATGCAGAGAGATTTGGGGAGGCTTGAGGCATGGTCAAGGAGGTGGCAGCTTGCATTCAATATACAAAAATGTAAAATCAGGCATCTTGGCTACAGAAATCAGAAGGCAGGGTACTGTATGGAGGGCAGAGATCTGGGGGTGATGGAACAAGAAAGGGACCTAGGCATCGTTATATCATGGACCTGAAGGTGGAAAGGCAGTGTGGGAGGGCAGTGGCTGGGGGAGTGGGATGCTGGGATGCATCGGAAGGGGGATCACCAGTAGAAATAGGGAGGTCATAATACCATTGTACACCCATCTAGTTAGACCACATTTGGAGTACAGAGTCCAGTTCTGGAGGTCATACATCAGGAAGGATGTAGGGAGGCTAGAGCGGGTTCTGAGGAGAGCAACAAAGATGGTCAAAGGGTTAAGCCACCTATCCTATGAAGAAATGTTGAGAGAGCTGAACATGTACTCCCTGGAACAGAGGAGGGAGTGGCAGGACATGGTCGAGACCTTCAAGTACCTTAAGGGTATAAACAGGGAGCCAGTGGGGAGCATCTTCCAGATTAAGGGAACTCAGAGAACGAGGGCATGGCCTGAAGGTGGAGGGGGCAGGTCGGGGTAACTTTAGAAAATACTATTTCACAGAGAGTGGTGGAAAAGTAGAACAGACTCCCAGAGGTGGTCGTTGGAGAAGAAACAGTGGAGGGATTCAAAACGGCATGGAACAACCACAGGGGAGTGTTGGGGGGGGGGGCACGGGTCCAAGCAGATAGCTGGACAAATGGGCAGACTTGGTGGGCCTTGTTTTGGTCCTTTTCTGCCATCACACGTCTATGAATCTATGAACATACTGGAGTCAAAAGTTTAAGTCCCGCCACCTCCTACTGAGTTATGTGTGATTGTGAGTACATTAGAAACAAGCTGCAATGAAGAGCAGGTGGTCGGAATTTAAACTTATGACTGCTGTATTCTGTGCAGGTTAAAGATCAATGGCAAAGCACTGTATTCTTTGTATTTGGAATTTTGGGTACTAGTATTGTGGGTTTTCATTCACCTCAGCAATTTTTGGTTGATTTCCACAGTTCATTTACTAGTTATGGGCATTTGATGCCCGAACTTTTATTGCATTGAAACAGCACAGTGACAGAGCCAGACCTGAGTGCACGCTGAAAAATGTGACATCATTTTAGATCTGTCACTGATTGCAGCTCATTTTCCTACTACTGATCAGGTAGCGCTGATTTGCAGCTGATGGTAGTCCAAATTCATTAATTTGTTCTAACCTCTAACAAATTTTCTTTTATGTTGTATGGTATCAGTCCTGGACATTTCTCAGTTTTCATCTTGCTGTTGCGCGACTTCTCTGTAATTTTTACTGTATGATGGCTGTCATTTCCATTTCATACTAAGCATTTTTTTTACTGACAGTCTGCTGCAATCCAACATAAAACGCTGTGTTACGAACTGTTTATTTCATCTCCTGGTGTGCAGCTTATCAGTGTCAGTAATCAGTTATTAAAACTGTCGAGGAGAGAGTGTATTACTTTTTTGTCAGTCAATACAGCTTCTGTGAGGTAGACTGTGGGTTTTATGAGGTACGGCAACTCACTGCTTTCATGGTGTAGTGTCTCCTGCATTTCCTTGACATCTGTTTGATTCTTTTTTTGACAGGATCCTGCTACTCTGTATTTGGTCCACTCTGTCAATCTTTTTTTGTGTCTATTCACTCCTATTGCATTCTAAAACTACGTTTTCCTAAAATCTCATTACTGAATAATTGTAATTGTTTGTATCCCCACCCCTCAAAAAACATGATAAAAAAATGTTAGTGTGATATAAAAGGTGGGAATACAGTAAAACAGATGTGTACTTATTTATCATACAAAGCACACCTGAGCCTAACAATAGAACTAATAAAACTGGTAAGTCAATGGGACACACCGACAGAAGACAGGCCACCGATCATCCAGTGCTGGTAGTAACAGTTTATGCATACACTTATAATTTACCATGCAGAGCCATGCTACTGATAGGTAAGACTGTTGATCTGTGCAGATAGTGGACTTGTGGGGTACAACTCACACACTGATGTGCATTTTTTTATAGCTCAAACTTGTTATCCCACATTCCTGCACTACAACAGATAATCAACCTGTCAGACTTGCAAAAACATGTCATTCAAATGAGTGACATGTGCTGCAACTGATGCATACATGCAGCAATCCATTCGCTTGTCATGAAAAAATACAGACATCAACCCATACAGAAACAGGAATCCACAATGTGCACAACACTGTATAACACACAATATCCAGTATTAAATAGGAGAAAATGAGCACGTCATTAACCAGGATTGAAAGGGTGCATTCTAAAATAAAGGTATTTAATTCATGAGGTCACAGAAATGTGTGAAACGGATGAAGTACAAACATATTCATAACATTTTACAGCATTTTTGCTGTCAGAGATAAAGCAATTTATGCAGTCAGAGGAAAAGATAATCAGAATGCAGTGAAACCCAACAATGTAAACATCTTTTGCAGGGTGTGGATGCAACTGTACTGTAAATTACAACACTTTCAACAGTTAGACAAGGACACTTGGTAAGGGTATAACAGACTGTACCCACTTCGATACAGCATTAGAGCAGTCTGCCAGTAGATGGCAGCATCTCGCTTACCAATCACCCTTAATGAAATGCTGAAACACGTCTTGTATACTGGCCCAAAGAAAAGTGTATGCAACCATTCATTGACTGGGACTTCAGGCTTCACAGTCGTGGAGTCATTGTCAGAGGTGGAACTGTCAGCGTCATGAGTTGCATCGGCATAAGCATCCACATTTTTCAGCTGTTCATAAGAATTCGGTTTGATCAATGAATGGATCACAACACTATTATATTCCTCATACTCATCAGCAAAAGACATTCCTGCAAGAATGTTGAACTGCTTGACAGACTAACTGTAAAAATAATTTAAGTGCTAGCACAATCAGATGAAGCCTTGCACTCCACTGAGCACACAGAACAGCACGTATTATTGCAGCATGGCTTGTCAGAATACCCACGGCTCCAATTTGATGAATTGACATCACAGACATTCTGCGGCCATCTCAACTCCCATTACAAGCAGAGTGTCACTGCATCAACTACCAAAAACAGAACAAGTAAGGCAACTAATCTGTGAAGATTAAGAAAAAAAACATCAACATTTCCAATCCCGGAGTGACATCCATAACATGCAGATGAGGAAGAAATATACAGTCTTTACAAACAGAATTATGGGTTTGCCATTGATCTTAAGGTCACATTACGGTGGAGTCCCAAATATTAATTAACAATATCTAAAATTAATCATGTGATTGAAAATGGTGTAATCATGTTTCCTTAGACATGGACAACTCCTTCACACTGCAGGGAGGGAGTGAGAGAGAGAGAGAGGGAGGGCATGAGAGAGAAAGAGAGAGAGAGAGAGAGAGAGAGAGAGACTTGCGTAATACTTGCCCAGATTTCAGTGTGACTGTGTGTGTGTCACTCTCTCTCTCACCCAACCGGGGTTGCCTGTTCACTGTGGGGGGACAAAGGCAGCAATGAAGAGACACCAGCACACCTCCCATCCTTCTTAGTCTGGAATGTGCTGTGTAGCTATTGTTCTCTCTCTCTCTCTCTCTCTCTCTGCCCCAGAACACTCTCTCAGGAGCGCTCTTCTCTCTCTCTCTCTCTCTGTGACTGGTTTTGGGGAACAGCAAAACAAGAAATGCTGTCATCTTCTCTTTTTGTGTCTCTACTGACCTCTTCTCTTGGTTGTTAGTCACTGAAGGATGAGGAACACAGAGCAGGGAGAGGAACAAATGGAAGATGCACAACCAAGGGGAGAAAGGGAAGGGCAGGCAACCGGAGGAAGGGATGTGCACAGTGCTGGGCTGGGAGAACAGAAATGAGAGGCAGTGAGAGCAAGACAAACCAGACTAAGACACCAGGCAGCTGCAACAATCAGGGACTGCCCACCATTGCACCATCAGCTTGTGGTCTGCACTGTTCAGACCCAAGGGAGAGGTGGAAGGCTGACACTGCAATGACAAGGTGCTCTGCGATTGCAGCAGCCAAATTGTTTCAACTTGGTGGCAGACTTGCTGAACCAGTCTCACAAGCAGCTTGCTACCCTATTGGTTACAGAGAGTCACGCCCAGCAATGCAGTGGCAGCACTGGCCGCCACAGTGCAGCACCTCCTCAAGCCGCTTCTCTCCTAAGCTGCCACATTATGTTTCTTGCGCATGCGCAAGCAAACATAAAAATATTTTTAAAAAGTGTTGGACCTTGTTCAGCATGTGATTAGGATCTACGTGTATGTTTACGAAAGTAAAACAAAAGTCTGATAACATGTTTACAGCCAATCAGAAAGCTTTATTTCCCAGAATTATTATATAATGCAATATATGTAAATCATACCATCAAGAAATACTATTGCACTATTTTCTTCATTTCCTATTAAAATTTTTAATTTGATTTTGTATACTATTATATCAAGATGGTTCCATTTGTCATTTTTATGAGAAACTCTATCATGTACCTACTTTTAATGATGATACAGCTTAAAACAGAAATGGAGATACTTATTCTTTTTTAAAATGTTATCACAGTGATATAAAGATGAAGAAACACATGGAAAATAGCTACATGTTTCCAGAAATGTATATTTTTATCAGTTGAGTGCATTTTGAGAAGATGCAAAAGACAGATATGGATGAAAATAAGAAGCCAGCACTAGTGTGGTACCATACTGTTGAATGAATTCATAGACTGTAACTGGTGTGAAAATGTTCAGTTATCACATGCCTCATTTCTCAAGCTTTCTGAAATGTCAGTAGACTTCCTCTCTTTAAAAGGAGAATATGATAGAAAGTATATCCAATTGTCACAGAGGGTGTGAAATAGACAGGGCAATGTTTTAAGATTTAAAACACACAGTTGTGTGATATTTATTAACGAAGAACTTATTTACAGAAAGGAAGAAAATAAACCAGAAAATAAGAAAACCAAAATAATAAACTTAAAGTCAAGTAAAACAAAATATTTAGCAATATAATGACCACTTGTCCCTTCAGTGGTTTCATGCACCGTCTGTTATTCAATACAGTCTTAGAATTTGAAGAACTGCTTCAACTCTCAATACCTCTGTGTCTACTCATTCAGTTGACCTCTCCTTGTCACTTCCCAGGCTTAACTGCCTAATGTCCAGGAGAGAGGGATATTTATGCCCCGGGTCATGGTTACATGACCCAAACCCTTAACATGAAAAACATGTTTCCTACTCCAAGGTAGTGATTTAGGTCATTTAAAAGTGTCCTTAGTACATTAATCCTGTCTACTTTCCCCATTATACCTCCAACTTCCCACCGTACTAGAGTATAGCTGGACAATTTAGAAGAAATACGATAATGAGGTCACTAATTGCCTAGCAACTCTGAGGTAGCTACCTTACTGTAGTTACTGTAAGACTGACAGTAATCAATCAGACTGTCTTATAAAACAGGGACATTAGAGGGCACCCCACTGTTAGAGAAAATCCCTTTATGCCAAAGCCTGCACAGAAAAGCAGCACTGTTTTTTTCTAGAAAACTCAGGTAATGATTTTTCCTTTTTGGCCAACCTGCATTCTTTTACGAATGGCTTCCCTGATGCACATAAAAACAATTGCTGTACTTATTTATTCTCTGGGTATGCTACCTCGATTGTACAGAACCTAAGGGCTTTACTTTCATTTGCATGTGTCCTTTTTACCAAGACTTGCATGTGTTCAAAAAGGCAAAAAGAGCCTTTAACACTCAATATTATCAGTGTACTTCGAGGCAGTTTTTTTTTTTTTTTCACGTGGGTCGCCTGAGTTTTACAGATCTGCCTAAGTAAGTAAGTCTGGAGCATTCTCAGTTATGCAAGAGTGGTGGCTAGGGTTGCCACCTTTGGATGAGATGAAAACCGAATACTAAACCACACCCCCAAATTCCACCCCTAACTCCACCCCTTTTATGACTTATGAGGGCATTGCTTGGACTCTGATTAGCTTGATTTATTCAGAATTGCTGCTGATATTGCATTGTGTACAACTTCTTTAAAGTACATCATGATTATTATTTTTGGTTTGTTTGACTTAGATTTAAATATTTTAAATTTCAGTGTGTGTTAACATTAGGTGGGGTTAGAGATGGGGTTCAGGGGACTTTCCATGCTGTGTACACAGCTTAGCTGATACATCGAGTGACTACAAGGACACCTCTGACAAATGGCTATTTTGAAACAGGTGGCCTTTTCTGGTAAAACTCTTTCAATAAATAAATAAACTGCACCAGTAATGGTGGATGAGCTGTAATTACAAATATCATCTGCCATTTTAAGATGTGCTGCTGTCCCTCCCATTGCTCCTACTCTAAAGCTATTTGTAATGTCACAGAAGTTTTTAAAAGTGGTAGGAACTATTCTATGCTGTTAAATACCCTATTTTATTTCCATATCAGTCATACATACCGGATAGCATGATATGTAATATGTAGCGTGGAGGCAGTATAGTGCAGTAGTTTATGGCTCTGAGCTGCAATTCTGGAAACCAGGGTTTGAATCCCACAGCCCAGACTTGCATATTGTGTGATCCTGCACAAATCATTTCACTCTCTTGTGCTCCCAGGTTGCACCTGTAAATAAGCTTCAGCTTAGTGTGTCTCTTCTGGTAAAAAAAAAAAAAAAATAACGTTTGATAAATTACCTAAATTTGCAGTGCCATCAAATCTAGATTGTGTTCCTTTCTCCTCACCAGCTACTTCTCTCTCTCTCTCTCTCTCTCTCTCTCTCTCTCTCTTTTCTTTTCTCATTTCCATGGCTTAGCATGACATTAGCTACACTATTCTGTGCTGTTCATCTGAGATGCCTGGAATGATCTTCCTGGAATATCCAGGTAGTATGAAAATTGACAGCAATAACTACTGAGGAGAGAGAGAGAAGAAGTAGTACTACTAGAAATGAAATAAAATATTAGATTATTAATTTAACAACAAATGGGGTAACAAATATTAAAATATAGGGCAGAACCTAAAAGAAAAAATGGTGAGCATTTAAAGGTATAAAAGTATTCCTTCTCACAGCAGTCAAAGACCATACTCACAATGCAGCCTAGAAAGGATTAGGTTGATTTGCTGCTAATGGTCTTAATAGCCCTACTTTACACCTCTCAGATATACTGGTATACAAACAAAGGTTTACATGACATTAGAATTTGTTTGTAATATGAACATGCAAGTAAAATGGTGAAGGATTTAACAGAATCTGTTTTACAAGTATGTGAGCATTCAAAATGACTGAAAAAGTACTACCTCTGAATAAAACTGGATTAGCAGGTAAAGTTTCTGAAATGCATTGTACAGTCCACGCTGTACAAGAGGCTACCCTAATGTGGTGCCTGTCTGAATTTCTAAGGGTTTCAGAAAATTGAAGGTGTTAATATAGGTGGTATTGTTTACTTTTCCCATGAATAATCTTCCAATTTGCTGGTGTGAAGTTAGAGGTGACAACTGAGCAGATAGGGACACATTTGGCTCTTTAAGTGCCCTGCACCTGAAGGCATGTCCTGAGTAGCATGTTCTACAAGCAAGCAAGCACACTGAACTGTCAGACACTTGCTTACAGTCAGATGAGAAGAAAATGAAACAATTAGTGGGAAATCTCACAGGTGCTGCTTGACCCACCATAAAAACCGAATTTGCAATAGTGAAAACAGGAGGACCAAATCTGGACCTAGAAAACCGAATCATTTGGTCAAAAACCGAGTAGGTGGTAACCTTAGTAGTGGCTTAAAATTGCAAAACTCCTGTTTTACTTTTAGCCATCACTTCTGTCTGGCCTTTTGTTCAAATTCTGGCCCCAGACTGCATGCATGCTCACCGGAGCATGATTTACCCCAGGAGCAGTCTTATTACAGCATACAGAGGAGGCTAAGGACAAAAGGCTCCCTAGTTGCATGAGTTGCTTGCAGCACAAGTTGCAAAAGGGGAAAGTGCTTCACTTTTACTTTCTGGTGGGTGGCTGATATTTCCGCATGCCACACTGCCTCTTCTTACACTGTCTCCATTTCATTTACAGCTCCTCATCTCTCAGTGCTATTGGAGCTGATTTTGAAAGACTAAATGGGGGTCTTTTCAGCATTAAGACCTAAACACTGATTTCTTAAACATTTAAACATTCTCTCCAACTCGGGTGGCTAAAAAATTAGATCGCACCTGTCCCAGGTTAGCACAACAGCTCCAATCAACATTTCCTTTACTACTAAACTTTGTAGTAAAACTGTACAGTCTTATTTAACAAAAAGGGGGGGGGGGTGGTAACTGGATGAACCAAGAGGAGGAGAAAACAGGAAAGAAAACCAAGAAGAGTTCTGCGGATGTAAGTCAGATAGTGCAGCCTTATCCTAGGTGGCCTACCTAGGATAAAGGAAATAAGACAAGTAAGAATATAAAGTGGTACTGTTGTGCAGCAGAAGTTTTTTAGAGGGTAAGAGAAAAGAAGACAGAAAAGGGTTAATCAGTTAGAGTCATTCTTTATTTCTAGGGAGCATAGGACACTTCTCCACATACCCCCCTCTTCAACAACACATGAGTAGTCTTAATGGCAGTTTTGTAGTTACATCTTTGGGGGGCAGTTCAAATACCAGGGCACCCTTCCATGACATAGGTTACTCTGTCACACCAATTGTGAATAAGGCTGCTCACAATACTTTATAAATTAAGAATTTAAACAGAGTATAGAGTAGTTCTCAACCAGTTTGGTGTGCATAAGGCAACCCTGCACTAAATCATATATACTTTCTTCAGAGGTTTTACCAAAAAAATACTTTCCCAACATATCCATATCCCAAATGAAGAAGAGAAACTGAAGATTGCAGAACACTTCAAAAAAATATTATGATTTTCCACAAGCCACTGGATGTATCAGTGGGATTCACATACCAATGTTGGCACCTTCGAATGGCTTTTGAGATTTTCATCAGCATAAAATGCTGAACATCATGGGCCAGATATTGAATAATGGGCAAAAGTAGAGTGCTTGCCCTTGCCCATGATTCAGATGCTACTACATTCAGTCAGACAGTGCACCAGTGCTATCCGACTAAATATAGGGCCATGTCAGGGCAGTGCAAAGTCAAGTAGCATTGCCCCGACATGGATCTGTGCTCTGTGTCACCCATGTTGAAGTGCACAGAACTGCAGCACCCAGACATGTTAGTGCTGGGAGCCCCCTGTGTGACATTCATCCAGCAACATGCAAATGAGCCCATTGGCATGCAAGACAAGAAGGGGTCATATGCATGACAATTATGAGCTCATTTGCATGGGAAATGGCTACAGGTTTGTGCCCCTCTTGTGACCAGGCCCCGACCACCCTGATTGCCCATCCCAGTATGTGTAGCTTTTCTCTGTTGTCTGTTTGGTACCCCATCCTCCAATCCCTGTCCCCATAAAAGTATAATTGTTTCCTGGTGTCTAGTGGCGCTCCCTGCTTACAATCCCCATCACTGTAAAAGTATTATTCCCTGGTGTCTAGTGGCACCCCCTGCTCTCTGATCCCAGTCTCCATAATATATTAATTATACCCTGGTGTCTAGTGGCACCCCCCATCCTCTGTCCCCCATTCCAGTACAAGTTTAAGCAGTCCCCAATGTCTAGTGGCACCCTCCCCCACCCTCTGATCACTGTCCTGGAGAAGGATCAAGCAGTCCCTGTTGTCAGTTTGCAACCCCTCTGTCTGAATCCCATCCCAGTAAAAGGTGAAGCAGTTACTGGTGTCTAGTGGCACCACCCACCATCCAATAACCTGAGAGACAGTATAGCGCAGTGGTTTAAGGCTCTGAGCTGCAAATCTGGTGACATCCAGCTGACCAGACCTGGGTTTGACTCCCACAGCTTCCATTTGCATACTGTGTGACCCTGAGCAAGTCATTTAACTTCCCTGTGCTCCCAGGTCACACCTTTTAGTGTGCTACTCCTGGTTAAACAACTAAAAAAATAAATAAATAACCTGCTGCCATGTTTGGCAAGCAGTCCCTGACATCTGTCAGCCCCCTGCACCTCTGGCACCAAGCAAACCACTCTGCCACCCCCCCACTGCTGCATCTGATGTTATAGACTGGCACAGTGTTCCTCTCACTACCTAGGCCAGCCTCCATATGGTATCCACAGGGACTATATCTATGTCACTTTGGGATGCCTTGGTCAGTGAGGTTGATAGGGAGATGGCCCTCTGGCATCTGCTTCCCTTTGCTGCTGAGTCCAGTGCAGCAGGTGCCTGGACTTGAAGTGTGTGTATGTTGCCCACCAGTGCCTAGGTATCTACCCTTTTTCCCACAACACACACACACACACACACACACACACACACACACACACACACTTGGCATAGCTGGCAGATAGCCACTGTTTTGTCAGCCAGGTTGAGAATGTAAAAATCCCAATCTAAGGATTTTGCAGCCCTTATTTTCACATGGCATTGGACCAGGTACTGGGACACTGGAGGACTAGAAATGGGTGCTCTGGGTATAACTTATGAATTGCTGTAACAGGTGATTCATCTTCTGTTATTATGCTTGTCTCAACAGTGTCAACAGCTGAATGATGGGGGGGGGGCTTTAGTAATTCCTTGCCCCTTACTTTTCTTTTTCTCAGGTTTTCATAGAGGGTTCAGATCACCTCCTACATTCCCACCATGGCTGATAACCTCCTGAGATCTGTCCTTCCCATCATCATCCTCACTTACTCCACCCTGTCTTTTCTTCTCAGCAGCGTCTGACTCTCTGCATGATGAAACAGTCAGATCTGCCATATCAAACTGTGAGTCTTGCTCAGGCTTATCAACACCAGGTTTGGGAACATCAACAACCTCATCAACCTCAAACATATTCCCAGAGAATGACATTTTTGGAGTTCTTAGACTGCTGCTCTTGCCCCTGCCCCTCCACCTGCACTGTCAGAACCAACACCCACTAGCATTGTTGCCACAGATTTTGCTGAAACAATTTGGCCACACTGATGCCCCCACTTGCACTAACTACTCCTTCTTGCATACTACCAGCAGTACTTGCCCCTGATGAACCTGCATCACAACTAGTTATGGTACCCTTTGGAACCTATAAAACTACAGTCTCCTTGTCAGTATCTCCACTGCCAGCAACTCATACTTTAGCTGAGAATTTGTTTATGGGCATTTTGTTATATGTGTATATTTAGGAACATAACACAACCCTTTACAAGACTTTTGTGATGTACACAGACAGTAAACAACCACAACAACACAGTTTTTCTTTTTTATAAAAACAATACACAATGGGGATTTAAGGGAGCAGGGGGTCACACACAAGACTACACAACTCTTTTCAAGACATTATGGAAGCACACAGACCATAAACAACAATACCACAAATATATTTTTTACACAAACGATACACAACAGAGATTTAAGGGACTAAGGGACCCACCCATGAATACACAACACTTTACAATATGTTAGTTATGTATATAGTCAGTAAAGAACAACACAGCAATTGTTTTTTTTTTCTTTTTTTACAAAACAATACACAACATGGATTTAATGAAATAGGGGGACACACATAAGACTGCACAACACTTCACTGAGGAATACAAAAGTAAACAACAACAATATCACAAATATATAATTTTTTACAGAAACAATACACAACAAGGATCTAAGGGACTGGGGGGCACATGCAAGACACAAAAACTCATGTAATTATAATTACATTACTGTGTAAACAAAAAAACTAAGTTGAATCAATAAACAAAAATTAAATCAATATAGTCAAACTACACTGACAAAAAAAATTAATTAAAACACACCTAACTTCTATGGAAATACAATTATAAACTACAGAAAACAGGAAAACAAAAACACACAAAACACTGACTACAAAAGCACTAATGCTGCTCTGACAGAAAAGGCTGCCTAGCCTGCCTTTTAATGCTGTAACTGGTTACTAATAGACCCCACCCCACACACACACACACACAATTGCCTCATTGCACACAATATAGAAAACAAAACCACAGCTTTAAAGTAACTACATTTTTAAAAATCATCACAAATAATTGGCCATCTAGAGGCACGAGGCACAGTTGACACTTAATGGAGTGATTTATTTGAAAAACTTTAAACTGTGTCTTAAATGCTTTTCAAATGTTTTTGGGCATGGAGATACAGAGCAGACATGACACAACTTTTTCTTCATATGACTGCACTGAATTCAGCCTGCACATGGCAATACAGCTCATTGCAGCACATTGTGACCTCCAATCACATGGATCATTGCAAATTTTGCCTTAGGGTCACAACCCACAGATGAAGATTACAAATTCACCATTCATGAAGTTCTACATTTAGGGCAAAGCTGATCTTCACCTTGCAGATTAAATTTTCAAATTTCAGAAAATGTGTGAATTTCTCTGCAGAGTGAAGTTGTCTACCTTTGTCCACCACTACTGGTGCTGTCATTGCTGCTTTTTCTGTAGTTGCTGGATGGGCAGTGTGATAGTCTGGAGTCATTGATGCTGACATTGCTGGTCTTGCTGTACTTGCTGGATCAGATCTGTGCTGGACTGGGATAACTGGTGCATTCATTATTGCTCTTGTTGGAGTTACTGGATAGTGTCTGTGTTGTGCTAGAATTGCTGGTTCCTGCATTGCTTCTTTTGCTGTAGTTGCTGGATGGGGTCTATGCTGGGATGAGATCACTGGTGTTGCCATTGCTGCTGATGCCGGAGTTGCTGGATGGGATCTGTCCTTGGCTGGAATCTTTGGTGCTGGCAATGCTGCTGTTGCTGGAGTTTCTGTATGGTGAGTATACTTGTCTGGCATCAGTGGTGCTGGCATTGCTGTTCATGCTGGAGTTGCTGGATATGGAGTCTTTCCTTGGCTGGGTTTGCTGTCTCTGGCATTGCTGCTCATAGAAACATAGACTCTGACGGCAGATAAGGACCACTTGGCCCACCCAGTCTGCCCATTTCCCTACCTACTGGATAAGCTGCAGATTCTAGTTAACCAACAGCCTGCTTCCTGCAACCCCCCACTATAATTGCTTTGTGTCTGTCCCATGCATGTTTGAATTCTCCCCCACTGTTTTAGACCCAACGACCTCCTCAGGAAGGCTGTTCCATGTATCTACCACTCTCTCCGTGAAAAAGAATTTCCTCACATTACCCCTGAGCTCCCCCCTCTATCTTTAAACTGTGCCCCCTTGGTCTTACACATCTCCTTTTCTGAAAGATGCTACCCTCCTAGACTTTGTTGATTCCCTTGAGGTACTTGAATGTTTCTATCATGTCCCCCCTGTCCCTCCTTTCATCAAGGGTATACATATTAAGCTCTCTCAGTCACTCTTCATATGGTTTCTGATGTAGATCCTGCACCATTTTAGTTGCCCTCCTCTGGACTGCTTCCATCCTGTCTATGTCCTTGTGTAGATGAGGTCTCCAAAACTACACACAGTACTCCAGATGGGGTCTCACCAACTGTCTGTATAGAGGGATAACCACTTCCCTTTTTCTACTTGTGATTCTCGTCCTATGCATCCCAGTATCCCCCTGGCTCTCCTTACTGACTTTCACATTGCTTACCCACCTTTAGGTCATCTGATATGACTACTCCCAGGTCTCTTTCCATTTTTGTTGTGTTAGTACCTCCCCTGCTATTGTGTACTCTTCTCCTGGGTTTTTGTTTCCCAGGTGCATTACTTTGCACTTCTTTGCATTGAATCTAAGTTGCCATATGTCTGACCATTCCTCCAACCTTGCCAAGTCCCTTCTCATCTTTTCTACCCCTCTTGTGTATCAACTCTGTTACAGATCTTTGTGTCATATGCAAAGAGGCATACCTTTCCTCAGACCCTCTGCAATGTCACTTATAAAGATGTTAAAGGATTGGACCCAGTACTGAGGCCCTGGGGTACTCCACTAGTAACCCCCCTTTCTTTGGAATGTGTTCCATTCACTATTACCTTCTGTGTCCTGTTGTGAAGCCAGTTCACTACCCAGGCTACCACCCTGGGACCCACTCCCAGGCTGGCTAACTTGATTATTAATCTTTTGTGTGGGACTGTGTCAAATGCCTTGCTAAAGTCTAGGTAGGCCATATCCACAGCCCCTCCCTGGTCTATTACTTTGGTCACCCAGTCAAAGAAATCAATTAGATTAGTCTGACATGACCTTCCTGCTGTAAATCCATGTTGCTTTGGGTCCTGTGTCCCGCTGGCCTCTAGGTACTCAACAATTCTTTCTTTCAGAAGTGATTCCATCATTTTCCCTACCACTGAGGTCAAACTTACAGGTCTGTAGTTTCCTGCTTCTGCCTTGCTCCCACTTTTGTAAAGGGGAATCACATCTGCCCTCCTCCAGTCCTCAGGTACCACACCATCCTCCCATGATTTGTTAAAAGTGTGGTCAGTGGTGTCACTAGGTCCCCTTAGTTCTTTTTAGGATTCTGGGTGAATCCGTCAGACTCCATTGCTTTGTCCACCTTGAGTTTTAGGGTTCTTTCAGGACTCTTTCTTCTGTGAATGGACTGGTATCAACCCCCTACCCAGACTGCTTCTATTGTCTGGCTTAGGTAACTGCTGCTCATCTTCTTTTGTGAATACTGAGCAAAAGTATTCATTCAGTATCTCTGCCTTTTCACTGTCTCCTCTGCCCACCTCCCCTCTCCTTTATTAATCTTCACTCTCCCTCCCTTAACCTTTCTATGCTCCCTAATGTACCTATAAAAGGTTTTATCCCCCTTTTTGACCTAGTTGGCTATTTTTTCCTCGGTTTGTGCCTTTGCTATTCTGACTGGCTTTCCTACTTCTTTCTGCTTTAATTGATACAGTTCCCTGTCGTGCTTCCTCTGTGGTTCCTTATACTTTTTGAATGCAGCCTTTTTCTCCTTAACCTTCCCTGCTACCTCTTTTGAGAACCATAGTGGTTTTTTACTCCGCTTTGTTTTCTTTATTTGTTTTACACAAAGACTTGTTGCCTCTATGATGGCAGTTTTGATTTTTCTCCATTGTTCTTCCACCCCTCCTATTTGGCCATTTGCTAGTGCATTCTTCAGGTGTTCACCCATTTTGCCAAAGTCAGCCCTTCTAAAGTCCAATATCCTTGTTTTTGTATGGCTTATCTCCATGGTTGTGCTCATTGTGAAGCACACTGTGCAGTGGTCGCTTGTTCCCAGATGTCTACTGACTTCTAAATTTGTGATCCTCTCTCCATTTGAGAGTACCAGGTCTAGTATTGCTCCCTCCCGAGTGGGTTCCAGCACTAGCTGTCTAAGGTCTGCCCCCTGCAGGGCATCGAGAATGACCCTGCTCTTGGATGTGGCTGCAGTACATGTCCTCCAGTAAACATCTGGCATATTCAGGTCCCCCATCAACAGTATCTCCCCTTTTTCAGCCATTTTGAGAATGTCCTCTATCATTTTCTTGTCCATTTCCTCCCCTTGAGATGGGGGTCTGTATACAACCCTTGTGCGGATTGCGATGCCATTCCCCATCTCGAAGATAACCCAGAGTGCCTCTTGTCCTCCCCCTTTACTTTTTAGTTCTGTAGCTTTGATACCTTCCCTTATGTATAGAGCTACTCCACCGCCTCTTTTACCTTCCTTGTCCCTTCTGTAGATTGTGTACCCTGGTATGTTGACATCCCATTCATGGTTCTTGGTGTACCATGTTTCTGTGACTGCCACAATATCCAATTGTTCATCTTCCATCAAAGCTACTAGCTCAGAAAGCTTGTTTCCCAGACTACGGGCATTAGTAGTCATTGCCCTCCATTTAATGTTGGCTTGATCCGTTTTTCCCCCATCCCTGCTCTTATTGCTCTTATCTATTTTACCATTTACCCCCATCTTGCCCTGTGTTGAGCTCTGTACCTCAGTGTTTACCCTACTACCTGCCATGTTTTGTGGGGGGAGGCTTGACTTTTTCTGCCTTTTATCAGTACCTCCCACTTATCTAGTTTAAAAGCTTGCCAAGGAAGCATTTAAACCTGTCACCTAGGAGCTTGGTCCCCTTTGCGGACAAATGCAGACTGTCATACCAGTATAGACCTTTATCTCTACAGGTGGACCCCCAGTCCCCAATGAAGCCAAAGCCCTGTGCTCTGCACCAGTTTTGCAACCATTCATTAAACTGCATGGTGTGCAGTACCCTAGCCTCACTCCTGCCATGGACTGGTAGCACCTCTGAGAAGGTTACTGTGCTTGCTACCCATCTGAGGCCCCTCCCCAACTCCACAAATTCATTCTGCACTGCACTGATCCCATGCCTAGCTAGGTCATTTGTCCCAAGGTAGACAATGATATCTAGTTTTCTCTTCTGTGATGCTGCTTCTACAATTGTAAGGATTCGCTTCTTGTCCCTTCAAGCCATGGCACCAGGCAGGCAGCTTACTTCCTTCTCTCCCTTCCCCAGTTCTACCCCCCTAACAATCGATTCCCCTATCAGTAGCTGTTTCCTTCCCCTGTGGTGTCCCTTGCCTCCCTTTTGTGGGTTTCCCTTGTGGATGTCCTCAGCATTTTCTGGGTCTCCACTGAGGGTGCCATCATAGAGGAACCTTGCTCTGCCAGAATGGCATCTGATTTGTGTAGAGGTACAACTGGGGGGCTTCGCCTCTGGTCCACCCAATGTGGTCCTACTGCTCTTCATACTCCGAAACCTCTGACTCAGTGGTTGTGGCAGTGGTGCTCTTTGGGAGGGGGAGGCCTCCTTAGTCCTTGCTAGTTCAGCCTGGAGGTGGGCAACCTCCTCTCTCAGAGCTGACAGTTGCCTACAAATAGGACAGCAGCGCAGTTTCCAGAATGTTTTCCGAAAACTGCTGCCCTGAGCCAGTGCATTGCACCACTCCCCATGTACTGCTCCTTATTATATACAATATGTTATTATATATATATATATATATATATATATATATATATATATATATATTATTATTTGTTTTTTGTGCCTACTCTTTATGCATGTGCAGGGTTATTAGGAATATGACAGTTCTGCCCCAAGACCTGTTAAGGAAGTGATGTCAGAACTGTGGCTATAAAGGAAATGCCACACCTGGGGGGGGGGTGGGGAACGGATGGGTGGGTAGTGCACAGCCACTGGTGACTGTTAGAAACAATCAAATACACAACTGCTCCACCACCCTGGTGAGTACTGTCCTTTATAGTAATACTACTAACACCACAATTTACTAGACCACGGCTCCAACACAAACCACTCTACTGAGTCCAGGGATAAAAATAAACTCACTCCTCAGCCAGCAGGACACTTAAAATGTTACAAAAATATCCTTTCAAATCCTAGGTCTCAACCCCCGCATTCAAGCAAATTCAGTTGTATCTCACTCACTCTGGTTATAAAATTACTACCCTTTTAAAGGAATCCTGCAATTCTCTGCTTAATGCCAATAAGGAAAAATAAAAATAAAACTTTTTGTAGAAAGTGTAGCTTCCCTTCTTACCCAGTGCTCTGCAGTATTATGCCTTAATCAGGTTTCCAGGTCCTAAATCGAGTTGCAGTTTGTTCTTTGCAGTAAGTTTCTGAGCTTCCAACAGACACTTTAAAGTCAGTGTGACTGGCTTCTAACTGTGAAGGATTTCTAAGATAAGCACAGTGATGAAACCCCACCCAGTGCCAATTGATTGACTAGTGACACCTGTGATGTAAGCAGGCCTTTCAATGCAGGCAGACTGCTATGTCTGATTCCAATACACAAAACCTTTCAGTGAAACCAGGGATAAAAACTTAACTTCTCAAATGTTACAAAAATATCCTTCCAAATCCTAGATCTCAACCCCCGCACTCAAGCAAATTCAGTTGTATCTCACTCACTCTGGTTATAAAATTACTACCCTTTTAAAGGAATCCTGCAATTCTCTGCTTAATGCCAATAAGGAAAAATAAAAATAAAACTTTTTGTAGAAAGTGTAGCTCCCCTCCTTACCCAGTGCTCTGTAGTGTTATGCCTTAATCAGGTTTCCATGTCCTAAATGGATTTGCAGTTTATTCTTTGCAGTAAGTTTCTGAGTTTCCCTCATGCTGGAGTTGATGGGTGGAATGTGGTCTAGGGTTGCTTTTGCTGGCATTGCTGCACTTGCTGCTATTGCTTGATGGTGTCTGTGCCAGCTGGGATGGCCCCATTGAGACTGCTGATGTATTTGGCTTATTAGTACACAACAGTTACTAGAATCTCCTTCAAGGGAGAAATGGTACAAAAACTTGCCACAGCTTTTAGCTGTTTTATATACTTTCTGAATTGCATTTAGTTGAATGAAATAAGCACTAAATTTATAACCCTTCACAATCTGCAGTACACTGTTTTGTGGGATAGTGTGATTTGCTACTTTATTTAAAGTGCTTGTTTTCTCTTACTGAGTTGAGCTGAGCACTGCTCAACCCAGCAGCTGGGCATTTCTTCTTACAGCATATGTAGTTACAAAAAATATATCATCAACATCAAACTCTGTACTAGTGAACACAATAATTTTCTATAGTATTCTGAGCTTGTATCTCTATGTTTTAGGATGTGTCCCTCATTATAAGGGCCCTTATCCCTCACTGTCCCTCATTTTGAGAATATGTCCTTCAGTTTGGTGATAAAAGGCGGAGAGCTATGATCATCACTTCCAGTAGTTTAAGCAACAAACTGCCCAACCTTATATCTTCAGATGTGGCACAAGCCACTTCTTGTTAAACCCTGTTATAGAGGGAGTGGTTATTGATGCTGTTGCCTAAGGTGGGAGATCTGTTACAGTTAGGATTTTCTACTCTGTTGAGTTGGTACGTAGGAGTAATTATTGGTGGTGTTGGCTAAGTTGGGATCTGACATAGGGTTAAAGATGACCTGTAAAGAACAAGAGTACCCGTTCCCATCCCCACATACCTTTTCAGCACTGCTGTGGGAGTTCAGGGATGTAATTGTCTTTATTTTTAATTCTATAGTTACATTTTACTAAAATGCCGAAAGTTGTGGCCAAACACGGAAGCGCAGAGCGGCCCTGATTGAGCGGGTGCAAGTGTTTATGGGTATTATACCCATTTAGTGACATTGCTAACACCACTGCTCTTATTGCAGCAGCAGTGGAAGTAGTTTATAATATTTATTTTATTGCTTCCATTTGGGTCTTGGCACCTGAAATATTACTTATAGCAACACCTGGACAGGCTGTTGATGTAGGTAATATTTCAGGTGTCAAGACCCCCATGGAAACAATAAAATAAATATTATGAACTACTGCCACTGCTGCTGCAATAAGAGCAGTGGTGTTAGCATCGACACTAAATGGGTATAATACCCATAAGCACTTGAACCCGCTCAATTGGGGCTGCTCTGCATTTCCGCGTTTTGCCGTAACTTTCGGCGTTTTAGTAAAATGTAACTATGGAATTAAAAATAAAGACAATTACATCCCTGAACTCCCGCAGCAGTGCTAGAAAGGTATGTGGGGACAGGAACGGGTACTCTTGTTCTTTGCAGGTCACCTTTAAGAATTTTTTAGCTAGCAAGACAACGTAGGGATAGAGTGATAATAGCAATTGTTATTCTGTGAAAAAGGAGGTAGAGGTGTCTATGGCTACATAATTAGAGTTATGCAAAGTACTGCTAACAAGGCAGCATGAGGAGAGAGGGTGGCACTTCTGCATGAGTTCCAATATGGCAGCTGAGTGAGAGAGAGCAGCTGAGTTTCCAGCTTTTGCGGATGATAACTTAGCGGCAATGCTGTAATTTTTCTCTTCTGACCCTGTATTTCTTGACCTGCTTATTAAAATTCCCCAGTATCACCAGAAAAATGGCATTAATGTTTGTCAGGCGGGCTTTAGAGTATGCAGTCAGCATTTGATCACAATCATAAAAATGCTGGTACCTCATTTGAACAGCACTGCAAAAAGAAAAAAACATCAAATGAATGAGTCTTGTAATACCAGTAGTGGTGTCTCTTTGTTAGCGGCTTCATCAGACAGTTACAAGACCCAGTCACAGCAGTAAAAATTAAATGCATATTTCAGGTCAAATAACTTATTCTTGGGCAAGCCTCTTTTCCTGCTCCCACAATCACCTGTATTCTTAGCAAGCTCTGCCGAGTTAGTGGTTAAACCTCCATTGGAGACAACGGGAAAAGGGACCTCTTCTATGATGATTGTCAAATCTTCCTTTCCCCCCTCACAGCCTCTACAGCCAGCTTATCATCACTACATACAGTAGCTATTTTGGTTCCAGACCAGGACAAAACTGACTATACCACAGAGGACAAGGAAAATAGTGAGAATCCTTATTGAACTGCTTCACTCACACAGGAGGGAACCAAACTGCTGATGCAAGGTAAATCTGTTTTACTAAGTTCTAAATTCTACTTCAGAGGAGTTTGCTTTACCACTACCCACTGTAATGAGTTCAGAAGAGTATTTGGCCACATCAGGACGGAGGCAGGGGGTGCTGCCCCAAACACTATCTATCTGACAATCGTGACCAGAGTGTTATTTCATTCATTCATGATTCAACAGCTTCTCATTCACTTCATTAAAACTCTGTTTTCATGAATTATAGAGGGGAGGAGGGAGAAGTCAATGCAAGAGATTTACAAGGGACAGAATATGTGAAAATTCAAGACTTAAGGCTGTTTCAAATGGATATTAAAAACTGGATCAAATCTGGATTTGTTGCAATAAACTCTGCTTTATCAGACCTATCCTCTGTTTTGGTGGTTATACAAACACAGATCGGGGCTCTTATTCTGAGAATGACAGAGGCAGAAACTAGAATCAATTCTCTTGAGAAAAATTCTCTCCTGCTATAGAAAAGCAAGCACTGCTAGATAAAAAAATGGGGAACTTAAAGCCAAAATTGCAGATTTAGAAGACCTCTCCAGATGTTCCAATTTAAAATTAATAGACCCCGAGGGCCTGGAAGGCCCGGGGAACCTGCTTCCATTTTTTGAAACATTGCTGACTGTGGCTTTTAATAAGAATTTCCCAGAAGAGCGTATCAGCCTGGATAGGGCTCACAGAGGCTCCAAGCCAATTACTCCCACTAATTCACACACCTCAAATATCCCACTGCCTATCTATATCAAACCCCATCACTGTAAGGATAGAGAAATGATTATACATTTTGTCTGTGCTAATCAGGGTCTTTAATATGAACAGTTTAAATTCTCTGCCTATCTGGATTTATCATCCCACATATTGCAAGCTCGTCATGCCTTTGATTGAACTAAAAATCTTTTGAAAAAACATGATGCAAGATTTTCTTTTTTGCATCCAGCCAGGATTAAATTTTGCCTTCATGGGCAAATTTGGACCCTTTTGGACCCCAAAAAAGTGAAACAGTTCCTAGGTGCACAGAACTGGAATTCCGCATGACTGTATACAGTTTCTTATGGTATTTGAAGTTAATGTCTTTTTACTGTTATTAATATAAATGGCTTGTGGGGCAAAGCTTGGGGGCTGGTGGAACAAATATTTAGGATAGAGATATGTTTTCTTATTAAGGGATAAACTTATTTAGTAGAATATTATACATTTTTTTCTCTCTTAGCAACAGGGGTCTTTTTGATTCCGTTCAGTCTGAGTTGGGAATTGCTGCACTCGGATTCTTAGCTCGAGTTGCGGGACAAAAAATGATTGACATGTGGGGAGGAAGGGGAGGAGGGGGCTAGTAGGGAATTTTGCACTTGACCATACCTGCCACATGACGGCGATAACAGTACTTCTTTTAATTTTGAAATTAGGTCATATTACTCTGGAAAAAAAACCCGAGAAAAGAACTCCTGTTTCCTTTGCCATATTTACATGGCCTGGTTTATTTTCTTTTTCACTGTTACACTATTTTCTACTAGACGGATACCAGGGTTGAACAAACATTATTTGTCCTATGTGCTTAAACTCATCTTGCATCTCGAATTGGCTAAGGGAAAACCAAAAATGGGAGTGCAATATAACTTTATTGGGCCTTTTGATATGCTAGGGATTTATATAATAAACTTCTCCTTTCTGCCTATGATTTGCAAAGACTACTTCAAATTAAGCAGCAGGGGTCAAGTGAATGTGAAATTATATGCTAACTTGGATTCTAGGTGGGGGGTTGGTGGTTGGGGCACTTTAATAGTGTTAAGCTTTATAAAGAATTAAATAATTCTTGATGTGACAAGCTGCATATGAAAAATAGATATCTTTGTTTTGGACACATTACTTTTTGGTTGGTTTACTTACTTATTATAACCAGAGGCATCAATTTACATCTTGCTGTATTTAATAGAGATCTCTCAGTTACTTAAAATAGTGTCCTGGAATGTTCATGGCATTCACATTCGACTCAAGGCCAGAAAAGTCTTCAACTTTATAAACAGAATTAGTGCAAATTCTATTTTTCTCCAAGAATCCCATTTAGATCAAAGAGAATTATCTTTTCATGTCAAACAATGGGGTACTGGGGTAAATGCCTCCTACACTAATATTTCACGTGGTGTAGACATGTTCTTTAAAACAAAACCTAGAAGTAAAGATTCTTAAGCATTTTATGGATCTGAATGGTCAAATAATTGCACATATTTTGATAGCTAGAAATATATATGCAATTTGCAATATTTATGGACCCAACCAAAATTCTCCACGGTTCTTAGTGCATACATTTCTTGAACTAGATAATTTCCCGGACCCGTATATTATTGAAGGGGATTTTAATGTGGGTTTTAACTCATCTCTGGACAAATCAGGGCTCTGTGCTCATGGCATCATGTCAGCTGCCTTAAAAATAACTCAGTTTATGGGGGATTACAATCTGATCGACTCCTGGCATTATAAAAATCTCCATCTTTTTTTCCATTCACTTTTTTATTGAATTTAATACAACTGATATACAGAGGCAGAAAATGAAACATGAGAGACCTTACATGGTGTGCAACTGCTTATTGTCTCTAAAATGAATACAGAGAAATTCACACCTTAACCATGAGCCTCTGCAACTCAACCCCCACCCCCTAGGGCCTCTACCCCAACCCCCACACCCTAAAACCAACCCCAGACACAAGGTGCTGTGCAATGAACAGCAACCTGGGATCTATGACCCCCGTGATCATGAATAAGCAATGGAAAGTGGGGACCAGATTTTATCGAAACGATGCAATTGGTCATGCAGAATAGCTATCCTTCTTTCTATCCTAAGAGAAGCTAATAGTTCTGCTAGCCATTCTGGATAGGAAATCCTAATGGAATCCTTCCAATGCTTTAAGACAAGCCTCTTGACTGTAATAGAGATCAATGACATGTGATATTTCCTCAGAGTAACTGGGAAATCAGACATTATTCCTAGGAGACAAACCTATGGGTTAAACATCTCTTCTAGACCCAATAATGGGCTAGACTTACCTTTAATATCAGACCATAGAGGAGCAACCTTCGGACAATTCCAAAATATATGAAGCAAATCCCCTTCCCCTTGGCCACACCTATAGCACTTGGGTTCAAGCATCATCTTTAAATCGGTTAACTTTTGAGGAGAATGATAAATATTGTGCAAGATCTTAAACTGCACCAATTTGAGAGAGTCTTGCTTTAAAAATTTATGACAACTATTCCAAATGTGCGACCAATCCAGATTTACATTTGGAAAGGCCCTATTCCAGTAAGATGAAGGGACAAACTTGTCGGAAAAGGCCCAATGCAGTAACACCGATAAATTCTTGAAACTGCATGAGGATACCTATTAAGGGCTTTACATCTCCCCAAAAGTCAATACTGAATGGGATGTTCCCATTACTACCTATTCTCTGAACAAGAAGGTGACGTAACTGATATACCTTAAAACTCTCTTTTGAGGATAAGTTAAGTTTACTGAGTATCTGCTGAACGGACCTGGGCTTGCCCTCCTCATCTAAGAGGTCTTTTAACCTACATTCCCCCAAGTTAGGTAACCAGTTTTTAGCTATAGTTTTCATTCCTATCAGCCAATGAGGGTTACCCATCATTGGTTGGTAACCATCTTTACAATAATCATATTTTAAATAACTAGAGAGTTGGTTATATATCCTTAGAGAGACTCCTATCGGGTAGTCCTTTGAGAAAGGGGCTCGCTTAGGGGGAATAAAAAGCAAGGTCTCAGGATTAAGACCCACTTTTTTAAATAAAGTAGTCTCCAGATTGAACCAAAGCGGTACATACACCTTACTATTAGTAGATATAGATGAGCCGGCCCATATAAAAATCTCCATCTTCACCAGTACTCTTTTTTTCAGTTTCCCACAAAATCTTATTCTCAAATAGATTATTTTTTTTTTATTTCTAGCTCCATAGAATACCAAATTCAAACCATTAAATATTATAATATTGTAATATCAGGTCATGCCCTATATTAGTTGCTTTTCAATTTCCAAACTGTGCTAAGGTCTCCTCCTTTAAACTGGATCCGATATTATTAAAGGACTCACAATTTATTGAATACATAAATAAAGAAATAGATTTCTTTTTTGCCTCAATACTACCTCAGTTACAAGAATAGTTACAATTTGGGAATCATACAAGGCATATATTTGGGTCTCCATCATCACGTTTCAAATCATATATAATAAAAAGGGAGTGGCTAAGCTAAAACATTCAGAAAGTAGTATTGCTGATTTAGAATTAGACAATATGCAATTCAATGATGAGCAGATTTTTCAAAAATTAACTTCCCTCAAAGAAGAATTTAATTGCCTAATTGCAGAAACAGCTGAGACACAAGTATTACTCTAATGAGGAGCACATACAAATGATTATGGCCTGGCAGCTGAAATCAGCCCAAGAAAGGAACATTATTATGCAGATTAAAGATTCATAAGGGCAAACTCATGTAATGCTGAGTTATACACCTCGGATAACCCAGGCCAGATCAAAACTGATTCAGAATTGTTTTCAAACCCAGAGTTCCCCACCATCCCTCCTCAATTTGTTGATGAATTAGAACAGGATATATTTGAGAAAAAAATTACCTCCGCAATCAAGAGCCTCCCTCAAGGCAAATTCCCAGGTCCAGATTGACTACCAACAAATTTCTATAAAGTTTTCCTGCAAAAATTAGTTTCATGGCTTAAGAAATTATTTGATTATATTTATTACTCTAAGCATTTGGCCCCCTCACTTCAAGAGGCTACAATCTCATTCTTTCTTAAAAAAGACAAGGATCCTGAAAATCCTGCCTCTCACCATCCAATATCCTCATTATACTCAGATGCAAAAATATTAGCTAAGGCCTGGCTGCCAGATTCGAGAAAGTTCTACTCACGTTGAGTCACCCCGATCAAAATGGCTTTATAAATGGGAGGTCTTTAAACACCAATATATGTTGTACTATTAATATTGTGGATTGCTACCAAAATGCAGATTTAGCAATGTTATTAACTGATGCAGAAAAGGCCTTTGATCACTTTGAATGGCACTACATCAAATTCATCATGGAAAAATATGGCTTTGGATCTGAAGTTTTTAACTGGATTGGAATACTTTACTTGGGTATAGCAGACAGGGTCAAGACCAGTCGGGATCTCTCTCCCCCGAATTCGCTTACAATGGGGCACCTGTCAAGGATGCCCTTTATCTGTTTATTCTGGCCATGGAACTAATGGCTGTTGCTATAAGAGCCTCCCCAATATACAGGGCCCTATAATCCAAGGTCAGGAACATTGTATCAGCCTTTATACAGATGACACTATGATTTATGTGGATAATCTGAATAAGTCTTTTTCCCTTTATTTTAGAGAGTTTGTCACAATTTGTAGAAATCTCAGGCTATAAAGTGAATTGGGCAAAGACAGAGATCCCAGAATCTCCATCTCATACAGACCCTTTTTTTCCTTTAGCTCCCTATGACATCAAAAAAGTTTCTCAAATTAATTATCTGGGTGTTAAACTCAATAATAAACTTCAGGATCTACATACATTAAATTGTGATCCCTTATTACAAAAAGTTAAATGACTTATTTCACATAGGGAAACTCTTCCCTACACACTGATAGGTAGAATTAATATAATCAAAATGGTTACTTTTCCCAAATTTGTATGTCTCTTCCTAACAGTTCCAGTAATTATATTGGAGAACTTTTTTAAGAAGCTTGAGATGCTAATTAGAAAGTTTCTTTGGAGGGCAACATGCCAGAGACTCAAAGTAGATCAATTAATATTACCCACCTCAGAAGCCAGCATGGCACTTCCATATTTATTCCATATTCCTTTAAGGTTGGTTTAATAACCTTTAAAGCTCTACATGATCAGGGACCTGGTTAGCTGAAAGATCTCCTGATTCCCTATTGCCCCCTCCGTCCTCTCCGTTCTGCCAATGAGGGTTTGCTGGAGATTCCCAGGGTTCAATTAAAGTCATCAGGATCTCTTGCCTTTGCTTTCTCAGCACCAGCCCTGTGAAATTCTCTACCTCGTTGGTTGAGAGAATGTCCAACCATCGATAGTTTCAAGGTTACCTTGAAAACATATCTATTTGATTTAGCATACTCTAGTTAGTCGTGGTTGACTTTTAAATGTTTGGATTTTACTATTTTTTAGTGTTTCTGTACAGCGCCTTGGATCTGAAAGGAGCTATATAAATAAAATTGAATTGAACTGAATATTTCAAAATGTATTATTTTGTAGCCAATATTGCCATTATCTCCTCTTGGTTTAAGGAAGCTAGGCAAGACCCTTCATTCTTTATTGAACCCTCCGGCACCCCCTTCCACAGCATCAAACACATGTTATATATAGCCCCTAAGAAAATTAGGCTAAAACTACTATAACCTGTAGAACTAATACTACTTTATTTCATCATAGGCATCATCATCATTGGGAATTCAAGCTAGTATGGACTGACTTCTGTGGTGTCTGCCAATGAAGATTAATTAAGACAAAATTTGATCTTGCCCTCGATTACTTGATCCAAATTTAGTTTAAAAGAGTCTATATTGGGGCTATCAACAACTCCAGTTGGGAGGTTATTCTATGTTAGGACAACCCTGTTGCTAACCAGTTCTTTCTTCACAGGGTATTCCATTTGCCCAGGTGTAGCTGTTTGGAATGTCTTCTATCACTGACTCTGTAGTCACCGATAGCTATCACTAATTCATTACTAAGGGTAGGGTCACTTAATGCTCTGAAGATGAGACACATATCACCTCTCAGTCTTTTATACTGTCACGTGTACATGTTTAGCATTCTCAGTCTATCCTCATATAGCCTGTCTCCCATCCCTGAAATGGCTCTAATGAATCTGCACTGCACAATCTCAATCCTTAGGATGTCCTCCGTTCAGTACGGAGACTATACCTGGGCAGAGTATTCAAGGTGCAGTCTAACTACAGCAATATACAAAGGGAGTAAAACCTCACTCTTATGACTGGCTATGTGTCTATAAATACAATTTAAGTTTTGATTAGCTTTACTGGTTTGGATTCTATAGTGGGATTTGAATTTTAGGTCAGGGCTGATAATTATTTCTAAATCTTTTTCTTGATTGGTTTCAACTAAGGTGTCATTCCCTAGTTTGTATTTATGGTGTTTGTTATGTATTTCTAGGTGCATAATTCTGCATTTGGAAGTGTTCTCAACAAGCTAGTTGTTGCAAGACCAAGTTAATATGTTATATAGAACTAGCTGAAGTGCAGAACTGCCTGCTGTGTTGTTCACCACTGTACCTATGCGACAATCGTCAGCAAATTTTAACATCCATATGTTAGGGTTATCAATGGTGAGAGTAGAGACATATATATTGAAAAGACAGGGGCCCAAAATAGACCCCTGGGGGACTCTACTTGTGACAGGAGCCCATTTAGAATATTCTCCATTTATAACGACTCTCTGTTTTCTTCCCTCCAACCAATTAGCAATCCAGTTAATAATACTGATTTTTAGTTTAAATGCTCTTAAGGTGTCTAAGACCTCCAAGTGTGGAAACTTGTCAAATGCTTTGGTGAAATCCAGGAACACAAGGTCCACAGAATTACCCTGATCAACTTCGTCTGTGACATTTTCATGAAAGGTATGTAGATTTGTTTGGCAGTATCTAGATTTAGTGAACCCATGTTGGAGAGGGTCAGATAACCCATTTTGACAGAGGGAATCCAAGATAATGTCTTTAATTATATTTTCTAAAATCTTTCCAATTAAAGAAGTTAGACTGATGGGCCTGTAGTTCTCGAGGTAGTTTTTTGGACCTTTCTTGAGAATAGGTACCATGGTCGCTATTTTCCAATCATGTGGAACTTCCCCAGTGTCAAGAGAATGGTGGAAGATATTAGTTAGAGGTAAGTAGATAAATTCAGCAAGCTCTTTTAACACTCTGGGATGAATTACATCAGGACCTGGTGATTTGTTAATGTCAACCCTCTTTAACCTGTCTAGACCTTCATCAGGTTTAATGGTGAACTGCCCAGGGGATGAAGTCTCTGCTGTACTTGATAAGTCATAACTGTTTTTATTGAACACTGTACAAGATATTGATTCTGTATGTCAGCAGCCTCTTGGTTACTAGCTATCATTCCAGAAGTGGTGAGAGACCTATAGTATTTGTTTTACCGTTAGATTTTTTAACATGTGCAAAAAGAAAAGCATTTTTATTATCTTTAACTCTAGTAGCCAACTGTATATCATGTTGGGATTTAGCTGTTTTATACTTGGTCTTTATATTTTTAACCACTGCTCTATATTTGGGACATAAGTGGATCAACAGTTTTTGTAATGACAGACAAAAGGGCTTATTTTATAAACATGCTCCAATCTATCTTAATACTCTTTTTCTATCTTCACTTCATAATGTTATCTTTAAGGACTGGTACAGTAAAGGATTAAGACAAGTTGCAGACTATATGAAAAATGAATTAATGTTGGATTTTGATACTTTACCTAAGAAATATTGCATCTCCAGCTCTCAATTTTTTTTTGTTTTCTTCGGCTTCGAGATTTCATTAATAAAAATTTTGACAAAACTAATAATTGTCAACTAATCGACCTTGAAAGCTTATTTAAGCAACCTCCTCAACCAAAACTGATTTTCAAAATTTACAAAATTCTCTTATGTTCTTCCTCTCATATAATTAACAATTTAAAATCCAAATGGGAAGGAAAACTTAACACCTCTATTCCCCTGAATATGTGGAAAAAGTCTATCAACATTAAAAATTGGGGCCTCAAATCTATTAGGATGCAAAAGATCCTATTTAATATTTTGCATTGGGTTTATTATATACCTGCCTTCTTAAATAAGATGAATGTGGACATCCCTTCTTCCTGTCCCAGGTGCCAGCGTGGTTCAGCTATTCTAGAATACATGTTTATAGACTGTCCAGAATTAGACCATTGGTGGGATTCTGTTTTGGCCTTGGTTTCAGAGGCAATTCAACCCCCCCGGACAAAATTCCTAAGTGGATGATGTTAAGAACTGGGCCACCATACAGACTTTTATCCCATTCTAAGCAGAATCTGATTAATATTTGCCTAACTCAAGCTTATAAGCATATCCTTTTAAAATGGAAAGATCCTGACCCCCCCTCAATTCAAGATCTGATTAAACAACCTCACTGCAATTCATTCTTTGGAACAAATGCACCGTACTTCTGTTAAACAAATGCAAAAGTACAAACTTTTATGGTCACCTCTTAAAACCAAGTTTGAAGCCATGAACAATCACTAAGGATGGAGCATTTATTTATACTGTATGATTTAGTGCCATATCATTTTTATGTTTGCTTGCACACATGTGCAAGAAACATATTGCAACCATACAAGTTTTCATAAGTGTGCCTCCCCCTCTTCCAATGCCCTGCTCCCTTTTGCAGGCATGGCCGCACTGTGCCAATGAATGTCTGAGCTGTCAATGACAACCATTCAGATGCAGCGACATACAGTTCTGAGGAAAACACCAACACACTCAGCAGTGGTAACGTGTAGGCAATTTGCATACTGCCATCGGCAGTATGCTAATTGTCTACATGTCAGCACTGCATCTGAACTGTCATAGACAGTTCGTCCCCCCCCATGAACACCTACATAGCATACTGGGAGCTCACCCCAGTGTGTTCATGCACTCGCCTCCACCCCCACACACTGTATGACTGATGGGGGTGCCCAATCCCCTGTCGGCTCCACTGCCCCCCAAGCAGACTTCCAGGTGCCATGCTGGGAGCCCACCACAATGTGGCAAAAGTCCATATGGCCAACAGGGGTGCCTAATCCCCCATCAGCTCCACTGCCTCCCAAAAAATAAACTTCCAGCTGCCATGCTGGGAGCCCACCCCAGCGTGGTAAGAGTCCTGCGTCATCTTCCTGAATAAGAAAAATACACACCTGTAAAAAAAATGGTCCCTCATTGACTGTCTTGCTCCTCTCCCAACCGGCACCCACCCTCTGTGCACCCACCTCTCCACACCCCCCACAATGCCATACTTACCTCTGGAGCCCAGCGCGGCAATCTTCAGTGGACCAGGAACACATCTGCACTCTTCAAAGCAGACCATGAACTGAAGAAATGCCAGTAAGCCTAATAATGGCATAAATGGTTTTTTTTTAAACTTTGGTGCATATCTCTGCCATTTTGGAGAATTTGTTCACCAAATTTTCAACATGTGGTTCTTGGGGCCCCACTTCATGAACTCAGTCACAGTCATTTTGTTATTCCATCCCAAAATGTGATTTCACGGTCACTGTGTGGAACCACATTTCAGGACCGAGTAACGAAACAACAGTGTCACAGTTCATGAGGTAGGGCCCCCAAAACTCAATGTTGAAAATTTGGTGAAGAAAAAATTCCCATAAATGACTGTTTCATAAGCGTGTGTTGCACAGTTCCTACATATGCTCATAACTTTGTGAATTTTTAATATTTTCACTCCAGATTTTCAACACTGTCATTTTACCATAGCTCCTTATGAGCAGTACAGCTGCCATTTTTCACATCTTGCTCAAAATGTGTTTTCACGCATGTAGCACACAATGGCACAGTCAGTGTGCAAAATCAATGTTTGGGACAGATTAAGAAAATCATAGTGACACTGTTCATGAGCAGAGGTCTTAAAATGGTTATGTTTAAAATTTGGTGACAAAAGTCCATAACATGACTGTGTTATGAGCGTGCATTGCACAGTTTCCACGCACCCTTGTAAGTTCACAAATTTGTAACATTTTTAGTCCAGATTTTCTACACTGGCATTTTTCAATACCTCCTTATGAACAGTATAGCTGTCATTTTTCACCCACTGGGTGAAATGTGTTTTCACAGTTCCAGAGCAGAAATGTGTTTTCGCTGTGGGAAATCAGTGTTCGGGACAGATTAAGAAAATCACAGTGACACTGTTCATGAGTGGAGGTCCCAAAATGCCTGTGTTGACAATCTGTTATAAAAAAATCCCCAAACTAATTACATTACGGGTGTACGTTGTGCAGTTTCTAAGCAGGCTTGTGACTTCACCAGTTTTTTATACAGTATTTTCACTCCAGATTTTCAACATTGCCATTTTTTACATATAGAAACATAGAAACATAGAATTTGATGGCAGATAAGGACCGCTTGGCCCACCCAGTCTGCCCATTTCCCTACCTAATGGATAAGCTGCAGATCCTAGTTAACCAGCAGCTTACTTCTTCCTACCCCCACCCCCTAGAATTGCCTTATGACTGTCCCATGCATGCTTGAATTCCACCACTGTTTTTGACTCCACAACCTCCTCTGGAAGGCTGTTTCATGCATCCACAACCACCTCTGTGAAAAAATACTTCCTTAAATTACCTCTGAGCAGCCCCCCCATCTTCAAATTGTGCCCTCTTGTTCTTGCACGCCTCTTTTTTTGAAAGATGCTACCCCCTTGGACTTTGTTGATTCCCTTGAGGTACTTGAAAGTTTCTATCATGTCCCCCCTCTCCCTCATTTCCTCAAGGCTATACATATTAAGCTCCTTTAGTCTCTCTTCATATGTCTTCTGGTGCAGACCCTGCACCATTTTAGTTGCCCTCCTCTGGACAGCTTCCATCCTGTCTATGTCTTTGCAGAGACTGGGTCTCCAGAACTGTACCCAGTACTCCAGATGGGGTCTCACCAGCTGTCTGTACAGAGGGATAATAACTTCCTGTTTTCTACTGGTGATGCCTCTCCCTATGCATCCCAGTATTCCCCCAGCCCTCCTTGCTGTTCTCTCACATTGCTTGCCCACCTTTAGGTCATCTGATATGACTTCCCCCAGGTCCCTTTCCATTTTTGTTGTTGTTAGTATCTCTCACCCCCACTGTGTACTTTCCCCTGGTTTTTTGTTTCAGGTGCATTACCTTGCACCTCTTAGCATTGAATCTAAGCTGCCATACATTTGACAATTCCTCTAACCTTACCAAGTCCCTTCTCATCCTTTCCACCCACCTTGTGCATCAACTCTGTTGCAGATCTTTGTGTCATCTGCAAAGAGGCATACTTTTCCTTCCAGTCCCTCTGCAATGTCGCTTATAAAGACATTGAAGAGGACCGGTCCTAATACTGAACCCTGCGGTACCCCACTAGTAACCCCCCTTTCTGCAGAGTGTACTCCATTTACTATTACTCTCTGTGTCCTATTCTCCAGCCAGTTCTTCACCCAGACTGTCATCATGGGACCCACTCCTAGGCTGGCTAACTTGTATATTAATCTTTTGTGTGGGACTGTGTCAAATGCCTTGCTAAAGTCTAGGTAGACCATGTCCACAGCCCCTCCATGATCTACTACTTTGGTCACCCAGTCAAAGAAATCTATCAGATTCATCTGGCATGACCTTCCTGCTGTGAATCCATGCTGCCTTGGGCCCTGTGCCCCTCTGGCCTCTAGATACTCGACAATTCTTTCCTTCAGAACTGATTCTATCATTTTCCCTATCACTGAGGTTAAACTAACAGGTCTGTAGTGACTCAGCTGTCATTTTTCACATCCTGTTCAAAATGTGTTTTTGCACCTGTTGTGCCAAATGGCATAGTCACTGTGAAAAATCAGCTTTTGGCTAACTAACTGATATTGCCACTGCTCATGAGGTGGGGGTCACAAAAACCCATGCTGAATATTTGGAGTGAAAATATCAATGAACACCTGGGGCATTAGGGTTTCTGGCCATAATGCCCCACCCTGTAGAGACTGACAGGCAACAGGGGTGTGACTTGGGATAGTCGCCTGTAATGCTCATGCCATTCCACCCATACCCTGCAGCCAGTGACAGGGATTGAGGCGTGTCTTGGACTCTTCAGCCCTAAAGTTTACCCCATTCTCCTATGCTGCACACATCTCACCATATTTCCTTATGGAATGGGGTGAGCATCAGGCTCAAAGACCCCAAGGCACACCGTGACATTTGTCAGTGTCTGCAGGGTAAGGTGTAGTGAAATGGTGTGGCCATTATGCCTGATGACCCAAAGGCACACCCCAATACCTGTCAGTCTCTGCAGGGTGGTGGTGGGGTTGGCTGCAGTTCAATACTTTACTGCCATTCCTATTATACATCTCTCTGACTCCCACAGTACCGATGCCAATGCCAGCAAGCAAACATTCAGCATTGATAAATGCTTGTTATATCTATACTGATATTTCTCTCTTTTACAGCTGTAATGTGCCACTTAAATTGTAATCCCTATGTTGCAGAATATTTTTGGTAATAAAAAATTATAAAAAAAAAGTATTGCTAACAAGATGCACGAGATCCCTGTTCATCTTTGTCTGTCTCTGCTCCCATCCCCCTTGTCTTCTTCCTACCATAACTACTTGATTCATGAATCTATGGTTGGGACACTTTTTTTCTGTTTTCTGTGCCAACTCTGTAGCTAGAAGAATTCTACAGACTACAAACAACAGCTAACAAAAGAAGGGCAAGGGTTGGTGATTGAATAAAAACTGCATCATCAACTATTGTCAATCTGAAATACCAGAAACATTTGTTTTACCTCCTTATGTGTAATAAAAAAACAAACAAATGGTAGACAGAATGAGCCAAGAATAAATGGCCCCAATTTAAACAGATATGTAGAGAGTGAAAATGTAAACTGTGTTCTTTACAACTGAAGTCATTCAGCTACATCTGTGCTTGCAGCATATCAGATCCCTATCAAGTAACTATACTGATTCAAGAACATAATACAACTAACTACACTGCATTGCATCTAAATGCAGTGGATGGAAAAAAAAGCAATAGAAGCAGAGCAAAACCCAGTTTAACCTGTTCCAAAACACAGCATTAATTCCTGATATCTCATGAACCATGCTCTTATACCTAGAGCTACTTCAGTTTGCTCAAGATAACATTGAGCAAGTGACTTTGATGGGATACGAACATGAACATGCTGTTTCCCAAGCCTCTGATTTTAAAACTAGTCCCTAATACCATCTTTCTGTCACGCTTATAATGCTGCTTAGTGAAGCACACAGCATACAGTAGTGGAACTGGGAGGGAACTGGGTGGAACTCAGTTCCAGGAGTAAAACTTAAATGTTTTCTCAGATTCAGGAATAAAATGAGGAAGCAATGCTTCTATGTAAAATGAACACCCCAAAGGCATAAAAATAACTAACTAAAGTGTAAAAATTCAATCTGCTATATAATGAAGAATTATACAATGGCAAGAAAAAATCTTGGGCTCTGATTGGGCAGTCTGGGACTGGACCCATGATGTTATCCAAGTACAACATCATGGCTCTAGTACCTGGCCACAGATGACCACATCAACTATTTTTAGAATCACTCCATGCAGCCCCACTACAGTAATCCCTGCTGGACAGCATGCTTCCATGATTGCCACTGAGTACATGCCTTCAGTGTCTCCGATTCAAGAAAACAACCCAAATCAAGCCAACAGCCTGCAGACATTCCATGAAATCCCCAAACATTCTACTCCATTAATAAAAAAACATAGAATTACAACCCATTGTTACTTCAGAGACTGAGTCAGCGAGCCTGCCCAGGGAAATGAATGAACAGGTGAACAAGCACATCCGTTACCATGTGTCTGTAGCACTCATTCACTCATTTGGACTTCAAACCAATTTCCTCTTTTTTCCTCCTTTTTTAACTGCAGTGTGTAAAATCACTGGCAAAACATCCTTCCTACCTCCTTTTTTCTTCTATTTTACACATCCTCTCAGCAGTGGCACCATGTAACAGAGCTGAATGGGGGTGATATTCTGGCAATGTCTGATTCAGAAACAGCATAAACACGTAGTAACAAAAAATACAGAAGGAAACACAAACTGAAAAACATGCCAAAACAGAACAAAAAAGAGATATGGGCATACTAACAATGAGAGACAGCACATCAATGATTAAGGTCACCATGGAGACTGCAAAGCCACAGGAAAAGACAGCTCCACCTGCTGGCTGAAATAAATCAGCACTATTTTTTTTGTAAAGTAACCATACCCATTCCAAAAAGTGCTTAACAATGTATTTTAAATGTAATTTTTAAACTTTTTTTCTTTGTTCTACACAGGAGCCATTGTATAATAGCAATAATGCACTCCAGGATATGTATTGCGCTGAGATAACATCACTTCTGGGGGTGATTAGTCACACTCAGCCTGTGGCCTCGTGCCTAATCACCCCAGGTGTCACGTTATCCCAGCACAACACACACCCTGTCATGCATTATGTCTTAAGTAAATCCCCATAACCCTGTCACATATGTTTGATATTTGATTAAAGGAGGTGGGTTCTTTCAGTTAATTATTTACATTTCCAACACAGAGAGCAGAATTCTTCCTAGGGGTCCACTAGGCATGGGACAGGAAACCATACCACTACAAATCATCTGCTTGCCTCCCCCAACCATTTTAATTACTTCTTGAGGAAAGCTGAATCCATGCCCAATAACCCTTTTCCCTATTGTTCAGTAAATGTGGAATTGTTACATCACAGTAATACAACATAAAGAATAATGCATATGCAGCCATACATAACAAGGTTGCATTTCCATTGAGGTGTCGGAATGACATCATGTGGACCTCTAGCACAAAGCCAAAAATGGAAATATGAGCCATGCTGCCCATGTTTAATTTTTTTACTGTATGTCAAAAGTGAAAATGTAAGTTTAGAAACAGTTGTAGGCAGGACACATTAACTTCCCTCCCACCTACCATTTACTGCTCATAGTCAGCAACTATATTGAAGATAAATTATTATATTGATGGAGATTCTTCCAGGAAATAACCATACCAGCAACTTCTGTGGCCTTGAACTATGCACAACTCACAGTGACTTTTTAATTGTGCACAGCAATGTTTTTTTGCACGACAAGGATTTAAAGTGTATTATATGAAAATCATAAGCAACAGCTCTTAACCATATACTGTAAGTAAATTACAACATTTTCGGACATTATTCCATATCCCTTGCCAGGCTAACAATTGGCAGCCTTATTGGCTCCAACCAGAGTTTGTTTTTAACTCTGATGGTCTGGCAGAGGGAGTGAGAGGAGATGGTCATTGCTGATGGAATGGTCTGAAGAATGGTAAGATCATGCTGTAAGATATAAATCCCCTCCACCTATTGAATGTATTCACCAATAGAATATTTTTTCAACTATGTGGGGATTGCCACTGATGTCATGGTGATGGTGACTGCCTACTTCAGGAGCTCCATGTGATCCCAAATACACCCACCTTCATCCTACACTGAAAGAAGGCTAACTTTGCTAGAAATCACTACAGCTACCTGATGTCAACCAGACAGCAGCCCAAAGAGCTAAAACCCATGCATGCAGCAATATTTTCAATGTTGCAATTGGAGGACTGTCCACAGCAAAATCTAGTGACCTTCAAAGCCATCCTCCCAGAGCCTCACGGACAGTGAACTCAAGGATGTGGAGGAAACATATAGCCATAGATTTCTTTGACTGGGTAACCAGAGTGGTGGACCAAATGGGAGCAGTTGATGTCACCTACCTTAACTTCAGCAAAGCTTTTGACATTGTTCCACATAGAAGATTGATAAATAAGCTGAGTAGGCTCGGGGTGGGTCAGATGTTGTTCAACTGGGTGGCGAACTGTTTGACGGACAGAAAACAGAGAGTGGTGGTAAATGGTATACAGTCAGAAGAGATGCAAGTCATAAGTGGGGTACCTCAGGGATCAGTCCTGGGGCCTCTTCAATATCTTTATTAGTGACATAGCAGATGGACTAGAGGGTAAGGCTTGTCTGTTTGCAGATGACACCAAGATCTGCAACAGAGTAGATGATCCAGATAGGGTGGGCAGAATGAGAAGAGATCTGGATAAACTAGCAAAATGGTTGGAAGAGTGGCAACTGGGGTTTAACACAAAGAAGTGCAAGATCATGCACATAGGTAAGAGAAACCCTGAAGCCACCTATAGGCTGGGAGGGGAGTTGCTGGCAGTCACAAAGGAAGAAAGCGACTTGGGCATCATCATCACCGATGACCTGAAATCATCCAAGCAGACCTCTAAAGCAGTAGGTAAGGCTAGGGGGATGTTAGGGTGTATTAGTAGGGGTATTACAAGTCATAAGAGGGAGGCAATAATCCCTCTTTACAAGACAATGGTTAGGCCCCATCTGGAGTACTAAGTGCAGTACTGGAGGCCACACCTTCACAAGAACATTAATCAAATTGAGACAGTCCAGAGAAGGGCAACCAAAATGGTGCCGGGACTGCATCAGAAGACATATGAGGACAGATTAACAGAGCTTAATATGTATACCCTTGAGCAAAGGAGGGAGAGAGGTGATATGATCGAAACATTCAAACACTTTAAGGGCATTAACAAGGTGAAAGATTCTAACATGTTTAAATATTAGAAAAATAGCAGGACAAGAGGACACAGCATGAGGTTAGAGGAAGGCTGATTAAGGGGGAATGTGAGGAAATTTTTTTTCACAGAAAGTGCGGTGGATGCATGGAACGGTCTACCTCAGGAAGTGGTAGCTATGAATACAGTGCAGGGCTTTAAATAGGCATGGGATAGGCATAAGGGAGCAATACAGATGAGTATGAATAGATAGGCCACTGACAGAGCAAAGGCTGATGGCACACTGACAAGGTAGAAAAAAAATGGTCAGACTGGATGGGCCTTGCGATCCTTATCTGCCATCAACTTCTATGTTTCTATGTAAACTGGTACAGAGTGATATTATGACCTCACTATCTCTACTATAGGCTCATAGTTTATGTTCCTGCTTTCTCCCTACTTGAAGTCATAGAGCACTGCTTATGACCTCACAGTTACCCCCATGGCAACAGACTGTGATGGCACAACAGACGATTATGACTTGAAGTGGGGAGTAAGCTATAAAGGCAGATGAACTCAACATGAACTCTAAAGGATAAAGATCATATATTCATACACATTTCTTAGTAATAAATTATGGGATGGAGAAATATATCAAATAGAAATAGAATGCAAGCAGAATTGTACCTAATTATTATGCTGTTTTTTTTTAAGTTTTCTTTGCGGTGTCAGTAGCTCTTTAATGTCTCTGGAACTGACAATGCAGAGGAGCTGGAAGAGAAGTTCTTCCCCTTTCTGGATAACAGCAAACTAGGGTGGACACTCGTAGGTGGTGGTGGAAGGAATGCACAGAGACCTGAGAAAATTTGAGGAGTGGTCAAGGGTATGGCAGGTGGGTTTCAATGAGAAGTAGTGCAAAATCATGCACTTTAATACTCGGTTTGCAGAGAATGAAACAGACATGATTGTCCATACTTGTAAGTACTTCACTAAAATATGATCGCAGACTTAGTAAAACAAGTAATTTAAAAAAAAAAGTTTATTAAAAATTCAAATTATTTGGTGGCACAGAGGGTTGACAGGCCACACCTTGAGCCACGTCGGTGACCTGGGTTTGGGAGCGAGCTCAGGCTGCCAGGGGTCAGTCGAGGGGGAGGCAAAGAGCCAGGATTGAGCAGCCATCAGGCAGCTCTCCTCTGGGGAGGGACAAAAGGTTTCCCTGAATCTTGGCAGCCACACGGTGGAGGTTTGTGGCAGTGCCAGGCCAGGGGGAACCTTGATGCAAGGGAGGGAGGATGAGGCCATCACCAGAGCTGCGGGGAGGATGCTTGCCTCCATGCACAACCGCATACCGGGGTCCCAGGAACAGGGGAGAAAAATACAAAATGCCATGTTTCTCCTGGTGCCATAAGGCAGGAGGGGTACCGGGGGAGCACCAGGCTTAGGAAACAAAAAAAAATTCAAATAATTGCTTATTTAACTCCTTTGGCAGGCAGTTTCCTGCAATGAGTTGCCCGCCCCAAGGGCGTCAGCTGCTCTTAAAACTCTTCTACATTTCTGCTGGCCAGGTCATTGGTACCTAGATGCATCATGCTTGGTTTCCCATACTCTGTTCTGGTCATCTTCTCCAACTGGGAGATCATCCTGCTTGCAGTTGTCCTTGGACGACATAGAAAGATATATTCACCCTTTTAGAGTTCAATACCAGTCTCTTCCTTCCCTCAAACGATGAAATACACTATGGGAAACATACCCCTCCTATTTCTTCTGCCCATACCCAAAACATTTACACCAGGTTTGTCCTTTTATCATTTATTTATTTCTACTTTGATGACTAGGTAGGTGCACTAGCACCAGTCGCCTTTGTAAGGCACAACCCGGATACAACAAGTACACTGGGAGAAAAGAACAGAAGCACAATACATGTTACAAAATGTCTCATAAGTTGAAATAATACATATTTACAGGTCACTAGATTACATGTAGGAGAGCATGATATACAGTGATAAGTACAATGGCTAGCACAGCAGGTTTACAATAGTGAGAAAGAGCTAAATAATAATTAGTGAAGGAGGTCTAGCTACAAGAAACAGGAGCATGTCCAAATATCCAATAAATAGTCCTTCATCTTAGCAGCAAAAACTTTGTAGGAGGGAGACTGTCTAATGGAGACAGCTATGGAGTTCCATAGAGAAGCAGCCTAAAACTGAAGGATTTCTGCCCCACCCCTGTCCGCCTAGGTCTGGAGTGCATTTTTGGCAGTGTAATGGAAGTGAGGGAGGTTGGCAGGAGTAAGCATTGCTTTTATGCACTGAGGCATATTGCCATGTAGAGTCTTAAATACAGAATTGGCCAGCAGGAGTTGGCCCTGAGCTCTGGCTGCTGCCAACCTAGCTGCTGTAGGCTGGTGCAGTGGTAGGACCTGGGCTCATGCGAAGAGGCAAATTTGGCCACCTTGTGATATAGTTTTTTTTTCCTTTGACTATACTGATTCTGGAGCCATGTCTGTTACAATGGCCCCATAGTCTAGCAAAGGAAGTAGGTTGCTTTGCATGATCCTTGCACGATCTGACATGAGAAGTCTTTGGATATGGTGGAGCTGCCCCAACTTGTGGTGTACTACCATGAGAGTGTTGCTTAAATGGATGTTAAATGTAAGACATGGATCAAAGGTTACCCCCTGGTATTTGAAATCTGCTACTAATTAAAGTCTACTGCCATCTAAGGTAGAGATGGTGAGGTCTTATAAGTGCTGACTTGATTTTTTTTGGGGAGGGGCCGAGCCAAGAAGGAGGGCTTTGTTCTTGGGTACGTTTAGAACTATCTTTTCTTTTAAGAACCATTGTTAGGGGGCACAGTGGTCTGTTCAAGGATAATGCTAATATTGGATATATTTCTCCCAAGTGCTTAGACAGTGTCATCTACTTAAAAACAGGGATTTGGCAGTTAAGCAGATTTTGGGCAGATTATTAATGAATAGTGTGAAAAGGAGGGGATGCAATATGGAGCCCTGCTGCACACCAGACGTGATGGTGTCAGCATCAGAGGTTGTCCTGCCCAGTTTGATCACCTGGGACCGGTTTTGCAGGTAACTTGAGAACCACTGTGCATCTGTCAGGCTCACCTCAAGAGTGCTGAGCATTTGCAGAAGCAAACGATTGTCTACAAGTTTGAAGGCCTTGGTTAGGTGTATGAACACTGCCTGTCATGAGCCCATTGTGCAAGCTTGGTGCACAGCAGTGAAACCATCCAAGGCAGTACAGGTTCCATGGCCCTTTCTGAAACCATGGTGCTCCACACAAAGGAGTTTGTGCTGGTCCAGGCAGGAAGTTAGCTGGTTGTGCACAATCTTCTTCTGCACTTTGGCTAGGCCTGAGAGTATGGAAAAAGGAATACAGTTGTCCAAAGCAGAGGTCATGTCTTTCTTGAAGAGAGGTATTACCATGGACTGCTTCAAGATACTAAGATTGCTTTCATCACAAATGAGCAGTTAAATTCTTTGGTGACTGGTGTGGAAATTAGAAGCCTGACTAATTTGAGGAATTTGGGGGAAAGGCCATCACTGCCAGCCAATTATTTCAGTATTTAAGCTGACCCACAGTTTTTGCACTTCCACAACTGAGACCTTTTATAGCTAGAAGTGTGACATGGAGGTGTCCAGACATGCCTCATGTTAGAGGTGGGCAAGCCAGAGTAGGCTCAAGCCTGGCTTGAGCTTAGTACCTGGCTTGGCTATGCTCGACCTCTATAAGCAACTGAGAGCCAAAGTCAAGTCGAGCCAGATATGGTCAACATAAGCATTTTTCCCAGCCTTTGTAGTTAGTATAGTGTCTGAAACGTTCAATTCCTGCATGGAGAACAGCCTGCAGTAGCCTGGGCTCAGTTTGTGTTTTGGCTGGTAGAGTCAAGCCAGACCCCTGGCTCGGCACTGGCTGGGAGTATGACATAAGACTGACATTTAGAATCCTGACACCCAGGAGCCCGAGCCTGATACCACTAACTGGCTATTACCTGATGGATTACATAGAAACATAGAAGTTGATGGCAAATAGGGACTGCAAGGCCTATCCAGTGTCCCCATTTCTTTTTCTATCTTATGAATGCACCATCGGCCATTGCTCTGTCAGTGGTCTATTCGTACTCATCTGTATTGCTCCCTTATATCTATCCCATCCCTGTTTGAAGCCCTGCACTGTATTCACATACACCACTTCATGAGTAAAGCTGTTCCATGCATCCACCACCCTTACTGTGAAAAAGAACTTCCTCACATTAGCCCTTAGTTGGCCTCCCTCTAATCTCATGCTGTATCCTCTTGTCCTGCTATTTTTCTTATTTTGAAAGATGTTAAGCTCTTTCACCTTGTTAATGCCCTTAAGGTGTTTGAATGTTTCGATCATATGACATCTCTCCCTCCTTTGCTCTAGGGTATACATATTGAGCTCTATTAATCTGTTCTCATATGTTTTCTGATGCAGTCCCTGCACCATATTTGATGCCCTTCTCTGGACTGTCTCAATTTGGTTATTGTCCTTGTGAAGGTGTGGCCTCCAGTACTGCATGCAGTACTCCAAATGGGGCCTAACCAGTGTCTTGTAAAGAGGGATTATAACCTCCCTCTTATGACTTGTGATACCCCTACTAATACACCCCAACATCCCCTAACCTTACCTACTGCTTTAGTGGTCTGCTTGGATGATTTGAGGTCATCTGTGATAATGATGCCCAAGCCTCTTTCTTTCCTTGTGACTGCCAGCAACTCCCCTCCCAGCCTATAGGTGGCTTCAGGGTTTCTCTTCCCTATGTGCATGATCTTGCACTTCTTTGTGTTAAACCCCAGTTGCCACTCTTCCGACCATTTTGCTAGTTTATCCAGATCTCTTCTCATTCTGCCCACCCCATCTGGACCATCTACTCTGTTGCAGATCTTGGTGTCATATGCAAACAGACACACCTTACCCTTCAGTCCATCTGCAATGTTACTGATGAAGATATTGGAGAGGACTGGCCCCAGGACTGATCCCTGAGGTACCCCACTTGTGATCTGCATCTCTTCTGACTGTATACCGTTTACCACCACTCTCTGTTTTCTGCCCGTCAACCAGTTTGCCACCCAGTTGGCCAACTTCAGACCCACCCTGAGTCTATCCAGCTTATTAATCAATTTTCTATGTGGAACAGTATCAAAAGCTTTGCTGAAGTCAAGGTAGGTGTCATCAACTGCTCCCCCTTGGTCCACCACTCTGTTTACCCATTCATATAAATCTATGTGATTAGTTTGACAGGACCTTCCTTTTGTAAACCCATGCTGTCTTGGATCCTGAGCTCCTATGGATTCAGGAGTGTTGCACTATGCTTTCCTTAAGCAGTGCCTCCATAATCGTGTCCACTACTGAGGTATGATTGACTGGTCTGTAGTTCCCTGCCTCCTCCCTGCTACCACTCTTGTGGAACGGGATCACTTGAGCCCTTCTGCAGTCTTCTGGGACCTCTCCTGTGCTCAGAAACTCACTAAACAGTTCTGATAATGGCTCTGCTAGTTCCACCCTTAGCTCCTTTACTACCCTGGGCTGTATGCCATCAGGTACCATTGCTTGTTCACCCTGAGCTTAGCGAGCCCTTGTAGGACCCTTTGTTTTGTGAAGGGACTAGTGCACACCTCCCTCCCCTCTGTGTCCATGGTGCTGAGCTGTGGGCCCTGCCCTACCTTCTCTTCAGTAAATACTGAGCAGAAGTATTTATTTAGGATAGATGCTTTTACATGGTCCTCCTCCTCACATGCCCCCTTATCCCCTTTGATCTTAGCAATACCCCCTCTGGACTTTCTCCTTTCATTAATGTATCTATAGAAAGTCTTGTCACCATCTTTTACTGTTTGTGCTAGTGCTTCCTCAGTTTGGGCCTTTGCCTGCCTTACTGCCTTCCCTGCTTCCTTTAGGGAACTTTGGTATGCCTTTCTAAACACATCCTGCTGTGTCCCCTTATATTTTCTGAAGGCCAGCCTTTTGGCTCCGACCTTTTCTGCTACTTTTTTTGAGAGCTAAAGTGATTTCCTTCTTCTTTTGCACTTCTTTTTCCCTCTAACACAATGGGATGTTGCTTCAAGCATCGCATCCTTAATGCTTTCCCACTTTGCCTGTACCTCCTCACCTGTATTTCTTTTTTGCCAGGGCTAGCGTAACCCTGTTGGCCATCTTATCAAAGTCAGCTCCTCTGAAATCCCATAATTTTGCCTTGGAAAGGGATGATTTAGTTCTAGTAGCCAAATTGAACCATACCATGTGATGGTCACTAGCCCCCAGGTGACTTTCTACCTGGATATTTGAGATCCTTTCCCTGTTAGTCAGTACTAGATTTAGGATATCCCTGTCTCTTGTGGGTTGTTGTACCAGTTGTTTGAGCACCCCCTCAGGGAATCCATCATGTGTCTAGTTCTGGCAGATGTTCCTGCTGGTATTGACCAATCTGTATCTGGCATGTTGAAGTCTCCCATTATCAGAACCTCCCCTTTAGCTGACATGTTTTGTTTATCTTCTAACAGTGATGTGTCTATGTCCTCCTCCAGTCTGGAGGCCTATACACAACCCCAGTTCGTATGGCTGTCCCATTTCCTGTTTCCAGGGTGACCTACAGTTCTTCTGGGTCCTTATGTGTATTCTGAATTTCTGTAACTTTGATATTTTCATTGACATAAAGGGCCACTCCACCCCCCCTTATGTTGCACCTCGGTCTCTTCTGTACAGTACATAGCCGGGTACTGAAGTCTCCCAAGTGTGGTTACTGGTAAACCATGTCTCGCTAGTGGCTACTATGTCCAGTTTAGCCTCTGTCATTATAGCCTGCAGGTCTGGGATCTTGTTTCCCAGACTGTGAGCATCTGTGTACATGATTTTCCATTGGCCAGATTTTGGTGTGTTAGTTGTTGGGTGAGGTCTGGCATTTCCCTTGTGTGTCATATGGAGAGCCAGACCGTTTTCCTTATCTGGTGATGCAAATGAACTACAAACATGTTGAACCATCCCGACAATGGAAAGCCCAACAGTGGAATTTGCCAGGATGCGGAAATGGTTATAATAATTTCGGGGGCTGTGGGGGACAAATACCCCTGCAACTAAGGGTTTTTGGGCAGAGCCCCCCGCAGACCACAAACCTAGCATAAGTCCACTGTCAGCTTTCCATTGTCGAGATAGTAATCCATCAGGGAATAACCACGTCGGGATGTCAGGCTTGCGTTCCTGAGTGTTGGGGTTCTAACTGTTGGTCTTACATAATATATCCCTCTGGCTTGGCTCTAGGTAAAACATTCCAGGCTTGCCCACCTGTACCTCACATTCCACATTTTGGGGACCCCCCCAACTGAGTTGCTGGTGTTGAATTTCTCTAGACTGCAGAAATGAACAAGTCTGCTACCAACTTTGGATCCCTTGACCTCTATGATCATGAGATACTGGATACACTTCAAGAAGTTTTTTAGGGTTGCTTAGGCTGGATTCTTGGCTGTGATTCAAAATACAGTATGAACTCTTGGATACAGAGGTCACACTTACATTTGCTTCTTAACTGCCTGTATGCTTCCTATTTAAATGGAGAGTGTGATTTTTTTAACTCTGCCCATGCAGAATCTCTTTCTTTCATTAATTTAAAAAGAGCAATTAGAGTTTAGATTTTTTTTACTCTATGCCTAGTCAGGGAGGCACATATATTGAGCAGTTCAGAGAAGTCAGTGATGGAAAAATATCTAGTGAACAGTCTACATCAGGGACTGTGACTATGAAGGATCATTGCACAGAAGCAAAATTAGCTAGGAATGTCTAGGAACTAATGCCCATTTAGTTGCGATAAGACACTTCTGGTGAGAGAGGGTTGCGTGCCATACCATTGTGCCAAAGGCAGTAAATGGCAGAAGGGTTGCTGACAGAATCCGACAGCTGCTCAGACAATCAGACCATAGCTGGGTTATTGATAAGGATCCAATCAATGAGGGAGTGATTTCCCATTTTATTGTTCGGTGTACTGCAGGCAAAAAGGATCTGTATGAGATCATGGTCCACTAGAATGCCCCTATATGCCATGGGATTTGATAACCAATTTAGATTAAATCACCCAGCATTATAGCTCTGTATGACCTAGAACAGAGGCAATGGACCCACCACTGTGACACGCTGTCCCAATTAAACTGGCCCTCCTGGGACACCAGGCTCCAGTACCCCCCACTCTGCCTCACCTATAAAGTACTCAACTCCTTCCTCCCACCCAGCCTCGCTGGGCTCATTGCCAACAAGAGGAATTCTAGGCACCTCTGTACAACCAATCAGACTCTCCTCACTGTACCCAGGGTTAGAACCAAGATGGGTGGCAAGTCATTCAGCTTTACTGCCCCCACCCTATGGAACTCCCTGCCCTCTGGTGTCCAGGAAGCTACCTCCCCCAACACCTTGCGCACTAGGCTCAAGGCTCACATGACGGCCTCCACTAAGTGCAACTGTTAAGGTAAAGTACTCCCAAGTGTAAGCCCCACACTCCGTGGTTCCAAGTCCAACACTATAGTTATCTGATGAATTGCTTCTATGTTTACCCTGTTATGTGACTATGTGACTTATGTAATGTATCTTGCTGTATACAATCCCTTGTAAAAATCTATGTAACCCCCGGGTCATCCCTGAAAAAGGAACTCTTGGGGCCCAGTGGGATCACCCGGTTATCAAAATGTAATAAATAAATAAACATCATATCTTTGAGGCCTTTGATGCCAGCTCTGGGAGAGTTATATGAACAGCATACATTCAGTTTCTTTAAGCCCAGGTTGAGCTGTAGGACTAGCCACTCATAATCTGTAGAAAGCATGTGCGTGAGGGAAAGAATCTCAACAACCAGGTCAGATTTTACATAGAACAGGAGTCTCTCACTCACCCCTTTTACCTAATCTGTCTTTGTGATAAGCAGAGTAACTAGGTATGGTAAAGTCAGAGATTTTGATGCACTGTCTTAGCCAGGCTTTAGAAATGGCTAGCATGGGAGGTTTGTAGATTGCTACAAAGGCCTCGAGTTTGGCGACCTTAGGGACTAAACCATGCACATTAAGGTGCATTAGCTGAAGGTCCCATGGGGCTGTACTAGCTGGGACTATTGGCCAAAGGTAAGTGAATTGCAACACCAGGCTTACTGTACTTTTAATATTTTGCCAGAAATGTCTAGGAGGAGATGAATTATTTTGCAGGTGTGGATGTCACAGCAGCAGGTTAGGATATACGGAGAGTTGTGCCGCTGAAGTCAAAGGTGCTTTCTGGGTAGCAGCCCAACATAGGGATAGTAGGATTGATTAGAAGCAATCACATACATGGGCACTGTACTGCTGGACTGCTGTCTGGGTTCAGGGCAGGTTACTATCACAGTGGATAGGTGTTCTAGTATGAAGAAAAAAAGACAGTTAGAGAGACCACAGAGCAAACTCTTGGAGACCATGGTGAGAATTGCATAAAAGGAAACTGATATTCAGGGATGAAACAGATTATATAATGGACACCATAGAAGTGCCAGGAGAGGCCGGCCCAGTGGAGTGGAGGGCTGAGGTGCTGGCGCCTTACCTCCTGCCACATTGGTGCTCAGTGTTCTGGAATGGACGTGGGCCACTCAGAGGTCAGCTGGGGGGGGAAGGAGGATTGAGCATGTGAAAGACAGCTCTCCTCCCTTGGGGTAGGGAGGGTCACTGTGACCCGCTGTAACACTGCCACCTAGAAATGTCTGGGTGGCAGTGCAGGTCTGGGTGTGTCAGAAAGTAGGGCCATGTCTAGATGAGTTAGGATGTCTCTGCAGAGGTGGAGCTCACCCACCACATGCATTGCACAGTCTGGGCCCTAGGGAAACCTACAAACCATGTTACCTCACCCCCTGCATCAGGATAGAGTCTGGTCCCTCACAGACTCCAGATGTGCAACCAGGCACCCTGCCACAGTCTAGAAGCCAGGACCTCAGGGGGAAAGTAAGTTATGGAGAAGCTGGGTGACAGGGCGGGGGGGGGCAGACTGGATGGAAGGGGTTGTATCAATGGCTAACGGGGGCATAAAATGTAGATAGAAAAAAAATGAAGTACCAGGAGAGACAGTTATCAGTGGACCACAGCTAGAGAGTAGCAGGCCCTGCCAGGATATTAACACTATTACAATACTTTTCGAATGAAGTCTCCCCCTCTGGGATACTGGTTGTGGTTAGCTTACTAGTGCAGTCTTTCCAAACTGCTTCTGCCAACACTGTGAAGTGATTTTAGTTTGCCACCCCTGTGAGCCCACCCTTGCTAGTCCAACTCCTCCTCCCCCCTCACAGTCCATTCTCCAGTGCTGACGCATGGTGATCTCTGCAGTAACGGGCTTGCTGCTCTAGTGTTTCCCATACCGAGCTGCATCTTAGCTGCTGTACCTTGGCACTGAGAGAAGTTAACTTTGCACAGTATACCATGAATTTCCTACAAAATGGGCATCCATTAACCTCTCCAGAACCCCCTCTGGAATATAGTTAATTCATTCCCCTGCAACTAACCAATTACCCTCCCCAGAACAATGCCTGTGCATACTTGATGTAATATAGGTACTCAATACCTGTGAAAAACTGAGTCTTCTACCTCTGCCCTATTTATCCTAAGTCCCTCAATTCCAGGCACTTATTTAGTCAACTTGCATGTCTTAATCTGCTCACAAAGAGTCAGTGTAAATACTCTCCTTTTGTCAGTTGCAGGAAGCTCTAACTGCCCTCTTTCTGTTTTTAGGTCTCCTATCACTCTGCTTGAACCCAAATAACTACTACAGCACCCTAAGACACCCAAACCCAACTGACACTGGTATGCTAGGCCCTTAGGGTTTTATAGCCTCCTCCGTTCCATAATGTCACACAACCGTGACTTGGTAGCAGCCAGGAATACCCAACAAAAACAATTTAAAAGTAAAATATGTTACCAGTTACGTGAGAAAGAGGGACATCATTGGGCAGACTCAATAGATCATAGTTGTCTTCTGCTCGCAGTTTTGCATGTTAAATTGAATAAACTCATACAATATTTTGCTGTTTCTCTACCCTGCTTTAGTAAAAAGATTTTAACCATATTGGTCCTTGGAAAACAGTAGTCCCTGGAAGGTTGGATACATTTTATTGGACCAACACTCTACCCTGCTTTGAAACATTGTGATGTACCCTGCTGCTTGGACAGGAAGGATCCATTGATCCAACATGCCTGGGTATTGTTGTATGTCTGCTCATTTTTTAAGCTTCACAATAAATCTTTTACAACCACTTTTGAAAGTTTTCTGTTCACTTATCATGCTCCCCATTTCTCCTCAGTGAGATAGTGGCTTGGCCTGCATCACTGCCCTGGAATGGGGAGGGCATGGTCAAGGGTACTCCCATGTCTTGGAATATTCTTAACAGGAGCCCTTTACATTCAGTGTCTCAGAATGATCTTGTTGTTTGCTGGTCTGAAAGGATACTGGCACTATTGGACACCTTAAGTATTTGCTGGATGGTAATAAATCACAGACTCCCAAGGATGCAAGAACTCAACTTTTAGTGTGGGATTTGGCCAAAGTTAATTTTTTACACAATCATTTCAGGTCCAGGGACCCCAAGTTTTACAGTCATTGAGTTTCCTCAGATAACTTCCCAACCCCTTGCTATCATATCACACCAGCCATTTCTCAGGCTCCTGCTGCAACAAATGTTACTCTTTCTTGTTCCTAGCAGTTGCTGACACTCTCTGTCCATTTTCAGAGACGTGCAGGTGCCAATGAATGGCGGTCTCCCCATACTTCCAGAGAAAGCCTCTGCCCAGTGATTTCCTATCCCTCTGTGCTCTGGTTGCTGACTTACCTAACTTCTGTTGCTTTAAAGGGGGAATCCAGTGAAAAGTGTTGCATTGTAGAATTAGAATAAGCATACCCTCAATAAAACTCATACTAACAATTAGGTTTCTATGTTTCTTAATTTTAATGTTATGAGCTATTTTGTAACCCTGATTTCACTACCTGTTCAAAAAAGCCAGTTTCAGTGAAGAGCTGCTGATGATGTCATCTCCTGAACTCACAGTCTAGTCCTCCCTGTCAGTAAGCTTATAGGACCTGTTTCTCCAAAGTTTAAAGATCATGCGCAGTGGTTTTCAAAAGTGATACAGGCAGCACCATTAAAAAAAAATTGCTATAAAAAGTATGTGTGCCTCAGATTTTGTAACAAAGTTGAAATATTTGTATTTTTTTAATTCCTTTTTGTTGCGGTCTATTTCTCCAGGGTTGCTGTGTACTGAGTCAGCATGCCTCCAGTCTGCTAATACCAATTTGGGTGCTACTCTACTGTGCCTGTTAGGAAGCTGTATTGCTACTTTTAATGTAATGCTAGTAACTTCATTGCTGTTTGTCATTGTCTGCTTTACAATAAGTTTTAATAGGGAACTTACATGTGTTAACTCCTACTAGGGGTGGAAGTGTTAGCACTGGTAAAATGAACATCTTAATGTGGAGTACAACATACTGTAGATGGGTATGCCCCATGTACAGTGACACCAACACAGTGAACTACATCCTTGTCGGCAAAATCGACACTTTGCTGCCAGGTCACTATGTTGGTGTGCCCGAGATAGGGGCACACTGTCTCCCGGGCCTGTACCCCAGCCCTGAATCAACTCTGACTGGAGTTGAGGATCCTAAAGATGGGAGGTGGGGGGCAGAGCCCGTTGCATGGGGAGTTCAGTGGGGGTAAGCCCCCTGATAAAAAAATGGACCGGGAAACACACAGGAATCATGTAACTACAACTTGCAGCCGACGTCATTCCTGTCGGCGAGATGCTGGTTGACAAAAGAGTTGTCGAACCGGCATCGTATAGCCCTGTAGATGAACCTGAAAATAGGTCAATTAACAGCCTACCAGGGAGAAAACATTGGGTTGGCTTCTGCATGGAAACTTGCAGTAAGGTTTCAAAACAGCATTACATGTCCCACCTTCATTTACAGGGAGATGGAATAATTGTTTAAAAGTGCCATTCTGAGAAGTCACTTGAACTGTATGACAGATGTGAATGACCACAGCCATTCACCACATTAAAGTTATCCAGTGTGCAATGACTCAGCATCCAGCAACCACGGAAAACAGGACCACAACCAAAAGGCCCCTCTACCCCCAAACAAAACAAAAAAATAATTTGTCAACTTTATTACAAAACCTGAAACACACACAGTTTATAAAGCAATGTTTACTGAATGGTGCTGCCTGTTTTACTTGAGAAAACCATTGCACATGATCTTTCCACTTTGGTGAAACAGGTTCTATAAGCTTGGAGACAGGTAGGACAATACTGTGAGTTCAGGAGATGACATCATCAGCACTTTTCACTGAAACTGACTTTTTTAAATGGGCAGTGAATTTAGGGTTGTAAAATGACTTGTATGTTTTAAACAAAGTAATTTAGAAATCCAGTTTTTGGCATGAGACTGATTGGGGCTATGATGACAGAAATTCAGAATTTATTGGTGACAGAAATTTTGACCATAGTCCCTCTTTAACTGAAGCATGGCTTTGCTCCACAATCCCATTCTTTTCCTGTTCAGCACACCAACAGAACGCCTCTTTACTTAATGTAAGTTGCTTTCTCAGAGGACACTATCAAGGGTGGCAATCCCCTTGCCAGGACCCTTCGACCCTCCTATATGCCTGATAGCCATGAATGCCCACTATAGCAGATTCCCTCCTCCCTTCAGCCTGCAGATCAGTCTCCTACTGTATGCTTCTGTCATTGGTTTCAGTACCAGCTCTCACCTGCTGCTTCAGGTGCTTGATGTTTCAGCACAGGCCATTCTTCAGGGACTCCCCCTGCCAGAATGTCCCTCAGTGATCTTCAGGAGAATCCATCACAGACCCAAAAGTCAGCAGGCAATCTCCTTGAGGGGATACCCCCAAGTTACCATACTCTCCTAGTGGAGCTAACTTTTCTCAATGGGCAACATCCACAACACACACCTAACAAACCCCAGCTCCCTGGGATCTGTTCTGGATACCTGAGGTTCTTCATTGGTAGTCACCAGGGTCCACTCACTGTATCCTAGTGCCCTCATATCCATGAGGTGTCCAGCACCACCTCCACTCATGGGCTGCCAAAAGCAGCAGGGACCCAGCTCCTGCCGAGAGTGGTGGAAGCCTTCTATCCTGATGCCTCCCTTGCCCCTGGCCAGGTCACTGTGGCCAGCTGCCACCCACACCAAAGACTGATCAGCATCTCTCCATACTTCAGTGAGGCATGATGGGGGCTGGGGGGTCATTAGCCTGTGCCCACCTATCAAGCACTCAGAAAAACATCCTGGCACTAACAGCCTCATGTTGGTTATGCCCCTTGCTCTTTCTACTGGCAACCACTGCCCAGAATGGCCCAGCCAGTCCCCCGCCTATGTCCTGGAGAAGGCCAGCTAGGCAAGGAAACCTGGGGTGAAGTTCCTTTCAAAATGCTCAGTCTTTGTGGGGCCCTGGCACTAGGAAGGTGTCTTTTTATCTGCTTTATAGTTCCTCACAACAGCTATACCCTTGGAAGCTGCCAGAGCATCACTATCTCTCTCTGACCAACATCTGGTAAACATTCACCTCCCCCTACTGTAAGGAGGGGGCTGTTACACAGCTTTTTACACTAGTGCACATCCAAACATCTCCTCTCCAATTAATCTGTGTAGCAAAAACAGCCATGCATAATCTCCCAATCTACTCCAGACAATTCTTTTCTGGTCATGAAGAGTATAAAAGATTTGGACCAGCAAAGGATTGCAGATGACAAGCAGATGGGTTCCTGATTGCACTGCTGATCCTAAGAGTCAGGTTTTTTCCTGGAATAATTAGCAGAACAATAACTGATAGGATGCCTCCTAGTTTGCAGCAGGTTGAACCAAATTCACAACCATCCTAAGAGAGGCAATGTGAACCTCTCTCTAGAGGCAGCTTGTCCCATTCCCATTTCTCAGACACCCGAGATGCCCCAGTGCCCACTGGATTCATCCCTCACTGCCACGTTTATCCACCTTGATCCCAGGGTTCCACCACAAATCTTGGTACTAGAGGATGTGCCTTCTTCAGGGGATGGGGCCCCATCTGGTCAGGTTGGGGTCTCTTATTGTCCTCCCACTTGTCTTCTACTTCTGACTTCCCATGTTCATGGGTATGGAAGAAAACTAGACTGCCAGAATTGGATCAGACCAGATCATTTAAAGTCAGAGCAGCCAGACTAGAGGCAAATTGCTTGAATTTTGATGGTTCAGACAGTTTGGCTGCACCACCCAATCCACCATTTAACAATCTGGTCCAGACTTATTGTGTTTATTCCCCATGCACTGTGATGCCTGTACTCCCTCTGGAATCTCTGGATGCCAGGCTCCATGGGACCCAATCCCTGCTTCACCTGCCTACCTGCATACTGCTTGGTTATGCCACCCCCGATAGGGTACAGGGAATGTACCCCTCTGACAGCATTGTTTTCATCAGGCAGCAAGCTGTGGAGTCCAGAACCAGTCTTCTTCAGTCCACCAGGGTCATCCTTCAAGCAGTGGAGACATTTATATTTCTCCCACCTCCTCTGATGTAGGTGCACAAGGGAGGTCCCAGGTGCATCTGCATGCCAGGTGTGCTGCTGCACTAGATCCCTGGCCTGTGTCCATCTCTGCCACTGAACCCCTGACTGCACCACCACCTATGTTCACTCAGGTGGTAGTATTGCAGTGAGGATAGCAATCCACCCTCCTGGAGTAGAGCATCCTCTGGGACACTCAGTCCTTTTTACTCCAGCCAGCCCCTCATGACATAGGTTTGTTTCCGAACTCACGTCATTGGTGTCATGAGTGGTAGTGCTATCACTGCATTGGTGGGCCAGCCCAGAAGTCCAATTTTCAACCAAACCTGGGACTTGCTAAAAAATAAAAAAACCTGATAATTGAAACTGGAGCAGATTGGTAAAAGCTGGACTGGTCTAACTGGCAAAATGTGTTGCACTTGTGCCTGGTGCAGTTTTTACTAATCTGGTCCTGTTCAGTTCCAGAGCCCTAGTTTTTACCAAGTTCACAAGCTTGGTTTGAAACCCAGGTTGCCAGCGTGCTTGAGCTGTCCCCCCATCATAAGAGACAGCTAATTTCCCCATTTTCAGAGTTTCCACACCCCAATATTTGCCCCTTTCTCCAGGCTGCAATTCAGAAATGCAGTTACATCTATATCCCACATATGGGCACCTGGCAGACTTGGAAGACTACTCTGAACCAAGACTCAGAAACTGTACCCATTTATAATTTCCAGTTCCGGTATACCAAATTCAGCAATGAGGGATGCCAGTCTTCCATAAATAAAGGGTTTCCAGTTCAGGTAAAACATTTCCGGGTAGGTGGGTGCCTCTGCCCAGGTTGCCTAATCTATGACACTGGTAGTGTGGGGGTGTTAATGTAATGAGGGTGAGTCCTACCGGCGTCAGTAGCCTATCTTAGCTCCTCCTCTTGATTGGCCCATTATTGCTCTCAAAACTTGATGGCATGCTGACATTAGGGCCACCTGCTTCTGCTGCCATGGAGACGGTGATTCCACTCACTGCACCCGCCACCCTCCGTGGGTCTGGGACCATCTTCCTTTGTCACATGACACTATACAGTGTGAACAGAGCAGTGTCCCTTAGCAGGAGAGATGGATTTATGACATCAGCACACCAAATGCAGGGCACCATGGTGACGAGTAGCAAACGTCGGTGGCTGCCCTGGTAGGGTGGCAGAGGTGCTGCGTCTTGATGCTAAAGGCTGTCTTGTAAAGCAGAGACAAGTGCTGACTTGTTTGGGTGTTTTAGCTATTGGCATTTTTGGAATTACGGGTGGGGGATCACTTCTGCCAAGGCTCGTCCCTCATAGCTCTAGAGTGAGTCTCAGTAGCTCAAACACTGCCATTTACTACAGCTGTGCATGGGGATTACTTTTAATATTTGTCTTTCTGCTATTTTTTTTATGTTTGCAAAAAATATATATATTGTTTTACATTTTAGACTTGTTTCTGTTAATGATGGCACAAGACAAAGGCAGTCCCTCCAACATTTCACAGAGCAAAATAGGTAGCTGAAGAATATTGCAAGAGGGTGGTCAGATGAGATGTCAATTGAAATAAACCCCTAGAACTCCCTAAAACATCCATTTCCCAAGAACAACATTTGGTTGGTAGAGGGAGTTTGGCAGCTCCCCCCAGAACACAGTCCTTATCATAGCTAACCTCTGACCTGGCCCCCTCCTCCCCGAAGTGCAGAAAGAACCCGGTTCCCCTCCAAAGTGCACTACCCAGCATCCCAGCCAGCAGAGATCAGCTGCATCATCCCCACGGCGAGCTCAGGGCACACCCCATGATCCCATTCCCGTAGAGTTGCCAACATTGGATTTCAAAAGTAAGGGACAGACCCCCTGTGCCTTGCTCACCTTGCTGCACCCCTCACAGTTTGACATTGTTCAGCTTGAGTCTGAGCCACACCAATCAAAGAAACAGAAAGACAGCAACCCTGCCACTAAAATGTCTCCAGTTTTATTGTAATCAGAGGGTAAGCATAAGGCAGGGCCCCTTACATTTCATCACTTTGCTCCACAGAGCTCTTGATTAAGCTTAATTCTTAACTTTTATGCAGTGCTGCATATCCTGCTCCTCTTAAACAGCAGCTGAGCCTGTCAGGTACTGCACTAACTATAAACATCTGGTAAGAACTTGGAATACTGAAACTGCCACAATATTCTGCAGTTTGTAGCTTTTCCCAAAAGGACTGGATGGAAGCCAAAAACATAGTAGCATTTAAACAGAACTGCCACCACTGCTGCTGAAGTTGAACAAATTTACTTCAGAAGCTAAGAGAGATCACAATACATTGTCCCCTGGCCTGACAGCTCTAGCATCTACTACACAGCCACCCCTCATCAGCAGGCTGCAGCTTTGTTTGCCCATTTGAGCCTTGTCTCTGCTCAGCAGCTGCTCCTCCAAGTTCAGCCTCTGAGTCATCCACCGACCACCTATCCCCCCAGGCCAACCCAACCACCCACCCACAGGCCTGAAAGTCACCCGCCAGCCAGCCTCCCTCCTCCCCCCCCCTTCGTGGTCCTCAGACTGCAGCAGTAGTGCAGTCTTTCCCTTTCAGTCAGCCCCCATCTCCCCAGTGCACTCTCCCTCCCATTCGGTCAGCCCCTCCCCCAACTGCTGCCTTCCAATTCAAACCTGCCTAGTAGTCCATTAAGGAGGCATGATGTGTGGAATGTGGAAGTAGGACAGTGGACAAGTTAAGCCTGCCTCAAAAGGCACCCCAGTCCACAGAGAGTGTGAGCAGCAGATCACTTACTTGTTTGCTCACTGACACCACCAGCTGTTCGCTGCTTCAGATGCTCCTCCTGCTCAGATTCTGCCTGACTTGCTGCCTCTGTCACTCCCTCTGACAGCCAACTCAATCTTGCTTCCACCAGCAGCAGACCAGGAAACTTTAAGTTGGAGACCCCCACACCCACAGGCTGCAGCAGCCTGGCATTGCAGTGAGGATTTTCCAGCCACCTCGGCCAGGCTGCCTGTTACTCACAGACACAATTGGGGCCGACAAGGTGAAGATAAAAATCACAATCTTCTGCTGCTCTGCATAGACTAGTGCAGCAAAATCTTGACTTGCAAAGTTGCAGCTCCAAATCATGGTTGGATGGCGAGGGGATGATGGATGGATAAAAGAATTCACAGCAACACAGGAGCACAATGGCACTTGACTCATGGCATGCACCAGCAGTCTCCCATTCCTTCCAGCTCTCTCTGATGATGACATCCATAATCCCCAATCCCTCATGCTTGTGCACTAGCTCTACAGCTCCCATTTTTTTTAATTCCAACCACCAGACAATCAAAGCACTCGGCTCCGCTCACTCCACCATGACTCGGTCTGGGAGTTACTCTAGGTCCCCAACTCCTACCACAACTTCAGTCAGGGGAAAGGGCAAGCAAGGCTGAACTGCAAAGCACTGTCAACTGCAGCGCTTCCAGGGGTCAGCATCGGTGAGGCTGCATCTAGGAAGCAGCCCTCTGCCAGTGGTGCCACATTAAGGGCAGCACAGTGCTGGACCCAATTCATCCACTGACTGCTGAAAGTCACAAGAGGGAAGAATAACATTATGCCACAAAATACTGCAACAATCAGGGATCACCCAGTAACACAGCATTAGCTTCTCATCTGCATGCAAACTATTCAGCATGGAGCAAGAGGCTGACACTGCTATGATGAGGCACTCCCTGATTGAGGTGGTGAAATTGTTTCAAGTTGGTGGCATGCTTGCAGCCTACTGTCATAGCCAGAGTGCTAGTTCATTGGTGACACAAAGATGAGCCCCTAAAAGCAGTCGCAGTGTTGGCCACAACACTGCTGCACCTCCACAACCTGCTTCTCTACTAATCTTCCACAACATGTTTCCGGCGCATGTGCACAAGCAAACATAAAAAATGGGACTATGTCAAACCTGTCACTTAATCACAGGCTATCAAGGACTCCCAGGGTATACATCCAGAATGGCCCCCAGTGCCAGGTCCAGATCCCCCCCCTCCATGCTTCCCAGGGTAACCCTTTCAATAGCATTGAATTTTACTTGGTGTTTGTTGTCACTGTTTCTGTGTCTTGCCATATGTACTGCCAAAGAGGTGTTCACCTACCTGAACCCTGAGCTGCGTGGTTTTACCCACATAAATGCCCCCCATGTGCATGTGGCAATATTCACAGCATTCCTGAGATGTGCAGTTTGTAAAATGCAGAATGTCAAAACCAGGACTAGTGCTCACCGTTGTCATTTTTTGTTTTCAGAATGTCTGGACTGTATTGGCAGGCAGTTTGCCACAAGTGTGACACCCATGGGTCACACTGTGTTTTTCAGGCTATCTCGGCCAGCAAGAGGTTTTTTAAATGTTGATTTGCTTTAATTTCACTTGTTTTCCCCTCTTTTATTTTAAGCAGAGGCTCTAGTGCCAAAAGAACAAATGATATTGTGAGCATCTCCCCGAAGGACATACGAGATGGTCTTCCTTCCACTAGTCTAGTAGTGGAAGCCCATCTCGTACGTCCTTCGAAGAGATGCTTACAATATAATTTGTCCTTTTGCCCATCAGAACAGACTCCTCAAATTCTTATCAAACTTACAATCTATACTTCTTCAGGAGAATGCTTTTTGCCTCCATCCTCTCAGTTATGTTGTCATGGTTAGCTACATCTTTTCTGTTGAATGTTTTGGAACATAATTGGAGGAGTAAAGTGAACAATCTCAAATGTTATGTCTAGAGAGTCATACTTTACATGGGCCATCAATGTGAAACTCAAATTGTAAAGGGCTAATCTACACCAATAGCCTCCGCGCTTTCCATGAAGAAGGGACAGGGTACTTACTAATGGAATTCATGGCAGGATGATTTTTTGGGGGGGGCTGCGGAGGACGAACAAAATTAGGATGATCATGGAATATGGAATTTTTGGTCACTGACATGTGGGAGGTGGACAGTCAAAATGTGAGACACTTGCTCCCCTTACTCTGGACACAACACCAGGTAGAGGTATGAGGGGAGAACACTGACCATTGGTGCCATTAGTTGCTCAAAGTTTAATTATTCTTTGGCAACATAAGAGAGTATTATAAATTTCTGCTTTACGTTTACAGTGTCTCCTTCTTCTGGATAGCTTCCTATCCATGTGGAATGGATGTACAGTAGGACAGAAACAGTCTGAGGGGTTAAAATGAGGGACATCTCTTCATAATGCATAGCAGTTCTGATGTATGCAAGGGGGCACTCTTTCATATGTGGGGGTGACTATGGACAAGACGGTCATGTTTTTTTACTGCAGTTCATATAACGAGTATTAACAGAATTCTGCAGTTTAGAGAACAGTCCTCTGGGGGTTTCATCCTTTTAAACTTTAAGGGTCTGAGATAGTGCACTGTCACCTGCAATAAAGAGCTTGGCCTTGACATTACTGCAACAGCTGCAGTTTTCAAACATGGACGTGGCTTACCTTCTGTAACCCACATGTGGAGCAACAACCAAGATTTCCATTTCTTCTACTTTTGCTAAACTATGGGTGCTGTACCCTCCTGAGCGCCACCTGCACACTTTAGCATATGTGCATGCAGCACAGTGTTGCAGGCCTTGGTGCAACCCTGGATGATAAAAATAGCACAAAGCCATAGGCAGCGCTGAACAAAAACTGTGTTTACTAGCACAATTGTTTGACCAAACCATTTCCCAACATATACAACTTAATTGACATTCAGGTGACAAACATCCTCCTAAGGAGATCACTCCAGTTGTCACACTGTGAACAATTCTGCATTTTCCAAAGGTAGTGAAACTGTAAAAACTAAAAAGTGAGTTCCTTACACTTTATCCCAGCATTTAACAATTGAGGTAGATTATGGAATACTAATAAATGCCTTAAACAACTACAGAAACACATTACATTCTTTGTTCATTGGAACCCTTGTGATTTGTAACCAAGAAAATAATTCCATATTCGACCCCCAAAAGTTTCTTGTTCATGAAATGTGAACAAACAAATAAACTTCGAGCTTTTCTGCCCTCTTGGTTAACATGAAGACATGCAACAGTCCTTACAGGACAACTCTTCAGTCCAACTATATTTACATCTGTTTTCAATGAGATTGCCATCCTGTTCAGGCTTTACTTCAAGCCAGCCATTACTTTCAGCATTCAAAACAAATTTTAGTAGTGTTTTGTATATATGAACTAATTTTAAAAAGTTAAATTCATATGCATTTTACTTCAAACAAATGTGCTGCATTATATTACAAGAATTTGTCAATGCTGAATGTTTGCTTGCTGCTATTAGCATTGGAAGTGCAGGAGTTAGACAGATGCAGAATAGGAATGGCAGTGAAGTACTGAACTTCACAGCAATCCCACCTCCACCCTGCAAAGATGGACAGGCATTGGGGTATACCTTTGGGTCATTGCTCATAACGTTCACGCTATTTCACCTCACCCTATCCTGCAGACACCAAGTGTTGAGGTGTGCCTTGTGGTATTCGGCTTTAGATTCACCCCATTCCATGAAGACATACACTGAAATGGATGCAGTATAGGTGAATGGGGTGAACTCTGAGGCCAAAGAGTCCAAAGCAGACCTCAATGCCTGTCACTGGCTGCAGGGTGGGGGTGGATTGGCATGAGCATTACAGCTGGTAATCCAAAGGCACACCCCTGACACCTGTCAGTCTGCACAAGGTGGGATGTTATGGTTAGAAACCCCTAATGCCCCGGGTGTTTGTTGGTATTTGCACTACAAATTTTAAACATGGCCTTTTTGTGACCCCCACCTGATGAAAGCATTTGGGAACTCTGCTCATGAACAGTGGCATCATGATTTTGTTAATCTATCCCAAACGATGATTTCCCACAGTGACCACACCATTCTGCATCAGATGTGTGAAACCACTGTTCGGGCAGGATGTGAAAAATGACAGTGGCACCATTCATATGGATGTGTGAAGAGATGGCAAAGTTGTAAATCTGGAGTGAAAATATTAAAAATTCTCAAAGTTACGAGTGTGCTTGAAAACTGCACAATGCACGCTCGAAACACAGTCATTTGTTTGAATTCTTTCACCAAATTTTCAACATAGGCATTTTGGGACCTCTACTCATGAACGGTGTCACTATGAATTTCTTAATCTGTCCTGAATGTTGATTTCCCACAGCACCCATGCCAATGTGTGCCAGATGTATGAAACCACATTTTGGGCAGGAATTGAAAAATGACAGCTGTACTGTTCATAAGGAGGTGTACAAAAATGGCAATGTTGAAAATCTGGAGTGAAAATATTAAAAATTCTTGAAGTTATGAGTGTGCATGGAGACTGCCTAGTGCACACTCATAACATTGTTATTTTGTGGAATTTTGTCACCAAATTTTCAACAGAGGCATTTTGGAACATCTGCTCATGAACAGTGTCACTGTGATTTTCTTAATCTTTCCCAGATGTTGATCTCCCACAGTGGCCACGCCATTGTGTGCCAGATGTGCAAAAACACATTTTGGGCAGGATGTGAACAATGACAGCTGTACTGTTCATAATGAGGTATGTAAAAATGGCAATGTTGAAAATCTGGAGTGAAAATATTGAACATTCTTGAAGTTACGAGCTAGTGTGGAAACTGCATAATGCACACTTGTGACACAGTCATTTTTTTGAATTGTTTCACCAAATTTGCAACATACACTTTTTGGACACCCACCTCATGAACAATGGCACTATTGTTTCATTACTCAGTCTCAAAAGGTGATTCCGCACAGTGATTGCGAAATCACCTTTCGGGGCCAGATAATGCCATGACAGTAATTGAATTTATGAGGTGGGGTCCCAAGAACTCCAGGTTGAAATTTGGTACCAGAAGTTGACAAAATGGCCAAGATATCTACATAAGTTGAAAAAAACATTTATGACATTATACAGCTTACTAGTATTTCTTCAGTTCATGGTCGGCTTGAGTGCAGACGTGTTCCCAGTCCACCAAAGATCACCCCACTGGGCTCAGGAGGTAAGTATGGGGTGAGGGGTATGTGGGGAGGTGAGGTGCGCAGAGGGTGGTTGTGGGTTGGGGAAGGGACCCAACTATGAGGGACCATTTTCTTTGTTTCAGGGGAAAAAAAGACATAACAGGAAGGTTTTTTCTTTTGCAGGCTTGCTGTTTGCACGCTGGCATGGGGTCCCAGTGTGCCACCTGCATTTTTGGGGAGGGGGACTTAAGCCAATGGGAATTGGGCCCCCTGTCAGCAAAGAAAACCTCTTTGGGGGAGCATGATGTTGAGGGGGATTGGGCACCCCCCTCAGCACACAGCAAATGGGGTGTGGACATTATGCTGATGGGGATTGGGCTCCCCCACTGGCAAATTAACTGGGGTAGGGGCATGCTGATAGGGGCATTGGGTATCCCTGGCTTTTATGGCGACTGTGAGTGGACGGCGACAGCCACCGTGATGTTCTTTTGAAATGTTACACCAGGCAAGGCACCACCGTGCAATGATGGGTTGCTCCCACTTTGCAGCGACTAATTTGTTTCAAGCTGATGGCACGCTGGCTGAACTAGAGTCAACAGTAGTGTGCCACTGCATTGCAAAATGAGAGCCAAGCCTGATAATGCAGTGGTGGCATTGGCCACCACAGTGACACACCTACAAAACCAGCTTCTCTCCTAAGCTGTCACATAATGTTTCTTGCACAGGCACACAAGCAAACATAAAGATCTAATAGTAAACAATTTTATAGTTATATTAATTCTATGAAAAAAAATGAATGGGGAGCTAATAACAATAATAAACAATGATAAAACCATTACAGATCCGGCTGAGATAAGCAAATTTATTTAATTCATATTTCAGCTCAATTTATAATAAAAAAGGAAGTTCATATACAAACAACAATATGGACACAGAGAGAGGGACATGGATGAAATAAGGGATTTAGTATCAGATTTGAAAAATCATTGTTCGCCTGGTCCAGACAATATAACAGCAGACATGTTAGAGATTATGAAAAATTATATATGTGTTCCCATAAAAATAGTATATGAAAAATTACTAAATACAGGTGAAATTCCAACAGATTGGAACAAATCTACTATTATACGTATCTATAAAAAAAGGTCCACAAACTGACACAGCCAATTACAGACCAATCAGTTTGACTTCCGTTCCATGTAAAATGCTAGAAACAATAATTAAAAACAAAATTATTTTTAAATTAAATAGTACAAATACATTTGATCAGAACCAACATGGATTTAGCAAAGGTTGGTCATGAATAACAAACCTAATTAGTTTTTATGAAAATATAAGTGAAAACTTGGAAGAAACTAGATCAATGGATGTAATAATGTTTGACTTCAGCAAAGCATTTGATTTGGTTACGCATTGGGCAATAAATAAAAAATTGACTAATTTTAATATTGACAAAGGAATTATACAGTGGATAAATAATTGGTTGACTGAAATGAAACACAGTGGCCCCAATATTTAGAGGGGTTGCGCATGGCGCAACAGTGTTGCACCATGTGCAACCTACTGATGCACCCCGGCACAATATTCAAACGGGGATTGAGCCTGGCACAAATCCCGATGCACTGGAGCGCATCAGTAATGTATGCTGCGCAGGTGGGGGGGGCGTGCCCATGCATACTCCATACATCCTGATATTCAGCCCAGGATGTGCTGAGTCCATGCATGCGCAACCCCTACTTGCGCTGCACACAGGAGAGCCAAAAAAAAGCTACAACAGCTGGCCACCCACAGGTGAGCTGCCATATTGCAAGGCACAACATGGTAGCTGCCACCTGTGGGTGGCCACCCAAGCTCCAGCTACACCTTCATGGCGACGCACCCCCATGCCCGATCGTGGACATCTTTTGAAGTAAATACAGGTCCAATATCCCTGGTGGTCCAGTGGACAGTTTGAAGCCTGATCGTGGACATATGTTAAAAGAAAATACCTTTATCTCCTGGTGGTCTAGTGGACTGTTAGTAGCTTTGATCGCTGGCTCATGAAAGAAATCTCATTCCCTGGTGGTCCAGTAGTTCTCTTCCTCATCCTCCATGGATCCTCACTGCCTCTGCTCCTCCAGTCAGTGGTGGTGGCATCTCATCCACCTCGCCAACCACTGCCCGCTGACTGGACATCGGCTGCAGCTTTCGTGTTCACAGCTGAGCCACTGGGCATGTAGCCTGCTGCCGCATTGAGCACACCCAGATATGTGTGAATGGATCCACTCATATCTGGAGGCGTACGGTATGGCTGCATGCCCATTGGCTCACGCCAGACCACCGGGCGACAGCCCTACTGTACAGTGTCAGTCGGCAGGCGGGGCGGCAGGCGGTGGGGTTCTGCCACCTGCCACTGACTAGGGAGATCGGGGCAGGAGGCTCAGTGGGCGGGTGGGAGGGGGCACTGCTGGACCACCAGGGATATTGACTAATTATTTTGCTACCGAAGCTCAAGGACATGTGAGTGGTCCACTGACCACCAGGATATTGACCACGATTTTCATATACTGAAGTCTGCGACACGCGAAAGTGGTCCACTGGACCACCAGGGATATTGGACTAATGATTTTCATACTGAAGCCCATGATCGGGCTGCAAGTGTCCCACTGGACCACCTGGGATATAGGATGTTTTTCTTTTAACATATACCCACGATCGGGCTGTGAGCAGTCCACTGGACCACCAGGGACATAGGATGTTTTTCCTTTAACATATGCCCATGATCAGGCTGCGAGCGGTCCACTGGACCACCAGGAATATAGGACACTTTTCTTTTAACATATGCCCACGATCAGGCTGCAAGCGGTCCACTGGACACCAGGGATATTGGACGATTATTTAAATCTTCATATGCCCATGATCAGGCAGTGGGGCACATTGCTGCACTGTGCAGGGGGCATCAGTCCCCGACGGCTGCTGCCTGGCAGGACGCCAGGTGCAAGTTGCTGGGGATCAGTGCACTTGCATGCAAATGGGGCTATAATGACATGCAAATGGTGCCATTTGAGCCTTGCATACATTATGGCCCCATTTGCATGTGTACACTTTTTGAATATTGCAGTTGTTAAGATAGCGTGCGAATCTAACTTGCGCTTAGCGCATCCCTCTCTGCTCCACTCTGGCTTGCGCTGGCGCTGCGGAGTGTAGGGTGTGATATTCAATGATGCTGTGCCATGGCACAGCTCCATTGAATATCACCCTGTCAATGCCCTTAGTGCAGCCAAGTTGCGCTGCACCCAGGCTTGCGCCACAGCCTGGCACAGTCTGAATATCAGGGCAAGAGTATCAATAAGAGGTCATTTATCAGAGGAGGAGGATGTGTCTAGTGGTGTGCCACAGGGTTCAGTCTTGGGTCCAATAATTTTCAGAATATTTATAGCTGACCTAGAAGATATGGTGAATAATAATATCATTAAGTATGCCGATGATATGAAATTAAGTGCACTTGGGAACATAAGCAGGAGGCTGGTAGGGACAGAGATCTGGGGTTATATTCTGTTTTAACTGAAATATTTGAATAGTTTTGTAAGTGAAATTAGTTCTATGTGTTAAAAATTATTACCTTGAGTTAGAACTGTTACTTGGGCTGTGATATTGTAACTTTGAAGGCCTGGGAACAGTTGTTTGGCAATGATAATTAGAGTGAAATTTAAATGTGTTGTTTGCCTGGTGCTGGTAAGAGCCCTCACACCCACCCTGTTTTGTAGGCTTTCTTAAATACTGAAAAGCCATTGGGGGTTGGGATTGAAGGCTGAGTATTTCTGTTTGGGACTGAAATTTGAAGCAACAGGAGCTGGTGGGCCTGTGACATCATAATGCACCTGATGTCTGCATACACACACTGTTAGTGGGACTGAACACACTGGACTGTATGTGTTTGTGAGACTTGGGAACTTTATTGGGGGTTGAAATTGGGTTTGTAAATAACTGCAGTCAGTATAGAGAGAAACTGTATTCAGGGAAAGGGACTGAGAAAAGGTGCCAATATAAACAGAGGGGAAAATAGGGTGGCCATATTCCACCATGGCAGGCATCTTCGGAAGGGTTGCAGGCTGCACAGGCTGTGGGATGGCAATACCCTCAATTGGACCTGAGAGGAGGCTGCCACTATATGACACCTATCTTGTATCAGGAGTGAGGTATATTGGTTAGGGAGTAAGCTGGGGAGCTGGGGGTGTCCAGGATAAGGGTGTGGATATGGGCAGCAGAAGGGTGGGGCTGAGGGGAGGCTGGGGCAACGCTCTGAAATTACAGGACGTTATGTTACGGCAAGCAGAAGGGGAGATATTAGGGACAGAGGACCCTTAGATAGGGATGTTGGACGCTAAGGGAAAGTGTATGGGTGAACATTCTGAATACAAAGAGAGTGGAGGGGAAGAGTCAGGAGGGGCTGTTGTGCGGAAGCCTAAAACAGCAGACTGTGGGAAGGGAGTTCAAGGTGAACAGAGCAAGAGGGAAGAAGAGGGCAGTTTAGAGGTGCAGTCAGGGGAAATTCGGTTACTTGATGGAGGCTGACATAGAGTGTCACAACAAATTTGAGCTACTAAGCAACCTAGAGGGAGGAAGGGTTGGTGAAATGAGGAAACTTATACAGAGGCCGGGAGGGAGTCAGATACCCATAGGGCATCACAGACTGGCAATGGAAAGGATAGAAATAGTCCCAGAGGGAGAAGGAAACATAAATGTTAAGCAATGGGGAGATGCAACATATTGCAGACATGAGGGAGGAGAGCATGATTGGAGAGAAACTGGGAGACAAGGAGGGGAGAGGAGCCCCTTCAGCAGGGGGTCAGTACTTCAGGATGGGGCCCTAGCTAGAAGGGACTCACAGAGAGCCTCTGGAGGCAGAGGTACCTATTACAAGGGGAGGATGGTGGTGGGAGGGAAAAACCTTCAGGGCCAGGATAAATGGTTCAGATAAGAGAGTTAAAGGGGACACCGATTCAGAGGCTTGAGTTAGTGGGCAAAATAACGAGGGAGGCAGAAAGGGAGGGTGACAAGGGGTCTCTAATAAGGCAGGAAGACTCCCATGGAATTGAGATCATGAATAAAGGGAGGAAGGGGGCTGAGAGGGCATAGTGGAGGTAACCATAAGGATGATGGTGGTGTTAAGGTTATGTTATTGGGAGACTCGATGATTGGGGTATCCAGTGGGAGGGACAGGGGGGTGGATGCCATAGCCAGGTGAAGGTAGTGAGTATCTCTGGGCTGACAGTGCACAGAGCAAAGTTCATGGTGTTTGAAATGGTTAGGGATTGTGGAGGGAAACCGGATTTCCTGGTACATTTGGGAACTAATGATCTAGAGGAAATAGCATTTTGAAATCCAAGCAAGGTTCCAAGAACTTGCCAGAGTCTGTTGGGATAATGGATGCAACATTTCCTTTTGAGATATTGCCAGTACCAAAGGCCTCAGGGAGAAAAAATGAAGCTCACAGAGGTTAATGACTGGCTCAGGAAGTGGGGAAGAGAGTGGGTTGGGTGTTAGGAACTGGAATGGAGTTTGGGAGGATAAGTGACTATATGCCAAGGACAGGCTTCATCTTGCCCCATTAGGGAAGGAAGTCCTTAAACTGGGGGTGGCTGACTACATTCAAGAAATGTGGGGTTTAAACTTCTGAGGGGGGGAAGGGATAAGGGAGGGGCTGACCAGAAGCCCTCTCCTCCAGATGAGGGGAGTAGCCTTCAAGCCCAAGGGGAGGAGGGGGGAAACAGACTAGGGTGGAGGTTTCAGGAGGTGCAGAGGGAGGATGGAAATATAAGGAATCTGGGTGGGGTTCGACTAAGAGGATCAGGGATAAGGGGTGGGGGTTGGTGTTAGTAAATGCCAGAAGCTTGGGAAACAAGTTGCCAGAGTTCCAGGCCATGCTATTAGAGGGGAGGGTGGATGTGGCGGCGGTCACGGAGACGTGGGCCAACAAAAACCATGACTGGGACCTAAACATATGGGGGTACACTATGCTTAGGAAGGATAGAAAGGAGGGCAGAGGGGGTGGAGTGGCTATGTTCATTAGAGATGACATAGAAATTGCTAGGGTAGAAGAGGCAGAGGGAAACGTGGAGGCCTTATGGGTCACCTTACGATCCCCAGCAGGAGATAAGATCAAGCTGGGTGTAGTATATAGGCCCCCAGGGATGAGTGATGTTCTAGAGGATGGTTTGCTGGACGACATCATTGCCCAGTGTGGACCAAAAGGGGAAGGACTGGTGTTGATGGGAGACCTTAATATGCCAGGTACAAACTGGGGAACCATGTCCTCTAAGGTGGCCAAGGAGCAGAGGCTGCTGGACGGCTTCCAGGATGTGTTCTTAACACAGCATGTGATGGAGCCCACAAGGGAGGGGCATGTCCTGGACGTGGTTCTGGCAGATGGGGATCTGGTAAGGGACCTGGCTGTACAGGACCCCCTGACTGGGAGCCGACCACAATATCTGTCTGGTTTCAAATAAGCATGGGGTGAGATCTCAGGACACTGGCAGTGGACTTGGGGGGCAGACTTTGTGGCATGGGAGATATTCTCAAGGATCACTTGAAGGATTACATCAATGACAAGTGTGTGAAAGGAGATGGAGGCCAAAAACGGGACTTCATGAGGCAGTCAGGATCTGCCTAAGTTGAAACGTATGAGCAAGGTCACAAAACCATGCTGGTGGTCCAGTGAGGTACAGGTAGCAGTCAGAGAGAAAGAAGGCGGCTTACAAAAATATAAAACAACAAGAGGGATAGGATAAGGAAATGTACCATCTTGCATCTAGAAAAGTCACCTATGGTGAGGGGAGCAAAGTCCAGTAAAGAGCAGCGGGCTGGCACAGGGATACGTGGAGGAAAAGGGTTCTCGGCACATTGGGGAGTGGAGAAAAACTAAGGGCCATCTCAGCAGATTGAGATCAGAAGGAGGGTGGGTGGAAGAGCGAGGACCAGGCAGAGGTATTTAACCCAGTACTTTGCCTCTGTGTTCACTAGGGAGGGATGGGATATCTACAAAGCAAGGCATGAAGGGGACAGAAGCGGCAGTGAGGGGATCAGGGAGCAACAGAAATGGAGCAAGAGGGAGGAGAGGTACTCCAGGGTGTCACATCTGGATAAGGATAAAAGGCCAGTAAGGTGGAGGACGGATGATGCTATCTCTGCCAAAAGTGTGGTTAGCCCTCAAGGCCCTAAAGAAAGACAAATCTCCTGGGCCAGATGGCATTCATCTGAGAGTACTATAGGAATTGGTGGACATACTAGCTGCACCTCTGATGGGCTCTTCAGCAGGTCACTGAGACAGGGAGGGTACCTGGGGAGGTTGGCGAGAGGCACATGGTGCCAATCCATAAAGGGGGGTCGAGGGAAGTACCAAGTAACTATAGACCCATCAGTTTGACCTCGGTGGTGGGAAAATTAATGGAGAGTATACTAAAGGAACGATTGTGGGTGTACTTGGAGGAGGCGGGAGGTCTGGATAGTCGGCAACATGGGTTTGTGCCAGGTAGATCATGTCAAACCAATCTTGTGGAGTTCTACGAATGGGTAACATCAGAACTGGACAGGGGAAAGCCTGTGGATGTATTATTCTTGGACTTCAGCAAGGCGTTTGACATTGTCCCCCACAATGGTCTGGTGGAGAAACTGATGGGGTTAGGAGTAGGCCCAATGATGGTCAGATGGATTGAAAACTGGCTAGCTGGGCGCACCCTGAAAGTAGTGGTCTGTGGGGAGCTCGAACCTATAGAGGTTGAGTGGGGCACCGATTGTGGTCCTGGTCCGATCCTGTTTAATGCATACATATCGGACATCAGGGAGGGTATAGGGTGTGAAATGAGTCTCTTCGCGGATGACTCCAAGATGGGAGCAGTAGTTGAGGAGAAGAGGGAGGTTGGCCCTGCAAGAGGACCTGGACACCCTGGAAAGCTGCTCACACATGGAAATTAATTTCAATATCACCAAGTGCAAGGTGTTGCATCTTGGTCGGGAAACCCTAAACACAGGTACACCCTGGGAGGGGAGGTGCTGGAGGCCCTATAGGGGAAAAAGACCTAGGGGTCATGGTGGATGCATGTATGAATAACTTGAGCAGTGCAGGAGAGTGAGGCAAGGCAAACAGGATGTTGGGATGCATCGAAGGGGATCACCTCTAGGAGCAAGGAAGTGATTCTGCCACTGTACAATGGACTGGTTAGACCACACCTTGAGTACTGTACAATACTGGAGACCACACTTGAAGAGGGACATACAGCTCCTGGAGAGGGTACAGAGGAGGCAACTAAGATGATATGAGGGCTAGGATTTGACGATGAGGACAGACTTGAGGAGCTCTGCCTGTTTTCATTGGAGGAGAGGAGAGACAGGGGGACATGATTGAGGTCTCAAGTACCTCAAGGGAATAAATAGGTAAACATTGAGAGGATCTTTAGACTAAAGCAGGGAGGTATCACCAGAGGGCATGGTTTGAAGTTGGAAGGTGGAAGGGTGAGGGGGAAGAGGAGGAGGTTTTCACTGAGAGGGTGGTGGACCCTTGGAATGCACTGCCTGGCGAGCTGGTTCAGAGATCACAGTGGAGGCTTCAAGAGAGGGTGGGACAGACACAGAAAGTGGATGTATGAGATGATGGCCTGTCCCGGGGGGTGGGGATGGATGATAGGGGTTTCTGGAGCACAAGGGATGGGAGGGCCTCGGCACCCAACTAATAATCTAAGGTTCGAGCAGACTCGATAGACCGTAAGGCATAATCTGCTGGCAAATAGTATGTTAGTATGTGATACAGTAGAAGAAATATCTTCATTACTAAAGGACTTAAATATTATTAATCAATGGACAATACAATGGGGCATGCAACTTAATATAAATAAATGCTGTGTACTACATATGGGGAAAAATAAACTTGATAATTATATATTAAATGGCAAGCATATTCAGAATAGATCAATTGAAAAATATTTAGGCATTTCAGTAGATGATAAATTAGAGTTTAAACAACAATGTACTAATGCATAGCTAAAGCAGATAAAATAATATTAGCAATGAAAAGAAACATCAAAAGTAGATCGAAAGACATATTGTTACCACTTTACCTATCATATGTTAGGCCTCATTTGGACTATGGAAGTCAACTATGGAGTCCAGATACAGTAGCAGCCACAGACACTGCCAGATATTTCCCGAACTTTCTGTGATATTTCCAGAAATATCTCCTGCTTTCTACATTACCACAGTAGGGGCAGCAGAGAGAAACTCTTCAGAAATTTCGCGAAATATCTGGAAATAGCTGGCAATGTCTCTGGCCACTACTGTACTAAGACCAAAATTAATAGAATGGAGAAAGTTCAACATCGATTCGCCAAAGTAATAAAAAATGTGAAAGAAAAAACGTATGAAGAATGACTCTATGCTCTAGGACTAAACAGTTTGGATGTACTCAGAAAGAGAGGAGACATGTTGTTTTATTTTGAGATAATGAATGACACTGCACTGATGACAGTATTAAATCTGGAATATAAACAAGACAGAATTGATGTAAGAAGACACCCCCTACAGGTGAAAACAAATAAGTATAAATCAAATAAGAAAAAAATATTTTTTTATAGTTAGGTCGTCTAACCTATGGAACCATTTACCTGAATTTGTGATTAAAAGTACTAATAAAGATAATTTCAAAAGAAATTTAGACAGTTATATTAACAATGGGGAAATATTAATTATTTTCTTATGTCATAAAGGAGCTAACCTTTGGGCCCAGGCCTCTTATAGCTCCTAATTTCGAAGTGAAAAGGTTCCCATCATAGCAGCATGACTGCAAAGTACACAGGAGAGGGGAAATCCACTTTGTGGGTTGCAGCAGCTGGCTGATTAACAGGGTCTAGAGGGTCTTCTAGAAGCCAGGTGCAAGTATGGAAGGGGTGCACCCTCCATCCCTATCAATGACACAGATTGCATGATGGGCACCAGTGACATCACCTATCACTTATCCTCCAAGTGGTGGTCTGATCGCGAGTGGGAATATATATATATATATATCTCTTAGAGGCCAAAAACTCCATTTAATGCATTAGTTAGTGTTGTTCCACAGCAACGAAAGCAAGGAAATTCAGTGTTAGGGTTGAAAGCCCCCCTTGGACCCCCAGCCCACCCCACCAACCGGCATCAGGGTACACGTTGGGGTCATCGGCCCTAACTCTCACCCTATCACATGTGTGAAGAAGCAGAGGTATAGGAGAATGGGATGAGAGTTAGGACCAACGACCCCAATGCATACCCCAATGCCAGTAGGTGGGGTTGGATGGGGGGACCAAGGGGGGCTTTCAACCCTAACACCAAATTTCCTCACTTTTGTTGCTTTGGAACAACCCTAACTAATGCATTAAATGGAGTTTTTTGCCTCTAATTTCCTCTTGTTTTTGAGAATGATGATGAGAAATAGTGAATGTAATGATGTGGCTGGAGAGTGGGGCCCTTTGGTCCCCCTGCTCCTGCCACATGATGTCTTGTGACATAGGAACAGGAACAGCAATGCAAACAGAAGTGCAAACAGTGGCACACATGGTAATGCAGACGTAAATGGTAAAGGAAACATTAATAGAAACGCAAGCGCAAAGTTACACAGAAGCAAACAATGACACAAACAGACATTGAAGCATGCATGGAAATGCAACTGGTAACATGAACAGTGATCGCAGCAGTATTTCAAATGGAAATGTTAAGTATCACAACAAAAAGAATGTGAAAGGGAATAGAAACAGAAACGTGAACACAAGTGCACACGTAAAAACAAACCGTAATGCGCACAGGCATGGTACCACAATTGTAATTGCAAATGGTAAAGTTAACATGAAGAATAACATCAAAGGAAAGAGAAATGGAATGGGAACAGAAGCACGCACAGAAACGCAAGCTGAAATGTGCACGGGCACAGTACCGCAATTGTAAAAGCAAATGGTAACGGTAACAGCAACAATAACAACAAAGGAAACAGAAGCACAAAAGGAAATGCAAGAGCATATGGAAACACATTCTGTAATGCGCATGGGCACAGTAATGCAATTGCAAATGCAGATGGTAACAGTAACAGCAAGGAAGATGCAAAATGAAAGAGAAACAGAAATGCAAACAAAAGGGCTGCCGGAAATGCAAATGGCAATGTGCATGCTGATGCAAACAGAAACAGTAGTGGAAATGCAAATGGTAACAGTAAAGAAAATGTAAGCGTGAATGACAACGCAAAGGGTAACGTACACAGTGGTGTACATGGGAACGGTTATGCAAACAGGGACATAAATGCAAGTGGAAACAGTAACTGTAACAGTAACGGAAGTGCATTCCCTGTTTTTGACAAACAGGTGCATACAGAAACACAGTGTGTACAAAGAATGTATGCATTGTAATGGGGATCGAAGCTTAAAATGAGCATTGGAAGTACTTAATTGCTAATATCTCAGCAACCGCATGACATAGAAAAAAATTTAAATTTCACAAAAATCTTGATTTTCCTGGCTAGGTTTTTGCTATAACATAACCCACTGGGCTATGCAGCTCACAACAAAAAATCTGTATGTCGCATCGTTTTTGAGATACAGTCCCAAAAAGCGCGGCGTACACCATCATGTTATTCTAGGGGAAAGAATGTCAACTTCAGAGTACCATAACTTTGTAGCCGTGCAATATCTTTTCACCAAACTACCAAAACACACGTGTGTGAGATGTTGGCCGCCTTCCTTCCAGATTTCAGCCCAAAAGACCAAATTGTTTATTTGCAGCAGGGTGGCAAAGTATTCCTGTCATTTTGGCCATAGCCTGAAAAGTAGTGTCATAATTTCCGACACTTTTCACAAACATTTGCAAAAGTGTCATGCTTGCGACACTACTTTGTGACGCTACTGTTTCAAGAAATTTGAAAAACATATTTCAGGGGTGTTTAACCCCAAAATAAAGACATGGCTAGCATCCTGAGGGTCCAACTAGGTAAACACAAAAATAATTGTGACCCTAGAGGGTTCCAAATTTAAAAGCCAAGCATTTTTCTGATCACCAACTGAAAACAAAATGGTGGATTTGCGACACTACTAGGGCCATATGCAACACTAAAAAGTGAATTTGCGAAAGTGTTGAACATTTTAACTTTTCCCATTGACTTATAATGGGAAGTTGTTTTTTGAATAAATTTTGAACCATTCAATATTTTTCACGAAGTCTTCAAAAGGCATATAGGGGACCCTGGCTGCACGTTCCCCAAAGTTTTCGGACCAGTTTTGTAAACCATGTGACCTGTAGGCACGAGCAAAGAATTCACCAAAAACTGTAAATGTGCACAAAGATCTCACTTAATAACTCCGCAGCTGTATATCCGACCACTATGAAAGTTGGCAGATCCCAAGATGTATTGTTCTTGATTGTGCGTTCAAAATTCCAGGCAAATCTGTTGAATGGTGGCTAAGTTATTATGGTGCAAAGTTTGACACTTTAACCTTAAAAGGACTACTCAATCCTAACTATGGTAGCATTACCATGCTACCATAATATATATATATGTTTCCTGATATCCTGTCTGGCACACCAGTGGAGAGGGTTAGTCTGTAAAAGGGAAGCTACCTTGAAGTGCTTATTTCTTTGATAACTGAACATTCAGATTCAGATTCTTGTGGATGTTGGTGACAAAGTTTTTTTCTTGACAATGCTACCACCAGTTAACTTACATTGCCATCTCATGTGGCCAAAAGTTCAACTGTTTACCTTGGTTTGATTGTTACATTTGCAGAATCGTGCTCTGAATACCAGACTGAAGAGTGTTGGGGAGAGACATGGGAGATGGAGACCTGGCTTGCGTGTAGAGGAAACAATATAGAGCGTGATGGCCTGATATTTTTCCTGGATATCTTATTTGTCAATCCTAATGGAGACCAAAAAATAAAACTTATATAATGTGAAGGAGTTACACAACCCAATAAAATAGGACAAGAATCCTCCAAGAAATAAACTATGAAAAAGCCTCAGTAGCATTCATCCAGGAGTAACATCTCTCACAGGTAGAACATCTTCAGCTGTGATGATCCTGGGTGGCAGAAGTCTATGCATTCTCTGAGGAGGAACAGCCACACATAAAAAACAGCACCCTACTCCGGGTGCTGCAAGCAGCGTCAGACAAAAAACGGGCACTTTCTCCATTTACGATGCCTTTACAGGGATAGGGAATGTGTATTTTTAAATCTTTATGCCCCTAATGATGAGAGGTGGCCATTTCTACAAAAGGTCATCATGGTCACCATGCAAATGGATGCTTATTTTCATATGAAAGGAGGATATTTTAACTGCACATTTTCTGATAAATTAGACGAGAGTGGGGAACCAGCAGGAAATGCTCCATCTAACAAGAGACTGTGCAGACAAATGGAGAAATTGAGCCCATGGGACATCTGGAGGCATGTACATCCCCTAGAATGAGATTAAATTTGTTATTCTGCTGGACATGGGTCATATTCCAAGATAGCTTATTTCTTAATGCCAGGAGAATGGTTACATGAAGTACACAATTTTTCTATAAAAAATATTACAGTCCAATAATACCTCAGTAATCTTAGAGATACAGATTACCCTCATAGTCAGACATTCAAGCTGGAGGCTGAATGTGGGTATTTAAATAATGATGAAGGGCAGGATTTTAAAGTCTTAGATCATCACAAGCCCTAGCACACCAACGATATGACGCATGGGGCTTGGGCAATCTAACAAAATATGCTATCCTGTGTGTCAATTGCCGCAAGTTAGACAGACTTTTTTTGGTCTAACTTGCGGCAATCCTAGGGCTATTTTTACAGATCTTGTGCCTGATATTTGGCGCAAGCTGTCGTATTTCATGGAACTGTCACAACTGTGCCTGAGATTGTAAAATCGAGTGCAGTTGCGGTGAAGGAATTTGTGCACTTCCAGAACCTAAGTGTTGTGGTGCAGGGCTGGATGCAAGTCCTGCACCATGCTTTGGAATTTCTGCACAACGATTTTAAGATCACAACTAAAAGATGCATTACTGAGTTTCTAGCACAGAATCAGCAGCCATGTACCATTGAGGCAATGTTGTGAGACAGCCCGAAGACTTATTTGTAAGAGAAATAATTGCCTCAACAAAAAAGAAAGACAGGATTCAGGCCAGGTTGGACTTGGAATCCAAAATCTTTGCCCTGAAAAAAAGAACGTCAAATTTCCCTGAATGAGAAAGAGAAAGATCAGCTAAGAAAAAAAAGGCTGGAGCTTATAAGCTTATTAGAAAAAACTAATTAAGGAGCTTCTACAGTATGCAGAGATTCTAAGAAAGAGGAACAGAGCAGAAAAAAATCCTGGCATGGTTCCTTGGCAAGCAGGCTAATAGGGCAGTGCTATAGCTGAGGAACCCTGACAGTCAGAGGGGTATCACAGGAAAATCATCAAACATTTTGGAGCAATTCACCAAATTATATAGAGAACTGCACAGAGCAGATACAGCACAAGGAATATATGCCTTCTTTACCAGCTTGCAGCTTCCCACCCTTTTTTTTTTTTACCAATTATTTTACCAGGTGAGACACACTAAGCTGAAAGTTTGTTTGCAGGTGTAACCTGGGAGCACGAGGAAGTTAAGTGACTTCTTCAGCGTCACACAGTATGCAAGTGGGGGATGTGGGATTCAAACCCAGGTCTCCAGATTTGCAACTCAGAGCCTTAAACCACTGCACCATACTGCCTTTTGGAGCAGAGATGGAGACCCTAGATACTCCTGTTATAGTAGATGAGATTTTACAAACAATTATAGCTCCCATCAGTTGATTGTTTATAGTTCTTTTCTTCTTTATTAGTTTTCAACTATTTTTACTACCTGAAGCACAAGGTATAGTCCTGAATAAACTGACTGTAAACATTCTTCTTTATAGAATTTGTGGCTGTATTCTCAAAGGCCAGGAAATGATGTATGGTGCTTGCATCAAACAGAAATGTTTCAAAGAACACCCTGCACCAGGCCATGTGTCATTCACGATTTTACAATGCTGCGTGCACTGAAATTGGGGCCGGCTATGCCAGACAGGCTTGTGTTGGCTTTGGCCACACAGGAGAATGTGCCTTTTTAGAGTCAGGGATTGCAATAGACAGCAGATACCCCATACCCTTACTTGAGATTCTGGGACTTGATGGGTCCAGTCAGAGTTGACCCTAATGACCCTGTGTGCTGATGCCATCTGTAGTGTCTGGGCAGCCAGAGAGATCTTGCAGCACATGATGACCTTCTGGTGGATAGCAGGGCATCCATAGTAAGAAGTGTGAAGAGTCCCACTCTAGCTGCTCACCTGACTTAACAAACACCCATGCCTCCAGGCTGCACAGCTTCCTCTGCCTGTACCATCCTGGAAAAATGGTGGAAAGGATGCAGCCATGCCCCCTCTCTAAGACATTCTCCTGCTGGGCACCACTGCACAATGAATTTCAGAGCAGTGAGCAGCAGGCCTGTCTAATGTCTACCACTACAGGACAGCAGCACACCACTCTTCAGCAGCAGTGGATGCAGGCACACTCAGGACAGCATGACAAGTAGGCATGTCCGATCAATCCATCTGTCTGATCCTGGGTAGGCCCATGACACCGGAAGTACAGTACCGCCTACAACTGTCACATAGGAATTGAAGCAATACCTGTAAATCTAGCAGCCTCAGTAATGGTTGTGCATGGGATAGCTCACCAGACCTATGTAGACATGACTGCAGTGGATGATCACTCAGGTGTGATTGCCATGCTACTATGCATATGACTAGATGCACTTACGAGGTAACCACTGGCAACTCCATAATGCCATGCAGCTTGGGGTAGCCTGGTGCTGTTACTATGGGTTCACACCCCACATACAGCCCATAGGAACAGAGGCTAGCAGGAAGTGTGAGTCATGTCAGAAGGATGTTCACCTGCCATCGGTGTGTTGTCCAGCTGACCAAGCAATACCATAACATCTTCAGGGCATGGAGGTTCCACTGATGCTGAATGCCGGTGACTATTTATTGACCGCACACATGGCTGCTTGGTTTGGACATGCATCACAGTGGAAGGTATGAGTACAGATGTTAAATGCCTGAGTTCTGATGTGTCATACAGCTACTGATAATGTAACAGGACATTACAGTGTGTGTGTGTTGTTGACACATCACATTCCCATTCACTACACTGGCACTGGTGCATAACATATTTGTTATCAAAGGCTATGACTGCAGTTTAGTGTGTGGGAGCAACTAGCCAGGCCCCCGCCTGAGCTATTTAAGTTAGCTTTCTGCAGCCTCATTTAGATTCATTCTTTCTTTGCATCTGGAGGCTCTGCTGGAGCTCTGTGTCCACCCCCTCCCAGTGTTTGTCTCCTGCTTCATTTTGTGCTTTTGGTATTTCTGCTCGCTTTGTGTGTCCTCTTACCTAGGTTAGTATTTTGCTCCTGCCTCCTGGCTGCTGTTTATTCTTTTCTGTCAGCTGTTTTGTGCTGCTCTCCTGTTTTCTGGTTCTGTTTCTTTTTGGACACTCCGAGTCTTCCTTGTACCTTGTATTTGCTCATTTAATTTGCTTTGTGCTCCTCTAACCTTTCGTGCTTGCTGTCTTTTTGTACCAAATGCAGTCTCCCTGTTTGCATATGCTGTTATTTGTACCATTTGCAGTATCCTGTTCATCTCAACTCATTAATTGTTTACACCTGTCTAGTAGCTTAGCAACCACCCCATTTGGGTTTAGGGGTTTCATTACTTACTCCAGCACTACTCTGCTTCCTAGTTGGATTCCTTGTGATATTGGATTTCCTACCAGTACTAATTGTTTTCCACTGTACCAGCATGCCTCCTTGCCATACTCAAGCCTACCAATTGCAGTTGCATTTCACCTCATGCTGTCCTGATGTATTCATGCTGTCTTCAGATTCTACCAGATGCACTTCACTTCAAGCAGTGTCACATACTCAGTTCAAATAGTTGTTCACCCACTCATACTATCTACCGCTGTTCTCAGTTCTACCAATTTCACTACCAATCCTGCACTCTCAGTCACAACACTGCCTCTCTACATATCATGGCTCTGCCCCCTAGAAGTCCACATCTTGAGGGTGAGTCCCTCACCAGAGGCAGGGTCCTTCTCTTCAACCACTAGGGTGAGAAGGTCCTACGCTATGGAAGAAATCTTTGTTCATTCAGACAGTATTGGTGGCACCTCTTAATGTAGCATTTAAGACTTCAGCTGCAAGTGGGTGAGGCCTGCAAATCCCAGGGGGCTCTTTTAGATGCTGACAGCCTCAGCAGTACCTTTGAAAGCTATTCTCCCTACAGCTGCCTACACTTCAGCTGGTCTCCATTCTATACCATCCCTTGTCCTTCCTGCTTCTCAAGGGTGCAGTCTGTTCAATCTAACTATTCTTGCCCCTTCCAAGGCTCTGCCTTACCCCTCCTGGTTTGTCTTATCCCTCTAGGCTTTGCTTGGAGGTCAGGTGAGTGCCTTTCAGCAACCGTTGCTCTCCTCCTCACCCCAGGTGGTGTGGGCCCCAGCCTGGTTCCCCTTGAACTGTGGATGGCTCTACTCACAGCACTCCCACAGCTTTCACATTAGAGGGATAAAGTGAGAGCCCTTCCTCTAAAAATCTACACTGAATTGGGCCTCTAAATTGCAGTATCAAACTGTATTTAATTAATCCCAAGCCTTGAGGGAAGGCGACCAAGGCCTTGGATCCCGAGATGTTTCCCACTCATTGTGTTTTTTTCCACTTCTTTGTGCTGAAGGTCATAAAGGTTAGGTAATCTCTCAAGTAGTGTATCTGTAATAGTACAATTTGAACCAGGTAGGTTTCCACTGTTGAGTTGGGGTTGGATTGTGGCCTCTTTCTTCTTTACCATTCCTTCTCTTCTTATGGAAGGCATGCCCCTTCTGCTAGCAATACCAAAAGTGTCAATCATTGCACAATCCCACTATGTCTGTTACATGCTATTACTGCTCTGTTAATCCATGCTCATCCAGTTTCTGCGTTCACTATTTGCTGTTAAACTTTTTTTGGGGGGGTCCTTCCTAAGGTACCTTTAGCCTAAAGGAATTATATTCCTGCTGCGCCTCTAGGGCTGGAATCCTCCTCAAGAGGATTCCTCTTCCTTCATGGTATCCAAACAGGGTGGTAGTTCCCCATGGGACAAAGAATGCAAAAGGCCAAAGTATGTATTTATCACAGTCAACAAAATAAGCATTCAAATGCTATCAGTCTTTTAATGAAGTTGCACACTGCTATACTCACCACTAATTGCATTCACACATTGAAATCAAAGACTATGACTGCAGTTCAATGGGTGGGAGCAACTAGCCATGCCTCTTGCTTTAGCAAGCTTCAGTAAGCTTCCTACAGTCTCATTCAGACACATTCTTTCTTTGCCACACTATCCTTCTCTCTTCCTTCAGTGGCACACCTCTCTCCCTGGGGGCTTCTTGCTAAGGTAACTTTAGCCCAAAGGAATTTTCTTCAAAGGGAAACTTCAAGGGGTGGAATCCTCCTCAAGAGAGTTCCTTTTCCTTCATGGTACCCTGACAAGTGGTGGTTCCCCATGGGACAGAAAGTGTGAAAGGCCAAAGTATCTGTTTATCACAGTCAACAACATAACCATTCAAATACTATCAGTCTACGAATGAAGTTGCACAAATATACACTCATCACTAAGGTGCATGCTCACATTGAACTGTATGTCAGCTTTCAGATTTCAGCATGTTCCATGCTGAAACCACATGGATGATATTCAGAACTGAACTGTGAAAGATCTGACCAATGATTGCTGCTTCTACCCCTCCGGCAACAATAGTTGCCAGTACTCACATTCTGTGCTGTAACCCTGACATACATAAGGATGATGCTGCAGTGCACAGGGCTGTCTATGACTATACCCAGCCAGGGATGCAACCCAGTGTTTGCAGTGTTGTGTATGTCATACCATCTTGTGAGTTTCTCCATATCCCCAGGATGCATGACATGCATATTGCCTCTATTTCACTTTCCTTGGTCCCATACTAGATGACTGTAGACTAGCATCTGTGTCCATGGTCCAGTGTACTAGGGTCAGATATTTTGTAGTTGTGCAGATCTGAGTTGCCTTCCACAATGCTTCTTGGCATTTACCTACAGTCTCTTGTGGATTGTCCTATGCCATACCCTGTACTGACTGATGTTTGCCTTTCTCACAGTACACTGCCCCTTACATTTGGAAGAGGTCATCCAGCTATCAAGGTGCTTTTTAGGACACAATACTGTTTTGTGCAGTTCTGTGTGATAAGGGCAACTTCAAAACAGCACTGACAACAATAGGGAGGGAAAAATTGCACCATAATTAAAGTGAACAGCACTGTAGTGTGTCACAAAGTCAGCAAACATCTATGCTTTGTTTTTATGCACCCTGTTTGAAGGGCATTTTGCCCTCTGCAACCCATAATAAAATTAAAAAACACTGGGGGGAGGATGAAATTCTATAACATGGGGAAAACTCAGGAGGGAGGGATACTGTGCAGGGGGACATAAGTCAGGGAGGGAGAACATTGGAGGGGGCAATCAAATCATATCCCACTGGGGGTGAAGTGGAATAAAGTTGTGAGGATGGGTGGAATGGTGGGAGTTAAACATCCCCCCAAAAGAACAACACTTCTCAGAGCCAGTATAGAACCTGGGTCTACCAGGCTCACAGGTGGTGACTGTATTCTCTGTGCTATGTCGCCAGTTTGGAAACAGCCTGACAAGCAACAAGCTACATAGTTCAATCACAAAATACCTCAATAGCTCCCTACTGAAACTAAAGTGCTGACTGTGAGTGACATGGGCTGTTAAAACACAGTAGCCCATTTCACAGTCCCTGTTCTGTTGCCCAAACTGACTCACTATAACTGACTCACTGAAATCACGGGATACCATTTTGTGCTGCAATATCACAGGTTGCTATTATGACCATGGGTAACTCCTGCCCATTAGGAGATTATATAAGCCATTACTTCCGCCATCACTAGCAATGCAGTTTCCATCTAACCTGTTCCTCTCATCATGTGTTGGATACAGTGGACCACTTGTGGCAGCTATGGGTACTTTGCCTCTAGGACCACTTTTCCAAGGTATGGAGCGGGGTCATTGGCACACTAAGCTTTGCTGCATGCTACCTAATGGACTCTGTAAGGGCCCTTTGAAAACTCAGATGAGTTTCAATGAAAAAATGGTAAACTGTGAAGTACCCCCCCACACACAAACTAACAAACCGCTTTATTTTTATTTTATTTAAAAGTTACAATACTACAGGATAGGTTCCATGAGAAGCAAGTCTCATTTGCTGAAAGTCCCAAGTCATAATTTTCAAGAAAATAATTATATATCTAATAACAAACATGCACAAATCAAGTAGTTAAACAATTTCAAACAGATTCCAATGCCTTGTTCCTTTGTGCCCACATGAAGGCTTAGCCCTTGCTTTTCACTTTTATGTTCACTGTGCACAAATGTAGTGAACATCTTGTCATGATATACAGGGTTTTGAGAAGTATGTCACTGTTGTCCAGTGCAGAGCAGTCTGCAATGGGTTCATCAGTGTCACACCAATCATTAACCAAGCTGGTCATGACAATGTTCTGGCTTGCTGGGAGGAAATTTCATGTAGTTCAAAGGACAGAGCCAGTCCAATCACATGGCAGCTTTTTCCTTTGAGCTACATAACACTGCCCAACAAGCACAGCTAATCTATCATGATCAGCCTGCTGTGGCCCTTTCCTCAATGTAATCCATAGTGCTGGCTACAACCTCTCACTCCACTGACTTTTATTGTGTGACACCAGGGAGCCCACCCCTGGTGCCATCAAACATAATGAAAACCCTCCCCTCTCACACATTATTGGGGCACCACCAAACATAAAGATAACTCTCCCTCAGCCTCTCCCATCACATTTTCTGGCATGGGTATGCACAGTCCCCTGTGCTGGCTGCTACCCCATCCTGTTAATTTTGATTATGCAACACCAGGGAGAGCACCCCTTGTGCTGACAAGCATAAAGCCAACACTGGGGTGCTCAATTCTCAGTGTCAGTAACATAAATAAATAAAACCATTCTTCATATTTTTTTATAAAATACACCCTGTAAAAAATTAAAACCATCCATCAATCTTTGTTGCCACTACCACTGTAACTGTCCCCCCACCCAACCTTCCCACTCAGTACTCACCACCCCACCCCATCAGCCTTTTCTTAACTATTGGGGGTTCAACAATGTAATCCTCCCTGAGCTGGAGACATGTCTTTACTCTTCAATGCTGGGCTGTGAACTGAGGAAATCAGGAAAGCATTTCAATGTATTTCAATAGGTTATGAACTTGTCATCATAACTTGGTCATTTTTGAACATTATTACCCCAAAATTTCAACATGGCTTTGTTTGGGACCCCATCTCATGAACAATGACAGTGAAATTATGCAGATCTATCCTGAAAGATAATTTCATGGCCACTGCGTGAAATCACCTTTTTGGCATGACTTGAAAAATGTCTCCACTATTGCTCATGAGGTAGGGTCATGAGAAGGCTATGCTGAAAATTAAGAGTGAAAATATTAGAAAACAACAAAGTTATTAGCCTACATTGAAAGCTATGAATGCATGCTCGTAAGTTTCAATTTTTTGACCACAAATTTTCAATGTTGCCATTTCTTCCCAGCACCTCATGAATGTGATAGATATCACTTTTCAAATCCTGGACAAAATGTGTTTTCATACTTCTGCCACAAAATCACCATTTGGGCATGATTTGAAAATGTTCTCCACCCTTGTTCATGAGATAGGGTCATAAGAAGTCTATGTGGGGTCATAAAAATACTATGTTGAAAAGTCTGGGTAAAAATATGAAGAAACAACGAAGTTACAAACCTATATTGGAAATTTTCAATGCACAGTCATAAGTGGTCATTTTCCTTTCATTTTTATTTTTTATACTGGAAGGCATGTGAGTATGTCTGCCATTTTCACAACTCAGTCAAGAACTGCAAAGCAAAGTAAAACAAATACAAAGAGGTAGACAACATAAGATGGTGGGGAATAATATACATTGCAAGGGGATGGAACAATCAAGGTGTACGCATTGTTACTACAGCAACTGTATAATACAAAGGAAGCTGGAAAGACAAGGAACCTAACTAAAGAGTGATGGAGGAGATCAATACATTCAGTACACATGGTTTAGCAAGCCACTTTAAAAACATTAGGAATAATGTTAGAGGGAAGATTGTGAACTGGTAGGTATTGTTAGGAGCAGGTACAGACAGATTTAGCCAGGAAGCGATGTTTCAGGTTGTGTTTGAACATCCCTAGGGATGGACATTGAATGAGCAAGTAGGAGGCTGGATTGGATCATGGGGGGGGGTTGCGGTCTGTTTCAAGACTGAATCAGGCCTCAAGAGTGTACCAGTTGAGGAGACCCAGTCATTTGAATGTACTGTGGTAGCAGGTGTAGGTTGTAGGATTGCCCTCAACAACTGTCCACTCGGGGATGAGAAGCAGTTCCTTCAGGAAGTGGCGGACTTCATGATCGACATGTCATTTGAGTCACCCAGGCTGATGGTCCTGGGTGACTTTAATGCCTGAGTTGATGATGAACCCTCTCAATTTGTTCAGTACTTCTTCCAGTTGATGGCATCCCTGGGCCTTACACACATTGTTTCTACTGCTACTCATAAACACGGTCATTCTCCTGACTTGGTCTTCTTCCTGGGCATCGAAGCCTCAGATCTGAGGGTGGAACCAGTCAGATGGTCCAATAATTACACCGTGCAGTTCAGTTTTTGCACCTCCCCTTCATAGGTCCACCCCCTTGGAGATGGTCAGGTACAGCCCTTTACTAGATATAAGCTCTGAAGGCCAGGCAGTGGTGCTTGACCTTCTTCCCTCGGCAAACAGTGACTCAGAGGCTCTAGTTGTGGCCTATAATATGGCCATTTCTATGGCCCTGGATGTCATTGCTCCTGTCCAAGTTTGTCCTTTCTCCCTTTGCCCTCTGTCTCCTTGGTTTGATGGGTCCTTGAGGGAGATGTGACAACTAGGACAATGGTTAGAGCATTGCTGGCAGAAATCAACCCTTGATGCCGATCACCATAGATTGATGGACATTATCGAGTCTATTAATCCACAATTACATGTAAGAAGGCAGAGTTCCTGTTCAGAGAGATTGCGGCCACTCAGAATTGACCGGCTCAGCTTTTGTGAACTGTGGACAGACTATGCAGCCCAGCCTCTCTACATGTCTGAAAAGCATTTTCACAAGTTGAGTGCGAGGAGCTTGCTCAATTCTTTACGACAGAGGTGGTTGACATCAGGGCGGCACTCCAATCGGCACACTCTATGGGTGTTGCTCTAGATCAGTGTTTGGGTACTATCCCTCAGTCTTCCTGGAGTACCTTCAGCCAGTCTGAGCTTGTGGATGTCATGCGGATTGTCCAGGGTATGCACCCTACCTGCTGTAGTTTGGATCCAGGACCAACTATCCTGATTTTGGGTTGTGGTGAGATCTTTGGCCTGTTCCTAGCACAGATAGTCTGGTGGTGCTCCTTGGAAACAGGTGAATTTCCTGGCTCCCTGAAGGAGGCGGTGTTGACTCCACTCCTGAAGAAAGCTTCTTAGGACCCAGACTGCCATGCAAACTACAGACCAATCTCGAACCTCCCCTTTGTGGGGAAGGTGATTGAGAAAGTAGTGGCCAGACAACTGGGGAACCATTTGACCATCCATGATGTCTATGAGCCTCTCCAGTCCAGTTTGTGAAAGAGACATAGTACCGAGATGGTGCTGGTTCAAGTGCTCAATGATCTCCTGATGGCTAGAGAGTTGAAGAACCACTCCATCTTGGTTCTCTTTGATCTCTCTTTAGTGTTTGACACTGTGGACCATGGGGTTCTGCTCAACCACTTGAGGTTCATCTATGGCCTGTCAGGTACGGTCCTCAGATGGTTTTCATCTTTCATCACCAGAAGAACTCAGAGGGTGGTGTCAGGGATTTATTCCTCTGACCCTGTTCCGTTAACATGTGGGGTTCCTCAGGGGTCAGTGCTGTCTCTCATGTTGTTCCTGGTGTACATGTTACCCCTTTGAGACATTGTAAGAAGGTATGGGCTAAGGTTTCGCTGCTATGCTGATGATACTCAGATCTACCTTTCTTTCACGCCTGACCAGGATGGAGCTCTCTCGGTATTTAATTGCCTCACTGAAATCCAGGAGTGGATGAGTTCGAGCTGGTTAATGTTGAACTCGGAAAAGACTGAGGTGTTGGCAGCAGACCCGAGTCACTGGATAGGGGGGTCAGTGGTGAGGCCACCATCTGGACTTCTTCTTGGAGGTTTGCCACTCCTGACCTCTGAACAGTTGCAAAACCTGGGGGTACTATTTGATGAGGGACTGATACTGCTTTTGCAGGTGTCGGCCATCATCAAATCCTCTTTCTACCATCTGAGGAATATCTCCAGAGTTAAACATCTTGTTCCATTTGGTAACCTTCCTATGTTGGTCCATGTCTTTGTGTCCTCGCACTTGGATTACTGCAACACCCTATACTTAGGGCTTCTGCGGATGGATATTTACCACTTGCCACTGGTGCAGAATGCAGTGGCCTGGTTATTGACAGGAACCCCTTGGTCCTGTCATATTTCATTGGTGCTGTGCTAGCTGCACTGGCTGCCAGTACAGTGGAAAATCACCTTCAAAGTCAGTCTTCTGACTTATAAATCCTACACGGACAGGGTCCAGTCTAACTGAAAGAGCTCCTGGTCCCTTACTGTCCTGGGTGATCACTCCACTCAACTGACAAGGGGTTGCTAGAGATTCCAAGGGTTTGTTTAAAATCTTCTGGGGCTCATTCATTTATACACATGGCCCCATCCTTTGGAATTCTCTACCCTATCAGTTACATGAGTGTGCAACTGTGGAGGATTTTAAGCAGGCCTTAAAAACCTTTTTTATGGATACAGGTGTTTGGGGAATAACTAGGATACTGTTTTATTTTCCCCATTTTATATTATTTATAATGTATGTCATTTTATGCTGCAGCTGTTTTACTTGTTTTGTGAGGCACCTTGATAATCTGAAAGGTGTCATATAAATAAAATGTATTTGATTTGATTTGATTTGATTTGATTTGATAAAGAGTTAAGTGCCCATATGGGCTAAGGAGTGCAGTCCATGGATAGTGTGGCAGAAAGGTACTATGAAGGAGTGGTGGTGGGTGGATCTAGTGGTACAAGCACGGGTGGGTTTCAGAAAGGTAGAAACAATGCAGTTAAGAAGAAGGTCAGAATTGTATGGGTAAATCTGACAACTAGTGATAATCAATTAGCAGCCTTATAAAGATTGCAGTAATGTGTACTTCTAGGGAGGGCTGTTACAAACCTGATAATGTTGTGGTAGGTGGATCTTAACTTACTTAGTGTCTTTTGGGATAGAAAGGAGGAGTAAATGATGGATCCATAATTGAGCAGGGGAAGAATGAAGTTATTTTTGATTAGGGATCTGGATTCAGGAATGAGTTGTTGTTTAACTCCATATAACATACCAAGCCTTTGGTGGATTTTTTTGATGAGCTGGGTAATGTGGAATTCATATGACAGGTGGCAGTCAAGGTGGATGCTGAGGTATTTAAATTCTGAGACCCTGTCAGTGATGTTGCTGTCACTATCAGTGAGAGTGAAATTGAAATTACATGATTTTCTAGTACCAGAAAAAAACATAGATTTAGTTTGTTGGGTGTTGAGGACCAATCGACTATAGGAGAATCAGGAGTATAACATAAGGAATAATCATGAGGATTGCAAAGGAGAGTTGTGGGGCAGTGGTCTTTACAGAATAGAGCAGTACCATCTGCACACAGAGGATTAGCTCTGTGTGCTATTTTCAACATTTTGACTCCAACTTTTCAACATAGCCATTTTTCATACCACCTCACAAATGTGACAGCTGTCATTTTTCAAATCCTGGTAAAACTGTGTTTTCCCACTTGTGGAATGAAATAAGCTTTTGGGCACAATTTGAATATTTTGTCCACCTTTCTTCATGAGGTGGGGTCATAAGAAGGCTATGTGGGGTAGCATAAGCAGACTATGTTGAAAATTTTGGGTAAAAATATTAAAAACAAAGTTAAGAGTGTACATTGAATTTTTTTAACACACACTCATAACTGGTAATTGTCAGTATTTTAATCCCAGATTTTTAACAGTTATTTTTCACACCACCTCATAAATGTCACATCTTGGCATTTCTCAAACCCTACACATAATATGTTTTCCAATTTGAGGTGTAAAGTTACGTTTCAACCATTGTTTTATAAATGGTACCTGTCATGCTCAGAAGGAGTGGTCATAGAAATACTATGTTGAAAATCTGGTGTAAAAATGTGAATAACCAACTAAGTTCAATGTGCCTGTGCAACTGGTTTTGTGCTTGTGTAGCACAAATAAACTTTGGCTGTTCACCTTTCTATCTGTGGGATATATGACCCTTCAGGGGTATGAAGGCAAGGAACCTTAGGGTAGGGTACCACCTCTTGAGGTGCCACAGGAGTGATTTCCTTGGCTAAAGGTACCTTAGGAAGAAGCCCCAAAAGAGTGCCAAGCAAAGCATACAAGATAGTGAACACATATCAGGGTCAATGACCTGTACAAAGGTTGGTTGCTAGTATGGGTTCAGCTGGTAGCATAGGTCAATGAAGACCTGCAGATAGGTCAGGTGGTAACATAGGTTCAGTTAGTAGTGTGGGTCAATGAACACCTGTACAGAGGTCAGTTGGTAATGGAGTTCAGCTGGTAGCATAGATCAGTTGTTCATATTGTTTGAGTAAAGTAGGCAGGAAATGAAAGGTGAATCATGACCCACTCAGAGGTCTGACTGTAAGGCGTGGAGGCTTAGCTTCCTAAGGGGAGAGAGAGAGAGAGAGAGAGAGAGAGAGAGAACAGCCAAATGGGGAGAAGGGACAAAAACAGGGCATCCACCCATCTTCATTCAACTGTAGAAACCTAACTAAGTGACCTAGAGTCTACAAGGACACCTATCTAGTATATTGACCCTCAGCACAGAGAAGAGGGAAAAAAACCCTTTGAGGAGAAAACCTCTGGGGATCCAAGGTTTAGGTCATCTTCCCTCCAGACTTTGGGACAGGTTTGGTTAGTGATGGCTCTGGTACTGCAATTCAGTAGACCAATCCAAGGGAATTGCAATTTTGGGGAACACTCTCACTCTGTCCCTCTAACAGGAACACCGTGGAGGGTTGTGAGCACACTCTGCAGCAAGAATCAACCAAGGCAGGAGGAGAATAATGACCGCTGAGGCACTCAGCCGGCCTACCAAGCTATGAGCAGACCAGGTAAACCAGAGGTGGCTATAGGGAGAATAGCATGGAAGAGTGCCTGTGGAACCCAACTAGGGCAACTGAAGGGGCTTCCCAGGAGATCTCCTTCCCTTCGCCGCTGAAGCCTTAAATGTTACATCAAGAGGTGTCATCAGTATGGTTGATGACTGAAGGTCCATCTGGAGCGAGGACCTTCCCATCTATGGGCCAGGTGAGAAAGACCCTGCCCCAAGCTTCACATGCTCAAGATGCAGACTTTGGGGTGCAGAGAGAGACCATCAGCAACAGGGCTAGCCCTGAGTCATGGAGTAATGGATATGGTCAGCATGTCTCCAAAATGTGGAAAACTGAGTTGTAATGAGCATGAGACTTGCATATGGTAAGGAGCATGGGGCCCATAATTGGGTCATAATGGATGATAGAGATATGGGTAGACCTGTATGTAGGTTAGATTGAGCACTGTGGACCCTCTTGAGGGTCTAGACTGGATGCGACCTGTATGTAGGTCAGGCTGAGCAATATGGCCCCTTTTGTGGGTCTAGGTAAGGCAAATAGCAGTTGTAAACCACAAGAATGCATCCTGACCAAGTCCATTAGAAAGCCAATTTGGGAGTGAATTGGATAGTATATTATGAATAAGAGAATGGCAAGGCTGGGCAAAGCCTGGGGCTGATGGTTGGACAGGAGGAGGCTGTGAAGCCAGTTAGGTAGGATGAGTGGTTTAAAGCAAGTAAACATTATATGCTGTCAGATTTGGAAGGGGATGTCAGTATTGAAAGGGGAGAGGTCTTGGAAGGAACAGACTTGTAAGCTGATTGAGTTAGTGCCATGACTGTTGGTATATGTGCCATACTGGTTGAGCAAGGGACAGGAAGGATGGGAGGAATGCAAGGGATAGAAAGGCTGGAATGACTGTGTAAATCAGTTGCATAACAGCAGGGAAAGGATGGTAGAAGGCTGGGTGGAGCCAGCTGCCCTAAGGTAGAGAGTTGCTTGGAATAGTTGGTTGCAGAATCCCACAAAGGTCAAGTGGTGCAGCAATACAAGGCCAGGTGAGCCAGTGACCAATAAAACATATAAGAAGTCGAAAGCTGCGCCTGCTGCCTGGACCCATAATGCCCGATGTAACTCCTTAGTCTCCCCACTGTAGAAAAAACAAAGAAGCCACAAATATGACACCACAACACCAAGCAGCTAATGAAATAAGTTAAATACATCCCAGCCATGAAAGCAGGGTTAGGTTATCAGCAGAAACAAACTGCTAAGGATTTGGTATGAGTAAGAGTAGGTAAAGCTGGGAGCAGCAATAAATGAACCTAAATAACAAAAACATAGAAGTGAGGAGTAATGCAGTAGGGCTGCAAAAGTAATTGTGTTGTGTTTGTATCCATGGCACTCCAGACATTACATCTTCAGGTTTCAACCCAACTGATAGGCTAGTGATGCACATGTGACCCAGATCAAATTTCACAGTAACCTTGGTCCCAGGAGTCCCCCTTCCCCAGTTCAACTCTTGCATCTGAGAAGGCTACAAGTACACCAGGAGTCCCCTTTGTAACTAGAGTCTAATTATCTGAAGGTAGGCCTAATTCTTTGAAACCACAGTAAGATAAGTTTAGCTTATTCAATACTAAGTTCCTCCCTGCTGATAGGATTTGAGCTATTAAACAGCTTGCTCATCCTGTTTTTCTCTCTCTCTGTATTAATTGGTTAAAGGATGAGCTGTTTGTGAGTTAATTGGCCTCTGTCTCTGTTAGGCCTTAATTACCTCCTTTGTTTGCTTGTTTGCTCAAGAAATATACAGCTGCTGTCTGTTTAAGGCAGTATGGCCTTGCATTATATGTCCTTTCTTCTAGACTTCTTGAAGTTTCCAGCAGGGAGAAAGTTTAATTTATAAATTAATTCTTGGTGGTAAACTTAGACAACCTGAATTGTTTCCAGAGTGAGTCAGAAAGAGTGACTAGTACACAGACAATAAGCAATATTTTAATATGAATAGTATTCGTATAAATGAATAAAATGCTCAGACAGTCTGGGTATATGCGCTTGCAGCATTTGAACTGTGCGCATCTCTCACTTGTGGCATCTCGCTGAACACAGATCCCCCCTCCCAAGTGGGGACTGCACGACAAGCAAAATGCTTGCATCTGCATGAGTTGTATTTGTTGTGTGGGAGGAGGCCTCAGGAAGTGTGTGACTTCTCCTCCTTGGATTGCAGACACCTGTTGTTTGTGGATCTCCCCTATCAAGCGGAGACCACATGGCACCACATCCCAAGCTGGTCACGCTACTCCCTATTTAGTGGGTGGCGTAGACACATTTGAAACAATACTCAATTCTGGTTTAGGCCCCCAGTGCAGCGACTGCTCCGGGTATGCAGTGAGGCAGGACTCACCTCCTTTTCCTATGACCAGCCAGTTCAGGTCCCTTCCAGTAGTGGTGTACTGGTAGATGGGTACCCCACACTACCACCATGCTCCCTTCCTCAAGTGAGGGTTGGTACTGTTTAACAAATCATGCTGCGCCTTCGGTCCGCACCTCATTTCACAATGTCTGTTTTCACTCGCATGGCTGACCACCAGCAGCAGCAGCCGCCATTTTAGATTGGAGCACATTCCAGACATATTGGACCAAAATGTCATCCATCCACCATTTTGTGTCATGCGTTGCTGTCCGCACATGCATGACCATTTTGTCTCAGCCATTTTATTGACTAACCTAAGTGGCTTCAGCCCTACTACCTCCTTCCTGGCTCATCACATGATTTTCGCTCAGGGTTTTTAGCTTTGCCTACAATAAGATTTCTTTCCAGAACTTAACTGATGAGGCGTCACTGCCTTTTCATGTAGAAATGGGAACCTCTTGAGCATTTCCAGGGGCTATATTGCATTTGCCTGCTCAAGCAAGCATTCTGTACCTGACCATATTGTGATAAGTTTTTTTCTGCTAAGTGGTCATCTTAATGTTACCCACTACTGAGCAGGCTCTGTCCCGCCTGGGACCCATATTTAAAAAGTTATCCTTCTCTCATCTTTTCAGTTATTGAAGGCCAAGAAATGCTAACTGTTGCAACCTTTCCCTGCTGTTACTTTTTGGGAAGTTTAGCAGATCTGTTAATCTGTTTTTTGCTGTAATTGGATTATTGCTAGATGGCTTAATTAATTAATTGAGCTTCTTTAACCTCATTGGTTTCTGCCTCAGCCTGCTAGGCCCTTGTGAACCTCTAGCCCTCTTCTCTCAGTGGAGTTCGTCACCCTTGGGTGTTTGCCAATCATTTACTGTTTATTGTACTGTTTACTTACTGCGCCTGCTAATCAGTAGTACATTGGTAGAGAGTTTGTCTCTTAACCAGAAGATGAAGGGTTCCCATCCTGATCAGGCATCTTTCCTTAGCTCTGATTAGCTGAAAGAGAAAGTTGATCTACCCTTTATAGCTTCCAAATCAGTCAGAGACGACTGCTGTTTGTTAAAATGTTAATTTTGTGCTAATGGATAAACTGCTGTTCTTATTATGCTCTGCTCCATGAGAGTTGCTGTTTCACATATGCTGGCTATAGATTTAAAATTACCCGCTCCCCTTGGATCCTCTCATTTGCTGTACATGGCTCTTCCCTCCAAAGCAAGGAGCTGCACGGCACCACAAGCTGAAAGACACTCTTTCAGAAGACTGGGGAGAGATGCACGGCTAGGGAATGTTCATTTTTGTGGCTCCTCCTCCCGCAGTTCACATGCATTTTGTTTGAGTCAGCCCTCCCCTCACAAACGGAGACCACATGGCACAGCACCTTTTCACTTCAGCTCACACTACCCCTACTCAGCAGGTAGTGCAGGTCACACCTCACACTAGGCATTCACCTTACAGGGTTGGGCCCCTACTCTAGTGGCCGCTCCCGCTTGACACTCAAGGTGTTTTTTCTTGCCTTTTTCCAGCCCCATTCTCTCAGGCCCCTTTACGCAGTGGCCTGGGGGGGGGTTCGGGGGCACTGTCCATTTCAGCTATGGAAGAAGCAATGTCACAACCAATCCTGAGGGTCACGGGTCCCTCCCTTAGCGACTCATGACCAGACTTTTCAGGCCATGTTGTTTTTTTCACAGAGACGTTGGTATTCTCCCCTTGATGGGGAGGGGAAAAGCAAGAGGCAACCTAGATTCTCTGGTATTCCTTGGGCCACACCTTCGCCGCTTGGATGGCTGCTATTTGGGAATTCTTTACCCTTAGCCTCCATTTTGAGACATGAGTTGTACCATGCGTAAGTGGCTTTTATGGCAGCCATATTTGTCATTCTTTTCTAAAGAACTATGCAGAGCTCTACAAGAGGCTCAGCCATTGCAATCCCCAGCACTATTAGACTTGAGGAACTTTTTCCTTGGCGAACACATGGGGGAATTGTATATTATATATATTTTTCATCCTGGAACATTGCTAATTCCTGGTTGAGAACACTGTTCGCCATACAGTAATAGCACACTCTGCTCTTTGGGAAATGTATATTTTGTCTACTACTGAGCAGTCCCTTTCTGTTCCCTGGGCTCAGTATTAATTCTGCTCTTCTCTCATTTTTTCAGATGGTAAAGACTAAAAAATGCACATCCTGCTCTGTCACTCTGTTGCCCCACAATGCTGGGCCTCAATGCCCCGCTTGCTTGCATGATGAGGAAGACTCATCAAGGGAGCAATCCCCTACAGCTGAGTCAGACAACCAGGGGCCTAGCACCTCAGGGTGGATGAACCCGGGGGCACTTCTTATCCAGATTCAACAGGCCACAGTGGTCATGATGGAGAGCCAACAAAATGTTCTGCTCAGGGTTACAGAGAAGCTGGAATTCCTGACAAAGGAAAGACCAGCTACACCATCTGGTCCTACACAGCACCTAATCCCCCCACATCCTCAGCCAGACAACCCTGATAAAAGCACCTTGGATCCAGCAGGTGACAATGAATCTGGCAAGGCACTGGATGATGAGGATGGTCTAGAGTCTGAAGAGGAGGAGATGGACATTGTGCAAGCTGCACCTTCCTTAACCTCAAAACTCTGTTCATTTGATCTGGTACCAGGCTTAATGAAAGCAATAAAGCCCACAATGGGGTTCAATATAGACACCAAAGCCAGAATTTGACCGGTGACCAGTGATTTCTACACTTCCACGTACTGGGTCAACACTTCTAGTATCATGCCCTACCCTTTGGCCTGGCATCAGCAACAAGGGTGTTCACAAGGTGTCCATTGTCCTGGCAGCCCATCTCCAGGAGCAGGGAGTGGCCATTCTCTCTTCCTTAGATGACTGACTGATATACTCATGCAGCAGCACACATTCACAGAGTGACACAGAGCTAGCTCTGAGGATCCTGTCTCAACATGGTTGTGTGGTCAATCAGGCCAAGAAATTCACTTTAACCATCACAGTGAATAAAGCATCTCAGAACAGAGCTCAACACAGCCAAAGGAAGGGAAAGACCATCCTGCAAATGGACAGAGTCGGCCATTACCCTGGTCCACACTCCACAGGCCACCCCCCCATCTGATGATGGGGCAAGTAGCATAAGTCTTCAGATGCATGGCATCATGCACTGACTTGGTGCCCTGGACCAGATGGAACATGTGCCCACTACAAAACTGCTTTTTTGCAGCAGGACTCACCATCAAAAGACAATCTGAACAAGACTGTCCACCTGGTGGAGGCAGTCAGGAAGTCATTGAGGTGGTGGATACAGCGCCGGCACCTCTTGAGGGGCTACCCACTACAGCTGACATACGAGGTGACAGTGGAGCTGGATGTCAGTCTAACTGGTTGGAAGGGGGTTGCATGAATGACTCCACAACCCAGGGGTGGTGGACAAGTTCAGAATCAAAACTGTCCATCAACATCTTAGAGATGAGGATGGTGTGTCATGCCCTCTGGGTGTTCCAGGATGACATAGTCGGTTGGTCCGTTGTGGTGAGGACCAACAACAAGGTCACAGTGGCCTACATAACCAAACAAGGTGGCAAGTGAAGCAAGGCCATGTTCAGGAAAGCAACAAAAGTGCTGTTCTTGGCCCAGTCCAACCTCACCTACATCCATACCACCCACCTAGCAGGTAAGTTGAATGTCAAGGTGGACTGGCTGAGCAGGCAGAAAGGGCACCCCGGGGGAGTGGCAGCTGCACCTGGACTTCTTCAGGATGATACAGAGAATGTGGGGCCCCATCCTGATAGACATGATGGCAGACAAATCAAATGCCCAGGTCAATACTTACTTCTCTAGATAAAAGGAGAAGCAGGCCTGGAACCAGGACCATGCTTATGTCTTCCCACCAATTCCCTTCATACCGTAAGTTCTAGTAAAGATCAGACTTTGGCAGAGACTGATCATCCTCATAGTGCCATACTGGCCTCAGAGGACCTGGCTTGCCTCAGCAGTAGCCATGACCCTGGAAAGGTGGACCCTCCCATATTAGTGGGACATGCTCTTCCAGGTCTGATGACCCACCTGGCCACCAACACATTCAAACTATCGGACTGGCTCCTGAGAGGCAGAGATTGTTGACTGCAAGTTACCATTACTCTATCATTTCTAACATCCTGCAATCCAGGAAGCCTTCCACCATGTCAACCTATGATAGACAGTGGAACAATTTTGCAACTTGGTGTGAACAGACACAGATCAACCCAATGAAGACTGACATGTCCATGATACTACTGTACTTACAACTGGGCTTGAATAAAGGGTTACCCCCATTCTCACTACCAAGCAGCTGTCTGTCTCAGGAGCAGCCATGGAACAAATTGGTCTGACCCTGCCCAGGGCCCATCCAGATGCCATTCAATTCCTTAAGGCAGCAGAAGCCATTCGGCCTCACAAACAGACAACAGTGGCCCCCTGGGACCAGACACTGGTGCTAGACTCCCTAGGGGCCTCCCCTTTTGTGCCCATGCATGAAGCCCAGCTCTATGGGTCAGGGCTAAAGACCTGTTTCCTTGTGGCCATCTGTTCTACTCACAGAATTAGTGAATTGGGAGCCCTCTGTCTGTACAGAACCCTACACCATTCTCACCCAAGAAGGAGTGTGCCTGAAAATGGTATCAGCCTTTCAACCAAAGTCATGTCCAGGTCTCACAGTGAGCAACTATTGAACTGCTGATTCTTTATGGACAGCCACAGCAAGGGGGGTTTCCATTCCACCACACCTAGGCATGGGTTACGTACTGGCACAGTACATTGCCAGAACACAACCAATCCATAAGTCCAAGGGAATCTTTATCATAGCCCAAGGTCTCAAGCAAGGAATGGCAGCCTCCAAAAACAACGTTACCAGATGGCTGAAAAGGACAATCCAGGAGGCATTCAAATCAAAAGGCCTGACTTCACTAGAGGGAATAAAGGCCCATTCAACAAGGGCAGTGGCCACCTCTTGGGCTAAAAGAGTTTCTGTATCCACAGAGCATATTTGCAGAGTGGCAACTTGGACTTCCATTCACACCTTTGCAAAACATTACAGACTTTAGACCTTGTACAGACAAAGAACTGATTTTGCCAGTAACATTTTTTGGCTGCAGCATGTCCCAACAGTTTACGTCCTGATCTCCCTGTCCCGCCCTGAAGGAAAGGTGGTATTGCTACTTATAGTAACCCATGACGTAATGTCTGGAGTGCCATGGCTACAAACACAACACAATGGGTGTTTACTCACCTGATAAAAGTGATTGTGTTAGTTTGTATCAATGGCACTCCATGGCCCTCCCTTCAGGATGATCGCGGTAAAAAATAAAGCACGCTGCGTGATTAGGACCGCAAGGTCTCTGAAATATTTGATCATGCAATAACAATAATGCATTAAGACTGTTGTTTTTGGGCATATAAGGATGTTGAATGCCATCGGTTACGATAGGTGACTGAGTTTTAGAATTGTATTAAGAGATTAAAAAACAGAGTGATGATGTCTTCTATTACATTGTCTATCATTTTCCCTATATGTGGTTGAAAGTGAGGCTTGTTTGGCCAAAGTTGTATATCAGCTATGGAAGAAGTTGAACTGAGGAAGAGGGACTGCTGGGACCAAGGTTACTATGAAATTTGACCTGGGTCATGTGCATCACTAGCCTATCAGGTGGGTTAAAACCCCATGATATAATGTCCGGAGTGCCACGGATACAAACTAACACACTCACCTTTACCAGGTGAGTAAACCCATTGAGCAGCATCCAGCAGCAATTAACTATAGATTGTAGGAGTGGCAATCTGAAGGAACACAGAAACTGTACAGAGAGGAAATGCACTGAAAACAACAGCAATATTTGCTTGGTATAAGTTCAGGAAGGAATTCCATGGACTAAGTTGTTTAGGTTAAAGTGAAGAAGTAAAACAGGGAAGTTGTTAACTAGGCAGCAAAGCCATGAACAGATGTTATCAATTAAGGGGAATTAAGGCAGTAGATTACAGTGTGAGCTGAAACAGACAACGACAATTGCAGGGACTGAGGCTTGTTAGGCAGAAAGCAGGGTGAGCTAAAACATACAGTGAACAATGCAGTAAACAGAGGGCTGCAATAGTAGGTGAGAAATGGAGCCTGGGGGTGCAGGCACAAGGTAGCATATGGCATGGAAACACAGATTATAACCTGAAGCATAAGTAGCAATGTATAGATAGGCACTAGAAAACTAGAAAGCCCAAAAGAGACCAACAAGGCAAACACAATGACAGGAGCAGGAAGGGAACCAGCACACAGAAGCACAGAGTAATACAAACCAAAAGCAGAAAAACAGGAGTCCAACACAAACCAAGCAGAGTCCAAACATGCACGGGGGCAAAGCTTTAATAGGCCCTAGGAGAGAAGGCAGACTGACAGAGCCTCCAGCTGCAAGGAAAAATGCTTGTGTGTGGAGTGAGGATAGCAGCTCTTAAATAGGCAAAAAAAAGGGGGGGGGTTGAGGCCAGTTGCACCACTCCCTTGAACTACAGGCTATAGCCTTCTGATTATGAATAAATATTGAACTGTTATAACATTTACTCATAACTTAATTTTGCAGATTTTGGCCCCTAGTGTTCATCATATCCCTTGTGTTACCCCACCTCCTGAACATGACAGTTGTCAGTTTTTAAATCCCCTCTGAAACTTGTTTCCACAGTTGCACAGCAAAATCACCTTTCAGATGAGATTTTAAAAATTCCACCTGTCTTGATCATAACATCAGCTCATAAGAAGACTGTTGGTTATTTGAGGTCAAAATGTGGGGGCTCACTTAAAATTAGATAATGCCTCTCACCTGCCCTATCCTGGGTGATTACTATCTAACGATGTGTAAAGCAGGACGTCACTGTAAATAAGGCACTGCATCTCATCTGCTCTTTCACTGGTAATAGACAAACAAGTCCCAGTACAACATCATTACCACTGGAGAACATTCTGGATTAACAAATGCTTGTTAAAGTTTGATCACTGTATCTTAACTAAGCAGGCCACAAACCCAGCCTACTCCTATCAACATTGCTCAGGCTTTCACATTTCAAAAAATCTGCTGACACCCTGCAAGCCACAAAGGAAATGATAAGGAAGTAACACTGCTTTCTGCACATACTGCATTTTAAAGGCACAGTCTTCCCTAGCAGGAAATTAATGTGATTGTAAAAAATGACAGGCCAGGCCCTACCAGTTATGAATCTGGTAGAGCCATTGCCATAATTTCCCTCCCTCCCCTTCTGGCACAAATGGGGATGGTGATGACTGAGATGAGGGTGGGAAAGTTCATTTTTATTTTCTTAACATGACTTTTTTTAGGGTTTTCATGTTTTTGGGTTTTGAAGTTTTTGAACAGCACACCACAAAGTTCGAGCCATTTTTTTTTTGGGGGGGGGGGTATTTATTTATTTCAAAGGTTTCACCAGGAGAGACATACTGAGCCATAAACAACTTATTTCCATAAGCGTCCTGGGGGAGAGGGGAGAGGGAGAAATACATATCCACACAGTATAAAAAATACTTACAGAGAATGTACACTCATATTAGGCACACATTTATACAATATATCATAAATTAAACATTGAGTAATATACATTGAAAGTAGATGAGCATATATATAGTAATTATTTACAGAAAATGCAGCATCAGCAGTAAGTAACATTTGCCTACAAGAATAGGGGATGAACCAGGTTAGTGCAAGTGGCTAAGGGTAGTCTAGCAAAGAGCAAAGAGTAGAAGGGGGGGATTAAGGAAGGAGGTCCAGAATTAGGGTAGGTAGAGGAGGTAGAGGAATGGGGGAGGGAGGAGTGGGAGTTGGAGCTCTGTAGCATGAGAGGCAGGGGAGAGAAGAGAAGAGAAGAGAAGAGAAGAGAAGGAAGGTCGAGAACAAGGAAGAGGAAGGTATAGGGGCCATAACAGGGTGGGAGTCAGTGGCAGTTACAGGAGGGGGTGAAGTACTGTAATTATGTATAAGACTAGAGAAGGAGTGGAAGGAGGTAGCAGAATGAATAGGGCCAGGGAAGGAGTTCCAGAGTTTGGGAAGGCAGAAAGAGAAAGAAGCTTGCCTAGCCAAGGTCCACCTGAATGAGAGAGTTAGAAAGTGGGGGTTAGAGCTACAGAGAGAGTAGGAGGGGTTTAAAGGGGAGGAGAGCGGAGACATAAGGTAGGATGGGAGGGTGCCCAGCCAGTACTTAGCAATAAGGGAGGAGCAATGAACAAGCTGTCTGGCTTCAAGGTAGGGAAAGGAGAGAGAGAGAGAGGTGTAGAGGTGGCAGTGGTGGGTCATGGGGGCAATCCAGGGCAAACCTACAGAAGGAGTGGAAGAGTGGATCCAGTATGGCTAGGGTAGACTTGGAAGCACTAGCACAGATAGTGTCACCATAGTCAAAGAGGTGAAGAATCATTCTCTGCACAATGGCTCTGCAGCCTGGCAGAGGGATGAACCCTCAGTTTCAGATATAGGAGAGAGATGAGGAGACATTTTTTCATGGAGAGGGTGGTAGCTAAATGTAACACTCTACCTGAGGAGGTGGTCTCTTGTAAGATGGTGGGCAGTTTTAAAAGGGGATGGGACAGCATGAGATGGGGGGTGACTATGAGGGGGAGGGGAAGGGGTAGCTGCAATGTGTGGGGGATAGTTACACAATCAAGCAGACTCTTTTGGCAGATTCATAAGTTTGTATTTTCATAGTACAATTAGTATCCTGTAGTATATGGTTAGGGCTTGTGTATGGAAATAAGTGTCTACACAAAAGTTGTTATGCACATTCTAAAAGTTGTTCTGCATATCTAAAAGGTGTTGTGCACATTCTATCATCCAGTGAACCTGTTTTCCTGCTGGGCCTGGCACCTGCCTGCCACCCCACTTTCATTTTCGAACGGGGCTCACTGCTGGAGCTGACCCCTATGAGACAGCCCACTTTCAATTTCACTGATCTCTCTCTCTCTTTCTCTCTCAACTACCATTCACTGCTTCATGCCACAGAACCATATACTATAATAAACTTTTATCAATGATGAACATTTGTTGCTTGTTAAATAATTGTTTGTGTTTTAAATGTTTTGACCCCAACTTTTGAAGAGACTTGTTTGAGGATTTGACTTATAGGACATGACATGTACCATTTATAATATATTGGCCAAAATGTCATTTCTCACCAGAAGTGGAAAACACATTTTGTGCAAGATTTTAAAAATGACAGATCCAACATTCGGGTACCTGCACTCAGGAAGGAGGGATGACCTGAAGAACAGGTTCCTAACCCAAGGAAACGAACACAGGTCAACGTTAACAGTGCAGCACCAACCTCATAGAAAGGCAACTTGACCACAGTCTCTTAGTAAATTTAAAGCTTTTTTTTTGTTTTAACATACAATCATGGATGAGTTCAATATTCACCAAGTATTTGCAAACCCCAGCACTTCAGCTTCTGCCTTCCTTAGGGGGTGTGTCCCTAAGTCATTGCATCTTACATTCTTATGGGCTTCAGCTTCTGACATCACTAATTTTAAAATTGTCATAGAAACAAACTAGTAATTTATACACTCAATAAATAATAAAATGTTCATCAAAAAAGTTAATAAAATTCATTTTCAAAAACAAAAGCAAAATTAGAGTAGACAATCCTCTAAATTAAATCTCCAGCAGTTTAAGATCACTTAACTTCCCTGTGCTCCCAGGTTGCACCTGTGAAAAAGCTTTCAGCTTAGTGTGTCTCACCTGGTTAAACAATTGGAAAAAAAACAGATTAAGCAGTTCTTTTAGCCATTTATAGTCTACATTGTCTGTACTCCTTTAAACTTTTATTTGTATGTGCTCACCTGAAACAAGATTGTATCTAGAGATCCAGCATGTAATGCTTCTTACCAGGTCCCAATTTTGTCATATAGAGTACTAGTGGAGAGGAGCAAATGAAAAAATAGAAGTACAGGAAAAGGTGGATTTGCTGAATATTAGAAATTCAGTCTTCATTTGTGGTCATGTCTTTGTAGAATAGGGTGAGGTCACACAGAGAGAACCTTACAAAAAGGAAGCAAACATTACATTAGTATACATTTCTTAATAACAGAATATCAGTTATCCAGTTTTAAATCAATTTTATCAAATGCAACATTCTAGTGTCTCTTAAATAAGAGCAAAGTTGTCTCATGGTATTTTGTAGTAATAAATCCAGAAATTCACATAGAGCAGCAGTAAGTCACCACACTCCAGACATCATAGGCCTGTTAAGATACAATGGGAGACACTGGGGATACCATCAAGAAGTTTTGTTGCATTGAGTGGCAGGATCGCCTTAAATGGATTACTATAGATGTGGAGGCTTATATACTTCTATTCAACGTGACATTGAAATTAGAGGAACTGAAGTTTTTTTTGTTTGTTTTTTTGAGAGAAGAGAAAAATATAGATGAATCAACCAGAGAATTCCTGAACATGGTTTAAAATTTGTGCTTGAGCATAACTTCTTTGAGTTTAATGGTGATTATTTTTAGACAGAAAAGTGGAACAGCAATGAGGGTCTCTATGGCCCACATCTACGTGAATTTATTTATAGGGTTATGGGAGCAAGAAGTGCTTTTCGATCATGCAGTTAATCACTTTTTAGGAAACATAAAAATGTGGGTCTGCTTTATAGATGATTGCCTTTGTGTCTGGAGTGGCACACTGGAGAGGGCCAATGATTTTATAAAATGGTTGAAGTGTAACACATGAAATCTTAAATTTGCATTTAGAATTGATGAAAGAGAGAGAGATTTTTTTAGATGTTACATTCATGGGGAATCTGACAACTAAGAAAATAACAACTAAGGAATTCAGAAAAGAAACAGTGACTAATGCATTGTAGCATAAAAAGAGCTCCCATCCAGAAAAACTAAAAAAGTCAATTCCCTTTAGTCAATTAATCAGGATCAGAAGGAACTGCTCTGAGGACATAATTTCCATGCAGCAGGCAAGCGAGCTATTAGAGAGGTTTAAGGAAAGGGGCTACTCGAAGGTTACATTACAAGAAGCACTAAAACATGTTAAACATACTGTATTTCACAAGAAGATTTGTTGAAATCAGAAACTAGTAGTAAGTCAAGTAAATCTAAGGACATGGGAGAGGCAATAACATTTTCTACTGAGACCAAGTTGGGTAGGAAACATAGTTTTGGGGGACTGGGAAATTTTAAAGAGTGAGAACACTTTAAACGAATTAGAGGGGGATACACTGAGAATAACTTTTAGGAGATCCACAACTCTCAAAGAAAAACTGGTACATAGCCAATTTAAAAAGAATAAATGGGAAAATAGCACATGGCTACCAGTAAGACTTGCAGGGGTACACAAATGTTGGAAATGTAGTGTTTGCCAGTGCATGCAGCCAGGTAAGGAATTGGTTTCACATAGCAATAACAAGAAATTTGAAATCAGGGAATTCATCAGCTGTTCTGCAACTTTTGTTGTTTATATCTTATGATGTGAATGTAACCTGCAGTATATAGAAAAAACTGTTAGAATGCTAAAAGAACAAATTCAAGAGCATGTTCGCTCAATACTAAATAGAAGAACTGATACACTGTTTGACAGACATTTTTTCCAAGTACAGAAATCTGACAAAAAAAAAAAACTTGAAGTTTATGGGGCTAGAATGTGTACAACAACCCCAAAGAGGGAGAAATAGACAGAACCTTAATATATGAAAGAGAGTTATTGGATTTCCTCTTTGGGTACTGTAAAACCAAAAGGCATGAATGTTGCCTGGGACTTAAAGCCATGCTTAAGGTCCAGGAATAAGAGACTCTGGGCCAGATATTCAAAACTTTGCACTGGGCAAAAAATGTTTGTGCAGGTTTAGCGCGGGATTACCGCAGGTCTGCTATATTCAAAAGGCCAAATAGCGCGGGCAAACTGCACTAGCACCGGGCAAAATTATAATGTATGCAAGGGGCAAACTCACATGAATACAGGTGCAATGCTATATTCAGTGACTAGTGCCGCGTTAAGTGGTTTTGCACGACTTAGCGTGACACTTAGCGTGGTGCACATTACCACCCAGGAAAAGCTTGTCTTAACCCTGGGCAATCAGCTTTGTGCGACACTATGGCTTTGCGCGGTGTTTGCGTGGGTTTAGCATGGGTTTTGCGTGACCCTAACAAATAAATAATACATAGACAAAGCCAAACATAGAGGAAGCATGCTTTAACTGATGGCATCACAATGATGCCATCATCTGCCACAGTCCCAGCCATGCCAGACAGGAAGTGGTGACCCTGCCGCCAGTGGACAGCATGGCAGTGTGGCCTTACAGCACACACCTGCGGACCACACTTCTGTGGACACCAACAGATGCCAGCACACACATGCAGAACTGTGGGCATGGAGGATGTTGAGGGGAGCATGTATGGGTGTCGAGGCTGTGCCACAGACCAGGTGTGACCACAAGGCTGGGACACATCATGCAGTGCACATGGGCCAGTATTGGGAATACCCCAACACCAGTGTGCCTTTCAGATGATATATGCCCCCCAGCCACATACCACACAGCTGTACAACTGCCATAGCACACAAAGCCAGAAATGTACATGTCACTGTGAGCATCCCATGCCACAAGTGCAGCATCTGTGGGTCACACAACAGCGTAACAGTAATGTCCACTGTCAGTAGACACCTGCAGGTTGGGCCTCTCACTGTGTATAGTGCAGTCATCATCACTGCCCTACACACCATAGGCACTGCTGTGTCCACACACTACTGGCCCCTTTGCTACTGTAGTTTCTGCTGTGCACTGTAGCATGACCTACAATGTGACAGTTGCATGTAGCACCACCTCCATCTGTGCCTATGCTGTGTTGTCCCAGTACAGCTGCAGGCAGCAGCGCATGTGGAAGTAGTGTTCAAAACTGTATAATATTCCCCAAGCTGTTTGCGAAGCGCTAACACATTTGCATGGGTTTAGTGCAGGGCTAAACAGTTAGCCCGGTGCAAACTGCATGCAAATCAGGGCATAATGAGATGCTAATCTGGATGTTTGCCCACAGACTACCTAAGTAGGCTTATTTGCATGTCACTTTTGAATATGGCAAAGTGTAGCGCCGGACAAACGTGCTTGCACCGGGCTAATGGTTTAGCCCTGCGCTTAAACTCATGCAAGCGTGTTAGCACTGCGCTAACAGTTCGGGAATATTTTACAGTTTTGCAGACTGTACCTTCACATACGCTGCTGCCTGCAGCTGTACTGGGTCCACGCATTTGCTGGCACACACATTGGCCACATAGTTCATCTCTACCTACCTTCACATCGCTGTGCACTGTGTTGCTGTTGTGGTTTGCACGTCCTGGTTGCCATATTCAGAGCTGTCTTATTCCAGGCTGCATTTGCCCTGCACTCCCAGCCCAGTTTGCCCAGCCTCATTCCCATGCTATATTCAGAAGCTGTTTGCCCAGGGCTATTCCTTTTGAATATGGCTTGTTTTGTGCTCCGAGCTAAGTTTGCCTGCTGGGCAGTGATAATTTAGCCCAGCGGCAACGTTTTGAATATCTGGCCCTCTAAGTACTATACTAATTTTGAAAAATGTAAAATCCTAAAATATTAAAAAGAAAACCTCCTCCTCACCCCCAAAAAACACCCCCCCAACCTAAAAGGTTGCATCTGGTAAAACTGATTTAAAACTGGATGACTGATATTATGTTGTTATTAAGAAATGTATACTAATGTAACGTTTGCTTCCTTTTTGTAAGGTTCCCTCTGTATGACCTCATCCTATTTTCTGGAGACATGGCCACAAATGAACACTGAATTTCTAATATTCAGCAATCTCCACCATTTCCTGCACTTCTATCTTTCAATTTGCTCCTCTCCACTAGCACTCAGTATGATGAAATTGGGACCTGGTAAGAAGCTTTAAAAACTGGATCTCTAAAGACAATCTTATTTCAGGTGATCATGTATATGTAAAAGTTTAAAGGAGCCCAGACAATATAGAGTATAAATGGCTGAAAGTTCTACTTAATCTTAAACTGCTGGAGATTTACTTTAGAGGACTGGCTACTCAAATTTTGCTTTTGTTTTGGAAAATGAATTTCATTAACTTTTTTGACAAACATTTTCTTATTTAATGTGTGTATAAATTATTAGTTTGTTTCTATGAAAGTGTTAAAATTAGTGATGTCAGAAGCTGAAGCCTATAAGAATGTAAGGTGCAATGACCAGAGACACATCCCTAAGAAAGGAGGAAGCTGAAGCATTGAGGTTTGCAAATACTTGGTGAATATTTTTTTATTACCAATTCCCAACCCCAATACTAGAGGTTCTGGTCCCCCGCTCCGCTCACCACCCACCATACCCACGATTACCCCCCTTGGAGGGGCTGCTGAGTGGGTACCCCCTGTTCAAGGATCATTGTCTCTGAGCCCTGGTTTGCTCCCCTGAGTGGGGCCACTGGAACAGAACTCCTCCAGTGGGCATTGTTTGCAGCAGGAGAGGTGGGGCCTTCATTAATGGACCGGGTCTCCTTTTTTTCTGAAGATCTCCTGGTGACAGGGATGTGCAATGACACCAGCATCCATCCTGCCCCCCTAACATGTGACACCAGCTGTGACAGTACTGCTGAACACTTCTCCCTCCCCCTATAGAAGGAAAGCAATCCCTAGGACACTCAATCCTTCCCCCCCGGCTGGCCCTCTGACTCCCTAGTCTGTCGCCGAACCTGGGAAGTTGGCGCTGCATGTGGGCAGGTTTCCACTGTGCTGGTGGGCCAGCTGTATTCAATGAATATTGAACTTGTCCATGATTGTATGTAAAAATAAAAAAAAATGTGAATATACTAAGAGATTGTGGTTGCCTTTCTATGAGGTTGGTGCTGCGCTGTTAACTTTGGACCTATGTTTTAAAAATGACACATGTCATGTTTATGAGGTGAGGTGCAAAAATTGTTATGTTGAAAGTTTGGCATCAAAATATTGAAAATGACCATTACAAGCCTGCGTTAATGAATTTCGACATAGGCTCATAACTTTGATGTTTTTTTTTTTTTTACATTTTTGCCCCAAATTTTCAACATAACTTTCTTATGACCCCTCCTTAAGTACAAAAGCAGAGAACATTTTCAACTCATGCCTGAAATTTGATTTTGCACAACGACTATGAAATCACCTTTCAGGATGTGAAAACACATTTTGGCCAGAATTAGAAAAATAACAGCTGTCACATTCGTGAGATGAGGTGAAGCAATGGCTATGTTGTAAATTTGGGGTAAAAATATTGAAAATGACCAAAGTTATGAGACTGCATTTGCAAACTTCAATGTAGGCTCATACCTTTGTTGGTTTTTTTTAATATTTTTATGCTAAATTTCCAGCACAGCCTTCTTATGACACCACCTCATGAACAGTAGTGGAGAAAATGTTCAGCTCCTGCCCAAAAGGTGATTTTGCACAGCAACTGCAAAGTCACCTTTCAGGATGCTAACAGACAGTTTTGCCAGGATTTGAAAAATCACAGCTGTCACATTCAAGAGGTGCTGTGAAGAAATGGTTATGTTGAAAATTTTGGGGCAAACAAATTGAAAATTACCAAAGTTACAAGCCTGCATTGTCAAACTTCAACATAGGCTCAAAACTTTGTTGTTTTTTAACATTTGTATGCTAAATTTTCAAAATCACCATCTTATGACCCCACCTCATGAACAATGGTGGTGAAAATTTTCAACTTCTGCCCGAAAGATGATTTTGTGCAGAGAATGCAAAATCACCATTCAGGTCGAGAAAACACATTTTGGCCAGGATGTGAAAAATGACAGCTGTCACATTCATGAGATGCTGTGAAGAAATGGCTATGTTGAAAGTTTGGTGTCAAAATGTTTAAAATTACCAAAGTTATGAGCCTGCATTTGTATATTCCAACACAGGCTCATAACTTTATTATTTTTTGACATATTTGCCCCAAATTTTCAGCATAGTCTCTTCTTGTGACCCCACCTCCTGACCAATAGTAGAGAACATGTTCAACTCCTGCCTGAAAGGTTATTTCATGCAGCAACAGCGAAATCACCTTTCTGGATGCAAAAAAAAAAAAAAAATTTTGGCCAGGATTTGAAAAATAACAGCTGTCACATTCATGTGATGCTGTGAAGAAATAGTTATGTTGAAAATTTGGGGCAAAATATTGAAAATTACCAAAGTTACGAGCCTGCATTTGTAAATTCCAACATAGGCTCATAACTTTATTATTTTTTGACATATTTGCCCCAAATTTTCAACATAGTCTCTTCTTGTGACCCCACCTCACGGCCAATAGTAGAGAAAATGTTCAACTCCTGCCTAAAAGGTTATTTCATGCAGTGACAGTGAAATCACCTTTCGGGATGCAAAAAAAACATTTTGGCCAGGATTTTAAAAATGACAGCTACCACATTCATGCACTGCTGTGAAGAAATGGTTATGTTGAAAATTTGAGGGCAAAATATTGAAAACTACCAAAGTTATGAGCCTACATTTGCAAACTTCAACATAGGTTCATAACATTGTTGTTTTTTTTTCAGTTGCTTTATTTGTCTCCACCACTAACCAACCCCCTTCTACTTGTCCCACCAGCCCTATCACCTTGGCATCCACTGGTACTTACCTCTGGTGTTGAGGTGCTAGATGGCCAGGTGCGGTGCCTGCGGGGGACCAGCATCATCCGGCTGGTCAGTGGAATTTTTGGCTCCTTTTCTCCCCTCCCCGAGTGTGAAGCCATGGCATGCAATCATGCCAAAGACAAGCTGCGCACGCTTCCACACACAGCACACCTGGCATTTGCTCAATCTCTGCCTCCCTGTCTGGGAGCTGGTGTGCCGGCCTCCAGCCACTGTTGGGGGCCAGGCATGCACTGGTCTCCTATCCCACCTTTCCCTAGGAGAGGAGAGCTGTCCTCCAGATGCTTGATCCTCTCCCTCCCTGACCAACCCCCGGCGACCCACTCACAAAGTGAACATGGGTCACCTGCATGGCAGGAGGTAAGGCAGCAATGTCTCAGCCCTCCATGCCAGTAGGCCAGCCTCTTTTGTTGTTTTTTTAACACTTGTACACCAAATGTTCAACATAACCTTCTTATACCCCACCTCATGAACAACAGTGGAGAAAATGTTCAGCTCCTGCCCGAATGGTGTTTTTGCACAGTGACCACAAAATCACACTTCTGGACAAATTTACCTAATGTCACTTGTTTTGTTCATGAGGTGGTGTCTCAAAAAATGTATGTTGAAAATTCAGGGCAAAAATATTGAAGAATGGTCAAGTTATGCTACTAAGTTCAAAACCCCATTGAAAGTGGTGGCGGGTGGGTTGCTGAGTGAGAGTTTCAAGTGGGGGTAATAATCTCATAACAGACATCAATGGATGGTTTTCTTTTCTTACAGATTTACAAAAATTAAAAATACAAAAAAAAAGATGAGGGATGGTTTTCTCTTTTACAAGTAGTGACACTGGGTGATTGGGCACCCCCAGTGTCACTGTTATATTTGGCAGCACTGGGGGTGAGCTTCCTGGTGCTACATTACTAAAAGCGGCAGGGTGAGGAGTGGCAGCTGGCACAGGAAATTGGGCACACCCATGCCCTTATAAGAACGTGGGTTGGGCTTGGGGGGAGTTATGGCGGGAGCTGCAACAGACATAGATAAATGAATTTCTTTTTAGAGGTTTAATATAAAAAAAGAAAGAAAGGACAAGGGAAAAACACTGGGGGACAGCGAACCCCCTAGTGTCACTGTCTAGCATCTCTTGCATTGTCCATGAGGTGGTGTTCCAAAAAAGGTATGTTGAAAATTTGGGGCAAAAATATTGAAAAAAACTTAAATTTATGCTACTAAGTTCAAACCCCCATTGGAATGCATTAAACCACATACCTGATTTCCTCAGTTCATGGTCCAGTGTTGAAGAGTGAAGATGTGTCTGCCATCCATAGAGGATTATGGCATTGGACCCCTGGTGGGGAAGTAAGGGCTTGGGGTGTGTGTGTGTGTGGGGTGGCGGATGCTGAGTAGGAGGGCTGGGTGGGGGTAGTAACAGTGCAAGAGACATTGCCTGAGTCACGTGATGCATCTGAGCTGATGAGATGCACTTCTCGGCTCTGGTCCTCGACCCAATCCAACCATTAAAAGGCTCTACTCTCTAAGAATTTTTTACAGATTTTTCGGTGACCGAATCCTCAATAAAGTGCCCCATTTTGGATTCTCGGCTCCCCAATCGGCTAATTTATCTGAATATGCTGCTTCAGAATAGAGGCTGTGTTGTGGCCTGCAGGCCTGATGCATTCCCTGCAACCTACACCTGAAAATGCTAAGGCTGCTAAAAAAATCAAAAGTGCAAGCAGCTGCTTCAATTAAAACTAGCCAAGTGCCAACTCTCCTTTCGGAAAATAAATTTCTACAAGAGCTCTTCCCCATAAAGGAGTATCTCTCAAGCATAATGATCCCACTGAAAGCTCTCCAAAAAAAGCTCATAGACCCTTGTCTGCAGAGTAGGTGACACAGAGGCCAGAATCGGCTCCCTAGAGGACTGGAAAGTTCACCAGGATCCCGAAGTGGTGACCCTTCGTCACAAAGTTTCCACCCTAGAAGAGAAGATTGAAGACCTGGAGGGGTGAAGCAGATGCAACAATTTACTGCTGATTGGGGTCACAGATGGCTCAGAGGGTCAGAACCCCATTCTATTAATGCAAAAATGCTGTGAGAAGGTAGCGGGTCCCTCTCCCAAAGGCCCGGGTTGCATTACAGAGTGGGCCCACAGGGCCATAAGGCCTACCCCTCCACCTAATTCACCACCTTGCCCATTGATTTTCAAATTACTGAACTTTGTTGACAAGGCTCACATATTAGCAAAGTTGAAGGACGCCAAGGAGCTACTATGAGAGGGCCACAAATTAAGGATGACACAAGACTTACCCTGGTCTGTGTGTTTAAAGAGAGCAGAATACAATTCATACACCTCTAAATAAATGGTTGTGGGGATCCATTTTAGAATGCTATATCTGGCCAGACTGCGGGTGAAATATCAAGGGTCCATGAAAATCTTTGAAGTCGAGAGCCAGGCTAAATTACAGCTTCCTAAACTGTTACCGGACCTTTTCCGGACACCCAAATGAACTTTTTAAGGTTTAGTTTCATGACTTTACCCATGCTGGGGACACTTGGGAAGTAGTGTATGGTTGTTGCTTTCAGGAGAAATAAATATGCTACCTCGAATCTGATAGATCTGTGGAGTAGGGGGACTTCTAACTTCTTTTTCTTTTAGTGGAGGGGCTTACAGTTGGCTGGACTTTTGGGACTACTAAGCCAAGACTCATTGAGAGTAATGACCTTCCTGATTGGATGGGACTTTTCCAAATCAGTGTAGCAAATGGATGGGGCTGGAGTATTTGTAATGCCTTGCATACCCCCTGGGTTGTGATGGTGGGTTAGTGCATGAAGGCAGGGTAATCGACTGCAGAGTATGGACAGACCGAAGTGAGAGGGCCACAGAGAAAGCTGCCTGCTTCTCAGGATTCACTGCCTCTTCTCTGGATGGCTGAAGGTAGGTCTGTGGCTTAGTAACATCTTGGGGCAGGGATGGAAGTTTGGCCATACAGCGGGGCTTCCTCCACCCAGCTCACTACCAATGACTCACAGGGCATCTCCCTTAACTATTCAAGGTGGATGGTCTTTATACATCTGATGCCTCCAGAATGGACCTCCTTTGGATGCAAGCACTTAGTGGACCTAAAGGTCCATCAGGGGTCGGGTATGGAAATGACCCCCTGGACCGTAAGCCCCAATGGAAGGTTGGGGGAGCTGCCTGGTTGTGCTCCTCTTGACGGATTAGTCATGCTGTGGCCTTACTATGCATGGAGTGGGGTGTAGGTGGTTGGTTCCTTTTACTTCCTTCCTCCTATGTGCTATGCACGCTAATGAGCCATTTTAGTTAAGGTGAGCTATTGGGCTAGGGAGCACTTTGCTGATGAGGGTGGATGTGTAATGACCTTCATTGCTGTGGTAGCTTTGAGCCCTAAGATTACTCTTTTCTGTGATGGGGAACAACTATGATATCCCACCCCAACCTAACCATCATTCGGTTAAGTGCATCTGGGGATTTATACTTAGTGGAGACAGTCCACATGGTGACCTGAGGGGAAGGGGTTATTAGTGCTGGGCCTGAGGGTCCACACTGGCTACATGTGGAAAGGGGCCATGGATTCTGTTTCTGCCACCTGAGAGGAGGGGGGCGAGTGAGTAAGATAACTGATATAAGGTGTTTTTCTACTTTTTTATGGCCCCTTCAGGTTCTCTGTACGATGTAAGTCTCATGTTTTTTTTTCTGTTCTGGGAGCAATACTTTCAGTTAGTGACTATGACGATATAAAATGTTCTTTTCTGTATAAATTGCCTGACATTTACTGTGGGACTCTGGGTCATTTGTTCTTTTGTTGCAACTCTTTTGAGCTTATTAATAAAGAAGACATTTAACACTGAATGGATTGGGTGGGGAAGGGGTGGGGCCCGTGATAGATGTACTACTCCATCACAAGCCTGGGAATGTTGGTGTTTCAGCCAATAGGGCCAAGGGTTGTGAATTTCTGTATATGGAGCTAGAGTTAATATTTTGTTGTTTCCTTAGAAGTTGCTTAAATGGGGAGGTGAGGAGGTAGGTGGAAGGGAGGTGGGCTTGGGTGGAGGGATTTTGGGGGAAGGGCAGGTGGAGATCTGGAGCAGGCTCTTTCTCTGTATAGAGGCGGATAGTGGTTCGATCGACAGTGGTAATGAGTACTATCTATGGGTACCTCATTTAAATTTATCTCCTGGAATGTGAAGGGGGTGAACAATAAACATGAACAGTATATGAGTCTTCTACACCTTAAAAGATTTTACCTGGAAGTGGTCTTCTTACAGGAAACCCACCTCAAGCAAGAGGATATCCAATTTTTTTTGCAGGGAGTGGGTCGGACAAATGTACAGTGTGGGAAGGAGTAACAGAAAAGGTGGCATAGGAATATTAATATGTAGGGTGGTCCCCTTCCAACTGCTTAAGGAATATGGTGACCCAGAAGGCAGCTTTCTGTTACTCCAGGGGCATCTGTGCTTAACTGAGCTCCTTTTAGTAGGGATTTATGGTCCAAACTCTGACTGTCCCACATTTTTCTCTAATCTCCTTTCCCAATTAATATCTTTCTCTCATCTTCCAATCATCCTTGGTGGAGACTGGAACCTAGTTTTCCACCCAGACTTTGACAGGTCAGTAGTCTGCCGTAAGGGTCTTTCACCACGTAACGAGGTTTGAGGGAACTCATGGACTCAATGGGACTGAGTGACCCCTGGATTATTTTACACCTTAGTGATAGACAATTTACTCCCCCCCCCACACAAATCATATTCTCGAATTAATTTTTTGATCACTCACTTTAACCTCTCAGGCCTTCTTTCATGTTATATTATTCCCACTGTGACCTCTGATCATGCTCCAGTTTATAAGGACCACTCTTTGAGAGGACTGGAGGATCAGGATAGGGCCTGGAGACTGGTCTTCCCTCCTGAACATTAACTGTTTTGTTAAGGCCCTTAAAGATTACATACAAACCTTCTTTAAGGAAAATGAGGGAACTGTTTCCCATCTTGATGATTTACGGGGAGCAGCAAAATGTGCTGTGAGAGGAGAGTGTATCCGCCTGGCATCTAAGACCAGACGGAAGAGAGCTGATCAGACGAGACAACTGTTATCTCAGAATCGAGAGCTGGAGCACCGTCTCTCTGACACAGCTGATCTAGACATCTGGAATCGACTGCATGCTCTTAAGGCTCAGTATTTTGGGCTTTTAGCAGACCAAGCCAATCTAACTCTCCAGAGGGTTATATTTCACTACCTGGAATCAGGTGAGAGGGAAGGGGGGCTCCTGGCCGCCCTAAGGCTTAAACAGGCTTGGAAACCCAACAAATGATATCTAGTCTTCAGCCTTCACCAGGAGGAGCAATCCTCACTCACCCTTGAGAAATAGCAGATGCCTTTCAGCAGTTCTATAAAACCCTCTACTGTCTAGAAGTAGAGCAAGGGCCTGATTTAGATCTTATTGAAGAATACCTAGACTCCGTCTCACTTCCCACTTTCCCTGGGTCTCAACAGGAATTTTTACAGATCCCTATTTCCCTTGGTGAAGCATGGCAGGTAATAGAACAACTCCCGAAGCAGACGTCCCCTGCCCAGATGGGTTCAACAATACTTTCTATGCCACCTTCATAGACACTTTGGCTCCCTTTCTAGTAAGGTTATTTAATTACTGATGCGTATCCAATTTCTCAGACTGTTCATTCACCCGAGCCTGGATCACTGTTATTCCCTATCCTTGGAAATCACACCTATTTTTTGGAAACTACTGACCTATCTCCCTCCTGAATTCTGACTTAAAAATTCTCGTCAAGGTTTTGACCAATCATCTCTTAGAGACTTGACAGGGTCTCATTATCCCGACTAAGGTTGGTTTCATGGTGGGCTGATTGTCCTTGGACAACATACATAAAGTTCTTCACCTTATTTCGGTGGCGGGAGAGAGGTGAATCCCAGTGGTCGTAGTTTCTTTTGAAGCAGAAAAAGCTTTTGATCATGTTCCTTGGTCCTTTTTGTTTGCCACACAATGGAGATTCAGTTTCCCTGCTCAATTCTGCCACTGGCTTAAGGTTATTTATCACCACCCAATGGCCAAGATATGTTGCAATGGAGTGTTTTCCTCTCCTTTCCCTTTACTGCTTGGTACCAGGCAAGGATGCCCACTATCTCCTTTCCTTTTCAATTTATATCTGGAACCCCTTATCCGATCCCTTCATAATAGCCCAGAAACTCAGGGACTACAGGTAGGCAAAGACAGGTATATGTTGTCTGCCTATGCAGACAACTAACTACTGCATCTGGAGGACCCTAGGACCTCTATACTAGCTGTTGTGGATTTTATTGATAGATTTTCTTGAGTGGTAGGTTATAAATTAAATCTAGATAAATCAAAGGCAATGCATCTCAACATACATGTACAGAGACAGTGGATTGAGGAATTAGGTCTTTCCTGGGAACCTAAGGTGCTCACATACTTGGGGATTGAGATTTCCTGCTCCATATGCTTCAGTGCAGGCCCAAATTGGGTGCTGCCTCCAGCATGAATACTATCTCTGCTGCCTCCCGAAGCCTTGCCTGGTTGGTCAGCTCTAACTAAGCCTCCACCTGTGCTGCTCAGCTGGTTTGCCTGGAAGAAAGCTCCTCTACCCTGCAAAGTGCAGGTCCAAATTGGGTGCTGCCTCCAGCACGATAACCATCTCTGCTGCCTCTCAAAGCCTTGCCTGGTTGGTTGGCTGTAACTAAGCCTCCACCTGTGCTGCTCAGCTAGTCTGCCTGGAAGAAAGCTCCTCTACCCTGCAAAGTGCAGACCCAAATTGGGTGCTGCCTCCAGCATGAATACTATCTCTGCTGACTCCTGAAGCCTTGCCCAGTTGGTTGGCTCTAACTAAGCTTCCACCTGCGCTGCTCAGCTGGTCTGCCTGGAAGAAAGCTCCTCTACCCTGCAAAGTGCCGACAGGACTCAGCCATCAGGTTCAATTTTTGGTGCATTCCACAGCCACATCCTGATTGGACACTGCCCTCTGTTGCTGCATCTCAAGTGGCTTTTCCCCCTGGCTAATTCTTGCTGATGCCACAATTGCTGCTTATGCTTAAAATTACTGTTTTCTGTTTTTTTTTTTTGGGTGGCTAGTTTTTCATTATCAGGTTATAACGATCTGTCACTAGAGGGATCTTGTTCTTTCATTTAAAAAAGTCTACTCTCTTGAAGTCACAGTTGCTTCAATTGCTATACATGTTCCTTGTACTGCCTCCCTACTAAATCCGGTTTGCTGAAATTTTCGCCCAGGATTATTTCAGCCTACTGTACAGATTCAAATTAGGAAATTCTGTTTTGGGGAAATGGTTATATTGTACTGCTTCTGATTTGAAAATGTGGGGATTTTTGTCTTGGGGAAATGTTTTACTGTTTAAAGTTGATTGAACTCCTGGAAGTTTCCCTCCCCACCCCCCACCCTAGTTAAATACGCTCTAGCTCTGCCCCTCTTCCTTAAACTCCACCCTCGATTACCCTCTGGTCCCTTCTATTGGCCTACAACACTTGCTTGCCTTTTCTCCTCCTTTCTGTTCTGTCTTGCTCCAGCCTACGCTGCTCTCTCTCCCCAGCTGCTCACATACCCCATCCTTGCCATTTCTGCTCACTCTCAGCTCTCTTTTCACTACCTCTCCCTTCCTGTTTCTTTTTTCTTTTCTTTCGCCCTACACCAGCTATGAGTTCCCTCCCCAATCTACTCCTTCCCCTTCTCTCCCTTCTTGTCCTTCCTCCCTTGTTCTCTCTCCCAGACCCCTGCCACCCCCACACCGTACCCACTATCTACTTAATCAATACCAGCAGCAGCTTGGGAACGCTTCACTTCTCGACCAGTCCTCCCCATGGGCCTCCACGTGGAAATATCTGGCTGCTTCTTAACACCACTAAGATTGGTTTTAATGCCAGCCTATCCCTATTGTACCACATTGCATATCATTGGGGCTGTCATATGGACTCTACCTACTGCCCATACGCTGAAAAGAAACACAAATTATCACTGCTGGACCTGCGCATCTGTTCAATGAAGCTCCTCCTACTTCTACTGATCTTGGGCAACGTCCATCCGAACCCTGGCCTGGGCTGTTCAAGCCTTCTGAAAAAGGCAGGGGCTCTCACCATCGCAACCATTAACATCTGCAGCCTGTTACCAATGCTTGAAGCACTTCAAGCCTTCATCAGCCAACATAACCCTGACATCCTTGCTGTAGTTGAAACATGGCTGACACCAAAAGTTCCTGATCTGGCAATTACCTTTCAGGGCTACAATGTTTTCAGACTGGACTGTGTCTCTAAAAGGGGAGAGGGATGTGCCATCTACATTAAGGATAATCTCCTGGGGCACCTTGTTCCAACCCCCGTCTCTGCCTCCTTGGCCCAGCTTCTAGCCATTAAAATTCTTCTAGGTCCCAATCAAAAAGCCCTCACCATTGTCTCTGTATATATTCCACCTAGAGATCAAGATCTTGGCATCAAAGAAATTTTTAACTTTGTCAGCTCCCAATCTCCTGGCTCTGAACACATTCTGCTTGGTGATTTCAATATAAACTGGCTCGCATCTGATATTTTCACTCATAAGGATGCCCTTGCAGCTGCCAACCTCTCACAATTGGTCACCACACCAATTCGGATAAATTACAAAACTGGCACCAGTACCCTGCTGGACTGGGTTCTTACCAGTCACCCTACCAGGATCTCTCGTACTTCCGTTCTCCCAGACTCTCTCAGTGACCACTACCCGGTTATATGTGAATGGTCTAATACATTTCTAAAGCCACCCCTTATAATCATTACCAGCAGAGTCCTCCCCCATGGTTAACTTACCCATCTCAAACAGTACCTATCCTGCAAGACTGGCTGCCCATCTACAAAGTGACAGATGTTAACCTAGCCCTTGGCTACTTCATCACCATCTTCAATAAGGCCTGTGACCTCTTCACTCCTTTAAAAATGGAAAAAAAAAAGGCCTCTGTAACCCTTGGATAACTGCGGAGCTCCTTTCCCAGCTGAAATCTAGGGACCACCTGTGGGCAGTGGCTAAAGCCACAGGCAAACAATCTGACATTCAAAAATACAAACATGTCCATAATGCATGCACAAAATCCATTTGTCTCACGTAAAGCTCATATTATAAGGACGTCCTCACCAACACCTCGGGAAATGGTAGTGCTTTCTGGGACAATATCAAGGACATTACTGGGAAACAATCAAAGTCCCCTCCGGCCATGTTAATTGTTGAAGGATCCACTACCCTTGATCCCATGGTCATTGCAAATATCTTTAACACGGCTTTTACTGACCTCAGTACTGTTCTACCACCTGATTTCTTCACAGTCAGTCACACCCCCTCTAACACACCCTGCACTCTGGCAAACCAAGCTCATTTTTACTTCAGGGAGATTAAGATGAATGAAGCTCACCGCCACATCGCCTCAGCCATCTCCACTTCCAGAATCAGCAGTGACACCCTGGATCTTAAGCTGCTATCACTTACACTTGACAACGTCCTCAGTCCCCTAACTAAAATTCTTAACCTCTTTCTCCACACCAGTACATTCCCTGAAATATGGAAAACTATCACTATGACCCAGTCCACAAAAGTGGGGATAAGACCTGCCATTCTAACTACCGCCCGATCTCCATATTGCCACCACTATCCAAGGCCCTAGAATGTATTGTTGTGGACCTGCTCACTGATTATTTGGACATATATAATATTCTGTGCACACAACAGAATGGTTTTAGAAAAGAGCATAGTACCACCACTGCCCTGCTTGAATTTAATGGTGCAGTGCATAGTTCCCTTGACAAAGGTCTTCTTAGTAGGGCTGTCTTCATCGACCTCTCAAACGCATTTGACATGGTCCATCATCGGCTGCTGTTTGACCAACTACTCCTTGCTGGCCTTGCACCGGACTCAGACCACTGGTTCAGAAGCTACCTTGACAACTGCTGTCAAAGAGTAAACATTGCCAGTGCTATCTTGGACACCTTGCCTGTCTGCTCCGGAGTCCCTCAGGGGGTCCATACTGGGTCCTCTCCTTTTCGGCCTCTTTTTAAACTTCCTACCACAATCCTGCTCGGAACAAATCATCTTGTATGTGGATGATGCTGTTGTCTTTTCTACACACAAGGACCTTTCACCGCTACAACACAGCCTCCAACTCGGATTCAGTGTCATTGAAACATGGTTCTCCAATCATAAATGAGTCCTCAATCACAAGAAAACCAAGTCATTGCTATTCTGCAGTTCACATAACCATTACAAGCAACACCCCCTTGCTACCTCCACCAAGCAGGTGACTGTCCTCGAACAAGTTTACTCATTCAAATACCTAGGGATTCTGCTTGACCCCAATCTCTCCTATATGGCTCACATTGACAGCATAGCTAAAGCTGCCAACACACGCCTTGGATTACTCTACAAGCACAGGCAGCACCTCACCCCAGAGGCCCTGAAGATTGCCGTCCAGAGTTCTGTGGTGTCAATTATTGATTATGGCCTCATTATCTATGGCTCCGCCACAACGTTCGCCCTCTGACGTATAACAACTGCACTTAACAAAGCATGCTGTCTCACAACTGGTGCCCACTGCCCCACCCACACCTGTGCTATTTATGAACAATCTGGATGGCTCCAAATCTCCAACCGTATAAAGTATCTCACATGTGCTATGGTGGGAAAAATCAACCTTGTCCTCACACCCCCTGGTGTTACTGCCTTGTTACATCAAAACACCAACTGTCAGAACACCAGGAGCTTGACAACCGAGATTCTACAAGTTCCTCGCTGTCGAACTATGCAAGGCCAATGCTCCTTCACCTATAGGGCTTCTCTATGGATGAATGGTCTCAGCCACACCATCTCCTCTGCCTCAACACTAGGTCTGTTCAAAACCAGGCTCCTGGCCCATCTCATTGCCTCTAGCTCCTGTGACTGCCTCTCCTAGCTGATGACCTACACAGCTTTAATCCTAACTTATATACTGCTTAACCCCAGGCCCCTGCAGTCCCCCTGCCCCCAGCTACTGAGGCACCAATTCAAATCTCAGGTCTTCATACCACCTCATTAGTCTCTCCTTGCCCCATTATAGCACTTATTTCCCCCCCCTCACCCTGCCCCCTTTTTCTCTTCTATCACTTCTTCCCATTTATTTTTTGACAAATGCCTCCGGCTGCATCTTCATCCTCCCTTCTCCTCTCATCCCTGTTTGTCTGCCACCCCCGGGTGCCTGACCCTACCCATTTCTTGTGGGCAAATGCGTCCTAGCTGTGTTCACCATTTTACTATAGCTGCTTCTATTAACTACCTACACTAATCCTCCTCCTCTACACCTTACTCTTCCTATAATTGACCCCTTTCAATAGCACTATAGTGTATGGTGGAACACTGTTCTGCATAGAAATCCATGCCTGGAACAGCATTGTTGTGCTGCACTGAGTGCATCACGATCTTGTTGTGCTGCACCGAGTACGTCACGGGTGCAGCACAACAAGATCGATCGCATTCACAAGATGCACAATTGAGCGCCTACTGCAACGCTGGAAGCGTAAGCATGCAGTGGCAGACACCGAAGTAAGCCTTTTATTTTTGCCATAGACTTGTCCTGGGGTTCACGGAGTACTGCTTATGGTTGTCCATATACTATAAAAGATTGTGTATGAGCAACCATTCACAAACAAGGCAGTTGTGAGATCTTGAGGTTTCTGTGGTAATGGACCTCTCGAGCTGCACTCTCGAGGTCTCTGGTTACCACGGAAACCTCTTCGATCACAACTGCCTTGTGTGTACTTGCTCATACACAATCCTCTATGTTGTACATGAATTGTTTACTGTTATTTCACTGTTGCTTCCTTGTTGTTTGTTATGTCTGACATGGAACCTTTGTAAAAGAGCCTTGGCTCAAAGGTACTTGTAATCCCAGAATAAATAAAAATATATATATATATATTAGCCCTAGTAAAACTTAACCTCTCTCCTATATGTCAGACTATCCAGACTAACCTACAGAGATGGAAATCACTTCCGCTCTCACTGTGGGCTCAAGAGAATGTAATCAAGATGAACATTCAGCACCTGTAATCACCTGCAAACGTCAAGCATTTTGGCACCCTAAAAGGAGTACAGTATGTATTGTATTGGGTACTGTTTTAATTTATTAGTTGGAATGCCTCCTTTTTTGCTTGGTATGTTATTGAATCTGTCCTGTGATGTGGAGTTAAATCCAGGTCCACTGATAAACTGTAACTCAAAATCATATATTCCTCAACAGGTAAAAGGTTTATGGGTAATACGTTTGAATGTTTGCGCTGTTAATTCAAAGAAGCAGGAATTGGAGGCGTTTATGGCCCTACATCACCCAGACATATTCTGTATAAGAGAATCTTCATTGAAACCATCAGTGGATAGTGAACTTTATCAGATTCAAGGTTATAATCTACTGCATAAGGACAGACATAATAAAAAAGGGCTGGAATTTTAATATATTACAAAGAAAGTTTAGATGTAATAGAAAACCCTATAGATCGGTACCCTCAATCAGAGTGTGAACTGTTACAGTTTTATATAATTTTTGGTGGCTTTTATAAGCTTAAGGTCTGCACAATTTATTTATTTATTTTTTTATTTATTAATCTCTTGGATTACAAATACCTTTGAGTAGGAGCTACTCATTTACAAAGGTTCCATGTCAAAGGAAGGGGAAAACATACAAACAAAGCTTGGTAATGGCAAACTGGCATAGTACAGACATGGTTGACATTGTTATGCAGCTGTAAAACAATTTATAGATAAAGGATAACATTAGAGAGCAACATAAGAACAGGCAGATAGATGATGAAGTAGACTGAGGGAATGAAGAAAGAAGGTGACTATTAGATTCAAATTGAGTAGTAGGGTGCCAGAGAGAAGTAGGCAGGCTGAGGGCCTTTGTCATGAGGTGGGAGAGGGACGGAGGAAAGGGATTGGTACAGGGAAAGAGAAAATGAAGTTTAAAGAGTGGAGGAGTGAGGGGGGAGGGGGGAGAAGGGTTGAGAGATGGGAATGAGAAGGGTCACAAGGAAAGCCAGAAGCCAGACAGAGTAAAACCAGGAGAGATGAAGGGCACAGGTCATGAACAACTAGGCATATAATCCTCCAAAACAGCTAGCAAGGGTTTAGTTGATTTATTGGAATTTTTAGGTTCTGAAGGTAGATCCGGGAACCTTTTGGTCCTTGGGGATTTTAATACAAATTGGTCTCCTGATGATAATCCAGCACTTGAATCACTTATAATTAATACTGGGCTTGTGCAGGTAGTTTTTTCCTACACTAGAATAAATATGAAAAGTAATAAGCACACTACTATTGATTGGATTCTTATAAATAGTCATTCAAAAATAATAGGTGTAGGTACTCTCCCTGATGTTGTAAGCGATCATCTTGCAGTTTTTTGTGTATTGAGGTGTAATATATCAAAACCTCCTCCTTGGTTTATATTATACAGGACATTTCCATTAGTAATTACAGAGGATTTGGCTGAAGACTTAAGTAACATAGATTGGACCTATTTAGATGCGATCCCTGAAGTAAATTGTGCAGTGGATTATTTTAATAGAACTTTGACTGATGTACAGAATAGATTTTTCCCTTTAAAAACTTGAAGGGTTAGAGGTACAACAAATAAATGGTTAACTACAGATTTATTTAAGCAAATGAAAGAGAGAGATTCTGCCTGGAGGCGTTATAAAAGGCAAATGACAAATTCTAATTTTAATGATTATCAGCGTCTACGTAATTTATGTGAGGCTAAGATTAGACTGTGTAAATCTGAATTCTATTTAAAGAAACAGCAGGATAATTTGCACAATGTCAGGCAATTTTGGTCTGCAATTAAGGAGTTAACTGCCCCAAAGGTTGGTGCTGCACCAAATCAGATGAATATTAATGAGAATTTTATGTCTGATCCATCCATTGTTGCCGAAGCTTTTTTGACCAAATTCACTGATTTTTCTACCTGTATTAGGAATCCTTTTTCTTCATATTCTCAGGGCCATTCATGTTGTAAAGTACATCCTTTTCCTTTTTATTTCAGGTAAGTTAGGTCTAGTGAGGTCTTGCGATTATTAAAACAACTGCCTGTAAATAAAAGTATTGGCTCAGGTAAACTCAAAATAAGATTTCTGAGACTTGCAGCTAACTATATATATGAGACAAAGAACCTCTGTGCGTAAACACTGAGGCAAGGGTTACCCCAAAGGGCATTTGGCTGGGAAGCCAAGTTTCAAGAAAATACAAAATCACACATGCCCCCACAATGCAAAGCATCATGAGTTGCATATGCAAATCACCACAGAATGTTATGCTGGTCCAACTTTAAGCAGAATTGCATGGTGCCGAAAGGCCTCTCACACAGTTTGCAAAGGTTGCTAACAGAAGACATAGACACGTGTTTCATCCTACCAGGACTCATCAGTATGCCTCATCTGTTTGACACCCCAGTGGAATGGACCAGCTACCCTTAAGGCAGTGTGCCTGGGATATATTGTGGTGAACCCATTAAAATAAAAAACTATTTAAAAGCAATTCTGCTTAAAGTTGGACCAGCATAACATTCTGTGGTGATTTGCATAAGCAGCTCATGATGCTTTGCATTGTGGGGGCATGTGTGATTAACTATATATATGTTTCCCTAATCAAATTGTTTAATATATCCTTAATTACAGGCAGATTTCCATCTTATTGGAAAAACACAATTATAAAACCTGTCCATAAGGGAGGTTCAGTAAATGAGTTGGATGGTTATCATCCTGTTTCTCTTTTACCTATATTGGGAAGACTGCTTGAAAAACTTGTGAATCATCAAATGGTGGAGTTCATGGACTCCGCGGGTTTCCAATCCCCGGTGCAGCATGGCTTTCATAAACATCATGGTACAGGTACAGCCTTGGCCAGATTCACAGACTATGTTGGCAGAGCTTTGGATGGTGGTAAGCTTGTTGGAGCTGTGTTTGTGGATCTGTCCAAGGCCTTTGACTTAGCAGACCATTGCCTGCTGCACTGGGGGTTGGAGGACCTTGGAGTCGGGGACTCCCCATTGAAATGGTTCAGTAGTTATTTAACTGAATGCCCATTACAAGTTAATTATCAGGGAGTTCTATCTGGGAGTCATAGAAACACGGAAACATAGACTTTGATGGCAGACAAGGACCACTTGGCCCACCCAGTCTGACCATTTCCCTTCCTATTGGATAAGCTGCAGATTCTAGTTAACCAACAGCCTACTTCCTGCAACCCCTTGCTACAATTGCCTTATGTCTGTCCCATGCATATTTGAATTCCCCCACTGTTTTAGACCCAACAACCTCCCCAGGAAGACAGTTCCATGCATCCACCACTCTCTCCATGAAAAAATTTCCTCACATTACCCTGAGCTGTCCCCCTCTATCTTTAAAATGTGCCCCTTGTTCTTACACATCTCTTTTCTGAAAGATGCTACCCTCCTGGACTTTTTGATCCTCTTGAGGTACTTAAAAGTTTCTATCATGTCCCCCCTGTCCCTCCTTTCATCAAGGGTATACATATTAAGCTCTCTCAGTCTCTCTTCTTATGGTTTCTGATGCAGACCCTGCACCATTTTAGTTGCCCTCCTCTGGACTGCTTCCATCCTGTCTATGTCCTTGTGTAGATGGGGTCTCCAAAACTGCACACAGTATTCCAGATGGGGTCTCACCAACTGTCTGTACAGAGGGATAAACACTTCCCTTTTTCTACTTGTGATGCCCCGTCCTATACATTCCAGTATCCCCCTGGCTCTCCTTACTGACTTCTCACATTGCTTACCCACCTTTAGGTCATCTGATATGACTACCCCCAAGTCCCTTTCCATTTTTGTTGTTGTTAGTGCCTCCCCTGCTATTGTGTACTCTTCTCCTCAGTTTTTGTTTCCCATGTACATTACTTTGCACTTCTTTGCATTGAATCTATGTTGCCATATGTCTGACCATTCCTCCAACCTTGTCAAGTCCCTTCTCATCCTTTCTACCCCCCTTGTGTAGCAACTCGGTTACAGATCCTTGTGTCATCAGCAAAGAGGCATACCTTTTCCTCCAGACCCTCTGCAATGTCACCTATAAAGATGTTAAAGAGGACTGGACCCAGTACTGAGCCCTGAGGTACTCCACTAGTAACCCCCCTTTCTTTGAAATGTGTTACATTCACTATTGCCTTCTGTGCCCTGTTGTGCAGCCAGTTTGCTACCCAGGCTACCACCCTGGAACCCACTCCCAGGCTGGCTAACTTGATTACTAGTCTTTTGTGCGGGACTGTGTCAAATGCCTTGCTAAAGTCTAGGTAGGCCATATCCACAGCCCCTCCCTGGTCTATTACTTTGGTCACCCAGTCAAAGAAATCAATTAGATTTGTCTGACATGACCTTCCCACTGTAAATCCATGCTGCTTTGGGTCCTGTGCCCCGCTGGCCTCTAGGTACTCAACAATTCTTTCTTTCAGAAGTGATTCCATCATTTTCCCTACCACTGAGGTCAAACTTACAGGTCTGTAGTTTTTGCTTCTGCCTTGCTCCCACTTTTGTGAAGGGAATCACATCTGCCCTCCTCCAGTCCTCAGGCACCACCCCATCCTCCCATGATTTGTTAAAGGTGTGGTCAGTGGTGTCACTAGGTCCTCCCTTAGTTCTTTTAGGATTCTGGGGTGAATCCTGTCAGGCCCCATTGCTTTGTCCACCTTGAGTTTTAGGAGTTCTTTCAGGACTCTTTCTTCTGTAAATGGACTGGTGTCAACCCCTCACCCAGAGTGCTTCTATTGTCTGATTTAGGTAACTCCTCCTCATCTTCTTTTGTGAATACTGAGCAAAAGTATTCATTCAGTATCTCTGCCTTTTCACTGTCTCCCTCTGCCCACCTCCCCTCTCCTTTATTAATCTTCACTATTCCTCCCTTAACCTCTTAACCTTTCTATGCTCCCTAATGTACCTATAGAAGGTTTTATCCCCCTTCTTAACCAAGTTGACTATTTTTTCCTCGGTTTGGGCCTTTGCTATTCTGACTGCCTTCCCCACTTCTTTCTGCTTTAATTGATACAGTTCCCTGTCGTGCTCCTTCTGTGATTCCTTATACTTTTTGAATGCAGCCTTTTTCTCCTTAACCTTCCCTGCCACCTCTTTTGAGAACCATAGTGTTTTTTTACTCCGCTTTGTTTTCTTTATTTGTTTCACACAAAGGCTTGTTGCCTCTATGATAGCAGTTTTGATTTTCTCCATTGTTCTTCCACCCTCCTTTTTGGCCATTTGCTAGTGCATTCCTCAGGTATTCACCCATTTTGTCAAAGTCTGCCCTTCTAAAGTCCAGTATCCTTGTTTTTGTATGGCTTGTCTCCATGGTTGTGCTTATTGTGAAGCACATTGTGCAGTGGTCACTTGTTCCCAGATGTCTACTGACTTCTAAATTTGTAATCCTCTCTCCATGTGAGAGTACCGGGTCTAGTATTGCTCCCTCCTGAGTAGGTTGCAACACTAGCTGTCTAAGGCCTGCCCCCTGCAGGGCATCGAGAATGACCCTGCTCTTTTATGTGGCTGCAGTACATGTCATCCAGTTAACATCTGGCATATTCAGGTCCCCCATCAACAGTATCTCCCCCTTATCAGCCATTTTGAGAATGTCCTCCATCATTTTCTTGTTCGTTTCCTCCCCTTGAGACGAGGTCTATATACAACCCCTGTGTGGATTGTGATGCCATTCCCTGTCTCCAAGGTGACCCACAGTGCCTCTTGTCCTCCCCCTTTACTTTTTAGTTCTGTAGCTTTGATCCCTTCCCTTACGTATACAGCTACTCCACCTCCTCTTTTACCCTCCCTGTCCCTTCTGTACTCTGTGTACCCCGGTATGTTGACATCCCAGTCATGGTTCTCCATGTACCATGTTTCTGTGACTGCCACAACATCCAATTTTTCATCTTCCATCAGGGCTACTAGCTCAGGAAGCTTGTTTCCCAGACTACAGGCATTGGTACTCATTGCCCTCCATTTAATGTTAGCTTTATCCTTTTTTCCCCCATCCCTGCTCTTATTGCCCTTGTCTATTTTTCCATTTATCCCTGTTCTGCCCTCTGTTGAGCTCTGTACCTCAATGTTTACCTTACTACCTGCCATGTTTTATGGGGGGAGGCTTGAATTATCAGCACCTCCCTCCTTGGCTAGTTTAAAAGCTTGCCAAAGAAGCATTTAAACCTGTCACTTAGGAGCTTGATTCCCTTCGTGGACAGATGCAGACCACCGTGCCAGTATAGACCTTCATCTCTCCAGGTGTACCCCCAGTCCCCAATGAAGCCAAAGCCCTCCGCACTGCACCAGTTTTGCAACCACTCATTAAACTGCATGGTGTGCAGTACCATAGCTTCACCCCGCCATGGACTGGCAGCACCTCTGAGAAGGTAACCATGCTTGCTACCTGTCTGAGGCCCCTCCCCAACTCCACAAATTCATCCTGCACTGCATTGATTCCATGCCTAGCTAGGTCATTTGTCCCAAGGTGGACAATGATATCTAGTTCCCTCTCCTGTAATGCTGCTTCTGCAATTGTGAGGATTCGCTTCTTGTCCCTCCAAGCCATGGCACCAGGCAGGCACCTTACTTCCCTCTCCTCTCCCTTCCCCAGTTCTAACCCCCTAACAATTGAGTCCCCTATCAGAAGCTGTTTTCTTCCCCTGTGGTGTCCCTTGCCACCCTTTTGTGGGTCTTCCTTGTGGATGTCCTCAGCATTCTTCTTGGTCTCCACTGAGGGTATCATCATAGAGGAACCTTGCTCTGCCAGACTGGCGTATGATTTGTGTAGAGGTACAACTAGGGGACTTTGCCTCTGTTCCACCACTCGCACCCTTCCAGAACCCATTGTGGTCCCAACTGCTCTTCATACTTGGCAACCTCTGAGGCAGTGGTTGTGGCAGTGGTACTCTTTGGGTGGGGGAAGGCTCCTTAGTCCTTGCCAGTTCAGCCTGGAGGTGGGCAATCTCCTCCCTCAGAGCTGACAGTTGCCTGCAAATAGGACAGCAGCACAGTTTCCAGAATGTCTCCCGGAAAACTGCTGCCCCACAGCCAGTGCTTTGCACCACTCCACACATGTCCCTCTCCCTTATAATATACAATATGTAATATATATAATATTTTTTTTTTTTTTTTTGGTGATGTGTTCTTACCCTTTATGCACTGTGCTGGGTTATTAAGAATATGACAGTTCTGCCCCAAGACCTGTTGAGGAAGTGATGTCAGAACTTTGACTATAAAGGAAATGCCACGCCTGGGGGTGTGGGTGTGGGGGGTGGGTTGTCCACAAGCACAGGTGACTGTTAGAAACAATCAAATACACCACTGCTCCACCACCCTGGTGAGTACTGCCCTTTATAGTAATTCAACTAACCTCCAGTAACTTATTTAAAAATAGTTTAACTATCACAAACTCCTACACACCAGTAAATTATTTAAAAATAGTTTCTGTCCCAAAATCCTAGTAGTCAATCCAGCTATCCCCAAGGGACAACCAAAATACAGTATTCAAATCCTTGTGAAGTTACTTCCAAGATAAGCAGAGTTTGCAAGCTCCTTTTTCAACTCCTCAGCCACCTGTAAATTTAAAAGTAGTTTAACTGTCAGAAAATCCTAGTAGACAATCTAGCTACCTCCAAGGGTCTACCCAAATGCAGTATTTAAATCCTTCTGAAGTTACTCACAAGATAAACAGAGTTTGCAAGCCCCTTCTTGGTTAAACACTAAATAAATATGTAAATAAAAAGCAATTACCAAGGGTAGTTAGTTTCACCTCCCACAGAATTGAGCACAAGTGCACGTTGTTGCAGATATCAAGTGCAATATAGAATTTCTCACACAGCTCACAGCTGAATAAAGAAGTAGTGTCCTTCCAGGTCAAGAAGATGTGCTTTGAGTCAAATTATGAAGGTAGAGGTATCCCAGAGTTCTATCCTGGGGCCCCTACTTTTCTCTGCATTTGTAGATAATCTTCCAAATCATTTGGCATCAACTGAGATTTTGATTTATGCAGATGATATTATTCTTTATATCAGCTCACCATCAGAGGCTGAAATAAAACAGAATCTGACTCGTAGTTTTCAAGCGTTGGATATGTAGCTAAGTACCCACAGTCTTCTTTTAAACTTAAGTAAGACAAAGAGTTTGTTTTTTTGATCAAAGTTTAGGATAAAAAAATGCAATCCTTTAGAGATTGTAAGTAGTGAGGGTGTTGTTCTGGAGCAGGTTTTCCAATTTAGGTATTTAGGATTAATCTTAGACCCTTGTTTGTCTTATTCATTACATGTTAAAAATATCTGCAGAAATGTTAATCAAAGGTTGGGGGCTTTGTTTAAGTTATGTAATTTATTAACTAAGGAGGCCAGATTTGCAATAAATCAAAGTGTGCTGTTATCGATTTTGAATTATAATTCTTTTTTATTTGTGAATCTGGCTAAATCTGATGTTTCATTGCTGACAACATTTCATGCTTTATGTAGATTTGCATTAAAGTTGCCATACAGAACACATCACTGTGATTTATATTTGGCAACATCTTGGCTTCCCCCTTCTTTATATTCTCAATATAGCCTGAGTTGTTCGGTTCATAGCACTCTTCGTTTGGGTGCAGTTTCTCCTTTGTCTTCATTGTTAAATGTTAAAATATCAAACAGAGATTTACGATCAAATACTTCTGTTATGTTAAATATCCAAAATACGAAATCTAGGTTAGATGAGCAGGTATTCTCTAATTATGCTCCTGTACTTTGGTACAAGATTCCATGTACTTTACAACATATTGATGGAATTAATGCTTTTAAAGCGTCATTGAGACATTTTTTAAGTTTATTGATGTGTAATTGTTATTAGATCATTGTTTGTATGTAATAATTGTATTGTATGAGTATATTGTACTGTTTTATGCTTTTGAATATTACATCTTGACTGTAACATTGATTATGGTCCCGGGTCGCATTTGCAAAAGGGTCTTGGCTCATATTGTTTACCCGGTAAACAAAAGTTAAAATAAAAAATAAATAAAAATTCTACTCTGAATACTATAACCAATGAACATGGTGAGCCCATAGCTGTTTCATTTGCTGTTTTCTGTTGGGAGCAGGGGCAGGTAATTCTGGAGCCATATCAGCTGCAGGAGAGTTGATCAGAGGGCTGCAGGCCACAGAGGAATGGAGGGGCCAATCAGCACTAAGGGAGCGAATTTTGGACTGTGCGACTAGGCTATAAAGGCCATTAGCCCAGTTGCAAGTAGGAGAGCTGTTTCATTTGCTGCTTGCTGTTGGGAACCAGGGCAGCCAATTCTGGGCCTGCATCGGTGGTGGGAGAGAATGCGACCACATCGGTGGTCGGTGAGGGAGTTTGTTTGCAGGAACAGACTGGAGCCACGTTGGCAGTGGGGAAGCAGGACCAGGCTGACCATAGCTGCATCGGTGGTGGGGGAGTTGATCGGAGGGCTGCAGGCCACTGAGGAGTGGAGGGGACAATCAGCACTAAGGGCATGAATTTTGAACTGTGCAACTGGGCTATAAAGGACATTAGCACAGTTGCAAACAGGAGAGCTGTTTCATGTCCCACATCACCCACCCCAGCCCTGATCTCTATTAAATGGTCAATAGGGGTGGAGCCTTAGAGAGAGGCAAGCTGTGAGTGGGTGATCTGGTTTGTGCTGATTGGGAGAAAAGGGAACTGCATGCAGTGCCTGCTTGGGAACCACTGATTACCTGCTACCTACAGCTGAGTGATATGAGACAACTGTGAATTGGTGATCTGGATTGTTGCCGACTGGGGGAAAAGGGAACTGAATGCTGTGCCAGCTTGGGCACCATTGACTAACTGCTACCTACAGCTGAGGGACAAGAGACATCTGTGAACTGTTAATTTATGGCTGGTGAACTGGTTACAGCTGATTGCTGTCCACAGTTGAGGGACTAGGCAAACTTTGTGAACTGTTATTGCTGCTGATCACTGTATGGGGGCAACATTTACTACCTGAGAACTGGGGCTGAAAAATTGGCTGTTGTAGGGAAAGAGGAAGAATTGTGGTAACCCGAGTTCTGCTGGGAGAGGGGACACACAGGTAGGGTCCTTGTGTGTTACTGCCTATATTAATTCGGCAAGAGGGTTGTACTGCTCACACCAAAATAAGGGTGGACTTGGGGCTGGACAAAGCAGTCATCTTCGGTAGGGTGATTGGGTGTCCGGGTGTGAGACAGCAATAATCTTAAATTGGGCATGGAGGTTCAGAGGATGTCCAGTGTGTTTTCAGCTGATAGGACTTAGTGGGGAGGTTGAGGGGATCAGAAGAATGCTGGAAGGCATGAGGAGGGAGGAGGTCATGGGGATCAGAAGAAAGCTGGAAGGCATGAGGGGGGAGGAATGGAGTTGAAAGGAGTGGAAAGGGCCTCATGAGAGTAGGCAAGGCCACTACAGTATACCACGGGGAACAGGTGGACATTGACCTAATGGGTATTCTGGAGGGGTAGGGCACGATGCAGGCAATGGACAGAAAACACTTAGTAGGAGGGTAGCCGATCAGAGGGACCAAAGGAGGTAGGGGGTAGGAGAAAGCAAGGCATGGGCAAGCATCACACTTAGCAATCAATTCACCCAGCTGTATCCAGGATAGGAGGTGGAAGAGAGTGATGGGAGGAGGGAAAAGGAGGACAGAGAGAGTTTGGTCAGCAAGCTGGGGGCTTTGGGGCAGGAGAGGTAGCGGAACGGAGGGAGCAGGTAGACAGAGAAGGTTTGGTCAGAAAGCCAGGAGGGATGGGGGTAGGGGAGGTGGCCACATCCACAAAAGGGGGAGGAGGGACATAAGCTGAGGTTGGAGGGAGGGAAGGGGAATGAGGAGCACAGGATGAGGCCGGGGAGGGAGGAGAAATGGGGTCGGACAGACACTCAGGTTGAGGAAGTCAGTCAAGGAGGGGGGGTAGTAGGGGATACTCTAGAAAGGCCAGCAAAGGGGTAGGAGGTATCTGGGAAAGAAGGGAATGTAGGGAGAAATATACCAGATGGGGTGGGGGAGACAAGACCAGAGGGGGGAATGGAGGCTAGGAGGGAAGCAGCAGAAGAGTGTCTGGTTGGGGGTCATGTGGATCCTGGCCCTGACAGGGAGCCTGTGGGAGATCTGGGGGGAAATCAGTGCCACCCATGAGGTTTGGGGGTAAGGAGCAAACTGAGAGCCACAGGCAGAAGAAAGAGCAAGGTATAGACTAGTGATCCCCGTACTGAAGGGGGTTGGAGGAGTAAGCTGGGGATTGATGAAAGAAGGAGGAGTCTGGAGGAGATCAGAAGGGTCAGTAAATTGGGGAGGGTGAAGGTGATCCTGCTGGGAGACTCCATGACCAGGGGCATCCAGTGGGAGGGGGAAGGGGAGGGAAAAAGCAGCCCAGTCAAGGCTAAATGTGTCCTAGGCCAATCCGTACACAAGGCCAAATTCCAGCTATACTCATTAGCATTGGAATGTGGGGAATCCTCAGATTTCCTAGTACACCCAGGCACAAATGACTTGGAGGGGAACTGTGATCTGGAAATCGAGGTGAGGTTTCGGGAACTGGCCAGGGTCTGCCGCTGTATAGGAAGCACAATCTCCTTCTCGGAGGTACTACCAGTACATAGGGCATCCAGAAAGACCACGCAAAAACTCAGAGGGGTGAACCAGTGGCTCAGGGACTGGTGCAGGGCAGAAGGGTATGGGCTGGTGGGGGACTGGGGGGACACATGGGAGGGCAAAGGATTATATGCCAGGGATAGGATACATCTCAACTTAGAGGGGAGAGAGATCTTGAAACTAAAACTCGCTGGATTCATGGTCGAGAGGTGGAGTTTAAACTTATAAAGGGGGGAGGGATAAGTGAAGAAATGGAACCAGGAGGGCTGCTCGAGGTTCCAGATCTAGGGAGTGAGAAGAGGGCAGGTGACTGCAAAGTAGATGCAGCCAGGGCTGTGCAGGAAAGGGTGAATAGGGAGTGTGCAGGGCCAAGACAATTGGGAAGGGGAAGTAGGATGGGGTGGAGGATGGTCCTGATCAATGGCAGGAGCATAAGCATCAAAATGCCTGAGCTCCAGACAATGCTGGCTGATGGATCAGTGGATGTGGCAGTGATTACTGAGACATGGGCCACCCAGAAGAATAACTGGGACCTAAACTTGAAGGGATACACAATATTCACGAGGGACAGAGAAGAGGGTGGAGGAGGAGGTGTGGCACTGATAGTCAAAAATGGCATAGTGGTTAGTGGAGTGGAGGAGGCTGATGGGGGGATGGAAGCAATCTGGGTAACCCTACAAATGAGGGGAGGTAAAAGATTGAAAATAGGGGTGGTGTACAGACCCCCAGCAATGGATGAGGCCCTGGAGAAAAAATTAGTTGAGAACATCAAGGGGCACTGTGACCATGGAAAGGGTAGGGTGGTGGTCATGGGGGACCTTAATATGCCGAGGGCAGACTGAGACACTATGACATCAGTGGTGGCCAGGGAGTAGAGACTGATGGATGTGTTCCAGGATGCCTTCCTGGCCCAGCAGGTGGGTGAACCTACTAGGAAGGGGAGGATACTGGACATTGCCCTTGCAGAGACCAGATAAGGGGTTTAGAGGTCTGTATCCTGCTGGCAGGTGGTGACCATGCCATGGTCTGGTTTCTGCTGTGTCTAGGGGGAGGATAACAGCTCTAATACAGTAGTAGTGGATTTCAGGGAGGCAGACTTCGAGGCATGGGCAGGATTCTACGGGGGAGTTTGGACAAGATTGGGCCAGATAATGGATGTGGGTAGCTTGTGGGAGACCATTAAGAAAGTGGTGCAGGAGGCTACTAGCTCATGTACAAGGGTAAGGTGTAAGAATGGTAGAGCCAACAAGCTGTGCTGGTGGAACAGGGAGGTGCAAGAGGCGGTAAGGGATAAAAAGGCTGCCTATGCATGTTTTAAGTGCTCCAGAGGGGGTAGGAAGAGAGGCAACTATGAGTTGACAGGAAGGAGGGCCACCAGAGTGGTAAGGGAGCCAAGGCGAGGATGGAGAATAACCTGGCAAGGGATATCCGGGGGGGAGGGATTCTATAGATACATAGGGGAGAAGAGGAAAGGGAGAGCACAGATCTCCAGGATTATGACTAGAGAGGGATGGGCTCAGGAGGCAGGGGATCAGGCAGAGGTGCTAAATGAGTACTTTGCCTCGATATTTATAGAGGGAGACAGGGGATCCATTCAACCTGAAGGGAGGGTGGGGGAGACAGCTGAGCGGAGAGGTCAGATGGAGTCGAGAGGACCAGAAGAGGCTGAGGCACTGGGTGGGCCAGACCTGGAAGGGATGGGTGCTTAATTGAGGAGATGGATTGGGAAGGAGAAATCACAGAGGACAGAGTGAGTGTGGCCCTTCAGGCACTAAAAACTGATAAGACACCAGGACCAGATGGGCTGCATCCAAGGGTACTGAAGAAACTGGCAAATGAACTAGCAGCTCCACTAGCTGCACTCTTCAACGCCTCTCTGCAGACACGATGGGTGCCTCAAGACTGGAGGGTGGCTCATGTGGTACCTATCCACAAAGGGGGGTCTAGAGAGGAGATGGGAAATTACAGGCCTGTCAACCTAACATCTGTGGTAGGCAAAATAATGGAGGGCATCATCAAAGAGAAGCTCAGGAGGCAACTGGAATGGTTGGGTCACGTGGATGGCAAACAGTATGGTTTTGACCCAGGGAGATCATGTCAGACCAACTGTGACAACCCACCTCCCCCTCTGGGCTGAAACAGCTTTTAGAGAGGTGTCTGTCCTCGGGTATTCACTGCCACCTGCTGGACTTTTCTTCCGGCACCTCTTTCAAGTGTACAAACTTGATAAATTAAACGTGCAATTGCACAAGTTAAAGTCTGGTAGTGTGTCTCTCTCGTGTGGCAGATGCTACACAAAGTTTACCTCAGCCAGTGGAAATAAAATATTACCTTAGAAAAATGACATCACAGTCACAACTGTTGAGCAAATAAATAGCTTTTACTTAACAGAAAGTGCACTGAGCATTTACAGGATATATATTTACAACACAAGAGAATAACACTCATACAGGAAAAGCAAACAAATGTTTTTAAATAACAGATGGCAAAAGAAGAAGGCTATTACTGAAATATGCTATCACTAAATTTATCCTTCCCTGTCCTTTCAAGAGACACTGGACCCTTTCTAACTGCCAGCTGTCACAGAGATAGCTACAAGGTAGGCTTCAAACTTATGTTTCCCCTCCCAGCTTCCAAAGCACAATAGAGAGCCTTCTTTGCCTTTCAGAAGGTTATATACTCTGTGGAGAATGGGTCATTCCTATTATCCCTTTAAATGCACCAACCAACTAACATGTATGTATTTAATTGTCCCAATCAGAGTGAACACCCATCAGTGACCAATTATATTCCCTTTTCACCTTAAGTTTATATTTGAATGATCCAATCCATTCAAACTGCCCTGTGTCTGTGTCTGCAGGTCTGTGTGTGTCTGGAGATGTCCACTCGAGATTTATGACCCAGCTCTTATCTAGCAGCTAGGAATTCCACAAGCTGGATGCTGCTAGACATAGGATTTCAGCCTAACTGTATTTTTCCAAACTGCTAAAAAAATAAGGCACCTACAGAATCCAAGCCATTAACTCTTTCCTGCCCATTTCTGTCACACCAACCTCATTGATTTTTACAACTGGGTGACGGGGACCCTGGACTGACAAAGACTGGTGAACGTCCTATACCTGGATTTCAGTAAGGTGTTCAACTCAGTACCCCATATGGGGATGTTAACAAAGCTGGGGGATGGGATGGGGGTGGAAGGACAGTTGCTTAGATGTGTAGAAAATTGGCTAATGGGGTGAACACAGAGGGTACTGGTTGGTGGGATAGTCTCCTCCCTTAGGAAGGTCCTCAGTGGGGTTCCCCAAGGTTTGGTACTAGGGCCACTCCTGTTCAATGCCTATGTCTCTGATATGTGAAGGGGGGTTAGGAGTAGGATGTGTCTCTTTGTGGATGACTCAAAACTGGTAGCACTGGCAGATGGGGACGAAGCGAGAGAGACAGTCCAGAGGGATCTGGATACCCTGGAGGGGTGGTCAAGGAGGTAGGGACTGAGGTTTAATCCAGGGAAGTGTAGGGTGGTGCATCTGGGGGTCAGAAACCCAGGCCATGTATACACCCTGGGGGGTCTCACTGCAAGCCACAACGAGTGGAAGGGACCTGGGGGTGGTGGTAGACATCAAAATGAATAACACTGAAAACTGCAGAAAATCTGCAGCAAAAGCAAACAGGATTCTTCACTGCATAGCCAGGGGAACTACGTTCAGGAGAAGGGAGGTGATCCTCCCTCTGTATAATGCCTTGGTCAGGCCACATCTTGAGTACTGCATGCAGTTCTGGAGGCCTCACTTCAAAAAGGACATAGCACAGCTGGAGAGGGTCCAGAAGAGGGCAACCAGGATGATTCAGGGCATTGGAGAAAGGACCTATGAGGAAAGGCTGGAAGAACTTGGGCTGTACTCACTGGAAGAGAGGAGAGACGGGGGGACATGATAGGGGTGTTCAAATAAGTCAAAGGGATAAACAGGAGTGGAGCCAAAGAAATGTTCAAGCTAAAGAAAGGGGGCACAACCAGGGGGCATGAATGGAAGCTGGAGGGGGGAAATTATAGGGGAGAATATAGAAAGCATTACCTCACTGAGAGGGTGGTGGGACCATGGAATGCACTGCCCAGGAGTCTGGTGGAGGAGTGTACAGTGGAAGGCTTCAAGAGGGGGTGGAACAGGTGCATAAGTAAGCTGAAGCCGAAGACAACTCTCTCAGGGGCGGGGGGTGGGAGAGTGAGCACCCAATAGGGGCTGGCTACCAAGCAGACATGAAAGACCATCAGGCCTATTCTTCTGGCTTTTAGTATGTTAGTATGTTAGTATATCTTCCCAAACACTGGTTTGTCTGGCTTCAAACCTCTTTGTCAAATTTCCTCTGGAATGGTAAAGCCACTCACAGGGCATATTCCAAGCTGACCCATCAGAAAAAGCTTGGTGGACTGAGAGTGCCTTACTTCTTTCTTTTTTTAACATGTAAAATTTTATTGAGATTATCAGTTAACCAGAGCCGTACAAGACGGCCTTCATGTATCATCATATGCACAAACCTAGCCATACATACTCAATACAAACACATCTTTTCTTTAAGACAAAGCAGACTATCCTTAAACATGGAATATTTATAACATTCTATAAACAGGTTCTCTTAACGAAGGATGCATAGTGCAGGCCCTCTCGAGCTAGATAGAATGGGGCTCACACAGTAAAGAGGCTAGTAACCAGAACCCCTCTGCCTAAAACCAGCAAAATTCGGCGGCTTATTAACTTCTTTCTTTATTACTGTGCAACATACTGTTGTAAAATTGTTATGTTGAGTGCTTTAGCTAATGGAGCTACGGATGGTTCTTATACCCCCTTGTGGCTATTAGTGGAACAACACCTTTGTAGCTCTCAGAGCCTTGACATAGGCAGTCTGATTTATGCCAAACCGTATGAACTTTCTAAATCACTCTGTAATTCCCCAATATGGTGGTCCCTCACCAGATCTGCTCCTACCTTAACCTTTTGCCACATAAGGACCTATCCCAACAACTATTTTGAAATATGGTTTCCAGGTGCCCTTGACCGGGCTGCCGCTCACTTTCCACGGTGGCAGCAGCTGACTGAGCTGCCGGCCATCATCCTTCGCCTGCCCACCTCACGAGCACCTAAACCTGGGTGCCCTTGACCGGGCCGCCGCTCACTTTCCACGGTGGCATCAGCTGACTGAGCTGCCGGCCATCATCCTTCACCTGCTCGCCTCACGAGCACCTAAACCTGGGTGCCCTTGACAAGCGGCCGCTTCGCTTTCCATGGCGGCGGCAGCTGACTGAGTTGCCAGACATCATCCTTCACCTGCCCGCCTCATGAGCACCTAAACCCAGGTAAGCCTGCCTTCCTGACCAGGGAACCTCGCTGGACACCGATTGGCTACCTCGCTACACAGCCTGCACCTCATTGGCTGCAGCCTTCTGGCTTCTTCAGTGGTTGGTTCCTTCAAGCTTTCTCCCTATCTCTGCTTTGCTACTGGCTTTTACAGCTTTCACAGAGAAATTGTCAACTGTGCAAGTATTTTCTTCCCACACCGCCCACCCCAATCCCAGCCTCTATTAAATACAGTCCTAGTCCCTCCCCTTTACACTAATTGGTCATCGTTGAGTTCTTGCAACCCTTTCTTTGTTTTTTTTCCTTCCACCATCCTCCTACAGGACATATCACTTACAACCATAATTGTCACCTTGGTTCTCTTATAGCAGTTTGCATGGGTGTACCACAAGCTAGATCCCTTTCCTTAAATAAAGCTTGACAATCCCATTCTTGCATAGCCTCTTTTACATAGTTCTCACTATTAGTTCATACACCTTACTCGGCCCCAGGCATTGAACTTCTGATCCTACCTATTTTCCACCAAAATTTCCAGAGAATTGTACTCATTATATCCTTGGCATATTACACTCCACTAGAATCTTGGACCTTTCTTTACTTCCTTCAGGCGTTATTCTTGTGTACCTATAATAAACTATGCCCCGATAATACTCCTGGACTTATTATCTCTCTCCAGGGTTGAATCCTAGATACTCAGCTTACATCTCTTCCTGGCCCTTAATATAAGATGAGCGCAGGCACTACCCAATGGTTGCTGCTATGTGTGTCTCTGCTTACATCTTGTACCCTCATTTTAAATCCGCCATCAAAGAATACACCCAGGGATATACAATGTGTGGACATTCTAAGCCCTATTGAATACTGTAGCTGTGCCATCCACTCTTTCTTTCCATGTTTGGACATACATCCTTCTTGGCATACTGGTATCCTATCTGAATACACCCCTGTGGACTTACAACTGTCCCGTTGCCCCGTATATGCTCCATTATTTGTCACTGGTAAAGTCCTACTGCATATAACTGTAAACCTACTAGGCATCAGCCTTAAGCCTCCTCCTTGTCAGTATCATGCGCTCCATAGACGTGAATGAATCAGAGTCTTGAAACTCCTCTTAGGGTTATCCAGGAAGCTACTGCTCCTTCTATTGATATGCTCAGGGAATGTTGAACTTAATCCTGGACCCCTATCTCCCATCGGATCACCCGACCTATCTAGCCTTAAAGGCCTAAGCTTTATGCATGTTAATGTGTGCAGCCTGTTGAAAAAAATCGGCTCCATCCAGGCCTGGATATGCCACACTAACCCTGACATTTTGGTTGTCACTGAAACGTGGCTCTGCCTGGCCACAACCAACTTCAAAGTAAACCTCCCTGCCTACTCACTGTTCCGAACTGATAGGCACTCCAGGGGTGGTGGGGTTGCTATCTACATTAAGAAAAAATGATCTGTTTCTGTTGTCAACTCTACATCTGTCCAAAATTAGTTTGAAAGTCTTACCCTTCAGGTTGGAATCTCTCCTGGCATCTCACTTTGTGTGTCAGGCTGCTACAGACCCCCTTCTGCATGGTTACAGCTTCTGGGTCATTTAAGTAAGGTCTTGGGTCATAGATCCTCAGAGTCTGTAATACTAGGTGACATAAACCTAGACTGTTGTCTAGTGCCTCAACTCCTCTAAAAACACTTTGTGACTCAATTGGATGGACCCAGCTTATCAATGAAACTACCCGCCCAAACAAGTTAAATCCTACCAATAGCACCTTGCTGGATATTATCTTAGTTAACAAACTGTATTTGTTTACCCATGCTGGAGTATTCTTCTCTGACATCAGTGATCACTGCTTCATGGCTTGTGTCAGGTCCAATCATACTCTGCATCCTGCTTCTAAATTTTCTACCAAAAGATGTCGACGCAACTTTGACCCCGGGGAGTATAGTTTGGAGCTGAGCCATTCCATGCGCTGGCAGTATTTTTACCTAGCTAAATCTGTCACCTCAGCATGACATTTTTCAAGAAATTGTGCTAGGAGTAGGTAATAGGCAAGCACCACTAGTGAAGGTCCGAGTCAGGAACAAATCTTGTCAGTGGTTTACTGAGGAATTGAAGGACGCAATGCGGAATAGGCACAGGCTTTGGAAAACTGCCCATAAAACTAAGCTAACAAAAGACTGGATTTCCTTCAGGAGAGCGAGAAACCTTTGCACTAAGATGGTTAGAGAAACAAAAGCTAATTTCTTTCGCTCACAACTTGATCTCTTGGCCAACTGCCCTTCCTAATTCTGGAGGGTAATTAAGGGTATAGAAGGCCATTCAGCCGGGACTTCCTTGCCTACAAAAATCTTGATGAGTAGTACTATACTCACCAATAAACCATCAATCCTTGATGCCTTCAACAATCATTTTGCTACAGCAGGTCTAGCCTTTGACTCTTCCCCCACCAGTAACCTTCGAACACAATTTGGGGTTGAGAAACAAGGTACCCCCTCCTCCAGTCATACCTTCTCACTTCAACCCACATCTCTGAAGGAGGTGGAAGAACTCCTGTTAAAATTGGACATCAGAAAAAGAGCAGGTGCCGATCACATTGACCCATTTTTTCTGAAGATGAGCTATAGGGTCCTAGCTGCACCTATTAAACATCTGTTTAACCTATCTCTGTCACAAGACGACCTTCCTCTCATCTGGAAAATGGCAAATGTCATCCCTTTGTTTAAGTCAGGTGACCCCTGTGACCTAAATAACTATAAGCCTATTTTCCTTCTCCCTATCCTGTCTAGGTTACTGGAAAAAAAATTGTAGACACCCAGCTCAAGAACCATCTGGAATCGTCAAAACTTCTCAACCCATTACAATCAGGGTTCAGAGCACAACACAGCACTACTTCTGCTTTGGCCAAAGTCACTAATGATTGGCAGAGTGAGTCAGATAATAAGAATTTCATCTGTGCAGTTTTTCTGGACCTAAGTAAGGCCTTCGATACCGTTGATCATAGTCTGCTCCTCACATCCCTCCAAACCATTGGACTGGATGCTCTTTCTCTCAGATGGTTCAGCAATTACCTTGCTGACCATTCACAGCAAGTAAAAGCGGATGGTGAAGTCTCTCCTTTGAAAGCCCTTCAGAGAGGCGTTCCCCAAGGTTCCATTTTGGGTCCTCTGCTCTTTGCACTTTACATCAATAGAATCAATGCTACCATCAAAAATGCCCACATTCATCTATTTGCAGATGATACAGTACTTTACTGTAGTGGATCTTCCCTCTAAATGGCATACTCTGAACTACAGGACAAATTCAATCAGCTACAGACTCAGCTCCTAAAGCAGAAGCTGATTCTAAATGCCAAGAAGACAAAAGCGATGTTCTTGTCACCCTTTCCTAACCTAGCAAATCCAGCTGCAATGGGGCTGCCCCCCTCCCCCCAATTACTACAATACTAGGTGAACAGTTGGAGTACGTATCAAAATTTAAATATTTGGGGGGTTGGCAGGATTCTAGACTCTCCTTCATTGTTCACATAGAAAAGCTGATAAAAAAACTTAGAATGAGACTGGGCCTTTTCTATAGGATAAAAAATTTCCTCACCAGGGATGCAAAATTGAGGCTAGTCCAAACTACCTTTCTCTCCTTATTTGACTACGCTGATTTCCTGTATAGCCAGGGTCCTGCAGGTGTTCTTTCCAAATTTGATATGCTCTACCATAGAGCTCTAAGGTTTATAATGGGCCTTCCCTATTCCACCCATCATTGCTCCCTGTACTCAGTGGTAGGCTGGTCATCCCCTTAGCTTTAGACTCCAGAGAAATGCTGCGATCTTGATCTACAAAAGCATCCTAATTAAATTACCTAATTACATTTCAGACTGCCTACCTCTCTGCTCTTTAAGTAAGTATGCCCTGAGAAGTGCCTCTTACATTTCACTGAAAGTGTCCAAGGCTAAATCCCAGTTTGGTGGGGCTTCTATTAGTCACGCATGGCCCCTTAAGCATACCAGGATACACTATCTACAGGAGGGACAGGGAGGATAAAAGAGGAGGAGGAGTAGCTCATTACATAAGGGAAGGAATCGAAGCAACAGAACAAAAGGGTAAACAGGGAGGAGAAGAAGCACTGTGGGTAAATTTGGAGCCGGCAATGGCACTACAATCCACACAGGGGTTGTATACAGACCCCCTTCTCAGGGGGAGGAAATGGACAAGGAAATGATAGAAAGTATACTTAGAATGGCAGAAAAGGGAGATATTGCTGATGGGTGATCTGAATATGCCAGATGTTGACTGGAGTGCAGTTGCAGCAGCCACTTCTAAGAGTGGGGTTATTCTAGATGCCCTACAGGGGCACATGTAGACAACTAGTATTGGAGCCCACTCGAGAGGGAGCAATCTTAGACCTGGTTCTCTCAAATGGAGATGAAGAGAGGATCACAGATGTAGAAGTGGGTAGCCATCTGAGAACTAGCGACCATCGAACAGTATGGTTCACAATAAACACAGCAATAGAGTCAAGCCATACAAAGACAAATTTGGATTTTAGGAGGGCTGACTTTGCCGAAATGGGTGAGTGCCTAAGGAATGCACTAGCAAATGGGCAGGAAGGAGGGGGTGGAAGAACAATGGCGAATAATAAAAATTGCCATCACAGAGGTAACAAGCCTTTGTGTAAAGCAAATAAACAAAACAAAACAAGGTAAGAAACCACTATGGTTCTCAAAGGAAGTGGCAGTGAAGGTTCAAGAGAAAAAGAAAGCATTCAGGAAGTACAAGGAATCACAGAAGGAACAGGACAGAGAACTGTATCAGTTAAAGCAAAAGGAAGCTGGGAAGGTAGTCAGAACAGCAAAGGCCCAAACTGAGGAAAAGATAGCCAACTCAGTTAAGAAGGGGGATAAAACCTTTTATAGGTACATCAGGGGCGAAGGAAGACCAAGGGAGGGATAGTGAGGCTTAATAAAGGGGAGGGAGGGTGGGCAGAGGGTGACTGTGAGAAGGCAGAGATACTAAACAAATATTTTTGCTCAGTATTTACAAAGGAAGAGGGGGAGGTACCTAAAACAAACAGTAGAAAAACTCTGGATACAGAAGTTGATACCAGCCCATTTACAGAAGAAAGGGTTCTGAAAGAACTCTTAAAACTGAAGGTGGACAAAGCAATGGGGCCTGATGGGATTCATCCCAGAATTCTAAAAGAACTAAGGGTAGAACTAGTGATGCCACTGACTACCCTCTTTAACAAATCATGGGAGGATGGGGTGGTACCCGAGGACTGGAGGAAGGCAGATGTGATTCCCTTCACAAAGTGGGAGCAAGGCAGAAGCAGGAAACTACAGACCTGTTAGTTTAACCTCAGCGGTAGGGAAAATGATGGAATCACTTCTGAAGGAAAGAATTGTTGAGTATCTAGAGGCCAGAGGGGCACAGGACCCAAGGCAGCATGGATTCACAGCAGGAAGGTCATGCCAGACAAATCTGATAGATTTCTTTGACTGGATGACCAAAGTAGTTGATCAGGGAGGGCTGTGGACATGGCCTACCTAGACTTTAGTAAGGCATTTGACACAGTCCCACACAAAGATTAATATACAAGTTAGCCAGCCTGGGAATGGGTCCCAAGATGACAGCCTGGGTAAAGAATTGGCTGGAGAATAGGACACAGAGTAATAGTAAATGGAGTCCACTCTGAAAAAAGGGGGTTAGTGTAGGGTACCGCAGAGTTCAGTATTAGGACCGGTCCTCTTCAGACGTCTTTATAAGGCATTGCAGAGGGACTGGAAGGAAAGTATGTCTCTTTGCAGATGACACAAAGATCTGCAACAGAGTTGATGCACAAGGTGGGGTAGAAAGGATGAGAAGGGACTTGGCAAGGTTAGAGGAATGGTCAAATGTATGGCAGCTTAGATTCAATGCTAAGAAGTGCAAGGTAATGCACCTGGGAAACAAAAACCCAAGGGAAGAGTACACAATGGGGGTGAGATACTAACAACAACAAAATGGAAAGGGACCTGGGGGTAGTCATATCAGATGACCTAAAGGTGGGCAAGCAATGTGAGAGGGCAGCAGAGAGGGCTGGGGGACACTGGGATGCATAGGAGAGGCATCACCAGTAGAAAACAAGAAGTTATTATCCTCTATACAGACAGCTGGTGAGACCCCATCTGGAGTACTGCGTGCAGTTCTGAGACAATCTCCAGAAAGACATAGACAGGATGGAAGCTGTCCAGAGGAGGGCAACTAAAATGGTGCAGGGTCTGCACGGAAGACATATGAAGAGAGACTTAAGGAGCTTAATATGTATAGCCTCGAGGAAAGGAGGAGAGGGGGACATGATAGAAACTTTCAAGTACCTCAAGGAATCAACAAAGTCCAAGAGGGTAGCATCTTTCAAAAAGAGGTGTGCAAGAACAAGGGGCACAATTTGAAGATAGAAGGGGGGCTCAGAGGTAATTTAAGGAAGTATTTTTCACAGAGAGGTTGTGGATGTATGGAACGGCCTTCCAGAGGAAGGCTGTGGAGTCAAAAACAGTGGTGGAATTCAAGCATGCATGGGACAGTCATAAGGCAATTCTAGGGGGTGGGGGTAGGAAGAAGTAGGCTGCTGGTTAACTAGGATCTGCAGCTTATCCGTCAGGTAGGGAAATGGGCAGACTGGGTGGGCCAAGCGGTCCTTATCTGCCATCAAATTCTATGTTTCTATGTTTCTTCTGTGGAATAAGATTCAAAAGAATCTAAGAATCAATTACTCTATTAGTCTGGCAGCTTTCAAAACCTTATATACATTCCATTTCAAGGAATCCTGTGTCTACTCCTCCTGACCTAATTCCCTTTTCCTTCAGAGCTACTTGTTCTTTTCTCTGACCTTTGCCCTTGCCTTGTCATGACTTTAGGTCTCCTTCTGTTGTTGACTCCACTCTTTTGCCATACTCACTCCTTCCTCCTTCACTCCCACCACCACTTATACACTTTATATCCACTTTATATCCTCTTACCCGTGACTTTCAACCCCTATGTTTGTCTGTTTATCTGTTGTTTTTTTTTGACTGAGCACACTCTGCACCTACTGTTTCCCCCATGTCCTGCACTTTGTATACGATGCATGAATTATTTATCTGTAATTAATGTTTTTTTTGGTTTTTTTACAATCTTTTGTACCATTTTACTTGCATTTTTACTGCCTTTGCCTAATTATTGTACACATAACTGACACTGTATGTTGATCTCACCTAAATTGTAATTTGTTGTACACAATACTTGAAATCATATGTTGTTCTCACCTATATTGTATTACCTATTGTTTGTCCCAGGTCCACCTTGAAAATGAGCTTGCTCAATGGTGTCCACCTGGTTAAATAAAGATTTTGATTGATTGATACACTTCCGAATAGCGAACCATAAGATTCCTTTGAGCTTCTGTCCTGCTCTGGGTAGAGTCTCAACTTCATCCTTGTTCTCCAATGGTAAGATCATTTCAGCCAGTGCAGTCCAGGACAGATTATCTATTCCTACTTATCATCCTTTTAAGCACATGTAATTGCATAGTATGATATCATCATTCTTGCCCCCACCCATGGCAGGATGTTCCTAGCACTTTACTGCAAATGCTCATTGGTACTGCTACTCTCCCACATACTATATGCAAATACTATAACCTCCTACACCATTAGGATCTGAACAAATCTCTGGGAATATGCTTTTACTGGAAGAATGAATTTGGCTTCAATCTGAATGAGAGGGACTGGCAACAGATCTGGCAATGTCTATACAAATATATAAAGTAGGATCACCTACGTTTTTTGCAATTTCATATTCTGCATTACCTCTATTTCTCTCCAGCATGACTGTATATGATGGGTAGGTCAGCATCTCTACTCTGTATCACATGTGGGAAGGCTGAGGGAACTTTGAAGCATATTCTTTGGGATTGTGTCCTGGTGACTCCCTTGTGGCAAACAATTCGGGATGCTGTGAACCCTACATTGGGACTGGATCCTTACTTTACCCAGCAGATATGCTTGTTGGGTCACTTCCCCATAGAAATGTTATCTTGTCATAAGGCCCATATGTCTTTAATTTTGACAGTAGTTAAATAATTATAGTAAGATTCTGGTTAGATCAAACCAGACCCTCTTTAAGAGAATGGCACTCAGAAGTGCTCCAAATGGAGAGACACAATGCTACAAGAATGAATCAACAGGAGGGTTTGGGCAGGAAATGGGCCCCTTTATTGGCCCTTCTCCCTGTTATGAACTGTCAATAGAATGCCTCAAACTCGAGTGGAAGGGCGGGAGTCCATATGTGTACATGTATTATGGAGATATAAAGAAATAAAAAGCTGCTGGTCCAGCCCCTGTCTGTCTATCCATTCGACGACTTCATCCATGCTCCAGGTGGGGGGGTTGGAGGGGGGGTAGTTAGGATTTTGATAAGTTGTGCTGATTAGGTCACTTCACTGTTACCTAAAACTGTTGAATATGCTAAGTCTTTCAGTTGTATTGTCCCAGTTTCCCATGTGCTTATAAGATTCTTTATCTTCTTGCCGATGGGAGGGAAACTGCTGGTTGAATGTTTGTGCTTTTAAAATGTTTATTAAAGCATATTAAATTGAAAAAAACAGTGCAACAGACATCAATGGATGGTTTTCTATTTTTACAGATTTGCAAAAGTAAAAAAGATGAGGAATGGTTTTCTCTTTTACAGGTAGTGACACTGGGGTATTGGGCACCCCCAGTGTCACTGTTAATATTTGACAGCACCGGGGGTGGGCTCCTTAGTGCTGCATTGCTAACAGGGGCAGGGTGGGGAGTGGCAGCTGGCATGGGGGATTGGGCACCCCGTGCCCTAATAATAACATGCATTGATCTCAGGGGGGTTATGGTGGGGGCTGCAACAAACATCAATGGAATGTTTTCTTTTTTACATGATTTATATAAAAAAAAAGAAAGGAAGGATGAGGGCTGGACACTAGAGATTAGGCACCCCCCCAGTGTCACAGTCCAACATCACTCACATTATTCATGAAGTGATGTCCCAAACAAAGGTATGTTGAAAATTTGGGGCAAAAATACTGCAAAATGGCCAAGTTAAGCTAGTAAGTTCAAATCCCCATAGAAATATATTGAACTGCATACCTGATTTCCTCAGTTTGCAGTCTGGTGTTGAAGGGTGAAGACGTGTCTGCATTCCAGAGAGGATTACAACATTGGACACCTGCTGGTTAAGTAAGGGCTTGGTGGGTACTGAGTGGGATGGTCAGGTGGGGGTAATAACAGTGCAACAGACATCAATGGATGGTTTTCCATTTTTACACGTTTACAAAAATAAAAAAAATAAAAAAAAGATAAGGGACAGTTTTCTCTTTTACAGGTACTGACACTGGAGGATTGGGCACCCTGTGTCTTAATAATAATGCAGGTTGGGCTCAGGGAGGGGGATTTATGGCAGGGGCCGTAACAGACATCGATGGACAGTTTTCCTTTTTACAGGTTTAATATAAAAAAAGAAAGAATGGATGAAGGAAGGACACTGGGGGATTGGGCATACCCAGTGTCTCTATCTAATATTACTTGAATTGTTCATGAGGAAATGTCCCAGAAAAGGTATGTTGAAAATGCTTTGCAAAAATATTGAATTATGGCCAAGTTATGCTACTAAGTTGAAAAACCATTTGAAATACATTTAACCGCTCACCTAATTTCCTTAGTTTACAGTCTGGCATTGAAGAGTGAAGACACATATGTGGTCCAGAGAGGATTACAGTGTTGGACCCCCAGTGGGTAAGTAAGGGCTTGGAGTAGTGTGGGGTGATGCATGCTGAATGGGAGGGTTGATTGGGGGCAATAATGGTGCAATAGACACCGATGAATGATTTTCTATTTTTACAGGTTTACAAAAATAAAAGGAAAAAGACAAGGGATAGTTTTCTCTTTTACAGGTAGTGACACTGGGGCAGACCTCTCAACCTCCTGCCTCATAAATCAGGGATAAGGCTTAAAAAAATCAGGGACAATGGACCGAAATCAGGGACACATCTTAAAAATTGGTGATATCCACTCAGGAACCTGGAAGAATAAGGGGCTTAGTGTAAAATATATTTTCCAAGAAAGAACAAGTCTGTAACTTTAATGTTTGACATTATTTTGTCCTTACAACCCCCACTGTTTAGTCAGGGAAACACAATTTTTAGGCAGGAAAGAGTAAAATTTTGAGGCAAAATCAGGGACGTCCCTGGAAATCAGGTTCATTTGAGAGGTATGCACTGGGTGATTGGGCAACCCCCCCCCCACAGTGTCACTGTTATAGTTGGCAGAACCAGGGGTGGGCTCCCTGGTGCTGCATTACTTAAAAGGGCACATTGGTGAGTGTTAGCTGGCATTGGGATTAGGCTCCATTATGCCCTAATAGTAACATGGGTTGAGCTCAAGTGAGGTGGGGGGGGGGGTTACAGTGAGAGCTGCAAACAGGCATTGATAGACATTTTTTTCCTTTTTACAGGTTTACTATTAAAAAAAAAAGAAAGAAAGGATGAGGGATGGACACTGGGGGATTGAGCACCCCCAGTGCCACTGTCATATTTTGCAGCACCGGAAGTGGGCTCCCCTGTGCTGCATTACTAAAATGGGCAGGGAGAGGAATTGCGGCTCACACAGGGGATTGGGCACCCCCTGTGCCAATATAATGTTGTTGGTTGGGCTGGTGGGGCAGCTGCAACAGACATCAATGGACAGTTTCCTTTTTTACAGGCTGACAGGCTCCTGCAGTGAAAAGTCGCTTAGCTGTTTGCTGTAGGGTTGCCACCTTTGGATGAGATGAAAACCGAATACTAAACCACACCGCCAAATTCCATCCCTAACTCCACTCCTTTTATGACTTATGAGGGCATCGCTTGGACTCTGATTAGCTTGATTTATTCAGAATTGCTGCTGATATTGCATTGTGTACAACTTCTTTAAAGTATATCATGATTATTATTTTTGGCTTGTTTGATTTAGATTTAAATATTTTAAATTTCAGTGTGTGTTAACATTAAGTGGGGTTAGAGATGGGGTTCAGGGGACTTTCCATGCTGTGTACACAGCTTAGCTGACACATCGAGTGACTACAAGGACACCTCTGACAACTGGCTATTTTGGAACAGGTGGCCTTTTCTGGTAAAACTCTTTCAATAAATAAATAAACTGCACCAGTAATGGTGGACAAGCTGTAATTACAAATATCATCTGCCATTTTAAGATGTGCTGCTGTCCCTCCCACTGCTCCTACTCTAAAGCTATTTGTAATGTCACAGAAGTTTTTAAAAGTGGTAGGAACTATTCTATGCTGTTAAATACCCTATTTTATTTCCATATCAGCCATACATACCGGATAGCATGATATGTAATATGTAGCGTGGAGGCAGTATAGTGCAGTAGTTTAAGGCTCTGAGCTGCAATTCTGGAGACCAGGGTTTGAATCCCACAGCCCAGACTTGCATATTGTGTGATCCTGCACAAATCATTTCACTCCCTTGCGCTCCCAGGTTGCACCTGTAAACAAGCTTCAGCTTAGTGTGTCTCTTCTGGTAAAAAAAAATATATATATAATAATGTTTGATAAATTACCTAAATTTGCAGTGCCATCAAATCTAGATTGTGTTCCTTTCTCCTCACCAGCTACTGTTTTATCTCTCTCTCTCTCTCTCTCTCTCTCTCTCTCTCCCTTTTCTCATTTCCATGGCTTAGCATGACATTAGCTACACTATTCTGTGCTGTTCATCTGAGATGCCTGGAATGGTCTTCCTGGAATATCCAGGTAGTATGAAAATTGACAGCAATAACTACTGAGGAGAGAGAGAGAGAGAGAGATGTAGTACTGCTAGAAATGAAATAAAATATTAGATTATTAATTTAACAACAAATGGGGTAACAAATATTAAAATATAGGGCAGAACCTAAAAAAAAAATGGTGAGCATTTAAAGGTATAAAAGTATTCCTTCTCACAGCAGTCAAAGACCATACTCACAATGCAGCCTAGAAAGGATTAGGTTGATTTGCTGCTAATGGTCTTAATAGAACTGCTTTACACCTCTCAGATATACTGGTATACAAACAAAGGTTTACATGACATCAGAATTTGTTTGTAACATGAACATGCAAGTAAAATGGTGAAGGATTTAACAGAATCTGTTTTACAAGTATGTGAGCATTCAAAATGACTGAAAAAGTACTACCTCTGAATAAAACTGGATTAGCAGGTAAAGTTTCTGAAATGCATTGTACAGTCCACACTGTACAAGAGGCTACCATAATGTGGTGTCTGTTTGAATTTCTAAGGGTTTCATAAAATTGAAGGTGTTTATATAGGTGGTATTGTTTACCCTTCCCATGAATAATCTTCCAATTTGCTGGTGTGAAGTTAGGGGTGACAACTGAGCAGATAGGGACACATTTGGCTCTTTAAGTGCCCTGCACCTGAAGGCACTTCCTGATTAGCATGTTCTACAAGCAAGCAAGCACACTGAAATGTCAGACACTTGCTTATAGTCAGATGAGAAGAAAATGAAACAATTAGTGGGAAATCTCACAGGTGCTGCTTGACCCACCATAAAAACCGAATTTGCAATAGCGAAAACAGGAGGACCAAATCTGGACCTAGAAAACCGAATCATTTGGTCAAAAACGGAGTAGGTGGTAACCTTAGTTTGCTGACTGGCTTCATGTAAATCAAAGGATCGAAGCCATCTCTGATCTTTTGAATTACAGGACATTTCAGCCCACCATGCTGCCAGTGATGTCAGGACTACAGCCCATGGTCATTGGAGTAGACAGCTGAGCCCCTGCTTTTGTGAACTGCAATGGGCTAGGCAGTCATACACCTCCAAATCCCTAGCCACTCCAAAGGTTTGTGAAACCTGAAAAATAAATATGGGTGACCATACCCAACTTGCCTTGTGTTTCTATGGCTGGGTTATGAAAACAGCATGAACCTGTGGAGCTTCGCTTAGTCTTGAGGGCCATATGTTCCTGTCTCTACTCTTGATGGAAACACAGGCTTGTTGAGTATTGTCAATTATACATTATTCCATATATATATATATATATATATATATATTTGTCCCCAACCAGATTGCCCAACTATTTCCGACATTTCGGAAAATACTTCCGTTTGGCATACATTGTCTCTCTAAACAGAACCCAATGCTGAATACTATGTCACGTTTCTTCTGCGTTATCATGGGCCAATAAGTCAGTAAGTTGCAAAATATAAGTACATGTGGTTGTGCCTAGTGGTTAGTACCTCAGAGCTGTACACATGCGGTGATCACAACCTTTTGAATCCCAACATCTCCCTGTTCATTGTTTCACCCTGGGCAAGTCACTATACCACACTACTAGACTGTACCTCCCGTTGCTTAACCACTCTGTACGCTCCCGCTCCCTCTAATGCAGCTCTGGTTTGTTTGAGTATACCACTGTGTTTAAGGCCAGCAACATTCTCTGCCCCCATCCCCTCTTTCCCGGCTTGTAAATCGCTTTCCAAATTCAAATACAGCAAACAAGCTCCGCTATAAAACATTACATCAAATTCCTGTGATTCATACACGCCATCATTAGAGTAAGACCATGCATCACAGAATGGTACAGAACAGAAACTGCTGGCTCCCTAGTACATACATTGCTGCCAGTTTGTATTTGTAGGTCTCTTACAGAACTTCATCGCAGTACTGGCTCCCATATAAGTAAATATACTGGGTGCACTTCCATATTTCTATTGGTGTTGTCATGGGAAGCCAAAGGGGTATTTAGGCGTGCCGTTACAGTACTACACAACAGCTGATTCTGTATAGACATACAATACAGCAGAACACGGCACAGAGAGCCTCAGACCAACATAGACAGGAGTCACTTACTGTACTCGGTACACTGCTTGATTGCCGACAATAGTGCAGGATCGCAGATGTTCTTTTTCTGCCTTAAGATGGCAAGGACGATTACCTAAGTGGAGAAGGCAGGATGCTGCTCTCTATTGGATGGGGAGGTTGCCAGCTATTGGATGTGGGGCGGAGACATCCCCCACACCAACAGCAGCACTTTGGAATAAAACGGGACAGGGCGTGCTGCCGAGGCTCAGCAAACCCATCTTGTGCAGCAACTACAGTAAGGCAACGGAACGGAGCACCCTGAAATGAATATCCACTGTTTGCCAGCTGACTTCAGAAGTCTGCAGATATAACGGAAAGGCTTGTTCGGATTTTTCAGCAGTCAGAAGCTATAGCCACACAGAAGAAAAAAAAACAGTAGCAGACTTCTTCACTTGGTGATGTGCTGCCAACATCAGCCGAAGCAAACATATAACTTTCCTGCAAAGAGGATATCAATGATAAGGAGAAAGATCAATCATTAAAGTAGTGGGGACCACAACCGGGATCCCTTGAACTTCAGAGTAATATTTTTTGACCCATTCCTGTTTTTAAAAGTAAACGTGAAAATATGAGCTCCAATTAAAAACAGTTTTAAAGGTTCATTTCATTTTCAAGAAGAGTCTCTGCAGTGAAGAGAGAGAAAACGGCAGCGCTGTTTCTTGAAGCAAACTAAAGACGGAATGTAGGTAAAAAGGTAGACTGAAGAGGCTGCTGTCCAGCTGAGGTGCTCGACGCAAATAATCTCGGACTGTTTTTATACCGAAAGGCGGTGGTAAAAGCACCCGCCCCCAGATGAATAACTTCGTTTGAACCCCCATCTCCCTAAATGAGTAAAAATACAAGTAACTATAAGATGAGAAGTTACATGTGGCTATCCTTGCCTTATGCCTCCAAGTCATTTCAACGGAGGGCTGAAACGAACACCAGTGACTTGTTCACCACCCTCTATGGGTTCCCTAACCGCTCAGGCTGGTGGGACCTGGGTGACCTGGGCGACTTCGACAAGCACACCAAGTACGAAGCCGAGTCACAGAGCCCTACCGTGCAGTCGCTACTCATCGTCGCCTACTCAGTCATCATCATCATCTCGCTCTTTGGAAATATTCTAGTGTGCCATGTGGTGATCAAGAACAAGAGGATGCACTCAGCCACCAGCCTCTTCATCGTCAACCTGGCAGTGGCAGATATCATGATCACGCTGCTCAACACCCCCCTTTACACTGGTAAGGAGTCGGGCTCTGGGACTGCGGCTGGGGTTGGAGTGGGCTAATATATACCTGAGTATCACTTCTGAATCTCGTAGTCACAAGTCGGAGACTAGGTTAAATAAACATCAGAAAGTCAATATGAGCAACATGTTAAAATGATAATGTGACCTCCGAAATTTGTTAGATTGATGGCTGAGTTACAGTACTGAAAAATCTAAAGGTTAGCTAGACTGGAGATTACATGTTTTATTTGTGTTTTTTTCTCAGTACCAGAAACGTCTGTTTTAGGAGGGAGGTGGTGTGTGTGTGTGTGTGTGTGTGTGTGTTGGGGGAGGGGGTGCTAAAACAGTGTTTCTTCACCAGTGTGGTTGCATGTTCTCACACACACCTCTCAATCTCCATAGTTTTCTGGGATGTCCTGATCTGCCTTAAAATATTCTGTCCCCCATCAAATTGATATTTTTTTGTTAAAGAAAGAACAGCATATTTGAAACACATAAGCTGCAACAATGTTAAAATGGTTGTTTGCAATTACACTGTTTACAATAACTTCACGATTTAACTACTGCACCACTTGCTTAAGACGGTTAGTCCTGGACTGTTATTTTTTTTCTCCCGGCTTGCTACTGATATCGGTAGTGGGAGTCCGCGGTGGAGATGCTCTGGCTCATGGAGCACGCGCGGGTTTAATATTACGCGGTACACCTGTTGTTTAAAGACTAACAGAAAGCAACACATGCTTCTGTGTAAGGCAGGTAGCAACATTCTGCCTTGCGGATCATGAGCAAGTCTGAGAAAAACGAGGAACAACTTAGTAAAAATCAGGGAAACTTCTTACAACACGGTAATAGCACAAGAAGCAACTGGCTTGGTGTGAAACACATTTTCTAAAGAACAAACTGCTAAACAATAGTAAAATGTCTGGTAGTATTTGATGCTTCAGTGAAATAAATGCATCACTTAAGAGGGACTTCGGAGATTTTAGAGGCAACATCATGATGTGCCTTAATAGTCAGGGACAGTTGAGAGGTATGGTGGAAGGGGACGGGGTATTTGCGGGAAGAATATGAGGGCTGTATACTCCTGCGATCTGTTACAGTAGCTAGCGTTTCAGTTTACTTGCTGCGTGGCGACCACCTCGCCTTAAGATGTTCACTGCAAAGCTGTCCACTACTTTCTAAAATGCTGATATCACTTTAAAAAGATTCCCAACGCAGTTCAGATTTTTATGAAATATAAATGAACGTGCGTGGAGTGTTTAAACAAAATAAAGAACAGAAAAAAAAACAAGAGTTATAATTCTACACAAAGTGGCAAAGACTATAGGTACATGGGATTCCTGCATACCCAACCTGTGTAGGAGTGCAGATGTAGACATGCGCAGAATGCATGGTATGCACAATCTGTCCAAGGCACGCAGCTGAACGGGGGCAGTTCGAGGGACACAAATGTGCAGGTTGCCCATAATGGGTCTTGAAATGGTTTCTCTGCTTTGCGTGAGCAGGGGATTCTGGGCAGGTGTGGATACTGGTGTTTTTTAAATGTACATGTGAGTGCCTGAATGGATGCCCCCAGCCCTCCTTGTCAGCCCCGTGAGCTGCGGCATCACAGTGCAGACTTCCCTGTCCCACCACAGCTGATAGGCGGCATTGGGGGCATGCCAAATATATGGTAGGGTCCCCATTGTTGTATTCTGTGCTAGTCTTGCCCGGCACTCCATGCCAAGCCGAATGGCATGTAATGTGGGCACACCCTCGGACACATCCCGGGACCAGCTGCACTCACAGCTGTGCAACCGGCCAGGGGATCCAGTGCAGAAGATATGTTTGTCTCTTCTGTGCATGTATGCAGGTTTCCACGGGACCCCCAGTGTGTGGAATTGTCACTTAGGATTGCCTACATGGCAAATAGGTAATAAATAGACCCAATTAACAAGAACATTTTAATGAAATGCTTATTCCATTTTTTTGGTAGTTCCTTACTGATGACTTTTCTTTGCCCCCTTTACACCACTACTGGGTGACACCGCAAGTTACAGTGTAATATGTAGTAGCTACACTAAAAAATAAGCAGCACCTTGTTTACCCAATGCCTAGCCACTCTAATAATTGAGCCTTGTACTGTATTTGCTCTTCTTTTGTGCTAGTGCTCTGACTTGATGCTAGGTGCTCTAATAGGATTGTATCTCTATAGTGTTTCTCCCTCCTTTTCCCCTTCACCATGTTGCATCTTTAAATAAGACTTTTTGTCCTCTGTATTGCTTACCCTGTAACAATTTTCAAACACACACATAACTATTATTATTGCGTGCAAGGAACTGGAAGCTCTTAAAGTTAAATAGTGTTTGGCAGAGTCTTGGTCCATTATAGCTTTTATTTTTCTTCTTATTGACCTGATCCTTTGGTAATTTAGAACTTCTTTGAAAATGGAGAACAGAGGGTGGCCTAATAGCACATAGGAAACGCCAAGCAATTCTGTGCTAGTGACCTGGGTTTAGGAGCAGATTCTGGGAGCTGAATTTGTGTCAGCTAGTGCGAGGAAGTACTGCCAATAGCAGTGTGAGCTAGTTCCAGGTGACGATGCTCAGTGCTTGGTGATGCAGCGGCCTCTTGTGGTGGGTCAGGCAACCTGCTGTCATACAAGATGGATGCACTCTTCTAGAGTGCACTGCATCATCCATGGACACTGGATGGCTCTCCCACATCACAGTGTAGAGTGAGGAAAGGAAAAACAATGTGGAAATTAACTGTCATCTGAATGATGACAGAGGCCTGAGCAGGGTATTCCCTGAACACTAGGTATGTACTTCATAATGTCTGCAGCTAGATGGGAAATACTAATCTATGCAGACAAAAAGGAAAATGGAGGACATCAGATATACTCTACCTTGTATAGTAAACATGATATATGGTATAACTGAATATGCCTCTTGGTCACTTCTTAAAACAGCTGGGGCCAGATTCACGAAATGTTTCCCTGGCGCAAACTCAGTTTGCACCATGCAAACTGGGTTTTGCAGCAAAGTGGTATTCACAAAGGCCTAGTTTGCACTCACAAAATGAGCTTGTGCTGTGACAAAGTTTTGATGGGGCAGCAATGCAAATGGGGGGACCTGTATATTGGTGCAGTCTTATTCCTGAAGCAGTTTCTCCACATGAAGGCCTTCTGCAGGGTTCCCTTTTGTGGAGAAAATACTGCAGAAGAAAACCTCCTCTTAACTCTGTGCAACCCAAGTGGTTGTTGGAGATAGTGCAAGGTGCCGCCCCCAACAACACCATGTCCCTGGTAGTTCAGGGGTCCTTCCCCTCCCTGATTGGCAGCCTCTTATAAAAAAAAGATATGCCTTGGTAGTCCAGTGGTCCCTCCCCCCTTCCCTGATCACCACCCCCTAATAATAATAAAAATATCCAGTGGTCCCTCCCCTGATGTCTGATTGCCTTCCCCGTAGTACAAAATACTGTCCCTGATAATCCAGTGGTCACTTCCCCTTCCCCAGTGTCTGATCACCATCACCTCATATTAAAAATAACTTCTTGATAGTCTACTTGTCCCTCCCCCCTCCCCAACTGTCATCCCCATAATACAGACAATCTTCTCCCTGGTGGTCCAGTGGTCCCACCCCTTCCCCGATTGCTGTCCCAATCTAAAAATCTTATATCACCCTGGTGGCTAGTGGTCCATCCCCCCACTTGTTCACCTGCTCAATAGATATACCATATATTCCTGGTGTCTGGTGCGGTGTACTCCCCCATCCTGACACCTCATATGATAAGGTGATATTTGTTTCTGATGATCTAGTGAACCCCCCCACCACTGCAGGGAGTACCCCACCATCCTGCTCCCCCCATCCCAAAAGAAAGCTAGTGACTGGCACAGGCCTCCTTTCACTAACACAGCTGGCCAGCTGCTGACTGAGTTGTCATGGGTGCACACTGCATACAGTATGCACTCCATGACAGTTCAGTCAGCAGCTGGCAGTAGTGGTGAGAGGAAGGCTGTGTCAGTCACTGGCTCTCTTTTAGAATGGAGGAGCAGGGAGATGGGACACTCTTCAGGAGTGGGGGGGGTCCACTAGACCACCAGAGACAGATGTCACCTTATCCTATGAGGGGTCAGGATTGGGGGGTATACTGCACTAGACACCAGGACTATATGGTGTATCTTTTGGGCAGTTGATCAGGTGGGGGAAGGGACCACTAGACCCAGGGAGATATGTTTTCCTATGCAAGGGACAGCGATCGGTCAGGGAGGGACCACTAGCCACCAGGGAGATATAAGTTTTTTGGAACAGGACAGCAATGGGGGAAGAGGTGGGACCGCTGGACACCAGGGGGAAGATTGCATTACCAGGATGGTAATCAGTGATCTGGGAGATGGGAGGGAGTACTACACTACCAGTGAATTATTTTTAATATAAGGGGATGGCGACTGGACATTGGGGGAGGGACCACTGGACTCCCAGGGATATTTTCTATTATTATGGGCCAGTGATTGGGGATAAAGGAAAGAGGCACTACACCACCATGAACTGTTGCTTCATCAGGCAGGGGCTGAGCAGCACTCAGCCTCCCACAGGCTATGTAAATGGGCCCATAATAGGCATGCAAATGGTCACATAGCACCCAGCATGCCCAATGGACTCCTTTACATGGCTGCTTTTGTGACTAGGGCATAGTGTACTTGTGGTATTCCTTGCAGTGCCATTCTTCTCGCTGATTGTCAGGGCAGCACCAGTGGGGTTAGCAGTGGTTTTCCTGGTTTGGCGTTGCCCTGTCCTGGCCCTATTCACAGTCTGATAGTGGGGTGCGCCATCTGACTCTGAATAGCAACTTTTGGAACCTGTGCAGTTGGCAAGGTGGTGGTGCAGGGCAAACGTTTGCACTGCACTTTATGAGTTTTTGTGAATCTGGTCCCTGTACTTTTATTGTGTGCCCTCTCACTTGACTGTGCAGTTGTAGTACAACCTTAAGAGCTGTTGCTTGCTGGGTCCTGAAGGTAGCAACTCTTAACTACACAGCTAAATGAAGATTCCTATTAGTGGGGGTAATAGCTTGTGTTCATTAGCTGGAAGATTCATTTGTTCTGTTAGCTTTTTTTATTATTATAAGCCTCTTACAGTGGAAAGTGCCCTTGTTAAACCTCAGAGCTTTATTTTTGCAATGTTTTCTTTACAACTAAATTGCATTGTTCAGTACTGCTTTCCAGACATACAACCACTATTAATAATCATATAAATCATAAAAAAACTCTATCCCACCAGGATGCAAGATTTTTGTCACAATATGGTGTTGCAAAGATGTGGCAAAGATCACATTGTAGGACAGTTCAGCAATGTCCCCCTGTGTGCTGTAGAAAAATGGGTTGAAACATAACCTTTCCTAGTGCTATCACATAGGTCAGTGTGATATTACACTGAAAGGGGCAAAGGAGGCCCATTTAATAAGTGAACCAGTGTAAATGGAGCCACAATGCCATACACAGTGACTCTCGTCCCAGATCAAAAGACAAAGAAGTCCCAAGAAGTAAAGAACTAAAAGCAGTTTTTAAGGCATTGCTGCTTTTTGAGCCAGAATGTTTATTTGATCAAGGGGAGGGTACATCACTGAACATCTCAGTTTGCTGAAGTGGAGCTAAGAAGTTGGGCCTGCCATACACCAAGTAAAGGAATGAGCAAAGGAAAACTACTGTGATTTTATTTCCAGACCCTGGTATCAGGGGTGTACTTATTGTCGGTTAATGTTATAGTTCTGAGTAAGGGTGTAGTATTTTTTTTCTAAGTGGGTATACTATCCACAACATTGTTATACTGGTTCTGTATGTGATATGGAAAGACAATCAGAAAGTGGGTCTATTCTTCCCTCACCCCAAATAAGGTTGGCATACTTACTTAGTATAACCAATATACCCACCGTTACAGCACAGGCTCTGTCACCATTTCCATTTTTACATCATCACAAATAAGACAGGCCCCTGATTTGTGGTGATTAAAGTAATGAAATTCCTCTTTCAAGACTTGAAATTCTGGGAATTGCACTGGTGATTGTAAATCAAATTTTTAGATTTTACCATTATTATACTGTCATTCTTTTAGTATCTGAATAAATAAAGAGAATACAATAATTCTTAATATATAGAACATTGAATGAAGCAAATTGAAAAATAATAAAGGAAGCAGTTACTGTATAAGAAAAATACAAGTTCTGTAGATTTACTGATCTGGTATAAAATGCCAGAGTCCGAGAAATTCTGTTTTTACTGCTGTGCAGGCAGTCCAAATTCTGGGATTTTACCTGGTGTTCTGTTAAACAACAATGGCATTGCAAATAAGCATTTAAAGTTAGTATAGTTATTGTATTTCTGACTGTAATTCAGATTTAGTAGTTGCTGTATTGGTCCTTGCAAGAATAGATCCAGAAGCAAATGATTTGATACCTTTTAATGGACCAACATAGATCTATGTTGGTCCATTAAAAGGTATCAAATCATTTGCTTCTGGATCTATGACTATAATTCAGAAATAATCAGAATTTGAGATGTTGCAAAGTTTTGCTTCACCGACGAAGTTCCAGCGAAGTTGCAAACTTCACCTTTGTGAATAACTTCACAAATTGCTCACTTTGCCACATCACATTGAGTTTTCCTGGGGAAATAGCACTTTGTCACATGTAGACAGTTGAAGTAATGGTGAAGTTGCAACTTCCCCAGTGAATTTGCATAACTTTGCCTGAAAAAAAGTGATATTTTGCCTGCCAAAAACTTAACAAAGCCAGCACTTTACATTGCTCATTTGGCAAACATTATAAATTACTTTGTGGGGTGAAGTTTTCTGACTGTACACATCTCTAATGGTTATCAGTTACAAAGAATGTTAGGAAGTACTTTTTTACAGAGATGGAAGGGCACAGGGGAACAGATTACCCTATGAGGAGGTCTGTGCAAAATCAGTGGCAGGGTGAAGGAAAGGTGGGATAAACCCATGGGTTTAGTTAGGCGGGGTCCATGTGAGAGGTGGAAAAGAAAAGGGAGGATATGAGTGATAGCGGGCTTCAGACCATAGGTAAAGCAGGCTGAAGGGCAGACTAGATAGATCAACTGGACTTTTCCAACCATCAAATTGTATGTTTCTGTGTTTCTAATTCTTTCATTGTTTAAAGTGATCAAATACCTTATACAGTATAATAGCAATCATGCAACTGGGGTTGTGGATGTTACACTTCACAGCAATTCATGTTCCAAAGCGTAAACTACTTAGCTGCTGACCATACCATTTATCCACAGTACAGTATATGGGTTATGACCAGATATCACATTCATCCATTACCACTGGGCACAATATTCAAAAGTTTGCATTGGTACTTATAGGCCTTTGCCCATGCAAACTGCGGTTTATGCTGAATCACCATATTAAAAAAGGGTCTGTTGCATGGGCACAGATGGTTAGTGTCTGTGCAAAACATAATGTATGCATGTGGACAAGGAGAGGGGCATGGCCACAAATATGTACAGTACCCCATAATCCACAGCTTTGCGCTGCACAAAAGGATTTAGAATGGTCTTTTGCACAGTGCAAGTACAGCTGAACAAAATCCTGACTTAGCTCAGCCAACCCTAGTGGCTGCTGGAGGTAATGCAGCCACCTAGCTGGTATGCCATTGGTGGAGCACAACCATTCCCTGTGATCCCTGGCAACCCCCCACCCCCCCACCGATTGCCAGCCTGTTCTGTAAGAAATATTATCCCTGGTAGTAGCTGCTCCCTGCCACTGATCACTGTCCCATTCTGTATATTAATATATCCCTAGTGCTAATGTTACTAGCACTGGAGTGCTATATTGAAGGATAGATCGCACCACTAGTAGCAGGGAATATTTTTCAACTTACAGGTCTGTAATCAGGGTGGGGGGGAGCTCCACTACCACCAGTGAATTCATTTTAACTTATAGGGATGATAATGGATGGGGAACCACTGGCACCAGTGATATATATTAATAAACAGAATGGGCCAGTGATCAGCAGGTTGAGGAGGACCACTAGCAATGGGTATGTGTACATGTCTGGGACCAGGCAATTGGGGGGGTAGCACCATGCTAACCTGCCTTGCTACCCATGCAAATGTGCCCATAATAGGCATATAATTACTGGCCAGTGCTTTTTTTCATAGGGAAGCCTGGTTATAATTTGTCGTTACAACCAGGTGGGAATAATGGCAAACATGCTCCCGGTTTCCCTACTTCCACACCTATGTCAGCCATCCACTGTCTCTTTCTCTCCCCACTTCCTTCACCAGACAGATGCATCAACTGCCATTTGGGTGTAATTAAACCCCCTCAAAATCACACACACACACACACACACACACACACACATACATATGCACACATGCACACACACAAAAAACAAGAACTCGAGTTCCACTCTGCGAGCCAAACAGTAAAATAATTTAAAATATTGTCAGATCATGGACCACACTGAATCCTGAGCAGTCTGTGGCTGCCTTAGCACCAATCTGTTTTTTTCTTAATTATTTTTATATAATTGCTGTGGAGAAAAAGTGCTGGCAAGCAATTACATAAAATAAAAGATGGAGTTGTGTGTAAAACTTGATACTACACATACCCTCAATGTGGGATGATTTTTATAAACCCATTGGGCTTCATCCTTGGGGTTTATGTATCATCCCACACCTCAAGTGTGTGTAAAATCTCATTACACACATAATCCCATCCATTATTCTCCATGTAAATGGCCCTTTAGCACCTTGCATGCCCAATGGAATCATTTGCATGGGTCCCTTCATTATTGTAAATACCACTCCAGTGCTACCCATTCTGGTGGTGTACTTCAGGAGCCCTGTCAGGGCAGTGCTAAGTGACTTAGCACTGGGCTGACATGGTCCTATATTCAGTCAAATAGCACCAATGCGCTATTCAACTGAATATAGCACCTTCGGGCATCTGCGCAATTGCAAGGAGCAGCACACATTTTTGACCTCTGCTTTGTGTGGGTTTGAATATTAGGCCCCTAATGTTTGATTTTTCTATGAGCAGTTCCTTTCAGATAGTCAGAGTTCTGGGTTCATGTCATTTCAGCCTGCAGTAAATGTACACCTCTAATGTTGTCATGAATCAAATTACTGTTATAGCTGAAGTTAACCAAAGGCCGCAGTTGTTGTTATGGTGAAAGTTTGCACCTATATATTTGTATTCTATTTTTGGTGGCCTGTTTTTCCATGTCTTCAATACCCATTCTCCAATTTTGAGTCTGCTTAAGCATTTCTTTTATAAAAAATGAAATAATTAAAGGAATACTGTGTTTTGCTATTAATAGCTTGTAAACACAAATATGGCTATTCCAAGGTTTTCATCATCTGGTTTGGAACATCCATCATCAATTAACAGCACTTTGCTTGTAACTACGATGAACTAGCATGCAACATACACTGCTAATTGACTGTATAGAGCAATGGGTATTAAAAAACAGCCACACATACAAACCTGGCCATAATCATAGTAAAATGAGCACTTATAATTTCTCATATAAAAATGTGTTAAATCTGACTTATGATACTGTCCAGCATGAGGTTCAAGTTTATTTATTTATTTATTCCATTTTGGTAACTGGGTTGGCCCACTGGAATCATTACAGTCCTTTTTTTCAGGGGCAACCCATAATTAATTACAGGTAGTGTTGCATAAACATTTTACAAAGTACAAGAAAGATAATTGATCACAGTACAGGATAAAATAGTCAATGACATATGGTAATACAATGAACAATTCAATATATATTACAAAAAGGGTTTTATGACTATAGATATACCAATGAAACTGTCACAGTGTCCTCTGTCATAACTAGTTGTACTGCTTGGTGCGACTGTTTCTAAATGCTATAAATATGTGTTGCCATCTGCAGGGTTGCTAAAAAGTCAGTAGGGGGCATAGTGCTGCACATGTGTGAGGCTTTAAAAGCATTTAGCCTGCAGGTTATAGTAGTCAGCAGATAAACTGCAAGAAAACTGGCAAGTGTAAAGTGATGGCCTTAACTATTCTTGACAGGTCTCTCCTTAAAATGTGGAGTAACATGACTAGCCATGACAGAATTTGACACAACAAACGACTGTAAAAGGCTGAAAATGAAATATTTCAGGACAGGAGAAAGAGGACACTCTAAACAAACTATTGATTGTACTGTAGGTACAACGTTTACATGATAACATGCACTGCTGCTTAATCAATTATACAGTATATAAATAATGGTCAGATTTGAGAGATAAAAGTTATTTATTTAAAAACTGGTAGCTGGGAAAGGCACACTGATCCAAGGTTCATATTCAGGTACAACCCATGTGAATGGTACATGGGAGAGTGTGCACTATAGGTAAAATGAAAATAACAGCATTCATACAGTACAAAACAATATATGTTAGGGCAAGTGCAAATAGTGCAAATGCAGCACAGCCCTATAACATGAACAACAATAGAATCTGTACATAATGACAACTTACATGCTAAACAGGATGCAAATTAACATGATAATACTGGGTGGCCAGAGAGAGAGGTATGCAACCCAGCAGCCCCTAGAAAAGAGTATTGGGTGTCATGGAGGAACCTGGCACAGGAAACTAGGTGCATGAATAGTAGGGGGTACAGTGAGCTGGTAGGCATTGTTTTGAGTGGACATTAAGAGGAGAAGTCATGGAAATTAAAGGGTAAACTATTCCAGAGGGATGGGAGGTGGAAAAAGATGGCATTTTCACTACAGTACTTTTGCAGTGAGGGAGAGCAAAATATAACAGTCAGTACATTAGAGTTCAAGGAGGATGAGAGAGAGAGAGAGAGAGAGAGAGAGAGAGAGAGAGAGAGAGTTGTAATGAAGTTGGGATGTAGACCTTGGGAGGGAGAAGAACCAAAACTTGATGAAAAATGTGGAGCATTGAGAGAGGCACCTGGACAAAAGTCAAGGGAGAGCAATGTGAGTGTAAATTGAGCAGTGGTAGGTGAAGTGAAGAGAATTACTAGCAAAATGGAAAAAGCACAGCAATGATGGTTCAGTCCAACAAAGGAGGCATTTGGGGTAGCCTCATGAATTACATCCTCAAGTCAAACACAGGAAGAATCCTCTAAAGGAGGATCTCATAGCAGACATGGAGGATGGGTAGGGAAGACTTGTTGCAATAAAAGGCTCCAGGTCTGGCGTGGAGCTTTCATGGATGACAACATCTTGTATAGAGAAATCAAAGAGTTGATCCAGCCACAGACCAATGTACTTCAGATGAAGGTACTTGAAATAAAGAACTGCATAATGTGAGGTACCATACAGGGTTTTAAAAATTATGGGTGAGTTGGGGCTTGAAAGCTTCAGTCTAGTACTAAAGGATGTGAAACTGTCTTTTGGCATTAACTATTTTAATGTCATGCCACAGTAATGAGTCCAGATAACAGACCAGTGCACCAGCAACAAAGGCTATATGGGATCATTGACTTAGATGCCAGAGGTATATAGTGGAACAATATGACTCAGGGTGCCCTGAGGGATGAACTATTGACTGACAATTGAGATATTGCCCTATTCTGAAGGCTGAGGGCAATGTGACTACTGGGAGTCAATGAATCATCCAAGGGATCAAGAGTCTTACATTATATCCCAAAAAGGTATGGTCAATATTTATTTTATTGAACCTTTCCTGAGTTCTGTCACATCTCCACCCCCAGAGCAACCCCCTCCATTTGTTAGGGAAAAAACCCTGGCACCAATAGTACCCCATCCTGCTCCCTGCCCAATTTTAAATATATATGCATATTCCCCAGCATTCCAGTGGCACCCCACATGGTGCCAATATACCTAAAACTCTCCCCACATGCTCTTCCAGTCCAATATGGCATACAGCACTTACCATCCTATCACCTGTACAGCAGTTTGCCATGTTGCACATGCACAGTCACTTGTGTTATACAAGTAAGTTTGTTGATATTGTATTAATGTAAGTACAATAGTGATAAAGTTGGCAATAAAACACAAATGACTTCTTGTGTAAGATGGTGGCTGATGGTAGAGGTAAGCAGAGGGTAGGTTCTGGGAATCATCTTGTTCTAGGGTATGTATGTGTTGATGGCAGTCAATAGTGTTTTGACTGTTTTACATCATCATAAACTGTTGTCCATTGCTTAGAAAAAGCAGGACATTTCCTTGTAAATCATGTCATGTGATTCATTTTGACCAATCGCATGACAGCATTCAGTGCAATGGTTTAATAGTTGTGATTATATTATACAAGGCAATCTTCCAGTTTCCACAGGACATAATATGAGATCCAAGGCCAAGTATTTTATTTACAAATGGGAATTGAGTTATTGCCAAGGATAAAAGAGATTGTATGTTATTACAACATATATGCATCCTGTGCAAAATGTAAAACTCATTTATTCAAAAAATGACACAGGTGAATAATGTGACAAAATGTACAATGTTATGAAATATAAAGTTATTGACGGAACATTTTTGTTTGTCATTTCTGAACAACTGTAATATTAGGTAATGTAATTATTATGAATAAAATGACTGTTATGATGTCATTTCGGTCAGTTTATTTTGAAATGATTACTACAGTAATTACATAGGGAAATAAGGTGTATATAACTCTTGTCCCAGGCTAACACAGATTGGGAATATACCAGATAGCTTGAGGATTATACAGGATAACTCATTCTGATTATATTGCACCCATGCAGCCTTACCAGCTTGAAGTCTGATCCCATCAAATATAATGAGAAAAGGTGAGTCTGGCCTGGTCAGTAGTAGGACTGGAAGCCTCCATTTTTTTTTTACATCACTTTTTCCCTCCGGTCATGGACTGGGGGGCTTCTCTCAGGCATCCTGCCTGTTCCTGCCCTGCCTGAAGTCCACCTACCTGTGCCTTCTCTCTCCCTCCTCCTTAGTCCACGATCGGCACCCCTGGCTTAACCCCTCCAGGGTGGGGCAGCCCCTCCTCATTGGGCGCACTTATAGACAGACTCCGATGTAGGAGAGGACCCAGGTGGAGGAGCCTGAAAGGCCAGGCAGGATGGACTTGGCCTTGGGCATGGGAGCAGGTGCTGTTGCCTAACCCTCAGTCCAAGCTTTTCCTTGTTCAGGAGATCCCACACCCCTCCCATGCGTGTGCATGTCCTTGATGCAAGGCATACACGGCAACCCCTGCCTGCATCAGGGCATGCAGATTACGTGCTACTGAGCGTGCTGCAGTGCCTCCGGTCTCCACCAGGGGCCGCTGGCATGCCAGGAAATCCCCAACCTCCCCCCCAGGGAGGAGATCAGCCTGTCAGGCACTCAATCCTCACCCACCCCTGCCGACCCCCATCACCTGAGCTCGCTCCCGAACCCTGGTCTCCGGTGCAGCGCGAGGTGTGGCGTCCAGCGCCTCAACCCTCAGCACCACAGGGCCAGCCTGGAAGCCTCCATTTAACATCATGGGCTACATGAAGAGGTGCTGGTAGCATTTCAGCAGACAGTCTCCATTTGGTCAAAGTAGCCCTGCTGATGCCCCAGCATGATATTTTCGGAGGACTGTGCTATCAGAAGTTGCTATCGCCTGAATAAATAAAGATTTTGATTGATTGATTGATTGATTGATTGAGAAGTACAATCTCTCAGATGACACATTAAACAGAGGCTCTTTCTGCCTGTTATGGTTGTTATTCAGGACATTAAGGATCCATTGGCTTTACTCAAAAAGGGTAGGGTAATTTGTATTATGGCAATTTTTATTAAATGAAGGCTTTATGAAAAATATCAGCAAGCCAAGCAAAAATAATTGCAGTCATTAACCAGCAATTAATTACACATAAAAAAATGCTCACAATGTGGAAAGGCTCCTGCATCTATGTCATAGGAAAACCTTTTCACCAACTAGACAACAGGCATCCAACAACCACCAAACAGTTCAAAACTAAGGTCTGCTTGTCTCCTTTTCCTTCAAGAAAAGACTTTCCATTGATTCTGATATTAACATAAAGATAATGCCTTAAAGGTTTTTTGTTTCTGGCCACTGATTCATTGGCATCTCACCTGCAAAATACAATATGTAAGACACATAAACAGCACATATGAAGTGCTGTGATCATAAATATTGACACAAGGGGGAATTAACTCAAATTCTAAGCCCTTATACTGTATATCAAAGACATAAACCCCAAAACTCTCCAAACATGAGATTTAAGACAAAAATCCTGGTCATGGAGCCATCTACAAAGAGATTTTGCATACAGTAGTTTCCATATTATTCTGCCACCCCTGCTAGGGGCATATACATTCCTCTGTATACTTGTGCTTCCAGTTCCCTTTTATCTCTAGCCTGCCATGACAACTAAGCCATACAATATTCCAAATTTTCATCAGAATCCATTTATTCATAAGTCATGTTAAAATCCCCTTAACATCCAAATTCATACCCATGTAGAATACACTTCCAAGGAAAAATGCTTGATAAAATTAATTTGTACAAGCCTTTTCTAGAGAGGACCAACATCTGTCTTGTGCTAATGTGCTATTAACATAATAGAATAATGAGGTCAATGAGCCCTACTTAACAATAACTCTTTTTATTGATTGACTGATTGATTGATTTCAAAAATTTCACCAGGAAAGCTATATTGAGCTGCTAACAGCTCATTTCCAGATGTGTACTCCTGGGGGAAGAGGGTGTGGCAAGTCATATACAGAAGATACAATATATCAAGGAGCATATAGCAATTTATGTCATATCTGTGAGTATATTAAAGGGAAAATACTGCTGATATTTTTCCTTTATTGGGTTCTAGAGTGAGATTATAAAAATATATTCTCACTCTAGATCCTGTCTGGCTCATTAAGAACTTGTTTAGAATGTTCAACCTCAGTAGCAGCACTAACCATATTCAAATGCAAATAACTTTAGAACAAAAAGTGATAGCATGGTTAGAGATGCAATGAATTATAAATTTGTGGGTGAATTTGCCACAAAGCAGGTGAAATGTGCCTCTGCAGTGCTCCACAAAGTTTTACCCACATTTAGAAAATCTGAAATGGCAAAGTTCCATCGAGAAGTGCCTAATTTTGCTGGCAAACAGTGGAATTCAGCAAAATTTTGCAATTTGTGAGTGAAAGTTCATACTTTGTGGAGGAAATTTTGCCATGCAGAATTTATAATATTCCATGGAATTGCGCATTAATCCGTGGAGTAAAGTTTTCTAACTTCACCAATCTCTAAGCATGGTACTGTGAACCCAAAAGCTGTTCAGCACAAAATATCTACAAAATGAGTGGTGTTTCATTTATAGCTACCTTAATATTTTTTTTATAATTAGCAAAACAAAAAGCATAAAACTATTTTTTTTCACTTTCTTGACAAACAAATGAGAATGACTTTAAAACGAAAAATGATAGCATGGTACTGTAAGCTTGAAATTTGTTCAGCACAGAAATAGCTACAATATGAGTGGTGCTTCATTTATACATACCTTTTAGTTTCTTTATAATGAAAAAAACTGCAACAAATCTTTTTTATTTTTTTACTTTTTTGCAACAAACAAATGTGAATAACTTTAAAATGAAAAATGATAGCATGGTACCATGATCACTAAATTTGTTCAGCACAAAAATATCTACAAAGTTAGTAGTGTTTCATTTATAGATACTATTTATATTTTTTACAATCAGCAAAAAATGGCAAGAAATTCATTTTTTTCACTTTTTTGGAGCTATGGCATACATGGAATACTCTACCTCCCTACTGGAAATAGGGTCTTTTTTTGTTCTTGTGTCAATTAACCCAATGACATCACATGTGGCTTCATCACTCATGATGCTATCAGATCAATAGGTGCTTAAATAAAAATAACAATATTTTCAGTAGGGGGTAGCATAATTCTTATATATTAAGGGAGATATTTTACTAATGCATTATGTATACAGGCTGATAGCAGAGAGCCTAACTATATGAGGAGCCATCAAATGCAACCCTCCCCTTCCCTAGTCATTACTGGATCAGCATTTAAGAAAAGAAAAGGACTACAGAAAAAAGCTGCAGGATTTACCATTATAAGATCTCTACTATCCCCTGGCAAATACATAATATTGTATTTAAAGGGGGCATGACTTGATGACTTATGTGCAGCTGTTTGAAATGTCTCTAGTTTCATAAATTATATCCATACCTCTAAAGGACCCCTATTTAACTGTGCCTTAATAAAAACTGAAACTGTCAGTTGTGTTTTGTATTGTTTTCTTTGTATGCACAAGATTCTGTACAGTTCCTTTCATGGAACCAAGAATTTTGAGTTGTGACTTTGTCACTTTGTGGTTTCAGAAATGTGAGCATAAACTTATCTGTACAGTGCCCACTGTTCTGAAACCATGAAGGCTCACTTCAGTGCTATCGGGGCTGAGCCCTGGCAAGCCCCACTGTAATTTCAACACTGCGTGTCTGCACCTATAACCATCAATTCCCATCTATTAGTGTAGTTGTCTACCTGTATCTTAAATGAATTAACAGAAGGGGCATCACAAGTAGAAAAAGGGAAGTGGTTATCCCTCTGTACATACAGTTGGTGAGACCCCATCTGGAGTACTGTGTGCAGTTTTGGAGACCTCATCTATGCAACGAAATAGACAGGATGGAAGCAGTCCAGAGGAGGGCAACTAAAATGGTGCAGGGTCTGCATCAGAAATCATATGAAGAGAGACTGAGAGAGCTTAATATGTATACCCTTGATGAAAGGAGGGACAGGGGGACATGATAGAAACATTCAAGTACCTCAAGGGAATCAACAAAGTGCAGGAGGGTAGCATCTTTCAGAAAAAGAGATGTGTAAGAACAAGGGGACACAATTTAAAGATAGAGGGGGGATGGCTCAGAGGTAATGTGAGGAAATCTTTTTTCATGGAGGATGTGTGGAACTGCCTTCCTGGGGAGGTTGTTGGGGCTAAAACAGTGGGGAAATTCAAACATGCATGGGACAGACACAAGGCAATTGTAGTGGGGGGTGGCAGGAAGTAGGCTGTTGGTTAACTAGAATCTCTAGCTTATCCAGTAGGTAGGGGAAATGGGCAGACTGGGTGGGCCAAGTGGTCCTTATCTGCCGTCAAAGTCTATGTTTCTATGTTTCTATGTAATTACAGAAACATTATTTTGTGGTAGTGAGTTCTAAAAGTCAACAACTCTTTGAGTGAAAAAGTTTCTTCTCTTCTCAGTATTAAAGTGAGATCCTGCTATTTTGTGAGGATACACTGCACCACAGTTCTAAATATAGGCTATCTCTTGAAGAAAGATCCTTGATTGCTTCACATTCGGTGGTCATATATCCCAGTTGTCTCTATAATATGAGTTATTTTGTTGTCATCTGTAAATTTTGAAATTCACCTCTTGATATTCTCATGCATATTACTCATGGATATGTTAAATAAAAAGGGGATGAACACTGACTCCATGTGGAGCTCCACTAGTCACTTTACCCCATGCTGAGGAATAATTATTTATTAGGACCCTCTCTTTCCTGGCAGTCAGCCAGCTATTAGTCCATCTTATTATCACTAAGATAAAGTCTTATTGATACATGGGTAGCAGTTTACTTACAGTAAAGCACCATATCAGAAGCCTTAGAAAATGTTATGCATATCACATTTACAGTTATGTTATCATGTAGGGCTCAACTAACAGGTTCATACAAACTTGAATAGAATGGTGAGACATGACCTTTATTTTTGGAATCCAAGTTGTGTAGTGTTCCATGTGTTGCTAGTGGTTGTTACATTCTTAATTTCTTGTCTAATGAGGATTTAGTTATTTCCCACACAATGAATGTTAGGTTTATTGGCCTATAGTTTCCTATCACAGTTCTACTCCCCATAGTGAAGCAACATATTTATTTATTTAAACATTTTACCAGGAAGGCATACTGAGCAGTCTACTGCTCTATCCCAGATGCATCCTGGGGAGGCAGAGATAGCATAACAACATAAATAGAGATGACAACATAATAAACACAAACACCATGAACAGAGATCAGGTAAATATACAGGCCCGGATATTCAAACTGCGCCCAAAATGTGCGCAACAGCAGGAGCAAGCACAAACCAATTGAGCATATGCGCAACAGGTGCGATATTCAAACATGGAGCAGAACAAATTGCGCAAGCAGCCAACATCTGAATATTGCACATACTGCACCATAGCGCAACCAGGAAGGAGAAGCTGAGCAGAAATGTTGCGCTATAGCGCAACCAGGGCAGCCCAGCTGAGCAGTCCAGAGGTGCCATAGCGCAAGCAGAGCCCCCCCCAGAGGAATGGAACTGCACATCCAGGGAGGTAGGCTGGGGCCCACCACCAGCCATGCCACACATGGGCACAGGAACACACTGCAGAACCAACAAGACACCTGCACACCCCAAGCACAGCATCACTGGGGGTGTGACGGATGATCTACTGGCCCATGGGGACAAGCCAACAAAGCACAACAGAGCCATGACACCCCAGCACAACCACTGGCAAGCTGAGAGTGCCACACACAGGGGGTTGACAACCACAGTGCACATCAGCCCCCCGTACACACAGCACACCCTGCACCGTGACCCCAAGACACCACCCATGTGCAATGACTGGCACTGCAGGAAACCACACATCTCCCCCAGCACACATCAACCCTGTGCAGCAGAGAAGCATACAAGCCAGACACACCCTGTGCACCCAGCAGTGGGTGGCAGCAGACGGCAAGACCAACAGAAAGTCAGTGCCATGCCGGAGATACCTCCCCATGCACACACACGCGCGCACACACACACACACACACACACACACACACACACACACATACATACACATATCCAGGACCATACCACCCCAGATGGCATGTACACCACTGCAACTGAGCACCCATAGCCAGCTGCAAATCAGAGACCAACACAGTATTCATATCAAAATATAAATGTATTTTCAAATTTTCAAAGAGTAAATTACAAAACAATAAACAAGAACTATTTACAAGGGGGGGACGGGTACAATGTAGGGGTGGTCAAGGGATAGGGATGAACAACTTGGAGAGGGAAGGCAGGGTGGTAGGGATGGGTGAAGTGGGAATGGTAATGTGGCCTAAGGCCCAGCAGGCTGGTCGTCCTCTGCCTGGTTCCGCTGTTCCCTGCGATGCCTCCTCCACAGGCCATGTCTCCTTATGGAATTCAGGATGGCCTGGTTATCCAGGGACACTTAAAGTCAGGCCTCAGCATGTCATGATGGATCCTCCGGAGAACTGTGAGGCCCAGGAAATGGGAACACAGTCAATGGCTGTGACTGACCACAACCCTGAACACCACCCAACCTGCAAGCCATATAGCCCAATGTCCGCACCTGTGATGGCATGCACCCACCCACAGTGAACATGCACATGGCCATCACAAACAGGCAGCACCAGCTATGTGCACCACTGCACACACACTGCCCATGTCCATCACAGCACAAACAAGGCTGTCAAGTGACGTGGCAACATGGTGCGATGCCAGTTACACAGCTATGTGCCCAGTGCATGCATGGACCACCAGTGACGCATACACAGACGTGCTGTGATACTGGACAGTGATGCATGTCACCTGTGTCGTGCATACATACATAGATACATAGACAGTGTTGGCAGATAAGGGCCTATGGCCCACCCAGTCTGCCCATTTGAGCTTGTAAGTTCACTTTGTTTTCCTATAAGTCTGTTGCACCTTACCCCTGACCTCCAGAATTCCTTTATGTCTATCCCGTGCATTCTTAAATCCTGTGATTGTTTCAGCCCCCACCACTTCCTCTGGCAGGGTGTTCCACTTGTCCACCACCTATTCTGTGAAGAAATTCTTTCTCATGTTTCCTCTGAATCGTCCCTCCTCCAACTTCATCCCATGCCCTCTAGTCCTGGAACATCTTTTTCGCTTAAAAATAGTGTTTTCCTGCACCCTGTTCCTCCCTGTAAGATACTTGTATGTCTCTATCATATCCCCCCTCTCTCCCTCCTCTCCTCCAGGGAGTACATGTTCAGTTCCTTCAACCTGTCTTCATCGGACTTGTGATGCAATCCATGCACCATCTTTGTTGCCCTCCTCTGAACCTTTTCTACCCAGTCTATGTCCATACGTAGGGTATGGTCTCCAGAACTTGTACACTGTACTCCAGGTGGGGCCTCACTAGTGTCTTGTATAGTGGAATTATGACCTCCCCTTTCCTGCATGGTTGTGTTGTGCATGGCTGGTGGTCTTGCCCCCCCCAGCATGCAATAGCATCCATGAAGTAATGATACTCACACTCCTCAAGCAGCTGGGTCTGCCGCTGCTGCTGCTGCTGCTGGGGTGCAACACCCACTGGCACTGGGGCACTGGCATGGCCCTCCTCACCCCGTGCCTGCATCCTCACATCACGGTCTGTGGGAGACATATGTTGAGACAAACATCAGTGTGACTCCAAAGCAGACTGCCCCCTGCCCCAGTGAGAGTGCCTGCCCACACAGCCAGACCCATGCATCTCACACCTGCACACACTGACGCAGCCAACCATGGCAGAGCCATCACCTATGCACAGCCACCAAAACACACTCACACCCCTACAGAGAATACAGGTGCATAGATGGTACACCCACCTGGCCTAGGCACCACGCCCCTCCTGGCACATGACCGCAGCCGATCGAGAAGATCAGGATCCCTCCAGCGGAGGTCACCGTACCAGTGCTGGCACTGCTCAGCTGACCGGCACCATCCAGTGACCCCCACCAGGTCAGTGGCCACTTGCTGCCACACCTGCATCCTGGCAAAGGTGAGGGCCGCCTCACCATAAAGTGCCCCATAGTGGGGCTCCACTAGGGCCACAAGTCGCCACTTCGACAGGGCTCCACTGTACTGCTCTTCTGCGAGCCATGGTACCAACTTTACAGCAGGGCAATATGGTGGCCCGCTGCGCAGAACCCCACGTGAGATGTTCGCTAACAGACCACCACAGGTTCCAATCACGCTGTTCGAACAGTGCCGTCACTTCACATAGCGCTGTCACCAGACAGCGCAATAGGGCCGTACACATGGCAGCCGAACAGCACCAGGGGGAAAAGGTCGGACACAAGGTCATGGGCAATGACACAAGGCCACGCACAGCGCCATCTCATGTATACGCATCCTGCTCGACCGACCAGCTGTGTACCAGTGCCACAGTGAACTATTGCGCAGTAGTGCCACAGTGCCATATAGTGCCCAGTGCTGAAGCGCCACTGGCACAATGGTGGCCATGACCTGAATTGCCGATCACGCACAGCACGTCAGCAGCACGGCAGATGCCTGCGTAAGCTATCTGGGCATGCGCAATGCAGTGTACCACACAGTCACAGATCTGCACCATTGGCTCAGCCGACTCAACCGTAGTGCGCACAGCGCAAATTCGCGATATTCAGCCGACACATGCAAATCATCTGATCAGCCATTCAAAGGTGCAGTGGCACGATTTGCATGTCATTATATTTGCTCCACTCCTAATTTGCATGCATTGCGCTATAAATGTGCGATACTGGGGCGCGCTGGCCAGATTCGTTACTGCAGGTGAGAGGTGAGTGCATGCTGTGTGATGTTCTGGACAATGGTCATGGGAAAATGCTGTAGACTGCACAGTGACAGGTGTCCACTTGCCCCATACAGATCGCCATGACCAAGCAGAGCCAAGGTGAGGTGAGGACAGTGGGCGTAGGAGGAGGCCCAACTTTACCCCAGCAGAGACAGAGGCCCTCTTCCAGGCCTAAATGGATGAGGAGCCAGTACTGAGTGGATGGAGGGGCACCCCTCAGTCCCGTGCGGCTGCATGGGAGAGGGTAGCTCAGGCCGTGAACTTGCACGGAAGCCACCAGCGCTCCGTGCAGGAATGCAAGAAGAAGATGGGGACAGACCGCAGGAGGTTGAAGGAGAAGGTGGCAGCCTTCAGGGCGGCACGTGCTGGCACTGGCGAGGGCCCGCCAGTGGTGTTGGAGCTGACCCCTGCTGAGGAGACACTGGTTGCATAAATGCAGCAGAGCACTATTGAGGGCGTACCAGGAGGTGAATTCCAGACAGGTGGAAGCCCATCACTGCACGGTATGACATGGTGGTGGTGTTGGGGGGGGTTGGGGGGAAGGTTGTTCACATGCACTCACATGTACTCTCTTTCTGTTACAGATCCTGTTCGTCTTCAGAAGATGGTGGTGGTGGGTCCAGGCAGTGATGATGACCTGCTGGACATGGAGGAGGGTCCATCCACCTCTATCACCAGCCTGCAGGCACTGCAGCAGCATGCACGCTGGGCTGCCAACTCTGGTGTCGGTGATTCGGGTGCGGGGGGTGCACAGCCTGTGTCTCAGCAGTCTGGCATGCAAGCATGCCAGCACGCTGTGACTATGGCTGTAGCATGTACCTGCACCATTGATGATGCAAGGACTGCAATGGGCAGTGATAGGTGTGTGTCCCATGATGGACAAACAGCAGGCCAGCACGTGCCCCTGGGCCTTTCTGGTTCCAACTTGTGTACCAGCATGCTGGCACAGTCCCAGGCTGTGCCTGTCAGCACCGGTGGGGCAGCACCGGTGGCTGTGCAGGTGTCTGGCACTGTTGCTAGCACAGCGGTGGAATGAGTGGACCCTGGGGCACAGCAGTTGGCGGGCAGCAGCAGCAGTCGTCACCCACCAGGTCTGGGGGTACAGTGTCAAGCGGTGGCACATGTCTGCCAGCCCTTTGATCTGCCCATTCCTGGTCCTGGCAAACAGCGCCCACCCTCAAGGGGTGTTGTGCATCAGGACCTTCCACACCCTGGGGGACAGGATGCCGTTGGGGCACAGTACCCATTGGACGAGCACACCTGCCTGCTGCAGGAATCAGTACAGCTGCAGAGGTGGGTTGCAATGTCCGTGGAGGCACTGTCTGTGGCTGTGGAGCGGCACAGCAGGGAGTGTGCTCTGGACCATGCAGAGCTGGTCTCGGATGTGATCGGATGTGATCGCCGCTTTGACAGGCTGACCCAGGCAGTGGTCTCTGTCGTGGATGCATTGGGCACACAGTCAGGAGCCCCTGTACCGCACACCCCACACAGTTCACTCTCCACTCCCCCTTCCCGGCATCATGCGACACCAGGCCTGTCAACGCCGGGTTCTGCTGTGGCCATCCCGAGCACCCCTGATGCAGGTTTGTTCAGCATGCTGCAGACCCCTGTGCAGGCAAGGTCGCGTTCACGCAGTGGGACCCCTGGTGGTGCAACAGTGCCACCCCATGTGGCCCCTGCTCAGCCTGCCAGTGCTGTTGGGTCACGGCGGGGCTGCCCACGCATCCGTGGTGGCCGTGGGACAGTGCTACATGACTGAGCTGTCTCCGAGTGCGGACCCTGTCTGGCGCTGCCATGTGTGCAATGTGTGTCATGGTGGGCAGTGCACTGCTGGGTGCTCTGCTCACCACGCCGACACACGGACCACCTGCACACCCTCCCAACTGCTGTCCACAGGTGCGTGTTCATGATGATGCCTGCATTGTACTGTACTGTACACCAAGGTGCAAAGGTGCCCAGCATCTGACACACGTACTTGGACAGTACAGGTGCTGGGGGTGGTCGGTGGTGCTGTGTGTTAGCAATGTCAGTTCTGCTGTGCTGTGCATCTGCCCATGTACGCTCTGTGCCTGGTGTGTGTGTGTCCATATGAGTGCTCACCCCTCCCTGATGGTGTGTTTGTATGCCTGGACCCTTCCACTCCCCTGGCCGTCATGCACCCCTGGTGTGTTACCCTGTGTGCCTGTAGTTTGCGCATGGACAGTGTTGGTTGCACATGTCCCCTTGACTTACCTGTGTTCTGCATAGTGCTCCTCTGTGATGGTGTCCCGGTGCAGCTGGGCCTGCCAGATCAGTCGGGGGTCCCGCCGTCCTAGGGGGGCTGCTCATCACCATCAACACCAGCGACACTGGCGTCCCCATTGCTGTCCCCCTCTTCAACCTGTACGGCTATCCCATAGTCTTTGGCCATGTTGTGCAGGATGCAACAGGCCAGGAATATCCCACAGACCTTTTGGGGGCTGTACTGTAGGGCACCGCCGGAGGTGTCTAGGCATCGGAAGCATGCCTTGAGCATCCCAAACACCCACTCTATGATGTTGCATGTGGAAACATGTGCCTCATTATAGCATTGCTGCGATGGGGTCATGGGGCACCGGTACGGTGTGAGCAGCCAGGGAAGGAGTGGGTATCCGCTGTCACCTGTGTGGAGATAGTGGAGATCAGTCTCATGTTCAGGTCCATATTGTCCATATCCCTGTGTGCCACTACCATGGCACCTGTGGCATTCCCACCCTTGCCCCGAGTTTGCATTCCATACATGTGTACTCACCCACTAGAGGTCCTGTGGGGATGTCCCCACTCTCGAATCGATGGCACAGTGCGGACTGATATCATATGAAGGCATCATGTGCTCCACCAGGGTGTGTGGCACAGACATTGATTATGCGCCCAGTGGCATCACACACCACCTGGCAGTTGACACTGGAGAATCCTTTTCTGTTCCTATAGGCGACCCCATCAGGGCCAGGTGGCATGCGAATGGCCACATGGGTGCAGTCTATGGCCCCTAGCACGCCAGGCATACGTGCTACCCTGTGGAACTCCTGCATGTTTGCTGTACGCTCTGCCGCGGTGCTGGGGAAATGGATGTACTCCGCAGCATGTGGCAGCAGTGCGCCGAGGAATTGGGTGAGGATGCGTGACGTGGCCGACTGTGTGATGCCTGTGGTGTCCCCTGTCGGCCTCTGGAAGGTACCCGTGGCGAGCAGGCACATGCAGGCTGTCACCTTGGTCTCCACTGACAGAGCGTGACTCCGTCGTGAGGGTGCCTGCATCACATCACTGCACAGCTCACAGAGCTGTCTCAGTATTGCCCTGCTCAGGCGGTACCAGCCCACGATCTCTACATCTGTGTACAGCTCGAAGCTGATTCGGGCACGGTACTGCCTGTTGGGGGCATACCGCCGACGGGCCCTTCCACGGCCACGGCCCCCTGCAGCATGCATTTTCACCCCTCATTACAGCTTCCATGTGGAAGCTGGCACTGTCCATCTCCCTGGCTTCTGCCCCCCGGCTGCTGTTGCTGTGTTACCCCCGCTGTCCTCACTGCTACTTTCACTGCACCGGCACCCCTGTGGCCTCTACAGCCTATGGCCCACGCTTTCCTTGCCTGCCCTAGCCTGTCTGTTGTCTGTCTGTCTGTTCTATCTCTCTCTCCCCACTTGGCAGCCAGCATTCTTGCACCTTCCATTGAGCCTGTTTATTTTGGCTCATTTCCGCTAGTCACGCAATTCTCCCGCTGTCCTCTATTGCGCATCGCGCTAAAGTCTTGAATATCACATTGCGCCCTTTATGCATGCCACGGATCCAACCCCTCTGCCGCGCATGCCTTCATTTTCATTGCGCTGTTGCTCAGCATGTTTTCGGTGGCGCAACTGCCTCCTTCTGAATATCGCAAAATGGCGCATTTTGGGACTTGCGCATGCGCAACCCTTTTGAATATCCGGGCCACAGTGTACAGAGTACATAGAGATGAGAAAATGCAAAAAAAAGACTACCTACAGAGGCCATATTACAGGGCATATAACTGAGAACTGTTCATTGTAGGAACATAAACAATGCAAAAAGTATGTAACCTGACATAACTACAGGCAAATATGTCAGGTAAACTGATATATCCTCAGGAGTAACAGTGGCTAGACCATGGTACAAGAGCAGGCAGAGGAGACAAGTGCTTTGAGAAGGGAGTTGAGGTGCCAGCATGGGGAAGCAGTCCAAATGGACTCACGGATGGAATTCCATAATTTAGGCATGCGATGTCTGAATGCTGCCTGGCTTGCTGTGATGGTCATAAGAGGAACCGACAGTAGATGAGAGTCTTTGTTCCTGGGATGGTATGCTGGGAGGGCAGGGGCTGATAGGACAGAAGTGAGATATTGGGGGAGGTCTGAGACCCGAATTTGACTGTGTAGCTAGTGCAGTGGAAGAGCCATCAGTCTTGAAGTGAGGGGAGGTTCAGTGACTAGTAGAGGTCACAGTGATTGGTGTAGGGCTGACAGTCACGGGCAAAGCAATAGAATGAATGGTAGAGGGTGTCCAGTCTGGCTCTGGTAGACTTTGAGGCAGCACTGTAGACTACATCCCCGTAGTCGAAGATAGGGAGTATCATTTTCTGTACAATTGCATGACAGACTGGCAGAGGGATGCTTCTCTGATTGTGGTACAAGGCACCCAGCTTGGGGTAGAGTTTTTTGTGAACTGCCTCAATATGTACAGAGAAACTGAGGTGCTGGTCAAGCCAGACCCCAAGATATCTGAATGAGGAGCAATCCTCCAGCAAAGTCCCATCCAGGATGTGGAAGGTGGGGGTGGAATGGAGCCATGAAAGTCTCTGCTTAGTGCCAGAGTTCATGGAGATGGTTTTCTTGACATTGAGAAAGAGGTGATTAGCTAAAACACAGAGCTGAACATTATTGAAGTCCTGCTGCAATCTGTTCGCAACATCAGTGGATATGGGGCTGGAGGTATACAGTACTGTATCATCTGCATACATAAAAGATTTAGAAAAACTACACCTAGACACCCAGTCTCCTGCCCGATCCCACAGCTATGCACCTGGGGCAGTCAGGGGGCATGTCATGGGGCAAGCTCATGCTCCGTGCCATTCATCATAGTGCATAGGGGCAAGACGTGCCCGGCAGGGGAATGCCCTGGAGACCCTGCCATAAATGTTGCACACCACCTCAAGGGACACCTGCTGTCAGGGCAGCACCAGGACCACTGCCACACTTCTGCACTAGCCCAAATAGCTGGCGGGAGGGGCCTGGGGCAGCCATTTGAGCACTTGCCCGTAGTTTCACATGGGACAGGGTATGCACAATTCCATGCTCCCCTGAATGGGTGGCTTAAGGGATCAACATCAGTACCCAGGTTGGGCATCCAACTGCATGCTCACTTGCAACCTGTATCCCACCCCTTTGCTGCCCTGATCTGGACCTACATGGCAGTGTGCCGGTGGAAAGGGCCCCAGACAAGTGCCCTGTGGGTGTTTGCAGTCCTGAATCCGTACACCTCCATGTACCAGTCTAGGGCCACATGCAGTGCACATGGTAGTCAGACAGTTTTTGGTGCATTTTACATGCCATTGAGGATAGCCACCATTGAGAACAATGATGGGTGAGAGATGGAGTACTATGAGCAAAGTGACAGAAGTAATGAAAAAGGTTTCCAGGCTGGAAAATGTAGGCTTTGAGGCAGTGCTGTAGCCCTCATCTGCTTAATCAAACACTGGCAAGATGATCTTAAGGTGGACAAGGAAAGGAAGGTATGATTTGATTCAATATTGCATACCAAGCTTTGGGTGAAGTTTCTCCTACATGACTTCAATATGGGCATAAAAGCTGAGATTTTGATCCAGCCACACCCACAATACTTGAAAGGGGGTGCCTGTTCAATTACATTGCCATCTAGAGTTGAGAAGACAAGGGTATATTAGAACCTGAGAACATAAGAAAGTAGCCAGCAGGAGACCACTTGGCCTATCAAGTCTGCTCGTGCTGTTGTAGAGACCTGGCTATCACCTGTGCCTCATGCTTCCCCTTCCCTCTGTCATTCCCCCTCTCTCCCTTCACTGCCCCTCTGCAATTATACCCCTCTGTGCTTATCCTAGGCCCTTTTAAAAACTCTGACTGCCTTAGCCTCTACCACCTCCTCAGGCAGCTCATTCCATGCCATCACCACCCTTTCTGTAAAGAAATGTTTCCTCACTTCCCTTCTATGTCTCCCCCCCTCCCACCGCCTTGAGATTATGCACCCTGGTAGTGGTGTTCTCTCTTTTGTTAAAGAGAAATTCACACTAAACTTTATTTACTCCCTTCAAGTATCTGAAGGTCTCAATCATGTCCCCCCTCAGCCTTCTCTCCTCCTGGGAGAACGGTACATCACCAGTGCTTCCAGCCTTTCCTTACATGACTTATCCTACTGTCCCCTGATCATTTTAGTTGGTCTCCTCTGTACTCCCTCTAGCAGCTTAATGTCCTTTTTTAGATATGGGTGCCAAAACCTCACTCCGTACTCCAAGTGTGGCCTCACCAGTGACCTATACAATGGCATGATTACCTCGCTGTGTCTGCTGCTAAATTCCCTCATGATACATCCCAGCATCTTATTTACTCTTGCCATTGCCTTGTTGCATTGGGATGACTTCTTCAGGTGTCTTGTAATTATAACACCAGATCCTTTTCATCATCAGTGTCTGCTATCTGCACTTTACTCAAGTAGTACTCTGCTTGGGTATTCTTTACCCCAATGTGCATTACCTTACACTTTTTGGTGTTGAATCCCAGCTGCCAGATCCCTGACCATTTCTCTAGACTGGCTAAGTCTTGCCTTAACACTTGCATCCACTCCTGCATATCTACCCTTCCACAGAGTTTAGTGTCATTGGCGAACAAGCACATTTTGCCCTGGATTACCCCTCCCATGTCTCTTATGGAGACATTAAATAGTATCAGGCCAACACTGAGCCCTGTGGAACCCCCTCTGGTGACCTCCTTTGTGCTAGAGGATTCCCCCTCTACCATTACCTTCTGTGTTCTTCCCCTAACCAATTTTCAACACATCTTGCTACTATCTCCCCTAACCCTAGTCCCCTCAGTTATGTGGTTAGCATCCTATGTGGTACCAAATTGATGGCCTTACTAAAGCTCAGGTATATGATGTCTACTGCCTCCCCCTTGTCTACTGCCTTCATGCCCCAATCAAAGAACTCCATTAAGTTTGTTTGGCACGATCTGCCCACCACAAATCCATGCCATTTGTTGTCCTGTAGGCCATTGTCCTCCTTGTACCTCACCAGTCCCTCCTTTATTATTGTCTCCTTTAAGCTAACACACTATTGAGGTCAGGCTGACTGGCCTATAGTTGCCTGTGTCCTCCCTTGGTCCACTTTTGTGGAGTGGCATCACGTGTGCAGTTCTGCATTCCACTGGCACCACACCTGAATCAAAGAAGCTATTAAACAGGGCTGCTAGTGGGCCTGCCAGTTCATCTGCTAGCTCCCAGAGCACCCTGGGGTGCATCTCATCCTGCCCAGGAGATTTATTCATCTTCAGTGCCATCAACCCCTCCCTCAACCTCTCAGTTCCTATGGTACCAATTAGGTCACCCCCAGCTCCCTCTTCCACTATTCCCACCTCTGGCAATGGTCCCTCTTTCTCCTTCGTGAAGATGGAGCAGAAGTATTGGTTTAATACTTCTGCCTTGGACCTGTCCTCTGTGACCAGTCTTCCCCTTTCTTTAGTCTAACTATGTCATCTTTTCTGTCCCTTTTTTCTTTTATGTAGTTGAAGAATGCTTTTTCACCCTTCATTATTTTCTTAGCTGTTTGTATCTTTTTCTGTTGTTTGGCATGCTATACCTCCTTGTCCGCTAGCTTGGCAAGCCTCCGGAATTCCACTATGTCTGCCTTCCTATCTGTTCTTTTGCTTTTCTTGTATGCTGCCCTTTTTCCAATATTATTCTAGCAATGTCCCCACTGAACCAGCTTGGTTATCTAGCTCTTCTTTTCTTGCACCTTGTTCTCTTGAAACTGCTTGTTGCTTTATGAATGTCCTTCTTGATGGTTTCCCATAGTCTCTCCACTCCCATTCCCCTCCTCTATGCTCCCCAGGTCTTCCCTAATCATTTCCCTCATTTTGCTAATGTTTGCTTTTTTTAAAATCCAGTTTCCTAGTCTTTGATGGGATGTCTTCCTTGCCCATGTCTATGCTGATCCACACAGTGTTGTGGTCATTTCCTTCTAGGGGCTCCCTAACATCAACCTCTTTGACATGCTTCCTGTTAGTTAGCACCAGGTCCAGGAGAGCTTCCCCTCTAGTGGGACTTATCACATGCTGTGTCAAGAAGTCATCCTGGATTGCATTCAGTATTACTTGGCTTCTTGTACAGGATGTGGCAGGAGTGCCCAAGTCTATTTTGGGGAGGTTGAAGTCCCCGGTCACTACCACCTCCCCTCTTCCCACTGCATTCCTCAATTGAGAACACAGTTCTTCATCGAACTTTTCCTCCTGGTTTGGTGGTCTATATATGACCCTCAATCTGATTTTCCTACCCCTATTGCTCTGGAGTTGCAACCACAAGGTTTCAATGTCCCCCCCCACTCCTCCTCACTTGCACTCACTGTTCCCTCCTTGACATAAGCCAGAACACCACATCCTATCCCTGTTACTGTATCCTTTCTAAATAGCTTGTACCCTGGTACTGATAGATTCCAGCCTTCATACACTGTGGCCCAGGTCTTTGTAATAGCTGCTATAGCCCACCTCGCCCTCTGCCAGGAGGGCTTGCAATTCTGCCATTTTGTTCTCAATACTACGTGCATTCAGTGATATGACTGTCCACTTCATCCCCGCTGTACCCTTGCTTTTTGTTTTAGTTTGTATGTCCCACATTTCCCCCTCCCTTCCACCTCTCTTCTCCTGTCTGCTCATTCCTCACCTTCTCTGCTATCTCTGCCTGTGGGGCGGGGGTCCTCTGGCCTCCCCCTCCTACCCCTTATCATTTTAAAACCCTGCCATGTATATTCCCAACCTGTCTTTTAAAATGTTCTTATCCTCCCAATTTAGGTGAAGTCTGTCATGGCTATACAGTCTTTTGTCTGACAAAATATCAACCTCTTTTCCTATAAAATCATACCCCTCTTCCTTGCACCAGCCCTCCAGCCATATGTTAAATTCATATTGTCTCCTTTTTCTAGTTCTGCTTGCCCTTGGGACAGGGATGATTTCTGAAAATGCCAAAGAGTTAATGGACTCCCTGCATGTCCTTGCTATGTTCCTAAATTTCACATGCACCACCTCTACCTCCTGCCCTGCTAGGTCATTTGTACTGATGTTTAACACTAAGTCTGGCTTGTCCTCCTGCTTACTCAGCAGATCTTTTACACTTAGTGATGTTTTTGCTGCCACCAATCCCAGTACGCTGGTTACTAGTGTCCTGTTCTGGGGGGGCTTCCCCTGTTCCCCATTTTGTACCCCTAATAATAGCATCTCCAAAGATTATTATTTTGTTTCTCCTGGAGTGTCTCTCCCTTGCCCCCCATTTCCTCTGTTATGCAGCCATTTAAAGCCTTGCTAATCTCTGTTTAGTGCCAAATGTTAGTGAGACAGTTTTTTTTTCTTGCATTTGGTGAGAGCTGAATTGAATGGAGCTAACACTGACCATTGTCAAAGTCATGCTGGAGTGAAGAATATAGCTACAGGACTAAGACACCTGAAGGAAATAGAACTGTGCCATCTGCATACATATGTATGAGGAAAGAGACACAGGTTGAGGGAGGGTAATTTAATATGATGGAGAAAAGGACTGGGCCAAGAATGAAGCCATGGCAGGCACCATATTTGATGGGAAGGGGTGTTGATAGGGCATTACCAACTTGGACCTAGTAGAGCCAATCTTAGAGCTAGGAGTGAGTCATCTGATTGCCATGTCAGATAGACCTGCAGCACCTAACTTATCCAAGGGAAGGGGGTGGGCCACTGTGTCAAAGGCCTTTCTGAGGTCTATGAAAATTGCTGCAGCGAACACACCCTGGTCCATTGCCTTTAGTACAAAGTCTGACAACTGGAGGAGGCAGGAAATGGTGTACTGGTTCTTGGGAAAGACAGACTGGGAAGGGGATAGGAAAGTAAGGGAGTAAAGGTAGGTGGACAAGTGGGAGAAAAACATGTTTTTCCTGCACCTTAGCCAGGGCAGGGAGGAGAGAGATGTGCTGGTAATTACCCAAGGAAGAAGGGTCACCCTTTTGAGGAAAGAGGAATACTTTAGCCTGTTTCTAGGCTTGAGGGATGACTCCAAGCTGGAAGGAAATATTAACGAGAGAAGCAAGAGGGGCAGCAATGGCTGGCACAGAGAGATGGAAAAGGTTAGTATCCAGACCATCAGGATTAGGTCCCTTAGCAGAATTAAGAAAGAGTAAGGCAGCAAGTATGGTCTTTGAGTATACTGGGGAGAAGGAACATGATGCAGGGGATTGAAGGTGAGGAGTTGAAGAGCATTTAGGGAGATACATGGAAGGCAGGAGGGTTAGAAGAGATGGAGATGAGGAAGATGAGAGGACACAGAAAATGAAAAGATTGCAAAAGAGTTAACAACCTCGGTTGGGTCAGAGATAAATTTTCTTTCTAGTTTGAGAATGGGGCAACTAAAATGCTTATGAGAGTCAAGCACGGAGTGAATAACATTCCAGAACCCATCAGGGAGATTTAAGGTTGTTCAGCAGATTATTGACAAACTCAGGTGTTACATACATAGTTGTATGTGTCTCAACAGTTCCTCTGGGAAACGTGAGGCTTTGAGGCTTTTTGGAGATTTCAGACAGAATCATGAGGCCTGAGCAGGTTAGTGACTTCTGCAGAGATCTAGTGAAGGAGGGACCCATGGACTTGAGACCTTCTGAAAGGGGTATGTTTTCCCATGTTGCAATGAATTTGGACATGCAAGAGGTTAGAGCAGCTTCTCTGACAGTGGATAAAGTGAGTGCTTACCAATCAGGCATACAAAGATCATCTAGCATGGATGGGAGATCAAGAGCCTTGAGTGACCTGGATCAGATTAGTTTTGTTGGGGCTTTAATGGGGAGGATGTTACAGATGATGCAATAAATCATGTGATGGTCACTGAAAGCATCTGGTTGGGTTCCAGCAGAAATAATGTAGTGGGGGCGTGAGGACAGGACCCAATCAATGAGGGAATGACTTGAGAAGTTAGGATGAAATGGTTTTGTTCAGTAATGAGTTGTGTGAGATTGAGGGACTCCATTTGGCAAATGGTAGCTTTTGCCAAATGAATGAGCCCATTTATATGCAGATCCCCAAGGACTAAGAGCTCACCTAAAGCTGAAAAGGATAATATGGATTAGAGTGTGGCAGGACAGGTTTCAGGCTTGGCCTTAGGGAAAGAGCAGATGCCACCAATGAAATTGGAAAGTGAGCAGAGGAAAGAGATCCTGCACAGGAGGAGTTCATCGAAAGAGGGGCCAACAGAATGTTACACAGCATCACAGTTAAGGCTGTAACATGTGTATAGAAAAACTTCCCCACCACATTTCCCACAATACTGTCTATGAACTGTGCAACTAGAAAGTCTGATTTCTACATCATTGATTCAGGCCAAGAGCCAAGTTTCAGTAACAATCAGAACATCAGGACTGTAGTGTATGGCCAATAGCTTTAGCTGGTCAAAAGCCTGGGAAGTAGACTTCTGTTATTTATATGAAAACCTCTCAGTTCTTCGGGAAGAGCAGTGGATGTGCAGGAGAAGGGGGTACCAGGGTTTCATTCCACATCACCAGCCAGTCGTAGCAGAAGGGTTATGAGAAGCAGTTGTGTGTGAGACCTATGATAATGAACATGTACAGTACTCTGTAGGAAGGGGTGGTGAGGGTGAGAAGGGGGTAGGAGGGAGTGAACACAGGAGAGCATCAAGAGTGACATAAGGAATGTGAGGAGACCAAGGTGACTAGGGAAATGGAGGGGGATGACAGGTGGGGAGAGGCATGAGAAGGGTAAAGGAAAGAGACTGGGAGTAAAATAGAGGGAATGGTGAAGGGAGGAAGTGGAGGATTAGGAGGCATAGAAGGTGCAGAATAAAAAAAGGAATAAGGGTGACTGAAGCATATTCAATAAATGCTAACTTGTCACATGGCTTAGCAATCAGCACAAGTGGTATTTATTTAGTTGCAGGTACAATGATCAAGTTAAGTTACCATATAAAATGAATTACCAGAGCAGAGGTGACAGCACATTGGGTTAGTGCAAGCAAGAATAGAAGTCAGCACCAGATAATTAAATTATCAGAGTAAAACAATTAAACATTAAATTAGCTCTGATGGGCTATGTTATATTATGGCAGTGCAGAAACAATACAATTAATCTAAGCAGCCTAGACTAGACACAAAAGCAGGGCTTGAAAAGGCTAACTAGGCAGCTACAGTGCAGCAGTAAACATTATTGAATGAATGAGATTAAATTAATACCAAAATGAGCAGACAGGTGAAACCAGTCTAGTAAACTGAAAACATCTTGTATCGAAGACAAGAAAAGGGAAGTTCACATTCTTGGTTGAAGGCTGCAATGGATGGAGAAAGAGATAGTTTGATTCCTTGTGGTGAACGGCAGTTGTTAACAGTCATGCAGAGGTGGAAGAGGTTTGCAGGTCAGTGATAGCTTAGTAGTGACCCACAATTCAGAGTGCTAGAGTCATGCAGGCACAAACTTTTGGCAGTGGAGAGCTGCAAACAATAGTCCTGTTGTGTGTCCTAGAGGTCAGAGTCTAACTGGTACAACGCATTGGTTTAAGTGTTAGACCTTGAACATGGGTTCAGGTGGGACATAGAGTTAAGATTTAAAGGAAAGCAGATGAGTTGATGCAGATCGGAGACCAAAATGAGAGTAAAGGATCAAAAGACCAGTTTTCTAGATTAAAGCAGAGGGTAAAGCAAATCTGATTAAATAAAAGTACCATATCCTTCCCAACAAGGTGTAATCCCTGAGCTACAGTTGCAGCCAAAGGCATAGACAGATATTTCCTGAAATTTCAGTGATACCGCTAAAGAAATTCAATGCCTGTCTGCAGTACTATTGTGGGCCACCAGAAAGAATCCCTTTAGATATACAGTGTAATATCTGAAAATATCTGAATTTATCTGTGGCTGCAACTGTATAAATCTTTGCAACCTTGAGCCAGCCACCAAGGTTTCATCAACACAGAACCAACTTAATTAGTGCCATATGAGAACAAGCATTTGTCAATGCTGAATGTTTGCTTGCTGGTATTAGCATTGGGCATGCATTAGTTAGACATATGCAGAATAGGAATGGTAGTGAAGTATTGAAGTTCATGCAAATCCCACCTCCATCCTGTAAAGACGGACAGGCATTGGGGTAAATGTTTGGGTCACCGGCCATGATAGGCATGCCATGTGCCATTCTGCGCCACATGAACAAAATCACAGATGGGGCAGAATGTGAAGAATGACAACTGTACCATTCAGAGGGAGGTGTGAAGAGATGGCAATGTTGAACAGCTGTACTGGGAATATAAAGAGTGCTCACACGTGCAAGCATACAGTATGTGGAAACTGCGCAATGCATGCACATTACACAGTCATTTTATGGCCGTTCATCAAGAAAGTTTAAAAATAGGCATTGTAGGACCTCTGCTCATGAACAGTGTCACTGTGATTTTCTTGATGTGTCCTGAACACTGATTTCCCACAGCAAGCATGCTATTCTGCGCCAGAAGTGGAAAAACACATTTTGGCCAGGATGTGAAAAATGACAGCTATACTGTTCATAAGGAGGTGCAGAAAAATGGCAATGTTGTAAAACTGGAGTGAACATATTACAAATGTGCGAAGTTATGAGCATGACTGGAAACAGTGCAACACAAGCTTGTAACACAGTCATTTTATGGAGTTTGATCACCAAATTTTCAACATAGGCATTTTACGGCCCATGCTAATGAACAGTGTCACTGTGATTTTGTTAATGTGGCCCCAACACTGATTTCCTACAGCAGCCACGCTGCTCTGCACTGCAGGTGCAAAAATACATTTTGGCCAGGATGTGAAAAATGACTGCTGTACTGTTCATAAGGAGGGCCGGAAAAATGGCAATGTTGAAAATCTGGAGTGAACATATTACAAATGTGCAACATTATGAGCATGCGTGGAAACTGTGCAACACATGCTTGTAACACAGACATTTGATGGACTTTCATCACCAAATTTTCAACATAGGCATTTTAGGGCCTCTGCTAATGAACAGTGTCACTGTGAGTTTCATACTGTGTCCTGAATACTGTTTTCCCACAGCGACCATGCTATTCTGCACCGGAACTGCAAACACACATTTTGGGCAGGATGTGAAAAACGACAGCTGGACTGTTCATAAGGAGGTGAGGGAAAATGACAATGTTGAAAATCTGGAGTGAAAATATTGTAAATGTGCGAAGTTACGAGCGTGTGTGGACACTGCAGAATGGATGCTTATAACACAGTCATTTTATAGACTTTTGTCACCAAATTTTCAACATAGGCATTTTAGGACATCTGCTAATGAACAGTGTCACTGTGATTTTCTTCATGCATCCCGCACACTGATTTTGCACAGCGACCACACTATTCTGAGCTGCAAGTGCAAAAACACATTTCACCCAGGATGTGAAAAATGACAGCTGTACTGTTCATAAGGAGGTGCGGAAAAATGTCAATGTTGAAAATCTGGACTGAAAATATTGCAAATTCGCGAAGTTACGAGCATGCGTAGCAACTGCGCAATGTACACTTGTAAAACAGCCATTTCTTGGGTTTCTTCCACCAAATTTGCAGCATATACTTTTTGACAGCCCACCTCATGAACACTGGCACTGTCATTTTGTTAATCGGTCCCAAAAGGTGATTCCACGCAGTGACCGCGAAATCACCTTTCGGGACCGATTAATGCCATGACAGTGATTGAATTCATGAAGCGGGATCCCAAAAACCCCATGTTGAAAATTTGGTGCCAAAATTCAAAAAAATGCCTGAGATATGCTAAAAAGTTGAAAACCCCCTATCTATCTCATTATACACCTTACCGCATTTCCTCAGTTCGCGGTCAGCTTTGAAGAGTGCAGACGTGTTCCTGGTCCACCGAAGATCTTCATGCCAGACTCCGGAGGTAAGTATGGGGTGAGGGGGGTGTGGGGAGGCAGGGTGCACAGTGGGTGGGTGCGGGGTGGGGGGAAGGGCCAGGGAGACCGCGAGGGACTGTTTTTGTTTTACAGGTTGTAGAAAAAAAATCATTACGGGATGGTTTTCCCTTTGTAGGGGCATTGGGCATGCTGGGGTAGGCTCCCAGCATGCCACCTAAACATTGTTTTTTTGGGGGTGTAGCTGACTGGGGATTGGACACCCCCATTGGTACAAAGGTGGGGGGGCACAAGAGCCGAGGGGGATTGGGCACCCCCTTGGTCTCTCACATTACTCTTTGGGGGGGGCTGATGCAGATGGGGAGTGGGCTCCCCCATTGGCACATCACACAGCAAGTGGGTCACTACTGCCAATGGGGAGTGGGCTTCCCCGCTGGCAAGTCAACATCAGGGATGGATGCCGACGGGGATTGGGGCCCCCGTCGGCAAAAATACACATCTTTGGGGAGGGTCACATGCTGCTGAAGGGCATTGGGCACCCCCTCGACTCTTTGATATTGTTTGTGAACATGGCGGCAACCTGCTGCCATGTTCATAAACAATATCACACCAGCAATGTTCTGCCCAGCAATGATGGGTCGCTCCCTCATTGCAGCAATCGCTAAGCCTGCAATGACCAGGTGGCCCGTGATTGCTGCATCAAAAACGTTAGAACTTGGTGCACCTTCTGGAAGCCAGTGTCATCAGCACACTGTGCCTCCATTGGTGCACCAAGGCCAGGCCCCCAAATGCAATGCTGCTGTTGGATGCCACACTGCCGCTCCTCCCCATCCCGCTTCTCTTCAAAGCTGTCACATAATGTTTCTTGCGCATGCGCAGGCAAACATAAAAATTGCTGGTGTGTAGCTCAGGTCACTGAAAGCAGCAAAAGTGGATGAATACAGGATACACAGTTGTCAAGAAGAAGGAATCAAGTTTCTGCAAAGCATCTCAATTGTGCACACAATGTTGAAGAAAAAAGAAGAGAGCAGTTAGTCCTGGGGGGAAGCAGTGTAGAACACGGTCATAGAACAGCAAGCAAAGATCAGATTACTGGACATGGACTGTTGGAAAGGCTTAAAACTGTAAGAACCTGCAGAAATCTTTTTGTTGGAGAAGATCTTTTAAAGTCAGTTCTGATAAAGTACACATACCATGTGCTGTAAGATTCAGATTTGAATCAGATCTACATCTGAATCTGACTCTGTGCTGTAATGTTCAAGATGATGATTCCGGTGATGCTTACTTATGATGTGGTAAAAACTGATAGAGTTACTCCAAGTCTGGAGCACAACACAAATATAAAAACTAACCTAAAAACACAGACAGAAGATGTAAGACACTGTCTAGGCAACAATATACACACACATATATATATATATATATATATATATTGACACAGTAGTGCCACTATAGTTATGGTTGAGTACCCCATTTAAGGTTAAAGTGTGAAATTTTGCATCTTAATAAATTTGCCACCATATGATGGATTTGTGTGAAATTTGGCAGGCATGGAGTGGTACCAAAGATCTCTGGATCTGCCAAGCTTTGTAATGGTCGGATATACACTTGTGGAGTTATAAAGTGACATTCTGTAGCACATTTACACTTTTTTATGCATTCTTTGCTCGCACCTACAGATTGCACGGTTTGTGTGACTGGTCTGAAAACTTCAGGAAACATGTGGCCATGGTCTCTGATGTGACTTTTGAAGATTTCATGGAAAAATATTAAACGGTTCAAACGTTATTCAAAAAACAAGTTTCAGATTATAGTCAATGGGAAAAGTTAACAAAAAGTTCAACAGTGTTGCAAATGCAGTTTTTAGTGTTGCAAATGACCCCTGTAGTGTCGTGAGTCAGCCATTTTTTTTCAGTTAGTGGTCACAGAAATGTTTAGCATTTAAATTTGGGACCCTCTAGAGACACAATTATTTTGGTGTTCACCTAGTTGGATCCTGAGGATGCTAGTTATGTCTTTGGGGGGTTAAACACCCCAGAAATATGTTTTTGAAATTTTTGTAAAAAGTAGTGTCACAAAGAAGTGTCGCACTCACAATACTTTCGTGATTTTATTTGCAAAAGTGTCATGATTTGCAACACTATTTTGCGACACTATGCCCAAAATAACAGGAATTCTTTGCCACCCTGCTGCAAAACAACAGTTTGGTCTTTTGGGCAGACATTTTGGAGGAAGAAAGGCAACATCCCACAGATGTGCCTTTTGGTGGTTTGGTGACAAAATATTGCATGGTTGGAAAGTAATGGTGCTCCAAAGTTGATGCTTTTTCCCATAGACTAACATTGCAGCGTCCACCACGCCTTTTGGGGCCAGAATCTCGGAAATGCTTCGAGATACGGACATTTCGTCAGAAAAATACTTAGCCCCCCCATTAGAGGGCTAAGTACAAAACTAGCCAGGAAAGTCATAATTTATATGACATTTTTTTTTGTAGGTCATACAGTTCCTGAGATTTAAGCAATTTAGTATTCCAAGTGCTCATTTTCTGCTCTGAGTCCCATTATTATGCATACATTCTTTGTATTCTTTGTGTTCCTCTATGCAGCTGTTAGGGGAAAAAACGGTGTGCGCTTTCATTACTGTCACAGTTAGCATTCTCACTTGCATTTCCATAACCATTTGCGTTAGCATTCCCATCTACACCACTGTGTGCATTACCCTTTGCCTTTTTGTTTGCACTTGCATTTGCATTACTGTTACCATTTGCATTTCCATTACTGTTTCTGTTTGCATTTTGTTTTGCATCACCATGTGCATTACCATTTGCGTGCACACTACCATTTGCATTTCCTTTGGCGTCATCGTTGCTGTTACTGTTAGCATTTGCATTTCATATTGCAGTACCGTGACCATGCACGTTACCAGTTGCATTTCCATATGCATTTGCGTTTCTGTTTCCGTTTGCATTACAGTTCCTGTCTATGCCACCATGTGCGTTACCCTTTGCATTTTCATTTGAGCTTGCATTTGCATTACTGTTAACATTTGTGTTTCCATTACTGGTTTTGTTTGCATTTCATTTTGCATCACAGGGTGCATTACCATTTGCGTTTGCATGCGCGCTTCTGTTTGTGTTTCCTTTGGAGTCATTGTTGTTACCATTTCCTATTGCAGTACCGTGACTGCATGCATTATCATTTGTGTTTCCATACGTGCTTGTGTTTGTATTTCCATTTGCATTACCATTCCCTTCTATGCCACCGTGTGCATTACCTTTTGCATTTTTGTTTGTGCTTGCATTTGTATAACTGCTAACATTTGCATTTCCATTACTGTTTTTGTTTGCATTTCCTTTTGACTCACCATGTGCATTTCCATTTGTGTTTGTGTACGTGCTTCCATTTGCACTTGCATTTTTGTTTGTGTTTCCTTTGGTGTCGTCATTGCTGTTACCATAACTGTCTGCATTTCCAATTACGTTACCATACCCATGTGCATTACAGTTTGCATTTCCATACATGCTTCTGTTTTCATTAACATTTGCACTTGTGTTTGTATTACCGTTTGTGTTATCGTTTACGTTTGCGTCACCATGTGCGTTAGCGTTTGTGCTTGCATTTGTGTTGCCGTTACTTCACTATTTATAGTGCACATTCTCAAAAAGAAGGGAAATTCATGGCAAAAAACTCAATTTAATGCATCAGTTAGGGTTGTTCCACAGTGACAAAGGTGAGGGAATTCGATGTTAGGGTTCCCACCACCCTTGCACCCCACCCCCACCCCACCCACCCACAGGCATCAGGGTGTGCGTTGGGGTCATCAGTCCTAACTCTAGGTATCCTAGGGCACAGTTTCGTATGTTCTGAGGTGTGTGTGAGTGTTTCTGAATGGGCTGGGAGTGTTAGAAACACTATGGAAAATAGGCAAATGGGTTTGCAATATATTTGTGTGTATGTATGTATACGTGTGTATATATATATATATATATATATATATATATATATATATATATATATATATATATATATATATATATATATACCTACACACACACACACACACACTAGGGGTGAGAGCAATATCAATGTGATAAACTTGGTTGTTTCCACTGCAGTGTAATAAATGGTGATGACATCCCTATTGTGATAATAAATGTTGTTTATCCATATTGTGCTGATGTCACCACTCACTCACTAACTACAACCTACATTCTTAATTGAACTTTTTCACAAATCTGTTTCTCTCTGTTACACTGCAGTGTAATAAATGGTGATGACATCCCTATTGTGGGGTCTTAGGGTTGGAAGCTGAGGGTGGGAGTGAGGTCTTAGGATTGGGAGTCCTAAGATCTCATTTCCAAGTTTTGTCACTTTGAACCCTAATGGTGCATTATTGTAGTTTTTGCAATGATTTTCCCTACTTTTTGAAAAAGTATATTCATAAGAAAATCTAATGGTGCATTAATACAGATTTTGCATATAATTTCCTTACTTTTTGTGAATGAGTCTCCATAGCTGAAGTTGTTTATGAGAATGAAGGAACCTCCAGGCCCTGTGCTCCCATTTATCCATCAGTGTAAAGACATTGTAAGAAACTCGTATCTCCCTGTGGGAGTGCAGGGACCTCTAGGCCCTGTGCTCCCATCACTTCATAATGGTACACATATGTGGAAGCACAGGGCCCTATGGGCCCTTCACTCCCATCAATCCATAAATATAGGGACAATGTAATTAACCCTGATCTCCATGGCAGAATGCAGGGCCCCATCAGTCGAGAATGCCACACTATGACAGTAACCTTAACCTCATTCATAAAAATTTCCTTCATAGTTTTGAACAATACCTGGAAACATGCATAACAGCTTAAAATGTGCTTCACAGAAAATCTGTATCTTGAAGCATTTCCGAGATATAGCTGCAGTAAGGTAGTCCATCCATTACAGTGTTATCCTATGGGTAATTATTAAACTTCAAAATGTTATAAGTGTGGAACCAATGTAAATTGTATCTGCAAACCACCAAAAGGCACATCTGTGGGGCAAGTCCTTTTTACCCTGAACATTTCAGCCTGTAAGCCCAAACAGTGAATTTACAATGCAGTAAAAAATAAATGCACAGCTTAACAAAAGAAGTTTTGTGAAACAGTGCCACAGTTTGTGGCATTACCAAGGTTGTTTCATGAAATAGTGTCACAATTTACAGCAGTTTCACAAAAGTAGTGTGGCAACATTGAGTCATAGTGTCACAAATTTGTGACACTAATAATGGGCTACTCTAAGAAAACATATTTCTGAGCATTATTTCCCCAAACTAACCACAGAATCCTATTCCTTGGGCCCCAATTAGGTAAACACAAGTGTTGGTGTTTACCAAGGGGCAGTATTTTTTTAGTTATATAATTTTCCCATGCCATTAACTGAAAACAAGATGGCAGCTGCAAGACACTACTACAGCATTTGAGACAGCAAAAAGTGCTTTTGTTAAAGCAAAATAGTGCTCTCCCATGGCACATCTAATTTGACCCCTAGGAAATAATGGGAAAACAAAAATGTTAATAACTTTTTAATGGATTAATATTTTTTCACCAAACCTCAGACTCAATATACCCTGAAAGCTCCAGACCAAACCACCAAGTGGTTTCAGAGAAATGGTGTGACAAATTGGCAAAAGAAGTTGTAATTTTCACATTTTTTGACACTCTGCATCTCCAAAACCGCATATCCAACCTAAACAAAGCTTTCCAAATCCAGAGCTCTACGGTCCCCAATAATGGTGCATGCAAAATTTCATGTGAATCATTCAAACGGTTTAAAAGTTATTAAGGTTCAAAATTTTGGATTTAACATAGAAGTGAAGACTGAACCCTAATATAGGGGGCACAATCGTGCTAGATATATATATATATATATATATATATATTTACTGTGCCACTATAGTTAGGGTTGAGTACCCCATTTAAGGTTAAAGTGTGAAAATTTGCAGCTTAATAACTTTGCCACCATATAACAGATGTGCCTAAAATATGGCATACACAGAGAAGCGTCATAGATCCCTGGATCTGACAAGTTTTGTAACAGTTAGACATACGGTTGTGGAGCTATAAAGTGCAATAGAAAGTCATATTTATGCTTTTTTGCACATTCTTTGCTAGCGCCTACAGGTTGCACGGTTTGTGCGACCAGTCCAAAACCTTCATGGAACATGCAACAAGGGTCCCCATTGTGGCCTTTGAAGATTTCATGAAAAAATATTAAATGGTAACAAAAGTTATTCAAAAAAACAAATTGCCCATTATAGTTAATGGGAAAAGTTAACAAACTATTCAACAGTGTTGCAAATGCAGTTTTTAGTGTCGAAAATGACCCCATAGTGTCATGAGTCAGCCATTTTTTTTTTCAGTTAGTAGTCACAGAAATGCTTGCCATTTAAATGTGGGACCCTCTAGGGACACAATTCTTTTTGTGATCACCTAGTCGAGCCCTGAGGATGCTAGCCATGCATTTTTTGGGTGGGTTAAACACCCCAGAAATATGTTTTTCAAGTTTTTGTAAACTGTAGTATCACAAAGTAGTATCTCACTTGCGACACTTTCATGATTTTTTTTTGCAACAGTGTCATGATTTGCAACACTACTTTGCAACATTATGCCCAAAACAGTAGGGTATCTTTGCAACCCTGCTGCAGAAGAACAGTTTGGTCTTTTGAGCTGAAATTTGGAAAGAAGAATGCCAGCATCCCACAGATGTGCCTTTTCATGGTTTGGTCACACAATATTACAGCACTGCAAAGGTATGACACTCCAAATTGACTATTTTTCCCATAGACTAACATTACGCTGTCCGCCGCTCCTTTCAGGGCCCGTATCTCAAAAATGCTTTGAGATGTAGACTTTTCATCAGAAAAATGTTTAGCAAATTGCCAGGAAAGTAATAAATCATATGAAATGTTAATTATTTTTCTATGTCATGCGGTTCCTGACATATAAGCAATTTAATATTCCAATGTTCATTTTCTGCTCCGAGGCCCATTATTATGCATACATTCTTTGCATTCACTGTGTTTCTCTATGCAGCTTTTGGGGAAAAAAAGGCTGTGCCTTTTCATTACTATTACAGTTAGCATTTTCACTTGCATTTCAATTACCGTTTGCATTAGCATTCCTGTCTACGACACCGTGTGCATTACCCTTTGCGTTTTCATTTGCACTTGCATTTGGGTTACTGTTAACATTTGCATTTCCATTATTGTTTTTGTTTGTGTTTCCTTTTGTGTCACCGTGTGCATTTCCATTTGCATTTGCATGCGCGCTTCCATTTGCGTTTGAGTTTTTATTTGTGTTTCCTTTGGCGTCATTGTTGCTGTTACCATAAGAGTCTGCATTTCCAATTGAGATACCATGACTGTGCACATTACGGTTTGCATTTCCATATGTGCTTGCATTTGCATTTCTGTTTTCATTAATGTTTTGCTTGCTTTTCTATTACTGTTTGCATTATCGTTTATGTTTGCGCCACCATGTGTGTTACCATTTGCACTTGCATTTGCATTGCCATTACTTCACTATTTATAATGCACATTCTGAAAAAGAAGGGAAATTCATGGCAAAAAAAATCAGTTTAATGCATCAGTTAGGATTATTCCACAGTGACAAAGTGAGAAATTCAGTATTAGGAGTCCACCCGATTGCAACCCACCCCACCCCACCCCTTCCCACCTACAGCATCCGAGTGTGCATTGGGGTCACCAGTCCTAACTCACAGCATTCTCCTATATTGCACCACCTCAGCTTGTTTACATATGGGATGGGGTGAGAGGACCGACGACTCCAATGCACACCCCAATGCCTGTTGGTGGGAGGCAGGGTGGGGTGGGGAGCAAGGGCGGGGTTGGAACCCTAACACTGAATTTCCTCACTTTTGTCATTGTGGAACAACCCTAACTGATGCATTAAATGGAGTTTTTTTGCCATGAATATTATATATATAGTATATCTATGGGATATGCAAAGGAAATGAGTGAAATACATGATTTATCAGCAAAAGAGATACTTGACCTTGGGTAACCTCATGAGTGGCATAAGCCACAGGTGAGGAATCCGAGGTCAGATTGCTCGAGTGCAGATAAATCATGTATTTCACAAGGTTTCCACTGCATACATGTATCTCATTTATGCAATAGGATAAGAATTTCAAGGATGCTTTTTATTTCTTTTTACTATAGACTGTGTTTTAGTTTTAATAAAACTGGTAGGATTATTTTGTGTGCATGTCGTGATAGAGTCTGGTTGCTATGGCCACTAGCGCAGTTGCTATGTAGCCAACTTCCTGATTTGAAGAGCACAAGTTTTTTTTCATTGGTTGTAGTACGTGGGCTGGACAGAGACTTCTGAAAACATGGTGGTCCATCTCTCAGTTAGCGAGGATTAGTAAGACGCTCTGTGGTTTTATTCTTTTATCTCCCCCGGTGTTTTGTGTGCACTTAGCTTTTTCTTTTTAAATGTTTTGAAGAGCCAAGGGGTGCGGTGCATCTGTCTGTGACAGCTGGTGGGTATCTGGTTGATCCTACCTTCCTGTTTTTGGTGGCACTGAGCATTTCTCTATTTGTTCTTGCATTTGGTGTACTTTGCACCTCTTATTGAAGAGAGGTAGGATCACTTGCAGGAAAGTGCGTTTTGCTTTTTTTTTTTAACATTGTGTTGTTTTGTGGAGGAGTGGAGCAGAGCAAGAAGCAGGATTCATGGACAACATGAGTTGTGAGGAATTAAGTTTTAAAAAACTCACTGAGGCTGAAAGATTCTTGTGATGGGGGAGGGCAGTGAGAGGAACGACCGAGTGAGAAGTGCTCACTGAGGCCTGCTTTATAATAAAATACAGTAGGCACCTGTAGTTTTTTAACAATACAAGGACTTTGAGAGGCAGGCTGAAGAGTGAGACCACAGCAGCGGGTGAGGGGGGAGGGAAGGCATGAGAGGAATGAATGAGTGGGATGTGCACACTGAGATCTGATTTAGAATGTAATAAATATAAGGACTTTGAGAGGCAAGCTGAAGAGTGAGACTAGAGCAGCTGAGCAGAGTTAGTTTTCAAAGAGAAACACATTTGTTGTTGGGATGGGACAGGTGCTGGGGACTTGAACCAAAAAGTTGTGTTTTGGGCATTTTAAGGATTAGCAGGATGAACAATGACTGTGGTTGTGGAAGCAAAACTAGTTGTATAATTGAAAGAATGGGTAAGCGGAAGTAGTGACGGTCAGAGGAAGGATGACTGACGTTGGGGTGTTAAATAAATGGTGACTGAGTGACATCTGGGTGTTAAATAAATGGCAGTTCTACACTTTATTTAACACCCGTGAAAATAATCACATTTATTTAAATGTTTCTCCCCCCCCCACACCTATTGCATAAATGTACATATTATAGGGTCACAATTGTGCCCCTATTGTTAGGGTTGAGTTGAGTAGCCTGTTTAATGTTAAACCTCAAACTGTGAACATTAATAACTTTGCAACCAATCAATGAATTTGCACTAAATTTGGTATGCGCTGCCCTGAGGAGTAGATCCCATGATGTGGCAAGTTTTGTTCTGGTTAGAAGTGCAGATTTGTAGATCCAGATAGTACAAAACCCTTAAAAGTTGCAACTTTTTGCAGTATTTTCCTCATCGCCTTGTACCCAGATGGTGAGAAATTTTGGTGTGAGTATTTTGTGGTAGAAACAGCTTTGGTAACAGAATTGCCATCATTTGTTTGGTGAAAAAATAGTAATCTGTTACAGAGTTATTCAGTTTTTAATTTCCCATTATTTCCTATGGGAAGATCACTCTCCAGGATAGAGATAAAAAGTATGACAAGGAATTTGGCCTCACAAACAAAAAGATCCTTTTGTGGAAGGGGCCAATCCCTTTTCCCAAGAAAAATATTGTTTTTTGCAAGCTACCAACTTGTTTTCTCTTTCTTCACACAACAAACTGTCATAACTCTGGCCAGGAATGTCTTCTAATGAAATCCAAACATTTATCTTTCTCATCGGGAGCTGATGAGCTTCACTGTCTATTTTGTATAGCTCCCGTGCCCTCTGAATGTTTTTTTTATAGCTGTTTAAATCCTTTTTCACCACTCGCTACATTCCTTTTTTGCAGTTCCTTTTCCATCATTGCAAAACAGAAAATTGGCTGGCAAAAAATGGTTTTAAAAAATCAACATACCTGGTATCTAGTGGCACCCCCACTCCCTGATCACCGTCCCCATAATTTTTATTTTAGTCCCTGGTGTCTAGTAGCATCCCCCACCCTTCAATCACCATTTCCATTATTTTTATTTTACTCCCTCCTGTGTCTTTTATTTATTTTTATACAATCAGACACTGGGATGCCCACCTGTGATGAAAGATGCCCTTCCCTGCAGCTCATTGTTTTATTAAATGTAACTGACATTGTAGGGCCCAATTCCAATGTCAGCATGTAGAGCCCCCCCCAGCAGTGTGGGAAACTGAGGATCCCACTCCCAGTGCCCTGAGATGGTGTATTAATGTTTCTTTGTACCTACAATAAGAAAACCATCCCATGATGTATTTTTTTAATTTAATCTGAAACAGAGAAAACAATCCCTCATCGTTGCTGCTGACCCCCTTCCCCATTCTGATCCTCCCAATGAGAACCCACCTCCCCACACCCCCTTACCATATACTTACCAGCTGATGATGAATTCTGTCATCTTCTTTGGACCGAGACACACGGCTGCACTCTTTAAAGCCGAACCGTGAACTAAGGAATAAAGGTAAATGCCATACAATGTATTTCAGTGGAGTTTTGAACTTCAGTTCATAACTTTGCCATTTTTAGGAAATCTTTCACCAGATTTTCAACATTGCCTTTTTGGGACCCCAGCTCATGAACACTGGTAGTGTCATTTCATTTATCTGGCCCAGAAGGTTATTTAACGGTCGATGCACAAAATCACGTTTTGGGACTGAATAACAAAATGTCACCACCAGTGTTCATGAGGTGGCATCCCAAAAAGACAATATTGAAAATTTGGTGAAACAATTTCTTAAAATGGCTGAGTTATGAGTGTTTATTGAAATGTTTCTATGCATGCACATAACTTTGGTAATTTTCAATACTTTTACTCCAGATTTTCAACATAGCCATTTTTTCACACCACCTCATGAATAGTACAGCTATCATTTTTCACATCCTGTTCAAATCATGTTTTTGCACCTGTGGTGCAGAATGGCATTTTGGCATTGTTTAGAAAATGTTCACTTATTGGGTTTATGAGGTGGTGTCATAAGAAGACTATGTTGATAATTTGGGGTCAAAATATGAAAAAAAGTCACATTTATAAACATATATTGTAGTTTCACTATGCATGCTCATTACTTTGAAATTTTCAATATTTTGACCCCAGGTTTTCCACATAGCCTTTATATTTTCCTGTCTCATGTATGTCGCAGCTGTCTTTTTTCAAATCATGCACAAAATGCATTTTCACACCTGTGGTGTGGAATGGCATTGCAGTTGTGCAGAATTTAATTTTTGTGGGGATTCGAAGATTTTCTGTACCAGGTACATGAGGTGGGGTAGTAAGGTGGCTATGCTGACAATTTGGTCACTGTTATCCTATCAATGGAAGTGCAGAGCCTGGATGGCCCAGTGCTTTCACAGTTGTATACATATGTGCATCTATGGGGAGATGGGAGCTCAGAGTCCAAAGGATCCTGCACTTCCACCATAAAATAAGGATACTATTATGCTATCTCAAAAAGTGAGGAAATAAGATGCATAAAACTTCATTAATGCTCTAGATAGGGTCAAAGTGACAAAAGTTGGGAAATTAGGCATTAGGATTTCCAACCCTAACACTCCACCCTCCCAAACCAGGCAGGAGAGCAGCTGTGGATTGTGCCTTGGGCTTCTCAAGCCTAATGGTCACCCCATTTCCAAAATGTCTAGAGATCTGACCATATTTACAGATGGAATGAGGTGAGTGTTAGGCAAGGCAAGGCAAAGCAAATTTTATTTAAGAGACATCCATCCCAGAGGCTCTGGGTGCTGTACAATAATCAGAATAAATACAAAACAACATAATAATAAACATTTATATACAATATTCCAAACAGTTAAAACAGAATTTACTACCCTCAACAGCAACTAAATTCAGAATAGCTAAAAACTAAATTAAACAGCGATTTCTAAAAGACAGGTAGGGACTATAAAACACAGTCTGGGAAGGCCTGATTATACAAGAAGACCTTGAGGTGGGACTTAAATACCTTCACAGAAGGGTCCTCCCTGATGGCTAAAGGAAGCAAATTCCACAGGACAGGGGCAGTGACAATAAATGCTCTGTCACCAGCAGGTTTTTAACCTCAACCTGGGAATAGTGAGGAGGGCCCTAGAGGAGGAGCAGAGGGAGCAGACTGAGACAGCAGGTGCAAGAAGGTCCTTCAGGTAGCCAGTATCCAGGCTGTGTAGGGCCTTAATGGTGAACAAACCCACCTTAAAGAGGAGCTTCACCTAACCAGCAGCCAGTGCAGTTTACACAGCACCAGAGTGGTGTGACAATGCTTAGGCTGTCCTGTCAACAGCCTTGCTGCCATGTTCTACACCAGCTGCAGTTGGTGCAGGGTACCCCCAGAGACCTTGAGAGTGAATTACAGTAGTCAAGCCTGGACGTTACGAAGGCATGCACCAAAGTGGGGTGGTCCAGTGGTAGAACTAGGTGCTTTATCCTGGTGATATTTCTCAGATTATAAAAACTGATATGGACAACAGACACCACCTGAAACTCAAGTGTCAATCTGCTGTCAAGAATAATGCCCAGATCACACATCCTAGAGGAGGCCTTCAATGGTACAGAGCCAAGACAAAGCCCTGTCTCTACACCAGAGGCCAACCTATCACGCCCCTCTGTTCGACTCCACCACCAGTACCTCCGTCTTACTGTGGTTCAGTTGCAACCAGCTGGAGGCCATCCAGTCACTAAACTCAGCAAGGCAGTTGTTAAGCACTTCCACTGTGCAAGGTGTTCCAGGGGCAAAGGAAAGATACAGCTGGGTATCATCAGCATAGCAGTGAAAAACTAGACTTAACTTCCTAATGAGCTGTCCCTGGGGCAGCATATACATGACAGATAACATCAGTGACAAGACTGAACCCTGGGGAACTCAACATGTCAGGAGGGCAGAGGAGAAGGAGAAATTCCCCATCACTACCCTCTGCCTCCTGTTAGATAGAAAAGTCTCAAACTAGCAGATGACAGTGCTGGTAAGTCTGCAGAATTCCCTTAGGCGGTCAAGTAACACTTGATGGTCCACCATGTCAAATGCTGAAGAGAGATCAAGGAGAACAAGAATTGTTCCTTCCCCGCAACTTCATAAGCCCAAGACACACCCCACACCTGCTCTCCTGCCTGGTTTGGGAAGGTGGGATGTTAGGGTTGGAAAACCCTAAGGCTTTATTTCCCAAGTTTTGTCACTTTGACCCTAACTGGAGCATTAACAAAGTTTTTTGCAACCTAGAAATATATATCTGTATCTATCTATCTATCTATCTATATATATATATATATATATATAGATATATATATCTATCTATCTATATATATATATATATATATATATATATATATGTATATTATAGTGGCACAGTTGTGCCACTATAGTTAGGTTCAGTTGTCACATCTATGTTAAACTCAAAATTTTGCACGTTAATAAATTTGAACCTGTTCAACCGATTTGCCTGAAATTTGGAATGTGTGGTGGGGCATGGTAGATCTCTTGATCTGCCAAATTGTGTTTTGGTCAGACTTACGGTCTTTGCTTACAAAAATGCTGAAAAATGCAAAACTATCCATTTTTGGAGGCAGCTTTTGGGATTTTGGGCATGGCCCTGAGCAGCTGTTGTGTAACATGCTGCTGTGTGAGATGGCCTGTTTGAAAGAGCGTTGATGGCCAAACATGCTGATTTTCATTTGGTGAAGAAATATTGAGGCATTCAAAAGTTATGCCACTTTTAAGTTTCCATTATAAGTCAATGGGAACATTTATATGTATGTTTTGCGAACAAAGAATGGGGTTCTGGCCATGTTGTCCCACCTGGCGATCAAAGAATTTGCAGCCTCCTGGTTCAAGAATCTTTGTCCCTGAGAATTTTAAAAATTCTTTGATCGTGAGGTCTCCCATCTTGTTTTTAAATTTTCGATCAGAAAAACACAAATATCTTGGCTCAGGGGTCACTTCTGAAGTAGAACGTGTGTGGGTTTTACTCAGGGGCACCGATCTATAGAGCTATGCCTTTGGTTTCATCCAAATTGGTCAAAAAATAGAGTTATAAGCTTTTACATTATTAATTTGCATCTCGCTAATGATCCTTGATCGCGAGCCTGCAAATTCTTTGATTGCGAGATTCTTTGATCGCGATCGTGTATCGCAAGTGAAGGACAACATAGCCAGATTTAAAAATCAATTTTCACAGCCCAGGGGTGGCTTAGGAAGTTAAATGAGGATGGGTTTTGCTCAGGGGGTTTCGTTCTGCCTGATCTGAATAAAATAAATAATGTTTTCAATATCGCTGGTAGTCTAGCGGCCACCACAATCTGTATAAAAAAAATAATGTTCTGCATATCCCTGGTAGTCTAGCGGCCCCCCAATGTGCATTTAATAAACAATGTTTTGTATATCCCTGGTAGTCTAGCGGTCCCCCCAATCTGTAAAAAAAAATAATGTTCCCTTATCCCTGGTACTAGTCTAGTGCCCCCCTCTGATCTGAATAAAATTTATAGTGTTCTGTATATCCCTGGTAGTCTAATGGGCCCCCCCAATGTGCATTAAATTAATAATGCTCTTTGTATTCCTGGTAGTCTAGTAGCCCCCTGATCTGCATAAAATGTATATTGTTGTCCCCAGCCAGCTGACTTGGCCCACCTCTCACCTCCACGGCCAGCTGCTTTATTTAGCATATTAGCAGCTAACGCTAAGAGGTGCTCAGAATTATTTCTGAGCACTCTTTGCATTAGCACTGCTAATACACACAGTCAGCAGCTGGCCGTGGAGATGAGAGGTGGGCAGTGCCAGTCACCAGCTGGGGAAGGGTGGGGTGGTTCAGGGTGGGCTGGAATGGCTGGGTGGAGGGGCCACTAGACTACCAAGGAATTGGAGATTGTAATGTATTTTATGATGATCGGGGGGCCACTAGGCTACCTGGGATATGGACAACAATATTAATTTTATACAGATTGGGGGGACCGCTAGACTACCAGGGATATACAAAGCATTATTTATTAAGTACACATTGGGGGGGGCACTAGACTACCAGGGATACGGACAACATTATTTCTTAAATGCACATTGTGGGGGCTGCTAGACTACCAGAAATATTAAAAACATTATTTATTTTATTCAGATCGGTAGAAAAAGCTCCTGAGCAACCCACCTCATTTGACTCATAGACACTCTGTGCTGAGAAAATTGTTTTTTTTAAATCTGGTCATCTCGTCCCTTGGTCTTGGTTCCTGAGTGTGCAATTTTTTTGATTGTGAGCCTGCAAATTCTTTGATTGTGAGATTCTTTTATCACGATCATGCATTGTGAGCGAGGGACGAGATGGCCAGATTAAAAAATCTATTTTCTCTGCCCAGGGGTGTCCTAGGAAGACAAATGAGGGTGAGTTTTCCTCAGGGGGCTTTGTTCTGATGAACCATGGTGGTGGTGTACCGCAATTCTTTGAATTTTTTAAATTACAACAGTTTTTATTCTTTGGTCATGACCCTGCAAATTCTTTGATCGCAAGCCTGCAAATTCTTTGATCGCTAGATTCTTTAAACGCCATCTTTGATCGCAAGAAGGGGACAAGATGGCCATATTTTATATAATGGAATAGATAGGGAAATGTTACCAGTCTTTAACATTAAATATCTCAGAAACAGTTTGGTCTTTTTACTTGAAATTTAGAGGGTGTTTACGGCATGTACTGCAGATGTGATTTGTCATGTTGGAGAAAATTTTTCTTGCAGAGATATTGCATGATGCACTTTACGTGTTGCAGATAGTGTTTTGGATTGTGCTGGTGGCTTGAAATTGATAGGGTGCCTAGCCTTATTGTCATGGATGTAGTTTTCAGTCATTGTGTGTGTTTAATGTCAACAGGTGCGGAACTGTGCCACTCTGACGAATGAAAATGTCAAATTTTGACATGTTATATCTCGGACATGGTTTGGTCTGTTTACTTGAAATTTGGAGGGTGTTGATGGCATGTCCCGTAGATGTTAATAGCTGTGTTTATGTGTCAGAGAATAGATCTTTTGTGGAGATATTGTGTGATGCAGTTTACACTTTGAGGACAGCGTTTTCTATTGTTCTACTAGATTAACATGTGTTTGGTGACTGGCCTTACTGTTGTCAATGTACTTTTTAGTCATTGAATTTTATATTGTGTATACACTTTACAAGTTGGGTAGCCTTGAGGCCTTTGGGTCCCGCATTCAACAACTTTGAACTTCTACTTTTATTCTTTCTTAAAAAATAAGGAAAATCTATGCAAAAATGTTGTTAATGCATCAGTTAGGTTTTCTAGAGTGACCAAAGTGAGGAAATTCGATTTTAGGGTTCCCACCCCCTGCACCCCACTCCACCCCACCCCCACCAACAGGCATCGTGGTATGCTTTGGGGTAGTCGACCCTATCTCTCACCTCATTCTCCTACACTGCATCACCTCAGCTTGTTCACACATGGGATGGGGTGAGAATTATTGCTGATGACCCCAACGTATGCCCCAATGCCTGTTGCTGGGCACAGGGTGGGGTGGGGTGCAAGGGATGGGAACCCTAAAATCGAATTTCCTTGCTTTTATCACTGTAGAAGAACCCTAACTGATGCATTAACCAATATATATATATATATATATATATATATATATATATATATATATATTTATTTATTTATACCACGTGGTGAGAGCTTTCTCAGTAGGATAACCTGTGTTATTTCCACTGCAGTGAGGATAAATTCTGATGACATCAGCAGAGTGAGGATATCAGTATTTATCCACACTCTGCTGATGTCACCAGAGTGAGGATAAATGCACTGCAGCTTGCATTCTAAAGGAAACTGCTTCAGAAAAAGTTTTTCTTTCTCACTGAAATTGCAACTTACTCAATTAGCTTTGCAAAAGACTCTCACTTATGTCCCATTGTGTTTCTAACATTTCTAGCCCATTAATGTGCTGATCTCAGCTTCAAAATAACCTGAATTCTAAATGAAAGTCTTTTACAAAGCAGGTTCTGTTTCTCAGTGCTACCTGCAGCAGTTTCTCTTTCTCACTGAGCCTCTGACTCACTCAATTAGCTTTGTAAAACACACTCACCTGTGTTTCTGACTCCCAGTCCATTCAGAACACACACACACACACACACACACTCTGACAGCACACACAGACTGAGCAGGAAACACACAGACTCAGAAAAAATGTTCCTGCAGGTCTCACCCCTGTGGTATAAATCGCACACTTGCTGGGCAGATTATGGCATATGGAAAATATTCTCATTCCTGCCTCGTGAGCTGTGTATTTTCACTTTGTGCCTTCGGCACTCATGAGAATACACAGCTCACTCTGCAGGAGTGAGAATATTTTCCATATCCCATTCCTGCCCATCATGTATCCCATAGATATATATGTAAATATATTATGGTAGCACGGTAGTGCTACCATAGTTAGGGTTGAGCAGCCATTTACATGTTAAACCTAAGATTTTGCAACTTAATAACTTTGCAACTGTTCAACGGATTTGCCTGAAATTCGGAATATACGATTAAGACCCATGTGCCTTGGGATCTGCCAAGTTTTGTACCAGTCAGATATATGGCTGCGGAGTTATTAAGCGTGATCTGCACATGCGTTTATGCTTTTTTGGAATTCTACGGTTGCGCCTACAGGTCGAACGGTTTGCGCTACCAGTCTCAAATCTTCAGGGAACGTGCGGCCGGGGTCCCCGATGTGCCTTTCCAAGATTTCATGAAAAACATATTAAACGGTTCAAAAGTTACTCAAAAAACAAGTTCCCATTATAAATCAATGGGAAAAGTTAACAAAAAGTTTGACAGTGTCACAAATGCAGTTTTTACTTTCATAAATGTCCCTTTTACTGTCGCAAATCTGTCATTTGTTTTCAGTTGGTGATCAGAAAAATGCTTGGCATTTACATTTGGGACCCTCTAGCAACCTAATTCTTTTTATATTCACCTAGTCAGACCTTGAGGATGCTAGCCATGTTTTTATTTTGGGGTAAAACACCCCAGAAATATGTTTTTCACATTTCTGGAAAAAGTACTTTCACACTTGAGACACTGTCGAATGAATTTGTGAAAGCTTTCACAAATTGCGATAGTACTTTTCTGGGCTGTGGGAAAATGACAGCAATTTTTTGGCACCCCACTGTAAAAGAACGGTTTGGTGTTTTGGGCTGAAATTTGGAAGGAACGCAGCCAACATCTCCCAGATGTGCCTTTTGGTATTTAGTTGAAAAAATATTACACAGCAGCAAAGTTGCGGCACTCCACAGTTGATGCTTTTTCCCATAGGATAACATTATGGCGTCCGAAGCATTGCAGCAACCCTTTGGCGCCCTGCTGCAAAATAATGGTTTGGTCTTTTGGGCTGAAATTTGGAGGAAAGACAGCCAACATCAAACAGATTTGCCTTTTAGTGGTTTGGTGAAAAAATATTACAGGGAGCCAAAGTTATGGCACTCTGAACTTCTCTTTGGTTCCTATAGGATAACATTACAGCGTTAAACTCTTTCAGGGGCCGTATCTTGGAAACGGTGCAAGTTATGGACTTTGTCAGAGGTGGCCCCCTAATGGGGCTAAGCAAAAACTAGCCAGGAAAGTCATAAATCATATGACTTTTAAATTTTTTTTCCACGTCGTACGGTTCCTGAGATATAAGCAATTTAGTTTTCCAACTCCTCATTTTCTGCTCCGAGACCCATTATTATGCATACATTCTTTGCACTCACTTTCTTTCTCTATGAAGCTTTTGGGGAAAACCAGCCTGTGTGCTTCCATTACTGTTACTGTTGCCCTTTCCACTTGCGGTTCCGTACCCGTTTCACTTACCGTTCACGTCTACGCCACTATGTGCATTATCCTTTGCGTTTTCATTTGCACTTGCGTTTCCGTTATTTTTTACCATTTGTGTCTACAGTACTGTTTCTCTTTCTGTTTTGCTTTGCATCACCATGCCCATTACCATTTGCGTTTGCGAGCACCATGTTGCTATGTGACAAGACATCACCTGGCGCACTGTTCCCTTCTACGCCACCATGTGCGTTACCCTTTCTGTTCTCATTCATGCTTGGGTTACCATTTGTGCCACTGTTAGCGCTTCTATTTACGTTGCTGTTCCTGTTACTATGTCACAAGACATCACGTGGTGGGAGCAAGGGGCCCTTCTGCCGCCGCATTACATTCACTATTTCTTGTTATCATTCTCAAAGGGAAGTTAGAGGCCAAAAAACTCCATTTAATGCATCATTTAAGGTTGTTCCACAGTGACAAAGTGAGGAAATTTGGTGTTAGGGTTGAAAACCTCCCTTGGAACCCTCAGCCCACCCCAATTAGCATTGTGCGCATTTGGGTCTTGGTCCTAACTCTCACCCCATTCTCCTATACCTCTGCTTCTTTACACATGTGATGGGGTGAGAGTTAGGGCTGATGACCCCAATGCACACCCCAATGCTGGTTGGGGGGGGGCTGGGTCCAAGGGGTTTTCAACCCCAACACTGAATTTCTCACTTTTGTCGATGTAGAACAACCCTAACTGATGCATTAAATGGAGTTTTTTGCTCTAATATGTGTATATATATATATATATATATATATATGTGTGAGTATATATATATATATACATATATATATATGTATGTGTGTATATATATCTATACATATATACACACTCACACACACACACACACACATATATATATATATATATATATATATATTCTATGCAAAAAAAAAACTTTGTTAATGGACCATTAGGGTTCCAGCATTAAAAGTAGGGAAATTGCATTTTTGTTAAGACACCCATCCCCACCTTTGGTTTCCAACCCTAACACCCCACCCTTCCCCGTCATGAAGGAGCAGTTGTGAGGTGTTTGCCTTGGGGTTGTGAACCCTAATGCTCTCCACATTCCAAGAGTAAGTAAGCTAAGATGAATGCACAATAAGAGAATAGGGAGAACAGTAGGGTTTGCAATCCCAAGGCACATCCCTCACACATGTTCCTGCATGCCAGATAGGGGTGGGATGTTAGGTTTGGAAACCCTAAAATAATGTATGTTCCCTACTTTTGATGCTGGAACCCTAATGGTACATTAATGAAGCTTTTTGCATAGAATTTCTTTACTTTTTCAGAAGCATAATCATAAGGAACCCTAATGGTGCATTAATGAAGTTTTTTTGTATTGAAGTTCCTTACTTTTTGAGACAGTATAACCATAACCTTTTTTTCTTCCTCATTTGCCGGCCCTGTGCTCCCACTCCCATCAGGCCATAACACTATCCATATGTCCATGTGGGAGCACAGGGCCTTCTGGGCCCTGTTTCCATGCATGCATATTGTAATTGTCTCTCATTTAAGTGTTGGCAAAGCAGTAGAGATGTCACATTGTGAATGCATGGCACAGTATCACAATCACCTTAGCCCGTATCATACAAATTTCCCATACAGCTGTAAACAAGGCCTAGAGACATCCAAAACAGCTTAGTACACCTGAAGGTGTACTATGCTATGAGTCGCAGCGAGTCTGTATTTTAAAGCGTTTTTGAGATATAATTGCTGAAAGGGACCCCAACCATTACATATAGGATAGTGCATGGGGAACAGTTGACAACAGGGCTAGTCTTTCACCGAGTTGGCACTATGATGACGGATTACCTCGAGAATGCAGCTCGAGAGGTAATCCATCATCATAGTGCCAATGAGGTGAAAGATGCCCTGTTGTCAACTGTTCCCCATGCACTTTTCTTTATAGTGTATGGTGGAACGTCGTCTTTTGGGGAAAAAAAGCACTACAGCATGTTTCTGCTTCAAAACATTTTTACTGGGTTACTAGAAGGAAAAAAAAACTTTACATTTTGAACGTTTTCACGCTTGACATTTTAACTGTTTAAGAACTTTACATTTTGAATGTTTTAACGCTAAACATTAGTACTGCCACCGACATTGCTGCTTTCGCTATGTGTCCTGTCTATGGAGTGAGCCCTAACTGTCAAATGCTGCTCGAGGACACAGTGTGTGACGTTCGTAGTGCAGTAGAAAAAATTGTTCTGCTGCACTGCGAACATCACTAGTTTAGGAGAACAACACTTCGACAGCGATGGATTTCGGTGGAGAACGACATTCCACCATACACTATAGTGTTATCCTATAGAAAATTATGAAGCTTCAGATTATTTTAACTATGCAGCACATGAAAATCTTCTCACCAAACCAGCAAAAGGCATATCTGTGAGGCATGCCATTTACAAACCATTTCATTGCAGTGAAGTGACAAATAAATGCACATATAAATAAAGTAGTGTCGCATATTGAAGCAAAATCCCAGGAATTTCACAAAATAGTGCCACAATTTGTGGCAACCCCCCTAGGCTTTTGCAAAATATGCTGCAATTTGTGGCAAGAACTCAAGACTTTCACAAAAGTGCTTTCACAAATTGAGGCAATACTGTCTCAGTTTGCGACAGCAAAAATGGCATGATTAAAATAAACACATTTCTGGACATTCTGGGTGCACAGTAACCACAAAATCCAATTGTTTGGGCCCCAATTAGGGTTTGACACAAGAGATGACTTGCTTCACAACTTGCGTCAAACACAATTTTCCAATGACAGCTTGCATCCACTTTGGATGCAGCTGCACTAAAGCCCCCTTGCACCACAGATGGTGCAAACTAATAGGTGTGCCAGGTCGTAAGGGGTCTTGCACCATGGTGAGGCAGCAATATCCCCTTTTTGAGGATTATCAAAGCTCTGCCATATATTTAGCAAGGAGCACCACTTAGGCCAGTTGGGAGGTGGTCTAAGTGGCTGTGCCTGTGGGATGGGGAAGTGTAGAGGACAGTAGGGGCACATATGGGAAGAAGCAGTGGGGGCCTAGAGGTACAGATGTGAAGGTGAGACAGCTATGTGGCATGGAGCAATGTGCCATTGGAACATTGAAATTTAAACTGGTGCCCATACATTGATTATCTCAAAACATTATGTAAACTGGTGCCTGCACACTGATTATTCAAAAACATTGAAATGTAAACTAGTGCCCATACTTTGATTATCCTGATAGTGTAGCACCCTCTCTCAGTCATACTGTATCATATTGACCCCCATCAGTCAAAGATCACCCTGTTTCCATAGACAGAATGGCACATGTGTTGTAGTGCCCCTGTCCCCAATTATACCAGCAAATTTTGTGCAAATACTAAAAAAATAAATAAATAAATAAATCCTGGTGATCTAATGGCCCCCCCCACGCTCCCCACCCTGACAGTCATTGTCAAACACCCCCCATTCCTAGCTCCAATCCTACAGCCAGCACTGCCCACACACACACCACATGGACAGCCACAGAATGGATTGTTACTATGTGTATACTGTATAGCGAAGGTGCATAACGTATTCGTGCTCAAAGCGGTGTTGATGGAGGCGTCGGTCACAGGATTGGAGTTGGGAATGGGGAGCAGGGAGTTTGGCAGTGATTGTCAGGGTGGGAGGATGGTGGAGTCCACAGACCACCAGGGTTTATTAATTAATTTTTTTTTTCAATACTCCCACAAAGTTTGCTGGTGTGATTGGGGATGGGGATTGTGGGGACAGGGCGGGGACACTAGAGCACAGGGAAGTTTTGAATATGGACATAGGAGTGACCTGAAATTGATGGGGGGGTTACTATGATACAGTGTGATTGTGGGGGGGGAGGCGCTGCAATGTACAGGCACTAGTTTACATTTCAGTGTTCTGATGGCACATTAGAATACATTGGCACATCATTCTGTGGTGCATAGCTGCCTCACCTTCACATCTTGCCACTACACTCCCACTGCCTTCTATGTAGCCTCTAAGCCTCAGGGCTCCTCCTGACATTGCATTTTTTTAAAACCCCCACCCACACCATCCCGGTCTTTCTAGTATTGTGCCAGGTGGTGGAGGTGATGTGGCCAACCCTTTGGTGCATCTTGTGGTCAGCAGCAAACCCAGGTGTTAGGCACGAAGACACTGCAGATTATAAAATCTGGCGTAGTGTCCCTGGCACAACTGGGGTCTGCTGCAGCCTTTAGAGGGATGCAAGTTGCATCTCTCTAAGGGGTCTTTGAAAATCGGGCCCTGAGTGTTTAAAAGTTCACTGTATTCTTTTAAGCTTTTTAAGTTTTTCCATGTCACTAACTGAAAACAAGATAACGGAATGTCAAGACTACATTCTGCATTTGAGAAAGCAAAAAATGCTTTTGTGGCAACAAAACAGTACTTTCGCATGGCACATCTAATTTGTCCAATAGTAAATAATGGGAAACTTTAAACTTCAATAACTTTTGAAAGGATTAATATTTTTTCACCAAACTTTCAAAAGGCACATCTGTGACCCATGCCCTATATACCCACACAATTTCAGAACAAAATCCCAGGCCCTTTCTAAGACAGGGTGTGACAAATGATTCACACAAAAATGGTTATTTTCAATTTTTTTTACATTTTGCATCACAGCACTGGCACTTCCAACTGAGACAAAACTTGTCACATCAAGAGATCATTGCTCCCTGATGGTGCATGCAAAATGTCATGCACATCAGTTAAATGGTTGCAAAGTTATTATAATGAAAACTTTTGATTTTAACATAGAACTGACCATTGAACCCTAGTATAAGGGCACTATCGTGCCCCTATAATAGATATGTGCGTGTGTGTGTGTGTGTGTATATATATATATATATATATATATATATATATATATACATACATATATATGTGTGTGAGTTAACACATATCATTGATTTTTGATCACTCCAACCCTAGAGTAAGAATATCAAAATATTATCACATCTGTTCCCCATGAGCAAAAGCATTTTCACTGTAGTTTGTAACTAGTTGGAGCTGGCAACAAAAGTAGTACACTTTCACAGCCCATTGCTAATTCGCACACCAGCTCTAACACTGCACTGCTCATTGTAAATTCCACAGCAAATGTATGGGATAGACACAAGGGTAGCCTTGAAGCAAGAGGGGGTGTTCCAGAGCTCAAGTTGGGCATCAGGCGTTATAATAGGTAAGGGACTGATAGGGCAGACTGGGTGGGCCAAATGGTCCTTGTCTGCTGACAACTTCTATGTATGTTTGTAATTCTGCTACTTCCATTACTTCTCTGTCACAACCGTAACACAAACAAAACAGCAGGAAACAAAATACCAATTCCTGCTGCAGTACCACAAACATTATGAGGTCATAAACGGGTATTTTGGAAATGTTTTGTACCAGTAAAGTAGTGCTGATCCCATCACTCTAACTGACACTCTCGTAACAGTGATACTGGCAACAGCAATCTGCAGCTTGGGCTCCATGGTAGGCTGCACTCTTACCACTGACTCACTCCCTCATATACTGAGCTCTGACTGCCTCAAGGACACAGCAGTGTCATGACATTCAGTCACTGATGCTTGGACACACATATCGTCACACTAGGAAATAACCATCGCGCAAACCACCGGCCATCCAAAAACACACAAAAAAGTTTAAAACCTAAATACTGCACAGATAAACAGGAAATTGTCTGAAAATGGAAAGGTGTTGCATAAATTAAATATGCCATGGCCCTAAGGGAAAACAGTAATATTTCCCCTCATGCAGTTTGACTTTTTGACATCATGAGTGGCGAATGCATAAGATGAAACTGCACTCAGTAGAAATATCTGTGATATTCTATATATATATATATATATATATGTATATATATATATAGAGAGAGAAAGAGAGAGAGCGAATGTGTGTGTGTGTGTGTGTGTGTGTGTTTATATATATATATATATATATATATATAAATATATATATTTTATTTATTTACTTCAAACATTTTATCAGGAAAGACATACTGAGCTGAACAGTGGCTCATTTCCAGATGTGTTCTGAAGGGGTAGGGGACACTGGGGAAGAAAATATAACAAAAATATATCATAATGGTGAGTGGTGGACTATACAGCAAGAAGAATGAAGCATAATAATCAAGCAGATTATGGCAATATAAAACATTTAGCATTTAAAATTTTACATATACAATTGAATTTAGATGTTGTAGATAGCTGTTCATAGAGAGGCCTAAAAGACACCCAGCAGGGGGCCAAACTGCATAGGCATATTACAGATAAATGCAGAGAGGTACGTAGGTGGGATATAATAATCAGGTGGTGAGGGGTTAAGTGGTGAGGTAGTGGTGTGGGGGGTACAGGTCAGGGTGAGGGAAGAGGAATAAGGGGAATAGGGAGAGGGAGGCATAGGGAAGGAAATCAAGAGCAGTTACAGGAGGGAGAGTAAAGCTCATGGAGAAAATGTCAGAGAGAGTGAAGAGAAGTGGCATACATCAATTATAATAGCCATCAGCTATACAGTACATACTAGGATAAAACATTTGCATGTGCAATTTAATTGTTCAAGCACATTTATGTATCTCCCCTTTTTTGGCGACGGGGGAGGCAAATGCCTTCCCACAATTTCTAGTGATATTTTATTGTACAGAATTCTGGGTAAGTACTGTTTTGCCCAAAAATGTATATGAGCAAGAAATTGTATGTGTAAATGTTTTGAATTATTGGCCCATTGTATGGATTTTCATAATTTTTGTAGAACTATGTCAGTTGCCCTAACAGCAATAATTGAGTTGAGAGCAACTTCAGCCCTATTGTTTATTATTGTGATATATGGATTACCCCCTCACAGTAAAATTCGCCCAGTGCAATTATTACTTAATTTATCATTTCCACTGAAGATCAATAGAGACGCCACAACTGTGCCTCATGTTCTACAGTGGGCCTTGTTCCAACTCAAGTTATACACTCTGTTTTATAAGACTTTTAACAAATGCTTTACTTAACCAAGACAGACCACAACAAGCTTCTATTTATATTGAGGAGACACTTCAGATTAAGGAAAAGTTGTGTTATGTAAAAGTTTTTGATCAGAGTTGGTTAGATGACTGTAATAATAATGGTGAGGCACTCAGGTATTTAACACTGATAGAGCGCATTCACTGAGATCAATAGAAACATAGAAATGTGTCAGCAGAACAGGATGCCATCACCCATTTAGTCTGCCCCTATCTCAACCCATAAGTATCCCTATCTATTCACCCTACTTGCCACCCCAGGATTTGTCCCCCCTCTTATTGCTTAGTCCCATGTAATTCTGCCATACTCTCTTGAACTCCCCCACTGACTTTGCACCTACCACCCCCTCCAGTAGCTTGTTCCATGGGCCCACCACCCTCTCTGTAAAGTAGTGCCATCTTGTTCTTCCTTTGAATTTTCCACCCTCCAGTTTTAAGCTATGTCCCCCAGGTTTTGAATTTGTCTAATCTCATGATGATGCACCCTTCCTCCACCTTGTTTATTCCCTTTAGATATTTAAAAGTTTTTATCATATCCTCTCTCTATCTCTCTCTCTCCCTCCTTGTTTCCAGAGAATACAGGTTGAGCTTCTCCATCCTTTCTTCATAAGTCCTTTTCTGCATGCCCTGCACCATTTTTGTCACCCTCCTTTGAACCCTCTCCACCGTTTCTATGTCTTTTTGCAGTTGAGGTCTCCAGAACTTTACCCCATATTCTAAATGTGGATGTACCATGGACCTGTATACATATGCATTGTATAAATCTAGAACATCTACTTGTGTACCTTCTGATATATATGGGCTCCACGCGAAATACAATTTATCTTCTCAAGGGAGGGTGTGAGACCATAACACAAGAGTGGCTAAGCCACAATGAGGTTTTGAAAGTCCTGACCCTCTTGAGATGGAGTTACATCTGCAACAATAGTAGCAGGACCATGATTTTCTAAAGCCATGTCAATGGTATTGGAGAGTGCTTCATGTCCCTGAACTGGTCTAGCTTTTTTCATTATCCTTGGGTGGAGGAGGAATCTTTAAGGCACTGAGCAAGTGCAATGATGTTTGATGTGGGGTGTCCTTTTTGGTTTTCAACCCTAATGCTCACTGTCTTCCCCTAGCCCATAGCCTCCTGTTCAAAGCATAAAGTGCAGTCCCATGCCAGTGCCTCATAGTGATGTACTCTTCAGAGGTAAAGAAGTATGGCTCACCACACGTTGCCAGCAGACTTAGTAATAACTTTATTCACACTGGGCCCTGTGTGAAGAAAGAGGTCACATCTGACCTTGTTTGCTTAGGGAAAGTGGTGGTCATTAGGCTTAACAACCCCAAGGAAGAACCCATGACTGATTCGTGAAGACTCAAAAGACCCAAAACCCAAATATTTTTTAATTTCCTTACTTTGTGTACTTTGCATTCTTCAACCCTAATGTCTGCATAAACTTTTGCAATGAATATATTTCATCATTGATTTACTCTGCCCTATCCAAGTTCTCCCCTCAATATCCTCCTTCTTCCTAATTATCCATTGCCCAACTGGGTTTTAAGCTCACAAGACAGACCCAGCACTGATCACATTACTGGGATGACAGATCCACCTATCCACTACCTGCACAGAGAAGAAGTTCTTTTCAGGTATCCTTCATGAATTACCCCACTTCCAAGCTTAAGATTGTGCTTCCTGTTGCTTGTACTGTTCCTTAACTGAAATAACTCCACAGAGTCCACTCTGTTATATCCCTTTGTGTATTCATAGGTTTCTATCATGTCCACATTACTATCTTGACCTGCAGAGAGTATGTGCTATGACTGTCTCCTCTTTCTCTCTCAGTGTTTGTATGTTTGTTTGGTTGTTCATTTTGTTTGCCATGTAAGAGACTGCTGGCAAACACTGTGCCATTTTTAGGGTCACCTTGAGGGTCGGGTGTGATTGAAGCAAAGACCTGAATAGCAGTGATATCACCTCCTTGCTGTGACTAGTGAAACCATAATTGGTACATCCCATCATCTTATTAGCTTTCCCAAACAGTATGCCATACTGTATTGAAAAAAGGATTTTAAAATGTTGCTTGTTAAACCTAACCCCAGGTCTCTGTAATCTTCAGATTGATCCACCTTGATGCCATCTGTCTACACATAATATTTCCAATGTGTATCTACCTTGACCCAATCTCTTTGCAGATTTTTATTTCCAATGTCCATTACTTAGTTGTGCTACAGGTAGGTCACTTGTACTTTGATTCTGCAGGCATCTCAAATGTATTATTTCCAGAAGAGGCACTAATTTAGTAAATTACATACTGTGGTTGTTGAAAGGTAACATGACTCAGTTGGTAACTCATGACCATCTAGACCAGAAAGTTTTGAGTTCTAGTCTATTACCAGTATTGGACTTATACCAGAAATGCTGACACCAGAGTGCAGTATTAAGTGGATGCCGTACAGTCAGAGTGTGCTGTCCTTTAGATTGTGGTGATGTTCTGGTGGGTGTTCATTATGGCACTTTTTGCAACAGTAAGGGACTTTACTTTTTCCCAGGCCAACATTCCCCTTACCATAGTACCAGTTTATGTAGTTGTTCAAGGTTGTGTGTGAGTGTTGATATGAGAAATGATTGCCACTTCACTGTTAAAGTCACTCTACTACCAATCGACCACTGGTTGTAAAGAACTTTGGTATACTATGAGTGTGGAAAAAGTGCTATATAAATGCACATTTTTCTTCTTCTTCTTTATCTTAATTAGGTCATTAGTCATCCATTATTCATCAATGTGACATCACTGAGGTGGATAACAAGGATTTTTATTTCACTGAAACCAATGGTAACAGGCTTCATCCATGGAATACAATGGCTAAATATACTACTAGCATGTAACTACTGTAGCTTGAGATGCTCCTGGGAAAGATACTGTAATTAGAGTTTTGTCCCCAACTAGATCAGCAGTAGTCAATTCCCAGGTTTAAGACTTTTAGATGAGCTGTTCATGTTTTGATTTTTTTTTTCACAAGCGGTAGGTGATGAAGACAAGGGTAGAGGAACTGTTCTACCTGACTTGTACCATAAACCCGGCCAATGTGCCAAATGGGACTGGCAGTATAACCAAGTGTTATCATAATGAGCTGTGAATTACCTTGGTATCCTGCAGGCCTGGGTTTGAGTCCCACAGCCTCCACCTGTATATTGGGTGACTGAACAAATCACTTAACCTCCCCAGTGATCCTGAGTCACCCCAGAAAACAGGCACTTGTGCCTAATGGACCTTTCATGGTTACCAAAAGAATTAAAAAATAAAAGTGTCCGTACATTTTGCTCACATTGGTTGGACTTTGCAATAGGGCAGCCTGCAGCAGAATCCGAGAAGCCCCTCACCATAACCAATGTAATTTGGTTTTATAACTTAATCACAAGAAAATTGCTTGCTCTAGCAAATTTGAAAATACTTTTGGCAGAAAACTGACCTCCCAAAATTTCTACAGTCAGGATCAGAATTTATAACTCTTGTAAATTCTGTTGATGTCTTTAGATAGTGTAGGTATGCAGTTTTTGCTTTATTATTCCTTCAGTACCCATATTGCATGTGCAAATGTTTTGAAAATCTGCTCCAAGGTGTATCTTTTGACACTGGAAAGAAAAAGGTATGTCATCGCTATGGCAAAAACTTTACCATGACTGACACTACAGCGACAGGTCACTGTAGTGTCAGCATGGTCCCCAACATTGCTTTCTTGGAGTATTGCACCCCCTTCCCAAAACAACTCTGACTCAGGAGTTGATTAATTTGTAGCAGGGGTGCAAGGGCAGAGCCCCTCACAAGGGGATTCGAGGGCAAAGCCCCTTGAAGAAAATATAGTTTGAAGTGACTCCCTTTATGTTGACTGCAAATGCAGTCGACATAAAGGAGTAGCTGTAACATCAGCCGACAATGAAATTCTCAACAGACTGTCATGGATCCAAAGAAAAACAATTAAAAAGGAGAGTGTAACTGGTTGAACAAGCATTTGTCAATGCTGGACATTGGGTGCTTATTAAACAATTTATTTTGTTTTTAATGTTTTGACCCCAACTTTTGAAGAGACTTGTTTTAGGATTCACCTTTCAGGCATGACATTTACCATTTATAGTATATTTGGTGAAATGTCATTTATCACCAGAGGTGTGAAAACACATCTCATGCAGGATTTTAAAAATGACATGTTATGTTTATGAGGTGATTTGCAAAAATTGCTGTGTTAAAGGTTTGGTGTCAAAATATTCAAAATGTCTAACGTTATGAGCCTGCATTCAAAATTCCAGCATAGGCTCATACCTTTATTGTTTTTTAACATTTTTGCAAGAAATTTTCAACATAGCCTTCTCATGATCTTACCTCATGAAAAAGTGCAGAGACTGTGAAATCACCTTTTGGGATGTTAAAACATATTTTGGCCAGGACTTAAAAAATGACAGCTATCACATTCATGAGGTGTTATGAAGAAAAGGCTATGTTGAAGGTTTGGGGTCAAAATATTGAGCATTACCAATGTTACAAACCTGCATTCATAAATGTCAACATAGGCTCATAACTTTATCGTTTTTAACATTTTTGCCCCAAATTTTTAACATTGCCCTCTTATGACCCCACCTCATGAATAATAGTGGAGAAAATGTTCAACTCCTGCCCCAAAGTTATTTCAGGCACTGACTGCAAAATCACGTTTTGGGATGAAAAAACGTGTTTTGTCCAGGACTTGAAAAAATACATCTATCACATTCATGAGGTGCTATGATGAAATGGCTATTTTGAAAATTTGGGGGCAAAATATAAAAAATTACCAAAGTTACAAGCCTGCCTTCAATGAAGGCTCATAACTTTTTTCCTTTTTACTATTTTTACACCAAATTTTCAACATAGCCCTCTTATAACCTTTCCTTATTAGCAATGATGGAGAAAATGTTCAGCTCATGCCCAAAAGGTGTACTCCCTCAGTGACCGCAAAATCACCTTTCAGGACAGATTTACCTAATGTCACTTGTATTGCTCTTGAGATGGTGTCCCAAAAAAGGTATGTTGAAAATATGGGCCAAAAATATGGAAAAATGGTCAAGTTATGCTATGAACTTCAAAACCCCATTGAAATACATTGAACCGTATACTTAATTACCTTAGTTCACAGTCTAGCATTAAAGAGTGAAGACATGTCTGCGGTCGAGAAAGGATTACAGTGTTGGACCCTGTTAGGTATATAAGAGCTGGGTGGTGGTGGTGGATGGACGCTGTGTGGGAGGGTCAGGTGGAGGATGGAATTTTGGTGCAACAGACATCGATGGATGGTTTTCTTTTTTTTACAAGTTTAGAAAATAAAAAACACATATGAACATATGAAATGCCAGCAGAAACAGGCCTCATGGTCTATTGAGTCTGCTCAGTTGTGCAGCTAACCCCTCAACTTGCAGCTGCCCACCTCCCTCCCCTCCTCATAACCACCCCACTCTATCCTCCTCTATCCTCCCACCATTCTACACGATACCACCTCCTCGGGCAGAGTGTTCCACTTATCTACCACCCTTTCCATGAAAAAATATCTCCTGATTTCCCTCCTGAATCTCCTCCCTTTCAGTCTTAGCCTATGCCTTCTTGTTTCCCTCCCCCTTCTGATCTAAAGAATCCCTTCTGTAGTAATCCTGTTAATACCCTTAAGGTACTTAAAGGTTTTGATCATATCCCCCTATCCCTCTTCTCTTCCAGGGAATACATTTGCAGCTCTCCCAGCCTCTCCTCATAGGACTTTTCTTCAAGTCCCTGTGTCATCTTCGTTGCCCTATGCTGCACTCCCTCCAGGAATCTGATGTTTATCTTCAGGAATGGCCACCAGTACTGCATGCAGTATTCCAGGTGCGGCCTGACCAGTGACCTGTACAGGGGCAGGATCACTTTTCTGTGCCTGTAGGAGATTCCCCTTGTTATGCACCCCAGCATCTTTTTTGCCTTTGCAGCCACCTTCCGGCAATGAGCTGAGTGGTTCTTACTCCCCATTATTAGTATCCTTAGATCCTTTTCCTCCACTGTGCATTGCAACTGCACCCCTCCAAACTGATATTTGCTCCCCTGGTTCCTTGCTCCGAAGTGCAGTACCTTGCACTTTTTGGCTTTGAACCCCTACTGCCATGTCTCTGACCATTCCTGTAGTTTGGACAGGTCTTCCTGCAGCCCCTTCCACCCATCTATGTCATCTGCCACTGTACCGATCTTAGAATCATCTGCGAACAGACATGAGAGATGGGTTTATGTACTACAGTACAGTAGCAACACGGGGGGACTGGGCACCCACCAGTGTCACTGTTATATTTGGTAGCACTTGGGGTGGGCTCCCTGGTGCTGCATTGCTAAAAGGGGCAGGCTGTGATGTGGCAGCTGGCACAGGGGATTAGGCACCCTGCACCCTAATAATAACATGGGTTGGGCTGGGGGGTGGGAAGTTATAGCGATGGTGGGGCTGCAACAGAAATTGATGGATGTTTTTCTTTGTTACAGATTCAAAATATTAAAAAAAATATTTAAAGAAATGACGAGGGATGGACACTGGGTAATTGGGCATCCCCCAGTTTCACTGTTATATTTGTCAGCACAGGGGGTGGGTCCCCCTGTGCTGCATAACTAAATGGGGCAGGGTAGTAGTTGGCATGGGGGATTGGGCACCCCTGTGTCATTATAATAACATGGATTGGGCTAGGGAGGAGCAGTTATGGCAATGGCTGCAATGGGTAGCAACAGACATTTTTCTTTTTTATAGGCTGACATGCTCCTGACAATGTGAAAAGTCACTCAGCTGTTTGCTGACTGGCATTATGTAAATCAAAGGGCTGAACCCATCTTTGATTGGAGTGACTTTAGTCCTTTCAAGTACATGAAGTTTACACCCACAAAGCATAGAGTTGCATCAGGACCTTAGTGTGTGGTTACTGGTTTAGATGGCTGAGCCCTTGCTGTTGTGAACTGCAATGGGCTTGGCAGTGCCACACACCCAAATCCCAGTCACTTCTGACAAACATATGGGCGCAGGTGTGCATCAAATGTAAAAAGGTGAAATGTGAAGAAAAGAGCATGCCTGTAATAATTGTTTGTCACACACTAAATTGATGCTGTCTTGCTGTTTTGCAGGTTCGTTTTGTAAGCAGTACCTGGGTGTTTGGAATGCTGATGTGCCATGTAAGTCGGTTTGTCCAGTACTGCTCAGTCCATGTATCAGTGTTGACTCTGACAGCCATTGCACTGGACAGACATCAGGTATGAAGAACATCATATTCCTAAATCCTAGAGATCCCATACATTGTTTAAAGTTTATTTACTAAGGATACTCAAGCTGAGATGCAACATCTTATTTTCACCATGGTCCTACTTTTACCCATTTCCAAGGCTGTGTGACCTGAAGAATTAAGAGGCATTGTTGAGTGCTCTTACATTAAAACATTTCCTGCATATTGCAAGATGTAATTTATTGTATTGCATGCAGTTTATTTGTAATACCCATTTTCACAGCTGTGTGAACTGAAGCATTTAGAGGCATTGTTAAGTGCTTTTATCTTAAAGCATTCCTACATATTGCACAATGTAATTTATTATATTGCATAGAGTACAGTATATTTGTAATTGTAAATTGTGTTACCAAGTGTGGCTGCTTTCTACTGTGGCTCTGCAGCACACCTGAAAAAGGGACCATGGCTCAATATGTCATCCCAGTAAACAAATGAAATTAAATCAAATGTTAAGTGACTTTACCAAGGTCACACAGTGAGTATTTCACTCTTGAGGGGTTTAAACCTGGAATGTCCTGATTTTCAAGAAGATGCCATAACCCAGTAATAGCAAGCACTGTTTTGGGATTCATCTGGTATGTCTGCATCGGAATTACTGTAACATGAATAGGTTTTGGAGATATTGCATAGTCTTTTTTGATTGGTGGAGGTGGGCACTTTGACATCACCTTCAACCTCCAGTCAAGTATGAACATAAATGTAACATCAGCACAGTTCTGTGCATCATTAACTCAGTCTCCATCTGCTGGATATGTTTGAAAATGTCAGTGTTTTACAAGTACATCTCTTCCACCTATCTATACATGCACTGCTGTCACAATGACACAGTATTAGGTTGTCATGACATCAAAATCTTATCGATGGTGATATACAGCAATGTTGCTAACAGAAACTGTGATTTTATTGCAGTGAAAAACAGGCATGCAAAGAGTTTCTTTTTTTAAAACACTTGTTCCAAAAATCAGCATCAGACTGTAAAGACATGTATTAATAGGTCCAGTAATTTACATGTAAAGTGAAAAGAAACAATATACAATAATGTAGTTGCCCAGTAAGTGTTTGCCTTTGTCTCCCACTACAAAACCAGAGTCAAAATAATGATAGTTGTACTCACTTTATAATTTTAAAGGAGCATAGTCTGACAATCATGCAACAATATCTCCCACCCACCCTGATACCTTCAAGCCTGCAGACTGTGTTAGCAACAAATTGAGCAGCAGGATGTTCAATATGACACAGTGATTATTTTACCACACTACAGCTTCTGATGCCACCAGCACTGCACTTTCTCCCTCATGTCACATATTCAGTAAATGTGGCAATGGGGAGGAAATCTGGTAACGGTGTTGTCTTTGACATGGCAGCTGCGGTCTTATAGAAATCCTATGGATTACTTTATATTGTGTATAATTGTATGTCATGCTATAGTAAATGCAAAGCCAGGAAACAAAAATGTTTCCAACCCAAGTGGTACTGACTATAAATAGCCAGATGCATGAACTGCCAGCAACTGGCCAAATCAACATATACACTTGGCACTGGGTCAGAATAGCACCAGTCAGAATAGTGCAGTGAAACAGCGCATGGTAAAAAAAAGTGCAGAATTTGTTTTTAAGGTGGGCTGTTCCCCCTGCACCCCCCAGACAAGTGGGGCTCTGCACCCACACCACCCGGACTGAAGGATTCTCACTGTGGGGAGGGGGGAGCAGATCGCGGAGACAGTTAAATTTGTGGGGCCATGGAATGCTGTTTTCATAGCCCCTTGTAAAATAGAAAACTAAATCCCAATATGTGTAAAATGGCTGGAGTCCAGGATTAGAACCCTGTTTTCTACTGCTGTTGACCAAGCTGCTTTATGCCCCAGCCCGCCACACTACAGGAGCAGCACAGTCAGCATCTTGGATTCTGGTGCTCTTGTTTCCTGAGAGCACCATGGACAGCTACCAGGAGACTGCTTACTGAATGCACTGTTTATCCCCTCTTGCTGTCCATGTTAGAGCTACACAAACTAGCTCACTGTAGACTGATATTACTCATGTAGCGCTAATCTTACCAGGTACCTATGCACATACCTCTCAGATGCAGGCTGCAATTTTATTAGTCCAAGGACAGTGCAATATAAATCCCAACTGTAACATATAGTGCAGAGTGTCAGTGCAATAACAAGACTCTAGGCGAAAAGCTCAGTGAAACAAAATGCCCACCGTCACCTCCATAGGTGAACCTAAGTGGTGACTAGGTGGCTAGCAGACAGCATGTGTGCATTATAGTCCTACTGCCACACTGACACTCAACACTTTATGCTACAGTTGAAATTTACATTGCACTGTCTTTGCATTACTAAAATTGCAGCTTGTACCTGAAAGAGGTAAGTTTATTAGTTTATTTGGACAGCTGCTGACAGTTCATGCATCTGACTGTTTATGATCAGTGCCACTTGGGTTGGATATGTTTTAGCTGGCTTTGCACTGTGTTCGTGGTTCCTTGCGTGCACTAGAATAAGTGTGCACTATTGAAATGACAAGTCACTCACCCTGATTGTTTTTTTACAATGCTATAGGAGATTCCTGGAGATTTAGGTTTATTTAACCATCTTATTCAGTTTGAATCTATTGGAGAAAAGCCACCTCAAATGACCCAACAATCTATTTCTGTGGGAAAACATGATGCAGCTTTCATCTTGTGTGTATATCTTTGAAGAAAGTGTGCCAAGGCAGCAAACCACATATGTGGGGGATGGTTCATAAAGATTATCACTAAGTTACGCTGTGCTTACTGAAATTCAATTACTGGGAATTCAATGCAGTGCCACTAAGTGGTACAGGTGAAGCTAGACATGGTCAGATATTTCCTGAAATTTCAGTGATGCCTCTAGAGAAATTCCTTGCTTGCCTGCAGTACCTCTGAAGGGCTACCAGAGAGGATACATTTAGAAATATTGAAAAATATCTGGAAATATCTGACCAAGTCTTTGGCTGTGAAAGTATAGTTCACATTTACCAAGGATGGATTGTGGAAAATGGAGGGCTCCTGGTTGGGACACCTGAGTTTGGGGGTCATTGTTACTTACCCTACTCACATATAAAGGCTGAGAAAGAGGAAACACAGAAACAGAAGTTGCAGGCAGAAAAAGGCTCCATGGCATTACATATTTGCCCAGCCTTACCTTCTTATGTTAATAGTGAAACCCTAGGGGCCCCGTAGAGTAGATATATATTGCTTCAAGGAGTTGGCACCCATCTTTGACTTCAAAGTTCATAGTATACTTTGAGAAATAATCTACTATGGCATACAACTATGCAAAAGTATAGAGTCATCAGTTTGCCCACCCCCTACTAAGGACATTCTTATGGGGTGACTATTTGACATGTTAATTTCCATTGAGACTTGTCCCCTATTCTTGGATTGGAAATCAAAGACTGTTCAGGTGGAACTTGGCCTGTATACCAGATTACTCATCCTTTCTTGAAAACAAGTGCATAGCACCAAGGTTTATGCAGCTATTATCTGTTCTAAGTTTTACAGTTTGATTCATGTCAACTATGCATGAGAATGGGGAAGATAATACAGGGCACAGGGTCATAACGTCGATGTCAGAAACAGTGTGGCAATCAATGCCTCAAGGAGAACTGCGTGCACAGAAACAACGAGGGGGAAAAAATGCTGACCCCACCAAAAACAGTACACACATTGCTTCCCACAACCCCTGGACTAAAGGTAACATACTCCGAGGGGGTGTGGACTTCGGGGAAATGAAGAAACTCAGAGGAAGTAAAATCTTTTTTTTTGTAAAAAAAAACTTGCAAAAGTTGTAATACTCGGATATCTGGTGGGAACCAAACTGCAGTCCCTGGTTTCCATTCCTTGCTGTGTGCTGGTGTCCTAGCCACACTACCAGGGGAGTGGCTTGGCCAGTCACCAGACCACATGGCTGTTTCACCCTTTGTTTCTTGCAGCACAGCATAACAGGAGTAGTGATAATTCCCTACTGCTATTAAACCCCTGTCACTCTAATTCTTTTTGTGCTTTCCATAGCACGATTCTTTCTGCATTATTATTGTAGTGCTATATTGACCCAGTGCCATAGTACAGTACACACATAAATTATAGAGCAGTATGTAGACCTTTGCATAATAAATCTAAGTGGATGGTGTTCTGTCTGGACAATACTATCAGAGACACATGACGTACAAATAAAAGAAAGGTCCTCCTTCAAATGCCTCTGTGTACCATGTCACCTAATGCAATTCATAATCTAGCCACCAAGTGTGTGAGAGGAATGAACTGTGAGCAGCTTTCAAGGTGTAACTTGATGTCAGGAATAAAACAAACTAATGTAGAGCTGAATCTCAAAATGAAATATTGATTGATGGGAAACCAAGTCATATGTCTATCACTGTGATACTGGATTTATAGCTGACTACAATCAGCAGATGTTAGCACAGGGCATCAATTTCCGGCACTGTTTCTTTCTTGACAAGTCTGTAATTGTCATGTCACAACAGTGGAAATTTTAAGGATAAAAAACACAGTCAGAATTCCAATTTAAGTTTCAATTACAAACCTAATAATAACCATTTGTTCCATTCTGTTTGAAGGTCATAATGCACCCCTTGAAGCCTCGGATGTCCACGATTAAAGGAGTGACTTGCATTGCTATAATCTGGGTCATGGCAAGCTGTTTCTCACTGCCTCATGCTATCTACTACAAGCTCATGAAATTTGAATATGGGTAAGCTGTCTCAATATCTAGCTGTTACAACCTCTTGTTGTAGGAAAATGCTTGTGGCAAGATTTTCAAAAGGATTCATTAGAGCTCTGCTAGACACTATCTGAAAAGGAAAATTTACCCAAGCTGTTAGACAAGCTACTAGATTGTCTAGCAATGTCTGAATTTTACATCCCTCCAAAAATTATGAAATTGTGGCAAAAAAAGTGTTTAATCCCAATTTTTGGCAATTTGTTACTGAAAATCATGACTTTTTTGCAGATGAAGACATCTTTTCATAATAGTTACATAGGCTACTCAAATGCAGCTGGGTGGACACAGATGCAGGCAGAGCAGGACACATAGAAACACAAAATCTGACAGCAGACAAGGATGACCTGGACCACCCAGTCTGCCCATTTCCCTACCTAATGGATAAGCTGCAGATCCTAGTTAACCAACAGCCAATTTCCTCCTATCCCCCACTAGAATTGCTTTATGTCTGTCCCATGCATTCTTGAATTCCCCCACTGTTTTTGACTCCACTATCTCCTCAGGAAGGCTGGCCCATGTATCCACAACCCTCCCCATAAAAAAAATACTTCCTCACATTACCTCTGAGCTGTTCCCCCTCTATCTTCAAATTGTGTCCCCTAGTTCTTGTACATCTCTTTTTCTGAAACATGCTACCCTCTTGGACTTTCTTGATTCCTTTGACATACTTGAATGTTTCTATCATGTCCCCCCACTCCCTCCTCTCCTCGAGGGTATACATATTACGCTCCTTTAATCTCTCTTCATATGTCTTCTAGTGCAGACCCTGCACCACTTTAGTTACCCTCCTCCGGACAGCCTTCATTCTCTCTATGTGTTGCAGAGATGGGGTCTCCAGAACTGCACACAGTACTCCAGATGGGGTCTTATTAACTGTCTGTACAGAAGGATGAAAACTTCCTGTTTTCTACTGGTGATGCCTCTCCCTATGCATCCCAGTATCCTGCAAGCCCTCCTTAGTTCTTCTCACATTGCTTGCCCATCTTAAGGTCATCTGATATGACTACCCCCAGGTCCCTTTCCATTTTTGTTGTTGTTAATATCTCACCCCCCATTGTGTACTCTTCCCCTGGGTTTTTGTTTCCCATGTGCATTACTTTGCACTTCTTAGCGGTGAATCTAAGCTGCTATACATTTGACCATTCCTCCAGTGTTGCCAAGTCTTTTGTATCCTTTCCACTCCACCTTCTGTATCAAGCCTGTTGCAGATCTTTGTGTCGTCTGCAAAGAGACATACTTTTCCTTCCAGTCCCTCTGCAATGTCACTTATAAAGACATTAAAGATGACCAGTCCCAGTACTGAACCCTGCAGTACCCCGCTAGTTACCTTCCTTTCGTCAGAGTGAACTCTGTTTACTATTACCCTTTGCATACTGTTGTCCAGACATTTATTTTCCCAGGCTACCACTTTGGGACCCACTCCAAGGCTGGCTAACTTGCATATCAATCTTTTGTGTGGGACTGTGTCAAATGCCTTGCTAAAGTCTAAGTATGCCATGTCCATAGCCCCTCCCTCGTCTACTACTTTGGCCACCCAAAGAAATCTATTAGATTCATCTGACATGACCTTCCTGCTGTGACTCCATGCTCCCTAGGGTGCTGTGCCCCACTGGCCTCTAGGAACTCAATAATTCTTTCTTTCAGAAGTGATTCCATCATTTTCCCTACCACATAAGTCAAACTGACAGGTCTGTAGTTTCCTGCCTTTGCCTTACTTCCACTTTTGTGAAGGGGAATCACATCCACCGTCCTCCAGTCCTCAGGTACCATACCATCCTCCCATGATTTGATAAAAAGGGTAGTCACTGGTGTCACTAGTTCTACCCTTCATTCTTTTAGAATTCTTGGGTGAATCCCATCAGGCCCCATTGCTTTGTCCACCTTCAGTTTTAAGAGTTATTTCAGAACCCTTTCTTCTGTGAATGGACTGGTATAGACCTCCCTATCCAGAGTGCTTCTATTCTTTGATTTAGGTACCTCCTCCTCCTCTTATTTTGTGAATACTGAGCAGAAATATTCATTCAGTATTCCTACTTTTTCACTGTCCCCCTCTGCCCACCCTGCTTTTCCTTTATTAAGCCTCACTATCCCTGTCTTGGTCTTTCTTCACTCTCTAATATACCTATAAAAAGGTTTTATCCCCCTTTTTAACTGAGTTAGCTATCTTTTCCTTGGTTTGGGCCTTTGCTATTTTGACTGCCTTCCCTGCTTCCTTCTGCTTTAATTAGTACAGTTCTCTGTCCTGTTCCTTCTGTGTTTACTTATACTTCCTGAATGCTACCTTTTTCTCCTTAACCTTCTCTGTTACTTCTTTTGAGAACCATAGTGTTTTTTGCCTTCAGTTTGGTCTGTTGATTTGCTTTACACAAAGGCTTGTTGCCTCTGTGATGGTTGTTTTGATTTTTCTCCCCACTGTTCCTCCACCCCTCCTTCTTGCCCATTTGCTAGTGCATTTCTGAGGCACTCTCCCATTTTCCCAAAGTCAGCCCTCCTAAAGTCCAATACCCTTGCTTTTGTATGGCTTGAGTCTATGGCTGTGTTTATCGTGAACCACACTGTTTGGTGGTCACCTGTTCCTAGATGGCTACCTACTTCTAAAACTGAGATCCTTTCTCCATCTCCATTTGACAGTACCAGGTCTAAGATGTCTCCCTCCTTAGTGGGTTCCACCACTAGCTGTCTGAGGCATGCCCCATAGAGCATTGAGAATAACCCTGCTCTTGGATGTGGCTTCAGCAAAGGAGCTTCAGTTAACATCTGTCATATTCAGGTCCCCCATCAACAATATCTCCCCTTTTTCTGCCATTCTAAGGATGCCTTCTATCATTTCCTTGTCCAGTGCCTCCACCTGAGATGGGGGTCTGTATACAGCCGCCATGTGGATTGTTGTGCCATATCCTGTCTCCTGGGTGACCCACAATGCCTTCTCTACTCCCTGTTTATCCTTTAGTTCCATTGCTTTGATCCCTTCCCTTATATAGAGAGCTCCTCCTCCTCCTCTTTTACCCTCCTTGTACCTTCTGTAGCTTGTGTACCCTGGTATGTTGACATCCCAGTCATGGTTCTCAGTGTACCATGTTTCTGTGACTGCCACAATATCCAGGTATCCCTCTTCCATCAAGGCCACCAGTTCATTGAGTTTATTACAAAGACTATGGGCATTGGTACTCATCCCCCTCCATTTTTTGATGGCCTTTCCCCTTTTAGCCCCATACCTCTCCTTAATGCCTTTTTCTGCATTTACTTCTGTCCTGTTCCCTATTGACTTCTCTACCTTGCTGTCTACTGTACCTCTCTAACTACTGTGTTTTGTGGGGGGAGGCTGGATTTTTTCTGCTCCTTTTCAGTGCTTCCCCCCTTGGCTAGTTTAAATGCTTGCAAATGAAGCATTTACACCTATCACATAGGATCCTGGCTCCCCTCCCAGACAGATGTAGACCATCACACCAGTATAGGCCTGTATCCCTCCAGGTGGCCCCCTGTCCCCAATGAAGCCAAAACCCTGAGCTCTGCACCAGGTTTTCAGCCATTCATTGAATCCCATGGTGCAGAGTACCCTAGTATCACACTTGCCATAGACAGGCAGCACCTCTAAGAAGGTTACCATATGTGCTACTTGTCTAAAGCCGCTCCCCAACTCTTCAAACTCCTCTTGCACTGCTCTGATCCCATTCCCAGCCAGGCCATTTGTCCCCAGGTGGGCAATGACATCCAGCTCCCTCCCTCATGCAGCTGCTCCTGTGATCCTGAGGATTCACTCCCTGTCCCTCCAAGCTGTGGTGCAAGGTAGGCACCTTACCTCCCTCTCCCCTTCCTCCCCAGTTCTACTCCCCTAATGATTGAGTCCCACACCAGTAGTTGTTTCCTTCCCTTGTGGGGTCCCATGCCACCCTCCTGTGGGTCTCCTATGTGTAAGTTCTCAGCATCCTCCTTGGTCTCCTCTGTAGGTGCCTCCATAGAGGAACCACTCTCCACCAAAACAGCGTATGAATTGTGGGAGGTACAGCTGGAGGAATGCACCTCTGTTCCACCACCCTCTCCCTCCCTGAGCCCACCTTGGTCCAACCACTCCTTTTTTTTGGCAACCTCTGAGGTAGCGGTGGTGGCCCTGGTGTTCCCTGTGTGGGAGAGAAGGTTTCACGAATACTAGCCATGTCAGCCTGGAGATGAGCAACCTCCTCCCTCAGGCCAGAGAAGTGCCTAAAAATAGGGCAGCATTTTGGCCTCCAGAATGTCTCCCAGAAGACTGCCACCCCCACAGCCACTGCACTGCTCCACTCACATCATGTCTTATTTTGTGGCCCCTTTCCTGTTGCTTTGTATGCTTCCTCTCTCCTCCCTATTTTTTTTCCTCCTACTGCCTATGTGCCCTTTTTGCTCTTGCTCTTTCTGTTCTGGGACAAGAACTTCCTGTATTCTTCTGTAGTCTCCTTCTTCCTTTCACTGAGTCAGAACTCCAGCAGCTAAGGGGAGAGGGAGAGCTACTCTTTTCCTTCAAGGATGACAAATCCTATGTGTCTCAGTGGTCCTTCCCTTCCTACTACTAAACAGAAAGTTGCTGTTGTCAGTCAAATCCAGTTCCTATAAAAGTAGAACTGGCTAAGGGTGGGACGGTGGAGGGGAGGGGGGAGGTGAGGGAAGGAGGCAATTAGTAAAAAAAAGTTCTAGTTTTGTAGTCAGCTGTTTCTTGCTCTGAAAGCAAAATGTATGTCTGCCAAAAGCTAGCACTAGGGAACTGTAATTGACACCTGCTTTTGTACTTCTAAGCCACACCCCCAATTAATTTCTCCCCTCCTGACTTAGCATACTACCTTTCCCTAACACAGAAAATCACACTGACATTTTTTTTTACCCTAAATGAAATCCCCCACTTCTGATAAAGTATCTGTTTTCTTAATCCCAACAGACACTGACTCCTGCTGAGATAGAAGTGTTCTATTAGTAAAAAAAAAAGTTTTAGTTTTGTAGTCAGTTGCTCCTTGCTCTGAAAGCAGAATTTCTGTCTATCAAAAGCTAGCATTTGCATCCATGTGTAAACCTTTTAAAAATCTACCCCTGAACTACTAATCATAAAAAGTCTGTCATTCTTAAACAGTCAAGCAGACAGAATGAACAGTGTAGGTTACTTTTGCAAAACATATTGTATATTTACAAGCTTGGAACCTTAAGGAGTAATTATTGCCTAGTCATTGGTCATAGGTATCATAGATTTAGTATCAGCCAAGAAAGGCATTGCCCATGGCAGCTCACCTGTATCTAAAGTGGGTAACCCACTATATTATTCTCAATACAAAAACATCCAGTTTCAATTTGAACTCAAGAAATCTACTCTCCACAATCTCAGGTGGAAGGGAATTCCAGAAAGTCACCACTCTCTGGTTAAACCAAGTGGCCCTTAATCTTGTATGGTTAGTGTCTCCATTTAACTGCAAAATGTGACACCTAGTATCATAATGTAAGTCTCTACATTGCAAACCCAGGCAATCCCACAAGTCCTGGTTAACAAACATTCCATAAACCAGACAATGGTCATCACGCAATCTTCTATATTCTAGAGGATACAGGCCCAGGCTTTTTAGCTTGTCTTCAGAACTACAGGCTTTCGCATCCCTTATCATCTTACTAGCTTTCTGTTGTACCTTTGCCAGAGTTATAATTACCATCTTTGAAAATGGGAACGAAACTGAACACAAATCTCCAGGTGTGGCCTAACTACTGATCTATACAAAGGGAGCACAGCATACCTGTCCCTACTATCAAGTTGTCATCTGATACTGTTTAAGATATTGTTGGCCTTTTTTGCCGTCAAGTTACATTGTTTACTGAACCTTAACTATTGATGATTATTAATGAAGGTCTTTTTCTTCCTCAGTTTATCTTGCGGTATGCCCTTGTAACCAATATTTAATCCTTTTGTTATTTTTGCCCAAGTGCATTATCCCACATTTCTGTAAGTTAAGGTTTAATTTGTGTGTTGTTGCCCAATGCTCCAAATTAAACATTTCTGATAGTAATCTGTCAATATCAGATTGTGTTCCCAAAACAGAACTTAGTTTAATATCACTGGCACATTTTGAGAGCCACACACCTTCTCTACTTGTTATTGTAAACACAGAGGTGCTGAACAGGCAGGGTCCCAAGACAGATCCCTGTGGGACACCACTGATAACATCGGCCCATCTAGAAATATTACCCCTGATTTTAATTCTCTGCCTCCTGTTAGTGAGTCAAGAGTCAAACCATTTCACTATTCAGTTAACAGGTATTATATTTAGTAATGCATTCACCAGTTGATTGTGTGAGACCTTGTCAAATGCCCTACTGAAGCCCAAGAAAATCACATCCACTGGTAGTCTGTTCTTCAACGTAAGACTAACTTTATTATAAAATTCCAGCAGGTCTGACTGGCATGACTGACCCATGTTAAACCCATGCTGAGTTAAATTTGTCAAACCATGACTGTTATCAAACTTATCAATCACCTCTTTTAATACTCTCTCAAGGAACTTCCCTGGGATTGATATAAGGCTTACAGGTCTATAGTTCTTACATTCCTTTTTCAATGCATTTTTAAAAACTGGAATGACTATTGCCTCCTTCTGTGCCAGGACTAACAAGCTGTTATTGAGTGTTTCCTGAAAGATCCAGGTGATTGGACCTGCCAGCTCTTCTGCCAACTCCTTTATTACCCTGGGATTAACTCCTTCATGACCAGGAGGCACGTTAGGATTTTTTTTTTGTTGTGACCTAAATTGAATATCCTTTACCTCCAACGTTATTTGTATTTCATTAGGATGTTTAATGCTAGTGGTACATTATCTAATTTCTCATTAAATACCGAGCAGAAGTATTCATTCAACTATTTGACCACCATCGGAGAGCAAGATCCTGTTACTATCCTCCAGTGACCCCTACCTGAGCATTGCTTCTCCTTTTGTGATTTATATATTGATAAAAGGATTTGTAATTATCCCCAAGACTAGTGGCTAAACTAAATTGAAAATCCCTTTCTGCTTATCTTATAATATTTTTATTATTTTTTGGCACTAGTCTTCTATTTAGTCCAGTCTTGATTAGTGTGAAAACATTTAGCTTTACATATGCCTTACCTTTTCTCTTAATTAAAATTTTTAATTCTTCTATTGACCCAATGAGGGCAGTTTCTTTTCCTATTGCATTTATTAATTACAGGAATGTGCTTTTGAACTAGGTGATCTAGCTTGGTCATCATAATGTACCATATTTCTTCCTGGTCAATATTTTCAAATCCTTTTCCCACTTGAAGGTATCTATGTCTCTCCTCATTTCACTGAAACTGAAGCCTTTAAAACATTGAACTTTAGTTGAACCAGATATTACTGTAGCCTGTGATACTATAGTAAACATTACCATTGTGTGGTCACTGCAGCCTAAGGAAACTGGCGTTGCACAATTTGTTAAACATTCCCCCATGTTACTAAATATCAGGTCCAGAATATTAGTCCTTTTGGTTGTAGATACTACATATTGGTACAAACCTAACTTATCAATAAGTCCAAAAGGTCCCTATCTGTCTGACAGCTGCCACCCTATGATATTCATTCAATATAGGACATACTGAAATCATTCAATTGAATAATATTTTCTTCTGGGCCAATGGTTTTAAGAATATTGATTATTGAGTCATTTAGATTTCCATTCTGATATGGGTCTCTGTATATAAGTCCCATTATGATTATTTTACCCTTTTTTGGGAAGACCATCAACCACACACATTCCAACTGCCCCTCAGAGCCTCAGTTGAGCCCTTCACTATCAATTTCATCATTTGCATAAATCACAACTCCACCCCCACCCCAATTGGCTCTTTCTTTACTGAAATGTTTATATCCTTGAATGCCCAGGTCCCAGAGAGCATCCTTGCACCACCACATTTTAGTCACTGCACATATCTGAATATTGCCCTTAATCAATGCATGCTGCAGCCCTCCTTATGTATTTTTCAAACTGCTGGTGTTAATTAATAGGCACCCTAAAGCCCTTATCAGTCAGAAGTGTATGAGAATCAGTCTTCATAACATTAGCATCATTTCAAATTTGTAGGTCCCCCACCTTTCCCCTTGCTGATTAGTTTAAACTATCATTAAGTATGTCTAATCATACTATCCAATAGTCAAGAGCCTTTCTTATTTAAATGTAATCCATCCCCTCCATGCAATGATGGATTTCTAAAGATTGCTAAGCTTCCACCAGTTGTGCAAGAAGGTAAACCCTTCTCTATAACACCATCTTGTCATCCATCGATCCAGCCATTCATGTTGAAGATATCACTTTACCTGGCTTTACAAGCTTTCAGAACTGGTAATATTTCAGAAACTATAACTTTATATCCCTTGACGTTTAAGCTATTCCTTAACTCCTTGAAGTCCCTCTGAATGTCTTGTAGTTGTGCTTTTCTCAAACTGCAGCATGCAGTACTATATTAATAATGCTAGGATATTACATGTAGGCTTCTGCCTTAACTCCTTATTTGATATACCATTGTTGCTGCTTGGCTTCAATCAGGTGTTTGTCATGAGAGAATGGTCTCATGTCAGGTAGAAAGAGATAAGGTTTTATTCATCTTTCATCTGATGTCTCTTTTGTCAAGTCTAGTGACATTAATAAATTGTGATTTTGAAAAGTTTGTGTTCCAATTGCTGTTCCCAACAAGTAACAAATATGAGTTTGGTAGGGATCAAACATATATCCTATGCGAAACAGTTAATTTCAGAAATTGTAAACTATAAATTATGGTTGGCACAGTTGCTGCTAAAAGTGGTTGATAGAGTAAATTAAATGGAGATGAACTTTCCCTTGTAAAATGTTTTGGGACTGTGGAAGTAGCCAGCAAAAAACATCAGTGTTTGTTTATAGAGTTTAAACTTTTATTAAGTTAACCAACAATTTAAATAGAGTATACATGTTTTAAAAACAGCTACCCTTCATCAGCTATGTTTTATATTTGAAGCTGAAACTATTTTTGCATGACGTTTTAGTATCTAGTGGCACCCACATCCCTCAATCACCCTTACCATGTGTAGTCAGAAATCCCTGGTGTCTAGTGACACCACCCCATCCCCAATCACCCATACCACATAATGTCTGCTATTCCTGGTGTCCAGTGGCACCTCCCATGCCCAAATTGCCTATATAAAATGACAAAGAATGCACCAGTGCCCAGTGGTTCCCCCAGCCCATGAAATCCCATTGACATAAGTAAAAGTAATCATTGGTGGTCCAGCATCCTCCATCCCACCCATTCACTTAACACAACCCAGCACACCACCACTTTTACCAAGGTGTTCATAGATGTCCAATGACTCTTGATATGCTGACCATCACTGCCCTCCTCTTACCTCCTTGTCTGGCTGACACATGAGCTGTCAGTGAGTGTATGTATAGTACTTATACTGTATGCGCATCACTGACAGCTCATATGGTGATCAGCCAAGGAGATGAGAGGAGGATGAGGAGCTTTATGCCAGTCATAGTATCAGAATTCACTGGACATCCACAGACATCCTGGTAAGAGGGTGTGTATGATGAGTGGTGTTATATGAGTTGGTGGGGTGGGTGTGGGGATGCTGAACTTCCAGTGATTACCTTTACTTATGTTAGTGGGTGTTCAGAAGGACAGGGGGAACCATTGGACATGATGCCATTCTTCATTATCCTATATGGGTGACTGGAGGGTGTCAGGTGCCACTAGACATAAGGGAAACCAGACATTACATGGTATGGGTAATCAGAAGGCAGAGGAGCCACTAACCACCAGGGATAAATGTATATACTATGGCATGGGTGATTGGGGTGAGGAGTGTCACTGGACACAAGGGACCGCAGTAGCTCACAAGGAATGGGTCATCTGGGATGAGGGTGCCAGTAGCCATCAGGGAATGTTTCAAGACACTCTCAGGATTGGTGCTAATGGGCTGCTGTGTCCCATGCAAATGAGACCATTATGGGCACGCACATGAGCAAGTAATGGGCATGCAAATGGGCTAATTTGCATGCTGCAGCTGAATATATCACACAGGGGTCTTGGCTCTATCTGTTTTGGGTAGTGCTATTCTTGTGGGATATACAGCCCAGGTCCATGTCGAGGCAGTGAAGTTCCATTTAGCACTATGCCGACCATATACTGCCACAACAGTGACATGTTTATGGCACCGCATCAGTTCAGTACCAGATTTTGGTGACTGTGAAATTCGGTGACCTCTCTATGCCCCTCCCCAAGGTCTGCCCTTCCCATGGAATTGGTATGTTTATTAAGGGGAGTGTGGGGGCACATTGGTGCAGTCCCCGTAGAGAGATTACCTAATATGACTGTCACCAAAATCTGGTGCTGTATTGATGTGCACTGTAAACGTGTTGCTGTGATGCCGTGGAAGTTTTGCCAATACAATATGATATTAGTCAGATTGTGACGGTCCACTGTCCAACTGAAAATAGCAGCTGATGGGAACAAGTGCAGTGCAAATATTTGCACTGTTCTTATACTCCTCTTTCAATATCAGGGCAAAAACCTCAACATTGCTTTTCATTTGCTTTTTCAAATGTGTATATGTTTCACTGTTTTTGGCCTTGTGGGGAATAGTAAGGGAATGAAATTCTTCTTTGCCAAAAAAAGAAGTTGAGTTTGAATTTCCTTGTCATGCCAGTATAAGGTTTGTCCCTCTGTGTTAAAGAACAACTCTCTATTATAATAAAAAGCTTAGAAATGCTAGATTTACACCAGTTATGTTTTAACATAGAGGATAATGGTTGGTCTTTTGTTAATGACCATGCTATAATCACTTTGACAGGTTGCCAGGACAACATTATAAATCTCAAGAGTGAAGCTTGAGAGGTTTACTGTTGTCATGGCAACCTTGAGAAGTGATTGCAGAGAGGTTATTACTCAAAGACCAGTCATTAGCCTTTATAGTGTACGGGCGCTTGTCACTTGTAAACTAAATGTGTGCATACATTCTTTTTTTTGTCCCCATTGCACAGATCTCTGTCAGGCCAGCTCTCATGGCTGCAGCCATTCAATGTTCAGAGACATGCATGCGCAGATATGTTTGCATTGTTATGATATTGATATGATGTACTCAAGAGGGTATAATAACCTCTTGACATCACAATGATACCATAACAAGGATAGCAATTTATTGAATTCCATCCTTAACAACACCTCCATACATTATTTTATTTTTTTACTGTTTATTTATTCTTTTTTGTATAGTCTCCAGTTGTTGGTCTACTAAATATTGTAGATAATGCAGCAATAATTTTACTGAGTCTTTCAAAAGGTATCTGACTATCACCTGCTAATGACACAATTGCTGTTTGTAACATCACAGTCTGTTGTCATGGTGAGCACTATTATGTCATAAACAAAGGCATTGTGAGGTTAATGGGAGAGGCAAATGTTTTCAAATATTTTCTATACTGACATTTAGAAGGACTACAAAATGTTCTGTAAATCTTGCAAAGGAACAATGAAAATGAAAAAAAAGATGTATTTTCTGGGGAATTGTAACAGTTGAACCCTCTTATTTATGAAAGCACACACTGAAGTGCAGAGTTGCTCTTTAAGAAGGGAGATGACGTGGGACATTGGTGGGAAAGTTAAGAGAAAACCTTTACATACTGTCATTTCCAAAAATGAAAACTTTTCTGCTCTATATGGTGCAGGTGTGGTGTGCACCCTGGATCAGCTAAACCCCAAAACTGTTATACAACAGATCATCCTTCAGAGATTGGTGTGTACTCGGGGTAGGATGTTAATTTTCTTGCTGTTACTGCAGCTTGAGACAGTATGATAAAATTATCAGAGACTCACTTCAGAAATTGCTTCTCTTGAAATTTATTCTGTGCCCACATAGCAGTGCCTTCAGTGCACCGGTGCACCAGTGCATCTAGTACTGGTCCGTGTATGACCCCTGACATTGCGTCTCAGCTTACCGTGGTTTGACGGTGAGCTGAGGACACTTAAAACCAGGGGACAGAGGTTGGAGCATCATTGGAGAAAGTATAAGGCTGTGGAGGACAAACTAGTTCTGATGTCCTGCTATGAGCAATATCAGAAGGCAATCACTCAGAAGAAGGCAGAATTTCTGTCAAGAGAAATTGCCACTGGGAATAACCAATTGGCTCATCTCTTTCAGATTGTAAATAGGCTGCTCCACCCAACCTGTCTGAAGCCCATGAGAGAAATTACACTTGTGAAATGTGAGGGATTCACTCAGCTCTTCTCAGTTAAGGTGTGCTCTGTTAGGGCTAGTATTATTTCTATGGGGCCTTATGTTCCCAGGAATGGGTTGCATCTGGGCCAGGAGCATTTTAGGCCTTCTTAGGGCAAATTTCAGTCAGTAACAAAGGAAGAGGTCTGCTGGCTCATCTTGGCACTGTGGCCAACCTGCTGTAATCTGGACCCGAGCCTGACATGACTCTTAGTGAGATGTGTTGCCCAACAGGGCCAAGTGTTCACCAAAATTGTGCAGTGTTCAGTATGGTGCTGGTTCCAGTAACACATAAGTGTGCTCTGCTGAAAAAACATTTTTGGACCTGGATGTTTTGGTAAATTATCATCCAGTCTATATCCTTCCCATTTTAGGGAAGGTGACTGTGAAAGTGGTTGCGCTGTGGCTCAAGGAACACTTGGCAGACTCTGATATTTACAAACCATTCCAGTTGAGTTTCAGAACTAGGCATAGCATGCAGACTGTCCTGGTCAGTGAGCTTAATGACCTGCTCAGGGTGAGGGATAGAAGATAGCAATCAATTATCCTCCTTCTTGATCTTTGTGCAGCATTTGACATTGTGAACCATGGCGTACTTCTCGAATGGCTCAGGGAGTATGCCAAACTCACTGACACTATGATCCACTGGCTTGAGTCATTTTTACTGGATAGAGCCCAGAGGATAGTTCTAGGAAATTATTCCTCATGCCCAGTGATTCTGTCCTGTGGTGTACTCCAAGGTTCAGTTCAAACACCAATGCTGTTTGTGGTGTACATGATCATTAGACAGTTTGGGTTAGGATTTCATGGTTATACAGATGATACCCACCTCTAAACATCTTTTGCCCCCAGGAATCAGGCTTCCATTGACATATCGACATGTTTGTTAAATGCTTGGCTGAAATCCAGAAATGGATGCCGTCCAGTTGGCTGAGGATAAACCCAGAAATGGCCATATTATTAGTGGTTGAGCTGGGCTGAAAGGAGGGGGTTGGCCACTGGTGTAGAAGATACTGGGCTTGGCTTGGTGGCTATGGACAGCAAGCCTGCCCTAGGGTGAAGAATCTGGGAGTTATACTGGATGAAGGCCTGACAATGGAGTCCTAGGAGTTAGCTATAGTCTGAAATGACTTTTTCCACCTTCAGAATATCTGCCAGATTAGATCGCTTACTGACCCTCAAGACCTGGCCTCCCTGATTCATGGGTTTCTGATCTTGAGGCTAGACTATTGTAATCCTCTGTACTTCAGTGTTAATAGGGGTATGCTATGATGCTTGCAGTTGTTGCAGAATGCAGCCACCCAGTTACGTACGGGCTTGTCAAGATCATTGCATATTTCTTTGGCACTGCATGATCTGCACTGGCTACTGGTGAAGTGGTGTATCTCATTTAAAATAGGTTTGTTAACCTATAAAGCCTGGTACAGACTGGACCTAGCCTACCTCAGAGTTCCTGCACCTGTACATCCCAGTTTGCCCTTTCTGATCTTCTGAGGAGGGCCTCCTGATGATTCTGAGGACAAGACGGGAAGCTTCAGATGACCATGCCTTTGAAGTAGTGGGTATGGCACTTTGGAACTCCTTGCTCAGGACCCTAAGGGAGGCCTCCTTGGTGGACATTTTTAAAGAGAGACTTAAATCATATCCATTCCAGCAGCCTTTTGGAGAAGAAAGGTAATGCTTACAACACATCTATAGTTTTTATTACATAAGTTTTAAAATTTATTCTATTTTATGGGATTATATGTCTTGGGAATTGTTAAGGTACACTGTTTGTATTGTATTGTTTTATCTTTGTTTTTATGGTCTGTACTTGAATTGGTATATGTATTGTTTTATTTATGTTTTTATTTTATTGTTATGTTGCCCTGGGCCTCAGGGGATGGGCACCAGATATAAATAAATGCTACTGCTACTCCTCTAGTGTGAGAAAAGTGAATCATGCTATATGGCACCAAATAGTCAAAGCACAGTCCATGAACAAGCAAAACTACAGGAAGGTGATCAGTGCATACAGAAAGATATAGCCTTACTCCAACAGAACAGCCATCAGTCCCCCTCCCCGAGCTTCATCCATTGGAGCTTCATCAAGGGGCACACTCTGCCTGGCATGTTACTAAAGAGAGCACTGCAGTTTTTATTGTGGCATGTTAGTAACCTGGAAATCATCCACAAAATATTTTTAAAGACACAATTACAAATTAAATAACATATTGTACTAATTTGCCTCTCTGTTTGTATTCTAGGAACAAAACAGTACGGATGATTTGTCTTCCAAGCTTCCCCAAGCCTCCACATCTTTACTGGAAGTACCTAGACTTAGCCACCTTTGTTCTTCTGTATGTTTTACCCTTGTTGGTCATCTCTGTCACATATGCTGTAGTAGCAAAAAAACTCTGGATGAGGAATGCCATTGGTGACATTACAGTAGAACAGTATTATGCCCATCGCCGCAAGAAGAAGATGACTTTAAAGATGCTCATGCTTGTAGTAGTTGTATTTGCAGTCTGTTGGTTTCCACTGAACTGTTACATTATCCTCATCTCCAGTAAGGTCATCAATAATAACAATGCCCTTTATTTTGCATTTCACTGGTTTGCAATGAGCAGCACTTGTTACAATCCCTTTATCTACTGCTGGCTGAATGAGAATTTCCGCTCTGAATTGAAATCCTTACTTTGTGTGTGCAGACGGCAAAACACGGCCCAGAGTCATGCCCTACAATGCATTTCTCCTACCTACAGGCATGCCTGGACAGAAAACTCTAATTATAAAAGAGGTAATCCTTCTCAAAGTGCAAGGTCAACTTCAAATGCAAACTCTGGAAGGACTGACATTTCTGTGGTTGAGCCAATTGTGGCAGTGAGTTAAGCAGCCATTTTTATGTACTAGTGAACTCCCAAATTAGATACCAAGACTAAATTCCTTTGAGTGACCTGGAGTGCCTCTCCAGCATCATTAGCAAGTCAGATAATCCTGTAAAATTAAGACATGGAGACACATTTGCTCTCTTGTCTAAGTTTTAGAAATGTACATAAAATACTGCATTTTTTTAAATAGATTTTGAGGAATGACATTTTGTATCTACAACACACCTTTTCAAAGAAACTGGCTCCATTACTATTTAATTCTTATAATCATTGAAACCCTTCCCTGTTCACACAAAAATGAATTTAAGTTTTATAAATGACAATTAGTTGGTAAGTTTGTCCCTTTAAGGTCACAGCAGTGCCTTTTGCTTCCATAGAAAATTCCTGAGTTTGGGAACATGCTTTTGCTTCCATGTTCTGCAGCAGTGGCAGCTGGGCGAATCACTGGGCTCAGAATTTTTTTAACCCCTGCCAGTCAGCAAAGAAGTAGCATCAGCACTGACCAGTGTGGAGTTATCCATTCATCTTACTTACCCCCAATAGCCAAAAGATTAATGTGGGTAGGTAGGCTGGTGTAACTGTGGGGTGGGGTGGATGGAGAGGCTACAATGTGGGAAAAAAACAAAACTTGCAATGGGAAAAAGTGAGGCAAAAATGACATTTCTAATAGATCACATTATTTTCCTTTTTATGTTTGTGTGAAAACAAAATGAATGCTTATAAATGTAAGGGCATTTTTCAAAGCACCATTTAACAAAATAAATTGTATGGGTTTTTCTAGTTGACAGGGTGCATTATTCCAATCCAAGAAATATGTAAACACTAACTTTAAATTGTGAGGTATAGTTTCCCCAATTTGACCCAGGACATTACAGAAGTAGCTGACTATGCTGCTTCTGTTGTTTTACTTCAGGTCCACACTTATGGTATTTTTCTTTGTGCAGTTTTACTCAGCCACAGTTATTACAGTCCCATATATTTTGTTGTACACGACTGCTCACCTTTAATGTACTGTATTTATTATGGTCTATTCAGAGGCATAATATGATGGTCTGTTATAAGATCCTACCTACTCCAAACATAGCACAAATTTATGATAATTTAAATGATAATGTACTAGCTGAGTCTCTATAAGGGCAATAATGTGATGGCAGAGTGCACAAAGTATGAGGCCGAAGGCCAACTACTTAGTATTCACAAGTCAATCACATTATTACTGAGGATAGTACAGACCCAACCGGCACATTACTATTATACTTCATGTTTTGAGCACAACATGAAAAAAGGTGGCTAAACAAACATGCAGGAGCCAAGGCAAAATAATTACTTACAGGAACAAAAGGAAGCCCTGCATCATGATCACCACCCTGCACATAGAGCCATCAAAATGTTGCAGTTCAGGTTAAATCCTTTATTAGTAATCCAAACTGATAAAAGTTCACCAAAGCAGGTCAGCTACACACAGCAGGTAACCAGCTGGAGAAAATGTCACCTGGTTACCTGCTGCATGTACTTAACTTGCTTTGGTGAACTTCTATCTGTTTGGATTACTAATAAAGGATTTAACCTAAACTGTAACATTTTGATGGCTCTATGTGCAAGGTGGTGACTGTGATGCCATACTTCATGTTTTAACTGCTATGAGTAAAGACCAATCAGAATGCAAGAAAGAGGATAATGTCACCATTGTCATTTTATTCACAATAAAATGACTGGTGAGTGTTTCCTAAGGAATAACGTGTGTGCAACCCTAGCTTCTGATTGGAGGAGAGGGTACATGTAGTATAATGTAGGAACACTTATTGGGGCTTCACTTTAGATGCAACGTTGTTGAAATGTTGAAGAAAATCTGTATGTCATGCACTCTCAAACTACCCAATTACATGCAGAAACACCAATTGCCTAGTACTGTATTTATGAAGACTTAATATTAACTGCACTAATTGTTAATTCTCTAAAAATGTTAAGCCCATTTTTGCTTGTGGTAAAAACATTTTAGACCATTCTTGAGCTCACTAGTCTTACTTCTTCAGCCTAGTGGTTTACTTTACAATCCTTAATGAAAGACATATCATACATAGTTTTGTTCTACAATGTGTCATTTGGATTGACTAGGGTATTATTTTACACAGGGTTTCCCTGCATTATGGTAATGCATGTGCGTATGGCAAAACATCTCATGTAAATAGTACCTCGAGTGTTCTAGAGTTGTAGTTAAGCTTTTTTCACTCATATACAGTGTTCACACACACACACACACACACACACACACACACACCCCATGGCCACACTTTTTGCTAGACAATACTGAAATATTTGCACATGCCACCATCCTAACACAGTAGTAAGCTGATGCACTTCTTTGTTCAAACTGAGAAATGAATGAGTTTAAAATAGAAATTATGGTACTGTATTTACCAAGAGGTAAAGCTATTTTCAGTGAGCCAAACAGTAGATAATATGCCTGCATTTATTGTACAGGAGATTAACTTTAAAAAATAAGGTACAATACAGCGCATTCTTTTTTTTTGAACATAATTCATATAGAGTAGATATTTATATATATATATATATATATTTTTAAGATTGTGCCCCATTATATCCCCTCTCCTCAATGAGGCAATGCTCACTTTGCTCCACAGCACCCACTACTTTGAGAGGCAGGGATGAAACAGCCACGGGCTTCCATACAGGTGACACTTGTCATTGATGGCTTCTATGATCAGCAGCATACCCATTTGGCAAAGAATCTGGACCTCTCCTTTTTGAGATTACTGCTTACTTCATTGATCACCTCATCACCAAGAGGGCTACCACATGAGCCACCAGCACCGTGCTCATCATCACCATTGCAACCCTATTCTTTCTGTCATCATCCAAACTGGCAAGCAGCAACTAAACAAACTCCACCTAGACAGCAGGAATATGTGAATAGTCTACAAAATGCTTTAGGTGGGTAATTTATTTTTCCTGTGTTAACTTTCTTAAATATGTGCTTTTGGTGAGAGTAGTGCATGTTTTTTGGGTGTGTGAGCTACAGAGGAGCCTGCCAGGATACAATATAGTGTCTTAGGTTACTGCATGATGAAAATAATTAACAGCCTTTGAAATATTTTTGTTTCCTATAGGAACACTGTTGCAAAATGCAGCAATATTGCATTATATCCTGGCAGGCTACACTACATGTAGATTGCCAAATTAAGATCAGTAGATACTTATTTATCCTGCCTTACTACAACACTGGACACATTGCCTTCTCGATCTTGCAATGAGTTTCTGTCCTGATATAATGATGGGGTAGGGGTTCACCCTACTAAGTATGCCATCCAAGAAACTGGACTTCTACCTATAATTTGTTTGCATATGAGGGGCTACTGACTGTCACCTAGTTGGATATTACAGTACCTAACCACCAATTTAAATATTTTATTACAATGGTTTACTAGTGTTTAAACTGTTGTAACAAATGTCAGCTCAAGGTCTGCTATTTTATTTCAACTTGCACTGCATATATGGGGAAGGGGGAGACAATGTATTTAGACATAAATTCAATAGTAGTGTTAGAAAGTAACTACAGTCATTACTGCTGCTATAACTTCACTTTATGTTATTAATCAGTGTAAAGGAAATGTAAACACAATTGCAGACTGGGTGGACCAAACAGTCCTTTTATGTTAACAAATTCTATATTTCTACGTTTCTACAAGGCAGTAGTTTAATTATATTTATAAAATGGGCAGGGAAAGTCCTTCATCTTGATTGGTTGTTAGTCATGGATTAGAAGTGTCTAATGCATGGCTAACAACAAGGTCAGGCAACTACAGCCTCACTACAGGTATCCTTAAGCCAAATGGAATGTTTGGTTTTGAAATCCACCATTTTTCCCCCAGTAGCCATACAGTTGCCTAAAGAGGCTAAATTCCCTTCAATAGCTGTTTTGTCCCTTGTCTGCCAAATCACAGTAGAATGTAACAACAATATTTTCCCATCTTTTTCCCCTGTCTGTTGCAACCTTCAGATCTCACCCCCAACCTCAACTTGCTCACAAACACCCCCTTCACTTTACCAGCCATGTTCACACACTCGTTAACATGTGCCCACTTTTACTCTCTCACTTGGACTGTCCTCGGTACTTTTGCCACAATATCTCAGTATCACGGGTAGTATCAGCTTAATTTTGCAGGTGAATATTATTTGTTCCACATACAAAAAACACTAAGCAGTTTCTCACAGGGCTGCTTTGGTAGGTTCTTGCCTGCTGCCACTGTGATCTCCTTCAACTGACTCGCTTGCCCGCTCCTCTGCCCATTTCTACTCTGATCTCTGACTGACTCACTTGTGCATGTCCCCACTTCCTTATTCAGTCAGCTGCCACTGTAAAGCTGAAATTGTCACCAAATACCTTATTTTGTTGCTGTTAAACACAGAAATTTGTCTTCAACTGCTTCATTCACCTACCAAACATATCCGGGTTCCAGTGACTGATGAAGCAGATCAGATCTGTTTTTCTACATATCAGTTTTGCTCAATAAATAGCAGGAGCCACAGAAAATCCAGAAAACTTTAAAATAAATTGAAAAAGCTATGTGAATAAGGAGCAGGCCGTATGGGGTCAAATAAAAAAAAAATGACTAGGAAACTGACTCTGCTCACTCACCATAGTAACATACTAATTTAAGAAATGGGGCTGTGAAGAATGCAAAATTTAGCTAGTGGAATTTGTGAAGCATGGTAATTGCACTTCCAAAACGGTTTTAAAAATGTCTTATTAAATTACACACAATTCTGAAAAGCATTTCTGTGGAAACCACAAAAAAAAAATTTCATTGGATCCCATAAACTGTGAAATAATTTTCCGTGGGTTGTGGAAAAAGAATCCACAGTTTATGTACAGTGTGGATTATTAATCTGCAAAAATTCTTTCACTTGTGAAATGTTGGAATTTTGCTGCCTGCAAAATTTGTGAAATTTTCCACAGTTCTGTGGAATTCAATTCTCTTGGAATCTGAATAACCTACATAGCACTAGTCAAAAGGGACACTAAAACCCCCATTTTCAAATGGTTGGTATGGAGCAAACTGGGTTAGCCCCACGCTAACTATGAACAGCACCAGTGAGCTCCTGGTTAACTGTAGTAACCGAACAATGAGACTGCACAGATTATACCAGTGGGCTATGCAAATAAGGGCTCTCTCATGCACAATAGGTACAGTGGTATATTCAAAGGTTTCTGCAGCACTATACAGCCATCACTGCAGTGCTGTTTAATGCTTCTGACAACCTGTCCTTAACTTGGTGCACTGGCTGTGCTTCCCCCCAAAGCTCATCCTCTGTGCTATTTTAAAAGTTCTGGTAGGCTAGTTGTCCCCATCACTCATGCTGGTTCAGTAAATAATATTCCCTGGCATCTAGTGGTTACCCACCCACCCAATCATCCATTCCCTGTAATATTAGGATATCCTGTGGTGTCTAGTGGCCCCCTCAATCACCCATTACCTGTAATGTTAAGATATTACCTTGTGTTTCATGGTCCTCCCAACTACACCAACAGTTGCCACCCCCTCTTGGCCCACCTGGCACTCCCCTTATACCAGACACTAGGCCATAGTGACCCACATTGATGGTGACTGACCCAACTCTCGAGTTACTTCCTTGACCAGCCACGATTTGACTGTTATTGAGCAATCATGAGTGTACTACCTAAACACTGATATTAGCAGAGAAGCTGCAGTTGAGGGGTGCTAGCTGCACAACTGAGCAGACTAGCTACACTTAGTGGCCTGTGTCTGCTGGAAGATTTGTATGTTTATATGTCTGTAGCTTTTAAAAGCAGTCAGTTATTACCTTTTCAACAGAGTCAGCCATGATGCAATGCAGTAACTTGCAGTAAATGATGCGTCACAAAATAAGTCGGTAAAAAAGGGCTTAATTGCAATTAAATTACACTCTTGCTTGAGTCCTCATGCAGCATTTTGTGATATGCAGCATCATTACTGTATTGTACTCTGGTTGGTGCTGCTGTAAATCTGAGGCCCTACTCCCTCTCTCTTTGATTAATTAGAAGATTGTTTGCCAGATATTAGTACAGCCGTGCCAGCCAGGATGCAACACAGTAATGTTCCAGTGCATCACAATATGCTGCAGTATGCTGTAGTGACCAATGTAATTCAGTGGTAATGAAGCCATTTTTTGCTACTGTATTTTGTGACATGTCATGTACTGCAAGTTATTACATTGCATTGAGGCTGGCTTTGCTGTAGGTTTGATATGTAAAACAGCACTCTGCCTGGCAAGTGCCTTATCTAGCTCTGGTCTAGAGATGATGCGAAGTAAAATTTCACTCGCAAATTTCGTTTGAAGTGCCAAAAATTCACACTTCGTGAAATTTGTAAATTTCAGGCTGACAAGCCGAAATTTGCTTTGCATACATTGCCTGAGTTCTGAGGTGAAATTCATACATTTTTTGCTGTGAAGTGTGAAATTCAAGGGTGAAATGCAAACTTTGTGGGTGAAATGTCATGCTCCACAGAAAATTGTGCAATATTCGGACCACTAATTCCATGAAATTCACAAATTAATTTGTGGTGCAAAATTTGCCTACTTCACACATCTCTACTCTGGTCCTGCTACTACGTCATCATCAACATTGTGAGCTCACTGACTGTGGCATTGCAGCTATTCAGGAAGAAACACTCAGTAGCTGCTGGGTCAGTCACCTGCGTTATCACTGCCAGTGAGGCCATAGTGCTGATGTTGTAGTCTGAGGAATAAAACTAAGTATGCCAGCTACCAGGAGGAGTACTTTTCCACACAATCAGAATAATACTATCACAAAGAAAACATTCAAATGAGCTAATGGAAAAAGAATGCTTCAGAAATAAAAAGTTACAACTTGCTACTTCTTATTTATTTATGTATTTATTTGCAAAATTTTACAGTCTGCTATTTTTGATTTTAATACCTCTTTAAATAGTCTTAGAAGTCACAAGGAAAATTTATAGCAACAATCCATAAAATGTAGACATAATTCAACTTATGATTCAGATATTGGCTGTATATCTATATATTTCTGCCCTCTTGCTCCTTAAAATTAAGGGCATTTGCAACAATACTATATTCTCTGTCATTTAGCACTGTGCTGACTGCTAAGTTCTGCTGGCAGAATTTCTACAGAATAGCAATTCTACTTCCAAAATGCTTTTCAGAATTTTATTTTTGCTTCAACAGAATCCCAAAGAGCATGTCTGTGTAAACCATGAATAATATTATATTTTGTTGATTACATAATCCATGGAATACTATTCTGCAGTTTATGGAAAATGAATCCATTGTTTGCACAAACTGTAGAACACAATTTTTCAGTCAACATTACACCTTCAAAATTTCAGGATTCTGATTTTGACAGAACTCTACCGAATTATGAAGAATTTCTAATTGTACTTTTTGCCAGCTTAATGGGGATCCTGAATATGTCCACATTTGATGAAGCTGTGATGTCACTGCAAAACATAAGCACACCTGTGCACAAGCCTCCAGTTCTTGTCCTTCTTCCCCCAGGCTGAGTACCAAACTTGTAGAACTATACAAGACCAAGATGCTCTATTAAACTGGGAAAAAAAGAGTGAAGTGAGAAATAGATGCAGACTAGGCAAGTGAGGTCTATAAGACCAAAGAAAGTGGGTCAGACTGTACAGTGGTGATATGTGTACAACGTTTACTAATGTTCTTGATGCCGATGGTGCTATTTTTTTAAGCTGGTGATATTTATTTAATTAAATATATTTTGTACCTTAATTAGAGGAATGAGAATATACCTAAATAAATCAAGTAGCTGTTCCAGTTTGGAGTGATGACACACTGGTGCATAGAACTGCCTGTGGTTATGAACAATAATAATAAAAATTCAAATTTAGGGGTTATTTTGTACAAGTGAGATCTGCTAATTAGAGGTGTTGTGAATGTATCCTTCATTGGCATATCTTTCATAAAGTGTCAAACATGACACTATACATAGGTAACATGAAGATGGCACTTTACAAGCACTATGTCAGAAAAGAACCAAAAACTCCCCTAATAAAAAAATGTTTCCCCCCACCATCTGTAGGATCCCAAAACCTAACATCCCCTCATGAAGACTGGACCATCAACAAAAATTAAGAACTCCTTTAGAACACCTTTTCCCCATCCACTTTGCTTTGGCCACACCCAGCACATTCCCTCCTTTCCACCCAGTGCAAATAAGTAATATTTGCCTCCCTGCTCATCCACTTAGCAATGAACTACAATCCTGCATTCAGCCCTACAAAAAAGAACAAAACCTTCTCCCACCCATTATCATCCTCCTTGGCAGCATGTCACACAGAGTGGCACCCCCCACCTAACACACCAATGGTTTTAGACCATTACATTCCACACACTCAGTGTTGGTAGATTTCATGGACACTGTCTCCCACGCACTAGAAAATAAGTGAATGGGGCTCATGGATCTGTCTAAGATCTTTGATACAGTGGCTTATTGACTGTTGTTGTAGATAATGGCTACAAATGGTTTTGTAAAGATGTATTAAAACAGTATGAATCATACCCCTTTGGTCACTCCCAAATGGTGGTTGTCAGGGGAACAATGTCTGAAGCTAGAGAAATAAAGGTGTTCTACAAGGAACAATTCTGGGACTGCTTTTATTTATCATATTTATTAATGAGCTTGCAAAGATGTGTACTAGGTATGAAGTGAAATTATACCCTGATGACATGGTACTGCTCTTTCCTGCCAAAGACTGACAGAGTGTGGAATTATATTTGCAGCATGAATTCAATAAATTATAATATTGGTTGATGAAAATAAGCTTGCTCTTAATGAAAAAAAAGAACAATCTACTGTTTAGGTCTGGGTTAGGGAGGGCAGAACTCCATCAGACAAAATTGAGATACACTCAGACAAGGAACCTAAGACTGAACAAGTTAATTTTTACAAATATCTAATAGCCTGGGTTGATTTGGAACCGAAATTTGATGGCCAGATAGAGAAGATCTGTGCAAAAGTCTCCCAAAAACTCGTTCTCGGTAGATAGACACTACATGACAAGAGACATGAGAATGAAGATTGTGACTATGGTCATATTTCACATAATAGATTATGGTAGCATGGTCTCTTGTTTTGCATGCTAAAGTAGTCTGAAGAAATTAGACCAGATAGCAGTACCATTTAGCTAGATTTGTTCTGGATTTAGTAGGTCTACCATTAATGTTTCAGCATTGTTCACTACTACTTCAATTGGACTTGATATCTTTAGAGATCAGGAGGAAGAGACTCCTATGTAACCTTAACTTTAAATGCATGAAGGGCCTTGCTCTTCTGTACCTTCTGAAAATATTAACACTGGCATCGTCTAATTATTCTTTATGGGAAGCAACTGGAAGAGGCCTAATAATCCCTTGGACAAGAACATGATACAGACTAATTATCTTTGACCATATTGCTGCTACTACTCAGAATTCTCCTCCAGCAAAACTGCAAAAGATGGCTACACTGCACAGTTTTAAGGCAGCCCATTCTAAATGGAACTCTTTTTTATGTTATTGTGATTAAAATTTAGTTCATGCAACTTTATCTAAGCTAAGTGTTTGTACAGGACAGCCCGGAAAACAGGCTTATGCATAGTGCCTTATTGTGTCTAAACATAAATAAACTTCAAAATCAAACCAAGGAAGGATACTAAGAAATAAACAGCCATGTTGATAGGATGTTGACTGGCACAGATCCTCCTCTCACAAACTTTGCTGGCCACCATCTGAATGGATAGGAGTTCACATTTACAGTAAAGCACTCAATCCCAATAAGTCAGATGGTGGCCTACCGAGGTGGTGAGAGGAGGGGGCCTGTGCAAGTTACCATCCTCCCCACAATGCTGCTCCTTACTTTGTGTCCCTTGTTGGTGATTTGAGTCTGGTGCCACTCTGTGTGGTATGGGACCAAAGTGGTGGGTGTGCATGCTGAGTCGGTTGGGGGAGTTCATCTATGTGAGGCTGGGGGTGGAGGTTGAGAGGGTGGTTGCTGTGTGGATGGACTTGAAGGTGGTGTTACCTTTTTTGATGAGGCAAGTGGGAGTAGGGAGTGTGCTGGTTGTTATCAATGCTAACTTGATTGGGGAAGGGGTACTCTATTTTTTATGATGCTGGGGGAATGAGGGTGAAACTTTGGTGCTTGAAGGGGGAAACAACATTGTTTCTTCAGCGGCAAGTCCACCATCTGATTCACCTAGACCAATACAACCAGTTCAGGATGCCAGAACAGAATGAAGGACTCCACAACCTGACACTTCACTTAACTCTATGAGTGAAATCTGACTTCGCAGAGTCTTTACCAGGCAAAGTGCTAGTGTCATAACACTAGTGTGGAGTGTGTACAGAGTAGCACTATGTCTAGCAAAGTTTTAGCACTTTCAACACAGCTGCTGCTAATGCCAACTGTAAATGTTTTGCTGGAAACTAGAAAATTCTTTAAGTAGCCACCAGGCTGAAACCTGCACATGGAGGATAATGACATAGTCAGCAACCATTGCTTATTTAAGCTAACAGGACTAAGGTAGCAGTCTTACATAAGTAGAAAATGCATTGGTTAGGATATTTGTCTCAGGCACTAGTGTTCTTCTGGTCCTTATGTTAACAATATAAGACCATTATGGAAGTCCATATTGCTATTAAATACTTTAAAATAATGATAACAATCATAGTTTTACATAGTTTTACTTTAAAAACAGTTGTGTGTCTGCACACAAGAGAAATGTTCCCAGCATTCTGCTCACTATAGTGTCTCATTATCTTTAGGATAAGGACTACTAGTGAGTCAATCAAAATGTGAGATTTGGTGATCCACATTCCTTGAGGTTTTTGATTCTCTGTGTGCTTCAAAAACATCTAATTTGCTGCAGTTGTTTGTGATGTCACAGTCTGGTCTCATAAAAACAACTGTGATATCAGTAATGAATGTGTTAAAAGATCAATAAATCATGGCTGTAAATATTATCATTTTTTTATTTATTAAAAATATGTCAGCAGGAAAACCAGACTGACATAGAGTCTGTTACTTAGAAGTGTCTTGGTGAGAATACAAAACTTCAGAGTGCAAAATCCAATAATTCAACATTTAACTATGATATACAGTACTACTGCTATAACTACTGCTAATAATGGGCCCTATGCATGAAAGGGTGGGTAATACGTGCCTGAAGTGGTACCCTGCCTGCATACCTACGTGGTCAGGACAAGCACAGGGTGCGTGGAATGCATGACCACTAGCTCCCACGGGGTGCCTGTCCATGGCCATGCCCCCTTGGCATGCAGGGTAGCATGGGAGGTTGGGGCAGAGTCTCAGACCCTGGTGGGCATCCAATTGGATGCCCATACCGGGTCCCAAAGTGGATCCCTTGCCCATGAAGTGGGCATACAGAGTAGGGGCTGGTCATGTAAAGCGGCACCAAATGGACATCCTCTGGGCACTCATCCATGTCACTGCCCAACCCTTCCCTACAGCCTAGTGGGCTGCAGCAGCATGGATGTTCTTTTCCCAGTACCACCACACTCAGTGGCTGGAGAAAACATGGGCATGTACTGGGTACATCTGGTCCCAGATGACATACCCTGCACCTCCCTATGCCTGGCACTAAGCTACTTCATGAATGCCGCATAGTGCAGGCATGACCTCAACATGCCCCAAGCATGGAGTCACCTGTGAGGCTACAGCAGCATGAGCTTAAGTGTCCTGCACACCCTTAGTGAATGCCACTGGGGGGGCCGTGGGACCCCTGCTGCACGGCATTCAAAGATACGGTTGCCTACATGTCTCAGATACACGGCACATAGGCAATTTTTGTGGCCATGCATAGGGCCTAATAATAGTAATAATCATAATAATTATGAATTTATATAACATTCTGATACATACTACATTCTCATTCTGATACATTATATAACAGTCACAATTTAGAATGTAGACTGACTATTGATCAGTTGCCAGATATGTTATGTAAATCATAGGCAGAACAAAAGAATATTTTTAACAATTCTTTCTGCAAAGTTGCAGTATTAGAATAAATCATGATTTCATAAGGGTATACTGTCATATGGGTGACTGAGACAAAACGACTCAAATATGGGCGACTCAGTCTCAGCAACAGTGTTTTGAGCTACCCTGAAAAGGCAGCAACGGGTGAAAGGTAAGGTGACTGGAACAACCACAGGGAATGGAACAGAAGGGAAGGTATGTGGGTGGCAGTGCAGTGGAAGGCTGCTGAGCTGGCCATGTGGTGTGGTGGTGAGGGTAGCTGGCTACATTTGGGAGGGTACAGGGTTAAGGTCTGGGGAGCGCGAGGAATTTTGTGGTCAGCGTTAACTTTTTTTTTACAAGTTTCTCCCCCTCTCTAACATGCACCCCCCCCAGAGTTGAGAATCTGTAGTTGGGGGGTGCAGTCCCCCACATACATAAAGATGTTTGTTGGCGCAGTAGTCTTCACCATGAATATACATTGCCATTTCTATTTTTGGTGATGTACACTTGCCATAACGGCAGTGGCCTTTTTAACATCAAACCTTTCAAAAGTGCATAATTGAAGTAGCTACTCTCTAAGATGCTTTCCTTCGCGCATGTTAATGATATACTTGAACTGAGTTTCAATGAATAAATCTTTAATGTACATGTAACAAAATGCCTTCACAATAGAGTTCTCTAACTGTTCTAATCTTTTCTTTTCTTTTCAGAATTAACTCCACTTGGATCATTCTTTTTTCAATCTGGACAAGCTTCCGAATGAATCTGGGAGTTTGTACCTTTAAAAACTATGAACAGAATACCCTTAATACAACTCTAGCACTAATGTTTGCTTTTCACATGTCTCACGTACACAGTCTGGGAAACCATCATATTATATGTGACTTGAAGCAAACGTTAATGGACAATATGCTGTAAGCATAATCAGCCTGTGAAACAATTTACATTCTGGACCTGAGGTTCTTTATTACTAAAGTGCTGTACACTCTTTTTGAACATTCAGGGTACTACCACATGTCATCATACTGTATATTACCAAATACATTACAGATCGTGTGATGTAGTTCAGATTTTATAAACCAAAATAGTTCTGAAAAAGAATAATTATTTCCTTATGGGAAAACTGAAACAAAATGTTTGTTACATGTAATCATGTAGCCTTATGAACTGTATATGGAAATGTTTGTAATAAATGAGTTGATTGTGCCTTGCTGTAGCATTTCCTTAAAAATAATAACCCTCATCAAGATATATTTTAGACCATGTCATGTTGTACTGTAAATTGAAACGATGTTTTGAAACTTTTAATATGTTTTTGTGTTTTACTTAATTAAAAAAGTAAAGTACTGAATGCACTGTCTTGGTTTACATTAGAGCATGCAAATAAACAAAGAAGATACAGTAATTTAAATAGCAAATAGCACAAAAAACACCAAAACAACAAATTATGCAATATTAACAAACATTTGTCAATGCTGAATGTTGTCTTGTTTGCATTGGCATTGGTAGTGCAGGAGTTAGAGAGATGCATAATAGGAATAGCAGTGAAGTATTGAACTGATGCTAACCCACCCCCACCCTGCAGAGACTGACAGGCATTGGGGTGTCGCTTTGGGTGTTGGTCATAGTGCTCATGCCATTTCACCTCTCCTTCTCCTACAGACACCAACAAGTGGTGTGGTGTGCATTGGGGTCTTCGGGTTTTGCGCTCACCCCATTCCATAAGGAAATAAACTGAGATGGGTGCAGTATAGGACAGTGGGGTGAACTTTGGAGCCAGAGCATCCAAGGCACATCTTGATGATTGTCACTGGCTGCAGGGTGGGGGGGGTGGAATGGCATGAGCAGTACGTCCGACAATCCCAAGTCACACCACTGACACCTGTCAGTCTCTACCTATGGGCGTTCGGCAACAAATTTTCAACATAGGCATTTTAGCATCTCTGCTCATGTACAGTGTCACTGTTATTTCCTCAAAGTGTCCCAAGAAGTGATTTCGCACAGCGAGCACGCTATTCTGTGCCGGAAGTGCAAAAACACATTTTGGGCAGGATATGTGAAATGATGGCTGTACTGTTTATCAAGAGGTGTGGAAAAATGGCAATGGTGAAAATCCAGAGTGAAAATATCAGAACTGCATGACAGTATGAGTGTGCGTGCAATCTGCCAACGCGCGTTGGTAACACAGTCATTTTATGGAGTATCATCCCCAAATTTTCAACATAGGCATTTTAGGACCTCTGCTCATGAACTTTGTCACTGTCATTTTCATAATCTGGCCCAAACACTGATTTCCCACAGCAACTACGATATTGTGCGCCGGAAGTGTGGAAACACATTTTGTGCAGGATGTGGAAAATGACAGCTGTACTGTTCACAAGGAGGTGTACAAAAATGACAATGCTGAAAATCCAGCATTAAAATATTGCGAATTGGTGAAGTTACAAGCCTGTGTAGCAACTGCGCAATGCACGCTCGTAAAACAGGCATTTGTTGGAATTTTTCCACCGAATTTGGAACATAGGCTTTTTGAGAGGCCACCTCATGAACACTGGCACTGTCATTTCATTAATGGGTCCCGAAAGGTGATTTCATGCAGTGACTACAAAATCACCTTTCGAGGCTGATTAATGCCATGACAGTGATAGAATTCATAAGGAGGGGCCCCAAAAACCCCATGTTGAAAATTAAGTGCCAAAATTCCGACAAATGCCCGAGATATGCAGTAAAGTTGAAAAAACCCTATTCATTCCATTATACAGCTTACTGGCATTTCCTCAGTTCGCAGTAGGCTTTAAAGAGTGCAGACGTGCTCCTGGTCCACCGAAGATCGTCGTGTCAGACTCCAGAGGTAGTATGGGTTGAGGGGTGAGGGGTGTGGGGGAGGCAGGGTGCACAGTGGGTGGGTGTGGGTGGGGGCAGGAGACTATGAAGGACTTTTTTGTTACAGGAAGAAAAAATTACATTGTGGTACAGTTTTTTATTGATGTGGCATGCTGGGGTGGGCCCCAGCATGCCACCTAACTGTTTTGGGGGTTCTGCAGCCGACGGGGGATTGGGCACCCTCGTCGGCAGAATATGGGGGGGTGAATTTATGCCGATGGGGATTGGGCACCCCCGTCAGCACACAATGAAAGGCGGGGGGAGGCAAGAGCTGAGGGGGATTGGGCACCCTCCTTGGCATATAAGAAATGCAGGGGAGGTGGCTGATTTATGCTGATGGGGAGTGGGCTCCCCCATCGGCACACAATAAAAGCAGGAGGAATGCAAGAACTGAGGGGGATTGGGCACCCCTCTCAGCATATAGGAAATGGAGGGGTTGCTTCTGCAGCCACAGTAATCTGCTAGGGGATTGGGCATTCCTGAAGTTGGCCATTGGGTGGGCGGCCACCCGCCATGCTGCTCATGTGGCGAGCATGCAGGAAGGGTCCGCTGTGTCTGACAAGCTTTGCTCGGGTTGCAGTGGACCTTTCCTTAGATGTGCTCACCACATTAGCATGCATGGGGCATGCAGGATGATTGGAGAATGAGGGACGCACCTACTGATGCATGCCCTGATGCCTCCAAATCTGCACTACCACAAGATGTTGACTTGTGCACAAGCACGGCAAGCCAACATAAAAAGGGTTATTTGTATTTCATTTTGTTTCAAAATTATCAAACATTCCAAGCTGAAAAACACAGTATTTGACAGATGTGATATTTTTTAAATGTGCCAGTGCCAGTTGGCCCATCAGCACAGAGGCAGCACTACTGCTCATTATACCAGGAACCCAGGTTCGGTAATAAGCCTCAGTCATTGGGGCTGACCATTGGGAGTTGGATTGAGTATCACAGAGGATTTTCTTTTCATCCAAGGAGTGAGGGAGACCACTGCCACCATGCCACTTCCTCCTTGGTAACCACAAGTTGTGGTGATGGTGTGAGTGAACATAAGGGTGGAGAAGCACTGACTGTCTTGGATGGGCTCCATGCACTACATGCACATTCCTGATCTCACCTGGATTTTCCATGGGAGGTGAGAAAATGGAAAAAGGACCCTCAACAGAGCAACATGAGAGACCTGCTCTCCCATAGACTCCACACTCACCCACTTGGCTGTCTCCTGCTGACACTACATGAAGTATCCAATGGCCCAACCTTAGGACTCCATCATGGGATAGGCGGAGCCACAAGGGAAACACAGAAGAGAAAAGTCCTAAAGAGAAGGCAGCGTAATGAGGTTGGAGAAATGCAGGAGCATAAAGTCAGGGCAAGATGCCAGCCCAGAGATGTGACATAAACAGAAAGTAATAAAAAAATGTGTTAGTGCCAAAAAGAACATGGAAACACTGTTAGCTGGGCAGTCTGCCTCCCTTGCCTTTTTTGTAATCGCCCTTCCCGTTTGTTCTGCTTCCTTCCCTTTTGCCCTAAATGTCATACTGCAAATGGCATACTTTATAGAACTGCATTGTGACTGTGATGCAGTTGCACTACTAGTGACATGACTGTTAGACCATAAAAAGGTAGCCTGTCTTTGTGTCACAAGGCCTGCAAGTTGTTCATCAAAATCAATGCATCCACTGGAAATATGTATGCATCTAGTGGTGTGCGAAATTGAGAAATTTTGTTACACTAAATATTTCACGAAATTCGCACATTTCACAAAATATCTTGAGGGTGCGAAGTGTGCAAAATTTTGCCCACAAATTGTGAAATTTCATCCAAAAATGACAAAATGTAGCTGCAACATTTGAAATGTCACAATATTTGGGCCAAATATCGCATTTCACACCTGCAAAATATTTCACAAATTTCCCAAAATATTTTGCACTATGAATTTGCCAATTTTGCAGCAATTTTAATGACTAAATTTCATTTCATAGCATCTCTATATGCATCAGTTTTCTTCCATGAAGTGAACAAGGTTTCATGTTTCACAAATGCATCAACATGTTTGAAAATAACACACAAACATTTGAACAAATTTGTAATGATGCAACTGTAGTAGAGATATTCCATCAAGTCCTGCATTAAGACTTCTGCAAATCCAGACTCATATCTCTTATGCCTACTCAAGATCCATTCCTCCCCCTTTTCCTTCCATTTTCTCCATTGTTTTCCTGTTCTTTCTCTTCCTTCTCATCCGTCCTATTTCTCTGCAACTTTGTTTGCTTATGCTAATTCTCTCAGTGTTGTTGTGTTTCTTATTGGTTGTCGATATGTGCTGAGATTTATACATCCATGTAATTTTGTTTGCTTAGTACCATACATTTGGACCTGCTTTTGGCCCTCTTTTTATTACTGATTTAGAATTGTTGTCATATTACCCACCTCTAGCACATTGCTGATTTTATACTGAACTGTTATTCTTACTAAATGCACTGCTTTTCAGTGTAATATATTATTATATTTTGTTATTTCTATTCCCAGTATTGCTTTCCCCAGGAAGCATCTAGAAAAGGGTATCAGGTCAATACAGTGCATGTAAGACAGTGCGGTATTAACCACGGTGTATACGCAGCACTTAAAATCACAGTGATAGGGCTAGAAAAGCAATAGGGGTTTACTGCTCCCCCTTTCATTGCACACTGAAGGAAAGAGAGGAAAAGTTGCTGTGTGCTGGGTGCCTGGTTGAGCGGCTCCCAAGGTGGAGTGGCTAGGGCACCAGCACACAACACTATTGGGGCACGAGGGACCATGGTTTGGTTCCCCCACAGGTCTCCCCTGCTGCAACTTTTGCCAGCATGTTTTTTTTTTTAAATCAAACTTCCCGCCTCCTGAGATTCTCCCCCATTCCCAAAGTCAGACCCCTTCCCCAGAGTTTGGCATTTAAGTTCTGGGGGTATGTGTGGGTAAAGCCCCCAGAAAAAAAACATTAAGCCCCATTGTTTTCAATGGGCATGGTGCACAGAACAGGTCGGTGTTTTGCCTGACTCTGTTTTTCTGTAGCCTTGTTTTGTTGCAGTATTTTCAGCAGCGTGGTTTTGTCATATGGTGGTATGACCCCATGCCCTACAAAAGTGCTGTCCACTGCTCAACAGGCCTTTTCTGATGAACCTTTCAAATAACTAAATTAACAAACATTGAGCCATCAATCAGTATGTTGGGTTTGGGTTTACAATATGGAAACGTGACCACATGATTATTCAGAGTAGCTTTTTTCTTTATTTCAGGATTCATTAGATATTCCATGATTGATATTAGTTTATCTACATACTGATTTTCCTCCTTTAAAGTATATTGGAACAACCCAAGCTATGAAATGAATTAATTTGGGTAACAAAAATTCAACTTACATTTGCTTATGTCTTTAATAATTTTGTATGAAAAATGAATGACAATTTACATTTTTCCCCATCTTGTTGACTTTATTTCCCCCACATTATCTTGCAATAAAGATACCTACAGGGTTCCAATGTTTTACATAAATTTCCAGCATTATGCTTCAAGCATGAAACATTTAGAAGACTTTTACAATGATAATAATGATGTAGATTTGCAGGTCTCAAATCAACAGATCAGACACTATGAATAGCTAGAGCACTGCTACCATACTATTTAGACACCATATTATTTAGCATACAGTGCAAACAGTATCGACCTAAAGACTGTACAGAAATGTATTTATATAATACAGCAAATAAAGATGAAATAGATGCTGAGATTTTAAAGACTGACCGGAGTACCTTCTTTAAGTATAGACCAGAAGAAGAGTGTTGGGGCTGCTTAAAACAAAATACGCTGATGGCTATCGACAAGCATGTCAAACGTGTGAGGACATACAACAGGAGGGGAATCAAACTGAAATTATTAAGTAGCAAAATACTAAAACTAATAAAAAACGAAAACAAATGCAACACAATATACAAGAACCACAAAACAACATCAAACAGGGACAGATTTAAAAATGTACAAAAAGTCTGTAAAAATGCAATAAACAAAGGAAAATGTCACTTAGCAACCAAATTAGCTGCCACTGCTTCAAATCAAAATAGTAAGCAATTTCATAATTACATCAAGTCCTTAAAAAAATCTGACTCGACAGTATACAGTATGTAATACATAGCAATAATCAAACACTTGTTGAACCTACTCAGATAGCAAACTCATTCAATGACTATTTCTGCTCCATTTATTCTAAGCCTAGTACAGCAAGCTATCAGCATAACTTAAAGAATCAGGGTGAATACACCATTGACATTAAATAAATTAAAAGGAAAATTAACAGTTTAAAATCATTTGGCATGCCCATAGCAGATAACATAACACCACAAAAGTTAAAATTGATTAATGACATCTGTCTTCCACTTAAACTGTTATACAAAAAATCCTTAAAAACTGGAAAGATCCCAAGAGATTGGAGGGTAGCTAAAATTACATCAATCCATAAGAAGGGGTGTAAACAGGATATTAGAAATTATAATTCCATAAATTTAACCTCTGCATCATGCAAATGAAGTTAATGATAAAATACATACTGTTATCACAGACAAAACCCACCATTGTTTTCGATGAGATTCAGCATGGCTTCATTAAGGGAAATTCATATACTACAAACCTTGCATGCTTTTATGAGAACATAAATAATTACTTAGACAATGGGGATGCTGTGAAGGTGATCATGTTGGATTTTTGTAAGGCATTTGACATTTTCCCCCACTGGGCCATAGTAGAGAAACTGTTACAGTTCACAACTGACAATCAACATTGTGAAATGGGTGACCAACTGATTTGCAGACAGGACTCAGAGAGTATCTGTTAAGGGCTTTTGTCAGAGGAGGGTAGAGTGACAAGTGATGTGCCTCAAGGCTCAGTCCTGAGCCCCAACATTTTCCAACAATTTATCACTAACTTAAGCAACAATATACAAAACTGCATGATCAAGTACACAGATGATACACAGTTAGGTGGACCATGTAGCACAGTGGATCAGATTAAATCAATCCTGACAGACCTGAACATGATTACTGAATGACCACACAGACTGAGCATGTCCTTCAAAATGGACAAATGCTGTATCCTACACATGGGTAGAAATAATACTGCACACCAATATGTGCTAAGTAATACTGTCCTAAGCAAAACCACTACTGAAAAATATTTAGTAACTGTAATAGATGCCAAATTTACCTTCCAGGAACAATGTACCTATACTGAATAAAGGGCCAAAAAAAATTTTGGTGCTATCAAAAGGAATATTAAGAGTCGTAGGATGTAGGTATTGATGCCACTGTACAGATCTTACATCAGACCTCACATAGACTATTGTAATCAACTCTGGTGCCCCTACAGAAGGACTGAGATTGACAGAGAGGAGAGGGTCCAGAGGAGAATGACTGCGATAGTCCACAAAACAAGATGTAACTCTTATGAAGACAGGTTGAAACAGATAAACTTGTATTCATTAGAGGTTCAAAGAAAGAGGGGTGACCTATTGCTCTTCTTATTTTCCCTTTCTTTTTATAAAATTATAAAATATGATTTGCAAATTCACAAATTATCAGTAACTTTATATAATCACTGTAACCCCCCCCCCCCAGTTCCTTATCTACTCAGGATGGTGCATTCATGTATTTCCCTTTTGCAAGTTAATGTTATATTAGATTTCTATATAACTTATACCCTCATTAACAGTGGAAACAAATTCATGAAATCTTTCCAAGATACAGCCATTGTATCTTTTGGGTTATCTATTTGGTACCATAATTTTTCAAAAAAAAGGGTCTCTTTTACTTTGTGCCACAACATTTGTTTAATAGACTGGGGAAGGACTTGGTCTTTCCAATGTTCAAGAATTATTCTTTTTGTGGCAATGGTTCCCAGACTAACTACTTTTTGTTGATCTTTCATAATATTCAATGTGTCTAAGATATTCAGAATTAACACTACTGAGGATACATGAATCTGTATACCCATCATTTGTGTAAACAAGTTGGCAGTTTCCAACTAGTAATTCTATATTCAAACAGAGGTGAGAAAGAAGTAAATGCCTCAGCTGGGACTTGAATCCAGGCCACCTGGAATACCATTACGATTGTGCTAACCAGATGTGCCACTGAGACAACTAGAAACTGGGCTGTCCCAGAGCACATTACTCTTTCTCAAATGTACAACCCAATGGCAACACAGATATTTACTTGTACCAATCACACAGGAGTGTGGTATGCATATTTATGGAACACATACAAACAGAATTGAGAAAGAAGTAAGTGTCCCAGCTAGGACTTGAACCCAGGCCACCTGGAATACCATTCCAATTGTGCTAACCAGCTGTGCCACAGAGACAACTAGAATGTGGGCTGTCCCCAAGCACATTACTCTTTCTCAAATGCACAACTCAATAGAAACACAAATATTTACTTGTAACAATCATACAGGAGTGTGGTGTGAATGTTTATGGAATACATACAAACAGAGGTGAAAAGGAAGTAAGTTCCTCACCTGGGACTTGAACCCAGGCTGACTGGAATACTGTTCTGGTTGTGCTATCCAGCAGCACCACTGAGACAACTAGAACCTGGGCTGTTCCCAAGCTCATTACTCTTTCCCAAATGCACAACCCAATGGCAACACAAATATTTACTTGTAACAATCACATAGGAGTGTGGTGTGCATATTTATGGAACAAGTACAAACAGAGGTGAGAAAGAAGTAAGTGCTGTAACTAGGACTTGAACCCAGGCCACCTAGAATACTGCTCTGATTGTGCTAATCAGCTGCACCACTGAGACAACTAGAACCTGGTCTGTCCTCAAAAACATTACTCTTTCTCAAATGTATAACCCAATGGCAACACAAATATTTATGTGTAACAATCACCAGCTGTGCCACTGAGACAACTAGAATGTGGGCTGTCCCCAAGCACATTACTCTACGCTTGGTAAATTTTATTTTTGGGGTATACTGAATATAAATAATAAATCCATTCTCATTTATTAATTCTGCCCATATATTATTATTTTCTCTCTGTAACTTGTAACAGATACTTTTATAAGTAGGATTATTTCCTTCATCAAATATTATTTGGTTGGCACTGACCCAAGGAAACTCTTCTTTTTGCGAAATTGTTAAAGGTTGTTTACCATAAACATAAAATTTCCTTATAATTGGTATCTGTTTAAATTGTTTAAAATAATTTTGATAAATTAGGAAGATTAGTTGAGCTCTATACTAGTTTCTTAAGCAATTATTTTATGATCTTATCTTCTTGCTTCATATAAAATTGCCCATTCACATGCTATTGATATTAAGTGAGACACTGCATATTTACAATAGTCTGGACAGCCAAGCCCTCCCACTGCTCTATTCCCAACTAAGCAACTCCAAGCTATTCTTGCCCCCCCAAAAAAGGAACTTAATAAATATTTGTCTTATTGAGGAAAACCATTTACTATCCAGCATGTCCCATGTGGATTATAATACAAATATAAAAAGAGGGAGGGTCATTTTTATTTTATTTATTTATTTAAACATTTGGTAACCAGGAAAGGCACGCTGAGCCAAAGCTCAATTTCAGGTGCAACCTGGGGGCAGGGGGGAGAGAGGAATACAACATTTCCAAGTTATAATAAGCCACATTACAGCATGGTTAAAAAAACACAACAGTTAGGTATAGCAGTGCATATACAGTTACATAGCAATCATAAAAAGCAAAATACAAGGTACATTACAAAAGACAGGAGAGTGGAGGTTTACAACATATGTATGCAAACATCAAGGTCTTGCTAGGTAAGTACTTATAGAGGCAGCATTCAGGAAGCGAGTAGTGGGGAGCATGATTGGTTCAATTATGACAGTGACAGGGTGGTGGTGGAAGGAGATGAAGTTGTTGCTTACAGGCAAGATGAGAGGAGTTCCTAGTGAGGGGGGAGAGATTGTTCCATAAACTGGGGAGCCAGTAGGAGAAAGCGGCTTTACTGGCTGACCTCCTCTCTGCTCTTTCCCACAGGGTGACGTAGCGGTTTTGCCATAGATGTAATTTATTTAGAATTTTTTTTTTTGCCATTATGTAGTTTAACTGTATATGACCTTCAAAATTCTGAATAAGGATTACAGATGCAGTGAAGTTTTAATGTTCAGGCAAATATACATTGAAATTGACAAATTTGCCCCGCTGAACACTGTGTAATTTTTCAGATTACCCGAAATTCGCCATTTGTGACTTCACCTTGCTTTAGTGGTTTTACAAGTGCAAATTGCACTTAAAAAACCCAAAGCAAGTAGAGGTGACACATGTGAAATCCTCCAACACCACCCTAATCTATCCCAGGTGTCCAGTGGACCTTCCTAACATGGTTACAACATTCACGCTCCTGCCCCCACCCCCCACATACACCAATCACTGGCCAGTTGGCCACATGTAAAAATATTAATATATATATATATATATATTTTAAATAAAGTTCCCTATTTCCTGGTGTCTAGTGAACCTCCCCATCAAACACAGTTAGAATAATCACCCTCCTGGCCCCGCCTCCCTCACCAATCACTAGCCAGTCAGCCACAGCCCACATGTAAAAAATATATAAATGTTTTTAATTAATTTCCCCATTCCCTGGTGTCTAATGGACCCCCACCCACCCCATCCAGACAAGTGCCACCACCCTGCTCCCCCAGTCCACCCCAAGTGGGCCACCAGCACAACCCTCCACTCACCTCCATGACAGGCAGCCTGACTGAGCGCTAATGAATGAGCACATGCTTGTACAAGCACGTGCTCATTCATTGACAGATCCCTGTCACTGGCGACAGTTTTCTAGGGTGTAGAGAAGGGCAGGAGGCTTTTACAGTCACCTGTGGGGGGGCAGGATGGGGGAATGTGGTTGTGGACCCCCTGCAGGCAACTGCAGAAGCCCCCTGCCCTTCTTTACACTCAAGTAAACTGCTGCTGATAACCATGAGCTGTCAATGAATGAGAGCGTGCTTGTACAAACACGTGCTCATTCATTGAGCTGAGTCGAGCGGGCTGCCAGCTGTGGAGGTGCATGGAAGGCTGTGCCAGTGGCCCACTCATGGTTAGCTTTGTGGATGGAGTAGGGTGGGGGTCACTATCTGACAGGGTGGGGGGTGAGGGTCCACTGAAAAGCAGGGATTAAATAATTTTTATTTTATTATTAAGGAGGATACACCAGCCATATTAAGGGTGTGATGAGTCATGGTGGGTAGGAATGGAACACACTTGGGGTGGGGACGGGGCTGCAATTGGCAGTGAGGGGGCCACTAGACACCAGGGAAAAGAAATATATATAGTTTACATTTTTTTTGTATTGTGTGGATTCAATGGGTGGCAGGGTGGGTGTGGCTCTAGTCTGTGTGATCGTGGATCGGTGGTGGTGTGGCCACTAGACACCAGGGATTTATAGTTTTTTGGGGTGGGCATGGGCAAAATCACTGTACAGAGTGCAAAATTTTGCAGGTGAAATTCCACACTTTAGTTTTGATCCTGTGCTCGACGGATATGCGGATTGCATGGATTGCTTTCAAAGACCGATCACAATCTGCAAAATTTTCCTCGGATCCAAGTTTCTGCACTTTGCACATCTCTAGTAAGGAATAAACCAAGATATTTAATTTTGTTTCTTAAATAGGCCTAGATTTTGATATTCCAAGTTGTTTCCTTCATATGGAGGCATAATTACCGATTTGGATGTATTTAGCTTATACCTTGCAAATCTCGAGAATTGACCAATTAAGCCATTAATGCAGTTTCCAAAGATGGAATATTGTTAAACATCAGTAAGCTATCATCAGCGTAGATGCTTAATTTAATATTTTCCTGTTCAGTTTTTACTCCTTTTATGTTATTGTTTGTCCATTTTCTTTGTAAAAGCAGCTCTAGACAGAGTACAAAAATAGCAGGAGAGAGGGGGCAACCCTCTCTTACTCCATTGTTCATCTGGATAAGCTCTGTTAAGTGATAATTAATAGTAAAACATGATCTAGTTTTGTTGTATAACTGACAATTTCATTTAAAATCCTTTTGGGAAGTCCCCTATCTTCAGTACTTGTAACATGTAATATCTGTTAACAATGTCAAAGGCCTTGCTTTCATCCAAGGCATGTGCATAGTAATTTTCAGCCAGTATTTTTACCAGCTCAATCAAGGCTTGAACTCATCTTGTAGCCTGCATTAGTGTTTATCCAGGGACAAAACCATACTGATCCTGATGGATAGAGAGTGCCAACCTTGGTACTATTCTTGATACAATCAATGTTGCTGCAATCTTGTAATCAGCATTTAATAATGCAATGGGTCTGTAATTTTCTATATATTCCTTTACCTTTCCCTGTTTATGTATCAAGATTAATTTGGCTTCACTAATAGTGTCAGGGAGTTGACCCACTCCGTCCATCAGGTCATCCATCACCAGCTTAAACCATGACAATAAATCGAACATAGATGTTTGATAAAATTCTATAGTGGAACCATCCATACCAGGGGCCAAATATTCAAAACTTTGCCCCAGGCTAAATTTGCACTATGTGGCATGCTAAATTAGCCTGGAACCAATAGTCCACAATATTCAGAAGGGATAGCTCCAGTGCTAAATCTGCTGAATATAGTAAGCTAAGGAAGCTGGGCAAACTGGGCTGGGAGTGCACTGCAAAAATAGCCTGGGAAAGAAGACAGCTCTGAATATAGCAACCAGGAAGTGCAAACCACAACAGTAGCCCAGTGCACAGTGACATGAAGGAAGGTAGAGGGGAACCATGTAGCCAATGTGTGTGCTAGCGAAGGAGTGGATTCAATAAAGCTGCAAGCACCGGCGCATCTGAAATTCTGCAGAAATGTACCATGTTTCTGAAATATTTGAGTGGAGCAAATGTTTATGCAGGGCAAAAATTTGCTATATTCAAAAGTAACATGCAAATAAGCCTACTTAGGCAGTCTGTGGACAAACATCTATATTGGCATCTCATTATGTCTTGATTTGCATGCAGTTTGCCAACACTATTGTAGGGTCCCAGTGCTCCACCTGTAGGTCAGTCTGGAAGTACAGGGGCTGGTTGCATCTGCCCACAGCTCCACTTGTAGATCAGTCTGGAATTACATGGTATTAGTAGCAGGCTACATTTGTACAGAACCGCATCAAATATTGTGCCTCAGGGGACTACACAGCACAGGCACAGGTGGTATGCTGCATGCAATTGTCAAACTGTAGTTCCTGCTACAGTGCACAGCAGACACTACAGTAACAAGAGGGCCAGTAGTGTGAGAGACACAACAATGCCTATGGTGTGTAGGACATTAATGACTGCTGCACTTTACACAGTGACAGGCCCATCTTGCAGGTGTGTACTGACAGTGGACATCACTGTTATGCTGTTGTGCGATCCACAGATGCTGCACACTGGTATGGGATATTCACAGTGACATATACATGGCTGGCTGTGAGTGCTGCAGAGTCTTTACAGATGTGTGGCATGTGTTTTGGGAGGCACATACCATCAGACAGGCACACTGGTGTTGTGATATTCCCTACACTGGACCATTTCCACTGTGTAGATTGCCCCAGCCTTTTGGCAGCACCCAGTATCTGGTGCAGACTTGCCACCTGTACACCCTCCCCTCAACACACTCCACACCCCCAGTGCTGCATGTGTGTACTGGATTCTGTTGGTGTCCACTGAAGGGTGGCCCGCAGGTGTATGCTGTATGAACACACTGCCATGATGTCCACTAGGCACCAGGTCACCACTTAATGCCTGGCATGGCTGGGGCTGGTAGCAGATGATGGCAACCTAGGAAGTGCCATCCGTGTGCAACATGATTCTTCCATGTCTGGTTTCTTTCTATGTTTAATATTTACTAGTTAGCGTCAATAAACCACCACTGGCAGACCCTCGCAAACTCCATAATTCACACTCGTGGATTACAGAGTTTCATAAACCATGGTTCTATGTCATGTAAACTCACACAAAGCTGTGCAAAGCCACAAAGTCATGTAAAGCTGGTTTGCCCAGAGCTAAAACTACCTTTTCTCGGGCGGTATTTTGCACCATGCAAAGTGTCGTGCTAAGTTGCGTAATAACACTTTGCGAAGCACTAATGCACCTAATATAGCATTGTGCCTGTATTCATGTATATTCCCCACCCCTTTTGCCCCTTTCATACATTATACCTTTGCCCAATGCTTATGCAGTTTGCCCATGCTATTTGGCCTTTTGAATATAACGGACCAGTGCAAACCAGGTGCAAACAGTTTGCGCCTAGCGAAAAGTTTTGAATATCTGGCCCTAGGTGCTTTATTTTTTCTTAGTGATTTGTTAACTTCTTCTATTTATCTACTTTTAAAATTATCTCCTCACAATTGTAATTGTGGAAAATGAACCTGCTGCATAAATTCTTCCATTGTATCCATATAAATATCCTGTTCTTTCTGATAAATATTTTTGTAATATTTTAGAGTGATTTCTTCCATACCTTGCATCTTTGAGACTGCCATTTGATTCTCATCTTTTAATATAGTTACTATATTCCTTTTAGCTTTTTTAAAAAGGTTAGCTAATAGTTTTCTAGATCTGTCTCCTTGTAGATATCGCAAACCTTTCACTTTAAGAACATTTCTTTCTTGTTCTTTATTGATTTGTTGTTGTCTTTCTAACCTGCATGTTATCCATTCATTAGAATATTTATTTTTATATTTTATGACCAAAATGTTTAGTTCTTTTACTCTCTAATCTGTTATTTTCTCTCATTCTTTACCTTTTTATTATACCAGACTTGATAGGAAAAAAATTGCCCCCGGAGCACTGCCTTGAAAGGTTCCCATAGCGATAAAACTTTATCTTGACCTGAGTAGTTGAAAATACCAATATTCTGCTACTACTTTTTTAATTTTTTCAACAAAGTCTGCTAATTTTATCAGTTCATTATTAAATTACCAATTTCTCTTTCTGGCTGCTTCTTGTTGATTTATTAATACTATCTCTATGATTGTATGGTCTGAATAAGGATAGATCTGATAGTTACTTTAAATATATTGGAGTATAATTTTTTAGATAACAAGATATAGTCAATTCTTGAAAAGCCATGTGATTTGTGATCATAATGTGTGTATTTTTTTTATTTTGGATGACTAGTGTGCCAGAGATCTATTAATTAATATTCATCTAGAAAATATTTAACTAGTTTAAAGGTTCATTTATCTTTTTGTATGATTGGGATAGATTTATCCAGTGCTCCTTCCATTAATGCATTCATGTCTCCCATTAGGATTATGTTTTGGCTTCTATATCCATTAAAACTTTTGTTATATTTGCAGGAAAAGTTGCAGAGTTGTCGAAAGGGGCAGGAATGGATCCTAGGGTATATATATTTTCCAGTCATTCAGCCTTAATTAAAATGATTCTTCCCTTGTTATCCACCCATTTCTTATATAAACATAAACCTTAGATTTTTTCTAATAATAAATGCAATCCCTACTTTCTTTTTATTACCTGTTGAAATGTCTTTTTTCCCGCCAGTTTCTATTCAATTTTCTCACTTCACTTTCCTCTAAATGTGTTTCCTGCAATACTATGATGCCAGCTTTTATTTTATTTATGTATATCAAAATTCTGTTTCTTTTGATGGGTGAATTAATTCCATTCATATTGATTGTGGCACATTTTATCATTCTATTATTAAACATACTGTACTAAACTTTTTTATATCCAGTTGTTTTCCAGAATGGCTGCTTCTTATAAACTCTTTAACATAAGTCATCATATTTTCTACTTCAACAATATTGAACCAATTGTATCACCTCCTACAATACTACTCATGATTTCCCCCTCTAATTTCAAGTCCCCCTCCCCTAAGGTTTCTATTTTTTCTAAAACAAGATTTCCTCTTGCATTTACCCCTTTGTGTTCCCCTCTCCCCTCCAGTTCAAAAGAACTGCAATCCCTGTGTTAATTTTTCCTGGTTGTACCGTCCCCTCTCCCTTCTAACCAAGCCTTTTAGAATTATTTATCATGCAAAAAGATCTGGTATTTTTTTAGATGTGTCCAGAGCCTCCTTCAGTGTTAAGAAATAAATGTTTAATTTTGGATGGGCACACACAGTTTTGCAGGAAACAACATTGATGTTTTATATCCCTTAATCCAAAGTTTAGTTTTGATAATGTTGTATTTTTTTTCTTTCAGTAATTATGTCTGGAGGCAAATCATGAAATATTTGTATATTGGCACCCATCAGATTAATTGTTTTTTCTTGTATGCCTGAGTCATCAATATTTCCTTACTTTCAGAGCACATGAACATCGCTATAATAGTTCACGGAACAGCTGTGTCCAATGGTTTAGCTCTTAAGGACCTATCAATATGATCCAGTTCAAATGTATTATTTTTGCTGAGGTGTCTGGATAGGCAGCCACTATTTTCTTGAAAGATTTCCTCAGTGTGGCATCATTATTCCAGGCTTTGGGTACTCCTACTATACAAATGTTTTTTTTTTCTCCTAGCTCTGGATTCAAAATCAATTATTTTATTTTGTAGTTCTTTTTGTATGGATTCTACTGATTTTATCCATCTATGCATAGAGGTTTGATGAGCTTTCAGTTCTGATATTCTTTGCTGTACATGTATGAGGTCTTTATTCATTTGCAGATTAGATTGTAATATTTCAGTTATCTTTGTAGATGTTTTATCCACATTTTTTCCCAAGGTTGTTACCACTGTAAGCATATCATTATTTTTTTTAAGTTGGCTTAGAATTGTAGTAGCCTGTCCTGGTATTTTCTCCTATTGTTCATCATCATCAGAAAATTAATTCGATGAAAATGAATCTTCCTGGGTGACATGCTCCTCTTTATTCTCTTCATGTAAATTGACATCTTTTAGAAGCATTTGTTGGGTATATTCTTTTTGGGCAATGGCACCAGAGCTGACTTTAGCGTTGTTGCGTTCTTTAACTTGTTCAGCCTCTATACCCAGTTTCTCTTTGTCAAGCTTTTGACTTGTTGTCTTTTGCTATGGTAATTTGGTTTCAGACTTGTCCTGTCCTTATTTTGTTGTTTCTCTCTGGTCTGGCATTTCCATTTTTGAGGTTACTTGTTTTATTTATGTTGACGGTAAAGGTTCTTTTAACTGTTTTGATCTGTTTGTTTTCTCTTGCAATATACTTTCATTTTCCACATTCAGCAAACAATCCTTTTAAATGACCTCATTATTATCAGTCCCTTGGGTACAATCCTCCTTTTCATTCCGATCCTGGTTTCTTATGCACACTGCACTTTCTAGCTGATGAAGTTGTTCTTCTTGGGATAGTATTTCCCCATCTGATATACTGAGGATTTGTTGATTGACATCATTTTCTGTACTTCTCCCAGTATTACTATTCAGCTCAGCTTCTAACCTCCCATAAGAGTTAGTCTTGTTTGACTCAGATGCTGTTTGTTCCAATTCAGCCCCAAACTTATCCACTTAAACTTCTTGTATTCCTGAGTTAGATTCTGGATCCATGTTGTCTCCTTCACTGCCCCACTCCTGAGCAGCTACACTTTCCTTGAGCCTCCTCTACAATCAGCTGCTCCCCTTCCACTGTTCCTGAAACCCTTTCTTCAGCAGGCCTCTGTTTGGTCGGATCAAGGTGGGTGTTGGATTTCAGTCCTTGCATTTTATATGTCACTTTTACCAGTGCATCAGTCTTTTGTACAGATTTAGCTTTAAATGCTGGTTCAGTACTGTTTAATACCTCCCCCTGGTTATTAGCCTTAAAATGTAATGTTATATCTTTACTGAGAAATTTAACAATACCTTTCAGTTCAGCTGTTGGTTGTACCGTTTCTTTCATTTTCTTCCTCATTGGGAGGGGGGTGTCTGGCTGGGAACTGTGAGGGAGAAAGAGTCCTTCACCTGCTTCTTTTTCCTTTGACCTAGTGGTTAATTCAGTCACTGCTGGAAGGTTAAAATTTAAACTTGTGGTGGCAGCTTCCTCTACAGCAGGGGTTCTCAAATGGTGAGGCCAGCCTCCCTGGGGAGGCCCCAACCTATTCCAGGGGAGGCTCAAGCAAGTCTGAAAAAGTACTATATTTAAATTTTGAGTTTTATATATTTTGTGTGAAGAGATGAAGCAAACTGAAAGAGGATATTAGTAGGTAAATCTTATTCATGGGTGACAGGAGCGAATGAGCCAAGGCTCATTTCAGGTGTACTCTGGGAAGGTTAGGGAGTCAATACATTTCAAAGGTAACTACAAAACAATCAAGAAATACACAATGAACAATAGTGCAAACAAATATGAACAACAAACTAATAATGAGAGTGGTAATTGATCTGTTTGTAGCCTGATGGCAGAACAGCCCAAATACGAGGGTTGGACATAGAAGTGCTAACAGCAATTGCAGGAAGAGACAAAGTAATCCCTGAGAAGTTGCTTAGGAGCAGGAAGGACAGGGAGAGGCAATGTATGTAGGAAGGTTATTTCATATAGAAAGGAAACAGAAAAGTAGTCTGACCTAAGAAGGTACTGCAACAAGGGATAACAATGGTTCAAGAATGAAAATAGTGGAGCAAGTACGCTGGCCTGTGGGGGGAGGTGTTACAGTAAGCTGCATAACATTTATTTATTTGTTATTCAGATAATGCCTTTGAGCAGAGGAGCTTTTTTCCAAAGGTTCCACGTCAGTATAAGACAAAGAACTGAATATGAGCCAAGTACTCAAAGGGGTTTCAATTTATTCATGGTGTACTGTGCAAAGTACAGTATGTTATTTTTCTTTGGGGAGGCCCAAGATTATTTCAGTTTTTGGGGGAGGCTCAAAATCTTTTTCATGGATTTGGGGAGGCTCACTGTGGCAAAGTCTGAGAACTATTGCTCTACAGCATTATCTGCTTTTAACACAGAGCTGGAATTCCATCATTTCACTCTGTGAGGATGAATCTTCTGCTTAGTTTCTTAGCCATCTGTAGTTGTCTGTGGGTGATGACTTCTTCAGTTTTCTTTGTTCTGTTTGTGGTAGCTTTGAACATTAATATGTTTTTATTCTTCTGCTGCATCGGGTTCTTTTTTAGTGCTATATGCCTTTTTTTCCCCTAGTTGGGGATATTTTGATTTTTTTTTTCTTTGTTGCTTCCTACAGCTTCTACAATTGTCAGTACATTTTTTTTTATATTTTTTAAGGAAACCACTTATTACTTTAGTTTTATTTGTGGTGTAGATATTAAAATGAATATCAGGAGTGGAATTGGGATGCTGTGTATCCACAGCTCCTACCATCACCATCTTTCACATGAGCAGTCTCTGTCTCCTCCCAGAGACCTGTTGCTCTTCTATGATATAATGAATGACAACTACCTAATAAATGAGTTGAATATTGAATTTAAGTTTACTAACTCAACAACCAGAGGTCACTCATTGCAAGTTAGAGGCAAAGGATTCAGATCAGACAAAAGAAAGTTTGTTTTACCCACAGAGAAGGTGAACCTTTGGAACAGCCTACCAGAAGAGATTGTTGTAAAAAATCAAAGGACATCTTTAAGGAGAGGTTAGACAGATACATAGCAAATGGAGGTAAACCAAACTATTATACTGGACTACAAGGAGCTATCTATGTGCAACTGACTTATCTGCTCTGTATACATTAGTGACATTGCGTCTAACCCTAGACCTATCTCTCCCATAATGAGTTTGGTACACCAAGTGTGTAGCTAATAGTCTAATACAATCAGATATAAAAATGCTGGTTCTGAAACTTTTTACAACGCAAGTTACTTACATAGTACATGAAAAGTCATGACAATAGCAGAAGACAAATACTGATACATCAGGTAAGGGAATGAAAGTCACAGGCATAGAGTGTTGCTTCTAGTTACACATAGGCTCAAGAGTGAGTTGAAAGGAAGATGGGTACTAGTATTCCATACAAATCAGTAAACACTAGAGGTAGATAAAAAGAGTGTTTTTTTACTGAGAGTCATACATGGGTTGCTAGGAGCTGAAGAAGATTATGCCCATATACTGTATAGTGCCATAGAAAACTAGTATTGAGGCATTTTGACTTTAATAATTAATTTATCTAGGCCAGTTATTAATTCAGATTTATTTTTATGAATGATAAAATCCAGAGGAAAGGAGTTCCATATGCTGACAATTCTATTTGTGAAATAATATTTTCTTTTTGGAGTGCTAAAATGTGTTTCAGAAATTTGAAGTGGGTATCCTCTAGTTTCTGTTATATTGGGTTTGAATTTCATATCTAGTTCCCACAAGAGATATGGGTTATGTATGATATTAGGTTATTGTACAAAAACATTTGCATGGCTCAGCTAGCTGCCACTGGAAAATGGGAGGGTCTGGGGTTTGTGCATGGTGGGCTGGTAGATTTTTCCATGTTGTCAAACATAATAAGGAGATGGCTCATCTGTGGAAATATGCAGATTTTTCAAATTCTACTTCCTTTGGAATTCCACAGAATGTTAGCAATCCTACCTAATTCTGGAAGAAATATTTAAACCTTCTAAAAGCAGAATTGCTTTCATTATCATAAACCATAGAATAGTATTCCATGGATTGTGCAAGCTGTGAATTCATGTAAAGCAAACTTTCACAGATAATGTAATTTGCAAAATAGTATTGTGTTGACCACATAAAAATGATTTTTGAAATTCCACAGATCCAAAAACAACATTCCCATAAAATATTTCAGAATCAGTTTCCATTCTGCACAAATTCAACCAGCAGAATTCTGCAATCAACACAGCACTACTCATCTACTGAAGTCTTTATAGAATGGTGGTACTTGAAGATAGCTGTCATGTTTGATCTTAGAGACTGGGGCTAGAGCCAGTTGTGAAAAGGGTGGTAAACTCGCTGCAGGTCAGAATGTAGTTCTAAACTGAGAAAGAGGTACAGCATTTCATAAAGATCACAATGATCAACTGTGTAAGTTTTATGCAGAATTTGAGCTTAGTAGCCAATTGTTTAGTTTGGCACATAGATACCCTGGAAAATAGTAGACTTATGGCTGACAAGCATAGCATTCCATGGCCTATGGCAAACTTTTGAATAGCTTAATTTATGTTTAATCAAGAACAAACTCAATGAGATGACAACATCTTGAGTAATTTCCACAATTGTGCTGGCAGAAGGACAGTATTTTTACACCCATAGTTCCTCAAATAATCTGTTATTATACAATGGCAAGAAAAAATCCTGGACTCTGATTGATCAGTCTTGGGCTGGACCCATGATATTATCCCAGTACAACATCACAGGTCTAGTCTCAGCCTCATTGTGAACCTGTAGATGATTGTTTGCTTGATTTGTTTCTGCTTGATTGTTTCATCTTCTCTTAAAAAACAAAAATATTTTTTCACACAAAAACATCTTTAAAATTATTTATGTATTCTGTATAACAATGAACCATTGTATAATAGCAATAATGCCCTCCAGGGTGTGTGTCATTTGGGATAATGTCACGCCTCAGTCGTTGGATGCACTCTGCCTGCGGCCTCATGCTCAACCACCTAAGGCGTGACGTTATCCCAGCATGACACCACCCTGTCAGCCATTATTGCTTAAATATTACTGGAAAATCCAAGATTTCACATTTTGTGACCAGTGCAGATAATATAGATTATGAGAGCGCCTTGCTGGGGTAACCTGAACTTTTATTTCTGGATGAGATGCTCCTGTTTTTACATCCTATCAAATAGATGTAATATGGATAATGGATAACATTTTCCAGATAATTATGGGTAATCTGCATAATTTATCAAGGTAATGACAAGAATACATTATCTGCTCTATGCAAAGACTCTTTTTGAGGTATTTCTCCCACCTAGACTTCATTTCTTTTCTGAGCCATCTCAAATTCAGTGAAACATAAAAACATACTTTAGACTTTGACAGCAGATAAGGACATCTTGACCCACTCATTCTGCCCATTTCTTTACCCACTGGATAAGCTGCAGATCCTAGTTAACCAACAGCCTACCTCTTCCAACCCCCTACCAGAATTGCCTTATGTCTGTCCCATGCATTCTTTAATTCCAACACTGTTTTTGACCCACAACCTCCTCTGGAAGGCCGTTCCATGCTCCACCACCCTCTCTGCGAAAACAATACTTCCACATGTTGTCCTTGAGCCGTTCTCCCTCTATCTTCAAATTGTGCCTCCTTGTTCTTGCACATCTCTTGTTCTGAAAGATGCTACCCTCCTGTACTTTGTTGATTCCCTTGAGGTACTTGAAAGTTTCTATTATGTCCCCCCCCCCTTCCTTGAGGGTATACATATTAACCTCCTTTAATCTCTTTTCATGTGGCTTCTGGTTCAGACTCTGCACCATTTTAGTTGCCCTCCTCCTGACTGGCTGCCTCCATCCTGTTTATGTCCTTGTGGAGATGGGTCTCCAGAACTGCATGCAGTACTCCAGATGGGGTCTCACCATCTGTCTGCACCAAGGGATAACAACTTCCTGTTTTCTACTGGAGATGCCTCTTCCTATACATCCCAGTATCCCCCCAGCCCTCCTTACTGCCTTCTCACATTGCTTGCTTACCTTTAGGTCATCTGATATTACTACCCCCAGGTCCCTTTCCATTTTTGTGGTTGTTAGTAATCCCCCATTGTGTACTCTTTCCCTGGGTTTTTGTTTCCCAGGTGCATTACTTTGCACTTCTTTGCATTGAATCTAAGCTGCCATCCTTTTGACCATTCCTCTAACCTTGCCAAGTCCCTTTCATCTTTTCCACACACCCCGTGTATCAACTCTGTTGCAGATCTTTGTGTCATCTTCAAAGAGGCATGCTTTTCCTTCCAGCCCTTCTACAATGTCACCTATAAAGACATTAAAAAGGACCAGACTCAGCAAAGAACCCTGCAGTACCCCACTAGTACCCCCCTTTCTTCAGGGTGGACTCCATTTATTATTACCATCTGTGTCCTGTGGTTCAGCCAATTTTTTAACAAGGCTACCACCCTGGGACCCACTCCCAGTCTGGCTAGTTTGTTTATTAAGCTGACTGTGTCAAATGCCTTGCTAATGCCATGCTAAGTCTAGGTAGGCCATGTCCAAAGCCCCTCCCTAGTATACAACTTTGGTCACCCAGTCAAAGAAATTTATTAGATTCATCTAACATGACCTTCACACTGGGAATCCATGCTGCTTTGGGTCCTGTGCCCCATTGGTCTCTAGGTACGCAACAATTCTTTCTTTCAGAAGTGATTCCATCATATTTCCTACCACTGAGGTCAAACTAACAGGTCTGTAGTTTCCTGCCTCTGTTTTGCTTACACTTTTGTGAAGGGGAATCACACCCACCCTTCTCCAGTCCTTAGGTACCACACCATCCTCCCATGATTTGTTAAAAAGGGTAGTCAGTGGTGTCACTAGTTCTCCCCTTAGTTCTTTTAGAATTCTTGGATGAATCCCATCAGGGCCTATTGCTTTGTCCACCTTCAGTTTTAGGTTTTCTGTCAGAACCCTTTCTTCTGTAAATGAACTGGTATCAACCCACCTATCCAGAGTGCTTCTATTGATTGGATTAGTAACTCCCCCTCCTCTTCTTTTGTGAATACTGAGCAGAAGTATTCATTCAGTATCCCTGCTTTTTCACTGTCACCCTCTGCCCACCCACGCTCCCTCCTCTTTATTAAGCCTCACTATCCCTCCCATGGTCCTTCTTCACTCCCTAATGTACCTATAAAAGGTTTTAGCCCCTTCTTAACTGAGTGGATTGTCTTTTCCTCAGTTTTGGCCTTTGCTATTCTGACTGCCTTCCACACTTCCTTCTGCTTTAACTGGTACAGTTCTCAGTCCTGCTCCTTCTGTGTTTCCTTATACTTACTGAATGCTGTCTTTTTCTCCCTAACCTTCCCTACCACCTCTTTTGAGAACCATAGTGTTTTTTTCCTTCATTTGGATTTATTTATTTGCTTCACGCAAAAACTTGTTGCCTCTGTGATGGCAGTTTTGATGTTTTCCAATTGTTTCTCCACCCCTCCTTCATGCCTGTTTGCTAGTGCTTTTCTGGGACACTCTCCCATTTTGACAAAGTCAGCCCTCCTAAAGTCCAGTACCCTCACTTTTGTATGGCTTGACTATACGGCTGTGTTTATCATGAACCACACTGTTTGGTGGTCATTTGTTCCCAGATGGATACCCACTTCTAAATTTACAATCCTCTCTCCATCCCCATTTGACATTACAAGGTCTAAGATTGCTCCCCCCTGAGTGGGTTCCAACACTAGCTATCTGAGGCATGCCCCCTTTAGGGCATCCAGAATGACCCTGCTCTTGGATGTGGTGGCAGCAAAGGTGCTCCAGTTAACATCTGGCATATTCAGGTCCCCCATCAACAATATCTCCAATTGTTCTGACATCCTAAGGATGCCTTCTATAATTTTCTTGTACATTTCCTCCCTCTGAGATGGGGGTTTCTATACAACACCAGTGCAGATTGTGGTGCCACTTTCTGTCTCCAGGGTGACCCACAGTGCCTCTCCTCCTCCCCATTTACCCTTTAGTTTCATTGCTTTGATCCCTTCCCTTACATGGAGAGCTACTCCTCCTCCTCCTCTTCTATCCTCCCTGTCCCTCCTGTAGACTATGTAACCTAGTATGTTGACATCCCAGTGATGGTTCTCTGTGTACCATGTTTCTGTGACTGCCACAATATCCAGACATCCCTCTTCCATCAAGGCCACTAGTTCAGGCAGTTTGTTACCCAGACTACAGGCATTTGTACTCATTGCCCTCCATTTTATGATGGTCTTACCCCTTTTAGCCACATCTCTGTTCTCACTGCCTTTACATATTTCTCCACTTACCCCAGTCCTTCTCCCTATCAGCTCCTCAATCTTGGTGTTTACCTTTTCAGTGCCTCCCCCTTGGCTAGTTTAAATGCTTGCCAATGAAGCATTTAAACCTATCACCTAGGATCCTGGTTCTCTCTTGGATAGATGCAGACCATCGCTCCAGTGTAGGCCTGTATCCCTCCAGGTGGACCCCCCCAGTGAAGCCAAAACCCTGAGCTCTGCACCAGTTTTTCAACCATTGATTGAATCCCATGCTGTGGAGTACCCTAGCCTTTCCCATGCCATAGACAGGCAGCACCTCCAAGAAGGTTACCGTTCATGCTACTTGTCTAAGACCCCTCCCCAAATCCACAAACTCCTCCTGCACTGCCCTGATCCCATTCTTAGCCAGGTAATTTGTCTCTAGGTGGACAATGATGTCTGGCTCCCTCTCCCGCACAGCTGCTTCTGTGATACTGAGGATTCACTCCCTGTCCCTCAAGCCATGGCAGTGGGCAAGCATCTTACCTCCCTCTTCCCACCCTCCCCCATCTTGCCCCCTAACAATTGAGTCCCCTACCAGGAGTTGTTTCCTTGCACTGTGGGGTCCCATGCCACCTTCCTGTGGGTCTCCTTTGTGAAGGTTCCAAGCATCCTCCGTGGTCTCCACTGTGGGTGCTTCCATAGGCAACCATGCTCTGCCATAATGGCATACAAATTATGGAGAGATACAACTGGAGGGATGTGCCTCAGTTCCTCTACCCTCATCCTCTCTGAGCCTACCATGGTTCAACTGCTCCTATTCAATGGCAAATTCTGAGCAGTGGCATCAGTCCTTTTTGTCCCTGGGTGGGAGAGGAGGTCCCCCAAATCCTGGTCAACTCAGCTTGGAGATGAGCAGCCTCCTCCATCAGCTCAGAGAGGTGCCTGTAGATGGGACAACACCACATCCTCCAGAACATCTCCTGGAAGACTTCTGCTCCACAGCCACTGTATTGCACCACTCCCATCATGTCTTATTTGTGGCCCCTCGACTGTTGTTTTGTATGCTTACTCTTTCCTCTCTCCATTTACTTTTTTTGTGTGTGTTTTGTTTGTTTTTTCTCCCTTACTTTCCTACTGCCTTCATGCAGTTACATCTCCTGCCATTCCTGTTCTGGAACAGGAAGTTCCTGTATTCCTCAGTAGTCTTCTTCTTACTTGCTCAGAGACAGACCTCTAGCAGCAAGAGGGTGAGGGAGAGTTATTCTTTTATTTTATTTATTTATTTATTATGACTTTGGTAACCGGGTAGGTGCACTGATCCCAGGACCATTTTCAGGCATGACCCAGGCCACATGCAGTGGTGCAGAGTAAAAAGCAAAACAACAACATATATCAGATGAGTAGTAATAGTTGGCAGTATAGCCTAGAGGTTAGAGTAATGAGCTGTGAACGAGCTTGGTATATCCAGAAGATCAGACCTGGGTTTGCTTCTCACAACCTTCACTTGCATACTGTGTGACTCTGAGCAAGTCACTTAACTGCCCAGTGCTTCCAGGTCACCCCTGAAAATAGGTACTTGTGCCTAGTGTGCCTTACCCAGTACCAAACACTAAAATAAATAAAATAAAATAATTACACAATATAAAAAGGTGAAAAGGCTACAATAGTACATTTGAAATACAACAGATTGGCAGTCATAAAAGACATAATAACAGGAAAGATACAAATAAGTCACCATGTAAACAGGAAGCAATTAATATGAGATTTGACAATGCTAAAAAGCAGTGCAGGGTGGAAAGGAAGCAGTCAATAAACCAACAGGTTTATGTGTAGATACTCCAGAGGGTAGGAAGTGGCAAATTGGAAGATGTGGGAAGGGGAGGGTAGGGGAAGAGGGAGGGAAGGAAGAGAGAAAGGAGGATTGGAGCAAGGGGGAGATGAAGAGACAACAGCTAGGTAGGAGAGGGTGGATGGAAAGTGAGTCACTAGTCAGGAAAGCAGTGGCAAGTGGACACCAAAAGGAGCCAGTCTTTGAGGTGAGTCTTGAACAGACAGTGGGTGTTGATGGTGCACAGTTCACCAGGTAGTTTATTCCATAGAGTGGGGACTGCCACAAACAGGGATCTAGTGCCCATTTTTGTGGAAACTCTGGGAATGTTCAGAGGAGGGATGCTGGTTGAGCATAGTCTGCAGTGTGAGGTTCAGACAGTAAGGAAGGGTGCAAGAGGAGATTCCTGGCCAATTTGGATGGCAGAGTCAATCATGTAGTACAGGGTGAGATCAAAGCAGCCTTGTAGATGGAGCCACCCTAGTGAATTGTAGAGGACATAGTGGTGTGTAGAGAAGGGGGTCAACAAGGTGAACTTTCAGGCATTGTTGTAGGCTGTGAAGAGTTTGGCCTTGATGGTTGTGGAGGTCTTGGAGAAGATTGGAGAGCAGTAGTCCGTGACAGGATGTAGATTTCCCTAAATGATGGACAGACAGGCCTCTGGGGTGAGGTATTGCTGGAATCTGTAGGCAGTACCTAGTTTTTGGTGGAATCTTAGAGCTAGGGAGCTCATGTGCTTGGTGAAAGAGACGGATGGATCTAGCATGACTCCTAGATATTTCAAGTGCTTGACATCATCCAGGGCTTGGCCAGCAGGGGATGTAATGCTTAGAGGGAAGATTGACTTACATTTAGCAAAGAAGGGCTGAAAACCAGTTATGGGCTGTGGTGTAGTTTAGCAAGAGGACTACAGTGATGAGGGATAGAGACTTTCCACTACTGAAGAGTACAAAGTCATCAGCATAGAGGAGTGAGTGACAGCTGAGATTGTCCGATGGAAGGGAGTTTATGAATAAGGAGAACAGGAGGGGTCCCAGGATGGAGCCTGGGGGATGCCTGTGGACACTGGCAGGGTAGGGGAGCAGGCAGAGCCAATGCATATGAATTGGGAGTGCTCTGTGAGGTAGTTTTTGAACCAGGTGGTGACCTCTAGGGAGAAGCCAAGGCAATGAAGTTTAGAGAGGAGGAGGGCATGACTGACCATATCAAAGGCTTTGGAGAGGTCGATGAAGACTGCAACAGTGGTGATTTCATGGTCCATATTTGTAAGGATGTGATTTGTGTGAGTGTGAGGGCAGTTGTTGTGGAATGTTTTCTGTGAAAGCCATGCTGTTGGCTACATAGGAGGTTATGTTTGCTTATGTAGTCAGCAAATTGATGGTGGACAACATTGTCAAGTAGCTTGCTTAGGTGTGGAAGGATGGATGTTGGACAGTAGCTGCCCATGGATTGGGGGTCTCCAGCTTTAAAAATAGGGATGATCTTTGAGATTTTCCAGGGGTCGGGCATGTAGGAGGTGGTCAGGGTGAGGTTGAAGATGAACATGCGAGGGGTGATGATGTCTGGGGAGATAAGCTTGAGGAAGACAGGGGATAGTCCTTCAGCTCTGGGGGAGCAGTGGTTAGGTACTCTCTTGAGTGGTTTGGCTGTGTCCACATATGAAAGTACTTTGGAGAAGAAAGGGGGAGTCTGAGGCTGGGTTTTGGGCCCAGCGGGTGACGTCTGAGGGGTGTGTAGGGGGACAGAGCTGGATTGCAGGCCATTCAGAGTTTACTCAGGTGCTTGGTAAGGTCAAAGAATTTGTTATTAAAGGCATTGTCCACTTTTTGGGGGTCCCTGGTGAGGCCATTTGTGGTGTTTACATGCAGAACTGGCTTTCTGGAGGGAGGGTTCAGTAGTTAGCCAATGGGTACTCAAAATTTTCTAGCGTCCCTGAGGTTAGTTTGTTGTGGATTGTGAAAATGAGACTGTTTTAGAGCTTTTACCAGGTGTTTGCATAGATTCCTTCAGCACCTGTAGTCATCCCAGAGGGTCATGGATGGGGATGCTCTATAGGAAGACCAGGCATGATCCCTGTCTTTCATTGAGGTAAGAAGGTTTTTTATGATCCAGCATGAGTAGCCATCCCTCACTCTTCTAGTGGTGACTGGAAGGTTCCTGTCCTGTAAGGCCAGGAGTGTCTGAGTGAACAGGGTTACTACCTAGGTCACATTTGGCTCAGAGAAGAGAGCAGACCAGTCCAGCGCCCAAGCCTTGGTGAGGAGGTTTGGGGTGTTGGGGTTCTTGAAATTACAGAAAGACAGGTATTTGGGAGGGGGCCATTTAAGCTTCATCAACCAGAGAAGATACGTAGGTGAGTGATCGCTGATGGAATCAGCCATGGTACCAGCATGCAGGGAACAATCCTTCCGGTTTGTAAGGATCCAATCCAGGAGTGTCTGAGTGGCTGTGCAAGGGTTCAGCCTGGTGGGAAGTGTTACACATTGGACCAGGCTGTGTTGTTTTAGGAGGAAGGCATAGTCAGGTTGATGGGTAATCAGCCAGTTTAGATTAAGTTCCCCAAGAAGAATTGAGTCTCTATGTGGGGATATGGAGCCCAGGCTGGAGAGGACGCTGTTGAGGCCCTCGGTTCCAGCAGTGGAAAGATTGTAGCAGCACCCAACGTAGAGTTTTTTGCTAGTTCCCAGTGTGAGTTCAGAGAGAAGCCATTTACTAGGTAAGGTTAGATCAGAGCAGAGAACAGTGTTGGCTAAGAGGGGATTCTTGACAAACAGTGTGACTCCACTGCCCTTTTCTCTGCCTGGTCTATCAAGACAGAGAGAGGAGTAACCAGGTAGTTGGTAGTTGGTGTCATTATGATGGCATTTTAGCCATTTCTTGGAGAGTCCCAGGACTTGAGGCTTGTAAAGCTCAACCCATGCCTCCATGTCATGGAATTTGGAGGGGAAGCTGCATGTATTTAGATGAGCAATTTTCAACCCAGTGGCATTTACCCAAATGCTGTCACAGGGGGCAATGTGGGAATTTGGTGGACCAGGATTGCATTCAACATCTCCAGCTAGGAGAAGGAGGGATACAAGGGGGATGTAGGTGCAGGAGGGGACAGCAAGGGAGCAAGATATGGAGGCCAGGAAGTGGCCCAGTAACTGACATTCAGGGTTTAAGAGGAATGAAAGGGTGATATGACCTAGCAGGGAGAGTTCCCAAGAGGAGTGTAGAGTAGGGTGCACCAGGGGAGAATGGGTAACCAAGAGGTAGATGAGGTACACTTGGTTTTGGGCCAGTACTGTGGCACAGGCATCTGTCAGCACCAGGGCAGATGCCGGGGAGACCTCAAGCAATGTGAACTGGGGCAGATTCATGGTGGCAGTAGACACAAGGAATAAAAAGGGGGGTGTGTGTTGGGTCAAGTGGAAATTAGAGGCTCTCTGTGTGTGAGCAGGATATTTGGGGAGCTCACTGACCAGAGGCAGAAATAAAATGAGAACAGTAGTTGAAGGGGAGGGGAGGGAGAGCGAGAATGAGGAAGAGGATAGAAAGTGCCGAGGCTTGGTGTAGGGGCAGGTTACTTTAAGTACAGCAGCACTTAGCCTGGGAACCAGTAGGGGCAGGACAAGGAAAGGGAGGGAGTGGCTTCTGAGGATTTATAGAGTTGAGGGGAGGGGGCAGGAGGGAAGGCTGAAAATTCAGCAGTAGAAGAGCCACGCAGCCCTGGAAGCTGGGGCCGTGTCCAGGGCATACCTGTAGGTTGCTTTCTGAGTTTGGGTGGCAGCAGGCTCCTATGCGTCAAGGATGCACTGAAGATGTCCTGAGCAGGAGGTGACTGCAGATGACAGTGCAAGCCAGAGAGCTTAGAGGACACCTGAGAAGAGAGGGACAGACAGGGATTAGATAGCAGTTGGGAGCATTGGGAGGGATACATAAATTACAAAAGAGCTGTAATCACTATGTGGGGCTAAGTCAGGGGTGGGTCAAAGACCACTAGCAAGGCACCAGCTGGGTTTGCAAAGGCAGGAAGGAGACAAAGGAGTCACAGTCGGGGTTGGCAAGGGAAAGAATTAAGAGGAGGGCTTAACTTAATACCAAAAAACAGCAGGGTGCAGTTAGATTAACAATGAATGATAACTGTGCCTAAGATAACTTCAGCTGTACACACGCTAGACATTGTTGTAAACACACTAAACATTAGACCCTAAGATATTCTGATTAAATGTACTGCTGTATTTGAGCTGTATAGGATAGCTCTTTGAAAACTGTGGTAGCACAACTGAAAATTGGCACTTTGCAGAAGACAGAATCCCCTGTAAGGTAGATTTTCAGATGCAGAGCAGAGAAAATACAAATGTTGCCAAGGTCACAGTTAATAAGATTAGGCAGACTGGAGAATGTCCAGCTTGGAGCTGAGTCGAGTTTGGGGAAATGAAAGGAAAATGCCAGGCTGGGTGGACTAGCTAATCAGGAAGCTCCTGTTTTAGAGCAACCACTCAGGGATGGTTTCCAGAGAAGGTGCCAGTTTTAGAAAATTCAGTAGTAGAAATGCCACACAGCCTAGGAAGCCAGGACCATGTCCAGGCCACACCTGTAGGTTGCTTTCTGGGGTCGAGTGGCTGCAGAATTCTCCGTGCCGAGGAGGCGGTGAAGATGTCCCAAGCAGGAGGTAACCGTAGATGGTGGTGCAAGACCAGAGGGCTTAGAGGACATCTGAAGGTTGCTTTCTGGGGTTGGGTGGTGGCAGGCTCCTATGTGCCAAGGAGGTGCTGAAGATGTCCTGAGCAGGAGGTGACTACAGATGGCGGAACAAGCTCAGACAGCTTAGAGGATGCCTATAGGTTGCTTTCTGGGGTTGGGTGGTGGCAGGCCCCTATGCACCAAGGAGGCACTGAAGCTGTCCAAAGCAGGAGGTGACCGAGGATGGTGATGCAAGCCCAGAGGGCTTATAGGATAATGAGTCTTTTGGTCCCACATTATCTCCATGAGTAACATCAACTCTGCTCTGAGCTTTTTGCAAGCCTGTAATATGCAAGGTCCAAGTTGTGCTTGGACCTCTTACCAGAGGGAGAGTCAGGCTTACTGCCACACCGTGGTGCACAGCAACCTCCTCTCCCTGTATAAGACTAAACAACTATAAATGAGTTGCCTATAATGCTAAGACTGGTTTATTCATGTATCAGTTAATTAACTCTTCTAAGACTTTCAGGTTTTTCTGGGGACACAGTGAAGTATTCTGGGTAGCCCCTCAAGGAAAGTTAACAGTTACATACTTGTTGGGGGAAGTCCCCTGCAACAGTCCCACTGCACTTGCTACGGCCTTCAACTCTCAGTTCTCCAACCTTTCTGCCTGTACTACTGCTACCCCCACCTCTCCTGAGCCATCCACTTTCTCTCCCTCTTTTAACTACCCTCACTTTCTCTTCAAGGCTGTGACCCAAGGGGAAGTTTTTTAGTTGGTATGGTCTCTACCTCTGTGGAGTAGAACAAGCCCAGATGTGATCAAATCCAGATATCTGCATCTTGGTGCACTTATCTTAGCCTCAACTATATCCCATATTTTCAATTTATCCCTCACCTCTGGCATGGTCCTGAAACCTGGAAAATTGTGAGTATTTTCCATGTTCACAAAAAAGGGAGATTGTAACTACCTAATAACTATCAAATTATTCCTTTACTACCAATCCTATGTAATCATGTAGAAAATGTGAGGTCATCAGAACTGACTGTATGCCTTCAGAATTTCAGCTGTGTTGCCCCAAAACAGCACAACGTTTTTAAGGAACACAGCAACACCACTACCCTAATTCAGCTGAAAAATCATGCTAAATCTTCTATGGATAGAGTCTCATTCACTGGTGCTGAATTTATTGACCTCTCAAAAGGCTTAATTTGATACACCCTACTTTTCTTCACTCCAAACTTTTTTCACATCAGTCTATCCATTCATGCAGACTCCTGGTTCATGATCTACCTGAGAGACAGACAAAAATGTGTAAGCTTCAATGATGCAGCTTCCTCTTCTACACCTATCAAACTTGATGTCCCCCAGGAATCTATACTTGGACATCTATTCATCTCCATCTTCATTGACTCTTTCTCTGTTTCATCTTAGTGCTAGACTATCATGTATGCTGATGATGTTGTGCTTTACTTCTGCTTTCCCTCCACTACTCACATCTACTCCCAGCTAAACCAAGATTGATTTACTGAAAAACAGTCTTTTTCTTAGTGTTTCTAAAATATGGGCCATGCTTTTTGGATGCCAGGCCAAACTGAAATCCTGCATTGACCCCTTGTTCATCAGAGGCCTGGACGGCTCCCTCCTCTCCCTTGTGGAATAATTCAAACATTTAGGTATAACCCCAGACCCAGTTGTGGATTTCATCATCCTTAACTCCTTGGCTAATAAAATCATCAATTCCAGATTCAGTCTTACTTACTGATACATCACACTCTCATTGCTACTCAACAAAAAATAAATTGAATAAATAAATGGGCTTCTTTAGCCATCAATTAAGGTGTCCCCCTTCCCTGACTCCAATACAGTCAACTGATTTTCTCAAAAGCCTCCAAATCTGTAATGTGAAAGTGGGAAGTGGCCTACAACTACAGTCCATTTGTTGCTTTGATCTATCTTCCCATTGATTAACCCATCCATTGCACTTACTTTTCAACTCTGGGTTGGCTCTCCCTTCTGCTCCCTGTTCCTATTCTCTTGGCTGTTGCCTGCACAAACTTCTAAGATTGTCATCCCTGGCATCCCCCATTTCACTCTTCTGTACTTTCTGTCAACTCTGCTCTCTCAGATTGTCTTGTTCATCTTTCTTCTTTGTACCTAAATGCTTCTCAACAATGGTAAAACTGGCATTCTCTACCTTTTCCCCAAGATTCTGGAACACTCTTCCTCCAAATACACAACTCACCTGCCCATGGGTCTATCATGGAAGCATTGGTGAAACATCTAATGGGTTCTGCTGCTTCAGTTGCAGAAGATTACATTTATTCATACGCTTAGTCAGACAGGTTATAGTTTATCAAGACTCCTTAATCTACTGCTAGTTAGAGTTGTATTTGGGCACAAACAGCATGTGGTCAGGCTTTGCACATTTGTTTCCCTATCCATGAGTTCTTCTGCCCTCTGCTTGGGTGGGATCATTACTGTTCATCACTGTATCTTACTTTATACTGTATTCACTCTTTGCAGTAAGTTTCAGTACTGTTTGTGCCTTTCTTTCATTTTTCCCACAATTTGTATTGTAAACCTATTCATACTGTTTGCTTGGTCCTCCAGGTTACTCTTGTCATATGACATGTTACTCATCTTGTTAAATGCATTTTATACTCCCCCAGGACATGTTTGTAAATAGACATTTATTTGCCTATTAGAAAATGGGCAAAGAAAATTCTCTCTTCTGATTGGCTGAGACACTTATTTAGGTGGGCATCTATCAGACAATAGATGCCCACCAAATAAAAAGTTCCAGCCCAAACCTGCCTCATACCCAGCTAAGTATTCTTGTGCCCAGCCTGCTTCATCATTAGTTGAAGCACTGGGCACACAATTTCAAACTACCGCCATTTTTTTCATTCCTTAGCAAGAGGGTGAGAGCCCACCCCCCCCACACACACACTCCTAAACCATGACACCACCCAGTAACTGCCCAGATCCATGTGCCCATTTTCCCTTTTTTCTGAAAAGTATTTTCAACTATCACTGCACAGCCACAGTTTTTAAACAGAATGCAGGTTTTCTACTTGATTACCGAGCGAGTGTTCGAGATACCCCCGAAAGACAAACTTACATGATGATGGAAACAGGTACTGGCTGCAAGACAAAAACTCCCACTTAACATTTCCTCATCTTTTTTTTTGTAAGAAAATTAGCTTTACATTCAAAACAATAGCGATAGCACATCGCGCACTCACCACTAGAGATAGGCACGCTCCATCCCTCATCACCGAGTTCAATTCACATTTCTCCACCACAGCATCCTCTCTACTTGCCTCCCATCCCCATCCCCCACCCTTTATCCCCCCGGCTGTATCCTCTCTGGCCGTCTTCTCGTTACGCCCAGTCACACCCGACCAGGTACTAAAAATGCTGCAGTCACTCAACCCTTCCAAAGGTAAATGCCCATCAGGCCTTGACTCCAAAATGCTCCTGCTCTCCGCACCTGCCATAGCCTACCCTCTTACCGCCCTCTATAACCTGTCTTTTAGACTCGGGTCCATCCCTACTTCTTGGAAACAAGCCACGGTCATTCCCCTTGCCAAAGGAGGCGACCTTTCCTCCCCATCATACTACTGTCCCATATCACTGCTCCCCATTCTGGCCAAAATTCAAGAGCGCCTTGTACTATCCCAGCTCCACCTCTATCTTGATGCCAGATCCTCTTCACCCCTTTCCAGGCCGGGTTCAGGAAAAATCACTCCACCACCACCTCGCTTCTTCGCCTCACCAACATCATCCTTACAGGTATGGATAAAGGGGAAATTACTGCAGCTATCTTTATCGACCTGGCCAAAGCCTTCGACACGGTCTCGCATCCCCTGCTGCTGGCTAAACTTGTTCAAGCTGGACTGTCTGCATCCGCAGTTCATTGGTTCCATTCCTACCTGGCAGGTAGGACCCAATCAGTCCGGGTTGGCTTGGTTATTTCCTCTTCTCTCCCAATCACCAGTGAAGTCCCCCAAGGATCTGTTCTTGGCCCTCTGCTGTTCTCAATCTTTCTCAATGACTTGCCTGATGCATGCCCACATACCGCCATCCATATGTACGCTGACGACACGGTGTTGTTCACCTCTGGCCCTTCCCCGGAGGCGGTTTCATCCCGTCTGCAGAAGGACTTCAACTCCGTCCAACTTTGGTTCCACGCAAATCAGTTATTTTTAAACTCGAATAAAACAGTCTCCCTCACCTTCGGCACTCGGGCCAAACTAACCCGCCTTCCTGCCCCCCCATGATTTACACTCTAGATGGCTCCCACTGAAGGCCTGCACTTCCTATAGATATCTCGGTATCTGGTTAGATCAGTACCTTGACTTTTCTGCGCACATAGATGCTCTTCACAAAAAACTGCATCCCATGCTGGGTGCCCTTTACCGCAGCAAAAATTGCATCCCTCTACCAACACGACTAGCAATAGTCAAAAAAATGGTCCTCCCAATTATGGATTACGGTGATGTAGTCTACGGTGCAGTCCCACAAACTTCCTTATCCAGGCTTGACCCTCTCTTCATCTCCTTCTGCAGGTTCGCTTTGAACCGGCCTCCTAACACTCATCACTGTGTCCTCTACCAGTCCATGGATCTCCCCTCTCTCCACAACCGGTGACTACTACACTGTGCTAGAACTGCAGCCAAGTTCTGGACACAGTCTCTCCCCTCTTACCTGATGTCCTCCCTAACAGCCCTCCCTCCACCAGCTTACGCTCTCAGAAACGTCGACCCTCGGCTCCTTCTAATCCCGCACAGATCCACCCGGTCTGGCCAAGCCGCTTTCAGCTGCAGGTTGCCCAAATTATGGAACTCCCTTACCTCAGACATTAGACATGCCACCTGCTTCCTGCACCGGAATGCCCTTCTTAATACCCACTTCACTACATCCTGCTCCTGTTTTCCTGCTCCTCCCCCTAGTTCCCCTCACTACCTAACTTCCAGCTTTTAATCTTCAGTCTGGGTATACCTTTTGTACTGGGTAATATTTTTTACTGTTCCATTGTTGCAGAATTTATGCCTGTATATTGTAAGTATGAATGCTCTCACCAACTGTCTTGTACCACATTTATATTTATGTTGCTTTTGTACACCTTCTCATTTGTAACCCCCCCCCCCCAGGGCACATCTGGAATCGAGCGGTACTCTGCTCAGTATGCTTTCCTGGTAAAACTCTTAAATAAATAAATAAATCAACAGAAATGAACAGCTACTTCAAACATCTCTCAGCCGATCAGGCTTTCTGTGTAAAAGAATCATACCTGCTGTTCCAGTTGTCCTCCATTAATTTCTGACTCCTTTCTCCTTGCACCCCACCTCTGTTCTCACACTTCCCCTGCCTCCATTTCTACAACACTCCATCCTCTCCATACCCACAGTTCATTCCTTTGCACTGCAGAATCAGCTACAAAGGAAGCAACACTGAAGAATTGGCAAGCAAGAAACGTATGAAAGTAAACTCTGTAGGTGCTGTAGATACCAGAGCACTCTGCAGGCTCAAGTTTTTTTTTACTCCCTGCTCGACCACCCACCACTACCACTCTTCAGTCGATTTCCAGATGCATACACTTTTTAAATTGTAGGCTTACATTTGTTTTTTCTCCCTGCTCAGTTGCCTGCTATCAACACTCCTCAGCCAGTTTTCACAATGTATTAATAAAGCAAAAAAAATCACTGAATGCAAAAATAAATAAAAATGAATAAAAAAAATGAAAGTAAAGTGTTTGGCTGTGTGTGTGGGGGGTTTAGGTAATTAGAAAAACACAGCATTATAATGCAGGTAGAGGAACTATATTATTACAAAATACAACAAACAGCTAAGAGTTGTAACATTTAAACATAATTCTTTTTTCAAATATATTTATAATACAGTGGCCCACTTTCTAAGCACAATAATACCCTCCAGGGTGGGCAGTATGCACAATACCGGGCCTTCCAGGGGCTATAAGGCCCTCCACTTGTGGTGTTAGGCCTCATTACGCCCCATGGCAGTCCGGTATAGCCCAATACTGCCCACCCTGTTGGGTATTATTGCTTACATGTACCCTATTTGGTAAACAAATAAATAAATGAAGCAGTTGCAGTTTTCTGGAGTATCAAAGCATCTGAAATAATCAAGTATGTAAAAGTAGTAGATACTGTACATGGTGCTCAAATCAGGCAATACATATGTACATCACAGACAACATCATATGAATTAATGAAACTGAACAATTACAAGCTTCTCTAAAGTACTAAAAGAAAGATACAGCAGCTACAATGATGTGTTGCACATCTAGGCAGTTAAGAATGCATTACTGCTGCATTCCTATCTTCATATTGCATCACGTATTAGTCAGAGTAGGGAACGTGTCTTTACACTTGACAGGTTCATAGACCTCCACAGTGAGGTTGTAGATGTCATTTTTTTAAATCTCTTGCTTAATGGAAATCCATTTTATATATTGCCAAGAACTGCAAGATTAGTACTTAAAGTAAATCAATGAGTCTTTGGGAAGATTGTGAAATTCAATAATAATTTTATGGAATTGATATCCATGAATATTCCCCAGCTGTACACCTGAACTGCTATGTAGGAGTAAGGTAAAGGCTGAAGACAGTACTAATAAGGTTGAATTCATGGGGGACTCCATTATAAAAGTGGCAGGGGGTGTTGGATGGGCATTGCAGGACCTTTATTCTAATGCAGGTAAGATGATTTCCTTAACTGCAGTACAGGTCACATGTGTGTAGTCCATAGCTAAGCACTACATCTAGAGAAAGCAATTGCCTGGCAAGTGCATTGTGTTAGAGAGGTAATGTTTGGAGGACATGAGGAGGTCATTTACTGAATTACAGGTGTTCTCAGGGAAAAGAGGGATCTTATTCATGTCTCCCATGGTTCCAGGCCTATTAATAATAACAGTGGTGTCAATTAAACAAGTTACAAAGCAGGTGGTTAGTAAGGATGTCTATATTAAAGTAAAACTGTTTGGGGCCTTCAGATATCTCTGTAGTGATTTGTTTGCTTTTAATTGTTCCTTTATTTACCTTTTAATAATTTTATTTATATATTACCACCTGTTAGTAAAAAAATAATCCAGTGGAATCAATGCATTGTGAACCTGGAACCTCTTTACTGGAAAGGCTAGTAGTGCATTCCAGTTGGAAACTGCAAATATGTTTTTAGATTTTCTAGAGAAATAACACTTTCTACTACCAAAATATGGTATATATCATAAAAAGATGTGAGTTTTTAGGGTCTGAGATCTTTTATTATAATTTAGCAGGTAACATTTTCTTTATAGTCAGATATTACTTGGGAAGAAGTAAAGAGAAGATAATTATTACTTAAAAAAATTATAAAATCATACAGATGGATGATTGGACCACTATAGTGCAAGCATATCAATGGCAAAGTTGGCTGCTGAATGAAATATCTATTTCTTTTGAAAAAGATTAAAACACATAGTTATGTTTTCACTGAAATACAATTGGCTCCTAAGTACAGTAGCTGGCAGTTCTTTTTTTACTAGAAGTGTGAAAAGCAAAGGTAAAAACCCACTTGTTTCACTGCACTAACAAACATTGTATTATAAAAGTAGAAAGTAGTTACTAACACATTAGTATACAATAAATAAAATAGTCAGTTGCCTGTTTATCAGAAAAAAACATATGGGGCCTGATTTTAAAAGGAGTCCCTGGAGCGATGTAAGTTGCGCCACTCCATGGGCTACAGCAATACCAGGTGTGCCAGGAGCCCTGCACCATATTCAGAGAAAAAGCAGGGTTCCTGCACCAAAATCTTTGGGATTGCTGCAAGTGCTGGACAGTGCCCGATCTGCGGCGTAGCTGTGACAAGGATTTGGCACCCCTTCTGCTGGCACAACACTGCATGGGCAGCACTGGTGGTGATGGTGAGGGAATACATATGTGCCCAGTGGGGGTGAGGGGGGCAGGTGTGAACATAGGGTGGGTTGGTGTGCCATGCCAGCAGGGTGGTCAGATATTGGTTTGGCACCAAAGCAATCCCATACATCCCAGTTGCCACACCAACCCTCCCTATGTCCCTGCTGTGCCCCTCCAGCCCATGGACCCTACTTGTAGCCCACCCAAAACAGTGTCCCAGTCAGTCGCAAATGGCTTAGACCACCTCCTGGTAGGTTTAAGTGGAGCCCCTTGAGACGGCCATGGTGGGACTTTTGGAATCGGAAGTGTGAGCCCTGCCATGGCCCAAGCCCCCTTGCGACCTGGCATTCCCAGATGTAGGTCATAAGGGTGGTTCAGTGGCTTCCCGGTCCGGTGAAACCTATGTTCCAGAACAGGGAATGCAAAGTGCGACTTGCATCTTTGCTACTTGGTGCAAGCACCTTGCATCTCACAGAACTGCTTCTGGAACTAGGTCCATGGCTTTTAACATTTGATAAGATTCAGTTGATAGAGGGAAAGTCTTCATTTTCTGGCATGTTAGAGTGCATTTTGTGGTATGGCATCCCTGCATGCTCAGGATGTGATGCCACTGTGTCAAGAGAAAGGGATACAGGACTTGTCAAGGGACATGCAGTCTATGGATTTAAATTAACAGATAGGGTTGGGAAGGCTAGTTCTTGGTATCACCAGTTGCAGGAGTTAGATGCATGGGTCCACCAAGAAACTGACAAGGAAGCAGAGAGGGGTAAAAATTCCAGCTTGGAATCAGGTTCTATTAGAATCACACCCCGTAAAATTGATTGTCCTGAGAATCCTGTATACTTGCATCACTAAGACATAGAAGCCTTTAGAAATATGTAGTGGAGTAATGAACTCTTTAGGGTAACAAAATGGAGAAATTCTGGCTTTTCCAACAGGACAGGTCTAATGGGAAAAGGTGGTTTGCCTGATTAAAGGGGCAGGACTATTTGTTCCAGGCCCCCAACCAATGAAGGTGTCTCAGGGGCTGGGCAAGAAAAGATAATGAGAATGGGAGAATGACATCACAAATTAAGGGGTGGGGCTTAACATCAGACAGAGAATTTGATTGGGCAGACAAAATATAGTGAGCGGTGGGGAGGAGATTTAAAAAGGGTTCCTTGGAGCAGTCTCTCTCACATTTTGCTAGCTATTTTATTTTCCCACTTGGCAATCCCACTTTTTTGGAAAGATGAAGAAGGGAGAAATGCTTAAGAATGAGGTCAGACAGATGAAGGTGGGCAGCAGGGTTTTGAATAAACAAAAAGGATAAAGAGTCCCTTTAGGATGCTGAATGAGGACAGCATGAAGAAGAAAAGGAAATAAGGGAGAGAAGACAGGTAAGGGTAGGGGGAGTGAAGGTGGCTCTGGGTGTACACCCAGACAGCCTCAGAGCAGCATTGAATAGAAGAAAGAGAGGCCAGCCCATTGGCACAGCAGTTGGATTTCTGCTTATGATGTTGGCGACCCAGGTTTGGGAACAGACCCGGGTCACTAGAGAGCCAGCCAGGAGGAGAAGGATAGAACATCCTGTGGGCTTCTCTCCTTCTCTGGGAGAGGGTGGGGAAGTGCCCGGCATGAGGCAGACCCCTGGTGGAGGCTGGGAACCACACAAGCTACCAGCGCTAACAAGCACTGGAGGTGGGGCAGATGCTGGACATTAGTGCATGTCCCCGCCTCCCAGAAAAAATGGAAAATGAGTGGGTCCTCCATCTCTATGAAGACCTCCCTGGGCTTCGATTAGCTACCATTGCCAGATCTCCACACCAGATACTGGTTACACAGTGCTGGGATTGGGGGAACCAGTACCGTGGCCCCGCCCTCCGTGGGGTAAGCCGGGGGTGACTGGGAGAATTGCTGGCAATGAACGGTAGGTGGGAGCTTGGGAGTCATATCCAGGGCAGAGCTCGATGGAGGACCCGCTGGAAAAAGCATAATAAATAAATAAAAAAAAAGAATAGAAGAAAGGGTACAGGTGTACACACGTACATTGCAAGACACAAGAAAGGAAGACAAGGACCCAAGATGTACATCTGAGGGAGAAGAAAATGTTGTAATGTGGAATGTGCAATAAATAAATTGTTTGAAGATAAATAACTTGAAATGATGAAAATTGTGAAGTGGAAATCCATATGTATAGACTGTAAATACAGGAAAAATTTGGAATAACTGGAATAAAATTATTGCCTACTGAGTAACCCCACAACAAGGTTTGGTGTGTTTTTCTTGTGAGAGAATCCAGGAACAAGGAGAAAGTGATTCTCTTTTCAAAAGTCTGCAAGAGAAGCCATATGAGGAGAGACTAAAGGAGCTTAATATGTATACCCTTGAGGAAAGGAGGGTGAGAGAGGACATGATAGAAACTCTTAAGTACCTCAGTGGAATCAGCAAGTCCAAGAGGGTAGCATCTTTCAGAAAAAGAGATGTGCAAGAACAAGGGGACACAATTTGAAGATAGAGAGGGGACAGCTCAGGGATAATGTGAGGAAGTGTTTTTTCACAGAGACGGTGGTGGATGCGTAGAACAGCCTTTCTGAAGTGGTTGTGGGGTCTAAAACTGTGGGAGAATTCAGGAATGCATGGGACAGACATAAGGCAATTCTTGTGGCTGGGTAGGAAGAAATAGGCTGTTGGTTAACTAGGATCTGCAGCTTATCCTGTAGGCAGGGAAATGAGCAGACTAGGTGGGCCAAGCAGTCCTTATCTGCCGTCAAAGTCTATGCTTCTATGTTTCTTAAGGGAGTCTGTCACTGTGAACAACAATGCAGATATCAAGAGGATCAGATGTTCTACTGAGTCTATCTCTATAAGCTAAGGGAGAAAAAGGAGTGAAAAAATAGTCACCCAGACAAGATCTACAGAACTGTAACATCAGTTGATTTAATTAAATGTGCTTTGTTAATGTTAAATTTTACAAGAGGAATTCTGATAGCATTACCTATTACCCATTATGCTAGCAAACACACTGGTAGCGTCACCCTCCAGCACCTACAATAAAAATCAAAAAAACAGGGAGGATCTGCTCCTCAAGGTCTCAACAAATACAACCCCACAGTGAAGAGTAAAGACCCACTCATTGGTTGATTTGTTTTGTTTCTTCATCAGAAGGAGAAGGGAGGTGGTGTTACCACTATGTCAGTCACTGGTGAGACCCACCCGGAGTACTGTGTCCAGTTCTGGAGGCCTCACCTCTGACGGACATAGACGGGGTGGAGGCAGTATAGAAAAGGGCAAATAAAATACTGCCAAGGTTGCATGATAAGCCCTATAAGAAGAGTCTGAGGAATCCCAGTATGTACCCCTAGAAGACACGGTAGCAAAAGGTAATATGATAGATGCAAGCCAGGCAAGTGAGGTCTATAACAGCAAAGAAAGCAGGTCAGCCTGAACAGTGGTGATATGTGAACAAAGTTCACTAATGTCCTTGATGCTGATGGTGGTGTTTTTTTTTAACTGGTGATATTTATTTAATAAAATACATTTTGTACCTTGATCAGAGGAATGAGACCATACCTCATTAAATCAAGTAGCTATTTCAGTTTGGAGTGATTGCACATGGGTGCATAGCACAGTGTGCGTTTGTGAACAATAACAATGACAATTCAGATTTGGAGATTATTTTGTGCAAGTGACATCTGCTGATTAGAAGTGTTGTGAATGTATATTTCATTGGCAAAGCTTTTATAAAGTATCAAACATGGCACTATGAATAGGTAACATGAAGATGGCACTTTTCAAGCACTCTGCCAGCAAAGAACCAAAAACTCCCCTTTTAGTCCAAATACAAAAAATGCTTTCCCCCACCCTCCATAGGACCCAAAAACCTAACCTCCCCCACCAAGACTGGACCATCAAGAACAAGCATTTGTCAATGCTGAATGTTGATTGCATTGGTCAGTTGAGCGCGCTCACTGCCCCTGTGTCACTCGCTCGTTCTGTTTCTCCCAGTGCTGCAGGCTTCTCTTTTGTACTGGGCTCCTGCCTGCATTGGCACATTTTTCTGCCCACAAAGAAATCTGCAGCTGTCCCAACAGAGCTACATTTAGGTGGGTCACTCCGCCTTTCTCACTCTCTCATTCTGTTTCTGCTGGCACTGCAGGCTGCCCTATTGTACTGGCCTCCTGCCTCTGTTGGCAGATTTTTCTGCCCACAAAGAAACCTGCAGCAGTCCTGACACAGGTCCATTGAGCTAGCTCACTCCCCCTCTCTCACTCGCTCATTCCATTTCTGCCAGCGATGCAGGCTGGCCTTTTGTACTGGGCTCTTGCCTGCATTGCCACCTTTTTCTGCCCACAAAGAAATCTGCAGCAGTCCCAACAGAGCTCTGTTGAGCTTGCTCACTCCCTTGCTCTCAATCGCGCATTCCATTTCTGCTGGTGCTGCAGGCTGCCCTTTTCTACTGGGTTCCACCCTGCGTTGGCAGCCTTTTCTGCCCACAAAGCCATCTTCATCAGTCCAGACACAGCTCCGTTGAGGTTTCTCACTCCCCCTCTCTCACTTACTTGTTCCGCTTCTGCCGGCACTGCAGGCTGGCCTTTTGTACTGGGCTCCTGCCTGCATTGCCGCCTTTTCCTGCCCACAAAGAAATCCGCAGCAGTCCCGACAGAGCTCCATTGAGGTCACTCACTCCCACTGTCTCACTTGCTCATTATGTTTCTCCTGGCACTGCAGGCTGCCCTTTTGTACTGGGCTTTTGTCTCTGTTGGCATCTTTTTCTGTCCACAAAGAAATCTGCAGCAATCCTGACAGAGTTCTGTTGGCCTCACTCATTCCTTCTGTCTCACTCACTCATTCCATTTCTGCAGGTGCTGCAGGCAGCCCTTCTGTACTGGGCTCCTGCCTATGTTGCTGCCCATTTCTGCCCACAAAGAAATCTGCAGCAGTCATGATAGAGCTCTGTTGAGCTTGCTCACTCCCCCTCTCTCAGTTGCTCATTCTGTTTCTCCCATTGCTGCAGGCTGCCCTTTTGTACTGGGCCCCTGAGTGCATTGCTGCCTTTTCCTGCCCACAAAGAAATCCACAGCTGTCCCAACTGAACTCCCTTGAGGTCTCTCACTCCGCCTGTCTCACCCACTCATTCTGTTTCTCCTGGTGCTGCAGGCTGCCATTTTATAAAGGGCTCCTGCCTCTGTTGGCATCTTTTTCTGCCCACAAAGAAATCTGCTGTAGTCCCAACAGAGCTCCATTGAGCTTGCTCACTCCCCCACTCTCACTCTTGCGTTCTGTTTCTGCCAGCGCTGCAGGCTGCCCTTTTGTACTGGGCTCCTGTCTGCATCCAGCCTTCTTCTTCCCACAAAAAAATCTGCAGCAGTCATGATAGAACTCCGTTAAGCTCATTCACTCACTCCCTCTCTTTCAGTCGTACATTCTGTTTGCCCCGGCGCTGCAGGCTGCCCTTTTGTAATGGGCCTCTGTGTGCATTGCTGCCATTTTCTGCCCACAAGGAAATCCACAGCAGTCCCAACAGAGCTCTGTTAATCTCACTTATGCCCCCTCCCTCACTCACTCATTCTGTGTCTCCTGCTGCTGCAAGCTGCCCTTTTGTACTGGGTTCCTGCCTGCATTGGCATCTTTTTCTACCTACAAAGACATCTGCAGCAGTCCTGACACAGCTCCGTTGAGGTGGCTCTCTTCCCTTCTCTCACTCATTCATTCCATTTCTGCCAGCGATGCAGGCTGGCCTTTTGTACTGGGCTCCTGCCTGCATTGCCACCTTTTCCTGCCCACAAAGAAATCCACAGCAATCACGATAGACCTCCGTTGAGCTCTGCCACTCACCTCTCTCACTCACTCATTCTGTTTCTCCTGGCACTGCAGGCTGCACTTTTGTACTTGGCTCCTGCCTATGTTGGCACCTTTTCCTGCCCACAAAGAAATCCACAGCAGTCACGATAGACCTCCGTTGAGCTCGGCCACTCACCTCTCTCACTCACTCATTCTGTTTTTCCTGACGCTGCAGGCTGCCCTTTTGTACTGGGCTCCTGCCTCTGTTGGCATCTTTTTCTTCCCACAAAGAAATCTGCAGCAGTCCTGACAAAGCTCTGTTGGCCTCACTCACTCCTCCTGTCTCACTCGCTCATTCTGTTTCTGCCAGCGCTGCAGACTGCCCTTCTGTACTGGCTCCTGCCTGCATTGCCACCCTTTTCTGCCCACAAGGAAATCTGCAGCCATCACAATAGAGCTCTGTTGAGCTCGCTCACTCCCCTTCTCTCAGTTGCTCATTCTGTTTCTCCCATCGCTGCAGGCTGCCCTTTTGTACTGGGCCCCTGCATGCATTGCTGCCTTTTGCTGCCGACAAAGAAATCCTCAACAGTCCCAACAGAGCTCAGTTGAGCTCGGTCACTCCCCCCCCCATCTGTCACTCGATCCTAATCTGTCCCAAACGCTGACTTCCGACAGCGACTGTGGTATTCTGCGCTGGAAACACGGAAACACATTTTGGCCATGATGTGAAAAATGACAGTGGTACTGTTCAAAAGCAGGTGTGAACAAATGCCAGTGTTGAAAACCTGGCTTGAAAATATTACTAATTTGCGAAGTTATAAGGGTGCGTGCAAACTGCACAACACACGCTCATAACACAGTCATTTTATGGAGTTTCATCACAAAATTTTCAACATAGGCATTTTAGGACCTCTGCTAATGAACAGTGTCACTGAGATTTTTTTAATGTATCCCAAACACTGATTTTCCATGGCGACCGCGCTATTGTGCGCTGAAAGAGTGAAAACACATTTCAGTCAGGAAGTGAAAAATGAAAGCTGCACTGTTCATAAGGAGGTGTGGAAAAATGGCAATGTTGAAAATCTGGAGTGAAAATGTTATTAATTTGTGAAGGAACAAGCATGCATGGAAACTGCGCAACACAAGCTCATAACACACTCATTTTATGGAGTATAGTCACCAAATTTTCAACTTTGGCATTTTATGACCTCTGCTCATGAGCAGTGTCACTCTCATTTTCTTAATCTGTCCCAAACACTGATTTCCCACAGCGACTGCACTATTCTGTGCCAGAAGTGCAAAAACACATTTCAGCCAGAATGTGGAAAATGACAGCTGTACTGTTCACAATAAATGTTGAAAATCTGGAATGAAAATATTGCAGATTTTCAAAGTTACAAGCGTGTGTAGTAACTCCAAAATGCACACTCATAAAACAGTAATTTTTGGCATTTTTCCCACCAGATTTTTAACATCGGCTCTTTGAGAGCCCTTCTCATGTACACTGGCACTGTCATTTTGTTAATCAGTTCCGAAAAGGGATTCCATGTAGTGACCCCAAAATCACCTTTTGGGGCTGAATAACACCATGGCAGTGCCAGAATTTATGAGGAGGGGTCCCAAAAACCCCATGTTGAAAATTTGGTGCCAGAATTCCAAAACATGCCTGAGATATGCCTCAAAGTTGAAAAAACCCTATTTATTCCATTATACAGCTTATCAGCATTTCCTCAGTTCGCTGTGAGCTTTGAAGAGTACAGATGTGTTCCCGGTCTGCCAAAGATGGTTGCGCTGGACTCCGGAGGTAAGTATGGAGTGAGGTGGGGTGTGGGGAGGTAGGATGCGCAGTGGGTGGGTGCAGGTTGTAGGAGGGGGGCAGGGAGACCACCGAGGGACCTTTTCCTTTTTCCACAGGGGGGAAAAAAAATCACTGCACTGTTTTTGTTTTTACAGGGGCATGTGGCAGACTGGAGTGGGCTCCCAGCATGCCAATGGAGTCTTTTTTTGGGGAGGCAGCTGTAGCTGACAGGGGATTGGGCACCCCTGTCAGCACACAACAAAAGGGGGGGTAACATTATGCCGATGGGGATTGGGCACCCCTGTCTGCACACAACAAAAGCAGGGTGGTGACATTATGCCAACGGGGATTGGGCACCCCGTCTGCACACAACAAAAGTGGGGGGGTTACATAATGCCCACAGGGAGTGGGCTCCCCATCATCAAAATGAACTATGCTTAGGGCACTGAAGCCAATGGGGATTGGGTCCCCCGTTGGCAAACAAACATGGTGGGGAGGCAGATGCTGCCCAGGGGGATTGGGCACCCCCTCAGCATGGGGGGCTCACTTCTATTGTTTGTGAACATGGTGGCAAGCCGCTGCCATGTTCACAAACAATATCACAGTACTAAGGTTCTGCCCAGCAATGACGGGTCACACCCTCATTGCAGCAGATGGCTTACACTGCAATGACGAGGCGGACCCTGATTGCAGTGGCTGAAACCTTACAAGGTTGTGGCACATTGGCTGAACTAGTGTCAGCAGCAGCATGCCACAGCATTGGGGAAAGTGGGCTAAGCCTTTAAAGGCTGTGGGAGCACTGGCCACAACAGTGCTGCACCTCCACAACCTGCTTCTGGAAAGTTGCCACAATATGTTTCTTGCACATGCGTGCAATCAACATAAAAATTAAGAACCTCTTAAAAACACGTTTTTCCTACCCCCTTTGCTTTGGACACACCCAGAACCTTCCCTCCTTTCCACCCCATGCAAAGAAGTAATACCTCTTTCCCTGATCATCCACTTAGCAATGAACCATCCATTTATCTTCAGCCATGCACAAAAGAACAAAACCCTCCCCCACTGACTCAACACTAGAGATGCAGAGAAGTTTAAATTCTCCCTCGAAGTAAACTCGATGTGGGCAACTTTGAATTTGCATAGCACTACGTGAAATTTCCATTAAAAGGTCAAAATTCACCTTTAATGAACTTCACATTGTTCATTTTGAGTTCACTTTGAGTTACAGTTTGAGAAGGTGAAGTTGGTAAGAAACTGCCCACAGATCATATGTCTGACTGACTGCATGTCTTATGATGCAGACAGGCAGTTAATTAGGCAGGAAGTTAGTGAACTAGTTTCACTTTCTCTTCTAGAAGGAGCTGTTTAGTCAACAGTGTTGGTGGATAGTGTGCCTTTTGCAGCTAATTCTATATACTGAGCATTTTTTGTGCTTTCAAGTTTTTTGATTATGTTAAGTTTTGCAGCCAGTTTGAGTTGATTTGAAAGCTTAGTTTAGTTAAAAAAATTGTTTATTTTCATCACTTAGTTTCAGTTAGTGTAGTTTTAGTACTAGTAGTCCTACTAGTATTTTTTTGTTTTATTTTTGATTCCTGTTTAATTTTACTTAATATGGATAGTGGTGGCTGAAGTGGTGGGTAGCGGGAGCCCCAAATGTGCGCTGGCCTGGGGTGACCATTTTGCCTGAACCATGGTACAGTTTCAAGCTCAAGTGTTCCCTCACAGGCACTGCCCAATGTTGAAAGTGGCAGTGTGCAGCAGCCTGAAGATCAGCAGCAGCAGGAACCACAACAGCAGCAACAACCACAGCAGCAGACGCTTGTTGCCCCCCCACCAAATGCAGCACAGCAGGTGGCATTACCTGGTGCCCCCCCCACTGCCTGTGCCTAGTCCTTCCCACAGCTCTCCTGTCTGGCAATTTTTCATCTGCCTTCCCGGCAACCTGATGCTAGTGAAGTGCAAGTTGTGTAGCATGCTTATATGTCAGGGGTGCAAGGGCAGCCACTTGAGCATGGGAGGTCATAGAACACACCTTTTAGTCACCACCATGCAAAGTGGGAAGCAAAGCTGCAGGAGGTACCAGCCACTCCAGCAGATGAAGCTGTTGAAGAGAGAGAGTGTCCACCTGCATGACATTGCTGATGAATGGCCAGGGCAGCAGAAGTGACAGCTCCCACAGCTCCCCATGAGTGTGACCCCTCAGAACAGCCTGCAACACAGGATGACCTGGCTATGCTGTGGTCTGGGGTGGAAGTCATCAAAAATGTAGTGAAGGGTGCAACGCAGCAGCTGAACAGGATTGAGGCTCAGAATGTTGACTTAATTAGCTTGTTGAAAACACTTGGTGGCTCTCAACCCCAGCCCTCACAGGCCCAGTAAACAATTATTATTTAACAAAATCTCCCACAAAAAAACCTGTCTTCTGTTTGTCCTTTTTTTCTTAAGCAATAATTTTTTTTATTACAGACTAAGTATGTAATTTATGTTCAAGTAATGTTTTCTTCCTTAGGTTAATTTTGTTAATCCTGTATTTCTTGATGCTCATAATACTAAATCTGACTCTCCACCTCCCCAAATGCTTCCCCCACACCATTCTTCTTTTCTCAATAGAAATGTTTTAGTTCTTACTCCTTACTTTATTTTATTTAATAAGCCATGTGGTCGGCAACTTTGTGGACACTGCATGCTTTCATTTTATTTGAAGTTGTGGCGTCAAAATGTCCTCTTCAAGACATTTATATTGTAGCATGAGTTGCGGCACCACAGTTTCACCTGTAATGAAAGTACACAGCATCATTTTGCCAACCCTTGCTCATGTAAAAAATAAACTAAATTAAGAAACAAGTCTTAAAATACAGGTTACTTTTCTGAAGATTTTTTCAGGGGATTATTCTTCACATGTGAACACCAGTAGCACATGTGAATGATATAGCAAGATATCAGTATAATCCAACCACATTCATAATATAGTAAATTGTGGTGGGTGGTTGATTGTCATGATAGGTGACTTTATGGTATTTTGATTCTAGTTGTTGTTGTGGGTATGTATAATATAAAAATGTATGTGACACATTAAACAGTAACCAGAAAGTAAGACAGCATGGCAATTAAAGCATCAGTGCAAGAATGTGGTTACAATTTTGACCGATACTTTTTTATTCTATTTTACATTGCTTCTTATCTAATAACTTGTGTATACCTATGCAACCCTTCTTTTCACAATTTACGTTATCCTGCATTACCCAATTTTTTTTAAATGAGATAAAATAAAAACAGTGCTCATTGAAATGTTACTGTGACCTGGTTTTCATCAGCATTCACAACTGTTTTTGAACAGATATTGTTCCATTATGTCATGTAGCACTGTCTGCTGCATGCGACTTCATTGTAGTCACAACATAACTGAATTGAAATAGTTGCTGTCCAAAAGCATGTGAGAATACTGATCCAATCCTGGTGATTAAAATGAGTGCAACGTTTATTACTTCCAATTATGAAAAAAATGTAGTGCTGCATACTTACATTGTTAAAAGAAGAGTATCATTCATGTACACAAGTTATTAGATTAGGTGGCAATGTAAAATAGAATAAAAAAGTATCAGTCAAAATTGTAACATTCTTGCACTGATGCTGTCAATGTCAGGCTGTATTACTTTTTGGATACTGTTTACTGTGTTATAGTTTTGTAGTATACATACCCACAGCAGCTACAATCAAAATACCCTAATATCGCCTAAAGTCACCTACCATGGCATCCCCCCCCAATAATTTACTATCTTCTGAAATTTGCCGGTTTATAGTATACATCATTTAGCATGTGGTATTATTGTCCTGATGTGAATAATAATCCCCTGAAAAATTGTTCATAAAATGAATAAGGATTTCTTGACTCTCAAATTATAAATCCCCAGCTGCCACAAATGTTCCACCCCCATTATGGTTTCCGAAATAGAAAAAAATATTTTTATTACTTTCTTTATTTTATTTTTTTAAATTCCCTTGAACACAAACTTTTTAGAAACTGCATGCTTTCATTTTCTTTGAATTTGCAGTGCCAAAACACATGCTGCAATACTCTTTTATTGAAGTGGGTGGTGTGTCGCCACAGTGTCACCAGTAGTGAAAGCGCATGGTATCTGTAATTTTGCAGCCCCTATGACATTTAAAAGATAAATGAAAGTAAGTAAGAACTCTTAGAAACTGTTTTTCTATTGTGAAAAGCATAATCGTGGTGTGATACATTTGTGAGTGGTGTGATTTAGATTAGAATTATACATTTTTCCTTTCATTTGGTTAAAGCAGCAGTGCAATAATTACAGTACCATTAAATCACCTGCCATGCCCCCCAATGTCCTATTTTGTCATTGGCCCACTGTTTTAATTTCATGTAAAGTCCAGATTAAAAATAAGGCCATAAAATGCATCACAGTGACCCAAGTGAGTATTGCCTGGTGACGCCAGTTGCTGCTGCTGCTGTTGTTCCACTGCTTTTATTTCATGAAAAGTCCAGAAGAAGAATAGTTCAGAAAAATCAAAAGTATTTCTTGATGCTCTGCTAAAAGCATGCACCTATAGCCAGAACTCTGCATAAGTGTCCCAAGTGAGAAAATGGCTTGCTGGCACCTGCTGCTGCTGTTGTCCTGCTGTTTTCTGCTACTGCTGATGTACCGTGTGTTGCTAAATGATGATAGCAACAGACGACCATGGGTTGAACTATAATTTGATGTTCTGGTAAATTCTCCTGCTGCGCTGACTGAAACATGCTGCCCTATGTATGTGTATTCATATCAACAATGGTAAGCTATTGTACGTGTCACTGTCATGTTTTTTTCAGAGACACTGCCATTTAATTTGTATTGAATCTTGTTTTTGTTGTAAGCAGTCCATCATGTTGATCCTTTGCAGAGAATCATCATCATACATATTGAATGTTTCCCCCTTCACAAGTGTGTTGGCCATGATCACATTCACATGCCATATATGTGTGCCACCATCTAATGTGGCACTGTAAAATGTAGTTTTTTTTCTGGGGGGGGGATACTGCTGTGAGTGAGTGAATTCTAAGCATTTCTCATTACTGTTCTTTTCTTTTACATTCTCAAGTCACAGCACGCAGACTCATGACCATAGTGATGAAACCATGTGGCAACAGCAAATGTGTTCCACATGTGTCTGATTGTTGATTTTGGCAAGCTATGAAATGTAAGTAGTTTTTTTGTGGGGGGGGGGTTGCATGCATCATTGGAAAGCAACTGTCATTATTATTTTTGTCTTGTTTTCAGGTCTTCAGTGTATCCAAACTGTTGTCCATCTTTAGATTGGAACATACTGCCCGTCCACAGTACCTCAATGCTACCTGCAAACAGATGAAGAAGAAATTATTCTGAGTTCATTCCAGTAACCCATTCAGTATCAGTACCCAATGGAGCTGTTCCTGTCTTTTGTTATATCCATCATCTGGCCTGTATGTCACCACTGTTAAATACTTTACACCTGTAGAACACAAGGGAAACAAAAAAAAAGGAAAGCAGCTTTTCAATGAGATGTATAGATTCAATACCCATGGCCCTGTCTCACGTATGTGTTAAAAATATGTAATAAACTTTAAAAAAATAGGAAAGCAGCCCTCGCAATCATCAATGTCGGAGTTGTACTGACTTGGAAATTATTTTTCCATGACTGCATCAGCAACCTCAATGGTACACTGTTCGAGGCTGCCACCAGGATGGTCTGCTTCACTCACATTATTCAGCACCACCATCATCATGACTGCGTACAAACATAGATGTGATTGTTCTGCTTGGAATGTTGCACCCAAAAAAGTTGACGTGGTGTGATTCATGATCATGAAGCTGACTATGAAGAACAACATTTGTCTTGTAAGTCATGACATGAGTCATGAACTTGGCACTGGCAGTGCTTCTCAGAGCACCAGAAACTGGATGGAACTGAGCTTCCACAAAGTTGCCATTGAAAATTTGAAATACCTACAGCTGCACTTCCCTGAACTGTACAATGTTTGCATTGAAATAATATCTATTGGATTAAATAGAACTGGTTTGTTGTGAGGACAAAGATTTGAGTCTGTCCGCTAGTAGAGCATCCTACAGAACATGAACACTAGCAGAAGTATCATACTGGACCAAGGATCTTGAGGCACATTACATGATAATTGGGTGTTCACCTGATTTGTGATGAAACCAAAGATAAAAAACAAACAAACAGGATTGCACCAAAAAAGTTGAAGTGGTGTGATTCAAGATCATGAAGATGAAGAATGTGATTAATCTCATGAGTCATGATCATCATGACATGGCATGAGTCATGAATTTGGCACTGGTAGTGCTTCTCAGAGCACCATAAACTGGATGGAACTGAGCTTCCACAAACTGTTACCATTGAAATTTGAAATACCTACAGCTGCATTTCTCTGAACTGTGCAATGTTCGTGCTGAGATGATATCTACTGGATTATGTAGAACTGGCTTCTTGTGAGGACAAAGATTTGAGTCCATCTGCTAGTAGGGCATCCTACAGAATGTAAATACTAACAGAAGCATCATACTGGGCCAAGGATCTTGAGTGAAGTGACATGATAACAGGGTGTCATCCTGATTCATGATGAAACTGAAGATTAAAAAAAAAAACAGGGTTGGACCCAAAAAAATTGAAGTGGTGTAATTCGTGACCATGATGACCATGAAGAATAAGATTTGCCAAGATGTGAGTGTGATGTGAGTTATGAACTTGGCACTGGCAGCACTCCTCAGAGCACCACCACTGGTTCTCTGACAGCTACTGGAACATTCAAAGTCACCCTCCTCATGTCTTTAGTAAACCTCCAGTGTTAATTCACAACTTTTACCTACAAGGCTACTTGCTGTTACTTGATGACTGGCTTGCAGATTTTATTTCAGACCCACTCACATAATTTATTTCACACATCACCTATGCTAAGGGTTATGCTGCAGGCACTGCTACTACAAACACAGATTCAGGGACCTTGCCTGGCCTAACCCAGTCTGATACAGTACTTTTTCCCTTCAAGGATTTTTTCTTTTTTTATTTATTCCATGTGATGTGATGGAATGTCCTGCCCACAGAGCCAAAGCATATACCCCACTGACTTATGTGGCTTATACGCCACAGTCAGAAACACCTTTGCCTGACCATGTCTTTGTGGGTGTTTTTTTAGATTACACAGAGTCACCAAGAAAAGAAACACATTTTTTGCAAAAAGTGATTTTTCTAATTTTGTGGGTTGCTAACAAATTCAAGAGAATCCACAAGACAGTACAAAGCCAAAACTACTGCAATAGGTACGTTTCTTTATTATGTCTTTTTCTTTCGGTTAAGTGCTATAATATGCAGTGAGAGGCAGTATTCATGGTACTATGGGGAAACACATGATAATGGTACAGTGACCACAATTACAACAGACTGAACACAGACAATTAACAGCAACAACATATTTATTCATTTTTTGTTGGATGAGAAGCAAAAAAAATAACAACAATGACTTCCAGATGGATATTGAGCACTAAAGAGATGTAGCCACACAGGCACAACAAGACCTTAACCAGTCTTCAGAAATCCAAAAGTGGAACAACAATACCTTTATTGTGATTGGTTGGGCATCCATGGCACTCCAGACATTACCTCATGGGTTTTAGCCCACCTGATAGGCTATGATGCACATGACCCAGATCAAATTTCTGGTATATCCAGGTCCCAGAAGCCCCTGCTCTCCAGTTTTCGAATCGTGCACCTGATCAGGCAACAAGCACACCAGGAGTCCCTGTCTGCTCCATACAAGGTAGGAACTGATCTTATAAGTAGATATCACAAATTAGAGTGAAGAAATGCAAGCAAACTACTTGTTGTTAATTGTTGGGGCTGCGCTGCCCTTCTGGGGTCTATATTGAGAGTAACTTAGAGAGTTTGTGTCAGGAACAGCCTCCTGTTAGCTCTACCTAATCTGAGTCCCTGCCTTTGTGCAGGATCCAGAAGCAAAAGCCTTATCTGGTAGCCTTTTGTCCTTTTATTCTCTCATCTTAGTACCTGAGCTACGTGTTGAATTATTGTTTGTGTTTGTTTTTATTGGCTTATGTTGAAAGGCAGGCAAGATATCGCCAGCGCAGCCTTAATGCATCCCAAGTTTAAAAAGAACTATATACGCAGCCCCGGGAGCATTATTTGCCAATAAGCTTGTTTCTTGAGTTGTTTGTGCAGTTTGTAGGAGTTTTCAAGTGCCTCTGCATGTTTTGGTAAAAGTAAAAACGCACGTATCGCTTCGTAGGCTGCCTCAGGAGTGCTAATGGTGTCCCAGGGTTAATCCTGGTGTAATCCCCTGAGTTGTTTGCTTCCTTCCTTCGTAGGCCGCATGGTGATGCCCCAGCGTTGGCCTTCAGGCCTCACAGCAGCCGCCCACCCGCCCCTCCCCGCCTCCCACGTGGCCTCCACCATTGTGTTTCCTTCCCCTTCTCCTCTCGCATGCGTGCAGGCCTGGATTCCCAGCCTCAACTCCTTCAGAGGCTCCCTGAGATTTCCTGGACCCCCCCTCTGCTGAGTGCATCCACGGTAGTGCATGGTTCCAGCGCTCACCTCCTGCAGGCCTCTCGCTAGTCTCGCGAGACTCACGCGGTGGGTCCCTGGCCTACCACCACCTCGTGGTCCCTGCGGCCTTCCCCTTGAGCTGCCGGCAGCCCTCCTCATCCCTGCACCTCTACAATGAGGCTCCCGACTGCAGGGAACTAGTCAGCGTGGGATGGAGGGGGGACACCACCAGGAAGCCAACCTCCAAGGCGAGCAAGTGTTTCTGTGGGCATTTCCCCTCCGGGGGGGCCTACTCAGTCTCTAGTCTCCTGGGTGGAACTGCCATTAGCAAGGCTGCCACAGCAACTGATGCCTCCCCTTGTTGCCTGGAGGCAGGGGACCTTCCAGAAAGGTTTCCTTGGGGTACTGCAACCACGTCGGGTATCGTCCACGTTTCTACCTGGATGGGTCCCTCCCAAGCGACCCCCCCAGTCCACGGCCTCCAAAAATCTCTCAGGACCTGTTCTCCTTGCCTGGGTCCCTCCCTACAGTGACCCATGTGCCTGGTCAATCATAGCAAAGCCTAGAACAGAGTACTCCTCCCAACATTCCTGACTCTGGCCAATCTCTCATAGGATCCATACAGATGCCAAGGGGTTTCCTGCCGTCGGTGTTGGGTCACAAGGGACAAAATCAAAGATGGCAACTTGGGGCTTGCACAAATCTAACCTAAGGCCATCTTCTCTCTTCTTCTCTTCCCAGATGGTCAAAGCAAAGAAGTGTTCCACTTGCAGTGCCACCCTCCTACCCCAAACCCCAGGACCCTTCTGCGCTGCCTGCCTGCTCGATGAGGATGACTCATCCATGGAACAAATGCCCCCCTTGGGGCCCAGCAATGCAGGTCCCAGCGGGCCCACATGGTTGGATTCCGGGTCCCTCCTGATTCAGAATCAGCAGGCCGTGGTCGCCATGATGGAAAGCCAACAAAACTTTATGTTAAAAATAATGGAAAAGCTCGAATCCCTCACCCAGCACAGAGCTGTTCCAGTGATTCCAGAACCAGGCAAGGCAGGGGGCCAACCGGAGGAGATTCTGGATTGCGATGAGCCTCTACCGGCGAACCCTCGCGAGGACGTCGAAGAGGATAAGGACCCCCCAGAGGAGGAGGAGGGGTTGATTCAGACGAAGATGAAGCGGAACTTCCCACCACTCCGGCCCTCACGTCAAAGTTGTGCTCCTTTGACACCATTCCAGGGCTCATGAGAGTTATCAAATCCACCATGGGGTTCGATATCGAAGAGAGCAAGCCCGAGTCAAAGCTTGACCCTGTGATACAACTGAAAGTGTCAAACCCTGAGACATTCCCAGTGTGCCCAGCTATTGAGGAGGTCTTCAATAAGGAGTGGCGATCCCAGGATCCAGGCAGAATGCCCAACAAGAGGAACCTGGACAGAATGTATCCAGTACAGGAGGAAACATCTAGTGCTTGGTGTAGAGCCCCCACCATCGACCCTCAGGTAGCAGCCCTCAGCAAAAGGACAGTGCTCCCATGTGGAGCAATAGCCCTAAAAGACCCTACGGACAAAAGAGTGGAAGATATGCTAAAGAAGGCATTCGAAATGGAGGGCACAGCAGCAAAAGCGGCCATGACTGCCATCTATACAGCCTGAGCACAGATCCGTTGGCTCGAAGAACTGCAGGAACAAGCCAACCCCAAATCCAGGGAGGCAGAACTTTTAGAGTGCACCCTGGATGCAGCAAAGTACCTGGCCGATATGGCCGTGGATACCCTGTGCTTACACGCCAGGGCCACAGCTATTACCAATCATGCCCGCAGAGCATTATGGCTAAAATTGTGGGACACTGACACTGAATCTAAGAACTTGTTACAGAATTTGTCTCTGGGAGGAAAATATGTTTTTGGGGAGGGGTTACAGGATTACCTGAAACAAAAAGAGGAAGGTAGGGATCTACTCCGGAATAAAACTAGAGTCAACTACCTCCCCTCATCGAGGCGGAGATTTCGGAGTGGCAATAGGCCATTCCAACCCTGCAGAGATTCATCACAACACAGTGGTTCCTTTCAAGGCAGTTGAGCATCCCACACTGCCCGTACCCCCTTCCCACAGGCCTATTACCCGTCCTCCTTCAGAGTCCGTGGGCAAAAGCCTGGAGTGCGGGGTAGAGGTTTCAGGGGGACGCAGCACTGACTACGCCCCCCAACCCTTCACAATCAGGCTCCCTACCCACCCATGGGTCAAAGACTGTCGCTGTTCTCGCATAAATGGATAAACACGACCTCGGACAGGTGGGTCTGGGAGGTGGTCACATGGGGGTACTCCATAGAGTTATCCCACCCAGACATTCCTCACAGATTCATCTCCTTCCCTATAGCCAAAAGAAAGGTCACCCCTCACCAGGTTCAACGCATCTTGTTGGACATGGTCCGGAACAGGGCCATTCAACCCGTACCCCCATGCAAGCAAAACCTGGGGGTCTACTCAATATTCTTTCTCGTCCCCAAGAAGTCAGGAGAGCTCAGGCCCATTCTAGACCTAAAGCACCTAAACCAACATGTAGTGTATCACAGATTCAAAATGGAGACAATGCATTCAACCCTACGCAGTCTCTGGGTAGGCGACTTCCTGATGTCCATAGAACTCATGGACGCATACCTCCACATCCCTATCATTCAGAGACACAGACGGTTTCTTCGCTTTCACATCCTGGGACATCACTTTCAGTACCAAGCCCTACCATTCGGTCTTTCATCAGCCCCGAGAGTCTTCACAAAGGTCTCCATAGTCCTGGTGGCCAGGATCAGGGAGCAGGGGCTGGACATCATACCTTACCTGGATGACTGGCTCATTCGAGCACGCTCCAGGGAACAGGCCCTACAGGACACCACAACCACCTTACAGGCACTCGAGGAGCATGGTTGGGTGGTCAATCTGGAAAAGAGCCTCCTCGTTCCCACACAGCAGATAGAACATCTGGGCACCCTGATCAACTCGGCCCATGGTTGGGCAAGGCCGTCCCCCTCGAGGGTCAGCAACCTGATGACCCTGGCCCGGAAGATGAATGGCCACTGCCAGACGACCATGGATCTCATAGCCCAGTTGTTGGGATGCATGGCATCATGCATAGACCTTATACCCTGGGCCAGATGGCATATGCGACCACTCCAGACATACGTCCAGACGCGGGGAGCACCAAACGAGCACAACCTGCAGGTCTCTGTTCCACTACCACCATCAGTGAGACTCTCGCTGACATGGTGGACAGTGGAGTCGAACCTTGTCAAGGGAGTTCCCCTGGAGGCCTCCTACACGGCCATGATAGAAACGGATGTGAGCTTGTCCAGTTGGGGGGCCTGCATGGGGACCTTGACAGCCCAGGGCAGATGGTCCCCAAGAGAATCCAGGCTCTCCATCAACATTCTGGAGATGAGGGCAGTACATCATGCACGCAAGGTCTTCAAACCCCTGATACTTGGGCAATCGGTACTGATACGCTCCGACAGTCAGGTCACTGTGGCCTACATTGCAAGGCAGGGCAGAACCAGGAGCAGAGCCATGTTGAGAGAAGCAACATCAGTCCTCAACTGGGCTCAATCAAACCTCAGCCATCTAGGTGCAGTACACCTGGCAGGAAAGCTCAAAGTACACGCGGATTGGCTCAGCAGACAACAGGTGCACCCAGGAGAATGGCAATTGCACCCCGACCTATTCTGGATGATCCAAAGAGCTTGGGGACCCATAACCATGGACCTCATGGCAACAGGGGAGAACTTCCAATTCAAGGGTTACTACTCACGTTTCTGGGAGAACCAATCACAGGGAACCAACGCCCTATCCCAGCCCTGGGATCAGGATCACGCTTATGTGTTCCCACCTCTTCCCCTAATCCCTCAGGTCCTAGCCAAGATAAGGGCATCCCATCACACAATCATCCTGGTAGCCCCGTATTGGACACGAGGGACATGGTTCACCTCCATTCACGAGATGGCCATGGCCAGCCTCCAACTCCACTACCGAGCGGACATGCTCTCTCAGGGCCCAGTAGTCCACCCAGCCCCGCGGACACTGAAACTCATGGCCTGGCTCCTGAGAGGAGGAGATTGATGGAGGCAGGCTACCACGAGTCTGTCATCAGTACCATGTTACAGTCCAGACGGACATCCACCACCTCCACCTACAATAGACAATGGTCTATTTTCTCGAGGTGGTGCCAAGAAAGAGGAAAAGTACCCGAGCAGGTGGACATGGCCACCATTTTACTTTTCCTACAGCAGGGAGTGGACAAGGGCCTGGCTCACTCCTCGTTCAGGGTACAACTGTCAGCAATAGGAGCGGCTACGGGACTCATCGGAGGGCACAGCCCAGGAACTCACCCTGACGACCTGCATTTCCTCAAGGCAGTGGAGATGATTCGACCTAGGACGTGACCCACTATCGCACCCTGGGATCTCCCAATGGTACTCAACTCCCTCAGCATGGCTCCCTACGAACCGCTCTGGGAGGCAGACCTGTTCTGGGTGGACCTCAAGACTTGCTTCCTAGTGGCAATCTGCTCAGCCAGACAGATCAGAGAGCTGGGGGCACTATCATGCACCGAACCCTATACAATCTTCACCCCGCAAGGAGTCCGGCTTAGAACGGTACCAGCCTTCCAACCTAAAGTCTCCACGGTTTTCCACAGGGAACAGCCCATTGAGCTGCCCACTTTCCTGGTGGATTCACAACAGGCCACCTCCCTGATTCCACATCACCTGGATGTCGGATCCACCCTTTCAGTTTACATAGCCAGAACGCAGCCCCTGCGTAAGACGGAAAGGCTGTTCATAGTCACGAAGGACCAGAGACAAGGCAGGGCAGCATCCAAGTCCACTATCGCTGGCTGGCTAAGGAGGACCATTCAGAACACTTATCTGGTGAGGCAGTTAGTGCCCCCCCAGGGTATCAGAGCCCACTCCACCAGGGCAGTTGCCACATCCTGGGCAGAAAGGGCCAACGTGTCTTCCAAGGACATCTGCAGGGCAGCTACATGGAGTTCCCTGCACACGTTCACTAGACACTACAGACTCGAACACCTGCTTGCCGCCCAGCCCACCTTCTCCACGCAGATACTCCTAGCAGCAACTTCGTCCTCTCACTCCTAGACCACTCTGATCCCTCCCTCGGGGGTTCACTGCTTCTTATCTACCCATGAGGTAATGTCTGGAGTGCCATGGATGCCCAACCAATCACAATGGGTGTTTATTCACCTGGTAAAGGTGATTGTGTTGGTTGGCATCCATGGCACTCCAAGGCCCTCCCATCAGAGTGCTCGGGAGTAATCAGGACACTTAAAAATATCTATTTTCAACCAAGTGGCAGCATTGGGAAGGGGGAGGCAGAAGGACGTTGCAGTAAAAAGTATTTCATGGTCGCTTAGATTGTAAATAATAGGTATAATAAACCGGCCTCCGGCTGCTGAGACTACGTCGTAGCCAGCCTGTGTTTTTTTTTTGTTTCACTCTGGCCATCATCTGGGTCCACTTGGCATTGTTGTGTGTTTTTCTCTTGTCTGTTTTTCACTAACCTTGATTTCAGCTATGGAAGATTCGAACTGGAGAGCAGGGGCTTCTGGGACCTGGATATACCAGAAATTTGATCTGGGTCATGTGCATCATAGCCTATCAGGTGGGCTAAAACCCATGAGGTAATGTCTGGAGTGCCATGGATGCCAACCAACACAATCACCTTTACCAGGTGAGTAAACACCCATTTTGAGGAGCGGAAGGGGAGGGGATTTACAGCAGTAGCTAGAAGCAGGAAAAAATACCGCAAACGTGATAAGAAATTAAGAGTATGGCTATTATAGTGGTGTAATAAACTACATCTGAATTGATGGCATGCACACTGACTAAAGGTAATGCAAAGAAACTTTAACAGTTCCATAAACTACAACACAGACTTTTAAACAGACTGAAAAAATGTACAACAGCACAGCAAACAGCAAAAACAGATAAAAACTTACTACAAGTATTACTGTGTGTGCCTGAACACACAAATACTAAAACACTAGCCAACAACAGTTGGAAACATAGAAACATAGACTTTGATGGCAGATAAGGACTGCTTGGCCCACCCAGTCTGCCCATTTCCCTAGCTATTGGATAAGCTGCAGATCCTATGTAACTAATAGCTGACTTCCTCCTACACCTCCCCACTATAATTGCTTAATGTCTGTTCCATGCGTTCTTGAATTCCTCACTGTTTTTGACCCCACTACTTCCTCAGGAAGGCAGATCCATGCATTCACCACTCTAAAATACTTTCTCACATTGCCCCTGAACTGTTTCCCCATCTTCAAATTGTGCTTCCTTGTTCTTGCACATCTCTTTTTCTAAAAGATGCTACTCTCTTGGACTTTGTTGATTCCCTTGAGGTACTTAAATGTTTGCATCATGTCCCCCTCTCCTTTCTTCAAGGATATACATATTAAGCATCTTTAGTCTTTCTTCATATGGCTTCTGCTGCAGACCCAACACCATTTTAGTTGCCCTGCTCTGGGCTTCCTCTATCCTGTCTATGTCCTTGTGGAGATGGGGTCTCCCAAACTGCATGCAATATGCCAGATGGGACCTCACCAACTGTCTGTACAAAAGGATAACAACTTTCTTTCCTACTTGTGATTCCTCTCCCTATGTATCCCAGTATTCTCCCAGCCCTCCTTACTTCCTTTTCACATTGCTTGCCTACCTTTAGGTCATCTGATATGACTAGCCCCAGGTCTCTTTCCATTTTTGTTGTTAGTACCTCCCCCCACATTGTGCACTCTTCCCCTGAGTTTTTGTTTCCCAGGTGCATTACTTTGCACTTCTTTGCATTGAATCTAAGTTGCCATACCCTTACAGAAATAATTCTTTAAGATGTTTTCTTGCTGTTCACATAAAACTACCCAAGTGATGTGTGTGCTGCAAGTATGATTTTAAATGTTAAATTGGAACTGATTGCATACATACGCATGCATGCAGCAAGCAAGCAAGTGTGGAAACCATGATTGTTATAAGTTGGGAAAGACTGCATGCATGTGGCACACGTGCAAAAAAGCAAATGGTCACTGATAACTGCACACGTAAATGTTAAGTGACTTGCTCAGGATCACACCCTTCACAAGTGGAAGTTGATGAAATTCAAACCCAGGTCTTCATGCTCCAAGTCTCCTGGCTTGTAGTTCAGTGCCTTTAACCACTAAGCCATACTGTCTGCACACATATGGCTCTCTTGTACTTCAAAACCTACTGTATCTGAATACATCTGCATGTATGCGGCATGCTTGTAGCAAGTGTATGCTTTTCAGTTTTCTTCTCTCCCTCATCTCATTTTCATAGTTGAAATGTAGCACACATACCAATGGAAACACATGTTTTTCCCACCCCAATACACAAATTTACTCACAAAACCACTTAATTACTTTTGTCTGGCCTGTACTCCTACAATTTTTTCTCCATAGTTTAGAATGCTTACATGCAAACAGACTTTAAGGTGCAAACACAAACATAGCAATAACTTGACACCCAACACCCACCCACATGGCAAGTCCCCTGCATGCACACATACTGTAGAGGGTATGGCCATGATGCTACAGACAACCCACCAAGTATAGATGTAAGTAAAAAGTCTCTTACTTGAGTTCTAGGGAGCCAGAGGCAGGAGTCTTTAAGAAATGAGTGGAGTTATTTTCTATTACTATTTTATACATTATGAAGGTGAGTTGGAGAATAATGAAGGACACTGTTCTACTAACAAGGCTCTTGTTAGTCGAGTGGTAGCCTTCATTAATCTCCAACTCTCCATCAATGATGTATAAAATAGTAATAAAAAAAATACCTCCATTCATTTCAATGGTGCACACTCCTGCAGTCTCCTTTGCCCTTTGTCATAATGTGCCTGAGCGTGCTGGTGTGGAGGTCAGCTTCATGGGGGGGGCTAAGCCTGATTATAGTGGGTCTCCTATAGTCTGTGCATACCATAATGCTTAACTGTCTGTGAATGCAAGGGACAGCTCTAGAATGTCTGTAACATCTCTGAAAGGTACATTTTATTTGGTCTGACTGAAACGTGATATGCAAATCATGAAAAATTCAAACATAGAATATTAATCTGTATATATACCCCAATGCAGTGCATCAGATTTGGGCTTAAACCCACCCAGTTACTAACCCAATTTTTTTGCTGGCTGAAATCTGCCTCCCCCTCACGATTTTTCTCCCTGACTCCATTCCATTCAATATCCATCTCCTATAGGTCATGAAGCCACCCAAAGGTGAAGAAATGTGAAAAACATATCAATATTTCAGTCCTTCCTTCTTCTCCATTCCTCCTGTAAATAAAAATTATTTACTTTTACTTACCCAGCCATATGGCCAGAACCTGCAGCCTGACATAGTGTGCCACCAGCCCAGTTTTTAGTCCACTCCCTCTCTCTCCTTCACCAGAAGCTGGATGCTAGAACCAACCATCACAGGTCCCTAACGTGGTCCATAACCAAGTCACCTAGCCATACAAATCCACCCAACCTAGGTTTCTTCCTTCTTGCTATGTTGCTGCTGTGGTTGCTGCCACACTGCACTGATCAAGGCCTATGAAGGCTACCCACACCACTGCTGCTAAGCCTAGCTTGCTGCCGTGGGGGTCTGTGCTGTTTTTTTTTTTTGTAAGGTAAGCCTAGTAGAGTAAGTAGGTAGCCTAGTCTTGAGTTAGCTTCTAGCTCACCCTCTGCCCCTTCAGCCACCAGGGGAGAAGGAGTCTCACTAAGAGTAGAACAACAAAAAATATGATGCCACAACACTGCTATTGAGAGTTTAGTGCTTACTGACTAGTTCAAACTGTAGTATTCAGCATGTCTACTCTGTGATTGGAAATACAGTATTGCACTTGCAAGGCTCATGCCCTCTTTCTTGGCTGGAGCTCATCCTCATTACATGTGATTGTGCTGCCACTAATAGGTGGAGAGAGTGGGCAACATAGTACAGACACAGTCAAGTCAGGAGAGTACCTGCAGCATGAACACACACAGGCCAGGTGGGCATTTATTGTGCAAAAGATTAAATCCAGATTTAAAGCCATTATTACCACCATACTCTCAACCTTTTCTCCACCAAATGTGGAACATTGCCTCTCAAACTGTGGGACATATGAGCAAAATGTGGAACACTTAATCAGATCTTTACCTAGGAGGCTCAGAACACTGTTAAAATGTTTGCATTTATGTTCAGAAAGTCTGTTATTAATTGAATAATACATTTTTTGCTTCATTTACTATAGCTTTTTTCTTTAAAATGTTAATACTGAATGTGGAACAAGTCCTCACAATGTGGAACAGGGACCTTTAGTGAAGTAAAATGAGGAAAGTTCCTCATAATGTGGTACAGTTGAGAGGTATGATTACCACACTATAAGAACAACCTAGGCACAAATAGGGGGGCAACTGCACCCCTCTGCCCTACCTAAATGGCACCTCTGCTTAATGGTAGAAATTCAATTTCAGGTACTATTACAATGGTTTCCATTGTGTTCTGAGATACTGTATCTCCACATTTCATGATGTGTCCTGATCATCATGTGGGTTAGTCTCCCTCATTGTCTCTCATTTTGAGTGTCCATGTCCCTCATTTCAGTGACAAAATGTGAGGTATGGTGCATGCTTCCAAGACCCTAGTCATCACAAAGAGTGCTGAGCATGGCCATAGTGTATATGCTCAGTACAGAATGACAAAGGGAAAGTAAGTGAGATAAAACAGTCATGGAGTAATACATTTGTAGCACTAAATATGCATAAGGGATTTGCATGGCCCAAATCAAAAAGGAAAGGCTTCAGAATAGAGAGACCCCTCTTTGTACATCTGGAATGGGGGATGCTGACTGGCTATATCCTAGGCATTTAATGCAATACGCAAGCAATACTTTACAGGCTAATGGTGATTTAATGACAAAAAAACAAAAGCTATTGAACAACTTGAAAAGGATCAGAATTAATGAGTTTACCTATTTTTATGGGAATTCATATAAAAATGTATTTTAGTGACTAATTGCTAGCAGTAGTATAAGAATAGAAACTGATGTGTTTTTTAGATGAGATCTGCACCAGCTTACCTGCTGTACATCTGGCAAGCATGCAGCATGTGAACCTGATGTGATGTTTAAACGATATTCACACTAGTTTAACTGCTGCACTCATGTCAAGCGTGCAATACGCAAACCTGATGTCATTTTTAGAAGATGCTCACATCAGCTTATCTGCTGCACACATGTCAAGCTTACAACATGCGAACCTGAGTTGCCTTTTAGACTTGATTTGCATATGTTCACTTAGTGTATGCGAACCACATGCAGACATTGCACAATTAAGCATGTGGCATGCATTCTGCATGTACACAGCACACCTATACCTGCATTTCTGTGAGGGTACTTTTGACCATTCTTCCAACCTTGCCAAGTCCCTTCTCATCCTTTCCACAACCCCTTGTGTATCAACCCTGTTGCAGATCTTTGTGTCATCTACAAAGAGGCATACTTTCCCTTCCAGTCCCTCTGCAATGTCACCTGTAAAGACATTAAAGAGGACCGATCCCAGTACTGAACCCTGTGGTGCCCCACTAGTAACCCCCTTTCTTCAGAATGGACTTCATTTACAGTTAAGCTCTGTGTCCTGTTGTTCAGCCATTGTTTTACCCTGGCTACAGCCCTGGGACCCACTCCAAGGCTGGCTAACTTGTTCATTAATGTTTTGTGTGGGACTGTGTCAAATGCTTTTCTAAAGTCTAGGTAGGCCATGTCCCCAGCCCCACCCTGGTCTACTACTTTGGTCATTCAGTCAAACAAATCAATTAGATTAATCTGACATGACCTTACTGTTGTGAATCCATGCTGCCTTGGGTCCTATTTTGTTTCAAATTTTCATTTCTGATTTAACCACTAATTTAGAGTCATTTAGCATTAAATATGCAGATGATGTAAAACTTGGCAATGTCAGCTACTGCCCTGATCAAACTGCAATCTTGCAAAATGATCTTGATAACATCTCTATTTAGGTAAACAAATGGGGTATGAAGGTAAATCCTAATAAATGTAAAATGATGTACTTGGGTAGACATAATTCTCGGACACCTTAAATGTTAAATGGTTCACCTCTTATTCCCACTGCCAAAGAGAAAGATTTGGGTGTTGTTATTTCTGAGGATTTTACCAACACCAAACATATTGCTGAGGCTATTAGCAAATCAAATAAAATCATTTGATCCATCCATTGCAATATTCAATCTAGGGCTAAAATGGTTTCGATCTTATGAACGACCTAATTTGAAATATGCATCTCAGCTTTGGTGTCCGTATTAAAAAAAAAAAAACTAGTTGCCAACAGCTAGAAAGGGTTCAACGTAATATCACCAAACACATTTATGGTTTTTGTGATATATCATATGATGACAGATAACAGATTTTAAATCTAATGTCTTTACAAACCCATAGATTAAGAATTGATTTATTTTTATGATTTGATATTATTAACAATCCCTTCTTCATGACAGAACTAGGTCTCCAGTTTAAAGATCAGACTCATAATACCAGAGATCATCCTCTTCAGTTATTGAGTCAATTTTTTAAACATCATCATAGAAAGTATTTTCTCACCCCTAGAGTGATCAGCCATTGGAATAAATTATTAATTGAAGTAACTGTGAGTAATAGTAAAGCTGAATTTAAAAAAACGACTGGATAATTTTCTACCTTCTGGTGGAAGCCTGAATTATTATAACTATTAATAGGAGTTTTCATGGGCATGTCCTGCCTTCTTGCTCCTTATCAGTCCTTAGTATGATCCTTAGTATGATCATGTGACCCACTGGCCTCTAGGTACTCAACAGTTATTTTCTTCAGAAGTGATTCCATCATTTTCACAACCACTGAGGTCAAACTAACAGATCTGTAGTTTCCTGCCTCTGTCTTGCTCCCACTTTTGTGAAGGGAAATTACATCTGCCCTCCTCCAGTCCTCAGGTACCAAACCATTCTCCCATGATTTGTTATAAAGGGTGGTCAGTGATATCACTAGTTCTCCCCTTAGTTCTGTTAGAATTCTGGGGTGAATCCTGTCAGGCCCCATTGCTTTGCACACCTTCAGTTTTAGGAGTTCTTTCAGGGCCCTTTTTTCTGTGAATAGACTGGTATCAATCCCCTATTCAGAGTGCTTCTATTGTTTGGTTTAGGTACCTCCCCCTCCTCTTCTTTTGTGAATACTGAGGAGAAGTATGCGTTCAGTATCCCAGCTTTTTCACTGTCACCCTCTACCCACCTACTTTCCCTTTATTAAGCCTCACTATCCATCCCTTGGTCTTTCTTTGCTCCCTAATGTACCCATAAAAGGTTTTATCCCCCTTCCTAACTGAGTTGGCTATTTTTTCCTCAGTTTGGGCCTTTGCTATTCTGACTGCCTTCCCCACTTTCTTCTGCTTTAACTGGTAAAGTTCTCTGTCCTGCTCCTTCTGTGTTTCCTTATACTTCCTGCATGCTACCTTTTTCTCCCTAGTCTTCCTTGCCACCTTTTTGAGAACCATAGTGTTTTTTTTTCTTTATTTTGTTTTATTGATTTGCTTCACACAAATGCGTGTTGCTTCTGTGATGGCTGTTTTGATATTTGGCCATTGTTCCTCCACCCCTCCTTCTTGCCTGTTTGCTAGTGCTTTTCTGAGGCACGCTCTCATTTTTTCCAGTGTCAGCCCTCCAAAAGTCCAATACCCTTACTTTTGTATGGCTTGACTCTACGGCTGTGTTTATCATGAACCATACTGTTTGGTGGTCACTTGTTCCCAGATGGCTACACACTTCTAAATATGAGATCCTCTCTTGGTCCCCATTTGAGAGTGCCAGGTTTGAGATTGCTCCCTCCCGAGTGGGTTCAAACACTAGCTGTCTGAGGCATGACCCCTGTAGGACATCGAGAATGACTGTGCTCTTGAATGTAGTTGCAGCCAAGATGCTCCAGTAAACCTCTAGCATATTCAGGTCCCCCATCAACAATATCTCCCCTTTTTCTGCCATTCTAAGTATTCCTTCTGTCATTTCCTTGTACATTTCCTCCCACGGATATGGGGGTCTGTATACAACCCCCATGCAGATTGTAGTGCCATTTCCTGTCTCCAGGGTGACCCACAGTGCCTTCTCTCCTTTCTGTTTACCCTTTAGTTCCATTGTTTTGATCCTTTCCCTTATGTAGAGAGCTACTTCTCCTCCTCTTTTACCCTCCCTATCCCTCCTGTAGATTGTGTACCCCTTCTCCCTGTGACTTTTCCTTCTAAACTACAGATCTGCCACTCCCTCAAAGTACACTTCTGCAGTGCCTGTCAGTACAGACCCTGAATTTACTAAATTAACATTCAATATTCACACAAAATCAATAAATGTTCAATGACGTAAACACACAAGGGTTTACTACAATTGATGTACTAAATGTTGACATATAATTTTGTGGCAAAAATGAGTATTTAATGGTTTTTCGATGGTTTAATTCTCAGAGCTCTGGGAGCATACTGTCTCCAGCTTTTCACTACACACACTACGCTAACCTAAGGCTGTGTAAGACAATATAGAGCCCAGGTAACCTTACATCCCATGAATCACTGCAAAATTCAACTTAAAGAGCAAACTTAAAGGTGAAGTAATGTAAAGTCTATAGAGAACAATGGGAACTTCTCTTTTCTTTGAGATGCAAAGTTATTTGCTTCATTAGTGGAATATTACACAAAATTTGGGTCCTATGCAAAATATTACTCATAGTGAATTTTAGGCACTTCATGCACCTCTACTCAGCACCCACTACCATCCACCCTGGCCTCATGTCACACAGAGTGGCACCCTCACAAACACACCAACGGCATTAGATCACTGTATTCTACACAGACAGTGTTGGTAGATTTCATGGACACAGTCTCCCATGTGCTGGAAAACAAACAGTGCATGGAAGAGGTGTTTGTGGACCTTTCTAATACCTTTGCTACAGTGGACTATTCACTGTTGTGGCAGGAAATAGCAACAAAGGATTTTAGTAAAGATGCATTAAAATGGTATATACCCTACTGTACCTCTAAGATTGTGCCCAAATGGTGGTTGTCAGGGGAACAATGTCTGAAGCTAGAGCAGACAATAAAGGTGTTCCATAAGCATCAATTCTGGGACAGCTTTTATTCATCATATTTACTGATGAGCTTGCAAATATGTGTACTAGGGGAACAGTGAAATTGTATGTGCTGACATCGTACTGCTCTTCCCTACCAAAGACCGACACAGTGTGGAAATATATTTTCAGCATGAATTCAATAATATAGAATATTGATTGATAGGAAAAAAAGCTAGCCTTTAATGAGAAAAAAAAACTAACATCATGCTGTTTAGGTCTGGGGCAGGGAAGGAAGAACCCTATCAGACGAAACTGAGATGCATTCAGTTAAGGGAACACATTAATTCTTACAAATTTCTAGTAGTTTGGGTTGATTCAGAATTGAAATGTTATACCATATAGAGAAGATCTGTACAAAACTCTCCCAAAAACTCAATGCACTATGTAGACACAGGCACTACATGACCAGAGACACAAGACTGAAGATTGTGACTAAGATCATATTTTCCATGATAGATTAAGGTAGCATGTTCTATCATTTTGCATGCAAAAATAGTCTGCAGAAATTAGACAGACTGCAACACCATTTAACTAGATTTATTCTGGGTTTAGCAGGACCACCTTCAATATTTCATCATTGTTCACTTCTACGTCAGTTGTACTGGACATCTTTAGAGATCAGGAGGAAGTGACGCCTATGTAACTTTACCTTTAAATGCATGAAGGGCCTTGCTCCATGGTACTTTCTGAAAAAATTAACGCCAGTATCATCTATTTATTCCTTTATGGGAAGTTACTGGAAGAGGCCTAAAAATCCACTGGACAAGAACAAGGGGCTGGATTTACAAAGAGAGTCAAAAATTCCATAGTTGAGGAAAAATGGCTTGCAGTACTGGGAAATTTAGTTGTGGCATATACACAAAGAAAAGTTCTGCATTTATGGAAATTCCCAAAACAGGCGAGTTGTGAAATTCCTCAAGTACTGAAAATCTGCAACATTTTTTCTGTAGCTGCGAAAACAATATTAAAAGCCCAGCATACAGAACAACAGCAGGTGCTCCATATTAAGTGGAGCAAGATACATTTACAGTCTTGCAAACATTTCAGCAGAACCAGCACTCCCAGCGAGGCAAGCAGCCAGTCCCACAACTGGGACCATAGTAGCTCCACCTGTACCAGCAGGATCTTGAGCCCACTGGCAATATGTCTCTGTTGGTTGTGTCTCTCTCTCAGGTGTTTCTTCCTATGGGTCTATAGCACAAACTTCTGGCTGCTACCACATCTGCCTCATTGCCTGTAGGGCTCCTTTATGGGCTACACTGGGTCCTGTGGTTGTAGCTTATTTTCTTTCAATGGAAATGTGTGCATTTGCGTTGTAACAACTGATAATACTATACAGCCCACAGGTTTGCAGTTGTTGGTGCCTGAGCCCCCACTTTTATTGTATCGTAATTGTTAGTACACTGCCTTTTGTTAAGGGTGAGTCACCTCTCACTCTCTGTAGTGCAGCATGTGTGCAACATTCTTTCTGCAACTGCTAAAAAACAGTGTCTTAGAATAGTCTTTAAAGGGATATGCCATACTTTTCAATTGCCTTTTTTGGCTCAAGAACTTCTGAGGCTGCATTTTTTTCCACAATACCCAGTGTATTTTTCTCGCAGTTATGGAAGTTTTGTGCATATCACTTAGTGTAATTACCCCTTTTTTTAGCAACTGCAAATCTTTTGGGAATATGCACATTTTTTTTGCTACCACTCCCCCCCGGGGTCATGGTGTACACATGCGTGTATGCGCATGGAGGTACACATACACACCAAGATCCTATGGCCCCCTTCTACCCTTCCCCTGACTTTTGTCACTGCCCATTGTCACCTATGCACCCACCAGACCTCCATCTGGTGGGTGTGTGACTACAGAAGGGCAGGCATCCACCCCATTTGGGGGAGAGCCATGGCTCAATCCCATTGCAGCCCACCCCCCCAGGCTGGCACCCTGGTGACCTAAGGTCATTCCAGAAACTGGGTTGCCAGTGTAGAGCAAGGTAAGGTGCCAGTGCCTTAGCCCTCTGTGCCATCCAGCAGGCATGTGCACATTTTTTTGCACCTTCCAAGTGTTTTGAGAATCCAGCCCAAGATATAGGAAAGAGAAAGGGGACATTGTTTAACCAGATAATGCACAATTAGCTGAAACTTGTTTCCAGGTGCAACCTGGCAGCACAAGAAAGTTATGTGACTTGCTCAGGGTCACACAGTATGCAAATGGAGTCTGTGGGATTCAAACCCAGGGCTCCAGGTTTGCAGCTCAGAGCCATAAACCACTGCACTATGCTGCCTCCTCATGGACAAATGACCTTTGACTGTATTGCTGCTACTATTCGGAACTCCCTTCGACCAAAACTGTGAAATATGGCTACTCTCCACAGTTTTAAGGCAGTTATTTCTGAATGGAATTAATCTTCATGTTATTGTAATTTATTTTAATCTTTTTATAAATTGTAATTTGTTTTTTCATTGCAACATTATGTAAGCTACAGTATGTGTATCTACAGGACCATCCTGAAAACAGGCTTATGCCTAATACTGTATCCTGTCTAAATATAAACTTCAACTTCAAACCAAGAAAGGATACTAAGAAACAAGCAGCCATGTCGGGAAGATGTTGATTGGTACAGATCTTCCTCTCACCAAGTTAGCTGGACACCATTCAGATAGACAGAAGTTCACATTTACAGTAATATTAATAATAATAAATAATAGTTTTATTTATTTTGTGCCTTTCAAATATCAAGGCGCATTCCAGTAAGATAAATAAGATAAAAATACAAAAATACAGAAATACAGAAATCAATATTATAAAAACAGACAAAAACAAATCAATGAACAGTAAAACCATAAGCCTTTTCCCACAGGATAGATTTCAAAGCCTGTCTAAAACTCCCCACAGTCGTGCACTCCCTGGTCCAATGGGGTAGAGAATTCCAAAGGGAAGCGACCACAAACATAAAAGCAAGGGCTCCAGCAGATTTTAACATCACCCTTGGAATCTCTAGCAACCCCTCATCAGCTGAGCAGAGCGATCTCACAGGTCAATAAGGAATCAGGAGTTCTTTCAGGTAATCAGGGCTCAGATCATACAGGGCTTTAAAAGTCAGTAATCCAACTTTGAAGGTGATCTGCCACCGAACTGGTAGTTCCCGCAGCACCGGTGTAATATGGGAAGATCTAGGAGTACCCATCAACACCCGAGCTGCGGAATTCTGCACCAACTGCAAGTGGCAGATATCAGCCCCTGGAAGCCCACAATAAAGTGAGTTGCAGTAGTCTAGGTGCGAAGTCACAAAGGCATGGATCAAAGTTGGCAGATCACCAGACGGAACAAGGTGCTTGATCCTAGTGATGTTTCTTAGATGGTAGAAGCATGACTAAACCACCGCTGAAACCTGGGACCAAAGAGTCAGCCCCACATCTAATATCACCCCCAGGTCTTGCACCCATTCAGAGACCTGTAGCTCAACATCCCCAAAAAATAATCCAGATGGGGTGCCGGCCCCAGGTCCCCCTATCCGGTGATCCGAATCCAATGCCATCACCTCCGTCTTTCCAGAGTTCAACTTCAGCCAGCTGGACCTCATCCAGTCCTGGATTTTATTTAGGCAGCTGTTAAATACCGAGATAACACCTTCCTGATCGGGTGCAAAGGACAGGTATAGCTGGGTATCATCCACATAACAATGAAACCTCAGCCCATACCATCTCACAATGTCTCCGAGGGGAAGCATGTACACCACAAACAACATGGGGACAGTATAGAGCCCTGAGGAACCCCACAAAGTAGAGAGATGGGATCAGAGGAAAAAAAACCCTGACACCACCCTCTGGGTTCTTCCAGTGAGGTATGAAGTGAATCATCTGAGAACAATCCCAGAGAGCCCACAAATACATCTCAGGCACTCAAGTAGGACCCCATGGTCAATGGTGTCAAATGCTGATAACAGATCTAATAGTACCAAAATGGACCATTTTTCTCTGGTCTCTTGCCATCAGGAGATCACTGAGCACCCGAACCAGCGCAGTCTCAGTACTGTGCCTCTTTCGGAAACATGATTGGAGAGGTTCATAGATGCTATGGATGGTCAAATGGTTCTCCAAGAGGGCCACCACTACTTTCTTGATCACCTTCCCCACAAAGGGAAGGTTTGCGATAGGCCTGTAGTTGGCAAGACAGTCTGGGTCCAAAGATGCTTTCTTCAACAGGGGTGTCACTACTGCCTCTTTCAAGGAACAGGGATATTCATCTGAGTCAAGGGAACATCAGACTATCTGTGCTAGAACCAGGAAAATGGACTCCCCCACTGCTGCTGATGCCACCTGTGAATATTTACTGGAAACTAGAAAATACCTTAATGATGGCCACCAGACTGATGTGTACATGAAGGATAATGGCATAGCAGCCATTGCTCATTTAACTTAACATGACTAAGGTAGCAGTCTTACATAAGTAGAATATGCATTGGTTGGGAAATTGGTCTCAGGCACTAGTGTCCTTCCAATGCTTATGTTAACAATATAAGACCATTATGGAAGTCCATATTGCTATTACAAAAATTAAAATAGTGATAAAAAAATCATAATTTAACTTTAAAAACAGTTGAGCATCTCAACACAAGTAAAATGTTCCCAGCGTTCTGTTCGCAATAGTGGTTAATTTTCTTTAGTTCTAGGACTGCTAGAGATCTAATCAAAATATAAGATTTTGTGATCAGCATTCCATGAAGTTTTTACGTCTGCAGTAGGCAGAGCCTGCAGATGTTTTGCATGTACAAAAGGAGTGATGTCATGTTTTCTGTCTGTGGAACTGACTGAAGGTATAAATAGTCTCCTCTGCCTTACCCTCCTCCAAGAAATGTTTTCCTCCCTTAAATAAGTATATTTTCATGTTAGTCAATGGTTGCAGGGTACTATTTTCTTTCTTAAATGGGTTGTACAAGAACTGGAACCTGAGTAGTGGGAGGCAGCATTAGGTTTTTTTAGGGAGTAAAATCCACCACCACCTCCACCCAAGAAGCTCGTAAAGATCCACCCTCACCTTTTTTGATTCATGTGGGAGGGGCATGAGGTGGATCTAGAATGCTGGAACAAGACTCACTAGTTTGGGACCTGTACCAAGCAACAGAACAAGTCTGTGGAGTGATCGAGTTGTGGAGCCCCTGCCTTTTATCAAGGAGAAAAGAAGATACCTAATGCCTGTGTTAAGGACTAGGAGAACAGAAGTTACTTAATGCCTTCAAATTAACTTAAAAACCCTTGGAACAAATGATTATCAGAGCCACCTGGGGTGTCAGAAGGAAAGAGTAATTAAGGAGTGAAATTACAGCTCCCAAGGAAAACAATAGACACAGCATTCTAACTCAAGTTGAAAGAGCCACAGGTTTTTCTTAAACATTTATATACTAAAAACATAAAGTTCAGCTTTTGGTATTAACAATATTTGTTTACCATATTCAAAATAAATACATATGTGGGTGTGTGTGTGTATATATATATATATATATATATATATATATATATATATATATATATAGTTTATATATAGTTTGTCTTTTTAGTAGTTTCAAAACTTTTAACGCATTGGTGTTAGTAATGCATTTAGAAATACATTTTTTAATTGTCTTTGCAGTTAAATATACAGTTTCATGTGAGGGCACTTTTTTGGGGGAGGGGGCTTGGCTTGAGGAAGGATTAACATGGTCAGAACCCCTTAGCAATTGAGATGCATATGCAGCAAATAAGTCCAGATGCGCTAACTTACCCTATAACTGTTAATTGTCACAGTCTGTATTTTCTTCTTGAAATGGTTATTTTTGCATTTATGTTTATTTTAAGATATTTAATATTCTGACCATGTGGTTATGTCATGGACCATAACTGATCTCCAGCCTTAATCCCCCCCCCCCCGTGCCCCAACTTGCATAGAAGATAGTGCTTGTAGACAAATCTAATCATTTTGCCGCTGTGTTCTGGTGTGTGTGTGTGTGTGTGCTTTTGATTCAATTGCTTGTGTCTTGCATGGAAAACAGTGCTTGTAGACAATCTAATCATTTTGCAGCTGTGTTCAGCTGTGTGTGTGTGTGTGTGTTCCTCTGAGGCTGTTCATGCAACCTAGGAAAAGTAGAAATGATAGGGTATCTCCTTCCTCTTCCTGGATGCAAGTTCCCTCCACCCTGTGAACACCTTCCTGCTGAATAAGGAAGGGTTGCAGGAAACCATGGAATGATTACGGGGGTGGGGGGGCTGATGGTCATCAAAATGGAAAGGGATTTGGGGGTACTCATATTGGATGACCTAAAGGTGGTTAAACAATGTACCAAAGCTGTGAGGACAGCCAGTGAAATGCTGTTGTGCATAGGGAGAGGTATTACCAGCAGAAGGAAGAAAGTGGAGATGCCACTGTGTAGATTACTGGTGAGGCCTCATTTGGAATATGGTGTCCAGGTCTGGAAGCTGTGTTTCTGTCATATAACTTTAAATCACAAATGGGTTAAATGGTTTCTATTTTAGATTTATATCCCTTTACCCTACTTCTCCCACTGGTTAGCCTTATGGAATGCAACCAGAACATATCTTGGCTAGCATGATGAATGCACCCACAAAAGCTGCTTCTCAGTCTACAGCACTTACTTTGTAAAATGCTAACTTCTTGTTGCAAATACGGCATCATTTTTCTATCCATGTTATTGTTAGCCATACTGTAGCTAGCTTGGCTTGAGGAAGGGTGAACATGGAAGGACCCCTTAGCAACTGAGATGCATATGTAGCAACTAAGTCCAGATGTGCTAACTTACCCTATAACTGTTAAGTGTCACAGTTTGCATTTTCTTCTTGAAATGGTTACTTTTGCATTCATGTTTATTTTAAAATATTTAACCCTTAGTCTGCCCGAAGATTTAGAATGCATAGGTTTTTAGGACAAGATATCTTGTTGGCGGCAGCCTAAAGGTTAATATTCTGATCATGTGGTTATGTCATGGACTGTAACTGACCTCCAGCCTTAATCCCCCCACCCCCGTGCTTCAACTTGCATAGAAGATAGGGCTTGTAGACAAATCTAATCATTTTGCCTCTGTGTTCTGGTATGTTCTGGTGTGTGTGTGTGTGTGTTTGTGTGTGCTTTCGATTCAATTACTTGTGTCTTGCATGGAAAGCAGTGCTTGTAGATAATCTAATCATTCCACAGCTGTGTTCTGCAGTGTGTGTTCCTCTGAGGCTGTTCTTGCAACCTAGGAAAGGTACTTCCCCAGACACAGCAGCAGTACATTGCATAGCAGATATAAAATGTCAAAAAGAAAGTCATGCAACAGAAGTGCTGAGCAGTTACTGAAGCAAGAAATGTACAGCTGTCATTTTTTACATCCTGTTCAAAATGAGTTTTTGCACCTGTGGTGCCAAATGGCACAGTCGCTGTGACTAATGAACTGGTAGTGTCACTGTTCATCTGGTGGGGTAACAAAAAGCCCATGCTGAAAACGTGGAGTGAAAATACCAAGAAGCACCCAGGGCATTAGGGTTTCTGACCATAACAACCTGCACTGAAAGGACTGACAGGCATCGGTGGTGTGACTTGGGATTGTCAACAGTAATGCTCATGCCTTTCCACCCCATCCCCACCCTGTAGACTGTGACAGGTATCAAGGTGTGCCTTTGACTCTTCAGCCCCAAAGTTCACTAAATTCTCCTATACTGTACCCATTTCAGCTTATTTCCTTATAGAATGGAGTTAGTGTAAAGTTTGAAAACCCCATGGCGTGAGCGTTATGGGCAATGACCCAAAGGCACACCCCAGTGCCTGTCCATGTCTGTGGGGTGGGGGTGGGGTTGGCATCACTTCAGTACTTCACTGCCATTCCTATCCTGCCTGTCTCTCTGTGTCTCCCTCTCTCTATCTATATGTCTATGTAATTATCTATCTTTCTATTAATTGCAAGTATTGCTATTTTTACCTATTTCCAAAACAAACCTGCATATCACATTTGCCTGCACTCTGAGCACATACTTATGAAACTGTGCATATTTGTACTGCACTTCTGAGTAGACCTCATACTTTCCTAATCTTTCCATTATCACAAGCATAACTACCTTGCCTTTATCAAAAGTGACTGCCTCTGAAAGTTAATATCACATTTTCTCTAACAGTCCATCATCATTACATTTGTCTTCCTGACATCAACACATTGCTTAAATATAACTTACATCACCTCATGGACAAAAACCCTGTTTCTCTTTAAAAAAAAAAGTGTAAATAATCCCAAGGCTGAACATATGCCAGCCATTACTTTTTCATGTACTGCTATTTTCTGTACCATCATGGGGATTTGGCGTATGTTTCTCTTGATGCTTTGCATTATTGGAATATGTGCAATTGTGTTTTCTTTAAAAAGTGGCTGTCTGGCAAATATCATCTAGGATAACACATACATCAGTGGCATTTGCTCTGGGGTTCTTTTGTAAGCTTCCTATTCCTTCCATTAAAATGTACACCTCCATATTTTTCCTAATAATGTGTGTGACTTCCTTAGAACAGAAACTAAAATCAATCTTACTACTTACAAATCATTGTGTTGTTTCTCCATAACTCCTTAACAATTCCACACAACTTCATTAACTTCATTATTCAGCTGTGGTGGATCTGACCAGAACTTGTTAATACTCTGTTCCAAAAACATCTAATTGGTTGCAGTTGTCCATGATGTCACAGTCTGATCTCATAAAAATAACTGCATTGTCAGTAATGAGTGTTTTAAAAGATTAATAAATCATGGTTATAGATATTATCATTCTTTTATTTATTTAAAATATGTTAGCAGGAAACCCAGACTGACATAGAGTCTGTTATTTAGAAGTGTTGGTGAGAATACAAAACTGCAGTGTTCAAAATCCAACCATTCAACATTTAATTACTATATACAGTACTACTAATAATACTACTACTAATAATAATAATAGTCATAATAATTATATAACATTCTGATACATTCTTTATACTCATTCTGATGCATTACACAACAAAGTTACAATTCGGAATTTGAACTGTTGATCAGTTGCTAGATACGTGATGTAAATTGGTTTCACCATGCCGGTTTGACAGGAAAAGCAGCGACGGCCATCACAGCAACAACAGAGCTGTGACAGTCTCTACAGGGACACCCAAGCAACCTACAGTAAGGCACAGTGAAACACAGTGCAAGAAAAAGGAAAACCACACATACAGGAGAGTAGAAGTGTAAATGTGGAGGGTTCTGCCCCTGCACCCTCCCTATTTTAATATAACAAACTCCATGGTGCACACACTATGGAGCACAAGACATACAGTTCCACTGGCTTACTCCAGGACTGAAAAACATCAAAACACACCAATGCCCCAACCCAGTTGAACTCAACCCAGCTCCTCAGCTCCAGAACACAACACACCTGGCAACCCTAAAAACACCTGTCTGCAGCAACACCATCGAACTGAGCAACGTGTTGGTGAAAACAGCACCTCACTCTAACTGCTATTGCCGAATCTCTCACTGTACTTGAGTCACTGTTCCAGCACTGCCGTAACAATGGCATACCATGTAAATCATCAGGAGAACAACAGAGTTATTTATTTTTTGTCATCTATTCTCTCTGCAAAGTTGCAGTATTAGAATAAATCATAATTTCATTTACAGGACAGTGGGTCCTAGAGGAACTTACAAAACTAAAGGTGGACAAAGCAATGGGGCCAGATGGAGCACATCCAAGGATCCTAAAGGAACTGAGGATGAAGCTGGCTGCATTTTTGGCAGCCTTGTTCAGTGAATTGCTGAACATAGAGGTGGTCCCACAGGACTGGAGAAGGGCAAATGTGGTCCCTCTTCACAAGAGTAGTAGCAAGGAGGATGCAGGGAACTACAGGCCAGTGAGTCTCACCTTAATATTGGAGAAGATCATGGAGACACTTCTTAAGAAATGCATTGTGGCTTACCTGGTATCCATTGGAATGCAGGATACAAGACAGCATGGGTTCATGGAGGGAAGATCCTGTCAAACAAATCTGATAGATTTCTTTGACTGAGTGACCAAGATGGTGGACCAGTGAGGGGTGGTGGATATTACGTACCTTGACTTCAGCAAGGCCTTTGACACAGCCCCACATAGAAGGCTGATAAACAAGCTGAGTAGTCTGGGGGTGGGACACAGGGTGGTGTACTTGGTCAAAAATTGGTTAGTGGATAGAAGGCAGAGGATGGTGGTAAATGGCACACAGTCGGAAGAAATGGGAGTCACCAGTGGGTGCCACAGGGGTCAGTCCTTGGACTAATCCTCTTCAATATCTTCACAGCAGACACTGCAGAAGGGCTAGAGGGAAAAGTATGCCTGTTTGTAGATGACACCAAGATCTGCAACACAGTAGATACTCCAAGGGGTGTAGAGAGAATGAAAAGAAACCTGAAAAAGCTGGAGAAATGGTCTGAGGTATGGCACTTTAGGTTTAACATGAAGAGGTGCAAGATCATTTTTTTATTTTATTTTATTAACTCTAGGATTAACGCCTTTGAGCAAGAACAGCTCATTTACAAAAGTTCCACATCAGAGTGTCAGTAGACAAACAGGGTGAACATCATTTCAAAAATTATACAGAAGTAGCACAGATGGAAGAGAGCATACAGGTTGCACATAATTTTTCATAATTCGAGACAACACATATTGGGTAGGAGTAGAGCTAAGACCATTGAATGGACATGGAGAAACTGGCTCAGACTGAGAACTAAGCAGTGCATAGATAGGCTAGATGTTGAGGAAATTGGAGAAGAACAGTAGGGAGGGTAGTCCCAGCAGAGAGGGCAGGCTAGAAGACCCTTGTCAAGGAGGGAGAAGGGAGTGGAAGTGCCAGATGGGCAAGGGTAGGGGACAGGGGAACTAAAAGTGCTGGTGTTGGGGGGTGGGGTTGGGGTAGCAGTGGGTAGTGGAGGGGAAATGAAGAGGTGGACTAGGTAGCAGAGATTTATTGGTGAGGAGCAGGAAAGTCTGAACTGCTAGGGGAGGTAGGATCTCTGGGTGAAACAGTCGCAGCTACTAGAAGAGGTGAGGTGCTCCTGAAGCAGCCATTTGAAGGGGCCAATTTTAGGAGCAGTCAGGATATCCCAGTTGAGAGCATTATACCAGTGCGGAGCCCTGTAGGCAAATGATCTCTGTCCCATAGTAGTCTGACATCTGGGAACCTGGTAGGTTTGATTACTGGTGTTGCAGGTATGCTGAGTGGTACAGTGCATGTTTAGGAGCTTTTCAATGCCTGGTGGCATGAGGCCTAGGAGTACCTTTTTTGCTATCAGGCAGGCCTGATACTGGATCCTGCAAAGTAGTGGAAGCCATTCAGATTGGGCATATAGCTCATGGGTGAGTAAGGCGCGCAGCGCCAATGAGTAGTCTACTGGCTTTGTTTAGTGCCACCGTCACCCTACGGAGGGCAGTAGGTGAGGCAGAGCAATACATGGCTAGTGCATAGTCAATGATGGAGGTGACTGAGCTGTGGATTGCTAGATGCATAGCATCTGTAGTCATACAATGCTTGTGCCTATATATCATGTACATGGGGAACAGAAACCCAGGGAATAGCTACATGTTGGGGAGGGGTGAGTTGTTGATGGTCACCAGAGAAAAGAGGGATTTAGGGGTCATTATATCAGATAACCTGAAATCCATGAAACAGACCACAAAAGTAGTTGGGATGGCTAGTAAGATGTTAGGGTGTATAGGGAGGGGTATTACAAGCTGTAGGAGGGAGGTGGTGATCCCACTGTACAAGACACTTTTTAGGCCTCACCTAGAGTACTGTGTGTAGTTCTGGAGGCCGCACCTGTGTAAGCATATTGACAGGGTGGAAACAGTGCAGAGAAGGTCAACTAAGATGGTGCAGGGTCTGTGTGGCAAGGCATATGGGGATAGATGTAGGGACCTCAGTATGTACACACTGGAACAGAGACAGGAGAGGGGTGACATGATTGAAACTTTCAAATATTTTAAGGGCATAAATAAGGTGGAAGGGGATATCATCTTCCACTATAAAAAGTACAGTAGAACTAGAGGGCATAACATGAAATTGGAGGGGGGGGTCGCATAAGGGGTAACGTGAGAAAGTTATTTTTTATAGAGAGGGTGGTGGATGCATGGAAAGTCCTGCCTCAGGAGGTGGTGGGGTCATGTACAGTGGAGGGATTCAAGAGGGCATGGGATAGGCACAAGAGAATCATACAGTACATATGAGGGGGACTGGGCAGACTGGATGGGCTTTGCTGTTCTTTTCTGCCATCAGCTTCTACGTTTCTACATTTCTGTGTTTAATCATAATTTCAAAAGTACATACTTGAAGTAGCTACTCTCTAAGATGCTTTCCTACAGACATTTTAATGACATACTTGCACTGAGTTTCAATGGATAAATCTTTAAACTACTGTACATGTAACAAAATGCATTCACAATAGAGTTCTCTATTTACTTTTCACATGTCCTGCTTTTAGTCTGGGAAGCCATCATAGCATGTATGACTTGAGGCAAACATTAATGGACAATATGCTCCTTCTATGCCTAATCAACCTATGAAACAATTTATATTCTGGACTGAGGTCCTTTATTACAGTACTAAAGTGCTGTACACTGTTTTTGAACATACCAAGTGTCATCACCTATTACCAATTACATTACAGATTGTGCAATACAGTTCAGATTTTACAAATCAAAATAATTCCAAAAAAGTATAATTATTTCTTTATGGGAAAACTGAAACAAAATGTTTGTTACATGTAATCACGTAGCCTTATTAGCCGTAAATGAAGATGTTTATAAACGAGCATTTCTCAATGTCGAATGTTTGCTTGCTTGCTGGTATTGGCATTGGTAATGCAGGAGTTAGAGAGATGCTTAGTAGAAATGGCACTGAAGGAGTGAACTGATGCCAACCCCTACCCCTACACTGTAGCAACTGACAGGCATTGGGTTGTGCCTTTGGGTCGGCCATAACTCGCATGCCATTCCACCTCACCCCATCCTGCAGACAGTGACAGGTGTCACGGTGTGCCTTGGGGTCTTCGGCTCTTATGCTTACCCCATTCCTAAGTAAATAAGATGAGATGGGTGCGGTGTAGGAGAATGGGGTGAACTTTAGGGCCAAAGTCCCCAAGGCACACCTCAATGCTGGTCAGTGGCTGCAGGGTGGGGGTGGAATGGTGTGAGCATTACGGCCGAGAACACCAAGCCACACCCTTGATGCCTGTCAGTCTGTACAGGGTGGGGCAATAACAGTTGGAAACCCTAATACCCAGGGCATTTGTTGGTATTCAAAATTTTCAACATAGGCTTTTTGGAAACTCCCCTCAGGAACAGTTGCACTGAGATTTCATTAATCTGTTCCAAAGCTTGAATTCGCACAGCGACTGCACCATTCTGCGCAACAGGCGCAAAAACACTTTTTGGGCAGGATGCAGAAAATGACAGCTGTACTGTTCATAAGGAGGTGTGCAAAATGGGCAATGCTGAAAATTTTGAGTGGGAATATTACAAATTTGTAAAGTTATGAGTGTGCGTGGAAACTGCGCAATGTACACTTGTAACATAGTCATTTTACGGACTTTTGTCACCAAATTTTCAACATAGGCATTTTAGGACCTTTGCTTATGAACAGTGTCACTGTGATTTTTTTAATCTGTCCTGAACACAGATTTGCCATAGCTTCCATGCTGTTCTGCTCCAGGAAGTGCAAAAACACATTTCGGCCAGGATGTGAAAAATGATAGCTGCACTGTTCATAAGGAGGTGTGGAAAAATGCCAATGTTGAAAATCTAGAATGATAATATTACAAACTCGTGAAGTTATGAGGGTGTGTGGAAACTGCACATTGCATGCTCGTAACAGTCATTTTATGGACTTTTGTCACCAAATTTTCAACATAGCCATTTTAAGACCACTGCTCATGAACAGCATCACTATAATTTTTGTAATGTGTCCCAAACAGTGATTTGCCACAGTGACCACGCTATTCTGTGCCAGAAGTGTGAAAACACATTTCGGCCAGGATGTGAAAAATGACAACTGTACTGTTCATAAGGAGGTGTGAAAAAATGACAATGTTGAAAATCTGTATTGAAAATATTATAGATTCATAAAGTTATGATTGTGCCTGGAAACTGCTCAATGCACGCTCGTAACTCAGTCATTTTTCGGAATTTCTTCACCAAATTTGCAACACAGGCTTTTAGAGAGCCCACCTCATGAACAGTGACACTGTTGTTTTGTTAATCAGTCCCAAAAGGTGATTCCATGCAGTGAGTGCAAATCACCTTTTGGGACAGAAGAACCTCATGACAGTGACTGAATTCATGAGGAGGTGTCCCAAAAACCCCATGTTGAAAATTTGGTGCCAAAAGTACAAAAAATGGCTGAGATATCCACATAAGCTGAAAAAAAAAAAACATTATGCCATTATACAGCTTACCGGCATTTGTTCAGTTCATGGTCAGCTTTGAAGAGTGTAGACGTGTTACCGAACCACCAAAGATCATTGTGCTGGGCTCTGGATGTAAGTATGGGATGGGGGTTTGGGAGGTGGGGTTCGCAGAGGGTGCATGCAGATTGGGGAGGGGGCAAGGGACTCAACGAGGGACCATTTTCTTTTTTAACAGGAATTAAAAAAAAAGACTCCTCAGGATGCTTTTGGCTCACTGGGGTGGGCTCCCAGTGTGCCATCTGGATGTTTGTTGGGGAGGAATGGAGCTGATGGGGATTGGGCACCCCCATTGGCCATACAGTGTGCTGGGGGGAACACATAAGCATGCTGGGGTGGGCTCCCAGCATGCTACCTGGGAGTTCGTTGAAGGGGAGGATGGGAGCCGACAGGGATTGGGCACCCCTGTTGGCCATACAGTGTGCTTGGGGGGAGTGTGCATGAGCCAAGGAGGATTGGGCACCCCCTCGACACACAACAAATGGGGGGTGCATCATGCCAATGGGGATTGGGCTACCCTGTCAGCAAATGATCTGGGGAGGGGGCATGCCAACAGGGGGATTGGGCACCCCCATCAGCTTTAACATGGACTGGGTGAGGTGGCAGCTGTCTGTTGGCTTTGTCGAGACTGTCAGAGGCCGAGAGATAAACCGCTACCATGTTTCTCTGAAATGGGCACCAGACAATTCAGTAGTAATTGGCTGCTGCAGTCAGGGACCACCCCTCAAACACATTGATTGTTTAATGATGGAGCACTCCCTGATTGCAGCTGCCAGTTTCTTTCAAGGTTGTGGGATGCTACAGTACTGCTGCCATGGACAGTGTGATTTTCTATTGGTGCCACACAGACCAGCCCCAAAATGGGCTGCTGTCATTGGCAACAACACTGCCATGCCTCCACAACTCGCTACTGAAGCAAGCTGCTACAGTATGTTTCTTGCGCATGTGCACAAGCAAACATAACAAGCATTTGTCAATGCCAAATGTTTGCTTGCTGGTATTAGCATTAGAAATGCAGGAGTTAGACAGATGCAGAATAGGAATGGCAGTGAAGTACAGAACTTCACATGAACCCCATCTCCATCCTGTAGAGACAGACAGGATTTGGGGAAAGTTTTTGGGTCATCACCTATGACGGTCAAGCTATGTCACCTCACCCTATTCTGCAGACACTGACACATGTTGAGCTGTGCCTTAGGGTGTTTGGCTTTACAGTCACCCCATTCCAGAAAGACATATGTTGAAATGGGTGCAGCATAGGAGAATGGGGTGAAGTCTTGGGATGAAGAGTCCAATGTGCACCTCAATGCCTGTCAGTGGCTGGGGTTGGGGGCGGGATGGCATGAGCAGTACAGTCGGCAATTGAAAGGCACACCCTGATGCCTGTCTGTCTGTACAGGGTAGAACGTTATGGTTAGAAACCGTAATGCCTTGAACGTTTGTTGATATTCACAGTACAAATTTTGAACATGTCCTATTTGTGATCCCACCTCATGAAAGCTTTTGGGACTTGTTCTCATGAACAGTGGCAGCGTGATTTTGTCAATGTGTCCTGAAAACTGACTTCCAACAGTGACAGTGCCATTCTGCACCACATGTACAAAAACACAGATCAGGCAGGATGTGAAGAATGACAGCAGTACCATCCATAGGGAGGTATGAAGAGATGGCAATGTTGAAAATGTGTAATGGGAATATTAGAAATGCTGGCACTTCCAAGCATATGTGGAAACCGCACAATGCACGCACGTAACACAGTCATTTTATGGAGTTTCATCACCAGATTTTCAACATAGGCATTTAATGACCTGTGCTGATGAATAGTGTCACTGTGATTTTGTTACTGTGTCCTGAACACTGATTTCCCACAGCAACCACGGTATTCTACGCCGGAACTGCAAAAACACATTTTGACCAGAATGTGAAAAATGACAGCTGTAGTTCATAAGGAGATGTGGGAAAATGGCAATGTTGAAAATCTGGACTGAAAATATTACAAATGTACAAAGTTATGAGCGTGCGTGGAAACTGTGCAAAGCAAGCTCATAACACAGTCATTTTATGGACTTTCATCACCAAATTTTCAACACAGGCATTTTAGGACCTCTGCTAATGAACCATGTCACTGTGATTTTTGTAATGTGTCCCAAACAGTGATTTCCCACAGTGACCATGCTATTCTATGCCAGAAGTGCGAAAACACATTTTGGCAAGGATGTGAAAAATGACAGCTGTACTGTTCATAAGGAAGTGCAGAAAAATGGCAATGTTGAAAATATGGCATGAAAATATTTCAAACGTTCGAAGTTACGAGCGTGCATGGAAACTGCACAATGCATGCTCATAACACAGTCATTTTATGACCTTTTGTCACCAGTTTTCAACACAGCCATTTTAGGACCTCTGCTAATGGACAGTGTCAGTGTGATTTTCCTAATGTATCCCGAACACTGATTTTCCACAACGACCGTGCTAGTCAATGTGTGCTGGAAGTGCAAAAACACATTTGGGCCAGGATGTGAAAAATGACAGCTGTACTATTCATAAGGAAGTGTGGACAAATGGTAGTGTTGACAATCTGGAGTGAAAATTTTGCAAATGTGCAAAGGTATGAGCATGTGTAGAAACCATGCAACGTACGCTGGTAACACAGTCATTTTATGGACTTTTCTCACCAAATTTTAAACATAGACATTTTAGGACCTCTGCTAATGAACAGTGTCACTGTGATTTTCTTACTCTGTCCCAAACATTGATTTTGCACACCGACTGCGCCATTGTGCTCTACATGCGTGGAAACACATTTTGGGTGAGATGTGAAAAATGACAGCTGTACTGCTCAAAAGTAGGTGTGGTAAAATGGCAGTGTTGAAAATCTGGAGTGTAAATGTTATAAATTAGCGAACTTACGAGCGTGCATAGGAACTGCGCAACACACACTCGTAAAACAGTCATTTTTTGGAATTTTTCCACCAAATCTGCAACATAGGCTTTTTGAGAGCCCACCTTATGAACATTGCCACTGTTGTTTCGTTAATCAGTCCTGAAAGGTGATTTCACACAGTGAACGCCAAATCACTTTTTTGGTCCAATTAATGCCATGACAGTGACATAATTCATGAGGAGGGGTCCCAAAAAACCCATGTTGAAAATTTGGTGCAAAAATTCCAAAAAATGTCCAAGATACACAGCAAAGTTGAAAAAACCCTATGCATTCCATTATACAGCTTACCGGCATTTCCTCAGTTCACGGTCGGCTTTGAAGAGTGCAGACGTGTTCCCGGTCCATCGAAGATCATCGCGCTAGACTCTGGAGGTAAGTATGGGATGTGGGAGGGTGTGGGGAGGCAGGGTGCACAGTGGGTGGGTGCAGGTTGTGGGTGGGGTTGCTGGGAGACCGCAAGGGACCATTTTTTCCTTTACAGGGAAAAAAAATCAGACAACGAGGGACCATTTTCCAGTTTACAGGGGCATTTGGCACTCTGGGGTGGGCTCCCAGCATTCCAAAGAAGTCTTTTAGGGGGCAGCTGTAGCCAATGGGGGATTGGGCACCCCTGTTGACACACACAAAATTGAGTGGGGGTGACAAATCATGCCGACAGGGATTGGGCACCCCGTCGGCAGGCTACAAAAGCGGGTGGAAGGGGGGTCATCATGCTGATGGGTAGTTGGCTCCCCTGTCAGCAGACAACAACAGGGGGTGGGGGTTACATCATGCCAACAGGGAGTGGGCTCCCCGTCGGCAAAATAAACATCGTTGCACTTTGAAGCGGGGTTTGGGGCCCGTCAGCAAGTAATCACCATTTGGAGGAGGCACATGCTGCCGAGGGGATTGGACACCCCTCGGCATGGAACCAACATAATATTGTTTGTGAACGTGGCGGCAAGCCACCCACCATGTTCACAAACAGTATTAGGCTACCTAACATTCCACCCTTCAATGACGGGTCGCTCCCTCCTTGCAGCACAATGACTGATGCTGCAATGACGAGGCGGCCCCTGATTGCTGTGGTGAAAATGTCACAACTTGGTGCACTTTTGGAGACCAGTGTCATCAGCACACTGTGCCTCCATTGGTCCACCAGTGCCAAGCCCCCAAATGCAGTGCTTTCCTTGGCTGTAGCAGCGTCGCGCCTCCACAACCCGCTTCTATCCTAAGCTGTCGCATCATGTTTGTTGCACATGTGAGCAAGCAAACATAAAAATGAGTTGATTGTGCCTTGCTGTAGCATTTCCTTAAAAATAATAAAACTCATAAAGGTATATTTTAGATCATGTCATCTTGCACTGTAAATTGAAAGGATGTTTTAAAACTTTGAATATGTTTTTGTGCTTTACTTAATAAAAAAAAGAGTACTGAATGCACTGCCTTAGGTTTACATTAGTGCATGTAAATAAACAAAGAACATACAATAATTTAAAAAGCAACAAGCACAAAAACACTAAAACAACAAACCTATGCAATATTAAAAATTGTTACATGGATTATAAAAAAGCAGTAATCTAACTAGTCAAACATCATCAGGTGACTGTGGATTAAATGCCTGTAAATGCACAGTTGCTGTGAATGTCCCTGAAGGACTATCCCTGGACACACAGACAAATCCCAACACAAATCAGAGAGTGAACAGCAGCCATGATTGTTTTTCTCATCAGTCTGTTACAGACATGGGACATTCACCGTAACTGTGCATGTTAACTAGAAGATTTAATCCACAGTTAGCTACCGAAATGTACAATTTCCTGGTGGTCAGGCTTGTAGAAAGGATCTTAAAAAATACAAACCAATGAATTATGAGTGGCACAGCTTATGACCTGTGGTCTTACAGAATTGGCACGATGTCTGTCTTCTTTACGTGTACTATATATTGTATATATGCCATTTGGCAAGCAGATTTGTGACCAGATTTCAGTCATCCAACCAAAAGTAGTTTTCCCTATCACGAGAGGGAGAGACGGGAGAGAGAGATAGAGTGAGCTGAAGCTTATTGCTGCCCCCCCCCATACATCATCCCTGAGTATAAGAGAGAGAGACACTGACAGTGAGATCGGGACATCAAGCAGAATTGCTGCATTTATGCTCTCTCTTTGTGCCTCTTGACAAGTCAGTGGTCCATTTTGTCTGCACAGTGCAGCTGGAGCTGGAATGTTGACAGAGAGTCCAACAGCAGCACAGTGTTTGGAGATTGGGCTCCCACTTCCCCCACCCCTGACACACAGACCAACAGTGCCCAGCTCACCCACCCACACTGAGAAAGAGAGTGACACAGAGAATTCAGAAGTTCTGCTCTCTCCTGAAGTTGTCAGTGTGCTCCTTCTTCTGTAAGATCCACCTGTACAATCCATGAAGTGAACATATAACAGCAGTGTTTTATAACTTTGCAGTCCTTAAGTACAGTTCTATGGCAGCATGAGAGAGACAGAGAGAGAGAGAGAGAGAGAAAGAGAGAGAGACAGTAACTGTGAGTGCGACATGCAGAACAAAATTCCTTCTCTCTCTCTCTCTCTCTCTCTCTCTCTCTCTCTCTATGTAATCGGTGGCTGTATGTGATTGGGAACTCATGCATGTGTCTTTCTGTGTGTCTGTGATCGGCAGCTCAGATCTTGTGACTGCAAAGTAGATGTGTTTATGGTGTCGGAGGGGACAGCAGAATAGCATCCGTTTCAAGTGTCAGACACTATGTTATGCACAAGAAATATCACCAATCCTCTCTGTACTGTATTTCTGACATTCATATGTACATAACAACAATGACACACATAATTTGTTGGGGACTATTTTACGAGGTGGCAGGATACAGTACCTTTCTTGTTGTTTAAAGAGTGGAAAAATTATTTTAGTCCTTTTTTTTCATGATTTGCAAAGAACCCATGTTATAAGCACAATAATCCACTCCAGGGAATGGGGATATAGGCATTTAATCCATGCATCAGGTGCTGTGAGGACACTTGGCCTTCTGCCTCATGCCTCACGATGTACTCGAGGCATGGATTAAATAACATTAAACCCAGTACCTCTCATGATTATTGCAAATGTGTTATTTGTATTTCATTTTATTTCAAAATGGTCAAACATTCTAAGCTGAAATGCATAGCATATGATAGAGGTGACATTTTTTAAATGGACCAGTTCCAGCAACCCATTGGCAGCACTACTGTTCACTATGCCAGGAACCCAGGTTTGGTAATAAGCCCAAGTCATTGGGGGCTGACCATTGGAAGGAGGTCTGAGTATCACAGAGGATGCTCTTTTCCTCCAGGTAGGGAGGAAAGTAGACCATTGCCACCATGCTGCCACCACCTTGATGACCACAGGTGATGGTGCAGTTATGAGTGAACATAAGGGCGGGGGAATGCTGACTGGCTCAGAGGGGCTCCATGCACTACATGCACATGCCAGGTCTCAACCAGAGTTTCCATTGGAGGTAAGAAAAATGAAAAAGGACCCTCAGCAGAGCAGAATGAGAGACCAGCTCTCCTACAGACCCCATACCCACCCACCCACCTACCTTGCTCTTTCCTGCTGACACTACATGACGTCTTCATTGGCCCAACTGGAAGACCCCATTATGAGGAGTAAGCAGCAAGGGAACTGCTGGAGAGGAAAGTCCCAAGTAGAAGGCAGGGTAATGAGGTTGGGGAAATGCAGAAGCTTGAAGGTGCGGCAAGGTGCCAGTACAGAGTTGTGGCATAAATGAAAGTAACGAAAAAAAATGTGCCAGTGCCAAAAAGAACATAGAAATGCTATTAGAAGGGCAGTCTTCCTTCCTTGCCTTTTGTCTTGTCTCTCTCTCACTTTATGTGCTTTGCTTCCTTCCGCTTTGCCATAAATGTCATACTGTAAATGGCATACTTCAAAGAATTGTTTCATGATTGTTATGCAGTTGTGCTACCTATGACATGACTGTTGGATCACAAAGACTGTGGCCTGTCTATATTTCAAAAGTCCTGCACGTTGTGCATCAAAATCGATGCATCCATTGGAAATATTATGTATGCATCACTTTTCGTCCATAAAGTGAGCAAAGTTTCGCATTTCACAAATGCATCAACATGTCTGAAAATAGCACACAAACATTTGGACAAATTTGTAGTGATACATTTATAGCAGAAATATTCCCTCAAATCCTGCATTAAGACTTTTGCAAATCCAGACTCATATCTCCCATGTCTGCTCAAGACTCCTTCCTCCCCTTTTACTTTCTTTTTCTCCATTGTTTTCCTGTCCTTTCTGTTTCCTTCTCATCCATCCTACTTTCTCTGCAACTTTGTTTGCTTATTGCTCACTGCTAATTCCCCCAGGGTTAATGTTTTTTTTATTGGTTGCCAATATGTATGTATAGTCTTGTGATTTTGTTTGCTTAGTAGCATACCTTTGGACCTGCTTTAGGGCCTCTCTTATTACTGATTTAGCATTGTTCCCATTACCCACCTGTAGCACCCTGTTGTTTTTGTACTGCACTTTTATTCTTACTAAATGGACTATTTTGCGGTATATAGAGAATAATGCCTGTGCAAGTGTGTGTAATGAGGATTTTTCACAAACCCGAGGTGTGTGATAATCCATAAACCCTGAAAGTGAAGCTCGAGGGGCTTATGGGATTATCACACACCAAGGGTGTGTGAAAAATCTTCCTATCCAACATTTTTCACTAGCATTATTTTATATAACTACTTGTGCAAGCGAGTCAATGGTAATGGAAGTTATTGAAGCAGCTAAGCTGTGATCCCTGCTGTTCCTCATTCCTCCTACTCTACATTCACACACACACACACACACACTGTCTCTGTCTTTCTCTCTCTCTCTCTCTCTCTGTTGTTCACTTTTACAGACTGTTTTTGTAAACTATCACCTATGAACCATCCTGGATTGCACTCTCCCACTCTGGATACACAGTTGGATCAACCAGAATTTTTTTTTTTAGATTTAAAAGGCAGGATCAACCAGAGTAAAAAAAGGAAATCTAATAAAAATTGGTAGGGCAGTGAACAATAGCACCTCATTGGTAAGCAGAAAAGGAAGCCGCCATGTTTGTGATACTGTTCAGCTCACCCACACACAGAGTACGAGCCAATGAAGTGGTGTGGTACAACTGAATGACACATTGAGGACACTGCTGGTGAAAGAAAGTTTTGTGAATGCCATAGTAACTCATTTTCAGGTTATTACAGTGGTTGGGAGAGCCTTATAAATAGGGATAAGGAGCTGCTATCTTACAGATCTGTTTAGCCCACCCAGGAAGAGATGGACAGCCAATGAGGGAGTGCCTGTTCTTGAGTGATGCAGCACATGATCACCATAATAACCAGTTATTACAGTGAATAATAACTGGCTTAGACTTAAGAAAACAATTGCTGTCCAGTTATTATATTATATTATTATATTGTGTTATTACTGTTTCCCAGCATTCCTTTCCCAATGAAGCCTCTACAGAAGTACTGTCCACAGTTCAGTAGGCCTTTTCTGTTAAACTTTCAAATAAATAAATTAGCAAACACTGAACCATCAATCAGTATTTGAGGTTTGAGTTTACAATATGGAAAGGTACCATATGATTACTAAAAATGAAATGTTTTCTTCCTTACAGGATTCATTAGTTATCACATGGTTGATATTAGTTTACCTTTATGATGATTTTCCTCCTTTAGAATATATTGGAAAAACCTAAGTTATGAACTTAATGAATTTGGGGACAAAAATTCACCTAACTTTGTTTATATCTTTAATAATTTGGTATACAAAATTAATGATAATTTATGGTTTTACCCCTTTTGGTGACTATATTTTTCCCCACATTTTTTTTTTGCAATAAAGATATGTTCAGGGTTCCATTGTTTTCCTCAAATCCTCAGCCTTATGCTTCAAGCATGAAACATTTAGAAGACATTTATAACAATAATAAAGATGCAGATCTGCAGGTCTCGAGTCCACAAGTCAGACATTATACAGTAAATAGTTAGAGCATTGCATTTAACCATCTACCTGTCTCCCGCATAATGAGTTTGGTCCACCAGATGTGTAGTTGATAGTGTAGTACAATCAGATATTAAAATGCAGGTTTTGAGAGTATTTACAATGCAAGTTACCTATTACATGAAATATCATAACAATGGCAGAGGACAAATACTCATGCATCAAGTAAGGGAATGATATCCACAGGGGCAGAGTTTGCTTCTATCTACACAAAGACACTGCAGTGAGTTGAAAAGGAGATGGGTGCTAGTATTTCATACAAATCAGTAAATATTGGAGGTGGATAAGAGGGGTGGGTTCATAATGAGATTCATACTGAGGTTGTTAGGAGCTGAGGAGGCATATGCCCATATATACTGCTATAGAAAACTAATAGTAAGACATTTTGACTTACTTTCATAAGGTATTTATCTAGGCCAGTTACGAATTTAAATTTTTTTTACCAACAATAAGGTCCAGTGGTAAGGGCTTTAAAATGTTAACAATTCTTTTTGTGAATATATTTTCTTTTCAGGGTGTTAAAATGTTTTCCAGAAATTTGAAGCAGGTATCTTCTAGTTTCTGCTATATTGGGTTTAAATTTGATATTTAATTCCCACAAGAGATGTGGGTTATGTATGATATTAGGTTCCGATAGGGTGGCATTTGCATGGTTCAACTAGTAGCCTCTGGAAAATGGAAGGGTTTGGGGTTTGTGGATTTGGGGGCTGGTAGACATCCATGTTGGCAAACTTGATAAGGAGACTGCTCATCTGTAGAGGTGTGCAGATTTTTCAAATTCTACTTTCATTGGAATTCCACAGTATGTTAGAAATTCAACATAATTCTGGAAGAGGTATTTTAACCTTCTAAAAGTAGAATTGGTTTCATTTTACATACACCATAGAATAGTATTCCACAGATTATGTAAACTGTGAATTCATGTTCAACAAACTTTCACAGATTATGTAATTTACAAAATATTATTCTGTTGTTCACATTAAAATGCTTTTTGGAATTCCACAGATCCAAAACCAAAATTCAAAAGAAAAAACATTTCAGAATCATAATTTCCATTCTGCATAAATTCTTCCAGCAGAATTCTGCAGTCTGCACAACACTACTCATCTGCTGAAGTCTGTATAGAATTTGGTTACACTGTAGCTTGCTGTCATGTTCAGTCTTAGAGACTAGTGGCTAGCACAAGCTGTGAAACGGATGTAAGCTAGCTGCAGGCCAGAATGCAGTTCTAAATGGAGAGCTACATATGGTGTTTCATAAGTTATACTGGTGAAATCGCAAAATTTCCACAGCGAAAGCCATTACAGTGACAATTTTGATGGAATTCAAAATTGTCACTTTAATGGAGCTGAAGTTGAAATGTTATGTTTTCGTTGATCTTTCACCCTCTTCCGAGTCAACTCTGACTCGGAGTTAGTTATATAAAAATGGGGAGGATCAGGGGCAAAGTCCCCAGCATGAATGGTGTGGAGTGCAAAGCCCCCCCCCCCGCAAAAACACAATGAATGTCTGCCAGGCGAAATTTCACCTGTTGACATTATGACTGTCACTGTCAGGGATTTCAACAATGATGTTGTTGAACTGACATGGAAGCATTTCATAAAGATCAAAATGATCAACAGTTTAATTTTTAAGCAGAACTTAAGCTCAGTAGCCAATTGTTTTATCTTGGTGCATAGATGCCATGTGAAACAGTAGACCTATGGCTGATAAGCAGAGCATTCCATGGCCTATGGAAAACTCCTGAATAGATTAATTTATGATTAACCAAGAATAAACTCAATGAGATGACAACATATTGAGTGATTTCCACAATTATGCTTGCAGAAGGACAGTATTTTCACACCCATAGTGCCTCAGACAATCTGGAGATATTACTGGACAATCCTAGATTTCACATTTTGAGACCAGGACAGATGATATAGATAATGAGAGCTCCACACTGGGATAACCTGAATTTGTATTTTTGGATGAGGTGCTCCTTATTTCCCATCCTGTCACCGTTGAGCATAACTCAACTCATTTTCAAGGTGGACCTGGGGACCATTCATTATACACAGACTGGCTAGATTCTTAAAGGGACAGCTGTGGAGGAACAGCATGGCACTCTCACATAAATGAACAGAAGCAAACAGATACCCCTGGATCTACCACTTCTACAGGCCATCAGCCTGGCATTAGGCATTGAAGGAGCCCAGGAAGACATTAATGTAAACCACAAATTAGTGGGGGGTTATACTTTTCCCTGCCTGGAAAAATGTGGCTTCCACATCAGTTCTATTCAGTATGAACAGTTCTATATAGAAAACACTACACATGAATATATACATATATACAGGTTGTAATCATAACCATTACATTCATGTGGCATGAACATTCATATCTGGCACAGAAGTCATAATTAGGCATGCCTATCTATAAGTAACATTACTGTTTAGACACTTCACATTTTGACATAGTGTTGATGGGGGACCTGAATATGCCAAATATTAACTGGAGTACCTTTGCTGCAGCCACATCCAAGAGCAGGGCCATTCTTGATGCCCTACAGGGGGCATGCCACAGACAGCTAGTGTTGGAACCCACTCAGGAGGGAGCAATCTTAGACCTCGTACTCTCAATTGGGGACAGTGAGAGGATATCGGATCTAGAAGTGGGTAGCCATTATAAATTCAGCTGCAGAGTCAAACCATACAAAAGTGATGGTACTGGACTTCAGGAGGGTTGTCTTTGGAAAGATGGGAGAGTGCCTTAGAGAAGCACTAGCAAACAGTCAAGAAGGTGGGGTGAAGCAATAATGGGGAAACATCAAAACTGCCATCACAAAGGCAACAAGCCTTTGCATGAAATAAATTAACAAATCAAACTGAAAGAAAAAGCCACTATGATTCTCAAAAGAGGTGGTGGGGAAGGTTAGGGAGAAAAAGTTAGCATTTAGGAAGTATAAGGAAACACTGAAGTGGCAGGATAGATTACTATACCAGTTAAGGCAGAAGGAAGCAGGGAAGGCAGTCAGAATAGCAAAGGCCCAAACTGAGGAAAAGATAGCCAACTCGGTTAAGAAGGGGGATAAAACCTTTTATAGGTACATTAGGGAACGTAGAAAGACAAAGGGAGGGATAGTGAGGCTAAATAGAATGGGTGGTGGGTGGGCAGAGAGGGGCAGTGAAAAAGCAGGGATATTGAATGAATACTTCTGCTCAGTAATTCATAAAAGAGGAGGAGGGAGAGGTACCTAATCCAATTAACAGAAGCACTTTGGATAGGGGGGTTGATCCCAGTCCTTTCACAGAAGAAAAGGTTCTGAAAGAACTCCTAAAACTGAAGGTAAACAACGCAATGGGGCCTGATGGGATTCACCCCAAGAATTCTAAAAGAATTAAGGGTAGAACTAGTGACACCGCTGACTACTCTCTTTAACAAATCATAGGAGGATGGGGTGGTACCTGAGGAGTGGAGTAGGGCTGATGCGATTCCTCTTCACAAAAGTGGGAGCAGGACAGAGGCAGGAAACTACAGACCAGTTAGTCTGACCTCAGTGGTAGGGAAAATGATGGAATCACTGAAGGAAAGAATTGTTGAGTACCTAGAGGCCAGTGGGGCACAGGACCCAAGGCAGCATGGATTCATGATGGGAAGGTCATGTCAGATGAATCTAATAGATTTCTGTGGCTGGGTGACCAAAGCAGTAGACCAGAGAGGAGCTGTGGACATGGCCTACCTAGATTTTAGCAAGGCATTTGATACAGTCCCACACAAAAGATTAATACACAAGTTAGCCAGCCTTGGAGTGGGTCCCAAGGTAGTAGCCTGGATAAAAAATTGGCTAGACAACAGGACGCAAAGGGTAGTAGTAAATGGAGTCCACAGTGAAGAAAGGAGGGTTACTAGCGGGGTACCGCAGGGTTCAGTATTAGGACCGGACCTTTTTAATGTCTTTATAAGTGACGTTGCAGAGGACCTGGAAGGAAAAGTATGTCTCTTTGCAGATGACACAAAGATCTACAACAGGGTTGATAAACAAGATGGAGTGGAAAGGATGAGAAGGGACTTGGCAAGGTTGGAGGAATGGTCAGATGGAGGCAGCTCAGATTGAATGCAAAGAAGTGCAAGGTAATGCACATGGGAAACAAAAACCCAGGGGAAAAGTACACAATGGGGGGTGAGATACTGACAACAGTAAAAATGGAAAGGGACCTGGGGGTAATTATATCAGATGACCTAAAGGTGGGCAAGCAATGTGAGAAGGCAGTAAGGAAGGCTGGGGGGATACTGGGATGCATAGGGAGAAGCATCAATAGTAGAAAACAGGAAGTTGTTATCCCTCTGTACAGACAGTTGGTGAGACCCCATCTGGAGTACTGTGTGCAGTTCTGGAGACCCCATCTCCACAAAGACATAGACAGAGTGGAGGCTGTCCAGAGGTGGGCCACCAAAATGGTGCAGGGTCTGCACCAGAAGACATACGAAGAAAGACTAAAGGAGCTTAATATGTATACCCTTGAGGATAGAAGGGAGAGAGGGGACATGATAGAAACTTTCAAGTACCTCAAGGGAATCAACAAAGTCCAAGAGGGTAGCATCTTTCAGAAAAAGAAATGTGCAAGAACAAGGGGGCACAATTTGAAGACAGAGGGGAAAAGGCTCAGAGGTAATTGTGAGGAAGTATTTTTTCACAGAGAGGGTTGTGGATGCATGGAACAGCCTCCCTGAGGAGGTTGTGGAGTCAAGAACAGTGGGTGAATTCAAGAATGCATGGGATAGACATAAGGCAGTCCTAGTGGGGGGTAGGAGGAAGAAAGCTGTTGGTTAACTAGGATCTGCAGCTTATCTGTTAGGTAGGAAAATGGGCAGACTAGGTGGGCCAAGCGGTCCTTATCTGCCGTCACATTCTATGTTTCTATGTTTCTATGTTAATTCACATTTTTCTAATTTGGAAAAAATTAGAGGTGGGTCACAGAACAAGGATAAGGTAAGGGATATTCTTGATCCTTTACACCAAAAATGAACAAATATTACAGTTAAAAATACAATCCCAAATTGTTATTTTCTGTATTTACAACCAGGGAATCTAATTAATTAAGTCTTGAAAATGAATCCTAGGCCAGTATTCAGTCCAGATAACCTCGACTTTAGGGTCATGAAAAAGGTCATACATTTAATTGCATTACCATTGACTAAATTGTTTTAACTATTCCCTTTGTTATGGTGTTTACCTTAGGATTTGGAAAAGCTCTACAGTTAAACCTATTTTCAAATCTGGTTCCAGGTCCAATATTAATAACTATCATTCAATTTCTTTATTGGCTCCACTTTCTAAAATCTTAGAAAAAATTGTTTTAGACCAAGTCACTGAACACTTGGAAAAGTACTATTCATGGACCAAGTCTCAGCATGGGTTCAGACCCAATCATATCACCGAGACTGCCTTAGTGAGGATCACAAGCCAAGTCATCAAAGCAATAGATGATGGAAAATATGCTGCAGCAGCCTTCGTGAACCTCACGAAGGCATTCAATTTGGTGGACCATGCTGAGCTCCTTCAATGTTTACCTGGGCCCAGATATTCAAAAGGATTGCGCATGGCGCAACAGTGTTGCACCATGTGCAACCCACTGATGTGCCCCAGCGCCGATATTCAAATGGGGACGCCTGGCATTAAATCCTTCGATGTGCCGGAGCACATCAGTAATGTATGCGGCACAGGTAGGGGGGGCATGCCCATGCATACTCCGCACATCCCGATATTCAGCCCGAGATGTGCTGAGTCTATGCATGCGCAACCCCTACTTGTGCTGCACACAGGTGAGCCACAAAAAAGGAACAATGGCTGGCCACCCACAGGTGAGCTGCCGTATTGCAGGGTGCAATACAGCAGCTGCCACCTGTGGGTGGCCACCCGAGCTCCGGCTGCACCTGCGTGGTGGCACCCACCCCATGCCCGATTGTAGGCATCTGTTTAATATAGTAACATCCTATCTCCCTAGTGGTCCAGTGGACCACTGTCAGCCCAATCGCGGGCATTTGTAATAATAACACAAAGTCCAATATCCCTGGTGGTCCAGTGGACTGCTCGCAGCCCAATCATGGGCATTTGTATTAAAAATATGCAGTCCAATATCCCTGGTGGTCCATCGGTACCCCCTTCTCCATCCGCCCACTGGGCCCCACCACCCCGCTTCACCCCTGTCAGCGGCGGGTGGCACACACTCACCGTCTGCAGCCCGCTGCCCGCCAACCCAACACCATGGAGTGGGTTGTACGCCGATTGGGCCTGGCATGAGTTATCGGGCGCAGTACGGTATCGTGATTATTGATAGTCCAGATATGTGAATGGATCCATTCACATATCTGGAATGTGTGTACGGCATGGCTGCATGCCCATTGGCTCACTGTGGACCAATGGGTGTACAGCCCTACCTACTGTGTCAGTCGGCAGGCGGCAGGGCGGCAGGTGGGTGGGATGCTGCCACCCACCGCTGAACGGGGGGGGGAGTTGGGCGGTGGGGCTCAGTAGTGGGCGGGGAAGGGGGTACTGCTGGACCAACAGGGATATTGGACTACATTTCTTTAAAACAAATGCCTATGATCGGGCTGCAAGTGGTCCACTGGACCACCAGGGATATTGGACTTTACTTCATTATTACAAATGCCCACTATCGGGCTGCGAGTGGTCCACTAGACCACCAGGGATATTGGACTTTACTTCATTATTACAAATGCCCGTGATTGGGCTGGGAGTGGTCCACTGGACCACCAGGGATATTGGACTTTACTTCATTATTACAAATACCTGCGTTCAGGCTACGAGCAGTCCACTGGACCACCAGGGATATAGGACGTGGATTTATTTTAACTTAAGCCCATGATCGGGCTGTGGTACACTTTGCCACACTGTGCAGGGAGCGTCGGTCCCCGATGGCTGCTGCCTGGTAGGGCGCCAGGCACAAGTCACCGGGGATCAGTGCACCTGCATGCAAATGGGGCCATAATGACATGCAAATGGCCCCATTTGCACCTTGCATACATTATGGCCCCATTTCAGTGTGCACTTTTGAATATCACGGTTGTTGCGCATAGCGCAACAGAACTTGCGCTAGTGCATCAACCTGCTCCACTCTGGCCACTTGCGCTGGTACAGTGCCACTGCGCCATGTGCACTGTGGGTGGCCAGGGTGCAATATTCAATGATGCTGTGCCATGACGCAGCTCCGTTGAATATCGTCCAGTCAATGCCCCTGCTCAGCCAAGTTGCGCTGCGCCCAGGCTTGCGCCACAGCCTGGCGCAGTCTGAATATCCGAGCCCTGGTGTTTATTTCTCCAAAGAAGTGATTTCCTGATTTGGAAACTACCTATCACTAAGGAGTCAGGAAACAGTAGTCAATTGTTCATTTTCAAAAGAAGCACAGCTTAGGTGTGGAGTTCCTCAGGGCTCCATACATGGACGATTTTTATTTTCTGTTTTTGTGAATTCTTTATCTACTATTTTTTCCCCAACAGAGTTAATTCCATACAGAGACAATGCAGTACTTTTTTGTACATGGACTTGTCTATCATCCCTTAAAAAGTCACTTCAATCTGACTTTAGTATACTGCATCACTGGTTTGAAACACTCAAACTAGTTTTGAATTCAGTTAAGACCAAGGCAATGTTTTTTTCCACATCTAGGGAACTAACCTCTATTGAACTTTATATTTTGGATAATGATGGTACATTTATAGAACAAGTTAAGGAGTTCAAGTATTTGGGGTTAATATTAGACACACCTTTCATTTCAACTACACATTTTAGAGCTAATTAGTAGATTACATAAAAGACTGGGGTTTCTGTATCGAATAAGAAAACATTTTACAATCAAAACTAGAAACTTGTTAATCCATAGTTTTCTTTTTTCCATAATTGATCATGGTTCAGTAGTTTATTCATACACATCTGAAAGATTATTAACAGAACTTCAGACAACCTACCATTCAGCTATACGTTTTGCTACAGGTCAGCCCAGAACCACGCATCATTGTTTTTTTGTACAAATCATTTAAATGTCCATCACTGGTGGAGCGGTTTAACTTTAGGTCCCTGATTTTTCTACATAAGGTTAAGTTGAGGATATTTCCTAATAGTATATCAAGTTTTTTTCCAGGAATTCCCTTAACTGCTCACACACAACTGCAATGTAACAATTATTTTCGGATCCCACTTTATCATACAGTGTTTGCCAAAAATGTTGTGACTTTCTTAGCTTCCAAACTCTATAATGAAATGCTGAGCACTGTTACATGTTGTTCAAAGATATCAATTTTTAAGACAGCACTTAGAAGGAATATGCTCATGAACTCAGTCTATAGTTGTTTTACCTAGTCCTAGCAACTTTATAACTTTTAAAATGTGTTTAAGAATTTGTTAAAATGTCTTTTTATGTTTGTTTATGTTTAAACTGGATGTCTGTGAAAATGTTTTTTAAGCCCACAGACCTTTCAGTATAAAATAAAAACTAAAATGAAATGAAATCAGGGGGTGCAGGGATAGTTGAGAGGGCTGGAAAATTAGACGGTCCTGAAGGTCTAGCCTCATCTCTCATGTTACACGGAAGATTTCCTTAAAACAACTGGCTCAGTTCATAAGAAGGATAATGGGTGACCCCATATTCACTATCATCAGATTCAGATTGGCTGTCATTCTCAATGAGAACGTTACTGGTGGAAAGCTTTGGATTCAGAACAGCAGAAGGAGAGTTTAACTGTCTCTTTTTAGCTGCAGCCCAGGTCACTGGCCTCGTGGGGGCATTATCATGGGGTGCAGTCAATGATGATTTTCCTAATTGGTAACAGGTGATTTCTGTGCAGTGTCTTTACAGCTCATGGGTCATTCTCTGGATGCACTTGGTAAACTGGCAGGTCCTCCAGCTTGCTGACAACAATGAACGGGGTGTGATGCCACCTGTCGTCTATTTTGCATTTTCCATGCAATCCCAAATTTCTTAAAAAGACACAATCTCCAGGTTGTAGCTCTTGGGCTTTAACACGTTTGTCATGTCTTTCTTTCTTTGTTAGGTTTCTCTTGGCTACCATGGTGTGTGTTAATTGATAGGCATGGCTGAGCTGAGCTTTCAGTTTTTGTACATACTGGAGATAATTCTCTGCTTGGACTCCATCAGGGGATACTCCAAAACAAATATCCATAGGTAGCTGGGCTTCTCAACCAAACATCAGATTATAGTGGGAAAACCCAGTTGTATTGTTATGAGTACAGTTATATGCATGAAATAAAGTACTTATTTGCTGACTCCATCTCAGCTTGTCTGTGGGATGAAGTGTGCCCAGCATGTCCTGTAATGTCCAATTAAGTATTTCAGGCTGTGGGGTCCCCCTGAGGGTGATAGGGGGTAGTTCTTGATTTTCTTACCCCCCCCCCAAGTGACAGCATCTCTTTAATTAGACGGCTTTCAAAGTCTCTTCCCTTATCATAAATAATTCTTTGTGGGGCACCGTAATGGACAAAAAATTTCTGTACAAGTACTTTGGCTACAGTGGCTTGCTTTTTGGTCCTCAGTCGGATAGGCCTGAGCGTAGAGAGTAAAACTGTCAGTCACAACCAGCACATTACCAATATTCTTTTGATCAGGCTCCAAACACAAGAAGTTGATGCATACAAGCTCCATGGGAGCACTGATGGAGATGTTAACAAAAGGTGTGGCCCCCTGAGGTGGAGCTTTTCTCTAGAGGCAATGGCTACAGGTATTGATGTGGGCTTCAATGTCAGCACCCATCTTAGGTCAGTAGAAGTGGGCATGGGCTAAGTCTGAAGTTCTGTCACAATCCAGGTGTCCCATTTGATCATGAAGGGCATGTAAAACTACATGTTTAAATGCAGTAGGCAGCACTAGCTGTTGTTTGACAACTTGACCTTGTCTATTTGTGGTCGCTTGATAAAGTAGCTTGTTGGGCATCTTGAGCCTAGGCCCCTCTTGGAATGGCAAAACAGTTCTCTGATCTTTAGAGTGCAGCTTGGAAATGTTTTTCCCAGCATTAATAGCGTCCACCACAAGCTTAATCATGGGATCATTGGATTGTTCCCTCTGGATGTCGGTGGGTGTAAGTTGAGGCAGAGTACTGAGGTCCAATGTTGCTAGATTGCAATAGGCTGCAGGAACACAGGTGTCAGGAGGGCCCAAGCAATCAACCAGGCAATCAACTGTTTCAGAGGATGGGTGTTCATTTTTGTCAAACTTTTGACAAAGTGCTTTAACAGAGTGTTCGGGCATACTCACCCACTCAGAGTTGGATACAGGCCTTCTAGATAGGGCAACAGGGTCAATGTGATTCAGGCCTGGACAGTATTCTACTGAATATCATAGGCTGAAAGTACTGATAACCAACAGTGCCCAGTGTCATCTAACTTGGCTGATGTTTGAACATATATGAGGAGGTTGTTGCCGGTCTTCACCAGAATCTTTGCACCATAAAGGTATTCATGATATTGATCTACTATTGCCCACTTCAATGTGAGAAATTCCAATTTGTGTAATGGGTAGTTCTTTTCAGAGAATGTCAGGCTTCTGCTAGCAAATGCACTGGGTGTTGTCCTTCTTCATACTCCTGGTAAAGCACAGCTTCAAGTCCCTTTAAACTAGCATTGGTGTGTAACACATAAGGCTTAGTTGGATCTGTGTAAGCAAATATAGGGTCATGGGTAAGCTGATGAATGATATCGTAAAAGGCCACATCACACTCCTTAGTCCACCTTGCCCTGAATAGTTCATTGGTTCTGAAATAGGCTTTCTCCCCCTCTTTTACAGCACTCTTTTTGTATTTTCAGTTTGTTGGTGGGTACCAATTGGTCTGATTAAGCAGAGGGCTAATGACTTTGGTGATATATTTAACAAAATGGTGATAGTAGCTGCAGAAACCCAAGAATCTTTGCAGTTCTTTGAGATTGTTAGGCTGTGGCCAGGTGATCAAAGATTCCACTTTGCTTGGATCAGTTTGAATTCCCTCAGAGGACACAACGTGGCCTACATATTTTATAGATTGCTGGAAAAATGTACATTTGTTGCTAGACAGTTTTAAGCTGAAATCTTTAACTGGTCCAAAACCTTGAGCAAGCCAGTCTCATGCTCTTCAAGTATCTTGCCAAACACAATGACATTGTCCAGATAAACTAGGCATCAAAGCAGGTTCATGTCTCCTACAGCTCACTCCATTAACCATTGGAAGGTGGCAGGCACCCCAGAGATGCCCTGAGGCATAAGCGAGAATTAATAAAAATTCAAAGTACAGATGAATGCAGTTTTCTCTCTATCTTCTGGTGCCATTGGGATTTGGTAATACCCGCTCCAGAGGTTTAAAACAGAAAACCACTGGCTACCATTAAGGCAATTAAGGGCATCTTGGATGCAAGGCATTGTATATTGGTCTGGTATAGTTCTTCGATTGAGGGTCTGGTAGCCCATATACATCCTCACTGAGCCATTCTTCTTTCAAACTACCACAATGGGAGATGCGTACTGGCTATGGGACTCTTGTATAATTCCAGCTGCCAGTATCTTTTGGAGGTGGAGTTGAACATCATCATTGTCTGCTGGTGCCAATCAGCAGAATCATTTATGAAATGGCCTTTTGTCATGGAGCCTGATGTAATGCTCTGCACCAGTGACGTATCCGAAATCCCATTCTCTCAAGGAAAACACTTTGCTCCGCTGGGCCATTTTTCTGCTGACTTTCACTTTCCACTCTTCAGGAATGGGAGATTCCCCAAAATCGAACAATTCGGATTTACTTCTTCATCCTCTTTGGCTCGGCATCTACTAGGCAATACAGCAGTACCGGCACAGTACAAGGTAGCCAGGGTGCAACCTCGGTTGACTCTAATATCTCGGTCGGACATATTTTGAATTTGAACCACCACACACCATACATAGGTGTGAGCTTGGGCAGTCAGGACGTTAGGCTTAACTAGAAGACCCTCTGGCAGCTTCCCCTCTTCTGGAGCATCCAGTATCAGGATCTTATTCTTGACATCTTTCTTTATTCACACTTCACTACTAACGGCACACTGAACATTGGATGGCAATATAAGTGGTGCTGTATCTTTCTTCCACACAACTCCCACCAGCTCATTCTTGTCAACCTCTCTGGCCTGCATCTGTAGCTCATACTCTTGGCACACCGTGGCAGGGAAGTGTAAGGCCTGGCCAGTTTTTCTTGCTTGCTTCTCCTGACACATCTGGGTCAGTCTGCTGAACATGTGGGCATTAGTGCTGATTAACAAAGGGATACTATGATACATTACAGTTGGTGGGCATTCCAAAGTCTTTGTCTGTACTGATTCATCCACACCAGCAACAGCAGTAGGAAATGATAACCACAGTCTTACATAACCCAGGTACAGGTAAGATTTGTCACTTGAACTCAATACATGAAGTCCTTCTAGGGGTTGAAGTGGGAGATCAGACAAGTGCTGGTCATACCAATCTTTAAACACAATAGTAACCTGAGATCCACTGTCCAACATGGCTTGAATCGAAATGCTATTAATGGTTACTGTGCTCTCCATAGAAGGACCAACTATCTTTGACCAGTCTGGAGGTGCAGGCTTAGCAGGTTTGTCCACTGTGGTCTTAGAGGAAAAAGATTTTCGTGATGGCCCTTGTTGCAGCTTTATGTTGCTTTGGCAAACCTGGTTGAGCAATTTGGCAGTGACTTATCATAGGTTTTCAGGAGCATTGTAAGATTTCATAGTGTGTCCATCTTCCCCACACTGGTAACAAAACACTTTAGTTTTGGGTTCAGCCGGACAAGGTGAGTCTTTGTGGGGCTCAGTGTGGTCAGGAGATGGGGGCCTATACTTTTCCTTGGGCCTAGGGTCAGACTCAGCTCCCCCATATTTTCTCCAGGGCATAGGCTGCCAAGATGCGTGAATGAAGTCTCACAACATAGCTTGCAACTCCCTCATCTCCTCCGCTGCACTACTATTGGATCTGGGTTCAACAGCATGAGCACTGGCCCCCTTACAGACAGGTTGAGTCTCGTAAGTGATCTCAGTATTGGTAGTGCAAGGACCATGAGTCTTTGCCAGGTCAACTGCAGCTTGCCTGTCAGCCTTCAGTTCTTTCAATTCCTTCAACAGCTCACTGAGTTGCTGTGACTCTAAAGTGCCCTCTTTCTCATTAGGCCTACAGTATATGGGGTCGGGGCAGTTTGTGCAACCCCAACATAAGGGTCCCAGCAATCATCTTTGTTCTCAGCCTCCCTGATTTCTTTCATTAACTAACAGAATTCAGGAAGATGGGCTTTGCGATCTTGCAATTTTAACTTCAACATGAGCACACTTGAATAGCGGGCAATATTAAGAATGTGTTCTAATCTCACTCAGTTTATCTCACTAGCTGGGATTCCTCCCTTTCAGTGCACCCTTTGTAAGGCCCACTCTACACAAGTCACAGAAGCAGACAGTAGCTAATTTTTCCAGTACTTGGTAGACTTAAATTTCCACATCAAATTCTCTCCTGACTCAGTGCTGCCAGATACGTCTTCTAATGCAGACAAATACTCAGCTGTAGAGGCCTCCAGGTTGGTAGACCAGAGGAAATGGATGGCTACTAGTGCTGGGCCACTTAAGCTTTCCATAAGTCTTTTATGTTTTTCCCCTTCAGAGCATTGCCACTATTGGAACAGTGGGGTGGCATAGTCCATCCAGGATTCCAAATCATCTTTGCCCATGGGACAAGGGATAGACCCTGAAAACAACCTGAGTCTGTGATAAGAGTCTAGGTGTATAGAGGGTCCCACTATAGGGGTCGCTGCAACGGGAGATGACTTTTTTTTTTTTTTTTTAGTTGTTTAACCAGGAGTAGCACACTAAGCTTAAAGCTTTTTTACAGGAGTGACCTGGGAACACAGGGAAGTTAAGTGACTTGCTCAGGGTCACACAGTATGCAAGTGGAAGCTGTGGGATTCAAACTCAGGTCTGGTCTGCTGGATGTCACCAGATTTGCAGCTCAGAGCCTTAAACCACTGTGCTATACTGCCTCTATACTGCCTGGGCAAAGGTGGGGAGGCTGGGGGAGAGTGTACAAGCGTGACCACTCAGAATCCTCCAAAACCCTTTTGCAAGTCCTTAACAGTCTGGTTTCAGTAGCTAATAGTTTTAACAATTTCTCCCTAAATCCTTCCATCTTGGGAAACCTCTCAGGAGAAGACAGGCCACTATGCACGTGAATGACCCTCCACTCTATCCGGGATACCTCAGGCATAATAACAGGTGGTACTGTCTCTGGATCAATAAGGATGCTACATGAAATGAGGGCCATTAGGGTCTGTTCAAACAGGTTAGGAATTTGCCCTTGCTCTGAAACCTTACCCAAACACTTAATCTTCCCCACAGTTTCCTCTATGGTAGCATTGGTGGTCCCCATGGGGATATCTCCAACAACAATAAAGCATGATGGGGATCAACCCCTATGGCCTCACTCCACCCCGTCGTATGGCGGATGACCAGTTTATTGGGGGAAATATTCAGCTTAGCTGTAGTGAGGCTGTCCATTTCAAAATTAGCAGAAAATCCACAACTGGCTAAAATTTTATATTCTGACCACTGGGGTGCTAATCCCAGCAGTACCTCCAAGATGTAACTCCTAGGTGGTGCTGTCCCTAAGGTTACTACCCCTGCCTGTATTTCTGAGCACAGGTTGAGGGGCCTGGATTCAGTATTAATATTAGGCAGTATAGCACAGTGGTTTAAGGCTCTGAGCTGCAAACCTGGAGATCTGGGTTTGAATCCCATATCCCCCACTTGAATACTGTGTGACCCGGATCAAGTCACTTAACTTCATTGTGCTCCCAGGTTGCACCTGTAAACAAGCTTTCAGCTTAGTGTGCCTCTCCTGGTAAAACAAAGGTTAAAAAAAGAAATTAAGGTGCCTCCACCCAGAGTAACAGTATTGGGGGTGTCTGTCTAACCTGTTATAGCCTTCTGAGTAACTACAACCACTCACCAACCCTCCTAGTGGCTTTGAACCTTTAACAGCAATAGTTAACAGACAGTCAGTAAATAACAGTAATAATATGCACACACTCTTCACACTTACCACCAGGGTTGGAAATTCAGCAATATCCCTGGAGACCCACTGTAAACAAGGCTAGCAAGACAAGTGCACACTTTCAGTACTATAATCCAACTAACAATATGGACATAAGCCAGGCTAAATGTGAAATAACAACCAGAGTTATTCAGGGTGTCGTGAATAAAGAAGGGTGCCTGAATTTAGTTAAGTGATTGGTACTCTGATTTAATTCAGGTTCTTGACATGCACTTTTAAATCCCAGATTAATAGTTGTACAACACTGGGTACCCAGGATGGAAACCTGGCTAGCCAAAGGTGATACCCAGGGGTGGCCGGCATAGCAGCTGTTCTTGGGGCCCTTGATGAAAAGAAAAGGCAGTTAGCATGCACAACAACAAGATGATTATTTGTAATCCGGGCTGGTTGGTCCAGTCTCATAAACCCAAGAATTTAGAAAAGAAATCAGATCGTACCACAGCTGATTAAGTGACTTGTTGCAGGGAGCTACCCTGATTGAACTCACGCTACCAGTCGGCTGTGAAATGGCTGGTGATATGGAGACCTCGTGGTGCTCACCAATGAGTATGAGGAAGCCGGGCTGACACGACACATCTCCTCTTGATGGCCTTTCTCTCCAGGTGGCCGCAACCTGCAAGCTATTTCTGTGCAGAGGCTGAATCCACAAAACCAGCCTCTTACCGGGGACAGTCTCTGCTGCCAAGCAGTTGATCTGGGCTGGATTGGCAAAGACCCAGGCATGATGAGCACATTGGCAAAGTTAAGTTTGGTTTGCTGGTGAAACCTCCGGCTGGCGTAGAAATCGGGTCATGAATAGACACGCCTCAACCCATGAGGAACATTCAGCACATTTAAATCAAACAGCATGAGTTTATCACAGTTCAGATATAGTCTGGTTACTATTGCAGAAGATTCACTGAGAAAACATCTCGATCCAAAATCCGTCTCACACACTACCCGGGCCATTCGCTTCACAGGAACAAATCTTAGGTCCAAAATGCACGCAGTGTTTTTAAACTCTCCAATACTTCCTGCTGCAGTTTCAGTACTAAATTGGATGGGTCTGACTTCTGCAATCAGGCAGTCCAATACAGGAGAAACAGTGGCAGGGAGGCAAGTTAGGCCTCTTCCCACCGATTCCCCTATGCTCTGCTCAGGGAGCCACTGCTTGAAAGCTTGAGCTGTTCACACTTCAAGCTCCAACTCTAACTGATCCACTGTCTCTTACAGTTCAGGGCATTTCCCTTGGATTCCTGTGTTTAAGTTTACTGGGGAAGCTGTCAGCCACAAGTAGAACTCCCCATTCTGTTCAGATTATTTGCCAACCTAAAAACTACGAAAACTACAGTTTTTCCTTCCCACGAGAATCTTGGGCTAAAGACCCTTTAAGATCCTTGGAGTCCTACTGGCCCACTTACTAGAAGTTCCGAATCAAACATGGTGGCCCCCATTTAGAAAGGCAAGCAGCAAGGAAAGTAGGTTAAACAAACTTCTCTAATTCAACTATAAAAGCATGTTAGGAGTAAACAAGTACAGTTTCCATTCAGGCTCCCTCTGCACTATTATCGACGGCAGAGTGGAGCAAATCAAAGTGGTGGCTGGCCGGTCATGAGCCTTAAATCACTTGGATCCAGCTCAGACCATTCACTATACAAAGACTTGATAGATTCTTAAAGTGATAGGTGCGGAGGCACTCTCACTTAAATGAATAGAAGCAAACAGATACCCCTGGATCTACCACTTCTACAGGACAGCATCCTGGCAGTGGGCATGGAAGGGGCCCAGGCAGACATTAAGATAAACCCAAAATTATTCGGGGGTTTCCATTTAAAAAAAAAACAGCTTGGGAGACAGGGAATCAAACCCCGATCCCCGGGTCTTTATTGCATCAGGTGCTTGTGCCTTAGCCACTTCACCACATGAGCAGCTCAACCAAACATAGCACTTCTGGAATCTTCATGCCTTCCTCCAGTTGCTAATGTGTGATATACTCCTGTTACTATACTTCATTCTATGGTTTAGACCACGCGGTTATTCATGCTCTTTTTCAGCAGCGCAATATTGACCCGGTACCTCTTACTTCTCAAAACCTTCTCTTGCCATTGCAACATAGTTTCTGTAAGGGGCATAGCACTGCTACAGACCTGCTCTCTCTCACAGACCATATAGTCTCAGGCTTGGCAAGGGGCTGCCTCACAGGCACTGTTTTCATTGACTTAACAAAGGCTTTCGACCTTGTTGACCACCCTCTTCTCTGTGAAAAACTTGGAGATTTGGGTATATCTTCCACTGCACTCCCATGGTTCAGTAATTACTTAGCCAATAAATTGCAGAGAGTTAAATATACGTCATCCCAGTCTGAACCTGCCCCAACATGTGCGGGGGTTCCACAAGTGTCTATCCTAGGCCTGCTATTATTTGCTTTACATAACCCAGATCACTCAAAGCTTGTCCTACTGTTCTGCTATATTATATGCAAACGATCTGGTCTTTTACATCAGCTCTAAAGACATTGCCTAGATTAATCAACATCTATTTCTGATCTTATATCAGTCCATGATGGGATGTCATGAAACAAGCTGATCCTTAAAGGGACACACTCCTATACAATGGCTGATATAGTTTTAAAGCCATTGAAAAGCTATTTAAATTGAGGTATTGTGCTTACAGTACCTGTAGCTGGAAGCAGTCCAGGCATATTGAGTCTGTTCAATAATAATACTACATTACAACCACTTTTAAAACCTTGTGATGTCAGTGACAAACAAGCTGTGCTTAACTCAGTGCAGTTAGGTACAGCTTGTTCCTTGATGACATAACTATGTTCTAAAAATGGCTGCAATGTAATATTTATATTGCACAGACTCAGTCATCTATATCTCTGGGATATTTGCAGTTACAGATAAGCCTAGTACATCATTTGAATGTGCTTCTCGTGGACTTTCAAGCTATGATGGCTATTATGCATGAATGTGACCCTTTAAGGTGTCCAAAATTCAATCTATGCTCTTTGAGCACCCCCCAGACTGAGACGCTGCCCAGCCTCCCTATCAGTTGCCTACCAAAATGGAATTTTAGTCCCTGTGGTCACCTCATTTACCTATTTAGGCATCATCTTTGACCCTTCACTAGATTTCTTGTTGCATGGGACAGACACATGTAAATCTGTGTACTCCATGCTTGATGTCTCCTATAAAGTTGGCCATAATCTGACCCCACATGCCAGACTACCTAATGGCAGAGGCACACTCCTAACTGAACTCCTCTATGTTGTTCCTGTTTTTATATTGGCCTCTAAAACCACTCTGATAAAATGGGATATAACATACAACAACACTTGGTGATTCACCCAGGCAACACATAAACAGGCACAGAATTGGTCACCTTATGACAGGCATGGCTGGCTTCCTCATCCCAGTCTTATGACTTCTCACTAGAAGACATCATCCATGGCATTCCTCAAAGTCATATGCCTCTGACCCTTGCCTTTCTCCTCAGCTCTGAACAGAGTATATACCCACTGAAGTCTGGATTACATGCCCTGTTCGAAATCCCTAATCTTTGAATCAGGACAGGGGAATCATCTTTTGCATATGCTTCACTAATATTATGGAACTCCACTCCAGAAGACATTTGACATAGCCCTTTGGCAAGGTGTCTAAGTGTTGATGTCACTGATTATATTAATCTGTTTTAGATTTTGGATGATTTTTGTATCTTTTTCTCTATTTAATCATGGTAATTAACTCAGTTTGTGCAGCTAGACCATGGCAGCTTGTCTTTCTTATGTAACTTATCTGTCTCTGTTCTCCCTGGATTTATTGAAGCTCTTAACTGTTTTTGTTTGTTTTATTCTTTTATATACTGTTTTGCCACTAATATGTTATTGTATACTGACTTGCCTTGCCTGAATTGTCATTGTCTTGTACCATTCTTGGTATTGTCTTCAATAATGCAGTCCCCTGGGTTGTGCCTGAAAATCTATTTTTTTTTTTTCATGGTGCACTTACCCAGTCAAAAAGAACTAAATAAATAAAATGTTCAGTAAGTGGAAAAACATACCCTGCCTTTGACAAAAAGGCTTAACTATTGCTCCTTTTGGATGAATTGGGATAATTTGCATCTTTGCTACCATCTTGTGTTTTCTGATACACTGCCTGGACACAAGATATTATGGCCAAGATATTCAGACTGCACCCAGGAAAGACACAAGTGGTGCTCCGCACAACTGAGATGCACCAGAGTGCAAAAGTGCTATATTTAAATGAGATGCACAGTTGCACATCTCATCTGAATATGGCAAAAGATGAGGCAGCACAAATGGGGGCCACCAAAGATGCATCTGTGCATTGCCCTGCATGGTCTGAATATCTGGAATGGGGATGCACAATGTATCTTGGGGTTGCACAAAGCACAAATTCCAGATATTCAGACCGCAACATGCAAATGTGGCCACTAGATGTACTAGGCGCTAATGGGGCCATTTGCATGTCGGTGTCAGGGATGCGCCCGGCAGGATGCACTGGCCGCCATGCAGGTACATAGGGAGTCAGAGTCCCTGGTAGTCTAATGGCCCCCCTCCCTTCTCTGTACCCCAATCATTGTGTGCATTATTGTACTGCACAATTCCCTAGTAGTCTAGTGGTACCCCCTACCATCCCTGAGTGTAAAAACAAATAAAGCACACCCTTTTCACTGGTAGTCTAGTGGTACATTCCCATCTCCGAACTCGATTGAAGGGTTATAAACAATAGCCAACATCTCTGGTAGTCTAGTGGCTTCCCTCCCTCCCTTCCCCATAACCAAGGCCCCTAGAATTCTCTTGACGCATGAGATTTTGCGTGAACTTGCAATCTACTGCAGAACTTCTGCGGTGCCGCAGAATTCACTCTTCTTGATGATTTTTATTAATATTTCTGTTTATCCATAGAATCTGGTTCCCTTCCCCTCTTTTTATATCCAAACCCCCCTATATGCTCAGAATGTGATGTTATCATTGCTATAACATCATACATTAGCTAATGAAATGGCTGCATTCTGCAACAGAAATGAATAGCCACTTATCTACCACAGCTCCCACTGTCAGAGACGGTGGCACAGCACATCAGGCATGGTGATATTTGCTCAACCTGCACTACAGCCTAATACAATTTTCAGTCTTACATTATTGCACTAGGGCCAACTTAAACAAAACTTTGTCAGTAGCACTGACCTGTTAAGTCCATACCTCACTTTGTACAAACTTATTTTTGCCTTTAAGGTATAGATACCATCTGATATGAATAACTGGTAAAATGAATTTAACTGTCATTTTTAAGAAAAATAAAGTAATTATGCCCAGAAAAAATGGAATATAATAATATGTAGACCTGCTGAAAGAATAGACCTGTTAAATAATTGCGCTGTGTGCATTTTTGCCAGGGTTATTGATTACATATTGTCATTGGTTAATAGAATCACCTAAAGGTTATGGAGAAATGTTGTGTGCAGGGACAGCTGTTGGGTCAGAGGGTAGCATGCTGTGTTTCCGTGCTGGTAACTCAGGTTCAGAGATTAGCTCTGGGAGCTGGCTGGGCAGCACAAGGATTGGTGGAACACATCACTGCTCGGAGACTGGGATGGTGTAGTGCAGTGTTCTGTTACACAGTGGACACATTGTGATGGGCTGGAGAGCTCTATCTCACAATCGGTTCACATGCATGTCATGGCCTGATGGTGTTACATAGTGTGTCGGGGAAGCAGGTTGACATGAAAAATTAGTTTTGCAATAACTCTTCTATTCCGTTTATTCCATTTCCAATGGGACCTGTATGAATGAGGATGCAATTTCATGGAAATTAAAAAAAAAAAAGATATGTGTATATATATATATATATATATACACACACACACACACTACAGTATCTCTGTCTCACACACACACACACACACACACACACACACACACACACGTACACACACACACAATTGTATGTATGTTACAGATTGCATATAAATATATAAGTGATACACAGTGGGAACCTCATGAGTGGTGTAGAAAGCACATACAAAATAAATGATAGACAGTAGAGACCTCATTAGTGGGATAGATAGCATGCGTATAGAAATACCTTATTTATCACATAAGGTCCCCTCTGCATATGTCATTTATGCAATAGGCTAGGACCTTAAGGGAGAGACATTTGTTTTGCTTTTTTAGGCGTAAAATTATTTCTGTAAGTCTGTTAATTTTTGATCTAGTGTTACTGTGCTTTCCACCATCCTGATTGCTATAACCATTGCCATGAAAGTGAAGTCTGGATGACAAGCTGACACTGTGATGTGGTAGTTTGTTAGTGCCACAGAACTTCCGCAGAAATTACAAACCACCGCCGCAGAAGTTCTGCGGCAAATGGTAGTCTTGCCGCAGAACTTGGTCCCACTGTGCCGCAGAAAAGTAGGGGCCTTGCCCATAACCCAGTCATAGAGCAAGGTAATGTAAATCAATATGCCCTGGTAGTCTAGTGGCTCCCCCCTCCCAGCCCCGTACACCTATTGCCACAAAACCGGAAGAAATCATAAAACATCTCCATGGTAGTCCAGTGGCATGCCACCCTCCCACCCACTCAGGACCCCATAGCCCACCTTGCTCTCCCATCGTAGCAGTGGCATATGGGTGGCGGGCAGCACAACCCACCTGTACACCTTCATGGCTGCCCACTGACTGAGCTGTCACAGAATGACAGCATACAGTATCAACTACAATACCATTGGTTGACACTGTTGACCAATGATCTTGCAGTGTGTACTCTAAGCTTGAAATCTTACAGTTCGCACTTCAATACCATTGGACAATGGTGTTGACCAATAGCATTGTAGTGCATACTGTACGCTGCCATTCTGTGACAGCTCAGTTGGTGAGCTGCCATGGAGATGTGCAGGTGGGTTGTGCTGCCCATTGACCATATGCCACTGCTGGGATGGGGTAGCGGGGAGGGCTGTGGGATCCTGAGTAGGTGGCAGGGTGGGGGGTGCCACTGGACTAATAGGGAGGGGTTTTACGATTTCTTCTGGTTTTGCAGTGATCAGTGTAAGGGCTGGGAGGGGGGCACTAGACTACCAGGGTGTATTGATTTACATTAACTTGCACCATGATCAGGGTATGGGGAAGGGAAGGGAGCCACTAGACTACAGTAGTTGCCACAGACATTACCAGCTATTTCCCGAAATATCCATGATATTTCTATAGAAATCTCCTGATTTCTGCATTTCCACAGTAGGGGCAGCAGAGAGAAACTCTTTAGAAATTTTGGGAAATACCTGGAAATAGCTGGCAATGTCTGTAGCTATTACTGTACCTGGGATGGTGGCTATTTTTTATAACCCTTCAATCAGGTTTGGGGACAGTGGGTACCACTTAGTTGCTAGGGATAAAAGGGTGTACTTTATTTTATTGTATGCACAGGGATGGAAGGGAGGCCATTAGACTACCAGGGAAATGGGTTTGGCTTTACTGTATTTCACGATCGGGGATTGGGGGGGCTAGCCACCCACGGGCTGGCAGCTAATGTTTTGTGCTGTGCTGTACAGCAACCCACCTATGGATGGCTATCAGTTAGGTGTATTTTTTACACACTTAACTTTGTGCGACACATCTCTGAGATGTGCGGGCAGCTGCACCGCACATCTCAGCTGAATATTGCGATATGCCACATATGCATGGGACAACCCCTCCAGATGTGCCACATACATTATCTTTGCACTGCGGTGCATCTGCAATTGCGTGATGCATCCCTTCCTTTTGAATACGGCCCAGGGGCACATTACTGGGGATGCGCTGGCACAACTCAGTTGCATTAGGCATATCTCCTTTGAATATCTGGGCCAAAGTGTTTAAGGACCATCAAGCTATTTACACATGACCTGGCAGACAGTGGAGTGTGATTAACATTGAGGGAATAATAAAGTGCTAGGCTCTGACTTTTGCAAATGGTGAATAGCAAGGGTGGCAGATACTCATTGGAATTGCACAAGGATGATGATTGGTACAGGGGCAGAAGCTGGCAGATAGTGAGAGTGGCAGATACTTGAGGGAAAAATTATTAAGGGAGCACTGTGTCCCTGCCATGAAACTGAAGCTTGCCTCATATTGTATGGTGAACCAAATGGCACCAAATCAATACATGCACTGTGTAGTATGCTGAAATTGCACATTTACTTCATTAGCGTTTTACTTTTATGTTCTGTACCTCTCCCTTCTCCACCAAGTCATATCTTTAAACAAGATGGCAGTTCTCTGTATGGTTTATCTAGTAAAACAGTTTCAAATAAATAAATATAAACTGACCAAAATGTACAAAAGGCACCGAAAAGGCAATACACAACTGTGCATTATGTATCTCCTACAATAGTCTGATCCATCCTATACTAATTAATTTCTTCTTCTACTATAAACTCTTTTCAGTATCTCAAAACATTATGAAAGGTAATAGGTCCAGCAGTATAATTTAAGTTTGGCCATTTCATTTTGGTCTATAATTTTCATGTTCTAAATGGAACTGAATTAAAACCAGAGCATGCTAAAAGATTCTTGATGGGTAAAATGGTTACATGTCACACAGCATCACTTTTAAAATTGCCTAGAGCTATGAAAGAGACAATTAATTATATGGCAAACCACACAAATTCATAAACAAGCAGTCAAGCAGCTTAACAGCACAGTTTTGAGGCCAGGGGTCATTACTGTCACATTTAAAAGAACATACATTTGAAATAATTGGGAAAAAGCATTATTGCGCCCAGCTGTATAAGCTTATTAAATTAGAATAGGCCAGTAATCGGTGTAGAAAAAAGGCAATATGTGCCTTTCTACCACTTCCAGGAGACATTAAGCAAGCTTCTAACTAGCTTTCACAGTGTATAATTGGACCCTTATTTTAGATATTTAGAAGGCTGCTAAACCCATCAGTTAAAGGTATGCTGATGTATCCAGAGAAGTATTTACTAAACGTAAAGTAAATGTGAGAGCTGGTGTGCCTGAAATGTTTATAAGTAAATTATTTTTCATGTTCACTTTGGTTTGAAAAACAATTTGCATTAAGAACAAGCATTTGTCAATGCCGAATGTTGATTGCGCTAGTCTGTTGAGCTTGCTCACTGCCCCTGTGTCACTTGCTCAGTCTGTTTCACCCGGTGCTGCAGGCTGCTTTTTTGTACTGGGCTCCTGCCTGCATTGGCACCTTGTTCTGGCCACTAAGAAATCCGCAGCTGTCCTGACAGAGCTCCATTGAGGTGGCTCCCTCCCTCTCTTTCATTCACTCATTCTGTTTCTCCTGGTGCTGCAGGCTGCCCTTTTGTAGTGGGTTCCTGCCTCTGTTGTTGGCTTTTTCTGCCCACAAAGAAACCTGCAGCAGTCCCAACACAGGTCTGTTGAGCCTGCAGACTCCCCCTCTCTCACTCACTTGTTCCATTTCTGCCGGTGCTGCAGGCTGGCCTTTTGTACTGGGCTCCTGCCTGCATTGCCGCCTTTTTCTGCCAACAAAGAAATCTGCAGCAGTCACAATAGAGCTCCATTGAGCTCGCTTACTCCCCCTCTCTCACTCACTCATTGTGTTTCTCCCAGTGCTGCAGGCTGCCCTTTTGTACTGGGCTCCTGCCTGCATTTGCACCTTTTTCTGCCCACAAAGAAATCTACAGCTGTCCTGACAGAGCTCCGTTTAGGTCACTCACTCTCCCCGTGTCACTCACTCATTCTGTTTCTCGTAGCACTGCAGGCTGCCCTTTTGTACTGGGCTCCTGGCTCGGTTGGCACCTTTTTCTGCCCACAAAGAAATCTGCAGCAGTCCCGACAAAGCTCCGTTGAGCTTACTCACTCCCCCGTCACTCGCTCAGTCCATTTCTGCTGGTGCTGCAGGCTGTCCTTTTCTATTGGGCTCCTGCCTGCGTTGCCTCCTTCTTCTGCCCATAAAAAAATTTGCCACAGTTACAATAGAGCTCCGTTGAGTTTGCTCAGTCCCCCTCTCTCATTCGCTCATTTTAGTTTCCCCACCACTACAGGCTGCCCTTTTGTACTGGGCCCCTGCGTGCATTGCTGCCTTTTTCTGCCCCCAAACAAATCTGCAGCAGTCCCAACAGAGTTCCACTGAGCTCACTCACTCCCCCCTTCCTCACTCGCTCGGTCTGTGTCTACTGCCGCTGCAGGCTTCCCTTTTGTACTGGGCTCCTGCCTGCATTGGTGGCTTATTCTGGCAAAAAAGAAATCTGTTGCAGTCCTGACATAGCTCCATTGAGCTCTCTCACTCACTCATGCCATTTCGGCCCACGCTGCAAGCCAGCCTGTTGTTCTGGCCTCCTGCCTGCGTTGCCACATTTTCTGCCCACAAAGAAACCGCAGCTGTCACAATAGAGCTCCGTTGAGCTCGCTTACTATCACTCTGTCACTCACTCATTCTGTTCTCTTGGTGCTGCAGGCTGCGCTTGTGTACGGGGCACTTGGCTGTGTTGGCACCTTTGTCTGTCCACAAACAAATCTGCAGCTGTCCCAACAGAGCTCTGTTGAAGTCGCTTAGTCTCCTTCTGTCACACGCTCATTCTGTTTGTCCTGGTGCTGCAAGTGGCCCCTTTGTACGGGACTCCTGCCTACATTGGGGCCTTTTCCTGCCCACGAAGAAATCCACAGCAGTCCTGATAGAGCTCTGTTGAGCCCACTCAGCCCCCCGTCTCACTCGCTTGTACTGTTTCTCCCACCACTGCAGTTTGGCCTTTTGTACTGGGCCCCTGCCTGCATTGATGCCTTTTTCTGCCCACAAAGAAATCCATAGCAGACCTGACAGCACTCCAATGAGTTCACTCACTCCCCCTCCATCACTCGCTCTCTCGTTCTGTTTCATCCAGTGCTGCAGGCTGCCCTTTTGTACTGGGCTCTTGCATTGGGTCCTTTCTCTGCCCACAAACAAATCTGCAGCAGTCCCGACACAGCTCAGTTGAGCTCGGTCACTCCCCCCTCTCATTCGTTCAATCTTAATGTGTCCAAAACAGTGATTTCCCACAGCAACCAGCTATTCTGCGGCAGGAGTGCAAAAACATATTTTAGCCAGGATGTGAAAAATGGCAGCTGTACTGCTCATAAGGAGGTGTGGAAAAATGCCACTGTTGAAAATGTGGCATGAAAATATTACAAAATTGCGAAGTTACAAGGGTGTGTGGAAACAATTCAATTCACACTTGTAACAGAGTCATGTTATGGAGTTTTGTCACCAAATTTTCAACATAGGCATTTTAGGACCTCTGCTCATGAACAGTGCCACTATCATTTTCTTAATCTGTTGCGAACAGTGATTTTCCACAGCGACCGTGTTATTGTGCTCCGGAACTGTGACAACACATTTCGGTCAGGATGTGAAAAATGACAGCTGTACTGCTCATAAGGAGGTGTGAAAAAATTCCACTGGTGAAAATCTGGCTTGACAATATTACAAATCTGTGAAGTTACAAGGGCGTGTGGAAAGTGTGCAACACACACTTGTAGCACAGTCATTCGATGGGCTATCATCACCACATTTTCAACGCAGGCATTCTAGGACCTCTGCTCATGAACAGTATCACTGTCATTTTCTTAATCTGTCCTGGACAGTGATTTCCCACAGCAACCGCTCTATTCTGTGCCAAAAGTGCGAAAACACATTTCAGCCAGGATGGGAAAAATGACAGCTGTCCTGTTCATAAGTAGGTGTGGGAAAATGGCAATGTTGGAAATCTGAAGTAAAAATATTATAAACTCAAGATGTTATGAGCGTGCGTGCAAACTGCACAATGCACGTTCATAACACAGTCATTTTATGGAGTATCATTACCAAGTTTTCAACATAGCCATTTCAGGACCTCTACTCATGAACAGTGTCACTGTCATTTTCTTAATCTGTCCCGAACACTGATTTCCCACAGCAACCGCGTTATTGTGCGCCGGAAGTACGAAAACACATTTCCCCCTAGGATGTTAACAATGACAGCTATACTGTTCGCAAGGAGGTGTGACAAAATGCACATGTTGAAAAGCTGGTGAGAAAATATTGCAAATTCACGTAGTTACGAGCGTGCATAGCAACTGCACAGCGTGTGTTCTTAAAACTGTAATTTTTTGGATTTTTCCACCAAATTTGCAACATAGGCTTTTTGAAAGCCAACCTCATGAACACTGGCAATGTCATTTCATTAATCAGCCCCCAAAGGTGATTCTGCACAGTGACCGCAAAATCACCTTTCAGGGCCGATTAATGCCATGACAGTTCAAGCATTCATGAGGAGGGGTCCCAGAAACCCCATGTTGAAAATTTGGTGAAAAAGTTCCCCAAAATGCCCGAAATATGCACTAAAGTTGGAAAACCCTATTTATTATATTATACAGCTTACCGGCATTTCCTCAGTTCGCGGACGGCTTTGAAGAGTGCAGACGTGTTCCCAGTCCTTTGAAAACCATCGCATTGAGCTCCGAGGTAAGTGGGGTGGGAGGCAGGGCACAATGGGTGATGGGTTGGTGGGGGCAGGGTGAGTGCCGAGGGACAGTTTTTTTTTCAGAAAAATGAAAGATGTCGCAAGACCATTTTTTTTTCACAGGGGCATCTGGCACGCTGGGGTGGGCTCCCAGCATGCCAGCAGAGGCTTTTGTTTGGGGGCCAGCACTAGCTGACGGGGGATTGGGCACCCCATCTGCAAACAAGGGGGGCTATCATTATTCCGATGGGGATTGGGCATCCCATCAGCAGAAAAAAAGTGGGGAAGGGTACAGAATGCTGACAGGGAGTGGGCTCCCCCATCAGCAACAACAGAAACACAGGGCCACCAAAGCTGATGGGGATTAGGGCCCCCCCATCAGCAAGTAAACATGGTGGGGGGGTTATATTGTTTGTGAACATGGTGGCATGCAGCCGCCATGTTCACAAACAATATCAGGGGTTTTACATCCCACCTTGCAATGATGGGTCGCTCCCTCATTGCAGCAGAAGGCTGATGCTGCAATGACGATGTGGCCCCTGACTGCAGTGGCAGAATCCTCAGAAGTTGGTGCCAACTTTCCAAACTGCTGTCACCAGCAGCTTGCAATGGCACTGGGGGAAGTGGGACAAGCCTCTTCAGACTGTGGGGGCATTGGCCACAATGGTGCCCCACCTCCACAGCTTGCTTCTCAGCAAGCTGTCCCAATATGTTTCTTGCACTGCATACAATCAACAAAAAAAAAATAAGGAGGAATGATACAAAACAGTACAGAATAATTAATCCCCTGTAGGATCTGAAATCTCAGTTAGCTGTATTCTAACTTTATTACTGGTCTAAGACCATTGTTTGCACATTTTATGTATGTAATATATGCAATCATTTGATGACCAAATGTTCTTTTGTTGTTCATCATTATTGCCTGTAGCTAAATCCTTGTTGATGTAAAAACTGTACGTATTTGTACAATTATGTATAATTCCTCTATTATTTAATGTAGAGTATGTAAACTAACTCTAGGTCACCCCTGAAAAAGGGACTTCTACATCTCAGTAGGCTTACTCTGTCACCAAAATTTAAATGAATAAATAATAAATAAATAATCTTCTTCATATCAAATTAGTACACCATTAAACAATTTTTATTGTATCCTTCTACAATATTCGATAATTCCATTTAATTCACCATGATTCATGGTTCCTTTCCTACCAGTTTGTCAAGGTGTGAAGTCCTAAAATGCAGTAAATAACAATTTTATAGTAAGGCATTTGGTAGAAGTAGCCAGCACAGGCAGGGAGGGGGGACGGAGGGAGAAAGAGAGAGGGAGAGAGAGAGAGAGAGAGAGGGATGGAAGGGGAGAGAGAGAGGGAGAATAGGCTTTACAAAGTACAAAACTAAATTAGGAGTAGGATGTAGGTAGCAAGCCAAAAGTAGGAGGAATGGAAAGGAGTTTTATCACCAAAAACATATTGATATGCAGCTAGAGGGAGGGACTGAGCCAATACTAATTGGGGTGGAAGGGAGTTAGAGTTTGAAAAAATAATCATAGGGAGTGGTGATGGATCAAAGAATCCTATAATGCTTCTTAGCTTCCATGTGTGGACCTGCAGAAAATGGCAATAATGTGGTGGTTACCATATAACATATGTGATCCCACAGACCTACAGTAGGTGTAAATCCCACTGCTGCCACTTACAGCACTAATTGTGTAGTTTTGAAAAAGTCATCAACCCTTTGTACAGTATGTTTAACTGACTGTCTCTCTCCCTCTGTCTCTGTCTCACACATTCTTTCTCTTTACTTGAGTTTTCTTTACCCTCTCTAAGTTTCACTTTACCCCTACCTGATGTAAACAACAGTCCTTACTATCAGAGAATAGCCCAGGAAGTTACAAAAGGAGACAAGATATGTTTTAGATATGTAAGTGAAAAGAGGACAACCGGGGTGGTACTTTAAGGTTAAAGGTTGTTAGGGTTTATTATTAAACATTATACAATGGGGTATGAAAATCCTGTAACCTCATTGGTCAAAACACATCACATGACTGTGGTATATCCTGCAATAACCCACGGCTGACAAATGGCATTTATAAAAAAATACTTACACACATTTTAAATGCATTTTACACATGGGTCCATTGTATAATCACAATAAGGCACTCCAGAGTGTGGGTTATTGGTGGATTTACCCACTTCTTGCGTGGTTAAGTAACTAAGCTGCGCCTCTTGACACACCACACAAGGCATGGGTAAATCACCCAATAACCCACACCCTGTTGTGTCTTATTGCTTAAATAACAATCTGGAACACAGGGGTTGACCTTGAAATGCATTTTGACCTCTGCATGCTTTGTTTAGAGAATTTTCAAAAGGAAACCAACCCTGGGACAAAATGTATTATTTTGTTACACCTGTTAAGACTAGATATTCTCTTCAGACTGGCCCTAGGAAGGAAAATTATAAAGTTTTGATACATTTTGCGAAAAACAGGAGATGTAACTTACAACAAGAGGATGCAGAGTTTGAACTGTCAGGTAAAAGCATCTCATGTAATCAGAACAATGTTTTCCAGGAGGAGGCTCATATGGAGGACTTTTTTGTTTCTAATTCAACACAAGAAACAAATGTACTAGGGTGAGGGTGCTCAATTAAAGAGGTAAATCCAAACAAAGGCAAAATTATCACTTACCCCTCCATAGTCTGGCAACTTAAATGACACTTGTCGCTTCTTGCTCTCTAAAGACATGCTGGTGGGTCACAGCCGGTGAACAATTTAATGTTTTGTGTAGTTAACCCATGCTTTCACAGCACATCTCTAATGTCTGTACTGGTCACACCATATATCTTAAATAAACGCTGCATGTTTTTTCAAGTGATATAAACCTGGAAGTATTCTTTTCGCTGGAGATACAATACAGAGTCAGCAGCAGTGTGAAGCAGCAACTGTCATTTAAGCTGCCAGATGACGGAAGGGTGAGGGCCAATTTTGCTTTTGTTCGCACTTTTTTTAAATAGTGATATTGAAATTTATATTATTCAGATAAAAATAAAGAAGAAAAACAATAAGAAACATGGCAAGCAATGACAAAACATAGTATAGGAATGCAATAGTGTATACAGTACATTGACTTTTCCCCCCTTTATCTTGGGAGACTGATTTAAACATTGATGGAACCAAGTTAAACTACCCCAGGTAGCAAACTTGCACATACCAAAAAAAGAGTCTTATATTATTGTCATATAGATTGACACAAGGTGCCTGTGGCAAACATAAATGGTCTGAGTGGCACCTTGTGTCAAAGAATGAGCCCTGAGCTATTCACAAAAGCAGCCTACATCTAACCTACTTCTAACCCATCTAACCCAGGCTGCCTGCACCAAAGGGGACTTGCACCAGCCTTGCCCCATTAAAAGGACTGGAGTATGGTGCTAGGAACCATAGGACAGATGCAGGCTGCCATATCCCCAAAAGTGGGATTCACAAACTTCTATCAGAGGGAGAATTTCTAAGTTCCTTTACACCAGCCAGGGCTGGTCCAAGGGTACTTAGACATATCCCTCTGGGATAGCGTAGCATCTTGTAGCATCCTGTGACTGATATGTCTCCCTATTCCCGGGTCACATCTGGAAACAAGCCCTGGCTCATTGTACTTTTCCAAGATACCATATAAACTAAACACAGGAAAATGTGTCGAGGTCCTCGCCCCCCCCCACATGCCCTTGTATGTCACAGATTATTATGACCTGTTCAAAACCACAGCACTAGGGCAACTCGGTGTACTGACAATAAATGCCATAAACGTTAGATCACGTTAAAAAATACAGTTATTAAATGTTAAAAAACAAACAGACAACCAGCACCTACAGCCGCCAGAGATTCATGTAGCTCTAATGCTTCATCAAGGAGCAGCTACCTAAGTGAGCATAGCACCATTTTAAAAGAGCTTACTAAAGTAACAACATCCAATATATTGCACATATATATAAAACACCCCAGTGTTTACTAACGTGCCATACACAATGGCAAGTCACAATGTATGCCTAAGTGCTAAGGTAGCAAACAGTACACCCTCATTCTAACAACAATATCCTCATTCTAACAAAAAATATCTATAATATATATGCTCACTTAGGTAGCCACACACTGATAAAGCATCAGAGTGATGCAAAACATCAGTGGCTGCGGGCGATGCTAGTCTGTTTGCTTTTTAACATTTATTAAATGTATTTTTTAATGTAACCTAATGTTTAAGGTATTTATTGTTAGTACACCAAGTAGCCCTTTTGCTGTGGTTTTGAATCTTGGATTTACGTTGTGTCACTGGTGGTGTTTTTGTGAAGCCACCTCTCATTGCTTTTCACTTTATTATAAACTATACCTGGTGGTCTAGCTGTGCCACCTTCCTGATCCCTGATGTCTCCATAATAATTACAATGACTGAAGCCCCCTTTCCTGGTGGTCAATTGGCCCCCCTCATTGATCCCCGATCTTGCCTGTAATTAAATATAATTCCCCCATCCCTAGTGGTCTAGTGGTCCCCCTCACTGATCCTGGAAGCCACCCATCACTGTACATAATATATAGTCCCCATGTCTGGTGGTCTAGTGGACCCCCACCCTGGCAAGTCATGCCCATCATTCCCCCCATCCTACACCCCAAGCCGGCAACCAGCACAGCTTTCCTCTCACCACCAAGGCCGTCTGCTGACTAACCTGTCAGTGAGGCATACTGTATAATACCATACATGCTCATTGATTGAGAGCCCAACTGTCAGTCAATGAATGCATAATTACAGAAGGTTGAAGACAAGCTGCCCAGACCAGATGCCTTGTCCATAAGGAGGTTAGATATCGCTTGTTGTACATCTGTTGGTGAATTGTTAGCTCCCAGTTTGTCCAATGCCTCTGTGGGGAGAATGGTAAGGTTGGCAGCTTCAAGGAAGTGCTAGATTTGCTCACCTGGAATTAGGGGGTCGGCCGCATACTAGGCCTTGTAATATGTCACAAATGCAGAGGCGATGTCCCTTGAGTTGGTGACCAGTTGGGAATCGGGGGATGGTTGGATGCTCTTTATGGTTTGTAGTGATTCCTGTTCTTTTAATTTTAGCGCCAGTAGCCTGCCTGCTTTTTACTCCTGGTCAACATAGTGAGTGTTTGTTCTGAGGGTCATAAATTCTGCTTGTTCCTGCAACAGCTCACTGTAGTGCTTTATTTTATTTATTCAATATTCGGAAAATAACCTTTGAGTCAAGGCTGTTTTACAAAAAGGTTATACCACATGTGAATAGACTACAGATATTCAACCAAGAAGGTTACAGAGTTTTAGGACATTTGAGTTACTGAACAGCAAAACAATCAGGAAAAGCTTACAGAGTTTCTTTGACATTTAAAACACTATACAGCATATGGACATCAACTTTAGTTGTTTACAAGTGCAGGTAAGGTGCAGAGACACTAGAGGTTAGGAAAGGTTGGGCAGAAGGTCAGTAAGGACAGGATTTTGGTAGGAAAGTGGGGGCACCTCTAGTAAAAGTAGTCAAGGAGGCAGGGCTGATGCCGGGGAGGCAGAGACCCATCCTAGTGTGGAGACGGGGGGGAAGGGGTGTATAGGAGCAGCAACTTAGAGTGATTCAGAGGCATTGTCAAGGAGCACGTGGGAGGGTGGCTTCTATCTTGTGCTGAGAATAATTGCTGTTAGCGCAGCCAGGCCTGGTCATCCAGAGTCTATCAGCTGTTGGAGAAGCAGGTGCACACAGAGCTGGAGGTCAGGTACTGCTTATGGTCTGATTTGAAGCCATACAGGCTAGTGGAGTTCTGAATGGATGTGGGTACCTCGTTAAACCAAAGAGGGTCTCGGTAGGAGAAGGCACACTGTCTGAGAGCTGTGCATTGGAAAGGCACCATTAGGGCCCCCTGCATTCTGCTTCTGGTTATATGTTCTGAGCCAGGGAGGGAAAAGATGCCTGCTATGCATGTTTTGTGGGGGGGTGCTTTCCTCAGTAATGCTTTTTTGCCTAGGAGGCATGTGAGGAATTTAGTCCTGCACCCAAGAGACAGCAGGTGTGTCCTTTCATAGAGGGAACAGATGTGGATCATTTGATTGTCATTCTGGATAAGCCTGCATGCCTTGTTGAGAGCTACGTGCACCCTCTAGAGCACAAAGTTGGATGCTGCACTGTAGACAACCAGGTCATAGTCTATGGTGGAGAGGATGGAGCTTATGACTGATAGGTGGATGGCTGCTGTGTTAAGGTGTTTTCTGTGCCTGTATAGCACACAAAGCTTGGTCTTGACTGTCTTGACCACCTGGTCGACATGTTGAGCCTAGGATAAGGTGTCATCCAGGGTGACTCCAAGGTATTTGAAGGAGTGTACCTGTTCCAAGAGGGAGAGTACATTGTTGGTGATGTTTTTGGTAGGGAACATTTCTTGAGCTGGGGTCTGGATAAGAGCATGGTCTTGTTTTTTTTTCTGTAATTGAGCAGAAGTTTGTGCTTGCTAAATCAGTCTTCTGTTTTACTGAAGAAGTACTGAAGTGCTGCTTGGAGTGGCTCAATTCTAGAGTTGCTGTTGAGGATGACAGTGTTGTCCCCATATAGGATTATCTTGGCATCACAGGCTTGAGGGAGATTATTTAGGAACAGACTGAAGAACAGGGGTCTCAAGATGGATCCCCGGTGGAACCCCAGTGTGACTTCCCTGGGGTCAGACACTGTTTGTCCTATTTTTACCCATAGTGACCTGAGGGACAGGTAGTCTTGGAACCAAAGTGTTGCACTGGTGACCACCCCCAAGATTTGTAGCTGGGCCAGTAAGACGGTGTGGTTGATGGTGTTGAAGACTTGTTAAGTCTATGAACACCGCTCCAACTAGTTTGCCTTCTTCCATAGCTTTGTGAGCATAGTCGGTGAACTCTTCAAGGACAGTCATGGTACTATGCCCCTGCATGAATCTGTGCTGGTTGGGGCATTACAGTTGGCATTTGCTGATGTAGTCTGTTAGTTGGTCTGCCACAATCTTCTCAAGGGCCTTGGATCGGGGGAGAGGATTGAGATTGGCCTGTAATTGTACACATTGACCCCTTCCCCGCATTTGTAGACAGGAGTGAACAGCGCTTGCTTCCAGGTGGCCAGGAATTGTGCCATGATCCAGGATTTGTTGAATCGTTTTGTAATAGGCTTGATGAGTACGTTAAGAGTTTGAGACACTAGCTTCATGTTTACTCCATCGCTACCCATTCTGGTCTTCCTGAGCACTTTTTCATGTAGAATGCTGCCTCCTTTATTGTAACTCTCTTGAGGTACAAGGTAGGTTAAGAGGTACTGAGTGCTTTGTCATCAGAGGGAACCTTGGCAGGGTATAGGCAGTCAGGAGGGAGTATTGTGCTTGGATCTGTGAAGGCAGAGTTGAAGGACCCCGCGATGAGGTGTGGGTCCACGATAGCAGAGCCGTAATGTGGAGCAGCTGTGGGTTTCTCTTTTCTTCTTCCCCCATGAGATTCTTAATGTTTCCCCAGAACCTTTTGCTTTCACCCCAGCTTTTATCGAGCAGTTCCTTGTGGTGATCTGCTTTATTTACTTTTATTTATTTATTTGCATTTCAGATGACACCTTTGAGCCAAGGGCTCTTTTACAAAGGTTCCACATCAAGGCAATAAGGATAATAAGGTACAAAACATTATATGTTCATTACAATGGAACTTACAAAAAAAAAAGACAAATAAGGTTACACTAATAGCAGCCAAAGGCATTGTCAAGGAATTGTGTTGCGAGTTAATTATACAGTACAAGTCATAAGTGGCTCAGTGAAGCTTTGTTAGGAGTGGGTTAGTGGGAAAAGAGAAAGAAGAGTGGTGGTGAGGGGGTGGTATGGGAGACAGAGAGAGGGAGGAGGGGAGAAATGTGGAGGTCATTGCGTTGGGTATGTGGCAGATGGGAAACAGCAAGGGGGGAGGAGGAAAGGGGGGGTGAAAAAGAAAAGGAGACAGAGTCATCCTATACCCAGTAATGGGGGGTAGGAGAGGAGGAGCAGCTGAGGCAGTGAGGAGGGATGCTTGAGGGTAGTATGCCTGGAGGGGGATTATAAGAAGCAATCACAGAAGGCACTAGTCATGAGGTGTTGATGCAGTGTACACTTAAAAGCACCAATCGTGGCAATGTTGGAGATTTCTGTAGGTAGCAAGTTGAACCAGGTGGAGGTTCTAACAAGGTAAGAATGCTGAGCTTGAGAGATCTGACAGTGAGGTATTGTAAAGGTTAGACTGTCCGATCTTCTAGTTAGACGGCGGACACACTGCGGGGTCAATATCGATTGGACTCCAGGGGTCATAAGGCCCAGTGATATCGTCTTAGCTAGGATGCAGGTCTGGTACTTTAGTCTGCCGGATAGCTGGAGCCAGTTAGCTTGCTCGTAAATGTCACACGTGTGAGAAAGGTGGGCAGCTGAAATAAGGAGTCTACATGTCTTATTAAGGGCTAGTATCAGTAGCGGATCCATAGACTACAAGCCCGTAGTCAATAGTTGAGATAATAGAGCTCTGGATAGTGAAGTTCAGGGCTTCAGCCATTAGGCAATGTTTATGCTTGTATAGTAGCCCTATACGGGTGTTCACAGTAGTTAGCGATATTGTCAATGTGTTTGGTATATGAGAGGGAGCAGTCAAGGGTCAGGCCCAGATATTTAAACATATCCACCTGCTCAAGAGTGATGCCTTCGTGGTTGTTAATTATGAGCTCATGGTCCTTGTACTTGTTGTGGGTTCCATGAAGCAACATTGTTTTAGTTTTTTTGTGGTTAAGGATGAGTTTATGTGAGCAAAAACAGTCTTCCACTTCTGTGAAACTTTACTGTAGTTGAGACTGAAGGGAGGTGGGGTCAGTGTGGCAAGATTGAAGATTACTGCATTATCTGCATACAGTAACATTCTTTCATGGCAGGAGGCAGGGAGATTGTTCAGAAATATGCTGAATAACAAGGGACCCAGGATAGAACCTTGGGGTACTCCAGAGTGGATTGGTAGGGATGACGAGAGGAATTCACCAATCCTGACCTGTTGGGTATGGTTACTGAGGTAGCTTTGAAACCAGAGGGTAGTTTCACTTGAAAGACCAAGGAGGGATAATTATTTGAGGAGAATGGAGTGATTGACCGTGTCAAATGCCTTAGTCAGGTCAATAAGAGGCGCCGACCAACTGGCCCTGATCAAGTGCACATGATGGAGATGTGTGGTGAATCTCGAGGAGTGCCGTAGTGCTGTGTCTTTGTGGAAGCCTATGCTGCTGGGAACATTGCAGGCTGTATTTACAAGGTACCCATGAGCCGATCAGCCACTATCCGCTCCAAGGCTTTGGATAGAGGAGGGAGGATGGATATAGGCCTGCAGTTGCTTGTGAAAGTCTTGTCACCACTTTTATGGACTGGAGTCACCACTGCCAGTTTCCACTTTTGGGGGAACTGGGAGAGCATGAGGCAACGGTTGAGGATTTTGGTTAATAGGAGCAGGACTTCGTCAATGGTGAGGGCGAGAAGTTTCATATCCAGTGAATCGCCACTGACACTAGACTTTCCAAACACTTTAAGAATGTGTTTTTTAGCTAGGCTTTCTGGGATTGCTTTGAAATGGAAAGGAGGGTGCCCTGGTGGCAAACCTGAACTAACAGGAGCTGGGTTGACTGTGGTGGGATCAAAAAAGTTATGGGTGAGCACATGACTAAGGTCAGCAAAAGTGGTGTTAAATGCATTGGCAATAATTACATGGTCAAGAGTGATGGTACCATCTATGTTCAACATTGTGGGTGTTGTTTTGGGATCCTTTCCAGTCACTTCAGCAAGATTACACCATAATTTATTCCCATCATTCCAGGTGCTGGCTAAGGTGTTCTTGTAATAGTTAGCCTTCTCATGGCGGATTGCTCTGGCACATGCATTCCTTGCCGTTTTGCAGGCCTGGATATCAGTCTGGGTGCCAGTAGCCTTGGCACAATACCAGAGCTGGTCTCGAGATTTCATTTGTGTAAGGAAGCCTAGTGTCATCCATGGGTTATTGACACCCTTGATCTTACACTTCTTGAATGGAGCATGAACATCGCAGGCTGAGTTGAAACAGGTGATAAAGTAGTCAAATCCTGTGTCTACATTGGGGGCTATATCAATTGGTGACCAGTCATGTTTACAAAGAAGTGTTTTAAGTGACTCAGGATGACCGGGGGTCAGCATTCTCCTGTTAATAGTTTTGAGGGGGAGTTTGGTGTATTTGTTGGTCCAGATACACAAGATAGGGGAATGATCACTTAAGGAGTCTGGGAGGACTGTTGCTTCAGAGATGTGCTCTGGATGATTAGTTAGCACCCAGTCTAGAAGTGTACAGGTCCCTGTTCTGTAGTTTACTCTAGTAGGTGATTTGAAAATTTGTGAGAAGTTAGCAGCAGCTAGGGCATCCTTATAACTATTCAAGCTGGAGGTCGACCAGTTGATGTTGAAATCACCAAGTAGGATAACTTCTGTCTTCTGATCCAGGGAGTTGATGCAGTCAAGGAGGGAGTGAAAGCCCAGATTGCTCAACTTGGATGGTATATAGACAGAGACAACAGTCAGGCTCTTGTTATGAGTTCCAAGAAGTACTTTGGCAGCAAGGATTTGGATGTCATTTCTGGGGATGGGCACGGGCATGACATGACCCATGAGGGACTCTTTAAGGTAGAGGGCACAGCCTCTGTCTTTCTTGGTAAGTCTGTCCTGTCTGAAAACTACATATCCGGGAATTGCTATTGCGGAGTCAGGTATCTTCAGAGACAGCCATGTTTCCAGCATTGATAGGATGCCTGGATTGTGCTGGGAAACCCAGGCAGAGAGGGTATCACATTTGGAGAGGAGGCTGCAGATGTTAATGCTTGCCAAAGAGAGTGACCCTGCACTGCTGTTAACCTTGTGACCAAGTTGAGGTGGGCCGGGATTAGGGTGAATGTTGCCTGAGATGAGCAACAGCAGCAGTATTAGATGTTTTAAAAGGGGTTTAAAATTTCTTCTGTGGGGCAGCAGGGCCCTTTTTTAACAGGTTCCTTTCCATAAGGATGATGCATGAGGTAGTGACCAGTTAGTAATAGCAAGGAGCTGTAAGGGCACAGTTGCAGTGGTTTTGAGAACAGGCCAACAGTTTCATTTGTTCTTCAAAATGGTTGTTGAATAGATATCCCTTAGAGACAAGTACCTTAAGAGTTGATTTTAATTGAAAATGTTTGATACCTGGTGGTTAAATCAAAAGTTAAAAGAAATGATCAACAGCTGAGGTCCACAGTCATAGAATGTGTTACAATTCCTGAAAGGGATGAACTCTGCCTGTGCATATGCAGGATGTGAAATTCGTTTGTCTTTATGCATCTTTGTCATTCAAAGAGGTCTTGAAAAGCCCAAATACAGATCATGGGGCAGGTCAGACGAAAATGTGGATTCAAGCAGGACCCAGAGTCACTGAATTTGTCAGACTTCATTGCTTCACTTATGTTTTGCTTGGGATACCTTCCAACAAGTTGATTTTAAAATGAAAAATGCAGATACCTGGTGATGATGCTTTGTAGAAATCCAGTCCAGGAGACTTTCACGGACGTAGTGAGCAAGAAAGGTGTAGTTACTCCAACCAGAAAACCATGCAAATCCACAAAAACTAAGCTACAGACACAGGCAAACACAAGCAGCCACCACAATGACCCAGAAGGCGGAGCTTTAATCCTCCATATTAGATGCATGCAGTGGTTTCTAGCTGGTGGTTATCGTCTTTATCTGAGGCCCTGGCTTTTAACCAGAGGTTGTCCCTCTCCTTCATCATGGCTAGGAGCTCACCTGTGATCCAATCATTTGTGGTGCCCTGCACTTTCCTCCTTTTTAACGGTGAGTATCGGTCATAAATATTGTTGATTCCATCTGTGGAGTACTTCAGGACCTGGTCCAGGTCTGGCAGTGAGTCAATGGGAGACCAGTCATGGTGGGATAGGGCATTTTTAAGCAATACTAACTGACCTATTTTCAGGATCCTGCTCTGTATAGTGATGGGGCTGTTTTTAAACTTATTTGACCATCTGAGGGAGACAGGGGAGTGGTCACTCAGCATATCTGGTAGCACCTTGACCTCAGATATTCATGATGGGGAGTTTGTGAGGATCCACTCAATGTGTTAGCTCCTGCCTATCTTGTGGTTCCTTATGGTTGGTTCCATGACTAGTTGTGTCAGGTATGCACTTGCCTCAATATCCTTGAGTGGTGTGGAGTTGTCACTTTCCCAGTTTATATTGAAATCCCCTGTGATAAGTAAATCCCTATCCTTGGGTAGTGAGGCCACTGCATCCAGGACCTTGGGCAAACCGTCCCATGATTTTTTGGGGGGCAGGTAGGCTGATGCAATGGTCAGTGTCTTACCCAGCTGTTCGACTTGTATTTTCACGACAAGGAGCTCATGGTCTGTGGCCATCCTGGAGATAGGGAGGATGGAGCCATGGAGGGAGTCTTTTGTGTAGATAAGACAGCCCCCACCCTTCTTGCCATGCCTGTTGCTCCTGAATACCTGGATACAGGTAGTGCTATTTCGCTGTTTTCTATATTGCCTGTCAGCCAAGTCTCAGTTAGGCATGCTATGTCCAGTTTGTGCTGGGCCATCCAGGCCTGTAAATTGTGTAAACTTTGCTGTTAGGCTGCAAATATTCATTGCAGCTATTGTCAGGCCCTTTGGATTGATACCCATAGATCTAGGTGGCAGCAAAGGACCAGGATTTGGGTGCACATTCTCAGATAACAGGAGGAGCATTTGGATAAGTTTCCTCACTGTGATGCAGAGGTTATAGAGATTAGTGACTGCATTTCTTTATTTTACCTTGCAGAGGCTTCTCCACTTTCTGAGTAGTGTGTGTGAGAGGTGGTAGCCTGGCAGATCCATGGTGTGTGTCAGATGCATTTCCTCCTGTTGTGGTCCCATTGTAGTAGGACTCTGTGGAGGTTGCTCCTGGTACTGTTAGCCAATGGCCCATTCCGAGGCAGTTTTCTGGGCAGACTGAAGAGAGTCAGATGACCTGAAGGGTGCCTAGTCCACTGACCCAAATGTGATAGCAATGAGTAGGAGAGTAGTGCAGCTCATGTTGTTTGTTGTTGTCAAGAGTGAGGCTTGGAATTAGGCAGATCAGAAGACTAATACGTATGGAGGAAATACCACCCAATTACTATAATGAGAACATAGTTCAGGGGCAGGGGATGCAACACAACACAATAAATAAGACTTAAAGAGTTAAGATTAACACCGACAAGTGTTGGACCCTATGACTGCATTCTGTATCTTTAAGGGAAGTTGCAGTATTAATGAGAGGGGAGGATGAAGATTGCCTAGGGGTGGTGTCGCTAAGGAAGGGAGAGTATTTAATAAAGGCAGAAGGGGGGGGTTTGGGTAAGAAATGTAAGCAGGAAGGAGAGAAAGTGAAACAAAATGGGGTTATTTGCAGGGCATAGCTACAACTGTGACACAAATTAAACCTGGTCTACACAGAGAAGTGTTCACAAAACACTGTATCACTTTAAGCTTAGTTTCTGATCCAGGGTAAAATACCACTGAACCTTAAAACAAAGAGCTGTAGTACTTTAAAACCTGAAAACCTGCACTCTAAAGGATCCTGCACTTCAAACAACCCTTGAGTGCAAAATTGCTGTAAACAGGCTTAGATTCACATCTAAGTTAGCATTCACAGGACAATTTGGAAAAGCTTAACCATTACAAGAATCAGTAAATAAAATTAACTTAAAGTCCAAAAGGGAAAGGAGTAGCAAAGAATTCAAAAAAGGGAGCAGCCAAACAGCAGGCAGAGCCGATGGTTCTGGCCAGTCGGTGTGGAGACACCAGAAGTTTCAGCAGCATACCTTCGTTCTGGTGGTCTGCAGGCCGTACAGCAAGGAGGTAGCCGGCAGACAGATGGGACCCGCCGGGCTGCTTGCAGCAGCAGAGGCACCCTTGTCAGGGGTGAAGCTTCAGTCTGGTGGTCTGCAGGCAGTACAGCGAGGAGGCAGCCAGTGGACAGAGGGGATCCGCCAGGCTGTTTGCAGCAGCAGAGGCACTGAGGGATTTAAGATATAGCCAGGCCTCATTGGATGAGAACTGGATGAGCATTTTCTCTCTAGCCCTTATTTTTTGGAGTAGCTGTTTGCCCTCCTGTTCTCTTCTCCTCCTTCTGGATGATGCCAGGTGTATTAATTCTCCCCGATTAAGCATTTTTGTGCTCCCATAGAGTGGCATAGTGTTGGACAGAGTTTGTGTTTTCTCAAAATAAATTTTCAGTACATGTTTTGATGTTGTCTAATTTTTTGGGGTATTTTAAGAGGTTGTTTGCTTTCCAGACTCTGTCTTTGTCCATTAGTGTGGAGGGAAGGAAGGAGAAGAGAACTGGTGTGGTCTGATACCACTTTGGGTAGAATTTTGTACTGTGTCTGTGAATATTTCTGGGGATGTTAGAAAATAGTCCAAACAGGAGGATGTGTTGTATACCAGTGAAAGGAATGTATGGCTTCTTTTCCCAGGATGCAGTACCCGCCAGGGCTTAATGAGCCCTGGTGAGTCTTGAAGCTCGTGAATGGCACATTGGTTGGGAGAGGGCTTCTCTTCCGGGGGTTGAGTCTATTTAATTCAATATCTGGAACTGTATTCCAGTCCCCTTCCACTATTGTTGGGAGGGGGCCATGTTTTGTAAGCTCCAATAGCAGGGAGGTAAAGACCCGAGGCTCTTCTTTGTTAGGACCATAGACAGAAGCCAGGATGAGATCTGTTCTGTCCAATGTGCCTTTAAGTATGATAAAGCGGCCTTCAGGGTCTGAGAATTGGTTTTGCACGTGGAACAGAGTTTTGTAGTGAATTAGAATTGCTGTGCCTGCTCTTTTGCTGTCTTTTCCTGTGGTAAATACCTGACCCACCCACTCCCTGTGCCACAATTGGGCTTGTGACTGCATGGTGTGAGTCTCTTGCAAGAAGGCTATACCCGTGCCTACTCGACTGAGATGGCACAAGATCTGGTGATGTTTTTCTTTTGTTTGTGTCCCTTTAATGTTCCAGTAAATGAGAATGCATCCCTGGCTATTCGTCAGAGTGGGTGATGTGTGGAGGTCTTAAGCAAGTAAATTTTAAAGAATGGGGTGATAGTGGCATCGTGCCATGGTCTTGGGAAAGTATGTTATCTTGGTTGGTACTGTGAGGGGGCCAGAAAGGAGAGAACTGTCTTCTAATAAGCATATAACACAGAGAAACAACAAATAAACAATATACCTACAACTAATACACACAATAGGATAGCATGCAACAAATAATAGTAATGTACATAATAAAGATGATAATATTGGGTAAAAGTGGAGCTCACTGAAGCCTATCCCCAGGAAAAAAATGACTGGGCTAATGACAGGCAAAGGCAAGCCCCCATAACAGTGGGTCTGATAAGGGCTCTCATGAGTGTGTCCCTCTGTTTGTGACCAAAAGATACAAATAATCAATTTGCATAACTATCCAATTAGTACAGTCTCTACAGGATTGTCTTGACATCAGTACTGTATGTTTAGTACAACACCAAGCCTGTGGAGTCCTCTCCTCCCACTCAGTTTATTACAGACCCTTAACCGCCAATCACTTATCTTCTCCTTCTGCCTATAAAAAGTTTATGCAACATTCATTTCATCAGAAACCTGAGGGGGAATTTGACTTATCTTTTGGCAGACAGCTGTGCTGTGATTCCTGTGGCCACAGGAGGATGGGGTAAGTTTTTAAACTTTTTATTCGTAGACCAGTCTGGTTACCTGGGGAGGACATCGCAATTTTGTTTAATCAGTGGCGGAACCTATGTTAATAGCGATTCTGTGGCAGTTGTACTCTGTTATGACATTTAAATAGCACAGAACCAATCTAAAGCAAGTTAATCTATTTCCAGTATAATGGGGATAATTTTGCACTGGCCCACTACTAAGTACAATCATGTGCAGTACGAGAAGATAGATATGGAAGTTTACCACCAGCTAACTGACAACCCAATCCCTTTTAATCAGACCCATTTTATGTTTACCATAGGACCCTTTTTAAAATCCTCAATCAAACCTGGAGAGGATGTAATATACTGTGCAGGGGTGTGGTGCAATGTAGTTGCCCCGGGCCATTGGTAGAGATGGCAGGACTTTCTGGTGACCCTTATCACCCTGGCTGGTGCTATTGTGGCTGTCCATGGTCTCTTTCTCAGTTTGACATCACAGTAATCTCCATGATGCTACTATCAAGGACACTGTGGGGGCAGCCTGGAAGGATTGGGAACAGTCAATTGAATCCCACACTGTCCACTTGACTATGTCAGTCAAGTTTCTTGTGTCACTTACTGGGGAGTGTTGACAACTGGAGAGGGAGGAGAAGACAAGGGATAATGAATGTACCTTCTTCCTTAAGTAGTTTGTTTTCTTTGCTGACATTTTAACCATGGGAGTACCTGTTGATTGTGCTGTGTGAGTCCCTGAGGCTTAGTTTACCCCCCTACCTTTATTGGTTGATGCCGATCAGGATATACAGGTGAACTGAGTTTGAGGGTAGTCAATTTAAGAAGTCACACTTGCAATGAATCGTGATGCAGAGGTGCATTCTTCTGGAGGTAGAGAGCGACATCTAGATGGTTGAAGTTCTCGTTGTCACAAATGCAGTCAGCAGGTCAGGCCCTCTGCTCCCACAGTGCCAACCTCTGAGTGCAATAGTGTGAACAGGTAACAGACAGGGTAACCCTCATGTCTGCTTTTGGGTCCAAATCACCTTTAGTCTCAAGTTCTGGGGGGATTCAAACTGTGAACCTTATGCTAGCTTACCCAATGTGCAGGTTCAGATATGTACCCTCTTCGAGGGATTGCGGTACGATCTTTCACCAGGGGACAAAACCAGGCTTCCAAAATTAACCCTTAAAACTCTATAAAAGACCTTAGGTATAGTCTTACCTTTTCCCAGTTTAGTAACACCATCAAGCTTTTGAACAGTTTTTGTCAGTCTTAACCCTCTATACGTCACATGCAAAAAGAACTGGCAGACACCCCAGGCAGCCTTTTGAAAAAAATATATTTTACTATGAGATGATAAAAATATGAAAAATGTAAATGCAGAACAATAATTCAAAGAGCCTACAATCACTTAAAAGAATGATGGCAAAGTACAAAACAAAACTCCTACCACAATACATCTAGACCTTTTCTGTCTAATGTATTACCTCTATAATTGCCTTGAAAGCTAGAGAACTGTGTTTCCTAAGAGTCCAAAAAGTTATGTCATATTCCCCAGTTACAAGGATACATTTCAATTCCATCTTCCCACCCCCTTGGTGAGTCATCTAGCTCCTCCTTTTTTAGAATTAAAAAAAATGCAAACAATGATTCCCTGTCAGGAGATATATTAAAGAATGTGACATCAGCAAAAACTCATTTCCCAAATTATGAGTCTTTGATCAGCCAGTCCCTTTGAAGGTTTACAACCCTGCAATCCCTCACCTAGGTGCAAGATATCTGTCAGAAATCAGCTTAATGATGTCCTGTTTCTGAAGTCATAAAATGAATATTTAAGCTTCCCAGCTTCAGAGCAGCAACAGGTCATAAAATGGCCATAAAATGCAATGTCTCAAGGAAGTTAATTACATTACCCAGATTGCCCGGTCAATTTTACATCCTGTAGTTTTCACTGAAACCTGGGGGTTGGGGCACCCATAGAGCAAAGGCTGTCTTTTGTGAGACAATCACATACTATATTTTTATATTACAAATAGCATACAATAATCATAACCAGCTGGCCAAGTGTCAAACCCATTTCTCCTGGCAGTCTGTTTGTTCATAGTTGTGTTGATATACCTCCAGAAAAAATATGATTTTTAAAACAGGAAGGGGAAAGAGACTTGTACAATGAGTTTAGGTGCGGTTGGGCTTAGGGGGGCCAGTGTAACCTAGTGAGACCAACAGCTCCGTTACCTGGTAGGTGGTCAGCTGGTGCCCTGGACCATCCCTGTAAAGCAGGCTGAACTTCAGCAGAGACTGGGCATGGGGAACTAGAACCATCTCCCAAGCAGGTATTGTCCTTGTTCATTTGAGTGTTCCTCGAGCTGGCACTGGGGTGTTGAACTATTTACCTCTTGTTTCTTTGTGTACTTGTAAGGGCTGCTGCAAAAAGAGGAGTTGAGGCATAAAATTCTTCTTGACAAGGTTTGCATTGTTGGTTAGTGTCACGAATACTCATCCTTAGCTATTTGGTGGGATACTGGTTGTGATGGGGTTGGTGGGAGGGGTGAATGCTTGGTTGAAGAAGTGTTTCATTATCCTCAGCTGGAGTGAAGGAATGCTGCAGTGAAGTCTTGTAGAGCTCCAGCCATAAAACAAAGGCAGTGTGACAGCAGGACAAAGACTGGTGGTTATGGCGGGAAGACCTAGAGGGCTGCAAAAGATGGCCAAGGTGTTGGTCAGTCCACCATGATGTGATGCTTTGTTCTGTCTAACTATTGTGTCCCTATGTATGTTGAGTCCCAGAAACAAGCTAGATATATCACCTTCAGTGCAGAATGGCAGGTCACTGCTGATGACAGTCAATTATAAGGAGGGAATGGCTGTGATAGGGGGAGAGATAGTTGGCAAAACTTTAATGATGTAGTAGGACCACATGAACAAGCTCTAGTTCTTTTTTAGTATTATGGAGATGAGATGCCAAGGCTATATTCAGCGGTGCCATTCCTGGTATTATTTTTTGTGTGCAGTATTCACGGGATGTGAGGGAAGTGAGTGGAAAATATGTGGCAGGTATTTACGTAGCTTCTTTCAGTCTGCCTCTATGTTTTGAAATTTCTGTGTTCCCAATGAGGTGGTGATTTCCAGGCAGGCAGAATACATCATCTGGAAGGGAATATTAAGTGTGATGCAAAGCCTTTTTTATCTCTTGGTATGCCTGCTGCTGTTCTCATACCATAGAGGTGACATCACTAAAAATGTGGAAGCATTTCCCATTTCATGTCAATGGACCTTTCTGTCTGGCTTGTGCCATTACTGTATATGTAATTTGTCTTGGAAGTTGAGGCATCTCAGAATTATGGCTCTTGGTTTGTCTCCATTTTGTGGGGGTGGGCAAAGAGATCGGTGGTCTTTCAGTTATGTAGAAGGTACCGTGTTCTTGGGGACCAGCCACCTCTTGTAGTAATTGCTGCAGAAAGGAGAATATATCTGATAACTCATGCCTCTCAGGTATTCCAACCAGTATCAAGATTGTTGCTCCTATTCCGCCCCCATGATCCTCTATTTTGCTCTCTACGTTGGCAACTTTTCTCCTTAGTTTTATAAGTTCTTTAGTTTCCTTGAATTGTTGATACTCTATAGAGCTGATCATGACTTCTGTGTCTGTGACTCTAGTGGTTAGAGTTTCAAGAGTGGGCTTAATTGCCCTGAAGTCTGATGTCAGGTCACATGTTAGTTTGACTGAGGCCAGTTCTGAGAAAAAAAACAATCAAGTTTTTCTGATAGAGATTCTATCTGTATAGCCAAGGATGGTGAGTCTACTGATAAGTTCTGTTTTTGTCTCTTTGAAACCTGCTCTCTTTATGGGGAGGGTGGCATCTGATTAAAGTCCATTTGCGTGGCTTCAGAGTCCTCCATTCTCTGGAAAATTGGTTAGGTTCATTTTAGACACTCTTCTTCAAATGAAACATGCAAAAATAACAAAAGTAAAGCTAAATTTAATGGCTATTTGCTGAATTTTGAGCTAGTAGATCATGAAGTTCTGAGGGGTATGTCTGCTCTCTCCAAGCACATCATGTGACTCTTGTTTGGACTTTTTTTTGTTTGTACTGCCTTTGTGAAGAGCTATCCTGTCCAATTTATTTTCTATGTTATTGTTATTGTTATTGATAATAATAAAATGCTACATGCAAGTTTTATAACTTCTCTTGTGCCACAACAACATATCTGTACTAGCTAATGTCCCTCATGTGATGGTGCCATGTTTGACATCACTTGTGGGCATTCCCTTAGGGTCACAGTATGCACTGTAGCTACAGTGGACTCTTCATACCACACAGTACACAGTGTCCCAGATGCAGATCATGTGTCCCCAGTACCCTGTGGTAAGACCTTCGATTCCATCACCTGGAGCACCCACCCCATGGTGTCTTACATAACACAGTACCCACTCCCTCTACCCATGGCCCCAAATGGGGTGCCCATACATTGGGCCACCCAAGGAGTCTAGCCAACTCCATATATACAACATAAAGCAAACGACACAGTAGGTTGCAGTATAGTGCTATATTTATAAGCATTCAGAAGGCAGTGGCAGGACCATAACAACAGCATTATATATGTGGTCACTGTATCTTGTGTTCTTCTCTTTACATAATGCAGAAAGGTTTTTTATAGGGTTGGGTCTCTTTCTATGTTTCCTTTTTTACTTTTTATTATCTGCTGACATTTAGACAAATTCTGGGCCTTTTTACTCAAGGAGTGGGTCAGCTGATTTTTCAAACTCTACAAGTACTGGTACTAACTCCTTGTACACCTCTTATGATGTTTAAATTATGCATTTAAATGTAAGGATTCTTATTCCCAAATTAGCTAAAACTAAACATATCTCCTACTCTTATGAGCCTGATTTAATTGTTTTATCTGAAACTTGGCTGAAACCCTCCATTCCCAGTAGGTTATGTAAAATCCCAGGGTATAATAACATTAGGGCTGACTGACTTGGTAAAAAAGGGTAGGGTGGGGTAGCAATATATTTTAAAGAACACCTTGTCTTGAGTATCTTAGGAATTAGTAGGATTACCGAGTCTCTGTATGATTGGTTGTTTCTTCACTTGGTCTGAAGTGGAAGGAAATGCAATTATTGGTAGTCTTTACAATCCTCCACAATGTGGTATCCAAAGCTTAAATGATTTTCTAGACAACACTGCTACATTTATAAATTATTGTGATTTTATATTATTTGATTATGTAAATTTGAACTGGTCATTGAGTGATAGTTTAGGTTTAGAACCCCCTTTTGCATTCTTACAATTTGTTGCAATTAATTAGTGAACCTACCAGCTTAAATTCGCTAGGTAGTACAGTACAGTCACAATGTCTTGTGTTGACATGACAATGAGTTGTCTAAGGAGGTGTTGGCGAAGTTTGGAGAAGTTTTTTCTTAAATGCCCAGAGTTTAGGTTCCATAACAATATCAGGGGGAAGGCAGTTTAAGAGGGTGGGAGCTCTATAAGCAAAGGTACGTTGTATCTGGGTGATACTAAAGAAAGGGACATGATATGAGGGTCTGGAACAGTGTCGCTTGAACCTAGAATTTTGCAACAGCAGGATTAGAGATTCTGTACAGGGGGACATAAGGCCAAGACAAATTTTTTTTTTTTTGTTATTAGACCTGCATGATAAGAGATACTAGCCTTGAGGGGGATCCAGCCCATCTGTTCGTATAGCTCACACGTATGGGTCCTTAAGTCAGACCCTGAGATAAGTCTGCATGTCTTATTGAGGGTGACAGAGATACACTTAAGTGAGGTGTCAGAGGCAGAACTGTATATAGCTGTACCATAATCAGAGAGAGGGCTGAGCTGGTGACTGCCGGTCAAAGGGCATCCTTAGTCATGTGGTGGTGAAAATGACAGAGGAAACCAATCCTGGAGTTGATGACCTTGGCAAGTTGATTGATGTAGAGGTTGTAATTGAGAGCAGAGTCAGGAGTTAGGCCAAGGAATTTGAATGAATGAACCTGCTCAATAGGCTAGTTTAGGCTATTGCAGATTAATAATTTGGTGGCACAGTGCATGTTGTGTGGGTTGGAAACTAGCATGACCCTGTTTATTTTGTAGTTCATGAGGAGCTTGTGCTGCTCAAACCAGGTTTCAATGGCACTGAAATCGGTCTGTAATTCAGTCAATAGGGTGAGAGGATTTGGGCTGTGGGTAAAGAGCACTGCATCATCTACGTAGAGGACCATATTGCTATTGCAGGCAGATGGGAGATTATTGACAAATAAACTGAAGAATAATGGCCTGACAATGGAGCCCTGTGGAACACTGGGTCGTACGGGAAGGCTGTTTGAGAGAGTATTGCAGATCTTGACTATCTGGGTATGACCAACAAGGTAGCTTTCAAACCATTTGGTTACTTCTGTGGAGAGCCCAAGGTGGGGGGGGGAGCGTGAGGAGCAGGAATGAGTGGTTCACTGTATCAAAGGCCGTAGTTAGGTCAATGTACACTGACCCAATTAGGTGGCCATCATCAAGTGCGTTGTGGAAATAGTTAGTGTATGCTAGCAGGGCCATGGTGGTACTGTGTGACCTTCTGAAGCCGTGTTGTTGAGGACATTGCAGGTTATATTTGGTTAAGTATTCCATAAGCTGATCGGCAGCAATGCATTCCAGGGCTTTGGAGAGGGGTTAGTATTTGTAGTAGGAAGACGCTGGATAGTTCGTTGCAGTGCAAAAAAATTATTTTTCCCTTTGTTTTTGCGATAAACTATTACCCCAAGCGATGGCATATTGACCTACTCCAGAGGTGAGACAATGTAATTTGAGCATTGAAAAAGTGTCATCTGTTAAACTGAAGTAAGATATTTGGCGCGCTTCAGTGTTGCAGTGCAAGTGTGCAAACCCATAAGTAGATAAGTTGCCTATAGTTTCATTTCAGAGCGCCCGGTTGTCCTGTGTGTGATTTTTGCTGTGTTTTGCAAACATCTGCCTTCGGCTTAAACTGGTATATGGTGTTTTATACCCTGTGTGAGTGGAGACAGCTGGGTGAGAAATGAGGAGTGACTGCTTCTTGAGTCTTGAGGGGAGCCAGGTGGTAAAACAACAGGACTTGCAAGGCCAGGGGGGTGGCCAGTAAAGGAGGTTAAAACTGTGATGTGTAAGCTCCGAGACAGCCTGCCAGACTGCCCAGATGTGCAAAGTGCAAAACAGGCCCTTTGAAGGATGCTCCATCCCTTGGGGCCGCATTTCATTCCACAGAGTTGGCAGGCTGCACTCAGGCACTACATTTGCTCCAGAGGTGTAAGTGAAGTTTCCCTGAAACTTACTATGCCGTTCATTTATGTACAGCAATAGGAGGTAGTGAAACCTTCTGCTGGCAGCCTGAGCAATAGAGAGAGAGAGAGAGAGAGAGAGAGTGAGAGACAGAACATAGTCAGTGATTTGTGCAACAACATTACTTCTCACTCTCTCTATCCATCTCTCATGTTGTGTCTATCTCTGTAATCAGCAGCAGTCGGGACCTCAATAGTGTTTCATTGAGATTTTGATTTTGAGCCACAACATTTACATCAGAAGCGTTAGTCAGTTTCCTTTCAGCTGATCTCGTTCATTTCTCTAAATCCAGTGGAGCCAGTGAATTCTGTGGGCAGCCTGTGAGAGTGCATGTGTGTGAGAGAGAGAGAGAGAGAGAGAGAGAGAGAGAGAGAGAGACAGAACACCAGTGTCTCCAATGTGTAAAACATTCCTCTGTCTCTCTCTCTCTCTCTCTCTCTCGTGTTCTGTCAGTCTCCAAGAATGGCAGCAGTGTTGCTATACGGACCTCAGCTATCTGTGTTTCATCATACTGCTGACCATCTGTGTTTCTTGCGAGGTGATCGGCCATTTGGGGGGGGTTGAGCAAAGGGAGTGAGGGAGACCGGCTGCAGAAGGCATTGGATGGCATGGTATCCAGCAGTGTAGCTATACTGATTGCAGTCTAGTTTCTTCAGAAAATGCTCCACCAAGGCACGAGTGCAACAGCTTCTTGACAGGATATGGGCTTCTGTTAGACACAGGGGCCCTGATTTGGTCACTATTACCCAGTAATTTGAGATGTGATACAGAGAAAGACATGCCTCCCCACCCCAATCTCACTCCATGAAGAGCGGGAAGCAGAGCTATCAGTGATTTGTGGGTCTGGTGACTGGCAGATGGGGGGTTGGGGGAAGCAAAGAGAGTGTGAGGGAGACTGGCTGCAGAAGGCATTGGAAGACATGATATCCTGAAGTGTATTGAAACTGGATCTCGCTCCTCTGATATTAATGCAAATGTCTGGGGTATGTACAGCTGTGTCATGACATAGCACACAGTATTGTAGGAGACAGACTGACAGGCACACACACGCACACACACACACAGACACACACACACACACACACACAGACAGTGACAGTGACCAGGAGATCCAAAACAGCATTCATTTTGTGTCTCTGTATGTGTGTATGTGTGTGGGGGTCCCTGTTACATGGAAACAGCTGTCGGTAGGGAACCGATGACCATGCCTTGCCACAACTGACAGCTGAAATGTGCCAGCAACACCAAGGTGCCAGCAGAGGAGCACGTTGCCACCAGTAATCTCAAACCAGTCTGGTTCATCAGCAACTGCAGTGAAGTGGCAGCGACAGAGGGCTTGCAGGACAGCGGCTTGGGCAGTACTCTCAAAAAAGCAGCCAGCGATGAGACCTTGTGCCTGGATCTCAACCCACAGCTTAAGCTGCTGCCCACATATGACCAGATCCAGGTGCATCATGTAGGACAGGTTATTATCTTTTGGTGGTGTGGGTAGGGATAGGTAACGATGGTGATGAGAGGCAGGTTATAAGGAGGAATTGATGCAAGTTGAAAGGGGAGCAACAGACTGCTGGTGGTGGGGGGAAGCATGTTACCATATCTCAATAAACGGTGTCAACTGTCCGGAATGGGGGCCACATTAAAAAGCATACCATGGAAACTCAAGAAGCTATTAAATCCAAGACTCAGTGTGAGATGCACCTTAGACTGCTATCCACAATATCTGGCATAATTTTCAGATTAAAATCACAGCTCCTCATATACAGAAATCTGGCAGAGATGAGGGTTTGTAATGGCACTCTATGTAGGGATAATAGGGCAGACTAGGTGGGCCAGGAGGTCCTTATCTGCTGTCAACTTCTAGGTTTCTGTATTGGTATTCTGTATAGCTTTGGCAGCCATGAGACACAAAAAGAGAGGTTGAATGAGCTTGAGGGAGGTTAAGGAACGCTTATGGAGATACAGTATAGAGATAGAATAAAGTGATTTCTTCAAGATCATACAGTGGACAAATAGAAGGGATAATAAATATATCTGATTTTCTCTGGTGTCCAGTGGTCCCTGCCCCCTCTCAACACCTATTCCCGCATAGTGTAACTATGTCCCTGGTGTCCAGTGGTCCTTCCATCCCCACCCGCACCCATGCCAATCTCTTAATAATATTCCCTGGTGTCCAGTGCATCAACCAACAATCCCAATCCCTGTATTGTACGTTCAAAACAGTTCCCTTGTGGTGTGATAGATCCTCGTTCCTCTCCCCGATGCCCTGTAAAATTAACTAAAACCTTACCCTGATGTCTAGTGATCAACCTACTCTGACACACCACTCCCATCCCTTTGCCAAGCTGGTGACAGGCACAGACCTTTTTTCACCACCATGGCTGGCCACCAACTCAGCTGCCAATCAGTGCATACTGTATATAGTAAGTGCTCATTGCCAGTGAGCTGTTGATCAGTGAGTATGCACTCATTGTGAACTCAGTCGGTGGCCGGCTGTGGTGGTTAGTGGAGGGCTGTACCAGTCACCAGCTTGTGGGTTGGAATGGGGAAGTGCAGGGTGTTGGCACACTAACTGCCAGGGTGGGGGTATGCATGGGGACCACTAGATGCCATGGTGTGGATTTAATTCATTTTACAGGGGATCTGAGAGAGGGAGTGGGGTCTGTTTGAATGTGCATTACAAGGGACCCGGATTGGGGGGTGTTACATGAGACTTCAGGGATTATTATTTCAAGAATGGGCATTGGTGCAGGAGGATAAGTGACCACTGGACACCAGTGACTTACTGCTATAGAGGAATGTTTTTTGGAAGGTGGAAGGGACCAGTGCACACTAGGGAAATTGTTACAGTACACGGGACAGCAACTGACTGGGTGGTGGACTTCTAGCCACCAGGGAAATTGTTGCACTACATGGAATGGTGATTGGTAAGAGGGGGGACCACTAGACATCATGGAGTACTTTGCTGTCGTGTGAGTGTGCCGATGCACTAGCTAGTTCAAGCTCACTAGTCTTGTCTCAGTTAACTTCTTCAAAACCCTAGCTGCTAAACATTTCAAGGTAGTATGTAACTATCAGAGAGCCTTAGCTCTCATTGTCATCACTTCATCCCTCCTACCCTCACTTGGCACCCCTCTACACACACCCTGCTTACCCCCTTCTCTTCCCACTTCTCACCCACCCATAACCCCCTCTTTACTTTCCTCCTTCCACCTGCTCTCCCCAGTTCCCCTTCCTAACTCTCTCCCCCTTCCCTGTTTTCCATTGCCCTCCCCTCCTCACCTCCTTCTTCACCCTCCCTGTCCCTTTTATGGATTTCCCTATGCTCTGTTCCTACCTCTGTCTCCACCCCAGATGCTCACACACACCTAACTATCCTCTTCTCCTCTCCTCCCCTCCCCTCCCTCCCTCCATTCCTCTCCTCCTCCCCTTCCTCTCTTCTCTTCTCTTCGCTTCTCTTCTCTCTTCACCTTCTCGACTTTTCCACCCATGACTTCTTACTGTGCATGTTCCCTTCCTGTTGATCAGGTCTATATTGTTTGCATTGTACCTTCCCATTCCAACCTGTAGTTAGTCAACATGTTATAATGCACTGCATCTTGTCATTATGTTACCATGCACTTTATTACTGTACTGTATGATTATTACATGACTTCCCAGCTATTTTTCTGTGTATAGCCTTTATTTTATCTTTTAATGCTGTCATGCAATTGTTTCGTAGACTGAATCACCTGTAATCCACTGTGATTGCTTTTATGTGCTGCACCGACAGTTGTCATCTTTATGTACATGTCCCTGTCTTATGTAATCAGGACCTCCTTGTGAATGAGCCTGCTCAATGGTGCTTTCCTGCAATAAACATGAATTGAATATCTCTAACATCTGCAATGTTTGTGCCTACTTATGACCAAGGTTGTGACAGTGGTATTTTCTCCACTCAGGGGGACTACACAAAGTGCCCTTGCATGGAGCAAATGCTCTGAATATCAAACTGCAACAGTTTTCAGTTCTAGGGACATGGATATGATGTGCTATCAACACTTTCTAGAAGTTGCCTTCCCCATTTAAGACAGGCCAGAATGTCTTCACGCTGGCTCCTATGACCCACCTGGCTGGTAACGTATTGGATCCACCCCATGACGCCAGATCTTCCTTTCCACTGGAAGAAACAGGTTCCCTCCTTATAGCTACTCACACTGAGTAGGTCCATTGCTGTTCAAACCTATGGATTTACTTCCAAACTATTTAAAAAACAAAACTTGTGTCTTCAGGCTCATTCTTCACGATCGGCATGGATGACAAGAAGTCCACTCCAGCATTCTGGAAATGTGTTTGTGGGCAGATGACGTCCTGAATGTCTGCACAGACTGTGTGCATATACTGCTGGGGCCATGATCACGATCCTCAGCCTTGTGACGTTTGTCTTACCTTCCATCCATTCATTCTGGAGGCTCGCTTGGTTTACTTTCCTCTCAAATAACGTAAAAATTGGAATAGAAAATATATAACAGCCCAAGAAAGGGTGTGAAATGGCCAAGGACTAACAAAGACCAGGTTTTTCCTCTTCTGAAGCATGGGACTCTGATAGACTAAATGCTTGTTGATGCGATGTCAGCAAGGCAAGTTCACTGGTTATGACCCTAGCCATACAGTGTGAGTGTGTGTGTGTGTGTGTGTGTGTGTGTGTGTGTGTGTGTGTGTGTGTGTGTGTGTGTGTGTGCATGTGTGTGTGTGTATGTGTGCATATGTGTGTGTGCTTTATGACTAATGGAATGAGATCCTGTTGACACCCCAGACCAGGAGGTTGAGACACCAATATTGGCTGTTTAAACACTTACGTTCATGACTTCTGTACTGTGAAGTGTTGTGCTGGGGGTACACTGAAAATTGCTCTAGAAAAAAGTTTGGAGCTGCAGTGAAAATTGGAGGTGAAGGTGTAAAGCATATCTATTTATTTATTCTTGCACATATTTTATTTCTCAGATACCGACCTAATGCTACCAGTGAACAGAGAACAAGTCTTTTCTTTTCAACACAAGTCAGGAATATGGACCCAGTGATGCAGATAGCTCATCTTCCAATGGGAATTTAGACTCCTCTTCATATCCTAACAGTGTCACTGAGTCCTGTAGTGCATATGTTGTCACTGGGATACAGCCATATGCCTATGAGCCAGCATGACCGGCATCACATGCAAACTCCACAGCCCAAGTATCCCACTCACAGTCCTCAGCAGGGCACGATGCACCTGGTCTTTCAGATCACCTAACAGGCCTTTTCTGGTGTCACTGTGGCCAATGCCAAGTCATGCCAGTCCTGTGAGAGTGCCTGTACTGCCATAAGCTGTGGGAAGAGCTATTGGAAAGACAGAATACCACAGAACTTCAGTGCATCACACAGCGTGAAGACTTTGAAATCCTGTTTTTAAATGGTGCCATATTGAAAATGTGCCTGCTGACAATGTGTGACTTTTTTGCATAACCCTGTTCCACCAGACCCTGCCCCAAATAGGTTAGTGCCTTCTCTTGGTGGTGGTGTGGTGTGGTGGTAGGCTTCTAGGTGTACCCCATTATTCTGGCAGTACTATGTAAGTAGGGTTTGCAAGCAAAAGTTATGTAAGGTGGTAGTCAAGGTGTCATGTCCCCTGCCCTTTGGTGTAGGACAGAATGGGAGAGTATCCTATGCTGTTGTATTACCAGTTATGGGAGGTCTTAGCTGGGTTGAGGTGGCTATTGACATGGGTGGGGAAGGTGGTTGGATAGTACAGAATGTTTGCACCATTGCAGTATTTGCAGTGCCAGTTGTGTGCCAGGGTAAGTTAGGTAGTGTAGTGGGGTACTAAGGTGTGCAGGTTGATGTCGAAAGCATGCATTCAGTATCATGGGAAAGTATCTACTGTGAAATACTGTGAAAGGTGGCTTCCAGAGTAAATTGCTGAGTGACATTCAGAAAGGACAGGTGGAGTGTGCATTCACTGTGCAGAGTTTGTCTCAACTGTGCGTGCTGGCTGGCAGGGTAGGTTGGGTAGCATAGTATTGTGAGTACACAGATTGAGTAGGCATACTCTTATCCCTGGAATTGTCTGTGACTGACTCTACTCAACATCCATTCAAACCACGCACTGTCCATGTCGTGTGTTGCCACTCAATAAGCTCATTCCTTTTGTGTGTAGGACATGCCGCTATAGACATGGGCTACCATGTGCCATGTGGTTTACTGGTTGCCCACTAAGTAAACATCTATCCGCTATCTGTCAATACCATTTGCCCAAAGTATCAAAAAAAATAATTGGGTAAGGGAGTAGTACATTAGTTATTCACATTCACTCTTACCCAGCTCCATTATACTATTCAGTTATCCCTTTTCTTCAAAGTATGTTTCCAGGTTTGAGTTAGGAAGTTATCACAGTATGAGCTGCTATGCTGTCAGTGTATTCTAGTATGTCAGTACTGTTTCTGGGAAGTACTTCAAATCTTCCTGACTTCGATATAATTGAGTGTCCCCATGCCTGTTCACTGCTGCACTCATCCAGTTTTACAGTGCAGCCTACAAATTTATTTATACTATTTTCTGTCTTCAGACTTGCATCAATTTTCATTGCCCAGCAGTTGTCCAGCACAGCTTTGGCAGCAGTTGGACAGGGTTAGTTGGCTATTTCCAGCTCTCTGTGTGTGTGATGCTGGCTGACATTTCAAAAATTATTCAGGACTGGTATTGCAAAAGGGTTTCTCAGCCAGCCTGCTCGTGTAGGTGTGTCAAATGCTGGATATGGTCATTTCTGTCTTTTCATGTATGATAGATGCAAAGATTAATCTCCATTCTGTCACCTTGCAGGTCAATGTGGCTGGCAGCCTATCAACACTTTACTCTCTGGGCACATGATCGTCAGGGTCATCTAAACCGCTGTGTAATTCCTTCTTGCGTGGTTACATGAATCAGACAACAGTATCCCAGTCCAGAGCATCCAGGTGGATACATGAGTTTCCATTCATCTGATGACCTTTAGTTGGCTGGAGTGAACACTGCCAAGAACTGTCAACAGTGTTTTTTCTTGGAATGTGTTTTGACTTCACTAATGCTTTGGTTCTTATAGTGTTGAATGATTGTGTCATTTTTTTTGTTGTCTTGATATTGTGCATCTCATAAAAGTGAGTAAAAAAGTGTTAAAGTGGTGATGCACAAGGTCTTGCGTGTTTCCTTAAGTATGTCACATCACTTTATTCCATGTTGGTTGGTGTGATTGAGTTATGGGGTATCTTGCTATCTCGGGTTGAATGACCACAATTTGCAAATGTTGGGACTCTGCACCTGGTGAATAGGAACAGGTGAATAAAGCTGGAGATTTAGTGGGGTCTGTGTTTTTAAGGTTGGCATGGAAAATAGGAAGACGAGGGGTACCATGCAGTACATATCTACTGGTAGTTTGTATGTTGCCATGTATTGCTGTTGGTTGAGTTCTGTCCACTGGATGTAGATTAGAGCATTGCTGCAGCCACTTTTGCTAGAATCAGGAAGATCAGGGACACCACAACAGGAAAATAGTCCCTGAAACCACTTGCGATAGGACCATACTGGATCTTGTGCTTACTGACAAACAGTGTTGGGGACATCATGGTGGAAAACCTTCTGTGGACAAGTAATTGTAGTGTATGGTGTCTCAGCATAAGAACCACAGCATAACACAAGTACAGAATGGGGGAGGGATGGTGGGTTGCAGAAGTGATGATTTGACAAATATGGGTGAAGTATAAGATACATTTAAACTAATGAAGTGGATGGAGAGGGGGCAAAATTTTCCTCCTTGTGAGAAAGGCCTCCTGTCCCCTTCACTAACCCCAGTAGGGAGTCTAAAGAAAGGGACAGGGCAAGGGGAAGGGGATAGCAGGGATAAGGGGGGAAGAGAGTCACAAAGGGACCGGGGTACCGAGTGACAGGTTTTGAGATGGAAGATGGTCTCCTTGAATGCTAGGAGTCTGGCAAAAGAATCAGCAGGTCTAAAGGTGCTGATAGCAGAAGGGGAGGTAGACATGGCTGCCATCACAGAGACTTGGGCAACCCAGTACCATGAATGGGGACCTTGAAAGCACAGGGTACCAATTGCATAGGAAGGATAGGATGTCCATGGTGGATTAGCATTGTACATAAGAGATGGGCTAGTGTGCACCAGGGAGGAGGGAGCAAACAAAGCCCTATGGATTGTGCTATAGAACACAGCTGGGAGAAAGGTTAGGGAGGGAGTGGTGTACAGACCACTGTCACAGGGCATTGAGATGGATAGGGAGCTGGGGGAATAGATCAGGAGGGTAGGAGGGAGAAGGAACACTGAGATACTAGGAAACTTCAATTTGCCTGTTTGAGACTGGGGCACCCCGGTTACCTCCTGTTGCAGGGAACTAGTCCTCCTGGATTCTATCCAGGAGAGTTATGTGACACAGGGAGTCACAGAGCCAGCATGAGTGAAGGCTATACTAGACCTAGTGCTTTCGGATTGGACACTTGTCCAGGGTCTTGAAGAGAGGGATCCCCTTGGTGGCAATGACTACCATACAGTCTGATTCTATATTAACATGGGAAGGAAGCAGTAAATTCAGAAACAAGAGTGGTGTACTGCAGGATGCCAAATTTTCAACATAGCCTTCTTATGACCCAACCTCATGAACAAGTGCAGATAAAATTTTTAACTCCTGTACAAAAGTTGATTTAAATCAACTTTTGGAACACATTTGCATAATGGCACTTGCATTGTTCAGGAAGTGTGGTTCCAAAAAAGGCATGGTGAATATATGGTCCAAAAATATGCAAAAATAACTGTGTTATGCCACTGTTTTCAAGCACCCATTAAAATACATTGAACTGCATACCAGATTTCTTCAATTAGTGGTCCAGCTTTCGAGAGTGAGGTTGTGTTTGTGGTCCAGAGAGGATTACCACGTGGGATCACTGGTGGGTGGGTAAGTAAGAGCTTGGGGGGGAACTAATGTTGCAACAGACATCAATGAACATTTTTCTTTTCGACCAGTTGTTTAAAAAAAATTAAAAACACAGAAGAAATATTTTCTTTATTCCATGTTTGCACACTGGTGGACTGGGTACCCCCAGTGCCAGTGATATGTTTGGAGTGGTGTCGTGGTGGGGTCTGAATGGGAGGGTCAGTTGGGGATGACGGTTACAGAGGTGACAGTTGGGGTGCCATCAACAGACATCGATGGACCATTTTCTTTTTTATAGGCTATATAAAAAAAAATACAAAGGACTTTCTTAATTTAAGTTCAGATCCAGAAGCAAATGATTTGATACCTTTTAATGGACCAACATAGATGTAACAACAAGAACAAAGTGCTCTAGCTTTCGGACCAACCAGTCCTTCTTCAGAAGCTGATGGCAGTTGTTTAGAAAATACAATACTTATAACAGCTAGATCATGCAGAAAAAAACAGAAAAAAATCCCCATTGGTTTAGAATATTCATTTAAAAAATACAGAAGATGATGTCAGAGAAGTTTAACAGTACCATACTGCCTTCAGCCAGAAGGGACCCTGGGTCAGAGGTGCTTGGTGGAACACACATACAAAGAATCCTACCGCATATAAATTTAATTGACATAAGATAACACTGCTGAAGCAGATGGCTCCTAAATCAAGCTATGAGTGTCACAGTTTGTATAAGGATGTGATTACTGAAAGGCAACCCCCAGCCAGATTAAAGACAAACTAAGATTGTTTTAGGACTCAAGAAGTTTCAATGCCTGCATTATAGACAATAATTTACCAGTAAAGTTGTCTTAAAAACATCAGTGCACACTGTGTGATGTGTAAAACCTAGCTGGACCTGTCACCCAGCTGTACTCTCAAGCTAGATATAAGGCCCAAGAAATTTCAGAAAACTATAGTGTAGTGACATGACTGTATAAATGATAATTTCAATATAAATTGACAATATTAGTGTCAAACAAAAAATTCTAGTTGAGTAACCTCAAGGAATTAAGACCATGTAGCCTGATATGTACTGATGTCCATATACACTGAGAATGTACCAACTTGATGTACCACAAGTGTCTAAGGAATCTGAAAAAGAGAAAAAAATGTAATTTCTCTCCTCATCTTCATACAAACAATACACCCTACCCCACCCCACCTCACCATAATGTGGGGGGGGGAGCGGAGATACATAGCTTTAAGGAGATGTTGTCTCTCTCTCTCTCTCTCTCCCTTTCTCTCTCTCTCCTCCCTCTCTCTCTCTCTCTCTCCCAAGAGACACACACACACACACACACACACACACACACATACACACACACACACACACACACTTCTAGTGAACCTTTATTCACTTCAGTTACTACAATTGTTCCCCAAAGGAATTCAACTTGTCATGAAATCCTAAGTAAAAGGGCTCACGTCTCCTAATACCTACAGAGCAGAAATGTGACCCTATTAAACCATACTACTATCTGCATAGTAACATTTCCAAGGATTCTGGATAGAACTACCATGAAATAAACCAGCCACCCTCCCCAGGATAAGGTAACTAGAAGTAAATATAAAGCATGTATGTAAGACCAGAGGTCTAACATACCTACATATCCACAAATTACTACAATACTAGCCTAATGTAAAATGATCTGTCCAGGACCCCCATGCAAATGAGATCACGCACCCCAATATGTACAGAGTTAAAAAAAAAAAGAAATGTTTGTGACAGTATATGATAACACTCCTGTATGTACAGCAGCAGGCTAAGTAATCTGAATATGCTGCAATGGAATCAATCCCACCCCGGGCAAAGATAAAAAGTAAGGAGGAATTAATGTTCATTATGTGTGTGAAGTAAGAATAGTAACACACTATAACTCCATGTATCTAAATAGAGGCCTACCTCAATGTGACAGCAAGCCCCACATCTGTTATATCACATACCTCACAACACATACCCACACACATACATACACACACGCACCCACATCCCACACATGCTGAAGTCCTATAATATGTCAGTCTGAAGAAGAAGAGGTCTGTGGATGTCAGTTTATGTAGTGTCCCATAAAACCAAGATCAACATTCATCCCATCTGCTACCATATTGAGATATAAAATAAGTTTAATCTCAAAAGCTTGTCTCTGTTGTGTGTTTTTGAGATTTCTTTTTAAGACCATTACTGACATATCTGAGATTGAGTGGTCAGGCTGGGAGAAGTGGTGTCCCACTGGTTTTTCAGTCTACTTTGCTGTAATAGTATGTCTGTGCAAGTTCATCCTAGTGCGGAGCTGTTGGCGTGTCTCTCCAACATAACCTGTTTGTGGACATCTCTTGCACTGAATCAAATAAACAACATGTTGTGATGTGCATGTATAACTCCCATGCACCTGGAATTGTCTGTTTTGTGATGTAACCACACAGTCCGAGGTAGAAATTAACTCACAAGTCTTACAGGGGCATTGATTGCAGGGTTGTGTGCCATTGTGTGACATGGTATTCTGTACTGGTGAAAGTTTGCTCCTAATAATTAGGCTGGATAAATTTGGTGGTTGTTTAAAAGATAGTAGTGGGAGTTCTTTAAAAATACAATTAAAGGTTTCATCCTCACTAAATATTGGGTGGAGGTCTTTAATAATCTTACACAGACGTTCAAGGTCTGGGTGATTTGTGACTACTAAGGGTATTCTGTCTGTAGCTGTCTTTTCTTTATACTGAAGTAGTTGTTGTCTTGGTACTTGCTTTGCCCGTTCTGTTATCCTGTCAATTTCCCTGGAAGAGCGTCCCTGCTCAATAAAGGTGTTTTTCAACAGAGCCAAGTGTGTATCTCTGTCATCCTCATTTGAACAAATACGGTGACATCGGAGTGCTTGACTGTACATTGCAGATTTTTTTGTATGGTTTGGGTGATTACTTTTCTTGTGCAGGTATCTCTGCCTGTCTGTTGGCTTCCTGTAAATACATGTATGTAAGGTTCCATCCTTAATGGTGACTGTGGTGTCCAGAAAGTTAACCTTGGTAGTAGAGTACTCCAGGGTAAGCTTTATGGTAGGGTGGAGATTATTAAGTTTGTGACGAAAATCTTTGAGTGCATCTGTGCCCTCCATCCAAATGATAAACAAACCATCAATGTAACGGAAATAAGCTAGTGGTTTGTGGGGATACTGCCTTAAAAAATCCTCCTCCAAGTCAGCCATAAAGAGGTTAGCATACTGTGGGTCCATTTTGGTGCCCATTGCTGTTCCCATAGTTTGAACATAATGTTTACCATTAAAGTTGAAGTTGTTATGTGTCAAAATGAATTCCATAAGTTCCCCCACCACTCCAGGGTTGATGTTTTTTCTGGTCCTTTCTCATGTATGTATTTAAGGCATGCTGCAATGCCATCTGTGTGTGTGGAATATTAGTGTAGAGGGATGTTACATCCATTGTCACTAAAATGGTAATCCTTATAACCAGAAAGTACACGCAAAAAGTGTGTAGTGTCCTGGATATAACTGTCTCTTTCCATAACCAGTGGTTTCAAAATGGTCTTTACAAACCCTGAGATCCCCTCATTCAAGGTACCATTATCAGAGACTATGGGTCTTCCCAGATTGCCAGGTTTATGTATTTTAGGCAGCTTGTAGAATGTCCCTGGCCTTGGTTCAGCAGGGATGAGGTCAGTTAGTTTTCCTTGGACATGGTCTGGAAAAGTTCTAATTAAGCCATGTAGTTCATCTTTATATCTTGTAGTGGGGTCACTCTCTAGCTCTCTGTAGTATGTAAGATCTGTTAGCTGTCTATTAGCTTCATTAATATGATCCTCTCTGTTTAAAATCACCATTGCAGAGCCTTTATCAGCTTTTTTGATGACAATGTTGTGGTTTGTATGCAGGGTTTACGGCTCCAGGTGTATCACTTTGCACTTCTTGGTGTTGAACCCAAGTTGCCATGTGTTAGACCATTCTTCCAGTTTTGCCAAATCTTCCTGGAGTACTTTACTGCCTCCCCTCCCTCCCATCAACCTCCACACTGATCTTGGTGTCATGAGCGAAGAGACTGCTCTTACTGTTTATTCCTTCTGCTTTATCAGCAATGAAAACTTTAAACAGTTCTGGTCCCAGCACTGAGCCCTTTGGGACCTCTGGAACATATACAAACATAATTTAAGTTGACATTGGTGGATTGGGCACCCCTAATGTCAGTACTTTATTTGGCAGCATTGGAGGTGGTTTCTCCTGTGCTGCATAACTTAAATGGTTAGGGTGGGGCAGTTACGGTGGAGGCAAAAACATAGTGTGGGGGTACAGACATGCTGTGAGGGAGAAGGGAGGGAGCGAGGAAGAGGAAGAAGAAGAGGAGGCACACCTGAAAGCCGCTCAGCCAATTGTTGACTCTGCTTCATGCAAATCAAAGGACAAAAGTCCTGTCTAATTGGAGCGGCATTGCTCCTTTGAAGTTCATGAAGTTTCCACCCACCAATCAGAGAGTTGCTTCAGGAACTCAGTGGTCTACACTGTCATGCCCAAGCTATTTTTAACTGCAATGGGCTTGGCAGTGACACAAACCTCAAAAGTGCTCTCTCTCAGCAAGATGTTCACGCCTCATGCATGCACAGTGAACATAAAAAATGGCCAAAGGAACTGTTAAATGTGATACCATTTTATTTAAATGGTAAAATCAAGTTTTTTAAAGCCAAATATTTTCATTGAAATTGGCACAAGTGGTCTAGCCCATCAACACAGCTGCAAGGCTACTGCTTGTGAAACAGGTGACCTGCATTCAAGAGTGGTCCTGCATTATCCAGAGATACGAACATATGCAACTGACAGCAGATACAGACTGTATGGTCAATCTAGTCTACTCAAGTGTGTAGCATTGCAGTCTTCTGGACTGCAGCTGCCCCCCCCTTGCCTCCCCCCCACTGTTACTGCTCATGTTTCCTTCTCATCCACTCCCCCACAACCTCACAGTTTTAACCCTCCCCTTGATCCTTCCCCACCCCCTCTTGAAGCTGCCTATTGTCCACAATGTTACCACCTCATTCGGCAGCATGTTCCACCCTGTAACCACCCTTTTGGATGAAATAGTGCCTCTTTTCCCCCCTGAATCTGCCTCCATCCAATTTCAAACTGTTCTCACTGGTTTGCCTTTCACCTTATAGTTTGAATATGCTCGGTGCTTACTCTGTTTATACTCTTTAGGTACCTGAAGGTCTCAATCATATCTCCTCTCTCCCTTCTATCCTCCAGGGAATGCATATTGAGCTCTCTCAGTGTCTCCTCCTAAGGTTTATCTCCCAATCCTAGAATCATTTTTGTTGCCCTGTGATGTACCCTCTCCAGAAGCTTGATGTCCTTTTCTGGGTACAGGGCCCAGCCCTGCACACAGTATTCCAAGTGCAGCCTCACCAGGGACCTGTACAGGGACAGGATGACTTCCCCTTGCCTAGAAGTAATTCCCATTGTGATGCATCCCAACATCTTGTTGGCCTTTACAGCTGCCTTACTGCACTGTGTAGATTGGTCCATTTCCCCAGTTACCAGTACACCCAGATCCTTCTCCTCCATTGATGTGGATAACTGCACCCCCCAAACCAGTAGCTGTATGCAGGGTTTATGGCTCCCAGGTGTATCACTTTGCACTTCTTGGCATTGAACCCAAGTTGCCATGTGTTAGACCATTCTTCCAGTTTTGCCAAATCTTCCTGGAGTACTTTACTCCTCCTCCCTCCCCTTCCCTCCATAAACCTCCACACAGATCTTGGTGTCACGAGTAAGAGACTGCTCTTACTGTTTATTCCTTCTGCTATGTCAACAATAAAAACTTTAAACAGCTCTGGTCCCAGCACTGAGCCCTTTGGGACCCCACTTGTTACTGCCCGGGGCTCAACACCTCCACCCACCCATTACCCTCTGCTGTCTATCCTGTGTGACCTGAAGTGCAAATAAATAAATAAAAATAAATACTGTAACTATTTCCTGACCCATCTAACCAATTTCCTCTCTGCCCCCAGGCTGTTCAACTTGCTGGTCAGCCTGTCATGAGGCAGTGAATAAAAGGCCTTGTTGAAGTCCAGGTAGAGGACATCCACCACATGACCCTTGTCCAGTGCCCATGTCACCCAGTCAAAAGTTGACCAGGTTCATCTGGCAGGATCTGCCCGAGACAAACCCCTGCTGTCTGGCATCCTGGAGATCATTATCCTCCTGTAATTTTGCCAGTCTTTCCTTGAGAATAGTCTCCAATAGTTTTTCTGAAAATTGTGATTATGGATCACTGCTCTATAGTTCTCTGGTTTGTCCTTGGGCACACTCTTATGGAGGGGCACCAAATGCCCCACCCTCCAATCCCTGGGCATGAACCATGTTTCCAGAGAGGTGTTAACAGGTCCGCCAACTCTCTCAGTACTCTAGGATGAACTCCATCTGGCCCAGTTGCCTTATCCACCCTCAGGGACTTAAGGCCCTCCAACACCTTTCCCTCTGTGATTTCCCCATCTGTGATTTCCTCCACCCCCCTTACTCCCACCCCCTTCTCCCCAGTAGGGGCCTATCTCTCTCTCTCCCCATGAGGAATACTGTCCAGAAGTACTCGTTGAGTACTTCTGCCTGCTCTGTCTACTTTTCTGCCCAACCACTGCCATTCTTCATTCTAACAATCTGATTCTTATGCTTTCTCTTTTCCGTTGTACTGTATATCTGAAGAAATCCTGTTCACCTTCTCTGATCCTCTGTCCTAGCCTCAGTTCTCTCGACACCTTGGCTGCCCTTACTGTTCTACTCACTTCCCTTGGTTTCCTCACATATTCCTCCCTGTCCTCTTCTCTGTTGGATCTTTAATAGGTTCTAAATGCAGCCCTCTTTTTCCTTCACCTTCTCCCCCACCTTCCAATTCATCAATTTCTGCTTCTTGGTCTGGATTTCTTTCTCTGGCTCTTGACACATGTGCTAGTGACCTCAGTTAGACACCTGGTTGGGGTAGGGAATTCAAGCATCCCAGCAGATGTTCCTTTCCTCTAGGACAGAGGGCATATGAGCCTTGCTCCTACCACACCCAGGATGACCATGGGGGCAGTGCACTGAGGAGCTGCAGGGAGGTGAGGACACTTCCAATATTAATGTGTACACATTCATCCAATCATGTGGGTTCCTCATGGGGAGAACTAGAAAGGAAAAACCACCCAATTGAGCAGCGTAATGGTCATGTCAAGCTTGCAGGCCCCACACTTACCAAAGTAGGCACAATTCCTGGATGACTGGTAGAGAATTTCCCATGTTGTCCAGGCCCAAATTTATGGCTCCACCTTGGAGGTCAAGCCAAAGGAGTAATGTGGGAAACAGGTAAGCCCAAGGAAAAGGTTGGGTGTTGGGGTCGAGGCATACTACAAGGCTTAAAATGGAGGTAACGGTTTGTTGGGTGTCAGCAGACAAACCAAAAAGTAAGAAAAAATGGCAAAAGCAGCATGCCAATCCATTTAGCAGTACCGCTATCATTCACAATGCCTCCTACCCCGGATCAGAAGTACACTTGAGATGTCAGGATCCAGCCAAGGATGATTCAGCATCCCAAAGTGAGCTTTCCACCATCAGGGTGGGGGAAATGTATGGCCTGTGGCATGAACACTACCTGTCAGAGCCTGATTGAGATCACAATTGGTGTTGCTGGCAAGGTAGGGATGTTGCCAGACCCTAGCATGGCCACACCATGATGCACACACATGTGCATCATTGCAGGGTTGGTGTCCCTAGGGAGAAAACAAGATCAGATAAGTTCTGGTCTAACAAGATCCATGGCAGCTCCCCCGAAGTTCGCTATGAAGGCTATGCACTACCTTCATAACACTCCAACCAATACAAGATGGTCCTTGCTAAGTGGTTGGTATTCGTATTTCCACGAGGAGGCAGGTGATGAAGCTAGGGGGTTCCATGAGAAAGGTGGAGGACAAGGGGACACAATGACTGCACTCTTAGTACAGTGTCCCAGAGCAACTGCATGGCAGTCAGTTACAACCAGCAACTCAAACAGTAAAATGAAGATGCACTTGGATGCAAGAAAAAAAATACATTCGGAAAACAGACTGAAACACTATGATTTGTGTCCTGCTTTAATGATTTATAAAATGTTAGATTACAGACCAAAAAAATGAAAAATAAAGAAATGTTATGATACATGGGGTACAAATTAAATTCCAAGTTTTGGACTTAGTCCTTCACAGACCAGGTGTACAATTGATTCTATGAGGGGCATATTCATGGTCCCTGTACAGTTTGAGTGGAGAGGATGTACTGATGTGCAGTATGCAGGTGAACAGGGACTAAGTATGCCTGTTGGGAGGAAACCCTCCCCATATCTGTGCTAACAAGAACAACAATAAACTAAATATTGAACCAGTACTTGGAGCTATAGTACTTTAAAGACTGTGCTGGTGTACCCCCCCCATAAATGGGGGTTCCCAAAAGTCTTCCTTTGGTGTGCCTAAATGCCTACTACCCAGTTGTGTACTGTGTTCTAACTGTTTAAAAGTAATTGCAAGCAAATTCCCTATTAGACTCCATGCCTGTCTCTTTAAGAGCTGCCTATTTCATAGTGTATAATTAATCTGGGTAGGGGCTTAGTGTTTCAAAGCTTGAGTCCCGCCTGGGCTGCCAGATAATTGCTCCATTCTGTCATCGCTAATTGCGCAGAGGGAACTCTGTTAAGAATTGTAATTGTTTGCTGATTATCTGTTTTCTTAATAATTATATCATAGTTTGGCTAACCTGCCTTGTTTGCAGCATGGATTTTTCTGTTACTCACCACCATCTTGGTTCTGGACTTCCAGTATACACCAATCGGTACCGTTGGGGGCCCTAAAATGGAGCTTGCCCCCAGGGGTCATGTAGGAGTGAATTTCTGTAGGAATTGTAATTTTCTCCTTTTGGCACCTAAATGGCCCTGGAGGGGGAGCCCTTGCTGCGACAGACAGATGGATCAATGAATCAAACCTTTTGGATCACTGGGAAAGCCCTGAGCTGCCTGCAGCAAGGAGTCGGTCTGAAGAAGGAATTGAGTGTGATAGGAGCGCGAGGGATTCAAGCAGCTGCTCCTGCGTAGTGTGCAGGGAAAATTGACAGGAAGGCTGTCTTGCCCGCCTGCATCCATCTTCCTGAGTGAAGAGACCTTAAGCTTAGTATCGGACTTCATCCGAACATGTGACTAATTTCACCTGAAGAGGATCGAAGACTTACTGTTGTGCGTGCAACCTGACAGGACTTCCACCATGACCGCAGAGCAAACGATTTGCACAGAAAATCCTGTGAATTGCAACTGGACTGTCATCTAAACTGTGGTGCTTCCTTGCCTTTACTATAAGTGTGCTGAATGCAAATAGCGGGTCATGATTTTGTTCCCCACTGCTTGAATGTGTCACGCTTGCTGTAAACAGTATCCAGTAACTCTGACCAGACTGAATCCATTTCCTTCAACCTGTCTGGGCCTCAACACTATGGCCCTGATTGCCTCTCACGCTGCAGAGAACGACCCAATGAGAGACCTGCCTTGGGATTCTGTCCCCTGCTCAACATCAATGAACAGGAATGACACCACGGTGAATCGTGTGGGACCTGCTTCTCCTGGCAAACCAGCACTTCATCCTGAGGTCTCCACTTTGTCACTCCTGCAACCTGGTCTGGGTATCATGAGTAAATCACAGGGAAGCTCTTTTGAACTACCTCCTAATCAAAGTGTGTCATCTGATTTAATTGTTTTGATTGATTGTCACGAACTGAGCTCAGGAGAAGTAGGGATGATAGAATGTATGTTAGTATTAATAAAGAATTTAAACATGGTTTTGAGTTTAGTATATTCTCCCCCAAAAGTTAAAATAGTGGGTTTTGATAAATTGGCCTATTTAATAAAACAACATACAATGGGATTGGATTTATTAATGGTAGGTGATTTTAATGCAGCATGGAATAAACCAAGGGGCAATGCCCTAAGGACAAGTTTTAATTCATTAAATTTGCACCAAAACATTGCAGTTTCCACTAGAAAAACACATATAATAAATGAGAGGAATATATTGGATTTAGTTTTTTCCTCAGATGGAATTAAAGATATTTCCATGGAAGTGAAGCAACCTATATTTGGAGATCATTCCTCTATTGTACGTGTGGGGGAAGTGATTAATAAGGAGGAAATAATCATAAAACTAGGCCCAAAGAAAATTAGGCATCAACATTTTAAAAGATATAATAAAGATGCCTTTCTGTATGAATTAAGAAAATGTAGGTGGGATAGGATGTTTTTAATCCCTGATTTGGATTGGGCCATTGAGGATTTTTCTAAAATGTTTGTACAGGCTTGTGATAAAGTTGCTCCCTTTGAAACAGGTGTCTGTGAAAAAACAAATGTCCCCTGGATCACAGAGAAGATAAAACATAACATACGTTATAAAAATAAGTTATAGAAAAAGGCTAATAAAACATTGGACCCTGATGATTGGACTAAATATAAGAGTGAACGGAATAAGCTCAAAGATGAAATTAAAATTTCAAAAAAACAATATTATAGAAATAAGGTAGAACACAGTAATGATCCAAGACAATACTGGAAATTGATAAAATCATTTGAGACTATTGTGGAAAACAGACGGCCTATTCAGATCAGGGAGGGGGATACCTTATTATCAATATTTGAATCTGCAGAAAGGTTAAATCAATATTTTGTTTTGTTACCTGATATAGAAATCCCAAAGCAGCCTCATATAGATGTAGGCCAAGGGGATAAGTGTCCACTGAATAAAATAAGGTTTAGGTTTAAAGTAATAACCTGTAAAGAGGTAAAGAGTGAATTAAGGAAACTTAAACTAAATAAAGCCTCAGGTTTGGATAAAATAGAGAATAGGTTTCTAAAAGACTCTCTTGAGGTGATTGCTCCCATTTTAGCAAGACTTTTTAATTGGAGTCTGATGGAAAATAAATTTCCAACCCTGTGGAAACAGGCAAAGATTGTACCAATTTATAAAGGTAATTCCCCAATGGAACCAACAAATTATAGGCCAATTTCATTATTGTCATGTTTGTCAAAGGTCTTGGAGGGACTGGTAAGGGGACAGTTGAGTAGATACTTGGAAACAAGTTCTCACCTGTCTCCTTACCAGTCAGGATTTCGTAAAGGGTATTCCACGGACACCACACTCACCGATTTAATTAATAACATCCCTTCCCAGCTAAATGGGGGAGGATCTCTGGGGGCATTGTTCGTGGAGCTCTCTAAGGCCTTTGACACCATAGACCATGGTAAACTGATTGGGAGAATGATAGAGTTGAGAATAGACAGTGAAACCCTTCCCTGGTTTGATTCTTACTTATCAGGCAGAGTTCAACAAATTTATATTGATGAGATTTCATCTAAACCAGCATTTGTAAGTAGAGGAGTCCCCCAGGGCTCAATATTGGGCCCTTTGTTGTTCTTAATGTAGGTAAATGAACTCCCAACAGTGGTACAGAACTCAGTTTTGAGTATGTATGCAGATGACACTGTACTGCTGGCTAGAGGAATTACAGCTCAAGATATGGAGAAAACTCTTCAGAATGATTTCAGTAGGATGGGAGCATGGTTATATAGATTGGGGTTGGTATTGAATAGTAAAAAAACAAATCCAATGGTATTTTATAGTAAAGGAAGAAATAAAAATAATTTCCCCCAAATTTTAATAAAAACAGCTAAAAATTAATCCTTAAACCAGGCTGATTCATATAAGTATTTAGGGATTATTGTAGACAGTAGTTTGCATTTCAATATTCATATAAAAAATCTTGTCCATAAAACAAATAACAAATTAGGGGCTTTTCATAGATTTAAATATTGTTTGGATTATCAAATGAGAAAATATATAATAAATTAATTGGTTATTCCTTGTATAGAGTATGGAATTCACATACAGTATATGGTATGTCAAATAAGTCAAACCTGAGGGCAGTACATGTCCTTTATAACAACTTGGCTAGATTTGTACTAAACTGTGAATACTATACTCATCATTGTGAAATGTTTAGGATCTTAAAATGAGAACATATAGAAAAAAAGGGACCAAAAATGGTTAAAACAAAATACATGGGGCAGTTCACAAATAAAGTCCTAAGTATCTTGTGGATAAAATTCCATCTCTAAAGCATATTCACCAACATAACTCAAGAGGTAAGGGAGGAAGTAAATATGTAATGCCAAAAATAAATAAGAAATATGGCGAGATGACCTTTAGTATAAAAGTTATAAATTAGTGGGTACCTATTGATTTGGAATTGAAGCAGATTCAAAAATCTAAACTTTTTATGAGATCAATTGATAAAGGGTTGGAAATAAGATGTATGTGTAATGGGTGAAAGAAGACTTTTGGAGGGATATATACACGATAAATTACAAATAATGATTTTGAAATTAATGTTTATATGGAAATGTGATGTTTTTGAATGAAGGTTTATACATAACCATGTTGTTCAGTGAAACCATGTAACATGTATGTTGTTTAAATGAATGGAGTGTATTTTTAAGTACTTAACTGATCCAGAAGCATTATTTCAGTTTTATCATCATTAATTTTATGGCATGAGGTTTCTCTGAATTTTTTCTCTGAACTTTTTAATAATACTGTATTGAGCTCTTTGGGTTAAATCTATGAGGAAAACAGGTACATCTTGAAAAAGGGTCTGTGATCCAATGATGTTGTAAACCTTTCTTACCTGTATAAAAATAAACTTTTATTACTACTACTACTACTACCATTGACCCTGTCCTTTGGGTGGAGGCACCTGTTCCTAGAACTCAGGTCCCTCACCCTGCTCTCAGTCACACAGGCAGGGGTAGTATCCCTTGGGGTAGCACCACCTAGGGGTTACATCTTACTGTTGGGATTTGTGCCTTCTAGTTGTCAGAGGTGGGAACTGCAACCCCCTTGTTAAATTTGCAACAGAATGGAGGTGCTTACTATGCTCAAGCTTAAAATTGCTCCCCATAAGTTGGTAGTGCACCATATGATGGAGTGGAGTGAGGCTGAGGGGGTAGACCCCCAACAAGCCATATTATTAATGGGCATCCCATTAGGGACCAGTAATGCAACTATTATAGAGACAGTTGTACAAGATATGTGTTTGGGGAAGGTTTAAGTGAAAGGTAGTGACTCGGATCTGTTTGAACAAACCATGGTGTCCCTCCTCTCCTGCAGCCTCCTCTTAGACCCTGAGAGCATGCCCCTTGTTATTTTGCTTGAAGGATCCTAGAAAGGATGGTGGGTCATTCATTTGCATAGTGACCTGGCTGCTCCTGGGGGATCCCCAAATACTGAGGGGTATAAAGACAAATTTCTTAGACTGCTAGCCACTGAGGGGCAATCCACTAAGGAGTTAATGAAAATGTTAGATCTTTCTGAAGACACCACTACCTTGAAGTCCCCTTTAGCATCTTCTGCCACACCTAGAGCTTCCATTGTGGTATCCTTCCCCATAGTAATACCCTCCATACATCTGAACTCTTAACTTAGACTTAGACTTTTCTTGGGCATGGTTCTGGTGCCCATGGAGGAGGAGGATCTGGAAACCCAGATGGATTATGCCACCTCCTTGGCCCAAGAGTGGCAGTGCTCTGAAGGGAGAAAAGAAAGAGACAAATAGAAAGCATGAGGGGGCCTGCACAGGAGGCCAATTGATTTCTTTGCTCCACCAACCCGCCACTGCTGCCGAGTACCTCTCTACCCTGGAAGGAGTCTTTGGCAGCACTGACTCAGGGGAAGACCTGATGTGGAAATTCAAATCCGCCAAACAATGGAAGAATGAAAAGCTGTCCATGTTCATTACCAGAATTGAACAGGCCTTGCAGAGGGCTCATAGGAGAGGGGGAGTGCCTGCCAGTGAACTGGATTGGGTCAGGTTAGAACATGTCTTGAAATCCGCCAGGTACTCTAATGTGATGATGTTGAAGCTGAAATTGCAAGATAGGAAGACCCATTCAACTGAATATTGCTACCTTATGAAAGAAATTTGAGAAGCAGAGAACAATGAGGGGTGGGAGCCCTGTGCTGGTGTTGCTTGTACCAGCCATACCCCCGACTGAAGTGATGAATGACATGAGGAATCCGAATTGCAACAGATGAGGGAACTAATTAAAGAGCTGAAATAGATGAGAGCCAGTCAACAAGCCACTGAGGTGGCAAAAAGTGCCATTCCTTGTCAAACACCACCTGAGCCAAAGAATGAGATCCCACCTGGAGGGGTGAGGGAGCACGTCATTTCCTCTGAAACCCAGATGGAGAGAAATCTGCTGGAAGAAAAATGGGAATTGAGAACCTTGGTAGGAGACCTTATTCAAGCCACTGATTCCTGGAGAGGCTCAGAAAGCAGGGAAAGGAGACCTCAGATCAGAAAGATACCACGGGACTTGCCTGAACTTCCCAAACAAGGAAGTGGTTTTCCTCCCCCTAGAGACTCTAACTAACCCATATTTTGTTACCATTGTGGGGAAGATGGGCATACCCTGCCTAACTGTAGCTTGCCCGAGAATCTGAGAAAGGTTACTACAAGGTTACTGGCTTTAGTTTGGTGAAGAAACATAAGGCCTCAGACTGGGACTGTAAAAAAGACTTATTCCTCTAAGACTGTAATAAAACAGATGACTAATTCCTCTTCACCTGATTGGTCCCAGGTGGTAGGCCAATCAATGAAGACCACCATAACTGTGAATGGTGTATCTGCAGGGGCTGTACTCAACAGTGGATCACAAGTGACCATAGTGTTTCAAGACTGGTACCAGAAGCACCTACCTTATGCATCCCTACTGCCTTTGGAGGGCCTACACATGTGGGGATTAAGCAAAAAGTCCTACCCATACTTGGGATACATTTGGATCTTGCTGTCTTTTCCTACTGCAGTGGCCAGAGTGGATAAACAAGTAGAGATACTGGCTCTATTGTGTCCTCCTATGGGATTGTATGATGGGGTTCCCTTGCTCATTGGAACAAACACCCACATGTTTGGGAGACTGGCACAGTTGTGCCAAGAGAAACAAAGGCAATGGACTGGGTGGGCCTTGTGAATTCCAGTCTTGATACAGAGAGCCTATGATCTGCAAAATAGACTACAGAGGTGGACAGGGATGAACCATGGGGATAGTGTGGAAGAAAGTTCCTGATTCTTTGACCTTACCACCTAACGCTCAGTGTAATGTCCATGGAGAAGTCTGTATTAGAGGAGATGTGAAGAACAAGATATTGATGCTGGATGCTCCAGGTGATGGAAAGCTGCTGGATGGTTTAATGGTCAAGCCCATTATCCTGACTGCTTGAACCCACATCTATGCTTGGTGGTGATGGTTCAAATACAGAACATATCTGACCTGGAGATCTGTGTGTATCGGGGAAGCACATTAGCTACCGTGCACTGTACGGACACTGCAGTGCTGCCAAACAACAAATGTCCTGGTAAGAAGGAGGAGGTGACCTCAGACCTATTTGATTTTAGGGAGTCCCCACTGTCCAGTGAATGGAAGACTCGAGTCAGCCAGAAGCTTGCTCAGAGGAACCAGGTGTTTTCCCTAAAGGAATGGTATGTGGGAAGTGTTCAAGGTGCTGAACACACTATCAGACTTCACAATGATAGACCCTTTTGGGAATGGTCTTGTCACCTTGCCCCCATTGTTATCGATGATGTCTGAAGGCACTTACAAGTGATGATAGCTGCTGGCATTATTCAAGAGTCGAGAAGCCCCTATGCTTCCCCTATTGTAGTGGTGTGAAAGAAATATGGGTCTGTGAGGATGTGAGTGGATTACCGGACTTTGAACCAACAGACTGTACCAGAAAAATACACCACGCCTCGTATACAGGATGCCCTGGACTGCCCGAATGGAAGTCAGTGGTTTTCAGTACTTAATTTGTGAAGCGGGTATTATCAGATCCTGATGGCACCGGAAGACAGTGAGAAAACAACCATCATGTGCCTCTTGGGGTTTTACGAATTTCTGAGTATGCCACAGGGGATTTCGGGTGCACCTGCCACTTTCCAGAGACTGATGGAAAATGCAGTAAGGGATATGAACTTGTTGGAATATCTAGTATACTTGGATGATGTTATCAGGTTTGAACACACATTAGAAGAGCATGAAGCCCGATTATTCAAAGTTCTGGATCATCTGGAAGAATTCGCCTTGAAACTTTCCATCGACAAGTGTTAGTTTTTCCAGGTATCTATAAAATATGTGGGGCATATAGTGTCAGCTGAGGGGATACAGACCGAACCCAGCAAAGTAGAGGCCTTGACTACTTGGCCACAACCCAGCAATTTGAAAGAATTGCAACGTTTTTTGGGGTTCTGCGTCTACTATCGCTGATTGATTAAAGACTACTCTAAAGTTATTCAGCCCCTCCTGAATCTCACTCAAGGATATCCCCCCACCAACCACCAGTACAAGAAAGTGTCTATCAAGGATGAAGAGAAGATGTATTTCCAAACAGGCAAATCATTTGGGGCTCAGTGGATCACTGAGTGTGAGGCAGCCTTCTTTGAGGTCATTTATCAACTCACTCATGCCCCAGTGCTGGCTTATGCAGACCCCACCAAGCCATATGTTCTACACACTGACGCCAGCCTGAAGGGACTAGGGACTGTGTTGTACTAGGACTATGAAGATGGCCTGAGACCTGTGGCCTTCACTAGCAGAAGTTTAACACCCTCTGAGTGGAATTATCCTGTCCACAAATTAGAATACCTCTCCCTCAAATGGGCCATAGTCGACCAGTTTCACGAGTACCTCTATGGAGCCAAGATATTGGTAAAGACTGATAACAGCCCTTTAAATTATGTATAGACTTCAGCCAAGCTGGATGCCACTGGGCACCAGTGGCTTTCTGCACTGTCTACCTATGATTATGCGGTTGAATACTGGCCTGGACCGAACCATACAGATGCTGATGCATTTTCGAGGTGGCCGAGCCCTCACGACAACTGAGTGTGACTGTCCGAACACTCTATTAAAGCATTGTGTCAAAAATCTGATAAGGATGAGTGGTCATCTGTAGGTGCTGTGGACTGTTTAGTGGACTGTCTAAGGTATCCCGAAACTTGCATACCTGCAGCCTTTTGTCATTTTTCAGCATTGGACATCAGCGCTTTGCCTCAGTTCGATAGTGATAGCATCCATTCGACTCAATCCCAAGACCCAATGATCCAACCCGTCTTTGATGCCCTACATGCGGAGAAAGATGTGTCAATGCTATGCTCTGCCAAACTATAAACTGCTTTATTATTCAAGGAAGGCCCCAGACTAAAGTTGCGAGATCAGTTGTTATATCGAGAAATAAAAGATCACCAAGGTCAGGTAGACAAGCAGCAGTTGGTGCTACCTACAGCCTTCAAGCAGATGGTGCTGATGTCCCTCCACAATCACATGGGACACCTTGGTATTGACCAGACCCTCGACATGGTGTGTTCATGATTCTACTGGCAGAAAATGGGGGCGGACGTTGAATACCATGTCGAAACCTGTAGTTGTTGCCTTCAGAGGAAAGCTTTGCCCAGAAGAGTTGCCCCTTTAGTCAACATCTCCACCAGCACCCCCATGGAGTTGGTTTGCATAGACTTTCTGTGTCTGGAGCCTGATAAAAAGAAGATTGGCAATGCACTGGTGGTAACCAATCATTTTACACGCTATGCCCAAGCCTTTCCAACAAAAGATCAGAAGGCCTCTACAGTGGCCAAGGTACTGGTGGAGAAATTCTTGGTCCATCATGGTGCGCCCCAATGTATCCACTCTGATCAAGGGAGAGACTTTGAGAGTAGACTGATCAAGAAGATGCTTTCCCTGTGGGGAGTGCAGAAGTCCAGAACCACTCCTTACCACCCCCAAGGGGACTCCCAACCTGAGCATTTTAACAGGACCCTCCTGGACATGTTGGGCACACTTCATCCCAAAGATAAACACAAATGGAGTCAGCAAATCAGTACCTTGGTGCATGCCTATAATTGTACAAAAAATGCTGCCGCCAGGTTCTCTCCGTATCGCCTCATGTTAGGAAGGGAAGCTCAGTTACCTGTCAATGTTTGATTTGGAGTGTCCCCGGATGGAATTTGTGCTGAGAACTATCTGCAATATGTACAAAAGCTAAAGACCCAGTTAACCCATGCTTTTCAGTTGACCCAGACTATGGCCACCAAGGGAAACCTTGCCATCATAGAGAGGCACAACAAGAAAGTGAAGGCTCAAGAGCTACTGCCCGGAGACTGTGTATTGTTGTGCAATATGGGACTGCATGGAAAGCATAAGATTGCTGATAAGTCGCATCATCTTCAACACATATTATACAATGGCAAGAAAGAATCCTGATCTCTGAATGGTCAGTCTTGGACTGGACCTGTGATGTTATCCCAGCACAACATCACGGGTCTAGTCTCAGCACTGTGACCAATATGGAGCACCATATGGAGCATAAGCATATGATCTTTTTTTGCATTTTCTCTTAAGAAACAAAAATATTTTTCCACACTAATAAAAACATTCTTTAAAATTATTTTTTTATTTTATATATAACAACAAGCCATTGTGTAATAGCAATAATTCCCTCCAGGGTGTGCGTCATTTGGGATAACGTCACACCTCAGGTATTGGACGCACTCAACCTACGGCCTCATGCCCAACCACCTGAAGCGTGATGTTATCCCAGCATGACACACACCCTGTCGGACATTATTGCTTAAGTGATCAGTAAACTGGATGAACTGCCTGTGTACAAAGTGTGCCCTAAGGACAACTCTAGAGCTGTTAAAACCATGCACAGAAACCATTTACTACCTATTAACCAAGTAATGATGGATGCTGAACAATCAGATCCTGCCCCTCCTGGGCCAGTAACTTGTGCCGCTGCCAAAAGATGACAGAGTCAACCCTCTCCAACAGTGCAACAATCCAGGCCTTCCCCTCAGCAGGCCAAGCCTGATGATGACAGTCAGTCTGAATCTGACAGCAGTGAGTGCAATACTCCTTATTATCCTGCTTATAAACTGAGTCAGTTGTTTCAAGGTCACCCAATGTATAATTGTGGGGATGAAGCTGGGTCCTCAGGACTGTCTAACCCCCTGGCTTCCTCCCTGGAGCCAGTGCCCCCAGAGAGTGAGGTGAAAAGTATAGCGTCCGAGATGGTTGACTTGCTGTGCTTGGTGGAATTGTTTGAACTCCCAGAGGAGCAGCCTGATGCCATAAACTGTCCTGGTGACATACCAGTAAATGATGATTATAATGAACTTGACCCTGTTATCCTAAGTGACCTGAGTATTCAGTCTGCTGTAGAGAGTGTCAGCCAAGTGCCTCAAGATATAAATGTGCTAGAATCTTCCTTGGATAATCCATCTGAACCTTTTACAGAGGATAACCCTCTGCCGAATGTCGTGGACTCAGGGACTGATAGAGTTCCACTGCTGGAGTCTTTGTCCAGTGCAGGGGTACCCCTCTCAACCCAAGAAGAGACTATTGCTAGTGCAGATACTCCAGAGACTATACCTGTTCCCCCATGAAAGTCTGGGAGAGTTGTTAAACCAGTTATGCGTCTTAGCTATGACTCCCCTCTGAATGTTGTCCATAAGGGTGTCTGTATCTCCCAGAGCTTACTTCCTAAACTGAGCCTTTCTGCCACCTCTAAGTTAATTGTTCATCCTTCAGAACATGGTGCCCTGCCCCATATAGCCCCAAGTTAGCTGATAGGGATGGTCCCCATCTGTATTGTTTAACATGCGATAAGTCATAACTTGAATCAGTATAGTAGTCCTAATAATGTGTTAATCATAGTAGAATCAGTATTACATGTATGAGACATGCATAACTGTTGTCATTACAGATATAATATGTGTGAAGTGTATTGAAAATATATAGCAATGTGATAAGTTTACGTTTATTGATGCATCAGTCATTTTCTTGTCTAGCGTATTAATGTCACATATACACGCTACTGCTATAGCGTAGACTTGACATGGATGGCAATTTTTTTCCAGGCAAGGAAGGGTGTAACCCCTCTATAAATGGGGGTTCCCAAAAGTCTTCCTTCAGTGTGCCTAAATGCCCACTGCCCGGTGGTGTTCTGCATTCTAACTGTTTAAAAGTAATTGCATGCGAGTGCCCTATTAGCCTCCATGCCTGTCTCTTTAAGAGCTGCCTATCTTGTAGTGTATAAAGGCTGAGTGTTTCTAAGCCCAAGTCCCACCTGGGCTGCCAGATAATTGCTCCATTCTGCCATCGCTAATTGCGCAGAGGGAGCTCTATTAAGAACTGTAATTGTTTGCTGATTATCTGCTTTCTTAATAATGATATCGTAGTTTGTCTAACCTGCCTTCTTTGCAGCATGGATTTTTCTGTTAATCACCACCATCTTGGTTCTGGACTGCCAGTATGCACCAGTCAGTACCTTTGTGGGGCCCTAAAATGCAGCCTCCCCCAGGGGTCATGTGGGAGTGAATTTCTGTAGAAATTGTAGTTTTCTCCCTTTGGCGCCTAAATGGACCTGGAGCGGTAGCCCTTGCTAAGACAGACAGATGGATCAATGAATTGAACCTTTTGGATCACTGGAAAAGTCTCAAGCTGCCTTCAGCAAGGAGTCAGTCTGAAGTAGGAGTTGAGAGTGAGAGGAGTTCGAGAGATTCAAGCAGCTGCTCCTGCATAGTGCGCAGGGGAAATCAGCTGGAAGACTGTGTCTGGCCTGCCTGCTACCATCTTCCTGAGTGAAAAGACCTTAAGCTTAGTATCAGACTTCATCCGGAACTATGACTTTCAGCCTGAATTGTGACTAATTTCAGCTGAAGAGGACCAAAGACTTGCTGTTGTGCGATTGGCCTGTCAGAACTTCCACCACAACCAGAGTGTACAGTTTGCACAGAAAATCCTGTGAATTGCAACATGACTGTCATCCGAACTGTGGTACTTCCTTACCTTTACTATAAGTGTGCTGAATGCGAATAGTGGGTTGCAATTTGGTTCCTCACTGCTTGAATGTGTCACGCTTGCTGGAAGCAGTATCCAGTAACTCTGACCGGATTGAATCCTTTTCCTTCAACCTATCTGGGCCTCAGCACCACAACCCTGATTGCTGCTCATGCTGCAGAGAACCACCCAATGAGAGACCTGCTTGGGGATTCTGTTCCCTGCTCAACATCAACGAACATGAATGACACCACGGTGAATTGTGTGGGCCCTGCTTTTCCTGACAAACCAGCACTTCATCCTGAGGTCTCCACTTTGTCACTCCTGCAACCTGGTCTGGGTATCGTGAGTAAATCACAGGGTAGCTCCCTGAAACTACCTCCTAATCAAAGTGTGTCATCTGATTTAATTGTTTTGATTGATTGTCATGAACTGAGCCCTCTGGCTCTGAAATACAAATACTGGGTTAAATTGCATGTTGTGTTTTCTTTTTCCTAAGGGCCCCACCAACAGCTGCAATGCCGGCTTACCCCGAGCAATGCTTCAGGCTAGCCTGTAACTCCAACTGGGTACCCAGAGTGTGTGTAACTGTGATAGAGGGACTCTTAGAGGCATGCATGCCTAAATCTGATTTAATCAGTAATAGAATCAAGCACCAGATTACACCCCTTCCTTGTTCATGCCCCCAAAGAAATCAGATCTGAATCTTTTTGCACTTACACTGTTTGAGGTGTACCTCTGTACAGACAGCATTGAAATACTGTTGGTTGTTGTGGTAAATCTTGTTTTACAGTGGTCTCCAGGGCCAAGCCAGCTGATCTAGTCCTGGCGGTAAGTGCAACAAGTGTGGGGTTAAATCTGTTTTCAGGCGTTAATTGCAATTGCAATTGTGTATTCAGTGCACCATTTAGGCCACTAGAGGGAAAAGAGGGGGGAAACAGTGTCCTGGAGGACTGTACCCACAGTAGCTATGCTACCATTGACACTGTCCTCCTGTTGGAGGCACCCGTTCCTAGAACTCAGGCCCCTTATCCTGATCTCATTCATGCAGGCAGTGGTAGTATCCCTTGGGGTAGCACCACCTAAGGGTTACACCAGTATGAGACAAATCTTGTACAGTGCTAAGCAAACCTGGTGGGCTCATTTGTGGCAGGATATGGGAGCAACTCCTCTGCCAAGTTAGGCTGATACTACCCTGGCTTTTGGCAGCATGGCATGGCAGGGGGAGCATGACAACCAGTAGTAGGGACTTACAAGTGGCATAGAGAAGTGTGCCCAGAATCCACAATAATGACTTGCTGATCCAGAGCTTGACTGCAGTGGTGTTCAAACTAAGCCAGTTGTGCCAGGCTAGTGGAAGGCTCTCTAATGGTAGGGATCTCTGTTGTATGCCATCTGTGCAACAGGAGATGCTTTGCCATTGCACTGGCTAGAAGAGACTATTTAAGCTCCATCTGGATAAATTGAGTGTTCATCATGGTAAGATTTTTGAAAGCCATGGTGTGAACATTGGCCCAGTTATGCTTTAGGAATGGGACAATTGACACAGTTCTTAATTTTGACCCACGTTTTCTTCTTGCTTACGGACAACTTGCTCACTGTTAAGGATTTTTTAAACTGCTATTTTGTGAATCTGAGCTTGGTTGAACAATATGACCCATTATTTTTTTCATTTGACACTTAGTTTTTATACTCAGTGGGCCAGTGTCCCACATAGATAAATATCTGAAATGAACCCTGATTTAGTCCCCACTTGGTTCCCTACACCACCAACATTCACTGCCTGGGAGGAGATAGGCCACATGGAGTACTGCCGGGGCGCAGTGCCAGAGATGTAATATATTCTGGATAAGTCTGCAATGGGACTCACATAATACCGAAAAGGGCGGGCTTCCTGCATGATTTCCATTCTTTGGCTGAAATTTGTCACCCACCTTGTCAACTAAGACCTAAATGGACAGACAAAGTTGAACAATATATGCTAACATGTAGCTATTCATTTGGATTGTGCTGTTTAACGAATGCAAGGTAAGCATGTTAGCAACAACCCATAGCTGGTGACACTGGTTGGGTAACAGGCATGGGTCATTGCAGGGTCATCCAGGGGAAGAGGATCAAGCATCCAAGAGACTGCTCTACTCTCACCAGCAGTGATGACTGGCTGTTTCAGCCTTTGACTCTCACTGAGTGGAGGCCCAGTGGTAGTGCAGACTCCCACCTACTCAAATGACTGTGTACACATGCATGTTCTTACAATTTGTGTGCATTTTCATATGCTTCTCATGATGTTTGCATCATTGGGGTATGTGCAATTTGAGTTTTCTTTAAAATTTGGTTGTATGGCTAATATCCTCCTGGATAACCCATATCCCAGTGCATTTGCTCTGGGGTTCTTTCGCAGTTCTTTTCTCTCTCTTCTTTAGGCTGCCCATGATCCAATCAAATAAGATCCCCTATAGGGTGGCTGACTCCCTCTCTGTGGGCTGAGGTACAGATATGGCACACTGATAAGTCCAAATGAGGATGAAACATGTGTCTGTGTTTGCTGTTCTCAGCCTTCGCTGATTGTGTTGTGAGGCATTTTAGCACCATGCAATTCTGCTTAAAGTTGAGCCAGTCCACATTAATTCATGGTCATTTGCATATGCTTCCCATGATGCTTTGCATTATTGGGATATGTGCAATTTGAGTTTTCTTTAAAGTTTGGCTGTATGGCCAATATCCTCCAGCATAACCCATACCCCAGTGCATTTGCTCTCGGGTTCTTTTGTAGTGCTTACATGGTATTGTGTCAGGGGGGTTGTGAGAAAATGGAAAAGGGACTAGGGCAGGGTAATGAAGCCATGCTTAATTTGCTCCCACCCACAATGCCACCTGGCCACCGGCCGTCTGGATATGTCTATGGTGGGGGATGAGAACCCTTACACCACTGTTCCCACTGGTGAGGGGAGCAATCCACAAGGGAAATTCTGGTGGTCAGGGTAGGTGATTGAGTGGCAGGGGTAGAAGTGACATGTCTGATAGCCACCAGCATCCAGACCAAAGTAGAAAAACATCTTTATAAAAACAAGAAGGACATCTACCCCCCCGGCAGTCACCCTCACACCCAATGTGACATGCTGCCATAACACACACACACACACACACACACACACACCCACACCAGTACATCTTTGGTAAGACCCCCATAAAACATCAGTGATAATGTGTTCGGTTATCATCACATCGTTGCACATGTGCGTGTGTACACACACGCACACACACGCACACACACACACACACACACACACACACACACAGACACCACACTCACTCACTGTTGTACTCTCTCTCTCTCTCTCTCTCTCTCTCTCTCTCTCTCTCTCTCATATGCTACAACACCCTGCAGCAAACCCCACAAAAGCCCAGATGACATTCTTCAGTTGTAGGTGACACTGAGTGAACTCCATTATGTCATGCAGAGGCAAAAACTGTTACCTGTAAACTTTCCCACCAGATGCATCATGGCATGAGCTGCTAGCATCCAAAAAATTAAACCAGTGTACACTGCTCACATGCTGCATTAGCCAATGAACAACCCAAGTCCCACAGCACGTAAATGCTTTTGTTTGCATGCCACAGAATCATTAAGAGTAAGTGTATTTTTCACCAGATGCAAGTAGACATAGATTTTGGCATTGTTTCCCATGCAAAACAGTGTTTCTTGATTTTGCATGGAATTAACTACAAACAAACTACATTCTATGCAGGATGTCCATGCCCTTGTATTGCAGAACAAACAAAGAATATGAAATGCTGGCAAAATAGCAGGCCGGGGGAAACTGGTCTCTGGTTATAACAAGCATTTGTCAATGCCGCATGTTTGCTTGCTGGCATTAGCATTGGAAGTGCAGGAGTTAGACAGATGCAGAATAGGAATGGCAGTGAAGTATTGAACTGACACCAGCCCCATTCCCACCCTGCAGAGATGAACAAGCATTGGGGTGTGCCTTTGGGTCGTCGCCCATAACGCTCACGTCATTTCACCTCACCCTATGCTGCAGACACCGTGAAGTGTCGAGGTGTGCCTTGGGGTGTTCAGGCTTTACACTCACCTCACTCCATAAGGAAATAAGCTGAAATGAGTGCAGTACAGAAGAATGGGGTGAACTTTGGGGCCAAAGAGTCCAAGGCACACTTTCATGCCTGTCACTGGCTGCAGGCTGGGGGTTGGGGTGGAATGGCATGAGCATTACTGTTGACAGTCCCAAGTCACAACCCTGATGCCTGTCAGTCCCTACAGGGTAGGGCATTATGGTGGGAAACCCTAATGTCCTGGGCATTTCTTGGTATTGTCACTCAAAGTTTTCAACATGGGCTTTTTGTGACCCCACCGTATGAACAGTGACACTACCAGTTAGTTAGTTAGCCGAATGGTGATTTTGCACAGTGACTGTGCCATTTGGTGCCACAGGTGTGAAAACATATTTCAGGCAGGATGTGAAAAATGACAGCTGTACTGTTCATGAAGAGGTGTAAAAAAATGGTAATGTTGAAAATCTGGAGTGAAAATATGAATAAATTGGTGAAGTCAGGAGCCTGCATAGAAACTACGCAATGTACACCTGTAAAGCAATTATTTTGGGGATTTTTTTACACCACATTTTCAACATAGACATTTTGGGACCTCCGCTTATGAACAGTGGTATTGTGATTTTCTTAATTGGTCCCGAACTTTGATTTCCCACAGCGACTACACCCATTGTGTGCCACATGTGTAAAAACATATTTTGGGCAGGATGTGAAAAATGACAGCTGTACTGTTCATAAGGCAATATGCAAGAATGACAATGTTGAAAATCTGGAGTAAAAATATAAAAAATTGGCGAGGTTACAAGCGTGTGTAGAAACTGCACAACGCACGCTGGTAATGTAGTAATTTTTTGGAATTTGTTCACCAGATTTACAACATGGGCTTTTTGGGACTGCTCCTTATGAACACTGTCACTGGGATTTTCTTAATCTGTCCCGAACATTGATTTTGCACAGCGACTGCGTCATTGTATTCCACATGTGTGAATACACATTTCAGGGAGGATGTGAAAAATTACAGCTGTAGTGTTCATAAGGTGTGAAAAAATGACAATGTTGAAAATCTGGAGTGAAAATATTAAAAATTCTCGAAGTTATGAGAGTGCATGGGTACTGCGCAACGCATGCTGGTAACACAGTCATTTTTTGGAACTTTTTCACCAAATTTGCAACACAGGCTTTTTGGAAGACCACCTCATGAACAAGGACTCTGTCATTTTGTTAATCAGTTCTGGAAAGTGATTCCATGCAGTGACCGCAAAATCACCTTTTGGGACTGAATAATGACATAACAGTCACAAAAATGGCTGAGATATCCACTTAAGTTGATCCCCAATTTATGCCATTATACAGCTTGCCAGCATTCCTTCAATTCATAGTTGGCTTTGAAGAGTGCAGACGTGTTTCTGCTCCACCAAAGGTCATTGCACTGGACTCTGGAGGTAAGTATGGGTTAAGGGGGGGGTGCAGGGAAGTAGGGTGCACAGAGGGTGGGTGCGGGTTGGAGGAGGGGACTCGACAGTGAGGGACCATTTTCTGTGATTCAGGTTATTAAAAAAAAAACACTACAGACTGTTTTCTGTTTTTACAGGTGCAAGAGTTTGGGTGGGTCATGTTAGCCACAGTGCGGTGGGCTCCCAAAGTGACACACATTGGTATTAGGATGGGGCAGGAAAATGGCGACACAATGGGGGGGTTTAAATATGCTGATAGGGGGATTGGGCACCCTGTCGGCAAGCATGTCTGTGTTTGGGGATGATGCCAAGGGGGACTGGGCACCCCCCTCAACAAACAAAACACAGCAAAGTGGCACATATGCCGATGGGAATTGGGTTCCCCCATTGGCAAATGAACTGTCACCCTCCACCAGCCAAATATATTTTGCTAGCCCCATTACCTGAGTTACTTTCTTAGAAAGCCCAGTATTGGGACCATTGCTGGTTATGGTTTAGACTGCATTCTCAATCTCACATTCTGTCAATCATTAGCTGTGGCTTAGTGAATTTGGATTACAAGCCGCAGCTTCAGATCAAGATATATGGTATACAACATAGCTGAAGCAGAACTTAAAACTAAAAACATTTCCTTTAGACTTGGTGATGCCCTCTTTGTAGGCTATCACATGCCAAGCAGTCAGAAATGAAACCAAAAAGGCAGGTCACTATCTCAGCAAAGTTTGTTTTCCAGCAGGAGACAAGCACAATGAGATCAAAGGGGTTTCAATCTCAGTGAGCAAGCAAACAAAGAACTCTCGGCAGTAAAAGTCATTAATCAGTCAAATAACAAAAAATATGGCAGCAGCTTTCCAACTGTATTTTTTTTTCAACTTTGTAAACAGAAAACAGTTGACAGCTTTGACAACCCAAGCCAAGAATGCAGGAACTTGACAAGACATGTGACAGAAGTGATTGAGAGCACAGCTTCTGCTGGCTTGTGCATCTCTGCATCATCAATATCCATGATGCCTTGCTTGAGGGGTCATGACCTTTGAAATGGCACCAACTAGTTTTTCAGAGCAGGGCAGAAAATACCCAAAACATTTCTCCATAAAGTAAACGCTTTCTGATATCACCACCTCTAGCTGGAATATTACACTTTTCTATACTCAGTATTCTTAATGAGTTTACTGTATGATTATTTCCTATGTGTTTCTGCAGAAGTGCTGTTCTTTATGTCTGATTGAGCTCTTTTACTTAATTCTCTGCCAGTCTGTCCCCATATTTACTATTACATGGGCACTTAGGTAAATAAACTTGATACAACCATAATCTATGTGATTTTTGATTAAAAACATATACTTGTGTTCTGATCCACAAGCTCTTTGCACTTAATGTTATTGCACTGAGCACAGTGCCCACAGGAGAAATTTTCATCCTGTAATGGTCCCAATGATAGCTGCGTAAGTTTCTTTATCCCCTTTGATTGATGTACTGTAGTGCCACTTACCTTTAATTGATCTAGATTTCCTAGTAGCCAGCATAGGTCTATTAGCGGAAGAAGCATTCTCATTTTCCGAAACGTACCAATGTCTATTTTGAATTCTAAAAATGACTCTAATAACTGGTGGCTGTGATGTGCTATAGACTATCTTATCCTGTTCTTTGCCTTTTGTGGATGTAAAGATTCTTATCTGTTATGATTGTCACATCTGTCCTTTGCTGCCTGAAGTGTTCTCCTTGTATAGCCCCTTTGGGAAAATCTAATCAGCTGAATGTCTCTATCCCATTTATGGTGTAACTGCTCGAAGCTGTTTCTTTTGATTCTATGTAACTGACTAAAAGGTATCCTGTCGTTTAACTGTTCTGGGTGGCTCAAAGTGTAATGTGAAAAGATATGCTGGTCTGTACTGTAGGTTTATTAAATAACCTTACCCACAGCCTCCCTTCTTGCAAATGGACCAACACATCTAGAAAAGGTACCTCCTTTTTACTAGCTTCCATTGAAAATTTTAAATGAAACCAAAACAACAAGGACAAGCACTCACCAAACCTCAAATAAAGCATGGGCACAGGTCCCCAGACAGAAAAAAACCTTACTTTATTACATAAAATGCATGAAGCATATAAGCGTGACACATTTCGGATGTAAGTGCATCCTTTTTCAAAAGCTAAAACACCTTTAAAAAGCACCAGTTAAATACCCCAGTTCAAATTACATCATAATGACATCATCATTAAATACATCATTTGATTGGATAATAGCAAGAACTTCAAAAGCCTAGACAATCAATCATTACATGTATACATAGAAACCTCAAGTTAACCCAAGACAGGTGAAACAAAAGAGAGACAGGGTAGAAGGAGGGAAAGGGGGAGGGAGTTTGGGAGGGAAAGGGTAATGAAGATACAAGAAAAAATAAGCTACAGAACTAAAATACAGAATAAAAAGGCAGGAAAGAGAAAAAAAAACATTCCAATAAATATGCACCATATAGAAATTATATAAAAATACAAAATATTTGCAGACCAGTTAAATGTAGTCAAAATACTGAAGACCACCAGCTCAAAAGGAGCATAGCTTTACTCTAAAAATGGCTCATAGTGATATAAACCCTCTTATCTTTTTCTCTTCCTCAGAAAAGACTTCAGTTCAAAGCCAGCACTGAGACCATGATTTTTTGAAGCACCCATATTTATCATCCAAAAAGCTTCTCTTGTTAGGAGCAGGTCGTAGAAGTTTCCACCTCTAGGATGCGAATATACTTTATCTATTCTCAACAAGCTCTGGCAGAGCCACTATGACTGTGAATGCATTAACTAGATAAGGGTGTTTCATGGGCTTAAACATAAACATTTATTTATTTATTTAAAATATATCAGATTTACAAACCTTTGAGTCAGAGACTCATTTACAAAGGCACCTTGTTGAAACTAATACAAAGGCAGTACAGTTAACAAGTCCAAAAACAATAGCTCGGAGAGCAGACAGTTATAGCAATCATTCACTGGAGCTACACGGGTAGCAGTAGATAAACAGATTACATAGTTTAGGCACACAGGCACCACATCAAGAAGACCAGCGCAGTTCAAACAATATACAATAGCTAAAGCAAATAGACATCAGGAGTCAAAGAGAAGCCCAGAGTGTTCACATGAAGGCTGTTGTATACACTAACTGAATCAAAGTATAGTACATTAAGAAAGGGCATATTTAAGCAATAAGACATGACAGGGTATGTGTTATCATGTAATAACATCACTCCTGGGGTTGGTTGAAGCACAAGGAGAAGCTGAATATTTATTTATTTATTTATTTGCACATATTCATTTGTTCCACTGGATCAGCAATATTTGCACAAGCTGTGCCCAGTGCAGCTTTTACAACACTGGTCCTGGTCTGGTGATCTGGGTTTTACCCATACCACACTGCATATGGCTTAGTGATATACTGTACAGATTGTTACAGAGTTTAACTCCTTGGAGGCTGAAGTTTCAGAAAACCATTATACTACAAATATCAAAACCCACTCCCTCCCTCACCCCCCAGTCACAATGAATCCTCTACCAAAGTCATGCATATATACTGGTGCCTCTACATCCACGCCACTAAGCTTTTAATGCCAACATGCTTCTTCTGCTGCTGTGAGTTAAACTCTTTATTTAAAAACATTTTGTTGAGACATTTTTGCTTTGGTATATCCATGGTCAGGAAAAATGAATTTGTAAAAGAAACCAAAATCCCCCTTTATCAGTTCATTGAATCACAATACAGCATGTTATAAATTTTTCAGATTCTATGTACATCATACCCTACTTACTTACCACATATAAACTCAACTATATTAAAAAAATAATTCTAGGCACTTTTTTTCTTTTACCAGGAGAGACACACTAAGCTGAAAGCTTGTTTACAGGTGTGACCTGGGAGCACAAGGAAGTTAAGTGATTTGTGCAGGGTCACACAGTATGCAACTGGGGGCTGTGGGAGTCAAACTCAGGTCTCCAGGTTCGTAGCTCAGAGCCTTAAATCCCTGCCTACTTAACCGTTTACAACATGGCTATTTAGTAGCTGTTGTCTTACAGAAACCCCAGTTAGCTACCTCTCCCCTGGACTGGAAAGGGAGAAGCCTGAGATGGTGGGGGGGCACAAGGTCAGCTCCCAGGGTGGGGACTGACCAAAGGAGCAAACACAAAAGCCCGCTAGGCCTATTCTGCTGGCATTTTTATATGTTAGTATGCTTACTACACCAACACCATGAAACATAAAACAGATGACTGCCATAACTAGGGAGGCAGTATAGCATAGTGGTTTAAGGCTCTTCTCTGCAAATCTGGAGATCTTGGGTTGGATCCCACAGCCCTCGCAGAAATGTGGAGAATCTTTTTAAGAAAGTATAAAATACTCTGAAATGATTTGAAAGCAGTGCACATGCTAAATCCTACTGCCACATTCAAAACATCATACCCTACCTCCTTGCCACATATAAACTCAGCTATATTAAAAAAATAATTCTAGGCACTTTTTATGTTTGCTTACATGCATGTGCAAGAAACATAGTGCCACCATACGAGAATTTGTAGGTGTGCCTCCCTACTTCCAATGTCCTGCTGCCTTTTGCAGGCTCAGCCCTACCGTGCCAATGAATGCAAGAGCAGTCTATGACAGCATTTGCAAATGCAGCAGTGTACAGTTGAAAGAAAAGGTCTGCAGCATGTAGGCAATTTGCATACTGACGTTGGCAGTATGCAAAGTGCCTACACACCAGCACTGCAGTGCAAGAGCTGTCATAGACAGCTCCTCTCCCCCCCACAAACAAGTAACATGCTGGGAGCCCACCTCAGTGTTGCTCCCCCACACAGTATGACCAACAGGGTGCCCAATACCCCATCGGCTGTGCTGCACTCCCCCAACAGAGTTTTAGTTGCCATGCTGGGAGCCAACCCCAGTGTGGCAACAATCTGTAAGGCTGATGGGGTGCCCATGCCCAATCCCCCATCGGCTCCACTGGCTCCCCAAACAGCTTTTAAAGTTCCATGCTGGGAGCCCACCCCAGCATGGCAAATGTCTGCTGCCCCCCAACACACTTCCAGGTGCTACGCTGGGAGCCCACCCCAGCATGGCAAAAATCTCTATGGCCGATGGGGGTGCCCAATCACCCATCGGCTCCGCTGGCCCCCCAAAAAATCTTCCAGCTGCCATGCTGGGAGCCCACCCTAGTGTGGTAAATGTCCCACGTCATCTTCCTAAAAGAAAAAGACATATAAAGAAAAAACGGTCCTTTGCTGACTGTCTTGAGTCTGACCCCCACCCGCATGCACCCTGCCACCCCACACTCTCCCTCACCCCATACTTACCTCCTGAGTCTGTCGTGATTCTCTTTGGTAGACCGGGAACACATCTGCACTCTTTAAAGCTGACCGTGAACTGAGGAAATGCCGATAAGCTGTATGATGGTTTAAATAGGGTTTTTTCAACTTTGATGCATATCTTGGGCATTTTGGGGAATTTTTTCACCAAATTCTCAACATGGGGTTTTTGAGATCACACCTCATGAATTCTTGCACTGTCATTGTGTTATTTGGTCCCAAAAGGTGATTTCACCATCACTGCACGAAACCACCTTTCAGGACTGATGTACAAAATGACAGTGTCACAGTTCATGAGGTACTCCACCAAAAACCCTATGTTGAAAATTTGGGGAAAAAATTCCCAAAATGACTGTTTTATGAGCATGCCTTGCACAGTTCCTACGCACGCTTGTAAGTTCACAAATTTTTAATATTTGCACTCCAGATTTTCAATATTGCCATTTTACCACACCTCCTTATGAGCAGAACAGTTGTCATTTTTCATATCTGACCCAAAACGTGTTTCAGAGTATGTAGCGCACAACGGTGCAGTCGGTGTGAAAAAACAATGTTTGGGAAAGATTAAGAAAATCACAGTGACACTGTTCATGAGCAGAGGTATTAAAATGGCTTAAATGGCTTAAAATGGCTAATGATCTGAGCAAGATGGCAGTGGTGTGTGAGCTGCCTGAGCCACTAGTTTAAGCTATATTTTGTTTTACTTTTTCATTTGATTTTTCATTTCTTTGTTTGAATTGTATTGTTTTGAAATACTTGTTAGTTAGGGTTCAAGAAGTGAGGAAGTTTAGATTTATTAGAGTTATTTTCAGGTTGGGTTGTTTTGCCATTTTGTTTCATAATGCTAACCTGAAATAAACTATTTTACCAAGCTTGACTGTTGGCAGTTGGGATATCGTTTATTTTTGCTGCTAACAGTCTTATTGTGTGCTACGCTGCATCGATTCCCTGGCAGTCTCCGATTGAGGGAGTGTGTTTCATCTGAAATTTACTGAGGAGGCCCTGGAGTTCTGCAGGAGTTTTTTCCTGGAACCTGGTAGCGAACAGGATCTAAGCTATGAAGATCATTTTTATTCATTTTATTGTTCTAATTTGGACTAATGTTCTACTGAGCCCTCAGCTTCGATTAACCTCTGACTGTTGATTAACCTCTGATTGTGGTAAGAGGCAGAGTGCAGCCGTGAGAAGGTCTGGCCTTTGTTTGTGGTGAGAGTACTATTGGGAGCAAGCAACTGCCTGAAGGACTTTTACCGCTCTTGCTGTGGGGATTTTGCTGTTTGGTCTGATTTGGAAGTAACAGCTGGAAGAGTGATTTCAGGAAGATGAGGAATTGGCCAAGGAGGGTGTTGTCAGCTAGAACACTGAACTGGGGGTCTCTCCGCTGGATGCTGCTGTCTCACTGGGGTGTAGGGGATCGGCAGCCAGGAAGCTGGCTGGGGATCCCAAAGAATCCCTAGATTCCTGGGTCTGGTTATTTGTTTGACCAGTTCCAGGGATTGTGGTGGCACAGTAGCATTTTCATGCGGGGGGTCCTTAGGTTGCTGTGTTTACTCTCAGGCTGTACAAGGTTTGGCAGCTTTATTTCCTGGACCCTTGCTTCCTGACCCTTTTTTGACTTTTGGATTTAAAACTTATGTTTGGATCATTAGAAGTCTCCGTCTGGATTTTCAAGGGGAATTCTCTATGACTTCTACTACTGAACAACTTCTTCCCAGACTCTTTTATTTTGCTTTATGGTCTCCTGGTGGTGAGAGGACCAGGGTGTCCACATTTATTCTTATTTTATTTTATTATTTATCTTGATGTGTATGTTTATTTCAGTTGCTGTTTAATTATTTTGTGTTTTCTGGGCAGTGAGAGTGCCTAGAACTCTCCCTTTCCCTTGGCTGTGAGAGGGCTACTGGGGGGGGAGAACTTTTATTTGTGCATGCATTTAATATCCTGTGAGAAGGGATTTTATTATTATTTTGTTTTTCTGATGGGAGGAGGGTAGTTTTATATGCTTTGTTGAGTTGGGATTATGGTTTAAGTTATTATTGCTTTGGGGTTTTTAGGATTTTAAATCGTTTGTAGTTATATTTTAGGAATTTGGGGTTTTGTTTGTTTTCTCCATTGTTTGGTTATAATTATCATTAGAATGTGCCTGCCTGCCCCCCCTCCTGTGCTATTCAGCTTCCGCTCTCCACACCCTCCATCTGTTCTCTCCCCCCCACCTGCTTCTATCTACCAATGCTGTCGAGCACTGGGGATTGCTCGCAAGGGTGGGTGTCAGGGGTGGGTGTGGGGTTGTGAACAGCAGAGCCTGAATGAGTGGCGCTCTCCCATCTGGGTGATCAGGTCCAGAAGATTCCCTGGGGTGAAATAGGGGCTGGAATGTGGTGATCATGTTCTGGTTTTCATACCCAAGGGCACCTCCATTTTGGGAGGGCAAATAGTTGGGATGGCTCACCAACCTCATCCAACTCGTGCACTGTTATGCAATGCCAGATCTGTTTGCAACAAGACTGCTCTTATTGCAGATTTTGTGGGTACAGCAGATCTGGTCTGCATTGCCGCGACCTGGTTGGATGGGAATGCTGACATTATTTTGGAGGCAGCTATTCCTACCGGGTACTCGGTTATACATCGCCCGAGATTGGACTGCTGGGAGTGGGGGTTGTGGTCTGTTTTAAGACTGAATTGGGCCTAACTGGTGTACCAGTTGAGGAGACCAGGTCATTCGAGTGTACTGTGGTAGCTGGTGTTGGGTGCAGGATAGCCCTCATCTACCATCCACCAGGTGATTAGAAGCTATTCCTGCAGACCTAGCAGACTTCACCGCTGACATGGCATTGGAGTTGCCCAGATTGATGGTTCTGGGAAACTTCAGTGCCTAGGTCAATGATGAATATTCACTTTTTAGTCAACACTTCCTTCAGGTGATGACATCTCTGGCTTCACACAAGTTGTTTCCTTGGCTACTCACAATGGTGGTCACTCCCTTGATCTGGTCTTCCTCCTGGGGATCGAGGCATCCGACTTGGTGGTGAAACTGGTCGGTTGGTCCGACCACTTCATTGTTGGGTTCAATTTTTCAGCCCTCATGTGTAGGTTGACCCCTGTGGAGATGATCAGTTATCACCCTTTGCGGGATGTGTTCCCTGAAGACCTGATGGCGGTGATGGACCTCTCACTGTTGGTTGAGGCCGGCACAGATCCTGAGCAGTTAGTTGCAGCCTATAATAGGACCATTTCTTCAGCCCTCGATCTGATTGCTCCTATCAGAGTTCGCCCCCTCCCGCTTCACCCTGGGGCCCCATGGTTTGATGGGACTCTTAGGGAGTTGCAGAGACGGGGTGTAGGTTAGAGTGTCATTGGCAGAGGACAGCCTTAGATGCTGACCACCTCATTTTGTTAGAGTATTATAAACTCTATCAAACAGAAATTTTCTGTAAGAAGGCAGAATTCCTGTCCAAGGAAATTGCTGTCACACGGAACAGACAGGCTCAACTCTCCAGCCTGTCAGCAGTTCTGTTGATTTTTTTCACAAAAGGATTGTGATAAGAGCCCTCGTTTCTTTGCGAATAAGGTGGCTGACATCAGGCAGGGGTGCCACCAACTTCACTCTATGGGGGATGCTGTTGGTCGGTGTTGTGTCGCAGAGCCCAGAGTTTCCTGGAGTACTTTTGATCTGCTGGAACTCATAGATACTATGAGGATTATCCAGGGATTGTGTCCCACTTGCTGTAGGTTAGATCCGGGCCCTACTTCCCTGATATTGGGTTGTAGTGACATCATAGGCCCGGTCTTAGATCGGATTGTCAGGTGCTCTTTGGACTCGGGTGAGTTTCCTAGCTCCCTGAAGGAAGGGGTGGTGACACTTATCCTGAAGAAAGCTTCTCTAGACCCGGAGAACCTAGCAAACTACAGGCCTGTCTCTAACCTTCCTTTTGTGGGGAAGGTTACTGAGAAAGTTGTGGCAGCTCAATTGGAGAACCACTTAACCATTCATAATTTATACAAACCTCTCCAATCGGGTTTTCATAAGAGGCATAGTACAGAGACTGCTCTGGTTTGGCTGCTCAATGATCCCCTGATGGCGAGAGATCAGAGACACCGTTCCATCTTGGTTTTCCTTGATTTATCATCAGCCTTTGACACTGTAGATCAAGGGGTTCTGATCGAGCATTTGAGGTCCATCTGTGGGCTGTCAGGATCACTTCTCAGGTGGTTTATATCTTTCCTCACCAGTAGAATGCAGAGAGTTGTCTCTGGTGTTTTTTCCCCTGAGGCTCTCTCTCTCTCTCTGCCTTGCGGGGTACCTCAGGGCTCAGTGCTGTCCCCCATGTTATTTGCAGTGTATATGTTGCCCCTTGGAGATATTGTAAGACCGTATGGGCTGAGGTTTCATTGCTATGCTGATGACAGCCAGCTCTACCTGCCTTTTGCCCCCGACCAGATTAGTGCAATCTCAGTACTGAACAGCTGCCTCGTTGAAATCCAAGACCGGATGAGTGCCAGTGGTTTAAAGCTGAACCCAGGAAAGACTGAGGTTTTGGTAGTGGACCCGGGTCATAGGTCAGAGGGGTTGAGGACTGAGCTCTCCTCCAGTTTAGTCCTGGGGTGAACACAGATTCTCACCTCTGAACTGGTGCGTGACCTAGGAGTGGTGCTTGACAATGGCCTGACCCTTCATCATCAGGTGTCGGCAGTCATCAAGCTGGCCTTTTACCATCTCGGGAACATTGCTAGGATCCAGCACCTTGTTCCACCCAGCGACTTACCTGTCTTGGTCTATGCATTTGTGACATCGCACCTTGACTATTGAAACTCTCTTTACCTAGGGCTTCTTGGAGTTGATATCCACAGCTTGCAGCTAGTGCAGAACGCAGCAACACATTTGTTGACTGGAGCTTTGAGAAGAACTCATATTACCCCTGTGCTATGCGATCTGCACTGACTGCCTATTCAGTGGTGGATCACCTTTAAGGTAGGTCTATTGACCTACAAAGCCCTACATGGACAGGGCCCTGATTACTTGAAAGAGCTCCTGGTTCCTTACACCCCCCTGCGACAGCTCCACTCGGCTGATGAGGGGTTGCTGGATATTCTGAGGGTAAGTTTAAAGTCATCGGGTGCACGTGCCTTTGGGTTTGTGGCACCTACCCTCTGGAATTCTCTGCCTCATCAGCTATGGAAGTGCAGGACAGTGGGGTGCTTTAAGCAGGCACTGAAGACCTTTTTGTTGGGGAAAGCATACCCTGAATTCCTCCGATTTTTATCTGTATTTATTGGCCATTGTTTTTAGCTGATTGTGCAGCGCCTTGATGCTTGAAAGACTCTATATTAAATACATTTATTATTATTATTATTATTATGATGTTGAAAATTTGGTGGAAAAATTCCCAAATTCCAATTTTTTTAAATTTGCACTCCAGATTATCAACATTGCCATTTTATCACACCTCCTTATGAGCAGTACAGCTGTCATTTTTCACATCTCCCCCAAAATGTGTTTCCTTGCATGTAGCGCACAATGGTGCAGTTGGTGTGTGAAATCAATGTTTGGGACAGATTAAGAAAATAACAGTGACAGTGTTCATGAGCAGAGGTCTTAAAATGGCTATGTTGAAAATTTGGCAAAAAAATTCCCATAAATGACTGTTTTACGAGAGTATGTTGCGCAGTTCCTACGCACGCTCGTAAGTCTGCCAATTTTTAAGAAGGCAGTATAACGCAGTGGGCTAAGGCTCTGAGCTGCAAGTCTGGTGACATCCAGCAGACCAGACCTGGGTTTGAGTACCACAGCTTCCACTTGCATACTGTGTGACCCTGAGCAAGTCACTTAACCTCCTTGTGCTCCCAGGTCGCTCCTGTAAAAAAGCTTTCAGTTTAGTGTGCTATACCTGGTTAAAAAAAAAAAGATTCGGACTCCAGATTTTCAACATTGCCATTTTACCACACCTCCTTATGAGAAGTACAGCTGTCATTTTTCACATCTCCCCCAAAATGTGTTTCCGCGCATGTAGTCACTATGGCGCAGTCAGTGTGCGAAATTAATGTTTGGGACAGATTAAGAAAATCACAGTGACACTGTTCATGAGCAGAGGTCTTAAAATGGTTATGCTGAAAATTTGGTGACAAAAGTTCATAAAATGACTGTGTTATGAGTGACCATTATGATGTTTCCACGTACCCCTTGTAAGTTCATGACTTTGTAATATTTTCAGTCCAGATTTTCACCACTGGTATCTTTCCACACTTCCTTATGAACAGTACAGCTGTAACTTTTCACAACATGCCCGAAATGTGTTTTCACACTTTCTGTGCAGAAATGCGTGGTCGCTGTGGGAAATCAGAGTTCAGAACAGATTAAGAAAATGACAGTGACCCTGTTCATGAGCAGAGGTCCCAAAATGCCTGTGTTGACAATCTGCTGTAAAAAATCCCCAAAGAAATTATATTAAGGGTGTGCATTGCGCAGTTTCTATGCACGGTCGTGACTTCACCACTTTTTTTTTACTATTTTTGCTGCAGATTTTCAACATTGCCATTTGTTACACCTCCCCATGAACAGTACAGCTGTCATTTATCACATCCTGTTCGAAATGTGTTTTTGCAGCTGTGGTGCCAAATGCCGTAGTCACTGTGCAAAATCAGCTTTCGGCTAACAAACTGATATTACCACTGTTCGTAAGGTGGGGGTTACAAAAAACTCATGTTGAAAATTTGGAGTGAAAATACCAACGAACGCCTGAGGCGTTAGGGTTTCCGACCATAACGCCTCACCCTGTACAGACTGACAGACATCATGGGTGTGACTTGGGATTGTCACCTGTAATGCTCATACCATTCCACCCCCACCCACACCCTGCAGCCAGTACGAGGCATCGAGGTGTGCCTTGGACTCTTCGACCCAAAAGTTCACCCCATTCTCCTATACTGCACCCATCTCACCATATTTTCTGATGGAATGGGGTGAGCATAAGGGCCAAAGACCCCAAGGCACATCGTAACACTTGTCGGTGTCTGCAGGGTAGGGTCTGGTGAAATGGCATGGCTGTTATGCCTGATGACCCAAAGGCACACACCCCCAATGCCAATGCCAGCAAGCAAACATTCAGCATTGACAAATGCTTTTTTTTTTTTTTACCAGGCGAGACACGCTAAGCTGAAAGCTTGTTTACAAGTGTGACCTGGGAGCACAAGGAAGTTAAGTGATTTGTGCAGGGCCACACAGTATGCAAGTGGGGGCTGTGGGAGTCAAACCCAGGTCTCCAGGTTTGTCGCTCAGAGCCTTAAACCACTGCCTAGTTAACCATTTACAACACGGCTATTTAGTAGCTGTTGTCTTACAGAAACCCCAGTTAGCTAGCTCACAGACATGCCTGTGCAGTGGAGAACAGTACAGAACAGAACAGAAGATATTTAACTATTTACAACACGGTTACACTTATATATAATACATACTTCTCAAACTTGAAAGAAAAATTACACTTTATCATGAAAGAGTGTATTTACCAAGTACTATGCCCATGTTTAAAATCATTTGAACCCCACCAAAAATGTGCCCTGACATGAAACTGCATGATTAACTGTAAAGACAATTAAAAATTGAATTTCTAAATTCATTGCTAACACCAATGCTTCATGATTAAAACAATTTCAACCCCCCACCCATGACAGATTGCATTCTGGGACCCTATTAGTTAAGCGGTGACTTTCATTTTTTATCAAATGTTGCTTAAGGTGCTGTAAAAACATTTTAAAAACTAGCCCCATAGATTTGTATAGGGTACATACCTATGCTCTCCCTGCTGCCACGTCACAAATGTGGGAGTGTAGGGACAGAGCAGGTAGACTAGAAAGTGGGAAGGGATTGACTGGCTCTCATTTTGACAAGAATTATGATTTTTACACAGAGGGACTATCGCCACCCTAGGGTAGTGAGCTATGAAGCCACAATGCTAGATCACACAGTCTCTTTAAGTGACTTGCTCAGAGACACATAGTATGCAGCTGGAGGTTGTGAGAATCAAACCCAGGTCTGCTGGACACATCAAGCCAATCCATGGCCTGCTGTTCCAACTGTGAGGCCACACTGCTAGCCCTTCTTTTCTTAAGCACAGTAGATTCATCTCCTGATTTAGAACTGGCTGTACTATCTGTTTCACTTAAGATATTTCCAGCTGTATATCTAACAAAGAGTTTGGCAGAGCAAGTGTTAACTCTATTGTCATGTGGATTTCCCTGAGGAATAACACTCCCAAACCATATGTGTGGCTCATCAATTGGACAAGGTTTATTTAAAAAATTCCCTACTTGCAAATCTAAATAATTTCCTATATACATCAATGTCAAAACATTCGTCAGTATTCAGATTGTATTTATTTATCAAAGTCCAATATCACATTTATTTTCTTTCTTCTTGGGCGCAGGCGTTTCACCTGATACACTTGGTGTACTTCTTTCTTCCTGTTCTTGGGCTCAGGTGGACCCCTAACCACTCTCTCTGCTTCGTGCCCCCTGCGGTGTTAACCCCATGAGGTGCCTCACCCCCCCAGGAAACCCTCTGTTTCCCCTTCCCCCCTTAATCTCGCCCCCCTTTCTTCTTCCTCATCCTTCACCCTTGCACCCTGCCTTCCCAGGGTGGCAGTTGCCATCTTCTGGCAGCCCCCTTCAGTACCCACTGTTGTTGCCCTCTGCTTCGGCAACCCAAAGCTTCCAATCTCATTCCACTGGACCTACCGACCTCAGCTGCCGGCCCATGGCTAGTGTGCCCTATTGCTGTGTCTCCCATCCGTGCCCCTCCTGGTGTGTGGGTGGGAATTCAGAAAATCTAGCAAAAATGAAGACTTTACTTTCAGGCATGGCCTTAAATAACCCCTGATAAACCCCTCCCCTGGACAGCCTCCAGCCTATCCATGCCTGCTGACTTCACTCCTTTCCCACAAAGCCACTCACTTCCCCTTCCCCCTTTCACCTCTGAAGTCACAGGGCCTGCCTGATCCCTCCACCTTATACCCTGGCCATTCCCCAGGGAAACCCCTGACAAGCTGGTCTGTCAGATTAGCAGGCAAACCCCTTTGTCATGGAGATTTCCCAAAGGAATACAACTCTCAAACCATATGTGTGTTTCATCATTTGGCCAAGGTTTATTTACAAAATTTCCTATTTACATATCTGAATGTAAAATCTCCTCACCTCTCTGGGGCTTACCTGTTTGCCTCCTCAGGGCTGCCCCAGTCCTGGCTTTCTCCCATTCTTGACCGTTTCCCTGTTATGTCCCATTCCCACCTGTTTCCCCAGATAGTCCCCGTAATGTTCCTGGATCATCTTTCTGGCCCCCATGCTTTTTTGGTTTTCAGAATGGGGCCAGAAGAGCTAACATGCAGAGCCACCAGCTGTATGTGCACTCTGTTGCAGGGCCAGTGCACTGCGCATAAGCAGAAGTGCATTTTGGGTTTGCCCGTTCAGCGGCCATTTAATTTGCATCTCCAGTGGTCCTGGTCCCAGGTTTGAGCTAAAGAGGCACCGAAGACCTGGGGGAGGACAGAGAGGCAACAGAATCCTGGAAAGTGTTTTGAAGGAGTGCCAATCATGCTCAAGAATCAAGAAGCTGCTTCATGAATATTGGTGAGGTGGCATACATAACAAATGAGCTGAACCTGTCTAGCACCTGGGGAGCCACGGAAATGGCCCTAGCAACCGGCAGGGGAAGGAATGCAATGGGTAAATTGTGCAGTGGGCTAATAGAACAAAGGGGCCACTGCAAAACAGAGGGGTTATTGTAAGATAAAAGTATTGACTCTGGCTGCATGGAGCCTAGATGTGGGACGCTATCTAAACTGCAGTGTGGTTTTGTGTAAACTTTAGGGGGAAGGCTCAAAGTTTCAGAGATAGTGACAGAAAAAAGGCTAAACCAAAATGTTAAATTGTGCAGTTGCTTAAAAGAGCACAGAGACTGCTACATATCAGTGGGGTTATTATGCAATAAACATGTTTATTCTGGCTGCAATATGGCATGAAAGTGGGGTCATTGGTGGAATGTGTTGAGAATGTTTATCCAGCAGCCATGTTAGCAGGCTTTGTCTACAGTTTCAGCCAATTAGAGCACCAGGATATCGCCAAGAGAACTCTGGGGCTAGTGAAAGGACTTTTGGGAGAAAGAAGCTGGGGAAAGTTTAGGTGCCTTTTTCTTCAACCAATCAGGAGTCGGGGGGCCTTATACATATTTCATTTTTGAGAAAGACAATGACTCCAGTCAATGGGCAGCTGTCAGGTAGCTCCGAAAACAGAAAGACTTTGGATTTCTGGGTCAGTTCAGTGGGATCCCCTCCGGAGGGAAGGGGGCTTCAGCTCCTAAGCAGAAGATGGGTCAGTAAGGCTGGGAAAGGGCCTGCCTGGGGGCTGTCAGCAATTTGTCCCTTAGGGCCTGGCCAAGCCTTTCCTCATATTGGAAGAGAGTGAATGGAAATTGTTTATGCAGCTCTGCAGAAAGAGAGAGAGAGAGAGAGATAGAGAGAGAGCTACAGGATCCTGCTACAGGCTGCTGTGGTAAGAAACTGCACCACAGCAGTGAAAGTGTTCAGAGAAGAGCTTGACTGGAACTGGAAAATGGATTATGGAAAACAGACTGGTTTTGTGTCAAAGAGGATGAAGAGAGAGCCTCTTCTGTTTTGTCTGCACCACATCAGTGAGACACTAAGGATGAGAGATTTGTGCAAAGAAAAGGTTCTGTCTGACCCTGGTAAAGACACAGCATCTAAGGAGAAAAGGGAAGGTCAGAAGGCCTCAGAAATGGTTTTGGAATTGGAAAATGGATTACAGAAAATGAACTGAGTTTGCAATGTAAAGATTGAAGAGAGAGCCTCTTCTGCATTTATCTGCACCTTCACGGTGAGGAAAAAAAAATGTTTTGCATCAGAGGGACTGAGAGAAACCCTGTAAGTGAGAGAGAGATTTTCGGGAACTGTGTGTGACCCAGAGCAAGGCTGGCTGCTGTGTTTGGAATACAGAGACTATAAATAGATTTATTTATTGAAATGTTTCACCAGGAAGGCACAATGGACAACAAGTCACTCATCTCCTGGTGTGACCTGGGGAGAAGGGGTATAACTGGAATGAGACATTATACATTCAAGTTACAAGATCAACATTAACATACAGTTGTAAGGCAGGTGTTACCAGATGGGTTGGTGCCTAGGCTTCAGGGACCTGTGGCCATTGTTGAAATCCAGCTGAGTAAAGAAACTTCCATTGTGAAGTGGGAGTTTCAGATTCTGCTGCCTCAGGGTGTGGAGAGCAGAAAAGATAAAGGAACTGCTTTGGCTGTACACCGAAGCTGGCCCCCATGAGAGAAAAGAGAGATCCAGAGACTTTCATCCTAACCCAGAGCCAGGTGGGGAAGTTGCCAACCCCCACCAAGTGGGGCCTGCTGGCTACTGGGGTCCACTGGCACATGCTGAGGTGCTAGAGTTAGGGAGTTGGGCTATGGAGCCACTCCCAGGCCTGGGTTTCCCTGTAGTTGACGGGTTTTGTGCAGTAGCTCTGCAACGGGCCTGAACAGGCAGAAGGGGACAAGCGGTGAGACCTTTAATCAAGCTGAACATCCAAGCTGCAGGGGTTGTAATGGTAAAATTCATACCAACTTAAATTGACTCTGGATGGAAGCACCACCATTTTTGTATTATGTCTTGGGAAAGGACCCCTGGTAACAACAAAATAGGAACCCAGGCCCCTTAACCTTGTTCCATCTAGCAAGGCTGTGGTAGTAGCCCTCTTTATAGCCAGCTCCAGGGCTACACAAATAATTTCCTTTATACATCAGTGTCAAAACATTCATCAATATCCACATTGTATTTATTTATCAAAGTCCAATATCACATTTATTTTCTTTCTTTCTTTCTTTCTTTCTTTCTTTCTTTCTTTCTTTCTTTCTTTCTTTCTTTCTTTCTTTTTGTGTTCATGTGTGTCATCTGATACCCTCAGTGTACTTCTTTCTTCCTCTTCTTGGGCTTAGGTGTATGACCCGACATCCATCTCTGTTCCACGCCCCCTGGCGTATTAAGCCCATGAGGTGCCTGACCATGCCCGAGTAACCCCCTGCTCCCCCTTCCCACTTTATATTGCCCACCCCCTTTTTTCTTCCTCATCCTTCCACTAGTCCATCTTCAACTCTTGCTAAGGACGATGGGCATCACCCTTGGCTGGCTCTGCTGGCCTCCTATTCCTCAATTGTCTCTTCCACTTTTAGTATAAAGAAGGTGTTCCTTATGTTGGATAAGTGGACCCCATCAGCCCTGTAATCACCAAGGTAATTGTGGGCTATCACATGCCTTATATAAATACCCCCTTTTCTGCTACCATGGCTGCCATCCTCCTAGTCAACCTTTTCCTTGCCCTTTTCACTGATTTAATGTCCTGTGCCTGTCTCCAAACTCTCCTGGATATAATGGATGACCCAGTAATCACCACCCCTAGCTACCAGGCATGGAACACCCCACAATCGTGAATGATTTCATGTAGCACGTCCACCCAGGGTTGATCTCCCAAATCATTTCCCCCTGAGTGCAACATCAGTATGTCTGACTTTGGCCATTTTAATTTCAATTTCTCTGCCAATGGCAGCATCTGTGTCCATTGCAGCCCTAGTCAGACCCCCTCCCAATAAATCCTGGTGTCCTCTGGTGCCCTCCAAAACTGTTTCCTCCCAGGCTTGATGGCAGCTCTCCGCTCTGCCCAGTAAGGACTGCCCCAGGCTCCACAAATTCTTTTTGCAACCCTCATCTGAGGGAAGACAAAACATGGTTAACATCTATTTCCCTATGTATTTCTTATAACACATGAGTTGCCATCGGCCCAATTTCTAATGCTGTCAGGGGAAGCCCCCACAGCTGCCAATGCTGACACCTCCCTGATTGTGAAGGAATGTGGGGCAAACCGAGTGGCGTCTTCACCTAAAATAAACTTTGTTAATTCTGTGGACACCTGATAACAGGTAACCGGGATCCCATTGCTGTTTACAAAAACCTTACCCCCCACCTAGTGGCCTTATCACGTTATATGTTTCCGTTGCTTTTACTACACACATTATGTCTGACTCTTTCTTACAAAAAATCATCTTTGCTCCCCGCCCAGATTGATCCGTCATAGATCTGCGGAGTTTTATATCCAGCCTCCACACCCCCATAAGATGTCAGCTAATTCAAGCCCCGCATCTCTGTTCCTCCTATTTTTCGGCATCATCCCCCTTACTCTGAATGCCCCCGTAGCATCAGGAAAGCTGTTGTGAACAAACACGCCTCACATGCTCAGGTGCAGATGTGTTTTAGGCTAAACACTAACCTCCCAATAAGTTCCCCTGTAATGGACTGAAGTTGATTTGTTACCCTCCCCTGCAGCCTTTGCCACCCCTGCACCATCCTCCAGACCACGGTGGTCCTGTTTAGCTCCCCCCAACCTTTGAGACTGCATACCAGGCCTATCCCTGCCAGATGTAGTCTGATGGTGCGATGTGCCATCCCTTCCTCCCATTTCTGCACTATGTATCTCATGACCTGCACTTTGGACACTGACTCACTTACCTCCAACCCCATCTGCCCCCAAAATTCCTGGAATGCCTTCCACACCCCTTCATACACCCTCAAAGTGTTGGGTGCCCAGGAACTCCAAAACAGTTTCTCTAATCCTTCCAGCCAATTTCCCTAAAGTTTGGTGGGACCCTTCTTCTTTCCGGCATGAACTCGGGTGCCAATGACCTGAACCTGTCCAACTGATGACAGGAAAGGCTGTCAGCCACCTCGTTATTCATTCCCTCAATATACTTGGCTTTAAAAGACATATTTAGCCATAGGCCTTCCATCAGCAACTGCCTGACCACCCTAGTTGCTGACTCCGTGGAACCCCTCTGTTTGTTCAAGATTTCAACTACGGCCCGATTGTCGCACCAAAAAAATTAACTTTTGACTTATTAGCTTCCTACTATGTATTCTTACCGCTACCCAAATGAGTAATATCTCCAGGAACATGATGTCCCTCCGTAAACCTCTGTCTATCCACTCTGTCAATCATCTCTCTGAGACCCATTCTCCACTAAAATATGCCCCCATCTCCAGGGACACTGCTGCATCAGTGTATAGTTCTAAATCCATGTTAAATAACCAATCCTCCTTCCAAAACGTTCTACCATTAAACTGCTGTAGGAAGTGTTCCCAAACCTCCAAATCCTGGCTCACCCCCTTTAATACATCTACCCAGTGGTGTGGGAGCCACACCCCCACCATGGCCCTCACCAACCTGTGGGTGAAAGCATGCCCCGGCGCCACCACCCGGCAAGCAAACTTTAGATGGCGAAGGAGCAATTGCACCACTTTCAGCTGCATCCCCCACTGCCCTTGTACTCTTCTAATCAGATCCTTGAGCTGCTACACCTTGGTAGGCTATAGCCTAAATATCCCTTCTGTGCATCTACCTCTATACTTAGGAACTCCAGTCTCCAAGCCAGGCCCTCAGTTTTGTCCGGAGCCATGGGTACCCCATTACCTTGCAAATGTCCTGGAAATCCCTGAGCATTTACTCCATGCTCTCCTGGTTTTAGCTCACTAACAAAAAACATTGAGGTAGTGCACCACCCTCCTCTGCCCATATTTCTCCTCGAAAACCCATTGTAACCAGGTGCTAAAAATCTCAAAAGCCGTGCAGGCCACTGAGCAGCCCATTGGCATTGCCTTGTCAAAATGATAACCTTCCTTAAACTGAAATCCTAACAGGTTCCAATCCTTGACCCACACTGGAAGCAGCCAAAAGGCTGCCTCAATGTCAGTTTTTGCCAATCACACCCCTTCTTCTGCTCGGATCAGTACCACCGCTTGTTCCAAGGTGGCATAGGATACTACCCATTGCTGGTCTGCTATGGCATCATTCACCGACTCCCCCATAGGATATGACAGGTGATGTATCAACCTCTGTTCCCCTGGGTATTTCTTGGGGACCAAACCCAAGGGTGAAACCTGTAACTCCAGGAAAGGAGAGTCCAGAAAAAGACCCTCTACCCTTCCAGCCACTACCTCCCTCTGTGTTTTGCATTGTGCTATCTCCTCCTTCCCCGTGACTGATCCCATGTTCTTGGCTTCCATGGGTTTCCTGGCCCCTAAATAGTGTAGATTAAACCTGTCTAGAAAACCATCCAGCAGCATTGTCTTAGCTGCCTTGTTCGGGTTCCCCTCTGTCCATTCCCATACCCCCCCTTAACTAGCGTTTTTGCCATCTTGAAACCTCTCCTTATCCCCTAGGCTCTGCACCCTCACTTATCTGCTCTCAGACCCTTGTCCAAAGTTCCTCCTCCCATTGAACCACCTCCCCCCGAAACGGGGCCCCACTTCATGTCATCTGGCTGCTCTGAAACTACCATGAAAGGCTGCCTCCCATACTGGTGTGCACTCCCCTCTATCCAGATGATCTGCACCTTAACACTGGGTGAAAGCCTGAATTTGCAGTTGGCCCAGTTGCAGGTGGCCTTGTTATATCCCTAACAGGCCTCGATCCCCATCCCCGAGCTACTCCCAGCCATTTCTGAAAACCCACCACCCTGACCTAACATGGCTCTGAGCTACAAATCTGCATGTGTGGAATCCTACTGAAGGTTTCCATGATTTGCCATCCTCTGTCAAAACTTTTCAGCATAGTGGAGTCATTCAAAATCCCCTTTCATTTTATACACTTCTTTCATTACGGCTGAATAGGTCAGCAGAGAAATGGCCAGTTCTGGTTGTTTTACTAGTTTAATGGTACTGAAATGGGTGAACCCCGCTATCCACGCATCGAAAGATGTGCCCTTGTAAGTGGCTTCCTTCACTGTTTGTCCCAGTATGACCAGTGCCCCTGCCATCTCTGACTTCCCTACTATTTCCTTTTGCTCATACCACTTAGCCGCTTCCTTATCCACCAAGGCAAACATGTCCATGCACTCTCCTCCATATATTTTTTTTTATAGATTGAGGTGGTGGCCTCCAGTATCATCCTCTGGACTCTTCCCCCACTCCCCCTGCACCCCCGTGAGTCCATCCTTCTTCTCTTTCTCCTCTTCTACATTTCCATTCTAGCAATGCTTCCTGAAGCTCTCCCCACTCTATGTCACCTTTTTCCATTATCATCCCTGCCAGATAGTCATTCAAACTTCCATCTACTGTCAAATCCACATCTGGCTCCTTACCAATGCTTTGTTGGTCCTCTGGTTCCTTGGGGGGCATGGCCCTCCTGCCTCATTTCCTCCTTGTTTCCCCTTCCACCTCTTGGGCATTCCATTTCCCTTCTGTCTTCTCTGGTCTGTGACCTTCTGGGCCTCATCCAGCAGCTCCTGCACTTTCCCAATCAAGTCCGCCATTTGCTGAGCTAACTTCTCCCTAGCAGATGCAGTCTTGGCTACTGCCTTCTTCGGTGCCATCCTGCAACTTAATGGCCACAAAACAGACGTGCATTATCACCTGTCTTTTCACCATATTCTCCATGTGCTCCCTGCTTCCCCCATGTGGACACTAGATGACCTTGGCAGCCAAACTCCTCCTCTCCCTTAAACTTGTCTCCTTCCGTTAATTTAAATATATATATATATATATATATATATATATATATATATATATATATATATATATTTATACCATGGGGTGGAGATCAATTCCAGTGAAATAAACCAAGTTATTTTCACTGGAGTGAAATAAATCCTGATGACATCAGCAGAGTTAAAATAAATACCATTTATTCCTACTCTGCTGACATCACTCACCTGCATCTGAAAACACTAAGAAACACCTCTGTAGTTTGCTGAGTTCTAAAACAGGCCCTACACTGAAGTTAACACAATTAAGATAGATAATGACAGTCAGCTGCAGCACTCCTTCTAAATGTAACAATATCCAAATCTCTTGTGCTGCATTTCAAAACCTGAGTTTAGTACATTACTGAATCCTGCATTGACACATACTGACCTTCAAAATGAACAACAAATAACCAGTATATTGCAAACATCCAGCTTGTCACAGAACATAACCTCCCTCAGGCAACCAATTACCAAAACACAGCACACCCAATCAAGACACACACACACACACACACACACACACACACACCAACCTACAACCGCTCACTACAATAACCCACTCATAAAACTTCACACACACACAAAACCACAGCACCAGCATCATTTAAAGTGACATGGACCTCATAACAACAAACATACCTCTCTCACTGAAATTGGTCTCACCTCCATGGTATAAATAGCACACATGATGGGCAGATCATGGAATATGGAAAATATTCTCACTCCTGCATCGTGAGCACTGTATAGTTCACTCGTGCCTTTGGCACTCGTGAAATATCCAGAGCTCACTCTGCAGGTAGGGAACTTTCATTCCACTCCTGCCATCATGTATCCTATATATATATGATTACTATATATATATATATATATATATATATATGTATATATTATAGTTTATTACTATTTTTATTTTTTGCTGTTCCACCACAGCCTTCTAGCCCCTGCAACCTCCCACTGAAGCTGTGAATGGGCCCCTACCCGTGCTCTCATCCTTCCTCGTTGTCTGTCCCCTTGGACCATCCTGCTCATCCATTTTGTTGCGGTTTTTTTTTAATCCCTCACCATCTGTTATATATAAATATTTTTTTTTTTTGCTGTTTGTTGGTATACTGGCTGTGTTCATGTATATATTATGCTTCCACTTGCATCTGAGCAAGAATAGCTCCATTTGTTCTCTTGTCCATTGGCCCCTCCAGCACCTGTCGGGCATACCCAGCTTGTAATCCTTCAAGCTGAAACTCCCTCATTGTTAAAATGCTGCACTAAAAAACACAAACTTATAACGCTAGCCCCTAGTTTATTTATTTTTTTAATTTTGTTGTCTTTTGAGGTTACCAATCCCACCGATCCATCTGCCATGCATTTAGCAAAAGTCCCCTCTCATATCTGCCTATTACCCTGCATTTGATGTCCCCCCCCAGCCAAACCCCCCAGCCTGCTCATACACCTGAAACTGTTCCTAGGCTGCATGGTGGTCCTGTCTGCAATTTTGTTTCAACCATGTTGCCTTTCTTAAAATGGTGGCAATTCAGCCCGGTGCTTCCTGCCCTTTCCTTGTCCCAAATATTGGCCCTCCCTTCACTTGCTTCTGCTCCATGTTTTCCAAAATGCTGCCTGACTTGCAATGCTCCCTTTGTTCTTCTGTCCTGCTCCCCACCTGCATTGTATGCTGCCCCTCAATGTCCCGACTTCTTGCACACTGGCGAAGCTCTCATTTGTTTTTTCTTCCTTCCTTAGTTTTTTTTTTTAATTCCCCCATCTGAACAGCTCTCTCTTTGGTGAAGAATCCGTCACAGAAACCCTTCCAGCTGCATCTGCAGCTTGCTGCCTGCCACTCACTGCATGTGTCACAGGCCCCCAACCCCTCTCCTGCAGATGACATCATCCATGTATGTGTTGTGGCCTTCCTAGGCCCACAGCCTTACCCAATGTGGTTGGTAAAATGCTGACTCTTGAAGTCTTCCCACTTCAAAATTAGCCAAAAACTCAGGGCCTCTGCTACATCCCTCTATTTAACACTCCCACGCTTTACACGGCTCCAGCCAAGCCATAATTTTTTCATTGCTCTCTCATATTCCCACAGCCTGGTTTCGCCGATCCCTGTGCCACGTGGCACCCTAGTCCTTGCTCACTCATTTCCCTGCCATACAATGCTCTTCCTCCCTTTCTCTGTACAGATTTCACTCTGCCCAGCTGCCAGTTCCATACTGTCACCCATGATGTGACCCGTATCGCTGGACTTCTCTTACCCTGGTGTTTTTATCTTCTCCTCATTTTTTTTTTAAACCCCATGTCCAAATGAGCATAAAATACCTGACCAAAGCAGACACTTCACACTTAACTCAAAGTGCCTTACCAGGATGGTGGCCCCCAGCCAAAATTTGGGCCCTAGAGACCAACAAGCCATAACACAACTTACAAAACCAAGCAAAGGTCTGGCCCACCTGTACAAAGAATAAAACAATCCACAGTTATCAACATGAAAACATCCACATTGCCACTCTGTATCATGTTGCATAGTACACCTATAAGCACTCTTTTTTCTTAAACGTCTTTGTGGTACTGTACCTTGGGGACACCCTAAACCAGCCCCTCCAACTCCCTTATGTTACCTCCTACAAAATCTTACAAACCAAAACCTCAGGAAAACATTGGTCCAATCAGCTGTGTTGAACTTCTTTAAATTCAGAAATCCAGCAAAATAAGGACTTTACTTGCAGGCATGGCCTTAAATTATCCCTGATAAGCTCCTTCTCTGGTGCCATCCCATGCCCTCCTGGTACCAAACACTCGCACACAAATGGGTGACCAAGCCTTCGCTATGTATGTGCCCAGGGTTTGGAACTCTCTTCCATCAAGCACTCGCTCCTCTTCCTCCCACCAGAGCTTTAAAGCCTCCCTCTGGGGATTTCTCAAAATGGCCTCCACCTGTCTCTGCACTAGACAACCCCTCTCAGGCTGTGACGCCCCAACAAACTGAGATGCTACCTAAACATTATGACTTGGGTAGAGTACATCTGCATTTATACACCTCCTATACTCACAGCTACTAGAAAAATAGACCACTTAGGCCCACCAGCACAACAGGGTGAGCACTATAACTGAGCACTCCCTTATCTTGCACTGGGCCCACTCTATCCCAATTGTGACTCCTCCTTGCCTACCTGCAAGCCTTACAACATTGCTGCCTGGAGCGATGAATTCACACTGTACTTCTTGCTACTGTCTGCAATGTAAATACTGTAATGTAAATCCCTGCTGGTACTGATGTTTGCAATGTCCCTGTGTGCTAAGTCACTTTATAGCAATTTTTCACTTGTATTTGCCTGATGGTACTGTTGCTTGTAAAGTCCTTGTGTGCTAATACTATGTAATGTAATCCTCCACCTGTATTTGCTTGATGTTCATGTATGTACCTTGTAATCTCCCGGGTCACACCTGAAAATAGGCACTTGGCTGTCTAGTGTGCTAACCCGGTTAACAAAAGCAAATAAATAAATAAATCTCAAGCCAATCCATGCCTGCTGACTCTCACTCCTTTCCCACAAGGCCTCTCACTCCCCCCTGCCCCCCTTTCTCCTCTGATGTCACAGGCCCTGCCTGACCCCTCCCTCTTATACCCTGGCAATTAATTATACAGGAAAGCCCCTAACAATCTAGTCTGCCAGATCAGCTGGCAAACCCCTTTGTCATGCTAATCTATGATATCCTCTTTATACTTTCTGGTTTTTATCTGTTGATAATTTCTTACAGTTTCAAGAGATCTTTCTTGATATTTTCTATGAGGATTCTCATTTTCTCTTCTTGCACTTTATTTTTTTGAAGATTTTACAATGCTGGGAAGTTCTGTTTCTACTGATGATCTCTTTTTAATAAGGACTTGGATGAGCAGTGCCATTAAGTCAATAGAACAAGTATCCTTTAATGGGTCCCATTTAGTGTCCAAAATATCTGATTTGAATCCCAAATTCAGAGTTAACAGAATCATCAGACACCATGGCATTAATTTTTTCTTAACATATTCAGCCAACACTATTGAGTGCCAACTTCAGATATTTTTTTCTTTAAGGGTTTTTAATTATTTAACCAGCAAATGGATGTTACTATCTGCTTCTCAGTCTCCCTTGCTATCCACCTGCTGAATAACTTTCCTAATTGCATTATCTGTAAATCCTAAAAATGAAGTTTATTTGAAGTCAATTGAATTATATCTGACATAACATCCATTATAGTAACATAGTCTATTTGTGTATTTTTCAAATACAATCATATTATGTATGATATTCACAAAACGTGTGATCCAAGTTACTAACTCCAAATGCCCGATAATGTCCTCTGATTTGCTTAATTCAGGATGTATATAAGTCCTGGAGGTCCTGTCCACACAATCCCAGATGAGTACAGTTGGTGGATTTCTAATTGATAATATTGCAGCTGTGCTTACAATGGTTTCCCAGTTACAATGTATACAAATCTGCAATGTTGTACTTCTATTCTTGCGGTACTTCTGGGTAAGTGGTTGAGTCTACATCAGATTAAGAAAGATCTCAAATGGTTGGTAGTCCCACTGAGACATACATGAAATTAAAAAGAAAACTGGCCTCTGTCTTTAAGTGAGTAATTAGTGAGGAACTGCTAAATGGACCCCAAATTAATAGCAAAATATTTAGGTTTAGCATTCACTTACCTATAAAATATTCCGTCACTGTATAATGGTCTCAGAGCTTTTATTGTTTTTCTATGCCACCATAATGCCAACATTTTGCCAATAAAGCTTCCTCAAGCCAGGTGGTTCTAATTTTAAACATATTATTTTTGTATCAATATTTATAATACTATGTGTAATATATGCTGTATGTCAATTAATTTGATGTGTTTATGCAACTTAATGAGATAATATGAGATGAAGCTTGTGTAACTTGATTTGCTTTGTGGCTTTCCACCTCTCTATCTGTGGGATATACCACCCTGTAGGGGTATGATGAAAGCAACCCTAGAGAAGGATTCCCCCTACAGGTGCTGGGAATGAATGCATCGGCTAAAGGTAGGTTAGATAGAAGCCCATGGGGAAGAGAGGTGAGCTGCTGGAGGAACATAGGTGCATGGTGGGCAAAGAAAAAGAATCCTGGCAAAGCCCAGGATGTAGTGACGTATTTAAGCTTGATGGGGGAGTGACGTTGTTGCTCTACCCATTGAACCATGGGCTTAAAGCCCTCCCATTAAATGTGCTTACACAACTGAATGAGACAATATGAGATGATGCTTGCGTAACTTGATTTGCTTTGTGGCTTTCCACCTCTGTATCTGTGGGATAAACCACCCTGTAGGGGTACGATGCAAGCAACCCTAGAGGAGGGTTCCCCCCCTACAGGTGCTGGGAATGAATGCGTCAGCTAAAGCTAGGTTAGGAAGAAGCCCCAAAAGAATATCCCAAGATGTCAAGCTTCAAAGACATGAGGATGATAATGAATTATGTGAAGAAAAGGGCTAACTTCCTAAGAAGAGAGGGAAAAGCCAGGCCACCATCCTCCTCCATCCAACAGCAGAACCTAACTAATTAATGAAAAGAAAATACTAACTCTAACTAATATTATGACCATTGGCATGGAGGAGAAGGAAAAAACCCTTAGAGGAGGAAACCTCTGGGGATCCAAGGCCTAGGTCACCTTCCCTCCAGGCTGACAATGTTTAATTTGAGTTCATAGGTTGGTAGAGAGAATGGTTCATAGATGAGTGCTATATGTGGGGAGAATGATGATAGGATAGGGAAAAAATTCAAAAGAATCACAGATAAAAATAAGAAACAAAAGGTAGCAGGGACCCAAGGATGATATGCCCGAGTAGCCAATGAAAGGTGGTAGATTAAAGGAGCAAGGATGGGAGGAAGTAATTCTTTGTATGAGACAGAAGAGCAAGGGTATCCAGATGTGCTCACAAGAGATTCCAGATGTGCTGATGAGAAGACAGATGATAATGCAAACTGGCTTGATTGAGTGATGCGCTTGACTGAGCAAGGCAAGTAAGCATATACTGAGATTGAAGAGGCATGCTTGATTATACAGTGTAAATGAATAGACTCTGAATGATTAGACCCTGAGGTTGTAGTCGATGAGGTAGTATAGAATTCAATGATAGGAATGATCAAAGAAACAATGTAAATAGATAAACCTTGAGGTAATGCTGAGTGAATGATAACTGGATTTATGAACTCGATACATTTGGCAGGATGGCTGCGGTGTATAGGTGGCAAAAGAAGTATGTTAGGTATGCCCAAAAAGAATATTGATAGGCCACAAGTGGAGTAAAGCCTGTATATGAAACTGGAAGAGGAGGAGACAGGAATGAACCAGAAATTAAATGTATGAAGGAAGGAAAGGAAGTAGGCTTCTTGAAAGGAGATATATTCTGAGGCCAAGGAGGGAGATCTGGAACCATAGACAACTCAGGTTAAGTGATCGAGGATCAAAACCAGATGAGGTAGGAGGAGGAATAAGCAAAATAGGATGATGTATGAAGAGGAGTGAAACGAAGAGTGGAGTGAAGCCACCAAGGCAGAATCCTGAAGAGCCGGTACAGAACTAAAAGAAGATGAGACGGGATTGAATATGAAAAGAACTTAAACAAAGGTATCGTGCTTCATAGAGCGATACAAGAAAGGAGGCAAACTCTGAGGCCAAAGAGGCAAGTCTGGAACCAGGGGCACGTGAACCAGAGGGTATGCTCAGGACAAGTGATTGAGAGGAACCAAGGCTGATGATGTATGATGAGGAGTAAAGCCACAAGTGGAGAGAATCCATGATTGCTGGGACTAGAATAGGTAATAAGCCAAGGGAGGTAACATAGGAACAGTTGAGGTACAATGATGGATTGAAACCATGGAGGCTGGAAAGGGAAAGCGAGGCAGGCCAGACAGAGTCAGCTGAGGCAGCTGATTAAATGAGTGAAAGAGATGATCAGGTAGACACGAGGCATGGAGGACCTAAGAGGTCAAGGAGCTCAATTGATCTATGGGATTGTGGAGCCAAGAGGCAAAATGAACTGGAATGAGTCAGTTAGAGACAAGTTGAATGATATGGTAGTGTATTGTATGCTGGTGGCATGCTTGATAGAGTGAAGTGATGAGTTAGACTCCTAGAAAGGATATAAACCGAGGCAATAAAGGCCTGACCCATGTAGAGGTCGGAGGAGCCTAGCAGAGGACCCAAGGAGAGCAGGATAGGGAAAAAAAAACAAAAGAAATAGACAGGGCAGAGAGGGAACAGAACAGAGGGAGGAGCAATGAATAGGTCAGGTACAAGGAGACAAGGTCGGAGCAGCAACAGGTGGTGAACAGCAAGAACCAGGAACATTGTATCAGTAATATACAGACTAGCTGAAATGAGTGAATCAGTTGGGGGTGGTAGGGTGCCTGGTGAGATCCAAAGAGGGAGAACAGAGCAGGACAGAGCAAGTAGCCTTCTATAAGATACAGACATCCTGAAACAAAGCCAACACCTAAGGCAAACTAAGGCAGAACTTGACAACTGGAATGTTCTAAATTCCTACTAGGTAGTGGTGCTGGCAGTTTACTGGGGGTTAAACAATGGTAATGTGGTATGACTGGGCCAATTAAGTTGTTGGATTTCACCAATGATCTGTTAACCATTTTACAGTACTGTCTACCAGAATGAAGCATGCAATGAAAAATGTATCACATTTTCCTGTGTGACAAATTGGAGTTACTGATATTGGATTATAGTGTGCTCCTGCAGGAAAAACTTGGATAAAAGTGCTTCATTCAGCACTTTCCTTGGCTGTTTGATACCAGCACAATAAGTGCAATTACATGCTGACTAAGTAGATTAAAGTTACTATATGCTTATAGGCATGTAGAGTCCCCCATGGCTTAGCCTATTGTAGGCATCATGAGAGGGCTGTCCAAGAAGGATTCTGGGACTGCTAGTTGTTGAACAGCAAAGTAAAATGTGATGCCTTTTTCCTGATCGAGGAGGAGGTCACTTTGTCATAGTGGTCAGGCTTATCATAATTCAGCTGAAACATGAGACCAAGAACCCCTCTAACAATTTAAAACAAGTGAAAATATTGGTGTTATTTGAAAACAGTGCAGGCTTTTAAAGCAGCAGAGCAGAGGAAGGGTCATAGGGGCACAGGTCAAGAAGCATGGAAAAAACAGGAGCAGTTGTAAAATTAGCAACAAGAGTCTTATTATGAATAACAATAAAATAAAAAAAATAAAATTGTTCAAAATAACTATTTACAAAGGCCAAATAAAAAAAGAATATCCATCTGAGTTTTCCTTCAATCTCTGTGTCTCCCAAAACATTTCAACTCTCTCTTATAAGTCTTTGCAATCCCCCTCCTTAACAAGCATCCTGTTTTTTTATAAAATGTTCTTGTCAATTTCACTCAGGTGCAGCAAGAACACAATGTCCCAAAACTGAGGCCCCTTAGCCACAGCTTCTGAAAAAGGGCTTAAAAACTGCTCTCAGGTTAACTCCTTGAGTTCCCAATACTTTTTTCAATCACATCAAACTATAATTGTGGCTGTAACCATTAGCTGCCCTAGCCTAGGCCTCTTTTCTGCTGCACTACCTTGAACCTCACTTCATTCCTGAATGTATCTCCTAATCTTTGATTGTCAATTTACTGTTGACTCCCTCCCCTAGAAACTGGTGATGAAACTTGACGTCATAATGTACTCTGTTTCTATACTACACTTGTATATCTAATGTAACTATTGTAATTAATGCTTGAGACTGTACTGTGAATTCCTTACTGTACTCCTGTATACTGTCACTAATGTGTATTTGTGCAACATATGTAACTACTGTAAAGAAAAAATGTAAATTGTCTTTTCTGTAACTAATTCCGGGTCACCCCTGAAAAAGGGACCTCTGGTCTCAGTGGGCTTACCCGGTTACCAAAATCTAAATAAATAAATAATTATATACATTTCAACAGTAACACTATATAATTTCTAAACACATGGATCTCAATATCAGTTAAATTTCCACATAATGACTTGCATATATTTTATACCAGCAGATATGCAAGGGAGGAAAAAGACAGAACAGCAAGTGAAAACTGAGAGACAGTGAGAGGCAAAGAATTGCGAGACTGTCGGGGTGATGAAATCCTTGGTCTCACAGGAACATTTGGTTGTGCAACTAGACAGACAAGAGACAGAAAAGTAAAGAACAGAACAAATCCCTGCATTTAAACACTTTCTCCATAACAACTGGGACATGATCCAATTAAACCCTGTCATGGGGGGGGCCTGGTACCTTAATTCTGTGCTTTTGTTTGGTCACACACCAGGTGTATCCCTTTAAATCTTGGAAAAATATATTGTAAATGTGATGGATGGAGCTTGCTAAACTATTTTTACTGAACTGTATGCAGGAGAACTGTGGCCTTCTCCCAACTGGTGAGTGTCCCAGTAAACCTCTAATTGGTCAGGGCACATGATATAAGCAATAAAGCCAGAGAGTGGATTTGTCATAAGATTTAGAGAAAGTGGGATAACCACAGCTCAGAATGGCAAGGTAAAATGTGATACCTTTTTCCTGACTGAAGAGGTGGTCACTTTGTCGCAGTGGTCAGGCTTATCATAATTCAGCTGAAACATGAGACCAAGAACCCCCTAACAATTTAAAAACAAGTAAACATATTGGTGTTATTTGAAAACATTGCAGGCTTTTAAAGCAGCGGAGTGGGGGGGGGGCTGGTGCCTTAATTGTATGCTTTTGTTTGTTTGGTCGCACACCAGGTGTACCCTTTTAAATCTTGTAAAAATATATTGTAAATGTGATGGACTGAGCTTGCCAAACCATTTTTACTGAACTGTATGCAGGAGAACTGTGGCCTTCTATTAACTGGTGAGCTCTCCAATGAACATCTAATTGGCCAGGGTACGTGATATAAGCAATAAAGCCAGAGAGTGGATTCTTCATAAGATTTAGAGAAAGTGGGAGAACCACAGCTAAGAATGGCAAGGTAAAATGTGTACCTTTTTCCTAACTGAAGAGGAGGTCACTTTGTCACAGTGATCAGGCTTATCATAATTCAGCTGAAACATGAGACTAAGAAGCCCTCTAACAATTTAAAAACAAGTAAAAATATTGGTGTTATTTGAAAACATTGCAGGCTTTTAAAGCAGCGGGGAGGGGTACCTTAATTGTATGCTTTTGTTTGGTCACACACCAGATGCACCCCTTTAAATCTTGTAAAAGTTTATTGCAAATGTAATGGGTTGAGCTTACCAAGCCCTTTTTACTGGACACAGTGAATTAAAATGTTCACAACAACTACAGGACAGCAGCTAAGCTTCTGGATGCCTCTCTCACTGTCAGACACCAGCATAAGCCTCCATGGACTTCAGTAAACCCAGCAGCTGTGATGTGGAGGATTAAGATGGGGTGATGTGAAGAAGCGAGGTTGGTAGGATGTACGACTGGGAGCTAAAGATGGTGGAGGGCCTGATATTTTTTGGTTTCCAGGTTCTGTGTTAGTTTACTGGGAGGGCAGAGGATTTTTCTGTTCTCAAGTGGAGTAAGGTGCAGAATCAGAACTTGTAATTACAGGTATGTCTTTGATTTCACTCCTATACCTTATACAGAGGATGAGCAGAAATGGACTCTGAACTGGAATTTCCAGAATTCCTACTAGGTAGTGGTACTTTTAGTTTACTGGGGGTTAAACAATGATAATGTGGTATGACTGGGCCAATTAAGTTGTTGGATTTCACCCATGATCTTTTAACCATTTTACAGTGCTGTCTACCAAAATGAAGCATGCAATGAAAAATATATCACATTTTCCTGTGTGACAAATTGGAGTTACTGAAATTGGATTATAGTGTGCTCCTGCTGGAAAAACTTGGGTAAAACTGCTTCAATCAGCACTTTCCTTGGCTGATTGGTACCAGCACAATAAGTGCAATTACATGCTGACTAAGTAGATTAAAGTTACTATATGCTTATAGGCATGTAGAAGTCCCCCACAGCTTAGCCCATTGTGGGTGCCATAAGAGGGCTGTCCTAGGGGGATTCTGGGACTGCAAGTTGCTGATAATGACTGGGGGGGGGGTGTTGGATCAACCAGATGAAAATACATAATACAGGCATGTGAGTTACAGAAAAAATTTAACTGCTTTGCATTTTTGCTAATTGGGACCTCTAGGTCCTGCATCTTTGCTTCTGGGGATCTAAGAGTTCCTCTCTGAAAATATTGCTAAATATCACTGTTACTGTTTGCTGTCTATGTGGTATTTATTTGTACTAATAGCATGGTGGCATACCTCTCAAGTGTCCCTCATTACGAAGGACATCCCTCATTTTGCCCCTTAAAATTGCTCTGTCCCTCATCCGTCCCTCATGGAAAAGGTTCTGCCCAAACAGCGAATGTGCTGTAAATTCAGATTTTAAAGCAGAAACACTTAACATTCTAAAATACTAAATCTAAAATAAATTTGCACAAATAAACACTATGGTTTTCATAGTGTTCTGAGCTTGTATCTCCATGTTTGAGTATGTATCCTTCATTCTGAGGTCTGTGTCCCTCATTGTCCTTCATTTTGAGTCTCCAAAAATGTCTGTGTCCCTCATTTCAGTGACAAAAGGTTGAGGGGTATGCCTGGTTGTACCTGCTGTCATGTGTCTTTTAACATCTGAACCACCGTTTTAAATTTTGAAATAATCCAAATGTAGCAAATACATTTTAAAGTAGATGTAAACTTGAACACAATTTAAAAAAATGAACAATGGCCTGTAAATAACAAAATGTTGTTTAATATAAGCAAATCTGTCACACTACATTTAGGTAATAACAACCCCAAGTATGATTGTTGTATAAATCCTACTATTATTAAGGGGGTGAAGTCAGAAAAATATTCAGGAGTCCTTATTAACAAAGATTTGAAATTCAGTGACCAATGTGCTGTATTGGTGCAAAAATCAAATCACATTATCAGTTGTGTTAAAAAAAGCCTTTGTTTGCAGAAGCGAACACTGTGTCATTCCCTTATACAGATCCTTTGTAAGATCACATACGGACTACTGCTCACAGCTGTGGAGTCTGTACATACTTAAAGACAAGAAACATATAGAAAAGGTTCAGCACAGAGTAACAAAAATTGTCACTGGATTGCAGCATAAATCATATGAAGAAAGACTAAAACTTTCAAGGCTTTACAGTCTGGAGCAGAGGTGCACTAGAGGGGATCCATTATTAATGTACAAGATAAAGAGAGATGATGAACTGAGAGCACAGACAAGTTTTGAGTATAAAACCATTACGTTCAATTTGAGATTTCACAATTTACAGGTCAAACTAGTAAGCATCAAAATGAACAATGGACTACATTAATGTACACCGAGGGTAGGTAGGCTTTGGAATGGACTTCTGCAGCACATAGTATTAAGTAGAAACTTTACTACTTTTAAAAACCAGTTAGACAGACACTTGCTTCATTATGGGGCCTTGTTGGCCTGCTAGTGTGGGAGACAGACTTGATGGGCACTCAGCCTTCTTCTGTTTCATTACCAAATTTAATAACCAAGTATAATGTATCCTCCATTCTGGGAGTTCAAGCTAACCAATTTTATTGATTGCCAATGACCAATGAATGCCCTTTTAAGTGCATTTTCTTAAATATATAGGACTGGATATTCAAAGGAGTTGTGCCAGCACAACCCTAGAAATGTGCCCAGGGTAATATTCAAATGGGGGAAATGAGCTGCACAATTCCAGATGTAGCTAGGCACAATGATAATGTATGTGGCGCATCTCCAGGGGGTGTGCCCATGCATATGTGGCACATCTTGATATTCAGCAAAATGTGCTGCGCATCTGCTGGCACATCTCAGAGAAGTGCCACATACATGGACACAAAATTGTGCCTGTAAAAAACAGGCCTAACTGGTAGCCACCCACAGGTGGGCTGCTGTATTGTAAGGTGCAACACAGCATCCACCAACCCCTGAGCGGCTACCCCCCCCAAGCACTATGTCTGATCCCCATACAGTGCATACAGAGCACTGGTAGTCCAGCGGTACCCCTGTCCTGCACAAAACCCTGATACCCATAAAATAAATAATGTTATTGTCCCTGGTAGTCCAGTGGTTTCCCCCTCTCTGTCCAGTACCCTGATTGCTGTTACAAATAGAACAGTGCTGACGTTTGTAGTCTAATTGTTCCCCCTTCCTGCCTGGTACCCCAATTGCTGTTAAAAATAGAACAGTCTTGACCCTGGTAGTCTAATGGTATCCCCCCACCCACACAGGACCCCATCCCACCTGTTCCCCCCACCCAGATCATTGGAAGGCAGCAATCCCACCCACTCACCTCTGCAGCTGCCTGCTGATTGACAGCTATAGTAACACCTGCAAACTCATCTGGTCCACACTGTTGATCATGGGTTCACAGTGTACTGTAATAGTCATTCACAACTATGTGAATTAAGTCATTCATTCACAAATTTGTGAATGTCTATTACAGTACACACTGCAAACCCATTGATTGATTGTGAGGACCAATGAGCTTGCAGGTGTTACTGTAAGCTGTCATTGTGTGCAGTCACGGAGGTGATCGGTGGGTTTGCTTCCCGCCAATGACCTGGGTGGGGAGGTGGGATGCAATCTGTGTGGGGGTACCACTAGACTACCAGGATCTGGGCTGTTCTATTTTTAACAGTGATCGGGGTACTGGGTGGGGAGGGGGGCCACTATATTACCAGGATTGGGGCTGTTCTATTTTTAACAGTGATCGGGTTACAGGCAGGGAGAGGGGAACCGCTGGACTACCAGGGAAAATAAAAATATTTATTTTACATGGACTAGGGTTTCGTGCAGGAGAAAAGAACCACTGGACTACCAGGGACAATAACATTCTTAATGTTATGGGGATAGGGGTTTCGTGCATGGAGGGTGTACTACTAGACTACCAGGGACATCAAACATGCTGTGCTGGGTGCCCGGCACACTCTACCATCCAGCCCTGCACAACTCATGCAAATGGGGCCATAATTACATGCAAATGGCCCTATTTAAGGCTTGCATGCATAATGACCCAATTTGCATGTTCAGGTTTGAATATCTGAAAATTGTGCCCTGTGCATCTCCAGATGTGCTGGCGCATTCCCATTCCAGGTATTCAGACCTGTCTAGTGGATGCACCAGTGCATCGTATTTGTGCTGCCTGCATATTTGAATATATTCAGAAGAGCTGCACCATTGCACATCTCTTCTGAATATATCCCTTTGTTGCTCTGGACCAACTCAGTTGCACAGAGCAGACACTTGCACCATTGCCAGATGCAGTTGTCAATATTGGGGCCATAGTTTCTTAAATATAATATTCTCTATACTCATTATGCTTGAATCCCACCAGAGCTACACGGTTTCATGAAGGACAGTGGCTAATATAGGTCAATTGACTAGTTGTCCCATATACATTGTCTTACCTTGGTGCGAGTATTGAAAAATTGCTCCTAAAATAATATATTGAAGATGTAAGTGCTCCCATTCTAAAGATACAAAACTGCTCTCTCTCTCTTACGCAGTAGGTTTTCAAGTCCCCCATCCCTAAAATTTGACTGCACTGCTTCTGATTTCTGTGCTGCTGAGCCACCCTTTTCATATCTCATCTCTCCCTTGACTGCACACAAGAAATGCCCTTTCCCCTTAGCAAACCCAGCCACCTCCAATATGATCTCCCTGCTAGTGGCACAGAAAAATACATTTGCTGCCGAACCTGCCTGCCAGTTGCACGCAAGCCCCCCTTCCTCCTCATACAATTACATTTTAGAGCCACAGTAAATACTGGGCAGGTACCAAACCCACCTGCCATCTATCCAATCTCTTCCTTGGCCTGTCTATACACATGAAAGAAATCCCTTCCCCCCTGCTATTGTACTTGTCAGCCTCCCAACCTACCTCCCTGCTGGCTGCACAGAACAACCCCATCTTGCTGCCAGACCCACCTGTCAGCTTCAGACAAAATAATACCCCTTCCCCACTCCTGAACTTGCCTGCCTCCAGCTAATTTCACAGCTAGCTACACTCAATACACTGTGCAGAGGGAAGTTTAGAAGCACCCCACAGTCCTGTAAAATGCACCTGCCTCTCCAGATGCACACAATGCAGCAGCACAGTTTGGAGCTGCTATGGGAAATGGTTGTCAAGTATGAATCATGGCATACTCAGATTATGAGCATGTGCATTCACATTACTTCAGTACTAATACAGTAGCTGACAGTGTGACTCTGTCCAGAGTATGTTCTATATAGGCATCCTTGTCCTCCATCTCATGACCCTTATATCTCCTGAAAGCCCCCCTTTCTTTCTCTCACTGCACCCCCCACCTCCCTTTTAAATCACATTGATTCTCTGTACTTCTTTCTTTTCTCCACCTGCTTCAAACTGGAGCTGGTGACCTCCTGTAAGCTATTATTAATAAAGGCCCATGTTCCCTCTACACCAACAAACCTGTTTTTAAGCTTTCCCCTCATTTTATTTATTTATTTATTTATTTGTATTTTGGATGACACCTTTGAGCCAAGGGCTCTTTTACAAAGGTTCCATATCAAGGCATTAAGGTACAAAACATAACATGATCATTACAATGAAACTTACAAAAAAAGACAAGTAAGGTTACAATAATAGCAGCCAAAGGCATTATCAAGGAATTGTGTTGTGAGTTAATTATGCAGTACAAGTCATAGGTGGCTCAGTAAAGCATTGTTAGGAGGGGGTTAGTGGGAAAAGAGAAAGAAGAGTGATGGTGATAGGGTGGTATGGGAGAGAGAGAGGGTGGAGGGGAGAAATAGGCAGGGAATTGCATTGAGTATGTGGTAGATGGGAAATAGTAAGGGAGGATGAAAAGGAAGAGGAGACAGATTCATCCTATACCCAGTAATGGGGGTAGGAGAGGAGGAGGAGGAGCTGAGGCAGTGAGGAGGGATGCTTGAGGGTAGTATGCCTGGAGGGGATTAAAAGAAGCAATCACAGAAGGCACTAGCCATGAGGTGTTGAAGTAGTTTACACTTAAAAGCACCAATTGTAGCAATGTTGGAGATTTCTGTAGGTAGCAAGCTGAACCAGGTGGAGGCACTGACAAGGTAAGAACGCTGAGCTTGAGAGGTCTGGCAGTGAGGTATTGTAAAGGTTAGACTCTCCGACCTTCTAGTTAGGTGACAGACACAATGCGGGGTCAATATTGATTGGACTTCAGGGGACATAAGGCCCAGTGATGTCTTCTTAGCTAGGATGCTGGTACTTTAGCCTGCCGGATATCTGGAGCTAGTTAGCCTGCTCGTAAATGTCACACGTGTGAGAAAGGCAGGCAGCTAAAATAAGGAGTCTACAAGCCTTGTTAAGGGCTACAGCTATGTGCTAGAGTGCAGTATCAGTAGCGGATCCATAGATAATGAGCCCTTAGTCGATAGTTGAGATAACAGAGCTCTAGATAATGAGGTTCAAGGCTTCAGCCATTAGGCAATGTTTATGCTTGTATAGTAGCCCTATGCGGGAGTTCACAGTTTTAGCAATTTTGTCAATGTGCTTGATATACAAGAGGCAGCAGTCAAGGGTCAGACCCAGATATTTAAACATATCCACCCACTCAAGGGCAATGCCCTCGTGGTTGTTAATTATGAGCTCACAAAAATGTGCCCTTCTGAAACCTAGGACTTTAGTTTTGGAGTTTGTGTGTTTCTTACCTATCTCAGTAGCAAATCACACTGTTTGATAGTCACCTATACACAATGATTCCCTTAGATTAGTTGCCATGTGTTAGCATAAGTCCAGGGTTACCCCTCCCCTCATCAGCTCCCTAGCCCCATGGACCAAGACACCATCCTGGAATGCATCTACTAGTGCTTCACATCTGGTGATGCTGCTTCTGGAATGCTCCAGTCTATATCAGGAAGATTAATATCTCCTTTGATCATCACTTCCTCCTGTGCTGTAGCCCTTTTCCCCACTCAATTTTTTCTTTCTCCCTTTCTTTTGACTCAGAGTCATATAGACCACCCATGATATCTCTTCCTGCCCCCAGCTGATTCTAGCTGTATCCACAGCAACTATGTCTCTGCTGTTTCACTCACTATCATATAGTAGGTTGCCTCAATGCCTTCCTTCACATATGGGGCCACTCCTACTCCGATGCCCCCAGCCTTATCTTCTCCAAAGGTTGAGTACTCTAAGTATTGTTAGGTCCCAGTCATAGTATGGTGTCATCCAGATTTCTGTCATGGCCACTAAGTCCAGCTGGGCTTCCTCAACTAGTGGCTGATGATTTCCCACATTGTTGCCCAGGCTCCTGTCATTAATGCATATGGCTTTCCTGGAGGACTAGTGCCTCATTCTGCTTTTATTCAAGTCCATGCCTGACCTGTGCCCGAGTATCTGCTACCCACTGTGTTTTTGTTCACCAACAGTGCATTTGGATATGCCTATCTATTCTTTGACCATCCAGTAAGTGTCTCTCATGCCCTCCTCACTATTCCTCTGTACTCCAAATGTACTTTCTGGTAGGGAGATGTCATGGCTCCTATCATTAGAAGACTTTTGGTAATATATCCTGGAACATCCCTCCCCTTGTCATGTTGAATTTTTTGCAGACATAGTGTTCCAGTTTTATAGGCATTGCAGGGGATTCTGACTATAGAACAGTTTTTTGTGGCAGCCATCTTTATTTATTTCATAACTTTATATACTGTATACTACTTTAATAACATTACCATTTTTGTTAAAGATTGCAGTTTCGTTTATTGGACAAAATCATCAATGAACAGTTTCTGTACTGGGTCAATAAATCACATAACCTTCAAGAATCCAGTTTTCAAATGACTAAAATGGCTACAAAAAATTCTCTTCTTTAAACAATCTAATTGTTTCCAAATGCCCATGAAAAAGCTAGGATCAAAGAAGCCTTTGTAGGACTTACTAATATCTTAACTGAAAAAGGGGCACACATAGTATTTTCTGAACTACTTCCGGCATCTAGGGCTGATAGTTACATGGAAGCAAAGATCAAAAAAATTAACAACTGGTTAAGGGCATGGTGTTTAAAACAAAGCTTAAAATGCTTAACGCATTGGGAACAGTTCAATAATAATTGGCAATTCTATTTAAGAGATGGCCTGCATTTGAATAAAAAAGGATCTACACTACTAGGAAACTCGATTAATGAAGAGATCACATCCTTTTTAAACTTATAAAGGGGGGAAGGAAGACTTGTTCAATTGATTCTGAGATAACACTTCTAACCAGTTCAGGAAAAACGAACAGAACACTCTCCTATAAAAAAAGTAAAAATATAAAACAAAACCTTAATATACAACATTCCAAACTAAACATCCTATTATTAAATGCAAGAAGCCTAAACAATAAGATTGATGAACTCAATCTAACTTTAATAACTAGGAAAATTGACATATGTGGGGTAACTGAGACTTGGTTTACTCAAGAATTTTGGGGGCACAATATCCCTGGTTACACTTTATTCGCTAAACATCATGGGCATACTGGGGTGTTGCAGTATATGTTAGAGAAGGAATAAATTGTTATGAAACATACAATGACATCCCGAACCCTGATTGTATAGAATGTGTGGGTTAAATTATTATTAGAACAAGAACCTATTACCCTGGGTATTTGTTATCGCCGCCTCTCTAGATAAGGAATGTAATAATTTATTTCTGGACTATATTCAGAAAATCAATCCTCTTGATAATATTATATTAATGGGTGACTTTAATTATCCAGGAATCAACTGGGGCACACTTATGGGCTCTAGTCAACAGGAAGCTAAATTTCTTGACTTAGTTATTTCCATGGGCCTGGAACAACTTGTACTTAATCCAACTAGAAAAGCTAACATTTTGGATCTAATACTCACTAACATTTATGAACAGACAGAATCCCCAATTGTTGCCCCTCTAGGAGATAGCGATCATTGCATGGTATTATGGGCAATAAATTATTATGCAATGAATGTTAAAGGTATTACCAAAATGAGAAACTATTCTAAAGCTAATTGCAAGGAAATAAAAAAACATATCTAATGGAATGGCATTGGGAAAAGGAACTGTAAGAGCAACAAGTAAAACAAATATGGCACTGTATTAAGGAAAAATTGAGTTACTGTGTCAATAAATGAGTACCTGTACGCGGGAAAATATTTCGATCATAAAAGACTTCCTATATGGTTTTCATCCAAAATTAAAAAACTTATAAGATCAAAAAAAGAGCCTTTAACAAATACAAAAAGCATTAAATTGTAATTAACTGGAACAGGTTCAAAATAAAAGCAAATAAAACTAAACAAGCAATTAGAAAAGCAAAAAAAGAAATGGACCTCAGACTAGCTACTACCAATAAAGATAATAAAAAGCAGTTCTTTAATTATATTGGCTCTATGAGAAAGAACTCTTCGAAAGTGGGTCCACTATTAATAAATAATAAATTAATATCTGATGAACTGAGCATGGCTAATCTAATTCAATAGATACTTTACTAGTATTTATAAAGCTAACGAAATTATTGATTCTAATTTCCCTCAAAATTCAAGATAGTCTGGAGGTAATTACAATTCCAGAAGTATATTCTGCTATAAACTCCTTTAAGTCTTCTTTATCTGCAGGTACTGATGGTTTTCCTTCCCAGTTGTCAAAAGAAATTTCTTATGAAGTAGCTGGTCCCCTAACACTACTATTCAATAAATCACTCTACACTGGTATAGTAATAGATGACTGGAAAGAAGCCTGAGTCATTCCTATTCACAAGGGAGGAACAAAACAGAGGGTGGAACAATATAGACCGATTAGTTTAACATCCTGCATAGGAAAACTTTTGGAAAAACTTATAATATATATAATTAACACGCACATCACAAGGCATGGCCTAGAGGACATCACACAGTACAGTTTTGTTGCTAGTAGATCTTATCAGAGCAACCTGATTAATTTCTTTGAACCTATTAGTGCACCCTGGATGCAGAGTTCCCTGTGAATGTTGTTTTTCTCGATTATGAAAAGGTGTTTGACTCAGTTTCTCATAATATCCCAATAGAAAGCTTGGTCAATATTGGTTTGCATAAAAATATTGTCAGTTGGATCTCTGCATGGTTAACTGATAGATGACAACAGGTAAATATTAGGAGTTATACTTCAACCTGGAGCAAGGCGACTAGTGGTGTGCCTCAGGGGTCGGTCCTTGGCCCTACTTTGTTCAATATTCTCATCTCAGGTATGAAAACCAAGAACGGGGTTGGGTCAATAAATACGCTGATGACACTAAGTTGGGGTGTATTGTCAATGATTGTACATCTATTTCTATGTTACAAGAAAACCTAAATGATTTATTCAATTGGGCTGTGAAACATAAACTTAATTTTAGTATTGCCAAATGTAAAGTTATGCATTTTGGATTTAACAACAGATGTGCTAACTATTATCTGAACAACCTTTTACTGAACAAAGTAACTTCTGAAAAAGACCTGAGCATTTTTATCACTAATAATTTAAAATTTTCTGAACACATTCAAAAAACTTCCCAAAAATGTCATAGATTAATAACTTGCCTATTTAAAAATATTAAATCTAAGAACCGGAAGTCTTACTTCCTATTTATTGCAGTGCAGTAAGATCAAATCTAGACTTTTGCACCTCTTTTTCCGCTCAACCTTGGTAAAGGATAAGATACTAGTTGAAAAAATACAGAGAAGATTTACCAGACAAGTGAATAATTGTAAAACTTTATCATATAACAGTAGATTACAAAAATTGGAACTTTATTCCTTGGAATATCATTCTTTAAGAGGGGACTTATGCCTAATCTATAAAGCTTCCAAGGATAATTCTCTGGCTGAAACAATATGCTTAGAATGGTATAAGAAAAGAAATAACACCAGATCCCATATACTACAATTAAAATCAGTCACAAATAGGTCTACCAGTCAATATCAATTTTTTACCCAGGGAATAGTCCAGACTTGGAATTCACTGCCTCTTGAAGTAGTATACAGTAGTTCCTTCCAGTTATTCAAAAAAAATATTGACATTTTTATGGGTAATAAAAAATATGAATTCCATCCAGGCTAGGGATGGCGAGTTCATTATGGGCTAGTCCCTCGAACTCGTATATACCTATGAACCTATGAATTTAGTTGAGGTTTTAGCATATATAGGGCCAGATATTCAAAACTTTGCCCCGGGGCAAAATTAGCACTGCCCGGTGGGCAAACTGTGCCCAGAGCAACAACCTAGCTATATTCAAAATGAATAGCCCGGTGCAAAACCAGTTGAATATAGCAAGTGAAGGAAGCTGGGCAAACAGGCCCAGGAGTGCAGGGCAAACGTTGCCCAGGATTAAGACAGCACTGAATATAGCAGAGAAGACAGCACTGAATATAGCAATCAGACAGAGGCAGTGCAAACACCCACAGAAACAAAGTGTCAGAGGTGTAAGCAGCTGTCCAGGAACACAGGAAAGCAAAACAGCCCAGCCAGACACAACTGCAGTACTAGTGAAAGGAATGGAATAACCTAGAACCACAAGTGAAATCAGAATACCACAGAACACTGTCAAATCCCAAGTCCATCCCAAAAGACACAGGACACAGGAATGTCAAGCATAAAAAGTATAATGCAAAACGTGAAACATCTAAGGCACAAAGGCAACATGAATATATATACAGAAAACAAATCAAAACATAGCAGAACACCGTCAGAAAATGGGGTAAGAAAACATAATGAAAGGGAAAGGGCAGGTATAACAAAGGGATTGAAAACAATGGGGAAAACAACAGTAACAGTGCAAACAGGCAAATGGTAAATATAGCAACAGAACAATGGGGTAAGAATGTGGTTGGGAGAGGGATGTGGAAATAGAAAGCAATGGAGGGGAACAGGATGGCAGAAACAGGGCTAGGGACACTGGGCCAGGGACAGGAAGCAGTCTAATGGAAAAAGTATGCAGGGGTTAGGTGTGGGCAGACACTGGCAGACGTTCATCCAGGATGGCCGCAACACGCCTTGTCTCAGAAATCAAGACAGCTTGCTGTTCGATTAGGGTACGCTGTTGGTGCACCAGCCTCCTTAACAGCTCCTCCTTGCCTTCACCCTCTTCTGGACGGGTGGCCCACAGTGACGACCGACGGGACCTACAGGAGAAAGGGGGACCACATCAGGGCATGACAATGACACAAAGGCACCATGTACCACCACACGGTGGACAGCATGCCCCAACAACCATGCCCATGTGCTAGTATGTAACAAACCACAACACACACTAACATGTGCCTGCAGGACAAGGCAGTACGACAGGCAGCATGTAACACCCCAGTGTACATCGACATGCGTGGATGTATGCTGAGAAACCCAACAACGTGGAGGCCAGCCAGCACAGTGGCGGCAGACTGTAACAGTGCAAACAGACAGCCACCTCCAGAGATGTGAATGACAAGTGGACACTGACTGATATGCACATGATGACACATGGTGGGACATGCTGCCCACGGTCACACAGCTATGATACAAAATACAGATGACACCAACTGGAGAAATTGCCACAGCCCCAACCACGTGTGTAGCCACACATGCCTGTCATGTACACCCCAACAGTGGCTCACCTCACTGCTGCCCTCCACAAGAACTGTAGACACCCAGCCAAACTGCCACCCACAATGCCATAACACAGCAGCTGTACAAATGATGACAGGAAACCTGAACAGGTGGGTGGGTGACTGACATAAGGTGCAATAGTGGCAAGTGACACAGATAGAGACTCACATGGACCCAGAGACCCAATGACCACAGAGGACAATGACACTGGCATCAGAACAGTAGGGACTGCAGGACAGGTAACCAAGCAGTACACAACCAGGGGAAGTGCCAATGCCCAGCCACACCACTTGCTGCAACAGAAGGGTGAGGGGCCCACAGTGGTGTAGAGAATGGCACAGTGCCGTGACGCTACCCATGCAAGAAGACACACACATGTGAAACACAGACACTGGGCATGGTCCACCAGTGGCACTGCAGCGGTAGGCCAAAGGCATGCACAGGACAGTGTCACCCTGGTGGTCAAGGCATGGTGAGGCACACACACACACCTGTGGGAGCAGCATCTGCCATAGGGGGCTGACAACCAGCACACCATGCTACCACAGAACAACTCCTGCAGCACACCTGCATAACATGTGCACAAACACCGTGCACTACAGGAACAGAGGGAAAGCACCCTCTTAGGGACAATGGCCCCCACATCAGAGCATGAGCCCACAGGCAGGGGTGTAGCCAGGGAGGCCACAACTGCACACCATGTGGACACACTGACACCCCCTCCCCACTGTTAGGGTGGGCTACCCCACCCCCGGAGTGTAGCATGAAAACATACCAATGTACACCATGACTGTGTCAGTTGCCTCCAGTGGTCTGCAAGATACAATTCATGAAAGCCAAGACACCCACATACAAGGCCACAACCTGTACAGTTGTAATGGCCATGGGATACACAGAGTCATAGTGAACAGCCCTCTAGCGTATACACCACAATGAATGAAACACAGAAAGGTACAACATTGCCTTTGTTAGGTGTCAGACATTAAGTAAGCAGTTCAATGGCCATTGGCCAACTCCCCACCAGACATCAAACTGCCCACCATTGAGTGCTTGGAGGATGCCTGCCAACACACATGCCGCAACAGGCACACATGCAATGTACAGCCACACAGAGCCGTGTGGCACCACAGTCCCAAAGGACCCCTCCCACACAGCCCCCTGCATGTCCACCACGGAGGTCGGACAGGGACACACTATAACATACCTGTGTCCACGCCACCATGACAGTACACTGCCAGGGAAATGCTTGCACCACATGACACAGTATCCCTCTGCATGCCATGGTCTGCATAGCCCTGGAATGTACTCACAACATGTCCTGCACAGATACTGACATGTTATACGTGGTACTGTAAATGACACATGCCATGAGAGGTGGAGTACACTGTTGCTATGGCAGACAGGCCAACATCAGCAGCAGCAACAGGTGGCACGACAGGCCAACCCCAGTAATCCCCCAACCCAAGGCATGACGACTGTCCCACAGCCATGCAGAGACACACATCATCCCTCCACAATGGTGGGCATAACAGCAACATGATGCACATGGCAGTACAAGGCTGCTATCAGTGCACATAGTGGCAATGGAAACAATACTTAAGACACACAGCGAGCCATGTCTCAGGCCTCGCAGCAGCAGGCAAGGCAATGGAGGAAAGGGGGACAATGGAAATGCACACAGCCATCCCACATGTGGCCTGGATTACCCAGCCAACTGGGCCAAGACACCCGACACAGCACTGTAGTACAGGGTGTAGCCAGACATTCACATGTTCTACACACAACCCCAACAGCCACACTCCCTTTATAAATGCTGTACTCAGTAACTCCAAATGGTACACCCTTCCAAAAGGGTATGATGTCTGTCAGATAATTTCCTACTCTCAATGAGGTTATACATGTATCAGTCTCCTACACAACAGCATTTCAAACAGGGACACACCCCAGTGGCCTACAGTGACCCAAAATGTCTGGTGTACCTAGGAACAGTTGACAGACATGCAGTACACCAAAGTGTACACAAATGTGTACAGTGCGTATGCCTACATACACACTTGCTCAACTGCCTGCCCTGTAAAGCCAGACTCATAGTGGAAAAGCATAACATCACACAGTACTCACGCAAACACCCTGTCACCATCACTGCTCTCCGCTGCATGCTGTGCCATTCGAGGCACCCTGCGCCTGTCGGTTGACGGCCCCTGTCCAGCCTGTGCACCGTCCTCCTCTCTGTGGTGTGTCCTCGCCGCCTGCAGTGAGAAGAGGGTACAGCAGCGTCACTACAATATCAGCCACCACGGCACGCAAAGACCACCCTGTACACCCCGATGGTGCAGCACAACACACTGAACAGTGGCAGATGGGTGCAGTGCACCACCAAAGCCATGCCAAGCATGACAGGGTCCGTGCACACTGTCTACCCTGTCCCACACAGTACACACCTGAATGGATTGGTGGACCTATGAGCAACATGTAGCTCAGCAACACCCATGCACATAAGCACATCACGGAACACACTGCCCCACCACCCATGCCAGCAGTGGCGCTACAGTCATCTCTTACCTGGCACAGGCACAGTCCCCTCGTGAACCATGGCCCTGCAGCGTTCAAGCAGTGGTCGCTGCCTGCGCCTGATGTCGACGTAACGGTGGTGGCACTTTTCACCATCAGGTGGAATACCTGTGATGGCACTTAGTCGACGGGCAATGGAAGCCCAGACCTGCGTACGGGGCAAGTCGCCCTCCCGCACAGGTCCAAATAGGCGGCGATGGCGCCTCTCCATCAACTGCACCAGGTTGGCCATCTCAGCCTCATCCCACCGCCTGTCACGGCCCACCACTGCCCTTTGCCTACGTCTCACAGACATTGGTGCTGTGGAAGCGGGCAAATAATCACGGTAAACAGTTAAACAACGACGGTGCATACACACAACACCCCCTAGAACTGAAGTCACAAGCGCCGCACTGGCCGTATACGTGGCGCGTGCTAACGGAAGTGTTTGCAATGGCATGCGTGACCCCTACCATGACCCTGGGCGATATACAGGCGCATGCGTGTAGCGCCATGCTAAAGCTGGTTAGCGCAGCGCTAGACCGCGCTATGAGAGAGCGGACAAGGGGAACCATGAGCATGCGTACTGCACATAGCGCGGCGCTGACCCCCAAATAGCGCTGCTGTGCTAGCGCAGGGCTATTCAGAGCCATATTCAATGGTTGTATGCAAATGAGGGTACTAGTGTATGCATGGGGCAAACCGTGTGATTAGCATATCATTATGCGCTCATTTACATGACTAACAGGCAGGATTGCCTGGCTGGGCTATAAAACGGCAAGCAGTGCACCACCAGTGTTGTGTTGTGGAACTGCGGCGGGAATACAGCAGTGAACAACATGGAGAGAGACATGCAACAGGGGGATGGGCAGCGAGAGCCAGGTATGTATCAAGGGTGTAGACAGGCATACTCAGTGTACACATTTGTGTCCAGTTTTGTTGACTGCCTGTCACAAACCATAGGCCACTCGGTTACAATTATCAATCTAATCTGTAGTATTTGGGTTAGTGTTGGCCACTGAGGAGTGTGTGATGCATGTATGATCTCTTTAGAGTGTAGAGGAATCATCTGACAACTTGTTTGGAAGGGGGTGCCATTTGGATAGGATGTGTACATTATGTAATGGGGGGGACAGTTGGAGACTGTGTACAAAATGGATATATCTGGCTACACTCCTGGTATGTATGACCACCATGGGACCACAAACGTCCACTGCATTGTGCACATTCCCCCTGCAGTTAACTGTGCCATGTGCCAATGCATGCACATTGTGTCTGCAAGCCAGGTGCACTGGTGCTGTACCATGACAGTGCACCGTCTTGTCTTCCTGGATGTGTGGTGTGATGGCCTCTGCCCCCTCGGCGTACACAGTGTACCAGCATATGCGCCCCATGCTGAAATGGGCCACAAAACAGTCATGGGGGTTCATGGCACACACAAGCCACAGCAGTGCACATGTGTGTACACCACTCCAGACACAGGACAGACAGTGGCAATGTGGGCATGTGCACCGTACAGGCACATGCAGCAATCTGATATGTCCATGTGGCCTGTAGCACTGTAGGGGTTGATATCGTGAAATCCACTGTGTGATGCACTGTAGCACCAACACAGCCACTGACACCTGTCCACTCTTGATTATCCCACAGGTGTGCAGGCCCAGCAGGAGCACATCCGTGCACATAAATTCTCCCAAGATGAGCTGAACACCCTTGCACATGAGGTGAAAGAAAGAGAAGACGTGTTACGCACACACAGGGCCACCGATGCTGTTGTGCAGCAGGCTTGGGAGGAGGTGACTGCAGCAGTGAATGCGGTTGGTGGCCGTGGGAGATCAACTGAGGCAGTCTGGAAATGTTGGAATGACCTCCTGCAGTGTGCAAAGGAGGAGGAGGAGGCACACTGCCACAGAGACAGGACCAGGACTGGTGGTGGTCACCGGAACACCAGCAGCATGTGCAGGAGCCACACATGGCGGTGGTGGCCTTGACACTGTGGATGGTGGCAGTGACAGGTGTGCCAGGTGGTGGTTGCGAGACGACCCTCGCACTTCCAAGGCCAGGTCTGTATTCACATGTGTAACCCCTGTATGTGGTGCAGGCAAGGGTGCATGGTCCTGCTTTTGGTGTCCTGCACAGGGTGCACTGTATCCTGCTGAAATGATGCCTGGCATGGTCAAGGTCACTGTGGGGTGGGTGGGTGCATGTTGTCACAGGCTTGTGTGAGGTGGGTACCTGTCCTGAGGGCTGCATGGTGTGGTGGTGGTGGCAGTGGTGGTATTTTGCCACAGTGTCCATGGATGGGTGACTGACCCTGTCCCTATTCTCTCCACAGCACTCTCGGACAGGCCTGCACCACCACAGCATGATCCACAGATGTCCAGCCAGGTTCCCGAGGTCGCGGAGGAGTTTGATGACGATCGGCCATCAACATCTGGACTTTGTCTATCTCAGGGCTGCATGGGCCCATGCATGTTGGGCATACTCATGGACAGGGCATGCAACTGCCTGGGGAAGGGGCTGACACCTCACTAGGGGTGTTAGGGTACAGTGGGCACCTGGATGTTGCACCAACTGAGAGTGATGGGGTGGGAGAGGTACTGCTGGTCACTGTCACCAGTGCGGATGACAGTGATATCTCTGTATATTCACAGCAGCAGGCCATTCCTGTGCCAGGGGATGTAGGGGTGGGGCTTGCTGAAGGCCATGGAACAGGTCAGGGTGGTTCCGTAGGTGTCAGCAGCATGGCTGAACACATGGTGGTGGGTGGTGTGGGTGGTGTTGCAGGACAGCAGGGCATGCATTGTCGGACACATGCTGGGGTTACAGTCCATATGGTGCCACAGACCACTGCCACTCGTAGTCAGCAGCCGGATGTTGCAGTTGGTGCATTGCCACAGGCACCACTGCCAGCTGCTGCTGGGGGTCCTGTGCCTCTGGTATATGAAGGCCATGGTGCCCGGCCACTCCTGCAGGCTGCTGTCACCTCACAGCAGGAGGCCCATCTGGACCTGCATGCCATGCGGCATGAGCTGCGACATGAGCTGGGTCAGATAAGGGAGGCAATAACAGTGGGCTTTGCACGTGCTGAGCAGCAGGCAGAGGACAGGTTTGGCCGCCTGGTGGGTGCCATAGACCGTGGCTTCTCTGGGTTGACTGCTGCAGTGGTGGCAATTGGTGATGTCATGCATGGTGTGCCTATTGGTCGGCAGCATGGGTTTGTTGGCTGTGGTGCAGATGGCAGAGGGGCACACAGGCAGGCACACCGTGGGTGCAGGGCTGCCAGTGGTACCAGTTCCGATCCATCACACACTCCACCTGCAACCCAGCGGCGCCGAGGCCGTGCATCCACCCTGTCTGCCTCCACCAACCCCCGGGGGCACAGGAGGTCAACCATGCCTGCCTCACCTTCCACTTCAGCTGTGTCCTCTGGACAGAGCACCCCAGGGTCCATAACCCCCGTTACGGGTGCACGCCGCATGTGTGGGTGTCGTTGCCGGTGATGCCCACAGGCTGTCTGCTGTACTCTGCATGCATCCCCCTCATGCATGGGCAGATGTGTGCGCGCACACACACACACACACTCCCACCAACATAGTTGCCCCCCTTACCCTCATGACACACATCGCACCTCCCCACCATGATTACACCGTTTGTGTGTATCCCCCCACATATGTGCTGCACAATCATGGACTCACACCACATGCACACACTATTTGTGTATTACACTGGGTTTGTTTGCTGATGTGATTGTGGTTTTCACTGTTATGTTAGTCTGTGCACATTAAATTGGTAATCACTTGTACTCTTTCAGGTTGTTGTGCAGTCTGTACTTACCCTCTGGTCTGTTGCAGTGTCCTGATGATGTTGTCCCGGTGCTGTATGGCCCTGCGTGCCATGCAAGGGTCCCTCCTCTCGAGTTGCTCCACTATCCCCCTGACCACTGGCTCTGGCTCACTGTCAGACTGTCCCTCAGGTTCAGGTGCCTGTATCCCACGGTTCATTGCCATGTTGTGCAGCATACAACAGGCTAGGAAGATACGGCATACCTTCTGAGGTGTATATTGTAGGGCACCACCTGATGTGTCCAGGCATCTGAATCGCATCTTCAGGATGCCAAACACCCTCTCTATGATGTTCCTTGTTCTGGCATGTGCCTCGTTGTACAGCTCCTCAGCCACTGTGGCCGGTCGGAGTACTGGTGTGAGCAGCCAGGGTTGCAGGGGATAGGCACTGTCCCCTGTCAAAACATATATACCTGTTAGTGCTGTACTACGGTCTGTCAGCTGCTGTCCTGCACCTCTCTGTGGCCCTCCCACACCCCTTCCCTGGCCTGCAATGCCTGCCCCCATCCATGCTGTTGTGTGTTTGCCTTGTCTGCTACAACTCACCGACTAGTTGCCCACTGGGTATCCTGCCCTCCTCAAAGGCCTGGCACAGCTGAGACTGGTGCCAGATGAAGGCGTTGTGGGCACTGCCGGGTACTGTGCATAGACATTGCTGATGCACCCTGCCGCATCGCACACCACCTGGCAGTTGATGGAGTGGTACCCCTTCCTGTTTACATACACGTCACTGGCATCACCAGGTGGTGCACGGATGGGGACATGGGTGCAGTCAATGGCACCCAGTACAGATGGTAGGTGCGCAACTCAATGGAACTGCTGCATTGTTTCTCTGCGCTCTGCTGCCATACTGGGGAATACTATGAATTCCCAAGCATGTGGCAGGAGGGCCTCTAGGAACTGGGTCAGGATGCGTGAGGTGGCAGACTGCATTACCCCAATGGTGTCCCTGTTGGTTGTTGGAATGTCCCTGTGGCAAGGAAGCACATCGCTGCTGTCACCTTCTCCTTCACTCTCATGGCATGACTGCGTCTGGTGTTTGGCTGCGGCTGCTCATGCAGGAGTTCACAGAGCTGCCTCAACATTCCCCTGTTCATCCGGTACCGGCCAACGATGTGGTCATCAGGCAGGGTCTCAAAGGAGATCCTGGGCCGGTACAGCCTGTTTGCAGCATACCGTCTCCTTGGCCTGCGTTGTGGCCCATGTTGTGCCTGCTCCCCTCTCCTCCTCCTCCTCCACTACAGCTGCCATCAATGGCAGGATCACTGCTACAGGCACTGCACACATTCCCACTTCCTGTGCTGGTCCCTCCTCCTCTGTGTTTTGCCCTGTGTTTAGACCAGCCTTTTATAGGCGGTAACTAGCGCCGCGCTAGGGGCCGCGCTATGTATCCTAGCGCGGTGCTGGACCTTTGAATATCCCCTTGCGCATCTCTCTAGGCCCCCCGCCCCTCCTTTTGCCCCTTGCATACATTTCTGGTTTGCCCAGCGCTAATGCAGTTTGCCTGCACTATTTGGCCTTTTGAAAATAGCAGACTCGCGCTAACCCCGAGCTAAACCTGTGCAAACGGTTTTTGCCTGGTGCAAAGCTTTGAATATCTGGCCCATACTATATTGTGAGGAGGCTATATAAATCCTGGTTGGAAATAAGTTTCACAGGACAGGAAAAGGAAGTGAAAAAAGAAAGCTTTCTAGCAGATTTCAAACACAAGGATAGAACCCATAAGATGCCAGTCAATAAGGATAATGTCACTATTTCCAAAGAGTAGAGCACTAGACAATTACTGAGATAGAGAGGGTGCAAGTCATTTGGAGCTTTATATGTCATAATCAATATATTAATAGTGATTCCCCAGCCTACAGGCAGCCAATGTAGTTTTTTGGAGTACTGATATAAAATGAGCAGTACTCTGAAAGGAAGTCTAAGCTAAAGAAGAAAAAAACAAAAACCAAAAAACATACAAAGAAGTCAAAAGTATTCCATTATAACAATTCAGAATAACTTTAAACAGGTGCTAATCCCCTTTCAAAATCCTTTTTTTCCCCCTTTATCTACTTTCTGTCAGTCCACTTTCACTGTCCTCTTTCATCAATGTTAATTACAGGGTTAGGCAAACCTTTTGAGATTGAGGTTGAATCTCCTCAATTCCAACCCTAAATATTTGTTAAACACTCCTGTATTGAGAGGAATTTTACGACTCGTTGTAGGGAAACATGAGGAAACAAAAGTTTTATATTACCAAATCTTCCCTAAATGTAACAATGTCTTGACAAAATACTGTTTTGATTGTTTTTACAGGCAATTAAACCTCCATCATCTCCAAATGTTTCACATGACAGCTATGTTCTATGCCCCCTCCTGACCTGACATTCAGTTGCCACTTTCGTCTCAGACTCCAGATTCGTTGAAGTAAAGTTATGATTGGCCACCAAACAGCATATTCTGTGGGACAGTGACCTTCTCTCCTCTCATAATGTACATAGATGTTACTTGGCCACAGTTAACATACTAATTAATGAATTTCTTTCTGGAATTATGTATTTTTTTAAATACCTATTTTAACTAATATTATAGTAGTTGCATCTGAATAATTGACAAAAGAGTTGCTAGAAATGATAGCACTAATCATTCCTCTGTCCACTGTCTGGATCATTTTAATATAAACTTTGTAGCAATTTGGGTGGGTGTCATTTGATAGGTGTAAAGTTGATATTTTATTATTTAATTTTTAAGAACATAAGCACTATAGGGAGTTGGGTGGTATTTGTATGGTAGGTGTTAAGTTAATGTCATCTTTGGAAATCTGCACTTTCACAATGTTAAACAGATGTTGTAGACAAAATGCTGTTAGTTTATTTCAAACAGCCTCTCCTGTAAGTGCCTAAGTGTTGAGATGTGCAACATGTGGAAACTGTTTCCATCTGACGTCCTCAAGTCTGACCTAAAGCAGAAGCACAGCATTTAGTGAACTACTACTCCCAGACTACACAGCAATATGTTGTTCACTGGGATGATCTTTTACTTACAATTTACAAATTTTGAATGCCTGCTATATTGGTGGAGCTTGCAGAATAACAGGAAATAACCTGGAACAGCAAACGTTTTCTTGAGAGGAAACCCACATTTTCCATATATTTAGCAAAGTTCAATTGTGTTCTGTGGATTTATCAATATTTTTGAGAATTCAAACATTCACATACCACATTTACTTATTTTAATTATTTTACCAGGTAAACAAATAGAGATTAAAAAAATGTGTTTACACATGCAACCTGGTTGGGGTGGAAGGGTGACAATCAGGAAGTACAGAATATAAGGTAGTTACATTCAACATGACGAAGTAGATATACAGATACAACAAACAGGTAATACAAAACATGATAAATATAGTGACAGATCCCATATGAATGCACCAAGGGAGAACAGGCCCTGACAGGATTATAACAAGGTCTATTATAATCACAATGAGATATATGGACAGTAGTGAGCAACTGTTGGTGAATGGGACATGGACTGGTAAGAGATGACCCAGTGATACACTATTCCTTAGCTGAGGCACCCAATATCTGAAATCAAGTATACTAGAATTCCTATTAGGCCTGTGAATCTGGAATTCATTGCTGACATCAGAGTGTAGGCTGTGCCCCCCAATCTAAAGTAGGGGAAAGCAGCCTATTCAGCTAAAAGGGAAGTTTTTTAAGCCACTATTTAACCACACACATTACAAGATGCTGTAAATACCTGAAATTAAATGAAAACCAATGCACCTGGTCATACAAGTCTCTAACTGTTGCCCCTTTCTACTCCAAAAGATAACCTACCTCCATTAAATAAATGTATGCCCATGCTTTCTGTTGCTTCACTCTGGACGCCCCTTCTTTTACCCACCATTGTGATCTGTATCACTCGCTAGCCTTCCCTTCCCTTCCCTGGAAAATCACCGCCTAGCCCACTGCATAAAATTCATCTCTAAATTCTGATTAGGTACACTGCCCCCCTACCTTGGTACCACACTGTCTCCCCACTCACCCTGCCCCGTTCTCCCTCAGATCCAGTGACCTTCACACCATAGCTATCCCATGATGTACCACCACCATAGACCAATCGTCATTCTCCAACAGGTTTCTAAAGCTCTGGAACTCCATACCAAATCAGGCACACCTCCTCCCTGTGGTCCCTCTCTTCATCGCCCTCAACTTCCTGTCTCCCACCTGCAACTGCCCCTAAACTTTCCCTTCTGGCTACCCCACCCCTTCCATTGCCAGTCTAGCACTTAACAATAGCTGAAACCACAACATTGTTTTATTGCACTTCCTGATTTGCAATTGTATTTATTAATTCTACTTTATTTATATGTTGTTGCTTCCTGTACATCCAAACCTATGTTTATCTAAAGCTGTTAAATTATATATTGTATACCTGATCTGCTGATTTTCCTGTTCTGTAATTACCAGCTGTAAATGTGTTTTCCAAGCAGTGTTTTTGTTTATTGTACTCCCATTGTTCCCCTCCCCAGGATGCTCTGTGAGACAAATAATTTTGTATTGTTCAGTGTGCCTTTCATGGTGAAACATTCAATAAATAAATAAAGAAAGAAATAAATAGATAAGTATTACTGCTATGCTGAGTTTCAAGCTTCCTTTTATCTACTGCCATATTAACTAAAACAAAGGATGGCATCAAAATTGTTACTATCCCCATTCACCTCTATGGGGCACTAACTTCAAATCCTCCATGTAAGTGGTAAGGCAAGTGTTGTTTATAGTAATACTTCAGCAGGAGCTATACCAGAAACCATACAAGCTGAGACTGAGAGAACTCAATATGTATACTCTGCAGAATGGGGGGGGGCTATGATAGAGACTTTCAAATACCTCAAGGGGATTAACAGGGTTTAAGAGGGCAGTATCTTTCAGAAAAGGAGATGTGCAACAACAAGGGGCCACAAGGTGATGCTGGAAGGGGGGAATTCTCATGAGCGACACGAGGAAGTATTTTATTCACAGAAAGGGTGGTGGATGTATTGAACAGCCTCCTGGAGGAGGTTGTGGGGGCAGAAACAGTTGTTGAATTCAAGAATGCATAGGATAGGCAGAAGGCAAAACTAGTGGTAGAAAGGCGGAGTTAGGTCACAGATCAAATAGGTTCTGGAGCGTATACAGTAGGTAGGGAAATGGGCAGACTGGGTGGGCCAGGCAGTCCTTATCTGCCACTATGTTTTATGTTTCCAGGTTTCTATATCCTGCAATGCTAATATTATAGGAACAACAATCCTTTAAAGCAACATAGCGGTATAAGATTAAATGTGATTTACTGCATAAAAACACTCAGAAAACAGACTTACAGTTTCAAGAAGCAAAGAGGAGAAAATGTTTTAATGATCAAGTGGATTATGAGTATGATAGAGTTTTTTCAAGCAAGAGAGACAGAACAGAAAATAGAAATCAGCTAAAATATATTTTGAAGAATACTAACACATCTTTTTCTGAGAAAAGTTCAGTACTTGGTAACATAGATGGGGAAGTAACACATCTGTTTTTTTCAAAAGCATCACCCGAACAATCCAGGCAGAAGAAGACACTCCTGAGGCAGAACAAGAACTGGTTCAAATTAACACAAGAGAAGGATATGACAAGGTGACAGGAAGATGTCCAAGACATGGCAGCAATAGACTACGGTGGAGAATGAAAGGGAGAGGACATGGTTGGAGCCCCTCAGGATGGAACTGAATGTGATTAACCTGTCCCAATATGAACAGTATGACAATGAGACAACAGTGCTTAACAAAGGTTTATCATTCATTTCTACTAGTGACTCCAACCATTGTCAAACCATTATAGATTTGTATACCTACACAAAAACATTGTGCCTTAAATTGTTTTACAACAGATCAGAGAATGGATAAAACCTAGGCTGTTCTGATATAGTGGATCAGTCCAATGGAAGCAATAGAAATGGTAAATTTAAAGCTAAAATCTAAATTCTGCCCACTTACTACACCTGCAATTGATGTTTTAGAAAATCAATGTGAAAAAGATCTTAAAACTATGTTTAACAACTGTCAGAAGGGTGGTTATAGTAATAATATTACATTTAATGAAGAAAATCATGCACTGAGAGAAAATGAAAAGAATAAGAATATCACTATAAAACCCACTGATGAAGACAAAGATGTAGTTGTGATGGACAAAGTAAAATATATGAGTAAAATCAATAGATAATTAGCTAATCATGAGTTTTGTGAGAAACTTAATGCTAGTCTGCTTAAATAGGTACAATCAGAAATCCAAAAGATAGTTATGGAAGGAGTAAGAACCAGTATATCACAAAACAAAGAAGTGATTTATTGATGGCTAGACAGCAGTACAATCAATAACATATGTGCTGCCAAAGAAACATAACAGTATGTCTGACCCCTGGGAAATCCAGTCATAGCAGGGATAGGGTCAGTTTTGGAGATGTTGTAAAAGTTCATAAATAGTTATATATGTGGCCATACAAATGCTTTAAGATCATATATGCAGGACGCTATGGAGATACTATGAGTGTGAGAAAATGCAGAAATGCAGTATGATTGGTTGTTAATGATTCTTGATGTAGAATCACTGTATAGCAACATTGTAAACAGAGATGGCTTAGAAGCATTAGAATATTACTTAAGCAAAAGGAATCCGAATCAAACACCACAGTCAGATGTTCTATTGCAACTGTCAGAACTGGTACTTTCCAAGGACTATTTTCTTTTTAATTGAATTTTCTACTTACAAATGAAAGGCAATTCAATGAGTGATAGCTTCACAATGAATTTGGCAAATTTGTATTTAGGTGAATAGGAGGAGGAGTCAATATGCAGTGCTGAAAATAAACCATTTTATGCATGCATTGACCTTTGTCATAGATACATAGATTATTTATTTACAGTATGTAATAGTAGTATTAAATGTCTTCAATATTTCATGCAGGATAGAACTATTAAGACCCAAAGGCTCTCTTTACAAACTTGTCCTGTTACTCAGATACTATGTTACAGTGCAAGGAAGACATATAACATCAAACAATACAAAAGAAAACACATACATTATGATACAGAAAGTAATGGAACAAGAACAAATGCATTTTAAAGGTTATCTAGAAAGAAGCAATCCAAATTTAAGGTTCACCTTGAAATAGGGCAGGAGTAATATTGATTTTTTTGGACTGAGGCATAACAAAAGCAAGCAATGGGTTTGTCCTAACAGACCTGTAAAGGAAGGCAAGTGGTGGCTTAGAAGCATTAGAATATTATTTAAGCAAAAGGAATCCGAATTAAACACCACGGTCAGATGTTCTATTGCAACCCTCAACAAAAGCAAGCAATGGGTTTGTCCTAACAGACCTGCAAAGAAAGCAAGTGGAAGAAATACATTACTCAGAGCAGACAGTCATCACCCAGGACATGTTATAAGAAATCTATGTAAGTGACAGTTTCTAAGATATAGACACAATTGCAGTACACCAGAGCTTTTCAAATGTAGATCAGCTGAACTAGCAGATAGACTAGTACAGAGAGGATACACAGAGGAATATATTGATCAAGGGAGGGACCATGCAGTACAACAAGATAGGCATGAACTCCTGCATAGACAGAGATAAGACAGATAGGAGGGGGTACCACTTTCAATACAATTTACAGCCCTAGGACACAAGAAATACACAAAATAATTGAAACATATTGGAGCATTTTAGATACAGAGCCAGATGTAAAGGAAATCAATGAAACGTACCCACAGTTTACCTACAAATGATAAAGAAATATATGGGATATATTAGTGCAAGGCTTCTATCAAAAAGAACAAGCTAATGCATGATTAGGACAATCACCTAAAGGAACATAGATTGGTGTAACCAATGTGAATGAGTCAACAATGTAACACATTTTACAAATCCTAAGAATGGAAAGATTGACTCCACTGAGGATTTGATAACTTGTACTACTAAAGGGTTAGCATACTGTATATTATTAAATGTGACTGAAGAAGAACAAAGAGAAAATGGAAAATCAGATAGCAGAACATTAGAGAGCTATAGGAAACAATGATCAGACTCGTGCCTTTGCTAGGTAGAGGTGGGCAGAGTGGTCAAAATTCACTCTGCAAAGCAATTCACAGAGTAAGGCAGAATCCGCGAAGTAATCCACAATGTGAAGTGAAGTACTTCAAGTCATAATGAGGAATACAAAGTCCATTGGATACAATGACTTCGCATTACTCTTTCATTAACCACGCCTGCACCAATTTTAATGTGAAGTACATTGAAATCAATGTACTTCACATCACTTCACCTTGTTGGTGCACTCCAAAGGTAAATTTTACTGTGATTTATGGGACTGCAGGTCACATGGGCTTTAGATTGTTCTGCACAGCCTCAGTTCTGTGTAGTGTGTGTGTAGTGGAAGTTGGAGACAGTTTGCTCTCAGAGCTCTGAGATTTAAACCCTCTAAAAGATGTTCAGAAAACCTTTTTGAGACACTTTTGTTTGCTCAAAATTTAGTACATCGATTGTAGGAAACCCTCCTGTGCTCATATCATCGAGTGCTTATTGTTTGTGTGTGGATTTTGAATGTTAATTTAGAACATTCAGTCTGTGTAGTGACAGACGCTTGAAGTGTGCTTGGGGGTGGGGCATATCTGTGGTGGAGGGAGGTAGATAAACTGGAAGAAAGGCAATCTTTCAATTGTGGTTATATTTTTCTTGTATAATTGTGTTAATGTACAATCAGTAATATTTTCATAAATTTTTGACATTTTTGTGCTGATTGTTGTGCTGCAGCAGTAAATAATTTCAGTTTATTTAAAAGATTTAATTATATTACTGAACTTTTCAATTTGCCGCACATTACCTGTAGTGTGTGTGTGACTGTATGTGTGATGCATGCCATCAAACCAGACAAATTTTATTGTGCCACACAGTATTTTCAGCACTGTGAACCTGCTATCCACCGCACCTGTGTTATTTTGTACTGCTTTGTGGTATCTTGGAAGTGGTCTGTTACTGCAATTTCCTGCCCCCCCAACCAGCAAAAGGTATTCTTGTCCAGATTTAGATTTGTGACATGTGAACACTGTTTAAGGTGTTGTGCCTTTGCATCTGCATCTCTTGAGTGCACAGAACAATCTTAATCTGTCTGTTCATTTGCATCTCTTTAGGGCCCAATCTCCATCTGTAACAAGTCACAGTTGTTTGTTTGGCTTCCCTTCAGAGCACTGTGTGGTGCATATCTTGATGTGAACATTGTATTCATTAATGTACGTTTTTAAGTCAGGGCGATCATCACGAGTCACTCATGATACAAATCATGTTCTTCATCTTCATGATCAAGATGATTCATGAATTACAAAGCTTTAAGTTTTTGGGTTGTAAGTTGCATGTAACCCTGTTTTGTAGTATCTCAGCTGGACCATTGTACTCATTAATATGTGTTTTCAAGTCAGGGTGTATGGAGTGGTACAGGTCAGAGAAGTACAGCTATAGGTATTTGCATACAGTTCATTAGTCGTGTTTCACCAGTCACTCATCACAAGATAAATCACATTCTTCATGAATCCCAGCAGTTAATTTTTTTTTTCAGTTCTGATGATATGCTGACTGGGAACCAGAGAAAAAAAAAGTTAAGGTGGCTGTGTCTGGGTCTGTTGGTGTTAAATCCTCCCCTCCCCAAAAAAGTTGTGATGTAGCAGTTCCTGTATATGATGATGATGATGACCGGGTTGGGGATGATAGAAAATATCAAGTACCGAAAGGGAATCTACAACGTACAAGAGGGTAGCATCATCCAGAAAAAAATATGTGCATGAGGAAGGGCCCAAAATTTGAAGATAGAGGGGGGATGGATCGGGGCAAAATCAGGATCTTTTTTTCACACAGAGGGTGGTGGGTACAAGGACAAAATAAAACTAATGATCAAAGTTCTGATAGGACAGCAGCAATTGAAGCATCCCCATAATGTGTAGCTGGTGCCCCTGAGTTCGCTCCAACTGCTGCTCAACGTTGTCAAGAGTGATGGTGGTTAACAAGCCTCCAACTTACTCCACATCAGGCCGAAATCAGCCTGGGTGGCAGGTAGTTGGACAGGGTTGCCACCGTCACCTGCTGCAGGTTGTGGTGGTGGAGCAGCCACTTGATCCATGGTGCTACCCTGCTTCACACCACCATGAGCAGGTGGATGCCGTGCTGCCCCCTCTTCCCCAGCAGGGCCAGCAGGTGCATTACTGCCCTGTTCTGCAACCTTTGCCTGCCACTGTACACAGTGGTGGTTGTACAGTTGGGTTTGCTGACCACCTGTGCCAAGGTGAGTTGCTTTGCAGCCACAGTGCACCTCCACATCACACAAATTACATTTCACTACACTGCTGTCCCAAGGCAGTGTAGTAAAGAACTCCCACACTAATGATGTGTGGGGAGGACCAAGCACAGATGGGGGGGCAGATGTTGTTGGAGCCAGGGGCTGCTGCTGCAGTGAAACTCTCTTTCAAGCATGATTCACTTCCTGCCTGCCTGATGCATGTGACCTAGACTGTGTAAGCCATATGATGTGTGTGTGGACTGCCTGTAAATTCTCACTCCATCCTTAAAGGCAGAGTGAGCAATGCAAAGTCATTGTCACCATCATCACAAGGTGAAGTGGTGAAGTAACACTTTCAATGGGCACGTCACATAGCCATAAAGTAAAGCAAAGTGGTCTACTTCACATCTATTTTACTGGCAGAATTTAACTTCACTGCATCTCTACACACAACTTCTTTCTCCTACTACAAGGTGAAAGTGAAACTCTCTTTCAAGCATGAGTCACTGCCTGCCTGCCTGAAGCATGTGACCTACACTGTGTAGGCCATGTGATGTGTGTGGGCTGCCTGTGAATTCTCACTCCACCTTAAAGTGAAGTAAGGCAGAGTAAGCAACGCGAAGTCATAATTACAACACAAAATGGTGAAGTGAGAGACTTAAATGGGCACTTCGCATAGCAGAATGGTAACACGAAGTGGGCCACTTCTCATCCACTTCACGAGAGGAATTTAACTTCACTGCATCTATATTACTAGGTAGATAAATACACATGTAGATATTTTTCATATAGTTTCAGACAAAGACATGACCAGATATTTCCTGAAATTTCTGTGCTATATCTAGAGAAATTCCATGCCTGCATGCAGTACCACTGTGAGCCACTGGAAAGAATACCTTTAGATATATCACAATATTTCTGGAAATATCTGAAAATATCTAGGGCTGCAAATGGTTGGAAATGTTGAAACAAAACACAAGAGGAAAGACAAAACTGAATAACAAAGAAAATTTTAGGATTTTTGAAACCGGAGAATGATATCAGCCAGGACCGAATGACAAATAAGACTTATCACACTTTATATGATCCCTGTCAATAGCATGGCCTACCGTGTATTGGGGAACTGGTTCATTTTTTATATATACCCAATGGTACACTCAGGGCTGTGACAGCAAATTGATGAATGGTTTCTGTTTTTTCCTGGATAGAAAACAAAACCCTTATAAATAGCCTTGTCAAAATCTTTGTCAATAGCCTGGAATAGCAAATAGTGGGGAACTGGTTCATTTTTGATATACTGTATACCCAATGAAACACCCAAAGGCTGTGCAAGGATGTTGCTGAATGCTATGTATCTTTTTTTACTGGACAGAAAACAAAATTAAGATAGAGGATCTCATACCAGAGGAGAGAAAGAAGTAGGTGCTTCAGCTGGAACTTGAGCCTAGGCTGCCCGGAATACCATTCTAGTTGTGCAAGCCAGCTGCACCACCAAGACAACTGAAATGTGAGCTGTCCCAGAACACACTTGACTCTTTACTCTTTCTTCAATGCGTAACCTGGTGCTGCACAAATAATTACCCTCATTTTCAATCCCATGAGTGCATTGTGCATGTTTATGGAACACATACAAACAGTGGAGAGAAAAATGTAAGTGACTCAGCTGGGACTTGAACCAGGCTGCCTGGAATACCATTCAGGTTGCACTAACCAGCAGTGCTACCAAGACAACTGGAACCTGGGCTGTACAGGAGCACACATTACTATTTCTCCAGTGCACAACCTGGTGCTGCATAAATAGTTATTTTCATTTTCAATCACATGGGTGGGTAGCACATTACAATGGTGACTGCAATTGAGTGCTTTCAAAAATGGTGACTGAATTACAGTGCCAGTCCACAGCCGGGAGAGTGACCAGTTGGGTCTAGAAATATAGTGACAGGATGTCACTATATGTGCATGCATGCGGGGGGAGTGAGCACACTGTGCGATGGGCAGAAGGGAAAGGGAGGGAAGGTTTGTGAGGCATAGTGAGGTTATGGGCTGCCGAGCTGTCCCTGTGACATGGTGAGTGGATGGCAGGCTAGGGTTGTGAGGGTGCCAGGGTCGGTTCTGGGCACACATTTGTTTTGTTGTGCCCAGCCAGTTTTTTTTTTTCGGATTTGCACCCCCCCCGACATGCACTCCCCCTGGAGTTGAGAATCCTTTTGTAGGGAGATGTGGGTGGTGAAGCATCCTGCGAGGGGTGCAGCCCCCCAGCAAAAAAAAAACAAGTCCTCAGCACCCTTTTCCTGTACGCTGGGAGTGTACATTGCCAAAATTGCTTTTGGGAAATGTAAACTCGCCCTAACAGTAATCGCCTTTCTGCAATTGCCGTTATCACGTGGAACCAATGGGTGCAGTGTACAAACAGTGGAGAGAAAGAAGTAAGTGTCTCAGTTGGGACTTGAACCTAGGCTACCTAGAATACTGTTCCAGTCACATTAACCAGCTGCACACTCAAGGCAACTGGAACCTGGGCTGTCCTAGAGTACACATTCTTTCCTCAATGCACAACCTGGTGCTGCACAAATAATTACTTCATTTTCAGTCGCAAGATAGACAGTCTGTTAAAATCAGAATATGTCTTTAGAACACATTACTCTTTTTTTCCTCTCCAGTAGTGGCCCTGAAATTAATCATACCTGGAGCAATGACATCAGTACTCTAGGTGCAGTGTGAAAACTTTTCAAGCTATACTAATGGATGTAATGCTTGCTTTATAGAAATAAAGTCTGACAATGATACCTTATACATTGTATTAGAAGGTAGACTAGTGTAGACCTGTCTGCTGGAACTGAGATATGAATTCACATGATAGAAAATGAGTTTTCATTAGAGGGCTTGAAATTTGTAAATAATACGTTAAAGTTATAATATGATATTGTAACTTTGTCTTGTTTTTTTCTCTGTTTGCCAAAAGGCATCTTGAACTTAACAAGCTGGAGATGTCTGTTAATGACCAATTCGCAAAGAGTCATCTGATTGGAACAAGAGTGCTCCTGCTGAATAGCGAATCAAGAACCTATCATCCATTATTGTGCTTAGCTGCTTTCTAGATTGTTTTTAATTGATGGTATGTTTTTAACTATTAAGCACTTTACTTAGCTCATATCAACTAATGGCAGCGGTCGTCAGCAGACATTAACATATTGAGTGCACAGAAAGCTGGCTAGTGCATGTGAGATGGGTGAAAGCATAACTGTATATCAGAGGTTATGGTGGAATTACAGTAATGGATATTAACCCTTATAGAAATATAGGTGTGCTGTGAACAAGCAGAATGCATGCCACATGCTTAATTGGGCAATGTTTGCATGCAGTTTGCATACACAAAGTGATCCTAAGTGAACCAGGTCTAAAAAGCAAATCAGGTTTGCATGCTGTAAGCCTGACATGTGCTCAGCAGGTAAGCAGGTGTGAACATCATCTAAAAATTACAACAGGTTGCCATGTTGCACACTTGACATGAGTGTAGCAGTTAAGCTGGTGTGAACATCATTTAAACATCACATCAGGTTCACATACTGCATGCTTGCCATGTGTACAGCAGCTGAGCTAGTGCAAATCTCATCTAAAAAGCATATCAGTTTCTATTTATACCCATGCTAGCAATTAGAGTCATTAAAATACATTTTTATTTGAATTCCTATAAAAATTAGGTAAACACATTATTTCTGATCATTTTGCAAGTTGTTTAATGGCTTTTGAGTTTTGTTATTAAATCACCATTAATTTGTAATGTATTGGGCAGACTAGGAGGTCCAAGCAGTCCTTATCTGCTGTCAAAGTCTATGCTTCTGTGTTTCTATGTTTCTATCATTTTCTTACTGCATTAAATGCCTAGGATACAGTAAGTCAACATCCCTCATTCCAGATTTATGAAGAGGGACCTCTGTGTTGTGAAGCCTATCCCTTTTGTTTTGGTCCATGCAACTCCCTAATGCATATTTAGTCCTACAAACGTGTTTCTCCATGACTGTTTCATCTCACTTACTTTCCCTTTGTCATTCTGTATTGAGTATATACACTATGGCCATGCTCAGCACTCCTTGTGCTGAGTAGGGTCTTGGAAGCATGCACCATACCTCACATTTTGTCACTGAAATGAGGGACATGGACACTCAAAATGAAGGGCAATAAGGGGCACTAACCCACATGATGATCAGGACACATCATGAAACATGGAGATACAGTACCTCACAACACAGTGGAAACCATTGCATTAGCACCTGAGAATACATTTCTACCATTAAGCAGGGTGACATTTAGGTAGGGCAGAGGGGGTCATTTGCCGCCCCCCCATATTTGTGCCTAGGTTGTTCTTACAGTATGGCAATAATGGCTTTAAATTTAGATTTAATCTTTTGCACAATAAGTGCCCACCTGGCCTGTATGTGCTCATGCTGCAGGTACTTTCCAGACTCAACTTTGTCTGTATTGTGTTGTCCACTCTTTCCACCTATTAGCATGGCACAATCACACATAATGTGGATGAGCTCTAGCCAAGAAGGAGCACATGAGTCTTACAAATGTGACACTGTCTTTCCTGCCACAGAGGAGACAGACTGCACACTACAGCTTGGAGGAGTCAGTAAGCACTGAACTCTGAATAGTAGTGTTGTGGCAGCATATTTTTGTTGGTCTGCTCTCAGTGAGTCTCCATCTCCCCTGGTGGCTGAAGGGGCAGAGGGTGAGCTAGAAGCTAACTTAAGACTGGCTACCTACTTACTCTACTAGGCTCACCTTGCAAAAAAAACAGCACAGACCCCCCATGGCAGCAAGCTGGGCTTAGCAGCAGTGGTGACAGTGGTGTGGGTAGCCTTCATAAGCCTTGATCTGTGCAGTGCAGCAGTAGCCATAGCAGCAACAACAACCAAGCAAGAAGCAAGCAACCAAGGTTGGGTGGATTCGGTTGGTGAGGTGACTTTGTCACAGACTATGTTGGGGACCTGTGATGGTCGGTTCTAGCATCCAGTTTCTGGCGGAAGGAGAGAGGGGGAGCAGACTGAAAACTGGGCTCGTGGCACACTATACCAGGCTGCAGGTTCTGGCCATATGGCCGGGTAAGTAAAAGTAAATAATTTTTTTTACAGGGGGATTGGGGAAGCAGGAATAACTGAAATATTGATGTGTTTTTTCATGTTTCTTCACCTTTGGGCTGCTTTATGACCCATAAGGGATGAATATTAAATGGAATGGTGTCAGGGAGAAAAATCGGGGCAGCGTTCTTTTTTAAGGAGGGGGCAGAACTTCAGCCAGGAAAACAATTGGTTAGTAACTGTGTGGGTTTAAGCCAAAATCTGATGCATTACTCCGTGGTATATACAGATGAATATTATATATTTGAATTTTTACTGATTTGCATATCACTTTTTTTGTCAAAACCTATATGTTTTACCTTTTAGAGATGCTACAGACATTCTAGAAATGTCCTTTTCATTCACAGACAGTTGAGCAATATAGTATGTACAGACTATTGGAGCCCCACTATATTCAGGCTTATGCCCCCCCAAGTGAAGCTGACCTCCACATTCCCACACTCAGGCACATTATGACAAAGGGCAAAGGAGACTGCATGGGTGTGCACCATTGAAATGAATGGGGGTATTTTTTTGTTACTATTTTATACATTATTGATGGGAAGTTGGAGATTAATAAAGGACACTGCTCGAGTAACAAGGGCTCTGTTAGTAGAACAGTGGCCTTCATTATTCTACAAATCACCATCATAATGTATAAAACAGTAATAAAAAAACTCCATTCATTTCAAAAGGGTACACCCCATCACTCTGACTCATGGACATCATCTCTTAAAGACTCCTGCCTCTTGCTCACTAGTACTCAAGTAGGATACTTTTTACTTATATCTGTATTTGTTGGGTTATCTGTAGCAGCATGGCCATACCAACTACAGTGTGTGTGCATGGGGGGGGACTGGCCATATATATGTCTGTGTGTGTGTGTGTGTGTGTGTGTGTGTGTGTGTTTATTGATACTTTTGTGTTTGCACCTTAAAGTCTATTTGTGTGGAAGGATTCAAAAGTATGGAGAGAAAATAGTAGGAGTACAGGCCAGACAGAAGTAATCAAGTGTTTATTTGGGTAAGTTTGTGTATTGGGGTGGGAAAACCCACATACGTTTCTATTGGTATGTGTACTACAGTTCAACTGTGAAACTGAGCTGAGGGAGAGAAGAAAACTTAAAATCATAACAGTGGCTACAAGCATGCCACATGCATGCAGATATATTGAGATACAGTATGCACTGAAGTACAAGTGAGCCATATATGTGCAGACAGTATGGGTTAGTGGTTAAAGTCACTGAACTGCAAACCAGGAAACTTGGAGGCATGAGGACCTGGGTTTGAATCTCATCAACCCCCACTTGTGTATGGTGTGATCCTGAGAAAGTCACTTAATTTTTATAAGTGCAGTTGTCAGTGACCACTTTTTTTTGTATGTATGCCACATGCATGCAGTCTTTCCCAATTTAACATAAACAACATGGTTTCCACACTTGCTTGCTGCACAGATGTCATATGCATGCAGTCAGTTCCAATTTAATATTTAAATCATACTTGCAGCACCATATCACTTGGGTAGTTTTATGTGTGCAGCATGAAAACATTTCATATAATTATTTTTGCAAAGGAAATATACCAAAAGGTACTGTGAAATTGTCAATTATAGCCAGAGCTCCTGATCAGGCGTTTTACTAGGCTGAGTTAAATAGTGGTCTTTTAGGCTGTTTTCTTTTATAGAACTTGTTCAATTTCAGTTTTAAAAGTCTCATTATTACACAATGATTCAGCAGCTGCTCCAGGTAGTCATATTTATTAAATTTAACAAACTGACACTTTCACCGTGAAACAGAAACATACAGTGCATTTTTTTTGAAATGACATACATTTTCTGTTGTAGTTTGACAAATAAATACCTGCGCTGTTGGAAGAGAAGTTTAATAGCTGTTTTCTTTTTTGGCCTTGAAGTTACACTACTGTAGCTGAGAGGCTATAATAGAACTAGATTTAGTCCAGCAAAGTGCCTGGTGGGAAAATTCTTCTGAGACCGTTAGCAAACTGAGGATCTGAAAACAATCTGGAAACAATGGGAGACATAAGAGTGTAAGCTGTGCTCCAAGTTTTAAATAAGGGTAAGCAGCATGGTCATGAAGGAAGAAAGTTTTCTGAGCAAATATTTAATCCCATATAGTCCAAGACATTGGGATGGCCTATACTCATTGAGGGTCAGTGCATTTGGTTGTACAAATTTCTAGCTGTTGTCCCTTCTGCTGTAAAGATAGCTTCCATCAGTTAAAAGAATATGCTGCTGCTGTACTGAATCCCCAATCATCCCTTCATCCATTGCTTTGTGGACAAACACAAAGGGGAGCATCAACAGTGTTAATATCCCCATTCACCTTCATGGGGCACAAATTTTAAATCCTGTATGCCAGTGGTCAGGCAAGTCTTAGTAGTACTAATTGTCCACAAGTAGTATTAAAAGTTTCTGGATCTACCCAGATCCACTTCATAGGAACTCAGGGTTTAAGAGACAAATGGAAAATAAAAAAAAACAGGTGGTCCATTTAATTTTTCCCTACATCATCTCAGTAGATGTGCCTATCATGTGATTTGCTGCAGCAGTAATTTATACACAGTAAAAAACATCAGTTGTGAAAACTTCTAGGAACCCACATTTTGGTGAAGCTGTGTGTTCTTGCCGGTCATACTACCAGTGTTATAAATGGAAAACATTCACTGGTGGAATGCATCACAATTGATGCAGCCTTGGATATAACTGACAGGTGTCTGGGGACACATTTTCTCATTATACACTATGTTGTATTTTTAATCTTTATTTAGCCAGTTTTATTGCTTTTGGGAGTGCAGTTTTAAACAGGTGTATTCTTTCCCCATTTTGCTCCTGAAACTGAGTCACACTTTTAGTTTTACTTCTAGAACCGAATTTCACCTTTTCCATGCACCCTCACCATGTCTACTATGGTGTATTACATAAGTGCTCTTTGGGATGATGAAACACTACACCCTCATAGTTTCTCAGTTCACATGATGTGCAATGTTTGATCTTTAAAGAACTTATCCAATCTAATTTTTAAACATCTTTTTAATACACATTGACCATGAAACTGCTCCAGGCAGTCACATTTTAATGAAATGTTACAAATTGAATCTTTCACAGTGAAACAGAAACATGCAGTACGTTCATTGAAAATGACTGACATTTTCTGTCGTAGTTTGACATGTAAACCTCTGGGGTGCCGGCAGAAAGTTTACTGGTTGTTTTCTTTTTAAGACTAGAACTGGCTGAGAGGTTATTAAACATTAAGAATAACAAAGTACTTGGAGGGAAGCAAGGCATTCTTCTGAGACCACTTTCAAATTTCTAGGTTTTGCAATGTGACTTCCATTATGGTTCTACACACGTACTATAGAAAAAATGCCCTGTACCATGTAATCCATACTATACCTGTGACAAATGCTCTGTGCTGAGAGGCACTGTAGTCCACTGATTAGAGAATAGAACTGTATGCTAGAAGACTGAGGCTCAGATCTCACTAGAGTTGCTCAACCCACCTAAACCTTTTTTTGCTGTTTATTTAACTAGGATAGCCCTGCTGAGAGATGCAATATCTCATTTGTAATAGGGCCCTGCCTCTGTCCATTTCAAAAGCTAGGTGGAATGGTGCACTGGGAAGTTAAGGGACTTGCCCAAGATCACACAGTGAATATGTGATACTACCAGTTCACTGATGCGGGCACTCACCAGCAATTATAAATTCAGATTCCAACCTTTTAGTAAAAATAAAAACACTTTTATTTAAAGCACAGGACAGCTCATAAGGGTAAGTGCTTGATGTGTTTTGGATCACTTCTGACCCTTTATCAAAAGCTAACATGCCCACAGCTAAACCAGCATTAAATACTACACCAATCACATCAATTAGTGACATCACAATTACAAAATTCTAATGCATTGGCTGAAACTTATCACATGTCCATGCTTCCCCAGTAAGTCACTCTCACAGCTAAGTAGAAGAATGTTTAATTAAAAGTGCAACACACCAACAACAGAGTAAATATAAAAACTAAAAAAAACAAGAAGAGGAGGGAAGAAAAAGAATAAAGGGTAAGAGCAGGAGGGGGGAGGAAGGTTAACAAAGAAAACATTCTTATAAATCAATGTTCAATATCAATTGCACATCATGAATATTAAATATACCTTATAAATTATAAATAACAATTAGGTAAAGCGGCATCTTAAAGTGGAAGTATGCAAATTAATTCACCTCTTATCTAGGTAAGGCTTTAAATCAAAATCACTATTAAGTCCTGGTGGTTTAGTGTCTCTTAACTTTAAAATCCAAAAGGTTTCCCATCTCAGTAACAAACTGCTGAAGTTACCCCCACCCCCAGGATTCCTACTGACTTTATCAATAATGATAAACAACAGTTTATACTCATTCTCATTCTTATTTGCAGCTGTATTAATGTGGACAGCAGTTGCATATAGTGGGTCCTTATTTTCCATGGCCCTCATATACTCTCCTAGACACTGCCTGAAGGGCCGTTTTGTTTTACCAATAAAAAATGCTTGACAACTGCACTGCACCATGTATATTACATCAGCAGTGGTGCATGTAGCTAACTGTCAAATTTGAAACTTCTTGTCCACATTAATGCTTGAAAAATTTTACAGTTCTTCACCGAGTTGCAATATATGCAACTTTTGCATCTATGACTACCTTGCACCTGTTCAAGCCAAGTGCATTCTCTTTCATCAGTAAAATGACTAGGTACTATGGAACTTTAATGGTGGGGGCCGTTCTATAAGACATACTGGGGGGTAACATTTGAAATCTCTCTGAAAGCCAGATCATTCACTAAAATTCCCAGTGCTGTCTAATAATAGACTGCACTTCTCTTGATTGTGCAGAAAATGCCACAAAATTAAAAACATTGTTATCATGTATTACCTACACTTGTCTTTCTTCTAGCAGGGTGTTCCTATTTGTATTGTCAGCAACTGATCTGACCATCTCGATATTTTAAACTATATCCCCTATCCTGCAAGCATTTAGAAAGAGTTTCAGCTTCCTCAGTATATACAACATCAGAACTGCAGTTCCACCTTGTATGCAGGAACTGCTCTTTCAGTATATTGCATCTGACATGCAGTGGATGGCAACTAGAGGATCTAAGCAAGGCATTGCAATCCACCGGTTTACTGTATAGCCTTGTCTCAGTTTTGTTAGCCTTACCCAACTTAAAGTGACATCCAAATAGTTGATTATTTCATTACTACACTCATGAAAATTTTAAATTAGCATTTGTATTGTGCAAATAACTAACACATTCCAGTAATTCATTTTCATCCCCTAACCAAATCAGAAGGACATCATCAATAAAACAACCCAACAACTGAATTTTGTGTCTAAAGGGGTTAGTGTCATTCCATACATACTCCTTCCCCCAGAGCCCAACATACAAATTGGCAATGGTGGAGTCACATGTCTCCCCTATTGCTGTACCTTTTATTTGCAAATACATTGTTTTATTAAACAGGAAAGCATTATATTTCAAGAGATATTTATGCAGTTTGACAAAAAATTCTGTAGTTGGCTCAGACTTTGTGTCCCTGGTGTTCAAAAAATGTGCTGCTGTGTCCAGCGCCCTCTCATGGAGCACATTAGTATATAATGAGTCTATGTCTATGGATACCATCAGGGCATTGCTATCTAAATTCAAATTCTCTCAGACAATCAATAGCTGTTTGGTGTCTTTTATGTATGAAGGTAGTTGTTCATCATATGATTTTAAATGCACATCCACATATTGCGAAAGACTTTCTTTCACTAATCCAATGCCACTTACAATTGGATAGCCTGGTAGCTTTTTCTTGCTTTTATGGACCTTAAGCAAGGTATACAAAGTTGCTTTGATTGGATTTACAGTGATTAAAAAGCCTTTAGTCTTTTCTGTGATGAAACCTTTGTCATAACCATCATTAATAGTCTCATCAATAGTAAATTTAAAGTTAGCAGAGGGATCTGAAGCCCACCGTATGCAACTGCTGTCCACATTAATACAGCTGCAAATAAGAATGAGCATAAACTGTTGTTTATCATTATTGACAAAGTCAGTAGGAATCCTAGGGGGGGGTAACTTCAATAATTTGTTACTGAGATGAAACACCTTTTGGATTTTAAAGTTGAGAGCCACTAAACCACCAGGACTTAATAGTGGTTTTGATTTAAAGCCTTACCTTGATAAGAGATGAATCAATTTGTGTACTTGCACTTTAAGATGGTGCTTTACACTGGCCAGGTGGAGCTGAGGGTTGAGGCGCTGGATGCCACACCTCGCGCCACATCAGCAGCCTGGGTTCGGGAACAAGCCCAGGTCAATGGGGGTTGGAAGGGGAGGGAGAGGATTGAGCATCCGATGGACAGCTCTCCTCTCCTCTCCCAGGGTGGTGGGCTAGGGTTTGTCCCGTGCAGCAGCGGATCCCGGTGGAGATCAGGGGTGCTGCCATGCACAGACAGCATGTGACTGCATGGCTGACTTCGGCTGGGTTGCTGTGTGCATGACGTTGGGGGTGCCCATGTTAGGGGGAGGAGGAAGTAAGGGAGAAAAAGGAAAAACCCGGTTCCAGGGGTAGGCGATGGCACCAATCCCCCATGCCCATGACTGGGTCTGACTCCGCTGTCCTTCATAGATCCTCCACCCGAGGCCCACATCTGCAGCTGGAGTCTATGTTGTGAGAGCTCCCAAGGTAGGAGGGGTGGCCCCACCCCAGAGGTGTTAAGCAAGGGGTGCCAGCTGCGAGACAGGGTGGGGGAGAGGAAGGTACTGCTAGAGGAGACTTCAGGCAGGGAAGGAGCACTGTTGGATACCTGAGAAAGGCTCCTGGAAACCATGACTGGAGGAAGGAAAGTTGAAAAAAAAAAGTTGGTGCTTAACCTAATTGTTATTTATAATTTATAATGTATATTTATATTCATGATGTGCAATTGATATTGAATAGAAAATACAAAATCACACATGCCCCCACAATGCAAAGCATCATGGGCTACATATGCAAATCACCACAGAATGTTATGCTGGTCCAACTTTAAGCAGAATTGCATGGTGCCAAAAGGCCTCTCACACAGTTCGCAAAGGGTGCTAACAGAAGACATAGACACGTGTTTCATCCTACCAGGACTCATCAGTATGCCTCGTCTGTTTGACACCCCAGTGGAATGGACCAGCTACCCTTAAGGCAGTGTGCCTTGGATAAATTGTGGTGAACCCATTAAAATAAACAACTATTTAAAAGATTGAATATTGCTTTATAAGAATTATTTTCTTTCTTAACCCCCCAACTCTTACCCTTTATTCTTTTTCTTCCCTTCCCCCCTTCTTGTTTTTTAGTTTTTATATTCACTTTGTTGTTGGTGTTTTGCATGTTTAATTAAACAATCTTCTACTTAGCTGTGAGAGTAACTCACTAGGGAAGTATTGACATGTAATAAGTTGCAGCCAATGCATTTGAATTTTGTAACTGTGATGTCACTAATTGATATGCTTGGTGTAGTATTTAATGTTGGTTTAGCTGTGGGCAAGTCAGTTTTTGATAAAGGGTCAGAAGTGATCCGAACCACTTAAAACGATTGCCCTTATGGGTTGTTCTGTGTTTTAAATAAAAGGTTTTTTTTACTAACAGATTGGAGTCTGAGTTTATAATTGCTGGTGAGTGCCTGAATCAGTGAATTGGAAGTATTGCGGTATTTTCTGATACACCTCTATCCAAGTGCGCACCTTTGAACTGTGTAACAATATGTGATATTATTTGACTCTAGTGGGGTTTGAACCTACCACCTGTTAAATTGGGTAGAAGCAAGACTTCCGCTAAAAGCAAGATGCTGTATTTTGTTTAGCTACATTGGCTAAATAAGTAATGAGAGAACAAATGTTATCCAGAGCTCTGATATGCAGTGGCGTCCCCAGGATGAAACAATTCTGCTGCAGAATGCTGCAGCAGATCTACAGAATAAAGTAATGTAATTTCAATGGCAATTAGTCCCTTTTGTCGTTCAGGAAAATGTGACACTGCCAGGTTGAAGTGTATGCCACAGTTTCCTGCATAACAAAAGGGATTAATTGCCATTGAAATTAATTGCTTTATTCAGTAGGTTTGCTGCAGCAGAGTGCTTTAAAAGTGGGTTTCATCCTGGGAGATGCCACTATATGTTTAGACTTTTATATCAGGCAGGTAATTCTTTCAAATCATATATTTTATTATGGTGTTTTCCATAGAGTTGTTATTGTCTCTGCCAGGCTGCTGTTAACCTCCTTATGTCCTGTGACCCTTCAGCTGTTTCACCACATCTCCCATAGATCTGCTTCAAGTGGTGTGAAGCCCAGAAGTGAATCTGACTGGTATATAGGTTTTACACTCCAATTTTTCCCATTCCTATACTGCTAAGGACATTCTAGAGTATGCCTAGAGGCTGAAATATTTAAATTAGATGACTTTAGTGATAATTTCAGAAGCAATCCCAATGACTATTCTAGGATGCCATTATAATGATTCTAGGATGGCATCAGGATGATTCCAGGATGACATCAGGATTGATCCACAGTGACAGCACAAATTATTTTATTTATTTATTTTTTATTTATTTTATTAAATTCTAGTATTACAAAATACCTTTGAACCAGAAGTTCATTTACAAAGGTTTTGCACTGAAAGCCAATGTAAAACAATAAACAAATAAGTAACAAATAGGTTAAGAAACAGACAACTAGGAGATGCAATAATACATGTGATATCTACAGAATTAACTAGTCAATTGAGAAATTAAAATGAGGGTAAAGAGGCTCGATGCAGTAAGAGAATTACATTGTCAAACAGTGCAAATTGTTGCAAGAAGTGCATGGAGAGGATAGCAGGAAGAGGAAGGGGTATAATTGGAGAGTAGAGGCAGACTAGGTGGCGCAGTCTCAACTGCAGCGATTAGAGAGGTGCTGGTGCAATGTGCATTTCAAGGAACCTAGATTGTTCTCAGCAAAGATCTCAAATATGGGCCTTATCTGACACATTGAAAAATAGGTAACCAACCCCACCTTCAGATGGTATGGTAACTAACCAGTGTTGCTGTTCAGGACTGGCACAGCCATGGCCCAGGGTACTCCCATGCAGAGTGGTATATTGCTATGGTCACTGGGAGCACTAAAAAGAAGAGAGTTCAATCTGGTGGGACCATTTTGTTACTTTAAATAAAAGAGTATTGTACGCTCTTAGTTTTTTAGACTGCTGCATTGGAGTTTCTCCATCAATTCACAGTAGCCCCACATGGCATGGGTATCCCAGACCTCACAACTCTTTTTGATCTGTTCACCAGGAGCCTCTTCCACTTAATGTTTATGACTTTGCTTATCCTCCTGTATGAAATGCTGGTGTGCACACCTTTTTGGGTGAACAGAACATATAGACAAACCAGGCTTCAAGCATTTGACTCTTTTTACCAGTGTAGTTGGTCAAGTTCATGGGTGCAATTAAGTGTTTACTGTCCCATGGAGCACAGTCTTTTATATTCTGTAGAAGACACTACATTACTTCAAATATCTTGTTATGAGTAATACCATCATAGCGGAAAGTGTTCACTCTCACTCACTGTGACTTTTACTTCAACATAGTTCCTTTGATCTCCCTGTTCTTTCACCTACTGGGGAGTCACAGTTTCTGGGGAATCCTTATCCACACCATCCCATGCCATTTATCTGGTAATTGCATGTAATTCAACAATGCTCTTTTCTATTGACTTTTCTCTCAAGGGTTTACTACTGGCATGCTGGAGTGGCACCCACACATCAGGGTGTACTTTCACCTCTGAGGATACAGAGAGATGTCACTCTCTCACCATGCCTTCTCACCCTATCACTTTGTGAAATATCAGTCATTTTGCTGGACCAGTCTTGGACTATACAACGCAATGCTGCCGCTCTGTCTTCCCAGATGTAGAAAGATCTTTTTTTTTTTTATGTCAGCTCCAAGCAGGCTATCTGTGCAGCAGTAGTACTACTGCTTGTAACATTGGTGACCTGAGTTCAGAATAGATCTAGGATTGTCAAGGACTATTATTGGGGCACAGGTGGGTTGAACATCCCAGAGCATGCTCACCTCCTCAGGGGAGAGAGGCAGGAAAGGTAGTTAGCTCTGGCCCTATACTGCCATCTGGTGGACCACAGATGGCACTGTGCCTATAGCAGGTTTCTGGGAGGGAGGACGATAATGGCAATGCACTTGGCATACTTGGTATGCTTCAAGCTTTCGTACACTTTTACGTATGAATTCCACATGTGAAGAAAATCTAGAGGAAAAACTAAGAGATTCATAAGAGGGTTCAAATCCTCCCATGCCCTGCACCTACAACATGGCCCATTCCAGAATATGTATATCATGTACCAGGAGCTTGGGGACCTGCCAACCATGCCACAAGGATTAGCTGTGGGTAAGAACATGGGGATGTCTTGTAAGTCCATTGGAAACCAGGTGGCAGGGCTGAGGGTGTCAGACCAGGTGGGGGGCCTCATCAGAGGGCAAGTAAAATGATTTGTTAATAAAAAAATGCCAGCTCCCCTAGCCCAGCAGCACCAGATGATGGTGCACTGTACCACCACTACCATTTGGGAGCCCTTAGCTCGAAATCCAAGCCAGTTTCCCTACATCTGGCTGGTGTGATCTGGGATGCAATGTGGAGGAATTGTGTGCTAACCCCAGAAGAATGGGTGGTGAGTGCCCTGCTCTATTCATTCAGGAACTAATATTTATTACTTACACACTTCTATAGTGTAAAGTGTTCTTTATATGATCCTAAATAATGGATGCCCTATTATTGCTGGTATTTGGGAACTGAAAAATCACTGCTGTACCGCCTTATTACACTGGTCACCTATAAAAAAATTAAACTATCATGTTTGACCCTGGTTCATGCACTGAATCCAGACTGACAGAGGCAGAGACCAATAGGGAGGTAAGGCATCGGAAAAGAGTATCTTCTTCCAGAGATGTGTGGTAGAATGCACAGGGGTTGAAATGACGTTCTGCAGCCACAAGTTAGCAGGACTAGTGTCTGGAAAAATCCACAAATTCCAGTGAGATTCCACTGGGCCAACTAGTGTACATACTGTCATTTTTCCTTTTCTAATTCAAGCCAGCAGGGCTAGTACAAGAAAAATTTCGCAAGCCCAATACCAAATCTACTAATATTTTGCTAGTGGGCTGATAGCATTTTCCATCCCTTTTTCATTACATGGAAACACAGAATATAGAATCTACCAGCAGAAAAGGACCTCATGGCACACCTAGTCTCCCCAGATGTTCTCTGCCTAATCTGTATAAGCAGACCCAAAATGGTCTCCGGTGATGCTTTCTGCCTATTATGAATCTACCCATATGGTTATCCCGCACGTGCTTAAAGCCTCCTACTGTCTTTTCCTCCACCACTTCCACTGGTAGTCTGTTCCAGGTGTCTGCCACACTTTCTGTGAAGTAGTACTTCCTCACATCCTTCTTAATCTACCCCTAGCTACATCACATATCTCCTAGTCCTGGTTCTGTTTCTCATTTGAAAGAGACTACTCTCCTGCAATCTGTTTCCGCCTGTGAAATAACTGTAAGTCTCTATCATGTCCCATCTCGCTGTTCTCTCGCCAAGGGTGTACATGATAAGATCCCTCAGTCTATCCTCATAAGACTTCTCATGCAAACCCTGCACCATTTTTGTTGCCTTCCTCTGGACATTCTCCACCTGTCTAAATCATTTCTCAGGTATGGCCTCCAAAACTGGATACATGTACTCCAGGTGGGGTCTCATTAGCGAGTGACACCATGGCAACAGCACCTCCCTCCTGCTGCTGGAGATATCCCTTCCTATGCACCCCTGCATCCCAGTAACCCTACCAACTGATTTTTCGCACTGCTTTGTTGCTTTGAGGTGATCAGCTATGTTGATTCCAAGGTCCCTTTCCTGCTTGGTGACTGTAAGTACCCTCCCCCATACTCATGTCTTGGGCTCCTATGACCTATGTGCATGATTTTGCATGGTTTGGCATTGAACCCTAACTGCCATGTTCTTGACCACTTCTCAAGTTTGCCAAGATTCCAGCGCATCTTCTCTTTCCCCTCCTGCATGTCCATCCTATTGAAGATTTTGATATCATTTGTATGTCCCTTCCAGTTTTTCTGCAATGTCACTTATGAAGACATTGAAGTAAGTGAGTACCATTAACTATCACCTTCTGTTTCATATCTGTTAACCAGCTTGTAACCCAGTTTACCACATTTGATCCCATCCATAGGTTTCTTTATCAGTCTCCCATGCGGCACAGTGTTGAAGGTCTTTCTAAAATCTAGATAGGCCATGTCCACTGCCCTCCCCGATCTATTTCCATGATCATTCAGTCAAAGAAATCAATCAGACTTGTCTGTCATGACTCCACCCCCCCGGATTCAAGATACTTAACCAGTCTTTTCTTTAGCAGAGTTTCCATTAATATCTTCACCTCTAAAGTGTGACTGACCTGCATATAGTTGCTAGCCTCCACCCTGTTTCCATTCTTGTGTACAGAGACCATATCAACTCTTCTTCAGTCCTCCAGTCCTCCAGAACCTGACCTGTTTCCAGTGAACTGTTGAATAAGGCTGTCAACGGGGCAGCTAAAAGCTCCCTGATTTCCTTCAGTACCTTTGGGTGTATCCCATACAGTCTTATAACACTGTCTACCTTCAGAGCTGCTTGTCCCTTCCAGGCTCTTTCCTTGAAAATGAACTTATGTCCACTTATGTTCCTGCTACTCCCCCCCCCGTGGTTTGTCCCCCTTCCTCCACCATGAAGACTGAGCAGAAGTACCTGTTCAGGATTACAGCTTTTTGGTTCTTTTCTTTGCAGTCTCTTCCTTCATTCCCTCAAATCCTCACTATCCCTGCCATTGCATTCCTCTTCTCATGTATGTATCTGAAGAATGCCTTATCCCCTTTATCTACATCTTTGGCTATCCTTTCCACTGTGTGTGCCTTTGTTCTCCTCAACACCATTCCTGCTTCCCTGTTCTACTTGTAATAGTTCCCTGTCCTACTCCCTCTGAATAGTAGTAGAAAAGTTTATTGTTCAGCCATCATAATTACAGGTCTTACTATCATAAAATACAATACGTTAACCAATAAAATGACAAATTATGCACACAGAGTTAGCCAATCAAAGAAATAATTAATACAGTACATATGGTACAAAAGAGCTTGTATATTTTAACATCCCATTAAGCAATTCAGGGCTCATACATACCCTGTCTGAGTGTGTCTTATGTTAATTATTATACACTACCCTTATTTTTAACAGCCACATTTTCAATGTAATATTTCTAATAGCCTAGAAAAAGTTTGCTAGTTGCAACATGATGAATTCATCCTCAGTTATCATAAGAAACATGGCTAGTTCCTCAGGTATAAAAGACAAAGTTGACAAGATTATAACCACCATATTTTCCTGGCTTTGTTATACCAAGGAAATGATAACTGAACATGTTCCAAGTTTTCCGAATTCCCAATATCACAATAACAGTTCTTAATATTACTATCTGAATCCTTGACAAATCTAATTAGTACATTGCCCTTGAAGGTTTCATATCTACAGCTGATGTAAGTATTTCTTATTTTTGAATCAAACAATAATGTCCAGGTAAATGTATAACCATACCATACATAATTTCTGAGTGCAAAGGGGAGGATCTGGACTCCCTTATTAGTCCCACATCACTTAATTGGGTTTGAACTATAATTTTATTCTTAATATTTGTTGTATTTCAGACTAATCAAAATATTTTTAACATAATTTCCATGATACATTGGGTCACATTCATGAAGAAGAATGTTGACTTTTTTTTTTTTACAAAGCAGAGGGTTTACCGTCTAGCACAGACCATCTCTCTTTTTCATTCAGAAATAATTTATGGATCCTGTTCTCAGTCTTAACTTAATCCAGTAATTCAATGGGTATGAGTCAGTTGAAGTTTTAAATCTATCTAGACCCAGTTCCAGCTCTAAGGTAACTGAAGGAGTAGATTTTTCAAGGCTCATGCAAGATCTAAATGTTTTGCAGCAATTTTTTCCAAGTTACTCTACCTTATAAATGCCCAGATCTCATTAGCATATAAAGCTTGAGCATTACATTTAGAAGGCATAGCCTATATTAAGGGCCTGCAGCCATTTCCTCCAAGTTAATAATTGAATTTCTTTGCACTTAACTGAATTTGTCTCAGTTTAGATTTATATGTTGCAAAACATGTTGACCAAGAACAGTTAGCTGTGACTTCCATGCCCAGATAAGTATAATTAGAAGCTATATTATGAACCAAATAACCCATGCTCCATGTAAACCACAACAAAACAAGAAAACTCTGTTCCAAAAATTGAGGCTGATGTGCAGAATTGCTGTTAAAAGATTATTTTGTAGACTTTATTTTATTGAGGTTGAAACAGTTGAGACAACAGTAACACAGATACCATGGTGCTTCTAACCTAACCAGTTCTACCTCAGGGGTGGAGACACAGACATCCAGTCCCATTGAAAAACTATATGTTTAAAGCTACAGTGCCCACAAAATGTTCACTCATTAATAGATCACTCAGTCATTATATTACACATTACTAAAAAACAGTGTAACACTCTGTGTGCCCCAAAATAAAGAAAGTAAATTGATGGGCTTAGATTAACCAGCAGAGTGGGAATGGATACCAAATAGTGAAGAAAGTGAAGATGGGGGGAGAAAGGGAATGGAGAAATAAAACAATAAATGAAAAAAGAAGGGTAACTTAAGAACAAGTCGAGTATGGGGTAAAAAAGGGAGAACAGAAAAGGGGCAAAAGGTGGGGAGAATAGGGAAAAAGAAATGAAAGATATCAAAATGGATATGATAACTTCATTGAGTTGTCTGGATATCTCTCTGTTGTGTTGCTATGTATCCTCCTGGGTCATGCCTGAAAATAATCATTCTTATGGCTAGTGCATCTAGCCAGTAAACAAAAGCTAAATACAAATAAATAAATGACACAGAATAAAAAAAAGCCATTAAAATATAGACTGTGAAAAGTGTTTAAGCAAAATGCCGAGTCTGAGTGGCCAACAATTAAGTGCATTAGTGCCTAAATGAAATCAATTAACATAGATTGTCTTCCTGGTCCCTGATATCTGCCAAAACTACATAAAAGTTATTTCCAGACAAATAAAAAGAATAATTCAAAAGTACCAAACCAACAAGAGTCTTACTGAAACATACAAAAGCTTGTAGCTAATAATGAGACAAACAAGAAAAGAGCACTCCAAACAGAAAAATTGGAAAAATAAATGCTGTAATAGCTTTTTTGCATGCCAGAAATAAGGTTAGAACCCCTGCATTGAAATTGTGCTCAAAGGGTATAGATTACAGAGCAACAGACTCACATACATATATACAACTTATGACTTCATCAAATATTGACACTAGTTAATTATAAAATCTGTGCTGAGTGTGTTTTAAACAACAGTGGTTTACATTAAGGAAATATTTTCCATATATACATGTGAAAGTGGATAAAAAAGCTAATTTATACAAATTAAAATTCTTACTTTTAGCCAGAGAGTTTTACACATGCAGACACTAATCTGTTCTGTGACTCCTATAAGTGATGAAAATTATTTTCCTATTAATTTTTCTTTTCTTTTAATCAGTGTTTTATAATGATTTGAAAAGTGTTTCACATCCATTTTAAAGAAACACATTTCGATTAAATGAAGTATATCTTAGTTTATTAATAGTCAGCAACTGATTTTCTATTATATATAATAGAAAATCAATTGCTGACTTATTAGTAAACAAAGATCTTGCTTCATTTGTAATCCAAGTGTGACTAAATGTTAAAATGGATGTGTAGACACTTTTCAAATGCTCATTATAAAGGCACTGATTAAAGAAATGAAATAGATTAATAGGAAATAATTTCCAGTGCATAGGAGTATGAACAGATTAGTATGTCTGCAAGTGTAAAAATACTTTGTCTTTAAAAAGTAAAAATATTTCAGTTTGTATGAATTAGCTTTTTTATCCACTTTCACATGTATATATGGAAAATATTTACTTTGTATAAACCACTGTTTGTTTAAATCACCCAGGCACAGATTTTCTAAGTAACTGATGTCACTGTTTGATGATGTCATACATTGTATATATGTGAACCTGTTGCTCTAGCAAGCTATACCCCCTTTGAAGGCACGAAAGCTGAAGCGCAGGGGTTTCTGGCCTGATTTCTGGCATGCAATAAAGGCTATTACAGCATTTATTTTTGCAATTTTTCCATCTGGATTGTTCTTTTCTTGTTTTGTTTTGTGGACCCTGAGGCTAGCTGCCTCTTGTAGGAGCACTCCCCTTGGCAGTGTTGCACTGGTCTATACTCAGTTTGTCTATCTAATAATGAGGCAGAATAAAAATATAAGGAAGACTCTTAGACTAGACCCTTCCATAAATGGAACAAGGTCCCAGTCATCATTAAAGAGCTAATGCACTGCCTAAAACTATTATTAGTTTGTAAAAAAACAGTTAACCATGGTCTTTTATATCTGAGGTACTTTTTCATTTTCCCTTTGATTAATTAGAAGATTGCTTACCTGATGTGAGTAGGTGTGATGTGTGGGATAGCACTCCAACTGGCAGCTGACATTGTTCTCTCTAGTCCACGCACTAAATCATTAGCATTGTATCTTCACTGATTATGACATCACTGCTGCTTAGAAACAGCCACCCATGGGAGTTCTACCCCCTCCCAGAAGGTATCAGCTCTGATTCCTGAACTCTCCCAATTGTCTGGATCTTCGGGCATAATATCCAAGCTATACAAGGTGCTGTACTATAAAAAGTACAGGGACACCTTTGGACCTACTAGTTTCTGGAACTCACTCCTCCCTCAATACCAGTTGGACTGGCAATCCCTGTGGAGATCCTGTCATAAGTACATTTCCCAAGATAGGCTTCGTCTCATGCAATACCACATCCTACATAACATGTATTCTACCCCTACCAAATTAAAAAAATTGGGCTTCTCGAACTCTAGTACATGTACTAAGTGCCTGCAAGAAGAGGGTACTCTCTTGCACATGTTCTGGTCCTGTCCCAAAGTTTCTTCCTTATGGAATTCAATTAAGATGTCTCTTGATCCCCTACTGGGCCTACAGGAGTATTTCACTCCGGAGGTATGTCTTCTAGGGGACATGTCCCTGGTCAGTGCTAGAATTAGGAAATACCATATTTCTATGGTTGCGATCTCAGTTGAGAAACGTATACTACGTCATTGGAAGGAGCAATCATCTCCTTCCTTCCAGGAATGGTTACATGAAATCACTGCTAACCTTCGAACAGAGAAGGCAATTGCAAGTCTTCACAACAGACTAGGGATATATAGCAGGATATGGGATCCCCTTCATTCTTTACTCTTGTTACCTCACTGAAGTTATATCACACTCTGGTTTTACCCATATGTACCACTGAATCACTCACTGCACCTTAGGGTGATCAAATTTTGTTGCTGCTGTAAGGGTGGATGGGGTGGGAGGGTGGGCCAGGCAGTTCTTACTGTTCAAGAACTATGTCTCATCTCGACTTGCTGTAACCTGCCCTTTATAATGGAAATGTATTAATAAAGCTTAAATTGTAAAAAAATAATAGAAACAGCCACTTAGTGGCTGCCATATCAGTCACCTGTGATGTCACTATCAGTGAGATCACACTGCTAATAATGTAGTGGAGGGGATATAGATAGATATGTCAGCTGCAAGACTAAGAGCTGTTCCACACATTGAGCACAAAATTGTCACATAGAAGACTTTCTAATGAGCAAAAAGAAAATGAAAAAATGCTTCTTAAAAGTTGTATTTGTCTGTCTGTCTGTTTTACATCCACTAGCTCTTTCAGATACTTTTGGTGCTATGCCCCTAAGTTGTATATGAAATTATTCTCTCTTTGGAGAAGATTTGTTAACTTTTTCACCTCTCTGTAGAGTTATAGCAATTAGATCAGTTCCCATAAAGTGCATAGTTAGTGTATTTTTCATATGTTAGCATATCAGAGCAATTTCTGCATATTTGCAGGAACTACACATAAGGTATAGCCTTAACTAAACTCTGGGGTGAAAGCTCTCTACCTTTAAAAATGTGTTGCAAGATGTTGGTTTTCTGTAATTCTCAGCATGCGCTGTTTGCCCAGGAATACCTGTCAGTGTCAGATAAAAAAATGGATATCCATAGCATGCCAGGTGTGTGCGAATCTTAAGTTCTAATCATTTTGATTGATGGAGTGAACAAAACTAGTGCAGTGTGGAATGCAGAATTCTGCTGATGAAATTAGTGTGGGATGACCATTCTGCTGGTGGAATTTCCACTGGAATTTCACTGGTTCCTCTGTAGAATTCTACCTACTACTGTGATCCATGGAATAATATTCCATAGAACAACATTTTTCCATGGAAAATTATTTCACAACAATTTCCATGGAAAATATTGAGATCAGTGGAATAATATTCTGTAGAACAGCATTTTTTTTTTCTCTGGAAAATCATTCCATAACTATTTTCTTTCATGGAATTCCATCATTCTGTTTTCAGTAAAATTTGATGGAATTTTGAAAATTCTACAGAATTTCTTTCTGCCAGAATTTATAAATTCTGCACAGCACAAAACAAAACAATTTACCTTTTGTTCGGTACCTTGCCACATGATTAAAATGTTGTGAATAAAATTACCCCAAGGGGTCAAAGATGGGCGCCACTTCCCACCAATCCATGAAAAGGTTAGTTTAGGATGGTGTCATTGATGAACCCATAGCTGTGCCACACACCTGGAGATAGAAATATTTGTCAAAAATTAAATAATTCTTATTCAATATAAGTTCTAAAACACTCAAAACAAATTCAGAGTCTAGACCAGGATGTTACTGGTATCCAATTTGCCCATAAGTAATATGACTGCACTGAGCCCCAAATAATGTTTGATGCTGGTGTACAATGCACTCACATCAACTCTCAGCCATTAATAACCTGTATCCCATTTGATGTTGGACATGGTCTCCAGAGCCACCACTTTGTCCCTTAAATAGGATGACAGAGTCACTTCCATGTCCTGAAGAAAATTATCCATGAATATGGCCAAGTTTTCAGTAAATGATCCAATTGCAGATACAACTGGCTGACTAGAGGGGTTACAGAGGTCTGTGTGCACTTTCAGCAAATAGTATGAAAAGTAAATAACTATTGTAGCCTTGCACTTCAGAAATTCTACTTCAGGTTGAGTAATATGACCTAATTCATACAACCTGTCTAAAAAATGATGTAGCTTTGCCTGAAAAGTCAGTGTGGGATCCCTTTGCAGCTTTCTACAATGACTGGTGTCGCTGAGTTGGGACAGCACCTCCTGTAAGTAATAGGATGTGTCTATCACAATGAACATTCTATCCTCATTAGAGAGCTTGACTGTAATGGTCTTACCGGATAATAGTTGCTGCAAAGCTTCAGACTCTGCTGATGTCAGATAGGACTTATAATGGATTCTCCTTTCTGATATGAGAGCATCTACTTCCTCTGTCACTAAGTTCTCAAGAGTCGGTAGGGCAGGTGATGTAGCCTTCACCAGATAAAACACCAATTTTGTTGTGAATCCTTTACATTTGATTTGAAACTTTTCATGTTCATTTTGATTAAGGCTCATATATTGTCCTTTTTCAAACCATTCTATCACCTCCTCGGGATCTATGGGAGTAGAACCTTGAGTGACATAACTACTATCCATATCATGAGTAAAGACTGTGTAAGCAAATTATGTTTCAGTATTATTTTTGCTAAATTGTATTATGTTCAGAAATCCCATGTTCCTTCTCTTTTTATGATATTTTTTGAAATGTAACTTGCTAAATGTTTTTTCAGGATCAGCTTTAAGATTAAATTCATCAGCTTTCCAATATAGCACCAATGAAAGGTCCTTAGATAAAACATTAACTTGGGCTTAAGTTAATGCACACGAAAAAAATATAAAGGACTGGGCTTCTGACCTCAAATAATGTTTGTTTGATTTCTGAAACTCATTTGGATTTTTTCTTTCCTGCATGACACCTAGGTCGGTTTTTGATTTTTTGTGAGGTTTCTATCTTGTGGCTCTGTCTTCATTCTGAATCACTTCTCCCACTAGTTCAGTTGAGGGACCCTCTTCTCTTACTAAAACAAACTCTGGCAGAAGCTGATAGAGCTGCAGCTCAGGCATTTGGGGTGGAAATATTGCAAATTACCAAATTTGCATGCCTGTGTTAGCAAAATGCAACATAGGCTCACACATTTGTTGTTTTTGTACTATTTTTACACCAAATTTTCAAGATAGCCTTATTATGACCCTGCATCATGAAGAAGGGCAGAGCAAATGTTCATCTCTTGCCCAAAAGGTGATTTCAGCAGGGACTGTGAAATCACATTTTGAGACACAAAAACACATTTTGGGCAGGAGTTGAAAGATGACAGCTGTCACATTCATGAAGTACTGTAAAGAAATGGTTATGTTGAAAATGTGGGGTTAAATATAGAACATTATCAAACTTACTAGCCTGTGTTTGCTAAATTCAACGTAGCCTCATAACTTTTTTATATATATTTTTACACCAAATTTAGAACATAGCCTTCTTTTGACGTCACCTTATAAACAATGACAGAGAAAAGCTTTAACTCCTGCCTGAAAGGTGACTTTACACAGGGACTGCAAAATCAGCTTTTGGTATGTAAAAAAACATTTTTGGCAGGATCTTAAAAATGACAGCTCTCACATTCATGAGGTGCTGAAAAGATATGTCTAGGTTGTAAATTTGGGGTGAAAATATTAAAAATTAACAAAGTTATGAGCCTGTGTCCACAAAATTCAATGTAGGTTCATAACGTTATTGTTTTTTTAAATATTTTTACACAAAACTTTCAACATAGCCTTCTTATGAGCCCACCTCATGAACAAGGGCAGTGAAAACCTACAACTCCTGTTCAAAAGTGGTTTCACACAGGGACCATGAAATCACCTTTTGGAATAGAGCTGCCTAAAATGGCAGTGCCATTGTTCATGAGGTAGGGTCCCAAAGAAAGCATGATGAAAATTCGGGTCCAAAATATGCAAAATTGCCCAGGTTATGCCATTAAGTTCAAAACACCATTGAAATATATTGAACCAGATACCTACTTCTTCAGTTTGCAGTCTGGTTTGATGAGTATAGACATGTCTGTAGTCCAGATAGAATTATGGCGTGGGACCCCCAAATGGTAAGAAAGGGCTTGGGGGGAGGGGGGTGGGTTCTGAGTCAGATGGTCAGGTGGGGGATGGTAATGGTGCAAAAGACATTGATGGACATTTTTCTTTTTACAGGGTACATAACAACCAAAAACATTATAGAGGAATTGCCATCACAACACTGGGGGATTGGGCACCCCCAGTGCCACTGTTATGTTTCAAAAGGGTAGGCTGAGACACAGAGTCTGGTGGGGGGTATAAAAATTTATATATTAAGAAAAAAGGGGGCACGGAACATGATCGCGACACCTGTGACTTGCACATCCCCAGTGTCATTGTTATGTTTCGGGGGGGGTGGATATAAAAAATATATATATATTTAAAAAAGGGGTAATGGAATATGTTCATGACACTGTGGTATTGGGCACCCCCAGTGTCATTGTTATGTTTCTGAGGGGGTGTGGGGTGGTGGGTGCTGAGAGGGAGTGTGGGATGGGGTGGACATGCATTTTTTTTTTAAAGAAATTGGCGGTCATAGCAGAATATAGCACAATCTGCCATGGCCAAGATGGTCACTGCACTACACTGTGCATGTGCTAGTGGTCGTGCATGTGCAGTAGAGTGCAGTGGCCATCTTGCACATGTTGGAGTGTGCCATGTTCTGCCATGACCACCGTTTTATTTTTTATTAGAGATATCCCCCCACTTAACCCTCCCTCTCAACACCCACCCCACCAAAGCATAAGAGTAACACTGGGGGTGCCCAGTCCTCTAGTGTCCCAATCAGGACTGCCAGTCTTTTTTTTCCAAGTAAAAAATAGTGCAGTGATTGATTGATTTTATTGATCGACTGTGTGGCCATTTCAAGTTTTGCAAAAAACACCAGAAATACAGAAAAAAATAACAATTGCTAAAGTCAGTGCTTGTCAGCATCCAAAGCAATACATAGTAATTCAGTAAAAATGCTGTATGTCTCTAATTAAACTGTTCTGTTTGAATAATTAATGTTATGCTATAGTCTGTTCAATTTGATATAAGCTAAATATGTAATAATTTCCATTTACAGAATTCCTAACTTATCCTCAGTTTATTTGTTGTATTATCATTGGCACCACCTTCATTAAATCAGAATCTAATATTTAAAAACCCAGTTAAGAAGAGAAACATGGACCTTTAAAACACTAGAAGATTTCTCTATTAAACTCCATTAGAGGCAACATATTTGTTTCTCTTAATTGCATTAAGACTTGCCCATCATATTGTAAAATACCCTTCTAATCTAGGACGTCATACATTTCTATAAATTACCTAGATTTAGGCATAAACACATTTATCAAAAAAAGTGTATGCTTATTTTACACTGGGGAATACTTACATGCTAAGAGCACAGTGCTTGCAGTATTTTTCTCCTTTTTATCCAGTTCTTGTCTCTATCAATACTACTATAATTATGAGCACTGCTCTGGCCCGGTGGCACTGAGGATTGAGGCACTGGACATCACACCTCGTGCCATGCCAGCGACCCAGTTTGGGAGTGGACTCGGGTCATCAGGAGTCAGTGGGGAAGGAAGGGCTTGAGCATCCAAAGGACAACTCTCCTTTCCTGGGAGGGAAGGGGCAGAAGAACCCACTCTCTGGAGACCCCCAGTGGAGCCTTAATACTGGTGTTACCACACAAAAACATGTTTGTTTACATTCCTTGACTGACTCCCATTGCATCTTTTCTGGACTTAAGAACACCCCCAACACTATCTAGCCACATGTACTGAGTGGGACTAGAGGACACTTTTGCATTATGAGTGACTGCACTGTTTGGGGGTGTTTCTAATGTTCAGGAAGTATGGCATATGAGTAGATCAGGGATTTGAAACAAAACAAAGTTGGTTATAACTATTCATTAGCATGCATTTTAGTTCTGCTAAGCAAGGAAGCAAATAATACAACCAGAAAAATGAATGAATTTTAGAGAAGGTGAGCAATCATAAAATGTCATTTTTTGACTAGAAATAATATGATGCAAAAAATGTTGATAATGTCCTTTAAGCTCGGAATTTGTTGAGTACAGAGCACATGTGAAAGGTAACCTGTCAAAATGGTGACTGAAGTCGAGCGACTCGAGTATGACTGACTCAGTTTCAATGCTCATCATGTGAGCTACCCTGAAAGAGTAGCAAGGGGCGAACAACAAGGTGACCAGAAGAACAGGAGGGGCAAAAGAACAGGAAGAAATGTATGGTTCTATCACATTATTACTGTTTTGTACATTTGTATGTTCTTTTGTATGATTTTGGACATGTATTGTAATTTACTCAATGTTCCACTACTGTTTATTGTACAATACCTTGTTTTCCAACTGTTGCACAATCTTACAATGTTGTATTGCTTGTACTACCCACGTACTATTGTAACTAATCATCCTTCACAACCCTATGTAACCCCTCCTCCGAGGTTGCACTGTGAGATGAGCAACTTATTGTTCAGTGTGCCCTCTTGGTGAAACATTTCAATAAATAAATAAAATAAAATTCAGCCAGACCTGGTGGCCTGATATCCCAAGGCAAGCCTCCACTCTGAAAATCCTACTATAAGTCTAATTCTACCTATAGAGTGGATGGCTGACACCTCCCCCCACTGTAGTCAGAACAATGCTCTGCTATCCCCAGGGCACACTACTACCTTAATTTTAACTTTAACAGAATGGGTTATACTTCAGGGCAATGTACCCAAGCATAGACTTCTGTCAGATTTAACATTTCATTATTTGATTCAGCACCAGAATAATCCAGAGTGCTTGAGAATTGATGGTTGGGGAGGGTTGGGGTAGGGGGAGAGGGACAAAGAACCATATCTGAAGTATAAGGTACATATCTGTGCATCAAAGGACAGTAGTTACAAAGCCATTATGTTCAGAGGTGTGTGCCCATCCAAACATGTTTTTTTTCCTTTTTCCCCACTCTCCCCCTTTCCTTTTAATTCCCTTCTTCTCCTTCCCCCTCCCTTTTTTGAGAAAATGAACATAGGGAGCACCCAAGACCAATTATTCAGTACCCAATTTCTCCAAGGGTAGAGTCAGTATCCCGCAGTTCACATCAGGCAGCAGTCCACAACTACCCCCACTGTTAGGAAAAGGCTTGAAACAAAACTAAAAGGGGGTGCCATGATGGAACGGCCAAAGACAGCACCTGCTGCAGGATAGTGTGAAGCCAAAATATCCTGAGGAATCCTAACACTCCTATTCCAGCATTAAAATTTAAATCTTGCCCTCCTTGATAAGATCTAAAAAGAGAAGCAGTTCTTCTTTCCACTACAATCTTTCTCCACTCCTCACCCCCCAAGATGAAAATAATACTTGCACATCCAACTATATACTAGAACAAGCCCCACTAAGGTGCTGAAAGTAAAGTTATTGTCTTCTTGTGGCTTCACTTCAGAAAAAAGGCATCTTGGGCTTGGACACAAGTTCTATGCAGCATCTGGCCAGGCACCTGGTTCCTACCACACCGTATTTCCAAAGGGGAGATTCAACAAATAAGAGGATCACCCAGCACAATAGCCATCAAAAGGTCCCAGGGCTCTCGATCTCCATCTATTAAGATTTTGAAGAGTAATATTGCATAAGGCCCCTCCTCAAGTTCCATACTGTTAATAGTTAAAGCATTACTAGAGCATTCAGGCCCATATTTTTAATTCAGAAAAATGGACTGAATGTTTAATCAGTGGCTGAAGGAGAACAATGAAAAAGCAAATACCTCTGAAAGGATGTCACCCCCATCCCACTTATCGCCTGTCTCCCGAAACAGAGTCTTTGTTCATGGAACTTTGCAGAAGGGATTCACCCAGAAAAAGCACAAACACTAGTTCCTTTTTTCTTAATCCAGGAGTATGGGGGACCAGCCATTCACCAGATTTTTCCTTGTTTCCCAATTTCTTTACATTTGAATTACTGCCACTTAATTTTTCCTCCCAATATCTTTATTATATCTGTGAAAAATAGAAATACACAAGCACTCCACTGAGCATAATAAATTCCATACCACTGGGGATACTGACCGTCCCCTTCCCAGGCAATGACAGCATGCCTTTTGTTAGGGCAAGCTAGGCTTATCAGCACATACCTGTAAGTGCTACATCAATTCATCCACCAAATTTACTTCAGATCTTCTCAATCTCTTAATAAACACCCAAATCAACCAACTGCAAGTCTCACCAATTTGTGAAAAAAATCACTCCATTAGACTGTTGCATACAGTTGCATACACTGCTCTCTGCCTCTTTACCAGTTCCAGAATGTAATATTTAAACCAGTGTTACAACACTTCACAACTACAAGGTAATTGGCCATTTAGTTGATACATACTGGACTGTAGAAATTCAGCCAACAGAGAGCAAGAGAGAGTTTGGAGTGCCTGATGCTTTAAACTAAGTCAAACAATATTACAAAACTTTCTGGTCCATGATTAAGGTGTGGCCATGATTGGTGTATCTTTCAAGAAAATGGCAGCAGCAGCTCCAGATTATCAAAGTACAAAGAGTACTGTAGAAAGTATGCTGCTGTGACTCAAATGTTAGCATTAACTTAACTTTTGTTTAACTCATTAAAAGAGCACATTCACACAACTGTTGTACTATTTATTGTATGAACTGTTTCTGTATTGTTGAAATATCTTTATTGTGCACCTTTCAATTGTATTTCTTCATCCCTTTTCAGCAGGACACATCTGGAATTGAGCAGTAGTCTGCTCAGCATGCCTTCCTGGTAGCACTTTAAATAAATAAATAAATATTAATAAAATACTATTAGCAGCCAAAATTGTTGCAGATGCCAGAGCAAACACAGTGTGGCAGAGATAGGAGCAAATAATTCAGTGTGAGTGGAGTTGTCTGTGGAGGTAACTGTGGGGCAACTGAAACATGTTGTTCGGTCAGAAAGATTGCAAGGAATGCAGAGTCCTTTTTTGAAAGCAATAGGTCTGCAGAGCTCCACCCACTTCTGCCCTAAAAATCACAGACCGATTAGAATGCATGTTCCTATTGGTACTGTTGGAAATATTGCCCTTATCAGTTCTGTTGGTATGTGATTGATTGTAACTACAGGACCTTGTTCTCGATCTCTGGTTATAATTACAGCATCAACTTTGTGATCTGCTGTGTTGTGGTTGTGACTGGATTTTATCCGAACTATAAACAGTATTACTAGAATAATCAATGCTACCTCTTTTAAAATTTGTCATGTTTCCATTCGATTACTTTTTTTTTGTGGCTGGCAACTTTTGTTGCCAGTCTACTACTGAGTTTATCAAACTCTGCTGTCTTGTTTTCTTTCACAAGATCAGCTTCTGTTGCCTCAATTTGCCTCGAAATATCTGTGTGTTTGTTTGTGTCTTGAGCTATCAAAATCTTAATTAACATCTGTGAACAGTCATCCAGTGCTCTTTCTCAGCATTTTCTCAATATATCTTCATTAGAATCCACCTGAGGGAGCCTTGTCTATCCTAAGTCCTCTTGGGATCAATGCATTCTCGTTATATTTATTTGAAATGACTGCAATGTAATATAGACTTCTTTCTGAAATGTTCAGTTTTTCAAGATATTGAAATATGTCATGAAGAGATACCATGTTCAGAGGGTCACAATAGAAATCTGCTATAAATATATACTATGCTGCCACTCTGCATCTAATCAACACTGCTGTGGTCTTGAAATCTCCGGACGTAATTCTTGTGGTCCCAGCCACTGTTTCTGAAGCAGTTCCTGAAGTGCATGATTGTATTTGACAGTCTGAGTCTGAATTCATGTCCATGCTCATCCTGGCTAGGGAAGCTAAGATACGCCAGATTGTTGAGGGAAAGCTCCAACATATGATAGCTGCAATGTGCCCCAACTAAAAAAAACAGGGCGATAACAACATTGTTGAATGGCTTCCATGAATCGTAAGTAAATCTGATAAAAAAACAAAGTTACTTAAAAATCAGCATTAATGCCCGAGCTGAGCTGCACACAAACAAATTTAAAGTTCAAAGAAAAAAACAGCCACAAATGCACTGTAGCAAATGACAAAGTAAATGGCATCTATGCTGCTGGGAATCCATAAACTGAACAAACACGAAATTAACAAACAAGAGTTCTTGGCACAAGTAGTATAAGGGTTGATATTAGGTTATTACGTTCATCAAATACGCAATGGCTATCTTTTCCTAGATCTGTTACCTGTGTGGGCGAGACAGCTTTTTCATCACAATGTCTGATTTTTTGGAATACATTGCGTATTGATTGGATCATTAGTTATAGTCATGAACATTTTAAAAAAGCTTTGCTCCATTACCTGTAGCTTTATTCTGTGTGTAACTGTTTTTAGGTACTATTTTGTATTATTTTATATATTGTATTATTGTTATTAATGTATTTTATATAATGTTTGTATTTGTATGACATCTAAGCTTCTTTGTGTATGAAGCTCTGGGTCGATCCTGAAAAAGGGCCTTGGCCCAGTGATCTTACCTGGTAAAAAAAGTGAATTGAATTTAATTGAATTGAACTGAATAGTGTTGTGTGAAATTGAAATATTTCGCCTGGTGAAGTATTTCACATAATTCTGCAATTCCACAACATTTTTCACCTATGCAAAATGAAATTGTGCCTGTCTTCTTGATTTTGCATAATGGCAACATTTTGCTTAACATGTCTTGGTGAAAATTTTCACCTATGCAAAGCGAAATTTCACTTGGTTCCATAATTTTGCTTAAATGGTGAAATTTCATCTACGTTCATTGGTCTGTCAATTTCTCCCATTGATGTTCCAAATGTTGCCTTGTGGAGTAATTTTGCTGGTATAACTTTTGATATAGCTGGCGAAATGTTGGTCCAAAGGGGACATTTACAATGCATTGTGGGTAAATAGATCAAAAGTCATGTGTAGCTTGTTTACAGCTCATTTTGCTGCATGCTGAGTTGGACAGCAGTCTGTTGTGGTGCATCAGAGCTGATAAAGCATTTAAAAACATGGCTAAAACCTGTTTTTGAGAGTTAATTGCTATAAAATATAACATTTTTTCCTAGTGCTACTGTGCTGCTAGGGAACATTTTCTAATTTTGTGGATTTTTGTATAATACTTAATTTAAATTAGGTTTTACTTTTCTCTATGTCTTTGAAAGAGTTGTGTGGGGTAGGGTAGGAGTATAAAGCAGTGCAGGCTATTTCTAGCCAGGCAGATTGGTATTTACTCACAATTGTGAGTTATTTATTTACTGTTATTTCTTATTAATTTTGTTATCTCTTGCCATTTATTTTTCTCTGAAACATTTCTCTGTCCTGTTTGAGAAAGTTACTGCCACTGTTAACTGTGTTATATATACAGTATATAACTCTTCTGCTTTTAGTTGTGAATTGATTGTGAATTCTAAAGTTTTAAACACACAGAGCTGACCCTTTATTTTATTTGTTTGTGGTTAGTTCTGTTTGCTGGAGTGTTAACTTGTGTGTTACTAAAACTGTGAAAATCAACAGTTTTATATTTTTTGCACCTTTACTTAAGTACTACTACTTGATCACTTGAAACGTGTCCATTTACAGTCACACTGCATTGTTCAATTGTTCCGCTGTATATTATTGATGGAGCTTGACTCTGCACACTGCTCGGTGTTACTGTTTTAGTTAACTTACCTTACCCTTACTCTGTTATAGCATTGTTTGCGTAACACCTGACACGTGCATTATAAAACAGTAAATATTAAAATAGTAATTTTCAAGAAATTTCTTGGTGATCCCTCCCATCCAGGCCACTACTATATTGTGTGGTACTTGCCTTTGTTGTAGTTTTATGGTTGTCTCTGCCCTTATATAAAAATAAAATTATTTTACTAAGTAATAACACATTACAGTACTTTACTTGTCCAGAGACACAGGCAATCTGTATTTAAAGTGGGCCACTTGTGCCCTTTTTTCTTGTGTGTGTTTTTCTTTAATTCCTATTCTGTTTGGAGGAAAAAAAGTTACCTTTCTGTTTTTTACTAGAATAGGCTGCCTACCATATACAGTATTAGTTGTACTCTAAGTGCTGGTACCTGTCCTGATAGCGTTTGGACTTTTAAGGAAGCCAATACTATTGATGTGTGACATCATCTTTCACATGTGAGGTGTTAATCACACAGTTAATAGTAATACATCCTTTCTTCAAATACTCCCAGAGAAAGGCAAAGCTTTGAAGCAGCAGTCAGCAAAAATGCCTGCTAAGAAGCGGCCAAGTACAGGGGGGAAATGTGGCAGTAGGGATGAGGGAGCTAAGAAGTCTGCTGAAAAAAGTACATTTTCAGTTCCAGTTCCTCATAGCATTGAAAGCACACATATGTCTGGATCAATGTCTTCTGATGTGGGCCCTGGTGGTGTGGCAGGAACCAGCAAAGGAGCTGGTGGCCGAACTGCATCAGGCATACCTGTGTCTTACTTTTTTAAAGCTCAAACTGTTGCAGCCATGCTAGTGGGGGATGCTGACAGTGAGAAGAGGGGAGGCACTGACACCAACACATGAACAGTGGTTCAGGACTAGGAGGAGGTCATAATAAGTCTGTCAGTGTGACTATCCATGTTCCTGCAGGAGTTGGTGATGATAGTGTTCAACAAGAGTCTGATAATCCTGGAGATAAGGATAGTCAGCCCCCTGAGATGGTTGTAGAGAAAGAAAAAGGTACCATCCTCCAAGAAGACAGTGATAGGGGGGAGGAGGAGGAAAACAAGGACATCATTGCTAGTGGTGGCAATGATGATGATGACTGGGATGATCCCACATGGGAGTCTGAGTTAAAAAAGGTTAAGGGTGATGTAGGCCATTTACATGTACAACCGGTGGGTCAGTCTATCACCATGCCTATAAGCAAGCCTCCAAGCAGTCAAGTAACTCCCCCTCCCAAATGTAGTTTTACTGAAGTGTTGAGAGCAGCACAAAAAACACAGACTTCCACACCTGTTTGTGAACTATCCCAATCCCAGAAGCATCTGAAGCCCAGAGGTTAAAAGTCTCTAGTTCAGGACTTTTATGTGCTAGATCCTGCTGATGAGACCATAGCAATATGCCAATTTTGTCAAGCCCATGTTAGTCGGGGGGGAAAAGGGAAGCCACATAGGCACTGGTGGCCAACACGTCCACCTGAAAAAAAAGCACCCGCTGAGATGGCAGCAATACCAGAAGGATGCCAGAGCTGTTGATAGCAAGTTACATGTAGTACAGCAAGAGCAGGAGGAGGGAGGGCAGAGTGGGTCAGTGATGGAGAGGAGGGTGAGCAATCCTTTGATCATTCAAGTAGTGGGCATAGCAGTGGCAGTGCGAGTCCCAGTCCCATGAGTCTGAAAATTACACCACCACACTCATAAGCAACCAAAATAACTGGCTTCATGCAGTCTACACAGGCCCAAGAGTCAAGTGTTAGCCCTAAAAGAAAATCACTGCTGCCACAAGTACAGCGTTTTGGTTGGACAGCCCCAAAGATGCAGCCCACTCTGAAGAGCATCCTTGAGCGGCAGACAAAGTACACCTCCAATTGTGCTGCTGCATGAGAGTTAAATGCTGCAACTGCTGAAATGCTGGCCACCGATCTGTTGCCATTCTCATTCATAGAGAATGCTGGTTTCCACAGGTTGATGGCCAGTACCTGTCCTAAATAGCAAATTCCATTGCAAACCTATTTTACTAAGCGTACTGAACAGTAGAGATGCTGATTACATTAGACATGCATTGAAGCATAGTGCATCACACTATAGCCATCTTAGCATGGATATGTGGACCAATGGACAAACACCAGCAAGCTCGTACATGTGCATAACAGCACACAGGGCACAGTTATCTGGGGCGGTACTTGATTTTGAGCCTGACAAAACATGCGTGAAGCAAAATTGTGGTGGTAGCAACACATCCGGTATTTGGCAGCATGCAACCCTGCATATGACAAGTGTCACAGGTTCTCAAATGGCTGCAAAAATGCTTACTGTTCTGCTGGACAAGATTGATGGGTGGCTACACACACAGTTGCTCATAACAGGATTCATCGCAAATGATAATGGCTCCAGTGTGGTGAAGTACATTAGCGATAGTGTTTTTTCAGAGTGCCCTGCCTGGCACACTGCCTTAATCTTGTTCTTCAGCAGTTCCATTTGGACATTAAGGAAATGGTTACTCTTGCCCATCGCATCTGAGTCCTCTTTGCCCATTCTGCAAGGGCCTGTGACCATCTAAGTGAGCTACAGCGCAATAACCACCAGATGAAGCTTGATGTCACCAGGTGGAACTTCACACTGTACATGCTTGACCAGCTGTATGAACAATATAAGGCTGTGTCAGAATACCTGCTGCTGCACACCACCCATGACAATGCTGGAGTGTCCATCGCGCTAACAACAGAGCAGCAGCACCAAATTGATGGGCTAATATGCATTCTCTGTCCATTTGAGCATGATACACAGGCAGTAAGTGGGGACACTGCTTCTATAAGTCAGTTCATGCCCCTCATATGTGTACTGAGGCAGACACTAGTGAATGTGCAACACTAAACAGAGGCAAGTGGGGATCATGGCAGTTGTGATCTAGTGGATCACATGCTCTATGTGCTGGACACAAATACCCATGTATTTGGCATTTTACAGTGGGCTTACTTTGCAATCTCCACAGTACTAGATCCATGATACAAATGTGTCCTGCCCTCTATAATTGAAGGAGGTCATCAGCGAGTACAACAGTTGACAGAGAACCTCATTAGATTGGTACATGCTGCACAAATGAAAAATGCATGCACTGCATCAACAATGGGTGTTGCTACCACCACCAGTGACTCACAGGCAACCCAATCAGAGAAACTGGGCAAGGCAGAGCAGAAAACAGCAAGCAATCCCATTTGGGATGTTTTCTTTCAGGTGGGAGTGGAAGATATGGAGGAAAAGGAGGAGAAGGAAACAGATGAGGCAGCTGGGCCCTGGGCAGCAAAATGAATGGTAGAGGCCTACATGGGGTCCCAAGGCACCTTGCCATTACTGACAAGCCACTACTGTACTGGAGCAGTAAAATGACTGACTGGCCAGCACTAACATTGGTTGCTGTGAAATACCTGAGCTGCCCACAATCCAGTGTCTCTGTGGAATGAGTGTCTAGTGCAGCTGGGGCAATTATGAGTGATCGTTGGACCAATTTGTCACCCAAGAATGTGTCCATGCTAATATTCATCAAAATGAATGAAAGACACATTCCACACAACACAGTGATATAAGTGGTGCTGCCACAGGAACTGTGCCTTGGTGACGAAGATGATGATGATCCCTCGACTAAGGCATCCACTGGCAGTGAGGTGAATGAGGCAGCAATGTTGAGAGAATTCCCACCTGATGAGAACTCCCATCTTGAAGACTGTTAGGCATGCTTCTTGGATGATGTGGAATTGGAAGTTGAAAAAGGCTGAGTTTACTCCAAGCCCCCCCCCCCAACAACTTTCAACTCAGTGTGGTGGCTGGGATGTGTATGTTATACCTTATTTTTAGCTATCTACCATTGGATTGGTTATGGTAATGTGTTTTTATGTGCTAGAGTGTGTATAAGTTTCATTGGATCATCCTTTGCCATAACCCCTTGATTGGTTACCGCACCACCAGTCCCCCAAGCCTATACAACGTAGCAGCAATGTAATTACTATAACTGTAAAGATTTTACAATTGCATGATTACAGTTATAATGTTTTTCTTTCAAAAATATCTTACTTTTCATGTTGACTATATCAACCCCATCTTACAGCAAGATATGTTGTCTGGATGTCCTTAAACGTGCCCATGATGGCAAATTCCACATTGCCCCACCTCCCCCTCTCATCACCTGATCTGACCTGACACACCCATGCACTCCATGCGACTGAAAGAAATGTTTCTGCCACTTAGTATTGGTGACATGTACAAGAACCCTGGCTCCTAGACTAGTACAAGTAGCATATGAATGTAACATGCTAATTCAACAGTTAACACCACAAGTTGAACACATTTTGAGAAATGATGAATGGTGGCCATCTTTAATGGTGTGAGTCATTAATTACAAAAGTAATCATGAAGGGCTTAACAACTTACAACATCAAATCCCCCCAAAAAGGTTAATTGTGCTACAGTACCAGGTTAAGGTACACCAAAATCATAATGGTTATGGGGGGGGGGTGGTCAGGGCAGGGGGAGGATCCTGTTGTTCTCACTTTGGAATAGATTCAAAATGTTCATGATTACTGCAGCTATGCAATCTCCATTGATTAGATAAGACATTAACCACCTCCACCCAATTATTTACAAAACACCATCTCAACTATTTGTTTTCACATATAGTTCCTCCCTGTATGTAGGTGGCAGTGGTGATTACTTATTAATGGTAATGGTGTGGCACCAGTCCAGTGTTCAGCATCACAGTTCAAGCAACACCCCTGTCTTCCACAGACACAACACAGCTAATGCAGGGCCTGGATGGATGTAGTCATCAAGATACGATGAAACCTCAACAGAGGAAAATGACCTAAGCAAGACCAAAGATAAGAAGAAATGACAGATACTCGTCAATCTGCATACCTAGTTTTACCGAACAAGTTGGAAGAAGGTGCAGAGAAGAAAATGTATACTTACCATACCCCATGATGTCATTAAACTGCAGGCATTCCCCAGAGGAACATGCTCTGTGGTGCACATGATTCCAGACCAAGGTCCATAATGAAGCACAGTAGCACTAGCAGTAGTAGCAGGCATTCCCCTTCCCCTATCAACACTGTGTACCTTGAAATAAGAAAATAATAAGAACAAAATTTTTAGTATTGTTAAAAAGTTCCCCCTCCCACCACCCATGACCGTCCAGCAACCCTCCCCCCCCACAGAAGATCATAAAAAATGAAGAAATACTTACCTCAAGGACTGTGAAAGTGGAACCATTACACAATTAAATAAATGCCCAGATCTGGTTGAGCAGCCAGCAGAAGCAGCAGCAGCAGGATGGAATGAGACTTAACTTCGCCGGAATTCCTGATGTTGACAAAAGCAAAAAAATAACACAATTACTATCAAGCTCAAACAACTAGATGGCAGCAACAGACATACCACACTAGTGTGAAAATTCCAATACTTACTGTCTGCATTGGGAAATTGGGAAATACGATGCATTCAAAGATCCATAGATCTCCCTCCCTCCTGGCCTGGCATGATGATGATGTCATCCACAGCACACTGAAAAATAATATAAGAGCAGTACAAATATATTAGAACTCAAGATGCCATAATGTCAACCCACCAACACCCTTACCTTGCACAGGAAAAAAAATGAAGACAGATACTTACATGTTAAGCAGCAGCAGTATGGACTGTGTGACGATAATCCACCAGGCATCAACCATCTAGAACAGTAGTTCTTGTGGCATCTTGGCAAGTAGTAGTCAGAGACAGCAGCAAGCAGCAAGCTACAGTGCCCCAAAATGTCATTCACTCCCCACCGCCAGGCAAGCTACTACCACAGAGTCAGTCAGTCAAGACAGCTAGACAATCAGTACAGCAGCATAGGGATAGGGAAATGATAATTGTACATTTCTATCTCAATCAACTGAAATAGCAGCAGCAGGAGGAAAGAATTGCAAGTAGCAGCAGCATTTTGCAGGAGGAATTCATTTTCTCTGCATGTGTGGGCATCCCCTTTTCAGGTCCCTGAGGTGGTGGCACACCCTAAAACAGCAGGACTGATGCCACATTGCCATCTCAATTATATGTAACATTTTTCCTGTAACATTTCTGGACTTGTAGGCCCTGTTTGGCACCAGCAACAGTGAGTTTCAGACAGAAATATTTGGCAAACAGGCCCTAAAACAGCATTTTAATGTCTGGGTGGTGGTGGGGGCCATAAAGCATCATGGATAAAACCAGATTTCTGTCTGAATTTAATATACCATTTTTTTGGAAACATTTCTGGATCTGTCTTGCCTGTGCTACACTCGCAGAAGCAAGATGTGACCTAAAAGCAATTATAAACAGTGGCCAAAACAGCATTTTAATGTTTTGGTGGTGGGTGGGGCACCATAAAACATCATGGCTGAGACCATATTTCTGTCTGAATTTAATGTATCATTTCTTTGGAAGCATTTCTGGACATGTATTGCTTGTGTTGCACTCACAGAAGCAAGATGTGGCTTAAAAACAATTGTAAACAGTGGCCAAAACAGCATTTTGATGTCTGGGTGGTGTTTGGGAACCAAAAAACATCATGGCTGAGACCATATTTCTGTCTGAGTTTAATGTACCATTTTGAGGAAACATTTCTGGACATTTACTGCCTATGCTGCACTCACAGAAGCAAGATGTGGCCTAAAAGCAATTGTAAACAGTGGCCAAAACAACATTTTAATATCTGGGTGCTGGGGGGGGGGGGCACCATAAAACCTAAAAACAATTGCAAACAGTGGACCAAAGACCATCTTTTGGTCTGGATGGTAGTTTGGGTGCCATAAAACATCATGGCTGAGACCAGATTTCTGTCTGAATTTAATGTACCATTTTTTAGGAAACATTTCTGGACATTTACTGCCTGTGCTGCACTTGCAGTAGCAATATGTAGCCTAAAAGCAATCGTAAACACTGGCCAAAACAGCATTTTAATATCTGGGTGGTGGTTTGGGCACCATAAAACATCATGGTTGAGATGAGATTTCTATCTAAATTTAATGTACCATTCTCTAGGAAACATTTCTGGACATTTACTGCCTGTGCTGCACTCGCAGAAGCAAGATGTGGCATAAAAGCAATTGTAAACAGTGACCAAAGCAGCATTTTAATGTCTGGGTGCTGGTTGGGGGAAGGGGGCACCATAAAACATCTTGGCTGAGACCAGATTTCTGTCTGACTTTAATGTAACATTTTTTTGGGAAGCATTTCATTACCTGAGGGCCCTGTTTTACATGAGCAGAGCCAAGATTCACTCTCACATAGCTTTGGAAAATATGCTTGTTCATTGTTAAGCTCTTATACTTGATATTTTTGGATAGGATAGAAGGAGCAAGGAGGAAACATATAAAGAAAAATGGAGTAAGATAAAGGTAGAAAGGTACACCATGGTTTATGGGCATGTTACTACAACTGGGGGACAGGGACGGGGAGGCGGGAACTGGGGACATGCATGGTCAGGAGGACAAAGTTATTCATATTCATATATGATAGGGGAAGGGAAAGGGAGGGAGCATAAACAACTGGAAAAGATAAAATGAACAAGAGGATATAGATCGTAAGACAAAGAGGACAGAAAATATTTTTTTTTCTTTCGTTTTTCTTTTTTAAGGGAAGGGGTGCAGAACAAGAACAGTGACAATAGCAAAGAAAGGAGAAGAAAAAGAAAACAACACTGGTCCACCACCACAGCCACAGGCCATTCATTGGGCACTGCCACCTGTGCCACCACCACCATGAAGCTTAAACAGGAGGTCCAAGATCTTCTTCTGGTCCACCATTATTTTTTGGAGGCCCCCCCTGACCTCCTGGCAGAGCAGATCAGTGTTCTGATGGACACTTTGGACCTCGGTGTGCACACCATCAAGGTCTGCCCTGGAGACCACCACCTGACTTAGGGGGGCTGCAGGATGCTCAGGGTGGAGGCAGCACCACCGGGTCCTCCATCGTTCATCATGGGTGGGGGATGGTTCTGTCTCTTCTGGCTCCAGGTGCGTCCTGCTGCTACACCTCCTCCTTCCCCTGGTATGGTGCTCCTGAGCCTCAGTGCTGCCTCCTGCTGCTGTCTCTTGCTATTGAGAGCCACTCTACATCATGGTGGTGCTGCAGGTGGCTCCTTTGACCAGAAGTCCCAAAGTGGGACTCTGGTTTCCCCCTTTTTACATTTTTACCACAAAGGCTGCAGACAACCACACTTACATCATCTGCATTTGTGGTAAAAAATACCCAGATTAATGATCTTTGATTGGGGGGTGCAAGCTGATGTCCTGGGTGGGCCTCTCCCTCTACATCATCATGCTGGGGCTGGCAGCCGCTGGAGCCACATGAGCCTCCTGAGGGGGTGCAATGGGCTCTGAGCCTGACAGCTGCTGTTGCTGGGTGGCTGTGGCAGGGTGCACATCTTGCTGCTGGGAGGGGGAAGCTGCTTATGCTGACAGTGCTGCGGATGGTGGGGAGAATGATCAGCACCTGCTGCTGCTGGGGGGCAGAGGCTGGGGCCAACAGCTTCTCCTGCTGCTGGGGAGGACGGTCACTTATAAATTTTTAATTTTTTATTTTTAGCTTTTGTTGACCGGGTAAGTGCACTAGACAAATCCTGCCCATTTTCAGGCACGACCCGGGGGGAGGGGGATACAGATGAATGCCAACTGACCTTGAACCAGATTAAGCTGTTGGTGGTATTTTTAGTGAATGGGGGAAATTTGGCCAGGACACTGGGGAAATTCCCCTACTCTTTTCGATAAGTGCCATGGGATCTTTAACATCCACCTGAACTACCACCAATCCAGGCAGATGGGACCTCGGTTTAACGTCTCATCCGAAAGATGGCACCTCAAAAGTGCAGCACCCCTCTCATGCTGCACTACAGTGTCAGTACTGGGATATTAACCCAAGTGCCAGATGTGGGAACTGAACCCACAGCCCTCTGATCTCCCGGCCTCAGAGGCGAGTGTGCTACCTACTGAGCCACTGACACTGTCAATAGCTGTGATAGCTGAGTAATCTAATTGATGGGTCAACATTTTGTAAGCCACTGTAGCTTTACGTATGCAGTATTTCACTGGAGCTTGATGTCTGTTGCTTCACCTCCTGGGGAAGAATTGGTTAGGTTCAAGATGCTGAGGTGTTTCTGAAGTCAGGCTCTCCATAGCTACCAGCGTCCTTCTACCCAACCTGGTCTTTGTGGCCCCTATTGTACAGGGCATGGCTAAGCAAGAGATTACCAGGATGCAAACCCTATATAATAAAATAGCTCATTTCGCAACCTTAGACCACCCGAGATATCATCACTGTGTCACTTTGGCCAATCTTCGTTGGCCCACATTGGTCACCCGCCTCCAACACCCCTTGCTTGTCCAGAACTACAAGCTTCTCAAACCCCACACTCTGCCAAGCATTGCTGGGACCATAACCCTCAAACACAACCCAAGGAACCTAAGGACCTCAGACAGAATGCTATTAGAAGTCCCTAGGGTAAGGACAAACTCTGGTAGAAGATCCTTTTTCTCCCAAGCAGCCTGCCAATGGAACAAGCTCTCTCTCCCCAGGTCCAGGCCTCCTCCTCACTCATGAGCTTCCACACCAGGCTTAAGTCCCATCTGCTGACCTCAAGTGCATGCCACTGTCATGGCACTTAAAGCTCCTAAGGTACTCCCCTCCTCTCCAACTCCCGTCTCCTAGCTTAACCTTCCTACTACCTGCATTATACATACTGCTCACCAGAGGCCACGTGTAACCCCCGAATAAACTATATGCAAAGTACTACCAATTGCTTACATGCCATGATGATAACCATGCCTGTACCCATGCCTACATCCACTGCTTTTCTTTTACCGTGCCTGTAAGCCATGCCTGTATCCACTGCTTTTCTTATACCATGCCTGTAACCATGCCTGTATCCACTATTTTTCTTTACTGTAACCACCTCATGATGTAACTCACAATGCCTCAAATGTTCCTTATGTCCTTGTTCATTCTTATAACTTGTATTGTTATCCCGGGTCCCCCCTGAAAAAGGAACCTTCGGGGCTCGGTGGGCCTACCCGGTCACCAAAATTTAATAAATAAAATAAATAAATAAATTTAGTTTTGGCTGCAAACCTGATATGCTTATTGACAAAATAACCAAATCATCATTGTAAGCAAGGATAGGTATTTCTATTTCACCGACTTCAAGAGTGCCGGAAGACAACTCTGATAATTTAAGCAGGATTTGGTCTATATCGATAATACATAGGATGGGGGCCAAGATATACCCCTGCCTCATCCTTTTTTAGTCAAAAATGTCTGTGAAGGATGGCCGAGATCATCCAGTCTTACACTATCTCAGGTAAATAAATACTAATGTAACCACCTAGTCCCCTGAGGTTACTAGAAGCCCTTTGGTAACAGTGCTAGGGAGGGAGAGGCAGCTGGTGATTAACTAGTTAAATGTTTTTTTGCTTGCTCACTTTTTCTGTTTACTTGGCCTCAGCTGAGACTGAAGTGATGAGCTCATTTGAAGCTTTCCAGCAGCATAGCCCTTGTGTCAGCTGTTGAGGTGGGAGACAGAATGTTGAGACAAGAGTCAGTAGTAGTGTCAGTTTGGAGTGAGTAGAGTCAGAGTGTGAGAGTTGCCGTGCCAGCGGGCTCTGAGTTGAGAGCCCTGCCTTCTCACCATAGTGCTGGTATTCTCCAGCTTGCCAGAGAAGTGATAGAGATCTTTTCTACAGCAGGATTTCATGATTTTTATCTCTGGAGGGGTGAAAAGGTTTGCTAGTGGATGGATCCAAGAGGCAATTTCTTTTTTGGTCCAGGATATTTTGAAACTGCCTAAAATGTCTAACACTGAGTGAATTCTGACTTTTGCTACAGAAAGCAAGTACCTGTTCTTTTGTGTTCCATGCCCAGAGGGAAGGCACAATTTATTTTCCTGTAAGAACAGACATGTAAGACTGTATTTGAAGTAAAGTTGGCTGAGGTGTGTGATGTCCAGATGTATGACTATATCACACTGTTCAGGACTTTTATTTTTACACTACAGAGGTGGTGAATTTGAATTCTGAATGCCACGTTTCATTCAAAAGCAATTCAAAAGGTTTTCCACAGTTTAAAGTGTAACTCTGAAAGAATTGCTGAGTATGGATTTTTGCAGCAAAGGGTGAGCAGAACCAAATCTGGTGTAACCAGTTCAGGACTAACAGGTTAAGTCAGGTCACTTGGTTACTTTAGATAAATGGCCAAATGTCTGAAGAGAATTTTTTACCCCCTGGAGTGAGTTACCATTTGTGCTCTGGATATGGAAGAATGGTGCTAGTGTTAGCCAAATGTGTTTTCAGTTGTGGCCAATATTGACACTGGCAGCATTGTTCTATGTCCTGTGATATGTGGGAATACCAAGAGAAAGTGTCCTATGTCCCACTGCTGTGGGAATACAAAGTGTTTCTGTCAGATGCAGTTCTATTTTGTTGTTCTGCAAGTTCCTAGTGCCAAGATGTATAAACCTTGGGGGTCCACCTTTGCTTTGAAGAATATCTTTTTAGTAAAGTCACACTCTAGAACCCCAACTGTGGTCTGGGCAGTTATGTCACTGCTTCCTGTGTGGAGTTACTGGGTACCACTCCTGAAGATAGATCTAGCATATGCATAGCAAAAAATCTCTTCACAGGACCTGGTTTTGTAAATATCGACTAGTTATGCTTTTGCACCCCCCCCCCCCCACACCTTGATCTGTAGCAGAATGGACCTGGAATACCTTCCTAAAGCTAGAGGTGATACCATTTCTAAATGTTGAGTCTGTGCCCAGTATGGGTGCCAGGGGTGTTAACTGAGTAAAGTAGCGGGGGGGGGGGTTACACTAATTATGGATTATTAAAATTAACGTGGGTCAATTCTCCAAGGAAGCATTTGCTGTCTTAAGGGACTTTGTGATGTAGAGTCAAAAGCTACACTGTAATCAATGAATACAACATACAGCTTTTTTTCTGATAAATGCATTTTGTTATATATGCCTCTGGGGCAAAACAATTATGTATTGTATTACAATTCATCTTGAAACCTGATTTAAAAATAGATGGACCCCCTAAATTTTTGATCTGTTTATTTAGTCTTTCAAGAATTATTCTAGTAAAAAATGTTATGACATTTCAAAAAGATTTATAAATCTATACTTGTTGAGGTCAGCTTTATTTTCTTTTATAAAGATAGGCACAATGTCTGCACCTCAATAGGATTCTTGGATAAAGGACACAACCAAACATTTACTGGAAAAAAAAAAGAAAATATCAATATATTTGTTTGGTGTTTGTTTTGTGTTTCTTTATACCTTCTGAATTCCACCCTTTGTTTTATTTTGCTGCATTAACCACTTCCCTAGGGAACTACAGTATAATGGTCTCTTTTTTTCCTTCTGCTTTTACTCACTTCTTTCACGCAGAGGTTGGTTACCATAATTAAGCTCTCCCTTATTTTTTCCTCACTATGTCTATTCCTCCCTGTCAATGCATCCGTGAGGCAATTTCTGAGGCTGTCTCCCATTTCTTTAAAGTCTGCCCTCCTTAAATCCAGGACCCTCATCATTATGTAGTTCACCTCATCTCCTTTCCTAATGTGAAACTACACTGTATGATGATCACTAGTACTCAGGGGACTGTCCATCATGACGTCTGCAATGCTGTCCCTGATTGCATGAACCAGACCCAGTACTGCAATTTCCCCAGTTGTTTTTTGTGACCAACTGCCTGAGAAAATCCCCTTGTAGGGAGTCTTGAATGGCCTTTCTCATTGCCAAAGCTGCAGTTGGATGACTCCACTCCACATCTGGGGGACTAAAGTCTTCAATTAGCAACACCTCCCACATACTCAACCAGCCTGATGATGGCTTCCCAAGTGCTTTCATCCAACCCTTCTCCTGCACTGGAGGTCTGTGGTCTACCCTTGTATGGATAGCAGCCCCAGAGCCTGTTCTCAGGATGCCTACAGCACTTCTAGGCCTTTCTTTTCTTCGTGGTGTACCTGTATCTCAGTGGTCTGATTCCTTCCCTCACATATAGTAGAATCGTTCCACTTTATCCCTTGCTCTGTCTCTACTGAACAGAGACTTGCTGTGTATGATCATGTCCAGTTCATGGGGGTCAGTGTACCATAACTCCATTATGGTCACCAAATCCAGGCCATCCTTCTCCATGATGGTTTCTAGGTCTGACATTTTGTGTCTCAGACTCTGCATATTTGTGCATATGGCTCTCTATACTTTTCTCCCTACCTGCTTGCTTCTCCCCTTTAAGCCCGTGGTGTCCCGTGAAGGTCACCCGGCACACTTTCATCTTTATCTTCTCCTTTCTCCATCTCCATTAATCTTTTACTTTTTCTTACTTGATTTATAACCCCCTTTTCCTCTGTCATGTCCCCAACCCTTCCTTGTTGCATCCCTGCCCTAAGAGAGTTTACTCCCCTCAGGCCCTCCCTCCCTCCATGCTGCTCAATCATCAGTGGGAAATTGTTGCTACCCTTGGTTTTACAGCCTTCCCCAGCAAGATTAAATGCTCATCTAAGTAGCATTTAGGCACCTCACCAAGGGCTGTGGTCTCCTTCCTGGAAGGATGCAAAAGGATGCAGGCCACCTTCCTTATGGATTACCACATCGTGCGGAGGGAGGGGGGTTATGAAGTAAGTACTGTTAGAGAATAATTAGACTTGTTGAGGTTTACAAGGAGGGGTCTGGACCCCAAGAGCATTGCCTTGGTCATTTTCTTGTTGACAAGGAGCCTGTTGGACAGAAACCATTTAAAGGCAGCCCCATAGTTCAGGGTTAGGGTTTTGGACAGAGGTTCGAGGGGAATGATCAATAGGTTAGAGGGATTGATCACTATGAATATCAAGTATATCAAGGGTACAGATAAGGGTATATATAAGGTAGGGGTAAAGGAGCTCCTTTACGAGAAGAAAAGCAGCAGAACTAGAGGACGCGATATAAGGCTGAAGGGTGGGTGATTCAGGAGCAATGTTAGGAAGTTCTTCACTGACAGGGTGGTCAGCCCATAGAATTGACTGCCCCAGGAAGTGGTGGAGGCAAAAATGGTAAACAGGTTCAAAAATTCCTGGGACAGGCACAAAGGTATCATTTTACAGAAAGGATGGGGGGGTAGTTACCCATATCTGGCAGACTAGATGGATCTTGTGGTCCACTTCTGCCATCAAATTCTATGTTTATATGTTTCCCCCCTGCAAAAGCTCCCTCCCAGATAAAATAAAAAGTGAAATGCTGCTCTTTATGTGCACTAAAAACTGTGCAGTGTGATTTACCTTTAGCCATTCAGAGTGTGCTGGGTCCTGTTCACCTCCACCAAAAGCCCCCAGCAGGAGAGCAGCTACTGGTGGTGGCATGGTGGTGTTAACTTGAATGGTGTCAGTGACCATGTGCCACCATCTAGTAAACTCTAGGACACAGAAAAATGCTAATTTTCATGGTGGTTGGAGATGGAGGGACCCATTCTGAGAAAAATGGTCTCAGACAAGGCATACTGTATGATGGCCTCCTGTCCTCATACCACCAGTCCCCTTGGCTCACCAGCATAATCCCCAGCCTACTAAGGAGCCTTGTCCTCTGACTGCAGCATGACAATGCCCCTAGTGACTTGTTACTTAAAAACTGCAAAAGAAACCAGGAATCTGGGAGCCTGGAGATTGTGAGTGACAAGTTGGTCATGCCGTAGTGGGCCTTATTGTGCCCAAAAGAGTCAAATGCCAGGACAGGTCCAGAAAAACAAAAAAACCAAAAACTATGTCACTTGCCTGTCTTGTATAGCATAGTATCAGTTGATCAAATCAGATATTGAGCAAACCTGCCATGGCATCTTTGGGTAGGTGCTTGGCAGCATGTGGTCTCCTATAGTGCTTAGTGCACTGCAACCATGCCACTGGCATAGGGCCATCATCAGGGCAGTTTACCACTGAATTGGAAGAGCTTCCTACTAAATACTCATTTGTGATTCTGCAGTTTCTGCTTCTTCCACCCTAAGCTCAAAACACAAATCCAGGTTGCCTGGGTGCCAGAGTAGTCTCATAACACTTGGGGCGATTAAGCTAGCCTATACTTCTGTTTTATTAAATTTACCATTTTGCCACTTTACCTTGGTGTGGCTACCAACCAGCTTTCCTTGGCCACTCTTGCCACCACATTTTGTCATTGGCCTCCATCCACCACACAGCAGTCAAACCAAAACACCCTCATAGCTGGCGCTATCCTGAAAATTACTCCCCCTAGGTAGGGCTCAGGTAAAGGCTTATGGATCACCTAAGCAGGTAATTATGCAATACAAGCATGGATAGGTGGTTTAGAGTGGTGTGAGTGATGGGGCGGTGGGCGCTAGTATAAGGCTAATTGCAGGGCTTCCCCCATGTATGTTCTTCCTCCACCTCATGAAAAAGAAAGTCTGAGAAAATCTTGTGCTGGCCTGTGATGGAAGAACTGACTTCATATGATAACCGAGTACCTCACAAACTAGAAAAGCCACTGAGGAGTGAGCAGCACTAACCCATCATCCCCAGGGTTTGCACATACTGCAGCATACCCAGAGTATGAGCTCCCAGCCAGGAGCATGGAGTCAAATCAAGATTCTGTCTTAAGTCTCTTGGGCTGCACACTGTCAGGCAGCACCACTCTGCCTGCTCTGTATATAATAACAAAAATAACTGCTCTGTAAAGGTGAAACAAATAGGACAAACAGTCACAGTTTGACAGTTCACCCTTCACCTTATTGTTACACTGTCAGGAGTCAGCCTGAAGAAATACAAATGCTGAAATTAAACCAAATTAGTCACACAGCAAATAGTTTTGAAGGAAAATTGTTCAAAAGCAATTAAAGATAAGCTGCTTTTAATGACATATAAATACTGTTTACAGTAGGAAACATAAAATATCATTTGAACTGCACCATAAAAAAAATTGGAAATCCAGAAAACTTCAGACAGGCAGGTAGTTTCCCTTTCAGCTGTATGGTTATGAGAGAGGCATATGCTGAACCACATGACCATACTGATCTATATGTTAATTAATTAACAAAAACTTCATTTAAAACAAAGTTAGGGTTCTACACATACTGTAGCTCTTCCACTGAAGTGATACAGGTCAGGAAATTGGATATTAGGGTTTACAATTGTTATACTCCTCCCCCACTAAACCCTACAATTGGAACAGCATCCCCCACCCTCCATATACCAACATGCATTGAGGTGTGACTTAGGGTCATGGTGGGCCCCATCCCATCCCCCCACACAATCCTACCATCGCAACACCACCACCACCCTTCACCATCAACAAGCTTTGGATAGTGCCTTAGGGTTGTGGGCCCTAACACTCACCCCTTTCCATCTATAAGTAACCTTTCATGGTAGAGTATAGGAGAATGGGGTGAGAGTTAATGCCTATGACCCTAAGGCACTCCCCAACTCTTGTTGGTGTGTGGAGGGTGGGGGTGGGGGTGGGGTTGCAATGGTAGGGTTGTGTGGGGGCATTGAGAGACCCACCTCCACCCTAAGTCACACCGGATGCATGTTGGTGTGTGGAGGGTGGGAGGATGCAGTTCCAATGATAGGGTTTGGTGGGGAGGGGTATAACAATTGTAAATCCTAACATCCCATTTCCTGACCTGTATCACTTTGGTTGAAGAGCTATGTGTAGAACTCTAACTTTGTTTTAAATTAAGTGTGTTGTTAATTAATTTCCTTACTATTTGACATAGTATAGTAGAGTCTCAGTTTTGTGAAAATTTTTTTGGAATTTTTGCTGCAAATTTTCCGCATGCCCTTTTTGGGACCCCGCCTCATGAACACTGATGCTTTCATTTTGTTATTCAGTCCCAAAAGGTGATTTCAGGCAGCAACTGCACCATTTTGCACCACTGCTGCGTAAACACATTTTAGGCAGGATGTGAGAAATGACAGATGTATTGTTAATGAGATGGCGTGAAAAACTGGCAATGCTGAATATTTTAATGAAAATATTAATATTTATAAAAGTTACGCATGTATGTAATGAAATTTCAATGACAGTGCATAACTCAGGCGTTTTTGTGTATCTGTGCACCAGATTTTCAACATGGCCTTTTTGGGACCCCAGCTAATGAAGAGTGACACTGTAATTTCATTAGAACATCCTATAAGTTGATTTCATGCAGCGACTGTGCCATTCTGTGCCACAGCTGCAAAAACACATTTCAGACAGGATGTGAAAAATGACAGCTGCACTGTTCATGAGGAGGTGTGAAAATATCTCAATATTGAAAATCTGGAGTGAAAATATTAAAAATTGGCAAAGTTATGAATATGCATAGAAACTGCACAAAGCACACTCATAATGCTGTCATTTTGGGGGATTTTTGCATAACATTTTCAATGTTGCCTTTGTGGGACCCCACCTAATGAACAGTGGCATTGTGATTTTATTAGTACATCCCAAAAGTTGATTTCACACAGCGACTGCACCATTCTGCACCAGAGCTACGAAAACACATTTCAGGCATGATGTGAAAAATGACAGCTGCACTGTTCATGAGGAAGTATGAAAAAATCTCAATGTTGGAAATCTTGAGTGAAAATATTAAAAATTGGTGAAGTTATGAATCTGTGTAGAAACTACACAATACGCACCCATAATGCAGTCATTTTTGGGAATTTTGCACCAGATTTTCAACATGTTTTTTTTTGAACCTCCCCTCATGAACACTGGCACTGTCATTTCATTAATAGGTCCAGAAAGGAGATTCTGCATTGTGACTGTGAAATCGCCTTTCATGACTGAATAATGAAATGACAGTGACAGCATTCATGAGATGGAGTCCCAAGAACCCCGTTGTTCAATATTTGGGTTATAAATTACTAAAAATGGCTGAGATATCAACCTTAGTGGAAAAGCCCATTTAGAGCCATAATATGAGCCTACCTTGATTCCTCAGTTTGGAGTTGGACTTTGAAGAGTGCAGATGTGTCCTGGTTCAGAGAAGATCACTGCTCCCAACTTCCAGAGCTAAGTATCAGTCAGGGGGGTGTGGGGAGGTGGGTGCTCAGTGGGAGGGTGGGGATAGGGGAAGGGGGACTGGGGAGATGACGAGAGACCATTTTTTTTTATTACAGGTGTAAAAAAATCTGGATTTTTTTTATTTACAGGAACAGAAACATGAATGTGGGCTCACTTGGGTGGGCTTCCAGTGTGTCACATGAGCCGAGCAGATACATTATGCCAACAGTGGCATTGGGCATCCACGTCGGCAATGGAAGTGGGCTCAGGGAGACATGCGACACCGGGAGTCGGCATCCCATTCTCAGAAAAACTGAATTGAATTATTCCTACACACTGGGGTAGGCTCCCCAGTGTGCCACAGTAGTGGAAGGCAGTCTAAATGCAGACTCAGGGATTGGGCACCCCAACATCGGTGAAAGCTAGCACTTCGATGCAGAATTCTGCATCAAAAATGGCAGGATGCAGGATTCTGCATCAAAGTTAAAAATTACATTGGGGAACTGTTTTCTTATTTTTAGGGGCACAAAATAGATTTGGGGACACTGGGAGTGGGCTCCCCAGTGTCCCACAGTCATTTTTGGGGGTACATGTGCTGATCTGCACCTGTACCATTCGGCATACAATCCTACACCAGGCAGCTGTTCTGACATAGAATCGTATGCCCATTGCTATACTTCGGCATAAAATCCTATGCCACCAGGGACATATATTTGTTCCTATTGGAAATAATGGATAAAACAATATTGAATAACTTTTGAACAGATTAATATTTTTTCTCCAAACTTTAAAAGGCACATCTATGAGGCCAAATTGATCTACCCTGAAATGTTCATGCATTTAGCTACAGCTGATTGAGAGATATAGGTTGACAAAAAAACAGTTAAAATCATAAAAATCTCTTATTTATGAGCACTCTGTATCTCATGAACCATGCCAGGGATGCAAACCAAATTTGGAACATCAATAGACCTATCCTTTCAAATGATGCATGCTAAATTTCAGGCAGATCTGTTGAACCTGGCCAAAATTGTTGCCCTGCAAAATCTGACCTTTAACATTACATGCTCACATGGACCCTAACTATACTAGCGTAACTGCACCAATATAATACATCCCCCAGAACCACTCATTGCTATATATGAGTGGTTTAACATGTGATCAGCTGGAGGGAGAACAGTGAAGAACTATGCATGAGTGAGTGTGTTAGTGTATACATAAGGAACTAAATCACATTAGCCTAAACTTGCATTTGAAAATTAATCTAAAAAAAGAAGTGTTCTATGAAAAAAAAAAGGCATTTCAAGGTCACAGTTATAGAATGATTAACTCTTTATCTTCAGAGAAAAAAAAACACACCCTCAATTAAAACCAAGATCAATAATTTAAACCCCAAGTAAGAATATGCTAAGAATTTATTTATTTAACCAGAAATAGCACACTAAGCTGAAAGCTTTTTTACAGGAGTGACCTGGGAGCACAGGAAAGTTAGGTGACTTGCTCAGGGTCACACAGTATGCAAGTGGAAGCTGTGGGATTCAAACCCAGGTCTGGTCTGCTTGATGTCACCAGAATTGCAGCTCAAAGCCTTAAACCATTGTGCTATACTGCCTCCCATAGTTTCATAGTATACAATGCTAAAAAGTCCACTAAATAAGAAATTTCCTTTGTATGTGGTGATTAGTGAGTTTAAAGATAAGCTGCCCTAGTGTGAACAATAAACATAAATTATTAATTTTTGAATGCAGTTTAGGCCAATGAGATTGTTTATAACTTTTTTATCTGTTTTTTTATGTATGATCTGGGTGTTAATAGAATGTATTCTTCCAAAACAACTGGCATTAGTTTCTGATGAAGGACTGGGTGTAGTCCAAAAGCTAAAGCACATATTTTCTTTTGGAACATATATGTTGGTCCAATAAAAGGTATCAAATCATCTTTTTTCTGGATCTCACGCTTAGCTCTGGGAGAACAGCTGAACTAGCAAACGTGATCAGAGCTTATAAAAGCTCTAAAATACACTGCAGGCTATTGAGTCTCTAACTGCTTCAGCCCTCCTCTGATGTCAGCTACAGGTGATCATGGGAGTCGTAGTGATAGAAAATGTCAGCTTGCAGGTCAACAGAAATAATGTGTTACAATCTACTGTCTGCAGTAAATAGTAAATAAACAAAATGTTCTTGCTCATAGAGTGGAAATTAGGACCAGCCTCACTTGGTTGTGGGTATGTCAGTGCTGACAGTTCCCCATTAAACAAACATACCAGCAGCATGGGAGGCAGAACCTAGTGCCTAAAAAAGAAGGGTCTGGGAGCATCAAGGGGATTACCACTGGCACTAGGGCAACTGGCACTCAGTGAGGGGGAAAAAGGACTTCTGGATCACCATATAATCCTGCAGTCAGTTGTAGTTCCATACCTCAGAAACAAATGTAAGAATACAGTTAGATTAAGTCTATGGAGGGCAACATAACTCAGGCAAGGTTTAATAAAATTGATAATGACGAGAAATGTTTCAGAATACAGTGGAAGAATCTTGACCCTTTAGGATGAACTATTGATTCCCAATGTTCATATTACCTACAGCCTTCAACTTCTGACAGTTTAATTATTGTCAATAAATAGTTTATACCTTGGGGTCAACATTACCATGCAACATCCCTCCAGTTGTCAATATTTGTATAATGTGCAACCATAAAAAAGCATACATGACTGAATTCCCTACCTAAGGTCACGTAGCAGAAATATTCTGTCTAGTCTTTCATCTGTGAATCAATGCAGTAGTTCAGTCTAATGCACCATGCTGCTATAGTTCAGACCTTCATCAATATGCACAAGGTCTCCATGGAGTAACAGAGGTATTGACAGATGCCGCTAATTAAAACAATAGGCTCACTAGAGCCCTAGTGAATAAATAGGGTTCTTAAATCCATTCACACAGAATACAAATAGTGTAGTTGCTGTATTGGTCCTTGTAAGAATAGATCCAGAAGCAAATGATTTGATACCTTTTATTGGACCAACATAGATGTTACACAAAAAAGAACAAAGTGATCTAGCTTTCGGACTAACCAGGTCCTTCTTCAGAAGCTTTAGCATAAAGCTTCTGAAGAAGGTCCTGGTTGGTCTGAAAACTAGAGCACTTTGTTCTTTTTGTATAACATCTATGTTGGTCCAATAAAATATATCAACTCATCTGCTTCTGGATCTATTCACACAGAATATACATTTACAAATAATTTTAACCAGTTGAATAATGCTAAAAAAAGTTGTAGGATTATTTATGTGCAATATACTGTAACTATTGCATGCTAAAATATTCCATACCTTAAAACTGACTTTTACTAAAATGCAGCAATGGTTGTTCATTTTTTATCTCCCCCCTGTCCTGGACCCACTTGCAAATGAATTGCTACACAATAATGAGATTTTACTGGTGCGGAAACAATAAACATTTTCATAGGCTTTTAATTTACAACAAAATGTCCCAAGTGATGCTATATGTCAGTCAGTGGTATTTGCAGATCCCTGCTGCAAAGCTGCCTGTTTGTCAGATGTTCTAAATTATACAATACACTTTCAATAATATTAAAATACTAGAAAAAAACACCACCACTCACCTCTGTAATATTAATGGGCAGCATGTCACAGAAAGATTTGAATCTCCAGTTTAAAAGGCAAGCCAAGAAACTTAATTTCTACAGCACCATATCCAAAGGGCTCAGGGTGCTTCAAATAAATATCCATACATCACTTACCAGATAGAATGAATTAATCATTAAAATAACAAAATAAAAGCAGTCATCAATACACCTAAAAGCAGAGGTACATCTCAGAGTTCAAAGATCAGCCTCCAGGATTTGGTCAAACTGATAGCTTTTCAGGCACCCTTTTAAACACCTCTCCTCAAATAGAAGGGCAAGGATTTACATACAATCAGGGTAAACATCGAGAATGCTCTATTCCCACACTGTTTCAAGAATGACCTCAGGATGGCCAGCTGTAATTCCTCTGTGGAGCGGTTAGACAGGCTTGAAGTATACCTGGCCAAGCAGTCTTTCAGATAAGCAGGGCACAATCCATGTAGAACTTTGTACGTTAACAAAGCAGTCTTAAAGATGGTGCACCACCTAATTGGAAGCTATCGCAGCTGCCGTAACACAGGTGAGATACAGTCCCTATAAGATGCAGCAGAAATGAAACTGATCATGGTATTCTGCACCAGCTGCAGGGTGTACACTGACCTTCCAAATAGCCCAAGGTATAGAGCATTACAGTAATCCAGACTCGTGATCACAAAAGCATGCACTATGGTCACCAGATCCTTTTGCCCAAGACAGAGTTTAATCTGAATATATTCTCCAAGTAGAAAAATCCACTGCGGCCATGGCCAACACCTGGTGTTCTAGTGTTAGCCATGAGTATACAATGATTTCTTGATTCTTCACATTATCCACAGCTGTAGAAAAGTGTCATTCAGGAACAAGCACCCAGACTTCCTGTTGACCTGCTACTACCTGTGGCAATTCTGTCCTGGTTGGACTAAGGCTCGGCTAACAGGAGGCCATACAATCCGAATTTTATTTAAGGCATCACTCCCACACATTGACTGTCACCCTCCCATTTGATTCAAAAGACCAGTACAGTTGAGTATCATCTGCATAGCAGTCGACATTCATACTGAACCATATAATGGCCAATCCTAACTACATCATATACACTGCAAACAAAACTGGGGATAGAATCAACCCCCGTGGAACCCCACAGCAGACTGCTGCTGGCCACAATGAGTAAGTACCTATCACAACCTGTGCAATCTGCTAGAAAGGAAAGACTCAAACCATTTCAATGTTGTCCTGGTGAGTCAACAGTATTCCCCAAGATATTCTATCAAGGTTCCACCAAGCTGCATTGACAGGAATTCTGTTGAGTGACACTACAGTGATGGCACAATGCTGACAGTTACATTGTGCCATCAGGGGACACAAGTGTTTTTTGCAGCGGGGCTTTGCCCCCCACATTCTCCATGCAGGGGGAACTCCCCCCTCACCCTCTCTACTCTATAGATTGCTGACTCTAAGTCTGAGTTGTTTTGGGGAGGCGGGCAAACTCTCTGGGGACAGCAGTATCGAACAAACAGCAGAACACTACAGCAAACATCCCATTTTGTCACAGTAATGGTCTTCGCTGTTTTTCCATCACTGTTTGAATGATATACCCTTTATCAAACCCCATAGTCCACAGTGTCAAATGCTGAAAACAGGTCAAGGAAAACAAGAATAGAATGCCCCCCTCTTATCTCTTGTTAGGAGCAGGTAAACAAACACTTTGATTAGTACTGTCTCTCCAACGTGACAAGGCCTGTAACCCGACTGAATGACTTGAAGATGAGCCTCCAGCTGCATGGCCACCACTTTCTCAATAATTTTCCCTTAAAATAGAAGGTTTGAAACAGGCCTGTAATTAATCAGAATATCTGGATCCAATGATGGTTTCTTCAGGAGGGACCTCACCACAGCTTTTTTAAGAGCTGTGGGGACACAATGTCTATTAGGGAACAAGCATTTGTCAATGCCAAATGTTGTCTTGCTGCCATTGGCAGTGCAGGAGTTAGAGAGTTGCACCATAGGAATGGCAGTCAAGTATTGAACTGATGCCAACCCAGCCCCACCCTGCAGAGAGTGACAGGCATTAGGGCGTCCCTTTGGGTGTTTGTTAGTGCAGTGCGGGAAAACATGCTGGGCAGGATGTGAAAAATGACAGCTGCACAGTTCATAAGGAGGTGTAATAGAATTCCAGTGCTGAAAATGAGGCATACAAATTTACGGAATTTGTGGAGTTGCAAGGGTGCGTGGGAAATATGAAAGGCACACTTGCAGCACTGCCAGTTTATGGGCGTTTGACACCAAATTTTCAACATAGGCATTTTAGCACCTCTGCTCATGTACAGTGTCACTGTCATTTCCTCAAAGTGTCCCAAGAAGTGATTTCACACAGCGACCACGCTATTCTGCGCTGGAAGTACGGAAACACATTTTGGGCAGGATATGTGAAGTGACGGCTGTACTGTTCATCAAGAGGTGAAAAATGGCAATGGTGAAAATCCAGAGTGAAAATATCACAAATGCAGGACGGTACAAGCATGCGTGCAATCTGCCAACGCACGCTCGTAACACAGTCATTTTATGGAGTATCAGCTCCAAATTTTCAACATAGGCATTCTAGGAGCTCTGCTCATGAACTGTGTCACTGTCATTTTCATAATCTGGCCCAAACACTGATTTCCCACATCTACTGTGCTATTGTGTACCGGAAGTGCGGAAACACATTTTGGGCAGGCTGTGGAAAATGACAGCTGTACTGTTCACAAGGAGGTGCACAAAAATGCCAATGCTGAAAATCCAGCATTAAAATATTGCAAATGCGTGAAGTTAGGAGCCTGCATAGGAACTGTGCAATGCACGCTAGTAAAACAGACATTTGTTGGATTTTTTCCACCAAATTTGGAACATAGGCTTTTTGAGAGGCCACCTCATGAACACTTGCACTGTCCTTTCATTAATTGGTCCCTGAAAGGTGATTTTGCACAGTGACTGCAAAATCACCTTTCGAGGCCGATTAATGCCATGACAGTGATAGAATTCATGAGGAGGAGCCCCAAATACCCCATGTTGAAAATTTGGTGCCAAAATTCCAAGAAATGCCTGAGATATGCAGCAAAGTTGAAAAACCCTATTCATTGCATTATACAGCTTACCGGCATTTCCTCAGTTTGTGGTCAGCTTTGAAGAGTGCAGACGTGTTCCCAGTCCACGGAAGATCATCGCCCCAGAGTCCAGAGGTAAGTATAGGGTGAGGGGGGTGAGGGGAGGCAGGGTGCGCAGTGGGTGGGTGCGAGTGGGGGGAGGGGGCATCTAGACTATGAGGGATGGTTTTCGTTTTGCAGGGGAAAAAAAAAGAAGGAAAACCATTGCGGGACAATTTTTGTGTTACAGGGCATTTGGCTTGCTGGGGTGGGCTCCCAGCGTGCCACCTAAGTGGGTTTTTGGGGGGTGTCAATAGCCAATGGGGGACTGGGCACCCTTGTCGGCACACAACACGGGGGGGGTTAATGCTGACAGGGATTGGGCACCACCGTCAGCAAACAAAGAAAGTGGGGAGGAGCGTGAGCAGAGGGGGATTGAGCACCCCCTCGGCATTCAACAGTTGGGGGGTGATGCCGACGGGAAGTGTGCTCCCCCGTCGGCACACAAACATGGGGTTGCTGAAAGGGGGATTGGGCACCCCCAATGTTGGTAAGCATGAGGCAGCTGCCCACTCGCAGACCATGGTCATAATGGTGGCGAGCACGGCAAGTAAAGGACCGTTGCGTATGATGAGCTTTGCTTGGATTGCAGTGGACCTTTGCTTAGATGTACTCACCCCATTATGTATGCATGGTGTGGCGCCGGCATGCAGGCTGATTGGGGAATGAGGGATGCACCTACTGATGCATGCCCTGCATTCACCCAACAGCAGCCGTGCCCCCAAAACCTGTACTAGTGCAAAATGTTGCTTGCGCATGCGTGCAAGCCAACATAATAAGGGATAATGTTACTAACCATTGGCCTAGGGCCCGATAGCAGTGCAGCAACAGCATTTAGGCCCAGATACAATGAAAAGTAGGTGGGGCTGGAATGGGGCACTGTGTTGCAATCACCTCAAGCACCTCCTTCATAACAGTTTGCTGGAACTCATTCCAAACCCATGAAGCACTATTGCACCTTTCCTTGGTACTACTGCTGGCCCACGACAGACCACCAATCCCAGCCTGAATAGAAGACACTCTGTCCAGGAAGAAAGTCCCAAACTTCTCTTACTTTTATTGTAATAAGACTCCTTCAGACTGTAGACAGGTAGGGTAAATTAATATCTCCACAGTGCTTAAGAGATGAACATGTCTATTACTTCCTGTGGCTGTAACCCATGATAGGAACTCTACCTTTTTCAGTGTTATAGTCCTCTAATGGTTCCTATAGTGTGAACCCAGAGCTATCCTTTCATACAGTGAGTAAGTCCTCTTCCTGGGATGTTCCAACCTTTACCCAGTTGCTTTCAACTGCCTCTGTTTATTGTTCTACCATGGTGAGCTATGACAGGTTAAAGGGTAGACACGGATCATTGGGATGGAGTCAAAATGCCACTGTTATGACCTTGTTATAACCATCCACAACTGTCTCTGCCCCTCCTGTGCATTCCACTTCCATAACAGAGATGTCACACACCACCAACACTTTTTCTGGCTCTAAAGTTGATCTTGAATAGTGTTGAACCATCTCTTTGGGGGAAAGTGATATGTGGGGAGCTGCTCCAAAAATTGCTAACAGTGTGGTGATTTCACTACCCCACTCGATAAACCCTGACATCAGATATGTTCTGCCCCAGAGAGAAGACAAGGTCCAAGATGTGGCCATGTTCATGGATCACGTTGGAAACAAACTGTGTGTCAGCCAGTGAATCCATCAACTGGAGGAATTGCTGATCAAGCTGTGAAGATTCATCTTTGACCCATGCATTGAAACCCCCCAGTACAATTAGGTTGGGAACACTCAGTTAGTTAGTAGTAATACTAGTAGTAGTAAAAACGTTATTCATTTTAATCAGTAAAAAAGCATGAACATGATTGCATTCCAATTGAGTAACAAGGCTCAATTAGAATGGGTACCATTTGCAGTAAAATGTTCTTGTGTTGCAAATATACAAATACAAATGCACATAGTAAATATAGTACTCTCAATCAAATACAGTACATACTTACATTTCACAAAAATACATTCATAGTAAAGTGCATTTGTTAGAAATACATTATTACTTAAATTGAAACTAAGACTGCACAATCACTCAAGACATAAAAGATTAAGTAAGCATCTACCTTATCCCAAAATCAGGGCAACAGCTCTGGGATTTGTGACTTTCTTCAATCAGCCAGTTTCTTATATTACCAAAATATATTGAACTTGTGTTACTCCTAAACTGAGTTGGTCTTCTATAGTTCTTAGTGCACTGACACCATGCCACTGGCAGATGCTACCTTCAGAGCAGTTTACCACTGAATTGGAGTAGCTACCTACTAAATTCTCATTTGTGATCCTACAGTTTCTGTTTCTTCTATCCCAAGCTCAGGACACAAATCCAGGTTGCCTGGGTGCCAAAGTAGTCTCATAATACTTGGTGCCATGAAGCTGGCCTATATTTCTGTTTTATTAGATTTATTATTTTGGCACTTTACCTTGGCGTGGCTACCAGCCAGCTTTCCTTGGCCACTCTTGCCACCACATTTTATCATTGGTCTCCATCTACCACACAGCAGTCAATACAAAATGCCCTGATAGCTGGTCATGTTCTGAAAATTAGTACCCCTTGGTAGGGCTCAGGCAAAGGCTTATGGATCACCTAAGCAGATAATTATGCAATGCAAGCATGGGAGGTGGTTTAGAGTGGTGCAAGTGATGGGCTGGGGGGCTAGTATAAGGCCAATTGCAGGGCTCATCCCATATATGTTCTTCCTCCACCCCATGAAAAAGCAAGCCTGAGACAATATTGTGCTGTCCTGTGATGGAAGAACTGACTTCATATGATAGTCCAGTACTTCACAAACTAGAAAAGCCACTGAGGAGTGAGCAGCACTAATCTATCATCCCCAGGGCTTGCACATGCTGCAGCATACTCAGAGAATGAGCTCACAGCCCGAAGAATGGAGTTGAATTAAGATTACTTCTCAAGTATTTTGGGCAGTACACCATCAGGCAGCACAACTCTGCCTGCTCTGTATATAATTACAAAAATAACTTTCTGTAAAAGGTGAAAAAATAGAACACAGTCACAGTTTGACATTTCTGTCTTCACCTAATTGTTACACTGTCAGGAGTCCACCTGAAGAAATAAATTGCTGAAATTTAGCCAAACTAGCCACATAGCAAATAGTTTGTAAGGAAATGTTTTTCAAAAACAATTAAAGAAAAGCAGCTTTTAATCACATATAAATATTTTGCACATTAGGTAACATAAAATATTATTTGAACCGCACCATAAAAAAAAAACGGCAAATCCAGAAAATGTCAGACAGGCAGGTAGTTTCCCTTTTAGCTCTATGGTTAGGAGAGAGGCATATGCTGAACCACATGGCCATAATGACCTATATGTTAATATATCCACTGGAGCCACTTGTTGTTATATAAGAGTGGCTTCATGCATGTTCAGCTGGAGTGAGAACAGTGAAGCGAAGCTAAGCTGTTCTGGCTGACGCTGAAGGCAAGTAAAACTACTCTTATACAAGAACAAGTGGCAACGGAGGACATATTAATATATTATTGATCGAGCGCAATCAATAACACATTAAAAAAATCTGTTCCTGGAACATATTTATTTCCAGGGCATTTGTGCATGACACGCTCTTCGCAGAATAAGAGTGTCTCACAGGCAAGGGAAAGGAGTGCTCTGATTGATCGGGAGTACTCCCTCAATCAAGAAAACAAAAAAAAGAGTTATCAAACAGTGTGTTCTACCTACTTCACATTTAAAATGCCATTTTGTTTATACTGTTGTCCCTGTCCCACATTTTAATGTTCAAATGCAAATTCCACTGTTTCAAGTGACATATCTTCTCATACACCAGCTTTATAGTGCCTCTAACAACCTTGTTTTGATCGTTCATGCTGCATCACTCTTCAGACATCTCTGCTCTGATTGATTCTTAAAAGACTTGTTTTGCTAGTTACGCAGGAAACATGGAGCAGTCTTATTTAAATTCTTATCATCAGCAATCACCAGGGCAGATGATTCAAGAATAACTGCATGAGTATTATTTAAGTCATCATGCAGGTTATTTGTTCCAACATTTTCTGATTACTTCTCGTCTTGATGATTCCTGATAACACTAGAATGACGTGTTAAGTAATTCAGCGATCCTTTTGTTATTTGCACTAAGAGTCTAGTAATGCAGAGTTCAAAGATGGGCAGCAGAGGAATTGAGGCCAGCACAAGAGAGAGGCCAGAACACATCATTTTTAGAATGTCTGATATGGCAATACTAAGCTTTTATGAAACCATGTATCTGAAAATTGGCCTCCCTCTGGCCAAACCAGCATCACGTGATGAGTCTGTTTTTTATACTTTTGCCCTCATTCATTCCTAATGATGTGCAAGTCCTTAGTAACAGGCAATTGTCTCAGAGACTACTGGATGCTAAAGTCCATATGTATTCTAAATAGTTTAATAAAAGTGCACCAGTTTCTGATATAGAGCTCTCATTGATGCTAGTGGTGCCCCCTTCCCACTTAACATATTTTTTTTTGCATTATTTGTTTATTCCCCTCCATACTCCTGGTGACCCCCACTTCTTCAGGTTCCTTCCAAGTCCTCACCGATCCCCACTGGCCTTACCTGAGCTCTCTCTCTAACCCTCACAATGCAGTCAATCCCAGGGATATTGTGGATGTAGCCCTTCATTGGGTGGGTCCCCCTCCTCTGAGGTGGAAGGCACCGGGGGAAAAAGTCAGGCACACTCTCAATAGGTCCCAGAGATGCTGCTAAGGGAAGGAGGCTCACTGAAGGCACCAGAGGAATCTCGGGATGGAGACCCATCATCCAGTGGCCACCGCCGAGTGGTATTTCTGTTTTTTCTAGGTTCCCTCATCGCCCCACTCATGCAGTGCCTGCAGTCTCCACTGGGGGATGCTGCTGAGTGAGACAGTCCACAACCCCATCCCAAGACGCTCAATCCTATCCTCTCTCTGCTGACCCCCGGCATCCCAGGACCATTCCCAAACCCAGGTCGCTGTCGTGGTATGAGGTAAGGCAGTAGCGCCTCAGCCCTCTGTGCCGCCAGGCCACCCCTTAACATATTTTAAAAAATTCCCTAGCAGTCCATCTGCCCGCATCCCTCCAAATCCTAGTCATCACCTTCCCCAGTCCCCCTACCCCCTATACTGAGGCTACCCCCTATACTGAGGCTGGTATCTACCCTCTGCTATCCTTTGCTATTGGCTAGTGTCTCAGGCAAGTTCAATGACTTGCTTTCTTTAAGTAACTTTACTAATATTGTACTTGCATGATACATAATCAGCTAATTCACTTAGGCAACCAAGTCATCAGACTTGCATGAGGTGGCAGCCAGTAGCAAAGGTGAAAAGAAGAAGAATTATGGCTGCTGTCTCAGGGTCATGGGTCATGGGGAGCAGAGAGGTGATCTTTGGAAGTCAGAAGGGTGTGATACCCTTTACTACAGAAAACTATTTTTCTTTTAAAAAGGGAACCAGATGTGGGAAGGAGACCACTAGTAACAGTGTTTTCTTTTTTTAAAGGGGAACTGTCAGCACTAAGAGTCCCACATTCACGTGTGGGGCTTGGCCTAACTTACACTTTGTGTGTAAAAACATATTGCTGTTTACTGCAATATTTATTTATTTATTTGCACTTATCAGAATTACAATTCTTTGAGTCAGAGACTCATTTCCAAAGGCTCCTCATCAGATAGTACAGAGGCATCAACAGTTGCAAGTTCCATGGACAAACACAGAGTTGCAAGATACAGTGCATTAATTTTTGCATAGTTACATCTCAGCAAGTTTGCAAAGGCAGTTACATAGTTATATCAAGAAAGATTACAGAGGCAGGTTGAGTTGACAATAGATTTACCAGTGATGGAATTATTGGCCTTTACAGTACAGTATGCTTGCAAGACAAGTTGTAAAGACAGCGTAACATTATATGAGCTACTATCATAGGCCTATATAATCCGGTAGCTAGGCAATAGTGTGACCTGAGGATGACTAGCTGTAGTGATGTGGAGCTAAGCAGTTCTGGGGACATTGTCAGAAGATTATAAACCTAGCAGATGAGATTTACTCATTTTGGGGGCAGATATTGAATGGTAGCCGGGACTGATTATTCACATCCACAGCACCTTGAGGAGAGAAGGTGATTTCTTAGAGCGATTTTAAATGGTCTGATTTTGGGGATGTTGGTAATGGTGGCTGGGAGGGAGTTGAACCAGGGTGGGGCCCTGTAGAAGAAGGACCTCTGTGCAAGAGATATCCTGGTTCTAGGCACCAGGAGAGTGACCTTACGGGCCCTGAGTATGGTGATGGTGGTGGTATCATGGTGGAGGAAGGAGGTCACCCCCCCAAGGGAGAGGCCAAGGACTGTTTTTTTAGTCAGAAGACATGTCTGGTAGTGGAGCCTCTCCTCAAAGTTAAGCACGTTAGCGGTGGAGTAGAGTGTGTAGGTGTGTGTGAGCCTGCCCGCTCTGGTCAATAGCCTGCAGGCCTTGTTGCCAGCTGGATTTTATTGAGAGCAGTCTTGTCTGCTGCTGCATATATCAGGAGGCCATATTCCACAAGGGATAGAACCAAGGAGATGATGGCCAGCTAAAGTGCCTCAGAGGGCACGCAGTCCCTGTGGTGGTAAAGTAGGCCAATCCATGAGTTAGTGAAGGAGGAGAGGGTGCTAATGTGGGAGTGGAAGGTAAGGGCTGTGTTGAAGGTGATGCCCGGGTATTTACAAGAGGACACTTGTTCAAGTGAGTGCTGCATACTGGGAAGTATCTGGAGGGGGAAGTTTCTGGCCTTGCTCTGGTGATGAGCGAAAAGCATAGCTTTAGATTTTTTCAGGTTGATGATCAACCTGTGGTCTGTGAACCATTGTTCAATCTGGATGAAGGACAACTGGAGGGAGGTCTGAAGGGAGGCAAGATTTTGGTGTGAGGCAAATAGGACTGTGTCATCTGCTTACAGCAGAAGTCTTCTAGCACAGTAGCTGGGTAGTGTGTTGAGGTAGAGACTGAAGATAAGAGGGCCCAGTATGGGGCCCTGGGGCACCCTGGAGTGGACAGGATGAGTGTTGGACAAGGTAGTGTGGATTTCTATGCACTGGGACCTGGATGACAGGTAGCTGTTAAACCAGGAGAGGGGCCCAGGGGCGAGGCCAAGTTGGAGGAGGGAGTCGAGTAAGAGGGGATGGCAGACCATGTCAAAGGCCTTGGAGAGGTCAAGCAACACGGCTCTAGCAAGGTTGCCAGTGTCTAAGGTGAAGTGTAGAAAATTGGAGAACTCCAGTAGGGCAGTGGTGGTGCTGTGTCCTGATCAAAAGCCATGCTGCTCATTACACATAATTTCATGTTTGGCCAGGTATTCCGTAAGCTGATCAGCAACTATTTTTTCCAGTGCTTTTGACAGTGGGAGGAGGATGGAGATTGGCATGTAGTTACTAGGGGAGGAGCAGTCTCCACTTTTGAATATGGGTGTGATGACTGCTGTTTTCCAGGCAAGGAGGAACTGGCCCAGAAAGAGAGAACAATTGAGTAAATCCATGAGTGGGTGAAGTACCATGTCCAGGATCTGGTGAAGAAGGCTGGTGTCCAATTGATCATTCCAGGGGCTGGTGCCATTGAGGGCTTTAATCAGATATGGCCTGGCTTTTTGTGGGACTATTGTGTGGAGATGGAATCGTGGGCAGTGAAGGGCAGAAGGCAGCGAGGGGGGAACTGGGTCAAAAAAGCTGCTGGGCAGGACAGAGCTGAAGTTGGAGAAAGCAGTTTTCAGGCAGTCAGTGATGCTTCAGGAGTCAGAGGTGATGGTGCCATTAACTGTGAGTTGGGCTGGGTTGGGGAGTGAGATTTGCCATTCAGCTCCTTAATGTTATTCCAGAATTTATGGGCAGTCCCTCAGGAGGATGCAAGACCGGATGGGTAAAAATCAGCCTTGGCCTTGTGAATGGCCCAGGTACATTTATTGCGCTCAATATTATATGCCTGTCTATCTGCAGGCTTACCAGAATCAACAGCTCTGTGCCATAGGTTGTCCCTGTGTCTTAATTGCTGAATAAGAGATAGGGTAACCCAAGCCACATTCTGTTTCCTGTTATGGGTTTTGGAAAGGGGTGCGTAAAGATCACAAGCCTTGTTAAATTAGCTGGTGAAGAAGTCAAGCGCAAGGTTGATTTTAGGGGTGAGGTTGATAGGTGACCTGTCCAACTGGGAGTGGTACAGTTTGAGCTTATTAAGGCTGCCGAGGGAAAGGCGCCAACGGAGGGTTGTCCTGGGTACTGGTTTGTGAGTGAGGGCAGACCATGTGAAAAGGATCAAGGAATGGTCACTTAGAGAGTTTGGGAAGACATTGATATCCAGGACTTTATGGGGTTGATTGATTAGAATAATGTCCAAGAGGGTGCCAGTTCCATTAGTGGGGTTGCACCTGGCAGGCTGGGTGACAAGTTGGGATATATCGAGGGCAGTGAAGGTGTCTCTGGTTTGGGATGCTGAGCTGGCAAGCTAGTTGGTGATTAAGTCCCTGATAAGGATCTGCTCAGTCTTCTGAGGTAGGCTGGTGAGGTAGTCAGTGAGTGAGAGAATGACTGGAATTTGGTTTCGAGGGAGCACATAAGCAACAGTGAAGATAAGTGGAGCCCTAGAGGGATCAGGGGTGATTTTGAGAGAGTTGACTTGTGCCCCATGTTCCAGCCTGGGCACTGGGAGGGCATGTCCTAACATGGTGTCGTGCATACAGAAAGCACACCCACCCTCGCACTTACCCTCTTGATCCTCCAAGAAAAGGGTGTATCTGGGGAAAGTGACAAATGAGTTTGGGGTTGTCTTGGACAGCCAGATTTTGACTAGGGCTAGAATATTGGGTTGGTGTTGCATGATCCAGCACTGGAGGGCTGCTGATTTTTTCAGGAAGCTGCAGATATTCATTGTCCCAATGCGTAAGCCAGCAGTCGGTGGTGACTGTGCTTGACTTTGGGGCATGGGGCCAGGGTTTGGGTAAATGTTCCTGGATAGTAATAGGAATAGCAATATTACCCTTAGTAATGTCAGGTGGCATCTAGAGCCTTTTATGGTGTGAGAGGTCATAGGACTAACAGCAATGGCACAAGGGACTGGCAACGTATGAAGTGTGTGTATGGTGAGGAAGAGGGGTGGGCAGGGGTTTGGGAAGGTGGAGGTGGGGACATGACTGTAGGTGGAGGGTGTGGGGAGTGGTGGGTCTGTCCAAAGTAGTGGGTGGGTGGGGTGGATAGGGTGATGCAGAGCAATGGGGTGTCCCTGAAGGGGGTGGCTGGGTGACCGAGATGAGGGATGGCAAGCACCAGCAGGATCAGTGTGGTCAAGCTAGTAGGGGGAGCAAGGCTCTCCGTGGTGTGTGGTGTGGGGTGGCTTAGTATAAGACTGATAAGAAGCATCCCTAAAATGTGTCAACCATGATGGTACAGTGGTAGGGCTGTGGACTTTGGTGCAAAGTGTACCCGGTTTGAAACCCAGGGAGGTGGATGTCCAGGCACCTAGTCTATGTACCTGGTGGCTGCTGAAGAGACAGAGGGGCAGTCTAAAGACTGAAGAGGTGTGCAACAGTGACTCTAGTGGCAAGTACGGGAGGGTTTGTGAGGGGTGGGTGGGTAGAGGAGGTTAGAGGCAGTTGCATATATAAAGCTAGGTTGTGGCAGGGGAAGAGATGAGAGAGGGGAGTGAAGTGGTGGATCAGGTAGACAGTCCAATCGAAGAGTGGAGTAGAGAGGAGGATTAGAGAGGGTAGGTTGGAGATAGGGACGAACCACCTCTAGTGAGCAGTTAGTATAAACTGCAAATGGGAAACAGTGCAGCATTTACCTATAAGGGCTCTGTGAACCACAGTACCCCTGCAGCAGGATGCAGGCTTCTGGCTTGAGTGGTAACTCGGGATTGGGGTCCAGACCTTTAAGGGCTCTCTGGACCGCAGTACCCCTGCAGCAGGATGCAGGCTTCTGGCTTGAATGGTAGTTCATTTCACACTAATTCTGTTGACTTGCAAGCTGACATTTTCTATAGCAAAACATCCAAGAATCACTTGCTGCTGACATCAGAGTAGGGCTGCAGCAGTGGGAGATTCAATAGACTGCAATACATATTAGAGTTTTATAAGCTCTGATCTTTTGTTTCCTGTTCCTGTTGTCCTCCCTGTGATAAGTATAGTCATAGATGGCCATGCTTAGTCCTAAAAATTAGTTTTGTTGCCGTATTGGTCCTTGTGACAAAAGATCCAGACAAAAATATGATTAGATACATTTTATTGGACCAACGTAAATGTTTAAAATGAAACCAGGTGCTTTAGATTTCGGACTACACCCAGTCCTTCATCAGAAACTAATGCCGGTTGTTTTGAAAGCATACCTTCTATTAACACCCAGATCATACTTATAAAAAGCAGATAAAAAAGTTTAAAAAAATCTCAGTGGCCTAAACTGCTTTCAGAAATCAACTGAGAACCATATGGAAAGCACACGGTCTGACTGTTATCCTGGAAATGCATTTCAAGGTCAAATGTCAACAGAACAGATATCACCATTCCATAAAGAACACATAAAAGATAATTGAGTTTCATTTTGAACTATGCATGAGCAAGTGTGTTAGTGTATACATTAGGAACTAAATCACATTAGCCTAAACTTGCATTTGAAAATTAACCTAAAAAACAGAGTGTCCCATCAAAAAGGATGGTCAAAGTTATAGAATGAATAATCCTTTATCTTCAGAGAAAAAACAAAACAAAAACAACATCAATTAAATCCAAGACCCGTGATTTAAGCCCCAAGTAAGAATGTGCTATGAATTTCATAGTATACGATGCCAAAAAGTCCACTAAACAAGAAATGTCCATTGTCTATGGCAATTAGTGAGTTTAAACATAGGGATCAACTTTGGTCAGTTTGGAAGTCTTCTTCCCTTCAATCTGACTTCGATGCCTCCAGGTCAGTGCCCAACACTTGCAAAAAGAATATTCGCTTTGCAAAGAGCATGTACTACCAGAATCTGCTCAGTGCCTCTGCCTCCAAACCAAAATGCTACTGGTCCCAAATCAAGGACATTTTTGGGAATATAGGACTATGACTCCTAATGACATGCTTATAAATGATTAACACAGTAATAATCACCACACCATAGCTAGTGCCTTCAATGCACTCTTTACGCATGCCTACCCCCTCTCCCCCTGTTATTCCCCTTGCCCCTCCCCCCGCTTCTATGTCTGCTTCCACCACTCTGGTGCTTGCCCCAATCACACGCCAGGAAGTCTTTAAATTACTTAGACTATTCCTGCTCATGGGAGTGCAGGTCCTGATGGTACTGATCCAAGGATCCTCATGCACTTCACCTCTCATCTAGCTGAACCGGTTACCTGGCTTTTCAATCTCTTAGTCAGCACAGCCTCTATCCCCTCAGCCTGGAAATCCACCAGAACTATACCGGTGTTCAAGAAAGGTGATGCCAAAATCCTGTCTAACTATTGTCCCATTTCACTGTTGCCTATGCTCAGTAAGCTGCTGGAGAAAGCAGTGCATTGGCAGGTCTTCCAGTACCTACTTCACTCCAACATTCAATCTCCTTCACAACATGGCTTTAGTGCTGGACACTGCACTGCTACTGCTCTTACCCACTTCACCAATGACGTAAAATGCAACATGGACGAAGGATTACTCACAGGGGCTGTATTTTCACCTGCTGGAAATGATCAGAGAGGTAGTTGTTGAACCAGTGTAAAGATAATGGGTCAGCACCTAGTGAGGTCAGGGAAGAGAGCAGCAGAGAATGGTCGATAGTGTCGAAGGCCTTGCTCAGGTCCAAGAATACGGCACAGGTGTAATTGCTGTTGTCTAGCTCTCTTTGCCAGTCATTAGTCACTTTGGCAAGTGCTGTGATGGTGCTATGTTTAGCTCTAAACCCTGATTGGACTGGATTAAGCAGGATATTAGCTTCTAGATACTGCCTCAGCTGGTTACTTATGACTTTTTCCAGTAATTTTGACAAGACCGGGAGAATCGAAATCGGTCTGCAATTATTTAGATCACAGAGAATTCCAGACTTGAACAGGGGTATGATGTGTGCTGTTTTCCATATTGAAGGAATGGATCCTTGAGTTAATGATAGGTTAAATAAATGGTTATGGGCATGGCTAACACATGGATGGCCACCTTCAAAAAATAAGGGTCGAGGGTATCCGCACCAGCACTTTTTTTACATCCAGTTTTAGCAGTAGGTCTTCAACTTCTTTCAGAGTAGTAGGACGCAAGGAGAAGACTGAATCAGTGACACTAGGATCTGCACCTTGATTATCCACCTGAGAGCATATCAAATTCGAAGGGGAACTGTCGAAGACTAAGCCTGCAGTCACAAAGTGATTATTGAAGGCATCCAGAACTTCCAGTCTGTCACTAATGGTGTTATTGTTTAAGGAGATTTCATCAGGTAGTGAGCCACCGGACGTGTGACCAGACAAGTCCTTGATGGTTTTCCAAAATTTTGTAGGATTTTTGGAGGCAGAGAGAAATTCAGAATGATAGTATGCAGCTTTTGTATCTCTAACCATTCTAATACATGAGATTCGTGCCCTTTTGAACTTGCACCAGTCTGCAGCAGACTGGGTTTTGAGTGCTTTTTTCCATTGGTTATCTCTTTCAGTCAATGGAGGTTTCAATAATGGTGTGAACTATCTACATGCATTTTTTGCTATTCGCACCTTAACTATAGGGACATATTTATTTAGGGGGTCTAGGATAATTTTGCTGAATATTTCAAATGATGATTGTATGTTTTTGCCAAGTAGAACTCTTGCCAATACAAGGAGTGTTTCAGTTTGCTTATGTAGGCAGTGAGATCAAAGTTCTATCTAGATCTCTTGGCAGCAAACTTCAGCGAAGTAGTAGGTTTGTTGTTTGATCTTATGCAAGCAATAAATGAGTGATCACTGATATCACTGAAGAAGGTGCTGGCAAAGGAGAAGAGATGTGATTTATTCACTAGGATAACATCTAGCAGGGAGCTGTTATCCACGTTCTTTTTAGTTACTCATGTTGGTTCGACAGTGAGTTGCGATAATCCATGGGTGTCACAGAAAGCTATGAGAGGAGCGGCAGTTTTAGATAGCCAGTCTAAATTAAGATCCCCAGGAATAATTATTTCTGAGGATTGTTGTTCGATGATATTACTTAGATGAGGTAACAATTGTAGATCGGCAGAAGGAGGTCTATAGCACCCTATGATACATAATGTTGAAGTGTGCGAGATGGTGACTTGAACAGACAGACATTCATAAGCATTTGCAACAGATAAAGCACTCAGACAGGATACTGTATACCTATCCTTGACATAGATGGCAACCCTTCCACCCCTGGAGTGTGCTCTAAATAGTAAATAGTTAGGGATATTGACTTCCCTGTCAGAGGTGGCTAGTCTAAGCCAGGTTTCTGAAACCACTAGGATGTCCGGTCGATTATGGAGGACACAGGCCTGGATCATGGAGAACTTTTTTAACAGACTGCATACATTAATGTGGAGGAAACTCATGCCTTTCAGTGTGGCAAGGTCAAAGGGTGATGTGATTGCAGCTGGTGACCCCGGATTGAACTCCATATTTCCTGAGCACAGGAGAAGAAGGAGTAAAAGTTTTCTTAGAGTGGCAATAGTAAGCGTTGTACTGGTAACCCCTATTTGACGTTGTAAGCCATCATCATGGGGGGCGCATGCCCCAACATTTTTTGCCCTTCCCACTAAGGGTGGCAGAGATGAGTACTCTGACTGCTATCTGTAGAGGTGATGCCGCTATGATGTTGGTGGAAGTCATAAGCTGAGGTGGTAATTCATTTCATGTACCAGCGTTAAAGGTAATATGAAAATAGTGTTGAAGAATTGGGGAGTTGAAAAGGTATATATATTTACACTCATGAGCCCCCCTTACACACATGCACAAATTTAAAAAACTCAAGTACTATTTAGAGTTTCCATTGCTGGTGTTTCTTTGATGACCATGAAACATCCCCCACATATCCCTACCAGTTTGTCAGAGAACTCCCTGTCCCTTACCTGCCAAGAGATAAAATTGAGGTTCTGGCTTCACTTCAGGCCTGTGTGTGTGTCTTTATTGTAAGCCAGTCAAGCTCTGAAGAATGTTGAGTTCATGTATTCCATATTACCATTCTGTGTGTGTGGAGGGGGACATTTTACTACTGGAATAATGCAGAACTTTGAAATCTTCTATACCATGGTAAACAATCACACAATGTATTGAATGCAAAGAAAGACAGATGACTGACAGGAGAAAAACATCTCTGGAAGGACTATTTTACATCATTTGACAACATTTTAGTATGTATTTTGTGACTTTGAAAACTTTTAGAATGTTCTTTTTTTTCAAAGTTACCTATGGGCCCATTTTATATAAGCAATAAGACATGGCTGGGTGTTGGTAGCACTGAGATACCCACACACCCAGAGGCTGAAGGCATTCAACCTGCGGTCTCATGCCTAACTACACCTCTGGGTGTGTGGGTATTGCAGTACTACCAACACCCAGCCATGTCTTATTGCTTACTTGTGCACCAAAGGCAGCTTCATGAAAGTTCAGAGTTGGATCAGGAGATTGCCCCTCAAATCCTCTGCAGCCCCCCTCATCCCACATGGGATAAAGGCACAGGAAACTCTTGAGACAGTTTCCACCACTTCACAAGTCAGGAAGGGATGTCCTCCACTAGCATCAGAAAACTGAGCTGCTCACTTTCTGAGCTGCTGGACTGAACTCCCTTCAGAATTCTAAACCAACTTCCCCTCTCACACAAGCTGTGTGGCTTATATTGATGCAAGAGTTCTAAATGACATCACCTCTCTGTTCTTAGCTGTGACAAAGCAGCAGAGAGGGACAAGGTGAAAATCCATTTAACTAGATATTCACTAGCTGCCTTCCCTACCTAACACTGACACTAATGGGATTCTAGTAACCCATGGGAACAGTGGGGTTACACTCACCCCTAGCCAGGTAAATGACTGTCCACAGTCATTTCTCTACCCAGCACCAGGCCATCCTACCCTGTGTGTTACCTATGGGGAGGCAGTGCTACTTCTTCCCTACAATGTGCCAGTCACAGGCAGGCATCACTAAAGGCACAGAGGCCAACAGCTGAAACTTCAGCCTCTGCTCTACAATCTATCTATGGAAGATCAGTGGCTCCAAGAAAACTGCCTGAAGCATGCACTAATAGACCAGAACTGAGGTCCCTACTGCAGCTCAGGACCACAGCCAGTCTATGTCCCTAGCCTGCTAGGGAAAGTCTGCCTGACCAAGCTGCCCAAAGGGGAATCTCCCACCCCAACCCAGGGTACCTGCAAACCTAAAACACCAGGAAACAATACATACAATGCATTACATTTCCCAAACTTTCCCCATATGCACTTGTGTGCGGCATGACCAAAGATCTGTAGATGGGCCAGATCACCTCCCTATGCCTTGATGAGAAATCCCTTGGTGTACAGCCCAGCATGCTGTTCGTCTTAGCTGTTGCTGTCCTGTACTCAGTAGAGTTGTTCATGATCCCTGTAACAAACACCCCTAGGTCATTCTCTTCCTAACTGCTTGTCACTGGCCTAGGTGTCAAGACCCCCCACACACCAGTGACACCCATTGCATCGTCCCTTTCAGCCAGTTCCTTATCCAGTTTGTCTGCTTCGTCCATACCCACACAGCAGTCTACGTCCCCCTCTCATTGAATTATATGATAAGTGTTGCCTGACGTGATTGTCCATGAGTGATGCCATGACCCTGAATGACTTGCATCACCCATCTTCCAAGTAGATAAATGCACTTTGTTTCGATATTCTGCTATTGTCACAATTGTGTTTTCATGGTACTTCATTCGTGATGTGTTGAGTAATGTAATATCATGCTCTGAGTTGGCCCATCAGCATGGAGGGCTGAGACATTACTGCCTTTCCTCCTGCTACATCAGCGACCAGTGTGAGCAGTGTGAGGTGGTTGCAGGGGGGAGGGGTTGGCTGGAAAGTGAAAGGATCGCGTGTCTTGCAGACAACTATCACATCTTGAGGAAGGATTGTGACCAGAGGTGGGTGCCTTCCTGGTCCATATTGATGAATTGGGTCTGACACAATGGCTCCAAAAAGATAGGGAGCTATGTGATAATCCATCCACAGCATTTGCTGTTGCTCTATTTTGGCCTAAAACAGTTATCTCAGGTTCCATACTTACAGCTCGCAGTTCATTGTCAAAATCAATGCATATAGTACTCAACATATTTGTCACAAAAACATACTTCATTGTGGTTCCTAGACGAATGCAATCTCCCCGTACCAAGATATGGATGAGACTGAAAAGGTGTGTGCATGATTAAATTATGGATGCATTTGCATAGCAGCAATTTTTTTTTAAAGTTTTGCTGTATGACTGGTTTCAAACATCTGGTGTAAACAACATTGCTAAAGCTGCCAATATGTTGTGTCATTCGTGGTTGTGACAATATGCATAACAAGACATTAAGTCTACACATGTGGCATCATGGGACAGGGAGTCAGACTTCATGGGCCTCAATGTCGATCAGGTTTGGTCTCTTATACTGGACAAAATAAACCATTACTTTGACAACTGGGTCCCGAAGAAAACTAAATATACCAATGGGTATAGTAAACTCCAGTATGGTGGAATAATAAGATTAAGAGATTAAGCAATAAAAAGTATAAAAGCTATAACAAATACAAATTGAAACCATCTATGAACAACTGGAAAAATTATAAAAAGCTTTCAAATAAAGTAAAACGAAGTATCAGGAAAGCTAAGAAAAAAACAGAAAACAGACTAGCTGTTGATACAGTTGATAATAAAAAAAAAAGGTTTTTTTACTATATTGGCTTTCTTGGAGGTACCAAATCTACACTGGGACCCATTCAAACTAAGACAGGCATTATTAACAACGAAAATGAAATGGCCACTGAACTTAATAATTATTTCCTTACCATCTGCACACCAAAGGAAAAAAAAAGATATTTCCACTATAATAACTATTAACAATAATCCTAAACTGAATTATATTACCATAGAAGAAACTATGATGGCTTTACAAAAATTGAATACCAATTCCTCAGCAGGACCTGACAGAATACATCCTAGGTTCCTTAAGGAAACAGCAAAACAAATCTCTGGTCTTCTAGTAAATTATTCAATCTATCCCTGGAAGAAGGAGAGTGTATTTTATTATGGAAAGATGCAATAGTCATCTCTATATACAAGTCTGGAAATCAAACAGAAGTGTCAAATTGCAAGCCTATACATCTAACATCAGTAATAGGGAAAACTTTAGAAAGGCTAATCCTGCAAAAATTAGAAGACCATATAAAAATAAAAAAACCTTCATGATATCACACAGCATAGTTTTACTACAGGCAAATCTTGCCTAGCTAATCATTTGCAGTTCTTCGAAAATGTTAGCTTGACATTTGATGCTGGTCCCCCCATGGATTTGTTTTTTTTTAGATTTTGCGAAGGCTTTCGATAGAGTCTCACATGATATTCTAATACAGCATATGAACAAGATGGAGTTTCCCCTATATTTAATAAACTGGATTTAATCATGGTTACTAAACCATAGACAATGTACTTCAATTAAGGGATACACATCTCCTTGGGCAGAGGTTACTAGTGGAGTACCTCAGGGCTCAGTTCTGGGCCCTGTTTTATTGAACATCTTAATTTCATCAATGCAGTCATCCAGTAATACCTGGATGTCAAAGTATGCAGATGATTGCAAAATTGGCTGTATTATAAACTCTTCAGAGGCTGCTGCAGATCTCCAGAAGGAGATAACTGCACTTGAGCTATGGGGAAATAAGAACAAAATGAAATTGAATGAACAAAAATGCAAAGTAATGAACTTAGGATACAATAATAAATATTTATTTACTAAATCAAGTCTTGTTGCAAGAAACAGATTATGAAAGAGATTTGGGAGTAATTATAGATAACAAACTTAACTTTGAAAATAATACAATCACTAAGGTCAAGAAATGTCAACAAATAATGTCATGCATACTTAAACACATAAAGAGTAATAACCTGGAGTTATTCTACCTTTATACAAGACTCTGGTCAGAACACATTTAGATTACTGTGTACCTTTCTGTGTTCCACATACAAATAGAGGAAAAAAATTAATAGAGGGAGTACAAAGGAAAATGACAAGAAAAATCACAGGCATGATAAATAAGACTTATGGTGAAAGGTTACAAGAATTAAACCTATACTCTATGAATTATTACCATATACGTGGAGACCTTTGCTTAAAATACAAAGCTATAAAAGGTCCTGTTCTTACTGAATCTTTAGGTCTAGAGACAAATTGTACTATAACACAGACTAGATCACATAACCTTAGATTAAGAGGTGCTCATTGTAAAACAAAAAAGAGAAGCTACTCATATGCCCAGCATGTAATTAACAAATGGAATATCCTTCCAGGTGAAATTATTGAGAGTAATAACATGGAAACATTTAAACTTAGGTTAGACAAGCATATGGGCAATATAAAATTTGAATATTTATAGAAATAGAAATAATTCCACCTTCAGGTGGTGAGCTCATATAAAGGCATCTCCTCCTGAGCTTGTAAAACTACTATGATCGTGATCCAAATGAATGACTGAAGTGGGATGAGTTTGTTCAAAAGAGAAGAAATAACTGGAAAAAAGCAAGTCCTACAACTGTAATCTGTGGTGAACATTTTGTTCCCCCAAGAGGCTTTGTTGGGTATCACCAATGTAAAATAGGATTTAAGAGAAAACTTGATCTAGTAAAGGGAGCATGTCCATCTAGGTTGAGTGTGGATATTGTTCATTTGTCTGCTGGTGTCATTAGTGAAGATATGATTGATGATGAATCTCATGATGTGGATGAAACAATGTCAACAGCATTCATAAGTATAATTTCAGATAATTTTTAAAATCTAAAAATTGTCTTCGTAATCTTGCCATGAGTACAGTTGGCACTGGCATTTTTTGTAACATGAGCTATGTAGTCTTATTAATGCACAGCATGCTGTGAGTATCAATCAGTCAGAACTCAGAGAATACTGGGTGGGCAACTATGCAGAACCAGTGTATTTCGTCACCTCTGGGTTCTGATTCCCATGGACCTCTCCAGCTTTGCTCTCGAGGTCAAGGGGAATCAGAACTCCTTGGTGGCAGAACATACTGGTTCTGCATATTTGTCCATCCAGTACTTTCTATGTGTAGCTTTGTCCCAGAGTAGGAGACTGTGTTTTGGGCATGTTGAGTTTGGAAAAATGGGGTGGTAAAAACCAAGGTAGAGGATCCCTGGATTTGACAACCAGGAGATGCAAGAGAGAAGAGGGCATTGATGCTGGGTGGCATCATCATACTAAGTTCGCCACAAATTACTGTACTCATTACTCTAAATATGAAATATGATCTGTAAGTCACTAATATGGACTAAATGTACTCAAATTTTGTAGACAGCATAATTAATGTATTGGTTTCTACTTACATGTGACTCAGATTGTGGTGTATATGGACATATATGATTTACTTACAACCGATAATGACTCTCAGCCCTTTTAGATGGTCTTTTCAATTATTTATTAGATAGGTAAACATAATTCATTTTATATCATCTGCAAACTTGTTCACATTTTGAATCAACAGACAGTTATATGGTCACTGATGATCAAGAAGTCATCATTCAAGATGAAGCAATGCTTGTTGTTGATGACACCACATGCAGCATTGATTTGAATATGCTTAGCAACTTGGAACATACGGTATCATTGGCATCTATTGACAGTGTTAATAAACACACCAATGCTAAGCATCCAGTTCATCATTCCAAGGTTGATCACAGCACACAGTGCAACATTAAGAAGAGAAAACATAGCATTGGTAAGGTAATATGCTGCATATAATTGATGAATATTTGAAATAAATATACCACAACAGGGTGAGTGTGTATTTTGGGATTTACCACGCCTCATGTGGTTTGGTCATGATGCGCAGACAAGAGACCAAATACACACCAGCTGTGGGCAAATCCCACCATATAACCATACATTGTTGTGATATAGTTCCTAAATAAACAGTAGGCAATGTATGTTGATATAGTACCTAAGTTATCATATTGTCTGTACTTAAATTTGTATGATATAATTGAACTGGTTAATTGAAGTATCAATTCATTCAAAATGTATGGAAGTTGAGGTTTTCCATTATATCAAAATAATTAAGCAATAAGGCATGACCAGGGGTTAGATTAACAGTCTGTTAATCACACCCTAGGTGTGTAATAAAGCACCAGGCACAACCGAGTGCCATATTGCCCCTAGCGGTGATTAATTGACTGTTAATCTAACTCCTGGGAATGTCTTATCATTATTATAAAAAAATTGTTCCAAACAAAAGAGTGTTAAAAGAATACTTTTTGAATGTTTTCCTCATTTAGATGGAGACTTTTAATAAATAGTTTTTCCACCAACAGTTTATGAATGCTGGTTCAAAATCAGAATGCATTATTCCAGTCATTCAGCAGTGCTAGAGGATGGAATGCTGGCAGGAAGAAACCATGTGCCATTGTGATCAGGCTGTACATGACAGTGTAACATGGATTAATGTAAGGCTGTTGGAATCCTAACAGCCAATCAGATCGTAGCATTTCTGGGAACCTTTTTTATAATCAGCATTTTATGTCACAAGATTTAAGCAATAAGGCATGATCAGGGGTTAGATTAACAGTCTTTTAATCACCCCTAGTGGTGTAATGTGGCACGAGGCACAGCCGAGTGCCATATTGCCTCTAGGGAGTGATTAACTGACTTGTTAATCTAACTGCTGGGAGTGTCTTATTGCTGTTATAAAATATTGTTCCAAAAGAAGATGGTTAAAAGAATACTTTTTGAATGTTTTCCTCATTTAGAGGGAGATTTTTAATAAAATAGTTCTTCCACGAACAGTTTAAGATTGCTGGTTCAAAATCAGAATGCATCATTCCAGTCATTCAGCAGTGCTAGAGGATGGAATGCTGACAGGAAGAATTCATGTGCCATTGTGGTCAGGCTGTACATGACAGTATAACGTGGATTAATGTAAGGCTGTTAGAATCCTAACAGCCAATCAGATTTCAGCATTTCTGAGCACCTTTTTATAATTTAAGGAATTGTCATGTTTACTTCCATTTTTATTTTGTATAGAGACTTAGGAAAAATTTATTAAAATCAATAATTCAGTTATATTTTTTGCATTATGTTGTATTCTCATAAACATATTTTAGCTGTGATCAGGTGTACAAATGTCAGACTGCTTAAGAATTGGGAAAAACTAATGGTACAGTTAAGGCATGCAGCACAGTATACAATATCAGCTTATTGGAGGATCCCTTGCTGACATACTGCGACCAGGTCCTGAAGACTACCATGATGTCATTATGTGAGCAAGTCTGATGAAACTTCATTAGAGATCCTGTCAAATAACAACACAGATCTAGATTATGTCCCAAGTAGTCTTGAGAGTATATCTGAAATGAAAACTGTGAACACTAATAAGGATCATTCCAGTTCATTAGACACAAGTACGGAACCAATTGAGGACAAATTCATTGTGTTTGAGAGCAATCTGCTTTCTTTGTTTAGTAACTGCACAAAATGTAACAAGAACACAACTGGACACATGTTTAGACACTGTGGAACTGCTAATAATTTTGAGCAAAATTGCAAAGGTTGTGGCTATAAGTGAACCTGGTCCATCCAACCTTATATTGGGCACACCCCCACAGGAAACCTCTTATTGTCAGGTAAAGTTCTCTTCTCTGGAAACGTGCCATCAAAAATTATACATCTGTTCACAGTCTTCAAACTGGCTGTGTACTTGAAGAACACATTCTTTAAACACCAACAGCAATATCTGCAGCCAGTTGTATTCAATAAATGGAAAGTACAACAGAGCAGCATGATTGAGCAATTGAGCAGTATGGAAGGAGCACTTGTGCTTGCTGGTGATGGACGCTCTGATAGCCCTGGGCACTGTATGAAGTATGGTGCATACAGTGTAATTGAACAGTGAATAAACAAAGTACTGAACACTGAGGTTGTGCAGGTACAGTATTTGTCAATAATTACTAATCAAAGGTGTGGATTATATAAGAAACAATGCATAACTGGTTGTGTTTTATGGGGTAGACTGTAATGCAATATGTATTCAAATAACATGTTGAGTGTTATTTCAAAATCAACATGCATCATTTCTCATATTCAGCAGTGATAAGGAATGGAATGAGGAATACTATAATGATCTGACAAATCTAATACCCTCAACTGACAATTAAGCACACTGTTCTGAACAATAACCTCTACATGTATATAGACTTATTATATGACATAGTTCTGACAAGCAAATTAATATTCATCTTTTATAACTCACACAGTAATGAGGTTAAGAGTAGTTATTGGTGCACACTGGAGGGATTAAAACGCACTGTGGAGTATCTTAATTCAAGCAATCAGAAAATAGATACCATCATAACTGATCAACATAGTCAGATATCAAAGTGATTTGGAGAAGCCCTGCCATGCACAAAACACCAATATGATATTTGACACGTTGCTAAAAGGAAGAATGTGCTGCAATCTATTTTCCTACTTAGTGTAAATATATATTATTTTCTGTTATATTTTAGTGTAGAATTGAATTTGAAAAGTGGAGGATAATGTATGTTCTTTGGCTAATACTATGCTGTAAATAATTTGAGAAGTTGCCATGACATCACTGCAAACCTCTATAGCTCATTACAACAGGTTAATAGATGTCATGACAACATTTATAAGTGTTTTCAGCATGGTGTTAACCAAATACCATATGATTCTGGTTTGTTATACCATTGATATAATGTATTGGGAGCCATTATTATTAATTAAAATCTAGCAGATTACAAACTTGTTATGACATCACTCTGTTGTTAACCCTTCTTTAGTATCTCATAACAATGGTATAACACAATGGAATACTCACAACAATCAGTGTTCTAACAAAACAGAATGCTCACAAAAATCAGTGCTCTGTAAAGTAATTCAGTAAAGAAAAGTAATTCAATCTGTGATTACACAATCTTGGTAGCCCATACACTATAAAATACAATATATTGTCTTTGGTTAACAAGTGCACTGAAAACACTTCTTGAGGTTGCCATGACATTTGAAAACCTCTCAAGCTGCACTCTTGATGTTTACAATGACGTAATGGTAACCTCTCGAAGTGTTTATAGTGTGGTTATTAACCAGAGACCATACATTATCATCTATATGAGAATGTTTTACCCTGCTTTAGTGCAGTTAATAATAAGGGTTCCCCACACATTATAAGTAAAATAAATGCAGCAGTTGCTGTTGCTTCTAAATGGTAAACTTGCCAGAAGTGAGACACTTCTCAATTAGTATGGTTTGTTGTACCTGATTTATCATTTTTGCAGTTTGCATTCAGAAGTTAATACATGATTTAAAAGCTAATATATACACTGGTAAATCATTGGCAAGAGGCAGAAGACACCAGGAGAAAGGACTGCTGTGTGACTGAACTTCTCTGCTGGGACTAAAGTAGAAGAACTTTTGTATTTGACCTTTAATTTAGGGTAAAAAAACTAACATACAAAAAAAAAAAGTGTGTGTTTGGGTTAACTGAACTGAATGGGTATCTGAAGAGTTATCTAGGTGTAAATCTCAGGTGATTGAAAGGACTTAACTGCTGTGAGGTTTAAATTATTTGTAGAAAGATCTGGTAAGTAGGGGGAGTGGCTTAGCTAGAAGGAAGCTACATTTAAAGACTGCCTTAGAAAGTTTCTGCTAATAGCTTGGCAGAAGATACCAGGAGAAAGGACTGCTGTGTGACTGAACTTCTCTGCTGGGACTATATTGCCCTTCTTCCGTCCCCTCCACCCCCACCACCGAAAGCTAGTTCTATTTTTATAGGCACAGAATTTGACTGACAACAGGAACTTCCTGTTTAGGGGTAGGAAGTGAGTGATCACAGAACCACCAAGGACTCACCATCCTAGAAGGGCAAGAGTAGCTTTCCGGCCCCCTCTAGCAGCTGGAGGTCTGCCTATGAGCAAGTAAGTGGTCTACTGCGAAATATAGGATATTCTTGTCTCAGAACAGGACAATCAGAGCTTAAAGGGCACACAGGCAGAAAGTAAGGAGAGAGAGGAAAAAACAACAGAGGAAAGAGTAAGGATTGCAAACAGTTAAGGGGCCAGAAATAAGACATGATTGGAGTGGTGCAGTGCAGTGGCTGTGGAGCAGCAGTCTTCCGGGAGATGTTCTGGAGGATGTGGTGTTGTCCCATTTGCAGGCACCTCTCTGGGCTGAGGGAGGAGGTGCTCATCTCCAGGCTGAGTTGGCCAGGATTTGTGGGACCTCCTCTTACATCCAGGGACCACCAGTGCCACTGCCGTTGCCTCAGAGGTTGCCAAGAAAGAGGAGCGGTTGGACCACAGTGGGCACAGGGAGGGTGAGGGTGGTGGAACAGAGGTGCATCCCTCCCACTGTACCTCTCCACAATTCCTATGCCATTCTGGCAAAGTGTGGTTCCTCTATGGAGGCACCCACAGTGGAGACCGAGGAGGATGCTGGGAACCTCCACAAAGGAGACCCACAGGAGGGTGGCAGGGGACCCTGCAGGGGAAGGAAACAACTCCTGGTGGGGGACTCCATTGTTAGGAAGATAGAACTGGGGGAGGAAGGGGAGAGGGAGGTTAGGTGCCTGACTGGCGCCATGGCTTGCAGGGGCAGGAAGTGAATCCTCAGGATTGCCGGAGCAGCTGCACTGAGGAGGGAGCTGGATGTCATTGTCCACCTAGGGACAAATGACCTGGCTAAGAAAGGGATTAGAGAAGTGCAGGAAGAGTTTGTGGAATTGGGGAGGGCCTTAGTCAAGTAGCACGCACGTAACCTTCTCAGAGGTGCTACCATCTAAGCATAGGAGAGGCTAGGTGTTCCGCACCATGGGATTCAATCAGTGGTTGAAAACTGGGTGGAGCTCAGGGATTTGGCTTCATTGGGGACTGGGGGTCCACCTGGAGTGATGCAAGCCTATACTGGCATGATGGGCTGCATCTGTCCGGGGAGGGAACCAGGATCCTAGGTGATAGGTTTAAATGCTTCATTGGCAAGCTTTTAAACTAGCCAAGGGGGGAGGCACTGGAAAGGAGCAGGAAAATCCTAGCCCCCCAAATAATCACGGTAGTAAGTGTGGCAAACACCAACATAGAGGTGTGATAGGTAGAAGGGCAGGGGTAAATGGAGAAAGTGACAAAGGCAAGAAGGACAGGGATGGGGCAAAAGGAGTAAGGCCATCAGGAAATGGAGGGTAATGAGTACCAATGCCTGTAGTCTGGGGCAACAAGCTCCTGAGCTGATGGCCTTAATGGAAGAGGGATGCCTGGATATCGTAGCAGTCACAGAAACATGGTACACAGAGAACCATGACTGGGATGTTAACATACCAGGTACATAACCTACAGGAGAGACAGGCAGGGGAGAAGAGGGGAGGAGTAGCTCTCTATGTAAAGGAAGGGATAAAAGCAACTGAACAAAAGAGTAAACAGGGAGAGAGGAGGCACTGTGGGTCACCTTGAGACTGGAAAGGGCACCACAATCCGCACAGGGGTTGTGTACAGACCCCCATGTCAGGGGGAAGGAATGGACAAGGATATGATAGAAGGCATTCTTAGAATGGCAGAGAAAGGGGAGATACTGTTGATAGGAGACCTGAATATGCCAGATGTTAACTGGAGCACATTTGCTGCAGCCACATCCAAGAGCAGGGCCATTCTTGATGCCCTACAGGTGGCAGGCATTAGACAGCTAGTTTCAGAACCCACTCATGAGGGAGCAATCTTAGACCTCGGACTTCAAACGGGGCAGTGAGAGGATCTCAGATCTAGAAGTGGTTGCCATCTGGGGACAAGTGACCATCAAACAGTGTGGTTCATGTTAAACTCAGCTACAGAGTCAAGCCATACAAAAGTGAGGGTACTGGACTTTAGGAGGGCTGACTTTGGCAAGATGGGAGAGTGCTCAGAAAAGCACTAGCAAATAGGCTAGAAGGAGGTGTGGAGCAACAATGGGAATTATCAAATTGCCATCACAGAGGCAACAAGCCTTTGTGTGAAGCAAATGAACAAATCAAATGAAAGAAAAAGCCACTATGGTTCTCAAAAGAGGCTGTGAAAGTCAGGAAGAAAAAGATAGCATTCGGAAGTATAAGGAAACACAGAAGGAGCAGGACAGAGAGCTGTACCAGTTAAGGCAGAAGGAAGCAGGAGGGAAGTCAGAATAGCAAGGCCCAAACTGAGGAAAATATAGCCAACTCAGTTAAGAAGGGATAAAACCTTTATAGGTACATCAGCGAGTGTAGAAAGACAAAGGAGGGACAGTGAGGCTGAATAGAATGAACAGTGGGTGGGCAGAGGGGGACAGTGAAAAAGCAGGAATACTGAATGAATATTTCTGCACAGTATTCACAAAAGAGGAGGGGGAAGTGCCTAATCCAGTTAACAGAAGCACTCTTGATAGGTGGGTCGATCCCAGTCCTTTCACAGAAGAAAGGGTTCTGCAAGAACTCCTAAAACTGAAGGTGGACAAAGCAATGGGTCCTGATGGAATTCACCCCAGAATTCTAAAAGAATTAAGGGAGGAACTAGTGAAACCACTGGCTACTTCTTTTAATAAATCATGGGAGGATGGTGGTACCCGAGGACTGGAGGAAGGCGGATGTGATTCCCCTTCCAAAAGTAGGTCCAAGACAGAGGCAGGAAACTACAGACCTGTCAGTCTGACCTCTGTGGTAGGGAAAGTGATGGAGTCACTTGTGAAGGAAAGAATAATTGAGTACCTAGAGGCCAGTGGAGCACAGGACCCAAGGCAGCATGGGTTCACAGTGGGAAGGTCATGTCAGATGAATCTAATAGATTTCTTTGACTGGGTGACCAAAGTAGTAGACCAGGGAGGGGCTGTGGACATGGCCTACCTAGACTTTAGCAAGGCATTTGACACAGTCCCACACAAAAGATTAATAGTCAAATTAACCAGCCTGGGAGTGGGACCCAGGGTGGTAGCCTGGGTAAAACATTGGCTGGACAACAGGACACAGAAGGTAATTGTTAATGGAGTCCATTCAGAAGAAAGGAGGGTTACTAGTGGGGTACCGCAGGGTTCAGTATTGGGTCCGGTCCTTTTTAATGTCTTCATCAGTGACATTGCAGAGGGACTGGAAGGAAAAGTATGCCTTTTTGCAGATGACACAAAAATCTGCAACAGGGTTGATACACAAGGAAGCGTGGAAAGGATTAAAAGGGACTTGGCAAGGTTGGAGGAATGGTCAGAAGTATGGCAGCTAGGATTCAATGCAAAGAAGTGCAAAATAATGCACCTTGGAAACAAGAACCCAGGGGAAGAATACACAATGGTGGGAGGTAGTAACAACAACAAAAAGGAAAGGGACCTGGGGGTAATCATATCAGATGACCTTATGGTTAGCAAGCAATGTGAGAAGGCAGTAGGGAGGGCTGGGGTATACTAGGATGTATAGGGAGAGGCATCAGCAGCAGAAAACAGGAAGTTGTTATCCCTCTGTACAGACAGTTGGTGAGACCCCATCTGGAGTACTGTGTCCAGTTCTGGAGACCCCATCTCCGCAAGGACATAGACAGGATAGAGGCAGTCCAGAGGAGGGCAACTAAAATGGTGCAGGGTCTGCAAGAGAAGCCGTATGAGTAGAGACTAAAGGAGCTTAATATGTATACCCTTGAGGAAAGAAGGGAGAGGGGAGACATGATAGAAACTTTTAAGTACCTCAGTGGAATCAACAAAGTCCAAGAGGGTAGCATTTTTCAGAAAAAGAGACTTGCAAGAACAAGGGACACAATTTAAAGATAGAAGGAGGGCGGTTCTAGGGCAATGTGAGGAAGTATTATTTCACAGAGAGGTAGTGGATGCATGGAACAGCCTTCCTGAGGAGGTTGTGGGGTCTAAAACTGTGGGAGAATTCAAGAATGCATGGGACAGACATAAGGCAATTCTTGCGGGGGGTAGGAAGAAATAGGCTGTTGGTTAACTAGGATCTGCGGCCTATCCTGTAGGTAGGGAAATGGGCAGACTAGATGGGCCTAGCGGTCCTTATCTGCCATCAAAGTCTATGTTTCTATGTTTCTATTACATTAACTTGTAACATGGCACAAATACATTTAGTGCAGGGAAAAAACAGGATTGGTGCAAGGGCATCAGGTGGTACAAGAGCTACATGGCATTATGAGATGATAATGCTGTGTTGAGAGCGGAAACACTGTTAGAAACCTATGTGAGTAATTGAAAAGGTAGGGGCACTTCGACCAATAGGTGGCGCCACAAACACAGCCCATGAAAGTGAATTGGCAGGTCCAACACACATAGTGCAGGACTGTGTCCCCCGATCCTGCAAGAGTGAAGTCCCACAGATAGAAAAGAATGGCCAATTGTGCTGTTTGACAGGGACTCACACACTTGATACTGTAGAAATTGCAGCGTGATTGAACACTGGACTGGCAGTCACAGTTAATCAACAGATGACCGTGAAAGAGAAGAGACTCAGTGTTATTGTGTCAAAGTGCCACCTATTGGTCGGAATGAGAACTGAGACCTCAGGCAAAAGGCACTCCGGCGGCAAGTGTCTGAATTGTGAAGTAGTGGAAGGATGAATAGGCAGCAGATATGGCAAGTGTGCAAGAGAAAAGTGTGGTGTGTGCCGCGCAGTGAGTGGGGGCATGCAGAGAATAATAATGGAAGCAGATTTGCAGTGCAGCAGCAAGTGCCACAAAACACAGCAATGCCAAAACAGAAGAGAACGCCTGTGCTCCTTGGACAGTGCCATCTATTGGTCAGAATAGTGACGGCTGTGCTCTACAGGCAGGGCACAGAAGTACTCTCACTGCTGGGGCATGCAAAGCTATGCAAGGAAGAAATGTGTACCAGAATGCAGCATATCATTGATGTTAGATAAAAATGAGTGTGCAGAAACACAGTACCGCCACACAAGTAGGAAGTGTGCAGGTGTCAGCAGTATTGTATGTTGATCTTCATATCTACACCACAGTTGAAACGTGTCACAAAGTGAAAGCCACTAGATAACTTGATGTTGGCTCAGGAACATGCGAGCACACGCTTCCAGTTATACACAGCCTTAAAAAGTAACAGATGTGCAGCATAATTTCACAGGTGGAATATGTTGTTGTACTTGTTAGTGTTCCATAAGAAATGAAACACGATCTCCCAAATACTAACCTTGCACTTGCCATGTTACAAGCACATTAAGCTACTCCAAAGGTGGCATCTAATTGGGAAATAATGCATGGTTGGGCCATTGTAGGCAATCAGCATGCAGCCTTGCGCCCAACAGTCGCAACCATGCATTATTTCCCATCAGATGCCACCTTCATCGTGGCTTAATGCTTACATGTATGTGAACTTTAGAATTTAATTCAAAAGGTGTTCGGAAGCAAACTGATGTAGTATCAACAGAAAAGGGGTGTGAAGACATTGGCCTATTACGTTCACCTATTGTTAACAATATGTACTGGTGTGCCACTTCCAGTGCTGAGCAAAGTGGTGAATTAATAGTGGCAAAGTGGTCAAGTGTCATCAATCATGTCATGAATATTCATGCACGTCATCATGATCTATTTAAAAAATGTGTTCACATTGATCTAAGTGGTGAAGACAGAAATAAGCAGTGGTTAACTCCAGGTAGGTTAAAATCATTTTAGTTGAATATTTTTATTTGATGAATACAAATACTGCTCCATATAGAAGATTAATTAATAAGCTGGGTAGGCTTGGGGTGGGTGAAAGGGTGGACAACTGCATGGCAAACTGGTTGATGGGCAGAAAATAGAGAATGGGGATAAACGGTATACAGTCAGATAAGATGCAAGTCACAGGAGAGGTACATCAGGTATCAGTCCTGGGCCCAGTCCTCTTCAATATCTTCTTCAGTGACATTGCAGACTGAATGGGGGGGTAGGTTTGTCTGTTTGCACATGACACCAAGATCTGTAACAGAGTAGATGATTCAGATGGGGTGGGCAAAATGAGAAGATATCTAGATAAACTGGCAAAATGGTTGGAAGAGTGGCAACAGGCATTTAACGTAAAGAAGTGCAAGATCATGCACTCAGGGAAGAGAAACCCTGAAGCTACCTAGAGGTTGGGAGGGGAGTTGCTGGAAATCAAGAGGGAAGAAATAGACTTGGGCATTATCATCACAGATGACCTGAAATAATCCAAGCAGACCCCTAAAATATTAAGTAAGGATAGAGGGATGTTGGGGTGTATTAGTATGGGTATCACAAGTCATAAGATGGAGATAATTATCCCTCTTTACAAGACACTGTTTAAGCCCCATCTGGAGTACTGAGCAGACTGCATGGGTCTTGCAGTCCTCATCTGCCATCAACTTAAATGTCTGTATGTTTCTATGTAAATGAAATTATTAACTTTATCATGTCTGAATAGATTCAAAGGCTGCCACAAAGCTTGAGTCAATTGTAATGAGTACAATGTTAGTTTTATTTATTTTATTTTTTATTTATTTATTGAGAAATCAGAATTACAATCCTTTGAGTCATAGACTCTTTTGCAAAGGTTTCACGTCAGTACAGGAATGCACAAACATTACATTTAATAACAGTTATATATAGGACACACATCACAGTGTGTTTACATTACATATTAGTTACCACTTCAAAGGCCTAAGAAGACCATGGGTCACTGTTGTGAGACAAGTCTTGGTTACAGAATTTGGAGGATCATAAGCAGAATCCAGAGTCAGAGTAAATATACAGCTGGATAGTGGGACCTAAGGATGTGGTCAATAGTATATCTAGATAATTATCCATGACTATGCTATCTTTAGGTGTACTGACTAGGGGGAGGAATGTCAGCTACAGCCACAGGTATCATAGTCAAGGAGAAGGTTTATGATACCAGCTTTGAATTGTCCAAGACTAGGGGTCAAAGAGATGGAGGGTGGGAGGTCATTGAGCCAGAGGGGAGCGCAATAACGGAAAGACCTTTGCCCTATAGAGGTCCTGCAGTGGGGAACTAGGAGGGAGGTACCAGCATGGCCTCTAGAGGTCCTTTTGTGTGTGACTGGCTGAATGAGGTGATGGAGGCCTATGGGTGCTAACTTAAGTATTTTTTTGACTTGGAGGCAAGTGTGGTACTTAAGCCTCCCTTCGAAGGTCAGCCAGTCAGCAAGCCTGTAGATCTGGCATGTGTGGGTTAATCTATCACAGCCTGTGACCAATCAGCAAGCTCTGTTGAGAGCTAGGTTGATGCAGTGTAGGGCGGTTTGGTCTGTGGTGCTGTAAATTACAATACCATAGTCCACCAAAGAGAGGATTGAGAGGGATACAGCCAGACGTAGGGCCGGGGGAGGGTAGGCAGTGCTTGTGTCTATATAGAATCCCCAGCCTGGTGTTTACTGCAGAGGAAAGATGTTGAATGTGTGTGTGGTAGGTGAGGGATGTCTCCAGGGTGATGCCCAGGTATTTGAAGGTAGATACTTGTTCGAGAAGAAGGCCCTGTGCATTGGCTATGGTAAGGGGGTCGTTACAGAGAAGGCTTTGACGATGAGCAAAGATCATGGATTTTTTTTGTTGTAGTTGAGTACTAGGTGATGCTCAGTGCACCAGGAATCTAATTCTTTGAAAAAAACTTGTAGAGCAGTTTGGAGGGAGTGAGGATGGGGTTGTTTCCAGAAAACAACTGCATCGTCTGCATAGAGTAAGAGCTTCGCACTACAGGCTTGAGGGAGGGAGTTTAGGAAGACAATGAAAAGCAGTGGGCCTAGACTAGATCCTTGCAGGACACCTGCTAGGACTGTTTTAGTGAAGAAGAGGGAGGTGTTGATTTTGACCTGTTGCATCCAGTCGGAGAGGTAGTCTTTGAGCCAGGAGATGGTCTCGGGAGAGAAATAGTAAGAGGGAAGAGAGTGGAGAAGTAGGGCATGACTGACTGTGTCGAATGCTTTTGTCAAATCTATGTAAATTGCACCTTCTACTGAGCCTTGTTCCAGGGCTTCATGTAAGTACAATGTAAATTTGAGGAGGGCAGTTGTAGTGCTGTGACCCCTCCTGAAGCCATGTTGTTATTAGCAGAGCAGATTATGCTTGGCTAAGTAGTCTGTGATTTGGACCAACACATTTTTTTCCAGAGCCTTTTAATGATGTTAAGCCACTTTCAACAACCTATCAGAGATCTAGTCTGGAAGCATTTCATAGCCTGATTCTGCATTTTGCTCAGAAGCATACTGCATTTTTGAACATTGGAATGCAAACTTGGTATGGTACAAAACAGTTATAATACTTTTAGAATAAAACTAAAGCATTTTGTCAGTTTCTCTTTTGGTTACAGGGATGTGACCAAAGTAATAAATGTGTGTGTGTATATCAGTCTCATTTTAGCTGAAATGCACTATAATGAGAATGCAAATCGTTAACAGTCTGTCTGATGTGATGGAGTGCCCCAATATGTAATCAGATACCCAAAATATTAAAAAAGGAGATATATAGTACGGAACCTTCTAAAGCATGCTACGTATGGTAAGGGAAAGTATATTCATGTTTTCAGTGTCAGATGGTTGATGAAGTAGTGGTAAATACGTCAGTAGAAAGGAATTGACTGGATTTTAAATTTTGTTTACTAATGTTGTTTATAAATTCCATTCCTCATCCATGCTTCATGAAGGATTTAACCACAGTAATGTGACATATTTAGACCAGTGATGTAATAGGATTTTAAAGTAACATTGCACAATGTATGTTTTTTTCATTTAACTTAATCTGGAAATGTCAAAATATGAGCCATGCAGAAGAAATCAAAAAATGCTTCAGCAGACCACTGCGGGCTCTGTCTATTGGAAAACAGTTGTGGTATTTCTGCTAAACTAGGCAATGCAATTTTAAGTTTTTTTTAAGTGCTGATTAACTGTCTGGTGATCTAATGCATGGTGCTTCATTAATATTGTCATAAAAATTATTCCTAAGGAAAAGTGATATGACTGTACTTTATTAATTTTTTCCTCATTTGGTGCTAAATGGTTGCTTGCTTTCAGGATCAATCCGTGCGTCATAGTAAGCAAACTGTTTATATTTAAAGTAGACAGTGTATACTCAGTATCATAACTATCTCATGCTTCTCAGATAGGATATGTGGAAGACTTGCTAGAAATGCTCATTATAGAGTATAGGGCAGATCCATTTAAACTAAGTCAATCATTGGATGACATGAGGAGCTCATTGCCACAGCCGCTTTGTTCTTCAGTAGCTGGCAACATGGCAAACAAGATGCCATCAATGAATTTATTAGTTGATATCCAGAATTATAGTGATTACTGTGGCACAAGCACAGTAACTTGTAATCATAAAATGAAGCATTTCAAGAAAGACATTGCTCAAACACTATTATGAACATTGACACAATTTTTTTTGGAAATAAACCAGTTCTTAATCTCATTGACTTCATTAAATTGAAGTGTCACTGCAATTTGAAGAGTTAACCTCTGCAGGCAATATTAACAAACCAAGTTTGTTTAAGATGCTGTGTGGACAGTCAGTAATGCTAATGCATTACACATTAGAATTCAGATGTTACTACAGTAAAAGTATATATTGTGATATGCAGAAAAATATATATAAATTTAGTGAAAAAAAAACACAACAGATTTAGTAATGATTAATCGCTCAATTTGAACAAACAGTACATTCATTAAAGGTTATAACCAGAAATGTTGATTCCAGGAATAATAAAGAATCCATTTGCACATATATGAGTAATTATGCATACTGCTCTTAAAACATTTTTGCTTATTTTGAAGTTGGCAAGTATGACAGTTGTTGAATGCACATTTTACCCTTTCTCTATCAGTTTAATAATTGTAATAGCTCAGCATGTTAATATTTTCAATTCATGTTTGCATATTCAAGAAGCATTAATAATATTTATTGCAGTAAGTGTAATGTCATTAAAAATAAAAAAATCATTATAATGAGTACACATAAATAATATTTTCAGCGTTAGTTTTGTATTGTATGTCTTGCCAATAGATAACATAGAAGCAGTCTGCTTTTTGTTTATAAGTTTACTAAGAAAGCAACATATCATTATCATATAAATAAAAAGAATACTGTTATTCAAAACATTCTAAAAGTTACAAACCATTTATTGAAATAACTTTGATTAATAGTTTATGGTAGCTTAAAACCTTTATACTGTCTTCACTCCAATGGAAATGTTTCTTGTATTTTATTCATTACACAAGATGGAAGGGGGACTCTATTCTTGAGTCCTAGCCACCCCCAGCACCAATGGAAAAATTGCCGGCATGCAGTTTCTCTGTATCATCTGCAAAGAAAAAAAAATTAGTAAGTGACAGTAAAGGTGGTGGGAGAGGGGGTGGGAATGGGGTGAAAATCAAGAAATATGATAGACAGTTTAATTCTCTGAGTACTGGCAAACTCTGTCTCTTTCTACCATGAGGGTTGGAGTATAAATAAGAAATAAGACACTCCGATTTGTTCTTTACGTTGTGATGTTATAAAAATTTTTGAAAAAGAAAAGTTTTAAAAGTATACTTTTTGAATGTTTTCCTCATTTAGATGGACATTTTTAATAAAATAATTCTTCCACTAACAGTTTAATATTGCTGGTTCAAAATCAGAATGCATTATTTCAGTCATTCAGCAGTGCTAGATGGTGGAATGCTAAAAGGAAGAATCCATGTTCCATGATGCTCAGGCTGTATCTGACAGTATAACATGGATTCATGTAAGGCTGTTGGAGTCCTAACAGCCAATCAGACTGTAGCATTTCTAAGACCCTTTTTGTAATTTGTTTTATTTCATACTTTAATGTAGTTTTATTTTTAGGCCCAAGTTGAAGGTTTTTACAGTATAAATGTAGAAGCCATGTTTATGGTGGAAGATCAGTTCTGTATGTAGGTAGCTTGATGGAAGATATAAAATGTGCAAAACAATCTCTGTGTCCTGCTTGACTGAGAATTGGTTCGAGCCATTGCAGTAAGAGAGTGCTACCACTGGCTAAAACAAGTCCCTGTCGACCAGGGCAACTCATAGAATTCATGAGCTACCTATTTCTTAGTTTCCATCACAAACATGGCTACAGTCTTTACTCATATATAAAACAACTTCAACTAGGCCCTAAAAATCAAAGTCCATTAAATTAAATAAAGTAATAAATGATTTAATATTATTTACACTCATGAGCCCCACTTACACACATACACAAATTTAAAAAAACAAGTACTATTCAGAGTTTCCATTGATGGTGTTTCTTTGATGACTATGAAAAAATCCTCCACCTGTCCCTACCAGCTTGTAAGAGAACTCCCTGCTCCTTACCTGGCAACAGATAAAGCTGAGGCTTTGGCTCAGCTTCAGGCATGTATGTGTGACTTTCTTTGTATGCCAGTTGAGCTCTGAAGAATTATGCATTCATGTATTCCATATTACCATGGTGTGTGAGTTTGTGTGTGTGCAATCTACTACTGGAAAAATGCACAGCTTTGAATTTCTCTATTCCATGGTAAACAATCACAAAATATATTGAGTCTGAAGAAAGATAGATTACTGACAGGTGGAAAACATCTGTATAAGGACTATTTTACATTATTTAGCAACATTTTAGTAATTTTTTTGTGACTTTGAAAACTTTTAGGCTATTTGTTTTTTTTCAAATTTACCTATGGGCCCATTTTATATAAGCAATATGACAGGCTATGTGTTGGTAGTACTGAGATACCTACATACCCAGAGGCTGAAGGCACTCAACCTGCAGTGTCATGCCTAACTATGCCTCTGGGTGTGCTGGTATCTCAGTACTACCAACACCCATTCATGTCTTATTGCTTACTTATCAGCACAGTTAGTTATGGATATGACATACTGAATAATTAGTATCACATGGAAAACACTTACTCATGGTCCTATGGGCTAAGATCTGCATTATCAGAGAATTCCTGTCTGTACTGATAATAAGCAGTCTCTAGTACATACTGATTAAGACACACTGGTGCAAAACCATCATGTGATGTAATACACATCAGTTCCCTCCCTTTCTGAGGTAGTGTCTTCTCCTCTAAATCTTTCAACAATCTGGGATATCTCGTGGCAACATTGGCAGTTTAGAATTTCATCCATTCAATGTATTTGCTGCATAAGCACCTGCATATAGCATAAAAACATACATAATTACAACATAAAAGGAGAAGAGAAAGTGAAAGAACTGGTGCAAGAAGGAGTCCGTGATGTATGGGATTCAGCAGGGAGTCTGAATAAATGGAAAATGGAGGGTGGGAAGGAAGGGGCAGAGAAACACTGTGAGCAGAAAGTGCAAATGAAGGCTTTGGCATGGGTACTCAAGTTGTAAATGAAATTGTTGAGGCCACTTGCCAGCAGTTGACAGGTATTAACAAATGGGGAGAGTGTAGAAGGGGTGAAGGTAGGAGAAAATAAAGGATTCAGCAGAGAGTCCAAGTAGATGGAAAAATGGAGGGTGGTAAGGAAAAGGCAGAGAAACACTGTGGGCAGAAAGGGTGAGAGAAGGCTTTGGCATGGGTGCTCAAGTAGTAAATGAAATGGTTGAGGCCACTTGCTAGAGGTTGACAGGTATCAAAAAATGGGAAGAGTGTAGAAGGGTGAAGGTGGGAGAAAATAAAAGAGAAAGATGACCATTTGGTTTGGAAATTAAGTGGTGAAGGCAGTTTGGGAACAGGAGGAGAGCATTCAAGAAATAGAAAAGAAATCAGAACTACAAGGATAAGAAGGCTTATAGGGAAATTAGGAGGCTAGCAAGGAAGGTAATCAGGAGAGCAAAGGCAACTGCAGAGGATGGTATAGCATTACAGGTAAAGGGAGATAATAAAACATTTTTGATGAGTATATGGGGATAGGAGGAAGGCTGGTCAAGAAATATCAAGACTGAGGTGCGAGGTGGGGTCTTTTTACAAGGGGGTCTGGGAAAAAGCAGAAGAACTTATTAAGTAATTCTGCTTGGTGTTTATGTAGGATGGAAAGGGGAATGGACCAGAACTAAATGGATGTCATGGAGTGTTTGGTTGGACACAAGACCTTTTAGCATGGTGAGAGTCAGGGAGGAACTAAGCTGGCTAACAGTCAATAAGGCTATAGGGACCAGACAGGCTACACCCGAGTGTACCAGAAACTAAAAGATGAGTTAGCGGCTATTCTAGCAAAGCTGTTTGACCTATCTCTTCAGTCTGGTTGGGTGCCAGAAGACTGGGGGAGAGCAGCTGTGGCTCCAATACACAATGGGGGAGGCAGGAGCTGAGGGAGAACTAATGCCTGGTCATCCTCACTACGGTGGTGGACAAGGTCATAGAGGAACTCAGAATGAAAATTGTGATAGACAATAGGCAACACGGGTTTACAAAGAGGAGGTAATGTCAGAAAAATTGAATAAAATTCTTCAACTGGGTGGCATAGGCACTGTACCAAGGGGGTGTGTTGGATGTGGCATATCTGGATTACAGAAAAGCCTTCTATACTGTGACCCATGGAAGGTCGGTATATAATCTGGAAAGCCTACGGGTGGGAGACAAAATAACCAGATGGGTGGAAAGCTGGCTTTCAGAAAGGACATAGTGGGTGGTGGTGAATGGGGTGCACTCAAGGTCAAGGGATGTGATGAGTGGGGTCCATAGGGGTCGGTGCTGGGGCCAGTCATGTTCAATATCTACATAACAGACATAGCAGAGAACCTCTTGGGACGTATGGCCCTATTTGTGGATGCCCTGAAAATCTGCAACAGGGTGGACACATCAGGAAATTCAGAAGATATGAGACAGCACCTCAAGAATCTGGAATGGTGGACAGATGCCTGGCAGCTGATTTTCAACTCATAGAAATGTGCAATGGGGAGAAAATCAGGATAAAGGATCAAGAAAGGGACCTGGGGATAACTGTCACCAGCGACTTAGTGTGAAAATATTGTACCAGGGTTGTGGGGAGAGCATATGGAATGCAGGCAAGTATATGCGGAGGAATAATGAGCATGAGAAACGATTTTATCAGCTAGGAATATAGTAAAGTGACATATTCCACTCTGGAAGATGCAGTCCGGATTATCCGGCAACTGCAAATGCATGGATGGAAAAGACAGACATAGAGTCAGCTTTCAGATTACTTCCAGTTAGAAGAGAGGACTGGGACCTGTTGGGGTTTAAAATTGGGGGACAGTACTATTTTGACAAAGCCATGCCCATGGGCTGCTCTATAGCATGTGTGACATTTGAAACATTCAGCACATGTTTGCAGTGGATATGTCAAGAAAGAACTGGTTATAAAACAGTGATTCACTATTTGGATGATTTCCTTTTTATAGGCAGTGGGAGAACAGAGACATAAAAAATGTTGGCCAGCTTCCAAGAGCTGTGTAAAGAACTAGGGGTCCCATTGCACCTGAAAAAACAAAAGGGCCCAGTAAGGTGTTAGAGTTTCTGGGTATTGAGATAGATGATCCGGGGGGAATATTTCGGCTGCCAGACAAAAAAGTGGAAAAATTGAAGGAACTGATTCAGATACATACCAGTAGAAGAAGAGTACAACTGAAACAGATACAACAGGTATTGGGACATCTGAACTTCACGTGCAGGGCTATTGGACCAGGGAGGGCTTTCACCAAAAGGTGAGCTAGGGTTACAGCTGGAGTGACCAGACCACACCATTGGGTATACATGAAAAAAGGAGTCTAGGAGGATTTTAAAGTATGGGAGGAATTCCTGAGGGAATGTAATGGCTGCTCCTTCTGGCAAGAGGAATGGATGTATAACACAGATTTCGATCTTTACACAGATGCAGCTGGGGGCCTAGGCATGGGGGGGCTACCTGAGGGGCAGATGGTTTGCACAACTGTGGCCATTAGATTGGGTAAGGGATGGTAAGGTAAAAGATATAACATTGTTAGAGATCATGCCAATCTGGGCATGCACCCTGGAGTGGGGGGAAGAATTACAGGATCAAAAAGTGACATTTTGGTGTGACAATAGAGCAGTGGTAGAGGTCCTGAACAACAGGGGAGCCAGGTCAGAGACGGTCATGCAAGTTTTGTGACTTCTAGTGCTAAGGGCATTGCAGTTGAACATGTCATTCAGAGCGAAACACATAGAAGGGGTATACACTACCCTAGCTGACAGCCTTTCCCGTCTGCAGCTGGAATGTTTCTGGAGGCTAGCACCAACAGTGGAGGAGCAAAAAATGCCCATACCAATGAACATATGGGACTTTGGCAGGAAGGAGCAAAAATGTTGTTCAACAGTTCATGGGCACCACGGACTCTGAGGGCCTACGATGGGGCCTGGCGAGTGTTTCAAACATTCAGGGCAACACACCACATGGAGGTATGTAGGATGCTCACAGAAGAACAATTGGGGAAGTTCACCATAGAGCAATGGCAAAAAGGAACAGCCCATGCCACGATGGGGGACTACTTGGCAGGGATTAGTGTTATCTGCAGTCTAAAAGGATGGAAGGACCCAACAAAATCAATGTTCATTATAAGAGTGATGCAGGGGTAGGGGTAGGTTAAAGCAAGGGACGGTGGATAATAGAAGACCAATAGGGGAACAGTGGCTGGTGAAACTGAAGGGTGTATTACCGGCAATATGCAGATCAAAGGCCGAGGCCCAGTTATTTCATGCGATTTACGTGGCAATGTTTGCAGGGGCCTTGAGAGTGAGTGAGGTGGTAGGCTACGTTAAGCAAGACAGGGAAGGGGGATCAGAATGGGAAGCTATAAGCTGGGGGATGAAGGAGATACAGCTCATGATTAAGAGGTCAAAAATGGATCAAAGGGGACAAGGTTACATGGTAACATTAAAGAAACATGTAGAAGGTGCAGTGTGCCCAGTGCAGGCTTTGTGGGCTTTTGCCGCAGAGTGTGGGAATAGGACAGGGAGATTATTTCTTCATCGTGATGGAAGTAGAGTCACAACTTATCAAGTCACAGCACTGCTCAAGAAAGGCATGCAATTCCTGGGAGAGGATCCGATTAATTATTCTTCCCACTCCTTATGGATAGGGGCTGCCTCACAGTGGGCAGCGGTAGGTGAGACGGTGAATAATATTTTGGAGAAGGGGCGCTGGTGGTCGGCCAGTTATAACAGATACCTTCAAACACTGCAGTGTGGAGACTAATGGATCACCTATGTTTTGTTACAGATATGGAGCCACAGTAGGGTAGGGAGAGGTGATATCATGGTAAGAAACTAAGACAATATATATAAGATATTTATTCTGTTTAAAATCTATAGGAAGAGGGAGGATCATGGAAGTCTGGATTTGCAGCCACTCTTATATTTATTGGGCAGAAAGGAGAGCTGAGAAAAAGGCTGGGGGAAAGCAACTTTACCAGGATGTGAAGCAGTGTAAATTGGCATGGCGTGGCATCCAAGGGATGAGATGGGCACAACTGCTCCCCACCTTGAAAGAGCTGAAGGAGTGGTGACCCATTCCAGACTTAATTATTACACATTTGGGGAGTAATGACCTTGGGGGAAAGCCATGGGTGGACACATACATGCAGAGAAAAAGGGACTTAGAGACAATACAGCAGTGGTGGCCTGAGGTATGCCTTGCCTGGTCAGATATGATACCAAGGAGGGTTTGAAGACATGAGCACAGCCATAGAGCTGTGGATAGGGCCAGGAGAAAGATGAACAGAAGGGTAGGGACACTGGTAAGAAAAATGGGAGGACAAGTAATACTACGGGGTGTGGAAGAGTGGGTAGAAGATTTCTACAGGTCAGATGGCATGCACCTGTCAGATCTAGCCATAGATATGTTCAATACAGAAATTATGGATTTTATAAAAGCATGGAGAAGGCATGCAAAAAACAGATTAAAAAAAAGGGGGAAGAGAAGGATTGGAAAGTGGGTTCCCCGAGGTATAGGGGAACAACACCCTAAGTGAGGGGAAAGCCAGTCATCCAATGCAAGCTGGAGACTGGCTAGTGGGGAAAAGGGGGGGAAGGGAGGGAAAGGAATAAGATGAAAAGAGGAAGAAGCTGAAGGAGAAAAGCGGTCTCGGTTTTCACCATTACCTAACAGAAAGGAGAAGAGCAAGGGCAAGCAACAGGAAGGGGAGGGGCAAGTGGAGGTACATATGGGACAGCACAGAAGTGGTTCAGCCACTTTTGCTGGAGTTTTTATCCCTGCCACCCACCCCACAACACAGAGAAAGAGGGGAAGACAGTCAATAAGGGACTGTATGGTAGGTCTGTCAATGGTGGATTACAGATGTGTCTGGTAGGACGATTATTGGACTGCCAAAGGTGGATGGCAGGAAACAATATGGTTATTTGGACTGCCAAAGGTGGATGGTAGAGGAAAGGGGGAAAAAGGGGGAGGGGGAAGAGAAAGGAATAAGACGAAAAGAGGAAGAAGCTGACGGAGAAAAGTGGTCTTGGTTTTCACCGTTACCTAACAGAAAGGAGAAGAAGAGGGCACCCAGGTTTTCACCTGGGGGGAGCAAAAAGAGGAAGAAAGAGGGATGATCAGAGATTGATATATGGATGAAAATAAATAAAATTGTGAGAGATGTAAGAATAAAAGATGATAAAATGGAACATGGAATTATGATATATAAATAAATTAATTGCCAATCTGAGCACAACAACAAACAATGGTCTCTGTCTTTTTGTGAGGGAAAAGAGAGGAATCCAGGACAATGGAGTTTGCTCTTTAAGGGGCAGACCAGGTAGTCCTGGTGCACCCCTTCCCTTTCCATCAAGATGGTGTGCTCAGAAGGGGAAGGGGAAGGAAGGGGAGGCCCAGGGGATAGAACAATGGGCAAGCAACAGGAAGGGGAGGGGCAAGTGGAGGTACATATGGGACAGCACAGAAGTGGTTCAGCCACTTTTGCTGGAGTTTTTATCCCTGCCACCCACCCCACAACACAGAGAAAGAGGGGAAGACAGTCAATAAGGGACTGTATGGTAGGTCTGTCAATGGTGGATTACAGATGTGTCTGGTAGGACGATTATTGACTGCAAGGTGGATGGCAGGAAACAATATGGTTATTTGGACTGCCAAAGGTGGATGGTAGAGAAAGGGGAAAAAGGGGGAAGGGGGAAAAGAAAGGAATAAGACGAAAAGAGGAAGAAGCTGACGGAGAAAAGTGGTCTTAGTTTTCACCGTTACCTAACAGAAAGGAGAAGAAGAAGGCACCCACGTTTTCACCTGGGGGGAGCAAAAAGAGGAAGAAAGAGGGATGATCAGAGATTGATATATGGATGAAAATAAATGAAATTGTGAGAGATATAAGAATAAAAGATGATAAAATGGAACATAGAATTATGATATATAAATAAATTAATTGCCTATCTGAGCACAACAACAAACAATGGTCTCTGTCTTTTTGTGAGGGAAAAGGGGGGAATCTGGGACAATGCTAGCCATTTCCAGAAATGAGTAGCAGTAGACTGCTAATCATTTTTTCCCAAGTATATGGCACAAAAGACTAAATAAATAACAAGACATTTTCATTTTTAATTTTGCTAATCAGTCTGTGCCAAGCTATGCATTTCACAGTTAATGTACACTTTCACACATAACACTGCTGATCAATTCTTTTCAGCTTATTTAACACCTATTTAACCCTGCAGGGGTGACACTACCTCCCTCCTCTCTCTGCTAGCGATTCCCCACCCTATGCACCTGAGCAGCATGTTAACTTACCATACTGCCTTATCACTGCCTTGCTACTTTCAGGTCATTAAAAATGATTACCACCCAGGTCCCTTTCTTGTTTTGTGGTTGTCAGTACCTCCCTGCCAAATTGGTACATTGGTCCCAGGTTTCTGTGTCCCTTGTACACAATTTTGCACTTTTAAACCTCTAGTAATATCACACTGTGCTGAATCCTTAACACTAACCCTGTGGCCAGGCTCCATGTAGAAAACAAGATGAGAAATGGCTACATTATCATACTCTGTCTATTTATACATTCAAAACACAGAGTAAAATTTTATACAGCATATTATGTCAGAAGAGTGAGGTTATATTATGTGAACAAAATTAAGTATGGCTTAGCTACTTCTACCATTACCCACTCTCTACCGCTCCATCATACTCTCATGCGCGTGTTTGACACATCTTATTTCAGGTCTTTTTGTTTTTTTTGGTTTTTAAGAGACAATTAACTGTGGTCTGCAGTTCCCCTCCATTATACATGCATACCATCACCCCTGTATAGACCTTTATCCTTTCATAAAAGGACCCAACCCCCAGTGAAGGTAAATTGCATCGCTTTGCACATTTCCATGAGTAATGAATTTAAGCTCTCTGTATGGAGATCCCTATCCTCATCCCTGTCGTAGACATACAGTAATTCAGCAAACACCACTTAGTAAACTACCTGTGTAAGAGCCATCCACAACTCCATAAAGTTTCCCTGCATTATCCCAGCCCTGACACTAGTCAGGTAATTAGTCTCCCCAAAAAGTAGTCTGGGCACACAGACAGATCATAAGGATGCTTGTACACATAAATGTTTAGGCTTACATGCAGTTGTTGGTATATGTTCAACACAATATGGACTCCCAGTGTACTATTTCTAGAAGCAGGTATCATCTCTATTCAGATATGGTTGCTGATGACCACTTATGCTCTGTACCATGCAGTCTATAGAGGCATACTGCTTTCGATCAAAAAGAAATTTGACTTAGGCTACCAAAGGGCATGTAACCAGTTGTACTGCTATGCCAGCAGGTCCATATTTTGGGATTAGACATCTGCCATGTTTTGATTATACACTGACTCATGTGTGGGGTAATGGATATTATGCCATCACAGAGGACATCTGTTCCCGTGCATTGCTAATGAGTGAGAGAGAAGAAATTCATGGATAGATATTATCATTGACAGAAGGTTTGATTCCTAGTGCAAATCAAATGATCCAAAACACAAAGCCTTATTTATGTGACTAGGGCTACCCCGTGACATGGGACCACCATCTGCACATACAAATAACTCTAGCTCCTGCCAGTTCTCCAATCCTCCCTTGTTGTTGCAATCAAGTACCCCTGACCTGATACCGCTTCTCCATCTGATCTATGGTATATTGAGAAAGAAAAAAGGAGATAGTCACGTCATGTAATTATTATTATTACATGTAAGGTTAAGCACATAGGGGAACAATTGTAAAGTGAATTTGGTTTTACGATTTACAACAGATAGATTAAAACTATCTGCAATTTGAATTACATGTTTTAACGACAGAGTGAGTCAGTTTAAAATGATAAAAGATGCTGAATTAACATTTTTTATTTTATTTTTTTGTTTGTGCTGCATTGATTCTAATTGCAAGCTACTTTCAGGTGTAAAAAAACTGTTACCCATGCATCCCACAAAAACTGCTTACACGCCATCTCATTATGTACCAAGCCACACCATCTTCATTCATTTTCTAGATTAACCTTATGAGATGCGAGCAAAGATGTGGTAGGAGAAATTGTTTTAAAACACATTTTTTTCAGGCATTTAAGCCATAAAAAAATAACTTGCAATCAATATCACAGCTTGCTGCAGCATGACTGCACAATTACAACAGACATCAGCAGCATGAAAAAAATGGATCAAATCAGTTATAGTTTCTACCTCAGTGTGGCCACATATAAATAGGGTTCAAATCCAGCTACTGTGAATGAGAACAAAAAAATGAACAGCATTGCAAATACATAAAATACAGAGGTCACAGCTGCTTGGAAACAGTCAGCAATCATATGATAGCATACTTTATGGTGGAATTTTGATCAGACACAACGAATTAAAAAACAAAAAACAAGCACAGCTTAGAGATATGCATCACTGTCTTTCTGAAGCATGAGTGTATTGGGGGAAATTTCACTGAGTGTGATACCAATAGTTATGTCAGCAAAGTCAACACTGTAAAAATTCAAATGCAAATGCCAAAGTATAAAAATTGCATTTTGCAGGGGACAGTGACTACAAAAAATTATACTGGACAGGTAAATGCAATGTAGTGTGCTGATATGCCCAGCAATGAAGAGGCACATAGAGAAAGAGCTTAAAAATTATTTGTTTAGACTAAGACATGTGACATTCTCTCACTCTAGGCAGAATGACATCCTGTATGACAGCTGGGGTATTCCTGCCAGCCACTGAGTAGCAGAGAGACGGGTATGTGCTTTACATTTCATGAACAAACTTAAATGTGGCAGAATGCAAAACTACCATCAACACAGAAGGACAAACAACACTGAATGAAGTGACTCACTTGTTTGACTATTTGCTTTTTTTTTACAGACACTAACATTAAAGGCAGTACATGAAGCAGACACAGTGTAGCTCACATCAGACTACTAAACATCCAAAAGAGATCACTCTGGTCCTGCCTACACAAGCTGTCATTCAAGAAGTGCATCTGAGTTTAAATGTGGGTGCGAGCACAAGTCACATCTGACAATGTGCATGCCAGAGTAGCACTGATGTCTTACTTTAACTGACATCATGATGCTCATCTGTCTCCACTGAGGGCTAAAGCTACTTTTTTCAAATTGAATAGTTTCTCAGTCATTGTCTGGTAGTTGTTAAGCAGAGACAATGTGTAGCATGTAAACAACTCCACCATTGTTGAATGCAGCATTCAGTTCCACACAAACGCAAACAGGTCAGCACCTAAAAAACCCCCATAAAATTAAGTGAATACCTGCTCTTTAATCTATTGTCTGATTTTGCAGATCATAATGATTTAAAAATCAATATGGATACATTTAAAGTAATGATCTTGGGTGGTGTAAATTGTAAAGGCTTCTGGAAAATTAAAACAAAAAAGATGGAAATAGTGAAGATTTATCTGTATCTGGGTGTGGTTATTTTCCTCTACACGTAAATGGAAGAAACATTATGAATCAATATATGAAACATTTTCCCACACAGTGTTGGCCCTCAAAGCTTTTAATTATAAATATGGTGGGAATTCTTTGTTATCTCTTGTTAGAACAATTGAGGCTAAATATAATGCACAGGTATTATATGGTATTGAAATTTGGGAGCATAATTACCTACCTAATCTTGAAAAAACAGCTATTCAAGTTCTTAAAAGTGGCTACTGGATTTCTGAAGTCCATACCTACACCATTTGTTAGAGCAGAATTAGGTCTTACAAATACACTAGCTCTGTCAGAATCTAGAACCATTAATATTTGGATTAAATTGAATCATCTTTCGAATCAGTATTGGGCAAAAAAATGTTGGGAAGAAAAAATAGTATGGGAATCACTAGGATGTATAAAATCTGAATGGATATCCTGAGTAAAGAAACTGTTAGCCTCCATAGGGATTTTGAACTTATTTAAGTTAAATGCGCAGAATATGGTAAGTTTGGACAAATATAAACCTTAAATAAAAAAATGTTTGGTTAACAAATACAAAACATATTATCTACAATATATAATGTATTCCAGATTCGCTGTATGGTATTCTGAAAATGACTGTTTTCATTACTTGTAGTATTGTCTAGAATTTTTGAAATGCAAAAACTTACGAAGAACTTATGCAAAATTTAGAATTGGTTTCTTTGACTCAAATGTCTTGATCTGTAAATTCACTAAAAATACTGACCCTGTATTTGCATATTTTTACTGTGGTGGAAATCTGAAAGAGGGTATTGAACATGTTATTTTGGGGTGCCACTGGCGTAAGACAGCTGGAAGTAAATGGCTGGGATCCATTATAAATTCCCTGCCAGGTTGCCCTAATTTATGAATTATTGAGGATTTTTCTGTCTACTGAAGATAAACAAATTATAAAAAAGACAGCTATGTTTCTCCTTAATGTACAAAAAATAAGAAGGATGGTCACTTCTATTCAAAACTAAGCACCTTCAGTACTGTAATAATCTTTTTTATCATACAGTGCCTTTTATGTAGCACAGATCTGTATATGTATCTGTATTGTTCTGTCTGTTTCACATACTGTTGTATTTTGTGTTTGTAATAATCTGTTTTATGATTGATCAAATTAAATTAAGTACTACTATATGTGTATAGTTATTGAGCAGAAGGGCCTCCATTTTGTTCCAAGTCATCTTAAGCCCAAATAAATGGGAGAAGCCTTCTAGGATATGTAGGAGTGGAGCTAGAGATGAGTTGGGATTGATGGTCACTACCAGCAGGTCATCTGCATATGCCAGCATTTTAAGATGGAAGGGGCCCCACTACATAGCCTGTATTTTGAGGGCCTGGTGAATTCTACAAAGCAATGGTTCTATGGCAAGAAGGAATAAAAGAGCAGATAGTGGGCATCCCTTTCTGGTGCCCCTGTGGAGGAGTATAGAAGGTGATATCACTGTACCAGTCACCACATGGACCAAGGGGCTAGTATATAACAGGCATACCCATCTGACAAAATTAGGGCCAAATCCCATAGCACTTATTGCCTGATATAGGTGCTCCCATTCCACCAAGTTGAATGTTTTCCCGGTATCTACATTAACTAGCAAGTAAGGAGCACAATTTTTGATGCTGCTCAGGCGATATCAATGACTGCTCAGATGTTGTCCATGACCATCCTACTCTTTACAAAGCCTTTGCTGGATGGCTACTATGCATGGAATGTCCTTTTGCAGACTCAGCACTAATGGTTTAGCAATTACTTTGATGTCCACATTGAGAAGGGAGATGGGCCTATAGTTAGGGACCAGTTGCAGATCCTTGCCTTGCTTGGGGATGAGGGTAATCAGAGCTTCCATCATAGAAACTGGAAGAGCACCCTTAGTGTAGGCCTCTGAGATGACAGTCATCAGATGCTGCCCCAGCTGAGGTATAAATGACTGATAAAATTCAGCTGGTAGACCATCCAGACCCATGGCCTTACCTTTCATGAGGGACTTTACAACTGTTTGCAGTTCCTGCATTGTAACATGTACTTTCATTTATGTTACTGTAGTTGCTCCTTGGAGAGGCTTGATAACCCTGCTCCCTGTAAGAAATCAGTAAGTGTGGGGGCTTGTTGTCCTCTTCGTGAGTCACAGAGCTCCAAATTAAATGCATAAAAGACTTTACTGATTTCTACAGGTCTATTTGTAATCACCCCCAATGTCCGCTTAATGGAGCCAGTATGCTTTTTGGCCTGCTTTACTTTCGTACGATAAGCTAGCAGGTGCCCAACTTTGTCCCCTAACTCCAATATCTATGACAGGCCTTTTGCAGTGTTAATACTGCTGCAGCCAAGGACAGTGAGTTGATCCAGAACTTAAGTTGAGTTAATACACTTTTTCTTCAGCTGTCAGGGCTACCTCTAAGTCACTAAGCTCCTGTCCCTGTTTCTTCTCGACATGTGCTGCAAAGCTAATAACCCTGCCTCCTAAGTAAGCTTTGAGTGCATCCCATATAGTGGCATTGGGCATCCCAAGCATGTCACTGATCTCAAGGAATGAGGAAATCTCCTTGGTCAATCAGGGTTTGAAATCTGGCAGGCACAGCAAAAATGTAACCATGTGCCAGGGCCCGGGGTGAATGCACCTATCCACATTGTCAGACAGGCACAGACATGGTCAGAAATAATAATAGGACTAACTGAGGAGTGGTGGACATCCTAAATCTGGCTTGCTGGTAGGAGGAAAAAGTCAATCATTCTGCCCTTCAAGGGTCCATTAGGTAGAACTCTGCTGTCAGGGCTTTAAGAGCGTGGTGCAATTTCATATTGGGTAATGACCAGTTATGTAGCCTATCCAGTACTGTATCCTAGACTTCATTAAAGTCTCCACTTAAAACCATTTGTTCCTGTGCTGCAACATCCCCGTAATCATGTGCACTAGTTCAGGGAAGAAGCTGTATGAGTCAAAATTGGAGCCAGAAGAATTCACCAGCACTAGTGATTGGGTATTTGTGATTATTCAGGCCAGAACCCACTGCCCCTCTTTGGACTGAGCTGTGGAGAGAATCTGAGCCTGTACTTTGTGGAAGAGGATGGCAGCCCCTCTGGCCTTAGCAGAGTACAAGCTTTGCACCACTTATCCCACCGATTTGCTTGATAATTTTTGGGTTTCAGCAGTGAGTAGGTGCATCTCTTGCAACATAGTTATATCACAACACTGTTTGTTGAGGTGAGAGAGAGCACCTGCATCATTTTCACAAGAAAGCTGAGTCCTTGGACATTCCAAGTGACCAATTGATATAGTTTAGAATCTGAATCTACGGTAACACCAGGACGGGGAGTGGTGGAGGGGAAAGTAGAGGAGTAGTAAACTATCAGGGAGCTAAGCACCTTTCTGGAAGCATGTGTGCTAGGGGCAGATTAATTACAGGCAGGTTCCAAACTCAAGGGGAGGCATTATCCAGGGGTATAAGAGGGGTAGAGAAATGATGCAACACAATCAAATTGTGATAGAGTAACATCACACCAACATTACAAACAAGTTGAACCTTGAGTACTTTTAGATCACAATAACAGAACTTAAGAAAATAGTCAAAATGTTAAAGTGCAGGTTATTGCTAACTGTGCACTATACTAATGCAGTAAATGTGTAACAGAGTAGCAAGAGAGCATAATAATACTCAACCTAAGAAGGGAGATGCCAGCAAAGAAGAAATCCATGGGGAATGGAATTGGACCCCTGTGATGCCTACTGGCCCCAATGCTAGTCTAAAAAGGAGGGGGGGACCAATGAGCCTAGAGATGCTCTCCTTGGGCTAGAGTAGGGTATAATCCAACAAACCACTACACTTTATGGTAATAAGCTTCAACTAGTTGACTCACCTTGCCCATGGTGAGTATGACCCATCCCAGTCACCTTTGCATGGGAAGGTGCCTCTGAGCCAGTATAAATGAAGACATGTAGCCATAAGCCAGTGTCCTCCCTCCCATCCATGAACATGACCCGTTAGCTGGCTGACCCAACAAAGCCCAAGCAGTTGAGGCTAGCAACCTGTGAGTGGGGGGAAGAAAGAAGATGAAGCACGCTCTCTCTTAATGTCCATCAATGAACATCACTTGTAGCGGTGTCAAAACCTGTATCCAACTGAAACTAGTGAGGAACTAACACTTTCAATGGGGAATGTCACATTACTGGGTGCTGCCTGCTGCAAAGCCAGAATGTAGTGTGCAGGCTACAGCATAAACCATGTGTCTAAACCTTCATGCTATAAGATGCTGTCCCCTCATGTTTTTTTAGCTGGTGATTAGCCCTCCTTGAGAAAGATTAGCAGCACAGATGCCATCTGGCATTATAGCCGAAATAAGCTTCACTCACGCTACCACATCGCACAAGCCAGCCTCCCTGTATGAAACATCTGACCTGAGGGAACCATCTTGCAACAGTGGATGATAAGTGGGAGGGTATACATCAGTGCACATCTGTCTGCCCTGTATACTCAAGCCCCACCTATCACCATCAGTAACCTGTGCATTCATGATGGCGGTGATTGATGTCAACTCACACAGCCCCAGAGGAACTGATCAGACATTCAGCAACAAAGATGGGTGACGAGATAGAAGTATCAGAGAAGCCACAGGCAGAAACAATAAAGGAAAGGTAGAGAAGTGATGGAGTGAAATGAGAAAGGAATGCCGAAGGCTCTCAGGCAGCATCTGGACCCTTGGCAGGGCAGGGAGAGTGGTAGCTGCCTGGCAAGAGGAGGAGAACTACAACCCAACCAAACTCATAATGAGTAAGTAACGGGCTTCATTATCAATCAACCACGCGCAATCTGCTGGTCAGCTGGGGGGTACTTGGCACAGGTCACAAGTCCATTTAGCTCCTGAGTGACATCGACCTGAAAAGGTGTGAAATGGGGGAGGAGGGAATCTTCTTTCCCAGTTGGGGGGATCAACTGGCAGGCAACTGCTCAAGGAGGCATCCTACCATTTAGGTATGGTTACCAGGGGAAATGATTGAGTAAGTAATTCCCTAGAGATAAAGTTCTAGGACATTTTTACCCCAGGGCAGTTTTAAAAAAACTCATACCCTACAGAATCCCCTTCTTAAGAGCACAGTGTCCCTAGGAGGCCAATCACAAAGAGCAAGTCAGCTATTGGTAAGTGAGTTGGGATGCCACCTGTGAGGAACATCCACGCAGTTGTGAACCAGATCTCAGGCACTATAGGATCAAAAGACGTTCTAGGGTTGGGTAGTCTGTGAGCAAAAAGCATGACTGAGATCCCAGAAGTGGGTTACAAACCTAAAGGAAGCCATGAATCCAAGTGAGATTTGCGATAACAAAAATACAAGGTTCATTGCTGCCACACTTGAATGGGGGGGGGGATGAATCTGCCAGTTAGATGCTGAGATTGCCATCAGGTTTGGTTTGTATTGAATGGAATGGGAGATAAACCAACCCAGTTCCATGGTGGGACATCTAGGAGCCCTCATCACACAGGCTAACACCTAAGGCTCCCACCTTAGACCTAGTATCCCTGACAAAGTAGCTGTCAACAACACAGAGACATTGTGCAATCATGAGTAACAGTCAGAATGTGCCAGAGCCAAAAAAATTATATTTCAGTTCATCTGGTGATGCTGGATCAGGCAGAAGCAATCATTCTAGTAAAGGTAACCTTTGGGGAGGACTCTGAAACCTCCATACTTAGCTGTCTGACGTTAATCCAGGACCTGTCTGGTGGTAATGGTGCTTCTATGGACAAATTATTGGCCGATGCTGGGGCTACAGTAGTCAGTAGGGGTACAGAGATCTCCACAGAGGCCATCAATGGTGTTACCACTGGACCTGTCAATGTCTGCAGTGGCACTGTATAGACAGGATCTCTCCTCTGTTTTGGCAAGATTGATCGATCAACAACCCTATACTATTGTTTTCATTTGCAGGATGGGTTTCCTTGTTGGTTCTGCTCAGAGATTAGCAAACAACAGATCAGGATCGTCCTTTGGTCGGGTGTGCTGATGAGAGCCAACAGACACCAGTATCAATCACTTCAGCACAAACCCACCACAAAAAAATGCCACAGATCACCAGCTTAAGCTAAAATAACATGAGTTTAATTCATGCCATGTATTTTCTTAGCTTTTGTGGCACAGACAGTGTAGTCATTGGACCAACAGGGGGAGATGTTGAGGCGTTGCTGACTAGACAGGAAATGTTCTGGATATATACTCTGGGGGATTTAAAACCCCTTGGCTAAATGATGGCTTTGAATTTTCAGACTTTTTAAATAAATGAAAGAATTGAAAGAATGACTGTCCCTGGATCAGTTTGATGTGATGTATTTTGTTAACAATTGAAATATAGGGGGAGATCTACTTTGTTTCATATAGCCAAGTATTGAGTTGCGACAATAGGTAATATCAGCGCAGAATTAAACATTTTTGCACTATGAATTACAAACACAAACTGATAAAAAATATGTCAGAAAATTCTGCAAAATATTAAGTTCATTCCCATAGTAGGTGTATATTGTGGTGACTCCAGGATATGTATTTACGTTGTCTTCAAAAATACTGATCATTCAATACCAACATTTAGATCTGTTTTTTCAAGTTCCCCAAGAAGAAAAATCCAAAAGCCTTCCAGGGGCGGCAAACTTGAGTCTAAGTCAAATGAGAGGGAAGGCTTTTGGATTTTAATTCTGGTGGGGGAACTTAAAAAAACGGTCTAAATGATGATAACAACTAGCATATCTATCGTACTGTGCCTGCTGCAAAAAACTAGAACCCAATATCAAAATTCCAGGATCATATAGAAAATCCACCCCTAACACACAGCCAAGCAATGAGGTGACCATATTCCAATATCCTTTCAATACTGGACACTTTATCAACATATGTAACAGCATACTCTTCATGTTCTGACGTCTTTGACATCTGTCAGACATTATACAGGAAAACATATGTAACTTCACCAGTGTACGGTAAACCCTATGGATAACATTAAGCTGTATTTGCTTATATTTATTACAGCTCCCAACCTCTGTGGCTGATTCTGCTATCATCTGTGATTGAAAATCTGTTGTTTCTAGGTCCTTTTCCCAGACACCTCTTAACTTAGACAATTTATTTACATTTGCAGAAGCTAACAAAACATGAATTATGCCTATTATTTTATCAGATGCAAATTTGCTTATTAACAGCTGTTCAATCATATATATGTTTATCTTATCTTAGTGCCCTACTGTCTTTAATATTATTTTATATTATTTTTCTTTTCAAATGCAAATATGATAAGAAATTACTGTCAGACAAAGCATACTTACACTTAAGACCTTCAAAACTAGCAAATTTTCCATCTACATCAGCAGATGGGATTCATATCAGCAGTAACATATGTTGGAAGTCCCTGAAATAAGTTTTATGAATTCTAAGTTCTAAATTCCATGAGCTCTCATCAGAGAAATGTGTGTGTTATATATATATATATATATATATATATATATATATATATATATATATATATGTGTGTGTGTGTATGCTGTTTATGGACTTGGACTCTTTTAGCACAAATCGATGTCTATTAGATGTAATGAGTTCTCTAGTTGTCAGTGTCATTCACATATAGGTGTTTTAAAAAAAAGGGGGTTATGAATTGAATGAGTTTCAAAAACTTACATATCGGAGTGTGTTTTTCACTTTAAGGGTTTATCACCAAGTGATTGTGTTAATTGATTACACGTGTAACCCTTTAAGCACCTACTATAAATACTTGTTAATCACGAGTGGTCACTACTCTCTGTGGATGCTGTATAAGCAAAAGAGGTGGATTGTTCAGTCCTCTGTGCTCCCTGTAGGAAGTATGCTGCACACTGCTGTGTTTTAATAAATGTGTAGACTTATCCGAAAGATATGTTTGTGTCTGGGCTTTTTCTTATGGCTGGTGGTGCTGGATTTAAGGTTTGCCTGTCTGTTTGTTTCTCCATTGGACACCTGAGCTTTGGGGCGGTGGTTCTAGCTGTCTCTTTGATGTGCCCCAGAAACCCAGAGGATTACCAGAAAAGGCAATTAGTTGTTCAAGTAGTATTGGCGCTTATTTATGTGAGTGGCCCTTTTACATAGTTTGCTTAAGTGTTGGTAAGTGGGCCAGTCCACTGGGTTGCTGGTGGCTTTGAAAACTAGCAAGCTATTTCCTTGATTTTGAACATGGCAAGGAGATTCCTATCATACCACCTGGTAGGGGTCCCTTTAACCCTTCCCCTGGTGATAGGATTCAGCCTATCCTGGATTCTGGATTGGGGGATTGAAGGATACTGGGGGAAGAGTTCACCTCATTGGAGGTGAGGATGGGATCCCAGTTGAGTGACAGTTCATTGAGTTGGGAGGGGGATTCAAGAGAAAAGGGATCATGCAGGGAAAGTATTCTTAGATGCACTTTGTGGACTTATACTTTCCACACACATAAGGTGGAAGAGTGGTCATTCAGTGTACCAGGCATTGCCCCCACAGATAGAATTCTATCAGGTTTATTAGAGAGCATCTAGTTTAGGAGAGTGTAACATTCAGTTTTGGGTGAGAAGCGAGTCATGCTGGAGATAACCTGTGTTAGGTATTATAGGGTTTATTTTGGGGCTCAGACAGTCAATCATGAAACCACCCATAACTATCACCTCTTTTTGCCTGATCATTGGTGAGATGACCTTGGAAAGTGCAATGAGGCCAGCAGTCCCACTGTGAGGGAGTTGTAGAAGTAAATAAAATAGAGTTGTTTATAGCACAGTATTTATGCTGTATCTAGATTAGACTATAGCTGTATCTGTATCTGCACATGGACAAGGCATGTGTTGGGCAGGCTGCTAGCTGTGTGTTGAGTCAAGCAATGATGGAACACTTATGTTTCTCTGCCAGGGGTCTGTGAGACATTTACACCAATCTACCTTTGTTCTGTGTTCTCCTGTGTGTATGCAATTCTCACATCTGTTCTTACTCTCCATTTTGAATAAATACAGTAGAGGAATGCAACAGAAAATTCACCCCCAGGTTTTCAGAGGATAAGGTGCAAGTGTTGGCCTAGTCCAATGTCCCCTGGGAGAATCTTGTAGCCAGTAAGAGGGGCACTAAGACTGAGGAGGTGCCGGGTGTGCCAGGAAGTGGCTACAAGAGCCATTTGGGACCAGCACAGCCATGTGAGTGACCAGCTTTGAACAATCACATTGGGAATGTCTGTGTTGTATGCAAGGAGGAGAGGCAGGTTCTGTTTGTCTAGGATGGACAGGCACAGAATGCAATGCACAGGTCTATGGTATGTATATCAGTTGAACCACACATATAGTCATGCATCTTTCATAGTTCCAGGTACTTAACACATGGAGGTCACTACTGCTGCATACCCTGCCTATCATTGTGAATCTATTTACATGGCTAGACATGCTGACCAGGAAACATTGGTCATTCCATGGTATAGTTATGGGGAACACACAGAACTATTATAGCATAGCAGCATGTAATATTCACAGGGTTGTGTCTCCCTCATCTCCCCTACTAATATACCATGTTGTCCACTGCATCAGCTTGCCTGGCAGGCTACCTGTGCCATTGAGAGTCTTTGACTGTTGGGTGTGTGACATATTTGTTATAAGATGTGAGCCAGTATCCATGTATCCCGTGTTTTGGCAATCTGTGGGATAATCCTCTACTGTGTCACATATGTCATCACCTATGTGATCACTGGTGAGGGTGTGTGTGGTGCATACAGCCCAGAGGGTATGAACACTGCACTGCAAATGCTGTATGGGTGTCAAGACACAGTACACTGGCCATGCATGCTGCTACAATCAGCAAACAGGTATGCACATTTTATTGCTATATATTTCATTTCTCTTTTCTCAACAGATCAATCCATCACTGTGGACACAATCCAAGATATCCCAGATCCATCATGGCAGTGGCTGCCCCTGCTGGCTACCCATGCAGTAGAGGACAGTGACTCCAGTGAGGAAGAGGGAGCAGAGGATTATGGTGATCAGGAAGACAAAAATTATGCAGAAGAGAGTGGAAGAGAGAGATCCATCCCAGACCGGGGGGGTTACCTGCTCCTGATAACATCGCCCCTTTCAATGTGGCCCATCCACCACCCCTTCCTGGCACTGCTATTGTAGTGGAGCACTCACCTACTGCCTTTTGCTTAACCACCACACCTCACCTGCAACACGGCCATTATCTTGCCACTCCAGGCCGATTCCACTGGTCCAGGCACTGCTGTGCCACCACATGACCCCACTGCTGGCATGGCCACTGCTCTCCATCAAGGCTAATCTCACTAGCACAGCACTGTTGTGCTGCCCTGGCTACAATAAAATATAGAACTGACCATAATGCAAATCTGTGCCATACACCAGCCAGAGGTGCAGCCTGACACTTTTCCAGTGGACAATCCATGGCAACAGTTCCTGTGACCTCCTGACCATCCTGGGGTCATACCTGTCCAGCTGATCATGCATCCCATGGTCTTCTGGCTCTGCATCTGTTACAGGCATTCCTTTGGGGATGGCAGGATTATCTTACAGTAAAATGCCATGTTGTGTAGTATGCAAGAGGCATGGAATATGCTACAGGCCTTATGAGGATTATGATGTAGGGCACCATCAAAACAATAAAAAATAACACTTGAATCACATCTTGAGCATTTCAAAGACACACTCGATAATGTTGCATGTAGTAATGTGTGTCACATTGTACATGTCCCCTGCTTAGGTAAAGGGCATGGGTTACTGTCATCATCAGCAATATGGAGAGGAGGAGAGGGCTTTGGGGTATACTCAATAATGAGGTGTCCACTAGGGATGTTTCCATCTTTGAACCTTTGGCACAGGATGGAATTGTGCCAGAGGAAGGAATCATGGACACTGCTGGTAACTGTGCCAGGACATTAATGATACGCCCTGTTGCATGATACACCACGTGACAGTTAATGGAGTGGTACATCTTTCTGGTCACATAGGTGTACACCTTATCATCGGAGGGTGCCCATATGGCAACATGGGTACAGTCAAAGGCACCAGGAACAAATTGCTGGTTCACAACTCAATAAAAATATTGCATGGTTCTTGTTTGCTCTGCTGGTGTGATGGGGAATATGATGAACTCCCCCACATGAGTCAGCAGGTTATCTAGGAACTGGACCAACAGCTGTGAGATGGCAGACTGTGACATACCAGTAGTGTCCCCACTAGTGTCTTGAAGGTTCCTGTTGCCAGAAAGGACAGCACAGCTGTTATCATGAGCTTTACAGACATCACGTGGCTGCACTGGATGTCTGGTGCTGGTCATGCAGCAACTCACACAGCTACATGATCATGGGCCTGTTGAGCCTGTACAAGCCCATGATTGTTCATCACTGAGGACTTCGAATGTGACTCATGAACAGTACTATTTGTTTGCAGCATAGCACATCTGGAGCCTGGGCCTGGGTTTGTGGGAGCAGGGACATTGGCCCTTTTCCAATCCTGCCTGACCAGCTACATCACATTGACAATGTGAACCATTTGGTTTTCAGCTGTGTGTTCTGCTATACCTCTCCCCACCTGTGGGATCTATTTCATCTTAAGACTTCCTTTTTTATGGCTGCAGTGAGCATACCCCTGCAGATGTTTTGCTATGAGAAAAGGACTCCTTGGATAAATCACCTTCCAAACAACATGCTAGAGTGTTAAAAATAGTGTACTCTACTGAAGCCTCATTACTACACTGCCTGTTTGTGTGGGAGCTGGAGAACACTATTTTTTCCTCTGGCTTAAGAAGTTAATTGAGCTTTCCCCAGTACTGTCTTTTTTTGCAAGTTGAAACCTCCTCCAGAGTGCTGAGCCCTCCCTAGTACTGTCTTTTTTTTACAAGTTGAAACCTGCCTGAAAGTGTCCAAGTACTGCCCTTTTTGCAAGTTGAAACCTCCTCTAGAGTGTATTAGGGCCTTGTTAAGTTTCAGTGCTTAATCTACTACCTTTTGCAAACTGAGAACCCCCTGCTTTGCTGGTATCCCCTTCCCCACCAGGTGTAAATTCCTTTGTTTTCTGACCATGCTGGTTGTTTTTACTTGCTTGGTTATCCCACAGCATGAAAGCCTAAGGGCACTAGTTCAGTAGTTTTGATTGAAAAACCAAATGACATTGTGAAAGTCTTGTAAAAAGTATGTAATGTAAAATTGCCCTTAGCTTTAGAAAAATATTACATCGGACTTTGCTTTCTCAACTTTCAAGGAGAAATTAGCAGTTAAAAACTGAAAAACATTTCAAATAAGAAAAATCCCTGGACCTGAACCATATTAGCAGCTGCTGTGCTGGGTCTTTCTTTTGGGACTTGAGCCAGGCAGCCTGCCATTCTCTGTCTCTCATAGTAAGAATGTGAAACTAAACTTGTGTTATTTTAAATGATTGATAAAGTGACATGCCCATTTTGTATTTTGTGGGGATGAAGCTGTGTCCCTTTACCTGTATGGAGTAATTCACTTGTCACCAACTCTTAAGACCTCAGCTGTAAGATACATCATGCATGGAAGGTGATATATGAACTCAAATTGCATTTCCTGAAAAACAGGTTCATTTCTCTTCCCTACCTCTGCAGCCATATAAAGCCAATCCCTTATCTTGCACTCTCTTTTTGTCTCTCTGTCTGTCTCTCTCTCTCTCTCTCTCTCTCTCTCTGTCTTGCTCTGTCTCTGTGATACCTACTGCTGGACAACACAGCTATCTAAACAAACAAAGCTGGGCTGTGTTTTCTTAAAAAGTAGGATGATTTTTTTCTTGCTTGTTTGAAGTGCCTAGGTAAGCCACAGGAAAATATTTCTGCTTCCAGGGATGGCTTACTTCCTTAATGCTCCCATGTGCACTATGACAAAGAAAAACAAACCATAGAGATTATTGTATAAAAAAGTCACAAGATATCTATAGAGAGAAGAGAATACAGCACATTAATGGTTACAATTCCATTAGACTACAAATGCAGACCATGATGCAAAGTTCTCATTAACTGATTCAACAGTAAACTATCTGACTTTATATTCTTTATGCTTTTCTTTTGATGTTACTATGATCCCTATTTGTTATTGCCATTGCAAACATTTGTTCAGGAGGTCCCAGCCATCTTAGAAAATATATAGATTGGGTGAAGGCAGCACAGAGAAGGGCAACCAAAATGATGCATGGCCTGCACCAGAATTGCTATGGGGAAAAGACTCAATGAGTTAAATATGTACTCTCTAGAAGAAAGGAGAGACATGATAGAAGCATTCAAATACTTCAAAGGTATCAATAAGGTACAGGAAGGTTCAATTCTGCTGAGAAAGAGATGTTCAAAGACAAGGTGGCATGATATGTAGCTGGAAGGGGGAAACAGAGGGGATACGAGGAAATACTGGGAACTGAAATGGTAACAGGTTTCAAACATGCATGGGATACACATAACGGGACCTTGGTAACAGGGCTGGAGTGTGGGGGTAAGGCTGGAGTTTAGTTATGGTCCATGGCATCACAGTAGGGACCTTAGGGCAGACTAGGAGGGCCAGGAGGTCATTTTCTGCCAACAACTTCAATGTTTCTATGTTAGTAAATTGCTGGTACATGAGCAATGCATTCATGTTGTCATCAATTTTACAATGTTAAACATAAAGCCTATGGTACCAGTAACACAACACCATTAACAAGTACTGCTCAAATATTCAAAATAAATGGAATCAACCTATTGTCAATTTAAATAAAAAATCTGCATCTCTATAGAAGTCAGGACCAAAAAGAAAAAGTAAGAAAAAAGGAAACAAATACAGAAGAAAAAATGTGCATAAAATAAACCAATGTAAGGGGGGGGGGGATACTATGTATAAAGCAAGTGAGCAGCAGTGACATGTATTGTCATTATAATTTTAAAAGGATAAAAGCTCAATTAAAATATAGGCATTACATAGAGAAAACAGCCAAAAAGGAAAAAAGGAAGGGGAAGCATCCTAGATGCAGTAGAAAAGAACAAAACAACCAAAACAATAAAATAAACTGATTGGCATAAAATTTAAAACAACAAAACAGTGAATAACATTTGGCAGATTATAAAGGGCAGCATATTATCATTTTGCAATAGTTACACTAAAAGGATCAATGACTATAACAACAAATGATGACAAGCAAGGTGGCTAAATGAGAATGTGAAGAAAGTTACTCAAGAAAAAAATGTAACATGCAATGAAATATCTGAAAAGAAAAGCCATTATATAACCACATGGTCAGAATATAAAACATTTTAAAAGAAACATAAAAGCAAAAGTAACCATTTCAAAAAGAAAATGGAACTCAAATGGAACTCAAACTTACAAGTGATGCAAACAAAAGCAACAGCAAGTAATTGAGCAGTTACATCAATAGCCTGACCCCTCCAAAAAATAAGAATATAAGTAATATTAATATTAAAGGGGAAACTGTAAAAACTCCAGTGGAGATAACAAACCAGTTTAATGAATATTTGTATTTATTATTTGTACCCAATCACAACTCAGTCCCCTGCCCCTGTACATTGCCAGGAATGCCAACAGAATAAATATAAGTACAGACAACATACTAAAATTAAATACTGGGATAATCCATAACCAGGCACCATTTCAAAATATTATTTAAAAAATGAATAAATACAGGTTTGGGGTACAATTCTGGAAACACTACTTAAAGATATAGGTTAGCAACATGTCTAACAGTGATTGCAGTGACAAAAAACAGTAGGGATTCACAAAGGGACAATCATGTACCACAAATGTAATCTGTCTCTATGAAAACACGACCTAGTTATTAGATAAAAATACTCATGGACATACTTTCTGTTAGACCGTTGCAAAACACGTGCCACTGTACAACATTTGACAGTCACTGAAAAAAAATTGTCTTCCCTAGCTACAGTACTCATCTCTGCATTATAAACAGTAGAATCCAAACCAGCCAAACCATATGAAGATTCATTACTGTAAGCCTTGTGTACTATGCAGACTGTGATACTTAACACTTGTTGGGCAAGTTAGTGCCTCTGGACTTATTTGCTGCATATGCATTTCAATTGGTATGGGGTTCTGGCCATGTTCACCCTTCCTGAAGCCAAACTAGCTACAATATGTCTTACAGCTCCTGGTAGGTGACATCATTTTAGCTGATGTATTACTTTTGCAAGCTGCTAATTTCAACAAGAAGTTAACATTTTAAAAATACAGTGATGTGGAATTAGAAGCAACCTGTGCAGGTGAATCATCATACTAGCCTAGATATTTTCAGGTTGCATTCAGTTAGCCTAACTAGTGGGAGAGGAATACAGATCTAAAATAGAACCATTTAACCCATTTGTGATTTAAAGTTACATGATTTTAGTTGGGTATGAGAAATCAGGGTTCAAGTGTGACCAACAGTATAGCTTCTACTCTCAGACCTGGTGGACAGTTTACATCATGGAGTTGATGTATTCTCTTGTTAATAGGAGATGGCATGCTACTGTACATGTTACTAAATGATGCCCCTGTAACTAGATTATGAGCAGAATGCAACACTGGTGCCCCTTGAAACAAAGATAAGGGACAGAGGGCTGGGAAGTGGCAAAAAGGAAAAATGAACCAAAGTAAAATTCACAATAATCAAACTAATTATAATAATAAAAATAACAGAACCATCATATAACCACGTTAAGAACTTAATTTCAAAGGCTTTGGGTTCTTTTGGCTCTGCACAATGACCTTATGGCTTCACAAAGGATTCATTACTTGACCAAATAATCTGTAATTTTAGCCAATGTATAGGCTATATCATTCCTTAAAATATCAGTTTTACAGTTTGTGAATCAGCACTATTAAAGTAAATCTATATCTATGTAATTTAAGAAAAAATATGCAGCCTGCTATGTACCAAATGATATTTCGTTTCAACTAAGAAATGACAAGCACTTCAGTTAAGCTTCTGTAACCACTGCAGGGTAGCCAGTATACTGTAGCTAGCCAGGCAACAATCTAGTCACTGCTCTTTGTTCTGCAGCTACTTGCTATTTATCTCCTGCCTAAGCCTGAACAGAAAAAAATATCAAAATGATAGCTAGACACACACAAAAATCCCAACACAATAGATACTGCAGTTCATTTCAACATAGTCACACAAGTTAGAAGTTGTAGATTGTAAAGTAGGTGAAGTTAATTAAACATAAAAAAATTAGCAGAGCAGAAGTAGAAAATTACTGTTGCCTTACAGACTGAACACCTCTATCCCCCAGATCCACGTAACTTTATTTACAGCACATAGCAGCAGCAGAGTTCAACAACGTGCAAAATTAATCTTTTTGCCTCTTCATCTTTCTCACCACCACCAATTTGAAGCAGCCCCTTTAAAATCTGAAGTATGGATGTGGGAAACCTTCGTTCTTTAAACAAAATATATTTTGCCCTTATAGGTTTACTCTTAACAATCCCCTCCCCACCTTCCAGTGGCTTCCCTGCTGAAACACCATTTGACACCTCTTCAATGGGAAGCAGAGACAGCACGGCAATCAGAAGATGACCTCTACTTTTGTTTTCTGTGTGGCAGGCAAGGACGGCTGCGGCCAAGCCAGTTCAAAGAAGGTAAGACATATTTTTTAGGCTTGTTCTGGGACATTTGTAGGGAGGAGCTGGAAGTCAAGATGTTATTTCTAAAACAGATGCACTTCATTTTATAGAACTTGAGTTCATGTTCGCCTCTAGAGGCAAACAGCAATCTCAAAGCAAATAAACACCTTGGTTCTTTTGGTATTTTGTGCCTGGAAGGCAGGGCGGGGCATGTTCGATTCAAACTGGATATTTCCCAGGCTTGCAAGCCACTTGAAAGCGGAGATTAAAATTGGAATTCCTGTGTCCACACTTCAAAATAATAGTGCTGCTTACAGTCCTGTGTCCACACTTCAAGACAGTAGCACATTCTTAAAAAAAAAAAATGTTGTTAGGCTTAAAAGGGCATTTAAATTTGGGGTTAAAAAAGTGACAGTGCTGCCATCTCCCTTCACCCCACAGTTCCAAAGCCCTTGTACTTTGATGTTGTTAAATTGTGTGTGTCCTGAAATGCTTCACAACTATTGACAAAAACTGGGCTGGCAGTATAGTCTAGAGGTTAAAGGAACAAGGTGTGAATGAGCTTGATACATCCAGCAGACCAGGCCTGAGTTTCATTCTCACAACGTCTACTTGCATACAGTGTGACTCTGAGCAAGTCACTTAACCACCCAATGCTCCCAGGTCACCCCTCAAAACTAGTGGGCCTTACCCGGTTACCAAAGACTAAAATAAAAAATAAAATAAAATAAATAAAAATATGTAAATCTTTGGAAAGAAAGTGTACGTTGTAGTGTTTAATCTTAGTGCACTATGAATTTGGAATCAGTTTAGAGATATGCCCATCATTTCTGGTTCACTTCAGCGGCATAGGTTCAGATCCTCTGAAACAGACACACAACTTAATTTTTCCCCATATACTGTACTGGTTGCTAGCCAGCAGTCCATTGGTTGGTCTTACAGCCACCCAGTCATCCACCCGCAATGGTTGACTCCAACACTGAACTGCACCATGGTAGTGCATGCATACTGACAACAAAAATACAAGATTGCCAATCCTCCTTCAGTAACATATCTGCATGAGCACTGTGTAACTCTGCACATGCCACTGTGAACCCATTTTATTTCAGGAACTCCCCCCTGCCCCCATTGCATTCCTTTGCCTCCAGAGGTGACTTGAATGCCTGCACAGCAAAAGCATTGACTTTGAACTTGCTTGCAGTCTTACTGTATTGATTCTGACTTATCACCACTTCTCCCTACACTGACCCACCCACAACCATTACTTTTTTATGGCTGTAGTGGGCATAGCCACTGCAGACAGTTTGCTTTGAGAAAATGACTCCTGGCATAAATTAGCTCCTGTGGAACATGGTAGAGGTGACAATAGTTGATTCTGAGATTACAGTGATCCCACCCTGAAGTAAATGCAAGCATATTTGTAGCACAGGCAAGGCCTTATTATTTTAGTTCCATGAGAGGGAAGAGAGGAGGGACTTTTTATGTGGGAGGTAGCATTCTGGGCAATGTAAGGGTTGTGGGAGGGGGAAGAACCCACCCCAAACTAGCAGTACCCATGCCCAGATCAGCACCAAACTCCCTTGCTGTTTCTTGCTGTTACCTGCCCCCAGACAAGAAGTTCCAGCCCCCAGACCAGTTCCCTTGCTGTTTTCCGCTGGTATCCACCCCCAAACAAGAACTACCCAGCCCCACATCAGCACCAAAATCCTCTTGCTGCTTCCCACCTGTACCCATCCCCAGGACCAGACCAGCACTGAAATCCCTAAGAGAATATCTGTCCCAGCAGCAAAGAAAACCTCCCTCCCACTGCCCACCCCGCTCCCTCCATTTCCCAACCCTGCAGCAAAGAAAACCTTTCTCTCCCTCCTACTGCTGCTGCCCACCCAGCTCCAACTGTTCTCCATCCCGGCAGTAAAAAAAACTCCCACTCCCTCCCACTGCTGCTGCCTGCATGGCTCCCACCATTTCCTATCCCAGCAGCAAATGTTTATACCCTGTTATCTTTGTGTTGTAATCTACTGTGCATTTGCTGGAACGCCACTCGTTAGCGGCTCAAACTATTCCGTCTTCCAGACCTGGACTTCCTTTCTCCCCCCTGTGGCTTGCCTGCTCACTAGCTCCCAAGTACACAGCATGAGAGGCTGTGTTGGAAATTTACAATCGTTTTCCAGCTGGAGCTGGAGGAGTGAGTGGGGGGAACCAATTGCTGTTGTGAGGGTGTGGGGAGGTTTTTGTTTAAATGCAAGCACCGCTCATAGCGGCATCTTTGTGTTGTAATCTACTGTGCATTTGCTGGAATGCCGTTAGTGGTTTGAACTATTCCGTTTCCAGACCTGATTTCTCCCCGTGGCTTGCCTGCTCACTAGCTCCCAAGTACACAGCATGAGAGGCTGTGTTGGAAATTTACAATCGTTTTCCAGCTGGAGCTGGAGGAGTGAGTGGGGGGAACCAATTGCTGTTGTGAGGGTGTGGGGAGGCTTTTGCTTAAATGCAAGCACCGGCTTGGCCAAGTGCGAGCATAGTGATGATACAGAGTACCAGCGCCACCAGTGTTGAAATTATTTTGTTTGGGATGAGGCGAGGGAAGTGGTTAGGTTACAGAAGTTTTAATTGTGTTAATTAGGCTTCTTTTACAGGAAGTGTTTTAAATGTTTTGAGCTTGCATAAATTAATGTGTTTGTTGGTCTATCTAATTAGACATGTGTAGGGGGTCTGTAGGGTGATCAGTAGGGCCCAGGATTACTTATAGGAACTCGTAGCTGCATGCTCTGCGTCCCTTTGTTTCTCTCCCTGTGTCTGATATTATTATCAGGCACTGCAGGGAAGTGGGGATTATAAGAGATTGTTCTGCCTGTGGGCTGTGGGATGACCAGGAGAGGGTTGATCAAAGGATAGAAGTGGTTAAGTCCAGGAGACACCCTGGAGTAAGGAGGGCATCTAGGAGAAGACAGACGTGGTTGGTGCCCATTTCCAGGGGGACCACCAGGCCAAGTGGTCAGGTAACCCGAGGGGCTGCATCACCCAGTACATCTCTGACGGCAGTGCTATGCAATGCCAGGTTGATCAGAAACAAGACGGCAATTATTGCTGCCTTGATTTCATCGGTCGACCTGGCTTGCATTACGGAGACCTGGGTGGGAGATGATGCTGGCCCTATTTTTGAGGCTGTAGTCCCCCCAGGATATACCATGGTGCACTGCCCCAGAGAAAATCGCAGTGGTGGCGGTGTAGCCATTTGCTTTAGATCGAGCCTGACCTTCACCGTGCACCTGGTGGGAACCCCAGGTTCATTTCAATGTGTGGCCATTCATGGAGGACTTGGCACTGGCTGCAGGATCCTCCTCATCTATTGCCCTCCTGGCCCGATGGGGGGGCTTCCTGCAGGAATTTGCCAAATTTTTTCCGGCAAAACATTGGATTCCCCAAGATGTATTTTTCTGCAGAGTATGTCCCTTTTGGGGCTGATGCAGTTCTTTGGTGCACCGACTCATCGTGATGGCCATACATTGGACCTGGTGTTCTCACTGGGTCTTGAGATTGCAGATCTTGCAATTGATCAGGTATTTTGGTCTGATCATTGCACAGCAAAGTTCACGCTTAGGGCTCCCATCGTAAGTTCCTCCCCTGCTGAGATGATTCGCTGCTGCCCTTTACGTGATCTTACCCCTGAGGGTTTTATGGCGGCAGTTGATTTATCCAGTATGGGTGACGCATGCGTCAGAACTGTTGATGTCGGGGTAGACACCTATAATAAGGTGTTGTCTGGCACCATCGACTCCCTCACACCTATCCGTGTACGACCCAGAGCTTTGTACCTGAGGTCTCCTTGGTATGATGGAGATCTCAGGGAAATTAAGAAGCTGGGTCAGAGATTAGAGCGCCGCTGGAGGAAGTCCTATCTGGTGACAGACAAACTGGTCCTGTGTGCACATTATCGTGCATATCAGGAGGCAATCAACCAAAAGAAGACAGTATTTTTGTCTCAGGAGATTGCTGCCGGGAGAAACCGACCAGCCTCACTCTTCCAGACTGTTGATAGACTTCTCCATCCTTTCTGTCTTCAGCCTGGAAGAGTTTCCTCAAATGAGGATTGTGAGGATTTTGCTCGTTTTTTCTCGGACAGGGTGTCTTTGATCCGGCGGGAGATTTCTTCAGCCAGCAATACTATTGCTGTCAGTGGTCATCAGTTGTGTTCTAAGAGCACTCGGTCTGGTTTGGGAGAGTTTAGGCCAGTGGAGGATCGTGAGGTTATTGAGGTGGCGGCCAACTTGAAGCATACCTTTTGTGAACTGGACCCAGTGCCAACGCATTTCTTAATGAGATGCATTGACTCTGTTGGCCCGGTGTTTGCCCTGATTGTCCGGTGTTCCTTGAGTCAGGGTGTCTTTCCAGATGCCTTGAAGGAGGCTCTGGTGAGACCCATTTTAAAGAAATCTTCTCTTGACCCAGAGATTAGGGCAAATTACCATCCTATCTCCACTCTTCCATTTTTGGGAAAGATTGTTGAGAAAGTGGTATCCCTTCAGTTGGAAGAGCATCTCACAACCCACAAGTTGCATGATTCCTTCCAGTCGGCTTTTCAGGCCAGACATAGCACTGAAACTGCGTTAGTTCAGGTGCAAAATGACCTCCTCAGAGTTAGAGATCGGGGGGATAGGTCAATTCTTGTTGTCCTCGATCTCTCTTTAGCATTTGACACTGTGGACCATTGTGTGTTGCTTCTCCACCTGAGGGAGTTATGTGGACTCACCGGTATTGTCATTAAATGGTTTGAGTCCTTTCTCACCAATAGGAGGCAACGGGTTGTGATGGGAAATTTCTCATCTATACCCTGCCTCCTTTCATGTGGAGTCCCTCAGGGTTCGGTATTGACCGCAATGTTGTTAGCAGTATATATGCTGCCCCTTGGGTGGGGTATCATTAGGAAGTATGGTCTGAGTTTTCATTGCTATGCCAATGATACTCAGCTATACTTATCCTTTGCCCCAGGAACATCAAATGCAGTGTATGTGCTAAACATCTGTCTGGCTGAGATTAATGACTGGATGGCCTCCAGCTGGCTACGACTGAACCCCGACAAGACTGAGGTACTGGTAGTGGAGTCGAACAGAGTTCGTGATGGGATGGCCTCTGACTCTGGGACTGGCCTTGTGCTAGGAGATGTGTCATTGATGGCCTCCCCTTGGGTGCGAAATCTTGGTGTGATTTTTGACAGGAACTTGTCTATGGAGGTTTATATATCCTCCATAGTCCGGTCCTGTTTTTTACATCTTAGAAACATTGCCAGGATTAAGCCCCTTGTTCCGGCTCTGGACCTCCCTACCTTGATACATGCCTTAGTCACTTCTATGCTTGACTACTGTAATGCCCTCTATCTCGGGATCTCTGGAGGTTCTCTTCGTAGACTACAGCTAGTGCAAAATGCTGCTTCCCAGCTTCTGTCCAGGCAAAGCAAATTTTGCCATATTACTCCTATACTGCGCGAATTGCACTGGCTGCCTGTCAGATGCAGAGCACTCTTCAAGGTGGGTTTTCTCACCTATAAGGCTCTACACGGGCAGGGCCCTGGTTACCTGTCTGATCTCCTGGTACCTTCCACCTCTGTCCGCAATCTCTGCTCCTCTAGCAGTGGCCTCCTAACTGTCCCAAGAGCAAGACTAAAGTCTGCAGGGGACAGAGCCTTTGGTGTCGCCACTCCCGCTTTTTGGAATTCCCTGCCTTCTGTAGTTAGGGAGGCCCCCACCATAATTGCCTTTACGGTTCACCTGAAGACCTTCCTATTTTTGCAGGCTTTTGGGGATTAATGTCTGATTATATGTATGTAGTAATTTTAATTTATAATTTACATGGTATGAAATGCTGTAAAGTTTTTGTGTGGCACCCAGAGCCTTTGGGATTGGGCGTCTTTTTAAATAAGTTTGACTTGATTTGACTTGACTTAAAAAAAAAAAACTGTCCCCTCAATGTCTTTTTTGTCAAGCCTGTAAAAAAGAAAACAGTCCATTGTCATCTCCCCATCCCCCTCCCACGTCCCAACCAACTCTCTGCACACCACCTCCCTGCACCCCCCCCTTACCCATACATACCTCTGGAGGTTGGTGCTGTCATTGTCTCCTGACTGGGATGAGTCTGCACACTTCAAAGCAGAACCCCAAACTGAAGAATCAGAGGTAGACCAATAATGGGAGTCAATGGATCAGTCAACTTGGGTTGATATCTCAGCCATTGTTTTGGAATTTGGGCACCACATTTTCAACATAGGGTTCTTAGGACCCCATCTCATGAACACTGCCACTGTTATTCTGTTACTTGGTCCCAAAAGGTGATTTTGCAGTCATTGCACAGAATCACCTTTCGGGACTGTTTAATGAAACAAGAGTCAGTGTTTATGAGGTAGGAGCCCCAAAAAAGCTCATGTTGCAAATTTGGTGAACAAATTCCCCAAAATGACTGAGTTATGAGCATGTATTGTGCAGTTTCTATGTATGCTCCCAACTTTGCCAATTTTTTATATTTTCACTCCAGATTTTCAACATTGCCATTTTTTCACACCTCCTTATGAACAGTATAGCTATCATTTTTCATATCCTGCCCCAAAATATGTTTTCCCTCGTGTGGCATAGAAGCATGGACACTGTGCAAAATCAACTTTTATGATGTATTAACAACATTACAGTGCCAGTGTTCAAGAGGGGAGGTCCCAAAAAGGCCATGTTAAAAATTTGGTTAACAAATTCCAAAAAATGAACATGTTATGGGTGTGCTTTGTGCAGGTTCTACGCACGCTCCTAACTTTACCAGTTTTTAATATTTTCTCTACATATTTTCAAAATTGACATGTTTTCACATCTCCTCATGAACAGTATAGATGTCAGTGTTCACTTCATCCCTAAAATGTGTTTTTTTTTGCATCTGTGGCACAGAATGGCACAGTCGCTGTGCTCAATCACATTTCTTCACAAGTGAACAAAATGACAGTGGCACTCTTCATGAGTTTGGGTCCTAAAAAAGCTATGTAGAAAATTTGGTAAAACAACTCCAAAAAATGGCTGAGTTATACTTAGTCATTCCAAATGTCTACGCATGTATGTAACTTTGGTCATTTTCAATATTTTCACTCCAAATTTTCAATATAGCCATTTTATCACACAACCTCATGAATAGTGTAGCGGCCATTTTGCACATACTACCCATAATGTGTTCTCACACCTGTGGAGTGGAATGCCATTTTCCCACAGATTTGAAATTTTTCACCTACACAGTTCATGAGGTGGAGTGACAAGAAGACTATATTTAACATTTGGGGTCAAAATATGAAAAAAATTACAAAGCCTCCAATTGACCCCTGCTGTAACATAGCCATTCGCTCAGTCCAGGCTGTGTTTTGCTTTTTTTCTTTTAAAAATGGCTGCTTTGGCCTATGAATGGGGAGGCAGGAAATGACACCCTCAAATGTGCAGATGGAGGCCAAGCCACACAATCTTTTCTATCCAAGGGGCACATTCTTGTGCAAAAGCAATATAACATTCACTTGAAAAGCCATCTACCCCTGGAGTTTTTCTTCTGGGTACTTTTTTAATGGTATTATTATCTCCTGCTCACCTCCCCCTGATGTTCTTCATACACATATTTTTAACCTACTACTCACCTATGAAACTCTATTCTCATTAACATACACTCTTTGAATACTTCACTGCCATTCTTATTATGCATCTCTCTAACTCCTGCAATATCAATGCCAGTACCAGTAAGCAAACATTCGGCATTGACAAATGCTTGTTTAATTCCAGTAGTGTACTCCAGTCATAATGAATCAGCAGTGATCAGCCCCCAGAAACATAACTGTGATACTGGGGCTGCCAATTCCCATAGTGTCAGGATCAGTCCATCTTTTTTTATGGCACTGGGGTGTCCATTCCTCAGTGTCAGGTTTGGGAATTAGTCTGCCTTTTCTTATGACACTGGGGGCACCCAATCCCCCAGCCTCAGAATTGGGGTTCAGTCTGTCTTTTGACTGGGGGTGCTGAATCACCCAGTGTCAGGATCAGGGATCAGTCCATCTTGTTTCATGACACTGGAGATGTTGGGGGTGCCCAATCCCCCAGTGTCATGATAGGGGATCATTGTTGTTGTTGGTCTTTTTCATTTGTTTTTCAACTGTAAAAAAAAAACTCAATTGATGTCTTCTCCCACTTAATTGTAACACGGGGGTGGCCAATGCTCCCAGTGTTGTGATAGGGAATCAGCAGTGTCTTCTTTTCTTCTTATTTTCTTTTGCACCTGTAAGCAAAAAAAAAGGTCCACAGATGTATTTTACAGCCATTCATTACCCCTACCCATCCCTCCCACAGAGCATCCACCACCCCATACTCCCCACCAGCCCTTGTTTACTCATGGTGTGGTCCAATGCTGTCATCCTCTCTAGAGCGCACACACACAGACTCTTCAAGGCCAGACCAAGAACTGAAGCTACAGGTATGCCATTCAATGTATTTCAATGGGGTTGTGAACTTCTGTTTTCTTTATACCTGATTTCAGAAAACCTCCTCTGGTTCCACCACATGCCTTTTTTAACCTGTGTTTATCTCAGTGGTGAGTTTCATTCTAACCCATGAGTCAAGAGAAGTGGCACCAATAGGTGCAATAGCAGCAGCATGTGGAAAAATGGGACTCACAGGGTCGGAGGTAACAGCAGAGCCAAGGGTGAACTTCACACCTCAGGCATCTGCACCAGCCACAAGGGCAATTGCTGTGGTGATGATCCTCCTAGAACTGCACTGTGTCAGCACAGTCCCTCTTCCACCCCATCACCACCAACACCAAAGCCCACCCCATTTCTCAACACCAGCAACTGGACTCCCATGTATGGCTGACAACTCTCCAGAGTCACACTGGCTGGACAGTGACTAGTCAGAATTCCAGTGGGAGCTCACCTGCAATTGCAATCACTGTATATTCCAATGGTGTCCCATATGTGCAGTTGTTTTACACTGCCTTAAAACCTCTTACAGGTTTACATGATCACCAAACTGTACATGCCAATGCTTTGGATGTTAGCTCAGATCAGTTTGTGATTCATGTACATAGAAGAACACAGATGTCTTTGTTTACTGGCAAGCGCATCATTAATAATCCACAACCAGGTGTGGATCGGGCTGGGATATACCCACACCTGGCAAGTGACCAACAAGGCTAGGCATGCATAAGTTCCAGTGCACTCCACACTGTGCAGTGGATTACACTGAATGTACAACTAATAGAAAGCAAAGAATAAAAAAAATATTAAAATACTCAATTTTTAGAGTGGAGCATAGGTGCAAAGGGGATGAGGTATTAGGCTTACCTGTAGCTGTCAGCTGCCCAAACATATCCCTGTCTAAATCAGTCTAATCTTAAATTAAGGCAGTAGCCATTTCATAGAACCATGAGACTAGAACTGATTCTGCAACTGATAAAGCTGTGCTGGGCAGCATATAGCTAGCTAAACTGTGGCATCAATTTCTATCTCAAGATTTTGTGAAATGTCTTCTGCCTTTCTTTACTGCTTTATTGCAGCAATGTCAGAACTGGTATTATTGCTGGACAGCTGACAGCTGGGTAGCCCTTCATGCCTACATAAAAAAGAATGCATAAAACATGACCTCTTAACTTATAGGGTTGTTATTCCTTTGGTTTCTTCCAAAAACGTTGCTCCACATCTTAACAAATTTGAATTGCATAGACCACAATCTTGGTCTAATTTAGAGCAATTGTATGACACAGGGTTATTACTTAGAAATCCTCAATGCAGCACTAAATATAGAGAATACTGGATGGGCAACTATGCACAACCAGTGTCTTCTGCCACGGAGGGGTCTTGATTCCTTCTGACCAGAAGAGTGAAGCAGAGAGGTTCATGGGAATCAGAACTCGGAGGTGACAGAATACATTGGTTATGCACAAAGTTGCTCATCCAGTAATTTTTATAGTGTATAGTAGTATTATGTGAAATGTGTCAATTGTGTTTTTTTTTTCTCTCGTTCATAATGAAACTGACCTGTGCAGTCTCTAGGGGTTCTGCCACCCTTTCTGTGAAGAAATACTTCTTCTCAGTGCCCCTTAGTCTACCCCCTTCCAACCTCATGTCATGCCCCCTCATTCCTGGATATCTCCTTTTCTGAAAGATGCTACCCTCCAGCACCCTATTTATGCCTTTTAGATATTTGAAGGTTTCTTTCATATCACCCTGTCTCTTCTCTTTCACAGGGTATATATATTGAAGTCTTTCAGTCTCTCCTCATATGACTTTTAGTGCAGTCCCTGTATCATCTTTATGCCCTTCTTTACTGCCTACACTCTATCTACATCCTTACGGATATGTGGCCTCCAGAACTGGATACCGTAGTCCAAATGAGGCCTCACCAGTGATCTGCACAGTGGTATCACCACCTCCTTCCTTCTGCTGGTGATAGCTCTCCCTATGCACCCAACATCCCGCTGGTTCTCCCATAGCCTTGGTGTATTGTTTAACCACATTTGGGTCATCCAGTATGATTACCCCCAAATCCCTTTCCTGTTTGGTGATCATCAGTCCCCCGTAATCCTCCCTGGGTTTCTGCAATCCATATGCATGATTTTGCACGTTTTGCATTAAATCTCAGCTGCCACACTTCAGACCATTCCTCCAGTTTACCTAGGTCCCTCCTCATATTTTCCCACCCTTCCCAGAGTGTCCACCCTGTTGCAGATTTCAGTGTCATTCACAGAGAGGCATACTTTCCCCTGTATCCCCTCTGCGGTTTCACTTATGAAGACATTAAACAGGACTAGGCCCAGAACTGATCCCTATGGCACCCTGCTGGTCACACTCCTTGCTTTCAATTAAGCACCATTTACCATGACTCTCGATCTTCTATCTTTCTATCAGTTCCTAACCCAGTTTACCACTTTATGACCTACTATCAGGCTGCCCAGCTTGTTCACAAGTCATACATGGTATGGTATTGTAGGCCTTACTTATGCAATTCATGTTTATGTTTAGGCACATGAAACACCCTTATCTAGATAATGCATTTGCATCCATAGTGGTTCTGCCAAAGCTTGTTATCATGGTATTTGTGCAAAGCTATTGTGTTGCTCTATTCCATGATCACAGAACAATTTCTTTGAATATTGCACTGTGAATAATATGCAGATCACTGCCCTTTGCTTTTGGCAGTAGATATATTAGCTTTGTGCTACTGCTGTAGCACAAATAATATGTGCAATGCAATCCTTTCAATATAGGGAACAGGCACAAATGCATGTGTAGTGTAAGTACAAACACTTTGTACCTGGTGCTAAGCTTTGAATATCTGGGCCTAACAGCTTTACTGGGATCATGTGACTGATCCCACCTCTCCCTGGGCTAAGATACAAATCTGACACACTGTAAGGAGTCTAAACAAGGGCAAAACATGTCTGCCTGCTTTTTCCAGTATTTGCAGATGGTTTCTGGGACCTTCTGATACCATTCAGTCCTACTTAATGAGTGCCTGACACCATTGGGAGCACTTTGAAAAATGTCCAATTTAAACAAAATTCAGTTTATATTTCATATATTTTCTTGATATTCTTTCCATCTTTGTCTCTATTACTGAAGCTGATTGCATGAAAACAACATCATTGCCCCTTAGACTATATACTATGGCAGTTTGTCTACACCTGACATCATAATCCCCTGTTTATGGCATCATAATTCTCTCTACAGCAACATAAACAGAACTGTGATGTCACATAAAGCAACTCACTTAAGGAGAAATAGAACAGAGATTCTGTTTATATACAGATTTTGTTTGTAATAAAGAAACAATGGTGAGAATTACAGGAAAGAATGAAACCTAAACTGAATTGTGCCTAAATATTACTATTTTTAGAGTTGTCCCAATGACATCGGGAAACTTGGCTTTGCTGCCAATAATAATAACCCTTGCTTTTGTTGTAAAATTCTTGTCTTTAAATACTTGTTTTCTTTTTTTGTCTCATCATGACCCAAATAATTGAGATTATGTAGTTTGTCCCTCCCTCCTTGGGCTGGGAGATATAGCACACTGAGTCATAACAAGGACAAAACTCATGTCTCCAGCCACTGTTTCAACCTTGGCAGCATATATGTGAGGTATTTTGGCACAACTAAGTCCCGCCTAATACTGAGACAGCCTTAGTTCTTTCATGGTAATTTGCATATACTTTAAATGATGGTTTGCATTAGGAGGGAATGTGTCCTTTGCCAATGAAGGCTTTAATCAGCTCTTGTTCAGTCCAGAATAAGCATTGCAATTAAGCCCTCTGATGCTCAGCGTATCACCAAGTTGTCATGTCTGCATGCCAGAAGCTCTTATTTAGCAATTAGCAAAGTGGATACAGTGCTGTATGCTGTATTAATAGCAGGCATTCATAGTCAGTGAACAAAGCAAAGTTCAAAGAATGTACAGGGATGTGTGGCATCAAAGGTTAAATCTGAGCTTTCTTGATGGGCTTTCCTTATGTTTAGCTACCAATAGATGTTAATACCATAATGCTATGCAAGTGGCTTGACTAATTGTACAATCATGATGGAGTAAATATTTGGATATGAAATGATAATTAATTCATTTTCATAATGAGACACAGTGCTCGTGCTTAAATTAGGCAGCAGAGCTTCTCTTCTCAATACACACATGTTCTATGTATAGTACAGTATAAGCCATGATACCAGACAAGGTGGGTGGTATTGGGCAATACTGGACCACCCAGGGGCATAATGAGGCCCAACGCCACAGACAGAGGGCCTTAATGCCCCTGGAAGGTCCGGTATTGCTCATACCACCCACCCTGGAGGGTATTATTACACTTAGAAAATGGGTTACCTGTGGCACTTTTATGTTCATTTTTTTAAAAGTTGCACAAATTAGAAAGATACAGTAACTATAAATTTTTATTGTTGTGCTTGCAAAGTAGTTCCTTGCTTTATGTACTGTTCCATATTCTGCTGCCACACCCTTCCCCACAGAGAATCATTTAGCTGTAATTGCCCCCCCCCAACCAATACGAGATTTGGTTTAAGTTCTCCTTACCAGTAGTCTGGAAGAAAAAATATATATTTTGTGCCTTACTTAAAGCAGTGCTTTCTTTTTCACTCATAAATTCAGACTGTTAGACATGTGACCTTAGTTGACACTGCATCTCCAAACCAGGAAGTGCTGAGCAAGACATCCAATGTGGCAGGGCAGCACTATGTGTTTATAATTTTAGCCGAACTCTGCCGGGTGTTGCATTTTAAATTAAAGCAGATGACAGTATTAAATATTGATAGCCCATTCATGGCTTCACGCTGAGTGGTGCACCACTTCTGTATGTTTGGGAGTCAGGATTGTAATTGTGCAGAGGAGATGCTGGTAATAAGGCAGGTCGTGGTGGGACACCCGATACAGCTGAGCTGAAGGATTTTCGTGGCATGAAGTCCCCGAACAACTGATAAGACAAAAACCAAAAAAACAAAAATTAAACCTTGTGACTACTGCAATTAAAGTGAATGGGGTTGGGGAGAAACAGTAACAGAATGAAAACTGGTCAGATTTGTAGGAGACATGACTAAATTCTGATGGGCTCACTAAGTGAGGGGAAAAATGGCAGCAATTTTAAATTTGAAATTAGGAGTGGTTAGGAAATGGGGATGTGAAGTAAGATATTTCAGTGGGTGAAGGGGCACTAAAGACTGGCTTTTTTTATTTACAGGGCCCTCACTGCTAGTAAATGTACCCCTGCCACCCAATTGGATTCCTTAGATTTTTAACCCCATTTTCTAAAGAGTAGTATCTTGGTGGCATACCTTGTTGCCAGATCAGCCCCTAACCTCTGGAATAAGTTCCCATTCACGGTCCAGGCTGGGCCACTTCTGCTGCCTTTAAAAATATCTGAAGGATATTCTTCTTGATTGTTATCAATGCAACTGCTCTTGCTGATGGAACTCCACTTGCTATTGTTCACTAGTCGTATCCAGTACAAATAGTCCTCCTGTAGTTGATTGTGTCTTTTACTACTGTAATTTTTTCTGAGTAACTACTATAAGTAATGTGAGTGTTATCAGTGTCAATGTATTTGTACATTTAATCTAGTCACTGTAATGTCTGTACCCTAAATGTCAATTGCTTACTCCACCCTATGTTATTAATTTTGGCTCTCCCCTGAAGAAGGGGCAACTGGTCTCAATGAGCCTACCTGATTATTAAAATCCAATAAATGAATAAATGCATAATCCACATCAGCTACTGTATGCATGCACAGTATTCCTGAAGCAGTGCCATGAAAAGGGGATCCATGGAGTCCTGTTACAGTCAATATCACCTTGTTGCCTTGACATTTTTTTCATATTCTTTTTAGCATTGTACAGTTTAGGTAAGTAAAACATTAAAGGATAGGACACTTAAAGCCTTAAAATACAGGTCTCTTTTTACAAAACTAAATATCAGGGGCCTGATTCACAAAGGTTGACAAAGGGTTTGCTTCAAGTGCCACATCAAACCCATTTTTTTGATGCAGCTGCACCAAACACATTGCCGCAACTTGCACCCAGTTCAAGAAGACTGGATGCATTTGCGACACTCCCCACTTTACGGCAGCTTGTGTCAAACATTTGGCACAAGCCCCGTAAAAAGGGTCCCAAGATTGTTGCAAGGTAGACCAGCAGAAAACTAGTCAAACTTGTAGCAACTGATGCATGGGATTTAGAGTCCCAATTGCTGGGTGGGGAATGCCGGCATTCCTGACATGTTTGTAAATTGGGTCCCATTTGTCCATTATAGGAAGTGCAATATATTGAAATCAATGACACTTGGCTGGCCCAGTGGCCTGGAGGGGTGAGGTAACACCCCTTACCTCCTGCCATGCTGGTGAACCCGTGTTCACATGCAGATATACATCGCTGGGGCTTTGACTGGGGAGGGAGGGAGGAGAGGATCGAGCATCTGGAAGACAGTTCTCCTTTCCAGGGGAGGGTGGTTTGGCAGTCCTGCTGCATGAGTGCACCTGGGTGGAGGCCTGAGTGTGGGATGGGTCCAGGACACCAAAAGAAGGGAGGATGCTGCAGGACTCCACAGTGTGCACATGCTCCACATGTGCATGTTGGCATGTCTTGCCCCAGCAACAGGAAGGGAAGGGAGAAAGTGGAAGAAAAACCTCCCTGGCAGCATGATAATAGGCTAACCCTCCACAGGTCCTGCACCAGTGGTCAGACACAACCATAATCCTCAGGCTGAGGATGAAGATGTAGGTAACGGAGGGGCCAAGTGACAAGGCTTGAGGAGTCAGTCAGGAAGGGGGCCACCAGGGAGAGAAGGAGGCTAAAATACAATAAAAAAAAATTATTACACCTTACCATCATGTTGGTGTTTAATATGGTTTTGTTACATTTGAAAATTGTAAATAATTCCCGGTCTGCATTTCAAATTCTCACTATAGCAGGAACATAAATGGCACTGCACATCATACACAATGACATCTGAATAGTGAGAATGCTGTACAGCTATCATTAAATGTTTATGGGCTAGACTGTGACTTTTATAAAATTTACCCAGTTTCTTCATTTCATCAGTTCTTGCAATTCATACACACTTGTCTATTAGACTTTACACACATGTAATGTAATGGTTAGTGTTTATGAAGTGAAGAAGCAGGGAAAATTTCATAAAAATCACACCCTGTTTCATATATATATATATATATATATATATATATATGTATATCTATGTATATATTATATACTGTATATACTGTATATATATATATACACACACACACACACACACATATACATACACCACTATAGTTAGGGTTGAGCAGGAGATTCCATGTTAAACCTCATGTTTTGCACTTTATTAACTTTACAACTGTTTAACAGATTTGCACAAAATTTTGCATGCACAGTCTTCTGGGGGAAGATCTCTTGACTTATCAAGTTTTCTCAGTTGGATTTGTGGATTCTGAGATCCAGATAGTGAAAACACCTGAAAATTCACCAGTATTTCCATATTTTTTCTCATCATACTGTGCAGAGATGGTGCTGACTTTTGGTGTGAAACTTTTATGGTAAAAAGAGCTTGGGTCACAGAACAAGCCAGCATTTATTTGGTGAAAAAATATTAATTTGTTGCAAAGTTATAGCATTTTTAAGGTCTCATTATTTTAAATGAGACTCTTATTTTTCAGGATAGCTGCACCATACGAACAAGGATTCTTGTTCGTGAGGGACCAGTCCTTGTTTATGAGTTGCCAATTTTTGGTTGCCAGAAAAAATTATTTGCTCACGAGCCACCATCTTGTTTTTTCATTTTGCCCAACAAAAACAGTAATACCTCTGCCCAGGAATGCTTGTTTATTACATTAAAGTATGAATTTTACTCATTGGAGGATGATGAGCAGTGTCATGTGCTTTCTGACATTTTGTATGCCCCTGTAAAGTTTTTTTTTTTTTATATATTTTTAACTCTTTGGAGATGAGCTGTTCCTACTGGAAATGCATAGTAAACTAAGTACTTTTTATACCCTACTAAAAGTATCTGCTGTGAGCAACAACTGTACTCAATCAATAGATACTAATTTACTAATTACCATTGAAAGTGCATATCATTTGAAAGATTGCAAATCTTAGATGATATGCTGTGTAAAATATTACAACCACATGTTATTATCATTCATAACGAGCCTAAAAGTGTGCTGTGCAAATGCATGGTAGATGAAAACTCATGAAAAATTATGAAAAATGTCAGCACATATTTTGCCACCACGTAAGTGTGACAAAGCCTAGTACCTCACAGACAATAATCCTCATCTGTGATCAACTAACAAATGAGCTGCAAAACCATGTATGGAACACCCAACTCCCATCAGCGCCATGTGTTCAAAATGGACTAATTCACTGCCATGGCACATTCTGAAGTCATACACAGAGGGACACAGGAAAACATTGTGGGACATGAGTGGCACTATACAAGTTGAATAGACCACACAGACTATGCATCGTTTTGAAGCATGTAACATACTCTATGCACCTAAAAAAGTAAACATGTCACAGCACATTCACGGTATGAAGTAGCATGGACCCCAGTGTGTTGTGCCATTGCGCAGTATCAAAGGACTGAGGAGCCTGCTTTCTCATCACCCTGTCAAAAGTATGACAAACCACATTATTTCACAGGCAAGGACCCTCATTTGTGATCTATTGATGAATGAGCATCAAAACTATGTATGGAACACAACTCCTATCAGTGCCCTGCTTTCAAAATGGATCAATTTGCTACCAAGGCACATTCTTAAGGCACATGCAGAAGGACATGGGGAAACATTGTGGGACCTGTATGACACTTTCCAAATTAAAAAGACCACACAAACCATACATGGTTTTGAAGCATGTTACATGCCCCATGCACCTAAAAAAGTAAACTGGTCACAGCACATTCACAATATGAGGTAGCATGGACTCCAGTGTGTTGTGCCATTGCATAGCATTGAAAGACTAGGGAACCTGCTTTCTCATCACCCTGTCAAAAGTATGACAAAGCATGTCACCTCACAGACAATGACCCTCATCTGTGATCTACTGACCAATGAGCTTCAAAACCATGTATTGGGCACCCAACTCCCATCAGTATCCTGTGTTCAAAATGGAACAGTTTGCCACCATGGCTCATTCTGAAGGTATACACGAAGGAACATGAGAAAACATTGTGAGACCTGTGTGGCACTATCTAAGTTGAACAGACCACACAAACCATACATTGTTTTGAAGTATGTTACATATTCTATACAACTAAAAGAGTAAACTGGTGACAGCACATTCATAACATGAGGTAGCGTGGACCCCAATGTGCTGCACCATTGCACAGCAACACAAATCTGGGGAACCTGCCATCTCATCATCCTGGTAAAAGTAAGACAAATTACATTATCTCACAGAGAATGGCCCTCACCTGTGATCTATTGACCAATGAGCTTCAAAACCTTTTATGGAACACCCAACTTCCATCAGCGTCCTGCTTTAAAAATGGTCCAGCTTGCCATCATGGCACATTCTGAACACTTACACAGAGGGACATGAGACAATATTGTGGGGCCTGTAAGATAAGGATACTGTTATACTATCTCAATACAGGGATGGGAGTGCAGGGTCCTGTCCCATAATAAAATAGGTACAGTATACTAATATACTTTCTGAAAAAGTAAGGAAATAAATTACAAAAAAAATTGTTACTGCATCAGTTAGGTAAAAGTGACAAAAGTAGGGGATGTAGTATTAGGGTTTCCAACACAAACACCTCATTTCCACCCTACATAGACCCACAGGTGGGAAGGGTCTGTCTTGGGGCCCCATGGACCCTAATGCTCACCCCATTCCAGTACAAAATTAAGTGACATGGGTACAACATAGCTGAATGTGGTGAGCGTTAAGGCTCAAGGGCCCCAAGACAGACCCTCCTCCCACCTGAGGGTCTGTGCAGGGTTGGGAATAGTGTGTTAGGGTTGGAAACTCAATTGCTACATTTCCCTCATCTTGTCACTTTAACCCTGACTGATGCATATGTATTTTAAATGCAAAAAAACTTTGTTACTGAACCAGTTAGGGTTCCTGTCATGCCTTTGATAATATGGAAATATGAAGTTAGGGTGTAAAATCATAACAGCACACCCACACTCACAACACAGTTACACACATTGCTAACCTACAGAACTTTCATCACAACAATTACAATAGCATATGTTACACACACTCATAAGGGTCAACACTTTTAAGTCAACTCATATCCCTAACGCTCAGTAGAATAGCTAAGAATAGGAAGTCTGCAGTACTGTTGTGATTTCATATAACTCACTAATGTGTTCTGCTGAGCGCTACGGACATGAGTTGACTTAAAAGGGCTGACCCTTATGAGTGCGTGTAGCAAAATCACAGCAAATAGTCATAACTGTGCCATCTTAAATAATTTTCACCCCAAATGTTCAACATAAACTTCATATCATCACCTCACCACATGTACCCAATACAAAAAACTTACAAATTCCTGTTGAAATATAATTATGTGTAACTATACCTCCATTGTGTGCCACAGGTGCAGAAAAACATTTGTGGCAGAATTTGAAAAATTACAGCTGTAATATTGATGAGGTGGAGTGAAAAATGGTAATGTTGAAAATGTGGAGTGAAAAGCGTGCATAGAAACTGCACAACACATGCTTGTAAGTCAGTAATTTTTCTGAATTATTCACCAAAATATCAACATGGCTTTCTTGGGACCTCCCCTCATGAACAGTTACACTGCGATTTTGTTAATCCATCCGAAAACTTTTTTTTTTACTTACTATGCTTTTATTCTTCTTCAGGTAGCCAACCTCCTTTAGCTGCCTTTTTGCTGCTGCAGTCAAGCTGGGAGTCACCTGCATGCAGTGTCCCTTGGATTACCCCCCCCGGGTGGAGTCATCAGAGCCTCCCTGCACAACTCTGACAGTGCTCTGTCATGGATGCATCGGGGACCCCCTCATGTCTGATGCAGCCTCTGCACACCAGAGGTGTTTTTCTTGCTTTATAAACTGGTGGGTGTGTCACACTGAGCACTGTGATGCAGCCACATCATGCTTTGTAACACCACCCCCACGGTGCAGTGGTCAGATACTCTGGTAACAGTGCACCCTGTGGTCACCCGAGATCCAAGACCAGAGACATATACCCCCTCCCCCCGCAGAGGTGAAGAGTGTGCAATGGCAGGTCAATTCACCCCTGCCCCCTGCCAGCCCTCAAGTGTCTTGAGTATGTTCCAGAACCCAGGTCTCCCACAATGCAGCAGTAAATCTTTCCACTGCACTGGTGGGCCGATGCATCCATCCCAAAAGTTGATTTTGCACAGCAACCATGCCATTCTTTGCCACAAGTGGAGAAAAACTTTTCAGGCAGGATGTGAAAAATGACAGCTATACTGTTAATGAGAAGATGTGAAAAACTGGCAATGTTGAACATCTGGGGTGAAAACATGAAAAATTGGTGAAGCTACATGTGTGCATAGAAACTGTGCAATGCACATGCATAACACAGTCATGTTTGGAATTTTTCACCAAATTTCTAACCGTTTTCAGGCTATGGGTATCAAAAGGTGCCATGGATACCACAGTGTCATCCTATGGGAAATTTCACTAAAGATGGCACAATGGACGCTCATAATGAGATGATTTTACTGATTTTTTAAATAAATTTTCAACATGAACTTTTGGGGACTTCCACTCATGGACACTGGCACTGTGATATCGTTATACCATCCCAAAAGTTGATTTTGTACAGTGACCGCACCAGTCTGCGGCACTGGTGTGAAAATACATTTCTGGTTGGATGTGAAAGATGACAGCTATATTGTTCATGACGAGGTGTGAAAAAATGGCAATGTTGAAAATCAAGATTGAAAATATGAAAAATTGGTGAAGTTATAAGCATGTATAGAAACTATGCAATGCATGCTTGTAACTCGGTCATTTTTTTGAATTTTTTCACTATATTTTCAACATGGGCTTTTTTGGGACCTTCCCTCATGAACAGTGGCACTATGATTTTGTTAAGCCATCCCAAAAGTTAATTTTGCATAGCGACCATGACATTCTGCAAACATGTTTCAGGCAAGATGTGAAAAATGACAGCTGTACTGTTCATAAGGAGGTGTTGAAAAATGACAATGTTGAAAATCTGGAGTGAAAATATGAAAAACTGATTATGTTATGAGCATGCGTAGAACATGCACAGCACACGCTCATAACATAGTCATTGTTTGGAATTTTCTCACCAGATTTTCAACATGGATGTTTTGGGACCTAACCTCATGAACACTGTCACTGCTATTTTGTTAATCAGTCCTGAAAGGTGTTTCCACGTAGCAACCGAAAAATCACCTTTCAGGTCAAATTAATGAGATGACAGGACAGTGGTCATGAAGTGGGGTCCCAAGAACCCCATGTTGAAAATTTGGTAAACAAATTCCTTAAAATGGTTTAGATATCGACCTAAGTTGAAACTCCAATTGAGTGCCATTATACAGCACTTACCTTGATTCCTCAGTTCGGAGTTCAGCTTTGAAGAGTGCAGCTGTGTCCCAGTCCAGAGAAAATGTCTGCTTCTGACCTCCGGAGGCAAGTATGGATAAGGGGGGTGGGAAGGTGGGTGCTCAGTGGGAGGGTGTGGATGGTGGAGGAGAGAATGGGGAGATGATGAGAGACAGTTTTCTTTTTTTCAGGTAAGAAAAGTTAAAACAAAACACCAGGGACAGTTTTCTTCATCTAACAGGAAAAAAAAAAAAAAATATATATATATATATACACACACGTACATATGCACACTCAATTTGGGCCACAGTGGGGTGGGCTCCCAGTTTGCCACTTGAGTTTGGAAGATATGTTGCTGACAGGGGGATTGGGCACCCCTTTTGACAAAGAAAGCAGGTTTGGGGGGGATCTGACTCTGAGAGAGGCCATCCCAGTGTAGGAAAGAAAAATAATTAAAAAATATCTGGGCGTACTAGGGAGGGCTCCCAGTGTGTGACATAACTGTGTGTGTGTGTGTGTGTGTGTGTGTGTGTGGTGGGAGGTATAACGAAATGGGGATTTAGCACCCCGATGTCGGTAAGGAATTTGGTGGTACAGACTACAGTACTTTGATGCAGGATCCTGCATGGAAGATGAAAAACTTTGGGGGACCGTTTCCTATATTTAACAGATAATGAACAACAAAAAAAATTTGGCTACAAAGGGATGGGCTCCCAGTGTGCCACATAACTGTGTGTGTGTGTCTGTGTAGGGTGAGAGGTATACCGACATGGGGATTGGGCACCCCGATGTCAGTGAGGAATTTTGGAGGGGGGGGGAGACCACAGTATTTCGATGCAGGATTCTGCATCAAACATTTTGATGTAGAATTCTGCATCAGAGATAAATGATATCGGAGGACAGTTTTCTGTACTTAACAGGTAATGAACAAAAGAAAAAACATTTGGACACACTGGGGTGGGCTCCCAGTGTATCACATCAGTGGAGCTTGTGGTGGTGGTGGTGGTGGGTTCCTGCTGCTGACACAGGGATTGGGCCCCCTGATGTTGGCAATGAAATAAATATGGCACAATGCCTTAAATTGCACTTTGATGCAGGATTCTACATTTAACATGGCAGTACAATGTAGGATTCTGCATCGATAATGGCTGCAATAGTGCAAATATTAATAAAAGCGTGAAGAGAAATAATCTTTATAAATATAGTTTACCATCTGTGCTATATTGTCAGTAGCTGTAAGGAACAGAATGCATGAAGGGAAATAATTCTCATAGAAACATACAAACATAGAAGTTGAAAGCAGATAAGGACCGCAAGGCCCATCCAGTCTGCCCATTTTTTTCTTCCTTATGAATGTGCCATCGGTCTTTACTCTGTCAATGGTCTATCTATTTATACTTATCTGTATTGCTCCCTTATGCCTATCCCATGGCTGTCAGAGCCTTCACTGTATTCATATCCACCACTTCCTGAGGTAGGCTATTTCATGTATCCACCACCCTTTCTGTGAAAAAAGAACTTCCTCACATTACCCCTTAATTGACCTTCCTCTAATCACATGCTGTGTCCTCTTGTTCTGCTATTCTTCTTATATTGAAACATGTTAGACTGTTTTACCTTGTTAATGCCCTTAAGGTGTTTGAATGTTACAATCATATAACCTCTCTCCCTCCTTTGCTCGAGGGTATACATATTGAGCTCTGTTAATCAGTCCTCATGTTTTCGGATGAAGTCCCTGCATCATTTTGGTTGCCCTTCTCTGGACTGCCTCCATTTTGTTAATGTCCTTGTACAGGTGCGGCCTCCAGTATTGCATGCAATACTCCAGATGGGGCCTAACCAGTGTCTTGTAAAGAGGGATTATTACCTCCATCTTACAACTTGTGATACCCCTACTAATAAACCCCAACATCCCTCTAGCCTTATCTACTGCTTTAGTGGTCTGTTTGTATGATTCTAGATCATCTGTGATGATGATGCCCAAGTCTCTTTCTTCCCTTGTGGTTGCCAGCAACTCCCCTTCCAACCAATAGGTGACTTCAGAGTTTCTCTTCCCTATGTGCATGATCTTGCACTTCTTCACATTAACCCCCAGTTGCCACTCTTCTGACCATTTTGCCAGTTTATCCAGGTCTCTTCTTATTCTGCCCACCCTATCTGGATCATCTACTCTGTTGCAGATCTTGGTGTCATCTTCAAACAGACAAACCTTACCCTCCAGTCCATCAGCAATGTCACTGATGAAGACATTTAAGAGTACTTGCCCTAGAACTGATCCCTAAGGCACCCCACTTGTGACTTGCATCTCTTCTGACTGTATACCATTTACCATCACTCTCTGTTTTCTGCCCACCAACCAGTTTGACACCTAGTTGACCAGCTTCTGACCCACTCCAAGGCTACTCAGCTTATCAATCAATCTTCTATGTGGAACAGTATTTAAATCTTTGCTGAATCAAGGCAGGTGACATCAACTGCACCCCATTGGTCCACCACTCTGGTTACCCGGTCAAAGAAATCTATGAGATTAGTTTGACAGGACCTCCCTGTTGTAAACCCATGTCAGCTTGGATCCTGTGCTCCTATGGATTCCAGGTGTTGGACTATCCTTTCCTTAAGGAGTACCTCCATAATCTTGCTCACTACTGAGGCAAGACTGACTGGTCTGTAGTTCCCTGCCTCCGTCCTGCTACCACTCGTGTGGAGCAGAATCACATGAGCTCTTCTCCAGTCTTTTGGGACCTCTCCTGTGTTCAGAGACTCACTACACATGTCTGCTAATGGCTCTGCTAGTTCCACCCTTAGCTCCTTTAGTACCATGGGATGTGTGCCATCAGGTCCTATTGCCTTATCCACCCTGAGTTTAGTGAGCTCTTGTAGGACCCTTTCTTTTGTGAAGGGACTTGTGCACATCTCCTTCCCCCTTGTGTCCATGGTACTGAGCTGTGGGCCCTGCCCTACCTTCTCCTTAGTAAATACTGAGCAGAAGTATATACCTGTATTTAGGATAGATGCCTTTCCTTGGTCCTCCTCCACACATTCCCCTTATCCCCTTTGATCTTAGCAATACTCTTCTGGACTTTTTTCCTTTCACTAATGTATCTATAGACAATATTTTCCCATTCTTTTACTGTTTGTGCTAGTGTTTCATCAGTTTGGACCTTTGCCTGCCTTACTGCCTTCCCTGCTTCCCTCAGGGATGTTTGGTATGCATCCCTATATTCATCCTGCTGTGTTCCCCTATATTTCCTGAAGACCAACCTTTTGGCTCTGACCTTTTCTGCTACTGTTTTTGAGAACCACGGTGGTTCCCCACTTCCTTTGCTCTTGCTTTTCTCCCTACACAATGGGATGTTGCTTCCAGTATTGCCTGTACTCCCTCACCTGTATTTCTTCTTGCCAGAGATGGCTTAACTCTGTTGGACATCATATCAAAGTCAGCTCCTCTGAAGTCCCATATTTTTGCCTTGGAATGGGATGATTTAGTTCTAGTAGCCAAACTGAACCATACCATGTGATGGTCACAGGCCCCCAGGTGACCTTCTACCTGGAGATCTGTGATCCTTTCCCCACTAGTTAGTACTAGATCTAAGATAGCCCTGTCTCTTGTGGGTTGTTGTACCAGTTGTTTGAGGCCCTCCCCCTACAGAGAATCCACTATGTGCCTAGTTATGGTGGATGTTCCTGCTGCATTAGCCAATCTATATCTGTCATGTTGAAGTCTCCCATTATCAGAACCTCCTATTTAGCAGTCATGTTTTGTGTATCTTCTAACAGTAATGTGTCTATGTCCTCCCCTGGACTGGAGGCCAGTAGACAACCCCAGTTCTTATGGCTGTCCCATTTCCTGTTTCCAGGGTGACCCACATTTCTTCTCGCTCCTTATGTGTATTCTGAATTTCTGTAGCTTTGATATTCTCATTGACATAAAGGGCCACTTCCCCTCCTTTTTGCACCTCCATCTCTTCTGAACAATACATAGCCGGGTACTGAAGTCTCCCAAGTGTGGTTACAGGTGAACCATGTCTCACTAATGGCTATTATGTCCAGTTTAGCCTCCGTCATTATAGCCTGCAGATCTGGGATCTTGTTTTCCAGACTGTGGGTATTTGTGTACATAATTTTCCATTAGGCAGATTTTTTGTGCATTAGTTGTTGGGCAAGGTCAGGCATTTCCTCTGTATGTCGTACGGGGAGCTGGAACTTTTTCCTTACCTGGTGATGCAAATGAACTACAAACATGCTGAACTCCTGCTTGATGACTAGCTGAGGAGGGAGGGGTGTTCTTCACATTCGATGTATCAGGTGCTGCACGTCTCCCTCCATTTGCTATTTTAAATATTCTGCAAAGATGTCAAACTTCTGCCCAATGCACTAACTCCCTCCTTAGTCAGATGCAGTCCATCAAATTTAAAGAACCTTCACTCTCAAAACTGTTGCCAGTTACCTACAAATTTGTGTCCTTTTTCCTGGCACCAGCCCTTGAGCCACATGTTTAGCTCCCCTATCTCCCCTTCTCTGACCTTCTGTCCATCTGCCCCTCTCTCCCAGACTGGCAGAATCTCAGAGAAGGAGATGCTGGATGAAATGAATGAGAGTTTGTCTCCCAGACTGGTCAGGTGATCCCAGGTCTCCATAACTGACCAGCTGGCAAGATCACTGGTCCCTCTGTGTACCAGGAAGTCAATGTTTTCTCCTGCTTACTATACATAGTTTACTATTTTTGCCTGTAGAAAAATTTAAATCACAATCAAGCTGTTTTTAAATGTCATTTTTAATTGCACTTAGTATATTGATCACACAATGCACATGGGAATGAGTGTTCAAATATAAAGATGGGTAGGAACTCATTCTGGGGCATTAGTGTTGTTAGTAAGCGTGGTAACCAAATGGGCATAAAACAAGCATCATTGGACATTAATGGAAGCTCAGAGGAAGACGTATCACATCAGAAACATCAGCAATCACCATGGCAACACCACATTATGGTCACAGACCAGGAAGTAGCCAAGATGGCATGTGAGTAAACCAAGAAAATTAAAAGACATCTTTAAGCTACTCAAATAAGACCCCGAAATGCCCAATGAATGGCAACAGTGAAAGTGATCCTTCAACTACTGAAAAAGTGTGGATTTAGGCAATAGAGCCATAAAATGTTTCGAGCACAGAGTTTGAAGGAATGGGTGAGACTGTCTAAAATAACAAAATTGCTTTAAATTGTCATTTGAATTACATTTTTGCAGTAGTGATGAACACTTGGGTGTAGTTCCCTGTTATTTGAACAAGTAAAGAAATTCAGTACACACAAAATTATTGTTGTGACTGTGGTTTATTATGAAGGTGCAGTGCCTCCTAACTGGTTTTACAGTGAGTGAGAGCAAAACAAACTGTGAATAACATTGAGTTCCCAGGTAGTGCATGACCGAAGTTCATACTCTGGGGTCTTGAAGTAAGTACATAAAGAATAGGATTGTACAGACCCAAGTGAGCATGAGTAATAGGTTTGGCATCTATTACAATAATTTTGGAACAGATTATTATTTTTACATCAAACCTTCAAAAGTCACATCTGCGAGGCCAAGGATGTCTACCCTGAAAATTTCTGTCACTGATGTTGACCATTTTTGAGATACTGTGAGTGCCAAAAGAACAAAACCCTCTGTTTTTTCAACAATCTGCATCTCAAAAACTACAAAAGGGATTGACAAGAAATTTGGCACATTAGGAGACATTCCCCTACTTACAAAGCATGATAACATTTGTGCAAATTGCTGAATGGTTCCAAAGTTATTAAAGTGCAAGTTTTCAGGTTTAACATTAAACTGCCCTGCCAACCCTAACTATATTGGTTCAGTAGCGCCAGTATACCATATATATTTAAACAATGGGGGTGAGACATTTTCCAGTGAGATAAAACAAGTTATTTTCACTGCAGTGAAATAAATCCTGATGACATAAGAAGAATTAAAATATATGCCATTTATTACACCTCTGAAACCCGCGCTAAAGCTGCACTAAGCCACACAAAGCTGGCAATCGCCCAAAGCCATGCAAATGGCACATTTTGCAACAATGAGGCCCCCACTGTATAAACAGGATACATGATGTGTACTCGTGTGATATGGAAAATATGTTCAGTCCTGTACAGTGACCTCTGAAACCTCACTTGTGGCTTTGCCACTCATGACTATTCATAGGTCACTCTAGAGGAGTGAAAATATTTTCCATATCACACTCATGCACATCATGTATCCTATATATATATATATATATATATATCCATACATATCCATACATACATACACACACACACACACACACACACACACACACATATATATATATATATATAGGATACTTGATGGGCAAGAGTAAGATCAGGAAAATATTTTCACTCTTACAGAGTGATGCATGGATATCTCATGAATGCCTAACTCATGAGTGAGATATCCATGCCTTGCTCTGAAGGAGTGAGAATATTTTCCGTATCCCATTCCTGCCCATCATTTGTTCTATTTATACGAGAGAGCAGAAGTGTGGCAATATTTTTTATTTGTTGGTTATTATAGTAGTTTTGTTTAGTATGGAGGACTTATTTTATGTTTGCGTGCTCTTTCATAGTTATAAGGCAATTTTCTGAATGAATGGTCATTTTTTTAAGTGGAACGGTGTAGTGGGATGTGATTGGCTGTTTTTCTGTGTTTGTAGTTTCCTATTGGCTGCTGTGGTTCATTTATGGGAGAAGCGTGTGTGATTGGTTCAGGTTTCTGGTGTGACATTGGTTAATTTTTGTCTTCAATTGTGAATGTGGGCATTACTTTGGTTATTTGGTGGTTGTGGGTGTGGCTTATTGGTGTGGAGCAGTTTCAGGAAGTGAATTTATTTTGAATAAAGAAACTTTTTATTTATAGTGAAACATGTGTGTTATTTATTTTTTTTACTTTTTATTTTTGCTCTGTGCATGATATATTTTGTGTTTAGGGTACTTGTGCAACATGCTTTCTGTATCATGAATGGAGTTGTTCACAGCTGTAGCCATTCTCCCATCTGTTGAATGGAACTTCAACCAGTTCTGGAAGAGCTTTTGCAGGTATGTAGCAGGAGCATTTTCTCAGGAGTGCTTCAATCTCTGTCTGTGTCTGAGGAAATTATTTTCACTTTCTTTCTGGGAGGCATGCTGTGTTGTTCACCTAGAGAAACAATAGAAGACAAAAATTAGTTAAATATATATTACAGGTATCTGGGATTCTGGATACATTTGAAAGGTATTGTGCTTACCTTAAAAAATATTAAATATAATGTGCTGTGCTGAAATGGGGGGACTGGCAAAGCAGGCTGTCATGGTGTCAAACAAACTCAGGACTTAATCTTTGTTTTCATATGTAGTTTCACATTTTGAAGAAGTGGATGGTTGTGGGTTACTGTCACTGCTTAAGGTATTTGAGATGGTTCTTTGTTTTTATTCACTCATTTTGGAATATTCATTCAGAAAATGAAGCTGCTTGTGACCTGATACTTGTATGACTTCAGTGGGTGGCATATTGGAGTCTACAAGCTTCTGATCCAGGTGTTTCCAGATTGAGTGGTCTGTTAATCTGTGGTTACTTTCAATTCCAGCTGACTGTATCATGCATTTTAATATGTTGGCTATACTATTAATTCCTAGAGGCTGATTTTTAAACCAGGATATCAGGTAACTCAGTTTTTGTGGGTGGTTTATGGCCAAGAAGAAAGGAACTGAGTCAAAATTACATTTCATTGGTCTTTTTTTCACTGTAAGAGATGAAATTAGCTGCTGGACATTTCTTTCTGTTGCCAATAGGATATGCTTAAGGCTTTGAGAGTCTAATGTGTTTAAGGTCAGTTTCAACTTATTGTTTTGCTTTGCTGTTCTCAGCAAAATTTGATGGATTTTTTACCCTTCATAACAGAGTATAGCTTAATATCACCCCATTTTAAATTGTGGCATTCCATATTTCCTCTAATTCCAAAATACATGGTGCAATTGGACTACATCATATTTATGAGGGATTGCAGGGTTGTAGGACAAAGAATGTCTTTGTCTTAAAGTTCATTAATTAAAGCATCTGTCAATTCGTTGGCAGCAAAAGGTTTATTGCCTTCACCTCATTCTTTTAATTTCTTTTGCTTGGACATTAGTACTTCTCTGCACTTTAAAAGTGTGGATGAAAAGGAAATGGATAGGCATGTTTATTTTTTTTTTATTTTAGTTTAACCAGGTATAGCACACTAAGCAGAAAGCTTTTTTACAGGAGCGACCTGGGAGCACAAGAAGGTTAAGTGACTTGCTCAGGGTCACACAGTATGCAAGTAGAAGCTATGAGATTCAAACTCAGGTCTGGTCTGCTGGATGTTACCAGATTTGCAGCTCAGAGCCTTAGACCACTGCGCTATACTGCCTCCCTATATTTGTATGCAGGTATTTTTAAATATCTCTCAAAACTCTGGAATTTTGATCAAAGACTTGTTGGCTCACATTCTGAGCCATCTTTTCCATGGCAATGAATAAAGCAATGACTTAAAAGTTTGTCAAGTTCTTCTGGTGGTAGAGTTTTAATAGTTTGTGAGATGCCTATATTTTCTTTCAGGAATTGGTGTAAGTTGCTGATGTCACAGTCCGTTTTTCATTGTGTATTGTCATCTCTGGAGCAATCAATGTAGTTATCAATGTATTCAGTTTCTATTAAGCAGTTTTTCTCTGTTAAGTTTTTTTGTGTACTGACTTTCAGTGCTTGCTGCAGATGATTCTCTTTCTGTTGTATCCAAAAGTGGTTCCTTGTCTAGTTCAAATTGTGAGTAGCTCATGTATATGTCTTTTTTCCTTATTTACAGGTCTGCTGTGTTTTTTTAGTTTTAGTTTGTTGGCTTACTCTGGTTCAGGTTTTATGCCGGTTAGAGGAATTTTTAAAAATGTCTCCATTATTAGTTTTAACAAATGTTTTTTTTTTCCTTTTGTTTTTAGTTTACTTGACTCCACAAGTGTTTGCTGCAGTGCTGAACACAACTGAAGGAAAACTCGTAAGTCTAAAGTTTATAAATTAAAAGAGCTGCTTGATGAAAAGGTGTGTTTAATTTGTGTGCATTGCTAGGGAAAAGTAGTACCTGCATTTTGATTGCCAGCACTGAGGCCATCACAATGTAAATATCAGGTGCTGATGTAGAGACTGTGTGTGTAAGTGTAGTTATCTACTACAGAGTCTACATCAGCCATATTTACCTCACTGAAGTGAGAATACATGCTTTCATTTAGTATAGTACAAACTCACCCCTATTGTGAGTATATATGTGTGTGTGTGTGTGTGTATATATATATATATATATATATATATATATATATATGGTAGTGCTACCATAGTTAAATTGGACCCTTTAAGGTTAAAGGGTCAAACTTTGCACCTTAATAACTTTGGCACTGTTTAACAGATTTGCCTGAAATTTGGAATGCATGATTAAAAACCAAACACCTTGGGATCTGCCAAGTTTTGTATTAGTTAGGTATACAGCTGCAGAGTTATTAAGTGTGATTTGTGCATGCATTTACGTTATTTGGTGAATTTTGTGCCATTGCCTACAGGTCGCACATTTTACACAAGTGGTCCAAAATCTTCAGGCAACATGCGGCCAGGGTGCCCGATGTGCCTTTTGAAGATTTCATGAAAAAATATTAAATGGTTCAAAAGTTAGTCAAAAACAAGTTCCCATTATAAGTCAATGGGAAAAGTTAACAAAAAGTTCAACACTTTCTGAAATGCACTTTTTACTTTTGCAAATGCATCTACTACTTTTGCAAATCCACCATTTTGTTTTCAGTTAGCGATCAGAAAAATGCTTGGCATTTAAAATTGGGACCATCTAGGGACACAATTTTTTTTTGTGTTCAGCTAGTCGGAGCCTGGGGATGCTAGCCATGTCTTTATTTTGGGGTTAAACACCCCAGAAATATGTTTTTCAAATTTATGGAAAATGTACTTTCATAACGTACTTTTGCACGCACAACACTTTCGCAAATCTGTATGATGGTTTTCGCAAATCACGAAAATACTTTGCAACACTATGGCCAAAATGGCAGGAGTTCTTTGCCACCTTGCTGCAAAAGAATGGTTAGGTTTTTTGGCAAGAAATTTGGAGGGAAGGCAGCCAACATATCACAGATGTGCCTTCTGGTGGTCTGGTGAAAAAATATTGTATGGCTCAAAAGTTATGGTACTCTGAAGTTGATGCTTTTTCCCATAGACTAACATGGTGGCATATGCCGTGCATTTCAGGGCTCGTATCTCAAAAATGGTGTGAGATACAGATTTTTTGTCATGAGTCACATGTCCTTGTGGCTATGTAATACAAAATGGTAGCCAGGAAAATAACAATTTCTGTGAAATTAATTTCTTTTTCTATGTTGTACGGTCGCTGACATATTTGCAATTAAGTACTTCCAATGCTCATTTTAAGCTTCCATTGCCATTACAATGCATACATTCTTTGTACACACTGTTTCTCTATGCAGTTGTCCAGCAAAAACAGGGTATGCACTTCTGTTACTGTTACAGTTACTGTTTCCCCTTGTGTTTATGTACCTGTTAGTGTTATCATTCCTATGTGTGCCACCATGTGAGTTACCCTTTGTGTTGTCATTTACCCTTGCATTTTTGTTACTATTACCATTTGCATTTTCACCTTGAGTTTGCATTGCTGTTCCTGTTACTATGTCACAAGACATCACGTGGCATGCCCCGCACTCCTGCCACTGCATTACATTCAGCATTTTTCATCATCATTTTCAAAAAGAAGGGAAATTAGAGGCAAAAAAATCCATTTAATGCATCAGTTAGGGTTGTTCCACAGTGACAAAAGTAAGGAAATTTAGTGTTAGAGTTAAACCCCCAACGGACACCTCCAGCCCACCCCCAACTGGCATCGGGGTGCACATTGGAGTCATCAGTCCTAACTCTCACCCCATTCTCCTATACCTCTGCTTCTTTACACATGTGATGGGGTAAGATTTAGGGTTGACAACCCCAATGTGCACCCTGATGCAAGTTGGAGGGGGGTGCGCTGGAGGTGTCCGGGGGGGTTTCAACCCTAACACCGAATTTCCTTACTTTTGTCGCTGTAGAACAACCCTAGCTGATGCATTAAACAGAGTTTTGTTGCCTCTAATATATATATATATATATATATATATATACACACACACACACATATATATATATACATATACATATATATATATTATGGTAGCACGGTAGTGCTACCATAGTTAGGGTTGAGGAGCCCTTTTAAAGTTAAACGGTCAAATTTTGTACCTTAATAACGTTGTCACCATTCAATGGATTTGCCTGAAATTTGGCAAGCACAGGGCATAGCCATAGATCTTGGGATCTGCCAACGTTTGTACTGTTCAGATATACGGTTGCGGAGTTATTAAGCGACATCCATGTGCACATTTACAGTTTTTTGCACATTCTTTGCTCATGCCTACAGGTTGCACAGTTTGTGTGACTGGTCCATAAACTTCAGGGAACATGCAGCTGGGGTGCCCGAAGTGCCTTTTTAAGATTTTGTGAAAAAATATTAAATGGTTCAAAAGTTATTCAAAAAACAAGTTCCCATTATAAGTCAATGGGAAAAGTTAACATAAACTTCGAAAGTGTCACAAATGCACTTTTTAGTGTCGCAAATGGCCCTACTAGTGTTGCAAATGTGCCATCTTGTTTTCAGTTAATGATCAGAAAAATGCTTGGCATTTAAAATTGGGACCCTCTAGGGACACAATTCTTTCTGTGTTCATTTAGTCAGACCCCAAGGATGCTAGCTATGTCTTTATTTTGGGGTTAAACACCCCAGAAATATATTTTTTCAAATTTCTGGAAAAAGTAGTGTCGCATCTGCCATACTTTCACAGAATTTTGCGAAAAGTGTCACAAATTGAGACACTACTTTTCCAGGCTATGGCCAAAATGACAGGAGTTATTTGCCAACCTGCTGGAAAAGAACGGTTTGGTCTTTTGTGTTCAAATTTAGAGGGTAGGCAGCCAACATGTCACAGATGTGCCTTTTGCTGGTCTGGTGAAAAAATATTGCACGGATGGCAAGTAACGGTCCTCTGAAGTTGACGCTTTTTCCCATAGACTACCATCGTGGCATATGCTGCATCTTTTGGGGCTTGTATCTTGAAAATGATGTGAGATACAGATTTTTTGGTGCAAATTGTGTAGCCCTATGGGCTACGTAATGCAAAAGTAGCCAGGAAAATAATTATTTCTGTGAAATTTAAATTTTTTTCTATGTTGTGCGGTTGCTGAGATATTTGCAATTAAGTACTTCAAATGCTCGTTTTAAGCTTTGATGCCCATTACAATGCATACAGTCATTGTGTTTCTCTATGTAGCTGTTCAGCAAAAACAGTGTATCCACTTCTGTTACTGTTACACTTCCTGTTTCCACTTGCGTACGTGAAGAAATTCGGTGTAACGATTGAAACCCCCCCCCTTGTACACCTACAGCTCACCTCCCCAAGTGGCATTGGGATGCGCATTGGGGTTGTCAGTGCTAACTCTCACCACATCCTGAGTGTGTATATTTATAGTATGGTAGCACGGTAATGTTACCATGGCTTGGGTTGAGGAGCCTTTTTCATGTTAAAGGGTCAAACTTTGCACCTTTATAACTTGTCACCATTCAACAGATTAGCATGAAATTTTCCCCACCTTCCCCACTCAGCAGAGGGCATATACTGCATTCTGAGTGGGAACTCACAGGAAAGCAAAGGTTATATATATAAGCATTACAGCTCCATTATTGTAGTAACGGACTATTTGTGGCAGTTGGGGGTTGTATGGTTTCACTCATGCAGTGCCCCCCCAGGTGAGGGAGTGGACAGTCACATGATAAGAAGCTACATAGATATCAATGGCATGCTACTGTGACTCTGGTGGCACACAAGTTGGCACACTTTTCAGTTGCATATCGTCAGCCATGGAATGCCCTCTCCCTGCCTGTAGGAGATGGTATGTGGTGCGTGCTGAGTAGCAAGTCACATGTTGTCAACCAGGGAATGCCCTAATTCACATGCTCAGCACAGGACATGTAGTGCACCCTGAGTAGAGATTCCCAGGAAAACAAAGATTATGCATATAAGTGGTACACCTCCATGGTTTTCATAACTGAGTATTTGTGACAGTTAGAAGTTGCATGGTGTCAGCCAGGCAGTCCCCACCCCCGCACAAGTGAGAGATGGTATCTTGAGTGTACAGTTACAGCATAAGAGACTACATAGTGATGAATCATGTAGCTTTGTGGTGGTAGGTACACACAAGTCACTGCACTTTGGAGTTGTCTATCATCAGCCAGGCAATTTCCCCCTCACACTCCACCCCCCTGTTCAGGGCAGGGCATGTACTACATGCTGATTGTGGAGTCACAGGATAAGAAACATTATGGATATAATTGATACAACTCTTGTCTATCATCAGCCAGGCAATCCCCCCAACCCCTGTTCAGGACATTGTAGTAAGACAGTAGTTGTGCTAGCTAGGTGTTGCACAGTGTCAGCCAGGGAATGCCCCCACAGGTGGAGGACTGCATCTTGAGTGGAGAGTCACAGTATAAGAAAATACATAGCCATTGATGGTACACGTTTGCAGTTGCAGGAACAAATAGTCTTGTACACTTAGGACTTGCATGATATCAGCTAGGCAATGCCTCACATTCCTGTCCCAGAGAGCAGGTACTGCATCGTGACTGGACAGTTGCAGGTAAGAAAAACTCTAGTACACTTTGGAGTTACACAGCGTCAGCCAGCCCATGCCCCCAGCCCCCCAGAGAGCAGGTACTGCACTGTGAGTGGAAAGTTGCAGGAAAATAAAATACATATAACATGAATGACATACTACTCTGATTGTAGGGGTTGACAACTTGGGATACTTTGGGGTTGCATATAGTCAATCATGGAATACCCCAGTTCACACACTCAGCACAGGACATCTAGTGCACAGTGAGTGGAGACTCACAGGAGAACAAAGCTTATGCATATAAGTGGTAGTGCTCCATGGTTGTTGTAACAGACTATTTGTGACAGTTAGGACTTGCACAGTGTGAGCCAGGCAGTCCCCCACCCCACAGGTGAGAGACTGCATCTTGGATGGACAGTGACAGTATAAGAGACTACATAGGAATGAAACATGTAGCTTTGTGGTGGCAGGCATACACAAGTTACTACTCTTAGGAGCAATATATCATCAGCCAGGCAATTTGTCCCCCTCCACTGCCCCCTGCTCAGGACATGGCATGTACTGCATGCTGAGTGGGGAGTCACAGGAAAAGAAAGATTATGGATATAACCAGTACAGCTCTTGTCTATCATCAGCCAGGCAATTCCCCCACTGCCCCCCTCCACTCAGGACATTGTAGTAAGACACTAGTTGTGCCAGTTAGGTGATGCACAGTGTCAGCCAGGGAATGCCCCCCCTCCAGGTGAGGGACTGCATCTTGAGTGGAGAGTCACAGGATAAGAAAGTACATAGCCATCGATGGTACACCCTTGCAGTTGCAGGCACATACAGGCTAGTACACTTAAGAGTTGTATGGTGTCAGCTAGGCAATGCCTCTCGCTCACATCCCAGAGAGCAGGTACTGCATTGTGAGTGGACAGTTGCAGGGAAAACAAACTCTAGTACACATAGGACTTGCACGGTCTCAGCCAGTTAATGCTCCCCACAGCAGAGAGCACATACTCAGAGGAAAAGAAAGCTTATGCATGTAAGTGGTACAGCTCCATGGTTGTTGTAACAGACTATTTGTGACAGTTAGAACTTGCACGGTGTGAGCCAGTCAGGGTCTCCCACCCCCCAACAGGCAAGAGACTGCATCTTGAGTGGGCAGTTAAAGCATAAGAGAGTACTTAGGACTTGCACGCTGTCAGCCAGGCAATATCTCCCCTAGAGAGCAGATACTGCATTGTGAGTGGAGAGTCACAGGAAGAAAAAACATATAGCATCAATGGTATACCACTCTGATTGTAGGGGCTGACAGCTTGGGATACTTTGAAGTTGCATGTGGTCAGTGTCAGTGGCTCAGTAGGTAGCACACTCACCTCTGAGGCTGGGAGATCAGAGGGCTGTGGGTTCAGTTTCTACATCTGGCACTTGAGTTAATATGTACTGACACTGTAGTGTAGCATGAGAGGGGGTGTTGCACTTCTGAGATACCGTCTTTAGGATGAAACGTTAAATCGAGGTCCCATTTGCCTGGATTGGTGATAGTTCAGGAGGATGTTAAAGATCCCATGGCACTTATTGAAAAGAGCAGGGGAATTTCCCAGTGTCCTGGCCAAATTTTCCTAATTCACTAAAAAATACCACCAACAACTTTTAATCTGGTTCAAGGTCAGTTGGCATTCATCTGTATCCCTCTCCCCTGGGTCTTGCCTGAAAATAGGCAGGATTTGTCTAGTGCACTTACCCGGTCAACAAAAACTAAATAAATAAATAAGCCATGAAATACCCTAGTTCACATGCTCAGCAGAGGACATGTGGTGCACCATGAGTAGAGACTCACAGGAAAACAAAGCGTATGCATATAGGTGGTACAGCTCTATCGTTGTTGTACTGGGCTATTTGTCACAGTTAGGAGTTGCACAGTGTAAGCCAGGTAGTCCACCCTCCCCACAGGTGAAAGACTGCATATTGGGTGGATAGTGCCAGCAATAGAGACTACATAGGAATGAACTGTGTAGCTTTGTGCTGGCAGTCACTCACACAGGTTAGTGCTCTTTGGAGTTGCATGCCAACAACCAGGCGAGTTCTCCCCTTCCCCACCCAGACAGTAAATACTGCATTGTATGTGAAGAGTCACAGGAAATGAAAGGATATAGACATCAATGGTACACCACTGTGATTGTGGGTGGCCACAAGTTGGGGCACTTTGGAGTTCTATGTCATTGCCAAGGGACTGTTTTCCCCCACTCTAAAAAGAGTTCTTGCTCTGTTACTGTAGAGTAGGGCACAAAGTCTGTCATGGCACTGAAGCACATTCTTTTTTCTGTGTACAGATGATTGTAACCATTAAACATTTGAAAAAAAATACTATGAAGTTTTTGTAAATTGAAAATTTTTATGTCAAAGTTTTTCTGTAAAAATATAAACAACATATAACATTTTTTTTAATATATACAATTCTTATCAGCTATAAAAAACCAAAAAGGAGTAGCGTTTATAAAAATATATAATTTAACTTCTCTGTATGGGAAGGTGTGCTTCTGGGTGAGGCAGCACAGGCTAGCTGGTTGGACCAAATGTGGAGGTGCAGTGGGAGTGGAAACTGCTGTACCAGCAAGAGATAATGGTGCCGTGGAGGGTTTAACTTTGTCCAGGGAGACTGGTGTCAGGTTCATGTGATAGGATGCTGCTGGCTTGAGTGCCTGTCTTGACAGACTCAAGCAGAAGGCTGACCATCCCCTGTTGAGCTGTTAGCATTTTGCGTATTTCATCAACAGTTGCCTGGAGATGGTCAACTTTCTGCTCGAGCCTGTCTAGGCGGGCAGAGTAAAATCCCATTGGCTGTATTCTTTTGGGTCCTGTGAAGAGAGAACAATCTATTGAGTATGTAGTTTTACAGATTGTGTTTGTTGTTTATGTCATAAGAAGATGCATACAGCAAACTATTTGAGTCCTCCACAGGTAATCATACTAATACAGTGACTAGTTAACAACACCTGTTACTTTTGATATTTCTTCTTTTAATTTTCTAAATATGAGTTTTTTATTTCTATATATATTTATAAAAAGTGACCCAAGGCCCATTTTTAACTATTGTTAGACACGGCTGTTTGGGCGTTATTGGGATATTATGGATCTTCCAGGGACTATGAAGACCTCGATGTGCGGCGCCAGGCATCCAATAGGCCCCGGAGCGCTATGTTATATCCCAATGGTTCCGAACCTGTTGGGTATTATTACTTGCTTATACAATGGTAAGTAAGAAAATACTGCACTCTGATTGGTCAGCTTGGCCTAGACCTGTGATGTTATTGCAGCACTACATCACATGTTTAGTGTCAGCCTCACTGTGAACCTGCAGATGAGCTTGATCATCTTGAGCATCTTCATAGTTTTTTTTTTTTAAAAGGAAGTTAAGGAAATATTTTTCCATACAAATACATCTTAACAATGTTTTTTTTTTTATTCTACATAACAGCTAGACATTGTATTATAGCAATGATGTCCTCCACGAGTATGTTGGTTGGGATAATGTCACGCTTCAGCTGTTGGATGCATTTGGCCTGCAGTTTGATGCCCATTATGTAAGGTGTCATCTTATCGCAGCATATCACACACTGTGTCAGACATTATTGGCTATGTTAAACATTGTAAGAGCACACACAGAGTCAAACTATGCAGATCGAAATGAAGAGTGCATCTATCTGGCTGCACTTGGATATTGCTTGCTAGAGTCAGGGTTTGCAGTATCTCAGCAAGGAAATCACCCTCCCCGTCTTCGCCTGTACACGGGGGGGGGCTGTCTTGTAAATGTTTAGCCTCAGCAAAAGTGAAGTGATGTATATCTATGGAACAGCTATCTAATAGCAGGCAAACACATCCTAGGCCAGCTAGAAGTTGCATGGAGTTAGGGAGACTATGGTCAGCACTCCAGCTGATGCTCAACTTTTGGTTCGTGACTCGAGAGGCATGTCAAAACTGAGAACCTGGAAAAAAATGATATATGTGCGTGGATGTAGTTTTAAGCATGTTAACTCAGGCAGTGGTTGGACAGTTTCAAGGAGTAATTGTATGGTATGCAGAGTCCACCCTCTTCCTCTCCCAACACCATGTGAAACAACATAGTTGATCCTGAGTAAAGACCTACAGAGTTACTGAGGGGATGGACACCAGCAGTGTACCTCTGTGAGTGCAGACACACTCATGTGATAATGGTTATGTGTTGAATGAGCTCAGGCAGGCAATTTGTCATTCCTTTGCTGAGCATCAGGTCATGTGTCATGAGTGCAGTCTCAGATCAATGGTGAGACCATGGATATATACAGTACGCATACGTCATTGTGTGTACAGAACTCAGCACACTTAAGAGTTGTGCAAACTAAACTGATTCCCTCTCTTCAACTCAATGTACTGTTTTTTTTTTTTGTCTGGGGACGTACAAAACAATAAACCATATAGATGAACGGTACATCTCCCTGGTTTTAGGTACAGACAATTACGCTGTGATAGGAATAGAGATGACACTCCTCTCCAGAGAACAGGTACGGTTTCTTGAGTGGGCTGTCACCGCAAAAAAAAAAAAAAGAGCCCATGAAGATCAATAGTGGCTGTAACTTACTAGTGGCACAGACAAGTCAGACAGGCAGTGGTTGCATTACTTTCATATATATGTGGAATTTGTCAGATTGCTGTTGTTGACAAGTTTATATAGTTAAGAGTATCATGGTATCAGCCGCACAATGGCACTGCCATTCCATATTCAGATACCAGGTAATGTGGTATTACTGCAGATTCGCAGTAGTACTAACATGATGTTAAACCATACTGCTTGATAGTAGCAGTATATTGTAGGAATTTTATTTGTCATGTATCTTGATCATGTACATAATATCTAGGAATAATTACGCTGAGGTGGCATCACTTGGTTCAGTTTTCACTGGCTGCAGTGTGTGTTCTGACCCAGTCTCCCTGGCACCTAAAAAAAGATGTAACATTACAGAGCTTATGACTATCTGTATACTTCTTGACACTGCTATTGGTTTTTCATACTGTACTGCATAACTATGTACTACATTGTTAGATGTGAGATATAACTAAAGTTGAACTTTGGATGTTAACATAAGCTTTTCAGTAGGAACTCAGCAGTAGTTGCAACACGTTTTACTTTGGCTGATAACAGAAGTGAAAAGCTCTGTTTACACAGTTGAGAATATTTCACATTCTTATGTTACGATGAAATAAGAGAAGTTAATTGTGTTAACATCCCCATGCAGTACTATGTCATTGAAATGACTGAACATCAAATCTTGTGTTGAGATTGCCAGTGTCCCACTGTTGTAAATAGTCTGCTAGGCACTTCCTGGTGAAGAAATAGTAGCATGGATCATTTGTAGCACAACAATACAGTATATACAAGAAACAAAACATAGAAAGTGTTAGGAGTTTTTTTTAATAATATTCTAATGTAACTGTTGGTGTTTTTTGCTATTACACACTTCTAAGATGTGGCTTTACGTTGGATGTTACACAACTAGAGGTAAGTAACAGTAGAGTTTGCAACATGGTTTAAATGCTGTGGGTGCCATAAATCACATGTCAATTCACAACCGCTTATGGCCTATTGTTAAACTATGTGTAGAGAATGATCCACAGTCTCTCTGCAAAGTAGACATCTGAGTCAAGGAACTGATAGATATGTTGATGGTGGTAACTGTTAACATAAGAAAAAGTAATACCATGTGTTGTGCTAACACACACGTCACATCAATAGATGTATTTTGTGGCAGTGTTCCAGTTGAGACATGTACCTTTCATGGTTTATATAATCTATGATATTATCGTGTGATAGGTAGGAGTTAACTTTTTTTATTTATTTAACAACAAGCCATAGCATAATATGAATTATACTCTGCAGGGTGTGTGTTGTTTGGGATACCATCATGCCTCAGGTATTGGACACAGTCGACGTATGGATTAGTGCAAAAACCATCTGAGACTTCATCTTATCCCAGCACAAGACACATCCTGTGGGACATCATTGGTTAATTCGTACTGTAAGTGTGTCATTATCTGTTTTTGTTGTGGTTCTGGTGAGTATGTCTTACCTTCAGATTCAACGATAATAACACTGTCATCTGAGTCTTCACCCTCCATGGCTTGTGTTGCAGGTGGCACCACCTCGCCTTGATGTGGGACACACCTGCGGTGTTCTGTGAATGAATACATAACAATATTTACACTGCTGTCTTCATCCAGGTACAACTCAGTATATGTTGATGTGGTGTTTCATTATGAGTACATATCCAGAGTTAAGCGAAATGTCATATACAGCTATGATCTACGTTACTGATTCCAAGTGTGCACAACTTAGGACAGCTAGCAGTTGCAGAGCCTCAGCTATGGAGTCCCCTGGCACCCCCTGTGCCAATACAGAACAGGTATTGCTTTCTGGGTGGACAGTCACAGCAAAACTGAGGATTTGGACATGGAAGACACACCTGTGTACACCTTTTGCAGCCAGTGGGTACTCCCTCACCCCAGCAGATAAGGTAGTGTATACAGAGTGAAGAGGTACATTAAAATGTGAAGATACAGATCAATGGAAGATGTGCCTGCTTGCAGGCAGAGACAAGTTAGGATACTGAGAACTTGTGTGCCCTCATCCAGGTGATGCCCTCCACCCCAAGTCAGGTACGGCATCCTGAGTGGAGACTGAGAGGTAAAGAAATAACATAGAGATTGATAGTTTGCCTGTGTGGAATAGGCACACACCAATTTGCATAACTAGCAGTTGCACGGTATCAGGCAGGCAAGGCACACCCCAACCATATCGGTCAGTTACTGCATCCTGAGTGGTAAGTCACAGAAAATAAACATTTATGGGGTATAAATGGCATAGCTCCATGCTTGCAGCAACACACTACTTTGTGTAGTAGCAGTTAACGATGTTACCAAGGCAGTAGCCCCCCCAAGCAGGTACTGCATAGTAAGTATAGAGTAAGAGGGAAACAGGGACCATGGCTATAAACAGTGCAGCAGTATGATTGCAGTAGCATGCTACTTGGGAGACTTTGGAGTTCTGTCTGTTAGGTAGGGAATGCCTCCCCCAAAAGCGAGGTTGTGCATCCTCAATGGACAGTGACAGTTACATGAAGTACACTGATAATGACAGTGCAGTTTTGTGGTTGCAGGGATAGACAACTTAGGACAGTTAGGACTTCCATGGCGTCACACATGAATGCTGTACCCCCTCCTCTTCAGAGCAGAAACTACATGCTAAGTGTGGAGTGACAGGTAGAGTGAGGATTTGAACTAAAACCACTTCATGTTTATGATTACAGCTTTGCACAGATTAGGGCAGTGAAAAGTTGCATACCCTTGGCCAAGGAATGCCTCCTCCACCAGCCTCTGAGGCACTGAGTTTAGAGTAGTGAGCGACAGTTACAGTGATGTGCTGCATTTGAATGCTGCAACTCTATCATTATGGCTGCATGCAGCTTGGTGGACCCAGGAGTTTCACAGCTTGAGGGTGCCAATGGGTCCCCCTCCCCATGGCTGTTAGTGCATCATGAGTGTACTGACACAGTGACACTAACGGCATTGACATGAATGCTACAGGTACTTCATTTGTGCCATGTACTAGTTAGAATACTTAGGAGTTGCATGACCTCAGAGAATTATCTGCTGTGCACACATTCACCCCCACCACCCCCTGCAGCACTGTCGGCCAGACAATGACCCCCCCCGTAACATACTGCATCCTGAATGCAGAATACCAGGAACAGAAAGGCTGTGATAATAAATTATGCAGCAGTATGGTTGTAGTAATATACTACTTTGAAGAGTTAGGAGTTGCATGGTGTTGGGCAGGAAACCCCCACGCCTGTCAGGCGTGCTTGTGCATCCTGAGTGGAGAGTGACAGTAACTTGAAGTACAACGATATTGATGGTGCTCCTTTGTAGTTGCAGGCATACACAAGTTAGGACACTTAGGAGTAGGACTGCACCAGACACGAATGCCCCCCCCACCAGAACAGGTAGTCCACACTGAGTGTTGAGTCACAGATAAAGTGAGTATTTAAATAACAAATGGTACATGCTTATGACTGCAGTTCTACAGTAGTTAGGACAGTCAGAGTTCACGTGGCATAAATCAAACAATACCCCCCCAAAAAAACCTCAGGTGAGGCACTTAATTCTGAGTAGTGAGTGACATTTAAAGTGATGTGTTGGACTTGAATGTTATGATGGCATCAATGGAGGTGCATGCAACTTAGTGCAGTTAACAGTTGCATGTATTGAAGTTGCCAATGACCACTCTCCCTCCCCAAGGCTGGTACTGCACCATGGCTGTGGAGGTACAGCAACATTTAGCCCATGGATATGAATGCTAAAACTCTTCAATTTATGGTGTACAGAAGTTACTATTGTTAGGAGTTGGATGACCTGGGCTAGGCAATGCAGCCTTACATATGTCCCCCCCCCCAAACAAAGAAAGACAGTCAGCATGTACCGCATCTTGAGTGGATAGCTATGCAAACAATAATGCCCAACAGGGTGGGCAGTATTGGGCAATACCGGACTGATCAGGGGCATAATGAGGCCCTACGCAGCAGGCAGAGGGCCATATAGTCCTTGGGTGGTCTGGTATTGCCCATACCGCCCACCCTGGAGGGCATTATTGCGCTTAGAAAATGGGCTTTTATTTATTTTATTTTTTTAATGATTTTCTAAGGAAAAAACAGATAAAATACTAATTAATATATGAGAAACAGCAGCTTCTGATAAATTATCCCTTTAGGAAATGCCACTAGAGGGTGCTGCTACCTATGATAAGCCTTATTTTCTATGTTGCAGTGTCTCTATTTTGTATGGATTCATTTGCAGTAGCCCTCCCACCCAGTGAGTTTCATTTATTGACAATAGTGCTAGACCTTTTTTTGGTTTTTTTGCATAAATTTTTGCATGAGTGGGGAGTGATCAGCTTGATTTGATATGGCGGATGGGAGAGCAAGGCGTCGAACGTGGAGTGAGGTCGAGCTGCCAAGAAAAAGAAGAAAATATTATAGAAAGACAGGTAAATTTAAGCAACACTGGCTCAGCTGTTTAGTTCCTGTCAGAGCTATGTCACGATCGGGAGAACAAGGCTGAAGAGCAGTTATGATAGTTTTTTATTTGAAGTAGCAGGCACTGCCACAGTAGTGCTTAGCACGTGATGCGCTACCGCTGTTAATTGAAACAGAAATACAGTCTTTTTTTATTTTTCAGATTACCTCTTAACTTTTGGACATAGCGATAAAAATCAGGTTGCTTACTTTTTTACTGATGAGCATTGCTGGATTGGGCTTGGCTGGGCTTGGGGGCATCTCTCACTAAGCAAGAGGCAAAAAAATGGTGACTGCTGAATTCGGGGTGCCAATGGATACCCTCAGTAATGGGGCACCCCGAAATTGCACTTGTTTCTATGTGGGCGTCTATCGATAGTTAATGTACCCCCATGTGAAGGTTCTCAGCCAATGACAGTAGCCCTAGTATCTAGCCCAATTTCTAAGGTAAAAGAATGCATATGAAGATCAACAGTGCATGTTCTTAACTCAGGTAGCTATGAATCAGGGCAGATAGGGCTTGAACATCCTCAGACATACAATGAGTGTTCTTTGCCTCCTCCTAAGACAAGGTGGTGGGTTGTGAATATCATAGTGGTGCTGAACTACAACTATTCACTTACTAGCATTACAACAAGATGTATTTGTATAGCATAGAAATAGCTGAGCAGCATTTTTTTACTAGTATGCAGTTTCACTAATACTTACGACATTGTACGCACTCCCCAGCAACAGGTCTTCCTGCTGACTCCCACATGTCGTGGGCGAGGTAGCACCATCCAACATCATTGTCCAGTATCTCTTGTCTTTCCTTTAGGATGTAGAACCTCTGGCACAGCAGTTTCCATTTCCTTTTACACATAATGGAAGACTTGCTTTTAAGTCATAAATGGTACCCAAGGTTTGCATGTATACGCCTTCACATAAGGTCCAGTTTTCTATTTGTGCTCCTCATGAGCAGCTTGTGATTGCCTTTAGCATGTGCTGCCTTCACCAGACAACACACCTCCCTAGGTGTCCACAGATGCATTTTTTTTTGGGGGGGTGATTTTCAACAGCTGAAATAAAAATACAGAGAGAATAGTTATCTATTATGTGTATGTATATGTGCCCTTGTGAGGATAGCCAGGTTGACTAATGACATCTTACAGAGCTTGTATGTACAATATACAGATGATTGCAACGATTTCACATTTGTCAATTAATTGTGTTAATATAGCTATTGTCACACTAGCAGTGAGTGGCATAGCCATACATAAATTACATTTGGTTACTCCAGACAAGCCACAATCTGTTGCTTTGTTTTCATGGTAATATTCCAGAGATTAAATGTCTGAGCATTATGTATGCACAGTTTGCAGCTTTTCTATTTTTTTAACCAATATTTTGTGTCTCTTAAAAGAGACTTTTTTTGAAAGGTGTAATGTACAACAGTCTGATTTATTTAGAGGACTGTGAAAATCCCATCATGAAGGTCTCCCAGGAACAGGCAATCGCCAGCATGAGAGAAGTGCACACCATGTGGTAGCTATAGCCAATCATAACAACACTTAATTTCAGGGTGACGTATGGTGTGCATCCCAGATATGCGCTGATATCCAGAAATGTGTATGTTTACCTTTCTATGAGCTCTATCAAGCAGGTACATGTGGTATTTTGCTTGCCAGACCCTACACTCTGTAATATCAGAAAAAATGATCTTACAGGCAGGTAACATTTCCATGATGGAAGCAAGGTCCAAATCCGAGATGGATCAGCAGTATGCCTGGCTGAGCTTGAGTTCTCAGAAGTCTGTGCATTGTTGGCATCAGATGCTTCCACCTCATGCCACCCCTGCCAAACCATTTAACAGAGCAATTTGAAAGCCGTAGGTCTCTGCCAAAATCACTCCTCTGAGCATACTCTGAAGCATGCCTTACTATCCTGCTGGCCACTACCCACACAGTCCATTTGCTGTTTTCTGCCATTCTGAGTTTTAAAGCTAGGAAGTGGACAGAAAGCCTACCAAAAAAAAAACAGCAGTGTTTCTCCTGCAGTGTCTAGACACAACTGACTATGAAAGTGAAATTTCCCTCTCTCCTACAACATTATTTTGGTAGGCTGTTCCAAAACACAGTTATTGGTTACTGCTTTCTCTTGGGTAACCAATACAATGCATGCACTGATTATGATTGCAATGAATGGCTGCAGCTCCTATCAACCAGAAATGTAAAAACATTTCTAGATGGGAAAATAAAATATTTTCATAGGCTACTTCATACAATCACAGCTTCAGAAAGTTCTATGATTGGTTGCCTATCCTGTTATGATACATGTGCTGCTTGCTTTCTGTCTCCATTTGCAGCTCTATCTGTGCTAGTAAGTACTGATTGACACTCTGACTTTAAACACTAATAACTTCTTTTTACAACATAACAGCTTACTTAGATTGCTATAGTCAAATAGAGCAGTAAAAATGTTTTGTTTAATGCTATTTTTCTGCTGGTGACACTTTTTATAATGGTTGAATAACTGTTTACAAAAAATGTGCTTTACTTACACAATCTGAAGCAGGATCTCTTAGTTTTCCTTAAGATGGCTGGTATGTCCTTCTTCTCCACTGTCTAGCACTTGTAATTGGTTGCCTGACATGGCCTGATCAATTAAGTATTCGATTGGTGTCAGCGTCTGTCATTTAAATAGGAAGCAGTCTGTGATTGGCTTAGCCTTAAAGAGGGTTATCTTTCAATGTGCTTATTCGACATTTTTGTGCTCACGACACTATTTTGCGAAAGTGTCATTCTCACATTATTTTGTGACACTACAAGTGACAGTGTTGTTCTCACGGCATTAAGTTTTGTGAAACTTTCATGCTCACGACACAATGTTTTGCAACACTTTCATACATATGACACCTCTTTTCAGAAATTTTAAAAGTACAATTTTACAACAGAAAAATAGTAGCAATGCATTGGATCGTCACATTACTTTGTTTGTGTGTATGTTTACCTATTTATTTTCATGGTATTACTGAACTTGTATTATGCAAAACTTTAAGACATTGTTTATTGGTTACACTGGTGTCCCGCTGTAGCACTAATTATCTGTGGAATATTTTGTAAGAAGTGCTCTTTATTTTTTTGTTCTTAGAACATGAACACTGTGTCTCACCATCTTATGTTAGGACAGAAAAAAACCCACTAAGGCCCAGACAGTCAAACTGCACCAGGCTGTGGTGCAAGCCTGGGTGCAGCACAACTTGGCTGCACAGGGGTGTGGGCTGGATGATATTCAATGGAGCTGCGCTATGGCTCAGCAGCATTGAATACCACACCCTGGCCACCTGCAGTGCACATGGTGGCCAGAGTGGAGCATGGGGATGCGCCAGTGCAAGTTCCATTGCGCAAGGCGCAGCAACCACGATATTCAAAAGCTGACATGCAAATGAGGCCATAATGTATGCAAGGCACACATGGGGCCATTTGCATGTCATTATGGCCCCATTTGCATGCAGGTGTGCCGATTCCTGACGACTTGCACCTGGCACCCTGCCAGGCAGCAACCGTCAGGGGACCGATGCCCCTTACAGTGCGGCAATGTGCCCCACAGCCCGATCGCAGGCTGCAGTAAAAAAGAATCATAGATCCCTGGTGGTCCAATGGACCTTCCCGCCCGATTGCAGGCTAAGTAAATAAATTAAATTATCATTATCCATGGTGGTCCAGTGGACCTGCCCACCCGATCATGGGCTAAGTAAATAAATGAAACATCTCAATATCCCTGGTGGTCCAGTGGACCTGCCCACCCGATCGTGGGCTAAGTAAATGAATGAAACATCTCAATATCCCTGGTGGTCCAGTGGACCTGTCTGCCCAGTAATGGGCTGCAGTAGAATAATAGGAAAGCTATCATCCCTGGTGGTCCAGTGGACCCCCCCCCTACCCACCCACTGGTCCCCACTGCCCTCTCCACTGGTCAGCTGTGGGTGGCAGCACCACTCACCTGCTGCCCACCACCTGCCAACTGACACTCGTCGGTACTGTACACCTATTGATTACAGCATGATCCAATGGGCATGCAGCCCATAACATACTATACATTCCAGATATGTGAATGGATCCCATTCACATATCTGGAATGTGTAGCACGGTTTGGGCTGTATGCCCATTGGATCATGCTGTGGAACAATGGGCATACAGCCCTACTGACAGTGTCAGTTGGCAGGCGGCCGGGCGGCAGTTGGGTGGGGTGCTGCTGCCCGCTGCTGACTGGGGGAAGGGGTGGTGGGGATCTGTGGGCAGGTGGGGTTGGGGGTCACTGGACAACCAGGAATGATAGGTTTCCTATTATTCTACTGCAGCCCACGATCAGGCAGACAGGTCCACTGGACCACCAGGGATATTGAGATGTTTCATTCATTTACTTAGCCCACAATTGGGTGGGCAGCGGTCCACTGGACCACCACGGATTTTGGATGAATCTTTTATTTACTTAGCCCATGATTGGGCATGGGGGAGGTGCCACCAGGGAGGTGCAGCCAGAGCTCGGGTGGCCATCCACAGGTGGCAGCTGCCGTGTTGAGCCCTGCAATGTGATAGCTCATCTGTGGGTGGCCATCCATTGTTCCTTTTTTTTTTGGATCAGCTTTGTACTGGAGCAGGTAGGGGTTGCACATGCATGGCTCTGCACATCCTGGGCTAAATATCGGGCTGTGCAGAGTATGCATGGGCACACCCCCCCCACCTGCGCCTGCATACATTACTAATGCGCTCCGACGCATCGGGATTTGTGCCACGCACATTTCCCATTTTAATATCACACAGGGGTGCATCAGTGAGTTGTGCATGGCTCAACACTGTTGTGTCATGTGCAACCCTTTTGAATTTCTGGGCCTAAATATGTGTTTTTTCTCAATTTCTTATGCAGGTGTCTGATTCTTCTGTAACATTATCCTACACCACTGTGAATTTTCAGAGAACAAGATGCCATCTAAACAGAGATAGAGGTTTGTGCAGAGATGAAAGAGGTATCTTAGTAGTTCACTGTTGATTAAGAGTGGTCGAAAAAACACACATGGTTGTTCAAGACGTAAACTGACTCAGAATTCAACTAAAGCAGTTAATTCACAGGTTGCACCCTCTGCAGAAAAAGTATGTACTTGCTCAACTGGAAGGAAAAAATGTGGAGCCCAGCAACAGTTGCAGAAGTGTTTGATATGGAACACCAATGTTGCAAAGGCAAGCATAACAAAGCGTATTAAGCAGCGGCGTAAAGCCATGGCTGTTGGTCATCTGAGGAAGCAAAGGTTTTTTCGATCACTAGCCTCTAAAGTTAAGATCGACATACTTATTGCTGCTGTGATGAGACGTGAGTGAAAAAGTGTAAAGAGTCTTGTATCTTTAATGAAACTGCATCTCAGAGTGCACACATTTGTAAATAGAGCAGTGTTTGTTCTTCAACACTTGTGCCGTAAGATGGCACATGTTCTTGAGCAGTTTAGAAAAGTTGTCTATGAGATAAAGATGAGTTTACAATGATATCCTGTCTTGAAGCAAGACAATTTTTGTGATGTCTTCACAAGGTGCTGGCTGCATACACAGCACACAGAGGCTTATTTCTGGGAGGAGTCAAATTATTCACACAAAAGGACAGCAACTTCTGCATTGATGAGTCTGGTAAAGTGTGTAATGTCCTCAATGTGTGTGATGACACTACAATGGAGTCAGACGATGAATGTGAGGGAAGTACTCAGCCCCACAAACGTCACTGTCTCTCATGGACATGTGATGACTCTTGCAACCGGAGGCAATCATCATTTGACAAAGCTGAGCACTTTATCAACCTGTTTGTCATTACTGATCGTAAAGACAGACATAAACTATTTGAGACTATAGACCTTTGTGAGATCCGTCCACATACTGGACTTATGGGTCACTTGCTTGCATGCCTAGATAGTGGTGTTTGTGACAGTGTCTTTCACCACATGCGTATGCTGGGAGTGCATCAATCAGGCATGCAAAACTGTGTACAGGGTCTAGGACATTCGTTGAGTTGTCGCTTAGTATACTCGTCTGAATGAGTTACTGCAGTCTGGTGACGTGCATGGTGCCATTGCATTTCTGAAACAGCTGCAGCGTGTCAGCAGTGTGACAGGTACTATGATTGATCAGTCATCACTTGCTGATGGAAATTGTGTGTCTGTCTTAGAAACTGATATTCTGAAGCAGTTTGGAAAATCAATTGCCAAATGTGGGTTGGCAAAGACAGAGAAATTTGACTGTGTACGTGTCTCATGTAATTGACTCTGTTACAAAAAACAAATGGTCACAGTGAACCTGGAAATCTTCCCACCATACGATGACATGTGGTTTCGACTGTCAGCATTTCTGCTGTTAAAGTGTGACTTTCAGTTTGATCTGATCATTGTGATGTGCAAGCACTGTTTTTCCAAAGTGAAGTGTAACATTCTACCACCAAGGTCAGTCTTGAACAACATGGAGGCACATGTTACTCCAACTGAGATTGCCACTTGAATATGTTTGAATGGATTCTAATTCAGACAATGAAACCATTTCAAACTATCCTATGGCTAAATACTAAGACATGGAACATTCCACAAAAAGAACTCATTAGGTCTCTGAAGGGTTCCGTAATGTATCTTCCACTTCCTCAACAGGAAAAGTGAGGCGATCTCAACTGAGAATACTTTGGTGATTCTTGTCAATGGTGTTCCAACAAAGTCAAAGGTCATTTGGCAGGATGTTGTCAATGTAGAAAAGGTGAAGCTTGCTCTTACTTATTTAAAGAGCAACAATCCTTTTTATGCAGACCTTGATATTCATTGAATGACCACTGTGTCTGTTGATCATGATCTGTTGGAAAGCACTAAACCTATGATTGAGAAGGTCAATGTGGAGACAAATGATAATGTGTATGAACAGTACACAGTTCACCCCACTACATGGGAGACATCCAGTAGGGGACAATATTGATCTCTATCAAATGAAACAGGTGGAAGGTGAGCCTGTCAGCATTTGAAAGGCAACATTGGAAGCACACGGTTTCCCAAACTTATTTCCAAGAGGGTCAGGTGGACACCTAGATGAAAGAGAAGTGCATGTACAGGGTGCTGAGTACTGTACTAGTCATGTGATCAGTAAGGATGGCAAATTTAGATGGACTGTACAGTTCCTGTTTCATCTCCTATGGGAGAGAGAGCTTAGCATACTGTCTGCATCTATTGCTCATACTATTTGTCTTACAACTCCACTTGATGGAATTACAGCTGCACAGTTTCTGCAGAAACTGAAGCAGAAAGATGACAATGTGCAAGTGAATTTGTCTATCATTCTGTTAAATCTCCATGGCACCAAAGAATACTGGTATCACAGACGCTCTGAGGTGATGACCATGTTGCAAGAGTATGGTGCAGCCACATGCTTTGTGATCCTCAGTTGTGCCAAGTATGCCTGGGATAAGGTAAAAGAACTGTTGAGGTGGGCAAATATTGATGTAGAGGCATTTCATCAATGTCTCTCAGTGAAATGTGCTCACTTGACCCTGTATCTGTGACAAGGCATTTCCACAAACGATTCCATGACATTCTGACTTTCATTTTGTCAAAGGACAATCTGCCTCTTGGTGTCATGGACCATTACTTCTGGAGGATGGAGTATCAGACACGTGGCACTCCTCATATTCACATGTTACTGTGGATCAAGGATACCCCATGCATAGGTGAACATGAAGCAGAAGAAGTGCTAGCATTCATTAAGCAGTACATTACTTGCTGTATGCCAGACAAGTACGACAGTCCTACACTGTGGAAGTTGGTGCAGAAGTTTTAGTGCCATGTTTGTGTGAAATAATGCCGCCGAGTAGTGAAGTACAAATCTGACTGGTACACAAGATGCCGTTTTGGATTTCCTAGACGTGTCTGACAGGATGGTTGCATGAATGAATTTTCTCAACTATGCAACACCACATGAAGGCAATATCAACCAAGAGGGTTTATGAATTACCCACAGAAGAGAATGAGGGTGTACATCAATGACTACAACCCTAATCTTCTTCTAATGTGGCAAGCACACGTAGATGTTCAGTTTGTGGCTCACAACTCATTGGCTCTGGTTTGGTATGTCACTTCGTACATAACTAAACATGAACAGACTAGCTTGCAAAATATTTGGAAAGATATTGCCAGTTCAAGAAAGTCACTGACATCTCAGCTCTGGTCACTGGGGTTGAAGACTCTATCACACAGAGAATGTGGCACTTATGAGGCCAGTGATCGGCTGATTTGTACACATTTATACGGCAAATTTGATGCTGTGCGCTTCCTCAGTGTAAACCACAAAGAGAAGCGTAAACGTGTACTTATTCCTCATGATGAGATTGAGGAACTGGCTCTCAAAGAGACCATCTTCAAGACATATCTTGAAGAACAACCTCATTGACACCTTCTACCCCCATAGGCATGAAGACATTGATAGAATGTGTTTATTTGAGGTGGCTAAGTGGTATGACTACAAGATGGCTGTCTCACCTGATTGTACACATGACATTGACAAGGTCAAAGAAGTGGATGGTTGTCTCATTAAGAGACATAAGCCTTGGCTCATTGACCACTGTAAGTTACATTTAGGCACATCTGAGAGCAGACAGCATTACTACATTGCTCTCCTATTTCTATTTAGACCATGGAGGAATGAATCTGAATTAAAAGGTGACTGTGATACATGCGGGGAAGAATTCAATCACAGTTATGAGTCATTCAAAAGTGAGTACTCTGACACATATATTCAGAAGCTGAACACTGAAAAGGAACAAGTTGAGAAGGCATAGAAACTACTTGAAGAAGACGCTCCTGTTAGTTCACAGGAGAATCTTGATCCAGAATGACAAGTTATCCTTGGAGAAGCTCTACCTCTGAATGTCCCAGAGGTACTCATGTTGGAAGTGGAGAGTACTATGGAACATGGCACACACTGCACTGTTGACCCAGCTGAGTTGAGAGAGAGACTCAACGAGCAGCAATGGGTTGTTCACTTTGAGGTCACTGATGCTGTCTGGCATGGATTACAACATGAACTCAAGAAATGTGACTGTGTAGAATACAAACCACTATTGATGTTTGTTAGTGGCTCAGCTGGGAGAGGAAACAGTTTCCTTATAGAGGTTATAACAGCAGAAATATGAAACCTGACAGGGTCATCAATGTCTGTTGCTGTTAGTGTACCCACTGGACAGGCAGCATACAACATTGGATGAACTACATTGCATTACATTAGGAGTTGCACAGCCTTGTACAGGCAATAGCCCCCCCCATACCTCCAGATCAGGTTGTGTATCTTGAGTGGACAGATGCAGTAAACCTACTACTATGCACATCACATACTTGAATGCAACAGTTCTTGTAGCTTGATGATGGATGTGTCTTTTACTACATTTACACAGTTGTTTTCATTTGTGTTTACTCATAAGTGTACAAACCTTTGTACAGCTGCAATCAGAGAGTTGTATTTTTAATGTCCAGTCAAGGTGCAGTACCAGGTGTGGTGGGGGTGTGGGGCATCACTAGGTAAGGCCATGCAACTCCTAAGTGTGGTACATTGTGTGCATCTGCAATCAGGGATGTGTACGTTTGGTGTACATGGCCTCAGTTTTGCAGTTGATCTCCACTGAGCATGCAGTACCTGGTCAGGTGGGTGGGGGTGTCTTGTAGTACATTTAGACAGTTGTTTTTATTTTTGTCACCTGTTGTTGGTTGTCTATGATTGGTCGTGTCGCCTTGGTCCTCCTCCCACTTGCATGTGTGTGTCTGTGTGTATGTGGTGCTGAGGGGGGGTGAATGTGGAGTTAGGGTTTTCAACCCTAACACTGAATTTCCTCACTTTTGTCACTGTGGAACAACCCTAACTGATGCATTAAACTGAGTTTTTTTCAATGATATATATATATATATATATATATATACACACATACATACACATATACACATATATACATTCTGCATAGCGAAACAGTGAGAAAAAGAATAAATGCTAGGAAAGTGTCATGTATTTGGATATAATGTAATCGAGGGGGATAATTAGCCAATAACCCATAATCCTGAAGGGCAATTGGGTTTACTGAGCTAATAAGCCCCTGAGATGGCATTATATTCTCATATGTGACATTTTTCTAGCATTTATTTATATAATACATTAGAATGTTTGACATATACAGACAATGGCGTATGTGAAGTTCAACAGCATTTATTTATTGGGGGTGGCTCAGGGGCAACATGAGGAAGTATTTTTTCATGGATAGAGTGGTGAATGCATGGATCAGCCTTCCTGAGGAGGTTGTGGGGTCAGAAGTAGTGGGGCAATTCAAGAATGCATGGCACAGGCATAAGGCAATTCTAGTGGGGAGTAAGAGAAAGTAGGCTGTTGGTTAACTAGGATCTGCAGCTTGTCCAATAGATAGGGAAATGGGCAGACTGGGTGGGCCAAGTGGTCTTATCTGCTGTCAAAGTACATGTTTCTACATTTCTGTGTTGCACATCAATTGTTTTCATTGATGGTTGCATAAAGAGCAAGTGCTGACATCTAACAAATAGAGAGCTATTATATTTATTGCATTGTGATGTGTTAGTAATTAATTTCTACTTTTTATAATGAAATATTTGTTAGCACAGTAAAACTAGTTAGATTTCACCTTTGTTTTTCACACTGCTAGTAACATTAATTCAGTAAAATTCTGGTTTTGTGATGTCAGAAACTGCCAACTACTTATGAGCTTAAAGTATTTCAATGAGAAACTAAATATATTTTCCATCTTTTTCTAAAGAAATATATACTTCTTTCAATAACAAACTTTGCCATTCATATGTTTGCACAAGTGTGGTAAATTTGTATGGTTTTACAATTTTTATATCGGTAATTGGCCTCTTTTTTTATTCTTCCCAAGGAAATTTTCTGGTAATGAAGAAAATGACACCTGCAAAACTATAACAAAATCTCACAGGTCATCAAAAATTGCATATTCTGATTAAATACATAACAATCTGGTGGTAAAAAGTGTTATTTCTCTATAAAAATCTGAAAACAGGTCTGCAGTTTCCAATTGAAATACACTACCTGTCTTGCTAGTAAAACTTTTCTGACATCATTATACAAAAAATTTACTGGATTCTTTTTTTTTACTAGTAGTTGGCAAAATACAAATAAAATGATGAAGAGCTAATTAACAAAACAAATAAACACAAAGAAAATAATTACAGAGTCATCTAAAGGTCCCCGCCCTTCATTCTTCAAGATACACATCCTTACTAAGTACTTGCTCTTGTTTTTATTGCTCATTTACTAACTTTTATTTAGCTTAATCACTTTAATACATTGTTCTTTTAATCAGAGTCACTGCTTGAGTCAAACATATTCAGCATACAAAGAGTGAATTATAGTAACTGCTTGATTCAATAATTCTATTCAACTTTGATTTTCATTTTTGGGGCTGTATGTTGTAGATTTTCATTGTCATGTTGTGAATAATGCAATTGTTTCCCAGCAAGTTTATTGTGCTTTCTTTTGTTTTGAAATCAAGATTTGTAGTTGTTTGGGAGTGTGAGTAATGTTTCTTTGTTTTGTTTGATGTGCCATGATTTTCTTAGTTCTGGGGCTTGGGAACACCATTTGTTTTGCTGCATTCATGTTTATGTAAATTGGAGGTGGGATTTCATTGGTTTCATTCATTTTTATGTCAATTGGAGGTGCGATTTCTTTGTGCATAATATTGTAGGTAAATGTGCTTTGGGCTCTCATCATCCCATATGGCATCATCACATGTGTGTGCTGCTGAGACTGACATATTTAGGTGTATGTTGTGAAAGCTGTTGGAGGATTTAATTTAAAATTTTTCTTCTGGACATTTTTATTGGGCATTTCTTTGGGTAGGTTTGTTTCATTGGCTGTTTGAGTTTCCAATGTTGATTTAAACTGCAACTCAGGATATATACATTTCAACACTTTGACCATGGTCTTGCCTATAGTAGTATAGTACAGGTGTATAGTATATTCATGGCTGCTGAATTCCCAGTGGCTGGCATTTTGTGGAGCTGTAGCATATTTGTATGTTTGTTTTGTTTTTTTGGTTTTTTTTTAGGTACAGGCTTTGATGTTATCTTGTTTTTAATGATAAAGGAGATGTTTTGTGACGTTACAGTGAGTTTATATTTTTTTATCAAGTATGCACACTGGTAGTGACCTATTTTTCATGCTTAGTTTATTAATTCTTGCTTGTTTCTCTTTATACTTTTGCAGTTTGGTCATGGCTGTCTTTGATGAACTAGGCTGATTAGGCTGTGTTTTTGCATCTAGTAAGTTCAGTAGTTATTCATTTAGGAATATTTCTGTGTCCCAGAGTGAGTCAGGTGCTGTTATTTTAAATTTGGTAATTGCAGAAATGTGTTGTTTCTGTTTGTGTTTCAGGTTCAGTTTTTGGTGGTGCCATGTTTGCTGCTAATATATTGGATATGTTTTGCTTGTTTTCAGAGACAGTGTCATATCTATTTATGGACCAAAGGCTTGTATGTGCCAGAGATTAGTACACTTTCAGTTGGTGGGAGGTTGTGAGCCATTAGCATTTGAATAGATGATCTCCTTGTACTGTGAATGGTTTTCTTTTATTTTCTGGTAGTCCTACAGATTAATTATTTTCCTTATGTTCCATACTTTATTTTCACCTATTATCATGTTTCTGAACAAGAGGGGTAGTGGGAAGTATAATACTTAACATGTGGTGTTACGGAGAAGGCAGTGTCTCTGTTGTTCATTGCTTCTGGTCTGTTTCTGGCATATTTTTCATACGCTATAATTGGATTGTGTTCTGGATTTTGAATTTTTTGGTACATTTTGAGTTTTATTGCTCTGATATCTTGTGGGTTGGTTTTGGTCCGCCTTTCTGTGTATTTGAGGTATTTAGATTCTATAGCATATTTTTTTAGCTGTACTGTATGCCACTCCATTTCAGAATATATTGTTCTATTTTTCATAGTGCAAAGTGTACTCCAATATTGAAGAAGACCATATACAGTAAAGCTGTTGATGAGTGTATTCCTATGGATCCTGTGTTGTAGAGCATGTCGGTTTCTGTATTTGTTAGTGGTTTGGCTTTGTTAGTTCTGGTTCCTTTGCCTTCTTTATTGATTTATTTTTGCTTTGCAGTCATTGACTTGATGGTTTCTGTAAATGTTATGCTTTTGTGTCAGTAAAGCTGCATGGGTAATTTTCTCTGAGAAAGTATCAGTCAAGGCTTCCTAGTAGTCCTCATATTGTTCCTAGTTCGTAATCTGATCCATCTGTGTTTTTGTATGTAAAGATGAAATTTGTCAGCAGTTTGTCTAATTCTTTTGGTGAAATGTCTAGTAGGTTGACATTTTCTCTGTGGTATACAGGGCAGATTTTAATTATTTTGACATCAGGTTTTTTTTTAATTGTATAAATTCCATGTGGTCTTGATCAATGTAACTTTCAGCCATTTGCTTCCAGTTTGTAAATAATCTAAGTTGGTTTGGGTATTGTGGGTGTTTTATAGGGGATGATTTTATTTGATTTGATTTATATATGGGTAAGTACACTGGGATACAATCCCTTTTACAGGTATGACCTGTGGTCAGTCAATGATACATACAAAACATCATAAGACAAAGCAATACAAAATAAAAAACATAATTAAAAAGGAATACAAGTTCCACATCTACACATTAATGTTTATTTAAAAACTAATACAATTCAAACGATTGTGCAAAAATCCATATCACAGAGACTGTAGTTCCATAGCTGATACATCCAATCAAGAAAGATATCAATCTAGATAACATCTGCACTTAGAAAAATTCATAAAGTGTGTTTTCAAAACTGTGGAAAATGACCCATAACTACCTATACCTCTAATGTGTACTGGGATTTCATTCCATATTTTAGGTGCACAGTATGCAAATGATTGTTGTTCTCTAGAAGTGCACATGAAAAGAATTCTTAGCATAGTTGGATTCCCTGATGATCTAGTATGTAATTTAGAACTAGAAATCACAAACTGATTTTTTAATGTTAACGGTACCCCATTTGTTGGGTTTTATAAACAAATTTAGACAATGCACGCTTGTAATAATATTCAACTGATAACCATCCAAGATTGTCCAATATGGTACAATGATGTACTTTATTGGGTGTTAATAATGCAGATCTTCCTATTTTATGCAATAATACTGATTTCCACCTTAATATACTGTAAGGGGCATTATCCACTACTATTGATGCATAGTACAACTTTGGCAACAGACACTGATTAGCTATTGCCAAATGCATCTCATCTGTCAAGAAACTGTGCAACCTATCTAATAAAGCAATTTTGGAATGCATTTTTGATGTAATAGCAAGTATATGTGACTCATATGTTAATGATGAATTTAAAACTGCCCCCAAATACTTAAAGCTGTTTACATTTTCGTACAAAGCCCCATCCAATGACTCTACTTGTAAACTAGTACCAATAGCTTTTAACTTAACAGGAGTACCAAATACTATGGTTTTTGGTTTTTGCTTATTTAATAATAATTTATTATTCATCAACCAAGTTTGCATTGCTCTAAGTTCCCTGTTCAGAGTTACATTAAGCTCTGACAATGTTCTCCCTTGACTAAAGATGACTGCATCATCTGCATACATAACATGTGCATCCTTAATAGATGAAGTAACTGAATCAAAAAAATAGAAAATAAAATTGGCCCCAGTATGGAGCCTTGTGAGACTTCACACTTGACCAAAGCCTTATCAAATAAGCTACTTCCAATCTTTACCATCTGAAACCTGTTTGAAAGATAGTTTGATACCCAGGATAATACTGGAGTCCCCACCCCTATATATCTAAGTCTCTCAACTAGAAAGGAATGATCTCCTAAATTGAATGCCTTGGACAAGTCCACAAACACTGCCCCAGTCAGGCATCCCCTTTCCATGCCCTCATGGACCACACTTGTGAACTCAACCAAGGCACTCTCAACACCCCTTCCCTTCCTAAAACTATGCTGACATTGTGATAGAAGACCATGTGTTTCCACGTAGTCAGACAGTTGCCCAAAAGTGATCTTTTCCTGTAATTTAGATAAAGCCGATAGAATAGAGATTGGTCTGTAATTTATAAATTCACTAGTTGAACCTGCTTGTGGATAGGTATTGCATAAGAATATTTTCACATGTCAGGTACTTCCCTCAGACAAAAAGACAGATGAAAAATTAGGCTCATCAATTAATCTGAGAGAGAATGCAAGCACCCACCAATAACCGAGAAGGCACAGTTTATAAAAATAAAAATAAAAATGTTATTAACAGCAATGAGTAAACATGTAGTAAAGTCCAGACATCACAGAGAGCCATTGCTCAGATTACATTTCACTCAATCAAACATTGAGCTGCATCAGATAATGACACTCTTGACAAGCTTCCTTTATATGTGCAAATCAATTACCTATAGCTAATCATGAACTGCATTTTATTTTAAACATAATGCATTTAACTTAATGAACTGATTTACCTCAATACATTTCTATCAAGTGCAAAACAAGTAGTATACATTTAAACTTATTGGCTATTTAAATTCAGAATGATTATATGTGCAAAATCTTAATTGTGTAAAGCAATATATCCATATACTGCCACATATTTAAAAACATAATTGATTCCCCATAGTTCTGTGCTGTGAAATCCAGCACCAGAAAGAAGTCAGGAAGGGGGGGCAGGGAAAGATAAGGAAGCAAAGAAACTAGGGTAATTAGGTTCTACACTTAAATATCATAAGTTCAAACCAGAGGTAATTCATTTAATCTTAAAATATTTCATGTCAAGCAACTCCTATAGTCACAAATACAATAAATATAACAGAGCGTACACAGTGTGAGAACTATAACATATACAATAATCCAATAGCATCCTTTTTACTTATTAATTTTTAAAATCTTTTCAAATAAGGTGATAAATCAATAATGTCACTTAAACCATTGGCTTGTCTGGCCTTTAATATATATATCCAGTAACTCTCTGGCTGACCAATACATTTCTTCAGGTCTCCTCCCTTGACTCCGCAGTCAACTTTCTCCATACCAACGAAGGACACTTTATGTTCTGTTCCTGATGGTGGTGTTTCCACTGTATCACTGGCTAGTGAGACCCCACCTGGAGTATTGTGTTCACTTCTGGAGGCTGTACTTCATACAGGCCATATACAATGTGAAGGCAGTCCAGAGCACAGCACCTAAAATAGTTGAGAGGTTGCATGTGAAACCCTACTAGGAGAGACTGAGGAATCTAAACATGCACATCCTGAAAGATAGGAGAGTGAAAGAGGACATTTTACACACCTACAGGTACCTCACAACAGTGAACTGGGTGCAGGAAGGGAGACTCCATCAAATAAGAAAGAGTGCCAAGACTTGAAGCCATATGAGGAAACTGGAGCAGGTGAAGTGCAAGAGGGATATGAAGAAGCATTCACTGAAAGGGAGGTATATGCCTAAAACAGACTGCCAGTGGAAGTGATGAAGGCAAAAATGGCGAGGATCTTCCAGCATGTGTGAGATAGGCATAGGGGCACATTGGTAAATTGTAGGGCTGTAAGTTCAGTTCTACATAAGAATCAAACACCTCAAACTTTGGCTGTGTAATTATTTCAGACTATGGTCAGATTTAAGGGCAAATATGCCAACTTTTGCTTCTACTGCTCTGCTCTGTTCTAGTATGAATGGTGCTGACTAGGTGCATCAGTGGAACTGCAGACCATAGTTTGCACCTAAAATAATTAATGAGAAAGAGTGTGAGTCACAGTCTTGTTTTGGTGCTATACTCAGATCAATGTGAGCCAGGCATGAAAGGTCAATTGCACATGTCACCAAGCTGCTACTTACCTCAGATAGGGCTGTGATTCATTTCTAATTAGAGAGCTAGGACATTCTTCAACACATCTTCAAATATTCTGTCTAGGAGTGGGACAGAGCCCAGTAAACTAGGTTAGAAGTTGGTTGAGCAACAGGAGTCAGAGAGGATTGGAAAAGGGAGCCCACTCAGGAGAAGGTAGGTGACCAGCGGGGTGCCTCAGTGGTCAGTACTACATCAGGTCCTATTCAATGTCTTAATTGACAACACTGCTGAATGGCAAGAAGGAAAAGTCTGCCTGTTCATGGATGACACAAAATCTTCAACAGGGTGGACACACCAGGGGAACTGAAAAAATGAGCAATGATCTGCAGAGGATAGAAGAACAGTTAAGTGTTTGGCAACTGGGTTTCAATACTAAAAAATGCAAAATAATATACTTGTGGCACAGAAACCCAGGGGCTACATACCTATTGGTAGGGAAGGTAATGGCGAACACCAGACAGGAAAGAGACCTGGGAGTAATCATTTCTGATGACCTGAAGGTAGCCAAGCAGAGTGAAAAGGTGGTGGGAAAGGTTAGTAGAATGCTGGGGGTGCATTGGGAGGGGTACTACCAGTAGGAAGAAGGGGGTAATTATTACCACTTTACAGGTCACTGGTAAGACCACATCTAGAGTACTGTGTACAGTTCTGGAGGCCACATCTCTGGAAGGACAAAGAGGGCAGAAGATGGTACAGAGGCGGGCAACTAAAATGGTGCAGGGACTGCAGAAAAAGCCCTGTGAGGAGAGACTGAGAACACTGAATATGGGGATGACTGGAGATCATGAAGGATTTGTGGTGGCACAGTAGACAGGGAAAATGGATAGGCTAGATAGGCCAAAAGGTCTATATCTGCCAACTACTTCTATATTTCTCTGTTTAAGTTCAACCAATATGCCTTCAACAGCAGGGCTACTGAAGAAGGATATCTGAAGAAAAATGAAGGAAAACAAACTAAAGAGTCAGGTTGAGTAGTGCTTGCAAAGCAGCAGGCCTCTGGGACCATGGACTTGCCTGAGTGAGAACTGTGAGGAGAGAGTCTAGACTCTGGAGGAGTGTGCTTGGCATGGGGGGAATGGGCAGATGGTGCATGAGGTGGCAGTCTGCCAGGACCCACTTGCTTATCTCATCAGCAGTGTAGCACATGTTTTTTTTTTTCATTACAGAACTAGCATTTTAGCAGGGCATACAAAGAGTTGAAAGTAAACAGAACAAGCCTTGCAAAATCACTCCCTCTAACTTAGCATATGCAAACAATAGAGGCCCAAAGCTCAAGTATGATGGAAAATTTTATTTTCATACCATATGTACAATACAAGATACATGCTAAGTGCTGGTACAGGTGGTACCCACATAGTCTGTAAAATACAGCTCATGGTGTTTTGCTGATCAGCCATGGCCAGTTTCATGTCATATCAGTGATTGCAGAATAGCAATCACTATTATGGTGAGTGTTTATCACCAAAAAGCAAATTGTAAATATACACTTTCAGGAGACATGACATCAGTTATGGAAAAAAAATTATTTTCCCCCCACACCCCTTGAATATGGATTATCAGCTCCAGGGGGGTGCATGTCAGGGAGGAGGCAAAATACTACATTGCTCGAAAAATTAGGTAACAGAGCCACAAACAGCAGCAAATGTTTTACATACCCTGTCCCGAGCCCTGTACCTGCTGCACCACAGCTAGCTACCCACACCATCACACCACATGGCTCGCTCGATAGCAGCAGGTGCATCTGTTCCTGAAAACCCATTCCCTGTTGCTCCCCTTCCCCTCACTATCCCACTGTTCCTGTTGCCATCCACTACCATAGTGGTCGTGTACAGTCACTACCCTTGCAAAGTAGCCCATGAGTGTAGGGCCCAATATGAGTCGCCGTTTGGAATATTCAGTCGCTGTACTCATGGTATACCCCAGAGCCTTATCAAGGGTGAGTAAGTTCATTCGAAAAAGCAATAAATAGTGCATTGCCAGTAATGTAAATATGACATCAGTATCAAACAACAACTAAAACAAGGCACAAATAGATAATTATTTTGAAAACCTATAACTAATACAATTAGATACAGCAAACACTAAAATCCTCAATCATTGTCATGGACTGTAATGTGATCAATTAGTGAGCATCTGCTATCTTGAACTTGCACTTAAAATTTATCAGTATTCACAAACAGGAATGATTTGCAGAGAAAACTCCATTCTCAAAATACTTTGATAATATACAAATTCATATGAAATAAACAACTTGTTTGTTTAAAATATCTAAAAATCATATCTTCTGTCTTTTCAAAAGTTTTTGCATCAGTCCCCTTCCAGAATCCATGAGACAAATGTCTGTGCACAGGGTTGCAAAAGTGCATCTGTCTACAACATTATGTCAGTATGGCAGAATAAAAAGAGAGAGACAATTGCTGTACAGGGCTGACATTAAAAAACAAGTTGCAAACAATCCCATCCTTTTTTATGGCTGCATAGTGTCAGAGTTATGCTGACATATTGCAAGCAGAAGAGGAAATGTAAGGCGTCTGACTGGAATTTCTAATGCAGCACAGCTGTTTTCTTATGGCATAGTGGAGTTAAAGCACATCTTCTGCAAATCAATCCACATCTTCCCCATTCACTAAAATGTGTTTTCTTCTTCTTCCCTTCCCTGCCACTCTATTTTCTTGCCAACCTGTGTATAACATCATAACATAGTTCTTGCCATAATAGCTTTTTTATCTAGGCAACAGTGAGCCATATATTTCTTCTGCCTTGTCATGCTCAGTGAAACAGAATTATTTTCTTTATTGGCAAGGAGCAGTGCCATCTACTGAAATCCTTTCTTACATACTTAAACAGTCATCCTTGGGACAATGTATGAAATGTTACTATTGCATTCTAAAAATTATTTCAAAGTGTCTCTAAATGGTATCATACATATTCTGTTAGTAGGAAGCACATTGTGAAATGAATTTGTGCATTGCAAAGTAATGAATCTGCAATCCGCAACTGCTTAAAACTCATTTGCTCTACACGGAACTAGTAACCTATGGATATTCATAAGATGGACTGGACATTCTTTGTACATATTTAAAGTGTTTCTTCAATGTAATAATGCTTCAAAGCATCTCTATTGGTAACATAAGGAACATGTTACTAGATAAGTATTCTGTATATCGCAAAGAAAGGAATCTACAAACTGTAAGTGTCTAAACAGTATTTGCTCTACACAGAACTAGGAGTATTGAATATTCATAAAGTGAAATATAACTGACTTTTTTATACATGATGTTATTTTATACATGATATTTAAAATGTTTTACAATTATATAAAGGGATCAGATTACTAAAGAGTAAAATAAACTGCCAGAGAGCAGATACTATGTAATTTCACATTGAGAGGAAAGCCAAGCCAAGTGAACATATTGTAACTAGAGGTGGGTGAAGTCTGCCAACTTTGCTATGTAAAGAGTTGCATGAATAATGAAGAATTTCCAAAATAAATCTGCATTGTGAAGTAAAACTTAGCCTTTTATAATCTCATGAAATCTCCATATTAAAAGCAGCAAAATGTCAAATTGCCCCAAGCGGATTTATTTTGCCATGGTGGTCAATCCTAAGGCAAATTTTGCAATGATTCATGCAAGAGCAGGTCACATGGGCTCTATATTGACTTGCACAGACACAATTCAGTGTAGTGTGTTTAGTGGTAACCTTGAGTTAGTTAACTCTCAAGTTTGTGTGCTTTAAACCTCTAAGAAACAAAAATCTGCATTTGGACTTTTGAGTCCAAATTTCAATCAGTCAATCAACTTTATTCATAAAAAACACCTTTCCAAAACCAAGGTGCTTATACACAGTTCACTAAAATAAATCAAATCAATTTATTAAAACCAGAATGAACAAGTTAAAACTCATGACTACAACATAAAGTGTCCTATTTTCTTGTGTGTCTGTATCATTGATCATTTGTTGATTCTGTGTTTATGTTGTGTCTTAAATTAGTACTTTCAGTGTCTGTATTGAGAGAGACAGTTTAGAGTGTGCTTCAGGGAGGGGAGGATCTGTGCTGAAGCTCCACAGATCACAGTCCAAAAGGCACTATAGCCAACTGTGGTAGGCTAGTGTGTAGTAGTGCTTTGTTCAGTTGTGTACACACAGTAATACTAATTGCAATTTTTGATTCTTTTGTGCTATTTGCTGTGCATTTGGTATTTTCTTTGTGCTGAACAGTGTGGTTTATTGTACTCAACCTTAAAACTTTATGTGAGTTGCCTTTACTCTGTGTATGTGTGGGTAGCAGGTACAGTGCAAACAACATGGGTGAGAGGACCAAACCTTAGGGTTCACCACAAGGCAGGGGCATCAGGGATGATGAGAAAGTACCCATCACCACCCCCTACATCCCATACTTGAGGTAGTACTCAAACCAGTGGATGATAGTGCTGGTGAGACCAATGTGCTGCCTCAGATGATCCAAAAACAACCCATGGTCCATAGTGTCAAATGCTGAAGAGAGATCAAAAATGAGAATCGACCACTCACCCTTCTCTCTTTGCCCTGAGTAGGTAATTATGAACTGACTAATGCCATCTCAGTGCTATGCCCAGATCTGAAACCAGATTAGAGGAGCTCAAAGTAGTCATGGGCCAAGAGGTGTGCCTCAAGCTGTAGTGCCACAGCCTTCCTTCCTTCCCGCCCATCATGTGACCTGCTGAAACTCAAACATGGGATATGGCCAGTTGTTTACAAACTTCACCTTGCAAATGCAACATGAAGATACAAGGAGAAATTTACTGTACAAGGTTAAGTCAACAAAGGTAAATTTCGACCATAGGAAGAAAATTTCATGAAATGTTTTGCTAATGTGAATTTGCCAACTTTGCATGTACTTTGCTGGCATAGTAAAACTTTGCTTCCTCTCTAATTGTACCCTGTCTGAGGTTATTAACAGAACTTGCAAATGTTCATAGACAGGTCTCTCACTAAAATGTAGACTCAACAGTATTTCCTGCATTTTCCAATGCAAACTCAAAACCAATATGGGGATATCATAGCAGTCCTCCTGTATCTCTTCTGTATGGGGCTTCTTTACCATATTACTCTAACACCGTATGCTAATGCACCGTAGTCTGGCTGGTTTCTCTCTCATGAATGTGGCATTCATCCTGTGATCAGTTAACACTTGTCATTCCAATTTGTATATGAAAGGGTCTTGCCATTACTGAAGAATCCCATCATCATGATTTTATCACCACATTTTCAGATGTCAGGTCACAAAGAGACACTTGACAATACATAGGGTTGATATTCCAAAGTGTCCACATACACATGCATGTGGATGGTGATTTTTAAAATTATTCTGGATGAGAAACAGTATTTTCTTTGTCCACAACCCCACCATTGGAAACTGTTTGAAGCTGCAGTTTTAAAATATTCATGCTGCACTGGGGCAGCATTCCTAGTATCAGTACAACAATCCTGGACAATTAATGGGGAAACCGTACATGTGACTCAACACCAAATTAAACAGTTTGCATCTGAAATCTACTAAAAGAAAGTGCTATCTGTTGGCATGGAAACTGTATTTTTACAAACTGAAATCTCACTAATAACAACCCTATCTGAATTATGGTCTGCAATTCTATTAATGTTTATAGCTGCTTTAACGTATTCTGCATTAATTATTTTTTATTTGGATGGTACTAATATTAAAATGCATGAAATATAAAAGGAAAACTCTAGCAATAAGAATGACCACTGAGCTTTTAAAACATTCAATCCATTTGTTAAACCATTGGACTAGTGATGTAAAACAAAAAAAAAGTATCTTTACCCTTTATGTTTGATGTGCATGACACATGTAAAATGTCCTTCTTTCCCCCAAATCAATACAATTCTTTCCTTTTTCTCCACAGCTAGTATCTCTTTTTTATTTTAGTAATCCCTCAGGAACACTACAAGCTTTGCTTACAATGGGAACTGACACAGACTTTGCCTTTTTATGTTTGCTTGCATGCATGTGCAAGAAACATAGTACTACCATATGAGAATTCGTAGGTGTGTTTCCCTACTTCCAATGGCCTGTTGCCTTTTTCAGGTGTGGCCCCACTGCGACAATGAATGTAAGAGGTGTCTATGACAGCAATTGCAAATGCAGTGGCATACAGTTTAAAGAAAAGGACTGCAGCATGTAAGCAATTTGCATACTGCGTCGGCAGTATGCAAAGTGCCTACACATCAGTACTGCACTGAAAGAGCTGTCATAGAGAGCTCCTCTCCCCCCCAAACAAGTAACATGCTGGGAACCCATCCCAGCCATGCTCACACGCTCCCCCCAACTGCACACACTATATCCGATGGGGGTGCCCAATCCCCCATTGCTGCGCTGCTTCCCCCCAACAGCCTTCCAGGTGCCATGCTGGGAGCCCACCCCAACATGGCAAATGTCCATCTGCTGGCCCCCAACACACTTCCAGGTGCCATGCTGGGAGCTCACCCCAGTGTGGCAAACCTCTCTATGGCCAATGGGGGTGCCCAATCCCCTGTTGGCTCTGCTGCCCCTCCAAAAAAAAACTTCCAGCTGCCACACTGGGAGCCCACCCCAGCATGGCAAACATCCCACATCATCTTCCTAATAGAAAAAAACCTAGAAAGAAAAAACATTCCCTCGCTGACTGTCTTGACCTCCTCCCCCACCTGCACCCACTCTCTGTGCACCCTGTCTCCCCACACCCCCTTCACCCCATACTTACCTCCAGAGTCTGATGCAATGATCTTCGGGTGGACTGGGAACACGTCTGCACTCTTCAAAGCTGACCGCAAACTGAAGAAATGCCGGTAAGCTGTATAATGGAATAAATAGGGTTTTTTCAACTTTGATGCATATCTCAGGCATTTTTGGGAATTTTTTCACCAAATTTTCAACCTGGGGTTTTTGGGACTCCACCTCATGAATTCTCACACTATCATTTTGTGTTTCAGTCCCAAAACGTGATTTTGCAGTCATTGTGCAAAACCACCTTTTGGGACTGAGGTACAAAATGACAGTGTCACAGTTCATGAGGTAGGCCTCCAAAAATCCTATGTTGAAATATGGGGGAAAAATTCCCAGAAAAGACTGTTTTATGAATGTGCATTGCACAGTTCCTATGCACACTCGTAAGTTGGCAAATTTTTAATTTTTGCACTCCAGATTTTCAACATTGCCATTTTACCACACATCCTTGTGAGCAGTACATCTGTCATTCTTCACATCTTGCTCAAAATGTGTTTCCACACATGTAGCGCACAATGGCACAGTCGGTGTGTGAAATCAATGTTTGGGACACACTAAGAAAATCACAGTGACACTGTTCATGTGCAGAGGTGTTAAAATGGCTATGTTGAAAATTTGGTGAAAAAAATTTCCAAAAATGACTGTTTTACGAGTGTGCATTGCGCAGTTACTATGCACGCTCGTAAGTTTGCAAATTTTTTATATTTGCACTCCAGATTTTCAACATTGACATTTTGCCACACCTCCTTATGAGCAGTACAGCTGTAATTTTTCACATCTCCTCCAAAATGTGTTTCTGCTCATGTAAGCGCACAATGGCGCAGTTGGTGTGTGAAATCAATGTTTGGGACAGTTTAAGAAAATCACAGTGACACTGTTCATGAGCAGAGGTCTTAAAATGTCTGTGTCAAAAATTTGGTGACCAGGCCGGCCCAGTGGTGCTGAGGGTTGAGGTGCTGGATGCCACACCTCACACCACGCTGGCGACCCGGGTTCGGGAGCAGACTCGGGTCATCAATGGGTCAGCCAGGGGGAGATAGGCTGGACCGTCCAATGACAGCTCGCCTTCTCCGGGGAGGGATTCGGCCAATGCCTGACACTTGCATGACCCTGAGCGGAGGCTCGAGGAACTGCAAGCTCCACTTGGGGATGGGTGGCCATTGAGCAGCATGAACGTCGGCTTACGCGTCATGACGTTGGGGGAGGTTACTTGCTGCTCGGGGAGGGAGAAAATGTGGAAACAAGCCTGCCTCAGCCGGGAAGATGGGAGGACCATGGCCGTGCCCACGATTTGCCTGTGCCCACCCAGCAGACCTCAGACCGACAAAATGTAAATAACGGGGTCTGAGCCCCCTGCCTCATCCCCACCCGGGTGGTAATCCACGGCTCCATAGGGCCTAGGGGTCTGCTTGGGTAGGGTTCCGGGCAGTGGGATGTCCAGTTGTCCCACCTGAAGGGTCGGAGGTGGCAGGCTGGGGAGGAGGAATAAATAGTAATTTAAAAAAAAATTTGGTGACCAAAGTCCATCAAATGACTGTGTTACGAGCAAGCATTGCGCTGTTTCCATGCACCCTCGTAAGTTCATGAATTCTTAATATTTTCAGTCCAGATTTTCACCACTGGCAATTTTCCACACTTCCTTATGAATAGTACAGCTGTAATTTTTCAGAACATGGCTGAAATGTGTTTTCACTCTTTCTGTGCAGAAATGCATGGTCACTGTGGGAAATCTCTGTTCGGAACAGATTAAGAAAATGACAGTGACACTGTTCATGCGTGGAGGTCTCAAAATGCCTGTGTTGACAATCTGCTGTAAAAAATCCCCAAAGTAATTACATTTAGGGTGTGTTGCGCAGTTTCTATGCACACTTGTGATTTCACCAGTTTTTTGCTATTTTCACTGCAGATTTTCACCATTGCCATTTTTAACACCTTCCCATGAACAGTACAGCTGTCATTGTTCACATCCTGTTCAAAATGTGTTTTCGCACCTGGGGTGCCAAATGGCGTAGTCACTGCAAAATCAGCTTTTGGCTACCAAATTGATACTACCACTGTTCATCAGGTGGGGGTCATAAAAAACCCTTGTTGAAAATTTGGAGTGAAAATACCAACGAATGCCTGAGGCATTAGGGTTTCTGACAATAACACCCCACCCTGTAGAGACTGACAGACAGCATGGGTGTAACTTGGGATTGTCAACTGTAATGCTCATACCATTCCACCCCCACCCATGCCCTGCAGCCAATGAGAGGCATCAAGGTGTGCCTTGGATTCTTTGGCCCCAAAGTTCATCCCATTCTCCTATACTGCACCCATCTCACTATATTTCCTTATGGAATGGGGTGAGCATAAGGACCAAAGACCCCAAGGCACACTGTAACACTTGTCGGTGTCTGCAGGGTAGGGTGTGGTGAAATGGCATGGCCGTTATGCCTGATGACCCAAAGGCACACCCCACCAATGCCAATGCCAGCAAGCAAACATTTGGCATTGACAAAGGCTTGTTTCTTTGTATTAGTAAAGCCCAAGGGAGTGCTGTCTGGCCTGGTCTTGAGGGGAACTGTCATACAAAGACCCCTCAGAGGATCCCATCCACTGCAGCCACAGAAGCTGTCTAAAGAACCATCATTGGATTGGACAGTGGTAAGTTTCAGTTATTTCAAGGTTTTGCTAGAAACAGCTTGCTTACCCAATGAACACCTATGTAAACACTGCCCTTCCCCCATCGTAGTAAGCACTTATTCCCCCCTTCCCAAGACAATCATTGTGTGCACAGCTCATTTAAAACCAACAAATAAATGAACACATAACTAAAGTTAGACAGCAAAGGCACAAAATCCTCCTCACACCACCAAGGTCAGCCACCATCAGAATGAATGGGTCTGAAGTGCTATTATCTCATTCATTCAGGTGGTGGACAGCCACAGTACTGTGAGGAAGGTTTTGTGTCAGTGCAGGTCCTGATTGGTGGAAGCCAGAGCACGAGAAGCACAGTTCTAAACTTAGATCTAAAAAGTTCACTCTCATGTTGGCTTCCACTAAACAGGTTTCACTTCATCTCAAACTCCTGCAGTGTACTTTCATTTTTTCACCCTTTACCACTCTTCAGTCATTTTGTGTGGAAAATTGGAAAATACTGAGCAAAACACATAAGCCAATTTAAAACATGCCCCATGTATTCACAGTCTATCATTTTCATTCCCCATACCAGTCAAAACCAATGGCTTCTGTTACCTGCAGCTGCTGCCAACTCCCACTGACCTGCTCTGCACTTCTCACTGGGACATCCCTCCTCCCTATGCCAAACCGTAGGCTCCCCTTCATGGCTACTGAAAAAGCTACACCTACTCCCAGCACATGCTGGCTAACTCCTAGGCAGCACAGTGAATACTAACACAGTAACACAGTAATGCACAGCAAAATGTCATGTGCATCACATGACCTATGCCACTCAGCCCTCCTGAAGTACAAATGAAAAACAATATAGCAGCAGAGCCTTGTATCCCCACAAGTGATGGATAAATTGTATCTGCCTCAGCCCCAGGAGGAATATCAATGATATTTTTCACTTGTGTTGTTTGACCTTATGATATCACTCATGGTTTCACAACTTGTGATGTCATAAGGTCAAACAGCAGCCATGAAAAATAACACCAATGTTTGTCTTGGAGCCATCCCACATTCCTTATTATTCAGGTGCAGTCACACCTGTATATTAGTGTTGAGTAAGCACTTTCATGCTAAACCCCAATTTTCTCACCTTAATATCTTTTCCCCATTCAACTGATTTACATGTAGTTTGGAAAGCACATTCTATTCACCAGGATCCCTTGATCCTGAAAATGTCATGTAGATCAGTTCAGTGGGAGCAAAGTTAAAGATGTGCAAAAAATGTAAACATCACTGTTTTTGAAATTTATAAGACTTTTTTTGCCACCCAATAACTGAAAAAAAATATGAGAATTTGAAACCTGATACGTTCAGGTTTGATAGAGATTTACCCGAGGTACATGCTTTTGTGTTTTTTATGTTTGGGGGGCTAGAAGTTTTAAATTATTTAAGAAAAAATTCCATTTATGAGCATGCACAGTATAAAAACATATTCTAGGGATAGTGGAATTTTTGCAAAAGTGTGATGCCCTGTTGTTGTGTTTTGATATGTGTGTCATATCATATACTGTACTGTAGTGTTTTGTAGAGCAGAACACCACAGAATATGATAAGACACACATAACAAACTTGATTATGTGTAATTTAAAAATCTATCTGTTTTTGTGTTTTGTTTAATAAGGACCATAATATACACTCCCATGTTGTGTCTTCTGTTTATTTGGTGCACATCTTGGGTCCATGAGAGGGCCCCCTCATCTCTCTCTATCTCTCTTTGCCCCTCTCTATAGTGGCATAACTATGTCACTGAAACCTGTCAGTGCACTTAGCTTCCCAATCGACTGTTACTCCTGCTTATGTTCTGCAGATCTGCTGTCAGCACTTATTCTGTGCTTCCCTCTCTCATCTTATCTAGTGTTCTGTTATTCCCCCATGTTTTGTATTTTTGTACTATCAGGCTATGTTATTAGTCCAACCTGTTAGGTTGTCTTACTCAGTTCCTGTTTCAATATGTATATTACTTTTATTTCGTGGTTTATGTAATTAGTGCTGTCTTATATTTTTCTGTACCATTCATGTATCATTGTTATATATTGCTTTATTGTAAACTGTGAAATTATGCATTTGGGTATGTTGTAAAAGGGACCTCCTTGTAAATTAGCATGCTCAACAGAATTTATCCCTTCACAATAAACTGAACTGAACCGATAAGTTAAAGATGCACTATACGCAACAGGTGCCTTATAGTGTTAGTAACCTAAGTCAAGTAAAACACACAGTGCACCATAAGAAACTATCAGTTGCTTAGAGCAAATCAGGTGATTTAGTGTAAGCAACTAAAAGGTTTTTAACATACACTGTGTGTTTTACTAGATTAAAGATAGTAACAGTATACGGTACCTGTTTCATATATTGAAATGTACCTGCTGTCAGTAGAACTGTAACACCCACAGTCCACTGTTTTAATATTTTAAAATATAGTTGCCAACATCAGGGGCCCAATCCCCCATTGGGATTTGCAAGACCCCCACCCAGCAGTGTGGGACATTGAGGAGCCTACCCCCAGTGTCTTGATGTTGCTTTATTTAGAATGTTTTTTTCTCTTTACTGTACACCCCCTCCCCCCACCCATTGTTTTACTTTTAGTTGCTGACATTGGGGGGCCCAATCCCCATGTCAGCATTTTGACCCCCCCAGCAGTGTGTGTGACCTTGGGAAGCCCACCCCGTTGTCCCATATTAGTTCAACTGTTTTTGTTCTTAAAAAAAACTGTCCCAGGCATCTTTTTTAAACCTGAAATTAACTAAATGGTCCCTTGTCATCAACGCCATACCCCTCCTCCATCCCATCCCTCCCACTGAGCACCCACCACCCCACACACATCCTTATCCTATACTTACCTGCTGAGGTTGTATGCTGTCATCCTCTCTGGACTGAGACATCTGGACTCTTCAATACTGAACCATGAACTGAGAAGTACAGGTAAGTGCCACATAATGCTCAATGGTGTTTTGAACTAATGTTCATAACATGGTCATTTTTGGGAATTTGTCCACCAAACTTTCAACCAGGCCTTTTCAGGACTCATCTGATGAACACTGGCATAATATTTTATTGTTTAGGCCCAGAAGGTAATTTCCTGGTCACTGTGTGAAATCATCTTTCTGGACCAAATAACAGCATTTCACCACCAGTGGTTATGAGGTGGGTCTCAAAAAAGCCATGTTGAAAATCTGGTGAAAGAATTCAGGGGAAGGATAGAGTCAGAGCTCTATAGTAAACCTGCAGATAGGAATTTGATTCTCCTAGCTAGTAGTTGTCACCCTGGACATCTTATTAAAACTATCTCTTGTAGCTAATTCCTCCAAGTCAAGTATTACTGCTCTACCCAGGCTAGTTATGAGAAAAGATGTGCAGAAATAAAAGAATACTTTTTAGCAAGGGAGAACAGTAGAAGTGAAATCATCAAGGCTTCTAATTGGACACACACTAAAGATAGACATAGCATCTTGAGCCCTATAGTGGCTATGGGTGAAAAAGCTCCACTAGGGAAAAATAATTACATTTCTAATGACATACACTCCAGATGCTGGGGAAATCAGACAGATCCTTATGAAAAATTGGTGCATTATAGAGGAGGACCTGATTTTCAGTAGGATATTAAATGATCCCTCACATATAATGTACAAAAAATGCTCAGATGGTCTCAGAATCAGAGTGATATTTTGGCTCGTTTGTTACAACCACACAAAATACAACAATAATATTATATTGGGTGCATTGCCCCAGTGGGCTGTGCTTCTTGTGGTAGATGCAATTTTGACAAGCATGTGAATTGTGGAATGACCTTTGGGCACCCAACCACAGGGAAAGACTATACCATCAGGAATCTGATTACGAGTGACAGAAAGATTGTCGTATATATGGCCAGTTGTATCAGATTGTCATATACATGGCCAGTTGTATCTGTAGTGTTTTTCTTGTTGGCAAAACATGCTATTGTTTTAATGTTTGTATTGGAGAACACATTAGAGATATGAGGGGGTAATCTTAAAAGTGCTCTTGCAGCACATGTCAGACTAGCTGATGAGATGGGAGAAGATACTTAGGAATTAGTGAGGATCAAACTTGTGTCTATAAGTCCTAGGGGGCTAATTTAGACCAACTTTTGTAGAAATGAGAAACATTTTGGGCTAACACTCTGAGTACTTTTAAGACACCTTGGGCCCAATATTGAAAAATGGGAAAAAGTGAAACACAAAGGTTTTTAGTCTGCTTCCCGATACCCATGACCCTGAGGATGCCATATTGAATCAGATAGCACACCTGTGCTATGTGACTGAATTTAGGGGCATATCGGTGCAGCACAACATTGAGTAGTGCTGGCCTGACAGGGATCTGGGCTATATGCAGCCTATAGGGTTGGTTAGAGAACAACGCCCATAGACCAGCTAGTGCCAGGAGTCCCATTCATGATATTCAGGTGGCAACATGCAAATTAGCCCATTGGGCATACACGGCACTAAGGGGTCATGTGTATGCCCATTATGGGCACATTTGCATGTGCAGTGGCTGAAGGTTGTGCCCCTACAGAGGCCACCCACCACATCAGACAGGATGGCAAGTGGCCACCCACACCCCCAACACCAGTTCCCCAAGGTACACGATCTCCCTGGTGTCTAGTGGCACCCCTAGCCTCCGATTCCATTCATTGTAAATGAAAAGTTGTTCTGTGGTGTCCAGGGGTACCCCCGGTCCCCAGTTCCTGTTCCCATAAATGAACAGTTATTCCCTGGTGTCTAGTGGCATCCCTGCCCTCTGATCCATGTCCCCCATAAGAGTATAGTTTTTTCCTGCTGTCTAGTAGTAAGCCCCAACCTCCTGTCCTTATCCCCATAATTAAAGAGTTATTTTCTGGTGTCTGATGGAACCTCCTGCCCTCCAATCCCTGCCCCCATCATTGACACAGTTAGTCTTTGGTGTCTAGTGGCACCCCCCACCCTCAGATCCCATCCCCATAATAGAAGTCATTCCCTGGTATCTAACAACATGTCTAGCACTATCGGTATCAAGCAAACCACTCTGATGCCTCCTTACCTGTGTTGCCTCTCGTACCACACAGATCTAGTACAGTGACTAGCACAGGACTTATCTCTCCACCTCTGCCAGTCACCATATGGAATGACAGGGAACAGGCATACTTTTTTAACAGATTTTCAACATAACCTTTTTTTGGACCCCATCTCATGAACAAGATAGGTGAAATCCTTCAAATGTGCCCTGTCATTTCACAGTGGTGCCATGAAATAACCTTTTGGGTGGGTTTTGAATATTTTAACCCACTGGGTTCATGAAGTGGGGTCATAAGAAGACTATCTTGAGAATCTGGTGAAAAATGTGGTAAAATGACCAAGTTATGAGTGGACATTAAAAATATCTAAATTTTCATTCATAAAATCACCGTTTTTCAATATTTTTCCACCAAACATTCCAAATGACCTTTTTTGGACCTAGCCTTATCAACAAGGTAGGTAAAAGTTTTAAAATCATGTCCAAAAGGTGATTTTCTAGTCACTCTATGAAATTACCTTTCGAGTAGGATTTGAAAAATGTCAGCTATCAGTTTCATGACGTGAGGTCATAACAAGACTAGGCTGAAATTTTGGTATCAGAATCTTAAAAAAACACCACAGTTATGAAGGTATGTTGACATTTTTCAGCATTCACTCACAGTTTAGTTATTTTCAACATTCTGACCCCACTTTTTTAACATAGCCATTTTTTCACACCATCTCCAGAATAAGACAAATGTAATTTTTTAAATCCTGTCTAAAATGTGTTTCAGACTTGTGGCATGAAATTCCATTTCAGTCAGTATCATATAAATGACACCTGTCATGTTCAGAAGAGGGGGTCATAAAAAAACAGTATTAACAATTTGGAATCAAAATGTCAAAAGAGTTATGAAGAAATCTTTTGTGCAAGGCCAGACATTGGATCAGTGGGTAGCATGCTGCATTCCCACGCTGGTGAACTGAGTTCAGAGATGAGCTCAAGGAACAAGATGGGCAGCATGAGGATGGAGGCCTTCACTGTCACATGCCATTGATCTGAGCCTTGGAAGGAATTGCACAGTGTTCTACCACACAGTCGATACCTTGCAATAGGCAGGGGAACCTCAATTCATAATGGCATGCCATGCATGTCATAGCCTGAGGGGCCTTGCACTACATCCGAAGAAGTGGTTTGGTATGAAAAATTGGGCTTGAAATATCTCCACTATTCTGTTTATTCCATTTCTAAAAGCAGCTGCATGAATGAGGATATAACTTCACGATCAGTAAAAGGTTAATTCATTAAAAACATTTTAATTTAGACAGATTGTGTGTATGTGTGTATGTATATATATATCTACATATATGAACAAAACAATGTAAAAATACTGTAGGAGCACTGGGCTAATGATTGATGGTGCTATATTAGATACTAATCAAGCAGTCAGGAAAAAAAAGGACCCATCACTTGGACTACAAAGACACTATACTAGTGTCACATAAATTTTATTTTACACCGTGGCAAAACATCAACTGGCAGCAAGTTTAAACGGCTGGTGCTAACATCGGAACAGAACTTATGTTTCACCCAGCTAAACTGCTGGGTGTGATCAGAGTTAATTCACTACCCACCATCAAATGTATTTATACATACTCATTTGAGCTAATTAATCAATTTGTGACAAGTTATTAAAGAACATCTACATTCCAGGCAGAAAATTCACCAACTATGCCAATACCATTATTAACCAATGTTATCCAAGGTATAAATGAATCTTACATTCATACAATGATCACAAATATCATATAAAAATATACATCTTAAAATTCTTAGTTACCTAGTGTACTAAAACCGACAAATATACATCTTTAATAATATAAACGGTGCATGCATATAAATAACTGGTGCAAAATCTTAAGTAGTGAATCAAATAATCAATCACTGCTGGAGATAGAAAAAGAAAAAGGTACAAACATACACAGAAACATTCACAGGGTCTTTGGTTAAAGAATTATTTCAGCAGTCATAAACACTGCACTCTATACATATTGAACTAAATAGGGAATAGCAGGGTGGTTCCTAAACAGTTAAAAGGAGGTGTACATCAAAACTCTTCCTATTAGCATCTAAATTTAGTAAGAAATGCTGACAGATCTCTACTTTCATTTAAGCCTTTACATTTTCTAGCACCCAGTTCAAAGATCCAAAAATATTCTTGCTGTTCTATCAATTTCTTGATGTCACCACCGCTAGGTCCAAGTTTGACCTGTTCAATCACCACAAAATAAAAACGATGATCACCCTGTATATTCATTTTCAAGTGTTTCACTATTGCATAACTGTAATCCATTTTATGAACAGCTTGCACATGTTCCCCCACTCTGATTCTGAGCTGTCTAATAGTTCATCCTATATAGTAGGCCCCACACTTGCACTGTAACAAGTACACAACACCACTACTGTTACAGGTAATCAAATCTTTGATAATTACATTCTTCCCTGTAATAGGATGAACAAAAGATTTACAGGGTTGTATAAATTTGAAAAATGAACACCTACCACAGTGATGGATACTGGGGAGGGGGGCAAGGACCGACTGCCTCAGTAATTCTGGTCTAGGAATAATGTTTTTCACAACCATATCTTCAATATTCCTACTGCATCTAAAATTTACTTTAGGTCCCTGTTCCACTACCTCCTTTAATTTAGGCTCTAGCTCCAAAATGGACCAGTTACTCACTATTTTTTCTTTAACTCTCTCTGCCCTACTTGAGAAAGTGGTGACAAAAGGACAAATTAATTTTCTGTCTGTTTCCACCAATATCAGCTTATGTGCAAGGGTTGCAGCTCTTTCCATGCCCTCTACCTTATGTATAGCCATAGCTATACTGTGGGTGCTATACCCCCTTTCCATAAATCTTTTATCTCTTACAGCTCTTTTCTTCCTAAGCTGATCCCCCTCAGTGCAATTACGGAAGGTTCTAACTAACTGGCCCTTTGGTGTATTGAATCGTACGTGGGGTGTGTAACAACTTTCATACCTCATGAGACTATTTCTATCTGTCTCTTTTTGGTATAGAGTAGTACAAATGTTCTCCTCCTCCTCATTCCTATATATATGAAGGTCCAAGTAATTAATCTGTGTGCTGTTAAGCTCATACTTAAACCTTAAACTAAAACTAGTGCTCTCTAACCATTTTACAAAATCTCCAAATTCAGACACTGTGCCCTTCCAAATAACAATGATGTCATCAATAAAGTGCTGCCACAAATCCACCTTGGAATAGAAAGGATTTGATGGGGAAGCCCAGAGGGTGGTCTAAACTCTTATGTATCTTTGGTAGGATGTAAAGTTTAGACCTTTGGTAGTACAGCTTAGATCTTACCTTAAGGAGGGGTTGGATGCACTTCAATACTTTCTTGACACTAGATCAGAGGTGGACCTGGGGAATGTTCCCATTCCATTTTTAGTTAATTTGGCCAGGGAAGTACTGAAAAAATGTTTTCATGTTCCAGAACCAGTTGTACCTTCAAGTACGTGGTACAGTATGGGGGCCACTATGGCTCCCAGTTTTGCCAATTTGTATGTTGGTTGGTGAGAAATGACTCATCTCTACAGCGCTGCCACAAATTCATAGTATAGTATATATAGAATAAAGTATGGGTCTGGGTGTGTAATGAGAATTTACACACACCCGAGGGGTTTGATGCTACATAAACCCGAGAGCAAAGCTTCGAGGGTTTATGTGAAGCATATAACTTGAGGGAATGTGTGTATGTTTGATTTGCACCCAGACCCATATTTATTTTATATAATTGCTGGGTTTCCCTTTTTTTACCTCAGCAATTGTATAAAATAAAATCTAGCTGTGCAGCCAGGTTTGCTGAGGGTGAATTAGTGGCCGTAGTTAGCCATTTGATTTTGTTAATTTTTTTTTTTTATTATTTTGTTCACAGCACTGACTGAGGCAGATTTATTTTTTTATGTACTTACCGCCTAGTCAAGGTGGCGGTTTGAAGTGTCCCATAGCAGTTCCCCGAGCAGGCACGGTGTCATGAAGCGAGGAAGTGCAGCAGCATGATCCATCAGTGAGGGAAATCGTGCGCGTGTTTGCCGTAATGAACACTCATTCATTACGGCAAATTATGCCACAGTTTCCCTATGGGAAAAAAGGGAAACCGGTAAGTGTAGTATAGTATAGTATAGTACAGTACAGCATTACACAAGGTCCCTGCACCCTAAATGATACTCCCAGAGGTACACCATAGACAGCTAGTATTTACGTACATGTTATACTAACATAGAAGGCTAAGGGCATCTACTTACAAGAGTAGATGTCAGGATATGTATGCATATTATTGTTAAACACTTTACTTTCCAATATACACATGTATTTCTTGCTTACAAGATGTTAGAACATCTGTGTCCTTGTAATGATTATAATATATGAGTCAGCATTGCCATCTTCTGATGATTTGTATTATTACACGGCTGTGTACAAACTGTTATACTTTGTTTTTACAAAGTGATGAGTACTACAAAATTGTATAATGTTATCTTGGATTGAGGAGTCACCTCTAATTTAGCCAATTGGGTTCATCTCAGTAACTAGAAATGTTTTTATCTTATAGTAACCATGGTAATTATCATAGGCATATAATGTAAGACATTACATATTCTACCTCGGAGACCCCAGGAGACATGGGAGATTCCTGTAGGTATAGGGAACACTTAGCATTGGCTTCCAGCTCCTATTGGTAAAAACTGCTTAACACAACTGTGATTATCCTTTTTAGTAGTAATAAACAAGTTTTATTACTCTTATGCAACATGACTGTGATTCCTTGCATGCACATTATTGCCAAAAACCTGAGAGTGTGGTTTAGACCTCCTGACAATTGGTCACCACGAAAGGCAATATTTGGTGTTTGCAAAGTTTCACTTGTTGCTACAAAACTTTTCCCTTCCCAATGGGGACTGCAGGTGTGCATTCCCACATCACCTCTCCCATTTTTCACCCACTTTGCAATCACTTGGAAAGTCTGGCTGCTTACTGGATGTGGTCAATGCCGACTCAGCCCACCCCATGGCAGTTTTAAATTGCAAGCCTACAAGTGCACAGTAGCCCAACTGTGAAGAAATGCACCTATTGTGGATCAATACACAGCACAGTGCCTTTTCACAGTTTAATTTTTTTATCCCTTCCACATAATGCTCACCGTATCAAATATCAGCCCCAAACTGAAACTCAATGTCTCAAACTTCCTTGCCTCCCATGGAGGATGGGCTTAATTCATGCGAGACACAAGTCAATCCAACAACCCTGGACTGGGGATTTCAATCCAGTACACAGAGGTGAGACAAACAGTTGGACTGCACAAAGCTAAAGGGCTGTTGGTCATGGCTCTCTATGCTGCTCTGGAAGCCTCTGAAGCAATGTTTTGAACCTTTGAACTGTGAATCTCATCTCTTAAGCAGGAGATGGGGTTGCAGGAAACTAAATGTGTGAGATGAGAGCAGGATTTGGAGTCTGAACTCCAAACTGTGTAAAATTAAATGGATTCCCTTTTGCATCATTCTGCTCAGGCAGGCGCACAGGAACTTTGTATGCTGAAGCAGGAGTGTGAAAGTTTGAGACAGAAGAAGGAGCAGGCTTTGTAAATGAATGACTTGTTAAGTAGAATGAATGAACAAATGCATGAGGAGTTGGGAGAGTTACAGGATGAGATCAACCAGGTACATAATGACTTAAGTTTAGCTAGAAGAGACAATCATAAATTAAGCACCACGTATAGAGTTTTACAGAAGCAGATGTAGGATGAAGTGGATCTGAATGTTGCAAAAGTGAGTCATGACGAATATAAATCCAAAATGGCAAAATTGTGCCATCAGCGAGAGGGGTTGGATGGTCACATCAAGGTGATGGGAGGCGTAGCCCCTGCCTTGAAGATGTCATCTGAAGGGGAGGAGTCAGATGATACCATCTCTCAGTACACTGCCCAATCACACCACTACTATGGCCTAGACACCCCTTCCCGCCATCCACAATATAGAAGGCCCCTGTCATGACACCCATACCCTACATAATTGACAAAATGGTGCACATCATGGGCAACATGGCGACCCCCATAATGGGAGGGAGCAGGCCCAGGCCTAGTCCCGATGGCACCACTGATTGCCATTATTTCTGTGGATGATAAGGAAGAGATACAGAAAATGATTGATGCTGCCTTAGGCAATGTGACCCTTCACAAAAGAAGCAAACAGACCCTTCGAATGCAGATCAGACAGATGCTGCAGGAGGCCGCTACTCAGGATGGAATGATCTGTACTGTGGCAGAAGCCGTGGCTCAGGCAGCCCTGGATAGCACTTGAGGTAACCTATCTCTACTTGATCATCCCAATAATCCCCTAAAAAATACCTACTTTGTTCAGCAAATAGCTGACAGCATTGGTCAGATGAGCCCGTCCCACAACCTCAGTTGTCACTTGGAAAAGATGCTTGTAAATGTGAAATGTTTAGTCTTGCTGCAGACTAGGTCCAGATCCTATGCCAAACCATTGATCCCGGACTGTGGGCAAAACTCCCCTATACTGTCTGTCAGAATGGCCACACCACCTTTGACAAAGTAGCAGCTGAGCTAATTTCTGCACACAACCCAGGTGTGGTAGGAGTGAAGCTTACATAACCTGTGAAACAGAATGTGAAAGAAAGTCCAGTGACTTTCCATGAGAGGCTCTGAATGGCCTACCGTGCAAGGAAGCACCTTGCAGGAGAAGCTGCAGATGTAGACCTCAATGAATACAAAACCCTGTTCCTTAGGAATACGATCCCTGCAGATAGAGAAAAGGTAGAGCCAACAACCTATCCCACTATGGAGAGGTTTGCCAATATCCTTCGGAAAACAGAAAGAGTTTATCAACTATACATCCATGATTCAGATTCTGGTTCCAAAAAGGTATCTGCCATGGAAGCCATCCCGGAGGCCATGATACACTACACAGTGGAGGGGCAGGCCCAAGGGAAACAGTCCCACCCACAGACAACCAACACCCCAGCAGGCCCAACAACAACAAAAATCCTGTGGTGGGAACCAGAATTACCACAAAAACAAGAAAAACCATAAAAACTATAAGGGTAAACAACAAAGAACAGGCCCGTCATATAGGGAAACAGCCGATGAAAACCAGAAGTTCCGAGACCTACTTGGGCAAGTGCACTCCGTAACTGATGCCATACCCGTTCAGGTCCCTGCAGCAATACAACAGGGAGAACAGTCCTCAACAGGCCATGGAGACACCGAAAGTCTAAGCTGTCAGGCCTCTACTGGCCTGAATCCAGAAGCGGCTCCCTATATAGCATCAGTGCAGCATGGTGAAATGGTTCAAAGGAACCAAGCCCAAGCTCTCTTTCAAGAGCTCCCCCATACTTCCACTGGTACAGATTGACTATTACAGGCCCCAGTCTGGATTGTAAACAAGCCGGTCTTGGATACAAGCAAAGCAGAAGGCCCTGCACTGAGGCCAAGGTCAGGGGCCGCCTGCTGACAGTACTACTGGAAACAGGTTTGGCTGTTTCTGTATTACAGAATGACCACCCAGATACATCATCTTGTTCCACTGGATGGAGGACCAATATGACTTGGGTAGACAGAACTAGGTTACCTGCATACCGCTCCCTGCCACTACCTGTGACACTGGGGCATCTGGAAGCATATCACACCTTTCTGCTTATGGTACTGCATGATCTCCCCAGTATAATTGGAATTGACTTTTTGGCACCACACAGCTGTGTGGTAGACTTAGCAAACATGTTACTGATACAAATTCCAAGACAATATCATACCATCATGATCCCTGACTCACATGTGGTTGCAACAATATCTGCGAACAACAAAGAGTATGATGTCATAGGTTTGTTCAAGAACCACAAGCTTTTCCCAAAGCTCCTTCCCATTCTACAAAGACATTTAGAGGCATTTGCCACCAACAAGCATGACTGTGGCTGGATGCATACTGTCATTGAAGTGACATGCCCAGAAAAAGAGAGGCAATGGTAATATCCCTTTCCACTTGAGGCCTTGTCTTCTCTTAGGGAAACAATTAAATCACTTCTCAAGCAAGGTGTAATTAGGCCATGTGTTTCCACTGCAAATTCCCCAGTGTAGCTTGTGAAAAAAAAACACAGGTGCCTGAAGACTTACTATTGACTACAGAAAACTAAACCAGGTCACCCCCAGTTGTGCTCCAACTGTGGCATCAGCACCAGATGTGCTATGATTACTGACCCCTGACCAACAATGGTTTAGAGCCCTGGACATCTCCAGTGGTTTTTGGTGATTGCAATTCAGGGTTTTAAATAATTGATTAGCAGTTTTTTTTTTCCTTTGGACTATGCTAACTGTACAGAAAGTATTTATATAGGTTTTCTAGAAGTGTTATGTTTGTTAAACATAGTGAGGCAAGTGCTATGCATTTTCACAATGTTTTAGCACTTTTATGAGCAAAACGCTAATCAGTTTTTGGAGTTAAATAAAACCCTGCAATTGGACCCCAAGAGTCTATATAAGTTTGCCTTCACCTTTGAGGGCAGGCAGTACACGTGGACCTACTTACCACAAGGGTTCCACTACAGCCCCTCCCTGTTCCATCTGCATATGATAGATACCCTTGAGGGTTTATCTACACCCCAGTGCCTCTTGCAGTATGTTGATGACCTGTTGCCCACAGGAACAACATCTGGATCTCTTGGATAAACTACTGACCCCCATTCAGAGGGCATGCCTCAAATGTAACCCTGCAAAAGCACAACTATGTCAGAAAGAGGTACTTGTTCTGGGCCTGAGGATAACAGACCAAGGCTGAAGCCTTACCTGGAACAAGATCCAAGGATTGCAAGATTTGCCACTGCCCACCAGTGTGGCCACTCTTAGAAGGTTTCTAGGTATGGTAAACTACTGTAAAGATTTTATTTGTGATTTTGCTCAGAAGGCTGCCCTCTGTATGAATTACTGAAAAAAGGACATCTCCTGGAATTGGGTTCCCATTCACACCCAAGTTGTGATGTCACTGAAACAGGCCTTGGCCTCAGCTCTAGCTTTGATCAACCCCAATCCAGCCCTGCCATTCCTTCTGGAGTGCACCACCTCTGACATTGCTATGTCTGCAGTGCTGGCCCAGAATGTTCATGGCACCCTGAGACCCATCGCATATGCATCTCAGCTCTTGATTCCAGTGGAACAGAAGAACAACCTTTGTGAAAGGAACATTCTGGCCACCAACTGGGCTGTCAAGCACTTTCTGTACATCATTGGGTACTCCCCACCCCCGATTATTAACACAGACAATCTTTCTGCTATCAAACAGAGTAAAGGATGGGTCGGTCTCTAATACCAGGCTGACACACTGGTCTCTCCTTCTCCAGGACAAGGATATTATGGTCCACCCAACCAAAATGCCATCCATGCTGGTGCAAGGCCTCCTTTTCCAAGAAGAACCCCATGACTGTACACTACAGACACCTGATCTACCAGATCCAGGTCCTTTCCTTCCTGCTATACCATAACTACTTAAAAACACCTCATTGTGTTGTGTCTTTACAGATGGATCAGCTTCCTACTACCAGGGAGAACAGACAGCAGGAATGGACATATTAGTCATCTACCCTTATGGTAACACTGTCAATATTTCTAAACATTGTAGTCTGGCATCATCACAGTATGCAGAGATGGTAGCGGTGGCCTGTGCCTTCAAGTTCATCCAACATGGAACCGAGGCTGCTATTATTTTTGCAGACCGTAACAGGGTTTGTTGTTCCTTTACAGAATTCTTTCCTTTCTAGCAAAAGAACTTCTTTACCTCTTCTGATGGCAGCACAGTGAAACACAAGGAATAGGTAATGCACATTCACTCACTGGCACAAAATTTTGCACACAAACTCTATGTACACAAAGTTGAGGCCCACTCCATAGACAACCCCTATCATGCCCTCAATGACACTGTCAATACCCTTGCAAAGGAAGGTGCCCGAGGGGGGATACCTGGATGATGGACCATCCAGAGGCCAGAGCGGCCATGCACATTGCAGCAGTCAGGAAGAAACCTGAACCCTTTTCCACCTTGGATTTATCAGCAGCCCAACATTCTGACTCTGAACTCAAAGATGTGTTCAAATTCCTGGACAAAGGTACTGAGGAAAATCTACCAGCCCAAAACCCCTACTGATGGCATGAAGGTAAGTTACAGCTGTCCCCTGATGATAAGCTCATCTAGTATCAACCAGATGAGACCCCCACCAAGTTGTGGGTGGTACCCCATCATCATTAGGTTTGAATTTCTGCACCAAGTGCATGACCACCCTACTGTTGGACATCAGGGAGTGGAAAACACACTCCAAAGGCTCAAGACCACTTCCTGGTGGCCTGGTGTCACCAAGGATGTCAAACAGTACATAGACAACTGCCTTGTTTGCACACAAAACAATCCCATCCCTACCAAATAAAATGCCAAACTGCTACCACAATGGCATTCTGGCCCTTGGCATGCCAAACAGGTTGATTTTGTTGGTCCCCTGACCAATAACAGCAGAAACAATAAGTATGCCATTGTGGTAACTGATCTCTTCTCTAAGTGGGTCAAATAGTATTGGCATAGTTGGCAAATTTTCTGTCTAGAATGTAGATGTTATGTAATAACTAATCACAAATTGATTAATTGGTTCAAATGAATATATATATATATAAATAACTTTGATGGTTGGTAGTGAATTAACTCTGATGATGCCCTGCAGTTTGCTGGGTGAAACATAAGTTCTATTCCGATGTTAGCACCAGCAGTTTAAACTTGCTGCCAGCTGATGTTTTGCTACTTGGTTACTTGGTTACTTGGTAGAGTGGACAAAAGAAGGCCGAAGCCCATCAAGGATGTCCTCCACACATGTGGATCATTGCTGGATTATGTTCTTTCCAGGAGCCATTTATCAAGTTTAGCTTTAAAGGTGTTTATATTTTGACAGTCAACAATGTCCTCCGGCAAAGAATTCAAAATTCTCGGGGCTCTAACAGTAAAAAACTGCTGTCTTTTGTTTGTCCTGGTTCTGTTAATCACTATTTATTTATTATGTATTCTGGCTACAGTCTTTATAGATGAAAAGGATAGTCCACATAAACTCATTAACGTAGCTGAATGTAAGATCTTAAATAACTGGAGTAAGTCACCCCTTAATCTTCTAAATTCAAGGGAGTAAAGCCCTGTTCTTTGAAGCCTAGTTGCGTAGTCCAATGAAGAAAGATGTGGTATTATTTTTGTTGCCCTTCTTTGAACTTTCTCAATTCTAGTGATATCCATAGCCAAATACAGACTCCAGAAAGGTGAACCATAGTCCAAGTGGGGTCTAATATGGGTCTTGTACAGGGCCACAATACACTCCTCGGTTTTAAGAGTAAATGTGTTATTTATGCTGTGCAAAAGGGCATTAGTTTGATTAGCAACTTTATTACAGTGGTTAGAAAAAGACAGCTTGTTGTTTACAAGAATACCCAGATCTTTCTCTATAGAAGATTCCCTAACCATTGTGTTATTAATATAATATGTTTGCTTAATATTATTTTTACCCATGTGTAACACTGAGCATTTAGATACGTTGAATGACATTCTGTTAGTTGCTGCCCATAGTTCAATTCTCTTAAGATCATTTGTAAGAGTATTCCTATTTGAGTCACTGTCCACTGGTCCACCCAGTTTAGTATCATCTGCAAATTTTGATATAGTATTGTTTGATAAAATGGTGAGATCGCTAATAAATATCTCAAACAGTGTGGGACCCAACACTGAGCCCTGGGGGACACCACTCAACACCAATCCCTCATCGGAATGTTCCCCGTTTACCCTAACGGTCTGTGTTCTTTTATAAAGCCAATTATTGACCCAGGACACAATACAGTTAGAAAAACCTAGTGATATAAGTTTATTTATTAATATGGAATGTGAAACCTTGTCAAAAGTCTTACTGTAATCAAGCAGTATAACATCTACTGGAATATTTAAATCAAGGTTCAGGCTGATTGAATTATAAAAAGCTAGCAGATTAGTCGTACAGGAGTACCCAGCTTTAAACCCATGTTGAGTAGTATCATTTAAATTCAATGCCAACATCTCCTCTTCGATTAAATGTTTAATCTGTTTTTCTAATAGTTTACATGGAATAGAGGTAAGGCTAATGGGTCTATAATTTTCTGCTTTATGATGTAACCCTGTTTTGAAGATTGGCGTGACAGTAGCAGTTTTCTAGTCTGAGGGTACATTGGACTTGCTAAGAGATTTATTAAAGATAATAGTGAGTGGAGTAGCAATATAGTTGTATGTTCCCATATGAAATTTGGGGGTTATATTGTCAGGGCCTGGGCTTGTTGTTGATTTTAGTGTATCTAGAAGCTTGAGGGTGTCAGATATAATAATGGTATAACTAAGTGAAGTACCAGATTTCGCATATATTATAGGTTCGGTATCTTGTTCAAAAACCGAACAGAAGTATTTGTTAAATTCGGTTGCAGTAACCTTATCAGAAAGAATGGTAGTGTTGCCTATGATTAATGGGCCTATTTTTTTTTGTTTCTCCCTTTTTACTGTTTAAATATGAGTATAAACTCTTGTGTGAGTCCTTAGTGTGAGCTATTCTGAATTTTAAATTCAGTTTAGATAAAATAATTAACTTTTTAAGGTATTTAACTGCTTTCCTATATTCTAGTAACTTTCCCTCTAGTAGCTCAGGTTGACACTTTTTTAAAGAGATGAATAATTTACATTTATGATTACTTAGTTTTTTATTTTATTATTATACCAAGCAGGAATTTTGCCTTTGTTATTGTATTTCCTTCTTACTGGGACATATTGTTTTTCTAGGTCATGTACAATATCCTTAAAAGTGTTCCATGCATTATTGATATTAAGTGGTGAAAGTAATGAGTCCCATGGTATTACTGCCAATTGCTCATTCAATTTTATGAAATTTGCCTTCTCTTATTGTTTTTTTGTACATTTATTTATGGGGTATTATGAGTCAGAGGAATGGAAAATTGAATTGTCATTTGGTCACTGTTAATGGATCCAGAACTCGTAGGTTGGACAGGGAGGCCTCCATATTGGTTATCACTAAGTCCAATATATTGGTCCCACGTGTGGGTTCTCTAACTAGTTGGGTGAGGCCAAGGTCAGTGACTGTTGAGATTAACTGTAAATCATACTGATTAGTACCTGATAGTATATCCCAATTTATAATAGGGAGATTGAAGTCACCCAGAACAATCACTGATCCTTTATATGCTATTTGGGTAATTTCCAAGGTTAGTTGTTTAAGATATGCTATGTCTGAAGGGGGGGGTGATAACTAGTACCAACTAGGATCTGGGGGTGACCATTGGGTTGTAAATAAACCCAGATGCTTTCGGTCTGAGTCAATAAGGAGGGTTCAAAAGATGGTATACTATTCATAACGTAAAGACTCACCCCTCCACCTTTGTGATCATCAGCTCTGTTTTTATAATAAAGTTTAAACCCTGGGATATTCGTTGTTCACTGTTTATCTGAGTTTCCCCATGTTTCAGTAATGGCAATAAGTCCTATGTTAAAAACGGTGTAAAGTAAATTTATGTGACACTAGTATAGAGTCCTTGTAGACCGTGTGATGGCTGCTTTTTTTTTTCTGACTGCTAATATATATACACTACTGGTCAAAAGTTTTAGAACACCCCCATTTTTCCAGTTTTTATTGAAATTTAAGCAATTCAAGTCCAGTGAATAACCTGAAATGGTACAAAGGTAAGCGGTAAACTGCTAGAGGTTAAAAAGAAAGTTTAGGTTAGCAAAAACTGCTGTAGAGAAATTGCAAAGAAAGCCAAGGTGTTAGTGAGTACAGTTTCCTACACCATCAAAAGGCACTTGGAAACTGGAGGAAACTCTGACAGGAAGAGGTCTGGCAGACCCAAAGCCACAACAGAATCAGAAGACAAGTTTCTGAGAGTCAACAGCTTGTGTGATAGGTGGCTCACAGGACAACAGCACAGAGTTACTGGCACCCTGAACCAAAAGGGCTACCACAGCATTTTGCAGCACCATGCAATACCCTCTGGTCTATGCCTAGTTGGTCAGGGGTTCATCCTACAGCAAGATAATGACCCAAAACATACCTCCAGGCTATGTCAGAACTACCTTCGAGGAAAAGAACAAGACGGTAGGCTTCAAATCATGGAATGGCCAGCACAGTCTCCAGACTTAAACCCCATCGAGCTGGTTTGGGATGAACTGGACAGAAGGGTGAAAGCAAAGCAACCTACAAGTGCAACACATTTGTGGGAACTTCTGCAACAGTATTGGGAAGAACTTCCCGAACAATACTTGATGTCCATTGTAGGAAGAATGCCAAGAGTGTGTTCGGCAGTTACAGTATATCTGCAAAAGGTGGCTACTTTGATGAGTCAAAAATTTAGATTAAATTTTGTTAAACAAAATGATTCTATGATTTCTTTTTTATCTCCAGTTGTTTATTTGTTCTATGCTTTAATTTCAGAGTACATTGAGACATTAACCTCGTAAATTTCAATAAAACTGGAAAAATGGGGTGTTCTAAAACTTTGACCGGTAGTGTTATATATATATATATATATATATATATATATATATTTATAAAATGGGTAGGAAATTGTTGTTCTTTTATTGATGATGAGCATCACATGACCATGCGTATATCAGAGCGCGACTGCACACCTGCACTTTACCCCCAAAACAATTTTGACATTTTATAGGATAGATAAACCACTCTCAGAGTGTGATAGTGCTCTGATATCATCATGCCTGTATGGTTGGATGCACCTGGCCCATGGCCTCATGCATACAACACACCCATGGCATGGGTATGTCAAGTGACCACACAACTCAGAGTGGTATATTAATTTATTTAGCTTTTGTTAACTGGGTAGGTACACTAGACAAGTTATATGCCTATTTTCAGGAACGACCCAGGAGAGTACAAGTTATACAGATACTTCAGAACATAACAGCAAGTAAAGCAAATACATTGAGTAACAAAATGCATTGATTCACAAAAACAGTAAGGCATAGAATGAACTGCTATGATAGAAATTGATAACATACATATGAAAAACAATATATAGTCTAGAACATACATAGTGCAGATGAATGCCTAGGGGAGAATTGAATCAGGAGAAATGAACAATAGATCATTATCAGGTCCTCAGAACAGTTGGGTTCCAAGTGTGTGACCACGTGTGAGTCCAGTGCATGGGACATTAGGCTAGGGAGGCTTGGGACACTCACATGCTGAGGCTGGCTTCAGATACCCCCATAGGGACTTCTGGAGGCACTGGTGGGAGGAGGCGGAGTGAACATAGTCAGAACAGGAGTTCCAGAGTCTGCGAGTACATGCAGCAAAGTCCCTGTCCCCATAAAGGGTTTGGGTGAGTGGTACTTTTAGCATCCCAGGACCCTGAGACCAGAGAGGGTAGGAGGAGAAAGGGTCAGGAGGTGAGAAAAGCTGTGCCAGCCCCAGGGGGTGCCAGTTCTGATCACTTTATCCATGAGGTATCCCAGCCCAAAGTTCAGGTGATTTTTCAGGGAAAGCCAACCTAGTTTATCATAAAGCTCACAATGGTGGGTGAGACGGGGGCAGCCAAGGCAAAGCGGCAGATATTGTTGTATGTCGTAAGCCACCGAGTTAGAAGAGCTTTGGAGGTATGAGCAAATTGGTGGAGACCATAGCTGAGGGAGGGAGGGAAGTAGTACATCTCTAGCAAGTGCCAGACGAGTAGCAGGTGTCAGATTGTTCTTAGCCCTGTAGGCCAGACCCAATTTATAGTTCACAGTTCTACAGACATTTAGGATATGACTCCCTAGGTCCAGTTGGGGGTCAAGTGTCACCCCAAGGTATTTGATGGAGTTCACAGTTAGGAAGGGACCTCCATCCACACAACTGATACGCAAAGGGGCTGGAGAGGATTTTGTCTTGGCTGATGATCCAAACAATATACCCTGCATTTTTTTCAGGTTGAGGACCAGCTTATGTTTGGTTACCCAGGACTGAATGTTCTTAAAGTCCTCAGACAAGTGGTGGTAGAGAGTCGCAATGTCCCGGGAGTGGGCCAGGATAACCAGATTGTCCTCATAAAGGGTGACACTACAGTTTGTTGCTGTGCTTGGGAGATGGTTAACAAAGAGGGAGAAGAGAAGGGACCCCAAGACTGAGCCCTGAGGAACACCTGAGGTCACTGCTGAGGCATGAGAGAGGACTTTGTTGAATTTGGTCAGCTATACTCTGCCCTGAAGGTAGCTGGTTAGCCAATTCAAAGCAGGAGGGGACAGGCCAAGGGGCCACATCTGAGTGCAGAGCAATGCATAGTCTACAAAGTCAAAGGCCTTGGACAAGTCAATGAATATCACTCCAGAGAGTTTGCCTTGGTACATGGCTGCTCTGATTCTAGATGAGACAGAGACCATGGCCGTGGTCATGCTATGCCCTTTAAGAAAACCATGCTGGGCTGGGGACAGCAACTCGTAGGCCTGAATGTAGTCTGAGAGTTGTTCAGCCACAGCTTTTTCAAGGAGCTTACTAATAGCCGATAGGATAGCGATCAGCCGATAGTTGTCCGGAACTTTGGGATTTCCCTGCTTCAGTACAGGGACAATCCTGGTCACCTTCCAGATGTCAGGAATAACCCCCATGGCAAGGGACAGGTTGAGGATGTGGGCCACTGGGAAGGTGATGTGAAGGGTGCCTAATTTCAGAAGCTTGGGCTCCAGGTTATCAGGGCCAGCACTGGAGTGCTAGAAGACTGGAGAGGAGACTCAGCATCTCCATGTCAGACACAGCCCTGAGAAAGAATAATGGCCGGGAGGGGTGAGACTCCTGCTGGGCAGGGGCTAAGGGGCCACTAGTACTCTCATCAGCAGGGAAGAGTGAGGAGAGTGCTGATAGGTCAAAGAAGTGGGAATTAAGAGCATTTGCAATCATATATGGATTGTTGCAGGAGACCCCTCCAATAACCATAACAGATACCCCGGAGTTAGAGGAGCCACTGACAAGGGTTTTTATGTTTCTCCAGAACCTTCATGGATCATTGGCAGAGCTAAGTAGGGCAGACTTTCAGAAGTCACTTTTTGCTACCCTAATAGCTTTTTTACACACATTTCTGAGTTTTCTATATTGTTGATAAATGGTCTAATCAAGGGAGCATTTGAAGTGGGCCCAGCACTTGTCTCTAGCCTGCATAAGGGCTAGGAGGCTCCAATGCAACCATTTTGTGGTGGACCCCCTTACCCTCCACCTAATAGTTGGGGCATGCTTGTCCTGCAAGGCACTGAAGGTGCTGAGAAACTGGGTAGCAGCTGTAAAGGGATCAGGGGCACTATACACCCCTGACCAGTCAGTGAGCCTCAGATCCTCCTGGAATGCATTTGGATCAAACCTGGAGAAATTTCTGATGTGGATGATTTTGTAGGGAATTTTGGGGGAAGGGATTTTCCAAATGCAGAAAACCGGGGAAGGATCTGAGATGGAGTCAGATAGGGTTCCAGCAGAGGAGATCCTCTCTGGGCAATTAGACAGGATCCAGTCCAGTAGAGAGCTAGAGGATCCATTGGCCGAATATCTAGTTGGCTCCTGTACAAGCTGTGTCAGGGTTAGGTTTGCAAGAAGAGGCTCAAACTGCTTTGTGTTGCCACCAGCCCAGTTTAAGTTCACATTACCCAGGATTAAGAGTTCATTATCTCCAATACTGGGACTGACAGTATCCAAGAGGTGGGTAAGGCCGGGAAGCCCACCCTTAGGGGGATTATATATACATACAACATGTAGTTTCTTAGTGTTCCCAAGTAGCAGCATTACATGGAGCAGCTCACAAGAGGACAGGGGAGATGGCTGTTGTGTCACCAGAGATACTTTAAGATGGCTCCTAAAGTATATTAGAATGCCTCCTCCCTGCTTATTTTGAGACCAATCCTGTCGTATGAGCTCATAGCCAGGGAGTGCACAGACTCAGTCAGGGATCGAGGGCTTTAATCAGGTCTCTGTAACACCAAGAATGTTAGGCTTATAGAGTGCAACCCAGGTGACAAGCTTGTCCAGATTGGGCAGCAGACTGCAAATATTAAGATGAGCAACTTTTAACCCCTTGCCCAACCTCCATTCTACGGGTATTGAGGAGGCCTGGTAGGTATGGCCAGGATTGAGTTCAAAGTCACCAGCCAGGACTAGCATCACCAGGAAGAGCCAGAGGAGATGCCACCTGAAGGTGGTACTACTGGACGTAGGCTTGCGGGCTAGGCGTCTCCTAACCCGGGTGGGGTACAGTAGGGATCTGAGATCCAGACAGCATGTGAGAGAGAGAGGTAGCTTATTATGTGCCAGGAGATTAGAGAAGGTGAAGTCAAACTCCTCACAAGGGGTGGACTTGTCCCAGTTGTCCCACATTATCTCAGAGGGGGCAGGAACCACTTGGAGGAGAACTAGACCCAGAAAGAGGCCAGCGAGGAGGGCGGTACTAGGTGAGGGGGTCAAGACTCCATCCCTTGTAGACTTAGGAGACTCCATTCCAGGGGTGGAACAGTGCAGTTCTCGGTGACACCTCATCAGGATGCCAGTGGAGCTCCAGAAGGAATGGCCTTTAGGGGGCTGGTCAGTGTGACCGATGCGTGAGTAAAATAGGTGGGGCAAGTTACTCATGGGTGAGAGCAGTTGGACTTGGACAGGCAGTCAACAGCTCGGGAAAGGGTACCAGAGCAGACTCATTGGAATGGTGCAGACTGCTAGAGATGAGGGTGCCAGGACCCAGAGAGTACTATTGTAATATTTTGTTGTCTATCAATCACACAATACAACAACTGGGAAAGTAGACAGGTGAATGCAGCATACATAGGTGAGTATAAAATGAGTACCCTTAGGGAACTGGGCTGAGAAGGGCAAAACACAATCAGCAGATTACTGCGTGTCTCCTGGGGAAAGCTAAGGACTATGGCAATGATCAGCAAAGCACAGTATGACAATATTCGACAATAAGGGAGAGAGGGCACAACACTTATGGCAATGATCAACAAAACACTTGTGGCAATATTTGACAAGAGAGGAGAGGGAAGGTAACCCTCAGTAAATTGTCAGCACCCAGAGGGGATTAGCTAGTAGTAATAGGGACGCCCCTGACAGATAAGATTATTCAAAGCATCACAAAACAATGTCAGCGAGAAAAGTTTTTCCTTTGTAGTTTTTGTCTCTCTCTTAAATGTACCTCCCCAATAAGCTGATACGGTACTGTGGACACAAGGGGAGGGGCATGTGAGCATTGAACAGGAGGAGGGAATGGCGTGGGTGGGAAGGCAGAAAAATCTCTCACTAGATTGGATGCCTGTGATGGCAGGGACAGCTTCCTTCTGGATTCAGGGCAGCAGTGTGCTGAGGAGGCTTGGTTGAGCAAGCCAGCACCTCGGCCTCAGGCAGGCGGTGCATTCACGGAGGGCGAGCGTGGGGAACCCACCAGGCACAGGTCACCCATGCCCCCCTCCACAGCAAGTAGAGGCAGCAATTTGTTGTTTGGGACCGCTGGTCACACTCTTCCTTTTCAGCAGAGAGAGCTGGTGAATCTCAGCGGCAGGGGCTAATTGAGTGAGCTCAGAGCAGGCGCCAAAAGTTCAAACATGGATTAGTCCCCAGAGACAGAAAAGTCCTTAGTTGGACTTGTGGCTCCATCAGCAAGGAATCTGGAGCTTCAGGCTTTCTCTGGCGCAGGTCAGACACCAGCAGCAACAAGGCAGGTAAGGGTCTCTCACTAGATCAGATGCCTGTGATGGCAGGGGCAGCTTCCTTCTGGATTTGAGGCAGCAGTGTGCAGGCTGCCGAGCTTGGTGAGCAGCCACCCTTGGACTCAGGCAGGCGGTGCATTCACAGAGCACGGGACCCACCAGGCACAGGTCACCCATGTCTCCCCTCCATAGCAAGTAGAGGCAGCAATTTGTTACATATATATATATTTTTTTTTCATTATAAAACACTTCATTAATGCATCAGTTAGGGTTGTTACTAAAGCAACAAATGCAGGGAAATGGGGTGTTAGGGTTTCCAACATTTGCAAGGGTTCACCTAGGGAGGTAACTATGAAGTTTTTAGGTGGGGTAGGTAGGGCACCAGACAAGGCAAGTCTTGAGAAAATCATTGTCTTGGTTTTTTTGGCATATAAGAGAAGCTTGGCATTGATTTCTAACTGGATAAAGTCAACTTGGAGTGCTTCCCTGACTTCAGTTAAGGATGAGCGTGATGCGTACGAAACCGTATCATCCGAAAAGAAATGTATGCTAGAGTTCTTTATGTGGGAGTCAAGGTTGTTGATGTACAGGGAAAAAAATGGTTGGTCCTAGGATGGAGCCTTGAGGGACTTCTCTGGCAATTGGAAGGGGGGCAGATAGTAGGCCATCAGCTTTGACTTTTTGTATCCTTCCCGTGAGATAACTGTTAAACTACTGTAAGGTAAGTGGAGTGGCACCTATGTAGGCAAGACAGGTGATTAGGAGGTGATGGTCTAGAGTGTCAAAGGCCTTACTGAGGTATAGAAAGACTGCACCAATAACCTTCTTGGTGTCCATAGCATGGATCCAGTCATTATAAACTTTAGCCAATGCTGAGATGGTACTGTGCTTTGACCTGAAGCCAGATTGGGCCGGGTTTAGAAGTGAATGTGCTTTGAGGTGATTTTTAGTTGGTTGTATATAAGTTTTTAAAGCACTTTGGAGAGAATGAGCAAGATAGAGATAGGACGGTAGTTGTTTAAGTCACAAGGATCTCCTGATTTGAAGAGAGGAAGAATATGGACAGATTTCCAGCAGGATTGAACAGTGGTTGTGGTAATAGAGAGGTTGAAGATGTGAAGGATGGGGTCTGTAAGCTGGTCATAGCCTAACCACAAGAAAAATGATTCAAGGCCATCGTCCTCTGCACTTTTCTTGGTGTCAAGGCTAAGAATTATGTCTTCGACTTCTTTGTAGCTAAACAGGCACAACTGGAAGGGATGAGTGGAGTAGCATGTGTAGTATCTGGGCTAGTGTTGCTATTCACTCTGCTAGCATATGGGGAGGAGTCGAATGCCAACCCGGCAGTGGCAAAGTGAAGGTTAAGTTCCTTAAGGTTTCACAGTCTATTTTCAACCATCCCGTCCTTGGCCAGAATCTTGGTGGGAAGGGAGGAAGCAGCAGGATGGCCTTCAATGGTTCTCAGTGTCTTCCAGATTTTTGGGGAGTTCCCTTTGGCCTGCTCCAGAGTGGAGATATAGACATTTGCTTTAGTAGCACATACACTTTTAACACTGGGATTTCTGGCAGTTCTAAATCCCTGCCAGTCTGCCCGGTCCTTTGTGTGCCTGGCTCTAGCCCATAGCTTGTCTCTATTGGTAAGTGCAGATTTGAGTTCTTGGATGAACCACAGATGTCAGATTTTCCACACCCTCATTTTAATAAGAGAAGCATGCTTGTTAATTAGGGTGATGAAGTTGTCATTTAGGACAGAGACAGTGGCATCAGCAGATTTGGCAAGATATATGTCTTGCCACCTGATCGTAGCTAGATCGGTTAGGAATTTTACTGAGTTGAATTTGATTCTGAATTTAGGGTGCTGCTGGATTTTAGATCGGAATCTTGTACATACAACGATACTGTGGTCGCTCATGTCGTTATGGAAAACTGCAGATTGTGAGATTTTATAGGGATGTGAAGTTAAGATGACATCTAAGAGTGAGCTGTTGGCAGAGTTAGAAACATTGATTCTTGTGGGTTCAGTTACTATCTGTGTAAGACCCAGCTCATCACAGATGGCTTTTGGGGAGTGGGATTTAGCAGTGAGCCAATCCATATTGAAGTCCCCTAAGATTATTGTTTCCATGTTAACAGCCAAAATTATGGATTTCAACACGTAAAGAATTTCTGTGCTTCCTGATGGAGGTCTATAGCCACCAGTGATTGTGATGCACTCTGAGGATGGAAGGTGAAGTTTAAACAATACAATCTCATATTTCTTGGGCTTAGTTTTACAGGAAATGCTGCTAACATCAAATTTTGATTTGGCGTATACAACCACTCCCCCCCCCGAATCCCTATCATCCCTAAAGAGCTTGAAGCCCGGTATAGTAATTTGCGGATCAGTGTTGGTCTTTTTTAGCCATGACTTGGTAATTATAAATCAGATCTGGGTCAGTGTGGGCTGCTCAGACTTGAAGATGATCATGTTTTTTGAGTAGGCTTAGAATATTGACCATCATCAGTTTCATCCCAGGAGCAGCTGCAAACTCCGATGGAGAAGTGATTTGAGTTGGGGGACCTGGATTTAGTTCGACATTATCTGAACAGAAAAGGAGAATTAGAAACATTTTCTTGAGGGCATTTATCAGGTAGAAGTGGGCTCTTTTCGTATGGGTTCTTCTGTGGTGTTCAGTCATTGAGGTAGGTCTAGCCAGGGCATAGGAGATGCTGACATGGCTGTTCAAGGCTAGCAGGGGAAGTGCATGGAAAGACACTGGTAAAGGGAGGAGGGCCAGAGGAGAGGGATGAGAATTAAAATGAAAACCCAACTGATTAAGAGTAGGGAAGCAATATGAAGATGCAGCAGGAACTATGATTTTGGGTTCCCAGGCTGGGATGACTTCTGACTTAGCATGGATCAGTGCTTTATGAGTCATAATTTTTGCCAGGTTAGAAGTAGAATGATAATGCAGGCCATATTGCCCATGACTGAGTACAGTGATGTGTGTAGAAAGACCAAGAATCCCTCTAGTGGCAGGTCTGTATAACCTGCTAATGGAAAACTAGCCCCCCCCCAAAAAAAACTTTTATTACACACTTGAAATGTGCTTAGTTCCATTGAAAATCTTTTTGTAAAAAGTGCCAGGTGGCTGAAGCAGGGGAAAAGTCCTGGCCAATCACAGCGGGTTTGCTGGAAGTGCTCGTGTTCTGATTGACTGTGCTGTCCCGTACCTTTCAAGCAGCTGCAGGTGGGTGTCCAGGTCTAGGTCGGTGGCTGGCTGGGTGCCGGCCGACCATGGGGGAGCTGAAGCAGCCCAGTTCAAGGGCAGGCAGCTTCCAAGGAGCTGCAGGTGGGCAGAAGGGATCATCATACCATACAGAGGGCTGCAGGTCATATGGGTCGGGGTACTAATTTCTACATTTCTAAGCTAAACTCGTGTATTCAGCTTAGTAAGTTACCACTGAAAGGATGTAAAAGGCTTTTAAAGTGGGGAACAATACAAGCCTTAAAGTGGTGGCACTAGATTCCTGGAGTACCTATTCTGTTTAGATCTCCAAGCATTAATCTTTAGCATTTTAAGCGGCCTACGCATTCTTATGTGGGATTAGATTATTCATCCTACATGGGTCTTGCCACTAAGTACACATATGATTTTCATAAAATGTCAATATCTTAAATGACCTTGAAGCCAGAGTACATATTCTTTAAATATCACTGGGGATGCAGACACTTCTACATTCCTGGCAAGCATTTAATCCACCATCAAGGAGGTATTTAGTTGTTTAGCATTTTGTACGCTGTAGACTGGGTAAGTCCTTCTGAGATTAGAGGTCCCTTGTTCAGGCACAAGTGAAAAATTAAATCGTATGGGCAACAATGGATAATGTTTGACAAGCATAATTGGGAGGATAGAAGAATGCTAACTTAGGGTATCCAGGTTTAGCCAGCAGTAGGGCTTAACACGTTCATAATTATTAACAATTGAGTTATACATCCTGAGCCAACAATTGCCTAATAAAACAACTGCTGGGAATGAATTGATGTGGATACAGGATACAGAGAAGGAAGTGGTTTCATGGTACTAAGCGATGTGAACTTTGGAGAATGGCAGTGCCAGCTTGTTAGGGTGGAAGCTGACACATCTGATCTGCTTTGCCTGAACAACTACCACGGCTTGGAAGAGTGAGTACAATGAATTTGGCATCGGAAGAGCTTGTGGTTTAATATTACTATGTCCATTAATGTGAAAGGATACAAAACAGCTTCACCCACCTCGATCTCATGGGCACATTCTACTTAGGTGGGGGTAATTGAGAACTGTAGCAGCTGAAAAGGGGGGGTGCTAGACACACACTTGAGAGAATGGCCTGGAAGATGCAGGCAAGTAAATAAGCAAGTAAGTAAGAAAATAACAGGAATGCCGAAGTTATGCCAAAGATTGGGAATGTAAGACATTTAGGCTATGCAAAACAGAGTTTAAAAGTATACTGTGTCATTTGGTTAACCAAATAGGAGTACTGGAATTATTAAGTGGTACACACTGTTCAAATTTATGACAGTCCTACCCATATTATTCAATGCAGCTGGTTACTTATGCGATTACCCGGAGAAATTTAACACTCTGACTAAGTAATTTTAGATCACAGTCAGTGGTACATTCTTAGAGACAATACCTAGTAAAACACATCTAGCCTGACAGCACATCTCATTAAATCAGCAGCAAGTAAACTGCATACACAGTGAGGCAGTTTCCTCCAAAGTGCCACAAAAAAAAATGTTCATGATACTTTTACTGTCTGTGTAAATTTCTCCTGTTTTGTATAATTCTCCTGGGAGGCCATCAGAGCCAGGGAAAACAATCCAGGATAACAATTATTTTGGGGTAGGAATACGTGTTTGTCAAACCTTCTGAAGGTTCTGGGCAGATCAGTTGCTTCTCACATGGCACCCCAAAGCCATTCTTCTCAAGTCACTTGCTGGGAACATGGAACCTTTTCACAATTGGTCAGCTTTTCATCAATTTAAGGTGGTTTGCAGAGTCATTATCGACAATGTAAAACAAATAATGCCATAAAAATATTAACTCAGCTCTCTTATTGCCCTTACCACTGGGGAGTAAATTTAAAACACTGCTTGAGCTTACTAAAATGAATGTAAATGTAGAAAGATAGCACCTAAAACAGCATTTGAAAATGTATTTTTCAAACAGCATATGATTGCTGGTTTAATGCAGTTAAACCTTAACTAATGGTTCTGTGATAGGGTCATGGGTAGTTTTTTCTGATTCGGCAGATGCCAGGTACTGTGCAGCTAGGAGTTTCTGGTTATTATTATGAGCTCATGTTAGCTGTTAAATCTGGCTTTCTGTAAAACTTACTTAGCACCTGAGGCAAGCTAGTAGATATCTCATGGATTTTGCATCTTACTTAGGCAATAATTATCAAATACAGTAGTCACTTTATTAGGAGTTAAAAAGTGGTGCGGTATTGCAATTATGAGCCTGAGGGGCATTCAGAGGTTAGAATGCTGATCCATTCCTTAGTAGACAGTTGAAAGAGTGTTACAATGGGTATTGTTGTCATACGGTATATCAAATGAAAATAATATTGGAAAGAGTACTATTACATTTTTAAAAAGTTGAAAAACTTGTGTCCAATGTTGTAGATACACTTAAAGTCCCTGTCTAGGAGGAAGACTGCTGGTGAACAGCACAAAATGCTGAATTTTCAGTTCAGAATTCCATCAAGTTTGTCACGATAACTCAAACTTAGTAATCAGTACAATGTGGCTGAGAAAAGCCGCACTTGTTCCACAGTCTGCTACAGCCCAAACAGTTGACTTGATTTGACTTGTCCTTGGCTTAAACATTTATTGCCATTAAGGATGTGCAAATTCCTGGAATTACCAAGTTAATACAATTGCTGTACTGTGCTTGAGTAATATAAAAAAAAAAGCAAAGTTGGTAGTTCTTAGGAAAATATGTTCCTTTCTAGTATGTTGGTTGGATAGTACTTGTAAAAGAAATGATAATTAGGGTAGGCAGTGGTATTACATACAACTACAGTATTATGGAGCATGCCATATACCAAATACAATCTGTTATTTTAAGGAGGTTTAATTTAGATACATTTGGCGTATGGATCATCATCCTTTGATAGCATTATCTCCCATAATAGTACTGTTTCCCATAAGTTTAGCTACCTTATTCACTCCTTGCAATAGCAATGAGACAGAATCAGATATTATAGCTATTACCCAGTTATACTATGATGTTCCCGAATGTATAATGAGGCTAATTAAATTAAACCTTTGCTACCTTTCATGGATTATTAGGATAGGTATTGCAGACATCAACTATCTGTTCAGAAGTGATAAATCAAATGGATCTTGAACAAACTGTGATGAGCATTGCTAAAACAACAAAGATCCTTGGCACAAGAGCATTGAGGCATGGGGCACTCAAAAGAGCATTGACTACAAAGCCAGTTGCAAAGAAATATAAAACTATCATACATACCCCATATGCAAAGCATCCTGGGAGATATACAGTATATATGCAAACAAACAAAAAAAATTGGGGCTGGTTCTGCATTTAGCATGTAGATATTATATATATATATATATATATATATATATATATAACCCAAAAAAAACACAGAGTTGGGGTAGGGACATTTGCACTCACACCAGTAACTCACATGTATGTTTCTCTCCCTTTCATCAGATAAAGTGTACAGAGAAAGGTGGGGGCACATTCTGGCTGTCAACTCTGGGCAGAGTGGAGAGTGGCAGGGTAAGTGAGGGCCACCAGTGATACCAGGCTGGGGGAAAAGTATGGCCACTGGCAAAACAAGAAGAGAGGAAGAATCATGTGCAATGACTACCATAAAGACAAGATATGCCAGTCACAGCATCATCAGATCTTGGGATCATTCAAGTTGGGGACTGAGGAAAGGGCTCCCCCAGTCTGGCCATACAAGTACTTATGGGTACAATAGGGCAATGGGTAAGAGGAGAGGAGCTCCATGGGAACACTTTAGTGTGGTGCAATGTTAACCAAGTTTGGTGAGGTAGGCAAGGGACCATTAGGACCTGGGTGGTGGAGTCTGGGGAAAAAAAAGCAGTGGCATGGGTGGAGTTTCTTTTTTGTCAATGGTGGGGGGAGACCACCATTCCACTCAAGCTGGAGGTGGTTTAGTGGTGAAAAAAGGGTGGGGTCCCAGTCTGGGGTTTACACCAGGGCTGGGGGGGTTGTCCCAAGGTGAGGCCCTGAGGGAGAAGAACCTGTGTTTACACATGGGCCCCAACTGGTACAAGCAAAGAAAAGGGCCCTGGATGTACATCCAGGTCACAGCTTACATTTTAAGTGAATCGGTGGACCCAAATGTACATCTGGGCTGAAGAGATATGTAATTGTCAGCAGAATATAAAACATGTAACATTTATTGTATGTTTATGGGTGATTTATTTGGAATACTGTTGATGTACAATAAATGGAATTCTTATAATAAACATAACTGCCGACTGAGCACCCAAATTTAAAGGTGTGGTATGGATTTTTCTTGGAGGAGGTTGATCAAGAGACAAAGGGGACTTGCCTAACTGAAAAGGCAAGGCAGATTGTATCTGGCAGCCCCTCCCAGAATGCAATGGGTCAGCAAGTCCAGGGGGTTGGGGAGGAGAGCCAGTCCCAGGGAGATTTTTGAGAAGTGAGTGATAGGAAAAAGGGAGAAGCCTCCATATAGGGAAAGAAGGTGAGAGAGAGAGAGAGGGCAGAGCAAAAGAGGGGGTATATCAAAGAGCCCCTGAACAAGAAAGACCTCTTTTCTATGCTGAGTGGTGGTGCTTTTACTCTCCCACCCACCCTGATCAAGGCAAGGTAAGGAAAGAAGCAGGGGTTAAAGAAATAAAAAAAAAGGTGAGAGTCAAAGAAGGACCCATAAGGTCTCGCCAAAGGTGGACAGCACGGGTTAATAAATGAACTGCTGAAGGTGGACAGCAGGAATAATGGAATAGCACAAAGGGGGGACTGGAGTTGGGCTAAGAAGGAGGGTCAAAGAGGGACCCACAAGGACCTGCCAAAGGTGGATGGCAGGGATTGATAAAAGGAACTGCTGTAGGTGGACAGCATGAAGAAGGGAGTAACAAAAGGTGGGGTTAGAGGTGGTCTGGCAAAAAAAGGGGGTAGGAAGGATTCCATCCTGGGGTTTACACCAGGGCTGGGGGGGTAGGGGCCCCAGGGTGAGGCCCCTGAAGGGGAGAAGGGCCCATGTCTACACACGGGCTCCAACTGGTACAAGCAAAGAAAAGGGACCCGGATGTACATCCGGGTCATAGCATACAATTTAAGTGAATGGGTGGATCCAGATGCACATCTAGGCTGAAGAGATATGTAATTGTCAATAGAATATAAAACGTGTGAAGTTTATTGTATGTTTATGGGTGATTTATTTGCAATACTGTTGATGTATGATAAGTGGAAATCTTATAAACATAACTGCTGAATGAGCACTCAAATTCAAAGGTGTGGTGTGGATTTTCCTGGAAGGGGGGATCAAAGGACAATCATAACAAATACATACAGATTCTGGGGTTAGTTTTTTGATAAGTCACTTAGAAATGTGTTTTTTTTTTTTACATCCAGAAATCCTTTTTCGCAAACCACAGGAAAAAAAACTGCAAAACAGGATCCTTTTTCGCTATTTGCAAAAAAGGATTTTATTTCACTGCAAATCACAAAAAAGGAATCACAAAACAGGATCCATTTTCTCAATTAGTGAAAAAGGTTTTTCTTTATCCACAAAATGCAAAAAAGGAACAATGGAACAGGATTCTTTTTCACAATTTGTGAAAAAGGAATTTTAAGATAGCTGTTTGTCAGTCCACAGTTCACAAATGGCTATTGCTTTTGGTTTGAAACTTTCAGGGCATAAAGGGCTTGCCTCACAGTTGTGCCTTGTGCTGCTCTAGAGAAAATATATTACCTTGCTGTGGAGTTCTGTGTGCTTAAATTGTGGTTTGCTTCCTATAGGATAACACTGTAATGTTAGGTTTACGCAGTCATTTCTTTGTCACTACACTGAGAAGAAACAGTTTGCCAATTTTCTATGAAGATTTCAGGGTACAAAGGGCTTATGACACTGATGTGCCTTTTGCTGGTTTCCTGAAAATATGTTAATTTGGTGTCCAGTTACATGCATTTCATATTTTGTTGTGTTTTCTATAGGATAGCATTGCAAATTAGGTGTTTTTTGGCACTGCACACTCCAGGATTGGAGCACAGGGTTCTGAGGGCCCTGTGCTCCCACAGACAAATAAGGATACCATACCATACCATTATGGACTAATGGAAGCAATAAGGATACAATTACAATCTCTCAAAAATTATGGATGGATGGAAGTGAAGGGCCCAGAGGGCTCTGATCTCCCACAAGCAAATAAGGCTACAGTTACATTATCTCCAAAACTAAGGAAATTTGTAACAAAAAAACTTTGTTAGTGTATCAGTTAGGGTTCCGGCAACAAAAGTTGGGAAATGTGGTGTTAGAGTTTCCAACACCTCATCCCCACCATTCGTGCACCAACAGGTGTTAGGGGTGTGCCTTGAGGTTGCCAGCCCTAATGCACAAATCATTCTCTTATACTGTACCTATCTCAGCTTATTTACTTATGGAATGGGGTGAGCATTAGGGCTAACAACTCCAAGGCATACAAAAATCCACTGTACAAAAGAGTTGCACTCCTGGTTGAAACACTATAAATTCACAAATAATTATTGCAAATAAAAGGGTGTTATTCCAAAATAATCACAGTATGGTCAGCCCAAATGAATAGGAATCGATTCCACCAGATGCTCCTGTGCTTCAACCGTTAGGTCTTCCTTAGGATGGGTTTTGGATTGTAATGACTTGCTTACGAACCCCTTGATACAATGACATCACATATCACATGATCATTTTAAATTCAACATATAATGAATTAATGTAAGTTACTGACTTCTAATAGTCGATAAAAACTCCAAAATAAAGCAGTTCATACAAAAATACACAATTATGGATGTGAAGCCCTGTTAATATGAATGGATTAACCCATGACAGAGCATGGATTTACTGAACATTAATCCACACTGGGTGGGGGATGGGGCAAGAGGCCACAGACTGAGTGACTTCAACCACCCAGGTGTGGATTAATGCTCAGTAAACTCATGTTCTGAAGTGGGTTAATCCACTTATAAAATGGGAAACTTTATTCCAGAGGTTTATAGAAATGAATATTAAAACCAAAAACTGTTTACATGCATTTGTAATAAAATACAGTAGTTATTGCGCCTAATGGGTTTGACCTTCTGAGGATGCTGTAGATGTAGTGCTCTACTAGGTGGATTTTTCCTAATTAGGATGCCATAGTTGTAGTTTTTTGTTTATAATTTAATAAACTTTATTAAGTTTCAGAACACCACAGTGAGACAGACCGAGTTACAATATCATTACAATATCAGGTGTCAAGTATCCCCCCTCCCCCCTCCCCTCCCAGACCACGCATATTTATTTATAAACATAGAGCTCAGGGCTCATCCACACCTTCTGGGTTTCCAAAGCACCAGAAGGGCCTCAAGGATTCCCCCACATTTCTAAATAGGTTGCTACTGTTCTGCATAGAGGCAATATGTCTTTCCAGATGCAGAGTGAGCATAATCTCCCTGTACCATTCCAATGTAGTGAGGTGTCATCCAACCAATGCCCGACAATAACCAGCTTAGCCACCGACGAGATGAGTAACATATGTGCTTTCCTAACTCTAGGGGTATCTCTGGAGATATAACTTAACAAGCACACCTCCGGGATAAACAACGAATCCAATCCCAGGATGGAATCCAGTGTTTCTCTGATAGATTGCCAGAATTTTTGCACTTTTTGGCAAGTCTATAACATATGAAAGAGAGAACCCGTAACCTCCTTACACTTGCCACAAAGTGGAGTGGCCAACCTCCCTATTCTGAACAGTTTCATTGGGGTCAAATAGATAGTTGTAGTTTTTTATATGTTTCTCTGAGGGATTGATCTGAAAATTTCACTTGGCATTGCTGTCACTCAGGATTTTGTAGTGCAGCGAGGCAAGTGTGGGTTTACAGGGGATTAATCCATCGTCAGGTGACCTGTTTTGACAAATCAGAACACAGGATTTTCAGCACCCATTTTATAATAGCATTTAAACATATAATAAAGTAATTCTGTAAAGTTTATTTTTAACAAAGTTTACTTTTAACAAAAGAGGAACAAAAAAATCCTAAGTTATCGTTAGCTGTGAAATCACAGAAACAATAAATAGGAAGATAGGGTAAGTGGATTTCTGTGTATGCTGGCTGGCTGCCTGAGTTTGCACCCCACCTGTCTCCAGCTGTAGCACAAGCTTTGTTTTTGCTCAACCCCAAAGCACATGTCTGATGCCTGTTGGTGCATGCAGGGAGGAGATGGAGTGTTATGGCTGGAAACCATAACATCACATTTCCCAACTTTTGTCACTGGAACCCTAACTGATGCCTTAATGAATTTTTTTACACTACAGACTTCTAGATTATTGAGACTGTTGTTACATTTTAATGGTAAAGTGAGATAGAAATTTATATATTTTTGAATTTCATAGTTATTTTATAGTTATGTACAACTGGAGGCTAGGAGAAGCTGGGTTGGGAGGATGAGGGAGAATAGGTACATGTATGGGAAGCCGGAGAGTGGTAAACTGCAATAGTTGTGTGGCAACAGTCTTTCTGGGGGTGTTGTGGAGTAAAGGGGGATAGCCTGTGTGTAACAGCCTGGAGCAGCTAAGAGCTGAAATAAGACTGCCCAGGTGAGAGTTATGGAGGTCGGTGTGGGAAGTCAGAGAAGCAAAGTAGTGGAGAAAAAGGTAGAGGGGTGATGCCCATGGGAGTGAGGGCATAAGGCAGGGGATGGGAGTGGGGAGGAGTACATAGTATAAAGGAATATCTCTTCATCAGAGGACTAGAAGCCCAGGGTGGAGGAATGACAAGTGGTAAGGAGAAGGGGTAGGAATGTGAGAGTAGCATCAGGGGTGGGAAATTCTAAAGGGGTGCCTTTATTAAATAGATTTGCACCACTGTCTAGAAGGACTGAGAGGGCAGCAAGAGGTGAGATAAGAGCTCAGGTTGAGCCAGAGCTGAGAGTAGGAGCACAGGGGAAGGGAGAGGGAACTAATCAGGGTGGGCAGGGAAGAGGAAGCAGGCAAAATGGAGTGGAGAATGGAGGGAAGAAAAGGAAAAGAAGAGAGGAGGGAAAACTGAAAGCAGATGCAGATAGTCAGAAGGGGTGGGCTAGAATGGGAGATGGAAAAACAGTTAAGGGGATAAATTGTGGATATGGTTATAAGTTCACCAGGGTACAGAGGGAGCAGTTACAGTAGGTGGGGAAGCAGCTAGTACAGAAGGGAAGGAAGCAAGGCTGGGGGGCACAAGTGCAGGGGATGGAAGGGTAGTGATCAGGAACTCCATAATTAGGGGTATTCACTGGGGAAGAGAAGGGGACCTAAATGAAAGCAGGAGGACAGTTTGCATGCCAGGGATGACAGGAGGGAAGGTGGGCCCAAGAAAAAGGGAAATAGTAAGGAAGGTTGGAGGAAAACCTAATTCAGTTATACAGTTGGGAACCATCGACCTAGCTGGGGAGGAGGTTGAGGTAATGCAAAGAAGGTTCAGGGAGTTAGGGAAGATCTGCAGGGAGGAAGGAAGTTTGCTGGCCTTCTCAGAGGAGATACCAGTACTAAGGGCCAGCTCAGCCAGGAAAAGAAGAATAGTGGATTTTAATGACTGGCTAAGGAAATGGTGCAGGCAGGAGATGTTTATCTGTATTGGGGACTAGGAGGAGTCCTGGTCAAACAAAGCACTCTTTTCACCAGACAGGCTACACCTCAGTAGGGAGGGTTAGAGGGTACTTAGGGACAAGCTGGGTGACTACATAGCCACTACACTTAATTTAAACCACTGAAGGGGGCAGAGGGTATGCAGGCCAACAGACTCTGAGAGGAGGAGGTCAGTAAACCCCCCCACAGTGACAGAAGAGGGGCAAGAACACTGTTAGCAAAGGGTGGAGGGGTGAGGAACACATAACAAGGGTAAATGGAGGGGGTGTACACAGAGGAAATTATTGTGAATAGAAGAATAGAGGAAAGAGAAGAAACATCAGATTCTAGGTGGAGGATGGTGTCTCTGAAAGTGTGGAGTCTTGGAAACAAGATGGATGACCTGCAAGCACTATTAGCAGACAGGAGGGTGGACATAGCTGCAGTAACCAAGACTTGGGCAACATCACACCATGACTGGGGCCTTGCAATTGCTAGATATAAACTATACAGGAGGGACAGGGTAGTTGGGAAGGGGGAAGGGTGGCAGTTTATATCAGGGAGGAAATAACTTGCACAAGGGGGGAGTCAGAATAAGGGGAGGTGGAGGCATTATGGGTTCAGCTAAGGTCCAATTGAGGGAGAAAGGTGAGGTTGGGGTGGTTTACAGACCACCCAAGCAGGAAGAGGAGAGGGACAGAGAACTGAGCTCACAAATATTGGAAGCTGCAGGGGAAAGGAGAGATGATAATTGTGGGGGACTTCAACCTGCCCAACGTGTACTGGAGCACACCCTCCACAACATGTACTTGGAGTCAGGTGACCCTGGAAGGAATGCAGTTTGGGTTCCTGACTTATAGCAACATTGAGCCAACAAAAGCTGAGGCAATTCTTGATCTGATGCTCACAAATGAGGAGCATGTACAGGAAATAATGGTCATGGAGCCACTGGGTGGAAGTGACCATTGCTTAGTGTGGTTCCAGTTGGATATGAGCAGGGAAAGCATCCCAACTAATACCACAATCTTAGATTTCAGGAGGGCAGACTTCAGGAAGATGCATGAAGTACTAAGAAGCCATCTGTCTGGCATCAGGGCAGATATGGAGGTGGACCAATGGTGGTCCATCTTTAAGGAAGGAATACTGGTTGCCACAGATGAGTACATTAGGCTCAGGGGTAAGAATGCAAGGACCAAAGTACCCAGCTGGTTCATTTCTGGGGTTGCCCAGGCAGTAAGGGAAAATAGATTAGTCTATAGAAAATTCAGGAAGACTAAAAGAGAGATGGATAGGGAAAATTATCTAAGGTTGGCTAGTGAGGCAAGTAAGGAAGTCTGGTGAGCAAAATCACAGAAGGAGCTGCAGATAGCTGAAGGAATTAGAAAGGGGAAGAAGGCTTTCTTTCACTATATAAGTGAGAAAAGGGACAAGAAGGAAGGGATGGTTAGGCCTAAGAAAGGGGTGGAGTGGTTGGAGGATAATGGGGGAAAAAAAGAGATACTAAATGAATATGTTCCATCTTCACCAGGGAAAAGGATGGACCAGTGCCTTCAGGAGGGAGAAGAGGAGTAAGGAAGGAGGGGGAACACAGCTGTAATGATAGAGAAGGCTAGCATAAGCGACAGTCTGTTGGCATCGAAGGTGAACAAATCACCAGGCTTGGACAGAGTACATCCAAGGGTACTAAAGGAACTGACTGAGGAGCTGGCAGGCCCACTAGCAGACCTATTTAATAATTCACTAGAGTTATGTGTGCTAACGCAAGGCTGGAGAACAGCACATGTAGTGCCCCTCCACAAAAGCAGTCCTAAGGATGATCAGGGAATTACACACCAGTCAGCCTGACCTCCATTATGGGCAAGCAAATGGAGACCATTTTAAAGGAAAGATTGTTGGACTATCTAGAGGACCATGGTCTCCAGGATGCAAGGCAGCATGGGTTCATGAGGGGGTTGTGTCAAATGAATCTGACTGACTTCTTTGACCGTGTCACTAAGACAGTAGACAGGTGCCAAGCAGTAGCCTTCCTCCATCTTGATTTTAGCAAGGCCTTTGACTCTGTGACCCACAAAAGGTAAATCAAGAAATTGGTGTATCTTGGGGTTGGGGAAAAGATGACCAGATTGATGGGAAACTGGCTAAGAAACAGAACCCTGAGGGTGGTTGTGTGTATAGGGTGTTATCTGGTACCAGAGAAATAACCAGTGAGGACCCACAGGGCTCTGTACTGGGGACAGAGTTGTTCAATGTCTTCATCAATGACATTGGGGATGGCAATAAGGGCAAAATGTGCCTATTCACAGATGACACCAAGTTCTGTGGGAGAGTCGACACAGCTGCAGGGATACAGGACATATAGGAAGATCTGGAAAAGCTGGGGAGCTGGTCCAGAGTCTGGCAGCTTGGTGTCAATGCCAAAAAATGCTAAGTTATGCATATTGGAGCCAACAATCCCAGGACAGAATATTACCTGGGTGGAGTCCAAGTATCTGCATCAGAGGAGGAGAAGGACCTGGGAGTGATGATCACTAGTGACTTGAAGCACTCCACACAGCGCAAGAAACCAGCAGCAAAGGCAAAAAAGATGCTGGGATGCATATCTAGTGAGAGCAGTAGTAGGGGATAGGAGGTTATACTGCCCTTGTACAGGTCACTGGTAAGGCTGCATCTAGAGTATGGAGATCAGTACTGGTGCCCACACCTCAAAAAATACATTAACCTGCTGGAGAAGGTCCAGAGAAGGGCTAAAAAGATGATAATGGGTCAGCAGGGTAAGGCATATGAGGAGAGGTTAAAAGCACTGAACATGTACTCCCTGGAATACAGGAGAGTGAGGGGACATGATTGGGACCTTCAAGTACTTCAAAGGGACAAATACGGTTGATAAAGAGAATTTCTTTAAGCTGAGTAGCAACCATAACACTAGGGGGCACAGTCTTAAGCTGGAGGGTGGGAGGTTTAGGAGGGATGTCTGGAAGCACTTCTTCACAGAGAGGGTGGTGGACACTTGGAATGCACTGCCGGAAGAGGTCATCTCATTGAAGAGAGTGGGCAGCTTTAAAAGAGACTGGGATAGGCGTGGGGGAAGTAAGGATCATGGGTAGGTAGGATGGGAGGAGGGGGGGGAGAGAGGACAGAGACATTAGTTCAAGCTGTGGACCCTGCAATACGAGCAGACTTGATAGACCAGATGGCCTTCTTCTGCTGGCTTATTCATATGTTTGTATGTTCATATGTATGTAAAGATAGATAGATACATTCATAGATACAAAGAAAATTATTTGTAAAAAACATTGTTAATGCACTAGTTAGGATTGAAGTGACAAAAGTAATGAAATATGGTGTTAACCCTAACATTCCACCCTCACTTTCCACACAGCAACAAGAGAAATCATTACAGTTTCACCTCTCCTGCATCTTCACTAATCAGGCATGGGATGTGCCTTGGGGTTGTCAGCCATAACGCTCACCCCATTCCATCATGAAAGTAGCTGAGATGTGTAGAGTATATGAGGGTGGGGTTAGTGTTGTGGGTGGCAACCCCAAGGCACACTGAATGCCCGATTAGTGAAAATGCAAGAGAGGTGAACCTGTAATGTTTTTTCCTTTTGCTGTCTGGTAGGTTGGGGTGGGATGTTAGGGTTGCAAACCCTAACACCACATTTCCCTGCTTTTATTTCTTCAACCCTAACTGGTGCATTAATGAAATTTTTGCAATGAATTTCCATTCTTTTTGAGACAGTATAATGGTATCCTTATTTCCTGTGGGAGTGTCTTCCCCAGTACCATTTTGCATTCCCTTTTAATGCCTTAGACTGCAGTGATATAGAAAATTCCCATTTACAGCCTTCTTATCTGAGAGTTCCTACCTTTTATTTATTTATTGAATTCTTGGATTAATACCTTTGAATAACAGCTCTTCACATAGGTTTCATGTCAAACGAAAAAGATTATTATTTTATTTTATTTTTTTATTGAAATCTAGGATTACAAATACCTTTGAGCAGGAACTGCTCGTTTACAAAGGTTCCACGTTGAAGGAATGGGGGGTATACATACATTCAAAGGTCAACATAATAATACATAGTTACACAATAACAAGAAGTAACAGACTGAGGCTTAGGAAATTCCAGTAATTCAAAATGTGCCAAATGTTAGGTAGCATGACATAACCAGCCAAGGGCAATCTTGGAAATAAGCACTGCAGGTGAGAGGGAAGGGGGGGTATGCAGGCAGGAAGGCCATTGTTGGAGGGTAGAGGGTGAGGGTAAGAGCTCTAAAGGGGATGGAGAGGAGGGACAGAAGTCAGGAAATGCCCTGGGGGAGGAAAGGGAGAGGGGGCAAGGGGGTAGGCAGGTAGAAGGAGGTAAGGCAGGGAGAGATAGCTTTCAAGACTGAAGTGGAGGGCAGTGAAAGGTGGGCCCCTGATTAGGTGAGGCAGTCACAACGACTAGTTCAAATTAGAAGAAGTCAGAGAGTTGTCTCTTAAAAGGGCCAAGAGCAGCAGCAGTGAGAGTTTCTTTGTTGAGAGTATTGTACCACTGTGGTGCTCTGTGGGCAAAGGTCCTCTGGCCCATGGTAGTCCAGCATCTGGGGACAAGGAAGGTTAGTTGTTGTGAACTTCTAGTTCTCTGGGTGCTGTGGTGGTCAATAAGTAGCTTTTCAATGCCCAGGGGCATGACCCCAAGGAGGACTTTTTTGGCTAAGAGGCAGGTTTGATATTGTATCCAGCTGATGAGAGGTAGGCATCCTGCCCGAGTGTACAGGTCACAAGTGTGTGTAAGTCAATCAGGCCCAGTTAGCAGCCTGCATGCTTTGTTGAGTGCAACTGTAATTCTGCAGAGGGCAGAGGCGGAGGCAGAGCCATCAATTGCTAGCCCATAATCAATGATGGAGGTGACAGAGTTGTTGATAGCCGTGTCAGGAGTCATGCAGTGTTTGTGCCTGTAGATCAGGCCTATACGGATGTTGGTGGCTTTGGCGACAGAATCTATGTGCCGATGGTAGGACAGTGAGCTGTCCAATGTGACGCCTAGGTATTTAAAATCAGGAACATGTTCAAGTAAGTTCCCTGTTTGGTTTAGGATGATGAGGTCACGGGATTTGTACTTGCTCCTGGCATTGTAGAAGGTCATAACCTTTGTTTTGCTGTAGTTCATGACCAGTTTGTGTGACTTGAACCATTCTTCAATGCGCATGAATTCAAGCTGTAATTGTTTCTCGAGGAGCTCTGCGTTTTGGTGGTTGGTGAACATGACTGCGTCATCGGTGTAGCGCAGTAATTTCTGGTGACAGACACTGGGAAGGTCATTGAGGAAGAGGCTGAAGAGTAGTGGCCCCAGGATGGATCCCTGTGGGACCCCTGAAAGGACTGGCTTTTCTTCAGAGGTAACACCGGCAATCCTAACCCGCTGGACCCTCTCCCCAAGGTAGCTTGAAAACCAGAGCAGTGCTTCATTGGAGAGCCCAATGTTTGATAATTGCTTGAGTAGGAGTGGGTCGTTCACAGAATCAAAGGCTTTCGTAAGGTCGATGAATACTGCCCCCACACAGTTTCCTTGATCAAGTGTGGTATGGATGAAGCCTGTGAATTCTAATAGTGCAGTGGTGGTACTGTGGCCTTTTCGGAAACCATGTTGCTCAGGACACTGGATGTCGTATTTTTCCAGGTACTTGAATAATTGGTCTGAGGCGATGTTCCCCAGGGCCTTAGACAATGGAGGGAGGATGGAGATAGGTCTGTAGTTGGAGTGCAGTGATTTGTCTCCACTTTTGTGTACCAGTGTGATGGTCGGCTGTTTCCAGCGAGATGGGAACTGGGACATCCTTAGTGATAGATTGAGGACCTTTGTCAAGGGTTCAAGGACTTCTTCAAGGACAAGTGCTAACAACTTCAGGTCAATTATTATTATGATAACAATTACAATAATAGGGGCATTGCAAGTGTCACCAGGCCTGAATACATCTAGGTAGAATACAGCATAGCCATACATTCACTGAAAATAATACAGATTAAAATTGAGGTGGGACTAAACATATTGGGATAAATAAAGGACATGGACAATGGATTTCAAATGAATACAGTCAAAACAGAGAGAATTCATTTTAACAATGGAGGTGGTGTACAAGGTATGCGAGAGTCAGGAAATAGCTAGCTTACTAAGGGCCGGAAGGTATAGCAGGTCAAAAGTGGAGGGGGGAGGTGCATGATTGAAGGGGAAGGAGGTGGGTGAGAGGGAAGGACATGGGAGGAAAGGGATAGGTAGGGATAAGCGGGGGAAGGGTAGCAGAGAGTAAGTGCTGAAAGGGTGATGGTACAGTAGGATAATGCAGGTAGAGTGTGAGACATAAGGCGCACATATAGAGCAGGAAGACAGTCTTAGTGGTAGCAGTCACAGATAGCCTCAGCGACTAGGCTCTGCCATAGCAAATGTTTGAAGGAACCCAGCATGGTTGTATTTAATATATCAGATTGCAGTGAATTGCTTCAGTGTGGGGCTCTGTATCTGAAAGTATGCTGTCCTAGTGCAGTAAGGAAACTTGGGGTTCTGAACATCTGGCTGGAGGAGTTTCTTGTAGCTAGCTGGTTTAACAGAGGAGTCAGAAGGGCTTGGACGCAGGGTGGCATCATATCAAAGCTGACTTTCTTAGCAATCAGATAGGTTTGAAATCTGAGCCTGCTGTCAGACTGTAGCCAGTTGGCCTGGGAGTAAAGATCACATGTGTGGGTCACTCAGTCAGCACTGGTGAAAAGATGGCAGACTTAATTTAAGGCTGTTTTGATGCACCGGAGGGCTGTGTCCTGATCCATGTATGATGATGCCGTAGTCCTTGAGTGAGATAACAGATCTATGAATGGCAAGGTGTAAAGCATCTGAGGTGAGGTTGCATTTGTCTGTAAAGCATACCTATTCTTCTGTTTATTGCCTTTGAGGTGTTGTTGATGTGCTGAGTGTAGGACAAGGCAGGGTCAATAGTCATACCTGTCACAAACGCTCTCAGCAGGTCCAGCCCTCTGCTCCCACACTGCCAACCTCCAAGCGCAATAGTGTGAACAGTTAACAGACAGGGTAACCTTCCTGTCTGCTTTTGGATCTGCATCACCTTTAGTCTCAAGTTCTGGGGGGATTCAAACTGTGAACCTTATGCTTGCACACCCAATGTACAGGCTCAGATACGTACCCTCCTTGAGAATTACAGTACAATCTTTCGCCAGGGGCACCAAGCAAGGTTTCCAAAATGAACCTTTAAAACGCTATAAAAGACCTTAGGTATATTCTTACCTTTTCCCAGTCTGGTGACACCATGAAGTTGTTGAACAATTGTCATACTTAACCCTCTATATGTCACATGCATAAAGAAATGGCAGGCACCCATTCAGTCTTTCAAATAATAGGTACTTTACCAAAAGATGATAAAAATATGAAAAATGTAAACACAGAACAATATATCAAAGAGCTCACAATCACATAAAAGAACAAGGGAAGATTACAAAACAAAAACTCCCACCACAATACAGTTAGACTTTTACTATCTAATGTAGTACCTCTAAATGCTTTTCAGAGAGCTGTGTCTTTCTACAGTCCCAAAATATTATGACATATTTCCCAGTCACAAGGATACATTTCAACCCCATATCTCCACCCCCTTGGTAAATCATCTAGCTCCTCCTTTTAGAATCAAAAGAAATACAAACATGATTTTGTAGCAGAAGGTATGTTAAATAATGTCACATCAGAAGGAAAAGCACTTCCTAAACATGACTCCTTAATTAAACATTTTCTCTTTGATCTTCTGTGGTTTCCTATTCCCAAGGCAGAGTCAAAGGGTTTTTTCTCAACTCCGCAGTTTGTCACCTAGATGTGAGATAGCTGACAGGAATCAGCAAAATGATGTCCTGTCTTGTAATGAACTGTATATTTAGCTTCCCAACTTCAAAGCAGCAACAGGTCATAAAAAGGCCATAAAATGCAATGTTAAAACAATGATGTGACATATAGAGGTGTGCTGATATTGTGGGAGAGTGTGGGAAACAACTATATACCATTCTAAACTTTGTTTGTTTTTATTCACGGAGCCCTGTCTTTCTAAACAGGAAACAGGAAGAGAGTGGTTAGGGTCACTGTGTGGGACCAAGGTACTACAAGCTCTTTCTTAGCACTTTTATTGCACTTTAACATGGAAACAACTTGATGAGTCCTAAAAACACCTTGTGGGCTCCTAATCATTAGATTTAATATTGTTTTAAAGCAACTTAGTTGTGGGTGCTCCTGTGACCTCACTAAGACACTTCAGGGTCACTGGACCTATAAAACTCATCACTGCAGCGAGCAGGCAGTGTTAAAACAACTGTGTGACATATAGAGGTGTGCTGATATTGTGGGAGAGTTGGGAAGCAACTATATACCATTCTAAAGTTTGTTGTTTGTTTTTATTCGCAGAGCCCTGTCTTTCCAAATAGGAAACAGGAAGAGAGCGGTTAGGCTCACTGTGTGGGACTAAGCTACTGCAAGCACTTTTTTAATGCTTTTATTGCACTTTAATGTGGAAACAACTTGATGAGCCTTTATAAACACCTTGTGGGCTCCTAATCATTAGATTTAATATAGTTTTAAAGCAACTTAGTTGTGGGTGCTCCCGTGACCTCACTAAGGCACTTCCGGGTTACTGGACCTATAAAACTCACCCCTGAAGTGAGCAGGGTGAGCATGGGCAAGGCACACATTGTCGATCGCAGAGACACATGCTTCTGCGCCAGTCTGCTGTGTCTGCTGAGGACACAGGGAGCAGGAGCGTAGGTCTTGGAAATAGAACACAGGTAATTAACATAAGGATAACTTGCATAAATAAGTATTTGTAGTGTAGAATTGGGGAGGAAATGCAGTCATAATGGCACAAGGCAGGGGTAAAGCCAAAAAAGTACAGAAACAATGCATGCAATGTAAAATGTATACGGAGGGGGATAGAAAGCAACAATTCAGATGCAGTAATTGCATATTAGTAGAAACACTCCAGGAGGAAATAAAAATACTTTTGGGTAGGTTGGAAGTCAAGAAAGAGATAGGTGACTTGGAGGAATTCATAGATTCTATGTCAGAATTACTTACAGCACAAGGGGGAAGTAAAGGGGCAAGTATTACAACTAGCACTCCTAGCTGTACACTTGTGAAAAACAAATCTGCATCTAAGAAAATGGTTAAGGGCAGGTCTCTTAAAGTGAACAAAAAAAAGCAAATTCAAATAAAGGAGTGGCTTTATCAGAACGAACCTCTACAGCTTTCCAATAGGTATGAAACCTTAAGCCAAGTACTAGTACCAGAAATAGAAACTAACAAGGAATCAATAATTGAGAAAGTGAGCAAGGAATCCGGGGCATTAGGTATAGCGAAGGAAATATACCAAACTGAAAAAATACCTGATGTTGGGTCATTACACACTGCAGCAATAAACTGCCTGCCCCAAAAGGTAAGAAAGGATCAAGATATTCTTGTAATAGGAGATTCACTCACAAGGGGGATTGATGAAATAGTTTGCAAAAATAGAAAAATGAAGATGACAGTTAGTACGTTACCTGGGGTGAAAGTGTCAGATTTGGAAAACATATTGGATGGCCTAATGGAGAATACACATAAGCCCTTGGTTATAATTCATATAGGGACTAACAATATAGTCAAAAATAAAATGGAATAAATACAGCAATGTTTTCTGAATATAATAGAAAGAATCCAGGCTAAGGGAGCTGATCTTATAATTTCAGGGATTCTGCCTGTATATGGGCCAAATGATTACAAAAATGGGGCCATAAATCAAGTGAATAAATGGCTATGATCTCTCTGTATGACCAAAAATATTGGGTTTATGGACAATACCATGACATTTCATAACCGAGCTGCTTATAAACATGACAGACTACACCTAAATAGAGTAGGGACTAGAATGCGGGGCACCAAAGTAAAGTGATAAGCTTTCATTTAAACTGGAAAGTGTAGAGCACACATTTTCAGACATGGGTTAATAAATGGCTTCAGTTCATCAGGGGCTGACTCGGTTTTAACTGGGAATGCAAATAAAGGTTGGAACATAGTACTATTAAATGCAAGGAGTCTAACAAACAAGTTTGATGAATTTCAGAATATGTTAACAGTTAACATTATAGACATAGCACTGGTGACTGAAACCTGGTGGGATGACAGACAGTTGGGAGAGGAACATCACAGGTTATAAGCGTTTTCTAGAACCAGACCTCAAACAAAAGGAGGAGGGATTGCTATATATATCAGGGAAACTATAAACTGTGAGCAGGAAAATATACAATTGGATGATGTAGAAATGCTTTGGGTAAAAATAATTCATAAATCTTATGCCAAAACTAGTTTAGGATTAGTGTATAGATCCCCATCTGTAAACAGACAAGAGGAGGACCTTCTTATGGATTACATCTCTAACTTAAACCCAGCAGATGATTTACTCTTGACAGGAGATTTCAATGTGCCTGGAATATATTGGTCAAATTTTAGAGCAAAGACCAAACATAAAAAAGATTCCTTGAAGTAGTAGATCGGATTGGATTAGAACAGAAATTTATGACTGCAACCAGGGGTCAAAATACACTGGACTTAGTTTTAACAAATATGGGGGACAAAACTAAAAATATAAGGATTGATAGTCCTGTGGGGAACAGCAATCATAACACAGTGTAATTTAGGTTGGAAGGTGCAATCAAGGGTAAAAAGTAGAGAAGGCATAACTCAGAAGCTAAATTTTAAGCAAGTAAGCTTCCATGGCTTAAAGGAAGTAATGGCTGGCTGGGATTGGAAAACCACATTTGTTGCTCAATCAGTTAATCAGATATATGAAACCTTGGTTACAAAAATCATGACCAAAGTGCTGAGATTTATAACTAGGGTATGCAAATATGGCAAAAATAACACCAACAAAGGATGGTTTAATAAAAAATGGTTAGAGAAAAAAGAAAGATTTTTAAAAAAGTAAATAAAAATAATCATGAGGGTTGGACCTTGTATAGGAGTAAAGTAAGGCAATTAAAGAAAGAAATAAAAAAGGCCAAAGAGGGCTATGAACTTAACTTGGCAATAAGAGTAATGGACAATAAAAAAGCATTTTACACTTATATAAATAGTAAAAAAAAAGTGCATAATGATATAGGTCCTTATATCAATACATTGGGTGAGTGTGTGACTAGCACCAAGGAACTGGCAGATATACAGAATTCATATTTCTGTTCAGTGTTTAACAAAAGCAATGTTACAGATATCAGGGATAAAAAAAATTCACAGGAGGGTCAGGTGCAAATTGATCCTATTGATGTACTTAAAAGAATAGACAATATTAACATAAATCTCCGGGGCTAGATGAACTACATCCTAGAGTTCTTAGAGAACTGGCAGCTAGCCTGGCCCCACTACTGACTTATTTATTTCAAAAATCATTGGATCAAGGAGAGGTAGCACAGGCATAGAAGGAAGTGATAGTGGTTCCCTAATAAAAGAAAGGCAATACGTCTAGACCTGAAAATTTTAGGCCAGTAAGCTTAACATCAATAATAGGGAAATTATTTGAAGGAATATTAAGAGATCTAATTTTATCTCATTTAACTATACACAACTTAACAGACCCGACCCGACATGGATTTACAAAAACAAGGTCATGTCAAACCATTATGCTTACCTTCTATAAAATAACTAATAAGGCTTCAGATACAAGGAATGCAATAGACATTATATTCTTGGATTTTTCTAAAGCTTTTGATAAGCTACCACATAACAAACTAATAGAGGCACTAACTAGTACCAAACTACCTACAAACACAGTCAACTGGATAGAAGTTTGGCTGCAAAATAGAAGGCAGAGGGTTTCAATTAGGGGAGTAGTATCTAAATGGAAGGATGTGACTAGCGGAGTCCCACAGGGGTCAGTAATGGGGCCTTGTTTATTTAATTTATATGTATCTTCAATCAAGTTAAATTTCCCTAATATCTGGCTGAGTAAATTTGCAGACGATTGTAGGATTGGAGGTATTGTTAATAACCTAGAAGATCAGGTCAATGTACAAATGGCCTTAGATATATTGATACAATGGACAGTTCAGCACAAGTTAACTCTTAATTTAAATAAATGTGCTGTGATGCACTTGGGAAATTGCAATAGTAAATCTGAGTGTAGACTGGGTGATGTGGTATTACACCAAACTATAGAGGAAAGGGATCTGGGGGTTCAGGTAACTAGTGATTTACAATTCGATACACACTGTAATACTATTGCTAGGAAAGCTAATCAGGTTTTAAATTGCATTCTATGGCACATTGGCAGCAGGGAAAGCAAAGTGCTTTTACCACTGTATACTGCATTGGTGCGTCCGCATCTTGAGTACTGCGCTCAGGTTTGGTCTCCATATAAAAAGGCTGTTATTACAAGGTTGGAGGGGGTAAAACATAAGACAACTGAAAGGATTAATGGATTGCATTACAAACCATACCAAGAGAGGCTACAAGATCTAGGGTTATATACATTACAGTATCGTAGGTTGAGGGGTGACATGTGCTTGATATTCAGGGCACTGAAGGATGAGCCATTAAATGAAGATATAGGACTTAGGGAAAGTAAACATTATCAGCATGAACCCAGGAGTCATAAACTGCAATTGGAACAAGATAAGTGGAATACCTTGAGACATAAAAAATGGTTTAGTCAGAGAGGAGTTCAGTCATGGAATTACTTGCCAAGAGTGGTAGTAATGAGTAAAACAATGGACTCATTCAAAAAAGGTTTAGACAACTTTTATAATAAATACAAGTTAATGTAAGATTATTAAGGCAAGCACTAAGGACATAAGTCTATGTAGCTTGAAATACCTATGAAACCTATGAAATGTCTCAAGGAAGTTAATTACATTACAGAGATTTCCTGGTCAGTTAAATATATTACAAATATCATACAACAATCGTAGCCAGCTGGCCAAGCATCACAATACCCAGGTACTTAAATTGTTGGACTTGCTCTATGGGTGATCTCTTGACATTGGTGATGGTGAGCAGAAAGTTTCTGTGCTTGCTGTGGTTACTGGTAAACATCATAGTCTTAGTTTTTTGTAGTTCAAGATAAGCTTCTGGTCAGCAAATCATTTTACAGTGGATGTGAAACCTTGCTGGAGCTGGTCCTAAAGTTTCTTTGGTTTGAATGACTAGTGAAAATAACAGCATCATCCGTGTAAAGAAGTACTGTATGTGGCCATTGCAAGTGTTTGGGAGCTTATTTATGAAGATACTAAATAATAGTAATGCCAGGATGGAACCTTGTGGGACCCCAGAGTGTACTGGCCTGCTTTCAGAGTGAGCATCTCCAGTTTTCACTTGTTGTGACTGATTATTTAAGTAACTAGACCACCAAGCAGAGGTGTTTGGGAAAAGTCTGATGCTGGTGAGTTGTTTGATAAGGAGTGTGTGATTAACAATATCAAAGGCCTTGGTTGGGTCTATAAAAGTTACCCCAACCAAGAGCCCTTGTTCCAGTGAGTTATGGATGAATCCAATAAATTCTAGTAAGGCTGTGAGAGTACTATGCCCATGCCAAAACCCATTCTATTGGGTGCATTGCAGTTGATATTGCTCCAAGTATTTCTTGAGTTGATCAGCCACAATGCACTCCAGGGCTTTAGAAAGTGTGTGAGGGGGGGGGGATTGAAATTGGGCAGTAATTTCTAAGAAGTGCACAGTCACCACTCTTATGAACTGGGGTGACTATGACAGAATTCCAGCATTTTGGGAATTGTGAGAGGCTGAGAGATAGGTTGACTATCTTAGTGAGGGGTGCAAAAACTTCATCAAGTGCAAGGTTTATTAATTTAAGATATAGGGAATCCCCACTGTGCCTCGATTTCCCAAATACTTTCTGGCAGTATCTCCTTGCTTCACCTTCAGAGACAGCCTAGAAATAGAATGGTGAGTGGTCATGTAGTGGGGCATGGTTCACCTGGTTTCCACCTGTTCGGGCACTGTTGACATAGTCTGGGGGAAGAAAGCTGCTGCGGTCTGAGAATGCCCCATTGAGTGAGTCATCGATGATTTTTGGCTCCATGGTTGGGGTTCCATCAAGAGCCAGCATGTTGGGGGTAGTCTTAGGGTCTTTCCCTGTGACATCATGGATATTTTTCTAGAATAACCTGCTGTTATTCCAGCTATTTGAGACAGCATCCTTGTAGTACCGGCTTTTGGCCAGCTGGATTGCACTGGTACACTCATTTCTACACCTTTTGTAGTTCTGAATATTGAATTTGGTTCTTGAGGCCCGCACCTTGTACCACAGGTGATCTCTAGCTTTCAGGAGTTCAATAATATCTGGAGTGATCCAAGGGTTGTAGGTCCCCTTTACTTTCCTGGTTTTTAAACGTGTGTGCCTATCACAGACCACTTTGAACCAACTGATCAAGTGGTCAAGCACTGTATCAGCACTGTTTGTGGTACATATTACTGTCCAGTCCTGATTCATAAGTTCAGTGTTTAGCTGTGCATGGTGACCATGAATCAGTACTCTGTTGGTAATAGTCCTGGCAGGAGGTTCACAGTACTTGTTTGACCAGCAGCATATAACGGGGGAGTGGTCACTAAGTCCATCTGGAAGACCAGTGATAGCAGATAAATGCTCTGGTCAGTTGGAAAGCATCCAGTCCAGCAAGGTGCCATTTCCAGATTGGTAGTTTAGTCTGGTGGGGATCTCCACAAGCTGAGCAAAGTGAATAGCTGACAGTGTGTCCTTGTGGGCTGATACTGTAGTGGGGAGCTAGCTGATGATGAAGTATCCTAGTATTATTATTTCAGAGTGCAGGCTCAGGCTGCTTAAGCTGTTAAGTAGTGATGTGAAACCATCTGCTGTATTCCTTAGGGGGATGTAGGCTGAGATCACAGTAAGTGCTTTATTGTGTGCCCCTAGGAGCAGTTTGATTGCCAGCATCTCTATTAAGTCACTAGGGTATGGTACAGGGAAAGCAAGGCCCTGTAGTGTGTCCTTTATATAGATTGCACGGCCTCCAACTCTCCTGGTGAAGTGGTCCTGCCTAAAAAACAAGTACTCTGGAATAAATATTGTGGTATCTGGAGTTTCAGGGGTGAGCCGGATTTCTATAACAGAGATGACATCCAGATTATGCTGGGTAAGCCACACCTTGAGTCCATCCAGTTTTGGGAGTAGGCTGCAGATGTTTATTGTATCCAATTTTAGAGACCCTGTATTTTGTTGAGGAGAGTTCAAGTTAGTTTGGGGCCAGGGTTAAGATGTATGTGACCTGAGAGCAAAAGCAAAAGGAGAACTATCCTTTTGATCATCTCCTTGTTATTGTGGATCTGCAAACTTCTACTGGAGTGGCCCAGGGTGCGTGATCTGTGGGAGATGAGGAAGCATGGGATGAGTGCCAGAGTGGAGTTCCAATATGGGCACTAGTGAGCACTGGTATCTGAGTAGGTATCCCACTAGGTTGGATAGGCAGAGGATGGCTTATAATAGTTTATGGTTATGATGCTGTATGCATTTAATACAATTTGCTGGTCAGGCAAGGTAGGTGGTGCATTAGCATTTTCAGCAGCTAGACACATGAGGATGGTTAGCACCACCAGAGGGATTCTAGGAGGCAGCATGGTGGCAAGACAGACAATATTGCTTAACTTGAGGAGGAAGTATGTCACTCGAAGTACAGTTGAAAGTGAAGAGTTTGCACTTTCCGTCACTGTGCCAGCACTCGTGCAATAAGATTTCAAAGGCAGGTTCTATAAGCTAGGCTTTTGGTGTACTGCACTTTCAGAGTAGTACTGCACCTTTAAGACTAGGACTGCCCCTTTAAGAGTGGTGCTCTTGGGGTTTTCTTTTCTTAGGATTAAGTCAGATCTTAAGAGGCAACGTGTTTCAGCAGCACATAAACGTGCTTAGAAAGGGTTGGGAAAGTATAAAACATTCTAGTAAAAAAAAAATACAGCCAACATTAAAAATTAACAGAATTAAAATATACGTTAAGTCTATCCTACCACAGAACAGAATAAAGTACCCACTACCCCTTATTTTAATGAGTGGCAGTAAAATAATACAATTAAATCTCCTTCTTTCTTAACTGTGGAGAAGGCACTAAATGAAGTTTACTGATAACCCACAAGCTGCAACCATTGAAGGGTCAAGTTTAGCCTCCTTGTCTCATTCCCAAGGCCTCAGAACTAACTTACTGATAATAAGTAATAACATAGAAACTCACTCATAGGGCTGACTGTTGAAGTTTATACAGAAATTGATGTTAACAAATGTATAACCAAAATTAGGTGTAAAATGTATTTTATGTTTTCGTAAGGGTTCCCACTGGATAGAACAGGATCCCTGCTGTTAATAAAAGTGCACATCACTATTTATTCTTGATTCAGTACAGCAGAAATTACTGTATGGGGGCAGAGTTATCTGTGTTTCAGTGAACATCACCTATAAGCAATGAATGGGAGTGGAACCACTGATTTCATTCATCTCCTCGCGATGGGCTACGTTTTGAGATATGCACCAGAAACACGAATGTGGTTTGCAGGGTACCTGACCATGGTGATCATATAAGTAGACTAAATACCATTTCACTGACTCATAAAAGCAAAGTTGTTTCTAAATAGCAACTTCCTTACAAAAAAATACTTTTGTTAACATAGTCCCTCCTCTGGTGAACTGTCACCAGAACATGCCATTGCAGTGTTGCCACTACTGTGCTGGTGCTGCATATCTTCTTGATCTTTTTATTGTTGACTGTGGGGTGAACAGGAGTAAACCAAACTAAGCAGGATTCTGCAGAGATGCTGTGAGACTGCAAAAGAAACATAGTGTTTAGAAAACTGTTTTCTTGTATGCCCATATGGTGCTAGTAAGTAGTGCTGTTGTAAAGATTTTACTTCAGAAGAGAAAAAAACATGGGGGGTGGGGATGAACAGGGGTGAACCTGAAGCCAAATCAAACAGAATGCAGCAGAACTTTGAGTGAGATTGAAAGTGAAAGAGATCTTTCAAAAAAAGAAAAAAAAATGCCTTCCTGGGTGCCTACTTTGTGTTTATAAGTGCTGCTGCTTATATAGTTTTTATTTTAGCAGAGAAAACCATGGTGTACAATCTCAACTCAAACATGTGTAGACTGGCACAAGGATTGTTGCCAGTTAGGTATCCTGGCTGGCAGGGACTTATTTTTACCTATTGTTTGTAGTCTCCCAAGGCAATGGCTAGGAAATGTCTCATACTGTACAGTCAGAATGCAGGAGTTTCCCTTCCCAACTTATAGTTGTTTTGAAATAACTAAATAGAATAATAGTCAGACCCCACCCACTTGTTCCCTTTATGAACATTTGGCATTGGTATGCAGATAATCAGAAGCCTGTGAACCACAGTGCTGTGAATAACAGCAAAGATGACATCCATTTAGTCCCTCCTACTCTTCATAACAGAAGCCAATTTCTCTGGTAGTCTAGCGGTCCCTCCCCTCTCCCTGTCATTCTCCGATTGCCATCCACACATGTAGAAAAAATTGCCTGGTAGTCCAGTGGTCCCCCTTGATCCCTGTTCCATTGATGTAGTCCAGTGGTCCCTCCTACCTCCCCACTTGCTGTCCCATTGATAAAAAAAATATTCTCTGGGAGTCCAGTGGTCTCTTGCCTGTTCTCCAATCACTGTCCCCATATGTAGAATAAATTACCCAGTAGTCCCCCCGCTTGCTGATAGCCATTCCATTGATATAAATAAAATCCTTAGTAGTCCACTGGTTCCTCCCCTGTTCTCTGATCACCATCCCCATAACAATAAATTAATTCTCTGATAATCCAGTGGTCCCACCCCCCTCTCCAATTCTCTGATCACCATCCCCATAAAAATAAAATTACCTGGTAGTCTAATGGTCACTCCCCCTTCCTGATCACCAATTGCCATCCTGTTATTAATGTTTTTTAAATTTCCCTGGTATTCTAATGGTCCCCCCCCCCTTCCCAAGCTCCATCACATGAAATACACATGAACTGATCCCTGGTGGTCTAGTGGCACCCCACCACTTTTAGGTAGTGATCCACCACCCAGCTCCCCCCCATCCTGACCCCCAGGTGGTGACCAGCCCAGCCTTCCTCTCATCACCACAGCTGGCCACTGACTGACCTGTGAATGAGCAGATACTGTATACAGTATCTGCTCATTCACAGTTTAGATGGTGGCAAGCCATGGCAATGAGAGGAGGGCTGTGTTGGTTGCCAGATAGGGGTTGGGATGGGGGGATTGGGGTGGTGGGCCACTACCTGACAAAGTGGGTGGTCGGGGGTGCACTAGACCACCAGGGATATGTTCATGTGTATTTCATGAGATGGTGTTCAGGGAGGGGGATACCACTAGATACCATAAATTATTACTTAATTGTTCCACTGAACACCAGGGAATGTGTTCTTTGTTATGGGACCAGTGACTGGAAGGCTTGGGGATGCCACTGAACACCAGGGAATCCTTGTGTTGTTACAAAGATGGGGGTTAAGTGGGTGGGGGTGTCACTAGACCAGGGAACAGGTGTGATACCCACACCACCAACTTGGTTCTTGACTGTAGTGTCTCTGCGGGCTGCCAGGATGCCTGAGGTAAGTCGGCCTTTTTTCCGTGGTAAATGCATTTCACAAATTGGCTGGCACTATTCCTTTTGGACAGCTCCAATGAGATGAATATTGCCCCGTACCCATATTCATGTTCCCACCCCTTCCTTTGTGCCCTAATCCTTGCACTATGCTATCCCATTTATTGCATGCTCCTGATCCCTTTGAATATTGTCTATGGGCACAAATCCCAAGCAAGCAGCATGCAATCTATTTGCCCACAGAGCAAAGCTTTGAATATTGGGTCCCAGGTTATAGAGTATCAGATAATGCAAAGAATATTGTACAGACAGTTGATAGGGATTTTACACATGTTTTGCTCACTATATAAATCTGATAGCTCAGGTATTCCTAGATGAGGAAGACACCAATGTACAAACATGTTCAGGTCTGACTAAGTAATTTTAGCCATTTGGTAAAGGCACAGAAGCTATTACGAAACATTCAGATGTGGAATCACCTTCCCCTCCACCACCTGAAATAAGATTTGGCAACAAGGTGGAATTCCACCTATACATGAGGCAGTGGCTGCTAGAACAACAGAAGGCGTCCCACGGTATTTATTTATTTAAAACTTTTGTAGTCAGGAAAGGCCCACTGAGCTGAGGCTCATTTCCAGGTGTGACCTGGGGATGCCATTCTGCATAGTATTGGTAAGGAAGAGGTAAACATTAACCTCAATAAGTGGCACCCGATGGAGACCCTCTACACTGTGTTTTGAAGCCCCATGAAGAGGCCACATTGGTGGTAAGTGCTAATACATCAGGTCTAAGCCAGGTACTCCTCCACATTTCCCTCATTAACCTGCAATTTGCTAGTATGAAAACTCAATATGAGGACAAGGAGGATACCACTGCTGTCCATCTAATAGAAAGGATAAGATCACGTTTCTGGAAAGACACACCCATTTCAGAAATGTTTAGAGCTGACCACTCTCTTGGACCCTTTGTTTAAAGACATGTTTGAAATATTCTTTGATGCTCATGAATGTGGTAAGGATCAGCAGTCCCATAAAGACAGACATGTCCATCTGTTCTGTGTATGTATGGCACAAAACAAGACCAAGAACACTAGTAGGGTACAAGAAGAACACTCATCATCATCCCTTGCAATCACACTGACAGGCCAGGCAGAGGAGAGGGAAGAAGGCTGATCCCATCATGTTTCCACTGCTGCTACTACTAGATGTCACAGGAGTGACTTATTTTTGTCCCCAACTGAGATAAGACCTAGTGAAGCTACTGTTGATCATGCTGCACCCACTAGAAAGACAGCAATTGATAGACCACACTGGGAATAACCGTTTGAGTATTGCTTGATGAAAAAGCATAGCAGTTCACTTTCTCACACAAAGGTACCTGAAATGCCAGCAAAAGAAATGGTGCAAAATTGCTTGGATTAGAATGTGCCACTAGTAGAAGATGACAAGCCTCTGTTGTACTGCTATCAAAAAAGAAGTACATTTGGCCCTCTTTGGCACAGGTAGCTTTTGAACACCTCAGTTACTCACCTGCAAGTACTGTACATACTCAGAGAGAGAATATTTAGTGCTGCAAGCAATATTGTCACCAGCAGCAGAAAGTGCCTTTCATCCCAAAATGTAGAGATGTTCAGTGATTTTAAAAATTTACCTACCCCTTTTTACAAAGATATTTTTTTGCTGTGGTTTATGGATGAGGATGAATCTTCTACACATCCAGCAAGGCAACAGGCAGAGGATGATGAGATTGAGGGGGAGCGCTTCTGTGCGCATTAGTTCTTTTTTTTTTTGGAACCATTAGCCTAAACACACAACAGTGGGACACTGCACTGCACAACAGTGTGTACAACATTATCCATGGCATAATGGGAAGCCTTGCCTGTGTGTGGCACTGTCCCAATGTGCACATCATTTTTGGAACTAGTAGCCCACACCGTGGGATGGTGCAGTGTTGTCTTCACTTAGTCTTCTTCAGATTAATGTTTTGTAAATTTTCATCAGGCCTGCACAAGTAAAATAAATAATCATTTTGGCAATGTTGGCCATGAAACCAGTGTGCACAACACTTATCCAAATATGAATGACATAACGGGAAGCCTTCCCCATTTGTGGCACCGTTCCAATGGACACACAGTTTCTGAAACCAGTAGCCTACGCTGTGGGATTTTGTACTAATAGTTTGTGGGCATACATAGGCCTTATGAACTATGTTATGTTGTGCATTGTTAGCAACATACTCATGTTTACTAGCATTGTCCATGTTTGGCACCGACAAAATGGAAATTATTTTTTAACCAATAGCTCTCAATGCGGGTCACTGCATCATTCTGCTGTTTTGGGTGCTTCATCAGCTCAGCACATTATGTTATTTCATTTTTATCCCATTTCTTAATACTTTTAAATGGTAGAACCCAATCAGACTAGTTTGCCAGTAAGGTGACTTTTTTTAACTTTATTTTTACTATTTTTCCACAGTAGTCATAATGGACATTACGTACAGTGAACAGTCTACTTCAACAGTTAAAGACCTAATGGGGTCAAACATCCCTTAATCTAAGAAAACATGCATCCGCTGTATAGTGATACCACATGGGAGGGATCCTTAAACTTCATAGGAGTATATAAATCCCATACATATTATGTTGTGTTATGTGAGCACAAGAGCTACATGGCTAATTTGAAAAAGAATACATAGTCCAGCAAAGTCATCAAAAATACATAGCCCCGTAAGGACTTATGAGGCCATGTAAGACTTCTAAAGTTAAAAAAAAAACATCAATACAGTGTAGTCAAGCAACATATATGTTTCCCAAATTAGAACCAAGGAAATGAATCCCCCCTCCAGAAATCTATTTACTAAACAAATCCCACGTATATCTAACTTTGTAAGAGTAAATACAGACAGGAACCACAAAAAAGCAAAGAAACTGTGGTGGCAAGAGCCATCTCAAAGAGTGATGTTATCTGTTAGGGTAATAAGTAACAAGCCAGCAATGAATAATCAAACTCTCAATACAGAAACAAAAACCTGTTGAAGTGTCCCCAGAGTGTACAGCCAACTCGTTGTCTTCCACGTGAGCCCTAGACCCAGCGGCATGGTGTGTGGTCTACTTGCTGGCTTCTACAGGATCGAAAAAGAGATACACTTTATGATCAAATACTACTCTGAGGCATACTGGATAAATCATAGTGTGTGGCACCCCAGTGTCTCAAGGTATGTCTGACCCCATCAAACATCTTCCAATATTGCCGGGTTGCATAACTGATATTTGGAAAAAAATGAATTTGCTTATCATCCAGCATTATGGGACTTGCTCGCTGGGCCAGATGTAGTATGCAGTCTTGCATACCAACTACAGTTGTGACCACCATGAAAGTCCAGGACTCTACAGAATTCTGCTGCCTGCCATGAGGAGTAATGCAGTAGGCCTTCTGGATCTCCATGTTTGTGTCTCCTCCCTCTGTTACCAGCTTTTCAGTCACCCACTCTTTAATAAACAGTACAGGGTGAACCTCTTTGTATCCCTCAGGTAGGCTCACTAATCTTAGGTTAGCAGAGTGAGACTGGTTCTCAAGAGTCTCTATCCTGGCCCGAAGTTGTGTTTCTCTCACCATTAATGCCATCATTCCCGTGGACTAGTTGGCCTGTTTACAGACCTCTGCTACATCTGGCTTCAATCTTTCTACTGTCTTTTCCAAAATAATCACTGCACTGTTAAATGTATCCACTTTTTGGGATAGATTGGTCACCGAGGAGATTAGTCTTTGGAGTTTTAGACATAAAGAGGAAAGCGTTTTTCCTGAACTCTTTTAAGTCACAGTCTGGGCCTTGTTGCCCGACCGTGAGGTCTGAGCTCCAGCAGTCCCTTTGCTGTTATTTGTGGCTCCAGTTGCTTTGTCCTGCCTGAGATTACCCATCTTGAGAGAAGTCCAAGAAATGTGGGTTCCCTCCCAGTAAAATTTTTCTTATTCGGCGGCTGGTAGGCGGATATAATCCAGAAGTCAAAGAACAATGGCCAGCAATGCCTTTCAGTTTTTCAACAACTTTTTCTTTTATTTTCTTTTTTCTTTTATTCTTTACAATAGAGCCTATATGACCCAATGTTTCACCTCAATAGGGATAGGGTCTAATTTTTTAATACATAAATCATGTTTAGTGTTTTGATTTTAATAACATCAATTTCTCACACTGACAACCTCATTTTTAACAATAAAAATATTTCAACTTATTATAAGTTCATGCCACAATGGTCATGTTGCCATACTCTGTTACATTCAATATCTAACTTATAAAGACTTGTACTATTATTTACATGGTAAAAAGCAATTTCATTCAGTGGTCTAGTCAACCTCATGGCAGCCTTCACTGAGGAGAAGGGCTGTGTCCATCAAACCAGTGGTATCCTACTGTGTGCCACAGACCTCTGTTATCATGCAGGTCATATACTTGTGTAAATCAAGGATACTAATTAATTACTATAATGCATGCTTCCTACAGCAGTTTATTACATAAAGCATTTATTCTGATGAGAGGCCCACTTACCTTTAGTATCTGCAATATTGAAAAGATACTTTAGACAGTCTTGTGCAGAACTTGAGAGTTCTCTCTGCTGTTTATATAAATTGAAAATGAAGCATATTAGGTGTACCAATTCCTGTATTTCAAAAACAGAATATGAAAACATTTACTTAAACACAAATAGCACTGCTGACCTGTGTCCTTTAAGTTCAACAGGAGCTTTTTCTTTTGCTTTGCTAGCGTCACTCTATTCTGATCTGTAACACAGTGTATCATATTTGGGCTTGTTGCACCTAACTTTCTCAAAATAGGTAGTACACACAAAAGAAGCTTAAAGTGTAGGTTCTTTAACCTTACTAGCAGAGCTATCCTCCACAAGTTTAATAGTAAATTTCTTGCAACTAGTCTCTCAATTTTCACAACTATAGTTAAACAGGTTAAGCTGTTAATATCACATATCTAGCAAAACAGTCTAAACCATAATTCACTTCAAAATGAGCTTCTCTAGCTGAATTGCAGATAAAAAAACATTACTGACTTTTGCAGGATACATCACCCACTTCTGGGTTTTCAAAGAAGGGTTCTAGTAGCTGCTTGCACTCTGCCTGCATACAAGGTTCATATTAAGCTTGCTATTAAATACTTTACATATCTACAATGATTATAATATAAATATATGTTCCTATACAATCATTTCTAGCCAAGTTAGGGATGTAAAAGACTTACAGGTTATTTCCATCTGTGTCATGCACTGCCAGGTTTTCAAGTGTCTGTTTCATTTGTAGCCAGACTCTGCCTGCACAGAAAGTTGTATTCAGCTTCCTTTTAAACATTTTGTCTAACAGTAAATAGACCTGTTCTAGACTGCAAACTAGAGGTTTGTGTTCCTTACCTTCACTATTCTGCATTACTCTTACCGAAATGGTCCAGTCTTTGTTGCACTGTGCTTGGTTATGGTAGAGTTTATATAAGGAGTGGTCCAAGGGGCAAAACTGCAGCTGTATCCAGAAAGGTCAGATGAGGAACGTCAACCAATCCTGGAGAGGTAGTAGTGGCATGACAGCTGTGAACACACCACCAGGAATACCTGGTGGGTGCTTTCCACCCCAAGGAACCGCAGTGTGTATGGATTGCTAGTGTGCTGTCATTACACAGGGTAGGACATGCTGACAATAGTTTCACAGACCTGCTTTTCTGTCAAACACCTGCTAACTATTTAAGCTCTTAAAAGTTACTCACTCACTAATGCTTTTTTCATGTAGTGCTCAATTAAAAAGGATTTTGAGTTCTGGATCCAGGTCCTATGCATCCACATCAGGTTTTACTGTGTTTCAATCATGTTACGTTACATCTTAATGAAGGTGGAAGTCAGCTATCCAAGGCACTGCTAGGCAACAACACAGTCACAAGCATATATTAATAATGCTAATCATTTGGTTTTGCCCAGTAGTCAATCCTACTTTCAAAGGAAGTTATTGTTCTGGGTATATTATGTTTCCTATAGATGATCAGGGCTTGTTCTCAAGTTCCATGTGACTTATACAGAACAGATTGTGGAAGGTCAATGAGGCCTGTGGGGGGGTCAGGTGAGAGGGCCCCCCTTCACACATCGGTGCAAGGGGTTATTATTTTCAATAGATTACTTTTAAGTATCTTATATCCACTGAATAAATTTAAGCAGAACACAAATGGGGGTTGGCTCAGTCACTGTTGTTTAGAATTACCCTTATTAATTACTGTTCATTATCATATTTCTGTTTGTTAACACACTTTACCAGCTAGCTCCCCAGTTTTCATCCTCATTAATCCCAAACCTATCACTGGTGGTGTTTAGGGTATATATCCAGAACATATCTTGGTTCTCAACTGCTTTAGTCCAATTCCCAACCCTATTCAGGGGATATACATACTCAATCCCCCAGAACTTAATGGAGGAAGGGTTGTGTCCTGCCTGGGTAAAATGGACAGCTACTGAAGATGTCTCATTCCTCAGTCTTATATTATTCTTATATTCAGTCATATGCTGTTTTAAGGGTCTGCTGGTCATGCCAATATAGTATTTGGAACATGGGCAAGTTAGCATATAGATCATAAGATCAGTGTCACAGGTTATATGGTTCTTAGTACTGTCGGTAGTGTTTTCATTAGGATGTTTAAATTCTTTCTTCTTTTATGTGTTGTTACAGTGGCAGCATCTGCCACACAGATGCATGTCAGGTGCCAATGGTCCTAGCAGTAAGTGTCCACTCTGTGTGGGAGCTTCTTTTTATTCAGAATGTACCAATGAGCTCCTTTATGTTCAGAACGTGCCAATCTATCTATAAGTGTGTTTACCCATTTAGAGGCTATTATGGGTTTATTTTTGAACTCTTCAGTGCCCACCAGCCTCTGTGTCTCCCAGGTCTGTTAACAATCTCTTTAATTGGTTCAATAAACCTAGAATAGATAAGAGGTAGTACCATCCTGTCACTAGCTCCTACAGTATTGTTTGTGTCCTGTTGTGGTAATGTAGTTTTGTATACTGCCTTCTGAATTGTTCTGTTTTCATAGCCCCTACCCCAATTAGCAAACCTAGTTGACATCTCATCCATTCCCTTGTGTCTAAGTTTTTCCTAACTGCTATTTCATATGACTCTTAACATCTGTGAGTAGGGAATACTTTTAATGAGGTGGAATGGGTGGTAGCTGTGGGCATGAAGCAGACTATTCCTATCAGTGTCCTTTCTGTATAGGTAATGCTCTATAGATGTTTCACTTTTGTAAATCAGTAAGCCAAGGTAAAGAATTTCTGTTGTGCTTGCGGTTATGGTAAATTGTAGGGTGTCACCCACTGAGTTCAGGTGTTCGTGGAAACTCCCAAGTTCCTCTTGTGTACCATCCCAGACAAATAATAAATTATCAATGTACATCTTGTATGTAACACTATGTTTGTAATATGGATTGTACATAGGGGTTAAGGATAAAAAGAGTCTTAAAGTGCTCCATAAAAAGGTTGGCATAGGTAGGTGCCACGGTACTGCCCATGGCAGCACCTCTGATTTGTTTGTAAAATGTCCCATTGAACTTAAAATAGTTTTCAAAAAGAATCAGTCTTGCTAATTCTAGACATGCATTGGTAGGTGGAGTGTTAATATCTCTAATTTTGTCAATGCCTATCTCCAGGGTGTTCATGTGGTATGCAGGTGTAGAGGTCTTTGACATCCATGGTACAGAGTATTAGGTCCTGAATTTGGTATTGCTGTAATGTCTGATTGAGACCTTTTTATGGTGTCAATGACCTCACCAGTGTCTCTTTGGTAACTGCATTAATGGGACTGCTTCACTTTCAAAATGGTTAACAAAATTAGAAGCGGCCTCTAGGATGGAGTCATTACCAGACACAATGGGTCTGACTGGAGGTTTTACAGGGTTTTTGTGTATCTTAGGCAACCCATAAAACAGGTGTTTTAGAGAATGCATTTCTCAGTAGTTTAGCCTGCCAGTCCTGATGATGTCCAAGTTCATGTCATTTAGGCTAGAGGCAATTCTAGTGGTTGGGTCCCCAGTGAGTTTCTCATAGTTAGATGGAACATTAATTCTTCACACTCTCTATGTAGTGTTTTTGGTCCATCAAAATAATCCCTCCACACTTATCAGCTGGTTTGATTACTATGGTATCATCTGTTTCAAGTGCTTTCAGGGCCTAAGCTTCAGCTTTATTCAGATTGTATTTTGGTTTTGGGTTTGGTGTGACCCTCAGAACTTTTTCTACATCCAGTAGAATTAGATTAATACGGGCCTCAATATTAGGATTTTTCCCTTTGGGAGGGTTATAGGCTGATTTCTGTCTCATATCGTTTTTCACACTTTTAAATGCAGGGTCCTGGGGTGGCTGTAAGTGACATTATTCTTTAAGAAGTAATTGTATAAAAAAATGGAGTGGATCACTCATGATCTGGAATCTGTCTGGTGGTGTGTAAGGGAACAGGAGAGACCCCTACTAAGCACCTGAATCTCAGTGTCTGTCAGTTGTTTGTGACTGAGGTTAAAGATAACTGGCTTCTTGTCCCGGTATCCTCCCCCTCTTCCTCTGACTCTGCCTCCTCTTTCTCCTCCTTGCACTGTTACTGGGAGAGTGTTTGTTTCTAATATATATACTTGGGACCAAGTGTTGTATCTCTGTTGGACTTCTTCCTGTTAGGGGTCTGGTCTGCTTTCCTGGCCCTATCGATGGTCTAAAAAAACTTGTCTTGAGGACTGGGGGGCGTGGTATGGTACTCTATCCATTCTTTGAGTGTAGCTATCTGAACTATCTGAGTCAGTCTTGGTTCTGGTGTTTTTGTATCCTGACTTGATTTTCCAATTATATACCCTGTCTAATCTGTAGTCATTGGATTCTCTCTTATATTTCTTTAATTTTTTTTTTTAGATTTTCTATGAAATCATGTAGTGTTTTTTTTATTTCTTCTAGATTCCTTTTAAAGGTTGCTTCTTCAGTCGCTAACTTGAGCTGATCCTGTATTTTCTTAATATCATCTGATAGAGTACTCCTGCCTTCTAGTACTGCCTCAATGATGGTGTACATACAGTCATTGCTTCATCTATTTCTAATACCTTCCCATCTGTCTGTGAGTGTCTTGGATTCAACCCTTATGTTTGGCTCGATGAGGACCCCGATATCTTGCAGTATTCTCTTATAATTCAAGTATTCACCCAATGTGATGCCATGCCACTCAAGCTTTGTGTCTTTCTTTTGTAACTGCTTTAACCTGTTTTTTAACTCCTGTTCATTGGTGGACACTTCCAGAGGTATTTGTGCTCTAATCATAGTGAGCAGTTTTAATTGTTATGCCTCACTGATACCAAATGTATATTGTCTCTCCTTGGCACTACCCCCTACCTCTGCAAAGCCATCCATGACTGTTGAAGGGTCAACCACTTAATCAGCCTATATATACGCTTATAATTCTATGTATCACCTAAATCCTGTGAATGATTCCTGTAAAGGGAAATAATCCAAAGGTGGGCAACAATAGCCTGGCATGAAAAGTTAGTCCCAACGGTTCATGAAATTGATTTGGATTGGGAGTCCTTCCACAATGTGGACTATCCGCTGGTCCACAAGTACTGCAAGAAGTCCAGGAAATGTGGATTCCTTCCCAGTAAAATTGTTGTTATTCTGGGGCTGGTAGGTGGATATAATCCAAAAGTCAAAGAACAATGGACAACCACGCCTTTCAGTTTTTCAATAACTTTTTCTTTCATTTTCTTTTTTACTTTTATTCTTTACTATTTTATTACTTTATTACTTAAAATTAGATCCTATACCCAAAGAAGCCCATTGAGGTTAAATGTTGTGTCATATAGGATATATTGTAAAGAATAAAAGAAAAAAAGAAAAGAAAAGTTGTTGAAAAACTGAAAGGCGTGGCAGGCCATTACCCATCTTGACCAGCCTCAATGCCCTCTGTTCAATGAGATGAGTAAACTCGCAATTAGGGTGCCAAACAAATGCAGATTTTAGAGGATTTCTGGAGATATTTGTGAGAGCTGTAATATGCTGTGTCTTGTCAGCTTGGGTTCCACAATGCCTCCCAGTAAGAGAACTTTAATGAACTTTACCTATTTCAATTGTCAAAGTCTGCATGGTGAAACTTAGAGAGATTTGCACAGCTCAAGAGAAACCCCTACTTGGGAGAGAGGCTTTTCTGACTGTCTTGCTGCTGCCCTCCTGAGGTAAACAAGGAGATAAAGGCACTCCAAGTCACAGAATTTCAAACAAACTCCAGCAAGTTAGATCAGTCTGCGGACCTGCATCACTGTGTCCATCATCACTGATATGATAAGAATGAGTTGCCTCAGGATCCGGCAGTAGAGGGGTCTCCTGCATTGTCACTGGACACCTAGGACAAGGGACAGGACAGGTGATCAGCTGCAATGTCCCAAGGAACCATGCCCAACCATAGCATGTACTGGGCTGGAGGAACACACACTCCCGGAGGGCCGACACAGGCCACCCACAGGGGAGTGGGCCAATGCCTGTCAGCAACACGGCACACCACATCAGCACACAGCGGTGGTCCCCGCCACACAGTGGCCATCCGACTGCACTATGGCAGTCACATGGCACAGTGCCCCGGCAGCACCACAGCAACATCAGTGGTGGCCGGGCACACACCCATTCCATCAGCAGCTGGCACAAGTGTCCAATGGATATGCTACAGTGGTGGGCACCACACACAGTGCAACACACATGGCTGCCACTGCACATGGCACAGGTGACCATGCCTGCACCCATGCCCCTGCCACCCTCCAATGACGGTGCACAGGACAATGTCAGTGCCTACCTACCCTCTGTGGCCCCACTGGCACTGGAGTTGCTCCTCCACCCTGGGTTGCTGTGGCCTGGCATGCTGCCAGCACTGCCTGTCTTCAGTCTTCAGGTCCTGGGAATGGAACAGAAACAGGTACACATCAGTAATCAACCACAGCAGCTGCCCACCACCCCAACCCCTGTGCACAGGGTGAGCCCCTGCCTGAAACATTCCACAAAGTGGCAGTGCAATGCAAGTGGTGGCGGGTGATGCCAGCCCATGATGTGCATGATGGTAATACACTGCCCTGCAGGATATGCCAGGCAGCCTAACCAACACCACAGTACAGCACCAGGGCACTCATGCATGATGGGCTTACTCACCTGGCTGTGACACAGCCCCATGCCTGACATGCACCTCCAGCCTCCTGAGGCACTCTGGGTCTCTCTGCACCAGGTCCCCATATCAGAGGTGACACTGCTCACCCATCCCGGCCACCTCTGTGTGCTGCCCCAGTGAGGCAGCAGTTGCCTGCCACTCAGCCACCCGGGGCTGCTGCAGTGGTGCCTGCCCGAACAGCTGGGGTGCATGGGGCTGGACACAGGACACAAGGTTGGCAAGCTCGACCTGCATCCAGTTTGCCACCCGTCCCAATCTCTGCTGCATCATTTCACTGGTGAGCCACAGAGCAAAATGGCGGCAGGAGGTGCATGTGGCCACTGCATGCACCAGATGCATGGGCTGAGGGGACATGCACTGTGTCCTCCCATCATGCAGTCTCAGAAATGTGCAGCATGGGTGTGGCTAGGTGGGGTCATGGGTACGGGGATCACCCAGGGACAGAGGTCACACCACGGGTCAGGTGTCAGCCACTGCACAATGTGCATATGTGAAATAGCAGGCATGGCACACTGTGCACCACGGTCACTGTTGTGCAGTGGGTGCACAGTGCACAATAGGTGGCAGCACACCATCCAGTGCATGTGCACTGTGGTTCTATGCACCGCGCTTGCATGCACATTGAACCACAACTTGCTCTGGAGCAATTTCATTGTGCACAGAGCAAATATGCAATATTTAGCCACCACATGCAAATGCACTCATCAGCCAATGTGTGGTGCACTGGGGGAGTTAGCATGTCATTACCATTGCGCCAAAGCTCATTTGCTTGCGTTGCACTATAAAACACCATGGACCGGTATTGCATCCTTTTGAGGTAAGCTTTGCATGTTGCTGGAGCACAATGAGCCCAGCCAGCACAGCAGGGGGGATGGAATAGGGTGCTGCTGACACTGATGCACTGTGCTGTCCATGTCAACAGGAAGTGACATGTTGGAACACGAGGAGGGTGGGGAGCATGGGCCTGCTGAAAACCACAGGCCCAACTTCATGAAAGCAGAAGCAGAGGCCCTGTTCGAGGCCTACCTTAGCAGGGAGCTGCTGTTCAGTGGTCCCATGGGCACACCACAGGCCAGAACTGGGGCCTGGGAGGAGGTGGCGGCATGCATGAACTAGCAGGGTAGCCACCAGTGGTCAGTGCAAGAGTGCCACAAGAAGGTGGGCATGGATAAGTGGTGCATTAAGGAGAAGATGGTGGCCATCTGTGTGGCCCAGAATGCCACTGGAGGGGGGCCTGCTGATGTGCCACAGCTCACGGTGCAGGAGGAGTTGGTGACAGCCACCATGTGCTGCAACACCATAGAGGGTGTGCCTGGTGGAGGATTCCAGACAGGTGGCAGCCCATCACTGCATGGTACATATGATGGCCATGCACAGCATGCAGTGGCTGTGTTTTGGGAGGGCACATGTGGGCATTGCATCACTAACACACCTGTTTTCTCTTTCAGCATCAGCATGCTTGCATGCAGAGGATGGGGCACCGACAGCGGCCATGGAGGCAAGACCAGCCATCCACCTCCATGGGCATCTGGGGGCTTGATAAGCTGCAGAACACCACCACCACTGTCCAGTCGGATGTCCTGGGTATGGGGTCAGAAGAGGCCCTGGATGTGTTTCTACAGGATGCCAGTCTTGGCATCCTCTGCATGGAGACACAGATCAGGTTGGGGTCTTCCACAGATGGCAACCTCATCCTAATCCTGGACTGCATGGGTGGTGTTATGGGGGAGATGCCCATACCAGAAACCAACACAAGCAGCGTGCCCAGTGACCCTACAGCAGTGGAACATCTGCCTGCCACCACTGCTGGTGCTGCTGTGTGCACTGCCACAACTTTGCAATGTGGTAGTGGTGGTGGTGTGGCTACGCAGGTACTGTGCAGCATTCAGCAGCTGGATGGGCAATGGCAGCAGGCTGCAGGTGCCACAGGACAGCTGGATGCAGCATCTGTCTCCGGGGCACCAGCTAGAGACATACCCCATGAGGACCCCACTGTGCAGTGTCCACCTAAGAGGGGGGCTGTGCAGTGTGGCCAGTCACCACAGGAGGGTCAGCATCCCACCTGGGTACCCCAGGATGCTGACCTGTTAACACATGTTTGCTGAGGTCCTCCATGGAACAACAGGTGCTGCTTGCTGCTGAGGTGCATGCACTGCATGCAGACGTGTGCCAGGTGGACAAGCAGTATGAGAGGGGCACTGTGCAGCTCCTGGTGGTGATACAGCACATACAGGAAGCCGCGACTGCATCCCAGGATCACATTGCCAATGCGATCACAGATGGCCTTGCACTGCTGGCTGCCACAGGGTGTGGTCAGCCACCATGGACCCCATGCAGTGCACTGTCCACCCCACAATCCTGACATCGGGTGATACCCTCACTGTTGACGCCGGGCTCTGATGTTGGTATCCCAGGCATGCCTGGGGTGGACCTGTTTGGGTGCCTACGCACCCCTGCACTGACCCAGTCATGGTCCCACAGTTCAACACCTGGGAGGCTGATGCAAACACCCCCTGTGGCCAATGAGCAGTCAGTGGCTGCAGATTGACCCTGGTGCAGCCGTCCCATAGCCGCGGTGGCCATGATTCCTTGGGGCAGCCCTGATGTGTGTGCCATCATGACCGCAGGCTGCAGCCACTGCACTGTGCATGCATGGGCAGTGTGTGTGTTTTTATGTGTGTGTGTGTGTGTGTGTGTGTGTGTGTGCATACCGCTGGTGTAGCACCTGTGTGTAGCACAGCATGCTGCCTGTGTGCATGCCTGCCCAGCTTCTGGACCATGTGGCATGGGTGTGATGAGGGCAGTTCTGCACCAGTTGCACCTGTGCACCAGTGCAATGTATCTGATCCCTGCCACTTGCCAGACCCTGGGTGCATGAGTGCATGTGTGTGATGCTGTCTGGTGATGTGTGCAGGTGTATGTGGTTGTGTGCCACTGACTCCTCTACCCCTGCACCATGCCTCTGTGTGTGCATGCCCATCGCCATGCATGCCCCTGCCTGTGTGCTGTACCTGTGTGTGTGGCCCTTGCATGGGTTCAGCACCACCTACCTGCATGCATCATAGTGCTCCTGTGAGATGGTGTCACAATGCTGCTACGCCATCCGTTGCAGCTGGGGATCCTTCCACCCGGGGAGGGCTGTTCACCACTGTCCAGCCTACTGCCTCCATCATCCCCACTACTGTCGCCCTCATCAGCCTTGACAGCTATCCCAAGGTCAATGGCCATATTGTGCAGTATGCAGCAGGCCAGGAATAGTCCACAGGCCTTTGAGGGGCTGTTCTGTAGGACACCACCAGAACTGTATAGGCAATGGAAATGTGCCTTCAGCATGCCGAATACATGCTCAGTGATGTTTCACATGCTGGAGTGTGCCTCATTGTATTGTTCCTCTGCTTGGGATGATGGGTGCCGATAGTGGGTGATAGCAGTCAGGGCCTCAGTGGATAGGCACTGTCTCCTGTGTGGATAATGACATGGTTAGCCCTGTGACATCCTTTTCTGTGCCCCTTGCCTTTCACTGGTGCCCTCACCAGCATGACCACCCTGCCCTCCCCATCCCATGGCCTGCTCTGCCCGTTACCCCTTACGCATCCCATACTGACCCACTAGGTGGCCCGTGGGGATGTCCCCATGCTCGAACCTGTGGCACGGCACAGAGCTGTGCCAGATGACTGCATCATATGCACTCCCAGGGTGTGTGGCACAGATACTGGTGCTGCACCCCTTGGCATCACACACCACCTGGCAGTTGATGCTCGGGAACCCCTTCCTATTGATACAGGCCACACCCTCAGGGCCAGGTGGGTGCAGTCAATGGCCACAAGCATGCCAGGCATATGTGCTACCCTGTGGAAGTCCTGCATGGTTGTTGTATGCTCCACCTGTGTGCTGGGGAAATGGATGTATTCCAAAGCACGTGGCAGCAGAGCATTGAGGAACTGTGTGAGGAGGCGTGATGTGGTTGACTTGGTTAAGCTGGTGGTGTCCCCTGTTGTTATCTGGAAGTGAGCAAGCACATGACAGCTGTCACTTTGGTCTCCACAGACATTGCATGGCTCCATCTTGTGGGTGCCTGTATCTCCTCACTGCACAACCCGCAGAACTGCCTCAAAATGGCCCTGTTCAGGCAGTACCATCCCACAATCTCCATGTCAGAGTAGTTCTCAAAGGTGGTGTGGGCATGGTACCACCTGTTCCGGGCATACCATCAATGGGCCCTTCCTCAACCAGGTCACTGTTCCTCCTGCCCCCTCACACCCCATCATTATGGCCTCCATCAGGAAGGGTGTACTATCCCTGACCCCTGATGTCCTGTCTCCCCCTGGATGGTTGGCTGCTGCAGGCTGTGTGCCACCCTGGTGCATTGCCTGGAACTGTGCCTGCCTGCCTGTCCCTTTTACTCTCTCTGTCCCTGACTCCCTTCTCCACTGCCACCTCTGTCCCTCTCCCTCTGTGGCTGCCTGTGTCTGTCTGTCTCTCACTTGCTCTGTCTCCCTCAGTCTGTCTTTTTTCATTCTGTCTGTCCTTCCTTCTTTCTTTGTTCTGGCTCTCTCTCTCTCTCTCTCTGTCCCTCTCACCTGGTGCAAGTGCCGTCTGTGTGCTTGCACCCTGTATTTATAGGCTCAAGTCTGCTTGGCGCATCCCGGTTTTGCTCTGCACTTGCACCATGGTTCCACAGTTGAATATCGCACTGCGCTAGATATTCATGGGCATGCCCCCTGCACTTGTGCCTGCATTCATTCTTGTTGTGCATTGGCGCAATGGGATTTGTGCTGGGCAATGATTCCCTCTGAATATTGCTCCTTGGTGCATGTCTGCACTTGCGCCGGCACAACTCAGTTGCACCATGCACAACTGATTTGAATATCCTGGCCTCAATGTATAAGTGATTTTGGTGAGAGTGCAAATGACCTACAGTGTAATCCAATCAAACTTTATTTCTTCATTAATTGTTGGGCAGTTTCTCAACACTGTATGGACTTATTATTCCAACTATAAATATTATAAAGTACTATAAATATTCTGAACATTAAGTTTGGCGGTCCGTGTACCTAATTTCTTTTAAACTATGTTTTTACAGTACCTACTATAAGTTCATAAAATCCATAATAAAAAGTAAAAAAAAAATAAGACTTTATAGCCAAGGCTCTACTGGTTCATGGCTTTGGATATACTGGTGGGCTAGAAGGGCCAGTCAAAGTGCATGACAGGCAGGAGGACAGATGGCCAACCTTGACTGTCCAATGAGACACTGAACTGAGAAAGAGAAGTTTCTTGATTTTTGAGAAGCTCATAGTAGACTGAAAAGGACAGACCTTTTGCTTTTGGAACCAAGTGAGAGGCTTAACCAGCCCAACCATCTTCAACCCCTCACCAAGGTTTATCCAATAAACTCAGAGACTGTGCTAGATGAGCATCTGTGAGAAGAAATTGCTGACAGTGTGAGTATGTGGGACATTGCTGCAGTGCTTACCAAAACTGCTGAGCTGTCCCAAGTGGAGCCAAAGACCTGTATGGTCATGTTGCTCCACAGCCAAGAAAACGGCATGCTAGCCCTTATCTAGTAGTGGAGATCATGGAACAAGGAAACAGAGGTCAGATTCCCTGAGTGTGTAGTTACTCTTGATCCAGAGGTGAGTTGGACTGTGGGAGTCACTCCTGGTGTCTGGACTCCTTGGAAACCAAGAAACCACTGTGTAGTGCTACTGTAGCCTCATAGAGTAAAACCGGAAGACCTGTATCCTGAGAGGTGTGAGACAGAAGGGCAGTGCTGCTGCAGAACCTCTGAGACAGTCTGAAGTGTTTCATCCTCAGACCACCAGTGGCCTGTTCTGACTACTGCCTGACCTGCTTCTGTGTGCTGTTCCCACTTCAACTGAAATGCTGCATCTGTTAGTCACATGAGTGCTGGCATTGCTGGCTGGGGCTTGTGTACTTTTCCAATTTTGCATTACAGTATTACACCTATGTTTCAAGCATTTTTCCTTTAGATTTCAAACTCTTTAAAATTGTTCTAGCACTCTGTGGCCTATTTTGGGGTTAAATTGTAAGCTTGCTAACTTTCGAGTATGCTGCCAAAAGAACCGGTGTCGCATAGCTACCAGGCCTGCATCAGGACTCTAGTGTATTTGCTGGGTACCCAGAGTCACTGCTTATTGAGACATACTTGAACTTGTTGTTTTAATACTGGTACTAGTTAACCAGTTTACTGCACCCTGTGTGGTATAATTCATCTTTTTTGTGCCCCTTGATTAGGTGGGTGATTCCTCAAACTGTATGGGACCTGAGAGGGTGGCAGTGACCCACAGTACAGTGTCTCTCTGGGTACATTGTTTTAAGGTGGCAGTGCCCGAGTTGACTTGAAACTGCTTAACCCGTTCTTTTCTTCCATCTTCATGGCCTGGGTTTTAAAAAGAAAGCACTGTTAATTGATTGAATTTACTTCTGTGTGTGTGTACCCAGTTTACACATTGTTTCTGAAGTGTTATGAGTAAAAGTAACAACTGTCTTAGTTGTCCCGAGGGGTGTTTTAGCCCATTGGAGGGAGATGGGTAGGCTGTATCTTAGGGAGTGGTACTGCACACAGCATCTGGCCCACTTATTCTCTCAGGGTGGAGGGACCATGCTATTCATTATTTGTTCTGGGATGAACCCCCCTGCCAATGGAGAAAGAACAAACCAAAGACCCTCAAGCAAGTGAGCCCTGTACAGTCACCAGGCTGGAGTGTGTACCCAGATGTGGCATTCCTAGGGTTGCACTAGTAAATAGGCAGGGAGCAGGAAGGGTTGCTGGAAACAAGTTAGGGTCTGTGCAGACAGATTAGGCAGGAAACATCTGGGCAGACAGGGTGGACCAAGCGGTCCTTTCCTGCCAACAATTTCTTTGCATCTGTGCCCTTGCCCTTGGTGTAGGCATTTAAAAAGGTGATAACAACATTGTTGTTCATGCAAGCATTTGATTCTGAGTTGTCTGAAGTTCAATTGTAGCCCAAGGTTTTGACCCCCAGTTACTGTAAAATTTTTATTTAGTTTTGTGGCTAGTGATTTATTTAATTTATAATGTTGTTTTATCAAATTTTGATTTATAATTTTGTACTATCCTAACTAATGCTCAGATTTGTTGTGTTGTTGTAAAACACTCAAAACCCTTAGGATTGGGTGTTACAGTATATAAATAAACATTGCATTGCCTTCCTACTTTTGATCTCTGATATTTACTTTCATGAAGATAGATCAACATTTTAAGAGGTCTAGTTGGCCTTCAAATACTTTCCTTCACATATAAAGTTAGGATACTGATGTGTTAGTCCCATGAGAATTTATGGATTTGTAAAGGAGACTAAGATCAATCCATGGGTCAAAGTTGGCCATGATTTTCAAATTGAAGAGTATTTATTTGAGCTTTTTAAACACTTTAAATAAATCCTATCATGCTAAAGGTGAAATGAATAATGTGCACGTTTTTATTGGCTAACAGCTTCTGTGCATGAGTTACTATTTGGTTTTTATAAGGCTCAATTCAAAAGAGATGTGAACAAAGAACATTTTATCTTTTTCCACTGTTTTCAAGCACTTCCATTTCATGATTCACTTTACATTTAGATCAGCTTTATTTGAAGCTTGAGACACTGATGAAGTCACTTCCCCTGTGACAGCTGGCAATCAACAGTGAGGTGTCATGCTAGGTCAATGCTGAAGTTCAAGGCATTGTAAAGTGACTGATGCAACTGTCATTCATGCCAGGAAAAGTTACAATTTTAGGTACAGATTACAATATGGTACAGAGCAATATCAAGAGGGAGTACATTTTTTAGATCTGCGGTTTTCATATATTTTTCATTCTTAAACTGTAGATTGTGACTTACTGCCCATGACTGCCATGTTGAAAATCTGCCGATGGAGTGATAAAAGTAAGCTGATCAAATAGAATATCATCTATGTTTTAATTATTAGTCAAAACAGCAGTGTGCATATGCAAATCACAGCAATGTGCAAGCAACAATTCTTATTTTGTTTATATAAAATCAGTGTTCTAGCAGTTAGATATGTTGCATGAACTGTAGAGAATTACCAAGTGATGGCCATAGTGACTTTTAATGAGTTGATACAGATAGAGTAACCATAAAATGACATGGATACTCAGTATGTACTATTGCATTTATCTTTTCTGCATTTTAAAATATCAAGCAGAATGCAGCGTTATACAAGAAATCACCTTCTAATTCACATCACCTGTGTTTGTCTAATCAGATGAACAGTTAACAGAAGCAACAAGATAAGAAACAGGCAATCGGCTGTGACACATGATTGACAACTACGTGTGTAGAAAGACAGTGCTTTACACAGTGGTCTTGATTCTCAAAACTTAGCACAAGCTGCACCAATGGTGGCTTGTGCGATTGCTGGTGCACCAGGGACCCTGTTTTCAATTCTCTGTCTGGTAGGGTCCTGGTGAAAAGGTCCTGCAGTTTGCAGAAACTGTGGCCTTGTGCCAAAAAAACAGTGCATCTGGATGGTGTGTTGCAAGCTGAGCAGTGACCATGCACCACTCTGGGATGTCCCTGGTGGTTAGTGGTCCTCTCAGCACTGCTCTCCTTTGTGTTAAATTTAATCTTGTCCCTGGTGGTCTAGCAGATCCCCTTAGCCCTGATCCCTTCTGTAGTAAATTTAATCACATTCCTGGAGGTCTAGTGGATCCTCCCAGCCCTGCTCCCCTTCATACTGAACTTAATCACATCCATGGTGGCCCAGCAAACCCCCTCCCTATCCCTGATCTGCCTATGTATATGTACATATATATATATATATATACATATATATATATATACATATATGTATATGTATATATATATATATATATATATATATAGTTCGCTGGTGGTCTAGTGAAACCCTACCCAGGTAGGCAATGTCCCACCACCCTGCTCTCCCTGTTCCATCACTGAGCTGGTGATAGGCACAGTCCGCTGCTCTCCACCACAGCCAGCCACTTACTTAGCTGTCTAGAAGCCTGTACTGTATTACAAGCTTCTGACCCATGAGCCCTATTCACTGAGATCAGCAGTGAGTCATTCTTGGTGGTTCCCTGCTTCAATCTGAAATATGTTGGGAATTTTTGGTTGTGGTACTAATATTGTTTAGCACCCATTCTATTGCCATCGGTGGGCCTCTCTAGGTTTTTTTAATCATTTACTGTATGTTTCCTTCCAGTCATCACAGCTGCTGTCATCTGACTTGGGACAACCTTCCAGCCTGGGCCTTATCTTGTCTGTCAGTTACCCCCAGTTGCTATAGCTTTCCCACTGTTGAAGCATTCAGATGTCAGTGGTTTCCCTGCAGGAAGTCTTGTCAGTAAGGCTGGTAGACATTTGGTCTGGTTGGGCACAATAATGCCACACGTCATACTGTCACACACTGTGGTTTATCCTGTTTTGTTTCTGCCCTGGAGGCCAAGTATTGCGGTGCTTAAAGCGTGACTACACAGAGCTACTGTAGCCTACTGTGGCATGCGCCTTTTGTCTTACTTCCCCTGACAGGCCACAGTCAATGCATAACCTACCACTCCTGCCAAGTAGCGATGCCTGCCATCCTCCTTCCCACTCCAGAGAAAGAGCATTATCTGAGATGCTCAATCATTGTCTCCCCTCCCCCTGCCATTACACAGACTCCAGGCTTGTTTCTGAACCCAGGTCATCAGTATTACAAACAGTAAAGCTGCCTTTGCACTGCACTGGCAGGCTGATAGATAAGCTAATTAAAAACAGTATTAAATATAACAGGTTTTAACTAAATTTGAAAAATCTTCATCAATCAGAAGCGTATCAAATCACCCTATTTAAATGAATAGCTAACCTATTAATGAGCATAATAGTTTTGGTTGATGACTGATATTTAGAGCAATGTGTCTTGATGGTTGTCATCACTGCATTGTGTTATATTGGAGTCAATGTTTTGTTTTCTCTGTATGTGATATCTGGTGCTTTGAGTTCTATAGAACAGTGCCTTGATGTAGAAAATAATGTTGTTATTGCTCTAAACCTCATGGAATGCTGGGAAATTATTATTTTGATCAGTCACTCAGTAGGTTGCACACTGTCCTCTGGGGTTAGATTGGAAGGTCATGGGTTCTAATCTCACACCAGGAACGTGTGCTAATACTCAGTACTGAATCTGTAGTCAGCACTAAGGGGTACTGCATTGTTGTGGTGTCATCCTACTGACAAAATGCTAAACTGAGGTCCATTCTTCTCATCTATGATGGCTGTGTAGTTAGAAAGTTAAAGATCCCATGAACTTATCAGAAGAGTAGAGGTCTTTTACTAAAATTCTTTAAACGTAGTGATCATCAAAATGTATATGTTCAGCAGGAACAGTGTAGTATTCTTATCTTGAATATGTCTAAAATTTGTCTTAGCAAAATGTTGGGACCCAGTTCACAGACCAACCAAAAATGTTAAATCCTCATCCACCTGCAATTGACTTTAAAATAAAAGCCAATCTATCCCTTTCCATACGTCATGTAGCTGTTTCTCCACTAAACAGAATTTTCTTTCTTCAACTATAGCAGTCTGGCCTACCTGTAATATTCTATAAATAGCCATTTATTTCTGGTATACCAGAAACTGAACAATGACCTGCCAGGGATAATTTTTTAAGGCAGTAAAAACCAAATTTACTGTACTGCTGTGAAAGATCTGCAATCCACAGTTGGTCTGTAATAACTATATAACACTTTGTAACAAGCCGTGTCCAACAGTGCTGGGCAGTTCCACTATCTGGTAGCACGGGTCCAAAATTCCTTTACATTCAGAGACTAAGAAACAAATGGTCCATTATTTCTATTTATAACACGGTGCCAATATATGATGCACCCAGGGTGTTGATTAATCCCCAGTAATCACGCACCCTGTCGTGGGTTATTGCTTACTTGATTGTTACAGCTCTGGTACAAACTCTTTTGGCCATACTTTTAAGTACCTGATTCTCTTCCACATGTTTTCCATGACTGATTAGCCACAAAGTATTTTTGATATATTTCTGTATACTTATTGACAAAAGTTTATCAAGAACAATTTTTTCTGAATTTTAGACACTCCTTTAACAGAGAATCCTATGTTACTGATACCTTTATTATGTTTGTACAGAGATTTCCTATCATTAAGTTTAACATAATAATCCTGACCTTCCATTTTTAACTAACCTAAAACTGTGCGATATATATATTCTAGGATGGTGCCTTCCCCTTCTATTTCCAGTTTCCTTCGCCTCTGATTTCCCCTATAATAAATAAGGGCCTTATTCTGAGAAAACGTGGACACCCAATTTGTTTGTTTGTTACTGGCTAATATCTGATGGAAATTCGTCATCAAAACATTCTTTTCATTCTTAAACATCTGTGGCATTTTATTTCAAGGAATCATCCAATTTTGCAGGAAAATAGAAATAATGTACTTCGTTATGATTTTCTTAGTTTTTTTTTTTTGTAATAAAGATATTGTAGTCACATAACCTTTACTGGAAGTGTCTGTGTGCTGTTTTTTTCTATTCCATGTAGTTGAAGTCTGTTTTTTTACAGTGTTTGTTACCTAACTAGTACTCCTATTTCCACAGACCCTTGCAATTTTTTGTGGTGCTGAACTATAACACTGTGATGTCATGCAAGGGAAACAAAATGAGGCTGTCAGCAAGTGTGATAGCAGAAATCATTGCAGGGGGGTCACGTGATGGCAGCCTAGACGGAGACATTCGCCTCCCAGAGCTCCGTGTTTATTCTCCCGATTTCGGTCGGTAATTGCGGCATTTAAGATTTGAAACCCGTCCCAGCTGTGCAAAGTATGTGGCAATTCTCCCCCCGGTTTTAGCGACCACCGATTTGATGGATGCTTTTATGAAAAAAGCACCCCCGAGGCCCTCCCCTCCCCGGACGCCCCGAGAAAGAGAAGGCCACAAAGCGGGCCAAGCAGCAGGCAGCTAGCGTTATGAAGATGCCCACACTAGAGGCTGCCCTATCAGAAGCCAGGTTTTTGGAGATAATGCAACCCTTCCAGACGGCCATTGAGTCAATCTCCGAGGATCTGCATGATATTAAAGGCGCTGTGGAGGTACTATCCAGGAGAGTTGGGGACTCGGAAGTTAAGATTATTTCAATAGAGAAGAAACAGGAAAGGCATGAGTCTGAGTTTATTAATATGAGACACAGAATGAAAAAGAAGAGAAGCTGGAGGACTTGGAAGGCCGCAGTAGAAGGAATAACCTGGTTATTATTGGATTGCCAGAAAAGGAAGAAGGAAATGTTATAATCACTTTCTTACAGAAACTCTGCTGCAAAATAGCTGGTGCTCCTCTGGGGGGGGGAGTATATCATCAAGAGAGCCCACCGAGCACTACACCCACCCTCAACCCAGGGTCAGCCACCAAGGCCAATAATTTTGAAATTTTTGAATTTTCTGGACAGGCAGCATGTTTTCTCTAAGGCGAGGGAGGCAAAGGAGTTGTCATGGGAAGGTAAGAAGATTCACATTACGCAGGACCTGCCATATTCGGTAAGAGTTCGTAGACAAGAGCTGCACCCGGTCATTTCTAAATTGGTGGCGGCTTCCAAGCCATTCAGGGTTAAGTGCCCTGCCATATTGATGGTAAAGCATGAGGACAAATGGTTGTCATTCGACTCTCCAGCGCAGGCTACACAGGAGCTGAAGGTTATCTTCCCAGACCTATACAAATGATTCTGTGCTAGAAGATTTCTCGGCTGAGGGGCTGTGAGTGCAGATATAGCTGTCTGTCTCGAGGGTCCAGAGGGCAATTTTGGACATGTGGGCTGTGCCATTTGTGAAGATCAACTGGGGAATGCTATCTCAGAAATTCAGTGGCGATTACTAGCCAGGAAGCTACCGATTATTGGTGGTCGTCTTAGTCTGTGCAAAATAATACAGAGTTGCTTAGGATGGAAATCCTAGAAATGGACGGAGTTGACCCAGGTTATCCACTTTTTATTTGGACACTGACTTGATCGATCTCTGCTGCTCAGACGTATGTAATCCCCCTCGTTTTGGGTTACTGGAATCGACATCGAGGGAATTGTTTGGATTCGTTCTGCTTTTCGAACCTTCTCTTCTTTGGTAGATGGATTTATTTTGCATGATGCAACGTATATCAGTTCCATTGTTTCCTGGGGGAGGTCACACTTTGGATGTTTGGATATTGACAATGGAAAGAATAGTGGCCTTATAATGTGGCTTAATCGACACCGTGGTGACTGTATGGAGGCCTGATGGGCTTACGTTACTTTCATATAGTGGCGTTTGAACACTGAGTTACCTAATATACATTAGACTTATCGGCAGGGCCTAAACCTGCAGGACTTTCCTTCCCTTTTTTCCTCCCCCCCTTTTTTTTTTTCTCTCTCTTCCAGGAACCAATGATTTACTTGAGGGGTTATTAATTTGGGCCTTGAATTATCAATGCGGCCGAGATGTGTATAGTTAATGACTTAAGTTGTTCTTGTGATTAGGGTTAGCTCAAGTATATTGGGGGCGGGTATTTACATTTATATAGTCAGGATCATGTTCTATTGACAAAATTTGTTTGTTGTTAGAGAGTAGTTTTGCAATGATCATGGGTGGGGGCGGGCTCCAGGGGGTGGGGTTGGGTAGTTTGGGCTGCTTAGTAGTGAATCACGTGGGCTGAATATTTAGGAGGACAGTTTCTTTTGGAACTGGGGTATGTGTGTGCTTGTGTGGCGGGGGGCTTTAGTTGGGGGATATTAGTGTGGGTATTTGGGGGTATTTGGGTCGTAGGTCACTATGAGTCGTTTAGTCTCCAGGGAGAGAGGGTGGGATTCCAAGGTTACATATTGTCTGGATTTATTATGGTCTTCCTAAGCCAGGGGGTTTGTATGTGCCTAAATAGTGCTGTAACACGATTGATTGTAACTTTCTCTTTGCACCAACTATTGAGCTTGATGGTCGGGCATAATGAGCAATTCGTATAAATTCATTAGTTGGAATGTTAAAGGAGCCAAGGATAGGGTCAAGAGACAAATTATATTAAGGCACCTTCGTCAATTAGGAGCACAAATTGCCTTTCTGCAAGAGACACACCTGAAGAGGAGTGATATTCATTACTTCAGGAGGGCATGGGTAGGACAAGTTTTTGGGGCTGGGGTATCCACGAATAGGGGAGGGGTTGTTATCCTTATAGCTAGGAATATTCCTTTCAAATTGGTGGAAGAGTTTTGGGACCCGGAGGGTCGATATATTATTACATGGTTTGCTAGAGTCTCACCCGATATTATTGGGCCCAGTATCGCCCCAATTGTGATTCCCCAGCCTTTTCATGAGATTACTAAATATGGTAGTATCCAACCCCGAGAAGCTTACGGTCTTAGGAGAGGATTGGAATCTAGTTCTTCAGAATGATCTGGATAGATCATGTAAAGAGAGGTGAGGTTTAACGCCTGCACAAAGGGCGTTGAAGGATCTCATCAGTAAGGCTGCCCTGGTTGATGTTTGGCAGTTAATTAATCCTATGTCACGTCAATACACCTTTTTCTCTGCCACACACAAGACATACTCTCGAATAGACTATATTTTTGTTAGCTCGCTTGCAATACCTGGGGTAACACGGGCTGAGATAACTACCAGAGTAATATCTGATCATGCACCAGTCAGTCTGGAATACCGGTTAGCCATGGGGTCTAGGCGGTCTCCACAATGGAGGTTAAATTGCCAGATGTTGAAGGAGGAATCCTCACTGATGCACATACTGGACTTCATCAAGGACTTCCTGGAAAGTAATCAAGGCTCAGTGGATCGTAAGGACCTAATTTGAGCTGCTTTAAAGTGCTCTCTGAGGGGAGAACTGATTAAAATGGCCTCTAATAAGAAACGTAGGCAGCAGGCGCAATTGGATTCCCTGCTAGGTTCGATTAGGATGGAAGAAAGTAACTTATCCTGTGTCTCAACTGCGGCAGATTGGGCTAGGCTTCATCAGTTGCAGGCCCAATATGCGAGTCTAATGTCTCAGAAGGCGGAGCTGGCACTTTTGAGGACTAGGCTTCAATATCTAGATGTAGGGGAGAGAGCGGGGAAATTGCTCGCTATGCGCATCCGTCAACTAGATTCTTCCCACTTCATAGCGGGAATACGTAAGGGACATGGGGAGCAGGTTTGCACGGACCCAGGGGAAATGGTGAATGCCTTTGGCTTGTATTTTCAGGAGTTATATGTGGTTGACCCAGAGTGTAAACCTTCGCGGATGACATTAGGCTATTTCTCAGATCAGTGGAGTTGCCTAAAATAACGGAGGGTGATGCAGCTTTTCTGAGTGCTCCAATAACGGTTTTAGATATCCAGCAGGCCAGCCAACAAATGCCTCTAGATAGGTCCCCTGGCCCAGATGGGTTCCCTAGTAATTTTTACAAAGCTTGCTATTCGCTAATATCCCCAATTCTAAAGGAGGTCTTTCAGTACTGGTTTGATAATGGGTTATCAGACCCTAGTTTCCTTGAGGTGACGATTTCTTTAATTTTAAAACAGGGGAAGGACCCTCTCAGTATGGATAGTTATCGGCCTATCTCCCTTCTAAATACGGACATCAAAATTCTAGCAAAAATCTTAGCTAACAGGTTGTCCAATGTTATGGACAAGTTGGTTAGTAGGGAACAAGTGGGTTTTATGAGGGGGGAGATCGTCCCAAGATCATATGAGGAAGTTATTGCACCTGATTACTGTTGTTAAGGACGCCAAGATCCCAGCGATACTTATTTCATTAGATGCCGAAAAGGCATTTGATAGGGTATGCTGGGATTATTTGTTTGTTGCCCTGTCTGTCTTTGGTTTACCGATGTGTTCCTGAGATGGGTCCAAATCCTATATTCTTCCCTTCTGCTAGAATAAAATGTAATGGGCTTATGTCACGGTAGTAAAGCTGGAGCGAGGCACGAAGCAAGGTTGTCCCTTATCCCCGTTACTATTTAACCTATACCTAGAGCCTTTATTACATAGATTGGCTAGAAACTGTTTGATTAAGGGTATACGGGTGGGGGATGCCAGATACATGTATTCGGTATACGCAGATGATATACTATTACATGTTGAAGATCCGGAGACCTCGGTTCCAACTATCTTGGAGGAAATAGATTCCTTTTCCAAAATATCTTACTAGAAGTTAAATCGCATGAAAATGAAGATTCTCCCCTTAAATACCAATGTTAGGAAGGCTGATTTATCATCGTTTTGCTTATGTTGGGAGGTAAAGTCGCTTACGTATCTCGGGATAAACATTAGCACTGGACTGAATCACATGATCAAAAATAACCTGAGTAGTCTAGTTAAAACCATTTCTGGGGATATGGATAGGTGGAGACTGCTCTCTGTCACTTTTGGGGTAGGCTGAATGTCATAAAATGAACATTCTGCCCAGATTATTATACCCCTTGGGTATGCTCGGAGTATACCTCCCGAAGACGTGGTTTACTAACTTACAGAGGGCGTTTAATCTATTTATTTGGAAGGGGAAAAGGGCACACAGGTCCTATATTAAATTAACAGCCCTGAAATTAAAGGGAGGACTTGCTGCTCCCTCTCTCTTTCTATATTATGTTGCGCAGCACGTAGGCAAGTTGGTCTATTGGAGTGCTGGGCGCCCAATTGGCTTACTTGCCCTTATGGGTTGACATAGAGTGAGGGTTGGTGAAGAGGGTGAGCTGCTCTCTATGGGCCCTGTTATATGCCTCTCCATCAGCTATACCCAAACCATTGAAAAATAACCCTATGGGATGGTCGTTAAAGGCCTTTCAGCAGTTGCAAAATTACCTCACAGTTAAATGGTATCTATCCATCAACCAACCCATTTTTGAGAATCTCCACATCAGGGTTGGGGGTTAGATCCTGTCCGCCACATTTTGGCCCCAGGTAAGCCACCTTAGAATCTTGGATTTTTGGGTGAATGGGGGTCCTCGGTCTTTTGATCAGTTGGTGAATGTTTTCAGTGCTGTGGATCAGGACCTCTTTAAGTGGCTACAAATTAGTAAGGCCCTAACATCTGTTTTTTCTCAGACAGCTCTAGTTGATTATGGGGACTGAGATGCCGATATACTTTTCACCATAGCCTCTCAACCAAATTCAGTCTCTAAGGTATACAAAACACTTCAGGAATGGGACCACAGACTTCCTCTAGGGGTATGCTTCTATTGGACAAGGGAGCTAGGAATATCTGAGGCACCCGATCTCTGGAAGAAATTGTGGCTTACAATGTATAAATATGTAAAACAAGACCGGTTGAGGATGATACATTTTAACTTAATGCACCACTTATACTTACCCCCATCCCGATTGTGCAAATATGGGGCAAAGGATACATCTCTTTGTGCGAAGTGTAGGAAGGAAGATGGTACTTTATATCACATGGTATGGTCATGCCCTTCAATTCAGGTCCTTTGGTGGGCTATCAACAATCTCTTAGACCCTATCCTTGGCTTAACAAACTTGTTTACCCCGAGGTATGTCTGATGAGCCTTTTTCCAGTTGGCACTTCCAAGGCTAAAAAGGCCCAAATGTTGCTTTTATCCGCTGTGGCTAAATTGGTTATCTTAAGGCACTGGACCAGTGATAAAGCTCCCTCCTTGTTGGAGTGGTACCGAGAATGTACCTTGGCAGTACAATTAGAAAAACATATCGCTTGTATGCAGAATAGATTGAAAGCATACACGGCGCTTTGAGTTCTTTTAAAGAAGCCTCCTTATGGCGTGGAGGCCTGGCCCTCTGAACACCTCAGGGCTGGCAAATTAGGGGTGCTTATGTGTGTAGCCTTGGGAGGTGGGGAGGGAGGGATTTTATTTTTCCAATGAATGGGTGAGTTAGTGTCTGGTTGTTTTATATTCCTCCATTTTGCACTCTCAACTATGTATCTGTATTGAGGTGTTTTTTGTGGAAATTAATAAAGATGTTTAATAACAAAAAAAAAAAGAAATCATTGCAGGGATTTTGATTCTGATGAATCATAAGTGCTGTTTGTGACTTTGCTTTGCTGTGCATTAAGGTACATTTTATTGCAATCTGCATGTGCAAATACTCATATAGTTATTTTTGCTGGTGAGTGTGTCAGTGTTCCTCAACTCCACACCCAACAGAAAGTCATCGCACATCTTTAATGTGAGTTTAAGATTTTTAAGTAAAACTGTTCCAGCATGTAATATCCCATTTTTATGTTGGGGCACTTGCGCAACTAACATCTTGCGGTAGTGGAGATTTGGAGGCACGGTCGCTGTTGGGCGAATGCAGGGCATGCACCAGTAGGTGTGTCCCTCATTCCCCAATCAGCCTGCATGCCAGCACCACATCACCCAGATAAGAACATCTAAGGAAAGGTCCACTGCAATGTGAGGAAAGCTCGTCACACACAGTGGACCTTCCTATGTGCTTCCCCAGCATCAAACATGGCAGCACAGTGGCTACTAAACTGCCAACTTCAGGGGTGCCCAATCCCCCAGTTGGCTTACCCTACCCTTCTTGTATGTGGCGACGGGGGAGACCACTCCCCATTGGCATAATGTGTCCTCCCTCTCCTTTTTTGGTTGCAGAGGGGGTGCCCAATCCTCCTTGGCTCATGCACCCCCCTGCTTTTGTTGTTTGCTTAGGGGGTGCCCAATCCCCATCAGCATCTGTCCCCCTCTCCCTATGTGCTGACAGAGGTGCCCAATCCCACGTTTTCTACCCTACCCCCCCAAAAAAAAACCTGTCAAAAAAAAGAAAACCATCCGCAATTTTTTTTAAACACCTGTAAACGGAAAACAGTCCCTCATAGTCTCCCTACCACCTGCACCCACCCATTCTGCACACTGCCTACCCACACCCCCCGTCACCCCATATTTACTTCCGGAGTCCGGAGCGACGATCTTCGGTGGACCTGGAGCATGTCTGCACTCTTCAAAGCTGGCCGTGAACTGAGAAAATGCCAGTAGGCTGTATAATGGAATAAATAGGGATTTTTCAGCTTTGATGCATATCTCGGGCATTTTTTGGAATTTTTGTACCAAATTTTCAACATGAGGCTTTTGGGACCCCCTCCTCATGAATTCTGTCACTGTTATGATGTTTAATCGGTCCCAAATCACTGTGCAGAATCACCTTTTGGGACTGATTAATGCAAGGACAGTGGTGGTGTTCATGAGGTGGGCTCTCAAAAAGCGTATGTTGCAAATCTGGTGGAAGAAATCCAAAAAATGGCTGTTTACGAGTGTGTGTTGCACAGTTGCTATGCACATTCATAACTTCATGAATTCACAATATTTTCACTCCAGATTTTCAACATTGTCATTTTTCTACACCTGCTTGTGAACAGTACAGCTGTCATTTTTCACATCCTGGCCAAAATGTGTTTCTGCACTTCCAGCTCACAATAGTGTGGTCACTGTGGGAAATCAGTGTTTGGGGCAGAATACAAAAATGACAGTGACACTGTTCATGAGCAGAGGTCCTACAATGCCTATGTTGAAAATTTGGTGACAATATTCCATAAAATGACTGTGTTACGTGTGTGCATTGCACAGTTGCTACGCATGCTCATAACTTCATGAATTTGCAATATTTTCATGCCACATTTTCAACATTGTCATTTTTCTACACCTCCTTGTGAACAGTGCAGCTGTCATTTTCACATTCTGGCCAAAATGTGTTTCCACACTTCCGGCGCACAATAGCGCCGTCGCTGTGGGAAATCAGTGTTTTGGGCAGATTACAAAAATGACAGTGACACTGTTCGTGAGCAGAGGTCCTAAAATGCATATATTGAAAATTTGGTGACGATACTCCATAAAATGACTGTGTTACGACTGTGCGTTGCACAGTTTGCATGCACGCTAGTAATGTGCATTTGTAATATTTTCACTCTGGATTTTCACAATTGGCATTTTTCCACACCTCTTGATGAACAGTACAGCTGTCATTTTACATATCCTGCCAGAAATGTGTTTTCGCATGTCTGGCGCAGAATAGTGCAGTCGTTGTGTGAAATCACTTTTTGGGACAGTTTGAGGAAATGACAGTGACACTGTACATGAGCAGAGGTGCTAAAATGCCTATGTTGAAAATTTGGTGACAATACTCCATAAAATGACTGTGTTATGAGTGTGCATTGCGCAGTTGCTATGCACGCTCATAACCATGAATTTGCAATATTTTCACACCACATTTTCAACATTGTCATTTTTCTACACCTCCTTGTGAACAGTACAGCTGTCATTTTTCACATTCTGGCCAAAATGTGTTTCCACACTTCCGGCGCACAATAGCGCGGTCGCTGTGGGAAATCAGTGTTTGGGGTAGATTACAAAAATGATAGTGACACTGTTCATGAGCAAAGGTCCTAAAATGCATATATTGAAAATTTGGTGATGATACTCCATAAAATGACTGTGTTACAAGTGTGCGTTGCGCAGTTTGCATGCATGCTAGAAATGTGCATTTGTAATATTTTCACTCTGGATTTTCACCATTGGCATTTTTCCACACCTCTTGATGAACAGTACAGCTGTCATTTTACATATCCTGCCAGAAATGTGTTTTCGCATGTCTGGCATAGAATAGTGCTGTCGCTGAGCAAAATCACTTTTTGGGACAGTTTGAGGAAATGTCAGTGACACTGTACATGAGCAGGGGTGCTAAAATGCCTATGTTGAAAATTTAGTGTTGAAAGTCCATAAAATGACTGTGTTACAAGCGTGTGTTGTGCATTTCCCACACACCCTTGTAACTTCGCAAATTTGCAATATTTACATGCCACATTTTCAATGCTGCTATTTTTTTACACCTCCTTATGAACAGTACAGCTGTCATTTTTCACATTCTGCCCAAAATGTGTTTCCGCACTGCACTACCAAAGCCAATGCCAATATGACAACATTCGGCATTGACAAATGCTTGTTTATCATGCTTCTCGGTATGAGTTCTTATTAATTTGCCCTTATTTTTAATTCACTTTGAACAAGGCAAGGCAAATTTTATGTCTACGGCACCCAATCCAAGGGGCTTTGAGTGCCTTACAGAAAATATTACACAGACATTGAAGCATGGGAGATTAAATAAGAAATAAAAACACACACAAATAAAATTATAACTTTCAGCAATAATAAAAGAAGCTAGGCTCTATTTGAATGCATTATAGTTTAAAATAGAACAAAGTCACACCTCAATGGGTTGGTGTACAGTAATCCTATGACTGCTTCAGGGAAGGCCTGTGAGATTAGATAGGTCTTCTTCCCCTTCTTAAAGATCATGTGCAACAGTTTTTACATATTTTTTTATAGAAGCTTAAAAAGCAGAAATTTAAGTCCTTGTGTCATGATTAGTGTTTCCTGAAAATTTCATGCTGTTTGGTTTTGTGGTTTTCTTTAAATCAGCATTTGTTAACTTGCTCTACAGCTGCTGAAAACAGTGGAGTTTTTTCTGTCCTCTCAGTCAAGCTTAGAGTGCGATGACATCATTTTGGAGAAGCTTGCTGTTTCAGATTCACAATCAGAGCAGCACTCTGTAGAGTTTATGGTTTGCTGAGCTCTCCAGGTTTCTTACTGACCCAGTCTCTGGTCTGTGTTTAGATCTGCTTAAAATATATCATTCTCTTCCTTTAAAAAGCTGATAATTTCATTTTCAATGCTGAATTTTAGTAGTGGAAATCTTTTTCTGTAAGAAATCAGCTTGTCTGTATCAAAACTCTTGTTATTTGTAATCAAACCTCAATTTTGTTCTAACTATATAACGCAAGGCCGTTTAATGAATTTAAAATTAATCTAAATTTTGTTCATTCACACAAACAGTTGTTCTTTGATGTAGCCTTCATAAATACAATCATGTAAGAACATTTTTTTCATGTCAGATTGACAAACAGGTGCTTGACACACTCTGCTACAGTATTTCAAGCACATGAACTGTCAGAACTCACAAATGTCAGTTCTTTGGTGGTTTCTGTGTGAAAATACATCATGTCTGTGTATGACTAGAAACACTAGATGGCATCCTGATGCAAAATGTCTCTTTCCTATAGTTGAGGCATCTGCAGTTTACTGCCACCAGTCCCCTGCCCTACAAGCCCCCTGCCTTCTGTTCCACATTCAAGGTTGCTGCACCCTGCTGCCCACTGTGTTCTCCCACACAGTCAGGGATTGTGCACCCTGCTGTCTCCATCCTCTGCCTAAATAATCAGGACTACTGCTCCCTGCTGCTCCCTGCCCAAACAATTTGGGTTGCTGCATCCTGCTAGCCTCTATCCACCCCCACCCTCACAGTTAATAATGCTGCACCTGTTGCCCCCTGCTCTTGTCTCCACACTCAGGGCTGCTGTGCTAATCCCTAAAGTGCCAGGTTCACTGCCTCCACAGCTTGGGCTGCTGCACTATGCTGCTCTAGCCACCAGAGGTGGGGCATTTGCAGCACTCACTACCTACTTCCATTGCACCAAATGGTCAGGGCTGCTGCACCACATGTACCCCATCACACAGTCAGAGCTGATGCACCCTGATGCCCCATGTGTCCTGCTCCACAGTTAAGGCTTCTGCACCATGCTGTCTTCTATCCCCTGTCACCACAGACAAGACTGTTTCACCCTCCTCCTCTTCTCTACATAGTTTGGGTTGCTGTGGCCTGCTATGCCCTAGAGCACCATGCCTCTCCAGTTAGGGCCATTGCACCATGCTGCCACTTGCCACAAGATTCAGGGCATTTGCTGTACCCTGTTGATGCCTCCACAGTTGAGGCAGTTGCACCTTGCTGCCTCCTTGACACCAGAGTCAGATCCTTTGCTACATCCTGCTAAGACCGGAACATGGGGCAATATGTGCAGTGTCCCTGACTGTGAGGGTGCAGGGTGCAGTGACCCCAACTGTTCAGGAAGGAAGCAGCACAAGAGTAAGGGCATTTGCTGCACCCTGTCTCCTGCCTGTGGAGGCAAGGGGTTCTGTGTTGCAGCAGGGCACAATGATGGCAGGGGACAAAGGACACCATGGTGCAGAAGCCTTGACTGTGGGGCTGGACACAGTTAGGCATCAGGGTACAGCAGCCCTGACAATAGCATAGGGTGCACATTGTGCAGCAACCCAGCCCATTGGGGCAATGGAAGTGTATAACAGGGTTCAGCAGCCCCAACTGTGGATGCAAGTGGCATGAGACTCTAGGGTGTAGCACAGCAGAACAGCCCTGACTGTGGACATAGGTACAGGGGGCAACAGAGTGCCATGGCCTTAGCTGTGGGGGTGGGGACAGAGGGCAGCAGGGTGCAGCAGCCATGAATGTTTGGGCAGGAGATAGGGGTGGCATCAGGATACAGCAGCCAAAACTATGGGACAGGTTCAGCAGCCATGCCTGTTTGGGACAAGGGATGTGGGCAGCAGGGTCTAGCAAAGGATCTGACTCTGGTGGTAGGGGGACAGCAGAGTGCAACTGCCTCAACTGCGGAGGCATGCAACAGGGTGCAGCAAGTACCCTGAATCTTGTGACCAGTGGCAGCATGGTGCAGCAGCCCAAACTGCAGAGACAAGGGGATCTAGAGCACAGCAGGCCATAGCAACTACAACTGTGTGGAAAGGAGCAGGGTATAGCAGTCCTCTTTCTGCTGACAGGGGATAGAGGACATCATGATGCATAAGTCTTGACTGTGGTGCAGAACATGGGGCATCAGGCTACAGCAGCCCTAACTGAGAGATGGGGTACAGTTGGTGCAGCAGCCCTGCCTATTTGGGGCAATGGAAGTGGGTAGCAGGGTATAGAAAAATCCCAACCTCTGATGGCTAGGGCAGCATGGTACAGCTGCCCAAACTGTGGAGACAGGGAACCTGCCACTCTAGGGCTTAGCACAGCAGCACTGTCTGTAGAGACAGGAACAGGGAGCAACAGGTGCAGCTTCCCTACCTGTGATGGTGGTGGAGAGAGGGTAGCAGGATACAGCAACCCTGACTGTTTGGGCAGGGGGCTGCAGGGTGCAGCAGCCCTGATTCTTTAGGCAGGGGATGGAGACAGCAGGGTGCACAATCAGCAACTGTGTGGGAGAAGACAGTGGACAGCAGGGTGTATCAACCTTGAATGTGGAGTAGAAGGCAGAGGGCTTGTGGGGCAGGGACAGGTGGCAGTAGACTGTAGCTGCCTCAGCAGGGGGCAGAGACACGGTGCATTGTGATGCCACTTAGTGTTTTTAGTTATACACATACATGATGTATTTTCACACAGAAACCACAAACAAACTGAAATTTGTGAGTTTAGACAGGTGCCTGTCACACTCTCTTACAGTATTTCAAGCACATGTACTGTTTGTCAATCTGACATAAAAAAATGTTTTTACATTAATGTATTTATGAAGGCTACATCAAAGACAGACTGTTTCTGTGAATAAACAACATTTAGATTTATTTTATAATCATTTAATAGTCCAGTATTATATAGTTAGAAAACAAAATCAGAGTTTTGATTAGGAAGAACTAAGAGCTATGACTGACAAGCTGATTTCTCACAAAGAAAGATTTACACTTCTTCAATTCAGCATTGAAACTGAAATGATCAGCTTTTTATGAGAAGATAATGATATAGTTTAAGCTGATCTATCTAAACACAAATCAGACAGTGGGTTTGTAATAAATTTGGAGAGCTCATCAAAGCATTACCTCTATAAACTACTGCTCTGATTGGAAATCTGAAACAGTAAGCTACTCCAAAATGATGTCATTGCACTCTAAGTTTGACTGAGAGGACAGAAAAAACTCCACTATTTTCAGCCGCTGTAGAGCAAGTTAACAAATGTTGATTAAAAGAAAACCACAAACCCAAACAGCATGACATTTTCAGGAAACACTAATCATGACACAGGGACTTGAATTTTAACTTTTCAAGCTTTTATGAAAAATATGTAAAAACTGTTGCACATGATCTTTAAAGGCCTCAACTGTCTGGGCTTCTCTGACGGTAATTGGAAATTAGTTCCGCAGGGTTGAACCAGCAACACTGAATGTGCAGTCACCAGAGGTTGTAAGCCTAACCCCAGGAATGTCAATGAGCCCTCTAGCTGAGAACTGGAGGGAGTGGGTTGAGGCAGCAGGTGAGTGGAGCTCAGTCAGGTAGCTAGGGCCCAGTCCATATAGAGCCTTATAGATGAGCAAGCCCACCTTGAAGATGAGTCTCCACTGGACCGGCAGTGAGTGCAGAGTTCGCAAAATGGGGGTTGTGTGACTGGACCTTGGCATGTCACTCAGCAACCTTGCCACCATGTTCTGTTCCAGCTGCAGCTGGAGAAGGGTCCCTACAGTGATCCTGAGGTATAGAGAGTTGTAGCCATCAAGCATAGAAGTAACAAATGCATATACTGGTGTTGGTAGGTCTTCTGGCAGAACTATGTTCTTAATCCTGGCAATGTTTCTCAGGTCAGAGGAGCAGATCAGAATCCACTGGAATTCAGCCACCACGGTGGACTGTCCTGTCTGTGGCTCCTCACTGGAATACTGATCCTTAAGACCTTGGGACTTCTCATGCATCACAGCTTCCCTGTCCAGCCAAGCTGTCAGAAACACTCAGCTGGCAGATGGGAGGTCACTGTGGCAGAAAACATGGCCCCTAGTGTCCTCACACACCAAAGCTGATGAAATGTAAATTGTGATGGTGTAGTTTACTAATGTCTCAGGTAACTGTGAAAAACAGTGCCAGAGCAAGATTTTCTTATTCCCATGATATAACTTGAAAGTGTTGTCATTTTTCAGCTCATCTGTGCTCGCAGTGGTCATCAGCAGCTGCAGTCAGTATTGAAACTTAGTTCTCTGCAAGCTGCTATTTTTGTCAGTGACAATGTTGTAGAGTGGCAGCTCATGCTAGTTTTCTCACATCAATTGGATTTATTTGTTAGTGATAACAAGGCTGCAATTGTAATTGTTTCCCTCTATGTGTGTGTGTGTGGTGTTTCTCAGTCATTGGTTGTGTCTCAATGAAGTTTTTCCCATCCCGGTGTAAAAGTAAGTGGTCTCACTGGACAGTAGTGTCTATGCAGTCTTCATGTGTGGTGCTGCCTAATGATGATCTTCATGGTCAAACTAAATTGTTTTCTGCAGTAACACTTTTTATGTTAGTAATACACTGTTAGTATGTGCTTCTTTTCAGCATTAGCTGATAAAGGGGGCTCAGGGACATGACATGTCAAGTAGGCAGGCATATATAATTCATATGGCACTTGAAAAGAAGAAAGGAGAGCTCCTGATTCAGAGTGTTGTATTTAGAAAAAGAAAAGCTTACTGTTGGTTTCAAGCCAAGTCTAGCACTTGCACCACTACTAGCTTGAGCTGAACATTTTACTGGACAGCTGTTACATTGAGAGAGCTGCATCTATATTCTCAACAGTGGGAAAACAATAACAAAATCTCTAAAAGACTGTGGAAAACATAATCGTCATGTAAGCTTTCTTTTGGTGGATTGACTCTGAAACAAAATGCAAAAAGCAAAGTTTGGACTCTAAGATTAGGCAGCGTCCAGCTGATCTAGTAATTGCATCGGGTTCTGAATCACATACTGTGAGCTCTGATGGTGAACACTGCACTGTAGCCACCATAATTGACCTAGTCAGCACTGTTCACAGCTTTCATTTTTGCCAATCATTAACTAAATATAGTACTCTCTTCTTTGTATCTTAGCAGAATCAGTGCAGACCAGTGTGATGAATACTGTCTAGAATCCCCCCCAACCATGACTACACTATTATGCTGAATAAATGCAGATCATTATAAGGCACATTTTTACCATTTCCCAATCCTTGTGATTAGCAATACATAATACCACATAAAATGTCTGACGTGAAACTGGTCAGCATACTGACAGGATCCACCTGATCACGAAATACTGACAGCTCTAGGTACTGTGAGATTTTATGGAGAACAGCTGATTACCAGTATTCTCTGTCTACAAAATGTGATTACCATGATTGACTGCTTTATTTATCAAATCAGGTTCTGTAGTAGCTAACACTCACCTATCAGCTACCTGGATGCTTAGTACTGCAGACTGATTGGGCTAATACTGCCTCATACAACATACTGTGTACAGTATGTATGTGTCTTACTGTGTTTTTTTTTTCCTTTGCTTCATTAAAGATATACTGGACTAATACCTAGCAGTTCCATTAATGACATATTTCAATCAGGTAATCCTGAACAGAGGCACACACTGACAACATATTACTATAACAGAAATAGTGTAGTGTGACAACGAAAATCAATGTTATGCAGCACCACACATGAAGCCTGCATAGACACTATGTTGGTCCCTTGAGACTGCTGACATTTACACTGGGAGGGGAAAAATGACTGAAAAACTCCACACACTTAGAGAGATACAAATGTAATTGCTGGTTTGTTATCACTAACAAATAAATCTGGTCACGATAAGAAAACTATCATGAGGTGCCAGCCTACATTATCACTGACAAAGACAGGAGCTCACTTAGGATTGAATTTCAATATTGACTGCAGTCCTCAACATCCACCACAAACACAGATGTGGCAGAAAACAACATCACTTTCAAGTAACATCAAGGGAATAGGACAGCCTTACTTTGGCACTGTTTTTCACACTTACTTGAAACATTAGGCAAGCTATGCTGTTTGAGAGGTGGCTGTTTCCCTGCCATGACATGCTTTGGGAGGCATGGCTGAAATGACAGCTAGTGAAAAAAATAGATAATACAGCTGATAGGCAGCATTAGAAAACAGCAGTTGGGGGCAGATATAGCTATTTATAATTAAAACAACTATATTATTTCAAACTACATTGCTCAAACAACTAAATGAACAGTACAATTACTCAGGGTAAAAATCTAAGAAAATCACTTTAATATTAAAATGAATTTCCAGTAAACTGGGAATTTCACATGCAAAATCTCACATTTTGTCCACCTCTATTGATCATTAGAGATGCAGCAAATTATAAATCTGCCCACGAGGTGGATGCCAAGTGACCACTTCGCATCCGCAGAGCACAACGCGAAGTGGACCTCATAAAGTGCTCACTTCACTTTATCATTTTCATGCCACTTAGCATTCTCATTATGCCTTAACGTGAAGTAAGGTGAAGTAAGAAGAAAATAGGCACATCACATGGCCTGCAGTACTGTAAGTCACATGCTTTAGTCAGGCAGGAAGTAAGTGAGTCAGAGAAGTAGTTTCATGTTCTCCTTTACATTTGTACAGGGAGAAAGCAGAATTGTGAGAGGAGAGGAGTTTGTTTGGCTCTCAGAGTCATTTCTTGTTACTGCTATTTCAAACAGCTTTTTTTAAAAGCTATTTTATTTAGTGTTTGTATTGTGTTAGTGTTTTTTTGGTTAGTGAATTTTTTTGTATAAGTTTTGTTTTTGTTTTGTATGTGTGACTGACTCTCTGTGTGTGTGAGTGTGTCATCCTGTGGACCCAGGAGGATGGAGGGTCAGGTTGGAGTTGGGGAAGGCCAGTCGCTGTCATGTGGGAGCGTTAGGAGGGGAGAAATGTGGACCCGTGGGGGGTGGGGCAGTCGTGTTATGTTGGACCGCTCCAGACTCCTGGCCAGTGTTGCTTCCCCCATGGAAGCAACAGGAGCAGCAGCACCAATGCCACCGGTGGCTTTTGCTTATCCACCTTCTCCACCACCACCACTAGCAGAAGCTGTTGGGGTTCCAGCAGCACCCCCTCCACCACCTCCACAGCCACTGGAGATGGCCCCCGGCAATAGTGAATGGTGGTAGGATACATGCCCGCCAAGTGCATACTGTGTCTGGTCCCCACCACAGCTCCCCAGTGTAGGAGTTTTTTAATTGTGTGGGGGCAGACAGCACTCAGTGGTGCAGTGCTATGTGTGTGGTGTGCTGGTGTGCCGTAGTCCCCCTGGGATGCATTTGGGGACCAGCCGTCAGTGCACCCACATGATGAATCACCACAGGGCAGAGTGGCAGGCTGCCATGGAGGGGGGCCATGCATCCACTTGCTGGCCCTTCCATGGCAGGGGCTAAGGTTGCTGCTGGGGTGGGAGATGTGCCTTGCAGCAGTCACCACCACAGCAGGAGGAGGAGGGCTACATCAGGTGCTCCACCACCACCACAGCGACTTGCACCACCCTGTCCACCATCAGCCCCACTAACTGGATTACCCACTGTAGTGGACCCCAGCACAGTCCCTGTTAACCAGTCTGACTTCCTCCTGGTGTTGGCAGCACTGGAGGAAAACAACAAGTGTTTAATTAATTTGGAGCAGCAGGTTACCAGAGTGGAAGGACAGCAGCAGCAAATACTTTCAGTGCTGCACCTGCTGATGGACCACCATGGCATCCCATGGCCATAGTAAGTTCAGGTATTGTTTTCTGCCCCCACACCCACCCCACCCACTACTGTGCTGTACTTTTGTTGTGTGTTTTTTGTTTGTTATTATTAAATCATACACATTTTCCCTTCCAGGGGAATCTTTCTTGCACCACATAGTGCAACACATTTTTTTGAAAACAATTTGTATATGCATTACAATGAGTCATGTGACAGAGGCATTCCCATTCTGAAAATCTGCCCACATTCTGCCTCCCTACTCAGCAACATTAGTACATGATGGCAGGGAGAGTGCGTGTGCATGCTCCGCTCCTTACAGTGAATATTGGAATGTGCAGGTTTGTGAATGTTTCTTTATGTTAATGGTCAGTTTGTTGTGAAATGTGTGGCCATGTTTCCAGTATGAAGAGCTTTGGTAGTGGAAACATCCCACATTTCACCACAAAGTGAACCTTCTAACATTAGGAAACATTGCTTGGGATACTGATGGACATTCAGTATAGTGGAGCATGCACCTGTGCTCCCCCTGCCATCATGATTTAACATTGCTGAGGAAGTGTGGCACAAATGTTGGTTGCTTTTCAAATTGTTAATTTCTCTGTCATGTGACTCACTGTAATGAAATTATGATTGGTTTTCACAGACATATATTGCACTCTGTGGAGCAAGAAATATTCCAGTAGTAGTAGTGCCTCCACATATTAGTTTATGTGCATCACCATAACTATGTAATGTGGTGACTGTCTGTTAAGCAGCAGTGCAACAATCTGTTGATAACTCTGACCTATATTTTTTAATGCTGTGTTACAGCTTCCTTTACTTACGTCCTGACTGACTGGAATTATACAATAATTTACAGTAGTTGAGTGTGCTGTACTACCTTTTTTCATGTGTGAAATAATGAAAGGAGCATTCCTTTTAAATTGGTGCTGCTGACAGTGAGTTTGACCAGGTCATTGTCATTGTTTTCCTCTGCTTTTCTCCATCACATCAAGTAGTTGTCATATACAACTTCTGTTCTTAACTAACTGTTATGCATCAGGCAGTGTTTTATATGACACCACGAAACAATAGTTATTGAAAAGCAGCTGCAAATAAATACAAAGCTGGTCAGAACAATATTGGAAGACATGCTCATTTTGTTTTCATACATGAAAAAATTAGGAGTAAGATAAGCAGACAAAAATTATGAGAACAATCATATCATTCAAGTCACTGATGACTTGCAAGTAAATAGTGGTTGCTGTGGCAATTTAAAGTAGCATAAAAAAGAACAGCTCAGAACTGTGAGGACATTCTTGCAATGCTGCTTTAACTGTAAAAATGTCACTATGACATCATGATTATGAGCTCACAGCAATAATCACAGAACACACAAAAGTGGCACAGAGTCCCCAGATTTTTTCTGCAGACTCACAATGCATCCTCCATGTGTGCAGAAAATTGACAAGTGGTAACCAAGTCAAAAGAGACTGTTTCAGTACATATATATATCCCCCAGAATTAATGGTGCACTCAGTCATGCGCGCAGTGGTGGCACAGAGTCCCCAGATTTTTTCTGCAGGTCTACAATGCTTCCTCCTTGTGTGCAGAAAATTGGCAAGTGGTAACCAAGTGAAAAGAGACTGTTTCAGCACATACAAAGTCCTCCAGAATTAATGGCACACTCAGTCATGCACATAAAAGTGGCACAGAGTCCCCATATTTCTTCTGCAGGCCCACAATGCTTCCTCCTTGTGTGCAGAAAATTTACAAGTGGTAACCAAGTGAAAAGAGACTGTTTCAGCCATACAAAGTCCCCCAGAATTAATGGCGCACTCAGTCATGTGCTTAAAAGTGGCACAGAGTCCCCAGAATTTTTCTGCAGGCCCACAATGCGTCCTCCTTGTGTGCAGAAAATTGAAAAGTGGCAATCAAGTGAAAAGAGACTGTTTCAGCACATACAAAGTCCACCAGAATTAATGGCACACTCAGTCATGTGCATAGTGGAGGAAGAGAATCCCCAGATTTTTTCTGCAGGCCCACAATGTGTCCTCCTTGTGTGCAGAAAATTGACAAGTGGTAACCAAGTGAAAAGAGACTGTTTCAGCACATACAAATCCCCCAGAATTAATGGCACACTCAGTCATGCGTGCAGTGATGGCATAGAGTCCCTAGATTTTTTCTGCAGGCCCACAATGCATCCTCCTTGTGCACAGAAAATTGACAAGTGGTAACCAAGTGAAAAGAGACTGTTTCAGCACATACAAATCCCCTAGAATTAATGGCACACTCAGTCGTGCACGCAGTGATGGCACAGAGTCCCCAGAATTTTTATGCAGGCCCACAATGCATCCTCCTTGTGTGCAGAAAATTGACAAGTGGTAACCAAATGAAAAGAGACTGTTTCAGCATATACAAAGTCCCCCAGAATTAATGGTGCACTCAGTCATGCACATAAAAGTGGCACAGAGTCCCCACATTTTTTCTGCAGGCCCACAATGCATTCTCCTTGTGTGCAGAAGATTGACAAGTGGTAACCAAGTCAAAAGAGACTGTTTCAGTACATACAAAGTCCCCCCAGAATTAATGGTGCACGCAATCATGCACGCAGTGGAGGCACAGATTCCCCAGATTTTTTCTGCAGGCCCACAGTGCATCCTCCTTGTGTGCAGAAAATTGACAAGTGGTAAGCAAGTGAAAAGAGACTGCTTCAGCACATTCAATGTCCCCCAAAATTAATGGCACACTCAGTCATGTGCATAAAAGTGGCACAGAGTCCACAGATTTTTTCTGCAGGCCCACAATGCATCCTCCTTGTGTGCAGAAAATTGACAAGTGGTAACCAAGTGAAAAGAGACTGTTTCAGCACATACAAAGTCCCCCAGAATTAATGGCACACTCAGTCATGCACTCAGTGGTGGCGCAGAGTCCCCAGGTTTTTTCTGCAGGCCCACAATGCATCCACCTTGTGTGCAGAAAAGGGAAAAGTGATCATCTCAACTGGATTGAAAGGTGCCCTTTGGATGTACAGTAATATTAGCCTTGGTGAGTACATATATGAATAGATATATGGTTGTGTATTTTGTAGGTGATGATGGGGGGTTGAACTTGACATGGACATGTACTCATGCTCTTGTTCTGCATCACAGAGGTGACTCTGAACTGTTGCTGTGCACCTTCCTGTGCTCAATGAGATTGTTTTGCAATTAAATTAAAATGGATAACTCCCAAGCACATGAAGGTAACTATTTATTTTCAGGGATCATATTTTCAGTTTTGTCTGTAATGGTTACGTATTTTTTTACTTCTTCACAGATTTCATCAGCATCCTTCTGGAGTCCGGTTGTTAATGATGGTCATGGTCATCGAAGGAAATGACTTCTGCATGTTGCATGTGTGCCCAAGCTCTGGTCGGAGCACTATCCTCCCCATACAAAAAACACATAAAATAAACACAAACTTAAGCACATTGAAGAATCACAGCTTATTAAGAAAACCCAACACCTCAAGGCATCATTAGTTTCTCAGTAAACTTAACATTGAAATGAGTAATTAAATAAATAAATAAAGACACACTGTGGCCAGGCAATGGCCTGATCACAAAGAAAGTTGCTAAGCAACCATGAGTTGAGCTTAATTGGAGCTCATCCTTTGCAGGTGAAACTGCACATGGTGATCAGGCCGAGAGGTATTTAGCTAGAGAGTTTGCACCACACACACACATATACACACAGTAGCAGCACCAAACAATGCAAGGAACAACAACAGAACCAGCACACAGTAAGAAAATACAAATATGTAGATATCTAGGAGCTGTAGCTATGTCAAATAAATTTAAGATGTGATTAAAAGAGCTTATTTTCTTTACACACAGATACAAGGCTCACATAATAAAGCTAAAGAAAGAATTAAAGGTGACTTTCAACACTATGCCCAATGTATCTACACATACTAGCCAGGTAAAGTGAGATAGTAGCATACAATTGAAGATTAATAGGACTGAAAAAATAAAATATTGAAGGATACTAAAAGGATTGATTCTCTTTTTAGGAACTGACAATAAAATAAAAAAATAAAGAAATAAGAAGTTGGAAACAACGTTCAGTACAAAAGTGAGAAAAAAGTGTTAAAACCAGTTATACAGGTAGAAACACATTGCAGAAGTGTTTAAACAGTTACTTAGAAATTTGATTGTATTAAAACTTTAAATGTATTAAAAACTGAACCTAAAATTCAAGGAAGACAGAGAACAAAGGAAACTGAACATGCTGAGCTGAAAGAAAACTGCAAAAGATAAAATGTAGCTAATTAAGATTGTTTAAAATGGCACAAGGCTATAACAGAAAAGATAGCAATAAGGGAAAGTTGTGTGATTATTGTATTGAAAATAACCAGTTAAATAAGGTTGCTGAAGGCATTTTCACATATTGTTTATATTATAGTTAAGACACAAGTTTGGTGCAATTTCTTGCCATGAAGCATCAGTAGAACAGGCAAATGAAGAAATAAAAAGTGTCTGGCCAGTGTGGAAACAAAGCACGAATACAGGGTACATATTCTGTATTACCGTATATTATTTTTGTAAAGTTATAATTATAAGAATGAACAAAGCACAGAGTATGTACTATAAGTAGCATGAGAAAGAAGCACAGTGGTAATGAAGTATAATAGAACATTTTAATAGGAGAATAATGAAAAGAAATGTAATCCAAAAATGTAAGATTTATAAAAAATATTTATCTATTATTCTTACAGAATATATGAAAAGCCCTTTGCAAAAGCACAAGCATGCGAAACGTCAGGGCAATTAACAAAAATAAATAAAGAACTTTGATAAATTTTACAACAGCCCAAGTGGAGTATTTTTTAGTCCCCCCCCCCATTTTTGAACATTAACACTGACTTAGTCCTATAAGGGGAACCATTCAGCAAACTGTCTTAACAGTATCCCATTACCCATGGAGTGAAGCATTATAACTATACACCTCTTGCGGGGGAGGGGTGTGCCTGATGTTGACAAACTTTTCTGGATAAGGCCACTTTGACAGAACAAAGTATCACGAATTTTCCTAGAAAAGAAATGAATGACTTCTTAAAAGTTACAACTTCATTGTTATGTGCCCCTCCCTGGTTCTCAAATCTCAATATCTATTGTCAAGTTACATTTCAGAGACACATCTTGTCAACTACTAAGACAACCTGGTGTGTGCAATATTTGCAGCAGTCTTTACAAAGCAATGAAAAGGTTGAAATAAAATCTTCATACTTACCAGAATGGATTTCACATGGACATTACATTGCTTCTTCTCTGTACGGTATAGCTACAGCATCTTTCCCAATGAGTAATAGCGATGGAGCCTGTTTTTGTTCTCCTGTAAAAGAAACAAAAGAAGTGTACTGTATGTGTTTTGCCACTGCAGCTCTGAAAAGCTACAGAAAACAAAACAGACAACTTAAGGAAGTGAGGCAGCATAAAAAACATGAGTGTACATACTTTATGGTTTAAATATCAAGAAGCTGGTGGAGGTGGTGGTGGTGCACTGGTGGACTGGTGGTCCATGGGGGGGGCAGACAGACTCTTGGTGGCAGCAAAGCTACATAACATTAGTCCCTGTGGTGGTGGTGGTCTGTGGGGAGCAGACAGACTCATGGTGACAGCAGACTTGGATAACATCAGTTCTGGTGGTGGTGGTCCATGGGGGGCAGACAGACTCATGGTGGCAGCGGAGTTGCATAACATTAGTCCCTGTGGTGGTGGTGGTGGTGGTCTGTGGGGGGCAGACAGACTCATGGTGGCAGCAGACTTGGATAACATCAGTCCCAGTGGGGGTGGCCGGGGTGGGGGGGAACACCACCTTTTAAATATTGCAGTTAAAACCTGCCAACATTAACCACATCATCCTCATAAAGAAAACTGCCCTCACAGTCATCGATGTCTGAAGTGTGACCACTGGGAAATTCTTTCTCTATTGTGTCATCATCTACATCAGTGGTGTTCTGTTTCAGGCAGCCACTACCAGTGCCACCAGGATGCTCCACTTCCACATCAGCAAGACCACCATGACTAGGCCAGGGTACGAATATCGAGGTTGCAGTCTGTGCTCTGTATGGCCTCTCTTTAATTTTTATGAATGTTAGCAAACTAACATTTGCAGGAGACAGGTTTTTTCCTATGACCCCTGACTATTGCACCTGCTGAGCAGAATACCCTCTCAACACTTACACTGGGGGGGCATGTGAGGTACTTCAGTGCCACTGCAGTCAGCTCTGGCCATTCACTGACCTTTCCACTCCAGTACAAAAGAGGATCTTCACTTATTGTCAGATGCCATTTTTCAGACAAATATGACTCAACCATTCTCTGTGCCGCACTAAGTCCATTTGTTGATGCATCAGCTTGTTCCCCGGAATCACTGATTTCACAAATACCCACTTGGGACAAAGCTTCCCAAAGCAGGTTGATGCCAACCACTTTGGATGACAGACCACCAGGAACTACAGTCCCCTTACCCTTGCATGATATGCATGCTGGTCCTACAGATACACCTTCAGCTGGATTTTGCTGCTGAGGTTTGCAAACCTTGACACGTGACTTCTGTGCCCCATGAACCAAGTGAACCAGTTGACCACTGATATTTTTTACCTGTTCAGGCCCACCTTCCAGTACTGATGCAATTCCATGTTTGTATCGTGGGTCCAGCATGGTTGCCATGGCAAAGTTGTCACTACACTGAATGCTCACAATGTGATGACTGTGGTTGAATACTGTCAGCATGTGTTGCAGCAACATACTGCTACCACCATCTCCGGCAACATCAAGGTTATGCTGTACATTCACCAATGTCTGCCTCATCACCAGCAGCAGTGGAATTGATTGGCTAATGGAGGCAGATTCGCCACTCACTGCCTGTGTGGCATGTTCAAATGGCCGCAAAATTGTTATTACAGAGTCCATGAGGCGCCACTGTTCAGACGTCATAGACATGGATGCCCCAGAACTGTCACGACTAGTGTGCATAACAAGATATTCTGTGATAGCTTTGTATTGTTCATACAACCTCTCTGCCATGTATAACATGGAGTTCCATTGGGTGACAGCTTCTACCTTCAAGCGGTGCTGAGGCAGGCTGTTTTGTATCTGCAACTGCCGCAGTTAGTCACGGGCCTTTCCAGATCTTGAAAAGTGAGATTAGATGCATCGTGCAATGGTCAGCATTTCCTTTATGTCAGGGTGCTGCAGAAACACCTGAACCACAAGATTTAAACAGTGGGCCATGCATGGAACACAAAAAAAAACACCATTCATGATGCATTTCACCACATTTGACCCATTGTCACTTGCTATGAGCCCAGCTCTCAGGGACAGAGGGTTTAGCCTTCTGTCAATTTCAGTCAGTACCATGTCCAACATGTTCTCACCAGTGTGTGAACAGGTCATACTGCACATAGCAATTGTTGCATGCTGGTGAATTCCCAGAACATTGCTACCATGAAAGTCCACCTTCCTGCACTGATTTTTCACACTACCAGCATCACAAACAACCCCTGGCACCTGCGCACAGTGTGCAGTTATACACAGATATGAACTCCCCGCTGTTTTTCCACTTGTCCACAATATGTACTTAAATGGATGAATGGAGAGGAATAATGTTGAAGGGCATGTCTTACTGAGTCTGAGACAGTGCAGAACAATTCAGAAACAGCAAGGGTAGAAAAGTATGTCCTGTATGGGACTTTCCATTTTGGACAGTCATGGGCAGCAAACCGCCAGAACCCAGAATTCTACACAAAGGAGAAGGGCAAAAGATAGATTGCCAGCATTTCTGCTGCAGCAGCATTAAGTTCACGTGACACTGTATGATTGGGGGGTACTTCAGCTTAAGCGCAAAAACACTCTGTAATGTGGGCTGACTTAAACGTTTTACACAGGGTGTGTTGTTGTTCATAAATGGTTGTGCTTTGTGATGAATGGCATTGGCAGGGGATGGAGTGTGGACATTTGATGAAGACGGTTGCACAGGTGATGATGACAAACCCAGAAATTATGTTATTTTTCCAGATTTGCTAACCGGGGTTAAAGTACCACTTGCACTAGACATACTACATTCACCACCACCACCACCACAAAAACTGCTACTCTCACCAGCACTGGACAACATTTTAAAGTCATTATGGTTCTCCACCTCATCATGCCTGTAATAATCCTCTGCTCTTATTACCGCACTACTGCACACATTTAATTTTCTACTGGGCTTAACAGTCATGGAAGGGGATAACATGCTGGCTCTGGTTGCCGATGATATGGGCGAACGCCCCAGTCTGGTATTAGCTGCCAGCTTGTGCTGGGTCCACAGAGTCAAGTGCCTATTCTTAAGATGCGTATGCTGTCCTCCTGTCCCAAGATATCTCCCCTTTTTACCTCGACTCACACGAACATGGCAAACCTGGCAGATTGCAACTGAATCATCATTTGCATCTTGAACAAAAAAAAATCCCAAACTAGGGACTGTGATGCTCTGCTTTTAACATGTCCATGATGATGTGGCTTATTTAAGTCTGTTATTTTAAGCACTGAAGTGGGGGGAGCATGTGATGTTTCTGGCACTGCACACCTGGACTGCAACTGACCACCATGATTACCTATCATACTGAGTACTAGGTCATCATCATCATCATCATCCACTAGAACCGGTACATCACAAGTTTTTACAGTGTGGGGATTCCTGCAAACAGATTCAGACACAGCCACTTTTAATTTCTTTTTCTCTAGTTCCCAACTGGGGTCAATTAAATCATCATCATATTCATCAATGTCACTGTCACACACATCCACATCTTTTGCTTGGATGCTAACATGTGGACTGCATGTTGCAACAACAGCAACATCATCATCAACAGCATCATCACATTCATCATCAGCAACTACACCACTATCACCTGATATTATTTCATCACACTGTGAATCACTGCATGGAAAATGAGTGACGTTAAGTGCCACGGTGGATGGAATAGCATATTGTATGCTATCGTTGACATGATCATCAGAATCAGATTTAGTTAATGGGATGTTACTGGGAAGTATGACATCATCTACGCTGTCAATCACTTGCACTGCTTCACACTCAATATGTTTGGATACAGTACACTGGTCGGAATTAGAACATGACACAACAATGCTATTACTACCTCCACCACCACTAACACAAGTAACACTTACACCACCAGCTGGGAAAACATCAACTCTTCCAACTATCAGTGAAGCTACTGATTGGGCTGTAAAAAACGTTGCAGGAGAAATACCTTTCCTCACATCAGCAATGAACTTCTCTGTCTGCGTACTACTACCACGCCCACAGACCCTCTTACTGCCAACATTGTTGACAAGATAAAAGTATTGAATTCCTTTTTTGTCTCTGCTGGTGATGCATTTAATAAAATGCATCCAGACTTGCCACTCCCTGTTTTGGATACTGATTTTGGTAGTGGACTTAAATGACCTGTGTTTTCATTTAGTCCAGTTCAATTATATGATGTTAAAAAACAGTTACAGACTTTAAATATTAGAAAAGGTCCTGGATGTGATGAGATCCCCCCCTTTTTTCTGAAATTGGCAGCTGAATTATTAGCACCTCATCTTACATATATTTTTAATTATTCTTTGGACAGTTGTGAATTACCAATTGATCTGAAAACAGCTTTTGTTTCTCCAGTATTTAAAGGGGGTGACCTATCAAACCCAGGATCTTATAGACCAATTTCAGTATTACCAATATGTACAAAAATACTTGAAAAACTTGTGAGTATTCAATTAACTAATTATCTTATTAAGTATAATATAATAACACATTTACAATCAGGCTTTAGAAAGGGGCATAATACTATATATACAATTTTAAAAGTAGTTGATGACCTGTTGAATGCTTTCGGCAAAAAACAGGAAGTTCCATCATTATTTCTGGATTTGTCTAAGGCATTCAACACAGTTCATCATATCATATTACTTAATCAGTTAAAAAATGTTGGATTAGGTATTCCAGCATTAGGCTGGTTTCATAGCTATTTGATTGGGAGATTACACTCTGTTAAAATAGGAGGTATGTGTTCAGCATCAGCTACCCTATTAAATGGGGTACCCCAAGGGTCTGTGCTTTGCCCCCTCCTTTTTCTATTATATATAAATGATTTACAAATTATTGTTCACCTAAAACTTGTATACAACTTTATCATGGATGATACAATTTTGTGCACCATGAGTGATGATGTGGATACAGCAATGGTTGTTTTGCAACAAGATTTTAATAAAATACAGAGGAACTTGTTAATTTGAGATTGTTTCTGAATGAGAAAAAAGCATGATGGATGATGTTTGGTAGAAAATATTTTAAAGATTCAACTATAAAGGACTTAGATCTTTATCAGCAATTGACATAGAAAGAGTAAACTCCTATAAATATTTAGGAGTTATACTAGATAAAAATTTGACTTTTGAATTGCATATAATGTCTATGTCAATGAGACTGAAGAGACTTCTGAGTTTTTTTATAGGGATAGAACTCTCTTTAGTTTAAAGATTCTGAAATTATTGGTTTCTGCCTTATTTTTACCAATATTAGATTATGGTGATATAATTTACAAAATGCAAAAAATCATTGCTGTGTTCCTTGGATGTTCTCTTTAATAGTGCGTTGAGATTTATAAAATCTTCCTTTTAGAACTCATTGTGTGTGCTATATCAAAATTTGGTCTTCTTTCATTATTTGATAGGGAGATTATCATTGGAATTTGCTTGTGTATAAGTTTGTACAACGGTCTTTGCCTATTTTTTTGTTAAATATATTGCAAGTAAGAATACAGAGTCAATATAATTTAAGATCTTCTGTCCAGAAAGGTTTTATTAGATCTAGAACCAGAACAAAATTTGGTGATAAAACAATTTCAAATTTAGTGCCTAAAACTTGGGAACTAATATCCAAAATGTGGAAATGCACAGTATTGTTACCATTTAATCATTTTAAATCTTTTTGAATGACTTTATATAGCAAACATTGTAATTGTTATGGATAAATTATTGATATTTGGGTTTGTGTATAATTAAAATTAATCAATATTATATTGAAACTGAAATTATGTATATATGTCTGTTTATGTGATGTTATATTAAATGTGGATTCAATTGCAAAAGAGATAACTTAATCTCAATTTGAAATCCAATATAGTTTGAAGTTTAAACATTGCCATGGTCAAAAACAGCTTTACTTGCATGTCTCTTTGTAGGCATTTTTGGGATCAATCACAAATATTATTACCAAATTCAGATTTTGATACATTCACTTTCTGACTGGAGGGTCGCTAGCTGGATGTGAAGCAAAATAAACAACTGTGGCTTCAGCAACAGATAAGAGGCTACTATGTTGTGACACTGTCACAGAATTAAAACAACTCCAGTAATCAGTGGTACTGATGGGGTCACAAAAACAATCCAGTCTGGTAAAAAATACCTTTTCAATGTGGGGGTTGGGGGCACTAAATACAGACAGTGCTGATTTTTACTGCACTGCAAGCAGCAAAACTAAGAACAGAGAACACAATCGCAGTACAAAATCAGGCAGCTGCAGAGGATAGCAGGTTCACACTGCTGCACTTAGTTGCACTTACACTGATCTGTGTCACAAATTTTAAAAGGTGTATTATATTTGATGCATGCAATGCTGCACACACAACACAGAACACTTTGTGTACAATGCTTAATGAGGAATGTGATGGAAATGCAAACGTTCAGTGTACCCAGTGCCACGTAATGTAAATTTGTAATTCAAACAACCTGACCTTATGAAATGCTGTACCACATCCACACAACAAGCAGCAAGAAAATTTGTACTATTACCGACAATTTTGCTATGGGTACAGTAACAGTCAGTTATATAACAAATTTTACTAAAACACAAAGAAATCACTAGTTCTCCAACTTAAATCTACCTACACACAGATACACATCTCCCCCACACAGCACACATCACTGTCTTTCACCACACACACTCAATGTTGTAAATTTATATTAAAAATCCACACACAAACAAAAACACTCAATGATGTGAGCACAGGAGGGTTTCCTACAATCGATGAACTACAGTTGGATCCCCCAAAAAAGCAAAAATGCTTTTTGAACAGCTTTTAAAAGATTCCTACAGACAGCTATCAGAGCACACTGTCTCTTACTCCTTCCTACTCATACTACCACGAACTGAGACTGTGCAGATCAATATAGAGCCCATGTGACCTGAACTCCCATGAATCACTGCAAAATCTGCCTTCAGAGCTTAAAAACAAGGCGAAGTGAGGCGAAGTGAACTGCAACCAATGTACTTCACCTTAAAAATTGAAAGAGAAGTGACCAGTGGAGACAAAGTAACAAGAAGTAGCTGTTTCCAATGCACTTTGCATTCCTCATCATAAAGCGAAGCACTCTGCTTCGCATTGCAGAGCACTCCGCGAATCTGCCTTTACTCCGTGTATCACTTCTTGGAGCAGATTGAGCCCACTTCGCCCACCACTATTGACCATACTCAGGCAGACTTAGAAAACATGAACACTGCTGCACTTGAGTTCATATGCATTTAGAACTATTTTTTCAAGAGTGCAAGTCACAGTAGATAGAGGGGGCAAGACACCAAGTAAGCTTGATCATACTTACTGTATAGTACACCCTGAAACATCAGCTTGATGTTCAAATCTGGATGTATGCTGCTGCAAATCATGCTGAATTGTAGCAACTGGATACTGAATCAATCAATCTTTATTTTACCAGTTGAAAACACCATTGAGGAAAACTCATTTGCAAGGTGAACCTGGGTAGTAAATGGAAAAAAGTATAACAAATTACAAAAATTACAAAGATATATACACTACGATAACATAGATACATGATCAAACCATGGACACATAAAAATAAGACAATAGGAAATAATACAATGCATCTATTGTTACTAAGTATTAAACATTCAACCTATGATGGTAGATTTGAGATATGCTTCCAAGCAGGGAATGGACCTGACAGGATTGATAGCATGGAAGCCAAGGACAGAGAGACAGCCAGGGAAAGATGTGATGGGGATAGAATGCATTAAGTTTGATGGCAAACAGAAGGTAAGCTAAGGAAGGGGAACATCCAAGAGTGTTCTAGTCTAGAGGAGGTTATGATAGGGACAGAATGCAGTTGGCTTGATGGTGAACAGAAAGTGAAGATAAGGAAGGGGATCAGCCAAGAGTTCTAATCAAGGATCATGGGGTATAAGTGATGTCAGTGAAATCAGTCACAGGTCTCCTTAAACACACACAGGTAAAGTGATTTGAAGAATGACATCTTTATGGGGATTCCCAGTTTCTGAGTTTTCTATATGCTATTCCATAAGGCCGGAAGGGTGTGGCTTACTGTAGATTAACCATAGCGTGTTCTGAACCACAGGATTAGAAGTGAGATATAAGAGAGAGACTTCTCAAGGGGTAGTTTCCATCACTACAGACAGGCTGACAGCCCACAATGAACTGGGGGAGCTTATTAAGGATAGCCCTGTATGTCCAGAAGACTGCATTTTTTTTGTTGTCTGAAGCTTAGTTAGCTTCAATCTACCTTAGCATAAAGGTCGCAGTGGTGGGTTGAGTACGGTAAACCAGTAATTAATCTAATAGCATGATGATAAATAGCATCCAGCTTGGATAGGGCAGAGATCGGGCCATGGCCTTATAGGAAATCAGCATAATCCTTGAGGGGCAAAAAGGTAGTCTGGACCAACCTAATTTTCACTTCCAGAGTGAGTGAGTTCTTAATCCAAAAAAAGAATCCAAGTCTCTTTAAGTTTTTTGGATAGCACATCGATATGATCAACAAAGCACAGCTTGTGGTCTATTCAGAGACCAAGATACGCGAATTTCATTAGAAATTCTAGATGTTCACCCAAGAATGTGGCTACCTGAGGAGATGTTCCAAGGGTACAGTGATTAGAAGCATTGGCCGATGGGGCAAGGAGCGTGGCTTAGTTTTTTTGACATTTAGAAGGAGCTTTAGGTGAAGACGATTTTTTTGTAAGTAGTTAAATCACATTGGAGCTCCCCACAGGCAAGTTCTGGGGTAGGTTTATCTATATAAAGAACAGTATTGTAATCAAACAGGTGGATGTTTTCTGATTTGATACCATTATTAATGTTGTTGATATAGATATCAAAGAGTAAGGGACCCAAAATGGACCCTTGGGGCATATCTTTTAAAAGAGTTTTCAGGGGGGAGAGGTCCCCATCTGCCTTAACCAGCTGGTGACAATCGGTAAGGTAATTAGTAAACCATTTTAGAGCCAGATGGTCCACTCCAACATAGTGTTCAGAAGATAGAACCTACTGTGCCCTGATTGGCACCATATACCCTGACTGGCACCATATGCAGCAGATTCTCCCAGATATTGGTGTACTGTATCTCAGGCATGCAGCTGAGTCCTTGTATTTAAAGCAGATCCCTGTAATCCCCTTTGCTTTTTGAAATGTCTCATTTTTTTTCATCCCCTGCATGAAGAACTACCAGAAATGCACAGACGATGCCTTGTTTAATGTTTTATCTTGAGAATAGCATCTCTACCCTTCTAATTACTGTACTGTACAGTACTGTCAGTAATGGGGAAAAAGGCAAAAGCTGGTTGAAAGTGTGCTCCTTTTAAAAGGAGCAGCTTCGAGTCTTTACAAAAGGATATGTATCTTCCAATATGTTTTATAATAAGTTTGGATACCAGCCTGAGGAGATAATGTTTTGGGGCCCCCGCAATATGCTGTGAACTAAGGTCTGCTGGTGTTTAGGCTGGGGCATCTCTTTATAAAACAAAGCAGAAGTGTGAACTTTCTTAGCAGGCCTCCTGGTAAATGATGTTTAATTAGACTGCTGCAAATGGTGTAGCATACATTATAATGTGTTTTATTAATATAATGAGTAAATAATTACATCATAAATTACTTCTATTAGCTAAATGTGCATCTATTCAGGATAATGAATTGTTGTAAATTAATTGCAATATTTATCATTTTTAAATAATTTGTACTGTGAATTAATAATACATGCCTTAGTACTTACTGTCTCTAGTTTGCCCCACAGCTAAGTTAGGATTTCTTTTTATCTCTGTGATAACTTAGCAAGCTTTGGGAGAAAATAGAATTGCTCAATATGGATTAGAGAAATAAACAGGCTAATGAATATAGTTTTTTTGAGAGAACAAAACAGAAACATGGACACATAGAAGCTGTTGACTGAAAATTGCCCTGTAAATCATCAAGTTTACAAATCCTTATGTACATAATATTGATTGCAAGGTCACTAGTGGCATCTCTACCTGGCATGTACTGTAATATAGTATTTGTAAGACACAGGGAAGCAGTCACCAGAAACGTGATTGGATATTGGTAGGGGGTAAGTGCAAAAGAGATGTGAGGAAGTTTTACTTCACAAACAGGTGGTAGAACCATGGGACAGGCACAACTACCCTAAATGGGTTTAACCATTGCTGGGACAGGGCAACAGGACTCATAGTCCCTAGGGAAGAATCACAGGATTAACAGGTAAGGGAGTGGAGGAAGAAGGAAGCAAATCACCAGTACTGTAGGTCAGTGGAGTAGGGTAATATAGTATGGGAAGACTCACTGGTCCTCAGTCTCCTGCCATAATATTCAATGTTTCTATGTTTCTGTTAATGTTGGGTATAAACTGGTTTTCTTAAAGAGATACATTTTGTTAGAACCCTTTCACTACAAAATATTTATTTTATACTGTATCAGAAGTCATGGAAATGACTCTTACATTGCAATAAAAAAGTGATTGCAATACTTAAACTCTGGTCAGAGTCAATATGGCTATGGAGAGCTTTTAAGAGTGACAAGAGCATTGAAAAGAATATGCAGTGCTCTCGCATGATACTCACGCATGTGCAGTTTGCCCAAGAGTCTGTCATGTGCAACATGGCAGTGCTGACATGACTACTTATGCATGATACATATAAGCACATGCATGCACAGTTTCAGTCAATGCCACCTTGTTGCCCATGGCGGATATCACTTCTGCAGTTGTGGAAAGGAGAAGAAGTGCATTGGGAAGGGTATGTGTTTATGCGGGTTGTGAAGGGAAAGGACTGAATAAGCAGAATCACTGGAAATCATTCCGGAGCACTGTGGCAGCACATTAGACTGAGGACTGGTCACATGATTCCAAAGCGCTGTTATACAAATCTGATGATGGCATGACATCTGTGGGGCTTGGCCCATGCCACCATAAAAATCTGACTCAGGAGGAGACTATTAATAAACTAGAGATCTGGACTGGGACATGCTTGTCATCACAATCACTTTCTCATTCTTTTCTAAGCAGTAATTATTCTGGTAACTATGCCTTAACCATATTGATCTCAGTGCTGCTAGACAACATCTGGTTTTCCTCTGATTGTAGTAGATGGGGGTAGTAGCAGTCTTGAAATGGTAGCTGCTGGTGATGGCACTGTCTGAATAAAAGTGGCACCCATGCTCATATGCACATTTTAGAAATGATCCCTCTCTTTGTTTTTGCTGTAAAAAATCTGATCCCTTTAAAATACAAAAACAAGGAGTCAGTTATGACCTTCACCCTCCACCCCCTTTTAGTTTCAAGTGAGGAACGTGATTATAGGTTTGCATCAGATGTACAGTGGCAGCCAAAGATGCATACCATTGTTAAACATAGAAACATAGAATTTGATTACAGATAAGGAGTGCTTGGCCCACCTAGTCTGCCCATTTCCCTACCTGATGGATAAGCTGCAGATCTAGTTAACCAACAGCTTACTTCTTCCTACCTACCCCCACTAGAATTGCCTTATGTCTGTCCCATGCATTCTTTAATTTTCCCACTGTTCTTGACTCCACAACCTCCTCAGGAAGGCTGTTCCATGCATCCACAACCCTCTCTGTGAAAAAATAATTTCTAACATTACCTCTGGGCCATCCCCCCTCTATCTTCAAATTGTGCCTTCTTGTTCTTGCGCATCTCTTTTTCTGAAAGATGCAGCCCTCTTGTACTTTGTTAATTCCATTGAGATGCTTGAAAGTTTCTATCATGTCTCCCCCCACCCTCCTTTCCTCAAGGGTATACATATTAAGCTGCCTTAGTCTCTCTTCGTATGTCTTCTGGTGCAGACCCTGCACCATTTTGGTTGTCCTCCTCTGAACAGCCTCCACTCTATGTCTTTGCAGAGAAGGGGTCTCCAGAATTGCATGCAGTACTCCAGATAGGGTCTCACCAACTGTCTGTACACAGGGATAACAACTTTCTGTTTTCTACTGTTGATGCCTCTCCCTATGCATCCCAGTATCCCCCAGCCCTCTTTACTGCCTTCTAACATTGCTTGCCCACCTTTTGGTCATCTGATATAATTACTCCTAGGTCTCTTTTGACTTTTGTTGTTGTTATTATCTCACCCCCATTGTGTACTCTTCTCCTGGGTTTTTGTTTCCCAAGTGCATTACCTTGCACTTCTTTGCATTGCATCTGAGCTGCCATATATTTGACCATTCTCCAACCTTGCCAAGTCCCTTTTCATCCTTTCCACCCCACCTCGTGTATCAACCCTGTTATAGATCTTTGTGTCATCTGCAAAGAGACATACTTTTCCTTCCAGGTGCTCTCCAATGTCTCTTATAAAGACATTAAAGAGGACCGGTCCCAATACCAAACCCTGAGGTACCATGCTAGTTACCCTCTTTTCTTCACTGTGGATTCTGTTTACTATTCCCCTTTACGTCCTGTTGTCCAGCCAGTTTTTTATCCAGGCCACCACCTTGGGACCCACTCCAAGGCTGGCTAACTTGTATATTAATATTTTGTGTGAGACTGTGTCAAATGCCTTGCTAAAATCTAGGTACTATTGGCCATATCCACAGCCCCTGCCTGGTCTACTACTTTGGTCACCGAATCAAAGAAATCTATTAGGTTCATCTGACATGACCTTCCTGCTGCGAAACCATGCTACTTTGGGTTCTGTGCCCCACTAGCATTTAGGTACTCAGCAATTCTTTCCTTCAGAAGTGATTCCATCATTTTCCCTACCTCTGAGGTCAAACTAACTGCTCTGTAGTTTCCTGCCTCTGCCCTGCTCCCACTTTTGTGAAGTGGAATCTCATCTGTCCTCCTCCAGTCCTCAGGTACCACCCCACCCTCCCATGATTTGTTAAAGAGAGTAGTCAGTGGTGTCACTAGCTGTACCCTTAGTTCTTTTAGAATTCTGGGGTAAATCCCATCAGACCTGATTGCTTTGTCCATCGTCAGTTTCAAGAATTCTTTCAAATACCTTTCTTCTGTGAATGGACTGGCATCGACATCCCCTATCCAGAGTGTTTTTCTTTTTTGGTTTAGGTACCTCCCCCTCCTCTTCCGTTGTCAATACTCAGCAGAAATATTCAGTCAGTATCCCTGCTTTTTCTCTGTCACCTTCTGCCGACATTCCTTCCCCTTTATTAAGTCTCTGTATCACTCCCTTGGTCTTTCTTCACTCCCTAATGTACCTATAACACTTTTATCCCCCTTCTTAACAGAGTTGGTTATCTTTTCCTCAGTTTGGGCCTTAGCTATTCTGACTGCTTTCCTTGTCTCATTTTGCTTTAACTGAGAAAGTTCTCTGTCCTGCTCCTTCTGTGTTTCCTTATATTTTCTGAATGCTATCCTTTTCTCCTTAACCTTCCCTTCCATTTCTTTTGAGAACCATAGTGTTTGCTTCCTTCTTTTTGTTTTGTTGATTCACTTCACACAAAGGCTTGTTGCCTCTGTGATGGCTGTTTTGATTATTTCCCCATTGTTCCTCCACCCCTCCCTCTTGCCCATTTGCTAGTGCTTTTCTGAGGCACTCTCTCATTTTCCCGAAGTCAGCCCTGCTAAAGTCCAATACTCTTGTTTTTGTATGGCTTGACTCTATGGCTGTGTTTATTGTGAACCACATTATTTGGTGGTCACTTGTTCCCAGATGTCTACCCACTTCTAAATCTGAGATCCTTTCTCTGTCCCCATTTGAGAGTACCAGGTCTAAGATTGCTCCTTCCCGAGTGGATTCCAACACTAGCTGTCTGAGGCATGTCCCTTGAAGGGCATCAAGAATGACCCTGCTCTTGGATGTGCCTGCAGCAAAGGTGCTCCAGTTAACATCTGGTATATTTAGGTCCCCCATCAACAATATCTCCCCTTTATCTGCCATTTTAAAGATGCCTTATGTAATTTCCTTGTCCACTCCCTTCCCCTGAGATGGGGGCCTGTACACAATCCCTGTGTGGATTGTGGTACCTTTTCATGTCGCCAGGGTGACCCATTGTGACTCATCAACTTCCTGTTTACTCTTCAGTTCTGTTGCTTTAATCCCTTCCCTTACATAGAGAACTACTCCTCTTTCTCTTTTACCCACCCTGTCACTCTTGTAGATTGTGTATCCTGGTATGATAACATCCCAGTCATAATTGTTTGTGTACCATGTTTCAGTGACTGCCACAATATCCAGGCATCCCTCTTCCATCAAGGCCACTAGTTCAGGGATCTTGTTACACAAACTATGGGCATTTGTACTCATCACTCTCCATTTTTTGATGGCCTTACCCCTTTTAGCCTCATCTCTGTCCTTACTGCCTTTGCCTTTTTTTGCATTTACCCCTATCCTGCTTACAAATTACTTCTCTTCTTTGGTGTTTACCTCGCTAATTACTGTGTTTTGTGGGAGGAGGCTGAGATTTTCCTTCTTCTTTTCAGTGCCTCCCCCCTTGGCTAATTTAAATGATTGCAATGGAGCATTTAAACCTATCACCTAGGATCCTGGTTCCTCCCCTGGACAGATGCAGACCATTATGCCAGTACAGGCCTGTATCCCTCCAGGTGACTCCCCAATCCCCAGTGAAGCCAAAGCCCTAAGCTCCACAACAGTTTTTCAACCATTCATTGAATCCCATGGTGCAGAGTAGTCTAGCATAATCCTTGCCATAGACAGGCAGCACATCTGAGAAGGTTACCATACATGCTAATTGTCTAAGGCCCCATCTCAACTCTACAGACTCCTCCTGCACTGCTCTGATCCCATTCACAGACAGATCATTTGTCCCTAGGTGGACAATGACATCCAGCTCCCTCCCTCATGCAGCTGCTCCCACGATCCTGAGGATTCGCTTCCTGTCCCTTCGGGCTGTGGCACCAGGCAGGCACCTTACCACCCTTTCCCCTTCCTCCCCCACTTCTACTCCCCTAATGATTGAGTCCCCACCAGGAGTTGTTTTCTTCCCCTGTGGGGTCTCATGCCACCCTCCTGTGGGTCTCCTTTTTGGAGGTTCCCTGCATTCTCCTTTGTCTCCACTGCAGATGCCTCAATAGATGAAACACTCTTTGCCAGAACAGCATATGAACTGTGGAGAGATACAGCTGGAGGGATACACCTCTGTTCTACCACCCTCTCCCTTTCTCAGTCAACCTTGGTCCAACCTCTCCTCTTTCTTGGCAACCTCTGAGGTAGTGGCAGTGGCTCTGGTGGTCCCTGGGTGGGGGAAGAGGTTTCACAAACCCTAGCCAGGTCAGCCTGGAGAAAGGCAACCTCCTCCCTCAGACCAGAAAGGTGCCTGCAAATAAGGCAGCTTTACAACCTCCATAATGTCTCCCAGAACACTGCTGCCCAACAGCCATTGCACTGCACCATTCCCATCATGACTTATTTTGTGTCCCCTCTCCTGTTGCTTTGAATGCTTACTCACTCCTCCCTCTATGTATTTGTACACCTACTTTCCTGCTGCATATGTCCCTTACAACTCTCACCCTTCCTGTTCCAGGACAGGAACTTCCTGTAGTCTTCAGTAGTCTCCTCCTTTCTTGCTCAGATTCAGACCTCCAGCAGCCAGGGAGAAAGAGCTATTTTTTGTTTCCTTCAAGGTTCATAAAACTAATGTTTCTCAGTGACCCTTCCCTTTCCTTCCCTTCCTACTGCCAAACAGGAAGCTCCCTTTGTCAGTCAAATCCAGTGGCTATAAAAGTAAAATTGTCTTTGGGTGGGAAAGAGAACAATTAGTAAGAAAAGCTGTGGTTGTAGTCAGCTGTTACTTGCTCTGAAAGCAAGATTCTCCTCTGTCAAAAACTAGCAGCAGGAAACTGTAATTGGAGACAGCTGCTTTTCTATTGCTCAAGCCACACCCCCAATTAACTTTTCTAACCCTGATTTAGCAACTAAGTTGATACAGCCCCCTTCTCCAAACAGAGAAACACACAGTGACTTTCTTCTTTTTTTTACTGAAATGATACTACCTGCTTCTAATAAAGTATCTGTTTGCTTAATCCCAACAGACGCTGACTCCAGTTGAGACAGAAGTGATTTTTCAGTGAGAAAAGCTATAGTTGCAGTCAGCTGTTACTTGCTCTGAAAGCAAGATTATCCTCTGTCAAAAACTAGCAGCATGAAACAGCAATCAACTGTATGTAAAAGCTTGTTTTTTTGAATGTGTGCTTTCTTAGTGTTGTCAATACCACTCCACCCATTTTGTACTTTACCCCTGGATTTCTGTGCCCCAAGTGCATTATTTTACATTGTTGTGTTGAAACCTACAGTAGTTGCCATACACTTGACCACTGTTCAAGTCTTCTAGGGTTTCAGCTTATACTTTTCCATCCTGCTGTAGATCTTGGTATCATCATACAGAGTCAAACTTTCCTTTCCTGATTCTTTGCAATTTCACTTATAATGACATTAAAGAAGACTGGGTCCAGTACTGATCCCTGAGGTACCCCTCTGTGATGCTTGGCCAGCTGGTTATGATTGTTGTAGGATATTTGTAATATAAAAATATAGTAGGTGATTTTCTCACATAAGACAGCCTGCACTCATGGGTGCCCACCGCCACAGGTTTCAGTGAATCAGGAACCATTTAATTAACTGACTTACTTCAGAATGGCATTTTATTTTTCAGTTAATAATTTTTAAGTACTTCTTAAAATACAGAGAAAAAAAGTAACAAAAACCACAAAACAAGCAAATAAAATGCCAGGAATAACAAGAACCCTTAGCAAAGAAGGATCACATCAGTAACAATCAAAGAGTTATGATTATACAAGCATTAGAGAGCTTAAAAGGAGGATGGGGGAGGAGAATGACATTTCATTACCTTTTTGTGATATGCCTAAGCTCTTTGAAGTGGAAAAGAAATGTGACTTTATGAGTCTGCCAGGGGAAGAGCCTAATAAACTTTTATAATGTCTTAAGAGGAAGAACATGTTATACCACCATGGTGCTGAAAGTTATAAAACCCTTTGATATGCCTTAGGAATAGGAACTGTTCAAGATCAAAGAGAAAATGTTTAATTGAGGAGTCATATTTAGGAATTGGATTTTTTGCTGATGTCACCTTATTTAATATACCTCCTGTGAGGATGTCCTGTTTGTAATTTTCTTTATATTCTAAAAGGAATAGCTAGATGACTCACAGAAGGGGTGTGGAGAGACACAGTTTAAACCAATACTGGTGTCGGATCTTTTTGTCACATCATTTTGGGACTCAAAGGCAGAGCTCTCTGATTGAGCGTAAGCACTATAGACATAATACATTAGATAGAAAAGGTCTAATTGCATTGTGGTAGGAGTTTATGTTTTGCAATTTTCCTTGTTTCTTTTAAGTGATTGTATGCTCTTTGATATATTGTTCTGTGTTTACATTTTTCATATTTTTATCATCATTTAGTAAAATCTTTTATTTGAAAGACTGCCTGGGTTTCTCTCAGTTCTTTTTTGCACATGATGTATTGAGGGTTAAGGCTGACAAAAACTGTTCAAAAGCTTGATGGTGTTACTAAACTGGGAACAGGAAGAATATACCTAAGGTCTTCTATAGAGTTTTAAAGGGTTCATTTTGGATACCTGGTTAGGTGCCCTGAAGTGGAAGATATGTTGCATCCCCCCCCCCCGAAGAGAATATTATCTGAGTCTGTACATTTGGGTATGCTAGCATAAGGTTCACAATTTGAATCCCCCCAGAACTTGAGACTAATGGTGATTCTGACCCACAAGCAGACAGGAAAGTTACCCTGTCTGTTTCCTGTTCACATTATTGTGCTCTGAGGTTGGCAGTGGAGTAGCAGAGGGCCTGATCTACTGAGTGCATTTGTGACATCCTCTATCACACTCCCCCTACTTGGAGTGAATTCCACTTACTGCCAGCCTGCCAGCTGTCCCTTAACCAATTTCTTACCAAACAGACACATCTTTTTCTTTCTGAGCCAACACTGTAGGAGTCATGCAGAACAAAGGTAACTTTCTCAGAAAGTATTTAAGTTACATATACACAACTAGCATGAACGTTGTTCAAGAAAAAAAAGATCATTCAAATGAGTCTATTCACTAAGCTGCACTAATTATATTTTTTACGGCTACAGTAGGTGAAGTCTGCAGACATTTTTCATGTACAAAAAGAGTGATGTCATGTTTTCTGTCCATGGAACTGACTGAAGGTGTAAATAGTCTCCTCCTCCTTATTCCCCTCCAAGAAATGTTTTCTGCCCTGAAATAAATATGCTTTTATGTTAGTCAATGGTTACAGGGTACTATTTTCTTTCTTAAATGGGTGGCACAAGAACTGGAACCTGAGTAGTGGGAGGTAGCATTCATTTTTGGGGGGAATAAGATCCACCCCACCTCCACCCGAGAAGCTCCTAAAGATCCACCCCACCTTTTTTTTATTCATGTGGGAGGGGCATGAGGTGAATATCATGTTGGAACAAGATACACTAGTTTGGGACCTGGAGCAAGCAACAGAACAAGTCTGGAGTGATCGAGTTGTGGAGCCCCGGCATTTTATTAAGAACTAGCAGAACAGAAGAAACTTAATGCCTTCAAATTGACTTAAAAACCCTTGGAACAAATGATTATCACAGCCACCTGGGGACTCAAAAGAAAAGAGTAATTAAGGACTGCCTGGAATTACAGCTCCCAAGTAAAACAATAGACACAGCGTTCTGATTCCAGCTGAAAGAGCCACAGGTTTTTCTTAAACATTTATATACAAAAAACATAAAGTTCCTGTTTTGGGATTAACAATATTTGTTTATATATATATATATATATATATATATATATGTGTATCTCTCTCTCTCTCTCTCTCTCTCTCTCTATATATATATATATATATATATATATATATATTATAGTGGCACGGTGCCACTATAGTTTGGGTTGAGTACCCATTTAAGGTTAAAGTGTGGAAATGTGCAGCTTAATAACTTTGCCACTGTATGATGGATTTGCCTGAAATTTGGAAGGCATGGAGCAGTTCTATAGCTCTCTGGAGCTGCCAGGTTTCGTAATGGTCGGATATAAGGATGCAGAGCTATAAAGCACAATAGAAAGTGACATTTACGCTTTTTTTGCTCATTCTTTGCTTAAGCCTACAGGTCGCATGATTTGCACGCCCAGTCCAAAACCTTTAGGGAACATGTGGCCAGGGTCCCTGATGTGCCTTTTGAAGTTTTCATGAAAAAATATTAAATGGTTCAAAAGTTATTCAAAAAACAAGTTTCCCATTATAGTCAATGGAAAAAGTTAACAAAATATTCAACAGTGTTGCAAATGCAGTTTTTAGTGTTGCAAATGACTCCTGTAGTGTAATGAGTCAGCTATTTTTTTCAGTTACTGGTCACAGAAATACTTGGCATTTAAATTTGGGACCCTCTAGGGACACAGTTATTTTTGTGTTCACCTAGTCGAGCCCTGAGGATGGTAGTTATGTCTTTTTTTTGGGGGGGGGGGTTAAACACCCCAGAAACATGTTTTCACATTTTTATAAAATGTAAGTGTTGCAAAGTAGTGTTGAACATTCTACACATTCATGATTTTGTTTTGAAAGTGTCATGATTTGTGACACTATTTTGCTACACTATGCCCAAAAGAATAGGTAATCTTTGCCACCCTGCTGCAAAATACCGGTTTGGTATTTTGGGCTGAAATTTGGAGGGAAGAAAGCAAAGATCCCACAGATGTGCCTTTTGGTGGCAAATATGAGATGGCTACAAAGTTACAGGACTCCAAAGTTGAATGTTCTTCCCTTAGGCTAACATTACGGTGTCCGCTGCACCTTTCGGGGTTCGTATCTCAGAAATGCTTCGAGATGTGGACTTTTTGTTAGAAAAATGCTTAGCACTCCTCTAAAGGGCTAAGTACAAAACTTGCCAGGAAAGTCTTTAATGATATGAAATTGTAATTTTTTTTCTACGTTGTATGGTTCCTGAGATATAAGTAATTTAGAATTCCGAGTGTTCATTTTCTGCTCCGAGACCCATTATTATGCATACATTCTTTGTATTCACTGTGTTTTTCAATGCAGTTTTTTGAGGGAAAAAAATGGTGTGCGTTTTCATTACTGTTACAGTTAGCGTTTCCACTTGCATTTCCACAACCTTTCATGTTAGCATTCTCATCTACGCCACCGTGTACATTACCCTTTGCATTTTAGTTTGTACTTACGTTTGCGTTACTGTTCACATTTGCATTTCCATTACTCTTTTTGTTTGCATTTCCTTTTGCGTCACCATGTGGATTTCCATTTCCTTTTCTGTACTTGCTTCCATTTGCATTTCCATTTGTGTTTCTGTTTCCTTTGGCATCATCGTTGCTGTTACCGTGTTTCTGTTTCCAATTGCGTTACCATGACTGTGCGCATTATGATTTGCATTTCCGTACGTGCTTGCATTAGTGTTTCTGTTTTCATTAACATTTGTGCTTGTGTTTCTATTACCGTTTGCGTTATCTTTTACGTTTGCATCACCATGTGCGTTACTGTTTGCGCTTGAGTTTGCATACCATTACTTCACTATTTATAGTGCACATTCTCAGAAAGAAGGGAAATTCATGGCAAAAATCTCCATTTAATGCATCAGTTAGGGTTGTTCCACTGCGACAAAAGCGAGGAAATTCGATGTTAGGGTTCCCTCCTTCCTTGCACCCTGCCCCCACCAACAGATATCGGAGTGTGTGTTGGGGTCATCGGTCCTAACTCTCACCCCATTCTCCTGTACTGCACCACCTCAGCTTGTTTACACATGGGATGGGGTGAGGAGTTTGGACCGATGACCCCAATACACACCCCAATGCCTGTTGGTGGGGGCAGGGTGAGGGTGGGGTGCAAGGGGGTGGGAACCCTAACATTGAATTTCCTCACTTTTGTCACTGTGGAACAACCCTAATTGATGCATTAAACAGAGATTTTTGCCATGAATTTCCCTTCTTTTTGAGAATGTGCACTATAAATAGTGAAGTAACAGTACGCAAACTCAAGCGCAAATGGTAATGCACATGGTGACACAAACGTAAAAGATAATGCAAACCGTAATAGAAATGCAAGCACAAATGTTAATGAAAACAGAAATGACTTGTCATGAATATATATATATATATAGTTTGTCTTTTTAGTAGTTTCAAAACTTTGAAAGCATTGGTGTTAGTAATGCATTTAGAAGAACATTTTTTTATTGTTTTACAGTTAAACATGCAGTTTCATGTGAGAGCACATTTTTTGGGGAGGGGGTTCAAATTATTTTAATCATGGGCCCAGTACTTGGTAAATACATACTTTGATGATAAAGTGTATTTTTACTTTTAAGTTTGAGAAGTATGTATTATGTATAAGTGTAGCAGTGTTGTAATTGAGTTTATTTGTGGCAAGTAGGTAGGGATTAGTGTTTTGAATGTGGCAGTAGGACAGATTTGTTAGGATAAATATATGTTGTCTTGCAAATAAGGAAACAATTGTAAGGGATACATTTTGCAAAATAGTGATTCCAGTGTTTTTTTTTCTGCCTAGGTTGTGAGAGGATTTTTTTATAATTGTCCCTGCTATCCCTGAGTGTTTTATGACCTCTGAGGGCTGCCATTCAGGTTTGCTTTATTGCATCTTGTCCTGGACAGTCTTCCCAGAGTGCCCGTTGGTTTGCTGTCTAATAACCCCTACAGCAGGCCAGTGTCTTGTTGGAAATGCAGTGTGTACTGTGCCTGTGTGGGTCCTGATTTTTGCTTCTCTGTTTTTAGAATAAGTTGAAACATGTCTTTTTACTTGATGGATGTTTGTAAAAGTGTACATCATATTTGCTAGTGCAACTGTGAGTTACTTAACCATTTTTTGTAGATTTGACTCCTGACTTCTTTTCATGACAGGAAGTTAATATTGCTGGAACATACTTTGCCTTTGAAGTTCCTATAAAGTGATTATTTTATGTCACTGTGTAGTTCCTCACTTTATAGGAACTTCAATGGTAAAGCCGTTTCATGCAGGAATGTTTACTGCCTGTCATAAACAGAAATCAGGAGTAAAATCTACCAAACACAATTAAGCAAGTTAGCTTCAAAGTCAAACCTGTTTATACATGAAAAGATGTTACAGAAAGGAAGACATGCACTTATTTCTAGTCTACAAATGAAGCAACTATTTTTCTTTAACCATCCTTGACTCAGCTTACATTCCTATCCTGATCACTCATTTTCACAAATAAATTCCGAGAGATGTAAAGTCCCTCCTGCTGGGTATATGGTGTTATTTACATCAGCTGTAGCATTTCAGTATAGCAAGGGGCAACAATGTATATTTTTTTCTGGACTTGCAGTGTTAATTGAGCCATCCCCAATCTGTATCCTTTCAAGAACTACTTTATCTAGTATGCATACCAGCATGGTTGTTTCATTCTTATTTAGAGCTTTACACCTTTATCAGTTTTTAATTGTCATTTTTTTGCCCTTTCAATAACAAGGTTCAATACCTCTAACTTCTCAATTTTCTTATTATGATCTCATTGATTTCTGAAGACCCCCTTGTAAACGAGGTGCTAAACACAACTTGGTTTTCTTTGTCTTTTTTGTATGTGTAGTTTTATGAAACTTGTAACTATAGAAAAAAGGGTGCAAAGCACATATCTTACAAGTAATGACATATACAAAAAGAAAACACATTATATACACAGTAAAACCAATGAAAATATATACTGATTCCTCCCAGTTCCTGGAAAATAAATAATTTCTTCAGTGTGGACTGTCAGACATTCAAGTTGTTCTCAGATTAAATGTTAACTTTTATAAATATAGATTTAACAAGGGTATCTTGTAAAGTACTGGTTCATTTAAATGTTAATTGTGGTCATGCCGATATCACATTATTCAGACTTGGTTCAGTATCTAGAAATTGCCATTTTTTGTTTTTTATGATCCAAGTTATTTTATGATGCATGTATTTTATGAAAATCCTAGGGCCTATCTTACTGTTGTGCACAGATACTAAGCGCTCCAACTGTGATTAAAAAATGACAATTGTAAAAACAAATAAATTAAAATTAAAATTCATGTTGTCTACTAAGTAGAGTAGATTGGTATAGGACCTGTAAAACAACTTGTAATGTACTGAAAGTAAACTCAAAAATAGTTGTAAGTTCTCTTCACATCCAGTCATATAGTGGTATGAGAGAAACACAAATATGTGAAACCCTGGAACCCCACCATCTGACTCAATAGAGAATGCACATTTCATGAAGCATAGTAAAAAAAGATGCAACACAAAAATCATAGAAACATGGAAACATAGACTTTGATGGCAGATAAGGACCACTTGGCCCACCTAGTCTGCCCATATCCCTACCTACTGGATAATCTGCAGATCCTAGTTAATCAACAGCCTATTTCTCCCTACCCCCCACAAGAATTGCCTTATATTTGTCCTATGCATTCTTGAATTCCACCACTATGTTTGACCCCATAACCTCCTCACAAGTGCTGTTCCATGTGTCCACCACCCTCTCTGTGAAAAAATACTTCCTCACATTACCCCTGAGCCATCCCCCCCTCTATCTTCAAATTGTGTCCCCTTGTTCTTGCACATCTCTTTTTTTTGAAAGATGCTGCCCTCTTGGACTTTGTTGATTCCCTTGAGGTACTTAAAAGTTTCTATCATGTCTCCCCTCTCCCTCCTTTCCTCAAGGATATACATTTTAAGCTCCTTTAGTCTCTCATCCTATGGCTTCTGTTGCAGACCCTGCCCCATTTTAGTTTCCCTCCTCTCGACTGTCTGCATCCCATCTGTATCCTTGAGGAGATGGGGTCTCCAGAATTAGATGCAGTACTCCAGATAGGGTCTCACAAATGATCTGTATAGAGGGATAACAACTTCCTGTTTTCTACTGTTGATGCCTCTCCCTATATATCCCAGTATCCCCTAGTCATTCCTACTGCCTTCTCACATTGCTTGCTAACCTTTAGGTAATCAGATATGATTACCCCCAGGCCCCTTTACTTTTTTGTTGTTGTTACTACTCCCCCCACATTGTGTACTCTTCCCCTGAGTTTTTGTTTCCCAGGTGCAGTATTTTGCACTTCTTTGCATTGAATCCAAGCTGCCATACTTCTGACCATTCCTCCAACTTTGCCAAGTCTCTTCTCATCCTTTCCACCTTCCCCTGTGTATCAACCCTGCTGCAGATCTTTGTGTCTGTAAAGAGGTATACTTTTTCTTCCAGTCCCTTGGCAACCATCATGATGATGAGTTGAGGTATCTTTGCATGGTATGGTCAACCCCCACAGCACAGCTGCAGTCCCTATTCTCTACAGTAAGATGGAACATCTTGGTGTAATGAGTTTGGAATACTAATTGTGTGATTAATGTCATGAGTGTCACTGCTTGTTCTATGTGAAATCCCCCCCAAAAAGATAATATAAAATATACCCAAGGTGACATATGCATTGTCATATATTAAATAGCAGTAGCCTAATATCTGAAATTGGACTGATCCAAACTCTGTAATTCCTAGATACAAGTATGTGGATAACAGAAACTGGAATAAGTGTTGCTGTGTAAAATAGGAGCAATCATGTGTTATCTGGGAAAAATGTATGTATTATCCTAACTATTTTTTTTATTCTAATTGTGAATAGAGGAAAGTGTCACAGTCCTGCTGTCAATCACAAAAGAAAGTGTCACAGTCCTGATGTCAATCACAAAAGTAGCAATTAGTAGTCCATAGACAAAATGCTGCATCTTAATGTAGAGAACATGGACTGCATCTGCAGAACAGGGGTTAGCCACGCCATGCAAGTATAGGCCAAATGAGTCATGATGTTTGGTTTGATTGGCCTCAGTATGAATAATGAAATGTGCATTCCTAATTGATTCTGATGGTGTGATTGCAAGGTCCCAGTGGTGGTTTTGTGATGCCCAAATCTCGGTTACTGGCACTATGTCCACCCATCATCCTCCACCCACTCCTCTCCTTGTCTAAACCTAACAATCCCTCCCTTCTTACCTCTTTTATCACTTATATAGGGAAAGAAAGACTTTTCTCCTTCTTAATTCCTCCAGCTATCTGCAACTCCTTCTGTACTTTAGCTTACCATACTTCTTTACTTGCTTTACTAGCCAGCCTTAGGTAATTTTCCCTGTCCACCTCTCTGTTGGTCTTCCTGAAATTTCTATAGGCCAGCCTCTTTTCCCTTACTACCAGGGCAACCCCAGAACCAAAACAGCTGGGCACGTTAGCCCTTGTGTTCTTACCCCTGAGTCTAACACACTGCTTTGTGGCAACCAGTATTCCTTCTTTAATGATGAATCACCTTTGGTCCACCTCCATATCTGGTCTGATGCCTGCCAGGTTCCTCCTTAGTACTTCACCCATTTTCCTGAAGTCTGCCCTTCTAAAATTCAAGATTTTGATCCTGGTCAGGATGCCTTGCCTGCCCATATCCAATTGGAACCACACTGTGCAGTGGTCACTCCCACCCAATGAATCCCTGACTGTTATTTCCTGTACATGCTCCCCATTTGTGAGCACAAGTGCACTTTGGTAGGCATAATCAATCTACAGAATACTTGGTGGTAGGAATTAGACTGCCCACTTTCCGAGAGAATAGAGATATGTGGGCCGTAGACAGTGACTCCCTGCAGCAAACAAGTCAATGCAATAAAGCATACAAACAAGCTCTGAAGATGATGGATTTTATTGGGAATGATTTTCACCGTAGGCAAAGCAAGTTGATTCCGTCACTGCACAGATCCCTAGTGAGGTTTCACCTGGAATACTATGATCAGTCATACAGAATTCACCTGAGGAAAGATCCAGATAGATTATGGCTCTAAACATCTATTCACTGAAATCCAGAAGGAACTGTGGGTACATGACTGAAACATACAAGTTTCTCTGTGATATAAAGAAGGCAAACTGTTATTTCCTATTTGTACAAAATAGGGATGTAGTCACTAGTAGCATGAGAGGAGGTTGATAGGATGCAAATTCCCTTCAACGGTTTAAATGGAACTGGGACAGAACAAGAGGAATCATAGTCCCAAAGAGGGGCAGTAAGGGTTTTAGATGTGGTGGGGGGAAGGGGTACAGTACAACAGCACAGTAGGCCTGTGGAGTGAATTAGTATAGCAAGGGTAGAGTAGATAGATATTCAGTATCCCTTTAGTCAAGTTCTGTGTTTCTATATTTCCCCTCACCCATGCACAATAACACACCATTACCAAAATCCCTTACATAGATACATATCAATGTGCTTCATCAAATCCATAGACATTGTAGTGTCCTGCACACATGTACAGAGATATATCATGGCCTTTCACCCATGCACAGTCATGTAACAGTAACCCACAGTCACACAAAGATATATAACTGTGTTCTGCAGTACAAAAACAAAGTGTAAGTATGCTGTGCCCATACACACATTAGTACCATTGTCTTCCACCCAAAGATACACATAACTGAACCCTGCATCAGTACAAAGATATGCAAACCTGATCTGAATTAAAATAACAGTAAGTAAGTGCCCAGCTTACATATGTACATTTGTACCATTGCCCTGCTCCTATACACATCCCTATAATAGTACTGTGCACTCCAACAGACATTCACAAGAGTGCTGGGTACAACAATCAGTGCAGATAACAGTGTCCTACAACTTTACACACATTTGTACTATTTCCCTTCACCCATACTCTCCTCCATAATAGAATACTTCATCCATACATACAAAGATATTTTACTGAGCAGTGCACTATAAAACAGGCATAACTGTTATGTACCCATATCACAATATTTTTTATTTTTTATTTATTACAATAATCAAAAATACACCTTTGAGTCATAGATTCCTTTACAAAGGTTCCATGTCATAGATACATAGGAAGTTACAGAAGAAAACATAAGTACACACTGTAGGAATTAGTCATACAGTAGAGTAGTAAATAGGGCAGCATGGTCCCATCATCAAATGTTAGATAAGCAGGGAACTCTGGGACATTTGCCAGACCCAGCATTAGATGAGGTGCAAGTTGGACCAAGTAGGGAAGTGCAGGAGGAACACTAGGGACTTGATGTAGAGGATGAATGTAGGGATGAGTGGGTGAAGGAGAGGACTAGGGACATTCTCAGTTTGACAGTGTAAGGAGCAGGTTTTTGAGGTGTGTCTTGAAGGGCTTAGTTCAGGTTCATGAAAGATGGGTGTGGGGAGCTCATTGAGCCATTTAGGGGACCAACAATGAAAGGCCCTTTGGCCAAGGGAGTTCCTACAGTGGGAGACAGCTATGAGTGACTTGGCAGCATGTCTGGTGAATCTGTTTAAGAGAGCTGGTTGGAGTAGAGGGAGGAGTCCTGGAGTGTAAGATTGGCAAGGATTTTCTGGCTAGGAGACAGGTGTGATATTTAAGTGTCGAGTCGAAGTTTAACCACTGTGACCATCTACATCGGTCACAGGCATGGGTAAATCTGTCACAGCCTGTGATAAGATGACATGCTTTGTTCAACTCACTCAGCCCCAGAACTCACATGTGAGTCAAAATGTTCTATGCTTAACCTTATTCAAAATGGCCACCTTGGGCTGAATGAGTTAAAGTGATTTTTAGGTGGCTTAAGGCAGTCTGACCAGTGGAGTATTATATAGCAATGCCGTAGTCCATAATGGAGAGTACAGAGGAATACACCACCAAATGGATGGCTTCAGGTGGACATAATGCTTGAGGCAGTAGAGGAGACCTAATCTAGTGTTTAAAGAGGTGGATAGGAGATGGATATGCTTATGAAAAGAGAGGGATGTGTCTAGAGTTATGCCAAGGTATTTAAAGGTGTTTACCTGTTCTAATGTGTCACCCAGTGAATTGACAATGGTAAAGGTTGATCCAGAGTGAGAACTCTGGCGGTAGGCAAAAATCATGTTTTTTTTGGTTTTTTGTGATTAGGTATAAGCCTATGGTACCGAAACCAGGTTTAAGCTTTCAAGAAATTGTTTTGGATGAGTTTTGGAGGGATAAGGGGTGCTAGTGACTGCTGAAAATGACAGCAACATCAGCATATAAGAAAAGTCTACCTGAGCAGGCCTTAAGTAGTGAGTTCAGAAAAATGCTAAAGAGGAGGGGGCCAAGTATGGAGCCTTGTGGGACACCAGATAGCACAGGGTAGCAGTCAGATAGAGTGGAGCCAATTTTGACATGTTGAGTCCTACCACCTAGGTAGTCTACAAACCAGGATATAGTTTCCTGGGAGAATCCAAGGGCAGGTAGATAGTGGAGGAGCAAGGCATGATTAACCATATCAAAGGCCTTAGTTAGGTCAATATACATAGAGCTGACTATATGCCCATGGTCAAGGGCTTGGTGCGTGAAGGAGGTGTATTCAAAGAAGGTGATGGTTGTACTATGGCCCCTCCAGAAGCCATGTTGCTCCAGGCAGAGGAGATCATGATCAGATGGGTAGTGTATGAGTTGGTCAGCTACAACTTTTTCTAATGCCTTTGAACAGGGGTGCAGTATGGATATGGGTCTATAGTCGTTGTGGGAGGTTTTGTTACCACTCTTTAGGATAGGGGTTATGATAGCTTGCTTCCATGGTGATGGGAATTGGCTGAGGCAGAGAGATTTATTAAGAATTTTGGTTGGGGGGAAGAACTTCATCAAGAGTAAGATGTAGGAGTTTTAAATCCAGGGAGTCATTACTATACTGGGACTTGGCCAGAACTTTAGCTAAGTATTTCTTATCTTGATTGGGTGACAAGGTATGGAGAAAAGGGGGTATATTTGGCAGGGGGAGGGAGGGGGAGCCAGGGAGGGTCAAAGAAGTTGGGGGCAGGACTTCACTGAAGTCAGTGAAGGTGGTGTTTAGGATGTTAGCTAAGCCAGGGGGGTGTTGGGTACTAGTCCTATCAGTGGATAGTTGAATTGGGGGAGGTGTTTTTTCCTCTGTGTTATTTGATGTTTTTCTAAAAATCATGACCAGAGCCCCAAGAGGAAGTAAGGGCTGCTTTGTAGTGGGATACCTTGGCCTGGCAAATGTCCCAGGAGCATGCATTTCTGGCCTCTCTGTAGAGCTGCCTATCCCTTGAGAGATAAGAGTCAATGGCTTTGTACCAGAGATTGTCATGGTGCCGCATCATATCCAGGAGGGCCTGAGCGATCCAGTGGGTGTCCCGATTTTTAGTGAACAGCTTAGTGAGGGGGTGTATCAGTCACAGGCTGTGTTGAAAGTGGCAATGAAGTGTGATAGAACATCATCAACACACTCAGCCCTGTCAATTTGGGACCAGTCACATGCCCAAAGATGGGACTTGAGACAGAAGAGGGGCCTCAGTTTAATCATCACTGGAAGGAGGGAATTGGGGCAGGTGGGGATTCTTATTAGACCACCAGTAGGCAACTGCGGCATGGTCACTAATGGCATTAGGAAGAACCCTGACTCAAGAGATGTTATTGAATCTATTAGTAAAGATGAGGTCAAGAAGGGTCGCATTACCTGTTTTGTCATTCAGCCTGGTAAGGAATTAAATTACTTGGGTGAGGTCAAGTGCTAAGACAGAGTCATGGAAGTAAGAGAAGGAGGATGAGAGCCAGCTGATGTTGAAGTCACCAGCAAGGATGACTTTATTTTTTGTGGGGGAGTTGTGCAATGTAGTCTAGGATGGTTCTGAATGTGAGTTTTTAGTTTGGGGGAGGAATATAGGCCAACGAGAGGTATAAGATTTTCCCTGGGTCACCAAGGAGCAATTTGACTGTAAGAATTTGGGCTTTCTGCTCTGTGGAGGGGAGGTTAACTTGGGTGGTTTACAGTATATATTTTACATAAAAGGCACAACCACTGCCTCTTTTAGTGGGCTGGTCACAACAGAAAAATAAGTAGCCATCTAAGGCACCTGCAGAGTCAGAGGTGCCACTGGTAAGCTAGGTTTCTGTTAGAGCCAGGATATCAGGGGATTACTGTGCAAGCCAGCCTTGGAGGGAGAAGAATTTCTTTTGCAGGCTGCAGATATTGAGTGAGGTTATTAGGAGCCCATTATGTTTGGTACCAAGAGAGTTGTGGTGAGATGGGGGTCCTGGGTTGGGGTGGACATTGTCAAACAGTAGAAGGAGGAGAAGAAGACTATACTGTAGAATGACATATTTTGGGAGTTTAGGTTTACAGTAGCTAAGACTGGGTGGAGGGGGATATCATTTTACAGTAGGGATGGGTAGGGTCTTAAGGCCAGGAGTTAGCCAGGTGAGTGGGGAAGGCCCAGGTGCAGGAACGCAAGGCTGGTGGTGGGAGGTATGTTATGCAAGAGGAGGTTACTGTTGGTGGATCTCTGCATTACATATAGGGGTGCAGAGTGGGCAGCGGGGGAGGGAGGCAGGGATGAGTGGGCAGAGGTATATGGGAGAGGTGTCTAGGGCCAGCTTTGTGGACGACTAGCAATAATAGGAACATATTAGGGTTAGGAGCGCTACTTAGGATTACGAGAGTTGGAAGGAGTAGTAAGCAGGGTAGAGATGGTGGTGCAACTGTAAGGTGCCCGCCCGCAGTGTGGAGGGTACTAGGTTCAAAATCTGGACTGTGCAAAAAGGCTGGTGAGTGGAAAGCATATGGGAATCACATTGATTAGGGTCTGAAGCCCAGAAAAACAGAAAAAAGATGCTCAGAGACGAGGTGTGGAAGAGGCTACAGAATAGGGAGGTGTGGATGAGCAACACTGACCCCCAGTGACAGGTTCATATAACCTGCAAAGGGGAAGACAGATACTCTAACTATAGTGTCACGTGACTTGATGTGGCTAAAAAAGGTAGTGTCAAGCTTGGGTGGGGGGTGGCTGGGGCCGGGGAGAAGTCAACATGAAGAGTTGATGGGTAAACACCTCAAGCAGTGATGCCAGGAGGAAGGGGTGCCTTTACCTCTTGGCAGCCCCAAGTCCAATCCCAAGTCCTGGAGAGCAGCAAGGCCCCTGGATCCTGGGCCTGTGTATCGGGTGGTAGCCGACTACAAAGTGAGGATGAGGGCTGGTTCTGTGAGGCATAAAGGGAGAGACAGAACAAAGGAGATCAGGTTACCGGTGGGAAGAATCACACAAGGAGTAGATCACAACTGCACATGCAGATCAGTCTCGAGGGCTGAAGGATACAGAAAACAGAATTTGCATTCTGGTATGTAGCAAACAACACTGGCAATATCTCAAACATGAACAGTAAATTAAAGCTGCAGGGTATAACATAGATGCGGTTACTAATCTGTATCCCCACACCCCCAGATGAGCAGTAGAACCTGTCAGAAACATGATCCCACACTTGCACAGAAACACGCATTAAAGATTCCCCAGGTGCTTAAGGCGATATTTCCCAAGAGAGAAAACCAGTGGCAAGAATCCTTAAAGCAACCCAAAAAGGAAGCCAAAAATGGTTGAGTGTTACAAGAGTAGCAGAGTTAATCAGTCACTGTTGGCCAAATGTCTGGAAGATTCAGAGTAAACATGTCAATCAATGATGCTAGGAGCAAGGGGTGCCTTTACCTCTTGGCAGCCCCATGTCCACACCCGGGTTCTGGAGAGCAGCAAGGCCCTTGGGTCCTGGGCTTGTGTGTTGAGTGGTAGCTGATTGTGAAGTAAGGATGAGGGGGGTTTGGTGAGGCTTTTTGGCAGCCCATGTCCACTCCTGATTCCTGGAGAGGAGTGAGGCCCCTGAGTCCTGGGGCTGTGTGTCAGGTGGTAGCCGACTGTGAAGTGAGGATGGGTGGGTTCAGTGATGCCTCTTGGCAGTCCCATATCCACTCTTGAGTTTTGGAGAGCAGCAAGGCCCCTGGGTCCTGGGCCTGTGTATCGGGTGGTAGCTGACTCTGAAGTGAGAAATGATAGAACAGCAAGAGGAAGGAGCTACTGTTAGAACTTTACTACTCTACTGAACTAAAAAACTGGAACTCTACTACTGTGAACTTCAATTTAGGGTAAAAACAAACAAAAAAGAGTGTGTTTGTCTGAGTTGGGTAAAGAAATTGTTATCTGTGCAGTTAGCTAGGTGAAATGAAACTGTGAATTAGGTGGAGTGGCTTAGAGAGAAGGAAGCAAGATTTGCATTTAAAAACTGACCTAGATAGCTTGTGGCAGAGAACAGCAAGAGGAAGGAGCTGCTGTTAGAACTTTACTGGGACTATACTGCTCTCCATTACTCCCCCCCACCCTTAGCCTGTTCAACTTTTATAGGCATGGGATTTGGCTGACAACAGGGACTCCCTGTTTGGGAGCATGAAGGGAGTGATCACAGAGGCACAAAAGACTCACCATCCAAGAAGGAAAAGAGTAGCTCTCCATTGCCCCCTAGCAGCTGGAGGTCTGACTCTGAGCAAGTAAGAAGGAGTCTACTGAGGAATATAGGAACTTCTTGTCCAAGAACAGGAAGATCAGGAGCTTTAAGTTCACAGAGGCAGTTGAAAAGTAGGGACGAAAAATAATATATATATAAAAAATAAATAAAATAGAGAGAGGAAAGAGTAAGTATACAAAACAACAGTTAAGGGGCCACAAATAAGACATGATGGGAGTGGTGCAGTGCAGTGGCTGTGGAGCAGCAGTTTCCTGGGAGATGTTCTAAAAGATGCAGTGTTGTCCCATCTGCAGGCACCTCTCTGGGCTGAGGGAGGAGATTGCTCATCTTCAGGCTGAGTTGGTCAGGATTCGGGGGACCTCCTTTCCCACCAGGGACCAGCAGGACCATTGCCACTGCCTCAGAGGTTGCCATGAAACAGAAGTGGTTGGACTGCAGTGGGCTCAGGGAGAGTGATGGTGGTGGAACAGAGGCACATCCCTCCAGTTGTACCTCTCTACAATTCATTTGCCATTCTGGAAGAGTGTGGTTCCTTTATGGAGGCACCTGCAGTGGAGACCAAGGAGGATGCTGGGAACTTCCACAAAGGAGACCCATAGGAGGGTGGCATGGAACCAACAGGGGAAGGAAAAAACTCCTGGTGGGGGACTGTATAGTTTGGAGGGTAGAACTGGGGGAGGGTGGGAGAGGGAGGTAAGGTGCCTGCCTGGTGCCATGGCTTGGAGGGACAGGGAGTGAATCCTCAGGATCATTGGAGCAGCTGCACAGGGGAGGGAGCTGGATGTCATTGTCCACCTAGGGACAAATGACCTGGCTGGGAAAGGGATTAGAGCAGTTCAGGAGGAGTTTGTGGAGTTGGGGGAAGGGCCTTAGAGAAGTAGCATGCATGGTAACCTTCTCAGAGGTGCTGCCTGTCTATGGAATGGGTGAGGCTAGGGTGCTCCGCACCATGAGATTTAATCAGTGGTTGAAAAACTGGTTCACAGTTCAGGGTTTTGGCTTCATTGGGGACTGGGGGTCCACCTGGAGGGATGCAGGCCTATACTGGTGAGATGGTGTGCATCTGTCCAGGAGGAGAACCAGGATCCTATGTGATATGTTTAAATGCTTCATTGGCAAGCATTTAAACTAGCCAAGGGGGAAGGCACTGAAAATTGAGAAGGGAAATCCTAGCCTCCCCCCAAGATCAGCATAGTTAGTGAGGTAAACACCAAGCTCGAGAAGTCAATAGGCAGAAGGGCAGGGGTAAATGGAGAAAAAGACAAAGGTAGTAAGGCTAGGGATGGGGCTAAAAGGGGTAAGACCATTAAAAAATGGAGGGTAATGAGTACCAATGACCATAGCCTAGGTAACAAGCTCCCTGAACTGGTGGCCTTGATAGAAGAGGGATGCCTGGATATAGTGGAAGTCACAGAAACATGATGAGCATGTTAATATACCAGGGTACACAATCTACAGAAGGGAAAGGGAGGCTGGAAGAGGAGAAGGAATAGCTCTCTACATAAGGGAAGGGATCAAAGCAATGGAACTAAAGTGTAAACAGGGAGGAGAGGAGGCACTGTGGGTCACCCTGGAGACTGGAAATGACACTACAATCCACACAGGGGTTGTATGCAGACCACCATCTTAGGGGGAGGAAATGGGCAAGGAAGTGACAGAAGGCATCCTTAGAAAGGCAGAGAAAGGGTTGATATTGCTGATGGGGGACCTAAATATACCAGATGTTAACTGGAGCACCTTTGCTGCAGCCACAACCAAGAGCAAGGCCATTCTTAATGCCCTACAGGGGGCATGCCTCAGCCATCTAGTGTTGGAACCCACTTTGGAGGGAGCAATCTTAGACCTGGTAGTCTCAAATGGGGACGGAGAGAAGATCTCAGATCTAGAAGTGGATTGTCATCTGGAAACAAGTGATCACCAAACAGTGTGGTTCATGATAAACTTGGCTGGAGAGTCAAGCCATACAAAAGTGAGGGTACTGGACTTCAGGAGGGCTGATTTTGTCAAAATTGGAGAGTGCCTCAGAAAAGCACTAGCAAACAGGCAAGAAGGAAGGGTGGATCAACAATGGAGAAACATCAAAACTTCCATCACAGAGGCAACAAGCCTTTGTGTGAAGCAAATAAACAAATAAAAATGAAAGAAAAACACACTATGGTTCTCAAAAGAGGTGGCAGGGAAGGTTAGGGAGCAAAAGATAGCATCCAGGAAGTATAAGTAAACACAGAAGGAGCAGGACAAAGAACTGTACCAATTAAAGCAGAAGGAATCAGGAAAGGCAGTCAGAATAGCAAAGGCCTAAACTGAGAAAAAGATAGCCAACTCAGTAAAGTAGGGGCACAAAACCTTTTATAGGTACATTAGGGAGTCAAGAAAGACAACGGAAGGGATTCTGGGGCTGAATAAATAGGAGGGTGGGTGGGCAGAGAGGGACAGTGAAAAATTAGGATTACTGAACGAATACTTCTGCTCAGTATTCACAAAGAAAGAGGAGGAGGAGGAGGTACCTAATCCAGTCAATAGAAGCACTCTGGATAGGGGGTCAATATCAGTCCTTTCACAGAAGAAAGGGTTCTTAAAGAATGCCTAAAACTGAAGGTGGACAAAGCAATGGGGCCTGATGGGATTCACCTCAGAATTCTAAAAGAACTAAGGGGAGAACAAGTAACACCACTGACTACCCTTTTTAACAAATCATGGGTGGATGGTGTGGTACCTGAGGACTGGTGGAGGGCAGATGTGATTTCACTTCACAAATGTGGGAGTAAGACAGAAGCAGGAAACTACAGACCTGTCAGTTTGACCTCAGTGATAGGGAAAATAACGGGATAACTTCCGAAGGAAAGAATTGTTGAGTACCTACTGTAGAGGCCAGCGGGGAACAGGACCAAAGGCAGCATGGATTTACAGTGAGAAGGTCATGTCAGGTGAATCTAATTGATTTCTTTGACTGGGTGACCTAAGTAGTAGACCAGGGAGGGGTTTTGGACATGGCCTACCTAGACTGTAGCAAAGCATTTGACATAGTCCCACACCAAAGATTAATAAACAAATTAGCCAGCCTGAGAGAGGGTCCCAGGGTGGTAGCCTGGATAAAACACTGGCTGGACTACAGGATGCAGAAGGTAAGAGTAAACAGAGTAAACAGTGAAGAAAGGGGGCTTACTGGTGGGGTACCACAGGGTTCAGTACTGGGTCCAGTCTTTTTTAATGTCTTTATAAGTGACATTGCAGAGGGACTGGAAGGAAAAATATGTCTCTCTGCAGATGACACAAAGATCTGCAACAGGGCTGATACACAAGGTGGGGTGGAAAGGATGAGAAAGGACTTGGCAAGGTTGGAGGAATGGTCTAATGTATGGCAGCTTAGATTCAATGCAAAGAAGCACAAAGTAATGCACCTGGGAAACAAAAACCCAGGAGAAGAACACACAATGGGGGGGTGAGACACTGACAACAAAATGGAAAGGGATCTGTGGTTAGTTATATCAGATGACTTAAAGGTGGGCAAGCAATGTGAGATGGCAGTAAGGAGGGTTGGGGGATACTGTGATGCAGAGGAAGAGGCATCACCAGTGGAAAACAAGAAGTAGTTATCCCTCTACAGACAGTTGGTGATACCCCATCTGGAGTACTGCATGCAGTTCTGAAGACCCCATCTCTGCAAAGTCATAGACAGGGTGGAGGTTGTCCAGAAAAGGGCAACCAAAATGGTGCAGAGTCTGCACCAGAAGACATATGAAGAAAGACTAAAGAAGTTTAATATGTATACAATCAAGGAAAGGAGGGAGAGGAGGGACATCACAGAAACTTTCAAGTACCTCAAGAGAATCAACAAAGTCCAAGAGGGCAGCATCTTTCAGAAAAAGAGATGTGCAAGAACAAGGGGGCACAATTAGAAGATAGAGGGGGGGATGGCTCGAAGGTAATGTGAGGAAGTATTTTTTTCACAAAGAGGGTTGTGGATGCATGGAACAGCCTTCCTGATGAGATAGTGGAGTCAAAAACAGTGGGGGAATTCAAGAATGCATGGGACGGGCATAAGGCAATTCTAGTGGGGGTAGGAGGAAGTAGGCTGTTGGTTAACTAGAATCTGCAGCTTATCCATTAGGTAGGGAAATGGACAGACTAGGTGGGCCAAGCAGTCCTTATCTGCCATCATATTCTATGTTTCTATGTTCTATGAGTATGAGGGCGGGGTTTGGTGAGGCCTCTTGGCAGTCCCAGATCCACTCCCGGGTCCTGGAGTGCAGCGAGGCCACTGGGTCCTGGCAGGTGTGTTGGGTGGTAGCTGACTGTGAAGTGAGGATGAGGGGGAGTTTGGTGAAGCTTCTTGGCAGCCCCACGTCCACTTCCAAGTCTTGGAGAACAGCGAGGCCCCTGGGTCCTGGGCCTGTGTGTCGGGTGGTAGCCAACTGCAAATTGAGGATGAGGAGGGTGGTTCAGTGAGGCCTCTTGTCAGCCTGTCATCCACTGCTGAGTCCTGGAGAGCAGTGAGATCCCTGGATCCTGAGCCTGTGTGTCATATCATTCACACATACACACCGACGTAAGAGTAGTGAGCCAGTGACTTTGAAAAGTGATCTAAAAATACCCTGAAACAACACAAAGACATGTAAGAGCACCAGTCACAGAAATCCATGCACGTAACATACTGTAAACCTACACACCTGCGTAATATTAACCAGCAAAAGCAGACAGCAATGCACACTTTTGTGACACTATCATGAACCCATAAACAAACACTACATTGCCAGTAACAGTAAAATAAACACCTTTTTCCTTTGGCCACTTTTACAGACACACTGTTAGCATTCAGCAGCAATTCAGATATGACAATTGCAATATGGCTCATCATATTTATCACTTGCCTCAGTCCTTTTCCTATTCTGCATGACATTACTGTCACATTTTGTTTTTTCCTGTTTAAATGAAAAAAAATGGTGAGACATGTATCTGGATTCAAACTACACTGACTTAGAGTAAAACCAATCGTATCTAAAAGAGTTTGTAAAATTATAAATTGAGCTTCTGTAAAGTGACCAGCACATAAAACATTATGATTATTTGGTTCCTTGCAGGCACATTTAATACTAAGCACCCACTGCTTGCACCAATGGTTATCTTTAGAAAAATTATAGAAACTATGTGCATATCCTCTCCCATTCTTACAACCAGTGGCACAGCAGTGCTTCATATCAGCAAAAAATCAAAACAGGAAACAACAAAAGAACAAAAAAAAATATTGAGCAAAACGTAACCACTCAGACAGACATTAAAGTCAGTTAAAAATAAAATACAGTGTAACAACTTTGTTAACAAGTTGATATCATAAAAAGCAGGGAAATAAAATGATTATATTGGTAAATAGGGCAGTAGAACTCACACTGTTGCAAAGTCACTGTCAGCAGTGCTATTTAAACTGTCAGGAAACACAATAAATTTAGAGAGTAGGTCAAACACTGGCACAGGCCACTCCAATACTCAGATTACAGACACACACTGCAATGACAGACAGAAAAATGGAAAAATATAATAGATAAAATTAATTACAGAAACTCCACCAAAAAAGCAAAGGATATGCAGAAATTATATCTATTTATGGCCAAGTACCAAAGCTGATGCATTTGTTATAATGACGATTGAAATGTTGAGGAAGTGCAATGGCTGGGCTAGACCTGTTAAACTAATACCCCCCCAACACACACACACACACAGATGTATGAGAATGATTGTTTAGGACAACTGTAGAAACTCACCTAATCTAATAAATACGCAGAGTAAGACATAATTACTATACTGTTGAAGAGTCAGTGCATGACAACATAGCTGATAGGAGCCAAGAGTACAACAGAGCTAATCAGTCAAACTCCAATTTAATTTCTTACACACAGAAATGTAGAATGCAGTAAATTAGGTCTTATAAAGAAAATGGCAATAAAATAAACTATAGGGTGACAGCAACAGAGGAAAGCACAGATTGCATGGACTGTCCAATACATAAGCACAACCTCAAAAAATAACTTATCACATTGCCTGACAGTGACTCAGATCATACTTAGAGGAAAGAAAGACACATAAATCTGATAACTTTAAAGAAATTATGAAGGAGTCAGTATAAGGATAAGAAGAGTGTGTTAAATCAAACCAAAATGACTTGAGTGCAGCCTATTGCTGACCAGAAAATATTAAGTTAGAAGAGCATCTCTGATAAATGGCAATGCTCACAGACCACCCACTGATGTCATGGCACTGCAGATGCAAGTATCCCTGCTTAGTAGAGCATCAGGAACAAATTAGACCACTCAGAAGAAAACAGAGCTATGAACATGAAAGCACAATTACAGTATTTATTAAGCAGAGGGGTTAAAAACAACTAGGGCAGTGCTTTAAAGGCATTTCTTTATTAACATTGCCATTTGCAGTAAAAAATTAAATATTGCACATGATCTTTAAACAGAAAGAACGGAGTATTTAATTTAAATACCGTAGTGATTTGCATCTGTGGAAGGATACACTGAAAACTCCAAAAAATGTGTTCCTCGATAAGCCATTTTTCCAGCTGAGCTTCAGCAAGATGACTGTAGACTCCACCCACAGCCAAAAAAATGATTCCATACCTAAACATAAGTTGTAAATTCTAGATACATTGCATAAGCAGCACAAATTAATAACAGGACCCCTTCTGAGACCCAGGTCAGGGATTATAAGGAGCTATACTTGTAGTTTTATACCAACTACAGAAGTATTATAATGCATATTATGCAACAGCTATTGCTGTTTCATGGAATAACTCTCAAAGACTGATGATCTCAAATTCTGAATATCTCTTTTTGATCAGTCACTTTTATTTGAATAACAAACAGTGATGACACTAGAAAGGAGAGTAATTTGTTTTACAAACAATTCTTTTCTGTGTGAAATTAGTTCTCATGAAAGGTGCTGGATTGCCAGCATTGGAACCTGAAGTCCTCTGTTAGCCATATGACAAGCACAGCATGGGTGATCACAGTGCAAGCTTCCCCACACTGCCTCTCCAATGTGCTTTAACCTTGCCATTGAGGAATCAACTGCAGAACAACCATGAATGTGAGAGGACAGTTCAGACTCCATGCCCATTCAATATCAAGCCTCTTAAGTGAGACTGACAACAAGGGTGCTAATTAATGCCAATTATGTTGGTGGCTTTGTGATGTGGACACCTGCCAACTGGAAAATTAACAGAGACCAGCACAACTGATTTCAATTAGGCCACTGAACAGCCTTGAGGTGATAATGGCTTCCAGCCACTCTAGACCTGTCCTGGATTTGAGCCAGTGACATACAGGTGAAAGGCTCTTTATCCCACTACCAATCCAGTGGCATCCAGTTCCCCAAAACCTCTTGTTGGTCAGTTTATTGTTTCTGAATAATAAGCAGTGATGACTCTCTAAAAGGAGAGTAAAATCACTTAAATCTTTATCTTCCTCCTTGACAGCCACCAGAGATGGGCATTGGGGACCTTGAGGGAGGCAATATAACATAGTAGTTAAGAGCACTGTGCTGTAAACCTGGACAACTGAGTTTGAACCCCACAGCCACCACTTGCATACTGTGTGACTCTAGGCAAGTCACTTAACTTCCTTGAGCTTCTGGAATGCACCTGAAAACATTCCTTGGCTTAATGTGTCTTTTCTGGACAAAAAATGTAAAATTAAAAAAAAAAAGTTTAACATCTCATTAAAAGGATGACACGTTAACATTGCAGCACTCACTTAGTGATGCACTACAGTATCACTGTGTCAGTATTAGGTATTAGCCCAGGTTCTTGGTGTAGGGCTACAGCCACCATGACTATTGATGGTTTGATTATTGAATTTGCATTCTGAACATGCTGAAATTTGGCATTCTGGATACAGGTGAAACTGGCCCGAAGGAAGTAGATTTGTCTTCAACATTTCAAAACATCCATGAGGTGACACAGCACTTTTTACAGGGAGCACACACTGTGCATATCCAAGTTGTTGCTAAGTTGCATGATCTGCAGCAGTCAACCAGTGATGCTAGAGATTGAGCACTATATTTGCTGCACACACTCAGTGTGATTTCTAGCTATTTCTCACAGGGAAAGGGTCTGTGACAAGTGAGGAAGGAGCTCTTTTTTTTAATTCTTTTTTATTTTACTGTTTTGCTTGTCTGCCCCAGAGGCAGCTGTACCACTCTTCCAACCAGATATATTTGGCAGTGCCAAATATATTAGCCTTCATGAGGCTATGGGGCAGAGGGGATTGATCTTTTTGCTGTGTTCCCCATTCTTCTGATGAACTTCCTGACCCTGTAGGGACCCCAGTGTTCAGGAGTGAAGTCCCTGACATATGTTTGCTTACTCACACTCCACAATGCACATTGTAGCATCCTTCCCTAAGTCCTGAGTAGAGTTGTGCAGAATGGGAAAATTCTGAATTTGCAGAATTCTGCAAAATTCCACAGAATGTCATAGAATTTTGCAGATTTTTTTAAATGTATTAATTTGGTCAAAAGTCAGCTGCCCATTGAGATGGAGAAGTAAACTTTGGCATGATTGTTTGATGTAATAGGCTCCAACAATGAACCAAATACGAATAAAATATATTGACATTAGGACACATCACCTCAAAACTAAAGGTGCTCAAAGTCTGTCATTTTATTTTTTTGTGCAAAATATCATGCCAAATTTTATCTGCATGTGACTCAGGACCTTTGGAGATAGAAATCCAAAACTAGGCAGACATATGAATGTTGTAATAAGCCTTATACCTGCAAAAGGTTAGAACATTTTGATGAACGCTTACAAAACTATACTAAAATAACTATAATTGAAATTTTGGCAAAATATTTGGCTGCCTATAGCACAGCCCCATTTAAAGATTGATATTTAAAACTTGGTGTGCATACCCATGTTGCACGTATCTCTGTGTCCTGACACTGTGGATAGATCTGGCTAAGAATTTTTTTAAATAAGATTGAAATAACTTTTAATTTAATTTGGATTAAATGTTTGGCCACCCACAACTTATCCCCTTTCAATCTAGGACTCTGAAATTTTTTAAACTTATGAAAGCTAATAGTATCTGTATACCTGCCATGTTTTGTATCATTTGGACACATGCTTTGAAAAATAGACCAAAATAACTGAAATTTTAAATGTGATGAGATTCATTAGAATTTTTGAAATGTATTATTGTGTTCATACCTCAGCCTTCTATTGCACTAGCGATCTGAAATCTGGCATGGTTACTTGCTGATAGGAGTGCTAATTCTGTGCAAAATATCCTGACATTATGATGCATCATTTCAAGATGATAGGTATTCAAATCTGTAATTTTATTTTTTGTTGGAAATGCATGAATACTTTTAGCTGCATATAACTCAGGCACATTTGGAACTATAAATCTGAAACTGGGTTAATATATAAATTTATGTAATAGGCATGGACATAAATCCTAGGTGATAAATCTGAGCTACTATGAGATAAATTCAAAATGTTACATTTATTTACATAGTAGATGCATCATCATAGATTTATACACATAGTAGATATGCTACAATCACTCCAGAACTCATTTAGAATGTTCAGCCTCAGTACCAGTACTAACTATATTCAAATGCAAATAACTTTAAAATAAAAAATATGGCATGGTGCTGAGAGCATGACAATTGTGCAGCAGAAAATTATCTACAGAATGAGTGGTATTTCATTTGTAGATACCTTATAGATTTTTTTACAATTAGCAAAACAGAGCAGAACATACAATTTTTTGTTCACTTTTTTGACAAACATATGCAAAAAAAGATAAACAATCAAAAGCAAATGTCCCTGCACTGACAGAAAGCATCCCTGTTACATAAATGAAATATGCAATGGTGAGCTGTCATATAATTATTTATTCATGTGCTGTTTGATCGGACATCTCACTCATGGCTTATGCCACTCGTGAGGTTACCTGAGGTCAAACAGCACTTGTGTAGATAATCATTTATCTGACAGCTCACCATTGTATACCCCTTATGTAGTAATGAACCATATACTTGAAAAATACCCATATACAGTGGCGTGAAAAAGTATTTGCCCCCTTCCTGATTTTCTCTATTATTGCATATTTGTCACACTGGATGTTTTCAGGTCTTTAGAGAAAATGTAATATTAGATAAAGGGAACCTGAGTGAACAAATAACACTTGTTTTTTTTTTTAATTTCACTTATTTAATGAAAAAAAGTTAACCAACACCAACTGGCACTGTGTGAAAAAGTAATTGCCCCTTACACTTAATAACTGGTTATGCCACATTTAGCTGCAATGACTGCAACCAAACACTTCCTATAATTCAATATCAGTCTTTCACATCGCTGTGGAGGAATTTAACCCACTCTTCCTCGCAGAACTGCTTTAATTCAGTAACATTTGGTAGGTTTTCGAGCATGAACTGCTCGTTTCAGGTCCTGCCACAGCATCTCTATTAGGTTTCAGTCTGGACTTTGATTAGACCACTCCAAAACTTTAATTTTACTTCTTTTTAGCCATTCTGATGTGGACTTGCTTTTTGTGTTTTGGATCATTGTCTTGCTGCATGACCCAACTATGCTTCAGCTTCAGCTGACGGAAGGATGACTGGACATTCTCCTTAAGAATTTTCTGGTACAGAGCAGAATTCATGGTTCCTTTAATTATGGCAAGTCATCCAGGTCCTTAGGCAGCAAAGCATCCCAACACCATCACACTACCACCACCATGTTTGACTGTTGGTATGGCTGCTCTTACTGTGGAATGCTGTGTTTGCTTTACGCGAGACATTATGGGATCCATGTTGTCCAAAAGTTCCACTTTGGACTCATCTGTCCATAGAACATTTTCCCAAAAGGCTTGTGGATCATCCAGGTGCTTCTGGCAAATGAGAGACGAGCATTTATGTTCTTCTTGGTTAGCAGTGGTTTCGCCTTGCTACTCTCACATGAAGCCCATTTTTGCCCGGTCTCTTTCTGATTGTGGAGTCATGAACACTGACCTTAGCTGAGGCAAGAGTAGCCTGCAGTTCTTTGGGTGTTGTTTTAGGATCCTTTGAGACTTCTTGGATGATTTTACACTGTGCCCTTGGAGTAATTTTGGCAGGCCACCCACTCCTGGGAAGGTTCACTACTGTTCCAAGTGTTCTCCATTTGGAGATTATGGCTCTCACTGTGGTTCGATGGAGTCCCAGAGCCTTAGAAATATCTTTGTAACCCTTCCAGACTGATAGAGGGCAACAAATTTTTTCTGATCTTTTCAGGAACTTCCTTTGATCATGGCATAATGTGCTTGTTGAATCTTTGTGCTGGCAACGTGACTCTGATGGTAAGGGCCAAAATAAGTGAGGTTTATATTGAGCAGGGCTGGCTGTAATCAAGCCTGGCTGTGTTCAATCAGCTGACTCTAATTATCCCTTTAATTGGGTTGATTTAACTAGGGGGCAATTACTTTTTCACACAGTGCCAGTTGGTGTTGGTTAACTTTTTTCATTAAATAAATGAAATAAGTAAAAAAAAAAAAGTGTTATTTGTTCACTCAGGTTCCCTTTATCTAATATTATATTTTGTCTAAAGACCTGAAAACATCCAATGTGACAAATATGCAATAATAGAGAAAATCAGGAAGGGGGCCAATACTTTTTCACGCCACTGTACCTTAAAAATGGAATACTCTCCCACATAGGTTACTTTCATGTACATCTCTTCCCCTCTTTAAGAGATGCTTCAAAGAAATCATTTTTCCTCCTCCAATTTGCAGTGGCAATTGCACTTAATCCCTCTCCTCTCATCCTGTGCCACCTCCCCTCCTTATGTGTCCTCTATGATTATTTGATCATCCCCATGCCTCCCCCTCTCCTGACTTCTTCTCTCTTATATTTTGAACATATGCAGTATATTGTATTACGTGAGGATTTACACTGTAATTAGATTACCACCAAAAGATCCTTTTACCAGTTTTAGAATGATGTGACTTAATTCACTGCCTGTGGGATGTTGTGCTTTGTTCATTGCTGTTGTGTATTGTGTTAGCCTCTGTAAAGGTATCGGCGTACACTTGCCATGTATTACCATATTTTGTATTCATTGTTTTCTTCCCTCTGTAACCCTTTTTCCCCGGTCCCTCCTGATAAAGGGACATTCATCTCAGTGGGCTTACATGGTTACCAAAATTCAAATAAATGAACAAATAAATAAATACATTTTGTAACATTTTGATGAATGCTTTCAAAATTATGCAAAAAAAATCTAACTTTTGGCAAAATGACTGGCTACCTGTAGCACACCCCCATTAAAGCTTGTGACTTAAAACTGTACACATAACTATGTTGCATGTTTCTCTAAATGCTGAAACTGCAGAGAAATTTGGATAAGAAAGTTTAAATTGAAACAACTGAAACTTAACGTTTGATTAAATCTTTGCCCATCAATGCCTCAGCTACCTTTCAAGTTAAGACTCTGAAATGTGGTACACATATACATGGCACCAGTGACCACATAACTACCAAATTTGGTATTATTGGATATGAACTTTAAAAACTAGACCAAAGTAATTGAAATTGAAAAATTGGAAAAATTCTGTAGAATTTTCACACAAACTCTGTGGAATCAGAATGGTAATTTTGTGGACTGTCTGTCAGCAGAATTTTATTTCCTGCATAACTGTAGTGAATGCTCTGCCACCCATACATCTACAGATGACAGTAGCACTGTAGAATGAAGCCCCCAAGGAGGAGACTGTCATCAGGGATGTTCATTCCTCTTCCCCAAAGCTGGCCCAGGACAATCCAGGATTGTTAATGAACACCAGTCACCAGCATTATAAGTGGTAGCCTTATGGCTGCACTGATGGGCTGGCAAAGGTGTTCCTTTTATGTGAAATGGGGGAAAAGTAGAATGGCACACACACACACACACACACACACACACACACACACACACACACATATATCAACTTTTGTTTCAGTTGCTTTATTTAAGCTTTATAAAAATTGAGCAAACTCCCCCCTCAGTTTAGAGGCTTCATCCAGGGGCCCTGTTTTTTCTCCACTTCTCTACAACTTGAGCAGCACCTTCAGAGATTAGTGCATCCTTCCTATTTGATTTTATGTGTAAAAGATTGACATTGTAAACCTCTGAAATCATCACAGACTTAGTCATTATCATTCAGGCTTGCTAATGTTCATTACATTTAATTGTACAGTAGTTTAAAGTCGGCAAGTGTGTGAAATTGTGCTGCAGATGAGAGGAGAGAGGTACAGAGTAAGAATGCACATATAACTGCAGACCCTGAGTCATGGAGCAGGCAGAGTGAATTTTGTATACTGAGAAAAGGTGCAGTTGTTTTTCAAGTTTAATTTGATAAACATTTGTTCTAAGTTCTTGTGGTGTAGAGGGCACAGAAATCAATTTTTAGCTCTCCTTAAGCAAAAGCAGGGCAGATTGAATTTAGCAGACTAGGAAATGTGCAGGGGGGTATTTTGAAGGATTTATTTGGCAAATAGTTTTTACTGACTACTGGTGGTGCAGCTGGGCACCAAAATACTTATTTTAATTGTTGCCTGTTGGTGTGAGCCTGCGAGCCTGTCAGCGAGTAAAAGGTGAAGCAGACTGTTGTGTGAGATACAAGGTCACAAGGTCGCTCCTTGGTATGGGATATAATGTGGTCTATCATAGGGAAGTGGTGTGATTGTATGGCTATTTTCTACCATCTCATGAGCCACGAGGAACTGCAATTTTTCTAAACACTGGGAATGTATATCATATGGCCATCAAAGAATCATCAGTGGCTATTGTAAGCTATGGTGTGTTAGAGTCCAGCAGCATCAATTATGTGTCATCATCTGTCATACAAGTGTTACTGATGTGTTTAGGAAACATAATGAGAACAGCAGGAGAAAGGGATGCAGGAGGAGGAGGAAAGGAGCACCAAGCCATTTCCACCATGTACAAGTTCTGCAAGTGGTAGTGGTAGAGATTGGAGCTGGCAATGATTGAACAAAGACTGCTAGTTATGGTCATGGGATTTGAAGACAAGGGCAGCTGGGCATTTGATGGTGCAGCCAAAGAGACCATGGTTCTTTAGTTCCCAGAGATGCTCTGGTGCTACCCCCACTGCAATGAAAGCAGTCTTCTATTCAAGTCATCTAGTGCATCTGGTGATGAAATCATCTTGAGCAATCCAGAAGCATACCAGTTTTTCCCCTCTGCCTTTGTCAAGTGTTTCCAGTTCTCCTACTCAAGATTGAAGTGCTCCATCCAGAAACATAAATGTTTGTTCCCCCAAACAGTAATCTTGCTTTTACTGCCCAACTCCTCAAAGTCCCCCACCCTGTTTTCAGTAGAGGCTCCTAAAAGTAGCAGGAGGGAAGGGAGTCAAGCAGATCCTCCCAAATGAGTTTAGTTTCGTAATCTATTATTTCACACAAGGATATAAATGATAAATAATAATTACATAATGATTAAATAAATCATATATTAAACTATATTATATCATGTAATTTTATATCTTACAAAAGCAGATTCTATACTATTATACATTATACCAGATTATATTATCTTCTCTTATATTTGCTGCCCTACCCCATGTTATCTGAAGGCAAGTCATTCAACATTGGCTAAAAACTAGAAATAGTCTTGTAATCACTGTCACAGTCCCAAATTCTTCTCTGAAAGTACCTCTGCCCCCCCACCACCACCACCAGTCCTCTGAACCTAAAATAACCCCACAAATGGGTCATCTGCATTGTGGAAGTATTTTACAGATGATACCATTACTCCACTGAAATCTCATTTTCTTGCTATAAAAATAAAGGCAAATTTCAGAATAATAAGAACTAATAATAGTACACATTTCATTAAAATAAAAATCATAGAAGGCTCAGGTTTCAGAAAACAACCCATGCTTTTCATCAACATCCTTCTCCTCCTCCATCCATCATGAAACATGTTTTCCTTATTGTGCATCACTGCAGTGTGTGGATGACACCACCTTCTTCCCTGCCTGCACACTGCACAGTAATTGGTGCAATATGATTGGACAGTGCCACCACAGCCACCTTTGCCTGTCTGCCTTGAGGCACCATACCTGCTGCTATTTATCTGCTTATGCCACCACAGCCACTTGGGCACCATAGGCATGGACAACTGCCTATCTGACTGCACATAATGGTATTTATTATCATCTTCACAACTCACCACATGTTCATTCAGGAACCATGTTTTTTTGTCGTATAAATAAAAAATACATTATAAGTATTGCAAAAATATGTTATAATACTGTCATCTACTCTACTTAAATGTACAGTATTATCAAGTCACTCACATCATGAGGTTATGTTCTACTGCACTCTTCTGCCAATACCTGTACAATAAGAACCTCTGGCACCCCCCCCCATGGAAGGTGTGAAAAGGACCAACTAAGAAATGGAGAACAGAAGGGGTGGGGAGGCATGTCAGGACAATCTAAGTATGCAAAAGAACAAGGGTAATGCAGGAACAAAGTAGAGGGTGGTGTCACTGAATGCACAAAGTATCAGGAACAAGATAGCAGAATTGCATGCCCTCTTAGCAGAGGGTAAAGTGGCTATTGTAGCCATTACATAGACCTGGGCCACATCACACCATGACTGAGATCTTTCAATCCCAGGTTACAAACTGCACAGAAGTGACAGGCAGACAGGAAAGAGAAGGGGAAGCAGCATATATCAGGGAAGGAATTGTATGCACACAAGAGGAAGAAACAGAAAAGGGGAATATTGAAACATTGTGGCTCCAACTTCAGAATAACAGAGAAAGGAAGATCAGGATAGTGGTTGCATATAGACTGCCCAACCAGGTCGAGGAGAGGGACAGAGAATTGTGCTCACAGTAGAGGAATGCAGCAGGGATGGGGGAGTTAGTAGTGATGGGAGACTTTAACCTACCCAAAATAGATTGGGCCACTCCTGCCATATCCTGTGCCAGAAATCAGGAAATCCTTAATGTGATCCATAATGGCTTCATGTCACGGTATGTAACAGGTCTTCCAGGGGGAGGTAATCCTGGACCTAGTGCTCATTAATGGGGAGCACATACAGAAGACATACATTAGTGAATCCCTGTGGGGAGGGGAGTGATCACAACACAGTGTAGCTTAGTCTAAACATGGGTAAGGAAGACATCCCCACAAAGACCAGAACATTGGATTTCAGGAGCGCAAACTTTAAAAAGATGAGTGAGGTGATTAGGGAAGACCTGGAGAGCATAGAAGAAGGCATGGAGGTGGACAGAATATGGAACACCATTGAGGTGGGCATTCAAAAGGCCACAAGCAGCTGCATTAACAATGAGGGGCACAAAAGCAGGGGTTAGACCACTGAGTTGATTTAAAAGGGAGGTGGACACAGTGGTAAGGGATAAGAGGACAGCCTACAAGAAATGCTAAAGAATAGCAAGAGTGGAGGATGAGAACGAGTACCAGAGGTTGGCCAACTAGCAAGAAGGGAGGTACAGCAGGCCAAAATGCAGAAGAAGCTCCAAGTAGCAGAAGAACTAAAGAATGTGGAAAATGCCTTCTTTCTCTACCTAAAGGAAATAAGGGACAAGAAGGATGGCACTGTCAGGCTTAATAAAAAGGGACAGATGGGATAAAGAAGCTGGAACAAAAGAGGGGGTATTAAATGAGTGCTTCTGCTCCATCTTTACAAAGGAAAAGGAGGGACCAATATCAAATGCAGGAAAAGGGAGGGAGGAAGCAGGGGGAGACCCAATAGGGGTAATCATGATTTAAAGAGTGAGGGAGGGGCTGATGGAACTGAGGGTGGACAAATCTCCAGGGCCAGATGAAGTAGACCCCAGGGTGCTAAAGGAGTTGGCAGAAGAACTGGCAGGCCTGCTGACAATTCTCTTCAGTAGATCTCTAGATACGGGAATAGTGGAAGTAGAATGGAGAACAGCACATGTCATGCCACTCCACAAGAGTGGATCCAAGGAGGACCAGGGCAACTAGAGGCCAGTCAGCTTAACCTCAATAGTATGCAAACTTATAGAAACCATACTGAAGGATGGGTTGTTGAGGTACATGGAGCAGAATGGTCTGCAGGACAATAGACAACATGGGTTTGTGGCAGGCAGATCATATAAGATTAACTTGATCGAGTTCTTTGATTGGGTTACTAAGGCAGTGGACAGAGGCCAGGCAATGGATACCATTTAGCTGGACTTTAGCAAAGCATTCGATTCAGTGCCACACAAAAGGTTGATAATGTAACTGAGGGACCTAGGAGTGGGGAGAAATTGGTAAGATGGATTGAAAACTGGTTGAACTGCAGAACATAGAGAGTAGTTGTAGGGGGGAGTTATTCAGCGCCAGGTAGATCACTAGCGGGGTCCAACCAACAAGAGTTGGTTTTGGGGCCAGTATTGTTTAACATCTTTATTAGCAACTTCGGAAAAGGTATTCAAGATAAAATGTGCCTGTTTGCAGATGACACCAAGCTCTGTGGGAGGGTAGACACCCAAGAAGGGATACAAGAGATGAGGGAGGACTTGGCTAGACTGGAGAAATGGTCAGGAATATCACAGCTTGGGTCCAATCCCAGAAAGTGCAAAGTGATGATAATAGGGGCCAAAAATGCAAGGACAGAGTACTACATAGGAAAGATTCAGGTAACTGCTTCTGAAGAGGAAAAGGATTTGGGGGTGGTAATTACTAGTGACCTGAAACAATCCACTCAGTGCAAAAAGGTGGTGCAAAAGCTAGCAGGATGCTAGGGTGATTTGCAAAGGGATTCAGTAATAGGCAGAGTGAGGTTATTTTGCCATTATACAGCTGGTTGGCAGGACCACATTTAGAATACAGGCTGAAATATTGGCATCCGTACCTTAAGAAGGACATTAAGATGCTGGAAGGGGTTCAGAGGAGAGCAATTAGAATGATCAAGGGGTAACAGGATAGGTCTTAGGAGGAGAGGCTAAAAGCCATAAGGATGCACTCTCTGGAAGAGAGGAGGCTGAGGGAGGATATGATACAGATCTTCAAGTACTTGAAAGGAGTTAACAGAGTGGAATAGGAGGGTCTCTTCAATAAGAGAGACACTACCTCCATTAGAGGACACAGCCTAAAATTGATGGGGGGAAGACTCAGAAGGGATGTAAGGAAGCACTTTTTTACAGAAAGGGTGGTGTCTGCCTGGAACAAGCTGCCAGAGAAGGTGGTGGCAGCAAAGACACTGGGATCTTTCAAGAGAACCTGGGACAAAAACAGAGGGAGTCATTGGATCAAGAACGTGGAACTGGAAGGGGGATGGGGGGCAGGTTCACTGGTGTAAGTTTAAGGCCAGGACCCTGCATCAATTTGAGCAGACACCATAGACAAAGAGGTCTCCTTCTCCTGTCTATTTTCATATGTTCATATAAGTATCCCTTACCATAGTCCTTCCCATAGTGAGTAAACCTGAAAGCCCCAGACTCCCTTATTTAGATTTTCTACAGCAACCCAAAGAAGCATACTAATATGCTATCATACAACTTTATTTTTGGTATATAAACAAAAAGTAAATAATACTACAATATACATTTTATTATTGTCTCACCATACAATTCCTGACTGTATGTCTGTATGACAATTTACTCCTTTATGTACTCTTCATTGGTAATTCCCACAGACATCTCCCAGTCATTATTTTCTGTGGCCAATATTTCTGTGATGGCCACAAGGTCCAGCTCAATGTGTGCCATCATTGCCTGGAGCTCACTGGGTTTGTTCCCCAGGCTCCTGGCATTAATGCATACCCTCTTCCACTTGACCCCTGCTCAGACTCCAATACTGTCCCTCTGCCTGCTGTTTTCTCCCCTCTCCCTTTGTGTCTTTACCTGCAGATTTTCTTCTCACAACTGTCCCTCTCCTTAGTTCTGTAACCCCCACAATGTTCTCTCTACCCTGTATTCTGCTACCATCCCCTGGGTGAGGGGTAGTACTGCCTTGGATCCCCTCCTGCTCACCCTCCATTGTGGTTCCTCTGGACCTGGACTTCCCGGCAATCAGTTTAAATGCCTGATATAAACATCAAACTTCTCAATTCAATTCAATTTAGTTGTTTAACCAGGAGTAGCACGCTAAGCTGAAAGCTTTTTTACAGGCGCGACCTGGGAGCACAGGGAAGTTAAGTGACTTGCTCACGGTTACACAGTATGTAAGTGGAAGCTGTGGGATTCAAACCCAGGTCTGCTGGATGTCACCAGATTTGCAGCTCAGAGCCTTAAACTACTGCGCTATACTGCCTGCCCCAATGCACTGGCCCCCCTCTCTTGTCAGGTGAAGGCTGTTACCTTTGAAAAGTCATCTGTCTCAGATATCGCCCCAATCCCCTGAAAATTGGTACGCCATGTCCCAGCACCACCTCTTGAGCCAATTATTGAAATCTCCTATCTGTGTATCCTTAATCTTGTCTGTCTCCACAAAGGGAGAACTTTAGAGAAGTCCAGGGGAGCTGAGAGTGCCACCAATCTGTGCCCCAGTATATGGAAGCGTTTCTTCAATGCCTCTACTGACTGGTTGGCCAGATCATTGGTACCTAGGTGCACCAACTGAGTGCCTCACCCCTTAACCACATCCTACAAAGATTTGTATTGGTGAGACAGAAACTGAAGTAGTACCAAATAATATTAGAATGCACTTCCCACCCAGGTGGGATAATCTAGTAACACTGGCTATTTCAGTTGTATGGCTGCAGTAATTATACAAGTATGCAAGTATTTCCTTGACTCGTTAGATGCTCAGTCCAAACCACAGCTACGGAAAATAGACCATCAACCCTGAAGAATCCTGTCACACCAAGAATCAACCTCCTAAACAACAGAGGGAAGTATTTCAAACATCACAATACCACAACTCTGAGTTTTTCCCCATACCTACAAGCACTTAAAAACCACTGAACCCTAGAAATGTCCTACTGAACTTGGATAGATAATTGTAGTATTTCCTCCACCACTGTGCAACCTTGCAACAACTTAGCAGGTTATTTAGAAGATTCCCTTCCCACCATGAAAAAAAAACAAAACAAACAGCAGAGGGATATATTTCAATCACCACAATACTATAACTTTAAGATTCTGTGCCCCCTACAAAACAAACATTGAAAGCAACCACCTAACCACAGACATGTCTCCACTAAACATAAACAGATGACTTATATAAACTCCCCTGCACTGTGCAACCTTACAACAACTTAGCAGTTACTTCTTACCTCAGTGCAACCTATAGTTGACAGTTTCCACTAGCTCCCCATCACAATGCGCCTTCTCACATTGTTGGTTTACATGGGATCCAAGTAGCAGGGACCCACCTGATCTTTTTGGGTCAGCTGAGATGCAGAGTTTCTGGCTGCCAGCTGTCTCATTGGGCTGACTCCAGTGAGAAGACTCTGATGTCCTTTTCATGTAGGTTCTTCATATGGGGGGCCATAGTGTGGGGTGCTGCTTGATGGCCTGGTCCTTATGAAGGTCCTTTTTGCTTCCTGGTCTCCCTGACAGCTCCTGTGACTGGCTGCCAATGGGGAGGGAGGCACAGCTGAGCTGTGATTGGCTCTGTCTTAGGAGCCTTTTGGAATTCCTTAGCTCTGCTCCTCCTCCAGTCCCCAGCATTCTTCCCTTGAATCAATGCTATGGGGCCAATCTGTTCCCCCATCCCACCAAAAGACTGTAGCTGCTCCAAGCAATCAGACCAGCCTTTTGGTTTAACACATAAAAAAGCAATAATAAAAAGTCCTGCATGTCTCCATGTTAGTAGGAGGGGGATGTTTACAGAAACACAAACTATGGAACATGGGGGAAGGATTTAATCACCCAGTTAAGTTTTGTTAAGGTCACATTCCTTTTTATAACAAGTAATTAAAAAAAAGACATTTCTGAATAAAAAGCATGTCTGATTTTAACATCCTTGTTTGTAAGAACACAGTTCGGTTAAGGGCATCTGGGGGTGGGGCAAGTGCCAAACAGTGGGCTACTTAAATTAAAATTATAAGCAGGTAGCAATCAGAGCAGATTTTTATTTTAGCATATAACAAAATAACAATACAGTGCCCTGCAGGTCTCCACACTGGAAGATGGGGTGTTTACAGAAAGGTGCAAAACACAGCCACCAGACCTGGGATTGATTTACTCTTCCCCAATTCAGCATCTGCAAGTCTTCATCAGTCAGCGACAAACAAAGCAGGATGTAACCATAAGAAAAGCTGACTGTCTGTCAGCAAAAAAAAAAATTGAATATTGGGCAATTGTTCCTACAGGCTAAAATGTCTCAATTAGCAAAATTGCTAGACTACATAATAACTAATTTGAGCAATTTGAATATTGAGTAGTGGATCTTGTGGTACCATGGCAATCTTACTCAAGTGGTGTGGAGAGGGTCCAAAGATGGGACAAGCAGAGCCACTCCACCTAAAAATCCATAGCTAGTTCTGTGATCCCAAACAGTTCAGGAGGCAGCAGTACAATTTACCAGTTTGTGATGAATGCATTGTGGGTCAGAGAATCTGGGTTTGGGGTGGGGAAGCTGGTTTGTTAGTAATGCAAGCCGGATTGTGAGGAACACAGTTGAGGTGTGGGCAGGTGCTAGAGAATTAACATCTAGTAACATCTATAAGACATGGGAGTCCACCCCTTTTATTTATTTTAAAGTCAAATGTTAATATCAATAGAACATGGCAATCTTTTTATTTAGTTGACAGTAAAATTTCTGCCAGCTTGCATAATCACAGTTTCGTTCAGGGAATATGGGGATGGGGGGGGGGTTGAGCACCAAACAGAGCGCTCCTTTGAAAAAAATTCAATTATAACAAAGTAGCAAGCAGGTCAGACTTTTTGTTTACCACATTAAACAAGCATTTGTCAATGCCAAATGTTGTCTTGCTGACATTGGCAATGGTAGTGCAGGAGTTGAACAGATGCATAATAGGAATGGCAGTGAAGTCTGAAAGTGAAGTCAACCCCACATCACCCTGCAGAAACTGACAGGCACTGAGGTGTGCCATTGGCCATCGGTCCTAACATTCATGGCATTTCAGCTCACCCTACCCTGCAGTGCGACAAATATTGCATTGTGCCTTGGGGTCCGTGGGCCTTACACTCACCCCCCAATCAGCCATTATGTTCATGGTATTTTACTTCACCCTATCCTGAAGACACCGACAAGTGCTGAGGTGTGACTTGGGGTGTTTGGCTTTACAGTCACCCCATTTCATAAGGACATATGCTGAAATGGGTGCAGTACAAGAGAATGGGGTGAACTGTGGGGCCAAAGAGTCCAAGGCACACCTCAATGCCTGTCAGTGGCTTGATGTTGGGGGTAATGGTATGGTGTAAGCATAATAGCCGGCAATGCAAAGGCATACCCCTGACACCTGTCAGTCTGTACAGGGTGGGATGTTATGGTTAGAAACCCTTATGCCCCGGCTGTTTGTTGGAATTTGCACTACAAATTTGCAACATGGCATTTTTGTGCCCCCCCCACCTCATGAAAATGTTTGGGACCTCTGCTCATGGATAGTTGCACTGTGATTTTGTTAATCTGTGCTGAACGTTGACTTCTCACAGTGACTGTGCCATTCTAAACCAGATGTGGGAAAGGACCATTCGGGCAGGATGTAAAAAATGACAGCTTTACCATTCATAGGTAGGTATGAAGAGATGGCAGTGCTGAAAATATTAAAAATGCTCGAATTTACGAACACAGGTAGAAACTGCGCAATGCTCACTCATAACACAGTCATTTAGTGGAATTATTTTACCAAATTTTCAACATAAGCATTTTTGGACCTCTGCTCATGAACACTGTCACTATAATTTTCTTCATCTGTCCTGTTCGAAGATTTCCCACAGTGACAGCACCACTGTGCACCAGTTGTGCAAAAACACATTTCGGGCAGGATGTGGAAAATGACAGCTGTACAGTTCATAAGGAGGTGTGTAAAACTGACAATGTTGTAACTGTTGAGTGAAAATATTACAAAATCTTGAAGTTATGAGTGCATATGAAAACTGCGCAACACACGCTTGTAACACTCATTTTGTGGACTTTTGTCACCAAATTTTCAATGCACACTCTTAACACAGTCTTTAGTGGAATTATTTCACCAAATTTTCAACATAGGCATTTTGGGACTTCTGCTCATGAACACTTCACTATGATTTTCTCTATCTGTCCTGATCATTGATTTCCCACAGCGACAGCGCCACTGTGCACCAGTTGTGCAAAAACATATTTCAGGCAGGATGTGAAAAGTGACAGCTATACAGTTAATAAGGATGTGTGCAAAACTGACAATGTTGTAAATGTTGAGTGAAAATATTACAAAATCTTGAAGTTATGCATGGACGTGAAAACTGTGCAATGCACGCTTGTAACATACTCATTTTGTAGTCTTTTGCCACCAAATTTTCAACATAGACATTTTAGGAACTCTGCTCATGAACAGTCTCACTGTGATTTTCTTTATCTGTCCCAAACACTGATTTCCCACAGCGACTGCACTATTCTGTGCTGGTAGTGCAAAAACACATTTTGGACAGGATGTGAAAAATGACATCTGTACTGTTCATAAGGAGGTATGGAATAATGCCAGTGTCGAAAATCTGGAGTGAAAATGTTACAGCTATCTGGAGTGAAAATGTTACAGATTTGCGAGGTTATGAGTGTGCTTGGAAACTGCTCAATGCACACTTGTAAAACAGTAATTTTTTTGAATTTGTTCACCAAATTTGCAACATAGGCTTTTTAAGAGCCCACCTCATGAATAGTGGCACTGTCATTTTGTTAATCAGTCCCGAAAGGTGATTTTGTGCAGTGACAGTGAAATCATCTTTCAGGACTGAATAATGCCATGACAGTGATTGAATTCATGTGAAGGGGTCCCAATAACTCCATGTTGAAAATTTGGTGACAAAATTCCAATAAATGACCGAGATATGCACCAAAATTGGGGAAAACCCTATTTATGCCATTATACAGCTTACCGGCATTTCTTCAGTTTGCAGTCGGCTTTGAAGAGTGCAGATGTGTTCCCGGTCTACAGAGGATTGTCGCGCTGTGTTCTGGAAGTAAGTATGGTGTGAGGGGGGATGTGGGGAGGCAGGGTGCACAGAGGGTGGGCGCTGGTTGGGGGGGGATGCCAGACTCGATGAGGGACTGTTTTCTGGTTTACAGGGCAAAAAAAAAAACACAGGATGGTTTTTGGTTTTACAGGTACAATTGGCATGCTGGGGTGGGCTCCCAGCATGCCACCTAACTGTTTGGGAGGACCCATAGCCGATGGGGGATTGGGCACCCCTGCAAGACATACAAAGGTGGGAGGGGTCCCATGAACCAAGGGTGACTGGGCACCCCCTAAGCACACAAGACATGGTGGGGGGTACAGTATGCCAATGGGGATTGGGTACCCCATCAGCAAATTACCTCAAGAGGGGACATACCAATGGGGATTGGGCACCCCCCGTCAGTGAGTGGAAGCTGGGATCGCATGAGCAGAGGGGGACTGTGCGCCCACTTGGCACACAAGAAATGAGGGTGGTACATCATGTCAATGGGGATTGGACACCCTCATCAGCTTTCACAGATAAAAGGTGGCAGCTGTCCCTCGGCTTCTCTGGGGACTGAGAAGCTGACGGGGAAGCTGCCGCCATGTTGGTTGCCCAGAGCAGGCAAGCAGTAATTGGCTACTGCAATCAGGGACCACTATGTTGTGCTCCCTGATTGCAGAGGATAATTTCTTAGAAGGTTGTGGAACATTTTTCAACTGCTGTCATAGACAGCATGCTATGCAATTGGCACCACAGAGCCCAGCCTCAAAAAGCAGTGGCGCCATTGACTGCACCAGGACTGCACCTCTGAAACCTGCTTCTCAACTGAAGCAACCACAACATGTTGTCTGTGCTGCACGCGCAAGACAACATAAAAACAATTAAAGTCCTGCAGGTCTCCATGTTGGGGGAGGTTACAGAAAGGCACCAAACAAAGCACTGAGGATGGATTTAATCTCCCCAGTTAACATTCATTAATGTTAAATCCCTTCTTATAACCAGTAATGAAACATTACAACTAAAAACAAAAATGACATTTTTTGAATAAAAACATACCTGATTTTGACATCATAGTTTGTAAGAACACTGTTCAGTTCAGCACATGGGGGAGCACAAAACAGCACGATACTTAGAATACATAGAAATTATAAGGAGGTAGCAAGCAGAGCAGCTTTTTGGTTAAGCACAGAAAAAATAATCAAAGGGTCCTGCAGGTCTTCATGCTGAGGGGTTGTTTACAAAAAGGTGCCAAATGGAGCACTGGGGATGAACTTAGTCTCCCCAGTTTAGTTTATTTTACATCCCCTTTTTTAACAAGTAACAAAACAGGGGGGGAGATTAAGGTCCCCCTCTACATGGACAACATTACTTTATGTAAGGAATCTGGTGGAAAACATTCCCAAAACAATGGGAGTGGTCAAAAGATTCAGCCATGTCTCAGGTTTTAAAATGAATACTAATAAGACAGATGCTCTATTGCTAAGTGATCATAGAATGCGAGTCCTAGAATGAGTTTGTCCCTTTAGATGGGTGAGTAAGCAGTTCAGGTATCTGGGGGTACAAATCCCAAGAGAAATTGGCACACTGTTCCACATTAATTGTGAGCCACTAGTCGAGGCATTCCTAGCATATGTAGATAGGTGAGGGGCATCCCCTTTACTTGAGTAGCCAGAGTGGAGGTGATCAGAATGAATTTTCTGCCCTGACTACTGCATTTTTTTTCTCCACACTAATTGTAGAACCTCTAAAATCCTTGTGGGCCAAACTTCACAAATTGGTCTCCACATTATCTGGGTGTGCCAGAAACCTAGGTTGAAATAGGACCTTCTGAAATTAGGAAAGAGGAAAGGGGGTTTGGGGGTCCTGTACCTAAACAAAACATGCTTTATTGTTTGCCAAACCTATGCAATGCTCCTACATGTAATGGAAGGAGACTCACCTAGCTGGGTTGGCTTGGAAAGGGTGTCAACAACCCTGAAAAGGGTGGGGTACTTTCCCTTCTCTAACTTAGACAGGCATTTGATAAGTGAGATGCAGAACCCCAGGGCTGAGGTTATTGAAAAAGGACAGTTACAGGTGGTTGATATAGTCAAACTTAAGGGAATCAATGTAATCTCTTTCATTCGAGCCTGTGCAGACATTGCATTGGGATCTATAGTTTTGAGAATATCTGCTTTCTGCTTGTCCTCCTCAGTTACCCTACCTCTTTCTGTAAGCTTACCAATTCCTCTTCCCTTCTTTCTTTTTTCCCTAATATTCCTAAAGAACAGTTTTTCCCATCCCTTGACAGTTTTGCAATTTGTAGCTCTGTATCTGCCTTCTCTTCTCTGACCACCTTTTTGGTTTCTCTTGTCCTAATGTGGTACTCTCCATATTCTTTACCTCCTTCTTTCTCCTTGAACCTGGTTAAAGAATTTGTTATTTTTTTATTTTTTTAATTTTATTCTTTGTTGACAAGGTAAGGCCCGCTAGTCACAGGTGCCTGTTTTCAGGGGTGACCTGTGAGCACCGGGAGATTACGTGACTTGCTCAGAGTCATACAGTATGCAAGTGGAGGCTGTGGAAATCAAACCTAGGTCTGTCTGCTGGATGTACCAAGGTCACCAATGCTTCCTTGACCTTTCTAGAGAACCACATTGGTCTTTGTGTCTGATTCTTTTGCTTAGCATTCTTATGCAAGACTTTGTTGCTTCAAGAATGGACCTCTTGATTGCCCCTCCCACCGTCTTCCATATCCTTGATGCTGTCCACCTGACTAATGTCGTGGACCAGTTCCTTCACCTGGTAAGTCTACTCTTCTGAAATCTAAGACTTCAGCCTGTGATGAGGGCTTTCTTGTTCCAATGGCTTGGTTGGACCATATAGAATTATGGTTGCTGGAACCTAGTGGCTCCTTTACCATCACTCCTCCTACCACTTCAGAGTTGATGAACTCCATGTTGAGAATGGCAGCCTGTCTTGTGGGTTCCTTATCAAACTGCAACAGCAGGCAGTCCTGCAATGTATCTAACAGGCCTGACTTTTGGAGCTCTTGGCCACTGGAATGACCCAATCAATATCTGGGAGGTTTAGATCTCCCACTACCACTACCTCCCCATTTGCCACATCCTTTCAAAATCTACCCCTAACTCCTTATCTTTCTCTCTTCCCCTGTCATGGAGGTGTATAGATCACCCCATTGATAGTTTATTGCCTGAAGATGCTGGGAGCTAAACCCACAGCAATTCTGTTTCCCCATTACCTACCCTGAAGTTTCCATCCTTCACTGCCTCTATGCCTTCCCCGACATAGAGACTTTCACCTCCTCTTTAACCTTTTCTTGTATCCCATCTAAACATTGTGTAGCTGGGGACTGTCAGGTCCTGATTGTTGTTCTCTGTAGCCCAAGTTTCTGTGATGATTACTAGATCCATTTATGTGTATGCCACTATTGCCTGGAGCTCACTAATTTTATTTCCCAAACTTCTGCCATTAAAGGAAACCCCTTTCCATCTTTCTCCTGAACCCCCCTTGTTTTTCTTCTATTTTTTCTCCCTTAATCTTCCACAGTCAACTTAATTTTTTATTGTTGATGCTAAATGTAGGTGTTGTCATCACTACCTTGTTGACCTTTTCACCTAACCTAATTTGAACTTCAATCTTATTGTTATCCACCTTGTTGCTATTAGTCTCCTGTTCAGGAGGAGCCCTAGCTAAGTTCTGCACCCACTCACTCTCAGTTGTTCACCTAGCCTCAGTATCCCCTGCAGTCAGTTCAACAGTCCACTGCAGACATCAAAATTGTACCCCAGAGCATTGGCTCCACTCTCTTGTCAGGTCAAGGCCATCACTCTTGAAGAATCTCCTGTTCCAGAAGCCACCCATATCCCCTACAAAGTGGTACCCCCTGCATCATCCCTTCAATCACACATTAAACAAGTCAACCTCTTTCTTCTTTACTCTATCATTTCCATTCCTCCTATTCCACACAGGGCAGTTCTCAGAGAAGGTCAGGGAAGCCAAGTGCATCTTCAATCTGGACCCCAGCCTCTTAAAGGTCTGCTTCACTGCCTTCACAGGTTGGTTCATCAGATTGTTGCTACCAAAGTGTATAAGCACCCTTTGCTCGCCCTCCCCCTTCTCCACCATTCTCCCTATCATAATCTATGTCTCAGGCAGGCATATGATCATTTAACTCCCCTTCCCTCCCCCGTTCACCATCCTCTCTACTTACCTAATCATTGAGTGTCTAAATACTAAAACTCTCCTTACTGACTTCTGTCTGTTCACCTCTTCCTGGGTGCTAACAAGTTATCCTATTTCCCCTGACATGATTCAGAGTCCCCTTTGATGGAACCAGGTACTTTGTGACTTCACCTGCCACTCTTTCCCATCCTCATCCCCATGAACTTCCAGCCCCCTTGGTCATTGGGCTTTTAGTCAAGTGGGGCTGTGGAGGTGGGCTGTTGCTGAGTTGGTAGCACAGGTGAGATATCTCATCTCTTGCTGCTACCAGCAGAGCATGGAGCTCCATGAAGGTCTTGCAGATGTGGCAGTGCCTCCGTCCTCCAGATCATAACCCTGGGGAGAAGTGCCCCACTGTCCCCAAAACTGACTACCTCTCCACTGTACCTCATCTGGATTCCCCTATCTGCCTAGTAAAACTTTGTAGTTTCAGGCTTGCTTCATTTCTCTCTAGAAACACTAGGTGACATGATTGCTTTAGGTGGGAACATTCCCTGCTCCTTGTATTATTGGGACTTGAGAAGCATGTGCTGGGATATTGCAATATTCTGATATTGTTGGGTACATTCCTTTTGGCCTATGGATTTATAGTATATTTCTTGTAGTACACTATATTTGATGAATGGTCTGGCAGTATAGCCTAGAGGTTAGAGTAACAATCTGTGAATGAGCTTGCTAGATCCAGCAGACCTGGGTTTAATTCCTACAACCTCCACTTGCATATTGGGTGATACTGAGGAAGTCACTTAACCACCCCTGTGCCCGAGTCACTCCTGAAAACAGGCACTTGTGCCTAGTGGGCCTTACCCACAATGAGTGAATGAATGAATGTGCACAATATTAGAGAGAGATGAGGCAAGGCTGAAACTATAGGGCTCGATTCTCAAAGGGGGCTTGCAGCAGTGCAAGCTGTGGCAAACAGCAGCTTGCTCTGAAGCCTGGTGTGCCAGGGACTCTGCAGCAGATTCTGGTTCAAGATGGGTCCCGTTGCCCAAGTTCCCACACTTGCAGCAGCCCCTCCCATGTGACAAACACATGGCACATGGTAGGGGTTTGCCACAGGCTCCTGCAGCAAAGTCAAAAGGTTCTCCATCCCTGATCCTCAGGTCACACAAATAAAATCCCTTCCCTTGTGTTCTAGTGGTCCCCCTCCCCAATCTCATATGTCACCCCTTATAGTAATAATTAATAAAGCATATTTAATTTATTTATTTATTTTGTTAACCAGGTGGGTACACTGAGCCAAAGGCCCCTTTTCAGGAATGTCCCAGGCCACTACAGTTGTTGCAAGGAGATGTCACAAAATACACAAACAAATACAATATAATACACATAAAATAAAATATACATAAAATGTGCATAAGTTACAAAACTACATTACTAGCAGTTACAGCAAATTTGTTGTTGAAGATGGGATTTTAACATCAGCTTAAAAGTGGTTGTTATCATACATACAAGATTAGAGTACTGTGTTCCAGAAATTTGTAGATTGTAATGAAAAAGCTCTTTCACCCATTTGAGTTGACATCTTTGGTATAAACAGCCTACTGCCTGTGGAGGACCTCAGTGATCTATTTTCATTTTTTATTTCAATAAGCTTAAAAAGGGGGAGTGATGTTTTACATTATCAAACAAGCAGCCTAAGTGATATATAATTTTTTTACTTGGAGGCATCCACCCAGTATCCCTATATAGTATGCAATGGTGGGTATTATATGGTTTGGATGTAATGTATCTGCACACAGCATTGAATGTCTTATTCATTAAATCCAAATCATTTTGTGAAATCTTTGTAAGCAGAAATGAGTTGTAAAAAAAAAATGGATAACAATACACTTATAGAAACTGCCTCCTTAGCTTCTCTGCTTTAGCAATCCCGCAACCTATACAAAACTCCAAATTTCTGATTTGCAATTTTAGTAGTTTTTTTAATATGGGCTGCGAAAGTTAAGCTGGTGGTCTAGTGGACCTTCTCCCTGATCCACGATGTTACCCTATATACAATACCCCTGTTCCTGGTGATTTAGTGGCCTCCACCCCCATCAAGTAGTGACCACCATCCAGCTCCTCCCCATCTTGAACACGCCAGCGAGCCGCAGCCAGTTTGCCTCTCACCTCCATGGCTGGTCATTGACTGAACTGTCACAGGGATACTGTAATGTGCTAGCTGCTCATTGCTGCACACATTACAGTATGTGCTCAGTGACAGTTTAGTCGGCGACCGGTCATGGAGGTGAGAGGTGGGCTGTGCCAGTAGCTGACTGTGTTTTGGGATTGGGGGGAAGCAGGTGGTGGGTGCTACCTGCTGGGGGGGGTCACTAGACCATTTTAATTAATGTTAGGTGGGAAATGAACCATACAAAATGATCTCCACTTATTGTTGGTGACTTGCTACAGGAGCTTAGTATAACAAACAAACAAAAGTTCTTTGTTTTGAGCAAGTCTGTGAAATCATGCAGTCTTCACAATGTTTTCTTCTTTTTAAAATGTTTTTTCAGTGTTTAATATGCCCCTACATTTTGCTGTCCTGGAGCTTGTTCACAGGGATTTCTTTTTTATAATTATGTTAATGAAAATGTTAAATACATTATATTGCTTGAAATTTATACTCAGTAAAATATTCAAAAAAGGTTTTTTATGAAGTGTTCAAAAAAAGCCTTTGTTTACTTTAACACTGTTATTTAGTCATTCAGCTTATAGCCATTGCTGTACTGTAATACTTTTCTCTTTAAAACACCTAAAATCTTGTGAAAGAAATCATAAAAAGACAATGCTTTAAACTGCATCATAAATGCATCATTGCCAAAATGTTCTGTTTTTCATGGCCTACCATCCCATATGTTTGAGTGGGAACATACCTGACGTGATGGCTTGTATCAATTTAAATGTCTGAATTTTTCCTCGGTTAGTCAACACGCCATATATCTTTGTTTTATTCTATGAAAAAAGGTTTAAAATACACTCCGATTTAGTTTATGGTTCTGTGCCTCTTTCAGGCTTAGTTCAGTTTTATGCTTACACTCAAAATATTTTTATAAAAAAGTTCTCCTATTGGAGAAAGTTTACAGTTGCCTAGCAACTTATCTCACATTCTCACGAACACTTGGGGGAGACGGGCTGTGATGTCACTCAGCAACACCAAATAAGATGGACTCATGAGGGCTGAATGAGAGAGAACAATACCTGTAGTGCAGTATTTGAAACAGACGCCATCAGAAATAGAACACCTAGCTAGAGATGCAGCAAATTTAAATTCCGCCAAGGAGGATGCTGGGAACCTTCACAAAGGAGACTCACAGGAGGGTGGCATGGGACCCCACAGGGGAAGGAAACAACTCCTGGTGGGGGACTCAATCATTAGGGATGTAGAAATGGGGGAGGAAGGGGAGAGGGAGGTAAGGTGCCTTCCTGGTGCCACGGCTTGGAGGGACAGGAAGTGAATCCTCAGGATCATGGGAGGAGCTGCACGAGGGAGGGAGCTGGATGTCATTGTCCACCTAGGGACAAATGACCTGGCTAGGAATGGGATCAGAGCAGTGCAAGAGGAGTTTGTAGAGTTGGGAAGGGGCCTTAGACAAGTAGTGCATACGGTAACCTTTCTCGGAGGTGTTGCCTGTCTATGGCAAGGAGATGCTAGGTACCCTCACCAGGGAATTCAATGAGTGGTTGAAAACTGGCGTGGAGCTCAGGGTTTTGGCTTCATCGGGACTGGGGAGCCACCTGAGGGATGCGGACTATACTGGTGCGATGGTCTGCATCTGTACAGGGGAACCAGGATCCTAGGTGAGAGGTTTAAATGCTTCATTGGCAAGCATTTAAACCAGCCAAGGGGAGGCACTGAAAAGGAGCAGGGAAATCCCAGCCTCCCCCCACAAAACATGGTGATTAGTGAGGTAAACACCAAGGTACAGAAGTTATTAGGGACCAGAACAGATTTAAATGTAAAAAAAGGCAAAGGCAGTAAGGACAGAAATGGGGCTAAAAGGGGTAAGGCTATCAAAAAGTGGAGGGTGATGAGTACCAATGCTCATAGTCTGTGTAACAAGCTCCCTGAACTAGACACCTTGATGGAAGAGGGTTGCCTGGATATTGTGGCAGTCACAGAAACATGGTACACAGAGAACCATGACTGGGATGTCAACATACCAGGATACACAGTCTACAGGAGGGACAGGGAGGGTAAAAGAGGAGGAGGAGTAGCTCTCTATGTTAAGGAAGGGATCAAAGCAACAGAACTAAAGAGTAAACAGGGAGCAGATGAAGCACTTTGGGTCAACCTGGAGATAGGAAATGGCACCACAATCCGCATGGGGGTTGTATACAGACCCCCATCTCAGGGGGAGGGAATGGACAAGGAAATTATAGAAGGCTTTCTTAGAATGGCAGAAAAAGGGGAGATATTGTTGATGGGGGACCTGAATATGCCTGATGTTAACTGGAGCACCTTTGCTGCAGGCACATCCAAGAGCAGGCTCATTCTTGATGCCCTATGGGGGCATGCCTCAGACTGCTAGTATTGAAACCCACTCTGGAAGGAGCAATCTTAGACCTGGCACTCTCAAATGGGGATGGAGAAATAATCTCAGATTTAGAAGTGGGTAGACTTCTGGGAAAAAATGACCACCAAACAGTGTGGTTCATGATAAACACAGCCATACAATCAAGCCATACAAAAGCAAGAGTACTGGACTTTAGGAGGGCTGACTTTGGGAAAATGAGAGAGTGCCTCAGAAAAGCACTAGCAAACAGGTAAGAAGGAGGGGTGGAGGAACAATGGGGAGTGATCAAAACAGCCATCATAGAGGCAACAAGTCTTTGTGTACAGCAAATCAATAAAACCCTATGAAGGAAAAAAATGCTATGGTTTTCAAAAGAGGTGTCAGGGAAGGTTAAGGAGAAAAGGACAGCATTCAGGAAATATAAGGAAACACAGAAGGAGCAGGACAGAGAACTTTATCAGTTAAAGCAGAAAGAGGATGGGAAGGCAGTCAGAATAGCAAAGGCCCAAACTGAGGAAAGGATAGCCAATTCTGTTAAGAAGGGGGATAAGACCTTTTACAGGTACATTAGGGAGTGAAGAAAGACCAAAGAAGGGATACTGAAGCTTAATAAAGGGGAGGGAATGTGGGTAGAGGGTGACAGTGAAAAAGCAGGGATACTGAACGAATATTTCTGCTCAGTATTCACAAAGGAAGAGGAGGGGGAGTTACTTAAAGCAAACAAGAGAAACACTCTGAACACGGCGGTCAATACCAGTCCATTTACAGGAGAAAGGGTTCTCAAAGAACTAATAAAATTGAAGGTGGACAAAGCAATGGGGCCTGATAGGATTCACCCAAGAATTCTAAAAGAACTAAGGGTAGAACCAGTGACACCGCTGACTACTCTCTTTAACAAATCATGGCAGGATGGGGTGGTGCCTGTGGACTGGAGGAGGGAAGATGTGATTCCTCTTCACAAAAGTGGGAGCAGGACAGAGGCAGAAAACTACAGACCAGTTAGTTTGACCTCAGTGGTAGGAAAAATGATAGAATCACTTCTGAAGGAAAGAATTGTTGAGTATCTAGAGGCCAGTGGGGCACAGGATCCAAGGCAGCATGGATTCATGATGGTAAGGTCATGTCAGATGAATCTAATAGATTTCTTTGACTGGGTGACCAAAGTAGTAGACCAGGGAGGGGCTGTGGACATGGCCTACCTAGATTTCAGCAAGGCATTTGATATAGTCCCACACAAAAGATTAATACACAAGATAGCCAGCCTTGGAGTGGGTCCCAAGGTGGTAGCCTGATAAAAATTGGCTAGACAACAGGACGCAAAGAGTAGTAGTAAATGGAGTACACAGTGAAGAAAGGAGGGTTACTAGCGGGTTCAAGGGTTCAGTACTGGGACCGGGTCCTTTTAATGTCTTTATAAGTGACATTGCAGAGGAACTGGAAGGAGTATGTATCTTTGCAGATGACACAAAGATCTGCAACAGGGTTGATACACAAGATGGAGTGGAAAGGATGAGAAGGGACTTGGCAAGGTTGGAGGAATGGTCAAATGTATGGCTGCTCAGATTCAATGCAAGAAGTACAAGGTAATGCACATGGGAAACAAAACCCAGGGAAGTATACACAATGGGGGTGAGATACTGACAACAGTAAAAATAGAAAGGGACCTGGGGTAATTATATCAGATAACCTAAAGGTGGGCAAGCAATGTGAGAAGGCAGTAAGGAAGGCTGGGGGGATACTGGGATGCATAAGAAGAGGCATCAATAGTAGAAAACAGGAAGTTGTTATCCATCTGTACAGACAGTAGGTGAGACCCCATCTGGAGTACTGTGTGCAGTTCTGGAGACCCCATGTCCACAAAGACATAGACAGAGTGGAGGCTGTCCAGAGAAGGGCAACCAAAATGGTGCAGGGTCTGCACCAGAAGACATGTGAAGAAAGACTAAAGGAGCTTAATATGTATACCCTTGAGGAAAGAAGGGAGAGAGGGGACATGATAGAAACTTTCAAGTACCTCAAGGAATCAACAAAGTCCAAGAGGTAGCATCTTCCAGAAAAGAGATGTGCAAGAACAAGGGGCTAATTTGAAGATAGAGGGGGATGGCTCAGAGGTAATGTGAGGAAGTATTTTTCACAGAGAGGGTTGTGGATGATGGAACAGCCTCCTGAGGAGGTCATGGAGTCAAGAACAGTGGGTGAATTCAAGAATGCATGGGACAGGCATAAAGCAGTCCTAGTGGGGGAGGAAGAAGTAAGCTGTTGGTTAACTAGGATCTGCAGCTTATCTGTTAGGTAGGAAAATGGGCAGACTAGGTGGGCCAAGCGGTCCTTATCTGCCATCAAATTCTATGTTTCTATGTTTCTGTGAACTGAACGCAAAGTGGTCACTTCACATTATCATAATGCTACACGAAGTGGCCATTGTAACTTTGCATTGTTATTCCGCCTTCCGTAGGGTGGAATGACAACAATATAGGCACTTTAGGCAGCCCCCTCCCCCACACATCACATAGTTTTCAGTATTGTAAGCCACATGCTTTAGCCAGGCAGGAAGGAAGTGAGTAATACAAGCAGATACTTTCACTTTCTCCTTTGCAGAGGTTGAAAGGGGAAGCATTTTGTGTAGGGGAGGAGAGTTCATTATTAGTTTCTTTCTTGAACAAATTCCAAAAACCCTAAACCTTTTTTTAAAAAAGCTAATTCTTCAGTTTTTTTGTACTGTTTTGTCAGTTCTTTTTGGTGATTGATTTCTTTGTTTTATAAGATTGTGTGTGTGTGTGTGTGTGTGTGTGTGTGTGTGTGTGTGTGTGTGTGTGTGTGTGTGTGTGTGTGTGTGTGTGTGTGTGTGTGAAGTCACTCATCACGTCGGAGAGGGAAGGAGTGTTTTTTTGTGCGATAGACCCAGGAACAGTATGTGGCCCATGGCCAGAGACGAGTGCGCATGCGTGGGGGTTGTAACCAGGTGGTGTTGGACCGCTCCAGACTCTTTGGTCCTGCCTCCCCCCATGGAAGCAGTAGCATCACCAGTGCCACCAACACATCCACCAAGCCCACCACCACCACCACCAGTAGCAGCTGCAGGAGCTCCAGCAGCCCCACCTCCACAGCAACTTGTGGAGCCCCAGGTGGGTGATCATGCTGCCTGCACTACATCTGCCCCTGCTGTGCCTGGTCCCCCCGCAGCTCCCCAGTTTGGCAGTTTTTTATCTGTGACAGGGGGGACAGCAGCTTTGTGGTGTGTCTGCTTTGTGGTGTGCAGGAGTGCTGTAGCCCCCGGGACACATGTCTGGGGACCGGGGGCCAGCACACACATATGCTGAATCACCACAAGGTGGAGTGGCAGGCTGCCACCAAACAGGCCGGCCTCCACCTGCTGGCCCTTCTGTGGCAGTGACAGAGGATGATGCTGTTGTGCATCACCACATCAGGAGGAGGGCCACAGCAGCAGCTGCTCCACCACTACCCCCACCACTGCCACCAGCACAACCCTCACCACCACCACTACTTGGTTTTCCCCATGCACCAGTGGACCCCACAATGCCTGCAACACAGGCAGACATAGTACTTTTGTGGGCTGCAGTGGAGGAAAATAATGAGAGGGTGGGTGCTGTCCAGCAGCAGGTCGAGCAGATTGAGCAACACCAGCTACAGATTGTGTCGGTGCTCCATCTGCTGCTGGAACAATAGAGGATTCCCCATTAGCTTTTTTTTATCAGCACACCTCCCCCCATTGCTCTAGTGTTTTGTTTTTTGTTTATGTTTAATAACAGACAGAGGGAAGGCCACAGTATTAGTTTAAAGGGAAGCGGTCAGCAACAGGAGGTCCCACCCCTGCAAGGTTTACCCTCTGGTTAAGCCTTTTAAGTATGTTGCAGCATTTTTTTCATGCCACAACATACTTTATTTTAATAAAGAAAAGTCAGCAACCCAGAAGTGTGGCAGATGCTATGGGGGCTCCATTATGTGTAAAGGTACAATGGAGATGCACTATGCGCTTCAATACAAAAGTATTGAATTGCATGGTGTGTCTCCACCACACATTTCCTTTACACATAATGGAGCCCCCATAACATCTGCCATACTTCTGGGTTGCTGACTTTTCTTTATAAAATAAAAGCATGTTGTGGAATAAGAAAAACACCGCAACATACTTAAAAGGCTTAACCAGAGAGTAAGCCTTGCAGGGGTCAGGAACTCCTGTTGCTGACTGCTTCACTTTAAATATATACATACACATACAAACATACATGCTCTTATTGCCCTGCTATTATAATCCAGTGCCTTAGTAATGTTTATTTTCTGTTGTGGAGTGGTTGTGGAAAAGCTGGTGTGAGCAGTGCAAGTATGATATGCTAAATTGCATATGTGCAGTCAGTGTTGTTTTCGTGTGTGTGTGTGTGTGTGTGTGTGTGTGTGTGTATATGACATCAGACATTGTACAGCTTCTTGCAAACATATATTGCTGACTTGTTGCAGTGTTTATGGTATAAAGAATAGCAATAAGAATAACGTACCTTTTATTGTCACCATCATCATCAGCAGACTAAGTGATACAATATTTTTTTCAGAGGTGTCTGCCCAGAGTGCACCTTAGTCGCATACTGCACACATGACTTTTAGGAGAGCATGTGTTTTTTGTGCTATGATCTCCACAAAGTCATGTGTGCACTGTGAGTGACTGAGGTGCACAGTGACCCAATACCTCTAAAAAAATATCATATCACTTACTGCACTGGTGCTGATGGTACAAATAAAATATACGTCATATATTCTTTCTTATGTTTGTTCTTGAGATACTGTAACAAGTCACACCATATATATGTTTTCTCAAAGCTAGACAATGTCTGCACACACAGGAAAGAATACTGATGGAACACATGCAGTTTAGCAAAACATATTTGCACTGCTCAGTCATGCTTTTTGTGAAACGCTTCAAATCACGAGTCCCGACACAAAGTGAACATTACTGAGGCTCCAGAAATATTTATTTTTTGAAATAGACATTAAAGCAGCAGTGCAACAAACTGGTGACAATTTTAACCTATTTTTTATGCTATTTTACATTGCCACTTTACTTACCTCCTGACTTGTATGATACCATTCTTTCTAGTATCTGAGTCTGCTTTAGTACTTTTTTCATGTCTGAAATAATAAAAAGAGCACTTCCTTTAATATAGTGTGGACCAGGTCTTTATCAGTATTTTTTGCTGATTTTCTCCATCAGTTGTTATATATTACTTTTGTTGTAAAATTAACAATTATGCAGCAGGTAGTGTTTTATGACCTCACAGAACAATATGTATTCAAAAACAGGTGCAAATAGTGATGAAAACCTGGTTCAGAGCCATATTAAAAGGTGTGCTCCTTTATTTTTTTCAGACGTGATAAAAAGTAGTAAAACAGACACAATTGTGAAAGAAAATTATCTATACAAGTCAGGAGGTAACTAGTGGCTGGCAATGTAAAATAGCACAAAAAAAGTATAGGTTAAAATTTTCACCACATTGTTGCACTGCTGCTTTAATTTATAATTTAAGTATGACATTATGTGCTCACAATCACAACACACAAAATGCATCTGTCTTGGGTCTAGAAAATTCCCAAGTGCTGAGGAAGTGAAATGGGAACATTGCACCACATGCTAAGTCCCCAGAATGTATTGGGAAGTCACTCATGCATGCAGTGGTCACACAAAGTCCCCTGAAATTCTGCATCCCCAAAATGCATCTGTCTTGTGTCCAGAAAATTTCCAAGTGCTGAGGAAGTGAAATGGGAGCATTATACCACATGCAAAGTCCCTCAGAAGGTATTGCACAGTCACTCATGTGTGCAGTGGTCACACAGAGTCCCCAGAATTTTCTGCATCCCCAAAATGCAACTGTATTGTGTCCAGAAAGTTTACATACTCTGTGATGATGATTTCAGGATGCACAATGTGTTGCCAAACTGCGTGAAGGAGGAATAACATGACATGAATCCAATCAGTGTTCCGTCAGAAATGATGACCGTGAGAGAACTGCTCCTGCGTCTCAACTCAAGTTACATTTCAAAACCACATCTTGTCAAGTAACACAACCTGGGTCCAACTTTCATGGCTGCATAGCTGCAAATTTGGAATACAGTACATGATATCTGTTGCAGAAATATTTTTTGTGACATACATATCACCTAGTTTATGATTCATCAGACAGATTTGTTGCACTCATATGAAAAAAAAGGAATAGATGAAATAAAATTGATATACTTACCACTATGGATTGGAATTGGATATTCTATAGGTTCCTGTAGACAGTACCGCTGCTGTACCATTGATACAGCCCTTCAGCGAAGGAGAGTTGTTTGTTGTTAACTTGTGAAAAACAAAATAAGTTGACCGTATGTGTTTAACCATGGCAGCTCAGAAAAGCAACAGAAAACAAAACACACAGCCAAAGGAAATTGAATAGCATAAAAAACATTAGTACACATACTCACTTTATAGTTTTAATAGTATGAAGCCTTTTGCCTGTGGCTGATGGATGTGGTCTCCTATTCAACTCCCTTTGCCTTGGCATGGTCAATGTAATGGAACAACATTGTCACAATGACACTGGTGGTGGGAGCTGCTGGTCATAGGTGCAGCACATGATGACATTCCCTCTCACATCTTCCTGCATCTGGTGGTGGTGGCAGTGGCGAAGAGTGGTCTTATGGTGGTGGTAGTCCGGGGGGGGGACACACAGTCACATTTCCTATGGTGGCAGTGGAAAACAGCTGTCTTATGGTGGTGGTAGGTTTGGGGCCAGGATATACTGCACTCTGTGATATAAATGTGATGATGTGACATATGGAATTTGAGTCAGCATGAGTGGGACAGTGATTTAACTTTATGAAAAAGAGAACATGTATCATACAAGACCACTTAAGTTAAAACATGCAAACATTTACCTCATCATCATTCATCATCATCCTCATAAAGAAAGCTGCCCTTGCAGTCTCTATGTCTGAATTTGGACCATGGGGAAATTCTTTCTCCACTGTGTCATCATCAACATCAGTGGTAGGCAACTTCATGCTGTCACTGCCACCAGGGTGGTCCCATTCTTCAACATCAGCAAAACCATGAGTATGCTGGGGTATGAATACTGAGGTTGCAGTCTGAGCTGGTATGTGTCTCTCATTCATTTTTATAAATGTCATCAAACTGACATTTGCAGTAGAGAGGTTTGTACGATGATCTCGAGCTATTGCACCTGCTGAGCTGAATACCCTCTCGACACTCACAGTGGAGGGTGAGCATATCAGGTACCTCAGTGCCAAAGCAGTCAGCCCTGGCCAATCAATCAAATCAATCAATCAATCAAAATCTTTATTTATCCAGGTGGGCACCATTGAGCAAGGCTCATTTCCAAGGTGGACCTGGTCATGAATACATCAAAGTACAGTACAGAAGCAGGTATACAAAAAGCAATAATATACAATGAAGAAAAAGTGTATACAGTGTATACAGTAGAGTACAAGGTTAAAATAAATAAAAACAGCATTACTTTACAATTGATGAAGTCTGCAGATGTACAATCAACCACAGGCATACAGGGGTTATAAGCAGAGATCTTTTGAGTGAGGCAGCCGGCAACTACACATATAGGGGAAAGAGGCCATGTATGGGGTGGCAGGTTAGAGAGGTAAAGAAGAGGAGGGATATATTACCGATGACTGGGGGAAAAATTGGCTAAAAACCACAGAAAGTGACGATGGCTGTCGTGTACTTGTTTATTATGGTAATGACAGAGGATGGTTTAGATAATTGGGACACTACTATGGATGGGGTGGGACTTTAGCCAGGCTGGAGCAGACAGGGAAGGGTGGGTGCAGCAGGAAGAGTTAATAGGTAAAGAGTGAGAGACAGGGATATAAACATAGTGAGCGTCAGGATGTAAAGGGGGAGTTGCGGAATTAGTGGGCTAGCGGTGAGGAAAACATTTGCAAGGTGCTTTCATGTAGCAATCGTAGAGCGCCTTGAAGATATTCAGGCTAACAGGGCAACTCAGCTTCAAGTTCCTTTGTAAACCATTCCACAATGTGGGTGAGAAGACTTAGAGCAGCTTTGCGAAATGAGTTTGCCTCTTGGAACTTGGAGGGCAATTGAGAATAGCTCCTTAAAAGCGTAGAGGTGCCTAACACACTCCGGAGAATACAATCTGAGACATATGAGGGGAGCTTGTTGGTCACTGCTCTGAAGGCCAATAGGGCGGCATTTCTATTCCTTCTATAATGAAGGGAAGTCCAGCCAAACGATGAGTACAGGGAGCTGTGGTGTGTGGAATGTGGAAGGCCAGTAATGAACCTGATAGCTCTGTAGTAGAAGGTGTCCAACTTAGCCAGTACAGAGGCAGTGCGGTGGCTGTACAGCAGGTCCGTTCAATCTATTAAAGATAGGAAGGTAACTTGAACCAGCTGAATCTTGGCTCCTTTGTGAGCAGGTGGTCAATTCTGTAGAATAGTCCTAATCTTTGGCTAAGTTTTTTCTGTAGTTCTTCGAGATGGTCAGCGAAGGAAAGTTTTTGATGAAGCCAAACTTCTAGATATTTGAATGTAGCTACATACTCCAGTGTTTCTCCAAGAACAGTGGTAATTTGTGAGATAGCTCCCCTGCCCAGCAGGAATTGCTGCATGTAAGGAGGGGGAAGAGCATGGCTTTTGTCTTTTTCGCATTGAGCAAAAGCTTTTTGCTTATGAGCTGGTATTGTAGAAGGTTAAATTCAGCTTAGAGGTCTTCACAGGCTGCTTCCGGCATGGGACAACTCAAGTACAGTACAGTGTTATCCGCGAATAAGTGGATGTTTGCTTTTTTGAAGGGGTCATTGATGTTGTTAATGTAGACTGTAAAGAGGAGGGGACCAAGGACAGAACCCTTGGGCACGCCCCTCAGCATAGGTTTTAGTGGAGAAAGATCACCTTCAGCTTTAACCTGCTGTTTCCATTCTCCGAGATAGTCTGCAAACCAGCACATACATTTATGGTCCAGGCCTAAGGTGCTTAGGGTGGAAAGAAGCAAGCTGTGATCGACTGTGTCAAATGCCTTACTAAGATCCAAGAAAACGGAACAGACATGCTTCTTCTTGTCAAGGTCTAGGAACCAATTACTGGTCATCTTCGCTAGGGCTGTTATGGTGCTGTGCTTTGCTCTGAATCCAGACTGAACCAGGTTTAATAGGCTTGTTGATTCTAAGTATACCCTGAGCTGGCCACACACTATTTTTTCTAGTAAGTTAGACAGGATGGGGAGGAGGTAGATTGGTCTGTAATTATTTAGATCGCAGGGGTTGGTCTGTAATTATTTAGATCGCAGGGGTTACCTGCTTATTATAGAGGGATGACATGGGCTATTTTCCACTGTGAGGGAAGGCTAACCTGGGAGAGTGACATGTTGAATAGGTGGGTGATTGGCACCGCAAGCACATGGTAGGCACATTTCAGATAGTATAGCTCTATGAAGTTGGAGCCTGCTCCCTCCTGGTGTCCAGTTGCAGCAGTAGGTCTTCCACCTCTTTTAGAGAGACAGGCAGGAGGGAGAAGGCATCCTCAGTAGAGGGGGACTCATGGGTTGGTGGGCCCCTGAGCTGTGCGGAGGTCATTTGCAGGAGAAGTATCAAATGTTAGCCCTGCCGTTGCAAAATGGTTATTGAGGGCTTCCAATATCTCTGATCAGTTAGAGATAACGCTGCCACCAGACTTAATTTTCGCTGGAATGGAATTACCAGGTGCATGACCAGACATGTCTTTTAATGTTTTCCAGAGCTTTGAAGGATTTCTTGAGGCAGAGACTAGCTCCAAATGATTGTAGGCAGCCTTGGCTGCTCTGACCAACTTGGTGCACTTGTTACGTGCTCTCTTAAAAAGACACCAATCTGAGTTGTCCTTGCTTCTTCGGGCATTTTTTACATAAAGTATCCCTTTCTAACAGGGAAGCTTTGAGCTCAGGTGACAACCAACTGACCTTTCAACTCCAGTATAAAAGGAGACCATCAGGGATTGACAGATGCCTGTTTTCAGACACATATGACTCAACCATTCTCAGTGCTGCTCTAAGTCCAGTGGTTGATGCATCATCTGCTTCTCCGGAATCATTCATGTCTCAAATCCCCACTTGGTATAAAGACTCCCAAACTGGGTTAACGCCAGCTGCCTTTGATGACAGACCACCTGGAACTGCAGTCCCCTTCCCCTTACAGGATATGCTTGATACTACTCCTGCAGGTTCACTTTCAGCTTGATTATGCTGCTCAGGTTTTCTGACCTTGGCACGTGGCTTCTGTGCCTCATGAACCAAGCACACCAGTTGCCCACTGACAGTTTTTACTTCTTCAGGCCCGCCCTTTAGTACTGAGGCAATTCCATGTCTGTACTGTGGGTCCAGCATTGTTGCTGTTGCAAAGTTGTCATTATGCTGAGTGCTCAAGATGTGATGATTCTGATTGAATACTGTCAGTATGTGTTTCAGCAACACACTGCTAGCACTATCTCTGGCAACATCAAGGCTATGCTGTACTTTTACCAATGTCTACCTCAGCACCTGCAGCAGTGGAATTGATTGGCTAATGGAGGCAGACTCACCACTCACTACCTGTGTGGCATGTTCAAAAGGCCTCAAGATTCTTGTTACAGAGTCTATGAGGCGCCACTGTTCAGTCATCACAGACATGGAGGCCCGGTTACCATCATGGCTAGTGTGCATGAAAAGATATTCTGAGACGGCTTTGTACTGTTCATACAACCTCTCTGCCATGTATAAAGTGGTGTTCCACCAGGTGACAACTTTCAGCTTCAAAAGGTGCTGCAGGAGGCTGTTTCAGACCTGCAACTGCTGAAGCTGGTCATGGGCCTTTGCAGAGCGTGAAAAGTGAGAACAGATACGGTGTGCAACTATCAGCATTTCCTTTATATTAAGGTGCTGCAGAAACTCCTGCACCACAAGATTTAAACAGTGGACCATGCACGGATCCTGAAATAAGCCACCATTCGTGATGCATTTCACCACATTTGACCCCTTGTCACTTGCTATGAACCCAGCTCACAGGGACAGGGGTTTCAGACCCTTGTCAGTTTCAGTTAGTACCATGTCCAACATGTTTTCACCAGTGTGTGAACAGGTCACATTGTGCATAGCAATTGTTGCATGCTGTCGAATTCCTGGAAACATAGAAACATAGGCTTTGACAGCAGATAAGGACCACTTGGCCCACCCAGTCTGCCCATTTCCCTACCTATTGGATAAGCTGCAGATTCTAGTTAACCAACAGCCTACTTCCTGCAACCCCCACTATAATTGCCTTATGTCTGTCCCATGTATGTTTGAATTCCCCCACTGTTTTAGACCCCACAACCTCACCAGGAAGGCGGTTCCATGCATCCACCACTCTCTCTGTGTAAAAAAAAATTCCTCACATTACCCCTGAGCTGCCCACCCTCTATCTTTAAATTGTGCCCCCTTGTTCTTACACATCACTTTTTCTGAAAGATGTTACTCTCCTGGACTTTGTTGATTCCCTTGAGGTACTTAAAACATAGAAACATAGAAACATAGAAGTTGACGGCAGATAAGGACCGCAAGGCCCATCCAGTCTGCCCATTTCTTTTTCTACCTTATAAATGTGCCATCGGCCTTTGCTCTGTCAGTGACCTATCTATTCATAGTCATTTGTATTGCTCCCTTATGCCTATCCCATGCCTGTTTGAAGCCCTGCACTGTATTCATAGCTACCACTTCTTGTGGTAAGCCATTCCATGCATCTACCACCCTTTCTGTAAAAGAATTTCCTCACATTTCCCCTTAATCGGCCTCCTCTAATCTCATGCTGTGTCCTCTTGTCCTGCTATTTTTCTTATATTTAAACATGTTGGACTCTTTCACCTTGTTTATGCCCTTAAGGTGTTTAAATGTCTCGATCATATCACCTCTCTCCCTCCTTTGCTCAAGGGTATACATATTGAGCTCCGTTAATCTGTCCTCATATGTCTTCTGATGCAGTCCCTGCACCATTTTGGTTGCCCTTCTCTGGACTGCCTCAATTTGGTTAATGTCCTTGTGAAGGTGTGGCCTCCAATACTGCACGCATGACTCCAGATGGGCCTAACCAATGTCTTGTACAGAGGATTATTACCTCCCTCTTACGACTTGTGATACCCTACTAATACACCCTAACACCCCCTAGCCTTACCTACTGCTTTAGAGGTCTGCTTGGATGATTTTAGGTCATCAGTGATGATGATGCCCAAGTCTCTTTCTTCCTTTGACTGCTAGCAACTCCCTCCCAGCCTATAAGTGGCTTCAGGGTTTCTCTTCCCTATGTGCATGATTTTGCACTTTGCATTAAATCCCAGTTGCCACTCTTCTGATCATTCTGCTAGTTTATCAGATCTCTTCTCATTCTGCCCACCCATCTGGATCATCTACTCTGTTGCAGATCTTGGTGTCATCTGCAAACAGACAAGCCTTACCCTCTAGTCCATCTGCGAGGTCACTAATGAAGATGTTGAATAGGACTGGCCCCAGGACTGATCCCTGAGGTACCCCACTTGTGACTTGCATCTCTTCTGACTGTATACCATTTACCACCACTCTCTGTTTTCTGCCAGTCAACCAGTTTGCCACCCAGTTGACCAACTTCTGACCAAGTTTCTATCATGTCCCCCCCCCATCCCTTCTTTCATCAAGAGTATACATATTATGCTCTCTCAGTCTCTCTTCAAATGGTTTCTGATGTAGACCCTGCACCATTTTAATTGCCCTTCTCTGGACTGCTTCCATCCTGTCTATGTCCTTGCATAGATGAGGTCTCCAAAACTGCATACAGTACTCCAGATGGAGTTTTACCAACTGTCTGTACAGAGGGATAACGACTTCCCTTTTTCTACTTGTGATGCCCTTCCCTATGCATCCCAGTATCCCCCTGGCTCTCCTTACTGACTTCTCACATCACTTACCCACCTTTAGATCATCTGATATTACTACCCCCAGGTCCCTTTCTATTATTGTTGTTGTTGGTACCTCCCCTGCTATTGTGTACTCTTCTCCTGGGTTTTTACTTCCCAGGTGGATTACTTTGCACTTCTTTGCATTGAATCTAAGATGCCTATGTCTGACCATTTCTCCAACTTTGCCAAGTCCCTTCTCATCCTTTCGACACCCCCTTGTGTATCAACTCTGTTACAGAGCTTTGTGTTATCTGCAAAGATGCATACCTTTCCTTCAAGACCCTCTGCAATGTCACCTATAAAGACGTTAAAGAGGACTGGACCTAGTACTGAGCTCTGAGGTACTCCACTAGTAACCCCCTTTTCTTCAGAATGTGTTCCATTCACTATTACCTTCTGTGTCCTTATGTGCAGCCAGTTTGCTACCCAGGCTACCACCATGGGACCCACTCCCAGTCTGGCTAACTTGATTATTAATACCATGACACTCTACCTCACTTCACTGATTATTCACACTACCAACAGCATAAACAACCCCCGGCATCTGCACCCAGTGTGCAGCTATAAACAAATCTGAACTCTCTGCTGTTTTGCCACTGGTCCACATATCCATACTTAAATGGATTAATGGAGAGGAGGTATGTTGAAGGCATGTCTTACTGAGTCGGACACAGTATGGTACTACTCAGGGACAGTATGGGTCGAAAAGTATGTCCTGGATGGGACTTTCCATTTTGGACAAGCACGTGCAGCAAACAACATGAACCCAGAATTCTCCACAAAGGAGAAGGGCATTTCAGCTACAGCAGCATTAAGTTCACGTGACGCTATATGATTGGGTGGGTACTTCAGCTAATGTGCAAAAACATTTTGTAACGTAAACTGACAAACGTTTTACATGGGGCGTGATGACAAATGGTTCTGTTCTGCAAATGGCAGGGGGTAGAGTGTGGACATGTGATGATGACAGTTGCACAGGTGATGACAAACCCAGAAATGCAGTTATTTTCACAGATTAAGCAACAGGGGTTTATGTACCACTTGCACTAGGCATACTGCACTGACCACAACCACCACCAAAACTGCTACTCTCACCATTACTGGATAAGACTTCAAAATCATTCTGCTCTTCCACCTCATCATGCCTGTAGTAATCATCTGCTGTTATTTCATCACTACTGCACATATTTAATTTTCTACTTGATGCTACAGTCATGGAAGAGGATAACATGCTCATTATGGTTGATGACGAAGGTGAATGCCCCACTGTGGTACAGTTATAAGCTGCCATCTTGTGCTGAGTCCACAGTGCCATATGCCTGTTCTTCAGATGTGCATACTGTCCCCTGTACCCAGATGACCCCCCTTTCTACCTTGACTCACACACACCTGGAAAACCTGGCAGATTGCAACTGACTCATCATTTGCTTCTTCAACAAAAAAATCCCAAACAAGGGATTTTGATGCTCTAGTTTTAACATGCCCCCCCGATGCTGCTTATTGGACTCTGTTTTTTTAAGCCATGAAGTGGGGGGGAGGTGCTACATGATTTTTCAGGCAGGACACACTTGGACTGCAACTGACCACCACAACCACCTATCATTATTACTGGGTCATCATCATCAACTGAAACTGGTAAATCACAACTTTTTATTGGGGGGATGCAAACAGATCCAGACACAGCCACCTTGAGTTTCTTCTCTGGTTCCCAACAGGCATCACTGACATCATTATCATATTCATCAACATCTTCCACATCTTCTGCTTGGATGCTAGTATATGGACTGCATGTTGCAACCACAGCAACATCATCATCAGCAGCACCACCATCACCCAAAATGTTTTCACCACAGTGTGAATCACTGCATGGCAAATGCATGACCTGTACCACGGTGGAAGAAATGTCACTTTGTGTGCTATCATTGACATGATGATTAGAATCCCCATGCTTAGTTACTGGGATGTTACTGGGGAGTATGACATCATATACACTGTCACTCACTGTCACTGCTTCACACTCCACTATGTTTTTGGACATGGTAAACTGGTCAGAACTGGAACTTGAGGCAGCAATACTCATACCACCACCAGCAACTGCACTACCACCACCAGCTGGGACAACATCATCTCCTCCAACTATGAGTGAGGTTACTGATTGCACTGTAAAATACACTGAAGGAGTAATACCTTTCCTCACATCAGCAATGCACTTCTGCAACTGTGTACTAATATCATGCCCACAGGCAATCGTACCACACTGGCAGCAGCGCCATGGTGAGAAACAACTTTGCATGCATGTCTCTTTGAGGGCATTTTGGGGGATCAACAGGAATATTCTAAACAAATTCAGATTTTAGAACATTCACTCTTGGTGGGGGCTGGGGGGGTGACTCTGGCTTCAACAACAGATACAAATGCAAAGTCACAACAAGTTCAACAACACCTTAACTAACCAGTGGTGTTCTCAAGTCACAAACAATCCGATCTGGAAAAGAATACCTTTTGCCAGTGGGGGGGGCACTGACAGCAGATTACTGCAGTACAAAACCAAGAAAAGACACCACAATGGCAGTACAAAATCACACAGCTGCAGTGGATAGCAGGTTCACACTGCTGCTCCTTCAGTTACACTGTGACACTATAAAAGGTGTATTATTTGATGTCACATCATGCACTGCACACACACACACACACACACACAGAATTTGTCTACAAGTAATGCATACTAAATTTAAAACTTCAGTAATGTACAACATAATTTAAACAACCTCAGTGCTGCACCAGGTCCCTCCAGACCACAACACACACAATCAGCAAAAAAATTTCAACAATTACTGAAAATATTACTGTGTGTACAGTAACACAATCAGTTATGCAAGAAAAATATAACAAAAAAACAAAGAACTCCATATTTCTCCAAATTAAATCTCCCTGCAGCAGAGACACCCCTCCCCCATATAACTCTTCCACTGTCACTCAGTACACAGACTGAATGTTGTGCATTAACATTCAAAATCCACACACAAACAATAAATGCTCGATGATATGAGCACAGGAGGGTTTTCTATAATTGATGAACTAAAGTTTCAGCAAAAACTAGCATTTGCCAATGCCAAATGTTTGCTTGCTGGCATTGGCATTGGTAGTGTAGGAGTTACAAAGCTGCATAATAGGAATGGCAGTGAAGTATTGAACTGAAGCCAACCCCATCACCACCCTGCCGATAGTGTCAGGCATTGGGGTGTGTCTTTGGATCATCAGGCATAATGGCCATGCCATTTCACCACACCCTACCCTGCAGATACCAAAAAGTGACACGGTGTGCCTTGGTTTCTTTGGCCTTTATGCGCTCCCCTTTCCATCAGGAAATATGGTGAGATGGGTGCGGTATAGGAGAATGGGGTGAACCTCATGGCTGAAAAGTCCAAGGGACACCTTGATGCCTTTCACTGGCTGCAGGGTTTAGGGGGGTGGAATGGAATGAGCATTGCAGGAGACAATCCCAAGTCATAGCCCTAATACCTGTCATTCTCTACAGGGTGTGGCATAATGGACAGAAACCCTAACACCTCAATCATTTGATGGTATTTTCACTCCAGATTTTCAACATGATTTTTTTTTGTGACCCCCACCTCATGAACAGTGGCAATATCAGTTTGTTTGCCAAAAGCTGCTTTTGCACAGCGACTACGGTATTTGGCACTACAGGTGCAAAAACACATTCTGAACAGGATGTGAAAAATGACAGCTGTACTGTTCATGGGGAGGTGTAAAAAATGGCAATGTTGAAAATCATCTGCAGTGAAAATATTTAAAAAACTGGTGAAGTCACGAACATGCATAGAAACTGTGGAGTGCACACCCAGAATGTAATTAGTTTGGGGATTTTGTACAGCAGATTGTCTACACAGGCATTTTGGGACCTTCAATCATGAACAGTGTCACTGTGATTTTCTTTATCTGTCCCGAACAATGATTTCCTACAGCGACCATGCATTTCTGTGCTGAAAGTGTGAAAACACATTTTGGCCATGTTGTGAAAAATGACAGCTGTACTGTTCATAAGGAAGTGTGGAAAAATGCCACTGGTGAAAATTTGGACTGAAAATATTACAAATTCATGAACTTACAAGGGTGCGTGAAAACTGCACAATGCTCACTCATAACACAGTCATTTTATGGACTTTTGTCATCAAATTTTCAACATAGCCATTTTAAGACCTCTGCACATGAACAGTGTCAGTGTGATTTTCTGAATCTGTCCCGAACATTGCTTTCGCACACCGACTGTACCATTGTGCACTACATATGCGGAAACTCATTTTTGATGAGATGTGAAAAATTGCAGCTGTACTGCTCATAAGGAAGTGTGGTAAAATGGCAATGTTGAAAATCTGGAGTGAATATAAAAATTCGTGAACTGGCGAGTGCTGTAGAACTGACAACGTACGCTCTTAAAACAGTAATTTTTGGGAATTTGTTCACCAAATTTTCAACATAGCCATTTTAAGACCTCTGCTCATGAACAATGTCACTGTGATTTTCTTAATGTGTCCCAAGCATTGATTTCTCACACTGACAGCGCCATTGTGCGCTACATGTGTGGAAACACATTTTGGGCGAGATATGAAAAATGACAGCTATACTGCTCATAAGGAAACATAGAAACATAGACTTTGACAGCAGATAAGGACCGCTAGGCCCATCTAGTCTGCCCATTTCCCTACCTACAGGATAAGCTGCAGATCCTAGTTAACCAACAGCCTATTTCTTCCTACGCCCCACAAGAATTGCCTGATGTCTGTCCCATGCATTCTTGAATTATCCCACAGTTTTAGACCCCACAACCTCCTCAGGAAGGCTGTTCCATGCATCCACTACCCTCTCTGTGAAATAATACTTCCTCACATTGCCCCTGAACTGCCCTCCTTCTATCTTTAAATTGTGTCCCCTTGTTCTTGCAAGTCTCTTTTTCTGAAAGATGCTACCCTCTTGGACTTTGTTGATTCCACTTAGGTACTTATAAGTTTCTATCATGTCCCCCCTCTCCCTTCTTTCCTCAAGGGTATACATATTAAGCTCCTTTAGTCTCTCCTTATATGGCTTCTCTTGCAGACCCTGCACTATTTTAGTTGCCCTCCTCTGGACTACCTCTATCCTGTCTATGTCCTTATGGAGATGGGTCTCCAGAACTAGATACAGTACTCCAGATGGGGTCTCACCAACTGTCTGTACAGAGGGATAACAACTTCCTGTTTTCTGCTGCTGATGCTCTCCTATACATCCCAGTATACCCCAGCCTCCCTACTGCCTTCTCACATTGCTTGCTAACCTTAAGGTCATCTGATATGATTACCCCAGGTCCCTTTCTTTTTGTTGTTGTTACTACCTCCCACCCATTGTGTATTCTTCCCTGGTTCTTGTTTCCCAGGTGCATTATTTTGCACTTCTTTGCATTGAATTCTAGCTGCCATACTTTGACCATTCCTCCAACCTTGCCAAGTCCCTTTTCATCCTTTCCACTCCTCCTTGTGTATCAACCCTGTTGCAGATCTTTGTGTCATCTGCAAAAGGCATATTTTCCTTCCAGTCCTCTGCAATGTCACTGATGAAGACATTAAAAGGACTGGACCCAATACTGAACCCTGACGGTACCCTACTAGTAACCCCTCTTCTTCAGAGTGGTCTCCATTTACAATTACCTTCTGTGTCCTGTTGTGCAGCCAATGTTTTACCCAGGCTACCACCCTGGGACCCACTCCCAGGCTGGTTAATTTGACTATTAATCTTTTGTGTGGGACTGTGTCAAATGCCTTGCTAAAGTCTAGGTAGGCCGTGTCCACAGCCCCTCCCTGGTCTACTACTTTGGTCACCCAGTCAAAGAAATCTATTAGATTCGTCTGACATAACCTTCCTGCTGTGAAACCATGCTGCTTTGGGTCCTGTGCTCCACTGGCCTCTAGGTACTCAACTATTCTTTCCTTCAGAAGTGACTCCATCACTTTCCCTACCACAGAGGTCAGACTGACAGGTCTGTAGTTTCCTGCCTCTGTCTTGGTCCCACTTTTGTGAAGGGAATCACATCCACCTTCCTCCAGTCCTCGGGTACCACACCATCCTCTCATGATTTATTAAAAGAGTAGCCAGTGGTTTCACTAGTTCCTCCCTTAATTCTTTTACAATTCCAGGGTGAATTCCATCAGGACCCATTGCTTTGTCCACCTTCAGTTTTAGGAGTTCTTGCAGAACCTTTTCTTCTGTGAAAGGACTGGGATCAAACCCCCTAACAAGAGTGCTTCTGTTAGTTGGATTAGGCACTTCCCCCTCCTCTTTTGTGAATACTGAGCAGAGATATTCATTCAGAAGCCCTGCTTTTTCACTGTCCCCCTCTGCCCACCCACTGTTCATTCTATTCAGCCTCACTATCCCTCCCTTTGTCTTTCTACACTCGCTGATGTACCTATAAAAGGTTTTATCCCCCTTCTTAACTGAGTTGGCTATCTTTTCCTCAGTTTGGGCCTTTGCTATTCTGACTTCCCTCCCTGCTTCCTTCTGCCTTAACTGGTACAGCTCTGTCCTGCTCCTTCTGTGTTTCCTATACTTCCGAATGCTATCTTTTCTTCCTGACTTTCACAGCCACATCTTTTGAGAACCATAGTGGCTTTTTCTTTCATTTTGATTTGTTTATTTGCTTCACACAAAGGCTTGTTGCCTCTGTGATGGCAGTTTTGATGATTCCCCATTGTTGCTCCACACCTCCTTCTAGCCTGTTTGCTAGTGCTTTTCTGAGGCACTCTCCCATCTTGCCAAAGTCAGCCCTCCTAAAGTCCAGTACCCTCACTTTTGTATGACTTGACTCTGTAGCTGAGTTTAACGTGAACCACACTGTTTGATGGTCACTTGTCCCCAGATGGCAACCCACTTCTAGATCTGAGATCCTCTCACTGCCCCCGTTTGAGAGTACGAGGTCTAAGATTGCTCCCTCACGAGTGGGTTCCGAAACTAGCTGTCTAATGCCTGCCACCTGTAGGGCATCAAGAATGGCCCTGCTCTTGGATGTGGCTGCAGCAAATGTGCTCCAGTTAACATCTGGCATATTCAGGTCTCCCATCAACAGTATCTCCCCTTTCTCTGCCATTCTAAGAATGCCTTCTATCATATCCTTGTCCATTCCCTCCCCCTGACATGGGGGTCTGTACACAACCCCTGTGCGGATTGTGGTGCCCTTTCCAGTCTCGAAGGTGACCCACAGTGCCTCCTTTTCTCCCTGTTTACTCTTTTGTTCAGTTGCTTTTATCCTTACATAGAGAGCTACTCCTCCCTCTTCTCCCTGCCTGTCTCTCCTGTAGGTTATGTACCCTGGTATGTTAACATCCCAGTCATGGTTCTCTGTGTACCATGTTTCTGTGACTGCTACGATATCCAGGCATCCCTCTTCCATCAAGGCCACCAGCTCAGGGAGCTTGTTGCCCAGACTACGGGCATTGGTACTCATTACCCTCCATTTCCTCATGGCCTTACTCCCTTTTGCCCAATCCCTGTCCTTCTTGCCTTTGTCACTTTCTCCATTTACCCCTGCCCTTCTCCCTATTGACACCTCTATGTTGGTGTTTTCCGCACTTACTACCGTAATTATTTTGGGGGGGCTAGGATTTCCCTGCTCCTTTCCAGTGCCTGCCCCCTTGGCTAGTTTAAAAGCTTACCAATGAAGCATTTAAACCTATCACTTAGGATCCTGGTTCCCCTTCCGGACAGATGCAGCCCATCATGCCAGTATAGGCTTGCATCACTCCAGGTGGACCCCCAGTCCCCAATGAAGCCAAATCCCTGAGCTCCACACCAGTTTTTCAACCACTGATTGAATCCCATGGTGCAGAACACTCTAGCCTCACCTATGCCATAGATGGGAAGCACCTCTGAGAAGGTTACCGTGCGTGCTACTCGACTAAGGCCCCTCCCCAATTCCACAAACTCTTCCTGCACTTCTCTAATCCCTTTCTTAGCCAGGTCATTTGTCCCTAGGTGGACAATGATATCCAGCTCCCTCCCCAGTGCAGCTGCTCCAGCAATCCTGAGGATTCGCTCCCTGTCCCTCCAAGCCATGGTGCCAGGCAGGCACCTTACCTCCCTCTCCCCTTCCTCCCCCAGTTCTACCTTCCTAACAATGGAGTCCCCACCAGGAGTTGTTTCCTTCCCCTGCAGGGTCCCCTGCCACCCTGTTGTGGGTCTCCTTTGTGGAGGTTCCCAGCATCCTCCTTGGTCTCCACTGCAGGTGCCTCCATAGAGGAACCACGCTTTGCCAGAATGGCATAGGAATTGTGGAGAGGTACCACTGGAGGGATGTGCCTCTGTTCCACCACCCTCACCCTCCCTGAGCCCACTGTGGTCCAACCACTCCTCTTTCTTGTCAACCTCTGAGGCAACAGCAGTGGCACTGGTGGTCCCTGGATGGAAGAGGAGGTCCCACAAATCCTGGCCAACTCAGCCTGGAGATGAGCAACCTCCTCCCTCAGCGCAGAGAGGTGCCTGCAGATGGGACAACACCACATCCTCCTGAACGTCTCCCAGAAGACTGCTGCTCCACAGCCACTGCACTGCACCACTCCAATCATGTCATATTTCTGGCCCCTTAACTGTTTGCAATCTTTACTCTTTCCTCTGTTTTTTTTTCTCTCTCTCCTTACTTTCTGCCTGTGTGCCCTTTAAGCTCCTGATTGTCCTGTTCTGAGACAAGACTATCCTATATTTCTCAGTAGACCACTTACTTGCTCAGAGGCAGACCTCCAGCAGCTAGAGGGGGCCGGACAGCTACTCTTGCCCTTCTAGGATGGTGGGTCTTTGGTGGCTCTGTGATTGCTCACTTTCTGCTCCCAAACAGGAAGTTTCTGTTGTCAGTCAAATCCTGTGCCTATAAAAATAGAACTAGCTTTGGGTGGGGGGGTGGAGGGGAGGGAAGGAGGGCAATATAGTCCCAGCAGAGAAGTCCAGTCACACAGCAGTCCTTTCTCCTTGTGTCTTCTGCCTAGGAGTTGTGGTAAAATGGCAATGTTGAAAATCCAGAGTGCAAATATAAAAAATTTTTGAACTTACGAGCATGCATAGGAAATGCGCAACGTACACTCGTAAAACAGTAATTTTTAAGAATTTTTTCACCAAATTTGCAACATGGGCTTTTTGAGAGCCCACCTTATGAACACTGGCATTGTCATTTTGTTAATCTGTCCCAAAAGGTGATTTCACGCAGTGACCATGAAATCACCCTTTGGGCCCAATTAAGACCATGACAGTTCAAGAATTCATGAGGAGGGGTCCCAAAAACCCCATGTTGAAATTTTGATGCCAAAATTCCAAAAAATGCCTGAGATATGCATCAAAGTTGAAAACCACCTATTTATTACACTATACAGCTTACCGGCATTTCCTCAGTTCGTGGTCGGTTTTGAAGAGTGCAAACGTGTTCCCAGTCCACTGAAGATTGTCGCGCCAGACTCTGGAGGTAAGTATGGGGTGAGGTGGGGGTGTGGGGAGGCAGAGTGCACAGAGGGTGGGCATGGGTGTGCAGGGAGACCGCTGGGGGAACTTTTTTGTTTACAGGTTGTTGTTTTTTTAGGAAGACGATGCGGGATGTTTGCCATGCTGGGGTGGGCTCCCAGCATGGTAGCTGGAAGGCTATTTGGGAGGGTCTGGAGCTGACAGGGGATTGGGCACCCCAATCAGCCATAACAATTTTTGCCATGCTGGGGCAGGCTCCCAGTGTGGCATCTGAAATCTTTTGGGGGTAGTTGTGGAGCCATGGAGCCGATGGGGGATTGGGCACCCCCATTGGCCATACCAATTTTTTCCACACAGGTGTGGGCTCCCAGCATGGCATCTGGAAAGCTTTTTTTGGGGGAGTGGAGTGGATGAGAGATTGGGCACCCCCGCCAGCCATGAGGATTCTTGCCACACTGGGCTGGGCTTCCAGCGTGGCACCTGGAAGACTGTTGGGGGGTAAGGAGGTGAGGAGCTGATGGGGATTGGGCACCCCTGTTGGTAATGAGGATTGTTGCCACGCTGGCGTGGGCTCCCAGTGTGGCGTACATTACAGAAGAAAAAGCAGAGTTGATTGATGCAGGATTGCTGGCAATATGCTTATTAGCAGTCTCTTATTGCTGCTCACTGAAGTGGAGCTCTTCCTTCAAACTGTACAGCACTGCATTTTCAACTGCTGTCATAGACAGTTGTAGCATTCATTGTTGAACTGTGGCAGTGCCTGTAAACACACTGACAGAACTGGAAGACAGGGTGTCACACCCTCAAAAACTGGGATGATGACACTATGTTTCTTGCACGTGCATGCAAGCAAACATAAAAATGGCTCAAAAAGACTTTATGAACAGCTTTTAGAAGGTCTGAATCACAGGGAACTCTCAGTGCAGACTGTCTCCTACAGCTTCCTACACACACTACCCCAAACTGAGGCTGTGCAGAATAATCTAGAGCCCATATGACCTGAAATCCCATGAATCACTGCAAAATTCACCTTTGGAGCCTTAAAAAAAGACAAAGTGAGATGAAGTACATTGTTCTCAATGTACTTCACCTTAAGATTTGGTTGAGTAGTTGATTGGGAAGGTGGAGTACTGTGAAGTCATTGTATTCCGTGGACCTTGTTTTATATATTATGACACGAAGTACTCTGCTTCTTGTTCTGGAACACTCCGCAAATCCACCTTCACTCTGTGAATCACTCGCTAGAGCGAACTGAGGCCCCTTCACCCATCTCTGCACCTGGCAAAGGAGGGCATTCTCCTAAGAAGGTTAAGAGAACCTCTTTATAAAAATAGTTATACTATAACAGGCAGCATCAGGGATCAAGGAGGGGGGCCATTAGAACACCAGTTTAAGGGGGGATCAGGGCTTGGGATGGGGGAATGGGGCATATCTATTTCTATGTTTTTATTTAACATTTGGCAACCAGGAAAAGCACACTGTGACGGACAGTCACAGGGTGTCACAAAGTGGTACACTCTCCCAGAAGGAGTATGTCTAAGTACCCTTAGACCAGCCCTGGCTGGTTTAAGGATACTCAGAAATTCTCCCTCTGGGAGAGTTTTGTGAATGTCACTTTCAGGGATATGGCAGCCTGCATCTGCTGCAAGCACCCCAGCACTGTGCCACAGCTCATTTTGTGGGGGAAGGCTGGAGCAAGTCTCCTTTGATGCATGCAGCCTGCATTTGATGCAGACTGCTTTTGTGAATAGCTCAGGGCTCATTTTATGTTGGTGCACTTGTGCAGCCAACATCTTGTGTCATTGAAGATTCAGAGGTGCGGTCTCTGTTGAGCGAATGCAGGGCACGCATCAGTAGATGCATCCCTCATTCCCCAATCAGCCTGCATGCCAGCGCCACACCATGCATACTAATGTGGCAAGCACATCTGAGGAAAAGTCTGCTGCAATCTGAGCAAAGCTCATGAGATGCAGCGGACACTTCCTATGTGCTCGGCCACATCATATTCATAGCGGGCAGCCGCCCAACTGCCAACTTCAGGGGTGCCCAATCCCCCTGCCGGCTTACTGTGGCCACAAAGCATGTGCTGATGGGGGAACCCACTCCTCATTTGCATAAAGCAGTCACCCCATTTCTTATATGCCGAGGGGGGTGCCCAATTCCCTCGGCTCTTGCCCCCCCATTTCCCTTGTGTGCCGACAGGGGTGCCCAATCCCCGTCAGCATAAATTAACCCCCCCTTTTGTTGTATGCCAATGAGGGTACAATCCCCTGTCAGCTGCAGCAACCCCCCAAACAGTTAGGTGGCACACTGGGAGCCCACCCCAGCATGCCAATTTCCCTGAGAAAAAAAAAACTGTCCTGCAAAGTTGTTTTTTTTCACCCTGTAACACAAAAACGGTCCCTTGTAGTCTCCCTACCCATGATCTGCACCCACCCACTGTGCAACCTGTCTCCCCACACCCTCCTGACCCCAAACTTACCTCCGGAGTCTGGTGTGACAATCTTCGGTGGACCGGGAACACGTCTGCACTCTTCAAAGCCGACCACGAACTGAGAAAATGCTGGTAAGCTGTGTAATGGAATAAATAAGGAGGGTTTCAACTTTGATGCATATCTCGGGCATTTTTTGGAATTTTGGCACCAAATTTTCAACATGGGGTTTTTGGGACCCCTCCTTATGTATTCTTACACTGTCATGGTGTTATTCGGTCCTTAAAGGTGATTTCGCAGTCACTGCATGGAATCATCTTTTGAGGGTGAGGAATGAAATGACAGTGCCAGTGTTCATGAGGGGGGGTCTCAAAAAGCCTATGTTGCAAATTTGGTGGAAAAATCCAAAAAATGACTGTTTTATGAGCGTGCGTTGCACAATTACTACGCACACTCATAATGTAGCGAATTTACAATATTTTCACACCACATGTTCAGCATTGGCATTTTTCCACATCTTCTTGTGAACTGTACAGCTGTCATTTTTCACATCCTGCCCGAAATGTGTTTTCACACTTCCGGCACAGAATAGTGTGGTCGATGTCAGAAATCAGTGTTCAGGACAAATTACAAAAATGACAGTTACACTGTTCATGAGCAGAGGTCCTAAAATGTATATGATGAAAATTTGGTGATGATACTCAATAACATGACTGTGTTATGAGAGTGCATTGTGCAGTTTACACGCACACTCGTAAGTTTGCGAATTTATAATATTTTTACTCCAGATTATCAACATTGCCATTGTTCTGACCTCCTTATGAACAGTACAGCTGTCATTTTTCATCCTGACCAAAATGTGTTTTCGCAGTTCTGGTGCAGAATTGCGTGGTTGCTGTGGAAAGTCCATGTTCAAGACACATTATGAAAATGACAGTGACCCTGTTCATTAGCAGAAGTCCTAAAATGCCTATGTTGAAAAGTTGGTGCTGAAAGACCATAAAATTAGTGTTTTACAAGCATGCGTTGCACGGTTTACATGCACGCTCATGACTTCATGCATTTGTAATATTTTCACTCCACATGTTCAAAATTGGCATTTTTCCACACCTCCTTATGAACAGTACAGCTGTCATTTTACGTATCCTGCCTGAAATGTGTTTTCACATGTCTGGCGCAGAATCGCACGGTCACTGTGCAAAACCAATTTTCGGGGCAGTTTGAGGAAATGATGATGACACTGTTCATGAGCAGAGGTACTAAAATGCCTGTGTTGAAAATTTGGTGCTGAAAGTCCATAAAATGACTGTGCTGCAAGCGTGTGTTGTGAAGTTTCCATGCAGCCTTGTAACTTAATACATTTGCAATATTTTCATGCCAGATTTTCACCACTGGTATTTGTGTACACCTCCTTATCAACAGTACAGCTTCTGTTTTTCACAGCCTGCCAAAAATGTGTTCCCACAACTGTGGCTTACAATGGCATGCTCGCTGTGGGAAATCACCTTTTGGGACACATTAACAAGATCATAGCACCGCTGTTCATGAGAGGAGGTCCCAAAATACCTATGTTGAAAATGTGCCTAAAAAACTCCCACAAATAATTGGGTTGTGGACATCTGCTGCGCAGTTTGTATGCATGCTCATTGCTTCACCAATATTTCATATTGCCACTCCAGATTTTCAACTTTGCCATTTTTTACACCTCCTCATAAATAATACAGTTGTCATTCTCCACATCTTGCCCAAAACTGTGTTTTCGTCCCTCTGTCACTAAATGCCACAGCCGCTGTGCAAAACCACCTTTCAGCTAACAAAGTGATTGTGCTGCTTTTCATGAGGTGGCCTGACATGTAGAATGAAACTACCACTACATGCCTGAGGTGTTTGGGTTTCCAACTGTAGCACCCTACCCTGTACAGACTGACAGGCAACAGGGCTGTGACTTGGGATCATCGGATATAATGCTCACACCATTCCACCTCCCCACGCCCACCCTGCAGCCAATGACAGGCATCGTGTTGTGTCTTGCACTGTTTGGCCACAAACATCTCCCCATGCTCCTATACTGCACCCACGTCAGTGTATTCCCTTATGGAATGGGGTAAGTATAATGCCCAAAGACCCCAAAGCACACCATGACACTTGTCAGTGTCTACAGGGTACAGTGAGGTATAATGGCATGAGCATTATAGCTGACAACCCAAAGGCACACCCCAATGCCTGTCACTCTCTATAGGGTGGGGGTGGGGTTGGCATCACTTCAATACTTCACTGCCATTCCTATTATGCACCTCTAGCTCCTCCACTGCCAATGCCAGCGGGATAACATTCAGCATTGACAAATGCTTGTTTGATACAAGGTGCCACTTGCACCATTTACATTTGACCCAGGCACCTTGTTTCAATCTATGGGCTTTGAGAATCAAGTTCATAGTATTCCTTTTACTATTTGGAAGTTTGCAGTGACATCCTTACTTTCAGGATGCCTATCGCAGCAAACAGCATTGTCATAACAAAGTTTATGATTGGAGCCATTGGAATTGTAACAGGATTTTCTTTGGTTGTGAATTTGTGCTATTTATGTGTTTTGGTAATTGTAATAGAACACTTTCAGCAAACATAGAGTACTACAAGAACTATACTATAAACCCACAATCCAGAGGGAATGTATGCTTCACATAACTCCACAACAACAGACTCTGGGAATATCGCAGCACATGCATCCCAAGGCCCAATAATGCAAGGAGAAGGGAATATTCCTACCTATGCCTACACCTAAACAAAGCAACAAAAGGTATTTGAGCAATTAAGAGAAAGTAAGAGGCCAAACTGGCATCAATAGGTTCCCACAGGAACAAAACTTATCAAATTGGAACATTTATTCTAGAAAGACACAAAATTTGAATGTATTATGAAATATTATGATAGTACTGTATGTGAAGGCAAGATGCATTCCCAGAGGACTAAGGGTATTGATTATCACTTGAACATCAACAATGAAATTCATGCCAGAATGGAATAAGCAGTCACATCAATGAAATCTTATTTCATGTTGTGTATGCAAGAATCAAGCAGCCAAGACCTGGGTTTGAATCCCACAGTCCACACTTGAGTTACTGTATGATCCTGAGAAAATCATTTAACATTCTTGTCCTCTCAGGTCACACCTGGACTCAAGCTTCAGGTTAGTGTGCCTCTCCTGGTTAAAATGTTTATTGACTATATGTGCTTCCACTAATGTCATGTAATTTCCTGTGCCTGTGATTTAGAAAATGGATGCCTGCAGCTATAAAAGGACAGGCAACTGAATGGGTTATAATTCTGGCCCTAAAAGTGTTACAGGTTTAGTCAATAACTTATGTAAAGCAATTTCCATTGGTAACAATATTGATTAATTTAATCCTAGATGGACATTTCCCTTTAAAATGTAACAGCAAGTCCAATTATACAGAACTTAATGGCAGCCAGTTCAGATGTTCTGTCAAACTAGAACAGTGTACCAGGAAAGCTGCTTTTTAGCAACAGCCAGATTCTGACTAAAATACTTTCTTAACATGTGTTTTTTTTAAAAGAAATCAGCCATATAGAAAGCCCACCAAACAGTGACAAACAAAGTTACAATACCTCATAATTAACAGAATACTATAGCAACAAGCCTGCAAATGATGGTGACAAGGACAACTCCACATAAGGCACAAACTGCTAGACTACTGTATATAAATAAATTGAAGATTACACTAGAAGTAATTCATCACAGCACAATGTTGTGCTTATCCTTTCCCCCAGCCAACACCAAACACACAGATCCCATACCTATGAACCTATGAAATGCAGCAAAGTATAAATTTGCAGGTGAATTTGTTGAAAAATGGCCAAAATTCTCCTATGCGGAGTTTTGTGACGTTTTCCCCATATTCAGAAAATCCAAAAATAGCAAGGTTCTGCTGCAAAGTGTGGAATTTTGCCAGTGAATGGTGGAATTTCAGCAAAATTCTGCAATTCATGGGCAAAATTCTACAATTTGCAGATGAAATTCTGCACTTTGTGGTGGAATTTTGTTTTTTTGTGACAGGAACTTCTCCATGCGGAATTTGCAAAATTCCACAGAATTTGTGGATTAGTCTGTGGAGTGAAGTTTGTCCACTTCACCCATCTCTATTTGTGTAGACAACACTTCCCTCCTTCTCAATTCACTGACAGTATCCACTTAGCTATGCGAGCTCCACATAGGCACAGACTGTTGCTGCCAGCATTCTATAATTATTCTATATTCCTTCCATTTTTCATTTAATTTTATTTATTTGAATTGAAGGTTGTTACACTGGAATAAAACATCCTATTTTCAAGTACAATGTGAGGTCAAAATGATATCAACGAACTAACAACAAGTTATGCAGAGTACAATACAGAGTACAATAAAACATTCAAAAAATAGTGAGTTTAGTGAGGTTATACCTGTTTACATAAACATTCATTTGTGTTTTTAAAATACTGGGTAACTGTTGAGATAAATAGCCTGAAAGAAGGTAGGTGCTTGATGTATGTTGGTAATGAATTCTGTAAGGAAGCAACACAATATGCAAAAGTTCTTTTTCTAACATTTTAGGTATAACTAGCTGAAGATTTTCTGGTGAACATGAATCATATACAGAAATATGCTTGTTTAATAACCTACATAAGGAAATTGGAGTGCCAGAGTTCATTAAATTGTTTGTCAGATGTGATCAAGATAGTTTATAATTATTCAAGATTAAAGGACAATCAAGTCTATCCAATATTAAGAATTATGAGTCCTATTTGGTGCTAGAAATGCAGTTTTGGCAATTGTTTAAAGCAGTACCTCTTTCCTTGAAATAACACATGAAGGTGTAGAGTCAATGGCAAAAGAAGCATAATTTAGAATAGGATGAAGATTTTGTTGTGCTATGGCCAAACTAGTCCCATGATTTAAGAAATGTTTTACATGATAAAGTGTGTCAGGGAGGTCACATGATACAGACTGCTGGATAGACGTGCTTCAGTTTAGCTCCCACTTCACCCCGCTTAGTACTGTAATTAAAGTAATTTTTACCATTTAAGGTCACCTCCTCGATTGTGTCACTGTATACAGTAAACCTTTGGGTCAGTCCATATGTCTTTTGATAGCTCTGGGATGGAAGTTGAGATGTGGGCTGCGTTCCTGAAACATACGCTGCCCTGCATGCTGGAAATGATGAGTAAAAATTCCAGACTGCAACAATCTGTGCTGGGCCACTCAGTTGTTAACTTACCGGAGCAAAGTATGTTAACACTAGAGAGATTTTTGGAGGAATTTTGTCCATTCCAAGATGAGCTAAAATCTCTCACCTCAGAAGTTAAGTTGATATCCTTGGCGCTGAATGATATCTCCAGAAGAACAGGAGATAATAAGGAACAGATCCACTCCCTGGAAAAGAAAGCAGACAAGGTAGAGCCTGAATTTGCCATCACAAGGCAGAGAATAGCCAAACTTTATGTCAAAATAGAGGATCTTGAGGGTCACAACAGGCGGAACAATGCAGTCCTCATAGGTCTGCCCGAATGGGAGGAAGTCAAAAACACTATCCTTTTCATTCAGAAATTGGTAGTGAAACTCACCAGGTCTTCGCTCTTCGGATCCACGTACTCTATTGAGTGAGCTCACAGGGTGCTACGGCCAATGCCACCAACCCACAGGGCTCCTCCCACCCTCTTATTTTCTATTTTCTGAACTATCAGTAAAGGAAGCATTTCCTAGGGAAAGTTAAGGAGCTGCAGGAAGTTAAGTGAGGAGAAAACAAAATTTGAGTGGCCCTAGACTTGCCGGTGACAGTGAAGCAGCACCATACAGTGTTTCACCCAATCATTTCTAAATTAATCCCTTCGGGGATTAAATTTTGCATGGTGACCCTGCAAAACTCTAAATTAACCTGCAGGGAGCTTGGTCTAGTTATGAAGATCTGGAGGTTGCGGTATCAGCCTTGGAAGATGCCTTGCCTAACTTGTTCAAGCCCCGCTGATTACTCCATGTGGAGGTGCAAGTCTGTTTGCTCAGGAAAGAAGATATTGGATGTGGACAGTTTTTCTGCTACAAGTTCGTAGAGTCCATTAGGAAGATTGAGTTATATCCCACTTTATGATGCTCAAGGTGACTTTAATTTGCTCACATTTAACGACTGGCATTTGCTGAAATTTTGATCTGTGGTTTCGACCAGCCCCTGCTTGTTTTCTGTTTGAACTTGGTCCTGTATGGATCCCTTTAGTTTACCCTGGGGATTGAAGCTGGTTGTAGGTACAGTTCTTTTCATGGACAGGTTGAATGAATGCATTAATCCTTATCTGGTTCAAGCAGTGGCGTATTTGGCAGAGGATCAATGAGTTTCTCAGAATGTTAGGAATTTGCGACCTGGACTTTTACCTCATAGTTCGCCCCCTCAAATTTCTATATTTTAATTTCGGTTCAGAATCTTGTTGGGACATGTGGGGATACAGATTCCCAGTCCAGTTTAAACGCTTCCTTTTATACTGTTACAGGTTTATTGGATGGGATGAACAGAATGTCATTTCTTTCAGTTTATGGTTCTTATTGTTAAATGCTATACTGTTTCAATTCCTTATATGAGGTTTAGTGCCTTTAAGGTATTTGTTTATTCTTGACCTATGACTTAGTCATGGACTGGATATAGATAGTTCTCCAGGTGTGATCTGCTTCTCCCAAGGGGTTGTGTTTGCCTTTTACATTTTTTGGACCAAAGGTTTTGTGAGTAGACACATCTTGCCCAAATAGGGCAGATACAGATTTTTGTTTTATGATGTGTGGGTTGGGGAGGGGGGAGGAATCTGTCAGGTTACGATGGGAAAGGCATTAGTTAGCCAGCCCTAGACTTCATGAATTACTTTACCTGGGGTCTGTCCCTGGGTTTATGTATTTTTCACTTTTCCTTTTCTCTTTTTGAAGAAGGAACCCCAGATATCTGGACTATGGGCTGAGGTTTACTGAATGCCCTAATTGGATAAGATCCAGAAGCAAATGATTTGATACCTTTTAATGGACCAACATAGATGTAACAACAAGAACAAAGTGCTCTAGCTTTCGGACCAACCAGTCCTTCTTCAGAAGCTCAATAATTGGATAAGGGCATTTCCCTTTTTTCTTTTCATTTTTCTTTCCCCCTTTTTCCTATTATTTTTTAATTTTTTTTAGTTCTTGTATTTGTCCTATGATTGCTGGAGAGAAGCAAGAGAGATCTGTAGTCAATAAAAGATACAGCTGTTCTGAGTCCAGAAGATTATACTTAGAAAATGTTGTGTGTTTCTTTGCTGTGTTTTGATTTCATCCTGGTATGGCTATCATGTAGGTATGTGGGAGGGGAGAAGTGGAGGGGGAAGCAACTGTGAGTCAGAGGTGCTTGGAATCATGGGCTGGACTGTGCATGTGTTATGGGGTGGTGGAGGTTATAGAGTTGTTCTAGTGCTCCTTCTCCTTTTGATTGGGAATTATAAGAGTGGGGTGGGGGGTTAGGGGGTTAGTTAGTGGGGGGGTGGGCCCTTGGCTTTATTACACACTTCAGCAGAAGAGGCTGTACATATTACATTGGCTGTTCCCTAGGAGATCGTACCCTCATTACCCTCAAATGGTGGGTACAATTAAGTTTACATCCTGAAATGTCCTGGGTGCCTGTAATAAAACCAAAAGATACCAGATTATAAAACATCTCAGGTCCCTCAACAGTGATGTTTCTTGCTTGCAGGAAACTCCCTTGTTGGACTCGGAGGCTGATTTTTTTTCAGGAGATTACATATTGGACTGGTTTATACTCCAGGTTACAGTACATCAAGCAGTGGGATTGCTATTCTTTTTTCAAGGAAAGTATTGTTTACCAGCTCTCAGTGTATTCTAGACCAAAATGGAAGGTACCTCCTCCTCAGGGGGGTACTAGACAGGATGGATTTAGTGATAGGGTGTATTTATGGACCCACTCAAGACTCATCTTCCTTTTTTTCAGAGCTGGGTTCAGCTCTTTCCCCTTTTCTGGCTCTTCTGATGCTAATAGGAGGAGACTGGAATCTCCTCTTCACTCTAGATTTGGATAAATCTTACAGACGTTCCCAAAGTCTGACCCCATTGCAAAGAGCCCTCAGAGAGCTAGTGGATCAGGTTGGATTATGCGACCTCTGGAGAGTACTCAATCCAGGATCAAGGGCCTACATTTTTTGCTCACTTGTGCATGGAACTTCATCCAGGATTGACTATATCTTGATTAGTAGATCCCTTTTGCCTGGCACTTTAGATAGATATATTGAGCCTGGTGTAGTCTCAGATCATTCCCTCACCTGGTTCCGGATTTCCCTAGAGTTTCATCAGCAGAGAAAGATGATCTGGAAGATCAACAATTTCCTATGGAAAGATAATCAGATAGTCAAACAAATTGTGAGCTCTAGAGAACAATATACAGAACACAATGTGTACACAACAGGTAAAATGAATATTGAATGGGCAGCTTTAAAGTGTTTCATCAGAGGGGAATGCATCCAAATCGCCTCAACTAGGAAAAAGAAAAGAACAGCACAGGCTGCCCAACTCCTGTCCAGAATCAGAGATCTGGAGTGTAGGCTATCCCCGAGTTTGGATGTTTCCTTGAGAAACCAGCTCATTAAACTTAGGGAGGAATACAATGAACTACTAAGAGATCAGGCTGAATTTAACATTTTAAGATCTAGGTTCACTTGTATTGATCAAGTAGAGAAAGCCAGTCATTTATTGGACCTCAGGGTCAAAAAACAGGAATCCTCCAGACTGGTGAAGGCTATTTCCTCACAGATAGAGGGTTCCATCAAAATTGCCCCAAAGGGAGTGGTCTCAGAATTTGAGCAATACTATTGGGAACTTTATAGTCCCCTGGATACCCAAATTTCATCTCGGGAGATTGAGGATTACCTGGATTCGATTCCTCTTCCTCAGCTAGGAGAGGCTGACAAAAATCTTCTATTGTCTCCCATATCTGAAGCAGAAATCTGGGGAGTGATCAACAATCTTCCTCTGGACAAGGCTCCAGGACCAGATGACTTCTCCCCAAATTTTTATAAAATGTTTGTGAACCAATTGACCCCATGGTTATTTAGATTTTTCAACCAGATTTTATCTGAGCCCCCTAAAGACTCTCAGCTACTGGAAGCCCTGATTGTGGTTCTTCACAAGCCTGGTAAGCCCAAGGATACAGTCGCAAACCACAGGCCAATTTCATCCCTTTACTGTGACATAAAAATTCTCTCCAAACTATTGGCCAATAGACTTGGGAAGGTCTTGCCCTCTTTAATCAATCTAGACCAGGTCAGCTTCATGGCAGGTAGGGCATCATCCGATCATCTTTGGAAGTTGGCCCACATTTTCTCTGTGTCCAGGTACTCCTTGGACCCTGCTGTACTAGTATCCCTGGACACAGAGAAATCTTTCAATAGGGTTAACTGTTTTTTTTTTATTTGGAACTCTTCAGAAGGCTGGGTTCCCTTCCCAATTCATTTGTTGGGTCTGGACACTATACATAAATCTGAAAGCAAACATTTATTGCAATGGGGTATTCTCTTCCTCCCTTCCTCTGTGCTTTGAAACAAGAAAGTGGTGCCCGGTATCTCCCCTCTTGTTCAACTTGTAGTTGGACCCCTTTTATGGAAACTTCAGGAATGTCCTTAGATCCATGGGGACAAAATAGGGTCTCGTGACCTAAGGCTTTCAGTTTATGCAGACGTCATCTTGTTACATCTCACACAGCCTGCTAATTCCATTTCTGATGTTCTAGACACTATAGTGGATTATAGTTAATTGTTGAATTACAAGGTGAATTTAGATACGACTCAAGTCTTTCCACTTAATGCACATAACCACAAAGGTAATCTTGGGGATGTTAAGCTTCAATGGTTTACTAGACATCTTAAGTATCTGGTATCTTCTTGGTGGGTAACCAGACCAAGATGAAGCAGCTCAACCTGGACTCCTTGCTAGTTACAGTACAGCAAGACCTAACTCGTTGGTCAGGGCTACCCCTTTCCTTATGGGGAAAGGTAAGCCTAATCAAAATGAGTGTATTGTCTTGCATATTTTTACCCACTGAATATGTTAACCCTTAAAGTCCTACTCCTATGGTTCAGGAAATTGCATGGCTCCAGCTCGGATTTTATTTGGAAGGGAAAGCCACCGAGAAGAGCCTACCACAAGATGGTGGTCCCTAAATCCAGAGGAGGCCTGAGACTTCTGGATTTTAGATAATATTACAGAACTAGTCAGGCAAGTAGATATCTTCATTGGCTGTGACTCATTACGGAATCTTCTTCCTTCCCATATGTTCCCTCCTGGCTTCAAATAGAGCTTGACATATTAGATTCAATAGGGATTTCAGGTGAAGCAATGCTGCACCTCAGACAGAAGGACTTACCTAAGTTAGGGTTGGACTCTCCCATGACTACTTCAGTGGGAATTCACTCCCGACCCTGTTCCTTTATTAAATACCATCACACCATTGATTCCAATCAGTATCTAATGAAAAATCCTAATTTTAAGATGGGGAAGATGTCTCATCCCTGCTTGGTTCTCATCAATTGACCACATTTGCCCTAGTGACCTGATGTCAGGCTCCTCCTATCTTACCTCTATGCAAATTCTAAGGAAGTTCCCTGCTTTGGGAAGTCCTTTTAGGATTTACCAGGTCCGCCACCTTCTAGTCTCAGAAAATCTCCAACCTAGGGAAGACTGTGATAAGGGAGAGAACATTAAATGTCTGCTTATGCAGTTCAACAGCCCCATGCAGTCTCTCAATTATACCCAGCCTTTTTTGACATGGCCTTCCCTGTGGTGGATGGGGCAATGCCCTATTGGAAGGCTGTTTTCCCTTTGAGATACCTTAGTTGGGATAAATTACGGAAAGCAAGCCATTCCTATATCACTCAAAACAGATTAAGATTGATTAAATTGTTTATATTGAATAACCTTTATCTGTTACCTGCCAAGCTCTTTAAGATGGGGAAACTTCCTAATCCTGCTTGTACAAGATGTAACAACACAGATGGTAATTTACTTCATATTTTCTGGGAATGTCCCTGCATTTCCTCCCTGTGGGAAATTATCAGGCAAAAAACTGATCCCATTTTGGGCCTTAATGACCTGTTTACCCTGGAAATTTGTTTAATAGAGGATTATACTGGTGTTGCTGTCCTACAGAGAAGATACCATATGACATTGATTGTACTCTCCCTTAAGGATTTGGTGCTTCATCACTGGCAAGATTCCACAGTGATAACTTATTCCGAGTGGCTCCAAGAGCTTTTATCTAACTTGAGGATTGAGAACATGATTACCAGCATTCATAACAGAGTTTCCAGATATAGGAACAGATGGGAGTCTTTTCATACTTTATTTACCCTATGATTTCCTGCAGGGATATAAGAGTACCGTAATCTCTTTGATTTAATTTTTCTTTCCCCCCTCTCTTTATATGGTCTAGTTTGCTTTGCCAAGGGATGGGAGGGGGTTTGGGGGGAGGGGGTCAGGGGATGTTGGGTAAGTGTGGTTTGTTTGCATTGTCATGTAGCTTCATTCTGTCAAGTCGTACCTGTGAATTACTGCTTGTTTATTGTAATGTATGTCTTGTGATTGTGTTTGTTTTGTTTTTGACTTTTGAAAACATTTGAATAAAGCTTATTGAATTTGAAAAAGTGTGTCAATTTTTAAGTGAATTTTTGCTGTAATTTTATCCAAGTATACATTAAGGGCCCGGTTTTCAAACCTATCCCTGGCAATGGCGCAAGTGGGTGCTCAGCGCAACTGAGTTGTGCTGGAGCAACAAAGGGAGATATTCAAAATATATGTGCTATGGTGCATCCCTTCTGAATATAGCATATAATGCACACTGCATAAAAACAATGCACTGGTGCATCCCCCAGACAGGTCTGAATACCAGGAATGGCAAATGCACCAGTGCAGCAGAGACACGCTGTGCCCAAATTCCTGATATTGAGACACCGATATGCAAATTGGACAATAATGCATGTAAGGTGCAAATGGGGCCATTTGCACATCATTATGGCCCCATTTTCATGAGTTGTGCAGGGCTGGTCAGAGAAATACACCTGGCACCCTGCACAGCATGCAGCAGTACCCCCCCATCCTGAGCCTCTGAGTGCTGTAAATGATAACAGCATCCACCCTGGTAGTCCAGTGGTTCCCCTTCCCCATCCTGACCCTCCAATCACTATAAATACAGACCAGGAATGTCCCTGGTAGGCCAGTATCCCCTTGTCCCATACTGCCAATTGCTCATAAGTCTGAGTCCTAATGCCCTGGTAGTCTAGTGGTATCCACCCACCCTGCTGGTAACCATGATCACCCATAATGATAACTGAGGCAATGCCCTGGTGGCTCAGTTGTACCCACCTCCCCATCCCATCCCACTGATAACACAACTATATGTTGCACAGAATCCTGGATCCTGGAACCCCCCCTCCCATAGCAGTGATCACTGTGATACCTGTCAACTGACTATTTGTGATGGTCCAGTGGTGCCTCCCACCCACACAGGACCCCAAGCCCACACAGCACCTCCCTGTCATTGGCAGGTAGCATACCCACCCGCATGCCACTGTGGCTGCCTGCTGAATAACAGCTATAGTAGCTGCAGCCACTGGTCCACACTGTGGATCGATGTAGTTATAGCATATCAGTTTATCAGACAACTTTGTGAATGAAGTCATTCATTCACAAAGTTGTGCAACAGTACAGTATGCACTACTAGCCCATTGTTCCACAGCATGGACCAATGGGAAAGAAAGTGTTGAAACAGAGGATGGAGGAGTATATAGAGGAAGTAGGGAATTTAAACTAGGAGCGGGGGGTGGCAGTTGGGCAAGAGGCATGCAGAGACCACAGGTTGGGAAACCATATGAGCTTACCCCCCCCATAACAGTGACAAAGAACAAATGGCAAGTACTATTGGTGACGCTAGTAAAGGAGGGCAGGATGGGAGGGGGAAAGTGTGGAAGATGGTTTCCCTTAATGCTAGGAGCCTTGGGAGGAAAACTGCAGAGTTACAGGTGCTCATGGCTGAGGGAGAGGTGGACATTGCAGCCATCGCAGAAACATGGGCCACCCAATACAATGACTGGGACTTGTCTGTACCAGGGTACAGGTTATTTTGTAGGGACAGGGTGATTGGGAAAGTAGGAGGTGTGGCACTATATGTGAAGGAGGGACTGAAGTGTGTAAGGGAGGAAGGGGAGGAGGGTAGTACAGAGTCACTTTGGATGCAAATCCAGGATTCCAAGAATAGGATTCTTAGAATGGGAGTGGTATACAGGCCACCATCTCAGATGGAGGAGTTAGACAGGAAACTAACGGGACAGATCAGGAGGACCTGCAAGAAGGGTAGTGTGATGATTGTGGGGGATTTCAACATGCCAGGAATGGACTGGAGTACTCAAACAATCAGGAATGGAAGGAAGTAGGTACTGCTAGATGCCTTCCAGGACAGCTTCCTGCTGCAAATGGTCATTGAACAAACCAGGTTAGGGAATATGTTTGACCTTGTGCTGGCAAATGGGGACTTTGTGAGAGAACTTGCAGTGAAGGAACCACTGTCAGGGAGTGACCACCACTCAGTATGGCTCACATTGGATATGGGCAAGGAAGGAGTGGAATCTGGCACAAGAGTGCTGGACTTCAGGAGGGCTGACTTTGGGAGGATGGTGGAAGTGGTAAAAGGGTACCTGGTCAGAATTCAATCTAGTATGGACACTAACCAGAGGTGGGAGCTCATAAAGCTGGGGACAGTGGAGGCAACCAAAACCTGCTGAAAGGCCCAGAGTAAGAAGGCTAGGGCTACGAAAATGAGCTGGTTGAGCAAGGAGGTCATGGAAAAGGTAAGGTGGAAAAGAGCTGCCTTTAGGAAGTACAAGAAAACAGGGAGAGGAGAGGAGATGAGAGGACAGGGAGGAGTACTTGATGGAATCAAAGGAGGTTACAAGGGCAGTAAGGGGAGCCAAGGTATCTACAGAACTCAGACTGGCACAAGACATTAAGAAGGGGGAGAAAGACTTCTTTAGGTTCATCAGGGAGAAAAGGAGCTGTAAGGACCACATAGTAAGGATTAGGAAGAAGGGGAGTTGGAAGGAAGCAGGGTGCGATAAGGCAGAAGCATTAAATGAGTACTTCTGCTCAGTATTTACTAACGAGAAGAGGGGGGTGTCACCCAAGGCGGGAGAAATGGCAGAGAAGGGAGATGGGGTGACAGATGGGGAAATCATGGAGGGCAGAGTTCAGGAGGGTTTGAAGGCACTGAGGGTGGACAAGGCACCAGGCCCAAATGGCATCCACCCCTGGACACTGAAGGAGCTGAAAGAGGTTCTTGCAGGACCTTTGGCAGACCTATTTAATGCCTCACTACATTCAGGGTGTGTACCTCAGGACTGGAGGATGGCTCATGTGGTGCCCCTCCACAAGAGTGGCCCAAGGATGAACCAGGAAACTACAAACCAGTGAGCCTCACATCCATTGTGAGTAAGCTAATGGAGACTATCCTGAAGGAGAGGCTGGTGGCCCTCCTAGAGGCCAAAGGACTACAGGACAGCAGACAACATGGCTTCATATGGGGCAGATCCTGCCAAACCAACCTGGTAGAGTTCTATGAATGGGTAACTAGGCAACTGGACAGGAGCCATGCAGTGGATGTCCTGTATCTGGACTTCAGTAAGGCATTTGACTTGGTGCCACATGGAAGGCTGGGAAGTAAGTTAGTAGGAACAAGGGCAGGTGCAAAGCTGGTGAGATGGGTAGGGAACTGTTTTCAGGGAAGGCAACAGAAGGTGGTGGTGGGTGGGGAGCTCTCTCACCCAAGGGTAGTGATGAGCGGTGTTCCACAGGGCTCAGTGTTGGGGCTAGTGTTGTTTGGGATATTCATTGCAGATATATCATTGGACATCAAGAGCAAGATCAGTCTGTTTGCTGATGATACCAAGGTAGGAGTGGTGGAGGATGACCTAGGGGGATGGCAGGGGTTGCAGAATGATCTGGCAAAGCTTGAAACCTGGTCAGACACCTGGCAATTGGGATTTAATGCCAAAAAGTGCAAGGTGCTGCAATTCGGGATGAAGAACCCAAGGAGGAGTTACCAGCTGGGGGGAGTGCAGCTAGCCTAGACTGAGGAGGAGAAGGATCTGGGGGTGCTCATTATAGGGACAATGAACAACTCAGCACAATGTAGGAAGGCAGCTGCAAAGGCCAACAAAATGCTGGGTTGTATTGCAAGGGGTATATCCTTGAGGAAGGAGGAGGTGATTCTGCCACTGTGCAGGTCATTAGTTAGACCGCACCTGGAGTACTGCATGCAGTACTGGTGCCCGTATCTGAAGAAGGACATTAAGTTACTGGAGGGGGTGCAGTGCAGGGCAACAGAGAGGATCAAGGGGCTGGGGGACTTATTATACAACAGGATGCTGAGGGAGTTGAACGTGTACTCACTGGAGGAGAGGAGAGATGGGGGACATGATTGAAACCTTTAAGTACATGAAAGGAATAAAAAAGATGGGTACAGAGGGGCTATTCAAAGTAATGGAGGGGAGGGACACCAGGGGCCATGATATGAGACAGGAGGGAGGGAGGGAGAAAGGTTCAGGAGGGAGATGAGGAGACACTTTTTACAGAGAGGGTGGTGGCTGGGAGGACTGTGTTACCTGCAGAAGTGGTATCCAGTAGAACAGTGGACTGATTCAAAAGCATATTGGACAGGACAAGGGGGAGGGTCAATGAAGGGGAAGGATGGAAGGGAGGGGCAACTGCAGAATAAGAGGTGCTAGCTGCACATTCAATCAGACTTGACAGACCTCTAGGCTTTTATCTACTGGCAAATTGTGTATGTTCATATGTTCATAAGCTGTCATTCAGTGGGCAGTCATGGTGGTATGAGGGCAGTTATGCTGCCTGCTGATGACGGGGGCAGCTGGGTGGGCTGGGAGTCCTGTGTGGGTGGAGGGTTGGGGGGCACCACTGAACCACCAAAGATATTCAGTTGACAGGTATCACATCAATCACTGCTATGGGGGGATGAGTGTTCCACTAGCCCACCAGGGTTCTGTACAACATACAGTTCAGTGATTGGAGGGTTAGGATGGGGGGGTACCACTGGGTCACCAGGGCATTGCCTCAGTTATCAATACTGGCCATTGTGGTTACTGGCAGGGTGGGAAGGTTCCATTAGACTGCCAGGGCATTATGTCTTGGACTTATGAGCGTTCAGCAGTACAGGTTTGGGGGGAGAACCAGTGTACTGTCAGGGAGTTAGTCATATTTATAATCACTGATCAGAGGGTCAGGAGGGGAAGGATAACCACTAGACTGCCAGTTAAGGTATTCATATGTATTTGCGGTAATCAGTGCTATGGGAAGGGGGGGACCAATGGACTACATTTGTGTGTGCTTGTGCACATTGCTGGGGGAGGGCTGCCACCCATAGCCAGTGGCTGCTGTGTTGCGTATTGCAATACAGTGGGCCGACGGTGGGTGGACTGCACTTGAGCCATCTTTTACGGGCTCAACTGTGAGCCACGATATGCGGCGTATCTCAAGATTGTGCCAGAACATGCACTGCACATCCCAGGCTGAATATTGGGATGTGCAGCATATGCATGGTTACACCCCCTTGAGATGTGCAGCATACATTATCTTTGCACCCTGTCACATTGGGAATTGTGCTGCGCAATTCCTACATTTGAATATTGCCCTGGGGCACAGTTCTAGGGTTGTGCTGGTGCAGCTCAGTTGTGCAAGGTGCAACCACTTTGAATATCTAGTCCTAAAACTCAATGTTGGATTCAGAACAACTCCCAGATGATTGAAGAAGTTTACAGACTCAGTCAAACATCTGTCCCAGGTATGTATCTTGAAATCGCTGGTAAACAGTTTCAGTTTGAGAACTGAACCAAATGATATAGATTTTGTTTTTGTTTTGTGTAAAATAAGATTGTTTTGGCAAAGCTGGTTCTGCACCTTAACAATCTCAGATATTTTTGAATTGTGAGTCATTAACACTGCATTGTCTGCATATAAAAATAAATCATAGTTACAGGTAACCTAAAAGATAGGATAAATAAACAGTGAAAAATGCAGAGGGCCCAGTATGGAGCCCTGGGGGACTTAACACTGGACCCTCCTATAAGTTGAAAAAAATCCACCAAATTTAACACATTGAAACCTATTAGAAAGATAGTTTCCTAACCAGTCCAATGCAGAGGTTCCTAGTCCCAGATGCCCCAGATGAATAACAAGAGTGGATGATCTACAAAATTGAATGCCTTGGTTAGGTCCATGAACACCACCCCATAAAGAAAAGAGACTCGGTAGCTGAGAGGATGGTGTCCATGAACCCAGTCAATGCAGTCTACGTGTTGTGTCCCCCCAGAAATCCATGGTGATTTGTAGACACTAGATCGTAAGATCTGATGTAATCATTAGGCTGCTGATGTACGATTTTCTCCTGTAGTTTGGGCAAAGCAGATAAAATGGAAATGGGATGGTAGTTACAAAAATCAAGTTGAGACCATGATTTATGTATTGGAACTGAATAAAATTTTTTCATAAGCTAGGAACTTTCCCTGTTTTAAGGAACAAATTAAATAATATACTAATTGGATAGGCAATTTTTGAAGCAGCGAGAGACAATAATTTTGGGGACAGTTCATCATGACAAGGGGATTTGTCTGATTTTAAAAGTTTAAGCAATTGTAACACATCTGCATGTTTCCCAAGTTTTAGGAAGAAGGTAGGTCTATCTAACTAAACCTCATGACTGGTGTTTATAGTACCACATAGACCTGTACGATAAGAGTCTAAGTTAGTAAAATGTTGATTAAATTCCTCAGCAATTGAGGCTGGATTCTTTATTGACTTACAGTTCTTAAGCATGCTTGAACTGTTACAAATACAAGGAGAAAAGAGGTCTCTAATTGAACTCCAACATTTTTTGGGGTTAGACAGATTGTCCGATTGTTGTTTCTTACAATAATTTTGGCTAATTTTATTTTCCTTTTACAGATGTTTCTCTTCTTCCTAGATTCATTTAAGTCAGAAATAGATTTACTCCTTTTATAGACATACCATGCAGCATTCTTATCTCTCATCAACTTAAAAAGATTTTTAGTTAGCCATTTGGCACTCCTTCTGCGAACTCTCTTTTAGGAACTAGAGCACATGAACTCACAATTTCCATAAAAAATGTTAGTAAAGTAATCAAGTGCGGAATCAGTCTACATATGGTATTAATTTTAGGTAAGTCCAATCCACTTCTGATAATCTACTCTTGAAACCCTGAACATTTATTTTGGAGTAATTTCTTAATTCTATTATTTTGAGAAGACATTTAAGAATACCCCTGTGGCCTTACTGATTCCAAAAATGGGATGATGGTCACTAATAGAATCAGAAATTAGTCCACCAGCTGCAATGTGGTCATTACAATTTATTAAAAAAACAAGTAGTGCATGTCTGTTTGATTTTAAGTTAAGTCAAATTGGTTTGTCTATGACTTGATTTAAGCCAAAATCTGAAAGTGCAGTTTTGTATTTTAAACTAAGGTGTTTTTAATATAAAACACAACTCCTCCCCCTTTGCCCTTATGTCTATCTTTCTGATACATGGTATACTCTGGAACTGCTTATTCTTTGTCTTGTATCATGGGCCAAAGCCAAGTTTTGGACACTGCTAAAGTTGCAAGCTTATATAAAGACACCCAAGCTTCCACTTTGTGAATCTTTGTAACCAAGCTCTGGGTATTGAAGTGTACAATTTATAAACCCCCTTTATCCTGTTAAAAATAGTTTATATATACAGTACCTCATTTTGAGTCACCATATGCCCTGGATTCAGCTCCACATCTCCACACAATGGTAGTATTTTTATGAGAAACATTGGAACTAAATTGAGTTTTGCTCTGACACAGGTGAAGAAAGATTTTTTTTAATAATAAGTCTGGGTTATATGCCAAAGGCTTGTAATGAGCACCCAATAATTGAGCTTTATTCATACAAGGGTATTCAGATGTGAGGGACCGGAGCTCGGCATCTCTGTCCCTCAAACATGGAAAAAATGTCAATTGCTGTGAATAAGCAAGTGGTCCACTAATAAACAACTAATACATAAGTAAAGCCTAAACACATACCTTGTAAAGCCATTGTAGCAGAGGAAGAATGCATTATACTGTACACTAATAACTTATGTTTTTCCCGAAGAATGGTTGGAAAGTGAATAGCAATTTTTATAGGTTAAATTATCAAAATAAAAACACTAATAACAGTTTTTTTTACATTACTATCTCTATGCTGTTTGTTTTGATTACCAGTCAAAAATGCATCAAATCTTAAGTTCTTATATGGTATGAGTTCAGAGTCCATAGTACATTCTGATTCAGGGGTAAAACTTTTTCCAAATGGCGCTTGCACTTAGTGCTCACACTAGTGGGTGGCATGGCCTTTTGAAAGGCAGTAGCCACACCCACTCTGATCTCCTCACAGTCATCGGCTTGCCCCTGATCCCTCATACCTGCTGTGGGTTTGTTGTAACAGTTAAAGTTGGTAGTGACTTTGGTTCTGATGAACTCTTCAGTGCAGCTCACAGCAGGGTGATGATTTAAATGGCATTGCAGTCAGTGGACTGCACAGACCTTTGTAAAGCAGCAGCCACACCCTTTACAGTTTTCTCACAGCCATTGGCTGGCCTCTGAGCCCTCACACCTGAGCTGATTTGTTGTAACAGAAAAAGTCCATGGTGGCTTTGGTTGGTGATGAACTCTTCGTGCAGCTTACAGCAGGGTAATGATTTAAATGGTACTGCAGTCAACGAGTGGCTCAGTCTTTTGTAAGGCAGCAGCCCCACCCACTCCAGTTTTCTCAAAGCCATTGGCTTTCTTCTGTGCCCCTGTACCAACTGTGGGTTTGTTGCAAAAGAAAAAGTCCATGGCAGCTTCATTTCTGATGAACTCATCAGTGCAGCTCATAGCAGGGTGATGATTTAAATGATACTGCAGTAAGCAGGCAGCACAGGCTTTTGTAAGGCAGCTGCCCCACCCACTCCAATTTCCTTGCAGCCATCAACTTGCCCCTGAACCCCCATATCTGCTGTGGGTTTGTTGCAAGAGAAAAAGTCCATGGTGGCTTGGGTTCTGATGAGCTCTTCAGTGCAGCTCACAGCAGGGTAATAATTTAAATGGCACTGCATGACAAATGGGATAAACTGCCATTGAAATTCCTTTGTTTTCTGAAGGAACTCTGCTGCAAAATTCTACAGTTCTGGTTGCATCCTGGCATGCCAACCTGAACATGCTATAGATTTGTACCGTAGATAGTTAAGGAAAGCAAAATACTGAGTCCATCAATTCTGCCCTGATATTCCTATACTGGTTTACTCTGCCCTTGCAGAGTTCTCCCTATTTCCATCTTCCTTTTGTTCCTAATGATCCCCATAAAAATGTATCTTTGACATTTGAACCCCAAGATAGTCCCTACATTGATGACATTACTAGGTAGACTGTTTCACCTATCCACCATCTTCCCCATGAAGAAATATCTTTTGGTGTCAATTCTGAATTTACTTTCTTCCAGTTGAAGGTTGTGCCTACAGATGGTTGTGCTGTTACATAACTTAAACAACTCTGTCAAGTCTATCCTATTATGTCCCTCCATGTATATCTAAGGTTCATTCATATCCCCCTTGTCCCTTCTGTCCTCCACAGAGTTCATTTTTATACTGTCCAGTCTTTCCTCATAGGGCTTACTCCAATGCCATTAGATCACATTTGTTGCTCTCTGTTGGACATTCTCTAACCTCACTGTGTTCTGTTTGAGATCAGGGTTCCACAATTGCACACAATTATTCAGGTGTGGTCAACCAGTACGGTTATGTGAGTAACAAACAGCATTTCCCAAATATCACAAATAAAGCATTTTTCAGTGCTCAGAACTGAAAAATGAATGGTGGCCCTATCCATGTCCATTCGTATCTGGGAAATAGAAAAAAAGGAAAAAAAAAACACCTCCTACCATCCTCTCCAGACTAGTGACAGTAAAAACAACCACTTTGTCCACTCAGCCTCTGCAATGAGCCCACTCCCACTCTCCTTCCCCTATGCAGCCAAAATTTCAATGGTAACAGAAAAATCTCCCACACTGGGTGACTGGCACAATCTGCCTTCCTCCACTGTCAACTGCCATCTCCTCTTGCTATTCATTTAGTTAAGAAAACCATCCCCCAATCCATCCACTTCAGCAGCAGCACACAAGTCTCACCATTCCCCCCCCCCCGGCCTCCAGCACCCACATTTCTTAAATTAAGCATGTCTGCAGGCTCGAGAAGGTGACGGACACTACCTCTCCTCCTTCGTGGCAGATTGCTTTCTTGTAAATGACCCTCCCACATTGCTCATATAGTAAAACAGCTGATCATGTGATCAGCCATTTAACTATGTGAGCAAGTACAGGACTACCATTCACAAGAAGGTGTCTGCCCATGGCTGAGTTCATGATGCGTCAGCCACCTTGTGTAGTATATGGACTTGATTAAATTTAAGCAATATGGGTACTTAGGAAGAGGAGGGTGGGATTTGGGTGCTGCTGCCAGGGTGAGAGGATAAGGGAATTATTTGTTTAACTAAATACATCACAAGAGGAGATATTGGTCAGCTTTGGAGATGGTGAAGTTGTGCCGTTCCCCCATTATGGCAGTTTTTTGTTACTATTGAAATTGTGGGTCCTTGGGGGAGGAGGGCGGAGGTGGGATCATTGCATAGGGTGGGGGACAGAGGGTAGATTTCACCATGATTGGGCTGGTGAGAAGGGTAATGGGATGTTTTCTTACTTCCCCCACCCCCCATCCCCACAAGTACATGAATAATAAAGCCAAATACCAACTTTTGGAATATTTGGGGCCAGAATACAAATATTCAGCCGAATATTCAAAATAAGGTACTCACCTACCCCTACTAACTAGTGACTTGTATTACTGGGAACATCACCTCTTTGCTGTGCCTAGAAAACCCTGCCTGATGCATCCCAGCATCCTATTGGAGTATCTTTCATATATGGCATACTACATTAAACTGTTGCTTATTTTCACCCAAAGTCCATTTCCTTCTTTGAGTGCTCTTCCAAGATATTAGCGATGCAATATTTATGCATGGAACATTGCTAGTATTGTGCATCAGTTTACAATTGTTTGCATTGAGCATAAGTTGCTAAAGACCAGTACCCTCCTCTGACTTTTCTATGTACGATTTGATGCTGCTAATCCCTTCATTACACTCTACTCTCCTGTAGAATTTTGCATAATCTGTAACAGAATTACTTTATCCTAAATCAGCTCAATGCTGCTTTTATATAAGAGAAATAGTGCATGACTATGGACAGATCCTTGTGGCACTCCATGTGTGAACTCCCTGACATCAGAAAATTTACCATTCAGAACCCTTATATTGAATCCTATTGGTCACTCATTGCCCAACCCAGACAGTTAACTTTATAACTGTTCCTAAGACCCCTTCTGTTTGTAAATGTTTCCTATGCAGCACACACTCAATGGCCTGATGTCCATGTAGGAAAGTTGCCTTTCTGTTCCTATCATCTGTGTTACCAAACTGACAAATATCAATCAAGTTTGTTTGAACTGAAATATTCATTTAATATGTTTGCCATTCCTCCATACTCTTGAATGCTCATTCCAACATTCCTTATAGTTTCCACGTTATCCATTGTCCAACATTTTTCCCTTTATGTAGCTAAAAAAAGTGTTATCATTATTTTTGCTCTCCAAATATCTTTAGTAGACAGAAGAAAGGAGTGCTAGTCGGGTGACTAAAGGCAGTAAGAATTATTTCAGATATGTAAGTGAGAAGAGTAAAGCAAGGGGTGGGACAATAAGAATTAGAAAATCAGAAGAGGGAGACTGCAGAATGGGACAAAGAAAAGGCAAACATTTTAAACCAGTAATTCTGCTCAGTCTTTACAATAGAGGGAGGAGGGGACAGACCACCAGGGAGAACCAAGATTAGGAGAGTGACAGGTGGACCAAGTCCATTTTTGAAGGAAAGAGTCCTGCTAGGACTCACAGCCCTGATGGTAGAAAAGTTTACTGGATATCCCAGCGTACAGAAAGATCTCAAGAAAAATTGCTACTGTAACTATCCACTGACTGCCTTGCTGAACACCTCACTGAAAACAGGTGTGGTTCTAGGGGACTGGAGAAGAGTAGATATGTTCTTGCTACATAAAAGCAGCTGCAGTGAACAGGCTAGTAATTATAGACCAGACAGCTTAATTGCAGTGGTGGGGAAATTAAAAGAAACCCTACTGAAAGAAAGACTGGTTGAGCATTTAGAATCCAAGGGGCTTCAGGACTACAGGCTGCTGGGATTCACAAGGTGAAAGTCATGCCACATGATTTTAGTAGAGTTCTTTGACTGGGTCACCAGGGAATTAGAAAAGGAGGTGGCACCCTGGGGTGTCCTACAGACAAGGCACACTGATGAGTCCCGGTTAGGATGAAAAACCTGTCTGTGTCTTCTGCTTGCACCCTTGCAGATTGTGTGAGATGCCCTTTGGCACCATGCATTCCTGCTTAAAGCTGAACCAGCATAAAATGTCATGGTGATTTGCATATATAACCCATGATGCTTTGCATTATGGGTGTGTGCATGATTGTGTTTTTCTTTGAAACATGGCTTTATTGTCAATGCCCTTTGGGTTAACACATGCCTCAATGCTTTTGCACTGAGGTTCTTTGCCTTCTGGCAGTGAAAGTAGTCTATCTGGACTTCAGCAAGGCCTTTGACACTGCTACCCAAGAGACTGATTAGGATGTTGAACAACTTAAGTGTGGGGTCCAAATCAGTAAACTGGGATTTGAAATTGGTTAACTGCTGTGAGATGGGTGGGATTTAAAAGCACTAACTCTGAAGATGGGAGAGTGACCAGCGATGTATCACAGGGTATTGTACTAGGACCAATCTTTTTCACTGTTTTCATAGAGGACATTGCAGAAGAGGTGGAGGGGAAGATATGCATTTTTGCAGATAACACTAACATCTGCCATTGGGTAGACACTCAGGAGGGGGTGGAGATAATGAAGCCTAGGGAAACTTGAGGAACAGTCAAAGACATTGCAGTTGGGGTTCAATGCCAAAAATGACAGAATTATTCTTCTAGGGTATAGAAAACACAATGCTGAATATAGGACTGGTGGAAAGGTATTGACTGTCACCAGGCAGGAAAAAGACCTTTGAGTTATTATATCAGAGGACTTCAAGGTGGCAGTACAGTGTGATGAGGAAGTGGATAGGACTAATGGAATGCTGGCATGCATAGGAAGGGGTATCTTCAGCAGTGGGAGAGAAGTGTTGGTACTGCTCCCTATAAGGAAACACTGAGAGATCTCAACATAAACACCCTGGAGGAGAGGAGGGAGACAGCTGACATAACTGACATTGATAGGTACATCACAGGGGTGAACAGGGTAAAGGAAGGGAGCCTCTTCCATATAAGGATGAGCAACAGAACCAGGAAGCATACAATGAAGCTGGAAGGGAGGAAGTTCAGAAGAGATGTGAGTAAATATTTCTTTATTGAAAAGGTAATTGATGTCTGGAACAGACTGTCAGCTGAAATAGTGGAGGCTTAAGCAGAGGAGCACTTCATTCTGGCATGGGACAAACATGGGACTGGATTACAGCGAAGACGGGGAGGAGGCTGGATCACCAGAAACCAGTTAGTGTCTGCAGATGTAGAATAGGCAGGGAACACTTGGGCAGACTAGATGAGCCAAGTGGTCCTTTTCTGCAGAGAAACTAAATGTTTCTGTGTTACTTATTCCTACTTTGAAGTCATAGGACCCAATTTTTAAACATGTTAGAATAACGCAAGGGATTTACATCAAAAGAGTTTGATACAAGTGGTGACTTGCACCTCAGCTTGCATCAAACACTATTTGCTAAACAGCCTGTGTCAAATCCTAGCACCACTGCACCAAAGCTCCTTTGCACCATGGTTGCAGCAAACAACCAGGTGCACCAGGTCACAAGGGGGATTGCATCATGGTGGGGCTGCAACACCTCTTTTATGAGATTTTACAAACCCCAACAAGGATGCAGCAAATGCACCCCATTGGGTGTCATCACTGTCCAATACCCCCATGAAACTTCCCATGCCCCTTCTGCACCTGGCCCCCTCCAGTCCATCAGTGTCACCATTCCTACCATCCTGCCCCTCAAGCATTGAACCAGGTAGGGGGATCTGATGCCTATGGAAATTCCCACATAGGCACCAAATGTTTGGGGCAGCTGGTGGCTTGCAGCAAACCCAGGGAGTTTGGTGCAAGGACCCTGCTTTTTTAAAATTGGGCACAGGGTCCCTGGCACACCCTGAGTTTGTTTCAACCTGTAGAGCAACACAACATGTGTCACTCTAAGGGCTCTTTTAAGCTCTTTTAAAATTGGGTCCATAATTGTATGCTTTTGGCATCACAACCTAGATTCATACTAAGGTAGTGATAGGAACAAAAAGGCAAAAGCCTCTAAGTATTCTGTCCTTGTCAATAATACCTTAATGCTGCTCCATTTAATATGTATTTGTCAAGTTTGAATTTAAACTCAGTTTGACTTTGGGCAATAATTATGTTTAAGGGAAGATTATTCCATAGGTTTACAATTCTAACTGTATACAAATATTTCTTAGCAGTAGTTTGGAACTGAACTCTTTGAATTTGTAAGGGGTGTCCCTGGTTACTTGATTAGTGTTTTAAAAATCTATGCCAAGCTCACACATATGCTCAGGATCCTGTAATATGTCATACAGCAGAAGTAAGTATCCATGTGCCCTATGTGGTTCTGAAGACATTAATTTAAGCGTATTTAGCCTGTTATCATATGATACTTGGTGGAAGCCCTCCACAGTCTTTGTATACCTATGCTGTACTCGCTCTAATCTATTCCCATCACCAACTCTGTTGGGGTTCCAGATCTGGGAAGAATATTCCAGATGAGGCCATACATATGATCTGTACAAAGGAATCATGACATTGCTTGATCTAGATGTAACGTTTTTCTTTATTGACCATGCCACTCTGTTTGCTGTACTTATAGCCTTAGTGACATGCTGTTTGGAACTTAAGTTATTTGTTGTTGACACACCCAAACCCATTTCACAGTCTGTCACATCTAACTTGTGACATCCAATATAATAATCATGTTTATTATTTGATCTTCCCATGTGCATCACTTTATAGTTATCTATGTTGAGTAGCATATCCCATTCTTTGGTCCAAAATACTATTTTGTCCAGTTCTTTTTGAAACCTTTTAGAATCTTCCATGCTTGTGCAAGGAGCACATCGTTTGGTATCATCTGCTTATTTCATGTTCATACACTCAAGTTATGTTGTAAAGTCTGAAATGAAAATATTAAAAAGATCAGGGCCCAAAACTGGGTCCTGTGGGACTCCATTATAAATCGGTCCCTCACCTGAAACATACCCACTGAGTTTTATATATTATCACCACCTATTAGAGAGCCAGTTTGCTACCCAGTTTACCAGATCTGTGTCAATTTTAAGTTTAATCATTTTCTCCAGTATGGTCCAATTCAGAGTCAGGTCAATGTCCTTAGAGAAGTCCAAGTAGATTATATCTCAGGGGATGTTATGATCTAAATATTTGCAAATGTGGTTATGAAAGGTCAACAAGTTAGTTGTACAACTTTTCCATTTGACAAAACCATGTTGTACTAAATTGTACCCCTGAATAAAAGATATAATTTAATCTTTAATAATACTGTCCAATAATTTCCCAGTTACACAGGTGAGACAAATAGGGTGATAGTTTTGCACAAGCTCTCTATCTCCCTTTTTAAAGCTTGGGACTACACAAGCTAGTTTCCAATCACTGGGGACTTCAGATTTGGAGAGGGATAATGACCTGTTGAAATAATTCTGCTGTCACAATGAGAGGCTTATAATTTGATTTTATGACAGAACAATCATAAGCAATGGATGTTTATGGACCAAAGACCCTGTTTCATGCAAACATATTTAGTAATAAACAATGGAACACCCAGAAGTTCAAAATATTTGCAATGTTATGTGATTTGAGTTCTGCCCATTCTGTCTGTCGCTGTTTTGCAGGGAATTGGAATATCAATTTTTTCTATGGCAGCAAGAGAAGTTTAAAATACATGCTGATCAGTTCCATAGTGCTGCATGTGTTTAGTTCTTGGAGGTTTTTTGAAACTAGATATCAAACACTTCATGTTTTCTTTCCATTAAAAGTTACTGTCTGCTGTAACTAGTCAGCTTACATCTGCATGATATGCAATCAAATATGATGTTGCTCAATTGCATTTAGGTTTGCCCAAGGATGGGGTGAAAATGTATTTTGCTGATAGCACTCTGTTGTTCTTAAATCAATGGTGAACGCACAGTAGGTTAGGTAAGAAAAGAAATTGTATGTAGTCATGATACAACTCAAGGACAGAGTGGGCAAATTGTTCTATGTAGGTGTGTAGTTTTGTGGTTTAAATATGTTGAAATTAAACAAAACCAAAAAAATGTGTGGGTTTCATTGTACAGAAATGTATTTTAGAGTTCATTAGCAGGGATGTTAAGATGACCATAGTATATTCAGTAGATAAAGATGTACTTAAAACAAAATTAATCTACTTGGGAACATAACGCCCAGATGAAAAGAAACAAATCTAATTATATTGTTATAATAGTGGAAGGTGTGACCAGATATATAAGTGTCCTGCCATTGTTTTGAAGAACAAAAAATAAACACTACAATTAAGTTAACAAGTCTATATTTAATTAATTTTTCATTTTAAAAGTATGAGTGTACAGCATAAGCTTTGGATATGTGAAAGATAAATACATGGTAAACAGAGGCTGATTTACTTTAATTGCTTGTGCCCACTTTCTGAAAAAAGTAATGAAAAAGAAGTGCTATAACAGAACTGCCTTTGTTCATTAAGTAATTTGTGAATATTTCCAACCAAGCATCCCAGCTGTGCACACACCAGTTGTACACTATGCATGAAGCAAAATAATCTCTCTATGTATAGCAACTTACAATTTGTGCCCTGTGCTAACACAGCTTACAAATACATGGATAGGGTTAAACAAACCATTTCTGGTTCTTTTCAAAACAAGATCTAGTTAGAACCCAAACAGGTTTTAAAGGCTCTTGTTTCTAATGATTGTATTGTACATACTGTATCAGTTTGCAGTTGTTGGCATTGCAATCATGGGGCAGTTACTGCACATTCTAATGACTAATTTAATTTTGAACCACTAGAGCTATATTTTTTTTTAAATAGGATCTTTATGGTTCTAAATAATAGAACCATCCTGGATCTAGGAAGTTATCTTTTTATTTATTTATTTTGAGAAAAGATAGAGCAGGCCCTCCAGCTTATGTAGAAATCTTCTGAGAAGACACTAGGAAGACACTGGGACAGTACTAAGCTTGGGGGAAAGCAGAGAAGTGACAATTAAATATCAAAGTATTTTTAAAAAATATGATGTTACAAAACACCCTTAAATAAGAAAAACAGTAAAACACAGTAACTAAAGCATGCTAAAGGCCTGGCATATACTGAAGCTACATCAATTATATCAAACAAGAGGCTTTTTTGAAGCTTTTTTGAAAGCAGGTATACAAAAAAAGGAAAGGATATGTAACTGTGTCAAGATTAACCGAATAGAGGTTCAAGGTTTATTTTTCCATGAATGAAGGCAAGGGATGACACACACAAAAAAAAGACAAACTGTCCGTCTTGCAAGAAATTATCCACAGGCAACCTAAAAAATTGCAAAGCTCCTGATAATCTTCAAGAAGGACATACAGCCATAATACTGCTACAAGGGTCTCCAAGGAGAAATGTCATCTACGGTTTAAGATGCCAGTGCTTACAGCCTAAAAGGAGTCAGTCACATGACCACAGTGGCACACAAAATAAAATTCACATATTATACAATCAAAATGCTTAAATGCACAATGTATGAATACAAATCTTATAAAAGCAGAATAAGAATAAAAGCAATAAGAAAGGCTCTGGTGCAAAAGAAAAGAATATGTGGCTGGCAGAACACCAAATATAAGCCTAGGATAGGCTGCACAATAAACAAAATAAATAAAATAAATAGCATCAGCAATGAAAGAAAGAAATACTCTGTATAACAAAAACTAGATGGGATTGTAAGAGTGTGAAAATATGGAGCTTAAAAAAAATGAAACGTATCATGTAAGGAGATAACAATGAACTCTCATTGAGATTAATATCTCAGATGTCTATTAGTCTTTTTGTCTTTAATTATTCCCCAGCATTCCATGACACTTCAAAAGTTACCAGGAAATCCTATCCTGAGTCACCTTTCCTCCATAGGGATCCCTGTAGTTCCAGCATACAGGGTGAGTACGACACCAACTGGAATCCAAACTCCCCATGTCTTCATTCTCAGCTCTCATGCTCCTCCAACAACTACATCTATGGAGAGAGAGGAGCATGAAACTCAGAGAGACACAGCTGTTAAGGTTGTTATTTCATACTCTCAATTCCAAAATGACCTTATTTAGTAAACAACAGCATACCTGTTGTAATTTATAACAAGCATAAAAAAATCATATAAAAGCAGTGACTTCCCCAACTTCTCCCATCTTTGTTCAACACTCCTATGATTAACAATGCAACATGGAGCAGTCACTCCACACATGACTTTAGCTACAAAAAAAAAGACTGTCTCTTGTCTTCAGGATCCACAATCACTTATTTTAAGGTGTCATCAAGGATCCTGGAGATAGAAGGGGGTTGGATGTTAGCTTGGCACTTCTGGGTGCTGAAGGCAGTAGAGACTGTCTTTTTTGATACCTAAAACCATGTGTGGAGTGAGTTCTCCCAGTTGCATTGTTAGCAACAGGAGTGTTGAATGAGGATGGGGGAAGTTGGAGAAGGCAATGCTTTATAGGATTTTTTATGCTCATTTTAAATAAAATTAAAATGACAACAGATATGCCATTGTTGCCAATATAAGGTCATTCCCGAATTTAGACTATGGAATAGCAACCTTATCAGTTGTGTCTCCCTGAGTTTCTTGCTTTTCTTTCCATAGATGCAGTTGTTTGTTGGATGAGCAAGAACTGAGAGTGAAGAGATGGGGAGTTTGGATTCTGGTTGGTAGTGTACCCTCTATACGCTGGAACTGCAGGGAATCCTGCAGAAGGACATGTCACTTGGGAAAGGATTATCTAATGGCTTTTGCCATGTTAGAGATGCACCAAAGTTTTAATTCATCGGTGGATTTCTGGGAAAGTCACCAAATCTGCCCCGTGGATCAATTCGAAAAAAGTTTTCCTAATACTGTGAGAAAAACAATCTCCACACATAAAGGATTTTTTCAGTGCAGGTGCTGCAACATATGCTGCTATGCAGACACAAGGGATAAGTTCACTCATCCTGTTACAAGAACATTTTTCATTTACATGAATACCTGGATTGCCAAACCCCATTCATAGTGTATGCAGTATGGTGCCGATGCAGTAGACTTTCTGTATAGAGAACAATCCTCCTGTTGAAAAATCGAATCCTGGAACATGTGAGCACAATTTTAAACTTTAAAATGGAATTGCACTGGGAGCACATTTCTTTGAAGCACATAACAGTAACCCTAGGGGGTTACATTTTTGGGCTGTGGACCATGTGTCTCCTCCCCCATTTGAGGAAGAGATTGGTTTAACATGTTTTTACAATGTGAAACAAGGTGGATATCTATGTTAGGATCCCTGATTCCAATAGGTTTAAATAATTAGATTGGTTATAAACTGTATCTGTAGAAAGTGATGGTAATATAAAATAAATATTAAATGTTACCTTTTGCACTTTTTGTTGACCTATATATGTGGATGTTTGTAGATGTTTGCAATGTTTTGAATGTTTTATCTTGTTTCAGTACTGGATTAGTACATTTCCCCACCATCTCTATCTTTATGTAGATAAGGAATCTTTTGGAAAAATAATTAAAACTTGACAATAAGTAAAAGGTTAATATATAGATGTGTAATAATAATTGTTTTCCCTTTTTTCCTGAAGGGAAACCATGGCATAATTTGCCTTAAAAATGGAGTGCTTATTATGGTAAACACACGCATGGTTTCCCCTCACTCTGCTCATGTGCCAGCCTCAGTTCCTCGGTTACCAACTGCTCTCCTTCTTGTGGAACCCCAAATGGAGTGACCTGCCATTAGGAGTCGGCGGAAAGTAATTAAAAACCAAAAAATGTTCCTCAAGGACTATCATTCACTTTCAGCTGTCCACAAAAAAAAAAAAACTTTAAAGAAAGCCGGTGATGTGCTGTATATTAATGGACCACAGCCGCACAGCAACTTTCTATTTTATATAATTGCTGAGGCAAAAAAGGGAATCCCAGCAATTATATCAAATGAAACATGGGTTGGTGTGTGTAAACTCAAAGTTTACACACACCCTCAGGGTTAGATGCTATGCGTAAACTCCTCGAGCTTCACTTTTGGGGTTTATGTGGCATCTAACCCCTTAGGTGTGTGTAAACTTCAGAACCCATACTTCATTTAAGCAGCAAGCCATGAAGGGGTGTGGGTTATCATGATATTTACCATGGCTGGAGTGGGTAAATCCTCACCAGGTGTGGCAAATCCCCAGATATCCCACATCCTCCAAGTGGCTTATTGTGATTATACCAAGGTTAATTTTTTTTACTATGATAAAATGCAACTTTTGTTTATTTTTATTGTATTTATTCCTATGCTGCAGATGATTTGGATTAGGATTAGGAGTAGGAGTAGGTACTCATCAACGGCCATTGATTATCAGAGGATTTTCACCAGTGGTAAACTGCCAGCCTGACAATTTCATTGTCTGTTCACTTATGTCTATGGTATAATCTACATTTTATAGCTCCAAGTCAATATTAGTAAAAGTGAGATAGCTAATTAATATTATTCTAGGTCTGAACCGTGATCAGTTTAACTTTTGTGGTGCTTTTTGATGTACACTATTTTAATAAAACAAACTTTTTTTGGTTTGCTAAAATGTTTAGTTATTAGATTTGGGTACTGTGTAAATGAAATAAAGGTGTGTTGGAGGTGTTGTATGTTGTTAGTGGAATTGTAGCTTGGTGGTGTGCTTTAAACTGTTGCAAGCAAACACAATTGAAAACCAAATTATTGTAGAACAATTAAATATTAAACTGTTAACAAGGTTGAAAAAATGGCCCCTTACTTGTAATCTACTAGGGATGGGTGGTGGGCTGACCTCCATAGATCTTCTGCCTGGGCCTCTCACAATAACAAAGTCTTGCCCAGGGCTTGTCTCTCAGTCCCTGGGACAAACACAATTTTCCCAGTTGGGGGGGGGGGTGCAAATTCCCAAAGGTTACTCACAGTTTTGAAGTTCACAGATACCTCAGGTGTCTGGTGATGGAACAGGAAAGATGGATGGATGTGCTTCCAGGTGGAAAATGGGATTTCTCAGATGTCATCTGGTGTTCATTCACTGATTTTGTTTCTCTCACACACTCTGTTTTGGGATACAGGTGTGGGGGGTCCAGGGACCCTGAACTGGCAATATATTTCTTACTTTAGTCTGCCAGGCTCTGCAGTGCCTGGCAGACAGTGGCTCAGTGGCTCACATCTCCTGTTCACTCTCTTACACTGGTAGACCTCACCTTGATTCCAGGGAACAGCACCTTTTATATGGTATGAAACTCAACACCTGATTGGTCAGGCTTGTTCCAAGGCAAACCAAAGCTTCACAGATAACTCAAGTGTTTGGTAATGAAATAGGGAAGATGGATGGATGTGCTTCTGACTGGAGAGCAGGATTTCCCAGATGTCATTGTGTTCACCTACCAATCTCAGTTCTCTCACACTCTGTTTTGGGCTGTGTGGAGGGGTTGTAGGATAACAGATATACCAGACATGAACTTCAGGTTCAACACACAATCTTTGTGTGATGTTTATTCAAAATATAGTTAATAACCTTCAGCAATGGCATATTCCTTCTTCAGTACATCAGTTAGCAGCTAAAGACTATGTATGTCCTTTCTCTGCACTTAGCCAGCACGTACTGGCATGATCTCTGATCTAAACATTTTTAGTGAAAACCCTTCATCCCTATGTGGGCCTTGTTTGCTTGGGTAGTGGGGACTCAAAAAGAAAAAAAAACAAGCTATAGACAAAGAATCTCAATGCAGAATCACTGAAAAAAAGTTTACCCCAAAGGGCATTGGCAACAAATCAAGTTTCAAAGAAATACAACATCATACACACTTCCATGATGCAAAGCATCAAGGGATATATGCAAATCACCATGACATTTCAGACTTATTCATTTTACAGAAATTTGCATGCCTTTTTAATAGCATAACTAACTTAATTTCTATAATAGTCACCTAATACGTTTTACCATTATCAAAAATACATAGTGCCATGGTATTTTCAACATTTACAGGTTTCATAAACATAAGGTATATACATCAAGGTATTTTATGACATACAGTGGCGTGAAAAAGTATTTGCCCCCTTCCTGATTTTCTCTATTATTGCATATTTGTCACACTGGATGTTTTCAGGTCTTTAGACAAAATATAATATTAGATAAAGGAACCTGAGTGAACAAATAACACTTTTTTTTTACTTATTTCATTTATTTAATGAAAAAAGTTAACCAACGCCAACTGGCACTGTGTGAAAAAGTAATTGCCCCCTAGTTAAATCAACCCAATTAAAGGGATAATTAGAGTCAGCTGATTGAACACAGCCAGGTTTGATTACAGCCAGCCCTGCTCAATATAAACCTCACTTATTTTGGCCCTTACCATCAGAGTCACGTTGCCAGCACAAAGATTCAACGAGCACATTATGCCATGATCAAAGGAAGTTCCTGAAAAGATCAGAAAAAAATTTGTTGCCCTCTATCAGTCTGGAAAGGTTACAAAGCTATTTCTAAGGCTCTGGGACTCCATCGAACCACAGTGAGAGCTATAATCTCCAAATGGAGAACACTTGGAACAGTAGTGAACCTTCCCAGGAGTGGCGGCCTGCCAAAATTACTCCAAGGGCGAGGTAAAATCATCCAAGAAGTCTCAAAGGATCCTAAAACAACATCCAAAGAACTGCAGGCTTCTCTTGCCTCAGCTAAGGTCAGTGTTCATGACTCCACAATCAGAAAGAGACTGGCAAAATGGGCTTCATGTGAGAGTAGTAAGGCGAAACCACTGCTAACCAAGAAGAACATAAATGCTCGTCTCTCATTTGCCAAGAAGCACCTGGATGATCCACAAGCCTTTGGGAAAATGTTCTATGGACAGATGAGTCCAAAGTGGAACTTTTGGACAACATGGATCCCATAATGTCTCGCGTAGCAAACACAGCATTCCACAGTAAGAACACCATACCAACAGTCAAACATGGTGGTGGTAGTGTGATGGTGTGGGATGCTTCTTTGCCTAAGGACCTGGATGACTTGCCATAATTAAAGGAACCATGAATTCTGCTCTGTACCAGAAAATTCTTAAGGAGAATGTCCAGTCATCCTTCCGTCAGCTGAAGCTGAAGCGTAGTTGGGTCATGCAGCAAGACAATGATCCAAAACACAAAAGCAAGTCCACATCAGAATGGCTAAAAGAAGTAAAATTAAAGTTTTGGAGTGGCCTAGTCAAAGTCCAGACTTAAACCCAATAGAGATGCTGTGGCAGGACCTGAAACGAGCAGTTCATGCTCGAAAACCTACCAAATGTTACTGAATTAAAGCAGTTCTGCGAGGAAGAGTGGGTTAAAATTCCTCCACAGCGATGTGAAAGACTGATATTGAATTATAGGAAGTGTTTGGTTGCAGTCATTGCAGCTAAATGTGGCATAACCAGTTATTAAGTGTAAGGGGGCAATTACTTTTTCACACAGTGCCAGTTGGTGTTGGTTAACTTTTTTTCATTAAATAAGTGAAATTAAAAAAAAAAACAAGTGTTATTTGTTCACTCAGGTTCCCTTTATCTAATATTACATTTTCTCTAAAGACCTGAAAACATCCAGTGTGACAAATATGCAATAATAGAGAAAATCAGGAAGGGGGCAAATACTTTTTCACGCCACTGTAGTGCTATTACATACTAAATCCTACAATAATAAACACAACCTGTTTTGCATACATTTGGAGGTCACCACAATAACCTCCCTGTACAAGGACCTGAGAGGGAAAAGGAAAATTAAAGAGGACACTATAGGATAGTCAAGAAAGGGAAGGGGGTGCCCATAGGTGGCCAACCTTATGGATTAGAAATTGTAAAGGATAGATTAGGCTAAGAAATAGAAGAACTGTTACAACAGATTTAAGAAAAGGTCAATCCTCAAGAGTGGCAGGAGCTCCCTGTCACATTTCACCACCTTAAGAGGGAAGCAGTTAGTGCAGACTGCTTACCACCTTCCTGTCCCAGGAAAGGATCTTCAGAGGCTCTGTCTCAGGGTCTTGGATTGCTGATGGTTGTGACTGCTGATGTCCCTTGGAACCCTCTGAGTCTGGATGGTCAGGCTGCCAGGAAGTCTTCCGCCAATGTTATGGTTTTATCAGTGGAATCTGGCTTATGCTCCTGAACCCAAAGTTATACATTCCGGGGTAAAACTTTAATAAATTAGTCAATAATCACCACCTCCAGAAGCTGGTCCTTGCTCTTGTTCTCCAGTTATAATCATTTGTAGCAGAGCTCGTTGAGATGGGCATAAGTCTCTTGGGGTATCCAGTGACCGCATTTTAAGAAACCTAAAGCTCTGGTGATAGGTTTCAGTATTTATGTCATAGCATCTGAGGATCTTCTGCTTCACACGGTCATAGTCCTCTGCCTCTCGGGAGTCCAAGTGGCTATAAACCAACTGGGCACTGCCTGTCAGATGCGATGTCAGTCGAACCACCCACTGTTCCCTTGGCAATGCGCATGTTTGAGCGATTCTCTCAAACATTGTGAGGTAGGCCTCAATGTCATCACTGTCCGAAAGTTTAGACAGTTTAATGTCTTTTGGGCTACTGGCTTTTTCTGTTTGCCCTGCACTGATGGCATGCAAGACCCTCATGGTATCCGACCATTTGGCATCTTGATTTCTCCGCTCAATGTCTCTTTCTCTTTCCATCTGCACCTGTTTTAAGCAGATCCATTTCAACAACTCCCCTATGTCATCAGGTGGAGAGTCTTCAGGAGGAGGCAGTTCCCTCGATTCTTCCATGTCCTCTTGTGTCTTTTCTTCATCTTCAGGCTTGGCCTTCCTCTGACCTCCCAAGTCAAGTACAAGCAACAGTTTTCTCTCCCAGTCTATCAGCCAGAGTTCTGTTCAGAACTCCATGAACTTTCTTCACCGGGTTCTCCTCTGGCAACTCCTGGTGCATCTGTCTACCTGGGATATCTGGGTGATATCCACCAGAAAACATCCCTCTTTGGCCAGTCTAGGTGCTTCCAGCAAGATATCTCACTTCTAACACCAAGTCTGTGGAGGGGCTGTGGTATAACAGATGGACCAGACACCGAACTTCAGGTTCAACACACAATATCTGTGTGATGTTTATTCAAAATACATATAATAACCTTCAGCAATGGCATATTCCTTCTTCACTAAATCAGTTTGCAGCTAAAGACTTCGTATGTCCTTTCTCTGCACTTAGCCAGCACCTACTGACACTGATCTCTGATCTAACAACTTTTCAGTGAAAACCCTTCATCACTATGTGTGGCTTGTTTGCTTGGGTAGTGAGGGCTCAAAAAGAAAAAAAACAAAAACAAAACAAGCTATAGACAAAGAACCTCAATGCAGAATCATCTGAAAAAAGGGTTACCCCAAAGGGCATTGGCAACAAATCAAGTTTCAAAGAAATATAACATCATACATACTTCCATAATGCAAAGCATCATGGAATATATACAAATCACCATGACATTTCAGACTTGTACAGTTTATAGCAATTTACATGCCTTTTAAAGAGCATAACTAACTTAATTTCTATAATAGTCACCTAGTACTTTTTACCATTATCAAAAACACCTAGTGCCATGGTATTTTCAACATTTACAGGTTTCATTAACATAAGGTATAAATATCAAGGTATTTTATGACGTAGTGCTGTTACATACTAAATCCAACAACTATAAGCACAACCTGTTTTACATACGTTTAGAGGTCACCACAATAACCACCCTGTATGAGGACCTGTGAGGGAAAATGAAAATTAAAGAGGATACTATAGCATAGTCAAGAAAGGGAAGGGAGTGCCCATAGGTGGCCAACCTTATGGACTAGAGATTGTAAAGGATAGATTAGGCAAAGAAATAGAAGAACTGTTGCAACAGATTTAAAAAAAGGTTGATCCTCAAGAGTGGCAGGAGCTCCCTGTCACAGGCTGCAGGTGCAGGGGATCCAGGGACCCTGAGCAGGCAGTGGCCCTCTCAGTCAAGAGATCAGTGTAGGAGCTCATCCTCCAGAGGATAAAGTCACTGGTAGGCCAGAAAAAAAAAACAGCTATAACCTTTACCTTTAGAATTGGTAGTTTTGATAAAAACTAATATATTTCTTCACAAAGGATCAGTTGCTGGGATCACAAACTTCCTTTAGTCTGCTAAACCCTCAGTGTCTGTCAGACAGTGGCTCACTGGATCACAGTTCCTTTTCACTTTCTCACACTGGCAGACCTCACCTCGATCCCAGTGAACAGTTCCTTTTATATGGTATGAAACTCAATTCCTGATTGGTCAGGCTTGTTACTGGGCAGTCTGTGGAATCTTAAGCATACAGGCTGACTTGCACTGGAGGCCCCTGATTGGCTAAAATTGGTGGGAAAACATTATGCTGATCTCCAACCCCCTCCCAGAAGTCTTTGCAGTGCAGGGGAGACTTGGTGGCTACCATTTTTGTTTACATAAAAGTGTAGTGCCTGAGCAGCTTTCTGTAGTGGTTTTTTTTTTAATTTATGTTTAGCCCTGGACAGATGCTTTTATGATGTATTTATTTATTTATTAAATTCTTAGATTGCAAATACCTTTGAGCAGAAACTGATCATTTACAAAGGTCCCACGTCAAAAGATGAGGGTCAACATACATACAGAGGTAGTAAAAGAATGCACAATAAACAACCAAAACAACTAAAAGAAAAAATAAAGATACTCAGTTATAACACACTTTGAGATAATATTCATATAACGAGCAGCTTGAGTAGGCAGCTGGCTTCGGCAACAATAAGAGATTGAGGACACCATAGGCAGTTAGTATTGCAGGCATGCGACCGGGAGAGGAAGTTGGCAGGCTAATGGGCCACTGTCCGATGGTGGTGGAAAATGTCTTGTACCAGTGGAGATGCGAAGCAGGAAAGGAGTCACAAGGAAGGCCCGGTGCCAGAGGGAATGAGATGGGGAAAGGGCGGGCTGTGAGACATGAGTGAGCTGGGAGGTGTTTAGAGAGATCTCTGTTCAGAGAAGCAGTCACATTCAGTGGTAGAGGTGAGGTAAAGTTTGAGATTCCTTTTGAAGGGTCCAAGTGTAGTAGAGGAAAGTGCTTCTTTATTGAGGGAAATGAACCATTGAGGAGCTCTATAGATAAAGGACTGCTGACCCATGGAGGTACAACATCTGGGAACCTGGAAGGTTAGAGATTGGGCACCACGTGTTTGTTGAGTGCCACTATAGGTAGTAAGGAGTGAGCTAACACCAGGTGGCATGAGACCGAGGAGAATATTTTTGGTAAGTAAGCAGGTCTGGTATTGTATTCTGCTGCATGGGGGTAGCCAGCTGGCCTGTGCATAGAGGTCACAGGTGTGAGTTTGTCGGGCTGCACCCGTTAGTAGTCTACAGGCTTTGTTGAGAGAAACTGAGATCCTGTGGAGGACACTTGTTGAGGCAGTGCCATAGATGGCAAGGCCGTAGTCAATGATAGAGGTGACAGAACTGTAGATGGCTAGTTTAAGAGCATCCGCAGGCATACAGTGCTTGTGTTTGTGTAGTAGTCCAATCCGTATATTAGCGGTTTTGGCAACAGTGTCAATATGCCGAGTGTAGGAGAGGGTACTGTCCAGGGTAATACCAAGGTACTTGAACTCCTTGACATGTTCGAGTGGGTTCCCAGCGTGGTTCTTGATGGTGAGGGACAGAGAGTTGTGCCTGCTCCATTGGTTACAGAAGGACATGGCTTTAGTCTTGCTGTGGTTCAGGACAAGTTTATGAGAATTGAACCAGTCTTTGATGCACTTGAAGTCAAGCTGCAGCTGGGATTCAAGGACTGTAATGTCATGGTGGCTGGAAAACAGGACTGCATCGTCTGCGTACAGTAATATTTTTTGGTGGCAGGCACTGGGGAGATTGTTGATGAAGAGGAAGAAGAGTAGAGGGCCCAGAATAGACCCCTGGGGGACTCCAGAGCAGACCAGTTTCTCATCCGAAGAGATCCCTGCAATCCTTACACATTGGATCCGATTATCAAGGTAGCTGATGAACCATGGAAGGGCATCGCTGGAGATCCCAATGGAGGAGAGTTGCTTGAGCAGTAGAGGGTGGTTAACTGTGTCAAGTGCTTTGGTAAGGTCTATAAATACTGCCCCTCCACAATTCCCTTTGTCAAGTGTGGCATGGATGAAGGTTGTAAATCCCAGTAGTGCCGTGGTGGTGCTGTGCCCTTTTCTGAAGCCATGCTGCTCTGGGCACTGTACATTGTACTTATCCAGGAATTCAACTAGTTGGTCTGACACTATTCACTCCAGCGCTTTAGATAGTGGGGGGAAGAGTGAGATAGGTCTGTAATTGGTGTGCAGCATCCTATCTCCGCTTTTGTGAACCAGTGTGACAGTGGCTTTCTTCCAGAGAGAGGGGAAATGGCCCAATCTAAGCGAGAGATTGAAGATCTTTGTAAGTGGTTCTAAGACTTCATCGAGGACTTGTGCCAGCAGTTTCAGGTCAAGGGAGTCACCACTGTACCCTTGTTTGGTGATGGCCTTTTGAATGTATTTTCTAGTTACTTGTGGTGGGACCTCCTTAAAAAAAAACTGTGCGGTTGTACGTTCTAGTTGGGGGGTAACTTGGGAGGAGCTGGAGGGGAGGTTGTCGAAAAAATTTGGTGGAAGGACACTGTCCAGGTTTGTAAATGCATTATTAAAAGTGCTGGTGATGGTACCTAGGTCGAGTGTAGGAGTGCCATGAAGGTTGAGCATAGTGGGTGGTGCTTTAGGATCCTTGCCTGTGAGTTCTTTCATGTTGTTCCAGAATTTGTTTCCCTGGCCCCAAGAGTTGGTCAGAGCCTCTTTGTAATAGCTGCATTTAGCATTCCATATTTTTCGAATGCAATCATTTCTGGCTGCTTTGTATAATTGCATGTTTACTTGCGCCGGAGTTACACAAGCACAATGCAGGAGGTGGTCTCTGTGCTTGAGCCGAGTTAAAAGGTCAGCAGTAACCCAGGGGTTGGTCTGTCCTTTGATTTTCATCTTTTTCACTGGTGCATAGATGTCACAGGCTTCATTGAAACGTTTGATAAATTGGTCCAGAGCTTTGTTGGTGTCATTGAGGGAGTCAAGCACTGCCCAGTTGAGCCTGGTTAGATGGGATTTTAACAGCTGGAGGTGCCCTTGTTTGATAGCCCTGGCATAGATAAGCTTGGGAGGGGGCTTGTGGTATTTGTTTGACCAGGAGCAGATGACAGGCGAGTGGTCACTTATTGTATCCGGGAGTACAGGAACATGGGGGATGCTTTCAGGGTGGTTAGATAGAATCCAGTCTAGAAGAGTAAGGGAGCCTGTCCTATAGTTATACCTAGTGGGGGTATTGACCAGTTGAGTGAGGTGATGTGCCGCTGCTGCATCCTTATAGGTAGCAGTCTCAGTGGAGAGCCAGTTAATGTTAAAATCACCCATGATTATGGTTTCAGAATTATGTTGCTGGACCCTTAGATATTCCATGATGCTATGGAAGCCAGCTGCCTGGTCTCTTGGGGGTAGGTAAACTGAGATGACAGTGAGTTCCTTGTTATGTGCACCAAGGAGGATTTTGATTATGAGGACCTGGGAGGAGTTGCTCAGGCTAGGGGATACCCTTGCCCTGCTGCCTGCCCTGGTGCCAGGGAGTTGACTGGTGATCTGGGCGCTTACCCCATTCAGAGCCAGGAACTCCATTTTGGTGTTGGATCACTGAGAGCTGCCATTCCTATCAGGTGTGAATACTGTAGTACTGTATGTCCAGGAAAATATCTCAGCCACCATTGTTAGCCACTCCAATCCCCTCTCCCCCAGTGAATGGCTCCTTGCAGAATTGACCCTGGGTTCCTCAAAAATGTTCTACCTGGGCTGCTGCTACAACCCCCCTACCAGAGATATCCCTGGATTATCCACCCTTCTAGATGGCCTAGGACTACTTTTCCTACCATGGACATCATATTGCTCAGGGACTTTAACCTTAATTGGTTAACTTCACAGGAATCTGACTATGTACACCTACTGAAAACACACAACCTTGAGCAAATCATCTCATTCCCCACCAGGCACAATACCCATATGCTCAACCACTCGCTGCTTGACTGGATATAACAAATCGGGTGGACATGGTCCTAGAGGTGGGTACATTGTCAGACTCTATAAGTAACCACTCCCCTACCTATGTCATATTGACCACAAAAATCAAACTCCCCCCTGCCAAGTACCTATCTTTCAGAAATTTTAACTGCCAGTATCCCACAAATCTCCTAGATGATGTAAGAGTGGTGAACTGGTCTTCCCTCTGTCTCATCAACAATGTGTCAGATGCAGTTAGCTTCCTCACAAATGTCCTCATTCAGATACAAGACCTCCACTTCTCTCTCACTACTTGGAGGGTGAAAGGGGGCTACACTCAATGGATATCCAAAGAGTTACTGTCCCTAATGAAAGAGAGGGACAGTAAATGGAAAGCTTATACAGCATCCCCTTCCCTCCATCTCTGGAATGCCTATAGGTGCTTACGCAACACATGTTAGCAAACTGCCAAATGCTAAAACACAATTTCTACCTAAACCTTCAAAGGAACAACCTTGGTGAGCCCTGTCACTTCTGGGGCTCAATCAGGCCCTTGCTCAACCCCAAGACCCATAGCCTAGTTTCTCAGCTTACCTCCCCCTCAGGGCCTTTGAGTGATCCCTCTGAGATTGCACAGATTTTTAACAAAGCATTTTCTGACCTCTCTGCCTATCTTACCAAACTACCCTCCCTGCCATCCACCAGCCCCAGTAGTCAGGATAACTGTTCCCCCTCCATCACCACCTCCCTGACACCCCACACTTCTACTTTAGAGCCATTGGCCCAGGTGTTACCACCAATCTCCTGAAGTCCCTCCCTGCCAGGGGTAGCCCTGGCAGTGATGGTCTTTTTCCCTTGTTTCTTAGGCTCATCACTCCAGCAATCACTGAACCCCTCACCTTCATATTTAACTTTGCCCTCTCCTCATCCACAATGCCAGACTCTTGGAAACATGCTAACGGTATGCCTATTTTCAAATCAGGCAATCCCCTTTCTCCTAGTAATTATAGGCCTATCTCCCTCCTCCTCCTCACCTGAGCAAGCTACTGTAAAAAAACATGCACTTCCAACTCTCAGAGCATCTTGGAAGGTATGATCTGCTGTGCCCTCAGCAGCAGAGCTTCCATAAGCACCATAGCACCACATCAGCCTTAGTCCATTTCTCTAACAATGTACTCAGAAACATGGATGTGGGTAAGGCCACTGGTGCTGTATTCATGGATCTGACTAAGGCCTTTGACCTCATCAATCACTCCCTCCTCCACTCCACCTTCCTACACCTTGGCTGCTCTGCCGAGACAACAGCATGGTTCAGAAGCTACCTCAAAAGCAGGTCCCAGTCTGTTACAATTGGTACAGCCTCCTCCCCTGCCCTACCAGTATCAACAGGGGTTGCCCAAAGCTCCATCCTTGGCCCCCTACTTTTTTCCATTTTTATTAACACACTTCTGGCTGAAAGTCTCACGTGTGAGGCTGTCCTCTATGTGGATGATCTTGTCCTTTACCATACTGACAAGTCTCTTGCAAACATCTCCTCCACTCTAACACTTAACTATGGTGCTGCTCACAATTGGCTTCTTTCCAACAGACTCTTGGTAAATGAAAAGAAAACAAAAGTATTGCTATTTGGATCCAAACCATTCCTCACAAAGATTTCTGAGACAAACTCCTCCCTTCTTGTACCCACACCTGCTGATCTCCCTTTCAAAATATCCCTAGTTTCAAATACTTAGGTGTCACTCTGGACACCTCCCTTACATTCACCAACCATGTCAATAATTATGTGTGCAGAGTTAATCAGAAGCTAGGTGTAGCCTATCGCCTAAATCAGTTCCTTTCTTATGAGGTGCGCCTAGCAATTGCACAAGGAAACCTTCTACAGCTCCTTAAATATGCTCTCCTGTCTATTCCCACATATCCTTAGCTCTGTGCTGTAGACTGAACTCAGTCTACAACAGTATCTGTCGTTTTGTCCTCCATGTCCCATTTTCTACCCTTCATTGTGTATTGTACCAGTCACATGGTTGGCTCCTACTGCAAGGACTGTTCGACTATGCCCTTGGTTGCTTAGTTGACAATACTTTGAGAGGCGGACACCTATCCCCATACTCATCCCTCCTCATGGGCAGAGTGTTAGCTAGGTGCCTCTGTGAATCATCCATCCATCCCCCCTCAGTAGTTCCATGAATCTCCTCTACCATGGGTAGTAAAGTCTTTTCCGTCTCTGCCCCCTCCCTATGGAACAGACTCCATACATCTCTCCACTCTTCCACCTCCCAGCTCTCCTTCAAAAACAATTTCAAAGACTGGCTACTGTCTGAAGCCAAATGCCACTGCTCTCCTGGGTAATCTCTGGCATCCCCTCCCTCTGCTCCCCCCCACCTATTTGCAGTGTCTCATCCTTGCTACACTCACCACTACTGCTCCTGTCCCCTTCCCCCACTTTTTGGGGCTTCTGCTGTTGCCTCCCTTTTCTAGGTCTCACCGCCATTTGCTAAGGGGAAGTGTTCTACTCGATTTCAGAGTTCCAATCTGCTTATTGACTTGTGCACTATTAGTGTACCTGGATGCATTTTGCACTTTATGTATCATATCTGAGACTTATGTCTGGTCTGTGTGTTTTGTGACTTATATTTCAGCCTGTTGCCTGGCCTGTGGCTATGTATTTTTGACCTTTATGCTAGCCTTCTTTGACACCTTGTAATCTTATGTAATTGCACTTTATCTACTGACTCCTTGTTCTGTAATTTCTTGCACCTCATGTTGAGGCCTGTGTTTACTATTGTTCTCCACAATTGTATTGCTTAATGTGCCATGCTGTGGCTCAGGTCGGGCCAGAAAAGGGTCCTTTGGATCAGTGCACCCACCCAGTAATCAAAGACATACATACATACAATACATACATACATATATAAATAAAATAAAAGATGTACAATGTTCTTTTTCTGTTCCCTGCCCACTGCCTGCCCTAAGCCAGGAATAGAGATTTTATGCACATGATGGCATGCGTTTGCTTTTGTCCTGTCACTGCTGTCTTCTCTGGTGCTTTGATCTTTCATTACTGGGGATGCATTGTCTAGTTTGTAAAACAGAGCTACTGCTCCAAGATGCACTTTCTGCACATGTGCTGCAGTCTGACATGGCCACCACTGATCTCCCCATTCTGTTCTCCAGCCCACTGCCTCCCCATGGCTCAGAGAACACTATTGGGCTGCTGATCTCTTCCCTATCCCCTGCTTCAGGCACAAGAGTAGTCCTGAGGTTCTGAGAGCAGGGGATGCTATGTGACAACAGCCACCAGAATCCTTGATGGAGGCCTGGTTTGAATCCCTCCAGGGCTCCTGGTTGTAGCTCAAGTGCCTTGCTGGTGCCCTAAATGCCAGCCCTGGGGGTCCTAAGGATGAACAGCCAGACTGGAGAAGAGGGAAAGACAAATGGAGGCAGAACAGTCACAGATGAACCCCCAAATTTGGGAAGTTGGTTACATTTATAACAATCTATATAATCCCCTGAGTCGCATAATAATCTTGGGAACAGGTGGATAGGAGAACCCTTACCACATTTTCTTAATTACTACATAACACCTGTTGTAAGTGGTTGCCCTTCATTCATTAGGGACACCTCTGAAATGTTAATGGTATTAGAGCAGATCAGTATGGAGAAAGAGTGGATCTTTGTGACAATAGGTGTCCATTCACTTTATATTAACATCCCAAGTATTTTCTGCTTCATATTCTATTGCCTTTGACAAAGTCCCTATTAGCAAATTGCTATGTCATTTAATGCAGAAGCTTCAGGACGTTCATTCCTGCACAGCACTCTGGAGCTACAATATTTGATCACATTAGCACATGTGAAGTTTGTGTATTTGTTTGAATAAAGGACATTGGATATACTGAATCCTCTGCTGTGCAACATGATAAAGGAAAGTGAGTGCTGCTTCCTTTTCTGAATCTTCTTATAACCCCCTTGAAGATACCCAGTTGTGTTTTGACCCTTATATAGTCCTGATTGCCAGCACTGGCCATGTTGCTGAGCAGTCTATTTCACCTATCCATGAAAAAATATTTCCTATTGTGTTTTCTCTAGCTTTCAGCTTGATGTTGTGCCTCCTGGTGGATGCACTGTTCCTCAAACAGCTTTGCAGAATTCACCCTGGTAACCCCCACACCCATACTGTACATTTGTATGTTTCAGTCATATCCCCCTCTCCCTCATGTCCTCTAGAAAATACATAGAACCTTTCCTTGTTCCCCTAGGATAATTTTTGTTGCCCTTTGATTTATAGTTTTCAACTTATCTCTGTCCCTCCTCAGATGAAGGTTGCAAAACTGCACACAACACTCCAGGTGAGGTCCAACCAGTGATCTGTACAGGGTTAGTATGATCTCCATCCTTCAACTGGTGATACTCAGCCAGGTGCAACACAACATTTTGCTACCTGTTTCTTATGCATTACCCCACTGGAAAGCAGTTTTTAGATGATTGATAATTATCACTTCCAGGTCCCTTTCCTCCTTTTAGTGCTCGATCTTTACCCAATTGATAAAGTATTCCATTTTAAGATTTATGAATTCAGTGTGCATTTCTTTACATTGTTTGGCAATGAATTTCAGTTGCCAAATACTGAACTATTTTTCCAATCTCAGTACAAGCATTTCCCCAAATCTTTTCTCACGCTGCCTATTTCCTCTTCGCTATCCCCCTAATTTAAGATACACACTGTTTATTCCAGACTACAAGCCTTATTTAGAGTATTTGGCCTTTTGGATTATGTGACTTTTACTTTCTTTTATTTCTACGTTTTGTTTAAGTCAAATTATCAAACAGTTTTTGATGTTTTAGATATAATTGAAATCTGTATGTAACAGATACTTGTTATGGTTAGGCACAAAATGTTTTGTCACTTGTTGGAACAGGATGCCTGCCCCCTAGTATTCAGAATGGGTTCACCAATGCTGATGCACCTGTAAAAAGAGTGACCATCACTTGAGCACAAGCACAATGCCACCAACCAGCATCGTGCTGGACCGTTGTCCTACCTGACCCCAACAACGTGCAATTCACCAGGGCAAGTATATGCCATTTGTGCGGGGCTGAAAAGAGGTGGCAGGGAAGGTTAAGGAGAAAAAGGCTGCATTCAAAAAGTATAAGGAATCACAAAAGGAGCACAACAGGGAACTGTATCAATTAAAGCAGAAAGAAGTGGGGAAGGCAGTCAGACTAGCAAAGGCCCAAACTGAGGAAAAAATAGCCAACTCAGTTAAGAAGGGGGATAAAACCTTTTATAGGTACATTAGGGAGCATAAAAAGGTTAAAGGAGGGATAGTGAAAATTAATAAAGGAGAGGGAGGTGGGCAGAGGGAGACAGTGAAAAGACAGAGATACTGAATGAATACTTTAGCTCAGTATTCACAAAAGAAGATGAGGAGGCGTTACCTAAACCAGACAATAGAAGCACTCTGGGTAGGGGGGTTGACACCAGTCCATTCACAGAAGAAAGAGTCATGAAAGAACTCCTAAACCTCAAGGTGGACAAAGCAATGGGGCCTGATGGGATTCACCCTAGAATTCTAAAAGAACTAAGGGAGGACCTAGTGACACCACTGACCACACTTTTTAATAAATCATGGGAGGATGGGGTGGTACCTGAGGACTGGAGGAGGGCAGATGTGATTCCCCTTCACAAAAGTGGGAGCAAGGCAGAAGCAGGAAACTACAGACCTGTAAGTTTGACCTCAGTGGTAGGGAAAATGATGGAATCACTTCTGAAAGAAAGAATTGTTGAGTACCTAGAGGCCAGCAGGGCACAGGACCCAAAGCAGCATGGATTTACAACAGGTAGGTCATGTCAGACAAATCTAATTGACTTTTTTGACTGGGTGACCAAAGTAATAGACCTGGGAGGGGCTGTGGATATGGCCTACCTAGACTTTAGCAAGGCATTTGACACAGTCCCACACAAAAGATTAATAATCAAGTTAGCCAGCCTGGGAGTGGCTCCCAGGGTGGTAGCCTGGGTAGCAAACTGGCTGCACAACAGGACACAGAAGGTAATAGTGAATGGAACACATTCCAAAGAAAGGGGGGTTACTAGTGGAGTACCTCAGGACTCAGTACTGGGTCCAGTCCTCTTTAACATCTTTATAGGTGACATTGCAGAGGGTCTGGAGGAAAGGTATGCCTCTTTGCAGATGACACAAAGATCTGTAACAGAGTTGATACAAAAGAGGGTAGAAAAGATGAGAAGGGACTTGGCAAGGTTGGAGGAATGGTCAGACACATGGCAACGTAGATTCAATGCAAAGAGGTGCAAAGTAATGCACCTGGGAAACAAAAACCCAAGAGAAGAGTACACAATAGCAGGGGAGGTACTAACAACAACAAAAATGGAAAGGGACCTGGGGGTAGTCATATCAGATGACCTAAAGGTGGGTAAGCAATGTGAAAAGTCAGTAAGGAGAGCCAGGGATACTGGGATGCACAGGAAGGCATCACAGTAGAACAAGCATTTGTCAATGCCGAACGCTCGCTTGCAGGTATTTGCAGTGGTGTTTGGCACGATGGTGGTTGCCACCTCAATGCCCTGTGCGATTGCTGGTATTTGCACCATAAATTTTCAGCACAACCTTTTGTTACCCCACCTCATAAAAAGCATTTGAGACCTCTGCTTATGAACAGTCCCACTGTTATTTTGTTAATCTGTCCTGAGCATTGATTTCCCACAGCGACCACACCATTGTGCTCCAGCATGCAAAACACAGTTAGGGCAGGATGTGAAAATGACAGCTGTAGCATTCATAGGGAGGTGTGAAGGGATGGCAATGTTGAACATCTGGAGTGAAAATACAACAATTTCTCGAACTTACGAGCGTACATGGAAACTGCGCAATGAACGCTCATTACACAGTCATTTTGTGGACTTTTGTCACCAAATTTTCAACATAGGCATTGTGGGACCTCTGCTCATGAACAGTGTCACTGTGATTTTCATAATCTGTCCTGAGCATTGATTTCTCACTGTGACCACACCATTGTGCGCTGGATGTGCAAAAACACATTTCAGCCAGGATGAGAAATGTCAGCTGTACTGTTCATAAGGAGGTGTGAAAAATGCCAGTGTTGAAAATCTGAGTGAAAATGCCCAGATTCTCGGTTATGATTGTGCGTGGAAACTGCACAACGCACGCTCTTAACACAGTCATTTTTTGACATTTTTTCACCAAATTTGCAACATAGGATTTTGGGAGCCCACCTCATTAACAGTGACACTGTTGTTTAGTTAATCAATCCCAAAAGGTGATTTTGTGCAGTGACCATGAAATCACGTTTGGGGACCGAATAACTCACATGACAGTAACTGAATTCATGAGGTGGTGTCCCAAGAACCCCCTGTTGAAAATGTGGTGCCAAAATTTGCAAAAATGCCTGAGATAGCCACCTAAGTTGGAAAAAAAAAACATTTATGCCATTATACAGCTTACCGTCATTTCTTCAGTTTGCTTTCAGCTTTCAAGAGTGCAGACGTGTTCCCACTCCACTGAAGATCATTGCACCAGGCCCGGAGGTAAGTATGGGGTGAGGGGAGGGGGGTATGCAGAGGTGGTGTGGGTTCAGGAGGGGTACAAGACACACCGAGGATGGTTTTCTGTTTTCACAGGTTTTAAAAACAAAAGATGTTGTGGGACAGTTTTCCCATTTACAGGGACAATGGGCATGCTGGGGTGGGCTCCCAGCATGTTACCTGGAGTGTTTGTTGGGGGGCCTGGAGACAATGGGGACTGCATCCGTCTGCACATACAATGTGTTTGGTGGGGGCAATAACAAGGGAGCAGGGTAGACGGCAGCAGAAGGAGGAGTGGGAGGGATTTTATTAGGCAGCCAGAGGGAAGGGTGACGCATATGCTAAATACACACACGCTTACCACCGCTAATTGCAGTGGTGCTTTTCTTTTAACTGAAGACCACTGTAGCCAAACTGCTGTCATAGACAGCTCATGCATCCATTGGTGCAGTAGGGTTGCACAAGTTACACTGAGCACTGCATTGGACAGGAGGGTCACACACCTTCAAAAGTCGTATTGTCCCAAAACATTCCTTGCACATGCATCAGCGAATGCAAAATAAACAAGCATTTGTCAATGCCGAATGTTACTTGCTTTATGTGCTGTTTAGGTATTTGGAAGTCATTGGGTGCAAATATTGAAAATTCGTGAACTTCACAATGCGTGTAGGAACTGCGTAATGCAAGATCGTGAAAACAGTAATTTTTGGAGTTTTCACCAAATTTTCAACATTGCCATTTTAAAACCTCTGCTAATGAACAGTGTCACTGTGATTTTCTTTATGTGTCCCATACATTGAGTTCGCACACTGACTGCGCCATTGTGTGTTACATGGGCGGAAACACATTTTGGGCAGGATATGAAAAATGACAGCTGTACTGCTCATGAGGAGGTGTGGTAAAATGGCAATGTTGAAAATCTGGAGTGAAAATATTGAAAATTCGCAAACTTACGAGCGTGCGTAGGAACTGCGCAACGCACACTCCTAAAACAGTCATTTTTTAGGAATTTTTTCACCAAATTTTCAACATAGCCATTTTAAGATGTCTGCTAATGAACAGTGTCACTGTGATTTTCTTAATGTGTCCCATACATTGATTGCACATACCAACTGCCCCATTGTGCGCTACATGGGCGGAAACACGTTTTGGGTGAGATGTAAAAACTGACAGCTGTACTACTGATAAGAAGGTGTGGTAAAATGGCAATGTTGAAAATCTGGAGTGAAAATATTGAAAATTTGCGAACTTACGAGCCTGCGTAGGAACTGCACAACGCACGCTCGTAAAATGGAACATTTTAGAGTTCACCGTCAATTTTCCGAAATAGATTTTGAGAGCCCACCTTATGAACATTGGCAGTGTCATTTCATTAATCAGGCCCAAAGGTGATTTTGTACAGTGACTGTGAAATCACCTTCAGGCCAGAATAACGCCATGACAGTGAATCATTCATGAGAAGGGGTCCCAAAAACCCCATGTTGAAAATTTGGTGCAAAAATTCCAAAAAATGCCTGAGATATGCAACAAAGTTGGAAAAACCCCATCTAGACCATTATACAGCTTACTGGCATTTCCTCAGTTTGTGATCGGCTTTGAAGAGTGCAGGCGTGTTCCCGGTCCAGCGATGATCGTCAGCGCTGAGCTCCAGAGGTAAGTATGGGGTGGGGTGTGGGGAGGCAGGGTGCACAGTGGGTGGGTAGGGTTGTGGGAGGGGTCTGGGAGAAGCCCGGGACCATTTTTTATTTCTAGGTAAAAAAAGATGACGCTGGACGCTAGTACACTGGGGTCGGCTCCCAGCATGGCACCAAAGCTTTGGGGGCATTTGGGGACATGGAGCCAACGGGGATTGGGAACCCCTTCAGCAGATGATGCAGGATGTTTGCCATGCTGGGGTGGGCTCCCAGCGTGGCACCAAAGCTTTGGGGGGGGCCTGAGGCCTACCAGCGCTGTGTATGACAGCGGTGGTTTTCTTTGAAGAGAAGACCACTGCTGTCATATACAGCTCCCGCACCCATTGGTGCAGGACCACCACGCCTGCTCAACGGAGCAGTGGATTGAACAGGAGAGGCACACCTCCAAAGTGTGCTACTCTCCCTAAACGTTCTTTGCATGTGCGCAAGCAAATGTAAAAGGAAGTGGTTATCCTCTGTACAGACAGTTGGTGAGACCCCATCTGAGTACTGTGTGCAGTTTTGGAGACCCCATCTCACGCAAAGACATAGGCAGGATGGAAGCAGTCCAGAGGAGGGCAACTAAAATGGTGCAGGGTCTGCAGCAGAAACCATATGAAGAGAGACTGAGAGAGCTTAATATGTATACTCTTGATGAAAGGAGGGACGGGGGGGACATGATAGAAACATTAAAGTACCTCAAGGGAATCAACAAAGTCCAGGAGGGTAGCATCTTTCAGAAAAAGAGATTTGTAAGAACAAGGGGGCACAATTTAAAGATAGAGGGGGAACGGCTCAAGGGTAATGTAAGGAAATTTTTTTTCACGGAGAGAGAGTGGTGGATACATGGAACAGCCTTCCTGAGGTGGTCGATGGGTCTAAAACAGTGGGGGAATTCAAACATGCATGGGATAGACACAAGGCAATTATAGTGGGGGGTTGCAGGAAGTAGGCTGTTGGTTAACTAGAATCTGCAGCTTATCCAGTAGGTAGGGAAATGGGCAGACTGGGTGGACCAAGTGGTCCTTATCTGCCGTCAAAGTCTATGTTTCTGTGATCCCCCTGCACCTCCCAAACTTAAGTATAATATGTAGTTATTCCTGGTTATACTTTGTTCATGAGAGTCAGGGAGGGTAAAAAGGGAGGAGGGGTGGCTCTTTATGTCAAGGAGGATATAAAGGCGATGGAGGAGCAAGGAATGCAGGGGAAGGCAGAGGCACTGTGGGTCATCCTGGAAACAGGTAATGGCACAGCCCTTTGAACAGGCGTAATCTATAGACTCTCATCCCAAAGAGAGGAAATAAACAGAGATCTACTGGAAGCGATCCATAAGATGGCAGCTAAAGAGGAGGTGTTGCAGGTTGGTGACTTCAAGCTGCCAGAAGTAGATTGGAGCATCCCAGTGGATGCTACATACAGGGGCAGAAACACCCTGGGCTCCTTGCTAGGAGCATGCCTCAAGCAGCTAGTGCTTTAGCCAACCCACGAGGGAGCAATTTTGGACCTGGTTCTAACCATTGGGGACAGAAGTTCAAAGGTTAGGGTGTGTTAACACTTGGGATCCTTTGACCATCGCACAGTGTGGTTCAATATGAGTACTGTAACAGGATCATGCCACAGAAAAGCGAGGGTTCTGGACTTCAGGAGGGTGGTCCTCAAAAGGATGGGTTGTTTTCAAGGAATTCTAGCAGGGAGAAAGGGGGGTGGAGGGACTAGAGGAACTATAGGCTTATCTAAAAGAAGCCATAATGGAGGTGACAAACCTTTGTCTTCAGGAAAAAGACATGGGCAAGAGGAAAAGAAAACCACTATATTTCTTGTAGGAAGTGGCCAAGAAAGTAAAGGAGAAAAAGTTGGCTTTCTGTAAATATAAGGAGTCACAGAAGAAGGAGGATAGGGCAGTATATCTAGAAAAGCAAAGGGAGGAAGGGAAAGTGGTCATGAGTGTCAAGGTGAAGACAGAGGAGAAAATAGCAAAAGAAGTTAAAAAAGGGGACAAGTCTTTTTATAGATACATTAGCAGAAAGAGAAACACCAGGGGTAGATTTTTAGGCTAAAAGGGGAGGAAAGAATGGGAGTGAAATGAGATCAGGATAACGCATCAATCCTGAACAAACATCTCTGTTCGGTTTTCACAGAGGAGGGTGAAGGGGTGGGACCACAGCTAAAAGTAAAATTTGGAAAGGTGGTGGGCAACAGTCCATTTACAGAGGAGAAACTGTCCTAAAAGAACTCACAAAACTGAAGGTGGATGAGGCAGACAAGGCAATGGGGACAGACAGAATACACCATAGAATACTAAAGGAATTAAGGGTTGTACTGGCTACACCACTGACATCCCATTTCAACAGGTAACTGGATACGGGAGTGGTTCCATGGGACTGGAGAAGGGCTTATGTAGTCCCTCTCCACAAAAGTGGTAGCAGGGAGGGGGCTGGGAATTATAGACCTGTCAGTCTGACCTCAGTGGTAAGGAAAATTATGGAATCACTGCTAAAATAAAGGATAGTGGAACACCTTGAATCCAGAGGAGCACAAGATCCATGGTAGCATGGATTCATGTCAGGGAAGTCATGTCAAACAAATTTGGTTGATTTCTTTGAATGGGTGACCAGGAAGGTGGATCAGGGGAGCATGGTGGATGTAGCCTACCTTGACCTCAGCAAGGCGCTTGACACCATTCCACATAGGAGGCTTGTGAAAAAGCTGGGTAGCCTGGGGTTGGGTCACAAGGTAGTGAACTGGGTTGGAGATTGATTGAGGGATAGAACGCAGAAGGAGTGGTAAATGTAGTTAAATCCAAGGTAGGGAGCGTGACCAGCGGGGTGCCACAGTGATGGGATCTTGGGCCAGTACTGATTAACATCTTCATCAGCAACCTTGCGGAAGGGCTGGAGGGGAAGATTTGCCTCTTTGCAGATGACATCAATATGTGCAATAGGATAGACAATCCGGGAGGGGTGGAGAAAATGACAGTGACCTAGCTAAACTGGAGCAATGGTCCAGAGTGTTGTAGCTAAGATTCAAAGCAAAAAAAGTGCAAAATCATGCACTTGGGATGCAGGAAACCAGGGGAGGACTACATGATGGGTGGAGTGTTGTTGGACACCACAAAACAGGAAAGATATATGATAACCTAAAGGTGGCCAAACAATGTGCCAATGTCTCAATGTGTCAATATCTTGAATATCTATGTTGTACTAATTGCTACCAGTTACTATTGTGTCACCTTCCATCTAGTGCTACATATTGTTGCCAAGTTATTATATGTGTGTCAGTGTTAACAACTGTCACCAACTGTTGCCAGATTGCTAGATGTGTCTTCATATTTACTTTAATTAACTGTTACATTGTAAGCCAAGGTGATCCACCTGTAATCCTTCCTGCTCTCACTGTATGCAAGTAAGCAAACTGTATTCCAACATTGTAACATTTCTCTGTATCTTATCTCATTGTTCCCTACCCCCAAGGTCACACCAGAAGATGAGCAACCTGTTGCTTAGCATGCCTTCCTGGTGAAACATTTCAATAAATAAATAAAATAAAACAATGCAGTTGGGAGAGCCTGTGGGAAATTGTTGTGCATAGGGAGTGGTATAACCAGCAGAGGAAAAGAGGTGGCGATGCCACTGTACAGGTCATTGGTGAGACCTCATATGGAGTATTGTGTCCAGGTCTGAAGGCCTCATCTCCATAAGGCCATAGACAAGGTAGATGCAGTTCAAAGAAAAGCAACAAAAATGGTGCAGGGCCTGCACCAAAGGGCATATGAGGAGAGACTGTAGGCACTTAATATGTATATCTTGGAGCAGAGGAGGGGAGAGGGGTGACATGATCAAGACCTTCAAGTACCAAAGGGAATGAATAAATAAGGTACAGGAGGGCAGCATCTTTCAGAAGAAAAGATGCTCTAGGACAAGAGGGCATGACATGAAACTTTAAGGGGGTAGGCTAAGGGCAATGTGACAAAGTATTTTTTTATTGGAAAGGGTAGTGGAAACATGGAACTGCCTCCCAGCAGAGGTGGTGGGGACAAAGTCAGCAGGTGAATTCAAAACTGTGTATGATAGAAACAGGGAAACCCTAGTGGTTCAAAAGAGGAAGTGAAGCCAGAGATCAAGTAGGATCTGCGGTAATTTTTTAGTAGGCAGAAAAAAAAAGGGCAGACTAGATGGGTCTGGCAGTCCTTATCTGCCATCAAATTCTATTTTTCTTTGTTCTATAATCACCTCCATGTCCAAGGTGTTTCAAGAGGTGGAGCAACATCCTTTCACTGCTCTAAATCCAGAGTGCTGCAACATCCAGTTCACCCCTATGGCAGGGGAACTGGTTCTGTCACTCATATTACGGCACCCTAATGACAGCACCTTATCAACAGTATGCATTCAGAATGTAATTTTGAGACTGTATTGCTTTAAATGAGAACTAATATTGGATGTCCACAAAGGGACAGGCACTCCCTAGTAAATGTGCACATCCACTTGACACGTTTGGGTGCCTGTGTGTGGGCATCTCATGCTGTATTGGCTATTGATGAACAAGAAAAAATGGTTCACTGCAGTATTGTTGTTTCTCTGTAAGGAATCCATCAGTAAGCTTTACAATAACAATCAGTCCACTGAATTGAGTTGCCCAAAGATAGAGGTTATGTTAATTTTGGAATCTTAGAATTAAAACTAAGTTCAAACTCTGCACTTTGGTCACATTGCCACCAACAGTGAGATTTGTTTCTAAAGCTAGGGTGGTTATAACCACTAAAACTAGTTAAATGGCTATCAAAAATTTATGAAAAATATAATTAAACTTTGCAAAACATTAATTAATTTAAGGCAGACAAAAAATTGTAGAAAACTTTTTCTGATCCATCAAAAATTGTAAAGGAACTGCAACAAGTAATGCTCAACTAAACTGAAAAAAAAAATGAATGATGCTTGTAGGAACCTATTTTAGGGTTCTGAAAGGGGAAGCAGAATAAGGGACTATAAAGCTTACTGATGAATCCCTTAAGAAGAAACAGCATTACTATGGTGAGTATATTTTTCTTCTAACCCCAGGAATCCATCAGTATAACTTTACAATAGCAGATTCCATGGCAGTACCTTGTAAGGCTGGGTTTGGAAGCTATTTTGGGAAAAGGTTATGCAAGACAGCAGTGCCAAAACTGACATCCCTTCTGGACTGTGTCCAGACAATAGGGTTTTGTGAAGGTGTGTACCCTCTTCTAGGTAGCTTCTTTACAGATTTTTTGAAGGGGATGCCCTTGTTGCTGCCACAGAGGCAGATGTGCCCCTTGTGGAGGGTGTCTGTAGATCACTGGGGGGTTTTCTTCCTGTGAGAGCAAGGTGGATGCTGGGAACTACAGGCTGGTCAGTTTGACATCAGTGGTGGGGAAAATAATGTAATCTATGCAAAAAGAAAGGATTATAGCATATCTTGAGGCCAGCAAGGCACAAGACCAAAGATACCATGGATTCACAATAGGTAGAGCTTGTCAAACAAATCTAATAGATTTCTTTGACTCGGTGACCAGGGTGGTAGGTCGGGGGGGGGGTCACATGGACATGGCTTACCTAGATTTTAGTAAGGCATTTGACACCGTCCTACACAGGAGACTAGTAAACAAGTTGGGCAGTCTGGGAGTTGTTCCCAGGGTGGCAAATTGAGTCAGAAATTGGCTGAGCAACAGGACACAGAGGGTGGTTGTAAACAAAGTTCCATCCTGGGACTGAAGGGTAGCCAGTGTGGTGCTGCAGGGCTCAGTGCTGATGCCAGTCCTCTTCAATGTCCCCATTAGTGATATTGCAGGGGAGCTAGAAGGAAAAGTAAGCCTCTTTGTGAATGACACCAAAATTTGCAGTAGAGTGGATACTTCAGAGGAGGGGGATGAGGAGAGACCTAAGCAAGTTGGAAGAATAGTCAAGAGTGTGGCAGCTAAAATTTAATACAAAGAAGTGCAAAGTTATGCACTTGGGACACAGGAATCCTGGATAGGAATACAAAATGGGGGTGGGGGGAGAGACTAAGAACAACAAACATGGAAAGGGACCTGGGATAATTATAACAGATGACTTGAAAGAAGCCAAGCAATGTGAGAAGGAGGTGGGAAGGGCTGGAAGGATGCTGAATTACATAGGGAGAATCATCACATGTAGAAAACAGGGTATGGTGATCCCACTATGCAGGTTAGGCTGCATTTGGACTACTGCATTCATTTCTGGAGACCACATCTCTGGAAGAGCATAAACAGCATGGAAGCAGTCCAGTGAAGGACTACAAAAATGGTGAAAGGAATGCACCAGAAAACATATGAGGAAAGACTGAAATATCTTAATATGTATACCCTAGAGGAAAGGATGGAGAGTGGAGATATGATAGACATTCAAGTACCTCAAGGGGATAAACAGGATTCAGAAGAGCAGCATCTTTCAGAAAAAGAGATGTGCAAAAACAGGAGGTCACTACATGAGGATGAGGGGACTCAGGGATAACATGAGAAAGTATTTTTTCACAGAAAGGATGGTGGATGCACGGAACAATCATCCTGCAGAGGTCCTGCAAACTAAAAAAAAATAGGGGAATTTAAGAATGTATGGAGTTGAAAGGGGTCTGGCTCTCCAATGGCTTTAGGGCCTAGGGTAAGATCTCCTGGGGGGTGAAACAAGATAGTGACTCTGTAGCAGCATGTGTCCTAAGATCCGTACCAACCCAAGGTAAGCATTCTGTTTTTTTGAGAATTAAATTGTTCAACTACTCGAGACGATGTTGGATAATAGGAAAAACCCAAGTCCGGTTGTTGAATTTGTTTTGATCAGGTCTGTACCCCAGGATCAGCAAATCCATTTCAGTATGAGCTCAGAGAGTGGAAATGGGACACAAACCCCACCCACCCCTCAGACAAAAGCAAATCTCCTACCTGGCAAAAATGAATGCCCTGGTAACTACAGCTACTTCATAAGTTCCACAGGCTTCATTTGCAGGTGGAATTAAGCTCACATACGAATCCTCCCTGATGGAAATCAAGCAGTAGTTAATAGAGTTGCTGGGAAAAGCTTTGGACAAGTAATTATATTGGACACAGACATATGACCGTTGATTCGAGGCATTGACTAATAAAACTGATTTTTTGCAGACAGGAGTTAAAAAAGTACAAGAGAAATCTGCAGCAATGGAGCAAACACACATGGAACAAGCTGCTAAATTATCACAGTTGGAAACTAATTTGCAAGCAAACACAGCCACGATGCAAGAGGTAATAAAAGAAAACTTTTAATCTTTCCCAAAAATTAGAACAAAACAAAGAGCCTCTTAGATTTAGGAACTTTTGCATAGTTGGGATATCAGATGTCATGGACTCTAAATTTGAAATTGCCTGTGATCTAGTAAAAGATATTCTTATCACTATCTTTGATCTTCCACTAGATAATCCCTATTACTAGCCTGAGCTTCCAGAGTGCCAAAACAGAAAGCTGATTCACGTCCACTGCTGAAACCTTCCATTCTGGCAATACTTGCTTTTGACTCAGATCGAGACTTTATCTTCAAATTGGCATATTGCTTTATTGTTGTAACAGTATTGCTGTTGATCTAACATTGTTGTCCCTCTATGTAATGTTCTTATTGTAAGTTTATTTATGAAATTTGTAAATAAATAATACAAAAAAAATTGACAAGGCTAAAGGGAACTTTGATGTATAAGGGCTGCCATTGTTATATTTTCCCTGATTTCTGTTTTCAGACACAACATCACAGAAAATTTCTGATGTATAGGCAAGAAGTGCTCGAGCTTGGGGCTCAATTCTGCCAGCAAAAGTAAAGGTGACTAAAGACAATAAAACACATTTTTTTTTAGATAGACCAGCTAGTTGCCTTTCTGAGATCACAATATCCTTCCACATCTGAACAAGATTTTTCTAGTTCACCAACTATGTCTGAAAAAGATATGATGGCTTCTATGGAAAAGATGGCTATATGGGGCCCAATTCCAGGACGACTTACGCATGGCACAAGGTGATTTAACCCACAATGGCATGGCACAAGAGTGGGTTATGGCAGCAACTATGCCCTATTCCAACAGGGCAGCTGCTGTAACCCACATACGCCATTACAGAAGCCACACTGGCACAGCAGAGACAGACCATCAGGGAGATAGTCTAAGGGGCATTCATCTGTGCCAATCAACAGATCCCCACTCCACAGCACCACGAATCTGTTACAGCAGTGCTCCCTGTGCCTCCCAAACACTTACATGTCCCCACCCCCTGACTGTCAGGGATCCCCGGTGTCCATTTTTCAAAGTGTCCTCCCAAAGGCCAGTGCCATCGGTCCATCCCCCCATGCCCCCTGGTGCTTTCGGTGGTGTTCTGGGCGGGGGCGCGCTCTTGGGTGGCAGTTGTCGGCAGGCTGTGACTTGTGGCATGCAGGACCATTGTGCCATGCCCGTGGCGCTAGCCTGCATCTGCTGCAAGTCGTAGGATGTCGGTGCCAGTGACCCTGCCTGTCTTGGAATACGGCGCAGGGTCCCCAGTGTAGAGCCACATGGCGCAGCTTGCATATGCCTGTGAGTTGCACCATGCAACTCGTAATCAAGCCCCTAGTATTATGTCTTGTTTAATTTAAAGGCTTAATTCCTCCAATCTTTTTTTCCTTTTGTTTTGAAGATATAATAAGGTTTTCTGGTAAACCATGAGGGGGGACTAATGGTTAACAAAATGAACTGATAGAAGTACAATTGCAGCAACAGAATTGAAAAGATACAATTTAAATTTTTTACCTCCCCCTCTTCTTCTCTCTGATGTGGTCTAGTATTATACTGAACGTTTATAAGGGAAACAATGCCATTTTTCTATTTTTGTTTATTTGATATATGTAAACATTATTAAAAAAAACTTAATAAATAGAAGAAAGAAAATAATGTATGGGATAAACAGAAGGCAACCATAGTGGTAGGAAAGAGAAAGTAAGCTACAGATCACTTAGGATCTGGAACTTATGTAGGTAGGGAAATGGATGGACAAGGTGGACCAAGCAGTCCTTATCTGCCATCAAATCCCATGTTTCTAAGGCTAAAGCATGGTCTAAAGCAACAGGAGAAGCAGGAGGCATTAGACAGAAGGGGAGTTGGGTCTTGGGATCTGAGAAGGGCCAAGGAACATATGGGTAGACTAGATGGCCCTTTGGTCTCCTTCTGCCATCTTTTTCTATATTTTCTATGTTTCAGTTCAGGTCCAGGTCATTCTTGGGACTGTTCTTATTGCTAGGAGCCTGCAACAGAATAGTGGGAGCTGTTTTTTTCTCCCAGGAAGCAAACAGGTCTACTTCTGGTGTACATCACCTGAATACTGCAGCCAGCACCTGTTGGTTCAGGGTCCACTAGTGAATTGGAATTGAATTGGAATTGGGTCCACTCATAGGTTCCTTGACTAATACTGCTTAGTTAGCCTGCCAGAACATTTGCTTTTCCTGGTGGGTGTACCACAGTTAGCTCTCTATCCAGGGAATAGGCTAGGTTCCAGATCCTAATGGCTTCTGTGCATTGCCTTGATTATCTGTTCCTCCTTACTTGTTTATGTAACACATTGTTGTGGTGTTGTCTATTCAGATCTGAACAGACTGACTGTGTATTTGGGAGGAAAAGGTTGCATTGCTAGGAACACTGCCCTGAGCACCAGCAAACTGATAAGTTCCCGAGTCTCCTGTGTGCTTCAGGTGCCCCTTAAGGTGAGATCCTCCAGTTGGGCACCCTACCAAAGAAGTGAGGCATCCATTGTGATGATACTTGTTGGGGGATTGTGGGAGGAAGCGAATACTCTCTTTGAGTGAATGGAACACATTCTGAAGAAAGGGGGGTTACTAGTGGAGTACCTCAGGGCTCAGTACTGGGTCCAGTCCTCTTTAACATTTTTATAGGTGACATTGCAGAGGGTCTGGAGGGGAAAAGTATGTCTATTTGCAGGTGACACAAAGATCTGTAACAGAGTTGATACACAAGGGGGGCTAGAAAGGATGAGAAGGGACTTGTCAAGGTTCGGGGAATGGTCAGACAAATGGCAACTTAGATTCAATGCAAAGAAGTGCAAAGTAATGCACCTGGGAAACACAAACCCAGGAGAAGAGTACACAATAGCAGGGGAGGTACTAACAACAACAAAAATGGAAAGGGACTTGGGGGTGGTCATATCAAATGACTTAAAGGTGGGTAAGCAATGTGACAAGTCAGTAAGGAGAGCTAGGGGGATACTAGGATGCACAGGAAGGGGCATCACAAATAGAAAAATGGAAGTGGTTATCCCTCTGTACAGACAGTTGGTGAGACCCCATCTGGAATACTGTGTGCAGTTTTGGAGACCCCATTTATGCAAGGACATAGACAGGATGGAAGCAGTCCAGAGGAGGGCAACTAAAATGGTGCAGGGCCTACATCAGAAACCATATGAAGAGAGACTGAGAGAGCTTAATATGTATACCCTTGATGAAAGGAGGGACAAGGGGGACATGATAGAAACTGTTAAGTACCTCAAGGGAATCAACAAAGTCCAGGACGGTAGCATCTTTCAGAAAAAGAGATGTGTAAGAACAAGAGGGCACAATTTAAAGATAGAGGGGGGACGGCTCAAGGGTAATCTGAGGAAATTTTTTTTCAAGGAGAGAGTGGTGGATGCATGGAACTGCCTTCCTGAGGAGGTTGTTGGGTCTAAAACAGTGAGGGAATTCAAACATGCATGGGACAGACTTAAGGTAATTGTAGTCGGGGGTTGCAGGAAGTAGGCTGTTGGTTAACTAGAATCTGCAGCTTATCCAATAGGAAGGGAAATGGTCAGACTGGGTGGGCCAAGTGGTCCTTATCTGCCGTCAAAGTCTATGTTTCTATGTTTCTATGAGGTTGTCCTCTTCCACCACTCTAGTGTCCATATCACAGTTTTTGTGACTGGCATCAGTTTGGATAGAGGGTCCCACTTTTGGCACCAGTGGTCCCTTAAGTGATACCGAATGTCCCTCATCTAGAACCTGGTCCCTGATACCATTACAGTGGAAGAGGGCATGTGTGCCAGGGGTTGCAGATAATCCCTGATAGGTCTTGGCTGGCCTAGTGTGAAGGATTCTGTAATGCTAATCAGACTTGTTACTCTTGCCTGAGGAAGAAATGCTTTCACCAGCAGGGTATTCAGCTCTGCACCTATGAAATACAAACTTGAGCTGGTTCTCCTTGTGATTTTTGTAGGTTTATCAGGAAGTCTAGGCAATCTAAAGTGCATTTTACCACCTGTATGGGGTACCTTGCCAACTGCTGTGTTTTTCCTGAGACAAGTCAGTCATCCAGTTAGGGAAAAACCACCACATTTCACCTTCTAGGATGTCCTGACACCTCAGCTAGGCACTGTCTGTAAACTGCTAAGGTAAGGCTGCAGGGAAGACATGTGAACTTGTATTGACAGTTTCCTAATCTGAACCAGAAGCATTTTCTGTGAGTATGTCTGACTAGAATAAGAAAGTACTTGTGAGATCCAGAGACCCCAGCCAGTCTCCTGACTGTAGAGATGGTATCACTGAGCCCAGTGTGACCATCTTGAATTTTTCTTTTTTTTACTTAGTTTCTTTATTCTCCACAGCTGCGGGGCTGGGGAAAGGTTGTACCTTTGGTTCCTCCGCCCACCATCTAGCCAACTGGGCCAGCAGCAACCCCAGTCATGGACAAAGCTTGTGCCTCCTGTTTGCTCCCAGAAGGGAGCTAACATGTACAGGACCATGGCTGCACCAGCAAGCAGCCTTCCTGCTGCCTGTGGGGATTTTTCAATGTAATTTCCCTGCTGGAGGATATGTGCAATGATGCCAAGGGATGGAGCACACACACTTCCACATGCACTCCGCCCAGTGTCAACCTCCTCCCGCCCCTTGAGAGTGCATCATCAGTGGAGCCACCACCCAGCTTCTATCAGGGGGCAGCCACATGCTGGCAACTGATGTCCCCCCTCCCCGGGGAAGGAGAGCAGTCCTCCAGATGCTCAATCCTTCCCCAACCTTGCTGACCCTTGGCTATCCGTGCCAGTTCCTGAACACGGGTCGCCAGTGTGGCATAAGGTGTGGCATCTAGTGCCTCAACCCTCAGTGCCACTGGGCAGGCAAATTTTTCCTTTTTGTATGTCTTGTTCAGATATCTCATGTCTAAAATGGATTGCAATTCCTCACTTTTTTGTGGGTTAGGAAGTATTTGGAAAACAGGCCCTTGGCCCATTGTGAGGCAGGGACCTTCTCCACCTCTATCTCCATCACAATGTTTTGTCGCTGGAGAGTGAGTTGAGAACAATGTTTTTTCCTGTAGTTTTAGAAATTTTTTGAACTGCAGGGATAAACCTTGGCTCACTGCTTTCAGGATTCATTAGTCTGCGGTGATACTTGTCCATTCGTAGATGTAGTCTTTCCTCATCGGCAAAGATTGGGTGACCTGCGCAGAATTGTCAGGTGTTTTGTTTTGGCTGTGGCTTGTGGGCTGGTGCTGTGCTTGCCTGCCTAATGCCCCTCCTGCTCCTGTGCTATAGGAACCTGTCTTTGGTGATGATACTCATAGGGGACATAACGCTTTGGGTGGTAACCTTTACCCCTGACTCCTCTTCCCTAAGGTCCATAGGAAGTGGAGGCTGTTTTCCTTTCTGTGTTAGTTCTATAAGTGGTTTTGTAAACATGCACTTTTTTCACATATACAGTACCTGTCTTTTCATCAAAGGTATGGGATTTGTGTATTCGATGTTGGTTGGGAGCAGGGAAGTCACCAACACTTGTTCTGTGATGAATCAAATGTAGTGTAAATTTCATTTTATTTATATATTTTGGCAGTTTGTCTGTGCCTGTTGTGGGGCTGTCCTTGTTACCCGTATTTGCTGGCTAGTTGCTGTGTGATGGCTTATTAATTATGTGATACTGTGATTTTGTTTGCCACTCTTTGGTAGGCTTTCTGGGCTGCTGATTATTTATTGTTTTAAAAAAGTATTCTAGGAAAAGCATGTTTTAGAAAGAATTAAGGTGCTGCTTAAAAACAGCTTTCCTTGCCTAGTGCTCTAGTTCTAATAGAACATCTGAAGTAGCAGCCCACTGAATGCTGGAATATTGAGAACTGCTTTTACATTTAAATGGTACAAATGAAATATGTATTCTTACAGTTTTTGTATATTTATTATTTATGTATATGTATATTATACAAATATATAATTGTAATTAACCAAGGTTAAGGGCTTAAGTAAGGGAGACATAGGAAACACTCCAAATGTAACAGAACTCTATATAGGGTAGACCTTTTTGTATCATATGATCATTACAGAGATGGGATACAGCAGGGAGGTAAGCAGTCGTGGGGATGTTAGGATGCTCTTCTTCAGGGATACATTATGGAACAGGGACACTGCCCCACCTACAGATCTTTTTCAGAGTACCATGCTCAGCTGACAGCAGCAATAGACAAGATCTCTCAGATGTGTCAACAACTCAGCTTAGGTCCACACCCACACCACCCACACTTCCCACTCCAGAGTCTCAGTGGCGAAGGAGGCTGGGGAATGGTGGGGTAGAGGATGTGGCAGAAGCAGCTAGAAGAGGTTTTATCAATCTCACACAAATCAGACAGAAAAATCACTTTGCATCCCTGGAGGAGGATCAGGTACTTGACTTCATCGGGGGGCTCTGGATGACTTGGTGGTACCTGTGGGAGAGTAGGTAGAAGTTAGCAAGAAGAGTCTTATTGTTTGGGGACTCAGTAATTTGGGGAGCAGAGAGGGTGGTGGGTGGGGGAGAGAGGGAATTGAAATGACAAGAAGTCCTTCTGGTGCATTGGTCTTGAAGGATATACAGTAGATAGAATAGGAAGGATAATTCAGAAGGGGGACATGGCAGTGCTGGTACACTTAGGTAACAACAATCTGGTAAATTAGCATGTGGAGGCAGTGAAGTGGAACTTTAAGAGACTTGGATAGAGGTCCTCCCCATGTGGAACAGAGGGAATGATAGCGTAAATAAGGAAAATACTAGAGCTGTGCAGAATGAGAAAATTTTGAATTTATGGAATTTTGACAGAATTCTGTACAATTCTGCAAAATATCATCTGTATTTTGTGGAATTTTTTAAATATATTAATTTGCTCATTACATAGCTATCAGCTGATCTAGATATCTGAAATTTGGCATGATTGACATTAGGATACATTGTCTTACAATTACGGGTTCTCAATGTCTGTCATTTAATTTTTTGTTGGAAATGTCATGAAAATGTTTATCTGCATGTATTGCAGGCACCATTGGATCTAGAAATCTGAAACTAGATACATAAACAGTATATAAATGTAGCAATAGCTCTTATATATGTAAAATTTTCTAATGTTCTGATAATTAAAAAAAATTATACTAAAACAACTAAAATCAAAATTTTGGAAAAATGTTTCACTACATATAACATGGCCCCCTTTAAAGCTTGATACATAAAATGTTGTGCACATACCCATGTATCATGCTTCTCTAAGTCCTGACACTGTGGATAAATTTGGATACAAATTTTTAAAATTAGATGGATGTAACTGAAACTTAAATTTTGATTAAATATTTGGCCACCCACAACTCACACCTTTTCAGTCTAGAACTTTGAAATTTGGTGCACGTACGTAAGCCATGAGTACCTGTATGCCTTCCAAATTTGGTATCATTTGGATACACACTCTTTGAAAACTAGCCTAAAATAACTGAAATGTAACATTTGATGAAATATAGTGGAATTTATTGAAATATATTAAGGCATAACTCAGCCTTCTAGTAAGCTAGAAATGTGATATTTTGCATGCTTACTTGCTTGTACACGTTATAATAGTGTACCAAGTGCCATGGCATTAGGATGCATTATATGAAAATAATAGCTGCTCAAATTTTTTCATTTTTTTTTGTTGGAAATTTCATGAAACTTTCTATCTACATATAACTTAGGCAGCTTTGGAGCTAGAAATCTTAGACTAGGTACACATATAAATGTAAGAATCAACTGCATACCTGCAAAATGTTATAACATTTTGATAAACACTTTCAAAATTATACTTAACTGAAATCTCAGTTTTGACTAAATGTTTGGCTACCTATAGCACAACCCCTTTTAAAGTTTAAGACTTAAAACCTGAAGCAAATAATCATGTTACAAGTGTTTCTGAATCCTGAAACTGTGGAGAAATTTGGATGATACATTTTAAACTTAAATGGAAAAAAATGAAATTAAACTTTGATTAAATCTTTGGCCAACCATAACACAGCTCATTTGAATCTAGGACTCTGAAATTGTGTGTACTTATGCAATCAAAGAGAGCCTGGATTATTGCCAAATTTGGTATAAATTGGATATGCACTTTAAAAAGTTGCCCAACATAAATGAAATTTAAAATCTGAAAAACATCTGTGACATTTGAATGCAAATTCTGCAAAATTCCATTGAATCAGAATGGTAATTCCATGGGTATTCCACTGGTAGAATTTTAAATTCTGCATAGCTCTAGAAAATAATGATTAGTTTAATTGATGGTTAAATGGATGGTGTCAGGAGGAGGGGTACCACTTTGTGGGGCTCAGTGGGCTTCTGGCACCAGAAGATCTTCAATGGTCATGGCCTTTACCAGATGCAAGAGGGGGGCCATTGCTCTGGAATAAATGTGTGACATTTACACTGGACAGTTAAACTGACTGCAAGTGAGGTGGAGGCTAGGAGAACCACTGAGAAGGAACAGCAGTGGGGAACCTAGCTAGTGCTCCCCTGAAAAGGAGACTTGTAGCAGCAATGCTATTTATTGATTGAAATTTGTTGACTGGGTAGGCCCACCGAGACTAGTGTCCCTTATTCAGGGGTGACCTGGAGTTAATTCACATACAGTACTGTAACAGAAAGGCATGCATACATGCTATAGGTGCTCAGAAAAGGCAAGGCAAATTTTATTTTTTCAGTGCCCAATCCTGGAGGCTCTTGGCACCGTACAATAAGAGCATACTATCAGTACAATAACATAAATTAATATAAAAAAGCAGTAAACATGGCAGCATAAATAGCTATAATTAATAATCATTTCTATTAAAACTGAAAACATAAACTCTTAGTACAAAGCAACTCAAATTTACAGACACAAAACAAAGAGGCATACAGGGTTAATTGCATTTTTACATTCAATACAATACATGAGATCAGAACAGCATCTTTTAGGGTATGGCATAAGTGTTACATGAAAGGTCAACAGCTGCAGTTGCAATGGCTAACCCTAAGCAGATATGCCTTGAGGAAGGATTTGAATGTGCCAAGAGTAGAACATTTTAGGACTTCATGTGGTAGACTATTCCATAGGACTGGTGAATACCTTGCAAAGGACCTGTCCCCTGTGCAGGACTCAGCACTTTTGATCTCCAGGGGTTGACAGGTAGAGGACCTAAGTGCCCTTTAACAGTAAGGTTGAAGTTCAGATTTGGTTAGAATGTGCCAAAGATGGTGGTCTGACAAAGCCTACATCGAGCATGATAAATAAACATTATCAAGACTTGGAAAGAATAAAGGAGAAGGATTAGGAAAAGCAAGCTGATTTCAGGAAAAAGATAGAAAGGGGTATACCATAATGGCAGGAGTCTGGGATACAAAATTAGTGAGTTCCAGGCAATGGTGGCAAGCACTGAGATGCATCTAGTAGCCATCACAGAAATATAGACCACATAAAATAATGAATGAGAGCTGAATGTCCTTGGCTACACCATTTTTAGATTAAGTAGACGGTATCCAGTGAGGGTTGTGACTAAATATGAGCGACCATCAAAATGGCGTCTCATATTCAGCTCTTTCCTCCTGGGCTACCCTGGAAGGAAAATGACCCTATGTGAACGCGAGGATACTACAGGTGACAGGAAGAGGGGATAATGAGGGGAAGGGGAGGGACAGGGAATGGGATTTAGAGGACTGTTGTGCCTGCTACTGCCATGCTAGCCATGTGGTGTGTTGGCATGGGTGGCTAGCTCAGGTGCAGCATATACAGGGTTAGGGACTGGGTGTGGGAATTTTTGCAGCTGCCTGTGGCTGCGACATTTAATTTTTTCCCAGTGGAGGTATTTTGCCCCTTCCCAACATGCACTCCCCTGGAGTTGAAAGTCCTTATTCGGGGGGGGTGCAAGGGGGTACAGCCCCACCCCACAAAAACACTGTTTTCTTTTTCCGAGTATCAAGTCACCTATGAGTGTATATCGCTGATTTGCTATTCAGTAGTAAACACTCGCCATAAAAGCAATTGCTATTTTGTGATCACTATTATGACATGGAACTGAAGTACAGGGAAGGGTAAAGGAAGAGGCATAGACCTATATGTCAGAGGGGGCATAGAGGCAATAGAGGATGGAAACATCAGGGGAGGAAATGGGGAATAGGCAAGGTAAGGAACAGTTCACATGCAGACTCTGACACTTAGGTTTGGATAGCTACAGTCTAGAAAATGTATTGTGAATATCACAGTGCAAGTACAGAACTGTTGGTACACTACCGTGGAGGTGCCCCAGTGCTTTGTTCATTAGATTTTTGTCAGGAGCAGGGCAACAAGTTGAACATACCTATACTATACCGCATATATGTAACATCAAACCATAGTTAGGTTGACCTTTACAATTCTATAATTAATCATTTAAATGATCAGTCAGGGTTCTTGTTACCCTACACCTAAAAAAAAAAGTGAAGTGCAAAAAACGCTCTTAAAAATGAAGTGCATGAACAAAAATACACTTTTTTAAATAATCCAGAAACTATGGGCAGGATTCAAAAACAAAGCCAAAAATCCTTCAGCTGCTGGAAAAAGGCTTGCAGCACTGTAGAAATGCAGTTGCGTGATATTCTGAAATAAACTTTGTGCAAGTACGGAATTCCTTAACATCCCCACAGCTGCGGAAATTTAGCAAGTGCTGAAAATCCGCAACTGTAGATCAGCAGCTGTGAAAATGGCTTAGGAGGCATAGCAACAGTGAACCTAACTAGCTGAAGCAGCAGACTTTAACATTGCTGCCATAGAATAAAGCTGAAAACACCCACAAAGAGACCGGTAACCAGTCCCTCAAATGGGACCACAGCAGCACCACAGGTACCAGCAATACCATGGCACCACAGTGGCCGACTGTCACTGCTGGTCCTGTCTCTCCCTGGGGTGTTCCTGTTGCCTGCAGGAGTAGCACTCACTGCAGGCTGGCCAGGCTCTACTGCCTGTGAGGCTCTGCCATGGGCTGCATTGGGTCTGGTGGTTGCTGCCTGTTGCCATATCATGGCAATGTGTGCTTTTGTTGCTGTAACATCAGCTACTGCTATACTATCTGGAATGCTATTACCTGTGCCTCACCTCCACCTTAATTGATTCCAATTATTGGGGCACTACTGCAGTTTGCTGAGGGAAAGTTACACTTCATTCCACTGTGTGTAAAAAATTTTCTGCAACTGCAGAAAAAAAACTGGTTGTGAATAGCCTTTCAGGGGATGTGCCTTACTTATCTCACACCTTTTTTTCCTCAGGGACTTCCACAGCTGCACTTTTTTCCACAATCCATAGTGTTTTTTTTCTTCAGCTGCAGAGGGTTTTGTGAATAGCATTCAGTGCAAATTCTCCTTTGTTTCCATAGCTATGGCAGTTTTGGGGACTTAAGGAGGTTTTACACCTTCAGAAAGCTTTGTGAATCCTGCACAATGTGCCCAGCCAATTTAAAAAGTCTAACAAGAAATGAAAGTCACCGTGATGCTAAGCCAGAATGTATGTTATAATGAAAAAAAAATGGGAAAAAGTATATAAAAGAGGAACAAGATTATGTATGAAAATTTGACTTCAGGTCATACATCATTTAATCAGTTAGCCAGTAGAGTTGGTAGTAGTAGTATTATTATATACCGATTTTGGCTGATATTGTGAAGTGACTCACACTTAGTAAAGTAGTAGGTGAAAGGCCATGCATAGCTTACAAACATGCCAAAAAAATATTGTGACAAACTGGTCTATGGCCAATTTAGGTGACCAGAAACATGTCCAAACCATGCATCATGATTGCCACTTAGACCATGTGGGATGTACAAATGTGGTCATTTTTCTGTGTGTCAGTATTATCATCAGTCAAAGACATTCAATTTACCACATCTCACAAAAGCTGTAGAAGTGAGAGAATTCATCAATTGTGCAACTAATTTCACTGTTTTTGTGTTATGATGTAACTGTATCAAGACATATGTTGGATGTACTATATGTCCGCATTTTATTCTGCATTTCAGTGAAGAAATTTTGCAGGACAGAGTGAAAATTCACCAAACTCTTTTAGAAGATTTCCGATTTCATCAAAGGTGAGTGTTCACAAAATTCCATGAAAGTTGTGAAATTTCACGAAAGTTTTGCTAAAGTGCAATTTGCAACTTTCACCCAGCCCTACAAATCACAACTCTCCCCTTATGAGCTGGTTTATTAGCAACGTCATTCCTGTGTTGCGGAGACCTGAGGGCTGCAAGTTCAAAAGATGTAAGGTTAGAGTGATAACACTTGCGATGAATACTAAAAGTAGTCATGTCTTTCTGAATGTCATAGATCCTACCCATGTTTTGGATTCATTGGAACAGATTTTATCAACAAACCTATTTCACCTTTGATGATCAGTTTTAATTACAAATTTGTGGCACTGCTATCGGGTTGTCAATGGCACCCTCTTACACCAAATGTTTCATTGGTTGGTGGGAGGAGGTGGCCATCTATGACCCCCATAGCAACCCATTCATTGATGGAATTCGATACTGAGGACACTTTATAGATGCAATTATCTGTATTTGGAGTAGGACAGCCTCCATGGGTGAGGAATTTGTTAGTCTACTTAATGATACTGAAGTTAACTTAAAATTCACTTTTACAGTGTCTATCAAAGAAGCAGCTATTTTATATCATAAGTTGTCAGGAGATGCTGCCTTGGGCATCACAGCAGAATGTTTTTGAAAGCCTATCACTGGGAATTCCTTCCTTAGATTTGACTGTTCACACACCTTTCATCTCAAAACAGGAATTCCATTTGAAAAGTGTGTTAGACTTTGCTGTAATTGTGCCACCATTTAGTCATTTCATAGGCAGACAGGGGATCTCAACTATAGGTTTCTTGCAATGGGATATGAACCCAGTTTGATTAAAGCAGCAAAAGAAAAAGTTGGGGTCCTGACAGGGGAAGTCTTTTTTAACCAAAAAAAAAAAAAATTAGCCAGTCTATAGGTCAGGTGATCAACCATATCGCTGACTTTGAATCAGTGACACCAAAAGTTGCTGGTGCACTGAAAAGATTTTGGAGTCCATACTGATCTGAAAGACAAGATTGGAGACTGCCCCAAGTGGTCTGTGAAAAGGGTAGTAGTGTCAAAGTCATGAAAGTTCACCACCGTAAACCACTCAAGACCCAGAAACCTCTTCTAGCTCCTCCTATTGGTTGCCACACATGTGGACTTTGTAGGATTTGTCATTTTGCCACACCAGGGACTTTATTTGCTGATCCAATGAATTGGAAGACCTATGAGATCCATAATTTTATTCCTTTCATGCCTCATTTGTGATTTATGCCATCTACTGTGACTGCCCAAGGCTATATATTAGTTGTATGGTTCGCCCCATGAAGGAACAAATTCAAGAACCATATCATTCTATCATAGGAGGTAAATGCATTACCCCTGTTGGGTCAGGTTGGCATAATTTCCACTCTTCCAGGTTGAATACTTTTCACTTTATGGGCATCCACCATGTTCCTAGACATGCACAGAGGGGAGATGGGGTAAGGTCTCTTTTACAGAGACAGAGAGAGCATATACATTTTTTTTGAGCTAGAGGCCCTTCTTCCTTACCGACCTGTGAGGTTGCTCTGGCCAACCGACGAGGGGTTGCTAGAGATTACTAGGGTTATATTAAAATCAGCTGGGGCCCGGGCAGTTATGTTTGTGGCCTCCTCCCTTTGGAATTCTCTACCCCATCAGACAAGGGAGTGTACGACCGTGGGGAGTTTTAAACAGGGTCTCAAATCCTTTTTATGGGGAAAAAGCCTATGGTGGTACTGATTAATTGTTGTATCTCTTTTTAATAGTCCTTTGTATTACTGTTTGTGTATCTTGTTTGTATCATATTGTACTAGAATGTGCCTTGGTATTTGAAAGGCACAATACAAATACAAATATTATTATTATTATTCATGGGTTACATGAGAATTGTGATATTGTACCATTTTTGTAATTTTGTTTTTAGTTAGGCAGCTTGTCATGATGTGATATATTCTTATCCTTTAGTTAATCTTTTCTTATTTCATTCTCTGCTTTTGCCCTTTCTGATTTTGTCTTTAGAGATTATAAGAATTGGTGACCTTCAGAAATTCTTTACCTCCTGCACTATACAGCTTTAATGCCTTATACTTGATGTATTAACTGTTTTTAGAGCGTTGTCCTGTTTTTAGCTTGATAATTTTCTGAGATTGATTAAATCTTTAATTAATTTAACATCTGTATGTTATTATATTTTAGATTTTATACTAAATAATTTTTTTGGCTGCTGCTGTATTTAGCAATTTTTCACTAATTCACTTGGGAGAGTTTCTACTTTTATATGTAACTTTTATGTAAAAATTATATTGTGCTCTAATACAGCTTAATAGCAGGGGCTCATGTATCCTTGCTTCCATCCCCCTTGTCCTGTCCCATCCCCTTTTGAAGCAGTTCACTGTTCTACTGGATACCACTTCTGCAGGTAACGCATTCCACCCAGCCACCACCCTCTCTGTAAAAAGGTGTCTCCTCATCTCCCTCCTGAACCTTTCTCCCTCCCTCCAGTCTCATATCATGACCCCTGGTGTCCCTCCCCTCCCTTACTTTGAACAGCCCCTCTGTACCTGTCTTGTTTATTCCTTTCATGTACTTAAAGGTTTCAATAATGTCCCCCTGTCCCTCCTCTCCTCCAGTGAGTACATGTTCATCTCCCTCAGCCTTTTCTCATATAAGTCACCCAGCCCCTTGATCATGTTTGTCGCCCTGCGCTGCACCCCCTCCAGTAACTTAATGTCCCTCTTCAGATACGGGCACCAGTACTGCATGCAGTACTCCAGGTGTGGTCTAACTAATGACCTATACAGTGGCAGAATCACCTCCTCCCTCCTCGAGGATATACCCCTTGCAATACAACCCAGCATTTTGTTGGCCTTTATAGCTGCCTTCCTACATTGTGCCGAGTTGTTCATTGATCCTGTAATGAGCACCTCCAGATCCTTCTCCTCCTCTGTCTGGGCTAGCTGCACTCCCCCCAGCTGGAAACTCCTCCTTGGGTTCTTCATCCCAAAATGCAGTACCATGCATTGTTTGGCATTAAACCCCAGTTGCCAGGCATCTGACCAGGTTTCAAGCTTTGCCAGATCACCCTGCAACCCCTGCCATCCCCCTAGGTCATCCACCACTGCTCCTACCTTGGTATCATCAGCAAACAGACTGATTTTGCTCTTGATGTCCAATGATATGTCTGCAATGAATATCCCAAACAACACTGGCCCCAACACTGAGCCCTGTGGAACACTGCTCATCACTACCCTTGGGTGTGAGAGCTCCCCGTCCACAACCACCCTTTGTTGCCTTCCCTGAAGCCAGTTCCCTATCTATCTCACCAGCTTTGCACCTACCCCTGTGCCTACTAACTTACTTCCCAGCCTTCCATGTGGCACCGAGTCAAATGCCTTACTGAAGTCCAGATACAGGACATCCACTGCATGGCCCCTGTCCAGTTGCCTAGTAACCCAGTCACAGAACTCCAGCAGGTTGGTTTGGCAGGATCTGCCCTGTATGAAGCCATGCTGTCTGCTGTCCTGTAGTTCTTTGGCTTCTAGGAGGGTCACCAGCCTTTCCTTCAGAATAGTCTCCATTAGCTTACCCACGATGGATGTGAGGCTCACTGGTCTGTAGTTTCCCGGTTCATCCTTGGGGCCAATCTTGTGGAGGGGCACCACATGAGCCATCCTCCAGTCCTGAGGTACACACCCTGAATGTAATGAGGCATTAAATAGGTCTTCCAAAGGTCCTGCAAGGACCTCTACCAGCCCCTTCAGTACCTTGGGGTGAATACCATCTGGGCCTGGTGCCTTATCCACCCTCAATGCCTTCAAACCATCCCGAACTCTGCCCTCCATGATTTCCCCATCTGTCACCCCCTCCCCCCTGTTTCTGCCATTTCTCCCCCTTGGGTGTCACCCCCCTCTTTTTAGTAAATACTAAGCAGAAGTGCTCATTTAGTGCTTCTTGCCTTACCTCCTTTTCCCTCTTCTAACCCCCTTCCTAATACTTACTATGTGGTCCTTACAGCTCCTTTTCTCCCTGATGTGCCTAAAGAAGTCCTTCTCCCTTCTTAATGCCTTGTGCCAGCCTGAGTTCCATAGATGCCTTGGCTTCCCTTACTGCCCTTGTCACCTCCTTCAATTCCGTCAAGTACTCCTCCCTGTCCTCCCTCTCCCTGTTTTCTTGTACTTCCTAAAGGCGGCTCTTTTCCTCCTTACCTTTTCCATGACCTCCTTGCTCAACCAGCTCAGTTTCTTAGCCCTAGCCTTCTTGCTGTGGGCCTTGCAGTAGGTTTTGGTTGCCTCCACTATCCCCAGCTTTAGGAGCTCCCACCTCTGGTTAGTGTTCATACTAGATTGAATTCTGGCCAGGTACCCTTTTACCACTTCCCCCATCCTCCCAAAGTCGGCCCTCCTGAAGTCCAGCACTATTGTGCCAGATTCCACTCCTTCCTTGCCCATATCGAATGTGAGCCATACTGAGTGGTGGTCACTCCCTGACAGAGGTTCCTCCACTGTAAGTTCTCTCACAAAGTCCCCATTTGCCCACACAAGGTCAAGGGTATTCCCTAACCTGGTTGGTTCACTGACCATTTGCAGCAGGAAGCTATCCTGGAAGGCAGCCAGCAGTACCTGATCCCTTCTGTTCCTGGTTGTTGGGGTACTCCAGTCCACTGCTGGCATGTTGAAGTCCCCCACAATCGCCACACTACCCTTCTCATGGGTCCTCCTGATCTGTCCTGCTAGTTCTCTGTCTAACTCCTCTGTCTGAGATGGCGGCCTGTACACCACTCCCATTCTAAGAATCCTATTCTTGGAATCCTGGATTTGCATCCAAATTGACTCCCTACTATCCTCCTCCCCTTCCTCCCTGACACACTTCAGTCCTTTCTTCACATATAGTGCCCTACCCCTGCCTTTCCCAATCACCCTGTCCCTACAAAATAACCTGTACCCTGGTGCAGACAGGTCCCAGTCATTGTATTGGGTGGCCCATGTTTCTGTGATGGCTGCAATGTCCACCTCTCTTTCTGCCATGAGCACCTGCAACTCTGCAGTTTTCCTCCCAAGGCTCCTAGCATTATGGGTGACCACCTTCCACCCTTTCCCCCCCTCCCATCCTGCCCTCCTTTACTAGCATCAGCAATAGTACTTGCCATTTGTCCTTTGTCACTGTTATGGGGGGTAAGCTCATATGGTTTCCCAACCTGTGGTCTCTGCATGTCTCTTGCCCAATTGCCACCCCCTGCTCCTAGTTTAAATTCCCTACTTCCTCTATGTACCTCCATCCTCTGTTTCAACATTCTTTCCTTCCTCACTCAAGTGTAGTCTGTTCTTGCATAGAGACTACTGTCCTCCCAGGTCACTCCCCACCCCCAACAGCCCATACCCTTTAGCACAACACCAGGTTCTTAGCCATCCATTAAATTCCTCTATTCTCAGCTTTCTTGTTGTGCTTGCCTGGGCACTGGAAGTATCTCTGAAAAAGTTACTGATCTTCCTGCCCCCTCGCATACTTGTCCTAGTTCCTCAAACCTCCTCTGGACTATATCTACTGTCTTGTCAGCCAGATCATTCGTCGCAAGATGTATAATTAAATGAGGCTTGTCCCAACCCCTTCTAGCATATTTCAGAACTGATTGTCCCACCCTTTCCGCTATCATTCCTGGCATGGCCTCCACCCAAATGCGACTTTGCCTCTTCCCTTGCTACCCCACCTGACTCCTCTTAGTATTGAGTCTCCCAGCACTAAGATTCCACCACTCTTACTCCCTGCTTGCTTCAATTCATCTCCCTCTCTCATTTCTGGCTCCTCTTCTTCCTCCTGCACATTATTTCCCCCTTTTGCTCCTGTTGCAATTCTCCCAGCAGAACTTCCCCCCACTCCGGTTTGGTCCTTGCATTTATCAATTACTCCTCTAATTTCTTCATTTCCCTCCTCCATCTTCTTCCTCTCTAGCAGTGCAAAACTATTTTCAGAAGACCCTTCACAAATGTCCACTCCCTCACTCTTCATAGTAACCTGTTCTCTCCTTTCCACTCCATGACTTTTGTCACTTCTTCACATCCACTCACAAGTCCCTATCTCCTCCTTCCATTTGTCTTTTGTCTCCTGACCTGGTTTCCCCAGCAATCGTTCTTCCTGGCCTGGGCCCCCTTGTCCCTGCTTCCCTTCTTCTGACCCTCTCCTCACCACTGTTGACCTAAATCACCCTCCCTCATCTCCCATTCTTCCTCCCTCCAGTATTGGGTTAAACCCACCCCAGTCTGCCTTGCCTGTCTTAGTTCTTCCTGCAGACCCTCAATCTCCTTTCTGAGTTTCTCTATGTGGTTGCACACTAAACATCCTCCCACACTCCAGGCAATTTTTAGAAAGATTGATGCACCATAGTTGTTGCAGCCTACCACCCTACCCATTGCTGTTGTTGCCCACCAGAGACCCCCCACCCTTCCAGATGCAGGATAACAAACACTCCCCCAAGTCTCCCCTCTCCCCCCTCTATCAGTGCAAAACATTATTTTCTTAATTTACCTTACCCCTTTGTTGTATATGTTTAGATAGCTTGAGCAACTGCTTTTTATATTCCTAACCTTCCTATACAAACTCAAAACGAGACTTTAAGTAGCTATTGCACAACCTTCTTCAAACTCCTACTCCTCCTTTCCACAATGCAATAGTAGTGCAAAGAAGTAACAATGAAAGCTCCTAGATTTTCAGTTACTTTCCTTCCATTGAGACAGCAGTCACCTCTTCACTCGCTGCTGTTCCTTTCCTGGATGTCTGCTTCCGCTATGACAGGTGCATATCCTTTGCCCATTTGAGGAAGTGATGTCAGAACCCCTGTATAAAGGAAATCATGGACCAGGGGCGGGTGGGGTGAGGTTGGGGTGGGACCAACCCAAGTCTTCCAGAAACAATCAGGGGGCTGAGGCCCCTGGTCAGACCATTAGCACCCTTCCCCCACTATGCACTAACCTTTGCAGCTAGTGAAGCCAGCAAAAATGAATCACAATTCTACGCAAAGCCCCCAAAATGAGTTTGTTACCAAAAGAAACAGGTCTCCAATTCAGATTCACCAACAACACATCAAAATAGGCTTGACATTAGAAGATATAGGTCTCTGATTCAAAGAAACAGCCCCAGTTAAATCACACCAAATAGGATTTAAATCACAAGAAATAGGCCCTTACAAATTCAGCCTGCTACACAGTGAAACATCAAACAAATGAGCCCACTTATAGCCACCAAAACAGTTTTCAAAATTCCAACAGCCCCAAAACAATAACCTGCTAGCCCCTTAGAAGTAGTAAGAAAGAAAAGAAATAACCTTCTACCAAGTAAAATCCACAAGAAACAATGTAAAAACAACAAGAAGCTACTGTACTGTAACAAATCTAATCCTTTCCCTTCTAGTTCCTTCTGAGAAGCCTGAGATTCATGAGACCTCTCAGAATTTGCTGTGCTGCTGTGAAGGTCTATGATGTAATCTCAGCCCTTGATGGAAGCATATCCTTGTTGTGTATGGCTCCCATACATTAGTCTATATATTAGCTCAATTTAACTGTTGCATAACACATTGGTGCACATGGGAGGCCTTGGGATCCACTTCTTCAAGTACTGTAAAAAGCAAAACAAAATTGACACAATTTGGACCCATCCCCCCATCACTGATTCAGTCTTTGATGAGTTGACAGACTTGAAAAGCACAATCAATGTACAGGTGCCAACACTGTACTCTTTGCCTCAGGAGATGACTTAAGGTTGTCAGTTCAAATCATTTCTAACATGAAGGGCAAGCCATTAGAATTTACCTAATCTATAGAAAGGTCAACAGCCCGTATTTAAGTTGTGTGTTGCTTCCACTGTACAGTTTGGTTCAATTATATTGAGTTAGCAAGTAAATATGGAAAGACATTTGCTATATTTGTTTTTGCCTTTTCCTCCACAGACATGAAGAAAAATTATTGCCTGGTTTGCAGTGTCTAAGTGTGAAATCATTTTCTCTTATCAGTAATTCTGTGAATTTGTATCCACCACACTAGAAAAGAAGAGTGATTATTATTTTTATTTTGCAGTTTATTTACCAAAGATAGTCCAGCTGAGATGTATGTATTTACTTGTTTATTTAATTATTTAATTGTTTTATTATTTTAGTCTGGAGAGCAGAAAGGAAGGGAAAGTATACAATAATTGAGTAAAACAATTTATGAACAGCAACTTAAAAACTGTGATTCAGCAAAAAAAAAAGAAAGACTTAGTTACACAGAGCTGAGCAAATACAAGCAAGTAATATAGAGTTAGGATATAGTGTAGAGGAATACAATGATAGTGTACAATTTTCACAAAAGAAGGTGGTGATATACAGCACATTTGCACAATTCAGCAGTAGCAGCTGATAGACTTGGGGCATTCATCTTTTTAGAATATATACAAGTAATACAGTGTGGGGCATAGAGTACAGGTAACAATGACAATGAACAATTTTCATAGAAGAGAGCAGTTATATACAGCGCATATACACAATTCAACAGTGGCAGCTGATTGACTTAATGCAAACATGCGGCAATAAAATGAACAAAGCAGGGCAGTGAGATCAAACAGAGAAACCAGTGCACTAAACAAAACCAAAGTAACTAATATTCAAAGCATGCAGTAAAACATCAGAAGAGACAGCAACACTGCATGGGGGATCACTCTGACATGCTGAAGACCCATGATCTAAGCTCAGGACATCAAGAGAAGAGGCTGGCAGGGAGGGTTCAGAGTGTCTAATTGACACTCTTCTCCTGGGGGGGTAGGGCACCCAATGTACCTATCACTGGTATAGCAGCTCATGGAGGTGGTGTGCCTGAGATACCTTGATGTTGTTGGCAACCATGTGCCATCTGGCACACCCCTCAGGCCAGCTACAATGTGTAAGTCTGTGGAGGATGCCAGGAGAAAGCTGGCAGAAATGCTGCACCAGTATGCCAGTACATGGCCTAGTTGGTCTCCTCACACTGATATATCACCATAGTACACCACTGGAGAGCTCCTTCTATCAACATCGACAGGTAAGAAAGCAATTCCTTGTCTATGGCCAGGGGATGCCCCTTGCAGGGACAAGCCAGCAGCAGAGCAGAAATGGAGCTGAACATGTTCCTCCACTAGGCCTGAGGAGGCCCCTGGTATGGACAAGTCAGCCCTAGGGTGATGTTACAGACATCTGAATGCTTATATTACTCCAGTGGCAACAAGGGGTATGTCTGGAAGGTAGATGCAGCATGGTACTCAATTTTGCAGGTGCATAGGAGGCAGTCAGTACCCAATGACATCTGGGGTTAAGCAACAACAAATGAGTCTAGGATTGAAACATACTGAGGTCCAATAATTAAGGCCATACAGTAAGTCATAAGGTCTCATTATCTGTTGGAAGGACCACCTTGCTCCACAGGAAATTTTACAACCTTCATGGGATCATGCTTAAAAGGGGTTGTAATCCTTTATCATGTACCAGCCAAGGCCATTGAAAGTGCACAGAAAAAGGGGTGGGGCAGCAATGCATTTCACCTGCAGTGCCACTCACAGACAGCACATACTGTAGATACCCTCACATAGAAACATAGACTTTGATGGCAGATAAGGACTGCTTAGCCCACCTAGTCTGCCCATTTCCCTACCTAGAGGATAAGTTGCAGATCCTATTTAACCAACAGCCTATTTCTTCCTACCCCCTACACAAATTGCCTTATGTCTGTCCCATGCATTCTTGAATTCTCCCACAGTTTTAGATCCCACAACCTCCTTAGGAAGGCTGTTCCATGTATCCACCACCCTCTCTGTGAAAAACTACTTCCTCACATTGCCCCTGAGCCATCCCCCCATCTTCAAATTGTGTCCCCTTGTTCTTGCACATCTCTTTTTCTGAAAGATGCTACCCTCTTGGACTTTATTGATTCCACTGAGGTACTTAAAAGTTTCTATCATGTCCCCCCCCCTCCTTTCCTCAAGGGTATACATATTAAGCTCCTTTAGTCTCTCCTTGTATGGCTTCTCTTGCAGACCCTGCACCATTTTAGTTGCCCTCCTCTGAACTGCCTCCATCCTGTCTATGTCCTTGATGAGATGGGGTCTCTAGAACTGGATGCAGTACTCCAGATGGGGTCTCACCAACTGTCTGTACAGGGGCATAACAACTTCCTGCTTTTTGCTGGTGATGCCTCTCCCTGTACATCCCAGTATCCCCCAGCCCTCCCTACCACCTTCTCACATTGCTTGCCAACCTTAAGGTCATCTGATATGACATGATATGATATGATATCTCACATGTCTTGTTGCATGCAACTGTGACAACTCCTGTTTACTCATTACTAATAGCAAGTAGTAAAAGAGCCACTGGCATGCAAGCAGTTGCAACTGACCTCAGTCCAGACACCAGGTTAGCCTGTTTTCAGGATGGGGATGACTTGATCCCCAAGGCATTACCTGGAATAGAGATGAGGAAAGGAGGAAACTCTGAACCTCTGAGGTAGATGCACAAGGGTGAATGGGAAGGGATACCACTGAACTAGAAGTGATGTTGTTTACAAGAGGTAGGAGAAGGGAAACACTAAACTTATGGAGAGCTGTAAGCAGTGTGCGGGGGTAAACTAAGTCATAAGGATATGTGCCTAGTGCCCAAAATGTGGTGCAACATTGAATATCACAGCAAGTAAAGATGTTGTTCTTGCTCAGTTAGATAAACTGGTAGTTTTCTCACAGTAAACAAAGTATTTTGAGGCAGAATAGCAGGGAACAAATATGTAAATGGTAGCTGTCATATCAGGATGAGGCGGCAGTCAATTTATGCAAAGAACAACAAAAGGAGTCAATTATATATGCTTACCCAATGTTGTTTTATTGCTGTGTTGAACACCTTTTTGTGATTCCAAAAAATGCACAAGGCTTCCATTATGTCAATGCAGTTCACTGTTTGTGTCTCAGTTGCCTACTTCACTTGGTTAATATGAGCTGATAGCTGCAAACTTGATACAAACTCCTTGATAGGAAATGCTTTTCATGAATTCCCGAGGCTAATGGCAGCTTCTCAGGAGCCAAGTTGTACTCCTAATGGTGATCACACAGAATGTGAAGACGTTTATGAATTTGATAACCACTCCTTCCTCACAGGTAGTGCACCATAGCAAAGGGCTGGGTTTTATTCTGCTCCTGTCTCCATGGCCTCCTTCACTGGCCTGAGCCATGTCCTCCCACCCAACTACATGAAAGGTACAGATGTGCACATTGAAAACAACCCATCTAAATTTAAGCATCCTCACTTTTATTTCAAGCATGTTACCACCAAAGAGGCCATGACTTATGTAAAAAAGTTCTGCGTAAATCTATGATGGGCAGTGATGGCATCAACATGAAACTGGTCTCCTTCGCCCTGGATGAGTTAATTGTCCCCATTGCTAAACTCTTCAATAAATCACTCACCCTGGCCAAATTCCCCACAGTCTGAAAACAAGCTGTAGTGATCCCTGTGCACAACAGTGGGGACAGGATCTACATCACCAACTACATACCCATATCTATTCTATTCCCTCTATCCGAAGCATTAGAGAGAATAGTCATGGACCAAATCACCAACTACCTTCAGAAATACCAATTGCAGTGCCCACAACAACACGGTTTCAGAAAGAACGACAGCACGGCCACAGCCATATTGGAATATATTAACTATGTTCATAAGGCCTTGGATGATGGTAAATTGGTGGGATCTGTCTTCATTGACTTAACAAAGGACTTTGATATGGTCAACCACTCCTTCCTCCTGGCTCAACTACAGACCCTGGGGGTTCCCCCTATACTGTGTGCTGGTTTCAGGACTACCTGTTGCACAGGAAGCAGAAAGTCAAAATTGGTCTGGCTATTTTGGAGTCCAGAGAGGTATCTCTGGGTATTCCCCAAGGGTCAATTCTTGGACCTTTGTTTTTCAGCCTTTTCTTGAATACACATCTGAGGCCTGTAAAAGCAAAATAATCCTGTATGCTAACAACGCTGTCTTTCTCAGAAGCAACACTGACACTGAGGCACTACAGAGTGAGCTGCAATCCACCTTCCAACAGCTTGAGGACTGGTTCAGCGATCACAAGCTCTTAATTATAAAAAACCCAAACCATGCTCCTCTCGTACCCTCAACTCAAAAGGAGATATCCCACATTTACTATCCACAGCAATGTGTTGGCCCCCTTGGAGCAGGTTCACTCCTTCAAGTACCCTGGGGTCACCATCAATGTCACCCTCTCATTCAAGCAACATTTTGACTTGGCTCTAAAGGCCATTAATACCAAACTTGGTGTTCTTTACCGACACAGGAAAAACCTCACACTGTCTGCTCTGCATCTCTCTGTCTCCAGTTCTATGCTTTCCATAATAGATTATTGCCTTGCTGTTTATGGTGCAGCTACAGGCACAGCTCATAAATGTATAGCCATTGCCCTGAAAAAGGCCTGTAGACTTGCCCTTGCTGCTGACCATTATGTGCACACTTGCATGCTTTACGAACGTATAGGGTGGCTATCCTTGGGGGATAAAATTAAGTTCCAAACCTGTCTCCCTGCACTGAAATCTCTTCTTGGCAAAGCTCCCCCCAGTATTGCAGGTATCCTCTCAACCACCAGTTCTAATTATGACACCAGAGGAAGAGCAAAGAGTCCTCTCTCTGTTCCTTTTTGAAGAACAGCACTTGGCCAATGGGCATTTTCCTACAGGGCCCCCTGCTGGTTCAATGAGATCTCAGCATTATTACTCAATACAGGAAGTCTCTGGGCCTTTAAGTTTGACCTAAAACAGTACTTCACCAACAGGAGCATGTGTGCCTCTCTTATGGGTACCTAATGCCCTCCTACTGCTCACCAGATTCCCTGAAAAGTGCCTGCTTTATTTCATTGCTTGCTCCCCTCCATCTACCTCTTATCACCCCACCCTACTTCCCTCCTCTCCTAATCCTTGACCCTCCCTTGTTTTCTAATTACTTTACTTCATCACCTGTACCCCCCATACCTTTGGTCTAACTGTTTCCCTAGACACCCTGCTCTGGTGTTTCTTCCTCTCCCTTCACAAAGGTTGCATCCTACATCCATTCTCTACATACCCTCTCTCCCAATTTCCCTCCTCATACAGCCCAGCCCACCATTTCCTGGTAGCTGATCCCCATTTTTCTTAGCCCACCTGTTTCTGTATGTCTGCCCTCCATAACCTACTTTGTCCCTTGTCCTCCACCCCCGACTTCTTCTTTTAATCAACAAGGCCCTCCTCCTAGTGGGGCTGCTCCCATATACCGTACCTACTGTGTTTCGCCCTTGCCAAACTTGCTATACTGATACCTAGACTCTACATTCTTGCTCTAAATTTATTAATTGTCTGGCAAATAGAGCAGTCTGTTGTAATTTTATTCTGTAAATATTTTTTTTATTCAATGTATGTATTGACAAGAAATTGTGTTTTTCTTGTACATGCTACTTGTTCTGTATACTTTGATGTGGAACCTTTGTAAAAGAGCTTTGGCACAAAGGTAGTATTGGAATAATCAAATAAATAAAATAAAATGGAGACTGATGCTGCTAAGTACTATGGCTCTTTCAACCACACACAGTTGTGCTGGTTAATTGTTTCAGGTTTCCATTTCATATATCTGTGATTGGTTGACACTTTGCACTTCTTGCTTTTTTTGCACAGCTAACACTTGTGGTGGCTACAGGTGTAGCTCCAACACTGCAGTACATAAGAAGCGGTGATTCAGAAACACTGTTGTGCCATTTGGTTTCACAACTGGTCATCGACAAAATTTGTGTTGAATGACCAGACAGTGAAACCATCATGTTGATCGCTTTTCACGGTCGGCTGACGGTTTTCTAGAGTACAACATGTTTTCTTGGGGGGGCTTCACCCCAAAACTCCTCACATGGGGGCTGTGCCCCCCTCAACCCCCCACTAAGTATAATCAATTCCGAGTTAGAATTGATTGGGGAGAGTGCAAGACCCCCAACAGACAGTGCTGGGTTCCGGTGCCTACACCACAGCGACCTGGCACTGTAGTCACTGTAGTATCAGCTTGACGTCAATGTTTCACTGTCGGGTGAGTGAATGCTGACATTTACCTATAAGAAAAATTCTCCCCTTTCATTCATAACACCACATGCCACCTGATGCAACCACAGATAGCAAATCACCTGCAGACCTTATCCTCACAACACTCAGCTCAGCCATGCCTGTGGTATGGGACCAAAAAGAAACAGGCCTAGTATGACTTCCTGTCTTTACACTGCATGATGCTAAAACACCCGACTCCGAAACCCCATTTTGCAGCTTCCTGCATAGCTAATAATACCAACTCTGTTATTCCTCAGCACACTGTTTACCCGCCAATACCTAATACATAATACAAATTTATTTGTGACATGCACATTCCCTTTACCAGTACCAGTCAAACAACTGTTCAAAATTCTGGCTGTAAGTGTTGTGAATGGATTGCAGGCTGGCGTCTTCTTACAATGTTCACCAGTAGTACTATTAACAATTACTATGTTTAAGCCCCGGTTAACATATTGAAGTTTCTCCATTTTCTCCAAGTCGGAGCTCATTCTGCATTTTTTGTGCTTGCTGCTACTGAATTGAATTTTGTTTGAAATGTTGCATCATTTCAGTGCACAAATGTATTTTCAGTATAAAACATTTGTTTGTAATGTCCGGTATTTCAAATTTTATTGTCAGGGATTGTGTAGTCAGTACAAAGGGCTTGACGGTAAAGTGAATGTCGGCATAAAGGTCAACTGGCTATGTGCACTGTTGGGAACCTGTTTACAGGATATTAGTAGTCAGGCACCTTGGAGGCAGGAAATCGTATGGATCCCAAGGAAACTTATACTAGTTCTTGCAGTTCCATCAAGAAAATGTGAGATTGAAATGGTACTATGCATCAGGCTCTGGGCAGCTGGGTTAAATCAAGCAAATATTGACAGCATGTCTCCACACATGAAAGAGATACAAGCTGCTTCTGCCATATCAGAAGTTCAGTCTGGTACAGGAAAAATTATTTGTAAAGTCTAGAAGTCAGGGGTTGTATACGACAACCCTCACCCACTATCTTGGAAACAAAATTCAGTATAAGGCATAAGGTTGTAGTAATACATATAAAACTGGAATATGCAAAGCTATAGGCCATGTTATATACTGTACGATAGGAGGTATTCACTGGTAAAATGCCTCATAAATTAATACAAAGGTATCAGCAAACTGTTGAATATAGCAGGGAGGATTAAAAGTAAGGACAAACAGTGCAGTGATAAGAATTATGTACCTGACTGAACTGTTTATACTAGCACTTTTAATGAACACTTTATCCCTAGTACTTTATAAGCAAGATTTACTTGAAGGCAAAGCGACACTTCAACCATCACAGCTGTGTGGGATTGTAAGAGCTGTAGTACCTAGGTACCTAGTAACACCAATCTCCATGGAGACAGGAGAAGGATAAAATTCAGCCCTTAGCCTTGGCATGCTAGCTCTGAGGAAGGAGTGGCTATCACACTCTGAAACATCAGCATGTTCTCATTGGTCACTGTGAGGGGTCCATCTTGGCTCCTGAGTAGCTTCCCCTAACCTTGAATGCTAATGTAAAGCATTTCATTCTAAGGAGTTTGTTTCAAGTTTGAAGCTGGTGGGGGAGGGGTGTGTGCGGAGCAGCACCATGGCTGTGGTGCTGCTCCACTCCCTGCCATGGAGTTCTTCCTTGGGCATTTTATGATTTTCTTTTCTTCTGCTGAGGTTTAACAAAATTGTTTTAACCTTGCTGAGGTTATACTAAAATGTCATTGTTTCTGAACTGCAGCAGCTAGTCATAAAGAGAGAAACTGCATCAAACTTTAAGGTCGATTTGCCATTTCCAGTTGCCTTTTTTGGTACTCTGCAAATTGCATTGTGCCTATTGGCAAGAACATGAAGGTGTCTGGAGAATACCACTGTGGAGGAATCCATTCTTGAACAGATGTAATGAAGAGTGCTAAAATGCTCACTTTTATTTCAAAAAGGTATGCTACTATTGTCTAGGGGTGGGGAGTTGCAGTTCATACTAGTGTAATGTTTTACTACACTCAGTGGAGAGTTCTCTCTTTTTTTCTTCCCTCAGACGATAACAAATCAACACAAGGGTGGAACCTTGTGAACAATGGTGGACTGAAGTTTGAGTTTCAGGAGCTGGCAAATTTTATGGAGAAGGCTGAATAAAGAGTACTGAGACTTGAAGAAAAGGGGTCTTAGTGAGTTTATACAAGAGGCAGCCCTAGATGGAAACTCGATCCAGATTATATGAGATGGGAACAAATGGCCCCCCCCCCACACTTTTGGTGAAAGAAGAGTATATGAACATGCAAACTTTTTCCATATTGATACTAAGAACATTGGTGAAATTATTGGCAAACTCTGGAAGCAAGTTATTTGAACAACTAACAAGGTACTGTCTTTTTAATTTTGTTTATACTCACTGATGTGGTGGTCACATTTTGAGCATCCTGAAGCTTAAATCCATCCACTGAAAGAGCCAAAACTCTCAGACTGCACTTAATAAACTTTTAATAAAACCCATGGAAACGCTTCAGAGTTTTACTGCTAATAGCACCTCGGTGATCATTTGCAAAGTGTGGAGAGTGAACTATTTTTGCAATTTATGAGTCATTTCTAATGCAAATGGATAATGTCCTTTTTATTATAAATTGAATAAAACCTGGTGAATTCAAATATTAAACATTTTTCGGACCATTTTTTGGACCATAGTGAGTACTGTTTTTAAAGTAATTGCATGTTGATGCAATGATCCCTGGAAATCCCTTTTATGGACATATTCTTGTTGCTTGCTTAAACTTGAAAGTCAGTTGATTATGAACCTTTGCTGGTGAACTCCATGTCAGTTACCTACTTTTGAGGGAAAAAGACAGTGTATGCTGACAATCTTGGATTTTGAGTAGACTTGCATCCACTAAGATCTTTTGCTGAACCTAAATATTATTTTAATGAATTGTTCAATTTGCATAGAATGTGAAATGGAAAAAGGCACAAAACAGGATCCAACACAAAGTAGACAGACACCAAGGATTTGCTAATATGGAACTCTGTTAAAGAAAACCAGAGTCTTCCAACAGAAATTGTGCTAATCCTTCTTTCTATTTATTTATTTATTGTCCCTTCCTTTTCATATGCTAGCTATTCTGAAGTACTGTATGACCGTATTTGTATATATTTTAAGATTTATTTATATATTTGCTGTGGGGATTGTAGTGTTTTCTTAATCCTGTTATTCCCTGCTGTAGAACTGCTGGATCTATTAGTAGTCACAAAATGACAGTGGGTTTGATAAATTTGAAAATACCTGTGCTCAAACTTCTTGTAAATCAAGTATTTGCTTTATAGGCCATAGACATGGGCATTTATAAAAAATTTAGAGGTTTTGCATGAATAGGTGATGAAATGGAATTTACAGAATTTATAAAACATTTTTATGGTGATGAACGAATACCCAGCTGCTAATGAAGGTTAGGCAGAAAAAGATGCATTATTATGTTGTAATTAATGTGTTTGAATGTAGCCTAATTTTGGGGGTAAATTATTTGACGTATGATATTTTATAGGGACCTTATGGATTCATAATTGGTGAAGTGTGGATTGGCAACTGAAATTGTAAGGGAAATAACTTTTACTTAAACATTGATAATTTTAAATGGATTAATATATAAATGCATAGTGCAATTAAGGATACCTATGTCTACTGCTCCATGATATTTATAGTTTTAATGCATTACTTGATGTTTTTGCTTTTCTTCTGTTAAAAATGGTCATGACCTGAACAGTCGAACAATAAAGAATTGATTGATTGATTGACTGAAGTTTGCAGCTATCAGAACATGTGAAACAAGTGTAGCAGGCAACTGAGACACAAACAATCAACTAAAGTTTACTGTATAGCCATGCTGTTGCCATAGCTGAAGCTGCATTTTTTTGAATCACTAAAAAGGTGTTCAACACAGCAATAAAACAACATTGGGTAAGCACACTTAACTGGCTCATTTTTGTTGCTATTTGATTGTGCATATAGAGTGCTGTCACATCCTGATGTGAAAACTGCCATTTGCATGTGATGGGTACATTTGACAATACCATGAGTGCTGAATATGTTCAGTAGGTGCATGGTGAAACATTTGTATCCACTGACATCTGCTATTAAACAATAACAAATGAGTTTCTGGGCAATTCCTAAGGATTTGTGACAGTATGGAATGCACCTCGGACCATCTCCGACAGACTGGTTGTTAATCCTAGAAATGTGAGGTTGTTATTATGATTATAAGTCTAATTGTAGTAACAACTTTGTTTTTTAAAGATTTTTGTTAATTACTTTGCTGTTTTTCCACTCCCAAAATATAGTGGAACAAACAATGCTGTGGAAGGACATCTCACACTAGGGGTGGAAGGCCTTGAAAAGATCCTAACCATTATTATCAGGACCAGATCCAGGTCAGAGTCCTAATTAGCTCGGATTGGTTCTGTTTCAAATCAGAACCTTTAGGAAATAAATTTTAATAACCTAAAACAGCCACATAATGCACTAAAATAGACTGTCAGACTCCATTTGGTGCATTCCTGTACCCTTTTCCTATATTTCTTGGCTGTTGACAATCAGTGTAGGCTTCCCTTACCCTCTATGTGAAGGCATGGCATAACTGATTATCACATCACCAGTCCCTCCTTACTTCCCCAGTATGCATATCCTCAGCCCTGTTTCCATCTGAAGACAACCTCCCCTCCAGTTTTCCCATCCTGATACCATGTCCTTATCCTATCTACAGCTTCCCACCCTGCACTAGTATGCACACCCAAAGAACCCCCCCAAATTCTGATATTCACCGTGCCCCAGTACAGACACCCCCACCATCCCTCCCATATATTGACACTGTGACTCACCTTGACCCAGCATTTTTTTTAATTTCTTTTTTATATTTTATTAAACTCTAGGATTACAAGTACCTTTGAGCAGGGACTGCTTGTTTACAAAGGTTTCACATCAAAGGATAGGAGTGACATATCACAAGGTGAAACAAAGATTACAGACTAAACATATCAATTACTAAGGCCTAAGTAGTACAGTCAACAAGTTGAAGTAGATCCACATAAGCTAGCTTTAACAGAATTCAAGGTAAAACAATATCTAAGAAGGAGAAAGTCAGGAAGAAGCCGGTAGGTAGGTAGATGCAATTGTCAGACAAGGATGGTCAGGGCGAGGGGGAAAGGGGCCAGTAGCTGAAGAGTAGAATTATGTCCTAAGGGAGGGGGATGGGTGAGTGAGCAGGGGGCCAAGGGAGAGAAGGGGGGCTGGTGCAGTGAAAGCATGGTGGAAAAAGCAGGTTACACCCCTGTCATCCCTCCCATCTGCAGACACCCAGCCTACCCCATTATTCACACAGACTCCAGCCATACCTTCCATCTGTTAACACCTGCCCTTCTCTATTATGCACAACTCTGCTCTCTGCTGATATTTTCCTTCATGCTAACACCATGACCCATCCTGCCTCAATATGAACATCCCTGCCATCTTTGCACTTTCATCCTGCCCAAGAATACACATACCTGCCCCATACCCATTGCTGCTTTCACACCCACCCTGCTCAAGAATGACCATCCCTACCCCACTCCCATCATCTGACACCCATCCTACCACAGTCCACATAAGACACACAAGCCCAAAACCTATCTCTTTACTACCCCACATCCACAAATACACCCCTGCCATTCCGTGCATCTATTAACAATGACACCTGCTATTATGTCACACCAACCACCACAAAAAAACAGTCCCAGTGCCTATCATCCCCACCCTCTCTGCCATTGCTGCTACTGTCAACATCTCAGGTAACACACACATGCACAAGCACCCACCCTCTTCATACCACCTCTGTGGTGCAATCGACGTGCTCAGTCCTTGACAGGAAATGAAAATCAAAATATAATTTTTTTTTAGTTTGGCCATCTGGTCTTGGCTTATTCATGCCTCTGCTGCTGAGCTGATTGCTGGGCTGCCTGCTTCCACTCTGTCTTCAGCAGTGCTACAACCATTATCATTTGTTGCACTGTGAGAAAGAACAGGAGAAGCAGTAGCTGCTGTCCAGAAACGAATGTATTTTTTTGTCACATGGAGAACAGGTTATCTTAATAAATAGGAATGGATATGTTTTTTTTTTCAAAGTGTTAGCACTGGCAGAACAAAACGAATACAGTGAGATGGAACACCAGCAGGGTCCTTATCTAGTCATGTCCCCAGGACACTGTGACCATCACAAAGATTCTGATTTCCCTCTGACCAGTCTGCCCATCACTGCCTGACAGTGGCTGACATGTGGTTCAGTAATTTCCTATTGCCTAATGGCTGATGGAATAGCTAATCACAAGCCTCTCTAATCTTGCAAATATTTACAGTAATTTGTAATGGTGATTTTTATTCAGCTGCACTCATGGGAGGACTCCACCTCCAGTGATGCATTTTGGTCTTTGTATATTGCTGTTTTGGTTGTGGAGTAATAGTATATGTAAAATTGACCATTTTGTATTGCCCATGACTGTGACTCTGAATCCTTCCTATTGTTTTTGGTGGGACTTAAACCTAAATCTCCCTGTTCAAATGTCGGTGCCTCTAATCATTAGTCCATGTTGCCTTCTTGAGAATAACCATTAAGGTCTTTCAATGTTACTAGTTTTATTCTTTGTATTAAGTTTTTTTTTAAAGTTTCTTGTTTTTCATCCCTAGAATAACACATTCATTAAGCAACTGAGTCATTACAGCATGATCTACATTTAATCACATTGTCTCATTCTTGTATTAGTTGCATCATAGGCTCAGAACAGTACATTGTCTAACTGAGAGCAAAAGATGTTCTGACAGAATGAAATAATTTTTGTTATTTTTCTGTAACTCTGTTTATTGTTCAATGTCGTAAAAAGATAGACTATTGCTACTCTTGATAGTGTTGAGAAGACTGTAGTGCTTGGAGGCATTAGACAAAACAACTGTATAAACATCAAAGAAAATGTTGCAGTTTTAATAAAAAGTATTAACTAGTGTGTACTTGAATTGCTGCCCCGATTGTTATAACAGCAGCAATTATGTTAATATGGGGCACAGTAATCAGAAGGGTTGTCTGGGATGGGAAGGAAAGGTTAGTGATATAAACACTGTGTGTTCAGACTTTATTTTTGATTAATACTAATTTATATTAGTTATTTCAGATTAATAGTAATTTTAGGATCTTAGTGGAGCTAAAGTAACAATTGGCAGTGAAATTTACAGTAATCATTCAGGAGTCTCTCTCTGGACTGCTGCAGTTCTTAAGGAATGAAAAGCAGTCAGTACTGTTCCCATATTCAGGAAAGGGGAAGGCTGGACCCAGGCAACAATTGCAGGACAGTAAGCCTGACATCATTTCTGGGCAAGGCTTTGGCGGTCATTCTCAGTGACAGAAAAAACAGAACACTTGGTTATTGACATAGTTCTTGTCCCTTCCCAACATGGTTTTATGAGGGACAGATAATGCCTAATCAACCTGATCACTTTCTTCAAGAGGGTGATGAGTGAGGTGGACAGGGAAGGGCCATGTGCATAGTCTATCTTGACTTCAACAAGTCTTTTGACACTGTTTTACATGACAAGCTTCTGGACAAATTAAACCAGTATGCTATACATTATATACACACATGGTGGACTGCTTACTAGCTAGGGGCAAAAAGCAGAAGATGGTGGTGGACAGGCACTAAGAGTGGAGAGGAATAATCAGTGGCATCCTTCAGGGGATTGATGCTGGGATCTCTGCTATGCAGCATCTTCATCAATGATCTGGAAGTTGGGTTTTTCAGCAGTCTAAGTTTGTGATGTCACTAAACCAGTCAGGGTGGTGCAAACCCAAGAGGATGGATCCACTACACTGGATGGATCTTGTTTTTGTTTTTCTGACATACTTTTCTATGTTTCTGTGATGGAGAGAACTTAGAGCCTTAGATTGAGTGCATCCAAATACAAGCTGCTTTAATTGCGGGGGGGGGGGACAGATATATGAGCTGTACACTGTGTGGGGATCTTCATGCTGCAGTGAAGGAGGAAAAGGAACTGGAAGTCATCATAGACAAGGGTCTAAAGCAGGACAAGCAGTGCACGGCCACTGTCAAGAGTGCTTGCAGAATGCTGAGAGACATCAAAAGAATGTCCAAAGGAAGTAATCCTGCCCGCTTTCCAAGACCATGGTCAGGCCCCCACCTACAGCACTGCAGATAGTTTGTGGTCTCCTCAATACAACAAGTTCTAGTCAAAGCCAATACAGTTGTGCAGAGCTCGTACCTGTTGGGGTGTGGGAGTGGTGGCAGGATGGATATCAGAGCAGTAGCAGTGGTGTTATCGGAGCAGTGGCAGTGGAGATGTTTACCGAGCAGAAGGAACAGCTGTTGAAGTGGCGACAGTGTGCCATTTGAAAGATGGTGGTGGCAACAAAACTGCACATGCATGATACTTGCACATGCACAGTTTTAAAGGAAGTTCGTGGCTGAAGCAGTACATCCATGGGGGGCGGGGCAACTATGCTGTAGAGGGGAGCTTCATCGGTGGAGGACAGTGCCAATGGAGTCGGTGCTGTCCACTGGTTGCCACATCATTGTAGGAGAACACCAGACTGCATTCCAGAGGTGACCCACTGTTCTCCTACAGTGATAGCTAGACATCTGAGGAGCTCTGCCCACGCTGCCGTAAAAAGGACATTGAGGCAGTCAAGTATGTGCTGAATAGGGCAGCAAAATGATCAAGCTTACGTGGAAGAAAAGCTACGAGCAGTGACTGTAAGCCCTTAACCTCTTCATCCAAGAGAAAAGAAAGATGAGGAGTGACATGATCTTTGTGTTCTGCCTTCTGAAGTGTATCACCCAGATCAAACAAGTGGATGTGCTTGGTTTAGAGTGCTCCAGCAGGATGCAGAGACATGCCCTGAAGCTCAAAGGGGATGAATACAAAGGTAATGTAAAGAAGGTACTTCTTCTCACAGAGGATGGTGAACCTATGGAACAGCCTAGTAGCAAAGACAGTGTATACATAGACAGTATAGATCACCAAGGAAAGCCTGGGCACCTTTCTGCATACCAAGGGAATCACTTGGTACCAAGGGCAGTAGGGTTGGACAGCTTTATAAAGCAGTACTGTACATTATTTGTAAAGCATACTTATTGGTCCCTGCTTATTAAGCAGAGGGTAGACAGGCATGATGAACATAGTATCCCTTCTGACCTTATATTACCATGTTACATTACTACAGTGAATAGAGAAAATTCAGTGCTAGGATGCAATGTGGGGGAGGTGCATTAAGATGCAGGCAGGGGAGGTGATCTTCCTCCTGTAAAAAGGCCTTGGCTAGACTGCATCTTATCAGCACAGTATAGAAATAAAATTAAAGAAATTACAAAGGTCCTGCACAGGGCCACTAAACTGATTGGTAGCTTAGAGTCAAGAGAAATAAGGGGAGCTGGCACATACAGTGCTAAAATTATATGGACGAAAGAAGGGCAAGGTAAAGGGGGACAAAATCAGTGTGTCCCATATACTAAACGAAAGATAGACTGCATGGAGAACACACAGATGTTTGAGCTGTGGGCTGCTATTAGAACTAGAGTATGTGCACACAAATGAAGGTGCTGGACAAATGGAAACATTAGAAACTATTAATTCACACAGAGGGTAGTTACTGTAACATATGGAATAGTGTTGTCTTTTCAGCTTACATTAATATGTATACTATATGTAAGGATCAAGCCCAGGCCAAGTGATGTATACTCTCCACAACCTTTATTAAGACATATCTATGGAATGACATACTTTACAAGGCACAAAAACATACTGTACCAAGGGCAGACATCTTCTAAATGTCCATCAGCAGGTTCCTTATACATGTTCTGGAGCTCTTTCTTAGTCTAACATACAGGCACATATTTATATTCCTTTTTGCCCCTAACTTAGCATATCCTTATCAAAGACTGTCAGGGTCACAGCTGCAGATATCTTCATAGCTGACTGGTCTGGTACATTTCACAAACTATGATGTCAAAGACACATTCAACAATTAACCAACATTTGTTTTCATCCTAAGCAATGCAGGGTTTTAAATAATTGATTAGCAGTGTTTTTTTTTCTTGGGACAATACTAACAGTACAGATAGTATTTATATAGGTTTTCTAGAAGTGTTATGTTTGTTAAACACAGTGAGGCAAGTGCTATGCATTTTCACAATGTTTTAGCACTTTTATGAGCAAAACGTTAATCAATTTTTAGAGTTAAACAAATCCCTGCAATGAAGGAGATGCAGATGTTTACATATCTAATGCCATATTGACTCCACCAAATACACTTTCTATAACTGCCTTAGTGGCCTAATGGATAAGACACTGGCCTCCTAAGCCAGGGATTGTGGGTTTGAGTCCCATCTGGGGTGAATGATTTATGGGCAGACTAGATGAGCCAAGCGGTCCTTATCTGCCGTCAAAGTCTATGTTTCTATATGTTTTTTGCTTTTGTTTATAAAGAAAATTGCCAGGTTATCTGTGATTTTGAAGGCCACTCATTACATCACTCTGTTTGGAAATTTCCATCATACAAAGATTATCCACAAATAGAAACATATTATATGGCACATACAGAATGGAGAAAGAGATGCAAAATGGAAGTATGTAGCAACCATATTGGTATAATAATTACAGTGAATTATCACTGTAAAATAGAGCTGGGTGAAAGTTGTATTTTTGCCATAGCGGAGCTTCCACAAAATTTTGCAACCATCATGGAAGTTTCTGAACTTCTGTCTGTGGTGGAGCAGAAAACATCTTAAAGATTTTGGGTGAAATTTTGACCTGTTCCACTTACTTAGATGGTGTGCATGGAAGAAAGAAAAAAAGTAGAATGGGGTGTGGTGCCCCTGTCCTATGCTGTCCCCCCAGCCCTACCTGAAATAAAAAATAATAAATCCCCGGTGGCTAGTGGTCCCTCCCACCACCGAATCACCCAAACGACATTTAAAAAAAGTTCCCTTGTAAGCCATGGTGGCTAGCGGTCCCTCCACCACCCAGTCACACACCTGACAGTTTTTAAAAAGTCCTCCATAATCCCTGGTGGCTAGTGGTCCCAACCCCCACCCATCACCTGCCCAAGATTTAAAAAAAACAACTTCCCCAGTAAGCCCTGGTGGCTAGCAGTCCCTCCTCCCACTCAGTCACCCACCTGATCATATCATGCCAATATCTTTCCATCCTGATCCCATGCCATATAGTGAGAAAGAAATATAATCAACAAGAAATCATTTCTCCCTGATGGTCTAGTGACCCTCCCTACCCCCAACTTATGAAGTAAACATTTCTTTCCTAGTGATCTAGCGTACCCCCACCCCCACCACTACAGGCAATGTCCCACCACACCTCTCCCCCCTCCATCCCAAACCTGAGGAGGCCACTGGCACAGCCCTCCTCTCTATGGCAGTAGGCTTTGAGCTATCATCAATGAATGAGCTTGCACAAGTAAACACTCATTCATTGATAGCTCAGTGAGCTGTGCCGGTGGCTCACTTGGGTTTTGGATGGGGGGAGCAAGGTGATGGGACATTGCCTGCAGGAGTGGGGTCAGTGGGGGTACACTAGACCACCAGGGAAGAAATGTTTCATTCATGGGTTGGGGGTAGGGAAGAAAGGTCACTAGACCACTAGGGGAAATGGTTTATTTTTGATTTATTTTTATTTTTCTCACTATATAGTGGGAGATCAGGCTGGGGAAGCATTGGCATAATGTGATTGTGTGGGTGATTGAGTGGGGGGAGGGACCATTAGCCACCAGGACTTACAGGGAAGATTTTTAAAATGTTGGGTGGGTGATGGGTGGGTGGAGGGAATGCTAGCCACCAGGGATTACAGGGAACTTTTATAACTGTCTGGGGTGGGGGGGTGACTTGGTGGGAAAGGGACTGCTAGTCCTCAGGGCTTACAGGGGAAGTTTTCTTTTTAATGTCGGGCAGGTGATCATGTGGTGGGAGGGACTGCTATCCACCCACGATTATGGGGAAATCTTTTTTTATAAATGTCAGTCAGGTTATCGGGTAGGGAGAGGAACTGCTAGTCACCAGTGATTAGAGGTGATTTTTTTTTAATAAATATGAATTCTATTGGGCACTGGCAGCGATGCAGGGAAGGCAGAATTTTTACAAAAGTTCAGAAATGGATTTCCGAATGTCATAGTGTACAACAATAAACCCATTATGGGCCCTCTTTCTTTTGTAAGTCTGCTGCAGCAGCGTCTCTGTTAAAATCTTTCCTTTGGTTTCTGATACTATTACCCCTGTTTTCAGGAAGGCCACCTGAAAAAGGTTCAAGCTATGTTGTGCTTCTTTTCTTGTTTCTCTTCCTGGGCCAGTATTGCGAGTATTGTCTGTATACCCCCCTCCCACCTCACTCTCAGGAATCCTCCATGGAGGGAATTTATGTATATAAGTACAGTAAATTTTTATCCCCTGATGGGAGCATCAATGGTGACACTATAATAATGTTTATATATTCCTTTCAATTTGAGACTCAAGAGAGAAAGAGAGAGCGAGAGAGAAACGGGTACTGTTGTAGTAATATTAATACGTTACTGGTCCAAAATAAAAGGAACCTGGAAATGTAAAAAGAGAATGCTGGGTGACATTGCTAGGCAGCATAAGGATTGCATACCCGTATCCTGGTGTTTGTCCTGCTAGAAATTCCTAGAAGAAATAATTCCCTGAAACGCTAAGTTATGGATACTCCTCAGCACATTTGTGTGCACATTTGAGCAGTGCAAAGCGCTGTACACTGGGGTTACTGCTCGGCGATGCGCACGTTTGAGCAGTGCCAAAATGAATGGAGCTGTTGTGTAATGTTGTTCTTTTTTTTGTCCCTTAGCAAAACTTCATCCAATCTCCTAAAAGGATACTACCGGGTGCAAGTATCCAGGTGATGAAGTAAAAAGAAGTAAAATGGGACACGACTGAGTGGAAAAGTCTATAAAGTAATTCTTACACTTGCAAGATATTTGCGCTTTAGTTCTTTTCCTAGTACAGGCATGTAATTAGCAGTGATCTGAAACATTAAAATCCAAGCTTTTAGTTTATTTTGGCATGTTGCCTCTGTACCAGGAACTTTTAAAGGAAAAGAAAAGGAGACTCAAACTCCAGTGTTAAATTTAAGCAGGTAGGAAATGTTGGCTACTGTATATAGACAAAGCAAAAGAATATCACAGTGGTGTACTGCTTATTAATGTGGTCTTCATTTCAATATTGTTTACACATATAGCTATACAGTATGACAGAAAGACATTTTTTAGAGAGGGGAAACAAAATGAAATGTAATGAATGTTTTCTTTCTGTGACTTAGCTTTGGTTTAGGTATACTAAGACGTTGTTTTAGTTTTTCTCTGAGAATAGCCTGTATAACAAACTGAAATGATAACGGCAGAAATATTGTGAGCAGAACAGGCTGTTTGTTGCTTACCTCAGTGGTGACCTCTCCTTCATGACCACTCCAGTGTTTGTACGTGCCAGATGGCCCTTTCTTTCATTTATACTGGCCTGATCTGGGGGAGGAGCCTGTAGCTGCAGATGGACAGTAAAACTGCGATGGTATTGTTTTTTTTCTTTGTCCCCAGAACCCACCAAATACACTGACAAAATAATGTGTGGTTGCTCAGTCTTGGCAATAATTTTACTGTTTTGTCATAGTTATGATAATTCACAATAACACGTTCACAATGGTACATCTCCATCTTTCCATGTGTAGTCCCTTTATCATCATATTTACAATACATTATATTTACATTATGTGCATACATTATCTCCTTCACAATCTTGTTGGCCTCATAATTACTAAAAGATCTCTTCTTCTCTTCTGCCCCCCAGACGTACATCATGGGGGGGCCTGGCCTCTTCCTCTTATGTTCTGAACAGGGGGCACAAGCATACATACCATGCCCCGTCTCTTATTTGGCAAACCTGTGTCCTTTTTTTATTATGTTGGCTTACCGCGCCTGCGTGCAAGTCAACATCTTGCGGTAGTGCAGATTTGGAGGCGCGGTTGCTGTTGGGCTAATGCAGGGCACACATCAGTAGGTGCATCCCTCATTCCCCAATCAGCCTGCATGCTGGTGCCACACCATGCATACTAATGTGGTGAGCACATCTAAGGAAAGGTCCACTGCAATCTGAGCAAAGCTCATCAGATGCAGTGGTCCTTTTCTTGCTGTGCTCGCCGCCATTATGTGCATGGAGGGACACGGCCGTAGAACTGCCGACTTCAGGGGTGCCAGATCCCCCTGTTGGATGCCCCTGCCCCCTGTCAGTAAGCAACGGGAGCCCACTCCCCATTGGCATAAAGCACCCCTCAATTGTGTAATGCCGAGGGGTGCCAATCCCCCTTGGCTGTTACCCCACTTTTCCTTGTGTGCCATGAGGGAGTCCACTCCACATCAGCAGAAATAACCCCAATTGTTTAATGCTGAGGTGGGTGCCCAATCCACCCTTGGACTCTTTGTCCCCCCCTTCTTTGCGTGCCAACGGGGGTGCCCAATCCCCATCGGCATAAATTCCGCCCCCGTGTTGTTTGCCGACGAGGGTGCCCAATCCCCTGTCAGCTACAGACACCCCCCAAAACAGTTAGGTGGCACACTGGGAGCCCAGCCCCGCATACCAAATCCCCTGGAAAAAAAAAACTGTCCCGCGATGTTTTCTTTTCGTTTTACTACATGTAAAAGGAAAACAGTCCCTCATAGTCTCTGTGCCCCCCTGCCCCCAGCCGCACACACCCACTGTGCACCCTGCCTCCCCACACCCCCCCATACCCCATACTTACCTCTGGAGCTCGGGCCAGCGATCATCGATGGACTGGGAACATGTCTGCACTCTTCAAAGCCGACCCATGAACTGAGGAAGTGCTGGTAAGCTGTATAATGGGATAGATGGGGTTTTTTCAACTTTAGTACATATCTCAGGGATTTTTGTGAATTTTGGCCCCAAATTTTCAACATGGGATTTGTGGGACCCCTTCTCATGAATTCTTGCACTGTCATGGCGTTATTCAGTCCCGAAAGGTGATTTCACAATCACTGTGCAGAATCACCTTTCAGGACTGTGTAAGGAGATGACAGTGCCACTCTTCATGAGGGGGGCTCTCAAAAACCCTATGTTGCAAATTTGGTGGGAGAAATCCAAAACATGATTGTTTTATGAGCGTGCATAGCAACTGCGCAATGCAAGCTAGTAAGTTAGCGAATTCACAATATTTTCATGCCAGATTCTCAGCATTGGCATTTTATCACACCTTCTTGTGAACTGTGCAGCTGTCATTTTTCACATCCTGGCCGAAATGTGTTTTCGCACTTCCGGCGCAGAATAGCACGGTCGTGTTGCGAAATCAGTGTTTGGGACACATTACGAAAATGAAAGTGACACTGTTCATGAGCAGAGATCCTAAAATGCCTGTGTTGACAATTTGGTGACAATACTCCATGTGACTGTTTTACAAGCGTGCGTAGCAACTGTGCAACGCATGCTAATACTTTGGCACGTTTGCACTATTTGCAAGCCAGATTCTCAACATTGGCATTTTACCACACCTTCTTGTGAACTGTACAGCTGTCATTTTTCACATCCTGGCCGAAATGTGTTTTTGCACTTCCGGCACAGAATAGCGCGGTTGCTGTGTGAAATCAGTGTTCGAGACACATTACAAAAATGACAGTGATACTGTTCATGAACAGAGGTCCCAAAATGCCTGTGTTGAAAATTTGGTGACAATGCTCCATAAAATGATTGTTTTACAAGGTGCATAGCAACTGCACAACGCACGCTTGTAACTTAATGGATTCACAATATTTTCACTCCAGATTATCCAGTTTGGCATTTTACTTCACCTTCTTGTGAACTGTACAGCTGTCATTTTTCACATCCTGGCTGAAATGTGTTTTTGCACTTCCGGCACAGAATAGCGTGGTTGCTGTGTGAAATCAGTGTTCGGGACACATTACAAAAATGACAGTGACACTGTTCATGAGCAGAGGTCCTCAAATGCCTGTGTTGAAAATTTGGTGACAATACTCCATAAAATGACTGTGTTATGAGCGTGCATTGCGCAGTTTGCACACACGCTCGTACCTTCGCAAACTTCTAATTTTCTCACTCCAGATTTTCTACAGTGCCATTGTTCTGCACCTCCTAATGAACAGTGCAGCTGTCATTTTTCATATCCTAACCAAAATCTGTTTTCGTAATGCCAGCGCAGAATAGCATGCTTGCTGTGGAAATTCCGTGTTCGAGACAAATGATGAAAATGACAGTGACACTGTTCATTAGCAGATGCCCTAAAATGCCTATGTTGAAAATTTGGGAACGAAAGTCAATAAAATTAGTGTTTTATGAGTGTGCATTGCGTAGTTTGCATGCACGCTCATGACTTTGTGAATTTGTAATCCTTTCACTCCAGCTGTTCATCATTGGCATTTTTCCATACCTCCTAATGAACACTGCAGCTGCTTGAAATGTGTTTTTCGCATGTCCGGCACAGAATTGCATGGCCTGTGCGAAATCAGTTTTTTGGGACAGTTTGAGGAACTAACGGTGACACTATTCATGAGCAGAGGTCCTAAAATGCCTGTGTTGAAAATTTGGTGTTGAAACTCCATGCAATGACTGTGTTGCAAGCGTGCATTGTGCAGTTTCCACACACCCTTGTAACTTCATCAATCTGCAATATTTTCATGTCACATTTTTACCGCTGGCATTTCTGTACATCTCCTTATCAACAGTCCAGCTGCCATTTCTCACAGCCTGCCCAAAATGTGTTTCTGCAGCTGTGGCACACAATGGTGTGCTCACTGTGCAAAATCACCTTTTGAGACACATTCACAAAATAGCAGCACTGCACCTCTAGTTACACTCCTACTGCTAATGCCAGCGCGACAACATTCAGCATTGATAAATACTTGTTTTATATTGGTTTGCCGTGCCTGCGTGCAAGTCAACATCTTGCGGTAGTGCAGATTTGGAGGCGTGGTCGCTGTTGGGCGAATGCAGGGCATGCATCAGTAGGTGTGTCCCTCATTCCCCAATCAGCCTGAATGCCGGTGCCACATCATGCATACTAATGTGGCGAGCACATCTAAGGAAAGCTCCGCTGCAGTCTGAGCAAAGCTTGTCAGACACAGCGGGCCCTTCTTGCATGCTCACCATATTGTCAGCATAGCTGGCGGGCACCGGCCAGCCAACTGCCGACTTCAAGGGTGCCCAATCCCCCTACCGGCTTACTGTGGCCGTAAACCTTTTTTTATTGGAGCGTGGAGCTAGAGACAACACATATTTACTGCTGTTCAGTCCAGTCTGCCACCTACACTGACGGTCTCTTCTGCCCCCCCCAATCTGTTGTAAGCTTCATGCATGATGGGGCAGAACGATATACACCTCCCCAGCTTATCTCCATCTCCACCACAACAGTGTCATTTGCTGATTGCCCATAGACTATGGGTAACACGCAAGGCACCGACTGGCAACAGCAGCTCTCTTAACTTTGCCAAGCTGCCCTGTTGCATGTTTCTCTTACTTGATGATGACATACATGACCAGCACATTCACCACCAGCCCTACCACACACATGATGGAGTAGAGAGCAGCGATGATGATGGCGATCATAATTGAGGTTGTGTCCTTGTCCGTGGCCTCTGTCCAGTTGCACAGATAGGACAGGTTGCTGTCCCCAGCTGACAGGTTGCCGCCGTTATCATTGTTGCTCGGGCACATCAAGTTATTGCTGCTGTAAGCAATGGTCGAGGAATTGGCAGAAGACAAGTTCTGTAGGTAGGAAGCGATCCTTCAAGGAGGCAAGTAGCAGTCAGCTAGTACTAGTCCCCGAGACAGGTAAGTGGTCATGCAAGTCCAAGATGGCTCGGTTGTGCACCAATGCACGTTTAGATTGAAGAAGCAGGTTGCTGCTAACCACATTAAGATGTTACATTTCACGGTAGCATTTTTGGTGCAGGGTCTGAATCTCTAGAGGAGACCCACTGGGTTCCAAGAGAATTTACCCAAACTCCTACCTGCTGCTCTTCCGCAGGGGCTGTGTAACAAGCTGGATAGAATGTGGCTTGGGAGGACTACTTTCTCCTCGCATTTTCTCATTTTTATGAAGCTGCAAGACACCAGCACTGGACCATGTTGTGGTGCTCCCCCACCCCAAGCTCTCCTGGCTGTCTTCTGGTAGTAGGTTTAGTGCAGTGACATATCACTTAATCCTTGAAAAGTAGAGGCTTGAGAGAGAGAGAGAGAAATGCGTTATCACCAGAACAGGCTGCAATGTGTGTGACACCTTGTTACACTGCCTAACATGTACATTCTCATGTCTTTTCCTTCATCCCTTTGAACGAGGGATGAGGTACAACAGCTGCTCCTCACCATGTCCAAAAGCAAAGGTTGATTTTCAGTAGCTAATGATACTCTAGACACCTGACACCATATATTTAGTTATATCAACAGTTTCAACAAGAAAATCATACTGAGATGGTACCAGCTCCTCTCCAGGTGTGTCTTGAGGGCAGGGGAAGGTAGAAGAGAAACAGAGGTACAGTGCATGCAGAACAGAATACAAATGCAAATAATGCAAATAGGTAACTAAGCATCATAAGTAACAACTGTAAAGGATACTAATTTTGTATAAGTAAAGTACACTACTATTCAATAAAGAACTGGAGGATAACAACATTTGCAAAGTGCAATACATAGTTCAGGGAGGAAAGGACTGAAACACAGAAAAATATAATTTGTCAGCAGAAAAGGACTGCTTGGCTCATCCAGTCTGTCCAGATGGTCCCTGCCTAGGCCATCTCCGCAGCCTCCAACTGGTCTCTGGTGAGCCTCCCATTGACCTGCCTATTTACTAATATTCCCTATGCTTGTCCTATGCATGCTTGAAGCTCCCCACAATGTCAGCCTCCAATACATATGCTAGCAGTCTGTTCCAGGTGTTTCCCACTCTTTCAGTGAAGTCATACTTCCTTACATCCCTCCTAGTGATTAGATAGTTTGAACCTTTGACACCTAATATAGAATGTGCTAATTTATATTGTAACCTATTCAATTTTTTCAAGTTATGTTTACTAATGGTTGAATATACCATGCTTTCATAGTGAATTAATGGGAAAATAACAGCTTCAACTAGTTTTCTTCTAGTATCTTATGCCTTCTTAGGGCCCTTAATTTCTGGGGGATCTTGGTACATAGTTGTTCAATATGGAAATCAAATTTTTATTGGGAGTCTATATAGACTCCCAGATACTTGTATGAATTCACCTGAGTAAGCAGTTTACCATTTGCTGCTTTTATATTAATATCCATTAACCCGTCTCCTACCCCTTTAATTGTTTTCTTAGCACGGAACAACATTATATTTGTTTTCTTTATATTCATAACTAAATGATGTTGTCTATACCAAGTTTCCAATACAAGAAATTCTCGTAGCAGAACATTCTATACACCTATATTATCATTACCTGACCATAGTATTACAGTATCATTGGCATATAATTTAGTAATACTGTTTGAGCAAACACTTGGTAATTCATCTATTAAAGTAATGAATATGAGAGGTCCCAGGATCAAGCCCTTGGGAACTCCTCTACTCAGCCCTCAAACTCCAGACAAGGTACCTTGCACACTAACTGTTTGATTTCGACCATATAAGTATGGACTAAACCATTTTAATGTTTCCTCAGTAATCCCTTTACCCTTTAAAATATTCAGAAGAATCTTGTGATCTATGGTATCAAACACCTTTGAAAGATCCATGAACACTGCTCCCATTCACATTTTATTATCATGTGTCAATACCAATAGGCTTGCACTGCACACTGTACTAGACAGATCCAATTATGTGACTGACTTCATTCACATATTTGGGACTGTCTTGCACAGTATGCCCTGCATGCCTATTGGTCCACACTGGGGACCAATGGGCGTAGAGCCCATACTGTACCTGTCAGTCAGCAGGTTGCCGGGCAGTATACAGGTGGGTTGCAGCCACCTGCCAATGACGGGGGAGCAGGGTGGGCAAGGGGTTTGGTGTGTGTGGGGGGAGGGGGGTGTGCCACTGGATCACCAGGGCTTTTCCTTACGGAGGATTACTGTGATCACAGCAAGGGGTAGGGGGAGATTCCACTAGACCAGCAGGGATGGTCATTTAGAAACATAGAAACATAGACTCTGATGGCAGATAAGGACTGCTTGGCCCACCTAGTCTGCCCATTTCCCTACCTAGAGGATAAGCTGCAGATCCTATTTAACCAACAGCCTATTTCTTCCTACCCCCCACAAAAATTGCCTTATGTCTGTTGCATGAATTCTTGAATTATCCCACAGTTTTAGAACCCACAACCTCCTCAGGAAGGCTGTTCCATGCATCCACCACCCTCTCTGTGAAAAACTACTTCCTCACATTGCCCCTGAGCCGTCCCCCCCCATCTTCAGATTGTGTCCCCTTGTTCTTGCACATCTCTTTTTCTGAAAGATGCTACCCTCTTGGACTTTGTTGATTCCACTGAGATACTTAAACGTTTCTATCATGTCCCCCCTTTCCCTCCTTTCGTCAAGGGTATACATATTAAGCTCCTTTAATCTCTCCTCGTATGGCTTCTCTTGCAGACCCTGCACCATTTTAGTTGCCCTCCTCTGAACTGCCTCCATCCTGTCTATGTCCTTGTGTAGGTGGGGTCTCCAGAACTGGATGCAGTACTCCAGATGGGGTCTCACCAACTGTCTGTACAGGGGGATAACAATTTCCTGTTTTCTGCTGGTGATACCTCTCCCTATATATCCCAGTATCCCCCCAGCCCTCCCTACCACCTTCTCACATTGCTTGCCAACCTTAAGGTCATCTGATATGATTACCCCCAGGTCCCTTTCCATTTTTGTTGTTGTTACTACCCCATTGTGTAATCTTCCCCTGGGTTTTTGTTTCCCAGGTGCATTACTTTGCACTTCTTAGCATTGAATCCAAGCTGCCATACCTCTGACCATTCCTCCAACCTTGCCAAGTCCCTTCTCATCCTTTCCACGTCTCCTTGTGTATCAACCCTGCTGCAGATCTTTGTGTCATCTGCAAAGAGGCATACTTTTCCTTCCAATCCCTCTGCAATGTTACTTATAAAGACATTCATATTCATTCAGTATCCCTGCTTTTTCACTGTCACTCTCTGCCCACCCATCATCAATTCTATTCAGCGTCACTATCCCTCCCTTTGTCTTTCTATGCTCACTGATATACCTTTAAAAGGTTTTATCCCCCTTCTTAACCGAGTTAGCTATCTTTTCCTCAGTTTGTGCCTTTGCTATTCTGACTACCCTCCCTGCTTCCTTCTGCCTTAACTGGTACAGTTCTCTGTCCTGCTCATTCTGTGTTTTCTTATACTTCCTAAATGCTATCTTTTTCTCCCTAACGTTCACCGCCACCTCTTTTGAGAACCATAGTGGCTTTTTCTTTTGTTTTGATTTGTTTATTTGCTTCACACAAAGGCTTGTTGCCTCTGTGATGGCAGTTTTGATATTTCCCCATTGTTGCTCCACCCCTCATTCTAGCCTGTTTGCTAGTGCTTTTCTAAGGCACAATGTTCAATTAATTTTATTGCTGCCTGCATATTGTGCATTCTTTTGGTGGAACAGATAAGAGGAACAGCTTCTTGTTGAACACTACACAGCTATGTGTGGAACACTAAAATCATAACAGCTCCCTGTTGATGTTTGTTACCTTGGAATGGCATCATGATCCAAGCTGCAAAATCCATGCACTCCTGAGCACAGACCTCAAATAAGAGCTAAAACGTGAACAGCTTTAGCACAAAAGTAACTATTTGGTAGGTTTCACTGGGAGCGAGTAACCAGAGTTAGTCATTATAGGAACAAGTGGTCATGGAAGCGAGCTGATGGGAGCGGATTGCCTCAGAGCAAATTGTCATGAGCAAATTATCATGTTCCCATCTCAGACAGCTAGTGATAGAGTCCACTAAGAGGGAGCAAACTTGGATCTGGTAAGCACCCATGGGGACAGAATTACAAATGTAAAAGTGGGGAGCCATCTGGGATCAAGCAAACACTTCATGGTGTAGTTCAATGAGAGAACAGTGATAGAGTCAAACTACATGAAAGCAAAGGTTCTGTATTTCATGCAGGCCAACTTTGCAAAGATAGGAGAATGTCTTAGGAAATTACTGGCAGGGAAGGAGAAAAGAGTGGGGGTGAAGGAACAATTGGAGAATCTTATGGGAGCCATAGTGGAGGTAATAAGCCATTGCATTAGGCATATATGCAAAACAAAGAGAAAGAAATAAACACTATGGGTCTCCAAAGAAGTGGCTGAGAAGGTAAGGGCCAAAAGGGTGGCATTCATGAAGTACAAGGAAACATAGAGGAAAGAAGACAGGGATCTGTATCTGGATAAGTGGAGGGAGGTGGGGAAAGCAGTCAGGAGTGCAAAGGTGCAAATGGAAGAAAAAATAGCCCAGATAATAACAAAATGGGACAAGAACATTTTCGGGTATGTTAGAGAAAGAAAAAAGACTAAGAGTTGGACAGTGAAGCTAAAAAGTGAAGGAGGGGAGTGTGCAGAGGGCGACCAAGAAAAAGCAGAAATCCTGAACAAATATTTTTGTTCAGTATTCACAGAAAAGGGGGGAAGGGAGGGACCGCAGTTGGGCAACAGAAGCAACATTGGGAGTGAGGTAAACACCTGTCCATTTATGGAGGAGAGACTCCTAAAGGAACTCACTAATCTGAAAGTGGACAAGGCAATAGGGCCTGATGGCATACATCCTAGAGTATTAAGAGAACTCAGGGAGGTGCTGGCAGCACCGCTGATTATCACTGTTCAACAGATCACTGGAAACAGGTGTGGTGCCAAAGGACTGGAGGAGGGTGAATGTAGTCCCTCTCCACAGAAGTGGGAGCAGGGAGGAGGCTGGCAATTACAGGACAGTCCACCTTACCTCAGTGGTTGGGAAACTAATGGAATCACAACTAAAATAAAGGTTTGTGATATATCTTGAATCCAGTGGAGCACAGGATCCGAGGCAGCATGGATTCACAGTAGGAAGATCTTATCAAACAAATCTGATAGATTTATTTGACTGGGTGACTAGGGATGTGGATCAGGGAGGGGCAGTGAATGCAGCATACATGTACCTGGATTTCAGCAAGGCCTTTGACACCATCCCACATAGGAGGCTTGTAAACAAGTTGGGCAGCCTGGGAGTGAGTCCCAGGGTGGTAAACTGGGTCAAAAATTGGAAGAGTAATAGGACACAGAGGGTGGTGGTAAATGGAGTTCAATCCAAAGAGCTGGGTTGACCAGCGGGGTCCCACAGGGATGAGTACTTGGACCAGTTCTCTTTAATGCTTTCATAAGTGACACTACAGAAGGTCTGGAAGGGAAGATATGTGTCTTTGTAGATAACACAGAGATCTGCAACAGGGTTTACACTCCAGGACAGGTAGAGGAAATGAGAAGGGGCCTAAGCAAGTTTAAGAATTGTTCAAGGGTGTGGCAGCTAAGGTGCAATGCAAAATCATGCACTTGGGGCACAGAAATGCAGGGGAGGAGTATATGATGGGGGTACTGATGGACACTAAACAGGAAAGGGACCTGGAAGTAATCATATCTGATGATCTAAAGGTTACCTAATGATGTGAGAAGTCTGTGAGGAAAGCCAGTGGAATGCTAGGGTTCACAGGGAGAGGTATCTCTAGCAGAAGGAAGGAGGTGGTGATGACACTGTATAAATCATTGGTGAGACCTCATCTAGAGTACTGTGTCCAGTTCTGGAGGCCACATCTCTGAAAGGACATAGACAGAGAAGGAGAAGTTCAGAGAAGGGTGGCAAAAATGGCGCAGGGCCTGTACCAGAAGTCATATGAGGGGAGACTAGAGGATCTCAGTATGCATTCCCTGGAAGAGGGTGGTATGATAGAGATTTTCAAATACCTCAAGGGTATAAATAAGGCACAACAGGCTAGCATCTTTCATAAAAGAAGATGTTCAAGAACAGTGGGCCATGATATATGAATAGAGGGGGATAAACTCAGGGGTAATGTGAGAAAGTATTGTTTCATGGAAAGGGTGGTGGAGCCATGGAACAGCCTCCCAGCAGAGGCTGTGGGGGCCAAAATGGTAGGGGAATTAACAAATGCACGGAACAGACATAAAGGAACTCTAAAGAGAGGGTAAGCCACAGAACATTTAGGATCTGTGGTACGTGAAACAGAAAGGGAAAATGAGCAGACTTGGTGGGCTAAGCGGTCCTTATCTGCCATCAAATTCTATGTAAAAAAAAAAAATCTTGAAAGAAATGCACCCAATGTTCTTCCCAGCATAGTGGGCTCCTCTCCCTGGCCTGTATGAGCTCAGTCCAGAATTTCAGATCATTTGGGGGGATTACGGGTGAGGCGGGGGGCAGCAATGCTGCAAATTTGAGTAGACTTGATAGACCTTTTGGTCTACTCTGCTGGCATCTTAATATGTCAGTATGTTAGTATTTTCTTTCACAGGGTGTCACACCAGTTTCATAAGTATAGACCTAGGTCACTCCCCAGGTTTTGGACAGCGAGCCAGTCACTGAAGGTCATGTTCTGTCTCCAGGGGAGGGCAGTTAGTATCATTGAGTAAGGCTGACACACGTTTCTATAGAAATCTTTTCATGTCTTAATCTTCCACCCCATCAGAAAGGTTGACCAGATGGAGGTTGTTTCAGAGAATACTATTCTCCAGCTCATTGACTTGAGAGAGCAGGTATTTGATTATCTATCCTGTTCTCAAAGTCAGGCTTGCAGGCTATCCTCCTTCCCCTCATTGAGTTGTATGTGATGGTCATTGCTGTTTACCCTTGCTCCCATCACCGCAATGTCTCAGTTGGACTCAGCCACTTTTAGATCTATGTGGCAGAGATGTGGGCCATATAAGAAGGAGCAGTTACCATGGATGCCACAGCAAACGCATCCACATTTGTGCAGGTAGATAGGTCCAGGTGAGTAAATGAAAGGATCAGTACTTACTAGGTGGGATGGCAAAAGTGAAAGTGCTGGGTCCTCAAATTGTCCCCACAACTGTATTATGCCCTCAAGAGGCAAAACAGAGGGCTCACATGGTACACAAGTAAGTGATCTGTTAAATCCAAGTAAGTTTTACCAGTAAGATTGCTTGGTTTAGCGTGAATGTTAGGGAATTCTCCAGAAGGCAAGCACAGTAAAGATTTTAGTCACATTCCAACAAAATCTCACATTCAGATTGTTCCTGCTTTTACATGATACAGTATTACAGATTGTGAGGAGAGCTGAAGCACAGTGAAGTTGATTGACTTGCTAACCATCATCCAACAAGCTAGTGGCTATTGGGGAATGCAACCAGGATCTCCTGTTTCATACAATATCAAAGGGCACAAACCTACTTAGACCACACTGTTTTCCCAGAAGTAAGTGTGCATTAACGGACAACTGTCATTATCAAATAACATCCAACCCCCAAACCTAATCGCCAGTTAGAATTTTTGGCAGAAAAAAAAATGTTTAAGTACTTTTGAGTTATTAAATTTCTTGTTTAAAAAAAAAATCTTTCATATGTAAACATGATTGGTGCTGCATAGCACCATATCTGCTACAGAGTGACTCTGTACCACTTGTATGCATTTCAGTACAAGTGAGAGGTGTAGGGTCACACTTACTGTAGCATGAGACAGCACTATGCAATACCACCCATGTTTACATATTGGAGCCAGCAGAACTAATTATGGGTGACAGGTTTTGAGAGTGGGTAGAGGTTGTTTGATAATGACAGTTCTCATTTAAGTCATTATTACAACATAGTGTGACAACTTTCAAAAATTTCAAAGAGTGTATAAATGTGTGGTTGGTGGTATGTCGGGCTGAAACATATCCCCTTAAATGCTGTCCCTTCTTGTCTGTTATGATGTAAATGCATTAACTGGCTACAGAACTACACAGCTTGAATCAATGCTAATGGTCCTAAACAATGCATATTGAGTACTGCACATCCAGTCGTGCTGAGATTTAATATTGAACAATACCCTTGTAATTCAAAGCAGTGCTAAGCATAGAAGTGTAGATTTTCACTTTGGAATTGGGATATATATATCCCAGAACTTTACTTCAGCTGCAGAAGCTCTCTCTCTCTCTCTGCAGTACTTTAGTTTCTCAGCAGAGAATTTAGTTTTGTAACTGAAAATAAACAATACCCCCCCCCAGCATTACAATGAATAATCACAAAAATTACAGTCCCGATAAAATTTTAACAACCTAGCAATTAGGGTGGGCAAAACCTGGGAGTTTCTGGTTCTGACTCCTAGCAAATCATTCCCAGTTTTAACTCTGGGTTTGGTTTTGGATTCCAGCCACTAATGCATTCTAGGGCTTGATGCGGGGGGGGGGGCAAATGTGGTAATTGGCAGCTTCGGGTCCAGCTTTTCTTCTGACCATCTTTGGTTCCATTTCTACACTTTCACTAAAGAATATTTGGTATTGGGATTTAACAGGCTGCAAATATGCATAGTTGAAACTCTTAACTGCCTCTTGCCAAGCCCTGCCAATGCCAACCTTCTCCACGCTGTCTTTGTCCTTCAGTCATATTTTTTAGGAAAAACAGTCAGCATTATAACAGTGCCAGCAGCTAGAATTTATTTTTTATAAAAAAGATCAGGGGAGAGAGGGGGAGAGTGGGAAATGACAGTTTGATGAAGGGGTGGTCATAGGAATAGCCTAGCCATCTTGGAAGCACTAAAGTTTGTTTTTTTTGTTTCTGGCAGAATATCAAAGTGATCCAAAAGTAGTCCAAAAGTTCAACTGAACCAAAATGAAGGGACAACATGACTAATTTTAGCACATTTACTGAATGCACATTTAACCTTAACTGATCATTACTTGATTCAACTTTTACACAAAAAAGCTGAACATATTTTATTTTAGAAAAAGGATAATTCCACAATGTGAAATGGAGCAAAAAAAGGAAGGAACTCTTCATTATTCACTGCAGGGAATACATGGAGCAATGCAGGCTGTAGAGGTATGCAAACCCCCCAGTGTTTGCCTGTTATGAATAATTGTATTGCGTTGGTCTGATATTTGAATATTCATAATTTTGTATTTAGTAGTAATTTATTTTTTGCAGTAGATCTTCTGTAAAGCATGTTTTTACATCAACCCGTGAGGCCAGGGTTAGTCCCACAGCTACCTCCTACCCACTCAGTTACCAACTCTATCTGACTGAGCCCAATAATGCTCTATTTCACCACCTGCCTTAACCCATAACATCCATCAGCATTGTTACAGTGGTCAAATCCTCCCTAAGCCACTTTTATTTGAACAAATGTTGTTTTTATTTTTCCTATCATCATTCATAAAATCTATATCCCAAAGACCATTACAATCTCAAAGTTGGAGGCAAGAGAATGTTGCTGCCATGTCAGGCACAGGGAGATTAAACAGCACATGGAGAAGACAGGTTAGAGACACATTACACATTACACTACATTACATTCACACTGTACGCTACAATGCAATGTTTCTATACTACATGTTGTATTGCTCTTAATGCTTTCTGTGTTGCCCGCCTAAAAACCTATATGTTCTAAATCTTCTGGCAGCCTAAGGGTTAAATGCTGTGAATGTATGTCTAATAAATAAAAATGATAAAAAGATACATATTTCAGAAAGATTAAACACAGCAAGATGCTTAGGGTCTGACAGTGACTGAGTAGTGGGTCTCCAAGTTCACAGCTCTGCACTAAATTCACTAGGCCAAATGGACCATAAAAAGTCTACCCCCAAAATAAAATGTAAATAGGATCTCCTGTCAGTCCCTCTTTCCACTCAGTGCAATATTTAGATTACCTGCTCCATAACCCTCTCTCTAGTCCCCTATAGTTCTAGGCCAAGAGCCCCTTTCAACATATCTTGACCATCCCATTACAGAGCCATACCTAGTTGACCCTCGTGGGGGGGGGGGATATGATGGAAACTGCCAAGAAATACTTAACATAGCCTTACTATCTCAGTAATTGACTTGGCACTTTCCACCTACAACATGCTACTAAGCAGCATGGTACACTGGGCAGTATGTAGTGAACACTTTTCTTAGCAAAGAAAGAAAAAAGCAATTGGAGTTCACCAATGTACAGTTATACACAAGTGAGTTACAATTGCTTATTCCTACCTACAACCAAATATGATCTCAGGCAGGGGTGAGGGAGTTGAAAAAATGCTGAAAGGGATGGTTGCATCAGAAATGAGGGGCTGGTGTGCTTATGAAAAGACAGTATCTGGTGAGAAAGGGGCCTGGCAAGAGACAGGCTTTACTTTGGGAGTGGGAAGGACAGGAAGAACTGTGGAATAAGGTTTAGTGGGTGGTATGGTCAATGGGAGGTGGAAAAGGTTTAAGAGTACATGTAATTTTTTTTGTATTATCTTTTTTGTCCCACACAACCCAACAGCCCACTCCTTTGGGCGACCAATCCTTCACCTTCCACCATTCTCCCCATTCCACCATCCACTGCACCCTCTACTGCCATCCCAAATGACCTGCCATATCCCTTCACCGGGGGATCTCCCCCTACCCATGGGGCAACCAGGAGGGGAGACTGAAGTGCTCCATAGGTGCTTCCTTGCTTCTGCATTGAGTGACAAGGATGCAACTCAGAGGCTTCCTGGCTTTACGATGAGGGGAGATGAGTCACTGGCTCAGAGGTAATGAGAAAGAATTTTTTCATTGTGAGGGTTGTGGATGCATGAAGCAGCCTTCCTGAGGAGGTTGTGGAGTCAAGAACAGTGGAGGAATTCAAGAATGCATGGGACAGACAGAAGGCAATTCTAGTGGGCGGTAGGAAGAAGTAGGCTGTTGGTTAACTAGGATCTGCAACTTATCCATCAGGTAGGGAAATGGACAAAATAGGTGGGTGAAGCAGTCTTTATTTGCCATCAAATTCTATGTTTCTATGTTATCTGGCTGGCATGGGTGGCCATTTTCTTGTGTAGCTTTCCACCCCCCTAATAGGATGCAGTCCTTGGCATTCTTGCTTCATGCATATGTGGTGTGTGGTCACTCATGCCACAAAGTATGATGCAGATCCTGGCTGCAAGGAGCCAACAAAGGGTGGTGCAACTATGACCCATCCATCCCAGAGAGGAAAGGAGAGGAGAGGATCCTCTGGACACTCTTCATCCCTCCCTGGTGGCTTACACTCCTGATATCCCGGACTCGGGTGCAAACCTGGGTAGCCAGCATGCCATGGAGCCAGCATGGAATGTAATGAAATTAAAGAAATGATCTAAGCCTTTTCTGTGACTTGAGCACCATTAAAACCAAGTTGGCTAAGTTTAGGGTAACTTGCTTTTATCATAGGTTGCTCTGTACACTTCTACTGACTATAGAATGGAATAGGAAATAAAAGCAGAAGGTACTGAATCATACTGTATGTACTGTACAAGAACATAATATCTTATACATTGCAGGACCTACAAGATATTTTTCTTTCTAGCCCTAATTCTTCAGTGACTGCTGCATTGTGGTTGCCACTCTTGGGCTGAAGTGTAGTTTCCTAAGGGGCAACTATCTACACATAAAGGCATTTTTTCATTTTATTTGCCAGGAAATCATTATAGATCGAGGGCACATTCCTCACCAATCAGAATGCTCCCTTCCATTGCATGTGAGTCACTGTTTCTCTGTGAAGAATATCTCATGTGCAGCTCCTCTTGAAACAGGCATGTTTGGGGCAGGATTTTTAAAATGTTAATATACTATTTATCAGTCTTGATCAATGATATATTAATACTGCTTCCAAGACCATTTACAACTCTTATAGTTGTAACAGTGGTTTTATTTATTTATTTTATTTATTTGTTAGAGTATTGGTTTTACAGACCTTTGAATCAAGGACTCATTTACAAAGGTACCTCAACATGGGAACAGGCACAACATCAGTACAATGGTACGGTTTATACAGAATGGCTTAAAAAGTAACCAGTGTTACATCCATTCTTAGGTCATGAGAACCGTGAACCATACCATGATTTCTATATTATAAAGGTGACTGAAGTTGAAGTTGCAAAAACGTACAGTAGACATTAAAATGCATAGCAGTTTATAATAATCAATTTAAAAATAACACCAACCAAAGCAGGCACACAGATTTAAATTCTAGAAAACTAGAGGAAGAGCAGATGCAAATTATTTAAACAACAATTCTTTTGTTGGTCCTGTTGGTAATGTGTTCCCCAAAACTACCCACCCTGTACATGAATGAACCTTGGCCAACATTTGTAGTTAAATATTGTTATTGTTTTTTTGTTATAACAAGAAATAATACATTACAGCATTAAATACAAGGATACCAGTGTCAATATCATACATAGTTACTTGGTAATTACATAGAGAATAATGACTGGGTAGGTCATTATAATAAAATTTTGCACACACCCGAGATGTGGGATGCCACATAAACACCGACAGTGAAATTCGAGGGGCTTATAAATGTATCCCACACCAAGGGTGTGTTTAAAATCTGAGTTTAACCGCTTAGCCAGCCTTTAGTTCATTTAATTGCTGGACTTCATTTTTTTCTCACCAGGATTTTCAGATTTCCTTACTGTTGCACTGATTTTAAATGGAACAAGTAAGATCAAGTAGTTTCAGTAAATGGTTAAGTTGTTTAACATGACACCAAGTTCAACGGGTAACTTTTTTCACATAAGCTGTAATGTTCAACACTTAACAAGCTTTCTAAAAGGATTTTGAACATTTTTTAAGACATTACTTAACCTCATGCTGCCTCACTGAGGCCGCATCAGATGTTGAGCATCCAGAAAGTTTCCAGATGGCAACAAACAAAAAAAAACATGAATGGAAATATGCACTGATTTAAAACTAAGTTTAATAGTCTTTCAGATATTTATTTTTTGCATTTGTTTTATTTTTAAAGATAGTATTAGAAACAGTCTGCACAGGTATCTTGAGATGTGCAATCAAGCCCAATCACCATAGCAACCTGACAACTTCAAAATTTAAAAAAAATATGAATAAATACACATGTGAAAGTCTATTGAGCTGCCTAGTTTTAGATCAGTGCATATTTCTGGTCTTTTGTGTTTGTTTCATGACATCTGAAAACTTTCTCACAGTTCAACACCCAGTTCAGTGTTGCAGCAAGAGTTTGAGTAACATTTTTAAAACGTGTTCAAAATTGTTTCTTCTACTACAATACGTTTTGTTGCCTGACACTTTTCTGTGACCAACCTCTGACTAACGGGCTTCATAAGACTGAGAGTGGTGCACAAAGCTGACAAAGCAAGCATTGGAGAAGCTGGAAGTTTTCTGAGAGTGATGGAACAGTGCCTCACACTTTTCTATAGAGAAAGACAGTGAGTGTTCACTGTTATAACCAGCTGGTTATAACAGCAAATTATAACCAGCTTTCACCATAGGAAAAAATGAAGGCAGGTTACTATATATAGTTTTATAGTTCTTATATGCATATAATCTGCCTAATCTGGGACCATATGTCACTTAGTCTGGGTTATAACATGGGCAGACATTTTCCTCCAATCTGACTGGCTGATATGGTCTTTTAGCCATGTCCTTATCAGGCCGTAAGTGTACCTACTGGCATTACATGTGTCAACCAAAACACAGCACACCAAGAAATCAATGTGTGGCACCACTCTCCCCATGCAGCTCATCAGGCAGCATCCTACAGAACCACAACAGCTTCACCGGGAGAGCAGAGAGTGGTGCCACAAACATAAAAACAATGCACATACCACAACAATATAGCTAACCTCCACACACACCCCACCTACCTGCAGCAAAACAAATTTAGATATAGAGTACCTCTGTTCTAGTTTTCTTTACTGGCTGCCTGTCCTTACCAAGTGAATGAATCTTGCTTCTGGTATTTGAAACTATAGCCAGGAATGGTTAGCACAATTTGTAGTGTCTCCATTTGTGTCCAGCATTCTCTGTCTCCATGTTCTCCAGCTATACAAGTCAACCTTCCCTGTCCATGGCAGGACAGAACAACTGAATTCACAATCCCCTAGCTATAATGCAGCATGGAGGCAAAATTAGGCTTTGAAAAGGGCGAAGTGAAAGCAGTCTGTACAGCATCTGGTAAAAGAAACACTCGCTCACAGTCAGGCTGGTGCCTGGAACTGAAACAGAAAGCCCAAAGAAAAGTAAAATAAAGTATTTAAAAAAACAATGTATTAGGGGACAGATGGAATAGTGAGAAGAGAGATATATACCACAGATGAAACAGTTCTGTATGGCAGCTAAGAGACATGATCGCTGACAGTCAAGCGGGCTGGTGGCTGCAACTGGAAGAAAAACAAAAACAAAGGCTGAACAAAACTAAATGAGAATTATAAAAAGTATTTGTTAGGGAAAAAATTTGGGAGGAAAGAGATAGACACACACTGGATGGATGATTCATATGGTCTGTACTACTGATGGACTATTTTTCAATTATTTGCATATTTAACACTTTTTAGAATTTTTTTTAATTTTTTTTAATTTTCCTTATAAGGGGGATAGGGGGGGCATTTTAAAAGCACAAAAACAAAGTCTGAGGTGTGGGTTATCTCCTGATAAGAGCATGCCCAGGTGCATAAGGCACTCTGCGTAAGCACCTTGTGCCCCATAATGCAGCTTGACATGCTCTTATCAGGCAATAACCCATACCTCGACATCTGTTATTGCTTGCTTAAAGAATAATATTTTGATTATAATGAAGTTATGAAGGCTGTACTGTACACAAGAGAATATTCTATACAACCAATAAGCTGGTTTTCTAAATTTCAAGAAAGTATAGATTGACTCACTGCTGTGACATGCAGTCTTTTATGTAGTATGTGTGGAGACCATTAAATATATATATACATATGTATAGTCACAGCTAAGGACATGGTCTTATATTTCCTGAAATTTCTGTAATATTTCTAGAGAAATATCCTGCTTTTTCCATTTACACAGTAGGGCAACAGAGAGAAACTCCTTAGAAATTTTGCAAAATATCTGACCATGTCTGTGGCTACTACTGTATATATGTATACACATATATATGGTGTAGTAGTGCCACTATAGTTAGGGTTTAGCTGGCACTTTAATGTTAAACCTGAAATGTTGCCATTTAATAACTTTGCAATAATTCAATGGGTGTACATGAAATTTTGCGTGCTCAGTATTCTTGGGTAGATCTCTTGATGTGACACACTTCATTCCAGTTGGATTTGTGCATTCTGAGATCAGGATAGTGTAAAAACCTGAAGATTCACACATTTTTGCAATTTTTTTCTCATTGTGCAGTGTACCAGTGGTGTTGGATTGTGGTCTGAAATTTTTATGGTAAACAGAGCCTGGGTCACTGAACAGCCCAGCACTTATTTGGTGAAAATATTTATGTTTTCCAAAACTGGGGTATTATTATTAAAATGAAGTTTAATAAGTCCAAATTTTCAGTTATACATTTTAGTTACCAAAATCCCTGTTTTCAATACACATTGAATGGAAAAATTCTAAAAACATCAACAAAGGAAAAAGAATTAGGCATTTGGATTAACAAGGATATATCCTCAATAGATCACTGTCATCAAACCTCACAAACAACAGATAGATTAATCCAGTCTATTGCAAAATTATTTATTACAAGAGATAGAGATTATTTACTGAAATTATACAAAACTTATATAATTCCACACTTAGATTATGGATCACCACTTTGGAATCCCTATCACAAAAGGGATATAAATCTTACAGAAAAGACACAAAGAAAATTAACAACATCTATTAGTGTCCTGAGATCGACTGCATATAATGATAGACTAACCAATTTAAAATTATTCAATCTGGAAACCTGAAGGAAAAGGGGAGATTTACTACTAATGTGCAAACTCTTACAAAATCCAGTACTAATGAGTCAATGTGGAGTCATGTATAACCATAGGAACAACAACCTTAAATCACACAAAAACAATTAATTGTACCCAAGGCCAATACAGTAAAACAACATAATTTTTTCACTGTGCAAACAGCTAGAACATGGAACTCCCTACCAGCCCATGTGGCACAAGCATCTACCTTTGAAACTTTTAAAAAACTATTGGATGGATTACTGTTACTAACATCCCTTAAATGCTAACCCTACAAAGAGTAGGAGACAATTTATTGGGCTTATAGCATACTTTGTCTATCAAAACCAAAATCAAGTAACACCAAGTAAAGTTATTGTATTTTTAAGGTCCATTATTTTCAATGGGACTTTCATTTTTCAGGATAGCTACACGGAAAGAAAAAGAAACTTTTTTCATGAGGGGACAATCCTTTTCACCAGGAAATTATTTTTTTCTCAAGCTACCATCTTGTATTTTGTTTTTGCCACAAACAAACTGTCATAACGCTGCCCAGGGATGTCTGTTTCACACATTCAAGTATGTTTCTTGCTCATCGGGAGTTGAAGAGCTGTTCCATGTGGTTTGCAGCATTTCTATGACCCTAGAATTATTTATTTTTAACCTTTTAAATCCTTTTTTGTCACTCGCTAACTTCCTTTTTCACCATTCCTAACACAGGGGATTGGGGATAGGGAGGGTTGTCTGAGAGACACCAGGGAATGGTTTAACCCATATGTATCATGTCATTATCTTGTAAAAATATTTATACTCTGTTTATCTGAAATTATACCTTAATCTTATTTAGAGTTGAGGAACCTTTGTAAATGAGCTTCTGGCTCAAAGGTGCTATCTGATAATTACAAATAAATAGGTAAATACTACAGGGGATTGAGGGACCACTGGACATCAGGGAATATGATGGTACATTGCAGGCATGGCATTGAGTGGGGGGATGGACCACTGGACACCAGGGACACTGTGTCAGTATGTTAAGTAGGTGATTGGGTGGGGGAGGAGCACTGGACACCAGGAACTGCTAAATTAATTATCAGGCATGGGTGTGTTAGGGGGAGGGACTGCTAGACACAAGGGAAAGAGATTTTGTAACATCTGGAAGGCAATTGGTGGGGAGAGACCACTAGTACCAGGAACAGTTTTTACTTAATATTGGGCCGGTGATCAGTGAGGGGGCACCACTAGCACCAGGGTCTACTCTGCTGGGGTTGGGGGGGTCCACAGCACTTCCCCCTCCAACCTCTATTGTTGCAATGGAGTAAGTCTAGGTTTTGATCAGTGGTATGTACGCTGTGCAAGGGGACCAAGAAAAAACACCTTGCGTGGTGGAAATACATGGACTATTGGAGTGTGCCAATATTCAGGTCCCTGTACCTTCATTTACATTTTCCCCCTCACCCCTAAATCTTGCCTGGACACTAACCCTGTTTGCTTGTGCTAGCCGGGCTTTTCAATATTGTGCATCCACTCAAAACCTAGTTTGCAAGGGAAAACTTAAATTTGTGCCAGGGTAATCTTTTGAATATTGGGCCCCTAAATTCTTATTGCTGGTAAATATGACAGCATCATCAGGATAAAATAATATTATGAAAAGTATGTTGACTCAGTACTAGAACAGGCCATTCGTGATAAATCAGGAAGGTGAAAAAGAAGAGACATGATGGAAAAACTCATTAGCAAGATCCGGGATAGAAGGGTCACTTAGACAGAGGGTTAGAAATCATGGCAGGTAGATGTGCAGAAAAAAGCCACCCCTACTCCTCCTGAACAGAAACTCTCCACTAGAGAGTGATGTTTTAGAACTACAAGGAGCAGCTGTTGAAGACGCAGGCAGGTAGGGTAGTGGGTGGACTTTATATAGCCTATCAAGGAGGGGAAAAGTGGAGAGAAGAGAACTTGTAAGTCAGACAGTGGTGTTAGGGACATCTGGTATTAGATTTACACATAGAGTGGTACAGTATGCAGCCAGGACCATGAATACTAGATGACGTGTTGCCTCCCAGGAGCAAAGTTTGAGGATCTCATGTCCTAGAAGGATAGATTGATCATAGGGGTTGGGAGGAACCAGTGGTTGTCATCTATGTTGGCATGCACAAGATAAGAAAGTGTAGGCCAAAGGTCTTCCAATGAAAAAGGATGGAATTTGGAAGTAATCTCAGGAACAGTATTGCTCAAGAAATCAGAGATACAGTACTGTGCCACACAGAAGCCAAGAAAGGCAAAATGTTGATAGACAGACTACCTTGTGGCTCAGGTATGATGCAAGGAGTCAGGGGTTTATGTTCCTTCCCAATCTTTTGGAGGGCTAGGGTCCACCTGATCAAGGGAAGGGGTTTAGACATATTGATGAGAATTGCTGTGGACCAAATTCTGTGGAGCATTATATACAGTTTCTCAAAGAGACTGTTATAAAGTGCAGGCAGTCACTTCTACCAATACTTCATCCAGTTCATTCAACTCAAGAAAAAGAGACTTCAGATAAACTAATGCAATGAGAGTAGAAACCTGTTGCTGTACCATCAGTCCCTACAGAGCACTTATGTGTCATTCCTTTCCCACACCAAGTAAACCTAGCACATCAACAACCACCAAATACAGACAACTATCAAATACCATCTGGTCTAACTCTCCTCTTTTGATGTTAGTATGGGGAAAAGAAAACTAGTGCATAATGAGTACTTTAGCTGAGCACAAGCCATGATACAGTCCTACATGGAGGATGATGTCCAACTCTTGCTACATGATGAACCTCTGCTCTTTTCACAGAATGCAAGAAAATAATGGCTGCATAGTGTGAACTTGCATTATCAAATGGGCAATGAAAGTCCTGCAACCACATTGGTCAATCACATCACATGACCACTGATTATTTTCTGACAACTACACATGAACATCTCACCTGAACTACATATTTTTTAACATATTAAATTCAATTTTATAAGTGAGATAACACATTTCAGGATGCAAAGTCATTAGACAATAATGCACTTTTTGAGTGGTTGCAGTACTTGGCAACACTCAGGCCTAACAACCGCAAACCCATGCATTAGTGCCTTACACCTGCACACCCTATCTTAGGTATGGCATCTGTCCACAACAATAGTTTAAAGGGTCACTTTTATTAAAACAAATCAACATTTCATCCTTGGTCATTATGAAATGCCCCACTCTGGCCTTCACTCAGATTAACATGCAAAGGAACAGGAACCTTGACTGAAGGAAGATAAAGATTTATTGGATGAGAACAATAAGGAGAGAATTTTTGAATACTAAGTTTAAAACCCAGTGATTATTAGTTGAGTTGCTAATACCCCAAGTCATTTTTTACTTACTGTAAATAAATACAATGGTGCCAGCAAGGATGCACTGCAGTGTCTTCAGTTACTGCATGACATAGAGAATAATGGCTAGACAAGTGTGTGTTATGGATTTTGTACACACCCGAGGTGTGCAATGACCCATAAACCTCGACAGTAAAGCTTGAGTGGTTTATGAGGTTATCACAAACCAAGGGTGTGGGAAAAAATCCTTAAAAACACACTTGTCTATCTTTCATTTTTTTATAATTACTGGTGCAGGGAGTTTTTGGAGCAGTGCTTTCAGAGAGAGAGAGAGAGAGATACAAGCACACATACATACACACACACACACACACACACACACACACACACACACACACACACACACACACAATCTAGCTGTGTCTGTCAGCCTGTCTCTCTCTCTCTTCAGTTGAAATATTTTTTTTTTCTTATTTGTTTGAAATTGAAATTGTGAATAAGTGTGAAGCATTGTGGGACCACAGTGAGAGTAGTCAGTCAATGCGGTCCATTTGCAATCAGAGAGGCTGTGTCCCGAATCTTCGATCGACTCTTAACAACAGCAGGATCAACCAGATAAATTTTATTTGTAATGGCTTGATCAACCACATAAACAAAAAGAAGAAACTTGTCTCTTGCCTTTGAGGAGGGCAAAAGGGAAGTCCAGGCAATGACAGTGGGTCCTAGGAAAATGGGAAATGGAACTGCCATTTTTGGTTTTTATGTAGTCGACCTGCTTACACACAGTGACAGCCAGTTAGGTGGCACACTAAAAATGAGTGACAAAGAATGAAACTAAGTTTCTGAGGTACCACAGCAGACAACTGTGAGTACCCACTCAAAGTGTCTCACACTGGCAGTGCCGAGCAACCAGCTGAGGATGGATTGCCAGTTTGGGAAACAGCATAATAAAATTTCAGGTTATTGTCACTTTCGAAGCATATTTACCAGAAAACCAGTTATTATGGAGTTTGACAGTTACGGTAATTCAGCTGATAAATATAGTCACCCCTAATTATAAAATAGAGTAAACGCCATTGAAATTGCATTGTTTACTGCATCAACTCAACAGTAGTATGTTGCAATACTGTCTTGCATCCTGGCTTTCACCACTGTAAGTACTTTAATGAATTTTCAGCTTTGTCTTGGTTCTGGACTAACTAATGTTTAATTAAACTTGTGCAGTGTAATGAGAGTTAATTTTTGTGTGAACAAAATCTTAAGTTGCAGTCTTGTGCCTGAGCATAGCAAGTAACAAAAGAAACAGTACAGCCTATTCCAGAGCTACAGGAGGGCCAGATTACTAGAGGCTTGCAAAGTTTGGACAACTTCTTTTCACAATAACTTAATGTTTTGCAACTTCACAAAGTCATTTGCATTTTGTGAAGTCAAACTTCAAGGTATTGACAATTTCTCAAAGTTGCAAATTTGCAACTTTGTTGTCGAAGTTCATTGGGACTTTTGAAATGGTATTACTCAGTTTCCAAAGGTGGAAAAAGTTGTTAGCCCATCGAGATCACCTTCCCCGCACCTGCGGGGTGTATTTAAATTTCATAATTAAGAACATAGTCATCTAAGTCATGTTTGAATATGTCAACTGATTCTTTTTCTACCAAATTTGTGGGTAATGAGTTCCATAACCTACTTGTTCTAACTGTGAAATAATTTTTCCTTTTTTTAGTTCTAAACTTAGGAACTTAAAGTTGTTTATTATGGCACCTCAAGCCCTCTGGTTTTTTAACCCACTCCAATCCACATTCCTCAGTAAGATAAGGGTCACTGAGAATATTGTACATCATTAACAGAGCTCCCCTTAATCTTTGTGTTCTTAGATCATAAAGTTTAAGTTTACTCAGTCTATCAGGGTAAGTTAACTTACATAGGGTCGATATCAGTTTTGTAACCTTCCTCTGGACCAATTCTACAATTTACATATACTTGTTTAAATATGGAGACCAAAATGGGGAGGCAAAATATACATGGGGTCTTATGTACATTTTGTAAAGTGATAAAATACAGGCTTGGCTTCTGTTGACAGATGCTTTCCTAATTGATATCAGTGTACAATTTGCTCTATGGGAGACCCTTCTACATTGATCCACACTAGAGAAATCTTTATTGATAATAATGCCCAAATCACTATCAGATTCTGCTGATTTTATACTGCAAGAGATAATACTGTAATCTATATGCAGATTTTTTTATTCCAAAGTGAATAACTGTATATTTATCAGTATTATACTCCATTTTGTTGTTTTTTGCCCAATTTTCTAGCTTCATTAAGTCTTGTTTAAATTCATCCACCTTAAGTTTTGAATCAACCTCAGAAAAGATTTTAGTATCATCTGCAAACTTGACTAATTTGCCATTCAAATAATCATTTATATCTCTGATATAAATCCTGAACAAGATGGGCCCCAAAACTGAGCCCTGAGGGACTCCACTAGTAACCTTAATCTCATCTGACAGTTTATTTTCTACTCTAACTTGTTGAGTTCTATTTGCCAGCCATGAAGATATCCATTTAGTAATAAAGGGATTTAAGTCTAGTGTTATCATTTTTTTAAGAGTAGGTGGTGAGGGACCTTATTGAATGCTTTTTTTAAATCAAGTAGTAACATATCCACTGGGACTCCCCTATCTATGCTTTCGCTAATCTTTTCATAAAAGGAGATCACATTTGTGGAACAGGATCTACCTATTAAAAAGCCATGTTGTTTCATATCATTAAGATTCCTCTCCTGTCTCCTTATCTAGCCTTAATTTTAAAAGTTTCTCTATGCACTTACATATAATTGATGTAAGGCTAATTGGCATATAGTTACCTGCCATCTTTCTGCTCCACTTTTTATATAGAGGTACCACCATATCACCTCTCCAATCCATTGGTACTTCACCTGATCTAAGTGATTTGTTAAAAAGTAAAGTAAGAGGTACTGCTATTTCTGCTGCTGTCTCTTTCAGAAATTTGCTGTTTATGCAATCCAGGCCTGGAGAAGAATTTTGCTTAAGGTTGTGCAACACAATACTAACTTCATCTACTGAAATTTCATCAAATATTACATTATCTGGGATTTTATCAATACTGTATGCTTCTTCATTGGAAAATACTGTACTAAAATATTTATTTAGTATATTGGCAATATCCTTTAGATCCTACAATACATTTCTGTTTTCTACAAGTTGTCCTACATTATGATTTTGTCTAGAATTATTTCTGATACAGGCATACAATTCTTTAGGATTTTTATTTAAATATAATTTAAATTCAAGTCTTTTCCTTTCTGCCTTTATTACTTGTTTTGCATTTTTAATTTAGTTTTGTGTATCTTTCTATTATGTTCACTTGGATCCTTTTTAAACTTGATAAATGCTTTTTCCTTTAATCTAATTTCTTTTTCCACTGTATGTGTTAACCATAATGGAATTTTTCCCTTGGAGTTGGAGACTTTTTTGATAGGGATGAATAAATCATCCATATTGTGTATGGTATCTTTAATTTTCTCCCAACTTTCTTCCTTAGTGCTATCTTCCAAAACATATTGTCAGTACATACATTTAATAAAACTCTGTATTTTGACATAATTTCCCTTATTGTACTGAAACTTATATAGGGAATGATTGTGGACCTGAAGTTGTTGGTTTATACTAAAGGTTATGCTATTGTGGTCACTATTCAATAATGGTACAGCAATGTTGATATTAAATATTGAGTCATTTAGTACTGTTGCTGCACCATGTGACCTGCAGATCACATGGTTACACTGCAGCAAGAAACAGACCAGAAGAACTGTGCTATGTTCACTTTTAAGAAGTGTGTTCAGGAGCTAGTATTTGCAATATACTTACAGCTCAGTTTTGACTTGATTTGTACTGCTCTTCATTGCATGAAACAAACTTAAAATATATATATATATATATATATATATATATATATATATATATATATATCTGGAGTTCTGCACCTCCAGACTTAATTTTGAATGTTTTGCCTACAGTTGAGTTAATATTTTCCCCTTCCCCTTCCTCTTTCTATTTGGTTCTGCTGTGCTGTGCTGGTCTAGTGCAGTGTGTGTGTGTGTAGGTAGGCAGACTTTTTTCTGCAGGCAGCAACATCTTCAGTTTCAGTGCATTTTCAGTTTTCACTGTCACTCTCAGACAATTCATTTTTATCAGGTCCCATAATTTCTATGCATGTTTAGTGTTGCAGTTCTGTTAAAATACTAACGCTGGTCAAGGTCTCTGGCATGAAGTTGTAGAACTTTAGTATTTTAATATTTTTGATTATTTTTCATAATACTTTAACCTTGTCTTGTCATTTTGAATATTTTCTTTTTATTTATTCACAACTATTTAACTATAGGCAGTGTTTTTATTATTATTTTTTTTTTTTTTGTGGCAGGACTCTCTGCCAGATTTCTGCCCTGGTCACAGCCCCTGGACTTCCACCTACTCTCACTGCCGTGATTCCCCGGTCACCCTCGGCTTTCCCCCTGGTGGGCGGGGCCACAGAACTGGTCCCCAATCCAGTCCACAGTACAAGTAACAGGTTGGGGGATTTGGCAACAGTGGCTAATTGAAGTCCATGGAGGGCTTCATAGAGGTGGAGGCCCCATCTGAATTTTCTAGTTTCTTCACTATGGAACCTGGTGTGTGCAATGACACAAGTTGAGGGAGAGCCTGCACACATCTGTGTGCGTTCCACTTGAAGCATCTGCACTCAGCTCCCCCATGATCTCGCCTGGCACCATGCACCCCAGCTACCACCAGGAGGCAATGTGATGCCAGAGCTGTGCTTCCCCCCTACCTGGAGAAGTAGAGCAGTCCTTTGGATGCTCAATCCTTCCCCTTCCCTGCTGACCCTCAGCGGCATGTGCCAGTTCCCGAACACAGGTCGCCAGCGTGGCGTGAGGTGTGGCATCCAGCACCTCAACCCTCATTGCCACTGGGCTGGGCTAGTATTTTTATTATTGTTCAAGCCACAAGTAATGCTATTCATCACCACATTGGAATGAGTGGTAGAAGGAAAAGAAAGTGTAGCCAGGGAGGAGAGAGGCAGGGAAGGCTGCAGTGGTGACCACCGGTCTAGGCAGAAGAGGGCATGGTATGGATGTAGAAAGTAGTAGTGTATCTACAGAGTGTGATGGTAGTAGCACCGTTGAAAAAAATGCTTACATTACTGAAGATGGCTGCTCTCTTAATGGAAGGAAGTGGCAACCAGAGCAAAGGTCAGTTATCTAAAATTTGCTCAGTCGCATCCACATCAGTGAGTAAGCACAGTGGTGTTGAAAAATATCAAAATGAGCTACCAGTGGTTCATGGTACTGGACCTGAGTCTGAGAGTGATGCAGTGGCAGAGTTGTGTGTGCTACTTCCATCTCAGAAAAATAAGGAAGAAGACCTGTGAAAGGTGGAGGAGGAGGAAATAGATGGTGAAAATGAGGATGACACTGTCATTGATCCTTAGTGGGATCCTGAACGTAAAAAAAACAAAGGGTGATAGCAAAGTGTATGAGTTTTTCTAATTGAAAGGTAGGCAACCTCTTACACAAAAGATACTATATAATGACACATATCCCAGAACAGAGACAAGTGTGGGTGTGGTGGCCACCACAACTGGTGCTCTACATAAATGTGTGCATCCTTCAAAATCCTTTATGTAGGACTTATTTCATTACTGATCCAAAAGAAGACACTGTGGCAATATAACATCTTTGTCAGGTCAGAGTAAGCCATGGCAAGAAAGGGCTTTGTGCTGGCAGAGCTGGACAACATACCCATCTTAAAGATCAGCTGCAGGTATTATAAATGTCACTCTTTTTCTCTAAGATAAGGACAACCAGGTCTATTTATTATATATGAACTGAAAAAATTGACATCTGTCATCTATGGATACTATTTTAATGCCTTCCTAATTGATTTCAAAGGAAAGCTCTCAGACAGTTTTAGACCAGCTAACAGAATCTGGGGTGACTGCTGATGTCATTGGCAACATCAGCCTCATTTTTCTCAGGGTTCTGGCAGCTCAGTACAGACACACACACACACACACACACACACACACACACACACACACACACACATACATACACACATGCATACACGCATGCACACACACACACAACTGTACATCAGAATGTAAAATATTAACAACTCATATTTACTTTCAATTGTCTGAGGACATTTTTTGAATGTTTTCAGTACAGTATAACAGATAAATATTTAATTACTGTCACAGATTAATCAGTAATTTTTAAAAAACATGAGTTTTTTATATTTTGTCCATACTCATGACAGAGAACAATAAATACATACGTTTCAAATTCAGCCATTTCATACAGGTTCACCTTTTTACATAGCTTACTGGGTACAGTGAAATTGTGATTCTGATCTAGAATGTAAAGAAACTGTTAAAACCCATGCTTTTAAATGGCACTGGGTCAGAAAAGCACTGTCAATGACAGCACTGTCCAGAACAGCGCCATACTGACAGAGCACTTCAGAACAGTGGCATAACAGAATGCTGCCATGCAACACAGTACCAAAAACAAATATTAATATTTATGTGGAGGGTTCCACCCCCACACCCTGATATGGGGTGCTCTGTCCCCTGCACCTCCCGATCTTTAAGAGTCTCACCCTGGGGGGGGGGCAGATCTCAGGAAAAGAAGAAATACATGGCACCATGGAATACTGTTTCCATGGCCCCTTGTTAAAAAAAGGAACAACCCACAAGGAAAACTAAAGTGAGACCAGGATTAGAACCCTGGTTTCCACCATCACCCTACTGAGCAACTTCATGCCTTATCCCTCCACACCATGGCAGCAGCTCAGCCAACCTCCTGATTTTCTCTGCCCTTGTGGTCTTCTTTAGTAGCACAGACAGTGACCTGGGGAACACTTAGTACATAGCACTGTTAATCCCCTATCGCTGTCTGGGGTTGTGCTGTATAGACTGCGCTGATCTTCCTGGTGCTGTTATAGTAATGCTGTTCTGACTGGGTAGGCTTTTAAATTACTGTTAGTGGAGGAGGTAGAATATCTGTTAATTCTCTCCATGTGGTATTTTCATAATCATAAGCATAGTTATAATTCATGAACAATTTTTCACAACTTAATGTGCTTTTTAAATTGTTTTGAAATCTACGTAAATCAAAAAATGAAACTACAGGGTTATTCTAAGACTCCAGGAGCAATATTTTAGTGGTCATCATGATTAACACCAATAGTACTTTTTGATGCTTACTGAGGTTTAATATAGAAAAATAATTTAATATAAATAGTTCAAAAGGCAAAGGTATTTTTTTGCCTTAAATTATATTTGCTTGTTCTTTTGTTTTTAACCATAATTATTTAACCTTAGGGCAAGCCCATTATTGATGGAATAAAGTGCCCTTCTGGGCATAAGTGCTTTAACATGCAGGAGTATTTTTATATGACATTTTAAAGGGACATTGTCAACCATTTTTGCATCACATTATTTCAAGTTAAAAACCCACATTTTATGATTGTTTACCTTCTCCAAAATTTGTTTATGTTGCTGGTTGCTTTTTCTTTTTCCTAAGTAGAACTGAAATACATTCTAACATACACGGGGTGTGAGCGTTACATGGCAACTGGCTGCTGCTTAAAGTTTGTAAGGTTTTAATTACTGAGTAAAACTTTTTCACTTTTTGGAAAAACTGGTATGTTCAGTAGCTTATTGGTTGGCGTACAGCTACTTGGTCATAGTCTGAAGTGTTTGGGGGTAAGTCCACCCTAGTAGTGGCACCCCCATGGGCTACACTGAAATGCACTGTTCAGTCTTGGAAACTCACTAAAGACTTCTCTAGAGGGCCAGAAAATATCTGAGGGATTTCCTGTGAAGTCATCAGATAAAACAGGCAGTAAAATAGCATCTGGACATGAGAAATTACAGTTCCTGTACTTTACTTGAGATATACAGTATGTGGACTAGTTGTTCTCATGGTGATGTTTAAAGCATTTTAAAAACATTGCAATTGATCTTTAAAGTCAGACATATAGCTAGATGGGAATCACATAAGCAGAAAATGTCTGCAGGTGGTTTGGGAGGTACAGATGAGGTGGAGGATATTGTGTAGGAAAAGACAGTTGAGGAGTAGAAGGTCAGTAGTACCCCTGAAAGAATGAAATCACTGATGAGTAATAGCAGCAGTGTCACCCTGTCAAAACTCCTCAGTCAAGTCTCAAGTATCTTGACACCATCTCCATGTATGACAGCCTCCAAGCAATGTGGTGCATGCAGAACACTGTTCCAAAAAGGCATCCACCAAAAAGATCAAGCCAACTATTATTAGAATTATAATTAAGCAGTGTAAAGTCACCCCAATCATTCAGTGACCAGGAAATTGAATGCTGCTGTATCAGAGATGTTCACTATTGATCTTCTCACATTTTCTTTTGTGGAATATGCTAGTTTCCTTTGCTTTATGTCCAAAGCATGTCCCAAAATGAAAGTGCCATCCAGGACTTACTTTTCACATCAGCAGGCAATTCCTGAACAGAGGGATGCTGTTGAAACAAAAATTTCAAATGCCCTGTTGCATTCCTCCAGTTTATACATTCATCATACCACAGATATGCTCAGTTTAGAGACATCAGTGGAAGCAGAGGAGCACATGGATGCCATTAGTCATTCAGAGCAGCTGCTAGTTGGTATTAGTTCCAATTTCTGTACTGTTTTATTACTTTTTTCTCTACTGTGCAATGCTGTGATTTACTGTGGGAGATTATGTTCATGAGACAGGAGGAAGAAAGGAGGCCCAAGAGGGCTGGCTGAGGGATGGAGAATCTCAGATGAATTCTGGCACCTTTGGTGATCCCAGCACACCATGTGACCACAGCCAGCCAGTAGGGTGGCTATAGTTCAGTCCAACAAAAGGGCTGAGTTTGTAGTCTACTCCTCAGTCCAAAGACACAAATGGGAGTGGAGAAGCGAGCAGACACCATTAGCAGTTCAGAGCAGCTGTTAATTGGTATTGGAGTCTGAGTTCTGCATTGGTAGTCCATGTTGTCTGCTCTGCAGTGCTATGATTTACTGTGGGGAACCATGTTTGGTAGCCGAGTGGAGGTAGGGAGGCAGCAGAGGGCAGTCTGAGGGAGGGAGGTCAATGGCCAAATTTTGGCCCCATTGATGGTCCCAGCAGATCACATGACTACAGCCAGCTAGTTGGGTGGCTGTAGTTCACTTCAGCAGAAAGGATGAGTTTGTAGTCTGCTTCCTCAGTCTGGAGACACCAACAGGGGTGGACAGGCTAGCAGAGGCAATTAGGAATTCACAACTGCTGCTAGTTGGTATTGGAGGCTGTGTTCTGTACTGTTATTGTTTTTTTTTTTGTACTGTTCAATGCTGTGATTTACTGTGGGGGATTGTGTTTAGGATCTGGGTGGAGGAAGATAGGCACCAGAGGGCAGGCTGAGGGATGGAGGTCAGCAGCCAAATTCTGGCAACATTGGCAGTCCCAGAAGATCATGTAACAACAGCCAGCCAGTAGGGTGACTTTGGTTCACTCAAACAAAAGGGCTGAGTTTGTAGTCTGCTCCCTCAGTCTTGAGACACCAACAGGAGTGTATGGGTGGGCAGACAAAATTAGGAGTTCACAACAGCTGCCAGTCTGTATTGGGGGCTGCATTCTGTACTGTTATTGCTTTTTTCTGTACTATGCAATGCTATGATTTATTGTGGGGAATTTTGTTTAGGATCCAGGTAGAGGAAGAGAAGCACCAGAGGGTGGGCTGAGGGAAGGAGGAAGAGAGAGGTTAGCAGTCAAATTCTCATAACACTGGCATCCCAGCAGACCATGTAACAACATCCAGCCCATAAGGCAGCTGTAGTTCAGTCCAACAAAATGGCCAGATTTGTAGACTTCTCCCTTGGTTCAGACACCATTAGAGGTTCAGACAGTTCAGAGCAGCCACTTGCTGGTATTGGGGCCAAGTTCTGTATTGTTATTCCTTTTATTTTCTACTATGCAATGCTCTGATTTACTGTGGGGGATTGTGTTTGGGATTTGGGTGGAGGGAAGGTGGCACCAGAGGGTGGGCTGAGGAAGGAGGTTGGTAACCAAATTCTGGCACCATTGGTGGTCCCAGAAGACCACATGACTACATCCAGCCAATAGGGCAGCTGTAGTTCAGTCCAACAAAAGGACCACATTTGTAGTCCACTCCCTCAGTTTGGAGATGCCAACGAGAGTGGAGGAGTGAGTGGATGCCTTTAGCAGTTTAGAGCAGCTGCTAGTTGGTATCAGGAGCTAAGTTCTGTATTGCTATTACTTTTTGTCTCTAGTGTGCAATGTTGTGACCTACTGTGAGTGACTGGGTTTGGGAGCTGAGTAGAGTGAGAAAGACACCAGGAGGCAAGCGGAGGAAGGGAGGTTGGTGACCAACTTCCAGCACCACTGGTGGCCCCAGTGAACCATGGGACTACAGTCAGTCAATAGGACAGCTGTAGTTCCTATTTGATACCAAGAATTCCAAGTGACCTCTCGTGTGAATGCCATGAAGCAGGAGTGTGAAGTCTGACTCAGTAATGCCTGGGGCCATCTGCAGGGTAGATTTCAGGCCACAGGCCATGCTGATCAGTGTAGAGTAGGTTAGTTAAAGGGAGGGCAGAAAATAGACTTTAGCGTATTGGTAAGGGATTGCAGCTGATCCCTATCGGTGTGTAAATATATGGCAGATCAGGGGAAACCTACAGAGGGCAGCTGGGTACTATTTGGGGATACACCAGAGAGGTATCACAGGCAAAGGTGTGTAGCTAGTCCTTATCTAGGGTCAGCTAACATTTGTATTGAGGATCAAAGAACAGGTAGGGGTAGGGGGTAGGAGAATTGAGGGGATATGGGGGCTGTTGTAGCCATTCTCAAGTGTACTATAGATGGAGAGCATATCTGGAGGGTAAGAGGGGCATGGTCAGGGGATGTGGGTAAATACAAGCATGTACAGGCATCAGGATAGTGGTAAAATGTTGGTGCACTGTGATGGTTGTGGGGAAGCAGTTTTCCTGGGAATAATGTAGATAACAGGGCTGTCCATTGTGCAGGGGCCAGAAGCATCTAAGAGCAGAAGTAAGACAGCTCAGATTGGAACTTGGGAGGATGGAGTGGAGAGTATGAGGACCTGGACAGAAAAGAAAAAGGCAAACTAGTGTTGCCCAGGTCAGCAGGCAGGGGAAGGGGGTGGGAAGGATCACACAGGATCCAGTGATAACCCTACCTCAGAGGGCCAGGGAGCTGAAGGAGAGGAATGGAAAGGGGTAGGGAGAAGGAGTGAGAGTGTGAGGGTTGCAACAAACTGAGATCATTCACAAGAGTGCCATTAAGGAATGGATTTCTCTTTCACTGTCTGGAAGTTAGGATCAGGAACAGGAGGTGGGGATAGTGATGGGGAGAGAGGTCAGGTTAAGAAAACAGAATCAGGAGACATAGGACGGGGTTTAGGAATATAAAAAGTAGTCGAAGTGGGTAGAGAAAAGGGAACATGGAGAGTGGAGTAAGGGGTGGTCGAGGGAGGGGGAGGAGGACAGGAAGAGAAGGGAAGGATACAGTGTGTGTGGGCACCCAGAAAAGGAAGGACATGGAGTGGTGTGAGAAAACAGACAGAGGTGTGAGTAGAGGCTGTGGAGGTGTCATGTAAGCAGGGCTTGTTGAGAATAATTTGGGGATTTTAAAGAGGACAGGGGGAGCAGTTAGGTGGAGGAGAAGCTTTGATGGCAGTCTAAAAAGGAAGGGATGGAGGCAGGAATGAAGAAGGTGGAAGGATGGTCTTCCTAGGGGACTCCATAATTAAAAGTATTCACTGGGGAGGGAAGGGGGCCCTAGGAAGGTGATTTGCATGCCAGCAAAGAGAGCAGAAAGGGTGTGTCAAAAAACTGGGGAGCTGGTGTGGGGGTTGAAAGGAAACCAATCATAGTTATACACCTAGATACCAATGACCTAGTCAGGAGGAAGTGCTCTGGGAGGGATACCCAATCCATATTACTCAAGATCTCCCCCCCATCAGAGAGGCAGAAGAGAGCTGAATTTCACAAGGTGGTAACAAAATTACTTGCTGTGAACATCCATTTTTGGATGTTGTATCCAGCCAATCTAAAAGTGTCCATTGAAGGGAAATTGACTCCAGTAGAAGATCCAAAAACAGTGGAGACTGAATTGGGAAAACTACTTCCAAACCTTTTTAGAGATGGGTGAGAGCCTGCTATGGAATCTGAAGGAGATATAGTTTATTGTGTTTCACAGAGATGAGGAGAATGCATGAACAGGTTTGCAATGGTTTGCTCAAGCAAATATGATGTTTAGTGCTTGCGTCTACACTATTAGTAGAGTGATAGAACAGCGACTTTATTCCCTTCTGGGAAGCGATCACCAACAATAACTGTTTGGTTTTGTTTGGACTTGGGGAGTTTGTTTGCTGTTGGGGACTACCATATAGGAGGGACGTTTTTCTTTGCCTTTTCTCCATGTGCAGGTAACAACATGTCTGCAAAGCACAGACAGTGACTCTGAGACTATGTATGCTGGAATCTTGGTCAGACTTTTGGCATGAATGTAACTTTCAGGGACTGCACAGTTTATCATTATGAAGGAAATACTGAATGAACTAGAAGGATTCTTCTAGTTAAAGGCCTTAACTGTGACACTAATGTTTTTGTTCATTATTTAGTTTGGTTCTTTATCAGGTAAGACATGTTGTAAGGGAATGTGCCGATTAGAGGACATGAAAAAGAAGTTGATTACTCAGGGAAGAAGACCTTGTTAATTTTGATAATCTCGGCCATAACTTTTACTATACTTTCTATCATGGTTTTAAAGGGATTAGAAATGAGATCATGAGCAAAAGCCCCCAAATGATTGGATCACACCACTAGGACAGGAGAGGGTATTAGATCCAGATTTTGATAGATTCTCTTTAGTTTCCTGTTAATCCTCTTACTGGGCAAGTTAAGTATATAAGGAATACAGCAATTTGCATTATCTAATTTTGGAAATAATGAGGAGGTGTTCGGAGGCAGTGGGGAGGATGCTGCCTGGAGGAAGGTATTGAGCAGTATAAAGTACAGGGGTGGGGGGTTGGTGGCCCTCTTGGTGAGTCTCTACTAAATGATCGAAGTGGAAAGGAAATTGATACTGCTGATATACTCTGCAGGAGGAAAAGGGCAAATGGGACAATAAAGGTGGATCTTGTGCATTGAGGGTGGAGGGGCATTTCAACATGGAAGCAGGGAGGGAGGTGGAGGGGACAGCTTGGCACTAGGGATTTGGAATTTCTTAGGCAACATGACATACTGTATCACCAGGTTTTAAAGATTGTTTTAAGGGATCATGGCAAACAATAGAAAACTTGTGTCATGGAATGTATGTGGGCTCCGAACTAGACTGAAATGTTATCAGGTGCTGAAGCACTTCAGCCTGATCAAAGGGGATCATATTTCTTCAAGAAACTCACCTTTTAGAATCTGAGGGAACTCTCCTCCATAGACAATATGTAGGGCAAGTTTTTAATGCAGCAGATACTTCCCAGAGTCAAGGGGTAGCCATACTGGTGGCTAGAAACATATACATTAAATCAGAACAAGTCATGAGGGACCTGCAAGGCCAGTCTATATTTGTGAAAGGCACCCTAGAGAGAACTTCCTTATTGTTGGGTTGTGTATATGGTCCCAAAAGACTCTCCCCTATTTTTTACTCAGTTGCTATAGGAAACAGCACCGTAGACAGCCTATCCATGTATAATTGAGGGAGATAGGAATCTACCTTTTTTGCCTGACTTAAAAAAGTCTACCCCAAAAGACAGGGCCTTCCCCCAGCACAACATGCTCTCAGAGAGATGGTGGACCACATGGGGCTGGTGGACCTGTGGAGAACACTGTACCCCACTTTAAAGGAATTTACATTTCGATCCAATGTTCACAGGACATCATCCGATACAGACTATTTTTTCATTAACCAGTCATTGTTGCAGAGGCTAATGTCAGCAGGGATAACCACTAGGGTAATCTCAGACCACTCAGTAATAAACTGTGACCTACTCCTCACACTGGTTTTATCACCAGACTCTGTGTGGAAGCTGAATAACCAGCTCCTTAAAGACCCCCAAACTATAGAAACCATCACACAAGAAATAGAAGAATATACATACTAGGGTCAATCAGAACTCCACTCTAAGGCCAGACTGTGAATGGGGAGCCCTGAAGTGTGTACTAAGAGGATTATTTATTAGGGAGGCCTCCAGATGCAAGAGAAACAGGGATAAAAATCCCTCTCAGTCCTATCCAGAATACGCACTCTGGAAGCTTCACTGTCTCCTACAACCACTATAGAGGATAGACAGTTACTGGTGGGCCTAAGGGATCTATGCAGCTCACTTCTACAGGAGAAAGTTGAATATGGTATTTTAAAAACCAGAGTGAAATATATTGATCAAGGTGAAAAGGCAGGTCCTCTCCTGGCATTAAGACTGAAACAGGTAGAATCTTCCAGAATTATCCCCAGTATAAGATCCCAAAGTACCTGGGGGGGGCCTTTGTCTTGCTCCCAAAGAGATTACCGGTGAATATGTGAGATTTTACAAAGAGCTATATAAACCTATGCCCAATAGACTTACTGCTGAGGTTGTGGAGCGGTACCTTCAACCACTTGATCTTCTTTCCCTTACACCGGCTCATAAATAATCCTTAGTAGCCCCCATATCAGAGCTGGAAATTCAAGTGGCTATATCCACACTAGCAGCTGATAAGGCTCCAGGGCCAGATGGGTACTCCCCTAACTTTTATAAAATTTTGAATAAACAAATTACTCCTTGGTTGTCCTGTCTTTATGACATTTAATCGTGCAGATTAGCAGTTTCTATTTCTAACTATGCCTACGTTTGGCTTTCCTATTAAATTTATAGACAGGATTGCATCTTTGTATCAGAATCCTCAAGCCAGAATATACCATAATGGATTCTTCTCCGATAGATTTTCCTTATGCTCGGGAACACAGCAGGGGTGTCCCCTTTCCCCCAATTTTCAATATTTACTTAGAGCCATTACTGGTCAAACTAAGGGGGAATAAAGGTGTACAAGGGATCCCCATTGGCACTTACACTATTAAATTATTGGCCTATGTTGATGATGTGCTTCTCCACCTGATTCACCCTGCTAAATCTTTTCCTGCTGCTTTGGATGTTATTACAGAGTCTGGCACTGTCTCTAACTATAAAATCAATCTAGCTAAGATGATCACCTTCCCCCAAACCACAAATTTTTGAGACAAGACATCTCCTCAATGGATATGCAGTGGAACTCCAAATGTATTAAATATCTGGGTTCAACTCTCTCTCTAGAAATGAAAGTATAATGAAGAGGATGAATTTTGATGTTCTACTGGATATCATCCAGCAATATTTTAAATGGTGGCAATCTCTTCCAATCTCTTTTTGGGGGAAGATTAGCATAGTCAGAATGAATGTTCTACCCAGAATATGCTACCCCCTTATTATGCTTACTCTATGGTTACCCCAAAAATGGTTTAAGATGTTACATTCTCTTATCTCCTCTTGCATATGGGAGGGTGGGGACATACCCGGCATGCTTATCTTAAATTAGCAGCATCCACACAAGCTGGAGGTCTTAAATTACCACATTTTGGTATATATTATTGGGCAAGTCAGGTTACCCAGTACTTACAATGGTTTATATCTCAAGAAGAGATTGCCACAGTGTCATATACACCTGAGTGGTTACTATTCGAAAGAGCATTGATGGATAACTTAAATATTGCTAAAGAGGCTCTGCTATATGTTCCTATTAGGAATGTCCCCTTCTGATATCAATAAGTCTCCCATACTAGTTTCCCTTAAAGTACACAGTCAATTATGTGCTTTTCTTAAATACCAAAATGTTAAGGATCTCAGACAACCAATAGTGGGCAACCCGAACCTCCGTATTGGAGGGAGAATCATGTCTCCACTTTGACTTCCCCAGCTTGACAGGGCTTGTGTGTTTCAGGAGGGCACATGCATGGACTCAGATACCATATTGGCTTCTTTTCCCCATAGATCAGAACCATATTTTCAAAGTTTGACAACTCAGACATCTTTTCATTAAAATGTTCCCAATCAACAGAAATCTGGAGGTGGAGGGTGAATGGATAGAATATCTGGGTCCCATATGTGGGAAGCTCCATGCAGTCTCACTCACTTATGCCTGTTTTTGAACAATGTGCTTGATAAGAGCACTGAGACTCCTCAATATTGGAATTCCTGTTTCCCAAACTCTTCTGAGAAGTGGGAATCGATTCACCTAGACTCCTTCAGATACATATCTCAAGATAGGCTTAAGCTTACACAATATAGAATATTAAATGACATGTACTGGACACCAGTCAAACTTAATAAAATAGGGAGACTGTCAGATGCCCTATGCTTTCGATGTCAAAATGCTGAAGGAGATTCATATATTCTGGGAGTGTCCTGCAATCAAGGATCTATGGGGCCAAATTAAAACTAGGACTGATCCCTTGTTGGGCATTGGGGAACTAGTCACACCAGAGATATGTCTCCTAAGGGATTTATCCACTATTCCAGTTAAAATCCATAGTTATCATATAGCCATGATAGCACTTACTCTTAAAAAATAAATTTTGTGTCATTGGTTGAATGCTCACACTATTACTTATGAGGAATGATTAAGGAACTTGTTATTTAACCTCCATGCTGAACAAATAAAGGCTAGTCTGGGGGATTCCCTTCCTTGTTACACGAAAGTATGGGAGAGTTTGCACACTTTATATCTTTTACAGACTGGAGCATCACAGTATTAAGTTATTCAGTTTTATGATTGGATTGAATACTTGTATACTAGTACAGTGTCTGTATATACTATGTATATAGATAGTTCTTCTGTCCTATTACATGGTTTTAGGAAGGGGTGTGCCACACTGGTGGAGAATGGTGGGAGGGGGAAGGGTTAGTGGGAAGGGCTTTAGCAGGGAGAAGATTGTCTTATGATATGTATCTGTAATATGTTGCTGATTCCTTCATGTTAAAGCTTTCATGGAAAATTCAATAAACTTTGAATTAAAAAAAAAGGAATGGGCCGGGAAAAGGCCCCCACTAAGACTAAAATCCTAGATTTTAGGAAGGTATATTTCATGAAGATGGGAGAGTTGCTAAGGAGTCACCAGCTGGCAAGCATCTGAATGGATATGAGAGTGGCTCAAATGTGGTCCATCACAAAGGAGGGAATTATGGTTGACAAAGAGAAGTGCATTAGGCTCATAGGGAAACACTCTAGGGAAAAAGCATCCAGCTGGTTTAGTACTGAAGTGGCACAGGCAGTAATGGATAAGAGGTCAGCCTACAAGAAATTCAGGAGGACCAAGACAGAGAAAGACAGGGAGGATTACCTGAAGATGGCTAGTAAAGCAGGTAAGGTAGTCCGGAGAGTTAGAGCTTACAAGGAACTGCAGCTTGCTGAGGGAATTAACAAAGGGAAGAATGCCTTTTTTCACTATATTAGCAAGAAATGGGAAAAGAAAGATGGGATTGTTAGGATCATTAAAGGGGACAGGTGGGTGGAGGAGAATAAGGGCAAAACAGAGATACTAATCAAGTACTTCTGCTCCATCTTCACCAGGGAGAAAGACTGACTGGTGCCACTAGGGGGAAGGAGAGGAGCAGAGAGCAAGGGGCACAGATGTTTTGATAGAGGTGGATAGGGTGAGGACAAGGTTACTAGCATTGAAGGCTGACAAATCCCCAGTCCTGAAAAGTATACAGTCAAGGGTGTTGAGGGAAATAGTGGAGGAGTTTGCACATCCATTGGCTGGAATGTTTTACAGTTCACTGGAATAAGGTGTGGTACCACAGGGCAGGAGAATGGCACATGTAGGGCCCCTCCATAGGAGTGGTTACAAGAATGACCCAGGGAATTACATGCCAGTCAGTCTGACTTCAATTTGGTGCAAGCTCATGGAGACCATACTTAAGGTAAGGTTAGTAGATTATCCAAATGAGCATGGTCTCCAGGATGTGAGGCTGCATGGGTTTATAGGAGAGAGATAGTGTCAAATGAATCTGATTGACATCTTTGACTGGGTCACTAAAACAGTGGACAGGGAACAAGTGGTGAACATTCTTTACCTGGTCATCACCAAGGCCTTTGACTCTGTACCCCAAAGAGTTTGATCAAGAAGTTGGTGGATCTTGTGGTTAGAAGGGCAGAACCCAGAGCGTGGTGGTGGGGGTTGAGCTATCTAGCACTAGAGAGGTCATCAATGGGGTCCCACAGTGCTTGGTGCTCAGACCACTACTTTTCAGTGACTTCCTCAGTGACAGTGGGAATGGCATTAAGTACAAAATCTGCCTATTCATGGATGACACCAAGCCCTGTAGGAGGGTGGACACAGCAGAAGGGATACAAGATCTGAAAAGAAGAATCTTGAAAAACTAAAGGTGGTTCAGGATTTGGCAGCTTAGCTTCAAGTCAGAAAAGACTTGCCTGCTTCTGTTGGAAGCTGAGAAACTTGCTATACCGCAGAGAACAAACCAGAATGCATTTGAGGAACTGGGAACCTGGTAAAACATAATATTGTTGAGGACTTGTTAGGAAGGTAAGCTACGCTTTCTACAGAAAGTTTCATTTTTTTCTTATTGGCATTAAGAAGATAATTGCAGAATTCCATTAAAGTGTAGTAATTTTATAACCAGAGGGGGTGAAATACAACTGAAGTTGCTTGATTCCTGTGCTAGACACCTAGGATTTGGAAGGGTATTTGTGCAACATTTTAGGAGTGTCCTGCTGGCTGAGCAGTGAGTTTATCCCTGGTTTCAGATAAAGGGTTTGTGTATTAGAAGCAGACATAGCAAATTGTCTTCACTGAAAGGCCTCCTTACATAACATGTGTCACTAGTCAATCAATTGATTCTGGGAGGGGCTTTTATCACTGAACTGTCTTAGGCAAACTACACAGTGAGAAGCCAGTCAGAAAAGACTTGCCTGCTTCTGTTGGAAGCTAAGAAACTTGCTATACTGCAGAGAACAAACTAGAATGCATTTGAGGAACTTAGAACCTAGTAAAACATAATATTATTGGGAACTTGTTAGGAAGGTAAGCTACGCTTTCTACAGAAAGTTTCATTTTTTACTTATTGGCATTAAGAAGAGAATTGCAGGATTCCATTAAAGTGTAGTAATTTTATAACCAGAGAGGGTGAAATACAACTGAGATTGTTTGATTCCTGTGCTAGACACCTAGGATTTGGAAGGATATTTGTGCAACATTTTAGAAGTGTCCTGCTGGCTGGGCAGTGAGTTTGTTTTTATCCCTGAACTCAGTAGAGTGGTTTGTGTAGGAGCAGTGGTCTAATAAATTGTGGTGTTGGTTGACTTACTATAAAGGGCAGTACTCACCAGGGTGGTGGAGCAGTGGTATATTTGATTGTTTCTAACAGTCACCAGTGGTTGTGGCCTACCTACCCACCCTTCCCCTCACCCTGCCCACCCCAGGCATGATATTTCCTTTATAGCCAAGGTTCTGACATCACTTCCTCAACAGGTCTTGGGGCAGAACTGTCATATTCTAAATTGCCCAGCAGAGTGCATAAAGGGTAAGTACACACCAAAAAAAAAAATTATATATTACTCATTGTATATTATAAGGAAGAGGGACATGTTGGGAGTGGTGCAATGTACTGGCTGTGGGGCAGCAATTTTCCTGGAGACATTCTGGAGCCTGCACTGCTGCCCTATTTGTAGGCAACTGTCAGCTCTGTGGAAGGAGGTTGCCCACCTCCAGGCTGAACTGGCAAGGACTAAGGAGGCCTCCCCCACCCAAAGAGCACCCATTCCACAATCACTGTCTCAGAGGTTGCCATGTGTGAAGATAAGATGGACCACAGTAGGTTCTGGGAGGGTGAGGGTGGTGGAACAGAGGTGTAGCCCCCGAGTTGTACCTCTACACAAATCATATGTCAGTCTGGCAATTCAAAGTTCCTCCATGATGACACCCTCAGTGGAGACCAAGAAGAATGCTGGGGACATCCACAAGGGAGACCCACAAAAGAGTCGCAAGGGACACCACAGGGTAAAGAAACAGCTTCTGATAGGGGACTCAGTTGTTAGGAGTGTAGACCTAGGGAAGGGAGAGGAGAGGGAAGTAAGGTGCCTGCCTGGTGCCATGGCTTGGAGGGACAAGAAGCAAATCCTCAGGATTGCAGAAGCAGCATCACAGGAGAGGGAACTAGATATCATTGTCCACCTCAGGACAAATGACCTAACTAGGCATGAGATTGGTGCAGTGCAGGATGAATTTGTGGAGTTGAAGAGGGGCCTCAGACAGGTAGCAAGCATGGTAACCTTCTCAGAGGTGCTGCCAGTCTATAGTAGGGGTGAGGCTAGGGTACTGCACACCATGCAACTTAATGAATGGTTGCAAAACTGGTGCAGAGCGCAGGCCTTTGGCTTCATTGGGGACTGGGGGGTCCACCTGGAGAGATGAAGGTCTATACTGGCATGATGGACTGCATCTGTCCAGGAAGGGAAACACACTCCTAGGTGACAGGTTTAAAGGCTTCCTTGGCAAGCTTTTAAACTAGCCAAGGGGGAAGGTGCTGATAGAGAACAGGAAAGTTCAAGCCTCCCCCCACAAAACATGGCAGGTAGTAGGGTAAACACTGAGGTACAGAGCTTGACAGAGGACAAGACAGGGGTAAATAGAAAAATAGACAAAGGCAACAAGAGCAGAGATGGGGTAAAAAAGGATAAAGCCAGCATTAAATGGAGGGCAATGAGTACCAATGCCCATAGTCTTGGAAACAAGCTTCCAGAGCTAGTAGCCCTGATGGAAGAGGAACACTTGCATATTGTGGCAGTCACAGAAACATGGTACATGAAGAACCATGACTGGGATGTCAAAATACCAGGGTAAACAATCTACAGAAGGGACAGGGAGGGTAAAAGAGGAGGTGGAGTAGCTCTCTACATAAGGGAAGGGATCAAAGCTACAGAACTAAAAAGTAAATGGGGAGGACAAGAGGCACTCTGGGTCACCTTGGAGACAGGGAATGGCATCACAATCTGCACAGGGGTTGTATACAGACCCCCGTCTCAAGGGGAGGGAATGGACAAGAAAATGATAGAGGGCATTCTCAAAATGGCTGAAAAAGGACATAGACAGGATAGAGGCAGTCCAGAGGAGGGCAACTAAAATGGTGCAGGGTCTGCAAGAGAAGCCGTATGAGGGGAGACTAAAGGAGCTTAATATGTATACCCTTGAGGAAAGAAGGGAGAGGAGGGACATGATAGAAACTTTTAAGTACCTCAGTGAAATCAACAAAGTCCAAGAGGGTAGCATCTTTCAGAAAAAGAGAGGTGCAAGGACAAGGGGACACAATTTAAAAATAGAAGGAGGGCAGTTCAGGGGCAGTGTGAGGAAGTATTATTTCACAGAGAGGGTAGTGGATGCATGGAACAGCCTTCCTGAGGAGGTTGTGGGGTCTAAAACTATGGGAGAATTCAAGAATTCATGGGACAGACATAAAGAAATTCTTGTAGGGGTAGGAAGAAATAGGCTGTTGGTTAACTAAGATCTGCGGCCTATCCTGTAGGTAGGGAAATGGGCAGACTAGATGGGCCAAGTGGTCCTTATCTGCTGTCTAAGTCTATGTTTCTATGTAAGGGGAGATACTGTTGATGGGGGAACTGAATATGCCAGATGTTAACTGAATGACATGGACTGCAGCCTCATCCAAGCACAGGGTCATTCTCGATGCCCTACAGGGAGCATGCCTTAGACAGCTACTGGGGGAACCCACTCGGGAAGGAGCAATATTAGACCTGGTACTCTCAAATGGAGAGAGGATCACAAATTTAGAAGTCAGTAGACATCTGGGAACAAGCGACAACTGCACAGTGTGCTTCATAATAAACACAACCATGGAGATAAGCCATACAAAGACAAGGATACTGGACTTTAGAAGGGCTGACTTTGCATCTGGAGCACAGTATACAGTGCAGCCCATACCGTACTACTCAGTCCAGATATGTGAATGAATTCATTCACATATCTGGACTGAGTAGTCATATGGGATGCATGCCCATTTGCTCATCCTCTGAACCAATGGGCATGCAGCCCTACTGAGCTGTCAGTCAGTGGGCGGCAGGGTGGCAGGTGGGTGAGGTGCTGCTGCCCACCGGCTGACGGGGGAGTGGGGCAGTGGGGCTCAGTGGGCAGGTGGGGTGGGGGGTACACTAAACCACCAGGGTAGTGGGGGTCTTCGATGAGGTACTGATGCCCGCGATGGGTCAGCGATCGGTCCACTGGACCACCAGGGATATTGGACTTGGGGGGGTTTGCTTACAGATGCCTGCGATTGGGCTCAGTGTGGTCCACTGGACCACCAGGGATACTGGACTTGGGGGGACTGTACTGATGCCTGCGATCGGGCACAAAGGAATCCACTGGACCACCAGGCATATTGGACTTGGGGGAGACTGTACTGATGCCCGTGATCGGGTACATAGGGGTCCACTGGATCACCAGGGATATTGGATGTTTTTTCATTTAAATTACAGGAATGCCCATGATCAGGCTGCAGGCGGCGTCGGTCCTGACGGCTGCTGCCTGGCAGGGCACCAGGCGCAAGTCATCGGGGATTGGCACACCTGCATGCTAATGGCATGCAAATGGGCCCCTGTGTGCTTTGCATAAATTATGGCCCCATTTGCATGTCCCCATTTGAATATCATAGGTGCTGTGCATGATGCAATGGCAATTGCGCCAGCGCATCGCCATGCTCCACTCTGGCCACTTGCGCTGGTGCAGTGCCACTGTGCTATGCACAGTGGGGGTGGCCAGGGTTCAATATTCAAAGCTGCTGCACCATAGCGCAGCTCCATTGGATATTGCCCAGGCCACTCCCCTGCGCAACAAAGTTGAGCTGTGCCCAGGCTTGTGCCACAGCCTGGCGCAGTTTGAATATCTGGGCAACAGAGTTTAATTCACTGACAAGGGGAGCATTTTGTAACTGACTGACAAATGAAGTTCTGAGCACTTGTCTTATTCAGATGTATAGTACACTTGTTCATGTGCTACAAGATCACTATTGTTTTTAGAGTCATCATTTGAAAGTAGAGAGTTACACTAGGCTGGGATGCCAGGATGAGTCAAGTACCAGTTCAAGTAAAATCCCGCACTCACCACCACACAAATTGAGGGTTGCTCACAATGTTCTCTTTAAAGTGTAATATTTTATTGAGGTGCCAATGCAGAACACACCACAGCACATGCCTTGACATGTTTCAGAAAACCTTTATCAAAAGGCATGTTTTTAGAGTCACTGTGTAACATAAATGCCCACTTGCTTAAGCATTATGACTGCTCCCCTAACATTGGACCATTTGAAAATCAACTTTTCCTTGATGAAATTGAAAACGTAGATATAAAAAATGATTTCATCCTGATGGAAGACTTTGATCTTCCAAATATAGATTGGGGTAATTATGATGCTAAGGGACAGCTTGAAAAAATATTTATGGAAATAAGGTTGTTTCATGACCTAGAGCAACTTGTAAATCTCCCAACCAGGTGTACCAATAAATTGGATTTAGTATTGACAAACATAAAAAACCGCTGCACAACGCCTCAAATCCTGTCCCCCCTTAGTGACAGCAAACATAATATGGTTCAGTTCAATTTAATTAAAAGCACTAAAGAAATCAATGGAATAACAACATTTAGAAAGTATTCCAAAGCTGATTATGTAAATATCAAAACTTACTTTAATAATAAGAATTAGAAGATGTTAAAAAATTGCAGTTTAGAACAAACCTGGGAGCATATTGATAGAGAGATGAATTACTGTATTAAAAAATGGGTGTCGTGTATAACTAAATATGGTAACAAAGAACAAAGAGTTCCTCCTTGGTGGAACAGAAAACTAAGGAATTGAATCAATAAAAAAAAATAGAGCATATTGCAAATACAAAAAATATAACAGTAATAATGATATGGAAACATTTATAATTAGCTAAACAAAAAAAAACATATTCAACTAGCAAAACAAATATTAAAACTGAATTTAGTCAGGAAAACAAAAGACAACAGAAAGCAGTTTTATATCTATGTTGGGACACTTAAAAGAAATCAAAAATAGTTGGACCTCTAATGTCTAATGATAAACTATTAAATGAAGATGTTGACATAGCAGAAGAACTTAATTCCTACTTTGGAAGTGTCTTTAAAGTGGCTAACAGTTTTGAAATAAATACAATAACTGAGTATGACTCTACAATAATTTTTACTGAGCAGAATGTATTAAAGGCAATTGTACAGATACAATCAGATTAATCTCCAGGACCTGATGGTATAAGTCTTCTTTTCATTAAAACATTGAGTAAAGAACTAGTCAACCCACTGACTCTTTTATTTAACATATCCATCAAGGAAGGAATAACTCTTAAACCATGGAGTAGAACCAATATTACATCCATATTCAAAACAGGTAATAGGAAAAATCCATGTAATTATAGACCAATCAGTCTTACATCAATAATAAGTAAATTGAAGGAGCAACTAATACAGAATAAAATACTTGATCACATCAAAATAAGTAGTTGTACTGATATTTTGCAACAAGGATTCACTGCTGGTCGGTCATGTTTAACTAACCTTATACATTTTTGTGATCCGATCAGTGAGGCCTTAGAAAATGGAATGCCTGTTGACGTAATTTTCTTGGATTACGCCAAGGTGTTTGATACAGTGTCTCATGGAACTTTAAAAGATCAATTAGTTAAAATAAATCTAGATACAAGAATCATAAAATGGATAGGCTCATGGTTAACAAACAGACAACAGAAAGTAGTCGTCAGAGGCCATGAATCAAACTGGACACATGTCACAAGCGGGTTCCACAGGGCTCGGTGTTGGGCCCATTATTATTCAATATACTTGTTTCAAGTATGCAGACTAACAGCAATGTCTGGATTAGCAATTATGCAGATGACTGCAAAATTGGATGTATTGTCAACAATGTGGAATCAATCAATAATTTACAGGATAACTAAACTATTTATGTGACTGGGCTAAAGTTAAAAAAATTAACTTTGACGAACAAAAATGTAAGGTGAAGCACATAGGGAAAAACAACAATATGGCACACTATGTAGTGAACAATGTTCAACTCATAAAGACTATGGAAGAAAAAGATCTAGGTGTCATAATAACAAACAGTCTTAAATTTGATACATAAATAAAACAGTTAAAAAAATGTTACGGCATATCCGGATGTATACAGAAACATATTAAAAGCAGAAAACCAGAGGTAATACTTCCCCCATATACCAGCCTGATTCGGCCACACTTGGAGTACACTGCCCCCTTTTGTTCCTCTACTACTATAGGTGGCAAAAACGTCATAGAGAGAGTCCAACGCAGGGTTACAAAAAGAATAAATACAGTTAAGAACAAGGACTACAGTGACAGGCTAAGATCCTTGAACTTATACACCATGGAATACAGATCAATAAGAAGTGATTTGAAATATCTCTTTAAAGCCTTTCAAGATGAATCACTACTCATTACTATTTGCCTAGAGAAACAATCAATTCAAAATAATACTAGGTCTCATAAACTGCAACTAAAAACTACTGCAAATAAGAAAACTAGGTGGAATAATTTCTTTATGCAGAGAGCTCCAGCTGTCTGGAACACATTACCTTGCAGTGTTGTTATGAGTGAAACAGCTGAGCAGTTTAAATTAAGCCTGGACCATTATATGGAAAACCATAAATTTCACTACCATCGCTAAACTATGGTGGTGGGTTCGTTATGGGCCTTGGCCTTAAGAACCAGTACAAGACTATGAGACTATTAGACTATAAGTGCTGATATATATTTTTGTGAGGTGAGTTACAGCCATAGAAATTTATTTTATTTTGACATTTAAAATAAACTTTATATAAGACTGAGCACCTGGTATTAAGTTTCAGATAAGGCGAACTGCAAAAGTATATAAAATCAAATACAGAGATGATTTGCCCATGAAGAAATTTATAACAGAGGCATTTAGTTTTTGGGTAATCACCGGGGAGAAATAAGTGACATGATTTCACAATTTGATGACTGTATTCATTTACATATTAAAGTGTGCAAGTGCCACTAAACCAAGCAGCATGGAAGTTGTCATACCAATGCTGCCCTTGATCTCCATGACAACAGTGAGAATGTAAAAGGAGAGTAGAGACCTGGAAATGTAGCTCTGAAGAAAGAGTGGTTTACTCCAAAACATCAGCAGTGACATGGTGCATGTGACCAAGTGCACACACATCTTCTCCCGGATGCAAATCCGGGTCCTGGGGCAATTTTTAAATAAACAGTTGGAAAATAGATCTTAAATGAAGGCAGCAAGTAAAGCTTTTTACTACTGGTCTGGTAGTACACATTTTGTTTCTGCAAATTGTGCAGTGTTGGTATATGTGTAAAATACAGGGAATCAGTTAAGACAGTCTACTGTCTCCTGGTTTGTTTTGGGATTGGATGCCTATATATATATATATATATATATATATATAGATATACAGCATATATATATATATATATATATATATAGTCACGTGATGCAGCTACCTGAGTAAGACATACTCCGCTATTGCTCCACTCACCAGAGCATTTACGGCACTCAAAAAACATCTTTCTAAACAAAATACCTCATCAGAGTGCAAAATATTATCAGCTGCCTACTTCTACCATATCTACAAGACAGAACTTGGGAGAGAAATGGAGGCGGAAATGCGCCAGGTGGCACTGAGATATACTCCAGCTGTAACACCAGAGAAGCAGGCCAAAAACTCCAGGGTGAACCCTGAAAGCACAGGCCATACTCGGCCAATACCTGCATCTGCATCGAGCAACACTGAATCAACCCCTTTAAGCATGGAAAGGTTCATCTGGGAATTTCAACCCTTCAGAGATGAAGTTCAGTCTCTGGTTTTCTAGGTAAAAGTGATTTCTGAAGCACTTGAAGACACCACCAGGCAAGTAGCTGATAGCAAAGCCCACATTTTCTCCATTGAGAAGCTGTTCGAGAAATCAGAAGCACTAATTACTACAAACCGGCAGGCCCTTAAGAAATTAGAGAACAAGACATAGGATTTAGAGGGGATAAGTCACAGAAACCAATTTAGCAATTACTGGTATCCCAGAGAAGAAAGAGAGAACAAATTCCTTACAATTCACACAGAAATTCTTAAGCAAAATCACTGGGCCTTCTCCATTTGGGACAAACTACATTCTGGAGCGAGAACACTGGGCCCTCAGACCCATGCCCTCCCTGTCCACCCAACCTAGGCCTCTAATCTGCCATTTTCTCAGCTTCCAAAGAAAAACAACTTGTTCTACAAAAAATGAGAGATGAACAGGAAGTTTTGTGGGAAGGTAAAAAAGTAAGGGTGGCACAAGACCTGCCAGCTTCAGTATGACAATGCCCTACCCTTTTCCACCCGATTGTCTCCAAAAGTATAGCTGCCTGCATAAAGTTCTGAATGGCATATCCTGCTAAACTCCAAGTACACCTAGAAGGCTTGTGGGCCTCCTTTGAAAAGCTTGATCCAGCACTATCCTATCTTAAACAAAAGTGCCCTGCTCTATTCTCTGATCACTGAAGACCACCACATGTAAGACTGATGGCAAAGTTTCTACTATAGAGAATATTACAAGCTATATTTGATGGTTCTCTTTGGGTTCTCTTAGACAAAGACAGATTTAACCTTGATTCAAGCTGGTTCTGTTGTGTTTAACTTTTGGGACACTAGGTTTGGTTGACATTTCCAGTTTTGGTCTTAGTGTAGCTATCTTCTCTATGGACCTGATGTTAAGGTTCACAGTGTGGACTTAACACCTAAAGACTGGGCTAATATATTCTGTCTGGCCTTGTTTGTGTATTGAGGGACAATTAGACCCACAGCCCCTCATTATGAAACCCAGCCCTGCACCATGGGGTAAAGAACTTACATCCATGGCCCTTTGCCATTCCGCCTAAAAGTGGAATTCCCTGGAGGAACTTTATTTTCCAGAGTGCCTACTCAGAGATTCATGTCTGGTGCCTTTAGATCATCTTTAGATCCTGTGGGGCCCCAGAGTTCTGATAAAACTACTCTACAAACCTGGAGATCTTTTGTATTTATGGTATTTGTCTCAGTCTTTCCCAGATATCATAAAGTACAGCTAAGTCCTGTACAGAGGGGCTTTGGAGCCATTATGGCTGTAATTAGGTTCTGATTTCCATCCCAGAACAGTTTACCCGTACTGTTGAAACAGATGGGAGAGTTAATCATCGTGGACTTAGCTTGTTTTGTTAAATACAGGCCTGGATAAGGTCTAATATAAATATTCTGTATTTCATAAGATGGTAGTAAGTAGAGTTTAAACTCAATTTTCATAAATTTGCTTGGGTGGGCAGGGAAAGGAGTGTGTCCTCAGTAAGCTGATCGCCATGGACTGGCACAGTGGGGGTGGGTAGTTCCTATGTTTACACTAATGTTACCATGTTATATGCTATCATGTGGTGCATTATCAGTATAAGATTTTCATTTGTTTCCAGTTTAACTGGGGGGGTTAATGGGTCATTAGAAATGGATATTAATGGGGCTAAAAGGTAAATGGGATTTTTGGGGAAATGTCTTTTTATTATATCTAATTTTGGGAGGGGTGTGTGCCAAAGTAAATGCCTAATACTACAGATTACCTTGTTTTCTCTCAGAGATTACAAATTCCGATGGATTCCACTGCAATTAATATGGAACCATGATGCAAACATTCCAGTTTAGCACGTGGAATGTTAAGGGTGCAAGACACCCACTTAAACGTATGCATCTTCTGAAGCACTTAAACATTTTCTGCTGTGACGTAGTTTTACTACAGGAAACCCACCTCCTGCAAGCTGAGGAGTCCCTTATGAGACATCAGCAAATGGGTCAAATATTTGCTGCAGGGGATTCGAAAAATAGTAAAGGAATAGCTATCCTTTTGTCTAGAACCTTCCCATTTGTATGTGAACAGTGTATTAGAGACAAAGGGGGCAGGTATGCTTTCACTATTGATAAGACCCACACTACCACAATTTTGCTGAGTAGCGTTTATGGTCCCAACATTGATTCACCACCTTTTTTATGGAACTAATTTCATTATTGTCACCCTTCCTTCATATCCCGATGATTATTGGAGGTGATTGGAATCTTCCTTTTGATCCCATCATGGATAAATCACCCGAACATAGTATAAGGGGACTTTCACCAGCACAGAGACCTTATAGAGATCTAATAGACCATCTGGGCCTCTGCAACCCCTGGAGAACCCTGCATCCCACCGCAAAATAATTCACCTTCCACTCTGCATTCCATGGCTCTGCATCGCGCCTTGATTATTTTTGGATAAGCAAATCCCTGATTCAAGGTTTAATGGACAGCAGGTTGGAACTGGGTATAGGGTCTGATCATTCCATAGTGACCTGCCACCTCTCTTGGTCTCTCAGCTGGGGAACTAACACACAATGGAGACTCAATAACCAATTATTGAAAGACAAAAAAGTCACGGACAACATACTGTCGGTATTAGAGTCCTTCATAGACATAAATTGAGGTTCTACAAAATCACCACCTATGGAATGGGGAGCTCCTAAATGCTTTTTGAGAGGGGAATTTATAAAATGGTCTGCTATTAAAAAACGTAGAGAAACCCTGGAAGCTAAAGACCTACTAGATCAATTTAGGGTAAAGGAGGAGAAATCTTTGTCCAGAAATACTCTGAGACACAGTCCCTAATTAAACTACAGAATAAATACTCTGAACTTCTTAGAGAAAAAGCAGAATAGGCACTATTAAAAACTAAAGCCACTTATACAGAACAAGCAGAAAAGGCGGAACGGCTTTTAGCCCTCTGACTTAAAAAGATAGAAGCCTCAAAATGTATTGCAGCAATACAAAAAACCCTGATGACCTCCCTTTGACCAAATCGGTGGACATTAATAAGGTATTTGAGCAATACTATACCTCCTTGTATGCGCGTATGCCCAATCGCCCCCCGATGCGGTAGACAGGTATTTAAAGAATCTCCCCCTCCCTTTCCTTTCTCCCAATCAGGGGGAAAAACTAGTCCTACCATTTACAGAAACAGATATTCTTCATGTCGTCAGAGATCTCCCTTTAGATAAGGCCCCAGGACCAGATGGCTTTTCCACAAATTTCTACAAAAAAACATGCCCCACAGCTGGCCCCCTATTACTGGCAGTATACTCCAGCATGCTCAAAGAGGAAGATATTGACCCCAGAATGTCGGAAGCTATGATCATTATCCTACCAAAACCAGGTAAAGATCCCACAAAAATCCCCAATTGCCACCCTATAGCTCTCCTGAACATTGATCTTAAGATCTTGGCAAAGCTTTTAGCCCTCAGATTAGAGTCCATCCTCGCATCACTTATTAGCCCAGATCAGGTAGGTTTTATGAGGGGCAGATCTTCCGTGGATCACCTTCACCGCCTGTCTCACGTCTTCTCCGTGTCCAGGGATTCCCCTCAGGATAGGGCATTGGTCTCCCTGAATGCAGAGAAGGCTTTCGATGGGGTCGACTGGCAGTTCCTATTTAGAACCCTTAATAGATTCAATTTCCCCCTGAAATGTATCTCCTGGATTCAAACTCTGTTCTCCACCCCTTCTGCACAGGTTCTTTGTAATGGATTCCCCTCCCACAATTTTCCTTTAGAGGCAGGCACCAGACAGGGCTGTCCTCTATCCCCCCTCTTGTTCAATCTGTACCTAAAGCCCCTCATTGTCTCCATAAAAAAGTCAGCTGGGATACATGGTATTCAATTATGTTCACTAAATACTAAAATTGCAGTCTATGCAGATGACATTCTGCTCCACGTAACACATATTAAACCCTCTATTCAGACTCTACTAACTTTAATAGGGGAGTACAGCCTTTTATCCAATTACAAATTAAACACGGAAAAATCTTTGATTTTCCCATTATACTCCAAGGTTCACAAACAAGATGCTCTCAAATTAGGCTTAAAATGGGCTCCCAAATCCATCCAATATCTTGGGATACACCTATCCACCAGTTTTTCCTCAGATGTAGAGATTAAACCTGTACAATCTACATAAAATAGTGATGCAAGACTTGAAAAGATGGCAAGACCTCACCCTCACTTTATGGGGTCAGGTGAACATTATTAAGATGAACCTCCTCCCACGTATTTTGTGCCCCCTGAAACTCCTCAACACTTGGCTTCCAACTCCATGGTTTAATACTATACACACTACCATCCATTCACATATCAGGACTGTGTAGTACGGTAAGGGCTGCATGCCCATTGGACAGCGCTGTGGACCAATAGGTGTACAGCTGTACTGGATGCTGTCAGTCAGCTGGTGGCCGGGCGGCTTGCAGGTGGGGTGCTGCCACCTGCCACTGACTGGGGGGGAACGGGGTGGCAGAAATGAGTGGGTGGTTTGGGAGGGGGTTACAGGTACTGCTGGACCACCAGGGATAATTATGGTACTGAATGCCAGCGATCGGGCTGGGGGGCAGATCCACTGGGCCACCAGGGTGTTTCTTACATTATACAGCCCGTGATCAGGCAGGGAGATAGGGTCCACTGGACCACCAGGGAGTGTACTAAATAATGTAGCCCATGATTGAGCAGGGAGATAGGGTCCACTGGACCACTAGGGAGTGTATTAAATAATGCATCCCATGATTGGGCAGAGTGATTGGCTCCACTGGACCACCAAGGATTCTGTTCCTTAACACAGCCCACGATTGGGCATCGGAGGCGCTACACCACCGGATGGTGCTGCCAGAGCTCGGGTGGCAATCCACAGCTGCAGCTGTTGTATTGCACCCTGCATTATGGCAGCTCACCTGTGGGTGGCCAGCTGTTGCTCCATTTATTTCTGGCTCAACTGTGTGCGGCACATGTAGGGGTTGCACCTGCATATTCTCAGCACATCCTGGGTTGAATATCAGGATGTGCAGGATATGCATGGGTATGTCCCCCTTATCTGCACCGCATATATTACCGATGCACCCCAGCACATTGGGATTTGTGCTGAGCTTATTCCCCCATTGAATATTGTGCCAGGGCGCAACTGTTTGACTATCCGCCTTTGTGTACGACTAATAAACTTTTGTTTACTGTCAACATTGGCACATAGTGGGTGGGTGGGAGGGGAAGGTGGGGGTAGGTGGAATGGGGTGGCACTTTTAGGGTTTGTTGTTTTTACCATGTCTATAATATCCACTGTTTTTACCTAAGGTAAATAATATGTAATAAAAAATTTTATAAATTGTGAATTAAAATACACACACATATATATATATATATATATATATATATAAGAGGCAAAAAACTCCGTTTAATGCATTAGTTAGGGTTGTTCCACAGCGACAAAAGTGAGGAAATTCGCTGTTAGGGTTGAAAACCCTAACTCTGAATTCACCCCCCCAGTACCACACACACACAGACACACACACACACATTCAAGTATGGGGGAGGACCAAGTCAACACAACCAATGACAGACATCCAGCAGCAGGTGACAGAAATAAACAATTGTCTAAATGTACTACGAGACATCCCCACCCACCTGACCAGGTACTGCATGCTCAGTGGAGATCAACAGCAAAACTGAGGCCATGTACACCAAACGTACATATCCCTGATTGCAGCTGCACACAACGTACCACACTTAGTAGTTGCATGGCCTTACCTACCAATGCCCCACACCAGACCACACCACTTGTGGTGGGCCACCTGAGCAATTGAGTTCAGCAAAACCAAGGAGTTGTACAGGTATAATATCTCTGATTATAACAAGGGTTTGAGAAATGCAGCTTTCTAATTGACTGTAAACATTGTAACAGCCTTATGTTTAGTTTTTATTAACATACATGTAGAGCCTAACCATATGATGAACATAGTTTAATGTTGTTTAAAAACAGTTTTATTATGATAGCAATAAGCCACCCCAGGTATTATGTTAATGGTCAGTTTATCACTGTCTAGCGACATGTGGCACTCGGCTATGCCTCATTCAACATTAAACCCCTACAGAGTGATTAATAGACCATTTAACATAACTGTTGGTCATGCCTTATTGCTTAATTGTCTTTATGAGTAGATACTCTCCCTCTGCTAGGCACTGCAGCAGCTTTGCAACACAGTGTCCCACCCAGTTACACCATACACTGTCTAGTTACTGGAGAATGGCTGTGAATATGAACTCATGAAGATGAACAGTGTAACTTGATCATTACAGTCATCGAAACCCTAGTGTGATTATAACTGACAGAGTCAGTGATAGAGGATAACCCCTGCTGTCCTAGTACACTTACCCCATTGTGAGTTAAATCAATACTAAAGACATTCTGTTTATATCTACACCATACCTACTTGATTCCTGTTGTACCACAATTAACATAGTTATCACTTTGATAGCATCAGTGACAGAAGTGTGTGAACCCAAACAGTAGGCATACAGCCTGAGTATGAAACAACTGTTAAAAAATCACACTATGTCCATAAGTGGCATAGATCACTCATTGCAACAATAGTAAATGTATTACTATTTGAATAAGTTAGTCATCACAGATGCAATGAGATTGTCTTTATCAGGTACAACATACTCAGTAAGTGCCTACAGGAAAATCTATCCTATATACATCTCCGATACAGGTACATCATTGTTGGCTCAGTAGTGCTATGATATTTAGAAGTTGCTTGCCTGATCCATGCAATTACAATGTTTCTTACAAAGAATACTTACTGCATCTTTAGCATTGAAACACACTGAAGGTCTATGTATGTACATCAGCAGTACACCTTCATCAGTAAGAATGCATGTGATACTGGCAGTACGAATTTCACAGCGTTGAACAGGCAATGCTTTTCCATACTTTTACATCAGCCTCTCTATGTTGAGTAAACCATTGCAGTAAATGTACTACTATGTAAATCACCTACTAAATGCATCACTACTTTTATCTTGAGCATGCTAGTGTCTTGTAGTTAATTTTTGTGCTTCTCTTAATTAATGTATACTCACTAGTGTTAAAACCTTTCTATAACTGTCATCATGCAACTTCAGATTTTATATTGAATAACGGCACAGTACCAGTTGTGGTGTGGTGTGGGGCATCGGTAGGTAAGCCATGCAACTACTAAGTGTGGTACATTGTGTGCAGCTGCAATCAGGGATGTGTACGTTTGGTGTACATGGCCTCAGTTTTGCTGTTGATCTCCATTGAGCATGTAGTACTTGGTCAGGTGGGTGGGGATGTCTCGTAGTACATTTAGACAATTGTTTGTTATTTCTGTCACCTGCTGCTGGATGTCTGTCATTGGTTGTGTTGACTTGGTCCTCCCCCATACTTGAATGTGTGTGTGTGTGTGTCTGTGTGTGTGGTGCTGGGTGGGGTGAATTCGGAGTTAGGGTTTTCAACCCTAACAGCGAATTTCCTCACTTTTGTCGCTGTGGAACAACCCTAACTAATGCATTAAATGGAGTTTTTTGCCTCTAATTTCCCTTCTTTTTGAGAATGATAATGAGAAATAGTGAATGTAATGCGGTGGCGGGGGGCCCCGCGCTCCCGCCACATGATGTCTTGTGGCATAGTAACAGGAGCAGCAATGCAAACAGAAATGCTAACAGTGGCACACATGGTAACACAAGCACGAATGAGAACAGAAAGGGTAACGCACACGGTGGCGTAGACGGGAACGGTGTACCACGTGATGTCTTGTCACATAGTAACATGGTGCCTGTAAATGGAAATGTCAATGGGCATGGTGACGCAAAGTGAAACAGAAAGAGAAACAGTACGGTACACACAAATGGCAAAAAAGTAACAGAAACGCAAGCGCAAATGAAAACGCGAAGGATAGCTTGCGTGGTGGCATTGGGGTGTGCATTGGGATCATCAGCCTAACTCTCACCCCATGACATGTAAACCAGCAGAAGTATAGGAGAATGGGGAGTTAGGACCCACGATCCCAATGCACACCCCAATGCCGGTTGGGGTGGGTGGGGTTTCAACCCTAACAGCAAATTTCCTCACTTTTGTCGCTGTGGAACAACCCTAACTAATGCATTAAACAGAGTTTTTTGCCTCTAATTTCCCTTCTTTTTGAGAATGATAACGAGAAATAGTGAATGTAATGCAGCAGCGGGAGCGCTGGGCCCAGGGACAGCAATGCAAACAGAAATGCTAACAGAGGCGCACATGGCAGCACAAGCGCAAATGAGAACAGAAAGGGTAATGCACATGGTGGCGTAGACCGGAATGGTCTGCCACGTGATGTGTTGTCACATAGTAACATGGTGCCTGCAAACAGAAATGTCAATGGGCATGGTGACGTAAAGTGAAACAGAAAGATAAACAGTACTGTAGACAGAAATGGCAAAAAATAACAGAAAGCATAGCGCAAATGAAAGCATAAAGGATAACGCACATGGTGGCGCCAGGCGTCAATGGTAAGTGAAACGGGTATGGAACTGCAAGCGGAAAGGGCAACAGTAACAGTAATGTAAGCACACAGGCTGGTTTTCCCCAAAACCTGCATAGAGAAAGACAGTGAGTACAAATAATGTATGCATAATAATGAGTGTCGGCGCAGAAAATGAGAACTTGGAATACTAAATACATTATATCTCAGGAACCGTATGACGTAGAAAAAAAATTTAAAAGTCATATTATTTACAACTGTCCTGGCTAATTTTAATCTTAACCCCTACTAGGAGGCTAAGAAGATTCCAACGAAAAGTCCATATCTTGCACCGTTTCCGAGATACGGGCCCTGAAAGGTGCGGCGAACGCCGTAATGTTATCCTATGGGAAAAAAAGAAAAGTTCGGAGCGCCATAACTTTGCCTCCCTGTAATGTTTTTTTCACCAAACTACTGAAAGGCACATCTGTGGGCTGTTGGCTGTCTTCCCTCCAAATTTCAGGAAAAAAGACCAAACCGTTATTTTGCAGCAGGGATCAAAGGATTTCTGTATCGTCGAGGCGCCGTAATGTTATCCTAAGGGAAAACCGTCAACTTTGGAGTGCCGTAACTTTGCCACTGTGTGATATTTTTTCACCAAACTACTGAAAGGCACATCTGTGGGCTGTTGGCTGTCTTCCCTCCAAATTTCAGGAAAAAAGACCAAACCGTTATTTTGCAGCAGGGTGCCAAAGGATTTCTGTAATTCGTCAGGCGCCGTAATGTTATCCTATGGGAAAAAACGTCAACTTTGGAGTGCCGTAACTTTTCCACCGTGTAATATTTTTTTCAGTACAACACTGAAAGGCACATCTGTGAGATTTCGGCTCCGTTCCCTTCAAATTTCAGCCCAAAACTCCCAACGGTTCTTTTGCAGCGCAGTGCCAAAGATTCGCTGTCACTGTCCCACAGATGGAAAACTATCATCGCACTTCATGGAAGCTTTAAAGTTAGACACTTTTCGTGAGCACGAGTAATTTGTGAAAGTACTTTTTCCAGAAATTTGAAAAACATATTTCTGGGGTGTTTTACCACAAAATAAAGACATGGCAAGCATCCTCAGGGTCCGACTAGGGTGAATACAAAAAGAATTAGGTTGCTAGAGGGTCCCAAATTTAAATGCCAACCATTTTCTGATCACCAACTGAAAACAAAATGGCCCATTTTGAAAGTAACAGGCCCATTTGCGAAAGTAAAATGCATTTGAAAGTGTTGAACTTTTGTTAACTTTTCCCATTGACTTATAATGGGAAACTGTTTTTTGAATAACTTTTGAACCGTTTAATATTTTTTCAGGAAATCTTTGAAAAGCACATCAGGGACCCTGGCCGCACGTTCCCTGAAGATTTTGGACTGGTCGTGCAAATCGTACAACCTGTAGGCACGACCGTAGAATTCCAGAAAAAGCGTAAACACGCGCACAGATCACACTTAATAACTCCGCAGCTGTATATCCGACCACTACAAAACTTGGCAGATCCCAAGGCCTATGGTTCTTGATCATGTGTTCCAAATTTCAGCCAAATCTGTCAAACAGTTGCAAAGTTATTAAGGTGCACAATTTTGGGGTTTAACATAGAAATGGCTCCTCAACCCTAACTATGGTAGCACTACCGTGCTACCATAATATAGCTGTGTGTGTGTGTGTGTGTGTGTGTGTGTGTGTGTGTGTGTGTATTTATAGAACAGGAGTAAAACAAATGATTAGTGGATAAATCCATGTATCTTATACACAGTGATATAAATCCTGGTAAAAAAATCACAGCCTGATACAATCACTATCCTCATCTCTTAATGACATCCTGACCACTCAGAACTCAGCTGGACTCTGCTGATGTAGATATTATGGGCAGGATTCACTAAAGGGGGAGAAGGACCCGCAGCTGTGGGAAAACCTTGACACTAGTGGGAACCCACTTGCGAAGCCGCAGGTCGCCCGCAGCTACGGGTATTCACGAAGGTGGAGCCGGAGTACAACCAGCTCCATGGAATATAGCTGTTTGTGGGTGCTGTTGCCATGGACAGCACCGCAGCTGTGGGAGGCTGCTATGGGCATCAGAACCCACCATAGCACCCTCCACAACTGCTGCAGCTGTGAATCGCTACCGCTGCAGCTGCGGGCAATTCCAGTCCGCAATGGCAGTTGCAGAGGGGAACTTGAAAGAATTCTCATTGTGAATACTGCCCTATCATTCAAAGCAGTTTTCACTAACACAGCAATAAGGAACTCCACCAAACCCTCAGTAGCCTAGGAAACTAATCAGTATATCAGTTCCTCCTGCAACTCACCTGATAGCCCTATATAAGCACATTGTGTGCCTGCAGAGAACCAGAGCAAGTTAACATAAGCCAGTTTCATATTGACAAGAAGCCTAAAAACAGCAAAGCCTTCCACATCCACGAATACCTCAATTACAAATGAATAACAGCCTGCTTCATCCCAAATGGAAAATTAGTGTTTCAGCTTATTATAGGTTTCATTTTGTTGTCCTGTGTCTTCTTTCTTTATTCCACAAGATAAAGTGAAATGAAAAACAAAAAGTTCTTGAAACCACTATTGTATAAATAGGACACATGATGTGCAGTCGTGTGGTATGGAAAATATTTTCACTTCTACATTATGACCTCTGGATACTCTCACTCATGCCTTCAGCACTAGTGAGTATCAAGAGGTCACTCTGCAGAAGTGAAAATATTTTCCATATCACATGCCTGCCCATCATGAATCATATGCATGTGTATATATATTAGTATATATGTGTATATATATATATTAGAGGCAAAAAACTCAGTTTAATGCATTAGTTAGGGTTGTTCCACAGTGACAAAAGTGAGGAAATTCGCTGTTAGGGTTGAAAACCCTTACTCCAAATTCACCCCCCCGCAGCACCACACACATACAGACACACACACACACACACACACACACACAAGTATGGGGGAGGACCAAGTCAGCACAACCAATGACAGACATCCAGCAGCAGGTGACAGAAATAACAAACAATTGTCTAAATGTACTACGAGACATCCCCACCCACCTGACCAGGTACTGCATGCTCAGTGGAGATCAACAGCAAAACTGAGGCCATGTACACCAAATGTACGCATCCCTGATTGCAGCTGCACACAACGTACCACACTTAGTAGTTGCATTAGGGGGCTAAGCTGTTTTCCGATGAAAAGTCCGTATCTTGCACCGTTTCCGAGATACGGGCCCTGAAAAGCATGAGCGCTAACTGAGTTATCCTATGGGGAAAAAAAGAGAAGTTCGAGTACCACAACTTTGCCTCCCTGTAATATTTTTTCACCAAACTACTAATAGGCACATCTGTGGGATGTTGGCTGTCTTCCCCCCAAATTTCAGGAAAAAAGACTAAACCGTTATTTTGCAGCAGGGTGCCAAAGGATTCCTGTAATGCGTTGGGCGCCGTAATGTTATCCTATGGGAAAAACTGTCAACTTTGGAGTGCCGTAACTTTGCCGCCGTGTAATATTTTTTTCAATTCAACACTGAAAGTCACATCTGTGAGATGTCATCTGCATTGCCTCCAAATTTCAGCCCAAAACTCCCAACCGTTCTTTTGCAGCGGAGTGCCAAAGAATTACTGTTATTTTGGGCATAGTGTCGCAAAGTAGTGTCACAATTTGCGAAAGCTTTCACAAAATTTGCCACACTTTCGTGAGTGCGACACTACTTTGTGAAAGTACTTTTTCCAGAAATCTGAAAAACATATTTCTGGGGTGTTTACCCCAAATAAAGACATGGCTAGCATCCTCAGGGCCCGACTAGGTGAATACAAAAAGAATTAGGTTGCTAGAGGGTCTCAATTTTAAATGCCAAGCATTTTTCTGATCACTAACTGAAAACAAGATGGCAGATTTGCGACAGTAACAAGGCCATTTGCGACAATAAAAAGTGCATTTGTGACACTGTCGAACTTTTTGTTAACTTTTCCCTTTGACCTATAATGGGAAATTGTTTTTTGAATAACTTTTGAACCGTTTAATATTTTTTCACGAAATCTTCGAAATGCACATCAGGGAACCCGGCCGCATGTTCCCTGAAGATTTCAGGCCAGTCGCACAAACCGTACGACCTGTAGGTGCGACCGTAGAATTCCAGAAAAAGTGTAAATGTGCGCAGATCATGCTTAATAACTCCGCAGCTGTATATCTGACTGGTACGAAACTTAGCAGATCTCAAGGTCTATGGTTCTTGATCATGTATTCCAAATTTCAGGCAAATCCGTCAAACGGTTGTAAAGTTATTAAGGTGCAAAATTTGGGGGTTTAACGTAGAAATGGCTCCTCAACCCTAACTATGGTAGCACTACTGTGCTATCATATATATATATATATATATATTTTCAATGTTGGGGTTGAAACCCCCTTCACCCTCAGCCCACACCCCCAACTGGAATAAGAGGTGCGCTTGGGAATCATCGGCCCTAAGTGTCACCCATCACATGTGGAAAGAAGCTGAGGAATAGGAGAATGGGGTGACAGTTAGGACCGATGACCCCAATACGCACCCTGATTCCAGTTGGGGAAGGGCTGAGGGTGCAAAGGGGGTTTCAACCCTAACATCGAATTTCCTCACTTTTGTCGCTGTGGAACAACCCTAACTGATGCATTAAATGGAGTTTTTTGCCTCTAATTTGTCTTCTTTTTGAGAATGATAATGAGAAATAATGAATGTAATGCAGCAGCGGGAGCACGGGGGTGATGTCTTGTCGCATTGTAACATTGTGCCCGCAAACACAAATCGTAATGCGCATGATGACACAAAGCGAAACAGAAAGAGGAACAGTACTGTAGACAGAAATGTTAAAAACAACGGAAACGCAACCGCAAATGAAAACGCAAAGGGTAAAGCACATGGTGGCGTAAACGTGAACGGTAACTGAAACGTGTACGGAACCACAAGCAGAAATGGTAATGGTAAGAGTAATGTAAGCGCAGAGGCTGGTTTTCCCCAAAAGCTGTATAGAGAAAGACAGTAAGTAGAAAGAATGTATGCAAAATAATGGCTCTCAGAACACAAAAATCAGTAGTTGTAATAGTAAATTGCTTATATCTCAGTAACTGTACGACATAGAAAAAAATTTAAAAGTCATATGTATTATCACTTTCCTGGCTAGTTATGTATGTAGTCTCCATAAGAGGGCTAAAATTTTTCGACAAAAACTCCATATCTTGGACCATTTTTAAGATACAGGCCCTCAAAGGCGGGGCTAACGCCGTAATGTTATCCTATGGGGAAAAAAAACAGAAGTTCGGACTGCCATAACTTTTGAACAGTTTAATATTTTTTCATGAAATCTTCAAAAGGCACATCAGGGGCCACAGCTGCACGTTCCCTGAAGATTTCAGGCCAGTTGCTCAAACTGTGCGACCTGTAGGCGTGACCATAGAATTCCAGAAAAAGCGTAAACGCGTGCACAGATCATGCTTAATAACTCCACAGCTGTGTATCCGACCAGTACGAAACTTGGCAGATCCCAAGGCCTATGATTCTTGACTGGGTATTCCAAATTTCAGGCAAATCTGTCCAACAGTTGCGAAGTTATTAAGGTGCAAGGGTTTGGGGTTTAACATAGAAATGGCTCCTCAACCCTAACTATGGGTTATATATATATACACATATGTATACACACACACACACATATAGTGTGTGTATATATATATATATATATATATATTATAGGGCTGTGGTCACACCCCTATAGTTAGGGTTGAGTAGGCAATTCAATGTTAAACTCAAAAGTTTGCACTTTAATAACTTTGCAACTGTTGAACGGATATGCATGCAATTTGGTATGCTCCTTTCTGATGGGTAGGTCTCAAGATCTGGCCAGTTTCATTCTGGTCAGATGTGCAAGCTCTAAGATACAGAGAGGTGAAAAACATGTTTTTACCCATTGACTTTGCTGGGATTTTTCTTTGAACTTGCCTATAGCCCAGACAGTTTGGTTGTTTGACATGAAATGTACAGGGTAGAAAGGGACTAAACCACAGATGTGCCTTTTGCCAGTTTGGTGTAAAAAGAATAAGTAATTTTTAAGTTATTGCAATTTAAAAATTTGAAAAAATCTTTCCTGAGCATGCTCAGTAGACACGCCAATATATCTGTATGAAATTAAGTAGGAATCCTGCTCTATATGGAGAAATTCCTACTTCATATGGCCTCCATCTTGTTTTCAGTTTTGCCAAAAAAAAGTTTTTCTAAATCTCCCAAAATGATATTCTTGAAAGGAACCAACACATGTTGCTTGCTTATTGGAACCCCCTTCGGTGCATTCTGTACTTTACGGGATGAAATATGCCCATAAAATGTGTTTATTTTAATCATTTAAATCCTACTTCATATCCATGTAATATGACATAGTATTCTAGTCTGTATATACAAGATACGACGTAGGATCCTAGTTCATGAGCCAAAAATCGAAAAAAAAGATTAAAAACAGTTTTTGCCGACATGTCAGCAGTAGAGGACCCCCTCTGAACCAGTATGGGACACTGAAGAGTCCACTGCCAGTGTCCCCAACAGAAACAACCATGGCTAACAATGGGGTGCCCAATCCATGTGTTGGCGGTAGCTCCTACAATATTTAAAACACATCTAACAATGGGTGCCCCATCCCCATGTCAGCATGTATGCATCCCCTCCACATGCATACTAATATGGCACACTTTCCACCCCAATGTGTCAAAATATGAATTATCTTAAAAAAAACCTGCAAAGAAAACCATCCCCTGACATCTTTATTTTTTTAATAAACCTGCAAAATAGAAAATGTCCCTCGTTGTCTCCCCAGTCCCACCTCCCCATCCCCACCTTGCCACTGAGAACCCACCTCCCTGCATCTCCCTTACCCATACTTACCTCCAGATGTCAGGAGCAGCAATCTTCTCTGAACCGGGAGTCGTCTGCACGCTTCAAAGCCGAACCGCAAACTGAAGAATCAAAGGTAATCCATATAATGGTAGTCTATGGGGGGTGTTCAACTTATGTTGATATCTTGACCATTTTTTGAGATTTTAGCACCAAATTTTCAATGTGGGGCATTTGGGACCACACCTCATGAACAATGTTACTGTCATCTCGTTACTTGGTCCTGAAAGGTGATTTCAGAGTCATTGTGCGGAATCACCTTGTGGGACCAATTAACAAAATTACAGTCCAAATAACAAAATGACAGTCCCAGTGTTCATGAAGGGGAGGTCCCAAAAAGCACAAGTTGAAAATTTGGTGCAAAATATCCAAAAAACTGCCTTGTTACAAGTGTGCATTGCGCAGTTTCTATGCACACCCATAACTTCACCAAATTTTAAAATTTAAATCCAGATTTTCAACATTGCCATTTTTTCACACCTCCTCATGAACAGCAAGCTGCCATTTGTCACATCCTACCTGATATGTGTTTTCACACCTGTGGTGCAGAATTCCACGATCGCTGTGTGAAATCAACTTTCCGGGTGGATTAACAAACTCACAGTGCCAGTGTTCATGAGGGAATTTCCCAAAAAGTCCATGTTGAAAATTTGGTTAACAAATTCCCATAAATTGCCACGTTATGAGTGTGTGTTGTGCAGTTTCTACGTGCACTCATAACTTAGCCAATTTTTTATACTTTTACTCTTGATTTTCAACATTATCCTTTTCCACACCTCCTCATGAACAATATACAGCTGTTGCTGTGTGAACTCAACTTTCGGGATGCATTAATGAAATGACAGTGACATTGTTGAGGAGGTGCGGCCCCCAAAATGCCATGTTGAAAACTGAGTGAAAATAATTCTGAAAATGCCTGAGTTACAGGAATGTGCGTCTATTGAATTTTGGCATCAGTGGTGCCTTTCAGAGCCTGTATCTCAAAAACTATTTGAGATACAGATTTTTTCCCTCTCTACTGCACCTGTGGAGGTTTCAAAGTCATGATTGCAACTGCAGTGGACTTTTTTCCATAGTTGCTACAGTTACTGATATATTGCCAAAGTAGTACTACAAGGGTTACTTTCATGATTATAGGGCTGCAGTATGTCTGTACTTATATGTAAGTAGGAGGGTATGCCCAGCAGGCCTGCACTCCCACTTATGCATATCATTATGCAACAATGGGTAGCATGAAAGCAGTGCAGGACCCAGAGGGCCTGTGCTCCCACAATCACATACCAGTTACGTTACACTTTCTCATAAAGAAGGGAAATTCATTGCAAAAACTGTTACTGCATCAGTTAGGGGTTTTATTAATGCATAAAAAGCTGAGAAATTCAATGTCAGGGTTACCAACCCTAACACCCCCCACCCCCCACCTTCCACATACCAATGCGCCTTGGTATTTGAAAGGAGCAATATAAATAAAGATTATTAAGATTATTAACAGGTGTCGTGGTGTGCTTTGGAGCAGTTGGACCTACTCATACCCTGTTTTCCTATACTGTACCATCTCATCTTTTTTACACATGGAATGGGGTGAGAGTTAGGGCCGATGACCCCAAGGGACACCCTGATGCCTGTTAGTGCATGGAGGGTGGGATGGTGAGGGTGGGGTGTTAGGGTTGGTAACCCTAACATTGAATTTCCCACTTGTTATGCTTTAATAAAACCCTAACTGACGCATTAATGTCATTTTGCAAGATATATATATATATATATATATATAAATTTTGCAAAAAACTTCACTAATGCATCAGTTAGGGTTGAAGCAACAAAAGTAGGGAAATGAGATGTTATGGCTGAACCCCTAATGCACACCCCTCACACCCAACCCCAACAGCCCACCCAACACCCACCTTCCACAGGCCAACACACACTGGAGTGTGCCTTGAGGTCATCAGGTCTAACTCTCACCCCATTCCATTTGTAAGAAAGTTGATGTGGTGCATTATTGGAAAATGGGGTGAAAGTTAGGACCAAATATCCCAAAGCTCACCCCAATGTATTTTGGTCTGTGGAAGGTGTGTGTGTGAGGTGGGATGGTGGGGTTGGGTAGGAGGGGTGTGTGTTAAAGACTCAACCCTAATGTCTCATTTCCCTACTTTTGTCACCTCAACCCTAACTGATGCATTAACAAAGTTTTTTGCAATTTATTTCCTTACTTTTTGAAATAGTATAATACTATCTTTATTTTACTGTGGGAGCACAGGGTCCTTTGGACCCTGCTCTCCCATCCCTCCACAGATGCACATATGTATCGAGCTGTGGAAACACAGGGGTCTCCAGCTCCTGCACTTCCACACATTATGTGAAGAGCAGGCATAGCAAAATTGCAAAAAATAATCATAACTGTGCCATCTTAAATAAGTTTCACCCCAAATGCTCAACATAACCATCTTATCACCTCATGGAATGTATCCAGTACAGAACATTTTCAAATTCCAGTCAAAATGCAATGCTGAGCAAATGTAACACCATTCTGTGCCACAGCTGTGGAAATAAATGTTTCACTGGATTTGAAAAAGGACAGCTGTACTATTTATGAGGTGGTGTGAAAAAAATGGCAATGTTGAATATTTGGAGTGAAAATATGAACATTTATCAAAGTTATGAGTGTGCATAGCAAAATTTAAATGACCACACAAAACTCAGGCATTTTGGGGTATTTTTGTACCAGATTTCCAACATGGCCTTTTTGGCACCACACCTCATGAAATGTGGCACTGTGATTTTATTAATCACTCTGAAAGTTGATTTTGCACAGTGACCATGCCATTCTGTACAACAGGTGTGAAAACACATTTCCGGCAGGATTTGAAAAATGACAGCTGTACTGTTCATGAGGAGATGTAAAAAAATGTCAATGTTGAAAATCTGGAATGAAAATATTACAAATTGGCAAAGTTATGAGTGTGCATAGAAACTAAGCAGCACACACTTGTAACACAGTAATGTTTTGGATTTTTGGCACTAAATTTTCAACATAGGCTTCTTGGGACCTCCCCTTATGAACTGCACTGTCATTTTGTTAATCAATCCCTAAAGGTGATTCCACGCAGCAACCACAAAATCTCCTTTTGGGACCACATAAGAAAATGACAGTGCCCATGTTCATGAGGTGGGGTTCCAAGAATCCCATTTTGAAAAGTTGGGGTCAAAATTGCTAAAAATGGCTGAGATATCAACATATGCTCCTTTTTTTTCTTCACGAGGCTTCATTATGAGAAATGGGGTCACAGAAGCTGGATCCCTAGTGGGAAACAATGAATCTGATCACAGGTACGGTTTTATCTTTAATGTTTCAGTTAGTGATGTGTGTTGTGATTTTTAAACAGTTAATGTTGTCATGTGTGTGCTGGAACTAGATTAGTGATGTTATGCTAGGATAACATCACTGGTCCAGTCCTAGACTGACCAGTCAGAGGCTAGAATTCTTTCTTGCCATTGTATAATGTAATTTAAATAACTGATAGATTTACACAGCGTACTGTAATTAGCACTCTGGTTGCTGTTATAAAGGTTTGGAAGGTTATGAGTGCTTTGGATTTTAAAATGCTAGACTATGCAGTATGTTGTAAATAGTGGAATGGGTCACCTGAAATAAGAAGCTATGGTACAATTTATTTCAGATATTAACAGGATTTAAATCTATATAAGCTTTTAAAAAATAATTTTCTTGTGACCACCTTTTCCACTGTGATTGTACAACTGAATCATCTTGGCCAACTTTAGCAGTGGTAAATCAGCTTACATCAATATATTGAATGAAAAAAAAAAATCTTTTTCCTATGATATTGCCAAAATGTTGTTTATTGGTTGTTTTGACATAGTTTTGAAAATCTATCTAAGACTTGATATGCAATTTATACTTTAGCCATACAAAAATACTGTTTTTTTTTCACAAGTTCATGTTACTTAAGGTTTTACCATACTTTTTGTTTGTTACTGATTATTGCTTTTTATCTTGGGTATAACAAGTACAGAGTAACTGTTAGCCTAACACCCATGCTGTCTCCAAAGTGACACATGCAGTATAGATTTTTGAAATCATCTGGCATTTCTACCAAGGCATTCTTTGTAGTTTCTAGCATTAGCATTTATTAAATGGAGTTGTACTTCATTAAATCATTGCAAAATGTTTCTGACTAAAGACACCAGTGTCTTTAATAGAACCTTTGATTGCATTAGTGTTTTCTAACTGAAGCTATAATTGATTTGATCAGGTCATTTTCTCAATTGAATAAATCAGTATCATGTATAGTTTCTGATGGAAGTCTATGCTCTATAAAATTGCATACTGCACAAGCCACTTCATCTCATTTGAAGCTCCAGCAGGAGCAAGGTGCTGAGTTTGTTCTGCCACTGCCTCAACCTACTGTTTTTTTGATTTCATGTTTTATATGTGCAAGATATCAAGCCAAGAATATTGGGACTGTTATTTCAACAAAGACAAATCATCATATTCTGTTCAGATGAACTGAACCTTATGATTCTTGTTGAATCAACCTGCCACTGGGTATTGTAAGTTCTTCCATGTATTTATTGCACCTTTTGCACAAAGTAAAAGTTTCAAACTGCATCTTTGAGTCTCCAGTGTCTATGTGCAACAGTGAACTTAGGAAGTCAGGTATAACATGGAGGTAGCTAATTGGGCAAACATACATCATTTCTTCTGTTAATATCTTACAAAACAAACACAAAATGTGTCTTTATTAATTGTTTTGTGGGTGGGGAGAGGGATTTTAGAACTGAGAAGGTGCATGCCAAATTTCACATTCCTAGGCCTAAGATGGCTAAAATGTAAGCCTCTGAAAACTGGGTTTTACCATATATTTTCTAATTTAAGCCACCCTCTAATAGAAGCCACCCTCCAATTGAAGTCAGAGCTCTGTTTCAATTATTGTAATGGAAGTCAACATTGCAACTTGTTCCTGATGCATGGTCTGGTATTTTCTATCCAGGAAGTACACCATTTGAATTGCCATTTTATTCACACTCAACTTGATCTCATCCTAAAGTCCCACTACCCACTGTTTCTCAGAAAATTATGAGTCAGTTACTGAAAATAAATAAAGTATATGTGCTTGCAAGTCAGATAATTAAAAAAATACTCACACTTACAGGAAAATATTCAGCATTTTTTTTTTTGTTTGAATGAGTTCTGCCCATGGTTGCTATGCTGTTATAGTACATCAGTTACTGACAAAAAAATCCACTCTGCCCTCTCCCTAATCCTCATTATTATAATCCCATATGTGCAGCCCCAGTCAGTCGTTTCATTCATTCATTATTTTAGTACTACACAGTAGAAATTAGGGGGTGGTTCTCTGCTTACAGTGTGGATTGGCATGCTGCATTCTCACAGCAATGTAGCTTTATTGCTCCACTGTAGAAATTTACATTAAAATGTATAAGCAAGCAAGTTTGTGACTGTAGCAAGCGTAGCACTTTTACTCTCAACACACTCAGGTACACTCAGTCATGCTCACTTGTCATCTTAAAAGAATACCATAGATTGTGGCCCAGTAGGGGTGAAGAGGTTAAAGGAGCTTGGTTCAGAAAAACAAGCAGTATTAAGAGAGAAATATAAATAAAAGCATGCCTAAATGGGCTTTAAAAAACTATTTTACATCATAGCGTGTCAGCAGAAGTTGATTGTGAGGAAGCCAGGATGAAGCAGTTTTAAATTAATTCCACCCTCAAATAAAAGCCATCCTCAGATTGAAGCTGCCACTACAAATAGATAATTTTAATAGACACCATGCCTTCAATTGGATGATAAATGGTATACATAAACTCCAGTGCAACCCTAATATAGATTCAATACTGCACACCTATAATCTATCTGTCTGTCTATCTATCTATCTCTCTCTCTCTCTCTCTCTCTCTCTCTCTCTCTCTGTATCTAAAGTAATTTATACTTATATAGTGGCTATATATTAAGGTTATGTTGGTGTTTCTTCAAAAAAGGCCATTTTCAAATTATTGGATCTTTGCTGTCTTAAAGTACAGGACTGTACATAACTGTATGGTGACCATTCTTAGATTTAAAAAAATCCACTACACCATATGTAATCAGATGAAATTATATAATGATACACAGTCTCCATTTGCAGAGATATGAACATACGAACATATGAAATTTGTCAGCAGATAAAGACCTAGAGGTCTATCAAGTCTGCTCGAATGTGCAGCTAGCACCCCTCATTCTGCAGCTGCCCCTCCCTTCCACCCTTCCTCTTCATTAACCCTCCCCCTTGTCCTGTCCCATCCTCGTTTGAAGCAGTCCACTGTTCTACTACATACCACTTCAGCAGGTAACGCATTCCACCCAGCCACCACCCTCTCTGTAAAAAAGTGTCTCCTCATCTCCCTCCTGAACCTTCCTCGCTCCAGTCTCATATCATGACCCTTGGGGTCCCTCCCCTCCCTTACTTTGAACAGCCCCTCTGTACCTGTCTTGTTTATTCCTTTCATGTATTTAAAGGTTTCAATCATGTCACCCCTGTCTCTCCTCTCCTCCAGTGAGTACATGTTCAACTCCTTCAATCTCCTCTCGTATGATAAGTCCCCCAGCCCCTTGATCATCTTTGTCGCTCTGTGCTGCACCCCCTCCAGTAACTTAATGTCCCTCTTCAGATACGGACGCCAGTACTGCACACAGTACTCCAGGTGTGGTCTAACTAATGACCTATACAGTGGCAGAATCACCTCCTCCCTCCTCAAGGATATACCCCTTGCAATACAACCCAGCATTTTGTTGGCCTTTGCAGCTGCCTTCCTACATTGTGCCAAGTTATTCATTGACCCTGTAATGAGCACACCCATATCCTTCTCCTCCTCTGTCTGGGCTAGCTGCACTCCCCCTAGCTGGTAACTCCTCCTTGGGTTCTTCATCCCGAAATGCAGCACCTTGCACTTTTTGGCATTAAAGCCCAGTTGCCAGGTGTCTGACCAGGTTTCAAGCTTTGCCAGATCATCCTGCAACCCCTGCCATCCCCCAGGTCATCCACCACCACGCCTACCTTGGTATCATCAGCAAATAGACTGATCTTGCTCTTGATGTCCCATGATATGTCTGCAATGAATATCCCAAACAACACTGGCCCCAACACCAAGCCCTGTGGAGCACCACTCGTCACTGCCCTTGGGTGTGAGAGCTCCCCACCCACCACCACCCTCTGTTGCCTTCCCTGCAGCCAGTTTCCTACCCATCTCACCAGCTTTGCACCCACCCCTGTGCCTACTAACTTCCTTCCCAGCCTTCCATGTGGCACTGAGTCGAATGCCTTACTGAAGTCCAGATACAGGACATCCACTGCATGGCCCCTGTCCAGTTGCCTAGTTACCCAGTCATAGAACTTGACCAGGTTGGTTTGGCAGGATCTGCCATGTATGAAGCCATGCTGTCTGCTGTCCTGTAGTCCTTTGGCCTCTAGGAGGGCCACCAGCCTCTCCTTCAGGATAGTCTCCATTAGCTTACCCACGATGGATGTGAGGCTCACTGGTCTGTAGTTTCCCGGTTCATCCTTGGGGCCACTCTTGTGGAGGGGCACCACATGAGCCATCCTCCAGTCCTGAGGTACACACCCCGAATGTAGTGAGGCATTAAATAGGTCTGCCAAAGGTCCTGCAAGGACCTCTGCCAGCTCTTTCAGTACCCTGGGGTGGATGCCAAAGATGCTAAAGTCCCCTGATATTCAGATTTATATGAGGTAAAGAATAACTAGGAATATAAATTATATGTAATGTTGTCTGCCATACATCCAAGTGATATGCTTTGTCTGATGCTAGATATTGCACTCTGCATTATTGCTTTCTGGATGATCATGTGGTCATGGTTACTGGACTCTAGTTCTAGGACATTGGTGCACCTACGAAATGAAATGGACAGTTTATACTTATTGTATCTATTTACATTGGTTGCCTATTATGCTATGTAATGTTGTGTTGTTCACTCTATGATTGTGGTTTTTATACCATATGCAATGAAAGAAAAATTACAAAAAAAAAGTATAGGACTGTACAGTTTGGCATGCATCATCTCAGTCTTGCAGTCCACTAATGTGGAAAGTGTTATATAAATCTGTTTGTCCAGTCTGGATTTATAAAATATTGAGTTTATGTATTTTTGCTCATTTTTGAGCCAAAACATTTGGTCAAGGATAGAGAAAAAGAAAAACTAAAAGAAGTTAAGTTATGAAACTTACAGATTTGTTAGATGTGATTTAGGATTAGGTTCATTTGGTGGTTTGGTGATAACATGTTAATTTGTTTTGCAGTTGTTAACAATATCTGTTCGTACGTTCTCACTTTGCCAAAATAATAGCTGAAAAAAACCATCTACAAAGAGTTAGGATTTGAATCCAGCAGGTTTGCTAGATAATACAGAGCTATACCTTTTGTTGGTGATTTGGTGAAAAAATATTAATTCATTTTGAAGTTCTTAATGATTTCTTGTTCATATATGCTCAGTTTGCTGATAAGAAATAAAGCTAAACATTGTATTTCATTGAATAACCTACCCTCAAATGCAAGCTGTAGGTCAAATGAATACTTCTAATAAAAGCCACACTCAAATAATATACAAGCTACAGCTTCTAGTCCAGATTGAAGTCATGTCAGATAAAACACTGTGGGTAGGACATGGTGATTTTTATCTCTGTAAATATAAACATTACTGAAGATGTTTTAACTGATTACCTTCGTTAATGTTTGTTTGTTTGTTTTTTTTCTACTTGTCCCTAGCCTTGGCCCTGGGGATACCTCCTCTACCTTTTCCCAAGTATTCAGCTGGGGTCCAGGTATACCAAGATCCCAGCGTCATAGTACTCGATGCCACAGAGGTTTCTTGTTTTTTTTCTCTCTCCTTTTTCTATGTGGTCTCAGCCACTGGTGGGCACTGGTGTGAAGGACAAGTTGTCCAGACTGACTATGTGCTGATGCCCATCATTGTCAAGTGCCTAACAGCACCCTCTCCTCCCATGACTCATGACAGTCATTTGCCCCACTACATGTGTTTCTACTGGTGGTAGGACAACTGGCTAGCACAGCACAATGTGAACTTCACCCCCCTGGAGGAGTGCATCCATTGGAATGCTCTATCTTCCTCCCTACAGCTGACCCCCAATAACCCAGGCTTTTTCCCAAACTCGGGTCACCAGCATGGTGTGAGGTGTGGCATCCAGCACCGCAACCCTCAGCACCACTGTGTTTTATTTATTTTGATGTGGCGTAGCCAACAGCAATAAATGTGACTGAATCCAGGATGTGCAATATTTTTGTATTTGCACTTCAAAATTAAATTCTGCAAAGCAAGATACCCTCAAATATGTCATTCTTGAATATAAGCCACAGGTAAAAATACTTAATTTAAATAAAAGCCATGCAAGGTAGTATTTAGATATCTTTAATCAAAAAGCAAAATGTTTGCATGGGAATCTACCTGCTGCATGAATATTTTGAACATTTACACTACAAGCCGCTGCCTCTCCTGACAATGGATTAAGTCCCAGGGGTCAGGATGGAGTCCCAAGAGCATTGATTTCTTCCCCTACTGCCCACTTGAGACCCATCAGTGCTCCTCTGGAGATGAGTGGAACAGTAAGCCTCAGCCAATGATGAGGCATCAGGGTATGCCCTGACTTTTTCGGATCACACACTGTAAACCCAGCAGCATGAATGGCTCACACCACAACAAGCTGCCGCCTTCCCAGAAAACAGATCAGGTCAATAGGGAGTCCCAGCAGCATCAATCCTTCACTCATTAACTACCAAAGGTCAGTCTGAACATAACCCTCAGTCAGTCAGGACACTTTAGGGTGTGTTCTGACTTTTTTGAATCTCTCACCAAAAACTTAGCAGCACAAACATCCTGCGCCATTTTAATCTGCCATCTCCCCGGACAATGGATCAAGGCCTGAGGGATCAAGATGGAGTCCCAAGAGCATTGATCCCTTCCCCCAGTGTGCACTGGAGACCTATTGGTGCTCCTCTGGAGAGGAGCTGAACAGTAAGCCTCAGCCAATGATGAGGCATGAGAGCATGCCCTGACTGTTTCGCATCACACACTGAAAACCCAGCAGCATGAATGGCTCACACACCTATAAGCTGCCACCTCCCCAGAAAACAGATCAGGTCAATAGTGAGTCCCAGCAGCATCACTTCTTCCCCCATTAACTGCTGAAGGCCAATCTGAACATAAGCCTCAGCCAGTCAGGAGGCTTTGGGTTGTGTCCTGACATTTTTGAATCCCTCACCCAAAACATAGCAGAACAAACATCCTGTGCCACCTCAAGCTGCCATCTCCCTGGACAATGGATCAAGGCCCGAGCGGCAAGGAAGAGTACCAGCAGCATTGATCCCTCTCCCCACTGCCCACTGGACACCTATCAGTGCTCCTCAGGGGAGAAATTACTCAGTAAGACTCAGCCAATCAGGAGGCTTGGAGGTGTGTCCTGACTTTTCTTATCTCACTCCCAAAACCCAGCAGCATAAGCAGCCTGTACCACTTCAAGCTGCTGCCTCTCTAGATAATGAATCAATGCCCAGGTGTCAAGAGGGAGTCTAAGCAGTATCTGTCTCTCCTCCCCACTGCCTTCTGGAGGCCCTTCAGTGCTCCTTTGGAGAGGATCTGAACAGTAAGCATCAATCGATCAGGAGGTTTGGGCCATATTTTCTCTCTCCCTAAATTTGGGGTCCTACTAGTAGTCTAGAGTGCTAAGAGCTGAGGTGATAAGGGCATCATTGAGGTTGCTGGCTTCTATAACTGGCCTCAGTGCAAAGGGCATTATTGAGGTTGCTGGCATCTACCATGGATGTCAGCTGTGGGAGGTAGCAGGCGTACGGCAGTGCTACCCCATGCCATGTTCCTATTAGGTAAGAGCTGTTAAATTATTACTGAATTTCCTTGTTGGTTTCTATTCAATTATATAATTGCCAACATATGTAAAATCTTATAGATAGGTTTTGCTGATTTCATTATTGCATATTGCATCTTCCCTTGTGGATTGGTAGCTACAGGGCCAAATGCACTGCAGCAGTAACAGCATACAGTATATCGACGTCATCCCAGTTTCCCAGATCCTAACATTTTTACCTAGCCATTGCAAACCAGTTTAGTACCTTATCTGAGTGACCCCTTAATTTCAGCCCATCCAGTAGGCTAACATGGCAGTACCCTATGAAGGAAGGCAACTCCCATTTTTTCCAGATCTGATTAACAGACCTATAAATACTGTTAACACAGCCTCTGCTCTATCTGGGTGACCCCAATCTCAGCCCCACCCAGTGGATTTAATTATTTTACTACCGGTCAAGAAGTTCATTCTGGGTAACCCCCAAGCACATATCAGAGTATAACTCCTGCAGCATCCACAGGTGAGTTTCCCCTTGCATCTGCAATTCTTCTCAGTGATACACCATCCAAGCTTGGATCATAGGGGCGGGGGTGTGGCCATAATGTTTAAGACTGAGCTGGGCCTTGTGGATGTGCCATTGGGAAGTACCAGATCCTTTAAATATATCCTGGGACAGGGTGTAGGCTGTGGGATTCTTCTCGTCTACCGTCCACCAGGTGATGGTGGACAATTCCTGCAGGAGATAGCAGACTTCATCGTCGACATGGTGTTGAGGTTCCCAAGATTGATAGCTCTGGGGGACTTCAATGCCTGTGTTGACAATGAACTCTCGCATTTTGGTCAAAATCTCTTCCAGCTGATGATGATGTTGGACCTAACACAGGTGGTTACCACCTCGACCCATGTAGGGGGTCATTCATTGGATCTGATCTTTCTTTTAGGTATGGAGATCACTGATTTGGGGGTGGAACCAGTCAGCTGGTCTGACCATCACACCATAAGGTTCAGTTTCAGGTCCCCCTAATAGGTCTTCCCCTATGGAGATGGTTCAGTACCACCCTTTAAGGAGTATTAACCCCAGTGACCTAACAGCGGTCCTGGATCTATCGGGCTTGTCAGCTGAATGCATGAGTCCAGATGATCTCCTAATAGCCTATAACAAGGCTGTGGGAGATGCTCTGGACAAAATTGCTCCTGTTCGTGTTTGGCCTCTTGCCCTCCATCCAAGGAGCCCTTGCTTTGATGGCTCCTTGAAGGAGTTAAGGCGAGTTGGCCGAAGGTTGGAGAAAGCCTGGTGGAAGTCCGGCCATGATGCTGACAGGCTTAGGTTGATGGCACATTATGATGGCTATCAATCAGAAATCACCCGTAAGAAGGCAGAGTTCCTGTCCAGGGAGATTTCTGCTGCACAGAATCGAGCGGCTTAGCTTTTCCGGACCGTGGACAGATTGTGCAATCCAATCTGTCTCCAGCCCAGAGAAGCTTTTTCTCAGCTGAGATGAGAGGAGTTCGCTTGTTTTTTTGCAGATAAGGTTGCCAGCATCAGGTCTAGCATCGGTCCGACCTCCCCTATGGGGGACTGCAGTGGTCGACATGAAGTGGCATGCACTCGTTCTGTCCGGTCAGATTTTCACCGGCTGGAGTTCAGTGACATTGTGAAGATCATCCAAATATTGCAACCAACTAGTTGTAGTTTGGATATGGGCCCTACACCTCTCTTAGTAGGATGTGTAGAAGTTATCTGCCCAGTCCTTGCTGACATTGTCTGGAAGTCTTTGGAGAGGGGGGTCTTTTATGAAACCCTGAAGGAGGCGGTCATTTGACCACTCCTTAAAAAACCCTCCTTGGATCCAGACTGTCTAGCTAACTACCAGCCTATCTCTAACTTGCCATTTGTTGGTAAGGTTATTGAAAAGGCGGTCGCGTTGCAACTGGATGATCATCTTATCACTCACAATGTCTATGATACTCTCCAGTCTGGTTTTAGGAAGAAGTATAGCCCGGAGACTGCCCTTGTCCGGGTTTTGAGTGACCTCCTAATGGCTAGAGATCGAAAGGCATGTACCATTCTGGTCCTTCTTGATCTCTCTGCTGCATTTGACACTGTAGACCATGGTGTGCTGTTGGAGCCCCTGCGGGTTTTTTGTGGGCTGTCTGGTACAGTCCTCAAATGGTTTCATTCTTACCTCACAGACAGGTCCCAGAGAGTTGCCACTGGAATTTATTCTTCTGGTGCTCACTCCTTGCCTTGTGGGATACTGCAGGGCTCCATTTTAGCTCCCATGTTGTTTGCAGTGTATATGCTGCCACTGGGAGAAATCATCAGGCGATACAGTCTGGGTTTTCACTGCTACGCAGATGACACTCAGCTGTATTTGTCTTTTCTGCCTGGTCAGGATGATGCACTTTCCATGCTAAATAACTGCTTTGCTGAGATCAGACTTGAGTTCCAGCTGGCTGAGACTGAATCCAGATAAGACTGAGGTATTGGTAGTGGACCCAAGTCTTCTGGGGGTGAGTTTAGGAGCTGGACAACCATCAGATTTGTCACTTGGTGGTGTGCCGCTCTCTACCTCCGATCAGGTGCATAATCTGGGCGTTATTTTTGATGACAGTCTGACCCTAAAATCTCAGGTGTCAGCTGTCATCAAATCCTCTTTTTGTCATCTGAGGAATATCGCTCGGGTGAAACACCTGGTTCCTCTGGGTGATCTTCCAACATTGGTCCATGCCTTTATCACTACCCGCCTTGATTACTGCAATTCCCTCTACCTAGGGCTACCTGGAGTTGATATCCGCCACCTGCAGCTGGTGCAGAATGTGGCAGCCAGGCTTTTGACTGGGACTTCTAGAACCAGTCACATTACACCTGTGCTCCGCAAACTGCACTGGCTGCCTGTTAAGTGGCAGATCACCTTTAAGGTTGGTTTACTAACCTTTAAAGCCCTACATGATCAGGGACACGGTTAACTGAAAGATCTCCTGATTCCCTACTGCCCCCTCCATCCTCTCCGTTCCACCAACGAGGGATTGCTGGAGATTCCCAGGGTTCGATTAAAGACATCAGGATCTCAGGCTTTTGTTTTCTCAGCACCAACCCTGTGGAATTCTCTACTGCGTTGGTTGAGAGAATGCCCAACCATCGATAGTTTTAAAGTTGGTTTAAAGACATATTTATTTAGTTTAGCTTTTTCTTAGTTATGGATGATATGTTTTTAATGTTTGTTTTAAATTCTTATTATTATGTATATGTTTTTATGTACAGCGCCTTGGTTTTGAAAGGCACTTTAAAAATAAAGTTGATTTGATTTGAGCTGATTTGATTCTCAGCCTTATGGCCACAACTTATATCTCCTCATTCAAACACTAGCTACTACCTGTATTTAAATAGTGTTTTCTTTATGTGGCTTCTCAACTGTTTGTTATTTCCAGCTATCTGTGGTCTACTCAACAAGCAGATCATGTGGCAGTAACCACTATTGTCTTTAGCTATGCCCCCACACATGCTGACCCCGCCAGATTCTAGAATCCCATTTTATTGCAAACAGCATACTATGTGATCATGCCAAACTTGTTACTTGTGGAGCCCTCAAAATTTTAATGGCTCCATTCTCACACAGAGCTAATTGCAATACAGTGTGTATTGCTTCTGCATCCTGTAGTAATGCAGGATCAGAAAAAAAAGAAAAAACTTGATTTTTGTGAATTCTACATTAGCAACCAGGGACAAGATATTCAAAGTTTTGCACCTAGGACAAATCCGTTGTGCTGTAATAGCACCAAATTTGCACCAGACTGCAATATTCAGAAGCCCTTTTAGTGCTGGCACTGTGTGATAGCGCTGATGCTAAAAGTTAATGTATTCAGGGGAGGGAGGGAGGGGAGTGGCCAGGAATGCCAATGACTTGGCATATTTAAAAGAATAGCACCATGCTACAGGTCGTTGCACCACCTGTAGCTCGACACTAAATACCATCTGCAAATGGCATGTGGTAATGCAGAGCACACTGTTGTGCCCCCCCATCTTGAACTACGACTCTCATCCAGTTGGAGATGAAGTAATGCAAAGTCTGTTCCTGGTAGTCTAGTGGTCCCCCATCATGATCTCTGACCTCTGTCTGACAGAATTATCATACCGTTCTCTGGTAGTCTAGTGTCCCTCACCCCCACATCATGATCCCTGACCCCATTGCTGACAAATATCATTCTCTTCCCTGGTAGTCTAGTGTCCCCTCCACCCCCACATCATGATCCCCAACCCCCATTACTGACAAATATCATCCTCTTCCCCTGTAGTATAGTTCCCCCCACACCCACATTATGATGCCCAACTCCCTTAGTCACAGTATTACATTTCTCTGGCAGACCAGTGGGCCCCCACCCAGCAGTAATGACCCCTTCGCACCTCCCCAATCATCCCTGAACACAGCCAGAGACGGGCTCAACACTCTAGTCACCTCCCAGACCAGCCACCGATAGCATGATGCAAGTGCCTAAACACTGTGTTATAAATGAGCACTTTCCTACAATTCATAACACAGTGTGTAAGCACTTGCATCATGCAGTTGGTGGCTGGCTATGGAGGTGAGCGGAGGTTTGAGCCAGTCACATGCTCAGTTCAGGGATGGTTGGGGGAGGTGCAGGGGGCAGCACTGCCGGGAGGGGGGCCCCTGGACAACCAGAGAAATGTGGAACTGTGTCTACTAAGGGGGTCAGGGATTGTAATGTGTGGGTGGGTTGGACACTAGACTACCAGGGAAGGGAATGATATTTGTCAGCAATGAGGATCAATGATCATGATGTGGGGGTGGGGGGCCCATATCTCTCATCCCATGTCCTCATAAATCAGAGACAATGCTTCAACACATTCAGGGACAAAGACTCCATATCAGGGACACATCTGAAAAAGTGGTACTATCCACTCAGAAAGCAGTCAGAATAGGGGAAGACATGCAAAATGCATTTTCTGAAGAAAAACAAGTATGTAGTGCTAATGTCTGACCTTATTTTGTGCTCCCCCCCATTCTGTCATGAACAAACAGATTTTACAAGGGACAGGGGAATATTGTGAGGCTAAATTAGGGACATCCCTGATATCCAGGGACGTTGAGAGTTATGGGGGGACCACTAGGCTACAAGGGAATTATTTACATATGTACAGAATGGGAGCATACCTCCCATGTGTCCCTCATTTTAGCCCTCTGAAAATGCCTATCTCTCATCCATCCCTCATGGAATAGGTGCTGCACACACAGGGACTGTGCTGTGCATTCATACATTAGAGCAGGATATCATATCATTCTATGATGCTGAATACAGTTGTTAACTTTGTACAAGTAAGGACAATGGTTCCATAGTGTTCAGAGCTTCTATCTCCATGTATGCTGCTGCTGTATCCCTCATTCTGAGTGTCAGTGTTCCTCACTGCAGTGCTGAGTGGGTGAGCAGTTTGCACTGAATGTGCCTGCAGACACCCATTTCCTGCAGCATCCAGCCTGAACACCCATTCCGAACAACAGGTGGTTGCTGTGAGCACACCCTGGCCTGCAGCTTCCAGCCTGTACTTTCATCCCTTCTAACAGGTGGTTGCTGTGAGCTCCTTGCAATAGTGCTGGGCAAAGTACATGAGAGTGCATGCAAAGCAGGCCATAATGAAATGCAAACATCACAGTTTGCCCACAGATTGCCTGAGTAGGCTCATTTGCATAGGATGTTTGAATATGGCAAACTTTTGTCCAGGGCTAACCTGTTTGCACCAGGCTAATGTGTTAGCACTATGCAGTCAGGTTAGTCCTGGGCAAACCTCTCAAAAGTATAGCTCAGTTCTGCAGTGTGTGGCCTGCATTGTTGTTTGCAGTTGTGCAACACTTCATTACTATCACACACATTGTCCACCAGCTTCAACTCTGCCTTACTCCACCTGTGTCCACTGAGCTGCTGTTGCTTTTGCACTTCTCTGACACTATATTCAGTGCTGTCTTATTTCCTGGGCTATTTTAGCAGTGCACTCCCAGCCCCATTTGCACTGCTTCCTTTGCACGCTATACTCAGCAGGTTTAGCCCCAGCACTATTCCTTTGAATATAGCTTGCTACTAGTTCAGGGCTAATTTAGCATGCCATGCAGCTAAGTTTTGAACTTCTGACCCTAGGTTGTTTTCCTCCACTTGCTTTGCTTTGGCAATGTAGAGATAAATCCTTGCCCCCTATGTGTAATTTGACTCCCACAGATCGTTGCCAATGTAAAATGTCTAAAAATCATATCTATTAACATAAGTAGTCTGATGAAAAAAAACTGGACAGTATTAAAGTCTAGGCAGCCCTCACAAACCTAAGATACTCCTACTCACAGAAACATGGCTTCATAGTTCCTTTGATTTATAAGTAATTTTGCTTTCCAATTTCACATGATACTATTTTGATAGGCCTACAAGAGGAGGTGGACAACCTCTCTATGTCAAAAGTAAACTGTACTCCACTGCCTTCAGCTTCATCTCCAAACCAACTTAAGTTGTATGCTTAATCACACAAATTATTCTTTCCAGGAAAGAAGTTATAAACATTGTTGGCTGTTACAGGTCACCGAAAGGTGGCACAGATCTCTTGCAGCATATTTCTAATTTTGTCAGCTCTCATAACAATGAATCCATTGGTCTTGGAGATTTAAACTTAGATTGGCTTACCCCTAAATCACCTGACCTCAAATGTATCTGCGATTTCCTTGGTTTGGCTCAGATTGTGGATCTTCATGGCCTAATCCCAAAAACCCTGCCAGCTCCTTTATATTCTACATTATCATGATAAACATGCCTCAAAACAATTGTAGACATTGCTGTATCCCATAATGACATTAGTGATCACAATGCTGTTGCCTGTATCAGGAGCATGAAAAAGGTTGGCTCTCTGCCTAGAATTTTTCAGACAAGACACCATACTCACTTAAACAAATCTGATTTCTTAAGAGACCTGGCAGCCATAAATTGGCAAGACTTTATCTTTCTTCTTCAGTCCACAGGGCCACAGAAAGTTTTAATAACCTGATAATGAATGTCGTAAACAGGCAGGCCCCTGGTAAAACATATGATAAAGAATTTCAATTTCTCATGGTTTAACCAGTAGCTGAAGGTAGCATTGAGAGACAGGAACAAACACTAGGTAAAAGTGAGGTGCACCAAATCTGACTTAAACTGGGCCATTTTTTGGTACAAGCATAACCACTGAGCAAAACTAGCTAGGTCCAGTAGGCTAATTATTAACTTACCCTCATGGAAGAAAATGTTAATGACCCTTCAAAATTGTGGAAGGCTATGCAATCCTATCAGGCGGAGGGGTCTCCACCTCTTCTTTACCAAAGCAGCTCACGTCCAGCAATAAAGTGATAACTGGCAAGCAATTCATACATGAACAATGTAAAACCCATTTTGTCTTTTCTGGACCAGCCTTCAGCATTTCACCTGCAGTGTCCAATATGTTCCCTTGCATTGCATAGATGGTACTGAGAATGCAACCACCATAAACATTTTTTACCTCATGCCAATCACTTTTAAACAGGTTGTCCAACTTCTCTTTGGCCTAGATACCAAGAACAATGGAGGGGCTGATAATTTGGATTCCCTGTCCTTCCAACTGGGATTTCATATCCTCACTGCTCTTCTCATCCACCTTGTTGACCACTTATTCCACCAAAACAAGCTTGTTTCAGTTTGAAAAACAGCACATATTACCCAGTTATTTAAATTGGGAGGTGAGACTGATCTAAAGAATTACAGGTCTATCTCCATTCTTCCCATCCTTGCTGAATTATTAGAAAAACCGTTGAACATGCAACTTCATCAGCATCTTGAACTATACAGTATCATAACTCTCATTCAACCAGGGTTTCAACCCAAGCACAACACAACTACTGCCCTAGCCAATTTAACTAATGACTGGCTGTCACAGACTTGTTCAATCCTTAAACTCAGCCTACAGTGCTTGTTATCAGTTCACAACCCCTCAGAAACCTGAAAGTGTTACATTGGTATGTTACCACCACTCACTGCAACTTCACCCAGGGTGTCTCCAGGTCTGATTCCTATCAGAACCACTGCTCATACACAGTACTGTGCTCCTTACTGAAGGATAGGTGGCCCATCCTTTCTGTTACAGCTGTTTACCCTAGTTATCTATATCTAAAATGACCTGGTCACAGAAAGCATGAAGTATATAACAATAATATTTAATACTTCATGATATTTACATATGTTACAGGATAACACACACTAAGACAATGTAGAAACAATATTTCTTCAGAGATAAAAAGAAAGACTTTTGAAAAAGATAGAAAACACACAGAATAACTTAACTCACATCTATCTAAATTCTAAGCAGTGTAGAAGCTTACCCCAACTGAGAACTCAGTAAGTTATGGCAGACTTGAATTCTTGATGTTGTTTGTTCAGAGTCTCAAATCATAACTGATTTCTTAGGGCCAAATACAGACCACAAATATCACTGGCTGGCCAGCCCACCATGCTGCATCATTGTACATGTCTCCCTAATGTCAAAGACTCCACTTATTTTTTTTTTTTTTTTTACTGTGGAACCACCCTTCTGGAGTTATTTCTAGCTCAGTTATATGGATCCTGGCCTTAGTTCTTTTTTGCTCCAAGCTGGTTTACCCATCAGAAAACTACCTCATTTGGACCTGCCCCTGTTTAAACCCACAGAACGTCTTTTGTTATCAAAGGAACTCAATCTTTTGAAGTCTCTGAAACACAGAAACCTTTTTTAAGAACTCGATTACCTACCAAAGGATCTACCTAGCTAAATTCCCCCAGGCATGGACTACAGTGAAATGTAATTTCCAGTTTCCCAGCACCTAATATACCTACAGAGCTCCAGCTGAAAATGAAACCAAAAATCAAAACAAAAACAACAACGCACGTGCATTAAAAATACATTGCAAGTTGTTACACAGGCTACCTGCACTCAGCTAAAAGCTCACCAATTGTGCTTTTCTTAACATCATCAAAGGTTTGGATACTGTAGATCATAACATTTTATTGTAGAAGCTCACAAAAGTGGGAATCAGCACATCCTTCCTGCCCTTGTTTTCAAACTATTTATCCAGACATCAACAGAAGGTTAAAGTTGAAGGCCTTTCTTCATCCTGTGCCCCCTCCATAAAGGAGTCTCCAGGGTTATGTCACAGGTCTACTATTTGTTATGATATATATTTAAATGACCTTGAAACAAATATTACAGAGTGAAGCTCACATTACTACATTGAAGATAAAGTGCTACATACTTCTAGGCCCTCAACAAACATGATTATATCTAAGCTCCAAAATGCCTTTAAGAAATTACAACTGGATCTAATTGGACCAAAACTGCATCAAAATGCCTCAAAAACAGAGGTTATGCTTTCTAACCCTGATGGTTCTCAGCTTTCTGACTCTGTCCTCTTCTCCATCTCCACACTTATGGGGGATTCTTAGATTATGGTGCATAACTATAAATATTTAGGTCTCTGTTAAACTGCAAATTCACTTTTATTACCTACACTGAAAACCTTGCCAAGAAGCTCCATGCTAGACTGTTTCTTTATAGAAATAAAGGCAGCTTTACCGCTGAAGCTCAAAAAAGATTGGTACAGTCCACTTTCCTCCCTGTCTTAGATTATGATGACTTGCTATACAGGGGCAGTATGGCTACACATCTAGCTTAACTGGGTCTGCTCTGTTATAGGGCTCTCCACATTATGACTAATCTCCCCAGCAAGACCCTCCATTGTACTCTATATGCTACAATAGTATAGTCTTCTCTGTTGACAAGATGCCTAGGAAATCTTTATATGTTGACATACAATGTCTTATAAAATTATTTCCCACTATACAGTATATCACTGTACAGCTCCACAAAGCTATCAGTCTCTATGATCTTAGGAAGAAATTACATTTTCTACTTGAAATGACTACAGTAGGTTCCTTACCCACCTTAACAAAGTTGTGCAAAGCCAGCGCCTCAGTACATTGTGGAATAAGTTGCAAAACACACATCTCAGCTCCTTGATTTGTCATATATCTTTTAAAGTTCTTCTAGAAATTAGATAAACTTTTTCAAAAACTTCAAGAAATGGCAGCAAACAGTTTTTAAAGAGACTGTTGCTTCTTGAGGAGAATTTCCCTTTCATTTCAAGGGCTTATCGATTAGCTGCCAGAAAAGAACAAGCAACACAAATGGTAGGTATTTAAACACAACTGAATGCAGCAAAACAAGTAGTGCACCACTTCTGATTTGGATTAAATCAAATGCACAGTCATGGTCTCATTTTCTTTTGAAACAGACCATGACATGAAAATTCATGTTGCAAGAAGTGGGGGGAGGGGGTGCTGACATTTAGGGACTATAGCATCTGGGCCGGATATTCAAACTGTGCCCAAAATGTGTGCAATAGCAGGAGCAAGCACAAGTCCATTGCGCACATGCGCAATAGATGCGATATTCAAACATGGAGCAAGGCAAATTGCGCAACCAGCCAACGTCTGAATATCACACAACCTGCACCATAGCGCAACCAGGAAGGGGAAGCTGAGCAGTTATGATGCGCTATAGCGCAACAAGGCCAGCCCAGCTGAGCAGTCCAGAGGTGCCATAGTGCAAGCAGAGAGCCCCCCAGCAGCAGAGCAATGGAACTGCACAACCAGGGAGGTAGGCAGGGGCCCACCACCCATGCCACAGATGGGCACAGGAACACACTGCAGAACTAACAATGCGCCCCCAACCCCCAAGCACAGCATAAGTGGGGGAGGGATGGAATATCCACCGGCCCATGGGGACAAGCCAACAAAGCACAGCCAGGACATGGTGCCCCAGCACACCCACTGGCAAGCTGAGACTGCCACACAAAGGGGGAAGACAACCCCAGTGCACATCAGCCCCCCCTTGTGCACAGCACACCCTGCACTGTGACCCCAAGACACCACCCATGAGCAGTGACTGTCACTGCAGGAATCCCCATGCATCCCCCCATCATACTGCAACCTTGTGTACCACAGAACCATACAAGCCAGACCCACCATGAGCACCCAGCAGTGGGTGGCAGCACACGGCAAGACCAACTGAAAGCCACTCCCACACCAAAGACACCTCCCCATGCACACACACACATATCCAGAACAATACCACCCCAGATGCCATGCACACCACTGCAACTGAGCACCTATAGCCAGCTGCAAATCAGAGACCACCACAGTATTCATAACAAAATATAGATTTATCTAATTAATATATGAACAATAACAATATGAACAGACAGAACTATATACATATATATACAATACAAAGGTGGGGGTACGGGTACAAGGTAGAGGTGGGTAAGGGGCAGGGGTGAACAACTGGGAGAGGGAAGGCAGGGTGTGAGGGATGGGTAAAGGGGGAGGTGATGGACAGCTACTGCCTGCCAGCCCGCTTGTCATCCGGCTGCTGCTGGTCCTGGGGCCTCCTCCTGTGCCTGATGCCACGGCGCTGCAGGTCCCTCAGGATGTCAAGGGACTCCATGGATACTTGAAGGAGCTGGTGGACTGACCGCTCAAGTATCCACAGGATCCGGACACCTAGGACAAGGGATCAGAATCAATGGCTGTGACTGTCCATATCCCTGAAGCCCACCCAACATGCATGGCATACAGCCAAGTGCCCTGCTCCCGTGATGGAGTGCACCCACCCACAGTGACCATGCACAAGACATGCCCAACCAGGCAGCAACAGCCATGTGTGCCACTGCACACACACACCACCCATGTCCAGCACAGCACAACCAAGGCTGTATAGTGACGTGACTATGCAGTGGGAAGGCAGTGCCACAGCCATGTGCCCAGTGCATGCATGGACCACCATTGATGCACTCCCAGACATGCAGTGCCACTGGACAGTTCTGACTGTCACATGTCGCGTGCATGGCAGTGTTGTCCATGGATGGTGGCCATGCCCTAACCCCCCCACAGCATTCAATAGCATTCATGATGTCATGACACTCACCCTCATCGTACTGCTGCTGCTGCGGCTGCTGCTGCTGCCATGGTTCGTCACCACCACCATCACCAACATCACGTACAGCCACCACTGCCACCCCTCGCTGCGCCTCAGCCTGGACCCTCCTCCACTCTGCCATGCCTGTGGGAAACAAAAGGTGAGAAACACATCAGTGAAATCCCAAAGCAGACATCCCCCTGCCCCAATGAGTGTGCCCGCCCACCCAGCCAGACCCATACATCACATATCCTGTAAACACCGCCACAGCCAACCACAGACCAACCTTCCCTCATGTGCTGGTCACAATACACAGTGTTACCCATATGGACAATACAGGTGCATAGATGGCTCACCCACCTGGCCGAGGCACCACACCCCTCCTGGCACATGAATGAAGTTGTGCCAGTAGTGCCTGCTCCCTCCTCCGCAGGTCACCGTACTGGTGCCTGTACTGCTCTGCCGAGCGCCACTGGCCAGTTGCCTCCTCCAGGGCAGTGGCCACCTGCTGTCACACATGTGTCCTCGCCATGTTCAGGGGTTCATCCCCAAACAGTGGGCCATGGTGAGGCTCCACTATGGCCACTAGGTTGGCAAGTTCCACTGCACTCCATTGTGGGGCTCTCCTGCGTGCCATCCCTGCATGTATATAGTAGGCAATATGGCGCTCCACAGCGTGGCAACCCCATGTGGAATTGTTGCACAATACAACTCCGTTAGTCCCTATCGCGCTGTTCGTATAGCGCCACCAGTCCCTATTGTGCTGTTACCGAACAGCATGATAGAGCTGCAGACATGCCATATGTACAGTGCGAAGGGAGCAAAGGTCGGGCACAGGGTCATGGGTCTCTGGCACAAAGCTAAGCACAGCGCCATCGGACATCTACACGTCCAGTGCAATTGGTCGCCTGTGTGCCATTGCCACAGTGGACTATTGCACAGTTGTGCCACAGCGCCATGTGGTGACCGTCACTGTAGCACCACTGGCACAATTGTGGCCATGTCCTGAATTGCCTATTGCACACAGCACATCATCAGTGCAGCAGACGCCTGCATAAGCTACCTGGGCATGTGCAGTGCAGTGTACTTACGCAATCTCAGAACTGCGCCAATGGCTCAGCTGGTTCAACCGTATTGTGCAAAGCACAACAGCATGATATTCAGCCGTCATATGCAAATCATCCGATCAACCATTCAATGGTGCAGCGGAGCGATTGGCATCTCATTAAAGTTTTTTCCAGTCCTAATTTGCATGCATTGCACTATAAATCTGCGACACTGTTCTGTAGTGGCCATATTCGGTTACTGCAGTTGATAGGTGAGTTGCATGCATTGTGTTGTTCTGGACCATGGCCCCAGAGAATTGCTGTGTACTGCACAGTCACAGGTGACCACTCTCACCCATACAGGCTGTGAAATGACCGAGCAAGGACTGGGTGAGGAGGATGATGATGGGCAGAAGAGGAGGCCCAACTTTACAAAGGCAGAGACAGAGGCACTGTTTGAGGCCTACCTGGCTGAGGAGCCACTTCTCAGTGGATGGTGGGGCACCCCTCAGGCCCGTGCTGCTGCATGGGAGGGGGGTGGCACATGCCGTCAACCTGCACGGCAGCCACCAGCGCTCTGTGCAGGAGTGTAAAAAGAAGATGGGGATTGACAGGAGGAGGGTGAAGGAGAAGGTTGCAGCCATCAGGGCGGCACGTGCTGCAACAGGTGGTGGACAGCCGGAGGTGGTGCAACTGACCCTGGCGGAGGACATGCTCACTGCAAGCATGCAGCGCAGTGCCATTGAGGGTGTTCCTGAAGGTGGCTTCCAGACAGGTGGTAGCCCATCACTGCATGGTATGTCATGGTCAGGGGGGAAGGTAGTTCACATGCACTAAAGTGTCCTTCCTTTCTGTTACAGATCCTGTGCATCTGCAGGGGTCAGCAGTGGAGGGTCTGTCCACTGCGGACAGCCACCTGGAGTTGGAGGAGGGACCATCCACCTCCGCAGATTGCCGGCGTTCACTGTGGCAGTGTGCATGCCTGGCTACCTTCACTGATGTTGAGACAGGTGTGGGGAGTGCCCTTCCTGCGTCCCAGCGGTCTGGCATGCAATCATGCCAGCACACTGTGGCTGTGGCTGTGGCACAGACCTGCACCATCGATGATGCACTGACCACTATGGGCATTGAAATGTGTGTGTCGCAGAATGGACACACAGCAGGACAGCTCACACCCATGGATCTAGCTGGTTCTGACGTGTGTGCCAGCATGTCAGCACAGTCCCAGGCTGTGCCTGTCAGCACCGGTGGGCAGCACCAGTGGCTGTGCAGGTCACTGGCACTGTTGCAGCCACAGCAGTGGAACCACTGATCCCATGGGCACAGCAGCCAGAGGGGCAGCAGCAGCAGTCACCCACCGGGACTGGGGGTACAGGGCTCAGCGGTGATGTAGGTGCACCGCCTGTGGACATGCCCATATCTGGTCCTGGTGAGCAGTGCCCACCCTCAAGGGGTGCTGTACATCAGGCCCTTCCAGACCCTGAAGGACAGGTTGCCGATGTGGCAGAAGACCTCTTTGATGAGCACACCTGCCTGCTGCAGGCATCAGTACAGCAGCAGATGTGGGTTGCAACATCCGTGGAGGCACTGTGTGTGGCTATGGAGCAGTACAGCAGGGACACCGAGAGGATCCTGTCCTGGATTGACCATTTGCAGGTGGATGTGACTGCCGCCATCGACAGGTTAACACAGGCAGTGGTCGGTGTCGTGGCTACATTGGGCACACAGTCAGGTGCCCCTGTGCTGCTCACACTACGCAGTACGCTATCCACTCCCCATTCCCGGCATCGCGCGACACCCACCCTGTCGACGCCGGGTTCAGCTGTGGGCAACCTGAGCACCCCAGGTGCAGGTATGTTCAGTATGCTGCAGACCCCTGTGCGGACAAGGTCATGTTCACACAGTGGGACTCCTGGTGGTCCATCAGTGTCACCCCATGTGGCCCATGCTCAGCCTGCAAGTGCTGCTGGGTCTCGGTGGGGCCGCCCATGCATCCGAGGTGGCCGTGGCACTGTGCCGCATGACTGAGCTGTCTCCCAGTGCGGGCCCTGTCTGGTGCTGCCCTGTGTGCAATGTGTGTTTTGGTGGGCAGTGCACCAGTGGGTGCCCTGCCCTACACGCCGAGACATGGACCACCTGCACACCCTCCCGACTGCTGTCCACAGGTGCGTGTGCATGATGCCTGCATTGTGCTGTACAGCAAAGTGCAAGGGTGCCCAGCATCTGACACATGTACAAGGACAGTACAGGTGGTGGTGGTGGCCTGTGGATATGTGTGTATTTAATGTCTGTTCCTGCTCTGTTGTGCACCTGACCCCTATGCACTTTGTGCCTGGTGTGTGTGTGTGTGTCTGTCCATGTGGCGTGTTACTGTTCACCCCTCCCTGGTTGTGTGTGTGTGCTTCTGTGCCCTGCCACTTCCCTCGCCATCATGCACCCCTGGTGTGTTTCCCTGTGTGTATGTGGGTTGTGCCCTAGCCACTGTTGGTTGCACATGGCCCCATGACTTACCTGTGTTGGGCTAAGTGCTCCTCTGTGATGGTGTCCCGGTGCAGCTGGGCCAGTCGGATCGGTCAGGGGTCACACCGTCCAAGGGGGGCTGCTTATCCCCATCATCACCGGCATCACCGGCATCACCAGCATCTCCATCGCTGTCCCCCTCCTCAACCTGTACGGCTATCCCACCGTCTTTGGCCATGTTGTGCAGGATACAACAGGCCAGGAATATCCTACAGGCCATTGAGGGGCTGTACTGTAGAGCACTGCCGGAGGTGTCTAGGCATCGGAAGCGTGCCTTCAGCATCCCAAACACCAGTTTGATAATGTTGCATGTGGCGGCGTGAGCCTCATTGAAGCATTGCTGCGATGGGGTCGTGGGCCACCGGTAGGGTGTGAGCAGCCAGAGACGGAGTGGGTATCCACTGTCACCTGTGTGGAGATAGTGGAGGTTAGTGTCATGTTCAGGCTCATATTGCCCCAATCCTGTGTGCCACTCCCATGGCACCTGTGACTTACCCACCCTTGCCCCGATTTGCCAATCCTACATGCATACTCACCCCTAGATGTCCTGTGGGGATGTCCCCACTCTCGAATCGATGGTACAGTGCTGATTGGTACCATATGAATGAATCGTGTGCTCCACCAGGGTGCGTGGCACAGACATTGATGATGCGCCCACTGGCATCACACACCACCTTGCAGTTGACACTGGAAAACCCCTTCTGATTATGATAGGCAGCCCCATCAGAGCCAGGTGGCATGCGAATGGCCACATGGGTGCAGTCTATCACTCCTAGCATGCCAGGCATACGTGCTACCCTGTGGAACTCCTGTATGTTTGCTGTACGCTCTGCCGTGGTGCTGGGGACATGGATGTACTCCGCAGCATGTGGCAGCAGTGTGCTGAGGAATTGGGTGAGGATGCATGACATCGCCGACTGTGTTATGCCTGTGGTGTCCCCTGTTGGTCTCTGGAAGGTACCCATGGTGAGCAAGCACATGCAGGCTGTTACCTTTGTCTCCACTGACAGAGCATGACTCCGTCATGAGGGTGCCTGCATCACATCACTGCACAGCTCACAGAGCCACCTCAGTATTGCCCTGTTCAGGCAGTACCGGCCCACAATCTCTACATCTGAATACAGCTCAAAGCTGATGTGGGCATGGTACTGCCTGTTGGAGCATACCGCTGACGGGCCTTCCATGGCCATGTCCTCTGCAGCATGCCTTCTCACCCCTCATTACAGCTTCCATGTGAAGCTGGCACTGTCCATCTCCCTGGCTTGTGTTCCCCGGCTGTTGTTGATCTGTTACCCCCACTGTCCTGACTGCTACCTCCACTGCACCAGGTACACCTACTGGCCTCTGCACTCTGTGGCCCTACACACCTTCCCTTGCCCCTCTTCTGTCCTGTGCACTCCCTGGCCTGCACTGTTTACTGCTCTGGCCTGCTCTGTCTCCCTGCCTCATATGGCTTCCCTGTCGCGTTCTTGCGCCTCTTCCTTGAGCCTTTTTATTTTGGCTCATTTCCGCTGTGGCGCAACTTCCGCCTGATCCACTGTTGCGCATTGCGCAAGCCTTTGAATATCGCATTGAGCACCTTTATGCATGGTTCCACCCCCTTCGTTGCACATACCTTCATTATACTGCGCTGTTGCTCAGCATGTTTTCTGTGGCACAACTGCCTCCTGCTGAATATCGCAGAATGGCGCAATTTTGGACTTGCGCTGGCGCAACCCTATTGCGCATGGTGCAACCCTTTTGAATATCCCACCCTCTATCTCTAACCAGATACAGTATATCCCCAATAACTCAGAAAAGGAGGAACAAGTGCTACATTATAGAGATGAATAAGCAGAATGTGAAACTGCATGTACTTTTGCCTATCCAGCAAAATGCTCAGTTACTTATGAAGGCTCCAGATACTTGTTTTTCTTGACTGGAACAGACTGCAAGTGTTATTAAAAAATCACTAAAAAAGACTAGACAATTAAGTGAAGACCCAGCACATAATGATTTTTCTCAGACTCTAAAGAAATAACACAGGAAGAAAAGAAAACCATGACAAATAAGTAATTAGAGGGACTCCTACAAATATAAAAATGATTTGCACTTAGTCATCATACTTTATAAAAGAAAGAAAAAAAGTAAAAGATATAAAAAACTAGATGGAGGCTTTTTTCTGTTATTAGTTTTGAAATGACAAACTAGTCAAATACAATGAATTATAAGCTATGCATTAGTATAATGGTGATATATATATATATATATATATATATATATATATATACACATATACATACATAGATATACATTATATATATATATATATATATATATATATATATATATATATATATTGGGTTCTACAACATGTACTTGAATAGAGCATTTTGGTTCATTCCACTGGGGTGTCACACAGACGAGGCACACTGATAAGTCCTGGTGGGACAAAAGACATGTCTGTGTCTTTCTGTTGGTACCCTTTTCAAACTGTGTGACAAACCTTTTGGCACCATGCATTTCCTCTTAAAGTTGAACCAGCATAATATTCTGTGGTGATTTGCATATACAGCCCATGATGCTTTGCATTATGGGGGTATGTGTGATTTTGTATTTCACTGAAACTTGGCTTCCCAGCCAATGCCCTTTTGGGTAACCATTGACGTAGTGCTTATGCTTTGAGGTTCTTTGTCTTTTAGCTTGTTTTTTGTTTTTATTGGGTTTACTACAACATAACCCAGATAGACCATTTTAGGGTAGCTGGTTCATTCCACTGAGGTGTCATACAGACAAGACACACTGATAAGTCCTAGTGGGATGAAACACATGTCTGTGTCTTTCTGTTGGTACCCTTTGCAAACTGTGTGAGAGGCCTTTCAGCACCATGCATTTCTGCTTAAAGTTGAACCAGCATAATATTCTGCAGTGACTTGCATATACAGCCTATGATGCTTTGCAGTATGGGGGTATGTGTGATTTTGTATTATATATATATATATATATATATATATATATATATATAGATAGATAGATAGATAGATAGATAGATATCTATATATCTATCTATATATATATATATATATATATATATATATATATATATATATATATATATATATATATATATATATAGATACTGTATATATATATATATATATAAAATTTATGTTGCAGTATGTTATATTTATATTAATTTAAGATAAATGTTTAGAATTTAGAATAACTAAGGTTTAATAGTTCCCCAATCAATGATGGTAAATTATCCAAAAAATTGAAAAATAAGTAAAAAAAAAAAAAAAGAGGTTTCTATGCTTGTGGTGCTACACAACATTTAAGTGTTTAAGATGTTTTACCTCTGTGATTTGTTTTACAGTACTTATCTGTAAATCCTACTAGATCCTCTACTACAAGTGTAGGACATGTAAAATGTTTATTTTTCCTGTGTTAAAAGTTATGAATCTGTTATGAACATTATTTTACTACGAGAGCAAACTATAGCCTATAAAATAAAATCACTTAACGAGTTGTAAAATAAAAGGAATTCAATCAAAATAAATTATAATAAAATACGTTCTCCTAAAGACACATTGTGTTGACAATTGTAATTATGGTTAACCCATTCCCTCAGCAGCACAAGTATATTATAATGCATATATGTCCTATGTTTATACTTACAGCAATGTTCCTGCTAGTAGAATAGTATTCCATAAATATACTTGTATTTGCTACAATATCCTTGGTACATAGTTTCCATTGCCTGTAATTCTTGGATTAATATGCACTAGTTGCCTCATGCTTACTATAAATTAAGTATTCCGTGTGTTTATCTCATTGTATTCATTCCATGTGCTTATTATTTTGTATATCTTATAATTGTTGCTGTCCTTACCATGCTGCATATATGTCCTATGTTTACACTTGCAGCAATGTTCCTGCTACTTGAATTGTATTCCATAAACATACTTGTATGTATTAGCTACAATATCATTGGTATATGTTGTTCATTGCCTGTAATTTTTGGATTAATATGCAATAGTGCTTACTATAAATTAAGTATTCAGTGTGTTTATCTCATTGTATTCATTCTATGTGGTTATTATTTTGTATATCTTATAATTGTTGCAGTCCTAACCAGGGCCTCCTTGCAAATGAGCTTCACTAAATGGAGCCTTTTCCTGGTAAAGCAAAAAAATATAAATGCAAATACAAATTTGCACAATGGTTTTCAAAATATTCATGCTGCAGTATGGTTTTCAAAATCTACATGCTGAACGATTGTTTTCCAATCTATGTGCTGCATGACAGTTTCCAAAATCTTCATGTTGTATGATGATTTCAGAATCTGCTTACTGTGCAATGGTTTTCACAAACTATAAATCCTGCATGCAGGTTTTGAAAATCTAAAGGCTGTGTAATGGTTATAAAAATTTACAAGCTGCAACATTGTTTTCAAAATCTACCTGAAGAGTGAAGGTTTTTAGTTAGTATTTAAGGTCAACGTGACTAAGAATGATAAGTCAGATGACTTATTAAATACTTGAATGTAAATGGTGATACTTTAGAGTTTGAGAGGGAGACATACAAAGAGATATACAATGATCCCCATATTATTAAATTAAGTGCAGCATTAACAAGCAAACTACTGAGACTTACTGCATCTGGGGGGGCGCTTATTCAAAGGGTTGCCTGGCACTGCACATAGTGAATAGTGCTGATACACAGACTACATCACTTCAACCTTGCAAATAAGGGTGCCCTCTTACATGCAGTATGCAGTGGTATACTCTGAATTTAAAGGCTTTTGTCAGTGATAACAGTCTGCCCAGGCAGCCCATATTAATGCCTATGAAACCGTATCTGTGTGCACAGTGGTATTTGACTCCTGCCCCTCAGAGCAGCACTTTTGCTGGTGACCCCAGCTTCTACCCATCACATCCCTATTAATACAGTGCTATAATGCAGAGTCCAACCCTGACAGTCTAGTGGTTCCTCCACCCCTAATTGCTGTTGGCACTGTGTAATTTTAAAGATATAAATCTTGGAAGTCTAATGGACACCACTCCTTCATCCAATCTGTGACAGTATTGTGGAACTGTACTAACGCCTTTGCTTTGCAGGCTAGTGGATCCCCTTCCTGATTGAACCATATCAATACTGTACAACTGCAATAAAGCCCTTCCCTTGCAGCCTAGTGAATTCCTTTCCTCATCCAATCCTGGTTGGTATTTTTTAACCATTCAAAAGCATTTTCTTTGCAGTCTAGTGGACCCTCCTCCCTCACCCAAACCGGTACTGAAACCCATCCCTAGTAATCTAATGCTATCCCCTACAGATCACTGTGAAACCCCCCCTCACAGGATCACCCACTGAACACCACCTCACACACACTCTTAGCTCCCTGCTAACCAATGCATCCATTGGTGAGTCACCATCTGGTCCTCCAATGATAACTGGTGCAGACCCTCCTCTCATCACTATGGTAGGCCTTGGTATAACAGACAAAGAGTGAATGCTTCCATACTATGGAAACAACTGTTTCGACAGTATGTACAGGCTCACTACCTATCAGTCAGATGCCAGACAGATGAGGTGATGAGTGGGGGTCTGTGCCAAGCAATGTCTGAGGACCAGAGGGCAGCTCACGTATGGACGGATGGGTGAGTTGGGGACTGACAGTGGGTGGAGGTGAGGTTGCTCAGTGGGTGGGCTGGGATGGGGCTTTGAAAGTGATTGCAGTATAAACTGGCAAGGATGGTAGCAGTACATGTTCACCACACCAGATTGGATGAGGGAAGGGTACAGTAGACTAGCAGGGAAGGAAGTTAGTACAATTCTACGAAACCAACAGAGATTGAGTGAGATAAGAGGGTCCACTAGCTGGCCAGGGAAGGGCTTTAGTACAGTTCCATAATGCTGACAGAAATCGGGAGAGGGAGGGGGCTCTGCTAGACAGCCAGGGATAGAATAGATGGGTTAGGGTCCTGTGTGTGGGGGCCTAGGCTCTGTACAATGTCTCCCATGTTGGTGCATGGTCACATCTTACCAAGCAGCTAATGGCCACATAATGACATGCAAATGGCCCCTTAGCACCTTGAATGTTATATATATGTGGTCTTTAGCATGCTATTTACAGAATATGGCTTTCAGAAGTGATGGCAATATTCTGTTTTAGATGGCTATCTACCTTTGCAGCTGGGATTTTGTTGCCAGCAGGGGCAGTGGTGATGATTAGGGAACTAGAAATCTGCAGGCATATTTTTTCACTATTTCTGTCATTTGAGCCTTTCTGCCTGACTCCACCAGAATGTTTAAGGTTTCTGTCAAGTAGGGGCGTTAAAGTTTTGCATCTGTGCCATTTTGAAACTACTTTCAGCAGTCTTGATCAACAAGTGGTTTCAGTGTTCTGCTGATTTCTGCCCCTACTAGAAGGGCTGTTCAACCCTGCAACATCAGCACGTGAAGTTACAAAAGGTGTAAAACAGCTCTATTTGTCAATAGCAGGAAAAAGTAAAACACATGCTATTTTTAACTGTGTCATCCCTCCTCAGGTCTTCCTAAGCCACATAAATAAGGTGCAGGTTTGGAGGAGGTCATACACACGTCAGCAAGTGTTCAGTGTATTGTATGAGAAGGAAAGCCATCACCACTGCCACCGCCTCAAGCACTACTGCCACACAGCCTGCTGAGCCACCATCAGTCTGCTTGCTGTAAATGCACTTTCATTTTTGATGGCAGCTCATTGTGGGGCTTAATCAGCTGTTTTTCTTGTTGTAAGAGGGAGGAAAGGGTAAGAGATATGACTGTATTACTCACTGACTAAGACTGCTACTGGGAAGACGAACTTCTCTGCCTTGCCTGCATTCCCTTCTCCCTGCCATCTGCTGCCCTGCCTACTGTCCAACTTATCTCTGCTGCCTGCTTCCTGTCATTTGCTGCTTTGCCTATGTTCCCTGCCCTGCCTGCTTGCTGCTGTCTCTGGTACTTGAACTGGAAGAGGATGACTGGAGAACTGCCCTGCTATCCTGACTAAGAGCTGTCAAGTCTGGTTAGTTGGCTCTGCAGGGTATAAAGTCAGATTTGTTGGGGTTGTGGGAATATTATGAAATGTGACAGAGGGACAAGTAAGGGGGGACAAAGCATGGCAGTAGGAAGCAAGAAGGGGCAAAGGAAGGGCACAATGGCACAAGCTGGAGTGATAAAATAATATGTTGGTGAGGGTCAGAGGGAGGGCACAAGTTGCAAGGGATTTTTTTTTTAATGGCTGCGTTAATGAAGCGCAGCAATTGTTTGTTAATATAGCAGATGTGGGTAGGCTGAGCCAAGTAGCATTAAACAATTTATTTTAAACATTTTTTATAGCAGTTGGTTAGGACTGTCTCAAGTCACTGTGGTCAGGTGTTGGTGGAGGACAGAGTAACAGGTGGCATCAACTGGAAAACATGTCAATAAAAATTGTTCTTGCTTCTGGTGATGGAAAAGGGAGTGGTGGCTTAGCAGACTGGCACAGAACAATTTTTTCCAACATTATGCCATTTGGATGGGTCCATCCCTGACTCCTGTGGTCTGTTGTTGATGGATGAGGGAGGGATAGGCCAAGCTGACTAGCAAACATGTTGATAAAATTGTTCTGGCCTCTGGTGATGGAGGAGGGAGGTGTGCGCAAGCAGTCTGGCAAACAACAATTTTTTCCAATATGTATACCAATTGGCTAGATCTGTCCCTGGTCTTGTGGTCAGGTGTTGATGGAGGAGGAAGGAATGGGCTGATCCAACTGTCAAACATGATGAATGTGTTAATGAGTGGCAGAAGCTGTTAGCTGATGTAGGAGATGTGGGTGGGATGAACCAAGTGGCAGACTGGTACAGAACAATTTTTTCCAACATGTATACCAGTTGACTAGGTTCATACCTTGGTTGTTGATGGATGAGGGAGGGATGGGCCAAGTTAACTGGCAAACATGTTGATAAAAAATTGTTCTGACTTCTATTGATGGAGGAAGAAGGGTGGCCCAACAGACTGGTGCAGAACAATTTTTCAAACATATATTCCTGTTGGCTAGTTCCATCCCTGGTCCCATGGTCAGATGTTGATGGAAGAGGGAGGGATGGGCCAAGCCAACTGGCAAACATGTTGACAAAACTTGTTCTTACTTCTGGTGATGGAGGAAGGAGGGGTGACCAAGCAGACTTGCACACTGTATATTGCGCAGCAGGGTCTGCCCATTGCTCCTGTGATCTGCTGTTGATGTGTGGAGGCACACATATATGGAACAAAAAAATTATTCTGGCCTCTGGCTGACATGAAGATGGGGTGAACGAATACAGGGGCACAGAAAATTTTTTTCCAACATGTGTACCTGTTGTCTAGGTCTGTACCTCACTCCTGTGGTATGTTACTGATTTGTTAATGGAGGGATAGTCCAGTATGACTAGCAGACATGTTAAAAAAACAGTTCTGGCCTCCAGATGATATGAGGGATGAGCGGACAAACAGAGCGGTACCGAACAGTTTTCTTTTAACATGTATACCAGTTGTCTATGTCCATGACTAACTCCTGTCCTTTATTTCCTGTCATTGGAGTGTTGGTCACAGATTGGAATGCAGACAGAGGATACAGCCTAGCAACACAAATCTGTGCACTATGGAGCCCTCACCAGCTGTACTGGTAGGGCATGATAGAAACCAGGGTTAGAAAGTGGAGAGAGGAAAATTAATTTTTTGAGTCTTGGGTCACATTGATTCAAATTGAAGCCATGCTCAAGCTTAGCATCACAGCAAGACAACTTCAGTAGCTGAGGTCAGACTTACAGTGGCTCCAGCAGGATGCAGTGCAATACCTTTCAGTATTTTGTGACATGTCTTTCACTGCAAGGTACTGCATCACATCCTGGCTGGTGCAGCTGTGTAGGGTGAGAAAAAAAGTATTTTGTGACATATTTTATAGAGATTTCTTATCAAATATTTTATATGTGGTTACAGCCAGTATGTGAACATGAAATCATGGGTCTAAATTATTTTATTTATTTGTCTAATTAATTAGTAGTGCTTGCAAGAACTGAAAGCACACCCCGGCCAAATGCCAAGTGTCCACGTCTGTCCCACAAGGAGGCCAGACAGCTCCACCTTTCCAACACTGTGCACAGCATCAACTGGGTCAAACTGTTTCCTGATGATCTGTTCAAGGATGGGGGTCAACTATTTTGTAAGTGTTACTGTTAAGCTGTGGACTACCTGCACAAGCATACCATTGACTTGCACATGAAAAACAAACATGTTGATAAGAAAGCTGCAGCAGTGAAGAAAATCAAGAAGGTATGGATACAGCATTTGTTTAGAAGTCTCAAATACTACAGTGTATGTTTCACAGAGTACTACATTTTTTACACTTTACAGGCTGTACCATACAATGACTGCAGTACTTGACATTCTGTTTTTGCAAGAGCAACATTAGCTGTGCTGAAGATTGCAAGGAATTTGGACTTTGTAAGATGCATGGCATGAGCAGATATCCCTATCAAAAATGTTCCACCCTTTAAAACGTTCCTGTGCAAATACACAAAACATAGTGAATGTCTCCCTGGGCATGCATATCTACATTGTAAGTACCTACAGGAACTTCACCCCAAGCATGAGGATTACATTAAAAAGCTGGTTGAAGACATTGACATCTACTTGATTCTGGATGAAGCTACCGATGCCTGTGGATGCAGTGTTTTTAGAGTTCTATCATAGCCTCTGACAAAAGTCAATGAACGGCCTCTGTTAATAGGACTTGAGTTCTTAGACTGTTTTAACCATAACACTGTCTTCCAAACTTTGCTGTGTACTCTTAATGACAATCGTGTAAACCTTGACAGGGTGTTTGAGATTGCCACAGACAGTGCCAGATACATGCATGAAGCATTTAATTCAATTCTTTTGGGCATATTTCCTAATGATGTACATGCAACTTGGATTGCCCACTTGCTAAATTTGGTCTTGGAATATTGGTTCACAGTACTGGAAGATCTTAATACTGTGATCAGCTTGATATTAAAACAATGTTAGAGCCCCATGCAGTGCCATCAGTATTTAGAATTTAAGTAGGCAAAGGATGTGATTGTGCCAAGAATGCCAGTATACAGTATGCAGTGCTGACACATTGGTACTCCTGGGTGAAGGTGGCTGAATATCTTGCCGACTACCTGCCATCATTGCAGAATTCATACAGAACATTACATTTGATGCATCTACTGTACGTTTAAGAAACTCAAAATGTTGGCAGGCAGGACGTGTGCACTGGTAGCACAAGCAACATTTGTGATTGAACACTTCCCTGAGCTTGTCTAACTTATTGTGGAGCTGCAGGCAATGTTTTTACAAGACTAAATCATCTCCATTTATTTCTGGATTTTTCTGCCACAGCTGGAGTACAAGAATGCAGGCCTAAGATTGTGGAAAAGCTGTCAAGATGCCAAGAGGAGGAGAGATCTGCTTGCTTCTAACTATTCCAACAAGTGATGATAGACAGAGTGAAAAACTGAACAGTGTGATCAAAGGCCCTCCACCTATGCACATTATAAAGCAGCCCATGTTGTTGATCCACTGCAAACTCTCGTTCTTGACTAGCAAAAAGATATGTCAGTGACAAACCAGGGCTTGCAGACATTTCGCTATTTGAGTGACATGTTTACATTAACGCAGCTGTCAGTTCCAGTAAAATGCTATATTTGGATGCTAGTCAGCACTGCTGATATGGATGAACATTTTCTGTGTACACAGTCCTTCTAAAGGACAATAAAAGACATCTAAAAGAAGATACTTTTAAATTGTTGTTAATGTTAAAATACAACAATCAGAATAAATGTTATTGAGTATGTTGATAATATATTTATTAAAATCATACCAGGTTTAAATATATGTTTATTTTATTCTTTTGGTAACTAGGTAATGCCCACTAGGCACAATGCCTGTTTTCAGGGACAAAATGGTGAGATTAAGTGACTTGCTCAGGATCACACAGTATGCTAGTGGAGGCTGTAGGAGTCAAACCAGGTCAGCTGGATGTACCAAGCTCTAGGCTTTACTGCCAGATCATTATTTACTTTGCTGTTTGCTGTTGCTGTCTTCTGATGCTTTAAGATAAGGGGTATTTTCTCACCAAATTTTCTACAGAGGCATTTTGAGACCCCACCTCAAGAACACTGTCACTGTCATTTCATTACTCAATCATGAAAGGTGATTTTGTGGTCGCTGCGCAGAATCACCTTTTGTGACCAATTATTGAAATGACAGTCCCAGTGCTTATGAGGGGAGGTCCCAAAAAGCTCATATTGAAAATTCGGTACAAAAAACCCAATAAATGGCTGTGTTATAAGCATGTGTTGTGCAGTTTCTATGCCCACTTGTAACTTCACCAATTTTTAATATTTTCAGTCCAGATTTTCAACATTGTCATTTGTTCACACCTCCTCATGAACAGTGCAGCTGTCATTTCTCACATCCTGCCCAAAATGTGTTTTCACACCTCTGGCACAGAACTGCACAGTCGCTGTGCAAAATCAACTTTTGGGATGGAGTAACAAAATCACAGTGCCAGTGTTCATGAGGGGATTTCCCCAAAAGCCCATGTTGAAAATTTGGCTAACAAATTCCCCAAAATGGTCATGTTACAAGCGAGTGTTGTGCAGTTTCTACGCACGCTTGTAACATCACCAATTTTCATATTTTCCCTCCTGATTTTGAACATTACCCTTTTCCACAGCTCCTCATCAACAGTATACAGCTGTCAGCTTCACATCCTGCCCAAAACATAATTTCGCACCTGTGGAGCAGAATGGCGCATTCACTGTGCAAACTCAACTTTCTAGACAGAGAAACAAAATGACAGTGACATTGTTCATGAGATGGGGTCCCCAAAATGCCATGTTGAAAACTAGGTGAAAAAAATCCTGAAAATGCCTGTGTTACATGCGTCTGTTAAATTGTGGTGCCGCCGTGCCTTATGGCACTCGTATCTCAAAAACAATTCAAGATAAGGATTTTTCGCCCTCCTCAGCTTAGTCCAACTTTAAGTGAACTAAGCACCCATGGAGGTTTTGAAGTCATAATTATAACAGCAGTGGATTTTTTTCCATGGTTGCTACAGTTACTGAGATATTACCAGATTAGTGTTACAAGGGTTACTTTTCATGACATTAGGGCTGTGGTATGTCCACACTTATTTGTAAGTGGGAGCGCAGGGCCCAGAGGGCCTGTGCTCCCACTTATGCATATCATTATGCAACAATGGATAATGTGAGGGGAGTGCAAGGCCCAGAGGGCCCATGCTCCCACAACCACATACCAGTTACATTACACTTTCTCAAAGAGAAGGGGAATTCATTGCAAAAAAACTATGTTAATGCATCAGTTAGGAATTTTATTAAAGTGTAAAAAGCTAGGAAATTCGATGTTAGGGTTACCAACCCTACCACCCCCCCACCACCACCCTGACCCTATACTTACCAACAGGTGTCGAGGTGTGCCTTGGAGTCATTGTGCCTAACTCTCACCCCATTATCCTATACTGTACCATCTTATCTTGTTTATACATGTAATGGGGTAAGAGTTAGGGCTGATGACTCCAAGGCACTTGCTGATGCCTGTTGGTGTGTGGAGGGTGAGAAGGTGAGGGGGTGGTAGGGTTGATAACTCTAACATCAAATTTTCCAGCTTTTTACACTTTAATAAAAACCCTAACTGATGCATGAATGTAATTTTTTGCAATGTGTGTGTGTATATGTGCTGGAAGAGATTGTGCATTAGGGACAGAGCAGGTGTAATAATTTCATGCTGGTTTTATTTCAGGTGAAGGACAGAGTTGAATGTTTTTTACAAATATCTTCTGGTTTTGAAATGGGTGTGGGAGACAGAGAGTGGAGGAAGTGTCTTTAAAACTATATCACTAGCACAGGACTTCTGAGCCATTTATTCATAATTACTGTTTGTGTAATTTTCATTTTATTTTTCTCCTGTAATAAATAAATGTTTGTTCACTTAAAAATACTATTTGGGTGTGGTGTGCATAAAAAAAATAGAACATTGCCGGCCTGTTATCACAGAGGCAGGGTGCCAACCTGCAATGCCAGTGACCTGGGTTCCAGAAAAGACCTTGCAATGTTGGTAGGCCAGCTGGGGGCAGAAGGATCAAGCATCTGAAGACTGCTCTCCTTCTCCGGGGGGAAGGTGGAGAGTGTGTCAGCATTACAGGGACACCTAGTGGAGGCTGGGTGTACTGCTCAGACTGACGCCAACCCATTTGGGAGAGGAGCGGATGCTGGTCATCATTGCATATTCCCCCCTCGCAAAAATCAGTGGAGAAAATTGCCACCTACCAGCCTAGATTATGCTCACCCCTTGGCAGCGATCAGCTTCCAGGCCGACTCCCAACCTATCCCATAGATTGTGATGCCTTAAAATGGGTTGGGTGCCACAGCCCCACCCTGGGGGGGGGCAAGCCAGGGAGTACTGGGAGTCATGGCTGATGTGGGAGTTACAGCCAAAGGGATCCATGACTGACCTGAAGTAACAGCAGTAGGTGGCATCAAAAAGCACAAATAAAAAAATTAAAAAACAGATCATGATAAACCACCCTGTGCAGTCTCCACAACTTTAAAAAATTTTGGCATAAAAAGTTCTCTGGGTCTGACCAAATTTCTTTACAATTTTCCAGTTCCTCATATAATAATGCTCATATGGTATACACCATGCATGGCTCTTGTAGTGGTTGAGTCCAGACTAAATAAAAAAAATCCTGCTCCCATATACTCTGGTTTGGCTGCTCTACTCAATAGTGGAGAATCTGCTGGTGGTTTCCTGTGTCCCTTTGAAATCCTCGGCAAAACAGCTTTTTCTGTGGCCACCCCACACATGTGGAATGTCTTACTAAACCAACTTTTTCAGATCTCCTCTGCTGAAGGGTTTAAAAAGTCTCTTAACATCATTATTTTCCCTTGCAATTTGAGGAATCATTTTAAAATATATTATGAATGAGAGGGATTCTGCTGTGTTCATTATTATATTAAATAACTTTTATATATTTGTAGTTGAGTAAATGCATATACAGAGCTTTAAGCCTTTGGGATAAGACACTATATGCAATAAAATTTGCTTGGCTCCTAAAAAAGCCCAGTATTCTGATGGGCATTGCAGGACAAAAAGTGCATGCTCACAATCTAAATATAATTCTCTGGCAGCCAATGCTAATTCTAGTATAGCATTGGGATGGTGTAGCACAAAATGATCTTGACTAAATGTGATGGCCAATGCATTTTTTTTAGTTAATTACTAATTAATTATCTTTAATTAAAAATCAAAACGTGCACGAATCATTCACAAATTGTATAATAATCTACATGTTGCATGAATATTTTTAACATCTACTGTATATTATGGTGTTCAGACTCTTCATTCTGTATGACAGTTTTCAAAATCTGAGTGCTGCATGAGGGGTTTCACAAGATGTTCACATAGAACTTTACAAATGTTTTGAAAATTGACACACTGTAACCATTTTCAAAATCTAGGAGCTGCAAGACAGCAAATGTCCAGTGGCATGCACAGTTCTGTTATTGCCACAATGTTAGATACAGCTGACTCCGGTGTGGCAAGAGCACCGCGTATGCTCTTCATCCCTCTCACTGCTCTGAGCAGCCCTATTGGCTCTGACCAGAGTTTGTTTACTCTGGCTCTCCCTCTGGTCCCCTTACATCCCTTACTAGATGACATACAGTCCAATAATCTCTTTCAGATGTGGCTTCGGTCTCTGTTATTTCAGCTGGGGGCTGATATCATATGATAACCCTCTCTTAGCATCAGACAGACCCTAGGGGTGAGCATAGATCCAGGGATTCCCTTGATGTATAGGGTCAGTGATATCTGCTCACCAGTTTCAGCAAAATACTTTCAGTCTCTAGCTATTCACAGTTCCTTTCCTTTCCATTCACTCCTTGATGTGATTTTTGAAATGACCCTTCTGTCATGTCAGAAATAAATTACTCTTCTACATGATGGGCTGTTGTCATGTTTATTAAGATATTTACAGTTACACACATGGGAGCAGGACTAAAAAATCTGCTATGCTTTTCAGCACAGTTCAGTTCTGACCCTGGACATAAGTCAAAACCTTAGGGTCCATTAAAAAAGACTTTACTCTTTCCATGTCTCTTACAGGATCCCCATGACTCCTCTTATTCCTTGCAGTTTATCAGTGGGTAAGATTTTGCCTTAGGACACAGATTTTCATATGCTGCCTTCTGAATTTACTAGAGCTCCCACATTGCTATACGTATTGGGTTCAATCAGTTTTCATTTACTACCATTACAATGCTTTGTCAGTTTAGCAGGTGTGCAGGAGGCAGCACCGCTGTAGGGACATTCACTCTGGCACTCCTGGCCAGTGTTAGTCCTGGCTCTGGACATCTCACATCAACCAGATCTTTACTGTCTCCAGACAGAGTACTGGACACCAGTGCACCAGCATCTACCTCAGCCTGCACTAAGTCAGTGGCTGGCAATCTGTCTAGGCCATCTGCCAGAGGTAACATCTCCAATATCCATGCCAGCTTGGGATTCCCCATACAAAGAGTAGACCCATCTCATACCTGTTTCAACTTCTCAGTCTTTGGCTACAGAAACATGGAAACATAGAAACATAGACTTTGACGGCAGATAAGGACCGCTTGGCCCATCTAGTCTGCCCATTTCCCTACCTACAGGATAGGCCACAGATCCTAGTTTACTAACAGCCTATTTCTTCCTACCCCCCACAAAAATTGCCTTATGTCTGTCCCATCCATTCTTGAATTCTCCCACAGTTTTAGACCCCACAACCTCCTCAGGAAGGCTGTTCCATGCATCCACTACCCTCTCTGTCTCTGCTTATCTCCATGGTTGTGTTTATTATGAAGCACACTGTGCAGTTGTCGCTTGTTCCCAGATGTCTACTGACTTCTAAATTTGTGATCCTCTCTCCATTTGAGAGTACCAGGTCTAATATTGCTCCTTCCCGAGTGGGTTCCCCCAGTAGCTGTCTAAGGCATGCTCCCTGTAGGGCATCGAGAATGACCCTGCGCTTGGATGAGGCTGCAGTCCATGTCATTCAGTTAACATCTGGCATATTCAGGTCCCCCATCAACAGTATCTCCCCTTACATAGAAACATAGAATTAGACGGCAGATAAGGACCGCTTGGCCCATCTAGTCTGCCCATTTCCCTACCTACAGGATAGGCCGCAGATCCTAGTTAACCAACAGCCTATTTCTTCCTACCCCCTACAAGAATTGCCTTATGTCTGTCCCATGAATTATTGAATTCTCCCATAGTTTTAGACCCCACAACCTCCTCAGGAAGGCTGTTCCATGCATCCACTACCCTGTCTGTGAAATAATACTTCCTCACACTTCCCCTGAACTGCCCTCCTTCTATCTTTAAATTGTGTCCCCTTGTCCTTGCACCTCTCTTTTTCTGAAAGATGCTACCCTCTTGGACTTTGTTGATTCCACTGAGGTACTTAAAAGTTTCTATCATGTCCCCCCTCTCCCTTCTTTTCTCAACGGTATACATATTAAGCTCCTTTAGTCTCTCCTCATAGTGCTTCTCTTGCAGACCCTGCACCATTTTAGTTGCCCTCCTCTGGACTACCTCTATCCTGTCTATGTCCTTGAGGAGATGGGGTCTCCAGAACTGGACACAGTAATCCAGATGGGGTCTCACCACTGTCTCGTACAGAGGATAACAACTCCTGTTTTCTGCTGCTGATGCCTATCCCTATACATCCCAGTATACCCTCAGCCCTCCCTACTGCCTTCTCACATTACTTGCTAACCTCAAGGTCATCTGATATGAATACCCCCAGGACCCTTTCCTTTTTGTGTTGTTACTACCTCCCACCCATTATGTATTCTTTCCTGGGTTCTTGTTTCCCAGGTGCATTATTTGCACTTCTTTGCATTGAATCCTAGCTACCATACTTGACCATTCCTCCAACCTTGCCAAGTCCCTTTTCATCCTTTCACGCCTCTTTGTGTATCAATCCTGTTGCAGATCTTTGTGTCATCTGCAAAAAGGCATACTTTTCCTTCCAGTCCCTCTGCAATGTCGCTGATGAAGACATTAAAAAGGACTGGACTCAATTCTGAACCCTGCGGTACCCCACTAGTAACCCCTCTTTCTTCAGAGTGGACTCCATTTACAATTACCTTATGTGTCCTGTAGTGCAGCCAATGTTTTACCCAGGCTACCACCCTGGGACCCACTCCCAGGCTGGATTAATTTGACTGTTAATCTTTTGTGTGGGACTGTGTCAAATGCCTTGCTAAATTCTAGGTAGGCCATGTCCACAGCCCCTCCCTGGTCTACTACTTTGGTCACCCAGTCAAAGAAATCTATTAGATCTGCCTGACATGATTCCTTCCCACTGTGAACCCATGTCTGTCTTGGGTCCTGTGCTCCACTGGCCTCTAGGTACTCAACTATTCTTTCCTTCAGAAGTGACTCCATCACTCTTCCTACCACAGAGGTCAAACTGACAGGTCTGTAGTTTCCTGCCTCTGTCTTGGTCCCACTTGTGAGGGAATCACATCCACCTTCCTCCAGTCCTCAGGTACCACACCATCCTCCCATGATTTATTAAAAGAGTAGCCAGTGGTTTCACTAGTTCCTCCTTAATTCTTTTTAGAATTCTGGGGTGAATTCCATCAGGACCTATTGCTTTGTCCACCTTCAGTTTTAGGAGTTCTTGCAGAACCCTTTCTTCTGTGAAAGGACTGGGATTGACCCCTCTATCAAAAGTGCTTCTATTAATTGGATTGAGCACTTCCCCTCTTCTTTTGTGAATACTGACCGAAATATTCATTCAGTATCCTTGCTTTTCACTGTCCCCTCTGCCACCCACCGTTCATTTCTATTCAGCCTCTTCTCCTCCCTTTGTCTTTCTACCCTCGCTGATGTACCTATAAAAGGTTTTATCCCCCTTCTTAACTGAGTTGGCTATCTTTTCCTCAGTTTGGGCCTTTGCTATTCTGACTTCCCTCCCTGCTTCCTTCTGCCTTAACTGGTACAGCTCTCTGTCCTGCTCCTTCTGTGTACAAATATCTCACTATCTTCAGCACAGCTGACAGCATCTCTCTGCCACAGACAGGGCCAGAATTCCCCCCAAATTAAAACATCTGCTTTGGGTGAAATTCTCTGTGGATCACAAGGCCACCAAGGAGTTCCCTTGAGGGTAGCCCCTTAGGATCGTCACTGCCTCCCTGTGATCCATTACACTTCCACCAGAATTAATGGAGATCTACTTTAAACAGCCTTCAGAGTCTAGGTTCTAGGAGTCATCACTTCTGTCCTGGTGTCTGTCCTTGGAGGTTATCAAGTGACTAAATAATGAGTTATGCTGTTCTCACACACTACAGGACCCTGTACAAAGAAAGTTAGGACTCGTGCACAGGAATCAATATTCATTGTGCATCTTGCCCTGCTCACAGAAAGTTAGGAGTCACCTCTTGCTTTGCACAGGGCCTCAAAGGCCCTACACAAAGCAAGTAACACCTACAGTACTTTCTCAGAAACTAAGGAAATTAGAAACATAGAATTTACCAATAGATTAAGATCCCTTGGCCCAAGTCTGACCATTTTATTCCTTCCTATACTGTCAATTCAGACCCTACATGATCTCTGGCTGCTTTCCTCCCTCCCTCTCTCCTATCAAGATTCATTTATGCCTATCCCATGTGTGCTTGAAGCCTACCACTGTTTTCTCCCCACCACTTCCTCAAGAAGAATATTGCAGACATCTTCTACTCATTCAGTGAAGAACGATCTCCTCACATCCCTCCTAAATTTCCCCTTTTCAGCTTCATAGCATGCACCCTGTTCTTATGCCTCTTCTCTTCTGAAAAATACTCCCCTCCTGTACCTTACTGACCTCCATCTCTCTTATTCCCCTCCTCTCCCTCACTGTATTCCAGGGTGTACATGTTACTGTAAGAGCACTCAGTCTCTCCTCGTAGGGCTTATGATGTAGCTTCTACACCATTTTAGTTGACCTGATCTAGACAGCCTCCTCCCCGTCTATAACCTTACTGAGATGCAATCTCCAGAACTAGACACAGTACTCCAAGTGAGATTTCTCTAGTAGTTAATATGATGCTAACACCACTTCTCTCCTTCTGCTGGTCAGTCCCCTCCCTATGCACCACAGCATCTCACTGGCCCTGACTACTGCCTGTCACACTGCCTCACTACCTTGAGTTCATCAGACATGATAATCTCAAGATCATTTTCCTGTTTGGTGAACGTTAATACCTCCATTTATTTTATACACCCCCATGGGTTTCTATGCCTTAGATTCATGATTTTGCATGTTTTCACATTGAAACACAGCCACCAAACCCTAACCAACTCCTCAAGTTTTCTCATGTCTGTAGTCATTCTTTTACCCCCTCTGGAGAATCTACTCTATTGCAGATTTTGGTGTCATCTGCAAAGAGGCATACTTTCCCTTCCAGCTCCTTTGCAATGTCTCTTATAAAGCAACTAAGGAGGATTGGTCCCAGTGCTGGGCCCCAAGGTACCCCATTGATCACTTACCCTCATTAGAGTGAGTACTGTTTACAACCACCCTCTATCACCTATCCATCATCCAGTTCTGTACCTAGTTTAACACCTTGGGTTCCACCCCAAACTGCCCAGTTTTCTAATTATGTTCCTATGTGAATTACGGTGTCATAGAAACAAACATGCAAACAAGTTACAAAGAAAATAACATCACAAAGAATAAAGGCAACAGAAAATATATGCAGTACATGAAGGCAACAGCAGTGTCAGAGATACAAATACAGTTACAAAATTGTCATGAATGTAATAGAATAAATAAAAGGTGGCTGGGAAGAGCCTTCGATAACTATATGCATAGACATTAGGGTTAAAAAACACAAAGCACTCCAAGTAAGGAAATGGACAGGACTTTCATAATTCACACTTAAAGATAAATTGCATGCCCCTCTCTCTCTCTCTCTCTCTCTCTCTCTCTCTCTCTATATATATATATATATATATATATATTTATACATACATAGATAGATATACATATATATATATATATATATATGGATATATAGATAGATATACAGATATATGTACAGTATGTATTATAATAATCTTCAATGTCATATTACATTCTTTATTTTTAGTATGCCTTATTCAGGAGTTTTTAAAGTCATTTCCTGGTACAGATACAGTATTTACTTCAGCATAACAAAAGCTAAAGTATATGAATCATAGCAATATGTCCTGGTTTCCAGCATAGACAATCAGAGAACATACCTTGCTGGTTGACACAAAGAGAGTGAAGATGAAATATAAAGCTTTGGATTGTTCTCACTTTATGTTCAAATAAACACTATATAACAGCCTGTCTAGTACTGAACTGCATAGTTAACGGACCCCATCATAGTTAAAATAAGCTCTAAATATAAACGCAAGAGGAAATTACTGTTTTGCTCCCATGGCAACAATGATGTGACAACAGAATTCTACCTAATCTGTAGGTCAGTTACTGAAAAACTGAAGTAAACATATTGAGAATACTGGCTAGATAACCATACACAGCCAACCTGTGCTGCCCCAGAAGGGTTCTGATTCCATCAGACCTTGAGAGTGAAGCTCATGAGGCTCAGTGTAATCAGAAACCTGACATGACAGCTCAGGCTGGTTGGGCATGTTGCTACCCAAACAGTACTTTTTTATAGTGTCTAGGTGTTTTTTAGCTTTTATTAAAAAAATGTTTCCACAGCATTCCTGTGGCAGGCAGTGGGTTCAGTTCAGAACCTGAACTGATGCTCATGCATGTGACAGTGTTGTGAAAGCACCAGCTACCTCATGGATTTCTGATCAGCTGGGACCTTGTTGTACAACAGAAGCATAAAACCATGTTCCATTACTTTTGAACTGCAGTACAACAAGGTTTCAAGTGGCACTTAAATGAATGCAGAACAAACCCTCACGATACACCATTAATATAGACTAAACACTTTGATTAACTAGACAGGCATAAGTGAACATTTCTAATCACCAATTATGGCTGCTTGACATATCCAGCAGATGTCTTGTGGGTACACAAGAGTAGATCTACAGAATGGAAGCAGGAACATTACCCATTGAATTATGGATTACTTTTGTGTGCACCTTCTCCAAACCACATTCCTCCATGGATGACCCCCATAAGGACTGCATATAAGAACTTGTATTGTACATTCCATGCACAACACTAGTGCAAACCATAATGAGAAGTATACAAAATCACTATACATATAATTTCCATAATACTTTGCATTAGGGAGGTATGTTGAGTTTGGAGAGTCTTCAAAAAATGGTTTTGTTGCCAGTGCCCATCCAAGATAAATCTTACTTGAGTGCTTGTGCACTGAAGTTGCTGTTTTAAAAGTTGCTTTTCTATGCTAGGCTCACTATGACCCAAATAAATGAGCTCATGAGTCAGGCTCTTTTTTCCCCTAGTCTTGAGATAACTGGAAAATTACTTTATACACAGCTGCAATGGTTATGGTGGTATGTGGAACACATGTAAGGGACATATTCTTCCCTACAAGAGAGGCACAGCTACTGTACTGTGTACTTATGCAAACCACTTGTCCTGATGTATGGGACATTGAGATGTGATGGTCTGTAACATTCTGCAATGCATTATGGCTTGCAACATGCCCTGGGCATACTGTCCTACCACTCAAGTATTTCATACCCCTCACCCAATAGATTGATGTTCTTGTGAAAGTGTATCTGTATTGTTCCTTGTTGATCTTTCCTTGTGATCCAAGAATAGTGTAATTGGTTGTCCACTTCTTTGGCATTACATGGATTCCCCTATTCTAACACTGTTCCCTTCTGTTACTGTTATTGGTGGTGCTGTGTGCCACCTACCCCTTCCATATTTTCAGTAATTCTACTGTGGCAGTGGTCATTGCACCTTTCAACCAGGGTCTGAGGGCAAGGTGAAGTCATTGTGCATAGTACAGACTCCCTGTGCATCTCAGCACCTTTATTAACTCAGACTTCCCTTAACACTTTCTTTGTGCTGAATCACTGACTTGTATGCTAGCACAGGGAAATATTTGTGACCCCTTTGCCTATGAGTCCTTCACAGAATATAACTGAGTGGGTCTCCACCTAACCCTAAACAACAAATGGAAAAAAAATGGCACCAACAACCTGCCTGGAAAATAATTAAATTTAATAATTAAAACTTACATAGTCCAGTCGAACATGCTCAAGATAGGAGAACAGGGGTCCTGGAAGTGTCCTGACCAGTTTTGTGCATGCACGCTTACTTAGGGTGGCTGTAACAGTTACCACTTCAGACTTAAATATCACAAGCTTTAAAGTAACAATGTACATGTAGTGAAGTAAAGATAAATAATGTCAACACAAATACAATAAAAAGTGCAGCAGTGACAAATTATTTTTATGTTACTAACCATCAGCAGCTGCAAAGTAACATTTAGTAACAGAAAAATAGTCACTTTCACACTTTTTGTTGCATTTTACCTTCAATTCAGTACAGTATATGCAAACTGTTACTTTGAACCTTGCAGTACATTTAAGTACAGTAAGGGGTGATGGCTGTTACTGCCTTCCTGAGGAAACACACTTGTGCTTACCTGGTAAGGGCATTTCCAGGAACCTTACTCTCTTTTTTTTCCAACCATGTTGGACTGGACTATGTAAGTTTTACTTACTAAATGAATTATTTTACTAGCAAGTTACTGGTGCTGGCTTTTGCAGTTTTTTTTTGTTTTAACTTGTTTGAGTTTGGCACATGATTCTCGGAGCTGTTTTGTTGTTTCTTACTTCACCTAACCCTGCTTCCCAAGGATAGCCATATATAGATTGCATATCAGGGAATCACATGATGCCAGGACTGAGGTAACAGCACTAGTCGGGAGCTCCATCTAGACTACTATTACATAACTAATCTTTGCCCTCCTACGACTTTATTCCTTCCTTTTTTGGATATTCTGCAACATTGGAATGTACCTGGCATCCGAATGGATGCAAACCAGATTGATTTTCAAACTCAAAACAACAATGAGTGGTTTTGGGCTTCGATCCTCTCAGCTCAGCTTCTGGCCACTCTTCAGCATTCCCACTCCAAGACTAATTTTTACCAGTTCTACCATGGCTTGGGGTTCATCCCTGGGTGTGAATCATCTCTGTAGTTGTATTTTGGAAACATTCTTTGGTAGCCAGGTATTGCTCCACTAAGGCTACAATGCTGTCATATGTGCTGGGGATGGCCTGCCCTATGCACTCACATAGGCCAGGTGGTAGTCCATGAAGTAAGTGATCTAGTACCAACATTTCCATGTTTTGGCCTGGGTTGTTGATATCTGGTCTTAACCACATCCTAGCCAGGTGGATCAAGTCAAACATTTGTGATCTGGGGGCCTTTCCCTCCTGGAATCACCAGTTGTAGAAGCTCTGTAGTGTTATGCAAAATTGACATATTTTGCCCTGTGAAAAATTTTGCAAAATGTGTGCTTTTTGCGAAACTTTTTGCCAGGCATGTCAATTTCATCTATGGCCTATCCCGATCAATCCCCCACCCCAGTATGCTTTTTAACATATTCCCTGGGAGTCTAGTGGCTCCCCTGCCCCCCACAGCAGCTGTCCCTCCCCATTCCCTTCCCCATCCCGAAACAGAGTAGGCCACTGACACAGCCATCCACTCTTCTTCACGGCCGGCAGCCCACTGACATATGAATTAAGGAGCATGTGTTGTGCTGTGCATGCACTCATTCATTCATATTAAAAAAAAAATACGGCAACAATTTTTTCTGTGGACTGTTATAAAAAAAGGAAATAAATTAACTCTGGTGGCTAGAGGTCCCTTCCCTCTGACCCCATCACCCATCCGCCCATAGTTTTTTTTTTTTTATATTATTCCTTGGTGGTCTAGTGGCCCATGCAGCCCCCCAAACCAGCAAGTACAGTCCTACCTCACTCGCCCATCCTGAAACAGAGCAGGCCACTGGCTCAGCCCTCCGATCTCCTCCACTGCCAGCAGCCCTCTCAGATGTGTGTTCAATTTCTGCAAACACTCATTCCCACCATCTTGAATGCCCCCAACAATACCACTACTAGAGACCAAAAGGGCCTATAGACCCCTGGCCTTTTGACCTAAACCTTGGGAAAGGACACATCTAATTGTGATGATGCTTCTGCAGTACACCTTTAAAAAGAATATTCTTGAGAATGGTATGAGAAGAGAGACAGCTTCTTTGGGAAGGGCACCATACATCTTTTTACCAAGACTTCTCAAATGAAATTTCTCAGTATCACAGTCCCCTCAGCCATGGACACTTCACAGCCAAATGAGGATGATAACACTGGACACTAGTTGGCCACTTGATGATGCTTCACAGTGAGTGCAGCAAAAATTAAGATGGGGCAGGGTCAGGAAGAGACAATGGGGTGAGGTACGTCTACACTCTGGCAAGCGTATCAATCGATCTTACAGCTGCTGGAGAGGATCTTTATCCTCAGAATCATTAAGCAGCCCTGCCATGGAAATGCCACTGCTATCACAAAACAGGCTTCACCATATAAGAGAAATCTGCCCCTCTTTCTAGTACTCAAATGTCAAGGTCTACAGTAGTGGAAATCCAACCTGCACAACATGATCCACAGCTGGCAGCAGGCCATAGGACTAGTTCCTGGGTAGACCATAATCCCACTCTGCCAGCAACACATCAGTTGTACCCACCACTACCATCCTTGGCAGACAGTCCCAAGCCCTGGTGCTTTTCACCTAAACAGCTAGGGAGAGAAAACTTTGTTCCTTAAAACTGTGAACTAAATTTATCAGATTGCACTCTACCTGCCTGCTCAAATGTGAATGAATGAATGAATAAGCACATGCTCATTCATTCATTCACATCTGAGCGGACTGCCAGCCATGGAGGAGAGCGGAGGGCTGAGCTGGTGGCCTGCCCTGTTTCAGGATGGTGGGAGTGGGGTGGGACAGTACTTGCTGGGTTGGGGGTGGGGTGGGCCACTAGACTACGAGGGAATATGTTAAAAAAGCATACTGTGATCAGGATAGTTGAGGGTTACTAGACCACCAGGGAAATTTATTACAAAAAAAACCATACTGGGTGGGTCTGAGGATTTGGAAGGGGATCAATTAGGGATAGCATAGGGAGGGAGGGGGATTCACTAGACCACAAGGGAAATGGTGTAATTCCACCATTTGCAAAATTTCACCATTCCCATCAGAATATTGCAGTTCATGGGAGAAATTCTCGCAATTTCGAACCTGTGAACATTTTTGTGTAATGCTCGGATTGCGAAGAAAAAATTTTGCTTGGTGAAATTGCTGATTTCACAAGAATTTTGCCCATGAGATAAACCTTTGGCACATCTCTACTCTCCATTGGAGTTACTCCATTCCTTGCCAGGATCTCTGCTTTCAGACGGTCATAGTCTGTCGCTGCTGCTCCTTCTAACTCGTAATAAACTTTTTGGCCTTCCCCCATCAGGAATGGCACCAGAATGCCATCACATTGAGAACAAGGCCAGGCCTTCTGAAGTGCAGTTCATTCAAAGGCTGTCATGTATGCCTCCACATCATCCTCAGCAGTCATTTTCTGCAGGCATTGGCTCACCCAGATTGATCATGGTTCATCATTATATGACTCTGGAGAGGCTAGATGACTTGTGCATTATATCACCTCTCTGAGAATTGCACTGCCCTCTTGTTGTTTGGCTGAGAGGTCCCATTGTGCAGCTGAGATTTCTGCAATGTGGTATGCTAACAAATGGTTAGTCTCCTGCTGTACTCAGTTCATCTCCTGCTGTCCCTAGTTCGGCTACAGCTGCACTCGGTTCATTTCCTGCTGTGCTCAGATCACCTCTCGGGTCATCTCCTGCTGTGCAGCTGTTGCTTGTAAAAGGGCTTTTATGATCTCTTTCATTTCCTTGACACATCAGGGGGCTGATGAATCCTGCTTCTGACACCGTGTGTGGTAAAGTTACCTGCATTATTTCTCTGGAATGACTGGTGTAGGTGTGTCCAATGATACATACAAAGACCAAGATCAAGTACAACAATGTAGTTTATTTAAGGCAGTGTTGTTTTCAACTAACTGGGATCGCAGCCCCTTTAATAATACAGAAAAAATACTCCTATCTAGAATTCTTACTAAAAACAGCAACTCCCTCACTACCTTGGTTCACCACCTACTCTGGTTTCCAGCCACCAGGCAGTATAACAAAGTCCAATTACAAATTTCAGTTTTCCAACAGTCTCTGTAGCTTGAACTTGCCACTTTCAACGCAGCTTTCAGTTTTTCCCCAGGTATCTCTCTCTCTCTCTCTTGTGTTGCCTAGGTGGATTTATACACTGCCCCTAATGAACATTGACTGCAGCTGTGTCTGATTAGTTTCCTGCCTAGATGTTTCCAGAATCTTCCCTATCTGGATGATTTCAGAGTTTTCCCTATCCAAATAGCTCCCTACTGTTTGATTCACTCTGTTTGATTAGTTTCCTACTGTGATGCCTCTGGAACCCTGTGCAACCTCCTTAGCCTTCCCAAAAAGAAACAATGCTCTGTTCATTCTGCTGCTGATATAAATTCCCTGTACACTCTGCCACACTTCCATACACAAATGAATATTGCTGTCTGCAGTAAAGGAATTTTCTTCTGCCACAATGGCACATTTTCATTTATGCAGATTGTGTGTTCATGTATCAATGGTAGCATATATGCTATCCAACCATTAATGAGAGGACTGTAAAAGCATGTGGTTCAGTCAGTGGCATAGCATGGCATCAAATACAACAGTGCTACTACCAAATTTGTTTTTCTCACCACTGTTTCACCATATAGTATTCTGATGGTTGTTTGTTGGTCATGCCAGTATGTATGCATACCATTCATCAAACATTTGGGAATATATGGATGGTGCTAGTCAATGGTGGGGGGAGTTGGACTCCCTGTACTTTCACCCACCAAAACTACCATACACAAATGGGTGTCACTGTTTGCAGGGATGGATGCTCCCTTGCAACAGCAGATTAGCATACACTAATGAAAATCACCTGTCAGGATGTTAGTGTTTACAAACAGGCTGTGTGACCCTTAACATATCAGTCCAGCATTCTCTATGGGGGTTGATGGTGATCAGTGCTTGGTCCCCTCCCCTCGGTTCTCTTGGACATCTTTTGACCGACCACAGTTTGTTCATGTCGTGCAGATTGTTCAGCATTTGTGGCCGACATGCTGTAGTTTGGATCCAGGCCCAACACACCTGTTATTGGGGTGTATGGAATCTATTAGCCTGGTGCTTGCAAAGATTGTGTGGTGCTCCTTAGAGCTGGGTGAGTTTCCTAGCTCCCTAAAGGAGGTGGTGGTGACACCACTCCTTAAGAAAGCTGCTCTGGACCCAAACTGCTTTGCTAACTGCAGGCCTGTCTCTAACCTTCCTTTTGTTAGGAAGGTGATTGAGAAAGTGGTTGTGCTGCAATTGGAGAACCATCTTGCCATCCATGACATCTATAATCCCCTCCAATATGTAGTAGTAGTAGTAAAAAATGTTATTTTTATACAGGAATAATACATGTCATTTGGATAAAATAATCCAGTTTTCAAGACAGTCCTGTGCAAGTTTTCCAAGTTTCACATAATCACACCAATTTCAAACAATCGATACAAATTATAAACACACAAAATCACAAAAACACACACAATTGGACAATATAACAAAGTTAAATCAAACACATTCACATGAATATACATAATACATCTTTAACCCCTTAAGAAATTTTTTTTTCAATTTTCTCTGATCGTAGTGAAGGAGGGAGTATATTCCAACACATTGATGCTTGTGATGCCAATGTTCTGTCCCCAAATTTATTCTTACACTTATCTGGATCTATTCTATTTTGATACAAAGCCCTAACTGAATGTTTCCTGAGAGCAGAATCTTTATCTGCCAATATTTTTGATATATTATGATTCAAATGAATTGTCCTATATTTATATATAAATAAGGACCAACTATACCTGTATTCTAAGTCAAGAGGTAACCAATTTAACTTAGTCAACAGTTCACAGTGATGAGTCCTAAAACTGCAACGTAAGACATATCTTGCCACCCTATACTGCAATTTATCCAATTTAGTCAAAAGTTGTTTAGATGCAGTCCTATAAATAACCTCTCCATATTTTATTACGGGAAGTATGAGCTGTTCAGCAATCAGTTTCCTATCTTGCAGTTTTAAGGACTTAGATGTTCTCTTCAAAGCTCCCAATTTTTTATGTGTTTTTGTAATAACAGACTCTATATGACTCTTAAAAAGTCAATAAAGAGTCAATAAACTCTAAATAACAATAATTTGAAACTTGTTCTATTAAGGTTTGATTCAATGATGTGATCTGTACATCCGAGACACCCTGTTTTCTAGTACCGAAACACATTAATTTGGTCTTATTTACATTCATTATTAATTGTGACTTGGTGAACCACTCCTGGACCCTAGTGAAGTCAGCCTGTAGGTTTCTCTGGAGATCCACCAAACCGTTACCAGAGGCCACCAAAACCGGATCATCTGCATACATTCTTATATCTGTATGCCGGATCACTGATGGTAAATCATTGTTAAATATCAGAAATAACAAGGGTTCCAAAATGGACCCCTGTGGAACTCCCCTTTTAACAATCCTAGGATGTGAAAGATGGTTCTCTAACTGTACTCTCTGGAATCGGTCTGTCAAATATGACATAAACCATGCTAGTGGATCACCAGAGAAACCCAAACAGACCAACTTCTCAGACAAAATGGAGTGGCTCACCAAGTCGAATGCTTTTGACAGGTCGATATAGATAGCTGCTGTATCTTTACCTTTGTTCAGGGATGTACATATCAGATCATTAAATTCGACCAAAGCCGACGTGGTTGAAAACCCTTCCTGAAACCTGATTGATATTTTGTTAATAAATCATATTTTTCCAGATAAACTCCCATTTGTTGGTTTACCAGCCTTTCTAAGCATTTGGATAAGACAGGTAAGATAGTAATAGAATGATAATTATTAGGAGATGTTTTATCTCCAGTTTTATAAATAGGTACTATCTTCCCTGTCTTCCATAAAGTAGGAAAATGTCCCTCTTGTAGACTCCAATTGAATATAGCTAGAATCGTATGTGCTATGTATGGGGCAGCTGTTTTTAAGAAACGTCCATCTAAATTATCAAGACCTGCAGATTTATGTGGGTTTATTCTAGATAATTCCTTAGTAACTTCCCGTAGTGTTAGCTGTTTGAATCTAAAGAGAGGATGTTGATTTGGATAATGTTCTTCACACCTGATGTCAGTTACTATTGGAGTATCTCCTGTTAATCCTAAATTGGGTAGATCAACAAAATAACCATTTAAGATATTTGATACCTCCCCTGGATCTTCTATTATATCTTCGTTTGTTCTCAATTTTAATTTTATTTGTCCATTATGCCCTCCAGGATTTGACACATTTTTTATAGTTGTCCAAAATCTTTTAGGATTCATATTGTGATTTAATTTACTGTGATAGTAAAGTATTTTTGCCCTTTTTGTTAATTTTTGACACTTATTTCTTTTAATTTTAAATAAATCCCAATCACAGATTTCTTTTGTCTTTTTGGCTTTCTTCCAGATTCTATTTTTAACTCTAATCATTTTTTGCAATTTTTCTGTTATCCACGGAAATCTTGGCAAATCACTGTGTTTTTTTGTTATTATGGGGGCATGAAAATCACACATTTTTTGAAAAGTATTAGTAAAATATTCAATACTAAGATCCAAATCTGGTATTAATAAACACCTCTCCCATCTTTCTAATCTAATACTCTCCAAGAATTTAAACTCTGAAAAATGTCTCATGTCTCGGGACCAAGTTTGTTTCGGAAACTCTCCAAGTCCTCCCTTAGGATGTATAATAAGAACAGTCCAAACAGGATTATGATTACTAAATTGAGGGGATAAAATTCCCTGATCTTTTACTTGAAGAGTTTGAGAAACAAAAATTAGATCCAATATTGATCCATTTTTTGTAGGATTTATATATCTTGTGGGTAAGTTAATCAATTGAATAAGTCCCATTTCAGTTGTGATTTCCTTTAGTTTTTCCTCTATCATTTGCCCAGTCTGAATTAAACCCCCATTAATACAATAGTTTTTCTTTTATACAATCCCTATTTTTGTAAAACCCGTCTATAGTTTTTAATTTTGTTGGGAGGTAAATCACAGCTACTACTAAATTTGGTGAACAATATAGATAACTATATAATCTATATTTCCTCATTTCCTGCCATCATTATTTCAGCATACCCCAATGCATTTTTAACAAAGCACATTACCCATCCCCCTTTACCTTTTCTATCTTGCCTAAAGGTCTGATATGCTGGCACACCCAATTCAGTTGTACTTATTTTATCATTTAACCAAGTTTCACTCAAACCCAATATACATGGATTTTGTGAGTCTATAATGGTTGCCAGTAGGTCAGCCTTTTTAGAAATGCTATGGGCATTGTCATGTAAAATAGTTATTTCATTTTCAACATTAGGTTCTGGATTCATCTCAACATCACCCCCCAAAATCAAAACCAAATAACATGCATCCATAAAACTATCAGGTGACTTATTGAAACTTGGAGGTAAGCCCTTTAACTTAATACCTGCTCACAAGTAATTATTCCAACAGTTAGTAAAAGCATTTCTTCTATTTAAAAGTAAATACCCTTCTAAATTGAGATGGGTTTTTACAACAAAAGGCCAGACTGTTTTAGTTATTCCTAAATCAGATTCACTGAATATTGCACCTGCAAAAGTCAGTCCCAAGATAACATAACCTAACATTTTTACTAAATACATTATTTAAAATATTAAAAAGTAACAACAATATGCTCAGTAGTATTTGCACTCGTTAGGCAAGCAGAATACCACCACCACCCTTCTTACTACCTTTTTGTACCTACCTGCAAAAATGAGGCAAATATACCAGGAAACTGTGTCCCGCTTACTAATTTACCAAAGCAGATCCCTTTGCTTACTTATTTTGTATGGTTTCCAGAAGAGACAAAGTACCGAGAATGCTTTGGTTTTGGTGCTCAATGACCTCCTGATGGCAAGAAACCAGAATTGCTGCTCCATCTTGGTGCTTCTTGATCTCTCTTCAGCATTTGACACTGTGGACCATGGGATGCTGCTTGAGTGCCTGAGGGTCATCTGTGGCCTGGCTGGTCCAGTCCTCAGTTGGTTCAATACTTTCCTCTCTAGCAGATCTCAGAGTGTGGTGATGTTTTCTTTCCTCTAGCCCATTCTCTTTGCTGTGTAGGGTCTCTCAGGGCTTGGTGCTGTCCCCTATGTTGTTCACAGTGTACATGCTGCCCCTCAGAGACATTGTAAGACAATACGGGCTGAGGTTTCACTGCTACACAGATAATACCCAGCTCTATCTGTCTTTTGTACCTGACCAGGATAGTGCAGTCTTGGTCTTTAACAGCTGTCTAGCAAAAATCCATGACTGGATGAAATCCAGTCATCTGAAATTTAATTCTGAGAAGACTGAGGTGTTAGTGGTGGATCTGGGATGCTGGATAGAGAGGTCAGTAGCAAGATTTCCCTCAGGTCTTTGACTTGGGGTGCCCAGCTGCCTTCCTCTGAACAGGTGCATGACCTTGGGGTGGTTCTTGATGATGAGCTGACACTGCATTCACAGTTGTCAGCAGCCATCACATCATCCTTTTACCATCTTAGGATAATTGCCAGTATCAGGCACCTTGTTCTGTCTGTTGACCTGCCTACATTGATCCATGCCTTTGTGACCTCACACTTAGACTAGTGCAACTCCCTGTACCCATGGCTGCCAGGGGTTGATATCTGTTGCTTGCAGCTGGTGCAGAACGCTGTGGTACGGTTGTTGACAGGGACTTCCCGTTCAAGTCACATCACTCCTATGCTGCTCAAACTGCACTGGCTGCCTGTACAATGGAGGATCATCTTCAAGGTCAGATTTCTGACATATAAGGCCCTGCATAGACTGGGTCTGAGCTATATGCAAGAGCTCCAGACTCCCTACAGCCCTGGCCATCCTCTGTGCTCAACTGACGAGGGGTTGTTAGAGGTTCACAGGGTTCATCTGAAAATGTCTGGGGCCCAGGCTTTTATGCACGGGGACCCCACCCTGTGGAACTCTCTACCTCATCAGATTCGAGAGTGCAGGACTATGGAGAGCTTCAAGGCAGCCCTGAAAACCCATTTACTTAAGCAAGCTTTTAATGACTGTTTTATCTGATTTATTTGTACTTTGTGTCATCAGTATTTTAATTGTTTATTCTGTCATTTATATGTATTTTAATTTTGTACAGCACTTTGATTTTATAATTGCACTATAAAAATAAACTGTTATTATTATTATTATTATACTAGACTATGAGAATCACAGGGGTAAGCCCATGACATACGGTATACCCTAGACCCATGGTGCTACTGCTAAAGCCATTCCTCCTACTCTGTACCTTGATGCCCATGGCTGGTATGAATATATGCTATTCCTTGCCATTCCTTCTGATCTAATAGCCATGGACTCCTGCAAATGTGTTGCCCATGTCTCTGGTGTCCAGTGGATCTCATCTCAGTAGCCCTGTTCCCTTCCATTATTGTTGTCGTCAGTGCCTAACCTTTGAATGAACATTCTGATTCACTTCGTATACTTTATAAGAAAATGAAATAGCAGTCATTGTTGCCTTCAAGCAATTCTTGTCCTCTTTATTTGCATGTCTCATCAGGTAGAATAACTTTACTTACTGTACATACAGCAGTTAGCAAGAGTATGATTCAGTACTTTACAGTAAATTACACGTCACAAAATACTGCATACCAGTTGCCATTGAATTACAATGTTCCCTGCAGCATTCTGTGGCATTTTGCAGTGATTTTATTATTTTTTAGTTGTTTAACCAGGAGTAGCACACTAAGCTGAAAGCTTTTTTTACAGGTGCGACCTGGGAGCAAAGGGAAGTTAAGTGACTTGCTCAGTGTCACACAGTATGCAAGTGGAAGCTATGGGATTCAAACCCAGGTCTGGTCTGCTGGATGTCACCAGATTTGCAGCTCAGAGCCTTAAACCACTGTGCTATACTGCCTCCCAAATTAATGCATGGTACTGTGTTGCATCCTGGATTGTGCCACAATAATACATCTGAAAAGAGAGAGGGGAAGAACAGAGAGCACAAAGATAAAAAAGGGGGGGGTAACAAGCAGAGTGGAAACAAAATCTGGAAGGCCATGTATTTGAATGCAAGGAGTCTAGGAAATAAGATTTCAAACCTAGAGGCCATCATGGCAGAGGCTGACCTGAATATTGTGCCCATGACTGAGTCATGGAGAACTGAAACCCATGACTGTGACATGGCCATAGTAGGCTATTCTCTGTTCAGGAAGGATAGTGTGGAAAGAAAAGGAGGGGATGTGTTACTTTATGTGAAGTAATCCATAAAAAGCAATCCAAATACAGGGAATGTGGGAGCAAAGGTAATGGGGGTCACCCTGGAGATGGAGAACGGAGCCACTATTTGCAATGGCATGATCTACAGGCCTCCAGCACAGGAGGAGGAGTTAGATAAGGTACTAATGGAAGCTACTGGCAAGATGGCAGAAAAGGGGAAGGTGACGCTGGTGCGGGACATCAATCTGCTCAATGTAGATTGAAGCCTCTGAGCTGTGGTTTCAGCTAGAAACAGGGACATCCTGGACTCCCTGCAGAGGGCATTTTTTATCGAACTACTCAGTAAACACACTCATAATGTGGTGATACCAGACCTGGTGCACACTAACAGAGACAGTGTTATAGACATCAAGTAGGAGGCCATGTGGGGACCAGCAGTCACTGTACTGTGTGGTTCAATATAATGACAGCTTCAGAATCAAACCACACAAGGTCAAGGGTCCTGGACTTCAGGAGGGCAGATTTTATAATGATGGATCTATGCCTCAAGGATGATCTGGTATGAGTGGTAAACTGGATGGGGTAGAGGAACACTGGGTGAAGCTAAAAGAGGACATACAGTAGTGAAGGCAACAAACCTCTGCATCCAGCAAGTGAGCAAAAGAAAGAGGAAGAATAGATGACAATGGTTCTCAAAAGACGTGGCAGAAAAGGTAAAGGCTAAAAGGGTAGGATTCAGAAGGCATAAGAAGATGCAGAGGGAGGAGGATATGGAGATGTATCAGAGGAAACAGAGGGAAGAATGCAGAGCAGTAAGGAGTACAAAAGCGCAAACTCAGGAGAGAATAAAACAGGTGGTAATGAATGGGGACAAGACATTTTCAGATATCTAAGTAAAGAGGAATACTAGGGAAGGGATTGCAAAGTTAAAAAGGGAAGGATGGGACTGTGCAGTGAGGGACCCAAAAAAGTAGATATCCTGAACAAATTCTTAGATTCAGTGTTTACAGAGGAAGGAGAAGGGGAGGGGCCACATAAAATTAACAGAAACATTGGAGGATGGGAGCTGGACAGTAGTCTATTTTCAGAGGACAGAGTCCTGAAGGGGAGTCATTCTCTAGTTCTGAGGGTATTCTGCTCATACAGAAGTGATGTAAGAGGCCTCCCCTCCGAGTCATCTGCTTCCATACTCTTCCAATGTGCCTGATATAGTGGGTGATTCTATAGGAAGGTCACCTTAATTTGTGTGGCTATTCAATATTCTCCTATAGCTGGTACCACCCACCCACCCAATGCTTGTTTGCCTTTTTGTGGGTTGCTTCTTATCCTCAGTCTGGTGTTGGCCCAGATGAATATGATTATCTGTCTCTGGATTTCCTCAGGCCATTTCTTGATTAAAGTTATAGGGTCACATTGAAAGACATAGCCATATCTAGAGAGCACATTCACTTTGATCACCTTTATTCTTGCTTAAAGTGGCAGGAGCAGTAAGGACCACCCCTTAATATCCTCGCTCAGCTACTTTAATAAAGGGGCATAATTATGTAAGCAATAATACCTGACAGGGTGGGCATTATTGGGAAATACCGGACCGCCCAGGGGCGTAATGAGGCCTGACGCCACAGGCGGAGGGCCTTATAGCCCCTTGAAGGTCCGGTACTTCCCAATAATGCCCACCCTAGAGGGTATTATTGAGCTTAGAAAATGGCCATCTGTGTATATTTTCTTGAAGTTGTATAATAATAAATGACTGACAAATGAACATAAGTATTAGAAATAAGTTTATTAATAAAGTAGTCCATACCCTGCAGCATTCTGGTGGATTGGCACCCCCAGACAGAGAGAGAGACACACACACACACACACTTTCATAAAAAAGAAAGGCAGTGTGCACTGAAAATTTTCTGTTTGACTCTCTGGCAGTGCACAATCATTTTTTTGTTTGTTTGCTTTTAACAAGCATGAACGGTGACACTTCGTGATTTCATTTATATTGCTGATTATTTTCAGACCGCCAAGGTTCATCAGAAGTTCTGATCGCGTTGTAACATCAGTCACAGGACTTCTCAGCTATTGGAGAAGAGAATGTTATCAGCCAAGTCTCACAGGAAAGTCGTTTGCCTTGCTAAATCGCTTTCAAAGGTCACATGACCGAACACTCATGTGACGCTTGAGAGCGATTTAGTAGGAATGAGAAAAATGACTTCCTCTTGGTTTTATTGATCTCCTGAACTTGCAAGGTACATTTTTATATTTCTCTGTGAGGCTCAGTAACTGTGGGGGCATTGTGCTGACTGATTGTTTACCTTCTGTCTGCGGTCAGAACCGTAGTGAGAGACCGCGGTTGGAAATGTCAGCATGGTACTACGGAAGTGCAGTCGGGAGAGTGGTACCGTTATCGTGGTTGTTAGTCTTGTGACTGTAAGATAACTTGTGTGGCTTTTGGTTGATGTGAAAAACAGGGAGCAGATTGAGGTAAAAAGTGTTTGTGTTCAGCTGAGGGAGATCAGTACCTCTCGCTAAGTGAGAGAAAAAGATGGCGGGCATTTACAATTTTTACTTTATGTATTCAGCCAATTAAAATGCAGGCTGGGAACCACTGTAGAATCGTGCGCAGTGAAGTGGCACTTGGACTGGCACTTACTTTTGAGTGGGCATCTATTGAAAAATAAATGCCCAGTTTAGAGTTAGTTTCAGCCAATCAGGATAGAGAATGCTTTCTGGCCATTTTCTAACAAGGTATAAATGGGAGTTAGTGGTTCAGCATATTATGCCAATTTATTTTAGCATGGTCAAAGCCCATTTCGTAGGATATCAGGCTTGCCGATGTCTGGGTGGTAGGTAACTTCGAGTGAGGACCTCCTTCTTAGCAATGTTGAGCATGTAACCTGCTAGGGCTGAAAATTAATCTATCAATGACGTCACTCGAGGCAAGGATGTCCCCAGTTTAGTGAGACAGAGAAGCATGTCATCTGCAAACAATGGTATTTTATGTTCCCTTTGGCCTATCATTACTCCCTAAATGTTGTTATCTAATCTTATTCTTTGGGCTAAGGGCTCAATATAAAGTGCCAATAAAACTGAAGACAAGGGACAGCACTGCCTCGAGCCACACCCCAGAGTGAGGCTCCCTGACATGTGATTGTTAGCCCTAACAAAGGCCTGAGGGGTCTGATACAGGATTTGTATATACTGCACAAACTGTTGGAAGAAGCCAAACCCAACAAGGACATTATATAAGTAAAACCAGTTAACCCAGTCAAATGCCTTTTTGGCATTCATGCTCATCACTATTGGTTTTGCTATTGTTCAAATTGTTTATAATACAGCATGGATTGTGCCTCTCAGATTGTCGGCTGCTTGACGTTCCATTCTATATTAACTAAGTGTGGTATGAGACCTTCAAATCTCTTTATAATAATTGCTGTTTGGTATTTATAATCATCATTTGAAATGGAAATCAGTTGATAAAAGGGGTAGAGGGTAGGGTCCTTGCTGGGTTTGAGGAAAACAATACGACTACCTGGTTTCAAGATGGGGAAACCCACATTGCACCATACACAGCTTTCAGCAAAGTTATGGTCTCTTCTCAGAATCTCTTATAGAACTCCAAGGGAAATCCATCAGATCTGGGGCATTTACCTGTTTTACTGGCAGATATCACCTGATCAGTTTCTTCATAAGTTATTGGTACACATGGTGCATCACTTTGTTCCTGTGTAAGTTGTGGAAAGTCTAGCTGTTGTAGGTAATTATGAATTTGATCCTGTGTTTTGCCTTCCCAGGCTACATAGAGGGTTTTATAGTACTGCTTAAAAGATTTTGTGATATCTGCCATTCTGGTCACTCAGGTCCCCTTGTTCTTTTGTGTAGTTTTGGCTATGTGGGCCCTCATCCTTTGTGCTCACAACCTACAGGCTAGTAATTTCAGAGCCTACAACTCACTTCATAATATCTTTGTCTTAAACATTTAAGGTTTTGTTTGACTTTATATTCTAGAATATGATTCAGTTCTTTTTTGACTCTAAATGTTCCTTTCCTTGCCTTCTATCCCCTTTAGCTTGTTGCAGACTTTCTAATGTTTTAATTTGGCATGCCTTTTTTCTGGTCAGTGCAATAACAATTAGAATTGCCTTTACCAAGTCCCACAGTATTTTTTTTATTTTATTTTATTTTTTTTTTATTTTAGTCTTTGGTAACTGAGTAAGGCCAACTAGGCACAAGTGTCTGTTTTCAGGGGCAACCTGGGAGCACTGGGGAGGTTAAGTGACTTGCTCAGAGTCACACAGTATGCAACAGAAGGTTGTGGGAATCACACCCAGGTCTGCTGGCTTTACCAAATGCATTCACAGCTCTTTATTCTAATCTCTAGGCTATACTTAATCTATACTTAACCAAATCTGTCACAAGCCCCAACCCATAGACACAGCAGGGCTTCCTGTTTGCAGGGATGTCCCACTTTTGTGGTGCTCGTGAGCAGTTATGGGATTCAGGAAGCGTCACCAACCTTCCTTGTCTCAGTGGGAGGGCAGAAATGTAGTCTCGAGTCTCGTGACTCTGGTACCACATTCTCTGGCTAGAATCCCCACTCCCAGCTAGCAACCTGTTGCTAATATGGTTTTTAGGTTAGCCAAGTGGATTTCTATCTTAGTTAACAAGGCGTACAGCCCTCACAAAACCCTTCTGTTAAAATATTATATCACACAACCAGACCCCAGGCAGAATGGATAAGAAATTACAGAAGTTTACTTAAAGAAAAACAACACAGTAAATTCTACAGTTTGGAAGATCTGAAATGCATACAATCCAAAAATAACTTTTGGATGGTAAATAAAATAAAATCATTCTTATTTCTAAAACTATACCTTGAGTTGATGCTTAGAGTCCAGAAAAATCAAATGTCCTTTTTGAGAGGAAATTCTCTCTGTTGGTGATGAAGTTCTTTAGAAAACAAGATTGCTGGAAGAAACAGTTAGAATTTCCTTCTGTAGCAAGACTCATGGTTGTCTTGGTGCAAAGTCTTTGTTACAAAATTTTGGCTTAAAAATCAGAATTTCTGTTCAAAATATTAAAAGTTCCCTTTCACAAATACAAGTCTTTTTCATAACGCCAGGAATGATATCAGCAGTGGAATTCTCCCAGAATGCCTGTGTGATGGTCTGTGGGATGTGTTCCCTTATTTCCTTATCCTGCAAGAGGGAGACATTCAGGGCCAGATATTCAAAACCCTGCCTCTGGGCAAAGGTAGCACTGCCTGGCAGGCAAACTTCGACCGGAGCGAAAAACAAGATATATTCAAAAGGATTAGCCCGGTGCAAAACCAGCTGAATACAGCAAGCAAAGGAATCTGGGCAAACAGGGCTGGGAGTGAGGGGCAAACATAGCCTGGGAATAAGACAGCACTGAATATAACAAATAAGACAGCATTGAATATAGCACCCAGTCAGGCAGTGCAAATACCCAGTGGAACATAGTGCAGAGGTGAGACAGCCTGACCCTGGGACAAAGCAAGGAAATACAGCCTGAAACAAGGTCCCAGGTGCAGATCGCAGTGCAGAACCCAATAAATGACACACATGTGTGTGAATGGCAAGCAACAACCAGGATCCATGTGCAGGAACCAAGGAACAATGCATACAAGGTGAAAACTCCAGCACCCAAGAATGACACAGGACAGAGTTAAATGTAAAAATGGGAATATAATAATAAACAAAGGTATGGCAAAGCAACAGGAACAGTAAAGTGATGCAAACAGTACACACATAAGTGCAAAAGTTATATGAGGAAAAGAAATAACAAACCAAACCAAACTGAGAACTGAACATTACCACATCAACTGGGTGAACCACCACAAATATATGAAAACCATAGCAACAAACTGAAATGCAATCCCCTTCAACACAGAACAGTACCACAATGAAGGCCTGCATGTGAATGAGTATAACAGTGGAACTACAATGACAGAAACAGTGGCATGAGAAACATATCAACATATTTAAAATATATACAGAATGGCAAGGGGAATGGGGGAAAGGGTCGTGGACACAAACATGGGGAGCATAACACAGGGCAAGGATGAACATCAGTCCAGAAAGGGGGGAATAGCCAACAGAGAAGGGAAGACTATCATGGCTGACTGCTGGACGGATCTGGAAGACCTGCCTCTAGGACAGCAGCCACCCTCCTGGTCTCTGAAATTAGGATGGCCTGCTGCTCAGTCAACATCCTCTGCTGCCGGACAAGGCAGCGCAGCAAGTCCTCCAATCCCTCCAACTCCTCTGGTCTGGTCACCCACAGTGATGATTGGAGTGGACCTACAACAGGTAAGGGGAGCTTGTGAGGATGGGCAACTGGCCATGAGGCATACTGCAGCCACAGGTGGCCATACAGGGATTGACAGCATGTCCCGACAGCCATGCCCAAGTGGTGCTGAGTAACGCAACGGTAGGCACACCCAGAAGGTGCCCACAGGGCAGGCCTGGTAGACACAGGCACCATCTCAATACCCAATAGACACAGTGATGTCAGGCCCCAACAACACCATGGCACAGGTGACGCCACCCACCCCAGCACTGCACACAGTGAGAAAGTGCAGACACACAGGCGGTCCCCAGGATGGCGGTGTGCATGAGCCGTGCAACAACATGCACAAAGGTGCCCAAGCATTGGGACAGGCTGATCATAGACAGATGGCAATGTACCAGAATGCAGAGCACAACAACAACCCAAAAGGGCACCGGAGCATCACAATGCAGGCATGGTGGCCAGCCAATGGCCAACCCATGCCAGGGCTGAACTGACCTACAGCATATGCAGGCCCACAGGGTGCAGACAGCTGCAGAGATGGGCCGACAGATGCCACCAAACATGGGCCTCGTAATGCACAATGCATGGTGCCCTGCAGCTACAACATGCACATGGCTGGCGAACAGCTGAACATGGCCAGCGATGCCTGTGGACAGCATTGCAATGCCAGCCATGTACAGACATAGCAACTGGGGGGGAGGGCCAGATCACACCTCACTACAGATGTGTGCATGGCAAAGAACAATGTGGAAACAGTGCTCTGAATACCCCATGAGTGCCCCTCCGATATTTCACCACCAAAGCTGCTACCACCATCTGGCACCCTCGCAGCCATGCATGCTGACACTGGCCCACAGCGCCCCACCACAGGGCACAGTGGTCTGACAGCTAGACTTTGGCAGCAGTGTGCAACACTGGTGCACAACACAGCACAATGCTGCAACACCACTGGCCTGATGCCTGTGGCAGCCAAGCCACCAGCACAGTCAATGGTAGACCACAGAAGGAACCACACATCACAGAGGGACAGCACAAATGAACAAGACATGTACTCATGCAACAGTCCCCTGCCCTCAGGGCTGCTCTCCTGTGCCTACTGCAGCATAGCCAGCACCCTCAGGCTGCTCCTCTGCTTTTACTGGGACACCTCTTGGTCTTGTCCTGCCATCCTGGGCTGCTCGATCCACTCTACAGTGGACAAAGGAATCAGCAGTGTTAGGGCAACACACAGAATCTGAAGAGAGTGCCACAGCCAGATGCATACCCACTCCCCCACAACACTGCACACATAGGACAACCCAGGAACACTGGCTGAACACAGGAGACACCCACACAGAGGGCATCAAGGACCACAGAGTGTGCACCAGGCACACAGGACATATAGGCATGGTGGTACAGCACTGCAACAGTGCCAGACGCAGGTGCACTGTGACTGGCTGCACATACGGCTGTGTATGCTGTCAGTGGCCCAGGTGACCACACCCCTGCACCACAGTGGAGTAGGCTGCAGGATGGTGCTGTATCAGGTCTCATCTTCAGCAATGTCATGATCTTCCACCCACACCAGTGTGACCCCCACGGAGACAGCATGCACCACACTGGAACCGCTACCATCTTGTGTGCCACTTGGGAACAGTGGCAACTGTGCACTACCACACCTTGTACCAGAATGTCCCCCTAGGTGGCCAACATGTGTGCCCCCAACCTGTGCCACATGCACCCCAAAACTATGCACGGTAGCACACCTGTTCACACATGCACACACTTGCAGATTGAGAAGCACATGACAGTGGTGATTAATGTGCAATGCCACTTACCTGGCACTGGCACAGTGCCCTCATGCATTTATTTATTTATTTATTTAGCTTTTGTTGACCGGGTAAGTGCACTAGACAAATCCTGCCTATTTTCAGGCACGACCCAGGGGAGGGGGATACAGATGAATGCCAACTGACCTTGAACCAGATTAAGCTGTTGGTGGTATTTTTTTTTTTTTAGTGAACGAAGGAAATTTGGCCAGGACACCGGGGAAATTCCCCTACTCTTTTCGATAAGTGCCATGGGATCTTTAACATCCACCTGAACTACCACCAATCCAGGCAGATGGGACCTGGTTTTAACGTCTCATCTGAAAGACGGCACCTCAGAAGTGCAGCACCCCTCTCATGCTGCACTACAGTGTCAGTACTGGGATATTAACCCAAGTGCCAGATGTGGGAACTGAACCCACAGCCCTCTGATCTCCCGGCTTCAGAGGTGAGTGTGCTACCTACTGAGCCACTGACACCATACCTGACACCTGGCATCATACGCTTGTAGTGCTCCAGCTGCTGCCTATGTCAATGGTGCATGTCTGTGTACAGATGCCAACACTTCTCAGCATCATGGGAGATGCCCGTACATTCACTGAGCCTCTTGGCAATGGAGGCCCACACCTGCTGGTGTGGAAAGTCACCCTCCCTGACCTTCACAAAGAGGTGTCAGTGCCTTTGCTGCACCAGCTGTATGAGTTTGGCAGTCTCAACCTCCCCCCAGTGCCTGTCCCTATGTACTACTGCATGCAGCCTGCACATCCCTGCCATGGTTAATGCTGACTGGTACCCTGCCATAAGTGTGACAACACAGCCTGTGCCAATCCCAGAGCTCACCAGCCAAGTGTGCTGTAGTGCTGTGCTCCCACTTGACATAGCGCGGTGCTACCTGGAAGTTAGCGTGGTGCGCATGCATGACCCCACCATAACCCTGGAGCAACAACAACATGCATGTGCAAAGTGCTGTGCTAGGCAGCATAGCATGGCACTGGGGGTGTGCTATTCTGGGGCACTAGCATGGCACAGGGGCCTCAGGTGCATGCATGGTGTTCATGCTAAGCCACATAGCACTACGCTAATGGGACAGAATGGTGCTGAGCTACACATTGCCCTGTGTTAACATTTGCCCGGTGCTTAAGCTGTTTGCCTGGGCACTATTCAGGCCCATATTCAACCAGCCTATGCAAATGAGGGCACTTGTGTATGCAAGATGCAAACAGAAGTGTGATTAGCATATCATGAACTGCTTATTTGCATACCTAACAGGCTGGATTGCCCAGCTGGGCTATATAAGGGCAAACAGTGCTCCACCAGTGTTGTGTCTTGGGATTGCAGCACATATCCTATGCTACAGATAGACAGGCACTATGGAAGGAGATATGTCACAGGAGGCAGAGCAGCAGGAGACAGGTCTGTATAGCAGCCTGAGGCCTGGCAGTATGGCAGTGGGGCATCACTAGACTGGGGCATACACACTTTGCACCTGCAATCTGCAATGGTACAGGCAGAGGACAGGGTGGCTGAATGCAGGCCCACAGGCTGACATGGTGCTGCATATTGTTGCACATGGCTGGCGATCCAGCTGGCCAGCTGACTGGGCCATGTGACATGCTGGTGTACCAGCAGCAACGACCGATGTGAGTGGAATGCCTGCACACTGTGGTAGCCAGTCACTGGGCGGGGGGGGGGGCTCCTTGGCCTGCAGGCATGCCTCTCATCCATGGTACAGTGACATGGGGGTCATGGAACCATGTTCACCACTCAGGATGAGGGTCGCAGACCAGGGGAGATAGGCTCAGAACTGTGCGGATCCCATAGTGACAACGACAGCACCATGGGGTCTGGGCCTGGTATCCTGCGATGGTATGCGCACCATCCATGCTGTCTGGACGTGCAGCACATGCCCTGTGAGCCCCACACATGCCCCCTAGGGGCTGGATGGGATAGTGTGCAATGCCTGGTGGTGATGGTAGGGATGCCCCTCATACTGAGGAATACCTGAGTGGTATGGTTGCTGGTGACAGACACAGGCCGTGTGGTGCCCATGTGGGGGCCTGTGTGTGCAGTGTGCCTGCGATGTACGCCATCAGAAGTGCATTTGTAATGTGCGCAAATGGGTGGCTGCATTACACAGTGGCTGTGTGTGCTGTATGCGCACATGCTGGTCTGGACCTTCACCATGCCACATCAGGTTGGTCAGTGCGGGTGTTGGGATTGGGAATGCACATAGTGTTCCACGCAATGCAGACATGCCACATCATGTGACATGTATCCCTCTACATGTCTCCCATAGATACCACAGGACATCAAGAGTGCATTAGGTTGTACCGCTTCTCCCAGGATGAGCTGAAGACTCTAGTGCATGGGGTCAAGAAAAGGAAGCAGGTGATACGGTGCCACAAGGTGACAGATATGGTAGTGCGCCAGGCATGGGATGAGGTGACATCAGGGGTGAACATCGTTGGCGGCTGTGGCTGGACATCAAATGCAGTGAGCAAGCGCTGGAGTGACCGGCTGCACTGAGCCAAGGAGGAGGAGGCACGGTGGATCTGAGACAGAATCCGGAGTGGAGGTGGCCCACAATCCACACAACAGCAACAGGAGGACCCACTTATGTCTGTGGTGGCATCAACCCTTTGGCCGGTGTTTGTTGACGGTGTGCTTGGTGGAGGGTGTGAGACGCCACTCACACCACCTAGGACAGGTCAGTATCTGCATATGTGCACCCTGCATGGATTCACTGCACTGTTGCCGGGTGTTGATGTTGTCATTGTGCCTGGGGTGCACTTCGGGGGTGCTCTGCCATGCACACTGTACACATGGGGTGGCATTGCATGCAACCACTGCCCAGCAAGGCTGCAACCACAGCTGACAGCCCAGGCCATGTGCACTGTGGTGTGGGTGAGTGCATGTGGCCACGGCCTATGTCTGTGGGACTGCTCTGTGTCGTGTGCATGTCCGTGGTGCGTGGCATGTTTCCTAGGGTGTGCATGTACTGGTGGTGGCTGTGGCACACTAGGCATGTACACATCAGTGACTCTGTCCTGTCTTCTTCCACAGCAGTGTGTACAGGCCTGCAGCATGCCAGGATCAGGCTGAGGTGGCTGCCATGGAACCGAAGGCCGAGGAGGAGCACAACATGCCACTGACCTCTGGACTAGGTGCCGGTCATGGACCCTCAGCTGCCCACTGTGTGTGGCACCATGTTGGACATGGGGTTCACTTGCCAGGGTGTCTCCAATGCTGACGGGGACCTGCACTACAGTGCAACCCTGGAGGATGCCCAGGTGGAGGATCTCAGTGGTGGCCAGGTGATCTTGCTGATGGTCACCAGTGACATGGGGTCGGATGTGTCAGAGGAGGGTTAAATCCTGCCTGTGGTGGGGCCCATGCTGGGTGGCATGGGGTGGGGCAAGGTAAGGTCTGCATCACAGGTGGCATGGGGTGGATAGCCATGCTAGCATGGGTGGACCTGTTCAGCCGGTGGTGGGCCATGAGGGGGCCTTGTGTGCAATGCTGGACATGTGGTGCCCTCCATGGGGAGCAGTGCAGGGCCCACAGGGGACATAGCACACCACTGGTGCCCTGCAGCAGCAGGACATTCCGCTATTGCCACAGCATCCCCACCATTTTGAACAGCAGGCTCAACCACCAGCTGCCATTAAGGTTGCCGCCGTCTTGGAGCCAGATGCTCCAGGGGTCCACCCTCTGCTCCAGGCCACCCTCACATCCTAGCAGGAGGCCCAGATGGACCTGCGTGGCCTGCAGTGGGAGCTCAGGCATGAGCTGTCTGAGATGTGTTAGGCAGTGTCCCTGGGATTTGCATGGGCAAAACAGTGGGCTGAGGACAGGATAGGGCGTATGGTAGCCAAACTTCACTGTGGCTTTGCAGGGCTCACGGCCGCAGTGATCGACCTCACCACAGTGCTGCATGAGGTGCATGGAGGGCAGCAGGTTGTGCAAGAGGGTCAGTGTGCCTGTGGTACACAGGCCCACAGGTGGGCCACATGGGGCCACAGGACAGGCACTGGCACAAGCACCACTGCATAGGTGCACCAGCCGGTGCACAGGCTCACCGTGTGTGGCTACCTACCCTGTGTGGCTCTGCTGATCGGCTGGGGTGCAGGTGGTCCACCCTCCCAGACTCACCATGTTCCTCCCCAACCATTTCCTCAGCTCAGAGCACCCCTTGCTCTGTGTCCTGCACACATGGTATGTGTCACATGCATGGTGGTAGCCACCAGAGATAGGCTCAGCTACCATGCACATGAGCACTGTTGACACTCGTACACACATGCATGCACACTCACTGACACGCACACATGCATACACATGCACTCACACTGTCTCACACACACACACACACACCCACACACACATTGTCACTAGCACGTTCACACATGCACAGCCATGGTGTCCCTTCCCACACTGCCGCCACACATCAGGCATCACCCACATCACTGTGCCATGGCTGTGTATCCTCGTCACATGCATGTCCTGCACAACCCACACTTCACACTGACACCATGCGTGCATTCACTACCACTGTGTTGTGCACTTGTTTTGTTGATTGTCAGCACTGTTGTGGTTGTCTCTACATAATAAACTGTTTTCCACTGGACTGTTTCCTGTTGCTGTGCTGTGTGTACTCACCTTCTGGCCTGTGACAGTGTCCTGATGATGGTGGCCCTGTGCTCCAGGGCCCTGCGGGCCATTCAAGAATCTCTCCTCTCAAGTTGCTCCACTATCCTCTGTCCGCTGACTCTGGGTCACTGTCGGCCTGTTCCTCAGGTTCAGGTGCCTGTATCACATGGTTCATTACCATGTTGTGCAGCATACAACAGGCTAGGATGATATGGCATACTTACTGAGGCCTATACTGTAGGGCACTGCCTGACATGTCTGGGCATCGGAAGTGCATCTTAAGTATGCCAAACACCCTCTCTATGGTGTTTCTGGTGGCGGCGTGTGCCTCATTGTACAACTCATCAGCCACTGTGGCTGGCTGAGGTACTGGTGTCAGCAGCCAGGGTCACAGGGGATAGGAGCTGTCCCCTGTTGAGAGAAGTGCACCTGTTAGTTTTGTTCTGCTGTCTGCCCCTTGCTGTGTTGCACCACATGTGTTGCTATCCCAGGCCTCTTCCTAGCCTTGCCCTGCATTTCTCCACCCCTGCTGTGGTGTGTGTGTGTGCCTTGCATGCAGATAGTCACTGACTAGGTACCTACTGGGTATCCTGCCCTCCTCAAAGGCCTGACACGGCTGGGAATGGTGCCAGATGAAGACACCATGGGCACTGTGCAAAGATATTGCTGATGCTCCCAGTCTCATCGCACACCACCTGGCAATTGATGTAGTGGTACCCCTTCCTGTTGACATACACCTCACTGCCATCACCAGGTGGTGCACGAATAGGGACATGGGTGCAGTCAATGGTCCCAAGTACCGCTGGTAGGTGCGCAACTCAATGGAATTGCTGCATGGTTTCTCTGCGCTCTGCTGCCTTGCTGGGGAAAACAATTAACTCACCAGTATGTGACAGGAAAGTATTGAGGTACTGGGTCAGGAGGCATGAGGTGGCAGACTGTGACACCCCTATAGTGTCCCCCGCTGGTCATCGTAAAGTGCCTGTGGCTAGGAAGCACATCGCTGCTGTCAACTTCTCCTCAACTGTCATGGCATGGCTGCGTCTGGTGTTGGAATGCAGCTGCTCATGCAAGAGTTCATGTAGCTGCCTCAACATACCCCTGTTCATCCTGTACTGGCCAGTGATGTGCTTATCTGGCAGGATCTTGAAGGAGACCCTCGGCCGATACCATCTGTGTGCAGCATAACTTCTCCTTGGCCTGCGTTGCTGCCCATGTTGGCCCTGCTCCCTCTCCTCCTCCTCCACCACTACTGCTGCCATCAGTTGCAGCAAAACTGCATTCGGCACTGCTGACATTTTCACTTCCTGGTGTGGTCCTTCCCCCTCTGTGGTTTGCCCTGGGATAAGACCAGCCTTTTTCAGGCAGTATCTAGCGCCACGCTACGTGTTGTGCTATGTGTCCTAGCGTGGCACTATGGCTCTGAATATCCCGTAGCACATGTATGCTGGTTCCCATCCCCTCACTTTGCCCCTTGCATACATTATCATCTTACCCAGGCTATTGCGGTTAGTGCTCACTAACTGGTCCTTTGAATATCACAGCTCCGCGCTATTCCTGTGCTAATGCCATGCTATTGGTTTGCGCGCTGCACTAAGTTTTGAATATCTGGCTCAAGTCTCCAAATGAGGATCTTTTCTGGAGCTGTAGGTCTAACATAAGAATATAAGAATGTGACAGCAGAAGGGGACCATGAAATCCATCTCATCCACCCATTTTGTCTACCTTCCAACTAATTTTTTTCCCAGATTATCACAGTACTTGTCCCATGTTAACTTGAATGCAGCTACTGTCTAAGCCTCCACAACTGCAGCAGGAATGCTATTCCAAAGTCCCACCTCCCACTCTGTGAAGAAGTATTTTCTAATGTTGGATTTGAATCTACCTCCTATTAGATGCATGCTGTGCCCACTTGTTTGTGCTGTCTTATTTTCATGGAATAGGTTATCCAGTTTCACCTGATTTATTCTTTTCATGTATTTAAAGGTTTCTATCATATACACCCTGTTCCTCCTCTGCTCAAGGGAGTCCATCTGCAGGTGCTTAAGTCTAGATTCATATTGTTCTTGGTGCAAGCCCTGTACCACTTCAGTAGCTCTCTGCTGTACTGCCTCTAGGCAGTCTATGTCCTTTTTAAGGTGTGGCCTCCAGAACTGCATGCAATACTCAAGATGCGGCCTCACCAAGGACCTGTACAAAGGCATTAGCACTTCCTGTTTTCTACTTGATATGCCTCTGCCTATACACCCGAGGATGCCACTAGCTTTCTGTGCTGCCTTTTCACATTGCATGCCCACTTTTAAGTTTATCGAAAATCAGTACTCTGAGGTCTTATTTGAATTGTGTTATTGTCAATTGTTCTCCATCTAGTGCATATGATTAGTTTGGGTTTGTTTTTCCAAGGTGCATGACTTTGCATTTTTTGGTGTTGAAATTTCAGCTGCCAGTTTCTAGACCATGCTTTCAAGCATCTTAGACCTGCTGACCCCTCTGTTGTGTCCACCCCCATTGAAGAGCTTCGTGTCATCTGTGAAAAGGCATACCTTCCCCTGTAGGCCCTCAGATATTCTGCTGATGAACACATTGAACAGGACCGGTCCCAGAACTGACCATGCTGTACCCCACTGGTTACCTTCTGCTCCCTAGACAGAGTTCTGTTGACTATGACTCTCTGGGTTTTGTCTTGAAGCCAGTTCTAAACACACTGACCATCTTATGAGTTGTCCTATGCCTGTGTGTTCCAGTTTGTTTGTCAGTCTCCTGTGGGGGACAGAGTCAAAAGATTTGCCGAAATACAGATATTTTACATCTGCTGCCCCTCCCTGGTCCATCATTCTTGAGATCTAGTCAAAGAATTTGATCATATTCATCTGACATGACTGATCTGCTGTGAACCCATGTTGTTTCATGTCTAGCTGCCCAGTTTCCATAAGATATGTCACTAGTCTTTCCTTAAGTAGATATTCCAAAAGCTTCCCCACTACTGAGATCAGGCTGATGGGAAGGTAGTTTCCTGCTCCCTCCTTGTTTTCACTTTTCCACCATAGCCATTCTGCAGTCCCTTAGGTACTTGTCCACTCTCTAGGGACTTCGTGAATAGTTCTGTGAGTGGATCTGCATGTTCCTCTGCAAGTTTATTCAGAATCTTAGGGTGGATTCCTTCTGGTCCCATTACTTTATTTGTATTTAATTTAAGAAGTTTTTTCAGGACACTGTCTGCTATGCAGGGTCCCCCGTCTGCCTCCTCGGCGAGTCTGCCTTCGTTCTGTAACTTGGGGCCATTTTCTTGGTCTTCATACAGTATATGAAGACCAAGCAGAAGAAATTGCTTAGAATCTCTGCCTTTATGTTGTCCTTTTCCTCATGATGTCCCTCTTTGGTTGCAAGTCTGAAGATGTTTTATGTTCCTTTTTTCCCTAATGTATCAATAAAATAGATTTTTGCCCTTCTTTGCTTTCCTTGATATTTTTTCTTCTGTTTGGTCTTTGGCCAGTTTGACTGCCTTTCCAGCTTCTTTGAGTTTGGTTTTGTAGATTTCCATGTCAGCTTCTGCGTTTGTCTCCTTGAATCTCTGGGAAGCTTTTCTTTTCTCCTTTATTTTTGATGCTGTCTCTTTAGTATACCAGAGAGGCTTTTTTTCTTTTTTTTTTTTTACTTTGTAATCTGTTTGGTGCATTGGGCCATTACTGTGAGTAGAGCCTCCTTCAGGGCTTTCCACTTCTGTTCTACTGTGTCCCCGCTTTGTTGTTCAGTAGTGGTTTTATATTTTCCTTCATTTGTGCAAAGTTGACCTTCTTGAAGTCCAGGACCAACAGTGTGCTGTGGCTGACATCCTCTTTACTGCTGACAGTGAATCAGATGGTTCTATGGTCATGGGAACTCAGGTTGCTGCCCACTTGCATGTCAAAGATTCTGTTACTATTTGAGATCATAAGGTCCAGGATAGATTCTTCTCTGGTTGGTGAGGTCACCATTTGCACTAGACTTGCCCCCTGTAGTGCAAGGAGAAATTCTCTGCCCCATTCTGTAGAAGCTGATTTTGAGAGTCAATCTACCTCTGGTAGACTGAAATCTCCTACTAGCAGTAGTTCTCCCTTATCCGCCGTCTGCAGGATGTTTTCAACAAGCTCCCTATCCAGACCCTTATCTTGGGATGGAGGTCTGTATACCACCCCAGCATGGACAACAGTTTTACTCCCTGCTCTGAGGGTGATCCAGAGGACCTCTGTGTTGTTGCTGTGTCCTTGGGCTTCTATGGCATTGATGCTGTCTTTTACATACAGTGCTACCCCCCCCCCCATTTCCTTTGTGATCTCTTCTGAAAAGTGTGTAACCTGGGATGACTACATCCCATGTGTGGTTCTCAGTGAACCATGTTTCTGTGAGCGCAACCCAGTCTATTTTGGCTTCTGCCATTATGGCTGTGAAATCTGGGATTTGTTAGCTAGGCTGCGAGCATTAACATACATAACTCGCCATTTTTTGCTCTGAGGTTTATGAGTTGTAATTTATCTGCTTTTGTTTTTTTATTCTTTGATGACCCTGCCTTCAGTTTTAGTACCTTAGTTTGGGCCATATATCTGTTGACATAGTTTGTGCTTAGCATGTCTTGCCCTGATTGTGCAGAAGTATGAGATGTGTGGGGAGTGTCCACTTTTTTCCTTAGTGGTTCATAAGGTACTGTTGACCACTCCCTTTCTCCTAGTTTAAATGCATAACAAAGACATCAAACTTCTGTCCAAGTGCCTGGGTACCCTCCTTTATTAGGTGTAGGCCACCATATTTAAAGAACTGTCTTTCCCAGAAAGTGACCCAATTTACTACAAAACTGTAGCCTCTTTCCATGCACTAACCTCTGAGTCAAGTATTTAACTCACAAATGTCTTCCTCCCTGATCATCTTCCTATTTTCTCTTTGCTTCCATACTGGAAGAATCTCAGAGAAAGACACAGAGGAAGGAATGGGAGTTAGTCTGTCTCCTAGTGAGATCAGATGCTTCTTTGTCTCCTCCACCAATTGACTGGCCAGGTCATTTGTGCCAGGGTGGAGTAAGATGTGTGCCTTTGTTCCTGTTCTCTGTACAATTGTCTCAATTCAGTTTGTGTTCCTGTTCAAGTCTGACTGCCCTCCCCACAGGTGTTAAACACCTGTGGGGAGGGCAGTCAGACTTGAACAGGTGAGACTGTGTGTTTTCTGCCTTTCCTGCTGCTGGACGGAGATGCAAAGCTGTCCAAGCTTCCCTGATGATCTGGGCAGTATGCTACTGTTGGAGCATGCAGAGCTGGGTGCTAGAATTCCAGTTAATCAGCACTGGAGTGCTCGAGCAGCCCTTCTGTGCTCAGCATTTCCTTCAGCACAAGAAATCTAAAAAGCCTTATGTCCCCCTTTTTAAAGCACTTTCTCCTTGTTGTCAGTTTGAATTTATGCACCCAGGTGACTCACGCCATCCTACTAGTCAGGATATAATGTTGTCATTCTCCAGGAGCTGGTAATGCCGTAAAAGAAACATAAGTGTATCCCCCTAAAATTGTTGTGTTTATCAAATCTTTTTTATGTTATAAGCTACCCAAATAGGTCAGCAGTTTACTAGTTTAATTTAAAAACACAGCAGTTTATAGTGGACACTGTGCATATTAGTACTTAAACTGAAGTAGTCCTCTTGAACCTAGTTCAAGAAGACTACTTGTTCTAGTTCTAAAGTCATATATCATTATGTGGGCACCACAATTAAAGTAATGGGAAAAGTCATGAGCTGGATTTTGCAGAGCCTTGCACTCACAACCATTTCTGCTGCGAACACTGTTTTCCTCCAGTCCACTCATGCCTGGACCCAGAGTAGGTTATGTTATGAGCTACCCGAATAGGTCAGCAGTTTACTAGTTTAATTTGAAACACAGCAGCTTATAGTGGACGCTGTACATATTAGTACTTATGCTGTAGTAGCCCTCTTGAATCTAGTTCAAGAGGACTACTTGTTCTAGTTCTAAAGTCATATACCATTATGTGGGCACCACAATTAGAGCATGAAAAAAGTTATGAGTGACAGTGGCATGCTGTATTTTGCAGCACCTTGCACTCACAACTGTTTCTGCCGCCAACACAGTTTTCCTCCAATCCATTCATGCCTGGACCCAGAGGAGGTTATATTTAGTGTCAGGGGTGCATGGGGCATTTAGTGCCAGGGGTGCATGGGGCAGAGCCCCCTCAACATCAGGGGTTGTGCAGGGTGAAACCCAACAAAATCCAACTGTTCTACCCTGCTCTCCCTTGTTGCCCTTCTTGGGTTGTGCCAGAATATATGGGAGCAGTAGTAGTGGATGAAATGTTTCTGGTGCCTTAATTTATGATGACCAGATTCATGTTGCCATGACATGGGTGAACCTTCTAAAGTCAATAGGGCATGATCCAGTAGACTAAGGTGCCCCTCATCACACATCTTGAGCCTTGCCAGGGATTCCTTCATAAGAAGGAAAATACCTAGCCTGTATACATCTGAGATACCTGTGAAAAATATCTGAACCCCTGAGTAGATCCATAAAGATGTCTTCAGGAGTCCTGAATATCTAACTTTTTCAACAATGTCTTCATCTTCTTTAAAACTACATGCCCTCAGCTGTGGATCTGTGGAGTGCTGTCCAGTTGTGAAAGAAATGTTAGATTCAGATCCTCTCCACATATTAGAACTTCCTCCACCTTTTCTGCTATCAACATGAATACCTTCCTAAAAAATCCACAGTCATAAACTGGTGGTGCGTAGATTGAAAGAAGGGTGATCTGTTGTCCAGTAAACTGACCACTGATCTTGATGTACCTACACTCTGCATCATTAAACATTTCTGTGATCTTAAAAGAGTAGCTATTTGGCAACCAGATGGCCACATCCCTCTTCTAAACAGATTTATATAAGGAGTAGTGGACCTCTTGGTACCCAAACTTGGTCAATATCTGATGTTCAATCTCTTTCAGGTGTTACTGCTACCATAATGGGGAAAAACTCCAGTAGTGTAATATTCCTGTTGAGTCCCAACTAAACCCATTCCTCTGGACACTGACCCACAAACCATGGCCGCTGGAAAAAGGCATCAAAACCCACCCACCTGAGGCATCTGTAGCCAGATCAAGCTCTTTGTGTTGACCCACTGGGTCCTGACATTTGGCAACTCCATTAAAGTCCCATAGAAACAACTCCCATACTCTAAGGTCTGGTCTAATATCCTGGAACACTCTGATATAGTGATATAGCCTTGTGGGGCCAGCTGTCACAGCAGGCAGTCCTCTCAAGAATGGTCTCCCTGGGCTGACTGCTTGGCATGCAAAGTTCAAATGACCCATGACAGACTGCAGTTGTCTGACAGTCACCTTCTTAGCCATCCCCATTTCCCCCAATAAGTGACTCAGATTGAAGGTTCCATAGCACCCCCATTTACAAACTTCCATCAAGAAGGGTGTTAGCTAGGTGGACCATAACAGACCCCCTTTGTAACGTGGAATGATCTGTCTTAGGTCATGTGAGCTGAATGTACTCTGAGATGTAAGGAGACAGTCACCCTGTGTATGGCTGGCAGCCCAATGGCATCCCAGCCATTCCACCCCTCAGCACAAGTGGAGTTCAGCCAGGTGGCCTCCAAGCCCACCCCAGGTGCCCCCCCTCTATATCACTCTTCTTAGGGCACCATGCCAGAAAAATTCATGGTGCTCATGTTATTATTCAGTCACCTGCTGCTCAGACATCACCGTCATGTCCTTTTTTGGAGAGCTCACCATCAAAGTAGACCACTGTTTAATATACAGTACTTGACATTTGTTGGAGCAATCCATTTTATAAATACCCCACCACTCAAACCATTAAAAACAGTAGGTGAACAGAAACTTATCTGTCTATAAAATGCATTTAACTTTATACAGACTTGTCCTAAGACTCCCCCCAATGTCTCACGTGTTTAATGAGGAAGTCCATATTTTAACTTATTACCACTTCTTTGGTTTATTTTTTGTGTTTGAGTCTTTACTCACTGAGGAGCTGCTCATACTTCAAAGTTTCTGGTGCAGCTGCTGGTATTTCAGAGAGATGCAGAGGCGTTATCCAAGGTGCACATGTAAAAGGGAGGTAACCTTCCTGAGGGGAGTCAAACTGGGGATCGGTGTCGGGCACGGGTGTAAGGGTAGTTCTCCAAGGGTCTGCCTTGATGTTGGTATCATGATGGTGTTGTGGAAGTCTTGTGGCAGACTCTTCTCCACCAATCTTTTCAGTATCCACAGCAAAAGTTAATTGTGTTGGTAGGTTGTGATTCAAGTGCTTTGCCATTTCTGGAGTAGGTGCAGAGCTTTGCTTTGGATCTGCTGAAGGATCACTGTGATGTCATTTATGTATGTGTCATACAGGCACAGGTCAAGGATTGTAGGCAGGCCAGGAGAAGTAATAACATTCATAAGTAACATTTTATCAAAAACAATAGAATAGAAATAGATAAAATTGAACAGGATAGCACTTTATAAAAACAGTACAAACAAAACAGTCCCCCTTCTGAGTTTTTTGATTGGTTTTAATATGACACTCTCTACATCCCTAAACAAAATATTGCTCTGTTTTTGTAAGATTTCTTTTCCTGACAGTTTAAACTTTGCATCCTGATTGTTTTTAGTTATATCTCCTGTTTCTCACAAAACATACCAGAACTTTGTCACATTATTTCCTGAGGCCAGCCTGAAGAGCACATATAGGGTCAAATCTTCAGTACCCCAGGAATTGGGAGAGTTTTGGGGAAAAACTGTTGCAAGTGGAGCTTCACTTGCAGATCCACAGTTTTTACTGCATGCCCTGTTTTAACAAAGTGGAAGCTAGTTTATGACTGGCTCCCTGATTTATGGCAGATTTCAACCATTTTTTCAGCACAGCTCCACCAAAATGTTAAGCTTGGTGGATGCACCTGCCTCCCTTGTGAAGTTCAGGCTGAAAATAGTAAAGTCTGCAAGTGTAGAGAATTTGTACAGTACTGGCCATTGCAGAGTGGGACTTTGTCCCAGGAGGGTTGAAAATCCAGCCTCTTGACTTTAACAGGTACAACAAAATAGAACATTCTGTGCCAGAGCTGTTCTCTTGTTGACAATTCTGTAAACAAGCCTATGCAGATCAAAATACATCTCAAGACCACCCCCCCGTACTACAGATTATTTTTTTAAGAATCTTAAAGATTTTCTGCAATCATTTAAAAATATATATATATATATATATATATATATATATATATATATATATATATCTGCAAACCAATGGATCCCAGTTTCATATAAAGGTTCACATGTATTTTGTAACTAAAGAGAATCAAGTGGAGAAAGAAAGACTGTAAAGAGCAAGTGAAGGAAGGGAGGTAACAGCGGGAAAATGTGGGACCATTAGAGTGGCCAATTCATAGGTGCCACAAGAAACTTTTGGTTGTGCAATCAGAAAGCAAGAGACAGACAAGTGGCAGAAAAGAACAGGGCAAAATATATGCTCTCTCTGCATAACAAAAGGGACAGGGTATTATCCAACCCTGTCAGATGTCTCCCTCCTAAAGAGGGAATCTATTTGTAAAAAAAAAGTTTCCCAAAACCTTCTTTTATTTCACTTTTAAAAGTAAAGTCATCTCAGCCTTTCATTATGTTTGCCTGTGTAGTTTGTAGGCATGCACAAGAATTGCCTCTATTGCACCATTCTAATTTTGTCAGGATTTAAATATAAATGAAGATAGTTAAGTCTGGTGTGAAAAGCTGCTTGACTTCTTTGCAATGGTCATGACCTGACTCATGTAAGGCATCCTGGAATTTTATTGTGGTTAATAAGTTTTATTGATTTGACTTATTAAGATGATACAAACATTAAAACAGTCAGATACATTGCAAAGGTCTTACAGACTGTTACATATGTCTGTAGAAGCGGAGAATGGAACATGCTGGCCAAATAGTAACAAACTGAATATACTAGCCAGGTAAGCAGTAGGATAATACTCTGTGCCTGGATGTACAACACCTATCCAGCTGGAGATTAACTTTGAAAGTATTAGCAGTTTGTGCATTGCATTATGGCTAACTCAACAAACATATCCTACCTGGCCCCATCCTACTAGTCTGTGCAGTTTTTGACAAATCATCAGAAATTATGAGATGCCCAGCGCTGCTGTCCTCTACTTTATGCCTACAAAATACAAGAGATCACACACATAAAGCAAACAGGTTTTCATTGTCAGAGAAGATACTATCCTTACTGATATTATACCATGTCATCCATAGAGCAGGGTCCCCTATAACTCAATAACAATCTCTCCAGCACTTGTCCTTAAATGCACTATGAAAGGAGACCATTATAATAGCATGGTTGTGCCTATTCAACCGATTCCCTCCCTAGGTTTCAAAAACAGAAGGAATGGAGTCCAGAGTGCAGTATATTTAAAGAGGGTATTGGTCACAGTATGTGATATTCTGGCCCAGTTGGTAACTTGAGCCATTGAGTTAAGTACCTCCCCCAGGGAAGGGATTATCTGGGACCGCCATTTACACAATAGGAGTCTTTCAACCTGCATACTGAGTGTCAGTAGTAGTTTCAGCTCAGAGAGACGAAGTTGAAGGGCCAGGGTCTGGAATCCTAATAACAGCAACTCAGGGGACTGAGGCACAGGCTTCTTAAGTATTTTGGACCACATCTCACAGGTAGCCTGCCATAGGGGCTGGATCAGCCTGCAGGACCAAACTATATGGAACAGGTCACCTGGGAGTTCCTGACACCTCCAACACAGGTCAGACTGAGCCAGCTTTGCCTTGGCGAGGACTACAGGAGTCCTATACCAGGGGTGAATTATCTTGTTCTGTATTAATTGTCTACTGGTGTCAAGATATGCCCCGTGAGCTAATTTTAGACAAGACTTCCACTCCAAGTTCGTAATAGGGGCATGCAGTGCTTTCTCCCATTTATGCTTGGATTCCTCTGCTTGGGATGGGATGGTGCTCCGAATGGCCGCATATACCCGGCTTGACTGTCCTCTTTCTAAGGCCAGCCATGACTCTACCTGGGAGATGTGTTGTTCTTGGTGCTGCTTATGCCTGTAAGTAAGGATGGCACTTCTTATTTGAAGGAATTGCCAGAAGTCTTTGGGATAGATCCCATAAGAGCTCCACAGGCCCTCAAAGGAATTAAGGGTATCTGTACCAGGAACGAGCATATCTCGAAGCAATGAGATATCACCACGTTCACATAAGGGCCATACAATTGGTTGTTTATTGATGGCAATCTCATTATTGCCCCATAAGGGGGTAAGTCTTAGGGGAGATGGGGAGGCACGCAACTTCTTATGCACCTTGGCCCAATATTCCAGAGAGGGACCAATAGTAGGATGACAGTGTATGCCCTTAGGGGGATGGTTAAATAACAATAGTACCAAGTGAGTACGCTGACATACCTCTCTCTTCATATCCAGCCACTAGGGAGTGTTGTGTTCAGGGAAAAGGAACCATTTTAACGTCTGAGCCAGCTGAAAGGCCCATTTATACCCCTCTAATCATGGAAGACCTCAGCCCCCTTCCAACTAATGAGCTCTGAGCTTATTTCTACTGCACCTAGGTTTCTTACCTTCCCACAAAAAGGATCCCAGCACAGAGTCTAACTTAGTAAACCAATAACAAGGTACTTTGAAAGGGATGTGGGAGAGAAGATACATAATTTTTGGTGCTGTGACCATTTTAATTGCGGATATTTTACCTACAAGTGACAGTTGAAGAGATTTCCATCTGTCCAGTTCTGTACGAATGGATGCAAAAAGTGGTTTCATATTCAGGTCCCAGATTTTATGCAGATTAGGAAAGATAGTAATGCCGAAGTAGGTAATTCTCTCCAGAGCCCATCGGAGCAGGGGCGTAGCCAGGATTCTTTTTTGGGAGGTGTTTAGATATGGCATTTTTGAAATGGGACAAATAAAAACCGAGGGTCTGGGGGGCCATTAGGCCCCCAGAAGCTCTGGGGGGTGTACATGCTCTGTGGTGAGTTTTGAGGCTTTTCTTGAAGAAAACACACACTTTTGTTACATGTTCCCCACCCCTAATTTCATGGGAATTTTTTTTTTTTTTGCACATAGAATCAGGGTTGTGGGAGACTCTGGCTGGCATTACAGTCTACATAACATCTAATGGTTGTGCACAACTGGTTATACAATAGTGTCATCAACCACCCACCCCATATGCAGTTTTTGTAATATACTGTGATCTTTAAAAGATTTCTACAGAAAGGCTGTGGCCAGGGGGTCTTGGAGCCACTAGGGCCCCAGCATCTCTGGGGGGTTTACATGCTCTGTGGTGAGTTTTGGGACTTTTTTTTGAAGAAAAAACACACTTTTGTTACATGTACCCCACCCATAATTTCAGCGGAATTTTTTTCCCCCATGAAATCAGGTATGGGAGACTCTGGCTGGCATTACAGTCTTCAGCACCTCCAATAGATGTGGACAACTAGCTGTCCAACAGTGCAATCAACCACCCACCCCATATGCAGTTTTTGTAATATGATGTGATTTGTGAACAATTTCTACATAAAGGCTGCGGCCTAGGGTCTGGGGGCCTCAAGGCCCCCAGAGACTCTGAGGAGGGGTTACATGCTCTGTTGTGAGTTCTGGTGCTTTTCTTGAAGAAAACCACACTTTTGTTGCATATACCCCACCCCTCAGATTATATAAGGATGGTGTTGGCTGGCATGGTCCATTTAGAAGGGCTGGGGACCCCCTACACTTGCCAGTAATGGCAGCTATGGATCTATGGATAGTGGTCATTTCAGAGTTTGGTCTGCAGTGGTGTCCAGGGAAAGTACAGCGCTGAGAGATTTGAAGGGGAGGGTGAGCAGCTATATGGTGCTGCTGCTGGGATAAAACCCACCACCTTCAGGGCAGACCCTGTATACCTCTTAGCACTTTGTCACTGAAATGTTAGATGCAAGCATTCAAAATGTAGAGAAATGTTGTCAGACACAGAGACACGTTCAGAAAATTGGGTACTGGTGTCTTAGCAGCACTTTGTGCTTGATCACACCCTGGACACTAGCTGAATGTCCTAAAAGTGGAGCGAGTGGTAATTTTTTTTGTGTGACGCCCCTCTTCAACTGCCAGATAATTGCTGCTCTTAATGAGCTGTTAGTCACACCAGGCCATCTGGAACATTAAAAGGGATTAGCATGAGAGGTACAGCCTGCTAAAGTAGGGACTTTAACTTCATTAACAGCAATGGAAAAACTGCTCTAGTCAAGATGGCCAAGTAGAGAGTTAGCTGCACTAGCCCTGATTAATTTGCACTAGGTTTTGGACTAGTAAAACAATGTTGAAATTGACCCACGACCCCTGACATACAAATATACAAAAGGGGCACACACTTGAACACTTAGTAACATGGGTGGGGGGGGCCGAGAAGACGATTAGGAAACCATGACAAAAAACCATGGGTGAGGTATGGAGGGTGACCTGGTGCTGGTGACATCACATTCCACCAGCATCCATGTACGTAGTGGTACAATGCCTTGTTACCAGGCATTACTAACACAGCAGATAGAAGAGGATGCTAACCACTTGTAAAGGGGGATTGTCCCTTTATACACAGAGACACTACTGTGACATGACTAGGATGTGAGTGATGCCATTGCCAGTATATATAAATCTGTAATTACTGTTGGGTGTATAAGAAAGGAATTTCAGGTTGGGAGAATGGGCCTGAATGATCAGGGAGGCCCATTCTTCTGACCTGAAACCCCTTTCTTCTTATACACCCTCCAGTCATTAAGGATTTATAAAGACTGGCATCACCTATGTCCTGGGCTCTCGGACTCCTCCCATCTTGATTTCTTATGTCCGTATCCAGTTTGCTGCTTCGACATGAGAGAGTTGGAATGGGGTCCCCAGTCCTACCTCTCATTTCAAAGCAGCAAAGTAGATAAGAACATGGGGTTATGTGTCATGGGATACAGTCCAGAATCACACTGTTCCATGAGCCCCACGTAGCAATTTGTTGCCAGCTGCCTCAGGAGGAGCAGAAGACGCAGCAGCAGGATTAGGACTGGTTCTACTTCTGCTTGTGGCAGACTCATTAATGCCTTTTATGAAAGCAAACAGGGTGGTTTGACAACCTCCTCTTAGGTCCCAGACATTATGAAATAAAACTGTTTTTCACACACACTCAGCTTCACTGTCTGTGTTTTATTTTCATAAAATTGTTACTGTCTGAACAAGTTACAACACAACTCAGAAAGATTCAGATGGGATTTCTGTATGGCAAATATAATTATATATCCAGTCCTGGATATACTATTATATTTTCCACCAGTACATTAGCAGATAGTTGTATCTGATTCTAAGACAGAAGAGATGGGGCAGGGTGAGGAAGGGACGGGGACCAGCAGGTTAGCCAAGGAACAGGAATACGAGTAATCAGACAGGAATCATGCACACACACACACACACACACACACACACACGTCACATCACACTATCCATATTGTACTTGTGTGAGATGGTGGTGGCCAGCAGTGAAGGTGAACAGAGGGTAACTAGTGGCTGCCATCTGGAGTCCAGGTAGGCAATTGAGGATGGCACCACCAGGAGAGGGTGGGCACCGTAACTAGACTACAAGGCAGGGCTCCCATATCTACAGGGATTCCTGTATTTTACAGGGATTTGGAGGCATCTACAGGAAAACTCTTCCCATAGACTTGCATTGGTTATACAGGAAAACAGGGCAATTCAGCTTCCATAGGAAATAATGTAATCTACAGGAAAACACAGGAATACCACCCTGGAGTTACAGGGAAAATGCCAAATCAATATGGGAGCACTGACAAGGTATTTTTTTAATGACAAACCTGGGACTAGCTGAGGGAGGAAGTAGTACCCTTGGTACTAGCCAGGGATAATCTTTTAGTTTAACTCATACTGGGAACAGGACAGTGAGGGGGGCCACTTGCACCATAGCTGCGTCAGGGTAGGGTTACATGGTGAAACATTTGCTGAGAGGCCATTTATGTGCAGACTCCAGCTTAACCCCTCCCATTCAATACTCATTTCTGGTGTCCCTGTTCTCATTTGAGCAGTGACATATAAAACAGTGTAACTGTACTGTGGAGCTGAGAGTAAAGGGTTTGGGATGGAGCCTGTGACCCTGTATCAGTAGGCTTGACCTTGAGGCAATTAGCTAACTAGTGGGATGGAACTACCAGCTCAGTGCTGGATAGCCCATTGCTCAAACAACCAGGAGTATGTCACATTGTTTGTGAAGACAGTGACTGAACAGACTCTCTTGAAATGAGGGCACGTTTACCTCTGCCCAGTCAGGCTGGCTAGTGCACACCACTTGCCCATTGTTCAAGATAATGGGTTCAGTCACTGTCTTTCTTCATAAACAATGTGACATACTTAGCAAAACAGAAGTCCATTTCCCTGCCTATCCTGGGAGAAGCCAGACATTTTTAGTTTCCCACCAAAGTTTGTATTTTAGTATCTGATTACATTGTAGTGGTCTATTCAGGGCAGACTTTTGTCTATCTGGTTTCCCTTTCCTCCAGAATAACTGTTCTCCCAAATATATCTGGTAGGCATAAATATTAGAATGTTACTGTGTTGCCCTGAATTCCTTCACTGTATGTCAGGAAAGCTGTAGCAGCTCACTCAATCTGATCTTCATTATACCGTACAGTGCTCAGTGTGACGTTCCTCACTTTTGCATGCCTGACTGATATCATTGTACACAGAACAGGCACTCTGTTGGCCATGTGGAGTGACACTGTGCTTGTGTGCCACATGACCATGATGCTGCTGGTGGTCTGCCCTGTGTGTCTTTGTGGTACAGTGTTACACTGTGTCACTGTGCAGCAGAACATTTGCCTGCAATGGCAGGGATGCAGCCACTGATACACCACAGTGCAGCAGCTGGCCCGAGGCCCTTGGACATTCCAGGGCTTTTAAATATTACCACACCACATGGCTCTCCCCTGGAATACATCACATGGCTACCCCCTGCATAGCCACTTGCACCACATCCTCCACTGCACACTACTGCATGCTTAGGGGACAGCCCCACCATGGATGGTATACACAATACACAGTACACACAAACACACACACACACACACACACACACCAACATCAGCACACTGTGGCTTTCCTGGTTGCTGCCTGGGTATGGGGGAGGCCATTAACATATGCCCTACCACATCTGTGGTACCTATGGTGTACGGCAACACCTGTGGGCCTTGCATGTATTGGCTCCCAGTGGGGTGAACAATGACCTTCCCCCCATGTGCACACATGAGCCCCGACATACCTGCATCTTTCTGTGCTGGGCCTGGCTACATTTGGAGTCTTACCCCTCTGCACACAGCACTGTCATTGCCAGGGCTATCATGACATTCTCCCCAGTCTTCTATGCATAACCATCCACCCGTATGTGTGGTGTAGCCATCTACCACACTGTATATTTTCCAGGGGTTGCTCCTTCTCTTGAGACCCTTTATTAGCCAGAACAGCATTGGGGTTCAGGGGCCAGTTGGGCTGTAGCCTTTCCTACAGCAAAAGAAGGACCTGACAGCTTGACAACAGCTGCAGAATAAGCCTGCCATTTTGAACAGCAGCAGGCTTCCTTTTTCAGACTCCCCGCCTGTCCCCCACCCCTAGCTAATTGGGAGCAAGCTGCAGAAAATGGAATGGGACTGATCAGTGTGAGATTGGCATTTGAAATTCACTACTGCAAATCTCTAACAAAGCGATCAGCTGTTTTGGGGCCAGGAGAGCATCAGGGACAGGCTCTGCTGCAGCTAAACTGACTTTGACAGCACTGAAAGCTGCTGCAGACTGAGCCTGCTATTTTGAACAACAGTTGGCAGGCTTCCTCCTTCGAAGTCCCCATCCTGTCCCCATTGGCTGTTATTAGGGAGTGTGGGTCTGGGAGATACTTTTACTGACATGTTCAGACTGTGCATTTTCTAAACTGTGACCTTGTTTGTTACATCCTCCACTGTTTGTTACCCCTCTTCCCCATTGTAGGCACCATTTGTTGCTCTGCTATTTTTTATCAATGCTTGATTGCTTACCTTGTGTCAGAGTCCTCTGATTGGCTCCTCTCCTACTGATGTCTGCAGAACTTGGCTGGTTCAGCTGGGCCTGGCTCACCGAACTGAAGCCGAATGCCCTGGAACCTGCCTGGAGACAAGTGCCCCCCCAACAACATGGGGAGGGGGATCGACCAACTGAGGAAGGGAACAGCAGTCTGGCCAGGCAGGTGATGAGTAATACCCAGTCTACCAGTACATCCAAGTCTCAGAGTCTTCTTCTCCAGCAAGCTCTTTTCAGAGAGATAACGTTACTCCCGACCACGACCTGGACCCTCAGTGTGCCACCGATGACTGAACTGATGACAGACTCACTCCATCTCCTCTCCTCTTCTTCTTCATGGCCCCAGGGGAACTTCTTTGCTAGGCCCACAGCTGAGCTCCACAGGTCAGAGGACCAGGGACACAACTAATTATTTTTATTTAAATTTAATTCCGTTTTGGGTGGTGTTTCTGAACTCCCGACCCACAAAAATCCTCCTCTCATCTCGACTCCTCTCTCTGTGTCTCTCTCTCTCTCTCTCTCTCTCTCTCTCCCAATGAGCGGGAGCACGTGCACTGGTTCATCAAGCCACCAATGTTACATGGCGCTCATTCATTTGCTGCTGTTGAGAAAGGAGGAGGAGCTGGAGCAGACACATACAACCCTTCACCTTCTCGCGCAGTAGCACGCACCACTTGGGATTCCCTGTGGTCATCCCCACCCCCAGTAGCAGCCAGGTGAGCCAGAACAGACAGACATGCACATTTAAAGCAGTGTCAGTGGCTCAGTAGGTAGCACACTCGCCTCTGAGGCCGGGAGATCAGAGGGCTGTGGGTTCAGTTCCCACATCTGGCACTTGGGGTAATATCCCAGTACTGACTCTGTAGTGCAGCATGAGAGGGGCGCTGCACTTCTGAGGTGCTGTCTTTTGGATGAGATGTTAAACCGAAGTCCCATCTGCCTGGATTGGTGGTAGTTCAGGTGGATGTTAAAGATTCCATGGCACTTATCGAAAAGAGTAGGGGGGGAATTTCCCCGGTGTCCTGGCCAAATTTCCCTCATTCACTAAAAAAAAATACTACCAACAGCGTAATCTGGTTCAAGGTCAGTTGGCATTCATCTGCATCCCCCTCCCCCGGGTCGTGCCTGAAAATAGGCAGGATTTGTCTAATGCACTTACCCGGTCAACAAAAACAAAATAAATAAAATAAAATAAAGGGCCAGCACTCTGTGTGTGTGGGATAAATAAAAAAATTTCAGAGGTAATTTCGGGGGGTGTTTGAACACCCTAAACACCCCGCTTGTCTACGCCCCTGCATCAGAGCCCATGCTGAGTAACCATTTGAGAATTACAATTAGAGTTTAAAGGTGGGACCTCTGTCTTGGTCTGGTTAATCTTGAGCTCTGAAAATGTACAGAAATCTGGCAAGGTGGATAGTAGGGTAGGGAGGGAGGTGACGATATTGGCTATATGGAGCAACAGGTCATCTGCATACATAAGAGTAGGGTAGGCCCTTGTTCCCATCTGGACCCCGGAAATTAGAGGATTTTGCCTAATAGCGGCTGCCAGGGGTTCTACTGCCAATACAAAAAGTAGTGAGGAAATTGGGCAGCCCTGATGGGTATGAATGGGGGAGACAGCATCATATTGGTGAGTATCCGTGCAGCTGGGGATGAATATATTGCCTCAATCCAGGCCTGAAACCCCGCCCCTAAGCCCGTAGTGCAAAGTACTTGTTGGACATAGTCTTACTCCAGGGAATCAAAGGCCTTTTCGAAATCTATTGCAATGGCAGCCATGGGGGAAGATAACATTTGGGCCTTATGGATTAAAATTACCAATGCTCTGATATGGTCTGCGTTAAAGCAGTCATTAAGAAAGCCTACTTGAGATGGATGGATCAAACTGGGAATGAGAGGATTAAGTCTATTAGCTAGTATCTTAGCTAGCACCTTGCTATCACCATTCAATAATGAAATAGGGTGGTAGCTGGATGCATTTAGAGGGTCTTTACCTTTTTTGGTAGGATAGTAATAGTCACCTCCCTAAGGGATGAAGGGAGAGACCCTGTTTGCAATGACTCAGTAAATACTTGTTGCAATACCGGAGAGGTTATGGGATGCAACAGCTGCCACACTTCAATAGAGAATCCGTCCCCTCCTGAGGCCTTTCCCTTTTTAAGGGAGAGGATAGGTCTGCCACCTCCAGGGTTGAGATCGGGGCATCTAGGGCATTAGCTTTGGTTTCTGAGATTTTGGGGAAATGTAGGGACTCCAGAAATGGGTGAACCCCCTGGGGGTCTGTGGCTCTGGAAGATTTATATAGCGAGGAGTAAAAATCCATCATTATTTGATTAATACCTTGTGCCGAGGTCTGGGTCCTAGCCGCTGCATCCTCTAAAGCTGCTATATGCCTTTTGGCTTGCTGCTTTTTGAGATGGTATGCCAGCAGCTTACCCACCTTTTCTCCTCCTTCCCAATATTTGTGCTTGAGTCTAATGATTGAAATCTCTGCCTTTCTAGATACCAGCTCGTTCACTTGCATCTTCAGAGAGGTGACCTTGTGATCTGTCTCTGACCTAAAGGAAGGGACACTACTGGCCTTAAAAGCAAGCTCCACTTCTCAGAATTGTCATTCAAGCCCCCTCAAATGTTGTTCCCTCCTCTTTCGGTGCCGGCTCGCATACCCTATTATCGCCCCCTTAGAGTAGCTTTGAATGCCTCCCATGTGGTACCCGTAGAGGTATCTGCTATGAGATTATGCCAAAAAAATCCCATTGCTTCCTTTTGAAGCCAAGAGGGAAAGTCTGGGTCATGAAGTAGCAATGAGTCCAGCCTTCATGCCGGAGACTTAGGGAGAGGGGGCCCCATGTGAAAGCAAGATGCACAGAGGCATGATCCGAGATAACTAAAGGATGAATAAGGGTATTAACAGTGTTACTAGTAATGGTGGAAGAGATGATCCAGAAGTCTATTCTACTAAGAGAACTATGTGCTGGGGAATGAAAGGTGTAGTCCCGCTGGGAGGGGTGAAATATTCTCCAGATGCCCGTAAGGGCCAAATCTTGTTGTAATTGAGCAACTGCCATTACAGCCCTGGCGTGGGGCTCAGTATTGGAAGGGGATCTATCCAGGAAAGGATCCAGAGTAAGATTAAAATTGCCACCTAATAAAATGGGGGTGTCTTCCCAAGCTATGGATCCCAGCACCTGGGCCAACTTGTGAAAGAAGGAGGACGAGTCCTCATTCGGAGCGTATATGTTACCCATGATCAGAGGGCCCTCCCCAGTATCCATGAGTACCACCACCCATCTACCCTAAGGGTCTCTCACTTGTCACTGCAATTTCCATTGTAGTTGCTTGTGAAGCAGAATCACCAGCTCTCTCTTTCTAGGGGAGGCTGAGGCATGAATGACCTGACCTACCCACTCCCTCTTCAGTCTCTCAGGATCCCCCCCAGTAAGTTTGGTCTCCTGTAGGAAGGCGACCCTTGCTCCCAGTCTCTTAAGGTGGCCCAAAACTTGCTTCCTCTTGTCTGGGGTGTTAAGCCCTCTGACGTTTCATGTCAGACAAGTGATATCACCTGTTAGTAATAGGGAGCAAATATTTAATTAAGAGATATATCAAGAACAACCAGCAGATAGGGGTCGAGGGCAGCCCAACCAGAAGAGGCACATTTCTATAGAGCGCCCACCAGATATGGAGAGAGTGAGTAAAGCCCATATACCTGCCCCTACCAGATGACCTTATACTAACAAGTAACAAAACTTCTGTGTGTGTCTCTTGTGAAACAAACATACATAAACACATTAACAAACTATTTACATTGTGCACAGTGTACCATGCAATTTGGGGATCTAGAGGCGTCTCTTCGGCCGCAGAGCCCTGCTGTAGGCCAACCCCTATTCCAAGGGCATTATCAAGTGGTAGCCATCCTTCTGTAGCACTATGGTGAGTGCAGGGATGGAAGGGTGTTCCCCCCTGAGAGAATCGAGCAACCCAATAGGAAGGTTGGACCACGTAGCTCATTGCAGCTCCAGAGGGTTGAGAGAGCTGCTCCAGTGGTGCAGCTCAGAAGCAGGGGTAGTTAAACTGGGACTACACAACACTTCTAATGAGGTGAGGGTTTGCAGAAAAGAAAGTAGGGGAGGACTGCCCACTATTTTGGCAAGCCTAGGGTTAGTGCTGATGGGTGCCAACATGCTCTCACAACAAAAATCCTGGTGAGGTCAGGCTCATCACACCTATGAAGAGGGTACTGTAAGCCACCTAATGCGGGGGCTGGGAGATCTTGCCTTGATAGAAAATAATAATAATAAAAAAAAACATACCATAGGGGTACAGGCCTGTGCCATTCACCACTTAGGGCCTCACATTAAACACATCCTGGCTACCCATTCAGCACAACAGTTTACACATACCGACAAATACTTTCATGTTATATGACACAGCTTCCCAGTGGACCTCACCCCTTCCCCCACACAAGTAAGCGAGGTAGAACCCACAAAAGTTCTGCTGTTTAATCAGATGGTACAAAAAAGGCCTTCTTTGCCATCTAGACGTGTCTGGACCTTTGATCAGGACATCCACTGAGAGCTTGTTGATAGGCTTCATTGAATCCCTCCCAGTATAGGAGTGAGGCATCTTCTCTGCCACATGGCAGTGCAAGTCAGGAGTCAAGGTTGGGGTGAAAAGGGGGTCAAAAGTTCCCTTACATGGGTAATATGGAGAAAGGGTAGCAGATGGATCAGCCAAGGAGATTGTCCACTGACGATTAATTTAGACACCCGAAACTCGCCCCATACCTACAACTCCCTGAGGGATTAAAAGAACAGGAACAGAAAGAAAATAGAAGGATGACTACTTATCTGACCACGCCGGTGGGTTTTCTCTGATCTATTGCCCTGGAAAAGTAGAGCGCTCAGGATGGTCCACACTGAAGATGAGATCTCCGCAGGTAGAGGAGGACTTCCTTGTAGCCTTTGGTGGACGCTGCCCTCTGCTATCTGTAGCTCTGTTCTGCGGCTGGTGAAGAGTTGCTGATGGGGATAGGTAGCTGGGCTGCAACATAGGAATAGGCCTGCTTTCCACAGTCAAATCCACAATGCCTGGGTGTTGATCTGGAGAGCTGGGGCATAAAGCTTCATATCTATTAGTGGTGTGGTAGGCATGTAACGGATCTGGAGCAACAGTGTCCATGCTTGTGGCCTCCTCTGTGTCGTTTTGCCATCTCTCCAAAGGATGCTCCCGGCCGCCATGTAATTTTGAGGATTGCCTCTTTTGGTGTGTTTTTGGGGGGAGTTCCCAGTGTTGCTCCCTGAGGTCTTGCCAAACTGCAGTCCTGCTCACTGATAGATAGGAGCAGCAATCCAACCCGTCGGTAGCAGTTTTTGCCGAAGGGGCTCCAGGCGCAGTGGTGGTGAATTCTTGTGGCCAGTTGCGCCGTAAAAAATCCATAAGTGCATCAGGAGATTCAGAACTGTTCTGGACCCCATTATGCATAACCCACATCGTGGCTGGGTAACACAAGGAAAAGGACAGTCCAATACTGTGCATTTTATGCCTTACCTCAGAGTATGCTCGGCGTTTGTCCGACAGATCCTTAGAGAAGTCCTGAAAGATGCGGATCCTATTCGATCTCCACACTACATGCTGTAACTCATGAGCTCTAGTTAGGAACTTCTCTTTGTCCCTAAAATCAATAAATTGGGCTATGATAGGCCGTGGTCTGTCCTGGGCCTGAGACATGAGGGCTAACGTACAGTGTGCGCATTCCACCCGGAGCAGTATCAATGGGTCCAACTGCAGCATTTCAGCGATGGCTAATTGTAGAAATCCCTCAGTATCTTTGCCTTCTACACACTCAGGGAAGCCCAGGAAGCAAAGATTATTATGGCGACTTCAATTCTCGAAGTCATCCATCTTACTGGGCAGCATCTGTATGGTCCATTGTTGATCTCTTAATTCTGCCCTTAAGTCCAGAACATGCCCCTCCATTGCCGAGACCCGCTGTTCAGTATGCAGCATCCTGGCTTCTAAATTTGAACCACTTGGGTGTTTCGATTAGTTGCCACAGTGACTTGTGCCATCTAGGCCATAAGTTGGCCGAACATCGCCTCAACTGACAGCTGCTCCCAGGTTTATTGCAAGTGGCCTTCAGCCATATTTTCAGGCCTACCTCATCCTGGAGGCTCTTCAGTAAAATAGCAGTTTCCACACAGCAAATGAAGGCTTTTTGTATCAATGAAACTAAATTAGTGTAGCTTGAGTATTACCCCACAAGTTACAGTAGAGTGAGGATATAATACCAGCTAGCAGAAAAAGGATTTTAAAGGATATTTCCCTCTGGATTGTGGAGCTGATCTTTAAGCTGCCATCCTATTTAGCGCCCCTAGTGGCCAGTCCATCCTGGAATTTTATGCTATTTTGATGCTAAAGCCTCCAGTAGTTACACTGTATAAGTCAATGCCACTGCTGTCCTCTGCAGTCCCTATGTTCTGGTCTTATGCTGGCCATGAAACTTTTCAAGTCACAGTAAGTGCTTTGCTAGTTCATTGCATATTTGGTACTTCATCAGAGGTCTTATCTGATCTAGAGCTAAACTGGGAAAAAGAGGGTCTTACTATTCATTGGCTATTAATTTGCTTTTGCCTTGTCTATCTGTCCATCTGATAGTTCTCTGCCAAAGAAATTGCCTTTTCCTCAATTTCTGATCTGTGTTTTTACCAAAGGCTACAGGACTGTAGGAAGGATGTTGATGAATTGCTCCATTGCAGATATGCTGATGATCTGTGGGATGGTTTTGCCCTCTGGTTGGAGCCATTTAATGAGGATTTCACTGAGCTGGGTAAAATCTTCTCTAGGATTGTTGACTAAGTGTTAATTCAGGGACTGGAATCTCTGTCTATAGGTCTGTTCTGAGATGTCATATCTTTTAAAGATTTCTCTTTTCATAATGCCATAGTTTTTTGACTGTGCAGCTTCCATATAGTTGTAGGCCAGTTAGCCTTCACCTGTCAGATAAGGTACCAGCCTTGGTGACCATTGCTGGTTTGACCATTGGCAGGCTCCAGCAATCCTTTCAAAACTTGTCAGCAATGCTTGGATATCATCTCAGTGACACCACTTTGAAAGTTTAATGTCTTTTAAGTTGTTTGTGTTTTGTTGATCTGCTTGGCCTGTACCAGAACCTCTGGTTTTGAGAGCTTGCAAGGCACCTAGCCATCACTGCTCTTGTCACTGCATCTCTTCTCTTCTCTGTTTCTCTTTCTCTGTTTGTTGTATAGCCCACCATTTGAAGAAGGCAGGCATGCTTTTGGGTTCTGTCCTTGCATGCTCTGTTTCTTCCATCTCAGTTTGGACTTTTGCTTCTGCTTCTAGTTTGGCTGCCATTCTTCTGTCAATTTCTCCTAGGTTTGTTGTTGCAGAATCCACACCTTTCTTCTATGCTTCCCTGGTACCAGGTATAGTACCCATGCATAAAACTCCTGTGATAGATTATGCACATGGTAAATCCCACTTTTATGTGACACCAACTGTTTTAGAGGCCTTGGTGAAGGAGCATAGGCAGACCAGGAAAAGTTTTAAAATTCACAAATAGTATTTTATTATCAATAACACAGAAGCAGAAAACAAAATGTACAGGCTAGCTCTTTATAAAGGCAGCACAAACAAAAAGCCATCCTTTTAAGTTTCTCTCTTAGTTTAAATTTCAATCTCTTTATATCCCTAAACAAAACATTGCCCTATTTCTATAAAATATATTTTCATGGCAGCTTAAACTCTGCATCCTGATTGTTGTAAGTTGCATCTCCTGTTTCTTTGAATGTTGTAAGTTGCATCTCCTGTTTCTCACAAAATGGTACCAGCACTTTGTCAATTTATTTCCTGAGGCTAGCCTGAAGAGCACATCTAGTCTTTAACTGGTGTAACAAAATAGAACATTCTGTTCTAGAGCAGGACTCCTGATGACAATTATGTAAGCAAGCTTGTGGAAATCAAAATACATCTCAAGTTCATTCTCCTGTATTACAGATTGTTATTTTTTTTAAGAAACCCAAATAGCTTTCTGCAATAATTTCAACAGTGTAAGTATATACATTTGCAAACCAAGGGATCACAGCTTCATAAAAAGATTCATATATATATATATATATATATATATATATATATATATATATATATTTAACCACACAGAAGCAATGGAAGAAAGAAAAAGTCAAAACAGCAAGTGGAGGAAGGGAGATAACAGGGGGAACTGTGAGACCATCAGAGTGGCTAATTCCTAGGTGCCACAAGAAAAATTTGATTACACAGTCAGACAGGCAAGACACAGACAAGTAGCAAAACAGAAAAGGACAAAATAGATCCTTGCTTTTAACTCTTTCTGTATAAAAAATGGGACAGGATCTTACCCAGCCCTGTCACAGTATGAAGCATGGCTCTGTGTCTTGAAGCCCTAATGCTATGTCTCCTTATGAGATTCCATCCTCCCTGGCTTGGTGGCTGTGAGTCAGTCAGGTCTCTGCTATGGGCTGTGACTTGGGCATAATCAACACAGATGACCTAAAATCATCCAATCAGACCACTAAAGCAGTAGGTAAGGCTAGAGGAATGTTGGGGTACATTAGTAGGGGGTATCACAAGTCGTAAGAGGGAGATAATAATCCCTCTTTACAAGACACTGGTTAGGCCCCATCTAGAGCACTACGTGCAGTACTGGAGGCTGCATCTGCACAAAGACATTAATAAAATTGAGGCATTCCAAAGAAAGGCAACCAAAATGGTGTAGGGACTGCATCAGAAAACATATGAGGACAGACTAACGGAGCTCAATATATATATACCCCCTAGAGCAAAGGAGGGAGAGAGGTAATATGATCGAAACATTCAAACATCTTAAGTACATTAACATGGTGAAAGAGCCTAACATGTTTCAATTTAAGTAAAATAGCAGGACAAGAGGACACAGTGTGAGATTAGAGGGAAAGGGTAATGTAAGGAAATTCTTTTTCATAGGGTGGTGGAGGCATGAAATGGCCTACCTCAGGAAGTGGTGGATTTGAATACAGTGCAGAGCTTCAGACAGGCATGGACCAGGCACAAGGGAGCAATACAGATGAGTATGAATAGATAGGCCATTGACAGAGTAAAGACCTTTGGCACATTCATAAGGTGGAAAAATGAGCAGTTTGGATGGGCCTCATGGTCCTTATCTGCTGTCAACTTCTATTTTTCTATGTTTCTATGTTTGCAATCTTTGAGGGGGATACCATGGTCCTTAAGGACAGAGGCAGCTTCTGCAGGAGTGTCACATATTCTCACCTCATTGTTCCAGAAAATGCGCATCTGGGCAGGGTAGGGGGTCTGAAGCTTTATTTACTTTGCCCTCAGTGTCCTAATTATATCCAAGTATTGCAGCCTTCTGTGCAGGATGTCTGGTGGGTAATCCTGGTCCAGATACAAGTGGACTCTGTTATAGCAAACATCTCCTTTCTGCCAGGCAAGCCAGGAAATCTGTTCCTTGGTTCAGTAATTGGAAAACTTTAGCATTATCAGCCATGACCTGCCTCTGGGGTCAGTTTGTTTGGGCAGGAAAGCTCTATGTGTATGTTCAATACAAAAATGCTAAGTGTGCAGCAGTGCAAAGACATCTTTAAGAAGGTATGTGAGGAAATCACACATATTACAATACTGGTTTTGGTTCCTTCAGGAAGGCTAGTGAGACACATACTATTTTGTCTGGGTCGTGCTTCAAGGTCCATGCATTCTTCATGCAGGGCCTCTGTGTAGTGCAGCAGAGTGTCCTGGACCATTCCAAGCTGCAATGCCCCATGCTCCACCACCACGGTAACCTCCTCTGCTTCATCCAGCCTCCTTTCAACTCCTGTAAGTCTCATTTAGTTTTTTGAACTCCACTTTGTGGTCTTGTCTTGATGTTTTAATTTCTCAAAGTAAAAGCTATAAGCTCTTTTGGGTGAGGCATTCATCCTCTTGATAAGTGTTATAAGAGGACCTTTTCATGCTAATAGGAGACACATTTCTGCTGCCTTCTGAGCTCAATGCTCTGTATCTATTGGCATCTTTGGTTTATTTTGCCTTATGAGATCACAGGCAGGTAGTCTTGTTATTTTCTTCATTCTCTCTTGTGGCATTTTTGAAGTTTTTTAAGCTTTTCTGGCTGTAAGGGGATGGTTGAAGTACTCAGGTGGAAGGAAGCTCTGTCTTTTTTTTATTTATTTAAACATTTGGTAACCGGGAAAGACACACTGAGCTGAGTCTCATTTCTAGGAGTGACCCATGGGCAAGGGAAAAGGGAATCACATACAGAGTACAGTAATGAGACATAATACAAAAATAAATACAGGAATACATAGTAAGCAAATGGCAATTACAGGGTATAGTACATGTAGGTACAGTACATAGGGAGCAAATGGTAATTACAGGATAGAGTACATGTAGGCACAATAGGTAAGCATACCACTTGAATTACAGCATATAGGAACACTGGAGTGCATGCACGGTGGTATATACAGATATGTACATAGGTAAACACAACCCTTAATGAGTAGCAACACTGATTATGTGCACATAGAGGTAAAGAGCATGAAGAAAATAGGACTGTTTGCAGTAACAGAGTAGAAGGTAGGTGCCAAGTGAGATGGCGAGGCAAGAGATATGACACTTGTTGGTGTGAGGGCAGGAGCAGGTGGGGGGAGGCAGATGGCACAGTTGGATTTCGATAGAGTTGTGTAAGAGTGTATTTCATAGGAGAGGAGACTGAGTGTTCCATAGAGAAGGGAGCATATAGATGAAAGTGGATTTGCCTGCTGTTGAGGAGGGTTTAGGGAGTGTGAAGGAGTGGAAATTCCTAGAGCACAGGGTGTAGGGTGAGGTGAGTGCAGGTGTAAGCTTCTCAAACAGGTACAAGAGGAGCAGGTTAAACCAGTATTTGGATATAAGGGAGATGAAGTGTATGAGACTCCAGTGGAACAGCAGAGAAATATTGAGAGTGGAGAGGAGAGTGCAATGGTTGGTTCTTACAGGAGCATTAGCGGCAAAGTGGCAGAAAACGTAAAAGGGAGAGTCAAGTCTAGCAAGTGAGAAGGTGGGCACAGTGCAGTAAACAAGGTCAGCGTAATCAAAAATGAGAGTTATCACTTTAGCTAGCAATTCACGCCTCACAGGGAGTGGGAAAGATTCTCTGTTGCAGTATAAAATACCAAGCTTTAGGTAGAGTTTTGAGGAAGTAGCATCAATGAGGCATTAGAAGTTTAGCTGGGGGTCCAGCCATGCACCTAGCTATTTGTAGGATGTGACAGCACTTAGAGGGGTACCGTCCAGTGAGGTGATTTCTGGGGGGTGCTCTAGCAAGCCTTCGAGCAGTTCCGAAAGTCATGGAAACAGTCCTAGATGTGTTTATCTTGAGTAGGTTTGCTTGGAACAAGCATAGCATAGAGAGGAAATCCTGCTGTAATCGAGTTTGAACCTTTCATAGCTCTGAGTCAGATGTGAAAAGGATGGTATCATCCACGTACATGTGAATGAGGTATCTTGAACAAACAAAAGGAAGATCATTTATAAATAAGGAAAATAGAATGGGACCGAGGATCGAACCTTGGGGATGCCAGCAAGAATGGGGGTGGGGGAAATGGAGTTAGTAATCCTGACAGATTGAGATCTGTTTTCAAGGTATGATTTAAACTACTAGACGGCAGAGGGAGGTGAGCCATGTGGCCTCGAGTTTGTGAAGGAGCAGGGGGTGAAAGACTTAGTTGAAAGCCTTTGCCAGGTCAACAAACACTGCGGCATTGAGATGGCCTTGATCTGCAGCTGAGCAGATGTGACCTGTGACATGGAGGAGGAAGGATGTAGTGGAATGGTACTTTCTGAAGTCATATTGGTACAGTATATGGCAATGAAGTTGGTGGCAGAGAGGAAATCAGTCAGTCTGGATAGTACTAGTGTTTAGTGCAGTTTGGATAGGTCTAGAAGGAGGGAAATAGGCTGGTAGTTGCTGGGCACTGAGGAATTGCCACCCTTGTGGAAATGATGATGCAGGCCTGTTTCTGGGCTTTAGGGACCTTGCTAGAGGAGAAGGATAGGTTTAATAGGAAGGTGAGTGGAGGATCAATGGCCGGGGCTAATATGTACAGGATACTATGGTGTATGCCGTCAGGGCTTGATTTTGATGCATTTAGGGATAGGAATGCCATTAATACTTTTTCAGTGGAAGTGGAAGCAAGCAGAAATGTGTTATGAGGTGAGATTCATAGGGAGGCATTTGTGCTTGGGGGGAGTGGGTTGGTCAGGGACAGTGCAGGTGGTGAAGAAATTATTTAGAGTTTCAGCAATTAAGATGGGTTCAGTTATTGTAAGGTCCATTTGCTTGAATGTGGGGGTGTTTGGTTGAGAGGGGGAGTCAATGAGGGAGTGGACTATCTTCCAGAAGGAGGAGGGGTGCACAGAGCAAAGATGGGATCTGAAGTAGTCAGCCTTAGCATGCCATATGGCCTTTGTGCAGGCATTTCTGATGGTATTGTAGATTTGTCTGGATTGAGGGGTCTGCGAAGATTTGAAGAGGGACCAAGACTTACCACGGGTTTTACATAGAGCAATTATCAGGGCAGTAACCCAGAGGTGGTGATGTTTTTTGACTCTGGCTTCCACCAGCGGGGCATGATAGTCCCAGACAGGTGTGAAGATATGTAGGAACTGGGACAGGGCTGTATCAGCATCTGTGGCACAGCAGAGAGGATCCCAGTTAGCCTGCTTCAAGTCAGAGAAGAGAGAGTTGGGGTCAAGTGAATTGAGAGGGTGAATTTAAATATATTTCAGGGCAGACTTAGGCAGCTGGGTCTTTCTGTTACAGAAGGTGATGCAGTGGTCACTTAAGGCTGCATCCAAGACCCCAGCTGCAGATATTCTGTGGAATGGGAGGAGAGGATCCAGTCAACAAGGGAGTGATTTGGAACTGAGTGTTATAGTGGGTAGGCTCAGTTTGTAGGATTCAGTTTTGAACGGTGGCAGGCTTGGAGGTGGCGGAGAGCCAACAAGGTTGAAGTTGCCCAGAAGTAAAAGTTCACCAGATTTTGCAAGGGGTGGTAGGGCAGAAACGCGTGCAGTAAGCGCATCCTAGGCAAGCCAGGGGGAGGTGCAGACCACCCCAATGAAGATATGGAGAGTAGTGGGCAGAGTGATTTGGATGAGAATCAATTCATGCAAGCCGTGGCATGATTCTTGTTTGATAACTGAGCAGGAGAGGGGTTGTCTTATAAGCATCGCAACCCCCCCCCCTTACCATGATCTTGCTGGATGACTGAGTAGTTGAGGGACACCAGGGATTAGTCTGGAGGTTTTGCAGATAGCTATGTTTCAGTGAGGCAGAAGATATCAGGGGACTGTTGAGTCATCCAACAAGTTAGAAGGTCAGTTTTAGGCAGGAGACTCCTGATGTTTATGTGCATAATTTTTAGGCCTTTGTGGAAGGGCGATTTCTCATGGGCTGCAGGGGGGCCAGGGTTCCGCTCAACATAGCTTGCAATGAGCAGGGTGAATAGAAATATAGAGAAGGTGGCTGGAAGCTTCTGCCTTTTTGTGATAATAAAGGCATTTTGGACATTAAGGGAGCATTTTATGAGGGTAATGCTGGAAGTCAGCTGAGGTGGCAAGACACAAGAGAAATCACATGAAAGGAGGGCAGGGGGTTAGGTGCTGGTGGGGTAGGTGTCAGTTGTTGAATTTGGGAGGGGGCAGAGGGGACAGGGAGGGGGTAGGGTTTATGCAGCTGGAGTGGAGGATTGGAGGTGGAGGAAAACTGGTAGGAGAGTAATGAAAGGAAAAAGAGCACTGAGGCTGTGTGCATGCAGAAAAAATAGTGGTATTGGCATGATACAGGGATTACTTTTGGGAGAGTCCCAGGCCTGCCTGGCTGACAGAGAGGGTGCTGTGGCAAGTGGAGGTACAAAGCAGCAAAGGTGTGCTGGATTGAAAGCAAGTGTGGAGGGACGAGGTCGGGATTAACTAGGTGTGGGACCAGAGTTGTGGATATGAGATCTGCTGTAAAATGTAGATACTTAACTTGCCTCATTGGCTAGTATGGGGCAGGAGCAGAATTGGCTGGGAACAGGCACTTAGCTCTTGGAAATTAAAGCGCGAGATGAACCAAAGTGGAGGGAGAGCTGAGGGGATATGGGAGGGTGCAATAGACATAGAGGGAGAGGAATAGACTATGCAAGTGAGAGTTGCAGGGGGGAAGTTCACTGATTGCTTTTGGCAGGTATGTATAAAAGGACACCCACCTTTGGGTGGCAGGGTGGGAGGGGAGGATGAGCAGCAAGAAGCAAGTGCAGCACTGCTTCCAGGCTGGGCTGAAGCAGGTATGCCTGGGGGGTTGGTTGTAGTAGCAGGTCCTGTGTTGTCTGAGGGGCACAGGTAGTGGGAGTGGGAGGGAGAGAGCTCCGGTATGCAACTCTGCTGGATTGATTGCTGAACTGGGGAGAGAGCAGAAATAGGAGGGTTAGCCCAGGGGAGGGAGAAGAGGCAGGTTAGAGTGGGGGTTGACAGAGTAGAGAAACCAGACACCAGACTCCAACAGCAGCCAGATGGTAGGACTGGAACAGCAAAGTAGAGGACTAGGGCTGGGAGTCTACAGCACTAAGGACAGCATAGATTTAAAACACTAAACACAGCACCTACACTGCTGCAAGCAACTGTGTGGAGTGAGAGCTACAGTCCAGTGAGTTGAGATACAAGCAGGACTAGAGCACTCACCATACAGGATTGAAACTTGCCAACAGAGACAGTGGGAGGCTGTGTTTAACTCAGAGAAACAGCAGAATGCAGGCTTAAACAGAGAAACATAGAAACATAGACTTTGATGGCAGACAAGGACTGATTGGCCCACCTAGTCTGCCCATTTCCCTACCTACAGGATAAGCTGCAAATCCTAGTTAACCAACAGCCTATTTCTTCCTACCCCCCCCACAAGAATTGCCTTATATCTGTCCCATGCATTATTGAATTATCCCACAGTTTTAGACCCCACAACCTCCTCAGATAGGCTGTTCCATGTGTCCACCACCCTCTCTGTGAAAAAATACTTCCTCACATTGCCCCTGAGCCGTCCCCCTTCTGTCTTCAAATTGTGTCCCCTTGTTCTAGCACATCTCTTTTTTCTGAAAGATGCTACCCTCTTGGACTTTGTTGATTCCACTGAGGTACTTAAAAGTTCCTATCTTGTCCCCCTTCTCCCTCCTTTCCTCAAGGGAATAAATATTAAGCTCCTTTAGTGTCTCCTTGTTTGGCTTCTCTTGCAGACCCTGCACCATTTTAGTTGCCCTCCTCTGGACTGCCTCGATCCTGTCTACATCATTGTGGAGATGGGATCTCCAGAACTGGATGCAGTACTCCAGATGGGGTCTCACCAACTGTCTGTACAGAGAGAAAGCAACTTCCTGTTTTCTGCCAGTGATGCCTCTCCCTATACATCCCAGTATCCCCCCAGCACTCCCTGCTGCCTTCTCACATTGCTTACTAACCTTAAGGTCATCTGATATGATTACCTCAGGTCCCTTTCCATTTTTGTTGTTGTTACTACACCCCCCCAATTGTGTAATATTCCCCTGGGTTGTTGTTTCCCAGGTGCATTCTTTTGCACTTCTTTGATTGAATCCAAGCTGCCATACTTCTGACCATTCCTCCAGCCTTGCCAAGTCCCTACTCATCCTTTCCATGCCTCCTTGTGTATCAGCTCTGTTGCAGATCTTTGTATCATCTGCAAAGAGGCATGCTTTTCCTTTCAGTCCCACTGCAATGTCACTTATAAAGACTTTAAAAAGAACTGGACCCAGTACTGAACCCTGTGGTACCACACTAGTAACCTCTTCTTCTTCAGAGTGGACTCCATTTACAATTACCTTCTTTGTCCTGTTGTCCCACCAATGTTTTACCCAGGCTACCGCCCTGGGACCCACTCCCAAGCTGGTTAATTTGATTATTAATCTTTTGTGTGGGACTGTGTCAAATGCCTTGCTAAAGTCTAGGTAGGCTGTGTCCACAGCCCCTCCCTGGTCTAATACTTTGGTCACCCAGTCAAAGAAATCAATTAGATTCATCTGACATGACCTTCCAGCTGTGAACCCATGCTTCCTTGGGTCCTGAGCCCCACTGGCCTCTAGGTACTCGACAATTCTTTTCTTCAGAAGTGATTCCATCACTTTCCCTGCCACAGAAGTCAAACTGACAGGTCTGCAGTTTCCTTCCTCTGTCTTGCTCCCACTTTTGTAAAGGGGAATAACATCTGCCTCCAGTCCTCAAGTATCACACCATCCTCCCATGATTTGTTAAAAAGGGTAGTCAGTGGTGTCACTAGTTCTTCCCTTAATTCTTTTAGAATTCTGGGGTGAATTCCATCAGGCCCCATTGCTTTGTCCACCTCCAGTTTTAGGAGTTATTTCAGAACTCTTTCTTCTGTGAAAGGACTGGGATTGACCCCCCCCCCCATCCAGAGTGCTTCTGTTAATTGAATTAGGCACCTCCCCCTCCTCCTCTTTTGTGAATACTGAGTAGAAGTATTTGTTCAGTATCCCTACTTTTTCACTGTCCCTCTCTGCCCACCCACCGTCCTTTCTATTCAGCCTCACTGTCCCTCCCTTTGTCTTTCTATGCTCCCTGATGTACCCATAAAAGGTTTTATCCCCCTTCTTAACTGAGTTGGCTATCTTTTCCACAGTTTGGTCCATTGTTATTCTGACTTCTCTCCCTGCTTCCTTCTGCCTTAACTGGTACAGTTCTTTGTCCTGCTCCTTCTGTGTTTCCTTCTACTTCCTAAATGCTATCTTTTTCTCCCTAACCTTCCCTGCCACCTCTTTTCAGAACCATAGTGGCTTTTTCTTTCATTCTGATTTGTTTATTTGCTTCACACAAAGGTTTGTTGCCTCTGTGATGGCAGTTCTGATGTTTACCCATTGTTGCTTCACCCTTCCTTCTAGCCTGTTTGCTAGTGCTTTTCTAAAGCACTTTCCCATCTTGCCAAAGGCATCCCTCCTGAAGTCCAGTACCCTCACTTTTGTATGGCTTGACTGTGTAGCTGAGTTTATCATAAACCACACTGTTTGGTGGTCACTTGCTCCCAGATGGCTACTCACTTCTAGATTTGAGATCTTCTCACTGTCCCCATTTGAGAGAAACTTGTTCCCAGATAGCTACCCACTTCTAGATCTGAGATCCTCTCACTGTCCACATTTGAGAGGCTTGTACAATGAAATAACCCCTTCAAACACTAACTACCAAGTCCCTGAAATTTTACTTGACTAAATAACTGCCAGTGCTAAATGCACACTACTAATCACGCAGAATGCACCTTTAAAATAGCATGGCATTGCAGTATAGTAGGCTAGCAATGTGAAACTGCCTAAAATGCTATAAAAATAATATGAGCCTTTAAGACATGCAGGCAAACATACAGTGGAAATGCCACAGAAAGTAACAAAACAGAGTTAAAAGCAGAAGATTAGGATACAAAATTCTATCAGCACAGGTATGCTGACCCTATGGACCACGTGGTGTGACGTTGTGCTGGAATACAAATTTCAAGATGGTGCAGCATGCCTGGATGAACCAGGTATACCTGGGGGGTTATAGCAGCAAGTCTTTTGTTTTCTGAGGACAGCAGGCAGTGGTATGGGAGAGGGGGAGAGCTCCAGTATGCAACTGTGTCTTTAGGACCTCCAGAGGCAACAGCACTGCTCAGATTGAGTGCTGGAGTTGGGATGTTTTAGAAGCAGGTCCTGTGTTGTCCGAGGGGAGAAGACAGCAGACAAGGGAGTGCTCAAGTATGCAACTGTTCCCTCAGGATCTCCCAGAGGCGATGGCAGTGCCCTGTCTTAAGTTCTTACAGTTACCAAATGACTGGAAAATTGCTTGTACTGTATAACACTTTTATTTAAAGGGGGAATTCCTCAGACCCCAGCTGTTATCATCCAATTTCCATTCTTACCTCAACAATAAAACATTTTGAAATATTGATTCATAGACAGCTTTTCTGTATTTGTCAAAATATAATGTAATTTTGGATTATCAATCAGGTTTCAGAAAGACACTACTAGTGTGATATCAAAAGAAACCAATGATATTTTCACCTCATTTGATAAAGGACATAGCACACCAGCAATATTTTTAGACTTATCAAAAGCATTTGATACTGTAGACCATAACACATTAAAAAAGAATGGCCCTGGGATTTACCATGCTGCTATGGCTTTATTCTTACTTGACACTATGCCAGCAATGTGTTATAGTAAGTGAGATTAGTTTGGATATAGCAATAATTAGTAGAGAGGTTTCCAAAGGATCAGTCCTTGGCCCACTACTGTTTTTGCTATATATATAAATGACCTACCTAAACAGTGTTCTGATTTTATAAATGTTTACTTATATGCTGATGATATCATAATATATAATCATCATAGTAATGTAGATTCAGCAGTTAGAATAATACAAAATGATTTTAGTAAAGTTCAGGATGCCTTGGTGGATTTAAGATTACTCATTAATGAAAAGACACAATGGATGCATTTTACAATAAAGAATACATTCTCATATGATTTGACCATAACATATAATAAAAGAATTGATATTGCAAGTGTCCTCACATATAAATACCTAGGTATAGTGGAAGAACAGTTAACATTCAAATTTCATATTCAAAAACTCTCTGCTAAATTGAACAGACTGCTATCCTTTCTTTGTAGAAATAAGGCTCCTTTTAATTTTTGCATTTATAAAATTATTTCATTATTCTTATCTGGATTAGATTATGGGGACTGTCTTTACAGAAATGCTACTGCCTCAGTACTCTGTTCACTTGACCCACTTTGTCACAGTGCCCTCAGGTTTGTAACTGGTTCACCCTGGAATACTCATCACTGTTATTTATACACTTTAGTTGGTTAGAGCTCTGTATCAAACCAAAGAGAAACACACTGGTATTTGTTTTTATATAGCTTTATTATGAATGCTTTTCCTTCATGTTTTATTAAATTCCCTTCACTGTAGAACAATAACTAAACATAGTCTAGACATCGATCTAAATGGGGATTATACCTTGCCTGTCTCTGTCTCATGCACATGGGAAATAATCAGGAAAAAAATGTCCCTTAAATACTCTACTGCCCTTTTCTCATTTTAAGGCTTCTTTTGCTAGATTGATATTTAGTTATTGCGATTGCTTTGGATGAATTTCGTTTATTTTTATCAGAACTTCTATAGAACAAATATATTATTTGTTTGTAAATGTTGTGCTTTTACTTATGCTTAACTGTTTGTATTGTATATGGTATTGTTTTACTGTACTTGGACGTAATTGTAAATGAAAGTTTCTCTCAATTTGCTATTCAATAAACTAATGATGCCTTTAGGCAGTAGTCCTGGCAGTAATGCCACTAGAAGTCTTTACTCCCATAGTTTAAATTTAAATCTGGCTGATGCTTTCAGACCCCCCTCCCCACCAGGTTCCCTGATGTTAACAAATGCACTCAGGGGAATCTATCCCCTGTGGCTGTTTGCATACCTGGAGTATTCCCTGTGCAGTCAAAATGTCTGCAGCTATAGAAAACTCTGTTTTGACTGCTGTTGGTCCCACTCAACTCCTGAGGCTATGTGAAAGAAAGGAAGGAAGAAGGAAAGAAAGAAAGGGAGAGAAAGAAAGAAAGAAAGAAAGAAAGAAAGAAAGAAAGAAAGAAAGAAAGAAAGAAAGAAAGAAAGAAAGACAGACAGACAGACAGTGGTTCATTGAGTTACTCCCTCACACAGAATCACACACCATTGCCAATATACAAAAATATGCACACTCACGCTATACTCATAGCACCAGATAGCACAACAGTTGCACACAAATATGACACTTGCATATGTTCAGCTACAAATGCACAGTTACACAAATGAACCTAATTGAGACCCAAGGTGCACAGAAGCACGTACACACTGATGCACAATACATGGGCACAAAATACTTTTTTTATTTATTTTATTTTTTATTTATTTGTTTGTTGAGATCTTGGATTAACACCTTTGAGCAGAAAGCTCTTTCATAGGTTTCACGTCAAGCATGACACAAACAAGAATAAAGATATGTTCCACAGATACAGATACAGATATAGATACAGCAAGAAACAATTGAAAACTGTCTCCAGGCATAAATTCTAACAATAGTTATGCAATCTAAGCATGTACAGAGTGCAGAGTCAAAACAAAGGCTAGTGTTTCACTAGGCAATGGTATCATAACATGAGGATGCTTGTTTAAAAAGGAGAATTGCACAACTAACAACATAGGCAGATAATTGGATTGTGCCTGAGTTAAAAAAGAAGGAAGGTCTCATACCAGTAGAAAGGGAGAGGGGAGGGAGGTGAAAAGCAGAGGTGGAGGGTTGGCTGGGGATAGATAGGAGGGAAAGGGAAGAATAGCTATGTAGTCAAAGTGGAATAAAGGGGAGGAGGGTAGGGGAAAGGAGGGGTGGAGGAGAGTAGGGAGGAAGAGGTGGTGTAGGTAGTGGGGTGATGATGAAGATGTAATTAAGGTGGTAAGCAGGAAAGAGTTATGGAGTGATGGAGGGACAAAAAAGGGAAGAGGAGGAGGAGGGGTTCTGTGTCACAAGGGCAATTGCCGAAAGGTGATCATGATTATGGTGAGTGTACATCCCCGGCAGTAAATAAATGGTGTAAAGGACTTGGATGTTTAATGTCATGCTGGGAGCTGTGCCAACCACACCCCTGCACACCTCTACTTTAGGATTCTCAACTCTAGGGGGGTGCATGTCGGGGGGGTGCAAAATTGAAAGCAAATAAAAAACAACTACTCAGGCCAGGTGCAACAAAACATACCTGCACCCAGACCTGAACCCAGCATCCTGGCCACCCCAGCCCAGCATCCACCCACCATGCTACGGAGCCAGCTTGGCAGTTCACCCTGGCACCACCCCTCACAAACCTACCCACCCCTCACTCAGCATGCTCCCCCCCCCACGTGCATGTGTACATACAGTGACATACCCATCACCATTCATGAACCCACCCCATCTGGTCACTTTCCCTGCCCCGGTGCCCTGTTAACATGCACTGCAAGTGAGTCACTGTTTCAGTAGGCACCCACTTGCAAGTAGCACATGTCACAGGATACCAGTGGAGGTACATAGGAGGGAAAATGAATAATTTAGGCAGGGGTAGGAAGCCCATGAAAGTGCTAAATCACAGACACATGCATACACACAGAGATGTCCACACACTTGTGCACATGTACCAATAAAATCACAGCCATGTACATATAGTAGATACATCAAAACACCCACCAACCCATGCACGCGCATGCATACGCATACGCACACACACAGACACACACACACTATACACATTTATACATTCAATTTTTCCTGCACCATTCAATCATAAAGCCCCAGTCGGACCTTGTTGCAGCAGTGCACCAATAGAAAACTTGTATTCTCAGCCCTGAAAGAACCATGTGGCTGAAACTGCAGTACCAATTGAGTCATATAACTACTGCCTGCTGAAAGGGCTTTAAATCTCAGTCTTAAATGTTTGTAGAAATATTTCACAGGACTTGAAAATCTTGGCCCTGAGAGGGCCATTTTGCCATTTTCTGGGAGCTTTAAATCTCTGCCCTGAATAGGTCATTAAACAGTTTCCTGCAGCTAGCAGAGCTTCTGTTCTTAGCCATGTATGTACAATGGAGCACTTTCCTGTGTCAAGTTGGAGCTTCACATCTCAGCCCTAAGCATGCCACAGAGTCATTTTCTACCATATGGTTGCTTCAATCTCAACCACATGTGAACCACAGAACCATTCCATGCTAAGTGGAAACTTCCAGTCTTTGCTCCATGTGGGCCATAAAGCCATTTTCCATCACATGAGAGCTTCAAATCTTAGCCCCAAGCATACCACAAAGCCATTTCTAAGTGGAAGCCTCAATACCTGGCCCCAAGTAAGCAACAAAGCTATTTCCCACTAAACAAAAGATAGAAATCTACCTCAATACCACCGGAAATACAACATACATCCCCCCTTTATACAGCACTGCTAAGACAATAGACTGTCCTGTCACGATAGCCAAGATCCCAGGGAATTTTGGTTTATAACAACTTTTTCTCAGGGATCAGTTGATGGGATAACAGTATGTTCATTTTCTGATAGTTCAGACAGAGGAAACTCTGCAAAGATCAAGTGTAGATAGTGCAGTACCCAAGACCATTATTTGAGACAAACAGATCTGATACATGGCAGGTGGGGGGTGGGGCATGTGTAAAGCAGGATATTAAGGCCATGGAAATACAAGGTCACAGTGAGGAGAATGAGGGGCTGGAGGTTTTTGGGGTTGTCTTGGAGACAGGTTGAGGGGCCTGTATACATGTGGGTGTAGTGTACAGACCACCAACATGGAGAAGGAAATGGACGGAGTTTGGGGGGATGCCATAGGAAAATGGGAAGCAAGAGGAAGTAATAACTGTAGGTGACTTTAATCTAGTGGATGCGGACTGGAACATCCAAGCTCCAGCTACAACCAAGAGAAGGATTGTCCTAGACTCCGGGCATGAGGCATTACTCAGGCTGCTGGTTACACTTACATATCTCACTAGAGATGGGGTGGAGCTGGATCCGGTACTTACAAACAGGGACAGCATTGCAGACTTCACAGTAGTTAGCAACCTGGGCTTAAGTGATCATCATGCATTGTGGTTTGGCATATGGATTGAGCAGGATAAAAAACACACTAGGATGAGGATCCTGGATATCAGAAGACCAGATTTTAAAGAAAAATGAAGACAGCCTTATGAAATTCCTCAGGGGGTAGCCAGGGGCTGGAGTCACAATGGAATAATAATAATAATATAATAGACTTTATTTATATAGTGTAATTCATACATATCAAAGTGCTTTACAACAGTTAAAATGGAATCATAAATAATTAGTTAAAATCGTTAGAATAAAATAAAATCGGGAATAACTCAGGTAACAGCAAGCTGTCTAAAGGTAATAAGCAATGTCAAGAGCAGCAAGAGCCCACTGTGATTCTCTAAAGGAGGTGGATAAGGTGGTAAGGGAGAAAATAAAACAGCTTTCGGGAAATGCAAGGAAACCCAAATGGACACAGACAGGGAGGTATAACTAAGGAAACAAAGGAAGGCAGGAAGAAGGGTAAGGGAAGCAAAGTAATCAAATGAGTAAAGGATAGCCCGGGAGGTCCAAAAATGTTATTCAGGTATGTGAGTGAAAAGAGGAAGTCAAGGCGTGGCATAGTGAAAATCAGGAGACTAGAAGGGGGGACTGTGCAGAGGAAGACCAAGAAAAGGCTAACATTTTAAATGTGTAGTTCTCGTCACTCTTCACAGTGGAGGGGGGGCAGGCTGTCTGCATTAACAGACATCATGGGGAGTGGACACAAGTCTATTTATGGAAGAGAGAGACTGTTAGGGGTTAGAAGCCCTTAAGGAAAACAAGGGGATATGGATGGATGTGCAGGATTCACCCAAGGATACTTAAGGAACTGAGCATGGTGCTAGCCACCCCTCTGGCAACACTATTTGACACCTCATTGGAGATAGGGGTGGTTCCACAAGAATGGAGGAGGGCTAATGTGGCCCCTTTGCACAAGAGTGGCAGCTGGGAAGAGGGTAGTAAATACAGACCAGTCAATCTCACAACAGTAGTGGGAAAGGTAATGGAATGCCTGCCTAAAGAGAGACTGATGGATTGCCTGGGGACACATGGGCTGCAGGACCACAGGGAGCCTGGCTTCACAGGGGGGAGGTCATGTCAAACAAATCCCATAGATTTGACTGGGTAACTAAAGAGATGGAACAGGGGAGAGCAGTGGCTGTGGCTTACCTGAACTTCAGCAAGGCCTTTGACACTGTGCCACATAGAAAGCTGATAAAGAAACTTTGCAGCCTGGGGTTGGGGGAGATGGTGGTGTGCTGGATATCTAACTGGTTGAAAGATTGGGGGCAGATGGTGGTGGTAAATGGCAGCCACTCAGAAGACAAGAGGGTGACCACTGGAGTACCACAGGATTTGGTATTGGGCCATGTCCTCTTCAGTGTCTTTATAAGTGGCATTGCTGAGGAACAGGAGGGGAAGGTGCTTTTTCTTTTGCTGATGACACAAAAATCTGCAACAAAATGAACACCCAGGAGGGGGATGAAAGAATGCAAAGGAATCTGGGAATACTTGAGGAGTGGCTTATATAGCTGCAGCTAGATTTCAAAGCTAAAATGTGCAAAGTCTTGCACCTAGAGTGGGGAAATTCAGAGGCTATGTACAAAATGGAGGGAGCCCTCCTCTGGACTTCTTCAACCCTGCTGACATTCTTGCAGAGGTTTGGCCCCCAATGTTGGACACAGTATTACTGGAGGCCAAACCTCTGCAAGAACATCAATAGGGTTGAAGAAGTCCAGAGAAGGGCTACTAAAATGATGAGGGGGTTGCATGAGAAACTACATGAGGAGAAACTGTGTGAGCTCAACATGTATACCAGAGAGGAGAGGAGAAGAGAGGGAGACATGACTGAGACATACAAGTACATCACAAGGGTAAACAAAGGGCAGGTAGGAGTCTCTGTAATAGGAGGAGGAGCAGCAGAACATGGGGGCATGGTATGAAGCTTGAGGGAGGTAGTTTAATAGGATGTGAAGAAATTCTTTTCACAGAAATGGTGTGAATGTTTGCAACATCCTACTAGAGCAGATGGTAGGGGCAAATACAATGTGGAGTTTCCAGCATGCCTGGGATAGGCATGTGAGGATAATAAACAGAAGTAAGGGAGGAGGGAGAGATGCCTGTGAGCAAATAGAGTCCAGGGTATAGTGTTAGGTAGGGAAAATAAGGCAGACTAGATTGGTCCTTTTCTGCCAAACATTCTATGTTTATATGAGCAATAACACATTAGAGGGTGTGCATTAATTTGACAATATAAGCTTTCCCTGGAGTGTGTTAGTCCACATATAGCCATAGCAGGTGATCAGGTTTGTCCATTCAGAGAACAATATTTGTAAAGGTTCTCTTGACCAATTTTATAAGCTCAGATAATGCACTTTTTGATTCTTCAGAGTTCCTGACATATCAGATTGTGCACTACAGTATGTCCAACACTAGCTGATAAAAGTGAACCAAATTAAATTAACTAAAAGCTGTCTCACTGGTTCATTGCTATATGTTCATTGCCTCATTGTCAAACAGTTTAGAAAAGTTTAGAATGTTGGTTAGAGCTCCCAATAGACTGATTGCTTTGGTTTGGATTATGGTCAATGCATTCAGGGCTGCCCACATTGTTATAGTTCACAGACCTCTACTATAAATGCATTTATACAATGCGGGTGAGAATATCATAAGCTACAATATATTCACACATTGAATATTCCAGTGTACAGTAAATACATTATTTAACTGAATTTGTAATGTTTTATTGTGTTGGGAGTGTTCTGGTTCTTATTCTTTGTATTTATGTTTTGTCACCCTCATTGTAACCACATCACCTTACTGGTTGTATTTTGTTGGTAACTGTGCTTCTCCACTTCCCCTTTTCCCAGGTTGCACCTGGAAATTAACTTGGCTCAGTGTGCCTCTCCTAGTTACCAATGTTTAAATAAATAAATACATAAATAATATGTTTTGCTGGGTGAAAGCTCCATTGAACTATACTCGATTACAAGGAGGTCCTGGATAGGACAAACAATTGATACAGAAATATAGTAAAATGAATACAGATTTATAACAGAGATGACATATCCAGCTGCATGTCAGTTGTGCAGAAAATATCAAGGCAGTTACAAGGCAATTCAAAGTCAGAAGTGATGAATAGCTTATGACATGACAAATTTGCAAAATGGTATCAATGCAATTATAGTTAATCCAAGTTCAGCAGAACAGGGGGCATATCCAGATTGGTAATAATTATTCTGTACAATTTCATGACACATGGCATTTGCCAAGTAGGCCATTATTCAATGGGAGTAGCTTGGTGAGGCCATGACACTCTAGGATTATGAATTGATCCTTATAGCAGCTACAGCTATCTGTAGTATGGTTTTCAATCATTAAATAAAAGAAGTTAAAAAAACAACAACTAGATTTGCTTGTCTAAGGGCATACTGAAAATTATTCCAGATTGTAGGTGCAAGACAACTGAATGTGGATTTAACATAAGAAAAGTGGCATCTTGGGGTTTCTACATAGATTACAGAGTTACTCCTCAGCCATACAAGCATATAGCTCTTTAAAAGAATCCCATGACATTAAATAATAAATTATTAATTATTATTCAGGGCTTTTCAGATCAACCATTAGAGAATACTTACCCTCCTTATGCTCAAAGAGGGCCAGCCTAGAGCAGAACAAAGGGTGGAAAATGTTCTCTAGGGCTCAGGACAATTATAAAATGATACACAGTGATATAACATGTCTAACATATCAGGATGACTAGATAGGGCAACCTCTGTGTAGTAGGTCTCCATAGTCCAAAAGAAGCAAAAATGTCACTTGTACCAGCCTGTCTCATACATTAGTTAGTTACAAAGCAGCTCTTGTTCCCAAAATAAAAAAAATCAACTAGTCTTTAACTAATATTTTTTTGCAAAGAATATCAATGTGTCTCACAATGAACAGTTTATCAATCCACATCACTAAGTACTTGTATGCAGTAACTGACTCCAGATCAAAGCCCATCATAGTGGAAAAAGAGAAATCAGATGGGTCCATAGGACATTTATCTTTCAGTGCGACTAGCATAAACTTAGTTCTTGTTGCATTAAACAGCAATTTATGTCTAACAAAAAAAAGGAAAGAATATTGTCTTATAGCCCACTGCACAAAAATTATCCACATTGTATAAGTTAAATATGGCATGGCTTTTGCCCATTTATTACATTTTTACTCTTTACTTGTTTTGAGTGGACAAGCCTGACTGCACTCATGGCTCCAAACTGCTTTTCCACTCATTATGTCTGGTCATCCATTCATAACACATGACAAAAATTTATCAACAGGCAAACTATACTGCGTCCACTGTATGCCAGTCTGGATTCTTTCTTTTCCTGTAAGTAGCCATTTCAGTTGACAAAAAGATATCAAAAGGTTCTGCGACTTGAGCGCCATTATCTTAATGCATGTTCCTGAAATAAACCTGTGTTTTACTTCAACACTGTGCAATAGGCCCCTGAGTTCTGCTTAATTGGATTTAGTCAGGATGTGAATCATTTTAAAGTGTACAGTATTTTTAATGACAAACTATACTAGAGTTGTTAACAAGAAAGTCATAGTTTTCAGAAAAGACAAGTTGTATTCATAAAGGTCAAAGACTGGTACCCAACTACTGGCTTTGGGAAACTGGATAATTATTGGTGGATGTGGCTGCACAGTATAATTATAGAAAGGAATAATCTGCCATAGTTGAGCTGTAACTGTATTACATTCTGATTCTCAGTATATATATATATATATATCTTAAAACAAGTTAATGATGTCTGAGGTTCTAGATAAGATTTTTTTGCACTGAGGGATAACTCAAAAGGTCATGTAGGAATGTTAACCTTTTTGGAATGAAAAAAATGTTCTAAGTCCCAAATTATAAAGTTGAAAATTGAAGTACAACAGTTTGGCAAGGTCAGTTTGAGAATTTGCTTTATCATTCTGTACAGTCAGATTTTAAATACTTTTGCAATAATGTTTACCAATTCCCTGACTGATGCCTCTGAAACAGGATTGTGCATTGTCCAGGGATTCAGCCTGAACTGATTTGGCTGATCTGATCAATAAGAGTTAATTAGATCTTTTGCAGTTCAACCCAATCCTGGGGTGGACGCGATGCTACTGTTCCTCTGAAGAGGGGAATTGAGTGAACCCCATCAGTCACACTCTCTGCCCCATCCAACTCCTCTACCACCCAGCCATATCCAATTAATTGGTTGGATACCTTGGAGGAGAGGAGAAAAACAGAGCAAGTGAACTGTACGAAACATACAGTGACAGGCAAAGAAGGATGGCACTGCTGCAAGCTCTGAATAAAACTATTTAAAAATGCTGTTTTGAGTGCCAGTTGCATGAGGCAACCCAAATGATAGAAAAGTATTTCAGTGCTAATTTAAGGGAACATTAGTGCAAATATTATAGCCCTTTACAGGGCTAATTGAGGGAGAACCAGATCAAATATAACCCTTCCTCAGGGCTCCTTTGTGGGCAACCAGATCAAGTATTAACAGATTTGTCAGGGTCAGTTTTTGAGGGGAACATTCTTAACTAAGCTCTTTACAAGCTCAGCTGTTGTGGTGCCAGATAAAATACTTAGCAATACTTTAACTTGGGGGAGATGAGCCTTAGCCTGCCAGCTAGTTGCTGTTTGAATTACCAGTCAGTGGTGTGATATGGTGCAGTGCTATGCCCTATTGAATATGGCAGCAAGTTGTCCCAATGCTAGTTGCTGAGGCTGTCAGTAGATTTATTTATCTATGTATTTATTTATGTATGCATGTATGTATATAGTTCAAAGGTTTTACCAAGAAAGACATGCTGAGTTGGTAACAGCTCATTTCGCACTGCATCCTGGTGGAAGGGGAGGAGGGTAAAAGATAACAGATACAGAAATAGTAAATATAAAATACATAGAATGGAATACATAAAACTAAACAGGACAATTATGCCTAAGAATAAATTGCCAAAAAATATTTTACCAAGCAACACTTTTTGGAACTGAACAAAAGAACAATTAAATAGTTATCAACTTAACAAAATAAAAACAGGGGGAAAGACTGATACTGGGAAGTATCGTGCTTGAATTCAGGGCAGAACATGCCAGGATTCAGGATATGTAATAGTAGTAAAAACATTTATTTTTAGACAGGATTGAGATGACAAAACACTGTTTTGGAAAAAAAAACCCTGTTAACAAGGTGATCCTGTTTTCCTAGGTACATTAGTTGTATTATTAAAGTTATAAACAACAGCTGCACATAACAAAGTAAGTAAATAAGCCACAGTTAAAAACAACAGATTCACATAGCAAAGCAGATACATAAGCCACATACAATCAAAGACATACTTCCCCACCAAAGAAAACATTTTCTTTGTAAGTCTTTTGCAGTTAATCTTTTTATTGACATCTGTTTTTACCACTGACATCACAGAAACAGTGCAAGGGTGTTACAGATAACACACTGCACCTACACTAGTTGCGACAAATAATCTACTGATGTGACATCCATATCTGTATTCAGTTTATGAAGTTCCTGAGGGTATACCAAATTGGCTGAATATACAGAGTCATTCCTAGAGTAAAATCAAATACAGAAAAATAAGTCATAACAGTGAACTGTAACACAATAGTCTTAGAAGCAAGGAAAACAGATATATGTTATTCTTATACTGTGCACTATCACCACCTGACCAAAATGGATATTGAGAGGAAGGAGGGGCAGCATGCCCCTTGCATTCAACCAATCCCAGTTTTTTGGGTTCAGGTATTGGAGATATGGTTTCCAGCAAGCAAAGCATTTTGTCATGGTAACAGAAGTCAGATGGGTTAAGCGGTCAACAGAAGCAGTACAGTATGTTCTAAACCTGCCAATAACTTCTGGTAGGTAGGGATGTCAGTGGTGTGCCAATAGTACAAAATCAGCCTCTTGGCTTGCATGTCAAGGACTGCCAGTCATCTGTGAACAATGGGTGAGATGTGTGGTGCTTCACCTGTCATCTCTTTTATAACAAGATGTCTGTAGACTCCCCTGCTGCAGCTGTAAAAAGACCAGAAGAGCAGGGAACTGCAAATGTTTACACTGTGGAGCCTAACTGACACAGCTGCATCAATGAGGGATGGATGAGAGGGCAGGACCATTGGACATAGAAACATAGAAGTTGACGGCAGATAAGGACCGCAAGGCCCATCCAGTCTGCCCATGTGGTAGGTCTCTACCTTGGGCACCACATATCCAGCAACAATCATCATATATAAACCACATTTTGTGTAGCACTGTTGAGATACTGTAGCATGAGAAAAATAATTTGTTTTGAATTCATTTGCTGCAGATATCCTTAAAAGTCTTGAGGCAAAATCTCCAAAGTGTTTCCCAGTCCTTTTTCTGAATGAGGGAACTTAAAACCCTGTCCCATTTTGCCTTGGAAAAGAAGAACTGGTTGTGTATGTCATCTCTGATTGTAGTGTAAATTCTCACTGCTAAGCCTTTCTTGTGCATTACCCTCTGTGAGACAGGGGAAGGTGGAAGGAGAGGGTAATGGGCTGCACGTAATCCTTGCTATCAGTATTGTGTAACTGTAAATAGCACCACAAGTCAGCCTAACGCATGTTGCATCTGGCTTGCCTTTACTGAAAGGTGTCCACTACCATGCTACCTTCTTCTAGTCTGGAATGGTTTTGACTTCTCCATTAGACTCCTGCAGCCCCACCAGAGGTATTGCTTCTTGTTGTTTATGCAGGTGGTAGGCTGAGATTTCCTATTTCCCTTCCTTAAGTGCTTATGTTTCAGCCACAGAACTGTTTTTCCACTTTGTGGATAAGACAGTGTTAAACTCCCTCCTTAATTTAATAATTAATCTGTGTCCTACCGTATTGTCCTCTAGGCAGATTTTGTTTAAAACTAATTCTGTCACTTTTTGGGCCCAAGGGATGAAATTTGGATCTATAAGGAACAATGGGTCCAGCCTCCAGGATGGAGATTTGGGAGTGGAGTACCCCCACAGAAAGCAACCAAAATTATTAAGGGTAAGATGGTGAAGCTAACTGCAGCCTGTGTGATGTTGGGGGTGAGCCAAAGATCCGTGAGCCTGTATGTACTGCGTACTGCTGCTTGGCAGGTGTAATTCCTGTCTTGGGGTGGAACTAATCCTGTATCATATTGTTTACTGTCTGAGAACTGTGGGTATGGGGCTCAGAGTTGAATTGACTCCTGTCTATGCTCGGTGCCAGGACAAGAATAAAATCTATCCCTAGTAAGACTGGTGTGTTGTTGGTTGACAGACCTCCTATTTTCTTTTTTTTTTTTAAATACAATTTGTATTGGTTTATTTGCCCAACATACTAACAGACAGTTACACACAGATAGGTAGCAAAATAATACAATCCATACAAGGCTTACCTTCATCAGTTAGACAATGGATCTGTGACAACATTCTTAGATAAGCAACATTCTTTTAAAATTCAACAACAGGTTATTCATGCCTCCTTTCTAGTGTGTAAAAACAGACAAAATACAAAAAAACAAGCTAACCACATCTCCCCTCTCCCCCCACCTCCCAATCACCCCCCCAGCAGTGCTGCTCCCCCCCCCCGTTGTTAGGGATAAATTGATAGAAACCTTAAGTGATGTAAGATCCTCCCCTACATTCCCTCCATGTAATTTATTCGGATAACCCAGAGTGTCCCTTGCCATCATCTCAATCAAGGGAATGCCCTCCCTTTTACTCATAAATTCCAGAAAGGGAAGCCATCGACTCTTGTGCTTGTCTGGCTGAAGTCTCCGATTGGATGTTATCTCTTCCATTAACTTAATCTGATTACAAATAGACAGCCATTGTTGTACGGTGGGTAGTTTATCCATCAACCATAACTTAGCTATGGATTTCTGTGCCCCTGCAATCAGAATCAAGAATAGGTATCTTGGTTGAGGGCCTGTCACCCCAGGAGGGGATTCTCCCAAGATCACAAAACAAGAGTCATTTGGGATTGGAACTTGCAGGATATCATTCATGGATTTAGTGACTGACCTCCAGAATTCACAAATTTTAGGGCAACTCCAAAAGATATGCTCATGTGTGCCCTCTAGCCCACATCCCCTCCAGCACTCCCCTCCCGCTGGTCCCCCAAAGTGTTTTGTAACCACCGGAGTTCGAAAATATCTGGAAGCCACCTTCCAATAAAACTCTCTTCAGAAGGGGGAGGTTGTGGTTTTTGAGCTAACCCTACACTTTATCCCAATTGATATTATTATCTGGCAAATGTAATTCTGTCTCCCACTTTTGGTGAATGGGACAACTAAAATTATCTGGGGGACCTTTACAGGTTTTGTATGTGATGGAAAGCAGGTGGGACTTTGGTTTCATCCCCTTTGCAATGCCCATAAAGAACTCTATTACCTAGTGAAGAGGGTGGGGTAAGGAACAACCCTTCCTGGTTCCATATTGTAAGAAATGATGCAATTGAAGGTATGCATAAAAATCAGTCTGAGGTAAAAGGAATTTTGTCTTTAATTGGGTGAAATTCTTTATGGTCTCCTCCTCATATACCTGGGTAAATGCACCTAAGCCTCCTCTCTTCCACCTTTTAAAAATTGGATTATCTATCTCTGGCCCAAAATCTAAAGAGTTAGAAATTGGTCAATACACTGAAATGGTCCTTTCCAACTTGAAATCCCTTAGTGAGGCATACCAAACCTTCACTGCATTTTTAAGCCAGGGAGTGGGGAGCGTGCAAATCCAGCTTGAAATTTTACTATTAAAAAGAATTGCATCTCACACATCTCTCCCAGTAGACTTTAGCTCCATGGTCACCCATCTGGATTTACTCAGTGTTGCCCAGTAGGCTGCCAGGTGTTGTAGCTGCACAGCTCTATAATAACCCCTAAGGTCAGGCACTCCCAACCCTCCTTTACCCTTGTCCAGTTTGAGGACTGTCCACTTTAACCTTGTTTTTTTCCCAGCCCAAACAAACTTCTGGATTATCCTGTGAATGTCTTGCCAGAACTTCTTTGGGGGGCATAGGGGAATAGAGTCAGACTGGAACAGCATTCTAGGTAGAATATTCATTTTCACCATCTCAACCCTACCTGTGTTAGACAGGGCGAGGACTAACCACCTCTCATAGTACAATCTTATCTCCTCTAACAGCTTTCAGTGGTTCAACTGGTAAAGTTTGCTGGTGTCTAGGGGGATGTGGATACCCAGGTATCTGAAGTTCCCTGTCACCCATCTCAAATTAGTTAAGGTTTTCACCCTAGGGGACACCCCGGTACCAATTGGTAGGATTACTGATTTTGTCTCATTAATTTTGAAGCCAGATATGGTACCATGCTCCCTCAAGAGGGTCATGGCCTCTGGGAGAGAGGTGTTGGGATTCCCAAGATAGAGAAGGGTGTCATCCGCATAAAGTGCAATACACGGGCCAGCCTGTCAGTGCAGTGGTTGGATACAGTTGTCCACTGATCTTAACTGCACAATCTTGATAGCGGGGGAGGAACTGAAGGCCTCTGCCAAAGGCTCCACACTGAGGGCGAAGAGCAGGGGGGACAAAGGGCACCCTTGTCTAGTTCCTATTTCTATGGAGAATGGCTGTGAGAGTACCCCATTCACTTGGACTTGCACTGAGGGGTGGGAGTAGAGGGCTGCTACCCATGCTCAAAACTTGGGTCCAAAACTGAACTTCTTTAAAGTGGCTGCAAGAAAGGGCCATTCCAGGTGCTCAAACACCTTTTTGGCATCTAAGACAACAAGTACTGCTGATTATTCCCCCTTGCCCCTCCAGGTCAGGGACATTATTGTTAGAATCCTTTTGACATTATCGTGGATTTGTCTTCCTGGTATAAAGCCAGTTTGATCTGGGTGGACCAACTGCATGATTACTGTCTAACACCGGTTGGCAATCATTATAGCAAAGATTTTAGCATCAACATTTAGGCTCAAAATCAGCAGATAGTCCCCACAAAGGGTCTCCTCTTTTCCCTGTTTGGGTATGACTGATATCAGGGCTTTGTCCCAAGTGTCTGGGGCTTCCTGGGGTTTATGTGCTAGGTTACAAATTTGAGGCAGGGTAGGCACTACCTTCTGTTGAAATATTTGATAATATTCCCCAATAAATCTATCTGGTCCTGGGGATTTATTATGCTTAAGACCTTTGATCACCATCACCAGTTCTTCCTGAGTGAATGGACAGTCTAGCAATTGTTCCTGCACACCCAAGAGTTTAGGCAGATGTAGTTTTTCTAGGAATCCCTGATTTCCCCTTTACTGTTTTCCGAGGCCTCTGAGGTATAAAGGTTCTGATAGAACCTGTGAAAGCATTGGGCTATCTTCTGCAGCTTGGATTCTGATTGCCCAAGTACCTCTTGATTTACCACCAAGGGGACATATCTTTCTGTCATCTGCCTTTGAAGCCTGAAGGCCAAATGTCACCCGGCTCTGTTCCACCCTCTTAATATTTCTGGGCCATTAATCTAAGTGAATTCTCTGTTTTAGCTGTTATTAGTTGTTGTAGCTTCCCCCTTGCTTTTTTAAGTTCCCCCAAAGTAGCAGATAGGTTTATTTTGTATGTTCTGTTTCTAGTTCCCTGGTTCTTTGCTCTAAACTACTCTGCTATTGTTGTGCAGCTTTCTTTTTACTGGAGGCATATGCTATGGCTTCACACCTTACCACTACCTTCAGCCCATCCCACAGATATTTGGACTTTGATGTGGTACCTGTATTCTCTATCAAGTAGTTATTAATAACCTCCTTGATTTTGGAGACACAATCTTTGTCTTTTATCCACCCCGCATTAAGTCGCCACACTGATTGTAGACTAGAGGGTCCCAGCTTCAGAGTCATTCCTATTTTGGTGTGATCTGAGAGGCAAATGGGGTATATCTCTTGATCTAGGACTGTATGGAACCAATTTTTTGTGTATAAGACCTATTGATTTGTGAATAGGAATTTTGGGTGTGGAAGTAAAAAGTGAAATCTTTACTTTTGGGAAATGACTTCCACCAGGTATCCACCAGTCCATTTTCCTCCCTCAGGTGTGAAAGAACTCTGGCTGGGACCTTGTCCACTGATTTCCCTTGTCCTGACCTATCTTGCTGAGAGATCTCTACACAATTCCAATCTACCCCCATAATGATTTGACCAGGGGCCAGAGTTGTCAGGTAGCCAAACACCTGTCTAAAAAATTGTGGATTACAGGGCGCAGAGGCATAGACATTTACAACATGAATCAGTCAATCCACGATTTTCCGAGTGACTGCCACTAATCTCCCCTCCAGATCAGTGTGTGTGCTAAGTCTAGAGAAGCTAAGCCCCCTGTGAATTAAGATGGCCACTCCTCCTTTCTTTGCTTTGGGGTGTGACGAGGCAATCACCTCTTCCACCCACAAGCATCTCAATTTCAAATGTTCAGAAACTTGAGAGATGTGTCTCTTACAGTAACTCTGTATCACACCTGAATCTTGCTAGGTCTTTGAGAATGGAATACTTCTTTTTGGTGTGGTTAAGCCTTTTAACATTCAAGGACTGAATTCTTAAGGTTTCCATATGAAGCCTTTGTAAGTCATTTTGCTGGTAGTCAGACTTGGGCCTTCCCAGGCTCATTGCTGGAAACCTAAACATCCCACTATTAGGCGGTGAATTCCTGGATCCTCTAGGCCTAGGACTGAACCTCCCTATTTGGAAATACTGCATTTAGCCACCCACCCCAACCCAAAACATAACGTTCTCTCCCCTTGTCCCTCCTCCAATAACAGTACATACAAACTATTTACAGAAGTCTTCCAGGCTCTTCCCCTTCCCTTGACAGACATGTTATCTATAGAAAGCATAGCAGAAGGAATCTCCTTCTGACCTGGAGCTCAAGCCAACTATGGCTTCTCACCTTGCCCACCAGTGTGAGACTATGAGAAAGAGCAGTTTCCAGGAGTGTAATGTGTGGCCCCCATCTCCCCACCCGAGCCTGAACCAAGCCTAGTGAAGAGCTCAGAATGAAGGAACAAGACCACAGCCCAGGCTTTCAGTGACTTTTACCATGATCCGGGGCTGCAGCAAGCACTTCTGCACATGGCCACTCCTTGGAGTGCCTCCACCAAGTTCTTCTCTGTTATCAGTCAGCCTCGGCAGCCCCCAAGCACAACAAATCCAAAGGTGCATAAAACAGTGATTGCAACAGTGAACTGTACAGAGCTGAGATGGTATAGTCCTTGGGGTAAAGATGGGCATTTTTACACATGACTATTATTATTTTGTACACCCTGTTACCCATTCCCAGCTTATCACTCCCCATGTGACTCAGTATATCTAGTTGATATTATAGGCTTGAACACCAGGCTGCACAGATTCTCGCCAGGGGCGGTAAGCTCACTGACCCTATTGGGGGTAGAAAACTGTTACTTTGCACCAACTAATCTCCTCAACCAGAGAGACGCTGTGGTGTGGAGGACATGGCTACCATTTTGCCTCCTCTCAACATATAACTAATATGGGGTCTAAACACGACGTCAGCTCTGTATCTAAATTTTTTCAAATCAGGCATATATGCTTTTTAACACTATCAACTACAACCTCCAGCAGCAATCCATTTAAAAAGAGGATGCAATTAAAATAAAGACTCCCTTCTTCTCTCTCCATATGAAAAAAATGAAAGAGAGAGCTTTTCTACAGAGTAAACAATCCTGATCACTACATTTTCTCCTTCTTGTTAGGTAAATATATGCATCTTCGTTATATGGCTGACTTAACTTCAACAGTAACCAAGTCTCAGGAGTCTTTTTAAGTTTGTGCAACAAGTCCTGCATCTATAGCTGTTAACTATGAATAATACAAAGCAACAAGGAAAAAAAGATAGCTGCAGAAGTCAAGTAGTTACTTGCTTAGAAAGAGTTTTGCTGAGATGGATTAAGTCCTTGCATAAATGGTCATCGGGTTCAGCAGTCCCTCATGTCCCCATCCTCTGATTTTTCTTGCCCACAGATGACCACTGAAGCTGGAGAAGGGTTTGCTCAGTAAGCTCCAGCTGATAGTCTGGAATCTCAATTCCAAATCTGGAGATCATTTTTTTGGCTTGGTGTAATGAATCATAAAGCTTGCTGCCTTCCTTCCAGTGAATAAAGATTGTAGCTGGATAACGAAGTTGGGCCTTGACTTGCTTCTCCCTTAATTGTTTGATAAGTGCCAGGACTTTCTTGCATTTCTGCATGGTTGCAGGAGGGAAATCTTGATCGATGTATACATGTTTGCCATTTAGATTAAGGTCTTTCTTAGCCTGAGCTTTCCGCAATACCATTTCTTTGACTGCATAATGATTGAATTTAACCAGGATAGATCTAGGAGGTGCATCATTTTTCGGGCACGGGCCCAAGGCCCTTTGTACTCTTTCAAGATCCAGGAGCTCTGAGTCAGGAATGTCTAGCTCTTGCCTTAGCCAGGATTGGATAAAGTCGGAGGGGTCAGCCTGCTTACTGCCTTCTGGAAAGCTGAAAATATGGATTGTCTTCTTACAACTTCTCTGTTTGGTGTCCTCTGCTCGCATGGTCCATTCACTCCCCCGTTTAGTTAGATACACCACTGTGTGGCTTAATTTGAGTGTATCCTCCCTCAGACCATCGAAGTTTGTTTCCAGATCGGTGGTGCACCTCTCCAAATGTTTCAGTTCCTGCTTAATGTCCTTGACATTGGTATCAATCCTCTGCAGCATTTTCAGAATATGCGCAGTGGCCCTGCCATCCAAACAACTGTGGCGTGAGGGTGTTTCATCCTCCTCCCCACCTGAGCCTGTGGCTGACTCAGAGGCCTGACAGAGAGATGCACTGGGGCTGTGGTCTGCTCTGCTTCTACATCTGCCATTGCCTTTCATTGCAAATCTTCCCCTCATCCTAGTCACCTGATTCATTGCTGCTTGTCTCTGTTGTTTTAAATGCTGCTCGGGGGCTAACCACACCGGATTGCATTTGATTATAGCACCGTGGTCCCGGAGCTCTAGGTTAAGCCACCATGCCAGTTGATGATGTCACCAGAAGTCTTTCCAGACCTCCTATTTTCTTTGCAACAGTGTGAAAAAAGCAGGTATAATACAATTACACACACTAAGAGGATGCAGCCAGCAGACACATTATGCTAGGTGCTAATTTTGTATCGCTATGTGCACAGTACATACAGAAAGTGAAAGCAGAACTGCATCACCAGTAGGTTCATTGCCTCTCTTCCTACCCACAACCCTTGATTTGGGTACACAAAAGAACATTTTTGGTTACCTACCCAATCAGATCGCTGCTGAAGCTGTGTGGGAGAGAAAGGTGCTATACTGGACTGACAAGGGAGAACACAGTAATGTGACACTCTTGAAAAACTCTGGCAAAATCTCCAACTGAAAATTAAAGAAAGGTTTGCTGAACTGTTCCACCAACTTGCAGACAAAACATGCATAAGGAACAATTGCACTTAGCAATAATATCACACACTTTTGCAAATAATCTTTTGAATTTAACAAATAACTTGAGCAATAATACTCTCTCACTTTGTATTCCCACAGGTCTGAATCTACTACCCAGGGAGACTGTAGGCTATTCCACCACCCACCAGCCCGCCAGTTACTTTAATATCAACCCAGCACAAGGCCACTCCTCAGACCTCAGTCACTGGGCATACAATTTATTTGCCATAAGGTTCTACAGTGGCTACTAGAACTATACCCACCTCAGCCAGACCGCTAACCCCTTATTGCCAGATATCCTTCCCTGGTATCTAACACAGAAATGCTTAAATCTATATTGCTTATACACTCTAGTCACTTTTACTCTAAGCATTTCACAATAGCATTCACTTTGCCTTATGCAACAATTACTTTATGGCACTCACAGTATATTCCCTTGTCAGTCTCTGAATTCAGTCCTTCAATTGCTGGACAGTAGTCCTGGAAGCAACAGGTATTCCTGAATTTAAAATAGCAGTGAGTGTCCCTCTTGAACTAGTAAACCACAAGGGGCATTGTGGCCCATCCTGTACCTGCAACAGAACAGAGATCCTGGGAGGGATCAGTTTCCAAAACCTCAGCACAAACTATGCCACATGTGGAGGCATAAAGAACCACTCACTTTGCAATTACTTTATTTTTGAAATTTCTAAACAAAAGACTCCCTTCTGTTCACAATTTAGGATTGGAATTTAAATAGAAAAATATAACCCTGAGGAATTTTGACTCTATCAAAAAGGTGGGCATTATTCATATATATTTCTTTAAAAGAGAATTACCAAGAAAGACATACTGAGCTAAAAAGTTCATTTCCAAATATGTTCTGGGGGAAGGGGGGAAGGGATAAGTACATAATAAGTAAAAAGTGCAGTAATAAAATAATACAATAAGGCACTGCAATGTACAGTAATACACAGTTTATTAATGGCACAATTATAACAATACAAATTGATTACATCAGGAGTGTGAGGTACCAGGCATTCACAGACTATAATGTCAGGAACAGAACAGGTAGTAAGAGATCATTAAAGCAGGAGGGGGGCCACAAGGAAGAGACAGGTGGAGGGGTAGAAGAGAAGGGGATGATGGATTAGGGTTGGGAATAGCAAGTATAGAGGTATTGGAGGGACAAAGTGATGGGGATAGGAGTGGGGGAGGAGAGTGGAGAAGGTAGTGGGAGAGGAGGAGGTGGATGCAGGGAGAATGGGAATGCGGTTGAGGTAGCAGTGGAGGGGAGTGAGTAGGGGAGGAGATAGAAAAGGAGAGGATTGAAGAGAAGGAGGGATAGTAGGAGTGGGGGAGATAAGGGGTTGAGACAGGAGAGAGGATGAGTATAGATGTTGGAATACATTATTAGTGGGACATGGGAGGTGCAGAGAGATGTATGAGCCTGGGCCCATGTAGAGTGTAGGGTAAGAGAAAAAGGGTAGGTAGGACATTGAGCTATGGGCATTTTCAGTAGGCAGCAGTGTGGGCTTGGAGTAGCAAGGAAAGAGAGCACTTGGAGGAGGAAGAGCAAATTGTTAGGAGAAAGGAGTACCAGATTCCAGACACAAGGGATTTATGAGGAGGGAGCAGTAGGGTGTGACAGCCTGAGTTATGGAGAGAGAGTAAAAGAAGAGATGCATAGGGGACAGAAGGGAACTGAGATAAGGAGGAGTATAGCCTGCCAGAATTTAGAAATGAAGGAGGCACAAAGGGTTAGGCTGCGATCTAGCAAGAGGAGGAGGGAAAGAGCAGAGTACAGAGAACAGTGGTGAGTACAGGAAGGACAAGCCAAAGCAAAACAGCCAGAGGTGCAGAAGAAGGGGTCTAGTCTTGTCAAGGTGGACTTAGGAGCAGCACAGAAGACGATGTTGCCATAATCAAAGTAGGGGAGGATTATCTTAAAGATGATATCTCGGTAAGCAGGTATAGGGATGCAGCTTTTGTTCCCTATGAAGGGCACCAAGCATGGGGTTGGGTTTTTTATGACTGGCTTCTACATGCTGAGAGAAGTCAAGGTGCCAGTCAAGCCAGACACCAAGGTATTTAAATGAGGGTACCCCATCAATTGTACCACCATCTAAGGTATGGAAGGTGGAGTGGGAAGGGAGCCTAGAAAGCCTCTTCTTAGTGTCAAAGCACATGGAGACTGTTTTCTTATCATTTATTTCATTTATTTTAATTTTATTTATTGAAATCTTGGAATTAAGACCTTTGAGCCAGGGGCTCATTTACAAAGGCTCCATATCAAACAATTTGGTTATACAGAGGAAGCAGTAACAAACAAAGGTACAATGGGAAAAAATTAGCAGTCTATGTTAGTTATAACAAGCAGGGTAATAGAATATCAAAATGATCAACTAAGAACAATGTATAAGTGCAAGAGATAGCACCAGAAAGTGCAGAGATTACCAGACTAGGAGGGCATTGTCAGCATAGGTTGGTCAGAAAAAGCTGCAGGTCACAAGGACTAAGTGCGACAGTCATACCTACTAAGGGTGGTTAGATGCATTTGGAGAGGGATTTTGAAGGGCCCTATGGTGGAAGTGGATTGGATTTGTGCTGGGAGAGTATTAAAACAGTTAGGTGCCCTGTACATAAAGGTTCTTTGCCCCTGGGAAGTCTGGAATAAAGGTACTGTACCTGGAAGGCATGATTGATCGTACTTCTCATATTGTGTGAGTCTGCAGGGGCCTTCATGAGGAGTAGTTGGATGTGGGGGCAAGCCCAAGGGAGATCTTTTTGGCAGCAAGGCAGTGTGATAGGAGATTCTGTTTTGAAGGTTAATCCAGCTGACTTGCACATAGAGATTGCAAGTATGCATGTCCAGGCTAACACCAGTAAGTAATCTGCAGGATTTGTTAAGGGTGACCCCAATCTTTCAAGTACAGTAGCAGAGGCAGAGTCATATACTACAGTGCCATAGTCAAGAATAGACAACATGGAGCTAGTCACAGTGAGAAGTAGAGTCTCTTGGGTCATACAAAGCCAGTGTCCATAGAGGAGGCCTAGTCTGGTATTGGCAGTTTTGGAGTTGTTCAAGATGTGTTCTTGGTAAGATAGTGTGCTGTCCAGGGTGATGCCCAGGTACCTGAAAGTGGATACCTGTTCAAGTGGTGAGCCAGTAATGTTAGTAATGTTCAATTGGGTTGCTTTAAACTTATTATGTGGCCCAGCAAAGACTATTGAGTTGGTCTTTTTATAGTTCAAAATTAATCTCAGTTCAGTGAACCATGTTTCAATAGAGGCAAAACTGCTTTGCAGGTCATGAGTAAGAGGTGCAGGATCAGGTGGGCTCAGGTAAATCACAGCATCATCTGCAATTCTTTTTTTATTTATTTAAAATTTGATCATCTGGAAAGGCACAATGAGCCAAGGCTCATCTCCTGGTGTGAGCCCTGGGGGAGGGTAATGGGAGTTACAGTTGGAAAACTTAATAACAGACATGTACATAGTGGAAGAAACATGTTACAGCACCATAAGCCACAAAATACATAGTATACAGTTAGAGAATTACAATCAAACACAATTTACAAAATGTAAAATTGAATATGAAAGTGCAATAGTCAGTTTTAAATTGCATGTAATAGGCAGAAATTCATGGCTAGGCCAGTTCTACTAGGCAAGAGTATGGATATGGTAGGCTCCATAAGTAGAGGGCGAAGGGAAAAGGGGTTTTGGGGGGGTTTAGGAACAGGGAAAGGGAAGAAAAAAGAGAGACTAGGGCAATTGGGGACAGAGTCAGATGTGAAGAGGGAATGGTGAGGGTAAGGGGTAGGGAAGTGTAGGAGGTAGAGACAAGGAGGGGTGTAGGTGGCCTTGTGGGGTGTTCGGGCTTTGAAAGGAAGAAGAAAGAGAGGGAGAACAAAAACGGGTAGTAGTTAGGTGTGAGATGGGAGAGGTGTAGGTGAGAGCAAGGGAGGCATAAGTGGAGGAGGGATTCAAGGAGGGATGTTGGTGGAGCAGTTGCAGATGAGGAGGGAGAAGTTTTAATTATTTTTTGAGTGTGGCTATAGAGACAGCAAGGCGAATGGAGTGGGGGAGGTGATTCCAGAGGTCTGGAAGTCTATAGGAGAAAGCTACCTCACCTGATTGAGAGTGGGGCTGTGGAAGAGAGAAAGTGCAGGAGTCACAGGTTTGAAGGTGATAGCATGATGCTGAGGGGGAATTGGAGGCTAGAGAGATGGGGGTAGGGAACCGAATCAGAATTTGCCAACAATGGCAGCACAGTGAGACTGGCATCAGTTTTCTAGGGAGGAGAGGGATAGTGCATAGTAAAGGGAATAATGGTGAGTGTGAAATGGAAGGTTGGAGGCAAAATGACAGAAAGCATTGTAAATAGGGTCAAGCTTGGTTAGAGATGTTTTTTGAACTGAGCTGTAGACTATGTCAGTGGAGTCTACGAGGGGAGGATTAGTTTGGTTATGATCTCTTTGTGGATAGGGAGGGAGAGATAATCTTTGATCCTACGCAATTCACCCAAATTGGGCTGAAGCTTGGAGTGGATGAAGTCGAAATGAAGAGAGAAGTCTAGCCTGGGATCATGCCAGACCCCTAGGTATTTAAAGGACTGAACAGTTTCAATATTTGTGTCATCCAAGGACTTGAAAGATGGGGGGACTGCAGTTTGGCAAGTTTCTAGGAGGAGCCAAAGGTCATGCAACAGTTTGTTGTGTATTGCACAAACTGACTGGATAATTGATTTTACCTGATCCATTTCTGTACAGTGTCAAAATCAAGTTGAAGCCTGGATGTTAACTCTGAAGGAGAAGACCCAGATACAAACAGACAGTGGCATCTGCATACATGTGGATGGAAGCAGAGGAGCAGGCCAAGAGGAGGTCATTGAGGAATATGGAGAAAAGCAACTGGCCAAGGATGGAGCCTTAGAGTACACTGGTAAGGATGGAGGGGGCAGGGAATCACCAATTCTAACAGACTTAGTTCTACCTTCCAGGTAGGAGCTAAACTAGTTGGTTTCTTAGTCTGTGAAACCCGCTGACTTGAGTTTGCCAAGAAGAAGAGGGTGGGAGACAGTGTTGAAAGCTTTTGCTAGATCAACAAAGATGTTGGCAGTGAGGTGGCCTTGGTCCATGCCAGCATGGATGGAGTCAGTAAGCCTGAGGAGAAAGGAGGTGGTGGAGTGGTGTTTATGAAAGCCAGACTGGCAGGAGGTGAAGAAAGAGCAGGATTCAAGGAAGTGGGAGAATTAAGACATAACTAAGTGTTCTTATTGTTTGAATGATATTGGAAGGAGAGATATTGGGCAGAAGTTGCCAGGAGAGGAGTCACCAACTTTAGGGAAAGGAATGACTGTTGCAAGCTTCCAGGAGTCTGGGACTGAAGCAAGGTAGAATGATAGGTTGAGAAGGGAGGAGATAGGAATGGCAATGGAAGGTGCAGAGAGTTGCAGGAGCTTCAGGTCAAGCCCATCAGGGCTCCCACCTTTCTGAAGGTTGAGAGCTAGGAAGGCATGTATGCTAGATCAACATAAGAGATAGGAATACATATTTCTTCCCCCTTTCCCTGGGGTTACTAGAATCCCATCAGTGTCAGTGTTAGGTTGAGAAGGCAGCTGGTGAGTAACTAGTTAAATAGATTTTCACCTGGTCTCTCTCTGCTTGCTTGGTCTCAGCTGAGAGGAGAGAGATGATGTCATTTAGAACTCTTGTAGCATCATAAGCCACATAGTTTGCTGTGAGTGGGGGAGTTTTAGAATTTTGAGAGTGTATCATCCAGGCGCTGAGTGTGAGCAGTTGGATGAGTGAAAAGCTGCTGTGCGCGCTCTGAGGAGGGCCTACTTTTTCTCACCCTAGTCTGAGAAACCAACTGCCTGCCTTGTTAAAGTGGTAGAAACCATATTCAGGGTTTCCTGATTTCCTCATCCCCAATGGGATAAGGGAGACTGCAGAGGGATTTGAGGGGCAATCCCCTGATTTGATCCTGAACATTTGAAGATGCCTTTGAGTACAAACTGTGAGTAATTCTGTCTGTGAGTTCCCAGGAGAAGTGTACCTGCCTTGTTTTCTTTGGGGTGGTACTCTGACAAAGGGACCTATTCACCCAGTGCTGTATTGAGACTGCTCTCAACAAATTTTTCTAAAGTTGGCTAACAATACTGGAGAGCCAGATGTGACTAAACACTTTGTACAGAATGTTAATTTTACACTCCTATGTAGTGTTTTCTCATGCTGAATGTGCCAAACATTCTGAAGAAGCATAGTTCTACTGTCAGTTAACTGTTGAGGTGTAACTCTGAAAGAATGGCTGGGTATGGACAAGGAAGCAAAGATGGGCAATCCCCCATATGAAGTGACCAGTTCAGGACTTCAGGTTCTGTAAGGATGCCTGTTTATTAAGCTCATATGGCCAATGCCTTAAGAGTAATGTTTACGCCTGGTGTGGGTTGTCCTAATCTTGAGCACCAGCATGTCCCGTCATGGGAAGAAGCCACATTTCCTACTTTAAAGCCTATGTCATATATTAACAGTTCTAAGTCATAGCCAGTGCCTGAAGAAGAAGAAGTTTGAGAGCTTCATGGTGGCCATTGCCATTAGAAGATGTGCTTTTCGGCTCAGGATTGCTGCTGAAGAGTCCAAATCCTATGCTATATGGAAAGTTAGTTTCTGTCAGTTACAGCTGATGTTGTTCTGCAATTGCCTTGTGCTACGAAGTGTAAACCCTTGGGGGTCCATCTTTGTTTTTGTGTACCAACTATTTGGAATAAAGCCACACACTAGAATCCCAACCTGGTATGGACAATCTTGTTAATGCTTCCGATGTGGAATGATTGGGTACCCCTTAGGGTTGTCAGAACTAGTTCGTGAATGATTCGAACTCTCCTCAAACCCTGGTGTTCGAGTTCTAATTTAACACTCGAACAACAGAGGGTTCGCAAAAGGGTTCAAATCACAATGCCCATTTCTGTGTCTACCTCACCAGCCCTTCATTGCTGTGCTAGTATGCTACCCAAGTTGTTTGAAAAAAGAGTCTTACTTTATGGGTGGTGCTGCTGGTGCTGTTTCCAATCCATTCAGCTCCTGTCCCTATTGTGCAGCTCAAGACAGTTGTTTGGAGGGGGTGTAGCTGGTGAGGTTGTGCTCTGGAGTCACCATCACCTGAGCAGCCGCTATGCTGTCAGGTGGTGGAAAGAACGTCCCAGGGGTAAGAATCATGGGATCCGTCATCCGGGAAGTGAAGTGCGGTTGTGGCTTCAGTCCTGTGTCTGATTTCAGATTGAGGAGCACAGGAGTCATTTAAGGGTTCCCAGTGGTCGCATTCATGACCCCTATGAAAATTTTGCAACCCCTATGACAGGGCTTGTGACCCCTGCTGCCATGGCTTATGGACGTTGCTTGACCTTTGGCCACCGCTGGCCAGACAAATTAAAAAAAAAAGGTTTTTTTTTACCAAATTGCCTCCCCGAGAGCCAAGACAAATGTACGCCTCCCCCAAAACTCTAAATCCCAGAGTCCCAGTGTGCATTGAGATGGGGCTGGTACTACCGCGATTGGCTAGGAAGGCCAGTAGGTGGGACTAGTCACGACATGATATGGTGGTGGACAAGGGCAGGAACGTCATGAAAAGGGGGAGAAGAGACTGTCTAAGTGCAAGCACAGCAGACAGAGTATCCCTTTGGAGGCGGGACAGGTGGCGGAAAAGTAGCAGTTTGAAGGCTAGCTAGACGACGATGAGCTGAGGCACCTGGAAAGTGGGTCTAGGAGGAGGGGCCAGTGTTAGATTTGGGGTTTAATTTTTCATCGATCGGTCAGGCAGCTGGGCACTGCACCGTGTGCAGTCCAGGCCAGAGAGGATAGGACAGGACTGGAGCAGTAGGAGTGTGGGCTGCGGAGTGCCTCAGAGGAGTTGGAGACACAACAATGTGGGACTGGTCTGAGACAGGACAGAGATGGTCAGATGAGATCTGGAGAAACCTGGATTGAGGGAGAACAAGAATAGTACAAGCAGTGAGGTAGGCAACAAACAATAAAGGGAAAAAAAACTGCTTTCATTGCTTTTGCTTGCTTCTTAAAAGGTGGTATGCCTCTGACAGAGGGAGTTGGGGCAGACCATTTACAAGAGACCCTGCTGTGGGGGTGCATGCTTACTTGTGAATGCATACACTGTGACAGCAGAGGGCATATGAGGGAGGGGGACTGACTGGCCTGTCCAGATTGGGAATCATGATGGGCATGGGGGATAGAGCAGAGCTGTGGGAGTGGGGGCTGACTGGTGTGTTTGGTACCAAGGATACAGGAACACGGGGGGGAGAGGGCAGTACAGGTGGAATGATAGCTTACCTGTGAATGTGGACACAATGAGATAGCAGGGGTCATGGGAGGTGCAGAACTATAGGAGTGGGTCTTGGGAGTGGACTGGTGTGTCTGGTTCAGAGGATACAGGGGGGATGGGGAAACAATCAAGAGAAATGGATGGATGAGAGAGAGTTTGAGGAGTACTGGGAGTACTGTGTGACCTTTCAGAGCGTGGGACTGTGGGGGTACATGGGGGGGCAGGAGTGAGTGTAGCATTTAAAGAAGTGTATACCATCACTGCAGTGACTCCTTGACAGCGAAGACCATCACAGCAACAGGATTTGGGCAAAATCCGCATGTCGCTGTGATGGTCTCTGCACAGCCAGGGGACTGCCTTTCAGGGTGTTTTAGGGTGTTTTGCCCCCCCAGTCAAACTCTGACTTGGAGTTGGAATCCTAGAGACTGGGGGGTGTTGGAGGTGGAGTCCCCCACATGGGGGGGTTCAGGGACGCAGCCCCCTCAATGGAAACATGGAGGCATCCCTGACACCGCATTGCTGACACTTGGCAATGCGGCTGTCGCTGTCGGGGATGTCTCTATGTCCGCTGTCACTGTGGCATGGTAAAACTGTCTGCACTAAAGCCTACTCATGCCCACATGAAACAAATTGAACATTATTTTAACTGTTATGTCCTCTGAAGTCTTGATTTTAAACAGAGAACCAGAAAATAAAGTTACCCCATCAAACCCCTTTCACAAAGTCTGCACTGAGTAAAAATCACGTAAAAACACTGTGGAGATGGTTTTAACCTGTATCACTCAAACTGCAACCCTCATATCACAGCAAGAAAAAGAATGTAAGGAACAAAAGACAAAACTAATTCTGGGATTCTTACCTCTTTTATTTCAGCAAGGCACCAACAAAATGATAAATCCATTAAAGCAGCATTATTTGTTAGTTGGCAAAAAATTTCATCCTATAGTTTTTTTGCCAGAAATGTATTTCTGACATCCTTAATGGGTGAAATGGTGCATTTTAGTCCCAGGTTCACGAGCAAAGTGTGGCTCACCCCTCAGTCTTCTTGCCTCCTTTCCATCACAGAGCAGCTGCTCACAATAATGGCTACCTCACAGGGATGAGAGGTAAGCAGCGGGAGATGTCTGATTCTTCTACTATAGTCAATGATGGCAGAAAAAGACTAATGGCAATCCATTCTGCCTATGGTTCCCTATCTGATCCTGTGACCTAATGTCCACCCAGGGTCCTAGCACTCTCTATCCACTCCACTATTCCCCTCCCAGTATCTGTTGCCTTGAGTAACCATTATACCCTTCACTTTGTCCCAACCTTGCTTAAAACCAATAATAGTTTTAGCGCCCACCACTTTGGCAGGTAGACTGCTCCATGGTTCCACCACCCTTTCTGTAAAATGATACTTCCTCATGTCCCTCCAGGCATCTCCAAAACTCACACCTGCAAGGCAACCTGCCACTGCACTGTGATAGAGAGTTAAAATCTCTATCTGACATAGTGATTGCTAGACATCAGTAACAGTAAACTGTGACAATTAGAATGTTATTTGAATACTGTACTGAGATTAACAATCACATTCTCGGTGTGAATACTGATTAACACTGGCATTCCGTTTTGTAAACTCACTGCTATGGCATAGATGAGATAGGTTTATATGGTTCTGACATCACAACAGTGGGATTACAAGGTTGTAATCTGTTTAATTTCAATGGGTAATAAGGGCTACCCATACATTATAATATTGTTTAATATTTGTACAGTTGAGGAATGGGACTTTCACTATACTGATGATTCCATCATTTGATAAAAACTAGCTATTTAATTTGAATCAACATATGTAATGACCCATTTCACATTTATATTTCGACTTTACTATCCAGTTCATACCCATTTTTAAATTACTTGGTCACTAGCTCTATGTCACATTGACAAATGCCACCCTCTCTGGCCCCGCCCACACAGTGGCCCTGCACACATCATGCCCACCCCACCTTGCTACCCCTATGATTTTGCTGAAATGACACCGCTGTTGAGGAGGATGTTCTTCTGAGTGCTGGCTGTGCTCTATACAGCAATTCTAATTCTACTTTATTACTTACTTGCATCTGTGAGTTTTGTTTGGGTGGCATTTTACAATTTGAATTAAAAAAGCATACTTTGTCATCGTTGTCTTTCTGGAAATGGAAAAAGATTGCCTTAAAGGGGAAATAAAACAAAATGGAATGGAGGCCAGGGAAAGAATGGTCGGGACTCGGGAGGGAGATCACCATGGCGGGGGGGGGGGGAGAAGAGATTAGGGGAACAGAAGAAAGCCAACAAACAGGGAACACATTAAAATAAATTATACAAAGTAAGAAATCATCAAGACTATGCTGAGGGGGTCTTTTTACCCCAAACTTCCTGATACATGCAGTTCAGTTAGTTTTTGACACAGTATCCACTGTCATACATCTCAGCTGTCATACATTACGAGGAACAGTGCCTCACTTTACTTCAAAAAAGGCCCATGTTCCACATTGAGAAGATGTGTCCCACATTCTGTTAAGATTTTAAAGCAAAAATTCATTGTATATGATATGAAAAATATATTATTCAATTAACAATGAACTTTGTGAACATAAAGGCATACATTTTACGTGTTCTGAGCTTCTTAGTTAAACATTTGACTATGTGGCCCACATTTTGCTTATCTGTTCCACATTTTGAGAGGCAATGTCCCACATTTAGAGGAGGAAAGGTTGAGTGTGTTCACTGTGTTGTGTCACTCTGTCTCCTGTGGCATACTGTGGTCAGCCCATCACCTTACTGTGTGCCCTTCAATTGCACTATACCCTACCCAGTGTATGTGATTGTGTGCAGCCCAGCAGCCAGTTGTGTAGGGGTATCCTTAAATACATGCCAGAAATATATATCCCTGTTGGGAGGAGAGGTAGAAACATCCCTTGTCAGTACCAAAAAATAAAATCTATGTGTCAGCCATTGTGTGACTCCGTCTCCTACATGGCATGCTGGCCACCATTATCTTGCTGTGTGCCCTTTGACTGCTGCACTGTACCGTGTGTGTGTGTGTGTGTGTGTGTGTGTGATTCCTATGTGGTGTACTGGCCAGCATTCTGCTGTGTACCCTTTGACTGCTTCACTATACCTAATATATAAAAGTCACACATGATCATTTATCTCCCCTTATGCTGAACAGATTTTATTTCTTCTTGTTCTCAATTTCATGTGTATTTCACTGTTATCTTCATTATTGGCAGCACAATTAAAAACATAGAGTTTGAGTTCTAAAAAGTTCTAAAAAAGATTAGAACCCTAGAACATTTTCAAAGTTCTAGATTAGAACTAGAACACAGAACTTCAGAGGGTTCTGACAATCCCAGTACCCCTCCAGAAGTGCAAACCTAGCATAGCCCTTAGCAAAGTTTCTCTCCTCAAGACCTAGGTTTGGTAAATGTCATTTTGTTGTTTTGTAAATACTATTTATTGCTTTGTACCCCCACCCCTCTCTTTTCCCGTAGACAGAAATAGTATGGGAGGTGTGTTTACTAGTTAAACAAGTGGCTGGTGGGGGGGGGTTACAAAAAATGGGGGCTCATTGAAGGATATTGTTGAATTTGAGGAGAGAACAAGATTTTTGCTGAGGGTATGGCTATTGTTTTGTCTGTCTGGTAGCATGGTAGCCCAAAACAGGAAAGGAAGCTTTGCATAGAAGGATTTTGCCTAGGAGAGTGCCATCCATGTGTGCCACTGTGCGCCTGCTAATACAGTGCTGCTGTGTGTGTGTGTGCCAACTCACAATGGACAGTAAAGCCAGAAAGTGTATGTCTTTGTCTCTGCATCCAGAACATTTTACAGAACTTTTTAACTTGAAATTTAAAATGCAAAAAGTAGTGTGGACTTTAGGAAACAGAGAGAGAAATGTGTCCTGAATGTTTCATGTACTTTGTGTGCAAATTGAGGGAGTCGCTAAAGAAATTGCCAAGATCAGTGGAGAAAATGGTCAGTATGGTGCTTCTGACACTGAAATTGCAGCTGAGAAAAAAAGTTACAGTTTACAATTTAAATTTGCCCTGCTCGACGATCGCCATGAAGGGAGAGAGAGAGAGAAGGAGGCTCATTTGCATGGCACTGAGTGATTGGTTTGTCTGTAATCAGTCCTGCCCCCTAGCCAGCTTCTGTGTGCAGCCGAGTATTTGAGAAGGAGTGGGACAGAGTGGTGTGTGAGCTGGTCAGACCAGGATCAACCATCGATCGGCTAGTGAACATCCTAATCTGTGAAAAACAGACTTTTGCTTTGTAAATTCGGGCTCGACCTGTTATCTGACTGACTAGAAAGTGAGCGTGGCATTCGTGGCTATGATCAGTGGGACTGCCAGCCCATTTCACCCTAGAGGCCTTCCAGGATTGGCACCAGGCCTAAAATTTCCTCCGGAGAAAGCCAGCTACTGAATTCAGTGAGTACAATCTAAACTACTTGGCATCAAACTGTGTTATGATTTTCAAGCCAGTTGAATCTGTGTGCAAGCAGTGAGATTGTTTTGCAAGGAAGGACTGTGAGTTGTAAAACAGCAAGACAGCAAGCATAAATTCTGAGCATAGACTGTAAGCATTTATGATGGGTTCAGCTACAGTAAAATGTTTCTAAGCGAGAGACTGTGAGTTGTATTTCAGGCTGCAACAGAACAGGCAATCCTGTGCAGAGAAATACTGCGGCTTGCAAGTGACTTTAAGCATGTTCAAATAGTCTTTTATTCATATGCTGATCTCAAAGTCCTGTAAAATCATGCGAATATGCTGGGAGAGATACAAACTGTGCAATCGATACCAGTTTTGAGCAAAACCAGTAGCAAGAAAAGGACAGAAATGCAGTTTTTGAGTCAGAAACAGATTTGATGCATGAGGAGAGCTACCACTGCCATTACAGGGTGGGGTTAGCAATATAAATACAGCAGCAGGGAGCCATTTTGTGAGACTGTAATGGGACTAGTGAACAAATGACTAACAACAAACTTTTATGTGATTTGGTTGCAGACATGGCTTTGGGAACTTCCCGCTATCCAGATCATGCCCAAGCTATGATTACAGAGGAGGTGGCCACACTAAGAGAAATAGGGAGAACTTTCTATGGTGAAGGGTTGCCTCCAGATGTAGCAATCCCTAGCTATCCAGTGAGACTATACATTATGTGCCTCAGGGCTGGAAGGGATATGTTTCTGACACCCCACTGTTCAGATTGCCTAGTGAAGTATGGTATGAGTAAGGGTGCAGCACCAGAGAGGGCATCAAGAATTCGATTGGCTCCCACTTGGACCAAAGTAGGAAACCCTGTAAGTAGCAGCATGCAGCACCAGGTTGAACCTGTTGGGGAAGATCCCATGGAGTGTGGCACAGAAGGAGAGAGTAAGGATCTATTGCAAGGGCAGACACCAAGAGATGTTTCCATGCCTGTGTCCCAGATGTACACTGTGAGGGAAGGATCCGTGGACCCATGGAAGGAGGGTCCTAGTCCTAGCCTAGTAGGGGAGGATGAACTGCAAGAGACACTGAACTGGGAGGTGTCTACCCCTGCACCCAGTGAGGAGTGTACTGTCTTGCGAGTGAGGAGATCTGCTCACTCCTGGGCTCAGATCCTGAGTGAGGAAGGGGAGGATGAAGATATGGATCTTCATGTTGAGGGTCCCAGTGAGTCACCTCAAGCTCTTGCCTTGGAGGAGCCAGCGGGAGGAGAAGAAGAAGGCTCCAGCACCCTGCCTACAGTGATGGTTTGGGACAAGTTCTTTCATTCATTAAGTATGCAGCACTGGCTTAACCAGGACTGGCCACCCTCAAGCCGAGCCATGGGCCATACTCTTGTAAAGAGTAGCAAGGAGGAGAGACTGGTATGTAGGAGGGCTGTCACCATATATGGGACGTCTTTTCCCATCTTTCCTCATAGAGTCTGAGAGGAAATTGAACAGAACAGGAAGTCCTGGTTGTTGGAAGAGGCAAGCAAGAATTTAAACTCTAGCGCAGCAGCATGTGTCAGGGAGAGAGTCATAAATGATCATCTGAAATACTGGAAATTGGGCAGAACTTTGTTTATGGACACTGTGAGAATTGTGGACAAGGCAGGGAATGAGACATTCCACAACATCAACTTTGAATGCCCAGATGGTGTCATAGTTCTTTCACCTCACCCTGAGTGGTATTACTCTTAATGGTGCCACTCCTTGTGAATATGCCCAGCATGCCCCTAGGGAAGTGAAGCAGCGGCAGCCCGGTGTCTGTCACCCAGCAGCAGCAGTATCCAAAGAGGCAGATGCAGCTCTACTGGCATTCCAGGATTCTTCAGGTCCTTCCAGATTCATCATCACAACAGTGTTTTCCCATTTCCATCACCTTGCCTTCCAGATGACATCAGTCTTGCTGTTTTCCAGTTTCATCATCTGGTTTCTCAGATGACATCAGTCCAGCTGTTTTCCTGTTCCCTTGTTTGGTTTCCAAGATGACATCAACCCAGTTGTTTTCCTGTTTCATTGTCTGTTTTTCCAGAAGACATCAACCCAGCTGTATCCGAAGATGATGCTTGGTGGGAGAGAGTCTTCAGCTTGCAGAAGTAAGGTGATCCTTTGTTTTGTTCTTCAAGGAACTGGTAAGACCCATTTTTCTATGTTTTACTGACATTGCACAACACATCCTTCATCTGACAGACTGACCACAAACTGTTTGAACTGTTCTCAAAGACTCTCTCCATGGACTGCAGTACTTTTCAGGCCCTGCTCTGTTCCAGAACTATTCTTCAGTGGGTTCCAGCCCAGGAGAGACTCTTTTATGGATCTTGCCCTCGGGCAACAACATTCTGTCACTAGTGGGGACATTTTAGGGCATTCCACCCCCCCCAAATGTGTTGTATAAATGTCTGTTTTTAATTATTTATTTTTGTACTTTTCTAGAAAAATATTTTTGGGATTCTCTAGTGTTCAGGTGGAGGTTTAGACACTGTGTGGTATGCAGGATGTGGCTTTTTTGTGTTCTTCTCTTGCAGGTGTTCCTGAAGAAGAAAAGAAGAAGATCTGGGAGCTCAGCCAAGTTCCTCTTTTTTCCTAGGGATTTAGAATTGTTGTGGTTAACAGGGTGTTAACATGTTTTCTTCACAAGTGTGAGATTTTGGGAAATGTAATGCATTGCAATGTGTTGTTTCCTTGTTGTTTTTGTTTGCAGGTATGCTGGGAGCTCAGGGTGAGGTTCCCTGAGGGGCAGCCTGATCAGGTAGATTTTCCCTAGAGAGCTAGGGAGATAGACAGGCTATAGTTCTGACCCACAGTAGGGGCCTCAGTTCTGGTCTATTAGGGCATGTTTCAGGCAGTTTCTTGGAGCCACTAATTTTCCATAGATAGATGATAAGATAGGGGATGAATTTTCATCAGCTGGCCTCTGGACCTTTAGTGTTGCCTGCCTGTGCCTGGCACATGGTAGGGGAGAAGTAGCGTTAGCTCACCATAGGTAACATAGAGGGTAGGACGGCATGGTGCAGGATAGAGAAATGACTGTGGACAGTTGCTTATCTGGAATGGGGTGAATGTAACCCCTTGTTCCCTGGGGTTACTAGAATCCCATCAGTGTCAGTGTTAGGGAAAGCAACTGGTGAATAACTAGTTAAATAGATTTTCACCTGGTCCCTCTCTGCTTGCTTGGTCTCAGCTGGGAGCAGAGAGGTGATGTCATTTAGAACTCTTGCAGCATCATAAGCCTCATAGTTTGCTGTGAGTGGGGGAGTAGAATTTTGAGTGTTTCATCCAGGAGCAGAGTGTGAGCAGTTGGATGAGTGAAGCGCTGCTGTGATGGCTCAGAAAAGGGCCTAATTTTTCTCACCCTAGTCTGAGAAATCTTCTGCCTGCCTTGTTGAAGTGGTGGAAACCATCTTCAGGCTTTTCTGATGTACTCATCCCCAATGAGATTGGGGGACTGCAGAGGGATTCAAGGGGCAATCCCCTGATTTGATCCAATACATTTTAAGCTACATTTGTGTATAAACTGTAAATAATTCTGTCTGTGAGTTCCCAGGAGAAGTGTACCTGCCTTGTTTTCTTTTGGGGTGCTACTCTGACAAAGGGACCTATTCACCCAGTTCTGTGTTGAGACTGTTCTCAAGAAGATTTTGTAAAGTTGGCTAACAATAGTGGAGTCTTAGCACTTTGCACAGAACTTTAATTTTACACTCCTGTGTAGTGTTTTCTCATGCTGAATGTGCCAAACATTCGGAAGAAGCATATAGTAGTTCTACTGTTAGTTAACTGTTGAAGTGTAACTCTGAAAGAATGGCTGGGTATGGATGAAGAAGCAAAAGTTGGGCAATCTCCCATCTGGAGTGACCAGTTCAGCACTTTGGGTTCTGTAAGGGCACCTGTTTATTCAGCGTATATGGGCAATACCTGAAGTGTAAAGTTTACCCCCTGGTGTGGGTTGTCCTAGTCTTGAGCATCAGTATGCTCTATCACGGAAAGAAGCTACATTTTCTACTTTAAAGCCTATGTCATATAGTAACAGTTCTAAGTCATGGCCAGTGTCAGAAGAAGAAGAAGAAGTTTGTGTGCTCCGTGGTGGCCATTGCCACTAGAGGATGTGCTTTTTAGCACAGGCTTGCCAATGAAAAGAGTCCAAATCATACGCTATATGGGAAGTTAGAGTTTCTGACAGCATACAGATGTTGTTCTGCAATTGCCTTGTACTACTAAGTGTAAACCCTTGGGGGTCCATCCTTGCTTTTGTGTACCAGCTGTCTGAAACAAAGCCACACTCTAGAATCCCAACCTGGTACAGACAGTGTAGTTAATGCTTCCTTTGTGGAATTACTGGGTATCCCTCCAGAAGTGCAAACTTAGCATAACCCTTAGCAAAGTTTCTCTCCTCAGGATCTGGGTTTGGTAAAGGTAATTTTGGTGGCTTGTAAATACTGTTGATTGCTTTTTACCCCCACCCCTCTCTTTTCTCCTAGACAGAAATAGTGTGGGAGGTGTGTTTACTAGTTAAACAAGTGGAAGCTACAGGGTTACATCTGTATAACTATTTGCATAAAATGTATTTGTTATAAGAGATAGGAGTATATGGATTTCCATATATTGTTTTTTCATTGGGAAGCAATATAAACTTTCTTTAGATATTAAGTGAAATGTCTATTACTTGAAAGTAACTAAATAAGGCAACAAAAACTGACTGGATGTTTTCATGCATACTTTCTTCAGTATACAGTAGGTTACCATTAATTGTGAATATGTTTATGTACTTTAGATCCTGGAGGAAATAGATAACTATGAAACAGTGATCATAGTTTGGTGGATTAACTTGATTAAACACCATTAAAATATATTAAAACATATCCTAGTGAGTGGGACTTTATGTCTCCATATGTGGTACATCTCTTGAACTAGTCCCACAATGAAATAAACTACTCTACCACTTTCCTTAAATTGCTGGAAAATGTTGGCAACTCATACCCTCTGGAGATGGCACTGGATCTAATGCTGTTGATCCTCAAATACAACCTGGTTGCTTAAAGCAGACGTGAACTTGCTGGATGCAGCTGAAGACACTTGGTAAACAACAGGTACTCAAAGCAGCAGTCTAATCTATTCTGTCCCTGCTCTCACTTTACTTCCCTAGTATCCCTAACACTGGGATTCAGGTGATCCTGTATAGTCTACAATATTTAACTGAGGGCTAGCCCCCCAGTCCCTAAGTACAAATAGGCCTCAGTAGGCTGAACTCCCTGTGGACAGGACTGGTACTTTCAGATCTGTCTCCATGTATATCTCCCTGAAAATGAGTAGTGGAACTCCTTTTATGCCCCCTAAACATTCCATTCCTATCAAATCTTGGTCATTGAGTGGAAATGACTCCATTCCAATCCTCGGCACCAGTCAGCTTTGATTCTACATTGTAATCCTACAGCAGGATGAGCCATAATGGATCCCAAGTTTGAATTCTCAACTGCCTTTCTGAAAACTCTGAACCTAACCTACTGTGTTAACTTGGATTCATTGTGTAATCCCAGTGCCATGGTCTAACTGAGGGCTACTACCCCTGCCTTATGTCCACAGTAAAAGTTAAGGGGCCTGGGCTCTGTATGGTATGGTCTGGGAGTTTGTTTCCAAATGACTGCATGAATAACATGATGCCTCCACCCAGAGTAATGTTTTGGGGGCCAGAATGGTAAATTAGGTACAACCTCCTGGGATGCTGTACCTACTAGGCATGGACGAAAGTTGCAAATTCTGCTTTCACAGAACTTCTGCAAAATTTTGGAAATTTTGTGGAAGTTGTGGAACTTTTGCCATTGGTGAAAGTAGGATTTTCCACAGATTTTCGCTGAGTTCTGCAGACGTTTTTTGTGAACTGCGGAAAAATGCATTAAAACTGTGGAATTTATTCTTTCCACAGTTTAATGAACTGTCAGTGAATGAAAGCCTGCCAGTATGACCATGTGGTTATTCACTGACAATTCAGTGGGTCACTGGTAGTGGAAGAGAGAGGAGTGCTGAGCTGGTGGCCTGCTCAGGGGCAGGGCGGGGAAGGGAGTTGGGTGGTGGCAGATGAAATGTCAGGGCGTTGTTTGTGGGGGTCTAATATACACCTGGGAATTGAGATTTTTTTTTTTTACAAGGGATCTGGGATGGGGAGGTCCACTAGACACCAGGGAATACTGGGAATAGAGGAGGATGAGTTGGTGGACTGCCGGTGGTTTATTTGTGGACTAAATAATCCAGGATAGGGAGAGGGCTGCTAGACATCAGGGAAATAAAATGTTTTGTGAGCCATGATTGGTGGGTGGGGGGGCCACTAGAAACCATGAGTGTCCAAGGAAGGGATTGGAGGTATCTACTGGGACCCCTGATCAGTGGGGGTGGATTAATGAGTTAAACTGCAGTTAAAAAAAGCCTCAGAAATGACCACTGGCAGTGATCCTTTCTGCAGATTTTTTTCTGCAGTTTAATAAATTATCTGGCAGTTTTTTATATTTTTTCCGCAGTTTTAAGATGGAATTTCTGTGAAAGTTCCAAAAAAGATTTCTGAAGTTTCACAGAAGACAAATTCACACTTTCGTCAAATTGTGCCTGCGGAAATTCATTTTCACACATCGCTAGTACCTACCCATCTCCCTTCCTAAATGACACCCCACACACAGAAATTCATTTTGCCTTGTACTTCAATAACTAACATGCACCTTAGAAAATCTCTAATAATATGCTCATTGACACAGTGGTAAAGAATAAATTATAAAAACAGATTTATTTATCAGGGTATAGTAGGAATAGGGAGGGGATACCTGGAACACTTAGGTACACAGGTTTGGCTTTGATTTGTTTTAGCAGAAATCAGTGCAACAGCAAGTAAAACAGTGAAACATTTAAAACATTGAGCATATAAGAAAGAAACCAATTTCCCAACCTCCCACCACCATGTAATAATACCACACACCCTTCCGTCTGATACCAGACCCCCTAGTTCTATGCTGGAGTACCCCAGACTGATGCAGGACTGTGATTGCCACAGGTTGGCTAGCACTGGTGCACTTAAAGTTTAATAAATAAGATGCTGTAACTGTAGCTAACACTTGTCATTCCAATTGTGCAGTTCCCATAAATATTTACAGGGCAGCCCTGCTTAATCAAGGTTTGTTGAATACTTAGGCTGATGCAAACAGGCTGGAGCTGAGACTTTGCTAGTATTGATTCTTTCTTCTTTGCCATGGGGTTTTAGTGAGAGTTGGTGGTGCACCACATCAGCAGGCAGAAGGATGCAGAGAGCAGAAACTGCAATGTGGGGTTGCAGGGGATGAAGGATGCTGGTCTTCACTGTCAAGCCTTTCCAAATTTCACCATGACGGCCTTTGTAAACTGTGTTCACTTGACAGGTCTGTATCATCTTCTCTCTGATGGTCCCCAGGATTGGGGGGTGACAGGTAGCATTATGCACCCTGCAAGCTTTACTCAATACTGCAGTTACCCTGCTGGCCAGTAGCAGCAACCAAAGGGTGGACAAGGCTGTGTATTCCCCACAGGGAAAACAGTCTCAAGCTTTAGTTTGAATTAAAAGTCACCTGGGTACTTTTGCTGGCAGGAAGAACAATTTTTAAGTTGATCTTCAATGCCAGGAGACACCAAGGGAGGGTGATCCACTCCGGAAGCAATCAGTTTAGGATGGCTCTCTGATCAGAATCTGCTTAAATTTCATTCACTTGATAGGTTTTCTATGACAAAACCTGTCACGACTGCAGCAGTCGGGCTGATTCTTTTCTTTAAGATTGAAAAAACATTTCTTCTTCTTCAGAAAATCATTTCACAAGGCTGGAGATCATTTCACAAGGCTGGAGATCAGTCAGGAGCCCCTCTGACAGGCTTGAGGGCTCTCCTCCAACTGTCACAGAATAATTTCTCATTTCAAAAAAAGCACTCGAGGAGCACAGCCTCGAGCTGAAGCTTTCTTTTCCTCCCTCAGAACAATTGGCAGCTTCTGATTGGCTGATTGGGAAGTCTATACTGGTACTGGGTGCTTGATTGTTTGTTGTTGGGTGCCCAACACATTGTTCACTTTCCTCTTCTAGAAGCCATTTCACAGTCCTCAAAGGCCTCAGTGACAGCTGATTGGTTGAAACTGGTCACAAGGTCTCTTTTAAGATGGCTGCTGGCAAAACATTTTATGGCAGTCCTAACTTTACAAGTCTCTTGCAGCCAAACCATTTGGAGTGATGTTTAAATGTTTATTGGGCTTGATAGCTCATTTTGTGCCCTTTCTAGTGACTACACATTTGTGGGGGTGGTTGCAGCCATTTGGTCATCACATCTCCCATTTCTGTGGCTCCCTATACACAAGCAAGCTCCATTCAGTGCCAGGGAAGGCCTACTCAGTTTTGGCACTTGGAAGCACTTCAAAAAAAACATTTACTGTGTGCCATCTGAACATTAGAGCTCCTTCCTCATGTCTTCAGACTCCAATTAACTTAGTTGGGGGTCCGGGATCATGGGGGGAATCTCAATTTTCACCATGGAAGCAGTACTTCGAAATGCACATCTGCGCATGCGTGACCTCACATCTTTTGCTCCTTCAGTCCCGCGTTCAGCAGCAAACACATGCCGGAGGTGGCAGAGGACTTAGTGGCTACATCATGACTTGAGCTGGTGGGTGGTGCTGTGTCGGGGAGTCCCATGGGGCTGCAAGTTAAACCCCACACTTTAGCTCTACACTGCCTAAAATTACTAATGTAAAATACCCCCATGTCTAGCCCAGTAGCTGGATCTTTGTTGAGGTACGTGACTTCAGAATTTCTTTTGGCTATCACATATGGTCCTTCTTATCCTTGTGCCAGCTTGGCTGAATAATTATTGACTTTATCCAAGTATGGATGTTTTCTCAAAAGTACCATTTCTCCATATCACAAGGTTACTTTCCTTCTATTTTTGTCATAACACTGCGTTTTATGTTTTTGGGTAACCTCCATGTTCCTTCTGGCAAACGTCCAGTATTTCCACATACTGCTTCATAAGGTCTGTGCTATATTGTCCACCATTTATGGTTCTCCTGACAACTATCTTTCTACTGGTAGCATCATTTCTGTTCCATATGTCAGCAGTGCTGGACTGCATCCTGAAGACTCTTGCACCACACTTTTCAGTGCTATTAACATCCTGGGCAAATACTGGTACCATCTCTACTGATTGTCATGGATATATGTTCACAGGTATGACTTTAAATTCTGGTTAGTTCTCTCTGTCCAAATAGACTGCAGATTATAGGGTGTTGTATAAATTGGCTTGACTCTGCAAGCACAGCATAAATGCTCCCACTGGTCTGATTTGAACTGTGGTCTATTATCTAAAAAAATGTGTTTTGGTGCTTCCCATCTGCAGAAGATTTCCATCTCCATCTTATTTGTAATAACATCTATATTGGCTCTCCTCAATGGAAATATTTCCACCCTCTTGGTGAATTGGTCCACTATCACCAATATGTAGAACCAGGGTTCATCCATGAATCAAACCCTGGTAGTATAGCCTAGAGGGTAGAGTAATGAGCTGTGAATAAGCTTGGTACATCCAGCAGACCAGACCTTGGTTTGATTGTCACAACCTCCACTTGCATATTGTGTGACTCTGAGCAAGTCACTTAACCGCAAAGTGCTCCCAGGTCGCCCCTGAAAACAGGCTCTTGTGCCTAGTGGGCCTTACCCGGTTACCAAAGACTAAAAAGAAAAAAAAAAACACCGAAACAGAATGTGAATTTTTTGATTTTTGCCCAATCCGAACTGAAGTTGAACCCTAAAAGAAACAAAAAACAGATGAACCCAAATGAAATGCAAACCCAGACCATGTGAGATGAGGAGAACCCACATGGAGGCAGTAAGGTGAATTCAGTAGAACTCAAACTCAAAGTGATAAATTATGCCAAAAAAAAAAATCGAAACAAAATGAACTCAAACCCAGACTTCTACTTATCAGATCGAACTGAATCAAACTCAGACTATACCCTGCCAAACCCAAACTGAACTAGAACCCTAAAAACATGCTGAAACCTCCTTCTACCAATATGTACTCATTTGCCTTTTTGGTGGGATTTGGAGTTCCCTTATTAACTGGTGATGACCATGCAGACAGTGACAGACAGATGATTCCATTCTTTAACATTTCTTGGATCTGTTCTCTTATGACTGCTCTCTTCTCTGGTGATTAGGCATATGGTCTGCTCTTTATCCAGTGCGCATTTCTGGTGTTAATAGCATGTTGTAAAGTTCATCCTTCTGTCTCTGTGACCACTTCAGAAAACTCATATAATATGCATAATAGTTGTACCTCTCTATCCTCAGTTTGATCGATAAGTCCCAATAAGACATGGACTCATAAATATTCTGACATCTTGAAGTATGTCTTCTGATTCCAAAGCTTTTATAGTTCATCTCTTTTTGAAATCCCAATATTTCAGATGTAAGTGTCTCAATACCAGGCTACTACCTCCTCTGCCAGGACCACTCCCCATTCTGTCCAAGCTACAGGAATGCTTGGGTCTATCCCAACTCTCTTCCTAACTTGATGCCTCTTCTTTTTTCATGCCTTGCCAATCTGGTTTCCATAAACACCACTCCACTACCTCCTCCCTCATGAGGGTCTCTGATTCCATACTTACCGGGACTGATTAGGGCCTCATCACCTCTGCTATTTTTATCTATCTAGCCAAAGTATTCAATACAGTCTCCCACCCCCTTCTGCTTGCTAAACTCACTGCTGTGGGTCTCTTTACTGCAGCCACAAACTCCTACATAGTAGGTAGAACACAATCTGTCCAGATTACTGATGCTAATTCCCCTTTCCTTCCCTTCCCATGAACACTGGACTCTGTGTTGGGCCCTCTACTTTTCTCTGTGTTCCTAAATGACCTTCCCTGTGCCTGACCTCTCATCTCCATCCACATGTATGCTGATGATACTGTCCTATTTGTATATGGCCCTTCCCCATCTGTTGTAGCATCAAAACATCAGCATGGTTTTGACAAAGTACAACTAAGGTTCTGCTCAAATCAGTTCTTTTTAAATGCCAGAAAGACTGTCTCTATTACCTTGGCACAAAGAAGAGAATCTCTTGGCTAAACTCCCTCCCTTCTTACCACACCCTAGGTGGGGCATTACTTGAGATCACCTCCTCCTTGGGGTCTGACTTGAACAGCACCTCACCTTTTCTGGACACATTGATGCCATCCATAAAAAGCTACCCTAAACTGCATGTTTTGTACAGAAATCACGCCTGCATTCCTCTGCCGGCTCGCTATGCTCTGGTCCAGAAAAGTGATCCTACATTGCTGCTTCTAAGTCTTCCTTAATTTGGCTGGACTCTCTTTTCCACTTTTTCTGCCATTTTGCTCTTGACAGTCCTGCTTCGAGAAATTGCTAAGTGGCCACATTTCACTCTGAAAAGTGAATCGCGAAGCAAAAGCAAATTTGTGGAGTGTTTCACAACACGTAGCAGAGTGCTTCGCGTTATAATGGGTAACGCAAAGTCCATTGAAAACAATGACTTTGCATTACTCCGGCTTCCCAATCCACTGCTCTTCTAATTCTTAAGGCGAAGTACATTGAAAACAATGTACTTTGCCACAATTTTCCTTGTTTTTAAGCTCCATAGGCAAATTTTGTAGTGATTCATGGAATTTCAGGTCACATGGGCTCTAGACTGTTTTGCACAGCCTCAGTTCAGGGTAGTGTGTGTAGGAAGCTATAGGAGACAGTCTGCTCTGAGAGCTCTCTGTGATTCAAACCTTCTAAAAGCTATTAAAAAGCCCTTTTGGGTAATTTCTTTTGCTGGAACTTCAGTTCATCGATTGTAGGAAACCCTCCTGTGCTCATATCATCGAGCGTTTATTGTTTGTGTATGGATTTTGAATGTTAATGTATGACATTCAGTCTGTGTACTGAGAGACAATTGAAGCATGCTTTGGGGGAGGGACGTATCAGTGGTGTAGGTAGATCAACTTGGAGAAAAGACAGTTCTTTCTGTTTCTGTGTTATTTTTCTTGTATAACTGTGTTAATATACACACAGTAATATTTTTAATAATTCGTGCCATTTTTTTTTCTGATTGTTGTGGTGCAGCAGTGCATAAATTTAGTTTGTTCAAAATACGTGGTTATATTACTGAAGTTTTCAGTATGCTATGCATTACTTAGTGTGTGTGTGTGTGTGTGTGTGATGCGTGTAATCAAATCAGACACCTTTTATTGTGCCACATAGTCATTTTAGCAATGTGAACCTGCTATCCAGTGCAGCTATGTGACTTTTGTACTTCTTTGTTCTATCTTTACTGGTACTAGTGCTAGTGACTGTTACTGCAGCGGTGCAGTACACTGCCCCATAGGGCCCACCCCAACCGACAAAGGAATTCTTTTCCAGGTTTGAATTTCTGATAGTAAGCACTGGTAAGGTGTTCTGCCTTTGCCTTTGCATCTCTTCAGTGCACAGCGCAATGTTAATCTTCTGTGCATTTGCATCTCTTTAGGGCCCAATCTCTATCTGTAACTTAAGTCACAATTGTTTCTTTGGCTTCTCTTCAGAGCACTGGACTGGTGTGGTGCATAATTCTGCATGAACATTGTACTCATTAATGTGCATTTTTAAGTCAGGACCTTCATCATAAGTCACTCGTGATACAAATCACGTGCTTCATCATCACGGTCACAAATGCAGTCACAAATCACGATTCACGATCACATCACAAATCACAACATTAGTTATTTTACTAGTCACTTGAATGTATTGTAAATCTGTTTTGTAGTATCTCTCCAGGCTTCACCACTCCACCATTGTACTCATTAATAAGTGTTTTTAAGTCGGGGAGTTTTGTGCTACAGCTCATCAGGGACGTACAGCCGTAGGCATTTGTGTTCTCAGTACAGTTCCATATTGGTAATCTCACATCATCGACACCGAATTATATTCTTCATCATCACAGTCACGAATGCAGTCACAAATCACGATTCACGATCACATCACAAATCACAACATTAGTTATTTTACTAGTCACTTGAATGTATTGTAAATCTGTTTTGTAGTATCTCTCCAGGCTTCACCACCCCACCATTGTACTCATTAATAAGTGTTTTTAAGTCAGGGAGTTTTGTGCTACAGCTCTTCAGGGACGTACAGCTGTAGGCATTTGTGTTCTCAGTACAGTTCCATATTGGTTATCTCACATCATCGACACTGAATTATGTTCTTCATCATCACAGTCGCAAATGCAGTCACCAATCATGATTCACAATCATGTCATGAATCACAACATTCATTTTTTCACTAATTGCTTGGATGCATTGTAAGCCTGTTTTGTAGTATCTCTCCAGGCTTCACCACCCCACCATTGTACTCATTAATGAGAGTTTTTAAATTGGGGTGTTTTATGATACAGGCCCAGCTCATCAGAGAAGTACAACCATAGGCATTCCTGTTCCTTCCTGTACAGCATATGAGTTAGAGTACTGTTAGTAGTGGTAGGCAAAGTGGCTCCAATTTGCTCTGCGAAGTGATTCACAGAGTAAAGCAGAATCCACTGAGAACTCCACAATGTGAAGTGGAGTACTTCACTTCATAAAGAAGAACACAAAGTCTATTGAAACCAATGACTTTGCATTATTCCGCCTTCCCCAAACCACTTCTTCACCAATTTTAAGGCAAAGTACTTTGAAATCAATGTAATTCGCCTCACTGCACCTTGTAATTGAGCTCCAAATGAAATTCTGTAGTGATTCATGGGATTGCAGGTCACATGGGCTCTAGATTGTTCCGCACAGCCTCAGTTCTGGCCAGGGTAGTGTGTGTAGTGGTAGCTGGAAACAGTTTGCTCTGCAATTCAAAACCTCTAAAAGCTGTTTAAAATGCCTTTTTGAGTCTTTTTCTTTTACTCAAAATTTTGTACATTGATTGTAGGAAACCCTTCTGTGCTCATATCATCAAGTGTTTATTGTTGTGTGTGGATTTTGAATGTTAATTTTAAACAGTCAGTCTGTGTACTGTGAACTGTGCTTTTGGGGAGGGGCGTATTTGTGATTTAGGTACATTAACTGAGAGAAAAGGGTAGTCTTTCAGTTTTAGTTATACTGTATGTTTCTTGTATAACTGATAATGTACACACAGTAACATTTTCAGTAATTCTTGACTTTTTGGCTGATTGTTTTGGTGCAGCAGTGTATAATCTGTCTGTTTAAAATATCTGGTTATATTACTAAAGGTTTTCAATTTGCTACGCATTACTTGTAGTGTGTGTGTGTGTGAGTATGAGTGTGTGTGCAATGCATGACATTGAATCAGACACCATTTATTGTGCCACAAAGTAATTGCAGCAGTGTGAACCTGCTATCCACCACACCTGCATGAATTTTTTATGCTGCTTTGTGCTATCTTTACTCTTAGTGAATTGTTACTGCTGTGCACTAATCCCCCAAATGGCAAATTGCATTCCTTTCCAGATTTGGATTTGTGACTTGTGAGCACTGGTTAGGTGTTGTGCGTTTTCGTATGCATCCCTTGAGTGCGCAGCACAATCTTAATCTGTCTGTGCATTTGTAGTGCACCATTAATTCTGGGAGACTGCATTTCATGTTACGCTCTCATTTCACTACGTCAGCACTGGTGAATTTTCTGGACACAAGACAGTAGCATTTCATCAGCACTGGGGAATTTTCTGGACACATGACAGCAGCATTTTGGGGAAACACATTATTTCTGGTGACTCTGTGTGTGACCACTGCATGCAGGACTGAGTGTGCCATTAATTCTGGGAGACTTTGCACTTCTTGTTATGCTGTCATTTCACTTTGTCAGCACTGGGGAGTTTTCTGGACACAAGACAGTAGCATTTTTGGGGATGCACATTAATTCTGGTGACTGTGTGGGTGGGGTGCTGCCAATATTGTTGTCACTCTGCCTTACATCACGATTAAGGCAGAATGACAATGCAAGGTAATAATAAGGCGAAGTGTGCCTTTCTATGGGCACTCCACGTAGCAAAGATGTTAAATTTGTTGCATCTCTACCTGCCTCTACCCATAACTGCTCCCTTTACCAAGCTCTCTCTCTTCCTTCCCTAACTGACTGGAGTCATATCTACTGTGCAAACTTTCTTGCCAAGTTCTGGTTTCATTCCCTTCCTCCCTATCTCTCCTTCATTTCTATCAAGTTATCTTCTTCTCATTCACTCAGATACTGTGACCAAGGCCACTAGTTTTCAGTTTTTACCTGAAAACCCACTAAAATTCTGGAATTAGGGCTGCCTAAACACCAGTAAAAACAAAGATTTTGTGGAATCTGGCACTTTATATCAGATCAGTAAATCTACAAAAACTTGTATTTTTCTTATAATTCCTTCATGCACTATTTTCAATTTGCTTTATTTAATGCTCTGTATAGTAAGCCTTATTTTATTCAGATTATTTATCCACATACTGAAAAGATAATAGCAGAATCCCAGTATAATCTGGAAATTATAGTAACAATCACTGCTGCAATTCCAGAATCTGAAGTCTTGAAAATGGAATTTAATTGTTTTAATCATCGTAAATCTGTGGTTTTATCCATGAAAAATGCACTATTTCCATCCCACACTGGACTATCTCAGCTGGTCAGACTGTATTCTCACACTGTTTACTAAAAATCTGGAATTCCATCCTTCCTCCACTCTGTCATTCTGCCTCCCCCTATATCCTCAACTTCCTCCTCAAGGACATCCCCCTTCCTGTAGTAGTGCTTAATTATTTAATTTTTACCCTTATCGTACTTGCCTCTGCACTCAGTTGCAAATTAGTATCTGTCCTATATTATTATAAAATTGATTGTACTTACTAGTTTTGCATGATTGTAATTGTATCGCTATTTTTATTTTTGCTCATTCTCTATAAGTTTGTAATCTAATTTTCATTTTGCACTGTCTTTGCTGCAGTTTTGCTATGTATCCTTTTCCCCTCTCCTCAGGATGCATCTGAAAATGAGCATGTCTGCTTATTATGTCTTTCCTGGTGAAATCTTTAAATAAATAATTAAATACTATCCAATGCTTGTCAGATGCAGTCCCCTCTGACACTTCTGATTCTCCATTATACTTCTTTCTTCTACACCAAAATTGATGTCTCACTGACAACTTTCTCCAAGCGTATGACTCTACTGATAGCTATGTGAATGACTAGCTTCAGATCTCTAAAAATGTCCTTTCTAATAATTAGATCAAACACAGCTGTCTCAAATATAGCTGCTCTTCCTTTCCAAGGCATTCCTAGAATGACGAGACTGACTTCTCCATGTCCCCATGGGCTGTAGGATTCTTTTGAGGTCAACATGAGCTCCATTTTTAGATTCCTCTCAACCCACAATCAAGACTCAGTATTCTGCATTAATACAGGTCTTGTGATAATAGTAGTTGTAGCTCCAGTGTCCACCAGACCTTGTATCTCCTTATCTGTCAACTTCACAGACAAATTCAACAAGTTTGAACTTGTAACAGCAGTCACTACTTCAGTTGTATGTTCCCATTCCACCACTTCCACAGGCTTTATCTGCTCATCCTTTCACATCAGGATAGTTACAACTCTGCATTTTGCTCTATTTTGTTTTTAGGATAGTCTGGCTTCTTGTGCCTAATTACATATGTAACATCTGAGTTGAAATGTATCCCCTCTCCTAGGCAGATAAGATCTCTGCTGTGCACTGTCTGAAGGATGTTGTGCCATCTGTCTTCGTGGTTCATGTCGTCTGTCCTGAAATGTCATTTCTCTCTTATTGATTGTCATTTGCAGGCTACGCTCAACTTAGAAACATAGAAGATGATGGCAGAAGGGGACCTGTGGTCCATCAAGTCTACCCAAGTGCGGTATCCCAGGACCTATTGCGCACTGGTGTTCTGTCCTCCTAGACACCCAGCCTAGCCCTTGTCAGTGCCATGTGTTTGTTTCCAATACTTGTCCCACCCATGCTTGAAGATTGATACTGACTTTTCAGCCACCATCTTGGGAGGTAATCTATTCCAATGTTCCACCACCCTCTCAGAGAAGTAATACTTTCTGATGCCCCTCTTGAACACTCCACCCTTCAATTTCCACTCACGCCCTCTTGTGGTAGAATTGACAATCCTGGTAAAAAGTTGCATTTCTGGCACCTTGCTGATGCGTTTAAAGAACATGAAGGTCTCAATAATATCCCCCCTCTCCCTCCTAGTCTCTAGTGAGTACAATTTGACAGCCTCAAGCCTCTCTTCATAGGTGATTTCTTGAAGGCCATGTATAATTTGTGTTGCCCTTCTCTAGACCACTTCCAATTTATCAATTTCCTTTCTTAGGTGAGGCCTCTAGAATTATACACAGTACTCCAGATGAGGCCTCACTAATGGCCGGTAAATGGTAGTATCACCTCCCTGTCCCTGCTGTCTATCCCCCTGCCAGTGCATCCTAACACCCTGCTAGCCCTGCTGTAAGCCTTATTGCACCGACTTTGCTGCTTGAGGTCATCAATAATGATGACTCCCAGTTCATGTTCCTCAGCAAAGGAGCTCCACTGGACTCTGTTTAGCCAGTATTCTTCCTTAGGGATGGCCCTACCCAGGTGCATCACCTTACACTTCCGATCACTGAAGTTTAATCGCCATATTTGCGACCACCTTTCCAACTTTTTAAGATCCTCCTGCAGTTGTCTGACTTCTTCCATACTATTCACTCTTTCGCTGAGTTTCATGTTGTCCACAAACGGGGTGATGGTGCCATTTATGCCCTTGCTGATGTAACTAATAAATACATTGAAGAGGACCGTCCCCAGGACCAACCCCAGAGGTACCCCACTAGTGACCTGCCTCTCATTATATTTCACCCAATTTACTACCACCCTTTGTTTTCTGTCTCTCAGCCAACTCTGAACCCACTTTACTATCTGCTTTGCTACCCCAAGGTCTTCTAGCAGGACTGTGTCAAATGCCTTACTAAAGTCAAAGTAAATCAAGTCCACCACATGACCCCTGTCCAACTCCTTGGTCACTTCATCAAAGAATGTAATAAGGTTCATTTGACATGACCTGTCCATCACAAATCCGTGTTGTTTGTAGTTTTGGAGGTGATTTACTTTAAGATATTCCACTAGATCTTGCTTGATCAGGGCTTCCATAAGTTTACCCACTGCTTATGTGAGGTTGACTGGCCTATAGTTACCTGTATCTTCCCTGTCTCCACTCTTATGTAGTGGCACCATGTCAGCCACCTTCCAGTCAACTGGAACTACCCTGACTCCAGTGATATGTTGAATAGGTGCACAAGAGGTGCTGCCAGCAGTTCTGCAAGCTCCCTGAACACTCTAGGGTGTAAACCATCAGGGCCAGAGCCTTGTCAGGTTTGATGTCTGAAAGGCCCTTCCTGACCCTGTCTGTGGTGAACTCCTGGGTGCACATTCTCTAAACCCTTCTGGTCTCAGCTTTCATAATGCTATCTGGCAGTGGGTCCTGATTCTCCCACATGAATACCGAGCAAAAGTATTTATTTAGGGCCTCAGCTTTTTGTCCATTGTCCTCCAGAGCCTCATCCCCCACTTTTAACCTTACAATTCCTCCCCCTTTCTTCCTTTTTTGCTGATACAGTGTAAAATGGTTTTCTCTCCTGATTTGACTCCATGAGCAATTTACAGCTCTTTTGCTGCCTTGGCCTCCCTCACTATTTTCCTGGCCTCCTTAGTTTTCTGAGTATAATCCTCCCACTCCATGTCCCCTTGATGTTGTCTGAACCATTTGTATGCATTCCATTTGGCCATGATTGCCTCTCTTACTGGATGGGAGAACCACAGTGGTCTTTTAAACCTATTTTTCTTTGGTGTAGTCCTGATGCACAGTCTTGCTGCCTCTAGAATGGTATCCATAATATCTTTCCATATTTCCTCCAGGTCTGGCTTGTCTCTGATGTTTGTTAACTTATCCTTCACTATCTGCCTCAATGTACCAAAATCAGCCTTCTAAAAGCACAACACCTCTGTGCTTGAGGTGGTTTTAGTAGTGTCCGTGGTTATTTCAAACCAGACTGTATTGTGATCGCTGTTTGCCAAGGGTTCTTCCACCATCACGGATCTAATTTCTTCAGAGTTTGTGAGGATCAGATCCATGATGGCATCTCCACTGTTTGGATCCTTCACTAGCTGAGACAGCAGGCAGTCCTGGAATATGTCCAGTAAAGCCTGACATCTGGAGCTCTTGGCTGCTGGGATATTCCAGTCCACATTTGCCAGGTTAAGGTCCCCAGTCACCACTATGTCACCTTTACCAGCCATCTTTTGTAACTCCTCAGCTAACTGTTTACTTTTGCCCTCTCCCTGCCCAGGGGGTCTGTATATCACACCCATGAGCTATTGTTTTCCTGCATTGGTGGCTTAGTGGACCCAAAGTGACTCTAAGCCATCCCCACCCCAGTAGCCTTGGTGCATTCATCCTCCGTTGCATCAACGCCCTCCCTCACATAGAGCGCAACGCCCCCGCCACTCCCCAACTGTCTGTTCCTTCTAAACAGTGTGTAGCCTGGGATGGCCAGGCCCCAATTGTTGTTGTTTATGGCCCAGCTTTTGGTAATAGCTACCAGATCAAAATTTGTGTCTGCAACTAGAGCCTGGAGGTCAGTGATCTTGTTTCGAAGGCTCCTAGCACTGAGGCAGACTCCTCACCATGAGCTAATATCATGATTCTTTTTTGGGCGATTTTGTTTCCCTTTTTCCTGCTGGTTGTTCCTTGTGTTATTTTTCTGATGCTGGCCCTTTGTTGTATGCTTTGTTGGTCCTAATGTGATTGATGCACTTATGTTTGCTCTCAGTTTTCCTGTTGGGGGAGGGTTTGGCATAGCATACTACCTGTTGCCATGCCTTAGCATCCCCTCCGACTAGTTTAAATGGTCCAAGTATACTTCCATCTTTTGGGTCAATGCATTTGTTCCCTTTTGTGTGAGGAGAAGTCTGTCCTTTTTGAAGAGTGATTTATCTCAGAAATTACCCCAGGATCCAATAAAATGGAAGCCTCTTGTCTAGCACCAGCTCTTCAACCAGTTGTTGAATTCATCTATTTCCTCCAGTCTGATGCTTTCGATGCTGCCATCTTTACCTCATACAGGCAAGACTTCTGAGAAGGCTACTGTGGATGCAGTTGTTGAAAGCCTATCTCCCAGCTTCTCGATACTCCATTTTTCATCCTCCACCATCTGGTCAGCCAGATCATTTGTTCCAATGTGTACCAGTATTCCCATGTCTCCTTCCTCCCTCCCTGTCTGCAATTCCCCCAATGCGCTCACAGTCTCTTGTTGCTGAGGTACCGGAAAGGCATCTGACTGTCACCCTCTTCTGTGAGTACTTGGGCATCCTAGATTCCATTCCTCTGATCATGGAGTTGCCGACTACCAGGAACGTCTTGGTTCCTTGAATGCTACTGGTTGTTGAGCTTGCTGCACTCTTCACCCCCTTGATGGTTCCTTGACTGTCCTGCTGAGTTCTGCTGCTGTTTGTTGAGTTTGCTGCAGTCTTCACCCCCCCCTTGATGGGACTTGCATCCCCCCTAAGCAGAGCTGACTGATTCCCTTCTGCTAGTAACTCAAAGTGATTTGTTGTCCTAACTGGGGTGTCTCAAGTTGTGTTGTCCATGCTTTTCTTTGCTAGTTTCCCAAGTTCTGTTTTCACCACTTTCCAGCCTCCTAGTCCTGTGGATCTTTGAGATGGAGGGATGGAGTACTCCAAGCTAAATGTTGCCAAAGCTTTTCAATTTCATTCCAGGCTGCTACCATCTGGACCTGCAGCTCATGTATCTTCATGCATACTGGGCCATGACCTGTCCTCCACAGGTGCTCCTGGGAGATGAGCACTCCACAGACATCACAGTGTAGTATCTCTAAGTTGAACATTCTGTCAAGGTATTTCTTACATGATGATGTGATTTTGTGAGATTGGTGCTCTTTGTTTCAAATGCAGCTTCCCTTAACTATTTGCTTATTGCTTTTTTCCTTTTTCTTTTCCTTTGTTCACCTTTTTTCTGTTTTCTTTTATGCTACAGTGACAGACATTGACCTTCTGTGTCACCAGGATGTTTTCAGCAGGAGTGATGTAACAGGTCCCGCCTATAAAGGAAATATGGAGCATGGGGTCAGTGGGGTGAGGGGTAAGGTGGGCAGGACAGACAAGTTGCACCCTGAAACAATCAGTAGCAAGCAAAAAGAAGAGAAGATGTTCCCCTCTTCCTCTCCAAAATGAGGGACTCTTAAAAGCAAATGATAGCTCCCTTTTAGCTGCTAGCTTCCCCCTCCAAAATGAAGTGCTTTTAAAAGTCATTGCTAGTTCTCTTTCAGCTTCTAGCCACTGCTTCTAAAATCTGAAGCAAAATGGAGCTCTGTAGACAATACTTCTAGGGGATGGACCTTTCTTGGTGTATGCCTCCTTGGGTTGCCCTTTGAGTCAGAGCTGTTGCTTCTGCCTGAGAGCTTTCAATTAGCTGACCACTATTTCAATAGTGGGTACAGCAGTACAAATGCTGATTTACATACAACAGCCAGAAATTCTTGGTAAGTGTTCCAACTGCTCCATATGCTGACAGAGCAGCTGTTGGCTGGGTCTGAGCAGAATGAGCAAGGAGAGAAAGTTGTCTCAATGGAGAAAAGAAGCCTGGACTGTGCACTCCAAGGGGGATTCTCCCAGGTAGAGCTGCTGTCAAAGAATCCCTGCTTCTGTGCTTGTCAGAGTCTGCCTTCCCTCTGTAATTATCTCTCTCCTAGTTTATGAAGATTAGTGAAGCTCAGCAGACAGTAAGGCTAGGGGCTGGACCCCTCTTGACGTATGTCTCCTATGGTTGCTCTTGGTCATGATTTAATGGGATTCAATTACAATATACATTAAGGGAAAGCTGTGTCAGAAGTTGAATTTGAACCCATGCATCCCCTCAGAGATCACAACACAAATTTGTGTAGGAAGAATTCTCCTATTATGCCAGATTCCTTAGACCACTAAGCTATTCTAGAACTTACGTTCTCATGATAAGTTCTCCTTTTTGTATGAAGTTTTTTGTATGAGGTCTTCAATATTCCTTGGTATGGCATTGTGACAGAGTGGTAGAGGAAGTTTATGTCAGTAGAAGAATAGCTAAAGCTCTGTTCCCTTATTAGAAATGCTCAAAGAGTTAAACAAAATTCTGGAAGCATCCAAGTAGGGAGCTAATGAAACACAGAGCTGAGGCGAGTTGGTCAAAGGCTGGAGAGAGCATGGTAGAAGTCCGGGCCTGGATGCTGATAGGCTTATATTGATAGAACATTATAAGGGCTATCAATCAGAAATCACCCATAGGAAGGCAAAGTTCCTGTCCAGGGAGATTTCTGCTGCACAGAATTGACTGGCTCAACTTTTCCGAACTGTTGACAGATAGTGCAATCCAATCTGTGTCCAGTCCAGAAGAGTTTTTTCACAAATTAAGTGTGATAAGCTAGATGGGTTCTTCGCAGATAAGGTTGCCAGCATCAGGTCCAGAATTGGCCTAGCTCTCTCTATGAGGGGTTGAGGAAGTCATTGGGAGGTGGTGAACACCCGGTCAGTCTGGACAGATTTCAGCCAACTGGAATTCATGGACATTGTGAAGATTGTCCAGACTCTGCGCCCAACCTGCTGTAGTTTGGATCTGGGCCCTACCCCCCCTTTTAGTGGGGTTCATAGATATTATCTGCCTGATCCTACCTGAAATTGTATGGAGATCCTTGGAGATGGGGATCTTTCCAGACACCCCAAAGGAGGCGGTCATTTGGCCACTCCTTAAAAAACCCTCCTTGGATCCCGACAATCCACCTAACTACTGACGTGTCTCTAACCTTCCCTTTGTAGGGAAGATTATTAAGAAGGTAGTTGCATTGCAACTGGATGATCACCTTGTAACCCACAATGTCTATGAAACTCTTCAGTCTGGTTTCAGGAAGAAGCACAGCGTGGAGACTGCCCTTATTCATGTACTAAATGATCTCCTAATGGCGAGAGATCAAAAGGCTCATACCATCTTGGTCCTTCTTGATCTGTCAGCAGCCTTTGACACTGCAGTTTCTCTGTGGACTGTCAGGTACAGTCCTCAAATGGTTTTGATCATTCCTTATAGGCAGGGTTCAGAGGGTGGTCACTGGAATTTATTCCTCTGATACTTTCCCCCTGTCCTGTGGGGTGCCGCAGGGCTCCATATTGGTGCCCATGTTGTTTGCAGTGTATATGCTGCCACTGGGAGATATCATCAGGTGATATGGCTTGAGTTTTCACTGCTATGCAGATGACACTCAGCTGTATATGTCCTTTTTTGCCCAGACAGGTTGATGTGGTATTTGTGCTAAATAATTGCCTCTCCAAGATCAAAGACTGGATGAGCTCCAGTTGGCTGAGACTGAATCTGAATAAGACTGAGGTGTTGGCTGTGGATCCAGGTCACCTGGGGGCTGGTTTGGGAGCTGGGCACATGTCAGTCCTGTGACTTGATGGTGTCCAGCTCACTACCTCAGATCGGATGTGGAACCTGGGCATTATCTTTGAAGATGGCTTGACCATGAAATCTCAGGTGTCAGCTGTGGTTAAATCCTCATTTTACCATCTGAGGAATATTGCCCCGGGTGAAACACCTGGTTCTGATGGGTGACTTTTCAACATTAGTTCATGCCTTCATTACTACCCATCTTGGCTTCTCCAATGCCCTCTACTTAGGGCTGTCTGGGATTGATATCTGCTGCTTGAATATGGTGCAGAACACTGCAGCCAGGCTGTTGACTGGTACCTCTAGGTCCAGTCACATAATGCCTGTGCTGCATGGACTGCACTGGCTGCTGGACCAGTGGCAGATCACCTATAAGGTAGGCTTACTTTCCTTTAAAGCCCAACATGAACAGGGACCCAACTACCTGAAAGATCTCCTGACTCCTTACTCCCACAATCTTCCCCTATGATCAGCTGATGAGGGGATTACTAGAGATTCCAAGGGTTCATCTTCAAACATCTGGAGCTCATGCTTTTTCATTTGCAGGACCAACCCTGTAGAATTCTCTACCTCATCAGTTAAGATAATGTTTGACCGTTAGCAGTTTTAAATCTTTGTTAAAAATGTATTTATTTTCACTGGCTTTCCCAGACTGATTTTAAATTTATACTGCTGTTTGCTTGCATATTTATGGTTTTTACTTTGTACAGCGCCTTGATATTGAAAGGTGCTATATAAATAAAGATTTGCTTGCTTGCAAATGGTAGGGATCTAATGAAACACAAACCTAATCAAATATAGAAAACTCTGGAAGCATCCAGGTAGGGAAAATTCTGGAAACATCCTGGTAGGGAGCTAAACAGACACAACTGCAGTCAGTGTTAATTGGGGCAGTGTATAAAACACACCTAGGCAACACAGGAGGGAGAGAAACCTCAGGAATGCTGGAAGCTGTGCTGCAAAGGACAAATTCAAGCTACAGAGACCTTTGAAAAGGACAGTAAAGTTTCTAAGTGGACTTTGTTATACTATCTGGCAGCTGGGAACCAGAGTAGATGGTAATCGGAGATAGCGAGGGAATCAATTTTTTAGTTAGAACTCAAGAGAGGAGTAGGATTTGTTTTATGCTAGTTGAAGGGGTTGTGACTCTGAAATGATACCTTAAATACACTTCATTGTTGTACTTGACCTCAAACTGTGTATGTCTCCTTGGACAGACTTACACAAGCCCACCCAGTGAAATAATGGAGGTCACTCTCCCACAAATGGCATCAAAAGTGGGGTTTATCAACCCTCTGGAATGTCAATGAAATGGAAGAGGTAATAAAAGCCCTGTTAGAATCAACAGCTGCACAGCAGGAGGTGAACTGAGCACATCAGAAGATGAACCAAGCTCAGCAGGAGAGTAATCATTTTCTAATAGTCTAGGTTGATGAGATCTCCATTATCCTAAGAAAGATAATACAGCACATGAGTCAAGCAGTCTGTACAGAGCCACATAGTGAAGACTCGCAATCAATCTGGTAGAGCGATTGCATGCAGAAAATGACTCCTGGGGATGGAGTGGAGGTGTACTTGATGGCCTTTGAATGAACTGCACTGTGGGAGGCCTGGCCCTGCTCTCAGTGGGCTGGCATCCTGACACCATTCCTGTTTTGCAAAGCCCATCAAGCTTATTATGATTTCTAGAAAATCGTTATTCTCTAGTTTTAACAGGTATACCACCATTGCCTGTGCTTTGTATTCTTGAAGGTCTGAATTCTTACTGGATTATCTTCTGCTGCAAGTTTTTTTTTTTGTTGTTGCTGATTCTCGCTTTCATTTGTTTGTCCTCTGATATCAGGAGTCCTGTGGTGGAGGTGCCATGCTTGGGGGAGGAGAATACAGTGAGGTTCTGCGGAGAACTGATTGCAGAGACTGGTACAGGCACCTAATGGGAGTGACGAAAGAGAAACAGGGAAATAACACTGACAGCTGAGACAGAACACCCTATAGACTGTAACAGAACACTATGGACAATATGAGGGAGTGAGAAATTAGAGAGAGAAGGAAAGTCACTCTGTAGCGAACATATTTTTGTGCCTGATTTTCTGTTCTGTTGGCTGACTGTCACTTCCTATTGTTTGTCCCCATCTCTCTCTCTCTCTCTCTCTCTTCGATACCTTGTTTATCCATGCTTTTATTATACTAGGAGCCTAGCTTTTTCAGTTGTTATCTTTTTATAATTGCTATAGTTTTAAATTTTTTTGTATTTTGAATTTCGAGCCACACAGATCACGTGACCACATGACCATGTAGCTCAGCTCTGGGTATATATTGCTCATTCATCGGCATCCTGGGAGTATAGCAGTCATTTCTCAAACATTGAGTATAGCGTTGGTTACTTGTTTGTCGAAGAGTCATTTCTCTTCTAGCTTTCTCCCTGTGAAGTAGCATTTCTGAACTTTCCACTGCATTTTTCTGCCATGATCAGCAGCTTCCAATGCCTTTCATCTTGCAGCTGGAAGAAGCCCCTTTTTCCTAGGTTCTATGTCATAAGGGCGATTGCTGAAAGGCGATCATCCTTATGATGAGTGTACACTGCTGAAATTCATTTTTGGCAATGTACAGCCCAGTGCAAAACAAAACAGTGCAATGGACATGGAATTCTTATGTCATGTGGGGGGCTGCACCCAATTCTTCAAACATTACGACTTATGGCAAGAAAATTCCTGAATGTCTCAAATCATGACTTGAGGCCTACAAAAGGTTACATATAGCAAGATAGGCATAAACAACGGCAAAACATAAGACATCAAAGGTATGCTCAATGACACACATGGTGCTGCTGTGTGCATCATTGTACTGGATCTCAGCAGGGGTGCATGGGTGGCGTAGTTTTGTCATGACTCATGGCAGTTGTGGGTAGCCACTGTCACTGTCACTGTGGGATATATAAACCACCATCAATCTGCATGCTATGTGGTACACCTGTGGGACTGAGGTCAACAATGGTGTGTGGCTGTTTTGCTATGTGCTTCTGGAACATACAAAGTAGCCATCTGCTGGTGAGCTGTCTCCTCTGGAATGCCTCCTGTAGGCTGCAATTACAGAGTATGTAGGAGTCATGGGTGGAGCCAAGGTACTGGGCTACCACATCCAGTATGCCAGCACTGGCTGTCGCACACCCCTTACACCCCCGCCCAGAGCACACTTCCACCCCTACTTTAGGATTATCAACTCAGGGGGTGCATGTTGAGGGTGCAAGTTCTACAAAAAATACTACTCTGGCTGGGAGCAACAAAATACATCCACACCTGGACTCAAACCCAGCATTCTGGCCACCCAAGCCCAGCACCCACCCACCATGCCACAGAGCTAGCTTGGCAGCTCACCACAGCACCACCCCTGACAAACCCTCCCTCCCTTCCCACCCCTTGCTCAGCATGCTCACTCCCTCCCAGCATGCATGTACATACAGCCACATCCCATTGCCATTTGAGTATTCCCTATTCAGTCTTCTTCCCTACACCATCCCCCTGTTGACATGCACCGAACGTGGATTGCTGTTTTGGTAGGTGCCTACTTTCCACTAGCACAAGTCACCAGCTAGCTTTTTCCTATATGTAGAGGGTGCACTATAGCAGCAGGTCATCATTTGGTCTTTTCCTGCCCTTAGGGGACAGGTGGATTCTTGGAGCAATATACCTCTAAGCAGTTGTTTTAGTTTATCTTAGAGGATTTTTGGATGAAAGTTCTGTGCATTACATGTATAAGTTTGTCTGTGCCCTGCTTATAATAACTTACTATTAGCAAAGTAGAATACATGTATTTTATTTATAGTTTAGTGTGGGTAACTTTTTATCTCCCTCCTTTTTAGTGTGAATATTATGCTTTATAGCAATTTTAGTACAACACCTTGACAAGGTGATTATAGTACTGATAGTTTTCCTTTTATACTGTATATCCTCTGTAGCTTAACCGTGCTTCCCATGTGGATGATAACTGCTTTATTCTGTGAGCAGATAACTGTGATTGCCAAAACAATCCAGCTGGAACATAAGCAGGAATCAAGTCTGGGACATTTAGACAATTTATCCATTGGAAAAAAACATGTCATATGTAGAAGGACTACAACGGTGGGGTAATAATTTATGCAGAAAGCTACCTCAGAAATACAAACTTTTTTTTACTAAGAAGAGATCATCTTTGAGGTGTTTTGTTAGCAGTTGGCAAGTTTATAACTCTACAGTCAACATTCACTGAGAATCTCAAGACATTGCCTGCTATAGAAAACTTTGGACTTGACTCAACTACAAGTGCATTAAATTGTCATACATTTCATTTTTTCCCTGTTATTTTTAAGTGTTATTAATTGTTACTAATGAATGTTATAGCAGCTATGGAGGTAGTTCTTCAACAGATGCCATGAAATTAAGGAATGATTAACTGATTAAGCCAAATTATAAAACAAAAAAGAATCATAGTACGAAAATAACTGACTATATGGATAAAGTAAATAAGGTTGATGTGACTCCTAAAATATCTTCTCCTAGACAAAATGCATCTAAGGTCCTATCTAGGGCTGATGGTAGTCATACAGGTGATTATATCCTAAAATAAATTAAAGCACTAGAAACTCAAAATCAGTCCATGAGAAATTAGTGCTCTAGGCAGAAGGAAGAAGCACTCGCACATTTAGGGGAAAGTACAGCTATACAGGGAAATATTGCTAAGAAAAATTATCTCATTGATTTTGAGAGTTGTATTACCCCGTTCATGAATAGAGGAAAAAAATGTGACAGTGGGTGAACATAGTAAAATACCAGTAAACTTTCAAATCCATTATGAGAATCCATTGCAAAATAACCATAACTCTGATCCATTAGAAGAATATAATGTTCATGCAAATATATGAATTAGTAAACAACTCTTTGAAATAAAAATGGTATTGGTAAGTATGAATCTGGCAATGAGATCTATAACAAAAGACTTTTAAAAACAGAAAAAACATCTGGAGGAACTTAGAGCTGCAGTTAGCTTGTTAACAGGAAGGCAAGCGAAAAAGAAAAAGGAAACTATTCCAGAAATGACTGATTAAATTGCAGAAAAAAGAGTATAAGGAAATTTTGGAACTTAAAGATAAAAGGAACCATAAGGAAAAGCTGTCTAAAACAAAAAAAGAAAAGAGAAGAAATGGACAGAATAAAGTAAAGGACAAGGGAATGCAGACCATATCATTTAGTGCTAGGGGGAGGAGATGTGAGGTAGACAAAAAAAAAACAATGTGAGGTAGAAACTGGATAAGGGATGACTAAGTGGAGTCAAGAAGAGAACTTGCCCACTGTTTATTTCAAAGGTATTCCCAAGTCAAGGAGAGAAATACATTTTTTCACTAAAAATAGTAGTGTACAATATTATTAAAACCCAGTTAAAAAGTAGAATTTCTTGTTAGGACCCCATATCAACCTATAGGTATAGAACATTGCCAGATAAGGAATATGTATACCTGGTCCAGAAAGATTTTAAGGTCCAGGAAAATATACTGGAAATCCAGAAAGAGATAAAAAAAACTGAGTATAAACCTGGGCACTATGAAAATATTTTTTTCAGCTAAGATGTATACCAAGGAACAGGTGGAAAAGCCACATTGCTTATGAAACAGGAAGACAGTGAGTGAACAACAAAAGCAGACTATAGTGAAATGTCTTTAAAAAACAGTTGTTACAGAATATGAACTGAAAGTCTCACCAGAGTATGGTAATTAGGGGTAGAAACCAGAGAGGTCCAATGCTTAACAACAGTTTAAAGATTCACGGGAGCAAGTATCAAATGAAGGAGAAAGTGATACAAAATATGAATGTAAATTTAGGGCAAATATTTCACTTCAGAATTAATTTGAGTTATTGTCTCATTTATGAATTGAATAAGCATTGAATGACACAATTACAGTTCTGTCTGACTGAAATCAGGAAACCATCAAGGGCCGGCTCTTCTAAAGAAAGGTGTAAGGATGCTATCATGGAATATTGCAGGTGTAAATGGAAAATGGACAATGGTGCCTGGCACTCTCTGATTAGAGATGATGATATTTTACTACTACAAGAAACTTAGAGGCTAATGAGCAAGTTAATTTTAAAGGTTATCGTAAAACAGTTGTACCAAGGGGAAAACTAACCAGAAAGGGAGATACAGAGGTGGCCTGGTGTACTATATGCAAAAAACAAATGGAATATAATAAAAGTTATAACCTCAATGTATTCAAATTTTTTGGCCATGGAAATAATGACAGAAAAAAAGGAAGCCTTTGTCCTGGTAAACGTATATTTTACTCCTTCTCTGAACAATGTTGAATATGAAAACCAATTGAAAGAATTGTCATGGTTTATAGAGGAATACTGTATTGTCATCAGTTGGAGTATAAGCATATTATACTCATGGGAGACTGGAATGCCCATTTGATTAACAGACATGAGCTAGACTTATTCCATAATTATAAGGATATGGGCTATTATCATAATATTGCTTTAAGACAATCTAAGGATCTGAGGAGGGACAAAAAGGGGGACTTACTTCTAAATTGTATTATTAATCACAACCTCTGCTTTGTAAATGGAAGGACTAAAAAAGATAGACATGGGGAATTTACTTTCCCAACTGGGGGGGGGGGCACTATTAGATCTGGCTCTGGTTGATATACCTCTTTTCACAAGACTAGAAAGCTCTGAAGTATTACAAGAAAATATATCTGACAATTTCCCTATTGCTTTATCAATGGAATTTGAATATGGTCATAAAACTCTTCATGATAGGGTCATTGAAATAGAAGTTAATCATCACATCATGAATACTAACAAAATAATTATATGGGATCTATTAACGATAGAAAACATGGACAATTTACAACACAATAAGGATGTATTAATGATGAATAATCCCTATTAGATGCAGTAGAGAGGGTAACTGGCTAGAATAGTGCTACAGAATAGCACAAGGAAACATAGTAGTACTCTGAACAGTGTTGCCATAGACAGTGAGAGAGGATTTACAGCGCTTGTAGTAAGTGCTCCCCAGGTTACTGTCCATGATGCTGCCACAGGATAAGAGGAGGAGAATTCAGGAGGCTGGCTGAGCTGCTCCCATGGCATGGATGGCTGAGGCATGGAGCAGCTCAGTGAGGTGGCAGTGGAGATGAGGGTTCTAATCCTGGTCTCGATCATTTTTGCCAATCAGGATTTCTGTTTCTTTTAAAACAGGCCATGGAAATGAGTATTCCTTGGCCCTACAAATTCTTTCTTTCCCCCCGTGATCCACTCCCCTCGGAGTTGGGATTTTTTAGAATGGGGTGCAGGAGGCAGAACCATCCACATCAGGGAGTGAGAGCCCCCCAAAAAGAAAACTGGCAACATTTTTGCAGGCACTATTGTTGCCTGTGCTATTATTGCTGGCACTATTCTGACCTAATGCCATAGATAGTGATATTATTAAAAGGTTTGAAGACCTGAACCTTTATATGAAGGAAATGATAAAAACAAAGGCACGTGTGTATAGGGAAGAGTCAAGAGCCCTTGGGAAAGCTCCACGATATGACAAGCATTGTTAAGATTTTAAGAAACTTATAAATAAAATGACTAGATTGTGTAGGAAAAATGTAGATCCAAATTTTAATTGGGGCCTTGTGCTTCTAAGGGGGAAATATAGAAAGTTTATTAAAAGGAAAACAAAAAGTAACCATAATAATATGTTGTGGGCATTTATGCAAACAGTGATACATGAAAAAAATACAGAAGATTTTTGGAAATGAATTTTATATGCAGATAAGGGCTATAACAGAAATACAGATGCAAATATTCCCAAAAGTGAATGGTCTGCACATTTTTAAAAGTTGTATGACTCTGACCAAATCTGTAAAGAGGAGATTGCTGTAGAAATAAAAACCACTTAGAAAATGGGAAGGTCACGTTGAACACAATGTTACAAAAGCACAAATAGGAATGGCCATCTGTGCACAAAAAAGGAACAAAGCACCAGGCACAGATGACATTCCTGTACATTTCTATCAGAACAATGTGGAATGGTGGATAGAAATTTTTAGCAAGTTGTTTAAGCATTACAAAAATCAAGGAGATTCCACAATCTTGGCAATTAGCAGAACTGGTGCCACTTCATAAAAAAGGAAACAGATATTTACCTAGTAACTTTTGTCCAATAGCCCTACAGAATATTTCAGCTAAATGAAAATAGCATTTTAAGTAACCATCAATTTGGGTTCAGAGACAGACATTCAACTGCTGATTGTCTATTTATATTTGACCATTTGATTAGAAAAGCAAATGAAGGAAAAATGCTGTTATTTTTTGATTTTTTGGATTTGTTCTCCACTTTGGATAATGTAAATAGACTTATTTTATGGAAATGTTTAGTTGCTTGGGGCATTGACAATAAGTTGCTAGCATTGGTAACAAAGCTATATACAAATACTTTAATTCAAATAAGATACTCAACAAAAGGAAAGTTAACTGAGCCAATAAGTGCTAATAAGGGCATACAACAGGGCTGTCTTTTAGCTCCTCTGCTATTTAACTTATACATAGATCAGATCATACATAAATAAGACAAATGTAACACACATGCCCTGAAGATAGCAGACACTAGTATGAATGTTATGCTATATGCAGATGATGTTGAACTGGTGTCGAGAACTATGAGTGGGCTCCAATGGGCCCTATCTTGTGTTACATCAACTTTAACAGGTTTACAGTTAGCTATTAATATTGATAAACTAAGATTGTGATAATAAATAAACCAAAGAACTTAAATTATAAATGGGCATTGGATAATACAAATATAGAAGAAGTTGATAGTTATTAGTATTTGGGTATCTTAATCCATAACAAACTATCATGGAAATTGCATATAGCAAAAAACAAAAAATGGGGACGACAGCTAGTATTGGCAATAATTACATTTGCAAAGCAATATGTTAATAACTTGGGTTCGGTGTTATTGGAAATGTACAGAAGAAAGGTGGAATCAACAGTTCTGTATGGCTCAGAGATTTGGGGAAGGCAAACAGAAGTAAAGATATTAGAGCCTACTCAAAATTTATATATCAGATTAACATTGAATCTTCCTCAATTTATTCTGGCAGAATTTATTAGGGTAGAAATGAGTGTCCTCTTCTTGACATCTAAGATATTAAAACGCCAGGTAAAATATCTTGCAAAAATGATTATAATAAAGAAGTGAATCAAATTCCTTATGACTGCTGGAGAGATAGTAAAACACTAGAGTGTAGAAAAAATGTACAGTTTAAAGGCTGGACATGGCTAAGAGAGTTTAACAGTTGTCTGAGGAAAATTAGATTAGCAAGAACTGTAAATTTTGATCATATAGGAAACATCAACATTATACAAAACATGGTACTAGAAAGAATATCTGATATCATGAAGCAGAGTGATCTTGAAAGAATTCCATCATCAATGAATTTAGAAAATGATAGAAAATTGTAGAAAATTAAAGAATGTGTACAAGAGAAAAGAATATATCTATAAGTGTGAAAATAATATGAACTATAAATCAATAGCTAATCTGAGATTTGATGTCAATGTAGGAGGCTCTTCTGGTTTTATGGATTGAAGTACTTTTAAATTAGGGTTATAAGAGCAAATGTTTAAGTAAATGGAATACAGGTCACATACTATTGGATTGCCTCAATTTAACTAACCAATGACACTGCAATATTTTATAGTGTAGCATGATTCATCATTGCTTTCATTAGATTATTAAAAATGTGAAGGGATGGATCTCTCATAATCATTTGTAATAAATCTGTGTGAATATATTTATTAATTGCTTTTAAATTTGTAACCGTTGTGTGTCATGGTGTATTGTAACACACAATGTAAACAAATAAACATGAAACTTGAAACATAAGGCTTATTATGACTTAGAGGGAGAGGCAGCAACAGATTATGACCAGCTAAAAGCAGAGATCCTGGCAAGAACTGAAGTAACTCCAGTGGTGAGGGCTCAAAGGTTTTACAACTGGCGGTTCCAGGAGGGGAGGACCCACAAATCACAAATGTTTGACTTGATCCACTTAGCCAGAAAGTGGTTAAGACCAGAAATAAACAACCCATCCCAGATCATACAGTTGTTGCTACTGGATAATTTTCTTCAAGAACTTCCACCTGGTTTACTTGAGTGCATGGGACAGGCCAACCCCACCATGGCACTTGGTCTAAACAGAGCCAACAACAATAGCATTGGCATGGTGCACACAGCAATAATGGTGCCAGTTTTTCATTTGTGGGTGTCTATGCCCCCTCACCACCTGGACTTAAGGATTCCCACTCTGGAGGAGAGTGGATTACGGAGCAAGTTAAATTTCTGGGGCCATGGAATACCATTTGCACAGCCCCTTGTAAAACAAACAAAGTTCCAATTTGTGTAAAATGACTAGAGACCAGGATTAGAACTCTGGTCTCCAATGGCACTGGCTGAGCTGCTCGATGCCCCAGCCCTCCATGCCATATGAGCAGCTCAGCCAGCCTCCCAGATTCTGGTGCCCTTGTGGTGTGCCAGAACTACAGACTGTGACCAGGGGACCACTTCCTGAAAGCACTGTATATCACCTTCTTGCTGTCCATGCTAGTGCTATATGAATTAGTGCCCTCTCAACTGACACTATTCATGTAGCTCTCTTTTAACTGGGTACCCCTCACCACATATGATGGCATGGTAACCTTAATGGAGCAATACCTGGCCACCTGAGAACATTGTCAAACTACAGCTATGGAGTTATCTTGCATTCAGTGGTGACCCCCCAAACCCAAGAACCCAGAGCCATAGTAGAACTGGTAAAAATGAGACTAGGAGTGGGGATAATGAAGAGCAGCCAGAAGTTGAGAAATGACTTGGAGTTCCTAGCAAAAAGGACAATGGGGGGGGGGGACTAAGCCCAAATCTCCATATTGATGTTTTGAGTGTGGGGAACTAGGGCACATTGTGTCTAACTGTCCTAATAGTTCAGAACCCGTGCAGTGCAGGATGGGGAAACAGACAATGATTATAGTGGGTTAGTGAGTGTGGTCGGAGTGGTTGACGCTATTCATGTTTTTTATACACCAGTTACAGTAAATGGGAAACCAACAGTGGCTCTGGTAGATTCAGGGTGCGCAATTACCCTAGTTTCAGAGAATCTAATATACCCTTCCTAACTCAACAAGATTAAGAGGGCAAGTGTCACCTGTGTACATGGATAAGTAAAATATTATCCAACGGCCCCTGTGCAAATAGGTATACATAGAAACATAGAATTTGAGGCCAGATCAGGACTGCTCGGCCACCTAGTCTGCCCATTTTCCCTACCTACTATAAGACCACAGATCCTACTTGATTTCTGACTTTACCCTCCCCACCTCTAAGGTTCCATTATGCCTATCCCATGCATTTGTGAAGGCTTTTACTGCTTTTGCCCCCACCACCTCTGCTGGGATGCTGTTCCAGGTATTCACTACTTTTTATGTGAAGAAATTCCTCTTCACATCTCCCCTGAGACACCCCCTTCCAGCTTCATAGCATGTCCCCTTGTTCTTGAGCATCATTTTTTCTAACAAATGCTTCCCTCCAGAACTTTATTTATACCCAAGATGTATTTTAATATTTCTATCATATCCCCCTCTCCCTCCTTTCCTCTAGGATGTACATATTAAGGTCCTTCAGTCTGTCCTCATATGGCTTGTGATGCAGACCTTGCACCATTTTAGTTGCCTCCTCTGGACCACCTCTACCTTGTCTATGTCATTCCAGAGATGTGGTCTCCAGAACTGGAAACAGTACTCTAGGTGAGTTTTCACCAGTGATCTATACATTGGTAACACCACATCTTTCTTTTTGCTGGTGATACCCCTCCCTATGCACCCTAGCATCCCACTAGCTCTTCTTACTGCCCTGTCACACTGTCTGGCCACCTTTAGGTCATCAGATATGATTACTCCCAGGTCCATTTCCTATTTGGAGGAGGCTAATATAACCCCCATTTTGTACTCTGCCCTTTGATTTATGTGCCCTAAGTGCATGATGTTGCACTTCTTCACATTGAAACCTAGCTGCCATACCCTTAACCAGTCCTCTAACTTTCCAAGATCACTATTCATTTTTTCCAGATGCACACCCAGACTGTCTGTCCTATTAAAGATTTTAATGTCACCTGCAAAAATGTATACCTCCCTTTTAGCCTCTCAACAATGTCATTAATAAAGACATTAAAGAGGACCAGTCTCAGTACTGATCCCTGTGGCATCCTGCTTGTCACCCTCCCTTACTTAGAGAGAATTTCCGGTTACCACCACCCTCTGTCTCTTGTCCCACATCCAGTTTCTCATCCAGTTTACCACCTCAAGACCCAAGTCTATGCATCCCAGCTTGTTTACGAGTCTCCTATGTAGAATTGTGTTGAATGCCTTACTTAAATCTGGTAGGCCACATTCATTGCTCCACCCTGATCCAATTCCATGGTTGCCCAGTCAAACAAATGTATCATATTTGTTTGACATGGTTCCCCCCTTCCATGAATCCATGCTGACTTAGATCCTGAATGCCAGTGGATTCCAGATATTCCACAATCCTCTCCTTCAGTAGTGATTCCATAGCTTTCCCAATCTGTGAAGTCAGGCTGCCTGGCTTGCAGTTGCCAGCCTCCTCCTTGCTTCTACTTTTGTGAAGTGGGACTACATCTGCCCTCCTCTCTACTACTTTGGAACCACTCCCATCTTCACTGAGTGGTTGAACAGGGCTGTCAGAGATGCAGAATGCACCTCCCTTAGCTCCCTCAATATCCTAGGATGCACCTCATCTGGCTCTATTTCATTGTCCACTTTCATATTTGTGAGTTCTTTCAGAACCCTCTCCTCTGTAAATGGACTAGTGTATACATTGGCCTTCCCCAGGATGAAGCCCAGTTCTATAGCATTTTGCAGCACTCTGTAGAATGCTGCAGCAGACCTACTGAATAAAACAATTTAATTTCAATGGCAATTAGTCCCTTTTGTCATTGAGGAAAATGTGACATTACCAGGTTGAAGTGAATGCCACAGTTTCTTGTATGGCAAAAGGGACTAATTGCCATTGAAATTACATTGTTTTAATCAGTAGGTCTGCTGCAGCATACTGCAGAGTGCTTTAAAAGTGGGCTTCATCTGGGGGGCTGCCACTGTACCTCACTTCCTTTGATGCTCCTGGTCCTTATCTTTGGTCCCTCTCCTTCCCCTTTCCTAAGTGAACACTGAACAAAAGTACTTGTTCAAGACACCTGATTTCTCCTGGTCCCCTTCCACATAATCTCTGCCTTCTTTCTTAAGCCTTACTATCCCTCCTTTGGTCTTTTTCTTTTCACTTACATAACTGAAAGTTTAAGGGAAAGATTTGTCAGAAGTTGGACTGGAACCCATGACTCCCTTTGGAGATCAGAATACCCATTTGTTTAGGGAAAAAAATATCTTCCTAAGTCAGATGCCTTAGACCACTAAGCCATCTGGATCCTTAGTCGAATCAACTCTGTCACTACAGGGGTGGTACTAAAACTACAATACCCACTAATATTGTGAAATGACTTCCCTGACTTCCAAACTCTGCTACAGTCACAGCTAGGGAACAGTCCAGAACCTGAGCTAGAACTCATTTTCCCAAAAGAGAGTCAGCTAAAAATGTTCCCATTCACTCAAATGGATTTGTACTTGGAAAACTGTAGCATCATAAGATGAAATAAGAACATAGACAGGATAAGCTCCGGGTTACTAAAACCTCAGAAAAAAACCCACATGGAGGTTCTGTTCAATAAACCTTCAAAACATGTTAGAAAAAGGGTAACAACCCAATGTAGTGCACCTGAGTTCACTCAAGAGACAGAAGAACAGCTTCCTGAAGCAACCCAAGAGCTAGAGAAAGGTAACTTAGACAACTTGAGAATCTCTGTGGATAGCTTTGGCTGAGAGCAGGCTAATGGCCTCCTACTGCAGAATGTTCACAGGGAAGTGACTGAAATTAATAGGATTCCCATGGGGGGGCAAGGAGTACTGGACTTTACTTTATTCTTAAAAATGAATTACTGTACAGGGTGGTCCAGACAGAGGGTCACAAAGCTGAACAGTTACTTCTACCCTAATCCCACAGACAAATAGTAACCTGTTTGGGGAACATTTAGTGGTGGAAAAGACTCAGAAGAGAATTTTGAGAAGATACTTCTGGGCAGGAGTGTATGAGAAGGTTAAACAATACTGTGCCTCCTGTCCTGATTTCCAGCTGATGGCACCTATGCCACACTGGAAATCCCCCTTAGTACCATTAACCTATCATTGACACTCTGGTTGAATGAATTGAAGTGGATCTAGTAGGATCCCTTGAGAAGTCAGTCAGGGTCACCAGTATATATTGGTTGCAACTGATTATGCAACACGATACCCCAAGGCAATCTCATTACTCAGTATGGCCTCCAAGACTATTGCCAAACAGTTGGTTCAGCTGTTCTCTCAAGTCAGCGTCCTGAAAGAAATCTTGACTGATCAGGGTACATGATTTGTATCCAGACTGAGGCATGAGCTCTGAAACCTCCTTAAAATATGGACTGTAAAAACCTCAGTGTACTACCTCCAGACAGATGGGTTGTCTGTGAGATTTAGCCAAACTCTCAAAAGTATGCTATGTAAGGTAGTCATCAAGTATGGGAAGAAATGGAACACTCTACTGCTATATCTACTCTTCACAGTTAGAGAGGTTCCCCAAGCTTCTCCCGTGTTTTCCCAATTTGAACTTCTGTATGTGCGACATCCATGAGGTATCCTAGGCATAGCCAAAGAACTATAAGAGGAACAAATACCCCCAGAGGAAAATATAATTAATCACATTGAGCAGATGTGGGACCACATCACTCAGGTCACTCCCATAGAGTTACAGCATAAGGAGAAAGCTCAGGTCTCCCAACAAACGTACTTTAACTAGTAGGCTACAATATGTAAATTCCAACCATGGAACCGGGTCATGGTCCTAGTTCCTACAGTGGAGAGGAAGCTGTTAGCCCAATGGTTGGGACACTATGAAGTGATAGAACCATTGGACCAAGTAAACTATAGGGTTAGACTGCCTGAACTTAGGAAGCCGAATAAAATCTATCACATCAACCTACTCAAACCCTAGAAGGATAGAGAGGCCTATATGATGATATCAGAAGTGTTACCCAAAAGTGACCGCTCACCTAAACCAGAAGTGTGGATCCTTGAAGAATTAATACCACCCAGTACCAGGTGGCTAGACAGATAGTTAACCAGAATACAGATGTCTTCTCTGATAAGTCAGGCTGAACACAGAGAATATTCCATGACATAGTCATGGAGCTGTGAGTGAAAATCAAGTTAAAGTCCTACCATATCCCAGAAGCCAGAAGGGAGGAGGTAAGGGCCAAGACAAAGAAAATGATAGAGGCATACATTATTGATGAGTCCCAAAGTGAGTCGTCTAGCCTGATTGTGCCAGTTACCAAAACTGGATGGGTCGATGCATTTTTGTAATGACTTTAGGAAAGTCAGGGATGTGCTGAAATCTGATGCCTATCCAATGCCTCATGTGGATGAGTTGATCGAAAAACTGGGTAAAGCCAGGTTCATAACCACCCTAGATCTGAAAAACGTGCATTGGCAGAGTCCTTTAATAGAGCCTGCTCAGGAGAAAACAGCCCTTGAAATACCAGATGGTCTTTTCCAATACACAGTATCTCCCTTTACTCTTCATGGGGCCCCAACTACATTTCAGAGGCTAATGAATAAGCTGTTAGGACCCCACACTCAGTATGCAGCAGCATATCTAGACAATGTAATTATTTATAGCCAGGACTGGGATTTCCACTTGGAAAATGTGTAGGCTGTATTGGACACAATTAGAAGGGCAGGACTTATGGCCAATCCAAAGAAATGTGCAATAGGTTTGCCAGAGGCCAACTATCTGGGATATACTCTGGGGAGGGAGTTGGTGAAACCCCAAGTGATTAACATTGTGGCAATACAGAACTGGCCATGGCCCATTAGGAAGAAGCAAGTTAGGACATTCATAGGGATTGTAGACAAATACAGGTGCTCTATTCCCAATTTTGCTACACCAGCTGCTCTGTTGACAGACCTGATTAAGGTAAATCCCCAGGCACAGTAAAGTGGAATAGTCAGGCATAGCAAGCCTTTTTGGACATAAGTACCACTTTATGAAGTGAGTCAGTACTTGGAACACCTAATTTGGGGAAGGAATGTTTCCTACAGACTGATGCATCAGAAGCTGGGCTTGGGGCTGTTCTTTCCCAGATGGTAGGAGATGAGAAACACCCAGTCCTGTATCTCAGTTGTAAACTGCTACCCAGAAAACAGAAAAATATAACAGTAGAAACAAAATGTCTAGCAATCAAATGGGTGACTGGGACAATGAAATAATAATTACTCGGTAGACAGTTTACGCTGATTACAGACCATGCTCTGCTAAAATGAATGCACACGAATGAAGAGAAAAATGCTAGGGTTACTAGATGGTTTCTATCCCTAAAACAGTTTTATTTTAAAATGAGACAGAGCAGGTTTGTTGTATGGCAAGAGAAACGCCCTGCATAGAGTCCAATACCTCCCGATGCTTTCTGCTTGTCCCCGTGGTGCTAAGCTAGGGGTGTGTGTATGTGTGTGTGTATGTGACAAAGTGGTAAAGGAAATATATGTTAGTAGAAGAATGGATAAATCTCTGTTCCCTTTCTAGAGATGTTAAAAGGATTACACAAAGTTCTGAAAGTATCCAGGTAGGGAGCTAATCAAACACAGAGTTAATCAAACATTGAAAACTCTGGAAGTATCTAGGTAAGGACAACTCTGTAAACATCCAGGTAAGGAGCTAATCAAATACAGCTTCAGTCAATGTTAATTATGTGCAGTGTATAAAACCCACCTAAGCAACCCAGGAGAGAGAGAGACACACACACATCTGCGGAATGCTGGACTCTATGCTGTAAAAGGCAAATTCTGCTACAGAGACCTTTGGAAAGGACCGTGAAGTTCAAAGTGGACTTTTTTATAGTACCTGCTGGCTTGGAACCAGAGTAGCTGGTAACCAGAGGTAGTGAGGAAATTACTTTGTGTAGTTAGAACTCCAGACAGGTGTAGGATTTTTTTCTCAATGTTTGTTAAATGGACAGCAACTCTGGATAAGTGGAAACAATGCAGCCTTAAATAAACTGCAGTGTTTTACTTGACCTTGGACTGTGTATGTATCCTTGGACACACCTACACCAACCCACCCCAGGGAAATAACAGAGGTCACTATGCACAAACACTGAGAGCCAGCACTCCAGGTTCTCTCACAAATGCTGCAGCCAACATTTGGACCCCCTCCACCAGAAAGGAATGGACACCCAAACACTGAGAGCCAGCACTCAAGGCTCTCTCACAGATGCTGCAGCCAACATTTGGACCCCCCTTCCTCAGAAAGGAATGAATGTCCAAACACTGAGAGCCAGCACTTCAGGCTGTCTCCTAGACAATGCAGTCAACCTTTGGAGCCCCTTCCCCCAGAAAGGTACAGACAACATACTGCAGTCGGCAGACCTGTGTTGATTGATTACTTTAAACATGTAATTGTGTGTCTCCAAATGTAATTAGCCCAATTGTCTTGTTGCTTTAAGACTACATTTGGTGTACCCTGTGATATCAGGATATATTATGTGTTACTTTAAGGCTGCTCTATATGAATTACTGCAGTTTTTGCTTGTGCCTGATTGCTGTTTTGTTGCTTTACAGTCCTGATTTGGTGCTGTGATTTCTTTGTCTCAGATGCTGGGAAATCTCAGTTGGAGCCATCTTACATTTGTTCCCCTCCCCCTTCCGCCTGAATTCCCATGTTCCCACCTTGACCTTAGCCCTCCCTTTTGTTTGCAAGCCATGACCCCTCAATCCCCATGCACACCCCTAGTAATATTTTCTATTTGCTCTCCCTAGGAATGGATGCCCAACCACTGAGATCCAGCACTCTAGGCTCTTTCACAGATGCTGTAGCTGACATTTGGACCCCCCCCCCAGAAAGGTACAGACAACAGACTGCAATCAGCAGACCTGTGTTGGCCCACCACCGCTATTGTGGTGGCTGCCTCTCCCACCCTGGACAGGTACTTCCTTCATAGTTAGGGGGTCAGGTGACCTTGTCATGTGATAGAACTATCTCTCCAAACTCCCCCTAGCACCTTATAGTGCAGAGCCACTAGGTGGTGCTGCTCTCCCCCTTGCAACCTCCACTCAGTTTTAAACAGAATTTATTAGGACCTACTCCATCTAACTCTCCTGCCTCTTTCCCACTGCCATTCATACAACCAACACTCTGACAAAAGTCCAACCCCCTGTCCTTATTTATCTTTTCTCTCCCCCTGTGGGGCTTGAACCCCCAACCTGTAGTGCACAGACCATTCTAAAGCCTGCAACACAATCCACTACACCACACAGCCTGCTAGTATTCCCTCTTAGTGAAACCCCCAGTACCTTAGCCACCCATCACAGTTGGTACAGTCCCCCCACACTTGGTACATGCCACCTGACCTGGCCTGTTCGATCTCTTCCACCGAGCACTTTGGAGCACCCCTTCTACTATTCTTCTTGTAATCTTGCCTTTGCCTGTTCAACCCTGTCCTCACAATCACAATTATGGCTCACCACAGAAAGGAATTTGTCATAGCTCTCCTTCTAGTTATCCTATCTTACTAGTGCTTTAATGAGCACACAGTTACATACTAACCCAGCCAATACCCCATCTTTCTGTCCCGCAGAACTTACACAAGTAGTTCTATAGCAGACACATATTGTAAACCAAGCACCCCCGTTGTGCTCCTGCCCATCGACTACTATGACACGGCTGTCCTCCATCTACCCCGCCTCACCATCCTGTTGCAGACAATAAAGAAGGCAGAGGCTAATAGTTGAAAGTGATCTATAAATTTAAAAAGCCTAATAAACTTCCTGTTGCAGACCACACTGATGCTACACCTTATTTCAGGCAGCATCCACCCTAATACTGGCCCACTCCAAAAGCCTCAGGGCAGCAGTAACAACCTAGGGACACTAAAAATAGCATCAATTAATATCTGTAGCCTTGTGGCTAAAATTGACCAACTCTAAGTGTGGGTATGCCGGGACAATCCAGATGTACTCTCCCTAGTGGAAAACTGGCTGTCACCAAAAATTACAGACACATACCTAATCTTAAATGGGCATAACCTCTTTAGACTTGACAGACTGGGAAAAACAGATGGGGTGCACAATCTTTGTTAGAGATAGCATACGGTGCCACGCCCTCTCTCAAATAGATATCGGGAATGCTGCATAAGCCCTAGCCATCAGGCTACTGTTATGTGCACATAGCAAGTCCCTCACAGTAGTTTCACTCTATGCTCCACCAAGAGTACAATCTATTGGATTCAAAAAAATATTGACTATATTAAAGGCTTGAGACAAAACTGGAAAGTGGCAATTCTAGGTGGTTTCAATATAAATTGACTGTCACATGAGGCTGCCTAGTACAAAGATGCCCTGCCATGTATCAGCATCTCCCAAATGGTCGAATATCCCCTCCAGTCAACTACTGTACTGGATACTTTACACTGCTTGACTGGATCCTTACAAACCTGAGCAGATCTCTAACACCACAGTCCTCACAGACTCATTCAGTGACCATTTCCCTGACATATGCCGCTGGGCTAATAAAGCCCCTAAGCCCCCCCCAACACCATAATTGGTCATGTCCTTAAAAAAAGGACAGCTAAACTCTCTCAAGATATACCTTAAACAAATTGATTGGTCAACCCTTGACTCCCTAAATGATGTAGACCATACTTTGGACTACTTCATTGCTAAATTTAATAAAGCCTGCAACATCTTTGCCCTGATAAGTAAATGGATATTAAAATACACCCACAATTTATTGATCTCTCCCACTCTACTAAACCTCTTGACCACTAGAGATCACCAATGGCAAAGAGCCAAGACACTGAAAAACTGGTAGACATACAAAAATTCAAAACAGTTACTGTAGAAACTGCAACCGTGAGGTAAGACAAGCTAAAAAACATTACTTCAAAGACTGCCTTGCAAACTCATGGGGAGATGGTAGAACATTTTAGGATAACCTGAAGGACCTAACAGATAAATCTAACAAAACCTCACCCTGCATGCTAATAGTGAATGGAGAAAATACCCAATACCATAAAACTATAGCCGACATATTTAACATCACATTCTTTGATCTCAGTGGCATACTACCAACAGACTTCACTGACACAGCTGAGGGCAATGTGGAAGACACTGTGACAACCAACTGATGTTCCCCCTCTGCCCCCCCTTCTACTTCAAGTTAATCTCCAGGGCCAATACCAAATAATATCTCCTGTGGGCACTAGGCAAATCCAGGCAGAGCAGTAACACTCTGGACCTAAAACTATTTGCCCTCACCTTGGACAAAGTACTATTGCCACTAACAAAACCTCTGAACCTATTCCTTAGGCTGGGGCAAGTTCCCCAAAGATGAAAAGCTGCGGTAGGCACCCCAGTTCACAAAAGTGGTGACTGGGCCCTCTACACCAATTATGGCCTCATATCAATCCTACTCCCCCTTGTTACACGAGGTCCCTGCACCCTAATTGATACCCTCAGGGGTACACCGTAGACAGCTAATGTTTAGGCATAGGCTATACTAATACATAGGGCAAAGGGCATCTACCGTACAAGAGTAGATGTCAGGATACGAATACATATTATTGTAACTCACTTTGCTTGCTAATGCACACACATTATACCATGTATTTTCTGTCTATTTATTACTTGTCAGATGCCAAGACACCTGTCCTTGAAGTAATTATAATGTGTAGGCAACATTGCCATCTTTGGTGATGGACACCACTTCACCTTGTTATGTAGACTTTGTATAAGAACGTCTTTGTTCTAAAACTGATGACTTTACAGAATTATATAATGTTATCTTGGACCATGGAGCCACCTCTAATTTAGCCAATAGGGCTCATCTCTGTAACTAGAAATGTTTCTATCTTTCAGTAACCATAGTAATTATCATAGGTATATAATGTTATGCACAGGCTTTACCTCGGAGACCGAGAGATCCCAAAGGACTACAAAGAAACCTCGAGGTGTAGGAAACGCTTAGCACTGGCTCCCGGTTTGTATTGGTAAGAACTGCTTAGGGCTACTGTGATTCATCCCTGTTTGTAGTAATAAACTTGTTTATTACTTGAATGCAACTTGTTTGTGATTATTTGCATCTCCAATATTGCCAAGAACCTGAAAGTGAGGTTTAGACCTCTTACAATTGGCGACCGCGTGCAGGCGATATTGGGTGTTGTAAATTTTCACTTGTTGCTATAAATTTCCCTTTGCCGACGGGGACTGCAGGTGTACATTTCCGTATCACCTCTCCCGTCTTTTCTACCAGTTTGTAGATACTTGCAAGGTCTGGCTGACTTTTCGGTGTGGTCGATGCCTCTCGACCCACTCCATAGCAACTTTGAATTGCAAGCCTACAAGCTTTCTCCAGTAGCCGGCTGTGTTTAAAGTACTCGTGTTGTGGATCGTCATAGCGCGTGGTCTTTTCACAGTTTGAATTTTCGTTCCCTCCACATAAATGGCCACAGTATCAGATATCTCACAGAACTGAGACTCGATGTCTCGAACTTTCTTACCTCCCATGGAGGATGGACTGACTTGACGCTGGACGCAAGTCAATCTGACACCCTGTACTGGGGATTTCAACCCAGTATGCAGAGCCGACAATCAACCAATAAGCGTTGTGCTAAAGGGTTGATGGTCACTGCTCTCTCGCTGCTTTGGAAGCCTCCGGGCGAGGTTTCGAACCCTTGATCTGCAGATCGCATCTCTTAAGCAGGAGATGGGTCTGCAGGAAACAAATATATTCAGATACAGCAGAACTTGAGTCAGAACTCCAATCTCTGCGTAATGAAAGGATTCACTATTGCATCATTCTGCACAGACTGGTGAACAAGAAATGTGTACTCTGAAGAATGAGTGTGAAAGTTTAAGACAGGATAAGAGTCAGGTGGTACAAATGAATGATTTGCTGAGTGCATGAATGCACAGTTAGTGTGTGAGATGGGTGAACTGCAGGGCCGAGATCAATCACGTGGGTAATGATTTAGAAACAGCCTATAGGGACAATCACGAATTGAGCGCCGCGTACCGTGTTTTGCAGAAACAGAAACAGGATCAGGTGGATATGAATGTTGCAAGTGTGAGTCATGATGAATGTAGAGCTAAGATGGATAAACTGCACCATAAGCGAGAGGTTTTGACTGGCCATGTTAAGGCAATGGGTGGCGTAGCCCCTGCCTTTCATTCGTCGTCAGAGGGGGAGCCTTCCAATGATGATATCTCACAGTACAACGCCCAGTCATGCCCCTACTATGGCCCAGATTCCCCACCCAGCCATCCACAGTATGGCGGGTCCCCGCCCACTACTCCTCAGGTCACATGTAGACGACGTCATGACGCTCATCATGGGAAACGCCATCATGGCGGTGCCCATGATTGGGGGGAGCAGGCCCAAGCCCGGTCCCGACGGTGCCTCCGGTAGCCGTTATTAGTGTGGAAGACAGGCAAGAGATTGAAATCATGATTGATAGGGCATTGGGAAATGTTCCTCTTCCTGAAAGAAGTATGAAAGCCATTAGAAGTCAGATTCGACAAATTTTTCAAGAAGCTGGCACTCAGGAAGGTGTTGTTCGGACTGCGGCTGAAGCTGCAGCCCGTGCAGCATTGGATGGTGCGCAAGACGCACTACCCTTGCCTGATTGACCAGCAACTAATCCCCTGCAAATGGCCTACTCTGTTCAGCAAATTGCTAACAGCATCGGTCGGATGAACCCGTCCGACAACCTCAGCTGCCATTTGGAAAAGGTGTGCTCCAAGTGCGAGATGCTTAGTCTCGCCGCAGAATACCAGGTCCAAATACTACACCAGACCATCGAACCTGGTTTATGGGCAAAACTCCCCGAAGCAGTTCTCCAAGATGGGAACGCTACCTTTGACGAAGTCGCAGCTGAGCTCATTTCCGCTCACAGCCCTGGTGTGGTTGGAGTAATGCTAGCATACCCCGTGAAGCAAAATGCTAAAGAAAGTCCAGCCACTTACCACCAGAGACTCTGGATGGCCTATCAAGCAGGGAAACATCTGGCACAAGAAGCCGTGGATGTAGATCTTTTTGAATATAAGACCCTGGCCCGGATATTCAAACTGCGCCATTCTGAGGCGCAAGCCCTTGCGCTGCTCAAAATAGTTGCACAGGGGTGTGGCCGGGGCGATATTCAAAGGAGTTGCGCTATTGAGCAACTCCTTTGAATATCACCCCCCAGCCACAGCCACTGTGCATGGTGCAGGGAACCTGCGCCACCGCAGTTGTCAGAGTTGAGCATTAAACTGGCGGTGGCGCAAGTACCATTCGCCATGTGCAATTTTCTGATATTCAAAGGTGACATGCACAAATGGGGCCATAATTCATACAAGGCACAGGGCCATTTGCATCTGATTATGGCCCCATTTGCATCCCATGAGCTATAGGTGCATGAGTCCCGAGGACTTAGCCTGGCCGCCCTGCCAGGCAGCAGCCGCGGACCAACGCACCCTGCAGCCCGATCATGGGCAGAACATGAAAACAACCCCCAAACATCTCCCAATGCCCGATCGCTGGCAGTATGTATATGACAACCCCCAAACATCTCCCAATGCCTGATCGCGGGCAGTATGTATAATGACAACCCTCCCAAACATCTCCCAATGCCCGATCGCGGGCAGTGTATAATGACAACCCCAAACATCTCCCAATGCCCGATCGTGGGCAGGCAGTGAAACAACCCCCAGTGCCCCTATCGCGGGCAGATGTAAAAGACCCCCCAACCCGAATATCTCCCTGGTGGTCAGTGGACGTAATGCCCAATCGTGGGCAGAATGTCCAGTGACAACCCTCCAAACATCTCCCTGGTGTCTAGTGTCCCCCACACCACCCACCCATGAAGTCCCACCACCCGCTCCCTCCGGCGGCGGCGAGGCAGCAGTATCCCTGCCTTCTGCCTTACACGCCTGCCGACTGACTGTCTGGTAAGGGCTGCACACCCATTGGTGCAGAGCTAGAGCCAATGGGCGTGCAGCCCATACTGTACATGACAGTCTGATTTGTGAATGAACATCATTCACAAATCTGACTGTCACGTATGGTATGGGCTGCGCCCGTAACTCTAACTCACAATCGCGTGCTGTACGGACTGAGTCGGTCGGCGCAGTATGAGGCGGCAGGTGGGTGGGATGCTGCCGCCGCCGCTGCCAGTGGGGAGCAGGTGGTGGCTTCATGGGTGGGTGGGTGGGGGTACACTAGACACCAGGGAGATGTTTGGGGGTATCACTGGACATTCTGCCTGCAATCGGGCATTCACGTCCACTGGACCACCAGGGAGATATTCGGTTGGGGTTCTTTTCACGCTCTGCCCGCAATCAGGCTGGTGGGGAGGCACAGGGACTGAGTTGGGGGCCAGCCACGGGTGGCAGCTGCTGTGTTGCGCCCTGCAATACAGCAGCTCACCTGTGGGTGGCCCTCAACTTGATCCTTTTTTTTTTGGCTCAAAGTTGTGCAGGCGCGGGTTGGGGGTTGCGCCTGCACATCTCGCACAACCCGACTGAATATCGGGTTGTGCAGTTTATGCATGTTCCTGCCCCTCCTGTTGAGCATGCATTCATTTGCATTGCGCTGTTGCTCAACCTGTTTTCAGTGGCACAACTGCCTCCTGCTGAATATCGCAGAATGGCACAATGTAGGACTTGCGCATGCGCAACCCTGTTGCGCATGGCGCAACCCTTTTGAATATCTGGGCCCCTGTTTCTTAGAAACATGATCCCAGCCGTGAGAGAGAGAAGGTAGAGCCAACCACATACCCGAATACGGATAGGTTTGCCGATATTCTTCGGAAAACCGAGAGAGTGTACCAATTGTACATCCGCGATTTGGGTTCCGGTTCCAAAAAGGTTGCCGCTGTGGAACCCGCTTCTGGGACCACGACACATTACACGGTGGAAGGGCAGGCCCAGCAACAACAGCCCAAACCTCCATCGGCCCCTCCAGCTAGCACCCAACAAAACACCCAACAACAACAACAGCAGTGGGGTGGGAACCGGAATTGGCATAAGAACAAAAAGTACAAAGGCAAAGGGAAGCCATTACAAAGATCGGGTCCCTCATATGAGGAGATAGCTGAAGAAAACTGAAAATTTCGGGAGCTCCTGGGGCAAGTGCATTCTGTAGCGGATGCCGTTCCCGCACAAACACTTGCAGCAGTACAACCGGCGACCCATGACACTACTGGCCATGGAGACACCGGAGGTATGGGTGCGCAGACCCATACCAGCCTGAACCCGGAAGCCCCGCCTTACATTGCATCAGTGCAACACGGTGAAGTCATTCATGCAAGCCAAGCCCAACCTCTGCATGCCTCCAACAATACGGATTGACAATTACAGGCCCCAGTCTGCATTGTAAACAAGCTGGTCTTGGATACAAATGGAAGGCCCTGCACTGAGGCCGAGGTCGGGGGCTGCCAATTAATTGTCTTGTTAGATACAGGTGCAGTTGTATCTGTGTTACACGACGACCATCCTGAAACGTCTCCATGGTCTACCGGACGGAAGACCAATATGTCAGGAGTTGATGGTGCTAGGTAACCTGCATACCGTTCTCTGCCTTTACCGGTAGAACTAGGCCATCTGAAGGCCTCACATGCTTTCCAACTAATGGTGTTGCACGATCACCCTAGCATCATTGGGACTGACTTCCTTGCACCACACGGCTGTGTGGTGGATCTAGCAAACATGCTGTTGATACAGATACAGGGTCAATACCATACTGTCTTAATTCCTGACTCACATGCTGTGGCAACAATATCCATTAACAACAAAGAGTATGACGTCATAGATTTATTCAAGAATCATGAACTTTTCCCAAAACTTCTACCTATTCTGCAATGACATTTGGAAGCATTTGCAGTTAACAAACACGATTGTGGTAGAATGCATACCGTTATTGAGGTGCCAGGCCGGCACATGAGAGACAAAACAATACCCATTTCCTCTGAAGCCTTACCCTCTCTTGAGAAACAATCAAGTCACTCCTTAAACAAGGAGTAATCAGAACCTGTGTCTCCACTGCCAACTGTCCTGTTTGGCCTGGAAGAAACCCATAGGTACCTGGAGACTTACTATTGACTACAGGAAACTGAATCAGGTCACTCCCAGTTGCTCCCCAACTGTGGCGTCTGCACGGATGTGCTCGACTTTTAACACCAGATCAGAAATGTTTCAGTGCTCTGGATATCTCCAATGGTTTCTGGTCATTACCATTGGCCCTCAAGAGTCAATATAAGTTTGCCTTCACTTTTGAAGGGCGACAATACACGTGGACTTGCTTGCCACAGGGTTCCATAACAGCCCATCCTCTTCCATCTCCATATGATGGATGCCTACAAGGTTTCTCAACCCCCAATGTCTCTTACAGTATGTAGATGACCTGTTGTTGGCTACTGCCACACAGGAACAACATCTGGATCTCTTGGATGAACTATTGACTCATATTCAAAGAGCAGGCTTGAGTGTAATCCTGCAAAGCACAACTATGTCAGAAAGAAGTACTCTTTCTGGGTTTGAAGATAACAGATCAAGGTCGGAGTCCTACTTGGAAAAAGATTCAAGGGTTGCAAGATTTGCCATTACCTACCAGTGTGGCAACTCTTAGGAGGTTTCTAGGTATGGTAAACTACTCCAGAGATTTTATTTGTGATTTTGCACAGAAAGCTGCTCCAATGTAGGATTTACTCAGAAAGGACGTTCCATGGAATTGGGGCCCTGTCCATACCCAGGCTGTGATGTCACTGAAGCAGGCCTTGGCCTCCACCCCAGCACTGGTAAACCCCAATCCAACATTACCATTCCATCTAGAGTGTGCCACCTCTGACATTGCTATGTCAGCAGTGTTAGCCCAAAAGGTACATGGTACTTTGAGACCTATTGCATATGCATCGCAGCTCTTGACCCCAGTAGAACAGAAGTATGGCCTTTGTGAAAGGAATCTTCTGGCCACTTATTGGGCAGTCAAACACTTCCTGTATATCATTGGGTACTCTCCACTGATTCTTAACACCAATCATACTCCTACTACCTTTTTGCTCTCAGACAGAGTAAAGGATGGGTCAGTCTCTAACACCAGGCTGACACATTGGTCACTCCTCCTCCAGGATAGGGATATTCAGGTCCATCAAACCAAAGTTCCATCTCTACTAGCACATGGCCTCCTCTTCCAGGGGGAGCCCCACGACTGTGCTTTGCAGTCACCTGATCGCCCAGATCCAGGTCCATTCTTCCCTGCCACCCCTGAGGTATTAGAAAACACCTCCTTGTGCCACGTTTTCACCGATGGATCAGCATCATATTATCAAGGTGAACAAATTGCAGGGATGGGTATCATGGTGGTGTATCCTTATGGGAACACTGTCAAGATATCTAAACGCTGTACTGTAGTTTCATCACAGTATGCAGAGCTGGCAGCAGTGGCCTGTGCATTAGAGTTTATCCAACATGGAACTCAGGACACCATCATTTTTATTGACTCTAATTGGGTTTGTTGCTCCCTTACAGAATTTCTCCCTTTCTGGCGGAAGAACTCCTTCCTCTCTTCTGATGGCAGCTCAGTGAAATACAAAGAATTGGTGATTTACATACACGCGTTAGGTCAGAAATACCCACACAAACTCTATGTACACAAGGTTAAAGCTCACTCCTTACATGATCCCTACCATGCATTCAATGACACAGCAGACATCCTTGCCAAGGAAGGGGCCCGAGGGGGGGATGTCTGGTCGATGGAACATCCAGAGGCCAATGCAGCTGTACAGGTTGCAGCTCTTAAAAAGAAATCTGAATCTTTTTCACCCTTGGACCTCTCAGCAGCCCAGCACTTGGACACTGAACTCAAAGAAGTGTTCAGATTCTTGGACAAGGGTACTGAAGAAAGACTCCCTACACATAACCCCTATCGTAGGCATGAAGGTAAATTACACTTATCCCCTGATGATAAACTCATTTGGTTCCAGCCAGAGGATACTACCACCAAATTGTGGGTAGTCCCCGACATTTGAGATCTGAATTTTGCACCAGGTACATGACACACCCACTGGTGGACACCAGGGGGCTGAAAATACCCTCCAATGCCTCAAAACCACCGCATGGTGGCCTGGGATTACCAAAGATGTTAAACAATACATTGATAACTGCCTCGTTTGTGCACAAAACAATCCAATACCTACAAAAAGGAATCCCAAACTTTTACCACAGAGACATACTGGCCCTTGGCATGCCATCCAAATTGATTTTATTGGTCCTTTGACCAATACCAGTAGAAACAACAAGTATGCCCTTGTAGTGACTGATCTATTCTCTAAGTGGGTAGAGGCTTTCCCACCAAGACTTGCACTGCAAAGACAACTGCCAAAATCCTGGTAGAACAGATTTTCTCCAGGTGGGGCCTGCCTCTCAAGGTAGACTCCGAAAAAGGAACCAGTTTTACAGGTGAGTTGATGAAAGAGTCCCTTGAACTCCTAGGGGTTCAGCAAAAGTTCCACATACCATATCACCCTCAATCCTCAGGTCAAGTAGAAAGAGCTAACAGACGGATTAAGCAAATGCTTTCCAAATTCATTGAGGACAATCCCAAGACCTGGGATTCCCTACTGCCTTTACTCTTTATGGCAATTAGGGGTACGCCCTCAGCCACTACCCAGCTTACGCCCTTTGAGGTAATGACTGGAAGAAAAATGAGACTACCTGAACACTTGCTCTTTGACATGCACACCCCCACTACGGACCGCGTGTCTGTAGATCAGTATGTGGAAAAACTTAGAAAAGACCTCATACACACACTTGTATGCTGCAAATTGCATGGGCAAGGCCCAGCAACAGTCCAAAATACAATTTGACAAACATGCACAAGAAGTGGATTGGCAAGTTGGAGATCAGGTAATGGTACTTCGATTTGCACATCCCAACCACTCCTTCTCCAACAAGTGGGAAGGCCCTTACCCCATTGTCAACAAGCTCAGTCCAGCAGTCTATCAAGTTAGACTCCTCCAAAACAATAAACTGACTGACAAATGGTTACATGCAAACCAATTGAAACTGTACAAAGGAGCTTAAAACTTACTCTTCCTAACCCCATTGGGCGGAACTGTACTAATATACTAATCTTTCATCTTCCTTTCAGATACATTGAAGATGGCTATCTTGTTCTATCTCTACTCCTTGCAGGAGTACTCCCTTTCGCCCAAGGCACGGTGCGGACCTCCTTCGACACCTTGATCCTCCAGCACCTCCTACACAGGGAGTTTCCATCAAAATTCCAGACACTATGATTACTGTCCAGGAAGGTTCCGATGCATACCTCACTGCCTCGGTCGTTGCTCCTGACAAATGTACCCTTCAGATTGAGTGGCAAACCACATCACAAGGACAAGTTCTCCCTGTGGCCAAACTCTCTAAGGGAACTTTCCATGGTTGGCCCAATGCTAAATTGTCCCCGAATGGTACACTGTCCTTGTTACAAACTGCATTAAGACACTCTGGTTTGTATAACATTACTGCTTTAAATGACCCTTCCTGTTGTAACTCTCTTTCTCAGGATTCTGCCCGCAGATTTTGTGCTGTACACCACATGGCCTCTGCTGCCATGTATCTATCTGATTTGCCTCCTACTAAGAAACAGCTTTTGGAATGTCCAAAACTTACCCCTGGTCCCCGTAGTGGTCTCACAGCCACTGCCCTCCCAGGTTCTTTAATTAACAATTTACAGTTTATGCATTTACCTGTTTTATTTAACCTTACTTATTGGAATATGAAAAAATTTGGTATGTGTCACAATACCAATACCTCCGCATTTTATAGTACTTTGTTGCTAGATAGTTTAGCTGCATTTCAGATACGTACCAAAGATCCCTTTACTGGGATTTATTCTACTGAACACAGAGGTAATTTTAGGAGCAAACCTCCTCCTAGTACTCTTACTCATAAACGTAATAAACATGAAGTTGACAGTTCTGATGTCACGGGTGCCATTGGAACTGTCACAGGTCTTTTTGGTACTGCTATGTCCATTTGGAACAAAGCAGACATTGCTGCTATCAAAAGTCATTCTGCAAAGTTCTCCACTGGTTTGGTTAATGATGTTTTACCACCTTTATTGCATGGTGTGGATGGTCTTAGCCAGGAAGAAAGATACACTGTATACAACATGCGACATTGCAAAAGCCTTCACTGATTCCAAAGATAAGATTAACGCACTCATACAACAGAACAATTGAGAAGCTGATAGACAATACATTGGTAGGGAAATACTTTGTTCTGCATATGGTTCATACATACTCACTACCATTAACAACCTTTTCAGAGACCTAGAAACTGGTAGGATTCCTGATATTATACATGACAGACGTCTATCTAAATGGTATTGTCCAAAATGTAAATCTCCATCTTGTATTTCCCTATGTATGCAACAAACTCTGTCTATTCCTCTCTCCACAGCTCGAAATTTGGGGTTTGTGACCAGACATCCAAATGCTGGTCCTTGTTTTTCTGCTAAGAAATGTTCTATAACAGATACCATGTTTGTCTCTTTTACTGTCTCCTTACCACGCTTTGATCCCACTACAGCTTTGTTCGACAAGCTGGCACTGGCGCATTCAATAGGGCATTTGGATGAAGACATCTACCGAGAACGCCTGGATCTACCTCCTCTACTGGTCTACCAGTCCTTCCTGGATGCCTGGGTGGCACCGCACACGGACTGTTGTGCGAAAAAGGAATACATCTACCTGTGCCGATGTGATGTGTTTGATGTTATACGCCCTGTTTGTGGCTACTCTCAGACAGCATTGACTGGACTTTCACTATGGATGCTGACATCACTGAGAATGGCACCAACGCTTTTGAATCAACGCAGTCACCGGATCAGCTCTACCAGTCCTATCATGAGGAAGCTCATCGCCTGTCAACACGGATCTCCAAGACGACCTACACATTCCCTGTCCAGTTGCAAAAATGGAGACTGCTTACTGTACGATCACAGTACAACTCTGACGGTGAATACTGTATAGTTACTAATGTGAAAACTTATTCTTATGGTTCTGTTACTTGTGCAATTGATTACCCCAACTTCTGTTTTGTTCCCCATCAGAAAACTGTTATTGGACACACTGTCATAACCCCCGTTCCCCTTATGGAAGCAGATATTATTGATGGTAATCCAGATTACTTACTCACACTTGAAGAATACCTACCCTACTTTAATGTACACATAGATCCACTTACACTTACACTGAAATCACTTTTAGATAGAAAGGACACACACCTCATCCACATCAGCAATAATATAACCAAAGCCAATGAAGCCATTCTTGACCTGATGAATGATGGAGACATGAATAACGCTTTGACTAACACTTGGTTAGAGATTACTTTTTAAAGGTTTTGTTATAATACAAGCATTTTTGATATTTACTTGATTATTATGCTTTGCTGCCTACGATGTACTCTTAAGCCAACACGTGAGAGCAGCTTGAGTTTCTTCTAAGGCTCGTGCCTCTGGATTGTAAAGACCCACTGTCCTGCCCACTTATAATCGCCCGTGGTTGCCCTTTTTAGGCAACAAGGGAGGGGAATTGTTACACGAGGTCCCTGCACTTAATTGATACCCTCAGGGTACAATTATAGACAGCTAATGTTTAGGCATAGGCTATACTAATACATAGGGCAAAGGGCATCTACCGTACAAGAGTAGATGTCAGGATATGAATACATATTATTGTAACTCACTTTGCTTGCTAATGCACGCACATTATACCATGTATTTTCTGTCTATTTCTTTCTTGTCAGATGCCAAGACACCTGTCCTTGAAGTAATTATAATGTGTAAGACAACGTTGCCATCTTTCGGTGATGGACACCACTTCACCTTGTTATGTAGACTTTGTATAAGAACGTCTTTGTTCTAAAACTGATGACTTTACAGAATTATATAATGTTATCTTGGACCGTGGAGCCACCTCTAATTTAATAATAGGGCTCATCTCTGTAACTGGAAATGTTTCTATCTTTCAGTAACCATAGTAATTATCATAGGTATATAATGTTATGCACAGGCTTTACACCTCGGAGACCCGAGAGATCCCAAGAGACTACAAAGAAACCTCGAGGTGTAGGGAACGCTTAGCACTGGCTCCCGGTTCGTATTGGTAAGAACTGCTTAGGGCAACTATGATTCATTCCTGTTTGTAGTAATAAACTTGTTTATTACTTGAATGCAACTTGTTTGTGATTATTTGCATCTCCAATATTGCCAAGAACCTGAAAGTGAGGTTTAGACCTCTTAAACCCTCCAAGGGTCTAGAATGCATAATTATGGACCAGCTGGTTGGCTGCCTTGACAAGTATAAAATCCAATGCCCCCAATAGTACCATTTCTGGAAGGCACACAGTACCATCACTGCACTACTGGAGTACTCCACCTTCCTTCAGGGGGCACTAGATGGTAGCCAGCTAGTGGGGCAATATACATTGACCTCACTAAAGCCTTCAATACAGTTAATCACAACACACTGCTCAACAAACTCCACTCCACTGGCCTCTCAAGTGATGATGTGGAGTGGTTAAAAAGCTACCTAAGCAACAGAATGTAGCAGGTAAAAATTAACACTATACTTTCCAACAGTAGGCAGGTATGCATGGGGATGCCTCAAGAGTCTATTCTGGGCCCCTGATTATTCAGCCTCTTTCTCAACCACCTTCCACAAGTTTGTACAGAACAAATATTTTTGTACACTGATGATGTCGTCATCTTTTCAAAAAATAATGAGCCACACTCCCTAGAATCACACCTCCAAAATGACTTCTCCACCATTGAGGGCTGGTTCACCAAAAACAAGCTCCTTATGAATTATAAGAAAACCAAGGTAATGTTATTCATGAACTCCCATAATAACAACAAGGCTCATCAAATGATAATACAAAACAGCATGCAAACTCCCCTAGAACAAGTGTATACTGTTAAATACCTAGGTGTAACACATGATGGCTCCTTATCCTTTGCCCATCTCATTGATTAAATTGTTAAGACTGTCAACTTAGGAATTGGCCTTCTATATAGGCACCCCCACAGCATGACCCCAGATGCACTGTCACTCACTATTAAAAGTGTCATCCTTTTTATAATACACTATGGGCTTGAGGTGTATGGGGCAGCCTATGACTCCACCCTTAAGCAAGCTATCATGGCCTTAAATAAATCCTGCAGACTGGTACTAGAAGCTCATGAACTTACACACAGCTGCAACCTCTATGCCCAAATTAACTGGCTGACATTACAGAGCAGGGTACAATATCATGTTTATTTCATAGGGGAAAAAACCTGCCTCGGCCTAACACCTCCAGCTATCCAGAACCTCTTAAACCCAGTGTCCAATTCTCACCAGAGAAGATGTATGTCCAGACAATCTCTGTGAGCCCCATTTCTTCTGAATGTCACAAGCTCAATGGTCCTTTGCCTACCAGGCACCCCAATGGCTGAATGATCCCCCCCCTGACATTACCAATGAATCTAAACTTGGGCCATTTCAGATAAAACTCCTCTAACACCTTACCTCTTTGAGCAGCTGTGACTGCCAACCCTAGTTTAACCCACCCTCTGTCCTGCTCCTCTCCCCACACATCTGCCTACTCTACCTTACCTCCTCCCTCGTGACCCACTCCTCTCCACCCACACACCTACCTACTCTACCTTAACTCCTGTTTTCCACCAACCCTCCTCTCCCCCCTCCTTCCAACCTACTAACTCTAACCCCTCGCATCCCTACCCTCACCCCTCTGCTATCTCTGACAATGTTTAGCTTTCTGACTACCTTATTGGGTGCTTGTTAAATATGTATTTACCTGTATGTAAATTTACATACTGAAACACTGCACTTATTTTACTCTAACTTACCTCCTGTTTCCTCCAACCCTCCTCTCCCCATCCTCCCAACATAGTAACCCCATCTCCTCTCATCCCTTTCTTCCCCCTCTGCTACTCCTGACAAAGTTTAGCTTTCTGACTGCCTTATTATGTGCTTGCAAAATATGTATTCACCTGTATGTAAAATTATATGCTTTAACACTGCACTTATTTTATTTCATTTGCTACTTGTTTTGTATTTGATTGTCTTGATGTGGAACCTTTGTAAACAAGCTTCCAGCTCAAAGGTACTATTCCAACAAACAAATGAATTAAGATAGATAGATAGATAGATAGATAGATAGATAGATAGATAGATAGATAGATAGGCAGATAGATAGATTAATTCTTTATAATAGGGAAATGTAACATTAGGGTGTCCAACTCTAACTTCCCAAACTCCCCCCAGGCAGGAAAAAGAAAAAAATATTAGGGTTTTGTGTCTCCTAAGTCTTCACAAATCAGTGGTGGGGTCTTCCTTGGGGTTGTCAACCATAATGCTCACCCCTTCTCCCAGTCCATAGCCTCCAGTACAAAGCACAAGATACAGCTCCAAGACTCATAGTGATACACTCTTCAAAGGTAAAGAAGTTTGTCTTGCTACATGTTGCCAGCACAGTTTGTTGTAGCTTCTTTCACACAGGGCCAACATGTGTACCATTTGCTCAGGGAATGGGGTGGACATTAGGATTGACAACCCCAAGAAACATACCACCTCTTATTCACCAAGACTCTGGAGACACAAAACTGTAATGATTTCCATTTTGCTACTTAGGGGGTGGGGATGGATAGTTAGATTTGAAAACCCTGATGCCACATTTCCCTACTTTTGTGGTGTTGAGTTACCCTAACTGGTGCATTAGCAGGGTTTTTTGTCAAGAATTTCCATTCTTTATGAGATATTAGAATTGTATCCTCATTCATGGGGGTTCCTTTGGACCTGCGTGAACAGGTGCAGATGTGCAGGGCCCTTTGGGCTGTGCACCATGGGAAGACTCCATCAGTCTACAGAAGTGCAAAGCTTGACAGTCTCTCTTTATGCATTCACTCTTCACACATTCCCTCTTTACACTCTCACTCTTCATACATTCTCTCTTCACATATGTACTCTTTATTACTTTTCATTTAATGTTGTCCCAAATTTTCAAGATAGCCAGTATATGAAGTAAGAAAAGACATCTCATTAAGGATTTAAAAAAATGGCCTATCACTTTTATGAGGTGATGTGGAAAAATGGATATGTTCAAAGTTTGGAGTCAAAATATTGAAAATTAATGAAGTTATGAGTGAACATTGAAATATTGCAATGTTTTCTCATAACTTGGACATTTTACTGTATTTGTACACCAAATGTTCAGCATAGCCTTCTTATTACCCCACCTCCAACCAGGTAGGTGAACATTTTCAGATCCCTGCTAAGAGATTATTGGGTGCCACCGAAACATTATTCCATGCCACAGGTACCAAGACACATTTTAGCCAGGATTTGAGAAATGGCAGCTGTCTCGTTAATGAAGTGGTGTGAAAAAATGGCTATGTGAAAGTTTTGGCTGAAAATTTTTAGAATTACCAAACTTATGAGTGAGAGTACAACATTGTCACATATTTTAGCTCAAGATTTTCAACATATTCTTATGATCTCACCTCATGAATAATGGCCGTGAGCATTTTTTAATCCAGTTCAAAAGCTGAATTTACCAAGTGACCACAAAAACATCTTTTGGGCCTGATTTGCATAATTCCACCACCACTGGTCATAAACTATGGCCCCCCACAGGCCATGTTGAAAATTGGAGGTGAAAATATGTGAAAATGGCAAAGTTATGCATTACAGTTCAAAACTCCATAGAAATACATAATCCAAACTTTCCTCAGTTTCTCGTATCACAGTAGTCAGTTCCAGTAGCAAGGTCAGTCTACAATCAGAGAATGGATCTACCCTATGGGACATGTTCAGGTGAGTGAGGGTGTGCGGGCAAAGGAGCATTTTCTTTTTTACAGGTTCAAAAAGAGAAAAACCCATCAAGGGGTGTTTTTCTTTATCACAGATGAGATTCCGACACTAGGAATTGGATGCCCCAGCATCAGGCTACACTTCAGGGCATGGGGGTGGGAAATCTGGAGGGGGGTGCAGAGATGCAGTATGGGAGATAGGCACCCTGGCCCACTTATATATTACAAAAATAAATATTCAGAATGGTGGGCTGTTGACCGGGAGGGGAGGGGGGAGAAAGAAGCATTACTAAGGGTGGGCACTCCTGTCTGCTAGCTAGATAGATAGATAAATAGATAGATAGACAGATAGACAGAGATAGATAGATACATAGATAGATAGACAGACAGAGAGACAGGCAGGCAGGCAGGCAGACAGACAGATAGATAAGTAGATAGATTGATAGACACACAGATACAGGTACATACACTGGTAGAGAAACAGAAAGACAGAGACAGACCGACAGACATAACAGGAGATTGGTGGCTCACTACTCTCACTGTAGCCAATAGCTGCAGCTGCAGAACTCTAGAAAGATATTCCCAGACAATGACCACTGTGAACTGTCTAGAAGTGGGTGCTGATGGTGGCAGCCCCAATACAAAATTGTAAGTCCAGCAAGTCAGCACTCCCAGCAAATAACTCAGCCACAGCCATTCAGGAATAAAGCAAATATGAATAACTCAAAAAAGTCCTGCTGTTCTCATACAAAGAACAGCGGTGAATGACTCTACTCTCTAAGCTGAGCACCTTGGATTTTGGGATACCCAGATAGTGTATTTCTGGCAGTTAAAAAATAGCAGAATCTAGCTAGCTAATTGGGTCCCATTTAGCTAGGTTCAGGTGTTTTTTTTTCTGAAAACAAGAGATAATTTCAGTGTACTTTTAGAAACAATCTGAGGATTTTTGCTGTTTTTTGTCATCACCAAAGCCCAGACTCTTTGGAATTTTGGTTGAAATTTTCAGAGTACAAAGAGCTTTCCCCAGAATGGTGTGTTTTGTGGGGTTGGTGAAAAAATATAAATCCATACCCAAGTTATAAGAATTAAAAATTTTGGTTCTAAGCATGCTTAGGAGGGTACCGAACATCCATTCGAAAGACCCTAGTGAGCATGCTCAGAACCACAATTTCAAATCCTTATGATTTGGTAAAAGATTAATATTTATTCACCAAACCTATAAAAAGCAACATTGTGAGTCAAGCCCTTTCTACCCTGAAAATATCAGACCAAAATTCCAAACCATCTGAGTGCTAGGTGATGACAAACAAACAGCAAAAAATCTAAATTTTCCTGAGAAAAATCATTACACAGATCTCAGAATCTGCACATCCAGCCATAAGAGAAACTTAGCAAGTCAAGAGGCTTGCCCCCACAATCCTGCATGCAAAATTTTGGCAAATCCATTGAATGGGGGTTAAGATATTAAAGTGCAAAGTTAGGGGTTTAACATTAAACAGCTGACTCAACCCTAAATATAGCATAGGTATGTACCACACAACTGTATTATATCTAGCTATATTTAAATATATATATAATCATTGCAAAAAAAAACTGCATTACTGCACTGGTTAGAATGAATCTTAAATCAAAAAAACCTAGGGAATTTAGAAAAGAAACCACATATCATGGAATCTGGTCAGCACCATTGTTAGTGAACCAGACCAGCTCGGTCAATGGCAAAAAGTACCAGGTTTATTTGCACATATAAACAACAACAAAATGTAATCTTACCCACATTTAAAAACATGAAGTAGAGATTGCTGTCCAGTGTTAGGGGAAATGAAGATAACATCCATTAAAAGCCTTTGTGTTGTAGCTAATAAAACAACCCGAACACCTCTTCTAACCGCAACCACAAGCAGTGGGTGTAACACGTCATGTGCTTACGTATCAACAGTAAAATCCATCATCCATGTTGCCATGTTATCCCTCTGTACAGACAGTTGGTGACACCCCATCTGGGGTACCACATCCAGTTCTGGAGACCCCATCTCTGCAAGGACATAGACAGGATGGAGGCAGTCCAGAGGAGGGCAACTAAAATGGTGCAGGGTCTGCAAGAGAAGCCATATGAGGTGAGATTAAAGGAGCTTAATATGTATACCCTTGAGGAAAGGAGGGAGAAGAGGGACATGATAGAATCTTCTAAGTACCTCAGTGGAATCAACAAAGTCCAAGGGGGTAGCATCTTTCAGAAAAAGAGACGTGCAAGAACAAGGGGACACAATTTGAAGATGGGGGGGATGGCTCAGGGGCAATGTAAGGAAGTATTTTTTCACAGAGAGGGTGGTGTATGCATGGGACAGCCTTCCTGAGGAGGTTGTGGGGTCTAAAACTGTGGGAGAATTCAAGAATGCTTGGGACAGACATAAGGCAATTATTGTGGGGGGGTAGGAAGAAATAGGCTGTTGGTTAACTAGGAACTGCAGCTTATCCTGTAGGTAGGGAAATGGGCAGACTAGGTGGGCAAAGCAGTCCTTATCTGCCATTAAAGTCTATGTTTCTATCAGGGTTCTTATGATGACTTTTGCTGATGATAAGGCTGATAAAGCTCTCCTCAAGCTCTTCTCTAACCAAGTTTCCTCGGTACTTAATACTCTTTCTTGTACTACTGTATTTGTTGTTACATATGATGCCACTGTCCTGCTAATTCCTTATGTTTCCTGCCACTGTGGTGTGTACACTGTATAACAGTGTTTTGCTAGGTAAATGTACATATGTTGTTCACCTGTCTTTTGCATGAATTTTACTGCTGCTTTTTATCCTACTGTACGTAACCTCCTGGGTTGTGCCTGAAAACAGGCAGCTCTGCTGTCTAGAGCTCCCACCTGGTCAACAAAAACTAACTAAATAAATAAACCTTTAAATAAATAAATAAACCTTTGAAGAGTGTATCAGTATGAAGCACCGGCTTGGAGCTGTACCTTGCACTTTGTGCATGAGACTATGGGATGTGTGGAGGAGTTAGCATTAAGGCTGACAACTCCAAAGAAGACCCCATCATTGATTCGCCAATACTCAGGAGATCCAAAACCCTAATTTATTTTTCTACTTTTGCTACTTGGGGTGGGAGTGGAGAGTTAAGGTTGGAAGCTTTAATGCCACATTTCCCTACCTTTGTGCTTTAAGATGAACTCTAACAGTTCATTAAAACAGTTTTTTTTTTTACAATTAATTTCCTTTCTTCTTTGAGACAGTAAAATTGTATCCTCATTCACACAGGTCCCCAAGAGACCTGCATGAATACAACTGTCTGGTTATAAGAGGGCCCTGTGTTTTCATACATGTATACATGGAGATGTGCATGGTCCATCCATGGTGGGGCTTGCAAAATTCCATAAAAGGAGATGGTGCAACCCCACCATGGCACAAGCCCCATTGTGACCTGGCCCAGGAGCACTTTTGCTGCAAGGCTGGCACAGGGTGGCTTGGGTGCAAGGCACCCTAATTTTGACTCATCTTGTGTTCAAAAATCAGGATTGCCACAAAGTTTGATGCAAGGTGCTTTTTGCATCACACCCTTTTGGTGCAGGCACCTTACATTAATCTTTACTGTTTGAATATCAGGCCCCATATCTTCAGTCAGGCCATGCCATGTTCTGCTTATACAACATATGTTTTAGGTAAATGTAAGTACCTGTGAGCTGCTGACTGTATTTTTAATATAGGCTCCATTTGTAAAATAGGCTGCAAGTATAAAGTGGATGTTCTCCACTGTATGACACACTGTGCAGAATTCTGTAAGAAGCCAAGTAAAAAGACCTGCTTGTTTTGGAAGGAATTTGTTTTAATACAATCCTCACAGGTTTCTATGGTTCATACAGGTTCTGTACAGTGGCTGTGTAGTGATTAGTAGGGGAGGAAGATCTGGCAGTATTGTCTGTGACAGGTGAGATGCAAGTTAAATGGGGATGAAACTGCCAATTCTGGAAATATCACCAAAACTGTGCGTCAGTTCCTCATGTCATGGATGCCATTGGTAGGTAAGTGTAGTTCAGTGTTTACTGCTGATTCGGGGCTGGTTGGTGAGTCACAAGATTTTTTTTTTATTTCAAATCAAGAGCAAGAGAGAGCTCATATATGTACTGTAGGTTTAAGGGCTGCAATGTTGAGAAGGTTTAAGCACTGCACTATGAATCTGATGGGTGTTTGTGGGCAGGAGAGTGTACAGCACATGAGGCAAAACATTAACTGAATTAGAAAACCATGAAAAGGCTGTAAGAGACTACAGAAGCTAAAGGTGTAAGGCATTATAGCTGGAGCGCTCAGAGCCACATGATTAGTTGCAGTTCTAGGTGCCACGTGCTTCTAGTTAGCACTTTCACTTTTGAGCTCTATCACATCATTCTTGTGTCTATGATATACAGTACTGATACAGTCAAAGTTACAAGAATGATGTATCGGGAAAAAGGAAAGATAATATCATTTTTCACTGTAGCCCAAGATATCACTTTTTTATCTGGGCATTTCTTCTAATACATATATTGTACAAATAGGGAATATGACATGGCCTGTCTGAAAATGCCATATTTATCTTCATGAAAGGCCAAATATATTATTATATCTCATGAGTGGCAAAGTCACGAGTGAGATATCTTAATATCATTGGTCTCAAATGAAGATAAATATGATATCTTCAATCAGGCCATGTCATGTTCTGTTTACACAGCATATATTCTAGGCCAATGAAGGTGTCTATGAACTGATGACTGCATTTATAATATAGGATCCATTTGTAAAATAGACTGCAAGTCTAAAGTGGATGTTTTCCACTAGATGGAGCATAGTGCACAATAGTGTAAGTAGGCAAGTCAAAGGGCTTGCTTGTTTTCACATAAATTTGTTTTAAAACAATCCTCTTAGGATTATTTTGGTTTCTATGGTTCATTCCAAGAATAGTATACTGTCCATGTAGTGACTGATTAGGTAGGAGCAGGCAGGATTGTGTGCGGCAGGTGAGCTGCAAGTTGAATCAGGATGAAACTTCAGATTCGGGACATATTAGCGGCACCTCTGGAGGTTAGCACCCCCCTCATACTGCATTGCAGTGTTAGTATTGGGATATTAACCCAAGTGCCTGGTGCCAGGGTGGGGAGTTTATCTTCATACGTCTAACCCTTGCTAATGCCAAGCATCTTACAATCAGTTGTGTCTATAACCCTCCTAAGAATGCCCAAGCTGCTCTTGAGAGCATCACCAAATTGGTTAGGAGCAAACTAATCAATGGACTCCTAATTATGGGAGACTTCAACCTGAACTGGGCCACTGACCCCAACAAAGTCCTCAAGGGTGCGATCCATGATGCAAACCTGGAACAGGTCATCTCTCTACCTACCAGGCTTAATTACAAGACGGGGAACTATACCACCCTTGACTGGGCTCTGGCATCTAACCCCCTAAATATACAGAAAGCAGGGATATTGGCTGACAGTATTAGTGACCATTCCCCAATATTCTGTATCTGGAAGAACTATGCACCCAAGATCCCTCCTAGGATACTCAAAGTATGTGACTTCTCCAACTTTTCAGCTGCACTATTCAATGACTACCTAAGTAACCTGGACTGGAGCCTGCTTAGGCTCCTCCTGACATTGGATGAGGCCCTGGCCTACTTCCAAGATACACTCCTCAAGGTGGCATCTCTCTCTTTGCCCTCTTCAAAAAACTTCGAACAAAAGGAGGCTGCTATAAATGGATCTCTCACTCAGCGAAAGCTCAGATGAAAAGAAGGGACAAAGCCTAGAAGAAATACAGGCTCTACCCCCTCCCTGCTGACCTGGTTACTTACAAAACCCTAAGAAATAAATGTAAGCTTGACATCAAATGAGCCAAAAAGGAGTATGTAACCCACCTCCAAAAATCCACACTAGGGAACCCTAAGCCCATCTGGTCACCAATTGATGAACTGCTTAAGGACAATTCCAAGGAGGCACAAGGGCAAATAGAGGTACAAAGATAGTATACCAGTGATTTCCAGCTCATAGCCACAGCATTCAACCACCAACTCACCAACCTTGATGGGCTCAAACTGGGGCTACCAACACCCAGGCATGTACAGACCTCCAAAGAATCCCCCAGACTGAACCGACCCCAACTTCACCTGAGATTGGTCAAAATGAGTGAGGTCCAGAACCTGTTGAAAGCCATCAAACACAAAAGGGTCTTGTGGCCCTGATGGAATCAGCCCAAGGTTACTCCAGGAAGGTGCCCTGGCACTGGCTAAACCACTGACCTGGATCATTAACAGATCATTACTCGAAGGCTACATCCCATACTAGTGGAAGGTGGCCAACATAGTCTCAATCCACAAGGATAGCTCTCATGAATAAAGTGCCAATTATAGGCCCATCTCCCCTCCTGTGCACACTGGCCAAACTGCAAGAAAGGCTAGTGTACAGACAACTGAGATACTACCTTGAGCTCCACCAAATCCTAGCCCTCATCACAGCATGGCTTTCAGGTAAACCATGGCACAGATATGGCACTCATCAAACTCACAGTGGACCTATTCAGGACAACAGATGCTGGGATGTCAACAGGTGCTATCTTCATAGACCTGTCCAAGGCATTTGATCTTGTGGACCATAACCTTCTTCTTACAAAGCTGCAAGGCATAGGTCTTGATGCCTAAAACTGGTTCAAGAGCTACCTTTCAGGCTGCTCCCAGAGGATCATTTGGAAGGGAGAGCTTTCAGCCCCCCTATCTATAAAAGAGGATGTTCCTCAGGGCTCTATTCTTGGCCCCCTCCTATTCTCTCTCTTCACAAATGATCTAAATTGTTACTGTGGAGAAAGCTCAGTAGTTCAAAATGCAGATAATACTGTCATCTTCCGATCCAGCCCTACACCACATGATCTGGGCCCTCTCCTACAAGGAGACCTAAACACACTCAAGGCCTGGCTCACATCTGACTGAATGATCCTCAATGCAGCAAAAACAAAAGCCTTGCTGTTTGGACCTAGATCCCTAGGCCAGGATAGGGCCAATTCCCTAAAACTGACTTTTCACCAGCAAAGGTTTAGAAGCTGTAGTCAACATAAAATACCTCAGGCTTACTTTTGACCAAGGTCTCACCTTTAAGCCCCATATAGACCAGGTAACTAGGTCTATCCACGTCAAACTCGGCACCTTGTACAGGTTAAAAAAACAACTTATCCCAGAGGCTAAATGAGCAATTGCTTCTAGTGTCCCCATGCCAACATTAACTTATGCTGCCCTGGTAATCCAGGGTATGGCAAAGGGTAAGGCTGGTAGGCTTCAGGTCCTGCACAACAAGGTGGTGAGGTTTGTGACAATGTGTCACCCAAGAAGCCACCTCTGCAGCTCACTAGCCCACCTGCAATGGCCTTTCCTTACAGCACGTCTACAGTATATCCTGCTCTGCCTTGCATACAAATTGCAGAGCCCAGTGGCCCCACCAAGCCTAACAAGAATCATCATGCCCAAGCCTAACCCCCTAATGCTCAGGACCTCAGGTCAGTCCCTATTGGCTATCCCCAGAGTTAAGACTCATGCGGGAGGCAAGTCTTTTGCTATCACAGCTCCCAAACTGTGGAACAACCTCCCACCCTTAGTACAGGATGCTCCTCACTGTTAAACTTTTGCACAAGGCTTAAGTCCCACTTGCTTGGGACAAGCTCTTGCCACTGTGAGGGTATTGGATAATCACCCCTGGTCCCAACCAAAATGCCCACCCCCCTCTCCTCTCACCTAACAGACTGCTAATCTTGCCTTGATTCTCTCATGGGTTGCACTTATGGTCTACTAACTGAATAATTGCCTGTACTGTTATCTTCATTATCGTGTTTACTTCTTGTTACCCTGTATCACCCTCTGTATGAATTGTATTGTATAATTTCTGTTTCCCGAGTCACTCCTGAAAAAAGGACCTTCGGGGCCCAGTGGGCCAACCCGGTCATCAAAATTCAATAAATAAATAAATATATATTGCCAGAACCATGTGCGAATTCCTCATTTCATTAATGCTGTTGGAGGGTAAATGTAGTTCAGTGTTTACAGGCAAATTATAGCTGGTAGGCAAGCCACAAGATTTTTTTTTTTAACTTCAGTTCGAGGGCAAAAGATAGCGCTCGTCAGTGTCAATGGCTCAACAGGTAGCACACCTGCCTCTGAGGCTGTGAGATCAGAAGGCTGTGGGTTCTATCCCAAAACCAGGCACTTGGGTTAATATCCCAGTACTGACAACTGCAGTGCAGCATGAGGTGGGTGGTGCACTCTTGAGGTGCCGTCTTTCGGATGAGATGTTAAACCGAGGACCCATCTGCCTGTTCTGGTTGTAGTTCAGGTGGATGTTAAAGTTCCCATGGCACTTATCAAAAAATGTAGGGGAAGTTTTTAGTAGGAAATCATACAAACCAAAACAAGAAAACAAAAACCAAAATAAAGTACAATAAAGACAAAGAAATACAATAAAGTTCAGCAATAATATTCAAGTAACTGTGATGTCTGAGTCCTTAATCCATGGCAGATTCCTCCAAAGTTGCAGCAAAAGAGGTCGATCAAAAACCTTTAGTTCAAAAAAATAAAACTTCTGCAATTCAAACAAATGTTTGCCATATAATTCGGCATAAGAATTTCTGAATTTGTCACAAAGTAAAAAGACATTTTGAATTCCAAATGTACCACTTAATGAAGACAAATATAATATTCAAAGTACTACTGTCCCATTTCAGCCAGGAAAGAGAATAATCCCAATACAAAAGTCTGGAATAAGTAACCTGACAGAAAGTGGTCAGTTCAGTCGTAGTAAACAAAAAATCCCAAAAAGCTGAAATATTAGAACAAGAGAAATACAAATAATCAATAGTCTCAGGTTAAATGATGCATAAAGGCCTGGAACTATTCCACTCTGAGAGCTACTTATATTTTTGTTTCACCTTAACATTCAAACGTTCATGACAAGTCTGCCAGTGGAAATACTTCAGTTTGTCTGGGAGGCGCTTATCTAAAAGAGAATGGAGTAGGATCACATTAGATGAAGGCAGACATTTAAGAAAATGGTCATTATCCTGAAAATGCGTCCGAAGTATCAATGAATAAAGTTGTTTTTTAGAGTGAAGCCGTATGGAAGCAGGGGTCAACCCCACTGCCTAAATTTGACAAAAACATCCCAGAGATTTATCAGTGGGGAGGGGGGGTCAAGCCACTGGAACCACCCGAGCTGACCACTCACCCAAGCCTTAAGCCATTGTGATACTGAATGCTGAGAACTCGCACACCAAAAACCAGCAGAAGCCTGCAATATGGGATGAAAATTAGCAAAAAGAAACTGACAGAAGAAAAAATGAATATGGTTAACCATATTTTGACCCTCCTTTGTCAAGAGTAAATAAAGGACATTGCGATGGATGGGATTAAGCCTGCTGCCCCAAAAAGCCTGAAAAAAGAGGCTATATACAGTGGCTTCTATAGATTTAGGCATAGGGAAAAGAGCACTAAGAAAAATGAAAAGCAGTAATAAAAAAAGTCTTTATCAGATAGACTTTCTTCCGAAAGGACATTTTCTGTTTAGACTAGGAAAGCAACATGGCCTTCCCTAGTTGAAGCTTGGCATCCCAGTTGATAATATCCATCTGGGGATTGCCAAAGGATATCCCCAAGATTCGCAAGTCCGTAACAGTAATCGGGACTCCAGCCACCATTGCCTGAGAGGGGTCTGGGACCACAAAAGTCTGCCTTTACTTTTAAGGACATTAAGTTGCATCCCTGAGAAATGCTAAAATTGTGATAGTGAATGATAGCTGCTTCTGCTGAAACAACATCCTTCGTCACGATGATAACATCATCAGCATAAGCAAGAGCAGAATATGAGACTAGTTGACCAGGTAAGCATAGTGGTTGAACAGCTGGGGTACAGTGAAGACAATGTAAAAGCGGATCGATGGAAAAAACATATAACAACAGGCTGAGAGGACAACCTTGTCAGACACCCTTTTGAATGGGGGCATAAGGTCCCAGATAACCATTAACACAAGGTTTAACCGTAGCTGTCTTATACAACAACTGCAATCAAACTATAAAGGAACCAGGAATACCATATTAGGCTAAGGTATACCATAAAAAGGAGTGACTGACATTGTCAAAGGCCTGCTTCTGGTCTACAGAAAGCATCACTCCTTCCGGGGGAAAAGGGCATGACAGGTAAACATCTCACATAAAAAAAATCAATGGGTCAATGATAGACCTCCTGGGGATGGTACAAAATTGAGCTGGGCAAACGAGATGCGGAGCTACAGTGAGTAGTCTGTTATCCAAAACCTTAGCTAATAACTTAAAGTCCATATTGAAGAGACTGATCGGTCTTCAATTGAAGAGATCCGATTTATCCCCTTTCTTAAATAAAAAAATCAGAACACCAGTAGCCATATCCAAAGGAAGTTCCGAGTGCTGTAAGATGAAAGTTAAACACTGCAGTTAGTTTCATAGAAAGTTCCTGACCTAATACTGTAAATAATTCAGAAAGAAGACCATCCGGACTGGGGGATTTTTGGGGGGCAAAAGATGAGATAGCAGAGGAAAGCTCGGAAACTGTAAAAGGAGCTGACAAAGCCTGAAGCAAGTCAGGAGGAGCCTGTGTAAGAGTAAGACCCTGACAAAAAGAAGCAAAGTCTGGGTCAGCATGGGCAGGGTGACCAAAATAAAGAACCAGCAAAGTCAGTGACCACACATAAAAGATCAGAGAAGGAGGATTGGAGGACACCCTCAGAATCTCGGAGTGTCGACATCAACTGATGGCCTAAATGTTTCTGGTTATGAAGCAAAGGGCAAACCTCAGGAAGAGAACCTGTCATACGATATTGTTGCTTTAGGCATAAACCCTCATATTGAGTAGAATGATAGGACAACATCTGAGATTTAATATGAGAAATTTGGTTGGAAAATGATTAGTAGAATAAGAAAGGGAAAGATGTTGCAAATATTTGTGATCATTTAAATAAGCCACATAAGCAGAACGACGAACACATTTGGTATGTCTCATAAGTAAAGTCTGGAGTTCAGATTTGGTCTCCAGCCACCAAGCGAGGGGAGAGTCGTAGAGGTCAAAGGTCCTCTTTTTGCAATGTAGAAAACAAATAACATACTGAAAAAAAGAGGCTTGTGACAGCAAGGAAAAACTGAATTTCCAATAACAGGGGCCAGAAGGGGCAATCAGGCTGCCTAAAAGTAGGGATAAAGAACAATGGTCAGAATACTCCACAGGCTGAACAGCAGTGTTAGCAATTTGCAATGATGCCGAAATAAACATAAAATCAATACTGGTCGATAACATCCCTTTAGAAAAAGTACATTCATGTTTTCCAGAGTGCATAAAAAATGCATCCTTCAACCCAGCTAAATGTGTAATAGAACTTAAAGCAGACATATCCCCAAAAGTCTTGTCCGTTGTTGTAAAGGAACCCCTGTCAAGTTTACTAAGTCCACAATTAAAATCCACCCCCCCGCCCAAATGACATTATGAGCTACATGGAGATATGGGCTAATGAGATGAAACATAGCAGTGTGCTCTGCTTTAGATTGGGGGGCATAAATGGAAATAACATGGAATGAGACTCATCAGCTATGAAAATCCAATAACAGGGCTCCGCCAGGAATCAGGTCCAAGAGTCTCAAAACTGCCGGTTGGAGGTGATGTAATAAAATACCCACACCAGAGCAACTCTCAGTACCACGAGACCAATAAGAGACACCAGAGGTTCACTCCCTTGTGGCCTTGGCCACCTCAGGAAAGGAATGGAGTCTCATGTCTTGTAAAAGAAAAATGCCGGGGGGGTGGGAACTAAGCAGATGAAAAACAGTTCCTCTTTTCTTGGCCTGCTGAATGCTGTTAACATTAGAGAAAAGAAAAAGCAGCAAAGAAATTAAAGACATAGAAAAGAGCATTAGAGGGTGCAACTCTTTTTTTTCTTTTTAATCCTACCCCATTTAGGTGGAGGTGTAGAATCAGAGGAAGGAACAGCCTTAGGCATAACAGCATTTGGCAGATCCTGGGAATGGGAATCAGCAGAGGAAGTAGCCAACTCAGCCTCAGAGACAATGTCATCATCTAACACCTGGTACTGGTTAGAAATAGAAGTAGGCATGGTCTTGGAGATCTTCAGCAAAGGCTGAGAGCCAGACTGGTGCTTCCTAGTGGTCATCTTCTCTGTCAAAGGGTCTGGGATGGAGGAGGAGGGAGCATGATGGTCAAGGATGGGTCAGGCAAGGGCTCTGAAGAGAGAGGCTCAACTAACAAAGATTCAACAGCAGGTGTGGCAGGACAGGAAGGTGGAGTGGAAAGTGGGACAAGGGACTTGTGGGGGAGGAAGAGCAGAGCCAGGAGTGGAGCTGGAAGTGGGTGGAACACCCTCTGACACTGGGAGACCTATTGGACCAGACCAAGAGATCTGGAGATGCTGAGGTAAAGGGACAAGAGGTGTATCCAGGACAAGTCATTTGGCAAACTCCATCTAAGTAGTAGTAACTAACAGCTGTTGTTCCTCAGACTCTGCCGAAGCAAGTTGTCTGTGGGCTGCTTCAGGGCAGGAAGCATAAGCACAGCCAGCGGCACCACATAAGTTACACCTAACCAAATTACCACAGTGAGAACTGGAGTGACCTGTTTCATGACAAAGGGAGCATTTCTGAAGATCACAAACACTACTAATATGTCCCATCTGATCACACTTATAACAAGTATGGGGCAGGCCAGAATAGAAGAGAACCCCTCTATCCCCATCCAAAAAAAAGCTATTGGGTAAATGCTGAAAGCCAGCTTCATCTGAGCAGAGGATAACTTTAATACGCCAACCCCCTGTCCATATCCCTTCAAAATCAATAATGGCCTCAGGATGGCCAGTAACTGTACAGCACTGCTTCAGCCAAAACAAGAAGTCAATGATGCTAACCCCTTCATTGTGAAACAAAACCATGATAGTCTTGTGGGCAGACCTTGTCAATGGAATCACCTCAAAAGGGGACCAAAAAGGTGTTTGCTTCTTTTGGTGATATCTAGCCCAAAATTTATCGAGTCCACTACTCAGCTTAAAGCTGATATCAAAAACATTTTCCCCCAACACATGAATAAAGGCATATAATTCAGAAACAGTAAATTGCAAATCATCCTTCTAAAGCATTTTGCCAACACACACTCGATCAGAAAAAGTTGCAAAGCCCCCCTTATACACAAGTCTAACCGCATTATGGCGTTTAGCAGGATAAACAGTTTGAGTGAAGAAAGAGGCATAAGTCTTTTGGTTAGGTGACAGTACAGTGGAGGTAAAGGTAAGGTGGGAGTCATAGGCCTTTTCCGAATCCCCACAGGGATATTCTGGGGATGTCAGAAAAGTCCAAAATGTCACTCAGCCTGTCATCAGGAGTTTCTCGAGGCAAGTTCAAAGAGTCAGTAGCAGAAGTTATAGGAAGGACAGGGTGCTGAGTCACTTCCAAACCGGGGGTCAAATGTTAGGGAGAAAAGATTGGGTCCAGAGGCCTGGCCAAAGGAGCAGACAGCACAGGGGACCTTGGTAGGTCAATGTCAATAAGAACCGAGGTACTTACTAATGGTGTTTTAGGAGATGGTGCCAGAGACACCTCAGGAATCCTAATCAGAGCAAAACCAGATATCCAGTGAGGAGAATCAGGAGAACGGACCTAGCCTGCCACCTTAAGGGAGGTCTCCACTGACCACAGTTCTCCCTCAGGTAAAGGCGAGTCAGCCAAACAAAATATGCTAGGAATACCCTTCTTAGTAGCACAATCCTGTGGTTGAGAAGCAGCAGAAAAACAGAATACCGTAGCAGAGTTCTGGTCCAGACCCATGGAGAAAGCCATAGGCTGAGCAGCATATGCAGTGTCAGCGACCGTGTCCATAGCAACAGCTGGTACAGCCGGGTTAGCAGAATAGTAAGACTACCCCACTGTTTCCAAACTCAATGAATGAAAGCCATCCAAAAGTGATTGTTTTTTTTTCAAATAGTCAGCTTCTTCAAAAAATAGAAGCTGGTCAAGAGTGAATTGCGCTTCATTCCTTTCACTGGAGACCACAACAGATGGGGTAGAAGAATCTTGAAAGCATTCAGGAACCATATAGGAAGCAGGCAATTGTACATCCATATTACCATCCTCAGTAAAACTGGCAGCAGCATAAAAAAAAAAAACAGCCCGCTCAAGCAACTCGGCGCCAAGGAGGAGACAAGCTCCACAAACTGCTGTCCCTCCTGCATCTCACTCATCCACACAGCAACTGACTCGGTCATCCTCTGACAGCCAAAGGGTCCCCGTACTGATGAGTAGGGGAATTTCTCCGGTGTCTTGGCCAAATTTCCCCCCATTCACTAAAATACCACCAACAGCTTAATTTCATTCAAGGTCAGTTGGCATTCATCTGAATCCCCCTTCCCCAAGGGTCGTGCTTGAAAATAGGTAGAATTTGTCTAGTGCACTTACCTGGTCAACAAAAACTAACTAACTAACTAACTAACTAACTAACTAACTAACTAACTAACTAACTAACAAACTAACTATATACTGTAGGTTTAAGGGTTCTGCATATTAGGAAGCTTAAGTGAGATGTTCCATTCTGCCATCATTTTCTATGTTTCCGTGTTAAAGTGCCACACTCTAAATTTTATGGATGTGGGGGGTTGAGAGCAGGAAAGTGTGTGGCGCATGCAGCAAAAAAAGTAATTAAATTAAAAACACAATGAAAAAGCTGTGAAAGAGTACAGAAACTAAAAGAATATGACCTTATATCTGGAGCTCTCAGAGCCCCGTGGTCATCTCAGTTCTAGGTGCCATGCAATTCTAATTAGCACTTTCACTTTTGAGATGTAATCCATCATTCTTATATCAGTGAAATACTAGTACAGTCAAAGATGCAAGAACAACATATAGGAACAATGAAAGATAACAGTTTCTTTCACAATAGCCTAAGATATCACTTTGTATCTGAGCATTTGTTCTAAAATATATGTTGTATCTATCTACCCATATGTATACTACAGTATATATGTCCAGCTGAATATGTTCTAAATGTATTCAGCACTGAAAATGAAGCACTGTCAGGAGGAATTCTGGCAGTGCCATAAACCGTGTCCACACTGTCAGAGGAAACAGTGGACTCTGAAGGGTGTCTGATTGGTAGCCCCTTTTCTAGCTCTTACTAGTACTCCTCCCCCTCCTTATCATCCTCCTCCTCCTTATTGTCATCAAGGGAAGAATGGTGGGGATTCTGAACAGGATCCAAGATGACTACAATGGCTGTGTAACTGAAAAATGACTTAATGAAGAACTAAAGTCAGCATTTTCAAAAACATATGTTGTGGAGACTGTTTTGATGTGTATGTATAGTCCTAGTGTATTCTTCCTTTTATTTGCTGTTGTGAGTTTTTTTTCTAAATTTGCCTTCTTGATTTATGACCCCTAGGGCTCTCCATTTTTATTTGTGTTGCTCTTCTTTTCCTACAATGCCTCCAGTCCTATGAGCCTGATATTTTGGCTTCAACTGAAAAACTCTGTCTAATCCAACGTTTGTGTTTTTCATGTATGTGTCTAAGTCTAGCCAGCAAAAGTGAATGTTTTATTTGTAAAGCTTTTCATTACAACAAACTTCACACAACCATAGAAAACACACACACACACATAACACACAAATCACCAAAGGTCACAAATGCTATTACTGAAAATTCTAGTTGTTTCCTTTCAGAGTACTCCACTTATTTATCCCTCAGCCATCCACTGCTTGTAAATATAGTCTTCTTTAGACCTCCCTGGAGAAGGAGAATTACTTAAAATCACAGATCTACTGTTGTAAACTTGACAAAATGAACTATTGTTGAATTAATGGTCTCAAATGTATCACTGTCACATAGGAAAGAAGACACTGTAGGAAAAAGAGGAGCAATAAAAAAAATGTGGCCATGGACATACCTAGGGTTTGTAAAACTAACAGACAACTTTAGAAAAAAAATCATTACAACAAACAAAAACACCAAGTGTATGGTAGATCCCCTTAAATCCCCTTGAATTAGTCTTTAGATAATAGAGATTAATTGGTCACCCATGCTCATTATGAAAAAAATAAAAACTTCTTTAGTAAAAATAGCTAAAATAAAATGGCAATTTTTTTTTCTTGGTAAGGTTCTATACAAACAAAAACATTAAGGTGAGATAACTTTTTAAATTATTAAAGGTTAAGGGTGACACTTCAGTGTTTTGGGATGGAGGGTTGGTACAAGTCACACAATGTATTTTTTTAAATATCACTGATTAGTTATCATTGATCACAAATGAAAATATTCATACTCACATTTTTGACACTTCTTTCTGTAAAGTCTACATGTAGCACACATATTTAAAATAGGTTTTTAACACATTTGTCCTGTACAATGTTTTCTTTCATGTACAATGTTTTCTTTCGTGTACAACGGTTTTTTTTAAATCTTCCTGAGGTTATAATCTATTTGTTAAAATCTTCAAGCGGCATGAGAGTTTTTGTCCTGTGTGATAGTTTTTAAAATATTTGTGTGACTATGAAATATTTGTTAAAATCTTCTTGCTGCATGATGCTTTTGAAAATCTATGCACTGCTCAACTGTTTTAAAATCCACATGCTGCACATTTTTTTAATATTCATACAGAAATCCTTTATAAAGAGTTTCAAAATGTACATGCTGTACAATGGTTTTGAAAATCTATGTGCTGCTCAAAGGTTTTAAAAATCTGCATGACGATTTTGACAATCTATGTGTTGCATATCGGTTTTCACAATCTATGTGTAGCAGGATAGTTTTCAAAATGATGTTGCTTAATGGTTTTCACAATCTATGAGCTGTACGAAGATATTCATTTTGAAATCCTACAGGCTGTACAAATGTTTTAATTGCTCATCAACAAAAAAAACAACTATTGAACTTTATTAAATTAGAAGAGCAAGCATCAGACTACTAGAAACAGCAGGAATTACTACTGGCACACTGCAAAAACCTGACTTTGAAGCCATTTTAACTGCTTTTCTGGCAGCCCGAGTCAGTGAGTGCAGGTTGCTACTCTGCAGTATCAAGGGCAGGACAAACAGGGCTACTGAGTCAATCAGAGTCAAATAGCAAGTGTCTCCTAGAGCATAAAAGGAGTGCTCCTACCATGTTCCCACACATGTTCAAGTCCCAGCACATAAGTGGACCAGGTGTAAGATTTGCATCTTAGGCATCAGAAGGCATAGCAGAAGGAAACAAGGAAGCAGGGACTCTGCTGGTTGACTAATGTAAGGCACCTGTTTGATCCTGTTGTTGTATTCACTGCTGGGAAGGGCACAAGCAGAAAGGTAGGGATAAACTAGGTATAGTAGCAACACCCCATCTAAAGTAACAGTATAAGAGGATTTACACAAGGTACTGAATGGGGAATATAAGTAGCAACACACTAAAGGAGAAGCTAGGAAGAGTGGAAGGTATGAGGTAGGCATAAAACTGGAAATAAGAGCAGCCCCCTATCTAAGGTAACAGTATAAGAGAATTTACACTAGGTATGGGACAACTCAAGTTGCAACAAATAAGGGAAAGCTAGCAACATCATATCAAGAGTAAGGGTACCTAAGAATTTTCAGGCCTATAGGGAGTATAGAAGTTGGAAATGCTGGGAGTGGTGCAGTGCAGTGGTTGTGGGCTGTCCATTTTAAGACAGATGTTCTATAGACTTGTAGTGCTGCCCCATCCGTGTGCACCTGTCTGGATTGAGGGAGAAGGTCACTAAATTCCAGGCCAAGTTGCCTAGGATTCAGGGGCCCTATTATCCCACCCAGGGACCATCAAGTCTGACACCATTACCCTAGAGGATGCCAGGGAGGAGGAACAGCTGAACTACGGTGGGTTCTGGAAGGGTGGGAGTAGTGGTTCAGAGGCACTTTCCTCAACCAATATCACTACATAATTACTAGGCCACTCTGCTGAGATGGGACTGCTAGATGAATGTAGCCATGGTAGGGGCCAGGGAGGATTGGGGGTTCATCTAGAGCAGAGACCACAGGGAGGGAGAAGGAGGACCTCAGAGAAGGAGGAAGCAGCTTCTGGAGGGGGACATGAATGTGTGGGGGATAGATTCAGGATTAGGAAAGGGGTGAGGGGGGGTTAGTTGCCAGGTGGTGGAAGAAATCATGGAGGCAGTAACTGCTCCCCACCTGCTGATGTAAAAAGTAGGGAGAACCCGAGGGGAATGGAATCACCCATGTGGAAATTAATAAAGGAAGCAGTGTAGTAGAACTGAAGAGATTGGGAAAGGAAGCAGTAAAATGAGAGGGAGGAGGAAGAAGAGTGGCAAAACGTAAAGGAGGGGGTACAAAGCAGATTAAAAATGAAATCAGGAAGGCTGTGTGTGTGTCAATGCTAGAGGTCTATGAAATAAAATTCTGGACCTTGATGTCATCATGGAAGAGACTGCCCTAGATATTGTGGCCATTACCAAGTCATGGTGCACTGAAAGCCATGACTGGGACATGGCCATACTGTGCTATACCCTGTTCATGAGGGATAGAGTGGGAAAGAAAGGAGAGGGTGTGGTGCTTTAAGTGAGGGAAGACATAAAAGCAATGGAGATTCAGGGAACACGGGGGTGAGCAGATGTACTGTGGGTCACCCTACCTATGGGGAATGGAACCTCTAGCCACACTTGGATGATCTATAGACCTCGAGCACAGGGTAAGGAGTTAGACAAAAGGTACCGCTGGAAGCCATTGACAAGACAGAAGAAAAGGGGAGGTGCTGCTGGTGTGGGACTTCAGTCTATTGGATGTAGATTGAAACCTCCCAGATGCAGCTTCAGCTAGAAGCAGAGACATGCTGGACTCCTTGCAGGGGGCATTCCTCAGGCAACTAGTCAGTGAACCCACTTATGATTGGGTAGTACTGGACCAAGTACTCATTAACAGGGATAGTGCTTTAGACAGCAAGATAGGAGGCCACCTCTGAAACAGCAATCACTGTACAATGTGGTTCAAGATAAGCATGGCTACAGAACTGAACCCCACAAGGATGAGTGTCCCGGCCTTCAGAAGGGCAAATTTTAAAATAATGGGTGAATGCCTCAAAGATGACCTAGCAGGTGGAGATAGCCTGACTGGGGTGCAGGAACAGTGAGTGAAGATAAAAACGGTATAGTGAATGCAACAAATTTCTGCATCAAGAAAGTGAGAAAAAGCAAGAGGAAAAAGACTGCTATGGGTCTCAAAAGAGGTGGTAGAAAAGATGAGGGCTAAAAGGGTAGCATTCAGAAAGTATAAGGAGACACAGAATGAGGAGGATAGGAGGTTATCAGGAGAAATAGGGAAGCAAGTAGAACAGTACATAGCATGAAGATGCAAACTGAAGAGAGAATAGCCTAGGCCATGACAAGGGGGGGTACATAAATGAAAAGAGGAAGACTGGGCTGTGATGGTAAGGTTAAAAAGGAAAGGGGGACTGCCCAGAAGAGGACAAGGAAAAGGCAGACATCAAGAACAAATTCTGTTCAGTATTCATGGGGAAGGAGAAGGGAAAGAGACATCAAAAGGTAGCAGAAGCATTGGAGGGAGGGAAGTGGACACTAGTCTATTTTTAGAGGAGAGAGTCCTGAAGGAACTCAGTAATCTGAAAGTGGACAAAGCAATGGGGCCAGACAGAGTACATCCAAGAACACTAAGGGAGCTCAGGGAGGTAGTGGCTATACCTCTTAGTCCTATTTAAAGGCTTATTTGAAACAGTAGTGGTTGTAGAATACTTGAGGAGGGCAGATGTACAGTAGTTCCACTTCACAAAAGTAATAGCAGGGAAGAGGCTGGCAGTTACACTGGTGTTGGGAAAGTTAGTGGAATAATTGCTGAAGGAAGGAAGGAAGGTGGAATATCTTGAGTCCTCTGGGTTATGAGACCAGAGACAGCATGGAATCATGCGGGGGGGTGGTGGTCATGTCAAATGAATCTGACAGATTGCATTGACTAGGTGACAAAGGAATTAGATCAGGGTGGAGTGGTGGACATGGCCTACCTAGATTTTAGTAAGGCTTTTGACACCATTCCACATAGGAGGCCAGTAAGCCTTCCTAAACTCAAAGTGTGCATCTCTCAGTACCCTCCCAGACTTATGTGCATAACTGAGTCCTGGTTCTCTTTGAAGGTGCCTGACTCAAACCTGGGGCTTCTGGACTTTCACCTCTTCCATCAGGACTATGGCAAGTGTGGTGGAGGGGTTATACTCAATGTGCTCCAAAACCTGATCTGCTCTGTCATCTTCAAGGAATCAGTTCCATCATCACACAAACTCATTCTGGCAAAAATGCCCCTCCCTCTGACCTTCCCAGTCTTTGTAGGTGTCCATTATGCCTCCCCTAAGATTCTTTCTCCCTTCTTGAAATACTGCACTCCCTGGATACCCATGCCACTACTGGTGAATTTATACTCATAGGTGACTTCAACCTAAAATGGTTTCCACTTCCTCGAAATCCATGCTCCAAAGGATAGAGTCCCTAATACATTTCTGAACCAACCATACTCAACCCTCACTCCTCCAATCATTCCCTACTGGACTGGATATTCACCTCCAACCCCATCGCATTGCAACTGCCTGCACACTACAAGATGTGCTCAGCAATCACAGTATGACCTGCTGCATCAGAAAAGTGAAACTTGCTCTCTCTGTTACCAAAATACATTTGGACTAGATCTCTCAAATTGCTTGACACTCATGCCCTGCTCTGTGACCTCACTGCTTGGACTAGACCCACAATTTCCTTGCCCTGATGTTGATACTGCCTTATCTCACTTCTTAGCTATTCTCTATCACACATGGAACTCTTATGCCCCCCTAAGAACATTGAGGGTCAAATGTGCCCACCATCCATGGATCATTCTTGACCTTGTTGCCTTTTGGAGATCATGAGCACAGGCCTGGGCCTGTTTTAAATCCTCCCAATCCTTACCCAACCTTCTGACCTACAGGTCACTCAAAAAACTATGCACTAAGGCTGCCCAAGCTGCTAAAGCCCTGTATTTCAAAAACAACCTCAAGTCCAACTTCAGTTCCCCTGCAAAATTCTAGAAAGTGATCCACTCCATTTTTGACCCCCCTTGCCCAATCCTCCCCATACTCATGGTGAACAGCTCTTTAGTCTCTGACCCCTCCTCAGCTGCTAACCATCTCAATAGTTTCTTCACCACCTGTGGCCTGCCCTTCCCTTCTCACCCACCAGTCTCCCCCACCTGGGCTCCTCCATCATCACCCCATGGCTACCACTTCTGCCTGTCACCCCATGAAATGTTCTTAGTCCTCACCTCTTTCAAACCTTCCAAGTCCAGCATCGAACATTTGTTACCAAAACTAATACTTATCTTGGCCCTATCCATTTCCTCCCCTCTAGTTTACATGATGAACCTCTCCTTCTCCATCTGCACTGGAAAGTTGCTAAGGTACCCCCCCAACATCAAGAGGGAGACCCCTTCACCCCTGTCAACCACAAGCACGTCTCCCTCCTCTGATCCCTTTCTAAGCTCCAGATGTCCCTCATCTACCCTGGACTTGCCCACTTCCTTCACTCCTGACTTTCTCTTACTTTTCCAGTCTTGCTTTAGAAAGCACCACTCTACCATATCCTCCCTATTGCAGGTTACTGAATCTGTCCTTACTGGGATGGACCAGGGCCACATCAACTCAACAATATTCATTGATCTGGCCAAAGCATTTCACTTGGTATCTCATCCCCTCCTTCTTAATAGACTGTACTCCTCCGGCCTCTCAGCTGAAGCTAATAATTGGTTCCAATTGTACCTCTCCGGCCTTCAATGGCCAGTACAGGTGGGGGCCAGTTCTGCCCCCCAATTCTAATCAGAGGCCCACAGGGCCCCATCTAGGTCCATTCCTTTTCTCCATTTTTCACAGTGGCCTCCTCTCTGCATGTGTCTCCTCAAACATATGTATGTATGCGGTCTGTACAGTTATCTACATGTCTGTCCCTATGGATTCTGTTGTGAATGGCTGCTCCAGTAGGACTTCCCAACATCCCACGCTGGTTACAAAATATCCAGCTCAAGGTCAACACCAAAAAAAGAGTGACCATGAATGTCAGCTCCTCCTTGAAACTGGCCAGGATATCATTCCCCCTGTTTTCACCACTGTTGATGACACCCCTGTTGAGGTGGTACTGTGTTCAAGTACCTAGGAGTTTGGCTGGACAGCAAACTCAATTTCTCCATCCACATAGCTGCCATTCACACAAAATTGCACCCCAACTTGGCGCTCTATTCAGTAACAAAGACTGTGTCCTCTACAGGTCCAAAAAGAACTGGTAATCAAAATAGTGCTCCTACTTTTTGATTATGTGACCATAGTCTATGGCATTGCCTGCTTCTCCTCCCTACCCAGAGTGGATACACCTTATGCCACTGAGTCTACCCTCAGTGCCCATCACTGCTTCCTCTAGTCTTCCCTCTCCATCCCTCCCACTGTCATGTTGCCATGCTCACTGTACCACCATCATTGCCAAATACTGGTTTGGGTCCCTTCCCTCCTATCTCTAGACCCTAGTATCCTTTACTCCCAGTTCTGCCTATTCACTTCAGTCCATGGACTCCCACACCTTCTTCATCTCACACACTCACTCTTCAGCTGGCCAAGTGGCCCCCTCCTATCATCTCCCCTCCTTATGGAACCTCCTTCCCTCTCCTCTCTGCCTATCCCCTTATTTCTCTGCCTTTATACTTTACCCAAGGCAACTAACTGCACCTTCCTGGTCCTGCCTACCTTCCTAACCCTATAGGCCATTCCCGTTTCTGTCCTCAAACCACTGTCCATCATGCACTGTGCACTCTTGACTACAGTAGAAATGTTCTTACATTCAATTAATGCATCTTTTATACCTGTGTACTCTACCATTACCCGTGTGTACAATTTTTTCCACAATAGTTTAATATGTGATTGGCGCCATGTTCTTATATGCTTATCTAGTTGTTCACTGCTGTTACAATGATGTACCATTTTGCATCAACTACTTTTACAAAGTCCTCTATGTTTACCAGTTCCCTTGTATTTATTATGGTTTCTGACTTGTATTTTGTATACTGTCTTTGTACTTGTACATGTTTCTCCACTTTTCCCCTTCCCTTGGTTGCACCTGGAAAGGAGCTTAGGCTCTGTGCCTTTCCCAGTTACCAACTTTTAAATAAACAAACAAAATAAACAAGCTAGGTAGCTTAAGAGCAGGTCCAAAGGTGGTAAACTGGGTAAGAAATTTGTTAGGGGATAGGTAACAAAGGGTGGTAATAAATAGAGTTCACTCTGAGGAAGGGAGGGTGACTAGTTGGGGGCCTCAGGGATCAGTGCTGGGACCTGTCCTCTTTAATGCCTTTATAAGTTACATTGCAGAGGAACTGAAATGGAAGGTCTGCCTCTTTGTGGGTGGCACAAAAATCTGCAATAGGGTGGATGCTTCAGGGGGTTTGTGGAAAAGATGAGCAAAAACCTGAGAAAACTCAAGAAGTGGTCAAGGGTATGGCAGCTGGGTTTCAATGCAAAAAAGTGCAAAGTAATGCACTTAGGGCACAGAAACACAGGGTAAGAGTACAACATGAGAGTAGTGGTAATGATGACCACCAAGCAGGAAAGAGACCTGGAGGTAATCATATCAGATGACCTAATGGTGGCCAGGCAGTGCAACAAGGCAACTGGGAGGGCTAGTGGAATGCTACAGTGCATGTGGGGGAGGGTATCACCAGCAGAAAAAGGGAGGTGGTGTGGCCTCTGTACAAATCACTGGTAAGACCCCCCCCTTCCCAGAGTACTGTGTCCGGTTCTGAAGAACACATCTCTGGAAGGGCATAGTCGGAGTGGAGGTGGTCCATAGCAGAGCAAATAAAATAGTGCAGGGTGTGCATCAAAAGCCTTACAAGGAGAGACTAAAGGACTTTAATATATACACCACGGAAGAGATGTGTGAGAGGGGAATAAGATAGAGACATTTTAAATGCCTCATGGGGTAGAGAAGGGACAGGATGGCAGTATTCTTCAGAAGAGAAGGTGCTCAAGAACAACAAAGGACATGCTATGAGGCTGAAGGTGGTAGATTAAGGAGACATGTGAGGAGCTACTTCACAGAAAGAGTGGTGGATTTCTGGAACAGACTTCTGGCAGAGGTAGTGATGTAAAAACAGTGGTGGGGTTTAAGAATACATGGGATAAGTACAAGGGAATCATAGTGGAATACTGGGGAGGGGGTGGAGAGAGAGCTGTAGATTGCATTAGTGTAGGCAGGGAGACATGGGCAAATTGGATGTGCTAAGCAGTCTTTATCTGCCATTAAGTTCTACAAATTTATTGAGGGGGTAGATTCAGGAGACATGACAGGAAGTACTTCTTCACAGAAAGAGTGCTAGATTCCTGGAATAGTCTTCCAGCAGAGGTGGTGGGGGTTAAAACAGTGGCAGGGTTCAAGAATGCATGGGAGAGGCATAATGGAATTTTAGGGAAAGTGAAGGGTGGGTGGGGGAATGGGCCAAAGATCAAGTAGGATCTATAATTATGCTGTAGGTAGGGAAAAATGGGCAAACCAGGTGGGCCAAGTAGCCCTTATCTGCCTGTAAATGTCATGTATCTATGTTACTGCGTAAAAAAATTAATGTAATACTGTAGAATTAAAATGTAGTGTGTTCATTTAATTTGGCTATCCGAAGCTATGTGACTTGTTAGCTTCAGTTAAAGTTCACTGTCCTGTACTTCTGTATGATGAGTCTGACGTAGATAGCTAACTTAGCTGTTTAATTTAGCTGGTCTCTTTCTACAGAGAACATAACAAGATTTTTTATGCAGTGAAATAAATCAGTTCTACAGTATAACTTATTGAATGACTGAATGCTATGGATGATATTTTACTCTTTGTGAGAAAGCAGTATAACTAGACATACAATGGGCCCAGTGCATCACCGAGCTTCACACATGCCACAAAAATCATGAACCAAGTTCCCCAATTGCACGCCATGCACCTGGTCCCAGCCAGAGATGTGGAGGCTGGGATTCTCTATCCCTAGCAGGACTGATGTGCAGCTTTGTAGTTCTGCACAAGGTGTGGTGCTACCTGGGGTGAATGTCATCTGCATTATGGACATTCTGTTGGAAGACACATACGGTATAGTGCCTTGTTCCATGGGAACAGGGGATCATGGTATGTGACAGTCCAGTGAAGGATTGTTGTGTCTTCAAGAGCAGAAGTGAATGTGTTTTTTTCACAGGCCAGAAAGGTTCCTGTGAAAAGTGTGTTAGGAGTCACCTTCTGTGTTATGCAGGGCCTCAAAGGCCATGTGTAATGAAAGTGACCACAGTCATTTCATAGAAATGTAAGGAAAAGTATAGAAAAAATGATGTTACTACTGATTAGGGTTGCTACTGCACAAACCCCAAACCCCACAGAGTTTGGAAATGAGCTATTAGGGTTGTTTGCTCAATCTCCACAGTTTAGAAATGTGCTGTTAGGGTTAGGGTCCCCTAAATAATGACCCAAGGCCAGTGTAGAGGTATAGGGCCATGCATCAATGATCTGGTACCTCATGAGGGCCAACATATTTAAAATATTGCCACTGAACAATTAACCCATTTTGTCATGCAATATTTTGTGACATATCAATTACTGAAAGATAATGCATTGCATCCTAGCTGGTTCCACTGTATGCAAAAAGTTTAATTTCTCCAAGCAAATGTCATACTTCGCAGTCCTTTACTATAGCCACTGCCTATCAAAACATATGTATTAGGCCTTTAAACAGTTACTGCAAATAAAAGAAGAATTATTTTGTTTCTTTTTACTGCTTCCAAAGAACTGCAATTTAAATCTAAATGTCAGGGTTGGAAAGACAGAGAGAAAGAGATAATTAAAAGGCTAAAAGCAAGTGAGTGGAATTACGCATCCCTGACATAATGATACTTCTGCAGCAGTAAGTATAGTAGACAATGACTGCATGTTGATTCTGAGAAGAAAGCTATGAAACTGAGGGGACTCATTAGCTTAGCACTACAGACATAATCCCTTCCTGAATAGAAATGTTGTGTTGGGTCACAGGAGAAGAAACAAGTGGATTGAGTTGGGCAGCTTCAGCTCATTTCCTAGAGGACAGATCATAGATGCTGGCATGAACCAGCAGCCTTGGAATGAATGAGCCTAGAGACTGACATATTCTTTCAATCTAGAGAAGCTACTGGAATATATTATTATTATTACAGAGACGCTTTGATGAAACAGTGTCACAAAGCACTGTGAGACATTGATAAACAGAGGACCAGTCACTGATGGCATTAATCTCTCACCTGCTATCAGCAACAGATTCATCTTGTAAATAAACTCTATCTGTCTGTCTGTCTATCTATCTCTCTCTGTATCTAACTATCCATCTATCTCTATTCCTTGCAAAAAAATTGTTAATGCACAACTTAGGATAACTTATTCCATAAAAGTAGGGAAATGTGGAATTAAGAATTCAAGCCCTAACTCCACACTCTATCCCTCAAGCAACAAAAGGAAAAAAACATGGTTTTGGGTCTCTGGAGTCTTGGGGAATCAGTGGCGGGGTTTTTCTTGGGGTTGTCAACCCTAATGCTGACCCAATTCCATGAGCAAACTATGTCACACATGATCTACTGTGTGCCCTGCATGAAGAAAGCTACAACAAATTGTGCTGGCAACATGTGGCAAGACATTTTTCTTTACCTTTCTCACTATGAGGCAGTGGCTTGGAGCTGTACCTTGTACTTCAGATTGTAGGCTATTGGCTGGGGGAAGTGTGAGCATTAGGGCAGAAAACCCTAAGGAAGACCCCAACATTAATTTTCCAAGACTCTAGAGACCCAAAAGTGGATACCATAAACCCTAATGTTTTTTCCTTTTAGTGGTTTTGGGGTAGGGGTTGGGAATTAGGGCCACAAACTCTAATACCACATTTCCCTACTATTGTGGTGTTAAGTCACCTTAACTGGTGTAGTAACATGTTTTGCAAATAATTTTCTTTCTTTGTTTTTGAGATAGTGGAATTGTATCCACATTCATATAGGTCCAGATGCACACAGACATCTGGGCCATGCACCAAGGGAAGACTGTGTCCGCCTATGGAAGTACAGGGCCCTGCTAACCCTGCCTTTCTATGCAGTGTCGGATATCAAAAATTACTAAAGTTATGAAGGTGCATAGGAAAATGTCACTGTACCTTCATAACTGTGTTGTTTTTTTATATTTTTGACCTCAGATTTTCAACATGGCCTTGATATAAACCCACCTCAAGAATGTGTTAGGTAAACATTTTCTAATCATGGCCAAAATGTCATTCCACAGCAAAGGTGCAAAAAAAACAAAAAAATTTCAGCTAGGTTTTGAAAAATAGCTGCTGTCGTTTTAATTAGGTGATGTTAAAAAATGACCACGTTGAAAACCTAGGGTCAATATATGTAAAATTATGAGTGTGTGTTGCAAAATGTCAATGTGCACTCATAACTTTGCCATTTTTAAATATTTTGACCCCAAATTTTCAACACAGCCTTCATATGACCCCACCTCATGAACAATGGTATTTAAAATGTTCAAATCCTGCCTGAAAGGTGATTTTGCAAAGTGTCCATGAAAATACCTTTTGGGCCTGAGTTTCATGATTTCCCCACTGGTCATAAGGTAGGGTCCCAAAAAGGCCATGTTAAAAATTTGGGCTCAAACTATGCAAAAATGGCAATGTTATGCATCACAGTTGAAACCCCCATTGAAATACATTAAACTGCATTTACCTTAGTTTCTCATATTGCAGTTGCCAGTTCCAGCAGCAAGATGTGAATTCAATTGCAGAGCGAATCAACACCATGGGACATGTTCAGGTGAGTGAGGGTTTGTGTGGGGTATGGGGAAGTGGATGCTGAGTGAGAGATCAGGGTGGCTGGGTCATAATGGTGAGGGACCATTTTCTACTTTGCAGATTAAAGCAAACAAACAAAAAAATCACTGAAGGACAGTTTCTTTGTTTCAGATTAAAGTCTGCCACTGGAATTAGGCATCCCAGTGTTAGAGCAGAAAAGGGGTCAGGTGACCTGGAGTAGAGGGGGGGTTCAGAGAAGCAGTACTGGGGGTGGGTACACGCAATCTGCTTACATGTGTTAATAAAAAAAAAAACATAAACATTATGATTGAGAAGGGCGGGCAGGACACCTGGAGAAGAGGGAGAAGAAAGAAGTGGTGCGAAGGGTGGGCACAACACTCCACTTAATAAAACAGAGATAGAAGATAGATAGATAGATAGATAGATAGATAGATAGATAGATAGATAGATAGATAGATAGATAGATAGATAAGAAAATAGAGGGAGATGGAGGCAGACAGAACAGGAGATTGGCAGCTCACTTCTTTCACTGCAGTCTGCAGCAGGACTGCAACTACAGCTGCAGATCTCAAATAAGTCCCACTGAATATCACCAGACAACTTATTTCACTAAGCTGGGCATCCTGAATTTTGGGGTGCCCAGTACAGGTATTTCTGGCAAATTAAAAAAAAAAAGAAACACCACTATCTTGTTAAACAAGTCCCGTTTAGCTAAGTTCAGGTGTTTTTTTTTTAATAGATCATTTGAGTGTATTTTCAATGTTTGTGAGTTTTGAAAGTGGTTGCCATCATAATTGATAGTTTTTTCAGCATGAGAGGTAAATCATAAAAATAAGTACTTACTTTAAGCCCGCCATATACACATCACTGTGATCTTTATTCAAAACTTTTGATGTGCGATGTACATATTTTAGACATCTGGCTTTTTGGAGGTTTTATACAGGTCTTGTCTCAGGGAAAATAATTCATCTGTTAGCTAATACACTGGACCCTCTGCCACTCATGCCAAGAGGGCAGTTGTCTTCACTATATGGTACTTGGGCCTGTGTGGGCAACCCTGCAGCATTCGATCCATGGGTGGGGAGCCACATAACAGTACCATACCCCCACCCTCACCCCATTCAGCTAGGTCACTGAGCTCGACCCTTAACTCAGCTCACCGGCATGGGATCACAAACCATATCCACTGGGGGGAAGACTAGCACTAAACACAATGATTCTAAAAACATATAGATATATATATATATATATATATATATATATATATATATATATACATATATATATGATGGTAGCACGGTAGTGCTACCATAGTTAGGGTTGAGTGCTCCATTTAATGTTAAATGGTGAAATTTTGCATCTTAATAACTTTGCCACTGTTCAATGGATATGCCTGGAATTTGGCAGGCATGGGGTGTAACCATAGGTCCTAGGATCTGCCAAGTTTCGTACCAGTCGGAGATATGGCTGCGAAATTACTAAGCGACATTCTGGGGTACATTTTTTTCAGGTTTTTTGAGCATTCTTTGCTCATGCCTACAGGTCGTACAGTTTGCACAACCAGTCCAAAAACTTCAAGGAACATGCAGCCAGGGTCCCTGATGTGCCTTTTGAAGATTTTGTGAAAAAATGATCAACGGTTCAAAAGTTATTCAAAAAACAAGTTTCCCATTATAGTCAATGGGAAAAGTTAACAAAAAGTTCGACAGTGTCACAAATGAAGTTTTTATTGTCACAATTAACCCCTGTAGTGTCGTAAGTCAGCCATTTTTTTCAGTTAATGATCACATAAATGCTTGGCATTTAAAATTGGGACCCTCTAGGGACACAATTCCTTTTGTGTTCACCTAGTCAGACCCTGAGGATGCTAGCCATGTCTTTATTTTGGGGTTAAACACACCAGAAATATGTTTTTCAAATTTTGTGGAAAAATGGAGTTGCAAAGTAGTGTAGCACCTGTAACACTTTCGTGATTTTTTTTTCGCGAAAGTGTCATGATTTGTGACACTAAAATGCAACACTATGGGGAAAATAACAGCACTTCTCTGTCACACTACTGCAAATTAACTGTTTGGTCTTTTGGGCTGAAATTTAAAGGGAAGAAAGCCATCATCCCACAGATATGCCTTCTTGTAGTTTGGTCAAAAAATATTACAGGGCAGCAAAGTTATGGCACTCATAAGATGATGCTTTTTCCCATAGGATAACATTACGGCGTCTGCCACATAACAGGAATCCTTTGCTGCCCTGCTGCAGAATAACGATTTCATCTTTTGGCCTGAATTTTGGAGGCAACAAAGCCAACATTCCACAGATGTGCCTTTTGGTAGTTTTGTAAAAAAATATTATAGGGTGGCAAAGTGATGCCACTCCGAATTTGATGCTTTTCCCCAAAGGATAACATTACGGTGTCTGTCACTCCTTTCAGGGCCCGTATCTTGGAAACGGTGCGAGATAAGGACTTTTTGTCACAAAAATGCTTAGCCCCCCTAGATGTGGACTAAGTACAAAACTGGCCAGGAAAGTCATAATTCATATGAAGCTTTAATTTTTTTTCTACGTCGTACGGTTCCTGAGATATAAACAATTTAGTATTCCAAGTCCTAATTTTCTGCTCCGAGGCCCATTATTATGCATGCATTCTCTGTTTTCACTGTGTTTTTCAATGCAGTTTTTGGAGGAAAGAAGGGTGTGCCCTTTCGTTACTGTGCCAGTTAGTGTTTTCTGTTGCGTTTCCGCTACCGTTCGCGTCACCATTCCTGTCTACGTTACCATGTGCTTAACGGTTTGCATTTTCATTTGACTTGCATTTGTGTTTCCGTTTCATTTTACATTATTGTTGCTGTTGCCATTACTGTTTGCATTTGCAGTTGTAGTACCATGCCCATGTGCATTACGGTTTGTGTTTCTGGATGCGCTTGCGTTTCTGTTTCCTTTGGCATTATTGTTGCTGTTACATTACCATTTGCATTTACAATTGTGGTACCATGACCATGCCCGTAACGGTTTGCATTTCCGTATGCACTTGCATTTGCATTTCTGTTTCTGTTTCCTTTTGCATTATTGTTTCTGTTACAGTTATCATTTGCATTTACAATAGCAGTACCATGACCGTGCACATTACCAGTTGCATTTCCATATGTGTTAGCATCTCCGTTTGCATCACTGTTTGCTTTGACATCACTTTGCGCCTGTGTTTCCATTAATGCTTGCTTTACAATTTATGTTTGTGTCACCATGTGCAAAACCATTACTGCTTGCATTTGCATTGCTGTTACCATTACTATGTCACAAAAAATCACTTGGTGGGAGCATTCCATTCACTATTTATAGTCCTTATTCTCAAAAAGAAGGGAAATTAGAGGCAAAAAACTCAGTGTAATGCATTAGTTAGGGTTGTTCCACAGCAACAAAAGTGAGGAAGTTTGGTGTTAGGGTTGAAAACCCCCCTTGCACCCCCTCAGCCTGCCCCCCCAACCAGCACCAGGGTGTGCATTGGGATCGTGGTTCTAACTCTCACCCCATTCTCCTATGCCTCCAGTTTGTTCATGCATATGATGGGGTGAGAGTTAGGGGCTGATGACCCAATGCACGGTGCCCGGTTGAGGACTATAGAAGAAATGAGGGTTTCAACCTAACACCGAATTTCCTCACTTCTGTCACTGTGGAACAACCCTAACTGATGCATTAAAAAGAGTTTTTTGCCTCTAAAATATGTATATATATATATGGCAAAAAAAAACCTCTATTTAATGCATCAATTAGTGTTGTTCCACAGTGACAAAAGTGAGGAAATTTGACATTAGGGTTGCACCCTCCTTGCACCTCACCCCCACCCTGCCCCCACCAACTGGTGTCAGGGGTGTGTGTTGGAGTTGTCAGCCCTAACTCTCACCCCATGCCATGTGTAAACAAGCTGAGGTGGTGAAGTGCAGGAGAATGGGGTGAGAGTTAGGACTGATGACCTCAATGCACACCTTGATGCCTGTTGCTGGGGGTGGGGGTTGGGTGAAGAGGGGTGACAACCCTAACATCGAATTTCCTCACTTTCGTCGCTGTGGAACAACCCTAACTGATGCATTAAATGGATTTTTTGCCATGAATTTCCCTTCTTTTTGAGAATGAGGACTATAAATAGTGAATGGAATGTGGTGGTGGGAGCGTGGGCCCTTTATGCCCTGCACTCCCACCACATGATTTTTTGTCACATAGTAATGGTAAGTGTAACACAAATGCAAGCGCAAATGGTAACGCACATGGTGACACAAACAAAAATAGTAAAGCAAACGGTAAGAGGAACCCAAGTGCAAACATTAAGGAAAACAGAAATGCTAACACAAAAGGTAACGCAAATGGTAATGCAGACAGAAACACAAACATTAACAAAAACAGTAACGTAAATGGTAACGCCAATGGAAATGCAAACGGTAAAAGAAATGCAAACGGTAACAGAAATGCAAATGGTTAAGGCTACGGTACCAGAGAATGGAACAGTAATGCAATAAACAATGAAAACGCAACCAAAAATGCAAACGCTAAGGGCAACAGAAATGCAAACAGTGACAAAGATGCAAACAGTAACGGTAATGAAATTGGAAACAGAAAACAGTTACAGTAACAACAACAATGACAGAAAAGTGAACAGTAACGCAAACAGAAAAGAAAGTGAGTATGGAAACGCAAACGGTAATGCGCACGGTCATGGTACCGCAATTGGAAATGCAAATGCTAATGGTAACAGCAACAATAACGCCAAAGGTAACAGAAACAGAAATGCAAACACAAGCACATACAAAAATGCAAACTGTAATGCACACAGTGATGGTAAAGCAATTGGAAATGCAAATGGTAACAGTAACAGCAATGATGACACCAAACAAAAGAGAAACACAAACACAATTGGAGTGGTGGCCACAAATGCAAATGGAAATGCACATTGTGACACAAATCGAAATGCAAACAGAAACAGAAGTGGAAACATAAATGGTAACAGTAATGCAAACGCAATTGCAATTGAAAACGCAAAGGATAACGCACACAGTAGCATACAAGGGAATGCTAACACAAATGGGTACAGAAATGCAAGTGGAAATGTTAACTGTAACAGTAGCAGAAGCATACACACTGGTTTTCCCCAACAGCTCCATTGAGAAACACAGTGAGTACAAAGAATGTATGCATAATAATAGGCCTCGGAGCAGAAAATGAGCACTTGGAATACTTTATTGCTTATATCTCAGGAACCTTACGATGAAGAAAAAAAAATTAAATTTCATATTATTTATTACTTTCCTGGCTAGTTTTGTACTTAGCTCCCTACTGGGGAGCTAAGCATTTTTCCAAGGAAAAGTCTGTATCTTGAACTGTTTCTGAGATACAGACCCCAAAAGGTGTGACGGACACTGCAATGTTAGACTATGGGAAAATGCATCAACTTTGGAGTACCATAACTTTGCATCTCTGCAATATTTTGTCACCAGACCACCAAAAGGCACATCTGTGGGATGTTAGCTTTCTTCTCTCCAAATTTCAGCCCAATAGAGCAAACCAGTGTTTTGCAGCAGGGTGGCAAAGAATTCCTGTTATTTTGGCCATAGTGTTGCAAAGTAGTATCACAAAACACGAAACGTTCGCAAAAAAATAATGAAAGTGTCTCAGGTGCGACACTACTTTGTGACACTACTTTTCCAAAAAAATTCAAAAACATATTCTGACGTGTTCAACCCCCCAACAAAGACATGGCTAGCATCCTCAGGGCTCGACTAGGTAAACACAAAAAGAATTGTGTCCCTACAGGGTCCCAATTTTAAATGCCATACATTTCTGTGACCAGTAACTGAAAAATAAATGGATGACTCATGACACTACAGAGGTCATTTGCGACACTAAAAACTGCATTTGTGACACTGTCAAACTGTTAACTTTTCCCATTGACTAGGATGGGAAACTTGTTTTTTGAATAACTTTTGAACCGTTCAATATGTTTTCGTGAAATTTTCGAAAGGCACATCAGGGACCCCGGCCGCATGTTCCCTGAAGTTTTTGGACCAGTCATGCAAACCATGTGACCTGTAGGTGCAAGCAAAGAATGAGCAAAAAGCATAAATGTGCTATGGATTGTTGCTTTATAACTCCACAACTGTATATCCGACTGGTATGAAGCTTGGCAGGTCCCAAGATCAATGCTACTGCTCCATACCTGCTAAATTGCAGGCAAATCCATCATACGGTGGAAAAGTTATTAAGGTGCAAAATTTCACACTTTAACCTTAAGTGGGGTACTGAACCCTAACTATTGTGGTGCTACCGTGACACTATAATTTATATATATATATATATATATATATATATATATATAAGTTTTCAGGTTATAAAATAAACTGGCAGAAAACTTTATTAATGAAATTAGATGATAAGTATCATTTAAGTATACCAGAAATTGGTGTAGGAGATCAAACTGACTCTATTAAATACTTGGGTATTAATTTAACTAATAAATATGATCAAATATATCAGGTCAACTTTTCAAACTTATTTATTGAATTTAAGTCGGACTTAGACAATTGGACTCACCTTTCATTAAATTTGATTGAAAGAATAAATGTGATTAAGATGAAAATTCTCCCAAAGTTATTGTATAAATTTCAAGCGATACCAATTATGATCCCTAACATCTTCTTTGAAAATTTAGGGAGAATTGTTACAAATTATATATGGAATAGAAAAAAAAGCAAGAATTTCATGTCAAAAACTTATTCTTTCTAAGGATAAAGATAGGTTAGCTCTCCCGGATTTTAAAAATGATTACTATGCAGTTCAAATAAATGAAATCTGGCATTGGTTAAGAGATAAAGAATTTAATTCTATATCTACTAAAATGGAACAAGAAATGCATGGGGGCTGGTTATGAAGCCAACTGCTTTTTTTCAGGGTATTATAATAGTAAGATGACTCAGAAAATAATCAATCTGCTTACGCAAACAAAAATACAATGTTGGTTAGAACTGCATAAATTATTGCACATTAAAATTCCTATTACTAAATACTCACCAGTATATAATAATTATAATTTCATCCCTTTGGTTAACAATCTTTCCTTTAAACTATGAAATGAGAGGAGCATTTGTGAATTTTGCCAATTTTTTAGGAACAGTATATTATTATTTTTTTTCCAAAATATAGGAGCAGTATAATATTCCTGCCTTTCATTATTTTAAATATCTTCAAATTAAAAATGTCATTAAGATGAAAAATAACTCCTTTCTTCTTGGAAACATGACAGTTCTACAAATGATGGAAATTAGCCCTAATAAAAAGCTTACAACTACAATTCATGACATCCTCACTAATAGTGTGCGAATAAATAATATACACCTATTAAAAGAAAAATGAGTAAATGATTTAAGAACTGAGATTTCTAATAACCTATGGGATAAAATATTGGCCTCTCTTATGGCTAATATCAGATCTAGTAAATTGCATCAAATTCACTTTAACACTCTCCATAGGACTTATTTTACGCTGATCAAGCTGCATAAAATCAATAAAGTAATCTCTCCTAACTGCACTAGATGTGCTTGTACGTCTGGCACATTAATTCATATGTTACATAACTACAATTGCCTCTCCAATTTTTGGTTTAAAATTTATGCCTTAGTTAATAAGGCACTAAATCTTAATATAAAGATAGAGCAAATGTTGGGTCTTTTGGCCTGATCTGGGCAAAATATCTTTCTAGAAGTACATCAACAAACTATTTTTTCTATTTGTATGATGCTGGCTTAAACATGCATTCTTTTAAAATGGAAGGATTCAGCTCCCCCACTTTTTGATAGCTGGTTGAACTTTCTGATAGATGCTATGAAGTTAGAAAAAGTATATTACTTAAAAAATGAAGATATTAAATTTTTGAAAATATTTGGGCTCAGTTATATACTCAAATTCAAAATGGAATCAAGTAAACCAATCTAATATATTTATGCACAATAATGTATAGGACATATGGAATCTTGGACCCAAGAGATACGTGGGATATGGTGATGGATGTAGAGAGGACTATCTTAACAGTGTAATGTCTTGGATGAAACTTTCCCTGATATTTCCTATCTAAACCCTCACAAAAAAGGGTGTGAAAAATGACAGCTGTACTGTTCATAAAGGGGTGTGCAAAAATCACAATGTTGAAAATCTGGAGTGAAAATATAAAAAATTGGCAAAGTTATGAACATGCATAGAAACTTTGCAATGCACACTAGCAGCCCAGTCATTTTGGGGAATTTTTTCATCAAATTTGCAACATGGGCTTTTTGGGACCTCTCCATGTGAACACTGTCACTGTGATTTTCTTAATCTGTCCCGAATATTGATTTCCTACAGCGACCATGCCATTGTGTGCCAGATGTGTGAAAACACATTTCAGGCAGGATGTGAAAAATGACTGCTGTACTGTTCAAAAGGAGGTGTGGAAAAATGGCAATGTTGAAAATCTGGACAGAAAATATTAAAAATGTTCTAAGTCCCTAGCGTGCATGGGAACTGTGCAATGCATGCTCATAACACAGTCATTTTTGGGATTTTTTTCACCAAATTTACAACATAGGCTTTTTGGGAGCCCACCTTATGAACAGTGACACTGCCATTTCATTTATCAGTCCCAAAAGGTGATTCAACACAGTGACCATGAAATAACCTTTCAGGACCGAATAATGAAATGACACTGATTGAGTTCATGAGGTAGGGTCCCAAGAACCCCATGTTGAAACTTTGGAGCCAAAAGTCACAAAAATTGCCCAAGATAGCCACCTCAGTTGAACCCCCCTTCCATTGATACCATAATACAGCCTTCCATGATTTTCTTCAGTTCACGGTTGGTTTGAAGAGTTCAGGCGTCTCGGCTCTACGAAGATAATCGTGCGGGCTCGAAGGTAAGTATGGGGTGAGAGGGATGCAGGTAGTTGGCGCACAGAGGTGGTGGGTGAGGTTTGGGGAGGGGTGTCATGAACATGAGGACCTTTTTCTGTTTTATAGGGAGGAAATAAAATGGAACATCGCAGGAAGATTTTTTTTTTTTATATACAGATTTGCCAAATACCTTTGGGCACACTGGAGTGAGCTCCCAGTGTGCCACTTGTGTTCTTCTGGCAGTGGAGGTTGAAGCCAATGGGGGATTGGGTGCACTGTCGGCAAAGATAGCATGTCTGTGTTTGGGAGGGCATGATGCCTAGGGGGATTGGGCACCCCCCTTGGCAGACAAATAAAACAAGGGGGACAGATGAACTGGGGAAGGGGCATGCCAACAGGTGGATTAGGCACCCCCAATGTTGACTTTCTAGGGGCTGTGAGAAGTGGATGGTGGGAGCTACCACCATGTTTATTAAAATGTTTCACCAGAGAATGGAGGCATGTCAGATCTACCATTGCAATGACGGGCCTGTCTCTCATTGTAGTGGCTGATTTCTTTCAAGTTGGTGGCATGCTTCTCAACTACTGTCATAGACAGCATGTTCATTCATTGGTGTCACAGATACAAGCCCAACACTGCCACACCTCCACAAACTGTTACTCCAGCAAGCTGCCACAAAATGTTTCTTGCACATGTGCACAAGCAAACATAAAAAAGGAAACAATCAAAAATCAGACCCAAATATTTAAAAGTACTGTAGAAATGGACTCCAACAAGTTTCCCTTATAAAACACCAAAGGTTGCTTTGTATGATTAGATAAAACAGTTGTAGCACCACAAAGCATACTTCTAGTCTTTTCTGGTTTAGAATAAACAGATTCTCAGAACACAAGGCAGTTTCCTGGTCAAAATCAGTTTCAAGAAGAAAAGATAAAAAAGACAGACACTTACGAGATGACAGTGTCTTAGCATATAAGTACATGGAGCACTTCTTCAAACATAAAAAAGGAGGATTAAGAAATAAAAAATACAAATTAATAAATGACGAAAAAAAGAACAGGATTTAAAATAGAACCCCACACAATATGGGCTTAAAAGAAGAAAAAGATCCATTTCAGGAAACAGACTGAGTTCTATTACATAAATAAGATTCAAACCAAGAAATCAAATTATCAGAAAACCCATAAAAAGACAGATGAGAAAGAAGATGAGCGAGACTGAACACATCAAAAGATTTTGAAAGATCAATGAGAATAACATCAGCTTAAAACAAATTATTAAAAAAGTGAGAAAATGATTCATAGAAAACAATAAGAGCAGCAGAACTAAAGTACAAATAACAAAGCCCAGGCTGAAAACCAGAATGAATATTATGTGTGGGCAAGAAATGCTCTATCTGACCATGCACAATTTTTTCGGGAAAATACATTATGATGTCAACCAAATCCCAAATACAGATTTCTGTGCAAATTCTATAGTTATGTTGACAAAATGTACTGTGAACCCTAAAAAAGACGATAGGGAGTTTTGTGAAAAGTGCTGTTCTCTAAAAAAATGTTGAATACAATGGGCCCGATTCTAGAAGGATGGCACAAGTCACCACCAAAGGTGATTTGCACCAAACCCCATTACACCAAGGACCCTGCACCCAATCCTGTAGGACACAGAGTCCCTGAAGCTAAGTCCTGCGATTTGCAACAAACCAACAGGTATGCCAAACAAAGGGGAGTACCTAGAGGGATCGCCACAAGCCACAACCCTGGTTGTGAAGGGCACAGTCTCCCCTCCCATGTCCCAAACAGTGCTTACAGCCCCAGACCACCCATGCTGCTAAAACCACACAGGGCTTGCCCATGCCCCAGACATCCAATCCCTGATTAAAGAGTCTTCAGGCTTTGTCATGCCCCCCAACCCCCCAAAATTTTCATACAGCCCCTCTGGGCTTTATGTCCCCCCAACCCCCGATATAGGTCCAAAGCCCCGAATACCATCAATGTGTGAACAGCACCCACCCTGACCCCCAACCTGATCCTCAACATGTAGACGCAAACTGCAAAAATCCCCATTAGCCTGGTGGTTTGGTGGCCCCCCCACCCGGCAGTGCCCAACCTCACCGCTCCCACTTCCAGACCCCTTACAGGCCGGTGACTGGCACAGCCCACCTCTCACCACTGCAGCCAGCTGCCGACTGAATATGAATGAGCTGTATTACTCTACTGTACATACGTGCAGTGCACTGTGCACGTATGTACAGTACAGTAGGATGTGCTCCTTCATGTTCAGTCGGCTGCTGGCAGCGCTGGAGAGAGGCGGGCTGTGCCAGTCACTGGCCTATAAGGGGTCAGGGTGGGAGTGTGGAGGTCAGTCACTGCCAGGTAGGGAGGTGGAGGACCACTAGACCACCAGGTTAATAGGGATTTTTGCAGTTTTGCCTACATGTCGGGGATTGGGTCGGGTGGGTGCTGTTCACACATTGAGGGGATTGGAGCTTTGACCCATATCGGGGCTGGGGGCAAAGCCTGAGGGGTTGTATTAAAACATCATAGGGTCGGGGCATGACAAAGCCTGGAGGCTGTATTGAATATCGGGTGGTCAGGTGGGCATGACAAAAGCCAAGAGGGACTTTAACCAGAGATTGAGTGTCGGGGGCATGGGCAAGTCCTGTGGGGCTTTACAGACTGGGGGTTGGAGGTGGGGGCTTCATGTACCAGGAATGGATAGGGACACATTTGTGCAGTCCTCAGAGGGTGTAAAGTCCACTTACACCAGCTAAAAGCTGGTTTGACTATACTTTGGAAGATGTCTTCTGAGGGTTGTTTGAGAATAGCAAACTGGGGGACTTGGTTGCTGTCCTTCCAGAATAGGGTACAGCTGCTGCTGTAAACCCCCTAGCACCATGTTGCAGGGGGTTTAGGGCATAACTGGTGGTGTAAGTCCACTTTGGCACAAGTAGCATGCAACATGTCACAGGCTGCTTTACAGAATACCAAATGTCGCAACTGCTGGCATAAATTTCTACTTACACCATTTTGGGGGCGTAAGTCAATTTACACCAGTCATAACATTTTGAGAATTGGGTCAATTATGTTTACAAAAGATACACAACAAGGTGGAGACCATGGACAGGAACTGAAAAAGGATCCATCCAGGATCCATCTTCCCATGTTTTCATCTGCATATTTGTGTCTGCTTTAAAATGATTGACCAACATTGTCATCTGGCCAGCCCAACTGGTATAAAAAAAGAGATGCAGTTCACACACCATGGAAAAAGAGAAATTTAGATCCGAAAAGACTTGCAGTCCATTATGTCTGCCTGGACTTCAAATGAGACCCCACCTTATTGAATTGAGCTTCATATACTTTGAAATTAACCCTTGCTGTGCCATGGACTGGTTTATCAGCCCAGAATTCCTGTACATTCTAATTTTTTGGGGCAGTCTAAGGGTTAAGAAACACTTTTGGATGAAAATTTTGAAGGACACAAATCTGGATGCTGATACAAGTGCAGCACACAGTTATGCTTGCAACTACCACTTCTGAAAATTCAACCCGATCTTAAAATTAAGAAAGGACCAAAAAAAAAGGCACATCTTGCTAAAAGCAGGCAAATACATTTGACTAGTTAAATAAATGAAACTACATTATATTTGCTGTAGAATAAAAACAGGTAAAACATGTTGCTTATTTCTTTTGTCTATTGCTGGCACTTATACAGTGTTAACCACCAATGGGTCTTCACTTCTGTAACATACTAGTAGAATCATTTACACTGACAACTACTGTAGTACTGACAAACTAAAAAAAAGAAGTCAAGTGGTGGAATTCCAGCAAAATATTAATTTTATGAGTGCAAAGAACTTTGTGAAACTTCAAATTAACTTTGCAAAGTTCTTCACTTCTAGAGTGGTGTCATGGCCTGGCAATCCTAGTATGCCTCCCAGTCCCACATCCCCCAACTGGCCCCATCTACAACCATCCTTGTCCTTATAGACATCAAAACCTCCTCCTGCACTCCCCAGGTAGCTCCTACCATCCGCAGCCTAGACATATCCCTACGAAAAAGACACTCCTTCTGTGTTCCCCAGCTGATACCCCAGAAGATCTTGACCTCCCTACCCAAAGCACTGCCCCAGTAGACATTACATGCTCTTTCTTTATGTCTCAAGCTGGTCTCAGCAACTTCCATTTTTAGGCATGCCAGTCCAATCCTGGGTGCCCACAGGTCCGAAAGATAAGAATCACTGTTTGATGCTATCTCCTACAGTATTTATGTTCATGATTGATTGCACTCACCCTTCCATCCCAGCATTCCTGACTAATGACTTTCTCTGAACTGGCAAGAGAAGGTGTAGGACAAGCTGGTGCACTTCGATGTGAAAACATACGCCTTTCACTTATGTTTGCTTTTAGCAGCTATAAGTGAAAGGGGAAAACTAAAAAACAAAACATACACCCCTGGCTCATCCACCAGTCCTCATACCTTTGAATCCAGTTACTCCCTGTTGCTGCTTATTTTGATGGGGGATTCATGCTATCTGCCTTGGTCACTCAGTTTTTTGCTGCCATGTTCCACTGACGGTAGGTTTCAGCTTCACTGCAGGAGAGGAGTTTTGAATAATGTCAACTTCAGCTAATTTATTTTATTTGTGTGTTTGTTAACTGGATGAGTACACTGGACCAGAAGTGTATTTTGAAGCATGATCTGAGGCAGACATGAACAAGAACAAAGCACATACTGTACTTCATAGGTAGGCACAAGTACTCAGCAATATGCAGACTTTAGAGCAATTTCATGTCATAGTGACAAGTGCAGGCAGAGTAAGCAAATCAGCATATCATGACTTTTACTGGCAACAGTTGTGGTCCTGCTGATAGCATGACTTTTCACTGACAACAGTTGTGGTCCCACTGATATACCATTATGGTCTATTGCTGGCTTGCTAGCTCACTTAGCAAATGCAGTATAATAACAGCAAGGGTCAGTGTGTTCTTAACCTAGTGGAGGATAGATGCTAAAAAGTCTGTGTCTGAGCATATTATGATGCTCTGGTCCTTTCTGAATAGACAGAAGCAGGTCACAGCAATACTGGGGAACTATCAGAATGATCCCTTTGACAGTAATATCCATGAATGCAGCAGCAGTGCCTGCAGTAGTGAGGCAGTTCCCACTGAGCATAATCTCCTCTAGTTAATCAATGAAACCCTTAACAAACAGGAATATCATTTAAAGTTGATAGCAATGGCATGGACATCAAATTTATTTATTTATTTAGCTTGTGTTAACCGGGTAGGTACACTAGACAAGTTATATGCCTATTTTCAGGAATGACCCGGGAGAGTACAACAGGTATTACAGATATATCAGTGCAACACAGCAGGTAAACAAGTACAATTTGTAACTTAGTACAGAGTCACAAAAACAAAAAGACATGTAGGGATCTTATATGACAGAAGTTGGTAGAGTACATAATGATCAAACAGTAGGTAAATGAAGTGCTTCATGGATGGGTTGACACAGGCATTACCTAGTACACTTGACTGTGCTATTGCTGAAGTTGATGATCAGCCCAGAGCCATAAAATGAGATGTATTTGTCAGATTGAAACAATTCCAGGCAATAAGAGCAAGTCAGCATTAGGAAGATGACTAAACTGGTGAAGGAATGTTAACTGCATACCTGTCTGAACCCAGAGACCCCAACCCGATGGCAGATCCCTTTTCATACTTGAGGCCTAAGGTATCACTTTGGAAACCTCTTGCAGAAGTGACTGACTCTTATTGTACCTTGGCTGTCCACCAACCAATACACAATCACAAAGGCTATTCAGCATCACTGGTAACATTGTTTTTAACTAGAGCTAAACTTCTCCCTGAACAGGTTAAACAATTAGCATTTTTAAAACCTGCTCACTCTGAATTATAATTAGGACCTCAGTGTGCCACAGGAAGAAAACAAGTCTAATATAGAAAGGACAGATGATGATTTAATCCATATATCCTTACCTTTTTCCCCGATATGGTTAAGGAGGAAGAGAAAATGTACCATGACCCCTTTGACAGGACTAATGCTGGATTGCTTTTACTGCTGTGGGCAAAGCCTACAACCATTTTGCTTTGTGTTACTAAAACGGCAGATTGTAGCACCTTCCATTTGACTTTTGGAAGTATCCTTCCAAAAGTCCAATGGAGCTTGTAACACCCTGCCATGATCGGCCACTACGAAGTAACAGCTGCACTATTTCAGTTGTTATGTCCACATGCGCAGTTTCACTGGCACCACCATATTGTGAATGGCATATTGCCATTCAGTGCAAATGCTCATGCGCAGATGTCGCACATTTGCAGTTGCATCACCGCCCTCATCTTGGAGATGGTACTCGGCTGCATTCGCTCTCCAGAGCTTTGCAAGCTTGCCACAGCCGTGTCTGTCCTGGCAACAGTTTGTTTGCTTTGCCTCTGAAAGCTGTACTTTGTTTTAGTGACTCAGATGCAGTGCATGTTTTCCATTTAGTCAGGTGGAATCCATTCTGTTTGTTTTGTTGTGTGCACACATTCCATTCTCCCCTAGGTACCTCATCTTCCTGTGTAAACCTATGCTTGACATAGATACTCTAATTATTTTAACCCATGAGCCTAAGACTCATTTCTCAAGTTCACAAGGACAGCTAAAGCAACAATAAGAAACAATATGAAGAGACACTGTGCAGGAAAGAGTTTTTAATGTATCTATCTTACCTTGATATTGAGACAAATACTAGTCTTTCATTGTCTCACTGCCACTAATTGCACTGTTGATGTCATTGAGAGGTGTGGTGGTGGTGGTGGTGGTGCAGTGACCCAGGTGAATGCACTTTTACTCAGTTTGAGTGCAGGACAGACACACATCCTGATATTGTTGTGCATGAATCAAAAGGCTCTAAAGGTCTCTCTATGCCGCATTGGCCCCTGCTCTTGCTGTTAATTCCATCTAAACTACTGGATCTAGCTTGTCCTAGCACTGCACACTTTCTTTTCCATTGCTTGATAATTTTTGGTTGCTGAAAATGTTAAAGAAAGTTAAATTGATGCAGTCTTCTTATTGTGTATTGTATTTATTACCATTGCCATTCTGATGTTCAAGTTGCTCTCATTATGCTACTCAGTTCTAAATGTTAGTGTAAATTATGCTGATCTGTAAATCCTTTTTGTCTGTTTCACAGTAGAGGGAGAGAAGGATGGTCCACATAAAAGCAGCAGAAACATGGGGGGAAGGGGTTAGACACAAATCCATTCACAGAGGAAAGAATCCTGAGAGGACTTGTGCATCTGGAAGTGGATAAGGCTATGGGGCTAGATGCGGTATTCCTAAAGGTGCAAAGGGAGCTCAGGGAGGTACTGACTGTACCATGGACAGCAGTCCTATTCAACAACTCACTGGAAACTGGAGTCACTCCAGAGGACTGCAGGGGGCACTCCTAATCTTGCTTCATAAAAGTGACAGCAAGGAGGAGGAGGCTGGCAACTATTGGCCAGTCAGTCTTAACTTAGTGACAGGAAAGTTAATAGATTCACAGATTCATTGATATTTGTCAGCAGAAAAGGCCCATCTTGGCCCATCGAGTCCTCCCATTCTCCACTTCCTTACTTGCCCCCCAGAGATCCCCCTCCTCTCCCTAACCAACCCCTTGTGTTTGTCCCATGCACATTTGAATCCCTCCACTGTTCTGGCCCCCCACCTCCTCTGGCAGACTGTTCCAGGGCTCCACCACCCTCTCCATGAAGTAATGCCACCTCAAGTTTTCCTTAAACCTCAACCCCTCTTCCTTCAGTCCATACCCCCTAGTTTTAGTGCCAACCTTCCCTTTGAATAATCCCCCCCCACAGACTTTATTAATCCCTTTCAAGTACTTGAAAATTTCTATCATGTCCCTCCTTTCCCTTCGGGTCTCCAGTGGGTACAAATCCAACACCCTCAACCTCTCTTCATATGGCTTCCCACTAAACCCATGCACCCACCATCTTAGTGGCCTTCCTCTGAACTCTCTCCATGGCATCTATATCCTTGCAAAGGTGAAGTCTCCAGAACTGCACCCCGTACTCCAGATGGGGCCTCATCACAGACTTGTAGAGTGGCATCAGCACTTCCCTTCTTCTGCTTGGATGCTCCCATGCACATGACTAATTACAGTGCTTCAATGAAACAGTGGCTTCTTCTGGCAACAGTTGAAGCAAAAAGATTAATCCTGAGAACATAACGATCAACTGATGTCCCCACCGTATCAGGTTGGCTACTGACAACGGAAAATGTAGCGTCTAATGCAAGAATATCACATTTTTCTTCCAATACAAGCCATAAATTTCAAAAGTATGGGCCCCATATTTACAATTCATTCAGAAGCAAGTAGGGATGAATATAGCCCCCAAACAGTAAGGGCTTGCTTAGACCACCCTGAATTGATATCTATAACTGGTTAACTAACTAGGATTACTGTTTTCCACAGCCATGCGGACAACCCTTGTTTAACTCCAGTTCTTTGGACTTCTGTCAATATGTCAAATTACACTGTTTCGTTTTATAGTTGCTTTAGGCCTCAAACTTATCAGATTTTTTCTTTTTTCTTTAATAAGTCTGCTGTTTTTATTTAGTCATTCCCCCTGTTATTTTGTTAGAATATCAGGATGTTGTTTATGTGCTACACTTTACGTGCCGTGTTTGTAAGCACAAAATGACTTGCATTTAAACATTTGTAAAATTGTCTTATGTATTCCATATTTACTCAATAAAAAAATTAACTGTAAACCAAAAGCTAGTTTCAGCTACAATTAAAGAAAATATTAACATACCTGTCAATAAAACTGAAAGTTGCCTGGAATCTTTTATAGTGAAATAAAGATAGTGTCAACTTTTTTGCCCGGTTTCCTTGCACAGCTCCATTAACAGCTCCCTCCATTAAGAATTCTTAAAATGTGTTGGTAGATAAGCAGTGCTTCACCAACCAAGTTGGACCATTTTTCTCTACCAATACTTTCACCACAGACCCCACCTGATCTCTGGCTACTCCCCCCAACACTTTCTTCCTTTGTGCCTATCCCATACATGCTTGAAGCCTGCCACTGTTTTCACACCCACTAACTCAGCTGGAAGACTGTTCCTGATATCGACCATTATTTCAGTGAAAAGTTCTTCCTTACATCCCTCTTACATTTTCACCATTCCAGCTTCATTGCATGCCCTTTTTACTTGTGCAAATTCTCTTCTAAAAATACTCCCCTCCTGTATCTTATTTTCCCATGAGTTATTTTATGGTGTCTATCATGTCCTTTCTCTGTGTCCTCACTTCCAGGATGTACATATTGAGATCTCTCAGTCTCTCCTCATAGGCCTTATGATGCATACCCTGCACCCTTTCAGTTGGCCTCCTCTGGACAGCCTCTACTGTGATTATGTCCTTCCTTAGCTATTGTCTCCAGAACTGGACAGAGAGCTCCAGATGGGGTCTCACCAAGGATCAATACAGTGGTTACACCATCTCTCTTCTTCTGCTGGTGATATCCCTCCTTATGAACCCCAGCAATCTACTGGCAGTGTCTACTGAATGGTTGCACTGCATCAGCACCTTGAGGTCACTGGATATGATTAATCCAAGGTCCCTTTCCTGTTTATTGACTGTTAATACCTCTTTCCTCATTCTATATACTACCTCTGGTTTCCTGTGACAAGGTGCAAGATTTTGCATTTATTTTGCATTGAAACCAAGTTGCCATACCCTTGACTACCACTTGTATTTTCTCAGGTCTCTGCACATTATACTTAACCTCTCCTAAGTGTCAAGCTGTTGAAGATTTTGGTGTCATCTACAAAGAGGCATATCTTCCCTTCCACCTCTTCCACAATGTAAGTTGTAAAGACACTTAAGAGGACTGGTCCCAGTAATGAGCCTTGAGGTACCCACTGGTCATGCTCCCCTCATTAGAGTGAGTGCCATTTACCACCACCCTCTGTTGCTTATCCATTAACCAGTTACATACCCTGTTAACCACCTTGGGTTCCACCCCCAAACTGGCTAGTTTCCTTATAAGCCTCCTTTGTGTGCACAGTGTGAAAGGCCTTACTGAAGTCTAAGTCAGCCATGACCACAGCCCCACCCTAACCTACTTTTTCTGGTAACCCAGATGAAGAAATCTATCAGATTAATTTCATGTGACCCTCCCCACCATGAATTTGTGCTTCCTCAGGTCTTGTACCCAACTGGATTCAAGAAATTCCACTAATGTTTCTTTTAAAAGTGTCTCCACTGGAAGGACAGGCTGCTTCTGAGTGGGGGGGCAAGGGTACTGATGGGGGACTACAATGGTACATTGATAAGGTCTTAGGGAGAGGTTTTAACTGATAAGGATGGACTACAAGGCTAGGCCAAGTGAGGGCTCAACAGAAGGAGAAAACAGACTAGCTATCACTTCCCCACACAAGGGAGCAGGATATAGAACAGGCATGGAAGCAGGGTATGGTAGGTAAGGGGTGGCATATGGTGGAGATGACTTTGCACAAATGCAAGAAGCCTAGGGAACAAGATGGTGGACTTAGAAGCAATGATGGTAGGGGAGAGCCTGGATATTTTAGCCATAACAGAGACCTGGTGGTCTGAGTGCCAGACCTGGGATGTAGGGGTCCTGGGGTACAGGTTATTCAGGAGACAGTTGTGCTGTATATCAGGGAGGACATTAAAGCTACTGAAGGACAAGAGGAGAAAGGGAAAGCAGAAATCTCGTGGGTCAGAATAGACAGGCAGGCTGGGGCATCAATAAGGCTGGGAGTGGTCTACAGACCTCCAATGCAGAGTGAGGAAGTGGACATACAGATGCTGAGCTCAGGTCAAAGGATGGCCCTTAAGGGGGAGATCCTGCTGGTGGGCAACATTAACCTCCCAGATATAGACTGGGACATCCCATCAGCTAGGTAGTCTAGAAGCAGAAAGTTCCTCGAGTCCCTCCAGGGAGCCTTCCTGCTGCAGCTGGTCAGGGAGCCCACCAGGAGGGATAACATACTTGACATGGTCCTCACCAATGGTGATAGTGTGGAGGGAGTGGGGATGGGGTCAGCCTGGGAGCAAGTGACCATAACACAGTAGGCTTCAGGGTTAGAGTGGGGTATGAAGCCAGTTGAACCATCATAGATGTCCTGGACTTCAGGTGGGCAGATTTTCCCAGAATGAGGGAGATATTCTGGAATGAAATGGAGGAGATGGAGAGGACAGGGGGGTGGAGGACCCATATAACGAGATTGGGGTGGTACTAAAAGACAGAGAGCTGTATTAGGAAGGTGAGGAAGAGCAGAAGATGAAGGAGGCTGCTTTGGTTGAACAGGGAAGTGAGGGAGGCAATAGAGAGAAAAAAGGGCATTCAGAGAATATAAGAGGACACAAGGGAATGAGGACAGGGAAATTTACAGGGAGAAGCTGAGGGTGGTGGGGCAGAGGATTATAAAAGCAAAAGCAGCAATGGAGGAGAAAATTGCTCAGCAGGCCAAAAGAGGTGATAAAACTTTTTTTTTTGGTATATAGGGGAGAAGAGGCAATCAATGCAGGGGATAGTAAGGGTAAAGGGAAGTGGGAGAAACAGTGAAAGGGGACTTCAAGAAGGCAGATGTGCTAAATAGGTACTTCAGCTTGGTCTTCACCTTAGAGGGAGAAGGAAGGGGACCAGCGTTAAGGGAGAAGGGAAAGGTGAGGTGAATCCTAACCCAGTCAGTGAGGTCAAGGTCAGGGAAGATTTAGGTAAGCTAAGGGTAGACAAGGCCATGGGTCCAGATGGCTTGCATCCTAGTATGCTCTGGGAACTAAGGAAGGAGCTGGCAGCACCACTAGTGAGGTTGTTCAACTTGTCCCTAGATATAGGGAGGGTACAGGAGGACTGGAAGAGGGTGGATGTGGAACCACTTCACAAAAGTGGCAGCAAGGAGGCGGCAGGCAATTATCACCCGGTCAGCCTCACATCGCTGGTGGGTAAGGTGATGGAGGTGATATTGAAGGAAAGGGTGGTTAGATACCTGGAGAAGAGTGGACTGCAGGACATCCATCAGCATGGTTTCACGTGGGGGAGGTCATGTCAGATGAACCTGATCAAGCTCTTTGATTGAGTAATGAAGGTGGTTGATCAGGGGGGACAGTGGATGTGGCCTATCTGGACTTCAGGAAGGCCTTTGACATGATGCCTCTCAGCAGATTGGTTAATAAACTGGAAAGTTTGGTGGTGGGGCAAAAAATAACAAGGTGGGTGGAGAACTGGCTGAAAGGTAGAAACCAGCGGGAGGTGGTAAATGCGATGCATTCCAGGGAGGTAGGGGTGATGAGTGGGGCACCTCAAGGGTCAGTGCTGGAGCCCATCCTGTTTAACATACACATCAGTGACATAGTAGAGGGGCTGCAGGGGAAGGTCTTCCTTTTTGCAGTTGATATGAAGATCTGTAATACTGTGGACACCAAGGAGGGAGTGGAGGCTATGAGAGAGGATTTGAGGTTGCTGGAGGGGTGGTCAGAAACATGGCAGCTGAAATTCAACACTAAAAAATGCACAGTGATGCACATGGGGTGGAATAACCCACAAGCAAGTTACACATGGGGGGGTGAGAAAATGAAAGCAACCAAGCAGAAGGATCTTGGCATTATAATCACAGACAACTTTAAGTTAGGGATTCAATCTATTAAGGTGGTGGACAAAGCAAACAGAATGCTGGCTTGCATAGGGAGAAGGATAACTAGCAGCAGGATAATATCAGAAGCCATCAGTATAGGTCAATTTAATAGTTTTGAGCTATACTGAATAACCTTACCCCAAAAATGGTTTAATACAATCACAGCTCCATAAGACTTACAACAAATCCACTCAGGGGGCATCACATCTCCAACAGCTGTCATGATTTAGAACCCCAATTAATTTTAATTGTGCTGGAGTATGGTACCAATGATGTGATATTCTATTATCTATTAATAGACTGCACTGGTCCACACAAGCCTTATGGGCTAGATCTCAGCAATATGCCCATGCTCAGTCCCAGTCAGAAATTGGAATGTGCCGTGACAGCTGCCATTTGTCTTTTGTCGAATCGGTAGGGTTGGTGGTAGCATCTCCTAAGAATTTCTGGATGATGTTGACCAGACAGTTTGATACCTTTAGCTATTTCTAAAGAGAAAGTCAGTTCCTCTGCCTCATGGATGTAGTATGACAAATAGAGCAAGTTCACCCCACTCCTGATCAATTATCATATAGGTGATTAATTTGAAGATATTTCCAAAAGTCTGATTTTAGAAGCTAGTATGTACATTGTAACTCCAGTCATGATTCCATAGCCCCCTCACCTGAGGTTAGCAGATCCCATATCCCAAAAATGTGCTTGGTGACCCACTCGTTCCACATAAATGGCCTTTGCCCTATACAAAGAGAAGGATTATTCCAAAAATACGTGTGAGCCCCCAGTGTCTGACAGGATTTAATGAGTAGACACATTTTTTCCAGGCAGCGTGAGCAGCTTTCAGAGTCAACTAATGGTGATACCTTTTGGGGAGTGGAAGACCTTAATACACCAATGGGTGTGACCCATCTAAAGCAGCAGTATCAATTTCTATCCGGGCTGGAGGATCCAGTCTAGATGTCTGAAGTGCCTAACACTTTTCGCTATTGAAAATGCAGATGAGTAATGCAGAAAGTGGGGGACAGTCCACCCTCCTTTACACCAATGGGTCCAAAATGTCACCCTGCTGTACCTTGGGGGTGAGTGGACCAACAGGAAATTACCAATAAGTGAGTCTGGCTTTTGAAACCACTTAAGTAATATTTCCACTGGTAGATGAGCCAGATGATAAAATACTCTAGGAGCAAGCATCATTTTAATTGATGCATTCTTCCCCATCAGTGAAAGATTTAATTGTCTCTACATTTCCACTTCCCTCTGAAGAGTCTCCATCAGGGGTGTAAAATTCACTGCCACTAAGTGATTCAGGTCTGGGGTGATCCAAACCATTAAGTATTTAATTTCTGTTTATGCCCAAGCTAGACCAGTAGTCTGTATCATGTTGTGTGTGGATCTATTGTTAAGGGGGAGACTCTCTGACTTAATCTTATTAATACATAATCCTTAATGATGCCCAAACTCTTCCAAAATATCTAGAACATGAGAAAGACTGGTCTGAATATTACTAGTAAGAATTAGGCAGTCATCTGTATATAATTTAGTGTAGTACTTGGAGTGCCCAACTGTAATCCCTTCTATCTGAGTGTGTAATGGTATGGCAGTTGCTAAAGGTTCAATAGTGAATAATAAGGGAGAAAGCTGGCAACCCTGCCTAGTGCCCCTATGCAGGGGAAATACTTTAGACAATGTGCCATTAGTAACGAGTCTAGAAAGAGGACTGTTATAAAAGGTCCGGATCCATACACCAACTACAGGGCCAATGTTAATGTGCGCCAATGTAGCATGCAAATATTCCCACTCCACAGATTCAAAAGCTTTCTCAAAGTCTACTGTTATGTCCACAGCTGGAGTTGGAATGTCCACCACAGTCTGAAGCAAGGAGAAAAGGGCCGTTAGGTGATCTGAACTAATCCTTCTCTTGATAAAACCTACCTGAGAGGGATAAATAATGAAGTGCAGGACCTGTCCAAATGAACAGCCAACATTTTGGCAAGGATTTTTTCATCTGATTTATCAACAAAATGGTCCAGTAACTAATGGGTTGAAGAGGATCCTTATCATCTTTCAGTAGAATGGTAATTATAGATTCATTAAGGGTACCAGGAAGGGTATGTCAATTAAATGAGTTCTGCAACATGTGCAGCAAGGAGGGCAACATTTGATCTTCAACAATCTGATAAAAATCAACCTGGAAGCTGTCACTGCCTGGAGAGTTGTGAGGGGCCATGTTTTTTGATAGTTTGCTCAATTTTAGCTCCTGTTACATGGGCATCTAAGTCTGCTTTCTGGGAGTCAGATATTATAGAGAGATGTAAGTTCGACAAAAATGAAGAGAATTTATCCCTATCAAACAACAAATGGGACTTGTATAAGTTCTTGGAACAATCCATCATAGTGGCATTTTTGGAGTCTGGGACAGAGTGAATGGTCCCATTCATATCCTTCAACTGAGCTATATAAATCTCTGCCTGCTGCTTAAGTAGTCAATATGATAGCAACATACTTGCCTTTTCCTCATGATCGCAATATTTGTGCTTAAGTCTACAAACCTGTAGCTCAGCTTTTCTAGTAGACAAAATATTAAGGTGAATCTGAAGGGCAGTAATTTCAAAAATCAAAGTAGGATTTTTCAGCTGGCTAAGAACTTTTTTAATATGTCCTCTTTTTGATTAAGTTGTTCTTCTAGCAATTTGGCCTCCATTTCCCATGAACAATGGCGGTATGTAGCAAAGCCTACAATTTTCCCCGTATGGTGGCCTTAAATGCCTCACAAATCATGGCAGGAGAAGAAGTTCTAGGTGGGATGTCATTTAAGAAATACCCAACCTCTTTTTTGAGCCATTGTCAGAATTCCTGATCATAAAAGGAGCAGGGGATCCAACTGCCACATAGCAGACCTAATCTTAGGAGGATCAGGGAACACTTCACACTACAAGGACTTGGTTTGAAATATATACTGGAGTTATGGTGACATGCAGTACAGTGGAGGTGATATTAGACAATGTGAATCAATAATTCAAACTACTGGCCATAGCATTGTCCTCAGAGAAATAAGTAAAGTCCTTACTGGAAGACTGACTTAATCCAAAATATCAGTCAGCTCCCAAATGGTATGGAGGGCTTTAATATGGGGCTCTGGTTTGACATTTGACCTATCCATAAAATGGTCTAGTACTAGATTAAAGTCACCACCTAAGATTATATGAGAATTGTCGTAAGCCATGTCCACGAGTTTCTGAGAGAGATGGTTAAAGAAATCTGGGTCATCCTCATTAGGTGCATATATATTCCCTAACACAACTGGACCTCATGGAGAAGAGAGTTTAACTAATAGCCATCTCCCATCTGTATCTGCCTGCTGCTAGATAAGCTTATACTTGATAGATTTGTGAAATAGGATGGACACCCCATGCTTGGTCTTCCCAGAAGTACTGTGCTTCACCTATTCCCTAGATATTTTTGAGACTTCAGTCTTTTTAAGCTTTGTCTCTTGGATAAATGCTACATAGGTTCATAGCTGCTTCAGACTGGACCGCACCTGTTTTCTGTTACCAGAGGAATTTAAATCCCTCATGTTCCAGAATGTACTGTAAATGTTATTGGTGTGGAAATAGCCATACTGACTGTTCAATAATCAGGGAATAATAGTAGAAATTTGGTTCCATATAGTCACAAGGAACTAGAGGGAGGGGTGAACTGCTCCAAGCACACATGTCTCACTGTTTTGTCTAAATCCTATATCCTTGGTCCCTAACCATAGATTGCTTGGTTCATCACATGCTACCCAGTTATTCTGCTGTAGCCTTATGAGTACTTTTTTTGCACAGTGAATAAAAGCATGAAGCCTCAGAGAAGCAAAAATCCCTGAAGTGTACAAAATAGCTTAATACAACAAGCAGTAAATAAGCTAAAACATACATGACTAACAACATTGCATAACACAGACATGAAATCTAAGCATCTATAATGAACAAGACAACACTTCATAGAGTGAGAAATCCCAACAAGGACATGAGAAGCTATTACCACTATAGCTTCAATTGATCTAAGATAACCCCTTTGGGTGCAAAAAACCCCCCACAAAACTGCTTAACTACTGTGTGCTGCATTCCTCAATTGAGGAACAGAGGTGAGTGCTACGTAAGAGTACCTAGGGAGAACCAATGAGGAGAGTCAGCTATGTAACCTACAACATTGTGAGTAGTTTGAAAAGAAAAACACTGGCCATTGACTTTCTTGCAGCCAAGACCAAGCAAGGGCAGATAAGTGGGGAGTTGAGGGGGATAAGGGGTGGATTGCCTCTGAAAAGAAAAAGTCTTCTGGTCAGCAATACCTGGCAGGAAGAGTTACCCACCAAAAACTAAAATCAGAGGCATCAAATCATGTTCTCTCTCTCCACAAACTACACCAAGAAATGCAGTGTAAAACTAAAAACAGGAGGGGGAGGAGAAATCTACAGTGAGGAAGGCTAAAGATGCCATCTGTACCCCCCAACCTCCACATGACTCAAGAAAATAACAGCTATCGACAAGTGAGCTCTGGGGGAAAAGCGTTCCTGCTCAACAACCACATAAAGATATTGCTCCCTACAGAACACTGAAGATCTGATATAAAGATTAAAAAGGGAGGCATACCCAAACTCCTACTGCCAGAACCCCCTTCTCCATCCCTAAAGATCCCCAATCATATCATCAATGAACCAGTTTACTCATAAAAGTGGTAAACCCATCACATTCTAACCTGGGGAAAGAAAATCAGGGACTCCTTGAAAACAGAGACCCATGAAACTTGCTTAAAACTTACAGCCTGTCATTTTGGTTTGTGTGGGCTTAAGACAAAATAAATATGGGGTGTGGCCAAGCGCAGGAGCAGAATGGAGGTTTGAGAGAGGAGCTCCGTCTACATCACCTGCGATTTTCCCTCAAAAATCCACTAAATTGCCAAAAAGTCTGAAGATTTTACTTGCCCTATAGCCCAGATGCCAACACCAGCTAAGCCAGTGAAGAAACAATCTAAGATATCATTTAATTTGCCCTGATCAGCCTGAGTTTCAAATGGCCTGCATCAGAGGAAAGCACAAGCACATCCAATGGAAGGGCCTGCTGCAAAACCAGTCTCTTTCGATCCCGAACACTCCCATTTGCAGAATGACTTTCCGTCTGACTCACCCGATACTATGGCTGAAAGTTATCGGAATTTGGAGAGACTTTTAGAAGATTTAAAAAATGATCTAGGTAACCGCATGGAAATGGGATTCGAGAACATCACTGCCCAAATTCAGCACATGTAGGACAGTCAATAATTTGGCTGATATAGTAGAAACGCATGAAACCTGAATTGGAGAGCTGGAATCCAGACTGGGGAATCAAGAAGATCTTACAAATAGGCAAACGTCCGATTTGGAAAAAGCCCTTACAGAGATTGAGCTACTAAAACAGATTGTGGATGACAATGAGAACCAGGAGAGACACTGCAACATCAGGATGATAGGGCTACCAGAGGGATTTGAGGCTGGGACTGTGTAGAATATCTGCAGGCCTGGTTCAGGGACACTCTACAAATACCACGGGATGCCACTTTGGAGATTCAGCAAGCTCATCGCTCCCCTGGCCCCAAGCCTACACCGGAGCAGAAACCTCACCATATTATAATTACATTTCTGAGATATCAAGGTCGACAACTAGTCCTTGAAGCAGCTCAGAAGAAAGGAGTCATTATGACCCAAAAAAATCAAGTGAGCCTATTTCCCAACTATTCCAGAGTACTACAACTTCAGAGGCAGGCATATGCAGAGATCAAGAAGCTGCTGCACTCTATTTCCTGCCACTTCACACTGGCATACTCTACTCAACTCATAATTCGACCTGTGGGGGGTTCACAGAAGGCCTTTACAAGCCCGGACCTCGTGCTGGAATATGCTAAAGAATTGGAATGCCAGAGAAGAGGCTAATAGCTTTAGCGACCGAGGCAACCTAATTCAGGTACTGTGAAAATGGGGCACGGGTGATAGGGGAGTGGGGAGGGGGAGTTTATTAGCCGTTGCTGATCTGTAACACCTTCGGGGGCCTATAAGACAAGATCAGTGGGCACCCCCACCCTTCCCTTCCCTTCTCCTCTTCCTACTCCTGGTGCTCCCAACAGATCTATGCTATACTTCATAACTAATTTTCATTATGGCTACACCAGTATTAAGGAGACTGTAATGGAGGCTGGAACTGGGCCTATACACATCCTGAATTTACTCATTATCCTGCAGACTATGACTTAGCAAGTGAACATTTACTGGTCGCTGCTTTGAAACAGCTTCTTTCTGTTTTGTTATTTGGAACATTACTTTGACTATTATAGTCTGCATTGCTACATCTAGGACTTATTGCTTAAAAGACTATTTGGCTTTATCTATTGGGTTTCAAAATGTGAATGGGGGGGATACTGGAATGTTCAATCGAGGGGATCTACATTCCTTGATTTGTCTCCTTTGACTGCCCAGGATTCTCATGGGAAAAAATTATTCCAGTGCGAAGAGGAAGTCCACTGGGGAAACTTAACATTAATTTTATAGTAAGAGCACTGAAGGTAAAGCTGAAAATTCCATTTTGGCAGGGTGGTCGGTTCCCCACATATCAGAGGGGTGTGATCTACCTTGCAAGGCTCCCTGAGCGGTGCTCTCATCCTGAGAACTTTCAGAGACAAGATACAGTCTCTGGGAGGAGTTTCTCCCAGACCCTTACTCACTCACCCAGTGCCCATTTTTAAGGGGCTATGCGGGAATCAGACTTTTTTTTTTATTTAATTTTTTTTGTTCTGAATTGTAATAGTAGGCAAAGGAGTGCTCAAATCAAGAAAAGGAGTGGATGGGAACAGCAGAACCTTTTGTACTGTGGTGGGGGGGAGAGGAGGGATATGTTAATGTTCACTGTATGTTGCTAATAATGTCTGTTCTAGTTGGAAATTGTTACGTTGTTGGGGAGATGGGAAGGGACTCCACTGTTAAAATATGGTACTCTGTATTGTATTGTCATAATATGGAGAGTCCATTGGGGGTACTGGGAAGGGGTGGGGTAAGTTAGAATGTTTTTATCTATATTGTTGGGATTTATGCAAAATTAGCGGAGCAAGTTCTGTTTTTGTACCAAGGTTAAAGTCAATTCTTTGGGGTCAAATTCAGCCAATATTTATCAATGGCTAATTTTACTTTTATTTTATGGAACACTAATGGTTTACGAACAGTGGTAAAAAGAAAGCGAGTATGGTCACAGATCATGAAACTAAAAGGTGATATAATATTTCTGCAGGAAATACACTTTATTAGGGAGGAGGCTGGTAACCTGGGGGAGTCCTGGGGTGGATCTTTTTTGGCAGCTCCCTTCACATCTAAGGCTCGGGGGACAACCATATGGATTAGACCTGCCCTTCCACTTAAAGTAATTTCCCACGTGGCTGACCCGCAGGGCAGATATGTTATTACGGTAGTAGATTTGGGAGGTTGGAAACTTACCTTTGCCTTGGTTTATTGTCTGAATTATGACTCACTGGATTTTTTTCATCCACTTGGCGACCACCCTCGATCTTTTCCCTGACTGTATAATTATAGAAAGAGATATGAACACCTACTGGAATACTAAAATGGACCATTCCAGAGTTAGACAAGGAACACCTCCTAAAAGTGTTTCTGCACTACATCAATTAATGGAGGGCAGGTCCCTGACTGAGGCCTGGAGGTTTTGCCACCCAGCAACATGGGAATACTCCTTTTTCTCCCACGCCCATAAGATTTATACCAGACTAGATTATATCTTTCTTCCATCGCACTTGGTGGGGAAAATAGAGTAAGCCAAATATGGTCAGTTGCTGATTTCCGATCATGCTCCCCTTAAAGTGGTAGTGACCAGAGGAATGGGATCTCCTGGTATTGCTCAGTGGCATCTTGATCCATCCTTGATGCTAGACCAACAGTTTATTCAGCAACTAAATGAACATCTCAGGGAATTCATTTCCCTAAACCCTCAGGGATATACTAGTATTGACACAGCGTGGGACACTCTAAAAGCTTTTTTTAGAGGGGAAGCCATCTGCTGCTCCTCATTTCAAAAGAAAACCACCACAGCTTGAGAACACCACTTAGAAAGGTCAATTAATATCCTGGAGAAGGCCAATATGGCACAGCAGACCCCACAATTAACTTCCAAACTTAAATCCCTTAAAGGTACTCTGAACCAGATCTCCATGAGACAACTGGAATGTGACTTGTTACTAACAAAATCTACCTCCTTTTTTGATGGAGACAAATCAGGAAAATGACTGGCTGGTATGGTTAAAGCAAAAAGGGCAGAGCGTACTGTACCATATTAGGTATAGACAATCCTGTGGGAAAGATCATTTATGACCAGGTTAGGATCAATAACTCATTTAGGGCCTATTACTCCACACTGTACACTTCTGAATTTCCTCTTGGAGCAGTCCTAGAGTCATTTCTGGACACCTTTGACTTACCAGCCCAGCAGGATCAGGATAGAGACATTCTGACATCCCCTGTGACCTTGGAGGAATTATGTCAGATTGTGTGGGGTTAAGAAGGGGAAAGCTCCAGGGACAGATGGTCTTGCCTCGTAACTGTACAAACTGATTTGGAATACAGTGGGTCCTTTGATGTTTGAAATGGTGACTAATTCTTTAGCGTGACGGTTCCTTCCAGCATTTCAATATTTAGCTACCATTGCTGTCTTACCCAAACCTGGTAAAGACCGTATTAAATGTACCTCATACCACCCCATCTCCCTTTTAATCAAAAATCTTTATTTATTCAGGCGAACATCATTGAGCATAGCTCATTTACAAGATGGACCTGAGTGGTCATAACAAAAAAGGTTACAGAGTGTATACAAAAACATGATATTGAAATAGCACAAATACAAACATTTATGAGTGAGATAGATGTACAATTATTTACATATATACAAGGCAAAGGACAGTAAACCAAAAACCTATTAAAGGTGAGAAACAAACAGTCTGGTGGGGATAAGGCTTGGATAATGGTACATGGGTGAGCATATATGTTTGAGGTTTGATGTGGAAAGGACCAGAGCAATGATAGAAGAATAGGAGGAGATTTAGAAGGGGGTGAGGGAGTAGAGGGTGTGGGGTGGGGATGTGGGAGGACTAGGCCTTGTGGAAGCAATTGCAAGAATCAGGGATTAGGCTGGTGTACAGCTTTTGAAGGATGTTAGGGGATCAGTGTTTCCATTTTCAGGGTCTTTTGGATAGAATTCCAGATAAGTGCCAGGAATAACTGATTGCAGCTCTTCCATATCGGGTGCAGGTGATAGGAATCTTCAGCAGGATCAGTTTGTTGATCCTCAAGGTGTAGGGCCTGGATGTGATCTGGTTGAAGCAATCTAAGATGTAGGAAGGAGTTTGTTTGTCAGAGCTTTGTAGATCCAGATAGCAGCATTTTTCTTCTTCTATGTTGCAGGGATGTCCAGCTGACTGCATTGTAGAGAGAGCAATGATGGGTGCTAGAGGGAAGGTCAGTAATGAATCTAATAGCTCTATGATACAGGCGTCTAGTTTGTTTAGATGGGAGAGGAGCAATGACCATAGAGGAAGTCAGCATAATCAATGAGGGACATGAATGATGCAAGGATTAATCTTTGTTTGGAATCTTTGGTCAGGTGGTGTTTGATTCTATAGAATAGACCAAGTCTTTGTCTTAGCTTTTCAGGAGCTCTTCAACGTGGGTAGTATAGTCTAGTTTATTGTCTATCCATACTCCTAGGTATTTGAATTTGTCAACATATTCCAGATTTTCACCAAGGATGGTAGAGAGTTGTGGGAGGGTGAATGATGGGATAGTGGAAGAACAGTTCTTGTGGGCAAAGAACATAGCTTTGGTTTTCTTAGCATTTAGTAATAATTTCTTTTTAATAGGTTATGCTGGAGGAGGGAGAATTGAGACTGTAGGAGCTCACAGGCTTTTGATGGTGAGGATCGCTCACATAAAGTACAGTGTCATCTGCAAAAGGTGGATATTAGAAAGAGAGAATTGGAGTTAATATTGTTGATGTAGATGGCAAAGGATGGGACCCAGGATGGAGCCTTGTGGTACACCTCTTAGGAGTGGCTTAGGGGTAGATAGATCACCATCATTCTTTACCAGTTGTAGCCTTCCAGAGAGATAGCATCTGAACCATTTAATGGAGAGTGAGTCAAGGCCTATGGAGTTTAGTGAGGTGATTAGGAGATCATGATCCACAGTGTCAAAGGCTTTGCTTAGATCCAGAAACACAGCACAGGTATTATTCTTTTGTCTAGGGCAGTCTGCCAGTCATTTGTGACTTTTGCTAGAGCAGAGATGGTACTATGCATAGATCTAAACCCAGATTGAGCTGGATTTAGAGATTGTTGGTATCAAGGTAGGCAGTTAACTGAGAGTTTACCAGCTTCTCAAGCATCTTGGATAGTATTGGTAAGATGGAGATGGGCCTATAATTATTGAGGTCCATGGGATCACCTGCCTTAAGTAGTGGAAACACTTGAGCTGTTTTCCATATTGAGGATAGTACCAGTGACAAGTGATAGATTGAAGAGATGGGTGAGGGGGGCGGTTAAGGCATACAGTGCTACTTTTAGAAAGTAGGGATCCAGGGAGTCTGCACCTGCGCTTTTGGCGGTATCTAGTTGGAGTAGGAGGTCTTCTACATCTTTGAACAATATTGGTTTGAATGAGAATGTGGAAGCAACCTTTTGATTCTCAGTAGATTGTAGGTTTAGAGATGATCTTAATAGGTTTGCAGGAGAGGAGTCGAAAGCCAGGCCAGCTGTAGTGAAATGGTCATTGAAGGCATTCAAGATATTTTGCTTGTCGGTGATTTCAATATTATTTAATTGAATTTTGGATGGTAAGACAGGGTAGAGGTTTGACCTAGGATGCCCTTTATGGTACCCCAGAACCTGGAAGGGTTGTTATAGGAGGCATCTAGTTCAGCTGTGTAGAAGGTTGCCTTGGCTTTTCTTATTGTTTTTGTGCAGGAGTTTCTGGCTTTTCTGAATTGGAGCCAGTCATTTGGGTCCTTTGTCTTTCTTGCCCTTTTCCAGAGTTTGTCTCTGGCAAGCAGTCTTGGTTAAGGTCAGGCAGAGAACCAGCGACAGGATTTGAGTTTGGTTCTGACACTGGTGAGGTGCATGGAATTGAGGGCACTTATGATTATATCATTTAAGATTTGAAGAGCTGACTCTATTGAGGCTGTGAGATAGAATTCTTGCCAACGTGTGGTGTGGCACAGATCATGGAGATATCCTGTAATATTAAAGTTCTTTTTGACCTTCGTGGGAGGAATTTTGCAGGATTGGTGGATTGATTGTTGATCTAATGGCAGCTATGGGACAGTAGTCACTTATGTCACTGAGAAGTACTCCTGCATAGGGATAATGATGAGGTTTATTTACCAATATAATATCCAGAAGTGTGCTGTTGAGAGTATTCTTTGGGTTGATCCTTGTTGGTTCTTTGATTAATTGAGAGAAACCATAGGTGTCACAGAAGGTTACCAGGGGTGCAGATGCATTAGTCAGCCAATTTAAGTTCATGTCTCCTAAGATGATGGTGTCTTCAGGACCCAGATTAAGTATGGATCCTAAATGGGATAGGAGTTTGAGGCCTGCAGAGGGGGGCGTATAGCAACCAACCAGTTGAAAGGAAGATGTGTCGGGAAGGGTTATTTTAATAGACAAGCATTCGAATTCCTTTGGTTGAGATGTAGAATTGAGGCATTTTAAATGCTGATTATGAAATTATAGCCAAACTGTTGGTGTCCAGGATTGAGGGTTTCCTTCCTCATTTGGTACATCTGGACTAGGGAGGCTTCATCAAGGGAAGGCAGGCAAAACATAATATCAGGCAGACCCTGAATATTATGCATCAGTGGCCCCGGGGTAGTGGAGGAGGGCTTCTAGCCCTAGATGCTGAAAAGGCATTTGGCCGGGTCGAATGGCCTTTTATGTTTGCAGTCTTAGCTAAATTTGGCATGGGCCCCCAATTGTTGAAATGGGTCGGTGCATTATACCATTCCCCCAAGGCCCAAATACTTACCAATAGCATGGTCTCAGCCCCCTTCACCCTGACCAAGGGAACCAGGCAGGGATGCCCTCTTTCCCCACTCCTATACGTCCTAACTATTGAATCCCTGGTCCAAGCTGTCAGGACAACTTTGGGTATACGAGGTTTGGTCCTGGGGTGGGTAGAACATAAAACCTCTTTGTTTGCGGATGATGTCCTTCTTTTTCTTACAACTCCAGAGGATTCTCTCCCCTGCATATCAGCACTTTTTGCCATATATGAGCCACTCTCAGGTCATAAAAATAACTGGAGTCAAAGTGTATGGATGCCGTTAGTAGGTCCTCCAGCACCCATTACCATAGTGAAAACAAATATACCCTGCACTAAACAAATTAAGTATTTGGGAATCATATTAACATCTGCTATCTCCAAACTTGTTAAAACCATTATGAATAACATTACTAAAAATGTCAAGGAAGACTGCACAGTTTGGAGAGCTCTCCCCTTGTCTCTCATAGGGCAGGTGAATCTTATTAAAATGTCGGTGGTGCCACAGTTCCTGTATTTTTTCCAGACAGATCTACTCTGGATACTGCATACATTTTTAAAATCCCTAGAAGGGGCGATTACCCAGCTCATATGGCAGGGCTGGAGACCAAGAATTAAGAGGGAAATTTTGTGGCACCCAGTTGGGAGAGGGGGATTGGGCCTGCCCAATATGCAGTACTACTATATTGTGGCTGAATTAGCTTTTGTGCAAGACATGTTTAAAGAAGGAACTGCTGGGCCAGCATGGGTGACTTTAGAAACATGTTCTTTTATTCCCCTGTACCATGATATCTTAGTGGGGGTATGGGTATGTCCCAACCTTCTAAAATAAACAATCCCTGCACTAGATCCACTTGGAGAGCATGGCAAAAGGCACACCAGATTTTAGGATGGGATACATATTCAGTTTCACGGTGTGTTCCACTTCAGGCGCTACTTATAAATGGTGGGGAGGTGATACCGAGAGAGAAGCAACTCTTAAAAAGTTGGTACCATAGGGGCTTACAAACCCTAGGCCACCTCTGTACTGGGGATGACATCATGTCTTTCTTCTCCCTTATTTAATGATATAAGGTGCATCCCTCACACTATTTTGTACACTTACGTATACAGAACACTGTGTCCCAGCTAAAAACTGGGTTGCTGGGGGACCAACTGGGAGCTCGTTCCCACTTACAGGAGACATTTGTAGGACAAGCTATGGATCTGGCCTTCAGATCCCTCAGGAAATGTTAAAAATTGCTATTTGGGGCTCTTCCTGACCCTTTAGCGAAAATTAGAGAGCAGTGGGCATCTGATTTACTTCCAGAAGACCTTACTGGAGGAGATTAGCTTACCATTCTTAAAAATATAGGGAAGTGTTCAGTAAATAATAGACTCTGTGCAGTTCAATACTAGGTCCTTTTTAGAGTATATTTTAGCCCATAGGATAGATCCATCAGCCTCATCCCTGTTCCCCAAATGTCATGTGCATGAAGGCATTTTTTACCACCTGTTCTGTGAGTGTTCCAGAGTGTAGATGTTCTGGGGGGCATACACCAGATTCTAACCTCTGTTTTGCAATGTCCAAACATAATGGACCCAGCCGAAATCTTGTTGGGTCTCCCAGTGTGGAATCATGGAGGAAGTCCTTTCCTTTCCTTTCCTTTCCTTTCCTTTCCTTTCCTTTCCTTTCCTTTCCTTTCCTTTCTATGGGGCTGTGGAGACTGAGAAATGTAATTGCCTTTAAACTATTAGCACAATACTGGAGAGCATCAGAAATGCCCACTGTATCAGAATGGATGAAATCATTAATGGAATGTATGAAACTAGAAAGAACCCAATATTATGTAAGAGGCCAAATAGCACAATATTATCAGATGTGGTCCCCAGTAGAAGAAGCTTTAGAGCAACCCTGGGTTCCCCTGTTTTAACAGGATATATCCCTTATGTCAGTTTTGAAGAGGTACCCCATAACATTTAGACAATATCATAATCTTGAGTCTTCACTGTAATGTTACCATGTGGGGGTTGAGGTTTTCTGCCTGTTCTGCTGTCAGGAAAATGCTAAAATGTTGCACTGTCTGTAAACCATGAAATTACCACTGCTGTTCCAAACTAACTTAAGATATGTCTATGACCCTATTTAAGCTCATTTACATTAATGAGCTAAGCCATGTACCTACGTTGTTTGACTGATGTAACTAACTTGATTGACCTTAACCAGCTCTCTGCTGTTTTAAATAAAGTATACAAAAAAAGACCAAATAAATATGAAAACAAAGAAAATAATCCACACATTACTGGCCCTAGAATGGCTCAATCCCCTTAGAACACAATTTAATCTTATACAACTGGAACTTAAGGCTGTATCCATGAATAGTGCTGCCCTTATCAAGACTACTGTTTGGACGAGACATTTACACTGCAGTAAAGGGCTTTTTAATCAGACTTACAAAGCAGCAAGGATCTCCAACTAACAGAGTGAAACCATTTATAAACATGGATTAAACCCTGCAATAAACAGTAGAATGAACAGAAAGTGGAGGGCAGTAACAGCTGACACCCACAATCTTAAAGTAATAAAGAAGAGGGACAGTATCTGATGGATTCCATGCAAGGGCATGGAACACGTTCTGCTGGATCGCATCAGGAGATGCCAAAACTGCAACTGCTACATAACATTAAAGAACAAAACAGAAACCTCTGCATTACTGCAAAGTCAGGGTGGCACATCTTCCTTCAGAAGACATTCACTGTGCTCAGGCTGTGAAGACAGCAGGTGATCAACCTCCTTGGTGGTTTCAACAATATCATCTGCCCAGTCTCCACATTTCAAGGCCCACTGTGCTTCTGCTATCTCTGAGGTACGACGGTGTGAACCTTCTTTATCATGTGCCTCTGACATATCCAGTGCTGCAGGAAATAATTCCCATAGACCCTCATACTGGCTGTTGGTCCTGATGGGCATATCACTGGGAGAACAACTACTGACATCCAAAGGTAACTAGCACCGTTATCGGCTCCTGGATCATGCTCTTTGATTCAGAGGCTTTTTTGGAGTATGGTATTTGTTGCATTTCTTCTGTCTGACCCTGGTAACTGGCTGCCAAGGAGAAGACTGAACAGAGTCCACAGCTCCATGTGATGTAAGTGGGAAGCAAACTGCTGGGGCTACCTCCATTTCCTGACACAACTATTCAGTGGCCACTGGAGAATATTGATTGGGCACATACCAACTGGGGTGATACTCTACCAAAAACTCTTCAGCATCCCCCAGGATGTTGAAGGTAATAAACTCCTCATTCACTTGAATCCAGAGGAAAACAAGATAATGCAGGGAGGTGGGGATATTTAGTTAACAAAATTGCTGCTTGACATTTGCATAGGCCCTGCAATGGTGAGAAAGGTCACGAGAAAGGTCCTGGAACATTGCATTGTAACAGAAAGAGGAGGCGGCCACTAGAAAAGACTTTGGTGCCTCGATATGTAACAATATCTAGAAGCAAAAAGTCCGACAACTCAGAAGGACAAAAGGCACTTGTAAACCAAGTGTCATTCATTTTATTTTTTAAATAATAGCAAAGCAGTAAAAAAGCAGCATAAAGATCATCACATAAAGTCACCATTTCCACATCCTTCCAATGCTTTATCAAGGTGTTATCTGGGGTGCTCCAAACTTCTCCTTATGTACTAAGTATGGTCACATGACCTATTATAAATCACCCAATCACAAACCAGAAAAAATGTGACATCATCATGCTCATATAAATACTATTGCATGTAACAACTACTATAGTCCTCAGTCCAGTAACAGACATAAATAGAACAGCAAACATATATACAATAAAACATATGCAAAAATAATCTAAAAATTTGAATGGTACAACCCTATATCTATTATCTGATGCTCATATTACACTGTATCTCCTTTTCTTTAAGAATGGAACTAAACTGAACTTTTCATTTAAGCCCCCATCTGAACCTGCTCTCAAAATGTATTGCCATTCACTTTCTTGTTGGAGTAACACTTTCAGCTCACCGCCCGTCAATGGTAACTTTTCTAAACCCTGAAACAAGAACATATTATCATTACCTTTATGCATAATATGTAGATCAAGTGCATTAACAATCTCTTTTTCTCAATACTGCATAAATGTACAGCTGTCCTAGTTTTAAAATTTCATGTATTTTTTATCACATAAAACTGACTGCACTTACTGCACATTGCTGCATACTCAACACAAGTTGTGCTGCAGAAAATGAATGAGTCCAGTTCATAAGATTGCCCAGTTATTGGATGTGTAAATGCAGTCCCAGTTCTTATGTTCTTGCAAAAACTGCAATTACCACCACAAAAAGTACCTTTAGGTAAAGTGTTCTCAGGGTTAGAATGTTCTTTATATAAACTGCTGGTCACATTGGGGACATTATGACCACCAGTTTATATAAAGAACATACTAACCCTGAGAACACTTTACCAAAGGTACTTTTCCTTGTGGTAACTGCAGCTTTTGCAAGAACAAAAGAACTGGGACTGCATTTACACATCCAAAAACTGGGCAGTCTTATGAACTGGACTCATTCATTTCCTGCTGCACAACTCATGTTGTGTATGCAGCAATGTGCAATAAGTGTAATCAGTTTTATGTGGGAAAAGTGAAGCAAAATTATTAAACTAGGGTAGCTGAACTTTTGAGCAGTATTGAGAAAAAATATATTGTTAATGCACTTGCACTACATATTATGCATAAAAGTACTGATCATACGTTCTTGTTTCAGGGTTTAGAAAAAATTACCATTGGCCCTCGGGGGAAGGGGATGGTCTGGAAAGTAAGTTACTCCAACAAAAAAGTGAATGGCAATCCATTTTGAGAGCAGGTTCAGATAGGGGCTTAAATGAAAATTTCAGTTTAGTTCCATTCTTTTTTTTTTAACTTAGTTTTATTGAAGAAAGTGAGTGCTAACACTGTACAATTCATGGAGACTTTACCTTAGTGCCATTCTTAAAGAAAATGAGATACAGTGCAATATGAGCATCAAATAATACAGTAGATATAGGGTTGTACTATTAGATTTTTTTAGATTTGTTTTCCATATGTTTTTATTGTATATATGTTTGCTGTGCTATTTATGTATATTACTGGGGCTGAGTACTATAGTAGTTGTTACATGCAATAATATTTATATGAGTATGATGATGTCACATTTTTTCTGGTTTGTGATTGGGTGATTTGTAATAGGTCATGTGGCAATACTTAGTACATAACGAGACATTTGGTGCACCCCAGATAACACCTTGATAAAACGTTGGAAGGACGTAAAATGTTGGTAAATTTATGTGATATTTATGCTGCTTTTTCATTGCTTTGCTATTAATTAAATAAAATGAATGACACTTAGCTTTCAAGTGCCTTTGGTCCTCTTGAGTTGCTGGATTTTTTTGCTTCTGAACATTGCATTGTGCCCATTCCAATGTCCTTTACCCTGTACCCAGGCCAATTTCAGATGAAATTCTTTTGTGGGATAGAGCAAAAACTTATAGAGGATTGACCTGGGTTTCTCCCCAGAGGCAGGTTTGGGAGCCAAAAAGCAGTGTGCTCATTCTAGCTCAGGCAGAGGACCAGTACTGATGTATAGGATGCCCGACAAAATCGAATGAAGGAAAGCCACCATATCTCGCCCTTCTGAATCTTGAGGGATTCCTATAATTCTAATGTTGTTGCCCTGGACTCTATTTTCAAGATCATCCACTTTTTGAGGTGAACACTGTATCAGATCATAGTGTTCATGAAAGATATCATGCTGGTCCAACAGGGTACACTCCTGAGCCCTGACTTGTTGTTTGGTAGCAGACACCCAGCTGGCTAGGGAGGAGAGATCCTTCCTTGTTTTTTGTGGTGGTGGCTTTTAGTTCAGTCGTATCACTGAGAATCTATTTCAGCACAGAAGTGATGTTCTACATGTCTGAGGAAGAGAATAACGGAAAGGACTGAGCCATAATGCACATAGCTGAGTGAAATGTAGCAACAGAACAAATTGAGTCACTGGCGCAGGACTGCCCCTCATGGAAAGAACAACCAGGCCCAGATGGCAGAAGTAGCTGCATGGGACAAGCTGAAAAAGTTTGTTTCTTAAAAAAGAGAGCCTTTCTCATAGAAGCCCCAGTTCAAAAAGGTATCAATCAAGAGCTTGCACTGATTCCAAGGTTTCTGCCCTTGATCTTTTAGAAGAATTGAGGGATGGCCAAAAATATCCCCTTGGTGAGCTTCTCTGAAAAAATTAAGCTGTCGCCATGTTGCCAGGCAAGCTCTCCCCCTGAAACTAGCTTTTGGGGATGAAAACATTTTTAATTGCCCTCCTAATTTAAGCTTCTCAAGTCCTTTAACCACAAATCAGTAGTCATACACTAATTCCTGCAGTCCCTATGCCGGTATCAAACCTTTTTTTAAAGAACGCACATGAAATGCTCTGAGTGACCCTACTTAGCAAGTTGTTCAACATAGACACCACCCTCTGTGTGAAGAAATTTAGTCTCTCGTCACTATTTATTTACTCCCCACCCATTGATAAGCATGACTTAATAAACTTTAAACTTTGCATTAAGACTGCACTTTTGAATACCTTGTAAGTAATGATCATGTCTCCCCTTAGTGATTTTCTTTCAACTGAGAACAGTCCAAACTTTTCTAGTCTACCATAATAATTTCCAGCCCTGAAATCTCCATTTCAGCCTACTTTCTCTTTGCTGCACTGCCTCTAATCTATCAATGCTACCCCTTAAATAGGTGTTCCAAGACAGTACACAACACTTGAGGTGTGGTCTGACCATGTGTCTGCTAGAAAAATGTTTTCTTAAGTTTTTCTTATGATGCTACTACATTTTTTGGCACTGCTTCACAATGGTGCACAAATTTAGTTGGTGGAAATTATAACTCCCAAGTCTGTCTCAATTTCAGACATTCTCATACATTACACGGGATAATAAGCCTTTATTTTATTTTCAAAGTGCAGTACCACAACATTCTCTAGGCTGAAGTTCATTTTGGCCTAACTGGCCCACTCTACTAACTTGTCAAGGTCAGCCTGAAGATTTTTAGCTTCTTTCTTGGTTCTGACCCCCTTCCCATCTGCACACTTCACTATCCAAGTCTCTATGCTGTTCGAATTGCAGTTATATATAAATTGAAAAGTACTAGCCCTAGAACAGATCTCTGCTGTACTTGGTTAGTCACCAAATCCCATTGTGAAAGTATACCACTGATTCTTATTTGCAGTCTTCTATTTTTCAACTCTGTTTCAATCCAATGTTCTCTACCACTAATTATGCATGTATTATATCATCTTCGACAATACACTTATGTGGACCTGAACTGAAAGTCTTTTTAAAATCAAAGGACATAATATCTACAGATTTTCCTTTACCCAGGGCCTTGCAAATGTGATAAAAATTATTTGAGTTTGTTCAATAACAGTGAACTTGTGTGAAGCCATGATGTATGCTATCAACAATGCCACTATTTTTGAAGACCTCTTCAAAGTACTGTTTCAATAGACTCTCAATCAGTTTGACCACTAGCAAATTAAAACTAACTGGTCTATATTTTCTAACTATGCCTCTTTTGCCTTATTAAAAGATCAGAGTGATAACAGCATTCCTCCCAATTTTCAAGACCTCCCCAATTTACAGTGACAGAATAATAATAAATGTTAAGGGGGCTGACACTTTCAATGCCATTTATTTCATAACTCTAGGATGTGTACCATTTGATCTTGGTGATTAACTTTTTTTATGTTTAGTAAGACAAAGACATTTGATATCAATGATCATGTTTAACTTGTTTATATATGATATCTTGAAGAATTTGGTCTTAGCAGCAACAGATCCTCCAGAAATTTAAAAAAACCAAAATCAGTTCCAGTTTTGGCCTATGCAAACAGTGTAGTGCCTTTATCAGTGAAATATCTTGGGAGTAGTAATTAATAACGTGTTTCACCATGGTAACTATTGATTGCAACAAAGTGGAATCTAAAGCCAACAGGGTGTGGTTGAGCATTAAAAGGGCAAATAAGAACAGAAAGCAGAAAGTAGTTACTCCACTGTATAGAGTGTATGTTTCTCCATTGCTGGATTATGGTGTCCAGTTTTGATAACCATATAAGCAAACCCACAAAAAAAATTATAAAATGTACAAAGGAGGGTGACAAAATCAATAAAAGATATGAATGGGTTAACAACCTGGAAAAACAGAATTAAAGACGCTGCAAATGAGGTACATGAGAGGTGACATAGTATTCATGTGTGATATTTCAAATGATCCAGAACTGATGTCATCACTGGACATCTTTAAAAAAAGAACACAGGAGCATCAAAGACCATCCCTTGCAGATACAATAAAAAAGTGTTTAGTAGTGAAAATGTATTTATTTACTTATTTATTTATTTGTTTGTTTGTTTTTGATAACCAGGTAGGTGCACTAGACATAGAAATGCCTATTTTCAAGCACGACCTGGTAGGGTAAAAGTGAAACAGTCAAAATACAATACAATATAATACAGGACAAGCAGTACTCTCTTACAGGTACATTAGCCAAACAGCCCAATAAATAGTACAAGTCAAAATAAATGGGATACAATATAATACAGAAAAGAATACATACATTTACACAAATGTACATTAGAACAAATTTTAAGTACAAATAGAACATCACACATTTAAGTAATTACTACCTAGGTACCCAAGTGATGGTGTGAAGAAATAACAGAAGTTATATGGAGCAGTTAGTGGTGAACACAGAAGAAGCAGGTACAGCCATGAGCAGAGGAGAGAAGTAAGAACAGCTTTGGATAGGGAGGGTTTGTATAGCACTAGCAGAGTTATAAGTGCAAGGAAAGTGCTCGGGGCAAGCCTAGGATAGGTAGTGGGTAGGACAGAGTAGATCAGAGGGGAGGTCATAGAGGATGGAAACAATTACATGGATCTGATGTTAGGAGGTGAATACATAGCATCCTTCTGAAGCTGGTATGAGATGGAGAGAGCCAGAGGGCTATCAGTAGTGAGTTCCAAAATTGAGGTGCAGCATAGGAAAAGGCCCGAGACCCCATATTTGTTCTGCATCTAGGGGCATGTAGAAGGGTTTGATCTGCAGACAGAAGGTTATAGCAAGGGTTAGCCTGAGTCAGCATTAGTGCAAGTGAGGAGGGAAAACCAGACTGAATTATGCCATGTATTAGGGAGCCAAGGGAGAGAAGTTGATGGGCAGTGGGGGAGAGCCAGTTTAGGTCACTGTAAAGCTGACAGTGATGGTTGAGGTGAGGGGACACTAAGGTGAAGCAGAATATGCTATTGTAAGTGGAGTCCCATTTGTGGATACTGGTTTAAGAGGCTCCAATATAAGTTACAGAATGATAGGCAAAGGCAGGGAGTAGGACACCCTGGCAATGGCCATTCTAGTGGATAGAGTTAAGGCATAGCAAGTTTTTTAGGCACTACCAATTTTGGAGTTAACAGCTTTACATGTAATGGAAATGTGATGCTCAAAATCTAGAGAAGGGTCAAGCATAACTCCAAGATATTTGATGAGGCTGGCATTTTGTAGGAGGGAACCATCAGCACCAGTAGTGGACAATTGTCCCTGACAAATTCAATTTCTCAACCTAGGGGCAGAGCCAAAGAGCATGGATTGTGTTTTGCTAGTGTTGAGGACTAGGTTGTTGCTAGAGGGTCAGCATTAGATACAGAGGAAGTCAGATGGGAGAGTGGTATTTTGTTCCTGAAGCTGAGATAAAGAACTAAATTGTTAGCACATAGCAGAGATGAGCAAGTTGAAGCATTATGAGAGATATCATTGATAAAGACAGAAAAGAAGAGAGGTCCAAGTATAGAGTCCTGAGGGATGCCAATGTTTATGGTGGAGAGATCAGAGACAGTAGAGTTAAATTTAACATCTTTGTTTCCTATCAGAGAGGTAGCACATATACCAAGCAACAACATCAGGAGAGAAGCATAGTGACCACATTTTGGTTTAAAGGAGAGGGTGGCCAGCCAAATCAAATGACTTTGTCAGGACTATAAAGACCATTCCAGTTAGAAGACTATTGTTCATAGTAACTTTGGCATCATTTGTGAACTTTAGGAGAGCAGTGATAGTGCGATGGCCTTTCCTAAAGCCATGTTGAGAGTCAGAGAGATGATTGTGGTAATGAAGAAAGGCAATAGTTTGAAGGGAGACCAGTTTCTTAAGGATCTTGCTTAACACCAAGAGGATGCCAACTGGCCAATAGTTTGAGATGGACTTGGGGTCACCTTTCTTGAAAACAAAAACAATTCTGGTAAATGTTAGGGACAGTAAAGTTGCAGAGTAACAAGTTAAATATTCTGACAAGAGAAGAGGCAAGAAGAGGAGGAGCCAGTTTAAGGAGTCTGATACAGTCTTAAGCAACTTGAGGACCTTCTGCCTAGTTACAATACAGAAGCAATATGGAAAGAATGAGTGAGGCTGAGTCAATGTTGTGGTTAGGGATGGAGGGAGGAGAAATAAAGAAGGGAACTGTATATTTGGATAGGTCGGAAAAATGTTGGCTGAAAGAATTAGCTATGGTGATTGGGTTCTTACAGTGCACACCATTGAGAACCATGTCATTTGTTGACTGGGTATGTTTAGCCTCCAGGAGCGAGTAGAAAGATTTTAAAGAAGGAGCTTTCGGCCAGATGTATGTTTCGTTTACATACATTTCATCTTTCTCATTGAAAGGGTGGTGAGGTTGTGAAATTAATTACCACTTAATGTAGTCATACATAAAAACAAAATGGTATTCAAAAAGAATCTGGATGGCCATTTGGCTTCCACAGATTATACTATTACCACTTAAATAGTGGAGGAGCAGTTTGCATGGGCTTCTTAGCCTTTTTCGGATTCATAAACTGCAGTGTGACTCATATCAGACACAGCCAAAAATCAGTTAGAATTATACTTAGTAAACACATTTTCAAAATCAATAAATAAATTCATTAATTATTCAATCAAGTAATTAATTAACTAATTGGAAAAATAAAACAAGATTGTGAATTTTGGAAAATGATGGAAGATAATCATTGGAAGCTGAAGAATAAGAACATTGATGTTTTAAGCTATTTTTATCTGGGAACTCATTTGTATGAGAACCTGTAATGGCAGCCACATTTAAACAACAAGAGAAACACAGAAAGGGCAGTTCAGGACCTCACGGAGCAGCCAAGCACAGAAAAAGTACACAAATGAAGGAAAAAACATTGACTACACCTCCAAAACCAAAAAACTTCCAATGCTAGAAAACTATAGAAACATAATAGTTTATTGAAGGACAGCACCCCCTTAAACCATGTACCATTTCATGTTGCCCTGACAGTTTTTCAAGATGTCATGGTGATTACAAGGATGCCATAAATACCCTCAAACAACCCCCAAGGCACAAGTGATCACTTATCAATACAGGATAACAAAACAATATATCACAACCACTACATAACACAGTAAAAAAAAAATACATTTATAAAACACTAATACATTGCTATCTCATTTAAAAAAAGGAGCAAGTTGGACATGTCCATTCAAGCCTGGAAATGTTCCTGCATGCAATCTATATCGCCAGTAAGATTTTCTACACATTAATTTGTTATTCAAATCCCCCCCCCCCCCCCCAAGCCAAGTGTAACATGTTCCAAACCACAGAATTGAAATGAATGTCCAGATCCACAGGTTTTGATATGTACCACCAAGGCATTTTGAATGGTGCCTAATATTATACGTCCAAGATGTACTAAAGTCCTAGTATGGTTATATACTATATGTATAATATAGTTTTGAATTTCTTCATGGTTGTCCCAATATAAAAACATTCACAATTACAACTTGCTAGATAAACCAAATATTCACTTCCACATGAAATGAAAGATTGCACATTAAATTGTTCATCAGTATGTGGCAAATACATGTTTTGTCCCACCTTGATGTAACTGCAGGCCATACAGTTACCACATCTAAAATTCCCTGATGGGAATTTTTGTCCATCCTGAGGACTTCTCTTTCCAATCAAGCGTTGCACAAGAAGGTCCTTTAGATTTTTTCCCCTTTTATAAGTGAATCTGCAACTTGTTTCAAACTTGGCTCCAGTTATAAAAGATGTAATTTCCTCCTTACAATTGTTTCAACTTCTTTTGCTTGTGTATTAAAGATGGTTACAAAATTAGGACCCTGGTGATATTCATTATTCATTTAATCTTTTGGTCTCAACAAATCCTCCTTCTCCATATTGTCTACCTTACTTTTAGCATTCTTAAGACAATGCTTTTTATACCCTCTTTTGAGGAATCTATCAGTAAGGATCCTACTGCTAACATTGTACCCATCCTGAGTACTACAATTACATTTAGTGGACATGTATTGCCCCACTGGAATGTTTTTTGATATATGCTTGGATGGCAACTATTATAATGTAATACAGCATTCCTGTCAGTGGGTTTGCAAAAAAAGATATGTTATCAAGCCCCCATTATTATCCCTTGAGATTATCAAATCCAAAAATGTTACCTGTGTATAGCTAGCAGTCAGTGTAAATTTTAAATTATTGTTAGAAGTTTCCAGATAATGCACACCACTTTTTTAGTTCAACCATACTGCCCTTCCAGATGATAAAAATATCATCCAGAAAGTGTTTATAAATTCCAAACACTGGGAGAAAACATTTACATCAGGATCATAAAAAAATTGTGTCTCCCACTGAGCCAAAAACATTGTGGCATAATTGGAGCCATAGCAGCCCCCATTGCAGTACCCGTTACTTGTTGGTATACATTGGTATCAAACAAGAAAATATTTTTAGTCAACACCATTTCTGTTGACCCAATGAGAAATTCAATAAATGCAGACCAATAAGTGGTTTCAGAACACAAAACCTCTCTTTGTGCATTTAGCCCGTCACGTGGAATATTAGTATACATACAGTAGATTGTATATCTAATGTTATCAATATAGCCTCTAGTTCAACAGGTATATCTTTTGCAGATTCCAAAATGTGCACAGTGTCCCTAATAGAAGATCAGGATTTTTTTCCACATCCTTAATGAATGTATCCACAAACTGCATCAATAGCTCCGTAAGGAAGTCATTGCTGGATCCAATTGGCCTGGCCTGGGGATTAATAAGATCTTAATGGATCTTGGAAGGCCACACATATCAGCTGTAACAGGAGACTGGACAGTTAGAAAATTACAAATTTGCTGTGAAATGACACCATTCATAGCAGCTTCATTAAGAAAAATATCAATATCCCTTGGGAGTGTTGGCTCGCAAGACAATAAATGATAAAGTTTAATATTAGGCAGTTGTTTAAACATTTCTTTCAAATTGAATATACTTTATTGAGTATCATAATGAAAACATGCAAACATACAATGAGCATCATCAAAGGCTATTATGAACCAGAAAAAATGAACAATACAATTAAGATGACACACAACACATTTTCATATTCAGCCTACCCCACCCATCCACCCCCCATCTTACCAACCCTAGCCCAGAGGAGAGATAAATATACCCTGAGCTTCTTATATATGAAAAAAGATAAGAAAAAGATAATGAAGATTTAAACCCCTGGAACTTATAAATCATACATACACAAGTCCATAAAAAATATAACAGTACACCAAATAAAACTAAACAGAATACATTACTGTTCTCAATCCTCTAACTGAAAGGTCTCTAGACATTAAGGCTGCAGGTATGGACCTATAAAAGCCATATCCAACAACTGGACTACCCCATATGGGCTATAGAACATAGGATACCAAATTATAAAGTTACTGAAACATATAGAGGCTCCCAGACCTTTTTATACCCATCCAGATGATCTGTCAAACTGGCAATAATCCATTCTGTCTTCAGAGCAAATAATATTTCCTTATACCACTCTAAGTATTGGGGAACTAGTGAATCACACCAATGTGACATAATAACTTTTTTAGAGCAGGCAGAGATTAATGCCATGAGAGGTCGCTGATTCCCAATTAAGAAACCCACAAAAGCAACTAGTAAATATATTTCCAGAAGAAAAGCTGATTCTAAGCCAAATAGGTGGTCCAGTCACTAGCATATGGTCTCCCAGAAGACAGCCACTTTCTCACAGGTCCAGGAAATATGCAATAACATACGTGTGTCTCTGCCACATCTGGAACAGATAGGGGTGGGAATCTTACCAATTTTATGCAGTTTAGCCGGTGTATAATACAAGTTGTGGAAGATCTGAAACTGCATAAACTGGTACCAATCCCACTTTACATATTTATAAGCACTCAACCACAGTTTGAGCCAGTCATATGTTCCCTTTGGGGAAGAGAGCACCTGGTCCCAATAATAAACTGATCTGGCTTCCTTAAGCAAGTGAACATACTAACACACTAAAATGCCAGCAGAATAGACCTCATGGTCTATCGAGTCTGCTCAGGAGTCAATAACCTGAACGGGTACCGTAACTATCTTCCTGGTTCCTCCCATGCCCTCCCCTTCCCCCACCAAAGCTCCCCCTGGGACAAGCATTCCTCAGCTTCACCCCCTCTCCAATACCTGTCCCAGCCCCTCTTGAGCCCCTCCACCACAGATACCTCTGCCAGCTCCTCAGGCAATGCATTTCATGGTACCACCAATCTCTCAGTGAAGTACCACCTCCTCCTCCTCTCCCCTGAGTCTTCCAGCCTCCAACTGTACCCCTGGTGACTCCTCCCTCCTTCCTTTGAAGGATCCCATTTGGGCCTACCTTAATTACTTCCTTCAGGTACCTTAAGACCTCAGTCATATCCCCCTGTCCCTCCTTTCCTGTAGCGAGAATAGGTTGAGTTCCCCAGGTCACTCGTCATATGTCCTATCCCCCAGACCCCGCATCATCCTAATTGCCTTGCTCTGAACCTACTCCAGGAGCAGGATGTCATTCCTTAGGTGCAGACACCAAAACTGCATGCAGTACTCGAGGTGTGGTCTAACCAGGCTGTTGCACAGTGGAAGAATCACCTCCCTGATTCTTGAGGTAATCCCCCAGCAATGCATCCCAGCATTCTATTGGCCCTGGCTGTGGCCCTGCTGACCTCACAGAAGTTATTGTAGTAATGGGATACCACATGGGGAGCAACAGCATTTGCAGCCAGGGGAAGAATTTGCATCCCATATGCATTAGGCCATCCCCCGGTCCCAAAATGGTGAACCAATAGGTGATTGAGCTGAAAATACTTAAAACACCCTGAAGAAGATATCCCATATTTCTGTTGGGCTTCTACAAATGTTAAAAGTTTATCATCCTTTAAGAGATGTTCTACCTTACTAATGGCAGCATATGTTTAAAACTTCTTAGTAAGGAGTTGGCCATCAATTTTTAAATTGTGATTTCCCAGCAGAGGTTGGGATACATCTCTAGTTGGCTCTATCTTTAAAACAGAGCATAGTGGCTTATGGGCCTGTATCGATATGTCTATAGAAAAATCCTTCAAGGGCCAGCCCAGTGGTGCTGAGGGATGAGGCACTGGATGCCACACCTTGCACCACACTGGTGACCTCTGTTTGTGGTGCGAACAGGTCACCAGGGGTCAGCTGGGGAGGAGGAGGAGGATTGAGCATCCCCAGGACAGCTCTCCTCCTCTGGAGAAGGGGGTTGCAGCAGTCGGTGTTAACCTGGCCCCTAGTGGAGGCTGGGGGCTGGTAAACTGATGCTGATAGATGAAGGGCAGAGGCAGGGCAGACTCCAAGTGTTCAGTGTATGGGAGTGTGCATAGCCCTACCATTTGAGTCCTTGCATGCACCCCCTCTGCGGGGAGAAACAGGGAAACTGCCAGTGGTTGGATGATGATAGCACTCACAGTTCCTGCCCCCGGCTTGTTGGACCAGTGGACTGGATCCATGCCTGAGGTGGGGGTGAGCACTCACCCCACCAACCCCACCGGGGAGGTAAGCCCTTGGGGTCATAGCTGGTGCCAGTGGACATCGGGGATGGGGTTGAAGTGCCACCTGAATGAGAGCCACTGAGGGAGAAGAAACAGTTAAAAAAAAAAGAAGTATCCTTCAAGGTTCTGGTGAATTTCTTCTGGGGAACATAAAGTAGTGCCCGTAGGTCTGATCTTAGTCAGGAAGATTGATACTGTTCAATATCTAGCCATAAGGGAACATATGTTAGGAAAGGGTCTATCAGTCTAGGCATAAACCATTGAAAATACTTAGAGCCTTGTATGGCCAGATAATACATGAAAAAATTGGGAACCCATAGTCCTCCTCTGTCTTTGGAAGCTACTAATTTAATCAGTGCTTTCTGGGGTGGTTTGCCCAGCCACAGAAAATTAGAGATTGTTCTGTGAACCATGCCAAACCAACTCTTTAGTAAGACTTTGGTATGAGTAAATATAAACAATAGATAAAGGATTTATGGGAGCACATTCATTTTAATTACATTAAAATGCCCGCAAAGTGAGATAGAGAGGAGTTTCCAATGGTCTAGATCATGTTTAACCTGTTCAACTATCAAATTCAAATTATACTGTTTCATTTTGGAAGGGGAATGACTGAAGTATATCCCAAGGTATTTAAGTTTATCTTTAGCTCAGGTTAATCCCAATCAATCTACACTCACTCTCCTAGTCAATACATTCAATGGCATGACTTCTGCACAGTATTCACAAAACAGGAGAAGGAGGAGGTACCTAATCCAATTAACAGAAGCACTCTGGATAGGGGGTCGATCCCAGTCCTTTCACAGAAGAAAGGGTTCTGAAATAACTCCTAAAACTGAAGGTGGACAAAGCAATGGGGTCTGATGGGATTCACACTAGAATTCTAAAAGAATTAAGAGGAGAACTAGTGACATCACTGACTACCCTTTTTAACAAATCATGGGAGGATGGTGTGGTACCTGAGGACTGGAAGAGGGCAGATGTGATTCCCATTCACAAAAGTGGGAGCAAGACAGAGGCAGGAAACTACAGACCTATCAGTTTGACCTCTGTGGTAGGGAAAATGATGGACTCAGTTCTGAAGGAAAGAACTGTTGAGTACCTAGAGGCCAATGGGGCACAGGACCCAAGACAGCATGGATTCACAGCTGGAGGTCATGTCAGATGATTTAATCAATTTCTTTGACTGGGTAACCAAAGTAGCAGACCAGGGAGGGGTTGTGGACATGGCCTACCTAGACTTTAGCAAGGCATTTGACACAGTCCCACACAACAGATTAATAAACAAATTAGCCAGCCTGGGAGTAGGTCTCAGGGTGGCAGCCTGGGTAAAACATTGGCTGGACAACAGGACACAGAAGGTAATAGTAAACGGAGTCCACTCTAAAGAAAGGGGGGACTGTTAGTGGGGTACCGCAGGGTTCAGTACTGGGTCCAGTCCTTTTTAATGTCTTTATAAGTGACATTGCAGAGGGTCTGGAAGGAAACGTTTGCCTCTTTGCAGATGACACAAAGATTTGCAAAAGGGTTGATATACAAGGTGGGGGTGGAAAGGATGAGGAGGGACTTGGCAAGGTTGGAGGAATGGTCAGAATTATGGCAGCTTGGATTCAATGCAAAGAAGTGTAAAATAATGCACCTGGGAAACAAAAACCCAGGGGAAGATTACACAATGGGGTGGAGGTAATAACAACAACAAAAATGGAAAGGGACCTGGGGGTAATCATATCAGATGACCTTAAGGTTAAGCAAGCAATGTGAAAAGGCATTAGAGAGGGCTGGGAGGATAGTGGGATGTATAGGGAGAGGCATCACCAGCAGAAAACAAGAAGTTGTTATCCCTCTGTACAGACAGTTGGTGAGACCCCATCTGGAGTACTGCATCCAGTTCTGTAGACCCCATCTCTGCAAGGACATAGACAGGATGGAGGCAGTCCAGAGGAGGGCAACTAAAATGGTGCAGGATCTGAAAGAGAAGCCATACGAGGAGAGACTAAAGGAGCTTAATATGTATACCCTTGAGGAAAGAAGGGAAATGGGGGACATGATTGAAACTTTTAAGTACCTCAGTAGAATCAACAAAGTCCAAGAGGGTAGCATATTTCAGAAAAAGAGATGTGCAAGAACAATGGGACACAATTTGAAGATGGGGGGGTGGCTCAGGGGCAATGTGAGGAAGTATTTTTTCACAGAGAGGGTGGTGGATGCATGAAACCACCTTCCTGAGGAGGTTGTGGTGTCTAACACTGTGGGAGAATTCAAGAATGCATGGGACAGACATAAGGCAATTCTTGGGGGGGGTAGGAAGAAATAGGCTGTTGGTTAACTAGAATCTGCAGCTTATCCAGTAGGTAGGGAAATGGACAGACTAGGTGGGCCAACCAGTCCTTATCTGCCATAAAAGTCTATGTTTCTATGTTTCTGTTTTTGTGAGATTTAACTTATAATTAGAGAAATTGCCAACATGCTAAATAATGTTCGGGGCTGCAGGCAGGGAAGTATCAGGATGAGTGATATACAACAATACATCATCTGCATAGACTGATAACTTACATTGAGTTGGACCAACATAAATGCCAAGCACTTGCAGAGATTTGTCAAGTTTCCTAATAAGAGGCTCTAAAAACAGATTAAAAAAGGGGAAAGGGGGCAACCCTGCCTGGTACCCTGCTGCAGAGAAATCTACTCTGATAAAACCCCATTACATAATATGCGAGTTATGGGGTGGGTGTAACTCATCTTAATTTATTGGATGAACTCTAAAGGAATACAGTATTTAGGAAGAATGTTAAACAAATAATCCCATGAAACTGTCAAACACTTTCTCCACATCCAGGGAGACCAACATAGCAGGTGTAGAAGACTCCCTGGATGCAGAGATAAGGTGAGAGAGCTTCCATAGATGGTCTGCTGATAATCTTCCTGATACAAATCCCACCTGCTCCCAACTTATCAAGGATCCCCAGACACGATTAAGTCGAGTAGCCAGTACTTTAGCCAGTATTTTAAGGTCCACATTGATAAGTGAAATAGGTCTGTAATTAGAAACATACTGTGGATCCTTGCCAGGTGGTTTTAACAGAACCACTATTTAAAGCTTCAGTGAGAGTGGAATCAGAGATGCCATGCTCAAAGATATAACGAAACATATTGAGTAATACAGGCTAATTGCTCTTTAAATTTTTTTATAAAAATTGGGAGTGTAACCATCCGGTCCAGGGGATTTGTCAGGCACCAAAGAATCTATAGCAAAGTTTACCTCGTGCAAAGATAGAGGTGCCCTTAAAATGTCAGCTTCTGGTGAGTTAGGTCAAGGTCTTGTAAAAAGGATTCAAAGTGAATTTGACTTAAGGAATGCAACCTTGGAGTACATAACTCTTGATAAAATGAGTGCAACTGAGTCACAATACCCCTGGGTGAGGTAATCATTTGGCCAGAATCAGTGCTCTTAGAAGTGACAATTTTATCAGCCAGTTGTGATCTTAGCCGTAAGGCTAAAAGCTTACCCACTTTCTCGCCCTGATTGAAGTATTTGGCTCTGGTCCTTAATAATAAATGTTCAGCTCTTTCTCCCAGGATTGCATGGTATTTTGCCCTAAAGAATTCCAGGGATTCCCAATCAGCACTAGGGGACACTGGTAAAAGTTACTTCTCTAAGGATCTAATCTGGTCTAACAGTGAAGAAGCCTCCTCTACTTTTAATACTTTATGCTTCGAGGCCAGCCATATCAGCTCACCCTGAAGGGCACATTTAAAAGCACCCCTTTGCATATCCACTTTATGGGTAGAGGTGGAATTAAAATCTTAAAAAGAACTAATAAAATGTTTAATGTGCTCCACTATATTGATAGACATCAAAAGTTTGTTGTTTAATCCCCAGGTCTTATTCACCTCTGAAGAGGGGGGGAACTTAATTGGAGAATAACTGCATGATGATCAGACACCACCTTAGCATTGTAATGACATAAGGAAACACCTGGGAGGTGTTCAGTCCCCAGCAGGAAAAAAAATCAATCCTGGAAAATGAATCATGAGGAATAGAATGAAAAGATTATTCCCTCAATGTTGGGTTAATGACCCTCCAGGGATCGATTAGGCCTAGTGAATCCATGAGGACCCTCAGGGATGTTTGGCCCAGGATGAGACTTTGACGTTGCATAATGGTCCTAAGTCATTGCAGAGGACAGTGTTCCAGTCCCCTGCAAGTAGCATAGGCAGAGAGCCCCAGGGTAGCAGTAATTGAAGAAGATTAGAAAAGAATTTGACATCATCAACTGTATGGCCATAAACAACACCCAAGACCATCTCAGTGTGCCCCAACAGAGCCCTCAGAAAATGATTATGGCCCTGAGGGTCTACCAATTCTTGTAATATTTAAAATGGAACCCTTCTCACTATCAAAATGACCGCTCCACATTTGCAGGAATTCAACCCAGCCCCGAACAATTGCCCTACCCAAGAAAGCATGAGGGGTGAAACCTGAGTAGGGGGGAGGTGTGTTTCCTGAAGCAAGCCAATATCAACCTGCAATCTATGTACGTGCACCAAATTTTAGACCTTTTCACATGAGATTGAGCACCCTTAACATTCCAAGAACAACAACGAATTCTAGAAAACATCAGATACAATATACTTTACCACAATAATATATGCCCTAACACAGCTATTTCACTTTGTGGACCTATGAACAAGATAAGCTCTCCTCCAAGGCCATCGCACCCCCCCTTCAGCACTCACACAAATTACATCCACCCTCCCCACCACCACCACCCACGACCCCTTGAATACTTCCTTGCATAACCATCTATCCCCCTCCCACCCTACCATTACTTGGCACATGATGGCTACCAAAGATCGGTTCCATCTCTCCTCTCCTCTGCCCCCTCCCTCCATCCCCAAAACCAGCAAGGAAAGCATAACAATTCCCATCAACTACTTTACAATTAGGTTATCGTAACTATATATATATATATATATATATATATATATATATATATATAATATTGCAATATTTACCGTTAAGTAAAACAGGGCAATAGCTCATCAACAATCTTTCCCTCCTATCACCCTTACAATGCTAATACAAACAACAAGAAAAAGCAGGTCCCACCATTAATTTACACTTAACCTTTATCTCCAATATATATTACTAATTAAGAGCTCAGCAATACCTCCTGGTGCTATCAACATAAACCTAGCAATCAAATACAGTCTAGTATTCATTCTTCATAAAACAAAGTCTGCATGAGAAGAAAAAAAATTAATGAAAAACTCTATAATGTATCCACTTGTCCAAAGTAGAAAAAAAGGCTTGTGTAATATATTTTCTAGACCCACAAACAAAAATTTAAGCAATGTAAGAAACCTTATTTGGCCCAGGATTAATGTCCCCTAAGTCAGTAACTAATACAGTACATCCTGTTTATCCAACTCAGAATAATAAATAGACTGATCTATGATGATTATAGCCTGAGATCAGTACAACCAAAAATCTTAGTCCAAGCTGTGATCTCTTTTGTGGTCTAAAAAATCACCAGGAATGGTCCCCTCATTCAATGGCACATGTGAAAATAAGGAGAGACAATACTCTAGGAAAATAGTAAGGAGGGAGAATGGAAAACAACAACAGCAAAACAAACCTGGGACAACTATTCCAATCCACTTGTCTAAGTTAGTCCCAGGAAGACTGTGAAAAGGCAGCTCCAAACTTGTAATCCCTGCTCCAGCCTTCTTTGATGAGAGCTCTTAGATTGATAGAGAAAAGTGCATCAAACTGATCCCCCAGTCAAGATGCCATGGGGAAGTCTGCTCCTATCAAAGCCTGGGACACTAAGAGCCAGTACAGCAAGAAAAAAGGTGCTGTTGCATTTGAAATATGGTACTTGTGAGGACTCAGAAAAGTAAGGTAGTAACCATCTTCTGAGAAGGGTAAGACAACCCAGTCTGTGGTAAATAGAACTCGACCTCCAACAATAGCAATGTCAAATCCATGATCGGTTCACAATCTAGCACTGATATAGGATCTTGGATTGAAAAGAAAAAAGAACCAGTCATGGAAGTGTTAAGCCATACAGGTGACTCCTTATTAGCAGAGGGGATAACACAATGAGGAACACATCCTAAAGTAAAAACAAGCCACAGCGAGGTCTCACAAGATTGGAAATCTTGCCCACTATCCTGACTCAGACAAATTCCACCAGTTCAAGTAATAGCAGTTATACGTTCGAACATAGGGCAGAGCAGTATGACCTATATTTTCTATGCGAAGGAGGATATTGGTACAAAATGGGCTTATTAAACCTGGCAATAATTAACATCAGTGCTTCCTATCCAGGACAGTAGAGCATGATCCTTCAAGTATAGGGTAGTCCGATGGCTTGAAAGGGGAACAGAGAACCAGGATCCCATCTTTAAAATCCTTGTAACAGAGAGAAATCAAAAACCATCGAGCTGAAGATATTCCATGGGTGTATAACCAGTCAACTTTCCCTATGATCAGCTTTCCCTGAAGAGGTCCAGGAGTAATTCTTTCAAGGCTATACTCACCTGTTTGGCTGACTCCCAAGCTCTCCATGAATCTCCCACTGAACCCAACGATGGGTGGGGAATAATACCTTAAACTGTAGACCAGCAGCAATGATCTTTGTTGCCAGGAGATGGTATGCTGCTCTCTGCTAGTGAACTGTATTAGGTAGATCCTGAACAATCCTCAGTTGGGGTCCATCCAAGGTAACATCTTGGATCTCTTACTTTATTGAGTAAGTGCTGCTTGTCAAGATAGTTCAGAAACTTGAATATAAACAGTCATACCAGAGATCCATCAAGGGGCATTAGGCAGAGGGAGTGGTAGGCCTGTTCAATAACGTGTGTGGTGCCATTAGGTGATGGGCCTGCTAATTTAGAGCAGCTCTTCTGTGCAAACTGGATTAGATTTGGACCTTCAGCCTTTTCTGGAAGACCAAATACCACAATGCTGGATCTTCAGCTTCAGCCCTCAAGATCTTCCAGTTTTGTTTCCATTCGGGTTAATCTCTGTTTCGTGCTTTGCCAGTTCAATACCACCTTATCCTTCCATCTCTCTAGGGAAAAAGCATGGACTTCCACATCATCCACGCTCCAATCCATTTCATTTATATCTGCTCCCAAAGATTTCAGTTCTGCTGTGATAGTGTGTACAGGTTTCTTACAGGACGTAATTTCAGCCAGTAAGCTCTCTTCCATAAGCAGTGTGGCAGCTGGCGTAGAGGTAGTGACCAATGTAGGAATAATGGGATGGCCCAATCCCGATGCTTGGGCCTTGAATTTCTTCTATGCTTTGTCAGGGGTGGCAGGTGGGGTGTGCTTCGTTGGAGCACTACGCATTTCAGCATCCATTTTTCCACCCGATTTGCAGTCTCTAAGCCGCCAGGCTGCCTCTACAGAAGTAGATAATAGTAGGTGGTAGAAGATCTTACTATTAATAATAATTCTGCTAGTTTTTAAGTGTTAGAGGCAGGAGCCAAGCCAAGGAGCTGTTAGCTGGTCCTGAGCATCAGGTGACTCCCTTAAAACATTTCTGCTAGATAGTTATCTTTGTCCATCACCAAAATAGCACCACCTTTATCAGTGGACTTAATGGTAATGGTTGCATTATTCTGAAGCTGTTTGATTGCCTCCCTTCCTTAATCTATATTGGGAATTGTTTCATTTAAAAATAAAATTGGAAGGAACAGTATAGAAAGTATGTTAAATGTAATTTATGAAACTTTGGATGCACCATTTCTTTATGTTAGTGAAAGATGGTATTATAGATCAACTGAAGAACTGGAAATACATTTACCTTTACCTTTATCTCTCCCAGTCTCCCATCTCCCTTAGGCACCAGTTAAAACTCCTACCTGCCACATCCTGCTTCTGTCAGGTCTATCCCTGGCCCTTCCCCCATTGGAGTCCCTCCCATCCCTGATGTTGGGCCTCCTCCTGGGTTCTACCTTAATCTGTATTAGGCTCCTCCCAATCTACAACAGCACTGCCATTCTTCCACCTACTCTGGTCACTTTATTTGCACATTGCAGCTGTTACTAATACCTTTGCGCTACTCCTTCTAATTAATTGAACTTGTACCATGTAAATTGTACATTGTTTGCACTTTTACTTTGTACCATTCATTAATACTTTGTGTGCTTTATTACTGCATTCATGCTCACTCTCAGGTTGTACCTGAAAATGAGCCTTGGCTCAATGTGCCTCTCTTGGTTGCCAATTTTCAAATAAATAAACTATCAAAATATATAGAAAAAATATTAGCCCTGCGGAAGGACACTCTAACTTGCCTAGTGAGAGCAAAACTGGGATGTGCAGACTTGGCAACTGTAATAGAACAAAGAATGATTGGCTAATGTATATGATTAAGACAAGTACCATTACAGAGACTTGCCAAACAGGCATTAGTGGAGAAATAGAAACATAAAAATATAGACAATGATGGGAAAAAAAGGCCATGATGCATACAGTCTGGCCATGGTTCCCTATCTAACCCCAGAACCTGTTGTCCGCACAGGGTTAGAGTAGGTGAATGAGCACCAGGATACAAGGCAGCAGAGCTGTTCATAACAATTAGGACTCAAAGAACAAAAAAGCAGCACCCATTGCAGACAGACCATCAGTCAAGACACAGTATATGTAAACAAACTGGTCTTTTATTCCATAGAGGTGGAAAAATCGGCAGCAGCAACAGCAACAGTTAGAAATCAGACTTGGCACTAACGTTTCTCCTGGCCCCTGCTAGGATTCATCAGAGAGATCTACCACAAAGTGCAAAGTGCTCATTATTGATAGTGTAAAAGGTGTGTTTAAAATTCAGTGCAGCCAATCACAGGTCTGCATCAGAGAATACATCTTAAATGTACAATGTTCTTTATACAATTCATTACCATACAGATAATTTATCTCAGCACACTAATAAAATACTAAAAAACCTGGACTATAGCTAGGAGTATTCTTATGAATATCAAAGAGTATAAAGTAACAATTGCACAAGTTTTTCATTTTTAGATTTTTACTTGTTTTTTTTAACCTCTGTCCTGGTGGGGCTTGAACCCCCTAACTAGTCCAGACACACAAACTTTATGCAAATCCAAGAAATCTTTCAATACACCACATTAACATCCTAATTTTTTAAGGAAAGCAGCCAAATCTATATAGTCATTTAAACATTTAGCTTTTCAGGCTCCCTGTTCGAACTGGGAGCCCGAAAAGCAAATATTAAATATTCCTACTATGGTAGATCACTCTGATGAAGCCTGGCAGGGGCCAGGAGAAATGTTAGTGCTATATCTGATTTCTAACTGTTGCTGCTGCTACCTGTTTTTGCACCTCTATGGAGTAAAAGACCATTTTGTTTACATATATTGTTTCTTGACTTATGGTCTCTGCAATGGGTACTGCTTTTTTGTTCTTTCATTCCATATAGGGTTTTAGCTCTCCCTGTTTACCCCCATTCCCCTTCCCTCCTTGTTACTGTCACGGCTTGATTGCTTAAGGTAGTCCCTAATGATAACTAATAGGTCCCGTTCCTCAGCGATAGTGGTATGTCTTACTCCACACATCCAGTATTCTGTCCTGGGGTTCTTGTTGCCCAAGTGTATTACCTTACACTTTTTGGTGTTGAGTTTCAACTTCAAAATCTTAGACCACCTCTCTAGTCTTGGTAGGTCACTCAGCATTTCCTGATTTTCGCATCACTAACCACTCTCTTAGCTTAGTATCATCTGCAAAAATACACTGCCTGCTCTGGATTCCATCTCCAATGTCACTTATAAACATATTGAAGATGACTGGGCTGAGGACCGATCCTTGTTGTACTCCACTTGAGACCTTCCTCTCTTCTGATTTGACCCTATTAACCAAAACCCTCTGCCTCTGGTTTAGCCAATTAACTACGTATCTTACAATGTCATCATACTATGTCCCTAGCCACACCCAGATACCCCACATCATCAGCAATCATTTGTGAGGCACCGAGTCAAAGGTTTTGCTGAAGTCAAAGTGTGGTAAACACATGGTATTGCCCTATCCAATGCCCTTGTCACACAGTGAAAGAAAACTTTCAGGCTAGTCTGACAAGACTTCCCTGCCATGAACCCATGATATTTAGTATCTTGGAGGCTATTGCAGCCTAAATAGTCCTAAATAGTCCACAAGGTTTTCTTTGACCAGTGACTCCACCCAGCTTCCCTAGTACAGAGGTAAGACTAACAGATCTGTTGTTCCCTGCTTGTTCCTTGCCTCCTCTCATGGAGCAGAACTACATCCACTGTCCTCCAGTCCTTCAGAACTAAACTTTTCTGTAATGAGCTAATGAACAGTCCTATGAGGGGTTCAACCAGTTTCACTGCCAGTTCCCTGAGCAGCTTCAGATGCATCACATCCAGTCCCATGGCTCTATCTATCTTTGGGGCTGCTGGCCCTTTCTTGACCTTTTTGCATATAAATACTGACTTTCCCATCTCTGGGACCTGCTTTATGGCTCCTTCGATGTCACTGTCTGGCAAGGACCAGGTGTCTTCCCTTATGAAGAGACAGCAAAAGTAATCATTAAGGATGGCAGCCTTCTGCATGTCCTCCTCTATCACCCTACCCCCCTCAGGTCATCTAACAATTCCCTTCTTTCTTCTTTTTCCCTTATATACCAGAATAATTGTTTTTCTCCATTCTTGACTCCTCTGCAAATTCTGCAATATGCCAGTGTCTACTTTTGCCTTGATGACCACACTCCTTGCCTCTTTGTTTCTCAATATGTATTCTCCCTCATTGTTCTTCCCCTACCTTTCTTTGTACAGGTTGAAGGCCTTTTGTTTTTTTGGCCCTAATTGCTTCAATGACCCTTACCAAGAACCATAATATTCTCTTGTACTTGTTAATTTTGGTTACCATTCTCATGCATAACTTAGATGACTCAAGAATGTCTCCATTAATTGCCCCCCATCTCTCTTCTAGACCTATTATGCTGTCTACCCCATCTAACTTGTCCCAGGCCAACTCCCTCAACCTGTTGAAATCCACCCTCCTGAAATCAAGAACCTCAGCTCTCGAGGGGGATTTCCAGTCCCGGGGCCAATTTAAAACAAATGAAATTGTGATCACTTTTCCCTAGTGGTTTCCCTACACTAATAGCTCCTACCATCTCTGAGTTGGTAAGCACTACACTGAGAATGGCAGCCTGCCTGGTGGGCTCCTGAACTAACTGTACCAATAGACATTCCTGGAAAGTATCCAGCAAGGCTTGACTTCTTGAGCTCCTAGCCACGAGAACATCCCAATCAATATCCAGCAGGTTCAAATCACCCACTACAATTACTTCCTCCTTTGTTACTCCCCTTTCTAATTCTTCCCTGAGCCCCCTGCCTCTCCCTTTCCCTTGCCCTGATGGACTATAGATCACCCTCAACAGTAGTTTCTTGCCTGAGGCTGCAGTGAGCTGTACTCATAGTGATTATGTCTCTACATTACTACCCCTGTTGTACCCATCTTCCACAAACTCAGTGCTATTCCTGACATAAAGAACTATGCCAACCCAACTACCTTTTCCTTAATCCCTCCTTAAAATTGTGTACCCAGAGACTGTCAGGTCCCAGTAATTATTTTCTGAGGCCCACATGTTAATGATGGCCACAAGGTTCTTCTCAGTATCTGCCATCATTGCCTGGAGCATGCTGATTTTATTACTCAGGCTCCTGAGAATAAGGCAGACCACCTCCATTTAACTCCTGAAGCCTTTTTGCTGTTTACCTGTCCCTCTCCCTTATTCTTCACTTGTCTTCTTAATTTCTTCTCTTTTGTTATGACTGGACACTTTGTGGTCCCTTCTGTATTGTCCCTTCCCTAGTGCAGTTTTTAACCACTGTGGTGCTACAAGCCCCCAGATATGGTAGGGTACTAGCTAGGGTCCCCTTCCCCTCCCCTATCACTGTGGTTCCCCTAGTCTCAGTCTCCCCCACCAATACTACTTGGATTCATTAGAATGTGGTTACCTTTGGTTGAGAAAACTAAAACAATTAGTAGATAAGATAGGAGAAAGTGACTAATGTAATCTGACAAAACTAAATATTAATATAAGTTAAGAATACAGAAGGTGGATTAACTAAAAAAAAAAATCAGAAACTATAAAGCTTTGTAAGCTGCAGGAGTATAAATGATCCTCATATTTGCCATACTTGGCACAATAGCATGAATTTGAATTATATCTAAGAATGATTCAAGACCCTAATGAAAGAGCAGCATTAATGGTGTTTTGTGTAATACCTACCTCTCTAAAATAACAAAACTAAGGTAATTATTGATAGAAAAAAAAACATGATTTATGCTCTAATTGTGGACATGGTCATAGCAGACACGTTTTCATATAATTATGGAATGCCCTGGTTATAATGGACCAAGAACCAGATGGTTACCTCCATGGCTAAGAGTTATCTTTTTACAATACAAATTGATCATAAAGTTGTGATTTACAACAAAAAATTAGAAACTTTTTAATGATTTGGCCAGTGTCCTACTAGATGCAATGCAATGCAAGTTAGAAAGACTCAGGGATGGTTGCAATTAAATGGTTGACATCTGATATATATATCTTTGAAGATGTTTTTGTTTTCAAACATGTATACAGTTAGGCATAAAAAGCAGGTTAAATACTTATTTATATACATAGTGGGCCAGATTCACGAAGGTTTGCCACAAACTGTGACAATGGCAGCTTGCGGCAGGAGACACTGCGTCCTGGACCCTGCATCCGATTCAGTATCAGACAGGGGCCAATAGCCTGCATCCTATGGCTTGCGGCATCTACACATCAAAGGATGCAGCAACAAAGAATGCCGCAAGCCATAGGATGGGTGGGTAGCAGATGCGTCCACATAGTGGAGGTTAGCAGTGATCCAGGACCCCCCACATGCCAAGGTTCCACCACTAGTAATGTACACGCCCACCAGTGTGGGCTATGGCCCCTCCAGCCCCAATAGTTCTGCTGTATAAGCCCTCATGGACTATCAGAACACCCCCTTCCCCAGCCCTGATGCCATTCCCCACACCCTGAACCTGAAATGCCATCAATTTCAACAGTACTAACCTGTCCCTGCAATGCCGCATAGATCTCTGGTGTTCCAGTGCCCCCCACCTGACAGTTGCAGGCCACTGCACCTCCCCACACCCATGCCCCATGGGCAACTGGCACAGCCCTTCACTCACCACCATGGCCAGCCACCAACGGAGAATTGAAGAGGGCACGTACAGTTAATATACACAGTTGGAGAGTCATTCTCTGAGTGCATATATTAACTGTACGTGCTCTCTGCAATGCTCCATTGGCAGCTGGCCATGGTGGTGAGTGGTGGGCTGTACCAGTCCCAAATAGGGTATGGGTGTGGGGGGTGTGGTAGGCTGAAACTGTCAGGTTGGGGGGCCACTGGAACACCAGGGATTTATTGGGCATTGCAGGCATTGCAGGGACAATTTAGTACTGTTGAAACAGATGGCATTTTGTGTTCAGGATGTGGGGATAGCATCTGGGTAGGGAGGTGTTCTGATAGCTATGAGTGCTTCTATAGCAAAACTAATGAGTTGCAGGCCATACTACACCTGGTGAGCTTGCACATTACTAGTGGTGGAACTTTGGGCATATTGGGGGACAGGACCATATGGGACTAGGGGTACGACTTTGGGGGGCCATATCCCATGAGAGCTATCCATTGTGCAGCACTGGCTGCACATTGGCAACCCCTGGTGGACAGCAAAGACCAGTTTTACCACCTTATAGCAGGTGTAAGTGTTCTTTGATGGATGTCCATGAGGGGTTCTTTCTGAATCCCAAATTGGGAACTTTGCAACCACCCTTCCTGAATAGGGTGCAACTGCTGCCATAAACCCCCTTACGCTATGTCGCTAGGGGGTTTATGGTGCATTGGTCCACTTGGGCACAGGCAGCCTGCGGCATGTCGCAGGCTGCCTTTCTGAATCCCAACATGATGCAACTCATGACGCAAGTGCTACTTGCACCATTTTTTGTAAGGCAAGTTGCTTTGCATCCTGAGTTGCTCTTTGTGAATCCAGCCTAGTGTTTGTTAACTGCATGATAATTAGATTTATGCAGAATTAACTGCATTACGGTATGCTGAGCAATAACATTGGTTGTAGTACTACTACTGTTGTACTACTACTACTGGTACAATGATTTTGTTGTAGTGCATCTAATTCCACCTCCATTTCGATTGAAAGCACATCTTCCGATTTTATAGTTCTGTATATGGGATTCCCTGTATTGGCTCTCTTTTCTCACTGAGTACTAAAAAAAATATTTGTTAAATGTCTCTGTCATAGTTTCCTTATTTTCAAATAGGTTAGTGTCATTTTTATGTTTGCTTGCACGCATGTGCAAGAAACATAGTGCCATCATCTGAGTTTTTCAGAGGTGTGTCAGCATCTTCCAATTCAGTCAGTGTGTTTGCAGGCGTGGTCACAGTTCTTCAATCACTGCTGAAGCTGTCTATGACAGCAGTTGAAAATGCAGTGGCATACAGTTGAAAGAGGGAGCTACGCTTCAGTGAGCAGCTCCTCCCCCCACACACACACACATCAACTGTGTCGGTTGCCTGATAGGATGGTGCAGTCTTGTCTAGCTTAGAGAGACAAGCCACACATCAGTACTTTAATAAACTGTTCCCTGCCAAAGCAGGACCACCAAAATTGTGGGTGCCTAACAGTCCTTACACACGCCAGCTCTCCAAAGCACACCTTCATGGACTCCATGGGTTCTAAGCCTCCAGAAAAAAAAATACCTCAGCATTTGATGTGAAAACTCAGACTTCTTTGTATGTGTAATTCCAAGCATTTTCTCTTACTAGACTCTGTCAATGTGAACTCCTCGCTGCTAAAACCTATGCAAATGAACTTGAGCATACTGTACTACCTGCAGCTGAAGCAAAGAACAGCCAGAATGCACAAAGAACATACTGCTATGCATTTCAGCAGCAGCCAGTGGGGGAGGTTTTCATGACTGAAGCACTTTAGGAACATACAAACATACAAAATTTGCCAGCAGATACAGGCCTAGAGGTCTATCAAGTCTGCTCGAATGTGCAGCTAGCACCCCTTATTCTGCAGCTGCCCCTCCCTTCCACCCTTCCCCTCCATTAACCCTCCCCCCTTGTCTTGTCCCATCCTCATTTGAAGCAGTCCACTTTTCTACTGCATACCACTTCTGCAGGTAACGCATTCCACCCAGCCACCACCCTCTCTGTAAAAAAGTGTCTCCTCATCTCCCTCCTGAACCTTCCTCACTCCAGTCTCATATCATGGCCCCTGGTGGCCCTCCCCTTCCTTACTTTGAACAGCCCCTCTTTACCTGTCTTGTTTATTCCTTTCATGTATTTAAAGGTTTCAATCATGTCACCCCTGTCTCTCGTCTCCTCCAGTGAGTACATGTTCAACTCCTTCAACCTCCTCTTGTATGATAAGTCCCCCAGACCCTTGATCATCTTTGTCACCCTGCGCTGCACCCCCTCTAGTAACTTAATGTCCCTCTTCAGATACGGATGCCAGTACTGCACGCAGTACTCCAGGTGTAGTCTAACTAATGACCTATACAGTGGCAGAATCACCTCCTCCCCTCCTCGAGGATGTACCCCTTGCAATACAACCCAGCATTTTGTTGGCCTTTGCGGCTGCCTTCCTACACTATGCCGAGTTGTTCATTGACCCTGTAATGAGCACACCCAGATCCTTCTCCTCCTCTGTCTGGGCTAGCTGCACTCCCCCCTAGCTGGTAAGTCCTACTTAGGTTCTTCTTCCCAAAATGCAGCACCTTGCACTTTTTGGCATTAAAGCCCAGTTGCCAGGTGTCTGACCAGGTTTCAAGCTTTGCCAGATCATCCTGCAACCCCTGCCATCCCCCTAGGTCATCCACCACTGTGCCAACCTTGGTATCATCAGCAAACAGACTGATCTTGCTCTTGATGTCCCATGATATGTCTGCAATGAATATCCCAAACAACACTGGTCCCAACACCAAGCCCTGTGGGACACGGCTCGTCACTGCCCTTGGGTGTGAGAGCTCCCCACCCACCACCACCCTCTGTTGCCTTCCCTGCAGCCAGTTTCCTATCCATCTCACCAGCTTTGCACCTGCCCCTGTGCCTACTAACTTCCTTCCTATCCTTCCATGTGGCACCGAGTCGAATGCCTTACTGAAGTCCAGATACAGGACATCCACTGTATGGCCCCTGTCCAGTTGCCTAGTTACCCAGTCATAGAACTCAACCAGGCTGGTTTGGCAGGATCTGCCACATATGAAGCCATGCTGTCTGCTGTCCTGTAGTCCTTTGGCCTCTAGGAGGGCCACCAGCCTCTCCTTCAGAATAGTCTCCATTAGCTTACCCACGATGGATGTGAGGCTCACTGGTCTAGTTTCCCGGTTCATCCTTGGGGCCACTCTTGTGGAAGGGCACCACATGAGCCATCCTCCAGTCCTGAGGTACACACCCTGAATGTAGTGAGGCATTAAATAGGTTTGCCAAAGGTCCTGCAAGGACCTCTGCCAGCTCCTTCAGTACCCTGGGGTGGATGCCATCTGGGCCTGGCACCTTGTCCACCCTCAGTGCCTTCAAACCCTCTCGAACTCTGCCCTCCAAGATTTCCCCATCTGTCACCACTTCTCCCCCTGCATCTGCCATTTCTCCCACCTTGGGTGTCACCCCCCTCTTCTCTTTAGTAAATACTGAGCAGAAGTACTCATTTAGTGCTTCCACCTTATCGTACCCTGCTTCCACCCAACCCCCTCCTTCCTAATCCTTACTATGTGGTCCTTACAGCTCCTTTTCTCCCTGATGTACTTAAAGAGGTCCTTCTCCCCCTTCTTACTGCCTTGTGCCAGCCTGAGTTCCGTAGATGCTTTGGCTCCCCTTACTGCCCTTGTCACCTTCTTCGATTCTGTCAAGTACTCCTCCCTGTCTTCCTCCCTCCCTGTTTTCTTGTACTTCCTAAAGGCAGCTCTTTTCCTCCTTACCTTTTCTATGACCTCCTTGCTCAACCAGCTTGGTTTCTTAGCCCTAGCCTTCTTGCTCTGGGCTTTGCAGCAGGTTTTGGTTGCCTCCACTATCCCCAGCTTTATGAGCTCCCATCTCTGGTTAGTATCCATACTAGATTGAATTCTGGCCAGGTACCCTTTTACCACTTCCCCCATCCTCCCAAAGTCGGCTCTCCTGAAGTCCAACACTCTTGTGCCAGATTCCACTCCTTCCTTGCCCATATCCAATGTGAGCCATACTGAGTGGTGGTCACTCCCCGACAGCGGTTTCTCCACTGTAAGTTCTCTCACAAAGTCTCCATTTGCCAGCACAAGGTCAAGGGTATTCTCTAACCTGGTTGGTTCACTGACCATTTGCAGCAGGAAGCTGTCCTGGAAGGCATCCAGCAGTACCTGCTCCCTTCTGTTCCTGGTTGTTGGGGTTCTCCTGTCCACTCCTGGCATGTTGAAGTCCCCCACAATCACCACACTACCCTTCTCACAGGTCCTCCTGATCTGTCCCGCTAGTTCCCTATCTAACTCCTCCATCTGAGATGGTGACCTGTACACCACTTCCATTCTAAGAATCCTGTTCTTGGAATCCTGGATTTGCATCCAAAGTGACTCTGTACTACCCTCTTCCCCTTCCTCTCTTACACACTTCAGTCCTTCCTTCACATATAGTGCCACCCCCCCTCCTTTCCCAGTCACCCTGTCCCTACGAAATAACCTGTACCCTGGTACAGATAGGTCCCAGTCATTATATTGGGTGGCCCATGTTTCCATGATGGCTGCAATGTCCACCTCTCCCTCTGCCATAAGAACCTGTAACTCTGCAGTTTTCCTCCCAAAGCTCCTAGCATTAAGAGTAACCACCTTCCACCCTTCCCCCTCCCATCCTGCCCTCCTTTCCTAGCATCACCAATAGTACTCGCCATTTGTCCTTTGTCACTGTTATGGGGGGTAAGCTCATATGATTTCTCAACCTGTGGTCTCTGCATATCTCTTCCCCAACTGCCACCCCCCACTCCTAGTTTAATGCACTTTAATGCGCCTTTTAGTGCTGTCATATACACACCCCTGTGTGGCAATTCACTAAACTGCACACTTAGTCTGGTAATGCAGCTTCAAGATATTTGTTTTTTCTCTGAATTGCCGTGAGCTGGCATTTAGATAGAAACACACAGCTCTTTCTCAAATCAGATGCTTAATGAAGTCACATCACCTTGTGACCCTAAACATCTTAGGGTTGGACATGTGCCCTAACAAAATAGTAAAAACTAGGTATAGAAAAAGAAAACACAAATTCAACTGTAGCTCACAATCAAATCCACCCTCTTCTCCAGTGAATCTGAAGCCGCCTAACAGCCCACCTCTGGGTGCTCATGCACTCCCTCCACTCTCACAACATATGGCCGACAGGGGTGCTGTTGCATTTTATTTCATAATTTCCTGATCCTGTTGCTGCCACCATACTGATACAGTAATACTTTTTATGGCTCAAAAACTGCTTGACATTAGCTGAATTATAAATGGCATCCCTGTTTGATGCTGTGGTGCGGAATAAGCGGTGCTCAAATTTAAGCCAAGTATTACATGCAGATATGTTGTTATTGACTCATGTCACTTACCATTTTATACATCTATTGATTTTTCAATTCACTTTTGCTGACAAATGTTGATGCGGGATTCTGGTGTCACAATTCAGTTCAGCGTGTAACATCTTAGTGCAGATGCTAAGTAACTGTTTAAAATGCTGAAAAAGTTAACAGCGATGAAAGTGCATGAACTTCTTTCTTCCGTGTCTGGAGTTGTAGTGGTGTTATTGGCAAGTGCATGTCCCTTTGCTCCAGATCTATCAGTGAGATGTCTATTCTGTGCAATGGACAGTGGCTGAATATTATCAGCTGACAGTTTTCATTTCATTATCAACAGATAAATATTCAGGGCTTTGCAAATGCAACTTTGCTGGTAGCACAGTTTCATGCCCCCAAGTGTCTCATCAGTTAGTGGTTATATCTTAACCGATGATCACAAAAGTATGAAAAAGATTTGCCGCTGAGTAATCTAAATGCCAATCCACTTAAGCATCTTTAGGCTGCAAACATAATTTAAACGTATAGGGATTCTGGACCGGTGTATCACTCCTTGGCACAGCAATGGTTAATAAGTTTAAGCATATTCTCAGGACATTGTTTCACTTGCCCCCTCTCCCCACTACGATCCTGGTCACCTGAAATAAACTTGACATTTTAGTGTCTGTTTTACATCTTGGCTCAATTAGGCAATCAGCGCTGTAAGAACATAAATGGACATATAAATGGGGACTATAAGAACATGCCGTGGGTGCTTCTGCCTTAGTCCAGCTGTGCAACATCAGCCTGAAGCTCAGGTAGAGCTTACTGTCTACCACTTTGTTCACCCCCCATGTACCTGTACCATTTCACATCCTCCCTTGCCTTAGTCCAGCTGTGCTACATCAGCCTGAAGCTCTGGTAGGGCTTACTGTCAACCACTTTGTTAACCCCCCCCCCCCACGTATCGCTGTGCTACATCAGCCTGACGCTCTGGTAGGGCTTACTGTCTACCACTTTGTTCACCCCCCATGTACCTTCACCATTTCACATCCTCCCTTGATCTACAGTGAGTGGATCCCTCATTCATATGTCACATATGCACGTAGAAAAAAGAAAAAAACGGTCTTTAAAAATTAAGATACATGTATTATGTTTGTTATGTTTGCTTGCAGGCATGTGTAAGAAACATAGTGCCATCATCTGAGATTTCAGAGGTGTGTCACCCGCTCTTCCAATTCAATCAGTGTGTTGGCAGGCTTAGCCCCTGTAAGCCAATGCATGATGGAGCTGTCTATGACAAGCTCCAAAATGTAGTGGCATACAGTTCAAAGGGGGAGCTACGCTTCAGTGAGCAGCAACAAGATATTGCTTTCTCATGCACAGCTCCCACACACACACACACACACACACACACACACACACAGGCGTGTGCGCCCCCCCACACGCATGCACACACTGTATAGCCAATGGGCCCCCCAAAGCCTTCCAAATGCCATGCTGGGTGCCCACCCCAGCGTGGCAACTCATGATATAGCTGGGGGTGCCCAATCCTATCGGCTCCACTGTCCTCACCCCCGGTACTGGGTGCCACGCTGAGAGCCACCCCAGCATGGCAATCGATGCTTTGGGCAATGGGGGTGCCCAATCCCCCATCGGCTGAACGCCCCCCAACTGTCCTTGTGCCATGCTGGGAGCCCACCCCAGCATGGCAAATGTCCTGTGTCGTCATTGGAAACAAAAAGAACACCTGTAAAGAAAAAACAATTCCACGTAGTCTCCCTGGCCCTCCTCCCACAACCCGCACCCACCCACTGCACACCCTGCCTCCCCACATCCCCCCTCACCCCATACTTACCTCTGGACCTTGGTGCAACGATCTTCGGTGGACCGGGAACACGTCTGCACTCTTCAAAGCCGACCGCGAACTGAGGAAATGCCGATAAGCTGTATAATGGGCTAGATAGGGGGTTTTCAACTTTGTTGCATATCTCAGGCATTTTTTTGGAATTTTTGCACCAAATTTTCAACATGGGGTTTTTGGGACCCCTTCTCATGAATTATGTCACTGTCATGGCGTTATTGAGGCCCGAAGGGTGATTTCGCAGTCACTGCGCGAAATCACCTTTCAGGACTGATTAATGAAATGACACTGCCAGTGATCATAAGGTGGGCTCTTAAAAGCCTATTTTGAAAATTTGGTGAAAATTTCAAACGACTTTACGAGCGCGTTGCAGTTCCTATGCACGCTCAGTTCGCAAATTTTCAATATTTTCACTCCAGATTTTCAACATGGACATTTTACCACACCTTCTTATAAGCAGTACAGCTGTCATTTTTCACATCTCACCCAAAATGTGTTTCCGCCCATGTAGCGCACAATGGCGCAGTCTGTGTGCTAAATCAATGTACGGGACAAATTAAGAAACTCACAGTGGCACTGTTCATGAGCAAAGGTCTTAAAATGGCTATGTTGAAAATTTGGTGAAAAAATTCCAAAAAATGACTGTTTTACGAGCATGCATTGTGCAGTTCCTACGTACGCTCGTAAGTTCACGAATTTTCAATATTTACACTCCAGATTTTCAACATTGCCATTTTACCACACCTCCTTATGAGCAGTACAGCTGTCATTTTTCACATCTTGCCCAAAATGTGTTTCCGACCATGTAGCGCACAATGGCGCAGTCGATGTGTGAAATAAATGTATGGGACACGTTAAGAAAATCACAGTGACACTGTTCATGAGCAGAGGTCTTAAAACAGCTATGTTGAAAATTTGGTGAAAACATTCTTAAAAATGACTGTTTTACATGCGTGCGTTGCGCAGTTCCAATGCATGCTCATAAGTTTTCACTCCAGATTTTCAACATTGCCATTTTATTACACTTCCTTATAAACAGTACAGCTGCCATTTTTCATATGCTGCCCAAAATGTGTTTTTGCACATGTAGCGCACAATGGTGCTGTTGGTGTGTGAAAGCAATGTTTGGGACAGATTAAGAAAATCACAGTTACACTGTTCATGAGCAGAGGTCTTAAAATGGCTATGTTGAAAATTTGGTGACAAGAGTCCATAAAATGACTGTGTTACGAGTGAGCATTGCGTAGTTTCCACGCACCCTCATAAGTTCATGACTTTGTAATATTTTAAGTCCAGATTTTCACCAGTGGCATTTTTCCACACTGCCTTATTTACAGTACAGCTGTCATTTTTACACAACGTGGCCGAAGTGTGTTTTCACACTTTCAGCGCAGAGATGCGTGGTCGCTGTGGGAAATTATTGTTCGGGACAGATAAAGAAAATCACAGTGACACTGTTCATGATCGTAGGCACCAAAATGCCTGAGTTGACAATCTGCTGCAAAAAAATCCCCAACCTAATTATATTACGGGTGTGCGTTGCACAGTTTCTATGTACACTCATGACTTTACCATTTTTTTAAATATTTTTACTGAAGATTTACAACATTGCCATTTTTTACACCTCCCCATGAACAGTACAGCTGTCATTTTTTACATCCTGTTCGGAATGTTTTTGCACCTGTGGTGCTAAATGCCGTAGTCGCTGTGCATAAGCAGCTTTCGGCTAAGAAACTGATATTCCGCCTGTTCATGAGGTGGGGTCACAAAAAAAAACCATGTTGAACATTTGGAGTGAAAATACCAATGAATGCCTGAGGTATTAGGGTTTCCAACCATAATGCCCAACCCTGTAGAGAATGACAGGCATCAGGGGTGTGACTTGGGATTCTTGCCTGTAATGCTCATACCATTCCACACCCTGCAGCCAGAGAAAAGCATTGAGGTATGCCTTGGACTCTTTGGCCCCAAAGTTCACCCCATTCTCTGTATCGCACCCATCCCACTGTATTTCCTAATGGAATGGGGTGCGATAAGGACCAAAGACCAAGGAACACCATAACATTCTACAGTGTCTGCAGGGTGGTGTGTATTGAAATGGCGTGGCCATTATGGCTCACGATCCAAAGGCACACCCCAATGCCTGTCACTCTGCAGGGTGGTGGTGGGGTTGGCTTCAGTTCAATACTTCACTGCCATTACTATTACGCAGCTCTGTAACTTCTACACTACCACTGCCAATGCCAGCAAGCAAACATTCGGCATTGACAAATGCTTGTTTTAAATGCCTTTTTAATTTTGTTATTTTGGAATTTTTATATCTACAGAAACTATTGCAATTGTCTTGAGCTTTAATTGCAACATCCCTTTCAATATATATTTAGCCCTTCCTTATTTATTTCTGACAGTTTTTTGTATAATACAATATGCTTAATGGGGGTTATTCTCTATGGTGCAGAGTGTCTATGCACCGTGTACTGGAGGGGCATAGACACTCCACAGCTACTGCACCCCCTGTGCCCAGTTCTCCATGGAGGCACAGGGCTGATGTGTGCTGGATCCCTCAGCCTACCAGTGATCCCCGTGTGGGGGTGGTCCAGGGGGTGGTACAGCGGGCATGCCCATGCTCCATGCTATTCTTAAAAGTGCAGCATGCTGGGCAAGGGGGGGCACAGGTTATACCAACAGGCCTCAGACATAGCTGGTACATGCCCCCTGGGATGTTGCCGCTGGCCACAGCAATGAAGTAGGGGAATGGGGAACCACCCCCAAATTGCCACCAAGGCCCTCAGGTTCCTCATGGAGGGCTGGGGGTTGCCAACCAACCACCTACCAACCAAGGTGCCACAGCCACACTGTAGCCTATATGCTGTGGCTCCCGGGGCACAATTGATCCAGTGGTGGACTGGAACCTGGCATCCCATTGGATGCCCACCTGTGTCCATGGACAGGCCCCCATGCACCAGCACACCGGGAGGCAGGGCTGTGGATGAGGACCACCCGGTGGCTGGGAATACTGCCACCACACATCATTCTGGGGATGCAGGACTCTGTGGGTGGGATATGCACCTCCAGCCCCTTGGAGAATCCCGCCCCAATGAGTCAAATCAGTGCATTAATTTTGAAACTTAATGTCCTCCTTCTCTTGGAAAACCTGAAGTAACTTCTGTAAATCCCTCAGGCCTGCCTCACCCACCATACCCAAAATCATCTCCACATGCTCCTGCAAACTGCCTTCCATTGTCAAATCAATAGGCACCTACTTACCCTTAGGCTCCTCCACCTTCTCAGCCAGCTTCTCAGGTGCCTTCCCCTTGGGTCTATCTTCCACAGCCTTTTGCACCTTCCTTTTCCCACATTTTGGTGCTGCACCATCCTCCTGCTCTTAACCTACTCCAGCATCACCCACACCTGCTCCATCATGGCAATGGCCTGATCAACAGGGCTCTCCTTAGGGACTTGTCTCTGCCTCCTTGGTGCCATCCTGCCAATGTAACTGTGACTTGAAAGAAGACAAGAGACTCCCCCCATCGTTAGTTACACAATAGCTCTCTTGGCCATACTTGACTCGTGGGTTATGGTAGTGTTTCCCCTGTACATTACCCTCTGTCCCTCTCAGCATCTAGCCCTTATAGAAACCTATGGTGTAAACCATCAATACTGTAAAGTTAGGTGGTGCCTTGCACAGCAATTCTCATCTCACAGAAAACTGGATTATTCCTTTACTCTTCACACAAATTGATTACTCAGTTTCCTAAGGAAATTTAAACTGAAAATGAAAATAAATTCAAGAAAACAGGAAAGAAATGGTGTTCTGTCACATAGCTCTGAATTTCATCTCCATCTGTGGGTGCAGAGAAACCTACCTATCCTGCTTGAACTATTGTGGATTCTCACTAAAAGCTCTTTTACCAGGCATGCAGCCCTGCAGCCATATGTTGAAATCACTTTCTCCCCTTTTTTATCCCATATAAACGTTCTCCTTTCAATGACCACAATCTTCTTTGCAGCCTTTGCCCCAGATCTCCCCCAATTTCCTGTTAGCATCCCTCTGTTTTTTTTTATTAACCTTGTGGCCTCTGTGCATGCTGCCAAAACACTACTCCATCTTGCAGTCCTATTCTGAGTGAGCCATCTCTCCCTCCAGGGGCCCATTCCTACATTACCCTCAGGTCACTCCTAAAATCGTAAGACCAACACTGTTCCCTCTTTATTTGTTTATGTTTTTTTTTTTTGCTTGTGAACTCCATTCTGAGGTCTGGCTGGCTCTGCCATCCCAAGATGGCATCCACCCACGTGGCTGCTTCCCTTCTCCACACTGCTTCATTTCCCCATATCTGTGATGGCTTGGAAAGACTGAGATCTCCCCACTCCTTGCTCTTGGTCTTCATGTTTCACCTCTTTCCAGCCCATGACCACACTCCCTCATCCCCTTGACTCGACGCCATGCTCTCCGTCATGCCCAAGATGGTGAAGAGCCTTGATGATGTCAGACACCCATACTGCAGTGCTTAAAAACACGCTCAGGTGCCTGTCTACCTTGGGCTACTCACTTTTCAAGAGAAAACCGGAAAACACTCAATCTTCTCTTTTCTCCCACTTTATCTTCTGTTCAGAGACAAATACCGCCCCTCTTTGGTACCCACTGAAGCTGAAAAGCACCCCCTGCCACTGAGACCTTTCTTCTACTTCCGGTACACCTCACCCCTTTTCTCTCCTCTCCAAAACAGGCTCATTCTAACAAGTCCTTCTCTCTGACTGGTAATCACATTATTTCAAAACTTACCCCCACTTAACTCCTAAAATATTTCAGTGTCAAAATTATTTAAAAAATCTTCCAGACTTTACTAATAATATAATAACTATGCCTCTCTCTTCACCATTGCACATCCACTCTCTTAACATCCCCTACACCATCTGGTTGAAGTCCTGGCTCTTCTTTTTCTTTAACAATCCCTTCTATACCTTTCCACTTGCTCACCTCCTTCCTACCTTCAAAATTTCTCCTGCTCTGAAAACATTTTCCTCTATTCACCTGTTTTTTTCTCAGGACCAAACCTGATGAAATCAAACAAGTCCTCCAAAGTCTCCAGCCAACCAACCTGCTAAGCAAAATTTGTAGCAAACAGTATGGAGAACTTCTTAGAGCAGTCCTTTTAAAACCCTCCCTTCTTTTGTCCCTTTTCCTCTAATCATCCCCTTCTTCTCCTAAGCCCCTCCCTTTCTGAGTCAACTCACTTACTTTGCCAGCAACCTCTATTCCATCCTCTCTCTCTTTTCCAACAAGCCCTCTTTTCTTACCTATCCCCCTTCCCCCTCTCCTCTCCCCCACATTATTTGACTACATTTACGGTCAGGAAACCCCTGCCTATTCAGATTGTCTTTCAATAAGCACCCTCCTTTACTCTTCAAATTGCTAGCACCAATAAACACAAGAAAAGTGAAACTAACTGCTCTGCTCTACCTTATTCCACCTCAATGCAATGACTTTTAGAGAAAAGAACATCTAAGTCTAAAGCTATTCAGTGAAGAGCAGCACTTCTGAATAAGGAAAAGTAGAGCAGCACAGCACAGATTTAAGTATGTTAATTTGTTCACAATTCATTTCATCTGAGTACATGATGCTGATGTTTCAACATCACAAGCTTCATATTGCTCTGAGGAAGATGCTTGTGATGCTAAAACATCAGCATCACATGCTTAGGCATGCTGGCAGTAAATTAAAGATTGGCTACCTGAGGATTCAGGGCCAGGACCATGCCACAAGGAACTTTTTCAAGTATTGAAACTAGCAGTAGCAATGATGCTGCCTGTCAACATGGCACTAAAGCATGCAGAAAATAAAGAATGAGCAGACTGCCTTTTGCAGCACTGTCATGCTGAAACTTTCAGTATGAGTGTGGGATGGGTAAAGGAACCTGAGGTTTTGCACTTTTGTTTGCAGAAATGATATGGATGTTGAACTAAACTAAGAAATTTAAAGTATTCGGATCCTTGTTGTGCTGACTCTACTTTTTCTTCTTATATTGAAGAAACTGCTCTCCACTAACAGCATTCGTCTTTGCCAGTAAAAATAATTCAATAAGATTCTGGTATTACAATGTCAGAAAATCCTAACTACTTATAAGCCCAATGTATTTTAATATGAACCGTTTAAAAAGACATGAATAAACAGTATCTTTCAGAAACACATTTTGCTTGCTTTATCTTTGTAACATTGTAGTCTATCTGGATTATTTATTTATTTTTTTATACTGCAATTGTTCTCTGTTATCTTATTCCCAAGCAAAATCTGAATTGGAAGAAAATATGTCACCTGCTAAATCATGAGAAAAGAATCCATCCTTGCTAGTGACTGCACAGAGCTTTCTAGAACAAGTTTCCAAAAGTAATAGAAAGTAATAGAAAAAGTAACTTACCCAACACTGCCTGCAGGATTATTTTATAATTTGAACTGAGAAACTAACTGCATAATATGTAACACAATTCAAAAGAAACATCTTCATGTGTACTGTTAACAGAGGTTTTCCTTTACAAAGTTTGTAGTCAAGTCAATCTAAAATATTTTCCAAATATAAAAAACATTTTGCCCAGGAAATGGATCAGCATGGATCTACGGGCAAGTCTGATATCATTTTCAGTGCCTATAAATACTAATCATGCTCACCCATTCATTAGACTATTTATGTTGCATACAGTAGCTACTTTTAATCAGCTGCAAAAGGAAGTGACTTTGGACAGACTGTTGTGAGGCTCCTCATATGGAGGCAAAATGACTATTCACATCAGAAGAAGTACTGACTCATGATGACCATCAGTTGCCAGATAAGTGGTTTTTCATAGCTGATAGAAGTCTTAAAAATGGAAACAGCTGCAGTAGGGGTGGAGTAGTGCAATTAGAGAAAAAGTGAAAGAGAGAGTGACATAGCAAATGAGGGGACATGGTTAGTAGAGGAAGGCTCAACATGGAAAAAATAGCTCTAAGCAGAATTAGGGGCATAGGAGCAAGAAGGTGGAGGTACTAATATTCAAATCAAGCAGAGACAAAGGAACAAGCAGATAACAAACAGGAGCAAAGAGATAAAGCACAGGAGCAATGAAGAATAGTATGCATTAATGCCAGCAGTCTGGAGAATAAAATCAGTGACTTGCAAGTACTGATGGTAGAAACTCATGTGGACTTGTTGACAGTAATAGAAATGTGGGCTGCCAGATACATAGATACATAGACAGTGTCAGCAGATAAGGGCCTATGGCCCACCCAGTTTGCCCATTTGAGCTTGTAAGTTCAGTTTATGTTTTCCAAGAAGTCTGTTGCCCCTTACCCCGACCTCCAGAATTCCTTTATGCCTATCCCATGCATTCTTAAATCCTGTGATTGTTTCAGCCCCCACCACTTATTCTGGCAGGGTGTTCCACTTGTCCATCACCCGTTCTGTGAAGAAATTCTTCCTCACGTTTCCTCTGAATTGTCCTCCCTCCAACTTCATCCCATGACCTCTAGTCCTGGAACATCTTTTTCACTTAAAAATAGTGTATTCCTGCACCCTGTTCCTCCCTGTAAGATACTTGTATGTCTCTATCATATCCCCTCTCTCCCTCCTCTCTTCCAGGGAGTACATGTTCAGTTCCTTCAACCTGTCCTCATAGGACTTGTGATGCAATCCATGCACCATCTTTGTTGCCCTCCTCTGAACCTTCTCTACCCTGTCTATGTGGGGCCTCACTAATGTCTTGTATAGTGGAATTATGACCTCCCTTTTCCTGCTGGTGATGCCCCTGCCTATGCATCCTAGCATCCTATTTGCTTTACCTGCTGCCTTGTCACACTGTTTCCCTGCCTTGAGGTCATCAGAGATGATAACCCCAAGATCCCTTTCCTGCTTGGTGCATGCTATATCCTCACCCCCCAACTGATATATTGTGCCAGGGTTTTTGTGCCCCATATGCATTATCTTGCACTTCCTTGCATTGAATTTCAACTGCCAAACCCCTGACCATTCTTCAAGTTTCTGCAGGTCCCTTCTCATTATGTCTTCACCCTCTGGTGTGTCTACTCTGTTACAGAGCTTTGTGTCATCAGCGAACAGTGAAATTCTGCCTTCTATGTCCTGTGCAATGTCACTGATGAAGATATTGAATAGGACCGGTCCCAGCACTGATCCCTGTGGTACCCCACTGGTCACTCTTCCCTCTGTGGAGTGACAGCCATTTACCACCACCCTCTGTGTCCTGCCGCCCAGCCAGTTTCCTACCCACCACACTACTGTTGACAGATATCATGAAAGAGTTAAAAATCTCTAGTCACTCATTATTTGGGAGTAGTATTAAATGTGTAGTGGGTGGCTTCCTTAAATATCAAACTGTTCACATCCTTGTTGGTGGGATAAACTGTAACAATGCCAAAACAATTGCTAATGAATTTAATAGCCAGTTCTCTAACCTGTCTGCCCTCCCCTCCTTGTTTGCTTTTCCTAACTGACAGAATGAGTATGTGGCCCCCCCATCTACCCTGTCATCTCATCCCCACTTTAACCTTAAGTCTGTGTCAGTGAGTGAAATTGGCAGACTCTTGTCTAGTTTCTCCCCCCTTTATTTTCACTGGTCATGATAATATAGAACCAAAGCTTACCCACTTGGGTGTCCCTTTCCTTGTCTTACCCATCTCCCACTTTTTCAATGCATCCCTACTTACTCGAGTTATCTATGTACTCTGGCCCATAGAAGATTACCAGAGTTGTCCCAGTATTCAAACAAGGGGATCCAAAATGTCTTGAAAATTATTGTCCCAAAGCTATACTGTCTGCTACCAGCAAAGTACTAGAGAAAGTTATGTTGGCCCAATTAATAAAGTACCTCCATAAATATGATCTGCTGTTCTTGGTGCAGCATGGCTTCCAAAAGGGACACAGTATCTTTACTACCCTTGCTAAAGTTATCTCTGAGATCAGGGTTTCCATGGATCTTAGTAAGCTTACTGAAGCAATCTTTGTAGATCTCTCCAAGGCTTTTGACCTGAATAGATCAGAAACTCCTCTGTACCAAGCTATGTTCTTTTGGATTCTCAGCTCTGCTCTAGCCTGGTTTGTAAATTACTTACAGGGTAGGCAACACCTAGTCAAGTACAACAGGGTGCTCTTTGAGCTTACTCCTGTCATAGTTGGTGTCCTTCGGGGTCCCAACTTGGGACCCATATTATTTTCTTTGTCTTTTAATGACTTACCCCAAGTTTTATGCCCATTGTAGCTCCAACCTTTATGGTGATAACTTGGTGTTACTAATTAGTTCTAACTAGTTCCTAGGATACCAGATTCATCAACTCACAACTAAAGGCTGACTTCTGCCAAAATCAGTTCTGACTTGTGTTGAATAGACTAGTCCTTAATGTTAAGAAAATGCATATATGCCTTTTGGCTCTCATGCCAAAATCAAAGCCTGTTCTGAACCCCTTGATGTTGCTACTGCTGGTGGTCCTTCTGATATTACTGCTGACTCCTTCAAATATCTGGGAGTCACCCTTGATCTCCAGCTAGCTCTCTCTCTCTTTTCACATATGTAATGTATGTGAAGCAGTTAATAACAACCTGGGCCTGGCTTATAGGGCCAAATGCATACTCACACCAGAGGTGAGTCTTGCCCTTGCTAGAGGAGTGCTCCTTCTTATCCTTGGTTATGGGAGAAATACTTTTACTCATACTGCTAAGTTTATCTTATCTAATTGGGGTGTAGCTTATTACAATGCATTAGAAATACAAACTCACACATATAGTACAGCTGAAAAAATTAAAAACAAAGAAGATAAAGAACCTCAGTGCAAAATCACTGAGGCAAGGGTTACCCAAGAGGGCTTGGCAATAAAGCCACATTTCAAATAAATGCAAAATCACACATACCTCCATAATACAAAGCATAATGGGATGTAGATGCACATCACCATGAACTTTTAGGCTGGTTCAGTTTTAAACAGGAGTGTATAGTGCCAAAGGGCTTCTCACACAATCTGCAAGTGGTACAAACAGAAGACACAGACACGTGTTTCATCCTACCCAAGACTCATCAGTGTGCATTGTCTGTGTCATCCTCCAGATGAAATGAACCAGCCCTTAGTTGGTCTTCTCTGCTGCTCATCTTACCCATCACTGTGAAATGCATGATAAATGTGAATGGTTGTTCTCCAGGAAACTAGTGTACCTTTACCTTGAGTTGCTTTAGTAATGCAGTTCTCAGAAAAGCCACCCCTTCTGTTTTGGTAGAGCAATTTATTTATTTATTTGCTTTTGTTAACTGGGTAAGCACACTTGACAGCCAAGTGCCTATTTTCAGGTGCGACCCGGGAATTAAGGACTGTTAGCTCAAGTTACCCTCTTGGGTCTAGCGATCTGTTTCTGTTTTCCGTTCCAAAAACCTACATGGCCATGAGGGACCAGGCAATTGCTGTCTGTGTACTCAGGCTGCAGAATTCCCTTCCAGTGCCTGTTTGCAGTGCCACCTCACACAACCTCTTTAGAAGGTCCCTGTGGGATCAATCAATCAATCAATCAGTCAATCAAACTTTATTTAACCAGGTGTTCACCAGGGGTCACCTGAAATTTAATGTTGTTTGTAATTGCACTTTATTTATTTATTTAGTTTTTGTTGACCGGGTAAGTGCACTAGACAAATTCTGCCTATTTTCAGGCACGACCCTGGGGGAGGGGGATACAGATGAATGCCAACTAACTTTGAACCAGATTAAGCTGTTGGTGGTATTTGTAGTGAATGAGGGAAATTTGGCCAGGACACCGTGGAAATTTCCCCTACTCTTTTCAATAAGTGCCATGGGATCTTTAACATCCACCTGAACTACCACCAATCCAGGCAGATGGGACTTTGGTTTAAAGTCTCATCTGAAAGACGGCACCTCAGAAGTGCAGCACCCCTCTCATGCTGCACTACAGTGTCAGTACTGGGATATTAACCCAAGTGCCAGTTGTGGGAACTGAACCCAGAGCCCTCTGATCTCCCGGCCTCAGAGGTGAGTGTGCTACCTACTGAGCCACTGGCACTGGCACTTAATCCTGGTATCCCCTTACTCCAATGACTGATGGGCTCTAGTGCTTGACCTGGTCTGCCCACAACTATAATTGTGTACACTTGTGTCATATGTATATACTGTTTTAATGCTGTGATCTTTAATTTATTGTTACTTTACCAATATGCTGTTGTCTTTTTACTGTAAAAAATGTTTCCCTGTACATTTTGTAATCTCCTGGGTTGTACCTAAAAGTAGGCATTTATTTGCCTAGAATGCTTACCTCATCAATAAAAAACAAAATAAATAAATAGAGAGTAGAGGAAGTGGGGCAGAATGTGTTTATATATGAAGAAGGACATAAAGGCAACAGACATAAGGGAAAGAGAGGGAGAGCACTATGGTGGAACCATTATGGGTTCAGGTAGTTGCACCAGAGGAGAATAATCAAGTTGGATGAAGTTTATAGGCTGTCCTCTTGGAAAGAGGAGATAGACAAGGAGATGTCAGAGAGGATTAAAATGGTAGCAGAACAAGGGGAGGTGCTACTTATGGGAGACTTTAACATGCCTGCTATGGATTGGAGTGTCCCAATAGCACCGACTGCAAGAAACCAGATGGTGGTGGAGACTATTCAAGAGGCTATCCTAATACAGATGGAAGATGAAACTACCAAGGAAAAAATAGTCAGGATCTAAGCCTCATAAACAGGGATAGCATAGGGCATGTCACCATTCATAAACTTCTTGTATCCAGCGATCATCAGACAGTGTGGTTCAAATTAAGGCTTGGGAAGGAAAGCAAAAGATCATTAATAGGAGAATCAGACTTCATGAGGGCCAATTTTACTAAGATGTGTGAGATACTAAGGAAAAATGTGCAGGTTAATGGATACAGTTGGGGTACATAGCAAATGGAGTTAAATCAAACAAAATTACTGGAGGCAACATACCTCTGAAGTAGGACAATTTAGTAGTAGTAATTACTTTTATTTGATCAATCATAAAAAGATTATTACAAACACAAAATACAACAACATGTGAAAGTGACAGGACAATACATGTACAAATCTTTACAGCATAAAAGGTATGCTAAAAAAGGTTATTACAATACAGAACGTGCTTAGTTTTGAATAGAAGTGACCATCCTTCTTATTTTTTGTACATTAGGGAGAAACATAGCTGTCTTTTTTATAATTTGTTTGTCTTCAGTAGCAGGGTTTTAAATAATTGATTAGCAGTTTTTTTCTTGGGACAATACTAACTGTACAGAAAGCATTTGTATAGGTTTTCTAGAAGTATTATTTTGTTAAACACAGTGAGGCAAGTGCAATGCATTTTCACAATATTTTAGAACTTTTATGAGCAAAACACTAATCAATTTTTAGAGTTAAATAAAACCCTGAGTAGACAGAAAAATCCTCAGTAATTCATAATTGGGGCAACTTGGTAGGGAATTTATAATGGACCATAACCATTTACTTCTAGTTGCCTTGTATCAGTGGCATCTCAAGATCACATGTTCAATATCCTCCTTCTCATTTCCACCACAATAACGATATGCAAATACAGGGTTAATGTTTTTAGTAAATTTACATATCAAGACATTTGAGTCAAAGAAGCCAATTCTAAATTTTGCATAAGTTCTTTGTAAGTTTTTACATGTCAATTCAAAATAATTCCAAAAGTAATGAAAACAGTCATTTTCAGAGTACCATACAGTGAGACTGGAAGACAGTATGTACTATAGATCATGTGTTTTGTATTTTTTACCATTTTTTTTATATATATATATAAGGTTTGTACTGGTCCAAAACTATTATATTCTGTGCATTTAATCTAAATAAGTTCAAAAGCCCTATGGATCCTAACACTTTCTTTATGCAGGATAGCCATTCAGATTTTTTATATCCTAATGACTCCCATACTATTTTCTTCAAAAAAATTGTTTTGCCCAACACTGATTGAAAGATGATTCAGTTTTATCCGAAAGTTAATGGTTCTAGATTCTGCCAGAGCCAATGTATTTGTAAGACCTAATTCTGCTCTAACAAATCGTGCAGGCATGGACTTTAGAAATCCAATAGCCCCTCTAAGAACTTGGATAGCTGACTTTTCAAGATTAGGTAGTTAACTATGCTCACAAATTTCAGTCCCTGTGCATTATATGTAACCTTAATTGTTCTAACATAAGGTAACAGAGAGTTCCCACCATATTTATAATTAAAAGCTTTGAGGGCTAACGTTGTATGACATTTTTTCATATATTGATTCATAATGTTTCTTCCATTTAAATGTAGAGGAAATGGCCATGCCCAGATATTGATACATCTTCACTATCTCCATCTTTTCTGCTTTAATTTTCCAGGTGCCTTTACATTTTATACCACCCAAGATCATTACTTTAGATTAATCCACATTAATTTTTAAATCTCTATGATATTCAAAATCAGACAGTAGATTAAGCTTTTATTGCAGACCCTTTGGAGTAAGTGCCATAAATAGAAAATAATTGGTATAAACCAAAATGCCACAATATTCCTTACCAATTTTAGGAGAGTCAGACTGAAGAGAAGTCATTTTCTCTAACAAGTTATTAAAATAAATTGAAAAAAGGGAAGGGGCCAGGATACAGCCCTGCCTTACTTCACTGTTAGTCTAAAAACGTTATGCTATACTGTCCTTACTGTTCCTAATCTGTGCCAAACATATGAATAAAGGGCTTTTATAGCTTTAATTAACGTCAAGTTAATACCCCATTTTTTTCATTGTTGACCAAAGAATCTCTCTATTAATGGTATTAAAAGCAAAAGAAAAATCAATAAAAGCCAAGTATAATTTTTGATGCCTTACTTTAACACATTTTTCTTACAAATGCTGTAGTATGAAAATATTATCAAGGGTAGAACATGATTCACGAAAACCAGCCTGAGCTTGTGAAAAGTCACCTAGAGTCTGCAAGGAAGTCAACAATCTTTTAAGAAAAATACTGGACAGAATTTTTTCCAAGATATCTGTAAGACTTATAGGTCTATAGTTAACCTGTTAAGTTCTGTCTCCTTTCTTAAAGATGGGAACAATTATAGACCCTTTCCATGACTCTGGGATGTAATCTTTTATAACACACTCATTGAAGAAATCAGCCAGAAGTTTTGCCCATTTTAAGTGTTTGCATTTAAAGATTTCACTTGGGATTAAATCCGGACCTGGAGCTTTGCTATTTTTCAGTGACTAGATATCCTCTAATACCTCCAAGGGTGTAATTTTCTCAAGTTTATCAGAAATAAGTGATCATATACTTGTAGTAAATACTTCATATTCATGAAAAAATATATTTGAAAAATAATCAAGCCAAGTAGGGTCATCAATCATGCTTTCTATATTGTGCATGTTTTGCTTACAGCCCTTTACTACTAGTCGCCAAAAGGCTTTATCATCCCTTTGGTTAACCACTTCATACATTTGTTGCCATAATGATTCAAAATATACATTTTTCTTGTTCCAGAGAAATTGTTTGTACTTTTTTTCCCCTCTATTTAAATATCCATAATTAAAATGTGTTACGAGATACCTTATATTTCCTAATTAGGACTGTTAGTTTATGTTTCTCAGTGACACATTCATTGTCAAACCATTCTTTAGAAGTTATACTTTTATTCCCTCCTTTGGTTTCCTTATATATAGTTTTCTGAATTTATTTAAGAGTGGATTGTAAGATACTACAGTAGTACCCACAGACATTGACAGCTACTTCCAGATATTTCACAAAATCTCTAAAGAGTTTCTCTCTGCTGCACCTACTGTGGAAATGCAAAAGATTTCTCTAGAAATATCACAGAAATTTCAGGAAATAGCTGGCAATGTCTATGGCTACTACTGTATCTTTATCACTTAAATCTGCATCCAGATTGTCCTGCCAATGATTAAATAATAGATTCTGCTAATCTGAGACTGTGCTGTCACAGTCACTGGACTATATGATTATTTTCCTATTTCCTATTTCTAATTTCTAATTTCTAAATGATTCTCCATTTTAGGAATAAACTGTCCCTGAATAGCAGAATATGCTGTGTCAATTTACACCAAAAGACAAATGGGGAAGCGATCACTTTCAAAATGACAACTGACTTTCAATAATCTCCAAAAATCAGGAGGACCTCTCCATAATGTTAAATCTAAAACAGATTCAGTCTTGGATGTGTGAAAGGTACCATCACCCCCAAGGTCACCCAACAGATGCCCATTTAGAGGAAAGATACCATTAATTTTCAAAATCTTAATTAATTTTAAACATAGAAACATACAATTTAATGACAGATAAGGACCGCTTGGCCAGCCTAGTCTGCCCATTTCCCTACCTAATGGATAAGCTGCAGATCCTAGTTAACCAACAGCCTACTTCCTCCTACCCCCCACTAGAATTTTCTTATGCCTGTCCCATGCATTCTTGAATTCTCCCACTGTTTTGGATGCTATAACCTGCTCAGGAAGGCTGTTCAATGCATCTACAACCCTCTCTGTGAAGAAATACTTCCTCTCATTACCTCTGAGCCATCCCCCCATATCTTCAAATTGTGCCCCCTTGTTCTTGCACATCTCTTTTTCTGAAAAATGCTACCCTCTTGAAATTTGTTGATTTCCTTGAGGTATTTGAAAGTTTCTATCATGTCCCCCCTCTCCCTCCTTTTCTCAAGGCTATACATCTTAAGCTCCTTTAGTCTTTCTTCATATGTCTTCTGCTGCAGACCCTGCACCATTTTGGTTTCCCTCCTCAGGACAGCCTCCACTCTGTCTATGTCTTTGTGGAGATGGGGTCTCCAGAACTGAACACAGTACTCCAGATGTGGTCTTACCAACTGTCTGTACAGAGGGCCAACAACTTCCTGTTTCTACTGGTGATGTTTCACCCTATGCATCCCAATATCTCCCCAGCCCTCCTTACTGCCTTCTCACATTGCTAGCCCACCTTTAGGTCATCTGATATGACTTCCCCCAGGTCCCTTTCCATTTTTGTTGTTGTCATATCTCACCCCCCATTGTGTACTCTTCCCCTGGGTTTTTGTTTCCCAGGTACATTACTTTGCACTTCTTTGCATTGAATCTAAGCTGCCATACATTTGACCATTCCTCCAACCTTGCCAAGTCCCTTTTCATCCTTTCCACCCCACCTTGCGTATCAACCCTGTTGCAGATCTTTGTGTCATCTGAAAAAGAGACATACTTTCCATTCTAGTCCCTGTGCAATGTAACTTATAAAGACATTAAAAAGGACCGGCCCCAGTACTGAACCCTGCAGTAACCTACTAGTAACTCTCCTTTCTTCACTGTGGACTCCATTTACTACTATCTGCTGTGTCCTGTTGTCCAGCCAGTGTTTTACCCAGGCTACCACCCTGGGACCCACTCCCAGGCTGGCTAATGTGTTTATTAATCTTTTGTGTGGGATTGTGTCAAATGCCTTGCTAAAGTCTAGGTAGGCCTTGTTCACAGCCCCTCCCTGGTCTATTACTTTGGTCACCCAGTCAAAGAAATCAAGTAGATTTTTTTTGACATGACCTTCCTGCTGTGAATCCATGCTGCCTTGGGTCCTGTGCCCCAATGGCCTTTAAGTACTCAACAATTCTTTCCTTCAGAAGTGATTACATCATTTTCACTACCACTGAGGTCAAACTGACAGGTCTGTAGTTTCCTGCCTCTGTCTTGCTCCCACTATTGTGAAGAGGAATCACGTCTGCCCTTCTCCAGTCCTCAGGTACCACACCATCCTCCCATGATTTATTAAAAAGGGTAGTCAGCGGTGTTACTAGTTCTTCTCTTAGTTCTTTTAGAATTCTGGGGTGAATTCCATCAGACCCCATTGCTTTATCCACCTTCATTTTTAAGAGTTCTTTTAGAACTCTCCCTTCTGTGAAAGGACTAATATCAACCCCTCTTCCAGAGTGCTTCTATTGACTGGATTAGGTATCTTCCCCTGCTTTTTCATTGTGAATACTGAGCAGAAATATTCATTCAGTAGCCCTGCTTTTTCACTGTTGCTTTCTGCCCAACCACCTTCCTCTTTATTCAGTCTCAGTATCCCTGCTGTTGTCTTTCTTTGCTCCCTAATGTTCCTATAAATGTTTTTTTAACCCTTTTTAACTGAGTTGGCTATCTTTTGCTGGATTTGGGCTTTTGCTATTCTGACAGCCTTCCCCGCTTCCTTCTGTTTTAACTGGTACAGTTCTCTGTCCTGCTCCTTCTTTGTTTCCTTATACTTCCTGAATGCTGTCTTTTTCTCCCTTACCTTCCCCACCACTTCTTTTGAGAACCATAGTGGTTTTTTTTTTCATTTTTAGTTGTTTATTTGCTTCACACAAAGGCTTGTTGGCTCTGTGATGGCAGTTTTGATGTTTTCCCATTATTGCTCCACCCCACCTTTTTCCGTGTTTGCTAGTGCTTTTATGAGGCACTCTCCCATTTTGACAAAATCTACCCTTCTGAAGTCCAGTACCTTCACTTTTGCATGGCTTGACTCTACAGCTAAGTTTATTATGAACCACACTGTTTGGTGGTCACTTGCTCCCAGATGGCTACCCACCTCAAGATCAGAGATCCTCTCTCTGTCCCCATTTGAGAGTACCAGATCTAAGGTTGCTCCCTCCCAAGTGGGTTCCAAAACTAGCTGTCTGAGGCATGCCCACTGTAGGGCATCGAGAATGGCCCTGCTCTTGGATGTGGCTGCAGCAAAGGTGCTCCAGTTAACATCTTGCATATTCATGTCCCCCATCAGCAATATCTCCCCTTTCTCTGCCATCCCAAGGATGCTGCTATCATTTCCTTGTCCATTTCCTCCCCCTGAGATGGGGGTGTGTATACAACCCCTATGAGGATTGTGGAGCCACTTCCAGTATCCAGGGTGACCCACTGTACTTCCTCTCCTCCCTGTTTACCCTTTAGTTCTGTTGCTTTAATACCTTCCTTTACATAGAGAGCTACTCCTCCTCCTCCTCTTCTTCCCTCCCTGTCCCTCCTGTAGATTGTGTACCCTGGTATGTTGACATCCCAGTCATGGTTCTCTGTGTACCATGTTTCTGTGACTGCCATGATATCCAGGCATCCCTCTTCCATCTAGGCCACCATTTCAGGGAGCTTTTTACCTAGACTACGGGCATTTCAATCCATTAGCATTAATTATATTATCTTTTGAACTTCTTGAATGGAAATTAGCAGATAGATACATATAATTTAAAATAGTATCATTTGCAAGCCTGTTATACATTCCTATCCTTGTGTTTAAGTCTCCCATTAGCAGAAAATAATCATCTGGATATTCACAGCTAAGTTTAAAAGTAAGATCTTCAAGTATCATACAAGTCTGGGGATTATAGAACTTAGATTTGGCAGGAGGAACATAAATATTACATAATAATATCGTGAATGAATTTCCCTTGAGTCTTAGTATCTGAAAAAAATATTTTTTATCAATTACTGTTATTTGTAGGAAAACATTAATTTTAATAAATGTAATTAAACCTTCTGCACATTTACCAAGTTTTGAAATTCTTCTACCAGGAATATGAAACATATGATAGCCATTTAACTGAAGTGTCTCATCTTGGGTATGCCATGATTTTTGCAGACAAATCACCAAGAAACCATTTAAATACTCAGTGAATTCTCTATCTGATACATTTACTTTAAAGTCTATAATATTCCATGAAATAAAGGATAACCCCTGGCCAAAATCTAAACAAATGGACTCCTTTAATGACACACCATCTTTTTTAGGACTAGTTTGAGAAATTGTTGACTGTCAATCATTAACTTCTACATTGGTTTTATGTTTATTTAGAAAATTAGCCACTAGGTTCTTAATGCCAGTTTGCAGTCCCAAGCCATCATGCCCATGAGAAGTCCAAGCACTCATAGGACTTGTAGTATTTTCATTACTACTATGAGGAGCTGCCATAATTAATGATGATTCTACAATATATATTCTTATTTGATCCAAGACATCCAACCTTGCTAATATTCTATCACTGACCCATCTGTTACCACAGAGTAAGTCAATCTGATTATCATTGCAGAGACTTGGATGTCTAAATGCATCCAAGATTCCAATCCCTCCAAGTTTGATACCCAAAATATTAGAAAAAAGATTACATATTGCAAATCTAAGTTTTGTGCTGGTCTCCCTATTTTCTTTAGACCAAACACTGAGAGTGAGACAGGGCTATCATCCAAGGCCCCTCCCCCCTCCAATTCTGCCTGATAACTATCCAACAATTAAACTTGTAAGTTCCCAATTTTATATTCCAAAATATTTCCCCAGATGTAATAAAGAGTTATGTTATGGCTACAGTACACATCATTGTACCCAGACATGTTGGATATAGGAGTATATTTAACAGATGAGATGTCACTTTCCTCCAGATTAAGTCCCAAGATGTCTCTAAGGATTCCCATTATTCTAGAGTTCATCATTTTATTATTATCCAGCAATCCAGAATCACATGATAGACCCTTGAATCTTAACAAGCTCAATGAGGCTGAAGGATTTGTTCTACTTCTTGGAACAATGTTTTTAAACAACAGCTCTCTCTCCTCAGTGGGAGCAACTCTCCCCAATGGCGTCGAAATTTCTTTCTCTGCAAAAGTTAGCTTATTGTTCCCAATAAAAGGTTGCACCTCAGATATTACGTGTTGTTGATTTACGGTAGTAGTCTTTCTGTATAATCAAATCATGCTTTGCCCCCTTGTTTTCTTGTTATGTTTTTATTAATCACAGGAGCCTTTTCATTAAAAATTATGTAAGAGAAATCTGGTCTAATTTGAGGCTTACAATATAAAGCTTCCTCAGGGACCAGCATAGGGATGGAGGAGGATTCATTAGTTGGATGAATATCCTGTAGTAATCTAATAATGTCATCAATTCTATCCCTTTTAACAGTGATATTTACTTTGAGATTATCAATTTCCTCTTTAACCACTATAAATTGCTCCATTAAAATTAAATTGGAAGCATGTTGATTCTTCATAATATTAATAATCTCTTGGCTTAGAGCAGTTGGATAATACATTACAGATTCTTCCTTATTTAGAGCTGACTCAGAATTGGAAGGGCTAACCACTCTTGGAACATGTTTTACAAGATGTATTATTTCCACTTTAAGAACCTTGTTTATACTAATTTCTGAATCAAGGGCTTTCAGCCCTTGAATATTATTATGTAAATCAATCCTAATAGTATCCAAATTGATGTTTGGTGGGGTCTTATTAGTGGAAACACCCACGTTGTCAATATATTTGGGTGTACTCACTGTTTCACTAGAGTATGATAAATTATCATTTCCTATAAAGGAAACCCATCCAACCAAATCAGATAAAGTTAATGTTAAAGATTATTTTTATTACTTCAGTATCTTTAGAGGGGGACAAACCCTTACAGTCATGGGGGCCATTTTCAATGTTAAATGGTTCTAGGCTAACAGACACATCACTTGCCTCCATATTTACTAAATTCTGGTAAATGCCAGAAGATACTGAAGTAAGATCTTCAATATTTTTATTACTCAGTGATGTGGAAGACAGGAAGGGGGTCGAGGTTAGGTTTATTTTTAATTTTCCATCTACAGCTCTTTCCTTCTCTTCCAGATCAGATATAGTTTTCACATTTTTTTAACATAATGAGATGTAATATGGGTCTGAGTGGCATGTTTAGCATGTTTAATTGAAGGGGAAAGATCCTGATTTCTAACATCAACCAGAGCAACTTCTCCACCCTGAACTTTAAAATTGTTAGCTATTAAACTGTCCTTTTTATTTGGTTTGAAACAAACTCATTGATTTTACCCTGCTTATTCTTAATTTTTGGCTTTTTTAAATTTTTCCATTTTGGCTTCCTCAGAGGTGCTTCAGCAACAAATGACTTGGCCTCTGGATTCAAGGTAAAAGCAGTGACCTAAGTAGTACCCATTTCTAAAAGGGCTTTCTCCTCCTGCTCATCTCCACTTGAGATAGACTTTGCACTCTTGTTAATATCATCCTGGGAACTAATGTTAGAGTCAGGAATATAACTACTTCCCTCAAAGAGAAAACAATTTCTAACCTATATAAACAAAAAACATACAGCATACAGAATAGTGCCTAAAGTGCCTGAAGTGCTATAAACAGTATATAAAAATACTTTCCTTCAAAAAAAGTCTGTTCCACACTGTAAAAATACAATTAAAATATATAAAACAAATGCCCCAAATATGTTCCCAAAAATTTTACTGAGCCAGATTGTTTAAAGTCCGTAACGGGCAGCTTCCAAGAATTTCCAAAGAACATGAACTCTTCCACTATGCACTGATTCAATGTTGATTCCTCGCAAGTATTAAGAAGTTCTACTTCCACAGCCTGGATACAGGGTTTATTGCAAATAAAAGTAAAGTCCCAAAGTAATCTCAATTGATCACAAGCAACACTGTCTGGGACACATTTTTACATCAATGCCTCCGGTATATAGGTCAATGATGTGCTGAAAGAAAAAAAATGGCCAGCAAGGACAACAATAAAATAAAAATATTAAGATACTATGAAGTATATGCTTATTAATTCTCTTTATATACTTTAAGTCCTTGTAAGAGTAAAACCAAACACTGTGGCTGTAGCACTGTAGTACTATAACTCAGGGGTTTAATTCTCTGAAGTTCTATGCAAATTACCAATTACTTCAAGTTTAAACAGTGAAATCCTTCTTTACAATTCTACAAACCCAAATGGGATCCTTTACGTATGCCTAACAAGTTTAATGTAAAAATACCAAGTATGCCTTTTAGACTGGGCATTTAAAATTCTTTTGAAGTAGAGAGACAAAAAAGTATCTTCACATGCACCAGCATGCCGAACCAAAGCTTACTCACGATGAGCTAAAACAAAGCAGTAGAGATAATCTGCTCTAAGGGGGTCTGGTAACTCCCTAAAATTTTAATATATATTTTTACAATTTAAATATATCACTAAAAAATCCTAGGCATTATTTACCCTACCATTTTCCACAGCAACTGATTATTGCCCTTGTAAATAATGAAATAGCTCCTGCAGTCTCTGCTGCCTCACAGCTCCATTACAACGTGTAGTAAACGGTAAATATAGCAGGAACTATAGAGTTTTTATGAGCTTAAAAGTTCACCATGATTTTAGGACTGCACAAAGAAAGTCAAAGTACAGAGTTCTTTACAATGATTTATGGAGTTGCTGACAGAGTGCTGGTACATGTGCATTCAGTGCAATGACCATTACTTTAATTGATTCCTAATTGATCCCTAACATGTTATCAAATTAATCAAACACCTCTTAATAAGGAACAGCTTTTAGGAGCTCATTACCTGAACTTAAAGTGTGACTCAGAATGTGCTTCACCAATTAGAAATAATTAAAGCTATTAAACAGAATTACAGCATGGGTGGGTCACCTAAATAAAAATTACAGGTTCAAATAACCAGCTGTATCTTATTCACTGAATTAGCGCATCTCAATGCAGCTAAATAAGAAGTTTAACATGCTATGACTCGAGGTAATAGTAGGGACTTTAAGCAAAACAATAATAGTACTCAGAATAGCACTTGAAGTTCAAAAAAAAAAAAAAGAACTCAACATAACCTGAATTTCGAAGTCACTCAATCTCACCAGAAATAAAAACCACATGGGTTCATCAACACACAAAGTGCCAACCTTTAACTTTTAAAGCAAGTTTTTATACAGCTGGCTTAATGTGATACCGCATACAGGACATACACGATCGTACTGCTGAATATACAGAGTACTTGCAACTGAGCTAAAATAACTTCACATGTGCAATATGTACAAAACACAGTACACATAAAAAGTACCTGGACAAGAATAACATTTCTAAAAATAAACAGATACTAAAATAAGAAAGGTTTTTTTTTCAGCACAATGAATTTTAAATAGAGTTAGAGTCTTTTAATGAAGTTTGCTAGAGTTTCCAGTCCTGTTTAGTAGACAGGGTAACTGTGGCTTCACCCCCCCCCAACAGGGCTTACTGGTCTTGGGGCTCTCCTGGGCTCCTGCCAGCTCAGACTCCTATGGGGGAGTTCTCAGACCAGGACACGCAGACCACTGAGAACTATTAATATGCGATTTAAGATATTCTGGAAAGACTGTGCAGAGGTTTATATTGCTAGAGCTAGACACCAACAAAAATGCTGTAAAATACTTCTCTCCTGTAATTTAAGGCAATGGTGGCATACCTGTTATAAACCAGAAAAAAAAGCATTGCACAGCCCTGCATGTGTGGGTCTTTCCCTCTCAGCACATAGCATTGTGTCACAGGAAACAGGCACCGAGCCTAAAGCACCGAGGACAATGGATATCTAGCATTAGTCAATGCCAAATGTTTGCTTGATTGTACAGTATTTGCTCTGTCATTGTTGGGCAGAGATAGCATAGCCACAGAAACTCCAGGGATTTAGATGTGTTCTGTTGCATTTTGAGTGAAATGTTGCAAACAGCAAGTACACAGTACTTGAGTCTGTATAATAAAAGTTTGTTCCCCCTACCTCTACCAGTGTCAATCTGGCAACCATCTGCACCCCCTCAGCCGTCAATGTGGAACAAATTAAGTTTCTTAGACTCAGTATCCCCCCCAATTAGGCACCATTTCAGTTGGTTAGCATCTGCCCCCCCCAATCTGGTATAATTTTAGTTGGTTTAACTTTTATCTGTACCCACCATGAGGCTGAGAAAAAAGCCAGCACATATATTGTCTAGTAATCCTTCCCATGCTATCATAAAATAAACAGTTTGAACTTTATTGGCAAAACCTCAGTCTGTCTGTCATGTTAGGTAACTTCATTAACAAATGTTAAATAGCATGCTTATGCTGCTTCTATAAAAAAATAAATATTTCATCCTCCCACATTGTAGTACTAATACCATGTAAACTACTTTTCCTTTTTTACTTAAAATACTAAACAACGAAAAAGAGCTTGCTGGATTTTAATAACAAACCAGTGCTTCTTACCTTAATTTTCTCCAAGTTCAGTCTGGTGATGAGCTTTTCACTGAGAAGTACTCCTTGGGCCAGTCTATATGTCCAGAACTACTATGCAGCAATGACCTGGATCTAGGTTCCAGCAGGTCCAGGATTTGACACCTTGTCTATATGGGCATAGGACTTGTGGGCATTAGAGTAGAAGCTATAGTCTCTGCCGGATGGGAACAAGTGCCTCCAGGCATCAGTCAGACCAACCTCCCACATCAATACTGCTAGTGCCTGAGCACTTTTTGTCAAAGACACAGGAGTAGAGTTGGACCTGTCTAACACAGTATCCAACACACAGTTGAAGTCACTTCCCAGAACCCAGGAGCCCTGCCAGGTAATCAGGTCCAAGGAGAATCTCTGAAAGAATTCAGGGTCATCTATATTGGGGGCATAAATTGATCCCAAATTATACATAGTCACCCCCGGAGCAAAACCCTAGCAAGGGCATATCTACCATGGGGATCTAATTTAGTGTCCAATATCTTAATGTGAGAACCCTTAGGTAGCCATATGGATGAGCCTCAGGTGTTAGAAGAAAAATTAGCTGAGATCCATAATCCCCCCATAAAGGCCTCAGTTTTTGGTGCCTCCAATCTGGACATATGCATCTCCTGAATTAACACAGCCTGCCATTTGGAACGTCTTGCCACAGCCATGACTCTCCTCCTCTTGGGAAGTGACTTCAATCCATTAATATTCCAGGATGCTATAGAAATATGATCAGCCATAATCATCTAATGTAAAAGCATCTCTAACCACCTCTTGTATAGATAAAACTGGGTGACCAAAGTAATAGACCAGGGAGAGGCTGTGGATATGGCTTACCTAGACTTTAGCATGGCATTTGACACAGTCCCGCACAAAAGATTAATAATCAAGTTAGCCAGCCTGGGAGTGGGTCCCAGGGTGGTAGCCTGGGTAGCAAACTGGCTGCACAACAGGACACAGAAGGTAATAGTGAATGGAACACATTCCGAAGAAAGGGGATTACTAGTGGAGTACCTCAGGGCTCAGTACTGGGTCCAGTCCTCTTTAACATCTTTATAGGTGACATTGCAGAGGGTCTGGAGGGAAAGGTATGCCTCTTTGCAGATGACACAAAGATCTGTAACAGAGTTGATACACAAGGGGGTAGAAAAGATGAGAAGTGACTTGGCAAAGTTGGAGGAATGGTCAGACACGTGGCAACTTAGATTCAATACAAAGAAGTGAAAAGTAATGCACCTGGGAAACAAAAACCCAGGTGAAGAGTACACAATTGCAGGGGAGGTACTAACAACAACAAAAATGGAAAGGGACCTGGGGGTAGTCATATCAGATGACCTAAAGGTGGGTAAGCAATGTGAAAAGTCAGTAAGGAGAGCCAGGGGGATACTGGGATGCATAGGAAGGGGCAACACTAGTAGAAAAAGGGAAGTTGTTATCCCTCTGTACAGACAGTTGGTGAGACCCCATCTGGAGTACTGTGTGCTGTTTTGGAGACCTCATCTACACAAGGACATAGACAGGATGGAAGCAGTCCAGAGGAGGGCAACTAAAATGGTGCAGGGTCTGCAGCAGAAGCCATATGAAGAGAGACTGAGAGAGCTTAATATGTATACTCTTGATGAAAGGAGGGACGAGGGGACATGATAGAAACATTCAAGTACCTCAAGGAATCAACAAAGTCCAGGAGGGTAGCATCTTTCAGAAAAAGAGATGTGTAAGAACAAGGGACACAATTTAAAGATAGAGGGGGGACAGCTCAGGGGTAATGTGAGGAAATTTTTTTTCACAGAGAGAGTGGTGGATATATGGAACAGCCTTCCTGAGGAGGTCGTTGGGTTTAAAACAGTGGGGAATTCAAACATGCATGGGACAGACACAAGGCAATTATAGTTGGGGGTTGCAGGAAGTAGGCTGTTGGTTAACTAGAATCTGCAGCTTAACCAGTAGGTAGGGAAATGGGCAGACTGGGTGGGCCAAGTGGTCCTTATCTGCTGTCAAAGTCTATGTTTCTATGTAAAACACCATGAGCATATATCTTCCCCCATCTCACTTCAGAATTAAGTACAAATCAAACCCAATTCTTCCCACTCAGAGTGGCACCAAAGGGTTCCCAAAAGGCATTCAACCTGTACAGCAAAGATTGTCGGCTGCTGAATGAAGCTCCCATCCATGCCGCACCTAAGTACCTCCTCCCCTTCCCTCCCATTAAATGGTCCAAGAAACAATCCCAAAAGCAAAAATGTTACCCCCCCCCGTAGGCACAAAAAAGCCCACAGTAGTAACCCCTGCAAACAGTTGGTGAACATTAATGTTCAAAGTTAACCTGCACTCATTAAACAATGCCATATATATACGGGCATCAGAACTAGTCAGAAATGGATCACTGTCAAAATCCCGTAACCAATATCGCGCGTGATATTATAGTGCATACATTTTAGTGTAACAGCATAATAGCTAACGCAAATTAAAGCGTGTAATTTAGTAGCGCATTGCACTGCTGAGAGGTAGGCACGGTGAGGTGCGGAGGGGTAAATTTCTGTGCGAAGGGAAGACGTAAAAAAAGTGACCCTTTATCCCACAGAATATTTATGTGCACACAGTGCACAGCTGGCAATTACTTCAAATAAAAAAGACATTTCCTAAAAATTCTTTGAGCAAAAACTCCAGAATGACTCATACCAGGGCAGCAGGTCTGCGTATGCTCAGGTTACAAAGATCGCAGAGATAAAAACCTGAACTTTGACTGAAACAGCTCTGTAAATTAAGGTATAACTACACAGTTTGACAAAAATTGCACAATTTTCCTAACAAGGATCACCACTGACAAGACTTTAATATCACCTGTTCTGCAATTTTTCGCCATACATTGGCAGATTATGAAGTTACAGAATATTGGTGACATATCACCAAGGAAACTAGTGGCTCCTTGTAAAACTGGTAAATGCTTTTAACCACATCTTAAAGCTGAAAAATATTATTCTAAAACAGACAGCCAGCCAGCTAGACACTGCTATCACCCGTTCTGCAGTAGAACCTTATTGTTATGTCCAACCTCTCCTGGTCCCGGACGACGTATCCAACAGCCAGGGACCTGTGCCGAGTGGCACCGACAGACTTCCTTTTTGTGGCTGAACTTTACGGCCGCTGCCGCCAACAAAACCGACCTCTCTTGGCCACTATCCTGGTCCTGGACGATGGATCCAACAGCCAGGGACCCGCGCTGAACGACGCTGACAGAATTCCGAATTTTCTGAACTAAGAAGCGTAGCCCTCGGGTTATTTCAGTTTGGACTGCCTGCCTAATTACTACCAGCCTGTTACAATCTGACTTATTTTTTGTCTTTGTAGTCTTTCATTCGCGCTATATTGCTAACGCGCTATAGTGTTGCAGCGCTATTATGTATGCGCTGTTTTTGCTAACGCTATTTCGGCCACGCTATTATGACCGGATCCCATCAGAAACTACATAAATGGATATAAAAACATTACATAAAAACAACAAGGTTTAAAATTTTACAAGGGCAAGCCTCAGTGATAGTTCAAAATAAAATATGTGGCTATGTATTGTCCTCGTAAAATAAGGTATATTAGACAGTCCATGAATCCTCGTAGCGGAGCAAAGTCATATTATAAAGTAAAAGTTGAACGATCTCAAAATGACAGGCCCTTTTTCCAGAACATAGCCATTGCTAAATCTCATCTGCAAAGTCCTGATTTCCACATTGCATTTAAAACAAAATAGCTAATACAAATGAATAGGACTTAGCTGTACTGATCAGACATAACGTAGAAAATGGCGGTCCCCTCTCTTCTTGCTGCATAGGCGCCAGGACCCTCATGAACGTTCAAAAATTTGCACATACACAGGAAAAAATAAAACTGAGAAATTAAGAGGGCCTGCACTCCCAGCACTCCCAACAAACCAGCCATACGCAGAAGTGAAATTTCTAGCCATACCACACGCCCACAGCCCTTTCAGCGATCCTCGACTTCCTGCTTCTGTGGTGAGTGGCCACTATCTCCTTTTATAAGTACAGAATCAAGCCATTTCATCGTCACCTTAGGGCATGAGAAGAACTGTAGTGTACCTCCTGGTTGATCAATCTTCAGTTTTGCTGCATATATAAGAGCAAACGACCATCCCATTTTATAAAGACGACCCTTGATCTCAAACTTTTTGCCTTCTCAACTGTAATTGCTTACTATAGCCCTGGAAGATGTGAACTTTATGATTACCCACCGTAATCGGACCCTTCTCTTTGGCTCTCTGCAGAATTGCCTCCTTATCAGTGCAGCATAGGTATTTTATTAAACAATGTCTCGGGTGAGATTCTGAAAGCTTAGGGCCTACACGATGTGCTCATTCCACTTCACAATTCTGTAATGTAGTAGGCAGCTCCAGATGTTAGAACAACCAAGCATGCAGAATCCTTTCAGGGTCATTCCCCTCCATCCCTTCGGGAAGACCAGCAATCCGGAGATTCGACCTATAGGACCGATTTTTCTGATCTTCAATTCTATCTGTGAGTTCCTCTACGAGCTTGCTGAGGTTCTGTTTGTCTCCCATAGCTACCATTAATGAATCCTCCAGGCTAGTGACCCGAGTTTCAAGTTCTTCCAGGTGGGTAGTATAATTAGCTGAAGTTTCAGATAGACCTGTTACCACTAATCCTAAGTGCGAAATCTGGGATGTAATATTGTCAAAGCCAGCCTTCATATCATGTTGCATGAGCGCTAATGTAGCAGGTACTGCTGACAATGATCTTTCCAGTTCAGACATTCCCACCTGCATCGTTAGTGAGTTCACAGGGCAGTCTGTTTCTGGTAGGCCTCAGGGTTGTTGTTTGGTGTGATCTGATGCACCAAATAAGAGCTTCAATAGTTTATTTTTGCTCCTGCTAGTCGCCATCAATCCCCCGATCTAATGCCACTGCCAACAAACTGCAAACCAAGGCTGATGCTACTGATTTTGATAAAGAAAGGATGAGTGCAGTAAGGAGCTTGGCTAGGCTGTGTCCGTCATTGTCAGCGTCAAGCCATGCCCCCCTTATTGCTATTTTGTATTTTCAGGTTACATCAAATATAATAAAATATAATTTTTTATTTTTTGAGAAGATAGAAACTTTTATTGTGGCTCTTTTTGATTTGATCCACACACACTGAAACACTGAAGCAGTGAGATCACCACAATTTTGGCAGCCTTCCACCATTCCTCTGATCCTAAAAATATGTATCACAATGGCTGTATATTTGTAGGTCTATATTCAAATGACTTTAATTTATTATAATTACACACTAAGAAGAATGGTCTTAATGAGTTCATTTAAAGTTTCATAATTTGACCTTTTGCAATTTTAATGACCTCCCAATCCTGGAGTCTTCAATTTGTTTCATCTAAACATTTCTTTGCTCAGTTCATCAATAGTGCAATAAGATTTAGAATAAAATTACTTTAGAACAAAAACTGTATAAACTTTCAGTTTGATTTTGCGCAAATATTAACTTCTCTCTGAGTTGAAAATGCATAGGAGGTTAATTGTACATACTTTTGTATTTCTCCACACTTTTACTGTGGAAATTTGTAAAAAACTATGAAAAAATAACACTCAACAGCCCAATAAGATTTAGAATAAAATAACTTTAGAACAAAACTGTATAAACTTTGGGTTTGATTTTGCACAAATATTAACTTCTCTCTGAGTTGAAAATGCATAGGAGATTAGTTGTACATACTTTTCTATTTCTCCACACTTTTACTGTGGAAATTTGTAAAGAAAATATGAAAAAATAACACTTGACCTTTACTACAGGTCTTGACCTCCCATAAAGGGAATGACTTTAAACTTATTTAGGAGTCATTCAAGAGTTATCCCAAGGTCAAGAGTTAGTAAACTATACATTTAATACATTTTAATAATTGAAGTTGCCAAAGAGGACATAATAAATGAAGAAATCAGTGTTGCAGCATAGATGCCTGAAAGTTTTACAGACAATCATTATTTTTCTTCTCTGTCTTCTTTCTTCCCCCATCTGGCCACCATCAGCTTCACATTTAGATCTCATAAGATATAGCTGACTAATGATTACTAAAATTAATCTGCTGCTTTTGTTCTGAAAAGATTTAACATGATCCCATCCTGAAAAGACCTATTGTGATCCCAATAAGCAGATCATTTTGTTTCAAGCTGGTAAGCACTAAAGAATTCCATTGAAGTACTAGTAAGTCAGGGTCTACTGCTAAATTAGGCATGGCAAGATGATCTTGTCTCATTTCACTTAAAGTAGCATAGTGCTTTGGAGAAATGAGGCTGTTATAAGTGCAATAGAGGTTTTGCCAAACAAATGTAAATATCTCTGAAAGTATACAAATTATTCATAAACCATCAGCATGAAAGTTATTCAGGACAAAATGACCTTTCAAATCACCCTGTTCATTAAGCTGCACTAATTATATTTTTTAAAATATGGCCATCTGATTACCTGAATTTTTATTTTTCTTCACAATTTTCACCTTTTGGGTAGCTATATTTAAACACATCTAATGAATTCAGATTAGTGAGTACTCTCATTTGAAAGGTCACTTTGTCCTGAACAAGTTTCATGTTGGTTATATATTGATAATTTTTATACTTTCCAAGATATTTACATTTGTTTGGCATGACTCCTACAGTGTTCACTCAGAGAGCAAAGAATGAGGTTGTTTGGAAGATCATATTTTACAAAACATAAAGGCCCAGATATTCAAAAGGGTTGCGCCATGGGCAACAGGGTTGCGCATGCACAAGTCCTACATTGCGCCATTCTGCGATATTCAGCAGGAGGCAGTTGCGCCACTGAAAACAGGTTGAGCAACAGCGCAATGCAAATGAATGCATGCTCAACAGGAGGGGGAGGAACCATGCATAAACTGCGCAACCCGATATTCAGTCGGGTTGTGCAGAGTTGTGCATGTGCAACCCCCAACCTGCGCCTGCACGACTTTGAGCCAAAAAAAAAAGGATCAGGTTGAGGGCCACCCACAGGTGAGCTGCTGTATTGCAGGCGCAACACAGCAGCTGCCACCCGTGGCTGGCCCCCCAACTCAGTCCCTGTGCCCCCCACCAGCCCGATCCACGGGCAGAGCGTAAAACAGCCCCAGCCCACACATCTCCCCAATGCCTGATCGCGGGCAGAAAGTATCGATAAACCCCCACCCACACATCTCCCAATGCCCAATCGAGCAGAAAGTATCATGAAACCCCCGCCCACACATCTCCCAATGCCTGATCGCGGGCAGAAAGTATCATGAAACCCCCACCCACACATCTCCCATGCCCAATCGTGGGCAGAAAGTATCAGGAAACCCCGCCCACACATCTCCCAATGCCCGATCACGGGCAGAACGTAAAACAACCCCCCAACCTGAATATCTCCCTGGTGGTCCAGTGGACCGTAATGCCCGATCGTGGGCAGAATGTCCAGTGACAACCCCCAAACATCTCCTGGTGTCTAGTGTCCCCCACACCCACCCCACAAAGCCCCACCACCCGCTCCCCCTGGCAGCGGCGGGTGGCAGCATCCACCGCTGCCACCCGCCACCTGCTGACTGGACTGTCCGTAGAGGCTGCACGCCCATTGGTGTAGAGCTAGAGCTAATGGGTGTGCTTCAAGCCAGACATGATAGTCCATATTTGTGAATGGGTTCATTCACAAATCTGGACTGTCCATGTACTCAGTAGCTGCACGCCCATTGGCTCTAGCTCTGCACTAATGGGCATGCAGCCCTACTGGACAGTCAGTCAGTGGGCGTAAAGGCAGGCGAGGGATGCTGTCAACCGCTGGCTGCCAGGGGAAGCGGTGGTGGGGTTTCGGGGTGGGTGGGTGGGGGACACTAGACACCAGTGAGATGTTTGGGGTTTTCACTGACATCTGCCCAATAATCAGGCATTACGTCCACTGGACCACCAGGGAGATATTCAGGTTGGGGGTTGTTTTTACGCTCTGCCCACGATCGGGCATTGGGAGCTGTTTGGGCAGGGGGTTTCATGATACTTTCTGCCAGTGATTGGGCATTGGGAGATGTGGGGTTGTTTTCATGCCGCCTGGCATCGGGCCGCTGCAGGGTGCGCCGGGTCCCCCAAGGCTGCTGCCTGATAGGGTGTGGCCAGTGCAAGTCCTCGGGGATCGGCGCACCTACATGCTAATGGCATGCAAATGGGGCCATAATCACATGCAAATGGCCCCCCCTGCACCTTGCATGAATTATGGCCCCATTTGCATGTCACCTTTTGAATATCGGAAATTTGCACATGGCGCAATGGTACTTGCGCCACTGCAAGTTTAATGCTCAACTCTGACAACTTGCGGTGGTGCAAGTTCCACTGCGCCATGCACAGTGGCTGTGGTTGGGAGGTGATATTCAAAGGAGTTGCTCAATAGTGCAACTCCTTTGAATATCGCCCCGGCCACACCCTTATGTAACTATTTTGAGTGGTGCAAGGGCTTGCGCCTCAGAATGGTGCAGTTTGAATATCCGGGCCAAAGGATTTAGATTAGTGACTACCCTCATGTAAAATGTATTTCTGTCCTGAACAACTTTCACACTGATTGTGTTTGTGCACATTGAATAGTTTTAAAGAAATTTAGATTTTACAATGATCTGACAGCAGGGAGGAGGGTCCTCTTCTTCAGATGCTGAGTCACCCCTACAACTCAGGTTTTATAGTGCTTCAGGGAGGGACAGGGATAGGCAGGAGGAGGGTGGGATGGGTGGGGATAGACATATGATGGGATTGCTGTTTTGTATTATGGTTTTATAGCTTACTGTTATTGTTGTGTCATCTCCTGTATTACTGTCACAGCTCCCTTTATGCTGCTGTGTACTCCTTGGCTGTACTGGAATACAGAATGGCTGCTGTTGTTGATATAACTTTGTATTTTTCTGTTGGAAATACTTAATAAAGTTTATTCAATTTAAAAAAGATATTTAGATTTGTTTGGAATGTATGCACATTTGCTCTCAGAGCAAAGCAGGTTGGGGTTATGTGTCCATCATTCTAACAAGAAAGAAGATAGTGTTTTTTTAACTGCCATAGGGATGTGCAGTGTTATGGAAGGATACACTGAAAACTACTAAAATATATGTCCCATGGAAACCCCTTTTCAAGCTAAAGTGATATGGCTGTAGGCTCCACCCACAGCCATAAAAAGGAGACAGAAATAACATAAACTGAAAGAAGCAAAGGAATAAAAAGCAGACAATGACTGTGAAAAAATGTATTTTTTAAATATCAACATAAAACACTGCCTGCATTTGACCTAATATAAATGAGTTATACCTGGTTAGCTTGGTAGAAGACTGCAAACAAAAGAGAAGGGCAGAAGAATAATATTTCAAGCAGCAGGGCATTCAAATTAGACATAATGATGGCTATGAGATCAAAAAATATAAAGAAATTAGATCATACTTTGTGAAGCTAGAACAAAGGATGAGCAGAGTGTGGGAAGTTAGAAATATGGCAGAAAAAAAGCATCCATGCTAGTGGGGAGAACAGGGAGTGTGTATAGTTCATCAGAAAGAAAATAGACACACATTGCGAATCAATAAACAGAAATGTAAAGAAGAATGACTTAGAATACTTAATTCACCAGTGCAAGGGCCAGATAAGAAAACAAAGGTGGCTATGGGAGATGCACAGACAGAATCAGAGGAGCTCCCTCTAGAGTCTAGTGACAGACAAACTCAAATTCAGAAGGAGATGAAATGGAATTGAGTGACTGGCATTATACAGTGGTAGGGGACACTTTATGGACAACCCACCAAACAAAGTTCCCCAGTACATGTAATAAAAAACAGAATAGTGGAGTACTGGCATCTGGAGAAGCTAAGGACCTAATAAGTGAGACTAAGTAAACAAGCAAGGAGGAAACAGCAGTACAAGAATCAGACTACTATGACTGGCCAAGCAGATTCAGACAAAATAAAGGTATTCGACAAAATACAAAAGAAAATGAGACACAGGAAAAGACAGAGTGGTCAGGCATTGACCAGGACAAATCAGAAAACCAAACTAACATTGTAAATAAAAATCTGGATGGGGAAAAGAGAAAGAAAGAGGAAGAGATGGGGGGGCACAAGCTAAAGTAAACACCTCTACCATACAGATATTAAAAGAAAAAGATGATAAACATATAGAGATGGAAACGGAGAGTCAGAGAAGTGGAAATGAGAATAGAGACAGAGATACACTAAATAAGAGAAAGGAAGAGACCACAGTAATAAAGATGAGAATTTAAACAGACAATGAAACAAATTATGGGAGGTTAGAAAAAAGAAGAGACTAAGAAATCAAAGGAAGAAGACAAAGAATTAAGAGAAAGGAATGAGATGCAAAATAAAACATATTTTAAAGCAGAATGTGAAAAATTGAAGGAAAAAGATGTTGCCTTCTGTGGAAATCTACTGAAAGAAATTAGAACAGGATTTGAAAGAGTGGAATCTAACTACGAAGGAGTTTATGATAAAGTAAAAGGATTAAAAGGCAAAATAAAGGAATTATAGAGTAAAGTGACACAATTAGAAAAAAGATTGTTGAATGTGGAGGGTATTGTACCAGAAATGAAGAAGGAAATTGACATTTACAAGAAGAAGATACAGGAAATGAGAGAAAAAAATTACTGACCTTGAATGGAGATTGAGGCGAGATAATAAAAACATTTTAGGGGTGCCAGCAGAAACAGAGCAGATGAACATGATAGCTTTCTGTGAGAAATGGGTAACTGAATTGACTGGCAAAAAAATAGCCTGAAGGGCTCACAGAGCACCAGCAAGACCTAATACAAATTTTAAACATTGAAGGATAATGTTAATGTCATGTTAAGTTCCTTGAATAAAAAGATAGGGAACTTTTACTGCAAGCAGCAAGAATGAACAAGCCATTAATGATAGAAAATAAAGAAATACAATTTTTTTTCTGGACTTGGGACTGGAGATTAAAAAAAAAACAGAAGGCAACAACATGAATCCAAAGAAATGAAAAAAAAAACTCTGTGGGACAAACAAATGCTTTTTTTACATCTTTTTTAGGGATTAAAAAAATAAAAATGCAATAAGAATAAAGTCAAGAGAACATCAGGGCAGCCATGGAAAAATAGGCCTCATCTTGAGACCTATAAGCAAATAAAGGGCATATGTGGTGAGAGACTCAGAAAAAAGACAAGGGGAAGGGAGGGAAAGGGGGATGGGGAGGAAATATATAAAGGAGAAGGAAGAGGGTAGACGAATAAAAGAAGGTATAAGAAGAACAATTAAGGAGATAGTGGTGATCATACAAAAGTTTATCAGTACTGAGGTATACCTCGAGGTTCCAATGAGGCACTCAAGTTCAATTTGCATTAACTGTAATGTGATCCTGCCTCAGTACCACTGAGGTATACCTTGAGGTATCCCTCAATATTGATAAACTTTTGTATGATTGTAGTATGCTCCCATGAAGGCAAACAGTATAGACCTTTTCATATATGTTCTCATACAGAGTAATACTGAACGGTGCAAGGTGTGAGAAAATGAAAGAAGAGATTGGAGGAAGAAAGACATAAAGAAGTTAAAATGAGTCTAAATATAATGTCTTAGAGTTTGGATGATGCTAATAACCCTATTACGAGGAAAAGAATAATAGCATATGCAAAAAATAAAATATAAACTCACTCAAAATAGATTGTATGTTGTTACAAGAATCACATGTGACAGAAATGGAATTTAAAAATTATGTAAATACTATGGAGGGAATGGTGTACAATTAAAGTCAAATGTTAAATCGTAAGGGACAGCAAAAATCTTTAAAAACAAGCAAGTAACCAAGAACAATTTACAGTGGATGAACAACAAAGATATGTTATATGTAACACAATATATGGAAATAGATACACTATAGCAAATGTATATGGTCCAAATGATGACCTATAATTGTTATCTTTTTTTTTTTTACACAGTTTGCAAAATTCCCAGAACCATACATAATTGTAGGAGATTGTACTACTTTACCATACTGAAACCTAAACTGGACAGGATGGCTTTTCACTCAACCCTATCAAAATCAGCTAAGATTATATTGGATAATATGAAGAGCTAGGATTAGTTGATTTCTGGAGATAAAGAAATGAAAATATACACAAATACTCATTTTATTCAGGCAGATATAAGGATAGACTTGATAATGGGAAAATTTAGTTTGATGAATCACATAGATCAGCTATCATATGAAGAAATCAACTTAGTAGATCATGCACCAATAAAATACCAACTAAGAATAGATAAGAATAATAAGAAAACAAGACACTGGAATATGGATTTAAAATTAGTACAAGATATTGAATTTATACAATATATCAACAATCAGTTGAAGATCTTTGAGGAAGTCAATGGGGAAACAGAAACATTTATAAATAATGTATGGGAGAAAGCAATTTTAAGTGAAGTATTATTAAATACATTAGTAAAAAAGAGGGGAAGGTTAGGAAAATGGATATGCTGGAATAGAAATAAAATGGGCAGAACAGAAACATAGATACACATGTTTGGAAAATGATAAACAGATATTAATGAATCTGAAAATACAACACAATGCAATATTAAATGAAAAAAAACAGAAAGGATAAGTATGAGAACACCAGCAAAATATTACTCTGCAGAAGATAAAACAGGCAAAACTGTAGCATATAGTTACAAAAGGAAAAAGCAGACAGAATGATAACAGAAATCGATACTGAACATGGAATAACAACAGATCCAGGAAAAATAAATAAAGAATTCAGGAAATATTATTCTAAATTATATTAATCAGAAGTAAGTAATATTACAGGCAAAGCAATTGAGGACATAAAAATTTGAGAAATTTCAGATATGGATAGAAAATGCTTAACTAAAACTTTACTGAAGAAGTTGAGATGATAATAAGAAACATGAAAAAAAGGCAAATCCCCAGGACCAGACCGTTTCCCCATTGGATTCTAGCAAGTATTCATAAAAGAGTTTACAGTATACCATTATTGAAAAAACTATTTAATTCCTTTATACAACAGAATGAAATACCAGACGGGTTTCAGAAAGCCCACATTATAGTGTTAAAAAAGAAGGTAAGGATCCCAAATACTCTACATGATATCAATCTATTTCACTCTTAAATACAGACTATACAATATTCACAAAAATCATAGCATCCTGTTCAGAACAATCATTAAGAACAAATATTCAGAGAGACCAAACTGGATTTGTAAAAATATGTAAAAGAAGCTATAATAATATCAGGAATGCACATAATATACTAAAACTTAACAAAGATACAGACACAGTACTATTGGCATTGGATGCCAAAAAAAAACTTTTGATAGAGTCAAATTGTAGTGCCCATTTCATGTTCTGAAAAAAAGCAAATATTGGGGATGAATATATTAAATGGATTAAGATGATGCAAATCAAAAGCAGTAGTACTTACAAATCAAGAAATATTACAAAAATTCAGTTTCAGGAGAGGTACAACACAGGGATGCCCTCTTCCCCCACTATTGCTTGCAGTGGCAATAGAACCACTATCAACCCAAATAAGGAAAAAATAATATATATATATATATATATATATATATATATATAGATAGATAGATAGATAGATAGATAGATAGATAGATAGATATACTGTATATAGGATTTAAAGACAGGGCATACCAAATTAAGATCTCACTGCATGTGTATGGCATTGTATTATATATTGTAAACCTGGAAATTGCCATACCAAAACAGTAGAAACTATTTTGGAATTTGGTAAGATTTCAAGTTACTGGATAAACTGGACAAGATCAGAACTGCTTAAAAGTAATCCAAATCAAAATACAAATGATGGGATAGGGATTCCATTCAAAATAACAAATAAATTAAAATATCTGGGAATAATATCAAGACACTTAAGGATTCAAACTGCAGTCCATTAATAAGAAATATAAAAATAGATTTACAGAGGTGGGAAAATCTACCATTAGTATTAACAGGGAGAATACAAGCTATTATAAGGAATATCTTATCTAGATTATTTTATATATTTCAATCATTACTATTATCTATACAAAGAAAAAAAATTGAAGAGTTGCATGAAATAATAAGAAAGTTTGTCTGGAAAGGAGGGAAGCAAGAATGTCTTTGGGAAATTGAAGGCCAGTTATAATCAGTTAGGATTAACACTTTCAAATTTTAAATATTACAAACAGGCAGGTATAATAAATCAGAATATCAAATACCACACAGAAGATCCACCTTGGTGGGTACAATCAGAGTTTGCACAGAATAATAAAAATAAACCATTTGACAAAAGAAAGAAACTATAGTCAGCTCACTCCAGGGCATGGTCCTGAGAGGTGGCTTTTGTGAGATGCCTATTGGGGCCGTCAGAAGGGTGGGTAAGCCACACCCCACCCCACCCCACATTCAGTGCTCTCCTGCCAGCCCCACTCTGGGCATGTGACACCTCTGCATCAACTGCCAGATGAGTGGGTATGTGCTGATATAAGGCCACTCCAAAGGGACCACTTGTTCCTTCCCACATGACAACCCCCCCCGGTCACCAGGGGATGGTCATGCAGCAGAAAGAGGTGCCCTCCCTCCCCAAGGTGGGAGGCATCCAATGGAATCCTGAACCCTGTCTCACCATCCTGCTCCAGACATTCCAGGTTTGGGGTGCAAACCCAGGTCATCTGGATAGCAAGAAGTAACTCTACCACTGTGCTGTCCAGCCAGCAAAATCACAAAAGAAAATTTAAGGGTTAATAGACACAGTTCAATAAGACTAGAAGGAAAAGGAAGGGGGGAACTTATGAAAATATATAACCCATGGGGCTTAATGAGAATAACACAGATAGAAGATCTATACAGTGGAGAAAATGTTTTCATCATTCCAGAATAGAAAGCAAATTTAATCCTTTGGAAAGAGAAAGATTCATATAGTCAAGGATAAAATTGCACCTCATTTTAAAGTGCTAGGTACAGAGATCACGTGATGCAAAGTGCTGAGTAGCAGCTCCCTCAAGCAGCTCCCGCTTCCCGTCTCTTATTTAGCTCATTTTGGTGTTTTAATTTACCATTTTCTTTTGTTTGTAAGGTTTTACTCTGTACAATAGCTGTTGCAATCTGGTCTGGTTATCTCTCGAGAGGATGGAGGCTTATATGAAGAAAGCCCCACAGAAGCATACCCCTCCAGCAACTCCCAAGAAGGCCCCTAAGAAATCCAGGGCCTCGGGTGGTTCTAGCTCTGATCTCCCAAGCCAAAGTGGTAATCAGGAACCCTTAACGCTGGTCAGATTTCTCGAGGAATTCAAACCTTTCGAGAGGAAATGAAGGATATGGCAATGGACTTGAAGTCATCATCCAGAAAGTTAGATGAGCTCTCATTGTCTGTTTCCGACAATGCATCCCGAATTGTTTATACTGAGAAAAGAATTGGTAGTCTCGACCCTGAACTGGTTTCAATGCACCAGAAACTGTCTTGTTTAGAAGCCAAGCTCGAGGACCTAGAAGGTTAGAGCCGAAGAAATAATGTAGTAGTTCTCGGTTTACCGGAAGGAGAGGAAGGCCAAAATGTTGAGGCATTTATTCGGAAATTGGTTGAGCGGGTGGCAGACCCATCCCCATTTGGCTCTGGCTACATTATTGAGTGTGCCCACAGGGCTTTACGGCCTAAGCTACCCCTCGAGGAACCCCCGCCTATCGTGGCCGGTTCCTGAATTATCTGGAGAAACAACATTTTCTACAAAAAGTGCATGCTCTGCAAGAGGTTTGCTGGGAACATATAAAGCTGAGAATCTCCCAAGATCTACCCATCTCATTCTGCATGAAATGCAAGGCGTTTCACCCTATTGTTTCCAAGCTAATTGCTGCAGGCCTGAAGTTCAGAATGAGTTATCCCGCTAGACTACAGATTTCAACTAACGGATCCTGGAAAAGCTATGAAGACCCTTAAGTCCATGCTGCATGATCTCTTCAAGGACCCTTGAATGGTGGTGGCGTAATATCGAGTATTGAACGGAGCCAAGAATTCAAACTTTCATTTTTCTTTCCTCGGAGAAATCTTAAGAATGGGAAGATTTAGGCAACTGCTTAGTTTGAAGTGGACTTGGGTGGTCACCACAGACTGCCCCGTCCCTTCTTTTCTTTCCATTTTATAATGGGCCCATAGCTGCCTGATGCAAAGGACACTGGGATTTTGGGCCTTCTTGGGGGGGTTGCGAGCCAGGGTTTTTTGGCGACTATTTTTGTTGGGGGTTGAATGGGCCCAGTATGGTTGTGGGCTAGTTTCTCATTTTTTCCTTTAAGGCTTTTGCTGGGATGGTCCTGGGCTTTCTCCATCTCACCCTCCACTTGGGTTGGGCCAGGGAATCAACCGCTAGAGGGTGTTCCTACCTCTGGGGACTTGCGGGGAAACTCTACTCAAGAGGGATTTAGCAGGGGCACTGCTTAGCTGGGAGGCAGCACTCTCTATTTCTCATGGATGCCCTGTTTACCAGATACTGACTGGTAGTGGGGAAAGGTAGCTTTTATACCTTCTCCTCCGGTCTAACATTTCCAGCTTTCTTATTTTAACTCTTGCTCTTAATGCAAGCTGGGGCATTTCTCCCTTCAGGTGTTGTTGAACCCGGTGCCTCCGATTATAATCTGGGATTCCACAAGTGAGTGGGCGATGAGATGGCCTTCTCATAGCCCCCTATGTTATTTTCTCTTATACCCATGCCTTGGTTGGACTGAGGCGAAGGCCCAGGACTACTCGTTCTTGTTGGGGGTACAATTGACAGGGCTCAATCTCTGAAGGCTGTGATTTGTGTGCAACAGTGCTAAATAACAAGGTTTCGTATTGGGGGCAGGAGTAGAGGGATTGTAACCAGTACTGTGCTGAGCGTTGCTTGTGACAGATTGGGGAGTGGGGGGCAGGGGGTGCGGTTGGGGGTTGGGGGTTAGAGGGGATGGGCAGTATCTACTTCTGGGTGGGCTAGGGAAGAGGGTGGGCTTTACTGCAGTAACCCTGGGGATATATGTAAAGGAGATTTGCATCTCATGTGCTGAGTATAATTATTTCAGTTTGATATCTCTTCTGGATGGTAAATGAGTTAACAATTGTGTCTTGGAATGTTAAGGGGATCAGAAAGCAACATAAGCAATTTCAGGTTCTTAAACACTTAAGTCTGTTCAATTCAGAGATAACTTTTTTGCAAGAAACCCATTTATTAGAAGGGGAAGCTTTGCAATTAAGGAAGCAACAGGTGGGATTCGATTTACAGTGCCCAGGACACAACAAATAGTTGTGCGGTCATGCTCATGATTAACAGGAGTATCCCTTTTCTCCTACACAAGTGATCAAAGATACCGAAGGTAGGTTTATTTTGGTCAAAGGTATCCTCTGGTCTGACCCAATTCTACTGGGCTGTGTTTATGGCCCTAATCTGGATGACCCTGGATTTTTTGTGAGACTTATATCTATCATTCTCCCAATGATTTCCATTAAAATTATTTTAGGGGGAGATTTCAATCAAGTATTTGATTCCCACTTAGATAGATTGGGTGGTGGCCAGGTGGAGTTACCCCTGGGCAGAAGGCATTTAGGGAGTTATTAGATCAATGTGGGCTCTGTGACGTCTGGCGTGTCTTACACCCTGATTCCAGGGAGTTTACCTTTAGGTCCATGGCGCATGGCTTGCAGTCCCGCATTGACTATTTACTGATTTTTCAGTGCCTCCTGCCTGGGGTGAAGACCTCCTCAATTCAACCTGGCCCAATCTCTGACCACTCACTAGTGGTATGCAATTTGGTACTGCTCAGTTCATTTAACAGGGAAACTAGCTGGAAGCTCAATGATCAACTTCTTAAAGACGTTAAATATTGTAAACTTATTAGGGAAAAAATAGAATATTTTTCTTCACTAAACCCTTTAGAGGGTGTAAAACCTGATATCTGGTGGGGGGCCTTTAAAGCCTTCATGAGAGGGATACTGATTAGCATGGCGGTTGGTAGGAAAAGAGAGCAAGAGGAAGACCTTAAATTCCTATTATCCCAAATCAGATCTCTGGAAACAAACCTTCCGACTAATCTCCTAGACAATGATATTCAGAAACTCCTAAAATTAAAGGATAAATATCTGGGGTTACTTCAAGACAGAAGAACTAGCTATTATTCGTACCAGAGCTAAATACACAGATCAGGGGGAAAAAGAAGGACGTTTACTGGCATTGCATATTAAACAGCAGGAATCAATGAGATTTATCCCGCCTATCAGGTCATCAGCAGACAGAACTCTCAAAGTGTCTCCTAACGAAATAGCTCAAGAATTTGCTGCTAATTATTCTAAACTGTATAGCGACATGGAGCACCCTCCCTGCCCAGAAGATATACAAGGTTATCTAAGAGGTTCCCACTTGTCCCTCCTTCCTGACAGATGTGGTGAAACTCTGGTCATCCCTATTTCTCAGGAGGAGATTGCTAAGGTTATTAGCGAATTGCCTGCTGACAAGGTCCCTGGTCCAGATGGATTTTCTCCTTTATTTTACAAGGTCTTTTGAGACCTTCTTGTACCAATACTTGGTGGTTTATTTCAACAAATCCTATCTGGGGAGGAGACAGATCTGTATCTCTATGAAGCCCTGATTGTTCTGCTTCCCAAACCTGATAAAGACCTCAATAAGGTTCAAAGTTATAGACCCATCTCTCTTTTAAACCAGGATGTTAAGATTCTCTCTAAAATACTGGCCAACAGGTTAGCACTGGTTCTTCCTGGGTTAATAGGTATAAATCAGGTTGGATTCATGAAAGGGCGATAATCTTCTGATCATTTACGCACTTTGTTGCATGTCTTCTCGGCTACCAGGGATGCGGAGTTCCCAGCAGACTTGGTCTCCTTGGATGCTGAGAAGGCATTCGACCATGTGAACTGGAATTTCTTGTTTCACACTTTGGAGGCTTTCCATATCCCTTCTCTGTTTATCTCCTGGATTGCTGCCCTTTATAAAAGCCTCTCGGCAAGAATTTCTGCAAATGCGGCCTTTTCCCACTCTTTTCTGCTTCATTCAGGTACTAGACACGGGTGCCCCCTCTCTCCATTATTATTTAACTTATATCTGGAACCTCTTATCCAAAACATTCTCAATAATGACTCCATACAAGGAGTGAGAATTGGGCTGCATGAAGTGAAAGTCACCGCATATGCTGATGATCTGTTAATACATTTGACCCATCCGGTATCCTCTGTTCTGGCCTTACTAAGTGAAGAGGCAAGGTTCAATGCTTTGTCTAACTACAAATTGAATGCCAGTAAGTCCCTGTTTTTTTCCTTTAAATCACAAAGTTTTCAAGACTGATATTTGTCCCTTGGGGCTATGCTGGACTCCCAGGTCTTTTAAGTATGTGGGTATTAAACTTTCACGTAACCCCTTAGTATGGTTCAAGGAAAACCTAGATTCTTTACTGCAGAGAATTACACACGACCTACAGAGGTGGTCCAAATTCCCTATCTCTCTGTGGGGCTGAATTAATATAATTAAAATGAATGTATTTCCTAGGATTTTTTATCCGTTGTCCCTTCTTAAGGCTTTTGTTCCTTTACTCTGGTTCAAAAAGGTTCATGGTATTTTTACTAAATTCATCTGGGCCGATAGGTATCGGCGCCTGGCTTACCATAAGCTGGCAACTCCTAAACTGGAAGGGGGGTTGCAAATCCCCCACCTGGCTATATATCATTGGGTTAGTCACCTTGCAAAATGTTGGTGGGTATCTCCCGGCCCAGAGGAAGTGCAACCCATTTAGCTCCAAATAGAATTGGATGCAATTAAGACCAATAATCTGGACCCTCTCGCGTTATTTTTCCTTAAGTTATCTCAAGTAAGTATGGCTGTAGATTGTCCCATAATAAGGACCTCTTTAAAGGTCTACTTACAGATGTGTTCCTTTTTGCAGTATTCTTCCCACCTGGACCTGGCCCAGTCTATATGGAACTCTCCATCATTTACTATTAACAAGAATCAAATCTCCCTTCTTTGGTTGCCTCAACTCAAAGAGGGGAAGCTCTTGACCTTTACTGATGGTGAGGGACATTGGTTATCAGTGGAGGAGATGGTTAGGAAATTTCACATCCCGACTTCTTCTTTCTTCAAAGTCTTGCAATTGAGACATTTATTGGTAATCTCCCTGGGGAGTACTCCTCCCTCTCAGATCATCTCCTCTCTGATACCCAAGGTATCCCCACTTTCTGGGTCTTCTGGTGTAATCTCTAAATTATACCAAGTTTTGTTTCACAAAAAGTTTGGGGGGCCCATTTGGGCCATCAAGATTTTGGAGTAACTTTTTCCACCATCTGCAGTTAGATTGGTATTCTCTCTGGAAGTCATGTCACAAATTTATCTCTCAGGATAGACTGCATCTCAAGCAATATCATGTATTGCACAACCTATACTATTCCCCAGTTAAGCTCCACAAGTGGGGCTACTTAGACTCCAATAAATGCAATAAATGTTTGCAAGATGAGGGCACACTTTTTCATATGCTTTGGTCTTGCCCAAATATTTCCACCTTTTGGGTTTCAATCCAAATTTCCTTAGACCCCTTGTTGGGCCTTCAAGAATACTTTATCCCTGAGGTATGTGTGTTGGGGGACGTGTCTTCCATTAGAGTCAAGGTGCGTAAATTTCACATATCCATGGTCGCCTTGTCAGCTAAGAAAATAATTCTCCATCATTGGAAAGACAGGTCCTCCTCTTCTTTCCAGGAATGGGTAAGAGAAGTATTATCCAATTTGCACACAGAAAAAGCAATGGCCAGTCTACATAACAGACTGGCAGTTTATGCTAGAATTTGGGATCCCCATCACTCATTAATCTCTCTGGTTCCAAACTAAGTTTACAATAGGCTCAATGCTTTTATAAGGCCTTTTGATTAGAGGCTCGGCATTTACGGGCACTGCGATGGGTTACTGCAGTAAGGGGAGGTGGGGGCAGCATCTTTTTACTATGCATCAATGAGTCTCTGTCAGCTTTTTTGTATGCTGCCTTTTATGGTGGAAAATGTGTGAATAAGCTTTAAATTAAAAAAAAATAAAATGCTAGGTAATAATCTACAAAAAACAAATATTACAACTGTGCAGGAGTTAATATTGAGAAAATATACAAAACTAATATCAAGCATCTACAGTAGAATAATCAAAATGGAAACAGGAACTTTAGTTGAGCTAAGATAATAACATTTGGAAAAAGAGATACGGTAGGATATGTTGTTTTCTTTTTCCGGAAATAAACTGGCAGAAATAATAAACCAAAGATAACAATCAGTAGCAGACTGAATCAAATTCAGTTCAACATATTTTACAGAATATATTAAATCCAGCACTATCACCAATGTGTAATATATATGGAACTCAAAGAAGTATATTACGTGTGAAATTGCAACCTGTAAGTATATAGTGCCCTTATGGAAAAAGGTATTTGTTAAACTTAATATTTCTGTAATTCAATTAAGCTATGAGGTAGAATTACAGTATGTATGCTAGGTACAACATCAATACAACCAATAATGAAAGAACAAGTAAGAAAAACAATAATTATAGCTTTATTTAATATTAGGCGATATACAGTATATAGCCAGATACTGGAAAGACATACAACAACCAGATTACATGTTATGGAAAAATGTATTCCTTGAATGTATGCAGTTAGAAAAAAAAAACATTATTTTAGTCAAGATCAAATGCACATACAGTATTTTACAAACTATGGGAAGCAGTAAATACTCTAGTAAGGAAAAATAAAAACTGATAGGAGAATGTAAGGTAAACACTTAGGAGGAGAAGAATATATAAAGTTTAGGAAAGGAAAATGTATTAGGAATTTAGGGAGTAAAGAAAGTTCAGGAGGAAGGGTGGAGGGAGGGAAATGCAGAAAGTGAAGATGAAATGGAACCAAGTACATGGGCCCTCACCTCACATGATTCTAGCTTCAGGCCTCCTACCAGATGCCTTAAGTGACCACCATGACATCTATTTGGCAAGAAAAATCCACAGGCCTAAACCTCCCCCCTCCCAGAATCCTTATGACTAGATCCTATAAGATCCTGGACCTCTCCTCTTTGCTTGATGACTTGGCCAACTCTGATTGGTCATTCATCAGCCAATTCACATCTATTGATGCGGCCCTGGAGTTTTTTTAAGTCCAAGTTCTCTGCCGTTTGGGACAGCCATACTCCACTCAGGGGAACCCGAGTCAGAGGCACACACCTCCAATGGATCTCAACTCAAATCCTGGCCCTCCTCAGGAGTAGGGATAAAGCCTGGAAATCCTTTAAGACCTAACGCTCTCCATCTGACCTTCAGCTCTATCGTGCATTATGCAATACATGCACTAGGAAAATCCGCCTAGCAAAAGCTAACTATTTCAAAGTCTCATTCAACTCCACCCTACATCAGCCAGCCAAATTTTGGAAAGTGGTAAAATTGCTTCTCAGCCCACCTTTGCATCCCCCCCCCCTCCTACCCTACTGGTAGGAGGGGTCCCCATCACTGTCCCTCCAGCGGTGGCCTCACAGTTCAACTCTCACTTCACATATTGTCATGCTACTCTCCTGTCATCACCTAACCTTGTGCAGCCACTCAGCTCTACCTCCCCCAAAATTGCCACGCCCACAGCCCACTTGTTCTCTTTTCAGCACATCACCCAGGATAAAGTATATAATGCATTGATCACCCCTAATCCTAATAAGGGTAAATGCCCAACCGGGTTGGACTCCAAAATGCTCCACCTCTTGGCCCCCGCCATAGCCAACCCCCTGGCTGCCCTATTCAACCTATCCTTCACCCTTGCTGAAGTCCCCTCTGAATGGAAACATGCCACCATTATCCCCCTTCATAAGGGTGGGGATACCTCCAATCCAAGCAATTACCTACCCATTTCCCTTCTACCCATCCTGGCTAAACTCCAAGATCATCTAGTCCTCTCTTGTCAGTCACCCTTTCTTGACTCTTTCTCCTTCTTTACCCCCATCAAGGCTGGCTTTAGGAAATCCCACTCCACCACCACCTCCCTTCTCAGGCTCAAAGACACCATCCTCACTGGTATGGATGCTGGCAACTACACAGCCACCATTTTTATCTACCTGGCCAAGGCATTTGACACTGTCTTCCACCCACTCCTCTTGTCCAAACTTACCAGCGCTAGGCTGTCTAGCTGGGCTTCCAGTTGGTTCCACTCATACCTTGTAGGCAGGTCCCAATCTGTCAGAGTCAGCTCTGCCTCATCTGCTCCCCTCCCTCTTATCTCTGGGGTGCCTCAAGGCCCCATCCTTGGCCCACTCCTATTTTCCATCTTTCTAAATGACCTACCATCTGCCTGTACACTCACCTCCATTCACATGTATGCGGACGATACTGTGCTATATACATCTGCTCCCTAGGCCACAGAGGTAATGACCAGTTTGCAAAAGGACTTTGTTAAGATACAGCTCTGGGTTCGTTCTAATCACCTATCCCTCAATGCCAAAAAAACTGTCTCAGTTACCTTTGGGACAAGGCAGAAACTCACAAGGCTTCTCTCACCTATCACATTCCACACCCTAGACGCAACACCCCTTGAGGCCTGCACCTACTTCAGGTATCTCGAAGTCTGGCTAGATCAAAACCTAAACTTTTCTACACATATTAACTCCATACTCAAGAAGCTGCACCCCAGGCTTGGCACACTGTACTGCAACCGTGCCAGTATCCCAGTCCCTGCCCAGAGGGCCATCATGCAGAAAATGATCGTCCCTGTCTTTGACTACAGAGATGTTGTCTACTGTGCTGGTCCCAAGTCCTCCTTAGCAAGACTGGACCCCCTCTTCCACTTGTTCTGTAGCTTTGTCCTGAACAGTCCTTACTCCATCAATCATTGTGCCCTCTACCAATCTATGAACCTTACATCCCTAGATAACCACAGGCAGTCCCACTGTGCCAAGATCTCAGCCAAAACTACTCCCAGCTGCTCCCCCCTACCTCACCTCTGCCCTAGCCAACCCTAGCACCCCAGCATATACACTCAGAAATAATGACTTGAGGGCCTTAGTTGTCCCACATCGATCTTCTGCCGTGAGCCAGGCAGCCTTCAGCTACCGCATGCCTAAGTTGTGGAACTCCCTACCCACAAACATTCATCACTTCTCTCCCTCCCTGCATCTTAACTCCATGCTGCTTGCCCACTTCTCCCCTACCTGCTCATGTGTCTAGGCCCCATTACACACCACACTTGGGGCAGCCTTAGCTGCTCATCCTAAGAACATATATTGTTGCTTAACTATCCTAATATACTTAATGAATTGTATTTAAACTGTGCCTATTTCAAGTCTGTATCATCTGTTCACTCATGCTATTCTTGTTTCTGTATCAGTCCTCATGTCCCTAGTATGTATTATGTATTATGAATTCTGTATTACACTTTGCATTTACCTACCTGTCAAATGCTTACGGTGTACCCCCTTCCCCCAGGACGTATCTGGAATTGAGCAGTAACCTGCTCAGCATGCCTTCCTGGTTATTTATTTATTTATTTATTAGCTTTTGGTAACTGGGTAAAACATTTAAATAAATAAACATGAGGGATTAATGATTCTAGTTATAAATAAAGTGTGGTAAATGACCAAAAAAGTAACTTGGTCAAATAACTGATCCTTCTGGGGAAAAACAGATAATGATGGGAATGATGAGGCATTGTAGGATTGAATGATCTCAGGAGTCCTCATGTGCAGACTAATTATCATGGTACAGTAAGAAGGGTGAAAGGTGACAAAGGTGGGGAAGGACACATGGACATCTGCAGAAAATGAAAATGGATATGCATACATAGCTGGAATGCCCATGTTAGTATGCTCACACACACACACACACACACACACACACACACATGGATGGCAGTGTGTGCAGGCATACTCACACATGTAAAAATACCATGCATACATGAAAGCAAAGATATACCAGGAGTCATACTATGAAGTATTAGGATGTAGGAGGCTTAGAGGCCCATGATTGCTCCTGTAGTTAATAGTAATTAAATGTAATTTTGGAAAGAATGAATTTATCCAATCTATGCTTGAATGTAGCTTTGGTTTTAATAGTAATAATTTCCAAAGGAAGTGCATTCCAGGGATTAATAGTTCTGACAGTATAAAATTATTTTCGAGGCATTAGACTAAAGCCCCTACCTTGCAGTTGTAGAGGGTGTTCCCTAGTGTTAAAGACATTATTTCTGAAGTCTAAACCCATTGAAATCATTAGAAATGGATCTTGTATTATGTCAAACATAAGTAGAAGATCCCCCCTCAGATGTCTGGTAGATAATGCCATTAAATTTAGAGATTTAAGTCTGGATTCATATGGAATGACAGAGTATCCTTTAATTTAGTTAGTAAATTTTCTCTGGACTTTCTCAATTTGTGAAAATACCATGTTTTCTAAATGGACACCACAACTGTGATGCATAATCCAGATGGGGCAAACTTTGGCTCTGTATAGTGGCATTAACACTTTTTACTCACATGATTTAATGTTCCGGCATATGGACCACACAGCACTGTTTGCTTTTTGAATTGTTTTATTAATCTGCAACCTAGGTGAAAAATCTTCCATTATGTGGACACCAAGATCTTTTTCTGAAGATGAACTGATAAGAAAATGATAATTTAAGCTATATGTATGACATTGGTTATGGGACCCAAATGCATGACTTTTCATTTGTTATGATTCAATTTCATACCCACGTCTTAACCCAGTGTGTAATGTAGTCCAGATCTTTTTGAATTATTGCTATATTGTCAGGAATGGAACAAGGTCCACCTATTTTAATGCCATCAGCATACTTTATAGCTGTGGAGTAGCATTTCCGAGTTACATCTGCAATAAAAGCCTGAAACAGACAAGGACCCAACATGGACCCTTATGGAACCTCACTACAGACATAACCAATTTTAGAAAGGTGTCCATTAATCAATACTCTCTGTGTTCTACAAATTAGCCATTTTGATATCCATTTAATGATACTGTAATTAATCTGTAGGGTGCCTTACTTTTGTATAATGGCCCAATGAGGCATGGAATTAAAGTCTTTACTAAAATCAATAAACACAATATCATAAGGGAGTCTATTGTCGATTTGATAACTGATGTCTTCATGAAAGCAAAGTAAATTAGTCAGGAAACTATGACCTTTTTTAAGCCCATGTTGATTAGTGTCTAAGTTATCCAGCATTTCAGAAATCATCTCCTTAATGAACCCTTCCAATAGTTTGCACAGTGGAGATAAAAGGCTAATTGTTCAGTAGTTCTCCCAATTATTATGTGGTCCTTTTTTTTATGGATTGGGATAACAAAGGCAGTTTTCCAAAGTTTCAGAACATAAGACAAGTTTATACATTGCTCAAATAGAAGTTTTAGCGGATATGACAGACTATTAGCAAGAAGATATAGAAGGTGAACAGAAATATAGTCAGGTGAGGCACTAGTTTTACCCTTTAGTAGTAATAATTTATTATGAATGTCAGTTTCCAATATAGGAATTGAATTATCTAATGTGTTGTGCAGTGCCATACTTTTCTGATTGGTTTGAAAAGTTTCACAAAATTTGGTGTTGAAGAAGTTGGCCATATCAATAGGAGCATGAATTATGTTATCATTTGATTGTAAAGGACTCACCTGGCACATTGGCTTTTCTAAGTGAATTGATATAAGAAAAATAGGATTTACTATTGTTTTTATTAGCTTCTGATGCAAGTTTGTATTCCTATTGTTTCTTGGCTTTTTGAATGTTTCTTTTACATTTTTTTTTGCACTTGTAAGTAAAAGATCCAATTGGTTTGTATAGGTGATTTTAAGTAATTAGAGTGTGTTTTATTTTTAAGTTTAATTAGTGTTTTTATGGATTTATTCATCCACTTTGGGTAGTGGCGACTACTAGTTGTTTTGATTTTAAATGGAATGTAAGTATCCCTTAAGTTACAAATAGTATCATTTAATTTATTGAAATGTACACTTATATCTGATGATGAGAATATATCCTGCCAATCTATATTATTTAAATGGGTTTTAATACTTGAAATATCCGCCTTATCATATAAATATACTTTGGTTGTGTTGTAAGCAATAATCAATGATTGTTCTAATGTGAACCTTATGGCTTTATGGTCACTATTGCCTATCAGTGGTAGTATCTTAACATTTTTAACAATCAGGTCTTTGTTATGAAATACCAGATTGAGAAGATTATTTCCTCTGGTTGGTAATTTTATACATTGTATGAGGTTACATTGTTGACTGATATTTAATAGTGTTTTTCATATCCCTGAAGGGGCACTTGGATTCACCCAGACAGTATCTCCAAGAGTAAAATAACCCATCAGAAGAATGTCACCCAAGGTACAAGCAGTATCAATTTCATGAACAATGTTGTCAAAGTACTCAGGAGAAGTATTTGGAAGGCGATAACAAATTCTCTGAATATCGTGTTGTATTTTGTTTAAAATAACTTTGACCCATATGGTTTCAGTTATGCTAGTGGGATTTTTAACTTTGTTAGAAATATCTAATAACTGAAGTGTGTCTCTCAGAAATATGACCACACCTTCACCTTTTTTGTGTTTTCTGTTAAGAAAATATGATGTATACCCTGCTAAATCACAATCCCAGTTATACTTATCATTGCCCCACATTTCGGTAACAGAACTATAATATCTGTGTTATCCATTGCTATGATAGTTTTTAATTTGTCTAGTTTATTATAGAGAATCCTGGCATTGAAATATAAACATTTTAATTCATTTATTTGATAGGTCTTAGGTGTATAAATGGCAGTACTTGACCGGGGGTTGCACAGATGGTTTCATCCCCAACTCTATGAGTTTAAATTCATATTCAAAAAGTTAAGAATATGCTTGCTAAGAAAAGAATTACACCAATAGCTCAAATGAAGACCATCCCTACCAAAGAGATCTGGTCTGCTAGAGAATTCCTCCCAGTGGGTGATACAAGTCTGATCCTGTGTAAGGCACCATTTATGCAGCCATTCATTATAACATTTTATTTTATGATTAATTATGTCTGGTGCTCTAGGGACAGGTAGGATTTCAGAAAATTCTATATCACATCCATATTCTTACAAATGATTAAATAGTGCTACTGTATCCTTTTTTATTTATAGCAAGTCATCATGCATGATGTTATTGGTGCCTATGTGTCATACACAGTGGAATTTAGACCACAGTTTTTAAGATGTTATTCACCATTACAGTAATGTCAGATATTCTCACACCATGAAAACTGGAACAAGTTCAATTTGCCTTGTCGTGAGAGCAGATATCACTATCCAAATGTTTAAGGAGTGAATCACCCAGTACGTAAACTTGTCTTTTCTGAAAAGTGACACTCGGGATTATATCCATCAGAAGTATATTACTAACTAAACCAGTATTGCTTGTAGACTGGTTTGGATTAGTTACCATAGGCAGAGGGATTAAAGGAATAGAAGAGGGAAGAGGGCAGCTACCCATTGAGTCATATATCATAGCGGGTTCCACCACTGCACAGGATGTTATCCCTGTAACTACTGCTTTATTACATGCCGAACTGTCAGAGGACACATTATCAGATGAATTCACATCAAGGGTTAGGGGATGGAATCTATTAGAGGTACTCAGGGAGAATGCAGCAGCTTTATGTCCCTTTTTATACGTTCTTTTACTTCGTACTTCATGCCATAGTTCGTTAGTGTTGTCACTATTGTCATTATCACTATCCCTAGGTCTTTTTTTTTATGAGCGGTGTTCAGATTTTCACCTGATGTTAGAACACTATCACTAGAATGATCAGGTACATGAGTTGTAGGTGAAACTTCTATGGAACCAGATTTATCTGAAGAACCACTGTTGGGACAGATATGATAGATAGTATTAAATCTAGAATATATTTGCTTTTGACTCTCCTCTAATGCCAGCAGTCTAGTATTAAAAGTCTGAATCTCCTGATTTAAAGTAACATTTTCAGTACACTTTAAACAGCCATTGTCACCATGTGGTATAATACCTAAAGTAAACGCATACGTTAGGCATTTAGAGCATTGAGCTCCTTAAACTCCATTGATGGACATAATAGTTACCACCATTACAATTAGAATGTAGTACTGAACAAATGTACAAACTAGGATGTGCAGCAATTCACGTTAGTCATTCTCTGACATGAAACTCACAGCTGAAGGAATACTAACTGGGATAATAACACAGATATGTCCCCTGCATCTACTAACATAAACACAAGACTTAAACTACACTGTTTTGCTGACTTATGTTTAGTAAGGAAGGGTTCAATTGCACCACTTGGAGCACGCTGAACATGCGCAAGCGCTTGTCTCTGCATGTGTCTCCAGGCTCAGTCCTGTGCACACTCACTCCGCTCGCTACTGCAAGTGCTTTAAACTCGGAAACCAGAAGTTCTAGGACACAGATGGCCGGTTTCAGCTCACTCCTGAATGTGGATAAAGATAACAAAATAGCCCCTAAAGGAGCTGGCACTAGTTAAAATTCACAAATTTGCATAAAAGTGTCATGACCAGGCTATGTAGCAGCCTACCACTCACCAAAGGTGCGCAGTACTCCAGCTCCTCAGAGATGATGGAAGTGGGGTTAAATAGGAGAGTTTACAGTGGTAAACCATGAGGTTGCTGAAATATGTTAGTAAAAAATATGTATGTCATTTAAACCAGAGGGTTGCTGGAAGCCTAAGCAGAGGATAAGCTTGGTTTCTGTCTTTTTTTCTGTAGCCAGCATCTGGGAAACCCTGCAGAAAGAAAGGAAGGAAGGATAAACAGAAAAATCATTGACATTACCATCCCTGGAAGTGTGTGTATCAATTTCATTTTCTACTGATGTCCCTGTCTCTCTCTAACCTGTGTCACCTTTCATCTTTCTTACTATGCCCTGTTAAGTAGTCCCCACTTGAGAACTGCTCAGCTGAATCACTTCTACTATGCCTCTCCAGCCCCATAATCACCTTTTTGTTTTCCAGTTTCTATTACAGACCACTCAGTCCAACCATGATTTTAGGGATAGTGTTGGAAACCATCATTAAGGGACAAATTGTTGAACTGTTGGAAGTGAAAGGATTGCAGGACTAGATGCAACATGGTTTTGTAGTAGTGAGAGCTTGCCAAACTAACCTGATTGACTTCTTTGAAAGGGACACAAAGGCAGTAGATAGGGGCCAAGTAGTTGATGTGTTGTACCTCAAGGCCTTTGATTCTGTTCCACACAAAAGGCTAATAATTAAGGTGGGTGACCTGGGGCTAGAGGACAACCTTATCAGGTAGATAAGGAAGTGCCTGGGGGCAAGATGAAGAGGGAAGTCCTCAATTGGGTACACTTAGAGCCCATGGACTACATGATTGGGGTACTGCAGGATTGGTCTTGGGAGTGGTGTACTTTAATATCTTCATTTACAATATAGGAGAGGGAATCCAAAATAAAGTATGTCTCTGCTGATGACACTACACTCTGTGGTACAGTGGACACTGCTGAGGAGGGAGTTAGAAAAATGAAAAGCAACCTCAAAAAACTGGAAAGTGGTCCAGATTATGGCAACTTAACTTCAATGTATTAAAGTGCAAAGTGATGCACATTGGTAGAAAGAACCCTAAAACAGTCTGCTGGATGGTGTAGAAGTAATGGTGGTGCAGCCAGCTGAGGTAAGAGACTTGGGGGTTATAATTAGCGATAGCCTCAACTCCACTGCACAGTGCAATAAAGCATATGGAAAGGCAAACAGGATGTTGGGATGTGTAGAAAGGGGCTTTGATAGGAGGAAGGAGGTGATACTGCCCCTCTACATGTTCTGGTAAGTCGACTCCAGAATACTGTGCAGTGTTCTGGACTCCACATGTTAAGAAAGGACAGGACTACTTGTGGACCATACAAAGGGGCCACAAAGATGATCCAGGAGCAGCATGGGAGGTCATATGAGGAAATGCTTGCAGACCTTAACATGTATACACTGGTGCCTAGGAGGGAGAGGAAGGATAGGATTGAGACATACAGTACAAAACTCTTGCATGGAATCAACAGGGTGGATTGTAAGCACATGTTCACGAGGAATGAGGACACAGTAATTTGAGAACAAGGGTGGAGATTGGTAGAGAGAAGATTCAGGATGGACATGAGGAAGTTTTTCTTCACAGAGCATGTGGTGGGTGAAAGGAACCGGCTACCAGAAGAGGTGTTTGAAATCAAGACTGTGTTGGGGTTTAAACTTGGGTGGGACAGGTATATGAAAATGCTGGGACCTACAGGCATAAGAGGGGAAGGGTTTCCTGGAGAAGAGGAAGACGATCAACAACTAGAGCTATTGGATCTCTAAATCTAGTCCAGCATTAGACCCCACATGAAGCTAGGCAGAGAAATAGGCAGGCTGGATGGACCTTTAGGTCCTTTTCTGCCAAAACAATCTGTAGTATGTGTCTTTGTACTACTGTCCGGTCTGGAAGCAACCAGTCTCTTTTCAGCAGTAACAGACCTTCATTTTGTTTAGAATCAGTTGCCTTAGGACCCTGTTAAGCCAGCAGAATCACTTGTTTGCCCGATTTTCCTTATCACTTACAGGAATGTAAACCTCTGCAGGTGCATTGAGCACCTTCATCAACCCACATTACATGTGCATTGTATTACCAGACTCCTGCAGCTGATACAGGCCTTTGAACATTAGGTTCTTCATCATGGCAAATTCTTGCTTTCTTAAGTTTCTGGCCCTTGTGGTCGAAGTTGGAGATGTGCTAAGTTGGGAAACTCCGCTCCGTGAACTAATTCACAGATTTCCCTCATTTCCCAAAGCTAAAATTTGCAGTGCAAAGTCTCACTTCACCCCCGAAAAAAAAAAATCAGCAAAATGAAGAGTTTGAACTCCACCAGCAGAGTTCAACAACTCCACATTTTGAGGAGATTTTTCGTGGTCCCCTCTCCCCGCCGATTACCAGCACCACAGTAACTTAAATTCCCTGGTGTCTAGTGGCCCCCATAGGTGAATGGCAGCCCAATATATCATTAAATTCCCTGGTGTCTAGTGGTCCCTTCCTGACCTTTGCCAATTGCCGAGCCATTGCATAATTAAATTCCCTGATGTCTAGTGGCCCCCATAGGTTATCATCAGCCCAATGTATCATTAAACTCCCTGGTGTCTAGCTTTCCCCTCTGCCGATCATGGACCAATGTACAATTATATTTATATTCCCTAGTGTCTAGTGGCCCCCCTCCACCCATCATCAGCCCACTGCTCAATTAAATTCCCTTGTGTCTAGTGGTCACCCCCCCACCCTAGTAGGTAGTGCCCCACCACCCAGCCCACCCCAACCCGACCTCGAGTGGGCATCCAGCATAGCCCTCCCTCTCTCCACCATGCCAGCCACATGACTGAGCAGTCAGTAATTGAGCATGTACTTGTACAAGCATGCGCTCATTCATTGACAGGCCACTAGCTAGCACCCATTCATTGAGCTCTTTGAGCTCTGTCGGGGGGCACAGAGAAGAGTGGAGGGCTGTTCCAGTCACCAGCAGGGGAGGTGGAACTGTGGAAGGATGTTGTGGACCACTGAGATGAAATTTAATGATATATCAGGCCGATGATTAGCTAGGGAGGGTGCCACTAGACACCAGGGAATTTAATTATACATTAGGCCGGTGATTGGCTATCAGCAAGGGGTGGCACTAGACACCAGGGAATTTAATTATATATGGGGCCAACGATCCACTATCAACAGAGGGGCACTAGGCACCAGACAATTTAATTGGAGAATTTGCTATTTGTGTAACTTGACCTTGCTTTTGTTTTGTTTTTTTAAGTACAATTTGCACTTAAAAAAAAGCAAGGTGAAGTTACAAATGGCAAATTTTTAATTAAACTGGACAACTTCATGAAATGATCTGCCGAGGTGGATTTGGCAATTTCACTGGAAATTCACCATTAATTAATGAATTAAAACTCCACCGTATCTCTAGTCAAAGTCTAGTTTTTCTTGTCACTAATGTGAAAGTTACCTGATTATGGTCACTGCCTCCCACTAGTTTCTTGACTTTTAAGCTGAAGATAACCCCATCCCCATTGCTTAGAACAAAGTCAAGGATAGCCTTAAGCCTGGTAACTTATTGATCATGCTACTGTAGTAAACAGTCCTCATCACTGGGCAGAAAACTGGTCCTGATCCCACTGTTAACCTTCTGAAGTCACTAGAATATTCCTGGGAGACTGAAGTATGCCGGGATCACCACTGCATCTGATATGACTGTTCTCATGATTTCCTGGGTCAGTTAGGCATTGTGCTTCACTTATGGTAGCTGTTTAGTAGCCTGTCCCACACCTCCTTGTGATAGGAAACCTGACCCTATCTGGAAAGGGGATTGGGGATGTTGATTGGTAGCGGCACTGCCATATTAAAGCTCTAACCATCTGCAGTGGATGAGACCACTGAAGGAGAGAATGCCAGCACGCATCACTCCACCCTCTCTATGAAACAGTTAAAAGCAACTGTTTGTCAGTGACTGTAATTCATTGCTAAACAAACTCCCTAGCTAAAGTTTCATCTCTGGCAAGAGATTAAAAGGGCTGGGATTGATATTTTACCTGGGGGGCTGTGGCATCATTGAGTCACTAATGTGTGTGCATGCTGCTAAGAACTGTATAAACTGTCATCTTCTGGACTGGTTATATTCTAAACTGAAATTGGGGCTGTTTTAATCAACTAAAAAGGAACTGTTTCCAGCACCCCCCCCCCCCCAAGGGGAATACAAAAGACTGTCAGCAACATTATATTCTTCTAACAAGAGTGCACTGGTACAAATGTATTTGAAAGAGGCTATTGCTTAATTACTTACTATTTGCTTATATATTAATTTTTCTTTTCCTTTCCAAGCCAGTTGCTTAGAATAAAACATATTGAATGGTATATCTTGCAAACTGCTTGTCATGTGAAACTCATGGTATTGTGAGATTTATGTGAAATCCAAACACTGGGGTTAAGATTTGCTCTTTGACTTCTGTAAAAAGAGATTCTAGCCACATTGGTCATAGAAATGTAGAAATATAGAATTTGATGGCAGACAAGGACCGCTTGGCCCATCTAGTCTGCCCATTTCCCTACCTAATGGATAGGCTGCAGACCCTAGATAACCAAGAGCCAACTTCCTCCTACCACCCCCCACTAGAATTGCATTATGTCTGTCCCGTGCATTCTTGAATTCCCCCACTGTTTTTGACTCCACGACCTCCTCAGGAAGGATGTTCCATGCATTCACAACCCTCTCCGTGAAAAAATACTTCCTCCCATTACCTCTGAGCTGCCCCCCCCTCTATCTTTAAATTGTTCCCCCTTGTTCTTGCACATCTCTTTTTGAAAGATGCTACCCTCTTGGACTTTGTTGATTCCCTTGAGGTACTTGAAAGTTTCTATCATGTCCCCCCTCTCCCTCCTTTCCCCAAGGGTATGCATATTAAGTTCCTTTAGTCTCTCTTCGTATGTCTTCTGATGCAGACCCTGCACCATTTTGGTTGCCCTCCTCTGGACAGCCTCCACTCTGTCTACGTCTTTGCAGAGATGGGGTCTCCAGAACTGCACACAGTACTCCAGATGGGGTTTCAACAACTGTCTGTACAGAGGGATAACAACTTCCTGTTTTCTACTGTTGATTCCTCTCCCTATGCATCCCAGTATCCCCCAGCCCTCCTTACTGCCTTCTCACATTGCTTACTTACCTTTAGGTCATCTGATATAACTACCCCCAGGTCCCTTTCCATTTTTGTTGTTGTCAGTATCTCACCCCCCATTGTGTACTCTTCCCTTGGGTTTTTGTTTCCCAGGTGCATTACTTTGCACTTCTTTGTGTTGAATCTAAACTGCCATACATTTGACCATTCCTCCAACCTTGCCAAGTCCCTTCTCATCCTTTCCACTCCTCCTCCTTGTGTATCAACTCTGTTGCAGATCTTTGTGTCATCTGCAAAGAGACATACTTTTCCTTCCATTCCCTCTGCAATGTCACTTATAAAGACATTAAAAAGGACTGGACCCAATACTGAACCCTGCGGTACCCCACTAGTAACCTCCCTTTCTTCACTGTGGACTCCGTTTACTATTACCCTCTGTGTCCTGTTATCCAGCCAATGTTTTACCCAGGCTACCACCCTGGGACCCACTTCCAGGCTGGCTAATTTATTAATCTTTTGTGAGGAACTATGTCAAATACCTTACTAAAGTCTAGGTAGGCCATGTCCAGAGCCCCTCCCTGGTCTACTACTTTGGTCACCCAGTCAAAGAAATCAATTAGATTTTTTTGACATGACCTTCCTGCTGTGAATCCATGCTACCCTGGGTCCTGTGCCCCGATGGCCTCTAGGTACTCAACAATTCTTTCCTTCAGAAGTGATTCCATCAATTTCCCTACCACTGAGGTCAAACTGACAGGTCTATAGTTTTCTGCCTCTGTCTTGCTCCCATTTTTGTGAAGGGGATTCACATCCGCCCTCCTCCAGTCCTCAGATACCACACCATCCTCCCATGATTTGTTAAAAAGCGTAGTCAGTGGTGTTACTAGTTCTCCCCTTAGTTCTTTTATAATTCTGGGGTGAATTCCATCAGGCCCCATTGCTTTGTCCACCTTCAGTTTCAGGAGTTCTTTCAGAACCCTTTCTTCTGTGAAAGGACTGATATCGACCCACCTTTCCAGAGTGCTTGTATTGACTGAATTAGGTACGTCCCCCTCCTCTTCCTTTGTGAATACTGTGCAGAAGTATTCATTCAGTATCCCTGCTTTTTCACTGTCCCTCTATGCTCGCCCACCCACCCTCCTCTTTATTCAGCCTCAATATCCCTCCCTTTGTCTTTCTTCACTCCCGTATGTACCTACAAAATGTTTTAGCCCCCTTGTTAACTGAGTGGGCTATCTTTTCCTTGGTTTTGGCCTTTGCTATTTTGACTGCCTTCCCCATTTCCTTGTATTTAACTGGTATAGTTCTCTGTCCTGCTCCTTCTGTGTTTCTTTATACTTCCTGAATGCTATCTTTTTCTCCCTAACCTTCCCTGCCACCTTTTTTGAGAACCATAGTGTTTTTTTCTTTCATTTTGATTTGTTTATTTGCTTCACACAAAGGCTTGTTGCCTCTGAGATGGCAGGTTTGATGTTTCCCCATTGTTGCTCCACCCCTCCTTCTTGCCTGGTTGCTAGTGCTTTTCTGAGGCACTCTCCCATTTTGACAAAATCAGCCCTCCTGAAGTCCAGTACCTTCACTTTTATATGGCTTGATTCTACAGCTGAGTTTATCATGAACCACACTGTTTGGTAGTCAGTTGTTCCCAGGTGGCTACCCACTTGTAGATCTGAGATCCTCTCTCCATTCCCATTTGAGAGTACCAGATCTAAGACTGCTCCCTCCCTCCCGAGTGGATTCCAACACTAGCTGTCTGATACATGTCCCCTGTAGGGCATTGAGAATGGCCCAGCTCTTGGATGTGGCTTCACCAAAGGTGCTCCAGTTAACATCTGGCATATCCAGGTCCCCCATCAGCAATATCTCCCCTTTCTCGGACATCCTGAGGATGCCTTCTATCATTTTTTCTCCAATTTCTCCCCCTAAGATGGGGGTCTGTATACAACCCTTCTGCAGGCTGTGGTGCCATTTCTAGTCTCCAGGGTGACTTGGAAAACAGGAGACCCTGGAAGGTTTGATATCTATTATTGGACCAACAAATGTCTTGTACAAAGATGGAATTATACAAAAGCTTTTTGGGGCCTCACAGGTCCCTTCTTCAGGTGAATAACAAAACTGAGGAACATAAGCAGAATTTATATACATGATGAAGCTAAGTATAAAAACAATTTAAGAAAATTACAGGAAGGGTAGTACAGCAGGAAGTGTGAAATTTAGAAGTGGTGAAAGGAACACAGAACAATGAAACCCTGTGATAAAAGTCTGTATAAGTTGCAAAGTAGTAAAACTAGGATGTGTGAGAAGAACTATGGGGGGGTGGCAACTAATAGGAACATGTCAACTTCTATAAAGTAAATCTGGTTGCCTCCCACACATTTGGCTGCCAAGATTGAGACTGGGAAACAAAAATAGGTCATAATATATAGAATAATGCATGGGGTGGTGTGTTTAATGAGATTTTAGACACACCAGAGGTGTTGGATGCTACAGAAACCCTGAGAACGAAGCTCAAGGGGTTTATTTAAGCATCCAACACTGAGGGTGTATGTAAAATCTTGAGTTAAACACATCACCCCATGTTTTATTTTATATAATTACTGGGGATAATTTTTTCACCACAGCAAGTATATAAAATAAGAAAACATCCCTGTGTGGTCCAGCCGGGTTTTGGCCATTCATGCGGTCAGAAAGGAAAGCAGCTGCTGAAGGAAAAGGTTTCTCTTACTTTTTTGTATTTATTTTATTTTTTAAATGGTTAATTGTATTGCCTGAAGTGCCCATTTAACTTTTTTTTTACTAATAAACTTACCACCGAGTGGCAGGCAGATCCAGTGCTAAGGGCTAGCAGCTGGCGCAAGTGAAGGAAGAGCTGCTGTTGGGGCTTGTGCACTGCAAGGGAAACCCAGCATGTGTTTACCATTATAACCTGCAGGTAATAACGGCAAATTATTACCGGGTTTCCCTTAGGGAAAAAACAGTCCCCAGTTATACTCACATAATTAGCACCCAACAAGGACATGGGATCTTTCACATGAATGGTATCCTAAAATGGGCCATATGAGATATAAGATCTGATCTTAAGATATTATCTTAACTGTGCTAAACTGCACATTTAAAGTGAAGTTGAACTGAGACTTTTTTCTCCCTTTCTGTAAGTTACGAGGCTGCCAAATATCACCTTAAGGCACTGTAAATGTTATGAAAACAGTTATCTTATTTAGTGAGAGAGAGAGAAATATTATTTTATTCAACAAATATTCAGATGTTAATTGTTAAAGTGATACTAACTTCATTCAGAAACTGCATTTTTAAGGCTGCAGTTGAAGAAGCCCTGCAGACGTCTTGCTATAACAGTAGAAAAATGGAGCTCTCCAGATTCCTAACAGACTTCACAATATTGAGGTTCTTTTAAAATTACTCCGCTACTGCTGTTTAGCTTTAGTGTCTCCCTGTGCCACACTATTTTGGAGAGAGAAACTGAAACTGTTTTCTCTTCTACATGGAGCATACTCATTCCAGCTCAAATTACAGTCAACATTGATTCCTAACAGCTGTGTTTTCCTGAGCTGTGCATGTGCCACTCTGTTAACCCTTTCCTGGTACAATGACCTTTTCCTAGTCAGCTTGCAAATGGCTGTGATGCTATATGTTAGCAGAGCACAGTTTAGAACATGAAGCACTGCATGTGTGTTATAGTGTGTGTGTGTATATGGCAGTTTGTTCTAGTCCTACTGGTTATCATAGACACATACATAGATACATAGAAGTTGATGGCAGATAAGGACCACTGGGCCCACCCAGTCTGCCCTATTAATCCCTATCCAGTGTGAGGCCCCATGTCCAAACTGAACTCCCCCAGCCACCAGGATACCCTTGTGTCTAGTGGTTTTCCTATAGTGGTGCTACATCCACCACTCTGACATACCTGACAGTGACAGCTGCAATGCTGAGTGTCAGCATTGCACTGTCAGGGATGTCTCAGTTTTGTTATCAGGGGGCTGAGCTACCCCGAACACCCCCACACACCCCGGTCTCTAAGGATACAACTCCAAGTCAGAGTTGTCTCAGGGAAGGGGCAAAACACCAGGCAAGGCAGTCCCAGTGCCAGTAGAGACCATCACAGCAACCCAAGGTTTTTGCTTGATTCCTGTCACTGTGATGGTCTTTGCACTGGGGATTGCTGTACCATTGGCATACCAAGTCAATCCCACTACTTCTTAAATTCTGTAACCATTTTAGCCCCAGCACCCCACCTGGTAGGCTATTCTAGGTGTTCACCACCCTCTCCACGAAAACAATATTTTCCCACATTTCCCCTGAACCTTCCACCCTCAAACTTCATTTTGTGTCTCCTTGATATGGAGCACCTCTTACTTTGGAAGATGCTTCCTTCCTGTACTTTGTTTATATTGGTAATGTATTTGTATGTATCACTTGTAAATTACACACATCCTCACTCACCTGAACAGATCCCAGGGTGAAGATCCACAGTCACATGGAAGATACATCTTACTGCTGGAACCAGTGACTGTTATATGAGAAATAAGGTAAGTGCACTTGAAAACTCATTGAAATACATTGAACCACACTTACCTTATTTCTCATATAGTAGTTGCCAGTTTCAGCAGCAAGACATGTCTTTTATGGGAGTGGATCTTTACACTGGGATCTGTTCAGGTGAATGAGGGTGTGTGGCAGGGTTCTGTGGATGCGGGCTGGTGGGTGCTCACTGGGAGGTTGGGCTACCAGGGTGGGAGTCACATCACCACCCAGTGTTCCCTATTAGTCTGTATCTAGTGTAAGGCCCCATGACAAAATTGAAGTCTGGAGCCCTCCCTCTTGCCTCCAGGATATGCTTGTGTCATCCCACTCCTAAAATTATGTGCCCATTTTAGCCCCTACCACCCTGGTACTCTATTCCATGTGTCCAACACCCTCTCCGTGAAAAAATATTTTCTCACATTTCCCCTGAATCTTCCCCTGCCCACTTCATGTTGTTCTCCCTTGACTTGGAGCATCTCTTACTTTATTTATTCATTTACTTATTTATTCATTACAAATTGGGTTTACAACCTTTGAGTCAGAGACTCATTTACAAAGGCACCTCATCGAGGGGGGGCAGACATCAACACAGTTATTACAGTGCAGATTAAAACAGAGGATAACATTACAGGTGCAGCAAGTGTTTCTTACAGGGTATATCTTCTCTGAAATTACTGTATTACAGGTGGAGCTTACATTTTTGTGACTTTTTTATCATTGGCTAAGCAAAATTACTGTTTGACACTGTGTTTTATTTTATTCTTGTTTGTTGAAAACGTTTGTTGTCTCAGAGGTGTTTCAGTCTCCTTCTCACATTGAAGGAGCTAATTGCTTTTCCTCCCACAGCTCTTCCAAAGGATTAGGTGTGTATGTGGGGGTGGAGCTGGCAAACTGTCAGTAATTTCAACAGAAAGAAGGGTTAAAAGTCAGGTTAGTTGACATCTTGGAGGTAGAAGACTTGGTTTGCTGGCCAAGGCACCTAGCTTCACCTGAGCTCTTTCCTTCTAAGACTGCTTGAAAGGCAGAGTAGAGAAACTTACCAGAGCAAGGGAGAAGGATTAAGACTTCGTTTGGCTAAGCAGATTTACTGTGTGGTGTTGTTTTTATTTTTTACTCACAGGGATTGCTACTGTTTGTTGCTAACATTTCATTGCTTTATTTTTCTCTGATTCAAATTGTTGTTGCTGGTATACCTTCTTCTATAAGTGTGCCTACAGGTGTGTGCTAACAGATTACTGCTGTAATCTTCTGATTCAAATTGTCTTTTGCAAGGTATATCTTCTGTTACTGCTTTATTTTTCTCTGGAGCAAAGTGTTTCTTACAGGGTATATCTTCTCTGAAATTATTACAGGTGGTGCTTTACAGGTTTTACAGTTTTATCTAACATTAGGATAAGCTTTCAGGGTTACTGCATTTGTTGTTGACTGATTGTTTCTGCTCTTACCTCCTTGTTCTTTCATCCGTGGTTCTTCTTTTTAGGCAGGGGAAGGGCCCAGCCAACCACCCCATGCTACACTCCTTTTATAGGGTACCACAGTTGTGACATATCCTGTGGCAGAGCAGGAAGGGGCGGATCAGTGGGGCTCCACAAGGTGATATCATTTACAGGGCATCTAGTAATTTAACTTGTTATAACAAGTTAAACAAAGCACAATTAAACCATTACTTGCATTTTTTTCCTTTTTTTTTCCTTCTAATTACTCTGACTAGGTTATAAACCCAGCAACTTATTTGGAATGGATTTCATTAACTGCAGGTATTGTGGAACAATTTTCAGAAGGACAGTCTTACAGGATTTAGGACACTGTCCTACATGCTGGGCCTTTGGAGATCTTAGGCTCAGCTCCGGGCAGCATGGGCAGAGATTGCACTCAAATTTCATATTGAAGAGGAAATACATTATAAGAACCACCTGCCATTTCCCCAGTATCCAACAGAAAAACCTCGACCGCAGAGGGTAGTTGGTCAGGAGGTTGGCAGGTGGTTAGAAGAGCAAAATCAGGTGCCCCATCACTCTCTGCTCTCCAACACATTACCTCCAAAACCATATAAACACTACAAACAGGTATCTGCCTCTATCTCTGAAATCAAATAAAGAGGCAGAAGACACTGCAGAGCAGGACACTGCTGCACAGGAGCTAGCACAACAAAACTCACCCAAATCAGGAACCAAAAACTAAACAAGCACAAAGGAAATCCAAAAACTTCTGATCATAGGAGACTCCATGATTCGGGGAGTTGATACCCATCTCCAGCCAGGGTGATGGTCAGATGTCTCCCAGGTACATCAGCATGGAGAGACACTGACCGCATTACTAAAATTGTTCACAAGGCAGGAGAAAACATTGATGTCCTAGTACACATAGGGACTAATGATCTCGCCAGCTGGTCAGTTGTGGAGACCAAGGAACACCTGACTAGGCTGGGTGACAAACTATCATCTATTTCATCAGCATCTCCTTCTCTGAGATCCTGCCAGTCTGGGAGAGGGAGCAGATGGACGGAAGGTCAGAGAAGGGAGATAGGGAGCTAAACACGTGGCTCAAGGACTGGTGCCAGGAAAAAGGACACAGATTTGTAGGGAACTGGCAACAGTTCTGGGAGCGAAAGTTCTTTAAATTTGATGGACTGCATCTGACTAAAGAGGAGTCAGTGCATTGGGGCAGAAGTTTGACGTCTTTGCAGAATATTTAAACTAGCAAATGGGGAGAGGTGCAGCACCCCATATGTCGAATGGAAGAACACCCTCCCCTCAGCTAGTGGTCAAACAGGAATTCAGCATGTTTGCCATTCATTTGCATCACCAGGTAAGAAAAAAGGTTTGTCTCCCATACGATGCACAGGGTAATGCCAAACTTCACCCAACAACTAACACACCAAAATCTGGCCAATGGAAAATCATATACACAATGCTCACAGCCTGGGAAATAAGATCCCAGACCTGCAGGCAATAATGTCAGAGGCTAAACTGGACATAGTAGTAATTAGTGAGACGTGGTTTACCAGTAACCACACTTGGGAGACTTCAGTACCTGGCTATGTATTGTTCAGAAGAGACCGAGATGCAAAAGGGGGAGGGTGGCCTGTATGTTAATAAAATATCAAAGCTACAGAAATTCAGAATACACATAAGGAGCCAGAAGAACTGTGGGTCACCCTGGAAACAGGAAATGGGACAGCCATAAGAACTGGGGTTGTCTACAGGCCTCCAGACCAGAGGGAGGACATAGATACATTACTGTTAGAAGATATACAAAACATGACAGCTAAAGGGCAGGTTCTGATAATGGGAGACTTCAACATGCCAGATACAGATTGGTCAATACCAGCAGGAACATCTGCCAGAACTAGACTCATAGTGGATTCCCTGCAGGGGTAGGGCCTCAAACAACTGGTACAGCAACCCACAAGAGACAGGGCTATCCTAGATCTAGTACTGACTAACAAAGAAGGGATCACAGATCTCCAGGTAGAAGGTCACCTGGGAGCCAGTGACCATCACATGGTATGGTTCAGTTTGTACTACATCTAAATCATCCCATTCCAAGAGGCAAAAATATGGGACTTCAGAGGAGCTGACTTTGATAAGATGGCCTACAGAGTTAAGCTAGCCCTGGCAAAAAGAAACACAGGTGAGGGGTACAGGCAAAGTGGGCAAGCATTAAGGATGCAATACTTGAAGCAACATCCCATTGTGTTAGACAGAAAGGAAGTGCAAAGAAGAAGAAACCACTTTGGTTCTCAAATACAGTAGCAGAAAGGTCAGAGCCAAAAGGCTGGCCTTCAGGAAATATAAGGAACACAGCAGGATGAAGATAGGGAGGCATACCAAACTGCCCTAAGGGAAGCAGGTAAGGCAGTAAGGCAGGAAAAGTCCCAAACTGAGAAACACTAGCACGAACAGTAAAGAAGGTGACAAGACTTTCTATAGATACATTAGTGAAAGGAGAAAGTCCAGAGGTATTGCTAAGCTTAATGGAGAAAAGGGAGCATGTGAGGAGGAGGACCCTGTAAAGGCATCTATCCTAAATAGATACTTTTGCTCAGTATTTACTGAAGAGAAGGTAGGACAGGGCCCACAGCTCAGCATCATGGACACAGGGGAGGAGGTGAGCACTACTCCCTTCACAAAAGAAGTCCTAAAGAGCTTGCTAAGCTCCAGGGTGGATAAGGCAATGGGACCTGATGGCATACATCCCAGGGTACTTAAGAGCTAAAGGAGGAACTAGCAGAGCCATTAGCAGAATTGTTTAGTGAGTCTCTGAGCACAGGAGAGGTCCCAGAAGACTGGAGAAGGGCTCATGTGATCCGCTCCACAAGAGTGGTAGCAGGGAGGAGGCGGGGAACTACAGACCGTCAGTCTTACCTCAGTAGTAGGCAAGATTATGGAGGCACTCCTAAGGAAAGGATAGTGCAACACCTGGAACTCATAGGGCACAGGATCCAAGACAGCATGGGTTTACAAAAGGAAGGTCCTGTCAAACTAATCTCATAGATTTCTTTGACTGGGTAACCAGAGTGTGGACCAGAGGAGCAGTTGATGTCGCCTACCTTGACTTCAGCAAAGCTTTTGACACTGTTCCACATAGAAGATTGATAAATAAGCTGGGTAGGCTCAGGGTGGGTCAGAAGTTGGTCAACTGGGTGGCAAACTGGTTGACGGGCAGAAAACAGAGAGTGGTGGTAAATGGTATACAGTCAGAAGAGATGCAAGTCACAAGTGGGGTACCTCAGGGATCAGTCCTGGGGCCAGTCCTCTTCAACATCTTCATTAGTGACGTTGCAGATGGACTAGAGGGTAAGGCTTGTCTGTTTGCAGATGACACCAAGATCTGCAACAGAGTAGATGATCCAGATGGGGTGGGCAGAATGAGAAGAGATCTGGATAAACTAGCAGAATGGTCAGAAGAGTGGCAACTGGGATTTAATGCAAAGAAGTGCAAAATCATGCACATAGGGAAGAGAAACCCCAGCCACCTATAGGCTGGGAGGGAGTTGCTAGCAGTCACAAAGGAAGAAAGAGACTTGGGCATCATCATCACTGATGACCTAAAATCATCAACAGACCTCTAAAGCAGTAGATAAGGCTAGGGGTGTTAGGGTGTATTAGTAGGGTATCATGAAGTCGTAGAGGGAGGTAATCCCTCTCTACAAGACACTGGTTAGGCCCCATCTGGAGTACTGCGTTGCAGTATTGGAGGCCACACCTTCACAAGGACATTAAGCAAATTGAGGCAGTCCAGAGAAGGGCAACCAAAATGGTGCAGGGACTGCATCAGAAGACATATGAGGACAGATTAACGGAGCTCAATATGTATACCCTTGAGCAAAGGAGGAGAGAGGTGATATGATTGAGGCATTCAAATACCTTAAGGGCATAAACAAGGTGAAAGAGTCTAACATGTTTAAATATAAGAAAAATAGCAGGACAAGAGGACACAGCATGAGATTAGAGGAGGCCGATTAAGGGGAATGTGAGGAAATCTTTTCACAGAAAGGTGGTGGATGCATGGAATGGCTTACCACAAGAAGTGGTGGCTATGAATACAGTGCAGGGCTTCAAACAGGCATGGGATAGGCATAAGGGAGCAATACAAATGACTATGAATAGATAGGTCACTGACAGAGCAAAGGCCGAAGGCACATTTATAAGGTAGAAAAAGAAATGGGCAGACTGGATGGGCCTTGCGGTCCTTATCTGCCGTCAACTTCTATGTTTCTATGTTTCAGCAAAAGGAACATTTAACATAGATACATTTAGGTCACATAATGTTTCAAAATTGTGAGTTACACTCATGGATATAGTAGGTCCTCAGAGAAGACAGCAGGTTACATCCCTGTTTGGACCTAGTAGGGAAGGAGTGGGTCTGGGGGAAGGAGAGGCTGTCCAGTGGACATTGTCGAGCCAGGGAGCAAGGTGGACAGGTACCACAGGTTACAACAGGGGGTTAGTTGCACCTACAACAGCAGGTATCAAAGATATGTTTCTGAAGGGCTGTTTTAAAGGAGACAATTTTTGGCAAGTTGGAGATGCAGCTAGGGAGGGAGTTGAACCAGGTGGGGGCTCGGTAGAGGAAGGATCTCTGGGCAAGAGGTCTTGGTTCTGGGCACCTTAAAAGTGGCCTTAGCAGAGCTACGGGTGGTGATAGATGATGATGACTGCTGTAGGGAGGTGGATACCCATGGGGGGAGAGTCCTAGCAGTGATTTCTTAGTGAGAAGGCAGGTCTGGTAGAGCAGTCACTCCTCAAAGTTGAGCAGATTGGTGGTAGTATAGAGAAGGCAGATGTGAGTTCAGCTGGGGGCACCAGTCAGGAGCCTACAGGCCTTATTGATGAAGAGTTGGATTTTGGAGAGGGCAGTGTTGTCAGCTGCGACGTAGATGGGCAAGCCATAGTCCACAAGGGACAAGGCAGAGGAGGTGATGTCCAGCCTGAGGGCAACCTGAGGCAGGCAGTCCCAGTGCCGGTATAGCAGGCCAATCTAAGCGTTAATGGCGGCTGACAGGGCATTAATGTGGGTGTGGAAGGAGAGGGCAGTATCGAACATGATGCCTAGGTACTTGTATGTGGTCACTTGTTCTAGCATGTGCAGAGTGCTGGGAATAATCAAGAGGGGGTATTTTTAGCTTTATTTTGGTAGTGAGAGAAGAGCATTTATTTGGTTTTCTTTAGGTTAATGACCAGTCTGCGGTCACTGAACCACCTTTCAGCTTGGTTGTAAGCTTGCTGGAGGGATAATTGGAGGGAGGTGGGATTGGGATGTGAGGCAACGAGGACTGCATCGACACCATAGAGGAACATTTTACCGGTACATGAGCTGGGGAGGGTGTTGAGGTAGAGACTAAAAAGTATTGGACCCAGGATGGAGTCCTGAGGGACCCCGGAGCAAATGGGAATAGTGCTGGAGAGGGAGCCGCTGATCTTGACATGCTGGGATCTAGCGGAGAGGTAGCTAGAGAACCAGGAAATGGGACCACCAGAGAAGCCAAGTTGGTGGAGAGAGTCGAGTAGAAGGGGATGACAGACAGTGTCAAAGGCCTTGGAGAGATCAATGAACACTACTCCTGCAAGGCTGCCAGAGTTGACAGCAGCATGCAGGTGTTGGGAGAATTCCAGGAGAGCTGTGGTTGTACTGTGTGCTGGGCAGAAACCATGCGGCTCTGGGCACATAATGTTGTACTTGGTTAGGTATTCAGAGTGCTGCATCAACACCACTTTTTCAAGGGCTTTAGAGAATGGGGGGAGGATGGAGATTGGCCGGTAATTGTTGGGGGTGGACTGATCCCCACTCTTATGTAAGGGTGTGATTTCAGCAGTTTTCCAAGCACTTGGAAACTGACCCAGGCATAGAGACCAGTTTAGAATGTCAGTCAGGGGGACTTGGACTTCATCCAAGACCATATGGAGGATCCTGGAGTTGAGGGGGTCACTGCTGGGGTATTGCTTCCTAAGGCTTTTAGCAGGTGCAGCCTGGCTTCTTGGTGGGGATAGGGTGCACAGGTAGAATGGTGGGCAATGCAGGGCCGGAGGGAGAGAGGTGGGGATTGGGTCAAAGAAGCTGCTGGGGAGGACCGAGCTTAGGTCAGAGAAGGCAGTGTTAAGGCAATCAACTATGAGGAGTGGATCTGTGGTGGGGGTGCCATTGATGGAGAGCTGAGATGGTGGGGGGGAGTGGGACTTCCAATTTAGCTCTTTCCTATTATCCCAGAAGGTCTGGGCTGAACCTCAAGTGGAAGCAAGGGTGGTCTGGTAGTGCTCTGCCTTGGCCCGCCTAATGGCCCAAGTGCACTTATTGCATTCTATGTTGTAGGCCTGTCTATCAGAAGCTTTTCCATATTCTAAAGCAATGTGCCAGAGATTATCTCTTTGGAAGATACTTCCTTCCTGTACTCTGTTTATACCGGTGACGTATTTGTATGTCTCAACCCTTTCCTCCAGGAAATACATACTTAACTCCTTTAATCTTTCCTCATAGGTCTTATCCCACAGACTCTGCACCACTCTAGTTGCATTCCACTGCACCGCTTCCACCCTGTCTATGTTCTTTCTCAGACGGGGACTCCAGAACTGGATGCAGTATTCCAGGTGCGATCTCTCATGAGTGTCTTCTACAGGGGCAAGATGACCTCCCTCTTTCTACTCATGATACCCCTCCCTATGCATCCAAGCATCCAGCTAGCCTTTTCAGCCACCTTATCACACTGTCTAGTTTCTCTTAGGTCCTCTGACATGATAACTTTCAGGTCCCATTCCTGCTTTGTGACTGCCTGTACCTCCCCACCTAGTTCGTACATTGCCCCTGGGTTCTTGTGCCTTATGTGCATGATCCTGTACTTCTTTGCATTGAGGCCCAACGGCCATTCTTCAGACCATTTCTCCATTTTTTTAAGGTCTTCCCTCATTCTTTCAACACCCCCTGGCATGTCCACCTTATTGCATACCTTTGTATTATCTTTGAAGAGGCATACCATCCCCTCCAGTCCCTCTGCAATGTCCCTAATAAAGATATTGAAGTGGACCAGCCCCCAAAACCAACCCCCATGGCATCCTGCTCATCACCTGTTCCTCTCCAGAGTACTCCCTGTTTACCACAACTCTCTGACTCCTGCCATTCAGCCAGTTCTCTACCCACATAATTATTTTAGGATCCACCTCTAGGCTGTACCATTTGTTAATCAGCCTTCTATGGGGGATGGTGTCAAAGGCCTTTCTGAAGTCCAGACAAGCCATATCCACTGCACCTCCCTGATCCACTGACTTAGTTGCCCAGCCATGCCATAGATTAATACAATGAGTGCAAAACACAGTGCTTATCCTAAATACAGTAAAAGTTTTGGTTAGATGTATAAGTAAATAAATACCATATAAAGCAGCATATGTTTGTTAGTGTGAGTGTGTGTGTGTGTGTGTGTGTGAATGCTCTGTGTGTGTAAACCATGCACTGCTATGTTATACTGGAATATATATGCATATATGTGTATACGTATTAGTCAGTGTTTGTGTATCACAGCAATTAGAGGTTTGTATCACAGCATAGTCACAGCATAATGTGGTTTAGCATGGAAACAAGGACTCAGTCAACTCACACAATGGTGAAGGTTTCAGATTTCAGGAGGACAGACTTTGCTGAAATGGGGAGATATATTAGAATAGCCCTGGAGAAGGGGGAGGTGGGGGGGTGTTGAAGAGCAGTGGGAGCAATTAAAAAAAGCCATAGTGGAAGTGATGGACCAATGCATCAGGTTGGTGTCCAAAGGGAAGAAAAGTAGGACACCACTATGGTTCTCAATAGACAGGTGGCAGACAAAGTAAGGGCTAAAAGGGTGAGTTTCAGGAAATATAAGGGACCCAAAGTGAGGAAGACAGGAATATGTACCTAGAGTGTATAAGGGAAGCGGGAAAGGCTGTTAAGAGTGCAAAGGCACAGACTGAGGAGGGATTAGCACACACACAGTGAAGAAAGAGAACAAGGCAGTCAATAGGTACATCAGTGAAAGAAGAAAAGCCAGGGGGGATTGTAAGGCTAGAAGGGGATAAAGGAGAGTGTAAGGAGGGAGACCTAGACAATGCAGAAATACTGAATAAATTCTTTTGTTCAATATTCACTGAAGAGTGGGTTTGTCAGGGACCACGGCTGGGCAACAGATACAAAGGGGGGGGGTGTATTCCAGTCCATTCACACTGGATACAGTCTTGGAAGAGCTCACCAAACTGAAGGTTAAGAAAGCTATGGGGCCAGATGGCATACACCTGAGGATATTAAGGGAGCTGCGAAGGGAACTAGCAGCACCTCTGGCAGCCATGTTCACAGAGTCACTCAACACAGGAGTGGTTCCAGAGGACTGGAGGATGGCACATGTAATCCCTCTACAGAAAAGTGGTAGTAGGGAGGAGGCAGGGAACTACAGGCCTGTCAACCTCACCTCAGTAGTGGGGTAGATTATGTAGGCACTGCTGAAAGAAAGAAGAGTAGCACACCTGGAATCCAACGGTGCCCAGGATCTGAGGCAACATGGATTCACAGTAGGAAGGTAATGGCAAATGAATCTGAGAGATTTTTTTGACTGAGTGGTGAAGGAAGTAAATCAAGGGAGGGCAGTGGGCATTGACTACCTTGACTTCAGCAAAGCCATTGACACCATCCCACATAAAAGGCTGGTTAACAAGGTGGGAAGTCTGTGCATGGGGCACAAGGTGGTAAACTGTGTTAGGAATTGGGTAACAGACAGGAGCCAGAGTGTGGTGGTAAATGGGATCCAATCCGGGGAAGGGGGTGACCAGTGAGGTACCTCAGGAATTGGTCCTTGGGCCAGTCCTGTTCAATATCTTCATTAGTAACATTGCAGAAGGGCTGGAGGGAAAGGTCTGCCTGTTTGCTGATGACACCAAAATCTGCAACATGTTGGATATTCCAAAAGGGGTGGAGAAAATGAGGAGGGACCTGGAGAAGCTTGAAAAATGGTCTGAGGTATGGCAACTGAGGTTCAATGAAAAGAAGTGCAAAATAATGCACCTGGAAAGAGGGAACTCTGAGGAGAGATGCAGAATGGGGGGGAGATTCTGACAATCACCAAGGAAGAAAGGGACCTGGGGGTTATCATTTTAGATTATCTAAATGTGTCAAAGCAGAGTACAAAGGCTGCAGATATGGCCAGTGGCATTCTGGCGTGCATAGGCAGAGGTATCACTAGCAGAAGGTGGGAGGTGATGATGCCATTGTACAGAAGACTGGTAAGGCTTCAACTAGAGTACTGTGAGCAGTTCTGGAGGCCACACATTCTCAAAGGACATTGACAAGGTGAAGGTAGTCCAGAGAAGGGTGACCAAGATTGTACAGAGCTCGCACCACAAAACAGAAACATAGAAACATAGACTTTGATGGTAGATAAGGACTGCTTGGCCCACTTAGTCTGCCCACTTACAAAGACATTAAAAAGGACTGGACCCAGTACTGAACCCTGTGGTACCCCACTAGTAACCCCTCTTTCTTCAGAGTGGACTCTATTTACAATTACCTTCTGTGTCCTGTTGTTCAGCCAATGTTTTACCCAGGGTACCACCCTGGGACCCACTCTCAGGCTAGTTAATTTGACTACTAATCTTTTGTGTTGGACTGTGTCAAATGCCTTGCTAAAGTCTAGGTAGGCCATGTCAACAGCCCCTTCCTGGTCTACTATTTTGGTCACCCAGTCAAAGACAATTAGATTCATCTGACATGACCTTCCCGCTGTGAACCCATGCTGCCTTGGGTCCTGTGCCCCACTGGCCTCTAGGTACTCAACAATTCTTTCCTTCAGAAGTGATTCCATCACTTTCTCTGCCACAGAGGTCAAACTGACAGGTCTGTAGTTTCCTGCCTCTGTCTTGGTCCCACTTTTGCGAAGGGGAATCACATCCACCTTCTTCCAGTCCTCAGGTACCACACCATCCTCCCATGATTTGTTAAAAAGTGTAGTCAGTGGTGTCACTAGTTGTCTGCTTAATTCTTTTAGAATTCTGGGGTGAATTCCATCTGGCCCCATTGCTTTGTCCACCTTCAGTTTTAGGAGTTCTTTCAGAACCCTTTCTTCTGTGAAAGGACAGGGATTGACCCTCCCCTCTCCAGATTGCTTCTGTTAATTGGATTAGGCACCTCCCTTACTTCTTCTTTTGTGAATACTGAACAGAAGTATTTATTCAGTATCCCTGCTTTTTCACTGTCACTCTCTGCCCACTCACTATCCATTGTATTCAGCCTCACTATCCCTCCCTTTGTCTTTCTACGCTCACTGATATACCTATAAAAGGTTTTAGCCCCCTTCTTAACCGAGGTAGCTATCTTTTCCTCAGTTTGTGCCTTTGCTATTCTGACTACCCTGCCTGCTTCATTCTGCCTTAACTGGTACAGTTTTCTGTCCTGCTCCTTCTGTGTTTCCTTATACTTCCTAAATGCTATCTTTTTCTCCCTAACCTTCACCGCCATCTCTTTTGAGAACCATAGTGACTTTTTCTTTCATTTTGATTTGTTTATTTGCTTCACACAAAGGCTTGTTGATTCTGTGATAGCAGTTTTGATATTTCCCCATTGTTGCTCCACCCCTTCTTCTAGCCTGTTTGCTAGTGCTTTTCTAAGGCACTCTCCCATCTTGCCAAAGTCAGCCCTCCTGAAGTCCAGAACCCTCACTTTTGTATGGCTTGACTTTGTAGCTGAGTTTATCATGAACCACACTGTTTGGTGGTCACTTGTTCCCAAATGGCTACCCACTTCTAGATCTGAGATCCTCTCACTGTCCCCATTTGAGAGTACGAGGTCTAAGATTGCTCCCTCATGAGTAGGTTCCAGAACTAGCTGTTTGAGGCATGCCACCTGAAGGGCATCAAGAATGGCCCTGCTTTTGGATGTGACTGCTGCAAAGGTGCTCCAGTTAACATCTGGCATGTTAAGGTCCCCCATCAACAGTATCTCCCCTTTCTCTGCCATCCTAAGTATGCCTTCTATCATATCCTTGTCCATTCCCTCCCCATGACATGGGGCTCTATATACAACCCCTGTGCGGATTGTGGTGCCATTTCAAGTCTCTAAGGTGACCCACAGTGCCTCCTCTCCTCCCTGTTTACTCTTTTGTTCAGTTGCTTTTATCCCTTCCCTTACATAGAGAGCTACTCCCTCCCTTCTGCCCTCCCTGTCTCTCCTGTAGGTTGTGTACCCTGGTATGTTAACATACCAGTCATGGTTCTCTGTGTACCATGTTTCTGTGACTGCTACAATATCCAGGCATCCCTCTTCCATTAAGGCCACCAGTTCAGGGAACTTGATGCCCAGACTATGGGCGTTGGTACTCATTACCCTCCATTTCTTGATGGCCTTACTCCTTTTTGCCCCATCCCTGTCCTTATTGCATTTGTCACTATCTCCATTTACCCCTGCATTTCTCCCTATCAACATCTCTATGTTGGTGTCTACCTCACTTAGTACCCATGATATTTTGAGGGGGACTAGGATTTGTACATTACTCCACTATCTAGATCAGTTTCAGCCTTATGCATGTCATTGTTGATTTAAATTGAGGTATGTAGTGGCAACACTCCTTTCCACACACTCCAATGTCCCTCGAAGCCTGAAAAGAAGATAATGGTCCCTCAATGTCTCTTTTTTAATCTGTAAAAATGTGTATAGATAGTGCAGTGCTACTGTATGTTACTTTGGAATATATATATATATATATATATATATATATATATATATATATGTGTGTGTGAGATATATATATATATATATATATATATATGTGTGAGATATATATATATATATATATATATATATATATATATATATATATATATATATATATATATATATATATATATATATATATATATATGGTAGCATGGTAGTACTACCATAGTTAGGATTGAGTACCCCATTTAAGGTTAAATGTTGAAAATTTGCACCTTAATAACTTTGTCACCATTCAACAGATTTTCCTGAAATTTGGCAGGCGTGGAGCATAGCTATAGATCTTGGGATCTTCCAATCTTTTTACCAGTTGGATATACAGCTGCGGAGTTATTAAGCAACATTCCGGAGCGCATTTATGCTTTTTTGCGCATTCTTTGCTCGCACCTACAGGTCGCACAGTTTGTGCGACCGGTCCAAAAACATCAGGGAATGTGTGGCCAGGGTCCCCAATGTGCCTTTTGAAGATTTTGTGAAAAAATATTTAAAGGTTCAAAAGTTATTCAAAAAACTGTTTTCCCATTATAGTCAATGAGAAAAGTTAACAAAAAGTTTGACAGTGTCACAAATGCAGTTTTTAGTGTCGCAAATGACCTCTGTAGTGTTGTGAGTCAGCCATTTTTTTTTTCAGTTACTGATCACAGAAATGCTTGGCATTTAAAATTGGGACCATCTAGGGACACAGCTTTTTTTGTGTTTACCTAGTCGAGCCCTGTGGATGCTAGGCATGTCTTTATTTTGGGGTTCAACACCCCAGAAATATGTTTTTGAAATTTTTGGGAAAAGTAGTGTCGCAAAGTAGTGTCGAACCTACGACACTTTTGTGATTTCATTTGCAAAAGTGTAACAAATCACAACACTACTTTGCAACACTATGGCCAAAATGACAGGAATTGTTTGCCACGCTGCTGCAAAAGAATGGTTTGGTCTTTTGGGCTGAAATTTGGAGGGAAGAAAGCCAACATCTCACAGATGTGCCTTTTCATGGTTTGGTGAAAAAATATTGCAGGGATGCAAAGTTACAGTACTCAAAGTTGACGCTTTTCTCCATAGACTAACATAGTGGCGTGTATGGCACCTTTCGGGGCCCGTATCTTGGAAATGGACTTTTCATCAGAAAAATGCTGAGCCCCTTAGGGGGTTAAGCATGCAGTGCAAACCTAACCAGGAAAGTCATGACGTATGAAATTTTAATTTTTTTCTGTACGTCATACGGTTCCTGAGATATAAGTAATTTCGTATTCCAAGAGCTCATTTTCTGGTCCCAGGACCATTATTATGCATACATTCTTTGTACTCACTGTGTTTCTCTATCCAGCTGTTGGGGAAAACCAGGGTGTGCACTCCAGTTCCTGTTACACGTAGCGTTTCCACTTGCATTTCCGTACCCATTTGCGTTAGTGTTTCCTCGTACAGCACTGTGTGTGTTATCCTTTGCATTTCTGTTTGTGCTTGTGTTTGTGTTACTCTTACCATTTGTGTCTACAGTACTGTTTCTGTTTGCGTTTCACTTTGCGTCACCATGCACATTACCATTTGCGTTTGCGGCCGCCCTTCTGTTTGTGTTTGTCTTTCATTTTGTATCATCGTTGTTTTTACCATTAACAGTTGTGTTTCCAGTTGCATTCCTGTGCCAGTGTGTGTTACGGTTTGCATTTCCATATGCGCTTGCATTTGCATCTTTTGTTTCCTTTGGCGTTATTGTTGCTGTTACTGTTACCATTTGCATTTACAATTGCGGTACCATGACCGTGCGCATAACGGTTTGCATTTCTGTATGCCCTTGCGTTCGCGTTCCGTTTCAGTTTCCTTTATTTTGGCTGTTACCATTACAATTTGCATTTCCAAGTGCAGTACCTTCACAGTGCGTGTTACGGTTTGCGTTCAGTATGTGCTTGCATTTGCGTTTCCATTTCTGTTCCCTTTGGTGTTATTGTTGCTGTAACAGTTAACATTTGCATTTACAATAGCGGTACCTTGACCATGCACATCATCAGTTGCTTTTCCATACGCACTTGCATCTCTGTTTGTGTCACTGTTCGCTTTGGCATCACTTTGTGCTTGTGTTTCTATTAATGCTTGCTTTACCATTTATGTTTGTCACCATGTGCGTAACCGTTCGCGCTTGTGTTTGCATTGCAGTTACAGTTACTATGTCCCACCACCGCATTCCATTCACTATTTATAGTCCTCATTCTCAAAAAGAAGGGAAATTCATGGCAAAAAACTCTGTTTAATGCATCAGTTAAGGTTGTTCCACAGTGACAAAAGTGAGGAAAGTCTGTGTTGGGTTGACCTTGCACCCCAGCTCTCCAACCAGTACCCGGGTGTGCATTGGAGTCATTGGTCCTAACTCTCACCCCATTCTCCTATACCTCAGCTTGTTTCCACATGTGATGGGGTGAGAGTTAGGGCTGATGACCCCAACACACACCCTGATGCTGGTTGGGGGTCGGTCTGGGGGGTTGCAAGGTGGGCTTTCAACCCTAACACTGAATTTCCTCACTTTTGTCACTCTGGAGCAACCCAAACTGATGCATTAAACAGAGTTTTTTTGCCATGAAGATATACATATATATGTGTGTGTGTGTGTGTGCATATATGTGTATATGTATTGGTCAGTGTGAGTGTATCACAACAATTAGAAAGTGCAGTTAGGTGGCTTGGTGGTTAGGACAAAAATTGCTTTTTTACACATTTCTCACTGCCCACAAACCATTATTTTGTAGCCATATTGGCTCCTTGCTAGAGTTTGTTAATGTTATTGAAGCAGGCTAATCTCAAAGGAGAGCTTCTCTCCCCACACACACTGACAGGCTACTGTCCAGAATTCAGATGCAAGAAGAGGGTGGGATCAAATCTTTTCTACTAAGCTTTTGCAACAAGCAGGCAAAAATGGTTTCTTTCATGGACATGATTGGGAGGCATGTTGAACCTCTCTATCTTTAAATTTACAACCTGGTGAAGAAATGTCTTCTTAAGCATGCACTTAGGAGGTTTACTGAAAACAACAAAGCAGACTGTGTGCTTTCTGCGGTCAGTAACCAGGTGCAAAGTCAGGGTGCCTACCCCTCGCTGAGTCAAAATGGAAAGCAGACTCTGCACTTAGGTTAGCAAGAAGGGATGCAGACATTTAGCTGTCTTGATTAAATGCTTTTATTGAAAAAATGGCAGGATCTGCAATAACAAACCTCCCTGCCACTAGTGTCTTGGCACTACACACTATTAAGCTTCCTCAGAAGGCATTGTTGTGGGGTGGTTTAAAGAGCTTAAATATTGTCCAACACCAAATTGTTTTCAGTGCTTAATTTTGGAGTGTGTGGGATCGCATTTTACAATTGCAGAACTGAACATGGTTTTTCTTTGGCATTTTCCAAGTGGGATGGCAAGACAGGGCTTTCGGCTGCTAGCTACTGGGTAGTACCTAAGACTAGTGGTAAGCAGCCCAGCCCAACAAGGGAAAGAAAGGAGCAGTAAAGTGGGGGGATGAACAGCGGTGACTAGCCAATCAGAAGGCTAGTAAGGGGGATTAAAAAAGGCACCAATCTCTCTACATCACCTGGGCGCTTTAAGTAGCCCCCACACCAGCCCCCAAAACAGGCCATGATTCACTCTCATCCAGCGTCAGAGGACACCACTTATTATTTTCAGTACTTAATATTGTTATGTGTGGAACAACACTTTACATTTGCAGGACCGGTCATGGCTTTTCTTTGACTTTTTAATAGCAGGACTGCAACACAGGGCTTTTGGCTGACAGCTACTGGGTAGTATCTGAGACAACTGGTGAGCAGCCCAGCCTGACAAGGGAAAGAAAGGAGTGGTACAGTAGAGGACGGCCCTCCCACCCAGTTGCCCTCCACCCACCCTGTTCCTGTTCTAAAGTTATTGGCATTACAGTGATTGACAGGCAGAACTACTGTACCTGTCAGGAACAAGAGCAGTGATTTACAGGGAGAACTTCCTGTAGGGAACAGGATCTTCCAGCACAGCAGGGTCTGGCTTTACAACAGGTTACAAGTGCAGAGTAAGAGGAAAAGAGAAAAAAAGATGAAAAATAAGAGCAAACCTCAGACCCAGAGGAAGGCATGATATCCACCGGAAAGGATATCATTGGTTGCCAGGGGTGTAGAATGCTCTTCCACAGAGGGCATCTCTTGGCAATAGGGCATTGCCCCATTTGCCAAACACTAAATGAATTGAAGGGACAACTAAGAGAAGTATGGGTAGAAATCTCCCTACTGCAGCACAGGCTATATAGGGAAAGGACATCAAACCCTCATACTTGCAGACCTCAGATCCAGAATGGAGGACCACTCCCACAAAGGCATTCCAGTGCAGGAGGATGGCAGTTGGTGCAAGGGAAAAGCAGAAGAAGCAGAAGGAGGGATCAAGTGAACACATTCTGCACTTAACACATTATGTTAACAAACCTCTTTTCTCCTCTAACTAAGAAAGGAGTCACAAACTGCATCAAGAAGGAGAACAAGCCAAAAAAAGAAGCAGTATGGAATCCTGAAGGGGCAAACAGAGACAGGATTGCATCAAATTAGAAAACAAAGGCAAGAAGAATACTTATTGTGGGAGTGGAAGGCCACTTAAGGGACTGTGAGCAAGCAGAAGTAATGGTTAAATAATGGTCAAATACCTTCAGGGAGCTTCAGCAAAGTGAGACACCAATCATATTGAGAAATTGGTGAATGGAACAGGAGAAAACATCACACCCATAGTATATCTGGAGACAAATGACCTGGCTAGCCAGTCAGTGGAGGAAGCCAAGCAGAACCTAATGGGACTAGAGGATCATTTAGCTGGTCATTCATCTTCTCTAGCCTTCTCTGAGGCCTTCCACATGTCGGGCAAAGGCGATAGCTCACAAAGGATTAGGGAAAAGGAAAGTAAAGAATTCAACATGTGGCTACGAAGTTGGTGTCAGACTAAAGGCTACCATTTCATCGGAGCATGGGGAATCTCCTAGGAAAGGAACTTCTTCAGGTATGATTGCCTGCATCTGACAAAAGAGGGAGTACAGACTGTGGGACAAAAGTTTGATGTCACCTATGTAAATTTAAACTGGAGTGGGGGGCTGAGGCAGAGGACCCCAAAGAGGAGGGGAACCCAGCTGTCACTCCCCTCAAAACAGGTATGACAAATGGTAAGCTGAAATTGGCAAATGGCAATACAAGGACTGGACACAGAACCCAATCTGAGGGTGAAAGCAAAAAGGATCTGGAAGCATTACACAAGGGCAAAGGTGGAAACACTAAGAAGGTGGGAAGCAAAACTTGGACAGGCATGTATACTAATGCCCGTAGCCCCAAGTGCAGACAAGCGGGGGGCATGGGAATACAAGTATGGGAAGCTTTTAGAGGTAATTCTGGGGAGAGGAGCTATCTGTTGGAGACTTTTCTTAACACACTATAGGAGGAGAAATATGGGAAGTGTCATGGCAACAAGACTATGGGGCTAGTGCATTATGATATGTATGCTCAGTGTCATCGACAAACACCTACACAGATGTATGGTCAGCTCACCACTGTCTATGTTGGACCCAACAAATTCACTTTGATAATAGGGAATAACATTAAGCTGCAGACATGGAAAGTCAATGGCCTCAAGACCCATCTCAAATGGAGGAAAGTCTAGATTATATCCAAAAACCAAAAATGGATGTTGTGTTCCTTCAGGAGCCACCCATGTCTGAGAAGCAGTTCTCTCATATTAACTAAAAAACTTGGGGGCAGAGAGGCAAGAGGCAAGCCTCTTTCTTTAATTCAAAAGCTGAAAGAAGGGCAGTATGGCTAGACACAGATCTCTGTGGAAGTTTGTCAAAGACAGCAAGGATGTATGTGATATAGGCGAGTAGTAAATCTCACTGACCAACAATAGTGGGGGTCAAAACTGCAATGGACATCAGAGCGACCACTACAAACAGTGATGGATGTTACATTGTCCTGCAACACCAAACTTAAATTATCATTTGAAGATGTTACAACTGGTCCCACTGACCATAACAGTTTTCTGCAGCTGCAGCAATTTCCAGGGCAAAACCACCCACAAGCTGCCATAAATCATGGAGAGGGTCGTAATCCAGCTCCACCTATGTGAATACCCGCAGCTGTGATAAAACTGCGAAACACTGTAGATTCACAAATGGCAACCCACTTACGCTGGGTTTTTCAAGTAGCTTTTGGAATTTGAGGTGTTTTGAAATCTGTGACAGGGTTAGTCCCTGCCACTAAATAAAAGTACCCATCCTTTATTTCTTTCTCTGGTTGCAATCACTTTCCTCCCCTCTTCTAAGGCTATCCCTGCATTTTCTGTATGGAGGCAGGCCACCTCCTTACACAGTCCCCCATCTCTATTACCCTCTTCATGCTTTATTTCTCGTTTTCCTTGTATACTCTTTTTTTTTTATGGATATAACAGATTAACTGCCTGAAGTAATGAGTAAATACAGACTCCATTTCCCATAAAATATTTGTTTGATTCCAACATTATTTACTGTTTCTGTCTAAAGAAGAGGACAGAATAATATTCAATTGCAGTCCGGAAAATAGACAGGGGACTGTATGTTATAAATTCTAATTTGGGAGTCCTGGAAGAGAGTTTTCTGGACAGGGCTTCCAGTTGTAAGCACTCTCTCTGTTGTAGCACATACTAATTTTGCCAAAATTAAGATTGGAGCCACATGTAGGCTCAACTAGGAATGTTTGCTCCTAAAACTCACAGGCCCAGATATTCAAAAGGGTTGCTCATGGCGCAACAGTGTTGCACCAAATGCAACCCACTGTTGTGCCCCAGCACGATATTCAAAAGGGAAAAGTGTGCGGCACAAATCCCGATGCGCCAAAGCGCATCAGGTATGTATGCAGGTGCAGGTGTGGGGGGGTGTGCCCATGCATACCCTGCACAACCCAATATTCAGCCAGGGATATGCAGAGCCATGCATGCGCAACCCCTACCTGCACCAGCACAGAGCTGATCCAAAAAAAAAGGAACATATGATGGCCACACACAGGTGAGCTGCCGCATTGCAGGGCACAACATGGCAGCTGCCACCTGTGGGTGGCCACCCGAGCTCCGGCTGCACCTGGCGGCTCCCTCCCATGCTCGATTGTGGGCATCTGCAAAAATAAAAGAAGAATTCCGTCCAATATCCCTGGTGCTCCATTGGACTGCTGTCTGCCCGATCACGGACATTTGTAATAAAAAATGAATAAATATGTCCAATATCCCTGGTGGTCCAGTGGACCTGCCCGCCCAATCACGGGCTCAGTAAAATACTTATATCCCCAAAATTCCTGGTGGTCCAGTGGACCTGCTCGCCCAATGTGAGCTCAGTAATAAATTATATCCCCAATATCCCTGGTGGTCCAGTGGACCCCTCACCCCACCCACCCACTGAATCCCACGCCCCATTCCCCCCTGGTCAGCGGTGGGTGGCAGCACCCACCCGCCTGCTGCCCAGCTGGCACTGTCGATGAGGCTGATGCCCATTGGCCCAAAGCGTGAGCCAATGGGCGTGCAGCCCATACTGTACTACACATTCCAGATATGTGATTGTAGTAAAGTATGGGCTGCACACCCATTGGATCATGCTGTGGACCAATAGGTGTACAGCCCTACCGACGGTGTCGGTTGGAGGGCGGCGGGGCGGCAGGAGGGTGGGGTGCTGCCGCCCACCGCTGACCGGGGGGGAGTGGGGCAGTGGGATTCAGTGAGTGGGTGGGGTGCGGGGTCCACTGGACCACCAGGGATATTGGGGATATCATTTTATTACTGACCCCGTGATCGGGTGGGCAGGTCCACAGGACCACCAGGCATTTTGGGGATATAAGTATTTTACTGAGCCCACGATCAGGCGGACAGCGGTCCACTGGACCACCAGGGATATTGGACAGATTATTAATTTTTTATTACAAATGCCTGCAATCGGACAGACAGCGGTCCACTGGACCACAAGGGATATTGGACAGATTAATCATTTTGTATTACAAATGCCTGCAATTGGGCAGACAGTGGTCCACTGGACCACCAGGGATATTAGATAGATTTATTTATTACAAATGCCCGTGATTGGACAGACAACGGTCCACTGGACCACCAGGGATTTGTGTTTTCCATTTTTTTTACTGCAGCCCGCGATCGGGCTATGGAGAACATTGCCGGCTGCAGGAGGCATTGGTCCCCGGCGGCTGCTGCCTGGCAGGGCGCCAGGTGCAAGTGGTTGGGGATCAGCGCACCTGCATGTAAATGGAGCCATAATGATGTGCAAATGGCCTCATTTGCACCTTGCATACATTATGGCCCAATCTGCATGTCAAGTTTTGAATATCGTGGTTGCTGTGCATAGCGCAATGGAACTTGTGCTAGTGCATCCCCATGCTCCACTCTGGCCACTTGCGTTGGCACAGTGCCACTGTGCCATGCACACTGTGGATGGCCAGGGTGCAATATTGAACGATGCTGTACCATGGCACAGCTCTGTTGAATATCGCCCAGTCCACATCCCTGCGCAGCCAAGTTGTGCTGCACCCAAGATTGCGCCACAGCCTGGAGCAGTTTGAATATCTGGGCCACAGTGCAGAACAGCTTAGTTTGATGGGAGCAGCTATTCAAAAGCAGACCTCTGCCTTGCTGGGGGAAATTGCAGCCAACAGCTTAACCTTGCAGTACAAATTGTTGTTTTAGTTCTGGTGCACTGAGACTTGTTGTTTCTGTTTCTAACCTACTAAAAAAACTGGGTTTTGTCCACCTAGTTAAAGTATATTTATAAATATATATAAACATTGTATAGCCTAAACAATGAGTTGCTGTAACCATTTAAACGCTAACTTATGCTGCCAATGTGGAAGAAAGGAAAACAAGCAGTCCAGTAGAAATACCTATTCTGGTTCTGTGTAGTTGGAGCAGGGCCCTTGCTTAGAAGGAGGTCTATTCACTGAGAAAGCCTGCTGCACTCTGACTGTTCCTTTAGGGGATCAGAGGCCCCTAGTGGCCCACATTTATAACAAGAACCTGTCAATAATTGTCTGGAGAACATTCTATGGCATAGTAAAATGTTGCCAAAGAATACTTTTAAGAAATAAACGTTAAAATAGGTTGTTTGTATCAGGTAATACACTAAGGGATGTGTATAAAATAGTTTTGGAAGCTATTAGAAAATATTTTTATTTTGATGATGCTGTGTCACCTGATACAGGTAGGCAGGTATATAAATCCTACCTGAACAGGTACCTGTTAGATAGGGTCAGTGTCTTCTGACCAGTGGTGCGTGAAGGATCCTGTTGTAAGGATTATAGTGTTTTTCTTTGTATTAACGAAGTTGTGTGTTTTTTTTTTTGGTAATTTCTTTTTGAAGTTTATGTTATTCTTTGATGGTGCAGAAGAAAAGTTTATGAAGATTAACAAACATCCCACAAGCCAACGTGGGTTGCACCTCATTTACTGAGTCCTGTGTCCATCTGTAGAACCCACACCATAACAGAATCCTGCCCTATCTATGCACTTAGGGCTGGACTCTCCAAACACTTTGAAGATGCAACAAATGCACAAGTCCCCAAAAATTGCATGGCTGTAGAAAAAAAAAGGGTAATTGTGCTGCATTATATTCACAAAATATCCACAGCTGTGGAAAAAGACACCGCAGATTGCAGAATAAAAGCAGCTGTGGAAGCTCTTGGCAGAAAAAAGCTATTGTAAAGTATGGCATATCCACTTACTGGCTATTCTCAGCCACTGTTTTTCCTGCAGTTGTGGAAAAGATGTTGTGCACATGCTGCACCAAAGACTGTGAGGAATAACACATCCTGAGCTAATGGCAGTGTACTATCAATTGAGAAATAATTATAGTGGGGGTTCAAACACCAAACAGAAAACATTGAGGCCTTAAAGTAGTGTCAGATGTTAGACCACAAATAGCACACATTTCAATTGAAATGCAAACCAAAACCACATGATCCAGTGTAGCCCATAAAGGAGCCCCACAGAAAGTAGAGGCAGAGGAAGTAACAACCAGAAGTGTATGCTACAGAATCAGGAAAAATAGAAGCCCCAGAGAAAGATACAACCAACAGTTACAAAATGACACTGAGTACATGTGCCTACTACATGTGGAATGCAAGGAGCAGACAACACCAAGTAGCACCACAGCTGCCACATGTGTGTCACTTATGGCTGGTTGAAGCTGCCCAACAGTGCATATTTTTGCATGTACTGCTGTTGTGTAGGGACAGGCAGGCCAGGCTGCTGCTGTGGTGCAAGGTCCTGCAGGTACAGGTCGTGCTGCTGTGGTTCCATTTGTGGGACCGGCTGTAGGCCTCGCTGGGAGTGCTGGTTCTTCTAGTTCTGCTGCAACTTTTGCAAGATTATCAAAGTCTCCTGCTCCAATTAATATGGATCATCTGTTGTTCTGTCTGCTGGGCCTTTATTTCCACAGCTGTGAATCAGCACGTGCACAAATTCTACACCTGCAGAATTCTGTAACTCTCCTTTTTGTGATTTTTCTGCACCTGTGGATCTTTTGACTGTGAATATGCCACACATGCATTTCTGTACTTTTGCAAGCCTTTTTTCCGCATAAGCAAAATGTTCAGCTGTCTTTGAGAATCTAGCCCCTGATGTTGACTCTTTGGACTTCTTTCAAAAGCTCCCTGTAGAGATATTGAATTGGCAGAGCAAATGCATCCGGCGGGGGAATGAACTATGTGTCAGATGGGTTGTTGGACTGCTCCTCTTGTACCCTGCTGACCCATGGCAAAAACGCCAAAGTCTTAAGGGGCTGGATTCTCAAAATACCTTGAAGGTGCAAAAAATGTGCATGTCCCAAAAAACTGCTCAGTTGCGAAAAAAGGGGTAATTGTGCTGTGTTACATTCACAAAGTGTCCACAGCTGCAGAAAAAAGACACAGTGGATTGCAGAAAAAAATGCAGCTGCAGAAATTTTTGAGAAAAAAAAAGCCATTGAAAAGTATGGCATGTCCCCCTAAAGGCTATTCTAAGATTCTGTTTTTCTGCAGTTGTGGAAAAATGTTGTGCATATGCTACACCAAAGACAACAAGGTGCAACTCATCCTAAGCTAAACGAAGTGTACTATTAATTGAGAAACAATTATAGGGGTATTCAGGCACCAAGCAACAGCAAACCTGTGGGCCTTATAGTAGTGTCAGACATTAGAACACAAATAGCACACATATCAATTGAAATGCAACAAACCACAACCACATGAGGGGGTATGTGAAAGGGGATGGTTGGGCAGATTAGATGGGCCAGAAGGGTCCTTTCCTGCCATCAAATTTCTATGATTCTATGATGACCCAGTACAGCCCATAAAAGAGCCCCACAGGCAGTAGAGGCACAAGTGGTAACAGTCAGCAGTGTGTGCTACAGAAGCAGGCAAAATAAAACCCCAGAGAGAGAGAGAGAGAAAGAGAGACAACCAACAGTTACAAAATGCCACTGGGTGTATGGGCCTGCTACATGTGGAGTACAGAGCGCAGAGAACACCAAGTAGCACCACAGCTGCCACATGTATGCTGCTTTTGGCTGGTTGAAGTTGCCCAGCAGTGCATATGTTGCAAGCTGAGCCACTGCCTTGGTGCAAGGTCCTGCTGTTACAGATGGTGCTGCTGTGGTCATAGCTGTGGGACTGGCTTCTGGCTTCATTGGGAGTACTCCTTCTGCTGCAGCTTTTGCTAGACTGTCAAAGACTCCTGCTCCTATTAATATGGATCATCTGTTGTTCTGTCTGCTGGGAATTTTATGCTATTTCCACAGCTGCAGATCTGCACGTGCACAAATTCCACACCTGCAGAATTCAGCAACTCACCTTTTTTTGCGATTAATCGCATCTGCTGAACTTTTGACTGTGAATGTGCTGTACTTGTGTTTCCGCAGTTTGCAAGCCTTTTTTCTGCAAATGCTGAATTCTCTGCTGTCTTTGTGAATCTAGCCCAAGGGTCCTAGCTGCTGACTATGGCCTGGTGGATGTGTGGCAGCACAAAGACCCATCAGGAAAGGAGTACACCTTTTATTCACACACTCACACCTCATATGCCAGAATAGATATAGTTTTGACCCCCACACACCTTTGGGACCGGGAGGAGCAGTGAAGCATGACCCCATACTTATAAACATAGAAGCTGAAAGCAGATAAGGACCGTAAGGCCCATCCAGTCTGCCCATTTTTTCTACCTCATGAATGTGCCATAGGCCTTTACTCTGTCAATGGCCTATCTAATCATACTGATCTGTATTGCTCCCTTATGCCTATCCCATGCCTGTTTGAAACCCTGCACTGTTTTCATATCCACCACTTCCTGAGATAGGCCGTTCCATGCATCCACCACCCTTCCTGTGAAAAAGAACTTCCTCACGTTACTCCTTAATTGGCCTCCCTCTAATCTCATGCTGTGTCCTCTTGTCCTGCTATTTTTCTTATATTGAAACATGTTAGACTCTTTCATCTTGTTAATGCCCTTAAGATGTTTGAATGTTTCGATCATATAACCTCTCTCCCTCCTTTGCTCTAGGATATACATATTGAGCTCCGTTAATCTGTCCTCATATGTTTTCTGATGCAGTCCCTGCACCATTTTGATTGCCCTTCTCTGGACTGCCTCCATTTTGTTAATGTCCCTGTGCAGGTGCTGCCTCCAGTACTGCATGCAGTACTCCAGTGTCTTGTAAAGAGGGATTATTACCTCCCTCTTATGACTTGCGATACCCCTACTAATACACTCCAACATCCCTCTAGCCTTACCTAATGCTTTAGTGGTCTGCTTAGATGATTTCAGGGCATCTGTGATGATGATGCCCAAGTCTCTTTCTTCCCCTTGTGATTGCCAGAAACTCCTCTCCCAACCTATAGGTGGCTTCAGGGTTTCTCTTCCCTATGTGCATGAGCTTGCACTTCTTTGCGTTAAACCCCAGTTGCCACTCTTCCAACCATTTTGCCCATTTATCCAAATCTCTTCTCATTCTGCCTACCCCCATCTGGATCATCTACTGTGTTGCAGATCTTGGTGTCATCTACAAACAGACAAACCTTACCCTCCAGTCCATCTGCAATGTCACTGATGAAGATATTGAAGAGGACTGGCCGCATGACTGATCCCTGAGGTACCGCACTTGTGACTTGCATCTGTTCTGACTGTATACCATTTACCACCACTCTCTGTTTTCTGCCCGCCAACCAGTTTGCCACCCAGTTGACTAACTTCTGACCCACCCTGAGCCTACCCAGCTTATTAATAAATCTTCTGTGTGTAACAGTAACAAAAGCTTTGCTGAAGTCAAGGTAGGCGATATCAACTGCACCCCCCTTGGTCCACCACTCTGGTTACCCAGTGAAAGAAATCTATGAGATTAGCTTGACAGGACCTTCCAGTTGTAAACCCATGCTGTCTTGGATCCTGTGCTCCTATGGATTTCAGGTATTGCACTATCCTTTCCTTAAGGAGTGCCTCCATAATCTTGCCACAACTGAGGTAAGACTTACTGGTCTGTAGGTCCCTGCCTCCTCCCTGCTACCACTCTTGTGGCGCAGGATCACATAAGCCATTCTCCAGTCTTCTGGGACCTCTCCTGTGCTCAGAAACTCACTAAACAGTTTTGATAATCTCTCTGCTAGTTCCACCCTTAGCTCCTTTATTACCCTGGGATGTATGCCATCACATCCCATTGCCTTGTCCACCCTAAGCTTAGTGAGCTCTTATAGGAGTCTTTCTTTTGTGAAGGGACTAGTGCACATTTTCCTCCCCCTGTGTCCATGATGCTGAGCTGTGGGTCTTGCACTACCTTCTTTTCAGTAAACACTGAACAGAAGCATCTATTTAGGATAGATGCTTTTCCTTGGTCCTCCTCCATCCTCCTCCACACACTCCCCAATATCCCCTTTGTTCTTAGCAATACCCCCCTTGACTTTCGCCTTTCACTAATGTATCTATAGAAAGTCTTGTCCCCTTCTTTTACTGTTCATGCTAGTGTTTCCTCAGTTTGGTCCTTTATCTGCCTTACTGCCTTCCCTACTTCCTTAGGGAAGTTTGGTATGCCTCCCTATCTTCATCCTGCTGTGTTCCATTATATTTCCTGAAGGCCAGCCTTTTGGCTCTGACCTTTTCTGCAGCTCTTTTTGAGAACCAAAGTGGTTTCCTCCTTCTTTTGCTCTTGCTTTTCTCTCTAACACAATGGGATGATGCTTCAAGTATTGCATCCATAATGCTTGCCCTCTTTGCCTGCACCCCTTCAACTGTATTTCTTCTTGCCAGGCATAGCTGAACTATGTTTGCCATCTTATCAAAGTCAGATCCTCTGAAGTTAGATATTTTTGCCTTGGAATGGGATTATTTCATTTTAGTTGCCAAATTGAACCATTCCATGTGATGGTCACTGGCCCCCAGGTACCCTTCTACCAAGAGATCTGTGATCCTTTTCCCATTAGTCAGTACTAGATCCAGGATAGCCCTGTCTCTTGTGGGTTGTTGTATCAGTTGTTTGAGGCCCTCCCTCAGCAGGGAATCCACCATGTGTCTAGTTCTGGCAGATGTTCCTGCTGGTACTGATCAATCTGTATCTGGCATGTTGAAGTCTTCCATTATCAGAACCTTTAGCTGTCATGTTTTGCATATCTTGGAACAGTAATGTGTCTGTATACTCCCCCTGGTCTGGAGGCCTGTAGACAACCCCAGTTTGTATGGCTGCCCCATTTTCTGTTTCCAGGGTGACCCACAGTTCTTCTGGCTCCTTATGTGTATTCTGAATTTCTGTAGCTTTGATATTTTCATTGACATAAAGGGCCACTCCACCCCCCCCTTTTTTGCACCTCAGTCTCTTATGAACAGTACATAGTCGGGTACTGAAGTCTCCCAAGTGTGGTTACTGGTGAACCATGTCTCACTAAAGGCAACTATGTCCAGTTTAGCCTCTGTCATTGTTGTCTGCAGGTCTGGGATCTTGTTTCCCAGACTGAGAACATTTGTGTACATGATTTTCCATTAGCCAGATTTCAGTGTGTTAGTTGTTGGGTGAGGTCCAGTGTTTCCCCTGCATGTTGTATGGGGAGCCGGACCTTCTTCCTTACCTGGTGATGCAAATGAACTACAAACATGCTGAAGTCCTGTTTGATCACTAGCTGAGGGGGGAGTGGTGTTCTTCCTGTTCAACTTATCGGGTGCTGCACCCCTCTCCCCATTTGCTAGTTTAAATATTCTGCAAAGATGTCAAACTTCTGCCCCAATGCACTGACTCCCTCCTTAGTCAGATGCAGTCCATTGAATTTAAAGAATGTTGATTCCCCAAACTGTTGCCAGTTACCTACAAATGTATGCCTTTTTTCCTGGCACCAGCCCTTGAGCCACATGTTTAGCTCCCCTATCTCCCCTTCTCTGACCTTCTGTCCATCTGCCCCCCTCTCCCAGACTGGCAGGATCTCAGAGAAAGAGATGCAAGACAAAGTGGATGACAGTTTGTCTCCCAGCCTGGTCTGGTGTTCCTTGGTTTCTACAACTGACTGGCTGGTGAGATTGTTAGTTCCTGTGTGTACCAGGATGTTAATGTTTTCTCTTGCTTCCTGCACAGTTGTAGCAATGTGGTCAGTGTCTCTCCATGCTGATGTACTAGGGAGACATCTGACCATTACCCCCTGCTGGAGGTAGGTATCAACTCCCTGAATCATCAGCCTGGATCATGTACCCAGATTGCTGTCCCTGGAGATTCTTGGGGACTCCCCTGGCTCCAGGATCCTGGAAACTGGACCCCACCCTGTGGAACTGGGTACAAAAAAACTATGTGAAGACTAAGATCAGAAAATTTCTAGACTTCAGTCACCCTCATGACACCACTCACTCAGTGAGGTGGGAGATTCTAAAGGCCTACATTAGAGGCAGCACCATTTCATATGTGAGCCGTTCTTGCAAGTCTGCTCTGTCATAAATCCAGGCTTTAACAGAAATAGTGGCAGCATGTGAACAAGCCACTTGGCCCAGTCCTACCCTCTGGGGTACCAAGTACTACAAAGAGTTAAAACACAATTGAATGTCCTCACCAGCAGGCAGCTGGAGTGATAGATTTTACTGGCATGAGCTGGGCAATATTTTGACAGAGACAAAAGTGGCAAGTAATTGGCATGGCAACAAAGGCAAAACCAGGTGCCACTCACATGATGTTATCACCTTGGTTGATGGATCAGAAACCGCAGACCCATTCAAAATAGGAGGCTGCTTCCAGGAATAGTACCAAAACCTTTTCAGCTCCCAGGAGTCCCCCACTAAGCCCTAATTGACACAGTTTGACAAACTGGCCCCATTATCCATTGTGCACCAGGAGGTAAATTCTTCTATAGACTCTCCATTGGCATGGTCTGAGATGGAGAAGGCAGTCCTGATGTTGTGGGGAGGGGGGGCCCTAGCCCAAATGGCTCCCAATTGATTTTTATAAAATGTTCCTACCACAACTTGAGTTGGTGCTCTGGAACATGCTCCAAGAAAGCATTGAAACTGGGCTTCTTCCCCCTCCACATGGTTGGCCATAGTGGTGGTACTTCCCAAGCCTGGTAAAGACCCAAAGCACTACCCCTCTTACTGCACAACTACACCTTAGACAGCAGATTACAAAATTATGGCTAAGGTCATGGCATCTAAGTTGGAAATGCTCTTCCCATTAATCACTCATTTGGATCACTTTAGATTTATAAAGGGCTGGCAGGGTAACAGTAACCTCAGATGAACCCTGAATTTATTAAGGCACTGGGTGGTGGGAGGGAAGAGCAAGAAGTTGTGAAAAGGAGGCATAGGCATCATTGCCTTTGATGCTGAGAAGGTATTTGACCATGTGGAGTGTGTGCATTACACCCTAGAGAGGTTCAGGCTGGGGCCCTGATTTAGAAATAGGGCCAAAATGTTGCATAGCAACCCCTCTGCCAATGAACTGATGAATGTCAAGCTCTTCAAATCATTTGTACTCACCAGAGGCATGCAGCAGGGGTGCCCCCTGTGGCTCCTGTTATATGTGCTCACACTGGACCTCCTGGCCACAGCACAATGAATCACACTGCACATAGAGGGCTTTGTGCAAGATGGAACCCACCACTAATTAGCCCTCATCACAGATGACCTAGTGCTGTTTGTCAAATTCCACCCCAGGCCATTCTTAGTATAGCTGAGGTCATGAAACAATATGGGCTTCTGGCATGCCACAAAATTAACTGTGGGAAAAGTGAGCTGGTACTCCTTGATGGAGGGCATGTGTCCCAGTATAGGCTAGTGTGAACCCAGTTAAAGGTGATGACCGCACTTAAATACCTGAGGATTATCATCTCCAATAAAGTGAGAGGCTTGTATGACAGGAACTTTCCACCACTTTTATGAGAAATTAAGGCCACCCTTGAAAGATGGACTTCACTCCCCCTATCCACCCTAGGTCTAATAAACAGTGTTAAGACAGATGCCCCTAATTTCAATTCCCATAATATCCTCCTTCTGCAGAGTCAGCTGCCTAAAGATGACCTAACTCTACAACGTCCTTACACTGGAACTTTCTACGTGGAGGTATTAGAACTTTTTAGAAATAAGAGACCACAGTTCTATTGCCATATCCCACTAAGTAGGCCAGTCAGTGTTTTGTTTTATGCTCAATCCCTTTACCATTATTACACTACTATGCAGACAAGGAAATTATATCCTACTCCTTGCAAATGGACCAGGCAACACCTTCTTAAAGTCTTTTGATAAATGGAATACTAAAGTTTTTTCCTGTTGATGGTACTCTGCTCTGGCAGCGTGGAGTTAAGCCCAGGACCTTTCATGCCTATTGCTGCCCAGCTGAGCTAGCCCAGCTAAAAGGTATCAGCATACTGCACTTTAACGCATACAGTCTGTTGAAAAAACCTGACCTAGTACAAGCCTGGGTACTACACACAACATCGGATGTGCTGGTGATATCAGAATCATGGTTGAGGGGTTCCACCCCTGACCATGTTGTCAATATCCCATCATATAACATCTTTAGGGAAAACAGATCTACTAGAGGAGGTGGGGTTGCAATATATGTGTCAGATAAATTCTCAGCCTCAGTTATTGACTCTTCAGCTATTCACAAATAATACAAAAGTCTAGTGCTAAAAATCTCTCTCTCTCTCTCTCAAAGCAAATCTGTTTGTGTGGTAGGCTGCTACAAACCCCCATCAGGAGGGCTAGATATACTTAACTTTCTTCACAAAATTTTAAACTCGACAGATTTGGAAACCATTATTATGGGAGACCTCAACCTAGACCGGAACTCTATCTGTTCGCTGCCTCTAAAGGACTTCTGTGATGCCTATGGTCTTTATCAGCTAATCTCAGAAGTGACACGTCCCAACAATAAAAATCCAGTGCAGATTACACTCCTGGATTTAATCTTGACTAACAAACCCTATAAAATCTCTCACATAGGAGTATTTTACACTGACATTAGTGACCACAGGGCTATAGCTTGTGTAAGGCACATGCCAAAAATATCCTCTGGGGCAGGGTACACCTAAGAAAGGAGTTACTGCAAATTCAATCCCACAGCATTCTTGGTTGATTTTAGCAGAATTAGATAACAGGAATTCTACCTTGCTCAATTCATCATCGATGCCTACACCACCTTTCAGACTCTAGTCCTAAAGATTAATGATGCCCATGCACCTGTTTTAAAATCCAGATCGAGGAAAAAAACATGTCCCTGGTTCAATAGCACCTTAAAAACAGCCTTACACCATGGGGATGCTCTCTGAAAAAAGGCTAGAAAAGCCAAATCAGAATCAGATTGGGCTGACTTTAGAATGATTAGGAATCACTGTACCAAACTAATCAGATCTGAAAAAACAAATTACTACCAAAGTGTATTGGAGTCCAACATGAATAACAATGCTAAATTCTGGCAGATCTTGAATAATGTAGAAGGATGTAAACTGTCGTCCTCACTGCCATCCAAAATCATCTCTGGAGATATTACCTGCACCAACAAACATGACATCTTAGAAGCCCTCAATAACCACTTTGCTGCTTCTGTCCTCGTCTTTGATATCTCTCCTGTAGGTAAACTGCTGAACTAGCAAACCAGCATCACCACACCTTGGACCCGTTCCAGCACCTCCACCTGCTCTACCAAATTTAGTTTCACTCCTGCCTCACTCAAACAAGTTGAAGACCTTCTAACCCACCTAGATATTAAAAAGTGCAGGGGCTGACCAAATTACCCCCCTCTTTCTGATACTAGGCTGATATATCTAGCTCTGCAATCACTCACCTCTTCAACATGTCACTCCTTCAAGGAGCACTCCCTCCAGTGTGGAAAACAGCCCATGTTATCCCTCTGCTTAAATCTGGTGAACCGAGTGACTTGAACAGCTACAGACCCATTTCTCTTCTTCCTATTCTGTCAAAACATCTTGAAAAGCTGGTAAACTGTCAACTAAGGGAATTTTTGGAGAATCACAACCTACTAAACCTTCTACAGTCTGGCTTTAGACCAAGTCACAGTACAGCCTCTGCATTAGCCAAGGTTACTAACGATTGACAAATTGCACTTGACATGTGGAATCATGTGGCTACACTTTTTCTTGACTCAAGCAAAGTGTTTGATTTGGTGGATCATGGTCTGTTACAGACCCTGTTACATCACATCGGGCTGGACTAACATGCCCTAAAATGGTTTTCATGCTACCTTGTTGGAAGGCAGCAACAGGTGAAGGTGCAGGGTGACCTTTCTCCCTGCAAAATCCCTCCGAGAAGGGTACCTCAAGGTTCAATCTTGGGACCTTTATTATTCACAATATACATAAATAATACTGACCACAATATTACATCTGCCATTATTCACCTATTTGCAGATGATACTGTGCTTTATGTCTCTCGTCCTACCATTTAATCTGCCTACAGGGATTTACAGCAAGAATTTAATATCCTACAGCAAGATCCACTACATCTGAAACTTCTATTCAATGCCAAAAAGACAAAAGTCATGTTCTTCTCCCCATCAACTAATGCATCTTCCGAATCACCAGATGGCCAATATGCATATAGTATCTATGCAGGGTGAAACCCTGGAAAAAGTGGACACATTTAAGAATCTAGGCTTCTGGTTGGACTGTAAGCTCTCGTATATCCCTCATGTTGAAGAACTCTCCAAAAAGCTAAAACAAAGGCTGGGATTATTCTTCTGTATCAAATGTTTACTTACCTATGAAGCAAAACAACGATTAGTCAAAGCAACATTCCTTCCACTAATTGACTATGCTGACTTTCATTACAGTCATTGCCCCAAACTGTCCTTACTAAGCTGGATGTCCTGTGCCACAGGATCTTAAGATTTGTGACCAACTCTCCATTCAAAACACACCACTGTTCACTTTACAGCCTACTTGGCTGGACTACCTTATCTACCAGAACATGGTGTAATGCCTCCATCTGGACCTTCAAAGCCCTCACTAACAAACTCCCTCTTTGGATATCCAGCCTCTTCAAATCAACACCTTGCATATACTCACTTAGGAAATACTATTATATCTCGCTTGATACCCCCCGGGTAAAATCTCATTTTGGCACCATATCCATTAACCATGCCTTACTAACCTTGTGGAACTCTCTCCAAATTACCCTACATCTGACTTGCCTTGTTAGACTATCCTCCTTTAAATCTCTTATGAAACCTCTGTTGAAAGAAAACTGCCAGTGCTATGCCGAGGGTCCCCCCTTTTGATATTTTATATGACACTTACCGCTATATTTGCCCCTACTTTCCCTGCTCCACTTCTTTCTTTTGTTTTGCACTCCTGTCTGTCTATTCCCTGCTACTCCTGGAGCCTCTCTCCCTCACACCTTCCCCCCCATCCTACTTATCATTGACTATTCCTACCTCACCTTATGGATCATGCTCTACCTTCCCCCTTACCGCCTTCCATTCGAATCGCATTATGCAGTTACCTGCTTGAACTTATGTAGATATGTAAAAATCTGAGTAATCTGACTGCACTTTGTTATGTAATACCCACTGTATTGTGTGAACTATTGTATAAATCTGTAGTGTTTCCTTTTATGTATAATATGTGTGTCCCTCCAGGACCACCTTGCAAATATAGTATCTCAATGGTGTATTTCCTGGTTAAAAATAAAGTTGTATTGAATTGAATTATCCTCCACAAAGTCCTTTACCTCTTCTAGGGGTTGCCTAATCAGCTCCCCAGGAATATTCTCCCAGCTGAATGCCTGTATTGGTAACTTCAATTTAAGGAACAAACCAGGCAAGTTTCAGACCTCAGCACTACAGAGCCCAGGAAAAGTGTTGGGACTCTGTCTCCCAACTACTGTATGTGTAAGTATCATCAGGAGGCCTAACTGGCATATCTGGAGTGCAGGGAGGAAGGAGAAAACTTGGCATGGTAGATGATGAAGGAATACATTCTGCACCACTTGATGGAGAGGAGCCTGAGCCCCAATTGCCTGACCCTTAAAGCTAGAGGGATAAAAAATCCTTTACATGGACCATGGTGCAGGCTGGGATTGTAGCCCATAAACTTATTGACCACAGAAGAGGTCTATTGACTCAGGTGGGCTTACCACAAGCCTTCAGATACACTAGGGTCTATGATGTCTTTATACATCAAAGCAGCTTGGCGTGGCTCAAACTAGGGCTTGAAACTGTGGCCCAATTACATGAGAGTGGCTGTCTTAAACCTTTCATTCAGCTCAGGAAGGAGTATGGTCTGGACCGGCTGAATTTTTTCATTTACCTTAGCGTATGTAACTTGTTGTCCAGGGCCACCCAAGACATGGGTGGTAACCTTGAGTTGTCACCTGTAAAACAAGCAGTCTACGTGCCTCAACCAGACTTCATGCCACTATCTTCATATTACAGGCCCCAACAGGAGAGTAAAAGAAACACCCAGGCCATCCTAAAACAAAATATTGGCAGCTGATATGGACCAGGAAATACCAGTCGAGGACTGGCAGTGGGTATTCCATCTTGCTTTGTATGGGTCAAAAAATAACAAAACATTTCCAAATTCTATATACAGGTAGTTTCATGTACCATGCTTACTACATCTTGAGTAGGCTTCACAAATTGAAAGCAGACCTGGACCCGAACCCTCTGGAATGCAGAGTGGAAGGGAGAACTTTCTTCCACATACCTCTGACATGCCTTAAAACCAAGGGTATTTGGTGAGAAGTCCATAGAGTTGCAGACATATCCTCTGGATGGTAACTATCCTTTACACCTAAGCAACTGCTCTTAGGGGTCAATTCCTTTATAGCACACTCCAAAGAATTACCCATTTTGGGACTGTCCCTCATTACTACCAAGAAGACAATATTGCACAGAATTAATTGAGCCCTTCACCTTCAGCAGCACAATGAGTGAACAACTTATATGAATGTCTTAAAATTGATAAGGCACAGTATACAGCAAGCAGACAAAGATCTATATGAACTTGTGGCAGTCCACACTCACTGCACTGGGGGGGGGGGTTCTTTGGATAAAGATAACGTATCAAGGGAGACTCGGTGCTCCTTCTTAATCTTGAAGTCCAGGATCAGCCACTGGTGTGCTACCTCACAACAGGTGCACCCATCAGGCAATTGTATAAAAGTGGTATCTTGTCCTAGCAGTCTTTGAATTTCAGGCTGGTCAGTCCAGAATGAGGAAATTGCCATTCCAATGGCTCTGTAGCAGGATATGTATTTACCTATGCCTATCTACTGTAATGAAAATATGTGCAGTATATCCATTATGTTGATTGTAATAACCTGTATGAATCTGCCATTTTAAAAGTCAAAAAAAAATTACAAAAGAAAAGTACAACTAAATGTTACATAAATTTTTCTTAGGCATTCAAAGCTAATACAATGCTTACAAAAATAAATAACTCACAGTTTAGCTTATGAGAACCATAATGTTCACCTGTAAGTCTGTACTCATGGTTCAAGTTTTTCTCTGAGCCAACCACCTATTGAAAAACTGTATGACTAGATAAACCTTTCTTGGCAATAAGTAATCTGCTAGCAGCTGGATTTATTATATGACTAATTAGAGATTCTGTTCACAATTAGTTTTTATATGAAATTCATATTACCGGAGCTAAATATAAACTGACTATGGTCTACTATGAAGTTAATTAACACATTTGTTTAACTGATATTTTTATTACTCAAGCATGTCTATTAATTATTCATATCTTAGACATTAAAACCCGAAACAATCAATTCTTAAGGAGGTTGTGTTAAAATACTGTTTTTAATTTCTATGGCATTTATCATGCCATAATCTTTTTTCTGTTAAAATGTTTTATTATGTTTCAAAAAATTATAACAAACATAAGATGTGAGGCATTACACATAACAAAGATGGGACAAGTGAACAAAGTCTTACATAGATCCAATAAATATACCTAACTAAATCTTTTAACAGAAAACAGAATGGCTTACCATGTCTTCCAGGTTTCTATAAATCTGTGAGAGCATTAACAGATTAACGTACGAATGGGAGCTTGTTCAAAATTAGTACAAACAACTTATAGCAGTAAATAAATCAGCATTGGTATCCCACCCCAATTAACCTGGAATAGGTGCTAGTTATGTAGTAACCTTTAAAACAGTTTTTTTTTTAGATTTGTACTGTATAGGATTTGTGCCACTTTTCTAGTGCAATTGTGCATCTTGCAACAAAATGTTAGGCCACCTGGGGCCAGATTCACAAAAATTTGCCTCTGCACAAACCCAGTTGGTGCAGCGCAAACTGGGTTTTGCACCAAAGTGGTATTTACAAAAGCCTGGTTTGCACACATAAACCAGATTTATGCAGGGCAAAGTGTGAAGGTGGCTGCAATGCAAATGAAGGGGGACCTACATATATGCACTGTTCCATTCACAAAGCATTTGTTACATGTAAGTGCCTTTTGCAGGGTCCCCTTGCACAGAGCAAATACCGCTGACTGAGATCTTGCTTTAATCCCCCGGAACCTTGGTGGTTGGCAGAGGAAATGCAGTGGCCCCCTGCTCCCACCAATCACAGACCCAATAGAAAAGTAATACTTCCTTGGTGGTAGTGGTTCCCCTCATCGATTGCCAATTGTTGCACCAATATTATAAAATGTACTTTCCCTGGTGGTAGTGGTCCCCCACCGAAATCACTGATTGCTGGACCACTATACAAAACCTAATTTCCCTGATGGAAGTGGTTCCCCCCAATGGTCACCAATCACCACATGATATTAAAAATATAATTTGTCCTTGGTGTACAGTGGTTTCCCCCCATGGGAAGCCCTGCCCAACAGAGAAATAATATTCCCTGATGGATTGTAGTCCCTCCCTCAGCCCGATCACTCGACTGATATAGCAAAAAGATTTCCCTAGTGGCTTGCAGTCCCTTCCCCACCAGATCACTCACCTAATATATTTAAAAGCTTTCTCTGGTGCCCAGTAGACCCTCCCCCCACCTGGACACCTGCTCAATATAGAAAAAAAGTGTCCCTGGCATCCAGTGTAACCACCCCATCAGGATTCACTGTATGATAAAGTGAAACATTTCCCTGGTGGACTAGCAGACTCCCGTCACTATCCCCGATCTCCTGTATAAGGAATGTAAACTATTCCTTGGTGGTCTAGTGGAATCTCCCCCCCCCCACTCTGGTAGGCAGTGACCCACCACTCAGTGAGGGATCTGACTATCAATAAGTATGTGCTGTATACAGCATGCACTCATTGACAAGTAATTCAGTGGCCAGCCGTGGTGGACAGAGAGGATTGTGCTGTCTGCTGGCTAGGGATGAGGATGGGGGGAGTGGGGTGGTGGGTCACTATGTGCCAGGATGGGAGCTGGGGGTCCATTAGACCACCATGGAGAGATTTACATTCTCTATACAGGGGACTGGGGATAGGGAAGGTGAGGAGTGAGCTAGACAATCAGAGAAATGTTTCACTTTACCATACAGGGGAGCAGGATGGTGGGGGTTACACTGGACACCAGGGACACTTTTTTCTCAATTGGTCAGGTGATTTGGTGGGGGCAGGGACCACTGGACATCACTGAAATATTTTAAATATAGCAGGCCGGTGTTTTGGTGGGGGGAAATACCACTGGACATCATGGAAAGCATTTAAATATATCAGGTGAGTGATCGAGTGGGGGGAGGAACCAGGGAAAACTATTTCTATGTCAGGCAGGGTTTTGGGTTGGGGGACCACTGGACATCAGCGAAAACTTATATTTTTGATATCGGGTGGTAACTTGTGACCGGTGGGGGAGGTAACACTTTTGCCAGAGAAATTAAGTATTATGTCACAGTCCGGTGATCAGTGATCATGGGAAGGGGACCACTACCACCTGAGACTGTGACTGCTTATGGGGTAGGGACTGGGGGAGCACACTAACCTTCATGCATCCTTTGCAAATGGACTCATAATAGGAATGCAAATCCATATCTAGCACCTTGCATGCCAATTGGCTCATTTGCATGGCTGCTTTTGTGAACTGGGAATAGTGCACCTGCACTATTCATTGTGGGGCCATACTCCTGGTTGCCTTTCGGGGCAGTGCTAGTGGGCTAGTGCTGCCAGTACTGGGGTTACCCCTGCCTTGGACTAGCCCTATTCACAGTCAGATAGCACAGTGTACTATCTGACTGTGAATAGCAATTTTGGACACTAGGCAAACACATAGCACAATGTAAAATTTTGCATTGCCTTTGTGATTTTTTGTGAATGTAGCCACTGGTCTAATTTTGTGTTTCAATTTCCACACTTTGTGGCCCTTTGGCTACCACCTGCATCCAAAAAAGGGACATATGTGTCAATGTCTGATACATGCAGCATTGTATTTCCTATAAAGCAGATGCATCAACATTTTTGAAAACAGTATTCAGACATTTTAGCACATTTATTGTAATCCCAGTGCAATTTAAATGATTAATTGCACCTTTCTCAAGACTTGAAAATATAGCCCTTCATTTTATTGAGATTTAACACTTGAAACTATTCATGAAGTAAAAAACCTGTATGTTTACTGTTTTGTAAATATCAATGGTTACTGACAGTTTCTGTAGCCTTGTTGGCCTTTTGGTAGTTCTGTGTATTTTCTGTAGAAACAACAGACATCCTATCTAGGACAGGGTCCCAAGTACATTCCAGACAAGCAAAAGGAGAGTTAAGAATTCAACAGGCATAGTAAAGAGGTGGTAAGGTACAAGGAAGCTTCAACAGGCACTAAGGTAAAGGAAAGCAAGGCCTTGGGGGAGTTGTAGTGCAATGGGCATGGAGCCAAAGTCTATCAGGACACCTTAGGGCAACTGAAGTACTGATCCATTTGTACTCTGCTCTTTGGGTTGAGAGCAGAAGTTGCTGGACTCTGGGCTCAACTGGTGCAGAGAATCTTCTACCACACCCTGGTGCCATCAAGACTGCCACCGCTCTCTACAGGATGCCCAGGCAAGGCAGAGTGGTTGGACTTTGATGGGCTCCAGGGGCAGGTGAGAAGAGTACACACTTCTCAGCCTGTACCACTGCTCAATTTCTTTGCCATACTGGCAAGATAAGAGAGCCGAGAGGAGGCACCTCTAGCAGTGAGAAGGGAGGAAGTGGGGCTCCTCAGAAGGGGAGGCCCCAAGGAGGGAGGGAGGGAGGAAGAGGCCCCAGCTGAGGAGGAAGCATCTGCTGATGTGGGATTCTATTGTTAGTGGGATAGAGTTGGGAGTGTGGGAGAAAGGGAGAAGAAGGTGAAGTGCCTGAGAGGTGCTTTGGCTTGGAGGGATGGAAAAGCTAACAGTAAATGGTAAGATGTTAGATGTCATTGTCCATCTAGGGATAAATGACCCCAACAAGGGGCAGAGAAGGGGTAGTGCATATACATTTCTGGGAGCTGTGGAGGGACCTCAAGCAACTGGCACTCAACTGTGGTTTTTGCAGAAGCATTACTTGTATACAGCTGGGGAGAAATAGAACACACCTCACCAGGACTTTTATCAATTGGTTGTTGGTATGGTGCATGTAGGATGGATTCATTTACACTGGGGACTGACGGCCAACCTAAGAAGATAATGGCCTCCATGAACAGACAGCTTGAATCTTTCCTGTTGGAGGAACACAATCCTTAGTGGGACTGCAGTAAAAATACAGTTGCTAATGTTTCAAGAATTAAACATCCTCTTCCTCAGGGTCAGACAGTTACTGAACCTAATGGTTTTGTGTGCTTCAGACTTTGCTTCCTTGAATATATTATTTTATCTGGAAATTATCCTAGTTTTGCCTTGTAGGCACTCTTATAGAAGATACTGCTCCTACTCAATTTTTGCTTCCTGTCTTTGCAGGTAGAAAACCTCCTCCCTCTCTGCCAACTAACAGGTCTATTCTATTCTAGCCCCCAATATTCAGGTGTTCAGTATTCATATTCAGGTATTCAGTGGAGATGTAATTAAATAAAAAAAGAAATAGCTCCCCTCCTTCCCAGACAAATCCTTAAATCAAGCCTCCCCACTCTCAGTTAGGAAACATAATCCCAATGCCCCCTCCCCAAGATGCACAATTTGATATTTGAAGTACTGTACTAAAAACTCCCACAGTTGGTGACCTGCATATCCCACAGCACAGCTGACTGCCATCTAAGCACTTATTTATTCTTAACGAAAACTCATTCACTATACAGGCTCAGACTGCCCAAGTGCAAGAGATATCTTAATCTGTTGCAGGTGACCGGCCATGGAGGAGGGCAGGTTTGTAGCAGTCACCTTCTTGATATGAAAGTAAGACATGTGCAAATAATGAATGGTATATCCTGAATACTACAAATAATGCAGGGGGGGTGGAGAGGGTGGTTGGAGGGTCCTGCCAGGGGGATTAGTTTTATTTAAGTAAAAATGAGAACTTATATAGCAGACAGCTGTGCAGGCAGGCTGGTTGTGCCAGTCACCCAACATGGGAGTTTTATCTACTAAAGATTTAAATTTGTGACGGCTGGGTGGAAGGATGGTGGGATTATATTACTAACAGAATATGGTATGTGAGTTTGCATGACTTGGGCTATAGAGGAGGTTGTTTTTTTTTTATTCAAATAGTGTTCCCCAAATAGGCAGGGGGCAAACAGTGACACCATTCATCATTTGGATCTAAATAGTGAACAATGCATTATTTGTAGTATTCAGGATATACCATTCATTATTTGCACATGTCTGGAAAGTAATTCCTGGCATGTATTACCCACTGCTAGGCAAATGGAACCACACTATTTTTTATTTATCTAAATGTCTGTTAATCAGAAAGGCTCAATAGGTTGATGGCCTATTTTCTTTTCATGAGCAACCCTACATGTAACTATAAGCAATCTGAACAAAATACAGCAGTAGGAAACTATACAATAATTAACACCAAAACAAGAGCACTTAGCTGTAAGAATAAAATGTGATCAATTGCACTATTATACAGTGGGGTGTATTGCTGATCAACCAGAAAGGCACTCCCCTGTGTTGTGAGACACTTTTATTCAGCAAACAGTGTATCAGAGGAAGCTGCCCTTGAAACAGGCATACTTGGAACAGCATTTAAAAAAAAAAAGTCCAATACTGTTATTTAAAAAAAATAGCAGTTGTCTATAAGGAGTGACTATGTGGCTGTCCGCCATTCTTACCACAAGAAAAGTGCTTTCACTTGTGTGCTTTTGTATCAGAAAAAGCTAAGGCTCACCTTGCTGTTCCCATCACCCAAGAAGTCAATTAATACAGGTCCCTGAATATTGTCTTGTCTAACTGCTGTGCTATTGGGTCTGCTGGTTAAACACTGAACTTTCATGACCAGTAAATCAAAATCATTAGCATTATACAAAAGATCCTGGTAGTGCTCCTGTCCAGAATGCTTCTTTCTTCAGCATGTGAGGCTCTCTCATTCTGTGAAGAGTGTCTTACAGGCAGCTACTCTGGAAATGGGCACATCTGGGACAGGTTTTGCAAATTTTAATATATTATTGATGGATCTCAATCAATAATACATTAATACAGTCACTGAAACACATTTAGTGTTGGAAGTGTGATCTCCTTTACTTCCTTAGTGTATTAAAACTGCTCTCCTTCAGTTTGCAGTTCTCATATCCTTACAATGCATCAGAGGCCACTCTTACAACCATAAATGATCGTGGTGGCAGTATTAACATGCAATATGAGACAAAGCATGACCACAGGAAGTGAGGTAAACCACTGTTACACGAGGTCCCTGCACCCTAATTGATACCCTCAGGGGTACTCCGTAGACAGCTAATGTTTAGGCATAAGGCTATACTAATATTTAGGGCTAAGGGCATCTACCATACAAGAGTAGATGTCAGGATAAATGCATATTGTTGTAATCCACTTTGCTTGCTAAATGCACACATATTATACTATGTATTTTCTGTTTATTTCTTACTTGTCAGATGCCAAGACACCTGTCCTTGAAGTAATTATAATATGTAAGGCAACATTGCCATCCTTTGGTGATGTGTACCACTACACCTTGTTATGTAAGACTCTGTATAAGAACTTCTTTGTTCTAAAACTGATGACTTTACAGAATTATATAATGTTATCTTGGACCGTGGAGCCACCTCTAATTTAACCAATAGGGCTCATCTCTGTAACTAGAAATGTTTCTATCTTTTAGTAGCCATAGTAATTATCACAGATATATAATGTTATGCACAGGCTCTACACCTCGGAGACCCGAGAGATCCCAAGAGACTACAGAGAAACCTCGAGGTGTAGGGAACGCTTAGCACTGGCTCCCAGTTCGTATTGGTAAGAACTGCTTAGGGCAACTATGATTTATCCCTTTTTGTAGTAATAAACTTGTTTATTACTCAAATGCAACTTGTTTGTGATTATTTGCATTCCCAATATCGTCAAGAATCTGAAAGTGAGGTTTAGACCTCTTACAAATTGGTGACCATGTGCAGGCGATATTTGATGTTTGCAAGTTTTCACATGTTGCTGAAAATTTTCCCTTCCCCATGGGGATTGTAGGTGTACACTCCCGTATCACCTCTCCCATTTTTCTACCAGTTTGTAGATACTTGCAAAGTCTGGCTGACTTTTTTGGGTGTGGTCAATGCCGTCTCGACCCACTCCATAGCGGCTTTGAATTGCAAGCCTATAACTTATACAGTAGCCCGGCTGTGTCTAAAGTACTCGTGTTGTGGATCGATATGCAACACGCTGTCTTTTTCACAGTTTGAATTTTCGTTCCCTCCCACACAATGGCCACCATATCAGATATCTGCGCAGAACTGAGACTCGATGTCTCTAACTTCCTTACCTCCCATGGAGGATGGGCTGACTTCGCGCGGGACGCAAGTCAATCCGAAAACCCTGTACTGGGGCTTTCAACCCAGTATGCAGAGATGCGACAATCCACCAATAAGCGTTGTGCTAAGGAGTTGATGGTCGCCGCTCTATACGCTGCTTTGGAAGCCTCCGAAGCGAGGTTTCATGTCCTTGATCTGCAGATCGCATCTCTTAAGCAAGAGATGGGTTTACAGGAAACTGAATGTGTTTGAATACAGCAGAACTTGGAGTCAGAACTCCAATCTCTGCGTAATGAAAAGGATTCACTATTGCATCATTTAGCACAGGCTGGTGAACAAGAAATGTGTACTCTGAAACAGGAGTGTGAAAGTTTGAGACAGGATAAGAGTCAAGTTGTGCAGATGAATGATTTGTTGAGTGCTGCGAATGCACAGTTGAGTGATGAAATGGGTGAGCTTCAGAATGAGATCAACCAGGTACGTAACAATTTAGAAATAGCCTATAGGGACAATCGCAAATTGAGCACCGCGTACTGTGTTTTGCAGAAGCAGAAGCAGGATCAGGTTGATATGGATGTTGCAAATGTGAATCATGATGAACGTAGAGCTAAGATGGATAAACTGCGCCATCAGCGAGAGGTTTTGGCTAGCCACGTTAAGGCAATGGGAGGCGTAGCCACTGTCTTTCACTCATCATCAGAAGGGGAGTTATCTGATGATGACATCTCACAGTACAATGCCCAGTCATGCCCCTACTAAGGCCCAGATTCCCCACTCAGCCATCCACAGTATGGTGGGTCCCCGCCCACTACTCCCCAGGTCACACGTCGATGACATCGTGATGCTCATCATGGGAAACTCCATCATGGCGGCGCCCATGATAGGGGGGGAGCAGGCCCAAGCCTGGTCCTGACAGCGCCTCCGGTGGCCGTTATTAGTGTGGAAGACAGGCAAGAGATTGAAACCATGATTGATAGAGCATTAGGTAATGTTCCTCTTCCTGAAAGAAGTATGAAAGCCATTAAAAGTCATATCCGACAAATCTTCCAAGAAGCTGGCACTCAGGAAGGTGTTGTTCATACTGCAGCTGAAGCTGCAGCTCGCGCAGCATTGGACGGTGTGCGAGACACGTTACCTTTGCCTGATCGACCACAGACTAATCCCCTACAAATGGCCTACTCTGTTCAGCAAATTGCTGACAGTATCGGTCGGATGAGCCTGTCCGACAATCTCAGTTGCCATTTGGAAAAGGTGCACTCCAAATGCGAGATGCTCAGTCTTGCCGCAGAATATCAGGTCCAAATACTATGCCAGACCATCGATCCTGGTTTATGGGCCAAACTCCCCGAAGTAGTTCGCCAGGATGGGAACGCTACCTTTGACGAAGTTGCAGCTGAGATCATCTCCGCTCATAGCCCAGGTGTGGTAGGAGTGATTCTGGCATACCCCGTGAAGCAAAATGCAAAAGAAAGCACAGTGACCTACCACCAGAGACTCTGGATGGCCTACCGAGCAGGGAAGCATTTGGCACAAGAAGCTGCGGATGTAGATCTTATTGAATATAAGACCTTGTTCCTTAGGAACATGATCCTAGCCGTAAGAGAAAAGGTAGGGCCAACCATGTACCCAAATATGAATAGGTTTGCCGATATTCTTCAGAAAACCGAGAGGGTGTATCAACTGTACATCCATGATTTGGGTTCCGGTTCCAAGAAGGTTTCTGCCATGGAACCCACCTCCGGGACCGAGACACACTATACTGTGGAAGGGCAGGCCCAGCAACAGCAGCCCAAACATCCATCGGCCCCTCCAGCTAGCAACCAACAAAACTCCCAACAGGGCCAACAACAACAACAGTGGGGTGGGAACCGGAATTGGCCTAGAAACAGAAGGCACAAGGGCAGAGGGAAAACATTACAAAGAACGGGTCCCTCATACAAGGAGATAGCTGAAGAAAACCAAAAATTTTGAGAGCTCCTGGGGCAAGTGTGCTCCGTAGCAGACGCTGTTCCTGCACAGACCCTTGCAGCAGTACAAACGGTGACCCATGACGCTACTGGTCATGGAGACACCGGAAGTGCGAGCTCTCAGGCCCACACAAGCCTGAACCCGGAATCTCCTCCCTACATTGCATCAGTGCAACACTGTGAAGTCATTCATACAAGTCAGGCCCAACCTCTGCATGCCTCCAGCAATACGGATTGACAATTACAGGCCCCAGTCCACATTGTACATAAGCTAGTCTTGGATACAAATGGAAGGCCCTGCACCGAGGCCAAGGTCGGGGGCCGCCAACTAATTGTCTTATTAGATACAGGTGCAGCTGGATCTGTGTTACACGATGAACACCCAGACACGTCCCCTTGGTCTACCGGACGGAAGACCAATATGTCAGGAGTTGATGGTACTAGGCTACCTGCATACCGTTCTCTACCCTTACAGGTAGAGCTAGGCCATTTGAAGGCCTCACATGCTTTCCAACTAATGGTACTGCATGATCATCCTAGTATCATCGGGATTGACTTCCTTGCACCACACGACTGTGTGGTGGATCTAGCTAACATGCTGCTGATACAGATCCAGGGTCAATACCACACTGTCTTAATTCCTGACTCACATGCCATGGCAATGATCTCTATCAATAGCAAAGAGTATGATGTCATAGATTTGTTCAAGAACCACAAACTTTTTCCAAAACTCCTACCTATTCTGCAACGACATTTGGAAGCGTTTGCAGTTAACAAGTATGATTGTGGCAGAATGCATACTGTTATCGAGGTGCCAGGCCCGGCACATGAAAGACTAAGGCAATATCCATTTCCCACTGAAGCCTTACCCTCTCTCCGAGAAATGATCAAGTCACTCCTTAAACAAGGAGTAATTAGAACTTGTGTTTCCACTGCCAACTCTCCCGTTTGGCCCGTGAAAAAACCCACAGGCACCTGGAGACTTACTATTGACTACAGGAAACTGAATTAGGTCACTCCCAGTTGTTCCCCAACTGTGGAGTCGGCACCAGATGCGCTTCAACTTTTAACACCGGATCAGAAATGGTTCGGTGCCGTGGACATCTCCAATGGTTTTTGGTCATTACCATTGGCCCTCAAGAGTCAATATAAGTTTGCCTTCACATTCGAAGGATGACAGTACACGTGGACTTGCTTGCCACAGGGATTCCATAACAGTCCATCCCTCTTCCATCTCCACATGATGGATACCCTACAGAGTTTCTCAGCCCCCCAATGTCTCTTACAGTACATAGATGACCTGTTGTTGGCCACGGCCACACAGGAACAACATCTGGATCTCTTGGATGAACTACTGACTCTCATTCAGAGATCAGATCTGAAATGTAACCCAGCAAAAGTACAATTATGTCAGAAAGAAGTACTCTTTCTGGGTTTGAAAATAACTGACCAAGGCCGGAGCCCTACTTGGAAAAAGATACAGGGATTACAAGACTTTCCATTACCCACCAGCGTGGCAACTCTTCAAAGGTTTCTAGGTATGGTAAACTACTCAAGAGATTTTATTTGTGATTTTGCTCAGAAAGCTGCTCATCTGTATGATCTACTCAAAAAGGATGTTCCATGGAATTGGGGCCCTGCTCATACCCAGGCTGTGATTTCACTAAAGCAGGCTCTGGCCTCCGCCCCAGCACTGGTGAACCCCAATCCAGCACTACCATTCCATCTGGAGTGTGCCACCTCTGACATCACTATGTCAGCAGTGCTGGCCCAGAAGGTGCATGGCACCCTGAGACCTATTGCATATGCATCGCAGCTCTTGACCCCAGTGGAACAGAAGTATGGCCTTTGTGAAAGGAACCTTCTGGCCACCTACTGGGCTGTCAAGCACTTCCTGTATATCATTGGGTACTCACCACTGATTCTCAATACTAATCACACACCAGCTACCTTTCTGCTCTCAGATAGAGTTTAAGGATGGGTCAGTCTCCAACACTAGGCTGACACATTGGTCACTTTCTCCTCCAGGATAGAGATATCCAGGTCCACCAGACCAAAGTTCCGTCTCTGCTAGCTCATGGTCTTTTTTTTTTCAGGGAGAACCCCATGACTGTACACTGGAGTCACCTGACCTCCCAGATCCGGGTCCTTTCCTCCCTGCCACACCAGAGATACTTGAGAGTACCTCTTTGTGCCGTATTTTCACTGATGGTTCAGCATCATACTATCAGGGAGAACAGATTGCAGGGATAGGTATTTTGGTGGTTTATTCCTATGGGAACACTGTCAAGATATCTATACGCTGTAGTGTGGCTTCATCGCAGTATGCAGAGATGGCAGTGGTGGCCTGTGCGCTTGAGTTTATCCAACATGGAACTCAGGATACCATCATGTTTACAGACTCTAATTGGGTTTGTTGCTCCCTCACAGAATTTCTCCCTTTCTGGCAGAAGAACTCCTTCCTCTCCTCTGATGGCAGTCCAGTGAAATACAAAGAATTGGTAATCTACATACATGCATTGACACAGAAATACACACACAAACGTTATGTGCACAAGGTTAAAGCTCACTCTCTACATGATCCCTATCATGCATTCAATGACACAGCAGATACCCTTGCTAAGGAAGGGGCCCAAGGAGGGGGTACATCTGGATGATGGATCATCCAGAAGCCAATGCAGCAGTACATGTTGCAGCTCTTAAAAAGAAATCTGAGTCTTTTTCTCCCCTTGACCTCTCAGCAGCCCAGCATTTGTACACTGGACTCAAAGAAGTGTTCAGATTCCTTGACAAAGGTACTGAAGAAAGACTCCCTACACATAACCCATATCACAGGCATGAAGGTAAGCTACACTTATCCCCTGATGACAAACTCATTTGGTTCCAACCAGAGGATACTACCACCAAATTGTGGGTAGTGTCCAGACATTTGAGATCTGAATTTTTGCACCAAGTACATGATACTCCTACTGGTGGACACCAGGGAGCATAGAATACCATCCAGCGTCTCAAGACCACCGCCTGGTGGCCTGGTATTACCAAAGATGTTAAACAATACATTGACAACTGCCTCGTTTGTGCACAAAACAATCCCATACCTACAAAATGAAATGCCAAACTTTTACCACAAAGACACATTGGCCCTTGGCATGCCATCCAAATTGATTTTATTGGTCCTTTGACCAATACCAGTAGAAACAACAAGTATGCTCTTGTGGTAACCTACTTATTCTCTAAGAGGGTTGAGGCTTTCCCCACTAAAACATACACCACAAAGACAACTGCCAAAATCCTGGTAGAACAGATTTTCTCCAGGTGGGGCCTGCCTCTCAAGGTGGACTCCGACAAAGGAACCAGTTTTACAGGTGAGTTGATGAAAGAGTCCCTTGAACTCCTTGGGGTTCAGCAAAAGTTCCACATACCTTATCACCCTCAATCCTCAGGTCAAGTAGAAAGAACCAACAGACAGATTAAGCAAATGCTTTCCAAATTCATTGAAGACAATCCCAAAACCTGGGATTCCCTATTGCCTTTACTCCTTATGGCAATCAGGGGTACACCCTCAGCCACCACCCAGCTTACACCTTTGAGGTGATGACTGGAAGACAGATGAGATTACCTGAACACTTGCTGTTTGACCTGCACACCCCCACTGCAGACCGTGTGTCTGTGGAGCAGTATGTGGAAAAGCTCAGAAAATACCTCATACACACACACTTGTATGCTGCAAACTGCATGGGCAAAGCCCAGCAACAGTCCAAAATACAATTTGACAAACACGCACAAGAAGTGGATTGGCAGGTTGCAGATGAGGTAATGGTACTTTTGATTTGCACATCCCAACCACTCCTTCTCCAATAAGTGGGAAGCCCTTACCCCATTGTCAACAAGCTCAGTCCGGCAGTCTATCAAGTCAGACTCCTCCGCAACAATAAATTGACTGACAAATGGTTACATGCAAACCAATTGAAATTGTACAAAGGAACTTAAACTTACTTTTCCCAACCCCACTGGGTGGAATTGTACTAATGTACTAATCTTTGATCTTCCTTTTCAGATATACTGACAAGATGGCTATCTTGTTCCTATCTCTCCTCCTTGCAGGGGGTGATCCCTTGCACCCAAGGCACAGTACCGGACCTCCTTCAACAACTGGATCCTCCAGCACCCCCTACAGAGGGAGTTTCCATCAAAATACCAGACACTATGATTACTGTGCAGGAAGGTTCCGATGCTTACCTCACTGCCTCAGTCATTGCTCCTGACAAATCTACCCTTCAAATTGAGTGGCAAACCACATCACAAGGACAAATTCTCCCTGTGGCCAAACTCTCCAAGGGAACATTTCAGGGTTGGCCCAATGCTAAATTATCCCCAAATGGTTCACTGTCCTTGTTACATACTGCATTAAGACACTCTGGTTTGTACAACGTTACTGCTCTAATTGATCCTTCCTACTGTAACTCTCTTTCCAGAGATTCTGCCCGCAGATTCTGTGCTGTACACCACATGGCCTCTGCAGCCATGTATCTCTCTGGTTTACCTCCCACTGAAAAACAGCTTTTGGAATGTCCAAAACATAACCCTGGTCCCCGTAGTGGTCTCACAGCAACTATCCTCCCAGGTTCTTTGATTAATAATTTACAGTTCATGCATACACCTGTTTTGTTTAATCTTACTTACTGGAATATGAAAGAATTTGGTATGTGTCACAATACCAATACATCTGCATTTTATAGCACATTATTGCTTGATAGTTTAGCTGCATTTCAGATTTGTACTAAGGATCCCTTTACTGGGGTTTATTCTACTGAACATAGAGGTAATTTTAGGAGGAAAACCCCTCCTGGTACTCTTAATCATAAACGTAGTAAACATGAAGTTGACAGTTCTGATGTTACAGGTGCTACAGGTATTGTCACTGGTCTTTTTGGTACTGCTATGTCCATCTGGAACAAAGCAGACATTGCTGCTATCAAAAGTCATTCTGCAAAATTCTCCATTGGTTTGGTTAATAATGTCTTACCACCATTATTGCATGGTGTGGATGGCCTCAGTCAGGAAGAAAGATACACTGTATACAACATGCATGACATAGCAAAAGCATTCACTAATTCAAAAGATAAGATTAACCTCACTCATACAACAGAACAATACAGAAGCTGAAAGACAATACATTGGTAGGGAAATACTTTGTTCTGCATATGGTTCATACATCCTCACTACCATCAACAACCTCTTCCGTGATTTAGAAACTGGAAGAATCCCTGACATAATACATGATAGACGCATATCTAAATGGTATTGTCCTAAATGTAAACTTTCAACTTGTGTTTCCTTATGTATGCAACAGACTTTTTCTATTCCTCTCTCCACAGTGAGGAATTTGGGGTTTGTGACCAGACACCCTAATACTGGTCCTTGTTTTTCTTCTAAGAAATGTTCCATAACAGATACCATGTTTGTCTCTTTTACTGTCTCCTTGCCACACTTTGATCCCACTACAACTTTGTTCAACAAACTTGCACTGGCACATCAATAGGGCATTTGGATGACGACATCTACAGAGACCACCTGGATCTACCACCTCTACTGGTCTACCACTCCTTCTTGGATGCCTGGGTGGCACCGCAAATGGACTGCTGTGTGAAAAAGCAATACATCTACTTGTGCCAATGTGATGTGTTTGATGTCATACGCCCTGTTTGTGGCTACTCTCCAGACAGTATTGATTGGACTTTCACTATGGATGATGACATTACTGAGAATGGCACCAACTCTTTTGAATCGACTCTGTCACCGGATCAGCTCTACCAGTCCTATCGTGAGGAAGCTCATCTCCTGTCAACACAGATTTCGAAGACGACCTACACATGCCCTGTCCAGTTGCAAAAATGGAGACTACCTACTGTACGTTCACAGTATAACTCTGATGGAGAGTACTGCATTGTGATTAATTACAAGTCTTATACATATGGTTCTGTTACTTGTCCAATTGAATGCCCCAACTTCTGTTTTGTCCCCCATCAGAAAACTGTTATTGGACATACCGTTATAACCCCTGTCCCCCTTATGGATGTAGACATTATTGATGGTAACCCAGATTATTTACTCACACTTTCAGAATACCTACCATACTTTAACGTACACATAGATCCACTTACACTTACACTGAAATCCCTTTTAGATAGAAAGGACACACACCTCATTCATATAAGCAATAATATAACCAAAGCCAATGAAGCTGTTCTTGATCTGATCAATGATGGAGATATGAATAATGCATTGACTAACACCTGGTTAGAGATCACTTTTAAAGGTTCTGTTATAATACAAGCATTTTTAATATTCACTTTGATTATTATGCTCTGCTGCCTACAACGTACACTGCGCCAACACCGTGAGCAGCTTAAGTTCCTTTACAAGTCTCGCGCGTCGGGATTGTAAGTGACCACTGCTCCTGTCCATTCCCTGTATTTGCCTGTGTTGCCCTCGGAGGCAACAAGGGGGGGAATTGTTACACGAGGTCCCTGCACCCTAATTGATACCCTCAGGGGTACTCCATAGACAGCTAATGTTTAGGCATAAGGCTATACTAATGTTTAAGGCTAAGGGCATCTACCGTGCTAGAGTAGATGTCAGGATAAATGCATATTGTTGTAATCCACTTTGCTTGCTAAATGCACACATATTATACTATGTATTTTCTGTTTATTTCTTACTTGTCAGATGCCAAGACACCTGTCCTTGAAGTAATTATAATATGTAAGGCAACATTGTCATCCTTTGGTGATGTGCACCACTACACCTTGTTATGTAAGACTCTGTATAAGAACTTCTTTGTTCTAAAACTGATGACTTTACAGAATTTTATAATGTTATCTTGGACCGTGGAGCCACCTCTAATTTAGCCAATAGGGCTCATCTCTGTAACTAGAAATGTTTCTATCTTTTAGTAACCATAGTAATTATCACAGGTATATAATGTTATGCACAGGCTCTACACCTCAGAGACCCGAGAGATCCCAAGAGTCTACAGAGAAACCTCGAGGTGTAGGGAACGCTTAGCACTGGCTCCCGGTTTGTATTGGTAAGAACTGCTTAGGGCAACTGTGATTTATCCCTTTTTGTAGTAATAAACTTGTTTATTACTCGAATGCAACTTGTTTGTGATTATTTGCATTCCCAATATCGTTAAGAATCTGAAAGTGAGGTTTAGACCTCTTACACCACTGACATAATAGTAAAGCTTGTCAAGTCCTGTAAATATATGGCGTCTTAGGAGAACCAGTGCTGCATTCCTAGTTACTGTCACATTTTTTTCTACCTCTTCAAACATTCTGCTTACTGGACTGACTCTTGGATGAGGGCAGCCCATTAGTACTCTACTACTACTCTTGGCTAAAGAAACACAAGAGTGCTAGACTCAACATTAAAGTGAGATAATGACAGATGCCTTACTCTTTAACATATCTTTACTTACTTTTTTCTTTATTGTCAATTTCTGAAGATGACATAAAGATTTAAATGTTGATTTTGACATTATATTCAGTTATCAGTTTTTAGTGTGTATTTTACTTAACTTTTTTTTTTGCAGCCCATATGCTGGCACTACACTCTGCATTAATTTGAATCCATTGAACAATCTGTCATTCCATCCCTCAAGCTTCCAAAAGCCATCCCACAATTTGATGCTTAATAGTTTGAAATTACTCTGAAATGTATTCATTCATTTTCTACTTCTTTTGCAACTGAGTCTTTCTGATGTAGGGAGATGCTGATGTGTCTGAGTAAAAAGAATGTACTTCCAAGGAAAAAAAAGGTGAGATCCTAGCTGTACTTGCACTGCTGTGCAGTTAATGAACATTGTAGGATGTCTGTAATCAGTTTAGCAATAAGCTGAAGACTGACAAACCAAAGACTATAAGGCAGAAGCAGTACACTTTCAAAAATTGCATAAAATATCAGTATAAAAATTACATGAAATAAATACACATGCACTACAAGAGATTATATCAGCATGAACTATATCACAAACTTTGTTGAACAAATATCAACTACTATAAGTCAGAGTAAGAATTATGCTGCTACAATTGTCGAAATACTGTACTCTTGCTGTGCATTATACAGAATGGGTGGGATATTCAGAAATGCACCAGAGACAGGTGCAGTAGGTATGCAGCACAAGTACACTGCGCTAGTGTACGCCGAATGCAATATTCAAAGGTTGTGCATGACGGCAAGTGCCACGCAACATGGCTGAATATCACAGGAACGCATCATAGTGCAACCAGTGCTGCACCAGAGAGCAAGCCAGCAAGCACCATAGCACAACCAGGGCTGTGCAAGGGTCAGATGGTGCATGGGCCAGGACACAGGACAACAAACACAGCAGAGGAGCATGCCATCAGAGCAGGACAGACCACCACCAGGGTGCAGAGAATGCCAGAAGGGAGGCATGGCAGGCACACGACTGCAGGCCTCTGACCATGCGCACCACAGTGGTGCATGGAGGCAGTATGGCACCAATGTCCACTGGCAAACAGCCACGGGCAACACCCACAGGAAGGCAAGGGACAAGCCACTTGGACCACAGCTGGCAACACACATGCTGACAGCACACAACACACATGCCACACAACACAAACAGAGTGCACACGTGTGCCCCAGAGCACACCCACCAGCCACTGGGCACAGACCACCAGGCACATTCCCCATTCAACCCCAGACTTACCACTCGGCCACTATGCACACCACTGCAGCATGGCTCCACAAGCCAGCTGCAAAGCAGACACAGACACAGATGGCTAACAATAGAAAAGTGTATTAAAACAAAGCAGCAATAACTATGTACAGAACAACAGGAACAGGGAGCAGGGAATGGGGAGGCCACAAACAAAATGGTAGGCTGGGGAAGGGAGGCAGGGGGCCAGGGGACATGGCTGGGTAAGGGTACAAGGGAGGGAAAGAGGGGAGGTCAGAGAAGGGAAGGGGGAGCAGGACAACAGGCCCTATGGGCGTCCATGCCCTACTGGCTCCTGGTGCACTGTCTTCTCTGTGGACTGAACAGGGCCTGCCAAATCAGTCATACCACTTGTAGCATGTTCATGGTGACCTGCAGTACCCTCCACAGGAGCCTGGTGTTGACAGCATCCCATTGGACACCCAGGACAAAGGAGGGGACATGGTATGAGTGCACGTCCATATGACTATAGCCCACCCACCGTGCGCAGCGGACAGCAGTGACATGCACCCCTGAGATGGCACACAGCCTCCTACAGCATGTGTGCCTACACAAGTCACCATCCTGACCATCCACAGCCATGCAGAGCACTGCACACCAACACCACCCATATGCTGCACACCACAACCATGGCAGCCAGGCAACAGGGCAAAGCAGTGGGATGGCAGTGGCATGGCTTGAACCTGGGTGCACCCACAGCCCACCTGCAGCAGCCACACACATGTGCAATAGCCAGGGCATGGTGCAATGGACCCTGCCAATGGTGCACAGCTGGAATGGCCATGTGCACAGGGGGCTTTGGCCCACCACCTCCCTACACAGCAACAAACCCTTAAGGAGTGCTGACCTGCTTGCTGTGGTGCAACTGGCACCTGTACAGTGGCACCACCCATACGGACAGCAACCTGTGCCTGTGCCCCTGCATTGGCCTACCCTCATCCACCTGCAGTGCCTGCCATATGGGCACATCGCCTATCCTCAGGGCCCAGAAGGGAGACATTAAGAAAGACACATCAGTACCTGGCAACACCCAACACACCCCACCCCCCTTCAGCACAGCATGCCCCCTGGTCCTGCGCAGTGGTGGTGTGCTGGCACAGCACATCCATGGTTCACTGCCACAGTCAACAGAGCACACAGCCACAGCCTCTCCGCAGCATGGTGTGACACCCTTCTGGCACCCACAGAACACTGGAATGGCACAGACATGGATGTGGCAAGGCACCCCTCCGGATGTGTGCCATCAGTGACCATAGCCTGTCAGGGTCCCTCCTCTGCAGGTCTCTGTAGTGGTGGTGGCACTGCTCCCCACTGCGCTCTGCCCCAGTGGCCTCCTCCAACCCCTAAGCCACCTCCTGCCTCACCTCTGTTCGAGGCCAATCCAGGGTCACCTGACCATACAGAGAACCCACATATGGCTCCACCAGGGCCACCAGGATCACCAGTTCTACCTGGGTCCAGTTGGGTACCTTCACAGTGCTCCAGTGTGGCATGCCCAATCCTGCAATTGCAAGTCCAAAATGCTCCCCAGTAGCACATGAGCCGCATGTGCTGTGGGTGTGTGGCTCACTTGGTGATGCACTGCCATCCCCAATCGTGCATTCCCTGGTGATGCACGATACAGCTGGGGCAGCACTTGCACATGATGCAGGCACCCAGAGGGTCAAAGGGCATTTGTGGTGTCATAGATTGGCATGTGCACAGTGCATGATAGGGCACACCATGCATGGTACACAGTAGGGGCATGTGTGCGCCATGGTCCATGTGCCAATCGCGCACGGGCTCCATAGGGCACACAGTGCACGAGAGCCACAAGCCCAATAGTGGAAGAGCGCTCTGCCACGTATAGCACACTGTGCATAGGATGTGCCCTCAATGTACGTGATGTCCGTTCATGCATGCACACTGCCAGGCCTAATACGCAAATCATACAGTTGTGCCATGGCTTGTAAATGTGCATCACCAATGCACCATGCACAACTTCATGATATTCAGCTGGAATATGCAGATGAGCTGATCAGCATATCCATGGCACATTGGAGGCATTTGAATCCCATTACAGTTGCGCATCCTTTCATTTGCATGTGATGCACTATAAATGCACCATAGGACTGCACAGGCGCAAGACCGGTATTGCATTCTTCAGAGGTAATCCACCAGGCTGTGGGCCTGTCAGAAGAGTGGATTAGGAGGGCATTGTGTGTTGCAGCCATCACTGACCACATGTTCTTACCCACAGAAATAAGCATGATGGATCATGAGGAGGTTGAGGACCATGGGCCTGCATGGAGGCACAGGCCCAGCTTCACGAGGGCAGAGAGCAATGCCTTATTCGATGCCTACCTGGACCAGGAGCCTCTCCTGACTTGCTCAACAGGCATCCCACAGGCCTGGACGACAGCATGGGATGGTGTGGCCATGGCTGTGAACCAGCAGGGCATCCATCAGAGGACAGCACAGGAGTGCAAAAAGAAGGTAGGCACAGACCGGAAGAGGATCAAGGAGAAGGTGGCCACTATCCAGGCTGCACATGCTGCCATGGGTGGTGAACAGCCTGATGTGCCACAGCTGATGCCACAGGAGGAGTTGGTGGTGGCATCCATGCAGAGCAGTGCTGTTGTGGGTGTGCCCAGTGGAGGATTCCAGACGAGGGGCAGCCCATCGCTGCATGGTGGGTACAGCTGTGCCTGGGGGAGGGGGAAGGGGGCCAGTGTGCAGGGGTGTGTGCCAGTGGCACTAATGCGATTGTGTTCCTTTTCAGCTCTGGAGCACATGCATGCAGCGGCAGGGGTTGGGGTGACCACCATGGGGGTGGTCCTGGACCTGTAGGACCATCCATCCAGCTCCACTGGTGTCTGGGTCTGGACCACAGGCAGCCCTACACCACAGTCTCACCGGATGCCTGTGGCATGGTTGCGGATGAGGCCCTGGTTGTGGTTCAGCAGGATGTCAGCCATGTATGCAGTACATGCAGAAACACAGATTGGGGTGGGCTCCAGGACTGATGCTGTGACTGTTATCTTGTATTGTGGTGTTGCCAGTCAGGGGGAGGCACCCATACCACCCACCCACCACGACAGCACAGATGGTGCCCTGGTGGCAGTTGTCCACCCACCGGCTGCCACATCTGGCGAGGCTGTGGGCGCCAACAGTGTGGTGCAGTCCTACGGGGGGGTGGTGCAGCTGCCCCAGTGCCATTCCACATACAGCGGCTGGGGGGACAGCAGTGGCAGCAGGATGGGGTCAAGGGAGGCCAGGTGCAGTGGCTGCTGCCATCGCACCACAAACTGATCAGCCCCAAGGGGCCCCTGTTGTGCAGCCCCCACCTGCAAGGGGGCTGTGCTGTGGGGTCATGCAACACCAGTGGGTCAGTGCAATGCCCATGTCCCCCAGGGCACTGACCCCTTGACCAAGCACACCCATCTGCTATGGGCCTCCGTGGAGCAACAGGTACTGGTCATGGCAGGGGGTGCATGCACTCCACACAGAGATGTGCCATGCCACAGGGAGGTGTGACCGGGACTATGAGCAGCTCCTGGCCAAGACCATGTGCATCCGGGAGGACACAGCTGCAGCCCTGGATTGGCTTACCGCTGCAGTCATGGCCAGCCTGGCACCACTGGCCACTGGAGTGCATTCTCAACCTCTGGGTCACGGCGTTTTGCAACCCCCTCAGTGTCAATGCCAGGATCTGCTGTGTGCATTCCAGGCATGCCTGGAGTGGGCATGTTTGGTAGCATGCAGACCCCTGTGAGGGACAGGTCACGTTCCCGCAGTGACGCACATGGGGGAACATCTGAGACACCCCCTGTGGCCTTTGCACAGCCTGCATCTGCTGGGAGGTCCTGGTGGGGCTGTCCATGTGTCCACAGCAGCAGTACGACTGCATGGTGGTCCTGATCTGCATCCCTCCCCATCCACTGTCTGCCGCTGCCCTGTGTGCACATTGGTGTGGCATGTGCGTGTGCATTCCAGGGACATGTCATCCATGGACCATGCCACACACCCACCTTGTGCACACCCGCCCAGCCGCTGGTAACTGTGGCATGTGCATGATGATGCTAACACAACACCAGCCACTACTGTGCACTGGTGTGCAGCGTCTGACACATGTGGCCTCTGGGTGTGTGCATGTGTGTGTGGGGGTGTGTGGGTGAGGTCTACAGTGCTGTAGATGGTGCTTCTATGGAGTCCAGTTCCATGCCCATCCACGTTACCCTCCAGCCATGTCTGTCATGAGGCCCGTCCTTCCATGCCTGTGTACTGTGCCATGGTCCCTGGGACTTGCGTGTGGTAATGTACACCTACCTGCATGCACCGTAGTGCTCCTCTGCAATTGTGTCCCAGTGCTGCTGGGCCATCCTGTTCAGCTGGGGTTCTCGTCACCTGGTGGGGCTGCCCACCACCACCTGGACTGGCAGCCACCTCGTCCCCACTGCTGTTCCCCTCTTTGACCTCGACAGCTATCCCACAGTCGGTGGTCATGTTGTGTAGCATACAGTGGGCCAAGAATAGGCCGCAGGCCTTTGAGGGGCAGTACTGTAGGGCACCGCCAGATCTGGACAGGCAACAGAACCATGCCTTCAGCAGCCCAAGCACATGCTCAGTGATGTTCCATGTGCTGGCATGTGCTCATTGTATCGCTGCTGCCCAGGTGTCGATGGGCAGCAGTATGGGGTGAGCAGCTAGGGCCAGAGTGGGTATCCACTGTCACCTGTGTTGACATGTGTGATTAGCATGGTGGTCTGTGTAGCTGCCTCCCCGCCTTCCCTGCCACACCCTCTGATCAGGGGTTGATCTTAACATTGTTTTACTAGCCCAAACACTAGTGCAAATTGACCAGGGCTAGTGCAGCTAACTCTCTACTTGCCTGGTTTGACTAGTGCAGATTTTCATGGCTGTTAATGAGATTAAAAAAAGTCTCTACTTTAGTTATCTCTACTCCTCATGCTAATCTCTCTCAATGTTCCAGATGGCCAGGTGTGATTAACAGCTCATTAAAAGCTGCAATTATCTGGCAGTTCAAGAGAGGGATCCCACAAATGACTCAATGTGAGTCATTATCACTTTACTGTTAAAACTTTCAGCTAGTGTCCAGGGTGTGATTAAGGACAGAGTGCTAAATCACTAGGTTCCAGTTTTCTGAATGTGTTTATGTCTAACAATTTGTCCAGTATTATTAAGACCGGTGTCCCTCATTTCTCTACATTTTGAGTATTTGTATCCAACATTTCAGTGACAAAATGCAAAGAGGTATACAGGATCGGCCCTGCAGGTGGTGGGTTTTATCCCAGCCTCATCATAACTTCCCTCTCCCAAATCTCTTAACTCTGTTCTTTCCCTGGACACCACTGCAGACCAGACTCTGAAGTGACCATCCATAGATACATAGCTGCCATTACTGGCAAGTGTAGGAGGTCCTCGGCTCTTCTAAATGGACCATGCTAGCCATCACCATCCATACAGTTCCATTCTTATCCCACTCAGCATGTCCTTTCAGCCTAAAATCAAAGTTTTGGATCATGTATGGTACAAAAATAAACCTTGATAAAATACATAATTTGAAACCTTGAAATAGGCATTCCTGGGGTGTATAGATCATCCTATATGGAAATAGAAATAGTATAGTGTTATGCCTGTGTACTCTTTCCCCTGGGCTGATGAAAGAACAATGTTAAAGAAAAATATGTTATTGTTGGGGCAGAGCATATTAAAATCAATGCTTTTACAAATAAAAATGTCATAGTTTTCTATTTTCCAAGCCCCTTAGGTTTGTCTAGCCCCCACCCCAAAGAAATCTTAGATGTGATCCTGGCTCACTTGAGACTGTACAAAAACTTTCAAAAGTGTAGGTCTCCAGCTGACTATGGGGTGGGTACCACGAGTGTCTTTCTCTGCCTGACTGTGTCCATTGCCCTGTGGGTGGTGGTAACATTGTGGTGAAGTGCATGATGATGCCAGCTATTGTGTGCGCAGAGCTAGGACTGCTTGACTGAACATTTGCTGTTGTGATATCCTCTCTCTGTTTGGTGTGTGTGTGTGTGTGAGGGGGGCAGAAAGAGGAAGAGAGGAGGCCATGGTACAAAACAATGGGGGGGGCTCACTGTCTGTGATGGATGGCATTGTAGTCTTTTTTTTTTCCTGCTGGGGAGCTGGAAGCAATGTGGGAGCAAGATAAATGTGCAATAATCAGAGTATTTCTTGGCTTTACTTGCATTGTTTCCTGTATAAGTGATCACACTTTACCATTATAATTAAGGGCTAGTGCAACCAATCATCTGTGGGCTAGTGCAACTTTGAATCCACTTGCCCTGCTGCTAGGGAAAAAAGGTTAAGATTGACCCCTGCCTCTGATGCCCCAGGGCGGGCCTAACGTCCCCCACACACCACCCTGTTGTGCTCGGCTGCCCATTCCAGCTGATACTTACCTACTAGGTGGCTAGTGGGGATGTCCCCACTCTCAAACCTGTGGCACAGTGCTGACTGGTGCCAGATGAAGGCAATGTGTGTTCCACCAGGGTATGAGGCACAGACATTGATTATGCACCCCCTGGCATCGCACACCACCTGGCAGTTGACACTGGGGTAGCCCTCCCTGTTGATATAGGCTACCCCCTCCAGCCCTGGTGATGTACAGATGCCTATGTGGGTGCAGTCAATGTCCCCTAGCATGCCAGGCATACGTGCCACCCTGTGGAACTACTGCATGTTCGCTGTATGCTCTGCCTGTGTGCTGGGGAACTGGATGTATTCTGCAGCATGAGGTAGCAGTGCATTGAGGAATTGTGTGAGGAGCCATGACGTGGCTGACTGGGTTATGCCTGTGGTGTCCCCTGCTGGTCTCTGGAAGGTACCCGTGGTGAGCAGGCACATGACGGCCATGACCTTGGTCTCCACTGACAGGGTGTGGCTCCATCTTGTGGATGCCTGCATCTCATCACTGCACAGCTCACAGAGCTGCCTCAGAATTGCCCAGTTCAGACAGTACCGACCCACAGTCTCTGTGTCACTGTACTGTTCATAGGTGGTGAAGGCACGGTACCACCTGTTCCAGGCATACCGCCAATGGGCCCTTCCACGGTAGTGCTGATCTGCCTCATGCCTCCTCACACCCCTCATCACTGCCTCCATCTGGAAGATGGCATTGGCCATGGCCAGGGATGTCCTCCCCCCCAGGCAGATGTCTCCCCTTGCACCCCCAGCTGTGTGCTGCTGCATGTGCCTCTGTTCTGGGTGTGTACCTGTGTTGGAGGTCCTGCTGGTGGCCTGATGGCTGTGGTCTCCACCTCCCTCCCATCTGGGTACTTTAACTACCACTCCTATGCCCATGCTTGCATGCTCATGCTGCAGTTGCTGCCCTCACTGCTGTCTCACACATGCACACACATATGCTCACACACGCAGGCACCTTCAGGGTCACACACCCTGTCACACACTCTGTGGCACTTCCTGTCTCTGTCTTGCACCCCTCCTGCTGTTCTGCCTGGCTAATGTCTCTCTCTCTCTCTCTCTCTCTTGCTCTCCTGCTCCTCTGTGGTGCAAGCCTCCTTCCCTTGCTTGCTCCTTCTTTTTATGGGCTCAAGTTTGCTCCACGCATGTCCCCGTTGCTCCACGCTTGCTCCATCGGCTTACTGTTGAATATCGCACTGTGCAGCTTATTCATGGCTTAGCCCCCTGCACTTGTACATGCATTCATTAGGGTTGCACATTGGCACACTGTGATTTGCACCACACATTTACTCCCACTGAATATCACTCTTTGGCGGACTTCCGCACTTGCGCAGGCGCATCTCAGTTGTACATGCGCAACTGCTTTGAATATCTCACCCTTATGTTTTATTAGGCATTTGAAAAGGAAGTGATATAAGTGGCAGATAGCTTAAATCTAAAGGTAGATATTCAAGAGAAAAAGGACTGTGGGGCTTTGTGGTTCACAGCCAATGTAAGGACAAGTAAGAACCAAAAGGAGAGCAATTTCCAAGTATAAGCAAAATCAAAGGGAGGAAGACAGGGTTAAGTACCAGGAAGCAACATGTTCTCCCACACTAGTGCAACAGGGAAAAGGGTGAGGGACATTATACCACCAGCACAATGCCGATCACCATGCCCAGTCTTTGTGCCTCTCAACCCCAATTGCGCTCAAGGCACCTCGTTGAAGTGTGAGCTATTTTGCCCTTGCATCCCCCCAAACTGTAACATAATCACCTCTACATTGGAGGTGTATGGAGCAAGAGGCACAACACCCCTACAGCTCCATCCATGCCGAGCACTGAGAAATCCAGTTCACTAGTATGACAGGTGAACTGGTTGTGGCATCCACATTACCATGCACTAATGATGGCACCCCTCTAACAGTATAAGGAAATAGCAGGAGAAACCAATAGGAGGGTGAGGGAAAACGAAGCAGAGACAGGGCTCCAGTTGGCAATGATGATAAAGAATGGGGATAAGACATTCTTCTGGTACATCTGAGAGAAGCGTAAAGTCAAAGGAGTGTAGTGAGAATTAAGAGCAGGGAGGGGTGAAAGAAGGGGGAAAGGGGAAGGCAGAGATACTGAACAAATATTTTTGCTTAGTATTTGTTAAGGAGAACCATGGGCCACTGCCAGGTTGTGTGGTTAGAAAGGTTGTAGCAAAGATGCTTGGTGAAAGATCAGACAACAGGTAAAAGGGTACTGGAAAATCTAGCAGTATGGACAGTAAATAAAGCTATGAGATCTGATAACTTACACCCAAGGATGTTGCCTGAGGTAGCAGGTAAGGATGAATGAACTTTATCTTCCACCAGTGAAATTCTGGTGAAATTCCAGTTTTGCTTCCATAAAGTTTCTCAAAATTTTTCAAAAACATTCACAACATTTTGCTAGAATTATGGTTTCAGTTATTTCTATCTAATTTAGACAGTATTTGTCCAAACTGCACTGCATGTGACGTGATGCCTTTACCAAGCTCCATACAGAAGTGTACCAAGTTTCACATCTCTACCTTCAAAGGCAACTGAGTTTTAAGACTCCAAACATTCAGACATTTTAAAAGTACATTTTGCAGTATGTAAACTGCAGAATTTTGAGCCCCTATAACTTAACAAGCATTTGTCAATGCCGAATGTTGCTTGCTTGTATGTGCTGTTTAGGTATTTGGAAGTGAAAGTACCATGCCTAAGAACTGGCAGTGGGGGTCGGAAGCTCATGCTGCCTGACCGTAGCCCATTTTCTACTTTTCTTCCCTTTGTGGAGTGCGGGCAAACAATGATGCTTAGGCACAGTGTGCCAACGTCTGCCACACTTAGCTCCCTTTACTACACCTCTCTAGTAGTGCCCCTGGTCATCACCAGGGGGCCGCTATAAAGCAGTGGATCCCTGGATCCCACCCTGGGATAGGAGAGGATTCATCCAGATGCTCAATCCTACCCCTCTTCTGCTGACCCCTGGTGACCTGGGCTTGCATCCTAACCCAGGTCGCCAGTATGGCGGTAGGTGTGGCGTCTAGCGTCTCAACCCTCAGTGCCAGTGGGCCAGCATCAATGCTGCCTTTAATACTCCCTTCCCCTTCCTGCTCCAGTGTACCCTGCCCCCTGTGTACGAGTCACTATTCCCCCCCCAGACCCTACCCCAGTTAGTCACTAACCTATAATGTTTGGTGTGGCACCAATCCCTCAGCCACTCGGTAAACTCCTCAACCCTCCCCTTCCTCCCCAAGCTTGCACATGGTACCGACAGTACCTCCAAGAATGCCACCAACTTCCCCAACCACCCCACACTGCCTGCCCAACTACTTGTACCTCGCCCTTACTACTTCCACAGTGTTCCCCGCCAAGTCTTTTGTACGCACATGCAACAATAAATGAGGTTTCTTCATCCCCCTTGCTGCACGCTTGAGCAGTGCCTGCCCTGCCCCTACTGCAGTCAACCTGGGGACACCTTCAACCCAAATATGGCTGTGCCTTTCCCCCTTTCTACCCCATCTTACCCATTTCAGTATAGAATAACCCAGGATGAGTACCCACCATCCCTTACCCCCTTTCCAGTCTAATGCCCCTTCCACCACCCCAGTATTCATTCTTCCCTGCCCCTTACCCCCGCCAACTGCACCCTCTGCGACTTCTGTATCTGCACCCCCTACTTCCACCTCACCCCATTTCTCTGCCTTATTTCTCCCAGTCCCCTCAAACCCCTTCTCAGCCTGATTACTTCCTATTGGGCTTCCCATGTCGACCTCTTTTCCTCCCCTGCTGATTTCCAACCCCTCTCCTATCCCCACTGTTGTTGATTTAGAGCCCCCATTCCCTTCTACCCTGAAAGTGATGCCCCTCCCATCCTTCCTCCTTCCCATAGCCTTCTCTCATCCAGTCACCACCCCATCCTTCCTTACTAGCCGCTTCTACCCTTTCATCCTCGCTATCTCGTCCCCTACCAGTTGCCATCCCTCTCATGTGCCACTTGTCCTTCCCCCTTCAGCATGTTCCTGCTCTCCCTCTCTCTCTCATAGCAGAGATTCAAATCTATTCCTTGTCTACACCCCTCCTTCATCTCTTCCCCTATCAGTTCCTCCATCCTATTTGTTCCCCTCCATGCCACCCCTGGTCCCTCCCTACCCACAGTCATCTGCTCTCTCCCTTGGTACTTCTCATGGTCTCTTCCTCTCCAGTCAGGAGCCCCCCCTTGCCTCGGACACTCCCTCACTTCTCCTGTCTTTTCTGTTAGTGTCTCTGATACTGGGGTCAGTTTCACTCCCTAGTTGTTCTTCCTGCATCCCCCTTTGCTATCCCCTATTTCCCCTCCGGATGCCTACCATACTCATCTGCCCTGCCACTTAGACTCCCCCCTAACCTCCACAGTTCCTCCCTCAAAGTAGCCAGTCATCTACAGACCATACACCCCCCCCATCATCCAAGCCCCGTCCATGATCATGGCGGACCCACACCCTCTACAGCCCACCACCCTTCCAAAGATGCCCACCCTATTGACAAGCAGCACCTGCCCCATTTTGGCCCCCATCTTATGTTACAGGCTCTTACTCCCAGGTTTTGTACCCTACTACAACTGTTAGGCCCCTATTTACTCAAATTTCTGCCCCCAACTCTAGTCCCCCTACTGCCACCTTCCTGACCAGGTTAATTCAGTCTCAAATCTCATCCATTAGCTATGTATAACTGTAGCAATCCTAAAGCCTCCTTATTATTTTTTCACCCCTCAGCTACCATACTTTTTGTTCTCAGCTCTCATATAGTTTCACTTAGCCCAGTTACAAATCCTATTGCACTCCAAGTATTACTCAGCTCAGTTAGAAAATAAACAGAACGAATAAATATGTATTATTACAGCAAACATAACAGTATAGCTCAGTACTTAGCTCAGTTAGAGAAATAAACAGAACAACTAAATCTGTATTATTACAGCAATGCTAAAAGTATTCAATCATTGCTTTGTCTCCACTCCAGAGACCCTGCTGTAATATAGGACCACAAAGGAACCTTGGCAGGAGGGTGGACAACTCTAAAGTCCTGGCAGAGCTCCATTGATCCTTCTCACTCCCCCTCTCTCATTCTTTTTCTCCCAGAACTGCAGGCTGCCCTTTAGTACTGGGCTCTTGCTTGCGTAGGTGCCTTTTTCTGCCCACAAAGAAATCTGCAGCAGTCCCAACAGAGCTCCGTTAAGCTCACTCACTCCTCCTCTCTCACTCACTCATTCTGTTTCTCCTGGTGCTGCAGAAGCCCTTTTGTACTGGGATCCTGCCTGTGTTGGCACCTTTTTCTGCCCACAAAGAAATCTACAGCAGTCCCAACACAGCTCGTTGAGCTCGCTCACTCTCCCTCTCTCACTCGCTCTTTCTGTTTCTCTTGGTACTGCAGAAGCCCTTTCGTACTGGGCTCCTTCCTGCATTGGAGCCTTTTTCTGCCCACAAAGAAATCTGCAACAGTTCTGAGAGAGCTCCATTGAGCTCACTCACTCCCCCTCTCTAAATCGCTCATTCTGTTTCTCCCAGTGCTGTAGCCTGCCCTTTTGTACTGGGATCCTGCCTGTGTTGGCGCCTTTCTCTGCCCACAAAGAAATCCGCAGCAGTCCTGGCAGAGTTCCACTGAGCTTGGTCACTCCTTCTCTCTCACTCACTTGCTCATTCCGTTTCTTCCAGCACTGCAGGCTGCCCTTTTGTACTGGGCTCCTGCCTGCATTGGCACCTTTTTCTGCCCACAAAGAAATACGCAGAAGTCCCAACACAGCTACATTGAGCTTGCTCACTCCCCCAGCTCATTTGCTCGTTCTATTTCTCCTGGCACTGCAGGCTGCGCTTTTGTACTGGGGCCCTGCCTGCACTGACACCTTTTTCTGCCCACAAAGAAATCCACAGCAGTCCTGACAGAGCTTCGTTGAACTCACTCACTCCTCCTCCCTCACTCACACATTCTGTTTCTCCCAGCACTGCAGGCTGCCCTTTTGTACTGGACTCCTGCCTGCATTGGTGCCTTTTTCTGCCCACAAAGAAATCCACAGCAGTCCCAACAGAACTCAGTTGAGCTCGTTCACTCCCCCTCTCTCATTGCCTCAATCATAATCTGTCCCAAACACTGATTTCCAACAGCGACCATGCTATTCTGTGCCAGAAGTGCAGAAACACATTTTGGCCAGGATATGAAAAATGACAGCTGTACTGTTCATAAGGAGGACTGAAAAAATGCAAGTGTTGAAAATCTTGCTTGAAAATATTACAAATTTGTGAAGTTACAAGGGTGCATGGAAACAGTGCAATGCATGCTTGTAACACAGTCATTTTATGGACTTTCCTCACAAAATTTTCAATATAGGCATTTTAGGACTTCTGCTCATGAACAGTGTCACTGTCATTTTCTTAATCTGTCCCGAACACTGGGACTTGGCAAGGTTGGAGGAATGGCCAGACATAGGCAACTTAGATTCAATGCAAGGAAATGGAAAGTAATGCACCTGGGAAATAAAAATCCAGGATAAGAGTACACAATAGCAGGGGAGGTACTAACGACAAGAATAATGGAAAGGGATCTGAGTGTAGTCATATCAGATGACCTAAAGGTGGGTAAGCAATGTGAGAAGTCAGTAAGGAGAGCCAGAAGGATACTGGGATGCATAGGGAGGGGCATCATAAGTAGAAAAAGAGAAGTGGTTATCCCTCTCTACAGACAGTTGGTGAGACCCCATCTGGAGTACTGCATGCAGTTTTGGAGGCCTCATCTATGCAAGGACATACACAGGATGGAAGCAGTCCAGAGGAGGGCAACTAAAATGGTGCAGGGTCTACATCAGGAACCATATGAAGAGAGACTGAGAGAGCTTAATATATATACCCTTGATGAAAGGAGGGGGGGGACATGATAGAAACTTTTAAGTACCTCAAGTGAATCAACAAAGTCCAGGAGGGTAGCATCTTTCAGAAAAAGAGATGTGTAAGAACAAGGGGACACAATTTAAAGTTAGAGGGGGGATGGCTCAGGGGTAATGTGAGGAAATTCTTTTTCACAGAGAGAGTGGTGGATGCATGGAACCGCCTTCCTGGAGAGGTTGTGGGGTCTAAAACAGTGGGGGAATTCAATCATGCATTGGGGCAGACATAAGGCAATTATAGTGGGGGGTTGCAGAAAGTAGGCTGTTGGTTAACTAGAATCTGCAGCTTATCCAATAGATAGGGAAATGGGCAGACTGGGTGGGCCAAGTGGTCCTTATCTGCCGTCAAACTCTATGTTTATGTTTCTATTTCCCACAGCGACCACACTATTCTGCGCCTGAAGTGTGAAAACACATTTCATCTGGGATGTGAAAAATGACAGCTGTACTGTTCATGCAGAAGTGTGAAAAAATGCCAGTGTTGAAAATCTGGCGTGAAAGTATTACAGATTTGTGATGTGATGAGCTTGCATGGAAACTGCACAACGCACACTCATAAAACAGTCATTTTTTGAATTTTTTTCACCAAATTTGCAACATAGGCCTTCTGAGAGCCCACCTCATGAACAGTGGCACTGTCATTTTGTCAATCGGTCCTGAATGGTGAATCTGTACAGTGACCACAAAATCACCTTTTGGGACTGAATAACACTATGACAGTGGCTGAATTCATGAGGAGGAGTCCCAAGAACCCCATGTTGATAATTTGGTGCCATGATTCTCAAAAATGTCCGAGATATGCACCAAAGTTGAAAAAACCCTATTTATGCCATTATTCAGTTTACTGGCATTTATTCAGTTTGCAGTTGGCTTTGAAGAGTGCAGACGTGTTCCCTGTCCACCAAAGATCATTGCACTGGGCTGCGGAGGTAAGTATGGGTTGAGGGAGGGTGTGGAGAGGCAGGGTGCACAGAGGGTGGGTGCAGGTTGGAGAAGGGGCTGACAAACTCTACGAGGGACAGTTTTCTTATTTTACAGGTTTTGGGGGAAAAAATATTGTGGGAGTGTTTTTTTTCCAGGGACTTTGGCATGCTGGGATGGGCTCCTAGAGTGCCACCTGAGTGTTTTGGGGGGCTGTAGCTGACAGGGGATTGGGGAACCCCCTCGGCAGACAACAAATTGGGGAGAGACATTATGCCAATGGGGAGTGGGCTCCCCCATCAGCAAATTCAACTGGGAAGGAGGGACTGAAGCTGATGGGGATTGGGCACCCCGTCAGCAAAGAAAGTGGGGGGGTATGATGCCGAGGGGAATTGGGCACCCCCTCAGCATACAGCAGAAACTTAGGCATGTGGACATTATGCCGATAGGGACTGGGCTCCTCGTCAGCAAACTGGGTTGGATGAATGCAAGGTACCACCCTGCAATGATGGGTCACCGCCTCCTTTCAGCAGAATGGCTAACGCTGCAATGATGAGGTGGCCCCTGATTGCAGCTGCTAGAACATTTCAAGGTGGTGGCATCCTGGCTGGACTAGTGTCAGCAGCAGCATGCCACCCCATTGGGGAAAGTGGGCCAAGCCTCAAAAGGCAGTGGGGACACTAGCCACAACAGTGCTGCACCTCCACAACCTGCTTCTGCAGCAAGCTGTCGCAACATGTTTCTTGTGCATGCGCACAAGCAACATAAAAATTTAGAAAATGGAATATCACCAGTTTTGTTAGATTCATTGACCCAAAATATTAGACTTTGATGCCACCCCCATGGCCTAGCAGCAGAGCATTACCTTGCCATGCTTACAACCTGGGTTTGGAAGCAAGCACAGGAAGTCATGTCAGAAGGCTGGTCAGGGATGAGACAGTTGCCACTTGGTAGTGCATCTGAGTCAGAGAGCGTTGGTTGTGGATCCATCAACACAGCAACCCTTGCAATTGAGCCAGGGAGCTTGCTTCTGTGGTGGGGAAGCTGTTGCTGAGTGAGACAGACAGAGGCACTGCCCCTACCAGGGGAAACGAGTGGGAAAAAATGCTGGTGAAAAAAAAAACAGTAACCAACTGAATGATAGCTGTGTTCAGCCTGATCAGGGTATATCTCTGAGAAATGAGCTGTCAAACGGGAGAAAAACCAATAAGGCAGAAAAAAAAGGCTGTATCCCTTACAGAAATACTTATATGAAATGGTTTTATACTATACACATAAAACTACTCATGTGATATGCAGGCTGCAAGCATGATTTAGACGTTAAATTTAAACTGATTGCATGCGTGCAGAAAGCAAGTGTGGAAAGCATGCTTTTTATGTTAAATTGGAACAGACTGCACGCATGTGGCATGGGTGCAAAAAGCAAATGGTCACTGATAAGTGCACACATAAAAGTTTAGTGACTTGCTCAGGAACACACTATATACTGTACAAGCTGAGGTTGATGAGATTCAAACACAGGTTTTCAGGTCTCCAAGTCTCCTGGTCTGCAGTTCAGTGCCTTTAACCACTAAGCTACACTGCCTGAACACATATGGCTCACTTGTACTTCGGTACAAATCTGCATACTGTACATCTACATGCATGCAACATACTTGTAGTCACTGTTATACCTTTCCATTTTCTAGTCCTCCCTCAGCTGTACAACTGAACTGTAGCATACATACCAATGGAAACACATGTGGTTCTTCTCACCCCCAATACACACACTTCCCCACAAAACTACTTAATTACTTCTATCTGGCCTGTACTCCTACTATTGTTTCTCCATAGTTTTGAATGCTTCCACCCAAACAGACTTTAAGTTGCAACCACAAAAGTAGCAATAACTCAACACCCACCCACATGGCCAGTCCTCCCCCCCCACTGGCACACACACTGCAACAGGTGTGGCCATGCTGCTACAGACAACCCACCAAGTGTAGATATAAATTGAGAGTCTCTTACCTGACTACTAGGGAGCCAGAGGCAGGAGTCTTAAGAGATGATGTCCATGGGTCAGAGTGCTGGAGTGTAGTCGTACCCCCTTAAAATGAATGGAGTTATTTTTTATTACAGTTTTATACATTATGAAGGTGAGTTGGAGAATAATGAAGGCTACTGTTCTACTAACAAGGCCCTTGTTAGTCGAGCAGTGGCCTTCCTTAATCTCCAACTGTCCATTAATAATGTATAAAATAGTAATAAAATAATATCCCCATTCATTTAAATGCTGCACCCCCCTGCAATCTTCCTTGCCCTATGTCATAATGTGCCTGAGTGGGGTGATGTGGAGACCAGCTTCACTTGGGGGGGGCATAAGCTTGACCATAGTGGGTCTCCAATAGTCTGTGCATACCATACTGCTCAACTATCCCTGAATGCAAGGGTCAGCCCTCATTTTATCCCTGAAAACTGCTCTGCTCCTCATCCATCCCTCATGGAAAACATGCTGCTCACACAGAGGATGTCCTGTAAATTTAGAATTTATGACATGGGTGCCATTTCAGATTTCAGCATGTGGGAGCCAACAACCAGTGGATGCAAGGTGCTAGTTAGCCCCTAGTTGGCAAGCTCTAGAATTTCTAGAGCCTCTCTGAAAGGTAACATTCATTTGTTGTTACTGAAAAGTGATATGCAAATCAGGAAACATTCTAATGTGTAAGACTCATCTGTTTATACTCTGGAGCAGTGGATCAGATTTGGGCTTAACCTCACCAAGTTATTAACCAATGTTTTCCTGGCTGATGTTCTGATCCACAACCACCCCCGCCCAAAAAAAAAAAAACTTTGTTTCTATTTCTTTCCCTCACTTAATTCCATTCAATGCCCATCCTATATGGGTCATGAAGCTGCCCAAAGGTGCAGAAAAGTGAAAAACACATCAATATTTCAGTCCTTCGTCCTTCCTCCTTCCCCAGTCCCCCTTTACAAAAAAATATTTACTTTTACTCACCTGGTCAACTGGCCAAAACCTGCAGCCTGGCCCAGTGTGCCACACAAAGAGTACTTAGCATGGCCATAGTGTATATACTCCATACAAAATGACAAAGGGAAAGTAAGTGAGCAGAATCAGTCATGGAAAAACACATTTGCAGCACTAAAAATGCATAAGGGGATTTTCGTGGCCCAAAACAAAAAGGTCAGGCTTCACAACAGAGGCCCCTCTTCCCACATCTGGAATGGAGGCTGTTGGCTGACTATATCCTAGGAATTTAAAGCATTAAGCAAACAAAACTTTACAAATTAATGGAACTTCAATGACAAAAATCGAAAGCCTTTAAACAACTTGCAAAAGGATCAGAATTAATGAGTTTACATAATTTTAATTGGAAATCAATGAAAAATTTATTTTAATGGCTCTTCTTGCTACATATGAGAAATAGAAACTGATGTGTTTTTAGATGAGATTTGTACCAGCCTAGTTTTAGCACGCATAGCAAGCGTGCAGCATGTGAGCCTAATGTGATTTTAAAATGATGTTCACAGCAGCTTAACTGCTGCACTCATGTCAAGCAAGCAACACATGAACCTGATGTGATTTTTAGAAGATGTTCACACCAGCTTACCTGCTGCAAACATGTCTAGCTTGCAGCATGCAGACCTGATTTGCTTTTTAGACCTGGTTCACTTAGGTTCACTTTGTGTATGCAAACTGCATGCAAACATTGCACAATTAAGCATGTGGGATGCATTCTGCATGTACACAGCACATACATATTTCTGTAAGGGATGAGCCAAGTCTCTAATCTCTTCCTTAAACACTGGCCAAGTTATAAGCAGCCAAAGATAGTAAGGCAGCATCAGTAATTAATGCTGAATTTCATGAACTCTTGTAAAACTGTGGAATGTTGTGATACTTTTGTTGAAGCCATGTCCATACATTTTTCCCAAACACTCTAGTTGCCATTGCATAGGAAGGTAAAGGCTAGGTAATGTAAAAATAAGACAGCATAGTAAAAGTATAGTGGGCCCAGGTGTCAGGTCACTGTCTTGAGTAATGAACCACGAAGAATAGTCATGGGCATCACTGTGCACAAGCCTTAAAGGAGAACTGCACTGACACTTTAAATCATTTTTCCTAGTAGAAGCTGTTTTAAGGATTTGTTCAAATTTTACTATCATTATATCCATGTGGACCTATAAGTATGGTAACTTCAGCGGCCATTTCTGAGTTACACTCTGGTGTTAAGTGCCATTTTAGAACTGTATGATGTAGTTTGTGTCCCACTCATCCACAGAGTTCTATAACAGGAAAAAAATATAGGAAAGTGTACAGAAATGCTTTTTAACTGTTTTAATGGCAAACGAATAGTAGTCTTACTGACTCTGCTTTCCTAAGGACTACTGAGGACAGAAAAAATTCAGCAGAAAGCTTTGGGAGTCAGCTGTCCAGCCAGTATAGTGAAAAACATGTTTAACACTTGAGAAAGGGTGATTTTAAAGTGACAAAGAAAATGTATTTAAAATTGACCAAAAGTTAGAAAAAACAGGAGAAGCCTTAGAATGTTCAGAGGGGCAGTTGAGCTTCAAAACTGACACTTCCATTGTAGCATATGCTGCTGCAGAGAGAAATTTGATTGGTGCTTAGCTGCTGGACAGGTCAGTGTCCACTCAGTGACCACATATTTGAACATGCTAATGGGATTTTGGCTACAAAAAGAGCTGCACAGCCAATTTGCAGTCAGTCTGAGCAGGAAGAGTGACCTGCAAGGAAGGCGGCCATGCCAAGGGGTGTCTATTTGAAGAGGCCTGGTGAAGAAGAAAGCCTGACAGAACCAACATAGCTTAAATACAGTGTAGGAATAAGGGATCACATGTATCCCAGAACAGGGTCAGATAGGGCAGTAAGTGAGAACAGGGCAGAGAATAGAAAGCCTGTTGCTTCAAGTGCCTGATGATCCTGTATGAAATGTTTTCCTCACAGAAATACAGCTGCAGATCTGAAGAAACCATCTCTTCTTCTCAAAACATCTTCATCCTACTGACTCAAGAGAAAAAGGGAGCCCTCCAACTACATCAAGCCGCAACATCAATCAGTCAATCAATCAATCAATCAGTCAATCAATCAATATCTTTATTTAGCCAGGTGAAACACCATTGAGCAGGGCTCATTTACAAGATGGACCTGGTAATTTAAACAACAAGTCACAATACAACAACTTGGGGTAAGCGTAGCAACATTAGCAGCCTATGTACAGTCACTACAAGTGAGAATGGTGTGGCTAGGCACAGTGGTGTACAATAATTTACAAATAGCAATGTAAGACTTGACACTGAGAACTGAACAAGGCAGTATAATTTACAAGTGTGGTACCAAAGGCAGTCAGCATACCGCTATGTACGAATTCTGTGCAAGGCAGGTCTCTGATAGACATCATTCCATAGATTTTCTTCAGTAATTCCAAAGGAGTGTGGCATAGTAAAAACCTTGTAGATACAGTTTGGGGACTATTTTAAAAGCCACAGTGACACTGTTTTATAAAGAATTTACCTCAGCCTTTCTGAATTTAATAGACTTTGGTCAAAGTGAAGGACTGAACCTGAAGGGACTGAGAGGGGATTCTGTCACAACTTTTAATGTACCAGTAAGCAACATTGTTTAATACCATTGCTGGTTATCTAAATGATTTACAGTGATGATTTTATGAGCTGTAATTTCACCGCAGATGCTGTGACTAAACAGAACTGCCTGCAGCAAGGTTCCCAAGCCTGGCGTCGCACAGAAGAGGCAGCTATGTACAGCGGGACAATCTGAGGGATCAGCAGTGGAAATGGAGCAGCAGGACCACATTGGTGGTTAAGGAGCTGGATGGGCAGCAGCAGCAGGAGGGACCGGGGAGTGGCCAGAAGATCCAGGAGCATTAGTTTTTTTTCTCCCTGTCACCCTCCCCACACCTTCACCAGTATTAAACTGCTCACTTAGCCCGCCCGTTCTGGCAGTGCACCAATAGAAGAGGGGAGGAGGCAGTGTTCCTGAGTTTTCCTTTGACCCAACCAGTCTGGAAGCCTGAAATCTCAAAGAGATTAATGGACCAGGGGCTGCAGAGAGGAACAAATTAAGCTACTGTACCAAATAACTTTGTAAGAGCTTTATAGACTGGCAGCCCTAGGATTTGATTACATGCTGAGTTGGGTTTTAATCTGTCAGGTTTGTTCACATGTGCCGCATTGAGGATAATTGCTGAGAGGGTTTAGTTTGAAGGTATTTTCCTGTGGGGAGGGACTGCTCCTTGCAGGGGTATGGATTTGAGGGAAATTCACATTGTTGGGGATGCCCTAAGCTTGGATTACCTATACTGTGCTGAGTTTGAATCTGTCACATGTACTGTGTGGGGGATATGTATTGAGGGGATTAGGTTTTAAGGGTCCTTCCTTGTTATGAGGACCACTCCGTGAAGGAGTACAAGTTGGGGTAGTATCTTGCTGTTGGACTGCCCTAGACTTTGATCACTTATGCTGGGTGGGGTATAAATCAGTGGGGCTTGGTAACACATGCTGTTTGGGGAAAATTGCTGAGGGGATTAAGCTTTGAAGTTACTTCTCTTGTTGGGACCACTCCCTGAGGAGTTAAACATTTGAGGACAGTGTTTTGCAGTGGGGCTGTTCCTTGAGGGGGTGAAGTTTTTGACTGAAATTTCTAACTGCAGCACCAGACAAGAGCACCAAGAGTGGTCTGAGGGAGCGTAACTGCTACACAGAGTATGGTAGGAATGCTGGGGACATTTTGGAGAGAGGGGAAGGGGCAATTCATCTGTTGAGAGGTATGATGAACTTGGGTTGGCATGGCTGGGAATTTGGGCAGGGGAGGGAGGATGGTACCAAGGGAAGGGAGACTGATGCAAGAGGCAGGGGGATAACAGGGGGACCAGGGGTGATAGGCTGATGGGCTGCAATGGCTGTGGGGCAGCTGTATGGATGGGTACATTGTGGAGAATGCAGGAATGTCCCATTTGCTGAAGGCTAAAAGCACTGCAGAGATCAACTGGTTGTCAGGGGAGTTAAGAAGGTTAAGGGAGGAGATGGGCAGAATGAGAGAAGGTGGGGCAACACCTCGGGCACACAGGGGTTAGAGTTGGATGTGACTGGAGGAAGAGGGAGAGAAACTTGGGGCCTGGGATGTAATGCGATTCCCAGGCCATTACAGGGTAGGAGGAACAAGGATGCTGGTGGGAGGGGATAGGATAAAGCAACAAGTATAAGGTCCTAATGTCAGTAGCAGAGGGGGAGGATGATGCTACCATGAGTGGGGCAGGCTAATGTCAGGATAGTGAGGCTGCTATGGACAGGTGCCACAGTGGGGAGCAGGGAGTGGGCTCAAATGTTATTGAGAGGGGAAGGAGAAACAGGCCAGGGTGAGCGGCTGGGTGGGCCAGCCAAGGGAGAGTTTGAGGGGCACTTGAGGCTGGGGGATAAAAAGGTATATAAAATAATTGAGGAGGGGCGCAGGGGGGGAGATGACAGGGGAAGGGAAGGTGCAGGGGGACCAAGTGCTGCTGGGCAGGGATGGGTTAATGCCCAAGGGGGGAAAGGGTGCACATGGATACAGGTGGTGGGAGGAAGAGGGGGGGTGGAGTAGTGGTGTTAGGGGACTCTATACTTAAAGGGATTAGGTAGGGAGGGAAGGAGGGGCGAATGACACAGTCGGATATGAGTGGAACCCATACCAGGCCTAACTGCAGGAATGACGGGGCAGGCTCTGCTGAGATGTGTCAGGAGGGAAAGGGGAAAAACCTCACGTGGTGGTGCATGTAGGCACTAATGGCCTGACGGAGTGTCAGATGGAGATGGTTAGGGAGAGAGTTGAAGAACTAGAGAAGCTGTACAAGGAGGTTGGGTGCTCAGTGGACTTCTCAGAGGTGCTCCCAGTACCCAGGGTGAGCAGAGTGAGGAAGGACAGGATTGTGGAGTTTAATTCTTGTCTGGTAGAGTGGTGTCGCTCACAAGGATATGGGCTAGTGGGAGGCTGGGGGAGCATATGGGAAAATAGTGACCTATATGTGGCAGATAGGTTGCACTTGAGTAAGGCTGGGCAGCAGACCTTGAAGCAGAGATTGGAGAATTATATAGCTTCCAGGGGAATTTTAAACTAGGAAGGGGTGGTGGTGAGTGTGCAGCTAGAGTGCAGGGCAGCCAGGAATGGGCAGCTGTATGAGCTGACCCCCCCAAGACAGAAGGGTGTGCAATGAAGGGGGCCATGGGGGGAAGTCAGGTGGAGGGAGCACAGGGCAAGGTGAAGGAGTGAGCTTCATGGAGGGTAGTCTGCCTGAATGCAAGGAGCCTGGGAAACAAAATAGCTGAACTTCAGGTTCTCTTAAGCGTAAGGAAGGTGGACATTGTGGCCATCATGGAGATGTGGGCCAGCCATCACCAGGATTGGAATATGATGATTCCCGGATACAAGGTGTATAGGAAGGACAGAGGAGTGGGAAAAGAGGAGGGGTGGCAATTTACATGAAGAACGGGATCAGGTGCACAAGGGATGAGGGGGGGAGGAGGAGGAGGAGAGGACAGAGGCATTGTGGATGCATTTCCAGGAACTGAGGGGTAGGAAACTGAGGCTAGGTGTGGTATATAGACCACCAGCACAGTGCGAGGAGTTGGATCTGGAGCTGGAGGATCAGCTTCAATGGGTGTGTAGCAAGAGGAGTGTGGTGATTGTCAGGGAACTCAATCTACCTGGGGTAGACTGGGGAACCTATGCCACCTCTAGCACCAGGGAACAGGTACTTCTGGATGCATTCTAGGATAGCCACCTAGTGCAGTTGGTCGAGGCACCAACCAGACTGGGCAACTTATTGGACCTGGTACTATCAAATGGGGAGATGGTGAGAGAGCTACGGGTGGGGGAGCCACTAGTCAGAAGTGACCACCTTTCAGTGTGGTTCAGGCTCAGCATGAGCAAGGAGGCAGTGACGTCAGCAACAAAAGTAGTGGTCTTCAGACGGGCAGACTTTGGGAAGATGAAGGAGATACTGAGGGGGCACCTTGAAGGAATTAGGTCAGAGATGGATGCAAATCAAAGCTGGGACATCATTAAGTCTGGCCTGAGGGAAGCTGCTATTGCATGCACCAGGACCCTGAGCAAGATGTCCAGTGCCAAGGTGCCATGCTGGATGACCAGGAGGGTGTTGGAGGGTTGAGGGCCAAGAGAGCTGTGTTTAGGAGAATGAAAATAACTGGGAGGGAGGAGGACAGGGAGTTGCACATAAAGAGAAACAAGTTAGTAAGGGAGGCCAAGGCCACCAAGAAGCTGAGGCTGACTCAGAGCATAAGGGAGGGGAAAAAGGAATTCTGTAGATACATGAGGGAAAAGAGGAACTGTAAGGACCAGATAGTTAGGATTAAGAAGGGTGGGGTTGGTGGAGAAGAAGGAGGAGGAGGAACAGGCAGAGGTACTGAACAAGTACTTCTGCTCTGTGTTCATGAGGGAGGTAGGAGGTTCTCTACCTCCATGGACAAGAAGGGTGAGGACAAGAGGGAAAGAGGTGACTGATGAATTAATTCAAGAAAGCAGGGTATTGGAAGGTCTGAAGGCACTTAGGGTGGATAAGGCACTGGGTCCTGATGGCATTCACCCTAGGGTGTTGAGGGAAATGACGGAGGTGCAGGCCGGGCCACTGACTGACCTGTTCAACACCTCCCTGGACACGGGGTGTGTGCTGCAGGACTGTAGGTTGGCTCCTGTGGTGCCTATCCACAAGAGTGGCCCAAAAAATGAGTCTGGGAACTACAGACCTGTCAGTCTCACTTCCATAGTGGGGAAACTCATGGAAGCAATCTTGAAGGAGAGACTCATAACCTTCCTAGAGGTCAATGAGCTCCAGGATGGGCAGCAGCATGGGTTCATCTCAGGAAGATCATGCCAGACTGACCTAATAGAATACTAAGATTGGGTGACAAGGGAACTGGACAAGGGCCATGCAGTGGATGTCCTATTCTTGGATGTCAGCAAGGCTTTTGATTCGATCCCTCATAGGTGACTGGGGGCAAAGCTGGAACAAGTAGGAGTGGGGGCTAAGATGGCTGGCTGGATCATGAATTGGCTCAGAGATAGACTGCAACAGGTGCTGGTTGGGAGAGAACTCTCATCTCCCAAACCAGTGACCAGCGGTGTGCCACAGAACTCTGTGCTGGGGCCGGTGTTGTTTGGTCTGTTCATTTTGGAAATTGCACATGGGGTTGGGGGCAGGACCAGTCTGTTCATGGAAGACACCAAGATGGGTGCTGTAGTGGATGACACAGAGGGGTGGCAGAAGCTACTGAGTGACCTAACCAGACTTGAGGAGTGGTCAGCAAAGTAGCAATTGGGTTTCAACACAAAGAAGTGCAAGGTTATGCACTTCTGGATAAGGAACCCAAAGAGGGACTATTGGTTAGGTGGGGTGCAGTTAGGGGTCACTGAGAAGGAGAAGGACCTGGGGATCATTATAATGGGGAGTGTGAACAACTCTGCTCAATGCAGGAGGGCCACGGCTAGAGCCAGGTTTCCAACAGGTACTGTGCACCAAAGATATACCCTGCTACATGAAAATAAAAGATTGCCCAAACCAAATTTAGGAAAGTAATGCTTTTCACTCAGTAAATCCTTCTCATGTAGCAGGCACAGTACAATCAATACAAATGGCAAAAACATACCCCTGGCACGACTCGCGAGTCTTTAGAGGGGGTCCTGCTTCAAGGGGACATTCACTATTTTAAGTGATGCCTCATAATATTAATTAGATACTGTGACCTCATAATTTTAAGCTTATAAGCCCCAGGCTCCATTTTAAATGTCTAGTTATTGTTTTACAAATCCTATATAAATGAAGTCCTTCCTTCTCTCCCTCAGGATCCTTTCTGTACCTGTGCTGGTTCCTTCCTCCACATCTGCCCCTTCTAGCTTTCTTTTCTCTGTTTCTGTTGGTGTTGAGCGCTTTCAAAAATCCTGGCTTCTACCTGTAGTGTGTTCTTGTCTTTCTGACAGATTTTCTGTCCTGTTCGTAGGGGTCTGTGTATCCCTCCTGGCAAATCTCACTTTAGACCTTGATCTTCCTCCACTCTGTAATCTTGGTTTATTTCAACTTAAGATGTCCCCTTTCTGATAATCCATTTTGTCTTTGTTAAGTTTTGTAATCTTTCTTTTTATTACTTCTTTTTCATGAATTTTAATCTTATTGTTTAGTTGTATATTAAAGTCTGGATATTCAATACTCTCTTTAAAGTCAACTGCTGTTGTCTTGGTTGCCTCTAGTTCTTTTATTAATTCAGCATGTTTACTTAAAAATCTTATTCCATTTCAATATTATACCCAGAAATAGAAAAAATCTGTGGTTTTATATAAAAAACATTACCATATTGACATGTTGGTTATTGCATCAAATATCATTGTTAACCTCTCTGTTTTTCTTTTTATTTGTAAGATCCCAAACACAGCTGTCATTATGGGTCCTGGAAACTCCTTCCTACCTGGATTTTACTAAGATTGGAGACGTGATTGGCTGCAATGATAACAATCACTCCAGGATCTAATGATGACTCGACAGGGGCCTCTTTTGTATAAGTTTCTTTCTTTTATACATAAATGTTCTCGTTAAAATGTTGTGTGTAAATACACAGTACAGAACATAATGTTTTTGGACCTGCCTTGTATAGGATTTGTAAAACAACAACTAGACATTTAAAATGGTGCCCGGGGCTTATAAGCTTAAAATTATGAGGTCACAGTATCTAATTAATAAGTATGAGGCTTCACTTAAAAGAGTGAATGTTCCCTTGAAGCATCACCCCCTCTAAAGACTCACGAGTCAAGGTGCCAGGGGCATGTTTTTGCCATTTGTATTGATTGTATTGTGCCTGGTACATGAGAGGGACTTACCAAGTAAAAAGCATTACTTTCCTAAATTTGGTTTGGACACTCCTTTATTTTCATGTGGCAGGGTATACCCTTGGTGCGCACTACCTATTGGAAACCTGTTTTTCATGGAGGCAAGCCACCTCTGGCAGTGCAGCATGGAGATACAGCTGCTGCTCATGGTGTTTTGTTGGACTCACAGCTAGAGCCAACAGGATGCTGGGATGCATTGCATGGGGTATCTCATCCAGGCACAAGGATGTGATACTGCCACTGTACAGGTCCTTGGTCAGACCACAGTTGGAGTATCGCAGACAACACTGGCGACCATACCTGAGGAAGAATATCAAGCTGCTCGAAGTGGTAAAGTGCAGGGTGGTGAAAATGATACAGAGGATGGAAGGCAGAACCTATGAAGAGAGGCTGAGTCACTTGAGCCTGTTCACTTTGGAGGAGAGAAGAGATAGGGGAAGTATGACTGAAACTTGCAAATACTTGAAAGGGATCAACAGATCGGGCACAGAGGGGCTGTTCAAGATGAGGAAGGGAAGGGGCATGAGGGGGCATGGGCTAAGACTGGAGGGGGCAGGTTCAGGAGGGATATGAGGAGGCATTACTTCACTGAAAGGGTAGTGTCAAAATGAAATGCTCTACCAGAAGAGGTGATGACTTGCAGGATGGTAAGGAGTTTCAAATGGGCATGGGACAGGGCAAGGAGGGGGGCTGTGTAACGGGCACTGAACAGTTCCAGGAGGTGAATGGTGGGGTTGGGGGGAGGGGCAGCTGTATTATAGGGTGCTAGCTGTGCATATGAGCAGACTTGATAGACCATGAGGCCTGTTTCTGCTGGCAAGTTTTGTATGTCCATACGTTAGTAATTGACAACTGATTTTGAATAATTTTAGAGTATAGAGAATACAGTACAGTAACAAGAAAGTGGATACCAGGGTGGTATCTGGCAGAAGGGGTCAGTGGGCTGACTGAAGGAGATAGTCCTAGTAGTCAATGTATGCCCTTAAAGGACAAGTGAACTGGGTACCAGGTAAGGGTATCTGGCAGAAGGATTCAGTGAACTGACTGCTCAGAGGTATGGCCCAGTAGTTACTGATTGCCTTAGTTCTAAGCAGAATGTACACAGACAATGGATACCAGGGTGGTATCTGGCAGAAGGGGTCAGTGAGCTGACTGAGGTAGATAGGCCTAGTAGTCACTGTACGCCCTTTAGGGACAAGTGAACTGGATACCAGGGAAGGGTATCTGGCAGAAGGATTCAGTGAATGGACTGTTCAGAGGTGGACCTAGTAGTCACTGATTTTCTTAGTTCTACAGTAAAATAACTAGGATATCTGGAGGACTCATGGGTGGTGAGAGCCTGCAGTCTCCAGGGGTCATTTTAAGGTGAGTAGTGGGGTGGGGTTGCCCTACTGGAATAGAATCTACAGTAAATCTAATTAATGTGTTCAAAGTATTACAATTGCCTGATTTTAACCTGTGCCTTCTGTGGCTGTAATTTCAAGATTCATTTAACAATATCAGTAAACTTTTACCTTCTTGCTCAACTACTCAAGTGTCAGATTCCTTGCTGGCAGTGTCCTAGTCTCATATTCCTGCAGGTCTGTAGGTCTGTCCAGTGCAGTGTTCCCTACTCTTGGCAGTTCCTAGCTGCTCCTGTTGTGGAGGTAAGGTACTGTACTGTATTCAGGTAGTACCCAAATGGGAAAGGGTTGTCATAGAGGAAAGAACAAAGAATCCAGTACTATCACCTATCTCTGTGTGGAATGTTGCCTTTTATGGCCCGAGGTTAATACAGTAGTGTGGGTGGTCAAGTGCTATAACTGAGCCCTTATACCTTCCTCACCCCTCATCCAAATGTCGAGAAACTTGGCATGCTTTTAGGGCAGGGTCCAAAACAGGGGAACCTATTCACTAACGTGTGGGTTATATGCACAAAATGTGCATATTATGCCCACATAGCTATGCAGTCACTGACCCACAACCTCGAGCACCATAGGGCACCTGTCCATGGTCCTGCCCACCCCCCTCCAGTGTGCAGCTGATCAGGGTGGATTGCAGATATATAGGCGGCAGATTGCAGGACATAGGCAGGCATTCAATGGGATACACACCTTTGGTCCTGGAGTGGATATCCTGCTGCACACATGCAGTAGATCCTTTCAAGGCAGGAGACCCTAATATTCTGACATCATGGGCATGTGCTTGACTGGCTGCCCCCAGCTCTCCCCATCAGCCCAATGGGCTGGGCAGCATTGTGAAGGGATTCCCAGTCCATTGCCACCAGTGGGGTTACATTGGGGGGGTCCATAGCAGTTACAGCATGGTCCACACTCGTTTAACTCGTGTCCCCCTCACCTGGCACTCCACGTCAAGTCTGCACTTTAGTGAATGGTGTGGAATACAGACACACCCGTTGGCATGCCCCAGACCACCTATACTCATAGCTGTGCATGTGGCCGAGGGATTGAGTGTTCACTGGGCTCATGCACCAGCTGTGAATGTGGATGGGTCTGCTGGACCCTCATTACATGGCATTCCAACTTAGGGTTGCCTACTCACCTCAGATAAGCAAAGCACAGGCAATCTACATGTTTGTGAACAGATCCCAATAAGCATACAACATTTCAGATCTGTGGCTAAAGGACTAAATTATGACCAACTAAAGAATTTCTGAAAATTAAAAATGTCATGACAGTGCATGGAATTTTGTGAAAATTCTGTGAAATCAGAATTTGCTAATTTTCTCCAGCCCTAGTAGTAGGGTTTATACCAGGGTCACTAGAGGACATTTTCAACTACTCCCTAAACATGGGGGGGGGGTGCCTAGGGTCTGGAAGACAATGGATGTGGTACCACTATACAAGAGTGGGAAGAGAGATAAGCCAGGGAACTAAAAGTCAGTCAGCTTCATATCTATAGTGGAGAAAATCATGGAGTCTCTACTGAGGGAGGACTTGGTGGAGTTCTTAAATAGGAACAGGCTGCAGGACTCCAACTAGCATGGCTTCATGAGGGGAATGTATTTCCATACTAATGTGGTCAAGTTCTTTAACTGAGTGACCACAGACAACTGATACTTCAGCAAGTCCTTTGACTTAGTCCCACACAGGAGATTGGTCAAAAAGATAAGGGACCTAGGGGTGGAAGCTAGGATGGGAAACTGCATAGAGACCTGACTCGGTGGTACAGCACAATGAATGTTTCAAAGGTGAGGGAAATGACTATCAGGGTACTTCAGGGATCAGTACTCAAACTGGTCCTTTTCAGTGTTTTCTACTGTGATAGGTAATAGTATCAAGGAAAACACCTGCCACTTTGCAGATGCTACAAAGATCTGAACAAGGGTAGCCATGGAGGAAGGGAGAAGACTGCTAACAATACACCTGTGTCAGCGTGGCTCAGTTGGTAGTGCAACCGCCTCTGGACCAGAAGGCCATGGGTTCTCGTCCCACACCGGGATTGGACTTGCACCTAAAAATCACTAGCATCTGAGTGTAGTACTGGGGGGTGCTGTACTGCTAGGGTGTGCTGTCCTTTGGATGAGATGTTAAACCAAGGTTCCTTCTGCCCATCCTGGTGTTGTCCTGGTGGGTGCCCAGGTGGAAGTAAAAGAACCCAGGGCACTCTTCGCAAAGAGCAGGGAACATTCCCAGTGTCCTGGCCAACATTCCCCTTCCCATAAACCAGTTCATGCAATTATCCAGGCTGTGTGTGGGTGATGATGTGCGATATGGCCACCACCACACATTCAGTCACTTCACTACCAGTCTAGCATTGCTTGTAAAGCACTTTGGGATACTGTGTATGAAAAGTGCTATATAAATGCTGATTCTTCTTCTTCTTCTGCTAAGGGAGCATCTGGATAGGTTGGAGAGCTGGTGCATTATTTGGTAGCTGAACTTTAACATTAAAAAATTTAAAGTTGCAGACCCAGTGGCACTGAGGGCTGAGGCGCTGGTCACCACACAACACTCCACACCAGTGACCAGTGTTCGAGAATGAGCACAGGTTGCCTGGGGCTGGCAGGAGAAGAGAAGGATTGAGAATCTGAAGGACTGCTCTCCTTCTCTGGGGAGGGGAGGGTCCATGGCAGTCAGTGCATGGTTGCCTCCTGGCAGAGGATGGGGGACAGCATGCTCTGTAATACACTAGGGTGAAGCTGAGGGCAGACGTTTGGAGGGAGCACATGCAGAAGCATGTGCACCCCCCTCCGGCGATCTCCTTGCATGTCCTTGGCTCCGGGGCCAAAATGAAGGTGGACTCCTAGATGAGCAGCTTGATGGCCATCCATGAGCTTCACCCAGTGGCCAGGCACCCAAGCTGCATCCATGTTCCATGGGGAGTTGGGGGGCCCCCTGAGGCCCTGCTATGGAGGGCACAACTGCAGGGGTTTATGGGTGCCAAGGACTGGGTAGAGGTGGACGGGGGTCGGAATCCCCAGACAGGATGCAAGGACAGAGAGAGGAGCAGACCAGGGTGGTCAGAAAAAGGAGGTAGAAAAAGTAACACAAAAAAATTTAAAGTAATGCCCCTTGGGAGAAGGAACCCAATGGTGCAACATGAGATGGGAGGGGGTGGTACTTGATAGCATTACGGAATAAAACAATGTAGGGCTGAAGATACTGAGGATTCTAACAATGTCTGTGCACTGCAACAGGGTGGTGATAAAAGCAAAATACTGGGTTGCATAGGGAGAGGAATAAGCAGTAGAAGGTGAGAAGTGATCCTGCTACTGTACAAATCACTAGTGTGGCCATACCTGGAATACTACACAAGGCACTTGAGCCCACACCTGAGAAAGGATTGCAACAAGGAGAAGGCTGTACAGTGCTGGGCAACAGAGATGGTTCATGGGCTTGGGGCTGTGACAAGGTCAGTAACACTGTTCCTTTTTCCTGCCCCTTCCTTTACATGGTCCTGTTTCCTAAACTATTTCTTCTAGCAGCAAACTGAAAATTGACCATTCTCTGTCCTGTAGCCTCCCCCCTTGTTTGACCTGCCCTGTTAACTTTGTCTGTATTTCTGCTTTTGTTTCTTTTGTCTGCTGTCTTTTCTACTTTGCTGTCCCCCAAGGTGAGAAGACCTGCTAGGGTCTATACTAGCTCACAAAGGAGCTGCTGTTAAAGTAAATGGAATTTCCATAATAGGAAGACAAAACACTACAGAAAAAATGGTTTGTTATTTTAAATCACTGTTTGCTTTGTTTGATCCTCCTTTTTTACTGCATTTTTAGCAATAGCAGGAGGAAGTAGATGACACATTAGGACTCCTATGCCCTTTATTTTATTTGTTGATTGCTCATGCTTTCTGATGGAAACAAATCCCCCCCTTTTACTCTGACTGGACCATAGCCAACATGTTGGTTTGGGGGCAGTAGGGATGTAAAAGTAACAGGCATACCTACAAACAAAAACAGGGATAATACTAATAATAATCAGAGCTATGTAGCTCTGAAGGTGGTTTCACCTTCTGCAGCCACCCTTTCAGGACAGCAGAAGACTGAGTTCTGAAGTGCTGCAAAGGCTGTCAGGGTGAGACAAACAACCTCAGCCAAGGGCAGATAAGCACTACTGTCCTGAGGCCTGAGGGGTGTTCTGTCTACGCTGTTTTTTTTTTTTATGGCTGCAGTGGGCAGAGCCCTACAGTCATTTTGCTACTATGGCAGAAAGAGGGAGCTCTTCTGTTTCCTATCAGACTAGATAAAACCAGAGGTTGTGTTGTATTACTCCGCTTTCATTCAGCTGAGCAGCGCTTCAAAGCACTATTTTGTGTGCTAAGCTTTAATCTGGTTAAAACTGTCTTTCAAGAAAGTTTCAAAGCTCATAAACATGTCAGCTTAGTCAGCCTTCCTCATCTATAAAGGGAGATAAGCAGACAACCTTGGTAATAGCAGTGAGTAAGTCAAATGTCACAGAATGGAATGTTTTAAGTAGTACATCATATGATGTTACAAATCTCAGTGAAGGTAAGTTAAAGGACCCCTAAACATAGTTCATTTAAAGAGCTAGTGTACTGCTTGGAATTAATAGTCATTTTCAGATGCAGTCAGCGATCGCTTCCAGTATCTGAAGTATTTTTTTTATTTTCTGTTTGCTAATTAGAACTTTTTCTACCTGGCAGTACTGGGGTGATGTGTGGAGCAGCACTCTGTCTGAAGGGAAAAAAAGTCAGTTCTGTTCCTCCCACTACATCATCAGAAATGAGACCAAACACCTTGAGGCACCAAACCTTGCAGCCTGAGCAGTGACTTTCACAAGCTACCAATCAAAATGCAGGAAATTATGACATCACTAGTAACTAGGGAGAGCCAGTCCCTGCTGCTTCATGTGAAAGTGAAACCTGGCAGTGAGAAATGGTTCTCATTGGTTACTAGTGATGTCATAGTCAGTGTGGTTTCAGTGTTGATGTAGTAGGAAGAACAGAACCAACTCTTTTTTCCCTCCAGACAGAGTGCTGCTTCATACATCACCCCAGTACTGCCAGGTGGAAAATCTTCTAATTAGCAAGCAGAAAAGAATAAATACTTGAGACAGAAGAAGCGATAATTGACTACATCTGAAAGTTACAATTAATTGCATGCAGTTTCCAGGTAGTACACTAGCTCTTTAAGTTACATTTTTTTTTTACCGTGGAGGTTTGAAATGGACTGTTCATGTGCACTTTTTCATCTTAAAATGTACCATGCTGTTGACATTCTGTTGTTAAAGTACTGAAAAAGGAGTTTGCTGTTCTGTGCTGGTTATGTGCCTTCTTCCTGAAAACTTAGATCAGCTAAGCTAGCTGCTTTACAGGGAGTGTGATTTTTTTTTACCTTTGGATTTCAATAATCTTTACTGTACCTATGCCCACTATTCATCATGTTTAAGGTAGAGGAATATGAAGATGTAGAGGACATACATTTAAACTTTAATATTGGTATCCAACCTTACCAATTTGAGCCCACAGTATCCTGTGTTAATCAATGTGTGGGCACAATCTGCATCTGATTCTAACATACAGTACTGACAATTGTGATTCAGATGACACAGATTGGAGACTTACCTTGGATTGGTTAGGATTTTTAACTATTATTAACTTATTATTACTTTTTCTGTAATCTGGGGGTCATTGTTATGTTGATTTCATGCAGTGCAAGAAGCATATTGGGACAGCCTGCTGAGAAGCAGGCTGTGGAGGCATGGCACTCTTGTGGCCAATGCCCCCACAGCCTGCAAAGGCTTGTCCCGCTTCTCCCAATGACGTTGCAGGCTGTTGGTGACACATGTTTGGAACATTTGCACCAACTTGTGACAAATGAGAGCTGCAATCAGGGGCCGCCTCATCATTGCAGCGTCAGCCATCAACTGCGATGAGGGAGTGACCCGTCATTGCAGGCAGGATCTAGCAAGCCTGATATTGTTTGTGAACATGGCGGTGGGTTGCCGCCCTGTTCACAAACAACATAACTCCCCCCCGTTTATGTGCTGATGGGGCCCCCATGTTGATTTAGCTGACGGGGGAGCCCACTCCCCATCAACATTCTGTAAACCCCCCCCGCTTTCATTTTCTACTGACAGGGTGCCCAATCCCCGTCGGCAAAATTTGAGCCCCCCCCTTTTGTTGTGTGCCGAAGGGGGTGCCCAATCTCCCATCAGCTACTGCTGCCCCTCCCAAACAAAGACTCCTTTGTCATGCTGGGAGCCCACCCCAGCATGCCACATTGCCCTGTAAGGGGAAGAAATGGTCCCGCAAAGTTTTTTTTTTTCACCTTAAAAAAAAGAAACAGTCCCTCGTAGTTTGCCTGCTCCCCCCTTCCACAACCCACACCCAGCCACTGTGCACTCTGCCTCCCCAAACACCCCCAGCCCATACTTACCTCTGGAGTCTGGCGTGATGATCTTCAGTGGATCGGGAACACGTCTGCACTCTTCAAAGCCGACTGCGAACTGAGGAAATGCCGGTATGCTATATAATGTAATGAATAGGGTGTTTTCAACTTTAGTGCATAACTTGGCATTTTTTTGGAATTTTTTCACCAAATTTTCAACATAGAGTTTTTGGGACCCCTCCTCATGAATGCTTGAACTGTTGTGGCGTTAATTGGCCCCAAAAGGCGATTTAGCGGTCACTGCATGGAATCACCTTTGGGGGCCGATTAATGAAATGACAGTGCCAGTGTTCATGAGGTGGGCTCTCAAAAAGCCTATGTTTCAAATTTGGTGGAAAAAATCGTAAAAATGACTGTTTTACGAGTGTGCACTGCGCAGTTGTTATGCACACTCCTAACTTTGTGAATTTCCAATATTTTGATGCCAGATTTTCAACATTGGCATTTTGTCACACCTTCTTGTGAACAGTACAGCTATCATTGTTCACATCATGGCAGAAATGTGTTTTCGCACTTCCGGTGCAGAATAGCGCAGTCGCTGTCAGAAATTAGTGTTTGGGACAGATTAAGAAAATGACAGTGACACTGTTCATGAGTAGAGGTCCTGAGATGGCTATGTTAAAAATTTGGTAATGATACTCCATAAAATGACTGCATTAGGAGTGTGCATTGTGCAGTTTGCAAGCACGCTCGTAACTTCGCGAATTTTTATTTTCATTCCAGATTTTCAACATTGCCATTTTCCCACACCTACTTATGAACAGTACAGCTGTCATTTTTCCCATCCTAGCTGAAATGTGTTTTCACAGTTCCAGCTCAGAATAGAGCGGTCGCTGTGGGAAATCACTGTCCGGGACAGATTAATAAAATGACAGTGATACTGTTCATGAGCAGAGGTCCTAAAATGCCTGTGTTGAAAATATGGTGATGATAGCCCACCAAATGAGTGTGTTACAAGTGTATGTTACACACTTTCCACACACCCTTGTACCTTTGCAGATTCGTAATATTGTCATGCCACATTTTCAACAATGGCATTTTTCCCACCTCCTTATGAGCAGTACAGCTGTCATTCTTCACATCCTGAGTGAAATGTGGTTTCACAGTTGCAGCACAGAATAACACGGTTGCTGTGGGAAATCAGTGTTTGGGACAGATTAAGAAAGCATGAGCAGAGGTCCTAAAATCCCTATGTCGAAAATTTGGTGGCAAAACTCCATAACATGACTGTGTTACAAGCGTGCATTCAACTGTTTCTATGCACCCTTGTAACTTCGCAAATTTGTAATATTTTCACGCCACATTTTCAACAGTGGCATTCTTTCACACCTCCTTATGAACAGTACAGCTGTCATTTTTCACATCCTGGCTAAAATATGTTTTTGCACTCCTGACGGAGAATAGCACGGTCGCTGTGGGACATCAGTGTTTGGGACAGATTAAGATGGAACGAGTGAGAGGGGGGAGTAACTGAGCTCAACTGAGCTCTGTCTGGACTTCTCCGGATTTGTTTGTGGGCAGAAAAAGGCCCCAATGCAAAAGGCCAGTACAAAAAGGCAGCCTGCAGCACTGGGAGAAACAGAACGAGACAGCGAGTGAGGGAGGGGGAGTGAGCAAACTCACCAGAGTGCTATCAAGACTGCTGCGAATTTCTTTGTTGGCAGAAAAAGGAGCCAATGCAGGCAGGAGCCCCATACAAAAGGGTCACTTGCAGCGCTGGGACAAACAGAATAAGCGCGTGACAGAGGGAGACTGAGCCACCTCAATGGAGTTTTGTCGGTATAGTTGTAGATTTTTTTGTGGACAGACAAGGGTGCCAATGCAGCCAGCAGCCCCATACACAAGCGCAGCCTGCAGCGCCAAGAGAAACAGAATGAGTGAGGGACAGAGCAGTAGTGAGAGAGCTCAAAGGAGCTCTATTGTGACTGCTGCGGATTTCTTTGGGGGTAGAAAATGCAGCAACACAGGCAGGAGCCCAGTAAAAAAGGCCAGCTTACAGCGCGGGCAGAAAAGGAATGAGCGAGAGAGAGAGAGGGGGAGTGAGCAAGCTCAATGGAGCTATATTGTAACTGCTGCAAATGGCGACAAAGTAAGCAGAAGCCCAATAGAAAAGGCCAGCCTGCAACACTGCCAGAATCAGAATGAGCAAGTGAGACAAGGGGATTGATCGAGCTCAACAGAGCATTGTCAGGACTGCTGCAGATTTCGTTTTGGGCAGAAAAAGGCGCCAACAGAGGCAGGAGCCCAGTACAAAAGGGCAGGCTGCAGCGCTAGGAGAAACAGAATGAGTGAGTGACACAGGAGGAGTGAGCGACCTCAACAAAGCTCTGTCAGGACAGCTGTGGATTTCTTTGTGGGCAGAAAAAGGTACCAGTGCAGGCAGGAGCCCAGTACAAAAGGGCAGCCTGCAGTGCCAGGAGAAACAGAATAAGTGAGTGAGACAGGGGGAGTGAGCCACCTCAACACAGCTCTGTCAGGACAGCTGCGGATTTCTTAGTGGACAGAACAAGGTGCCAATGCAGGCAGGAGCCCAGTACAAAAAAGCAGCCTGCAGCACTGGGAGAAACAGACTGAGTAAGTGACAGAGGGGCTGTGAGCAAGCTCAACACATTAGCGCAATCAACATTCGGCATTGACAAATGCTTGTCTGTTTTAGGTAGCAACACAAAGGTATTCCAGTCCTTCATATCATCTGTGATAGCCCCCTTCCCATTATATTATATCACCTATGCTGAGTCACAAATTGTAAATCTATATTTTTAATATGTCTTGGTACTCATCAGTTCTGAACTATATCAAGTCATACTGTTTATTGCATGTGTGGGGGGGGTCTCTACAGAGGTCAGAGGTGCCCATGTGCAACTGCACTGAGAGAAATGGTCTGTTTGTTTTTCTAAATGTATTCCTAGTTGCAAGATTGCAACACACTTAAGAAAGAAATATGTGGATTTAAGGAAGTTCCTCAGGCACTCTGACCATTGTGAGCCTGTAGCTTAATGGTTAGCTTGCTGGAACAGCATACCAGAGATCTGAGGTTCAATTTCCAGTGGGCCACACTTTTCCTTTCTTATTTCCATCCTTCAATTTGAGTAATTAGGACAATATTAGGTACAGTACTTGTATCTGATGAAGTAAATGCTGGCATCTAGCTTGCCTGAGATAGAATTTTAAGACAGAAAAAATAATGTTTAAAGTGATAAAATGGAATCTTCTCCATATCCCAGAGTAATCTCCTAAGACTAATATATTATATGTAATTCTACTTAGGTATGGCCATTGCCATCTAGTTGCTAGATCAGCCCAAAACTGTATACTGTGTGGACATGTTAAATAAAAGTGATGTATTTTATATTGTATCCTAAATATTACTTCATGTAAATCTGGGGCAAAACCTTTCTTATATTGCTTTATGTTTCAAATCCCCATGTATTCCTAGCTTATCTTGGCATCCTAGCCATAACATAGCCCAGGTATTTTAGGGTACCTTACTGTCATTCAGTACAGCTAAGGCCTGTGGCAATTTAGTGGGTATACACTCAGGAATGTTTAGTATTACTTTATGCTCCTCATATACAATTAAGTTATATAGTTGTTTGCAACCAGATGACTGCATACTGTTTCTCTATTTTCCACTGTCTTCATTTTTTTAATGATTCAACAGCACAATTTGGTACCTTGTATTTCTCAAGTATTTTAGGCACATCCCATTCCCATTTAGCCATATATGATTTTAGAGCATTCTGTATCCATGCTTTCCATACATACTGAGGGGGGTTCAGCCCCCATACAAAGTATTTGTAATAAATAAGAAATGGTAAAATACAAATAGGTTTGTCATATTTTAACCCCCTCTTTGCATGGTAAATATGTGAAGTCCCTTTTCACCGGGTTAAGTCGGCTCTCCCACAGCATCTGGAAAAAATTGCTTATGATCCTAGTTTCCAGGTATATTGGTGGTGCATATAAATATAACTTACATATGTGAATATTGACAGCAAGAATTTCTTTATGATTAATACTCCTTCCGTTTTTGCCAACTTCCAATTTTTCCACATTCTCACGTTAGATTCACAGATTTCCAGGTTTTTTTCCTGTTCAAAGTAGACAAATCTCCACTCCCAAACCAAATTCCTAATATTTTTTGTAGAGTTTAGAAATTTCAATACCTGCAATATTCCTTGAACCTTCTGGTAACTCACCTATCTGGATGCATATACTTTTGTCCAGGTTTAATACTGCTCCTGACACTGATGTGAAAGGGTATGCCACTCAAACAATGACATTTCTACAGTGCCATGCATCAATATCAACAACAGTGCCATGCCGCCATAGAAGTGCCACGGGAAAGGGGCAACCACTTTCCCCGACCTGCACCCTTCCCTGATCTAACTTCAAAGTGGAGTTAGAATCCTTTAATTCTTCAGGTGTGGGGGGTGAAGCCCCCCAATGTAAAAAATAGAACCAAACTGTGCAGCTCCATGCCGACTGCAATTTGCGGTCAACATGGAGCCCGTCGCTGTAATGCCAGTTGCAATTTTTTTTGTCACGCCGGCATGGTAGAGCCATGTGAAAGCCTGAAAAGATTGTATGACTATTTCCCCTGATGCAATATCATTTACAAATATACAGACATCATCTACATATGCAGACATTTTTCTTGTCTTACACTTTCATGAGGGGATAATCCTACTATCTGGTTATTCCATTTAATCTGTTTTATCAGTGGATCTAGGGCAAATGTACAGAAGGGGGTTTAGAGGGCACCCCTGTCATACCCCCATGTTCCCATTTATTGAATGCACTAAACATGCTACTTAATACAAACCCTTAATCCAACACACCATTTTTTGTGGTATTCCATATGTTGGGAGAACTTGCAGGAAGTACTGATGTCTTACTCTGTCGAATGCCTTAGATTAGCCAAGAGCCAAGACATAGACAGTTATTTTATTGCTCCTATTATTTTCGAATATTTCTTTTAATCAGTATAGATAAGCTGTATTTTTCTGTTTGGTACTGTGCAGGTTTGTGTAGCATCAATAAGAGCCTCTGTGACCGGTTGTAACCTCTGGCACAGTAGTTTAATTAGTATCTTATAACCATTGTTTAGCAGGCTTATGGGCCTCCAATTTGTGATGTCATGTTTATCTCCCTTCTTGTAAATGTAACCAATAATGGCTGTCCCAAAGTCTGGATATTCCTTATTACTTTTCTAAAATTTCATTATATAAGGGAGTTAGTAAAACACTAATGTCCTGTGCAAATGTTTTATAGAATTCACTTGGTTGGCCATCCAGGGCTGGAAAAGTCCCAGATTTTAGTGATTTTATTACATTAGAAATCTCCTCTGGTGCTATGGGCTTTACCAGCACAGACTGATCTTCTGCTGCCAGTTGTGGTACTGGGGCTGTTAAAAAGGTAGATGAAGTATCTTGTTCATGTTCTATATTCACAAATGCAGATTTTAATGAGTTTTGTGGAATTGATACCATTTCAACATCAGTTGTGACTAAAGTTCCATTCTGCTTATATAAATCTGTCATAACAGGTGACATCTAATCTTTGTTTGTATGCCATGTACGGGTCTGAAGCTGGCTATTTAACTGCTCCAAATTTGATTTCATCTTCTAATGTCTAAGCTCTGTTGTACTGATACTCAAACATCTGCCTTTTTACTTCTGCAATCTGTGATTTGTATCCTGACTGTTCATTTGGTGGCATAGACAGTTGATTTCGATACCCCAGATGTTTAATGTACTCTGAATTTGCTTTGTTTCTCCCTAACTTAATAAATAGTGGTTTTAATTCCTTTTTGGTATCTTGCCACCATTCCAACATAGTCTCATAGATACACATAGTGGATTGTCTAGCTCCTAACAGCTGTTCTACCTATTATTTTAATTCAATTTGATCCAGCAGGGAGGAATTCAGTTTCCACTGTTGTGACTGAAAAAAACTGGGTGGTGCTGTTGCTAAGCTGAAAGTCCCTAGTAATACATGATGGTCTGAAAACACTGTGGGTTTAATATCAATGTTTGTGGGTTTCATAAATTTAGAGGTGAAAAAGTAATCAATTTGGGTTGCATATGTGTGCCTATAATATGTATAACCAGGATCCTTTTTGAGTTGTCTGAAGGCATCTTGCATATTTGCTTCAAGATTTATCTGCTTCAGGGCTTGTGAATTACAGTACTTTTTTTGACTGTCCCCTTGCACTTTGATATCTAAACTACATTTAAAATCCCCCCCTTCCCATATAACATGCTTACTGGCATACAGGAAAGATTATAGCTTCAAACAATTCAGTCCTTTTTGCCTTTGTTTCAGGCGCATAAGTATTAATTAGCCAGAAAAAGAAATCCCTGTAGTTACAGTCTAATAATAAAGCCCTACCGGGTAATATATCAGCCACTCTAGTTATTGACAATAAAGATCCCTTAAATAATATTCCTACCCTATCTGCTAGATCTGTTCTGAACGTCCAAAAGGAAATATCACATACCCATCCTCTTCGAAGTTGCTCTATTTCAGAGAATTCAGTCGTCTCCTATAGGAAAATAATATCCTGTGCCATTTGTTCAAGGTATGACAAAACTGATATTCTTTTTTTTTTCATAGTTTTTTATACTGCAAACATTAAAAGAGACTAGGTGTAAAGAAGTCATTGTTGTTTATGTTTTGTGATTAGAGGCCTTCTCAGTCTTTTTGTGTTACTTTAAGGTTTCTTTTTTTCCCTTTTTTCTTTCCAGATTCTACTACAACTTTTTTATCCTCCTCCTCATCTCAGATATCACCTTTGATCTAGTGGAAACATTAGAGTCAAGGTCAGAATCTCCCCCCTCTGTCTGTAAAATGGTGCAGGCATTCTGTATTGGCAGGGAAAATTGTGTTAATGTTTATTTAGCCGCAGCCCTTGTTACCCTGCAGCTCCCTTGTGCATGTTTTCATTGAGGTGGGGGCATCTCCTGTGGTGTATCACTATCCACTAACTGATTCTCCAGTGTTTGCTGGTCACTTTTACCTTGTGTGGATCACTCTTTGTTTTGCTCCTCTGCGGGGGTTAGGGAGTGAAGTTCCTCATCCTCCCTAGGTGTAGGTGCAGACTGCCCCTCTTCCTGTGTATCTGGTCAAGCCTCCTGTTCAGGGATTGTTTCTGATACCACAGGTGGGGGATAATTAGGTTCTGGGCCTCTCCTTTTATCTTGTGTTCACTGTACTTGATTGTCCTGGTCCCACTCCTCATTTCTGTTGCGTCTTGCCCAGGAACACTGGTGAAAAACATGACCCTTTTCATCACATAAGTTGCATTGGAGTCTGTTTTCACATTGTACACTTGCATGTCCAAACTCCCCACACAAAGAGCATTTCAATACATCACATGTGCTACTTAAGTGGGTTTTAGCACCACACTTGTAGCATGCCTTTGGCTGCCCCACGTAGAAGCATATGCCTCTGTCTTTCCCCAGGAAAAAACTACTGGGAAGATGTATAATGTCAGAGTTTACCTGAAATAGCTTCACTTTACATTTCCATCCTCCTGTTCATAGCCCCTCAAAGTCTAAGATTCCCTCAGGAGGACCCAGAATGTCACACCTGTTTTGTAGCCAATGATAAATGTTGCTAACATTTATTCCTTCATTTCTGAACATGATAGTAATCAATTTTATCTAAGATTTTGTCAGAGGGACAGCATAGAAAGTGGTCCATTGTGGGGTTTGCTTTAGTGTATTAAATTTCTGCTAAAACCTTTCCAGCCCTGCATTTGCTTTAAAACTTATATCAAATGTATACTCTCCAGATACATGCATTAAAGCTTAAAATATGCAGATACAAACGGCATAGATTCTTTCAACAAATGCCTTGCAACATAGACCCTATCTGGATGCTCTTGCAGGCCCCCTCTGTATCTCAGCCTTACTGCATTTTTCCTAGGGGCATGCTTTAAATTTATTTTTAAAGAAATCTGAAAATGTATTCCCTCAAGCATTACCAGCTGTCCCCTGATTATTCTGACTTCTAGTGTCAGAAAAGTGTCATTTTCAGTACTCCTATTGTCTGTTCCAGTACTTCTGCTTATGATACTTGCCATACTAGTGCTAGTGCTGTTCCCCGAAGTACTTGACATTTCACTGTCACAAACAGTAATAGCTGCATTAATTCATTCCATTTGTTGTGGGGCCCCCAGTTAAATTATGAGTGAAAAGTACATTTTCATTCTCTGGTTTCACAACTTCTATGCTGTGCAGCACCACTCCCAAGTTACCAATGGGTGTGCCTGTTGCAGGCCTGTTTGGAGATGTAGCAATCAGAGAAGTAGTAGAATTGTCCCACATAGGATCCGGGACCCACTGCCCTGAACCATCTCTTGTCCATCCTGCATTGCAGGGAACTTGTTCAGCTGACCAAGTTTCCTTTTGTTGCCATTTTTCTTTTGGCAGTAGTGCAAACTGTTACTGTATCTGTTGTGTGACAGATATTGTATCAGGTTTCGCAGTACTCGCTGTCTGCTCTCCCTTAAGCTGTATCAGTTATAGCTGTCTCTTGTGTCTGCTCCAAATCAGCCAGAGTGGTGTTCACCAGCAATGCCTCTGTAGACAAAAGTTCTGGTTTCTTAATTGAGGCCGTTTCTCATACTGGCTCACACATACCGTGTGGACTAGGTGAGTCTGTGTCCATGTGAATTACTTCTGACACTGGTAGTCCTGTTGAATCCACTGACAGAGGTTCTTTTCCCTCCTTCTATATAGCTTTCATATCTGAACTCATGGAAAATCTTTTTTACCTTCATTTATTTCATCGTCTTCTAGTTTGACCTGGGCTGGGTGTGAGGACTCTGTCACAGCCAGCACATCCTCCACGTCCATCTCCTCCACACCTGGGGATCCTCCATCTTGGATTTGGAGCCACAGCACCCCCCCCCCACGAGTAGGGGAATTTCCCGGGTGTCCTGGCCAAATTTCTACCATTCACTTATATACCACCAACAGTTTAATCTGGTTCTGTAAGTTAGTTTATATCTGTACATATATTCCCCTTCCCTTGCCCCCAGGTCATCCCTGGAAATGAGCAGTGGCTTGGTGGGCCACTCTCTGTCACAATCTTTCAAATAAATAAATAAAAGAGTTCATACATCTTAAGCAAATGTATGCCTAAGAGGCCAACTGGTTTCACCTGTGACTTTTTATCTAGAAACAGGAGAGGAGTGATGTTGGATGATCCATGGAGGAGCCTCTAAGTGAAGGTCTCAAATAATGATGTTTATTGCCTGTTTCTTCAAGAGAATTTATGTTTATATACTTTTATTTTGTTGAATATATAAAAAAGATGATTTTTATTTTGCTAAGAATGCTAATTTGAAGCATAGAAATGTAGAAATATAGACCATGATGGCAGAAAAAGACCAGAGGTCCATCCAGTCTGACCATATTCCTTATAATCCCTGGAACCTTCCCTGGAACCTATTGTTATTTCAGGGTGCTAACCCTCCTCTTCCTATCCCATTCTCCTCCATGGTCTTGTCACCCCAGGTGACAACTAGTCCCTCCATTCTATCCCGTCTGCTTGAATCCCCTGACTGTGTTTCCACCCACAACCTCAGATGACAGACTATTTCAAGGTTCCACCACCCCTTCTGTAAAGTAGTAAGTACTTCTGCATGTCTTTCCTGAACCTCCCCCAATTAATTTCTACTTGTGACGACATGACATCAAGCTGGTATTCAGGGTAAATAATTCCCCACAGTTTACCTTGTTAATTCCTTTAAGGAACTTGAAGGTGTCTATCATATTTCCCCTCTCCATTCTGGTTTCCAGTGAATAGAAACATAGGCCATGATGGCAGAAAAAGGCCACAGGTAAAGCTAGGCTGCTGGTGCAACAGCAAGGTGTCTGCTTGCATTGCCGACATCCCGGGTTCAGTGACAGACCCAGGAGTCGGAAGACCATCAGGAAGAGAAGGATTGAGCATCCCAGGGACTGCTTTTCTTCTCCGGGTGGAGGGGGAAGAGTGTCCAGTGCCTTGCGGACCTCATGTGGAGGCAGGGGGTACCACTGCTGCTGGCCCCATAGATTGCGGTGGCGGGGCAGACACTTGCATCACTGCATGTCTTTACTCCCAGGGGATCTCCACAAACTAAAAAAATTTGGGCCTGTTCATGATGGCCCCTGCCTCTGCCGCAGCCCTCATTGTAATTAATGTCAACCGGGTAGGGTTCTGCTCCTGTCGACCTGCCCTGGGGACAAGCCAGAACACAGAAACCAGGTTCCTTAGGGAGCAGGTGCCTACCTGGGGGTGGTTATTCCCAGGCATTGGGGTCAGCAAGCAGGGTGGGGGGCCAGATCCCCCAGTATGGGGGGAGAGGGCAACTGGGAACAACAACAACAAAAAGACAAAGGCCAGAGGTCCATCCAGTCTTCCCATATTCCCTATAATCCTTGGAATAGATTGCTGCTCCAGGGTGCTAACCCTTCTCTTCTTATCCCATTCTCCTCCATGGTCTTATCTCCCCAGGTGACAACTATTCCCTCCATTCTATCCCCTACCTGCTTGAATCCCCTGACTGTGTTTGCACCCACCACCTCAGCTCACAGACTGTTCCGAGGTTCTGCCACCCTTTCCATAAAGTAGTAAGTACTTCCTCATGTCCCTCCGGAACCTTCCTCATGTTAATTTCCACTCATGACCCCATGACATCAAGTTGGTTTTCAGGGTAAATAATTCCCCACAGTTTTCCTTGTTAATTCCCTTAAGAAACTTGAAAATCTCTATCATATTTCCCCTCTCCCTTCTGGTTTCCAGTGAATACATATTTAGTGCATTCTGATGCTCCTCATAGGATCTGCTCTGCTGGCCCTGAATCATTTTTGTTACTCTGTGCTGCCCTTTTTCCAACCTGTCCATGTCCTTTCTGAGGTGAGGGCTCCAGAACTGGATGCAGTACTCCAGATGAGGCTTCACCAGGGATCTGCATAGAGGAAATAGTACCTCTTTTCTTCTACTATCAATACCCCTCCTGATATATCACAGCATCCTGTTAGCCTTGCTATAGGCCTTGTTGCAGTGGCTCACTTATTTAAGGGAGTTACTGATGATATCTCCAAGATCCTGCTCCTCTTTTGAAGTGTTAAGTCTCACACTACCATCCAGTACTCCATCCTGGGGTTCCTTTTCCTTAGGTGCATTACCTTGCACTTTTTGCCATTGCATTTTAACTGCCAGGCCTTTGATCACTCCTCTAGGTTTTGTAGATCCCTCTGCATATCCCTTATTACCTCATCACTATCCACCCTCCCATATAGTTTTGTGTTATCAGTGAAGAGACATAGACTGATCTGGATTCCCTTACCAATGTCACTAATGGTCATGTTGAAGAGAACCAGACTCAGAACAGATCCCTATAAGATGTATTACATCTTCCAGTACTTCTCCATCCTTGCTAGTTGACTGCACAGAGCTTTCTGGAAAAAGTTTTCAAAAGTAATAGAAAAAGTAACTTACCCGACACTGGCAATACAACATCTGCCATTCTCCAATCAACTGGAACTTTTCCAGACTTAAGTGAGCTGTTGAGCAGCCTAGCCAGTGGTTCAGCCAGTTCTGCTGCTAATTCCCTAAGTATCCTTGGATGCATCCCATCTGGTCCTAGAGTCTTATCTATCTTAAGGGCTGCCAGCCCTTTCAGGATTCTCTCACTGGTAAATATTGGCTGCCTCCTTTCCTAGATTCCCTTAGCATCTGCTTTGATGACACTTTCTGGCATGGACCTACAGTCCTCCTTAGTGAATACAGAGCAAACAAAGTGATTCAGGACTGCAGCCATTTGCTCTTCCTCTTCTATTACCTACTGCCCTCAATTTATTTATTTATTTGCATAAAAAAATAAAAAGCTAATTTTACTGCTATTATGCCAGAAGTATGAGACTTTGGTATCTGGTGACCCTAGTGAAGGATATATAAGGGGTGTGGTTTTCCCTCTGTTCAGAGGCTGTGTTTCTGTTGTACCTGGTCTGAGTGACAGAAGGCCCTAACTCCAGAGAGGATGGAAGCAGTCTTCAGACCTGCATTTTTTTTCTATCCTACATGCCTAGAACGGGATAGCTATAGATGTCCAAGGAAGTGCCTCTATAGTTATTACTATGCCTTATTTCCACCTGAATAAAGAAAGTCCCATGGTAACTGATATTTTGCTTGTTTCATCCTGATGGAAAAGAACATTAAGAACATTTATAACCATCCTGAAAGTAACATTTTGTTATTTTTAGTTAAATGCCCTACCAAAGAATTTTTACCTGCAAAACTGCCTGACTGTCTTTCACTTAATGGGACCTCACCACAGGGGATAAGATGTATGAGAAGGAGCTGCAGGACTTAAACATGAACTCCACTGAGAAAAAAAGGGTGACATGACTGAGACATTCAATTCAATTCAATTTAAATTCAAGTTTATTGCAGGAAAAACTCCATTGAGCAGGCTCATTTACAAGGAGGGCCTGGTTACAAAGCATTGGCAGGTAGCAAAAAAGAAATAAGGGTAGGTGGTATACAAATACACTTAGAACAAATAAATATTGAAGTCACAGGTAGTGGGATAATTCCATGATGGTAACAGAGATACAATGCATAACAGCTTTACATAACAGCAATAGGAATTATTTATTTTATTTATTTGCTTTTGGTAACTGGTTGGGTGCACTAGGCATGGGAATGCCTATTTTCAGGCACGACCTAGGAGAATACATGTAGACACTACATAAGCACACCATGTGACACAGCACATGAAATAGGTAATACAGTGGGAGGAGGTCAGAACAGTCGACATAAGAGGTTGAGTGAAAATACAGTTTAGAACAAGGTCAGGGTACAAGCAGTGTAACATTAGACAAGGTAATAAGGTATGAACAAATGCAAAACAACTGAAATACTAAGTACAAAAAAATGGATGAGATAGACAAGATATATACAATATGCAAAAAGTGCCTTTGTGGTAGTTAAGCTTTAGAGAGAAGAAACATAGAATTTGACGGCAGATAAGGACCACTTGGCCCATCTAGTCTACCCATTTCCCTACCTAATGGATAAGCTGCAGATCCTCATTAACCAACAGCCTACTTTCTCCTACCCCCCACTAGAATTGCCTTATGTCTGTCTCATGCATTCTTGAATTCCCCCACTGTTTTTGAATCTACGAACTCCTCAGGGAGGCTGTTCCATGTATCCACAACCCACTCTGTGAAGAAATACTTCCTCACATTACCTCTGAGCCGTCTCCCCTCTATCTTCAAATTGTGCTTCCTTGTTTTTGCACATCCCTTTTTCTGAAAGATGCTACCCTCTTGGACTTTGTTGATTCCCTTGAGGTATTTGAAAGTTTCTATCATGCCCCCCCTTTCCTCGGGGCTATGCATCTTTAGTTCCTTTAGTCTTTCTTCATATGTCTTCTGATGCAGACCCTGCATCACTTTGGTTGTCCTCCTCTGGACAGCCTCCACCCTGTCAAAGTCTTTGTGAAGATGGAGTCTCCAAAACTGTACACAGCACTCCAGATGTGGTCTTATCAACTGTCCGTACAGAGGGCCAACAACTTCCTGTTTTCTACTGGTGATGCCTCTCCCTATGCATCCCAGTATCCCCCCAGCCCTCCTTATTGCCTTCTCACACTGCTGGCCCACCTTTAGGTCATCTGATATGACTACTCCCAGGTCCTTTTCCATTTTTGTTGTTGTCAGTATCTCACCCCCCATTGTGTACTCTTCCCCTGAGTTTTTGTTTCACATGTGCATTACTTTGTACTTCTTTGCATTGAATCTAAGCTGCCATACATTTGACCATTCCTCCAACCTTGCCAAGTCCCTTTTCATCCTTTCCACCCCACTTTGTGTATCAACCCTGTTGCAAATCTTTGTGTCATCTGCAAAGAAGGGAGGGGAGGATGTGATAGAGGCAGGGGAGAAAGGGGTGAGGGTGGTGGAGAGTGTGCAAAGGGAGGGTCAATAAAGAGAGGTGATAAAGCAGATTGGAGGGTAGTAGATGCAGAGGGTAGTGAGGAAAATGGAAAGAGGGATCTATGGCGGGTGGAAGCAAGCACAGGGGTTAGAAGCACGTAGATGATTTCAGTGGAGTTTCTTGAAACTGGCATGGGTAGGAGCTAGGCGGTTAGTTTGAGGTACGGAGTTCCAGTACTTCAGAGCTGAGTGAGAGAAAGCTCATGCACCCATAGAGATTTTGCATCTGGGGATATAGAAAGGGGCTAGGTCTGTAGATTGGAGCCCATAAGAGGGGGACTGGGAGTGAAGCATAGAAGCAAGGGATTGAGGGAGATCTGATCTAACTATTCCGTCAATTAGGGAGCCATAGGACTGAAATCGATGTGCAGTGGGAGAGGGCCAGTTTAAGTCAGCACAGAGCTGGCAGTGGTGTTTAAATCTTGGTGATGCAGAGTCATAGCAGCAGATGTTGTTATAGGTGGTGTCCCATTTGTGGAGGGAGGACTTAGTAGCACCTAGGTAGGTGACTGTGCCATAGGCCAGGGCCAGGAGTAGAAGGCCTTGTGCAACAGCAAATCTGGCAGATCGGGTGAGGGCATAGCTAGCATGGTAGGCCCCTCCAATTTTCAAGTTGACAGATTTACAGGTGGCGGTAATATGCTGATCAAAATCCAGGGATTCGTCCAGGAGAATCCCCAAGTATTTGAAGTATCTGGAAGTTGCAAGTGGGGAGCCATCTGCACATGAGATAATGAGGGAGTTTTGATTTCTTTTAAGTCTGACAGTAGAGCCTAAGAGCATAGAGTGAGTTTTGCTGACATTGAGTACTAGTTTTTTCTCTGTCAGCCAGGATTATATGCTTAGGAAGTCAGAGGCAAGAGAGTGGTTTATATCTGAGATATTTTTGGCACTATAGTAGATGACAAGGTTGTCCACATAAAGAAGAGATGAGCAGGTTGGTGCTAGCAGCAGGAGGCCATTGATGAAGATAGCTAAAAGCAGAGGGCCCAGTATAGAGCCCTGAGGAATACCAACTTGAATAGAGGAGAGATCCGACATGGCAGAATTGAAAACTACAGCTTGTTTACTGTTTAAGAGGTAGCTCTTAAGCCATGCCACCACTTTGGCAGAAAAACCAAGGAAGCAAAGTTTTGATAGGAGAAGGCTGTGGTTGACCAGGTCAAAAGCCTCGGTCAGGTCAATGAAAACTGAGCCTGTCAAAAGGCCAGCATCAATGGCAGCTTAGATGTCATTTGTTAGTTTTAGGAGGACAGTGGAGGTGCTGTGGCCTTTACAGAAGCCATGCTGGGTGCCAGAGAGGAGGTTAAATTTCTGAAGATAAGCTATGGTTTGAGTAGCCACTAATTTTTCCAGGATTTTGCTGAGTACTGAAAGAATGGCAATGGGTTGATAATTGACAATTTCTTTTGGATCACCTTTTTTTAAGAATTGGTGTTATTTTTGCTATTTTCCAGATATCAGGAAAGGTGCTGTGTCACAGTGACAAGTTAAAGACTTTGGTTAAGGGAGAGGCAATGATAGGGGCAGCTACTTTCAGAAGCCAGGGTTCAAGCCCATCAGACCAGAGCTGGTGCTGTCTGGGATAGCAAGTAGCAGCTTTAGTACTTCAGTTCTTGTGATAGCCTAGAACCAAAAAGGTGGATGAGTGGGCATGGATTTTGTGTCTGTGGGGAAGGACGTAGTGCTTCCGGGGTGGGGGGAGGAGGCCACATGACTTGATAGATCAGAGAAGTGATGGTTAAAGGAATTGGTGATGGTCACCAGGCTATTACAATGAGTATCATTTAGCAGCATGTCATTTGAGGTGGCCTTGTGATCTGTTCCCAGGAGGGTTTTTATGATTGACCAGAATGTTTTTGAATCACCTGCAGCTTTTGTTAATAAGTCTTTGCAGAAAGTGCTTTTAGCTAAGCAGATATTTCTTTTGCAGGCATTTCTTAATGACCTGTAGGAGTCGTGATCAGATTGAAGTCCAGAGGCCTTGAAACACCTCCAACGTTTGTCTCTAGCCCTTATTTGGGAGAGAAGGCCCTTGGTTAGCCACTTTGTTTGAGTTCCGCATATGCGGAGGGTGACTCTGGGAATGTGGATATCCTGGAGAAATCCATATCTTGCTATGAAGAAATCAAGGGCTGACTGAGCATTAGAGGAAGTGAAAATTGGGGACCAGTCAGTCATAGAGAGATCATACATGAACTGTGTCTGATTAAAATTACCCAGATTGTGGAAGGCAATAAGTTTTGCAGGGGGGATGGCGAACTAGGGGCACTCCAGATGCAGAAGATATGGGAGTGCTCACTTATTGCATCTGAAAGGGTACCAGTCAAGGCTATGCTGTCAGAGTGGTTTGTAGGGACCCAGTCAATTAGTGAGCTAGACCGGGGGGGGGGGGCATGACCCTTGTTGGGTCATTGATAATCTGGTGAAGGTTGTGACCCTGTACTATGGTGTGGAAGGGCTGGTTAGCTTTACTGGTCCAGTTCAGGTTGAAATCCCCTAGTATGAGAACCTCATTTCATCTGATCATAGTGTCCACCTGAGAGAGGAGTTCCTTAAGACCAGTGATGCCACTGCCAGGTAGGTTATGCATAACATTTGCATAGTGGCAGCAGAGGAAGAGCAGAGAGGACTCTAGTAAGGTGCATTAAACATACAGCACTTAAGTAAGTGCTAGGCAGCATTATGGAGAATAGAAAAGAAATTAAGTCGGAGAGGGAGAATTGGGTGGTGAGGGGGAGGACAGAAAAACTGGCAAGTGGAGATTTACTTGTAGACTGAGAAAAAAGAAACATACTGGGGAGGGACTAGAGGGATGGAGAAGTTGATGGAAGGTAAGAGGGTACCTGGGTGGGAGAATGACGGGGTGGGCTGGGCATTAGTGGGAGGGATGGTGGGGAGGAAGGGGTCAGTGGGGAGAGGATGTAGTAAGAAGACAGAGGACGGAGGGGAGGAAGGATGGGAGTAGCATGCATGAGGAGCATGCATGAGTGTCTGAGATGGAGCAGAGGGAGGGGAGGAGAAGGAGTGGAGGAGTAAGAGAGGAGGGAATAGACAAGTCATTGAGATTAGAGTTAAGTGCACATGTGTCCAGGGTAGAGTGGCAAAGGGTTGGGGATGGGATGGAAGGGGTTGAGATGGGGAGAAGGGGAGAGGAGATGGAAGCAGGAGGGGAAGGAGGAGGGAGTGCAAGACATACAAACACCCGTATGGGAAAAATAGGGTAGACACCAATAAGCTACTCTCCATGACATTACACACAGGTACAAGAGGGATTTCATTGAAGCTGTTGGGGGGGGGGGGATTCAAAATGACACCTGTAAGCATGTCCTCATGTAAAAGGTGGTGTATAAGTGGAAAAAGTTTTTACAGAAGTAGTACAGGCCAAATCTATCAGCATCTTCAAGTAGGGATGAGACAGGTTGGTGGGTATAGTTGGAAAAGGGGGTTAGTAGGAAATGGGAATATTAGCTCAAGGGTAGGGCAGTAAGATTGGGTGGGCAGACTGAATGGGCCAGAAGTTTTTTTTTTCTGCCATCAGCTTCTGTCTATCAGTATCATTTTCCAGATGAACAAGCCTGCTTCAGCTGTAACTATCCTGATTTACTTAGTAGCAACCATGATTGCATTTTACTGCCTGTGGAAAAGTTCAATGTGCTAAGAATATTGTGAGGCTATTTTAACATAAAGCATGGCAATAATGCAACAACACCCAAATTAGAGATAGATTAATACTGCATGATTTGTTCAATATTTTCTTCTAATAATGATCTGACAAAGAAGCCACCAGAGCTGAGGTTCATGTGTGGGACTCAAGGGTGAATCATCATTAACAACCAGTTGTCATCTGGATCAGTTTTAATGACTTGTGAGGGGCAAGACTTATTCACTTGCTGCTGTGTCACTAATGAGTTGTCCTGCCCCTCACTTATGAACATACATCGCATATTCTAAGTCAAGCCCTAGTATGTCCCATAATTATCTATTTTTGCTGATGAAGCCACTGGAACTGGACTTAAGTACTATGTCATGAAAAACTGTAGCTAGGTTTCTCTTTTTCAAATGATACAGTTTTGAGATTTGTATCACAATTCATTATTATTATTGAATTTCTTGTGCTCTGCCTGGGGTTATATTGGAGTCTGTCCTCTGTCAGGGACTTGGCAAAGCTAGAGTTCACTGCTGCCTAAATACTTGGGGGTGGTTTAAAATATTTATTGCAAATTTAAGGAGTTCAACAATGTTGTCTGGCCTAGGTCCATGATAATTCACTGGTTTCAGGACATCAGGAACCTGGGGCAGGTGCCTCATAATTTGTAACTTCCTAATTATTTGCTCAGAGATCCAGAAGTCAGCAGTCTTGTTACAAGCAACTGCCAATTAACAAGCTGAGATATGAGGAAAAGGAATGTGAACGGGAACATTTGTTAACAGTATGATGCATTATTGTTGTAACACAAACTGCGTAATGAATGTACTGTAATTGTATAAGTCAAACGATTTACTTATTGATCCTAAGTTTGCTTGCTTGTGTTATTAAACTCAGTAGAGTCTAACTGGGAATTGGTAGACTGTGACAATATGAACAAGCACTTGTCAATGCTGAATGTTGTCGCGCTGGCATTGGCAGTGGTGGAGCTAGAGACGCATAACAGGAACGGCAGTGAAGTATTGAAGTGATGCCAACCCCACCCCCATCCTGTAGAGAGCAACAGGCATTGGGGTGTGCCTTTGGGTCATCAGCTATAATGCTCATGCCATTGTACCTCACCCTACCCTGTAGATACTGACAAGTGTTGTGGTGTGCATTGGGGTCTTTGGGCATTATACTTACCCCATTCCATAAGGAAATATGATGACATGGGTGCAGTATAGGAGCAAGGGGTGAAGTTTGTGGCCGAACAGTGCAAGACACACCACAATGCCTGTCAGTGGCTGCAGGGTGGGTGTGGGGGGGGAATGGCATGAGCTTTACATCTGATGATCCCAAGTCACAGCCCTAATGCCTGCCAGTCTGTACCAGGTGGGGTGCTATAGTTGGAAACCCTAACACCGTAGGTGTGTAGTGGTAGTTTCACTCCACATTTTCAACATGGGCTGCTTGTCAGGCCACCTCAGGAAAAGCGGTACAATCACTTTGTTAGCTGAAATGTGGGTTTGTACAGCGGCTATGCCATTTTGCGACAGAGGGATGAAAACACAGTTTTGGGCAGGATATATAGAATGACAATTGTATTGTTCATGAGGAGGTGTAAAAAATGGCAATGTTGAAAATCTGGAGTGGCAATATGAAATATTGGTGAAGCAATGAACATGCATACAAACCGCGCAACAGACGACCACAACCCAATTATTTGTGGGAGTTTTTTAAGCATATTTTCAACATAGGTATTTTGGGACCTCCCCTCATGAACAGTGGTGCTGTGATTTTGTTAATGTGTCCCAAAAGGTGATTTCCCACAGCGAGCATGCCATTGTGCGCCACAGTTGCGGAAACACGTTTTGGGCAGGCTGTGAAAAATGGCAGCTGTACTGTTTATAAGGAGGTGTGCACAAATGCCAGTGGTGAAAATCTGGCTTGGAAATATTGCAAATTTATGAAGTTACAAGGCTGCATGGGAACTGCGCAATGCATGCTTGCAGCACAGTCATTTCATGGACTTTCAGCACCAAATGTTCAACATAGGCATTTTAGGACCTCTGCTCATGAGCAGCGTCATCGTCATTTCCTCAAACTGTTCCAAAAACTGGTTTCGCACAGCGACCGTACAATTCTGCGCTGGATGTGCAAAAACACATTTCAGCCAGGATATGTAAAATGACAGCTGTACTGTTCATAAGGAGATGTGGAAAAATGCCAATTTTGAACATCTGGGCCCAGATATTCAAAAGGGTTGCGCATGGTCAACAGTGGTAGCACCATCTTGCCAACCCTGACTCCCCACCCGGTCGCGATATTTAAAAGGGAAAAGTGCACCTGCATAAATCCCATGCCACTGGGTGCATCTGTAATGCAGCCAGGTGGGGGCGCCCATGATAAACTGCACAGCCCAATATTCAGCTGGGCTGTGAGAGTTATGCAGGCGCAACCCCTACCTGCACCTGCACAACTTTACGCCAAAAAAAAGAGGATCAAGTCAAGGGCCACCCACAGGTGAGCTGCTGCATTGCAGGGCACACAGCAGCTGCCACCTGTGGGTGGCCCTCACCATCCCACCACACCTGGCAGCCCCCCATGCCCCGATCATGGGCTGAAGTGCCCCCAGCAGCCTGATCATGGGCATAGGTTATTCCCCTCCGTAGCCAGATCACGGCCATTAGTTATACCCCCCAAAGTCCAAGATCCCTGGTGGTCCAGCGGACCGAGAAGCCAGATCACGAGCGGCATCCTCAACCCCCACGTCCTGCAATCCCTGGTGATCTAGTGGCCCCCACCCCACCCACCCACGAAGCCCCACCACCCGCTCCCCCATCAGCCGCGGGCGGCAGCACCTCACCCACCTGTCGCCCCGCCGCCGCCAACCGACAGCTTGGTAGGGCTGGACGCCCATTGGTTCAGAGCAAGAGCTAACGGCGCAGCAGCCTATCATAAGTCAGTCCAGATATGTGAATGAATTCATTCACATATCTGGACTGACTTCTCAGGTATGGTTGCACACCCATTGGCTCTTGCTCTGAACCAATGGGCATGCAGCACTACCGAGCTGTCAGTCAGCGGGCGTGTGGGCGGCAGATGGTGGTGCTGCCGCCCGCTGGCTGGACGGGGGGCGGTGGTGGGGCTTGGGTGGTGGGTGGGGGGCCACCAGATCACCAGGGATTGCGGACGGGGGTGGTTGAGGATGCCGCCCATACTGGCTTCTCGAGTCCACTGGACCACCAGGATCTTGGACTTTGTGGGGAGGAGTATAACTTAATGGCCACGATCAGGCTACTGGGGAGAATAACCTTATGCCCGCGATCGGGCTACTGGGGAATAAGTTTATGCCCACGATAGGGCTACTCGGGGGTGGGGGATGTTTGGTTATGCCCGCGATTGGGCTAATGGGGAAGGTATAATGTTACGCCCGTGATTGAGCTGCAGGGGAAGTACTATTATGCCCGCAATTGGGATGCGGGGGGGGTGGAAGTACTATTATGCCCTCGATCGGTCTGCAGGGGGGTCGGGGGAACCACTATTATGCCCGTGATCGGGCTGCAGGGGGTGTCGGTCCCTGATGGCTGCCACCTGGCAGGGCGCCAGGCGCAAGTCGTCAGGGATCAGCACACCTGCATGCTAATGGCATGCAAATGGGGCCATAATCAGATGCAAATGGCCCCCCCATGCCTTGCATAGATTATGGCCCCATTTGCATGTCACCCTTTGAATATCGCAGGTGCTGCGCATGGCACAATGGAACTTGCGTCACCGCATCTCAATGCTCCACTCTGACCACTTGTGGTGGCGCAGTTCCACTGCGCCATGCACAGGTGGAAGTTAGCGATATTCAAAGAAGTTTCGCCATAGCGTAACTCCATTGAATATCGCCCTGGCCACACCCCTGCACAACTTTTTTGATCAGCGCAGGGGCTTGCACCACAAAATGGCGCAGTTTAAATATCTGGGCCCTGGAGTGAAAATATTACAAATGCACAAAGTCATGAGCGTGAGTGCAAACAGCGCAACACATGCTCGTAAAACACTAATTTTATGGACTTCTGACCCAAAATTTTCAACATAGGCATTGTAGGACCTCTGCTAATGAACAGTGTCACTGTCATTTTCATAATGTGTCTCGAACGTGGTCTTTTCACTGAGAATGTGCTATTCTGTGCCGGAACTGCAAAAACACATTTCGGTCAGGATGTGAAAAATGACAGCTGTACTACTCCTAAGGAGGTGCAGAACAATGGCAATGTTGAAAATCTGGAGTGAAAATATTATACATTCTCAAACTTACGAGTGTGTACGCAAACTGCGCAACCCTTAGCAGCTTGTAACACAGTCATGTTATGGAGTATCATCACCAAATTTTTAGCATAGGCATTTTAGGACTTCTGCTCATCAACAGTGTAACTGTCATTTTCGTAATTTGTCCCGAACACTGATTTCCTATGTCAACCTCGCTATTCTGCGCCAGAAGTGCAGAAACACATTTCGGGCAGGATGTGAAAAATGACAGCTGAACAGTTCACAAGAAGGTGTGGAAAAATGCCAATGCTGAACATGTGGTGTGAAAATATTGCAAATTCGCTAAGTTATGAGCGTGCATAGCAACTGCGCAATGCAGGCTCATAAAACAGTCATTTTTTGATTTTTTCCCACCAAATTTGCAACATAGGCTTTTTGAGAGTCCCCCTTATGAAAACTGGCACTGTCATTTTGTTCCTCGCTCCCGAACAGTGATTCCATGCAGTGACTGCGAAATCACCTTTTGAGACCAATTAACGCCATGACAGTGCAAGAATTCATGAGGAGGGGTCCCAAAAACCCTATGTTGAAAATTTGGTGCCAAAATTCCAAAACATGCCTGAGATATGCAGCAAAGTTGAAAACCCCCTATTTATTCCATTATATAGCTTACCAGCATTTCCTCAGTTTGCGGTCAGCTTTGATGAGTGCAGACATGTTTCCGGTCCACCAAAGATCATCGGCCAGTCCGTAGGTAAGTATGGGGTGAGGGGTGTGGGGAGCAGGGTGCACAGAGGGTGGGTGCGGGTTGTGGGAGGGAGACTACGAAATGCTTTTGTGTTACAGGTAAAAAACATTATGGACAGTTTTTTTCCCTCACGTGGATTTGGCATGCTGGGGTGGGCCCCAGCGCATCACCTAACTGTTTGGGGGTGCTGCTGCTGACAGGGATTGGGCAATCTCATCAGTACACCAAAAAGGGGGTTAATTTATGCTATTGAGATTGGGCACCCCGCGGCACCTAAGAGTAAGCGGGGGCAAGAGCCAAGGGGATTGGGCACCCCCCTCGGCATATAACAAATGGGGGGCAGTGCTTTATGCTGATGGGGAGTGAGCACCCCTGTTGGCACATACATTGGGGCCACAGGAAGCTGGCAGGGAGATTGGGCATCTCTGAAGTCAGCAGTTGGGAGGCCATCATGCATAGAATGTGGCCGAACACGTCAGGAGGGCCACTGAGTCTGACGAGCTTTGCTCGGATTGCAGCAGACCTTTCCTTAGATGCGCTTACCACATTATGTATGCATGGTGTGGTGCCGGCATGCAGGCTGATTGGGGAATGGGGGACGCACTTACTGATGCGTGCCCTGCATTCGCCCAACTGTGACCGCGCCTCCAAATCTGCACTACTGCAAGATGTTGGCTTCACAAGCGTGACAACATAAAAATAACAACGATAATTTTGCTCTTTCTAAATGGTAGCTTGGGTCTTAAGGGGCATAATAAACTCACTTGTGAAACTTGGTGGAAGCTGTATGATGGATGTGATTTTTTCCTTCATTGGAAAACATTCACTTTCAGATACTGTAACTTTTGTTTTGTTCTTGCTCTTCTCAATTTGGCTGTTCTGAAGAGACAGTGAACTAAAACAAGGACCTATGTAACTTTGTAATGATGAATTGCATTTCTCAGTGATCTTAAAACAGATCACATGACTATCAGGAACCTATAGTAATATGTAGATATAGTCAGAGCATGGAAGGTGCCCTACCATGGTATAAAATATCAAATTATGTTAAATTCTGTGATATGTTGCTATTGCATAGACAGTCAAGTTTCAGGATTTTCATTGTTCACTGTTTTTTTTTCTTTCTGGTGAACACCTTAAATCACTGGCCCTGGCCATAAATCTGTCTTACTTACTCTTATTAAAGAAGTGCACAAAGGCTCCATGGCAGGGCCCTAATCATTTTCTTATCTTTTAAAACGCTACTGACACCACCATGAAAACTTTAAAAAACATGATAATTGGGTGCAATTCCACTTGCATTCTATTTATATTCCTTAGATTTCTCCTCCACATTATTTAGTACTGTGGAAATGTGCATGAATATGTGATCTTTATCCCTTAGAGTTCCTCTAGAGTCCATCTGCCTCTATAGCTGACTCCCTACTTCATTATAATCCTCTGTCGTGACATCATAGTTAGTTGCCTTGTACCTGCGATATCACAAGCATTCCATTATGACCTCAGGTAGGGAGAAAGCAACAGAAATAGATAAACTCTTCAGTAGCAAAGGCCCTATTTTCCTGCAAGTGACCTCAATAATAAATAATGGGGAGGAGAAATGCAGACCTAATGTGAAAAATGAGCTAAACTGTGTTTAAATATTATGTTTTGTTAAAGTTCTCCTGAAGGTGTCAGCTGCGTTTTAAATGTGTTACTTGAATATTTAGTATGTGTGATATTCGCATATATGCATACAATGCCTTGATTTATCAATATCATGTAAAGTGTAATTTGTTTGCCAAAAGTGTATGCATTTTAAGTCAACAAAATCACACTTTTTGTCTTTCATGTTTACATTCCCCATTTTATAAGAGGCATAACATCAGGGAGTTGCATTAAATAAAAAAAAATATATGAACTTTTTGGATTGGCCAACTCACAGGTATTTTAACATACCTGAGTCATGTCTACATTAACGTTTTTAAAATTGATCTAGAGGGTCACTAGGGCTGGACAAAGCAAGTTCCATTTTTGTGGAATTTTTGTGAAATTCCATGAATTTGGCAAAATTTCATGACATGTTGTGGAATTTTCCAAAAATATTTGATTGGTAATAACTTGGTTAGCCTTATAGGGCCCTAGGCTACGTGGCACTACGCACCATGCATAAGCCCCTTGCAGAGGCAGAGACATGCAAAATATATGGAAGCCCCCCTGCACAGTATGCCCAAACTGTGCCTAGCACCATGCACAGTGCAACTACGGCAGACACATAGCTGTAGGGGGTGGGCCTGCGGAAGCAGTACACGTGGGAAGTGTACACGCATTCATAACACAGGATACATCAGAAAGGTGAGCCATGTCCCCACATATGCCTTACACATTTTGAAAGCAGCTGTAAGCAGCCTACATGGTGCACACACAGTCGTGAGTGCCCAGTGAAGCAGCCCACAGGGTGATAGGCATTGGCAGCAACACACACCAGCCACACACACACAACAACGCAATGCACGGTGACTGTGCCAGCCCATGTGATGAGCAGCCACCATTGCATATGCGACAACAAGGCCCAAACAGCTGCCACCAACATGGCGCACATGCCAACCTGCAGGCAGCACATACACGGGCACGGCAGAAGGTCCGGAAATGAACATGCAGTGGACAAAGATACACACACACACACACACACACACACACACACACACACACACACACACACACACAGACACACACACACACACAGCCTCCCATGCACACCGTGCCAGGGTGAGGAACCAGACTCTGAGATGGGGATGAAGCATATATCCTTTACTGCAACACAGAACAAATGGGTGCAACAACAGCATAAGGTCAACATTCCCGGGGGAGGAACACAGACAGGTGGTCCCCCTCAATCTTAGTCCTCCTTCAATGGCAGGTCCAGGCTGGTGGATGGTGTCAGCTCCGGGGGGGGGAGTGTTGTTCATGAATGCCCTCTCCTCCAGTACCAGCCACCTGATAGGGCCATGATATCGCTGCAAAGAGAAGAGCAGAGGGAACTGACATTAGTACCACGGCTTCATTCAACTACCCCACCATGGCATTGCCAGACAGCCACCCGCCCACACGCACACACAAACACACACACACACACACATGGCTACAGGTCACCTACTTTAGAGGGGACACGGATGGCCACAGGTCCCCTTCATCATCCCGATACATGTAGTCCTCTGTGCTGCTCTACAGATTCAGCCACCATAGCAAGTCCTGCACTATCTGCCGCCATTGGAGTCACAACACGGGCGGCCTATCCCACCCACTTTCTGGTGCTCCAGGACCAGAAGTGCCTTTCGATGCTGGGTCCCCTGCACAACAAAATGGGGACAGTGATTAGCATACATGCACATGGCACAAAGCCCAATCCACCCACCAACCACACAGGTCACCCAGCCACTGGTGTAAGCACCCACCTTTCATTGCTCCATAACCACACAGATCTCACCAGCTGGAATCCCGTCCTGATAGGTGGCTTCCACCACCTGGTACAGCTGTCAAGGCAGTACGAGCCTGCCATGGACATCCCCCTCCACCATAGGTGGTGCTGCCAACACCATCATCACCACAGCACATATGGCATTCCATGGTGGGCACGCCCACACCACGTGTGTGTGCAATGCCCACAAGAGCACATGTGACATGCCACACACCATGCACGGTTCACACATGTGGATGTGCAATGCCACAGAGTGAAGGCAACTAGTGGAACATGCAGGAGCAGTGTGATGTGTCTGGGGCACTACTACATGTGGTCCTCCTAAAGGAGGCAGAGGTAGAGCAGCATGCCAGAGCATGGCATCAACTCCGGGTGTTTAGGCCATGCCTTGTTGCTTTGACGCTGCACCCCACAGACATCATACAGTGGTACCAGATCAACCACAACACCCTACACTACATCTGTGAGCTGCTGGTGAATGTGATCAGGCCAGCCATACAGCACCCCATGACCATGTCAATGGAGACCAAGGTGCTGTGCACCCTGCAGTACTACACCACGGGTGCATTTCAGTGGGTGACAAGCAGTGTGACAGGGGTGAGTCAGGCATCTGTGTCACAGGTGCTGCACCAGGTGAACAATGCCCTGGTGAGGCACTGGGAGAGGCACATCATGTTCTGCACAGATGCTGCAGACCTCAGAGCAGTCAAGGGAGCTTTCCTGGACATGTATGGCATGCTGAACATGGTGGGTGCTATTGACTGCACGCATGTGCCCATCCTAGCCCAGCCTGTCAAAGAGGATTCCTACAGAAACTGTAAGGGATTCCACAGTATCAACTATCAGGTCATCTGCAACACAACAGGCATCCTAACCAATGTCCTGGTATGGTACCCGGGGTCATGCCATGACTTCTTCATGTATGATAACAGTGCCTTGAAGCACCATATGGAATGGCAGCCAGAGGGCTATGGCTGGCTGTTGGGTGAGGCCCCATTACCATGGGTGTATACATCATTCACAAGTGTGCCTCAGCACCACTAAACAGTTCTATCTGCTTTACTTCCACAGGTGACAGCGGCTACCCCCTGATGCCCACATTACTGACACTATACCTGGTACCACAGCACCATAGCACCTGGCAGAGGTTGCATACAATGCAGTGCACATGTGGTGTGCGGCATTGTGGAGTGCATGATAGGGCTGCTGAAGATGCGCTTCCAATACCTGGACCACATGGGTGGCACGATGATGCTTGCGCAGGGCATGGCCTGCAGAGTGCTGTCTGCCTGTGCTGTGCTGCACTATATATTCATGCACTGCATGGTGCCTGTGCCACAGGATGGACACCCAGTGGAGGGTGGCGAGGAACCACCGCAGCAACCCCATGGACCGGCACCACCTGGAGAGGGCACCACCTATGGACAACCATGCAGTGGGATGTGTAGTGGTGGTGGCCATGCACCATCATGTGGCCCATGGCACATTTGGCATGTAGGTTTGTGCACATGCTGGTGATGATGAGAGTGCATGACTGAGCTGGCATGTGAGTTTGGTGCATGCCATGGTGCTGCTCTGGCCACAGTGTGCCACAGGTGTGCACATCACAACAGCGGTCCACCATGCATGACACATCCCGTTACCATTTCATGGGTCATGCTTAGGGCACACTGCCACTGGCATCACATTCTGTCATGTGCATGCTACATGGTGGGGGTGGGGGTGTGTGTGTGTGTGCAGGTGCGGTGCATGGCAGGGGCCTGTTGCGTTCCAAGCCAGTGTCCTCCTCAGATGGTGCCAGTGCATGGTGGTGTTGTTACAGACCATGGGGTGTTCTGGGTGAGGGTTGCATGTGGTGGTGCTTGTGGTGTGTGGGTGGGGTGGGGTCATCTGTTGTGGCACATGTATGCTGTCAGGGACAGCATTTCACTGGGTTGCAGGCCTCTGTGGTTGTTCACCATGGCTGCGCACATGTCTGTCCCCAGGGCCGTGCAGCATACACAGTCTGCAGTGTGTGCAATGCCCTGTGCCACCTGTATGCAGTGTGAATTCTGGGTCAAGGTGCATGGCCCTGCCTCCTGGTCAACATTGTCTGCCATGCTTTGGGGGCACTATGCAGCACCTTCGCGTTGATCCCATGGTATGGGTGTCGGGTCCAATGCACTGGCTGGTGCAAAGGATGCAGGCCCAGCAGCTGTGGCTGGCCATCCCTGTTCTGTGGCAAGGTAGGCGGCAATGGCCAGGATGGTGTCAGCCATCTACTCCTGTGCCCTGGCACCCGCGACCACCTCATCAGCCAGTTGGTCCTGGGTACATGCACCTGCCGCCACTGCCTCAGTCATGTGCTCTTGTGCCCACATGCCCATGGTGAAGCCTTCTGCAAGCCTCTCCTGTGCATGCATGGTCCCTGCCATGACCTCCGTGAGGCAGTGCATGGCCTCTGTGCACTCCATTTTCACCAGCATGTGGCCAGGCTTTGGTCTCTGCTGGGGTGCTCAGTGACTGTCACCCAAAACAGCACAGTGTAGTGCTGCCTAATCTCAGTTATGATGAAGGTCACCTGTGCCCCCATAAAGTTCAGGGATTGCTGCTGCCTCCCACTGCCTCCACTGCCCCTGCAGCATCCACCGTCATTGCCATTCTGGTGTGTTGTGGCCATCCCTGCATGTTCCTGTCGCCCATGGTTGCTGCTGCTGTTTTCCACAGACATGCCTTTTCTGCACTGTGCATATCGCTGGCATGGCACTGTTCTGCATCTCCTTTTATGGTGGGGTCAAGGGGTCATGTCCATCATCTTGCACTGGCTCCAGCATGCCCCTGCGCATAGCTGTATGCCTCCTCTGTCTCTGCCCCAGCCTACAGGGGGGTCTGGCTGGGTTATGCATGCCATTTATTTCATTACTGCTGCTTGGTGCGCAGCTGTGCATCCACAGTTACTTTTATTCCATGTGTAGCATTTGCCCTTCATGAATAGGTCCCAAAGTTAGTGATCTGATACTTGACGTAGCAGAGTGGAACAGGCTCTAAAAAGATGCCACATTTCAATGACTTTGGGATAAGCGGCAGGGAAGTAATAGGAGCCCAGTGTCTGGTGCTTTATTATTCATGTGAAAAGTTCTAAAAATATTTGTATGCTTTCAAGTTAGCCACTTTTGCAGATAGATAACTGAACATTTTATATGTATACTCTCGGGGAAGAGCCTTAGAAACTGTTAAATAGAGAGCTGGTCAGTTACTAAATTATAGGATACATGATTTCAAAATTTCACAATTTAATTATTTGTTAAATTGTGTGAAAAGTTGCAAAATATTTGGTTGCTAAACTCTCCACTGCTGTTGCAGGTAAGTGCTCAAGATTTTGCATGGATGCCAAAGTAAATATGTGCTGGAATCTAATTTAAGTTGGAAAAAGTGATTTAGTAGGTTAAAATTTATTACGGATACTTTAGAATGTACAAATTGGCAACATTTGCTGAAAAATTAATGAGCACATAATAGGTAATGCCACTAGATTTCCACTCGTGGAATTTAACTTTCACAAAGCACTTATTACCACCAAATTACCTTAGCTACACTAGCATCATGGCCCTATTATGTCCCTCCAGCAGTCCTGTGACATTGATGCCCACCATCATCATGACTAAAGATAATCCAGATACTTCTGTCACTGTGGCCTAAGTCACTGTTAGTTTTAAGGCTTGGTGTCAAATGGTGCTACTGTTTTCAAACTGTAATGCTATGCACTGTTATCTACAGGGTTGTAAATGGGTCATCAGCAGGTGGCATTGTACAGAAACAATGCTGAATGTGCATATGTTCCCACAAGTCATCAAGTCAGTGAGCTGTAGTGGTTAGCTGGCATACTGCAAGAAGACAGGCTAGTGTACAGTGATGTCTGTTACACTTGGACCACTGATTCTGATCCCTGTATAAATTTTGTTGTAAATATAAAAAACTAATGTATGATGACTGTGGCAGAGGAAAAGGCTGTCTTACTGGAACTGACACATCAAGACCCCTCCAGGGATAGTTCAAAGGATAGGAGGTGGTGTGAGTCTGCAGCTATATAAAAGGCAATTCCTTTGTTCAATTTTCTTTGAAGGCAGAAATCAAAGTATCCACTTTATAATGCCCTCAGGGAGATCCTTTGACTTGCATAGTTGCCAGGAAGGACTTGTGGGGAGGGGTGTCGGAGATGGGCCAGAATGGGCATTGAAGAGGTTTGATGTCTGAGCCAGGGAGGACCCAGATGAATTTAGAAGGTCAAATACACATTCCCAGGATGCCTTGGGAGGACATCACAGAACCTGTTTATGTGTGTGTGTGTGTGTGGCAGAACAAAAAACAGTTCTGACCAGTTACCCTGAGGAGAGGAAATTAAGTATGTCACTTATCATTTTTTTTAAATCTTGTTGGGACATCCTGTGTGGTAACATATAACTTTTAATACACCAAGGCAGAGTTTAATGATCTCAGAGAGGAGGCCAGCTCAGAACTCTTTTATCCAACTGAGCAAGCCTTAGAAACACACAAGACAATATTATCTGACTGAGAGAGAATCATCACAGCACTGAAAGAGAGTAAGATTAGACCAGTCTGAATGTATGTATTGTAGAAACTTGCACTTTAAACCTTTTTTGTTTTAAGGCTGTATGTGTTGGGATATATTTTGTTCTGTAATTATTGTTCTGTTTTGATATTTTTAAAGTAAAGATATATTTTTACAATGGAACTGTCTGGAGTGCCTTGACATTTCTTTTTATTTAAGTGGAGCTTTTACAGGTTATAAGTAACACTGTATATGGGCTTATTGTATACCAAACTGGGAAATGGATAGAGTTCTCTAAAGTCTTGCATAGAGTTCTAAGGGTTCATTTGAAAGACCTGGTTGGGTGCCCATAGGCAAAGATATCTTGCCTCCCGAAGACAGAATTATCTGAGCCTGATAATTGGGTATGCTAACAAGAGGTTATCAGTTTGAATCCCTCCAAAGCTTGAGGCTAAAGTGACTTGAACCCACAAAACAGACAAGAGGGCTACCTTATTCTGTTCACTGTACACAAATCATACTCTCAGAGGTTGGCACTTCGGGAGTAGAGGGCTGACCGGCTCAGTGAGTTTGTGACAGATTGGGTGGCAGTGGTGGCATAAAAAGTTTGGTGGTATAAGCTTCATTGTTCAGTGTGTTAGCCTGAAACAGTTCAGCTCACTTGGAAAAAAGAAAGGCAGTGTTTTATTTCAAAAAGAAATAGAACTATATCACTTGACTTACAGTTAAGTTCCCACCCATGTTATTTTTTTTTCTGACGTGCCAGTCAGTATAGTATTAGTAGTGAGAGAAGAAGAAAATGGCTTCCGACTACAGCAAGCACACTGTAGGTTTCTTAATGCAGTTGAGTGGGGACAGGGGAGTCCTGTTTGGGGTAAAAGCCAGTAAGCAGAACCTCATAGAGGCCCTGATGGTAGCAGACACCCAGAACAGCGAGTCACCAACCATGACTGAAGGGACCAGACCTCGAGTGTGGCAGAAATAGTGGCCAGTGAGGGGTCCCGAGCTGATGAGGCAGACAGTAGGGCCACTGTCAGTGAAGGGCTACAGCAGCAGGGACAAGTCACCAGTATCCTGAATCCGAAAGTTCTCAGGTTGCAACTTGAGTTGTGCAGGATGGAGCTGGAGTCCCAGGAGAGGAGAGAAAGGGAACAGCGAGAGGCAGATTGTGAGGCAGAGTGACAACAGAGGGAGGCAGACCATGAGGAACATGAGTGTCAGTGAGAGGCAGAGAAGAAGAGAGAGCGAGAATGCAGAGAGGCAGAGGAGAGGAGAGGAGAGGAGAGGAGAGGAGAGGAGAGAGTGGAGAGGAGAGGAGAGAGGAGTGCCAGTGGCAACGTGAACTGGAGAAGCTATGACTCCAACCAGCGGCACCTGGGCAGGTAAGTGGCTTGGGTTTAACTGGAACTGCAGGACTGGGTTACAAATTGAACTCCAAATTAATAGCAGAGTTTAAGAACGGGGAGGATATGGACACCTTTTTAAATTCTTTTGAAAATGTTTGTATTCAGGCTAAAATTCCTAGAGATCCTGGAGCTTCCAGCTATCCCCGCTACCTACCGGAAAAGCTCGAGATGCATTGGGTCAAATGGACAACGAAGATAGCAATGATTACAGCAAGTTAAAAGCTGCACTGTTAAAGAAGTTTGACTTAACTGCTGAATCATACAGAGCTAAATTCAGTAAGCTCAGGAGAAGCCCTGATATGAGCTACAAGGAGCTAGCCACGAAACAACGTCAGTTTTTAAAACATTGGTGGGAAAGAATTGAGGCAAACACTGGTGATAAAATGGAAAATGTGATTTTATTAGAACAGTTTTATTGGGCATGCCCAGCAGAGTTAAAAACCTGGCTAGAGGACCGAGATCCAAAAACAGTGCAAGAGGCAGCTGAACTCTCGGACCACTATGCCAAGAGCAGACCTGTTCTAAGAGCGAGTTGGGCAAGTGTGGCAGCTCAGAAAGGGAAAAGTGCACCTTCAGGGCAGCTAAAACCCTCACTGCCTCCACCGAAACCAGTTAGCCCCAGGTTTCAAAGAAAAGATTTCTCTGAAGTAAGAAATGTTTGTTGGTTATATAAAGAAACTGGGCACATTGCCAGACAGTGTCCAAGAAGGGCAAGCAAGAATACACAAAGTAGTACCAGAAAGGAAGTGGGTTGTTTGTGTGTCCCTGGAAGCATGCCAGTGAACATGAAGGAACACATGCACCCAGTCATGGTAAATGGCGTACAGGCGCAGGAGTTAAGGGACACAGGGGCATCCCTGACATTGGTAAAAGGGGATCTGGTACAGCTTGGTCAGCTTATACCCAAGGAATACATGACTGTGCAGGACTTTGTGGGTGGAGAGAAAACATTGCCACTGGCCAGTGTTCTTCTAGAGTGGGGTGAAACAGGGGGAACTGTGCAACAGGTGGCTGTAGCCAACACATTAGCAGTGGATGTGATCCTGGGTAACAATCTCCAACAGGTGGTGGTATGTGCAGTTACCTGTAGTCAAGTGGCCAGGGAAAATGTAGTTTTCTGAGCCCCCCAGAAGCCATTGGGGAACATACTGAGAGGCTGGTTTCCCAGCCTGTGTCTCCAGAGGGGGAGACTGATAAAAAAGGGGTAGAAATTTCCTCAGTAGCAAGTAACCACATAGCTACAGAGAGTTACTCCAAAGAGGGAAGGGTGACCTCTTGTAATAGGGTTGGGACTGACAGTGATCCTGAGGTCCCTGACACTAGTGCTAGGGATCCTAGTTTAGTGACTGAAGGAGACCTGTCCCATGCCTTCGGAAGGTGTGAGGGGTTCACAGCTGCTCAGAGAAGCGACCCTAGTATAGAGAAACTGAGGGCTTGGGCAGACTCGGATGGTGGAGGTGACAGCAGACATAATGTTTATTGGGAAAATGAGCTTATGTATACACAGGCAGTACAGACAGAGGGGAGGATGCTAGGTAGGCAGCTTGTCATTCCCCATGGATATAGTGAGCAGTTGCTCAAGGTTGCCCATGATATTTCCTTGTCTGGTCATCTGGGAATCATGCGCACAACACAGTGGTTGGCCCAGAATTTCTACTGGTCTAATTTCACCCAGCAGGCGAAGGAGTATTGCAGGTCTTGTCACCAGTGCCAAGAAATAGGGAAGGCGGGCAAGAAATCCCAAGTCGCCCTGATCCCCTTGCCCATAGTGGAGGAGCCATTCCAGAGGGTGGGAATGGATATTGTGGGGCCTTTAAATACCCCCAGCTCCTCAGGGAAGAGATTCATCCTGACTGTGGTGGATTATGCCACCCAGTACCCAGAGGCAGTTGTCCTATCCTCTCTGAGGACAGACAAAGTGGCAGATGCCTTGCTTGGGATTTTCTCCTGTGCTGGGTTTCCACAGAAGGTAATCACTGATTGAGGGGGTTCCTTCATGTCGAACCTAATGAAATGTTTATGGAAGAAGTGCGAGGTGGTGCAGAGATGCACAACACCGTATCACCCACAAGCCAATAGGCTTGTGGAACACTTCAATGGTACCCTAAAGTCAATGCTCCGGGCATTTGCTGAACAGCATGGGAGGGACTGCGAGAAATACCTTCCCCACCTGTTGTTCGCATACAGTGAGGTGCCCCAAGAGTCGACAGAATTTTCCCTCTTCGAACTTTTATATGGACGCTGGGTACGTGGGCCCCTAGACTTGATTCAGGAGGACTGGGAAGGCAAGCTCACCACCCAGGGAACTCATATTGTGATTTACATCCTAAGGTTTAGGGAAAGGCTGAAGGAGCTTATGGGGACAGCCCAGAGCAACCTGGCAGCTGCCCAAAAGAAACAAAAAGTATGGTACAACCGCAGAGCCAGAGCTCGCTTGTACATGGTGGGTCAGGAAGTCATGGTCCTTATTCCAGTCTGGAAAGACAAGCTGCAAGCTGAGTGGGAAGGACCATACAGAGTGGTTAGGAAGGTAAATGACATAAACTACATTGTGGAGTTACCTGACCGTAGATAGACAGAAAGGATGTAGCATGTCAACATGATGAAGCCATAGGCAAATAGGGCTGACATGGTGTTCACAGTGTGTAGCCATGGGGAGGGGCGGATGAAGGAGACCCCCTTCTGGACTTGCTGGAGGAAAGTAAGCAGGAGTCCTCTGTGGAGGCAGTAAAATTGTCTCCCCAGCTGACCCCGGGCCAGATCCAGAAAGTGAGGGAGGTTTTAGCAGACTTTGCCCCCTTGTTTAGTGCCAAGCCTTGACTAACCCCCTTAGCAACACACGATGTGGAGACAGGGACACAGATGCTCATACGGCGGACAGCATATCGGGTGTCAAAGGCTGTCCAAAAGGACATTAGGAGGGAAGTGGAGGAGGTGCTGGACTTAGGGGTAATCCAGAGATTCCCCAGTCCCTGGGCCTCACCTGTAGTCCTTGTACCCAAGCCAGATGGCTCAACTCATTTCTGTGTAGACTATCATGGACTGAATGCAGTCACGAAGTCAGATGCCATGGACAGACGAACTCCTGGACAAGTTGGGGGGGGTGACATACCTTATGACCATTGACCTGACAAAGGGGTATTGGCAGGTAGAGTTGGCAGACAGAGCTAAGGAGAGGTCAGCCTTCATCAGTCTGATACGCTTATTTGAGTTCAAAGTAATGCCTTTCGGAATGAAGAACGCCCTGGCCACTTTCCAAAGATTGGTGAACCAGGTGTTTAATGGTGCTGAGGAGTACGCCATGGCGTACCTGGATGACACTGCCATCTTCAGTACCAGCTGGGAGGAACACCTGTCACACCTTAGGGAAATGCTGGGCAGAATACAGAGGGCCGGGCTCACTGTCAAAGCCGAGAAGTGCCAGGTGGCCATGGGAGAAATGGCATACTTTGGGCATGTGGTAGGCCGGGGACAGCTCCGTCCTAACCAGATAAAAATAGTGGTAATACAGGCACGGCCCAGACCAGAAACTCAAAAGCAGGTCAGGAGTTTTCTCGGGACAGTGGGGTACTATCGAAAGTTTGTACCTAATTACAGTGCCCTGGCTCCTCCCTTATCTGACCTGACAAAGAAACGGATGCCCAGGAAAATTACCTGGGGTCCAGCCTGTGAGGATGCCTTTACCAAACTGAAGGAGGCACTGTGCAGTGCTCCTGTTTTGACAAGTCCAGACTATAGCAAAACGGACACCTCAGACATGGGTATTGGGGCAGTACTAAGCCAGATATCCAGTGAAGGGAGGGACCACCCCATAGCCTACATGAGCAGTAAGCTGCTCCCCAGGAAACAAGCTTATTCCACTGTGGAAAAAGAGTGTCTTGCCCTAGTGTTGGCCCTAAAGAAATTGGAGCCATACTTGTGTGGGCAGCCTTTTGTGGTGCAGACTGACCACAACCCCCTGGTTTGGTTGATGCAGATGGGGAAAAACAATGGCAGACTGCTCAGATGGAGTCTTGCTTTACAAGTATATGATCTGAAAATCGTACATAGGGCCGGAGCCAAGAATAAGAACTCAGATGGGTTGTCCCGTGTGTATGAGGGATGAACTGATTTGGGAAGCTCATCCCATGTGGGGTATAGATCCCCCAAATTCAGTCTAGGTGGGGAGGAATTGTCACACTTGGACCACTGATTCTGATTCCTGTATAAATTTTGTTGTAAATATAAGAAATTAATGTATGATGACTGTGGCAGAGGAAAAGGCTGTCTTACTGGAACTGACACATCAAGACCCCCCAGGGATAGTTCAAAGGACAGGAGGTGGTTTGCGTCTGCAGCTATTTAAAAGGCAATTCCTTTGTTCAATTTTCTTTCAAGGCAGGAACCAAAGTACCCACTTTATAATGCCCTCAGGGAGATCCTTTGACTTGCATAGTTGCCAGGAAGGACTTGTGGGGAGGGGTGCCGGAGAGGGGCCAGAACGGACATTGAAGATGCTTGATGTCTGAGCCAGGGAGGACCCAGATGAATTTGGAAGGTCAAATACACATTCCCAGGAAGCCTTGGGAGGACATCACAGAACCTGTTTATGTGTGTGTGTGTGTGTGTGTGTGACAGAACAAAAACCAGTTCTGACCAGTTACCCTGAGGAGAGGAAATTGAGTATGTCACTTATCATTTTTTTTTTAAATCTTATTGGGACATTCTGTGTGGTAACATATAACTTTTAATACACCAAGGCAGAGTTTAATCATCTCAGAGAGAAGGCCGGCTCATAATTCTTTTATCCAACTAAGCAAGCCTTAGGGACACACAAGACAATATTATCTGACTGAGAGAGAATCATCACAGCACTGAAAGAGAGTAAGATTAGACCAGTCTGAATGTATGTATTATAGAAACTTGCACCTTAAACCTATTTGTTTTAAGGCTGTATGTGTTGGGATATATTTTGTTCTGTAATTATTGTTCTGTTTTGATATTTTTAAAGTAAAGAGATATTTTTACAATGGAACTGTCTGGAGTGCCTTGACATTTCTTTATATGTTGGTGCACTTGCACAGCAAACATTGTGGGACAGTGCAACTTTGGAGGTGGGGTCGCTGTTGGGTGAATGCAGGGCATGCACCAGTAGGTGCATCCCACATTCCCCAATCATCCTGCATGCTGGCGCCACACCATGCATACATAATGTGGCAAACACATCTAAGAAAAGGTCCACTGAAATCCGAGCAAAGCTTGTCATACACAGCGGACCCTTCCTACGTGCTCGCCGACATTATGTGCATGGTCGGCAAGCGGCCAGCCGCCTAACTACTGCCGACGTTGGGGGTGCCCAACTTCTGTCGTAACCCCCTGCTTTTAGGTGCCGATGGAGGAGCCCACTCCCATCGGCATAACCCACCCAACTGTTGAATGCTGAGGGGGTGCCTAACCCCGCCTGTGCCCCCACTTTCTTTAGGTGTCGCTGGGGTGCCCAATCCCCATCGGCATTACTTCCTCATCTCCCCCTTGTTGGGTGCTGATGAGGGTGCCCAATCCCCTTCTGCTACAGACACCCCCAAACAGTTAGGTGGCACACGGGAGCCCACCCAGCAAGCCAAATCCCTGCAAAAAAAACTGTCCTACAATGGTTTTTCATTTTTCCCTGTAAAATGAAAATTGTCCTCATAGTCTCGATGACCCCTCCCCATCCACACCCACCCTCTGCACACCCTGCCTCTCCTCACCCCCCTCACCCCATACTTACCTGCGGAGTCTGGCGCTACAATCTTTGGTGGACCAGGAACACTTCTGCACTCTTCAAAGCCGACCACGAACTGAAGAAGTGGCAGTAAGCTGTATAATGGAATTAATAGGGGTTTTTCAACTTTAATGCATATCTCTGGCACTTTTGTGAATTTTGGCCCCAAATTTTCAACATGGGGTGTTTTGGGACTCCTTCTCATGAATTCTTGCACTGTCATGGCATTATTCAGTCCAGAAAGGTGATTTCGCAGTCACTGCACAGAATCACCTTTTGGGACTGAGTAATGAAATGACAGTGCCACTGTTCATGAGAGGGGCTCTCAAAAAGCCTATGTTGCCAGTTTGGTGGGAGAAATCCAAAAAATGACTGTTTTACAAGCTTGCGTAGCAACTATGCAATGCACGCTCATAAGTTAGCACATTCACACTATTTTCATGCCAGATTCTCAACATTGGCATTTTATAACACCTTCTTGTGAACCGTACAGCTGTCATTTTTCACATGCTGGCTGAAATGTGTTTTCATACTTCCAGTGCAGAACAGTGCAGTCGCGGAGCGAAATCAGTGTTCGGGACGCATTATGAAAATGACAGCGACACTATTCATGAGCAGAGGTCCTAAAATGCCGGTGTTGAAAATTTGGTGACAATACTCCTTTAAATGACTGTTTTATGAGTGTGCGTAGCAATTGCTCAATGCACGCTCGTAAGTTAGCACATTTGCAATATTTTCACACCACATTTTCAACATTGGCATTTTACCACACCTTCTTGTGAACCGTACAGCTGTCATTTTTCACATCATTGCTGAAATGTGTTTTCGCACTTCCGGCGTAGAATAGCACGGTTGCTGCTCGAAATCACTGTTTGGGACACATTATGAAAATGACAGTGAACTGTTCATGAGCAGAGGTCCTAAAATGCCTGTGTTGAAAATTTGGTGAGAATACTCCATAAAATGACTGTGTTACAAGCGTGCATTGCGCAGTTTGTACGCACGCTCGTAAGTTAGCAAACTTATATTTTCTCTCCACATTTTCAACAGTGCCATTGTTCTATACCTCCTAATGAACAGTACAGATGTCATTTTTCACATCCTGACCAAAATCTGTTTTCGCAGTTCCGGTGCACAATAGCGCGGTCAATGTGGAAAGCCCGTGTTCGAGACACATTATGAAAATGGCAGTGACACTGTTCATTAGCAGATGTCCTAAAATGCCTATGTTGAAAATTTAGGGATGAAAGTCAATAAAATGAGTGTTTTACTAGCTTGCGTTGTGCAGTTTGCATGAATGCTAGTGAATTTGTAATACTTTCACTACAGCTGTTCTTCATTGCCATTTTTCCATACCTTCTTATGAACAGTACAGCTGGCTGAAATGTGTTTTTGCACTTCCGGTGCAGAATTGCACAGTCACTGTGCGAAATAACATTTTGGGACACTTTCAGGAAATGACGGTGACACTATTCATCAGCAGAGGTCCTAAAATGCCTATGTTGAAAATTTTGTGGCGAAAGTCCAGACAATGACTGTGTTGCAAGCATGCATTGCGCAGTTTCCACGCACCCTTGTAACTTTGTCAATCTGCAATATTTTCATGCCACATTTTCACCACTGGCATTTGTGCACACCTCATTATCAACAGTCCAACTGACATTTTCCACAGCCTGCCCAAAACGTGTTTCCACAGCTTTGCTGCACAGTGGTGTACTCACTGTGCAAAATCACCTTTTGGAACACATTAACAAACTCACAACGCTATGCCTCTCCACCTCCGCCACTGCCAATGCCAGCACGACAATATTAGGCATTGACAAATGCTTGTTATTTAAGTGGAGCTTTTAAAGGTTATAAGTAACACTGTGTATGGGCTTATTGTATACCAAACTGGGAAATGGATAGATTTCTCTAAAGTCTTGCATAGAGTTCTAAGGCTTCATTTGAAAGACCTGGTTGAGTGCCCGTAGGCAAAGATATCTGGCACCCCCAAAGACAGAATTATCTGAGCCTGATAATTGGGTATGGTAATAAGAGGTTATCAGTTAGAATCCCTCCAGAGCTTGAGCCTAAGGTGACTTGAACCCATAAAACAGACAAGAGGGCTACCTTGTTCTGTTCACTGTACACAAATCATATGCTCAGAGGTTGGCACTTTGGGAGTAGAGGGCTGACCGGCTGAGCGAGTTTGTAACAATGTCCATGACTATTCTTCATGGTTCATTCAAGACAGTGACATGACACTTTGCACCACTATAGTTTTACTATGGAGCCTCCAACGAATGCTACCTTATTGCCACTTTACCCAGAATTTACTTTCTCTACATTGGCAACTCTCGTATGACTGGACAAAATGTATGGGCATGGCTTCATCAAAAGTATTAGAGCATTCCACAATTTCACAAAAGCTCATGAAATTCAACTTTAATTACAAATGTTATTTTGGCACCTTTGGCTGCTTATAATTTAGCTGGCCTTTGAGCAAGAGATTAGAGAGTTGGCAATACACAGCCTCTTTTTTTTCCATATTTTTTGCTCCTGGCTGGCAGCTCGTCTCTTAAGGACATACTCTGTGTGGTAGAATGACCTCCATTATTTCTCTGGATGGGCTGGTGTAGGTGTGTGCAAGGAGACGTACACAGTCCAAGGTCAAATACAACATGCATAAAGGGCTACTATTCTGATTGTGAACAGGTGACTAGTGGGGTTCCTCAGGGATCTGTTCTGGGCCCCTGTCTCTTTAATATTTATATTTCTTCATTAACTACTTCCTCCCTTCCCACCAAGATTCTGGCCAAGGATGGGATGGTTGAAAATAAACTGCGAATCCTCTAAGAACTTAACCTTCACTTTGCCACTGCCGGGTTGGCATTCGACTCCTCCCCATACGCTAGCTGAGTGAATAGCAACACTAGCCCAGATTCTACACATGCTACTCCACCTCATCCCTTCCAGTTGTGCCTGTTTAGCTACAAAGAAGTCGAAGACATCATTCTTAGCCTTGACACCAAGAAAAGTGCAGGGGATGATGGCCTTGAATCATTTTTCTTGCGGTTAGGCTATACCCAGCTCAAAACCCCCCATCCTTCACATCTTCAACCTCTCTATTACCACAGCCACTGTTCCATCCTGTTGGAAATCTGCCCATATTCTTCCTCTCTTCAAATCAGGAGATCCTTGTGACTTAAACAACTACCGTCCTACCTCTATCTTGCCCGTTCTCTCCAAAGTGCTGGAAAAACATATATACAACCAACTGAAAAATCACCTCGAAGCGCACTCACTCCTAAACCCGACCCAATCTGGCATTAGGTCGAAGCACAGTACCATCTCAGCCTTGGCTAAAGTCTCTAATGACTCGATCCATGCTATGGACACCAAGAAGGTTACTGGTGCAGTATTTCTAGACCTCAGTAAGGCCTTCGACACTGTAGACCATCACCTCCTAATCACCTGTCTTGCCTACATAGGTGCCACTCCACTTACCTTACAGTGGTTTAACAGTTATCTCACAGGAAGGATACAAAAAGTCAAAGCTGTTGGCCTACTATCTGCCCCCCCTTCCAATTGCCAGAGGAGTCCCTCAAGGCTCCATCCTAGAACCAATCCTTTTTTCCCTGTACATCAACAACCTTGACTCCCACATAAAGAACTCTAGCATACATTTCTTTGCGGACAATACGGTTTTATGCGCATCAGGCTCGTCCCTAACTGAAGTCAGGGAAGCACTCCAAACGGACTTTATCCAGTTAGAAAGCAACCTTATCAATGCCAAACTTCTCTTAAATGCCAAAAAAAACCAAGACAATGATTTTCTCGAGACTTGCCTTGTCTGGTGCCCTACCTACCCCACCTAAAAACTTCATAGTTACCTCCCTAGGTGAACCCTTGGAAGTTGTACCTAAATTTAAATATCTAGGTATGTGGATAGACAACAAGCTTTCCTTCAACGACCACATTGAGGATCTATCAAAGAGGCTTAAAGCATGCATGGGTTTCTTCTTTAGAAATAGGACCCTCTTTTCTCTCACGACCCGCAAAAGACTTGTCCAAGCAACATTCCTTCCCTTGCTTGACTACGGAGACATTATCTTTATCTCCTCCCCAACGTTGAGCCTATCTAAACTGGACGTACTCTATCACCGTGCTCTTCACTTCATTACTAACTCTGCGTACAGGACCCACCACTGTGATCTTTATGCAGCAGTCGGGTGGACCTTTCTTGCCACCAGACGCCTCCTGCATGCTGGCATTTGGACCCTCAAATTACTACTCCACAAACTGCCTGTCTATTTAACATCTCTCATACACATCTCGCATAGCGCCTACTCCCTAAGGAAATCTGACCTTATCCTACTAGATGTTCCCAGGACACTTACCACAGCTGGCCAAAGAGCTGTCTCATACATCCTCCCAAACATTTGGAACCAACTACAAGCCATGCTGAGGCTAACCAGCATCATATCAATTAACTCCTACAAAACACTAGCTATCACTAAATTAAAAGACATATGCAGGTGCTACTAGGCCCCCCAACTCAAAGTCAACTTCCTAGGTACCAACTGGCCCTCTACTTATTAAGCTGAAATGTGTTGCATAATTTAGGGCAAGGTTAAAGCTGGAATGTACTGCATATATACAGTAGCATAAGGACTTCTATTGTGTATACCTCTTGTATTATATATTTTTTTTCTTTGTTGTTCTAACGTTTTATATCTCCTGTCTACATAATTGCTAACTGTTTGTGTATGTGCCTCAGGACCTCCTTGTGAATGAGCTTGCTCAACGGAGTCTTTTCTGCAATTAACTTGAACTTGAAATACATCTACAGATGTTTGGTTGACCAAATTCACTGATGATACCCGCACTGGTTTTATAGTTACTAAACCTGAAGACATAAATACCTTACAATACGCCTTGAGTGAAGTAGAAAGCTTGGCAAATGTAAAGAAATTTATGTTTAATATAGATAAATGTACTGTGATGCATTTTGGGAAGAAAATCCAAAAGCAAATTATACAATGGGTGGTAGATTACTTGAAGCTGTTGAAGACGAATGTGATCTGGGAATTAGGGTAAAAAATGACCTAAATTTTGGACTACACTGCCAACACGTAATCAAAAAGGCTGGGGGAATACTGAATTGTATAAATAAACATATAAAAAGTAAAAGTAGTAAGGTTCTGCTCCCACTGTATTCCTCCCTTGTTAGGCCTCACCTTGAGTACTGTGCTCAGTTTTGAGCACCAGGAGATAAGGATTCTATAAATGCCCTGGAGAGAGTGCAGAGGAGGGCAACTAAAAGAATTGATGAAGTAAGGGGATTAGAGTATGATGATAGACTCCAAAAACTCAGACTTTATAGTCTGGAGTATCGTAGATTGAGGGGAGATTTATGTATGGTGTACCATGCCTTACATGATGATTGTTTATGGGAAATTTTGGGTTTGATACTCAGAGAGGTGGTACATGAAATCAGAGTTCATCCATTACAATTAATGGTGGAATGCTGTAGAACAAAACAGAGAAGTTTGGGGTTCTCAATTAGAGTTTCTAGGATATGGAACGGTCTGCCACTAGAAGTGGTTACCAGTGATAGTATGTATCTTTTCAAAAAACGACTGGATGTTTATTTAAGCTCAAATTCAATTAAGGGTTATAATTAATCTATGGCGAGCAATATGGACACTTGGTCTTTTTGGCTCTGATTAACCTATGAAACCTATGAATCAATGTAGTTTATTTAAGACTGTGTTGTTTCCAACTAACTGGGGTCACAACCACTCTTAACAACATAGAAACAAAAAAATAATGCTCCTGTCTGGAGTTCTAACTAAACATAGCAATTCCCTCACTACCTCTGGACACCAGCTACTCTGGTTCCCAGCCTCCAGGTAGTATAACAAAGTCCACTTACAAACTTCAGAGTCCTTTCCCAAAAGTCTCCATAGCTTGATCTTGCCACTTACAGCACAACTTCCATCTTTTCTCCAGGTCTCTCCCTCTCACTCTAGTGTTGCCTAGGTGGGTTTTTACACTGCCCCTAATGAACATTGACTGCAGCTATGTTTGATGAGCTTCCTGCCTGGATGTTTTCAGAATCTTCCCTATCTGGATGCTTCCATAGTTTTTTTCAATCTGTCTGGATGCTTTCAGAGTTTTTTGTTTGATTAGCTCTGTGTTTGATTAGTTCCCTACCAGGATACTTCTATTACCCCCTGCAGCCCCCTTAACCTTTCTAAAAAAGAAAATAAATGCTCTTACTATCCTGCTGCTGATATAAACTCCCTCTGCACTCTGCCACACATCCCTCCCAGCTTAGCACCACAAAGATAAGTGGCCAATGCTGGGAAGCAGTGGACTCTGGGTAGTAGTTGTTTCTGCCTGACATACAGGACTGGGTGTTCCACATCTCCATGACTTTCCTAAAGTCATTACAAAAATGGATGGACCCATCCAGTTTGGGAACTATCACAACTGAGCTAGACCACTAGCTATGAGTCTCCTCAATAACACACAGCTCTAAGATTTTCTTTATCTTGTCCCTTACCTCCTTCTTTCTGGCTTCTGGAATGCGATAGAGGAGTAACTGAACTTTCACACCCAGCTCAGTGACTATTTCATGGAACATTTTCTGTGTTCTACATGGCTTATCAGAGAACACATCCCTATTCCAGTTAACCATCTGTCTAGCCTCCAAATGCTGGTCAGGTTTTAATTATTCTGAGTTCCTCACCTCCCTCTCTGGTTAGTGGCCACTTTTGCTTAGCACTTCTGATTTCACCAAACAGGCCATTCAAACCTTCCTGTGTTTGAGCAGGTTACTGTGATACATTTGCTCAGGCTGCCTACTGTCAGGCTATCTAATCCTATAGTTCATTTGGTCCACTGGCTCTATCACTTCCCTATGAATGTTTTGCAGTAGGGGGCATTAGCCTGCTCTCAGACAAAGTTATCCCCAGAAATTCCCAAGTTGCCTTAACCACTTTTCTCTAGTACTTTGGTTGTGTCAGAGATCTGGTTTCCTGTCTCCTGGGTGATCTCAGTTTCACTACATTGGGTTGTCATCACCTTTTTAACACTTTTCGAAGGTTCATTTAGCAGAACCACTGTGTGGGTTTTCCCCCAAGTTTTAGTACCACAGAGATTATCCTGCCTACATTTTCACTTCATCTTATGATGCTTACAGTTTTCCAGGTCCAAATCTGGGTGGGTGAATGGGAAAACTCCTAGTGGACTCTCTTTCTGGAGAATTATTTTTATTTCAGGTTCAGGCTATTCTCTAGCTGTGACTGTAGCACAGTTTGGAAGTCAGAGAAGTCTTCTCCCAGTATTAGTGGGTATGGCAGTTTCAGTAAGACCCTTACAGTGACAGAGCTCATTTGACTCCATATACCTATTTGTACAGGGACTGTTGGATAATATTTTACCGATCCATGCACACAGGTGATGCCTGTCCTTTTAACCTTATTGAATTGGGAAATGTCTATTAGATTCCCTGAAACTAGGGTAATTGCACACCCTGAAGCTACCAGAGCCACTATGGGTTTCCCATGCACTGCAGCCAGTGTCTGAAAGACATGAAAACCATCAGCCACTCTGACCACACTCACTAACCCACAATAATCATTATCTGTTCCCCCCATCCCCCACTGCATGGTTTCTGGGCTATTAGGACAGTTAGCCATAATGTGCCCTAGTTCCCCCACACTCAAAACACTGATAAGAGTTTTTGAGCTTGTACTCTCCCTTTTTGTCCCTTTTGCTAGGAACTCCAAGTCCCTGCTCAACTTCTGAGTGCTTTCTGCATCCCCTCTCCTAGCCTCATTTTTACCAGTTCTATTGTGGCTCCGGGTCCTCGGGCTTGGGTTCACCCCCTGATCTGAGCCATCTCAGTAGCTGTAGTTCAGCAAAGTTCTCTGACAGCCAAGTATTTCTCCACTAAGACTACCATGCTGTCATATGAGTTGGGATTGGCCTCTCCCACACACTCATGTACACCAGGTGGAAGTCCACAAAGAAAGTGATCTAATACTAACATCTCTGTGATTTAGTCTGGGTTGTTTATATATGGTCTTAACCACTTCCTAGCCAGATGGATCAAGTCAAACATTTGTAATCTGGTGGCCTTCACCTCCTGCAACCACCAGCTATAGAACTTCTAAACCCTCACTGTTGAAGTTACTCCAGTCCCTGCAGGGAGCTCTGCTTTCAGACAGTCATAGTCTGTTGCTGGTTCTCCCTCAAAGCCTTAATAAACATTTTGGGCTTCACCCAGCATGAATGGCACCAGGATTCAAGACCATTAAGAGTGGGGCCATGCCTCCCAAAGTGCAGTTCATTGAAAGGCCATCAAATACACCTCCTTGTCATCCTCAGGGTTCATTTTCTGCAGGCATTGGCTCACCTGGATCAGTCATGTTCCTAATTATATGGATCTGGAGAGGCTATATGACTCATGTTGTATTACCTTTCTGAGGATTGCACAGTCCTCTTGTTGTATAGCTGAGATATTCCATTGTGCAACTAAGAGTTCTGCAATCTGGGACATTAACAAATGGTTAGTCTCCTGCTGCAGTCAGTTCGAATCCTGCTGTGTCCGGTTCACCTCCTGCTGCACTCAGTTTATCTCCTGCTGCACTCAGACGACCTCTCGGTTCATCTCCTGCTGTGCATCTTTTGATTGTAACAGGCTTTTTATGACCCCTTCCATTTACTTGACACACCAGGGGGCCGATCAATCCCACCTTTCACACCAAGTGTGGTAGAGTTATCTCTGTTATTTCTCTGGATGGGCTGGTGAAGGTTTGTCCAAGGAGAAATACACAGTCCAAGGTCAAGTACACAAATGCAGTTTATTTAAGGCTGTGTTGTTTCCAACTAACTGGGGTCACAGCCCCTTTAATAACATAGATAAAAAAAAAAACTACAGTACTTCTGTCTAGAGTTCTGACTAACACAGCAGTTCCTTCACTACCTCAGGTCACAGCTACTCTGATTCTTAGCCTCCAAGTAGCATACCCAAGTCTACTTACAAACTTCACAGTCTTTTCACACAAGTCTCCATAGCTTGAACTTGCCACTTACAGCACAACTTCCAGCTTTTCCTCAGGTCTTTCTCTCTCTCTCTCTCTCTCTCATGTTGCCTAGGTGGGATTTATACACTGCACCTAATGAACATTGACTGCAGGTGTGTTTGATGAGCTTCCTGCCTGGATGGTTCCAGTCTTCCCTATCTGGATGCTTCCAGAGCAGTCTATGTTTGGCTAGCTCTGTGTTTGATTAGCTCCCTACCATTTGATTAGCTCTCAGTTTGATTAGTTCCTTACTGGAATGCCTCTAGAACCACGTTTAACCCCCTTAGCCTTTCTAAAAAGGAAACCATGCTTGATCCATTCTACTGCTAATATGAACTCCTTCTACACTCTGCCACACTTGATCAGATTGAATCTAGCCATCATTCAGTTGACTACTGGGTTTTTCTCCCACATTTCTTTCCTTCCACCTCTCCTAGCAGGGGCAGTGCATCATCAGCCTTGCACAGCTACAGCTTCCCCTGCAGCAGGATCAAGCTCCCTCATCAGGCTGCCAACCCTCCCCGACCAAGATGCACTGCCGAGCAGCAGCTGTATTGACTATGGCCTGCCTCCTAACATGACTTACTGGGCTTGTGTCTGAACCTGGGTCGTCAGCATGGCAGCATGGCATTCTGCTACTGGGCAATGGGGGTAATTTCAGAGCCTAATATTTTGGATCAATACAACTCAAAAAATGCTGATATGCAGTTCTCTAATTTTAAAATTATAGGGGATCAACAATTGTGATGTTTGCAAAACTGTGAAATGTAATTTTTGAAATTTCTGAAAGTCTAGAGGCTTATAGCTCAGTCACCTTTAAAGACTGATCTGAAACTTGGTTCATATATGTATAGATCTCAGTAAAGCCATCATTCCAAATGGCATGCAATTGGGATAAATACTTTGTAAATAAGGTGGAAATAACTGAAATTACAACTTTGGCAACATTTCACAACATTTTCTCTGACATTTCATGGAAGCAAAATTATAATTTTGCTAGACATTTGTTGGCAGAAAATACATTTCATCCATCCTGAATGCCCACCTCAAATGCAGGTCTCTGACTGGACAAACAAAGTCTCCTGTTACACCTATATGTACTTATGAACATACAGTGCTGCATTTTCTATTTAAAAAATGTATACCAAGCCATGTAACATGCAGTAACACACTCCAGGGCACTGTGTTTATTGGGAGATATCGGCACTTCTCTGTGTATTGAAGAACACACTGGAGCAGTGCCTATGTCTCCCAAATGAATGCACATGCTGATGTGCTATTGCCTGCATAAATCACATCCCACTGAGTATTATCCCGTATATAAAAGGATCTTTCTTTCTTTCTTTCTTTCTTTTCTTATACTGTATAAGATGATATAAAACTCCATTTCCTCCTTGATCTTGCAAGATGAGAAAACAACAGCAGTACTGTCAGTGTTTTTGCTCCATAAATTACAATAATAGTCAGAACAGCAACAAAAAAAATTAATACATGGACACCTTTATCCATGATGTGCTGACCTTCAGCCATGGCAGTGGCTCTTAATTCAGGGACTTCTTCCACTTGCTTGTGGATTAACTTCTTTTCCAGGACACTGCAACTAACAATGGGAATAGTTTGCCTTTACTGTGGCTCAGGGCTCTTGACAGTGCTCTATGTCTCACATTCAGTTTTGGTAGCCCCAGACACTTCTTGCCCTGAACTGTTATCTTGCACCTGTCTCTGCCAGGGCCAAACATAGCCTTGGGAGGGAATCTCCAACTGGCAGCTTCCAGCCACGATGCTTTCCCACACTCTGCCCAAGCCACTGGCAAGGCCAGAAAAAGTACACAAGATGCACTTGCATCTTTTCCAAGAGGCATTTGTACATCCTTTCCATGTTTGCTGTTCTTCCAGTCAAACGGACACCAGGGAGGAGATGGACACATGAGACCATCAGTCTGAAGGAGACGCTCTCTCTGGATCCAGTAGACACTACTGATGCCAATTTCAAGAAAGGGGTCCACTGACCATCAATAGTGTCCCACACTAGCACTGAGTGTGATGCCTTGGATTTATAGTAAGTCCTCCAATGTGTTGGGGTGGAGAGATGTTGCCACCATGCCCAAAAGTAGTGCCCCTGACACTGTTCTGGCTGTGGTTTGGGAGTACAAAGATCGGATCTTCAGATCTAGTAGTGGTGAAAGTGAGACCTGAGAATAGCCAGCAGTACAGTGTGAAAGTAATAAAACAAATGTATGACTGTGTGTGTACTTGTGTGTTTGTGCATGTAAGAAAGTTGTGCATGTATCTGTGGGTGCATGACTGAGTGCATTTCTATGTGTCTTTATTTTGTGCAGTGGTGTATGTGTGTGTGTGTGTGTGTGTGTGTGTGTGTGTGTGTGTGTGGTAAAAGCATGTTATATGTGGCAGTGCTGCTATTTTGTTTTGTTTGTTGATGAAAAACACCTAATTTGGCACATGAAGTTTACAAAGATGATTATATTGAGAGTTTAATGAAAAGATGTTTACATTACGTTTTGACCATAATAGGCACACAGAGCTATGACCGCTAATTTCCAGATGTGTTCAGGTGAGGGGTGTCACATGGACCTATTTTATTGAAAAGAAGAATGCTCACTGGGATGCTGGGGAAACTTCCTTACTCATGCAGTAAGTGCCATGCGATCTTGAACTTCTAACTGGACAGCCACCAGCTATGGGTAAATGGGACTTTAAACAGGTTAGGAAATTAATGCCAATTGGCATCAGTTAGTAATGTTCCTGATTAGATCAATGACATTTATAATCCAAATGATCAATATTTAACTGTACCTACATAAACGCTGATGTGCGAAATAGTGTTTTCAATTGTTTTCTTTAGGGTTGTGCGAGCCTCCCAAAGCTCAACCATGCAAACTTTGACCATCAAACCTAGTAAATGTTGTCAAAGTTCTCTTACTGGTGCACTAGTTTTCACAGGTTTGATCATTTATAAAGCATTAGAAAATGGGATAAAATGAAATAGCATAATGCACTGGACTGATAACACTCTCAAAACAGCAAAATGATGCAGTGGGCCACATTGAGGGGTACTGATTCCAAAAATCGTGTCCTTTCAGTTAGTGTCAAATATGAACAATGCTAGTAGTAAACAGGAGTGCATAGCTAACAATGCTCAAATTAAAATGGTTTGTAAGGCCTGTGTATGCCCACAAAACATAAATACAGAACCCCACAATGTAGGCTACAGGGTCCAAAAATGTTGTCCATTGGAACAGGGGCACACATGGACAAGGCTTCCAGTTATGTCACAGACAAGTGTTGTGCAACTGGTTTCATGGGAAATGATGCCCCACAAATTACTTATCTGGCCTGTGTAGGCCTGGCAAAAATAAAAAAAAACATATATTAATCTGAAGAAGACTGAGTGAAGACAACAGTGCATCATCCCACAGTGTGGGCTGCTGGTTCTAAAAATTGTGTGCCCACTGGCACAGTGCCACACATGGACAAGACTTCCCGTTATGCCATGGATAAGTGTTATACACACTGGTTTCAAGGGCAACATTGCTCCAGTATTATTTATCTGGCCTGTGCAAGTGCCAACTGCCAGGCTGTGCACTAGCATACAATCAATTGACACGCACTTGCTGCCCACTGCCAAGATCACAGTGCAACAGCACAGCATAGGATCACACACACACACACACACACACACTGCTTCAGGACTTAGGAGAAAGGCACCGCAGCAACTATGAGGAACATAAACAGTTTCAATTTGAAACTGCCACAAAAAGAAAAAAAATAAATTTTTCCTTTAATTTTTTCTTATGGGCTGCCAGTAAGGTATGAAGTATGAAGGCAGGGCACTGGCATGCTGCCAGCTGACACACACTTACTGCCTACAGCCCAGATCACACTGCAAAGATGCTGCCTCAGAACTTGGAGGAGGAAGAAAGAACTGCTGCAAGCAGGCCTGCAACCTGGACAAATGTAAACACATTTGAAACTGCCACAAAAAGAAGGTAGCTCATCATTACAGTGATGCGATTTCAGTGAGACAATTATGGCGATTCAACAATAGCGATTACAATGATAGTGCACAGCACATTACAGCGAATGGGACAATACAGTGAATGCACATCATGGCAACAGCAGACTACGGCGAATGTCAGTTACAGCGACCACATATATGCTACATACCTCTTGTGTCCAAGTGTGCCGTGGTGTTAGAATCTTAGAAATAGGTGGGTCTGGGGGGGTGCAGTCCATGGGGGGGTGCAGGGGGGGAGCAGCCCCCCTGTGTCGTCAGCATCAATTTGTGTCAGCTGCTCATTAAGGATGTATAAATAGGGGGGTATTCTGCTCCTAAGTATACCAGAACCATGGCTCAGCTGATGTTTGGCTGTGCTGCTGCTGGGAGCAGAAGGTGTTACAGGGATCTGACTGAATGGCTTGTACAGGTAGTCGGGGAAAACAGCAGTCACCCATAGATGAACTATCTTTTGGGACTTGCATACAATTTTCAGATGCAGGTGTAAATATTGATCACTGAGATCGCTGACAATTGCTATGATACATATTCACTAAAAAAACGCATCGCTGTAATTTACATCACTATTGAGTCACTAAAATTGTCGTTCGGCAAAATTGCATCACTGGAATGAAATGGAGCCCAAAATGAAACATAAATGTGAATAATTACTTAAATTTTTTATGGATTAACACCAAAGTGGCAAGTACCAAGGTCCAGGTACAGCCCTGCTCCCAGCCTGCACACACTTGCTAACCAGTAAAATTAGTAAATAAAATTAACTCTCCCCAAAGAAAAAAAAAATAACGTCTCAGACTTCTGCCAGGAGCTTCATTCAATTCTCTTTGTATGTCTGCTTAGACGTTAGTGCAATGAAAAAATATTGTACTGCACTGATGAGATTAGGCAAGAAGTGGGCACTGGCAGACTGCCGCCTCATGCCACATCTGCCCACTGCCAAGCCCCAAGCACACACTTCCAGCGTCCAGTCTCTCCCCTTTCAGTTTTGTCAGGTAAGCCCCTGGCCCCAGAGGCCTGCTGCAACTCTGCTCAGTCTGAATTTTCATTTTTTTCTTCTCTTTCATTTTAAATATCACCCTACCCCTTAACCAGCCCTGCTGTTTTCAGCACTAATACAGGTTGAAGTTAATGGAACTTTAAAGATTTTTCTGATTTTCTTTTGTTTTTTGAAGAATTTCCTTGCTAGTCAAACTAAAAGTGAATCACAGCCCTGCCCGAGCTACTTAACAGCCCAATGAAGAGCATGTAAGTGAGCTTCCATGCTGATTCACTTCATGGAGCTGACTCTAACTCCCAAAGAAGGTGGTGACTGACATTGTGTTATAATTAACTGTTTCAGGTGTTAACTGCAGTTTGTGGTTTGACTGGTTTGCCTAGTCTGCTCCATTCAGACCAGGGAGAACCAGCTGAACAAAAAGTCTGCCTATTTCCCCTAAACATTCACTACAGTCTGATAGAACTGCATACCTGGGGCCCCATATTCAAAAGTAGCAGGCTGCATCACACAAGTGTTTGTGCCATGCAACTCAACTGCATCGGTACATAAGAATAATATATTTTGAAGTTGAGCCATAATATGTGATTGTGCATGTGTAGCTGAATATCCTGAATATGTGTGATCGTGCAGTGGGAGATGCACAGCATGGCAGGTGCTCAGAGCCCAGTGCATAGCATACAGAAGTGCATGATGCAAAGCCACTTGCGCACCATGCAGATTTGCAACATTCAACCAGGATATGCAAATGGCCTCATTGCACATTCAGCGCCCAAACAGTACATTTGCATCTCATTACTGGAATATATTCAGGCCATTTGCATACCATTGGCATGCACAATTCCAGCGTTATAGGGCAGCACCACCACTCCACAAAGGTGATCAGGAGATACTGCAGCTTAGCAGGCAGGTGAGAATGTATGGTTGTGTGTATTGGCCTGAGTACAGTGCTACATTCCCCCAACCTCTTAGCACCCAAATGTGTGCCAAGGTGTGTGACAGCTGGTCAGAATGTGTGACACAGCAACAAACATGACAGTGCAAGCTCAGAAGACTGTGGAAATAAGTACACCAATGTTACTGTGTGCTGATACTTACTGTAGTATCTCGTATTATCATACAAGTCTGCATAACAGTCTCAGTGGTTGGTGTGTAATGTCACCCTCTCTATGTGGGTCAGAGAGTGTCTGAGTGATAACATGAGTGTCTTACCCCATACTCTGTGACAACTGAGAGGTTTGCAGTGCTACTACTCATGACCATGTCCATGCCCTAGGTGGCTGCATGCACAACACTGGAAGGGTTTGGTGTCCTTGGGGCATGCCCCTGCCACCTCTAGGCCTCAAGTGATGCCACCCCTGCCCTGCACTGCTCACAGTTGTGCATTGTCCGCCACTAGTACACCACAGTGACCTGAACTCAGCACCCCTTTGGCATTGTCACACTGCAGGGATGGAATTGGTGACATGTATGAGGTTCCTGGTGGTGTAGGTCTGGCACAGATGTGTTATGTGTACCTATGGTGTTCTACCATGATGTGTGCCACTGGGCTGTCCCTGACCCACGCCATGCTGCCACCATTACCACCATACATCCTGCTCACCATTGTCCCAGATGCCACCTTGGGCACATGCCTCCACCGGGTGGCACTATGATGGCCACATGGGTGCAGGTCATGGCACCTGGTACATGTGCTGCATTGTAGCTGTCTATTCCAATGGTGTGCTAGAGGGGTGCCTGACTAACATGTGGCAGCTGGGCATCACCAACCTGTTTGTGTTGAGGGGAGTGGCTGACTTGGTGGTGCTGGTGGTGTCACCCAGCAGCACCCAGCTGGTGCCCGGCAAGCTGGCACAGCATGGCTGTGGCTTTGGGTACTACCGTCCTGGCATGACTGCAGTGTATGAATGCCTGGAGCACATCCTGGTGCACCTCCGAGGGCTGTCTCAGGGTCACCTGTCTGCAATTCTGCAGCCTGCCTGTGAGTGGCTGGATGATTTAAGCCATCCCCTTACATACCTAACTTTGCGTGGCACATTTTTGTGGTGCACGATGCATGCACCCCACATTTTGGCTGAATATACACTTGCATGGCATATTCAGGTGCCCCATCCCTCTTTTTTTTGCACCGTATACATTATTTCTGTGCGATTGCACATTAGGACATGTGCAACGCATCTCTCCCTTTCGAATATCATGCTTCTGCACATTTTTTTGGGATGTGTCACACATCTCCATTTTGGGCTGCACATATCCTTTGAATATGTGGTCCCTGTAGTTTGAGCCGTTCAATTCTTTTGTAGAACCAAACTTGTAGCCCTTGTTTTCTTTCTAAGAACAACTTGCTGCACCATTCTTTTCATGGAACCAGTAGTCTGGATTTTATACTACTGTAAGTCCTGCTTTGTGTACAGAATGCTAAATATAAGCTGTTGACCTATCAGAACTTTGTTCAGAGTTCTGTGCACAAACCGTGAGATATAAAGCTACAGATTTCAATTTCCATAAACAAAACCGAATCGAATGCTGCACATAAAAAAATGCAAAATACATTTTTTGCATCACTTTTTATTCAGATACAGTTAAATTAGGGTTGCCACCTTTGATTCAGGCCAACACCTGATCTGATAGCCCAACCCTTTTCCAACCCCTGCCCCACCCCTTTCACCATGGCCACACCCCCATTGTCACATGACCCTTATATGTATTACAAGAATCCAAACCTGACCAGTTATGGGTTACCTGCAGTTAATGGTAGTTCCTCATATCTTGTGTGCAGACCAGACTAGAAGAACAGATCCCTCATCCAAATATAATAAGATGGCAGTCAAACTTAGTAAAATGTGAACATTTTATTTAACAACCCCTGTTACTGTGACACTTTTAAAAATAAAATCCTTACTCACTAAGAAACTTCTGGAAAAACAGAAAAGTCAGTACTGTGCAGCACAACACTGTGCAATTCATAGTCTAAAACTGCAATTTGAAGAACCTACAATTCTTTAAATATAAAATAAATGTGTGGATAAAAGTTCCACTCTGCAGCACAGCACAGCACAGCACTGTTCTGATCAATACATCATCTCAAACTGCTTTCTGAAGAAGTATGTCATTTACAATACTTAGATCTGACTCAATATTCTTGATTAGACTTTGCCGCTTCAAGGAGCCTGCTATTGGTTTTAATAAATGAGAAAAACTGTGAACAGGTAATGCTGTAGTTCAATTTTACTTGTAGCTCTGCTTTCACCAAAGGCACCAGCATTCTGTTCCATTCATCAGTCCATAAATTCCCCATTAGTGAAAATACTCGCTCCACAAAGCTGTTGCTAACGGGGGTGGACAAGACAAATTGTGCAACCTTATACAACATTCTGCACTCAGGTCTCTCCTCAAAAAAGGCAACCCATCTCTCCCCAACAGATTGTTCTTTCATTTCTATCAAGAATGGCAATGCAGTGCATAATGATGAATAATTTGAATACAATAAGTCCATGTCCAGCCCATGTCCATCTTGTAGCCTTAGCACCTCCACAGAGTTGCATAGTTCATCTCAAGATATTGGCTGGTGTAGTGAGAATATTTGCATGACCCTGAGGGGGCTATTATCAAAGTCAAACCATTTATGTAAGTAATCTAGGGCCAGAACATAAAAGTTTCCCAAGTTTTTTGCAACTCTATCTCTTACATTTGGTTGCAATGTTTTTAGAGGTGCTGTGACTTTGAATCCAAAGAACTTGTCCTGAAGTCTCTTTTGCAATTCACTGCACAGATTATGCATCACACCATACACCTCTGGAGCAGTTAATGAATTGCTTTCCAGCTTGGCAATACTTTTATGGAACACTTGCAGAACATAGTGCATGAAATTCAAATAGCATTCTGCCTCAGACATTTCATTGGGGTCACTGTATCCATCTTCATAGGCTTCAACAAATTCCCATATAGAAGGATGACATTCTTCTGCTCCTTGCATTATAAAATAGCTTTTGATGGCTGGCCAGCACTCTACCAGCCTGGCTACAGCGGGAAGAAATGAGAGCCACCTGGTCACCACATGCTGCATCATCTCCTTCCAGTCCTGGTCCACAAACACAAACATTTCTTTCAGCTGTTGAACCTTCTTTGCAGAGGAAGAAAACTCACTGTAAATTTTTAAGACAAGTGTCTCTATATCAAACTGTGCTAGGGCCTTGCTAGCATTCCTAGCACAGTTGTGAATAATGTGGCATAAATAGTTTGCAGAAATTATGTGTGGCACTTCGGATTTTAGGTGCTTGAAAATGGATCTGTGCTTGCCGTAGTTCACAGAGGCATTGTCTGCAGCATAGCTGGAAAGATGTTGCTGCTGTAAGTCTTTGCTACGAAGGCTCTCTGTTATTTTTTGGAAGATTGCTTCAGAGGTTTCATTGTGGTCCTCATAAAAATCAAGAAGTTTTTGTTGAATGCCAATTTTTGCTGTAAAGAACTGAACTGCAACAGGGAACATTTTTTTTGTTTCCTTTGTTGGATGGATCTGAGGCCACTGAAAAATATGATGTGCCCAGGTCTTTCAAAAACAGTTCTTCTGAATATGGGGCCAGAACATTTTTGACTATGCACTCAGCCTCAGTTTTCCCACAACTTAATTTTGATGCTATTCCAGAATCCGAATAGAGGCTCTGTGCCAGTTTACTGCCACAATCCATGGACAGGTATGAGTGGTGATGCTGTACTCCATGGTAAACTGATGTGACCTCAGCAGCTGTCACGTTCATGGTCTCTGCAGCTGGGATCCGTGGCTAGGCAAATTTTGTCATGAACAGATTTTCTTTCTGTGCCTGGACAGTCTGCTGGTGTTTCTCAGATTTCTGGTGGTTTTTGAGACCCTTTTCTCCATCCCACTTCACAGTAAAGGTAGTGCCACAGGAAATGCATTTCACAGAATTGGCCATGCCTAGCACCGACTGCACCCAAGGACATTTTTGACTCCACTCTGTATTGTAACTGCAGAACCCCTTGGTCTTCTTTGCTGGTGGTGGCATCATCTCTTGTCTCCTCTGAAGGCAGAATTATTTTCTTGCCAAAAGCAGTCATTCTCACTGACATCTGAAAGTCTCCGCAGTGCTTCTGACCAAACACTGTGCACTACCACAACAATTAACTAAAAGGCAAAAGAGAAACAAGCAAAAAGGAGCAAGATTACAATTATGCCAGCCATGTGCAGGAAAAGAAAACTACAAAAAAACATAAGGGTTTGATCAATAGCTATAAAGTGCACACTACTACCAAGTGTGACTTGTTAGACCAGGGTGCCTCTGCTGACAAAGTGCACACTACCACCAACACCAAATGTGACTTGTTTGATCTGGGTGCCTTCTCAACAAAGTCACCAACGTAGACTTTATTCTGGTTCGGCCTATAAGAACAAAGTGTACACTACTACTAATTGTGCCATGCCTTGTTAGACCAGGGTGCCACTGCTGGCAAAGTGCACATTACTACCACCACCACCACCAAGTATGACTTGCTGGATGAGGGTGCCTTCTCAACAAAGTCATTGACATGGACTTTATTCCATTATGGCAGAAAGACCACTTGAGAAAATGCAATACATCAGACTCCAACATAAATAGCAAACACTATTGTACCTTTAGCAGAGTAGAGACCAGCGCCCATGGGGGAGGACCTTGTCATAGTGGCACTGCTTTCTACCAATGCTCCCCTAGCTGCTGACATGACAAAGTCCGAGACCACACATTTGAATTGGGTACCATTTCACAGTCACTGACAGACTACAAGATGGCAGGTGGCAGCAAGACAAGACCACTAGAGAAAATGCCATATATCAGACTCCAACTTAAATAGCAAACACTATTGTACCTTTAGCAGAGCAGAGACCAGTGCCCATGGGGGAGGACCTTGTCATGGTGGCACTGCTTTCTACCGACGCTCCCCTAGGTGCGAACTTGACAAAGCCAACGCATCAGATTTTTAGTATCTTAAAACAGTTTTGCAAGATATTTGTATTTCACCAGGAAAAAAAGGAAAAAGGTTCCCTTGAGCAAGCCTATTTACAAGCGTAAAGTAAAAGAAAAGATGAACAATAACATGAATAAAAAGAGTTTCAACAACCAACTGAACTGATGGACATCTGTAAACAAATATTTACAAATACAGGTAGTTCACAGAGATAACAAAAAACAGTGTGCATTTTTTTTAATATTTGTTTACGGATGTTGGGCAGGTGGTTGTTGTAACTCTTAGGTGAACAGCAATCAGGTAAGGAACAGGATAGGAAACAACACCACATCAGTATGAGCATAACCCAACACCAACTTTACTAAGCTGCTTAGCAGCTTACCTAATCAGAACCAGTGAGATATTCATCAAAATCCTCTAAACAACATCCAAGTTACAAATAATTAACATTATAAACCAGCCAACCTTGTAAAAATTATTGCCTGTGGCCTGGCAGCTGGCTGGCTGTGAATGAAACTGAGCTGTTATTATTTAAATTAAAAACAAGCAACATGATCACATTTCTACACAATAACCCCATAATAAGCCAAATTACAAATAATTAACATTATTAACCAGCCTACTACCTTGTAAAAATTATTGCCTGTGGCCTGGCAGCTGGCTGGCTGTGAATGAAACTAAGCTGTTATTATTTAAATTAAAAACAAGCAACATGATCACATTTCTACACATTAACCCCATAATACGCCAGCCTACCTTAAAAAGTGATGCCTGTGGCCCTGTAGTCCTTGGCTAGGTCAGTGAAGTGTCCACCCCCCTCTTTTCCAGCAGTGCTGTCTGCAAGCAAGCTGTGACTGTCACCAACCATCCTAAGGTACCAAAGCAGCCAAATTAGACTGAGGTCCTGGTTCTCTCGTTGGTAGTGGTAGCAGAGCAGTGGGGGTCCTGTCTGTGGTGGCCGCAGTTGTCCTTCTCTTGTTCTCTCAGTCCTCCGAGTCCAAACTCCAGTCCAAACATGATGAGTTCTCTCAGTCCTCCGAACTGTCCAGTCCAAACACGAAACATGATGGGTAGGTTAGGTTTAAAGTACACAATTTAAAAACCAGCCGTTATATAGCAAAGTAAACACAGCGCAGACTGGGAGCCTTCTTTGTTTATTTGTTCCCACTGTAAAGCTATGTGAATCAAGGCTTGTGACTGGTCTTTCTGAATGGACCAATCACAGCCTCCAAGTGGACCAATCAGAAGCCTGGGATGAGCCTGTATTTTGATTGGCCACCCTATCATTCTGTGCTCTGATAGGGTGGTTTCTGGAGCCCAAATCTGGACACAATAAGCTTGCTGCTGTCTTGGTACTCTCTCTTTCGACTCAGCATGTTTATGCAGCAGCAGAAGCAGCAGCAGCATTGGGCAGTCATGGCGTAGAATCCTCATAATATTCCAACTCGTGGTGGTGTGTGGCCGCAGCATTGCAGTGATGTCTGGGCCGTGTGGTGGCAGTCGCAGTGGTGCCAGCGTGTTGAGCTGCAAGAACTTGGAAGTTTGAACAACCAATGATATGGCAAAACACAACCGGAGCTGAACGTGGGGTAACTGAAGAACCAGAGATGGCCTCAGAATGCCGGATGATCCGGGAAAAAAATGGGTAGGTGGCAACCTTAATTTAAATATGAATACTTTAAGGGGATTAAAATCAGTTCTGAAAATGAGAACTCAATAAAGAGTTGCCATTTGAAAATTATTTCCTGTCCTTTTTGATGCATCAAACTGTATTCATTTATGAACTATTTTACTTCTATTTAAGGATAAATGAATGCAATTTCATAGCATTTAGGAAATATGAACAATACCTCTCCTCTTTTGGAAAACAAAATGCTCTTGATGCATAAAATGGCCACAGACTCGACACCATTTGAAATGAGCATCAACCCAATGACTTCACTGTCTTGGCTTTGCATTAATAGACAAAGAGAACAAATAAAATTTATGTCATTGTAATGACATCATTAGAACAAGAAAGCTTGAGCAATCCTCCATTAAAAGAAAAAAAATGTTTATTGTAAATGCCACTTGGCGCTGTGCAGAATGTTCAGATTCTGACCAAGCAGAATTCCATGGAATATTTTAACATTTCATGGAATTCCATCAGTAACATAATTCTAACAAGTTGCAAGTAAAATGGTTTTCATGGTTTAATAATCCACAGTTTAAATAAACTGTGGTTTCTCTTTCCACAGTCCACATAAAATTATTCAATGGTTTATCCAGAAATGCTTTGTGGAATTCTGCAGAATTTAAAAAGAAATTCTGAAAAGCATCTGGAAAGAGGAATTCCCATTTCACACAAATTCCACTAGCAGGAATCCACATCCTGTGCAGCCCTATGCCTCTCCCAAGCAAGGGATAGGTGTGTGCATTTGGTTGGCTGGCTTAGTTGAGTTTGGAATGCAGACAGTAACCATCATTTTTAATGTTGAACTGCTTGAGGTGGTTCATTTCAATGATGTCATCATGACTGACATCAGTGGCCATTTAATGTTTTGGATAGACATTTTCCTTTTTAATGGAATAAATGTAGTTTACACATTTAAATGCTATGGAACTGCATTTATCTTTTGTTTGAAAGAGGATCAAGCTACTCTACACGTTATGAAAAATATGAAAGGCCACAAAGCATGGAGGATCAATTTTTCAACAAGTCAGTATGAAAAATGTTCTTTCCTTCATGGTGAGCTGTTCATAAACTGCCTTGGACCTGTTCAAGTTATTTATCTCCCCAACCTTTCCTGAAAATGACTCCTCTAGATTTAGGTAATCATTCAAAATGCCATTGCTAGTAAATAAAGAGACTCAAGCAGGATCAGTTATATTTTCACAGACAGCATGAAAAGGGGCACATGCTTTACAATGATCGAGAAGAGGGAGATTCATTTCAGAAAGAATTATAAGAAATCATTATAAAACTGCAGAAGTAGTTAGCTGCTGGAATTGCTTACCAAAAGATATAGGCTATTGTAGCTAAGATATATTCATGGTAACGATGATCACTTACTTTAAGGAAGACACATTTCTGGATATGATTGATGGGTTAGCAAGATAACAAACTAGAAGGACCAATCATCCTTTCAGCCTTAAAGTTCCTCTGTTACGTTTGGATAATATACAGTAGATGACAAGAAGAAAAGATTAGCAGGAATATAGTGCCTTCAAATTCATTAAAGTAGGGGATTAGCATGCTTTGTGTGTTGCTGACTTGGTCTAATGAGTTTGAATGGCAAAGGCTGTGGAGGTATGCCATAAGACTTGAGTAGCCATAAGACCATAATGGGAAAATGCTGTTCAGACCATCCAGGTTCATTCCTTTTTCTAGTTTCCCAGTTTTCTATGACTGCATCCAACTGCTGTTACTAATGCTACTGATGAATAGTGTTGATCCTATAGAGTCCAGAAATGCACACTGACAAAAGCAGATGTGTGAGATTATTTCACTTTAATCACACAACAGAAAAGAAGGCAGTGCATTCTTTGTGCCTGATAATCTTCTGAGGCAAAAAGAAACTCGGTGAGACATGGCTGTATTATGTTAGCTCTGTTGTAGCCATATTCAGACTGTAAGAAGTAAATCATGGGAATGGCAATAGCTTTTGCTGAATGAGGTGCTAATGTATCTGTGGGCACAATGAATGGCAGTAATCAGCACAAAAAAAAAACATGTTCCGCTGTACACATCATCATCATTCCTGCCAAATGGCTACACAGAGGCAGTGCTCAGAAAGGCCACTTTCAGTAAATAGTGTGGCTTTCTGGTGCTTGCTTTATAACCCTACAGTTGTCGGAACTTAAAGAGCCACTGATACCTCCAGGAGAACTTTGAAAAACATTATATTTGGGCACAGAGCAGCCTGTTTTTCTCATTAGCTCTGTTATTCTCCTTGGCATTATTCATTATTGAGGTCATATGCATGAAAACAGGATCTTTGTATCTTGAGAGTTCATCAGCTCCTATTGCTTAAACATGATGTCATCATAATTTGCTTGTAACCTCACAGTTATTCCTATGGCAACCAACTGTGATATCACAGCAGAGCTTTATGATCTCAAGTAAGGAATATGCTGAACAGGTAGATGACCTCTAAGGGATAAAGATCCTACTTTTGTGGGAACTTCCTCAGTAATAAATAAGAGGGAGGAGAAATCTATGGAAGATCAATGACATACGATCTGAATTGTTTCTTATTATTAGGTTTTTTTAAAGTTTTCCCAGAGGCATCAGCAGCTCTTTAAGAAAAGAAAAGCTGTTGTTTTCAGTATCATAGTGAGGTTCAGGGTTTCTGTGTAACTGAATAGGGCTTGTCTTTGGAGCGCTTAACTTCCACAGGAAGGAATGGAGAATTTCAACATTGCTAGGTGGATTTACAGTAATTCTGCCATAGTCAGCACTGGGAAGGAAGGAAGGAAGGAAGGAAGGAAGGAAGGAAGGAAGGAAGGAAGGAAGGAAGGAAGGAAAGGAAGGAAGGAAGGAAGGAAGGAAGGAAGGAAGAGGTGGGTGGGTGGTGAGTCTTCCATGTGTACCTTATTCCCTATCACAAAGCACTTTACAGCCACTGAGCACAGGGATGTTAAGTAAGATAGAGGCAGGTTAAGAGAGAAAGAAGGGGAAGGTTAAGGATAGAGAGGTTGTTGATTTTTTTTTTATCACGCCGTTCTTTACTCCCCTGTGGCTCAGTCTGCCATAGTCTGGCTGCTGTCCTCTGCACTCCAGATGACCCAACAGCTCACTCGTACAGGGCTAGAACACACAGTGCCCATGGTGGGACCCCCTAATCCTGGTCGCCGGGCCCAGAATCTAATACCTAGAGGTGATTCCACATGGATCCAGAGAAGCACAGAGGCACTGCCATCAAGCCACCATGACTGACCACCATTTTCTGCTGTGTTTTCTGCCCAAGACTATGGATGTACAATGACATCAACACACAACATTCAGACATCTGCTGTAGCCCTCCCTCTAATTACACTGTGACTGCGGAACCTCTGATCTCCATCGGGGGCCACTACAGTGTGGCACAAGTCCTGAACCCTCCCCAGGAAGCAGAGAGCAGCCCACAGGTGCTCAATCTGCTCCCTTCCCAGTCGACCCCCAATGACTGGTGCCCATACCCGAACCAGGGTCACTGGAGTGGTGCAAGGTGTAGCATCCAGTGCCTCAAACCTCAGCACCACTGGGACGGCACAGAGGTTGTGACTTGTTCATGGTCGCATAGTAAGTTGAAATGGTGAAATTTAAAACTGGATTCCCATGGAAGCAGCTGTGCAGTCTAACTAGGCTGCGCTGCTTCACTTGTTGTTTAAGGAGGCAATCTGATCTTATGGTCAGAGAGCTCAAGACTGGTCCTGGTTTGAATCCTACCTCTAGCTATAACCCATTGTATGAGCTTCCACAGTGCCCTTGGTTTCTTTTTGCGGGTGACTTCCCAGCTGTAAAACTGGGTTGCTTTTAATATATTTAGTATCATAGTAAAAATGAAATCTAAAGGAGCAGCAGTAAATCACAATGCAATATTTCCCTCACAGTCCTACACCCACTGCAGTCCTTGTTAATTACTTCACCTGGCTGGTACAATAGATGTTATCTCCCTGAAAGGCAGTAGTGGGTTCACAGACAATGCTGAGGGTGTATCAAACCAGATTATTTATTACAGGCTTAAAAATACAGCAGTTAATGTGAAGATTGGGTTAGTATGTGTGTGCATAACAGTTAAATGAAAATAATCACTATTTGTAATCCAAAAGGAAACACAAATCCCAAGAAATTAATGGTGATCTTTTGCCTGGGCCTATCAAATAATACACAGTCCTGTTAAGAACGTCTGAGGTCCTGATTTGTAACACTAACTACACCCCCAGCTACAGGGCCAAAACCCAGAAGATTGCTCACAGTTTTGCAGTCTCACGTGATGCTCTCCTCCTGTCACAGAGGCAGGGACTTATACAGAGCTGGCTCCCCCATAATATAGCCATCTTCTCCTGGATGTGTCTCTCTCCTCTATCTCTCATCAGTGCCCTGATTTCCAGTGCACTTCTCCAAAAAATAGTGTAACCCAGGGACCAACCTTCCCCCATAAAAACCTTAATCAGCAAATGGGATGTGCCAGTCCTCCTTCTCTCTCATTCTTTGCTGATGCGATGTGCCAGGGCTCCATAAAACACTTCTGTCAGGCAGTGGCCTCAAGCATCGCAAGCAGTCTGCAATTATTACCACCCAAAGAGAAAAAAGTTCTCACAGAAATAAATCAACCCAGCTCCTGCAAATGTTTGTCCTCTTTCTAGGCTTCAAACTAAAGTTGCTTCCTTTGCATGTTCACAGTGGCCTGCCAGTGCTGCAATTTCCTGGAAGACAGAAGATCCTTGGTTCATAGCATACCTGCTCACAAAGATTGGTAAAACTGAGCCTTTATTCTTGGTTTCACTCCTTTTTTTTTCAATTCAAACTTTATTAACAAATTTTCCACAATACAGGAGGCAGACATGAGAAAATTTCACATCAAAGGAAGCATACACATTACCTTCTGTCCCCTCCCCCCCGTACAGCAGCATCCTGAAGTATTATAATATAGAGCCTTATTACATGTGCTATGGTTGGTCTAAGACACATGATTATCTGCATCATTCTTATTCATACCAACAGTAGCTAGAGTGTGAAAGGGATCCCAGATATGCTTGTAAGCCCGTTGCCTGTTAAAGAGATTCGCTATAGCTTTTTCAGTACAGAGATTAGCGAGGATCTCATGAACCCATTCTTGATAGGATGGAATGATATCATCTTTCCAATGCTTAAGTATAACTTTTTTAACAGATAATGTTATCATAGCCATGTGAAACCTCTGAACTTTAGTATCTATAGGGACAAATCTCCCAACAGGCAAATTTCCGGGGTGAAGCTATCTTGCAAACCTAATAAAGGGTACAAATTAGCTTTAATTGAATTCCATAATGGATTATTTTGGGACACGACCAAAATATATGTAAAAGCGTTCCTTCTTCCTGAGAACATCTGGTACACCACCCAGATTCAAGAAGCCCCCATTTCGCTAACTTGACTGGAGTGTAGTACAGGTTATGGAAGATGTGATATTGTATGAGACGTAGTCTGTCTTGTGACACATACGTATGACAATATCGCCATAATGCAGACCAATCCAAGTTATGCTGGGGGAAGGTAGAAGCCCAAAAGTTCTTTGGACCGGATGTGCCACCATACTGCCACTGAAACAGGATTTGATATATCTTTGAAACTACCCTGGAGGGTCCTAATAGGGAGGAAAGCTCAGTTATGAAAGAAAAACCTGGAGGTCTGGGAGGTGTACTACCCAATGATGTTATAAGGAGATGCCTTAGCGGTAGAGCCTTGAAGTAATGGACCACTGGGATATTAAATTTCCGGATAATGTTAGTTACCTGGAGACACGTACCCTCATCATCAGTGAAGGTAGATACTGTTCCTTCCCCTAATTGGGGCAGCCACGTGGGAGGGATCTGCTGCTTATTTATAGTAAAGGATGGAGAGTTCCATATAGATTGGGACAGATCTAGGTGTGAATTGTAACACAAAAAGGAACACAGTTGTGCATATACTTTTAAGGAGATCATAAGGGCCAAATATTTGTGGGTTTCTTGCAAAGAGGAGAGCTTGATGTAAAACAGAGTTAGGGGGTCCAAATTCATAGACTGGATAAAATCTAGCTCTATATTAAGCCAGGCCGGATTCGAGTCGTCTGGCCCCGGGTGCACCCACCTAAGGCATTTTGATAGATGGCTAGCCAATTAGTAAATAGCCAGATGAGGAATGCGCAACCCTCCGTCCAATTTTGGCACAGCCAACTTGTGATATGCCAATCTGGAGCATTTGTTGGACCAGATAAACTTAGAGAACTGTCTGTGCACTTTCTGAAACCAGGATAGTGGAATGAACGAGTTTAAGTGAGATAAAGGATAAAAGAGACGAGGAAATACATTCATTTTAATTATATTGATCCGGCCCCATAATGAAATAGGGAGCTTCGACCATCTATCAAGGTCTTGAGTGATCACCTGGAAAAGGGGTTCCAGGTTTTCTTTGAACCACATAGATGGATTACGGGTAAGTCTAATACCCAGGTATTTAAGGGATCCAGGTGACCAAGACAACCCAAAAGGGGTAAGCTCATGTTTAAAAACTTTATGTTTAAGGGGAAAAATGGACGATTTATTAGAGTTCAGTTTATAATTTGAAAAGGAACTAAATTTTGTAATCTCTGTTAACATGGCCAGGATAGACGTAACAGGGTGGGACAAATGAAGAAGAAGGTCATCAGCATATGCCGTAATCTTCACCACACTATTACATATCAGTATCCCTTATATTTCCGGGTTATCTAAAATATTTCGAATTAGTGGTTCCAGGTATATATTGAATAACAAGGGGGAAAGGGGGCAACCCTGCCTTGTCCCCGAATGTAAGCGGAAAGGCTTCAAGAATGCCCCATTGCCTGAAATCCTGGCTGAAGGAGTCTGATAAAGGGTCCGTATCCAGTTTATGAATATGGGGGGAAAAGCAAATGCCTTAAGTGTCTGAAATAGAAAATTCCAATTCACACAGTCGAATGCCTTCTTGGCGTCCAGGGACACCAGAACAGCTGGAAAATTGGCATCCCTGGACTCCGAGAAGACATGCGAAAGAGTGCATAGATGGTCCGACGATGATCGCCCCTTCATGAACCCCACCTGAGACATGCCAGCCAAGTCCAGGAGAACTGAAGTAATCCTATCTGCCAATATCTTTGATAGAATTTTGATATTTTGATTCAAAAGAGATATGGGCCTATAACTCTGTACTAACTCAGGATCTTTGTCAGGCTTATGGAGGAAAACTATCAAAGCTTCAAACATATGAGATTCCACCACCACACCAGAAAGGATATGGAGGAACACCCGGTGTAATACCGGTGCTAATTGTTCTAGGAATACCTTATAAAATAGAGAGGAGAATCCATCTGGCCCCAGAACTCTATCCAAAGGCAAAGCACTGATACCCTTAGTTATTTCCTCTAGAGATATGAGGGAGGACAAAACTTTCCTCTGTGAGTCAGAAAGAGAAGGGAGATGAGACTTCCGAAGTTAAGTGTCTAACGCTTCCATTGGGGGAGGATTCTCCATGTCCTTGTATAGCTGCTCATAGTACCCCGCAAATTCCTGCACAATCTCTGAAGGGGATGATTTCAGGGATCCATCCACTTGGGCCCTTACAGCTGGGATAAATCTTGCTGATTCCTGCTGTTTTATCCTTAAGGCTAACAAGAGACCAGCTGTTTCTCCCTGGTCAGTGTAACTAGCTCTGGTACGAATAATAGCCAGCTCAGCCTTTTCCCTTAACTAGCCTAATTACCTATCTTTAGCAACTAGAAGTCTCTGTTTATGTTCTTCTGACATGCTAGGGGATAGACTAGCCTCTAGGGACCTGACCTCAGATAATAATGCTGATAATTCAGCCTCCCGGGACTTTTTCCTCTTTGTTGCCAAACTAATCAGGATCCCCCTCATGTAGGCCTTAAAAGCGCCTCATAGAATATCTGGTGCCATACCACCTGTTTAATTAACTGAAAAGAACAAGTCTGTCTGCTTCTTGATTTGCTTAGAAAGTTGTGCATCCTTCAATAGTTGCTCGTTCAATTTCCACCGGGTCTCTTTTTTAGGTATATTAATGAAGGCCAAACCACATATCACCAAGGAATGATCAGATGTAGGTCCTGGTTGAATTGAGGTGGACATGACCCCAACAAGAGAGATTAGGATATCAGTAGATAGTCAATGTCAGCAGTCAGCAGTGTCAGTGGCTCAGTAGGTAGCACACTCGCCTCTGAGGCCGGGAGATCAGAGGGCTGTGGGTTCAGTTCCCACATCTGGCACTTGGGTTAATATCCCAGTACTGACACTGTAATGCAGCATGAGAGGGGTGCTGCATTTCTGAGGTGCCATCTTTCGGATGAGACGTTAAACCGAGGTCCCATCTGCCTGGATTGGTGGTAGTTCAGGTGGATGTTAAAGATCCCATGGCACTTATCGAAAAGAGGGAATTTCCCGGTGTCCTGGCAAATTTCCCTCATTCACTAAAAATACCACCAACAGCTTAATCTGGTTCAAGGTCAGTTGGCATTCATCTGTATCCCCCTCCCCCGGGTCGTGCCTGAAAATAGGCAGGATTTGTCTAGTGCACTTACCCGGTCAACAAAAGCTAAATAAATAAATGTGGGAATGTGCCCCGTGCACTGGTGAAACAAAAGTATACTCCGTACTATTGGGGTGCAACACACGCCATATATCACATAACCCACATTGATCCAATAGGTCCTGAAACGCTCTCTGCCCAGGAGAAAGTCCTCTCAGTGTCAATCCAGACCTATCTAAGTTAGGATCTATTACGAGATTGAAATCTCCACCCATTGTTATCGTAGTAGGGAGCAAAGGACGTATAAGGGTAATAAGCTTCATAAAGAAGCTGGGGCTATCCGTGTTAGGCCCATAAATGCTACATAATAAGAGTGGCACAGACCAGAGAGTGCCTTGCACTAAAATGTATCTACCATCTGGATCCCTGATAACGTGCGTAGACATAAAGGGAATACTTCTATTGAGGATTAGCATGACCCCACAGCTATTGGTAGACCCCTGGGTGGTGAAAACTTGCCTCACCTGTTGCCTCCTAAGCTGCAGAGCTTTGGAATCTAATAAATGGGATTCTTGCAAAAAAGTGACCTGAGATCACAGCAGGTTCAGGTGTTTCAGCACCTGATATTGTTTAGGTTTTTTCCTTATCCCTTTCACATTCCAAGTTGCAAAATTAAGACTGCTGGCCATCTAAATTAGTGATATAGAAACATATGTATGCCCTACATTTATCGATACAATGGGTATCAAGCTCCATAGCCCCATGAAGACTGCTGTACCATACCCAGCCCACCCCCACATTAACTCATATAAGCAGCCATCTCCCCTACCCACCCTCCATCCCCCTTAAACCATGCCCTCCCCCATAACCTACCCAGATAAACATTCTGCTACTAACTTAAATCCCACCTCTCCCCTCCAACCCTTTTGAAATGACAGATTCCCCTTAAATCCAATAACTTTATGCCCACTTGCGAGGAGAGTACGATCTGTACCACAGAAATAGGAAAAGGCAGGGGTCACTCCCCCTTCTTGTCCAGACCTAACTAAAATCTGTTCTTTGCCCCATATGGCAACTCCAAAAATTGAAATAGATGCTGCAACAGAAAGTAAGGGGGATCTCCCCGTGATACCAAAGCACTACTCCCCCCAGTGGGCGAAATGAGAGATTAACCTGATATGTAACAAGAGATGAGTAGCCAGATAAAACAAACATCTCCTTCCATGTCCCCACATAGAGACCAAAATGTAATCAATACACTGTTGGCACCCCAACAAATAGAGCTACATTACAGTCTCTTTAAGTAAAAGACCAAAAGTACGAACAAATTGTCCGTATGTAAAGGGGGGGCCCTTAACCAAACAAAGCTCCAAAGCAAAATGACTAACTTTCCCCACTGAAGCAGGGAGCACAAACCCAGATCAGGTCCTTAACACGAGGTACTTTGCTGATAACAGGGATAAATCTGCTCCACTTTTAAGGTATAGTCCTTTCGAGACTGTCCACTTAAAACCTTCTGTGAATCTGCACTGCTCCTGAGAAAACAGTTCCAAGATCGGTAGCTTCAAGTGCCTCAAAAACAGGTCTGTCAGAGCAACTTTAAGATCATCTTTGGCCACATCAGCATCCTGAGAAGGCATCCAGGAACCTGAAACCATGACTTGTAATTTCGCTGGGTAAATCTTGCGAAAACGAATACCTAGCTATAATCTTGGAAACCAGAGGATGAAACTCTTGCCTGCGCTGTCGGATGGTTAAAGGCAGATCCTGCATCAACCGAAACCTCTTCCCTTCCCACTGCAGATCTTGTATCTCTCTGATCTTGGCCAAAAAATGCTGCCTCTCTAAGTAATTCAGAAAGCATAATATCAGTGGTCTGGGGGGGATCCCAGTCGAGGCATAGGACACAGAGCTCTGTGCGCCCTCTCGATAATGTAATTGGGGCCATAAGGTGAGTGACCTGCCACTTTGCACACCAACTTTTGAGAAAACAATACTGCATCAGGGCCCTCTTCTAGCTCCGGGAGCCTTATGATTACAATATTATTTTGCCAGCTGCGCCCCTCTAAATCTTCCAGCTTCAACTCCACCTTGGCAAGCTTTTGGTCCAGTCTGAGGACCTCGGTATCCCTTTTCTCCAACTGCCACTCTAGCGAGACCACTCTGGCTTCATTATTCGAGATTCTCCTCCATGTTTCCTCCACGGCAGCAGACAGTGCCTTTATTTCAGCAGCCATACTCCTCAACTCATCCTGGAATGGGCGAAATTCTGCCAGGAAATCTGCCAGGATAAGAGGCTCTTGCTCTGCTTTGGCAAGGGGTTGCTAAGCTAAGGATAGTGCAGCGAGAGCTCTCTGCTTCTTTGAGGCCTTCTCCGGCATTATGGGGGGTGTATGCCGGGGGCCAATTTTATTCATTTCTGCATCCATAGTTCTGGCTTCCCACACAGTCCCTTAGTCTACTCAGTTGTCCGAAACTCTAACAATGGAGCCACACTAGGTTATCACGCCGAAATGGGGGAATTTGTTTATAAATTTAAACTTGATGGGTCAGAGCACTGGAGAGAGTGTCCTCTCAGGCAGCCAGCATCACGTGACTCCGGTTTCACTCCTTCTTATAGAGTTCCATGATCAGCAGTTGACTGGACAAAATGGTCCCGGGCTATAACCACTTAAGAATCTTTACCCAGTAAGCGAGGTTGGTAGCATGCTTCTTTGCATCACTGGCTTGTATCACTGAGACCTGACAGGGAGATGATGCTAGTCCAGAACTGGAGTTGTCAGTCCTGGAGGAGTGTTCTCAGTGGTTCACTGCCCAGGAGGAGGGGATTGCGGGGGTTGGCAATCTGTTTAGAACTTCTGTAAAATGTGAGGTGGTGCACTCGGTAGAGAATACCTCATCAATTGAATGTGTGGCCATGTATGAGGGGTCCATGTGCAGGCTGCAGGATCCTCCATGTGTATTGTCAGAGTTCATACTTTCTTGGAAATCAAAAATATGCTTGTCTTGTCTTTTTTTTTCCCATAGGAAATAATAATAAGAAGAATCAACATTTATATAGTGCTTTTCATACACATTGTATCCTAAAGCACTTTACAAGCAATGCTAGACTAGTAGTGAAGTGACTGAATGTGTAGTGGCAGCCATTTCACACATTAATATCCACACACAGCCTTGGACAATTACATGAACTGGTTTTATGGGAAGGAGAATGTTGACCAGGACAATGGGGTCAAGTAGTGATCATGGTGCTGACAGACCCACATCTTATATCTTACAGTGTTCTGCTCATATTTCTCCCCTTCTGCCTACCCCCTTCCAGAAATATAGCAGTACCTTACAGGAGTGGCCTTCTAGGTCCTCTTCTGGTATTCATTCTTCACTCCTTCTCTCCACACCAAAAACTGGTGAGCTCATCACAGACCTTACATGGATTATAGCTCCTCCTTTTGGAGTCCTTATCTAGTATCAGACATTAATAGAATTGAACAAATTCAACGCAGGGCCACAAAAATTATTCCATATTATGCTCATTTGGATTATGACACTAGATTACAGAAGACTGGCTTGTATTCGCTCAAACAGAGACAAATAAGAGGTGATCTTTTACAGTTGTTTAAAATTATGAAATATCCTGTTCTAATGGAGCAATGTGGCTTAACATTATCCAACAGAAAAATTGTTGCCAGGTTACATAATAAACAAATTGACATAAAAAAATGCAATACAAATAAAAGATAAAACTTTTTACTATTAGAACTCCTACAGTATGGAATACTTTGCCACATGATATTGTTGATTCACCTACTATTATGAATTTCAAAAACAAAATATACAAATGGTTATTAGAATAGTACCGCATATAATGATCCACATATGTGGAGGATAATCTCGATAGGCTATGGCCTTCTTTTGTCCAACGAACCAAGTTACCAAGTTACCTCAGCACAGATCTTTGTGTCATCTGTGAAGAGACTGAGCTTGCTCTTAATCCCTACTGCAGTGTCAGCTATGAAAATGTTAAACAGAACCAGTCCCAGCACCGAGCCATGTGGTATACCTCTTGTTACTGCCCTGGGTTCAGATGCCTCCCCCCTCACTACTACCTTCTGCTGTCTACCCTGCAGCCAGTACTCAATCCATCTGATCATTTTCTTCCCTGCTCCCAGACTCTTCAACTTGCAGGTCAGCCTACTGTGTGGCACAGAGTCAAAGGCCTTGCTAAAATCCAGGTAGAGGACATCCACCGCATGTCGCCTGTCCAATGCCCTCATAACCCAGTCATAAAAATCAACCACGTTCATCTGGCAGGATCTGCCTGAAACAAACCCATGCTGCCTGCTGTCCTGGAGGTTGTTTTCCTCAAAAAATTGCACCAGCCTTTCCTTGAGGATTGTCTCCATCAGTTTTTCTACAATTGCCGTATGGCTCACCAGTCTGTAGTTCCCAGGTTCATCCTTGGGCCCACTCTTTTGAAGAAGTACCACATGTGCTTCTCTCCAGTCCCTGGGCATGCACCCTGAGATCAGAGAGGTACTGAATAGGTCCACCAGTGGCCTTGCCTGTACCTTTTCCAACTCTCTCAGCACCCAAGGGTGGACTCCATGTGGGCCAGGTGCCTTGTCCACCTTCAGAGACTTAAGGCCCGCCCTCAACCTTTCCACCGTGATTTCCCCATCCATGGTTGCTTCTCCCCCACTCTCTCTCACCTTGCCCTTCCTCTTAGGAATGGGTTAATCCCTCTCCTTGGTGAAGACTGAACAGAAGTATTCATTAAGTACTTCTGCCTGCTCAGACCCCTTTTCTACCCACCCACTTCCCCACCTGATCCTAACAATTTGATCCTTGCTCTTCCTCTTCTCTCTGATATATCTGAAGAACTCCTTTTCCCCTCCTTTGATTCCCTGTGATAATCTCCATTCCCTAGCTGCCTTTGCTGCCCTTACCACTCTGCTCGCTTCTCTGGATTCCTTCATATAGCCTTCTTTGTCTTCTGCCCTGTTAGATTGCTTGTAGGTCTAAAATGCATTCCTCTTTTCCCTCACCTTCTCCACTACCTCTCTACTTATCCAACTGGGTTTCTTGGTCCTGGCTTTCTTGCTCTGGATCTTAACACAAATTTTAGTGGCTTCACTCAGTCCCATCTTGATGACTGCCCATTTTTGTTCCGTGTCCATTTCTGGATGGATGCTTGCCATATGACTTTATAGTATGTTTCCCATCCTGCCAAAAGTCCACCCTTTTGAAGTCCAGGACCCTAGTTTTTGTAGTGGCTACTTCCCTACCCAGGTTGATTGAAAACCACACTGCTTGCCAGAGGTTCCTCCACCCTTAAATGCCTGATCTGTTCCCCATCTTCCACTACCAGGTCTAGTATATTCCCCTTCCTTGTTGGCTTCATTACCCTCTGGTAAGGAAGCCATCCTGGAATGCTTCCAGGAGGATCTACTCCCTGGCACAACTGGTTGCTGGGATGTTCCAATCCACCTCTGGTAGATTAAAGTCCCCACCACCACTGTGCTCCCTTTGCAACTATGCCTCCGTATCTGTTCCCTCAGTTCCCTGTCAATGTCCTCCTTCTGGGCCAGAGGTCTATAAACAACCCCCACACAGATCTTGATCCCTTTCTGGCTGTGTAGTTGCAGCCAGATTACTTCCAACCTGCCCTCCTCCCCTTGCTCCCTATTACATGTGATCCCTTCCCTTATGTAAATTTCAATCCCCACAGCCTTCTCTTTATCTCTCTCCCTCCGGAAAAGTTTTTACCCTGGGATGGTTAGGTCCCAGTAATGGTGCTTGGTTGCCCATTTCTCAGTAATGGCAGCTATGTCCACCTCTCCCTCTGCCATCAATGCCTGCAACACTGCCATCTTGTTCCCCAGGTTTCTAGCATTTAGTGAAACCATTCTTCATGCTGCACCTATCCTTCCTGCTTCATTACCCTTCACTCAAACCCCTGTTTTGCCTAAGGTCATATCTATCCCTGTGGTTGGGTGAGGTCCACAGTACCCCTTCTTGTGGTGATTTTGCTCTCCAATGCCTCCTGCCTACCTAGTTTAAATGATACTTCTCATTGATGAAATCCCCCAGCTTCTGCTTCTACACCTGTGAACCTGACCTGCTGAGGTGTAACCTACCCCCTGCATAAAGATCTGTGTTATCCCATGTGCTACCCCAGTCCCCCACCAATCCATCCCCCTTGGTCCTACACCATGCCCTCAGCCACTTGTTGAAGTCTCTGATTCTTCTGTTCCTGTCTGTACTGGCCCTTGGCACTGGCAGAACTTCTGAGATGGCTACCATTGTTCCCACTTTGCTGCATAGTTTTCCCACTTCCCTGAAGCTGCCTTGTACCTCCTTATCCTTCTCCCTTCCAGGTCATTTGTTCCCAGGTGCACCACAATGTGCAGCCTCCCCCCCACCTTCCCCACATATCTGCCCATATGCTGCCACACTCTCCTTGCTGTCATGCCTGGCATGCACTCTACCCAGATGTTACTTTTTCTGGCACCCCTTCCACCCCACCTTGTACCCTTAAGTATAGAATCCCCTAGAATTATGAATCTCTGATGCTTTTCCTGCTCACCCTCTTGTTTCCTTCCACTGCCCCACCACCCAGCTTGTGAGGCCCTCTCATCCCCATGTCACGGACCCACTTTGCCTCCCCTAATCTTTGCCCAGTTCTCTCCTCTCTCACAACTATGACTGGGCTGCTGACCCCCTCCTCTGAACGATTTTCCATCTGTGGAACCTCCTCTTTGCACTGAATTATCACTCTGTCCATCACGCTACCACCTCCTCCTCTACTATTATGTCCCTGTGTCTTCCCTGAAATATGAACTTCCCTCACTGGGACTCCCCTCCTTTCAATATCCTTAGTCTTCCCAGGGCTGCCTACTGTTTCCCCCTTCCTTCTGTCTCCTTGCTTCTTCTTTCCTTCTGGAGAGAGACTGCATCATTATCACCTCACTGACCCACCTTGCTAATGCTTCTTCTTGGTGAACTGCCTACTGCATCACTATCACCTCACTGTCCCCCCTTACCAATGTGTCTTCTTGGTATACTGCCTACTGCATCCCTGCTGTATACCTTTTCCCCCATAGTGTCCTCTTCCTGCTCCTTCACTGTAGCTCCCCTTCTCCCTGCCACCTGGTCTTCTGGACTAGCCAGCACTGAGAATATGTTTGCAGTGCTATTCTCCTTTCCTTGAATGAGTCCAGTCCCCTTCCCACAGGCTGATATCTTTGCTCTGACCCAGTCTTAGTCATGCTTCTGTGACTGATCCTCCTCCAGTCATCACTTCCTTCCATTGGCTGCACCCACTTGTGTGGCCACCCTGTTGTCCCACCAATTTCCCCTTTATTTTTGTCTGTGTTGAGCTCTTTTAGATACCTCATTAGGTTCCCTTACTGGCTGTGTTCCCCCCAATTCTGTCTCCTCCATGCCTCCAGTTCCCTCTGCAACCACCCTATTTCCTGCCTGAGCTGACCCACCTGCCAATACACCCTACAGCCCCCTGCCCTCCAAGCCACTCCCAGGAATATGGCCTCCACATCCGTCAGCAACATACAACCCTTCCCATCTCCTGTCCTATTTGACTGCCCCAGCACATCCTCTCCTCCCTTATCCTGATCCTACCCCACTCCAAGGAACCCTTCCCCCACTTTGGACTTCTCATGTCTGTACAGGACATATGTGGCCCTCCCAGTTAGGCTCTTCCCTTCTACCAGCATGGCCTGCTGCCTGCTGTCCTCCCTGCTGATGACCTGAAGATGCTACTCAACATGCTACACTCTTGCTTTGTGGCACTCAAGTTTTGGGGTCACTAGGTCCCATTTGAAATATAAATGGATTCCATCCCCCTATTGGCTGGTCTGAGTCACATGACCATTTATCCTCCCCCTGCATAATTCCAAACCTTTCCCTCACTCAGTTAAATACCCCTTCTCCCAGCTAAGACAAAATCATTTAGTTTGTAGTTACATCACACAGCACACATTGCAATCTTATTAAATGCTACCTGAATCCTAAAAGAACAGAAACAGCACAGAGAAAATACTTATCTTCTAGCCCCAGCTGTCTCAGCCTGCCTCCCTCTGTAGAGTTTCATCTCCAACATGGCATACATGAAGTCATTGGAACACCTTTTGTGGATCCCTTCCCATCTATCAGTTAATTTTTATGACACAACCCCTATGTTGGGTTCAATCAGTACTCTGAGCCCTCTTGGTATTCTTTTGAGAGGTGATCTCTTAGCTGTGGCCAACATATTGTAACCTGGATATAGGCCCAGCACGACTACTGGTGAGCTTCACTGGGCTTCTGGGTCCAGTGTTTACAGAGATTGTCTGGTACTCCCTGTCAGAGGGGGTCTTCCTGAAGTTGATGAAAAGTGCTTTGGTAAAGCCTCTACTGAAAAGTCATCTTTTGACTTGGTCATCTTGGTGAATTACCGACCTGTCTCTAACCTCCCCTTTTTGAAGAAGGTTATTGAGAATGTGGTTGCTCTACTCCTTGCGTGACACCTTACTTCCTTTAACATCTATGATTCCCTCCAGTCCGTGTTTTGGGCAATGCATAGCACAGAAACTGCATTGGTTTGGGTGAGTAATGACATGCTCAGTGCATGAGAGGGAGAGAGCAGTCGATTCTTATTCTCCTCAATCTCTTGTCAGCATTTGACACTGTGAACTATGGGCTACTCTTGGACCAGTTCAGTGGATATGAGGGACTCACCAGAAAAGTTATCAGCTGGTTTGAGTCCTACCTTAAAGACAGGACTCAGAGGGTTGTGGTGGGAGAATACTCCTCTTGCCTGGTGGCCCTGTCCTGAGGAGTGCTCCAGGGCTTGGTCCTGTCATCCATGTTATTCACAGTGTACATGCTGCCCCTGGGGAAGATAATTAGGTGGTATGGGCTTGGGTTTCATTGTTATGCCAATGATACTCAGCTCTTACCTGTCCTTTGCACCAGGGGCTTCAGATGCAGTCAATGTGCTTAATAAGTGCTTGTCCAAGATGTAGATCTGGATGTCATCAAGCTAGTTGAGACTAAAGCCTGAGAAGACTGATGTGCTAGTAGTGGAGCCAGTTTGAATGAAGGGAATGGAGGCCTCTGAGAGGGAGACTCGGTTTTGCCTTGGCCCTTCTAGGTTATTAGCCTCCACCAAGATGAAAAATCTGGGAGTCATGCAGGATAATGAGCTAACACTGGAGACTCATGTGGCAGGAGTAGTTCAGAGTGGCTTTTATCATTTTCAAAATATCAGCTGGAATAAGTCCCTTGTCCTGCCTAATGACCTGGCCACAGTGGTATATGTGTTCGTGACTGACCTTATGATGGAGCCAGTTGTTTGGTCAGACCACCATACTGTGAGGTTCTCATTTGAGGCCTCACTAATAGACCTTCCCCTATGGAGATGGTCCAGTGCTGCCCATTAAAGGGTTTGACCCCACAGGGTCTGATGGATGTGCTGGACCTACTGTATCAGGTACAATGAGGGCATGTGAGGAGCTGGGGAGTTGGTTCCAGCCTATAATAGGGCTGTTACTGAAGCCCTCGACTCCATCGCACTTGTCTATGTTAGACCCTTTACTTCACACCAGAGATCTTCCTTGTTTGATGGAATGCACAGGGAGATAAAGATGAGAGTCTGAAGGCTGCAGTGATGCTGGCAGAGATTTGGATCTGGTAAGGACAAACTTATATTGATGTCCCATTACAGGGATTATCAATCAGCAATCTCCAGTAAAAAGGCATAATTCCTATCCAAGGAGATTGCTGCAGCAATTAACAGATCAGCTCAGCTCTTCCACACTGTTGACAGGCTATGTAATCATGCCCGTCTTCAGTCTGGCAGAGCTTTTTCACAATTAAAGTATGGTGAGTTTGCTCTGTTTTTTCCTGATAAGATTGCCACCATCAGGTTGGAAATCTAGTCAGCGCCTTGTAAAGGAGCATGTAGTGATTGGTTGGAAGTCACAGGTAATCAGATTGTCTGGTCAGACTTCTACCAGTTGACTGTCATAGATGTTGCGAAGGTCATTCAGGAGATGAGACCAACCTACTGTAATTTGGATCCGAGACCAATGTGTCTTCTTTTGGGGTGTGTTGATGTCATTTTCCTGGTCCTAGCCAGGATAGTCCAGTGCTCTTTAATGACAGGGGTCTTTCCTAAGCTCTAAAGGAGGCGATGATAAGACCCTTTTTGAAGAAAGCTTTGCTGGACCCGTATTACCTGGCTAATTACATACCTGTCTCTAACCTTCCCTTTGTGGGTAAGGTTGTTGTGAAGGTGTTGGCCCTTCAGCTGGAGACTCATTTGTTAACTCCTCTCCAGTTATGTTTCAGAAAGGGGCACAGCACCAAAACTGCCCACGTTTGTGTGCTAAATGATCTCCTGGTGATGAGGGATCAAGGAAGTTGTTTCATTCTAATACACCTTGATCTCTCATCTGCATTTGACACCATAGACCATGGCATACTTTGGAAGTGCCTGCAGGTCTGTTGTGGACTGGCTGGTATAGTCCTCAATTGGTTTTGATCTTCCATCATGGGCAGGATGCAGAGGGTGGTGTTGGGGATATTTTCCTCAGCACCCTTGACCCTGCCATGTGGGGTACCACAGAGATCCATTCTGTCCCCCCATATTGTTCATTGCATATATGCTGCCACTAGGAAACATTATAAGATGGTATGGGCTGAATTTCCACTGCTATGCAGACCACACTCAGCTATACCTGTCTTTTGAGCTGAGCAGCAGGCGGTGGTCTCAGTGTTTAATCGGTGCCTTGCTGACATCCAGGGCTGGATGAAAGCCAACTGGTTGAAGTGGAAGCCTGACAAGACAGAGGTACTAGTGGTGAGAGCAAGTCACTCAGGGTTGAAGGTGCAATCTGGCAAGGTCTTCTGGTTAATACTTGGAGATTCCAAGTACTTTAACTCAGCTGGAGAGAAGAATCTGGGCATTGTTTTGGACTCCGGCTTGACACTTAAATCTCAGGTGTCAACTGCAGTCCAATGTGTGTACTACCATCTATAGAACAATGCCTGGGTCAAACATCTGATTCCCCTGAGTGATCTCCCATCTCTGGTCCATGCATTCATGACTTCATGACTGGATTACTGCAATGCACTTTACCTGAGGCTTGCAGGGGTTGATCTCCACCACCTGCAGCTAGTGCAGAATGCAGCAGCCAGGTTGTTCATTGGTCTTTCAAGATCATGTCATATTATACCTGTGCTGTCTGCACTGGCTGCCAGTTAGGTGGTGAATCACCTTCGAGGTCAGTTTGCTGACCTATAAGGCCCGGCACTGTCTGGGACCTGGTTACCTGCAAGACCTCCTGTGTTCTCACTGCTCTATCCATCCACTCCGCTCCACCATTGAGGGTTTCCTAGAGATTCCCAGGGTTTACCTAAAATATCTGGTGCTTAGGCAGTCTCATACTATGCATCAACCCTCTGTACCTTGTTACATTAGAGACTCTTAGTCCATGGATATCTTTAAATGGGAGTTGAAAATGTTTCTGTTTAATCAAGCCTTCATATCTGATTAATTAACTAACCTGTTATTAAGGAATTTTAACTATATCTATGTTATGTCTTAATGTTTTATGATGTTATTATTGTAAGGTGCTTTGAGTTACAATAAAGATGATGTTGATGATGAGTCAGGGTACTCGGATATATTTTATATTTTGTGCTAATTTTGTAATGGAGCCCTGAGCCTCTGAGGAAGGACTTCACAAATAAATAAAGACTACTACTATTACTTTGCAAGTAAAAGGTCATCATTGGCCCATTGGCTGCTAGGCAATGGTTTCAGGTCTCATACCCCTTCTCAGAACTCCTAATGGGCTCTGATGCATAGCAACAGCCATGTTAATTTACATGTTTTAATTCTCATGGATTGAGCCTTCTGATGCTTTACTTGATGCCTGGAGAGACTATTCATTATAGATCCTGGCCCAATTGCCTGGCCTGAGACAGAAGAAGTTCCAGAGATGTGGGTGCTTCACCCATGCCCAAGACTGGGAACAGAGACAAGAGCCTGCAGTAAATCCATTCTTTCTCAGTACCATTCTAGTAGTCAGCCACATGTGCTCAGACTTTCACTGGTGTCCATGCATCAAAGACCAGGGGTGGCCAAGATTCAACTCCTTCCACAGAATCCTAAATTGGATGATACCTCACCCAACCAGCCCATCCCCCCAGCTGCAGCTCCTGGAAATCAGAAGATGAGAGGAAGAAGAGGCAATCTTGAGGAGGTCAACTAAAATGGTACCTAGGCTGCATGGCAAACTGTACAATAAAAGACTGAGGGGTCTCAATATGTACACACTGGAGAAAAGAAGGGAGAGAGGAGACATAATAGAGACATGGAGGTACCTCACAAGAGTGAACAGGGTACAGATGGGAAGCCTGTTTTAAATGAAAAAGTGCAACCAAACAAGAGGACATGCAACAAAGCAAGAAGGGGGGACATTTAAGAGGAATGTGAAGAAATGCTACTTCCCTGAAATAGTGGTGGACACCTGAAACAGCTTGCCACAAGAGGTACTGGGACAACATTTGTGGGGTGCTTCAAACATGCATGGGACAGAGATAGGGGAATACTAGTAAATACAAATGATAGAGGAGGGTCTCCAAAGACCAGTTATGTTCTGATGGGATAGAATAGGCAGAGAAAAAAACTGAAGAGACTGGGTAGACCAAGCAGTTCTTTTTTTCTCAAAATTGTTAGTTGAAAGTTTCGATGACATTGGGCTCACAGCTGCAAAAGGTAGGCCACAGGTTACGGGGGTGGGGGGTTACATTGATATATCTTGCAATTACAATAATATCAATCAGTTTTGTTTTCTTGTTTGGCTGACAAGCCTTTATAATATACTAAAAGCAGACACAAACATTCCATACAGATACCCAACATAAAAAAATAAATAAATATAAAAACTGGACATACTATAAATATACACATGCATTTTCTGTCAAGTGCAAAACAATTACCAACATGACACACTTATCCAAGCATACTAAGCCAAACATAGCAGAGATTTAATCAAAACTCTATTGTATTAGGTGTCCAAAAAACAGTACATTTTAAAATTTATATTATTGATCATATTTGAAATAGAGCAGCTTATTGGTTACCAATACAGTTGGAATATTGTATATTTCATAGCTCTATAGAACCACAAAGGGAATAGAAAATGAGGACAGTTCCCTTTAATTTAGTTTTACCCATAATAACTTATGATCCTGATAAAAGAACCAAACAATGTACATCTATTGCCTGCAAATGCCATTGGCATTATTTCTGAAAAAGAGAATTATATAATGGGGTTTGAAAATCCTGTAACCTCATTGGTCAAAACACATCACATGACTGTGATAAATCCTCCAGTATACCCACTGTAAAAGTTTTATATCACTAAAAAAAGGAAAAAAAAGTTGAACATTATATAATAGCAATATACCATGATGGGGAGTGGGTATATGGGTGGATTTACCACTTCTGGTGTGGTTAAGTCACTCGACTGCGCTTTGTGACTGAACCATACCAGGTGTGGTAAATCCACCAATATACCCACTCCCTGCCATGGTATATTGCTTAAACAATTTGAAGATGCCAACTGCGAAAAGAATTTTGAAAAATCATATAGTAGATCTAAAACATAATTAAATCCCATTCCCTCTGGAGCAAGTCACAATTTACAGTATACCACTCTCAAAGGATGCATATGGTCAATGGATAGATCAATTTGACATAAGTGTCTGTCTAGTAAAATGTTCTTTAGGCAAGAGTGGGAGAATTAGTGCCAGTAAGAAAAAGTCTGCCATTTTAAATGAACCGTAAAAAGGGAACAGCCCTTATACCACAATGGAAACAGCCCTTGCTGCCATCTATACAGCAGACCGCAAAAAACAGTTGCAAATTTAGCTCCAAATAGGCCTTACAGCCATAAATGCTCCCAAACCGCAAGTCATATAGTCCCTCTCCTACACTTATTATCTCCCACAGGTTTAGCCTACAACTTCTCAAACCTGCTCCCCTAGTAAAGTGGAGGCTATTTGAATAAACTTAATATGTATCTACATCCTCAGTATGTATTTCAAAGTCCTTGGTCAATTTTGTGTTGCTAAATGTAAATGCCTTTAGTAAATAACATCTATGTATATTATATATTACTATATGTTCAGTGTTGTACTTGTTAGTAGCTGTCTGCATATATCATTTTTATTTTTATTTTCTTCTTTTGGTAACTGGGTAATGCCCACTAGGCACAGGTGCCTGTTTTCAGGGGCAACCCAAGAGCACTGGGGTGGCTAGGTGACTTGCTTAGAGTCACACAGTATGCAAATGGAGGCTGTGGGAATCAAACCCAGGTATGTTGGGTGCACCAAGTTTATTCACAGCTAGTTACTCTATCCTCTAGACTATATTACTGTAAGTGTTGTATAGTAATACTGTTGCTATTCTTGTCTTTGTGTTAGATTATATTTGTTAGCCTGTTAGCCTGTGTTTAAAAATTGTTTCTTAATGTCCTATAGCATGTGAATTTGCATTGTTACCCATTGTATATTATCTGCCAAACTAGGACCTTCTTTTAAATGAACACTGCTCAATGAGCCTTTTTCTAGGTAAAATAAATATATATAGATACTACAATGTCACTTAACTGCTTGCATGCCGGGGATTAGAAACTAAATAATTAGATTTTCTAGGGGCTCTTCATTATTTTTCCATATTCTACTTCCTGTTTTTTTTACAGTAATTTATGTTGCTAAATTGGAAAAATAGGCTACATAATGGTTAATCTGATATAATATAACCTGATGGTTAATTTGGTATAATACAACAGAACTAAGCAGAACATAACAGATTATCCATACACCAAATATGACACCAACTAAGGAAAACATACAAGAAAATAAACAAGAAAATACAATTAAAATTAAGAAACAGTTTTAATCAGGTCATTCTAATAGAATTTGCATCAGCAGTTCAGTGGCAAAAGTCCACATTAAAAAGTAATGATTGAGGTATCTGCTAAAAGATTGGTAAAGCGCTTCATGCTCTGAACCAATATAATTCATTATGGACATAATATAACCTTGATAAGAGAAAAATCTAACAAGATCAAGCTTCATTATGAAAGTCATTGATAGAACAGTGACAGCATTACAATCCAGTAACCTTACTTCAATAATTTCTGAGGAGAACTGAGTCATAGTTCAGAAATGCAAACCCCATCTAAAACACTGTATAGGATCATAAGACCTGCCTATAAGTGTCACATCAAAACGGTGTCAGAAAGAAACACCAAAGACCATTTTAGCCCAGCAATATGAGCACATGGAAAGACAGTGAGTGGAAACTTCACTGAGGCACCAGAACAGCAGAACCTTCCTGTGGTATATAGTGCATCTTCAACTATGTATGTGTAAGTATGGGGTGTCCAGGAGCAAAGTCCCCCTCCGGATGGGGGTGTTCATTTGCTTTTCACTGTTCCAACCCCTCAGTGATGTTTCCACTTGTTGTCTTTGATGCCACTCATATTGTTGGGCTGAAATTCTCTTCACTGTTTTTCTGACCCTGTTTTGACATATGATCCTTATAATACCATCAAATTTGAAAGGGAAAAAAAGCAATACCTCTTAATTGGAGATATTCCTCATGACTGGTCTCTTCAGGTTGATACAAAAGTGTCAATATTAAATTAGGAAGGGAAGACCACACTGTTGCAAAACAATCAAACTTAGCTCCCTTCTCTCAGCCTGTGAATCCATTTATCTTTACACCATAGCTTCCATGGTTTACAGGCCACATGCATGGGATCAGAGTGCTGACAAAAACTATGAGGGATAGTCTGTAAACATTCTAGGGAGTCTACAACACTTCCTACCGTCAAGGATCTCTGGCAAATGCCTCCATCAGATGTTGCATGTGTTGCTCCCTCCTGAACAGCCTCCTGATCTCTGTCTGTTCAACCTTCTGGGTTTCCTTGCTCCATCCTCCATGTCAAGCAGATTCATCTGAGAAAAGAAACCAAAAAAAATTCTCCACTGAGCATCATATAATTTCATAAAATTAGATATGTCCCCCATCCCAGGCAACATTGGCATATCTTGTTTACAGTAAAAAAGAGCTTTTAAGCACTAATTGTGCTACAAAATCTCCCCTCTGGAAAAAGGAATGGATCAACCTATCCTCAAGGTTTGGCACCCTCTCTGACCAGGACTTTCCAGAGTCACCACTGGCTGGTCATCAATCTCTACAACACAGAACAAATAAAGCCTCATAATAAAAATTCAAATAGTATGAGGAATGGCTCCTTTTAATAAAAACATCATCCAAGAAAAAGCAACACCAGTCAAGCTAGCACAAGAAACACTAATGCTAGCAAGCATGAATAACACCAGCAGGTGCTCCAAACTCCTCAAGCAGTCAAAACAAATCCAGAAGTGAAATGTTATTAAAAAAAATTACTCAAGGTTCTCATATAAAAATCCCTAGAGAGTACTAAGTATTAACATTATTTTAATGGGCCTATGCCACCAGAGTAGAGTTATGCTTCTGCAATTATGAAAACTGTTTGACAGTTCACACTCTCTATTCCATGGTGAATTACCACCCTGTTGGGTTACCAAAGGCAAGGTACCCTCAAAGAGGGTTCCACCCTTAGAGGTGCCATTGGAAGATTCCCTTGGCTAAAGGTATTTTAGGAAGGGGCTCCAAAAAAAACCATTCAGCAGTAAACATTGACTATAAGGTAGAGAATCAACAGACAGAGATGAGACAGCTTGAAGAAACACAAATGTGAAACAGGTTGCCTGGATAGCACTGATAAAATGGATAGCCTGATGACAGCAAGGGCTTTCTAAAGAGAGAGGGAATGGTGAGTAGGGCTACTATCCATCTCCATCCAACAGCAGAACCTAGCTAGGAAATCAGGGAATATGATATAAATAATTAACCATGTATTATGACCATTGTCATAGAGGAGAGGAAAAACAACCTTTCAAGACGAGAAAACCTCTGGGGATCCAAGCCCTAGGTTGCCTTCATCCAGGAAGGGGTAGTTTATTTTGGTGACGGCTCTGGTCTCACAATTTAGAAAGCCCAGTCAAGGGAAGGACGGTCCAGTTTGGTTGAAAGGTAATTGTCATGGTTGGCATGCCTCTGATTTATCAATGACAGCATTTCTTTGAATCAGAGCATGAATCACTTTGAGTGCCAGATGGGAGGAGGTCAGGACCCAGCGGCCGTAGATTAGGTAGCAGTTTATTGATGAGGGGGCTGTGCAAGCCAGTGGCTGTAGATATTGATGAGGAGGCGGACAAAACAGAGTCATATGAAAGGTTAAGCATAGTGTGGTTCAATGGGATGAGCATAGGTCCAGGAAGAAAAAAGGAGAACAAATACAGGCATGACATAGTCCTGCAGAATGTGAGGAGAAAGCTTGCACAGTGTTGTGTCTTTTTGGTTTAAAGGTTCAGGGAGGTCAGTTCACAACATGAGATGAAATAAGAAAAATGGTATATGATGAACAGAGTTAATAAGTCCAGTTAATGGAGCTGCAATTGATTTCCTGAATCTCAGCTGATGGGGTGGATAATAAAGCAGAAGAGGCAGCTAGGACAGCAATTTCATAGTCATGAGGGAAGGAAAAGTCCTGGAGTTGAGATGAGTATATGCAAAGACAGTATCTCCAAGTAGGAACATAAATGAGCTGAAACATAAAGAGTATTGGAGTGCAGCTGGTATGAATATGAATTATCCATGTAAATGAGCAAGTGGGTCTAGTATGGTAGCCCAACATAAGTTTTCCCGACTCTGCATTGCCCGCAATCTGTTTCCTGCAATGCAATTTGCCCATGTGATGTTTTTCCGATTACTGTTTGCCCGACTGTCAGATATGTGAATATGTGTCGGAAGCCTGGTTGTTAGAATATACAGAATTAGTAGGTATAGAAAATGTCAGAGTATTAAAATAACACTGTCACATACTATACCTGGTAACATACATAATTATATAGCAATGGAAAGTAGAGATTCTCAAGTCTATCATGCCATGCCCTCCCTTCAGTAAACTAGGATACATATGTCTGCTGTGCTGTGCAAACATGTATATTTTTTGGATTTCCCAACCATGTTACTCCACAGGGTACCCTGTATTTTTTTGGGGGTAAGCAAAGCTTTACCTTGAAAGACTATACTGCCCTTATATAATGAGGTGGGAGGAGAATGGGGGCTATGTAAATAAATTTACAGGTATACATGGTTAGCAGTTAGTTTTTGCTATGCAGCCTTAATCCACTGACTTTCCCCTGCATCATAACCTGCTTATAGCCCATCTGAAATACAACACCTCATTTTCGGTTTTGCTGCTGTGAGTGAAGTATTTTGTTTTGAGGTTTTGAACAGGAACTGAACTAGGAATGTTAGGCATGCTGATTTATATGCTGGTGGTGTTTTATATTGTTGACTGGTGTTTTTGTAGCTGTAGAAAAGGCAAAGTACAAATCAGTAAGTATTCAGTGACTCCAGGTCACACAGTAAGTTAAGTGGAGGGTTCTGAACCCATGATCCTCCTATTTAGAATTCTACACCCTTTCACTAGGCTGACCGAGCTCCTAGACTGCAGTGAGTCCACTCATTGAAAGGAAACACAAAGTCTTCCTTTTGTCCTACAACAGCAGCCTTCCTATTCAGATGTGGTTGCAAGTGAAAGCGGTTTTAATTTACATGTTTGCTGGTAATGTTGGAGAAATGTCAAGTGGACTTTTATTTAGTGTGGAATGCCTATGACAGGATACTGCTGTCGGTTTACTTGTTGTTGGGCAACATCATGCCAGGAAACCATACGGATCCCAGCAAGTGCTAGACTGTCCAACTGGAAAACTACAAGCAGAGAAGGCTGGAGGAGAATAAGACACCCTTGTGTTGAAAAGTCAGAGTCTAGATAAACTCTCATGTCCCTGGAGGACAAGGAAGGACTGTGCCTACAATCAAGATTGCCAGAATGGTAGAATAGGAAAAACAGAGGTTGTAGCAGTTGCTTAGGTTGTACGTCATTGCTGAAGGAGAATAATAGCAACAATGAGAGATGGAAACACTTGTTCAGGTGGCTCAAATTACTGGATGTCCACTTCGAGCAGCTGACATGGAGGTAATCTGTGAAGCAGATGTCCAAGAAAACTCAAGTAGGCAATAAATGGAATGGACTGAATAGAGCTGAGTAGAATATATCCAAAGGACTTCCCTGAAGACCAAGTTCAAATAGGCATGCTTCGAGTAGATATGAGTGCAAGATGTCTGAGGGGCTTCCCTGAAGATCATCTTTGAGTAGGCATGTACAGTATGAGAAGTGAGGCAGGGGCTTCCAGAATGAGTAGAAGATGTCTGAGGGCTTCCCTGAAGACAGTCTTCGAGTAGGCAGGTATATGAAATGAGGTAGAAACTACTGAAGATGTCCAAAGAGCTTCCCCTGCCCCTGAAGACCATCTTCGAGTAGGCAGGTATGCAAAGTCAAGCAGATGCTGCCAGCAGAGGTAGAAGACATCCAAGGGCTTCCCTGAAGATTGTCTTCAAGTAAGCTGGTATATGAAATGAGGTAGAGACTACTGAAGATGTCTGAGGGGCATTCTCTGCCCTGAAGACCATCTTCAAGTAGGCAGGTATGCAAAGTGAGGCAGATGCTGCTGGAACAAGTGGAAGACATCTGAGGGCTTTCCTGAAGATTGTCATTGAGTAGGCAGGCACATGAAATGAGTTAAAGACTACTGAAGTGTACAAGGGGCTTCCCCTGTCCCTGAAGACAATCTTTGAGTAGGCAGTTATGCAAAAGAAGGCAGAGACTTCCAAGACAAGTAGAAGATGTCCAAGTGGTTTCTCTGAAGACTGTCTTCGAGTAGACAGGTATATGACATGAGGTAGTGACCACAGATTTGAGTAGGTAAAAATAGGAAATGTCCTTCCAATGCAATTAGTCATGTGAAGTGAGGCAGAGACTTCTGGACAAGTAGGGCAAGTATGGGAGATGAGGGCTCACTCCCTGAACCAATGGCTTCCTTATAAACACCAGTGACCAGCTCTAGCCTCCCTAGGATTGTATTTAGGGATACAGTTCCAGAGGCATTTATTTCCATCAGGTAGCATACAGTGTCCACGATATAGCTGTTTCTTTCTGTAATAAGTATTGCAAGATGGTAGCTAAACATCTAGAGATTTTGCCCATTAAGGAATAATTACCAGATAGTAACAGCCTCCTGGATACCCAAGTTAGGGATTTAGATAGCATGAAGAAGGTACTTGACTTATGCTTATCAGGGCAAAATATATGGTTCTTGTCCTGGTTGTACTTTGGGAGTGAGCTAATGATGCCCCATAGCTCCATGTAAAACACATTCAAGACTCACTGCAGCTCTTGGGTCAGAGACTCCCATTCTGATGGACAGAAGACATCTGTCAATGACTGACCACATAAGAGTAAGAGAAATTAGGCACTGGTGATACGATGACCTTGAGAAAACAGTTTGCAGGAGGCTGTCTGAATTTAGACCATGCCAGAGGATAGGTCAGGCTGGAATTCTGGTAAGCTAGACCCAAAGGCAGGAGACAGGAGTAATAATCAAGGTAATCAATGTATACAGCATGATTGTAGACTGCAAAATGAATTCCAGAATAGAACCCGTAAAGTATACATGAAGTGGTCCCCTGGTACTGACAGTGTTCCTTTAAGAACCAAATCCATGGAAGGGTCAGGGCTTTTAGAGATAATCCATGGTCAGTTGTACAAGTAAGAAGAATTAGCATGAAAAAGTCATTTAATCCAGTTGGAGCCATTTCAGTATTGGAGTCAAAGGCAAGTAGTCAGGCCTGTTAAAAGATTTTATTACGGTGGACGGACAATGGTGCTCCTCCATAGAAATTAAGCATAAATTCACGGTACCTGGGATAAGCATTTTCAAGATTTATCAGCTTCGGCATCTTTTGTTAAAAGTGTTTGGGGCTACTCCACCCTTGCCCGCTTATATTAGTTTTCAGGCTACCCTTGTAGAACTGGCTGGAGTGTCCCATGCGGTGTCGAAGATATGTAGTATTTTATTCGCATGGGCATATCCTGATACTTTTGCCCCTGTTATTTACTGGTCTTCCCTTTTTCCAGACATGCAGCCACACTGGTCTCTTCTCTGGCATAACTGCCATAAATTCTTATTGCAGGATAGGTTAAGATTAATGCAATTTAAAATTTTGCATAATATTTATTATACCCCACATAAACTGGCCAAAATGGGTGTTGTGTCCTCTCCATTCTGTACAAGATGTAAGTTTCAGCCTGGGGACCTTCTTCATATTTTTTGGAAATGCCCCAAAGTTGCCCTACTTTGGACCACTATAAAACATAGAGCTGACCCACTTTTAGGGTTCTCTGATATGTTTACACCTGAAGTATGTCTCTTGGGGGACTTTTCATGTATCCCTGTGCTGTGTAGGAAATATTATATGGCATTAATTTCCATGTCTGTTAAAAAAGTGGTCTTGAGACATTAGAAAGACTCTGATGACCTGACTTATCTTGAGTGGCTCCAGGTGCTTCTTGCTAATCTCAGAACGGAGAGAACCATTGCAAGTCTATTTGGTAATTTTGGGAAGTTCAACAGAATATGGGGTCCTTTTCAAGCCCTGTACTCTTTACAAGTTTGAAATACACGAATATTATAGTTCAAGATGTCACTTGGTGGTAAGCGCTGCACTAGGTTTTGGGGGGAGTATGAGGGTGGGGGGTAGGTTGGGAGAGAATGAATCAGTATTATTTTGTATGTTAATCACAGTCTTATTATGTGCAATGTTTCCTGGATTCGTTCTCTGTATTGTAAACTTTAATAAAAGTTGAATGGAAAAAAAAAAAAGCAGCCAGGCCTGTAGGCTGAACAGAGGCTGTGTCCCATAGTAGTACAATGAGCAAGTGAGTTAGGTCTATTATCCAATTAGAGGCTAGCACATGGTAGTACAATGAACAAATCATAGAGAAGGTTGGGGAGGCTACAGAGCACAGAATCAGAGCACTGCTAATGATACAGAAAAGTTCCAGATTCCTGAGTGACACTCGTGAAGTGGGACAATACTGGTCAAGCTCTGTGGGAGCAGCTCAGGAGATGGTGCAGCAGTAGGATTAATGCCATCAGCTGAAAAAGTCGTCCTCTCAATTCTGGAGCCATACTCACATGAAGATTGTCAGTGAAAGCACTAATTAGCAGACAGTGTTGCTTAACAGCAAGGTCCATGAACTGCAGCTAAAACAAATCCTAGGACAGCTTCGATACTGGCTGAGTAGACTCTGCTGATGGGCTGTAGAATGAGAAAGAGATAAAACTGTAGTACCTGCACTAGCCACTAGGCCTGGGCTAGGTAGGAGGTTTCGGTGTGAGCTAAAGCTTGGAGGTTTGATAATAGTAGCAGCCAGTGGAAAACAGCTAACCAAGTTCACTACGGAAGCCATTTAATGGTAACAGAGAAAGTAGGCGGTTAAAATTGGGTGACTGGAAGATCAGTGATAGAATCAATGAGATTTAACATGCAGTAGCTGAATCAATGAGGTTTAGCAGATGATTGCTGTGATTGTAGCATAAAAATGGAAAGACATGATTGGCATGAATACAAGAAATACCATTAAGGCAGAGTTAGATTATCATAAAGCAGTAAATATTTGCAAGAGTAATGGCATGAACACCTTAAATACCATCAAGGCAGATATAAAGTAGGTTCTCACAAGACAGTAAGAATCTGCAAAGCAGTAATGGCACGAATACCTTAACTGTATTAAGGCAGAGTTAGGTTATAGCAAGGCAATAAGTTTTGCAATGCAGTAATGAAATACACAGGTTCTTGAAAGTCATATAGGCTGTGAGGTAAATCTATGAATGCAATGGATAACTGAAAACATGTGGGCAAGGAGCAGCAAAGGAACAGATGATTCATTTAACTTACTTAAAGTATGCTCCTGCTACCTGGGGCCATGATGCACTGCCAAGACAACACAGTCCTCTGCCATAGGAATAACAGGGAGCCAGGAGAAAAGCACGATGAGACCAGGCAGCCATGTAATGTCAGGAAATGTCAGTATAGCAATGCAGCATTTGTCCAGGTGGAGCTAGCACTGAGTAAATCATGAACAGAGCTGTAAAACAGGGAGTAGCAGCTAGCTGAGCAGCAGAGCCAGGACCAGGTGCAATCAATTAAGATGGTAGCACAGGAGGCAACAAACTGCATTGTGTGCTGAAACGTACAATAACAATTACAGGGAAACTGAGGTTTGGAAGGAACCTGGAGCACAGAAACAGGATAAATACAATGAAAACAAAGAGCAAAAAGATGCTAGGAAAACTAGAAAATCCCAAAAAGAAAATATAAACCAAAAACACAAACACAGGAGAACAGAAAAACAAGCACACAAGAAAGCACATGGCAGCTGGTGGCAAAACTAATATTAATGAAGGCAGGAGAAATACACAAACAAAATCCAGCACAGCCCAGAGCACAAGCAATACTGGGGGGGGGGGCAAGGCCCCAGCAGGCCCTAAAACAGAAGACAGACCAACAGAGCCTCCGGCCGGCAAAGAAAAAATGCTTCAGAAGGAGGCTGGGAGGAACTGCTTATATTGGTCAGGAAGGGGGCGTGGCTGGTTGCTTACCCCACTGAACCACAGGCATTGCCTTTCAATGAAAAAAAAAAGACTCAAGGTTCTCATATAAAAATCCCTAGAAAGGATTACATTTAGCAGAGAAAGAATGAATGGAATGATGTGGAGTGGAGCCTCACTGTCTGCAGCCATTTTGCTGCTCCAGACCCCTTTAATTAACACAAAAAATGAAACAAACAAGGGTGAAAACATGCTGAGCCACTCACTCAACAACACAGTGCATGATGCTTTTTTATAGACCTTTGAGCTTTACTCTTCAGGTTTAGGTAGCATTATACACTTTCAAGCATGTATGACATTCTGGGTACACACACTAATTCATGTATCGATCTCTGTGTGTAACTCTGTAACTATCATTGCTAAAGTGGTGCTCAGTGTAGGTCTTCTTACAACTGAAGATATCCTGATACTGTTGTCATGATGTCCTTAGTCTTAACTAGTTATGTCACTAGGAATCATTATGTGTTAAACAGGCATCATGTTGACAGGATTAATCTTTGTTAACTAGAGTTACTGAAAGTTACTGATTAATAATGTATGTCACAATATGACAACATCTTGTCACTGAATACTACTGCAGCAGTGTATGACAACAAAATCACCAAGGTCTGTCTTCCCAAGCATATAAATTCCATCCATTCCAGTAATATCATGCAAAAACCTATATTCCAATATTTTATTTTCCCAATTTTGCACTACAAATGGAAAACTCTATCTTCATAGATTTTTCCAAAAATGAACTAATAATTTTATGCCTGTCCAATCTCTTGAGCAGAGTCACAGAATCCATTGCTGGGAATCAAAACTAGTAAAACAAACACTCAAACTGATCCATGCTCTGATAGTTCCAGCTGTGTCTCGACACAATATACAAAGAAAATGCAAAAAGTCACACTCTGCAGGAGGATTCAGATGTAGGTTTATTTAAATAGAGTTGTAGCCAAAAACATGGTTAGATAGTACCTAAAATTTCTGTGACATCTCTAGAGAAATTCCTTTCCTGCCTGCTTGAGGTACCACTAAAGGGCCACCTGAGAAAACTTCTTTTTAAATATTGTGACATATCTGACCAAAACTGTGGCTGCAACTGTGCAATGTAGAGAAACTTTACAGCCAATCAGAAACTCTCCTGTCTTAAGGTATGGTCCACAACATGCTCATGGCTAGTCTGCTTGAGGAGAGAGCCAGAAACGTTGCAGAGTTCCCCATGTATGTACAATGTACTCCAGGAAAGCACTCAGTAGCATCCTCAAAGATGGATGTGTGATCCCTTCACACCTGATCTTGCTAGCATATGTGTCTATGTGGGCAGGCACACAGGTAGGAGCAGGTCAGGAGGCAGTTGAAGGCTTGCACCACATCCACAAGCCAAGATAAGCATTGCAAGGAGCCAATGGAGGGAGAAGACACTACACAACCCAAGGGGCTTAGAGTATCCACGCTTAGTGGGCCAGTACTGTTGAAAATGTCTGACCTTTTGGTGGGGATATGGCAGACCTGGAGGACACTACTACTGTACCACTGTATCTTTCCCTTCACAGGTCAGGATCCACTTGTGGACCAACATGGGCATCCTATTAAATGCCCTCTTCCTGGACCAGCAGCACCTCCTGTTGCCCCCTGCCACCACACACAGGTGCATTGTAAGTGGGGTTTGTGGATGTCAGCCATTGTGGATGGACAGTGTGGGTGCAGAGCTATGGCCGGGACACAATGATCTCAAGACTATCCTGATGGCTCTTAGTGCTTATGATGCTACAGTTTGGACACATAGGGAAGTATACTGTACTTGAATGGTTTGAGACACATAAACTGGTATGTTAGTGCTTGGGTGGTTGTTTTTGTATCAGTTCCTATATTGGAAACTGCATTTTGCACAGCAAAAAGCAGTCTGCAGGAGTGGGTCAAATGCATATAAAAGGTAAAGTCATCCATAAATTATGCAATGGAATATTTAAAGCTTGGTGAATATAATAACTGGCTGTAGCACATTGCTCAATAATTCTTGGAAATAGGGTGTTTTAACTGCTTGTAAATAACATGAACCAAATAAAACATGTTGCTTGTGGCCAATGATGCAGTGGTGAACAAAAGGGTCAGATGAAACTCTATATATTATTAATAAGGCTGTAGGTAGGAGGAGCCTGCAGCCCTCTTGCATTAGCTCTAAAAATGGCCGATCGTGTAATTTCCATTTTGGACTTTTGAATGTATTCATCCACAACTGCAAAACGGCGTGCTCCACCTCTGATTTTTGTTATTTGCTTCTCTGTCTTCAAGGCATGTGAAGGGAGTGGAGTGCTACTATGCCTCCCAACTTCTCAGGATATAAACAAAAAAAAAAACTTTTGAAAAGCTGCTCTCTTTGTAGCTGCTCAATCTAGCCCTTGCAGAACTGCAGATTGAACACCTGTCCAGCGAATCAAATAGATTCATTCTAGTTCTTTCAGCAGCCTAGGGGGTAACTCATTATCTCCTTGGCCATTTTATGTCAGATTAACCATGGAATTACTTTGTCACCGGGGAGGGGGAGGCGAACAGAATTTACCAAGAACAGTGGGGGCTTCAGAGACAGCAGTGTTTGGACTTAAAGAGAGAGGTTCACCAATGGAGAGCACAATGTGTAAACAAACTGTGGACAGGCTCAGAGGATCAACAGGACAGAAAAGCAGCTCCCTATGACTCAAACCACAGCAATGATAAAGCCAGAAAAACTGTGCTCTTGCAGCACTGGCTGAAAAGTCACCAGCTTAAAGTTTATTGGGGTAGGTAAGTACTGTCTGTATCTTGCAGTTTCATTATCGGACTTGGAGCCATTATTTCCTTATAGTTGCCTTCTATTTATTTTCGCAGTCTTCCAGCTGGGAGAGCTGGGGGGGGGATTGTTTGAGAGGAGGACGGCAATCAGATGGCTGAAGGTAAATGAAAACTGCCACACCTTTGCTTATAAAGTTCTGTATGACTTCTAGAAATCTTTCTTGGTTCTGTCTACCATATATTTTGAACAGTATAGCCATATAGCCACATCACAAGGCTGGTGTCTGGTACAAAACAGCATGCCATAGTTTCATTTTGAACTGGGATCCATTATTTCTTTGAAGTTTCTTTGTTTCTGTTTGTTTTTACAGTCTCCAGGCTGGGTGAGGTCTGTGTGTGTGTGTGTGTGTTTTGGGGGAGGGTTGAGAAGAGCAGAGGGGGGTTGAGAAGAGGAGGATCAGATGGTTGAGAATGGAACAAAATTTGTGCTACGCTGCAGCTCCTGTATAAAATGTTGTCAAACTCCTACAAATCTTTCTTGGCTCCTCATGCATATCTTTTCAACTGAACAGCCACATCTTCAGGCTAATGTCTGGTGCAAGGCAACATGCCCCTTGAAAGTATGAGAGAAACTATATCATACTGCAGCTTTGACATAAACAAAACCTTATACGAGAGCTGAAGAATGATACCATTTTGTTCACATTTTCAGGGGAACATGGTGCCTGCACAGGACTCCTATTACATGACTGCAGTTGAAAAGCCTTGTTCTGGGGTGTTGCCTGGGTAGTTGGTTCCTGTGGGCTGCCCTTGGAGCAGTGCCTTGATTATTGATTAGTGGTGCTGCCCTTGGGGCAGTGTCTGGATGAGTTGTTCCTGTGCACTGCCCCTAGGGTAGTGCTTGGGTAGTTGTTTCCTGTGGACTGCCCATGGGGTAGTGCTTGGCTAGTTGGTTCCTGTTGTCAGCCCCTGGGGCAGCACCTAGAAAGTTGTTTCCTGGGGCTGCCCCTGAGGCAGTACCTGGATGGCTCATTCCTGTGGGCTGCTTCTGAGGCAGTGCCTGTGTAACTGGCTTCCATGGGCTGCATCTGGAGTAGTGCCTGTGTAGCTGGTTCCTTTTGGCTGCCCCAAGGCAGTGCTGTGATGCTTAGTTCCTGTTGGCTGCCACTGGAGCAGTGGCTGGGTAGTTGGTTTCCATGTCCTTCCCTCTAGGGCAGTGCCATGATGGCTGGTTACCAGCACTGCCCCTGGAGCAGTGACTGGATAGTTTATTCCTGTAGGCTGCTCCTAGAGCAGCACCTGGGTAGTTGGTTCCCCTGAACTGCCCCTAGGGCAGTGCCTTGATTTTTGGTTAGTGGCAGTGCTCCAAGGCAGTGCCTGTGTAACTGGTTCCTATGGGCTCCCCTGGGGCAGTGCCTGTAAAATTGGTTCCTTTTGGCTGCCCCTGGGGCAGTGCCACGATGGCTGGTTCCTGTTGTCTGCCCCAGGGGCAGTGCCATGATGGTTGGTTACTGGCACTGCCCCTGGGGTAGTGTCTGGAAGGTTTATTCCTGTGGGCTACTCCTAGGCAGTGTCTGGATAGTTTGTCCCCCTGGACTGTCCCTGGGGCAGTGCCTTGGGTTTTGGTTAGTGTTGCTACCCTGGGGCAGTGCTTGTGTAACTGGTTCCCATGAGCTGTCCCTGTGGCAGTGCCTGTGAAGTTGGTTCCATTTAGCTGCCCTGGGGCAGTGCCATGATAGTTGGTTCCTGTTGTCTGCTCCTGGGGCAGTACCTGTGCAGTTGGTTCCTGTGGTCTTCTTCTGGGGTACTGCTTGGGTAGTTGTTATTGTTGGCTTCCCTTGGGGAAATGCTTGGGTAGTTCTTCCTGTGGGCTGCCCCTGGTGCAGTGCCTGGGTAGTTGGTTCTTGGGGTTGTCCCTGGGGCAGTGCCAGGATGGTTTGTTCCCATGGGCTGCCCCTGGGGCAGTGCTTGGGTAGTTGGTTCCTGTGTGCGGCCCCTGGGGCAGTGTCTGGGTAGTTGGTTCTTGGGGCTGTCCCTGGGGCAGTGCTTGGATTGTTTGATCCCCTTGGCTGCCCCTGTGGAAGTGCATGGGTAGTTGATTCCTGTTGGCAGCCCTTGGGGAAGTGCCTGGATGGTTTATTCCTGTGGGCTGCCCCTGGGGCAGTGCTGTGATGGTTGGCTACTTGCACTGCCCCTGGGGCAGTGCCTATGTAAGTGGTTCCCATGGGCTGCCCCTGGGGCAGTGCCTGTGTAGTTGATTCCTTCTGGCTGCCCCTGCGGCAGTGTGGTGCATTGCATGGACTTGCACAAATAGGATTTGTGGATAAGGGGAGTTACATGTTGCTGCCTCGGGAGCAGGGAATGAAGTGCACCATTAGGCATAGGTGGAAGGAGGAGCTACAGGGTGCTGCCCCAGGGGCAGCACTGCTCTAGGGTCCGTGCTCCGGGGCAAAAAACTTACTCAAGCCTCTGAAACTTGAAATCCTGCTGAACCAGCCCTTCAAGCTTTTCACTATTGTTAACCCTTTAGTGGCAGAAATATGTTCTGCTAAAGTTTCCCTCTGCTACAAAGAAATCATTTAGTGCTAAGCAACAGTTTTTAAATTACTGACTGTATAAATTAGGCAAAACATAATTATAAAGATCCTGTTTTCCTTCTATATGTTTTCTTCAGAATTGAAAACTTGAACATCTAAAGGTATAGGCAGCATCTGGAAAGTCTTAATTGCAGTAATTTAATGTATTAAATTATTAGCGCTTTATTATTCTGTAACATATTCATGTGTCCATAAAATAACTGCAGGTACTCATATTTCTTATTATTATTCTTTTGGTAACAAGGTAAGTCCCACTAGGCCCAGGGCCTGTTTTCAGGGGCAACCCAAGGACATTAGGAAGAATAAGTGACTTACTCAAGGTCACACAGTATGCAAGAGGAGGTTGTGGGTATCAAACCCTGTTCTGCTGGATGTATCAGGCTCATAGCTCATTCACAGCTCATTAATCTAAAGTCTAGGCTGTTCTGCCAGCCTTATGCTGTGATTTAACTGCCCACACAGTCCCACTACACAATGCAATAACTCAATGACCAAGCGATAGAAAATAGCACACAGGAGTAGAACACAAACAAGGGATATGGGATAAGGTTTATTAAGGAAGGCAGGAACAAGGTTCTGGGGAAGGAAAGGGAAGGGTTAAAAAATAAACAAATAATTGACAATCCCGGCAATCCCCTCTCCACCTCCACCTCATGCCTCATCCTTGTCAGTCCCTGACAGTCCCAGTTAAAAGACACAGCAATTATACTATCCCCACAGTCCCTAAGAGCCCCCTGTATTCTACTAGGTAACAGATGTTGAATCATCATAGGCCCAATGTTTGATGTAGATGTGGCTATTCAACCTGCTCAGTTATTAAGTTTAAAATTAAAGGGATCACTATTTGTAATCCAACACAAGGCCAAATTGTCATAATGCAGGTTATGTACCTGGGCACTCCCAAAACAGACAGTCCAGTCCTGTTAAATATCTAAATAAAGGACTGCAGGGACAAAGGTCTAATTCAGTACTCATGGTATGCAGATCAATCAGATACCAAAAGGTTTCAGATGTATAATGCTAGTCTCTCTGGTGTGCAATAGCTGCAGGTTGCACGCTGTGGCTCTTTGCTGTGTCACAGCAGACATAGTCACATGAGAGGCTTGGAGCCCTACGATGATTCAACAATTGTACACAGCAGAATATAGAGGAGCTCTTAAGGACAGGGGTGAGGAGAAAACAAGGGTAGTAGTGGTGATTTACTCTTACAACTTGGAGGGAATGACCCTGCTGCACCCCTGCCCGTTAGCAACAATGTTTGTTGGGGGGCCTGCCATTGAGCTTTTCATGGGGCCCCAGCAGGGGACAGAGACAGAGACTCAGCTGTTCCATGCTTTGAAGAAATTAAGTGTGTGTGCGTGTATATGTGTGTGTGTATGTGTGTATATGTGTATATATGCATGTGTTTGTGTGTGTGTGTGTGTGTGTGTGTGTGTATGTCTGTGTGTGTGTGTCTCTCTCTTTTCTCCTATAGCAGTACCGCTTGGGAAAGTCAATGTCAGTGAAGTGTTGCAAGTGGTGTCTGTGTGGCTGTGGCTCTGTCATCTACCTCGAGGTATGTGGGTCACAAACTGAAGACACAGAGGGAGCTCCTGTGAGACACACACACAGACATATGCACTTCACATCACAAAGGCAAGTATGCAAATTACATGTTGTATATGATGCTGAAAATTCAAAAGCCTTTCTACCAAATTCCCACTTCCTCCAGGTAATTGAGAGTTATGGTCTTCTACTCTACTCACTGCCACTGGACAAAATTTAAGACTGAATCATTGGCTACAGGCCCTAATAGAATAATAATTTTAGTAGTATTTAGTCAATCAAATAATTAGCTGCATCCAGTCAAGACATTTAACTGGTGGAACACAAGTATGGTCGTACTGTATTATAAACAGTCTTCTCACTAAGGGTTAGGTAAATAGACCATTGGCAACTTCCATTTGGGTTTAAACCCCTACATTTGGTTCAGCATCCAGAATTCAACAAAACTATTTCAAGGCACTGAGAGTGGACAAGGCACCAGGCCCAGATGGCATCCATTCCAGAGTACTGAAGGAGCTGGCATAGGTCCTCGCAGGACCTTTGGCTGACATATTTAATGCATCACTACATTCGGGTGTGTACCTCAGGACTGGAGAATGGCTCATGTGGTGCCCCTCCACAAGAGTGGCCCCAAGGGCGAACCTGGAAACTACAGACCAGTGAGCCTCACATCCATCATGGGTAAGCTAATGGAGACTATCCTGAAGGAGAGGCAGGTGGCCCTCCTAGAGGTCAAAGGACTACAGGACAGCAGACAGCATGGCTTCATACAGAACAGATCCTGACAAACCATCCTGGTGGAGTTCTATGACTGGGTAACTAGGCAACTGGACAGGGGCCATGCAGTGGATGTCCTGTATCTGGACTTCAGTAAGGCATTCAACTCGGTGCCACATGGAAGGCTGAGAAGTAAGTTAGAAGGCACAGGGGTGGGTGCATAGCTGGTGAGATGGGTAGGGAACTGGCTTCAGGGAAGGCAACAAAGGGTAGTGGTGGGTGGGGAACTCTCACACCCAAGGGTAGTGACAAGCGGTGTTTCACATGGCTCGGTGTTGGGACCAGTGTTGTTTGAGATATTCATTGCAGACATATCATTGGACATCAAGAGAAAGATCAGTCTGTTTGCTGATGATACCAAGGTAGAAGCTGTGGTGGATGACCTAATTGGATGGCAGGGGTTGCAGGATGATCTGGCAAAGCTTGAAACCTGGTCAGACACCTGGCAACTGGGGTTTAATGCCAAAAAGTGCAAGGTGCTGCATTTTGGGATGAAGAACCCAAGGAGGAGTTACCAGCAAGGGGGAGTGCAGCTAGCCCAGACAGAGGAGGAGAAGGATCTGGGGGTGCTACATTACAGGGTCAATGAACAACTCGGCACAATGTAGGAAGGCAGCTGCAAAGGCCAACAAAATGCTGGGTTGTATTGCAAGGGGTATATCCTAGAGGAGGGAGGATGTGATTCTGCCACTGTATAGGTCATTAGTTAGACCACATCTGGAGTACTGCGTGCAGTACTGGCTGCCCTATCTGAAGAGGGACTTTAAGTTACTGGAGGAGTTTTGGCCTTGAGAGGCATTTAAGATGATCAAGGGGCTGGGGACTTATCATGAGAGGAAGCTGAGGGAGTTGAAACATGCACCTCCTGAAGGAGAGGAGGACAGGGGACATGATTGAAACATTTAAGTATATGAAAGGAATAAACAAGACAGGTACAGAGAGACTGTTCAAAGTAAGGGAAGGGACGGGCACCAGGGGCCATGATATAAGACTGGAGGGAGGAAAGTTCAGCAGGGAAATGAGGAGACACTTTTTTACAGAGAGGGTGGTGGCTGGGTGGAATGCATTACCTGCAGAAGTGGTATCCAGTAGAACAGTGGACTGCTTCAAAAGGGGATGGGACAGGACAAGGGGGAGGATCAATGAAGGGGAAGGGTGGAAGGGAGGGGAAGCTGCAGAATAAGGGGTGCTAGCTGCACATTCAAGCAAACTTAATAGACCTCTAGGCCTTTATCTGCTGGCAAATTTTGTATGTTCATATCTACAAATACAGTATTTATCATAATAATAATAATAATACTTTATTTATGATGAGCCTTTCAAATACCAAGGTGCAGTACAGTTAAAACAATTAACACAATTAAAACAAATCATTATCATATTAAAATATACAATACAAATCAACAATCATGGCTACCAAATGCTTTTTTCCAAAGAAATGCTTTTAGGGCCTGTTTAAAATGACCCACAGTCGTGCACTCCCTAATCTGATGGGGTAGAGAATTCCAGAGGGATGGGGCTACGAACATAAAAGCACGGGCCCAGCAGATTTTAAAATCACCCTCGGAATCTTCAGCAACCCCTCGTCGGCCGAGCGGAGTGGTCACACAGGGTATTAAGGAATCAGAAGCTCTTTCAAGTAGTCGGGCCCTGTTTGTGTAGGGCTTTATACGTCAGTAACCCAACTTTGAAGGTGATCCGCCACTGAACCGGCAGCCAGTGCAGTTCCCACAGCACCGGTGTGATATGGGAAGATCTAGGAGTCCTCATCAACAACCGGGCTGCAGAATTCTGCACCAGCTGCAAGCGGCAGATGTCAACCCCTGGAAGCCCAAAGTAAAGTGAGTTGCAGTAATCTAAACAATAGGTCACAAAGGCATGGATCAATGTAGGCAGGTCACTGGACGGAACAAGGTGCTTGATCCTAGCAATGTTTCACAGATGGTAAAAAAGATGCATTAATGACAGCCAACACCTGTGTCCAAAGTGTCAGCCCCGCATCCAAAATCACCCCTAGGTCTTGCACCTGTTCAGAGGCCTGAAGCTCAGCGTCCCTAAGGAACAATCTGACAACAGATAAGGGGTAAGAAAGTTTTAAGGATAGCAATGAAAATAAATTATTATTGCTTACTAGCTGCAGGTGCTGTTGGCATGCATCTGTTGTTGATTGATGTTTGTGGTGTTGTGATAGCCTACAACTCCCACAAAGACAGCCACAGCCTAGTGTGAGCTACAGTAATAGTCACTATTCATTGCTGACCTCAAGGCATGCTGTATACCCTCATGTAGTCTCTGCTTTACATGCATGCCACTTTCTATATATTTTCCATGTCTGGCTACATCTATTTTCATATTACATAAGCATGACCCCCAAAAAATAAAACAAGTTATGCATCAAAAATCCTAAAAATCTAAAGATATTAAATGTACGACATTACATTGCATGTGAGGGGTCTTCATTAACTGATACCAACTCTGTGTGTTCTGTGTTCTCAATGGTACACCAGATCATATGGAGCTTGTTGGTGATGACAAGGTGAAAGTTATTAGGATTGTCATGAGAGGAAGGTGTTGTCTCACTACTGCTGTGGTGATATGCCAGACTATGAGGCCAGTGCCAGTGGGAAATGTCCAGATAGACTTGCCACCAGGAGATATAGGAGTGGGACCAATAGTAGATGTTTAAACAATAAGATATTACTGAATGTTAGCCAGTGGAAAAGTTACCCGTGCCTCCTGTTGTGGTGTGGCATGAGGCACAGTCATTTGCCTTTAACCACATAGGAAATGGATAAATCCCACAACAACCCTTGCTATGAAGTGCGTAATTGTGATAATAAAATTGACCCGGTTGTGAAAAATACTAAAACATTAAATTAATAAACATTTTTATTAATCAATACATAATGGAGTGATGCATCCTCCAGTCAACAAAATAGTCCTTAAAGAGCCCGTGACACCATTAGAAAAACTAACGTGAGATTTAGACTTTGCGGTTTATATTTCGTGTATTTTCTCTAATTATTTACCTTTTTTCTTTATGACCAAGGACAGCTTTGTGAAAGAGGCTTACTGTCCCTTAGACTTTATCTGCTCTTTCTGCTATCCTACATTTGATATCATAATCCAGGTTGCACCTGGAAATGAGCTTCTGGTCATGGTGCTTTTCCAGGTTTCCAACTTTTAAATAAATAAATAAATAAAACAAATAATCTCCAGTTTATGGCATTGTAATTATCCTCCACAGAAACAGATTGTGATGTCATAAACAGAACTGTGATGTCAGATGTAGGCAAGCAGCCAGAGCAGATAGGGCAGCGATCCTGTTTACTTGCAGATGTCCTTTAGTAATAAAGAAAAATGAGAAATACAGAAACAAAATTAAAATATAAGCTGACTTGTGCTAAACATTACATTTTCTCAATGTTGTCACAAGGGTGTCAGGGGCTCTTTAAATCAATTGTTTTGCGCATAATGTTGTGTGAAACTGGAATATTTCATCCAGCAAAATATCTCGCGTAATCAATGCATTGCACAAAATATTTAGCTGGGCAAAATGTGAAATTTCATCTATGGCTGTGAGCAAAATTTCACCTCCAAGCAGGCAGAATTTCACCTGTGGGCGAAATTTTTCCACCACAGGCAAAATTTCACCACTTCTGTCCAACTTCCACCACTTCTGGTGAAATTTCACCTCCGACAGGTGAAATTTCTCTACTGGTGGTGTACTGGTGAGCTGGCAAAATTGCGGGTGAAATTCCTCCACATTTTTGCAAAACATTTCGTGTGGCAAAATTACCTATTTTGCCGGCAAAATTTCATTTCACTGCATCTCTGTTTGTGAAGCTGAAAGTAGATTGTTTATGTCACAGAAGCTGATTTCTTCTGAACAGGTTCATGTCTACCTGATTCCAATACAAGTGCTTTTAAGAAATACATAAGCCATTTTTAAAGCACTTGAACTCTACCTTTCTTTCATACCCTGTTTCTTCTTTTCTCATTCTTTCACTCACCCCAACAGATTTGCATCTTTGGCAGAGCCTGGCAATGGCAGACAGGGGAAGAAGTTTGGCAGCTAGGCAGCCATGCACCAAGAGATGGATTTCACACTGGGATGCTTGAGTCAAGTGCAGGCTAGCATCAGGTTCTGGTGGTATGGGAATCAGTTTTTAGATTTACAGACTGGGACATGTTGAGGCATTATCTGGAGAACTGCTTGTTTTGTTGCCTGTCAGGTGCTAAGGCTATGTATCCCACTTCAAATTTCTGGTGGGGATAGAGGGAAGAACTGGTAGCTGTTGTTCATATTGGGGATCCTGCAACACCCATTTACAGGTCTACAGTAGATGAAAAGATCAATATGGACCCTTTTCTCTAACAAAGCAAATACAAATGTGCTGCAGGCAGGAAGCCACCCTAATTGTGGCATCAGAGGTAGCTGTAGCCCACTCCCACAGTCTTAATATATTAGGGTCATGCTCCTACATACTTCTTTCCACGGCAGTTCATAGGGAGTAAAAAACCATGCCAGTATGTTTATAATTATTGAGCTTGACTCTGTATAGTCATTTGTTTTAAAAAGTTTCAAATCTTTCTTTCTAATAATACTTTTTAGATTATTTTCTTATTAATAATTCAGCATTCCTTATGAATATTCTTTCTTAGTTCAATAGTTAACTGAATGGCTACCTTTTAGTTTTTGATACATTCTAATAACAATATGTTTGTGACCATTGTTAGCCTTAACGAGAAGCACAGCACAGGCTAATTTACAGTTCAGGAAGCTGGATGTGAGCTTCTGTTGTTTATTTACCAAATGTGAATGACATGAATTGTGCATCACCTCTTGCAAATGAGACAGTCTGGATGCTGTGGTTAGATTATCATGGGCCACAGTACATCATGACAAAATGTGAGATGCAAAAATTAAAAAATACAGATTTTGTTAGTGTATTGTACATAGGACATCTGAAGCACAGCCAATAACTCTTACAATGTTCATTTTTGCTGGCATGTTCTCACAATGTATATTTATATTACTTGAACCAGCAGTTGCTGCACTGATGCATTGCAAATGTGCAGGAGCTGTTTCATGTTACTATGTGTGATTTATTTTGCAAATGAAAAATAGCAATACATCTTCTGTATGTAATAATAAGTCTTGCTCCACAAAATCATGTACTTTGGGTTCCTTCCAGCTGAAAAATGAAGCAGCAGGGACCACTAAGATAAGATACTCTACTCAGGGTAAACAGATTATAAAAACAAAAAAGAAACACCACCACATTGAAGAGAATTGTCAATACTTTCTTCATTAATGCTTGTTATGCCTATATTACTAGGTTTGGGTCCATGCAGACAATCTGAGCAGACTGCCCATAAACATTTATATATACCTGCACTTTATCAGATGCATACTCAGACTATAACACTTGGTGCCTTTCTTCTTTTTGCACTAATTTTTATACATGACTGTACATATTGATTCATGAAGCAGGGTCATAACAAGGCTATGTTGAAAATTTGGTGTAAAAATGTTAAAAAACAAATTTTCAATATTTATACCCCAAATTCCTCAGATGCAGCCCTATCGGCTCTGGCCAGAGTTTGTTGACGTAGGGTTGAGTAGTTTGATTTGAAACTTGCACAGGTTGTGCACTTCAACATGAAGACGCATACTGTACTGATGGAGTGAACGTTCCACTAGCACATTACAAATGTCATGCCGGCCTCCCTTGCAGTGCATTTATTTTACTCTAGGCAAAAGTGCTCTGCATCCACTTGCCTCACCCTTTTTGTATATGTATCTAGATTGATCTTTTGTACTTTGTAGCCCCTAACTCTCTCCACTGTGAGGAGAAATGTGCCTTGAAAAAAACATGTATATGGCAAATAATGATTTCATAAGTAGGTGTTAGGGCAGTGCATGTTAAATATGGACTTCTGCATTTTATGTGCCAATACTGCAGTTGTGGGCTGTACTGCAACACTAATTGGTTTTGCTTTGCACATTGCCCGGTTAGAGAGAAGATCCGTGTGAATTGATTTGTGAGAGTGGTCACAACAATGGTTTACACATCAACATGGGTTTGTCATCTGCATTGTTCTGCTCTCAAAGGAGGCATATTGGATACCTGATAGCACCTGAAACCCATGAAGGCACCTTCTGCAATGCATTGTTCCTGCTGATGGCTTTCTGTGCACATTTGTGCATGCAGACACATCTTTGTGCTTTGGTTTGCACTGGTTTTGAATATGCTGTCCATAGACTCAAAGTACAGTACTTCCATCACCATTTTTTTGAGAAAGCTGTGCTGTCTTTGCACATTAGAACAAACAGCACAACCTTACCTTGAAAAATAGTAGTACATATGACTGTTGTACATAGCAAGCAACTGCTATGAATAATAAGAAAATAAATGAATGGTATGTATAGTATTTTTTTTGTATCCAAAAGGATGCCTCGATCCATGAAATCTCTGAAGCAATTTTCAGTTCAATTGAGTAACGCTATCTAGGTAAATGAAAATCTAAATCTAATACAGATAAGTATTTTTTGTGTGTGTAGAAAGTGATTCTTGAGTTGAAATAAAAGGCTGCTGAGGATGACTTAAGAAAGTAAACACTCTGTGTATGTGAGTTCTGGCCAAACCTCTACAGTGTTGGTGATTGTTAGATTATAAAATTAGTACTGTGATTTACAGGAAAAGCATTTCCTTCAGGGATGTATGCCAGCATGGTAGTAATTAGACATGGGTGGACAGCATTATCTGATGTGTCAAATTATCTGGCAGCTCAGACAGTGCACTGTCCTGGTGTATCTAATCATTTTTGCCTGGAATAGTTCAGATAATGCATTATCTGCTCTGTTTAGCAAAAACAGCATGGATAAATGCTTCAGTCTGAACTATTTAAAACTTGTTGGATAGATTGCTCAAATGCAGTGGTTTTTCTCATGACATTCTAATGTCTTCAGTCTAAAGTTCCCATTCTCTGCTTCTCTCCCCATTCTCAGCACTACTTGCAGCATGGATGCCAGTTCCATTGTGCTTCAACGTCTCAAACAATACTGTGTGTTGGTGTTCCTAGTCCCTTACTATCTTGGTTTCAATCCTATCATTACCATTCTGTTATCTTCTCTAGTAAGGGTTATCTTCCTTACTCAATTTCCTCCTATGGGGTGTGTCACTGAGTACTTAATGTAAACCTCTCTTTTTTGCAATCCAGTGTAACACTGTAGACACAATGATAAAAAAATTGTATTATATACCACTTATATTTTATGGTAACCCATAATATGGGTGACTAAGATTGAGCGAGTCACTTATGAGCAACTCAGTCTCAATGTCTGTAATATGAGCTACCCTGAAAGGGTAGAGACAGAAGAAGAGTGAAGATGCAGGTAAGCTCGGGAAGAACAGCAGCAAGGTAGGACAGTCAGCAGAAGGGTAGTAATGAAAAAGAGAGTATGTGGAAGGTAGTGTGGCACAGTGTTGCTGAGCTTCCCCCCGTAGTGTTGCAGTGAGGGTAGCTGGATGTAGGGAGCTAGGTACAGGGTTCAGGGCTGGGCAGGGGAAAGCTTTTTGTGCAGGCTGTTTTTTTTTTTTGTGACTGTCTCCCCCTCCCAGACATGCACCACCCTGGAGTTAACAATCTCTAGTTAGAAGTTAGGAGGGGGCAGGGGGCAAAGGCCCCCCTTGCATAAATACTGTTTATGGTTTTTACCCACTTCTCACTGGGAGTGCACATCATCATTTTTATGTTGTTTGCGGACAGCGAAAACAACATATTGCGGCAGCTTTCTCAGTAACAGGCTGTGGAGGCATGGCACTGTTGAGGCCAATGCCCCCACAGCCTGCAAAGGCTCGTCCTGTGTCTCCGAATGCCATTGCAGGCTGCTGGTGACAGTAATTTGGAATGTTCACACCAACTATTGACAATTTCCCCATTGCAATCAGGGGCCACCTCCTCATTGCAGCGTCAGTCATCCGCTGCAATGAGGGAGTTACCCATCATTGCAGGGCGGGATGTAAAAACCCTGATATTGTTTGTGAAAATGGTGACGGGATGCCGCCATGTTCACAAACAATATAACCTCCCAACCATGATTTTGTGCCAATGGAGGCCCCAAACCCCATTGACCTTTGGTGCCCCATTGTTTCTGGTGCTGACAGGGGAGCCCACTTCCTGTCAGCATTCTGTAACACCCCCCCACTTTTATTTCTGCCAACAGAGTACCCAATCACCGTCGGCATAATTAATCCCCTCCCTTTGTGTGCCGATGGGGGTGCCAAATCCCCCATTGGCTACTGCTGTCCCCCCAAAAGAAAGCCATTGCTGGCACTCTGGGAGCCCATCCCAGCATGCCACATGCCCCTGTAAAGGGAAAATGGTCCTGCAAAATCTTTGTTTTATTTTTACCTGCAAAAAGGAAATGGTCCTTCGAATGTCCCTGGCCCTCAAGACCACACCCACCCACTGAGCACCCTGCCGCCTCCCCACACCCCTCACACCCCATACTTACCTCCAGAAATTGGTGTGATGATCTTCGGTGGACAAGAAACATGTCAGCACTCTTCAAAACCAACAACGAACTGAGGAAATGCCGGTGAGCTATATAACATAATAAATAGGGTTTTTTCAAACTTTAGTACATATCTCAGGCATTTTTGGGACTTTTTTCACCACATTTTCAACATGGGGTTTTTGGGACCCCTCCTCATGAATTCTTGAACTGTCATGGCATTAATCGGCCCCAAAAGGTGATTTTGTGGTCACTGCGCAGAATCACCTTTTGGGTCCGATTAACAAAATGACAGTGCCAGTGTTCATGAGGTGATCTCTCAGCAGTGGGAGAAACAGTATGAGTGAGTGAGACAGGGGGACTGAGTGAGCTCAATGGAGCTCTATCAGGACTGCTGTGGATTTCTTTGTGGGCAGAAAAAGACGCCAATGCAGGCAGGAGCCCCATACAAAAGGGCCGCTTGCAGTGCCAGGACAAACAGAATGAGCGTGTGACAGAGGGAGACTGAGCAACCTCAATGGAGTTCTGTTGGGACAGCTGTGATTTCTTTGTGGACAGACAAAGGTGCCACTGCATCCAGGAGCCCCGTACACAAGCGCAGCCTGCAGCACCAAGAGAAACAGAATGAGTGAGTGACAGAACGGTAGTGAGCGAGCTCAACAAAGCTGTATTGTGACTGCTGCGGATTTCTTTGTGGGCAGAAAATGTGATAACGTAGGCAGGAGCTCAGTACAAAAGGCCAGCTTGCAGCACTGGCAGAAATGGAATGAGTGAGTGAGAGAGGGGGAGTCAGCTAGCTCAATGGAGCTGTGTCAGGACGGCTTCAGATTTCTTTCTGGCCAGACCAAGCCACCAATGCAGGCAGAAGCCCAGTACAAAAGGGCAGCCTGCAGCGTAGGAGACACACAACGAGTGAGTGGGGGAAGGGGAGTGAGTGAGCTCAACGGAGCTCTGTTGGGACTGCTGCAGATTTGTTTGTGGGCAGAAAAAGACAGCAATGCATGCAGGGTCCAGTACAAAAGGGCAGCCTGCAGTGGTGGGAAAACCAGAATGAGTGAGTGAAAGAGGTAGAGTGAGTGAGCTCAATGGAGCTCTGTTGTAACTGCTGCAAATTTTTTTGTGGGCAGATGAAGGTGGCAATGCAGGCAGGAGCCCAATAGAAAAGGGCAGCCTGCAGCGCCGGCAGAAACAGAATGAGCTAGTGAAAGAGGGAGAGACAGCAGGCTCAACAGACCTGTGTCGGGACTGCTGCAGATTTCTTTGTGGGCAGAAAAAGCCACCAACAGAGGCAGGAGCCCAGTACAAAAGGGCAGCCTGCAGTGCCAGGACAACCAGAATGAGCAAGAGAGAGAGGGGGAGTGAGCCACCTCAACGGAGCTCTATCAGGACAGCTGCGGTTTTCTTCATGGGCTGAACAAGGTGCCAATGCAGGCAGGAGCCCAGTACAAAATAGCAACCTGCAGCACGGGAGACACAGACTGAGCGAGTGACAGAGGGGCAGTGAGCGAGCTCAATACACCAACACAATCAACATTCGGCATTGACAAATGCTTGTTTTTTTGGTGATGTACGCTCACTGTAATGGCAATCGTGGTTTGGCAATCACTGTTATGACATGGAACCTATTTTATGATTTTGATATAATGGGGCTCACAATTAACAATTACCAGGCACTGTATTCTCCCAGGTGCATTCCCACACACTCTTTCTGGATTGGCTCACAATTAACTTTTTTTTTTTTTTGCAATGGTCCACCCAGAAAAGTGGTACCCAGCTGAACTGCCCCCATGATTGCACTAGCTCTAATATCAAATTAAGATTTACAGAAAATAAGCACACCATATTGTCTTTTTGTTTCCCCTGACTCTATTTTTCATTTATAGTTTGACTGGAAGCCAAGTTGGCAATGGCCATTTGGCTGGTCTGTCACATGGCCTGATTCAGTAAGTAGCCAGGGAACTACACAGAGACTTGAGATGAGACCAGCTCAGAACTGCTCCCAGCATCATGCCGAATATACATTTCTCTCTCTGCTTTCAACCTTACTTGGGAAAAATGGACTGTCTGCCTGGACTCTGACCCTCCCATACTGAAGTTACCAGGCCACAAATGAGATAGCATGAGATCAGCCCTTAGCCACCACCACCAGTTTCTTTTTAACCTCATTAATCTAATTGGGATCAGCACCATACTTGTGTTAGGAGCCCTTTGTGATGAATGTTCCACCTTAAAGTCAGACATATGAACTGCTGTACTGTACTACTTTGCTGCCTAGCTCCCCTATTTACAGCAGACCTAGTAACTGCTTTGTAATGTAACTCTCCCGCTTAGCTCCCCTATTTAAGTCAGTCATCACATCCCTCTTCTTATCTTGGACTCGTCTATATCCACACAGTATATCCACACTACCCCTCCCATGTATCAGGAATGCAGGATTCGTCTGCAACCCCAATCTCCCCCTAACTGGGTGGTCCTCAGCCAGATGTGCAGCTCCTGGCCAGTTACTTACCACCCACCCAGGGCTTTCTTCTCCAAAATGCTGGTTCTTCTTCTATCCACCCTTATCCCAAATATCCTCCTACAGCTCACCACCCCAGGCTCATACTACTCTGACATCCACCCAGATCTTCTCCCCCACAACTATCATATAGCTAAGGCACTGTTGAGGGTAAAGACTCTGCAGGCCTTCATCCCTTCTTCCAACAAACAGTCCCTCAAGAAAGCTCCCCCAGGCAGTCAGCTTCTCCCCATACTACTAGTCCTGAGAGGAGGGAGATGTGGAGGACAATCCCGGTCCTCCTCCCAATCCCAATGGTGGATCCATCTCCTTACCTTACTTAATGTTCTTAAAATTTTCCACACCAACATCAGGAGGCTTCCCCCCAAATCTGATCTATTCAAAACCTAGGTAAGTCTGAACTTACTGGACTTCAGCATGTAACTGAAACCTTTCTCTTTGCCTGTATTGCCTCCATAGCCATCACTATTCCAGGTTTTCTTTCATCCAGCCAAGACTGTCCCAAAGTAGGAAGCAGGCCCTCATCTAAACTGCCTATCACCACAGGTTGTCCACCATTCCTAAATCCCATAAACTCATTTATGGGGTCCTTTACTACATGTACTCCATCTTGATAATAATCACAGATGCATACTGCTCTTCTGGGCTACACCCCGATGCAGTCATGGGAATACTGCAAAAGGTGCTGTTCCTCTACCCAACTAGGAACAAATCATACTTGGTGACTTTAACATCAACTGGATGGCTGGCACAGGTTCTTTCCTTTCATCCAACTTATATTTTAAAACAAAAGCTGAAAATCTGAACCAGCTGATCTCCTTGTCCACATGCACGGTCACCAGGTCCTTCATACAAAGTGGAACAGGCTTGTTGCTTGTGTTCTGTCAACAGAGAATGCTGGTTGTAGGTACCTCACCTGACATATTTAGTGACCACAGCATTACCTACTGAATGCAGAAATCAAATCAGCTAAAGCCACCCTGCAGGGTACTCTTAACCAGATCTTTCAAATAATTAAACTAGGATGAATTTCTACTAGATCTCTTCTCAGTTAACTGGGCCCTTCCCTCTCAGCCTATGATCCAGAGAAGGCCACAGTTCCATGTCATAATAGCTATTTCAAAATAGCGATCGCTATTATGGTGAGTGTATATCGTGGAAAAGCAAATCAGTGATATGCACTCCAGGATGACCCAACATCCAGACAAGGAAACAAATGTTTTTGTGGGGGGGACTGCACCACATGGCTAGCTTGGTGACACCAGGTACAGCACTCCCCCCAAACCCCTTCCCTGTCCCTCCCCTTCCTCTCGGTATCCCCCCCTTCCTGTCACCCTGCAGTACATTTGTAGTAACCCCCTTATTACCTGGGGTTACTAGAATTCCAGTAAGACCTAGTGGTAGGTAGGGAAGGCAGCTTGTGAAACTCCAGTTAAATGGGTTTCACACTGTCTCACTCTGTTCTCAGTCTCAGCTGAGACTGAGGGATGACATCACCATAGAACTATCGAAGCTGCATGAGCCACAATGGAATCAGCAGCAGAGAGTTGAAATAGAATGTTGGGAGGTTTGAACAGTAGTCTGTAGGTAAGTTGGGGTTGGGAGCTTGCTGAGGGAGCAGCACAGCAGCTCAGTGTAGGCTCTTGGAGCCTCAGCCCTGACATAGGGCTACAGTTAGGAAAAAAGGTGTGTGTCTCCACCTTAAGAGAGACACAGGAGTAGTTTGAAGTGGTGGAGACCACTGATTTTGGGTCTTAGTGCCCCCTCCCTCCGGGGATGGGGCAAGAAAGGGTTTTCTGCATATTCCAGGGGCAACCCCCCCCCCCCGGGTTCTGCTACTAGTGGAGAAGTTGCCTATTTTGTTCTAGAGTTTTTGGGAAACAAGAAGATTTGTGAATATACTGTGGGGCACCTGCAACTGGAAGGTGAGTCTCTGCTGTTCCTAAAGGGCCTATGTTTTTCACCCTGGGACTTGTGTGATAGTGGAGATTGGACTACTGAAATAGTGGGAGGCCTAGAGTAATAGGCTTAGCCAAAAAAGTAAAAGTATGTTCAAGTCAAGCACTTATGAGAAGTCAAAAGACATGTAAAGGAGATGTGACATATGTCTACCAAGTAATCTACATTGCCAAGCTTTCAGCAAAAGAGTTGTTTAGTTTCCAGAGAAATGGCTGGGTATGGATTGTGGGAGCTGGAGGTGGGAGGCCCCCCATCTTTAGTGACCAGGTCCACCTCTACAGATTTGCTCTGTGGATTTCTACTTTGCCTCATGCATTTGGCCAGTGATGAGGGAAGTACCCAGACATGGGATTGGAAGGAAAATTCCCTCTAGGAGTCGAAGGCTCTAATGTGGTTTGGGGAGCCACAACAGGAAAATTGGTTCATTTCCCAAAATGGACCGTGGATCAAGTGGCTGGCAGGGGAGCCAGACCCATGGGGAAAACCCAAGTAGTGTACAAGTCGGGGCTGTGTACCCAAAGCTGCATGCAAGTCCGGGCTGTGTCCCTGGTGGGTTCAGAGCCTGAGGGCTGGAAATAGTGATAGAGTGTTCTATTGTCTCTAATCTGCATTACCAGGAATATAGCCCCATGGGGGGTCTGTCTATGCTTTGTTTGTTCAGCTTGGATGTGAATAAAAGCCACACTGTAGAATCCCATTCCTGGTTCTGGACATTACAGTTATTGCTTCCTGTGTTCGGATTTACTTGGGTGCCCCTGTGCAGAGTAGACAAACCTAGGCCCCCCTGTGCCAAGTAACCTCATCCTCTCCGAACCCTGTCCCCACCAGGTACTGCTGTCAGCTTCAACAGCATGCCACCTGTCATTTTGCAAAAAGGCAGGGGTCCGGGGGTTACACACTCACAGTCACATAGTAGTACTATCTTTCCTGGGTAGCCCAGGAGGAAGCGCTGAATATCATTTGGCATTCTGACAGTTGCTCATATTCAGTCACCATCCTCACTGGACACTGGGGGCCTCAATCTATTTTACCTCCACTTCCACAGCAATCTGCTATAAACATGCTCTAGTCAAGAGGTCCAGAGTTCAGCGTCACCACCTGCTTTGGATAACCCAGATATAACTAAATGATTCCAATGCTGAGCTATGGTATATGCTAGGCACACATATAGAGGCATAACTTCTTGCAGAATAGGCCAGGTACAAATCTAAAGGTGCAACCTCAGACAGGCAAGCCTTCACCTTTCTTTTTAACCTCTGCATTAACCTCACAAGACAAGACAAATCAGTCTACTTCCAGTGCAAGCTCTTGTTCAATGGATCAGATGCATACAAATTTTGGAAAATTATACGCAGTGTTCTTAACCCCTTCTAGAGGCCCAGCCCAATCCAGGCACTGCTTTGTTCACAGATGACCTAATCCAGAACTTCACCAAAAACAGTATGTGCCAGCACTTAGTCCACAGGAACAAGCAACAGCAAACAAACAAAGGATGCAAACTGAAAAATATATTTATTGTGAGCAATTCACTCCAGCAAAGAAAGCAGAACAAAGGCCCTGGCACTTTGTCCCCAGTGGTCTTCATCAGGAAATGTGTCTCTATTTCTCTCTAGCCCATACTTAAAGTACTTCCTTAAATGTACTGTACCAGTAGGATAATGTGGAAAATATATATAAACATGAAATCAGTGTAAACATTTCAAAGTGCCCACCACACAATCATAAAGTATCCAGCACTAATAAATACAGAAAATGTTTGCAAATGTTGGAAGGGGAAGTTTGAAAATGATCGATAAAAAATGTCAGATAATGTGCAAGCTTTGAGCAGTTCTAGCCAATTTAATCATAACAGGCAATACTAACTATGAGGGAAATCCATTACATATTAAGTATTTGAAATCAGAACTAAATTGATTATATAAATAATTCACAGAAATATTAGTCACCCGAGATGTTTGCACAGAGGATTACTAAAACAAACTCTGGTCAGAGCCAATAGGGCTGCTGTGGTCCTTTAAAAGGATACTGTCCACTTTTGTCTGACTTTGGCACTATAGTTGGGCAAGTCAGATGTTACAGAGATTGTGTGTGTGTGTGTATGCAATGCAGGCAGGTGGAAGTGACTACAGGAGCATCAGATGAACAGCAGCTAGCAAAAGGGACAAAAGGTATGGGCCTACTGCTAATATCCTCCAACACCTGTTGGTGGAGCCAACTGCATTTTATGCTATCCCCTCATAAATGTTGCAGTCCATTACATGAAATGTTACAGATCACCACTGCAAAATATTGACCTGCTTAAAGTAATTTACATCTCTCAAAAATATCCTTGTTGGATTATGGGTCTCAGCTCTGGAGTCCTTATTTTATGGGTGAAGTTGATAGATTGGAGAGAATTCAGAGAAGAGTTACAAAGATTGTATCAGGTTGGAAAAATCTTAATTACAAAAGTAGGCTACAGAGATCTGGATTGTTCAGTCTGGAGACCAGAAGATTAAGGGTAAACCTATTGATGCTGTACAAAATCATGAAGGATGGGGACTTAGTGCAAGAATTAGACATTATCCTTCAGTTGAAACCCAGAGGCTTAAGATCACATAAGTAGCAATTAAAAGTAGATTTTTTCCAAAAAGAATGGAATATTTAATTTCTATACTCAATGAACATGCAGATACTGGAATTCATTACCTGAAAGTCTTATACAGTGATAATGTGAATCTGTTTAAAAATAATTTAGATGTATATCTGTTGCATCGCGGGTGTATTTGGACCCGCAGATGCAGGTGGATGGTTAAAATGGGCAGTTATGCCTTTTTCCATCCTCCACCCACTATAAAAACATCCACTTCATTGTACCGCTTATGTTAAAAACTACAGACATGCACGAAGAAAACCATTTTTGCAGAGGGTTTACACTAAAAGTGTTAGCCGTTGGTCTTGCTAGAACAGAGAACAGTTTCATAGAACAGCCAGTACCTGGCTACTAGTCCTCAAAATAGGCCTGCAGGGCTCCAGCCACATAGCCCTGAAAAGTATACTGCACTCTTAATAAGAATAAAGATAGTTAAGGCTGGCGATTTTAGTGTATATCTTTCTTTTAGTTTATATATTTCTTATTACTTGTTTTAATAAGTAACTTTTTATAAAGGGGTGTGGTAGAAGAAGTAACTAGAGACTAATGACTAAAATAAGGCAATGGGGCTGTCCTGGACCCGAGGGACCAGGCACTGTGAAAAAGCACATTAACACTATCAGATTGTAAATCTGGAAAAAGTAACAGAATTTTATTTGTGGTAAATGGTTAGTAGCTACAATATCTTTCATGTTGAAATGCCAATAGGCTTTAATTCAGAGGGTCAATGGTATTTTAAAAATGCCTTATTTAAACCAATGTTTTCAAGCAATAGTTCCTCACCTCTAGTATAAATAGTTTAACCATTTGGAAGGAGATAAGTGATTGGTGTTGTCTAGATTCCTAAAAACATTCCCAGTCACAATAAGTTGATTATGATTGTCCATCACAGCCACTGCCATTTGAGTGCCCATGTATTCTGTATAACCAACAGTGATATTAAAAATGGGATTTTTAAAATGTCACATTGCTCCAGATGTGTTCCACATGTAGTCTGAATAAAATGCACCATATGGTGCATGTAGCAAATCATGAAATTATACACTCACAGTAGAATGAGTTTTTGAAAGACGCAGCTGCTGCTCACTAGATGGGGTCCTGGAGTTCAATTAGTAGGAAAGCTATGATGACCTAAGATACAGTGCTAGACTTATTTATTCCTGCTGTCACTGGCTTCTTATGGAGAGCCAGAGTGTCCTGTCCCAGAAGCCAACATCTTGGAGAAGTTGTCCCCTCAATGAGTGAGCTGCTGCTGATCACAACTAAAGCACACATCAATCGAATTTTCCAAACTGCCATCATTGTATAGCTGATACCACACTTTAGTCCACAAAAGGGATCATGTGAGATGCTTGCAACAAGCTACAGCAGATCCTTGGGCTACAGTCTGTGCACCACAACTAGCAAAAGAAGGCACGTTCCCTAGAGCACGCACATCCTTCATCCTCAGACATACCTTTAGCATCACTTTCACCCCATCTGCTCCTGCCCTGCCCTGCATCATGCAAGATCTTGCCCCCATAAAGTACTAGAGGGGTTATCCCAGATCTTCCTTATAATCTATGGGCATTGCTTGTTGCCAGCATCTGCTATATTAACACTCCACATTGACATTACAGCTAGGGCACTTCTGAGTTTTACAAACCGTGAACTTATTCATCAAGGAGCGGCAACCTTGCCAACCCAGATGAAAAACAATAAGATGTTTGCATTAGTAGAGATGATATACAGCACTGAGTCTATGTTGGGTGACCATCTGGCATCTCACTCTGCTCTGCACAATAAAGGGAGAGAAACTAGCACTGAGAGTTCAATCCCTACATCAGGAATTCTTCACCTAGAGCCAAGCTACAGCTGAACCAAGGAGTCTGGCTTGACTTTAGGAACTAGATCAGGAACTGAGCACTTGCTACTGCACAGCACAAAGAAAGCTGCAGGCTGATGGTGCAAGGAGGGATGTATTACAAAAATTAGTTCACAGAACAGGCACCACAATGCACTCCTGGGGGGAGGGATTGCTGGGTGCTGAGAGGAAGAAAAAAATTTTCTTTAGGCCAGCTGCAATGTACAGGAACGGTGTTCCAGAAGAAGAAAAAACTGCACATGTGTGGTAATGGAGGGTGTCACTGTAATCAAAAACAAAAAAATGAAGGATTCCTCATCAAGACACTGGAGCACTGGACACCCCCAGTGGTACTGTAATGTTTCTGGGTGTGGAGTGGGGTGGTAATTGCTGAAAATAAAGAAAAAGGAAAACAGAGACCCTCCGATCTGGAAATGTTCCTTGCTGCTTTATTATAATGACAGATAATTTTGTGGCCAGTGTGTCGATGGTGTTGCATAAAGATGATTGCTGTATCTTTAAATTAAGAATGATCTTGCTCAGATCAGTGTTCAGGTGAGCAGTCATGGCTATGAACTGGGTCTCTGTGAAGGTGAAAGGCTGGACCCAGCCTGGCTGGTTCGGGTTCTCCATTCCATCTTCATTCTCATCCACCACATGTAGCCAGGGCTGACACTAATGCAGGGACTGCATAATGACCATCTGGGAAGGGGGAAGAGAAAATATAAATACTCACTATTAAAAAAATATAAATATTTACTGTCACTTTTCCTTTAGCTTTTACTGATGGAAGAAAAGAGATTCTGTCTTCATATCTAGTTTGGTTATTAGACTGTCAGAGAACATTGTGTCAGCTCCTGTTGCCTGCCAAGTAAACAAGGAGCTATGCAGAAAGGAAGCATTTTAGGGAAATACCAATGACTTGAGGATGGACATGCCAGTAAGAGCACCATTTGGGGAAAATAGTTAAAAATCATCATTTGCTTCCAAGCTATCAAGCCCAATGAAAACATGAAATGATATCGATAGATGTATTTTTTCCATTACATAACTTAATATCACCTAACTACTTTTTGGCATTTAGTACATTAAACTAATAATAATTATAAAAGACTAGCACAATGCTAGAAATAATAACTAGCCTTTGAGAAGGTGTTTGTTGCACCTGCCCATTGTTGTTCGAGGCTTTGTTGTTGATTAGTTTTTATTTGCCAAGAGATTCCCTGCTGCATCCAGTGAGCACCTGTATTAGGGGAGTCAGAGTGCACATAAACCTGGTTTCCTGTATAGGAAAAAAGATGCAAATAGTTTTCTAGACTTCATTACTATTTCAAGAAAAAAAAACTTGCACTGCATAATCCAATCAATTTAGTGGTGGTATAAAATGATTTAATTGCTGTATTACACATCTGTTGTATTACTACTCTTTCTGAATCAGTGCCTTAAGTCCCTAATTTAAAAATACATTTTTCAAGGTGCATGTCAGAAAAAAAGTCACCAATTATAATTTGAAGGAGACAGACAAGCCAGTCAATTGTTTCTTTATCCCATCACCTCTAATTAATAATTCTCACCTCGATTCGGGCCCGAAGAGATGTTAATTGGAAGCACTTGCCTTGGACTCTGGTGTCCGCTTTGCCACATGGAATCCACTTGCCTCCCTGGAATTGCCAGTGATTGGGATCGGCCAGGATCACATCCACAACAAGCATTTGTCAATGACAAATGTTTCCTTGCATGGTGTATGTGGCAGGGGTGTATTGTGTTAGTTGAAATAAAGGAAGAGAAGGAGTGGAAATATTGGTAAAAGTCAGAATTTACTTAATGTTCTTACTAAGTATGATGCATTAAAAGTGGATGGTGACTTGCAAAGAGACCCTACTCTCACCAAATTGGCCAGCTGCCATCTGAAGGAATGAAAGCACATGTTCACAGTAATCAACAGTTTTTACTGATTTAATCTTCAGTGTACTACAGCAAATGGAAGTGGTGTGATTTATTAGTCATAGTATAGGTTTATAAACGGGAAGACCAAGTTCAAATCCCACCAGAGTCACTTAGTAACGATGTGATCTAGAGCTGGTCACTTAACCTCTCACTGCTTTTGTCTACCCATCTAAAAAAGGGTAAAAACTGGACCCCATTGACAATGAGATACTGCATCCTCACAGGGCTTTCGGGGGGTGCATAAATTGTGAAACATACTGTTTCTAATGGAAAATATATAACAATGAAGATCTCAGGCATGCGCTGCTCTCCTTCCTTGGGAAGGGGAGGATAAGACCCCTGTAGAGTCCAGATGGCAGCACAGCTGGGGACATATGCAAGGGTAGGGCCTACCATGGGATGTGGAGTGCATGTGTGCCATAGCATGCAGGTGCACATGTGCCATCACATGCTGCACCCTGGGGAAAAACAAAGGGAAATGGGTGGGCTGCTCCATGACTGCATCCCCAGCAGGCTGTCACATGACTGATGTGACTGGCCACCCACCACTGTGTGGTCCTGGGTAAGGAGCAGACAACTGGTAAGTCCACAAGAAGGTCATTCTGTTCTAGCTGGTCTTCTCGACTCGGCTGATTGTGTGCTGCCGAGGGACAACAGCGATAGGAATGGTCCATTTCTTCACAAATGTGCATTTAAGTTCATTAATGCAGTGAAAACTTGCATGACTCTCTTCACCATATTGGTTACATTTAATGTTGTCACAGGATCTGCTCAAATGGTCTTAAAAGCTACACATGTATCAGGCTTTAGGTTGTCCTGCATAAGAAATTACCCCTTTATCCCTCCCCAAAAAGAAACTGTTAGGAAGGTGCTGTATCCCAGAGTCTGACCCTTCAAGAAGTACCCGGACTTTTCATTCTTCAGTCCATATACCTTCTGAGCCTATGATTGCCTCTGGGTTCCCCAGCACAGTACACTTTTGTTTTAGCCAAAATAGAATATCTGTGATCGAAAAACCTTCAGCCCTAAAAAGGATTTTTACAATCTTATGTGCCAGTTTGGTAAGAGGTATTGCATTAGAAGAGGACTATGGGGTGTGTTTTTCATAGCATGATAGTTTTTGCCAAAAGAGTTCCAGAGAAGCAGAAATCTTAAAGGAAAACTATCATAATCCTAGGTTCCCCATCCCCCAAATCCTTACCCCATGATTAGGGATCTGCAAAGAAAACACCTTTTTCAGGTGTTTTAACTTACTGTATTTTATTTTTAAAAAGTCTGGGATTCTGCAAAATGGCAGTTCCATTTCAAGGTGAGACATTTACACACACCCGAGGTGTTAGATGCTACATAAACTCTGAGAGTGAAGCTCGAGGTGTTTGTGAAAGCATCTAACATTGAGGGTGTGTGTGTAAACTTGGAGTTTAAACACCATCCCATATTTTATTTTATATAATTGCTGGGTTTTCCTTTTTTACCACAGCAACTATATAAAATAAAAAGATGTTTCTGAGCAGCCTGGTCTGGTCATCTTTGAACACCTGATCTGTGATCACCTTAATTTATTTATTTAAAAGTTTGTGTTATGCATTTATTTCAGTCAGCAGCCAGAATTTAGTTTTTTATTTCTTGGTACTTGTTTTTAATTTTGTTCCCTCAGTCACTTACTGCCGAGTTCAAGTGGAGGTTCAGTCTCTGGGGCAGCTAGCAGTCAGAAAGGAAGAACTGTGGTGGGGGCATGTGCACAGTGAAGGAAACTGGGCACATGTTTGCCATTATCAATACTTCTTTATAATGGCAAATTATGCCACAGTTTCCATATGGGAAAAAGGAAGATCCAATTATTATATTCTGTATTACTCTCTTACTAACTGGAACTTACCCATGTTGGCTTTTTACTAACCCAAACCTAGAAGGAGCACAGTTGAACTCATCTGAATGGTATTAGACTGTACTGATTTACTATACCATTTACTGTTATTTTCAGGCTGCAGTGTTACTGTAGTATTCAACAGGTCCATTTTATTCTGTTCTGAGCATAACCAAGCTGTAACTGTATGGTCCTGGTTATCACCGGTATGTGGTTCAGAATAAGATATTAGACAATTTTGTTTTATACTGCACAGCTAACAAGTGATGCTAAAGAAACACTATGGGGAAGATCTCCAAAACCATCTCATGCCCAGGTACAATTCTATTATTATTCCCTTCCTTTCGATCCCCGATATAGACCACCCATGATTCAAAAGACAATGATTCAATATTGCTATAGTATTATTATTATTATTTTGAATAAAAAATTCCTACTCTTGTGATAAATGCCTTCTGGACTTTTACCTCCACCCAGAAACCCACCATGACAGCACAAGAGAGGAGCAGAAGGGCCTCCCACACCTCAGTTTAAAGTATAAGGAGGGTACCCATCCTACCTCACCTCAGTAGTAGGCCAGTCACTGTTGCTGTTCTGATAGCTGCTCAGGACTCTGGTGGTCTAACACTCCTCCTCCCTTTGACTCCAAGAGGGCTACCTGGGTTCATTCAACCACAGGATACAAACAGAAAGATAAAATAAAGGTTAACTGTCTCCAGCTGGGTAGCAGTATAACAATGAGCCAAATTCAGCATAAACCTCATACACACTAGTAGACAACCCTAACCCAATGACCCAAGGCTGAAGCGCATTACCTGGTAAAGTACACCAAGAGTAAACTGCATATACAGACATTTTATTTAAATAGGAGCATAAGTTAAGGAAAGAACAAGGGGACATGAGGAAAATCTGGAAGCAATTGGGAATACTAGACCCTAATATCTGAAAACCAACCAAGAACCCTCTGGCAGTCCAAATCCCCCAAATAGTACACCTGGTTTACTCCCCCCAAAGGTGTTAGTGAGAGCTCTACTGTGCTGAATACCTTTCCGGGTTGCTGGTAGCCAACAGGAGTGACAATGAGTTGGGATACTTGAACTTTTGCCTGGTGTAGGGCACCTTTGCTTCATCAGGTATGGGGATTATTGCCCCACAGTATTTATACTCTTCAAGGAGAAAACCATGAATTCAGCACTGTGTATGGTTTATTTGTCTAAGAAAATTAAGCAACAAATCTGAATCAGAAAAGGGCAACAGGATGTTCCCTATAAGAAGAGGCTGGAGAACCTGAACACATACTGACAGGAGGAGAGGAGAGAAGAGAGTGGAGACATGACTGAGGATTTTGAATACCAAAAGACATTAACAAGGTCAACATGGGAGATCTTTTTGTTTGTTTGTAGATGTGAAAACACAAATACATATTAGCAGTGGAAATCACAATTCAGTTGGGAAGTGATTTAAATGGGGTGAGAGGGAGACTGGGAAGGGGTGGTGCAGTAGCATTTAATGCTCCTGGGCTCCACAACAAGCACATTCAATAAACCTTCAGGCATTCTGCTGCCATTCTGTATGTTCACATGTTTCAATGATGTATATTAATAGAGTGATATATGGCACCAATCAGAATTTAACAAATAAAACCAATCAGAATAACTGAATCTGTGTCCAAGCTAGTACAGTTGAGGTCTCGAGTATTCTGGAAAGGTTCTTTAAAAGCGTAAAGCTGTGCATATTAAACCAGCTTCCGTTGCTCACCTCTGAATAATAAAATAACTGATCTCAGAATGTGTTAAGCTACATTAAGTATTTTTCATGTCACATTAGAAGTCTGCAAAGTATATTATTAAATATAAATAAAAAGCTACAATCTGTAAAAGGGGCATACCACCCACCTGTCTTGCAAGTGCATTCCAAGCATCTGATGAGGTACACGTCATGGTTATACTGCTCTTGCAGTATATACAGTTACACTGCTCTTGCCACACTTTCTTGGGCTGTCTCAGTCTGCAGCTTCTGATCAAAAGACAAAAAAGGATTTTGGAGAAGGACTGGGTGGACAGTACCACCTGTTACCACTAGAGCCAGACAGTAACTCTCGGGAACAAAGAGCTAATGATTTTTTTATGACCTCTGCTCTCAGTAGTTCAGTCCTTAACTATATGAAAGTTGAAACAAATATTTCTCAAGTTTCCGGAGATGATTAGAGCATGGAAAATGTAAGTTTGGAAAAAAATGTATTATTGCACATACTCAAAAGAATTTGAAGCTTAATTTAAGTGAGATGTTTATTATCTCTTTAATTGTGATTTTATAACAGTGTTCATCTCTAATTGATAGTATGCCCACATTTTGTCTCTCAGGTTAAGATTTGGCTCTTTGTGAACCAGACTGAGCTGCTTCCCATGCCTGTAGGTATTCCTCAGCTGCTTGTGACTTGTGCCTAGCTAGCAAGACCATTATTTTACATGATTGTTTCATCCCCGATTGATAGTATGCTCACAATTTGTCTCTCAGGTTGACTCGTCTCTCTGTGAACTGGACTGAGCTGCTACCAGTGCTTGCAGGTATTCCTCAGCTGCTTGTGACTTGTGTCTAGCTAGCGAGGTCACTATTTTACTTGGTTGTCCGAGAGCTGAGTCTCCTGTCTGGCTGTTCTGAGCTAGAACCAAACTGTTTGAGCCTTCCTTCTTCTTGTCGGGCTGTGTCTGTCATGCCATGCTGGGCTGTTCGACTCTAGTTTCCTGGCAGGCTGTCAAGATGTAAAGGGCTGGCAAACAGATTCTCTCCTCTGTGGCTAGCCTCTCAGAGGCTCAACAAAAAAAAAGTTACTTGTTCGGCTGCTTCCAACCTGCTCAACTAACTGCAGAGTCCGTCCTCTACTTCTACCTATTTCTGAAGCCATCTGGATGTTAGTAGCTTGCCCTAGGCTGAAAACGACATGCTGCATGCAGTTTCTAGCAGAGTTATGGGACTATGTGCTGCTGTGCCTTAGAAGCTCTGAGGTACAGTTAGTGGCAGGGGAGCACTGAGCTCAGAGAGTTGAACACAGAGGAGAAGCAGGAGGAGGCAGTAATGTTAGTAGCTTGCCTGAGGTCACCCAGTAGGTATTTCATTTAACTTTAACTGGGTTTGAACATGCAATCTCTGTGTTCCTTAGCAGATGTCTTAATAACCTGAGACAGGATGGACGGCATAATACAATTAAGTAAGTATTTAAAAAGTAGAAAGATCTGTGCATGCACAGTAGTGTGTGGGGGGAGTCACTGTAAACAAAAAACAAAAAAAAGGGAGGATTCCTCATCCACACACTGGGGGACTGGACACTCTCAGTGTCACTGTAATATTTTTTAGGGGTGGTGGTGGGGTGATAAGGGCCGACTGCGGAAAATGTTTTCCTCCAGGTTAACTAGTGCAAGCACGCAGTAGGCCAAGGTGCACAGACTCAGAGGAACTTTTGTCATCTCATGAGGTTGTTCATTCGGAAGCTGCTTTTCTACTAGTCCTCCCAAGACGACTGTAGGGCTATGCCCAAGCAGCCCTAAAAATGACATAATATAATAATTGTTGTGATAGAAAAAAAAAAACACTGAGAAGAAAGAGGGCAAAAAAAAAAACACTTCTCTGAAGGTCCCAGGGCACTTATCCCCTACTCCTTCACCACCAACCAGACTACATCTTCCTCAGTTGGCAACTTCTGCCTCCAAGCGATTCCAGTTCTTGATGTCTGTGAAGAGCTCTCAGTGCTAAAAACAGCCTCCAGCTGTGTTGCTGGTGACAACTCTCCAGAATTTCTTAGCAATGGTGTCCTTGCAATAGTTTCTCCTATTTCCCACAGCTTCCGTCTATCCCTCTTCTCTTGCTCCTTCACCCACAGCTGGAAGTATGCCTTGATAGTCCCTATCCATAATGGCAGTCACACAGATTTGTAAATCAACTATTTCCTGATATCTCTTCTACCCATCCTCTTCAAGGTTCTGCAGAGGTTAGTCATCAGACAGTTTTCAGACTTCTGCACAGGCTCTGGCTTCCTGATCACATATCAGACTGGCTTTCAGTCCAACCACTTCATCTCCACCTCAGTCCTCCAAGCCACTCAACATATTCATTCAAACATGGATAGAAGCATGGGCACAATGACCATATCAATTGACTTTGCCAGGGACTTTGATTCCATGGACCATAAGCTTCTATTGGACAAGTTAGCAGTTGCAGGTGTCTCATATCCAACACTCACCTAGTTCCAGTCTTACCTGACTAATCAAACCCAATCTGATATGCTAGACAGAAATACATTCTCTTCCCTCACAGTCACCCTCAGGGTCCCTGAAAGACTGTCCTGGGACCCCTGCTCTTCACAGTACATATTGATATCCTTCCCTTTGCACTCTCTTTGTACAGTATCCACATGTATGCAGATGATGCAATCATCTACACATCAGGCCCTTCCACCATCTCCACTTAGGAGACCTTGCAGTAGGATTTCCATGCAGTGCAAAAATGGTTTCAGGCCCACTGGCTAATCAAGAACCAAAAGAAAGCAGTCTCCATGCTGCTCGACGTTAGTGCTACCTCTGCTCTGGCAGTCTAGCAAGTATGTATTTATTTTTGAATTTGTGCATGCGCATCAAACTCCTTGGGATAGTGACTTTTGAGGGGTGTGACTGTGTCTGTCAAATGCAGAGTTGTCTGCAAGGGGCTTGACATTATCACACCAATCATCAGCCTGGCTGGTTGTGTCACTGTTTTGCCTGAAGTGGTCTGCACTTGAAAAGAAAAAGCCACACCAAGCATGTGGTGTTTTTTTCCTTTCGTCTGCAGGCCACTGTGCAGCAAACAGCTGTTTGCATCCCAATCAGCCTGTCTGATGTCTCCGGCCACCCCCATCTCACCACCCCACTGGTCCCTTCCTGGAAGGTGGGAGGAGGCACTTTCCTTTCCTGCCTCCGCTACTTCTTGCTGACTACTTTTGCTCATTTTCTCCCACCCTTGTGGAGTAGGCCACAGCCTAAGATCCATACGGGCTGGGAGTATACAGTGCCCGAAGGCACCTTCACTCAAGTGCAATCATGCTAGTGGATCCCCCCCACCTGCTGACATTGGGGTGTTCAATCCTTGTGCCAGCATGTATTCCCCCAGTACTCTGGCACACTGGGAGCCCACACCAGTGTGCTGAAGTCTGCATTATGAATAGTTTACCTGTAAAAAAGAAAACAGTCCCACTATGTATTATTTTTTTTAAAGCCTGAAAAATCCCCCCCCCTGCCAGCCAACATTGGGTTGCTCAATCCCTGTGCCAGCATGTACCCCCCCACACAGTACTCTGGCACACTGGGAGCCCACCCCAGTGTGCCAAAATCTGTGTTATGAATAGTTTACCTGTAAAAAAGAAAACAGTCCCAGAATGTATTTTTTGTTAAAACATGAAAAAAAAGAAAACGGTCCCTCGTCATTCCCACCCTCTGTGCAACCCACCTCCCCACACCCCCCTCACCCATACTTACCTCTGGAGGTCAGAAGCAGTAATCTATGAACTGGGAACATGTCTGCACTCTTTAAAAGCCGATCACAAACCAAAGAAAATCACAGTATGCCCTGTAATGGCATCAATGGGGTGTTTCAACTTAGGTTGATATCTCAGCTACTTTTTGGAGTTTTGGTCCCACATTTTCAACATGGGGTTCTTGGGACACCACCTCATGAACACAGTCACTGTCATTTCATTTCACAGTCCTGAAAGTTGATTTTGTGGCCGCTGGACAGAATCACCTTTTGGGACCAATTAACGAAATGACATGCCATTGTTCATGATGTGGCTCCCAAAAAGCCCTTGTTGCAAATCTGGTGAAAAAACTCCCCAAAATAACTGCATTACGAGTGTCCATTGCACAGTTTTTATGGATACTTTTAACATCATCAATTTTTAAGATTTTCACTCCAAATTTTCAACATTCACATTTTTTTCACATACTCGTATGAACAGTGCAGCTGTCATTGTTTCTATCCTTCCCAAAATGTGTTGTTGCTCCTGTGACACAGAATGTAGTAGTCGCTGTGTGAAATCAACTTTCAAAACAGATTAATGAAATGCCAGTGCCACTGTTCATGAGGGGACATCCCAAAAAGACCATGTTGAAAATTTGGTGAAAACATTCCAAAAAAAGATTGCATTATGAGCGTGCATTGCACAGTTTCTATGCACACTTGTAACTTTGCCACTGTTTCATATTTTCACCCCAGATTTTCAACATTGCCATTTCTTCACACCTTCTCATGAACAGTGTAGCTTTCAATTTTCACATCCTGCCTGAAATGTGTTTTCACACTTTTGGTGCCGAATAGCACATTCACTGTGTGAAATCACCTTTTGGGATAGAGTAACAAAATTATACTGCCACTTTTCATGAGGTGGAGTCCCAAAAACCCCATGTTGAAAACTTGGAGCAAACATACCTACAAATGCATGTGACGTTAGGGTTTCCAACTGTAACACCCACCCTGTACAGACTGACAGGCATCAAATGAAGTAAACCAGTGCTGGAAGAACATAAGAAATTTGTGTTGAGAGTGATGCCTTAAAATGCAAGACAGAGGAATGTACACAGAAAATATGGGAGGCATGAACAACAGTAATACCAGCAGCAAACTTTCGGCATTGACAAATGCTTGTTCTCATTTATTTTAAACAAATTTTACAGAGTGGTACATTTGACCAGGTAAACAAACAAAGCTCAGGAGGCTCATTTTCAGTTGTGACCTGGGAGGGGGAGGAAGGGAATAGGGTGGTCATAGGTAATACTGCATTCACTGCATAATCAACCCTAAATGTGTCTGATGTGTTAACATTTTTAATCTGTCTGCTACTGCTGCTATGGTTGTCTCCCAGGATGTTCTTTGAAATAGGATACTACTTTCCATTGATATTGTCCTGGTTACAGGTTATTTAAATGAACTGATTACACATCAATGGCCCGATACTCGAAACTGCAGAAATCAGAGTGCCAAAAATTGTGCTGTGCCTTCCAATTGCCCTGAAGCCTGAAAATGCTACATTCAGTCGAATAGCACACAGGCACTATTTGACTAAATATAAGGCAATGGTGGTGCAACGCTAAGCCACCTAGCGCTGCCCCAACATGGCTCCTGAAGTATGCCACCAGAATGGATAGCGCTGGAGTGCTGGCGGCAATATTCAAAGGGACCCATGGAAATGAGCCCATAAGGCAAGCAAGACACTAAGGGGCCAGTTGCATGTCCATTATGCTCATTTGTATGGGTAGTGAGGCAGGTTAGTGCAGTGCCAAACCCCTTAATTGCCCATTCCCAGGCATGTATGCATATCCATGTAGTGGTCCTCCATACCTCTGATCACTGTCTTGTACTATACATTTAAAATTCCGTGGTGCTAGTGGTCCCACCGCTAATTGCAAGCCTGTATTTAATAACACAATTCCTAGGACTTGTGGTCCCCCCCTTCGATCGCCAGCCCATACTGTAAATCTAAAACTCCCTAGTGCTAGTGGTCCCACCTTCTGATCTCCAGGCCTATACTGTATTACACAGAATCCCTGGTGCTAGTGGTCCCCCATCTGATTGCCAGCCCGTATGTCATGAAACAATCCCCAGTGGTAGTGGCCCCCTCTCCAATCGCTGCACCGTACTATAATACACAGAAACCATGGTGGTTTTGTGCCCGCCAATTGCCAGCCCATACTGTATTACACAGAATCCCTGGTGCTAATGGTCACCCCCCGATCGCCAGCCTGTATGTCATGAAACAATCCTTAGTGGTAGTGGTCCCCCCCTTCCGATTGCCAGCCCATACTGTATTACACAGAATCCCTGGTGGTAGTGAAACCATCCCCTCCAATCGCTGGCCTGTACTGTATTTATTTATTTATTTATTTAAGAGATTTACCAGGGAGGCATACTGAGCGGAGTACAGTTCGATTCCAGATGCGCCCTTGGGGTAGGGGGTTACAAGGGTGAAGTAAAGAGACGAGAACAGTTCAATACATATGTGACAAGGTAATGGCAGACAGTGGTACAGTAGTTAGTAAAAATACAACAATAATATAGTGAGAACGATTGTGTCTACAAGTAGGTAAGGCATACAGCTCACAACAGAATAGGATCAGCAATAAGCATTTTAAATAGCACTATGTGACAAATATCAAAAGGAAAACAGGGCCCAGACTGGAGCATAAAATAGGTAGAGTGGGTAGGAGTTGTGCAGGTACCTGAGTAGAAAGGCTAGGTCTTGTCCGAGGAGATTTGGAGATGGGGGAGGCAAGAACATTTGGTAGCAAAATGTGTTTTGAGAAGGGCATTACATTGGGGGTTATTGGTGGTGTGTCTAAGGTCAGCTGCCAGTGAGTTCCACAACTTGGGCAATCTGAAACTGAACGCTCCCTGACCTGATCTGGTGGATCTATGTGGAATGTGCAGGAGCCTGGAGTCGATGTTCCTGATTTCGTAAGTAGGTGGGGAGAGGGCAGATAGGGATGCAGATAGGTAGGAGGGGAGTGTGTGCGACCAGAATTTGGCAGCGAGTCTAGCACCATGCAGCGATCACCGGTTATGGAGTGATGGGAGGTCAAGGGGCTGGTATAGGACGCAGTGGTGGGTATTTGGAGGGTGGTCCAAGGTGAACCAGCAGAAGGAGTGGAATAGGGGGTCAAGCCTGACTAAGGATGTGTGGGGGGCGGCGCCATAGATGACATCTCCGTAGTCAATAATTGGGAGGATCATTTTTTGGACAATAGCTAGTCTGGTTGGTAGCGGGATGCAATGCTTGTTACGATAGAGAGCACCAAGCATGGGATGCAGTTTTTTGTGCAGGGTGTCTATGTGTGCTGAGAAGTCAAGGTGCTGATCTAGCCAGATGCCAAGATAGCCATATGTGGTGCAAGTCGCAAGTGATGTTCTGTCCAAGGTGTAGAATGTAGGTGGTTCGGTAAGCCGGGTTATTTTTGCCTTGGAGCCGAAGGTGAGGGAGACTGTTTTTTTAGAGTTTAAGAATAGTTGGTTCTCAAGGAACCAGCATTGGATGGAGTCAAAATCCTTTTGTAGGCAGGCTGACATGGCGGATGCAGTTGGGCCAGAGGCGAATAGTACAGTGTCGTCCGCATACATGCGAATGGCAGATTTTGTGCGGGCAACAGGCAGATCATTGAGGAATATTGAGAATAACAGTGGGCCGAGCACAGACCCTTGGGGTACACCGCTGGTGACGGGGAGAGGGGTGGAAATAGCCATTCCAATGCGGACTGATTGTTGCCTCCCTGAGAGGTACGATTGGAACCAGTTATTTGCTACCTTGGACAGTCCAGTTTGGGCCAATTTAGACAGCAACAGAGGATGCGAGACCGTGTCGAACGCTTTTGCCAGGTCTATGAATATGGCTGCTGTTATTTCCCCTTTGCCCATGCCTGTAAGGATGGAGTTTGTGAGGTGAAGGAGGGAGGTGGCGGTGGAGTGATTTTTTCTGAACCCGCCTGGTAGGGGTGAAGAAGGAGATAGTATCCAGATAGTGGTGTAGTTGGATAGAACAAGCGCTCTTGAATTTTGGCTAGGATGGGGAGCAGAGATATAGGCCGATAATTAGAGGGGGAGGAGAGGATCCCTTCCTTGGGAAGCGGGATGACTGTGGCTTGTTTCCATGCTGTGGGGACTACTCCTAATTTAAAGGACAGATTATAGAGCATGGTTAGAGGGTGGGCTATGGCTGGTGCTGAGAGTAGGAGCATTTTGGAGTCCAGGCCCGATGGACATTTGCCTTTGGCAGGGTTTAGTGAAAGTAGGATTTTTAGCACCTGGCCAGGAGCGACTGGGCAGAGCGAGAAGGAGGGCGGAGGGGTGCAGTTGGGGACATGGGGGGTGCAATGGGGAGCACTAAGGGTAGGGGGTGGGGTAGGGGGGAGAGGAGAGGAGGGAGGAGAAGTGGGAATTAAACTCAGTGGCAACCAGGCTGGGAGCTGAGATGATTTTACCTTCGAGGTTTAGAGTGGGGGTGGAAGGTTGGGATGGCGGGGTGAGAAGGGATTTTATGGACTTCCAAAAATGAGAAGGGTGGGTGTGGTTATTGTTGAGAGCCGTTTTGTAGTAGTTTGATTTGGCCCACCCTATGAGTCTAGTACAGGCATTTCTTAGAGACCGGTAGTGTTGCTGGGCAGCTTGAGCACCTGTGGCCTTGAAGGATTTCCAGGTGCGGTCTCTGGCATGGAGTTTTTCCATAAGGTTTGCTGTTACCCAGGGTAAGTGGAACCCTCTGACTCTGGATCTCCATAGTGGGGCGTGTATGTCCCAGATGGCGAGGAAATTTGTTGAGAAATAGTCCAGGGCTTCATTCATGGAGGTGGCTCTAGGGATGAAGGACCAGTCTATGGTGGAAAGGTCATTTAGGAGAGCAGTCTGATCCAGAGACTTATAAGCTCTGCTGTACAACATGCGGGGTGGGGGGGCCGGAGGACGGAAGATTTTGCGCACTAGGAAAATCATATGGTGGTCACTGAGGGAGTCCGGTAGAAGGCCAGCTTTAATTATCCTATGAGGGTGGGTAGAGAGTGCCCAGTCCAGTAGTGTGTGTTTATTTGATTTGTGGTTTAGTCGGGTGGGCTCCCCTATTTGCTGGTGCAAGTTTAGAGCGCTTATTTGGCAACGCGTTTTATAGGCAGCACTGCCTAGCCAGTTCTGATTGAAATCCCCAAGGATGTGGAGTTCACCACCTTCTATAAGGGACCTCAGGTTTCCCAAGTGTTCAAGGATGCTAGTTGGTGGTGTGTCCAGCGGACAGTAGGACCCCGCTATGTAAACTGGGATGGAGTGAGGCAGGGGATTTTGATCAGGAGGGAGCCTATAGATCAGGTGGGCGATGGTGAGGTCATTACTGAGAACTGAGATTTGTGGAGACATACATGGCAGTGCCACCACCCTTCTTTCTCCCCTGCCTGTCTTGGCAGATTAGAAAGAAGCCGGGTATAGAGAATTCTACATCCCGGTGGTGAGGCTTCAGCCAAGATTCAGTGATGATTATAATGTCTGGGCGCAGGGCCAGGACAGTTGTTTGAAGGGCAGCCATTTTATTTAGGATACTGCATATATTGAGGTGGATGATTCTGAAACCTTTGGGGAGGTGTGTGGATGGTGCGGGTTGTTGGGCAGCATTGGGAGCCTGGGGTCCTGGGGTATTGCACAGAATCCCTTGTGGTAGTGGTCCCACGCCATGATCGCTGCCCCTTACTGTATTACACTGAATCCCTGGTGGTAATTGTACCTCCCCATCACTGGCCTACATTGTAATAAAATAAATGCATGGTGCTAGTTGTTTCCCCCTTCCAACTGACAGCCTGTAGCAAAAGTTCCAACACTCCTTGGTATCCAGTGGTTCCCCCTCAGCACCAATTCACAGTACCACTGGTCACAAGTCCCTACTCCCTGGTGTCTAGCAAACTACCACCACCACCACCATGGCACTGAGCATCCATCATCCTAGTCACCTTACCAGTCTCCTCAGTACTGCAGATGCATACGGTGACTGGCACAGCCCTTCTCACACCTCTTCAGCTGGCACCATATGCCCAGGCAGGTAGTAAGTCCCTTATTTATAGGACAGGGTGACGTACCCTGTCCTATAAATAAGTGGTGCGCTCCATGCCTAGACATATGGTGGCCAGCTGAGGAGGTATGAGGAGGGCTACTCCAGTCACCATATGCATCCACAGCACTGAAGAGACTTGTAAGATGATGGTGGTGGGTGCTCAGTGCCGTGCGGGGAGCCGCCAGACCAGGGAGTAGGGACTGTGACTGTAAATTATTAGATTGGCAGCCAGTGGGGAAACCACTGGATGCCAGGGAGTGTTGGAACTTTTACTATGGGCTGGTAATTTGGGGGGACCACTACCACCAGGGATATTGTTTAATACAGTATGGACTGGTGATCCTGGAGGTGGGGGGGCCACTACCTCCTGGGAATTTTTGGTTTACAACAGGATGGGTCATTGATCCAGGGTGGAACCACTACCACCAGCGACTGTGTCATGACACATGGGCTGGCAATCAGGGTAACCACTAAAAGCATGGATTGTTTCAAGACATGTGGGCTGGTGATCAGATGGGGGACCACTACCACAAAAGATTATTTCTTGACATACGTGCTGTTGATCAGAGGTGGGTATCATGGACCACAGGGGGTGGTGTGTTCCCCCATGTGCCAACCTGCTAGGTGGCTGCATTACTTTTGGCAGCTGCTAGGGTTGCCCAGAATAAGTCAGGGTTTTGTTTGGTGATATTTATGCAGCACAAAAGGACTGTACAAAACCCTTTTGTGCAGCACAATGCCACAGAATGTAGGACAGCATGGCTATTCCTGGCCACGACCCTCTCCTTGCTCACACACATGCATTATGTTTTGCATGGGTGTTACCCCTCTTTGCCCATGCACCAGCCCCTTTTGAATATGGGATCCAGGGCAAAACCCAGTTTGCATGGGCAAAAACCCATTAGTGCCCACACAAACCTTTGTATATTGGGTCCCAAATGTCTAAAATATCATATTCATATCTGCAATATTTCCCTTAAACCATACCAAAAGGTTAAATTATACATCAGGCCTTGCTCACAAATGTTCTAATCCTGAAGTCTCTTTCCAGGAAAAAAAACAAATAATCCAAGTCTACACAGGCTTAGTGGGAATTTAATTTTTCCAGTTCAATGGAATAATTTTTGTTTCTTTAAAATTGTTATTTTGTCTCTTTTTAATGCACTAGTGCAACAAAATTATTTTTCAGAAAAGCTACTTTCAACTACAATTAAAAATATTACCATACATTTCAGATCAACTTTTCTATGTACCTCCTATGCTATGTACCATTATTTTTTTTTATTTTCTCAGTCCTATCACTTACCAGGTCTACAGTGGCATTTTCAAGGCTCAAGTGGCAGCCATCTTTTTTCTTGAGGAAAAATTTGATTCAAATATTTATAAAATACTCAAGCACTGGTGAAACAAGAAAATTGTACCATCAAATCAAACTAGAAGATGCATGAAATATTTTATAGTGAAACAAATAGGGTCAATTTGTTTGTCCAATGTCATTGCATTGTTGCTTTTATGTGTCATTCCATTTTGTAAGTACCATAATTAATTCTTTGTCAGTATTTATCAAAAGTGACTACTGTAGCCCCTTGTATCCACTGACAGAATTTTGGGTGGCCCCAGACATCTGTAGAACCTCAGTTAGGTTGTGATGGAACTGTAATTTTTGCCATAAAATCAGGAAAAAAAAACCAAGACAAAGGCTGCAGCAACCTAATTTTTTGTATACAGCAGGGACACAAGTTTCTTTCAACACCGGATGTTGTGCCCAAAATGAAAACAGAGACCTCAAGTAAATTCTGATGTATACACTTTGAGGTTACTGGATTTTTAGGGCTTGGGAACCACTATTCTAAGTTCTGCAGTTAACTAGATTTTACAAAAGTATGTGGGTGCTGGAAGGCAAGAATTCTTCTTTAAAGTTGTGTCCTTTTTCTATTTGAAATATGCACACATTTGAAATTGTGTACTATATTTTTGTGCTTCTTTTGCGAAATTTCACATATTTAATAGTATGAGATATGCACACAGAGTCCACTAAACCCACTAACAGTAAGTACTCTCTAAAATGCCATGTAAATTATTTAAGCTTTTCTCCTTTTTTCTTCTTATTCATTTTTTTTGTGCAAGAACCTACCAGGGACAGGGCTATTCTAGATCTAGTACTGACCAATGGAGACAGAATCACAGAGGTACAGGTGGAAGGCCACCCGGTGTCCAGCGACCACCACACAGTGTGGTTTAACATGGGTACAGGGTCGCAGTCAAGCCACACAAAATTGAGGGTCTTGGATTTCAGCAGGGTGGACTTTGCTAGGATGGGGATATTTTTCAAAGAAGCCCTGATGAGGAGGGAGGATTGTGAAGCAGTGGGCATACCTAAAAGGAGCCATAGTGGTGGTGACAAACCAGTGCATTAGGCTGAGGCAAAAAGAGAAGGAAGAAACCACTATGATTTTCAAAAGATGTGACGTAGAAAGTAAGGGCCAAAAGGCTGGCTTTCAGAAAATATAAGGGGTCTCAGAAGGAAGATGATAGGGTGGTGTACTTAAATTGTCTGAAGGAAGCAGGGATAGCTGTTAGGAGTGCAAAGGCACAGACAGAGGAAAGATTAGCACATAAGATCAATAAAGGGGATAAGACATTCTATAGGTACTTCAGTGAAAGGAGGAAGTCCAAGGAGGGATTGTAAGGTACAGAGGAGATAACATGGGAGTTTGTGGAGGGAGACCTGGGAAAGGCATCAGTACTGAACAACTAGTTCTGTTCAGTATTCACTGAAGAAATGCAGGGACAGGGACCACAGTTGGGCATCAGAAACAAAGGGCAGGGGGAGGTAAACACCAGTTCATTTACCAAAGACAGAGTCCTAAAGGAGCTCAGAAAACTAAAGGTGGACAAGGGAATGGGACCAGATGCCATACATCCCAGGATATTAAAGGAACTATGGATGGAGCTAGCAGCACCACTGTCAACCATGTTCAGTGAGTCGCTAAACACAGGAGTGGTCCCAGAGGTCTGGAGGAGGGCACATCTGGTCTCTCTTCACAAAAATAGTAGCAGGGAGGAGGAAGAAAACTATAGGCCAGTCAGCCTCACCTCAAAAGTGGGTAAGATTATGGAGACACTGGTAAAGGAAAGGATTGTGGGACACTTGGAATCCAGTTGAGCACAGGATCTGAGGCAGCATGTATTCACAGCAGGAAGATCATGTCAAACAAATCTGATAGATTTTTTTGACTGTGTGACAAAGGAGGTGGACCTGTAGGGAGCTGTTGATGTTGCCTACCTTGATTTCAGCAAGGTCTTCAACACCGTGCCACACAGAAGACTGGTTGACAATTTGAGCAGCCTGGGCATAGGCCACAAGGTGGTGAAATGGGTTAGAAACTGGTTAGGGGACAGGAAACAGAAGGTGGTAGTAAATGGGATCCAATCTAAGGAAAGGAGGGGACCAGTGGGGTACCTCAAGGATCAGTCCTGGGGCCAGTCCTTTTTAATATCTTCATTGTTGACATTGCAGAAGGGCTGGAAGGGAAGGTTTGCTTGTTTGCAGATGACACCAAGATCTGCAACAGGGTAGACACTCCAGAGGAGGTGGGGAGGGTGAGGAGTAACCTAGGAAAGATGAAAAACTGATCTGAAGTGTGGTAACTGAGGTTTAATGTGAAAAAGTGCCAAATCATGTACCTGAGCTGCAGAAACCATGGGGGAAGCTACAGGATAGGGGGAATTTCTGATGGTCAACAGAGAAGAAAGGAATTTGGGTATCATTATCTCAGATGAACTAAAGGTGGCCAAGCAGAATACAAATGCTGTAGGGAAGGTCAGTGGCATGTTGGGGTGCATTGGATGGGGTATCACTAGCCGTAGAAGGGAGGTTGTGATACCACTCTATAAAACACTGTAAGGCCTCATCTGAAATACTGTTTACAGTCCTGAAGGCCGTATCTTTGTAAGGACATAGACAGGGTGAAGGCGGTTCAGAGAAGGATGACTAAGACGGTTCAGGGCTTACAACAAAAGACATATGAAGAGAGATTAAAAGATGTCAACAAGTATATACTGGAAAAGAGGAGGGAACGGGGGATAAGCTAGAAACCTTCAAGTATCTTAAGAGCATAAACAATGTGCAAGGGGGAGACATCTTTCAGTATAGGAGTGGTACAAGAATGAGAGGGTATGATATGAGATTGGAGGGAGACAGGATAAGGGGAAATGTGAGGACTTTTTTTTCATGGAAAGGCTGATGGACGCATGGAACAGCCTATCCCAGGAATTGGTGAGAGCGAGCACAGTGTGGGGATTTAAACATGCATGGGACAGGCAAAAGGGAACCCTACAGGTGGGAAGGGGAAGCTAAAGCTGATGACCAGATAGAGTCAGTGGCCGCTTTTAAAGATGGGGTATACGGGCAGACTGTATGGACCTGGTGATACTTATCTGCTGACAGTTTCTATGTTTCTAAGTATTTCTTTTCTAATTTAAAACGTTCTTTATTGTTATAATTCAGCTGGCATTAATGCAACTTCACCATCATGAAAAAGTAACCTCATAGGCCAAGTGATACTTTAATCCCTCCCTCTCCTTCTACTTGGATGCCTTGCCTATAAATGGCCCATCTGTCACCCTTTACTCCAACATCTTTTTCATCCTCCATATCTCCTCGGAGACCACCCTCACTGACTTACTCCTGGCTAAGATGCTGGGAAAAAAACACTTTTTCTGTTTGTTATCCATCTCCTTTGATTCCTTTTCTGTCCTCTCTCCTTTCCAGTCTGGCTTCAACAAACACAATTCCACCATCTACCTCCTCCTCCTCTGTGTCTCTGATTCTGTGCTGAAAGTCATAAACCGGGCCTTTATTGCCATGATTATTTTCACCAACCTGTCAATGGCCTTCGATACTATGGATCTCCTTGACAAGGTAGAAACTGTGAGCCTATGTGAGTCGGTAGTTCCATTCCCTTCTCTCAGACTAGGCCCAGTCAGTCTAGGTTGGTGATGTCCTATTTAATCCCCTGCCCATCAAATCTGGTGTTCCCCAGGGTTCCCATCCTGGCTCAGTCCTTTTCATCATCTTCTTAAATGACCTCCCCTCCACTTGTGACTCCTTACACATTCATATGTATGGTAGATAAAAAATTGTGCGGTCTGACACAGAAAAAAATGCACTATGAACATAGTATTATTTTATTTTTCAACATAGTAGCCTTTCAGATCAATACACTTAGTCCAGCATCATTCTATCACTGTTATCTCCTCATTGTAGAATTATATGTCTTGGCCTACCAGAAACCTCTGTACAGCAGCTATCACCTCTTCGTCATCAGCAAATCTCTTTCCATGGAGCTCAGCTTTCAGTTTTGGGAACAGGTAGAAATCTAAAGGAATAGGATCTGGTGAGCAGGGTGGGTGAAGAAACAGTTCATACCCGCATTCTGTTGCAGCAGCCACTGCATCCTATGCTGTGTGGGGTGAAGCATTGTCTTGCAGGAGCAAAACACCTTGCCTCAATTCTCCACAGCCTTTGGCTTTGTTGGCTTCTCTCAACTTGCACAGTTGTTCAGCATAGTACTCACCAGTTATTGTAGAAACAGAATTTGATGGCAGATAAGGACCGCTTGGCTCACCTAGTCTGCCTATTTCCCTACCTAATGGATAAGCTGCAGATCCTCATTAACCAACAGCCTATTTCTTCATACCCCCCACTAGAATTGCCTTATGTCTGTCCCATGCATTCTTCAATTTCCCCACTGTTTTTGACTCCACTACCTCCTCAGGAAGGCTGTTTCATGTATCCACAGCCCTCTCTGTGAACAAATACTTCCTCACATTACCTCTGAGCCATCCCCCCTCTATCTTTAAATTGTGCTCCCTTGTTCTTTCACATCTCTTTTTCTGAAAGATGCTACCCTCATGGGCTTTGTTGATTCCCTTGAGGTACTTGAAAGTTTCTATCATGTCCCCTCCTCCCCTCAAGGGTATACATATTAAGCTCCTTTAATCTCTCTTCATATGTCTTCTGGTGTAGACCCTGCACCATTTTAGTTGCCCTCCTCTGGACAGCCTCCATCTTGTCTATGTCCTTGTGGAGATGTGGTCTCCAGAATTGCATGCAGTACTCCAGATGGGGTCTCCAGAACTGCACGCAGTACTCCAGATGGGGTCTCACCAACTGTCTGTACAGAGGGATAACAAATTCCTGTTTTCTACTGGTGATGCCTCTCCCTATGCATCCCAGTATCCCACCAGCCCTCCTTACTGCCTTCTCAGATTGCTTGCGCACCTTAAAGTCATCTGATATGACTACCCCAGGTTCTGTTCCATTTTTTTTATTGTTAGTATCTCACCCCCCCATTGTGTACTCTTCCCCTGCGTTTTTGTTTCCCAGGTGCATTACTTTGCACTTCTTTGTGTTGAATCTAAGCTGTCATACATTTGACCATTCCTCCAACCTTGTCAAGTCCCTTTGCTTGTCTTTCCTTTTTCAATATAATTAATATCATGATCACACCTTCAGAGTCTCAGAATACCAAGGCCATGATTGTGGCATGTGAAGCTGCCTGGTGTTGGAGATACATGATGTTTCCATTGTTTGCATTGCTGTTTAGACTCCTGATCAAAATGTTGAATTCAGGTTTCATCCATTTATACAATACGACTGGTAAAGTTTGTTGGAATCCCTCTTATATTGTGCAAGAAGCTGGCTTGAAATGTGCCTTTTGGCTCATTTCTGATTGGGTGCCAACATTCTTGGCACACATTTTGCTGACACTTTGCTCATGCCCAGATTTTCATTCAAGACTGATTGTACTGCCCCAGAACTGATGTCCAAGGTGCTGGCTACATGGTGTATAGTTACTCATCTGTCTTTCATCATCCTTTGATTGACTGCATCAATGTTCTCCTCCGTGGTTACCTCCCTTGGACTCCTCTGACATGGGATCATCTTCAACACTTCTGCCATGCTTAAATTTAGCAACACATTTATTGACAGTTGAGTATGAAGGGGCATCTGTCCCAAGTGTGTTGACCATATCCTCATGTATTTGCATTGGAGTCATTCCTCTGATAAGGAGGTACTTGATGATTGCCCTGATCTCAGTTTTCTCTATTCTCAAATGATCATCAATTAACAAACTTTGTCCAGCATGTACCTACAAAAAAAAAAAGATATGATCATTATACCAGTAGGTCATACTCTATTCATATCAGTGTAACTACATAGAAACATAGAAGTTGATGGCAGATGAGGACTGCAAGGCCCATCCAGTCTGCCCATTTCTTTTTCTACCTTATGAATGTGCCATCAGCCTTTGCTCTGTCAATGGCCTATCTATTCATACTCATCTATATTGCTCCCTTATGCCTATCCCATGCCTGTTTGAAGCCCTGCACTGTATTCATATCCACCACTTCCTGGCAAAGGCTGTTCCATGCATCCTCCACCCTTTCTGTGAAAAAGAACTTCCTCACATTACCCCTTAATTGGCCTCTCTCTAATCTCATGCTGTGTCCTCTTGTCCTGCTATTTTTCTTATATTGAAATGTTAGACTCTTTCACCTTGTTAATGCCGTTAAGGTGTTTGAATGTTTCGATCATATCATGTCTCTCCCTCCTTTGCTCTAGGGTATACATATTGAGCTCCGTTAAACTGCCCTCATATGGTTTTCTGATGCAGTCCCTGCACCATTTTGGTTGCCCTTCTCTGGACTGCCTCTATCTGGTTAATGTCCTTGTGAATGTGTGGCCTCCAGTATGCATGCAGTACTCCAGATGGGGCCTAACCAGTGTCTTGTAAAGAGGGATTATTACCTCCCACTTATGACTTGAGATACCCCTACTAATACACCCCAACATCCCCCTAGCCTTAGTCACTGCTTTAGTGGTCTGCTTGGATGATTTCAGGTCATCTGTGATGATGATGCCCAAGTCTCTTTCTTCCCTTGTGACTGCCAGCAACTCCCCTCCCAGCCTATAGGTGGCTTCAGGGTTTCTCTTCCCTATATGCATGATCTTGCACTTCTTTGCATTAAACCTCATTTGCCACTCTTACGACCATTTTGCCAGTTTATCCAGATCACTTCTCATTCTTCCCACCCTATCTGGATCATCTCTTCTGTTGCAGATCTTGGTGTCATCTGCAAACAGACAAACCTTACCCTCCAGTCCATCTGCAATGTCACTGATGAAGATATTGAAGAATACTGGCCCTAGGACTGATCCCTGAGGTACCCCACTTGTGACTTGCATCTCTTCTGACTGTATACCATTTACCAACACTCTCCGTTTTCTGCCCATCAACCAATGTGCCACCCAGCTAACCAACTTCTGACCCATCCTGAGCCTACTCAGCTTATTAATTAATCTTCTATGTGGAACAGTATCAAAAGCTTTGCTAAAGTAAAGGTAGGTGACATCAACTGCTCCCCCTTGGTCCACCACTCTTGTTACCCAGTCAAAGAAATCTATGAGATTAGTTTGACAGGACCTTCCTGTTGTAAGCCCATGCTGTCTTGGATCCTGTGCTCCTATGGACTCCAGGTGCTGCACTATCCTTTCCTTAAGGAGTGCCTCCATAATCTTGCCCACTACTGAGGTAAGATTAACTGGTCTGTAGCTCTCTGCCTCCTCCCTGCTACCACTCTTGTGGAGCGGGATCACATGAGTCCTTCTCCAGTCTTCTGGGACCTTTCCCGCGCTTAGAGACTAAGTAAACAGTTCTGATAATGTCTATACTAATTGCTACTACATGTATACATGTATATATTGAAAATAATATTAGGTTCATAGTGCATTTTTTCTGTGTCAGGCTGCAAACCTTTTGATCTACCCTAGTATGTTGATGTTGCAGTTTTATTTTCTTCTGGTGCCAGGGTCACAAAGCTGCAATTGCCACACCAGCAAGAGTCTGACAATGTCTAGCACTGGTTTTGTTCAAACCAGCTCTCACTAAATGCCCAAAACACTGTTTCTCTGATTTTTGGCACTAGGTAGAGACTCTTGAGGCTCAAACATATAACTGTCTTCAAGACTCTGGATGCCAACCAGCTTGAAGTGGTACCCCACTTCAAGTACTTTGGGATGTGGCTGGACTAGAACCTTAGCTTTTCTACCCAAAATGATACCGCATGTATGATACTATGCCCTAAACTTATGCTGTAACACAACAAATCCTGCCTTCCTCTCTCTGTCTACCACAAGATCATCCACAAGGATATGTTGCCACTGTTTTGACTACATGGATATAATTTATGATAGGAGTGTGCAAGTACCTTATTTTGAATATTCACCAACTATTCATATTCTTATTCATGTGGGTCCCAATTATTCATTATTCGTGCTTTGTCATTTATTATTCAGCCACTGGAACTGGATGTGAGACTTCAAGATCCCCAGAGACTCCCTGTCCAGTCCAACCAGAGGCAATTTTTAAATGTTACTGAAGGCAAATCACGTGACGCAGCACTCACAGAAGTTTCAGACAGGAGAGACAGATAACTGAGCAGCTGCTCAAAAGAATCTACTTCCATCTCATTGTTAAAATCAGACAAGAATCTTGACAGTTTTATTACATCTCTCAATACCAAGCTAGAGAGGGTAATTTTGTTACCCTTTTGTGTGTGAATTTTGAAGAACTGCTAGGAGTATTTTCTCCTTCAAGTGAAAAAAAATAGGATGATATACTAGGCCTGTTCCTTTTCTGCAACCAAAAGCAATGTGCTATCCTTTTCTCAGTTGCAATTATTTATTGTTAAAGAGCAATCTACTTCCATCCACTTGTTAAAATTATCAAAACAAAGAGACATCTTGACAGTTGTGTTTCTTTTCTAAATCCCAGCCTAGAGGAGAGGATGATTTTTTTACACTTTTTTGTGATAATTTTCAGTGTTTCCTTGGAGAACTGTTAAGACATTTTATTTTATTGTTAGCATAATAATAAAGATGTCATTAGATATAATAGTATAGAGGCCACTCACCCAGTCAGCAGCTGCAATTTGAAAAAAGTCATACAATACAGAACATTTCCACTATCAAGTTGTAATTTTGTTTCCCATTAAAATCACACATATAAACCCCAACATTTCACAGATGGAGCTTGATTAGTGGAGTTATAGACATTATAGATTCATATACTGTAGGACATGGAATATACCTGCACACAAAACATGCACTTTTGATACAGCTAGGGGTGGATTAGCTATTTTAATAAGCAGTGACCTGAATATGTACTATACATAAGCATGTTTGAGTAATAGATATTACATGTATTTAGTATTGTCTTATGAGAATACATGTTTCAGTTTTTAATAGGTGCATATATACACCTCCTTCTTTTGCAATAACAGATTTCCAGGATATACTAAATGAAGTCAGTGAAATTATAGAAGCTTTTACATTTTATTTTCCCAATATAGTTATAATCGTAGCCAGTGACTTTAATGCCAGATTGGGTTAAGAAATTGAAGATAAAACTAAGGAATGGTGTATTGATGATGTTCTTAAAATTCCATTAAGACAATCAAGGAAAAAAAATATTGAATGTCAGAGGCATGAATTTGATAAATTTTATGCGTAACAATAGGTTAAAAATATTGAAAGGTCATGTATGCAAAAATTAGCTAGGTGAGATATCTTTCCTGCATCTCTTAGGAGGTACTGTTCTAGACCTCTGTGCTACTAATGTCACTGACTTTCACAATATAAACTATTTGAAAATACATAAAGTTTGGGAGAGTGATCACTTTCCAGTAGAGATTGCTATTGCCCTGGATATCACATTGAGACCTAAGAACTGGCTAGCAGAAGATGAAGCAAATAATCATATGTGTATATATTATGGGAAACAAAATTGGGTGGAATCCATATACCCACAAGAAATAAGATGTATTTTTAAATAGTGAGGATTTTCTAGTACTATTGGATAAGGTAAAAGAGGGATTTTTTCAAATCTGACAGATATTATTCAATATTTTACCAACTTTATGAAAAACCTAGAATACGTGCTCTCCAAAATACCTAGACATAAATCCAAAACTGACATTGGAATTAACACCCCCTGGTATGACTTAGATTGTATTAAATTAAAGAAACAGATTAATAGGATAGGGAGGTTATCTCAAAAAAATACTAACCCACCCATGCTTCTGGCCTTAAATAATTTGAAATCGGAATATAGGGAGCTACTGCTACTTAAAAAGAATAATTATAAAATCTCTATGTGGGGAAAATTACAAACTACCTTAAGAGATAAATATGTGCAAAACTTTTGGACCTTGGTTGCATTTGGGTGCAATGAGAGGGATGTAGCTACAACATTGCTGGCTTAATTAATGCCAAGACGTGAGTAAGACACTTTAGACAGATATATAAAAACAATGAAGCAAGTATTCCAGAGGAAAGAAATACCAATCTGGTGTTGGATCACACTGACACGTTTATAATTACAATGCAGGAGGCAGAGTGGGAAATCAAAGAACAAAGAAGAAACAAATCTGCTGGGATAGATGGTATCCCAGCAGAAAGGTTTCTTCATAAACCAGAGGTGTGGGCAAGCATATTAGCACCAATATTTACTCTCATTAGTACATACAAAATTCTTCCTCCAGCATGGAATAAAAGTATTATAGTCCCCTTGTTCAAAAAATGGCAGAGCCAAAATCCGAAGTGTTATAGACCAATGTCATTGCTCCCAGTAGTTCAAAAGATATATACCAGAAGTATCCTCGATAAAATACAAGCATGGGTGGATGACAACAACCTGCTATCCAAATTCCAGTGTGGATACAGAAAACACAACAGTACTCTGGATTTAATGCTGACACTAAACTACATTCTGGACATTTATTTCATAAGGAGGCAACGTAGAATTTATGTGTTTTGTTGATATCCATTCAGCTTTTGACTCTGTTAATAGATACAGTATACACTATGGGGAATTTGGGGAAATTTAGGAATAAATGCACAGCTGTTAGATATAGTTAAACTTCTTCACACTAATAGTATTGCACAAATAAGATTTGCTAAGGATGGAGCCCTCACTGAGGAAATTAGGATTGAACACAGAGTGAAGCAGGGGTGTCTGTTAGCACCTATTTTGTTTAATATCTATATTGAGTCACTAGTTTTAGGTATAAGAAATATTGAAATATTTGCACCTAACATATATAATGGGAAAATTGGTCTTTTATGATATGCAGATGATGCAATTATTATATCACAGACTCCATTAGGTCTTAGAAGGGGTATAATATCTATCATGAACAAACTACAAGAACTTGATTGTGAGCTGAACATTGACAGAACTAAAATAATGATTTTTGGTGGTAAATGGCAGAACTTTGATCACTGGATAGTCAATACGAACGTACGAAAATGCCAGCAGAAACAGGCCTAACGGTCTATTGAGTCTGCTCAAGTATGCCGCTAGCACGTTATAATGCTGCTGGACCCTCCCGTCCCTTCTATCCTATTACCCCTGGGAAACAGGAATGGAAACAGGTTTGAGGTGGTAAATAAATATAAATATCTAGAGGTGATTTCTGATAAAAATATTAATTGGTAGGTTCATATTACAGAAACAAAAGAAAGCATTTAAGACAATGAAAGCTTTAAGAAGGTTTGGCCATACATTCATTAATAATGCTTTCACTGCATTAAGAACCACCTTTGAGACTAAGACCATGAGTCTAACCTTATACAGGAGTGACATTTGGGGCTTGTGCTCTAAAAACAATAATGTAGAACCCATTCAAAACTCTTTATTAGATACATTTTGCATCTACCAATGGATTGTCCCAGCTGCTTCATATGTCTTGAAACTGGTACGTTGTCTATGCAGGCAATAATTTTAATAAGAGCTATTAATTTCTGGGGAAGGGTAATTAAGATGGCAGATGACAGACTACCAAAAATCTGCTGGGGCAATTTTGTACAGAATAAGCACAATAAAGTATATGAATATTGTTGGTTTAACATACTTAATAAGAAAATTAAAAAAATTTAGGTTGGAAGATTTATGTTCTTTAAAAGCTTTATTAGAACCTGAGACCTATATAAGAGAAGCAGTCCAAAGAATCAGGGATATTGACCTACAACAAAATTTAGAAAAGGCACATGAACTAGACAGTACTGGATTGTATACCTTAATAAAAGAAATTCCTGTCAGCACGGTGGTGCTGAAGGTTGAAGCACTGGACACCACACCTCGCTTTGCATGTGACCAGGTTAGTCTGAGCCTAGGTTATCCAAGGGACTCAGCAAGGGAGGACTAGGATTGAGTGTCTGATGACATCTCTACTAGTTCTGGGGAGAAGGGTGGACACTCACCACTCTCTGCTGGTCCCTGTGGATGCCCGGTGGTACTGCAGTTGTGCGGGTGCTAGTGGGGGGGGGGGAACGTCAGATGTCTGCACGCCAGTGCATTGACATCCTTGCATGTCTGTGCTTCCATCAGGGAGATAAGTGGGGAAAAAGGCAGCACAGATCCGTGGCAGCTTGATGGCCACAGTTTCACCGGCCGACGATGCCTGGAAGGCATGTACTGGTAATGGTTCCTCTCTGGGTGCGGGGGCTATGGGAGGGTCCCCTTCACAGGTGTAGATGCATCTGCCAGCTGGGCATGCAGAGCTTTAGGGTCAGTGGTGGAACGGAGGAGCGGTGGCTTGATGTAGTGCAGGACTGTGGCTGCAGGTGAGGAAAAATGTTAAATGATAAAAAAAAGGAAAAGAAAAGAAATTCCCTGTGAGGAAAAGTATTTGAAATTATGTGAAAACAGTGTCCATAGAAGTCTATTGTGCAATCTTAGATTAACGGTCCTAAATGGGTTGAAAGTATGGAACTATAGAACTAGGATGAAATCATTTTGCCCTTGTGATATTATTAATACATTGCATATTGGGCATATATTGTTTCAATATGATCTATTATCGGGAGAAAGAAATAAGTGGATAAAGCCCTTGCTGGATAACACATCAAATGTATCTAATACTAGCAAATGCATTACCCTCTTGAAAATCGAAAAAGTGAAAATTATATTTGGGCTGGAAAACTTTATGACTGCTGTAAAACAACATTTAAAAAAAAGTATATATGGATTAAAAGGTGCAATATAAGTATAGTCTGTTAAAATCTAGTATTATATGTAATATGTGAAGATGGTATTTCATATTGTTTTAAATTGTGTATTTTGACAAAATGTAACAACTTCTTTGGAATTTGAATCATTTGTAATAAAGTTGAACTGAACTGATTAGTGGAATGTTTTTAATGCTGTCATCATTTTGATACCCTTTTTTACTTGTAATACTTTATGCAAATACAAAAGGCTGCCTGCTTCTATTGCTTGTTTTTTACATCTATTAATGCTATTTTCAAGGAGGGCCCAAGGGCAAGGCCTCACAGTACATTTTTTGTAAAGCACCATGTTGGTTTCCTTGCAGGATCCCCAACACACTAGGAGATCAACAGTCAATATGTTTTGGTTGTGTTGCTGCCCGGATGGGCCAGGTTCTGAAGGAGTAGAATTAGGCGGACACAACGTGGTGTAACAGACCTGAATGAAAAAAAAACTTCATGCTGTCTCAATGTCTTTATGCAAGCCAAAAAATGTGATATACGGCTAAAATAATTTCTGCGGTAGGCAACATCATGTTATGAGTTGCCTGCCTGGAACTAGCAATCATGTCAGTTGCTCCTAAAAATGCAGGCCCTTCCATTTCCATGTGGAAAACAGCAAGCCAGAACATGCAGATGAAGCCGCAATAGAAGCAGCTGCTTGGCTGGATACCATATGGGGTTCAACACGCCTGGTCACAGGTGGATTAAGAACAAGGCTAAGCATGCAGCTGCAGTGATACAGTGTAAAGTACGGTTCTACATAGAAATCCATAGTTTTCAAAATGCTGTTGTACCACAGTTCAAACGTCATGGAATGTGATTGTACCCTTCTGTGGTAGAACAACTTTTTTAAACTTCTAGAGACAGCACAAGTTAATTTCACTGTGAAAGAGAAATATAAAATAATGCATGGAGAAGTGTGGTTTATGGGGATTTTATGCATCTCGAGGTGTGTGATGCCACATGAAGCCTGAGGGGTTCATATGGGCATCACACACCAAGACGGTGCATAAAATCCCCATAGAACCACACTTCTCCATGTTTCATTTTTTCATTTACTGTTTTTTTGGTTTAAATTGTCTTTGATGCTTTGTGAGGGTAACTGTTACCACCGACAAGCTTGTCTCACACTGAATGACCGATTGTGTAGCGCTTGTGAATGTCCAGCACGAGAGGACAGCTTGTTCGGTGGTTTTTCAGGAGATGCTGCAGTATTGTTCTGCTCGTGGTTTATGGAGCTCCATAAACAAAACATGTGGCTTACGGAGCTGTTGGGCACTCACTGGCAGTGGTTTATAACCACTAACCAGTAAATATAAAAACAACAATGTATATATTTCACATAATAATATACACTATAAAAACACAGAATGAGCATCTTTATGTATAACCAGTGTGTTGTGCCACCTTGGGGTTCTGATTCCCATGGACCACTCGAGCTTTATCCTCTAGGTCAGAGAGAATCTCATGTCCTCTGTGGCAGAACACACTGACTGTGCATAGTTACCCATTCAGTATTTTCTATATGCTGACGGTTACCCAATTTTGATTGCATATAAATATGCCAGTTTTGTTTTGGGAATCATTTTCAAACCACTAGCAAGCTGGGAAGAGCTTTATTGTGGAATTTTGGCATGGCCATCACTGAAAACACTCCCCCCCCCCCCCAATTTGGGTAGTCTTACCCCTGCACAAGACTGATGCCTCCTCCTCTCCATCCTGTAACAGGCATTCCCTGCTGTATAGTGGCACCCTTTTTCCACTCATCCTATATGGACCACTCCCTGGTTTATAGTGGCACCTTCTTCCCACCCCATGCAACGTTTTCTGTTGTCTAGTAGCATTTGTCTGCCTTTCCCAATATTTTGCCATTCCCTTATGTCCAGTGGCCTCAACCTCCATATCTATGATAAACACTATAGTGCATGGTGGAGTGTCGTTGTGTATGGCGATCTATACACTGTGGTATGGTCTGGCATGGAGACAGGGACTCAGTTGAGCTACACAAGGGCAAAAGTATTAGATATCAGGAAGACATCTTTCAATGAAATGTGTAAATGTTTAAGAGCAGTCCTGTTAATAGAGGGGGTGGAGAAACAGTGGGGAAGACTAAAAGGAATCATTATGGAGGTAACTAACCAATGCATTAGGATAGTGGCCAAAGGAAAAAGAAGAAAGAAACCACTATGATTCTCTAAAGAGGTGAGAGACTAAGTAAGGGCTAAAAGAACAAGTTTCAGGAAGTATAAGGGAATCCAAAGGGAAGAGGACAGGGAGGTGTACCTTGAACGTCTAAGAGAAGCAGGGAAGGCTGTACGGAAAGCCAAGGCACAGACAGAGGAGGGTTTAGCACAGACTGTGAAAAAAGGGGACAAGACATTCTATAGGTACATAAACAAAACGAGGGGGGATTGTGAGGCTCAAAGGGGAGGAGGGAGAGTGTAAGGGGGAGGATTTAGACAAGGCAGAAATACTGAACAAACACTTCTGTTCAGTATTCACTGAGGAGGGAGAGGGTCAAGGACCACAGCTGGGGAGCAGAAGCAATTGGGGAGAAGTGGACACCAGTCCATTCACAGTGGAGAGAGTTCTGGAGGAACTCACAAAGCTGAAGGTGGATAAAGCCATGGGGTCAGATGACATACACCTGAAGATATCATGGGAGCTGCACAGGGAACTAGCAGCACCTCTGACCACCCTTTTCACAGAGTCACTCAATACAGGTGTGGTTCCAGAGGACTGGAGGAGGGTGCATGTAGTCTCACTGCACAAAAGTGACAGTAGGGAGGAAGCAGGGAACTACATGTGAGTCAGCCTCATTTCAGTGGTGGGGAAAATCATGGAAGCACTGCTGAAAGAAAGGACAGTGGCACACCTGGAATCCATTGGTGCCTAGGATCTAAGGAAGCACGGATTCACATCAGAAGGTCCTGTCAAGTGAATCTGATAGATTTTTTTTATTGGGTGACTAGAAAATTGAATCATGGAGGGGCCGTAGATGACACCTACCTAGATTTCAGCAAAGCCTTCAATACCATACAACATAGAACGTTAGTTAACAAGATGAGTAGTCTGGGCATGAGGCATAAGGTGATACAATGGGTTAGAAACTGACTGACAAATAGAAGGCAGAGGGTGATGGTAAATGAGATCCAATCCGGGGAGAGAGGGGAGACCAGTGAGGTACTCCAAGGATCAATTTTGGGATCAGCCATGTTCAATGTCTTCATTAGTGACGTTGCAGAGGGGCTGGAAGGAAAGGTCTGCCTATCTGCAGATGACACCAAGATCTGCAACAGGGTGGATACTCCAGAAAAAGTACAGAAAATGAAGAGGGACCTGGAGAAGCTTGTAAGATGGTCAGAGGTGTGGCAACTGAGGTTCAGTGCAAAAATGTGCAAGATAATGCACCTGGGTAGGGGGAACCCTAGGAAGAGCTACAGGATGGGAGGAGGTGCTGTCACCAAAGAGGAAAGGGACCTCAGGGTTATCATATTTAATGCCCTTAAGGTACCAAAGCAGTGTACAAAGGCTGCAAGGAGGGACAGTGGCATGCTGGTGTGCATAGGCAGGAGGTATTTCTAGTAGGAGTTGGGGGTGATGCCATTGTATAAAATACTGGTAAGGCCTCACCTGGAGAACTGCATGCAGTACTGGAGACTACATATGCATAAGGACATTAACAAGGTGGAGGGTATCCAGAGAAGGGTGACAAAGATGGTACATGGCTTGCATCACAAAACATATGAGGAGAGACTAAGAGACCACAATATGTGCTCACTGGAGGAAAGGAGGGTATACCATGAGTACAGCAACAGAATATGGGCACCAGATAATAACGGCGACTCATATTGGGCGCTATACTCTTGGGTTACCCTGCAAGGGTAGCAGCTGTACACAAATGTGATGGTAGTGGACGGTGTCAGGAAGGGGGGGTTGTGCGGGGAAGGGGAGAAACAATGAAGGGGTTTTGAGGGAGGGGTGGGCCTGCTGCCATTGAGCTAGCCTTTTGGTGTGGTGGTGTGGGTGGATAATTTTGGTGCACCAGGTACAGGGTTCTGGACCGGGGATGCAGAAACTCTGCCGCTGCCTGAGGCACTTAATTTTTGTGCGATATGGAATTTTGCCCCCTGCCCAACATGCATCCCCCTGGAGTTGATCATCTATATTCACAGGGGTGCTGGGGGTACAGCCACCCCCCACACAAACACTTTTTACCCTTTCTTGTGACATTTACATTTTTTGGTTTCCTGAATTTGTATATGATGCATATAATACCTTACAATAAAGAAAATAAAAACTAAAATTTGAGTTTATGATACGTTTCTTTGAATTTAAAGCAGTAGCACAATGTGAAGAAAAAGTGCGCTTTTTTGACAGTTTATTCCCTGTGCTCTGCTGAGCATGTACCTGGTACTCTTTCCCGCCAGCATTGTACTATCACCCTGTAATTTGTTCAGTTATCCTATGTTTTTGTTTACATTTCTGCTGCCTACTGCATTGACAGCAGTAGTACTAGATAGCAGCAACCATATTTTCTGGGGTGCTACAACGGTCATAACAGATCACTTTCTGGTTAGATAGTACTTCTGCTTTAAAATGTACAATAATTAAAAGTACATGCCTAACACAAGATAAATATCAACTAGTATGCATCCGAGTAAAAGACTGAAAGGAAAACTCCTATGAAATTAGAAAGACGCACCTAATATATAAAGGCTGCACAGCTCCGGGTGGACATCTCGCACACTCCAGGTGGCTTCTGCCATGAAGGTTATGCTAACAAGGGCTGCCAACTCTGCCATTTGTTGGTAGCCCTCATTGGCATAACCTTTGCAGTGGAAGACATCCAGGGTGTGCGAAATGTCCATCAAGGGGTCTGTAGTCATTATAGACGGAGTGGGTCTTTCTAATTAAAACCACCAGACAGCAGGTAAATAAAATATTTTTTTTTGTGCTAAAAACCCTAATTGGGAATTTTTACAGCAGCTGCTGCACTTAGGTGCAGTATAGGAGTTTCCCTTTAAGAAAATTCTCAGATAAAAAAAAACAGAGAGACTAGTGTCTTAATCTGTCATTTTGTTATTTAAATAACTTAACTGTAATTCACATAATTTTGCTACCTATTTATTCTGGGTGTACAACATGGCAATATTTTATAGCGAAGTACAAGGAGTATGGTTACAACTTTGAAACTCTAGAAACTGCCACACAATTTAAGCAATATTACCTGATGAAGTGAGCTTCTCCTGGTCTGTTATTGACTTGGAAGCTGTCAAATGACACGAGGTAAAGCAAAGGCCCTACCCTTTTCCAAGGTCAATAACTCAAGAAGATGCCCTACACTTCACAAGGTAATATTGCTACTGTAAAATTGTTGGAAACTCATCTTTTGGTGCAATTTAAACAGTGTGAGTGGCAGGAGTGCATGCTTAGGCTATTTGTTTACATTAGCAGACTCCTTCTATGAAGTTGCCTTCTTGTGTAGCCAGTTAGTGCACTAAGACATTCAGCCCAATGCTCTAGGTATACGATGAGGATTATTTCACTTCTTTGGTTGTTGAAAGCACTTTGCCTTTGGCCTTTTGTCTTAAACTTCAGAGTTGTGCAACTCCCCACCCCTTAACCCTGTCCCCCATATATGCATTGCCTACCCAATATTTCTAAAGAAGTGACTATGTCCTATTGGGTATTGCTTTCGAATTCAAAGAAATGGAAATGAAAGTCTGTGAACCATGCTTAGTTTAAATATACGCTGTCATTTTTATTTTTTTATTATCTTTTAAATGTTCCCTCACCCGCAGTGTAATTTACAACTGCAGCGATAGTACCAGTGGGGAACTGATGTCTTTGGGCAGCTGAGAGCTCACAATGAGGTGGGCCACAGTATCTTTCTAAGGAAGTGCCTCGTTGCATTGCGTGGCCTGGGCTGCCCCAGACAACAGTTCCCCACCAGCGATAGCACTGCAAATGTAAACAAAGCTTTGGAGGAAGGGAGCTTAAAGAACTGCTGATGCCTCAAAACTTTGAAAAACACACTCTGGGTACAATTCAGCTTGCATTCTGCATATATTCTATAGAGTCCTCCTGTCCATTGTTTATTACTGAGAACATTTGCATGAATACGTGATCTTTATTTCTTAAGAGTTCATCTACCTCTACAGCCGACTCCGTACTTCAACTCATAATCCTCTGTTGTGACATAAACTTGTCATGGGAGAAACTGTGATGTCAAATCAGTGCATTATGACCTCGGGTAAGGAGAAAGCAGCAGGAATAGATGAACTCTTCAGGAGCAAAGATCCTGTTGTCATGCAGCTGACCGCAGTAATACATAATGAGGAGGGAAAAATACAGAATGAATGTGAAATACAATCTGAACTGCGTCTAAATGTTGTTTTTTTAAGTTCTACTGAAGGCATCAGCTGGTCTTTAAAAGGTAACAAATAAAAAAACAAAATTCCAGTATTTTTGTATGGTTCCCAGGCTCTCCTTTTCCATTTCTTTTAGTTGAAAAGCAGTGGCCAACAGGAGATAGCCAAATTTAAAGTAAGCAATAACCCACAACAGACTGTGGGCGAACTACATACAAACATACAAAGAAGGTTCTGGCAAGTCTGCTCATATTGCAGGGTCCACAGCTTAAGCTAATGTCCCTGCCCTCCCTCCCCACTCCTTTCATCCCCCCTCTACCCATGATCCTTACCTTTCCCCTATGCCTATCCCAGCCTCTCTTAAAGCTGCCCACCGTCTTCAACAAGATGACCTCTTCCAGCAGTGCATTCCAAGTGCCCACCACCCTCTCTGTGAAGAAATGCTTCCTGACCTCCCTCCTAAGCCTCCCATCCTTCAGCTTAGGACTGTGCCCCCTCGTGTTATGGTTGCCACTCAGATTAAAGAAATTCTCCTTATCAACCTTATTTATCCCTTTCAAGTACCTGAAGGTCCCAGTCATTCCCCCATCCTCTCTACTGTCTTCCAGGGCGTACATGTTTAGTGCCCTCAACTTCTCCTTGTATACCTTGGCCTACTGACTAGCTATCATCTTTGTAGCCCTCCTCTGGACCTTCTCCAGCAGGTTAATGTCCCTTTTGTGTGTGGGCACCAGTACTGAACGTCATACTCTAGATGCGGCCTTACCAGTGACCTGTACAAGGACAGTACAACCTCCTCTCTCCTACTACTGATTCCCCTAGCTATGCATCCCAGCATCCTATTTATTATTTTATATTTATTTAGTTGTTTAACCAGGAGTAGCACACTAAGCTGAAAGCTTTTTTACAGGTGCGACCTGGGAGCACAGGGAAGTTAAGTGACTTGCTCAGGGTCACACAGTATGCAAGTGGAAGCTATGGGATTCAAACCCACGTCTGGTCTGCTGGATGTCACCAGATTTGCAGCTCAGAGCCTTAAACCACTACACTATACTGCCTCCCATCTTGTTTGCCTTTGCTGCTGCTTTCTTGCACTGTGTGGAGTGCTTCATGTCACTAGTGATCATCACTTCCAGGTCCTTCTCCTCCTCGGATGCAGATAGCCAGACTACATCCAGGTAGTACTCTGTCCTGGGATTCTTGGCTCCAAGATGCATAGCTTTGCATTTATTGGCATTAAAGCCATGCTGCCAGATCCTGGACCACCTCCCCATCTTTTTCAGATCTTCCTGGAGGTCCGGTATCCCTTCAGCTGTGTCCACTCTCCCACAGAGCTTGGTGTCATCTGCGAATAGACACGTTTTGCCCTTAATGCTATCCCCAATATCACTGATGAAGACACTGAACAACACCAGCCCCAGCACTGAGCCCTGTGGGACCCCACTGATTACCTCTCTAGTGCCATATAACTCTCCCCCCACAACCACCCTCTGAGTTCTGTCCCTCTGCCAATTTTCCACCAATCTAGCCATCTTTTTCCCAGCTGCAAGATCCACCAACTTCCTGATCAACCTTTTGTGGTGTACAGAGTCAAAGACCTTGCTGAAATCAAGACAGAGGATGTCTACCACTTGGCCTCTGTATACTGTCTTAGTGACACAGTAACACAAACTCCCCCCCCCCCCGTGAACCCATGCTGCCTCTAATCCTGGAGACCATGCTCCTCTAGATAATCCACCAACCCTTCCTTTAGTATGGTCTTCATGAGCTTGCCCACAATGGAAAATTAGGACATTAATGCATGCCCTGGGTGCACTGGCAGGCATGAGGGCAAAGCCCGTGTGCTCTCCAGCCACCCATGAACTGCAATAAATGTCCTTCCTTTCATGATGGTGGAATAGTAAAAGGACAGTTTAGAGATGTCAAACCCTGCATCACCAACCACCTAGCAAGTGAAAGCCTACAGTTAGCACCATTACAGGTTAACATCCTAGCACAGATAAGAGATCTCTTATCGGGTTCCTGTGGAGCCTGGGATAATGGGGTCTCAGGAGACTATCCAGTTGCCCTTGTAAAACAAAAACAGCAATGGGGTCACAAAGGATCTGCAGCTCTTTATTAACTAACAATGACAAACAATGTAGGATAAACAAAAAACAATACTTATCTGATACATGTGGTCAGTGTCCTCCTTCACCCAGTCAGCATCCTGTCAGACCTGTGGACATATAAGAGGAAAATGGGTCAATAGGAAGTATAAAAATACTGATCAGCTGGGTCAGTTGGAGAACTTATAATGGTTAAAAAGTGGGTTGTGTGTTTTGGGGACTACAGACTGGTACCTTACCATCGACCTGGGTTTTAGAATGGAATCTGTCACTCAGGGGCCTTCATGAAGGAGAGTCAAGTGCCCCAGAACTTCTTTTCTCTGGGGGGTGGGGGGGGGGACATTATACTCCAGCAATCGACTGACGCAGGGCAGGATGAACACACCAGATGTTATCCTTCTTGCACCATTGACAGGGCTCTGGACTGCCAAACTGGTAAAGCATCTTGGGATGGGTTGCCATGGCTGATGAGAGGAATGACCCTTCCCCCTCTGACTTCCCCCAACAGAGGGAGTGGCTGTATCGAAGGTCCAAATTTAGTCCATGGGATGGTGGGTGATGTAGCTAGGTGGCTGCTGGCAGTATGGCACTTCTCCATGGTGCAGGGCCTGCTCTGACTGTGGCTTCATGCTAGCAGCTGCTATTTTTCCCAATTTTCAAGCCGGCCCACCTCGTGCGACAGTGCATAGTCTTGTCAGACCTCACCATGCGCACAGATCCATGTATTTTTGAACTCTATCAGTCCACCATCAGAAAAAATGAGAAGAGCCAGCTTCCCCACCACTTTCACCAACATGGGCATTCCATTCACTACACCCAAGCGAAAAACAGAAGACTCTTCCATCGTACCAACATGAATAGTTCAACATCCTACCACCATGGTCAGCCTCCATCTCCTCCAAATAAAACTAACAACCAGCTTCCCTTAACCCCACAGTCTCCCTCCCAACAATGTCTCCCCTTTCACTAGCACAGCCAGTTACCCCAACCACATGGCCAGCCCCCTTCTCACCCAAATTACACTCCCCTTTTCCCATACATGTGCTTGCCCAGGTCACTACACACTGTCACTTCCATGGACAACATTCAACCTCACATCTGGCTAGTCTCCCCTTCAAATATGGACTGCACCCCACAACACCACTGGGACCACCTTACTGACCACATATCCAGAGTCCACACCCTTCCATTAGCACAGCACTCATTACTAGCACACTGCACAAGATTAACACCATTCAGCCAGCTCCCCTCCAAGCATAGACCAAACCCCCACTAACAGCATAATAATCTAGCAGCCCCCACCCAAAATCAGTCACATGTATCCATATCCAAATCAGCTGTACCACCAACCTTGCTGTACATTGCCCCCCCCCCCAACCACCACCACCAGGAGCATAACATTGGTTGGTACCCCTAACATCTCATAGAACTTTTTGTCTTACATTCTGGAACACTTGCCTGTGCAATTGGATGTAGCAGGCAGGCAGTAATCTCCCCCAAAGTTCCTTGCCCATTGGATCCTGTTCAATATGCAGGAAGAAAATGCTGAAAGACACAAGATAGAAAATGTGTTGCACTATGGCTGGCAGCAATCACAGAATTATAACCCCAGCAAGCCGACACCCAACACAAATATAAACAAACTGGCCAGATGAATTTCTCACACCCCCCCCCCCACACACACTTCACAACACAACACAATATAATATATATTATATAGACAGCCCTGGCAAAGAAAACTGCTGTAGGCTTTCTTTTTAAAGTATTTGTTTGCAGCTTTATGTCCAGGGCCATACTGCAGATGTGACTTTCAAAGAAATTACCCCTGCAAGATTTGTTTCCACTTACTACGCAGCATCACAAGTCTTATCCCCCCCATGCCACAACACAACCAGCAGACAAACAGTGTGCTTCCCATTTTTTTTAAGTTCAAATTGACACAGGTTTTAAAAGGAAAACTGCAATAAAGAGAATGAGTTACCTTTAATGTGTGTCAGCACTGAGTGTTGCAGACAGGTATGGCAAAGTAGGGTTGCAGTGGGCCTGGCATACTTTTTGTAAAGGAAAAGTCTCTTGTATACTCTAGGAGTTTGTTTTCCTCACCTGATCAGCTGTAATTGTTCCTGGAGGTCTTGATTGTTATATGCTGCATTTTTTTTTAATTTGTTGATTGATAAAGTTTTATTATTAAAATAAATAAATATGCAGTCGGCCATCCATTTGAGCTTAAAGAGGTCCTTTTCATAGTGTCATCACACCAACCGTCCTCTAATGTGTCACACTGACTAATGTCCCACATTGCGCGACTTCCACCTGTCAGTAAATGGGGGACAGAAATAAATGATGCACATTTATTCCAGTTTGTAGTGCAATGTGTCAGAGTGCTGCTCTAAAGTGTCTGAACAGTTGTTAATAACAGCATATGCTTAAAGGGGACAGGAATAGTGATTGCCTTCCAACACTGTCTACTAGCTTCATGTATATATAGCCCACAACAGTAATCATTCTCGGAACCAATTCGGTCACCAGTGACATGTGATGTAGGCAGCATTAGTCTTACAATATATGATACCATTATGGCTGCCGATGTACGTTGGATTTGCCAGTATCCTGTATGGCTGTTCACCGAGAGTCCCATGATGTCACGTCATGGTTGGCGCGAAGGAGTGTCAATATTGAAGACTGACAGTCTGATACCCATCAGACTTGCACACATGTCCAGGTGTGTAGGTCTGTGAGTTGTTTGGGGAAAATAAATCTGTTGGGGGTGACTATGAGGAGTGGCGTATAGCATGTGAATCAAGTATTAGCTGTGTGCATAGGTCTGTATAAGACGTTGTCCGTAATCGCTGGAAACCATCGCAACAGCCTACTGCAGATGTCAGACTCTAACATTATGCAGAACTGCTCATGGGTGGGACTTGCAAACACTGCACATGTATAAAAAACTGAAGCGGTCATGAATGTCAGTACTAGACATCCACTGTGTGTCCTCCACTCCTGGCTACTCCCTCGAACTATGATAATAGTGATATGTAGCCGGGCAACAGTACAATATCAATCAATACTGGCAATGTCTGCTACAGGCGTACTACACTGACAAAACATTCTGGTCTTGGGCGTGCATAGGAGATTGGGAACACAACTAGCGAAAGCTGTAGAGCCATCAATACTGTAGAGCATCATAGATGAGCATACTACACTGTATTGGTAGTGAACACACAAGCCGCTGGATAACAGGTTAGGGCATAGGTTAGTGGGCCATCTGCCTTTCATGCAGCACGGACCAGGTCACAACATTGCCCAACTACCATGAAGCCGAGAGGATGGCATCATGGAACCGTTGAGGTCCTCAGTGCATATTGTTTGAATCCCCATTTAGGGAACCCGTTCAACTATTTATGCCCATTATGTCATTGTTTTGTATGGTTGTCTGAATGGCAAACACATTAGTATACATAGATGTCCATGTAGGGCATTACATACCGCATACCACATGGCACTTGTCACCTACTTCAGAACACACGAGCACTGTATGGCCACTGGCACCATCGGGTATTGTATGGACCTTGAAGCATTACATTTGTATGTATGTGTGTGGCGGGGGGTGAATGAGAGCCCGCATTTCACAATGTTTAACAATTCCATTGACAAGTCCACACACTCACGATGACACACCTTTGAACAACTATCATTCACATCGTGGACATGTGTCAGCTGTGTGCTCACATCAGACCTGCTCTCCTGTAATCAAACATCGAATTGACATACACTTTGACAACAGTGGCGATGGTGATGGCACAGTGGCATAGATAATGGACTTCTGTGCACAGAGTTGTGGGATTGTGCCCTGAGTAGGGTGTACTGTGTTTCATCACACTTTTGTTTTCTACTTTGCTTTATCCTACAAACATCTAGTCTCAGTTGCAAATAGCATTGCAGGGAAGCCTAGAATGGTAAACTACGTGGAAGCACTGGTTTTCAGATGGATGTGGATATATGCCACAGGCACAATGCACGGAGGGAACTGACATGCAGTGGACTGCCATACAACACTACACCACTCAGCACACAGGACGTGCCTTGCCTTATGCTGCATAACAGCTACACAGTTCACACCAGGCAAGAGGCAGCAGCCAGGATTAGTGAACACTGTGAGCGGTGAGCATCGTGTACTGTGAGTATTGATGCAACATAGCTCAGATCTACCGACTCAATGCCATTGTTTCTGATCATTGTAACTTGGGGGCCACGGCAGATGGCCACGATGTAATTTGTATACTCTTAGCGACTAGTATGAACTGAGTATTATCATCGGAACATACATTGTGACCGATACAAATCCACCATTTGCTTTGTGTGCTGACGGACCACTACTGCACACGCTCACATAATGGGCGTCATAGCAACGAACCATTACACAACATCACAGACATGCCATTTCCTGCTTCATGTGCAGGAACGTCAGTAACATGGCTCACGGAATAGATGCTCATGGGTTTCGACCACTGAGCACGGCCTTTCTTTATTTATTGTATCTGCACAGTCACACATAACTTGTCTGTTTAACTGTGGCACCACTGCATCTCCAAATGCAGTCACACTGCTCCACTACTGTATTCCTGTCCTCTTTAATGCAGAGAATGTTTAAATGAATAAATACTGTAAACAAATTATCTGTGTTGTGTTCAGTTTTCATCTCCTTCTGTATCACAAGCATGCACTTCCTTATTTTGTTTTTATTTAGAATGTCAGTGCATGGAATCCATTGTACCTCAATCCCAAGGTATTGCCACTTCCAGTATTGATTGGGTCACATACCTGTATTTTTCTTCCAAAAACATATCACGGACTCACAGACTTAATAATCTGTTTCCATACATCAGCACTGAGTGAATAAACTGATCACCTTTGAATTTCATTTTTCATTTTTTTTTATTTCATTTCATTTTTATTAGTTAAACTGGAAAGGCATGAGAACATTGCTGCCTGTTTACACAAGCGTCCTGCGTCATCTTTGAATTTATTAGCAATTTGTTTTTTCCAGCATTACTGAAGTACTAATTCTAACTTATTGTAATAATGCATACCTTCCAAAGGCAGTCTGAAGCTTTGCTAGATTATTTTAGCAAATTTTCAGGAGATTTTCTGGAGGAAATAGTTTATATAAATGTTGGGGGTTTGGGGACTGCTATGACCTTAGAAGCTCTGTGGTGCGTGTTGGATCTTATACACGCTTCTGTGTGTGTTGAATTCAGTAAATGTAATTACTGTCCTCCAACACAGCAGTGTCCTTTGTGTTTGATGAACACTGATGAATGTTGAGCCAATTTCTTGCAACTGTCAGAGCCAGAAATGTCCACATTAACATCTGTGTGTAGTGGGCAGTGCACAGAGTCTCCAGCATGGGAGAGGGGATGGCTCTGGGAGTCTATGGCAAAGTGGGAGGGAACACAGTCAGTGGTTAAGTAGAAAAAAAAAGCAGAGGTCCAAGGAAAGGGGGAGAGGTTAACACGAACACCAGCTGTCAATGGCCCTGCATTAAATTCCCCATTACATGAGGGAACACCATGGTACGCTCACCATGATTTGATGTGCAGCCATACGTCAAGGATTGCAGTCTGCCGCACTGCTCCCTTCCTGCTTTTATTCACCTTCATAAAGCTTGGTGTCACTTCTGCTTGTTTTATTTCCACTCATTCTGGTCACTCCTTGTGTAACTCCTTGAGGTTGATTTTTTTATTTAAATCAGCGTACTATGTCCCATACGTCCTCCCGTTTTCACCAGTCATTACCACATTCTTTTGAGTTCTGTGTTTCACTGGCTACTGAACCGAAAGTCCAATGCTGCAATGCTTCCTGAACAGTCTTGGAGTTCTCGGAAGTCTAACACTGCAAAGCTTCCTGACCAGTTTTTCTTTCTTTCAAGTTCTGTAAGAAACAAGTGTAATCCCTAGGTGGTGCTATCCCAAGGGATATTATCCCTGCCTGCATGACTAGGCACAGGCTGAGGGGCCTGAGCTTGGTAAATGGGTGCCTCACCAGAAGGGTTGGTTTAAGGGTAGTGTAGCTGTTCTCTGTGTAACCCTCTGGGAGGGACACTGATACCCCCCCTCTAATGGCTTGCACTGGTCAGCAGATAAACACTCACCGTTAATGTCAGAATACAATGTTGAACCCACTTTTAGTACACTTACCACCAGGGCTGGTTCAGCTGCACTGGACCTGGAAACCCCTGTAAAACAGGACCTGCAATAGAACAGTGTAATGACAATACAGTATCCCCTCCACAAAGGTACACACTGGCCAAGTTAAATGCAGAAAGAACAGAATCTGGTTTATTCAGGGGACATGAACAAGGGTGGGGCAGCAATCTGGCATTTGATTTCCTAGCTGATTTAGTCAAGTTAAACATGCATGCAATAAGAGTCCCTCTAGCACAGTCACACACACCCTGGGTACCCAGTTGTTACTCAGGCTAGAAGCATTGCCTGGAGTAAGCCGGCGTTGCAGCTGTTGTTGGGGCCCTTAGAAAAGAAACAAGCAACATGCACTTTAACCCACAATTTGTATTCTGGAGCAGGGTAGCTCAGTTCATAATGATCAACCAAAACAAATCAGATGACACACAATACATATGAACATACAAATCTGCCAGCAGAACAGACCAACTGGTTTATCAAAGTCTGCCCAAGTGTGCAGCTAGCACCCTAGATTGCAGCTGCCCCAGCCTCCTCCCCCACTGTCCCTCTCATACCTGTCATAGCTCCTGCCCCAGACCCTTCCTCTTGTTTTGTCCTACTCCTTCTTTAAAGCTTCTGACTGTCATACATGTTACCACCTCTGCTGGTAGCGCATTCCAGTTAGACACCATCCTCTCAGTGAAGTATTGCCTCCTCATCTCCCTCTTAAATCGTCCCCCCTCCAACCTTAGTCCATGCCCCCTCATCTCCCTACCTTTTCTCAGTTTAAACACCCACTCTGTGCTAGGTTTATTTACCCCCCTCAAGTATTTGAATGTTTCAGTCATATTCCCCTATCCCTCCTCTCCTCTAGGGTGTACATATTCAGCTCCTGCAACCAGATTTCATAGTCCTTTCCTTCCATCCTCTTCAACATTTTTGTTGCCCTCCTTTGTACCCCCTCCAGTAATTTTATACCTCTCTTCAGGTATGGCCTCCAGTATTGCACACAGTACTCCAAATGTGGTCTGACCAAGGATCTGAAGAGAGACACAGGATCACATCCCTAGGTCTGAATGAGAAGCCCCTTGTGATACAACCCAGCATCCTGTTTGCCTTAGCCGCTGCTTTCCTGCATTGGACAGAGTTGTGCATGCTCACTGTTACCAGCACCCCAAGGTCCTTCTCCTCCTCAGTGATCCCTAGCCTCACCTCTCCAACCAGTAGTCCCGACTATGTTTTTTTGCCCCAAGTGCATCACCTTACACTTCTTCATGTTGAATCCCAGCTGCCGCTTCTCTGACCATGTCTCTAGTTTGGTGAGGTCCCTGTGCAATTGTTTCCATCCATCCTCTTCACCCGCCACTGCCCCATTTTGGTATCATCTGCGAACAGACTAACCCTGCTCCCAACTCCATGTGGCCTTATTGGAGATAAAGAGCCCAAATAGCACCGGGCCCAGCACTGAACCCTGTGGCACCCTGCTTGTTACTGCTTTGGGTGTTGAGAACTCCCCCACAACCACCCTCTGAACCCTCCCCTGTAACCAGGTCTCCATCCAGTTTGTCAGCTTTTTCCCCACCCCACAGAAGTCAGCTTCCCCCCAGCCTCCCATGAGGCACTGTATCAAAGGTCTTGCTGAAGTTTAAGTACAGGACATTAACTGCATGACCCCCCATCTAGATCCCTTATTACCCAGTCATATTTCTCTGTTAGGTTTGTTTGACAAGACCTCCCCAAGACCAACCCATGTTGCCGCCCATCCTGGAGGCTATTACCTTCAAGGAATGCCACCAGCCTCTCCTTCAGTATAGTCTCCATAAGCTTCCTCACTATGGAAGTGAGACTGACCAGCCAATAGTTTCCTGGCTCTTCCCTACGCCCATTCCTGTGTATGTGCACCACGTTGGCCACCCTCCAGTCTGGAGGCACAACATCCCATTTCCAGGGAGGTGTTGAATAGATCTGACAGCAGCATGGCCAACACCTCCGCCATCTCCCTCAGCACCCTGAGGTGGATGCCATCAGGACCTGGTGCCTTGTTCACCCTTAATACCCTCAGCCCCTCTAGCACTCTATTCCCTATGATCATTCTGTCTGTCACTTCCTCCCCCATTCTTCCCCCCCAGTCCATAATGGTAGTGGTCCATCCCTTTCTTAGTGAAAGCAGAGCAGAAGTACTCATTCAGTATTTCCGCTTGCTCCTCTCCCTCTTCCACCCATTCCCTTCCCCACTTTATCCTCACTATATGTTCTTTGCACTTCCTCTTTTCCCTGACATATCTAAAAAGGTCCTTCTCCCCTCCCTTAAGGACCTGTGCTAACCTTCATTCCATGGAGGCCTTGGCTTTTTCACCCATACAACACCTCCTTGGATCAACTCCCACTATCCTCTTATCCCCTTCCTTCCTTGTTCTCCTGTACTTCCAATACGCATCCCTCTTTGCCCTCACCCTCTGCAGCACTTCACTGTTCAGTGAACATGGATTTCTGGCTCTACTCTTCTTACTCCTAGCCCTGGTGCAGGCTACTGTGGCCTCCGTCAGCCCAGCTTTAATAATTTCCCACTTTTGCTCTGCATCCATCCTTGACCTTATATCCTGGAGTCTCCCTTGCAGTATTTCTCCCATCCTCCCAAAATCTACCCCCTAAAGTCCACCACCTTCTTGCATGTGCCTCCAGTCTCCCTGTCCAACGTGAGTATGAACCACACTGTTTGGTGGTCCCTGCCAGCTAGTGGGTCCTCAACCATTACCTCCCCCACTGCCTCATCATTTGCCAGTACTAGGTCCAGTGTGTTACCAAGCCTTGTAGGCCCACCTATACTTTGTGTCAGGAGGCCATCCTGGATCACATCCAGGAGCACCTGCTCCCTGGCGCTGTTGGTGGCAAGGGTGCTCCAGTCAATCCCTGGCAGGTTGAAATCCCCCACTATCATCACACTCCCCCTCCTACACACCCTCCTTATCTGCTTTGCCAACTCCCCATCCAGTTCCCCTGACTGGGTTCATGGTCTGTACACCGTCCCCGGCCTCAGCTTTCTACCCTTGCAGTCCAGAAGCTGCATCCAAAGTGCCTCCATCCTCCCATCCTCCCCCCTCATCCCTCATGCATTTGATACTTTCTCTCACATAGAGTGCTACCCCCTTCCAACTCCCTGGTCCCACCTGTATATACTGTACCCTGGGATTGCTAGATCCAAGTCATGGTACTCAGTGGCCCAAGTCTCTGTTACTGCAGCAACATCCACATTCCCTTCAGAGAGGAGTGCCTGAAGTTCTACAATTTTGTTTCCCAGGCTTCTTGGATTTAAGGAGACCACCTTCCATCTGTACCCCTCCTTCCTCTGTCCCCTCTTATCTTTGGTCTGCTCTCCTTCTCTCGGTAGTCCACACCCTTTTTTCACCTTGTTATTACAGGGTGGTGGTGCCTTCTGCACTTCATGCTGGCTACCCTGCATGTCCCTTCCCTGAGTCATTTGCCTCTTCCTTTACCCGTATCTAGCGGGGTAAGCTCACTAGACTCCCCTATCTGGACCTTTTTACTATCCTCAGTCCTCTTGCCACCCCCCAGTTCAAATCCACCTAAGCTGATATATACCCCTCAATTCCACCCTTTAGTACTCCTATACCCTCCCCTCCCCACTCAAGTGTAGCCTGTCTCCTGCATACAAGTCACTATTCCCCCAGATCCTACCACAGTTTGTCACTAAACCATAATTTGTGGTGTGGCACCATTCTCTCAGCCACTCATTGAACTCCTCTATCCTTCCCTTCTTCCCCATGCTCGGACATGGTTCCGGGAGTACCTCTGAGAATGCCACTGACTCCCCAACCCCCTCACACTGCCTGCCCAACTCCTTGAACCTCCTCTTCACCACTTCTACAGGCTCCCCCGCCAAGTCATTTGTACCCATGTGTAACACTAGGTGAGGTTTCTTCCTCCCCTTCAATGCGCACTTGAGCAGTGCCTGCCCTGCCCTTCCCGCAGTCAACTCAGGAGTATCTTCAACCCAAACACAGCTGTGCCTTTCTCCCTTCCACCCCATCTGACCCCTTTCAGTGTAGAATCCCCCAGCATGAGTACCCCCATTCCTACCCCTTAGCCCTTTCCTCTCTTTTACCCTTTTCTCTACTCCAGAGTACGTACTTCCCTGCCCCTTACACACTCCAGCTATACCCTCTGCATCTCCTGCACCTGCTCCCCCTGTTTCCGCCTCACTCCCTGTCTCTGACCTGCTTCTCTCATCCCCCCTATTCATCTTACCAGCCTGACTTCTGCCTATTGGGCTTTTCCTATCGATCTCCCCTCCATTTCTGCTGATCTCCAACCCCTCCCCTATCCCCTTCATTGCAGATTTTGGGCACCCATTACCCATGACCCACAATGATTTGAACTGTGTTGCATGGAACTACCCTGATGGTTACTCATGCTGCCCAGACCAGGAGGCAGGATTGACAAGATGAAAACCTCAGGATAGTATGCTGTTTGCCAGGGAAAGCAGGGCCCACATGATGCACCATGATGGTCGATCCTGTTTGATGATGTTGAGCAGGGAGCCAAAGCCGCAAGTGAGTCTTTCACTGGATGAATCTCTGCAGCATGAGTGGCAGTCTAGGCCAAGATGGTGAGGCCCAGACCAGGTGAACAGTTCAGATTGCAGTCCATTTTAGTTGCTGGATGCAATGTCCAGCTACTGCAACACATTCAGGGGTGTGGAGAACCAAATTGTGACCCACACTGCACATTCAGAACAATTATAACCAAAACAGCCAGATACCACAGTTCAGATGACAGTCTGGTTGCAATAAAGCAGTCTCTCTGAGCAAACCATATGCTCTGCGGTTCTCTCCAATTCCTCACAGTCCGATCGCTCCAGGAGTAAGTCTTCGGTCCACACCAGGTGAAATTCACTCTCTCACAATTCAGGATTCCAGTCTCAATAACAGCATTTCAGATAAAGTCCGATATCAGATTGCAGGCTTCTTCACACTGGAAGATGGTAGTAGGCAGACCAGACACAGCCTTCCTGCCAAATCCCCGCACTACCATGAAGGAACAGCTGCTTGAATTACTCTAGCAGATCACTGTCTCAACCCCTGCTCTACACTGACACACTGCTGCAGGCTGCTCTGGGATTTCCCAGTGATCCAAAAGGTTCGATTGGTTGGTCCATTGGTCTGTCACAGAAAGGGCTCCCCCACCAGGTCCATTTAGGTGCCAGACAGTAAAAATTATAATTCCTACAGAAATTCACTCCCACAAGACCTCCGGAGACAGTCTCCATTCTAAGGTCCCCGTGGTACTGATTATTCCAAACTGGCAGTCCAGTACCAAAATGGTGTCTCTTAGCAGAAAGTCCATGCTGCAAAGGAAAGCAGGTTAGACAAACTGCTATATTATTATTACTAAAGCAAATAATCAGGCAGGATTCGAGCCTGAAACCACTCGGTCTCCACCCAAATTAATTATAACCCACAAGATAGATATCTTTTAAAGAAACAGGCACAGAAGCTAACAGGGCACTCTCATGCAAGCACATTCAAATGATTTAGACACAGAACACCAGCCTGGCAGTGGGTCTTATGCAATCCAAGGAAGACATTTTAGGAATCACCATTTGTGGGGAGGGGGGGTTACACCAGTATAATATAGAAAGATGACTCCAGATATGTAATTGTGCTGTTCCAGGCTGACAAGTTGGAATCTTGTCCACAATACATGAGTCTCAGTGGATCATAGAATATAATTTAGTATTTCTTTAATGATTTATGCAGGCAAACATTCTGGGACACTGCCTAGGGTGTGGAAAAGAAATCTGGCAGACAGGGTGTGCAGCATTTGCTGTGCAAGAGTGCTAATGACAGTCAGGGCAGGTATGGAACAGATCAAAATCTAAGCTATATGAAAGTGCCCAACAGGGTTAGACTGCATGGGGAGGGGCAGAATTGTTCAAGTTGAGCAAAGAATACTGGCAACACCTATCCTCCCCAAACTCTATGCAGGAGATGGGCAGCAATTGGAATCCCAAAGACTATGCAATATCCTCCAGAAGCATGTCTTTCAGTACTGGAGCAGTGACTAGGGAAAATATGGCTTCCCCAGGGCAGAGGTATTGCTCAAGGGTATAAAATTAGTAATCCTCCACCCCACCTGCTATTCTGTAACAGGGAAGTAATTTGGGGTGCATAGTTGGTAATCATCCCCTGTTCCTCCTGCCATTCAGTGCCTTGGCAGTCACCAGAGCATAAGACTGCAATCCCACCACCACATAAGACAGGTAGGATGGTGGTGTTCCTTCTGGTGGTTGAGGGTAGTGTAGGCAGTTCTACCATTGATCAGGCATATCCAACATTGTTCAGATAGAGTGAATGTTGTGTATGCTAGCGTTCCATCTTAGTTCCATTCAATCAAGACTTGGGAACCTTTGTGAATGACAGGGTACAGTACACATTGTAAGTCCATTGGTTGACAGGATCCACCAATGGGCTTCCAGGTGTATAGTAGCTGTCATTCACAGACAGCTCTATCAGCAGGCAGCTGTGGCAGCATGCGGGTGGGTTGAGCTGCCCACTGACATTAGGACCATGCCACGATGGGGGCAGCGGGGTGGGGCGGGGGTGCCTGAGTGGGTGAGGAGTCCACTAGACCACCAGGTTGACTTAAGGGATTATAGCGAATATGTGGTTAGGTCAAGCTGGTGGGGGGTGCAGTTATTATTCCTTTACTGCTGCATAAAATCAGAGTGATGGGCAGGAAAGGGGTTCACGTATGTTTTATTTACTTTTGCAGTGTGCAGCATACAATTGGGATGGCAGGCAGGGAGGGGGGTACTGGATTGCCAGAGTGGGAAAGCTGCCAATGCCTGTCTGCAGTACAGTGGCCTGCCAGTGTGTGAGCATCCACTTAATCTACTTGTTGTAGATTTCTCGTGAGGAGGCACATCTCCGGACTTGCTCTGGGGATGCTCCTCCAATGTGGATTGTGAATGGGCTGCGAGAGGATATAAGGAAGTGTGCAAGGGTTCATGATAAACAGCTAAAAGGCGAGAAGTACAGAACTAACAGAAGAGGAAGATGGTATAGCCACAGGGTTGTAAACATTTGGAACGGACTTCCAGATGAAGTGGTGGACACAGGCCCTTTAGATTCATTTAAATATATTGGATAGGCACATGGGTGATAAAAGATGGAGTTATAATAACTAGATCGTAACAGGTCCTTATATGGCTGTTTTGGCTTATGGATCTGAATACACCCACTATGAACCTATGAACCTATGGGCATGCCCCCTGCACAACCCCTCCAGATGTGCTACGTAACATTAAGGGTGGTGTGTGATGCGCATCAATTCCTTGCCAGAATTGAGCCAGTGCACAAGTTGAGGTTGCACCGGCACATCTCAGATGTGCTGAGTGCATCCTTTTTGTGAATCCTGTCCCTAGAGCAGACCATACTCCTGGACAGGTGAGTCCATTATCAAGTAGCTTGTGACTGCAAAATATGCTAAGTTAAAATCTCAAGTAATTAATAACTGAGCCATTTCTTTCATTTCAAGTAAAACAACTGAGACATTTTCTAAGTCATATAAACAACTAACTCTCAAGCTGGATTACGTTTAAGTAGAAAACTTCAATTAATTCCTAGCTACTGCATTTTTTAGTCTCATTTCTCAACTAATGAATAAGTAAACAAAAACAATTCCCAACTAATTGCTAGATGGCAAAAGTTAAACATTAATTGAGAAAAACTCCTCAGTGAATGATCAGGCATAATGCTTAACTTTTTAGTTAGCCATTACCTAATGAAAAGACAATCACTAGTTATTTGCTAACTTATTTTTTGTATGACCTGGACTTGTTCCCGAATCTGGGTCACTGGCACAGTACAAGGTTTAGCATCCAGTGCCTCAAACCTTAGCATTACTGGGCCAGCTCATCACACAGCTCTTGATGAAAATGAATCACTCTGTGGCTATCCATAGCCACCTGAAGGATCTTACATTTTTGCAAAAATGTGGCTGTGACTATCCAGCCTTTCGCAGACCTTACATCCAGCTCAGTTTGCAGGTGCTCAATGAGCACAGCTGGCTCATTCAGAATCTCCCTGTTGTCCTCTACATAATCCTCCTTGGATGCTTTCAGTATATAAACTGCTGAGATCACTTGAGTCAGAATGGCAGTAGATGCACTTGGATCATGAGTGCTCCTCTCAAATGGCTTAAGTACTCTCACCGTGGCATCAACCAGAGACCGCTTACTATGGGCTAGGACTCCCCTAATGTCACACTCCATTCCCATGTCATGAAATGTGTTTCTCTTCCAGTTGTCTAGCTAGTATCTGGTATGATGAATCCCATCTGGTACTGACATCCTGTATCAATCAATGTTGACAGAGACCAAGGAATTGTTACACTTCTCTTAGTTGGTTAGTTGCCTTCACAGAGCAATGAAACTGTGCATAGATGGAGTATGTTGTGGAGGCAGTGTTGCTAGCCTAAAAACTGTGATGTAGTGCATATGTGACAACTATAGTTAAGGGGCTCGACTCGCAAAGAGCCCTCAAAGAGACAAGTTGCGTCGCTCTAAAGGTTGTGGCAAACTCTGGGTGCACCAGGGACCCTATGTAGAATTTAAGAAGAAGTAGGGTCCTGGCACCAAACTCCTTGTGTTTGCTGCAAGCCAACAACTGCAACAAACAGTTGGCACACCTGCGGGAATTGGCGCAGGGATCCACCCCCCACCCGGTGCAATACTAGAGGGGCCAGGATGGTTGAGGGGGGTGAAACTGTTTGCTGGGGCAGCAGAGGGCAAAATGGGCATGGAAGCTGGCATAGGGGGAGTCTGGGGGACTGCTGGAACTGAAAGTTAGTAACATGACACCCGTTGGGGTGCGTTTACTTCTGCATTAATATTGTAAATGTCCAGCAATTAATTGTAGTGTACTGCAATGTACAGTAACTATTATCCATATTGTGCAAACAGAAACAGCCCTAATCAAACACACCAAAGGAGAGACAAGTGATTAATCTGCATATCACTACATCACATTGAACTGTAATACAGCAGACCTCAGAACTGTAAAGATATACCGACCATATTGTTACAGTCTGTAAAACTGTACAGTTATGAGGTCGGCTGTGTTATGGTCAATGTCGTTCTACCTGTTTTGGCAGCTATAATGGTCCTTGGATTTGAGCCTTCTGGGATGGTTTACAGAATCCTTTTTTAAGGGATGTGGCATATTGTGGTTGCTGCAAGCCCCCTAACACTCTGATGCACCCAACAGCTTGGTGCAGATGTGGCGCAGGGCCCGTCTAGCACACTGGGTCCCAGTTTGGTGCAGGCGGCATTGAGAATAGCAAAATCTCTAGGTTTTGATGCAAGGTGCCCCTTTTGCTACTGCTGTGTGATGCAGGAACCTTGTGTCAAATTCAGGCTTTTGAAAATCGAGCCCTCTGTCCCTTCCAAATGATAGGATTTTCTTCCCCAGTCAGTAACCACAAAAATGAAGCACCTCTCTCACCAAACTGTATAAAAGTATCTGTGATTTTATTCAACTTCGTGGCCACAGTACAAGTCTATTCCCAACATTTTATAGCTTAAATATATTGTTGAGGTGGGGGTCCTAGATTAAAACAAAATACAGTAATTTTAAATCATGTTCTTTGCAAAACTGGTAAAATGGCATATCAAATGTGTTGCACCCCAGTGAGTTGGGTCATGAAGCAGGAACTAAATTTTCCTTACAGGCATAAGTGCCACCTCAAGCAGATGTTGTGGCGAGGAGACAGTGAAGGTTCCTAGAAGAATGAAAGCCCCTAGTAAGGAGAGGCAGGAGTCATACTCAGAGGTCCAATGAAGCAAGGACTTCATTCAGCAGGAAGCATGGCAGTGGTCACAGAGGCAAGTATTCAGCAACTACAGGAAGGATATGTGAGGCAATAATCATCTATGCAATAAAGAGATAAATAAAATATTAAATAATGCAAGAAGAAGTGTTGTTTATGGGGATTTAATGCACCTCGAGGTGTGTGATGCCCCATAAACCTCGAGGGCAAAGCCCGAGGGGTTTATATGGGGATCACACACCGAGGGGGGTGTATAAAATCCACATAGAAACACACTCCTCCATGTTTTGTTTTTTATATTTACTGTTTTTTTGCCATTTTTTGGTTTAAATGATCTTTTTTGCTGCTTTGCAAGGGTAACTATTATCGCCAACGACAAGCTTGTCTCGTGCTGAATGGCCGATTGTGTAGTGCTTGTGAACGTCCAGTGCGAGGGCAGCTTGTTCAGTGTTTTTTCTGCTGATGCTGTGATTCTGTTCTGCCTGTGGTTTACAGAGCTCCATAAACCACAAATGTGGCTTACGGAGCTGTTGGATACTCACTGGCAGTGGTTTATAACCACTAACCAGTAAGTATTAACAAATAAATAAAATTAGCAGGTGCACCATTACGGAGTTAAATACTGTTACCTTACTGCAACTGCAGTTACCTATGGTACCATTACTACCTGGTCAACCAGTGCTAGCCTATGGTTTTACATCTGAACACTTATTACTTTCAGTGCATTAATTCAGAATGTGTAATCAAGTCATTTTGAAGTCTATGTCAGGACACTGAAAGAAACTTATTAGAGAACTGAAACCTGAACATGGCACCTGGGCCAAAAAGGGACACCAGCTGCAACAATGAAACTGATACTTCAGTGAGGAGCCTCAGTTGGGCCACTGGGACTTAGGAGAGGTTTTGTAAACAGGCCATAGGGTTCATCGGCAAAAGCCACCTTCTCTTGGGCTGCCAGGACAAAAGAAACAAAACTGCAATTGGAAGAAGACTCTTTAGAACAAACCCTTCATTGGGCTGATGGGACAGGAGAAACAGAAGATATGGAACTTGAAGCGAATTCTTTGACACAAACTCTCCCTTGGGCTTCTAGGATGAGAACAGAAGACATGGAACTTAGAGCAAATTCTTCTGTGAGACCTCTTCCTTGGGCTACTGGGACAAGAAGAAACAGGGTTGCAACTTTCACAGAAGAGAATCTGGTCTGCAAATGATGGTCCAGGTTGCTGACCCTTGGATGATGGTTCTGGATTTGGGTCTTGAAAGGGAAAACCCAAGTTAACTGCATGATGGAGGTCCTCTCTATTGAGCCAGTATGGCTCCTAAGCTTCCTTTACTTATTGGGGTAGGGATGCAGTTTGGCAGAAGAATAGCAAATGGGACCTATCTTGACTTTTACTCTAATGCTAGCTAGATCGACTACCCCAAGCTGTCATCCAAGGATATGGTGTCATAGGCAGGATACAGAGACAGTCTTTGATTATTGTGACACCTAGGCAGTCTAGGTAGTTGCAGAGGGTGCCAAATATCATTACAGCTGAGGCAGGATTGTCAAGCAATGTGGTGCTTCAATGCAGGGTACACAGAGATTCAAGGCAGTCTTTTAGGAGGGCACCCTGGGCAATATTCAATTGGGGAGTAATGGAAAAAGATAGGCAGTCTCTAGAAAAGGGTACTGCAGAGATAGGACAATTACTTCAAATGTAATGCAGATTTAAGGCAGTTACTTCAAAGGTACCACAGATTTAAGGCAGTTCATTGGTGCAAATGGGGCACCACAGAGTTAATGAAGTTTGTTTGGCACATAAGGCAACACATACAAGTTCAGGCAGTTCATAGGTAAACAGGGCAATACACAAGTTAGGGCAGTTCATTAGGTACATGGGACACAGTTCGACATGAAAATAGAGCACAAAACTTGAACTTTAGTTCAAAAGGCAGTCTCAGTACTGAAGCACTGTACTTTTTAAGTGCAGTTCAATAGACAGTCTTTCATTTAAGACACACTTTCACTTTAAACATGGCTCAATGAGGCAGCTTTCATACATTCATCAGTTATTCAATTGTTTTCCCCCAACCCTGCTGTATTTGCTACTGCAGATTGGAGATTGGCTAAGTCCACAGATTTCACTCCGCAAAATATTTTGTGAAATTTGCACATTTTGTGAAATATTCCTTGGGTGCAAAGTGCAAAATTCCACCAGTGAAACGCAAAACTTTCTCCACAAAATGCAGAATTTCACCCATGAACGGCATAATTTCACCCGCAAAAGGTGGAATTTCACACGGGGTGGCAATATTTCACCGTTTACGGGTGAAATTCCACTGTTCATATGTCAAATTCCACCATTTGTGGGTGAAATTTCACATTTCGCAGGAGAAATTCTGCATTTCGCAGGTGAAATTTTGCATTTTGCACCCGAGGAATATTTCACAAAGTGGGCAAGTTTCATGAAATATTCCATTGGGCAAAATTCCTGACTTTGCTTGAACTTTGCCAGTGAAGTTAAACTTCATTACATCTCTACTGTAGAGCTGTACTTAACATGCCCAGTGGGTTACTTTAGGGTGCCTAGACCCACACTGTATTGGCTCCTGTGGAGCCTTACTATTTCACCCTATGGGTGGTTCTTTTACGGTGGCCTGGCTGGGTCTGACCTTACTCCTGTGGCTCTGGCTGTCAGCACCTCTGTGGGCAGTCCTGAGGTGGGACAACACCCGCCCACCAATGCAGCCTGAGCCACTTTGCTAGGTGCTGCTCTGCATGATTTTGTTAATAAATAAAAAAAAAAAACTTTGACTCTGATTTAGTTGTACTTGAGGTCAGCCCCATTCTTGCTGTGTTCCCTGGGAGCTCCTTTCAGTCTGACTAGGTTCTTCTGGCCCACTTCTCTGCCCTCTGAGTGGTTCTTTTGGCAGGGATCTTTCCTGTCCCCTCACAGCCTCCGCCACTACTCTTGCACTGACCAGAACTTTATATATGTCTATCTATTTTTAAATAAATATACTGTTCTGGCAGTCAGCACCTGCTCAGTGGTGTTGCCACTGACTCAACACCCCAACTCAGGGTGAAATGATGTGAGGAGGTTGTGCTCTGGGAGGCTGGTACTGCTACTGGCTGAGGAGGGTTGTTGTGGGTGGTGCTAACAAACAAGCTAGCTGCTCCATCCCTGACACTCCTTTTCACCGTCATGGCCTCACACTGGCGCCACTCACTCTCACCTTCCTCTTCATATTGCTGTGGTCTGCTGAAGCTGCCAATGAGGGACCAGTTTACTTTTACATTGATATAAAAAATAAACAAATGGGGCCAAACTGAACCCACACTTCATGGCCGCTGACTGCTGATCTGACTCTTCCTCAACCACTGATTTTGTTCAGGCTGCTGTCAGAGGACCTATGGACTTTTAGGGTTCCCAGTAGGAAGCTGACACAGGACACACACGACCAGAGATGAGGCACAAAGGTGGAGCCAACTGAAGCATCTGAAACCCCAAGATAAGCCTTTTTCTAGGTTGCTGTTGCTCCCTGCTTCCAACCACCTCCCTGCTTCTCACACAACTGCCTAATGGCCACACTGACAATTCTTAAGAGCTCAGAGTTCTGTTGTGCAAACCCTGATTTTGAGCAACTAATGGCTTTTTCTTTTTTAATTTGGCCCATGTGCTGGGCATTGACACCAGCCCCAGTGCGCAGCTCCATTCTCCTTGCACTACCTGCCCAGGGGGGTGGAATTCTGTGAGACAGCAGGCAGCAACAGATATAAAAATAATGTTTTAGCTGTGCAGGGTATACTGGACTGAACTAGGAGGCTGCTGAGATGATCCGCTGTGGGCACAGTGCCTGAAACAAACACTTGTTTGTCCCCTCATACTGCATCTCCAGGGACCCTGACACACAATACTGTTTCCCCCTGGCTCCCTACTGGGCCCCAAAGGGTTGTGAGCATCTACTGTGCTCCTGTCTATGCCCCCAGGGGTCCCTGAATTATTTCTGTAGGGCCCCCAACTATTGAGCACTACATATGCTTCATAAAGATAGCGCCATCTTCCAGAATAGAACTATGTGATGCATATTTCTTCATTCCTATCTCCCTGAAGAGATGTATTCTTGACAGGAAAATAATAGTAAGATTTAATAAACTGATATCGTAATCAAATGCTGTGCAATTCATAACTGTGTTATCCCTGCTGAATGAGCATGTCAACATTTTGGATATAGTATTCAAAAGGGATACAGTCCCATCGCCTGTCCACATTTATGGTATCAGTTATTTGACTGCTAAAAATGCATTTCTGGCCCTTATTATCCCCATTAGTGCACGCTCTGCCTCCAAATGAAGTACAGAAGTGTGTGCGCATGTATCCTCTGCATTGTACTGAATATCTGATTATCTTTTGCACTCTTGGATAGCCTCCAGCCAGGCAGCTTTCACTGCTCTAGATATACAGTATTGTGCAGAGCAATAAATAAGAAAGATAGAAGCATAGAAACATAGAAGTTGACAGCAGATAAGGACCTTATGAATGTGCCATTGGCCTTTCCTCTGTCAATGGCCTTTCTATTCATACTCATCTGTATTGCTTCCTTATACCTATCCCATGCCTGTTTGAAGCCCTGCACTGTATTCATATCCACCACTTCCTGAGGTAGGCTGTTCCATGCATCTACCACCCTTTCTGTGAAAAAGAACTTCCTCACATTACCCCTTATTCGGCCTCCCTCTAATCTCATGCTGTGTCCTCTTGCCCTGCTATTTTTCTTATATTGAAACATTTTAGACTCTTTCACCTTGTTAATGCCCTTAAGGTGTTTGGATGTTTTGATCATATCATGTCTCTCCCTCCTTTGCTCTAGGGTATACATATTGAGCTCCATTAATCTGTCCTCATATGTTTTCTGATGCAGTCCCCGCACCATTTTGGTTGCCCTTCTCTGGACTGCCTCAATTTGGTTAATGTCCCCATGAAGATGCGGCCTCCAGTACTCCATGTAGTACTTCAGATGGGGCCTAACCAGTGTCTTGAAAAGAAGGATTATTACCTCCCTCTTATGACTTGTGATACCCTTACTAATACACCCTAACACCCCCCTAGCCTTACCTATTGCTTTAGTGGTCTGCTTGGATGATTTCAGGTCATCTGTGATGATGATGATGCTGCCCAAGCCTCTTTCTTCCCTTGTGACTGCCAGCAACTCCCCTCCCAGCCTATAGCTGGCTTCAGGGTTTCTCTTCACTATGTGCATGCTCTTGCACTTCTTTGCATTGAACCCCAGTTGCCACTCTTCTGACCATTTTGCCAGTTTGTCCAGATCTCTTCTCATTCTGCCCCCCCCCCCCATCTGGATCATCTACTGTGTTGCAGATCTTGGTGTCATCTGCAAACAGACAAACCTTACCCTCCAGTCCATCTGCAATGTCACTGATGAAGATATTGAAGAGGACTGGCCCCAGGACTGATCGCTGAGGTACCCCACTTGTGACTTACATCTCTTCTGACTGTATACCATTTAACAACACTCTCTGTTTTCTGCCCTTTAACCAGTTTGCCACCCAGCTAATCAACTTCTGACCCACCGTGAGCCTACCCAGCTTATTAATCAATCTTCTATGTGGAACAGTATCGAAAGCTTTGCTAAAGTCAAGATAGGCAACATTAACTGCTTCCCCCTTGGTCCACCACTCTGGTTACCCAGTCAAAGAAATCTATGAGATTAGTTTGACAGGACCTTCCTGTTTTAAACCCATGCTGTCTTGGATCCTGTGCTCCTATGAATTCCAGGTGTTGCACTATATTTTCCTTAAGGAGTGCCTCCATGATCTTGCCCACTACTGAGGTAAGACTGACAGGTCTGTAGCTCACTGATACTACTCTTGTGGAGTGGGATACCAAGAGCCCTTCTCCAGTCTTCTGGGACCTCTTCTGTGCCCAGAGACTCACTAAACAGTTCTGCTAATGGCTCTGCTAGTTCCACCCTTAGCTCCTTTAGTACCCTGGGATGTATGCCATCAGGTCCCATTGCCTTGTCTGCCCTGAGCTTATCGAGCTCTTGTAGGACCCTTTTTTTGTGAAGGGACTAGTGCACACCTCCCTCCCCCCTGTGTCCTTGGTGCTGAGCTGTGGGCCCTGCCCTACCTTCTCTTCAGTAAATACTGAGCAGAAGTATCTATTTATGATATATGCTTTTACATGGTCCTCCTCCTCACATGCCCCCTTATCTCCTTTGATCTTAGCAATACTCCATCTGGACTTTCTCCTTTCATTAATGTATCTATAGAAAGTCTTGTCACCTTTTTTTACTGTTTCTGCTAGTGTTTTCTCCGTTTGGGCCTTTGCCTGTCTTACTGCCTTCCCTGCTTCCCTTAGGGAAGTTTGGTATGCTCCTTATCTTCATCCTGCTGCGTTCCCTTATATTTCCTGAAGGCCAGCCTTTTGGCTCTGACCTTTTCTGCTACTGGTTTTGAGAACCAAAGCGGTTTCCTTCTTCTTTTGCACTTCCTTTTCTCTCTAACACAATGGGATGTTGCTTCAAGTGTGCATCCTTAATGCTTGCCCACTTTGCCTGTACCCCCTCACCTGTATTTCTTTTTGTCAGGGCTAGCTTAACTCTGTTGGCCATCTTATCAAAGTCAGATCCTCTGAAGTCCCATATTTTTGCCCTGGAATGGGATGATTTAGTTCTAGTGGCCAAAATGAAACATACCATGTGATGGTCACTGGCCCCCAGGTGACCTTCTACCTGGAGATCTGTGATCCTTTCCCAGTTAGTCAGTACTAGATCTAGGATAGCCCTGTCTCTTTTGGGTTGTTGTACCAGTTGTTTAAGGTCCTCCCCCTGCAGGGAATCCACCATGTGTCTAGTTCTGGCAGATGTTCCCGCTGGTATTGGACAATTTGTATCTGGCATATTGAAGTCTCCCATTATCAGAACCTCCCCTTTAGCTGTCATGTTTTGTATATCTTCTAATACTAATGTGTCTATGTCCTCCCCCTGACCTGGAGGCCTATACAGAAACCCAGTTCATATGGCTGTCCCATTTCCTGCTTCCAGGGTGACCCACAGTTCTTCTTGCTCCATATGTGTCTTCTGAATTTCTATAGCTTTGATGTTTTCATTGACATAAAGGGCCACTCCACCCCCTTTTTTGCACCTCGGTCTCTTCTGAACAGTACATAGCCAGGTACTGAAGTCTCTTAGGAGACTTAGTGCCTGTCTCTTCATTCAGAAAAACGGAAATACAAAGAGGGACCACCAGTGATATTGGATGTTTTCTTTTATATTACAGGAATACCCACGATCAGGCTGCAGGGCGTCCGTCCCGACGGCTGCTGCCTGGTAGGGCGCCAGGTGCAAGTCGTCAGGGATCGGCGCACCTGCATGCTAATGGCATGCAAATGGGGCCGTAATGAGATGCAAATGGCCCCATGCACCTTGCATAAATTATGGCCCCATTTGCATGTCCCCTTTTGAATATCTCAGGTGCAGTGCATGGTGCAATGGCACTTGCGCCAGCGCATCTCCATGCTCCACTCTGGCCACTTGTGCTGGTGCAGTGCCACTGTCCCATGCACAGTGGCGGTGGCCAGGGTGCGATATTCAAAGCTGCTGTGCAATAACGCAGCTCTGTTGAATATCACCCAGGCCACACCCCTGCGCAACAAAGTTGAGCTGCGCCCAGGCTTGCACCACAGTCTGGTGCAGTTTGAATATCCGGGCCCTTGTGTACAAATATGGTGAAAGATGCAGGTTATGTGTGAATATTGCAGTATTTCAGCATTCACTCCTAACTTCAATAATTTTCAATATTTTGACTGCAAACTTTCAACATAGCCATTTTACCACACCACCTGCTAAATGTGACAGGTGCAATTTTTTTAAATCCTGGACGAGGAATGTTCTTGCACTTTCGGTGTGAAATGACATTTTGGCTAATATACTATGAATGCTGTATGTCATGTTTGTAAGGGAGAGTCATAAAATGATTATTTTGAAAATGTGGGGTCAAAATAAAAACAAATACAATTGTTATGAAAGTTTGTGTGTAGTGCCAGTCTTGTCCACAACAGATATGCTTTGTGATCCCAGGACAGTGACCTGGGTTTAGTGGTGAGCTCAGTGACTCAGTTGGATGGAGTGAGGGTAGGGGGATAACACTGTTATGTGACACCCCCCAAACATGAAGTGAAAGCTGCAGCATTGTCCACATGGTCTGGGTGCCATTTAGTGAAGACAGCTGTTCACTTGGCATAGGTCCCTACACCTCTGCACCTGTGGGTAGCAGAGAGCCTTGTGCATTGACTGACAAATGAAATCTTAGCTCTGTGCAGCTGTATCTGTAGCCACATGGACGTACATGAACCACAAGCTCCTGTGCTTCGGCAACCCACCAGACAGCCCCATGAATTCTTGAGATCCATTGCTGCATGGAAGCGAAGGATCCACAAGATGGACAATTTCTTCCCATGCTGAAAGTGAATACAATTCCACTATATCAAAAAGAAAAAAAATTCTTTGCAGACACCTTTGCTAAAACACCAGTTTGTGTTCAAATTAACACTGCAAAAGTGGGGAAATGTGGCATTAGGGTTTCCACCCCTAACTCCCCACCACCCATCACCCAAGCAGCAAAAGGAAAAAACATTAGGGTTTTGAGTCTCTGGAGTCTTGGCGAATCAGTGGTGGGGTCTTCCTTGGGATTCTACACCCCAATGCCCTCCACCAGCCTGTAGCCTCCTTCCAAATCTCAAGGTACAGTCACAGCCAAAGACATTGTCAGATATTTCCTGAAATTTCTCTAATATTTCTTGAGAAATCTCCTGCTTTTTGTATTTCCACAGTAGGGGCAGCAGAGATAACCTCTTTAGAAATTTTGTGAACTATCTGGAAATATCTGACCATGTCTGTGGCTACTACTGTACAGTACCAATCCAGTGTCTTATACTGATACACACTTCAGAGGTAAAGAAGTATGTCTCACCTCATGTTGCCAACACAATCTGTTGTAGATTTCTTTACACAGGGGCACCTGCGGGCCCTGTGTGAAGAAAGGAGATCATGTCTGATGTTGTTTGCTCAGGGAATGGGGTGGGCGTTAGGGTTGGCAACCCCAAAGAAGACAACACCACTGATTCACCAAGAGTTTGGAGTCCCGAAACCCTACTTGTTTTTGTCCTTTTGCTGTTTGAGAGGTAGGGACTGTGATATAGGGCTGAAAACCCTAATGCCACATTTCTCTACTTTTGTGGCATTACCTCCCTGATGCATTAATGAAGTTTTATGTGAGTGTGTATGTATATATATATATATATATATATATATATATATATATGAACATATGAACATACCAAAACACCAGCAGATACAGGCCTCATGGTTTATCAAGTCTGCTCGATTGTACAGCTAGCCCCTCATCTTGCAGCTGCCCCTCCACCCTCCCTTTTCATACTTAACCCCTCTCACTCTATCCCATCCCCTCTGAAGGCCATCCACCATGCTACAGGTTACTACCTTCTAAGGCAGAGTATTCCACTTGTCCACCACCCTCTCTGTGAAAGACTGTCTCTGGACTTCCCTGTTGAATCCTCCCCCCCAACCTCAGCTGTTGCCCCCTCATAACCCTCCCCATCTTATCTGGAAAATCCCTTTATAACAAGTCTTGTTCGTCCAGTTTAGGTATTTAAAGGTTTTGATCATGTTCCCTCTCCCTCCTCTCCTCCAGGGAATACATGTTCAGCTCACCCAGCCTCTCCTCATAGGAGTATCCCTCTAATTCCTGGATCATCTTTGTTGCCCTATGCTGTACACCCTGCAGCAATTTAATGTCCTTCTTCAGCAATGGGTGCCAGAACTGCACGCAGTATTCCAGGCATGGCCTGACCAGTGACCTGAAGAAGGGCAGGTTTACCTCCCAATTTCTACAGGAGATTCCTCTCACTATGCACCCCAGCATTATGTTGGCTTTTGTTGCTGCCTTCCTGCACTGAGCATATCTATCTATCTATCTATCTATCTATCTATCTATCTATCTCTCTATCTATCTATTATACTGGCACGGTAGTACAGTTAGGGTTGCATGGCCATTTCTATGTTAAGCCCAATCTTTGCACTTTAATAACTCTGCAACCATACAGCTGATGTGCCTAAACATTCTCATGCATCCTGTGGTCCTACAGATCTCTGGATTTGGCAAGTCTTGTTCTGGTCAGTTGTGCAGTTGCAAAGCTGTGGACTGCCAAAAAAATTTGTCATTTTCCATGTACAGTAGGTGCAAATTCTTTGCCAAGCTACTTCTCCAGAAGGACTAGGGGTCTGGTCTGAAATTGTTAAGATATATTAGGTTTGGGCTGCAGATGTGCCTTCTGAAGGTTTGGTGAAAAAATATTAATCCATTTAAAAGCTATAACAATTAAAATGTTCCCATTATAACCTAAGGGAAAAAATATATGTTCTGCACAACAGCAGTTTCTGCTTTCACGAAAGCACTTTTTAATGTCACAAATGGTTTTAGTAGTGTTGTGCTGTCACCACTTTGTTTTCAGTTAGTGATGGGGAAAAAAATGCTGTAATTCAAAGAATGCTGCCCTTTGGTAATCACCAACAGTTGTGATTGCCCGCATTTCCACCACCACATTCCAGTCACTATTTATAGTCCTCATTCTCAGAAAGAAGGGAAACTCATGGCAAAAAACTCCATTTAATGTATCAGTTAGGGTTGTTCCACAGTGACAAAAATGAGGACATTCGATGTTAGGGTTTCCACTTCCCCTTGCACCCCACCCCACCCCCACCAACAGGCATCGGAGTGTGTGTTGGGGTCATCGGTCTTAACTCTTACCCCATTCTCCTACACTGCACCACCTCAGCTTATTTACACATGGAAAGGGGTGAGAGTTAGGACCGATCCCAACTGCACACCCTGATCCCAGTTGGTGGGGCTGGGGTGCAAGGAGTGGTGGCAACCCTAACATTGACTTTCTTCACTTCTGTCACTGTGGAACAACCCTAACTGATGCATTAAATGGATTTTTTGCCATGAGTATATCTATCTATCTGTATCTATCTTTCTCTCTCTCTCTCTCTCTCTCTCTGTGTATATATATATATATATATATATATATATATATATATAGTGTATATTTGATACTGGAGAACAAAGTGTGACATTCATGTCCTAGATTTTTTTTTTATTTAAATGCCATAACTATATCATTGTTACATTGGGTACATATGGAGATAATGTAATACCAAATATTAAGATAGTTCATCACCTGGAAGTATGAGAAAATGAGTCTTTAAGTTAGCACATGAAACAGGTAATGTACGTAACATGGTGTCCCTTCTGTTGAATTTTCAGTTTAAATTTCTTTTAGTTTTTTTCCAAATTAGTATGGTTATTGAAAATATTTAGGTACCATAGTATGCAACATTTCACTATTTTATTCTAAGCATTACCTGATCATAATTACTCCACAATTTATCTATGGGCACCACTGCTGTGAAAACAGAACAGTAAAAGTTTTGCTGCTGATTGTATCCATTTGTTTTTACCGTCCCCTTTTTTTTAATCTGCCATGTGAACCTTGGTGGATAAGTTAGACACCACTGAGTTTCCTAATTATTCAGTGCAATTTATTCAAAAACTGTTTTTTCATAAGAAGTCATCTACATAACAGTGACACCAAAAGTCATGTATGTAACAGAGACACCACATAAAGTCATGTGGTTAACAGGTACCACGCAAAAGCAGCAATGTAAGTGTAACTATCCAACAATGTCCTACTATAAGAAATACTTATGTTAATGTACATAAAGCAGCCATAGTTATTTTTAAACATTTACTTTTGAATGCATTTTCACTTGGCATGTCAAAGCTTACCTGCTGATTGCATCTGTTTGTTTTAATAGTTCTTTTTTTCTTCATCAACTATATGAACCTTTGTGTATAGGTTAGACACCACTGAGTTTCTAAGTATTCAGTGCAATTTATTCAAAAACTGTTTTTTCATAAGAAGTCAGGTACGTAACAGTGACACAAACAGTCATGCATATAACAGTGACACCACATCCAGTCATGTGGTTAACAGGGGCCCAACAAAAGCAACAATATAAGTGTAACTATCTGATATAGTCCTGCAACAAGAAACACATGTTAATGTACATAATGCAACCATAGTTATGTTTAAACATTTACTTTTGAATGCATTTTCTCCAGAGGTGTCACAGTTTACCTGCTGACCGTACCTGTTTGTTTTACAGTTCTTTTTTTCTTACTCAGCAATTCAAACCTTGGCTGAAAAGTGACACCACTTATTGTCCTAATTATATGGTGTAATTTATTTAAAAGCTGTTTTTTTTTCATAAAAAGTCATGTACGTAACAGTAACATCACAACAAGTTATGTACATAACAGTGAGAGGAATGGAGACACCAAGAAAAACATTCACTGGGACGAGCAGTAGTAAGGAAGTTTCTTGGGCAGGTGTGGGGCTTTTAAGACCTTCTAAGGTTCAGCAGCAATACAGGCAAGTGCTTTTAGTTCCGAAAATGGACCGCTGGTGTTGTGGTGAATTTTTGGACCCATAGTCTTGTACATAACAGAGGGACGCCAAGGGAGGAGAATCCAAATATTTAAATAAAACCATGAATACTGCAAAGTAAAGAAAAAAAAATTAGAAATGATGTTAAGGAGAGTCAGAGGCACTGCAATTGGGGGGTTTTATTAGAAAAAAAGCTATTTGAAAACCAGGGCTGTGTAAGTCCTGAAATACTGTAGAGGGACACCACCGGTTCATACAATACCAAGGGGAGAAAAGGCATATAAAACTACATAAATTATAAATTTAGAAATAAGAAAGTTTTAAGAAGCACGAGAGCTAACTATGAGATACTAGCATACAACTTGTTTTTCTTCAAAATGTAAATGTTGAGTCTGAAATGAGGCACTCTATGAGTGACATGGATCAATGTCACAAAATGGCATCTTTCTTAAGGGGGAAATGTGGCACTCCAGATGGGTCCACAGCAAAACAGCAACACAACAGAGGCTGATGTTATTTACAGTATGTCCTTATTGAGTGCAATACTAGGGAGTATTAGAATGGAAAAATTGTATTATTTATTTAAGAAGTTACAGGCCATTATTATGGAGGTGATGCAAGTCTCTTCAGTACTGTACACAGACATACATATATATATATATATATCTATATATATATATATATATATATATATATATAAAAGACAAAGAACCTCTGTGCACAAACACTGAGGCAAGGGTTACCCCAAAGGGCATTTGGCTGGGAAGCCAAGTTTCAAGAAAATACAAAATCACACATGCTCCCACAATGCAAAGCATCGTGGGCTGCATATGCAAATCACCACAGAATGTTATGCTGGTCCAACTTTAAGCAGAATTGCATGGTGCCGAAAGGCCTCTCACACAGTTTGCAAAGGGTGCTAACAGAAGACATAGACACGTGTTTTGTCCTATATATAGATATAGATATATAGACTGCATTAATGCACTAGTTATGATTCAACATAAAGCAACAAAAGTAGACAAATGCAGTGTTAGGGTTTCCAACCCTAACCCCCCCCCCCAAGCAGCAAAGGAACAAGACCACACATGCAACCACAGACAGCCATCATCAAACAAACAACATACAACTGTTTCCAGATGATACAAATGCAGTAGCACTGATGTGCTATCTTTGTGGATTTCTATCTGCAGCATACACACAGCAAGACATACACACTCACTTGTTGTTACAGATACAGCTCCTATCTGGTAGGTAGGTCTCAATCTGTGAGAACTGGAGATTCTTTGTCTGCCCCCTCCCTAGCCATACTGGAGTACCCCAAGGCTCCATCCTTGACCTATAGATTTTCTCCATGTTCCTCAATGATCTTCCCTCAGCCTGCTCTTCTGCTTCCATCCATATGTATGCAGATGGCATGGTCCTGTTTGCATCTGGGTCTTCTTCCTCAGAGTTATCATCCAGGCTTCAGCTTAATTTTGCACTATCCAGAGCTGGTTCTGCTCAAATCAATTAACACTAAATGCTAAAAAAACTGTCTCCATGTGCTTCAGCACCAGGCAGAGGTTTTCTAGGCTACCCTCCTTCCCCACCTTCCACACCATTGATGGGGTACAATAGTTGATATTCTCTCCTTTAAATATCTTGGCATTTGGCTTGACAGGCACCTTGGCTTCTCTCAGCACATTGATGCTGTTCATTAAAAACTCCATCCCATGCTTGGTGCCCTTTATAGGAACAAAAGCGGTATCCCTTTACCTGCTGGCTGGGACATCATTTCAAAGTTGATACTTCCCAGATTTGATTATGGTGACATAGTTTATGGTGTTGCACCCAAGTCCACTTTGGCCAGGCTGGATCTCCTCTCCCACTCCTTCTGCCAGTTTGCCTTGTCCTGTCCTTTCTGTACTCACCACTGTTTTCTGTACTGTGATCCCTCCTTCCCCTCCTTTGTAGATCACTGCCTAACCCACTATGCCTCCTTCATCTCCAAATTCCGGCTGTCCTCCCTGTCTCCTTATCTCAGTTCTCTTCCCCCCATGATTCCTTCCTCTTACTCTCTCTGTAACTCAAGCTATTGCTCCCCAATGCTCCCTTCTTGTAAATCCCTTGTGGCACAGAATGCCTTCTCTTACTGCTTTCCTAAAATGTGGAACTTTCTTCCCCTTACAGTTCACTCTGCCCCCTCCAAATGCTCTTATTCCTTGTTACTACAAGCCCATATATCTCCCACCTGCAATTTCCCTTAGTCTAATGTCTTCCTTCCTTTCTCTTTCCCCATCCACTGCCAGTCCCCAAGCTAGTATACTACTGCTACTACTAAATGTATTAACCTCTGCAGTCTTCCTCTTCCCTTTTTTCTCTTCCTTTTCCTTCCCCCTCCTTTCACTACCTTCTTTTCTTCAATCCTTTTTCCTCCCTATCTCCCCCCCTTCACTACTACCTCCAATCTATTCACACTCTCTTTCATCCTATCCTTCCTCTCCACTCCTCACCCTTCCTTTTCTCTCCTCCTTTCCTATCTATCTTTCTTGTTTAGCAATTTGCAATTTACATTACTGTATTTACTGTACATAGATGTGCATTTTGCTTATCAGATTACTGCACTTTGCTTATACTATGTATTTATTCCCACCCCCCATTCCCCTAGGATGCATCTGGAAATTAACTTTATGGCTCAGTATGCATTTTCTGATATATCTCTTTCAATAAATGTAATAAATAAATTCAAATCCACAATACTCAAGTCACAACACTGCTTCTCTGTGCAGAAGCACAGGCCCCTGAAGCCACAGAGACAAATCCACAATATTCAAATTACAAGAGTTCTTTTGTCTATTGAAGTGCACACCCCTATGGGGCTAACAGTTCTGTAGCCTCAGATAGTCATGCACACTGTAAGACATACATAGACATCATGGGACTGCACTTCTGCAGTCATAGGTGTAAGACATATACACTGACCTCTGGCTGCAGAAGCACAGGCACCATATAATCACTGATACCAACATTGCAACACCACTTTTGTCTGCAGAAGCACAAGCACCTGAAGACCCTCCAACATTTCAGCTACAGGTGTAAGACATACACACCAACTTCTGGCTTCAGAAAAGCAGGCTCCTGTGGGGTCTGCAGTTATGCAAAAGTAAATACTGTCACAATGTTGATATAATGGTTTCAACAGATGATCAAAAAATTGTTCAAGGGGTTAGCAGTTTTTCAGTTAACAGATGCATATAACACATTTACTAATGGATCGTGCTATCTAGTGAGGTACCTCATACAGTGTGCACGAGTATTGTACTGCTAGCTGCAGACACTGGTCCCATGGGGTCATCTGTCTACAGAAGGGTAGGTCCCAATTGGACCTAGGTATCTGCAGCCATACAAACTCATGCATGCAGTATGACATACATACTCAGGTGGAGCATGTGCTTATGCAGCCACATATACAAATCCATGTAGGTAGCATATCAGTGCTACTGCATTTGTGTCATCTGGAAGCAGTTGTATATATTGTTTGTCTTACCTGATGATGGTAGTGTATGGTCGCTTGTGTGGTCTTGTCCTTCTGCTGCTTTGGGGGAGGGGAATTAGGGTTGGAACCCCTAATGTTACATTTCTCTAATATAATTACTTTAATTTGAACTCTAACTGGTGCATTAACACATTTGTTTTGCAATAAATTTCCTTCCTTTTCAGAATAGTGGAATCATGTCCTTGTTCACACAGATCCCAAACAGATCTGTCTAGATGTGCTTCCATGTGGCTGCAGAGCAGGCTCTCAGGGCCCTTTGGGCCCTGAACTAAGTGAGGAGTCTGTCTGACTGTGGAAGCACAGAGTCCTCAACCAAGTAAGAAGTCCATGTGGGCACAGAAGCTCAGGGACCTGCTGACCCTGCATTTCCATGCCAAGTGAGTAGTCCATCTACCAGAGGTTATAGATACAGAGGCACAGGACCCTTCCTTAATAAGTTTGCTGTTTTTGTAATATTTTTACCTCATATTTTAACATAGTCTTTTTTATGATTCCACCTCATGAACCAGTCATGTGAAATTTTTCAAATAATTCCCAAAAGGTGATTTTTGCAGAACAACTGCAAAACCACATTCTGGCCTGGGTTTGGAAAATGTCATCTTGCTTGCCCATGAGGTGTTGTCAAAATAAAAAGACCATGTTAAAAATTTGGGGTAAACATCTTTTAAAAAGGCCTTGATACAAACAAAAGTTGTTTTTCTACACAAAGTTCTTTTATGAGTAGATTTTCTGTTTTCATAGGTCTCATGAAAGAAGATCATGAAACAAGAACTCTCCTGAAAGATCAGAAAAGAAGAATCTTGCTTCATGAAAGAAGAAGAAATTCTTCTTTCATGAGCTTCTTTTGATACAAAAGAAGTTCACAAAACAAGAAATTTCATGAAAGAAGATCACGAAAGAAGAATTCTTATGAAATTTCATGAAAGATCATAGGAGTCCACATCATGAAAGAAGAATGTTTTCTTTCATTAGCGTCTTCTGATAAAAAAGATCAGGAAATTAGATATTTCGTAAAAGAAGATCACATAACAAGAAATTTCTTCTTTTATGAGTTCAGTTTTTCTTTCCTGAGCTGAGATTCTTCTTTCATGAGACTCACAAAAGAAACAGTTTGGTTAACAAAAGAAGAATTGGAAGCCCTCCCTAATCTCTCCACTTAGGATTTTAGGAATGTCCCAAAACCATATTTTAGAGTCAGTGTTTATTTTAAAAAAGCAAACTCCAGAGATGAGCTAAATGGGTCTTGTTAAGCTAGATTAATGTATTTGTTTTTGCCATAATTTGTATGGGTTTTCAATGTTTTTTTTTAAATATAATAATAAGAAAAGACGCCATAAGAAATTTGATTTTTTTCTCATGAAAGAAGAATTTCAGCTCCCCTCAATGGCTGTAATTTATACTTGCTATCATTGGGGGGCCCAGTCTCCAGTGTCAGCATAGAAAACCTCTCTCCCCTGACCCAGCAGTCTGCAATACTGGACAACCACCCAGCAGTGCCACCAAGTGTCATGCTGACACTGGGGTGTCAAATCTCTGGTGTCAGAGGTACCTTCCCTCTCCCCTCCATTATTTCCCTCGCAATGCCTGTAGATTATAGTTGCCAAAACTGGAGTGACCAGTCTCAGGTGTCAAAGTAGACTATGTTAATACAGACATTAGGGTTGAAGAACACAAGGTGCACAAATTAGGAAAATAAAAAAAACATTAGGGGGTTGTGTCTCCAGAGTATTGGCAAACCAGTGATAGGGTCTTTCTTGAGGTTCTCAATCCTAGTGCCTACCTCCTCACCCTCCTGCCATAGCATCCTGTCTGAAGCACAAGAAATAGCTACAGACCAGTTCCACATAGTGATACACTTTTCAAAGGTAGAAAAATATGGCTTGCAACATGTTGTCAACAGAACCTGTCAGTACTTTCTTCACAAAACAGGATCACATCGGTCCTTGTTTGCTTTGAGGACAGGGTGGCATTAGGGTTGACAACCCCAAGGAAGACCACAGCACCAATGTGCCAATACTCCAGAGACCAGAAACCCAATGTTTTCACTACTTAGTGCACTTTGAGTTTTTTAACCATAATGTCTAAATTAACACAGTTGTGTTTGTAATATATATATATATATATATATATATATATATATATATATATACACACATATAAACACAATAGGAGTGGAGGGAAAATGACAAGATAAAAGAGACATCTTTGGTAGTGACATCAGTAACAGAAACGTATCAAAAATATTGCTGTTACTATCGTTACAACAGAAACAAAAAATATTGCTGTTACTGTTGTCACAATGGATATTTTTAAGGTTACTGACATCACAGTGGAATATTGAACCAATCAGAGGGCATCTTTCACAATGCTGATGACATCACAATGGCTAGTGCAGCACTGAAGTCAGCTGTCAAAGAAAAACAGTAAAATTGTCAATCAAACTGCAGATTTAAAAGCTATAACTTGTAAACTACTGTTGCATACAATAGCCTGACTCAAAATAGACAATTTATTAGGGACATGCAGAAATCTGAATTTCTGACGGAGCGGAATTATGCAGAACTTTTGAAAATTCTACTGATTTCCATACTTTGTAGAATTTCAACATTCTTCATGTAAAATGTTTTTTTGCAGAATACTATTCTGTAGTTCACGTAAACCACAGATTCTTTTTCTGCAATCTGCAGAAAGTATTTTGCAGTTTCCATGATCCACGGAAAATTCTTCCACAGATTGCATAGAAACGCTTTTCAGAATTCTGTGGATTTTAAAAAGAAATTCTATTAGGCATTTCAGAAGCAGAACTGCCATTTCATATCAATTCTGATGGCAGAATTTCACATTCTGCACAGCCCTACACTTTATCATCATTTATGAGTGGGCAGGACTTTCATAACTAACAAGTGGTTCTGCCCCCTCAAATGTTATTTATTTTTATTTATTTATTTCAAAATATTTTACCAAGAATGAGGTACAGATCTAGTATCAGCTTGTTTCCAGATGTGTCCTGTGGGAAGGGGAAGAAGGAAAAGAGAGCAGATACAAAATACAGAATGAAAAATGCATATAATGGAAATAAAAATGTCAAAAAAAACACAGTAAGCCATATGATTACATTGACAATCAGTAAGTTAAAATACAGTAAATTGAGGAACTGACAAAAGATCAATTAAACAGTTAACTACCTATCAAAATAAGGAACAGATGGAATGGCTAATGCTAGGGAAGGAGGGAAGTGCTAAAAGTCAGTGAACTGGTTGAGTTATTTATTTATTTAGATTTTGATAACCGGGTAAACCCGCTGAGACTAGAGGTCCCTTTTTCAGGGGCGACCCTATGGCATTATGCATATATCAGAGCACAACCACACACCTCAGAGTGGTTTATCTATGACATATCTATCTATCTATCTATCTATCTATCTATCTATCTATCTATCTATCTATCTATCTATCTATCTATCTATAAATATACAGTATATATAGGCCTAATATTCAAAATTACACCTGGCAATGGCACAAGTAGTTGTGCAATGCAACTGAGTTGAGCTGGAGCAACAAAGGGATAAATTTAAAAGAGATGTTCCATGGTGCATCTCTTCTGAATATAGCAAATAATGCGCATGGCTCAAATACAATGTCCTGGTGCATTCCCCAGAGAGGTCTGAATACCAGGACTGGGAATGTTCCAGTGCAACTGTAGCTGTGCCCTATGCAATATCCAGATATTTAGACCTGACTATGCAAATGGAGCCATTATGCATGCATGGCACAGATGGGGCCATTTGCATGTCATTATGGCCCTATTTGCATGTGTTGTGCAGGGCCGTGCAGCAAAATGCTCCTGGCACCCTGCACAGCATGTGGTCCCTGTATCAGGGACCACAGAAATACCCCCTCACCAACCTGTAACCCCGAGCTCCATGACATACTGCAAAACACATCCTCTGGTGGTCCAGTGATTCCCCCTTACCATCCCGGGGACGGGGTCATAATGTCACAAGACATTATGCCACATGCAAAAATTGAGCTGCCAATACAGTGTGATTTCTTGCATGTGGCATAATTCTTTTTTTTTTGGCCCCACACCCCTGTTATGGGTGGCTGCGCCCCCGACCCCCACCCTATAAGGATTCACAACTCTGGGGGGGAGTTCACTTCTATGTTGCACAAAGTGTGAAAAAAATAAAAGTTTCTTGGACCGGGAATCAAACCCGGTCCCAGATGCAGCACCTGGGTTCCTTCCTTCAGTGGCTCAGTCCACTGAGCCACAGCAGCTACTTGGTGGAACCTCATCCCAGCAGAGGTCTTATCCTCTGCCTGTGATAGTGCCAGTGGTGCAATACCGTATACAGCAGTATTTGCAGTATTGCACCACTCACTGTATCATACAGCGCTATTCTGCTATTAAGAGTATGACATTATGACCCAGTAAGCCCATCCCGAACCTGAGATTGTTGAATGTAAATTACTTTATTATCCGTGGTAGTCCAGTGGTACCCCCCCTTCCTGCACAAATCCCCGATCGCCATCTTATTAATAAAATAAATTTCCCTGGTGTTCCATTGTTTCCCCCCAGTCCACCACGCACACAGAACCCCCAGCCCACCCAGCTCCCCCTCTGGTCATCAGCGGTGGATCAATTAGCTTGCAGCAACTACTGTAAGCTGTCATTTGGCGGGCAGCCATGGTGGTATGCGGCCGGGTATGCTGTCCACTGATGATGGGGGAATGCTGGGTGGGCTGGGAGTCCTGTGTGGGGTGAGGAACCACTAGACCACCAGGAAATTTAATTTTATAATATGACAGTGATCGGGGATTCAGGCAGGGAAGGGGTACCACTTGACTACCAGGTATGGTAAAGGAATTTATATTCGGTGATTGGAGGGTCAAGATGGGCAGGGGATACCACTGGACTACCAGGGATAATAGAGACATCTATTTCAGCAATCGGAGGTACAGGAGGGGAGGGGGGAACTACTGGACCACCGGGGACTATTATGTGTGCTTGAACATGGTGTTGGGAGGGGTTGCCACCCATGGCCGGTGGCTGCTGTGTTGCACACTGCAATACAGCAGCCTGCTGGTGGGTGGATGGCACTTGAGCCAGTTTGTTATGGGCTCAACTTTGAGCCCAGGTATACGGTACATCTCTGGGTTGTGCCAGCAGATGCACTGCATATCCCAGGCTGAATATCAGGATGTGCCACATAAGCATGGTCACAGCCCCTGGAGATGTGCTGCATACATTATCTTTGTGCCCCGGCATATTGGGAATTGGGCTGCGCAATTCACGTTTTTGAATATTGCACTGGGGTACAGTTCTGTTGCACCAGGTGCAACCCCTTTTGAATATCTAGCCCATACAGTATATAGACACATGCACACATGCACAAATGCACATGCATGCACACACACATATGCACACACAAAAGCACACAAGCTTTTTGTGCTTTGCTGAGCACTATGCTTTTCTAAATTTGATGCCATCTTGATCATCAGTTTCAGTGACCAGAATTGCCTACCCTGCTGTCACCAATGAATGTATAAGCACCACAGCATTTTTTTTAAATATTCAGTGCATGCATCAGTGCTGCACTCAGGAGGGCTGACCAAACATTATGATGCACACAGGAAAGCAGAACAACCCACCGGTAAGGTATATTAAACCTGATAATACATTCAGGACAGAAAAATGCTGACTTAAAATCTATGGGGTACTAATCTTGTACTTTCTTTATATAATGTAGCCATCCCTGGTCTTCTTGCCTCCTTTTTCAATCTTTCTTTCTAACTTGCATACCGTCCCCAGTCCTGGAAGCAGGCTAAAGTACTCTTCTTCCTCAACTGGACTGACTCATCATCCCCAGGTAATTACCATACTATCTCACTCCTCACTGTCCTGTCTAAGAGGCAGGTAAACCATGTTCTCCTTCAGCTATCCACCTACCTTGACTCCTCTTCTTTTCTCTCCCCTTTTCAGTTTGGCTTCCATGAACACCACTCCACCATCTCCTCCCTTGCATAGATCACCTGCTTTGTGCTGAAAGTCATGAACTAGGGTCTGTTGACTGCTATTATTTTCATAGTCCTAGCAAAGGCCTTTGATACTGTGGCCCACACCCTTCTTTTGTATAAGTTAGGTGCTGCAGGTTTATCAGACCTGGCAGTTGGGTGGCTCTGCTCCTACCTCTCAGATTGGCTCTAGTTGGTCAAAACTGGGGATGCTCTATCCACTGCCTCTGCCTCTGCCCATCAAGTCCAGTATCCCACAGGGCTCAATCCTTGGCCAAATCCTTTTCAGCACTTTCTTAAATGTCCTCCTTTTCACTTGTGTCTCCTCCCACATACACATGTATGCAGATGATCCAGTTCTATTGCTTTAGGCATTGCATTCTCTGAGTAGGAATCATCAATCCAGCATGATTTCAACAATGTCCAGCATTGGTTCCACTCAAACCAGATCTCAGTAAATGCAAAAAAAACATGTCTCTCTGACATTTGACACAAGAGAGAAACTAGCAAAGCTCCAACATACACTTGTCTTCAAAACTCTGGATAACAACAGGCTTGAACAGTACCCCTCTTCAACTACTTAGGGGTGTGGCTTGATAAGACTCACCTTTTCCACCACATTGATGCAATGCATTTGAAACATCACCCTAAACTTGGTGTGCTATAACAAAACAAATCCTGCCTTCCTCTCAAAGTCCACCAAGAGATTATCCCTACAGGGAATCTGTATGATTCCCTATGTAATTATTGGAAAAGTTACTATGAGGATCCAGTATGTAAACTGCTAGGTTATGTTTAGAAAACATCTTCCGTAAGGCAGAAAAACACTTTTAAAACTGTGATGTGGAGGAATCCATTTTGTGGACAAAAAGGGTGCTGTGATGTTGCCACTGCCTCACTAGCTCTAACAGTGTGCAGTGAATCATGTCAGAATTTAAATTTGACGGCAGATAAAGACCGAATGGCCCACCCAGTTTGTAAAACAAAATGCTCCTACAGACTACAATACTATTAAATCATGAAGAAAAGCAATGGATTATTTTGTTACACTCTGCCAAACATAAAATGCAGGGTGTGCTTCAGAATATAATAGGCTTGCAAACAACAGAGCCAAATAGTTCTCACCAGATGCACTGCACACTGTTAACACTGGTAAAACATAAACTTTGATGACAGATAAGGACCGCTTGGCCCATCTAGTCTGCCCAATTCCCTACCTATTGGATAAGCTGCAGATCCTAGTTAACCAACAGCCTAGTTCTTCCTTTCTCCCACCAGAATTGCCTTATGTCTGTCCCATGCATTCTTGAATTCCCCCACTGTTTTTGACTCCACAACCTCCTCAGGAAGGTCATTCCATGCGACCACCACTCTCATTGTGAAAAATACTTCCTCATATTGCCCCAGAGTTGTCCCCCCTCTATCTTCAAATTGTGTCCCCTTGTTCTTCCACCTCTCTTTTTCTGAAAGACACTACCCTCTTAGACTTTGTTGATTCCCTTGAGGTTCTTAAAAGTATCTATCATGTCCCCCATCTCCCTCCTTTCTTCAAGGGTATACATATTAAGCTCCTTTAGCTTGTCTTCGTACGGCTTCTGTTGCAGACCCTGCACCATTCTAGTTGCCTCCTCTGGACTGCCTCCATCCTGTCTATGTCCTTGTGGAGATGGGTTCTCCAGAACAGTACACAGTGCTCCAGATGGGGTCTCACCAACTGTCTGTACAGAGGGATAATGGCGTCCTGTTTTCTACTGGTGATGCCTCTTCCTATTCATCCCAGTATAACCCCAGCTAACCTTAATGCCTTCTCACATTGCCTGTTTATCTTCTGGTCATCTGATATGACTACCCACAGATCCTTTTCCATTTTTGTTGTTGTTAATACCTCCCCCACCATTGTGTGCTCTTCCCCTGGGTTTTTGTTTCCCAGGTGCATTACTTTGCACTTCTTTGCATTGAATCTAAGCTGCCAAAATTTTGACCAGTCCTCCAACCTTGCTAAGTCCCTCCACACCCTTTCCACACCCCCTTGTGTATCAACCCTGTTGCAGATCTTTGTGTCATCTGCAAAGAGGCATTCTTTTCCTTGCAGTCCCTCCTCAATGTCACTTACAAAGAATTAAAAAGGACCAGACCCAGTACTCAACCCTGCGGTACCCCACTAGTAACCCCCCTTTCTTCAGAGTGTACTCCATTTACTATTACCCTCTGTGTCCTTTTGTCCAGCCAATTTTTTACCCAGGCTTTCACCCTGGCACCTAGTCCCAGGCTGGATAATTTGTTTATTAATCTTTTGTGTGGGACTGTGTCAAATGCCTTGCTAAAGTCTAGGTAGGCCATGCCCACAGCTCCTCTCTGGTCTATTACTTTGGTCACCCAGTCAAAGAAATCTAATAGATCCATCTGACATGACCTTCCCACTGTGAATCCATGCTGCCTTGGGTCCTGTGCCCCGCTGGCCTCTGGGTACTCAACAATTCTTTCTTTCAGAATTGATTCCATCATTTTCCCTACCACTGAGGTCAAGCTAACAGATCTGTAGTTTTCTGCATCTGCTTTGCTACCACTTTTGTGAAGGGGAATCAGATACACTCTTCCAGTCCTTAGGTACCACACCAAGCTCCCATGATTTGTTAAAAAGGGTAGTCAGTGGTGTCACTAGTTCTCCCCTTAGTTCTAATAGAATTCTGGGGTGAATCCTGTCAGGCCCCATTGCTTTGTCCACCTTTAGATTTAGTTCTTTCAGAACCCTTTCTTCTGCGAAAGGACTGGTATCAAACATGCGTACACACTGAAAGTTTGTATACTGAGAGGAGACATGCATGGTTTTCAATGCACTCTCAGATGTGGGGTTATGGGAAAATCTGGGGCTTAGGCAGAGAGAGAAGTATCAAACTAGAGTACACACATTACAATTAGCAGAAGTAAGGTACAAAACAACCCGGAGGAAACATTGGTTCAACGTTGGGGTGGTGATTATTTGGAACAGACTACCACTAGAGGTGGTGGCTAGTACTAACATGTAAACTTTTAAAACAAATCTGGACAAGTACCTAATTAGTAACAACATATAGTGATATGGCTAGAATAAACATAGCGAGCAACATGGGCAGTTTGTCTTCTAAGCTCCAAAAAAACCTATGAAACCCTCATATCCAGAGTGCTTCTATTGATTGGATTAGGTACCTCCCCTTCCTCTTCTTTGGTGAATACTGAACAGAAGTATTCGTTCAGTATCCCTGCTTTTTCACTGTCCTGTCTGCCCACCCACCCTCCCTTTATTAAGCCTCACTATCCCTCCTTTGGTCTTTCATTGCTCCCTAATGTACCTGCAAAGGGTTTTGTCCCCCTTCCTAACCAAGTTGATTATCTTTTCCTCAGTTTGGGCCTCTGCTCTTCTGACTGCCTTCTCCACTTCCTTCTGCTTTAACTGGCATTGTTCTCTGTCCTGCTCCTTTTGTGTTTCCTTATACTTCCTGAATGCTATATTTTTCTACCTAACCTTCCCTGCCACCTGTTTAGAGAACCACAGTGTTTTTTCCTTTCATTTTGATTTGTTTATTTGCTTCTCACAAAGGCTTGATGCCTCTGTGATGAAAGTTTTGATGTTTCCACATTGCTCCTCCACCCTTCTGTCTTGCCTGTTTGATAGTGCTTTTCTGAGGCACTTACCCATCTTGACAAAGTCAGCCCTTCTAATGTCCATTGCCTTCACTTTTGCATGGCTTGACTCTGCGGTTGTGTTTATCATGAACCACACTGTTTGGTGGTCACATGTTCCCAGATGGCTACTCTCTTCTAGATCTGAGATCCTCTCTCTCTCTGTCCCCTTTTGAGAGTACCAGGTCTAAGATTGCTCCCACCCTCCCTCCTGAGTGGGTTCCAACACTAGCTGTCTGAGGCATACCTCCTGTAGGGCATTGAGAATGACCCTGCTCTTCAATGGGGCTACAGCAAAGGTGCTCTGGTTAACATCTGGCATATTCAGGTCCCCCTCAACAATATCTCCCCTTTTCTGCCATCCTAAGGATGCCTTGTATTATTTTCAGTTGGTGAGGTAATGACATAATCACAACAGCCTTTTTGTCCACAAAATGGATGCCTATCATCCCTATTTAAAAAGTATTTTTGAATGTTTTATTAAAGTCATTTTCTAAATATATAATTTTCTATCTTTTTCTGTGCAACTAATGTAACTGTTGAAATAATTGTGTAGGGAATCATGCAGATTCCCTTTAAAATGATCTTGCCAGGGTTTCACTGTGCAGATGTAGTTTATAGTGCTGCCACAAATTCTACACTTTCCAGGCTGGACCCACTTTTTCATTCATTCTGTCACTGCGAAGTTAGTGCTCCATCACTCACCCATCACTGTTCTATTTATTCTGATCTTGTTCCCTTCCCTTGAGCCCTTGAGGCCCAGGATCTTTCACACTGTTCCTCCTGCATGTCCATATACTGGCTTGCCACTGCCCCCTTTACCTTTCCTCTCTCCTTAACCATGTCATCCCCTCCTCTTGCTCCCCAATCATCCTCTGCTCATTTATTTCAAATCCTTCACAACAAACCTGTAGAAGGCCAATCTTCTTTCTCTATCTGCCTTCCAACACTGTGTAACAACCCCATCCTCCCTGCACTCTCTCAGATCACTCTATTGACATATTTCTCAAAAGTGTGCACCTGCAGTTAACCTTATTCTTCTTCTTCTCTCCACATTACAACAACCCATGCCCTATCCACTGCACGGTATTGTACCAATTTTACCAGTTTTTCTTCTTACTCTGTTGTGCAGCTTAAAACTCAGTGTACTCTGTAATAAGAATTGTATGCCACTATGATTCTTTAAAAATATCTTAGGATACAATGATGGCACAACCCTTTAGCTCTCATCCTGACTGCCCTATTACTGATGTACTGGTACAATGTTTACATTGTTTTATTCTTTCTCTGGAATTCATTACATGTACTGTAATTGTATAGTTCAATAACTGTACATGCACCTGTTGTTTTCAATTGCTATTGCTGTTTCACTTCCTTTTTTTCTTATATAACGTTTCCCTCCTTTTGTGAGTTCTTAAGCTCCTCTTCCTCCTCCATCTCCCCCTGAGCCTGCAACCACTTCCCCTAGATTGACCTTAGAGCTTGTTCTCCAATGGCTTTCCCCTGTGGTGGGGAGGAGAGGGGAGGGATGTTTTCTACTTCCACAGTACAGCAATAAGACATAATGGGGTGTGCATTAGACAGCTTTAATGCACGACTTGGGGGACATAGTGAGGCATGAGGTCATAGGCCAAGTGCATCCAATCCCCTAGCCGTGCATTAGAACTGTCTAATACACATCCCTGGAGTAGCTTATTGAGCTTATAAAATGGGTCTGTGTATTCTAAATGGGGTTTCTAGTTTTAGCTGTGCATTAGACACTTCTAATGCACAGCTAAGAACCAATCAGATTGCTTGAAATCATTTGCCTATTTTATAAAGTTCAGTAGGGATCCAGGTGTTGCTGTGTGTCCAAGGACGAGCACAGGACTTCATCCTGCCTTGAGATCCCTTTTCCATTTTTCCCCCAGTCCCTGACATGGCTTCACTTCAGAGACATATGCATGGAAGTGCACATCAAAAGCAGAATTTCAACATTTCAAAGCAGAATGTTAACTGTGGACATGTATTCTGCAGTTTATGTAAATGCAGATTATATTTTGCAAACTGCAGAATAATATTTTGCACATTACATAATTCACAAAATATTATTCCACGGTTTTCATAGAACTGCTTCTTGGAATTTCACAGATTTAAAAAGGAAATTCTGAAAAGCATTTTGGAAGCAAAATTGCTATTCTGCACAAATACCAGTGGCAGAATTTTGCATTCCACCCAACTCTACTGGAGAGTAGCTTGTGTCCAACTAAAACAAATAACCTGTTATTGCTTGGCTGAATATATTGAGAGTGGAGAATAAAATACTGAGCTGTTGTTAATTGAATTTTCTCTGTGTGCTGCATTAGTTTGGTGCTCCAAATGTTGTGCTTTGTGTCCAAGATTTGTGACCAGAAACACAATTTTCCTCCCAGAAGAGGAACACCCTAGGGAAGACTGGTTACAGAAGGAACAAAGGAGTCATTAGCCATGAATCATATCTCGTGAGCAAGGTGTAGGTGAAGAATTAGGGACCCTCTTAGTCCTTACGCTTAATGCCATCTGGAGTACTGCATCCAGTTCTGGAGACCCCATCTCCACAAGGACATAGACAGGATAGAGGCAGTCCAGAGGAGGGTAACTAAAATGGTGCAGGGTCTGCAAGAGAAGTCGTATGAGGAGAGACTAAAGGAGCTTAATATGTATACCCTTGATGAAAGAAGGGAGAGGGGGGACATGATAGAAACTTTTAAGTACCTCAGTGGAATCAGCAAAGTCCAAGAGGTAGCATTTTTCAGAAAAGAGACGTGCAAGAACAAGGGACACAATTTAAAGATGGGGGCAGTTCAGGGGCAATGTGAGGGTATTATTTCCAGAGAGGTAGTGGATGCATGGAACAGCCTTCCTGAGGAGGTTGTGGGGTCTAAAACTGTGGGAGAATTCAAGAATGCATGGGACAGACATAAGGCAATTCCTGTGGGAGGTAGGAAGAAATAGACTGTTGGTTAACTAGGATCTGCAGCCTATCCTGTAGGTAGGGAAATGGGCAGACTAGATGGGCCAAGCGGTCCTTATCTGCTGTCAAAGTCTATGTTTCTATGTTTACCTATCACACAATACTGTACTATAGGGCAGTTTTACTTTTGCATGCTATGCTATCCTATACTGTGCTAGTGGAACCAGCATTGGCAGAGCACTAATAATGATATCATACATAAACAGACATGCTGCTTTTTAAATGAAAATTAAATTGGGGGTGTGGGGGTAGAGCTCCTGTTCTGAACAAAACCAGATGATTTTTAATTTTCTTTTGTGAATATATTAAAGAACTGTTTTTTCCTATGTTTTCATAAACGTAATACTGTATGTGGTAAGTACTACATGGTGGTCCTTAATTCTCCACCATTACCTTGGTGCATATTGACATACAGGGAGAATCCAGACACACACATGAGGGTATCTCAATTTATTGGCATTGTCAACAGAGCAATAGAAGATGATCATGAGGGTTGTTGGGCTACAGGGCGTACTTTTATCTCAGTCTTCTATGTTCCAATATTTCATCGTAACCCATCCTCTGCCCTCAGGACAGTTTCATCAGAAAATCGGTTCATATACTTGTAGATGTATACAAAGTGTTATATTGTTACTATGTTCTATTGCAGTTCCTGGTCATGATGAGAACAAAAAGCTTTTGAAAATCTTTTTTATTTTTACCATCTGTTTTCTTCCTTGGCTGAGGCAAGTTTGGGCTCCCAACTGCTCTGCCCCATGAACCCTCACCATCCAATACCTCCCCAGGCTCAACCTGACTGCTCTAGATACCCCCATGTATTCCCCCCATGGGGGTGTCCATAGGAGAAGGGCTTTCCTCCACAGTCATAATCCAGTTCAGCTAGCAGGTCCATCCTGGTGGTGGAGCGGGTGAGGGCTTGGTCTGTAGAGCATCACTTGATGCCTGCCTCACTGTAGTTTTCCTCTGTATTTTCTCCCTCCACTAGCTGTAGTGGCACAGGCTGTGTATGGATATAAAGGCATGCATGCATCCCAGATCCCCAGCTCCCCATCCCTTCTTATTATCTACTGCTTGTATGTCTGTGCTATCATCAAACCTCCACATGGTGGCAGCCAAGATCTGGGTAGATGAGCCACCCCCATCTGGGAGAGGAGAGCTGCCTAGCAGCTGCTCAATCTACTCCTGACCCTCCCCCCTGCTGACCCCAAGTACCCTGACCTTATTCCTGAACTCGGGTCACCGACATGGTGAGAGGTAAGGTGCACAGTGCCTTAGCCCTCTGCACCAGTGGACCAGCCTAAATCCTTTGAGGATCTAATGCACAGCAAATCTACCTCTTCCTCTCAGAGATACTGCTGTATTTGAGTTTAACCAGCGTGACCCAAATTATCTTATACCCTTACACCATATTCCATCTCCATTATTTTCTTTCAACCAATTCTAGTGTTTTCATCCCTGCTGAGCGAAACAGGCTTTTTTGTTCTGATGGTGGTGATGGGGAGTGGGGTAAAAATGTATTTCTGTTGTGATGCTTTCCAAATGGGACAGAAGGATTCTAAAAGAAGGCTTACAAGTAATGCAAGATGTAATAAGTACCTTACGTTTGGCCATCAGCTGCCTTTACAGGATTTGTCTAGGCTTTTTGATTGGTATATCAATTGAATGATGTAATGAGGCTATAAAGAGGAACCACGTTGAGATCCCCTGTGCTACAGTATACACCTGTAATCTAGTGCATTAATATGAATTAAAAAGCATTTCTTCTAAAAATTGTGTACAGGACTCATTCTTTTGTTATTGCTGTTTTTCTTAAGAAAGCGAGCCCATGCATCCACAGTCATATAACATATAAAGGGGACAGCTAATGTGAAAAAAAATGTGACATCGAAATATAATTTTATTGAAATGTTTTGTCTAAAAAGACAATTTTAAAATTAATTGAATTAGTGATATAAACAGTTTCACCTATTAACTAACTATCTTAACCATCTAGCATGCATATATATATATATATATACACACACACACACACACACACACACACACACATATATGCATGCATGCACGTACACACACCTTCAAAAATCAGAGAAATAGGAGTAATTCTATTGTAGAAGCAGGGTAACATTGCTGCTTTAATTAGCCTGATAAATATCATGAGGATGCACTTTTAGAGGGCTTTCAGGTAATTATCATCTGATTAAAGGATTTCCACAATTTCTACAAGTTTTATTAACCAACAGTATTTTCAAGTTTAGATTCAAGAAGCATAAACTTTGAATGGCTTCAAACTGTCACTAATATCTCTAAAAATAAATTATAAATGGTATTCTGCTTACAGCAGCCTGGAGTCTCCAGGTTTTTTTTTTTTTAAACTTTATTTTTAATTCAGTTTCTGCAGTAATTTAATTTCACATTCAGGGGTCACAGGTACAGACTTAGAGTATCATATACACATCCATGTCATATTTCATTATTATATATTCAGGAGCTTTATGTTTTCTTCATTTGACAACCCTAATGTTGTCACTCAACCTGATACCAACACACTTACATTTACGGGTCTCCATTTATGGGTCTCCCAAGCCCAGCAGAGTGACCCTGCCCTCCCTCCCTCCCACTGTTCCCCAGTAGAGTGGTACCAGCTAGTCCATCTGGCCCATTTCTGGGTATATATTGATGTCTTCTGGTTTACTCTAAAAGTTAGCTCTTCCAACTCAGCTATGCCCCTAATAATCGAGATCCAGTCCTGTTTTTGAGGAATAGCTGTGCCCAGCCATGTTTTGGTTACTGCTTTAAGGGCGGCTGCTGTTAGGATTGCCCATAAATATAATGAATCTATTCCTCTAAGTCCCTGTGGTGGGACCTCCACTATCATTTCGTGACACTCCAAATGTTGGTTAATGCCTAATATTTCTTTTATTGCTGGCTTAATATCAGCCCAGAACTCAGCCAACTTGGGGCAGGCCCAGAAAATATGTAAATAACCTGCTTTATCTTCCCCACAACCTCTCCAACAGCTGGCCGAGAGGGAAGGGTTTCTTTTATTCAGCATCTCAGGGGTGTAGAAGAAATGCAGCCTGACCTTCCAGGCAAATGCTTGCCAGAGGGGCGATCTTGTAGTTAGCCTGACAACTTTAAAGATTAAATTCCAGTTGAGAGGTGGGGCTCCCGGGTGCATCTCCCCCTGCCATTTGTTTTTAAGTTTTATAAGAGGATCTGATTTTATCATTCTAACAGCTTTATATAGAGTAGAAATTTAGCCTTTCTGATCTGTTGAGGTCTTTATTTGTCCAATAGTCTCTAAAAGGAGTGTGGCCCCTTCAGAGTCTTTCGCTTTTTTCTGGTGGGAATTTATGTATGTTCGAACCTGGAGATATCTGAAAAAGTCTATATTCCTCAGGCCAAACTTATTCCTCAAGGTGCCAAAGTCCAAGATGGAGGTTCCTTGCACAAACTGGAGTCTCCAGGTTGATGTCCAGCCCAGCCTAAACAATTACAGCTTGCATTCTTCAAATGTGTTACTTTCCAAATAAATTTTATTTCCAACAACAAAAGATTAAGCAGCTTTCCATCTTGAAAATAAGTTACAAAATCTTGAGTTTCTGCTTTGAAGTAATTAATTATAAATGATAAAATAATTAAATTCTTCCTTAAAGTGATGTTCTAGTTTTCTGCAAAACACTGGCAGGCTGCAACAGCAGGTCTTAGTTACTATGTTTATTAGTCGTTAGACTTAACAGTACTTTGTGATGCTCAAAGGTGCTGTATAGAATATCATTTAATTTCACTCCCCATTACATTCAACCAATACAGCTTTCCAACAATTTTTCAATGAAATGTATTTTCTCCAACAACTTTACAGATCCTATTCACTAATTCCTCCACAAACTGCCTCTGTTCTAGGCTTACTCTAATTGTACTCTAACTCTACTCTAATGGCAGAGAACAGAGGCAACATGGTTCAGTTAGTGTTCATAGATGATACAAAATCATTTGATTTTTGACCAAAGTATAATTGATTTACTCTACAGATATGCACAATCTATTATTATGATTACACATCCTACTTACATTGTTTTTTTTTCACAATATGTAAAGTGCAAAATAAAGAGTTTTGAACACTTGCATTTTAATTAGTCCCCATATATCTGGTTGACCCTGTAACCTGACTCTGTGCCATAAACCACTTAGGCAGCTTTCCAGAATCCAGTGTAGCTGATGCCACACCAACTGAATCATCCAGAGAAAATTCAGTTGCAAATTGATGCATCCCAGAGCAATTAGATGCATTGACATGCCATTCGTCAGTCCTATGATGCTTACAGTGCAACGTTCTGGTAGTTCTGAACTGTTTTCTCTCTGTATCCCTTTATCCTCCTGGATCGTGCCTAAAAATAGGCATTGCTATGACTAGTGCACTTACCTGGTTACCAAAAGCAAAAGAAATAAATAGTTGGGGGATGGCAAGCACCAGCAAAGCACATCCGAACTAGTAGGCTGGCAATTTTTTTTAACCAAAAAAGGCTTTTCTTAACTGTGTGGGGGCTGCAATTTGTTGCTAGGGAACAAACAGAAAGTTGATTTCAGGCTCTAATTGTGGGTAACTGGCCAATCAGGGAGCTGTTGGAAGCAGCATTTCTGTATGCACATGTGCACAGTCAGATGGAGATAAATGTCACCTGACCATATCCCAACTAGCAGGATCACATTCTTTTTACCATACATTTTTTATCTATGTGGGGGCTGTAGTTTTTTGCCAGGGAGCAAGCAGAACGTTAGACATTTTGGGTGGGATCTGTGAGTATCTGGCCAACTGGAGAGCTGCAGGAAGGCTGGAGTAAACCTTAAAATCAGAATTTTTGTAAACATAAATGCACAGTTGAAGAGAGGCAAGCAACACATGATAACATCCAAACTAGCATGATCACAACTTTTTTTACCAAAATAAGCCATTTTTAACTGTGTGGGATCTGTAGTTTGTTGCTGAGGAACAAACAGGAAGTCTGCCATTTGAGGTGGGATTTGTGAGTAACTGGCCATTCAGGGAGCTGCAGGAAGTGTTAATTAAGATTTAAATTCAAGCTGATTCTGTGGGTCCCATCAGGTTCATGTCACAGAGCATGCTTGGAACAGAGCAGGAGAAGAACAGGTATTCTAAAGCATCTATGGTGTTAGCAGGCATCCACAGGTTGGCCGCAGTCCACAGGGGTCCTTCAGGGGAGTCACAAGAACACACAGGATAAAACATAAGCACTGTGTAAACATAATATAAATAAGTAGGGTATACAACTACAGCGGCTAGGGTAACAACAAGAGAAAAAATAGCAGGACCTACAGCTATAGGTAGCTACCAAGTGGAAGAAAAACAGAAGACACCCTATCTAGGGTAGGGCAATAAATCCATTTAAAGGAAGGAAGGAGGGTGAGGAAGTAAGCAAGTATAAAGAGGATGCAGTAGAATACTGGGGAAACTACCTGTAGATGGGAAAATTAGGAGGAACCCTATCTAGGTACTGTAAGATACCCATTTCAAGTAAAGAAAGGAAGGGAAAGAAAGTAAACAGGCATTGAGAGGAAGCAGGAGGAGACAGAAAGGGTCAATAGAAAACTGTTAGACAAGTGAACAAAATGGAAGTGGGGCAGTGTAACAGGTGTGGGGCAGCAGTCCTTCAGGACACCTTCTGGAGACAGAGGTGCTGACCTATTTCCATAAATCTGTCTGGGTTGAGGGCAGAGGACACTGGACTCTGAGCCAAACTGGCAAAGCTGCAGAGAACATTTTGTCCCACCCTGGTTCCACCAAAGCTCCCACCACTACCTCAGAGGATAACTAGGCAGAGGCAGAATTGCAGAACCTTGGTAAGCTCTGGAAGGGTGAGGTGACTGTTAAAATACACATTCCTCAAGCTGTGCCACTACAAAATTTATTTGCTCTACTAGTGGGACAGGGCAGCCATGAGGAGGCACCCAAAACAGTGGTAAGGCAGGATGTGTGGGTCCTCTGAGCGGGAGGCCCAAAGATGGGATGAAGAGGCCACAAAGCCAAGAAGGAAGTAACTGCTAGTGTGAGACTTTATTGTCAGGGGACTAGACTTCAGAATAAGAGCTGGATGGGAGATGGAGGTACGGTATGTCCCTGGTACTATGGATCAGAGAGAAATGAAAGGCAGATCCAGAGGATCGTTACGGAGGCAGGCCAAGGGAGGCTGCTGGATGATGGAGTATTAGAAGTACTGGGTAATTTTAGAGAAATGTGAGTGGGTCTCAATCAGGTAGTTAACACAGTGGCATTCACTGAGGTTTACCTATATACTGCAGAGGAGAGAATAGGTACTCTACACTAGAACTTTTCAACAATCAGTTGAAGGCATGATGTAGAGAGGATTACTTTGGCTATGCAGTGGACTGTGGACCAATGTGGGAGGACATGGGCCTCAATATGCATGACAGTCTGTGCCCCCCCCACATGATGAAGCAACAGGGAGGGAGATCCTGAGGAAAGGAAGCTTTCTCAGTGCAGGGGTGAAGAAAAAAGGAGTTCAGACACACTGGAGGGCAAAGAGGGTATTAATCAAAGATGCAGTGAGAGAGGAGTAAAGAGGACAAAAAAAAGCCAGGCCAGTGATGTGGCGGGTTGACACATCTATGCCTCCCTGCTGCCACTCTGGTGACCTAAGTTCAGGAATGGAATCCAGTCACTGAGTGACTCTGCTAGAGAGGGATGACTGATCATACAGAGTACAGCTATCATTCCTCAGGGAGGGTGGGTCCCATGACCTGTCACTCGACTGTCATCTGGAGGAATCCAGATGGCAGTACATGCATGGTCATGTAACTTGGAGAAGGCCTTGCATACAGAGTGCTGAGGGCGCGCTTATGCAGAGGTGGAGCATGCACACTGCAGTCATTGCATGTCCAGCCATGCCAAGTGAGAAAATCTAGATGAAAAATTGGGGATTGGCTCCATGACAACTTCCCAGCACCAGCAGCCTACTAGCTCTCAGGAGGAGGAGTGATGGAGACATGGGATGGCCGAATGAACTGGAGACTGGGTTGATACAGCCATCCAGCCTGCCAAGGAGGAAATAAAAACATTTACAGAAAAAAAAGAGGACACAAAATGGAGATGGTAATGAGGGCAGTGGGGAATCAAGGGAGCTTCAGGGAGCAGCTTAGGAAGAAGGGGAGGGGAAAGAAGGGTTGCAGGCAAGGAGAGAGCAAGGTATAGAAAGCTATGTGTGAGAATGCATGGAGTCTAGGAAATAAAATTCCAGACCTGGAGGCCATCATGGAAGAGGCTAGTCTGGATTTGGTGGTCATAACTGAGTCTTAGGGCACTGATAATAACAACAGGGACATTACCATACAAGGTTAACTTCTGTTCAGGAAGGATAGTGAGGGAAGGAGGGTATATACTATGTGTGAGTGAGGGAATAAAGGACATGGACATATGGAGGAACCGAGAAGAAGGTGAAGAATTGGTGGTGCTGTGGCTCACCCGAAGCCAGGAGCCAGGGCCACTTATCCATACAGGGGTTATATATACAAACCTCCAGCACAGGGTGAGGAGTTGGATAATAAGGGATGCCATCATCAGGATAGCTAATAAGGGGGTGGTCCTTCTAATTGGGGACATCAATCTGCATGATATGGATTGGAGCAATCCAGCTACAGCTTTGGTGAGGAGCAGGGCCTTCCTTGACACCCTACAGAAGGCATTTCTTAGGCAGCTGTTTGGCAAACCCACAAGTTATGTTATTTATTTATTTATTTAGTTTTTGTTGACTCTGTAAGTTTTTGTTGCCATAAAATGACTATTTTCAGGCACAACCCGGGAAAGTACAGAACACAACATTGTACAACAGACCAGTAGTACATGGCATAAGAAGTACAGTCAATGATGATCAACCTAAGTTATATAAACCAGAATAACAAAACATGACAAGAGAATTTACATAAACATGACTAACCTAGCACATATAATCATTCACCAGTCCAATAGTACATGGCATAACAGGTACAAACAGTAATGAGCAAGCAAAAGTTACATAAGCAGAAATAGGCAAATCATGACAAAGAGAGATTGCATAAACATGACTAACTAAGACAATGCGGAGCAGCAGAGTTGGAGGCATACGCTGTTCAAGTAAGCAGTGTTAGGGAAAAGACAGAGACCAGGATAAACATGCATGAGCTAGAGGTAAGAAAGAAAGTTTTAACAGATTAAGCAAGTAGAAATTGCGTATTTTGAGGCCTAAGTAAAATATCAGAGAGGGATTAAGGACATGACCCACCTAGAGGTTGAGCAGGATAACTAGATATTATAGCAAAACATTAGACACAATCTTGCAAAGGGGTTTGTGGGTAGAGAAAAGAGAGGGAAGAAGGAAGGAGGGAGAGAAAAGAGAGTGAGAAATAGGGGAAGAGAATTAAGAAGAGGAAGTAGTAGTAGGACAAGTAATGAAGGGAGATAGGAGAGAGATAAGGAGAGGTAATTAGAGAGATGGGAGGAGGAAAGCGATATGTGCACACATTGGTAAGCAATAGATATCAATGGAATTCCCTTCTGAAGCAGAGATGGGACACCGACAGTCTGCGTCCAAGAGGAAGGGTGTTCCAGAGTTGAGGGGCCACACACTGGAAGGCACTTGCACCTTTAGATGTACAGCATCTAGCCACCTTCAACAGAGATTTAGCTGCAGATCGCAGCCCGTGATTGGAAGTAGCAGGAGCAAGCAAAGCAGCAAGCGATGAGGGAGCATTATCTCTGATAATGGAATCGATAAGTGTCCCCAACAAGTATTGCCTACTTGCTAAGGGGGAGAGCCAATTAAGGTCACTGTATAGTTGGCAGTGATGCTTGAGCTGAGGCGATGAGGAGGCATAATGACATATGTTGTATGTGATGTCCCACTTTTGCAGAGTTGTTTTGTGAGCAATGGAGAAAATAGGGGCACCATAGGTGAGAGCAGGGAGCAGTATCCCTCTGGCGATAGCTAGTTTAGCAGATGGCATCAGTAGGTAGCTAGTTTTGTAGGCCACACCAAGTTTAGAGTTGTCAGCTTTACAGGTAGCCCAAATATGGGAACTAAAAGAAAGGGATTGGTCAAGCAGGACCCCTAGATATTTAAAGGACTCCACAGATTCAATCTGTGCTCCCCCTAGGTCATTTACCATCAGTGGGATGGGGCAGCTCTTGAGCTTTGGAGCAGAGCCGAAAAACATTACTTTTATCTTATGTGCGTTTAGCACAAGCTTATGTGCACAAAGCCAGTTTTGGATATTTCTAAAATCAGTAGTCAGCGATGTGTTGATACTGGCTGCATTTGAGGAGCTAGTGTAAAAGACAAGGTTGTCTGTGTAAAGAATAGGTGAGCAGTATTGAAAGGTATCTGAAATGTTGTTTATATAAAGAGAGAAGAGAAGGGGGCCTAATATGGAACCTTGCAGAACTCCAATGTTTGTCGAAGAGAAGTTGCACAAGGAAGAGTTTAATTTCACAGTTTGGGTCCTGTTCAGAAGGTAGCTACTAAGCCAGTTGCAAACAGGGGTTGAAACATTTAGATTCTGAAGAGCTGTAGGAAGCAGGGGATGGTCGACCAAGTCAAATGCCTTAGTGAGATCAATAAAAACAGCACCTGTTAGTTGTCTGGTGTCCAAGCTGAAAAGAGCATGAGATTTGAAGTTTAGAGGTGCAGTCAAGGTATTATGGCCTTTTCTCAAACAATGCTGGGACTCGGAAAGAAGATTGAGCTTAGTTAGGTAGTCAGTAACTTGGAGAGCCACTAATTTTTCAAGGATTTTACTCAGGACTGAGAGAATGGCAATGGGCCTGTAGTTGGTAATGCCCCTGGGGTCACCTTTTTTGAAGACTGGAGTGATGCGGGCTATCTTCCAAATGTCAGGTACCACACCATGTGAGAGAGAAACTGTAAAGATTTTTGCCAGAGGAGAGGTAATAAGGGGAGCAGCAAGCTTAAGATGTCGAGGTTCAATTGAGTCCAATCCAGAGCTGGTGTTATTTGATATGGCCTTCAGGAGTTTTAAGACCTGTGAGCAGTTTATGGCCTTGAAATAGAAAGGTGCTGTATCATGTAATATGTCAGACCTTTTGTTTATTAAGGGCATATGGTGAACAGAAGGGTGTTGAGAGTGAGTACCGGACTGTGGAAAGGATGAAGTGAACTGGGATAGGTCTGAGAACAAGTGTTTAAACGCATTTGCTATGGTCCTTCCATTGTTGCAATTTGAGCTATTTAATATCATTCCATTAGGGTTAATTGACTGAGAGGAACCTAGAAGGTTCTTCACATGTGCCCAAAATTTCCTAGGGTCTCCAGCTGAGCTTATCAGCAGGTCTTTACACTATTTACTCTTAGCCAGCCTAACCTGTTTTTTTGCACGAGTTCCTTAGCACTCTATAGGCAAGAAAATCAGATTGGAGACCTGTACACTTGAACAGCTTCCACTGTTTGTCGCTGATACACATGTCTGCAAGCAGGTCTTTATGTAGCCACCTTGTGTGCTTCCCACTAACACATCTAGTCACTTGTGGGGTGTGCTTTCTCTGCACAGCCAGGAATTCATTAATGAAGCTCTGCAGAGCAACTTCAACATCACAAGAGGCCTAAACATTTGTCCAGTTGATGCAGGATATATCATACAGAAATTCACCAGGGTTAAGTTTAGCAAAGTCTGTAACAGTTACAAAACAAGGTGTTGTTGAAGAGGGCACAACCATTGACCATATACCGAAGATGTGGAAGTGGTCAGTTAGAGCATCAGCTAGGAGGCCTGATCCAGATATGTGCCCTATACAGTTCACCAGTAACCAGTCAATGAGGTTAGAGGATTGAAGTCCTTGTGAGATTCTCGTAGGTTCAGTTATCAGTTGTTGAAGGCTATAGCTGTGTAGAAGGGAGAGTAATAAGCTATTAGACGGGCCCATCTAATTAGTGTTTAAATCTCCTTCGATGATCACCTCATGTCTGTTGTAGATCTGTGAAGTTTCATGAAGCATGTCCCTGAGACCAGACAGACAGATCGATGGCGGGTTGTAGACACAGATAAGATGGAGCTTCTTAGCACCTAGAGCAAGAGTGGCATGCAGAGATTCACAGCCTGCAGGGTTGATATTACCAGGGATAAGGTCCATGGTAAGGTTGCTTTTGTAGAGTATAGCAACACCACCCCCTCTTTTTGTGTCTGCTCTAGCCCGGTGAAAGATAGAATAGCCAGCAATGGAGCAGAGAGAGTCAGGTATCCCAGGTCTGAGCCAGATTTCTGTGAGGCACAGGATGTGAGGATTATAAATTGTAACCCATGCCTCCAGTTCAGTGATGTGACAGGTATGACTTTGTATATTCATATGAACAATTAGGAGCCCTCTATTAAGTAATTTATGTAGGTCACTTGAGGAAAGATAGGTTGTGGGACCAGGATTCAACTCATTATCACCTGACAGAAGCAGAGTAAGGAGTGCGAGGAACCGTAGCCTAACACAGCAGGTTGATGAGGGCAAAATAAGACAAAATGTCAATTTTCTGGAAGCCAGGACAGCATAGTAGGCACAACCTTTGCAACAGAGTAGAGTGCTTATTTGTGGTTTGGCTTGATGTAAAGAGATAAGGTTAGAGAAATAAAAATCCGAGAGGTCAGAGCAGCCAGCACTCCCCATGAGAGTGATAAGTATAGAGAGAGAAAGTCTGTTTAGGCAGAATAATAGGAGAGGGACAAGGAGCAGCCTTAACACACTGAAGGTCACCATACTATTGTCATGGGTGGAGAAATGCAGTGGGCTAGTATAGAAAGTCTGGCAGTATAGTAGAAAATGCAGTAGGATAGTAACGAGGAACAGATAGTTTGGTAGTACAGACTAGACTAATGGCCCTAAAGATAATTAGGAGTGTAGCTGTTAACTACAGGAAACTGTAAAGAGTAACAGCATATGTAAGATAGAGTGAAAAAGCGGGCAACCCACAGGTTAAGAAGAAAGAGAAACAGAACAGAATTGGGGTTCAGACAAGCAGTTTTGTGATAGGATGACAGGGAACTTGGAGGCTATCAGATCAGTACAGGAACCACAAGATGCATACCGTCTGAGGAATGGATAGATTTCAATTCACAAGGAGGATACTGCAAGGGTGCCTCTACTGTCCTTTAAGAATAAGGAGCCAATGGAGAATCAGGCACTTAGCTCATGTGACGAGAAAGAGCTATAAAGCTAAGGGATCTACCAGGGTGGGTGAGGTGTGAATGGGGCAGTGCTGGACCTGGTGCTTACAAACAGGGACAGAATTACAGATAACAAAGAGGGTAATTCCCTAGGTACCAATGATTTCCTTACAGAGTGGTTCAGCATTAAGACGGGTGTGGAGACAAACCAAATAAGGACAAGAGTCCTGGACTTCATGAGGGCAGATTTTAAAGAAGTGGGAGACTGCCTCAGAAACTGCCTAATAAGGAAGGATTACCAGGGAGAGGTAGGGGAACAGTGGGGGGAAATAAGGGAGGGCACAATTAAGGCAGCCACCATCTGTGTGAAAAATTGAGCTAAAGGAAAAAAGACTGTTATGGTACTCCAGAGAGCTGGCAGTGATTGCAAAGATAAAAAGGGTGGCATTCAGGAGGTACAAATAAATGCAGAGGGAGGAAGACAGAGTGCTATACTGGGTAAAGTAGAGGGAAGCAGGTACAGCAGTAAAATGAGTAAAGACACAGACAGAGAGAAGGATAGCCAATGGAGTAAGTAAAGGGTATATAGCTTTTTCAGAGAATGCGTAGAGACTGTTGGAATCTCCAGGAGTGGGTAAGTGTATTGCAGCTGAGGTTCAATGCCAAAAAGTGCAAAATCATGTGCCTAAGGCATGGAAACCCAGAAGATGAGTATAGGATGGGAGAGAGGTACTGACATTCAGTAAGCAGGAAGGTGACCTTGGGGTTATCATATTCAATTATCTCAAAGTGGTAAGGCAGTGTGACAAGGCAGAGGGTAGGGCCAGTGGAATACTGTGTTGCATGGGGAAAAGTACTGTATCACCAGTAGGAGGGAGGCCATGTTACCACTTTATCGTTCACTGTAGAGACCATACCTAGAGTATCATGTTCAGTTCTGGAAGTCACACCTCATTAAAGATGGAGGCTGGTTAAAGACAGTTCAGAGGAGGGTAAATAAGATGGTGTAGGTCTTGCACCAGAAGACCTATGAGGAGAAGCCTAGGGATCTCAACATGTACACCCTAGCGAAGAGGAGAGATAGAGGGGACATGACAGAGACCTACAGTTACTTCACATTGGTGAACAAGGTACGGGGGGAGTCATAGAAACATAGAAGTTAACGTCAAATAAGGACAGCAGGGTCCATCCAGTCTGCCCATTTCTTTTTCTACCTTATGAACATGTCATCGGCCTTTGCTCTGTCAATGGCCTATCTATTCTGCCATCACACTTCCATGAATCAATGAATCTATTCATACTCATCTGTATTGCTCCCTTATGCCTATCTCATGCCTGTTTGAAGCCCTGCACTGTATTCATATCCACCACTTCCTGAGGTAGGCTATTCCATGCATCCACTACCCTTTTTGTGAAAAAGAACTTCCTCACATTACCCCCTAATTGGCCTCCCTCTAATCTCATGCTGTGTCCTCTTGTCCTGCTATTTTTCTTAAATTGAAACATGTTAGACTCTTTCACCTTGTTAATGCCCTTAAGATGTTTGAATGTTTCAATCATATCACCTCTCTCCCTCCTTTGCTCTAGGGTATATATATTGAGCTCCATTAATCTGCCCTCATATGTTTTCTGATGCAGACCCTGCACCATTTGGTTGCCCTTCTCTGGACTGCCTCAATTTGGCTAATGTCCTTGTGAAGGTGTAGCCTCCAGTACTGCATGCAGTACTCCAGACGGGGCCTAACCAGTGTCTTGTAAAGAGTGATTATTACCTCCATCTTCTGACTTGTGATACCCCTACTAATACATCCCAACATCCCTCTAGCCTTACCTACTGCTTTAGTGGTCTGCGTGGATGATTTCAGGTAATCAGTGATGATGATGTCCAAGTCTCTTTCTTCCCTTGTGACTGCCAGCAACCCCCAGCCTATAGGTGGCTTCAGGGTTTCTCTTTCCTATGTGCATGATTTTGCACTTCTTTGCATTAAACCCCAGTTGCCACTCTTCTGACCATTTTGCTAGTTTATCCAGATCTCTTCTCATTCTGCCCAGCCCATCTAGATCATCTACTCTGTTGCAGATCTTGGTGTTATCTGCAAACAGATAAACCTTACCCTCCAGTCCACCTGCAATGTCACTGATGAAGATATTGAAGAGGACTGGCCCCTGAACTGATCCCTGAGGTACCACACTTATGACTTGTATCTCTTCTGACTGTGTACCGTCTACCACCACTCTGTTTTCTGCCCGTCAACCAGTTTGCCACCCAGTTGACCAACTTCTGACCCACCCAAGCCTACCCAGCTTATTAATCAATTTTCTATGTGGAACAGTATCACAAGCTTTGCTGAAGTCAAGGTAGGCAACATCAACTGCTCCCCCTTGGTCCACCACTCTGGTTACTCAGTCAAAGAAATCTATGAGATTAGTTTGACAGGACCTTCCTTTTGTAAACCCATGCTGTCTTGGATCCTGTTCTTCTATGGATTCCAGGTGTTGCACTATAATTTCCTTAAGGAGTGCCTCCATAATCTTGCCCACTACTGAGGTAAGACTGACTGGTCTGTAGTTCTCTGCCTCCTCCCTGCTACCAGTTTTGTGGTGTGGGATCACATGAGCCCATCTCCAGTCTTCTGGGACCTCTCCTGTGCTCAGAGACTCACTAAACAGTTCTGATAATGGCTCTGCTAGTTCCACACTTAGCTCCTTTAGTACCTTGGAACATATGCCATTAGGTACCATTGCCTTGTCCACCTTGAGCTTATCAAGCTCTTGTAGGACACTTTCTTTTGTGAAGGAACTAGTGCACACCTCCTTCCCCCCTTTGTCCATGGTGTTGAGCTGTGGGCCCTGCCCTACCTTCTCTTCTGTAAATACTGAGCAAAAGTATCTATTTAGGATAGATGCTTTTACATGGTCCTCCTCCTCTTCCTCACATGCCCCCTTATCCGCTTTGATCTTAGCATTACTCCCTCTGAACTTTCTCCTTTCACTAATGTATCTATAGAAAGTCTTGTCACCTTCTTTTACTGTTTGTGCTAGTGTTTTCTTGGTTTGGGCCTTTGCCTGCCTTACTGCCTTCCCTGCTTCCTTAGGGAAGTTGTTATGCCTCCCGAGCTTCATCCTGCTGCGTTCCCTTATAATTCCTGAAGGCCAGCCTTTTGGCTCTGACCTTTTCTGCTACTGTTTTGAGAACCAAAGTGGTTTCCTTCTCTTTTTGCACTTCCTTTGCTCTCTAACACAATGGAATGTTGCTTCAAGTATTGCATCGTTAATGCTTGCCCACTTTGCCTCTACCCCCTCACCTGTATTTATTTTGCCAGGGCTAGCTTAACCCTATTGGCTATCTTATCAAAGTCAGCTACTCTGAAGTCCCATATTTTTGCCTTGAAATGGGATGATTTAATTCTAGTGGCAAAATTGAACCATACCATGTGATGGTCACTGGTCCCCAGGTGACCTTCTACTTGGAGTTCAGAGATCCTTCCCTTGTTAGTCAGTACTAGAGCTAGGATAGCCCTGTCTCTTGTGGGTTGTTGTACCAGTTATTTGAGGCCCTTCCCTTGAACAGAATCCACCACATGTCTAGTTCTGGCAGATGTTCCTCCTGGTATTGACCAATCTGTATCTGGCATGTTGAAGTCTTCCATTTTCAGATCCTCCCCTTTAGCTGTCATGTTTTGTATATCTTCTAACAGTAATGTGTCTACGTCCTCCCCCTGGTCTGGAGGCCTGTACATAACCCCAGTTTGGATGGCTATCCCATTTTTTGTTTCCAGGGTGACCCACAGTTCTTCTGACTCCTTATGTGTATGCTGAATTTCTGTAGCTTTGATATTTTCATTGACATGAAGGGGCACTCCACCCCCCCCTTTTGAACCTTTATCTCTTCTGAACAGTACATAGCCAGGTACTGAAGTCTCCCAAGTGTGGTTACTGGTAAATCAAGTCTCATTAATGGCTACTATGTGCAGTTTAGATTGTCATTATTGCCTGCAGGTCTGGGATCTTGTTTCCCAGACTGACAGCATTTGTGTACATGATTTTCCATTGGCCAGATTTTGGTGTGTTAGTTGTTGGGTGAAGTCTGGCATTTTCTCTGTGCATCATATGGGGAGCTGGATCTTTTTCCTTACCTGGTGATGCAAATGAACTACAAACATGCTGAACTCCTGTTTGACCACTAGCTGAAGGGGAAGGGTGTTCTTCCCATTCGACATTTGGGATGCTGCATCCCTCTCCCTATTTGCTAGTTTAAATATTCTGCAAAGACATCAAACTTTTGCCCCAAAGCACTAACTCCCTCCTTAGTCAGATACAGTCTATCAAATTTAAAGAACTTTCGCTCCCAAAACTGTTGTCAGTTCCCTACAAATTTGTGTACTTTTTCCTGGCACCAACCCTTGAGCCACATGTTTAGCTCTGCTATCTCCCCTTCTCTGACCTTCCATCCATCTTCCCCCCTCTCTCAAACTGGCAGGATCTCAGAGAAGGAGATGCCAGATGAAATGGATGATAGTTTTCCACCTAGCCTGGTCAGGTGTTCCTTGGTCTCCACAACTGACCGGCTGGCGAGATCGTTAGTCCCTATGTGTACCAGGACATCAATGTTTTCTCCTGCTTCCTGGAAAAGTTTTAGCAATGTGGTCACTGTATCTCCATGCTGATGTATCTGGGAGACATCTTACCATTACCCCTGGCTAGAGATAGGTATAACTCCCCGAATCATGGCATCTTCTATGATCAGAAGTTTTTTGGATTTCCTTTTTGCTTTTTTTGTTTTGGTTCCTGTCTTGGGTGAGTTTTGTTGTGTTAGCTCCTGTGCTGCAGTGTCCTGCTCTGTAGTGTCCTCTGCCCCTTTGTTTGATTTTGCAGATAGAGGCAGATACCTGTTTGTAGTTTTTATATGGTTTGTGGAGGTGATATGTTGGAGAGCACCAAGTGATGGGGTACCCAATTTGCCCCTCCTAACCACCTGCCAACCTCCCGGACCAACTACCCTCTGCAGTAGCGGTGCTTCTGTTGGATGTTGGGGAAATGGTGGGTGGTTCTTATAATGTATTTCCTCTCGAATATGCAATTTGAGGCATGCAATCTCTGCCCATGCTGCCTGGAGCTGAGCCCTTAGAGCTCCAATGGCTCAGCATGTAGGACAGTGACCTAAATCCTGTAAAACTGCCATTCTCAAAAGTGTTCTGCATGACCTGCAGTTAATGATATCCATTCCAGATACATTGCGGGGTTCATAACCTGGTCACAGTAATTAGAAGGAAGATAATGAAAGTAAAAGTTTGATTTTGTGTTTTGTTTGTTTTTGTATAACTTGTTATAACAAGTTAAATTACTAGTGCCCCTGTAAATGAGGTCACTGTGTGGATACGCCTCTGATCCACCCCTTCCTGTTTTGCTACAGGAAATGTCATGATTGTGCTACCCTATAGAAGGAGTATAGTGTGGGGTGGTTGGGGATGGGGGTGGGTGGTTGGACCCTTCTCCTGCCAAAAAAGAACCATGGACGAAAGAAACAAGGAGGTAAGAGCAGAAACAATCAGCCAGAAACAAATGCAGTAGCCCTGAAAGCTTATCCTAATGATAAATAAAACTGTAAAACCTGTAAAGCACCACCTGTAATAATTTCACAGAAGATATACCCTGTAAGAAATACTTTGCTACAGAGAAAAATAAAGCAGTAACAGAAGATATAGCTTGCAAAAGACAATTTGAATCAGAAGATTACAGCAGTAATCTGTAAGCTCACACCTGTAAGCACACCCTGTAATAATGCAGCAGAAGGTATACCCAGCAACAACAATTTGAATCAGAGAAAAATTAAGCAATAAAATGTTAGCAACAAACAGTAACAGTCCCTGCGAGTACAAAATTAAAAAAAAACACCCAGTAAATCTGCCAAGCTAAAAGAAGCCTTAATTCTTTTCCTTGTTCTGGTAAGGTTATTTGCTCTGTCCTTTCAAGCAACCTAGAAGAAAAGAGCTCAGGTGAAGCTAGGTGCATTGGCCAGCAAACCTAGTCTTCCAAATGAAAAAGAGCATCAAGTCTGGGGGTATGCTACGAAGCTGGAAGGGGAGAAGTTAAGAGGGATGTGAGGACATACTACTTCCCTGGAAGAGTAGTGGATGCCAGCAGAAGTGGTGGAAGCAAGAACAGTAAAGAACTTCAAACTTGCATGGGATAGACACAAGGGAATTACAGTAAATAGGCAGAAATGAGGGAGGGTAGCCAGAGACCAGCTAGGGTCTGTTGAGGCTTACTGGGCAGGGACCATCTGGGAAGACTGGGTTGGCCAAGCAGTCCTTTTGTACTGACAAATGCTATGTTTCTATGCTCTAGCCTTGATCAATTGCATATACCCATGAGTCACATACTATATGAAAGGCTTACCATATGAACAGTGATTTCAATAAACTATGATGCCTTGCATGCTATGTTTTAACATGCGAGCAGGCAACTGTGCTCCCATGAAACCTCTTATTTTATGGGAGCACAGGTGGTTAAAATTAACCCCCATGCCAACTCAATGTATTTAAAGGAACACTGTCAGCTGTTTTGACATACTTTCAGTGTCCCTTTATTTACTGTGCCAGCCACAAATCTAGACTCCCTGATAGTGTTTCTTTTTTTTTACTATGTGCATACTTTCTTTGGTAGGCTTAATACCTGACATAAAATTATAACATTAAAATCTTGATCATATTTTGAGGTGTCCATATATTCCTGAAGGTACCGAGGTACTTACCACAATGAACTCATGTGTGCTTGAGTTCAGCAAATTTAGAGTCATCTCAATTGAAAGGCTGTAACCTGTAGTTCAATTGCTGAAGCAACAGACATGCCCCTTCCTTCTTGCTTCATTCAGAAGCTTTTTTCTTTGCCAGCCAGAGGCTGTGTCAGTTTGTCTTCTCCCCTGGGGCCTGCTGTGGTTTGCCACCCCCCACAGCCCTGCATGGGCTTTGGGCTCTCCTTGGTTTGTGCTGGATTCTGTTTGTTGTGCTTTTCCTGCTTTGGTTAGTATTTGCTGCTCCGGCTGCTCTACACTCCTTGTGTTGCTTGTTCTTCCATTTGTATTTTCATTTGTTATTTTCTTTTTGGGGCTGTCTAGTTCCTAGCATCCTGTTGCTCTTTGTACTGTGCTAAACCTGTGCCTGTGTTCTCAGCCTCCCACCCTTTTAATCACTAGATGTTGTAATCCCTCAGTCCACTGCAATGTTATATTTATGCTTCAGTTCAAGCTACCAACTCTGTTTTCCTCCAATTGTCATTGTATACTTCAGCTCCCACTGCTGTATTTCTGCTGTCTCCTGTGCTCCTACCTTAATTATTTGCACCTGGTCAAAACTCATATAGCTCAGCATAGCTGCTCCTCCCTGTGTTTGTGTTATTCAAGCTCTATTATTGCTATTTAAGAATAGCCTTTTACTGTACCTTTCCCAGGCCGCTGGCTTCACCTGGCCTCCTCATCATTAACCTGCTACCTATTCTACAGCCTCAGTAATTTACCAAGCCATATTTTTACCAAAAACCTTGCAGTCCATTTCAACTTCTGCCTTACTGAAACTTTAACCATTCAAGTATGTCTATTGAGGGGGTCTACCCTATCAACACCACAGTTGCTTCTATCTATGCTGCAGCTTTCAGTCCTTAAATTAGCTGTGTGGTCTCATGGTGCTCAGCTTGTGGCTTTACTGTCATTCCCATGGCAGTAGACTGTGATGTCACGACGGGGTATCATGGTTCCAGCTAGCAGATTCATGCTTTTATGTAAGCTAAGTGAATCCTGCTCTTTTGCCTACAAAGCTTCTCAGTTAAATATATTAACCTTGTAGCCTATATGACTTTCTCAATATTCATCATCTGGATTTCAAGATTTTTTTTCCATTCCATCGCCGTGTTGCAAATGCTCCTTAATCAAATAATCTAACTCCACCTTAAATGCATTTACTGTATTCATGCCACTCATATTACTTATGCTTCAACCATAGCAATCATTGCTATACCTCATCGATCCAATTTACCAGATCTCATTGAATCAGTTTCTGGCATCACAGCCTTTCACTACTGGATCAGTTATCTTGTAAGACACCATTAATTTGGCTTTTGTAGTGGAATTGGTTGGCTTGCTTTCACTGTCTTTGCTCATATCACTCAATTGTTTTAATTATTCCTATCCATCAACCTCACCAGTGAATCATATCAGTCCATCGTATCAGTCCATCATCTCAGCCAATCATACTGTATACCAATACCTAACCAATGGTTGCTGACTTCACCCGGTCATCTCATATGTAGTGCTTCATAGTTATCTGTCTGCTCTCCTTTATAAATCAGAGACTTGCCAACCAAGACCATTACTTCCTATGGCTCAGGGCTTCCCAGCAGCTGACGGTCTCATTCTGCACCAAAGTTCACGTCTTCAGCATGTGAAACTCGGGGCAGGGTACTTCTTATCTGGCCCACAGTGGGAATGTCCTTGCGCTGTTTGGCACTTTAGCAATTTCCAGTATTGATGGTACCTCTCAATGTAGAATTTAAGACTTCAGCTATGAGGGATGGTGTGAACTTCTTTAGCTAGCCAAATCGTGTTTGGCTGCACCCTCTACACTATTCTCCCTATGACTGCCTCTGGTACACCTGGTCTGATCTTAGTCAATAGGCCAGCTGAGTACCCCAGTCATTGTTGCTCTCCTCCTCCCACTTTGAAGGTTCTGCTCATTAGAGCTTTTGTTGTTCCAGAGGTCTCCTGCAACCCTTTATGGTGCTCCCATTAGAGGGATCAAGAGAGCTTTCCACCAAACTGGAATATTTTCTTCCCCTTTAACTGAGTTTCTAAATAGCAGCAGCAGGGCTGTCATTAAATAAAACACCCCTAGCCTGGAGGGAAGGTGACCTAGGCCTTGGATCCCCAGAAGCTTCCCCCCTCAAAGGGACGTTTTCCTCTCCTCAGTGGCAGTGGTCATAATTTTTATTTACCCCAATAAAATTACTTTGGTAGTTTCTGCAGTTATTTAGGTAGGTTTCTGCTGTTGGATGAAGATAGGTAGTGGCCCTACATAGAAACATAGAAACACAGACTTTGACAGCAGATAAGGACCGCTAGGCCCATCTAGTCTCCCCATTTCCCTACCTACAGGATAGGCTGCAGATCCTAGTTAACCAACAGCCTATTTCTTCCTACCCCCCACAAGAATTGCCTTATGTCTGTCCCATGCATTCTTGAATTCTCCCACAGTATTAGACCCCACAACCTCCTCAGGAAGGCTGTTCCATGCATCCACTACCCTCTCTGTGAAATAATACTTCCTCACATTGCCCCTGAACCGCCCTCCTTCTATCTTTAAATTGTGTCCCCTTGTTCTTGCAAGTCTCTTTTTCTGAAAGATGCTACCCTCTTGGACTTTGTTGATTCCACTGAGGTACTTAAAAGTTTCTATCATGTCCCCCCTCTCCCTTCTTTCCTCAAGGGTATACATATTAAGCTCCTTTAGTCTCTCCTCATACGGCTTCTCTTGCAGACCCTGCACCATTTTAGTTGCCCTCCTCTGGACTACCTCTATCCTGTCTATGTCCTTGCGGAGATGGGGTCTCCAGAACTGGACACAGTACTCCAGATGGGGTCTCACCAACTGTCTGTACAGAGGGATAACAACTTCCTGTTTTCTGCTGCTGATGCCTCTCCTATACATCCCAGTATACCCCAGCCCTCCCTTCTGCCTTTCTCACATTGCTTGCTAACCTTAAGGTCATCTGATATGATTACCCCAGGTCCCTTTCCTTTTTGTTGTTGTTACTACCTCCCCACCCATTGTGTATTCTTCCCCGTTCTTGTTTCCCAGGTGCATTATTTTGCACTTCTTTGCATTGAATCTAGCTGCCATACTTCTGACCATTCCTACAACCTTGTCAAGTCCCTTTTCATCCTTTCCACACCTCCTTGTGTATCAACCCTGTTGCAGATCTTTGTGTCATCTGCAAAAAGGCATACTTTTCCTTCCAGTCCCTCTGCAAAGTCACTGATGAAGACATTAAAAAGGACTGGACCCAATACTGAACTCTGTGGTACCCCACTAGTAACCCCTCTTTCTTCAGAGTGGACTCCATTTACAATTACCTTCTTTGTCCTGTTGTGCAGCCAATGTTTTACCCAGGCTACCACCCTGGGACCCACTCCCAGGCTGGTTAATTTGACTATTAATCTTTTGTGTGGGACTGTGTCAAATGCCTTGCTAAAGTCTAGGTAGGCCATGTCCACAGCTCCTCCCTGGTCTACTACTTTGGTCACCCAGTCAAAGAAATCTATTAGATTCTTCTGACATGACCTTCCTGCTGTGAACCCATGCTGCCTTGGGTCCTGTGCTCCACTGCCCTCTAGGTACTCAACTATTCTTTCCTTCAGAAGAGACTCCATCACTTTACCTACCACAGAGTCAAGACTGACAGGTCTGTAGTTTCCTGCCTCTGTCTTGGTCCCACTTTTGTGACGGGAATCACATCCGCCTTCCTCCAGTCCTCGGTACCACACCATCCTCCCATGATTTATTAAAAAGAGTAGCCAGTGGTTTCACTAGTTCCTCCCTTAATTCTTTTTAGAATTCTGGGTGAATTCCATCAGGACCCATTGCTTTGTCCATCTTCAGTTTTAGGAGTTCTTGCAGAACCCTTTCTTCTGTGAAAGGACTGGGATCAACCCCCTATCAAGAGTGCTTCTGTTAATTGGATTAGGCACTTCCCTCCTCTTTGTGAATACTGAGCAGAAATATTCATTCAGTATCCCTGCTTTTCACTGTCCCCTCTGCCTACCCACCGTTCATTCTATTCAGCCTCACTATCCCTCCCTTTGTCTTTCTACACTCGCTGATGTACCTATGAAAGGTTTTATCCCCCTTCTTAACTAAGCTGGCTATCTTTTCCTCAGTTTGGGCCTTTGCTATTCTGACTTCCCTCCTTGCTTTCTTCTGCCTTAACTGGTACAGCTCTCTGTCCTGCTCCTTCTGTGTTTCCTTATACTTCCGGAATGCTATCTTTTTCTTCCTGACTTTCATAGCCACCTCTTTTGAGAACCATAGTAGCTTTTTCTTTCATTTAGATTTGTTTATTTGCTTCACACAAAGGCTTGTTGCCTCTGTGATGGAAGTTTTGATGATTCTGTTGCTCACACCTCCTTCTAGCCTGTTTGCTAGTGCTTTTCTGAGGCACTCTCCCATCTTGCCAAAGTCAGCCCTCCTAAAGTCCAGTACCCTCACTTTTGTATGGCTTGACTCTGTAGCTGAGTTTAACATGAACCACACTGTTTGATGGTCATTTGTTCCCAGATGGCAACCCACTTCTAGATCTGAGATCCTCTCACTGCCCCCATTTGAGAGTACGAGGTCTAAGATTGCTCCCTCATGAGTGGGTTCTGAAACTAGCTGTCTAATGCCTGCCACCTGTAGGGCATCAAGAATGGCCCTGCTCTTGGATGTGGCTGCAGCAAATGTGCTCCAGTTAACATCTGGCATATTCAGGTCTCCCATCAACAGTATCTCCCTTTCTCTGCCATTCTAAGAATGCCTATCATATCCTTGTCCATTCCCTCCCCTGACATGGGGTCTGTACATAACCCTGTGCAGATTGTGGTGCCTTTTTCAGTCTCCAAGGTGACCCACAGTGCCTCCTCTCCTCCTGTTTACTCTATTGTTCAGTTGCTTTTATCCTTTCCTTTACATGAAGCTACTCCGACCCCTCATCTCCCTGCCTGTCTCTCTTGTAGGTTATGTACCTGGTATGTAACATCCCAGTCATGGTTCTCTGTGTACCATGTTTCTGTGACTGCTACAATATCCAGGCATCCCTCTTCCATCATGGCCACCAGCTCAGGAGCTTGTTGCCCAGACTATGGGCATTGGTACTCATTACCCTCCATTTCCTGATGGCCTTACTCCCTTTTGGCCCATCCCTGTCCTTCTTGTCTTTGTCACTTTCTCCATTTACCTTTGCCCTTCTCCCTATTGACACCTCTATGTTGGTGTTTGCCGCACTTTACTACCGTGATTATTTTGGGGGGGGGCTAGGATTTCCCTGCTCCTTTCCAGTGCCTCCCCCCTTGGCTAGTTTAAAAGCTTGCCAATGAAGCATGTAAACCTATCACCTAGGATCCTGGTTCCCCTCCCGGACAGATGCAGCCCATCATGCCAGTATAGGCTTGCATCACTCCAGGTGGACCCCCAGTCCCCAGTGAAGCCAAATCCATGAGCTCCACACCAGTTTTTCAACCACTGATTGAATCCCATGGTGCGGAACACCCTAGCCTCTCCTTTGCCATAGATGGGCAGCACCTCTGAGAAGGTTACCGTGCGTGCTACTTGACTAAGGCATCTCCCCAGTTCCACAAACTCTTCCTGCACTTCTCTAATCCCTTTCTTAGCCAGGTCATTTGTCCCTAGGTGGACAATGACATCCAGCTCCCTCCCCTGTGCAGCTGCTCTGGCAATCCTGAGGATTCGCTCCCTGTCCCTCCAAGCCATGGCACCAGGCAGGCACCTTACCTCCCTCTCCCCTTCCTCCTACAGTTCTACCTTCCTAACATTGGAGTCCCCCACCAGGAGTTGTTTCCTTCCCCTGCAGGGTCCCCTGCCACCCTCCTGTGGGTCTCCTTTGTGGAGGTTCCCAGCATCCTCCTTGGTCTCCACTGTGGGTGCCTCCATAGAGGAACCACACTTTGCCAAAATGGCATAGGAATTGTGGAGAGGTACAACTGGAGGGTTCCACAAATCCTGGCCAACTCAGCCTGGAGATGAGCAACCACCTCCCTCAGCCCAGAGAGGTGCCTGCAGATGGGACAACACCGCATCCTCCAGAACGTCTCCCGGAAGACTGCTGCTCCACAGCCACTGCACTGCACCACTCCAATCATGTCTTATTTCTGGCCCCTTAACTGTTTGCAATCCTTACTCTTTCCTCTGTTTTTTTTCTCTCTGTCTCCTTACTTTCTGCCTGTGTGCCCTTTAAGCTCCTGATTGTCCTGTTTTGAGACAAGAATATCCTATATTTCTCAGTAGACCACTTACTTGCTCAGAGGCAGACCTCCAGCAGCTAGAGGTGGCCGGAGAGCTACTCTTGCCCTTCTAGGATGGTGGGTCTTTGGTGGTTCTGTGATCACTCACTTCCTGCTCCCAAACAGGAAGTTCCTATTGTCAGTCAAATCCTGTGCCTATAAAAATAGAACTAGCTTTGGCTGGGGGGGAGGGAGGGAAGGAGGTCAATATAGTCCCAGCAGAGAAGTCCAGTCACACAGCAGTCCTTTCTCCTGGTGTCTTCTGCCAAGCTATTAGCAGAATCTTTCTAAGGCAGTCTTTAAATGTAGCTTCCTTCTAGCTAAGCCACTCCCCCTACTTACTAGATCTTTCTACAAGTAATTTAAACCTCACAGTAGTTAAGTCCTTTCAATCACCTGAGATTTACACCTAGATAACTGTTCAGATACCCATTCAGTTCAGTTAACCCAGACAAACACACACTTTTTTTTTTGTTTTGTATGTTAGTTTTTTTTCACCCTAAATTAAAGGTCTAAGTACAAAAGTTCTACTTTAGTCCCAGCAGAGAAGTCCAGTCACACAGCAGTCCTTTCTCCTGGTGTCTTCTGCCATTCCCTCTCTCCTTGGGAAGCCATGCCCTCTTGTTATAATTCATTCAACCTATGTTAAAACCATTGTTCATTTTAGTTATCTTCGACCATTAACCTCCTCTCTGATGACAATGTGTATATTAAAATCTCAATATATTCCAATCTCAATACCAATTCATACCTCTCCAATGATTTCTAATCTAATTTCTTTTTGGGCTTTTTCTAAGCTACCTTTAGCTTAAGGGAATCCTTCCCATGGCATCTCCAGGGGTGAAGCTCTCCTGCAGGGTTTCAGCCATTGTCATCCCTACAGGGTTGTGTTCCTGAGGCACAGCGAGGTGAGCGGCCACAACAAAGTTTATTCAGCAGCTACGAAAAAGTTTATTCAGCAAGTTGCATAAGCATAATACTATACTAAGTTGTGTAAGCACATTGATTTGAAAGGCTATAGTCTGTAGTTCAATGGCTGAAGCAACAGCCATGCCACCTGCCTGACCAATTTAAACTCTTCCTTCCTGTTTCATTCTGAAGATTTTTTCTTTGCCCCACCATCCTCCCCTCCGCCTCCAGCAGCTAGCCTCTCTCCTCAAGGGCTTTTCCTAAGCTAAATTTAGCCTAAGGGAATCCTTTCCTTGGTACTTCTAGGGGTAGAACCCTCCTTCAAGTTCCTACCCTTGGCATCCCTACAGGGTAGTATTCCTCAGGCACAGAGAGGTGAGCAGCTACAACAAATTTATTCAGCAAGTTGCATAAGCATAACATCACACTAAGTTGCATAAGTACATTGAACTAAATATGAATTCATCTAATTTTCCAATACATTCTTTTTTTAACAACACAGTTTATTTTCATTTGAAATCTCAGTTAAAAAAGTGAAACGACACTCTGCACATGCACATCAGCTTGTGCACATGCAAATTCCCCAGTTTCACTTTTCAAACTGCAATTTCAAATGGAAATAACCCTCATTTTTGAGAAAGGAATATATTGCCACAATTTGCTGAATTCATAGAATACATCCATATATCTAGTTGACATGATTCCAAAATCATCAAACTCATTCATGCAGCAGTTTGTTGTGATCAGCACCACAGCACCATCAGAAAGCATGGGAAGGAGTTGATCTCTCAAGGTAAGGTCAGGACTTTAGTGTTATAACTTGAGGTCAGATATAAGGTTTAATGAAAATGGTATGCATATAGTAAAAAAATTGCATTATCAGAGAATCTAAATTTTTTTTATTTATTCTTTTTGTGCCCCTCCTCACTGCCAGTTATCTGCCCAATCATGGACCCCTTCTTGCTGTGGCTTCCCCATATTGGCCACCCTCCCAGGGCCCCCCTGGCTTACCTCCCAGGGTGGTACTGCAGCACATGACCTCCCCTTGATGGTGTCACAGTCAATGGGGTAGGGCGGGAGTTTGCCTGGGGAGCTGATTGCAGCCAAGGGGTGGAAATCATAGAGGCAGTGGGTGGGCCAGTTTTTCCCCATGAGGGGGTGGGAACATGCAATGGTGCCAGCATCCATCCTGCCCCAAAGGTTCCTTGCTGCAGCCAGCTGTTATGGTGACCCCCGTCCTCCTCAAGGGTCACCAAGTGCCAGTGACACCTCATACCCTCCCCCCAGAGAAGCAGTCATGGGGATGCTCAGTCTTTCTCCCCTGGCCAGCCCTCCAATGGTCTAGGTCTGTTTCTGAACCCAGGTCACTGGTGTTGCAATAGGAAATCCAACCACTGCACTGACAGACCAGCCAAGAACAGAATCTAGATTTCTGGCAGATGCAGCAAATAAAGGGACATTGAAAATATCTCAAAACAGATGACAGTGTACCTTTAATGATTGTATTTTTGAAGTCCATTAACATAGGTATATGAGGCACTGTATGACTTGTACTAACCCATACCAAAAGGTGTCATACACTGGAGCAGTAAAAGGGTTGGAACAGATTATAAAAATCTGTACTGTACATTAAGTATAATTGACTGGTACTGCAGATGCCAAATGTTCCCAAACTCGCTCTAATTGGTGTCCCTGTATATTAATGTTCTCTGGCTTAGCACATTGCAATCTTCTTTTCTTAGTGGTCTACAGGTCAAAGAACTGTGTACATGTTCACCATGCACATGGATATCCCCCCCATCCTCAATATATTGGTCAGTCTTTAGATGCAACATGGTTTGTATGAGCAGGCAAGCTGGGCACCCACTAGGAAATGGAGCAGTCTCTACAGGTACAGCATTCAACAGATTTCAAACTATAATCAGGGCCATGAAGTTTATTTATTTATCTTCATTTAGAATCCCATTTATAGTTTGTGAATGAGCAAGGGTGAGCAGTTAGCATTGGATAAACTTTGTAAATGGAGAAGTATGGCTTTCTCATTTAACTAGCTCCCCACCAGTTACCTGCACATTGACTGGGGATCACTCCTTAAATAAGTCAATTTTAGGCTGATGCACCCTATAAAGGTAAGCCATTTGAGGCAGATGCAGTTTATAGTAGGGACCCAGTGGATGGGTGATCTACCTCAATGTTGGTAGCTGGGTGACTTCACAGCAGGGCCCTGAAGTGAATACCAAGAGACCCCCACTGCTTTTGGAATCAAATTAGGAAGTTGCCAATTCAGGCTGAAAAAAATGCTTATTTTTACATTTACCTCTGTTGGGGGGGGCAGAGTGTGCTCTGACTTGATGCTTTTGTTGATGTATGCCATATACAGTAGCATCTCTCATTTAGAATCCCATTTATAGTTTGTGAATGAGCAAGGGTGAGCAGTTAGCATTGGATAAAGGAACAGCACCACCAGGCAGAGGTTGTTTGTGGGAACACCCCGGCTAACACCTGGACAGACAGGTGGGAAAGTCTGCTCAATGGGGGCTGGGTTAGGCAAGGGGTTGGGTTCTCAGGAGGTGGGAGCTAGTAGCTGCTTGAAGGAGAAGCCATTGTTATTTTAGCTCACTGCAGTGAGTACTCTGTCTTCTTTCACCCCCATGTGCTGCAAATGTGTGAGCCCAAGGAGACCCCAAAGAGGGGAATGCACAGTGCCCTATTGGCCCAGCATTACTGGTAAAATCAATGATGGCCTTGCATAAGGTTTATTCATTGGCTTCAGAGGCACAGCTGTTTCAGACAGCCTTTGTGATAGCTTTCTGTGGGGCTTTTATGGTGTCCAAAAATCACCCAGCCAAGCAAGTCAGCAGTCTTGTTGGTGGCATTAGGTGATAACAATGTGTTTGTGACCACAGAAGGGGTGATTTTTGCCTACAGACAAAGGAGCCAGGGGTGGCTGGCGCAGCCTCAGGTCTTCCCCTGGAGTGCAGTGGGCCATAAGGTGATGAGTGTCCACTTATAGCTAATAGAGGAAGCCTTGGGGACAGGCTTTTATTCAACCCTCACCTCCTATCAGTTCCAGGGGTTAGCGCCATTGGTTCTGCATGATTTTGATTCACTGGATGCTGGACTTTGCCATTTTTTTATGTTGAGTTTGTGTAAAGTTTTTTTTTTTCCCTTCCTCTGAGTGCTGCCTAATTTGTCTATTCCTGTCTGCTTACAAAGGCAAGCACCTGCTCAGCTACTCAGAGCATGGCTCCACCTGTTTTGTTCTGTCAGTTCCAGCATCTGCTCAGATAGGAATTGAGGACATTGGGACTGGTGGATCAGGAATATAACACTCAGTCCTTCAAGATAGGAGTGGCATCACATGCCAAGGCGGAAGGGTGGACAGAAACACAAATAGTCACTGGGGAGATGGAGGTCACAAGCATTTGAGAAATCCATGCACCCACAGCTACTTTAATCTCTTTTGTTCTATTGTAGTCACAGATCAGGACTCCTAGGCAAGGTAGGTGTGGACACGTAGCAATTTCTTTGTCCACTGGGTGGCAGTGAGAGCAAGGCAGCTCCATGGGGGAGAAAATCTATTTTCCATCACCAGAGGGTATGGATACATCAGTTGGACTGAAGGGGAGTGAGATGGGGGATCTACAGTACTCCCCTGGATCAGTGCATAACATCATGGGCCACCAAATGTGCTGGTCATCTGCACTGGCAGAAATGACTTTGGCCTGCTGAAGTCCACTGAATTGCAGAACAGGATGCAAGAAGATTTGGGTCAGGTGCACAGTGAGTGGTACATGATGCAGATAGTGTGGTCCCACATGATTAATAGACAACAGTGGTGACATGCTTGGAATCCCAGCACCATAGAAAGGGTACATTGTTTGACTAACATGGCTATGTGGCACATATTGAACTTCATCTGGGGTCAGTTGATGAAGCATGATGGGATTTGGGCAAAAGTTCCACAGATATATGCCAAAGATGGGGTGCATCTATAAGATTTAGGCAATGATAGATTTCTAGGTGACCTACAACATGGCTTGGAGGAAGTTCTGGTATGATATGCTTGGTGGGGGATGAGCATCCAAGGAATTTGAATACTAATCAGGTGGCATGGTAGTCACACAGCATCATATGGGGGGGGGGTCACAGGTTGTCGCTCCTTTTCAGGTGTGCCCTGAGGCTCGATATAGGTGAGGTCTTAGTGACTGGTACCAGGGAGTGCCAGCCATAGGAAAAGAATAAGTCTCTGATATAGGTCACCAGTTGGTTGCACCCTTGATGGGGAGAGCACTCTAGAGACTGGCCCATTCAGAGCCGCTCCTCATGCCTTGGCAGCCTAAGGGCCTTGTGAGGTTATAAGCAGTATGCCAGCACCTGCTACAAGCGGAGGGAGGTCCTATATGCTTTTTGTAAAGAAAATCGATTAATTTGTTAGCTGCTACTACCCTGCTGCACACATCATGCCAATATGTCCATATTATATACAGATGATATTAAATATTGATTTATCAACTCAGTTCTAATTGTCTCATATAATAAATGTATGGGTGTGATCATCTTCAACAAGCATGCTGCTTGTCTCATTTGTCTGGGTGAAAGAAGGGGTTGTGACCTAGAAGGCAATGTGTCCAAATTAACTGCCAGTAAAAAGGAATGAGGAAACATTTTAAGAAGAGTTGATATACTTTTTAGTGTTTTCCTATAGGGCCGAAAAATATTCCTCTCAGTAGATCAAGGCAGACTTCAAGGTGCAGATGAAATGAGCACTACTAAATTTCACATTTATAAGGTAAAGAAGAAGTGTAAGCTGCTAATTGATACATTTTAAGGCTCAGGTGAGATTTACAGTATACTGCTAAACATTACATTTATAAGGTGTAGTTCAGATGAAAACTGCTAAATGTTACATTTCTAAAGTGCAGATCAAAAGATTTTTAGTAAAGGTGCAAATTTTTAAGATTAAGTGGGGTGCACTGTAATTGTGAGGTGTGTGTCAAGGTACAGTTACTTCTGTTTGATCAGGGATACCTTTGTTCACTTCTTTTATGTACCCAGTCTTTGTTTTTGAGTTAGGCATTTTCTGTGGATCAAATGTTGGCAGAAATAGAGTGAATCTGCTACACTTAATAGCCAGACTGATACTGCACACATGTAAGACCAAGATCAAATCAAAAAAGTAAAAGAAAAAAAAACACAATATCTTTTACCATCAAGTAAAGTCAATTTCTTTGCCTGTTTTTCTGGAACACAGGTAATTTAAATTCAGCTCAAAATTATGGATTTAAAGGTGACCTTTATGACACAAATAATTTTTCATTTATAAGCAACTTGGTAGCATTCCAAAGTGCAAATATGTTGTTTAATATTCTATATATTTGGGTTGTGCTTTCTATATTTCTCAAATTCTTTTTTTCAGAGTACATCTTCAAAAAGTGCCTAATAAGGATATGATATATATATGTGTGTGTGTGTATATATATATACTAACATACTATTTGCCAGCAGATTAGGCCTTACGGTCTATCGAGTCTGCTCGAACTTTAGATCCTTAGTTGGGTGCCGAGACCCTCCCATCCCTTGTGCTCCAGAAACCCGTATCATCCATCCCCACCCCCCTGGGACAGGACATCATCTGATACATCCAATTTCTGTGTCTGTCCCATCCTCTCTTGAAGCCCTCCACTGTGGATCTCTGAACTAGCTCACCAGACAGTGCATTCCAAGGGTCCACCACCCTCTCAGTGAAAAACCTCCTCCTCTTTTCCCCCCTTACCCTTCCACCTTCCAACTTCAAACCATGCCCTCTGGTGATACCTCCCTGCTTTAGTCTAAAGATCCCCTCCATGTTTACCCTATTTATTCCCTTTGAGGTACTTGAAGACCCCAATCATGTCCCCTGTCTCCCTCTCCTCCAGTGAAAACAGGCAGAGCTCCTTAAGTCTGTCCTCATATGTCAAATCCCTAGCCCTCGTATCATCTTTGTTGCCCTCCTCTGTATCCTCTCCAGGGCTGATGTCCCTTCTTTAAGTGTGGTCTCCAGTACTGTACACAGTACTCAAGGTGTGGTCTAACCAGTCCATTGTACAGCGGCAGAATCACTTCCTTGCTCCTAGAGGTGATCCCCCTTACGATGCATCCCAACATCCTGTTTGCCTTACTAGCCGCTCTCCTGCACTGCTCAGAGTTATTCACACATGCATCCACCATGACCCCTAGGTCTTTTTCCCCTATTGAGGCCTCCAGCGCCTCCCCTCCCAGGGTGTACCTGTGTTTAGGGTTTCCCCGACCAAGATGCAACACCTTGCACTTGGTGATATTAAATTTAATTTCCATGTGTGAGCCCAGCTTTCCAGGGTGTCAGGTCCCTTGCAGGGCCAACCTCCCTCTTCTCCCTCAACTACTGCTCCCATCTTGGAGTCATCCACGAAGAGACTCATTTCACACCCTATACCCTCCTGATGTCCGATATGTATGCATTAAACAGGATCGGACCAGGACCCAACCCTGTGGTACCCCACTACCAACCTCTCTGGGTTGAGAGCTCCCCACAGACCACTACTCTCTGAGTCGTCCAGCTAGCCAGTTTTCAATCCATCTGACCATCAAGGGCCTACTCCTAACCCCATCAGTTTCTCCACCAGACCATTGGGGGACAGAGTCAAACGCCTTGCTGAAGTCCAAGAATAATACATCCACAGGCTTACCCTGTCCAGTTCTGATGTAACCCATTCATAGAACTCCACAAGGTTGGTTTGACATGATCTACCTGGCACAAACCCATGTTGCCCGACTATCCAGACCTCCCACCTCCTCCAAGTACACCCCAATCATTCCTTTAGTATACTCTCCATTAATTTTCCACCACCGAGGTCAAACTGATGGGTTTATAGTTACCTGGTACTTCCTCGACCCCCTTTATGGATTGGTACCACATGTGCCTCTGCCAATCCCTAGGTACCTCCCTGTCTCAAGTGACCTGCTGAAAAGCTCCGCCAGGTGCAGCCAGTATGTCCGCCAATTCCCATAGTACTCTCGGATGAATGCCATCTGGCCCAGGAGATTTGTCTTTCTTTAGGGCCTTGAGGGCTAACCACAGCTTTGGCATAGATAGCATCATCCGTCCCCTCCACCTTACTGGCCTTTTTATCTTTACCCAGATGTGACACCCCTGGGGTACCTCTCTCTCCCTCTTGCTCCATTTTTGTTGCTCCCCTGATCCCACTTACTGATGATTCTATCCCCTTCGTGCCTTTGCTTTTAGATATCCCATCCCCCTCCCTAGTGAACACAGAGGCAAAGTACTTGTTAAATACCTCTGCCTGGTCCCTCGCCTCTTCCACCCACCCTCCTTCTGATCTCAATCTGCTGGGATGGCCCTTAGTTTTTCTCCGCTCCCCAATGTACCGGAAGAACCCCTTTTCCCCTCCATGTATCCCCTGTGCCAGCTGCTGCTCTTTACTGGACTTTGCTCCCTCACCATACGGGTGACTTTTCTAGATGCAAGCTGGTACACTTCTCATCTCCTATCCCTCTTGTTGTTTTATATTTTTGTAGGCCGCCTTCTTTTCTCTGACTGCTACCTGTACCTCACTGGATCACCAGCATGGTTTATGTGACCATGCTCCTTACGTTTCAACTTAGTGCAGATCCTGACTGCCTCATGAAGTCCCGTTTATGACCTCCCATCTCCTTTCCACACTTGTCATTGAGGTAATCCCCATCAAGTGATCCTTGAGAATATTTCCCATGCCCATGAAGTCTGCCCCCTGAAGTCCACTGCCAGTGTCCTAGATCTCACCCCCATGCTTATTTGAAACCAGACAGTATTGTGGTCGCTCCCAGTCAGGGTCTTGTACAACCATGTCCCTTCAGATCCCCATCTGCAGAACCACATCCAGGACATGCCCCTCCCTTGTGGGCTCCATCACATGCTGTGTTAAGAAAACATCCTGGAAGCCATCCAGCAGCCTCTGCTCCTTGGCCACCTTAGAGGACATGGTTCCCCAGTTTGTACCTGGCATATAAGGTCCCCCAACAACACACTCCTTCCCCTTTTGGTCCACACTGGGCAATGATGTTGTCCAGCAAACCATCCTCTAGAACTCACTCATCCCAGGGGCCTATATGCTACACCCAGCCTTGACCTTATTCCTGCTGAGGATCGTAAAGTGACCCATAAGGCCCTCCCGTTTCCCTCTGCCTCTTCTACCTAGCAATTTCTATGTCATCTCTAATGAACATAGCCACTCCACCCCTCTGCCCTCCTTTCTATCCTTCCTGAGCATAGTGTACCCCGTATGTTTAGGTCCCAGTCATGGTTTTTGTTGTCCCGTTTCGTGACCGCCACATCCACCCCGAACAGCATGGCCTGGAACTCTGGCAACTTGTTTCCCAAGCTCCTGGCATTTACTAACACCAACCTCCACCCCTTATCCCTGATTCTCTTTGTCAAACCCCACCCAGATTCCTTATACTGCCATCCTCCCTCTGCTCCTCCTGAAACCTCCATCCCCAATCTGTTTCCCCCTTCCCCCTTGGCGTGAAGGCTACTCCCCTCATCTGGAGGAGAGGGCCTCTGTTCAGCCCCTCCCTTATCCCTTCCCCCCCTCATAAGTTTAAACCCCACCTTTCTTGCATGTAGTCAGCCATCCCCTGTTTAAGGACTTCCTTCCCTAATGGGGCAAGATGAAACCTGTCCTTGGCATATAGTCCCTTATCCTCCCAAACTCCATTCCAGTTCCCTAACACCCCCAACCCACTCTCTTCACCCCACTTCCTGAGCCAGTCATTAGCCTCTGTGAGCTTCATTTTTTTCTCCACTGAGGCCTTTGGTACTGGCAATATCTCCGAAAAGTAAATGTTGCATCCATTATCCCGACAGACTCTGGCAAGTTCTTGGAACCTTGCTTGGATTTCCAAAATGCTGTTTCCCTCTAGATCATTAGTTCCCAAATGCACCAGGAAATCCGGTTTCCCTCCACAATCCCTAACCATTTCATACACCATGAACTTTGCTCTGTGCAGTGTCAGCCCAGAGATACACACTACCTTCACCTGGCTATGGCATCCACCCACCTGTCCCTCCCACTGGATACCCCTAATCATCGGTCTCCCAATAACAGAACCTTAACACCGCCATCATCCTTATGGTTACCTCCACTATGCCCTCTCAGCCCCTTCCCCCTTTATTCATGATCTCACCTGTGGGAGTCTTTCTGCCTTATTAGAGACCCCTTGTCACCTCCCTTTCTGCCTCCCTTGCTATTTTGCCCACTTAACTCAAACTCCTCTGAATAGGTGTCCCTTTAACCCTCTCTTATCCGAACCATTTATCCTGGCCCTGATGGTTTCTCCTTCCCCACACCGCCATCCTCCCCTTGTATATGTATACCCCTGCCTCCAGAGGCTCTCTAGGTCCCTTTAGCTAGGGCCCCATCCTTGGTACTGACCCCTGCTGAAAGGGGCCCTCTCCCACCTCCTTGTCTCCCAGTTTCTCTCAATCATGCTCTCTCTCTCATGTCTGGAATATGTTGCATCTCCCCATTTGCTTGACATATATGTTTCCCTTCTCCCTCTGGGACTATTTCTATCCTTTCCATTGCTGGTCTGTGATGCCTATGGGCATCAGACTCCCAGCCTCTGTATAAGTTTCTCTCATTTCCACCAACCCTTCCTCCCCTCTAGGTTGCTAGTAGCTCAAATTTATTGCGACACTCTCTGTCAGCCTCCATCAAGTAACCCGAGATTCCCTGACTGCACCTCTAAACTGCCCTCTTCTTCCCTCTTGCTCTGTTCACCTTAGGAGCTCCTTCCCACAGTCTGCTGTTTTAGGCGTCCGCACAACAGCCCCTCCTGACTCTTCCCCTCCACTATCTTTGTATTCAGAATGTTCACCCTGTACACTTTCCCTTAGCATCAACCCTATCTAAGGGTCCTCTGTCCTAATATCCCCCTCCTGCTTGCTGTAACATAACGTCCTGTAATTTCAGAGCATTGCCCCAGCCTCCCCTCAGCCCCACCCTTCTGCTGCCTATATCCACACCCTTATCCTTGGATACCCCCAGCTCCCCAGCTTACTCCTTAACCAATATACCTCACTCTGATACAAGATAACTGTCTACAGAGTGGGCAGCCTCCCTCTCTCCAGGCCCAATTTGGAATTATTGCCATCCCACAGCCTGTACAGCCTACAACCCTTCCAAAGATGCCTGCCATGGTGGAATATGGCCACCCTGTTTATCCCTCTCTGTTTATAATGGCACACCCCCTTTTCTCAGTCCCTTTCCCCTGGAATACAGTTTCTCTCTATACTGACTGTAGTTATTTACAAACCCAATTTCAACCCCACCAATAAAGTTCCAAAGTCTCACAAACACATACAGTCCAGTGTGTGTTCAGTCCCACTAACAGTGTGTGTAAGCAGACATCAGGTACCGATGATGTCACAGGCCCACCAGCTGCTGTTACTTCAAATTTCAGTCCTAAAACAGAAATACTCAGCTTTTCAATCCCAACCCCAGTGGTTTTCAGTATTTAAGAAAGCCTACAAAACAGGGTGGGTGGGAGGGCTCTACCAAACACCAGGCAAACAACACATTTAAATTTCCTCTAATTAACCCTGACAAACAACTGTTCCCAAACCTCAAAAAGTTACAATATCACAGCCCAAGTAACAGTTCTAATTCAGGGTAATAATTTTTACCACATAGAGCTAATTTCACTTACAAACTATTCCAATATTTCAGTTAAAACCAGCATATAAACCCAGACCTCTGTCCAACCAACCTGCTGCACTGAGTTCCCAAGTGAACAATGGACAATGGACATATATACTGTATGTTAAAAAGCAACATTAGCCTCTAGAAGAACTTTAAAATATACATGTGGACACAAAGCAGCTTATAGTTCTCATTAGGTCTATGTTTCTTATACACATTATTTATTACTAAGGTCATATGGATGAAAGCAGGATAATCATTCCTTAAAGGTTCATCAGATCCCATTGCTTCTTCCCAACCTGTTGCATAATGCTCTGTGACATCACAGTTATCCCAATGACAACAGAGTGTGATGCCACAACAGAGCATTATAACTACAAGCTTGGAGTAAGCTACAGACATATGAACTTAAATGGATAAAGATCTTGTTTTGGGGGAAATTGCTTCAGCAGCAAATAATGGAAATGAGAAATATATTGAAGATATGTGAAATACAAGCAGAATGGGTGTCTAAATATAATGTTCTCCAAAGTTTCCCAAATACGCCAGCTGCACTTTAAAGAATGAAGGTTTGGTACCTTTAGATACATGGATAATCATTTTGTTTGCTTTGGAGTGTCTATTTGCTTTTGTTATGATTACTTTATATTTTGTTAAATATTAATAAGAAAGCATCAGATGGAATCTTTTATTACAAAGTCAGAAAAGCATTACTGCAAGGCTGGCAGTGTACCGCATTTGCATGGGAAATTCCAAATCTGTCTGAAGAATTTTTTTTTTTTATAGAAAAGCAACGTTCTCTTCTGAAATATAAATTTAATAGAAATATGTGATTTTTCATATTATGCAATCTTCTGCTATGATTTAGCAGATTATATTTTCATCCTAACCAGATGTTACTTGTGAAGAAGGAAACAGAAGCCAATTACTGTTTTAAGAAATTGAAAAGTCATACAGATGGACCACAACATTACAAACCTATAAAATACAAACAATTATTGTTGAAATAAGTATATATTTATTTTAAAAAATGTAGAAAAATATCTATAATTTCTCATTTAAATAAATTGGGCTCTTATGTAGTTGAGATTTTCTGACATCACATTACCTGCACAGTAGACAAATTATATTGAATTTGTTTTATCACCTGTTTGAAAAGGAAAACAAAAATGTTTACTGCAATTTTATTCATTTATTTATTGAAAAGTTTCACCAGGAAAATTATACTGAGCAACAAAATGCTCATCTCACGGTACGTCCTGGGGGAAGGGGAGTGGGAACATTACATAACACAGCAGTATACATAAATCAGGTAATAGTTTTGCTGTACATAGACAGACAATACGAGATAACAACCATCATGAGTATTAACATTACCAGAATAGGATACATAAAGGAAGTCTAGTAGGAAGGGTGGTATTTAGAGACTAAGGAGAGGGTGGTACAGGAGAGGAACAGAAAATGCTAGGTTGCAGGAGGGGTAGGATAGGGGAGACTTATTTGGCCTAGCTGGAGGAAGGGGGAGTTATAGACCAGCAGATGAGACAAGCCCAGAGGGATTAGGTGCAGCTGCAGTTCATCACTAGATAGTTTGTTAATGATGTAGAGAGAGAATTGACTGAAGAGGAGTAGAAGATTTGGGCCAGTAGTTGATTCCAAAGTTTAGGTTGGTAATGGGAGAAAGCCATTTGACCTGATGTAGTGCTTCTGTAAGGTATATTCAGAAAGCTTGAGTCATCAGGTCTGAGGGAGTAGTTGGAGGGGTGAGGGACAGATAAGGAGATGGAGAGGTAAGAGGGGGAGAGAGAGAACCTAACCAGACTTTTGAGGTAAATTTGGTAGTGTGCATGGTCCTTCTGTCGGCAAGGGTGGGAAAATTTAGAGAGCGGTAGAGCGTGCAGTGCTGGGTCAGAGCAGGGGCATCTAAGGCAAACTGGCAGAAGGAGTTGAAGAGAGGATCCAACCTGGGTAAGGAGGATTGAGGGGCAGCTCCATATACTATGTCACAGTAGTCGAATATTGGCAGAATCATTTTATGTATCAATTCACGCCTTGCCGAAAGTGGGATACTTCTACTGCTGTGGTAGAGGGCCTCAAGCTTAGGCCGGAGTTTCTTCTGAATGGCATAATGTGGACAGAGGAGTTTAGGTACCTGTCCAGCCAAACTCCATGGTAGCGGAAGGAGGATGTGTCTTCTAATACAGTACCATCAATGGTGTGAAAGAGATGTATATGGCTAAATATCACATTTATGAGGTGCAGATTATATTTCAGCTGTTAATTGCTCTGTTTGCGCACAGAGGTTCTTTGTCTTTTAAATTTTTTTTATTTTAATGGGTTCACCACAACATAACCAAGACAGACCGTCTTAGGGTAGCTGGTTCATTCCACTGAGGTGTCAAATAGATGAGGCATACTGATGAGTCCTGGTAGGATGAAACACGTGTCTATGTCATTTGTTAGCATCCTTTGCCAACTGTGTGAGAGGCCTTTCGGCACCATGAAATTCTGCTTAAAGCTGAACCAGCATAACATTCTGTGGTGATTTGCATATGCAGCCCATGATGCTTTGCATTGTGTGGACATGTGTGATTTTGTATTTTCTTGAAACTTGGCTTCCCAGCCAAATGCCCTTTGGGGTAACCCTTGCCTCAATGTTTGCGCACAGAGGTTCTTTGTCTCATCAATATAAAAAGATGCAAAAACAAGATATTTTCTCATCAAGTAATGACAATTTATTTGTGTGCTTTCCCAAAACAGAGATAATTTAAATTCAACTCAAAATTGTAGATTTGGAGGTGCCCCTCATGGCACAAATCATGTTTAATTTTTAAATAACTTTGATGCATTCCAAAGGGCAAATGAGCTGTATTTTCCAAATTTCAAAAATTCTTTTTCAGAGTACATCTTGAAAAAAGTGCCTCATAAGGATATACAGTATATCTTGAAAAATAATATTTGGACACATAGCAGTTTATATTTCTCATTAGAGCTGTATTTTGTATCCTCATTATTTATTACTGAGGTCATACAGTATGCATAAAAACAGGATAGTTATTCCTTGAGGGGTCATCAACTCCTATTGCTTCTTTCCAACCTGGGGCCCAATATTCAAAAGTGTGACCATGTGTAATGATAGCACCGCCTAACAGACCCCCCTGACCAACAGACCCCTGACATTCATGTCCCTCCCCCAACCCAGAGTTCTGAGGTGTGGGCATGTGAAATAGGCACCCATGTTCCCCCATGGCAATGCCCATACCACACAACATGCATTGTGCCCACCTCTACTGCACCATCTGTTGTATATACACTATTTACCACTGTTTATGCACTGCCAACATGTGATCTTTGTCTTCACAATGCAGTTTTCAGAAATGTGAGTATCCTGTATTGTTAATACTCACCTACTGCTACTCGAGAGGTTTCTTATGATGTGAGCTCAGTATTCATGAGCTCTCCTGGTGTTGTAGGAGTTGCACCTGCAAGCTACTTCATTTTCAATCACATGGGTGCTGTGTGCATAAATAAGGGATACATACAAACAGAGGAGAGAAAGATGTAAGTGTCTCAGCTGGGACTTGAACCCATGCCACCGGGAAAACCATGCTGGTTGTGCGAACCATTTGTGCCACCAAGGCAAATGGAATCTGAGCTGTCCAAGAGCACACATTATTCTTTCTCCAATGCACAGCCTGCTGCTGCACAAATTACTTCATTTTCAAACACATGGGTACAGTGTACATATTTTTGGATCACATACAAAGGAGAGAAAGAAGTAAGTGCCTCAGCTGGGACTTGAACTCAGGCCACCTGGAATACTGTTCCAGTCATGCTAACTAGCTGAGCCACCAAGGCAACTGGAATCTGGGCCATTCCGGTATTCCTGGCAGCCTGGGTTCAAGTCCCAGCTGAGGCACTTCTTTCCTCCGTTTGTATGCCTGTTAAGCTACCTCACTATCCTCAGCTCTTCTGGCTCTGTGTCACTTGCACTGTCCTCCTCTGGGATGGGTAGGCATATTCCATGGGAGAGCTCCATGTTGTATATAACACAACAGGCAAGGAATATGAAACAAGCCTTCTGAGAGGTATGTTGTAGTGCATAACTTGAATGGCCCAGACACTGCAGCTGCTTCTCCAGCATGCCAAAGATGCACAGTGCTGCATTATACCTGTCCTCCACAACAAATAAGAGATGAAGGACAGGTATGAGGAGACAGGGGCACATGGGATAGGCACTGCACCCTATAAAGAAAATATACATTAGAATCTCTTCACAATGTAGCTACCTGTATCCCAACAACATGCCATAGGCTGTAGCATGTCCTGTGCACCCATGCACCCTCTCCTTCCCACAGTGAGGTATGTGTGTGCTTTTCTACAGCTGTACACCCTCTATTTAGGGATTTGTGTGGTGGCTGTGCTGTGTGTACTTATTGACAAGGGTGCCCATTGGGTATGTCTCCACCAGCAAATTTCTGGCACAGGATCAAATTATGTCATATGAAAGCATCACGGGCACTGCCAGGGTACCATGCCAGGACATTGGTGATGCATCCTGTTACATTGCATACCACCAGGAAATTTATGGAGTGGTTCCCTTTCCTATTCAGGTATGCATCCATCCTATGACCAGTGGGTGCCCCAGATGGCAATATGGTTGTGGTCAGTGGGATCAAGTCCTGCTGGTACTGTACATATGCAGCCCACTAGAACTGTTGCATTGTTGTTGTATGTGCTGCTGTTGTGCTGGGAAATAAGATGAACTCACCAGCGTGTGGCAGCAAGGCATCTAGAAACTGGCACAGCAGACATGAGGTGCCAGACTGCGAGACACTTGTGGCATCCATCACCAGTGTCTGGTATGATCCTCTGGCCAGAAAGCACATGGCAGCCATCACTGCAGAGCTGCTCATGCAGGACCTCACACAGCTGCCTCACCATGGCCCTGTTGAGGTGGTACAAATGAACAAGCTGCTAATTTATGAGATTCTCAAAGGTGACTTGTAGCTGGAACCATCTGTGTGCAACATAGCACCTATGGAGCCCACAGGTGGCCCCAGGGTGGTCAGCTGCCCTCTCCTCTTCCTGCAGGACCTCATGCAGCATGTACACCACATGAGCTCCCCGAACTGCCAACTTGTGTGCTGGCTGCAGTGTCTCTGCCCTCTTCTTGGGTTTGGCCAGAGTAAGTCAACCTTCCTATGGGGATATTTGCACAGCACAGAAAGGCCTGTGTTAAACCTGTTGCTCAGTGCAAATGTGCTGAATATAACACTTTGCATCTATTATAATCCCCACCCCTCTCTGTGCCCACTGCATATATTATCTTTTTGAGCATGTGCTATCCCTTTTAGTGTGAGTGATTCCCTCTTTGAATATTGCTCTTTTGTGCAAACTCCATGCAAATGGCATGTAGTCACATTGTCCACTGAACAAACATTTGAATATCTGGCCCCTGATGTCATAATGCTCTGCATGTGACATCATAGTTATTTCCAGTGCAACAGACTAGGATGTCACAGCTGAGCATTATAATTTCATATTGGGAATGAGCTATACAGATAGATGAACTCTAAGGATGAAGCTCTTATTTGAATCATAGAAAAATAGACTATGAAGGCAGATAAGGACTGCTTGGCCCACCCAGTCTGCCTATTCCCCTACCTATTGGATAAGCTGCAGATTCTAGTTAATCAACAGCCTTTTTCCTCCTACCCCCACTATCATTGCCTTAGTGTGGAGTAGGAGGAAGTAGGCTGTTGGGTAACTGGAATCTGCAGCTTATTTGGGGGGAATTTCTTCAGTAACAAAGAATTAGAAAGGAGAAATCTATTGCATATGGAAAATGCAAGCTGACTGGTATCTAAATATTAGGTTTTCTAAAGCTTTCCAAAAGCATCAACTGCTCTTTAAAGAATAGAGATTTGATGGCTTTAGATACATGGGTAATCATTTTGTTTGCTATCAAGTGTTTTTTTCTTATGTTTTGATTACTTTATTTTTGTTTTGCTAAATACTATTAACTCTTACTGTGCTGCTGACATGTATACACTTTCTAAAAAGCTATACTTCTAAATCTTCTAGCAGCTTAAGGGTTAAAAAAAATCTAACAGAAATATGAAAAACTTTACTTGCAAGACTGGTAGTGTATTTACACGGGAAATTTCAAATCTGTTTGAAGATTTTTAAAGAGAAATAAAGTTTTCTTCCACTATAATATTATAAATATAATATAACATTTGTAATTTGTCATAATATGTGATCTTTTGCTATGATTTAGCAGGTGATAATTTCTTCCTAACCAGATTTTACTTGTGGAGATTGAAACAAAAGCCAATAGTTTGCCAAAAGTCATAGGTTTAAAAAAATTTGAAATAATTCAGATGGAACACAATATATCAAATCTATAAAAGGCAAAATTTATTGCTGGAAGAAGTATCTGCAGTGCTCCCTTGCTATAACAAACAGAATGGGAGCTATAACATGTGTTTTGTTATAGTTCCTTGTTTGTTAGATTGAGGGACGCTAAAAATGCAGGCAGTGTACATGAACCATATGCTTGTAGTTCCAATTAAGTCCACCTTCCATACAGATAAGGTATAGCAGCATGCTATATAAATTGTAATTTGTACAATTGCAGTAGCTGTAAATTAAAAACTGATGTTCCTTTCTCACTGTCAGTGCCACTGCAGCTCCTACCACCAGCTCCTATTACTCGCTGTCAGTCACCTGCATCTGTACACTTCTAAACTTCTTTTGTTAGGTGTTTAACCAGGAGTAGCACACTAAGCTGAAAGCTTGCTTTACAGGTGTGACCTGGGAGCACAGGGAAGTTAAGTGACTTGCTCAGGGTCACACAGTATGTAAGTGGAAGCTGTGGGATTCAAACCCAGGTCTGGTCTGCTGGATATCACCAAATTTTCAGCTCAGAGCCTTAAACCACTGTGCTGTACTGCCTTCTTCAAACTGTGGTGACTTACACTTTTGCAAGTGTTAGCAACATTACCCCAAATTGGACTCATTACTTGTTTTGTTTTTGTTATGTGAGTGATTGGCAGAGCAAGAGAAGGACTGATTTCAGAAGTTCTGTACAGTACACTTACGGTACAAACATTTAAGACCATGACTCCACTGGCCTGCTTCTCCACCCACCTCCGTAACAGATTAACTTCCCTAACTGAGCTAACACAGAACATTAGTTTTGCAAATAGTTGTTCAAAATAATATATGAAAAATCAAGGTCTAGCTGCTATGAGCTGTGAAGGAATAGCAGCAGCAATCAACAGCATTAATGGTTCACTCGGGTTTTAATTGAGTGAGTTTATGTGGGGAGAGTTCTGATGCCTGCAGCAAGATAATTCTTACTAAAGTCAGGAGCCATGAGTACTATTCATTATATCTGGGAGTTCAGTATAATGAGGTTCATTATAGCAAGGGAGCACTGCATTTCATTTTAAAAAGATTGAAAAATATGTGTAGTTTCTCATTGAAATACTTTGAGCTCCTAAGTACTGTACAGTAGTTGGGATTTTTAGACATCACAACAGCAGAATTCTACTTAACTCTTTTTACTATCAGTTTAAAGAGAAAAAGGAAAAAAAAACCTTTTTCACTACACAATCAAATATTCTATTATAAGAGTAGAAAATAGTTACTAACAAATCAAAACCCAATAAATAAAATAGACAATTATCTATTTATTAAATATGAACACATTTTCTTTAATGCAGTCCTTCCAGTGCCCACTGGGAGGGGGTAGGAGATTTTAATTTTAGCAAGAGCATATTTGTTTTGTCAAATTCATTTTGTGAAAAGAATATTTATCCACATCTATAGATTCATTAATTGTGCAAAGAGTTGGGATTTGTTTTGCTTTTCATTGTGATGCCTATTCATTTATTAGTTATTTCTGTCCTTCCAGGAAACTTTCCCACTGATTAATGAAGCTAATGATTTTTTTTTTTTTTTTTACTTTTGTGGGTTTTTTCTGGATATTTATTTCTACACATAATTTCAATATATCATATTTCCCTAGTGGGGAATGTACTAAAACAGATAATAAATAATGATACACAAATAAAGGAAAAAAATAATTTGCTAAAAACAAAATCATGAAAAAAACTCCTTGTGACACATTTACTAATAAGGTATTTTTTATGGGTACTGTAAAGTATATTAGTTGGGGAAGACCAGGATCAGTAGCGACAATTAGCACATAGGATGCTCAAATAATCTTTTACATAAGAAACCACAGAGTGTCATGTCTGAGTAAATAATAAGCATTTGAATATAGTTAACAATTAACTTTAAGCTGCTTAGTAAGTTACAATTCAAAACAGAATATTCTCCTTCAATCATGAGAATATCAATCTACAGTGAATAATGAAAAGTCCAAATGTTTATTTTATTTTATTGTCCTATAATCAAGATTTCCTGGGGGGCATTTCATCCTGCTCTGCATTTTGGTTATTGGACATTTTGGAATTGGTACCACATTTTGTTCTGCATTGTGCAAATCCATTCTGTCTTTCAGCAGTTTCAACATTCTTTTTGGTTTTTCTTGCTGATGTATTATAGAAGTGCAGTAGCATCTCAATAGTTTGGGTCACTGGCAACTTATTTCTTTGTCGCTTGCAGAAAGATGCTTTTACAAATCTGAAGGAATTTTTCAGGAGTTGTCCATGGCATCTCTACAATCCCTGAAAAACTCTCATTAGAGTTATCAAGCTGTAGAAAAAAAAATGTGTTTTCTGAATGTTAACAGCGTTTTTGCCTGAATATTTGCTCTTGACTTGAAAACAAATTATAACACTTTGGATAGTGAAATTCTGCATGGTTGTGTGGGTTGGTGGATGAAAGATTTCCAATGGGGGTTTAGTTGTTTGAGAGTTTTGCATTTTTTAGATATAAATTTGAAAAATCATATTACCACCATTGGGAGTTGGTAAGGAATTAGGGCAGAATGTTAACATACCACATGCTCAGAAGAACTGTAATGCCATTGAACATATATATGTGTATGTATGTGTGTGTGTGTGTATATATATATATATATATATATATATATATATATATATTCATGGCTAAAAACTCCATTGGGGTGTGCTTTGGAGCCATCGACCATAACTCTCACCCCATCACATGTATAAACAAGCTGAGGCCTAGGAGAATGGGGTCAGAGTTAGGACCGATGACCCCAACACACACCCCGGTGCTGGTTGGGGAGCAGGCTGGGGGGTGCAAGGAGGGGCTTTCAACCCTAACACTGAATTTCCTCACTTTTGTCACTGTGGAACAACCCTAACTGATGCATTAAACATAGTTTTTTGCCATGAATTTCCCTTCTTTTTGAGAATGAGGACTATAAATAGTGAATAGAATGTGGTGATGGGAGCATGGGCCCCACGCAATGTCTTGTGACATAGTAACAGTAACTGCAATGCAAATGCAAGTGCTTATGGTTACGCACATGGTGATGCAAATGTAAATGGCAACTCAAACATTAATAGAAATGCAAGTGCAAAGTGATGCCAAAGTGAACAATGATGCAAACAGAGAAGCAAGTGCATGGTCACAATACCGCTATTGTAAATACAAATGTTAACTATTACAGTAACAATAATGTCAAAGGGAGCAGAAATGGAAAGGTAAACACAAGAGCATACGGAAATGCAAAGCATAATGTGCACGGTCATGGTACCGCAATTGTAAATGCAAATGATAATGGTAACAGCAACAATACCAGCAAAGGAAAAAGAAATGGAAATGCAATTGCAAACATGTACGGAAATGCAAACCGTAACGCTCATGGTCATGGTAGCACAATTGGAAACGCAAATGGTGACAGTAACAGCAACAATAACACCAAAAGAAACAGAAACACAAATGCAAGCATGTATGGAAATGTAAAGCATAACATGCATGGGCATTGGGAACACAATTGGAAATGCAAATGGTAACGGTAACAACAATGATGATGCAAAATGAAAGACAAATGCAAATGGAAGGGTGGCCGCAAACACAAATGGTAATGCACACGGTGACACAAAGTGAAACACAAACAGAAACAGTACTGTAGACACAAATGGCAAGAGTAATGCAAATGCAAGCACAAACAGAAACACAAAGGATAACGCACACGGTGGCATACATGGGAATGTTAACACAAACGGGTTCGGAAATGCAAGTGGAAACACTATGTGTAACAGTAAATGGAGCGCACACCCTGGTTTTCCCAACAGCTGCATAGAGAAACACAGTGACTACAAAGAATGTATGCATAATAATGGGGTTCGGAGCAGAAAATGAGCAGTTGGAATACTAAACTGTTTATATCTCAGGAACTGTACAATGTAGAAGCAAAATTAAACTTTCATATGAATTATGACTTTACTGGGTTTGCACTTAGTCCAAACTTGGGGAGGCTAAGTATTTTGCCAATGAAAAGTCCGTATCTCGCACCGTTTCCAAGATACGGGGCCCTAAATGCACTGCAGACATCGCAATGTTAGTTTATGGGAAAAAGCATAAACTTTGGAGTACTGTAACTTTGCATCCCTGCAATATTTTTTTCACCAAACCACTAAAAGGCACATCTGTGAGATGTTAGCTTTCTTCACTCCAAATTTCAGCCCAAAAGACCAAACTGTTCTTTTGCAGTAAGGTGGCAAACAATTCCTGTCATTTTGGCCATAGTGTTGCAAAGTAGTGTCATGATTTGCGACACTTTCGCAAAAAAAAATCATGAAAGTGTCACAGGTGTGACACTACTTTGTGAGACTACTTTTCCCAAAAATTTAAAAAGTATATTTCTGGGGTGTTTAACCCCAAAATAAAGACATGCCTAGCATCCCCAGGGTTTGGTTAGATAAACACAAAAATAATTGTGTCCCTAGATGGTCCCAATTTTAAATGCCAAGCATTTCTGTGATCAGTAACTGAAAACAAAATGGCTGACTCATGACACTACAGTGGTAATTTGCGACACTAAAAACTGCATTTGCAACACTGTCAAACTTTTTGTTAACTTTTCCCATTGACTATAATAGGAAAAATTGTTTTTTGAGCAACTTTTGAACTGTTTAATATTTTTTCACAAAATCTTCAAAAGACACACATCAGGGACCCCAGACACACATTGCCTGAAGTTTTCAGACCAGTAGCACAAACTGTGCGACCTGTAGGTGTGAGCAAAGAATGCGCAAAAAAATATATAAATGCACCCCAGAATGTTACTTAATAACTCCACAGCCATATATCTGACCAGTACAAATGTTAGCAGATCCCAAGATCTATGGATACGCCCCATGCCTGCCAAATTTTAGGCAAATCCATTGAACAGTGGCAAAGCTATTAAGGTGCAAAGTTTCACCATTTAACCTTAAATGGGGTACTCAACCCTAACTATGGAAGTACTACCATGCTACCATATTATATACCTATATATATATATATTTTCATTGCAAAAAACTTCATTTATGATCAGTTAGGATTAAAGTGACAAAAGTGGGTAAATGAGACATTAGGGTTGAGCTCATAACCCCCTACCATCCTCCACAGACAGACAGGCACCAGGGTGTGCCATGGGGTTATGAGGCCCAACTCTCACCCCATTCCATGTGTAAACTGGTGTACATGATACAGTAAAGGAGAATGGGTGAGAGTTAGGCCTCGCGACCCCGTGGGACACCCCAGTGTTTGTCGGTATGTGGAGTATGGTGGGTGGTGTGGTGGGAGGGTTAGGTGTTCAACTCTAATATCTAATTTCCCCACTTTTGTCACTTTAACCCTAACTGATGCATTAAACAAAGTTTTTTGCAATGAATGTCCTTACTTTTTGAAAAAGTGTAATATACCTAGTAAGTAGCATGTGTTGGTGGGCCCCACGCTCCCACCAAGCTACTCATTTCTGCATAATGATATGCATCTGTGGGAGCATGGGCCCTCTTGGCCCTGCGCTCCCACTAACACATAACTATGGAGCCATAAAGCAGCCCTATAATGCAAATAACCCTTATAACACTAATTTACCAATATCCCAGAAACCTTAGCAGCTAGGAAACAAATTCCAGTGGTGCTGTAATTATGACAGCAAGACCTCCATGCCACATGTATTGACTGAATCTGTATCTCACATCATTTCCAAGATGCAGGCACTGTGGGTGCTAACTTTGAGGGTGTAATACTGGCCCGCAGACCTAAAAATAAGCAAATGCTGTTTTCCAAATATCTCAGTAATCATACATGGTAGAAAAAAATTCAAAATTCATGGTATTCATTGCTTTCCAACCTACTTCTGTACTTAGTCCCCCTGTAGGGAAACTAAGAATTTTTGCGATGAGAAATCCATATCTTGAACCATTTTCGAGATACGGGTGCCGAAAGGCATGACTGGCACTGCAATGTTATCCTATGGGAAAAATCTCAACTTCATGATGGCATATGTATGGAATCGCTTATCTTTACAACACCTAAATAGCATAATTCACATCTCTGGGGCATCCCCTTAATTCCCTGAAAATTGCAAGTCAAAAGACCAAATCATTAAGTTAAAATTCAGTGGGAAAGTTTTTTAACAGTTTAAAAATTCCTAATTCATGAGGTAGCAAAATCCCCAACCATCAGATCAATCCTAGTTTGTGAGCTGTCAAAATCGCCATCCACGCAAGAAATCCTCCACCGTCAGATTTTGGCCATCTGGTCCCTAAGTGATGGTCAACGGTTTTGCTACCTCGTGAAAGAGGATCAGATGGCAGACTAGGATTTTGACAGCTCACGGACTATGATTTTGTCATCTGATGAAAGAGGATTCAAAAAACTGATCCCATTTCACAAGCTGACAGAATCTCAGTCTGCCAGCTGATCCTTTTTCGTCAGGTAGCAAAATCCTTGACTGTCAACTGATTCCTCATCCATGAGAATGGCCATTTGGTCACAAAGTAATGGTCAAGGATTTTGCAGCCTTGGAAAGAGGATCAGCTAGCGGACTGGGATTCTGTCAGCTCGCGAAGAGGATCGTTAGCGAGTCATGGTCAAAGAATTTTTAAATTTGAAATGGCCATTTTTTAAATGAAACAAACCAAACCAAAGGTATGGGTTTGTAGAGAGCATCACCCTGAACAAAACCCATGCCTTATTCAAACAAAAAGTCACCCGTGGAGAAAGCTACAACATTTTGTTTGGGTGAAAAAATGAAAACAATATGGCAGCTTGTGGACAATGAATTTTTCTGATGGGCAAGGATTTTTTAAATCCTCATCTGTGAGCTAACATGAGCTAACAGACTCCTTGACCATGAGCCCAATCCTCTTTCGCAAATCATACATATACAGTACATCTTGGAGTGATCTGAGCATACTCAGAACTAAAAAATGAAAAATTAAATAACTTTGGAAGAGATTAATATTTTTAAGCCAAACTAATGTTGGATTGTTCTTTCTCCCAAACTCTTTCTAAGTTCCAAATTGCAGACCAAAACATCAAACAGTGTGCTCACAGCGCCATGGGCAAAAAATGTGTCAAAAGTGGTGAAAATGTGTTTTTCAGCACTTCACTGCATAGAAACTGTAAGTCCAAATGAAACACAACTTGCTAAATCAAGAGATGTGAGATACAGCACCATGCATTCCAAATTGTGTGTAAATATGTTGAACAGTTACAAAGTTATTAACATGCAAAAATTGAGGTTTAACATTAAAGTGCCTACTCAGCCTTAACTATAGGGGTGTGACTGTGCACCTATAATACATATATAAATAAATATATAGATATATAGATAGATATATATATATATATATATATATATATATATAAAAAATACCTGCCCGCTACAGCAGGTATAGTTAGGGTTGTGCAGCCACTTTTATGTTAAACCCAAATTTTTGCACATTAATAACTTTGCAACTGTTTGCTTGATCTTCTTGATATTCTGCATGCACGGTGTGGTAACACAGATTTCTGGATCTGGAAATTTTTATTCCGGTCAGAATTTTGATTTCCCATCATAGCCTATGGAAAAAACATAAGTTCTGCTCAAAAGCTTTTAAAGGAGCAGTACTATGAAAAAAAAGTGCGCTTTTTTGACAGTTTATTCCCTGTGCCCTGCTAATCATGTACATGGTACTCTTTCTTGCCAGCATTGTACTATCACCGAGTAATTTGCTCAGTTATTCTCTGCTTTTGTTTACATTTCTTCCACTAATCATATTGCACTGGAAGCCTCTCTGCTGCCAAATGCACATGTGAATGACTTGCAAGGACATCGGGAATGGTCAGCAGAGGCTCATTCTGCTGTTGTCAAAAGACATGATGTGACCTGGAGAAAAAGCACAGCTGAAAATTAGTCAGCTGCCATATTTGTTGTAGCACTACAACAATTCAAATCAATTGCAAATATCTAAAAAACTAAAGATGACTGAAAAAAAAAACATTTACAGGTACAGAAACTGGAACTTTGGCTGCATGGTTACAGACGAAAAACAGAATTTTGATAGCTCACTTCCTGATTTCGTAGTACTGCTGCTGCTTTAAAAGCCTTCGTGAAAGCAAAAAAAGTTGTCAAGCTATAACAATTAGCTTTCAAGCTGCCACCATCTTGCTTGCAGTTAGCGACAGATAAAAAGAGTTGTAATTCAAATGTGGCGGAGTCTAGGAAAACACTGACAGTTGTGTTTAACTAGTCAGGGTATAAGCTACCCAGCACAATATTTTGGGGTGGATAAACCCCCCAGAAATGTGTTTTCTGACAGCATTTCCCCAAAGTGCCACAAACTTGCAACAGATCAGATGTGATACTTTTGCGATAGTACCGCAATTTTGACACCACAATATCCAAAAACAGAAGAATTATTTGTTACTCCACTGTACCTAAACGGTTGGGCCTTTTGGGCTGACATTTGCAGGATGATGAGCCCTGGGTCCATTGATATGCCTTTTGTTGGTTTGGTCCTAAATCATTCATTGCTGCCTTACTTACAGCATTCTGAATTTGAGAAATTTCCAGTAGGGTAACATGGTAGCTCCTGCATCACATTTCAGTGCCTGTATCTTGAAAACGATTCAGGATATGGATTTTTCTCCACAGGCAGCTTAGTTCACCTTCAGATAAACTAAGCTTGTGAGGAAGCTTTGAAGTCATAGATTACACCTGCAGTGGAATTTTTGTCATAGCTGCTACAGTTACTGAGATATTTCCAAATTAGTGTTCCATGGGTTCATTGTCATGTTTGTAGGCTTGCGTTGTGTCCCCATATTTATGTGTAAGTGGGATCATAGGGCCCAGAGGGCCTGTGCTGTCACATTCGCACACCAGTATACAAATATTTTAAGCATTTGGAAAGCTCAGGGCCCAGAGGTCCCACGCCCCCACAACCACATGCCAGTTACATTACATTACATTTACAATGGTAGCATTGTAAATTTTTCATGTAAAGTAGCAAAAGGCAACTATGGAACACATTACTGACATGTCAGTGTCTGTACCACCTTTTGGCACCTGTGTCTGGAACTGGGTTAGGAAAGTGTTAGTGGTGTTGCAACACTACCTTTACTTTAGAGAAAGTACCAGTAGTGTTATGACATTACCACTACCTTTGCGAAAGTACCAATAGTGTTGTGACACTACCTTTTATTTCATGACATTGGCAGTGGTGTTACGACAGTTCTCTATAGTTTCGCGAAAGTCATGTATGTTAACCTTTGGGAGTTTTGCGAAACTAGCAGAATTTCACAAATGAGCCCATTTCTTTGGCATTTCATAGGAAACAAATGGCTATTACTTTTTTTGCTGAAATGTGTGGTGTGGCAAGGCCTGGACCCACAGATGTGCATGTAAGTGGGAGTGCAGGGCTCAGAGGGCCCATGTTCCCACATATGAATATCATTAGGCAAGAAAATGGCACTGTGAAGGGAGCACAGGGCCAATAGGGTCTGTGCTCCCACCAACACATACAAGTTACCAGGTACATTACACGTTCTCAAAAAAGTAAGGAATTTCATTGCAAAAACTTCATTAATGTATCAGTTAGTGTTCAAACATGAGGGTTGAGAACTGAATTATGCTGTTTAGGTGCAATAAATGTGATCTGTTCCATCTATATGCCATTACAAAAGTTGAGATTTTTCCCATATGATTACACTGTGGTGCCCACAGTGCTTTTCGATGCCTGTATCTCAGAAATGATGTGAGATACAGATCTATCTTGTATGGAGGTTTCGAAGTCATGGTTACAACTGCAGTAGAATTTTTTTTCTAGCTGTTATGGTTATTGACATATTGCCAAATTAGTGTTACAAGGGTTCCTTTTAAGCAATATAGGGCTGCTGTATGGCTACATAGTTATGTGTAAGTGGGAACACAGGGCCCAGTGGGCCCATGCTCCCAGAGATACATATTGTTATGCAAAAATGGGCAGCTTGAAGGGAGGGCCCTTGCTCCCACCACCACATACCTTTCTCAAAAAAGTAAGGAAATTCATTGCAAAAAACTTAATTAATGCATCAGTTAGGCTTGATAGCACAACAACAAATGTATGGAAATGTGATGTTAGGGTGAGAGTTGGGCCTGATGACCCCATGCCACACCCCAGTGTCTGTTGGTGTGTGGAGGGTGGAGGGATGGAGTGGTAACCCTAACATCACATTTCCATACTTTTGTCACTGTGCTATCAACCCTAACTGATGCATTAACACATTTTTTTTGCAATATACTATATATATATATATATAAATATATATATATATATATAATCTTTAAAACATTTAACTTCAATGTTTGTATAGTATTTTGTGCAATCCCTCAACTATTCAGGGGATGATAGTTGTTATATTCAATTATTATTCATAGCTAGAAACAAGATAGTTGGGCAGATTGTGCTGATATTTTGAGACTGATATGATGGACCATATGTACTTTATGAAATACTGGTTTCAAGTGTAGACTCTGTATAAGTCAAAGGGTAACAAATACCATACAAAAATTAACAATGCTGAACAAGGAACACTATTTAACAATAGCTAATGATACTAGCAAAGCAATTTCTTTCATTAGTTTAGGGGAATCTTAGCTATACAGAAATACAGGGAAAACATCTGGATTATAAAGGCACAGTAGCATCCAAAAAATTAGGGTCACTGAGGATTTTTATGTTAAATTCCTTTTTTTGTTTGCTGCTTGCAGATAGATAGTTTTGCAGATGTGCATGACACTTTCAGGATTATTTGTCTGTAGAATTATTTACAATTCATGAAAGTGTCATACAAATTGATTCAGTATGTCTAGAGTTAATAAGGTGTGAAGAAATGAATGTTTTTCAATTTTAATGGCAATTTAACCTGTGTTTTGCTATTCTCTAGTGAAAATTCTATAAATATTTTAATAATTACATTATGTGTGGTTGTGTGGGTTTGTGGAGAAGGATTTCATAAGAGAGTTCAAATGTTTGAGAGTTGTGTATGTTTAAGATAAAAGTGTAAGTTTGAAAAATGTATGTTTTTACCATTGACAATTTGTAAGGAGTTAGGGCTCACAGCTAATGTTTCAAATGCATAGCAGAGTTTCAGTGCTGTTGAATAGAGATCAGCATTTGTGTCAGTATATTGAATGTTGTAAATGTCTGCTCTTCTGTAGAGAAAAAATGTACCATTTTAAAGTATAAAAACTGGTATGGTTTTGTGAGGAAGGATTACTTAGAGGATAGAGAAGTTAGAAATTTGTGAAGTTTTAAAAAAATTCAAATTAAAAAAGTACAGTCAGTATCAGAGTTAAGGTACTGCATGCACACAAGAGTTTCAGTACTGTTGAATGGTGATCAATAGTCATGTTAGTATTTTGGTTTTCTATTTGTTTGCTATACAGAAAAGTGTAAAAATGTAAATTCTGAAATGTTGTACTGTACCTAAGATGCTATGAAAGGATATCCTATGGTTATGAAGAATATAATTTGATTAGTTTATAAAACATTTTAGTTTAACCTTTGTGTTGTATTTGTTATGATCCACAAACTATTCAATGCATTGATAGCTATTATATTCAATATTGGCCCACAGCTAGACACGAGATAGTTTTGCAGACTAGGCTGAAATTTTCAAACATTTATATGATGGACCAAAGGAAGATTCAATGAAGATTGTGTCTAAATTCATCAGATACTTTATGAGATACTGGTATTACTGTAGATCCTGTATAAGTCAATGGGTAACAAATACAGTAATTAGAAATATTTAATGAAACTTAACAACAATTAACAAAATTAAAATATCAATATACTTTAGTACTTGGGGGGGAGGGGGAGTCTGACCATATGGAAACAACAGAAATCATTTGCATTATAGTGGCTCAGTAATACTCCTATACTTAGGGTCACTGGCTGGTGAATTTAATTTTAAACTTTTTTGTTTGTTTACTTCCTTCAGAAATATGATTTTTCAGATTTACATGAAATTAGGCTATGTTGTCTATATCAGAGTCTGCAGTCTCTGAAAGAGTCATGTACATCAGTTCTGTATTTTTTGAGTTGTTAAAGTATAGAAAAATGTATGTTTTCCACTTTTTATGGTGTTCTTGCCTGAATTTTTCTTTCCTGTCTAGAGAAAAAAAAACCTGCAAAACCTTTGAATAGTGAAAATGTGTGTGGTTGTATGGGTTGATGGTGAACATTTTTCTAGCAGTTTAGATATTTGAGACTTTAGCAAGTTTTAAGATATTTGAAATTTGAATAATGGTGTTTTGACCTTTGGTTGTCAGCAAGGAATCAGGGCTTGAAGTTAATGTACTACATGTGCTGAAGACTTTCAGTGCTGTTGAATGGAGATTGGTATTTGTGTCAGCATTGTGGATATTATCAATGTCTGCTCTCATGTGGAGAAAAAAACTGTAAGATTTTAAATTATTAAACATGGTGTGGTTTTGTGGTTTGATGAGAAAGGATTTCCTTGGGGATTGGAAAGTTTGATATTTGTGTAGTTTGTTAAATATTTAAATTAAAAGATGCAAGTTGTGCCATAGTTAAGGTACTTCATGTGCATAAGGGTTTCAGCGTGGTTCAATTGAAATCAATAATTGTGTTGGTATCTTGGATATTTTATTTTTAGTGGGAAAGTATAAATTCTGTAAACCTGTAAGGTAGTATAGGATGGTTACCAAGAATTTTCCAGATAGGTAGGTAGAATAAGGTTTGATTAGTTTTTGAAACATTTAACATTAACATTTTGTTGAATTTCTTATCATCATTAAACTATTCAATGACTTGGCTGTCTCTGACATGCAGGATGCCTGCCAGGTACTACCTCTTGTAAGTCGGCTTGGTTTCTGCCACTAGTGCTAGGCCCTGCCTCACTTGCCTGTGGGGTCTGAATTATGGGGGCAGTAGCCTGCAACATTGGATCCAGCCTGGCCACAGCCTCCCACCAATTGGGACCTCCGAGTTCCTTCATTCACTGAAAAGCTTACATGAAGGCCCTGTCAGAACCCTTTGACTGCTGTGAGCTGAGACTGGCCTAGGCCTGAGAAGCCAGCTCCAGTCTCATCCTTTTGGCAGCCATAATGGGTAAACAAATTTTAGGGAAAAGGCAATGGACAGTAGATTCCAACCTAAGCTATGGGGAAGAGAAAAAAACAGGAAACAGTTATCCCTGCAGGCCAGTTGCATTGAAATGACTAAAAGCTTCACTGTTGCACTTACTTAAACCCTATCTCTGGAGCACCTCAATGTGTTATGCTGTTACCTGTTCTGGTCACCCCATGGTAGGCAATACTCAATGTGGCACGCTAACCTGCCAGTATTATTTAGCTAAAGTGCAGGGGTTGGGCACACTCTGCTCTATGTGCCTTTTGGATAATTTTGTTGTTATACCTAAACACCTTCCTCTTTTTTTTTTTAAAACCAAGTAAGGCCCCAGTGCTTCTCAAACTCCAAAGTCCCAAATTATATGTGGCCTGTGTTGGATTCAAAGCCTGTCCTATAAGGTATCCCATTACTAATGCAACTCTTTACCCACTAAGCTGTAGCTATACCAGGTCGAACCCCCCCAAAACTTACAGAAAGTAAACCATTGCGGAATATTGAAACAGTTAACACAGAGTCTGGCTTTTTTTTTTTTTTGAGTATGCACCTGCTTGCTGTGCACTGTGAGGCCCTGGCTGTACTGTTGCAACAATGTCCCATCAAAACATGTCTCTCTAGAAGGGATGTAATATGTCCTGCTGATGTCTATTTACTTAGCAAATAATAGTATTGCTCCCCACCTGGCTCTGAAACCAGTTCCTGCTGCACCACAGGCCTCCATTGACTTTCTTACCTCATATTGCTAGCTGTTCCATAAAATAAAATAAACTGGCTCAGTGTTACACGATGGCCTGACCGTGGAAGGATTTAAATCTACATCAAAGGCATTTGTTTGCTACAGCTTTTATGGTTTAATTGTACATGCACTTTGAATAGAAACATAGAAACAAAGACTTTGACGGCAGATAAGGACCACTTGGCCCACCCAGTCTGCCCATTTCCCTACCTATTGGATAAGCTGCAGATTCTAGTTAACCAACAGCCTATTTCCTGCAACCCCCCACTATAATTACCTTATGTCTGTCCCATGCATGTTTGAATTCCCCCACTGTTTTAGACCCCACAACCTCTCCAAGAAGGTGGTTCCATGTGTCCACCACTCTCTCTGTGAAAAAGAATTTCCTCACATTACCCCTGAGCCGTCCCCCCTCTAACTTTAAATTGTGCCCCCTGTTCTGACACATCTCTTTTTCTGAAAGATGCTACCCTCCTGGACTTTTTTGATTCCCTTGAGGTACTTAAAAGTTTCTATCATGTCCCCCCTGTCCCTCCTTTCATCAAGGATATACATATTAAGCTCTCTCAGTCTCTCTTCATATGGTTTCTGATGTAGACCCTGCACCATTTTAGTTGCCCTCCTCTGGACTGCTTCCATCCTGTCTATGTCCTTGCGTAGATGAGGTCTCCAAAACTGCATGCAGTACTCCAGATGGGGTCTCACCAACTGTCTGTATAGAGGGATAACCACTTCCCTTTTTCTACTTATGATGCCCCTCCCTATGCATCCCAGTATCCCCCTGGCTCTCCTTACTGACTTCTCACATTGCTTACCCACCTTTAGGTCATCTGATATGACTACACCCAGATCCCTTTCCATTATTGTTGTTGTTAGTACCTCCCCTGCTATTGTGTACTCTTCTCCTGGATTTTATTTCCCAGGTGCATTACTTTGCACTTCTTTGCATTGAATCTAAATTGCCACATGTCTGACCATTCCTCCAACCTTGTCAAGTCCCTTCTCATCCTTTCTACCCCCCCTTGTGTATCAACTCTGTTACAGATCTTTGTGTCATCCACAAAGAGGCATACATTTTCTTCCAGACTCTCTGCAATGTCACCTATAAAGACATTAAAGAGGACTGGACCCAGTACTGAGCCCTGATGTACTCCACTAGTAACCCCCCTTTCTTCAGAATGTGTTCCATTCATTATTACCTTCTGTGTCTTGTTGTGCAGCCAGTTTGCTACCCCGGCTACCACCCTGGGATCCACTCCCAGGCTGGCTAACTTGATTATTAATCTTTTGCGAGGGACTGTGTCAAATGCCTTGCTAAAGTCTAGGTAGGCCATATCCATAGCCCCTCCCTGGTCTATTACTTTGGTCACCCAGTTAAAGAAATCAATTAGATTCATCTGACATGACCTTCCTGCTGTGAATCCATGTTGCTTTGGGTCCTGTGTCCCGATGGCTTCTAGGTAGTCAACAATTCTTTCTTTCAGAAGTGATTCCATCATTTTCCCCACCACTGAGGTTAAATTAACAAGTCTATAGTTTCCTGCTTCTGCCTTGCTCCCACTTTTGTGAAGAGGAATCACATCTGCCCTCCTCCAGTCCTAAGGTACCACCCCATCTTCCCATGATTTGTTAAAAAGTGTTAGTGGTGTCACTAGGTCCTCCCTTAGCTCTTTTAAGATTCTAGGGTGAATCCCATCAGGCCCCATTGCTTTGTCCACCTTGAGTTTTAGGAGTTATTTCAGTACTCTTTCTTCTGTAAATGGACTGGTGTCAACCCCACTATCCAGAGTGCTTCTACTGTTTGGTTTAGGTAACTCCTCCTCTTCTTCTTTTGTGAATACTGAGCAAAAGTATTCATTCAATATCTCTGCCTTTTCACTGTCTCCCTCTGCCCACCTCCCCTGTCCTTTATTAATCTTCACTATCCCTCCCTTAACCTTTCTATGCTCCCTGATGTACCTATAAAAGGTTTTATCCCCCTTCTTAACTGAGTTGGCTATCTTTTCCTCGATTTGGGCCTTTGCTTTTCTGACTGCCTTCCCCACTTCTTTCTGCTTTAATTGATACAGTTCCCATTCATGCTCCATCTGTGATTTCTTATACTTTTTGAATCCAGCCTTTTTCTCCTTAACCTTCCCTGACACCTCTTTTGAGAGCCATAGTGTTTTTTTATTCCGCTTTGTTTTCCATATTTGTTTCACAAAAAGGCTTGTTGCCTCCATGATGGCAGTTTTGATTTTTCTCCATTGTTCTTCCACCCCTCCTTTCTGGCCATTTGCTAATGCATTCCTCAGGTATTCACCCATTATGCCAAAGTCAGCCCTTCTAAAGTCCAGTATCCTTGTTTTTGTGCAGGAATGCAGGAAAAACACCATATAATGCATTTTTTTAATTGATTGATTGATTAATTGTTACAAAATGCCCAAGTGGCCTGAGGGATTCAAGACGCTAGCCTGCTTACACACTTGCCCTACAATATCTCCACAGGCCTGCCATGTGGCTTAAGAGGAACCCCAAGCCCCTATGAATTAATGATCTTTCTTAAACCAAGTCCCCCCATTTGTGTTTTAGTGCCTATAACCACTAAACAATTCCAGCTTCCAAAATCAGAAAAAGAATACAGTGAAACACCCCAGGCTTTTCTTCTGGTGCGACACCAGCAAGAGGTGCTAGAGGGTGAAAAAACCTTAATTGGGCTTCCCTTTGCATGTGAGAAACTGCCAGCATGGGCCTGCTGCAACCTACCCTGGGCCTACCTCGTGGCCAGACCAGTGTACCAGGAGGAGCAGGAGGGTGAAAAACCTTCAAGAATCTCCATTTATAAGCCAGCATTAAAGGCTGGAACCTAGCCAACTGAGCCACACATTCTGACTTGGCCCCATGCCACATGGAGCTGCCGGCATGGGCCTGAAGAGGCCTACCCCAGGCTGACCTCGTGACCCAAACAGCGTGTCCTCTATAATGTTAAAAAGTGAGGGACCCCCAATTTATAACCTGTCCCCCCGAATGCACTATGCACACCTAAAAGAAACCTTCATTTGTTTATTTTTATTTTTTTTCAAACCCAAATCAAGCACAAAATCCACCGTGTGGGAGGATCGATTCAGCCCAGAGCCCCCCAGTCAGTCATGGAAAAAAACATATATGCCTATCAAATTCCAACAGAAGACCTGGCCCACAGCTTTTTTGTCGCTGACTGGAGAGATGAAAATGGTGGATGGCTGAACTCCGAGACAATGGGAGGGTCACCTATGCAACTTTTCCATGCAGTAACTGAATGAGCTGGCAAGATGTTGGAAGGGCAGGAGCAGGATCAGAAGAGGGAGAGCTCCTTTCTGTCCTGCCCTTAAATACCTGCTTATGTTCCCTCTCCCAGAAGCCCCCCCCAAGGGGCCATCGCCAATTGGGCCAGACATTGAGGTAAATCTGAGCCACTGTTTGCCAGTGCTGTGGTGGCCCAGTTTTCTCCCCCACACACCTAATTGCAGGCTGTGTGCAATGTAACCCCCCCAGTGAGAGGCCTGGAGGGGCCATTTTATAAGAAGTTGTTTAGAATGCATTAAAAATACCATCGATCATTTTCCTTCCTGGGATGGGTGGTGGGACTGAGATGGATGGGGGAAGGCTACATTGGATCTTAAAAACTAAAATCACACAAGGCTGTTGGTGGAGGGGGTAGGGGTAGAATCATGTAAGGGAGCAGAAAGGAGAGAGAATCTTCTTAATATTAGGTGCAGGGTGAGGAAGGAGAGGGAGCAGTACTAACATTTAGGGGGTTGGGAGGAGACAGACCATTGTCACCATTAGGTCTACGGAGTGAGAGGAGAGAGAGAGAGAGAGAGCATCATTGCCATTTTGTAGAAGAGAGGAGGTGGAGAAGAAAGCTTTTTGTTTACAAGGTTGGTGGGAGGGGGAGAAGCAAGTGAATAGCACTGCAGCCTTTTGGTCTAGAGTGGATGAGAGAGCTTTGTTTCCATTACAGTATTTCCTCTGGGGGAAGGGGAGCTTTGTTTGATACAGAAACACAGAAAATGTGACTGACTACAGAGGCAGAAAAAAAAGTGAAAATAAAAAAGCTAGCTGAGTCACCTTGATATACCAGTTGTAGCATATGAAGGTTCCACAAGAGAAACAAATGTTCAAGTGCGATCTTGGGATCAGCTGTTCAAAGGCAGCCCATGGCCAGAGGATGCTGCCGATGCCAGGGCATTCAGCTTAGGGGAGAGAGGCGCACATCAAAGAAATGAAGAAAAGATAAAGCCAAGGTAAGAAAGATGACAAGCAAGTTAGTGTTTACTTATTTAAAATTGGAAAACTAAATGAGGAAAGAGTGAAACAAAGAAAAGAAGAGAGAGAATGGCAATGACACTGCAGGTGTTTATTATTTTATATTTTTAATGTATGGCAGTTTTGAGGGGTAGCAGTCTGGGGAGTCACTGAGTGCCTCTATTGCCAACCACCAGCAACTTCAACTGTGTATGGGGTCCCTGTCTGGTGCTCACAGAAGTGGGGAGTCTGGAGTATTCCATGACTAGGCTACTTCAGGCTTATGTCCATCCAGGACCTTCAGAGAATAAATAAATGGTGATATGGAAAGGATGATGTGATGGAGTTTGGTGCTGGAGAGATAAAACTAATTGTCTGGTGCTGGGTGGATTTGAACCACTTTGGACAGTGTAGGGAGCATTACTAATTTGGCACTTTATTCAAAATAAAATCTCTAAAACTGACATTGAATGTGGTCCTCATTGAACTACAATTATAAGTGAGAGTGTTGAGACAGTAAAGCCAGCTACAGAAATAAACAAAGACAACAACATTAGAAAAAGCAAGACCAACCTTGTTGGTACAACCAAAATCCTATAATTTTTGGTAGTGTTGACTAGAGCACAAGACAGCTGGTGCTGGATGGGTGAGTGTAGTGTCCTTAAGACTCCCACCGTGAGGGACGAGTTGCTGGAAATGAGTTCCAGGTAAGGCGGGTGTTGGGGATGGCAACAGCCGGAGTCCAATGGGGCAGGCAGGGTGGAGGGAGGCTAAAGACAATAACAAAAGATTGAAAAACATTGAACTTCACTACAGTACTGCATATTGTTTCTGTCACTGCTGGCTTCCATGCTAGTTCTCCATATAGCAGTTTTCCTTGGGGAGCCAAATAATACCATTATATTCATAGCACTGTTTTCCTCTGGCTAAAAAGCAAAACATTGCATCCCTGAGTATAAAACCATTTTTTTCTGTCAGTATAAGTTTATATTTTACTATTACTTAGAGAAAAAAATTGTTTTCCTAAAGGTCAGGGATTGAAAATAATTAGACACTGAAGACTCAGATCAATACCGTCCTAATGTTATGTTCCTGAGAGACAAGAAAATGGAGAACCCAGAAACAAGCACACGTGCACAGCCCTGTGGTAAGTCTGAATTGTTTATTTTTATCAGAACTTCATTTTATTGCTAATACATGTAACTGTTAAAAATACATATTATGTTACCCTTGCACTTTGAAGTGATTAGGTATTTAGTAAAACTTTTTTAAATGTAATATTTTGGTAAAAAATGTATCTTCCTAAAAAAACAACTCGTGCCTCTGGTGAACCATCGACAACTCTTATTTTGACACAGCTCTGCTCACATCTAAGACATTGTCATCAGTCTTCCCTCTGATTTTAATTTCAGAAAGCATTTGTATGAAAACAGGATCTTTGTCTGTTAGATTCCAGCTACACCCAGCACTAATACCCCACTTGAGGTTACAATCTTTGCTTGTGACTTCACAGACTGTTGTCTTGGAAATTACCCTGATGCCACAAGTAGGGTATTATGAACTCAGAAGAGGAAAAAACAGGCTGGAGCAGATCAGCTCTATGTGACAAAGCTTCTGGTTACCGTACAAACATCCGCAGCACCTAAGGAGGATTGGGATAAGAGAAATAAAAGAACATAACATGGATTGTGTTTAAATATAATAACTAGGGAATGTTTTTTTCCCCACAGAGAAACCCGGGTATAATTCACTGTTATAACCTGCTGGTTATTGTGGCAAACATATGCTGGGTTTCCCTCTCTTCACATATGCACCAGTTGTGGTCTTTACTTCACCATGTCACTCTTTAAAGCAGCTCCCTGCCAATGTAAATACTATATTTGTTATGAAAAAAAAGTAACCTATGCTAGAAAAAAATATGCAGTGATTTTGAGAGAGGAGTGAGTGGAATCAAAGTACATGTGAGAAGTCAGCAGAGCAGCATGAAAGGAAGCAGGAGATGTTTGATGAGCAGCCAGAGGGGCAGACAGCAGTGTGTTTCTATTTATATAATTGCTGTGGTGAAAAAATGCTTCCAGCAATTACATAAAATAAAACATGGGTTGGAGTATAAAACTCAAATTTTAAACACACCCTCGTTGTTGGATGCTTAAATAAACCCCTTGAGTCTCACTCTCTGGGTTTATGTAGCATACAACACCTTGGGTGTGGGTAAAATTCTCATTAAACACTGCACCCCATGTATTATTCGATATATTATGGGCTAGATTTTTTAACCCTGGCTTTATTGCATCTCTGTTGAGATGTGGCAAACCTACAGCTCCCAAAATGTGGCAAAAGACATGTGGTGTATTTCTATACACTATACTGGTGCATGTGGCACCAGTGCTCCAGATTAATATGGCACTTACTCTGTAATTGCAGGCTAATTTTCCTGTTTTCCTGCAGATTACATTATTTTCAATGGAGGCCAAATTGCTGTCTGGTGTCATGTAACCAATGCAAGTGTATGGGAAAAAATGTTACTGTAGCTTGCTCCATTTTCATGTGACATGCATGAATCCCTGTTAATATGGAAGATTTATGTGCTTTTGTGAGTGTTGCCACAATTTTCTGTAGCTTGAGTCAAATAAATGATGCACCTGTTACTTTTGTGATATGTGCATCATTCTAAGTTCCCAAATCATAACAACTGAACACAAATATTAAAACACTTTGTAAGTGGTCTACATTTTGGAAATAAGCATCTGACATGTAGCCGGAATGTGTTGCAATGTGCTGGGTGATGTTTAAGAATCCTATGTTCAATGTTCTTCAGAAAGCATCAACAGCTCTTTAATTTCTGTACATATCTCCTTTGTACTTTATTATTGAGGGCATTTGAATGATTTTTGCCCCCACAACATTATCTGCTTCTCCTACTTTATCCTCATTTGGAGTCATAATTGTCAGTTAGCAACATCACAATATGTAGCAGTGGAAGAGAGTATGGTATCATAATTGTAGGGGACACCACTACAGTCTGCCTGGGTAAAGTGGAACATGTGTATGTTAATGTATTTTTACCATAGGAGGGATGAGTGACAGTGCAGAATAAAAAGTGTCTGTTGTTTGCCTGTTTTTCAACTATGTTGAAAGTAACGTTATTCTCACCTCATCTCATGTTAGTTTCACTGGAGCCTCATCAAAATGTCATTATTTGAATTCAATGTCCTGCACAGCCAGTATAGTGTTATGCCTGTGAAACTGTGTTAGTTTGGTTTTGGCTATTCACACTCTCTATTCAAGAGGAATTATCACCCTGTAGGGGTACAAAAGACAAGGAACCCTTGGAGAGGGTTCCACCCCTACAGGTGCCATGGGATGAGTCCCATGGCTAAAGGTACCTTAAGGAATCCCCAAAAGAAATGTAGTACAATCATATCCCAAAGAAGGAAGTGACACGAAGCTTATGAGCAAGCAGTAACTGTGATGTAGGAGCAGTAACTGTAACATAGTAATAGAGAAGCATAGGCAGTGTGATAATGTAATGAGATGCTCAGTTTGAGAACATAATGAAATGGCCAGGCTTGCATAGCATGATACTGATGGTTTGCATTGAGAATGAGGGAATCCTTTAAGGAGAGAGGGAACAGCAGGACATCATCCACCTCCATCCAATAGCAGAACCTACCTAAAGAAACTAGGGGACACTACTATGCTAACTAACAGTTATGACCTGAGGCAATGGAGAAGATAAAAAAAACCCTATGAGGAGGACATCTCTGGGGATCCAAGGCCTAGGTCGCCTTCCCCCCAGGCTTGGGATAGTTTATTTATTGACGGCTTTGCAGCTGCAATTTGGAAAAAACAATTAAAGGGAGGTGTAAAATATTCCAATTGAAAGAAGGCTCTCACTCAAACCCTTTAGTGGGAATGCCATGGAAGGTGCAAGAAAACTCTGCAACAATACATGCAACCAAGGTGGAGGAGGAGAGCAACAACTGCTGAAGCACTCACCTGACCTACCCACCCTTAACTCAAGCCAGGTGAACCAGAAGCAGTTGTAGGGAGAATACCGTGATGGTGCCTTGCTGGGGAAACCACTATAGTCATTGGCTAACCATTATAGTGGAGCACTAGAGCCAAAAGAGAACATGATAGCCACCCTTCACTGCTAGTCTTAAATTCTACACCAGGAGCTGCTGTCACATAGCAGGCAGCTAAAGCCAAGTTCGGGGGTGAGGACATTTCCAGCTATGGGCTAGGTGAGAAGGATCCTGCCCCAAGTTGGACACACTCAAGATGTGGACTAAATGCAGAGTGAGGCTGTCAGCTGCAGGAACCCTGCACCAGAATAGAATAGCTGGCATACCCCAGAAATTGATTGAGAGCTGAAAATCTGGTGAGCCAAATGAGCACGGCATGCTGAGATCGTAATGAGCACTGAGTACTGAGACCTTGCAAGGTCAAATGCAGAATTGAGTGCAGCAGAATCCCAGAGGCTGAAGCCAAGGAGATGGCAGTAGGCATGAAGCAATGGTTTGCATAAGCATAGAGTAATGATTGCTTAAGCAAGCATGGACCTGCAGGTAGGTCAGTCAAAGAGTAATAATAAATGGACCTGCACGTAGGTCTGCATAAATAGTAGCAATGAAACAGCACTGAATAGTGGGGCAAGCCAGCCAGGCATTGCAAAGCCAAATCAAGGTGACAAACTCTGAGGATTTGCTGCAGTGAAGACAGGATTTAAAACAGAAATAATAAGCCACATGGGCCACAACCCCCCAAACACCTCCCAGTCCTCGCCGTAGGACAAACAAGGAAGCGATGGAAGGTCCAAGAACCACATGCAGATATTAAAGCTAGTTAATAACCTCAGTAGGAGCTTTAGCTAACCTCAGAGTAGAACAGCAATGTATAAAGGGATTAACAGGATTGAACTGCATAGCAAGGTTCAGAGCTTGAAGCAGGTGTACAAACATAGAAGCAGCATCTGTATTGAGTACACTGAGTTGCAAAAAGCAATAAACATAAAATAAAGGAGGCAAAATACTCTGAAAGCAGCTGTCACAGGCAGTGCAATGAACTGCAGCAATGAGGCAAGTAGAATGAGTTGAACATGATTGAGCTGTATAGCCAGGGTTCAAAAGTGTGAGCCAGAATCAGATGAAAGTAATTAAGTATGCAACGTGGAAAGCAACTATTTTTATTTAATTTTTGTTTACTGGGTAAGTGCACTAGCCAGAGAGACTATTTTCAGGCACGACCCGGGAGAGTACAAAAGACAGAACTTTCACGTGAACACTAATGGATACAAAGCACAAATTACAGGCAGATAATTAAAGCATAACAGTGGTAATTATGACCATGGATTTTAGGTAGCAAAACAAAAATACACAGGGAATTCAAAATTTAGGTAACATAAGGCAAAATACAATGAGGCAAAATAAAATCATCCAGACACCATAGTAAAGTGGGATAAAGTGCTATGAGATCAATAACAGTTTGGCAGAAATCGGTGAAGGTTGAGTGAGAGACAGAGAGAAAGAAAGAGAAAGAGAGAGAGAGGTGAGAGGAGTAGAGAGACAGCAGTGCCAGAGGTATAGGTGATGAGAGAATAAAGAGTTTGAGTGAAGGGAGTAGCCACATTTTTTGCTGGAAAGGGAAAAATAGAAGAACGAGAAAGTAAGAGATAAGGGAGTGAGACTGAGAGAAAGTGTGTGAAGTGTGGGGTAAACTCCAATCCCCAAAGAAATAGCTGGGAGGGGGTGGAGTGAGAGAGAGTAAGCTCTAGGGTGGTTTAAAACAGGAACATGTATGGGAGGAGATGAGATAGTGCCTCAGTTCTCTCTTAATTGAGACGTGGGAAGCGGATTGATGAAGTGTGGGAGGTAGTGCATTCCAGAGAAGGGGTCCATGACAGGCAAAGGCACGACTACCTTTTAAGGTACAGTGTCTTGGGATAAGGACAGGGGCATTTACAGCAGAGTGTAATGCATATTTGGATTTCTGATAGGGAAAGAGACAAGCCAGAGGTTTGGGTGTTTGGGATCTGATAAAATTATCAGTGATTGATCCAAGAGCATAGGACCTTAGTTTTTAAGGAGGGAGCCATCCAAGATCTGAGTAGAGAAGGCAGTGATGTTTAAGCCTTGGGGAGCTGGAGGCAAAATGACAGATGTTATTGTAAGTAACATCCAACTTTCAAAGACTCAAATTGCTGGCTGCAGCATAGGTAGCAACCCTGTAGGTGAGAGAGGGAAGTAATATAACACAGGCAATCGCAAGTCTAGTGGCAGGAGTGAGAGCATAGCTTGTCCAGCAGGCAATTGCAAGCTTAGAATTAACTTGCTTGCAAGTAGATTGAATATGGAGGTCAAAACTCAGGGATGGGTTAAGAGTGACCCCCAAATATTTGAAAGTGGAGCTGAACACACAGATAATATTTGTAGTTGCATTGCAAGGAATTGCAGTGTTGTAACTGAAAGCAATTTGAGTTGTGAGTAACTGAAAGCAAGTAGTATGAGCTCTGGAGTAGCAGTATGCCAGGAGCTTAGAAACAAAGCCCCCCAAAAAACAAAACCAAAGATACACAAACACAAAATACAGGGAAGACAGAAGAAGCACATGTAGTCAAAGGCAAAATACAAACCAGAAGTAGAAAAAAAAAAAGAAATCCAGCAGGCAAGCAGGAGCAGTGGGGGGGGGGGAGAGGGTATAGGCCCCAACCAGCTCAGAGGACAAATTGACAGAGCCTTTGGCTGCAAAGAAAAAGTGCTTCACAATGAGGCTGAGAGGAACTGCTTATATAGCTCAGGAAGTGGGAGTGGCTGGCTGCTTGGCCATTGAACTCCAGGCATAGGCTTTCCAGTTGTATCTCATTGTATAAATATGGCATTCAAAAGGGTGTCCGAGGATAAGCTTTTTATTTGGTCTGGAATGTTGCTGACAGTGCTGCCTTAGAACTAGATATTCAGTGAAGTAAAACTTTGCTAGTGACGTCACTTACATTATGCTTCATGAAGCTATGCAAAGAGTTTGGATTAATGTCTAAGTGTTGTTTTAAGAAAAGTACTATATTTATTTATTGACTAGCTGGGCTCTCTGGAACCAAAAAAAAAAAGAAAAATCATTAAACTTAGCCCATGTAGCAACTGCTCTCCCAGCCACAAACAATGGATAAAAAATGTTAACCCCATACCTCCAGCACAGAAGCACCCCATCTTATCTTCACCACAGCCTCCCAAATAGATACAACTAAAAAGTAACATACAAACACAGATTGTTACAGGCAGAACAAGACTGATAGCCCACTATGTTTCCCAAGATTCCTACCTAACTCAGATTAACTAATAACCTCCCATTCCACCAGACCACATAGCACTCTCCCTCAGCCTCCCACAATAAATAGACTTAGTAGCTGCCTGAGACAGCTAAATGAGAGGGACCTTTGACCTATGAAAGCAGAGACAGATTTGCCCCAGATCAATTCTGCTTCTGCTTTTAGAAGCAGCACATTAGGGAAAGTAAAGGGGTAAAGCAGCTAAAGCTCCCCTCACCCCTTTCACTTAGCAGCTAGCGGAGACAGCTAAATGGGAGAGACCTGTGACCTGTAAAAGCAGACTCACATTTACTCCAGGTCCATTTTAAGCATCTCTCTGCTAGCAGCCAGCCGCACTAAGGAGCACAGCACAAAGACAACGCAGAAGTGGAGTCTGCCTGGAGTCAGCCATGAGGCAACCAGTAGCCAGGAACTCTGCCTGTTTCATACAGGGTAAAACTGTATATGACTAGTAATTGCATTATTGTGTGAGCATACTACTACTAAGTCCTACCTTCAACCCATCTGGGTGTGCACTGTAGGGTGATGGAGTAGTATGCGCCTGAAATGCAAAGTTATGCATATTGGAGCCAAGAATCCCAGGACAGAGTACTACCTGGGTGAAGTCAGAGAATCTGCACCAGAGGAGGAGAAGGACCTAGGAGTGATGATCACTAGTGACCTGAAGCACTCCAGGCAGTGCAAGAAAGCAGCAGCAAAGGCAAACAAGATGCTGGGATGCATATCTAGGGGATCAGCAGTAGGAGAGAGGAGGTTATACTGCCCTTGTACAGGTCACTGGTAAGGCTGCATCTAGAGTATGGAGTTCAGTACTGGTGCCCACACCTCAAAAAGGACATTAACCTGCTGAAGAAGGTCCAGAGGAGGGCTACAAAGATGATAGCTGGTCAGCAGGTAAAGGCTTAAGAGGAGAGATTGAGGGCACTGAACATGTACTCCCTGGAAGACAGGAGAGAGAGAGGGGGGGACATGATTGGGACCTTCAAGTACTTGAAAGGGATAAATAAGGTTTATAAGAAGAGTCTCTTTAAGCTGAGTGGCAGCCATAACAAGAGGGGGCAAAGTCTTAAGCTGGAGGGTGGGAGGTTTAGGAGGGAGGTCAGGAAGCACTTCTTCACAGAGAGGGTGGTGGACCCTTGGAATGCACTGCTGGAAGAGGTCATCTCGTTGAAGACAGTGGGCAGCTTTAAGAGAACCAGGAATAGGCATGGGGGAAGGTAAGGATCATGGGAATGGAGTATGGGAGGAGTGAGGAGGGAGGAGAGAGGGCAGGGACATTAGATCAAGCTGTGGACCCTGCAATATGAGTAGACTTGATAGACCAAATGGCCTTCTTCTGCTGGCTTCTTCATATGAATGTTCATATGATACTCATTGATTAGGTGAGATAAGTTACATACCTGTTTTTTGTGCTACAGCTAGTGTAGGTTTAGTTTGTTATGCTTCATCCAGGGTCATACTGTATATGAGCAGGAACTGCATTAGTGCGTGAGTGTACTACTACTAAGTCTTAATTTCAACCTATCTGAGTGTGCCCTGCAGGGTGATGCTCCTGCTAGAGTTGATACTCATTTATTAGGTAAGTTAAATTACATACCTGTTTTTTGTGCTATAGCCAAGGCCCCTGGAATTCTGCAGTTCTGTGGTTGCGGAATTTGCCACAGACTTTGCATCATGCCGCAGAATATATATAGTGCCGCAGAATTCATTGTTTTTGGTGAATTTTCATATAAATATACTGTTTTTCCATAGTGTCAGGCTTTCTTTCCCACCTCGTTTATCCTGAAGCCCCTCCTCTATGCTCAGCAAATGATGCCATCAATGACATCACATCATGTTTAGCCAATGACAGGATTGCATTCTGCCAGAGAAATTAATAAATCATGCCACAGAAATCAGAAAATGCTGCCGCAGAAGTCAAGGAGCCCTGCCGCAGAAATCAGAAAATTCTGCTGCAGAACACCAGGGGCCCTGGCTATAGCTAGCATAGGTTTAGTTTGCTATGCTGCTTCTGTGTTCTAATTAAATCCCACAGCTACACCCGATTGGGGTGACCACACCACAAAGTAGATTTCATACCCATTTCCTGTGCTATATCTAGGGTAGGTTTTATTTGCTAGGCTGTTTCTGTGCTATAGTTAAATCCCACAGCTACACCCTATCAAGGTGAGCACTACAAGGTATATTTTACAACTGTTTCCTGTGCTATAGCTAGGGTGGGGTTAATTTGCTAAAATGTTTCTGTGCTATAGTTAAATTTCACAGCTATGCTCTAGCTGGGTGAGCACTACCAGATAATTTTTATGCCTGTTTTTTGTGCTATAGGTGAGATCTGCAGCTACACCCTATCTGGGTAAGCACTACAAGTTAGTCATCGATTTGCACTTTAGCCTAATCCATGGGCCTCTATTGGGATGGGATTCAGAGGGAAGGGTAGTTATGCTGTGGTGGCTGTTGGGTGCTCTTCCATAGGGATGTGCTCTAGAGGAGTGGGCACTGCCCCATCTGCAGGACCATGGCAGAGCTTGAGGCTCAGCTGGTGGCAGCCAGGGTAGAACCATCTCAGCTGTATCACCAGCTCACCCAGAGTCCACCACCCACATACCCAACTTTCCAGAGATCCACTGGTTCAGGTGGTGCAGAGTGGTGGTCAGGAGGAGGGGGGCAGGGTATCCAGAAGGAGGTTGCCCCACCCTGCACCATCAAGATGGCAAACTGACTTGCACCTCTGGAGCAGATTCAGGAATCTGACTCCAGTCGGGGGGACTCTGATTCAGTCAATCGAAAAGGAAGGTCAACGTGATGGTACCCATGGGGAGCAATTCTACCAGGAGAGTCTTGGTGATTGGGATTTCATGACTGGGGGGTAGAGAGGGTGGTGGAGTGGTGGGTTGGATGGGAGGGGAATGGTCTAGTGACTTCCTGGTGCAGTGGCCATAAAAGATTTAGACAGGATAGGAAGGATGGCAAAGAGGGAATGGGAGGAACTTGGGGTGCTGGTACACCTGGATACAAATGATCTAGTGAACCAGTTGCTGAAGATGGTGAAGCAGAACTTCCATAGAATGGGGGACAGATTTTCAGCACATTCAGCCTCCCTGGCCTTTCCCAAAGGTCTCCCCATGAGGGGCTGGGAGGGGAAGCAGGATAGGATAGGATATGAAGTGAGTTAATCAAGGAGTTTAGTGGGTGGCTTAAGGAATAGTTTCAGGAGAAGGAGCACCACTTTGTGGGGGATTGAGAGACTTCTAGGGCAAAAGAATCTTCAAGGGTGATGCACTTTACCTGATGAGAGAGGGGGCCTGTGCATTGGGGCAGAAATTTGACATCTATAGCAGATGTTTAAATTAACATGGGTGGGACTGAGTGTAGGGAACCACTGTGGCAGGTGATAGAAAGGGATTCTACTAGTACTCCATGACATCTGAGGGTTTGTAGCAGCATAGTGGATACATGTAGAGTTGTGGCCCAAACTGAACTAGTTGAGAGGACATTAGAGAGGGGCAACACAAAGGGTGCAATCACCATGAGGAAGAAAGGTCAAGGAAAGCAAAAGAGTAGTAGCAAGACAGGATGACAGTCAGATGGAAGGGTGTATGCTATAATGCCAGAAACCTAGGTAAACAAATCAGTGAGCTCCAGGCACTGATGGGGGACACTAAGGTGGATCTTGTGACCATCACAGAAATGTGGGCTTTGGAAATTAATGACTGGGAACTGACAGTCCATTGGCAGTCATTGTTCAGAAGGGATACAAGAACAGGTAAAGGGGGAGGAGTCACCATTTTTGTCAAGGATGGCACTGAGGTGGTAGAAGATGCATGCATCAAAGATAGTAAGGGGGAGACAGAGTCACTGTGGGTGCACCTCACAGCAGCCACAGGCAAGAAACTGTGCTCTATAGTGATCTATAGACCTCCAGGGCATGGGGAAGAGAGGAACAAAGAGTTCAGGGAAGAACTTGAAAGAGAATGGCAAAGGGGGAAGTAGTGGTGGAGGGTAATCAGAACCTGCCAGACATCAACTGGGATATCCCAGTGGCCAGGACTTGAAGTTAGGTCTTACTGGATGCCTTCCAGGACTGTCTACTGGTATAGCTAGTTAATGAACCTACGAGGCAGACTACAAGTCTAGATTTGGTGTTCATTAGCTCTGAGGCGGTAGGAGCTATAAGAATAGGTGAGTGACAGGGAAACAGCAACCATACCTCTATTTGGTTCAAACTGGCCCTTGGGTCTGGAAAGACCTAACTGAGAGCTGAAGTCCTTGATTTTATAAGGGTGGACTTCAATAGGCTGATGGACCTGGTCAGGGAAAAGTTAGCAGGAGTGGGCAACATAGGTGGGGTGAAAGAGAGAAGGTAGTTAATTAAGGGGCCATTCTGGAGGCATCTAACTTTTGCGTGAAAATGATAACCAAAAAGAACAGGTTCAAGAGACAGTAATGGTTCTCAGTAAGAGTTGGGAAAGCAGCGAAGACTCAGGAAAAGGCCTTCTACAAGTACAAGATAATGCAGGGGAGGACGAATGGGGAGAATATTTACTGAAAAGTAGGGATTCAAAGAAGGCAGTTACGGAAGCAAAAGCAGAAACATAGCTGCATATTATGGAGGGGATGAAGAGTAGAAAAAAATATTTTTTTCCAAAGTATTAGGAAGAAACGGAAGAATGGAAAGGGGGTTCGTAAAGCTAACTGTGGAGGGGTAGGGTGATAGAGGAGGATGGGCAAAAAGTCACTGCCCTCAATGATTTCACTAGGGAGGATGGTGGGCCTTGCCAGAGAGTGGCATCAAGGCAGCCAGTAAGGGTGTCCAAGAGATGAGGCAGACATTAAAAGTGAAAGTGTCCAGAAAGGGTTGGCAGCCCTAAAGATAGGTAAGGCCCCTGGACCAGGTGGATTGCATGTATGGATAGCCAGTGAATTGGCAACAGAACTGGCCAAACCCTTGGTAGGTCTGTTCAACAGTTCACTGGGGATGGGGGTGGTTTCAATGGACTGGAGAGTGGCAGATGTGATTCCACTACATAAGAAGGGAGTAAGAAACAGGCAGGAATCTACAGAACTGTCAGTTTAACCTCTATCTAGTTGCAGTTCCTATGATAAGAGGTTATTTATTTATTTCAAACGTTTCACCAGGAAAGACATACTGAGCTAAAAAAAAACTAATTTCCAGATGCATTCTTGTGGGAATGGGGATGTGGGGGGGTTGAATGACAGGGCACAGACGGTTGTGGTAAAAGGTGCTAAATCTCAGGGGGAGGTAATCAGTGGGGTGCCACAGAGATCTGTGCTGAGGCCAGCCCTCTTTAGTGTCTTCATAAGTGACATTGCAGAGAGGCTGGAGAGGAAGGTATGCCTCTTTGCAGATGACACTAAGATCTGCAACATGGGCAACACTCTGGGGGGATTGTGAAAAAAATTAGAAAATACCTAGACATGCTTGAGGAGTGGCTGAGAGTGTGGCAGCTAAGATTCAGTGCAAAGAAGTGCAAAATCATGCATTTGGGGCACAGAAATCTAAGGGAGGTGCACAAGATGGGGGGTGCTGACAGCCACCAATCAAGAAAGGGACCTTGGGCTAATCATATCGGCTAACTTAACGGTAACCAAACAATGTGAGAAGGCTGTAGGGAGAGCCAGTGGGATGCTAGGGTGCATAGGGAGAGGTATCACCAGTAGAAAAAATGAAGTGTCTATGCCACTGCACAGATCAATAGTGAGACCTCATTTTGAGTACTGTGTCCAGTTCTGAAGGTTGCAACTCCAGAAGGACATACAAAAAATAGAAGCAGTGAAGGGCAACAAAAACAGTGCAAGGACTGGACCAAAAGTGCATATGAGGAAAGACTAGAGGACCTCAATATGTATTCCCTGGAGGACAGAAGAGATAGGGGATCTATGATAGAGACATTCAAGTACCTCAGAGTATAAACAAGGTACAGGAGAGTAGCATCTTTCAGAAAAGAAGGTGAAAAGAACAAAGGGGCATGATACGAGGCTAGAGGAGAGTAGGCTCAGGGGCAATGTGAGGAAGTACTTTTTCACAAAAAGAGTAGTGGATGCTTGGAACAGCCTCCCTGTAGAGGTGGTGGGGGCACAAATGGCTAGGGAATTCAAGAATGCATGGAATAGACATAACAGTACTCTCACAATAGGGAGGAGAGGGTAAGCCGCAGATCAGCTGGGGTCTGCGGTATTGCAGTAGGTAGGGAAAAGGGGAAGATTAGGTGACCACGTGGTCCTTATCTGCTGTCACTTTCTATGTTTCTATGGAATAATAATTTATACAATAAAACGTCATTAATGACGTGACATAGTTAAACAATATAAAACAAAACTGACCCATGGGTTCAGCAAAAGTACATTACAGTACATATTTAGTGAGGGCTCCAGGGGAATAAGGCACTTTAGAAAGGAGCACAACTGTAAGGGGGAAAGGAAAGAAGAGAGGTGCAGAACAAGTGGGGAGGAAGAAGAGATGGAGGAGGATTGGCTAGGATTGGTGTGGGGATGGGCAAAGAAGATGAGAAAGAGGGGAGAAAACTAGATTGAGAAGTAGAGAAGGACTATGAGTGAAGGGAATGGCTAGGGGGAGAGAGTTCCAAAGTTTAGGAAAGCGGAAAGAGAAGACAGCCTGACCGGCAATGGATTTTTGACAGGGAAACTTGAAAGTGCAATAGCCAGAGTTACGGAGGGCGCATGGGGGGGGGTGGAGGGAGAGAAGAGAGTTAAAGTAAAGGGGGTGGGAGGCCAACCAGAATATAGAGATAAGAGAGGCATAGTTGATAGGGCAGCAATCTTTCAAGAAGAAGCAAGATAGGGCAGAGAATAAGGAACAGTGGTGAGTGCAAGGCACAAAGTCCAAAGCAAAATGGTAGAAGGAGTGAAAGATGGGGTCCAGTCTGGCCAGGGTGGACTTTGGGCAGTATTGTAGACAATATCATCATAATTGATAATGGGAAGGATCATTTTAATGATGATGTCTCGGTTAGCAGGGAGTGGGATGCAGCTTTTATTCTTAAATAGCTTGCTGAGTCTGGGGTGGGGTTTTCTATGTATGGCATCTATGTGTTGTGAAAAGTCAAGGTGCCAGTCAAGCCAGATTCCAAGGTACTTAAATGAGGGCACATCATCAATTGTGATCCCATCTAGGGTGTGGAAGGAGGGGAAGGATGAGAGCCCAGAAAGCCTCTACCTTGTTTTAAATGTCATGGAGACCATTTCTTTTTTGGCATTTAAGGGTAACTGATTTGACATGAACCAATGCTGGACATTGTCGAAATCATGTTGGAGGCTGGCCATTAACTCAGAAGTGGAGGAACCAGAGACAAAAAGGACTGTGTGGTCTATGTACATGAGGATGGATGCAGATGAGCAGGCATATGGAAGGTTATAGGGAAGGTTATTTAGAAATACTGAGAAAAGTAGCAAGCAAAGGACAGAGCCTTATGGGACACCGGTGCAAATAAGGAGGCAGGAATAAGGACCCACCAAGTCTAACTGATTGGGATGTACCCACTAGATAGGAATGGAAACAGTTAGCAGTGGAGTCCGAAAGACCATCTGACTTTGGGGTAGGAAACAGTGTTGAAAGCTTTAGCCAAGTCAACAAGTCAACAAAGATGGCAGAGGTGAGGAGGCCCTGGTCCATGCCTCTGTAAAGGGAGTCAATGAGCCAGAGGAGGGAAGTGGTGGTGGGGTGGTGTTTGTGGAAGCCTGACTGGAAGGGGGAGAAAAAAGAGAATGAATCAATAAAAGGAGATAGCTGAGACAGCACAATATGTTCTTGAGGTTTAGCTAAGGTAGAGAGCAGAGAGATAGGGCAAAAGTTGCCAGGGGTGGATGAGTAGCCACCTTTAGAAGGGGAAAGACATTTGCATTCTTCCAGGCATCAGGGATAGAGAAGAAGATGTTGAGAAGGGAGAAGATGGTTAGGGCAATGGAAGGGGCAGAGAGGTGTAGGAGCTTCAGGTCAAGTCCATCAGGGCACCTACCTTTCAGAGGGTTGAGAACCAGGAAAGCATTGACAGAGGCAGCAGGGGTGACTGGCGAGAAGAAGAATGAGGGAGAAGGAGGAGCTGGGAGATGGGTGGAAGAAGGGGAGAGAACGTGGGGAGGGAGGAGACAACAGTGGCAGCACAGGAGGTGAAAAAAGAGTTGAACTCCAGGCAGGTGACTTACCTTTACAAATTGTTGCGTCTACTTGATAATTGACCTCACAGAGCCAATAGAACACCACCAGGAAGGGAGCAGGTTGCTACTACCAACATGTCCCACACGTTCATGTTCCAGCGATTGAGTGAAACAGTGAAGGAGTGGAACAGGTGACTATCATCATGGGCATTGGGAGGCAACAGCAGAAGAAAGGAAGCAATGAAGCAGGGGATTCTCAGCCAACTAAGGCAAGGTACCTGTCACTGCTTTGTAACAGTGAAACTGGCAAAAGGGGGGAAGGTGGCTCAGGATATGATGGGTCGAGCCAAAAGCAGAAACAGTCATAGACAAATCCAAAACAGTACTTGACGCAAACGTCCAGGAACAGACAGACACCAGTGTTAGGGCATGATAAAAAAAGTATTTATTCATTAAAAACTCTCAAACCCATTCAGAATATACTGTAATTTAAAGTAACAACCCCTACCCCCTTGTCTTGAAAAAGCATTAGTGTGAAATGAAACGTTGATGTTTGGGGGGTGCTACCTTACATTACGGTACAATATATCCTGAATGGATTTGAGTTTTTTTAATGAATAAACGCTTTTTTATCATGCCCTAACATTGTTGCCTGTCTGTTTGTTGACGTATGAGCCGAGTACTGTTATGTATTTGCCTTTGTTACAGTTCCTGCTAGGAAGGGTGGAAGGTCAAAAGTAGGCCAAAACTGGAAATAGTAGCAAAACCCTATCTAGGGTAGGAGTATATAAAGATTTAAACAAGGTATGGGGGAGCACAAATCGAAATAAACAAAAAAGGGGAAGCTAGAAACACCCTATCAGGGATAAGGGTACAGCAGTAACTCCAGGTAACACAAATAGAAGTTTAGAATGATCTGAGTGACACAGTGCAGTGGTAGGGGGATGGGGAGAGTCAGCTTCCAGAGAGAACATCTGGAGACTGCAGTGCTGCTCCATCTGCACACACACCTCTCTGGGTTGAAGGAGGAGATCACTAAACTCCAGGCCTAGTTGGCTAGGATTCGGGGGACCTCTCCCCACACCCAGAGGCCACCAAGTCTGCTACTATTACCTCACAGGATGCCAGTGAGGAGGAACATCTGGACTACAGTGGGCTCTAGAAGGGTGTGGTGGTGGGACAGAGGCACATTCCTCAATCAGTACTACTACAAAATTCCGATACCGCTCTGGCGGGGTGGGACTGCCTGAAAGAAGCACCCTCAGTAGTAACCAAAGAGAATGTGGGGGTCCTTCAGAGTGGAGAACACAAGTAGGGTGGTGGAGTACCCCAGAGGAGGAGAAAGCAACTTCTGGTGGTGGACTCAATTGTGAGGGGATAGATTTGGGAAATAGAAAGGGGGAGGAGAGGCAGGTTAGGTGCCTATGTGATGCCATGGCCTGGAGGGATGGGAAGTGAATCCTGAGGATCGTTAGGGCAGCAGGACAGGAGGGACAGCTGGATGTCATTACCCACCTGTGGACTAATGACCTGGCTAGAGAAGAGCCTGGGGTAGTGCAGGGGAGTTTTGGAGCTTAGGAGGGGTCTTAAACAGGTCTCTCTGGTAGTGGCTTTCACTGAGATGTTGCTTGTCTATGACAGGGGCCAGGAGAGGGAACTCCAGAACAGGAGCTTCAACTCATGGCTGAAAGAGTGGGGCAGAGAGGAAAGGGTCAGCTACACTGGTGAATGGGGACCCATCTGGGAAAATAAGAACCCATACAGAGGTGATGGCCTGCACCCATCTGGGATGAGAACTACAGTCCTCAGTGAAAGGTTTACATGTTACTTCGATTAACATTTAAACTAGACAAGGAAGGGTGGCAGAAGGAACTGAGATGTAAAAACTGCCTCCCTCCACAGGCTGAAGTAGAGAGTAAGGAGAATACAAAGGGAGAGGAATCTCTCATGGTACGAATTATGAAAGGGAACTGAGTGGTCGAGACAAAGGGGGAAAGGAACGGGAGCATTAAAAACAGAGGTGGGAAGGAGGAAGGGCAAAAAGGAGAAAAACAAGCAGAGTGTAAATAAAATCTGGAAGGCCATATCTGCAAATGCTAAGCGACTAGGAAATAAGATTCCAGACACAGAGGCTGACCTGGATTGTGGGGCAATTACTGAGTCATGGTGCACTGAAAACCATAACTGGGACATGGCCATACCAGGCTATACTGTGTTCAGGAAGGACCAGGTGGGAAGGAAAGGAGATGGGGCAGTGCTTTATGTGACGGAAAGCATAAAAGCCATGGAGATACAGGGAATACAGGGGGAGGCAGAGGTACTGTGGGTCTCCCTGGAGATGTGGAATGGAGCCACTATTTGCACTGCAGTGATTTACAAACCTCCATCACAAAGGGAGGAATTAGATAAGGTACTGGTGGAAGCCATTGGCATGATGGCAGAAATGGAGAAGGTGCTGCTGGTGGAGGAGCTTCAACCTGCCAGATATGGAGACGATTTTTATAGATTACTGGACATGCCTAGGACCTGCACTATTAGCGTAGATCTCAAGTTACGCTACTTGAGCAAATCACCCATTCTGTTACTTTCTGTTAGTTTATTTGAGTTGGGTGTTTTGCCCCCATGCCCCCCTTTTAAACACTTGAGAAGGGAGTGGGGGCAAAGCCCCACAACTTAAAAGAAGTGTCAAACCCATAATTAACAGCAGGCACAACACTTGGCCAAATCATCCATTCCGTTACTATTCATTAGTTTATTTGAGTTGGGGGCTTCGATCACACACACCCCTTGTTTTTTAAAAAAGGGGTGTGGAGGCCAAGACCCCCAACTCAAACTCATACAAATGTGACCAAAACAGCCCTGTGTTCAAGAAGCTTTTACAGCAAGCTTCCTACGCCTGTCCTATAATCTACACAATCACCGATGTGGATTGGAGCCTCCCAGCAGCGACTTCAGCTAGAATCAGGGACATCATGGACTCTCTTCAGGGGACATTCCTCAGGCAACTAGTCAGTGAACCTTCTCATGATGGGGCAAAACTGGACCTGGTTCTCACTAAAAGGGACAGTGTTGCAGATGTCAAGGTGGCTGGCCACATAGGGACCAGTGATCACAGTACAGTGTGGTTCAATATAAGGATGGCTATGAAATCAAACCACAGGAGGACATGGGTCCTGGTCTTCAGGATTGCAGATTTTAAAAAGAGAAAGGGAATATTGTTTAACCAGGAGTATCACACTAAGCTGAAGCTTGTTTCTAGATGCAACCTGGGAGAACAAGGAAGTTAAATGACTTGCTCAGGATCACACAATATGCACCTAGGTGGCTATGGGTTTTAAACTCAGGTCTTCAGATCTGCAGCTCAGAGCCTTAACCCACTGTGCCCTACTGCTTGAAAAGATGTGTGAATGCCTCAGGGATGACCTAGCATGGGAGGGTGACCTGGGTGGGGTGGAGGAACAATGGGTGAAGATAAAAGGGAGCATAGTAAAGGCAACAAACCTTTGCATCAAACAAGTGATGCAGAGGAAAAGAAGACCACTATGGTTCTCAAAAGAGGTGACTGAAAAGATAAAAGCTAAAAGGGGAGCATTCAGAAAGTATAAGCAGATGCAGAGGGGGGAGGAGGAGGATAGGGAGCTGTATTGCAGAACAGAGTGAAGCAGAGAGAGCAGTACGGAGTGAAAAGGTGCAAAGGTGCAAACTGAAGAGCGAATAGCCCAAAAGAAAATGAAAATGGACATTTTTAGATAAAGTGCTCCTTTGCTATAACATACAAAATGGGGGCCATATAACACGTTCATTATATGGGCACGTTCCTTACATTGTTGGAGCTCCTTTGCGGTTAGGTCACTAATGAAAAACAACACTACGCTGAACATCTTGCTTAATAAACATTTAATGATTGCAAAAGACATAAAAATAGGTAAAAAAAAGACTTTAAAATCTTTAAAATCTTCAAGTATGGTTTGCTTTTTAGAGTTAAAAAGAGTTAAAATCAGTACAACCATATTACACATATTGTCCACATAGTAGCAGTAGTAGCAGCAGCTTATCAGCAGTGCAGTAAATGCAGAACTGTGCAAATCAGCATACCATTTGTTAAAAAGTCTGCTACGCTTTTCTGGTTTTTTGGGGGGCTTTATTTGCTCTGCCGAGACCCTTGACTACAAAATGAGCTGTCTAAGCTGCATTATCTTCAAGGGGTCTGTGTCCTGAGCCTGTAGCCACTCGAGTGTATTTTCTAGTCCCACAAATGCAGTTTCACTCAGGGGAACCTGTATTCTCCCTGCTTCCTCCTCATTTGAGTCTTCGCTCTCCTTCTGCAGTTGTTCTTGCCCCAGTACCACCATCCCAATATCGGACTCAGTCAGCTGTTCGTGCATCTGGAGTGTGTCGCCACAGACAGCCAATCATTAATCACATCATTAGCTGACATCTCAGGCTCAATCAGGTGAAGCTGTGTGGCAATATCAGTGATTTCTCTAGTGTCGTCGGGCTCCAAATCGTAATCTGGATGCAACAGATCCCCAAATGCTGGCCTCAAAATTGACATTCAGCAGTGGTTTATTGTGGCCTCAGTGACATTGATCCAAGCCTCTGGGGGAGATTCTTAAGGGAAAAAGCTGTAAAGTGTTAATTTCCAAAATACTTTGCATCCAAGAGCAGGGAGGTGTAAAATATGGAAATACATAATTTAAATGGGTGACTCAGGAGGTGGTAAGTTATTTATTTTATTTTTATTTATTTATTCTAGGATTACAAGTACCTTTGAGCCACGCTCTTTTACAAAGGTCCACGTCAGAAATAACAAACAACAAAGAAGCAACAGTGAAATAACAGTAAACAATTCATGTACAACAGTGCTATTGAAAGTGGTCCGTTATAGGAAGAGTAAGGTGTGGAGGAGGAGGAGGAGAAGTGTAGGTAGTTAACAGAGGCAGCTATAGTATAATGGAGAACACAGCTAGGACGCATGTGCCCACAAGCAATGGGTAGGGTCAGGCACCCGGGGGTGGCAGAGAAACAGGGATGAGAGGAGAGGGGGAGGATGAAGATACAGCAGGAGACATGTGTCAAAAAATAAATGGGAAGGAGTGATAGAAGAGAAAAAGGGGTCAGGGTGAGGGAGGGGGGAATATGGAGAGTTTCACTTTCTTAGAAAATTGGAACAGGTTCTGGCATAAACCAGATCTACTCAGGCATGATGGTTTGTATCTAAATACAAGGGGAACTTGGGTCCTGGCAGATAGAATTAATAAAGACATCAAACTCATTTTAAACTAATGATAATGGGGAATGGGGGTGGGGCATCAAAATCAATTATATTGAAAACTATTTCAAATGTGCCACGAGCTGCTAACAGCCATTCAACTGGAGAAGCGTATTGGTAGCATCCAGCATAGAGTAGATGCCTATAGCTCTTTAAGGGAGCCTCTCCTGGCTTTATTATCCCTCTGGTGGCCCTGATTATCTGTCTCCATAGCTTCCAATCTCTAGTAACTCTGACACGTGGGCTTGAATGGGGGGGATTGGGGGAGGGGGGTTATTTGTTGTTTGTTGTATTGTGTCCTAGTTGTGGTTTTATTATGTTTGTCTGATTGTTATTTGTTTGCTTGTAGCTGTACTAATATTAATGGTCAACCTATTTTCATATGCTTCTGAAAATCAATAAAGTATACTGAATAAAAAGAACTGCTTCAAATGAGGGACACAAACCTCTTGAAGACAGTTGTTGGCAAGTAATGCTCACAAATGCTAGTAGTGTGAGGAATAAAAAGACCAAACTGGAGTATATATTGTTCAGCAAGGGGATTCATATCTGTGCCATTATGGAAACATGGTGGCAGGAAGATGATCATTCTGACATGAATGTAAAAGGCTACAGTCTGTTTAGCATAGATAGGAAGGATAGACTGGGAGGTGATGTGGCTAAATACAGTATGTATCAAATATACTGTATATGAAGGTTAACCAAGTGCAGGTTGATGAAATGGTCTAGAGCAGATGTGGATTAATATACTACCAAGTAAGGGCAAAAAATACTGCTGGATTAATTTATAAACCACCCTCTCAAAGTAACAAATTAGGTTGCCTTATGCTGGATGCCTTGGATAGCCTAGATACTAAGGATGCAACTACAATACTAGGTGATTTCAGTATGCCTGGAATAGAGTGTGTCAGGTACCAGGGCATAACATCCTTGGAAAAACATTTCCTGGATATCACTTGTAGATTGACTCTAGATCAGTGTGTGACTACTGCAACTAGAGCAGATCATCTACTGGACCTACTGTACAGTAGTGCTCAATAATCTTGAGGGACAAATAAAAGACTGTAGGACTAACACACCCTTGGGAGGAAATTATCACAACACTTTCTTCTTTGAAATACACCAAATCAATTATAAGGTACAAGGAGCTGCTAAAATTAAGTGTTTCAACAAGACAAACTTTGTTGGAATGAGGGAAGCCTTAGAAATGTGGGACTGGAGGGAAGATTTTAAGGGAATGGACCTAAATGAGATGTGGAACATCTTTAAACATAAAATAGTACATCTTCTGGACAATTTTGTACCAGTAAAGACAAAGTACAGCAAACACGGGAAGGTTCCCAGACAGTTTAGTAGGGAAATCAAACAAAAGATAAACAAGAAACATAAGGCTTATGTTAGGGCAAAAAAATATGCCAGCCAATCAGCTTGGGACAATTACAAACACTCAGTAAAGGATTGTAAAACAGCTGTATGCAAAGCTAAGAGACACCATGAGATACATCTTGTTAAAGAAGTTAAAGGTAACAATAAAAAATGTTCTACTTATGTCAACTCTAAAAGGAATGCGACTCCACAGGTAGGGCCAATATGTCATAAATGTGGCAAAATACAAACTGACGTGAAGGAAATAGTGGAGCTTTACATATTTTGGCATAGTGTACAGTACAAGGGATACCACATCAGTGGTAATCAGGAATTTTGGGAAACCTCCTAAAGTATCTGTCAATGAGGCAGACATTAAAAACAGACTAAAACAGCTGAACCCCAATGAGGCATCAGGCCCAGATGATATATATCCTAGGATACACAGGGAATTGTCAGAGGGTCTGGCAGGGCCCCTTACACAAATCTATCAAGCTTCCCTAGATAGTGGAACTGTAGTTGAGGACTGGAGAACAGTGGCAGGGACTGCAATTTATAAAAAAGGGTTGCAAGGCAGAATGTAAAAATTACAGACCCTTAGATTAACCTCCATACTATGTAAAATCTTGGAAAATATCATTAAGGAGGAAATCGAGAACAATATTGCAGCAAACAATATGGTGGATCAGTCACAACACTGCTTTGTAAAAGGTTGGTCCTGCCAGATCAACCTGCTAACATGCTTTGATAAGGTGAGCAGTGCACTTGACCAGGGAAATCCAGTGGATGTGGTTTATCTAGACCTGAGTAAGGCATTCGATAAAGTCCCCCACAGAGAATTAGTAATTAGGTTAAATGATATAGGACTAAACTCTTGGCTCATATCATGGATTGAGTCATCATTATCGGATAGAAAAAAGCAGGTGGTACTGAGAGGTGTTGCATCTGAGGGGACAGCTGTGACTAGTGGGGTCCCACAAGCCTCAACCCTGGGAACATGCTTAACATCTATATTGCCACACTGCAGGGTACTGAGGAAGTGTGGTTAAAGTTTGCTGACAATACTAAGCTAGTTTCAGCTGTCAGCAACAAGTAAGAAATAGCAAATCTACAGCATGAGTTACTGAGGATTGAGCAGTGGGGACATAAATATGGGCTTGACTTTAACATCGAGAAATGTGCTGTAATGCATTTCAGCACAAATAACAACAGAGCGGATTACATCTTTGGAGGGCAAATCCGTAAACCTACCACTGAAATGAATGATCTGGGAATTATAGTCTCAGATGATATGAAGAATATGAAACACTGTGACCAGATCACAAGTAGAGACTATAGGACACTGGGTTGCACTAAAAAGCACATAATTAGTAGGGATAGAGGAGTGATTCTGCAACTTGTGCTCTGATTAGACCACATTTTGATTATTATGCAAGATTTTGGGCACCAACAACCAAGGCATATATTTACAAACTGGAAGGTGTACAGTGCAGAATGTCTAAATCAGTAACAGGTATGAGAGGTCTGGGGTATGCAGATAGGCTTAAAAGTTTAAACTTGCACACCTTGAAATACCACAGCGTGATGGGGGATCTGTGTCTAGTTCACCAAGCATTTAACAGTGACAATCTCTGGGATTGTGGAGGCCTATTATTAAAACATTGTCACTACACTACGAGATCCCATGAGCTGAAACTAAAAGGCTGTGTTATTCATACCAAGAGCAACATGGTTCTCTGAGAGAGTAGTTTCAGTGTGGAATAAGCTGCCTCTGGAGATAGTAGGTCATAGATCTGTGAATGACTTTAAAATAAAATGAGACAGCTACTGCCTTGAGAATAAAATCATAGGGCATGTCTTTTGAAGCAAGTCAAGCACCTATGGACACATTTTGTCCACTTCACTCATAATTAACCTATGAACCTAGCCTTATCGGCCCATGTCTAGATTTTCAGTAAGTTCAGTTGTTTTTGGAACTCAATAACAGTTACTTGGTCTGAGCAGGAGACAAGATTGCTCAACAGTAGTGTATTTTAAACATTGCAATGATGCCTCCATCCATTGGTTGAATCTGACAGGTTGTGTTTTGAGGCAAAAAGAGTGCTTTTATTTTACCATCTCTGGACTTCAGCTCAGACTCTGGAGGTTGGGCAGTGCATTGATCAAGTAATAGAATTTCTTTGGTGGCAGGTGTTTTTTTTGTAAGTGATTGTGAACTGAAGGGACAAATGTGTTCAGAAACCACTTAACAAGCATGTGTGAATGCAGAATGTTTCTTTGCACAGTGTATGTGCCAGGGGTGTATTGTGTTAGCTGAAGTAAAAGGAGAGAAGGAGTAACAATATTGGTAAAGCCCCAGAAGCAATCAGGTTTACAGAACTTGCTTTATTGACAAAAGGAATGTTAGGCCAGATTTTGGAGTATCCCCTACACTTTATTACAAATTCTGGACAGAGCCGATAGGGCTGTGACAAGCTGTCAAGTAAGCAAAGTTACATGAGTGTGTAGAAATTATTGAATGCCCAGGTGTAACTTGACCATTTTTTGGAGGTGTTGCACCAAATTTTCAACATGGCCTTTTTGGGACCCCTTCTCATGAAAAGTGCCAGTGTCATTTTGTTCACTTGTCCCAAAAGGTGATTTCACAGAGCCATCATGCCATTCTGTGCCATAGGTGTGAAAACACATTTTGGGCATGATGTAATAAATGACAGCTGTACTGTTAAAAAGGAGGTGTGCAAAAATGGCAAGGTTGAAAATGTGGAGTGAAAATTTAAAAAATTGGTAAAGTTAGGAGCATGCGTAGAAACTGTGCAATGCACGCTCGTAACGCAGTCATTTTTTGGAGTTTTTTCACCAAATTTGCAATATGGTATTTTTGGGAACCCAACTCATGAACAGTGCCACTGTCATTTCATGAATCAGTCCCAAAAGGTGATTCTGTGCAGCGACCGCAAAATCACCTTGAGAAATGAAATTACAGTGAATGTTTTCATGAGGTGGGGTCCCAAGAACCCCATGTTGAAAATATAGGGCCACAATTCCAAAAAATGGCTGATTTATCAAATATCAAAATAAATTGAAAACCTCATTGACTGGCATTATAGCATGCTTACCTTTGATTCTTCAGTTTGCGGTTTGGCTTTGAAGAGTGCAGAAGTGTCCTGGTTAAGAGAAGATGACAGTGCCGACCTCCAGAGGTAAGTATGGGGTTAGGAGAATGTTGCAGGGAGGTGGATGCTCAGTGGAAGGGTGGGGATGAGGGAAGGGGACTGGGGTGATGAAGAGGGACTGTTTTCTTTTTCACAGATAAAAAGAAAACACATGGGGGGACTGTTTTCTTTATTTATAGGAAACAAAAAAAACAGACATTTGGGCGCACTGGAGAGGGCTCCCAGTGTGCCACATGAATGGGGGGTACATGATGCCAGCACAGGGACTGGGCACCCTGATGTCAGTAGGGGTGGGGGGGAATACATTTGGGCCCACAGAGGTGGGCTTCCAGTGTGCCACATGAGTGTGTGGGGGTGGGGCTACATAATGCTGACATGGGGATTGGGGACCCCAATATTAGCAGGGGAAAAAATACATTTGTGCACACTGGGATGGGCTGTCATTGTTCCACATGAGTGAGGGGGTCTCCATAATGTCGACACAGGGACTGGGCACCCTGATGCCAGCGTGGAGATGGGAAAAGAGGGAGTGGGGAGGAAAGCAGCAGTGGGAGGGTGCGAGATGGTTTTCTTTGCTGCTGGTGCAGGCAGCAGCAATGCAACTAAATGTGTGACACTCATGCGTGCGTAGTTTCGGTGAATGCCATTTTGCCATTCATAACATGTTGGTGCCAGCAGAACTGTGCATGGGTGTGAGTCATGCATGCACAGTTCACGCCCTGGAATGCAGAAGTAACAGTCAAAATTGTGCAGCTGTTATTCAGTAGCAGCCGATCGTGGCAGAGGGTTTCAAACTCCATTGGGCTTTTAGAAGGATACTTCCAAAAGTCCAACAGAAGGTTCCATGATCTGCCATTTTTAGAGCTACTGAGCAATCCCAAAATGGCTGTAGGCTTCACCCACTGTCCTAAAAATTGTCAAGATATCTTTTACTTCCATCTGAAAAAACAGTGAAGAGATTATACTACATTGGCATAATCTCTCACCTAAAGGATGGCCCCTCCAATACTGCAGTCTCCCCAAGCACCACACTGGAGTAACACCCCTTAGTATGCCATCTTTCAAAGCTGCATTTCTAAATTAAAAATTTGCTGTCAAGCAAATTCTGTAAGATTTTTTTCCATATATGAGGACTTCCTTTTTTCTGGAGGGTAGCTTCTTTGTGTTTCCATGCTGGTAATGCATTCTCTGGTTTGGCTTTCCATGCACTATGTCACACTGACTAAATTGTGCATTTTTCAGATGTTCTGTTGTACAGAATGTGCTATATGAGGACATTGCAAGACTGACAAATTTGCCTAACTGTGGTGTAAATTCATCACATTTATACAATGGTGTCAATTGGCCATTTTTTCCTTATTTCAGTGGCATAATATTTCTACCATGACCAGTGGTATGGTATAACATGGAGTTTAATTATTGCTCCAAGCACCATTTGTATCACTTAAACTTTTGCAATCTATTTCAAAGCATTACTGTATGAATTCATGTTTGTGCCTCAAAGAAAATTTCTTCTAGGGTTGCTATTACTGCTCTGTGGCGATGCTAAGTCAATCTCTGTCAGAATTCCATAACATTTTGGAAATTCCGTAGAATTATACCTGGGGAAGAATAGATATTTTCAGCTGTGAAAAATCAGAGAAAATGCAGAATTTTGCCACTAGCTTAAACGTTCCAGTGAAAAAAAAACTGTTGCAATTTGCAGTTTTTCTGCAGTACATCTTGCTGTGATATAAGAAGCACGTGGCTCATATTAAAAACTGCGATTGTCTTTAAATAAATTGCAGTTCAGATGGTAGAATTCTACTAAGTTTTCCTGATGCCAAATTATAAGTCCACTCGATGCCACAGAGCTCTTGTAGCAACTACCCAGTCTTAGACTGGGAAATCAAGTTTTTATGGTCCTTACCTGGTAATATGGGTTCTACAGAGGTACTCCAGTTTTTGTGCTGTGTTTGGTAGACTAAATTCTTTTCAAACATATGATGTTAAATTACTTCTTATTTTTGCTATATCGTTGGACTACATATAGACATCTTCTTCCAGAAGCAGTCAACCAAAAAGACAAAAAGTAAAGCTGTTAAAGCTACGACCTTTTTCTACTCTACATCGTAAACACAGTCTTTTACTGCTCCATTAATGTTTGACATTTGCTGCAAAAACTACAGTGAAGAAGCTGCACTGTAATTCTCATTTGTCAAAAAGTGTGAGACTAAGGGCAGATTTGAGGGCATGGTTCATTATCCAATTTTGTCCTTATCCTGAGATTTCATTCATAGTTTCTTTTATTTTTCCCCCTGATTCTGATTCATGAATCTGTTCATTTCCTGACTCTCTGTCATCTCTCTCACTGTGGACTTTGCATGCTCTATGCTCATCTCTGTGACTGTAGCCTCCACCAGCCAACATACAGTGCTGCAGACACAGCTGATGGCTGCTCCTCCTATTCTGCCTGGTCCCATCTCCTTTCCACACAACAGCTTCATAGGAACTCATGTCTCAGCTGGTACTGTAACTAGCTACTCCACAAACACTAACAATATATGCATCTGTCTCTACACATGCCAAGATCCATCCCCATGTATGCATGTTCATGACCCAATGAGAAAGAACTCCAGTACCACCAGACAATGCACAAACAATCAACCTGGACTTCAAAGTCAATTCAAATAGGTTCAGCTTAATTCAAAACTAGCCAAAATGTGCAGTGTATCTCTTACCAGAGATGGAAGACACCAGCAAGACCCCCAATAAAACTCCAGCTGGTTTCACTAAGGTGTCATCAGGGAGTGCTCTACAAGCAATGATGCTATCCCTCTGTCTCTACACAAGCCAAGATCCATCCCTATGTATGAGTGTTCATGAACTAGAAGTCTTGTTGCTTCAACAGTAAATAAACTAAGATATAAGCTTTGTCAGATCTTGTCATTATCTAGTGCACTGCAAAAAGTGATACAACTGGCCTGTCTTAAAACTGGCCTGAACAAGATAAGTTTGAACCAGATGTTAAGATGGCCTTACCATTAGTGAAAGCACATCATATAACAATGACCAGCTCCAAAAAGAGGTCACAACTCCCTACTGTTATTAATGTGTATGAAAACTATTACTGAGAACATTGATTTTAATGTTGAAACTGTACCAACATTCTCATCCAACAATGTCTCTGTGATACACACCTAGTCATACAGTACATTTAATCCCAGATAAAATCATGTATTGCAACTTTTTGTGACTGATTTATTCTTAGTTAACAAAACCCAGGTTAAAAAACATGTATCCCCTCAATGCATTCTCTTCTTCTCTTAATGGTTCAGGGGTTCCTCCCTAATTGGCACTGGGCACTGTGTTCTTACCATTTGGTGTTAAATAGTTTCCTTTTCCTTTTGGTATAGACTTAAGCAATCTGGTTGTGAAAGTTTATACAGCCCCCACAAATGTAATGTATGAGCAGAACATACAGTCCAATTCAATTTATCCAAACTGCATGGGGGACATCCAATCGGTTTGGAAAAATGGGAGTTCGGATAAATGAGTCTGCCTATATACAGTACAGAACAGCATCCTTTGAGGGTTAGTTGAAGTGTCTGAGTTTGGACTCCGAAGGCAGGCAGTGGGTCTGTTCTCCGTCATTGAATCAAACAACTGCATAGTAATTTAGTTTAAATAGAAAAAAAAGTTTAAAAAAGCAGTTCCCTGAATCCTGTACAGTTTATCATCCAGAAGCACTGGGCAATGATCAAGTCATTGACACATATGACCTGACCCGACTGTAGTTTTTATTTGAAAAGAATGTAAATGTGGACTAAGATACTGCAGCAGGCAAGCAGAAATTACAAGCTACCGTTTACCATCTGGAAAAACTGGGCAACGATCAAGTCACCAACACACATGACTTGCCTATGCCCGAGCCATGAACTAAGCACTCTGTGTCACCATAAGCCAGCATATGGTTTAGTGTGATCAGTACCTGCATGGTGATGTTCATGGTCTGATGATTCAGGACTGTGTTCACTTGATTGTGGGTGATGTCATTTGCTATGATGCTCCTCCAGTTGGTGTCACTGACTTCAATGGGAGGGGGTGGCAGGTCTGTGTTCCCTTGATTGTGGGTGATCACTGGTGACTCGATTGTTTGTGGATACAAAAAAAACTGTCACGGCTCCATTGTAATGTAAAGCAGTGATTTCACTGCTGTGATGTTCCTCCAGTTGGTGTCATTGATTTCAATGGGCAGGGGGTGGGCTGAAAATATACAAAAGCATGCAGCTTTGGGTACTGAAAGCTGTTAAAATTATAGCTGCACTCTACACTCTGCAAACTGCTGCTTGTCCCTCAGTGTTCCCCTTGAAATTCACGGTGGTATTCTCACCTTGTTAATGCTGTTGATCGTTCCCATCATGATTGTAGGTAGCTGCAATCAACCTTATTAATGGCTACCTGCACTTATAATGGGAAAGATCAACAGCTTTAACAAGGTGAGAATACCACCATGAATTTCAATGGGAACACAGGGGGACAAGCAATCGGTTAATTAGATAGGGAGGTTCATTTTTGGGGGGTTATACAAATGGGTTTGGACTGTATCTGTACTGTGTCAGCAAGGGTATAAGTCTTACACTTGAATGCTTTTTTCTAAGAGCCTCTTCTATGTGAGATCTCTTCATGCATGCACTTTAGCCTTACAGTATGAAGACATGTCAGGTTTGTGGGGAACATTGTAAAACAGCAGGCAACCCCTCAAGGAAAACTGTGAAAAACAATATTTGAACACAATTCAGCTTATATTTCACATTAGTTTAGTATTTCTTTTCAACATTATTTATTACTGAGGTCGTATGAATGAAAACATAATCTTTGTCCTTGAGAGTTCTTCAGCTGTTATTGCCAAAGTGCCAGGTGTTATAATACTCTGCCTGTGCTATCACAGTTAACATGGCAATGGAATGCAATGTCACAACTGAGGATTGTGCATTCATGTGAGGAATTCCTATGAGGACAGGTTGAAGGAACTGAACATGTACTCCCTGGAGGAAAGGAGGGAGAGAGGGGATATGATAGAGACATACAAGTATCTTACAGGGAGGAACAGGGTGCAGGAATACACTATTTTTAAGCGAAAAAGGTGTTCCAGGACTAGAGGGCATGGGATGAAGTTGGAGGGAGGATGATTCAGAGGAAACGTGAGGAAGAATTTCTTCACAGAATGGGTGGTGGACAAGTGGAGCACCCTGCCAGAGGAAGTGGTGGGGGCTGAAACAATCACGGGATTTAAGAATGCATGGGATAGACATAAAGGAATTCTGGAGGTCAGGGGTAAGGGGCAACAGACTTCTTGGAAAACATAAACTGAATTTACAAGCTCAAATGGGCAGACTGGGTGGGCCATAGGCCCTTATCTGCTGACACTGTCTATGTATCTATGTATGTATTAAGGGCAGATGAAGTCTAATAGATAAAGATCCTGTCTATGTGCAGTTTTCCCCAGAAATTCATAATGGGAGGAGAAATCTATAGAAGACATATGAAAAAACAAGGTGAACTGTTTATAAATATAATTTCCCCACAGTTTTACTAGAGTTGTCAGCAACTCTTTCAGTGCCTCTATATTTATTTATTTATTAAATTTTGGTGACCAGGTAGGCCCACTGAGCCCCGGAGGTCCCTTTTTCAGGGGCAACCTGGGATTACATGGTATAATAGGATATACAGTGAGAGTACAATAAATAAGACATAGCAGTTGATACACATCGTAGCAGTAACATGTTATGTAACAGATTTAAGATTAAAAATGTAACCCCCTCCCCGTTACCCGGGGTTACTAGAATCCCAGTAAGACCTAGTGGTAGGCAGGGAAGGCAGCTTGTGAAACTCCAGTTAAATGGATTTCACACTGTCTCACTCTGTTCTCAGTCTCAGCTGAGACTGAGGGATGACATCATTTTAGAACTGTCGCAGCTGCATAAGCCACACTGGAATGTTACAGTTGGAGGTTCGAGTAGAATGTTGGGGAATTTGAAGTTAGTTCAGTAGAGTCTGTTGCAGTCTGTAGTAGAGGTGCTCTGCTATAAGCAGGCATCCAGAGCTCTAAGCTCTGTCAAAGAGCTATTTTTTGGTATAGGTGTGTGTTCTCACCTGAAGAGGAACACAAGAAGAGCACATTGAGGTGGTAGAGACCACATTCAGTGGTTCAGGGCCCCGTCCCTGTGGGGATTGGGGGAAGGAATCAGCCTGTTTCCAGGGGCAACCCCCCTGGTCCAGCTAGGGACAAAAGAAGCTGCCTGAGTTAAGTTCGTGCTGAGGCACCAGAAGTTCTGGGCAAGATTTATTTTGAGGAGGAAATGCCTGTGGGGCACCTGCAACCAAGGGGTGAGTTCACTTTGCTAAAGGGCCAATTGTTTTCACCTGAAACAAGATTAAACTAAAGTGACTGTTACTGTGGGGTCAGGAAAAGACTGCCAAGAACAGTTTGGAAGATGTGGGGATTGGACTGCTTAACTCTGTGTGGGGTCTATAGTAATGGACACAGCCACTTATTAAGTATGTTCAAGTTCAGCACAAATGGGATGTAAAGAAAATAGATTGAATGTGAATATATTTATAGAGAATCTACACAGCAAAGTGTTTTAAAGGATGAAGTGTTACAGTCCAGAGAAATGGCCAGGTATGAATTATGGGAGCGAGAGGTGGGAGAACCCCCATAAGTACTAACCAAATTCACCTCTACGGGTAAACTTTAGGACACCTGTTGCTTTCTCTCATGTGCTTGGCCAGTGCCTGAGGAAAGTACCCAGACGTGGGATTGATGAGGAACATTCCCTTATGGAGCAGAAGTGCTCATAGGTGGTTTAGGAAGCCACCAGTAAATGTTTCCATGCTATATGGAAAGTGTCCCAGTGGCTGGTAAGGGAGCTGAGCCAGAGAAAAACCCAGAGCAGCATTCAAGTTTGGGCTGTGTACCCAGTGTGTTTCAGAGCCTGAGGACTAAAGTGAAATAGAATGTGTTCTGATCTCCATAAATCTGCATTACCAGGAGTGTAGCCCCGTGGGGTCCATCTATGCTTTGTTTATTCTGTTGGATGTGAATAAAACTTTAGAATCCCACTTCTGGTATTGGACATTACAGTTATTGCTTCCTGTGTCTGGAGTTACTTGGGTGCCCCTGTTGCAGAGTAGCCAAATCTAGCCAATGTGCAGAGTGACATATTCCTCCCCAAACCCAGCCCACCTGGTAGAGCTGTCAAGATGGAAATGGCATGCCTGGTTGGGGGTTACAAAAAATTTCTAAAAGTGAGAAAAACAAGACAGAAACATGAGCAATGCTCAGAATTTGAGCGAAGTGAACGACATAAAGCATTTGTCAAATAGAGAGCCCAGGTGAGCATAAAAGGTGCATTAAATAGGTGAGACCAGCTTATTGTAGGTTGAGGCATGTACTTAGATGGGAGAGATGGGGAGGTTTCAGGTACCATGGCAGTGGCATGTGCCAGCAGTGAGCATGTGGGCTTTGAGCCAAAGTTTTGATTGAGGAGGCTTCCTGCACCCAGGTAGGAAGTTTGTTCCACAGGGACGGGACAGTGTAGGAAAAGGACTTTCCCTCCACCTTGGTCCTCATTCTAGGAACCTCTAGAAGAGTTCGGCCTGAGGTCCGGAGGTTGCAGGGGTTTGGCTTGGTGGCAATGAGTCCAGAGAGACTAGGTAGAGGGGTTGAGTGAATTAGCTTGTATGCTAGGCAAAGTGGAGCATACTGGAGGTGAGCCTCAAATGAAGGCCAGTTGATTAGTGCTAGAGGGCCACAGTGGTGACTCCTGGAATGGGACTATGTGGCAAAGTGAAGCAAACCACATTGTGTAGAAGACCTGTTGTCTATTGATCTCAAGCTTCGCCATGCCCTGAACGACAGGAGCAGTGTAGGTCAGTGTAGGGAGGAGGACGCTTGAGGCAATAGCAGTCCTAGCTTCAGGAATAAACTGGTCCATGAGGTGGTAGAGGGTTCCTAGTTTCCCATGTATGATTTTGGAAACTTGGTCAACATGGTTTTTTAGTGTGAACCCTTGGTCCAGGGTTAGGCCTAAGTATTTTAGGGAGGCCACCACTTCTATATGGTTCCCGGCCCTAGAGGTAAGTTGTGGGAGTTGTGTTCTGTCTTGCCAAGGGGTCTTGGTCCGAACAGCACGGCATTGGTTTTGGCGGTATTCAGAACCATTCTGTTCTCTATTAACCAGTTCTCCAGTAACAGCAGGTCTTCTTGGAGGAGGGGGCAAAGGCCCGCCAGGTTGTCAGAGGATCAGTAGACGACGGCATCATCAGCGTACTGAACAACAGCATTGCCCCCACAGTGGCCATTCAAATCATTTGTAAACAGGGAGAAGAGGAGAGGACCAAGTATGGACCATTGTGGTACTCCTTATTGTAGGGGAAGTATATTCGATAGCTCATCCTTCCACGTAACCATCTGAGTATGACCAGTTAGATAGCTTTCAAACCACTTGAGAGCATGGGGATTTTGGCTTATGTTGCACAGCTTGTGTAGCAGTAGATTGTGGTTGACCAGGTCGAAAGCCTTGGAGAGATCGATGAAGATAACTCCAGTATGGATACCTTCGTGTGTATCTCTAAGCACGTCCACTGAGAACTTAGTCAGGGCAGTGTCAGTCCCATGTTTGACTCTGAAGCCATGCTGGGATGGGGCAATAAGCCAGTGAGCCTCTGAATAATCACAAAGTTGCCCATAGACTAACTTTTCCTGGATTTTTGCCAGGATACACAGAAGGGAAATTGGCCTATAGTTACCAATGGGTTCCTGATGTCCACCCTTATGAACAGGAACCACATGGGCCTGTTTCCACTGGTCTGGGACAGTACCCACCTGTAAGGACCAGTTTATGAGCCAGGTCAGAGGTCTTGAGAGGGCTAGGGCTCCATCCTTCAGCATCCTGGGGAGGATCCCATCAGGTCCTCCTGAGTCCCTAGTTTACAGGGACTTTAGGAGGATGAGGACCTCTTTCAACCTGACCAGCCTCAGACGAAAATTTGGACAGCCAAGGTTGGGGGACACCTGTGTTCTGGACCCCATATTTGGGGCAGGGAGTCCAGTCTTGAAGGAGTCTAGGTTTGTGAAGTGATGGTTGAGGGCCGAGGCAATAAGGTGCCATCATTCAGTAACTGTCTATTGACCTCTACAAGGCCAGGTTCGGACTTACTTTTTCACTTTAACAGCTCATTGATATGAGACCAGAATAGCTTAGGGTTGCATAGATTTAAGGAGGCAGTATGGTGCAGTGATTTAAGACTGAGTTGCAAATCTGGAGACCTGATTTTGAATCCCACAGCCCCCACTTGCATTCTGTGTGACCCTGAGCAAGTCACTTAACTTCCCTGTGCTGCCAGGATGCACCTGTAAACAAGCTTTCAGCTTAGTGTGTCTCACCTAGTTAAACAATTGGAAAAAGAAAATAAAAGATTGGTTTTCTGGAGGTGAGTGACAAATGCCCTTTTTACGAGTTTGATGGCATGTTTGCATTGGTTTCTAAGGGCTTTAAATGTCACTAGGCCTGCAGGGAGTGAGGAACACTTGAACTTTTTCCAAGCTTTGTCTCAGCTGATCATCATGGCCTTTAGTGGGGGAGTGATCCACTTGTAGCATCTGTCTTTAGCTAGAAAAGTCTTCATTGGAGCAAAAAAGTTAGCAGCCCTCATAAGAGATTTCTGGAATTAGGCAACAGCGTTGTCCAGAGTTGGTAGATGTCTTAGTGGGCTCCAGCCAATGTTACTGAGGAAGATATTGTATTGATCAGCTGAGAATTTAGAGTAGTCACGTGTTGTGAGGATTCTGGGTTGGATCCTAAGCACCCTGTTCTTCTATACACAGAAGATTGATGAGTGGTCACTCAGGGCATCAGCCATGGTCCCTGCTATCTGAATATTAGAGCAGTTTGACACCACAGCCCAGTCTAGTACACTGTGATTACCCATTTTATGGTTCATTCTTGTATGTTCAGTGATAACCTGAACAAGATTAGCTTCTTGTTGTACGAGGCCTCTGAGGGCTGTGTTTGAGTCCTGGGCCCAGTTTAGGTTGAAGTCCCCTAGGATGAGGAGTTCAGTCAAAACATCTTTAGCTAGGGCTTTAGTGATTTCCTTTGGAGATTGGAGAGCATTCTTAGGAGAGTTGTATTCACCCGATGGTGAGGTGCTTAGCATGGCCAAGGGTGAGACGTATAAAGATCAATTCATTCTCAGAGCAGGTGCTATACTGCATGCAGATCTGTGAGGAACTTAGTGTGTCCATCACATAGATAAGCACCCCAACCCCTCTTTTGGTTACCCTGTCATTTCGATAGTAATCATACCCTGATGCAGCTACCTCGTATCCAAGGACATGGGATTTAAGCCAGGTCTCTGAGACAGCAAGGACATCTGGTTTGTAGAGGGCTAGCCATGGTTGCACTTCTTGCATCTTTGGCCAAAGGCTGCACATATTCATATGAATGATCTGCATTCCCTTCAAGGACAACCAAGAAGGGTCCTGAGGAGAGGATATCAAGAGATTTGTAGTTGGGGGGCCTGGGTTAGGTTGAATATCTCCTGCTAGGAGCAATAAGGCAGTAACCAGGCAAAGTATAGTCGCGTTTAGTGAGGGGAGCAGATCTTTTATGAGTATCCTTCTGGTATGGAGAAGTGTACTGTAACATATGCCTTTCTTAGTGAATTCATAGGCAATTTGAAGGAAGTTTGTCCTAAGGGGGGGTGGGGAAGTAGTAGTGATAGGTGGTATGGGTTTCAGGTCCCCATGGTCCTTTAATGTCATGGTCTCATTGACAAGAGAGCCAGTCCACTTAGAGAAGGGACAAAATATAAATAGTGGCCAGGAGAAAACTTCAGTTAGGATTGTAAAGGTAAGGTATACCTGTCCTGGTGGACAGCTGGATTGGCAGGCATTGGTCAGGGTACCGACCTTGTGATGACATGGCGGAGGGCGACTTCAAGAGGTGAGTGGCCAATAAACCTGTCCAGAAGCAGGGATGGATTGGCCCGAGTGGGCTAGTCTATATAAGCTGGCAATAGCTGTGGGCTGCCTAGTGCCCTTTTGGCCCAGGTAGTTCCTTGGTACAAGTTCCATAGACAGAACAATTTGTTGCCAATTATGACTTTTGGGGGGGCTCAGCTTGGTGGAGGAAGGGGAAAACCAGGTATGCAGCTATGGGTACCAAGGGAGTCGAACACTGGAAATTAGTCACCAAGAGAAAACAAACAAGTAAAGATATCTTTTCTGCCAGTGAAGCACTCAAATGAAGCGTGCAGATAGACTAGGTTTTACCTAACTAGAGCCAGCTACCAGCATTAGGCGTCTATCTGATCCATCATTACAAAAATGACACTTTCTGCTAGGATATAACACAGATTATAAGACTATGCATAAAGACCTTATGACAGAGTAGCATCTAAGTAGAACAGAACATTGTAGATCAGCTCTACAGCAAGCTACACTGTAGGAGACAGTAATTAGCTCAGCTTCTGTGGGGAAAAAAATATTGATACATATATACAGCTCATAAAAAATAAGTATGCGCATGGACAGCTCATGAGACTTTAGTTCACTACAAATAGTTTGTAGGGTATTCTGTTTCAAGTAGGGTAGTAAATTGATTAACAATTAGGCTAATATGCAGCCCATGACCCCTCACGATTGGTCCCTATGTGGTTGTGGGAGGGATAAACATGCATTTAAGGGGAGGAAGGAATGGGGCGGGCGAGTGGGAAAAACAAATGCAGTCCTGGAGCCAGTTCTTTCATCTGGGGAAGTCTGCCCGGTATGGAGCAGCTAGCCGGCACCTCACCATGAGGTACAATCTGCTTAAGTGTGGAAGAACGAGGTGGGGGACCCACTTCAGGAGGTCGCCCTTGCCGTCCTTGATGATCGGAAATGTCCAATGGAAGCAAGCCGCATGTGCTCAGTTGCAGCCTTTTGTCCAAGGATGACCAGCGTCATGGCTTGTCTGGTCCAATAAGGCACATGTGCCTTATTTTGATTTTGGTGCCCAAAGTAAAAAAGGCACCAGTGCAGGGACTGTATGTACAGCCCCAGAGTTAAAGATTCATGGTAAATTCCCAGGCACACTGAGCTCCAGCCCTAGTGTGAGATGCAGTACAGCTGTGTGCCTTGTCAAACAAATGCAGTCCTGGAGCCAGTTCTTTCATCGAAGGAGGTCTGCCCGGCATGGAGCAGCTAGCCAGCACCTCACCCCTAGGTACAATCCCCTTAAGTTTGGAAGAACGAGGGGGGGGTCCCACTTCAGGAGGTCGCTCTCAGGAGGTCACCCTCACCACCCTTGATGATCCAAAATGTCCAACAGAATATACCATATAAAAGAAGGGACAAATGTATACAAACCTATGTATTTATAAAATGGCTGCTATGGATGCTGAAAGGCAAGCATATAGCCCTACATAAGATATTTTACAATTCTTAACATTCCCATGTGTCAGTCTGTCAGACACCTATTAATAATGTCACACAGCATAGTTTGCAAGCAATCAATGTGCCTGCCCATCCAAGTAGGTGATTCCATAGAAATATTGAGTAGGCTATTTGCAAAGTTTTTAAAATTATCTTTTCAACTTGCCACTGCCTTTCTCAGAGCAACTCAGTATTGAAAGTGAGGTTTGCATCCACTCTAATCTATCCCTGAAGATCCTTGGAGAGAATCAAATAGGTCTTAACACAGGAGAAATGAGAAATCCCACAGAGGTTACCCAGGGCTTATTAGGTACACAGAAGAATGAATAAATAATTTCTGAGAGCAGGTTTACTTTCACTAAACATTCAAGCAATCTGATTATTTACTGTCCTGGTGATGCAACATTACCATGTACCCAAGGTATAATAAAGGGATATTTCTGGTGTACTCACATGTAAATACTAGCCACAGCATAGATGAACTAGACTGAAATAAAAGGCATCAGCACAAAGAAAAACAAGCATTTGTCAATGCCGAACGTTTGATGCGTGTTTAACAATTTTTTTTTTATTTTGACCCAGCGTTTGAAGATACTTATTTTAGGATTCACCTTATAGAAATGACATGTACTATTTATAGTACATTGACTGAAATGTCAGTTCACAACAGAGGTGCAAAACACATCTCCTTCAGAATTTAAAAAAATGACATGTCATGTTTATGTCATGGTGTGGTAAAATGACTATGCTGGAAGTTTTGATTAAAAATATTAAAATTAGCAAAGTTATTAGTGAATGCTAAATTAGAGAAATGTTTAAATGTTCAAAAATACACTTGATGCATAGAGATGCTTTCTCAAAAAAACACTGGGAAGGATTTACAAAGAAAGCTAATAAATCCTGCAGCTGTGGGAAAAAGGCCTGCAGCACTGGAAACACAGTTGCGTGATATTCATAAAGGAATTTTGAGCAGGTGCAGAATTTTGTAAAATCCCTGCAGCTGCAGAAATTGCACACATGCTGAAAATCTGCAACTGCAGAAATAGCTTAGGAAGCACAGCAACAGTGAACTTCATTAGCTGGAACAGCAGACTTTAACAGGACTGCCACAGAATGAAGCTGAAAGCACCCACAAAGAGACCAGCAACCAGTCCCTCAGCTGGGACCACTGCAGCACCACAGGTACCAGCCATACCATGGCACCAAAGTGGCGAACTGTCACTGCTGGTCCTCCCTCCCTGGGGAGTTCCTGTTGCCTGCAGGGGTAGCACTCACTACAGGCTGGCCAGGATCTACTGCCTGTGGGGCTCTGTCATGGGCTGCACTGTGTCTGGTGGTTGTTGCCTGTCACCATATCATGGCAATGTGTGCTTTCATTGCTGTAACAGCAGCCACTGTTATACTATCTGGGATGCTATTACCTGTGCCTCACCTTCACCTTAATTGATTCCAATTGCTGGGACACTACCTCAGTTTGCTGAAGGAGAGTTACACCTCATTGCACTGTGTGTAACATTTTTTCTGCAGCTGTGGAAAAAAAACTAGTTGTGAATAGCCTTTCAGGGGCTGTGTCTTACTTATCTCACACCTTTTTTTCCTCAGGGACTTCCGCAGCTGCACTTTTTTCCACAGTCCTTAGTGTTGTTTTCCGCAGCTGCAGAGGGTTTTGTGAACAGCACTCAGTGCAAATTCCCCTTTGTTTCCATAACTACGGCAGTTTTGGGGACTTAGGGAAGGTTTTGCACCTTCAGAAAGCTTTGTGAATCCAGACCACTTTCTTTGCTCTGACATTTTGCTCCGTCATGTGGAGCTTTTTCAAAGGGCTCTTTCTAGTTCTGTAATTAACTCAAAATACATTTTAATATGCAAGTCATGGCAAAGAAATAAAGTATTGTTTGAGAAAGCATCTCTATGCATCAAGTGTATTTTTGAATATTTCAAGTGACCCCACATGTACTTATAGAAATACAGTTGGGACCTCCAGGGACGCACTACTAGCCAGTCATTTCCCATGGACTACACCTTAATGAATTAATGTTCAGTCATAACCTGGGCATTTTACCATATTTGTACACCACATTTTCAGCATAGCCTTCTTATTACCCCACATACTGAACCTGGTAGGTGAATATTTTCAAATCCCTGAAAAAACATCATTCTTCCCCACCAAAACAACATTCCACGCCACAGTTATGAAAACACATTTTGGCCAAGATTTGAAAAATGACAGCTGTCACATTCATGAAATGCTGTGCAGAAATGGCTATGTTGAAACTTTGGGGTCAAAATATTGAAACACTATTGTGCATGCTGTACTTCTGAATAGAAAACAAAAAAGGCATTCAGCTGTTTGAGTTTTATCATGGAATGTAATATACGCTTAGCTTCATATTGAAAATGAGGTCTAAAATCCCCTATGGCAAACATAGGCAGTAACTTCTGCAACAGAATGAATGCCTTGCACCACTCATTTGCAGCTTGCTCAATGTGGGTGATGACTTGGCAGATGAATTACACCACTGGAGTGTTATCTGTTGTATATTTTTTTTGTTCCCCAATGCAAGTACTCCACATACGTGCACTCACAGACACCTGAAGTAATTCCCTTTCTTCATATTTAGGGCTGGGGAGGGTAATGATGGTCTCTTTCTCCTTGTTTGATGAGGGTGTGGGGGCTGAGGCATGGTGGAGAGGGGTAAAGGTACCTGACAACAACAGCCCATCCATCACTAGTCTATTCCACACACACGGGAGCCGATGGAAATAGCTTACACTCTGCTGTACCTCAGTTACATGCAGCCCATAAAGCCTGTTCCACTGGGGAAGCACAAGCAGTGCAGTACTGTACTCATCTAGCCTACTTTTCCCTGTGCTTCCTGCAACATTGCCACTTGAAGCCTGCAGCATCCCTCGTCCCCCCAATTGGGCTACCACTGCTCCATCACTGCTCCTCCGTGTCCTCTTGGTACAGCTAGTATTGGCACTGCCACCTTTCACTTTTCCATCACAAATTCCACATTGTTGTACATGTAAAGGGCTGATTTACTCTTTGAAGGGAAGTGGCAAATAAAGGAAGAGGGATTGCAGGTTTATTGCTGAGAGATAGGTGGTGGATGACGAGGACTACGACGACTAGAAGGTTCCAAAGCCAAATGAACTTAAGGCACCCTGAAACTAATGTGGAAAGGAAAACAACAAGGCAGCCCTGAAACTAATGTGGAAAGGAAAACAACAAATATATTGAGATGGACGGGATCAGTGGAAATGGCAGCAGTGCTGGAAGAGTTATAAAATGGTCCATATATTTTTTGAATAGAGCTTAATTCAGCCAGTTTTCTTTTCTGATGAAAACATGTACTGGCCAAAACATTAAATCCCAAGCAAAAAGGATTACTAAAGTTGGAGTTAAACAAAACCAGGAGGTCAAATCAAAAGGCAGGAGGACAGTGGCTCATTATGAAAAAAACTCCCGAAGCCATAGCAACTGAGGGCACAGTCTGACTCTATATTATTAAGAAACATATTAAAAAATATCAACGGTAATTCAAAAAAGTGAAAAGCAGAACAAGGATATAGGAAAATAACTAATAACATAATAAAGCACTCACTAGCACCTGCCATAGATTTGAAGGCTATGAAGAGGATGTCAGTCGCTGAGTAAGAAACGCAGACAATGACGACAAAAAAAGACTAATGGTCTGTCCAGTTTGCCCAGGTTTGTTGTCTACCCCTGGAACCTACTGTCCATCCATAGTCCATCCATCTGGAGTCCAGGTCCCTCTCCCTCATTACCATTTACCATCTTACTAGTTTGTGTAACTAAAAGAAGATTCCCCTATGATCTGTCAAGCCAATGTACCAAGCCACCATGTTGTATATGTTTGTATATGATAAAAGTGAATAAAGTTAAGGGGCAACTGGCCTCACAGCAATGCCTTTGTGCGGCCTAGAATGCCTCTGTACCAGTGGTCTTTATTGCCATCATTGTCTGCATTTCTGTGTTTCTTAGTGAGTGATTGAAGTCCTCTTCATAGATTTCAAATCCGGGGCAGCTGTTAATGATAGTTTTGAGTTTCCCTTAACCTGAACTGCATTGTTTAATCACTATTTTTACTGTAAGTGGGTAGGAAGACAGGAGAAGGATGAACTGCTTGGCTCTCTTATAGCAACCAACAGCACATACTGTCCTGTCAAATCCTTAAAGCAAAATAATTAGCATGCCAGTGCACAGATATTGTTTTTTGTTTTTCTCTCAATAAAGGGCGCGTGTGTGGGTGTAAAAGACTGTACTGAGCAGATTGAACAGGAAATACAAATTCAACAATTGGAAGCAAGGCTGCTTTTAACAATACAGGTTTTGTTTGTATTTAAGAAAGTTGCAGAGCCAGCAGCTACTTGTGAGAGAGCAAGCACTTTAGTTTTGCATGAAAGCCATCTGGCTTTATACAAATGAAAGTACTGAAAGTACTGAAGCATTCTGTCATTGGAGCACTTCAGTTCTTTCAAGTACACAACTATGAACACTGTCATACTCTGCTTGTGTGGTTATTGGTCTGTCAGAGATGAGCCCAATGTAGATTGTTATGCATTAGACTAGTCCATGACACACCTCTGAAATGCTGTTCTCTGAAGCAAAGCCAAATGTTTCTTTCACATGTGCAAGGGAACACTAAAAGGTGGCTTGTCATCAACTGGCTACATATTGTACAGGTAATGAAGAGTGTTTTATGTGGTGGAAACATCTCAGTTCTTCGAACTTGCTGATACAAAGAGGCATAACCTTATGGGAGCCAGAGGCATTGCTGCTGGAACAGAAAAGTTATGCAGTCTTTCAACACTTTAAACCCCTTCTGGTATTCTACTCACTTTTGCAGGCCAAAGTCAAATCTGGAAGGCACCACCAGAACAGACCAGTCTCATCAGCATTATAGACATGTTCTGGTAGTAGTCACCTTCCCAAAAATGACATCTCATAGCTTAGAGTGGAATTCAACAAATGCTTGGTCATCACAGGAACATTGCTCACCTGTGATGGCTACTGGAGAATACCATTATGGCACTGAAAGCAACACAGCCACCCAGAGGAGGATTTAAAGTTGATGTCCTCTCCACAGATTTGGTTAGCAAATTGCTCTGCTTTCTCCTGCACAATCAATTCAGAAACTAGCAAACCATTGGCTTGCTTTTGAGAGAACCACAGATCTGTTGCTGTGTGTCTAGCTTTCTTTCATCTGCATGCCTCAGTTTCTTGTGGGTCAGTCCTTCAAACTCTACCTACTCCTCCACAAACTGCAGAAGTGAGAAGTCCTGCTTATGCCAGCTGCAGATAGTGGACTTTGAGAACCCAGTCTCTGTTATACATTTTTCAAGGCTGTCGCCAGCCTTGAGGTGAACCAGAATAGCATACTTTGTTTCAATGAAATAGGATGAACATTTCATGTTTGCTACTGCACTGTAACTAACTGTCCCTAATTGCTGAGGTTTTTAAAACTGTTGTCAATTGAATCATTCAATACTGCAATTGCATAATTGCTAAATTACTGAATTGCCTAAATACTGTCAATACTGTATGGTGTGTGTGTGTGTGTGTGTGTGTGTGTGTGTGTGTAGTTGAGAACTGGAGACTGTAACTGTTGTGCTGGGGTGCTATTCAAACAAGGATCACTGTTGCCATTTCTGGGGGGAGCCATGAATCACATTTGGTATAGCTGTGAATTTACTGTAATGGGGTTCACTATAAAGAGGAGTGCTTTATGTAATTGAAATGATGAAGACAACAGGTGGAATTGTAAGGTTAAAAAGGGTAGGGGGTTGTGTAGAGGGGGACCAGGAAAAGGCAAACATCCAGGACAAATACTTTTGATCAGTGTTCACAGAGGAAGGAGAACAGGAGGGGCCACAAAAAAGTAACAAAAGCTTTGGAGGGAGGGAGGTGAGCACCAGTCCTTTTTTGGAGGTGAGAGTCCTGAAGGGTCTTGATAATTTGAAGGTGGACAAATCAATGGAGCCAAATGGGGTGCCCGCAAGGGTATTGAGGGAGCTCAGGGAAATACTGGCTGCACCTTTTACAGTTCTATTTAATAGCTCACTGGAAATAGGAGAGGATCCAAAGGACTGGAAGATGGTAGCTGTAGTCCCATTACACAAAAGTTGTAGCAAGGAGGAGGCTGGCCATTGTAGGCCAGTCTGCATGACATCACTGGTGGAAAAGTTAATGGAATCACTGCTAAAGGAAAGGACTGTGGAATATCATGAATCCAGTGCATTACAAGTCCTAAGTTACTTTAGCATGGTTTTGCATTGGAGAGGTCATGTCAAATGAATATGATAGATTTCTTTAGCTGGATGACCAAGGAACTAGATCAGGGTGGAGCAGTGGATGTGGCCTACCTAGATTTCAGTAAAGGCATTCAATACCATTCCACACAGGAGACTAGTAAGCAAGCTGGGTACCTTAGCAGTGGGTCCAAAGGTGTAAACTGGATAAGAAATTAGTTAGGGGATAGGCAACAGAGGGTGCTGGTAACTGGAGTTCACTCAAAGGAAGAGAGGGTGACTAGTGGGGTGTCTCAGGGATCAGTGCTGGGATCAGTCCTTTTTAATGTCTTTTTAAGTGACATTGCAGAGGAGCTGGAAGGAAAGATCTGTCACTTTGCCGATGACACCACAATATGTAAGAGGGTGGACACTCCAGGAGGGTGGAAAGGATGACCAGAGACCTGAGAAAACTAGAGGAGTAGTCAAATTATGGCAGCTAGGTTTCAATGTGAAAAAATGCAGAATAAAGCACTTAGGGCACAGGAACCCATGGGCAGAGTAAAAAATGGGTGGAGTGGTTCTGATGACCACCAAGCAGGAAAGAGACCTGGGGCTAATCATACTGGATTACCTAAAGGTGGCCAGGCAGTGTAACAAGTCAGTAGGGTTGGCAAGTGAGAAGCTGGGGTGCATAATGAGGTGTATCACCAGCAGAAAGAGGAAGGTGGTCTTGCCTCTGCATAGATTGTTGGTAAGACCCCACCTAGATTATTGTCTCTAGTTCTGGAGACCACATCCCTGGAAGAACATAGACAGAGTGGAGGCAGTCTAGAGGAAGGCAACTAAAATGGTGCAGGATAGGGCTGGGCAGATTATTCTGCCTAAGATTGGAACTTCCTGATAAAACCCTTGAACCACAGACCTGGATAAATACAGACTTTGCTGCAGAAGTTCAGTTCTGGGCCCATGGTTACATGCTGAGTGCCACAGAGTGTATTGTTGCCATTGGGATGCTATTGGCATGCTCGTTTCACATACTGGTAGCCGGCGGCTTCCAATCAGACAACAGTGCAAGGGACAGTCAAGTGATGCACTCAGTCATGGTATGTCACCATAGTGAGTGAGCAACACACCCAGAACCTGTGGTGGGTGAAGATGGAGGAGGATCAGAGCTTGCATCAGTGCAGAGTATTATTTGAGCTGAGTGGAGATGGAAGGGAAGATTTTTTTGCAGCAGATTTTGGGTGGCTGGCTGGCATAAGTGGCAACTAGTGGCACAAAAAAGGAAAAAGAGAGGAGAAACTTACTGGGGTGAGGAGAGAAAGTCATCATTGTTGGGGGAAGGAGAGTAGAGGATTTGTAATGAGGGAGAGAGAGAGAGAGAGTGGGTCAGGGCGGCAGGTGGCAAAGAAAAAAGGCAAATAAAATGAGATCTATATTTGGCCTTACTGTGTCTGTGTGTAGTGTACAGGGCAAAGACAGGCTTGCAAAATAAATCTCTGACTTGTGCCATCCAGATCCAGAGGAGAGAGAGAGAGAGAGAGAGAGAGAGAGAGAGAGAGAGAGACTACAGGGGGCTCAAGAGACATTTTACAGTCATAGAAATCCTAAATAAAAGTTTATTCTTTTCTTGACCTCAGTGTAGCTGTGTGTACAGGGCAAGGGCAGGATAGCAAAATAAATGTTTGAATTGTGCCATCCAGATCCATGAGAGAGAGAGAGAGAGAGAGAGAGACACTGGGGACCCAAGAGAAATTTTACAGTCACAGAAATCTCAAATAAAAGTTTACTTTTGTTTCCTGGCTTAGTGTAGCTGTGTATACAGGGCAAGGGCAGACAGGCAAAATAAATCTTTGACTTGTGCCATCCAGAGGAAAGAATGAGAGAGAGAGACTATGGAGTGGCCCATGAGAAATTTTACAGTCACTGAAATCCCTAATAAAAGTTTCTTTTCTCTCCTGGTCTAAGTGTGGCTATGTGTTCAGGGCAAGGACAGGTTGGCAAAATAAATCTTTGACTTGTGCCATCCACAGAAGAGAGAGAGAGAGAGGGAGGCTACAGTCACAGAAATCCCACAGAAAAGTTTATTTTCTTTTCCTGGCCTCAGTGTGGCTATGTGTACAGGGCAAGGGCAGGCTGGCAAAATAAATCTTGACTTGTGCCTTCCAGTCATAATCACTCATTAATGTTCATTTGTGATTTCGTGTATCAAAAAAAATGCTTTTCTAACAAACAGCAGACAAGTTGCTGCACCTGTGCTGCTGGTTGTGGGGGCCCAGTGGATATTCTGAATGTGTGACTCATAGCAGTCTGTTTACACTACAACACAAGTAAAGTACACACAAGTGTCATCATCCTCACCATCACACATGCCATCCATTATTTCTTAGTTTTATCAGATATCATTACTTATAAGGCAAGGCAAATTTTATTTAAGAAGACGCCCATCCCAGAGGCTCTGGGAGAACGAACATATTAAAATTTGATTATACAAATCATAATACACACATAAATAACATACTATTAAATATAAAAATACAATATTCCAACAATTAAAACAAGATTTTGCATAAATTCTACCCTCAACAGCAGCAGCTAAACTCAAAATAGCCAAGGGTTAATTTAAACATAAAATTCTGAAACCATGTAAGGGCTATAAGACACAGTCTGGGAAGGCCTGATTATACAGGAAGACCTTGAGGCAGGCTTTGAATACCTCAACAGAAGGGGCCTCTCTAACAGCTGGAGAAAGTGAATTCTACAGAACGGGGGTGGCGACACTGAAAGCTCTGTTACCTGCTGTTTTTAACCTTGTCCTGGGAATCACAAGGAGGTCCCCAGAGGAGGAATGGAGGGAGCAGACTGAGACAGCAGGTGTAAGAAGGTCCTTGAGGTATCTGAGGCACAGGTCATGTAGGGTCTTAAAGGTGAGCAAACCCACCTTGAAGAGGACCCTCCATCTAACTGGCAGCCAGTGCAGTTGACGCAGCACCAGAGTGATGTGACAATACTTAGGCTGTCCTGTCAACAGCCTAGCTGCCGCATTCTGCACCAGCTGCAGCCAGCACAGGGTACCCCCAGAGACCCTGAGATAGAGTGCATTACAGTACTCAAGCCTGGACATCACAAAGGCATGACCAAGGTGGGGAGGTCCAGCGACGGAACTAGGGGCTTGATCCTGATGATATTCCTCAGATGATAAAAACTAGAATGGACAACAGACACCACCTGAAACTCAAGTGTCAAACCACTGTCAGAATAATGGCCAGATCACACACCCTAGAGGAGGTCTTCAATGGTACAGAGCCAAGAAAAAGCCCTGCCTCTGCACCAGTGGCCAACCTATCATGCCCTTTGTTCGACTCCACCACCAGTACCTCCATCTTATTGGGGTTAAGTCGCAACCAGCTAGAGGCCATCCATCATTGATCTCAGCGAGGCAGCTGTTAAGCACTTCCATTGTGCAAGATGTTCTGGGGCAAAGGAAAGATACAGCTGGGTATAATCAGCATAGCAATGAAAACTAAGACTGTATTTCCTAATGAGCTCTCCCAGGGCAGCATATACATGGAAAACAACATTGGCAACAGGACTGAACCCTGAGGAACTCCGTACGACAGGAGGCCAGGGGAGGAGGAGGAGAAATTCCCCATCATTACCCTTGCCTCCTGTTAGATAGAAAAGACTCAAACCAGCAGATGACAGTGCCAGCAAGTCCACAGAATTCCCTTAGGTGGTCAACTAACACTCAATGGTCAACCATGTCAAATGCTGAAGAAAGATTGAGGAGAACAAGAATGATCCCCTCCCTTCGATCTCTAACCCTAAGGAGGTTATTATGCACCCAAACTAGTGCAGTTTCTTTGCTATGCCTTACACAAAACCCAGACTACAGTGGTTCATATAGACCACGGGCCACAAGATGCTTCTCAAGCAGAAGCACCACCACCTTCTCAACAATCTTACCTAAAAATGGAAGATTGGAGAGGGGACGGTAATTTGCCTTGATGTAAGGGTCCAACAATGTTTTGTCAGAAGTGATCTCACCAATGACTCCTTCAAGACATAAGGAAAGACCCCCTCTGACAAGGAGCACTGGACAATCAAGGGAAACACTGGACCAACCGAGTCAACACATCCCATTAAGAAATGAGTTGGCACTGGGTCCAGTTCACAAAAGGTGTGCTGAAGCTTGGAAGCAATCTTGATGACCTTAGCCACCTCCACCAGTCTAAACTTATCCCAACCAGGCAGAGTGCTCTCTGGTCACCCAAGGTGACTACTGTTTGCCAAACTCTGGCCCACTGGTGAAACCCCCTGCCTGATGGCAAACACCCTGTCCGAAAAGAACCTAGCAAACTCCTTGCACAATGTGTTCAAAAAGGCTACCTTTGGCTGTAGACAGGAAGGATGGAGAAACCTGTCCACAGTCCAAAAGAGCGCAGTTGGTCAGTTCCTCCTGGCAGCAATCTCTCTGGACAGGAATTCTACCTTCTTACAGTTGATTGCCTCTGGTATGCACCATATTGTGCATATAGGGTCAGTTTGTCTATCTCCAGGCTGGACTTCCACCAGCAGTGCTCTAATCTCTGACCCAAGGTCTTCATTGCCTGGAGCTCCCCATCCTACCAAGGGCACCTCAAGTGAGATGACCTGGGTCATACACGGACTGGCGCGAGGGAGTCAAGCACATCAGACAGTGCCTTATTATAGTTATCAACTGCCATGCACCCCCCAGTTCATGCACTGTCCACTCTAGATAGATCAGCTACCACCAAGAAACCTTCAAGGGTCAACCCCCTCAAAGGGTGGTAGTTGACCATCTCTGCAGGGGAAGGGCTCTCAAGGGGGGCCCCAAACCAGAACTTCACCATGCAACGATCGGACCAAGTGACCTGATCAATCCTGAGACTATTAATCTCAAGCCCCAGTGAGAACACCAAGTCCAACATGTGGCCGCCTTGATGGGTCATGGAGGAAACTCTTTGTGCACAGCCCAGAGATGACATCATCTGGAGGAAATTATAACTAAGCCGAGAAGATTCGTCATTGGCCCAAACATTGAAGTCCCCGAGCACTAAACATCCGAGGGCCTCCAATGTTTCACCAATGATGAAATCAGCCACCTCCTGCAGGAAATCTCCCGTTGCCCCAGAAGGGTGGTAAATCAGAAGAATCCGGCAACCTGTGCCCATACCCCCATGGATGGGCACACATTCATATGAATGTGGTGCTCTCACTGGGTGCAGGGCAAAGCCCAGCTCAGATCAAAAACAGATGGCTACCCTCCTACCCCTGCCTTCCTCTCTGGAGCAGTGCACTATGGTATACCAGGGAGGGATGGCAGCCTCTAAAACCAGGTCAGCATCATCACCAATCCAAGTTTCCATGATGCAAGCCAGATCGGCTGAAGAAACCAAGTCTGCTGTAATTGCAGTCTTAGTTCTTATTCTAACCATTAACCAACTGCAGAGTGGGACTGTGTGTGCGGCCATGAGCCAGATGTGTCTGCATCACCACTTTAAATTCTGAGGCACACTGTTGAGTAACAGTTGCTGAATGTAGTTGGTCTCTGAACAGTAACTGTGGGGTTCAGTCAGCTAAGCTTGGAAGGAAGTGGTGGTGGACTGCTGTGCTGTCAGTGTGCTGTGCACAGTCACGATAGTAAATTCATCCTTGGCCTGTAGGTGCGGGTTGGAGTGATCAGAGAACATTAGGTAGAGGGATCTTGTTACAGGTTAGAATAAGAAATAAGAAAAAAATGGATCAAGGTGTTGATAAGGCACATTCACAGGTAAGCAGTGGTACTACAAAAGACAGCTGTCAGCCTGCAAAGGGAAAACAAAATCAAACCCCAAAAAGCTATTTTTTCACATCTTAAGTTTTGTCTTCCAAGGGAATGCTTGAACCCAAAAAAGGTGCATCTGTTGGATCAGTCCCAAGTAAGAATAAAGTTATTTAGTTAAAACCAAAGGGTCGGTGGGTACCACCCGCAAAGGTACCCCACGGTATGGAACAATTGCAAACGATGCTACTGCCAGTCCCTCACAGACATCCAATTCTTCTGAGGTGGAACCCAATATGGGTAATAATAATAAAGATGAAAAGAATGATCAGGCAGCACAAGGTTAACTGGCGGGGATGAAATTGCAGATGAGGAAGAAATGGACAGAAATATTTTGGCTGAGGAGGAGAGCAGTGCGAATAAACCACAAGAGGAGCAGACCCAAGAAAAATCTGGGTGGGGCAAAAAAAAAACTGAAAAGGTGATTGAGTTGCACTGCCTTCCTGGGATAAAAACTAAAAAAAAATAATCTTTTGTTAGGTCATACTTCTCCATTAGTGCTTCTAATGAGTTGATGGCTACATGCACTACTTGTAAACTGCCAATCAGCAGGGGTAAAAAGAAAGGAGCACTGGGAACTTCAGCACTGAAAAGGCACCTAGACAGATGTCATAACATTACTGAGTACTCCTGTAGTGTCTCAAAGAGAAAGTGACAGTGATAACTCACTACACTCAGGGAAAACTCTGATAGATGAAAGCAGTGGCAGCTCCAGTAGCACTATGGAAACACCTCCACCACCACTTCCTCTAATTCAGAGGATTTCCACTGTTACTGAAAGTGACCATCTGTTCAAAAGCCCTCCCTCAAGGAGACATCTTGCCATCTCAGAAGCATATGAGCATAAAGTCAAATATGCCTCGACTCATCCTCTTGCTGTTACAATAACCAAGAAAATTTCAGAAATAATAGCTGTTGATTTTCTACCATATAATGTGGATGAACATGTAGGATTCAGGCAGCTGCTTGAGTACCTCAAACCTCGACACAGTATACCATCACAGAAATACTTCTCAACCACAGGGATTCCAGATCTTTACAATGTCATATATAAATAATTAAGGCATATCTTGTGCAGTGCTGTTGGGGGGATGGTGCATCTCACAACTGATATCTGTACAAACTACCAGCCTGAACCCTTCATGCTGTTATGGCACATTGGGCACATTTTGATAATTCATGTGGGGACAGTGAAGCATTGCAGTTTGCTGTTCTAAGAATGTTTTATTTTCCATCTGAACATACCTCATACAACATCAATGAAGAGCTCCAAAAACCAATACAGCAATGGCTCACCTCACAGGGACTGTCAGTTGGCTTTATAGTTGCAGATTATGGGTTCAACACAAGGAAGGCCCTGGTGGAGGGGGCTTTGTTCACATCTGCTGCTTTGCACATTGCTTAAATTTAATAGTTCACAGTTTTCTCAATGATGACAGGGACATTAAGGCTTTTGTTAGCACTGCTAAAAGAATATGCACTCATTTCAGTCACTCAAGCAAAGCCTGTCACATGTTTGAAAAAAAATACAGCAGTAGCACAGTTTACCTTTGCACAGACTGATCCAAGACATTTCTGCTTAATGGAATTTGACCTTTTATATGTTCCAAAGGCTGCTGGAACAAAAGAAAGCTATCAAACAATACACCTTGGAAAATAAAATTGATGATGCAGATGTCTGTATTATTCCACCGCAGTAGGCCATGCTGGAGTTTCTAATTTTCCTGCTCCAGCCATTTGAGGAAATCACAAGAGAGGTTAGTGCAAACACAGCAACTCTCAGCCAGGTGATACCTCTAATAGAAATTTTAAAATTCAGGTTGAATCTGATTAGGGAAAATTTAGAGAACCAAGACAGTTCCATGATCATGTAGACTGCCAGTGGTGCTGTTGATACATACTGGTTGCCCCCAGAATACAACAAGAGATAATGAAACGTATGATCAAAAAGATGAAGAAGATGACAAACTATGTAAAATGCTTCATTCCGAGTACTCCATTAAAGCAATAATCTTGGACCCACAATACAAATCAAAGAAACTATTGAGTGATGGTGATGATGATGACACTTGTTTCAAGATAAACAAGAAATAATTGATGAGGTGCATGCTGTCATGGAACAGAGTACAACGGAAGCACCACATTCAGAATCTTCTTCACAACACAGCACAGCATCAAAAGGCCCATTTTCTACTGTTGCAGCATTTTCTCCCTCTTCCTCCTCAGCCACTGCAGCTAAATCTTCTTCTTTACCACCAGCCAAACGTAGCACTGTCCCACAGTCACTTGTTCCAATTTCATGTCTTTGGAGTCACTTACAAGGCGTAATTGTAACATCTTCTTCATCTGACTCTTCTAACACAGCCTCAGCACAGACCATTGTTGAAATGTACCTAGCAGAGCCCAATAACAGCTGGAACACTGATCCTTTCAAATACTGGAAATCCAAACAAAGTGTATGGCCTGCTTTAGTAAACATTGCAATGAAGTACAAGACTTGCCCTCTGACTAGTGTCTGTTCAAAATGATTGTTTATTTCAGCTGGTAATGTCATTATTGACACATAATCCTCTTTGACACCAGAAAATGCTGAGCGCCGGAACATTTATGAAAGTCAACATTCCTCACTTTAATTTCAAATATGATACCTGAATAAAATGTACACTGACTGCTCTGAGCAAGCCCTATCCACAAAACACTTTCAAGAATTTGTGCCTGTGCTGAAAATCATTAGTGACTAGGGTCTACCACATGAGGTAGCAATTAATTGCAACAAGTCAGATCAGGACGTACTAGGCCAGGCCACTATTACTTGAATGATCACATGAGCACAGAATAGATACATAAAAAAAAATAACATCAGTGGATTCAGAGTCCAAATACAACAAGCAACCACATTTATTGTCACAAACTTATTTGGTGGTACCAGGTATCACTATCTGAGCTGGAAGGTAGGGTACTACTGTCTACTACTACTATACTATCACTTCTTGTCCTCACGAGTCATGACTATTTGTCACTTTTTGTCAGCTACTACTACTTGTCACTTTTTTGCCCTCAGTATTTGATTATGAAAGTATTATTTTACCAGTGACCTGTCTGTAGTGTTGTTGTTTTAATTTTTGTACAATGCATGGCTTGGCAGATGCCTGAAACTCAGAAACTGAATACTCTTTGTATAATATATTTCTCACTTCCCCCATATTAAACTGTGATTATGTCACAGAGAAAAATTACTAAAGCAATATAATTTCTTTATTATTTGTGTGTGCGAATGCATGGTATGCTAGTCTGGCTGTAACCTGTAACACTATATCTTATTTACAGTAACTAGGCTGAGATTATTAATATATTTTATTTTTCATACTTAATTGAATTGGCAGTGGCTGGCAGCAATTGTGAAACTAGGAAGGATGTAATAGTATGTCATCAGGTCTTCAGGTGGTGGTGGCAAACTTTATTTTATTACTGCACTGCACTTGACCGTGATCTGTGACTGGCTGCCTGGGTGGTGATCACTACGTCTTTCATTTCTTCTTTAATAAATTAATTCAGCATGTACATCAGATTCATTAGAAGTAGTCACAGTACTAGAAAACATTACCACCTCTTGGACCAGATAGTGTACCATATACCACAGTAAATCAGGACACTTGATGGAGTTGCATCATTCACATGGGTGAGGTGGCTGGGCTCTTACTGCTGCTCATTTGATCATTCATATCCATTTCTTTGGCCTGGTCTACTCTGACTGGAACATCCATCAAAATAATACCCACACAGCACTATTAATAAAAAAAAAATCTTAGCTGTCTGGCAGTGCCTCAGTGCTTGGTTGTACTATGATATAGGTATTTGCATCTGTCTGTCTGCCTGTCTCTCTCTCTCTCTCTCTCTCTCTCTCTCTCTCCCAGCATACTCACATCATAGAACTGAGCAGGATATGAGACCATTACATGCCAGCCATGTAGGCACTAGTAGTAAGTGATTGCTTTTTTATTTAGCAGTTTTACTTTCATTTTTATATAAATAATGCATTAAATTATTTTCTTTGGGCCTCTGTGTCAAATGTGACCCACTTTGGCCACATTTATGCATTTGTTCACATTTTTTCAAATATTTATAAATAATCAGAACTAATTAAAACTAATCAGAACAAATCAGAACTCCACCATGTTTTGTTTCTTATTTAATATCTTATTTAATAATCTCAACAGCCACAACAATGTATTAGACATCCTTATAAACTGGTCAGGACATCATTGTAAAATGGTCATGCTGTAACCAGTAGTCAAAGTACCCTGACACTGTACCCTATATCATACTGTTTACTGTGTTACCCATAGCCTACAGCTTCAACTCTGTATTAGACAACTCAGTATACTATTTCATGCTGTAACCTTGCCAACAAACTGCCCTGGCATTGTATATTGCATCATACTGTCTATTGTATTTACCTATGTCTGTTTTGTGTATTGAAGTAGAGCCTTTGGAAATGAGTCTCTGACTCAAAGGTTGTAATTCGAAGATTTTAAATACATAAATAAATAAATAAATAATAAGGGTCATAACTTCATTGAGTTCTCCAAACCCTAGTGAAAGGTCTGCATCTAAAGCCCTATGAGGAGAGATTAAAGGACTTCACTACAGTATGTACACCCTGGAAAAGAGGAGGAAGAGATGAGATATGATACAGACTCTTAAATTCCTCATGGAGGTAAATAAGTTAAAGAAGGAGAATATTTTTCAGAAGAAGAGATTCTAAAGAACAAGGGAACATGCTATGAAGCTGGAGGGTGTAGATTCAGGAGAGATATGAGAAAGTATTTCCTCACAGAAAGAGTGGTGGATTCTTGGAAAAGCATTCCAGTGGAGGTGGTGAGGGCAAAAACAGTGGTGGGGTTGAAATAATTGTGTAGATAGGGAGAACTGGGTGGACTGGATGGGACAAGCAGCCCTTATCTGCAATTAAATTCTATGTTTCTGTTTCTATTGTAGTGAAGCTGATGGAGTTAGTGGTCAAAATAGACCTTGTGGACTACTTGGAGAGCAATGGGCTTCAGGATAGCAAACAGAATGGATCTGTGGCAGGGAGGTCTTGTCAGACTACCCTGGTAGTTTTCTTTGACTGGGTGATGAGATTATTAGATAGGGGTCATGCTGTGGATTTGCTCTACTTGGACTTCAGCAAGGCTTTTGACTCAGTGCCTCACTGATGCTCATTAAAGTATATGGATGATCTGGAGATAGCTAATGTCACAGTAAACTGGGTAGGTAACTGGCTAAAGGGGAAGTAGCAGAGTGTTGTGGTCAATGGGGTCAACTCAGAACAGAGGGAGGTTATGAGCAGGGAACCACAGGTATCTGGTCTTGGCTCTGGTCCACTTCAATATGTTCATCAGTGACATTGGTGAAGGAATAGAGGGCAGGCTGTGTCTCTTTGTAAATAACACTAAGCTCTTTGGAAGGTTGGATAGCAGTGAGGAAATCTTGGAAATGCATAGGGGCTTAAAATGGTAGAGGGATGGTATAAGGTTTGGCAGTTGAAATTCAGTGCCAAGAAGTACAAGGTAATGCACCTAGGGAACAAAAATGCCAGGACAGAGTATTGGACGAATGGGGGGAAACTTAGCACTGTAACTGAGGAACAGGACCTTAGAGTTATCATCAGTGACTCCCTAAAGCAAGTGAGTCAGTGCAGCAAGGTATATACAGTAGCAAAGTGAGTAGGATGCTGTGTTGTATTGGGAGGGTTATTAATAGTAAATGGGAAGAGTTAAGACTTCCCTTATATAGGTCCTTAGTGATGCCACACATGGAGTACTACACCCAGTTCTGGAGTTCTTACCTCAGGAAAGATAGGTATAGGCCAGAGACAGTGCAGCACAGGGTGACAAAAATTATTCAGAGCCAACACGGCCCATCTTATGAGGTGCGCCTCAAGGCACTGAACACGTATTCAATATAGACCAGAAGGAAGAGGGGATATATGATAGTGACAGTCAAGTTCCAAAAAAGAATTAACAAAGTGAACTCTTGGGAACGTTTTTGCTTGAATACTAGCTCATGATCATGTAGACATAAGTGGAAACTAACAGGAGGGAGGCTCAGGAGGGACATGAAGAATTATTATTTTACTAGCAGGATAGTGGAGCTGTGGAACAGTCTGCTGCTGAAGTAGTAACTGCAAAAAACATTGTTGGTTTGAAGGACAGTTGGGAAAGAATAAAGGTTATTGTGCTTGCTCAGGGTGGCAGAAACAGGGAGGAGAATGGGAGTGGTGGTGGTTGGGGAGGGCTAGGACCCTGGAGGGATAGTAGGTCCCAGGGCTAAATAGGGAACTTGGGAAGAATTGATGGAGGTTGTGTCTTTTTCTGCAATCATTTTCTATATTTCTATGTTAAAATATGTTAGCCCCGTTCCCCAACAGAAAACCAACCCATCCCAGCATCCTCCCTCTCTCTCTGTCACTCCGATGAAAGTAACTAGCAACGAAGAAACATAGAAGTTCCACTATCTGCCAAAGTGGGATGCACAGAGGGTGAAATATGTGGCAGATTTAAACCTCCAAATAGACTTTCAGAGTTGAGATTGATGCTGGCAAGAAGCCCACATGGCAACTCCTGACCCTGAATATCAGCTCACAAAAAAAAAAAGATACTGAGCAGGTAGCACAGAATCCCAGATAAATTGATTCACATGGGCATAACCATACCCAATGAATGCTGAAGGTGGAAGCACTTGCCAGACAACATAATACATATCCTATGGGCCTTCCACAAAGTGGAAATATGGTGGCAAAACATATTTCAAAAATTAAATCTGATCTTGATGGTACAAATCCCTCCACCTCACTTTACTGGATAAAGGAAAACATGGGACAGATACAGGTGGCAGGGCTGTCTATGTTGGCCCTTTCTCTACTGGGTAGTGATGGAAGCAAAGTTCCAACTCTTTGGGCTGAAGGCACCCAGATGTTCCTATGGTGGATCAGTGGGAAGTAGAGGTGGCAAAGTTGACCACATACTCACAGACCCTCCATAGACATAGAGACATACTGAACAAATAATTAGCAAGACGGCCTCCTTGGCTCACTCATCTGGACACTGGAGGGTCCCATGAGGCACATATGTTCACACCACAAGGAGAAGGGAGGTTCTGCTTTCCCAAAGATGCTACTTAATCACAGGTCCCAGTCAACAGCCAGGTACTGGAACTGAGGCAGTTTATATCGTCAGCATAGCCCCTCCACATATATTTTCGCAAAGTTACAAAGAGCTAAGAATTCAGACATTTGCATGGAGCATGTGTACCTAATGCAACAATCTATCATATCTCAGCAATAGAAATATCTACCACTTTGCCAACACTACATGATCGTTGCATGTTTGGATATTAGAGGCTGAACACATTGCATAATGTTGCATGTCACTAACAGTAGACCATGCTTGATTATGGTGTAGTAGGTAATCAAGAATAAACACAATGTTGAGTCAATGTCTTGACATTGTACCTTTGCAATTGTTTAATACAGAAAAGTAAACTTTGCAGGCTGTTCTAATGTTTGTGTTAGTTTTGTGATACTGAAGTGGGTAAAGTTACAATTAGTATATTCCGACTTAATGAATATGAATAAGTGAATTTAATTAAAGTATTTTATAGAGAAATGCTTAGCCTTAAATTATTCAAGGACAGGTTTATTAAATTTAAGAGAAGACTATGAAAAGATAAAGTTCTGCAGTGTAATTGCATTTGTGAAGTGTGCTTTAGTCTATGCTTTATGGTTTTATGTTACTGGAAAATTTCAATAAATGTTTTTTATAAGAAAAAAACTGAAACATAGAAAGTTGCAGGTACAGTAGAAAAAGACCAGTTGTTCATTTAGCCTGTCCAAGATCCCTACCTAACTCAGATTAACTAGTTTTTCTCTTTCCACTGCAGTGCTTTGTGTTCCCTATATGAATCTCATGTGCATACAAAGGGTGAGGTGTATCCAAAATGAAAAGGCACCAACAAACCCCCAACTGGGGCACTTTATATCAGATTAGCATTGAATGCTTTCATGTTATTTTGTTTGATGCTTCACATGGTCAGGGGTTTGGCAGTTGAAATTCAATGCAAAGAAGTGCAAGATAATGCATATGGGGCACAAAAACCCTGGCACAATATATCAGTTGGGGAGTGAGGATATAGCATGCACCAAGCAGGAAAGGGATCTTGGGGTTGTTATCTCTGATGACCTCAAGGTAGGGAAACAGTGTGACAAGGCAGCAGGTAAAGCAAATAGGATGCTGGGATGTATAGGCAGGAGCATCACCAGCAGGAAAGGAGGTCATAATTCGCTATACAAGACACTAGTGAGGTCCCACCTGGGTACAGTGTACAGTTCTGGAGACCATACCTCACGTAAGGACATAGACAGGGTAGAGAAGGTTCAGAGGAGGGCAACAAAGATGGTGCATGGATTGCGTCACAAGTCCTATGAAGACAGGTTGAAGGAACTGAACATGTACTCCTGGAGGAAAGGAGGAGAGAGGGATATGATAGAGACATACAAGTGTCTTACAGGGAGGAACAGGGTGCAGGAAAACACTATTTTTAAGCGAAAAAGATGTTCCAGGACTAGAGGGCATGGGATGAAGTTGGAAGGAGGACGATTCAGAGGAAACATGAGAAAGAATTTCTTCACAGAACGGGTGGTGGACAAGTGGAACACCCTGCCAGAGGAAGTGGTGGGGGCTGAAACAATCACAGGATTTAAGAATGCATGGGATAGACATAAAGGAATTCTGGAGGTCAGGGGTAAGGGGCAACAGACTTCAAGGAAAACAAACTGAACTTACAAGCTCAAATGGGCAGACTGGGTGGGCCATAGGCCCTTATCTGCCGACACTGTCTATGTATCTATGTATCTATGTATCTATGGTATGAAAAGCCTTTGCAACTGCAAACAAGTAAAGTTCCAGAACACCATGCTCATCATCCCCTAATGAAGTGAATCATTATAATGCACCAGGTTGTATCCCCATTGCCTCTGCACAATCTGTCAAATTTATTTTTTCCACTAATGCAGTTTAATTTTATCTACAGTAAGCAAAGTGTTTTCTGACTTTTCTTATTTTTAAGTGCAATGGCCTTTTCTACAATATGAAACTTTGAATCAAGATTATTTATCTGAACATTCAGTGCTAGTTTGGTATAGTGTGCAACAGTTGGAGGTTTACTGACTAATCCCCCTTCCTTTAGCCACCTAGTGTCCCATACCACCCTCCTCCTCCCCGGGCCTGTTGGGTGCCATGACTGGGTGCCATGACTGTGAAGATGGTAACTGTCACAGTCCTTCTTATACTACTATGGCTGGTCATTGTCTGAATTGCAAATTGGAAAACACTCTGTATTCAATGTACCAGATGGTACTGTATTATATTGTAGATGAGCGATGTGAAATCATGCAGCTTCTATATTAGCATGCCAAGTAGAACTCATGAAATGGGTCCCGAGGTCAGTAAGCAAGCAATAAGACATGATGAAGTGTGCATTTTGCTGCACAAACTGCAAGTCCAGGAGCACAGTGTGGCATGGCACTACAGGTGGAGTGCATTCAACCCTGGAAGTTCAGCTAGATCAGCATAATGCACACCCAGAGAAGTGTCATATTGAGCATACAAAATGGGTAAATTGAGAAAAATGTTTACAAAAATGATAACTTTTTTATTACTAAAAATCAGGTGTATTCCTTTGTTGAAAGTAACTGGCAAAAAGTAGTCTTTCCCCATCTGTCAAGCATTTGTCTCACTATACATTCAATAGATGAAATGTTTATTCATCATGGAATGCAGGAATTCAAACTTCTGTAGAATTTTACTGGCTGAATGCTTGTTCACCTCTCCCCACACGAGCAAACACAACAGAAGCCTCAGCAAAGCCAGGGATTCCATTTTATCTGCATAAGGGCAAGCAGAAAAGATTTCCCCGGTAGGCAGGTAAATATAAGGAAAGGGGTCCATGGTCAGAAATGAAGCTCTAAAAAATAAATATTCATTTTTAGAAAACGTGTATATATGTAAGGAGAATATAAAAAAAATAACTTTTAATCAATGTGTTTGTTATTTTTATTTTGAAGAGATTTTTAATAAAGCGGTAAGGAGTAAAGGTGGAAACTATGTTTGAAATGGCAATCAGGATTTTTAGAAAAGGCAATATTATTGTTAGTGTGCTGTGTCCTGATTGCCAACATGGTTTCTCACCTGGGCATTAGACAGATCTGAGCCACAGGTGCCAATCTTTCAGTATGCAGGATTTTCCTTACTCATTTTATAATTAAGCAGTAATACATGACAAGGTGTGTGACATCATGAGATATCATCCCACCTCGGGCATGCAGTGAGCACAAAGACAAAGGCTGAGTGACTTAAAGAGCTAGTGTACTACCTAAAATTAACATTCATTTTTAAAAGTAGTCAATTGCTATCTTTTATATATGAGGTGCTTTTTCTTTTCCCTTTGGGAGATTAGAAGATTTTTTTAGCTGATGTTAGTAGGTGTGATGTGCAGAACAGCACTCTGCCTGGAAGCTGATATATCTAGTTATGTTCTCCCACTACTTCATCAGTGTCATGACCTCACTGACTGTGACATCACAGCTGCTCAGGAAGAGACACTCAGTAGCTGCCAGGTCAGTCACCTGTGATGTCACAGACAGTGAGATCACAGTTCTGATGATGTAGTGGGGGACAGGAACTAGAACTAGATATGTCAGCTGTCAGGCAGAGTCCAATTCCATCCATTCAACGTAATACTATCACATAGAAAACTTTCTAATGAGCAAACAGAACGAGAAAAATAGCAAGACAAACAATCAGGTTGGCTCCTCATCACTGCCCTTACTTCAAGATAAAGTCCACACAAGATGCAGAGAGGATAAAACTAATTTTTCATCCAAAAAGCAGGTAAACCAGTAGTACATGATACAGATGCCCTTCACCGAGACCAGCCAAATGTTTTAGTGCAACAATATACTTTCTCAAGGCATTTTCAAGCACTTCTTTCTGGTCACATAGATGTATCCCACATATTTATCACATTTAGAACATTTCATTTTTAAAAACACTTTTTTCACTAAATTCATTTATATTTATATACATGAACACACGCATAATACATGCACATAGACACTTTTTTAGGTGGCTTTTTATATTCATACGGGTTATTATAACAAATTAAAGCAAATTAAACAACCATCACAACATTTTATGAATGGTATGTTTTATAAACCAAGACTTTTAAAAATAATTTTGTACCAGGCAACTTTTGCACATTACCTCTGATATCTACCTTTAATGAATCTTTATAAAGATGTAATACCCCCTGCCCCTCAGGCTTGAGAAAGAGCATTGTTGTGCAAAAATATTTGGCTAGTCTTGCGGAGGGGCATCTGTATTGTCCACTACTGGTTTGCCTGCATTTTGAATTAACAATGGCTTTTATCCTCTCCACATCTAGTGTGGACTTTATCATGAAGTAAGAGCAGTGATGGGGAGCTGACCTGATCATTTGTCTTGCTGTGAGTACATTTTTGGTTTTGTCCCTGGTATTGGTGCTTTGTAGATGCCTGCTTTGTTTTTGAGAACAAGAAAAATACTTCAGAAATAAAAAGTTACAACTGATTACTTCCTTAAATTTGTAACATTTACCTGTCTGCTATTTGGGTTCCACTAGCTCTTTAAATGACCTGAGATGTGATGATATCCCATAAAAATAAGATGCCAACAGAGCAAAGGATAGCCAAAGGTGTAGCAAATGCAGATATGACTTTCTTCAGGTACTAAGTGAGAAGAGGAAAACAAGGGGAGGGATAGTGATGATGAGGATGAGAGATGGTGACTGCACAGAAGAGGACCAGGACACAGCAGACATCCTGAACAAGTATTTCTTCTTAGTCTTCACAGTGGAAGTAGAGGGGATGGACCACCAGTGATCAGCAGGAACAAAGGGGGAAAGGAGGCGGACTCAAGTCCATTGTCAGAGGAAAACATCTTGAAGGACTTGCAACTCAAAAAGTGGACAAAGCTAGGGGATGGGACAGGATTCACCCAAGTGTACTGAAAGAACTCAGGGAGGTGCTGGCTGCCCTGTTGATGGCATTATTTAATAGCTAGCTGGAATCAGGCATGGTTCTAGAAGACTGAAAGAGGGAGAGCAGATCTGGTCCCACTACATAAGACCAGCAGCAGGGAAGAGGCTGATAAATAAAGGGTGGTGAGTCTACCTTAGTTATAGGGAATTTAAAGGAAATACTTTTAAAAGAAAGGTTGGTAGAATATCTTGAATCCAATGGGCTGCAAGACCAAAGGCAGTATAGATTCATGGGGGGGGGGATCATGCAAGAAGAATCTGACTGAGTTCTTGGGTGACCAGCAAAATAACTCAGGAAGAGGCAGGGAACATAGCCTATCTGGACTTTAGCAAGGCCTTCAACATGAGCAGCCTATGGGTGGGATCCAAAATGGTGACTTGGGTTACAAACTGGTTAACAGATAGGAGAGAGATGGTAGTGGTTAGTGACACTCACTCTAATGATTGGAAAGTGACCAGCAGGATGCCACATGGCTGAGTACTGGGACTACTCCTCTTCTATGTCATTAGAAGTGACATTGCAGATGGAATGGAAGGGAAAATAAGCCTTTTTGCAGATTATACCAAAATCTGTAATAGGGTGGACAATAAGGAAGGTGTGGAAAGAATGCGTAGGGATCTTGGGAAACATGAGGCATGGTTAAGAGCATGGCACTTTGGGTTAAATGACAAAAAGTGTGAAATTATGCACCTAGCTCAAGTTTAGTTTATTAGAGAAAATGAATTTAGGAAAGCTCTTTTATAATGATGCTCCTACACACAACCACTCTACACTGATAACACCATAAGTTACACAGGCACAATCACAAAATCATGAAGCACAATAGACAAACATTTAGATTAAATACATCAGCTACTATATAGCGACTTGACACTTTCAATTTGTAGAAGTATAGGTGGGAAGTAATTATTTCCTTAGTAAAAACTGAAGTTTATGCAATTCCCATACTGTATGAGTCTCACAGCATTCATCACAGCACTGTGTCAGAGACAGGCACCAAGTCTTTTTTGCGGCTGCAGTGGGTGCTTTTGAAAAGGACTCCCTGCATAAATTAGCTTTCAAACAACATGATAGATGGTTAAAAATAGTGCCCTCCGCTGAAGCTTCATTACTATGCTTCCTGTGTGTGTGTGGGATCTGAAGAGCATTATTTTTCTTCTGGCTTGAGAAGTTAATTTCCCCTTCCTGCAAGGCATCAAAGGAGGCAGGACTTTGTTTAGGAGCATGACCAGGACACCTAGATGGACAGGTTTGGGGGGAGGAGAGCAAGCAGGTGCTACCCACTGGGGCAGGCAGGTGTTCCCAAGGGGGGGAGGGAACTTGCAGCCAGGGATAGGGAGGAGATACCTCCTCATTTCTCCATTTCATAGGTTGCATGAACAGCCTCAGAGTGAACATCAAGGGTTTTGTCAAAGAATATACTTTAAGACAATAGCAGAAAGTAGGCATTGTGAATCCTGGAACATTCTAGTAAGTCTGAGTTTTGATGGTCTGGCATTTATAAAAATAAATGAACATGGTCTGCATTCAAATTACAATATATTTTGTGATACACTTTACTTCCTCCACTGACACTGCAACATTTCAAACTGCAACAATGGGGCTGGTAGCATGGAATTATTGCCTGGAGGTTATAGTTAGGAGCTGTGAATGAGCTCTGTACATCCAGCAGACAGAGTTGAATTCTACATGTAGGACTGCTATCAGTAGCACATGACCATAGCAGGATAATCAGAAAATATAGGCGTTTCCCCCATCCTCATTATAGCAACATATTCACCTGGATGTAAACACTGGATCAGAGGCAATCGGATTTTAGTACAGGGCAATTATTACCAGCAGAATAATAAAGAAGTGGAAATATTTATTTTTTTATCAATGATACCAACTGGACTTGTAATTCATATAATCTGAAATGGTAAATACTCACATATCTAGTGTCTTGTACAGTTGGCAAATGCTTACATGCTTTATGCAGTGATGTAATACCCTTCCTGTAAAGTAAGAGCTGCTATTTAACTGAAATAATAAATACATAAATAAATAAATAAAATGGTAAACACTAAGTCTTTTTCCTTCACTGTTTATTAAAACAGCAGAGCCATATGCACATTTTGCAGTGATGTAAAATGTGTTAGCTTACAAGCATATATTACATTGTGTGAATTACACAGTGGTTGAAAAAAATGTTCAGAAAGCTGTACAATTATGTAATATTGATTCACATAAGAGCATTATGTGTAATGTCAGGTGTATATTAGAAAGGGAAAGAAAACTTATGGAATTAGGCATGTAAATGGAAAGGGTATACCCATAAATGAAGTAGCTGAAATGAAAGGTCTTCTGAAGGTGTTGTTATGAAATCCAATAACAGAAGATGCTCCTATTTTGTGTTAATAGCATTTGAATTGAAATATTCTTGTTATGAAATACCTTTTAGCAGTAATGCAGTAGCCATTCAAACACATCTTGCACAGACAGTATATTAGGCCATGTGCTGCTGATAAAGTCAACATTTATTGCTGTGGGAATGTTACAAGTAATAGAATAAATTCTTCTCCTTCTATTCAGCAGTAAATGTATGATATGTTTTATGGTGGATAACATGCATAGCTCAGAAAGCCAACTTGTTGTCTAAGTGGTTGTCTGCATGTAAATTGTATTTGACACCTACATGTTACTATAAGGTGATGTGTATTACTTGGGGTTGTTTGCTTGTGAGACAGTATGTCTGGAAGCTTTAGCTTGGAGAATGCACGAGATGAAGTTTAGCATTATCTTGTGAAGTGACCTAAGGCTTGTTTTTTAGCATGTAAATTGGCATTGTGTTATGAATTCAAAGGAATAAGTACAGATTGATTCAACCATGGCCTAATGAGGAGAGTGTAGATTTTAGTAGAAGATTTTTAGGTAATATTTTCCCTTCAATGTGCTGGATGTCCACAGCTGTACTAAAGCATGCGTTTGACAGACGTAAAAATGTTAATGTAAAGAAATGCTTGATTTATTGTTAAATTCTTATTTTCAATTCTGCAGGCCCTCTCATGTTGGTGTCAATGGCACATGTCTCTGTGAGGCCAGCTCAGTTAAGGGTACTTGTTGTAACTTTATGCTATGAAGTACGGTTAATAATTTTTTTTTAAATTTTACTTTTATGATGTAGTATAAGAATACAGTGTTTTGCAGCTGTAGTTTTTTGTGTTCATTTTGCCACCTGCCAACTCATGTAATCTATCCCAGTTTCATAACAGGTATAAATGTAGTTTTCAGTAACCTCTTTTGTGAGTGATAAAGATAGTGGTTACCTGTTGTCCCGAACTCTTGACACCAGCTGCTTTCACTGGTGCTGTGTTTCTAAAAATAACTCAGTTAAACGGTATGCTTTGAGTTATATAATGTTATATAATAGGTTTAGCTTGTTTAAAAAGTTTATCACCATTTACATTCATGATACAAAGTAATAATCATGGATACAAATGTGCAAAAATGTGCAGGAAGAGTACATATGCAAAGTAACAAGATGGAGTACATACATACATGATACAAAGTAATAATAATAATAATGGTAATAATGGTGTATACCTTCCTTTCTTAGACAAAAAAGGTGACAGTATTCAAACAGCTCACATGCTTCCAGTGGGTCCGCCAAGCAGATATCAGACTGGGACAGACATCTCTCAGGTCACCCAAAGACAATTGCAGTCCCCTAATTCAATATTATGCCTTGTCACTAATACTATTGTATTAGGGGACTGCAATTGTCAAGGGGTGGGCAGAGAGGTTTTTGCTCTGGTGTGTTACATGCTTGGCAGACCCACTGGAAGCTTGTGAGCTGTTTGAAAATTGTCTCCTCTTTTACCATAGAAAGGAAGACATAAACCACAGAGATTTACAGTATATGCTCTAACAACATTTTAAAGCTATGTGATGTTATCTCGCAATGGTGATTTCAAACTGTCAGTAAAAACAGACTGTTATGTTCAACCTCTCTGATATAAAAAGCTCTTTCTGGTTTATGGATGTCATCAATCAACTACTGTACAACTAGTAACATTTAGATACTTCAATGACATAAATATATGCCATAATTTCTAACTACAGTATGTAAGGCAAACAAATAAACTTGTCAGGCTAATTTAACAAAAATGAAAAACAAACAAACAAAAAAATTAATAAAAAAATCCATTATGCTAAATCCAGTGACTTTGTACTAGTACCCACCCCTCCACTGGCCAAGAAAAAATAATCACAAATACATTGACACCATGGCTTGTGGTGTGTGCAGGCTGAACAAGAATAGGGTGCTACAGAGATGTAATTGTTACTGAGCACTACCTATGATTTAACAACTCAGGAATTCAAGACACTGAGTATATAGCCTGCTCCATGGCCACCAAAAGAGCACACATGGCTCCTGGGGATACCTCTGCATCTCACAAAAAGCATAATTTACATCAGTCTGGTTGTGAGAAAGATTCTACCTTTTTTTTTTCTTTTACAAATAAAATTACCATCTGTAGAACCCCTCCATCCCCTTAAGGTTCCACTGGAACCATGTTTCAGTCGTCTTCTCCCGACATTTCTTTGTTTGTACTTTTTATAATAGCCTGCACTCTGGGCCAGCAAAGGAACACAGAGCACACCTTGCTCCTGTGGACAGCTGTTCATCTCCTGAAAGTATCATTTGCATTAGTCCACTTGGGAGAAAGATGCCCATTTTTTTTAATCAGTAAATAAAAAATATCATCTGGTGAACCACTCCACCCTCCGAGGTCCCACAGGAACTGAGAGTCTCCCTTCCTTTTCCAACAGGCTGCACTATAACGTGTCTCATTGGTAGAATGTCTGATCTATGTGTTTTTTCTTTTTTTGACAGCCTACACTCTAGCCAGCAAAGGAGCACACCTTGCTTCTGGGGACACCTAGCATATCCCAGAACACTGACTGTCATCATTTACATCAGTCTGATCAGAAGTAGAGGCCGACAAAGTGGCCAAAATTCCATCTGCAAAGCAATTCATGGAGTAATGCAGAATCCACGAAGTACACCGCAGTACAAAGTGGAGTACTTTGAGTTATAATGAGGAACACAAAGTCTATTAATAACAATGACTTTATGTTACTCCACCTTCCCCCAACCACTTCTAAGCCAATTTTAAGGTGAAGTACATAGAAAGCAATGCACTTTGCATCACTTCACCTTGTTATTGAGCTCCAAGGTAAATTTTGCAGTCATTCATCGGATTGCAGGTCACATGGGCTCTAGATTGTTCTGCACAGTCTCAGTTCTGTGTAATGTGTGTGTATTGGTAGCAGGAGACAAACTGCTGTCAGAGCTGTGAGATTCAAACCCTCTAAAAGCTGTTAAAAAAGCCTTTTTGAGCCATTTCTTTCGCTCAAAATTTAGTACATTGATTGTAGGAAACCCTCCTATGCTCACATCATCAAGTGTTTATTGTTTGTGTGTGGATTTTGAATGTTAATTTAGAACAGTCAGTCTGTGAACTGACAGACACTTGAAGTGTGCTTTGGGGGCGGAGAAAATCTGTGGTGGAGTGGAGGTAGATTAACTTGGAGAAAAAGGCAGTCTTTCTGTTTTGATTATATTTTTCTTGTATAACTGTGTTAATTATTTTTTTACATTTTTTTGATGATTTTTGTGGTGCAGCAGTGCATAATTTCAGTGTGTTTAAAAGATTTGGTTATATTAATGAAGTTTTCAATTTGCTGTGCATTACTTGAAGTGTGTGTGAATATGTGTGTGTGATGTGTGCCATCAAATCAGACACATTTTATTGTGCCACACAGTAATTGCAGCTGTGTCTCCATAACAAACAACACACACACACAGACACACAGAAACAATTAATAAAACAAATACTAAACAGAAATACTGCACAAACACAATTCCAGACAATGGTATACCATGATGTGTGTGACCGCGATTGAGCAACCCCCGAAAGGGCGACTCAATCACGGCACATGGTACAGTGGCTACTGGACAGCTACAACAACTGGATGGGGTGGTTGGCGACTGTAGCAACAGGAAGTCACTACAGATACATGCACGGGGGTTGGAGTGAGCAAGCTACAGGCATGTGTGCCGGGGAGCTAGTATGCCCAGCAAGGGGTTGGAATGGATTTGAGGGGTGGCACTGTGGTAGGTTGCCATTTTTGTTGCACTTGTCCCGCATTTTATTTTTTTTTACATTTTGCCCCCCTGACATGCACCCCGCTGGAGTTGAGAATCTTTAAGTAGGGGGGTGCAGGGGGTGAAGCCCCCTGTGGGGTGCAGTGGGCAAAGCCCCCCACACAAATGTAAAAAATGCAAGTCCCTGGTGCCGTTTTATTGTGCGCCGGAGAGTCAGAGCTCCAAAACTGATTTTTGGTACACTTCCTTTGCCGTAATGCCATTATCACATAGAACCCCAGACAACCAATATTCTAAACAAAGGCACCTAGAGCGATAAAAACAAGATTTAAAGTGTTCTGTTTTAAACAGCTTTTCTTCTCTCTCACTCCCCAAGTTCTCCCAATCTCTTTCTCTTAATGCTAGGCAAAAGTGAAACTATCTTCCATTCATGAGTCACTTCCTCCCTGCCTGGCTGAAGCATGTGACTTGCACTAGTGTAAGCCATGTGATGCATGTGGGCTGCAAACAGACTTCTCACTCTGCCTTAAAGTGAATTAAGGTGGAGTAAACAACCCAAAGTCAAAATTACTACCTGAAGTGGTGAAGTGGGGCTTTACAATGGGCACTTCACCTTGCAGAATGGTAACATTAAGAGCCCACTTTGGGGGCATTTCACAGGGCGGAATTTTACATCGCTGCATCTCTAGTCAGAAGAAAGGTGCTACTTCTTTTTATCATTAAATAAAAAAAGAAGAAAGGCCTAATATCTTGAAACAGATTTAACAAAAATTATTCTGCACTTACTTTGAGACATATTTTCAGCTCTCCTCTTTATAATTAAGAATGGCACTCTGCTTGGGGGAGGGTGTGCATTGGAGCAAGGTGGCAACATGTATGTTTCAGTGCTAAACTATAACACAATTGTTTTCATTGTTTTTGCTTGACTGTAACTGTTTTAAGGGGTACAAATACATGCTTAAACCCATAGGTGACTATGGACAGCAAAATAGTGCTGCTTGAAATGTTTTTTACCCCAAATTAGAGAACAGTGACTCTATGGGCAGTTGCCTCTCCAAAGACTGTCATGACTATGACTTCTCCCTCTGTCTGCCTGTCTTTTTATCTATCTATCTATCTATCTATCTATCTATCTATCTATCTATCTATCTATCTATCTGTATGTCTATATATGTAATTATCTATCTTTCTAGCATTTGCATCTGTTGCTATTTTTACCTGTTTGCAAAACAAACTTGCAGATCACATTTGCCTGCACTCTGAGCACATATTTAAGATACAGTGCATATTTGTACTCCACTCCTGCATAGACCTCATACTGTCCTGATATTCCCATTATCACAAGCATAACTACCCTAACCTTATCAACAGCGACCCCTTCTGAAAATTACTATCACATTTTCTCTCCTAACAGAGTCCATCATTACACCTGACTGCCTGACATCAACACATTGCTTAAATATAACATCACCTCATCGACAAAATCCCTCTTTTTCTATAAAACTGTGTAAATAATCCCAAGACTGAACGCATGCCATCCATTACTTTTTCATGTACTGCCACCTACTGTACCTGTCAAACCTATACCATTATTTCCATTGAAATGTACACCTCCATATATTTTCCTAATAATGTGTATGCCTTACTTAGAATAGAAAATAAAACAAATCTTACTACTTACAAATCATTGTGTTGTTTCTCCATGCCTCCTTAACAATTCCACACAACCTCACTAACTTCATTATGCAGATATGGTATATCTGACAAGACCTTGTTTTGTTTTGGGGTAGGGAGTTTCCTTCCTTGGAGTCTTGAAGTTTACTGGTAGGGAGTTCCACACATGTGGGATCAAATATGAAGCACATAGCTCTTACAGTCTTTGTCTGAGGTATTACTTATTCCAAGATCCAGCGAGCCTTGACCAGGCCATGGACCCCTCAATTTCTGGAACAGAAACAGTTTTTCAGAATTCCTCTGTACTGCAAGGGATCCAGCGAGCCTTGATCAGGCCACGGACCCCTCAATTTCTGGAACCTAAACAGTTTTTCAGAAATCCTCTATACTGCAAAGGATCCAGTGAGCCTTGTCCAGGCCACGGAAACCCTCAATTTCTGGAATCTAAACAGTTTTTCAGAAATCCTCTATACTGCAAGGTACTAGCTCTGACTTTTCAATTTTAGTACCAGTGGAAGCTGATTTCCAAGTGACCCACGCTATCTCCTGCTAAACACATCTCTAACTACTGTATCTCCTTTTGTCTCTCTAGTTGAATTTGTGTGCCAGAGCTTAATAATTTGTTTAATCCTTACAGTCATTTTAAGTTCTGAGTTGATATTAGAAGTGAACTGTGAGTCTTGACTGTGTAAATCCTTCTGCTGTCTGGCCTGCACTCTGTCTCCCCCCCATCCCCAAACAGTCTGCTGTGCTCTCTGACCCTGCCCACTTCTATTATTCTCTTTGTTCTGATGTAACAAACCTCCTCTTTCAGCCTTTAAAAATCCTGTTTTTCTACTTTATTTCAGGGATCCAGTGAGCCTTGACCAGGCCACGGACCCCTCAATTTCTGGAACCTAAACAGTTTTTCAGAAATCCTCTATAATGCAAGGTACCAGCCCTGACTTTTGGATTTTGGTACCAGTGGAAGCTGACTTTTTCACCCAAATTCACCTAAACCACTCCCCCTTCTGTTCACCTTTCTCCCATTGACCATCTTGCTAAATGCCCCTTGCCTCACCACTCCCTCCTCTCCCCCATCATAGGCAGACCAAGCTAATTCCCTCTTATTACTTCCCATTGCTCCCCACTCTTCCTCGGAAGGATGAAGCTGGTACTACCTATATTATGGGCCATCTCCCTAACTACTGCGCTGGTATTGACCGACTTCTGTGCTACAGTGCTGGCCTGTGATCAACAGTGCCTCTCCTTCCTCTTATTCTCCCCCTTTCTCCTGTCTCAAGCCTCTTCATTCACCACTAAGGATAAGCTCACCCTAGGGTACATCTCTCCCATCCTACTCACTAAAGGAGAACGCCGCCTCCTTGACCACTACCTCACTAACTTCTCCTGGTCTCCTTCTATTTCCTTCTGCCCATACATTCTCCTACTAACACTACTCTCCCTGGCAGGGGACATTGAATGGAACCCTGGCCCAACAAACTCCCATATCACCCCCTCCTCCAGCATCTGAACAAGCGCCCCTGGTCTTAAAATCGCACATATCAATATCTACAGCCTTCCATCCAAATTCACTGATCTTGAGGCTTGGATTGAGCTACACAAGCCCCATATTCTAGGACTCACTGAAACATGACTAAAGCCACACTACACTGAAAACACCTTCAAAATACCTGGCTACTCTTACCTATGCTTTGACAGGTCAGGCAGGAAAAAAGATGGCGGTGTGGCCCTGCTCCTAAGGGAACCCCTCTCAGCGAGCATTGTCCTACACTCTGACCCTTCCTCACCTAGTGAACGGCTACTCTCTGAATTGACCCTGGGATCCTGCAAGAAACTCTATATTGGCTGGTGCTACAACCCACCTGCGAACAGAACATTGGGCTCACCAGCCTCCTCCAAGGCCTGAGCTCTTTAACTCCCCATAGGAAATCTATCCTTCTCGGCGACTTTAATCTAAAGTGGCTGAGCTACCACCAGCCTGAAAATGTATCCCTGTTAAAGCAGCACAACCTGGTGCAGGTGATCACTCTCCCCACCAGACTTAATCCACGCTCAGCCACCGCTACTCTACTAGACTGGATCCTCATAAACAGGGAGGACCAAGCATTACACGCTGGCACTATGGCTGGCTCTGTAAGTGATCACTCACTGACCTATCTCCTCTGGCCAAACAAAAGCACCACACACCCAAATACCTATCTTTCAGAAATTTCACCTGCCCAGTCTTCACAAATCTCCTTGAGGAGGCCCAGTCCTTGGACTGGTCCACATTTTTTTTCCCTTTTCAATGTAGCCATGGCAGTTTCCATATTTACCCAGACTCTACTAACATTCCTGGACCGCTTTTTCCCTGTAACTATCAGATGGGTCAGAGGCGGGTGCTCACGCTGGGCCTCTAAAGACCTCCTAACCATTATGAAGGCCAGAGACTGCACCTGGTCCACTTTCAAAGCAACCCCCTCTCCTGCTCTCTGGGATGCTTACAGGTGCATGAGGAAAAAATGTAAACAACAGGCCAAATTTTTGAAACAGACCCACTTCCACAACCTGCAAAAGGCCAACCTTGGAGACCCTGGAAAATTCTGGGACTCAATCAGCTCCCTTCTAAATCCCCACTCCAGCTACGCTGCACCACATCTCAACTCCCAGGATGGGTTGCTGACCGACCCTCATGATGTGGCCAGTGTCTTCAACTGTAAGTTCACCAACTTATTCATGCACCTAAACAAGCTGCCAACTGCCCAACCTCAAAGCCCGGCCCTAATACCTGACACACTGCCATCCTCCTCCAGCACTGCCACTCACCCACAAATACCCCCATTCTATTTTAAAGCCCTCTCCATACATGATGCAGTGAAGCTACTCATGGCTCCTCTGGATCTGATGGCCTATCTTCAGTATTTCTTAAGCTGATCTCTTCGGCGATTGCCAAGCCACTCACTTTCATCTTTAACCTTGCCCTTTCCACCTCCTCCATGCCTGACCCATGGAAGATAGCTAAGGTTATTCCCATTCTGAAATCTGGTGACCCCAAACCCTCCAACAATTACTGTCCGATATCCATCCTCCCTCATCTCAGTAAACTACTCAAGAGAGTAGTCCACAATCAGCTCACTGAGTGCATAAGCAAATACACCCTCTTATGCAACCAACAGCATGGCTTTTGCAAGAATCATTCCACCGCCACTGCCCTCGCTGTACTGACCAACCACATCCTTTCTAACATGGATAATGGTAAAGCCACCGGGGCTGTCTTTGTTGACCTCTCAAAGGCTTTTGACATGGTTAACTATGCTCTCCTTACCTCCAAGCTTAGCCTCCTTGGTTGTTCTCAGAACGTCACAAGCTGGTTCACTAGCTACCTTACTGATCACTCACAATTCATGAGTATTGGTCAGATCTGCTCCCCCACCCTGCCTGTCTCTGTGGGGGTCCCTCAAGACTCAACCCTGGGTCCCCTCCTTTTCTCCTTATTCGTTAATGCACTTCCCTTCAACTGCCTCAACTGTAACTCTCTGCTGTATGCCGATGACCTTGTCCTCTTCCACAGTGACAAATCCATGGCTGCAGTCTCCTCAGTTCTCTCACACAACTATGCTGCAGCCCACAGCTGGGTCTCAAAAACACTCCTCTTAGTAAATGCCAAAAAAAACTAAATCCATGCTGTTTTGATCTAAGCCATGATGTAGCAATGGCATATGAGAACGGGGTACAGAGGAATAACATCCACTTAGTGGGGCTGCCAAAAGGGGCCAAATGCAATGACATGATAGCCTTCCTGCAGCACATGATCCCAGCTGTCATTAATGTGTTGAACTGCCATCCTGTGGAAACTGAGTTAGCTTATCGCTTATTGGTCCCCAAACATAAGCTGGCTGACCAGTTCAGACCGGAGCTATTTGAAGATTTGGCAATATAGTAATCTGTATTGCCAAATCTTCAAATAGCTCCGGTTTAGAATCAATGAGTGTCCTGGCCACACCAAGACCAAGTACTGACTGGCAGGGTACTTGTCAGCCAGCACTTGTATCAGACATGCCTATGAATGTCCAGGCTCCAGACTGGAGCTATTTTAAAAAAGAGCCACATATTAAGTATATAGATGCCCCCCGGCTGCTCCCTGCCTTAAACGTCATCATGGGGATAGCTGCAGGTGCTTGTGGGCATGACAAGGAGGGCTTTGCCTCCTAAAATGTCAGGGCAAGGAGGGGGCAGGATCAACCAGATACAACTGGAAATAAATTAGAAGCGAGTAAATTTAATTTTAACTTTTTCTACTGCATCTGCTAATCGGGCCCCAATTCACATGGAGGTGGAGCTCTACTGTATGTGGACATTTCCCTTTAACAATCCACTGAGCTTCCCTGCTTTGATGAAGATTTGAATTTACCACTACTTATTAACCAAACTGGTACCACATTGGGATGCCCCCTGCTCTGTGAACTATCGACCACCTTTGATGTCTGATGGACATAGAACTCTTTCTATGACTTGCCACTAACATATCCTTTCTAGTCACTGCAATAAGTGTTGCTCTGTGGCTTGCTGTAGACTTCAGTGCAATGTTTGCATTGTATTCCTTCTTTCTTTTTTACAGGGTTAGCAATTACCTTTTGCAGGATAGTTTGCCTGTGTCTCTGCTCCTTTGCAAGCTTCTGTGCCACTGATAAAGTACTAGCAGGCTGAGTCAGCCCTTCATCTCTACCCTATAGCTGTCCTTTCCATGCATTAGAACTGAGACTGTCATTTGGGGTGGAGGGCAGCCCTACTTTCCTGCTTGAGGGTGCTGTTGAACTTCTTTTGATGTCTGCCTGTCTGGATGGTCTACTGGGGTTCCCCCTTACCCCCACCTTACTTTTCTCCCTTGACATCCCTCATTTCTTCCTGGCACTCAGGACACTGTGAGCCTCCTTGCCCATGCTAGTTGATATAAACTAGCTGGTACACACTCAGAATTACACCACTGGAATGCTGCTGAGTCAGAATTCAAGCTCTGTTGTGTTGCAATGGTTGTGGGTCTGTCAGGCAGATGCCATGGGGAAGCAGTTAACTTAAGCTTAAGCACCTGAGCTAGGAATTCACACCAATCATACTTCCAAGCCATATAATTGTTTCTCCTTCCCTCCTAGCTGAAGACTCCATTTGAGGTGGGCCAGTGGGAATGAGGAGACAGTCAAGCAGTGTGAGTGCATTTGTCTACTAATCTCATATACCCCCGATGCTAGGCCCAAAACTCCTACCTCCAAATTCCAGGCAAAAAGCAATGCTGTTTGCAGCAGTCAAGGATTTCTTAGGGGGATGAAGGGGTTCTCAATCTGACCATGTAAATGCATCTCAGTAATATCCGGTGCTTCCTGTGCATACCTCTGTATTCACAGGACAATATTATCCATTCCAAGGAACACTCCTCCCCCTTCCTTCTTCCTTTTCCTTATGTCACTGCTCCCTTGCTATCACCAGGAGATTATCCCCATTCTTCTTAGCCCACTCCCCATCTCCTGCTTCCTACTGGCATGTACCAGAGGACTCAGCCTGCACTAGTTTCTATTTCTGCTCTGGGTCAACGAGGTGGTTTGTTTTTCTAGTCAAAGACATTTGTGGTAAAAATTCTATAAAGTTGTGTACTCTGGTGATTCTTCTCTGGCCTTGTTGCTATTGGAATAGCCTGATGGCTCCCCCCCTTCATGTATCTGCTAATCATTGCTATGTTAGCCATTGTTACCCCCCTTAAGGCACGAGCATCAGAGATCTTAGATACTCCCACTCTTAGGGCACTAGCAGGACCACGCATACTCACGTTTGTTTATTTACTCTCTCTTCCTCAGTTTGCATTGATACAGATGTTACATAGGTGTAATTGTACTATTATGTAGTGTGGGAATCTTGTTCAGCAACTTTCCGGCTACAGTGTTATTGCAGGATATAGCTGCACTACTGTTTAAGGACATTCTAGTAGATCTCCATGGTCCTATTCCTCTCCCCCTCCAGATGTTGTCAGGGGGAACATTTCTGATTCATATCTGTTTCAATGCCTTATTCCCTCCTATCTCCAGATGGAGCCCTTAACATTCATATCCTGGAACATGAAAGGTCTACACTCTCTGGTTAAAAGGAAACAGATGCTGTCTAAACCAAAGAGCATGAAAGCCCAGGTTACACTTCTTATGGAGACTGAGCTATGCTCTGGTGAGGCCATTAACCTGTGTAAGGAATGAGTGGGGGTGGAAGAGCACATCTGCATCCCAACCTCCAAAGCAGGGGTTTTGATTCTAATTCACAAGGCACTCCTCTAGTCACTGGAGACCTCCGTACTTGACAGGTGAGGTAGGTGGGTGATGGACCAGTTCCATACACCAGACAACCCAGTAGTTTTAGTCAAATGCTATGGATGCAACCACAGTAACTTTGACCTGTTTACTGCCTTTCACAAGTCACTTCTATTGCATGCAGCACTTCCATTGTTGCTGGGTGGTGACTTCAATTTGATCATAGACACTTTTCTAGACAGGAACTCTGGGAAGGCTAAAGCTCAGAAATAGGGCTGAGGCAGTGGTTAAACATTTAATGACTGTCCTTTCCTTGATGGACATCTGATACCTGCAGCAATCCTCAGCCTGGATTTTTCCTACTTTTCTCCCATCCACTCCACATGTAGTAGGATTGAATTCTGTCTCACCTCAGCACTGGCCACTCTGATGGTGGAAATGTTCTGTATAGTTCCAATATATCTCTCCAACCATGCCCCATGTGGAGTTGCTGGTAGGCTAGGGCCCTGCACCCTGTAAATCAGCATCTTGAAGGCTGGACCCTCTCCTTCTTTAGGATAAAGGTTTCCTCCTTTGTTGGAGGAAGGTCTCTGCATTCTTTGAGATCAATGATTACAGTGAAACCTCCAAAGCTATGCTGTGGGATATTCTTAAGGCAGCATTGAGGGGACATATACTGGACTTCACCACCACCTGCAGACACAATCAAAAGCAGGAGCAAATATTACTGGAGGCAGCCCTAGCTGCAAAAGAAGCAGAGCTCAAAAATGGCCTCCTCCCCCAGCTCCATTCTTGTTTGCACATGGAAGTTAAGTGTCTCCAGATGAAAGTCAATGCTTTAACCAGGTGGAAAGCTAAGCTTGTGGTCCTGCATCTGAAACTTAGATAATGGAATGGGGGAGAAAAAGCAACCAAGTTGTTGTCATACAAGTTGCGTAAACAGCAATAGAACTGAGAAATATCTGGTCTGTGTGATAATAGTGATGGCTTATAAATCCAGCCCAAAATGATCACTGTGGTCATGTACTCCTTCTACAAGGAGCTTTACTCCTCAAATGGCCCCCTTCACAGGGGGAAGTATGATAAGTTCCTAGGAAACCTGCTCCTTTAAACCCTATCACCTGCTTACAAGGATGCACTGGAGACACCCCTCAATATAGGAGAAACTAAGGTGGCTATCTCTGCTGCCTCCCCCCACAAAACCCATAGTGGAGGTGGAATAATGATTTGTGCCAACTGATTCCCAGCTTGGAACCCCCTATGTTTCAAAAAGTCTTTCAGAAATCACTTGACAAGTTTGCCCTCCCCCTTTTATGCATGAAGCAGTCATTATGGTACTGCCTAGGGAGGGTAAGGACTCCTTGGCCGCTGATAGCTACAGGCCCATCTTGCTCATTAATGTGGATGCCAAAATACTGGCAAAAGGCTTAGCAATCAGGTTGTACTACATCGTCCCCATGCTTGTCCACCCCTTTCAAGTGGGATTTGTTAAAGTGTGACTCAGCTCTGATCATCACTTGATTCTCTTCTCCCTGATGGTGCTAGCATCTGCTACCCCCACTCCCACTGCAGCGGTCACCCTAAATTTAGAAAAAGTCTTTGACTCAGTGGAGTGGGGGTACCTACATGCCATCTTTACTAGAATAGGCTTCGGTCCCCAATTTGGAGGCTGGGTCAGGATGCTGTACACATAGTCTTCCACCTGGGTGCTTACCAACTTTTTTTTTAAGAACTTCTTTATTAATATTCGAAAAGTATATGAAAAGGAACTATGAATACGATCATACAAACTCACAGATGTGAAAAATTACAATTTCATCTTACAGTTACACTAATACAAAACTGGCAATGAAATAAAGGTATATAAACCTGAAAAAAATATAGCAGTAAGGGATTATAATCAACAACAAAGAAAACACTTCCCAGAAAAACAAATCATCTACTACAGAGGCAAAATTAGTTATGTTCCAGGGGTCAAGGTAGGTCAAAAAAGGAATGCACATAAAGATCAAACAGTTTTCTGTAATATCAATTAAATAAAAACCAGAAGTAAAAACCCAGAGGCAAAACCAGGGAAGCCACCAAAAAAGGTCCATTAGACTGAGATAAGAATAAATAACACATCTTAAGGGACAAAATCTGGGTCAACACTCACTTCATAATGTTCTCATCACTTCCAGATCTCATCAAAAGCAGTCAAATGATTTAAGTAAACATAGCTACAGTGTTTCTGCCTATAAATAGTTTCAACATTGAGCCACCAGATGGGTACAGGCTTGAAACCATAACCTAGTAATCACCATTTTGGCCCACAGCAATAGAATTAACAAGAGTTTAAACTGCCTACCCCTTCCTGGGAAATCACCTATGGGGATATCTAATAAAACCACCTCTGGAGTTTGACTAGAAGTAACATTAAAAACAGAAGATATAACCCTTGTAATGCCTGACCAAAATGAATCCAAATGAGGACAGGATCAAAAATGATGAGCCTGATCTGCAACAAGTTCACTGCATTGCCTCCAACAAGAGCCAGCAGTAGGACCCATATATGAAAGGGATGAAACAGGTGTCTTAATTAAGTGGATCCTGTACTTCCACAAGAATTCCTTAAGATAGGGTGCCATTGGTTAACTTATACATAAGCAAAGCATATCTCTCCATTGAGTAAAATCATACTCAATTGGAATATCCACCAACCATCACTGAAAGACCAAAACAGTAGAATCAGCAGTGGAAGAAGAAAGGGGCAAATAAAAAGCACCAATCAAATGATACTGCAGCTCCCCAATCTGGGAAGATAAAATTAAAGTTAGCAAAGGTGATTGAATACCAGAAACAAAACCTCAACCAATACAGGGAGGACTGAAGACAGGTCCATAATTGCAAAGAATGGTGATGATCAATTAAAGAGAGACTGTACATAGCCTAGAGATCTGCAAAACAGTGAAGCCCTTTGGAGTCAAATATTTGATGAACATACTGCAGTCTCAACTAGGCCCAGCAGTGAAAAAAAAAGGTCAGAAAAATTCAGGGAAATATGGGAATTCCAGGCCAAAGCAGTAATAAAAGGAATGTTGTCATTGAGAACTCGAGAACAAATCTTATGCCAAACTGTCAATACTTCCCAAGTAAATGAAAAAAGTTTATTAAAGGGAAAAATTGGAGGGGGGTTGAGAGAAGAGTATATGACTAATGCCTTAAAGATCATTCAGAGCAAACTTTATATCTTTCCAGTATGCCTGAAAAGAAGAGCATGTCCAAAGATATACTATACAGTATGAAGCTGAAAGGCAACAGCATACCACCAACGATCAGGAAAATCTAATCCCCCATGGTCTACTGGAAGAGATAAGAGAGATGCCCAAAGGTGAGGTTTCTTCCCTTGTCAAAGAAAGTTCAAAAGCATTCGCCACCAGTCCTGGAAGTAATACAAGGGAGGAAGAAGGGGAAGGGTTTGCAGAAAAAATTAATATGCAAGACAACACATTAGAGTGAATGATCTCAACCCACTGAAGAAAGAATAGGAGAGATGAGCCCAATGAACAAGATCCTGAGCAAGAGTTACTGATAAAGGCTTATAATTAAGCACAGCTAAAAGAACCAAGTTCAAAGGAGTCATAATCTCCAGGTACTGCAAACAGTTCCTATTCCAACAAATAGGATAAAGGCCTCAGACAATACCCAGAGGGGAATAATTACTACCCAAAACTTCGGTCTTATCTTTAATAAGACAGAAGTCGACCAGATCCTCAAAAAGAGATAAAACATTGAGTACAGCCAAACGAGAAGGAGTAGGATCCATAAAGGTTAAAAGAATATCATCATCAAATAGAGCTATTTTATATTCTCAACCACCTACCAGTATCCTATGAATATCAGCTGTTAAATGAATATGAGAAGCAAGAGGCTCAATATAAAGGGCAAAGAATAAAGGGGAAAGGGGACAGCCTTGACGGGTGCTTTGCACCAAAGAAAACAAGTTGAAAACAAACCATTCACCTGAACCAAAGCATATGAGGAGGAATATAATTGCTGAACCATCTTAACAAATAACGTAGGGAAGCCCATCATCCAAAGTGTGGATCACAAAAAAGACCAAGAAACAGGGTCAAAGGCCTTCTCCACCTCCAAACTAGCCAGGACCAGGGGGATTGAATGCTGCTGTACATTCAGTAATAATAAAAAGGTACACCTGACATTATCATGCACCTGTTGCTTGTGAACAAATACTGGTCCAGCAGGGAGGGGAGAAGGCCTTCAATCCGAATAGCCCAGATGGACATGAAAAATTTATAATCGGTATTCAGAATAGAAACTGCATGCTAAGAAGCAGGAAGACAGCAATAATACCATACTGCCAAGAGGGAGGTGGAGCATTACTTTGCTTAATATAATCAAAGAGATGAAGTAATAAAGGAGTAAGCAATTCCCTAAAAGGGGGGGTGTTTAAAATTTCCATCATTTCCCAGATATTTGCCCAGCTTGGCAACTGAAATATTGCATTGAACCTCCTCCACAGATACAGGAGAGAGCAACATCGAAACTTGCTCATGGGAAAGGAATGGTAAGTGGGCATGTGACAAGAAGGACTGAATATGACTATCAGAGGGGAGAAGAGAGCCTAATGAATACAGGGGAGGAATAATGAGAATGAAAAATAGAAAGAATATTATCAATTCGAGTAGTACAACTAGCTTTGGGAAAGGAACAAAGTTTCACCACTGTGACAGCTGTCGTGGAAAAATATATATCCTTTTAACTCTTGTTTAAAAACAGGCTCAGGACCACTGCGTGTAGTAAAAAGAAAGTTTTAATACATATGCATATGGGAGTTCATTGTCTCTGACATCTACAGAACTCAGAACAACACAACAAACTCTCCTAGTTGCAGTTGCACAAAGCTTATATACACTGTTGCTTGTCATTTTCTATTGGTTACATTTTGCTGCAGTGGGCTGGCATAATTTCTGTTTGTGTATATCTCTGATTGGGCAAGTTACTCCTAAGTTTCATTACATAAAAAAACAAGAAATGTTCACATCACTCCAGGGAAATGCTTGTCTTAGGTTTCATTCTTTTCCACCATTTTACCTCCTTAAGTTTTGCTTTCGCCGCAGTCTTGTGGAGTCTCTAGGTACTGCTATTTCTACAACATTGTCACTGTATTTTTTCCTTCACACTCCCCCCTTTTGATACTCTGTATCAATCTCACAATATATCATTATAAAATGGGAGTTGTGCATTTATTTCCTGGTTGGTGAGCAAAGGGGCCAACACTGGGGTTTTTTCGTTTCGTGTAGTCATGCATAGCCTCGAAACACCAAGGCAGAGACATAGTAGGAGAAGATAGATCACTATTTAAATACCAGCAATAGCGATTGGATATGATATTATAGTGGTCTCCCAGTCTCCAAACAGGGATTTAAACCAGGACTAGGGATCCCAACCATTGTCTTCGCTTGCATGCTCTCCTATTATTCTATTTTTCAAGGATGTTACCTGGTTTATTACTTCAGTAAGATCACCATCAACATCAGGAATGTACATACAACACTCCTCACCTACTATGGTACAGACCCCCCTTTTTCCGCTAATACATAATCAAGTGCTGCCCGGTTTTGTAAAGCCACTAGTCTGAGGGATTTGGTTTCGGCATTCAGCAGCTGTAATCCGGTCTCCGTCATGTTTACCAAGGCTTCTAGTTCATAGCTTAATTGATCTATGTAATGCATGCTTTGGACTACCCCCACCAAGGGAAAATGCCTGCTCCAAACTTTTCTCCTACTGGAACGCGTTTTTCCCCCTTTGGCAGGTCTGGACCCAGCTCTCATCTCTTTCTGCCAGAGAGACCCTTATTTTGGGTCCGGAATTTGGGTTCTTGGTACAAGTGTATACAGACTGCCGGGTGCAACGTGGCCAGCTAACAACAACCCATCCACCCTGTTGGCAGAAACACATAAGCCTTATCACCGCACACCCAGTAGAGGCCAGACAGCCCACCCATTGAGGTGTAATCACTAGGGAGATGAAAATCGCCTTCTTTGGAGCAGTTAGGGTGGCAATTTGACTGTCCCTCCCTGAGTCCTGCGTCCAGCAGGACTGGCAGGTAGACCATCCCAACGGCCTCAGCCCCTCATTTGACTCCTTGTTACACAGACAGAGTGAGGCTGAAGTGTTCGCTTGCCTGACGTCTAGATGCAAAGGGTTTGGGATAACTGTCTTGTTTGGCAGGTTGTACCAGGTGGCGAAGTCATGTCCCTCAAACACAGAAAAGTTTTGCACCTTTTTTGTGGAATAATTGCCACTAATGTTTCTTCCCGCTATAGCAATTAAAATTTTAGTGGTCTCACGTTTACTTAGGGCCCTTGGTTTCAAATGGAGTCCTACGGCTGCAGAGAACGGGGAATAAGTACACACATAACAGTTTGACAGATTTGCATTATTAGCATGCAACTTCATTAAAGTCCACCAAGTATTTGTAACATGCAGAGGTTCGAGGCTACGGCTGTATCTTACAGTCTTGTGGTTTGCTTTAACAGTCATTTGAGCCAGGAGAACCATAGCGGTTCCCAGTACACATGCCACCCCTGCAGTAAGTAACACAGTCTTTATCTTCATCTTTCCTTGGTAGCACTCACCAACCGGCAATGGGAAGCGTGGATCCATGTCTCTCTTTCGACGATCTTGACCGCTGTGGCTGTCGTAAGTAGCACTTGGAATGGTCCTCTCCATCTCGGAGCACACCACTTCTTTCTTCGGAAGTCCTTTATCACAACAAAATCTCCTGGTTTGATCTGATGGAGTGGGCCCTCCAAGGGTGTAGGTTGGGCTGCTTTGACCCTAGGATAGAGAGATCTCAAGACAGCATTAAGAGATAAACAATAGGCAATCATTTCATTGTCTACACCATGCAACATCACTCTGTTTTGGGGAAATGGAACATTTGTCATTCTGAGAGGCCTTCCCATTAAAATCTCATGTGGTGATAATCCCATATGTGCAGACTTCCTCTCATGCTCATAAGTGCCAGAGGTAGTGCCTTCACCCAGCTGAGACCAGTTTCTGCCATGATTTTGGTCAACTTTACCTTAAGGGTCTGGTTTGCCCTTTCCACAGCTCCTCCCGATTGGGGGTGGTAGGCACAGTGCATCCTTAGATTTACTTGCAATGCTTCACACAGGGTTTTAATTACCTCATTTGAAAAATGTGACCCATTATCACTAGAGAGCCTGGTGGGGATACCCCACTGGGGAATGATTTCCCTTATCAATGGCTTTGCCACTGTGCATGCTGTGGCTTTCCTAGCCGGGAAGGCCTCTACCCATTTTGAAAACACATCTACAATTACTAGACAATATTTGTTTCCTTCACACAGATTTAACTCAATAAAGTCCATCATTAGGTGCTCAAAAGGTCCTGTAGGAGAAGGGTGGGCAGAGGGGGTTACTTGGAGTCCTCTGCCTATATTATTTTGCATACATATGATACATCTCTTACAAAATTCTTCAGCATATACAGTGAAACCTACAACATACCAATACTTATTTACAAGTTCTACCATTCCACTTTTTGAGACATGATCAGCCCCGTGGGCTAATTTTGCCAAAAAGGGAAAAACTGCCGAAGGCAGGCAAAGCCTGCCATCGGGGGCTATCTATACGTTAGTGTTAACATCATATTTGCAATTTGCTTGCCAGTTTCATTTCTCCTTTGCCCTGGCCGACTGTTGCAATGTAACAACATCTTTTGCTGAAAAAAAATCAAGTTGGTTAGTGGTAACAGACAACATTAAGAATTTTGGAACATCACCAGAAAGGGCTGCCTTTTTCGCAGCTGCATCTGCCCTCACATTACCCAGTGACACTAAGTCTGTATCAGACATATGGGCTTGGCATTTGATAATAGCAATTTGCTTTGGTTTTTGTATAGCATCCAGTAAGTCTTTTACCAAGTTTGCATGCACAATAGGTTTCCCTGCCGCTGTCAGGAATCCCCTGTGCTTCCACAGGGTGTCAACGTCATGAGCTACCCCAAAGGCGTACCGACTGTCCATGTAAATATTTACAATTTTCCCTTCTGCAAGTAGGCAGGCTCTGGTCAATGCAATTAATTCAGCTGCTTGGGCCGACGTTCGTGGAGGCAGCTTAGCACCTTCCACAAGACTATTTTGTGTGCACACAGCATATCTCACTAAGGGGTTTCCCTTGTCATCTCTCTGGGCCGACCCATCCACAAAAAATTCCACATCAACATTTCCTATTAGCACATCAGTAATGTCCGGTCAGGGTTTACAGTCCAGGTCTATTACCTGTCCACAGTCATGTTCCTCTCCATCCTCCTGAGTGGGCATCAGAGTTGCCGGATTTAGAGTCGTGCATCTTTTTAAAGTTACATTAAACATGGTTAGTAAAACATTTTGATATTGCAGCAATCGAGCAGGTGTTAAATGTGCTGTGCGAGCCTGGAGTATGATAGAGTGGACAGAATGAGGTACATGCACGGTTAGAGAAGAGAAACCCACCAGATCCAGACAAGCCAGAACTGCTTCAGTAGCAGCTGCAACAGACTGCAAGCATGACACCATTCCCCTCACCACTGAGTCTAAGCATTTCAAATAGCAGGCTATTGGGCGCCTGGCGTCCCATGCCTTTGGGCCAGGACTGCGGACATATATCCATTTTTCCCATTTACATACAGGTCAAATGGCTTGCTATAGTCTGGTAGTCCCAGACAGGGGGCTGTGGCCAAAATCTTTTTCAAGGTGTTGAAGGACTCTTCTAGTCCTTCTGCCCACACAATTTTCTCATGCATTTGCATCTTTTTCCCGTATATGGCTTCATGAAGGAGCTGTGCTAGTGAGGCATAATCTATTATCCAGGCTCTGCAGTAGCAAGTCATGCCTAGGAAGGACATCATTTGTTGTTTAGCGATTGGTAGCGGTAACTTCGTTACCACCTCAATTCGCTCTGGGGCTAATTTTCTTCCACTCCCTGACAATATATGGCCCAAATTTTTACTTGTTTTTTGCATAGTTGCAGTTTGTCTCTGGACACCTTGTGTCCATTTTTAGCCAGGAAGAACAACAGTGCCCTCATGTCCTGCTAGCTTGCTTCTTTGCTGGAAGATGCCAGCAGCAAATCATCTACGTATTGGATTAGGGTGCTGCCCAGTGGGGCCACAAAAGCAGACAGGTTTTCACTCATTTGGGCTGAAAACACTGCCGGGGATTCCGCATATCCCTGTGGCATGTGGGTCCACGTCCACTTTTTTCCTTTGTATGTAAAAGCAAACCATTTCTGGCTGTTTGGTTCTATGGGGATATTAAAGAAAGCGTTTGCCAGGTCTATAACAGTAAAATAGCAACTATGGTATGGCACAGATGACAAAACTGTTATTGGGTTGGGAACTACGGGGGGTTCTCACGTGAACTACCTCATTTACTGCTCTAAGATCTTGCACAAACCTATATGCTCCATTTGATTTTTTTACAGGTAACATGGGGGTATTTACTGTAGCATAAGGGCACGGAACAATTACCCCTTTCTCTACCAGTGCTGCATGGACTGGTGCTATGGCTTCTTCTGCTTCTTTTCCCAATGGGTACTGGTGCTTATTTGGTCTGTAGGAGGACTTTGGCTTCACTGACAGGGGCTGCGCATTTTTTATTAACCCTACATCATACTTTGATGTCGCCCACAGATGTGTGGGTACTTCCTCGACCCAATCTAGTGTCTCTGATTGTTGCTTCTTCTCCTCACTCATCTCCTCTCTTTCTACTTTCACTTCCCTCTCTTCTACTGGCACTATTGCTCTCCTTTTAATTTTATACTTTGTACACCTTCCTTTTTCTGATGTCCATCTATCTCCCCTGACACACCCAGTCGTCCATTTGTCTCACACACTCTATCCATGGCCCCAACTCCTTCCAGGGAATGGAGGGGTCCCTAGCCAGTGATATGTGTGGATATGACCCTGGAACTTGGAATACCTTCTGTTGTTCTTGGCTTAGCCCCACTGCTGCTGCGCAGTGATCTTTAGCCACATATATCTCGGAGATGTTTAGGGTCTGCTCCACTGGCTGCCTTCCCCATTCCCCACACTCATACTCGCAGTCTCTTGTCCATAATGAGTAGTGTGTGGTGCAATGCAGATCTGTTTGTACCTGTAGAGTATGTGTAATAGCCTCTGCCCAGCCCAATAGCCATTCTTTCTCTGTTTCTGCTGCTAACTTCCAGCAGTACAGCCAGTCGCTACTACCCATGGCAGCTAAGGGATACAACCACGCTATCTGAGACTTAAGTTCCAACCCCCCTTTTGTACAGATTATGTGAGCATTGAGCTTGGCTAGGAGATCCCTTCCCATGAGGTTCACAGGGCAGACTCCGCTATACAGAAAAGTATGCTGTATGACCGCTTCCTTACATTTTACTTCCAGTGGCTGGGTCAATCTTTCATGCATTACAACCCCTGAGGCTCCCACAGTTTCGATAGTCTTCTCTGTCGGTTTAAGTTTTATGTCAGTGTCTCTAATCACAGACATTGAGGCACCCGTGTCTTTGAGGAAAGAAAGTTTTGTACCATTTACTAACAGTGTCATTTTTGGTTCGTCGCTAGGGTGCTGCGAGGCAGTTAAAAGTATCTGGTGCTGTTTCATTAATTCCTAGCTGTCGTCTGCCCACTGTTGATCCTGTTGTTGGTCGTAATCATGGACTTGCTGGGGTGGAGGGGGTGGTGGATACGGTTGGGCTGGTTGTCCTTGGTTATTCGGGCAGTTACGCGCTATGTGGCCTTGAACTCCACAAGTATAACAGGTATAATCTGCGTAGTCACCCCGCCCTACTCCTTCTCTATGCTGGGGTCTTCCCTGTGCCCTGCATCCTTGTCCTTTTGCCCTTCCCCCTTTTCCACCTCTTCCTCCCCTGCCTCCTCCCTCAAAGTACATTAGCTGGGCCTTTTCTAACTTCTCCTTGTTTTTTTCCTTGGTCTCATCTGCTGCCTCTCAGCATGCTCAGCAAAAGGCATGATTTCTGGTACTGTCTTCATTTCCCAGCCTATGCATACTGTCATGACCCCAGTTCTTATTTGTTCTCTCAGTCCTGAGCAGAACACCGATCCAAGCTGGTGTTCGTATGCTGGATTCCCTCTGTCGATACCCGAGAATTGTTTAAACACGGTCTCAAGTCTCACCTTGTACTCCTGCACTGACTCATGTGGTCCTTGCTTGGTGTTTTTTATTCGGGGCCAATCTGTTACCTTTTTGAACTTCTGTCTCAGGGCCATGAACACTGCATTTACCTGGTCGGTTATTTCGTTATAAGGTTTTGCTGGGTCCCAATTGCCTTTCACCTCTTCCCAGACACCCTTCAATGTTCACCTGAAACACTCCTCTACTTCGGTTGTAGAAAGTTTGTACATATTTGTCAGGTTTCTCAATTCCTTTTCATACTCTTCAATATTATCTCTTGGCTTAGAAATGTCCTTTTTAGCCTCCCAGAGCTCATCTGGATTCCATGGTCTGTTTACCTCTATATAGGGAGTCTGTACCACCACTGCCACATTTGGGTTGGGATACTGTATTAGAGGCATTTGTGCTACCACCTGTCGGGGTCTTAACTGGTATCCGTGTCCCCCTCCTCCCCTCTCATCCTGTACTGAGGGTGGTCTCGGTGGAGTGCTCCACCATGTGCTCCAAATGCTAGGTGACCACCAATCTGGGGTCCCTTGCCTGCTCCCCCCTCCTGGCATCAGGGTGGGTGGTGCCGGGGTTGGTTGCTGTTGTTGTGGGGATTGGTCTGGCAAAAATGGATTTCCTCCCCCTCTCGGCTGCTGGGGCTACAATGGCGGGGGCTCTATTGGGGATGGTTGCAAATCTATGAGGGACACTTGCACCTGTTGTGGTGCCTGGGCTGGCACAGGGTCCGGCTGTAGTGGTGGATCCGGAGCCTGCAGTGTGGGAACTATCTGTGCCGGGGGAGCTATCTGATCCTGGGGTGGGGGAGTTGGTGGCGCTTCTGACGGGGGTCTGTAGGGAGGTGGCATGTCATGTCTTGCAAACTTTACTTTCTTTGTCTCTTCATTTTCCTGTTTGACCATTAGTCCCTTTGCCTGGCTCTCCTGTCTACGTTCCACTTCTCTTTCCCATCAACAAAACTTTGTCCAATCAATCTTTGACTTTTTCTTTCCCTTCTCTTTCTCTTCTAGAGTGATTCTTGCTTCCTTTAACACGTCTATACTAAATGTCCCTATTAATGGAAATAAGCCTCCTGTCAGAGTGTGCCAACATCCCACCTCAGAAATTAAATCCTGTCTGTATTTTTCTAGCATGCATTTTACTGGACCAGCACATATTACCTTGTTCCCTGGTTTCTTACTCTGACCTGCAACCATAGTTTCTGTTTTTCTTACTCTGTACTTACTTGGTCGGTTTCAAACTCTGGGAGTTACTTTTGACTTGCCCTATGTCCTGCTTAGTTTTGACTCTCCCCATATGAGGGTGCTCAACCTACTTAAAGGCTCTTTTGCGCCCCCACCAAAGTTGCTTTCCTTCGCAGACTCAAACTCCCTCGGTTACTTTTAACCTAACCTATCTTATGGCGCCTGGTCACTTTTGCCACTTTTTCAGGCTCAGACTAAATTTTTTTTTACTTTGCCACTTTTCCAGGCTCAAACTATCCTAATATCAGACACTACTTAACATTTTTTCTCTTTTACATTACATGCAGTGGCCTGAATGCAGGTACTTACAGTGATCAGCGCCGTCTGTGTCCCAAAGAGAATCCTCTGCGATTGGGGATGGTCCCTCCCTGGCTCCGCTTGCCATATTTCAGCACCGGAGGTGGATTTCCCTCTGTTTTTTGGTACTTTTACCAGAAGCTTTGGGACTTCGTCCCTGACCGGGACTACTCCGGGTCCAGTCCGTGCCAATCCTGCCGACTACGCCAAACATTGTTGTGGAAAAATATATATCCTTTTAACTCTTGTTTAAAAATAGGCTCAGGAACACTGCATGTAGTAAAAAAGAAAGTTTTAATACATATGCATATGGGAGTTCATTGTCTCTGACATCTACAGAACTCAGAACAACACAACAAACTCTCCTAGTTACAGTTGCACAAAGCTTATGTACACTGTTGCTTATCATTTTCTATTGGTTACATTTTGCTGCAGTGGGCTGGCATAATTTCTGTTTCTGTATCTCTCTGATTGGGCAAGTTACTCCTAAGTTTCGTTACATAAAAAACAAGAAATGTTCACGTCACTCCAGAGAAATGTTTGTCTTAGGTTTCATTCTTTTCCACCATTTTACCTCCTCCCTGCTTTCGCAGCAGTCTTGTGGAGTCTCTAGGTACTGCTATTTCTACAACATTGTCACTGTATTTTTTTCCTTCACACAGCCATGCAGTGCAAATGAAGATGTGGGCCAAATGCTGGGCTCCACAGGGGCCTCCCTCATAAGAACAATGATGCAAGTAAAACAATGTGTGCTTGATTTTCTGATCAAGAAGGTGCTGTAATTATTGCCACCCCTCTAAAATGCGTGCTTTCAATGTGGTATCACCACTTCCCCAAGCTGTCTATAAAGTATGCAACTCTGACTGCAAAGCTGCCAATTTGCTCACTTAAGCCCTAAGAAGGTCATGAGCAATAATAGTGCCTCGAAGGACTGCCTTCAACGTGTACCAAAGGATGCTAGGAGAAATATTGTCCTTATCATTTTCCTGCAAAAACTGTGGAACCTGGTGGACTAATTTTTTGATAAGGACCTGATCTTGCAATAAACATGGATGAAATCTCTAAAACCAGGGCTGAGAAGGCTGACCCAGAGACAATGACACTAAAACAGAGGCATGATCAGATAAATGAATGGGGCCATTTTCAACCATAGAGACAGTATCAAGATGTTCTATGTTAGTAAATAAATAATCAAGCCCCGTATGGCTTTCATAGTGAGGGGCATAATGTATGTATTTGCATGTCTTGGGGTTCAAATGGTGCCAAACATCCACCAATCCCAAAGTCTGCAAATTATGACTTAAAAAACAGCAGCAGAGGAATGAAAAACCTTAGGACATGAGGCGTCCAAAACTGAGGACAATATAAGATTTATCTCCCCACCCCAAAGCAACTGCCCTTGTAAATGTTCCAAAAAAGCAAAAAGACAGAGGAAAAGTGATGTTTATGTGTGCCTGGAGGAAAATAAGTATTAAAAAATGTAAGTGGTCTACCAAACAAAGAGCCTGTAACAATCTAATTACACTCACCCCATCCTCAACTGTATGAGACAAAGCAAAATGAAGCCCCCTGCATCATAGAATGAGAGCTCAAACCCTAGTTTTTGAAATTTAGGGTTCTCAGCTGGGGGGGGGCAAATGTGTCTACCATAAAAAGAAACTATACACAATTTTTACTGACAAAAACATTGGAGGAGACATGTTCACTTAACCAGATTTTGAATACCGTTCACATTGTAAGAAACTAACCATATTGTGGCAGCCATTATAAAAAGGGAAAATCCAGGCAAATAGGTAGAAATCTCTAAAACAGGCTGAAAAAAGAAAAAGGAAAAAGTGAAAGCCAACAATGTTATCCTCACAGATGTGCCCAAGGCAAAAAAAAAAAAAGAAAAGGAGACCCTCACGTTCCCCTGAGGGGCCTCTGGGTGACTCCAAAAGACAAAAGGCATGATGTAGCCTATAATGAATCTCAAAAAAAGGAAGAGCAAATATGTCAGTCATACAAAGTGACTTCAAGTTGATAACAATAAGGAAGGATTCAATAGAGAATAACCACTTAAAAATTGCAGAGGTATCCTAAAAGAAACAACAACAACAATAAATACCTACAAAGCTGCACCAAAAATTAGTTAAAACCCCAACGGTTAAAAATATTAAGAACAAGAATAACAAGTAACAAGGAAACCCCCAAACCAACCTAACCCCAATATATATCTCAAACATCCCCCCTACAAAACACCTCCCCAGTCCAGAAAGAAAAAGGAAAAAGGCAAAGAAACATGAACTATGTACAAATGAAAAAGGGTTCCACACTGAACTAGAAACCCAGTGGCTCATCCAGAGGGAGTGAATAAACAAATGTCAATCCCCAGAACAAACCAAGCGAAGCCAGCATGGCTAAGAAAACAAGAATTTGTCAATACCAAATGTTTGCTTGCTGATAATTAGCACTGGACAAGGAGGAGTTAGACAAATGCAGAATAGGAGTGGTAGTAAAGTATTGAACTCCGCCAATCCCACCTCCATCCTTCAGAGATGGACAGGCACTGGGGTGTGCCTGTGGGTTGTTGCCCATAATGCTCATGGCATTTCACCTGTTGAGGTGTGCCTTGTGGTGTTCGGCTTCACAGTCACCCCATTTCATAAGGACATATGCTGAAATGAGTGCAGTACACAAGAATGGGGTGAAGTCTGGGGCTGAAGAGTGCAAGGCACACCTCGATGCCTGTCACTGGCTTCAGGGTGGGGGGTGGGATGGCATGAGCATTATAGCAGGTGATCCAAAGTTACACCTCTGATGCCTGTCAGTCTGTACAAGGTGGGATGTTATGGTTAGAAACCCTAATGCCCCATGTGTGTTGGTATTTGCACTACACATTTTCAGCATGGCCTTTTTGTGACCCCCACCTTATGAAAGCATTTGGAACCTCTTCTCATGAACATTGGCAGTGTGATTTTGTTAATGTGTCCCAAACTTTGAGTTCCCACAGTGACCGTGCCATTCTGCCCCAGATGTGCAAAAACACAGATCAGGCAGGATGTGAAGAATGACAACTGTACAATCCATAGGGAGGTGTGAAGAGATGGCAATGCTGAAAATCTGTAGTGAAAATATTAAAAATGTTTGAAGTTCTGAGAGTATGTGGAAACTGTACAACACATGCTTGTACTGCAGTCATTTAGTGGAATCATTTCACCAAATTTTTAACATAGGCATTTTGTGACCTCTACTCATGAAAAGTGTCACTATGATTTTCTTAATCTGTCTGAAACATTAATTTCCCACAGCAACCACACCATTATGCAGCTGATGTGCAAATGAATATTTCAGGCAGGATATGAAAAATGACAGCTGTACTGTTAATAAGGATAGTGTGGCAAAATGCCAATGTTGAAAATCTGGAGTGAAAATATAACAAATTTGCACACTTCTGAGCATTCACATAAACTGAGCAACACATGCTTATAACACTGTCATTTTATGGACTTTCATCACCAAATTTTCAACATAGGCATTTTAGGTCCTCTGCTCATGAACAGTGTCACTATGATTTTCTTAAAGTGTCCCAAACACTGATTTCCCACAGTGACCGCACTATTCTGCACCAGAAATTCAAAAAAACATTTCAGCTAGGATGTGGAACATGACAGCTGTACTGTTCATAAGGAGGTGTGGAAAATGCCAATGTTAAAAATCTGAAGTGAAAATATTACAAATCCATGAAGTTATGAGCATGCGTGGAAACTACACAACGCATGCTCATAACACAGTCATTTTATGGACTTTTGTCACCAAATTTTCAACATAGGCATTTTAGGACCTCTGCTGATGATCAGTGTCACTGTGATTTTCTTAATGTGTCCCAAACACTGATTTCCCACAGTGACCACGCTATTCTGCGCCAGAAATGCGAAAACACATTTCAGTCAGGATGTGAAAAATGATAGCTGTACTGTTCATAAGGAGGTGTGGAAAATGCCAATGTTGAATATTTGGAGTGAAAATATTACAAATTCGAGAAGGTACGAGCATGCGTGGAAACTGCACAACGCACTCTCGTAAAACAGCCACTGTTTGGATTTTTTCCACCAAATTTGCAACATATGCATTTTGAGAACCCACCTCAGGAACACTGACACTGTTGTTTTGTTAATTGGTCCCAAAAGGTGATTCCATGCAGTGACCACGAAATCACCTTTTGGGACCAAATAATGCAATGACAGTTGCTGAATTCATGAGAAGGGGTGCCAATGAACCCATGTGGAAAATGTGGTGCCCAAATTCCCCAAAATGCCTGAGATATGCATCAAAGTTTAAAAACAACCTATTTATGCCATTATACAGCTTACCGGCATTTCTTCAGTTCGCAGTCAGCTTTGAAGAGTGCAGATGTATTTCTTGTCCACCGAAGATCATCGTGCTAGGTTCCGGAGGTAAGTATGTGGTGAGCGGGTGTGTGGGGATGCAGGGTGTGCAAAGGGTGGGCATGTGTTGAGGGAAGAGCCACAGAAACAACGAGGGACTGATTTCTGTTTTATAGGGTTAAAAAAAATTGTGGGACAGTTTTTTTTTCAGGGAGATTTGGCATGCTGAAGTGGGCTCCCAGCATGCCACCTGAGTGTTTTGGGGGGGCTGTAGCTGATGGGGGATTGGGCACCCCCTTGGCAGACAGCAAATTGGGTGGACATTATGCCAATGGGCAACAGGCTCTCCCATTGGCAAACTGAACTTGGAAGGGGGGACTGAAGCCGACGGGGATTGTGCACCCCATCGGCAAAGAAAGACTGCTGGGGGGGTGCATGATGCCGAGGGGGATTGAGCACCCCCTTGGCATACAACAGAAACTTGGGGGTGGGGACATTATGCTGATGGGGGCTGGGATCCCCTCTGGCAAATGAACTGGGTTGAGGGCATGTGGAGGGCAAGGTACAGCCCTGCACTGACAGGTGGCTCCCTCATTGTAGCAGAATGGCTGACACTGCAATGATGAGGCAGCCCCTGATTGCAGTGGCAAAAATGTTTCAAGGTGGTGATGTGCTGGCTGAACTATTGTCAGCAGCAGTGTGCGACTGCATTATGGAAAGCTGGCCAAGCCTCAAAAGGCACTGAGCCCATTGGCCCCCACAATGCCGTACCTCCAAACCCCCACTTCTCTCCTAAGCTGTGCCGAAATGTTTCTTGTGCATGTGCAAGCAAATATAAAAATAAATGGGTGACTTCCAAGGAAGGGAGTGAGTAACAAATCCCCACTCCTAGGCAGTGACAAGAAATTTTTTGGTGCCACAAGGGGCAGTATGAAAATCCCTCTGGGCCCCTCTGGTTTGAAAAGAACCATACTAAAAACTAGAAAGAAGAACATAGAAGATTTCAGTTGACGATATGCTTCCCAACCCACCTACAATTAAGAATGAAAAAAACTGAAAAATAGCAAAAGGGAGGACAAAATTCCTACTGAATATTAGAATGAAAGCCAAATAGAGCTAGATCTGTAAATGAAAAAAAAGAGAAGTAAAACAGACTGACGCAAAGGGCATGGAAGCCCCACCAATCCAGAAAGAAAGAAGGAAAGAGAAAGAAAGGAAGGAAGAAAGAAAGAAAGAAAGAAAGAAAGAAAGAAAGAAAGAAAGAAAGAAACCCCTCCAGCAATGTTACACAATATACTGAAAAGGTAAGGATTACATGTAAGATCAAACCCACTCAAAAGCAAAAACAGTTTGACAATAACATAAAAAGCATCTGGATCCCAAGAACAAAATAAACCACATAAAGAAGAAAGCTCAGTGACTGTTACTAAAAGAATACCCCAGCTTGAAATTAAAAGCTATGCTACTTCAAAATAAAAAGGAGAAAGTTCCAGCAAACATCCACATGGGGGCAGCAAACCTAAGAAATGAAAAGACAAACAAAACCAGTCACCAAACTGTGCAAGCAAAGATGAAAACAAAAGGGACTAAGGTGCCTACACAATGAACAAAATTCAAATTAGTATTGGCATATACATCGTCAAAGTATGAAATAGATCTCTGATAAATGAAATGAGAAGAAAAAATATACAATTCATAATTTAAAATATGACATAAAATCAGAGGTGAAACAAAGACTGACTTGAAAGAAAACTACATTTGTAGGAGCTAGGAGAAAAAAGAGGGGGCAAAATAAAAAAAAATATAGCAAAATGGGCAGGATGGCGGGAGGGTAGGAGCTCACCCAAGATAAACCCAACACAAAAAGAAGGACAAGAAGCAAAGAAAGAAAGCCCACCTCTAAAAGAGACAAAACAGCAGGGTCCTGTACCTGAACAAAACCAAACAGAAAAGATATCAAAAATACAAAAGGCACTGTAAGCCAGAAGAGCTTTAATAAGAAAAAACATAGTAACAAAAAATAGTAACAGGAAAAGACTAAAAATAGATATGGAAATTAAATAAAAAAGCCCGCCCCCAAATGAATAGAAAAGAGTGCAAAGGAAGCCAAATAAGCCAAGAAAAAAGCAGCTCAAACTTAGATGGGGGCTGGGGGTGGGAGAGTAAGTATCGATACTAAACTAAAAGAAATGGAGGTTGAACAAAATGAATCACCTCCTCAGGTTCTTCAAACATGTGAGTCCAATTTGGAAAATTGATTATGAGCCTAGCAGGACAGGGGGTGTTATACTAAAGTTTATGCTCTGGCAGCATTTTCAGAATAGGAGCATAAGCCTGCCTCCTGGTCATCAGTATGAGGGAATAATCATTATCAACATAGAGCAGGTGTCCCTTATACATCAAGGGCCCAATCCACCAGGACAGCATGAGCAACTCCTGCATATGGCAAAGTTTAAAAACCATACTATGATGGAGAGAGGTCTGGCCCACGGGTAGAAGGCTTTGGTGAAAGAGCCCGGTGTGCCTGCTAAAGTTGTAGTGGGGAAAGATCAGTGATGTCCAACAATAAAGAAAATAATCCTTGTAAAAAAGAAAGCATATCAGGACCTTCTTCCCCCTCCTATACTCCATATAAGCGAAGGTTATTGTGGCTGGACTGGTTTTCCACATCTTCACAGCTGTCCTAGAGTTCCTGCTGGGCCTGCATAACCTGAAGCAGACCTAGCTCAAGGCTATCGGCCCAGGTGTCAGTGCTGGTAACTGTTTGTTCTAAACTACTTACCAGTGTTTCAAGAGCAATAAATCTGCAAGGCTCTGAACTCAGCCAGGAATCCTCAGAGTTCATAAATAGCTGCATTAGAGGGCTGCGCAATTGGCTCTGAGGTGACCAGTATTGCTTATATACTACAAGCCGCTGCGTCCATGGGACCGCCCGGCTGATCAGAAACTGAAGAAAAATTCATCAAGGTATCAGATTTTGAACAATTCTTTTTTCGTATCATAAAGAGCAGCATGACCAACAAAGGCAATTAGAGCATACACTGCTGAAAAACGTTATGAAAAAGTGTCTGCAATAGTAGGTGGAATTGGAGCAAAACTCTCACTCTGTCATCCTAGAACGTGTCCTCACCGGAAGACCCAGTGTTTACCAACTTGACCCTTTCATGGCCCTTCACTTGGCATAGGGGCATGCGTCAAGACTGTCTCTTTTCCCCCATGCTGTCTGTACTGCCAATAGAGCCATTGGCCATCACTATCCTAGAACACCCAGCTCTATAGGGCATCTGTGTGTGTGTGCACGCTACTGGGATGCTATCACAGGTCTCCCCACCATCCTCAACCTCCTGCATGATTTCCAGCAGATCTCTTAAGACCAACTCAAACAAAACTGAGGTAGTGTCCCTCAACACTACCTGTGCCCCTGTGGTGGTTACCCCCTGGGGATTACAATGGTCACCCAAAGAAACTAAGTACTTAGGAACATGGCTCCACCCTGACCTGGTAGAGGTAGAGGTAGAGGTTGATAACCTAGCACCCCTACCACAGAAACTAAAGGAGGACTATGATTTTTGCAAGATGGAAGGAAATATTGCAGCAGTTAAAATGATACTGACATCCAAGCTCATTCACTGCCTCTCACAGCTGGCAGTCCATGTACCTCCCCAGTGTTCACGAAGATTGAGACCCTCATAGATACTTTTCTCTAGGAGGTCAAACTGCCCCATCACAACAGGACAAAGCTCAGTGTCCACTGGAGGAAATGTCTACCTTATTCTTTCTGTTATGCCCAAATCTTTCTCAGGCTAGCCCCTCAGCAATCTGCTCACCCCCCCCGTGGATAGCTATAGAACATCATCTTAATCAGCCCAACACCCTCACTTCCTGTCTATTCTCCTCCCTGTCAGCCTTAGATAAGATGGGCCCAATGGTGGAAGAAGCTGAAAGCTTCGATGCAGTCTCCCTTAATATCACTATCAATGGCTCCTTTATGGAGGAATCCCCTGCTTAAATTGGGGTCCAGCCGATAGTGTGTGAAGAGTGGGATGGCCATAGGATAACCCAGTTCTCAGTTCTGTGGTCTCCTGCTTCCACACACTTGGATTTTTTTGAAAACCTCCCGAGACATTTTGACCTGCCCTGAGATGACTTCTGGAGGTGTTCATAAATTCACAGTCTGGTAGCAGTCTACTCTAAATACATCCCAGTTCACATTACCAAACTACCCCCTAAGGTTCTTCTCTCCTGACTCCAGGCCCCTGGGAGCAGAGCAAGAATGATATATACATCCATTCTCTCTATCTCTCTTGACTCCTCTGATATAGCAAGGGGGAAATGGTCTCAGGTACTGGGGGATGAGATTGCTTTCTCCCTTTGATCTCAGCTGTGGTTCTTCATACACATAGTATGCCCTGACTTGAAAAGCTTGCTTATTCAAAATAAATCTATGGATCTGTGGTACCATACCCTTGTCAAACTCAAGGCCCTAGATCTTCTAAGTCATGATACCCGCTGTCAATGTCACTCACTCTGGGTGGATTTGCTGCATATTATATCGGACTATTTTAAGTTACATAATTTCTGGACCCAACTCCACAAATGTTACTGTGAAGTACTGTGCCACTCCCTTCCCATGTCACTACAGCTGTTTATTCTGGGTACACCCCGACAGTCCCATCTGTTTGGAAACTGCACCTTCTGTGGCTCATGAAGGTCAGTGTGGAAGCCAAAAGGCTAGTACTTCAGCACTGGAGAAAGGAGGACTTACTTACCATTATCCATCAGTTGGCAGCAGTGCTGTCAATCTCTACCCAGGATAGGATGTCCTACTTTGCCAGAAAACATACAGCCACATACCTGGCCATATGGGAACCTTTTTTGCCCTGAAGGTATTCCTCAGATGATCCTTCCTGATAGGATACTGCTAGACCCCCCAGGATTACCTGGACAGCTGACTGTGCTCCTTGCTGCTCTGCTCTTCCATCCTCTCCCTCCTAAGGTCAGGTACCATGCCATGTAATTCATATATATGCCTGTTTATGCAGATATTCTTCAGCTATATCCTATGTTATTATTGTATTAACCTATTTTGCCTCACATGATATTGTTGTCCTTGTACTATTTAAATCTGATATCACAGATTAACTACCTGTCATAATTTGTATTTGTTCTTGCATTTCTGTACACATGTATACTGTTGATTATTTCTATGTTTGAAAATTTTAATCAAAATAACTAGCTGCAAAAAGAAAAGTTTAGTTACATGTAAATTTCCTGACCTCAAGAAGTCCATGCAAAAAAACAAATATTTGTAGTCCCCTACTTGTTCTATCTTGTTTCCCTCCTTAGATAAAAATAACCAGATGATTTTTAGCTGGATCATTTCATTTATGTGTTGCCCCAAATAAGATCTTATTTGTTTTATTTTCATTTAGTTTAAAGGAGGACATTAAAAAAAAAGACTGAAGGCCTTCAAAACCCAGTTGCAGCAGTGACTGTACCACCTCCACTAAGGCATCAGAGGTGTAGACCACCATGTCATCAGCCTACAAATGGCAATCTTCACCTCCAATGCTTTCCCTCTTCCCCTCAAATATAATGTAAAATGAAGGGGGCCCAAGACAGACCTTTGTGGGACACCTATTTTTTATTGATAACTCATCTCTGTCCCATTCACCATGGTTGTCTGGATCCTACCTACAGTACGAGATAGATGTTAAACCAAGTTATGGGCCCAGCACCCAAACCAGCCTCTCCCATTTTTTTTTCATTTAAATAACATGGTGCTCCATTTCAAAGGCCTAGGAGAGGTCAATAAAGGTGGCCTGATAACCTTACCAAGCTTCATTGCTTTGTCGATGTCATCCAAGACCTTCCACGCAGGAAGACCATGTTATGAGTTTTTCAAAAGTCTGACTGAAATGTGTCCTGCTGCCCATCCTTATCCAATAAAGACTGCAGCTGCTTAGTTATTATTCTTTCTAGAAGCTTGTCCACTACTGACAAGAGTGAAATTGGACTGTAGTTGGTCAAGTCAGAGCTGCCCCCCCCCTTAAAAATAGGGACAACCCTGGCCCTCTTCCAAACCTGTGGGTTCCTCCCAGTTCTTAGTGACTGGTTAAAAAACTATGTTAGAGGCTCTAAGATTTGCAGAGCTGAGTAGTTCAAGAATTTGGGAGTAAGATTGTCTGGCCTGCAAATTTTATCAGTTTTTAAGTTTAGTAAAATGTCAGGTACCACGTTTACAGTAGTATCAGCAAAGATGAACTGTTTGCTATTAATTAATGTTCATTTTCTTTTTGTATCCCTTTTTTCTCCTTGCACTACAGTATCTGTAAGAATTTTTACCTTTAAAGAGAACTCATTGAACATATCTGCGAGTTATGTTTCTTTAATAAAATCCTTTCCATTTTCTGAGACTTTTAATTTTCCTCTTGATTTAGCCTTCCCATTTAGCTATTTAATGGTTTTGCCAGAATTTTTTTGGATACTTGGCTAGTTCTTTTGTTTGTTCTTTAAATAGCTCTCTTTAGCAGTCCTATCCTCTTTTATATGCTTATTCCTTGTTGTTCTATAACTGAACCAGTTCCCAGTGGTACTTAGCTTCTGGACCAACTCCCATAATGTATTCTTCTCTCTCTTCAGTTTTATCAGATAAATGCCAAACCAAACTGCTGAGTTCATTTTAATTTTTTTTTTTAATTTAAGTGTGAAATGTTTATTATAGACTACATTCATCTCTGACACAAAATAATTCTAAGCATCGCTTAAATCTGGAATTAAATGCAGTCTATCCCAGTTTTGGCCATCCAAACCAGATAGCAATTAAAAGTACTCAAATAGTTTTGAAATCCTGCATTACACCTTCTTGGGTGGCCCTTTTGATTTCAGCCTCCCCATACTACAGAATATTGTGTGGTAGTCACTGTCAACATCTGCCATAGTGCCAAATACTTTGCAGAAATAAGTGAAATTCAGAAAAAAATAATCTAACATTGATGCTGTAGTCAGAGACTTGGTAATTAAGTGTGTAGGCTCTTTAATCAACTGCTCTAAGCCTAAACAGAAAACAACACTCTGCAAATGTTGAGATTTTTCATGGTTAAACCAATCAAGGTTAAACTCTCCCTTCAGATGAAGCTCATGGGACTTTACATAATGCAATATTATTAGTTACCACTGCAAATTTTGGAGCAGAAAATGTGGGTAACACTTATCTAGTCCTAGTCCCTCACATACATCATTCTGTATCTTTAAATCCTGGCTCTTATAAATAAATGTATTATGACTGTAAATGATAAGCCCCTTCCCCTTTTTATTCATTCTTGTCTAATTGTACTACAACCTTCTATCTTTAGCATATCATCTTCCCTCTTGTCCAGCAATGATTCTGTCAGAGTCATGAAGTTTGGTCAGTTCTCTGTTCTAAAACTTCTAATCAGATCTATTTTTGGTATAAGACTGTTTACACTGGGTTGCAAGTAAAATATAAATTTTTTATGACCTGTTTAGTCACAAATATATACGCTTCTGGGCCAGGACTGGGTTTTATGTTCCCATAAACCAAGATGCTAACAGGACGCTGAACTTTAGCAATACATTTCAAACCCTTTTTGTATAACTTTGTATGAATCCATTCACAGTTTCCCACCTCCCCATTCAGATGGGCTAATACAGGTTCTTTCTTTATTTCAGTAGAATCAATCAAGTTATCCAGTACCCATTTCAGTCTAGCATATTCATTATCTAACAGCTTTAAGTTGCTTAGGTGATTGTTTCTCCTCCTTTTTGTGATACAAAATGGTCTGTAAAGAAACTAGAATTTCAATTTGAACTTTTTAACCCATTGTCTCCCAGTCTAATACCTTCCCCCAAACACCCCATTAATTACTATGGAAAATCTACAAAAAAGTAAACCACAATTGACTTTAAGTCTATAAACAAAGCTTTTCCTCCAGCAAGTGACACCCACACTAGATCAAGGAGCATGGCACCGGAGGCGTGAAAGGAAAAGGACAATGAGAATGACAATCCCATACAGTCAGTCATGGCTCTATTGATTAATTTACAACAAAACATGAAGGTTGGATTTGAAAATTTGACAGCCCAGGTTACTCACATTTAAACAGTGGTAACAGGACTGGTAGAAACCCCTGCATTTCATAGTATGCATCTTATTAAAGCCGAGATGCACATTGTCATGTTGGAAGATGATATCTCTAATCTAAGGAGGGACCGCATAACCATGAACATGGGGCATTAGTGGCCAGTGGGTCATTTTCACACACTGGTGTGCAGATTTCTGCTATATATTAAATTAAAGCAACTGAACTGAAATTCTACTATACTTGTGTGGTTTTCCAGTCCTTGTGAGTGCTACAGTTTTTGTAACTGCTTGGTGTACAAACATCTGACTGATTGAACTTCCTTAGAATTTAGAAGGGAAAGAGGGTGGAAAGGCAATCCTGAAGTGGTTGGCAGAGATGTTGGAGCTTGGGCAGGGTGTTGCTGATTATGAGTTGCAGGGGTGCATCAGGACCGAACCAAAGCCGAGAGAGGAGACAGACCCAGGCACTACATCATGAAATTCTTGTAGTACCCTGACAAGGAGAAACAGCTCCGGGCCACTAGAGCTCGAGGTCCCCTGTACTTACATGGCAGCAAGGTTTTTCTCTTTCAAGATTTCAGATGTGAACTCCAGGTACAAAGACATAAATTCTCTGGGATCAAATAGTTACACGTTGTGTACCCTCGGGTGGGAATACTCTGTGATATTCCCTGTGAAACTCAAAATGACATGCCTTGGTCAACCACCAAGATTTATTTGTCCCTACTGAAGCTGCCAGGAGGGCCAGTCAAGAATCAGGGACACACAACTTGCCAGACAAATTCATGTAAGAGGTACAATTTGGAAGGGTATACAGGTTACTGGTGCTGTGAACATTGGTGGGTGACTATGATTCTCCAAACTGATTGAGCCCTGTGGTGCCAAGTGGTGCACTGGCATCCATCTTGGTTGACTGATCACTCTGGGTTGTACAAGCAGAGGTGTGATGGCTCTGGTGGAAATCCGCACCATTTTCAATAACAGTCTTGAGGCATGATGTCCTAGTGCTAACAGACCACAATAAAATCCTATGGCATGTAGTGTCTGATTTGTTATAATTTGTAACCTCTTGACATATTTGTAAATGTTGGCTGTAGGGGATGGCTCCTGGTACAATTATAGGGATACCACAGACCACTCAAACCACCACAAGGCACCAATCTACACAGTGCGATGGCAGTGTCCCTGGTATAACTATGACAGCTCTATGCATCACATCAGTATTTGGGGACAATCAAAATGTAGCCATCTGGAGATGTTGAAGCACAATCAGTAGCCAGAATATTTCACTTTAATGAGACTATCTGCCATTCATTATGATCGCTCCTCGTTGGCATTGTACCATCATTTATGGCAAGGAGCAGAACCAACATCTGGCTGCTGAAATTTCAAAGCTGACAACTGGCTGAAGTCTGCCCCTGAAGTAGACATTCAATTTGTAAATATCCCCAAATTACAAACAGTACTGTAATGGACGGTTGATGTGATTTTGCTTTGAAATATTTATTAATATGGATTAAAGTAAAATGGAAGGTTGAAGAAATATGTTTGTAATTCAACCCTGCCAGTACAGCTGAGAGACTGTGTAGCACTTGCTGGGATTGGATGGGGAGCATACTTTGCAACAGTGCGATGATCCTGTTGTGCCGGTGTGGAGTTTTGTGCAGAGTGACAACTGCCAACCCCAGAAAAAAGAGGTAAGGCACAAAAGGCATTGCATTTGCTTACCTAGCTCAGCTATTGTCTGGGAGTTCTCTTTGGAGATGACAACTTGCTGCATATTTACTTAATTTGCTCTGGGATATCTGCATGAGTAAAGGGAATCAGATTCTATTCCTGCCTTGCTTCACCCCTCTGACTGTTGCTAGGGTGGCAGATACCAGCTCGGGAGGGAATCTTCTCCCCTTTTTCTGAGGCCAGACAATGTTTGAATAAAGCGTAACTTTTAAGATAGCACTAGGTACATTGACTCTTTCCATGGATGGGTATGGGGTCTGAAAGTATGTCAGGCTTCTGTACATGGGGTGCCCTGTGGATCAGCCTGGCAATAGCAGTACAGCCTCATCATCTGTTAATGCTCAACCCACATATCTGGCTCGGTGTCTTCCCTTAACAGGGCTCTCAGTGGGAGGTGGAGAGTTAGGTAGTCAACCTCACCTATATTGTCACTACAACCTCTTCATGTTTATTAGATAAAGATGTTACAATAAAAATATTAAACTGTCATGGACCCGATATATGGGTAGCCCAATGGCTAAGCGAAGGTATTCAAGTTGGGGGGGTGAGTTCTCTAGGTGCTGATGGAGACTTGAGACATATGTCTTATGCTACAAGATTATATTGCTCCAGATTAGGCTCCAACATTTGGCTTAACTTTGTAGAGTACCGACTATAAACAAAACAAAAAAAAACACACACATTTCATAAAAAGCCTCTGGCCAACTGGGTGCTGAAAAATTCCACGAGTTACATAATCAGTGTTAGATGCAGTGGGGGATGCTTCCTGTCTCCTCTGAGGAGGGGGGTGCTCTACTGCATCCTTTTGGGCTACACACTGCTGTACTATAGGGCGTACAGGATGCAGGAACTGCTCAACACTGTTTTTTTTTTTTTACTAGAAAAGGTATGCTAGTGTTGCTTGGAACAGAGTTTGCAGATCTATACCTGTCTAAGTGAGCAGCCTTTTCCATAATTTGTTATGTGGATTATTTCTGGTTCCCTTCCTTTAATTTATATTTCTTTTCATTGCAGCTAAAAGGAGTGTGGATGTTAGTGCAGCCTTTAGCGTAGAGCCGGGGGAGGGAGGTTTGCTGACTGGAGGAAGAGCCTGAAGTAGTGAGGTTACTTGCCCAAAGAAAAAGACATAAGAGAAGATATTTTCTCTCTCAGTATTTTGAACATGAGCATCAAAGAAAACCAGCAAGACATAACTCAGGAGTTTTCAGAGTGTTTGAGTCTGCTTTAAAGAAATAAAATCTCTTGTATTTTTTAGCCATTTTTTAATTCCATACTGTTTTTTAACATTTTTGCTCTGCTAGCCTCCTTTGCATTTGATCTTTTTTATATATTTTTCTCCCTTTTGCATTTTTTGTGTGAATTATGTATTTTTCGGCATTTGCTGGTCTTGTTTTCCTTCCTGATATTGTTTTTGTTTTTTTCCAATGTTGTGTTATGTTTGTTTTTCTCTTCTGCTTGTTACTGAATAGCTGAAAATAGGATAAATAGGACAAATGTAAAGGAAAGACAGGATTATAGGATTATAATAGGATTATAGGTGACAGGTATAAGTAAAAAAGGTATAAAATATAAAAGTATGAAATCTGGCTTTTTCTTTTTTTTGCCACAATCTGGGTCACATGACTATTTCAAGATATCCCTTAAAAATGCATGTGCTGGCATTTTAAATCAGATTTGCCAGCATTATCACAGGTAGGTGCATGCTAGAGTGGTGTGGAGAGGGCTGCTAAAGATTTGCTGCACTAATGAATTGCTGAAATTGCCAAGTTGGCTTACTCATTTTGCATTTTGCTGGCATGGTGTGGTTTGACCATTACAATCAAATTGATGATTGGGACCCAACTATGTACCTGCACATATTGCACTTGCACAGAGATACATTTCTAATTTAAAGCCTACTAACTGCAGCAATGCGTAAGTGTTTTTTTTTTTTTTCTGATTCAGAAGTGGTTCTAATATTTTTTTAAGTATCAGCTTTTCTGGGTTTTTTTAATTTTTCTCCCTGGTTATTTATTGATTTATTTATTTAGTTTTTGGTTTTGGCCATTAAATTGAGAAATATTTTATCCATGCTGTCCTTGTGCTTAAGTAGTTTTTTGAGTAAGTTGTAAGTACCCCAGGAGGAGAATGGTCCATTAAGGTAGCATTTTTTACTTCTTTTTAGAAAAATTATGGGCATGCCCCCTTGAACTGAACCATAAATCAAAAAGGAGACTTTCTCATTGATCAGTAATCTGGTTGGGAATCTGGATTCAGGGATGGACTCATGGATAGTCTTTTCCTCCTGATCTTGATTTAGATACTCAGTGTGACTGAGTGACTTTGATTTTACTTATACAGAAGCAGAGCCAGATGCAGCATAACAGCATAAGAGCTGCATAAGAGTACTATTTCAAGATTGTGCTAGGAGTTGTGAGACGAAACCTGAGAACAGCATATGGACTAAAATTGTTTGAACTGCACGAAACTGAAGAACTTTGCAGGATGTTTTAAAACTCAGGATCTCTGAGCTCCTAAAGAAGGGAGATTGGGAGTGGTAGTGAAAAACCCTCAGCAGAACTCTTAGAGACCCGAATGCAGTCTTGAATTTGGATTATATTTTTTTTACTTTTAAGGGCTTAAAAGGGCTTTTGTGAGTTAACTCTCTTATAGCTTACAGCTTTAGAAAAAGGAAAAGCCATTTGAACATTTGGTGTTCTGGACTTTTAATCTCATTATTTTGGACTTATTTAGGGACTGATTTTTGCTTTTGCTTATTCTCATAGCCTATTATACAACCTGTTATACACCTTAGTGTTTTCATGGGTTTTTTGTGTGTGTTTGTAGCACACTTGATTTAAAACATCTACATCTACAGCTACACCTATTAGTAGAAGCTTTTGTAATGCAATATGAATATTAGAAGTGGTAAACCCATAATAGCGCCATATAAACCATTACAGAAGGGTGGAAAACCTAAAGAGGGCTGTGTGTTCAAGGGTGAAATTGAGAGTATGACATCAACACCAATAGAGATGAAACAAACCCCTAGAAGTAATAGAACAGCAAAATCAGAGTATTAATCAGAACACATGCTCAAAAAGAAAGGTGACTAAGTCTAGTATAAATAAATGCATAAATAAAAAGGTGGTTTACAACCTAAAAAGACAAGGTAAAGTGAAGGAAGTAAAGAAGAGACAGAGTGAAAGAGATAGGGAAGTGATAAATGTAGGTAAAAGTAAAGGAAAATTGATAGTAGAAGACTTAAGGAACAAATAATGTGAAATATTGGAAACAGGAGTAGAGAAGTATACAGAGAAGGATATAAGAAAGGAAGTAAGTGAGAATAAGAGGGAAGCAAAATGTGATAGGTGAAGGTATAATAAGGCTCTCCCAAAAAATATCTGACTACTCCCTGATAAGTGGAAAAACTAAAGTAACTAGAACGGGTGTTAAAACAGTGTTTTTAGAGATAGACAAAGATCAAGAAATTAAGAAGCAAGATATAAATGATCACAACATCTTAAAAGGTACTTCGCTGGGGGAAGAGCCAAATGTAGGAGAGATGGCAAAACAGAAAGCTACGAAACTGGATCCATTTAGTCCCCTAGACTTATCTGGAAATATGGTTGAATTGGAAATATCAGGAAACTTGAATATCTCTATGCTAGTGGGATCTCCCAATACTGTGTTTCAGAATTTAGATAAGGAGATAGAGAAAATAAATTTAGAACCAGCATTATTAACACAGTGTCCCGATACACTATCAAAATATACAATAAAAGCACTAACCCATCCAGTAATGGTGAACATAGTTTTAATGGAGGCATTAAATGATATTAGAAAAAAAATTCTAGGACATACTCATTTAATTATTGAGAGATTAGATAATTTGGAGAATAAGATAAAAGAAATGGAAGTAAAAAGAGATAAAGTGAATGAGATGAAGGTAAAGTCTGATAAACAGAGACCCTCTTTCTCCTCACTCCAGATACCTGACTCCTCAAAAATGAATTTGAATTTATTAAGAGGGGAAAAATAAAGGTAAGTGGAAATCAAAACATGGTAAAAAGGGGCACAAAACAACAAAATCAAAAAGAGAAGGGGGAAGAAAAGGAGGAAATGAGTTCCAGAATTGAAGAAAAGAGAATTCCTTTAGAGCCTATAATTATGCAAAAGAAAAGGATGGTGATTGATAGGTCTGAAAAGAAGTTAGAAGCAATGAAGGACATTGACAAAGTTAATGAACAAAAAAATTAATAAATGAGAATGTGGGGAAAGAGGCTGAATTTAAGGTACTTCCTCTTGGACAGATAATGAGGAAGTTAGAGGGAAGTGAAATGGTAGTTAGAATTTAAGGAATTTGTAAAAAAAGCTATGAAACCATCAAAACATTGAAGAGTTTAATTGAATATCTGTTCAATGTAGAACTGGGGTTGGGTATTAGAATGGAGGATATGATATATGTAATAAGGGATGTACAAGATCATGAGATTATGTGCTGCTTGCTGATATGGAGATAGCAAAAAATAATATGGTTTAAGCAACAAAATTTATAGGCAGTGGGTCTAGAAATACTACCACCTATTAAATGGCAAACAATACTTGGCCAATACTCTATAGAGGAAATCTCAGTGAGAGAGATCTCTGAGGATATTTTTGCAATGATAATGATGGAAATAAAATGGGATTTTACAAAAAATAAAATGGAGGAGGGAGGGAGGGCAGGAAAAGGGTTATATATTGACATTTTTTGGGTTAGACATAATATACAATGAAAATAATGAGATGCTTAAACCATTTATGATTGCATTGTTAACCAGTATGATGAATACTGAGATTAAGAATGATGAAATAAAGGAAGTAGAGAGGGTGCTCCCTAAAGAGGGAGGTACACAAATTAATGTAAACTGTGGTTCAAAACAGATAGTTAAGAGATTACTATTAAAAGCTGAAAGACTGGATAAAGCAGGTTTCCTAATCATTGATTGGGTGGAGCTAGAAATAGAGAGGCAGCCATTAATTCAAGGGCATGAAAATATTTGACTAGAAAAAAGTAGTTTACATCAATCAAATCTGACCAAAAGTAATCCAGCACAAAGTATTCAAGCCAATCTCTTCTCATAGAATATAGATGGGATTTCAGGGAAATTGACCGATGAAGAATGGCTGCAGTTTATAAATAGATTTGAGATAATATTACTTCAGGAAACATGGGCTAATGAAAAACATGACTTGAATGACTTCAGGGCATTTCAGTCTCCAGCAATAAAGTGAAAAACATTTGAAAGACTTTCAGGTGGATTACTATATTAAAATCAGTAAAAATTTTACAGCTATTGAAGTTTTTAAAAATGAGAAATTATATAATAATGTCATTAAAATGGGGGTAATGATCAGTATATTATACTAAATATCCACATACCACCAGTAGTGAAAATATGTGATAATAAAACATTGTGGAATAACCTGCATAAAGACATGGAGGCTATTATAAAGAAACATCCAGCAGGAATTGTAATAGCAGCAGGAGACTTTAATGCCCAGATAGTGCAATATGATAATTTAACATTTTTGGAGTCTAAACTGAATTTAACAGACTGTAATTTGAGAAATAGTATGGATATTGGCAAAAAAGGTAAAGGTATAGAATTACAGGGATTTATAGAAGACACCACTTTATTAATATTAAACAGAATGTTAAATGGTGATTTGGAAGGAAAAATTATTTTCTTCTCCCATAATGGAGAGAATTTGATAGACTATATATTATGTACCCCTGAACATCATGGAAATTTCCAGAATTTGAAAATCTTAATTAGATCTGAGAGTGACCATGTGTCACTAGAGTTAGTAGTTAAAATAAATATGGGAGAAGAAAATTTCAGTGAGATAGTGACCCCACAAGTGAACTCAGCTATTATCGGGGAAAAAGTACTTCTCCGCTCAAAAATAAATAACAATGCATTGGATGGAGTTTTTTTTTTTAAATTGGGATATGAAACTGAAAGGAATTAATTAACCAATGTTTTACTAATGTACACTTAACTGAACATTTAATAAATCAGTTAAATGAGAATGTAATTAAGGTAATATATAGAGAACAACATATTAAGAGTAATACAAACAAGCATGTGTCAATGCCGAATGTTGTCTCACTGGCATTGGCATTGGTAGTACAGGAGTTAGAGATGCATAATAGGAATGGCAGTGAAGTATTGAACTGATGACAAACCCCACTCCCACCCTGCAGAGACTGATAGGCATTGGGGTGTGCCTTTGGGTTGTCAGCTATAATGCTCATGGCATTTTACCTCACCCTACCCTGTAGACATTGACAAGTGCTGTGGTGTGCTTTGGGGTCTTTGGCTGAACACTCCAAGGCACACCTCAATGCCTGTCACTGGCTGCAGGGTGGGGGTGGGAGTGGAATGGCATGAGCATTACAGCCAATGATCCCAAGTCAGGTCACACCCCTGTCACCTGTCAGTCTCTACATGGTGGGGTGTTACAGTTGGAAACCCTAACATCATAGGCATGTGTTGGTATTTTCACTCCAAATTTTCAAGATAGACTTTTTGTGACCCCCACCTCATGAGGAGTGGCACAATCAGTTTGTTAGCTGACAGGTGGTTTTGCACAGCAGCTATGCCATTTGGCAACACAGGGATGAAAATACATTTTGGGCAGGATGTGAAAAATGACAACTGTATTGTTCATGAGGAGGTGTAAAAAATGGCAACGTTGAAAATCTGGAGTGAAAATATGAAAAATTGGTGAAGTCATGAGCATGCAAATAAACTATGCAGCACATGTCAGTAACCCAATTATTTTGGGGATTATTTTAGCCACATTTTCAACATAGGCATTTTGGGACCTCCCCTCATGATCAGTGGCACTGGGATTTTGTTAATCTGTCCCAAAAGTTGATTTCCCACAGTGACCATGCCAATGTGCACCACAGGTGCGGAAACACATTTTGGGCAGGCTGTGAAAAATGACAGTTGCACTGTTCATAAGGAGGTGTGAAAAAATGCCAGTGTTGAAAATCTGGCATGAAAATATTGCAAATTTGTGAAGTTACAAGGGTGTGTGGAAACTGCACAATGCACTCTTGTAACACAGTCATTTTATGGACTTCCATCACCAAATTTTCAACATAGGCATTTTAGGACCTCTGCTCATGAACAGTGTCACCATCATTTTCTCAAACTGTCCCAAAAACTGATTTTTCAAAGTGACCGTGCTATTCTGTGCGCTATTCTGTGCCAGAAGTGCAAAAACACATTTTGGCCAGGATACGTACTGTAAAATGACAGCTGTACTGTTCATAAGGAGGTGTGAAAAAATGTCAGTTTTGAAAATGTGGGGTGAAAACATTACAAATTCATGAGGTTATGAGTGTGTGTGGAAACTGTGCAACACACGCTCATGAAACAGCCATTTTTTGGATTTTTTTCACCACATTTGCAACATAGGCTTTTGAGAGCCCCCCCACTCATGAACAGTGGCACTGTCATTTTGTTAATTGGTCCCAAAAGGTGATTCCACACAGTGTCTGTGAAATCACTTTCAGGACAGAATAACACCATAACAGTGACTGAATTCATTAAGAAGGGGTCCCAATAATCCCATGTTGAAAATGTGGTGCCAAAATTCCCAAAAATGCCCAAGATATGCACCAATGTTGAAAAATAAAACTATTTATGCCATTATACAGCTTACTCGCATTTCTCCAGTTCACAGTCGGCATTGAAGAGTGCAGACATGTTCCTGGTCCACCAAAGATCATCGTGCCATGATCTGGAGGTAAGTATGGGGTAAGAGGGTGTGGGGAGGCAGGGTGCAAAGAGGGTGGACACAGGTTGGGGGAGGGCCACTGGACTTGATGAGGGACCATTTTCTGGTTTGCAGGTTGTAAAAAAAAAAGAAAAAATCACTGGACCAGTTTTGTTTTACAGGGGCATTTGGCATACTGGGATGGTCTCCCAGCATGCCACCTGAGTGTTTTTTGTGGTGGGGAGAGTTCTGTAACCAACAGAGGATTGGGCACCCCTGTCAGCACACAAAAAATTGGGGGACATTATGCCAATGGGGAGTGGGCTCCCCTATCAGCAAATTAAACTGGGAAGGGGGGACATGATGCTGAGGGGGATTGGGTACCCCCTTGGTACATGCTTTAATTGGGGAGTGCATTATGCCAATGGGGAGTGGTCTTCCCCATCTGCAAATGAAGTGGGTTAGAGCATGCTGACAGGGGGATTGGGCACCCCTGAAGTCAACTCTCTACATGGTGGCAGTCAGGCTGCCATGTTTATTTGAAGGGCTTCACCAGGAAAGGCACGTAGGGAGGGCATGTTTTGGTGCTGCTGCATGACGAGCTTGGCTCTCATTGCAGCGGACATTTTCTTAGATGTGCTCACCACATTATGTATTCTTGGTATGGCACCTGCATGCTGGATTATTGGGGAATGAGGGCCGCACCTACTGATGTGTGCCTTACATTCACCCAACAGTGACCCGCACCTCCAAATCAGCTACTAATACAATATGTTGGCTGGCACACAAGCATGAGCCAACATAACAAAAACATAGTTTGAAAAATCATGCATTGTGGCAAAAAATGTAATAAATTAATAAGATGGACTAAAGAACATCCAGCTAGAGCCAATTTTTGTAGACTCAATAAAGCAAGAAAATCATATAATTCGTGTCTACAATTAAAAAGAGATTGAGCTTTAAATAATCAATGGGAAGAAAATGTTCGGAATTATACAGATGAATGATAAAAGTAGATTCTGGAAATTAGTGGCAAAGGGGACTAGTACATATTCTTCACCATCAATATATGTTCCCAAGGATGCATGGGTGGCATATTTTTATTCCATATTTAATAGAAATGAGGAAATGATGATATGTGATATAGACAAAGGTCTAATAGAGGCTTGTTATGAGCCATTAATTCTATCTCAATATGATTTAGAAGTTGCAATAACAGGATTAAAAAATAATAAGGCACCTGGAAATGATAAAATTCCTCCAAAAATATATAAAAAATACAGCAATTTTTGGATACCATTATTAACAATATTTTTTAATTTATGCTATCAATATAAATATATACCAGTTGAATGGAAAACTAAAATAATTGTACCAAGCCATAAAAAGGGATCCGTGTATGACCCAAATAATTTTAGACCCATTAGTTTATTAAATATATCCTCACAGCTTTTTGCAAGGGTAATATTAGATAAATTGGCCAATTAGATAAAAAAAGTGGAAATACTAGTTCCATCCAAGGCTGGATTCAGAGAGAATTTCTCTACAATGGACAATGTTTTTTTTGTTTGGCCCATTTAATGGAAAAGTATATAGATATACTTAAAATGAAACTTTATGTTCTATTTATCAACTTTTCTCACACTTTTGATTTGATTAATAGGAAACGTCATTGGAAATTCTTTTAAAAAAAGTTTATCCTACTCACTTCAGCTCCCTATTTATCTGTTATATACATATATCCAAACTGCAGTTAGATATCGTAATAAAGGGGAGTTAACCAAATTTTTCCCTACAAATAGAAGGTTGTTTACTTGTATCATCTCTGTTCAACATCTATATTAATATATTATTAGAATATGAGTCTAAAGATAACATGGATGCCCGCATAATAAATAAACAAAGGGTCAATTCTTTGGCCTATGCAGATGATATTATGTTACTATCCCTCACTAAAATTGGATTACAAAAGAAAATTGACATTTTTACACAAAATTGTAACCATTTAGAACTGAAAGTAAACCTAAACAAAATGAAAGTGATGGTACTTGGTGCAAGCCACAGGGACCATTGTAAAATTAAGGTTTATATAAATAAACAATTGGTGGAAGTGGTAAATGAATACCCATATCTGGGGATTAAAATTACATCTAATGGTAAATGGACAAGATACATAAAGGAGCAAAATATTAAAGCTAAACTAAATGCTAAGGCTTTATTAAATTTTGAGGAAATACATTGATACCAGCCTTAACAGCAGGTGATGCAACAATAAACCCAATATTACTGTACAGAGCAGAAGTTTGGGGGGCATGAAGGCAACATAGATGGTTTCTTGGAAACCCCTTTAATGTAATATTATAAGTGTTTCTTAAATGTTTGCCTTTCAACAGCTAATGCTATGATAAGGGTGGAACTAGGAAAAATAAAAATAAGTAAGATAAAAGAGATATGCCTGGAAAATTACTGGATTAAAATAATGAATAGCCACAAGAATATCCTTCCAAAAATATGTTTATTAGAATAAAAAAAGCTTGGAAACAAACAGGGATTAATTCTAAATGGTTAACTTATTTATGTAAAATGCTATATAAACTTAAGTTGCAACACTTATGGTCTGATGTAGAGAAAACTATCTCAATCGCTCCTCAATATAAAGAATTAGTGAACAAGAAGGCTATTTTAGCTGCTCAACAAGAGGACATGAGGGATATAAAAAACAGAAATGTGCTATGCGGTATAAGAACAATAAAATGGGAACATTTTCTAGAGGAATATCTGACTTTGCCAATCACAAAAATGCAACAGAAAAAATATAACATCAGCTAGAGTCAAACTAATTACAGCCAAATATATCTATTTTAACAGAGAAACTGCAACAGACATAAAAATATAGGAGAATAATGAGTGTCCACGTAAGAAAGGCTTTCAAGAAAACTTAAGACACTTAATTGTAGATTGCCCACTATATATCAAAATAAGAAATATATATCTTACCCAGACTTTAATGATTTATGCAAATAAGCTAAATGATATGGTATTTATAATGCTACACCCAAGAACCTATGAAGAAGCAGTAACAATAGCTAACTTCTTTATATCTGTAGTCAAACAGAAAAAAAGAATGTATAGAATGCATTAAAACAGTCCTTAAACAGGGGATGGCTGACTACATACAAGGAAGGTGGGGTTTAAACTTGTAAAGGGGGAAGGGAAGGGATAAGGGAGGGGCTGATCAGAAGCCCTCTCCTCCAGATGAGGGGAGTAGCCTTCAAGCCCAAGGGGGGGAGGGGGGAAACAGACTGGAGGTGGAGGTTTCAGGAGGAGCAGGGGGAGGATGGAAGTATAAGGAATCTGGGTGGGGTTTGACAAAGAGGATCAGGATAAGGGGTGGGGTAGGTGTTAGTAAATGCCAGGAGCTTGGGAAACAAGTTGCCAGAGTTCCAGGCCATGCTGTTCGGGGGTGTGTATGTGGCGGCAGTCATGGAGACGTGGGCCAACAAAAACCATGACTGGGACCTAAATGTACGGGGTACACTATGCTTAGGAAGGATAGAAAGGAGGGCAGAGGGGTGGAGTGGCTATGTTCATTAGAGATGACATAGAAATTGCTATGGTAGAAGAGGCAGAGGGAAACGTGGAGGCCTTATGGGTCACCTTACGATCCCCAGCAGGAGATAAGGTCAAGCTGGGAGTAGCATATAGGCCCCCCGGGATGAGTGATGTTCTAGAGGATGGTTTGCTGGACAACATCATTGCCCAGGTGGTCCAAAAGGGAAGGAGTGGTGTTGATGGGGGACCTTAATGCCAGGTACAAACTTGGGAACCATGTCCTCTAAGGTGGCCAAGAGCAGAGGCTGCTGGATGGCCTCCAGGATGTGTTCTTAACACAGCATGTGATGGAACCCACAAGGAGGAGCATGTCCTGGATGTGGTTCTGGCAGATGGGGATCTGGTAAGGGACATGGTTGTACAGGACCCCCTGACTGGGAGTGACCACAATACTGTCTGGTTTCAAATAAGCATGGGGGGAGGGGGTGAGATCTAGGACACTGGCAGTGGACTTCAGGGGGGCAGACTTTATGGGCATGGGAAATATTCTCAAGGATCACTTGAAGGGGATTACCTCAACGACAAATGTGGAAAGGAGATGGGAGGTCATAAAACGGGGACTTCATGAGGCAGTCAGGATCTGCGCTAAGTTGAAACGTAAGGGAGCAAGGTCACATAAACCATGCTGGTGGTCCAGTGAGGTACAGGTAGCAGTCAGAGAAAAGAAGGCGGCCTACAAAAAATATAAAACAACAAGAGGGGATAGGGATAAGGAAATGTACCAGCTTGCATCTAGAAAAGTCACCCGTATGGTGAGGGGAGCAAAGTCCAGTAAAGAGCAGCGGCTGGCACAGGGGATACATGGAGGGGAAAAGGGGTTCTTCCGGTACATTGGGGAGCGGAGAAAAACTAAGGGCCATCTCAGCAGATTGAGATCAGAAGGAGGGTGGGTGGAAGAGGCAAGTGACCAGGCAGAGGTATTTAATGAGTACTTTGCCTCTGTGTTCACTAGGGAGGGGGATGGGATATCTACAAAGCAAGGCATGAAGGGGTTAGATGTGGCAGGGAGTGGGATCAGGGGAGCAACAGAAATGGAGCAAGAGGGAGGGAAAGGTACCCCAGGGGTGTCACATCTGGATAAGGATAAAAAGACCAGTAAGGTGGAGGGGACGGATGATGCTATCTCCGCCAAAAGGGTGTGGTTAGCCCTCAAGGCCCTAAAGAAAGACAAATCTCCTGGGCGGATGGCATTCATCCGAGTGCTATATGGAGTGGCGGACATGGCAGCACCCTGGCAGAGCTTTTCAGCAGGTCACTTGAGACAGGGAAGGTACCTAGGTTGGCGAGAGGCACATGTCGTACAATCCATAAAGGGGGGTCGAGGGAAGTACAGGAACTATAGACCCATCAGTTTGACTCGGTGGTGGGAAAATTAATGGAGAGTATACTAAGGAACGATTGGGGGTGTACTTGGAGGAGGTGGGAGGTCTGGATAGTCGGCAACATGGGTTTGTGCCAGGTAGATCATGTCAAACCAACCTTGTGGAGTTCTATGAATGGGTAACATCAGAACTGGACAGGAGTAAGCCTGTGGATGTATTATTCTTGGACTTCAGCAAGGCGTTTGACCTCTGTCCCCACAATGGTCTGGTGGAGAAACTGATGGGGTTAGGAGTAGGCCTTTGATGGTCAGATGGATTGAAAACTGGCTAGCTGGACACACTCAGAGAGTAGTGGTCTGTGGGGAGCTCTCGAACCCTAGAGAGGTAGGTGGTGTAGGGTACCAAGGGCTCAGTCCTGGGTCCGATCCTGTTTAATGCATACATATCAGACATCAGGGAGGGTATAGGGTGTGAAATGAGTCTATCTCGTGGATGACTCAAGATGGGAGAAGTAGTTGAGGAGAAGAGGGAGGTTGGCCTGCAAGGACCTGCACACCCTGGAAAGCTGGGCTCACACATGGAAATTAATTTCACCCAATGCAAGGTGTTGCATCTTGGTCGGGGAAACCCTAAACACAGGTAAACCCTGGGAGGGGAGGTGCTGGAGGCCTCAATAGGGGAAAAAGACCTAGGGGTCATGGTGGATACATGTATGAATAACTCTGAGCAGTGCAGAACAGCTGCTAGCAAGGCAAACAGGATGTTGGGATGCATCGTAAGGGGGATCACCTCTAGGAGCAAGGAAGTGATTCTGCCGCTGTACAATAGACTGGTTAGATCACACCTTGAGTACTGTGTACAGTACTGGAGACCACACTTGAAGAGGGACATATAGCTCCTGGAGAGGGTACAGAGGAGGGCAACAAAGATGATACGAGGGCTAGGGATTTGACTTATGAGGACAGACTTGAGGACTCTGCCTGTTTTCATTGGAGGAGAGGAGAGACAGGGGACATGATTGAGGTCTTCAAGTACCTCAAGGGAATAAATAGGAGTAAACATGGAGGGATCTTTTGACTAAAGCAGGGAGGTATCACCAGAGGGCATGGTTTGAAGTTGGAAGATGGAAGGATGAGGGGAAAGAGGAGGAGGTTTTCACTGAGAGGTGGTGGACCCTTGGAATGCACTGCCTGGTGAGCTGGTTCAGAGATCCACAGTGGAGGGCTTCAAGAGAGGGTGGGACAGACACAGAAAGTGGATGTATCAGATGATGGTCTGTCCTGGGGGGGTGGGGATGGATGATAGGAGTTTCTGGAGCACAAGGGATGGGAGGGTCTCGGCACCCAACTAAGGATCTAGGTTCGAGCAGACTCGATAGACCGTAAGGCCTAATCTGCTGGCAAATAGTATGTTAGTATGTTAGAATGCGCAATAGGAAATTGGGGATGTTAACTGATAATAAAAACTTATGAATTTAGCTTGAGGGAGGGTAGGAAGCCTCGGTTTTAACTGACTGATGGAATGATGTGAGCAATATATTACATGATAAATGTCTTATAGATGTTTTAGCTTTTGTATTGTATTTATGATGTATTTACTTTATGTAATAGTCATGATACTCAAATATTATGACTGATTAAAAAAACATGATGATGATGCAGCCTTTTGAATATATAGCTGCAGACTTTATCTCAGTTAAAATAAGTGTCGGTTATAAGGGGCTCAGCTCTGACCTAGTTCTCCACCACAGAATAGGAGGGATGCTGCACTATAAGAGTGTTATACAAGGGTGGGGGGGTGACTGTTTTTTGCTCTGGGCAAGTTTTGTATGTCACCTAACAGTTTAATCAATGTCTTGGGTACAAGCGAATAAAACTGAGGGGTGGGGGAGCGGGGAGGGGATTCAGCCGGGTTTGTGGGGATAATGTTTCAATGATTGTAAGTGTTCTATGTTCCACTTCTCTGGATATTTTAATATTAACAGGTTTTGATAAGGTTAGATTAGTTACATGAACTGTTATTGGTGGGGTGAGGATAAGGGGTGGGCACCTTGTTAAAAGGTTATTCTGTTCTAAAATGTTTTTTAAATGTTTAAAATTGGTACTGACAGATCAACATTACTTAGACAACTCAACAACTTGAAATGGCTCAATAGTGGGATATTATTTGTTTATTTTATTTATTTGAATTTTGATGACCGGGTAAGCACACTGAGATATGCATGTCCCTTCCTCAGGGGCAACATTGGGAAATACATTCCAGTAAGAGTAGTACAGAGCAATGTTTACAAAGAAGTCATCAAAAACAGATGATTACATTGAACAGATATACAGCAACTAATTTGATTACACATTAGGTATTGCAATAACAGACGTTACATTAACAGATATACAGTAACTAATAAGATTACACACAAGCTATTGAATAGATGATAAACAGATTATTATCACATATTCAGTGTATTTACCAGATGTAAATAATAAATAGTTTCAGTATGTACAAATATACAATAGGCTGTGTAGGTGTGGCGGGGGGGAGAGAGAGAGTGAAGAGAGTGGGAGAGTGAGTGAGAGAGAGAAAAGTCTGGCAGAGTGAGTGAGAGAGTAAAGAGAGTGGGAGAAGGTGAGAGGGTAGGTGAGCGAGTAAGTGAGTTAAGGAGAGTGAGTGGGTGAGTGAGTGAGTGAGTGAGTGGAAAAAGTGGTGGGATTCTACTGAAAGAGGGGGTCCATATAAATGTGATGGTGTGCTTTAAAAAAAATTGCAAGTTGGAGGGGGAAAGAAGATTTCTTTGAAGTACTTTTTGAATAGGGGAAGAGATTTACAGGAAAGTAACTGCTGAGGAAGTTTATTCCACCTGTGGGGTGCTAAGAAGGTGAAGGATCTCTGGCCTATGGCTAAGTACATTTTGGGAAGGACAAGCATTGGAAGGTGGGAGGAGCAAAGGGTCCTTGAGTGGGATTTTAATATGAGCAGGTTTGAGAGGACAGATTGGGAGGGGAGGTGGATAAGTTTAAATGCGGTGCAGTGTAAAGGGAAGTCAAGCTTAGCCTCAAAGGATTGCCAACCTAGGACTTGGAACACATTGCAGAGATGCGATCGAGCAGGTGCATTTGCTGTGAATCAGACTATCCTGTGATAGGCTTGTGTTACTTTGAACAGGATAGATTGTTTAGCTGAGAGGAGTGGGGGGGGGGCTCCAAAGAATAGTCCTGGGAGTAGAGCGGCCGAAGCAATTTTTCTTCAGGATTGGAGAGTCAGGTAAGGTGCAGTGTGGTACTGTAGGCCTAACTTTTGGTGGGTGGTCTTTATTACTCTGTCAACATGTGTTTTGAATGAGAGATGTTTGTCCAGAGTTACTCCTAAATATTTAAAGGAATTCACTCCTTTAAGTGCCACCCCTGCAGAGGTGTTGGTACTAGGGGTTGATAGATGGCCAAGTCTAAAAGAAGTGTGGTGGAACAGCATCATTTTAGTTTTTTTGGTGCTGAGCACCAATAGGTTCTCATGTAACCAAGATTCTAGTGATCAGAAATCCAACTTTAGGTTGGACTTAATGGAGAAGATGTTGTAGTCTGATCTATAGAAAATGGCATAGTTGGCATAAAGTTGTACCAATGCACCACCACAGTTACAGAGAAGATCATTGCCAAAAATGGAAAACAACAGGAGACCCAGGATGGACCCCTGGGTGACCACGTCAAAGATAGGAGGGGGGGAGGTGGCCCTGGCCCACCTGACACATTGCTTTTAGTGAGACAGACAGAGAACCATGAACGGGAGCAAGTATCGAGGTCTAGGTAACTCAGTTTTGCTAACATAAGTCAGTGATTGACCAGGTCAAATGCTTATGTGAGATCTACAAGGACTGCTACAGTAGCATGTCCCTTATCCACTGCATGAAATATGTCAGTGGTGACCCTCAGAAGGGCAGTATCGGTCCCATGTAATTTCCAGAAACTATGCTGGAAGATGATAAGGGCATTAGTTCTAGAAAGGAGTACAGCTGATTGTAGAGTATTCTTTCCTGAGTTTTTGCTAGGGGACAAAGTATAGATATAGGCCTGTAATTTTCAGTGTGGTTTGTTGGGTCACTTTTGTGCACAGGGACTACTACTGCTGTTTTCCATTTATCTGGTGAGGTTTGCAAAAGGAAGGATCTGTTAATTAGCAGGGTAATAGGATGAGCAATTGTGGCAGTGACTATCCTGAGGAATTTTGGGGGGAAGGGTGTCAAAATCCGGTGAATGATCTGTATCTAGTTTATGTAGTAGCTTAGGGACCTATGTTCATGTGGTGAGTTTCAGGTGAAAAGGGAAGGGGGGGCTGAGGGCTATCGGTGACTGGGTGGTATGGTGCAGACTCAGAGAGGCCAGTTTTGTAAGGGTCCAGGTCTGTGAAAAATGTAGTAATCTCAGTGGCAATCTCTAAGTAGGTGGTTAAAGTTGTATGTTTGTTAATCATCTCCTGGGGGATAGTACGGTCCTTGCCTTTGAGTAAGGTGTTGATTTGGGACAAGAAGCTTTTGGGGTTGGAGAGACTATTGATTTGCAAAGATTAGAACTAGTTCCACTTGGATCTGGTGGCTTTAGATTTGCATATGTTCCACAGATGGCAGTAGTTTTGTCAGTCAGTACAAAGGCCCAATTGTTTAAAGGTTTTCCGTGCTCTGTCCCGGGAGTGCATTAGCTGCCTTATTTCCTTAGTTAGCCAGGGTGCATGTATACCTTTGGCTTTTCTTAGTTTAAAAAGTGCTTGGAGGTCAAGGATGGTGCTGAAGGTTTTAACAAAGTAGTTCAAGGCTTGATTAATATCCTGAAGGGAGATGAAAGGGGACCAGTCAGTGAAGTACAGATTACTCATAAAAGCTTCAGGGTTAAAATTTAAGTCACAAGAGTTTATTGTCTTGGGGAAAGGTTGAGGTAGGTAGTTCTTCCAGACACAATAGATGGGGGAGTTGTTACTTAGGGCATCTGGGAAGATCCCAGAGGCTTTGATGTGGCATTTGCCATTCATAATCATCCAGTCAAGTAGACTGTGATTTCCTGTCTTCATGTTGAGATGGGTGTGTTGATCGATTACTTGTCTTAAGTTGACGTCAGAGAGCGTAGCTAGATATTGGTTCTTGTTAGGTCTGAGCCAGTTGAGATTGAAGTCATCGCAGATGAGAGTGTCCCTGTGAGGAAGAGTATGTAGTTTTGTGAGGAACTCAGAGTAAGAGGATGGGGCAATATTGAGAGGGAGATAGACACAACCTATGATTATCTTCTTTACATGCCGAAGGGTGACTGTTAATCATAAGACTGAAAATAGCTAACAATATTTTTAATATACCGTCATGGAACGTTAATAGTTTAAAGTCACACTAAATATAAGAGGGTTTTGGCTAAGGTGAGGGTCATGAAGACAGATATTATCTGCTTTCAGGAAACACGTATGACAAAGAAGGAAGGAAGCCATAAGGCAAAGAACTGGTGGGTGGTATTGTATGGCTGTTACTTCACTTCTAAGACTAGGGGAGAAGCAATTTGGCTTCAACCATGCTTCCCAGGGGTGGTAAATAAATCATATGCTGACCAAGGGGAGGGGGGAGATGCATCTTGAGTCAGATGCAGATGAACACAGGGTTCAAATTGGCTATCAGCTCTGTGTATGGTCCCAATGTTAATTGTCCATACTTCTACTACAAATTATTAGTACAGATGGTTGACTTTTAGGGCCCATGGCTGCTTTGTGGGGACTATAACTGTGTGAAGGATACGATCATGGATAGATCCTTCCCTACGGTGGTGCCCTTGTCAAGCAATGCTAAGGAGCTGTTACAAATTGAGCCCTATGCACTAAAGGGTGAGTAATAAATGCCTGAGGTGTGTAACCCACCCGCATACCTACGTGGCCCCAGACAGGTGCAGGGTGTGTGGCATGCATGACCGCTGGCACCAGCGGGGTGCCTGTCCGTAGCAATGCCCACTCAGCAAGTAGGGTCATGCGGGATGTTGGGGCAGAGTCACAGACCCAGGTGAGCATCCAATCGAATGCCTGTACTGGGTCCCATAGTTGATCCCTTGCACTCATGCAGTGGGAGCACAGAGTAGGGGTCAGCCGTGTGATGCAGCACCAAAGTCACATTCACTGGGCACTCATCCATGCCACTGCCCCAGCCCTCCCCTGCACTCCAGTTGACTGTGGCTTCATTTCCTTTCCTGGAGCCACCATGCCCAGTGACCAGAAAACATGGGGGCGCATACTGGGTTACGCCTGGTCTCTGATGGTGTACCTGGCACCCCACTGTGCCTGGCCCTATGCAACTTAGTGAATGCCGCATAGTGTAGGCACACACCCAGCACAGAATTGCCTATGGGGCTAGGGCAGCCTGCACATAAGGGTCCTGTGTGTCCTTAAGTGAATGCTGCTGGTGGTCCACAGGAACCCCACTGCACAGTATTCCAAAGTAAAGTTGCCTACGCACCTCAGATATGTGGCACATAGGCACCTATCTTGGTTGTGCATAGGGCCCAATGAAAGAACATTCATTAATGGATGCCTGGAGATACTCCTTCCCAAATGGGCAGGAGTATACCCACTACTCCCATTCAACCTCTCATTACACCAGGTTGAATGTGGTTCTACTCTCACAAAGTCTTATTCCAGCCCTACAGACAGCAAAGCACAAATCCATAACTGTTACAGATCATGCACCACTGCTGGTAGGCCTGCATTGTTTAGGGACTCTGTCTGCTGCAATATCCTGGAAATTAGACCAGTACTTCTTAAGAAAACTGTTTTTATTTCTCACTTAGAAAAGCAGATCTCTGTGTATCTTCAGCTAAACTGAAGAGGTAAAACTTCAAAATCTACCAGATGGGAAGCCTTAAGGGCCTTTCTGAGGGGGTTCATTATATGCTACTCCAGTCATAGCAGGAATGCTAAGAAACAGCAAATCTGGAGCAGCGAATTGCTCAAAATGAAAAAAGGCACATGTAGAATCCTAGTGTCAGTGGCTACCACTAGTTGCAACAATTAAAATTCAATTGAATTCAATTTTTATTTTACCAAGAAAAAATACCATTGAGCAAGCTCATTTACAAGGAGGTCCTGGAAGGACACAGGTGAAGCAAAATACAGTCAAAGTACAAATTACATAGCAAGAACACATCAAATCACAGTTACAAAGCAATGACAATGTACTTTACATGTAAAGGACAATACATAGATTACATTAGAAGTAACTAATAACATATGATTTTGTATAAGAATGACAGTACATGGATTACGTAGGAGGTATCTAATAACACAGATCAAGGTTCAGGGGTTAAGGACAGGTACATTAGGGATAGCACTAGTGCTCTTGGGGGACAGAGAGGGTAATAGAAGGGGCTGGGGGGGCGTGAAGGTTGGTAGGTGAAGGGTGCATCTGAAGGGGAGGATGCAGGAAAGGAAGCTACCAATTGGAGTGAGGAGAGAAGGAGGAGTGGAAGCAGGGAGGAAGCTGAGAGAGGGTGAGCATAGGGGCAGAAGTACAATATCAAGGACACAATTGGAGGAAGCCATTACAGTAGTAACAACAATCAACCAGAGTAGGAGGGTATGTGCTAAAGAAAGAGTAGAGTACAGGTTCTTTGTAGATACATGATAGGTTAGGAATAGTTTTTGCAAGATTCCTTCAGTGAGCGACTTAGTAGAGGTTCAAAAGTGAACATCCCAATTATTTGAATGAGCTTTAAGGATTTCTGAAGGGTATTCCAGAATGTGGGGAAGGCATGGCTTATGGATGAGGCACCATAACAGGTTCTAATCTTGGGGATATTGAGCAGGACATAGGAGTATCTTCTAAGAGAATAAACCCTGGGAGTGCCTTTGAAAAGGTCAGTGACGTAAGGGTGGAGTTTATTTGTATTGGCTCTGTAAACCCAGAGTGAGGCATTTCTCTACCTCCTAGTGATCAGTGATGACCAGCCTAGCTGCACATAAATGGGACCTTAATGAATTAATTAATTCCAAAATTTAATGTACCTAAATACTGAACCAAGTGACTAGCTACTTCGAGGGGGACACCTGTGGGAAACTGCTGGCTTGGCAATTTAAACACAAAAAGAGTGCTAAAAATGTGAGTTACATATTAGGTCCAGATGGGATAGCTAAACATACAGATGAGGACATGTGGGAGTAACTTCTGCAACTTTTACTTTACATTTACTCTATGCCTCAGAGGCACAGCCTTCTGAATTGGACATACAAATTTTCTTGAATAGGACCTCCTTACCTACTGTCACATCACAGCATAATGCTAATTTAGAGGCTGATATAAAATGGGGGGAGGTCCGGGAGGTGATACAACATCTCAAAGGTGGTAAGGCCCCATGGTCTGATGGGTTCCCCATAAACGTTTACCAAATTTTTAACACAGAGCTCAGGGAGCCTTTGTTTGATATGATTTCTGAAAGTCTGGCTCAGGGAGTACTGCCCCCTCCACACAGTCCGCAATCATAACTGTCCTACCTAAGCCATGGAAAGCCCCGAAGCAATGTGGATCCTACTGGCCCATCTCATTACTTATGTCTGATTATAAGATTATAGTGAGGGTGTTAGCACACAGATTAGCAAAGGTTCTATTCACTATTGTGCATTTGTACCAAGTAGGCTTCATGCAGCGCTGGCAGGGCAAGCATAATGTACATAAAGCACTACACATTATTTGTCATTCTGGCCATTGATGCTGAAAAGGCATTTGACCATGTGAAGTGGCGGTACATGTTTGCTGTACTTAAAAGATTTGGTTTGGGAAGTAATATGCTCCTTGGATAACAACCCTATATCATAACCTTTCAGGTCAGGTAGCACTCAATACTAAACTATTAAAACTTTTCACTCTTACCAGAGGGACTCGACAGGGATGCCCACTCTCCTGACTTCTATATGTTCTAACTTTAGAACCCCTTGTAGCAGCAATTTGTGCTCACAATCACATTATAGGTTACCAGGTGGGCAACAACAACTTCATAACATCCCTGTTCACAGATGATATTTGAATATACCTAGATAACTCAGAACAGGGCCTCTCCAGGGTATATCACCTACCCAGTGAATATGGAAAGATTTCTAGCCACAAAATCAATTGGTCAAAGAGCAAGATTATGCCAGTGGGACCTGGACCCCACACACATTTTTGGAATGATGCACTGGGTATCAAAGTTGTAGACATGCTGAAATACTTGGGGGCATTTATTTCCAAATCTGGGCAGGCTTTGTTCCAGGAAAGTTATGGCAAACTTTGGAACTTAATTGGTCAGGATTGTGAGAGATGGGGTGGGCTACCCTTTAGCTTAATAGGACATATAAATAACATCAAGATGAATGTACTTCCCAAATGTCTCTGCCTGTTCCAAAACTTACCTATCAGGGTTCTGGAAAATGTTTTATGAGATCTTAAGTCTATCATTACTAAATTCCTTTAGCGTGGGAAAAGGTAAGTGTATCAAGAAATATATTGCAGTTACATGTTTAACCTCCACCTTTGAACAGTGGAAAACACCTTTGGAGGAACATCGGTAAGACTAAAATTACATAACAAGATCTGATGATCAGAAAAATTCAGTTGGTTTGACAATACTAGAATATGGTTTAACATATTTAGAAACAAAAACCATATCAATACGAGTGGCATAAATATGCCTATGATATGTGGCTCCACCAGAAATGTTTAAGAATCTGTAAGCATCAGATAAGCCTGCATCTAAGACAATTTGTTTCAACGCATGAGAGTCACAATACATTTTTTCTGGACATCTCCTGCACATTTTAAATCTATGTCACAATTAAAATCCCTCCCCAAATAACATGATTCCTGGTATATAGGAGTGGTTTTATTTCCTCAAACAGTTAAATTGTGGCAGTTTTCACTTGTAGGACATAGATATTAATACTATGGAATTAAAAATTCCCAAGGGAACAGTTAAGCTATAGAGCTCATCCTGAACTAAAATCTACAAGTTTGGAGATTCTAAAAGTAGTAGTTTTAAACAGGATCCCAATCCCATCAGCTGAGTCAGAGCCAAATGTCCAAAAAGAAGGGCCCCAAATACATTGTCTCTTAGCCTGATCTATTTCAGAAAGAGAAAATAAACTAGTTTCCAGGACAAATATAATATCCACCTGAAGAGGATCAAAAAAGGATAAAAGAGAAAACCATTACTTAAAGTTTTTAAGACTGCAGACATTGTATGAGGTGAATCGCAAGGAAGCCATCAAAATTTAAAGTCAAGACCCTCCTTTTTAACTAAGACTTGCTTTTCTTTTTTTTCTTTTTTTCCCTTTTTCTCTTTAGCTAATTCAGTAGCCCTACTATCTTCATCATCAGTTACCATTTCGGACCTGCGGAAAGTATCAGATTCTAAATCTAAGTCTCCGCAGTCCTTTTGTAAAGGTGAAAAAAAATTCTCCATGGGTATAGGGCCAGGAAAAGTTTGTCTAAGAGAGGCCCTATACACCATTTATTTTTGATAGTCTCAAACAGAGGGAAGGGCACTGATGTAGTAGCGGGTGGTGTCATAATGGCAGAAGAAACTTCAGTAGGGGATGCCACCCCTTGTTCCTGCTAAGTATGAAGCAAAGACTCATCTACTAGAGGTGGTATTCTACCTGCAGTGGGGTTGTGTGGAATTAAAGTATCTTCATGATATGTGTCCTCTTCTTGTGGTGCAGAAGGGGTAGGGGGGCTAGAGTCCCTTCTTTTGTCTCGGGCTTTATTAACCAAATCATCTTGATCCCATCCCTCAGTTCTATTTCATTTAGCCCAGGGTCATTGATGAAAGGCATGTCCTTTTTCATCACAGAGGTTACACTGAAAGATATTTTCACAGAGATCTACAGAGTTCCCATATCCTCCACATAATGAACATTTCAATAGGTCACAGGAGCTGCTAATATGAGTTTTTGCTCCACATTTATAGCATGCTCTGGGCTGTCCCCCATAAAAACAAACCCCTCTATCTTTACCCCGAAAAAACTACTGGGGAGATGAATGATGTCACTATTAACCTGAAACAATTTCACCTTAAACCTCCATCCCCCTGTCCGAATCCCCTCCAGATCCAGAATGGCTTCAGGGGGGCCTAGAATGTCACAACAGTTTTGTAACCAGTGATAAATATCACTGACGTTAACCCTTTCATTTCGAAACATCATGGTAATATACCTAATTTGTGGTTTAGTGAGGGGAATCACGTAAAAAGGAGTCCACAGAGGGGTAGATTTCAGATTCGAATATTTATCCCCAAATATTTCCAGACCATGAGAGGCTTTAAAGCTTATTTCAAAGGAATCCTCCCCTGAAATATGAATTAATGCAGAAATATCTGCAAGGAAAAAATTGCATTGATCCCCTTAAGAGTTGTTTAGCAACGTAGTATCTATTTGGGTGCTCAGGAAGCCCTCCCTTATACCACAGTTGAACTGCATTTCTTCTAGGTGCTTGCTCTAATTTATTTTTAAAAAGTTCTGACATGGGTACACCTTTATTATTCTGATTAGCATTCTTGTCAAAAGTCACCCTCTCAAAGCCTGCCTGATTTTTCATACAATCTCCATCCCCTTCTGGGGGCATGCTTGGCCTAGACAAGGCTGCAGTTCGCTCCTCTACCTGCTGCACAGCATTAGCAGAAAAGGCCTTCCCATAATGAGGTAATTCATTACCTGAGCTCAGGTTTCTGTCCGTGATGGCATGCTTCCTTGTGGCCAAGTTGCTTGAAGAATCATCCTGCCAGTCCGGATTGGGGATCCACTGTCCTGAAGGTGTCTGTGTCCAGCTCGAGTTACTAAGAGCACCATCAGCTGACCAGTCCTGGCCCAAAAATTCAGCAGAAGCTGTAGACAATCCAAACTGTCATCACACAACTTGCGACGTAGTGCAAGTCAACCTTGGAGGAAGAGCTCAAGCATTAGCAACATCCCTATCCTGCCGCTCATCTCGTGAAGCACCAGGACATTCCTTTGTTACATTAAGGTTAGCCCCTTCCAAAAGTGGGTTACACTTTGCAGAGTCAGGAGAAACAGGCTGTGGTGTTGAAAATTCCATTGGTAACTCAGCCGCAGCATCAAGTCATATAGATTTTGCCATACTGTCCATTACTGGATTCATACCAGTAGTCCCCTGCAAATTCTGTTGAGACTCCAGGATAATAACTGTAGACATGGTATCCTTCATAGCCAGAGGCAATGAACCTTCAGATAATCCATTCATATCCATAACAAGCTCCGTAGAGCTCAGCAAAGCATCTTGCTCCTTGAAAGGTTGAGCCAACCAGCAGACAAACGCCAACACCTCCCCCTACTGCGAGCAATGCAGTAGGGGAATTTCCCTGGTGTCCTGGCCAAATTTCCCTTATTCACTGAAAAGACCACCAACAGCTTAATCTGGTTTAAGATGAGTTGGCATTCATCTGTATCCCCCTCCACTGGGTTATGCTTCAAAATAGGCAGGATTTGTCTAGTGCACTTACCCGGTCAACAAAAAATAAATAAATATGTGTATAGGACTATTTTAAAATTCTTAACTGTATCATCATAATGAAGATTGCCTAGAAAGAATAATATGTTTTTAACTATAGGCAAATTAACTTTCTTTAAGCAACATCTTATTAAACCCATTATAGTTTGAACTTTAGTTCATGAAGTAATTATGCTTCTTGTTACTAAATAAGTCTAGTTTGTTTGTCATGGGAGTCATGAAATATTGCTTGATATTTGGGGGAAGAATTTATGGTAGTATACTAAAGCTTACTTTGCATTATTTTCTAGTATGACATGTTTGGGAAGAACCTAGTGGTTAAAATTGTGCAGAATGAGACAGGACCAATGTGTTCTAGTATTGTGCCAGATGATGAGAGCCTGTGAGGTTTTAAGGCTTAAATAGGTGCCATAAAAATTATCTTAAAAAGAAATGGTGCATATCAAAATGAACCACTGTTTGCTCACTCAGAGGCACTTAGTGGAGAATATTATTGGCAGAGTTCCAGTAAAGCACAAAATGATCATAGATGGGCTTCCCTCAGAAATGCCAAAAAGATTTAAGTGTTTTGCTAATCAGCAGTGGGTCCCTTGGTTCCTTTCCTTAGGTTTTGAACATTCTACTTTTGATACCTTGCTAGCTAAATTATGATTTTTGCTAACTAGAAAGATAATTAAATGGGCAAATAGATTCTACAAGTCACAATATATAATATATCCTATAGGTTATAACATATAAGTCTAAAGTACAAGGTTACTTATAAAAGGCAAAATTCCAGAAATGTTTAGTACTGTACAGCACTGGCATTTATAAGAACTCAAATATGTGTATGATAATAGCACATTATTGCTTTTATGTTCTTTTATACATTTTTTATGTATTGGTCTGTTTTTACAATGGCTTGATTGTCGATTGAAATAAACTAAACTTGGCTGTGGGTGATTTATACAAGGGAGGAATGCAGAAATCCTTCACTCAAATCAAATATGAATTTTCTCTACAGACAGGAGAATTATTTGCATTCATTTGAGTCAGACAGTACAGTACTTGTCCTATTTCCCCACTGAGTCATCCCCCATTGAGAAAATACTGTATCGACTCCAGTCAGGCACTAGACACCTTATTGCTTTATATAAGCTCTTTATCAGAGCAGCACTCACTCCCCCACTCAAGGCGCAGGCACGCTGGAGTGAAGATCTGAGCAGAAATCAATGTTTAAAGTTTTGGGAGCATGCTATTAAAGATATGTATGCCTGCTTGATCTCAAACAGGCTATGTATAATTCAATATAATTTCTTATATAGAACTTATTAAACACTGTTGCAACTCTGCAACTTCAAACCCTCCCTTAGTCTTGTGTGTCCCAAATGCCTGGTTGAGGAGGGTGGCTTCCTATATACTGTATGGTACTTACATGCAATAATGTGGCTCTATTTTGGAAAGAAATGCATAATATAATGGAACAAGTATTGCAGTGCAAGATGCCTTACTCTCCTTTTGAATATATGCTGGGGAATGACGACTCTAGGTCTTCATTGGCAAAGAGGAATGTTAGTGGTAAGTTATATATATGGTTCTTCTTTATTGTGCAACAAATTTGTCATAAAAATTCTAGGAAAACGATCACACAATGTATTAAAAAGAATTTACAGAGTATTAAAAACAATCACAGTGTGGTAGGTTATTGGATATAGCCCTAATCAATACAAGGAAAACAGTTTGGCAGAACTGTTCAAACTCCTCACCTCCTATGAAAGCTCACTGGCTTAACATCATGTCCCTATGCATGAACCTGGAAAATTATCACTATAATGCCAATGGTCAGAGTAGAATGTTACCCTTACATGGGATTCTTTATTTACAGCCATCTCTAATCAGGTTATTACACTGTAAATAATATCTGACTACTCAATATAAGTACTGAACACTGTATACCATGTATATATACGATAAATGGAATCTCAAAGACCAATGGTAGCTGGAAGACTGTTATTAATATAGACAGACAAATTTAGGCTATGCAGGTCCTAATGATACTTAGCTCTACCTTTTTTTTTGCACCTGAAAGACCTGACACTGTCAGTGTACTGAATAAATGCTTGCCTGAGTTCTGGGCCTGGATGTCTTCGAACTGGCTGGGACTAAGCCCCTGGAATACTGATGTACTGGTGGTAGACCCTGGTTGAAGAGTGGGCTTGGGAACCTCCGGTGACAGATTGGGCCTTTTTATTGGCCCAACAGAACTGGAGGACTCATCTGGGTGTTATATTTGACAGCAACCTGGCATTCGATGGTCAGGTGTCAGCTGTTGTCCATACTAGTTTTTACCATCTCCAGAACATCACCCGGATTAAGTCATTTGTCTTGTCTGAAGATTTGGCCACAATGGTACATGCATTCATGACCTCGAGATTTGACTACTGTAATGCTCTTTACCTCGGGGTCAGGGGAGGTGAGTTGCGTTGCCTGCAGCTTTTGCAGATCACAGCAGCACGGGTGTTGACTGTTGACTGGTCATTCCAGATTTAACTTAATCACCCCTGTGCTGCACGAGCTGCATTTCCTGCTGGTACACTGGTGCACCACCTTCAGGATAGGTCTTTTGATCTATAAGGCCCTACACGGTTTGGGTCCACGCAATCAGAAGGATCTCCTACATCCCTATGTCCAATCTCAGTCTCTTAGATCAGCCTTCAGTGCCCTCCTGGAGATCCCCAGAGCTAGGTTGAAGAGCTCCAGGGAATGCACATTTGAGGTTGCCACTCCAACTCTTTGGAAGTCTTGCCTGGCCATCTCTGGGAGGTACTGTCACTGGAAATATTTAAACGTGCACTAAATACATTCTTATTTAGTCAAGCTTTTCCTGGGTCTGAGTTACATGTTTTAACTGCTTAGATGGAGAATAGTTTTACTTGTTCAGACTTTTATTTTATTCTTTTTATTTCTTGTACTATTTTTAGCTTTACTGTTTTTGTCTTTTTTTCTATGCTTGAATTTTAACTGTTTGTAAGGGTGACCTGGGCCTTATGGGAGGAAGCCTTAAATAAATAAAATCTACTACTATTACATCTACTACTATGATAAGCATTCACAACTTATAAAACGTATTGCATTACATATACCATAATGTGTGATGGACCACTACTGCTCACTGTGAAATATATCTTTCTAGATGTAAGCCAATGTTACTGTTTTTGAAATAACTATGAATATTGATATAAGCAGTTTGTAGTACCTCAGTAAAATATTGTTACAAAGAAAAAAGAAAAAAAAACAAGCACTTAGAGCATAGGAATCCAAGAACCAAGTATAGGATGGGGGGAAGGTACTGTCATTCTCTAAGCAGGAAAGGGACCTTGGGGTTATCATATTTGATAATCTAAAAGTGTCAGGGCAGTGTGCAAAGTAGTGGGTAGGGCCAGTGAGGTGCTAGGATGCACAGGGAGAGGTATCGCCAAAACAATAACAGCAAGATGGTGTTGTCACTTTATATCGCTCGCTGGTGAGACCCCTCCTGGAGTACTAAGTCTAGTTCTGGAGGTTGCATCTCAGAAAGAACATAGGATCGAGGCAGTCCAGAGAAGGCAACTAAAATGGTGCAGGGGTTGCACCAAAAGCTCTACATGGAGAGACTGAGGGATCTCAGCAAGTACACCCTGAAAGACAGGACAGTGAGAAGGGACATACTAAAGCCCTAAAAGTACCTCATGGGAGGTGAAAAGGGTAAAGTAGGGGAGTCTCTTCCAAATGAGGAAGAGCATCAGAACAAAAGGACATGCAGTGAAGCTGGGGGAGTTTTAGGAGGGATGTGAGAAAGTACTATTTCACTGAAGGAGAGGTGGATGCCTGGAATAGACTGTCAATGCCAGCAGAAGTGGTGAAGGCAAAAACAGCAGGTGGCTTCAAGCATGCATGGCATGGAAATAATGGAATATTAGGAAATGGGCTGGGAGGAGGGAGGATAACCACAGAGTAGTTAGGGTCAGGAGAGGCAGACTAGGCAGGGACCATCTGGCAGACAGGGTGGGCCAAGTAGTCTTTTTCTGGCAACAAATTATATGTTTATATGCATTTATAAAGTGCTGGAAGATATCCGCATTTGCAATTTGCTTGTTGCAAAGCATTCCCTATTCCAGTTACCATCTGGGAGAAAAGATGCTGTATAATTTCCACTTTTGGGAATCTAGACAAACTGTTATCCCTAACCCACATTCCCAACAAAAAGGTCTTTCAACAGTGGGAAACCCCTCTCCTGATCCCCAATCCTTGATTTGAGAGGGCTAATAATGATAGTCAAACTTCCTGCTGCTTCAGTCAGTCCCACCTTGCTAACCCACATTATGCCTCCCCAAAGTCACAAATAACAACAAAGGATGGAACAGGGCCAGGGATACCTAATTTAGTGCAATAAAATTGGGCAAAAAATGTGACCCTATCTTTTTTCACTAATCTTCCAGTTTTATTTGGTGGTTACAATTTTCTAGTTCTAGCAACATTTGGGTATTTTATAAATGTTTTAATTTTGTTTTTTTCTCAAAATAAAAGATGGCCATCACATTATACATAGAGACAGCATTGTAGACCAGGGAAATGTTAGTATTGAAAAAATAAAAAATAGACTTGTGATGCACAGCATAGAAGGCACAGCACCTAGACAAGTACATTTGACATGAATGGTAATATTTTTCTTAAATGTAGCAGAAACTAGCTTTTTTGGGAAACAATATTTTTTGTTGCAGTGCTGCTTTAATAGAGGGCAGTCTACATGAGAGATTTAAGTTAAAATGTCCTTTTCTGCATGGCCCTGCTTCTATCCAGTTTTAAAAAGGGAGTGACCAAATCACAAAGAGATCAATCAAACAGGGGTGTACATAAACCCTGAGAACCTTAACATAGTCATCTGATGCATCCAGGATGGAGTGTGAGGAACAGTTTACATCATTTATGATGCTTGTTTGTCAGTTTATTGTTCAGCAAAGCTAATACAAATTGTTAGTTGTAGTCAGAAATCACATAAATACAATTATTCCATAGACATATAATTGACTGCTTATAGACATTTATAAAAATCCTAAAAATATAAAACTTACATTTAATAATTTATTATATTTCAAGTTAGAGAAATGTTGTTAATAAAAATATTGCTACATTTTGCAGTACAATTTTCTCAGTTCAAGTAAAAAAATATTCAATGATCTCATCTGAAGAAAGATTGAGTCCACTAAATGTGGAACCCAACCATTTTCTTCTATTTCGTTCAAAAAGAGGACATAATAAGATAACATGTTTCAAGTCATCTTTACATAGTTTGCCACATTTACAAAAAGGAGACATAACATTATTTCTTTTTTGTCTATATAAAATAAACTGTGCATTGTAACTTTTGGTTCTAAATCTCGAATATGCTTTCCAGATTTTTGGACACGTTAGATATGTTAAATATTGCTCATTACCCCATAGGCCTTTAAATCATTTGTAATCATTGTGTAATTTGGTCTGAGCCAGTTTAGATAATGTTTGATTAGAATCTAGATCTCATATTCTGCATTTAACTATAGAAGCAATCTCATCCCAAGATTTTATATATATATCATAAATAGTATGTCCCAGGCCCAGTGGGAACATGATTTTCCTAATTAATTGTATAGAGGGATGCGCAAAACCCAACTTTTCCATTTTAATCTCCTCCTCAAGACACTTTCTAGGAAATCGGTAATCCTGTAGTAAAAAGGTTTTAAGCAAAAACAAAATTTGTCTTTCCTTTATTAAGGAACTCAGAGAATATTGACCGAGTTCCAGTCTAAGGATACAATTAAGAGTGCCTGGAGGTAACATAAGAATATAACGATATAGTTTATTGAGTGAGGTTTCCAGCGGGTTAATATTAGCGAATCCCCACACTTCTCCTCCATATATTATACTAGTTTTGATTTTAGTATTAAGTACCCTTAAGACCCCTTTTATCAGGTCTTCCCCATTTTGGCATGAAATGTTTTGAATGCATTCACAGAAGACATTGTCCTATTTTTAATGTATTCTATATGTTTGTTCCAGCTTAATTTATAAGAAAAACGAACTCCCAAATAATCATAAGTTTTAACTATCTCTAGTTTTTCTCCCTTTATTACAAATTTAGGTTCATATCTAGGAGTATTTCCAAAAATCAAGATTTTAGTTTTATTTAGATTTACATTGAGCTTTCTCTCTCTGCAGAGAGTATCAAAACACTTCATTTTCCTTCGAAGTCCCAGTGCAGTAGTGGATAATATGACCAAATCGTCTGCATATGCTAGACTGTCATTTCTACTTTCATTGATTTTTGGTGCATGAAATTCTGTATTTTTAATTTCAAGTAAAATCATATTTAGATATATATTGAAGAGAGTAGGTGCTAATATACAGCCTTGTCTAACCCAGTGTTTGTCCAAAATGCCTCAGTAGTGTGACCATATTGATTCTATTGAATCTTTGCCCAGGTATATTCATGTAGTCTCATGATGATGTCCAAAAGTGTCTTCTCCAGACCAAGTTTTTCCAGTGTAGTCCAAAGTATTTTCCTACTAATACTGTTAATGGCTACTGAAAAATCTACAAAACAACAGTATAATTTTGATTTGTGTATTTTTGTGTATTTCCATGCTAAATGATATAAAACATAACAATGGTGAATTGTGGACCTATTTCTTCTAAATCCATTTTGAGCCTCATCCAGTATTGAATTTTCTTCTAACCAGGTTAATAACCTGCCAAGTATAATTTCTGAAAAGACTTTTTGAGACACATCAATGAGGCTAATGGGTCTGTACATCCTCAGTTCCTTTATATTACCCTTTTTGAAAATTGGGAATATAATACTACCAGCCCAACTCTTAGGACATCTTAAATTCTGGACAAAACCGTTATACATTAAATAGAGGAGTGGAGTCCACCATTCTTTAAAGGACTTATAGACATCTCCAATAATTTTATCAGGCCCAGGTGCTTTGTTAGATTTTAGAGAATTTAGGGAATTAAATATTTCTGATTCTGTAATCAGAATTGGCATTGGGGAATTTGCTTCATATCTTATATTTATTTCCACTTCTTCATCTTTTGAAAAATATAGCTCTTGGAAATATACAATCCAAGATTGTGGTGTAATGTGACATTCTATTTTCTCTGGATATTTGTTATAACCTTGTGCTACTATTTTCCAAAATTCTTTACTATTTCTTTCAATGACTGCTAATCTTAGTTTTTCCAATAGAAGAAAAGAGTTTTTATTTTTTTCTTCTTCTAAAACTTTCTTATAGATCTCCCTTTCTTTCCCTAAATTCTGATAATCCCTTTTATTTTTGTTAATAATCTTCCTATGCTGTCTTAGTTTTTTAGAAAAATTAGCTTTTGCTTTTTTACATCTTTGATTAAACCATGATTTAGCATGATTTAAACATACTTTTTTACTTTTTTGATTATATTATTTTTCTTACAAAAAGCACTCAGTTTTATGTGAATATTTTCCCAAATATCATAGATGTCAAGATTAGCCTTGTCTTGGGAGGAGATTGCAGTTATTTCTCCAGAATAGAGTATTTCCTGCAATTGATTTTGATCAATTGGATTCCATGTTATTCTTTTTTCATTAGTTATTTCCACATATTCAACAGTATTCCCCACCTCTTGAGTTGTTCTTATAGAATTATTATCTATAGTAAGAAACAAAGGAAGATGAGAAGATTCTGATCGCTCAATGATTTCCAGTAGATAGGTTATTTTTAATCCGTCAAGATTTGCCCATATCAAATCAGGAATAGAAGATCCCAGAGGACCCCTAAAGGTTAATTTTCCCATTCTGTCCCCATTAGTTCTTCCATTTAAGATGCAAAAATTCCTGCTGGCCAATGCTGTTAATAATTCTCTGCCCCTACATTAAATCTTTTTTCCAGTGTAGATCTTGATGAAGTCAGTCTTGGGTTAATTACTTCCAGAGAATCTACTAAAGATGAATATAGACCTCTGAGATTTCTGCCTTTATTCGTGCATTAAAATCACCCAAAATATAAACAGTGCGGTTTCCTTCTGTTTCACTGATAGTATTTAATTGTAATTTGAGATTTAAAATATAGGGATCCTCTATTTCTGTAGAGTTGGGCTCTGGGGGAAAGTAGACATTACACAGTATTATTTTCTGGGAATCCTTAGAAAGTTCAATGGTCAGAATATTATGGGTCTTAAGAGAGAGTTCTCTTATCTTCAGATTTAAACAAGTCTTTACTAATAATATTAAACCCCCCTTATCTCTGCCAAATTTCTTATCTCTGGTTGCTGGAAAACTATATGGTGCAACGCCAGGAAATCTAGGAGTTACCTCTTGCATACATCAAGTCTCTTGAAGACCAATTATATCAAATGTTTCCAAGAAGCTAACTACCTCAGGGTCCATAATTTTCAAGAGAAGACCTTCAATATTCCAAGACAGAATGGTTAATTTTCCCTCTTTATTGCTATCCCCCCAGACAGGTGTAACAGATTCTGAATGTCATTCTGGATCCAAATTTATTAAAGTTTCAAAAACATTTAGATCCCTCCAAGTCTCAAGGTCTATGAGGGATCATCTATATCCTTTTCATCTTTCCTGGGGGGTTCCTCTCCTATTTCTCTTCCCATTTCATTAGGGTAAATAATATATAACCCCAATTTGTCTAAACTTTCCACCAGGTCCATAAGTATTTTGGACTTTTCTGGATTTTTGAAAGTGCAGTCAATTAGACTAGAGCTGGATGCATTTTTGTAAATTTTAATGTGATCTACCATATTCCTAGATATTTTGGATCCAGAAATTCTTGAAAGAAAGGAGAGCAATTATTCTCTTATGCTAGCATCAGAATCCTGTCTGGCTGTCTCCCATCCAAATATGACCACTGTTCTACATAGCCAACTCTCATTTTGTTTTTTCCCATATTTATCAATTATTTCAGTTATCCTTGCTATATCTCTGGCCTCATTCCTTTCCTTTCTTTCATTTTGGGGCTTATTCTCATAGGGAGCATTTCATTAGAATTACAGTAATTTTTAACTACCCTAGATCCATTGTTATCAGATTTATTTTCTAAGCTAGTATTTTTAGGAACTAAGAGCGGTAACTTAATTAAAATTCCCTTTCCCTCTAGAGACATTTTTTTTGTCCATAATCAATTTAGCCATTTCCTTAGTTTCACAATATAGCAATGCTGTATCATAGAAGGCCATATTTGGTGGTCTCATAATGAATATCTCTTCCTTCACTAATGATGGTATAATCTCCAACATGTGTAGCACTCTCTCCTTTAGATCCTCCCTAGTCTCTGTAATAGGTCTTAAACTTCCAGTTATTTCAATCAAATATTCCATTTCCCCTTCTATTGACTTAGTCTGAGATTTTGTTACCTGAGGTTGTTCAGTCTTGTTATCATTGGCCATACTACTGACCAATGTTGACATCATAAAGCTAGACACATCCTCATAAGTGAGGTTAATCTTTTCCTTTGCTTCTGTTTTGTTTATTTTTTCCCTAGATTCTATTAGCTCTGCTCCAATATTTCCATTATCTTTTTTGTATACAAACAAGGTTCCCCCTTTCTTTACTTCCTTGCTATTGTGTTCTGTAGTCTTGGCTTTCTTTTTAGTTGTTCTTTTCCCTTGTATGCTTTTCCTATTTTTAAGTACTGTTGAAGTTGCTGTTTTTGCTTTGTCTGTTATTTTGTCTGTTGTTTTAATTTGACAAAAACTGTTTTTATTTGGATTAAATGGTAATGACAATGAAACCTGAACCCCTCTGTTCTCTGTCTTTTTAATTTTAGGTGGCAAATTCTTTCCACTTGTGGTCTCCTCTTGTATTTTAATGTCTTTATTGAAATTTTGAATAAGAGTCCGATTATAGAATATATCTGCTCTAATATTGGTCAGTTCTTCTTTCAGAGCTAAGATATTCTCTAGCACAGTAATGTCCATGTAATATCTGTTTTTGATTGTTTCTAATATTGTTTTGATAATAAGGAACTGGCCATAACATTTCTCCTATTGTAAGAGTAATCTTCTTCTTGCTCAATAAGTCCATTCTGAACGGTATCCCTAATTTCTGAAGAATTAACTTCAGAACAATGATTACCCATGAGAATATCCCCATTTTGTTTAACCATTTTTTTGAGACCTTCAATAGTGGTACTTAGTCTTGAATTATCCCCTTTAATTCCTTATTACCTTTATTCCCTTTATACGATACATTCATATTAGAGGGGTACAAAGATGGTCCTTCAGACCTTAAGTCAGTATTATTTTTAGTTCTTGAAATAAGATAACTTTCCATATTAGAGGGATTAAGGGATCCATCAGTAGAAAGGACTATAATTGAGTGACTGGAGCTTTTATCACTATTACCTTCTCCACTCTTTTTCTGAAAAAAGTTTCCCATGCATAGTTGTTGAAAGAAGTTTCTTCTGGGAATAATTTTGGGAATACTCATTATGCACCCTTTCTAGAGAATAAAAATCTTTTCCCAGTTTACCAGCTTCATTTATTTCTAATGAGGTAATGCATTTTGGAGTAGAACGGTACCTAGGGCCTCCTTTCTTATCAGCCCATATATTTGTTATCTTCAGCTGTTTTTTATTTGTGCTACTATCAATATAGTTTTTATCCTGTATTACAGACATATTTTTTGAATTAGGTAAAGAATTCAGTGATTTAGACTGTAAGCTAACTTTTTTTCCTGTGTAACAAATTTTCTTCCTTTATGATTACCTTTAACTTTTAGTTCTTTAGAAGCCAGTTTTATTTTTGGGCCCAAAATACTACCAGAACCAATTCTTTCCTTAACTTCAATTTCAGGAAAAGTTCCCCCAAGGGTCAAACTTCCCTTTCCACTTCTAGTCTGAACCATATTGAATAAGAAAAAAAAATGTCAGGTTCAAAACAGTCTCTGTTAATAGAAATCTATAATTTAGTCAGTTCCGAAAGTCAATAGGCTGGAAACATAATAATCAAGGGAAAAGATCGAACTCCAACTCCAACTCCAGGATATTCCAGTACCAAACAGAAACTATAGTGATTTGCAGCATGTACCACTGAAGAGTCCTTTCAAAGTCCTTTGCGTTCCAATTGTAGTAGGACTGGAGAAAGTAAAAAAGCCTTATCAAAGCGTTGAGATTATAGTATCTTGTAATAACTTTAGGTCCCCTTTTGTCTGTAACCATAAAATGGTGAACCATATACAGCATAAAGTTTCTTGCATGGGGGCAACTCCTGTCCTTCTCTGCACTAGAGGGGAATAACAGAAAAAGGGGGCTAATAGGGCTAATAAAGCAAATGGCTTGATAAAAACAGCAATATTCAGTGCAATTTTAACACAATTCTAAATGCAAAAAATATTAGACCAAAATATATCTCACAAAAAAATACCGCCAAAGGTCTATACTATTATCTAAAATAAATACTTAAAAAATCCTTTATGCTAACAAATATGCTGAACATATACACTAGAAAGAAGGTTATAATGTAATGCTGAAGTACTCACTTCTTGATAATTTCAAATATAATCCCAAAATGCTCGAAATATGACACCCTTTTATCAGCTCCTATTATAGAGAGATTCCAAAGTGCACGCCAGTCACTCAAGTGGTGTCCTGAAAATGTTTTATTTTAAGAGAACACAGTGCCTTCTCGGTGCCGACACACTGCGCACATCGCTTACAATGCTAGCAATACTAACTTTCAAGCACTAAACTGCGTTTTGTATTTAGAATAAAATAAGTGAGGAGCAAGGCAGTGTTTGTAGACTTAAGCTGAATATACAAGTCTACATACAGACGTTCGCTTCAGTCTCCTTTGGCTCACTGTCTCACATGATGCTAAATGAGCGCAATACAAAAAGTGACTGTTAACATCCAATTCAGGTAAACTCAGTGTAATTTAATCAAAAAAACTGGTCAATTAATCTGCTTGTGCAATTCGATTACCAAAGCAGAGCAACAAGATATCTTCCTTTCACCAATTGACTTGTTGGCAGCAATTTGGAGCCTCTCACCAGTAAGTAGTTATTTAGCCAGTATTTAAGATGAATTCAAGTTAAATCAAGGAATTAATATAAGTAAATTGATGGAATTTCAGCTTAATTTTAATTCAGTTTAATCCCATTTTGTCCAATTGAACCAATTAGACAGAGTTAGCTACTTCAGTTTTAAAGCAGTAAGTACGATTTGTACAATTTGCAAATTTGCACAATTAACTCGATTTGCACAAAGTTTTTCTAAGAGTACCTTGTGCTTTCTAATTAAGCATTTTAACTAACTTCTATTCAACAGTAAAGCCAAAACCAAAGACAAAAAGTGTAGCTAAACTAATTTAAATATGCCTCAAAATTAACCAAGTCATCCACCTCGTGCAAACAGCATCAAACACTACAGCACTGGGTGCACTAAATACAAAATTGTACTAAAAAGAGGTACAAGAAAAAATATAAAAACTTATGAAGCAATTAGTTAATCCAGAATATTTTTAAATCAAACTCTCCACCTTATAAGACCCAAATCAGAACCCTTATGATTTTTTAATCAAGAAAAAAGATTACAGGTTTGACCAGACAAACACAACTTACATTAAATTGAATAACAATACTTTAACTGAGGCAACAGTTTAATGAAATACAATAAACTGTGTAATGAGATTTTAATTAAAATGGTTTTAAGTTTGATTTAAATATATTTAAATATGTTTCAAATCCTCTCATCCTCCGCAGTCTTTTCCGTTATGTGCATTGTGACTTATATGTTTTTTTTTAAATTTCTAAAAATGATCTGGAACGAGACTGATATCTGACATTGATGAATTGGGGAAAACTGCTGTAGTTGTAATCAGTTGTAATCTCGTTCATTATTAAACCTCCGATTCCAATTTTGTGCCAAAACACAGAACTTATCTGAGGATACAGATCCTCCGCAGGACCGCTCCAGCTGTCCCCTCCTCCAGTACGGCTCCCGACCAGGACTGCTAATACTGGGGGAGAGAAAAAGGACTCCTCAGCAAGTCTGTTTTAATTCTGCAACACAAGTTAATCTGGAAAAAGCACCAGAACTAAGGTGCTACCGCCACCTCTCACTACTCTATAGATTATTCAGACTCTCATGGAAGAAAATAAACTTTTCTGAGCTCTGCACAGGCAACGGTGGCATACCTGCTATAGAGCAGTGGCGAGCGTTTCTGGTGCTCCTGCTAGAGTGCTCCTCCTCAGCCTTTCTAGCGTGCAGTTGCGCAGTCAGAACCAATTCAGTCCACCTCCGATCGTAGGAACTAGCCATTTATGATGCACTGTTTCTCCTCCTCCTCCCTCCCCAGCATGTGCAGTGTGTGTGTGTGTGTGTGTGTGTGTGTGTGCACATGTGTGCTTAAACAAGCCCCCTTTGCTCCTTCTAACACTATATTGGAACTCTAGAGTAAATGGCTACTTTCATAACCTGCTGTAACTTCTTCCTCACCTCCCAAGTCTCCTCCTCACCCTTCCTTATTACCCTTGCTCAGCGGGAGATTGCATTATATAATTTTTCCTTTTATGCTGTGTTGCTCTTTGTATTGTAGATATGTGCTCTACAACTTAATGAAACAGACTAAATTATGAATTTTATGAGATATATACTCTTTATGTTTGTGAAATGTGTTCTACAATTTGGTGTGACTAATAATTGTATTAATTGGATTTTTCCCTTTGTTTGGATCTTTGCATATGACCCATTTTAATTTGTCCCACTCCAATCTGTACACATTGCCTATGTCTATACTCATGTTATTCACTCCAAACAATGTATGCTCTTACTGTATGAAATATTGTATGTGTAATTAACTCCATGTCACCCATGTAAAAGGAACTGTGGTCTTAGCGGGCTTATCCCACCATCAAAATTCAAGTAAATAATTAGATGACTGTATTACTGACTTTGGGAAGGCACAGTATGGGTTAGGGAAAGGGTACTGATTGAACAGGCTGGAATTTTGACTGCTATTGGCCCTCCTAAATCATGGATTAGTGGTCGTGAGTGGGGTTCCCACTGCAGGGAAAGCCATTTGGGGCAGGGGTGTGGACTTGAGATGACACATTGTTTTAAAATATGCTGTCAGTTCCTGGTGTAGTGCCAGAAGCCAGGTGTTTTTTAAACAACTTTACTGGAAAAGGAACGATGGGGAGAGGGGAGGAACTGGCTGGGCTGGGAGATGGGTGGCCACAAAACTACCCCTGGCTACATGGGGGAGAGTTTTCTTTCCATTTATGTTTAAATTATTTAATTTTAGACCTGAGAGTGAAATACTAACTATCTTATGCTGCCAAGTACAAATATATAATAAGCATTCAAAAATGGTACTTGCACACTCCTACAAGCTTAGCCTAGCCACACTATTAGCTGCTACATGATGCTGTCAGCAGTGAGAACTGGATGCCCCCCCCACAAGAATAAAACCTGGGGCCAGAAGAGGTGACCAAGGACAAAGGGCACAGGTTGGGTGATAAAAAAGTGAAGTCTGGTGGAGGTACCTTTTCTGTGAAAGATTGAGGGATTGATGTGTTTGATAAAATATTGTGTTTTCTCTTTGGCCCTTACAGCATCTGAGCAGGAGTGGATGTTAATCTGTTTTATTTCACTTCAATGCCAATGGATATTAAAGTGTTGTATAGTAGTTTATATTGTACAACTCTTTTACCCAAACTGAAAATGAACTGAAATGTATATTTAATTAGAATGGGGACCCCAAACTGAAATGCTGTTTCAAAACAAAATGTCAGACCCCATGCACATTCCTACAATCAACTTAGTCAAGGTGACAAAGTGATTCAGAGACTTTAATGGGATATGAATGAGCTTGCGGTATAGACTAGAGATTAGAATAATGAGTTATGAATGAGCTTGGTACATCCAGCAGACCTGGAATTGATCCCACAACCTCCACTCGCATACTGTATAACCCTGAGCAAATCACTTAACCTCCCTGGTGCTCCTGGATTGCCCATGAAAAGGAGCCTGAGGCCCAGTGGGCCTTACACAGTTACCAAAGAATAATAAAAACAAACTTAGATTTCTAGGTTTGTATCGCTCTGAGCTTGGCTTGTATCAGTGCCACCCAGCAGGATGAAGCACTATGTGATAAAGATGCCACCCTATCCTATTTGATAACTCTGAGTAATTGCCTTTATATTACATTGTGTCCCTGCAGTATCCTATAAGATTTCACCAGCAGAAACTGTAATAAAAACACTAGCACTTCATAAATGCACTTCATTCTGGCCTGCAGTACCGTACAGTATGCTCTCTGACTGCTGCTCCAGCCCTGCCACAAAGTAAATACACATGAGGCATCAAAAGGGATAGATCCAAATGCAAGCAAATTTTCCACCGGCATTTGCATCTGTCCTATAATGTCAATATTTGGGAGTCTATTATCAAAGGGTCCAGAAGTTTTGCTATAGTTTCCATGATTTGTAGCAGCTTGCATCAAAACAGTGACACATGCGTCAAACAATAGAATATAAAATGCCTTATTTCTTGTTTTTTGGCATGTCACTCACCTCCAAACTACTCATTTAAATCCCACAACTGTATCCTCATACTCACTGTGACACTCTTTGCTGACATTGTGCATCAACCTGTCTTCAGTTTGTTCTGGTATCCCACTGGGTCAGCTTGCCCCTGCCATGAACAACTGGAGAGACTTGCACGTTGCCCGACTTCTTCCATGGCCAGTTTATCCCTGCTGTGGGACTCCTCTGACCTATGGAAGGAATGTCTAATCAACTCTGGTGCTAGCAAGAGAGGTTCAGATGCTGTGCTGGAGGGCTGCTGGTGTGGAGGTGATGTGCGCGTACCAGTGAGGCAGTTCTATCACTTTTTCTCTGACACCACACTTCCTAGGTTTATGTGCGTTGAGCAACTATCCTGCTGGAGCCCAACAGGAAGTGGTCACGCATGCCATCTATGACATCTCCACCACACCACCACCACCAGAAACTGCTGTAACATAGAAACATCAAAACATAGAATGTGCCAGCAGAAAAGGACCATTAGACGCATCTAGTCTGCCCTATTTTCTCTGCATATCGCTACATCCTTGACACTATTTGGTCACAGGTGTTCCTCCTTCCTCCCTTACCTCTATTTATTATACCCATGTGCCTATCCCACACATGTTTGAAGCTTCCCACTGTCTTCATCCCTACCACCTCTTCTGGTGTTTTTTTACAGGTAACCACCACTCTTTCCATGAAGTATTTCCTCACATCACTTTTGAGCTTTCCCCTTCAAGTTTCATAGCATGCCCCCATCCTCCTGTGAAAGAAACTCCCCATGTACACTTTGTTCATTCCTGTGAGGTATTTATTGGTCTCAGTCATGTACCCTCTCACTCTTTTTCTTCTCCAGGGAGTACATGTTGAACTCCAGCAGCCTCTCCTCATATCATTTCTCATGCAACCGCCAAATAATTTTAGTAGCCTTCCTCTGGAGTGCTTCCACTCTGTCGAAGTCCTTGCAGAGGTGCAGCCTCCAGAACTGGACACAGTACTCCAGATGGGGTCTCACAAATGAGCGATATGGAGGAAAACACACCTCCCTTCTCCTGCTAGAAATCCCCCTCCCTATGTGCCCTAAGATCCAGCTCGCCTTGCCTACTGCCTTGTCACAGTGCCCTGCCACCTTAAAATCATCCAATATGATCACCTCAAGGTCTGTCTCTTCTTTAATAATGGTAAGTACATCTTCCCATCTTATACACAGCCCCCAAGTTTCCCTGCCCATGGTACATGACTTGTCACTTTTTGGCATTGAAACTAACCTGCCATTCCCTAAACCACTCATCTGGTATTCCCAGTTCTCTTTGCATTCTCTCCAATCCCTCCTTGTTGTCCACCCTGTTGCAGATTTTTGTGACATCTGCAAAGAGACACACATTCCCCCCTCCAGTCCTCAGCAATGTCTCTTATGAAGACATTGAAGATGCCAGGACCCAGTACCAATCCATGTGGTACTCCACTGGTCACACTCTCATCCTTCGAGTACCTGTCATCTGCCACCATGCTCTACCTCCTATCTTTCAACCAGTTAGATACCCAGCACACCACCTTCTCCCCCACCCCCAGCATGTTAAGTTTCTTTATCAGCCTCCTGTGTAGTAGAGTGTTAGAGACTTTACTGAAGTCCAGATAGGCCACATCCACAGCCCTCTCCTGATCCACCTCCCTAGTTACCCAGTCAAAGAAATCTGTAAGATTTGTTAGACTTGATATCCCCACTGTGAAACCGTACTGTCAGTTTTCCTGCAGCCCATATGTCTACAGGTACTCCATTAGTCTGTCTTTCAACAAGGACTCCATTAATTTCCCCACCACTGATGTGAGACTGATTGGTCTGTAATTGCTAGCCTCCTCTCTGCTGCCACTCTTGTGCAGAGGGACTACATTGGCCCTACTCCAGTCCTCTGGAAGCACCCCATCTCCAATGTGGTGCTAAACAGTGTTACCAGAGGGGCAGCTAGCACCATACTCAGGCTCAGCAACCCCCCCAGAGGCACCTAAACTATTTTTCAATAACTTTCATACACACGAAATCCCTACCTATGATTACTTGAAACCGTGTCCCCCCAACCTCTCCCACATAAGCCTTGGTGATCATGCTGGCTTTTACACTCGCACACTCAACCTAACACACACACTCACACAGGATACTCACTGTACCTCAGCTCTCCCCCCATCCAGACCCCAACCCCCACCCCCCTTGTATGCCACAAATCAGACCCCCTCACTCTTCCCACCATTTTAGCCAGTACCACTCCCAGTCTCCCTGTCCCCACCTCCAATGCAAAAAGTCCTACACCCTACCAAACCCAGCGTCACTCATCCAAACTCTGTAGGTTAGCCCTCCTACGGCACGCCCTACTACTACTCTTATTATCTGGCAATATCCACCGCAACCCTGGTCCACCCTGCACTGTGGCCCCATCTAGCAGACCAAGAGGGAGCCTTCTGCTGGCTAGTCTTAATATATGTAGCCTACCAAAAAAACCACACATCCCTCCAAAGCTGGATTGCCCAGCATGCACCTGACATCTTAGCCCTATCCAAGACCTGGCTCTCTGAAAGAATACCAAATGAGGCTGTCTCTCTCAGTAATTATTCCATCTTCTGGGCTGACAGGTCCAGCAAGAGAGGCGGCGGGTGTGCAATCTATGTTAAATCCTCTCTTCATGCCACTGAAGTACAAACCCCTATACCACAATATGGTGCCCAGACACTAACAGTTAAACTTAGCCTGGGTACTAAGACCCTCCACATCACTGCGGCCTATATCCCCCCCGAGCAACTAAAAACTCGCATTTGACTTTATCCTCCACAGTATCGCATACATACCCAACACTAGTAAAGTTATCGTTATGGGAGATTTTAATGTCAATTGGCTATCCCCTGCCTCATCCAGCTTCAAAGACAGTGCCCTGTCTTAAGATCTTACCCAACTCATCACCTTTCCCACCAGAAGGGACAATAGAACAGGGACATCCACCCTTTTAGACCTCATCTTCACCAACAGGCCACGGAACATCTCCAAAGCCACTGTGCTCCCAGACGCTATCAGTGACTACTCCCCAGTGACCTGCTGGTGGTCAGGAAAATTACCCCATGCCCCCCCCATAATCACCTGGCAGAGGCGACTGATAAGAGGAGGCTTAGAGAAGCTCAAAACCCACCTAGCTACCAGCAATTGGCTCCCCATCTACACCACGCAGTCTGTAGATCTGGCTCTCTACCACTTTATAACCACTTTCAACACGGCCTGTGACATTTTTGCTCCCCTCTCCCCAAGCAAGTAGTGAAAACCAGAACCACACCCTGGCTCACCACCTCACTACTTAACCAGCTCCAACATAGGGATAACCTATGGCTTAAGGCACTTGACTCCCTAAGCACCCAGGATAGACAACTCTACCGTGAGGCCCGCAACAATTGTACCTGGGCCCTAAGACAGGCAAAAGCCACTTACTACCAACATACCCTCACCATCTCTTGGGGAGATGGTAAAAAATTTTGGAACAATATAAAGGAACTCAATGGTAAATCCCATTCACCCGCACCCACCCAGCTTACAATAAATTGGGAGATCACCCAGGATCCTTCCTCTATCGCCGAAGCCCTCAACTCTGCCTTCTTGGACCTCTCCCATATTTACCCCCATAACTATTTCCACACTATCCCCCCACCCCCTCCCACTGATACCTCGGAGTAACAACAATATTATACCCTTTCGGCTGAGAGTTATTTCCTGCCACGAGGCAAAACACTACATTTCTAAAGCTATTGCCAATACATGGCACAGTAATGATTCCCTAGATCTAAAACTCATTAGGCTGACCCTGGATGTCACACTACCCCATCTCACTAAAATTCTCAACCTCTCTTTATGCCTAGGTCAGTTCCCCACAACCTGGAAAAGAGCCATAATCACTCCCATTCTGAAGAGTGGCAACCCTACCAACACAACCAACTATAGACCAATTTTATTACTTCCTCCTCTCTCCAAGGCCCTGGAGAAAATAGTGTCGGACCAACTATCAGAACACCTGACTAAACACAACCTTCTCTGCCCAGAACAGCACGGATTCTGGTCCGGCCACAGTACTGTCACAGCTCTTACTGAGCTCACCTCATTCATCCATGAGGCCCTCGACCAAGGCTCTATAGGAGGGGCAATCTATGTGGATCTGACCAAGGCATTTGACATGGTCAGTCATGAGCTATTGCTTTATGTCCTTCCACAACTTAATGTGGCCCTAGAGGCTACTGCCTGGTTCAAGGACTACCTAACAGACCGGTCACAGCAAGTCAGGATAAATACCATCTTCTCCTCCTGTAAAACAGTTTCCTCAGGTGTCCCACAGGGGTCTATTCTTGGCCCTCTACTATTCACCCTCTTTTTAAACTCTCTCCCCAAGTCATGTAGTGGTGATCTGCTACTCTACGCTGATGATGTGGTAGTGTTTTGGAAACACCCACAGCCCAGCGCCCTCAAACAAGCTCTTCAGGGTTTCTTCAGGGAGCTAGAAACCTGGTTCACTGAACACCGCCTGATCATCAACTATCAAAAAACAAAATCCATGATCTTTGCACACCGACAAAGTCCACACAGCCAGTCGGTTCTCCTAATTAAAAACAAACAAGGCGCCCCACTTGAACACGTTACATGTTTTAAATACCTGGGAATTACATTAGACACCTCCCTCTCCTACAATCATCATATACAACTTCTCTCCTCCGCTGTTAACACTAGAGTGGGTATCCTCTACAGACTTAAATACTGCTTACCCACCCAGGCCATGCAACTTGCGGTCACCTCTTCTATCCTCTCCCTAATAGACTACAGGATAGTGATATATGGTTCTGCGGACCCTACAGCCCTTCATAGCATCAACACTGCTTTGAATAAAGCTTGCCGCCTAGTCACCAGGTGTGACAGATTAACACATACCTGTGAGCTCTACGATCTGGCTGGTTGGCTAAACTTCCAAGGAAGACTTAAGTACCACTCCTGCGTTCTAGCGAAAAAGATCCATCTCCAGCTGGCGCCCATCGGCCTTCTCCCAATAGTCAGTGTAGCCCCCCCCCCAGGCATAACACTAGACTCGCAGCATCCTCCTCATTCCTGGTCCCCCATTGTAGAACATCCCTTGGGCAAAGATCATTCCGCTACCGTGCCCTTCTTTGGCTAAACACTCTACCCCCAATCTCTCAGACCCTTATCCTCTCCCAATTCAAATCACCCTCAGAGTACAACTCCTGGAGTCAGAAAAATGCAACTGTGGCTAACTTCCTGCCCTCCTCTGGTATTTTCATACCCCAATAAAATGACACAGGGTCTCAATAGATCCCAAGAGTCAGCATCATTTACCTCTCTGACAAGGGTTATCCTGTATCGATGCCTACTACTACTACCAGTTAACTAAGATTATGCCTGGACTGCACTTGCAGTACTGTTTTATGAATTTCTACCTGTTTACTGTGTGTTCTCTGTATCGTCTACCCTCCACCCTCTGTAACCGATGTGGAGCCTTTGCAAAAGAGTCTGTGACTCAAAGGATTGTAATTCTGATTGTATCCAATAAAACAAATAAAATAAAATATATAAAATTTAGTACCCATGGGTGGATCCCATGAGACCCCATTTGCCACGCTTTCCTGTAGGACTTCCAACTCCTACAGATCCTCTGTAACATAACATACAAACATATGAACATAAATGAACTTTTGCCCACTTCCCTCCCGGTGCCTGTTAATGCATGTCAGTCTGTTCCCTCCTTCCACAGTGAAGATCAAACAAAAGCATTTGTTTAACATTTTAGCTTTTCCTTGGTCTTCCTACCGCCCCCCCCAATCACCTAATCCTCACTATACCATCCCTTGCCTTCATCTTTTCACTCAGTACCTGAGGAAAGCATTTTCTTTATTCATGACTGGGTAATTCTTTACTTAGTTTGAGCTTTAGCTGTCCTTAATCTTCTTCTTCCTGTCTCCCTTTTCGTATGCTGTTTTTTTCTCCCTTACTGCCTTAGCCTCCTCCTTTGAGAAACACAGTGGCTCTTCTTCCTCTTATCCTTGCTTACTACCTTCAAACAGCTTCTCATTACCTTAGTTATTCCATTCTTTATTCTTTTCCATTGTGTCTCCACTCCCCCACCCCCGGGTATCCCTCCCCTTCAAGGTATTTTCTAATGTGGTCTCTGACTTCATTAAAATCTGCTCTTCTGAAGTCCTGTTCTTCACCTTAGTGTGTTTTTTCTCCTGTCCAATCACTATGCAAAACCACACTGTATGATGATCAGGAATACCTATTGGGGCTACTTACTGTGATGTCTGTAGTACTATCCCTGTTCCAGATCCAGCACTGCCTCGCCTCTAGTGGGAGCTGTAACTAGCTGCCTGAGAAATGCCCCCTGCAGGGAGTCTAGGATGGACCTGCTTCTAGTTGTAGCGGCAGCCAGGATGTTCTCATCTACATAAGGCAGATTAAAGTCCCCCATAATTACGTCTTTCCCTTTACTTGCTATTTTGTCTATGGCTCCCGCAAAACATGGTCCAATCCCTCCCATATTGGTGGCCTGTACACCACCCCATGTGTATAAAAGCCCCAACCTTATCTATAAGCCAACCCAAAGAACCTCCAGCCCCTCCATTTCCCTGCTGTGTTCTTGTATTGCTATGACCTGTCTACCTTTCTTTACATTTAAAACCACCCTTCATTCCTCCTTGCCCTATCCTTTACAAACATGTTGTAACCTGGTACGGCCACATCCAAACTGTAGTTGTTAGTGCACAATGATTCTGTTATGGCCACCAGATCTAGGTCTGTCTTCTCAATGGTAGACTGAAGGTCAAGAATTTTGTTTCCTAGGCTCCTTGCATTGGCGCACATGGCTTTCCATTTCTTTTGTCCCTCGCTGTTCTTGCTTTGTCCTCCTTTCCTGAATCCATTCTTCAGTCTCCTTTTTCCTCTGGCACTGTCATTTCCCTCTTTATCCTCTCTCTGCCCACCCTTTCTAATATTTATCATAGCTTTAGATCCACTTCTTGACCTTCTTTTACCTTCCCCCTAGCCCCCACTCCCCAATACCACAGGGAAATTTTTTTTCCTGGGCTTTTTTTCACTGCTCCTCTATTCTCTGGTGAGTTTCATTCACTACTTCCCTCATTTTTCTGCCTCCTCCTGGCTAGATTAAATGTCCATTAAAGTAGTATTTAAACCTTCCACCCAGGACCACCGTTCCCCTCCTGGATTCACGTAGGCCATCCCATTTATACAGACCTTTATCCCTCCTTTTAGAACTCCACTCCCTAATGTAGACAAACCCCTCTTCTCCATATCATGCCTTCAACCAGTCATTGAAGATCATGGTGAAGTGTTCACTTTCCTCCCCCAGCCATGCACAGGTAGCACTTAAATGAAGGCCAACATGCATGCTACCTGCTTCAGGCACCTCCACAGCTCTATAAACATATCCTGCACACCCCTGCTACATCCCCTATCAGATCATGTGTACCCAGATTGACAATGACATCCAACTCCCCTTCCTGCTGCACCTCCTTAATGATCCTAAGAATCTGCTCCCCATCTCTTCATTCTGAGGCACCACATAGGCACCTCACCTCCCTTCTTTCCTCCCGTGATATTCCAAAAAACTACCCCCTAAAAATTGAGTCCCCCACCAGAAGTTGCTTCTTATTCCACTGGGGTCCTTTGCTCTGAAGGACCCCCATATCCTCCCTTGCCACTACCATGGGTGTCTCATCTTAGCAGTCTCATCCCACCAGAGTGTGAAAGAGCTGTGTCATGGTAGAGGTTGAGGAATCTGTTACCCCCACCCCACCCTCCTGGAGTCCATCACAGTTCACCCAGTCATGCTTCTTGGCATCCTGTCAGGCAATGGTGGTGGATTTGGTGGCAGCTGGGTGGGGGAAGAGATCCCCAAATCCTAGCCACTTGACCTGGAATCTAGGCCTCATCCCTCAGCCCAGAGAGGTACATGCAGACTGCACCATTCCCATCATTTCTAAATGTACTCCCTTTATAACCTGAAAAAGTCTTTATGCTCTTACTGCAGATACTGTGTTTCTTGATTTCCCTTTTTTTATTCAGATTATCCCTTATTGCTATATCCTGAGACGGTTACTAATTTGCTTAACACTTAAGCTTTTAATTAGACTTTACTAGCTTCCCCTTTGTATCTCTACACTAGATAGGATGTTATTGGTTTGTCCCTACTCACCCCTTAACCCCTTTGTATTCCTACCACAGATATAGTGTTGTACCTAATCACAGCTATGATCTGTCTTTTCCCTTTGCCATTCCCTAGAAACAATGCTACAACAGGAGAGACAAGGTGTATTACCACAGTCAACTAACAGAGTCCACTGCTTCCATCCCTTACAAAAGTTCTTCAGAATACCACTGTAATACCACTCATTTGCCATTGCAATACCACTGTGATTACCACTGTACTACCATTAAGGTTTTCATGATATCACAGTGGTTTGTTTCAATTCCATTGCAATACCATTGTACCACTGTCCTACCACATCAACAAAAATAATCAAGAAATAAACTACCATAGTACAACCATGGTACCACTGGGTAGTACCATTGCACATTTTGTAGCTCATCACTATGTTGCCATTGTGGTTCCATGGTGTTGCCATTGTGTCACATTTGGTAAGGGATGTTTCCTCCTGTGGATGCCTGCTAACACTTAAAATGCCAGTCTTTGCACCTGTCTCACTCTTTCACTGTTCTATACTTACTCACTGGAACATGCTAGGGTAGTGGAAATTAAGCCCCTTTTCAATCCTTCTGGTTCTCTGTGATTGGTCCAGTAGCTGCTGTTCCCACATCTGGACATACAAAATGGCCATTCTTCTTGTTTCCTTCTGAAGGTGCACAGGAAAAAAGAGAATTAAACCTTCAAAAACACAGAAGCAGTGCAATTTGACAGCCTCAGATCCCCTTGTGTGGAACCTCTTGCCAGACTCTGTTCTAGCCCCTAGGGGAAAAAATCTTCCATTTTTAACATCTGTTCAACCCCTCCTGCTACTCTCAGATTGGTCCAGCAGGTAGCAATTCATGCCTCTGGCTATAATAAATGGCTGTTCTTCATGTTTCATGCCTGTAAAAACCTGCACAGAAAACAAAAGAGAGAACTGAATCCCAAAATCACACAGGAGTAGTGTGATTTGGCAGCCTCAGACCACACCCCCTTGTGTGGAGCCTCTTGCCAAAATCCATCTGCAGCACCTATAAAAACAGACTCTGGTCAGAGTTACCATGGCTGCTAATGCATTAACTTGATAAGGGTGTTTCAAGGGCTTAAATGTAAAGATGAATTTCTGTATTCAGCTTTGTGTGTAAATTTCATTTTTGGTTAAGTTAGATTATTTATCTGGCTGATCCTGTGTTTCCCATGTGTTTAAAATGCAAGCTGCGAGTGTGTCTTCTACTAAGTGAGGAAGGAGAGGGAGATCCTCACCAAGGCCTTCAAGTTATGGTAGAAGAAATGGTGCAGAGAAGAGAGGAGAGGTATGGCTACAATGGGACTGAGAGCCAAATTGGAAGGATAAGCGCCTATACCAAGGTGATGGCCAGCTTCCATTAAGGAGAGAACCATAGTCCTCAGTGCACAGTTTAAATAATACTTTGATGGACATTTAAAGTACAGTAGTAGCCACACACACTGCCAGCTATTTTCTCAAATTTCTGTGATATTTCCAGAAATATCTCCTGCTTTCTGCTTTTCCACAGTAGGGGCAACAGAGAGAAACTCTTCAGAAATGTTGCTAAATATCTGGAAATAGCTGGCAATGTCTGTGGCTACTACTGTAGCTGAGGGGGTGAAGGAAAAGAAATGGGGGAGGCAGAAAAAGGGCCACTACATGCTAAGATAGGGAGTATAGAGATCCCAAGCAGGGGATTAGCAAAGGAGGAAGGGGGGAGCTGCACTAAAAGAAGAAAGGTGAGGAAGGAGGAAAAATTGGTAAAGGAGAAAGTGACAAGAAGAAAGCTGGGGGATGTCAAAATGGTGCAAGGTCTGCATCAGAAACCCTATAGGAGGAAACTGAAAGTGTTCAGTATGTACCCCTGGAGGAGGAGAGGGAATGTTGGGATATGACTGAGCCCTTCAAATATCTCACAGGGGTTAATAAGGTACAGAAGAGAAGTATGTTTGAGAAAAAGGTGCTGTAGAACAAGGGGTCATGATATGAAGCAGGATGGAGGTATATTCAGGAGAGAAGAGAGGAAGTCCTTTTTCACAGAAAGTGTGGTGGATTCCTACAACAGCCTTCCATGGGAGGCAGTGAGGGTGAAACCAGTCATGGGTTTCAAAAATGCCTTAAAATGGCACAAAGGAACTTTTAGAGGAAGGAAGGGGATGGGCGAGAAAGTTCTGTAGATCAAGTTAGGTCTCCAGCAAACCTGATCATAATTAAAATGGGCAGACTAGATGGGCCCAGTGGTCATTATCTGCCATCAGTGTCTATGTTTCTATGTTTGACAGGTTATGCGATTCAAATGGATACATTGTAAAATTATTAACATGCACAATGTTAATATTGTAAACTGTGTGGTACAAATAATGCAAGTTGTGCTATGCTACACAGACATGATAATCAAATCAGTAATAATATACACGTTGAGTAAGGGAGACAGAAATCATGAGGAACATATGTGAAGGAATATACTACTCATAGAGTAGTGACACCATGATATACTGTATGAATTTACTGTATTATGATGGTACCCAACTGTGTACCAATGTTGAGAAAGCTACAATATGGGATTTTATTTATTTTTGTTTTATTTTTAATAACCCAGACATTTCTACACAGTAATGACAGACAGCCAAAAATGCTCATTACAATTTGTGACCTTTTTTTTGTTAATTCATTTTTGGACAATCACTTGTAATGTGACTGCAATTCAGTTCAACCAATTAACTTTTGATTTGGAGGATGGAAGGAGGTGGAAGAGACAGTGCTATACATCAAGTTGGGTCTGCATCAAAAGTGAATATAATTAAATATGGGAAGACTAGAGGGTCCCAGCAGTCATTATCTACCATCAGTTTCTATATTTCTATGTATGACAGGTCATGTGATTCAAATGGCTACAGTGTAAAATTATTAATGTGTGCAATGTTGATACTGTAAACTGTGTGGCACACATTATTCATGATGTACTATGCTACACAAACAATATAATAAAATTGGTAATAGTGGGTAGAGGAGTTAAGACAGCAAGGTGTTGTGAGCTCAGTGACAGCTGGTCACATGTATGTTCCTGTGGACAGAGTGCAGAGGGATGCCTTGATACCTGCCAGCCATGTACAATATGATGTCATGCCTCTACACAACACTGTATGTATAAAAAAACTAATAAGAGCTTATTGTTTTCCTGTTTCCAAAGCTGTTTTCTATAATATTTGGGAGATATTACTAGGAATTCTGAGACAACATGAGACATTGTACAACCATATGTAATTGTCTCATAATTGTGTAAAATGGTCATTTTTAGTTATTCTCATGCATATACATGTGTGTTTAGTTTTCTCTAGGTTCCTTATTCCCACAAAGGGCTGTGATAAGGAGTAAGAACTAATTGAAATTGCTATTGTCCAACTACACAGTGTTAAAGAATATGATGTGGGGAGGGGTACAAAATATTTCCCTTACACATCCAACAAATGGTCCAGTGCTACTTCATGCCATCTGAGTAAATGACAGGCTCTAAAAATTATCAACTGGCTAACATACACCCCATGTTTTAGCCACTTGTAAACTGAATTAGCCACTCTACAAACATGGTCTGATGCTGCTTTCCTGTCTCTGTGACCCAAACATTCTGGGGTTCTCCACTGTTTGGTGCTGGAACTGGATTGACAGATATCATGTTCTCAAGGGGCAGGGAGTGAACTTGCACTCTCTAGCAGGCTTTGATCATGATTTTTGTGCAGACAAAAAAAAATGAAAATTGTTACTCTGTATGGCACCAATTGGCCAAACAAATTGATGGATCTGACAGTGTCAGCCTGCTGTTATGTGATGCGACAGCCAGCAATATTCAGTTACATTCATCAACACATCTTAGCCACAGTGGTGAAAGGGAACCTAGAAATGTTAGCCACATTGATTTTAAAGTAGCCATTGGTGATGGTGATGATCATTCGTGCATACCCAGTACTAAGAAGAATAAAAATTGACTCCTATTAATGGCTGAGATGGATAAGGAAAGAACAGTTACATAAGAACTTACCATAACAGTTGATCTTTGGACGGAGCTCTTGCAGTAGGCAACACTGTTAGCTGCTAGGTGCTCTGACCATATGGAAAGCTTCTAGCTAGCAGTCTACAGTGGGGGACTGCCTCTGACATGGGCATGCTGATGTCCCCCACACATGGTATAAAGTGGGCAGTCCCCCAGCCACACCACAGTTCTCCCACCAGATACCTGTAAAAGGAGTGAGAGGAGATGGGGGGCTCCTGGAGCCACATAAATGGCCAATAATAGCCAAAAAGAGGGCAGCATAATAGAGGAAGAGAAAATCATGCCTACTTCAAGAGCTCCTCTTGTAGATCTACAGTTACAATAAGTTCTTACATGACTGTACTATCTTACTTTGAGGGGGCTCCTGCAGTAGGCAACACCATTATGACTGAGTCCCAAGCAGTGTCAACTAGCCAAGACAAGACCCAGGAGGAGGAAAGACATCTGCCGAAAGAAAAGAAGTCCAGAAGGCCCTAAGGGACTGCTAGTCCCAGGCCAACCCTGTGCCCCAAAGTAATGCCCATTCAGAAGAAACCAGCATTAGGGGACATGGTATCTCTTGTGTCGGGCAGGATCTGAAGACAGGTAGCAGAATGGGGCTGGCTACATAATGGGGAGGCCCTCACCAACCCCAAGAGGGGGATTTGGTTATGGACTCAATAGTCAGATGAAGAGCAAAATGCAGCCCCCAGTGACTGGCTACAAAAGGCATTGAAGCACTTGTCGACAAGAGAGTGAGAGGGGAACAAAATGACAACATAAAGTTCAGAAGATCCTATGTGTCCAGAAGTAGGATGACTGGAAACTGCTCACAATAAAAAAGGGAGGATGGGGAGAACTTTGCCTGATAAGAAGATATGGGAGAATGCTTGTGAGGTTGCATAATCCAGCGCAGGGAAAACACAGGCACTACCGACAGTAGAAACTAGGCAGAGACTGCGAGAGTCCCTTATCCTGATGAAAGGGTGCATGATGCTCCATATCCCTACAGGGCTTGGAGTTTAAATGTGGATTGGGGAATGTCTTCCTCATCCCAATGAAGAAGTGGGGGATTTCCTCAAGGAATCGAGGTTCTGCCTCCCCCTGGGAATATATGGACGGGGAGGCAGTAGCACACTGTAGATCAAGGGGGGTGACCCAGTCACAAGATGAAATGTAGATAAAAGATCATTCCAAAGTTGGTGAACTGGCCACCCCATGAAAATTGGTCAGACAGATGAAGGCCTCCAACCCAGAGCATGTATGGGTTGGGGAGGGAGCATGTTGACCCCCATGGAAACCCAGGAAATCTCAAAAAGGACTTCAAAGCAGGAGAAGGCTGTGGCCCAAGGGACTGAACCTAAATGAGAAGGAGCCTAAGAATTCTATAAGATGCAGGTGAGGTGAAGGTGAATGAGAGGGTACCCAATTCCAAAGGGACGCAGAGGAGACAATGCCGGGCAGAGCCAGCATGGCACCAAAGAGAACATTTTCCCTCCTCTCCAATCATAGCTGGAGGGGAAACTCTCTGGAAAAGAAGGAAAGGAAGGAGCAACAGATTTGTCCAGAGAGGAAAAAGCATGTTTGGAAGAGAAGCAGTCAGTAACTTGGTGGGCAGCCATTATATGGGGATCAGACAGGAAAGAGGGGATCACCCCCTCTCAGCATAGCACCGCTGTGTGCAGATATAATCTCTGAGACTCAGCCTGTATACTACCAAGAATGGTCTTTGAGCAGAACAACATGCCCACGACCACCTCCAACTGGAATCTAGGGGCTGGCTACAGGATATAAAGCCTCACCCCCCCCCAACCTGCCAATAATGGTGAATGGTGAGCAAGACTGTCCTCATTCCCTGCACTGACAAGGACAGGAAGAATCCAACCAGAGCCCCCGACACTCCTGAAATCCACAGTTTGGGCCACAGAAATTTCCAGGTAGCATGCTCTGGAGAACCGTAGGAGTTGCCACTGGGTGGAGGCTTGGGGGCCATGGAATGGAGGCGGCTAGGAGACAGCAACAGGACATAACATGGGGAGTGCATCACGTGGGTGCACTGAGAAACGTGGGAGAACTGGCCCCTGTTGAACCTCCGCTATGCCAAACACTAGCTGAAACAGTGGAAAAAAGGCAGAGGAGTGGGTTGAAGACTGGGACCTGCCCAAGAAGAAGGAATGGCCACAGGGTACAGATATGAGACAGACCCCCCCCAAGAGAGACTGTAAATTATCAACCATTCAGGTCAGGAGCCCTGAAGACCCTTGTTGGCCATGGACTCTGGGCCTCTTGTGTCACCCCCAGATGAGACTTAGGTGAACTAGACAGGGACTCATATAGTAGCCATCCTCCTGACAATAGGAGCAGGGGGCAAGAGTAGTAAGAAAAGCAGGGATGTGCCCCGAGAAAAAGGAACACAGTTCCTGACTCCAAGGAGATCCATAACAAGGAACTCCAGGAAGGCCTCCTCACCGAGGGGAGAAACTTGGGGACTGGCAGAAATACCTAGGCCCCAAGATATCTGATGGACTGAACACCCCCTTCCAGCCTCCTAAGGGGATGGGGAAGGAAACTGTGCCATTTCTGTTCCACTGAAAGGGCTCTGAGGTACTTATTTGAGAGGAAATAATGGGTGCCTGCCAACAGGAAGCCAGTCAGAAGAAAAGGCTGCAATTGCCCTAGGGAACAAGAGGAGTGTCCCCACAAAAGAGAAAATTATCCACCACCTGAGTAGGTGGTGGGTAAGGGAACCTCCTAACAATTCTGGAAGAATCCATACAAGAAAGAGAGCTCTCCTCCACCAATCCAGGTGGAGGGTAAGGGAACCCCTCACTAACGCCTCCAGTAGGATCCTGGGTAGATGAGGGGGAACTTCATGCTAGAAGTCAAGGGGTGAGGAGTGCACAGGATGCTCTACCACCTTGACCCTACAAGCCTTAAAGGTAGGAGCATCAGGAGCCAAGGAAGACCGACACTTGCTGTTAGACCGGGAAAGCTGGTGGTGGGTGAGATACTCCATTGGGCAGTGATGGAAGGATGAGTGAACCTGGTTCTGGTGGGTGTAAAAGAGTGGGTGCCCTAAGCACAGGGACCTGCCCCAGTCCTGTAAGAATGTAAGCATATCTTTGACCTTGCCCCCAAAAATGATGGAACTCTGAAACAGGGTTTCCAAAATGGAAGACTGAATGCCTGGGGTAAAGAATGGCAGGCAAAGCCAGGCATGGTGGCTGAGACAGACTGCTGAAGCCATGCTCCTTGCTGAGGCATCCACCATGTTGTAGGCTGCACAGAGGATATGGAAGCTCACTTTGGAGGCAGAGTGGAGGAGATGCTTCAATTGAGCCTTAGAGGAGGAATCTGGTAAAGCATCCAGAATACCCATGGCTTGGTCTAGCAGGGATTGCTGGTGGACCACCATGTGTGCCAGATAAATTTGGGCATGCATGGCCAGCATGGAGGAGGCATAGATCCTCCTACCAAAGTGATCCAACTGTTGGATTCCTTCTCCGGAGGAAAGTCACCCGAGCATTGAGGTTTAGTGGACCAAACGTGGGTTGCCACTAGTGTGGTAGGGTCAGCCTTAGAGTTTGTCTCACACTGGGGCTGACTCTAGATGGTGTGGTACAGTCTGTCCAACTTTTTAGGCAATGGAGGGACTGATGCCAGCTGTTGCCATATGGTGGTAGTAACATCCTCTTGAGGTGCCACTAGGAGTGTGATAACCACAGAAGAAAGCTCTGGGAGGTGGAGATGCTCCACCAAACAGCGATGCTGTGGGTCTTATTCTACAGCTTGCCACCCCTACAATGTTTGAATGAGCCACATCATCACTGGAAAAGAAGGGTCCTCAGCATCAGGTGTTGGACATTTGTCCACCAGGAGCTAAACTACTCATTGAAACCTGCCGACGATGGTTGAGAAGCTGTCAGAGGAAGTGAATAACTTGATGATGGGTGACCATGGGAGGGATCCAACAGTGGTCCCGTGGGGCAGGGTGACAGCCTGGAAGGCATCAGTAGGCATCCCAAACTTGTCCCTGAGGGTGGCTGAGGGTTGGGCTGTGGACCCAAAGGGTAGCCACTGGCCATGCTAGATAGCAGTTGGAAGTCAGGCGTATGACCAGAGGGCACCGACGGTGGCACCTGAAACCCCCAGTGGGTGAAGTCTTGGGTGGGTCAGAGGTGCCAGGTCTGGAAGAGGAGGACCAACAGTTCCCTGTGTCAGGCAACCTGGCACCTGGTCTTGTGATAAAGGACTGGTGGATGGTGGCCCTGCTGCCACCAGGTGGGAAAATCCCAGAGCAGGGCTCACAAGTGTTGGCTGAGAGTTGGAAGGTGCCCAAGGGGGGCACACCCCAGGTGAAGACTGCGACAGCAAGGGGACGGGTGACAGCTGCTGCTGATCCAAAGAACTGTCATCAGACTCCAGAAAAGGATCCCATGAAGGTGCTGAGACCAGGCGGGCACCAGTAGAAGTGATGACATCCTAAGACCCGACTGAGTTCCCCAGCTGAGAACCCTAAGGGGTGAAGGGCCTGAGAGATAGGGGTGGCTGGATGGAAGAAGAATCCCCAAACCTGGGAAGGTACAGCATGACACTGTGATTAGAGTGGGTTGGTGAGGCCAGAGGCAACCCAGAGGGATAGAGGGCTAGTGTGGCCGTAGGGGCCAATGTCCCAAGGGGGGGAAGACCCAGTGTCAGCTGCAGCCCCCATGGCCGAGTTTGGCCTGGAGGCAGACCTTTCCTGGTCCTGATGCTTGTCCCACTTGTGCTTCTTGTTAGAATGAGTGGAAGCCTCAGATGAGGCTCCCAGGGAGGAATATGCATTCCGGGCCTGCAGCTCCTTTTCGATGGTGGCCAGCTTCTGTTGGAGGAGATAGACATTCAGGGCTCTCTGGGGTCATCTCTGTGTGGCCTGCTTGAACTTCAAGCAGGCCTGTCAGACTTTGGTGTCATGATCCATGCTTAGACAAATAACACAAGAGGAATGTCTGTCTTTATCAGGAATCTGTTTGCCGCAGGCACACTTGGTTTTGTGGGACTCAGCAGAAGAGGTAGGCAAAGCCATGCAGCCAACAGTAAACTAACAAAAAACAATTGAAAGATAAAGTAAAATAAAGAAAATACTTGAAATAGAAAGGCGATCGACTGAAGCAAAGTTCCATAAGATCTGATGCATGCAGGTCGATGGCAAGAAAATAACTGAATTGTGGCTGAGGGACTACTCCTTTATGCCATGGGGGGATGTCATCATGCCGATGTCGAGGGGGGGGTCCCCACTGTAGACTGCTAGCTAGAAGTTTTCTGTGTGGTCCAAGCACCTGGCGGCTTAGTCTTAATGGTGTTGCCTACTGCAAGAGCCCCCTCGAAGTAAGATCAGGATCCTCTCTTTTTTTTTTTCTTAATTTTTATTTTAAAGGGGTCACTGTCAGCCCCTTTTGCATCATATTATTTCTAGTTGAAAACCCATATTTTCTAATTGCTTACCTTTTCTAAAATTCATTAATGTTGCTGGCTGTTTTATCTGCTCCTTTCATAATAGAACTGAAATGCATACTAATGGTGTTACTATACCCAGAGTTGTTTTGTTTCAAATCCTTTACCAACATTTAAAGTATACTCACTGAACTTTAGAAACACCCCCAAGCAATGCAGCCACTCATGATGTCATATTCTCCTCCCCTTCTGCTGTGTAATGATGTTTTATTTGGGAAGGGGCCCCAAGTCCAGGAAAGATCCAGAGGGAGCTGACCAAGGACTGTAAACAAACATGTTTTGGCAAACAAAATCCTGAGGTCAAGAGTTGAAACTGGAGAGGTGTAGGTTTGAGAGGGATGTGAGGAAATTCTATTTTATAGAAAGGGTGCTGAAGCTTTAGAAGAGTCTGCCAGTGAAGGAGGTAGGCACCAAGACCATAAATGGTTTCAGGCATTGCTGGGATGGAGTAAAGGGCTTGATGGTTGTTCAGGTCAATAGTATTAAGAAGGGGAGCAGGGCATGCTCTGCATGGACAATAGATCCTGGGACAGATAGGGAAGTCTATGCAGACTAGATGAACTTTTGGTCTTTTTCTGCTGTCATTGTCTATGTAATTATATATGCATTGAGCAAGGGAGAAAAAATCAAGGGTAACATGTGTGAAGCGATATAATACTCACAGAGTGGTGACACTGTAAGAAGTTACTGTATTATGATGGTATCCAACTGTATACCAGTGTTGAATAAGCCACAATATGGGATTCTATTTATTTTTGTTTTATTTTTAATAACCCAGACATTGTCTTCACAGTAACAACAAGCAGCAAATGATGCTGCTTACAGTTTGAGACCCTGGGTTTTTTAACCACTTCATTAATTTTTGGGAAATCACTTGTGACATGTTTGCAATTCTGTTCAGCCAGTTAACTTTTGGTTTACCTATGCATGCCTCTTACAAGAGAGTACTGTATGTATTAATGCCAGTACACAACATTACCCTTAGGACAGATTGTGGAGTGCATTTGAATAGATGTACAAATTGTGACACTGCGCAGTATGTCAAGTACGAATGATGTCTCTGATTGTGAGCATTTGTCTCTCAGTTTTCAGGGCAGTATCCCTCATCTTGGTCCTGGCAGGGTGAGAGGTATGCATTCCAGGGTAGCCAGGTGTTGCAGATAAAACTGGTATAATTTCTTTGCAAGGTTCTACCCTCGGAATGTGACTGTCGGAGTGTGCCCATCTTTAGGGAGCAAGGATGTAAATTTGCCAGTCACCATATATGCAGGAGAGCTGCACCCTCCGCACACACACCAAACTATTTTTTTTTTCCTGTGCAAAAAAGCTTAATTGGGGGTTAGAGCTTTCAGGGGAAGGGGAGGATTCATATAATGACTGTTTCCCTTTGAAGTTGGGTATGTGTGAAGTCTGTTTTATTACTCCAGAGTATTGTTTTGTGAGTTTGTTTAGCAATAGTCCTACAGTATGTTCTCCTTATTTAGGGTCCTATATTAATGCAGGCATTTTTTTCCTGTTCAATATAAATTTTTTATTTAGGATCATAGAATTGTGCTGGCAGAAAAAAGACCATTCTGCCCAGAAATAATGCCCCCTCACATACCCCCTTAAATCTGCCCAGCTCCATCTTATGTGCATGCCCTCTGGTGGTTTTGTTTTCACTCAGCCTGAAGATGCTAGCCCCCCTAACCTTGTTTATACTCATCATAAAATTGAAGGTTTCCACCATGTCCCCCTCTCCCGTCTCATTTCCAGCATATAAAGACCAAGCTCTTCTTGCCTCTCCCCATATATTCTCCCCTGCATCCCCTAGATTATTTTGGTCACCAAATGGGGCCTCCAGAACAGCTGTCGTCTGACCAGTGTGTTATATAATGGCATGGTCACCTCCCTTTTCCTACTAGTGAAGCCTCTCCAAATGCATGCCAGCACTCTTGTTGCTTTCCCAGCTGCTCATTCACACAGATTCCTAGCCTTTAATTTGTCTGTGATCCAAATCCCCAGGTCCTTTTCCTGTTCTGTGACCTGCAGTGATACCTTCCTAGGCAGTAAGTGACTGTTGGGTTATTTTTTCCTATGTGCATTATTTTGCAATTTTCTGCTTTGAATTGCAACTGCCACTTTTCTGCCCACTTGATCCTGACTCATCCTCCCATCCCTGGAACATCCACCCTCTTATATAACTTCATGTTGTCTGCAAACAAACATGCCTTTCCATTTAGACCATCTGCTAAGTCCACCACATGCACATTAAATAGTATGGGCCCCAACACTGACCCCTGTGGAACCCTTCTCATCACCCCTAGTTTCCTGGAGTGCTTCCCATTGACCACCACTCTCTGTGACCTCCCACTCAGTCAGTTCTCCACCCACTTTGTAAGCCTAGCTCCCACCCCCAGACTGTTCATCCTGCTTACCAACCTTCTGTGGGATGGAATCAAATGCCTTCCAGAAATCCAGATAGACCACATCCACCCCCCCCCAATCGTATACCTCTATAACCCCCTCAAAGAATTCAATCAGGTTGGTCTGACAAGACCTGCCACCTGCGAACCCATGTTTGTTATCATCAATCAGACCCTCCTCCTCTAGGTACCCTACCAGTCTTTCCTTTATGAGAGTCTTCATCAGCTTGCCTACAACTGAGATGAGACTGACTGGGTGGTAGTTGCCAGGCTCTTCCTTTCTCCCTCCCTTGTATATTGGTACCACCTCAGCCTTTTTCCAGTCTCCTGGGACCCTCCTCAATTCCATGCATAGATTAAACAGCTTTGCCAGATCCACCTTTAGCTCCCAAAGCACCTTTGGGTGAACCCAGTCAGGTCCCATAGTTTTGTCTGTTTTTATTTTTCCCCATCTCCTCCAATACCCTCTTCATTGTGAAGGGACTTGTGTCCACCTCCTTGCCCTCCCTCCCCATTCTTCTCAATACTGACTCTTTCCCTTCCTTCTCTGTCATGAAAATGGATGCAAAATATTCATTTAGGAGGGTTGTCTCCTTCTCTTCTCCCTCAACTGTTTTAGCCCCTTCTGCACTTAGTCTTGGAATTCCCTGCCTGTTTTTCCCCTTATCACTCACATACCTATAACTTATGCCATAATTCCTGCTACCTAGGGCTACCGAGGGTTGATATCCACCACTTGTAGTTGGTGCAGAACACAGTAGCTTGGCTGCTGACTGGGCTGCCTCAAGGTTGCCATATCACACCTGTGCTGCGTGACTTGCACTGGCTGCCTATTCAGTGGTGGATCCCTTCAAGGTTGGCTTGCTGACCTGTAAGGCCCTACACAGAGAGGGGCTGAGTTATCTGCAAGAGCTTCTTCACCCCTACTGCCCCTCCTGCCCACACTGCTCTACTGACGTGGGATTGCTAGAGATTCCCAGGGTTCATTTGAAGTCCTGTGTTTCCCGATCATTCGAATTTGTGGCCCCTACCCTGTGGAATTCTCTACCGCATCAGATAAGAGTGTCTGATGGTGGAGAGTTTTAAATCTGCATTGAAAATGTATTTGTTTACTCTTGCTTTTTCTGACGCTGTGTAAGCCTGATATTTAACTGTGACAATTGAAGTTTTCTAGCTGTGATTTTATCTGATTTTACTATTTATTGTTATAGCACTATGGTCCTTTGTGGTGAATAGCGCTAGTTTATGAATAAAATAAAGTTGCTTATGCTTATAAAATCTTTTGTCAGCTCTACTCACCTCCCTTGCTATTTTCTCCTCTGTGCTTGCCTTTGCCTTCCTAATTGTCTTCCTGCTTCCCTGAGTTTATCCTTGTAGATCCTGTTTTCCTCCATCCCCTGTGACCTTCTGTATACCTTAAAGGCCTTTCTCTTCTCCTTGAAAGCCTCCCTAACCCCTGCCAGGAACCACAGTGGTTTTCTTTCCCATTTGTATTTGCTGATTTTCATGATGCATTGCTCCATGGCCTTGAGAATTCCTCCCTTAATTACTTTCCACAGCTGCTCCATCTGCTCCAGCTCTTGGATCCCTGCAGTCTCTCTCCTTAAGATACCCCACATTTTTCTGAAATTTGCTTTCCTGAAGTCGAGCACTTTGGTGGATGACCTGCCCAGTTCTGCCCAAGCCTGGATGGAGACTCTGACCTTTTGGTGGTCACTGTCCCCCAAGATTTCCCGTACCTCAGCCTCTCATACTCTGTCTCTGTTTGTTAAAATGACATCTAATGTAACCTCCCCCCTAGTAGTTTCCTAAACTAGTTTAGGGCTAGGAGCGCATCCTGCTGGGATTTCAATAAGCCCCTGCTCTTTTCCGTTATGGTAGATGGAATATGCCAGTCCACATTTGATAGATTCTGCTCTTCCACCACTAGGATTTCCCCTCTCCTGGCCTTTTCCTGTACCTAGCCAGTTCCAAATCCACTTCCTCATCCTGATGAGGTGGCCTATATAACCCCATACTTATCCCCTTCCTTGCTCCCCCACGTAACACAAAGGATCTCAGCTGATCCCTTGTCCCCTCTACATTCCAGTGCCACTATACCCACATATAGTGCTAAGCCCCCCCTCCTTTTTTACCCTGTCTTTCCCTTCTAAAGAGATTGTACCCTTGTAGTTCCATCTCCCAGCTATGGCCCTCCATCCACCATGTTTCTGTTACTGCTATTAGGTCCGGGTCATCCAGCCCCACCACTGCCTCCAGATCTGCCATTTTAATCTCTAGGCTCCTGGCATTGGCTAGAATTCCTGTCCAACCCCCTCCACCCTTGTAATACCCTCTCCTTAAGCTGTCCGTTGTCTCTTGCATTGGGAGAGTGCAGGCTGGATTGTCCCCATTAGGCTGAGGATCCTCTTCCCCCCAAGTGCCATGCTCCCCCATCTAGTTTAAATCCCAGTATACCCCCATCATCTCGTCAATGTACCCCTGCAGTTTCACTCTTAGTAATGTAGCCCCCGTGTCACTTATATGTAGCCTGTCTCTTGCATACAGGTGTTCATCCACCCACGCATCCTCCCCCAGTCTCCCAGACATGTGAATCCCTCCTCCCCACACCACTGCCTCAGCCAGAGTTTAAAATCCTATACCCTGAGTTGCCTGGCTGTGTTAGTGTAATGCACTGGCAGGACTTCCGAGAAGGCCAGGGAGCTAACCAGTCTCTTGTGGCCCTCTGCCAAGTCACTGAACCTCTTTTGAACCACATCCACCTCATCTCCTGTAAAGTCATTTGTGCCCAGATGCACTATTAGGTGTGGCTTCCCTCCCACTAGATTGAGACAGTCTTTTATCCTGGGGAATGAACTTCTAGCCTCTAATCCTGGATCACAAAAAGCTGTCCTCTCCTTAAAACTACTTTCATCCTTTGCCACTGAATCCCCTTAATGGTTGACTCCCCATATACAACCACTGTCTCAGGCCTTTCTGCCCTCAGGCTTGCCCCTACTCTACTGACCTGCACTTTTTTGCACCTTGCTTCCTGTGTTGGCTCCTTCCCACTCTTGCACCTTGCTTCCAGTGTAGGCACTTTCCCACTCACTCTGTCCTCTCCACTTTGGCCACCCCCTGCCCCCTTTTCCTCCTTCCCTCTTTCCTTGTACTGGCTTCCCTTCCTGCCTCACTTGTAATGTCTTCCCAGTCTGAGTTCCAGCTCCAGGTCCCATCTCCTGCTCCCCCTCCCCATTGCCCTATGCTTTTCCATACTTCTCTCTCTCTCTGCTGCTCTCTCATGCTGCATATTCTCCTCTATCCCCGTGACCCTACCACCTGTTTGTATGCCTCATATGCTTGTCCACCACTTTGCTGTCCCTACTTCTCCTTCTCATGCACCCCTCTCAATTCTCCTTCCCTCACTTGGCCTTCCAGTGCTCACCACCCCCCCTTCCCCTTGTACCTTCCTTGTCCCTCAACCCGGTCAGAGGTCAGTACCTGTTGGACTCTACTGTTACTTAGAAGTTCCAGAACCCAGTGGCATCAGTTGGTCTGAAGACTACAATAAAGCAGAATATAGTGACATTGTCTTAGGCGAAGTCTTTGCATTCGGCTTCATTACAGTCTTCATCTTAACTGATGCCACTGAGTTCTGGAACAGCTAAGTAATTAAAAAAAAATAATACTGAGTAGGGGAAATGCTGCATAAATATGGGGCTCTACGTGATGAAAAAAAATGAATATTTCCAAACAAACACACAAAGCAATACACTAGGATGGCAAAAACAGACCTCAGGGTTGCCTACATTTACAATTATAATAAAAAATATAAACAAAATTGTTTATATTCCATTTGAAGGAAATTCTACTCAAACTTATGTTGCACTCCTGGTAAAACTTTTAACTAAAGAAATGTATTAGAAAAGTACATTTAAAAGGATTAGAATTATGCCATAAGCAAACACACATAAACAATCAAGATATGAAAAACAGAAATGCAATGCTGGAAGTTGAAATGAGCTAAATAAAGTAGTCTATGATGGCCTGAGTATGTAACCCACCATGTTGATGTCATGTGCATTAGTTTAATAAACTAAAACTAATTGTTTACATGGAAAGATTCTGGCCAGTTTTATGCAATAAAACTGCATGAATCTAAAATAGGAAATGATTAACTATTTTGCTTGTTGTTTTCTAGTCTGATGGTACACTAATAGAAAAAATGTAGACAGATTTAGTAACATAGCAAGTAAAAAATTAAAATAACAAGCACAAATTTACTCAAGCTGCACTTCCTGCTGTTCACAAATTAACTAGTCAAGCAGCATTTCAACCCAGTCAGGCCAGCTGTGGTATTGTATGTTAGTACTGCAAACACTGGATTATTATTTTTTGTTTGTTTGTATTTTTTTTCAAGCTACATGATCTTTACACAGTGACAAAACGTAAGTTACAGAAAAGATATATACAGCAAAGCTATGATTCCATCTAAGGGTTCTGGTGATATAAACACCTTGGCCGAGATATTCAAAAGGGTTGCGCATGGTGCAACAGTGTTGCACCATGCACAACCCACTGATGCGCTCCGGCATGATATTCAAATGGGAAAAGTGAGCGGTACAAATCCCGATGCGCCGGAGCACATCAGTAATGTATGCAGGTGCAGGTGGGGGGGGGCATGCCCATGCATACCCTGCACAGCCAGATATTCAGCCCGCGATGTGCAGAGCCATGCTTGTGCAACCTCTACCTGTGCCAGCACAAAGTTGTTCCAAAAAAGAAAGGAGCAACGAATGGCCACCCATAGGTGAGCTGCAGCATTGCATGGAACAACATGGCAGCTGCCACCTGAGGGTGGCCACCCAAGTTCCGGCTGCACCTGGCGGCGCCCCCCCATCCGATCGTGGGCATTTGTAATACAAAAAATAAATCTGTCCAGTATCCCTGGTGGTTCAGTGGACCACTGCCTGCCCAATTGCAGGCATTTGTAATAAAATAAAAAAATCTGTCCAGTAGCCCTGGTGGTCCAGTGGACCGCAGCCTGCCCAATCGCGGGCATTTGTAATAAAATAAATAAATGTGTCCAATATCCCTGGTGGTCCTGTGGACTGCTGTCTGCCCAATCGCGAGCATTTGTAATAAAATAAATAAATCTGTCCAATATCCCTGGTGGTCCAGTAGATCTGCCCACCCTATCACAGGCTAAGTAAAGAAATAATGTCCCCAATATCCCTGGTGGTCCAGTGGACCTACCCACCCAATCATGAGCTAAGTAAAAAAATAATATCCCCAATATCCCTGGTGGTCCAGTGGACCTACCCGCCCGATCACGGGCTAAGTAAAAAGATAATATCCATAATATCCCTGGTGGTACAATGGACCCCCCACCCCACCTGCCCACTCAATCCCACTGCCCCACTCCCCCGGTCAGCGGCGGGCAGCAGCACCCCATCCGCCTGCCGGCCCGCTGCCCGATAAACACCATCGATAGGGCTGTACACCCATTGGTCCAGCTTGAGCCAATGGGCATGCAGCCCATACCGTACTACACATTTCAGATGTGTAGAATGGATCCATTCACATATCTGGGAATGTGTAGTATGGTAGAGCTGCATGCCCATTGGCTCACAATGTGATCAATGGGTATAGCCCCACTTGACGTGTCAGTAGGCAAGGCGTGCAGGGCAGCAGGTGGGTGGGTGCTGCCACCAGCTGCTGACTGGGGCGGGGCGGGTGGTGGGATTCAGTGGTGGGTGGGGTGGGTGGGGGTCCACTGTACCACCAGGATATTATGGATATTATTTTTACTTAGCCACTGTCAGTGAGCGGTCCACTGGACCACCAGGGTGTAAGAGATATTGTTTTACTAACCCACGATCAGGCAGGCAGGTCTACTGGACCACCAGGGATATTGGGGATATTATTTTTTTACTTAGCCCTCTATTGGGTGGGCAGGTCCACTGGACCACCAGGGATATTGGGGATATTATTATTTTTCTTAGCCCGTGATCAGGTGGGCAGGTCCACTGTGCCACCAGGGATATTGGGGATTTTATATATTTACTTAGCCCGTGATTGGGCGGGCAGCCATCCACTGGACCATGAGGGATTTCTGATTTTCCTTTTTTTACTGCAGCCTGCGATCAGGCTGTGGAGCACATTGCCGGCTGCAGGGGGCATCGGTCCCCGATAGTGGCTGCCTGGCAGGGCGCCAGGCACAAGTCACCAGGGATCAGCGCAACTGCATGCAAATGGGGCCATAATGACATGCAAATGGCCCCATTTGCACCTTGCATACATTATGGCCCCTTTTGCATGTGCACTTTTGAATATCGTGGTTGCTGTGCATAGCGCAATGGAACTTGCACTAACGCATCCCCCTGCTCCTCTCTGGCCACTTGCACTGGCGCAGTGCCACTGTGCCATGCACACTGCAGGTGGCCAGGGTGCGATATTCAATTATGCTGTGCCATGGCGCAGCTCCATTAAATATCTCCCAGTCCACACCCCTGCGCAGCCATGTTGCGCTGTGCCCAAGCTTGTGCATCAGCCTGGCGCAGTTTGAGTATCTAGGCCCTGAAGTAAAATCTGCATGATTTTTTTATATCACAAGAATCCTGGATCTAATCTCGGCTGAATAATTTTGTATATAAAACAATGCATTTTAATTTAATTTTTTATAATGTTTTACATACCAGATTATCACACAATGTTTGAGATAACAATGAAAACCAGAAGCAGAAATGAATTTAAATTAGAGAAATGATGTGGAGGGCACTTTGCACTCATATGCTAATGGCCCAGATTTGGGTATGAAAGGAACAACGGATGACACAGTAACAATAGGCAGCTAATAATTGGGGAGTGCAGCCAGCAACAGCACATCCTTGATTAGCAGGATAGGTGCTGGGTTTGTGGCAGACTGCCACAGCATCAGGAAGCCCTGCACTAGGTACGTAGGTAGATATGTTTTATTGTTCAACAGAAATCTTTACAAATCATAAAATTCCAATTAATATAGGTTACTTTGCATAAAAATTTAAATATTACATATCAAATATTGCACCACTGTAAGGGGAATCATTTGATTTACATTTGTATAAAATAAGACACAATAATACAAATGTCATGTGTTATTAAATGATGTTCTATAACCTAGTAGCTTTCAAAAATTTACATACTTTCTGTAATATTTCTCTTTCAGTATTACTCATTAAGAGCATAATCAGATCTTTAGAGGGGAGACCAAGGGTGGCCAAGATACAGCAACCATTTTTTCTATGATATTTCATAGACTGGACAATGAAGAAGGACATGTTTGAGATCATCTTCCATTCCTTTGTTACATTTACATAGGTGATCTGTGAAAACAGGACATTTTTGTTCAGAATAAATATAATTCACCACATTTAATTCCATACGAAATCTGGTCATAATCCTGTGATCCTCAGGATCTGGCAAAATTGCTAAATATGGTTATAAGCCATAAATTGTCTTAATCTGTTTATACTATCTAAAATGTTTAAATTTAGAAATTTTATCTATGTCTTGTGCTATTGAAATATCTTGAATTCTTGTCTTTACTTAAGTCAGTACGTCTTCCATTGAGACATAATAAATTTCATAAAGCAAGTGCCCTAACCCTGAGGGAACTAGGATGTCCTTTATTACTTTTATTGTTTCAGAAGTAACTCCATTATGATGGTAAATTAATGTTTCTTCTAAACACATTCTTGGCAGCCTCTCTTCTGAAAATTTTAATAATTTTAAAATAAATATTATTCTTTTCTCTGTAACCAGTGTATTGGCTCAACCCCTGTACTAAGGCCTAGGAAGGTTTATCTTCCAGCCACAGAGGATGGTATATGCTTGTGAGGCCCCCAGCAGCTATGGCACATGCTCTTGGGATAGTGGGAGGCCAGTATTACAGGACATAAAACAGCTAGCCATTGTCTGGATGAAGGCCACAGCTGGTAGCTGGTCCCCAGCACATAAAGACCATCAACTGCTCTAGGTTCTGACTGAGTCACTCAGTGAAAATGGTCCACCTCCCTGAAAACACTGAGAATGGAGGGAATAACCACGGGAGCTGGCAGATGTGGAGTAGCTAGTGTCAGATGAATGCTGGGTTGTCACCAAAGGACCAGAGGAAGGATGATATGGCATGCTCAGAAACTGACTGAAAAAAAAAGAAAAAGGGAGTGGTTCACCATAATTTAATATCAGTGGTAACTCTTGAAATGTGCTGCTGCAATTGGACTGATGCTATCAACTGACAGCCTTTCATTTAAAAAAAAAAGTTCCTGGCTCTGATGGTTCCAATGTATTATTTCTAGAAAGCACAACCTTTGGATATGTTATGAATAGGACCTACTTTTTTAATGAAAGCTTGCAGTTCAGTCAATATATGTTTGCTGTCTCTGTAAAGCTCTTGTTCAATTGTGCTTACACAACTGGATGAGATGATGCTTGTCTGACTTGATTTCATTGTGGTTAATTGTCTCTCTATTCATGGGATATATCACCCTGTAGGTGTACGACACAAGGAACCCTAGAAGAGGGTCCCCCCCATAGGTGCCATGGGAGTGATTCCATTGGCTAAAGGTAGATTAGGAAGAAGCCCACAGGAAAGAGAGACAAGCCACTGGAGGAGGAGGGGTGGATGGTGGGGTAAAGAGAGATGAATCTCGAGAAGGCCTAGGATGAGTAGCCATTTAAAGCTCAATAGGGGGAGTGATGTAGTTGCTCCACCCATTAAACCTTTGGCTTAAAGCCCTCCCATTCAATTATGTGTAAGCAACTGGATAAGATGATGCTTGTGTGACTTGATTTCATTGTGGCTTTTCACCTCTCTATCCATGGGATATACCACCCTGTGGAAGAAAGACGCAAGGAACCCTAGAAGAGAGTTCCTCCCTTATAGGTGCTGTGGGAGTGATTCTGTTGGCTAAAAACAGCTTAGGAAGAAGTCCAAAAAGAATACCTATTAGGTGTCAAGCATCGAAGATGGGAGAAGTAGCAGATATCTAGATTGGAAATAAATAGACATTGATAGGAATTACAGTAGAAGATGAGAAAAGGTGAGGATGAAGAATGAAAAGAAGCTGACAAGATGTTGAAGGCAGGCTTCTTAAGGAGAGAGGGAATGCTGGCGCTATCATCTGATCCCATCCACCAGTGGAACCAAAGGCCTAAGTCAGCTTTCCTCCAGGCTGAAAAATGTTTGAATAAGGAAGGTTGTCGTTTAAGGACGTATGTCATGAAAGAGAAGGATATGAGTAAGGAAGACGATGATGGGATAGAGAAAAACCCCAAAAGAAAGCACAGATTAAAGCAGGAACAGGAGGCAGCATGGACCCAAGAGCGGTATGCTCATGTAGTTAGTGGGATGGAGTAGATCCTTGTAGAGGTCAAATGAGTGAGGGGTATCCAGATGAGCTCATGAGAAGACTGTGGATGATGAAGACTGATGATGCTGATCGCTGCAGGATTGCAGCAGTTCAACAATGCAGCATAAGACCCAATGAGAGCTATGCTTGAATAAGTGATGTGATTAAATAGACTCTGAGGCCAAAAAGGACGATGGACGATGATGGAGTTAAGCCATGATTAGAGTGAATCCTTGATGGCTGGTATGAAATAAGGCATGCTGGGAACCAGAGGGTATGCTCTGGTTGAGCGATATGGTGATGTAGTGAAGCCTTGAGTGGAGGCATGGCATAGGATTCAATGATAGGAATGCTTGAGTAAGTAATGTAAATAGAGGAACCATGAGGTAAGGATGAGTAAATGATGACCAGAGTCTTGAACCTGATACATGTGGCAGGAGGGCTGTGAGTCGATGAGCTGGTATATGATTCATGATAGGTATGCCCAAAAGAAATATCGATTGCAGGCCACATGGAATCAGCCAGAGACAGCCAAATGATGTGGATGGCAGGGTGTGAGAAGGCAGATGGTGAGACCTGCGGGACAGCAGCAGTGAGGGTGAGTGGGAATTGACAGAGAATGGCAATTCCAGGGCTGTAATAAGCTAGAGATGTTCAGTGGTAACCCAGGAGTAGCAGACATAGGAACGCAAAAGTAAGAAAGTGCTACATGGTCACACCCTGAACAATGATATGGGAGGTGAGACAGGAACGTGGACGAGGTATGGTGATGGAGGGAAGCCTTGAGTGGAGTGAATCCTTGATGGCTGGTATGGAGAAGGAAAAATAGGACTGGATGAGGAAGGTAAAATAGGATTGGAAGGGTAAGGCAAAAAGGAAACAGACAAGGTACAATGATGGAGGGAGGCCTCGAAGGCTGGAACAGGGGGAAGGTGATGATAGGATAGGGAACACCCTCCAAAAGAAATGCACAGGTCATAGCAGAGAAGGCAATGAGAAGGACACAGATCAAGTAGTCGATGTGAAGGAGAAGACCCATGGAGATGAAGACAACAAGGAAGCAGAGTACAGGTAACTGAACACTGGTATAAAGAAGGTGAAGAAACCGACTGCAACTGAAAGAACCATGAATGGCAATGAATAGATTCAGGTACCATGAGACAAGCTCAGCCAAACTGTTGAACAATCTGAAGGTATGGAGAGACCCCAGAGCAGAGTTATATGAACACCAGCACATACAGAAAGTAATTTGTAATGATTTAAAAGGTTTGATATCAACTAGACATGCCTGCATAAATTCAGTAAAACAAGAAATGCTGTCAAAATATGATAGACTTATCTGAGTGGGAAACGTCTCCATGTGAAATATTCCTAAGTGGAGTAAAATGATTCAGTTGAACTACTAGCTTCCTTACCATAAGATATTTGGCAAGTACATTTGGGTTCTAATACAGAGGGAAACTGGAAAGGGTGAAATATCAGAGCTTCAGGAAGCAGGAGAACAAAAGTACAGCAAGAGTCAGGGCTAGTCCATACTGCAAAGTTAGCTGGGCCAGCCCAAAGAAGAAACTACAACCCTGATGGGATAGGAACCAGAGTGACCCTCGCAACAAAAGGCCAGAAAGTAGAATCTGGCAGGGAGCACAGCTTAGATGCAAGATCACAGGAATGGAGTGAAACAGTGATACGGGCAGATGGGGAGGAGCACCCGGAAGCACTGAAGGAGAAGGGAATGGCAGTCCCGAATGGAGCAGAGCACAGAACAGATGCAGCACCCCAAGGATGGAACACTGCGGAGTGAGTGGCAGAAAGAGGAGGGAGCCAGCCCTCCTCCTTCTTCCCCACAGCAGCAGATAGAGCAGTAACAGAGGCGAGTAAAGTGAAGGAGATCAATGGCTGGGGCAAGGGGGGGGGGGAAGGTAGAAATATCTAGGAGGCCAACCTCTCGATAAGTGAACATTGGAGGGGTCCCAGGAGAGAATGGGGGTGATGGATGAGTCTTCAATGTGAGTGCGAGCAGCCAGAGGCCGAATGATCAGAGAACAGAGCATGAGAAGGTGCTGCTGCCCTGGTAGCCAACATTGCCTCAAAATGCAAAGAGAGATGAATCTTGAGAAGGCCATTTAAAGCCCAATGGGAGGGGGGGAGTGATGTAGTTGATCCGCCCATTGAACCTCAGGCTAAAAGCCCTCCCAATGTGTTTGATAAATGTTTAGTTTAGTTTAGTTCACAAGGAAAAGGCTTCATTGAGTTATCACATTTACAAGGAGGTCCTGGCAGGACAACATACAATAAAAAACTAGGCTCAATAATATACAGTAGTGAGTATGATATGAATATAGCACAAGAAACTGATAGAAAAAAAATACTTTGAAATACAGATTATTTTGATAAATTATAACAAGAAAGAATGCTTGAAAATGCTGGTTTAATATAAATAGAGAATGTATAAACTGCAGTACAGAATTTTATATAAAAAAAAAACAACAAGAGTACTTAATAATGCCTATCTAATACAAATGATGCCATTTAAGAGAGGGCCTCCCAGTGTACAGAAGCATACCAAGGCTAACTATGCTGGTGAGTTTAAGGGAGTTTTGCGGGTTATTCCAGACCATTGGGATGATGCTACTGAGAGCTGATTTACCATATTGGGTATAATACCTTGGAATATCTAGGAGAATGTAGTTCCTTTTCCTTAACATGTAAAGTAGCTGCTATGAGACCAATTGATAAGATCCAAAATACACTGGGGTAAGTTTTTGGTTATTGCTTCATAGGCCCAAATGTATAGATTACAGCAGCATCCAAAAGTTTTAAAGATGCATCAACTTGTTTACAGGGTGCACTAGGGTAAAAATATATCAGTCTAATTCTGGGTTTTGTTTAAGAGAAAAATGCATTTTTCAATGCTGGCCCATCAGTGCAGCAGTAGGACTACCACTCACAATACCAGTGACCCAGGTTTAGGAATGAGCACAGGTCATCAGCAGTGATGTGCAAATTGGAAACATTTGTTAATTTTTTGCAGTTCATGAAAGTAATCCTCATTGTGAAGTGCCAGTTCACAGCACAGTATTGGGATAACTTCATGAACTACAAATTTGGTAACTTTGCTGGCGAATTGGGGTCCACTGGTGAAGTTCCTAATTTGCTATGGAATTGGTGGTCACATGGGACTGAAACAAACTGTATGAATTATGGAGGCTGTGTTGAGTGCAGTCTTCTGAAGACAGAGTTGGAAAGAGGTCTGTCCCTGGTTGGCTGGGCAAAACAATCCTTTAAAATCAATCTACTGTATATGTGAGCCAGTTGAAACCAAATAGTTTATAAATACTGTAGTTCTAAAGAGCCTTGTGCTACTAGACTTGTGTTTTCTGTTTCTGTTTTTGCTAATTGTTTCATTTCCAGTAATAGTTTTGTTGTGCCTGTGGTGAAAATCTGTTGTGGGGGAAGGGAGGTGTTTCAGCTAGCATGGTACCCCAAGAAGATCAGTGACTTGGAGCCATTTTTACTGTGAGCACTACTCTGTGTACAGTAGATTAGGGACCCTCAGAATTGGTTGTTTCAAAGCAATTTTTGGATTTAGGATATTAAGAACTTTTGAATCTTAATCAGATTTAGGTTTTGGATTTCAAAATCCTAAATTCTAAATCCGGAATGCCTGTGTAAATACATGTTTTAGGAGTTAGTTTAGGATTTAGAATTTTCAAGAAAAAAATGATCAACTTCTGATGCTTTTATTATTGTTACTATTCACTCAGTAAACTGTTTTTCATTTCAGGACACACTTATTAAACCCTTGGGGGAGGTGTTGTCTGCTGCTGCTGCTGTTTACTTGTACTGCAGGGATTTTTAAATTTTTCTGTCACAATTTTACAACTCTAAATATATGAAATGACAAGCAAGTGATGCTCTACTAAAGGGATAGGTGTTGGAGAAATGGCAAAGAAGTGCAGAAGTTATAGGGGTTAAAGGATTTTGCAGCTAGAAAAAAATATGTTTGCAGAAGCAGACGGACCTCCATGAAATAAACAAACTGGGCTGGTTAAAAAAAGGTCCCTCTGTTCCTGCCTTGCCCAAGAAATCAACTGTGTCTGCTGCAACTGATCCCAGGTCTTCCTGCTCAGTTTTACACCTTTCCCTCTCCCCCTCCCCTAGAAACTGCCCCATCCACTAAATCACCCTTCCCTTCTGTACCCCCTTTTCTCAATCCCTCCTTCCTAGCAGCCCACCCATCCTATCCGATTGATCCTTGCTCTAGGTAATTTACCACCTCTTTCCTAATCCCACTCATGACTCCTCCCCCTCTCTACCTCCCACCACTCTGCTGTGCCCCAAAGCAACTCTCCTGGCAATGCCTAGCCAGGCTGCACCTAGCCCTCAGCCCTTCAAAGCCCTTCTTCCCTAGCCCTAGGAATCTTATGCACATCCTACTCCTGCTTATTCTATGTACTGCTCTACCCAAGTGCCGCCTAATTACCAGAAGCACTTTATAATTGTAACTACGATGACAAATGTTGTATTACTGATTTTTTGTTCTCTGTTTACCAGGCTATTGTCTTTGCATTTATCCCTCCTTTTTCACCATATAACTCCTTTGTGTTTCTGTATTTGTCTTTTCTCTTTTTGACATGGAGCCTTTGAATATTGGCAGTGTCAGTGGCTCAGTAGGTAGCACACTCGCCTCTGAGGCCGGGAGATCAGAGGGCTGTGGGTTCAGTTCCCACATCTGGCACTTGGGTTAATATCCCAGTACTGACACTGTAGTGCAACATGAAAGGGGTGCTGCACTTCTGAGGTGCCGTCTTTCGGATGATATGTTAAACTGAGGTCCCATCTGCTTGGATTGGTGGTAGTTCAGGTGGATGTTAAAGATCCCATGGCACTTATCGAAAAGGTAGGGGAATTTCCCCGGTGTCCTGGCCAAATTTCCCTCTTTCACTAAAAATACCATCAACAGCTTAATCTGGTTTAAGGTCAGTTGGCATTCATCTGTATCCCCCTTCCCCGGGTCATGCCTGAAAATAGGCAGGATTTGTCTAGTGCACTTACCCGGTCCACAAAAACTAAATAAATAAAATATAGCCTGTTTCGACTCAAAGGTTGGAATCTGAAATTGTCAATAAATAAAAATCTTCCTCTCATCCCCATCCCCCTTCACTCATGCTCCCCTGCCTGCCCTTCCCTTCTGCCCCCTCACTCGATTCATTGTCTTGTAGCAACACTGTTCTAAATTCCCACTCTTACGTTTTGACTTAGCCACCTTAGGCTGTACCTGTCCTCCCTTCTGACCAGGCCTACTCTAGCGACATGTTGTAAACTTTTCTGTATCAAGATTTCATCTCTATACCTTATCATAGTGTTGATTGAATGCTTAATTTTGTTACTGAATGCTTAATTTTGTTATTTGTGTAATTGTTTAGCAATTGACTCTTGTATTGTTTTCACTGTACATTGTCCCACCCTTTCTGATGTGGAACTTTTGTAAATGTGCAGTTCTATGCTCAAAGGTATTGCAATCCTAGATCAAAATAAATAAATACATAAATAATCTTCTATGTGCTCTAGGGGTGTTACTAGTAGTAAAGGAGTAGCTGGCAGCATTGGTGGGGGCATTAGTGTTGCCATATTTTCTCTGCCACACTTGTGGCATACATGCAGGGGGGGTTGGGGGAGGCGGCAACAAGAGGAGAAATCCATGAGGTAGTAAAATCTCTGTCAAAGACAGAGCTGTCGAGGAAGAGGTTTTTGTTGTCTCTTAGAATCCTTGTGCTGGTACTCAGCTTGATCTTAATTATAGTTTCCCATTCCCAAATGACAGCATCAAGCTTGACCATGAGTTAGAGCATGAGGAGGGAGTTAAGACTGTTACGCAGTCAGAAATGACTAAATTGAAAAATAGGTCTCCAACTCTGGAAAATGATTGGGAAAATTAACTTAGAGAAAGAGAAGATGATGAGGAGATAGCTCAGGAGGAGAAGGAAGATATTAGTGATGGCGGAGGTGATGATTTGGATCCACCTATGGGAACTGGAAGAGAAAAAGAGGAAGGGTGGTGCTACTGAATGTGGAGGGTTTACAAACCACTGTCTCACAACTACCAAAGTGCCCCCATACTACAACAGTGCTTACTAGTGATGCGCCCATTACACCCATGTGAGTCACCCAGTGTTGAAGTGCATGCAGCAGCCTGACATATATGTTTTTGGCAGCTGAGAAAAAATACTGGGAGTAGAGAATTTATGCATGTTATACTTTTCTCCCAATTTCCCCCTGAAGTGTATTACAAGAATTGTTGTTTGGGGGGCTGAAACTCAGTGCAGTCCCATGTAGCAGCATGACATATTTATTGTGGAAGTTCAGAAGAAGAAAACAGTGATAGTGTAAGGACTGTGTAGTTGCACAAGAAAGAGAACAACAGAGTGGAAATCAGAATTTTGTTTTCTTTAAGATGAAGCAGTACCACAAATCAGGATGGAGAGGAATTAAAATGTGCTACTGTTTCATTGTTTTTCATTTTTTTTGTATTTTTTTAAACTTATGTTTAGAACAGGTAAAGAGAAAAAGAGACAGTAAGACAGATAGTATATGATAAGCTTGAATTAAGGAGAGAAGTGAGGATAGGTCTATGACCTGGGGATAGAGGGTGGACTACCACCACCACAGAGTTATGTTAGCCTCTCAAGGATGTTTCATTGGTTTTGTAGCAACATCTCCAAGGTTTCTTTCCTGGCCAAAACTTGGTGGGAGAGCTCACCTATCTCCCCATACAACTGCGCTACTTTGGCATGGGAGGATGTGGGAGGGGATCTGAGGCTGGTCTCTAAGGTAACCCCCACAGCACCCATATCTGGCTGCATATCCTACTCCTAGTCCCCTCTGTGTGCTCTTCCAGGACCTGTGCACCTCATGATGACCCCCCATGTCACCTCTTCATGGATTGCCCATCTTCTGGCATGGAAGGAACACTATTGGTGCCACTGCCTCCATCCCTTTCAACTACTGTATCTCAGTCTGTCTCTTGCTCACATGCTCCTCCCACTCCAGGTGGTGCTTCACCTTAAGGTTGGTGTGATGCCCACCTGTACTTAAATGACTGCTCCATTTCCCATGCCAAACAATGCTGTGACATAAGGTGAGTATCAGCACACTGTTGTTAGTGGAACAACCAGAAAGCTGTCCTGAAGTAGGAGCTTATGCTGCTATCAAGAGGCAGAGCCAGATGGTCCCAGATGGGTCTCATCCTCCTCATGGAACTCAGGTGGAATCACAGCCATAGAGGGGCACAAGGGCAGGTGCTGCAGCAAATACAGGACTTACCAGAATGTAGTCAGCTGGTGGTGGTAGTTCCATTGCATGCTGCTGCTGCTGCTGCTGGTGGTGCTGCACTATGTTTGTGTGTGTGTGTGTGGGGGGTGTGCTAACTGTTTCACTTCCCAGGGCTGCTGTTGCCAAAGCTTTCCTTTTCAGATGGATGGAATGGTGTGTCCCATCCATGGACTGCATCTCCATCTTCTTGCTGTGACTGGTCACAGTCCCAACCCAGTCCTCCAAATCTTCACTGACTTTTTTGCTCATTTTTAAGTGGGAAAAAAGCAGTAAAAAAATTAATGAATTAGTTAGTTTTTGTTTACCGGGAAAGGAGGACTAGGCAATTCTACCTATAAAGAGCAAAAGTAAGAAAAAAAAAAACAATAAAAGAGGGGGATATATAGAAAAATACACCCAAATAAAAACTAAATCAATCCTCACATACTGCTAAGTAAAGAAAAAATGACAAACAATGGAAAAAAACAGTTGTAGTTCTGTTTTTTGTATTTTGAAAGCCTCTAATAACAGCAGATCTGACTTCTTCCTCTAATGCAGACCAAAAAAACGAAACTAAGCATCAGTCTGTACATAAAGAAGCATGTGACCTGCAGGAACTGTTTCCATGTGACCTAGAGACACTTGTTTATTAGAAGCATTAATCTGGGCAGACTTCATCCAGGTGCTTCCTGAGAGCAAGTTAGCAGGCTAAGTTGCCAGGTGAAGTTACTAAAGGTAAGTTTCCTAGTAAATGGCAAAAATTTGCAAACTGATTCATCAACTGCTCTATACCCACAGTTTTATGCAGTGAGTGATCACAAAGGCAAGTGGGTATAACATGTAATATGACATTACAGCACAGCAATTACCCCAACTTGCCTTTGTGATTACTCAGAACGATTGGAAAACAGTTACAGTTCCTGCAAATGTCCAGTACATAAAAAAGTGGGTATAGAGTCAGCCATAGCACCTAAAACACTGTTTGAGAATGTGTGATGTGTGGCGGAGTCCCTACTGAAGTGACAGATCATAATTAAGCTCAAGCAAGCTTCTCATAAAATTAATAAATACACAAGCTGCCATTTAAATTCAGAGTGATCCCAACAGTGATACATCTCCAACTGCTGCACTGTAATCACATAGCAGTGTATCTCTAACAATTAACAGCACACTAAATCACACTGTGTGTGATGGGAGAAGTGGTTTTCCCTATTGCTCTGCCAGTTGCATGTGAAATAGCTGCTCTCTCCCTCTGAGTGGGAGTTTTGAACGTCATTGTAGAACTCCACTGAAACACAGCATGAGCTAAGCTTTCAAAATGAACTGATTGATTCAATGAGGCCAAACACTGACAGCTCTGTGGCAAAAATGGACTGTGTTAGTCGAATGGCTAATTACTATACTGGCACATATGAAAACACACTAGACACTGGTTTGAGATCAAACTTAATTCAAACAAAACCATTTCCTATTTCCTTTAACAGTTATGTCACCATTGCCTGTATACCTATGAATATCCCAATCTTTTGCAGTAGTCCTTGTGCAGTTTTCTTTGTACTGTGGTACTTGCCTGCATGTTCTGTACCTAGTGTAGGAAGGAAGAAATTCTGATGGCAAAGGAGCTGGAGTCTGAAGCTGTGGTTGATGGGAGCCTTGTGGAGGACTGGAAGCTCCAGGAATGGTACTACAAGGAATTAACAAGTGAGAATAAAGAATGAGGACAGAGAAGAACTTATTTATTTAGTTATTTATTTGTGTTTATCACAATTGTAATTAGGACACTAAGCTTAACAACAATCCATGTGACAAAACAAGACCTAGAAGGTAAGTGCAGGAATCAGGAGCAAGCAGCCAAAAACAGTAACAAGTAACAGAATGGTTTAAGTAGGGAGAATAACCACTGGAGAGTGATGGTCAGGGTTCAAACAAGATTAACTAAGTGCTAAAGGGAAAATAAGATCTGTGGGTAATGGAAGGAGGAAGGGAGATATTAACACGTCTAGGCATCAAGGCAGATGAGGTGGGTGAACAGGGCTCATTTGAATGCAGCATGTGATTTGGTACACCTGAGGTGTAGAGGAAGGGAGTTCCACAGTTTGGGCACATAGTGGGCAAAGGATTGTTCTTCAATTTTAATGAGACAGGGGAGCACAGAGAATAGGGCTGAAGCAGTGGATTGAAATTTAAGAGGTTGAGCCATGGGGGTGAGTTACCCAGCAAGGGAGGTAGGCTGGGAATATTGGATAATGTTGTCAACTAGGCAACCAAGAGCTTATATATGCTTAGATGGGAGATGGGGAGGAGAGATATTGTAGGTCCGTGTATAAACAGCAACAGTGGGTAAAGCGAGGGGTACACAGAGCGAATCTGCAAATATTATTGTATGTGATATCCCACTTTTAAAGGATGCCCACTTTACTCTGTCCAAAGATGGGCTGAGTATAGTAGAACCTGGGTAGCAGGAGACCTTGGGCCACTGAGACCCTAGCTGTGAGGGCGAAGGTGTGCCGAACATGGTAGGCTAGGCCCAATTTAGCATTGACAGATTTACAAATGGTTTCAACATGTAGATGGAAGTGAAAGGCTGGGTCAAGTGTAATCTCGAGGTATTTTCAAGATGGGGTTAAGTGGGCAGGGGACCCATTGAGACAGGTAACATGTAGTGAGGAAGTGGAGGGGGAACATTTCCTATGAGAGTCAAAACGCATGGCATGTGTCTTGGCCACATTAAGAACCAGACGATAGGAAGAGAAACATTTTTGGGTGAGGTGAAGGGCTAAGGAGAAAAGTGAGTTGATCTCAGGTACTGAGCTGATGGGGACATAGAGGATCAGATCATTGGCATATACCAGGGTACAACAGTGAGATGAGATGGCAGGCGGATTAATAATGAAAATAGAGAAGAGCAGTGGCCCAAGTAAGGACCCCTACTGGACACCCACAGCAATGGGAGTAGGGGAGGAGAGGACCTTGTGAAAACAGATAGCTTGGATGAGGTCATGCAGGTAGCTAGAAAACCAGGCAAGAGTGGACTTGGAGGTCCTGAGGTAGCTGAGATGTAGCAGGAGCAAGGAGTGGTCAACCGAGTTGAAGGCCTTGGACAAATCAATTAAGACCACCCCAGTAAGTTGACCATGGTCCATGCTGGTTCTGATGTCATTAGTAAAGAGGGCTAGGGCAGTGGTGGTGCTATGGCTAGCATGAAAGCCATGTTGAGCAGGTGAGAGGAGTTTGTGTTTGAGCAGGACGGCAGACAACAGGCAGTGGATGAATTTCTCCAGGAGCTTGCTGAGAGTGGGTAGAAGAGATATGGGACGATAGATTGCAGGGGTTTTGGGGTTGCCTCTTTTAAAGATGGGTATGACTCTAGCTGTCTTCCAGGAGCAGCAGACAGTGGACAAGCTAATGGAGAGGTTAAATAAGTGAGTGAGAGGCATGGCCAGGAGGGAAGCACCAAGCTGAGGATCCTAGGTTCCAACCCATCAGGACTCACACAGCTATGAGAAAGTATCTGTCTGAGGACCTGGAGAACATTGTCCCTAGAGATGGGGGCAAGATCAAGAGGGGGAGAGAGAAAAATTATGGTCACCAGTAGCAGGGCTCAACTTGGTGGGAGGTAGAGCCATAGTACTTGGGAGGAGGTGAAAAGGAATTTAAGGTGGTTGGCAATGGTAGTGGGATTGTAGCAGGAGACGTCAATTAGAATGTCACTGGGGGCTTGGGTATGGGAGATACCTATAACATGGTTAATTTGTGACCACTAAGCTCTGGGGTTTCAGGTGTTGGGTTGAAGAAGGCCTCTGAAGTAGCTACTCTTGGCAGAGTGAATCTATTTTTTACGTTGGTTGCACGAGGCATGGTAGGCCTCAAAGTCAGCACAAAGAGAGGAGGCTTTCTGGGTAGCCCAGAGCTTGTCACAAGCTTTAATCAGCTGGAGAAGAGGATGGTATAGCCACCTAGTGTGTGAGCCCCAGACCCACTGCCTGGTGATAAGGATGTCTTTTGCCTGAAGAGCAATTAAGGTCTCTGTAAAGTAGTTTGTGGCTGGGTCGAGGTTGCACATATTAAACAGAGGTGACCAGTCAAGCTGCTGAAGCTCAATTAGGAAGGTGGGTGGAATGAGGGCAGAGAAATCCAACATTGTAATGACCCTGTGGGGGTGTAGGGGCATGCATCCCAGGTGCAGAGGACAGCGGAGTGGTCCCTGATGGAGTCTGTCACTACAAGGACATTTGGATACTCTGTCAGGTCTGTTAGAGAGGACCCAGTCGAGGAACAAGTGGCTGGATCCAGAGCTGGACTGCCTAGTGGGTTCAGAGACCAGTTGAGTGAGGTTGACCTTACAAATCTGGGTGGCAAGGAGGGGGGAGTTTGGGCCAAGCCAGTCCTGGTTAAAGTCCCCAAGGCAGATAACCTCATTGTTTTTTGGTAGCTAGAAGTAGGACGTTCAGGAATTCATCGAGGCCTAGGGGGAAATGTAGATGCAAATAACGTGCAGTTTTTTGCTTCATCAAGAGTGATGAGGGAGTGAAGCATCTCACAGTGCATAAGCTGGGGGCATGGCAGCAGGGTTAAGTTAAGATGAGTCTTGGAGTAGATGGCCAGGCCACTGCCCCTTTTAGAGAATGGCCGATCAGCGCAGACCATGTTGTAGCCAAGGATGGCACAAAGCAAGTCAGAAAAGAAGGGTTTGAACCAGGTTTCTGATATGCCAAGCAGGTCAGGTGCATAGTTATCAGCCCAAGCCTCGACCTTGGGGTGGTTGGCTACCAGGCTTCTAACATTAATGAGTGCAATTTTCAAGTCCCTCTCCTGGGTGGTAGCCAGGGAGCAAGGGGGACTTGTAGTGTGTACAGAGGTAGTAGAAGGTCTTGGGTTGGTCTCAATGTCATCAGAGAGGGATAGAGCAATGGTCACAATTCAGGTCATTGCTAGGGCAAGAGACATGGATACTTGGACAGTAGAGGGCCATTTGGGTCCACAAAGATAATGTACAAGAAGGCCGAGAGGTTTGAGACTAAGGTATTCCTGTTTGGGATGCCGTGGGGAGGTACACAGGAGAAGGTTACAGAAGGTGAAATCCTTCTGATCCACCAACAGAGGGTGTGAAGAATAGAGGGGAGGGGGTACAAAGATATCAAGTGCAATGAGACAGCCCAGTGAAAACAGGATGGTGAGGAAGAGGGAAGTTAGAGACATGGCAGCCAGTGGGGTGGTGGGGATGGATGGGAGTAAAAGGTGAGATAAGAAAGGAGGGCAGGGAGAATCCAGAAGGATGGGAGAAAAAAACACAGGTAAAACTCATTATATGGAGGAGGGCAGGATAAGGTAGTTAGAGGGGCAATGATGTCAGGCCATCAGACTGTGGATGCCCGAGAGAACAGAGAAGCTAAGTCTCTGAAAAAAGTAAGCATTGTCAAGATGAAGGCAGGATTGCAGTGGTGATCATAAGGGCCTGTAAAGGAGGATGGTGTAACCTGAAGACACATCTCCACAGCAGGAAGGGACAAATCAGAGAGCAGGAGGTGGAGCAACCGATCATTTAATGAAGGTAGAGAAGGGGATGGGTTGGCCAAAAAAACTCTGAATGCAGCAGTTATAGGATGAGCAGCCCTCTAGGTTTTCAGGTAAGAAAAAGGAAGCCACAGAACAGTTTTAAATAGGATGGAAGAAAGAAGAAGGAAAATAGAGATATAGACTACAATTGGATACGTCTATATATATTATAGTGGCACGGTAGCACCACTATAGTTACAGTTGAGTAGGGTATTCAGTATTAAATCCCCAACTTTGCACAGTAGTATCTTTGGCACTGTTTGATGAAATAAGCTGAAATTTTGCATGTGTTCTTTATGTGGCAAGGTCTTGATCCTTGGAAAGATTTGTGATGGCAACTCGTGCAGTTTTGAGATCCACATATGTAATTTTTCGTAAAAGACTAACTTTTTTCCTCTACGTAACATGGGTTATTCTATTTTTATTAATTTTTTCTGTCACCCACAGCCTACATGGAATGGAATTTTTTTCCCAATCTTGCAGGGGACATGTGTCATGTCCTAAGGTGGTGTCTTTGATAGGTCTGGTGAAAAAATATTAAATGGTTCCAGGGTTGTAATACTTTAGAAATTAGTGTTTTCCAACCTGCACAATATGGTTTTTGATATAGTGTTCTGGCACGAAATGAAAAAATTAATGTTGAGGACCATTTTTTTGGTTTCACACCACTTGCTTCTCTCTTTGGGAAGCATTTGTTTCTGCAGTGAAACTGTCATCTTGTTTTTTCCTCTTCAAATGAAAAAACATGAAGATACATAATCATGTCTTATTAAAAAAACAACATACGAATCTCGCTAAACAGGATCCACTTCACTTGATTCTGGACATTGTTTTTTTAAAAATGATGCCAGAAGTATGTCATCTGGGCAGCACAAAACACAGGTTGCCCAGCTTAGTAATAGTAGGTGTTGACCCACGTTCTCAGCATTAGAACACTGGGGCTCTCAAGACTTCTGCAACGGCAGCTGGAACTCATGCTGCTGGCTGCAGTGAGAGGAGTGAGCCACTGTTTCTCTGGTGTCTAGTGGCACCCTCCCTCCATTGCCATCCCAGAATAGCATGCTGAGAATTAACAATAATTACACATGGGATTAGTATTTTTTTTACTGAAAGCAGGAAATTTTTTGGTGCATTGTTCCCAAAACACTGTGCCTATCCTTGATTATTTACATGAAAGGTCACATAGCTTAGCATAAAACTAGGCACTTCCCTGCCATTGCATTTAATCCTGGGTCTCATTTTTAATAATACAAAAACAAATGCTTTTACCTGGTGTCTGGTACTCCCTGTTCACAGTCCCTCTAATATTTTTTGTTTCTCTGGTGTCCAGTGGCACCCCCCCAATCGTGGTTCCCCATAATATTTTATTTCCTTTCCCTGGTGTCTAGTGAAACCCCTTCTGATCATGGTCCCCTAAATATTTAGCTTTTTTCCCCTGGTGTCTTGTGCCCCCCCCCATTGTCATTCCCATAATGTTACTTTTCTTTCTCTGGTGTCTAATGGCACCCCCTCAACATCTGATTGTTATCCCTGTAATTTGTGTTTCTTTCCCTGGTGTCTAGTGACATCCCCCCTCCTCTAATCACTGCTCTGTAATTAAAAAAATGTTCCCTCGATGTCTGTTTTTTTCTTTTCACCTGTAAGAAAGAAAATGGTCCCTCCCTGATCTTACCCATCCCCACCTTGACCTCCCACTGAGCACCCAGCACCCCACACCTCCCAGTACACCCCCACATGCCCTCACTCACCTGAATAGGTTACAGGAGGAAGATCCACTATCCAGTCAAAGAGATGTCTTTTTGCTGGAACCGGCGACTGCAATTTTAGAAAATAAGGTAAAGGCAGTTCAGTGTATTTCAATGGAGTTTTCCACTTAAATTCATTACTTGGCCATTTTTGCATATTTTTACATCAAATTTTTAACACTTCCATTTGTGGGCTTCTCCTCATGAAAAATGTCAGTGGAATTTCGAAAATCCATCTCAAAAGGTGATTTTGTGGTTGGTTGGTGAAATCACCTTTTGGGCAGGATTTAAACATTTTCACCACTAGTGTTCATGAGATGGAGTCATAAGAAGACTATGTTGAAAATTTGGGGTCAAAATATGTAAAAATGTCAAAGTTAAGTGCATGCATTGAAATTTTACTACACTTGCTCATAACTTTGTTAATTATAAATATTTCCATCCAAATGTTCGCCTTGTGATGCAGAAAGAAATTATGGTAGCACAGAATAATGTTTCAGCAGGGATCTGAAAATTGCCAGCATGGCAATTGTGAGGTGTGGTAATAACAATCCTATGCTCTCAATTTGGTTTCTGTTTTGGCCGAAATGCAAGCACAGGGCCCAAAAGACCCTGCACTTCCACAGCAACATACATATATGCATGTATGGAGAGATGGCAACACAGGGTCCAGAGGACCCTGTGCTTCCACAGACAAATGAGAATTTGATTATACTATGTAGCTTCCACAGACAAATGAGAATTTGATTATACTGTGTAATTTGCAAAAACTGAGTAAATGAACTAGTTGGGGTAACTTAATGCCACAAAAGTAGGGAAATGTGGCATTAGGGTTTCTCACACTAACACCCCCACACACACACACCCAAGCAGCAAAAGGAAAAAACACTAGGGTTTTGGATCTCTAGAATCTTAGCAAATCAGTGGTGGGGTCTTCCTTGAGGTTTCCAACCCTTATGGTCCTCCTTCTCCTTTGTGGGCCTTGCATGAAGAAAGAAGATCATGTGTGACATTTTCTGCTTATGAAATGGGGTGAGCATTAGGGTTGAGAACCCCCATGGAAGACTACACCACTGATATGCCAAGACTTCAGAGACCCAAAACCCTAATGCTTTTTTCCATTTGCAGCAGGAAGGGGCATTAGGGTGAGAAACCCTAATACCACATTTCCCTACTTTTATAGCATTAAGTTACCCTAACTAGTGCATTAATACAATTTTTTTGTAAATTATATATATATTGTAGAAGTGAAGTTTTTGCTACTTGAAATTCATGACAATAGGATCATGTGTGCAACAGAGCTTAAGGGTGTGTAGGTACTGGCATTCTGGAAATTGCATTGTGCAGTCCAGACACCATCACAGCAAGGAATAGACTGCTGCTAGGAAAAAGAGCTCCTTTTGACAAAATCTACAACTAAAATGTTTTGTAAGAAGATAAAATGATTAAGTGCCTCTTAAAATATTGTAACTGAAATATCATAAGTCATATAGCTGAAATTGGGACCAAAACTATATAAAGACTTTTTCCCGGCTAATAAGCTTGGTTCATGTCTCAATATAGTTAAGTAACTTCCTGCAGCTTAGAACTTTGAATTTCAACTATTATTGCTACAGAAGTTATTTAGGATCACTAGCTTATTTACAATATTCCTAAATCTATACATGAAATTGATCTAAACCTTTTATCTTCTGCACAAGCACAATTACATGTTCTATAAGGAGGGAATCACCATGGAGTTTGGTTGTAGAACTATTGCGGGCCAGTGCAGGGGTGTTTTGGAAGCAGTTTTGGATGACTTGGTCCCAAAATAAAGGCTACATAAGAGAAACTGGCATAGCAGTTTTGTCAGGACACAATTTAACTAAAGAGTGGATCTGCTGGCAACACTATAGATGAAACTACACACCAAAAGTAGACTACTACTTGACTGGATGAGAATAAACTTACATTTCATGAAAAACAGCTCACAGAGATTATAGCCTTGAAGAGAAACAGTTCCACCATCATAATACAGTATATGGGCCATTTTGATTGAGCACAGTATGTACTACATGCACCATAGGCACTGCAGGCACTTTATGTAATGTGCACTTTTATACTTAAAGACTATCATACAATTGGGTTGTTTCTTGATCTTTTCTAAACATCATGATTTGCTAGGCAACTCTAAAGAGTTAAAATGGACATTGTAGATGCATATGAAAAATTATGTGCTTTCAGTGATTTATTTATCTTTTTGAATTTTTACATCTGGGCCTCAATATTAGTTCCCACTTGGTTATATCTACTGTTATTTATTAGTCTGTTTGTTGGTCTGCCTATTTATGCATAAACACTGAATAATGAATGGTAATGTTTAGTTTAGTGCCTGTCTATATTTAAAAACGTTATTTATTTGTATACCAAAAATAGTAATTATGGTAAATAAGGTACCATATAACACTAAATTACTGATCAGTTTATTAACTTGTTTTTCAATGGATTTTATATTTAGATGAAATTATTTCTGTGACTACATACATTTATGAGATTCCTCTTTGCATATGTTGCACATATTGCTTTTCTTGCTGTTTGTATTGGGAGAGTGAGCTGTCCCTTCTACAAGGTGTATTATCTTCTCTTGTCATTTTTGTTATTCCTATCTTTCATTTATTCTGGGATATTTAACCTACAATACTCCAGAATTGGTAAATAATTACCCCAAACACTAATTAAACATTCTATTGATAAATGTTCCCCCTCTTAAGTTATTCACTGCTAAATGTTAAAAGTACAAGGCCAAAGAAACCAACAGTGAAACAGACTCAAACAAAAATGTCTGATTATTGACTTATTTTCCTTAATTTAGATTTTGCTATCAGTGGGACATGTAATCCTATAATGAAAGTGACTAATAACACTAATTCTCCACAAATGCTGACCCATAGTCAGCTTATTGATCAAAACTCTCTGGAAAAACTCCCCTAACCTTTCAATTAATTCAAATGAACCAGAAACAGGGATTGAAAAAAATGATAATCTGGAGGTCAGCAATAAAAATGATCAAGAAGCTGGAGAAGAGATATTGCGTAATACCGTTATGCTTCTGCTTGGAGATGGAAACTCTGGGAGGCATGTGAGATACTTGAATCATTGTAAGAAAATGACAGTGTACTGATCTCTTAAAAATAAGATCAATGAGGTTATGCAGGAGTTAGGAGACCATAAGTGGTATAAAAAGAGTAGAAAGGAAATATTGAAAAAGCTTAAGAGCAGAGGATTTTTTGGGTCCACATCCCTGTACTGCATTGAAGGGGAACACACAAAGTGCTTACCAACAATAGTTTCCTTCATATCTTAAAGGTAAACAATGTAAAAGACAAAGCTTTCCTCAGACACTGCAGAAACTCTCAGTTAATGGTTTCAGACAGTAAGAACTTTATTTAATGATTTAGAACAGCTACTAACAACTTCCACTTCCTGTTGCTGGCAGCAGCCATTTCATGAGCAACAGTGAGCTTCCTGAGCTCACTGTATGCTAATATGCTTGTTTCACCTCAGCTATTGGTTGGCAGGACATATTAGCATAAACTGAACTCAGAAAGCTCTCTGCTACTCATGAAATGGTGGCTGCCAGTAATAGAAAGTGAAAGTTAAAGGATACTGTTTAAATCACTAAAAAATCAGTTAGACTAATTTGTTAAAAAAAAATGTATGGTCTGAAAGCACTAATCAGGCATTTTTGTAGTGCCTGAGTAAAGCTGTGCCTTTTCCACTGTTTCCCTTTAATGAAGAAGTTATAGCCTTGGTGAAAAATTAGTATACTGCTAATCTTATGATAATGGAACAGACCTGGTTATAATTCAAAAGGACATAGAAACAACAAGGGAGGATATTGCTATTAATATAGCAAGATTAGATTATATAATTAAAGGACTCAAATACATTGCACATAAAAAGGATTCTTCATCTGTGGCTCCTGATTCTTCAAAGTTAACCACAATAAATATTAGACCAGATTTTAGAACTATTAATATTTCAGAGACTCCAGCAAATGTTAAAAATAGTGATTAAATCTAAAAAGAAAAAGAAGCAGCGAGATTCCTTTAAGATAACTATGGGGGCAATGGAAAACCATCTGAAGAGGAAACTAGAGAACTGGATGGCTCCAGTGTAGTATTAAAACTTTAGACATCCCACTTAAGTAATGAACCTACCCCTGAGATCTCAGCTGTACAAGATCCAACCAAAGACAAGTAATTCATGTTGTCTCTTGAGGAAATACTTATTCATGGAAAGAGTAGTGGTCACCTGGAACAGCCTACCAGAAAAGGTGATGGGGTAAAGACAGCTGGAAGATTCAAACATGTGTGGGATAGGGACATGGGTATAATAAGCAGAGGTAAGGCAAGATGGAGGGTCACCTGTGACCAGATAGGGTCATGGGTGTAGTAATAATCAAAAAAAATAGGGCAGACAAGATATGCCTGCCAGTCCTTTTCTGCAGACACATTCTATGTTTATCTGAACCCCAAGCAGTCAGTATAAGATTGAATTCTGGGGAACTGAGTGGAAATTTAAGACCTGCATATGATAAATATGCAAGTGGGAATAAATGTAATGGTTCTGATGCAAATACCCGCATTATAAATAGTATAGCGGCTCAGAGACAGCATATGGCTTGTACAGTGGGCCTTGGGCACTACTTGTGGTCTATTAGCCCATGTAACTGGTTAGAGTTTTCTGAAAAGTGCTTGAAAACCCAGACTGTGGACAAAATTAGAGTAGATATGGAAATCTTTGAAGTGGATAAAAAGGAAGTCAGAACTGTTTTGGGTGAGGGTTTAAAAATGTGTATTTTATTTCACTGAGAATTGCTAACTTTGCTGATTTAATGGTGCTGTCCTACTGCAAAAGGGGATTAAAATGACTTTCTCTAGTAGAAATTAATTTAATAGAGGTAGTTTTCCTAATAGGGAGGATCTTGATATTTCAGTAATCCTTAGCCTTTTTTGGTATGCCCTTGATGGAAAATGAAAATAGGTTTAGATTGACTGGATCTCTCTGTAATTGTTTTCATAATTACTTACAAATTCATCTGGGTAAGAGTGGTGTAGTAGGAGTCGATCAGAGAGATGGTGGGAGCCAGTTTGACATAATAGTCAAAAATAGATTGGTGGCAGATAGAATATTACAATAATGTGATAAGATGGACAATCTGTAGTTATATTTTGTAGATTACAAAATGCTTGATAACACAGATAAAGATAGAAACCCTAGTACTATTGAAGTCATGAAGATACAAGTAAACTATTGTGAGCAAGCATCCACCATGCATCTCTTAAACAGATTATGGTTTGGACAGGATATGATGATTAGCTATAGCCCCCAAATCAGTGCACTACAGTTGATAGTATATGCCTGTATCCTGATCATTCTTGTGGTTTAAAATTTCAGGAGGGTTTTCATTTTATTTCCTAGAATATTGCAGGCTATGAACATACATTTTCAGATACTGACTGGCTTCATTTTGCGACAGCATGTGAGGTGATCTGTCTCCTGGAAACCTAGCATGACAAAGGTTGTAAGATCACATTAAAGAGGACTGGTCTCACCACTGATCCCTGAGGCACCCTGTCGGTTACCCTCCCTTCCTTGGAGTAAACTCTGTTTATCACCACCCATTGCCACATATCTCCTAACCAATTTTTTAACCAGTTTACCACCTTTGGAGCTACTCCTCAGCTACCCAACTTGTTTACTAATCTCCTATGTGGAACGATGTTGAAAGACATACTGAAATCTAGGTAGGCCACATCCATCACTCCACATTGATATAATTCCTTGGTTACCAGTCAAAGAAATCTATCAGATTCATTTAACATGATCCCCCCACCCACTTAGCCCCATGTCCCAAAATTCTGTAATGTCTTATTTCCATGGAGTAGGGAGCAGTACCAAATTTGGTGCAATTTGATCAGTACTTTTAAAACAAGCAATGGTCATTGCTGAATGGTTGCTTGTATGCTTTGTGTGGCAGGCATGTGTAGTAAGATGAATAAATTGTGGTGAATCCTGACTTCCTACTAACTTTAGGTCTGTGCCTAGCTATAATTTAAAATTGGTAGGCTAACCTACTTGTCCAGATGCAGCGTATGGGCACATTAGTCCTTGACATGTACATGAACCCATTGTAAGGGAAGACTCCACAGTCCACCACAAGGTGCTATGTGCATGCCAGAACACTGTGCTGTCCTTCCCCAAGCTGGGAGCAGTGTTGAATGCTGCAGCGCCTTTCTCCCAGTCTTGGCCCTTTCAGCTGATTCACTGAGTTTACACCCAAACTCAGGTCACTGGCACAGGAAGGCAACTGGCTCTGCACTGGATTAACAGCCATCCCTGGAAACAACATTACTTTATCACTTTTTTGTAACAGTTTTGACCACAAAATTTCAACACAGTCTTTTTATGAACTCCTATTCTGAATACAGCAGGTGTTACTTATAAAATACTGAACAAAATGTTATTTTGTGCTACTAGTGCAAAATCACATTTTGGCCAGGATTTGAAAAAATGACAGCTATCAGGTTCATGAGGTGGTATGAAAAAAATGGATACATTGAAAATGTGTAGTCAAAATTTTTAAAATTATCAATGTTATGAGCGAGCTTTGAAAAACATCATGTACCTTCATAACTTAATATTTTGAATCCAAATGTTGACCATAGATTTCCTATGACTTCACCGTATGAAGCTGGTAGATGAAGTTTTCCAAATTTTCACAAAAGCACTGTTTTGCCTCCACAGGTATAGAAATGTATTTTGACCAGAATTTGAGAAATGACAGTTGTCATATTCATGACGTGGTGTGTAAAAATGAATAGGTTGAAAATTTGAGGTCAAAATATGGAAAATTGCCAAACTAATGAGTGATCATTAAAAAATGTTAATGCACTTTCATAACTTTGTTGTTTCATAATATTTTAAACCACGTTTTCATCACAACCTTCTTATCACCCTACCTCATGAACCTGGTAGGTGAAAATGTTCAAATCTTGCCCAAAAGTTGATTCTGTGGAGCAACTGTGAAATCAAATTTCAACCCAGAGCTGAAGAATTTCACCTACTTGTTTACGAGCTGGGGGGTCCCAAAAATATCATGATGAAAATTTGGGGAATACATATTTAAAAATGAACCAGTTATGACTACAAGCTCAAAATGCATTGAAGTACATTGACTGCATGTCTGATTTCCCCAGTTTTCAATGCAGCATTGAAGAGTAAAGATGTGTTTCCAGTCCAGAGATGATTATGGTTTTGGAACCCCGGTAGGTAGGTAGGTAATTATGGGGCATGTGTGTGTAGTGGAGGGTGTCGAGATGAGAGACAAGAGGGGAAAGGTACCAGTGGTAGCAGCAACAGACATTGATGGACCATTTTCTTTTTTACAGGGATTTAAAAAAATGTTGAAAAGTCTATGAGGGATGGTTTTCTTCATTTGAGGAACCAGCACTGGGGATTGGGCACCCCACTGTCATGTTTGGCAGCACCAGGCTTGGGCTGCCTGGTGTTGCACAGTGGAAACAGGCCAGGTGGGGTGTATTAGCCAACACCAGGAAATGGGCATCCTGGTGTCGGGCAAAAAATATCTTGGGATCAAGTTGAGGGATGGGGGAACAAGCTGCTTATGAAACTGGCAGGATACATGAAGAATTAACAGCTTGCAGGGTGCACTTAGTACCCACGCAGGCAGAATGGTTGGCAGGATGATGAACATCACATTTGGAGAGGGAATGACTTGAGAAGAAGATAGTGGAAGGGATCCAGTTCAGCAGGCAGGCAGAATGGCTGGCAGGATGATCATCATCATAGTTGGAGAAGGGATGACTCAAGAGGAGGACAGGGAGAGGGTAGCAAACTCAGTAGTCAGAGTTTAAATAACAGACTCAGCAGAGTTACAGCTGGAAGGCAGCAATTACAACTCATTGCAACTACTGCTAAGTTCAACTGATGATTCCAAATGGATAACAGTGGTGGCAGGAACTAGATAGCAGTGACTCATGGTTTGAGCTGAGCATCAGACAATGGGGAAGACAGGTTTGCAGCAGACAACCTCAGGAATTAATGTGGTGTGAAGAAAGTCCGCACTGTTCATCTGGTTGTTGGGCAATGTTATGGAGATTAAACAAGCCAGTCACAGTCTGATAGGAGCAGCTAGCTCCTTTCAACTACACAGCATTTCCACCCACCAAGCAGTGAGTGGTGTCATGACCAGAGTACCTTGTCATCAGTCTGTCACTGGTGAGCCCATTGGAGCTTGGGCTGCAATGAGCTCTGCAGTGACACACCCCTGAAATGCCATTCTCTGTAACAACATGTTTGCTGCACAAGCACGTGTATGCAGACATAATAAGATGGAAATAACTTAAAATTTAGTTTTGGCAAAATTCTATAACCATTTCAAAGAACGTTTGTGAAATTCACAAAAGCAGAATCAGAATTTCACTGAAATTCCACAAGAGGAAGTTAAATATCACCCTGCTCTAGTAAACACATAAAGTAGAAACTAAGAAACAAATTATATATGGTTATGTATCACTCCACACCAATGACTTGCACAAGCTTGTTAGTTTCTACACAGTGTTGAAAAGCATGAATGCACTTTTCTAAGTGAATGATTGTACCATGCGCACGATGCATATGTAATATTGAAAGGTCGCTGATGCTGGCAGCCCGCTCCTCAAGACAAAAATAGCTTAAAAAGTGTCTAAAATGGTGAAAAGGATGAGCATAACATTCATACACATAAGAACAGAAAAACCAAGACACGTCAGAGATAGAAACCTTTATTTTAAATGTAAAAATTCAGATATCAAATTCAGACAGTAGCCCTTTAAAGATTAATGATGTTAATTAGGATACCTTAGTTTGGCCTGTAGTACTTACAGATAACCAAACAGTTGTATTAATGAATCATGGTTTAAAGAGCTGTGACTATACAATATTGACATGATTATTTAAGACTTTTTTTTAAGTTTCTTTAAATACCTTTTAATTTTTTTTTTATTTGTTTGTTTTGCTCAAGATGCTTTTGTGGGAGGCTCCTTAAGGGACATGTTGATTTAAGTATACCCTGAGCTTTGGTTCTATGACCCTTGAATATTTTTGTGAGGTGTCATTCTCAGGGACAAAGCAGCTCAGCAAAAGTATTGTTGATCTTAAAGGATACAGGAAGCATGGAGTATATTGGGTTAGCTTTGTTTATTTATGTTACAGTAACCAACATGCTTTATTGTTTAATGTTCAAAACACAAGTTAGCAGAGCAACATGGATTCTTACCTAAAGTAATCAATGAAGCATGAGAACATGTTTCAACAGCTATTCTACTGGCGTTTTACCATAAATGAGAATATTAGCTGCAAGCACTGCATCATGAGTATGCACATGTAAGTAGTATTTAGTAAATCATTTTTGCTCAGAGAATACTGGAAACATTCCATTGAGCAAAGCTCATTTTCAATTAAGTTCCAGGTCCATAAAGTGCAAAGTTTCACATAAATTAAACATAAACACATACATACACAAATGATGTGAGTTGTGCAACATTGTTGCCATTCCCTGAGAAACAAAGATAAAAACAGTAACACGTATGAAAGACGTGTGTGGCTTAGGTGGAACAAACAGCAGAGGTCAGATTTCAAGTAGGAATTTGAATATGACTAATGAGAACAAATTAATTGTGGCAACATGAGAACTATAGGGTAGAAATGAAAAGAGATACTGTATTCTGAAAGACAGCAAGCATACAGTATGGCTATGCTGTATTAGAAAGAGTGTGCTAAAAAAGGAATGTAAGCAGTAAAAATGTGTTATAAACATTACAAGCAACAGTAGAAAGCAATAGAAAGAAGCAGATAATGTACTGTATATAGACTGTGGCAGCATGGAGGGGACAAAGATCCAGAAGGGGAGTTATAAAGAACAATTGCCGCAGAGTGGCTAATGTGAATTATAAAGAATGGCAGCAGATTTGAAAGGGACAGAGATTGGGGTGGGAAGAGCAAGTGCTGAAGACTGAGGAGGGGGGGAGAGAGAAAGTGCCACAGAGTGGTTAATGTATGTATGTATGTTTTCATTTTATTTGTATATAAGTTTGTTTATTTCAAAAGCTTCACCAGGAAAGATACTCTGAGCTTGTAACAGCTTGTTTCCAGATGTGTTCTGGGAGGATGGAGGAAGAGAGTACACAATACATAATTTGTCAGTGAAAATACATGTAAGGTACAGTAGTAATAATGTAAAATAAAATAAAATATAAATATATATAATAAAAACAAAAGGAAGAATAAGTATCATTGCATAGCCACAATTTATAAACAGAATATTCAGTACAATACAAAATAAAAATGAATAATAATGCTAATTAAGGTACAAGTGCAATACAGTACAGTACAGGGAGCAATGCCAAAGAGTAGCATTTTCCCACCACCCAGACTGCTAACGTGTGAGCTAAGAAAGTTAGCACAGGAGGTAGGCTCAGGAACAGCATATTACCAGATAAGATTAACTGATTTAGGTGCCGATAACCTGGGGGGATAGTAGTTGCTCAAAGCCGGGTGGGGGTGGGGCAAGGGGGACATCAACAACATGAGAGAATATTAGGGTTAGAGATAAGGAACAGTTAGAGTAGTGGGTGGCAAAATCATGAAGAAGGGATTCAAGAGAAGTGAAGGATTAGGCTGAGAAGACAGACAGCAGAAGGGAGGACCAGAACTTAGGAAAATGATATGAAAAATCAGCTTGGCCCATAATGTTTTTTCCTGGGGGGAGAGGGAATGGGAAGCAGTGTTCTGGGGGGGTTAGAAGGAGACAGGGGCAAGAAAAGAGGACAGAGAGGTTGATGTAAGACAGCCAAACCTGAATTTGTAGATGTGAGTGACACAGTATGTGAGGCATCTTGTATCAAAGGAAGGGATGGAGGGACAATGAGGAGTAGAGAGACCTGTGTTATTCATGAAGGGGGCAGTCCAAGATAAAGCAGCAGAAAGAGTGACGGGGGAGGGGGTCCAGTCTGGCAAGGGTGGATTTTGGAATGGTGCTGTAGACAATACTTCCACAGTCAAAGACTGGAATCATGACTAGCTCCCTGCAAGAAGGGAGATGGATACTGGCTTTCTTGGAGGGGGTCATGATATGAAGTTGAAGGAGATGAGGCTCAGAGGAAATGTGAGGAAATTGTTCTTCATGGAGAGGGTGGTGGATGACTGGAATAGCCTTCCAGCAAAGGTAGTGGGTTCCAGAATAGTGATGGGATTCAAGCATGTATGGGACAGGTACAAAAGGACCTTGGTAATAAGACAAGGGAAGATGACAAGGGATCAAGTAGGGCCTTCTGTGACACAGTAGGCAGGGAAAACTGGGCAGACTAGATGGGCCAAGAGGTTCTTATCTGCTTACAACATCTATGTTTCTATACAGATCACCTAGTTTGGGAGAAGCTTGAAGTGGATAGTATCAATGTATAATGAGAAGTTGAGTGCAGGTCCAGCCAGACCTCAAGGTACTTAAAGGAGGTGACATCCTTAAGCACAGTACCACCTATGGTCTGGAAGGATGAGAGGAGTGTGTCTGGCAAATCTCTGCCAGGATCAAAAGGTCACAGAGACAGTTTTCTTGGCTTTTTGGGTTAGAGGGATAGAATGGATCTAATGCTGAGCACTGTCAAAATCCTGTTGTGGAAGGACAGCAAGGTCAGCAGCGCAAAAGCCAGAGGCAAACAGCACAGTGTCATCTGCGTACATGAGGATGGATGCAGAAGAACAGTTGGAATGGTAGTAATTTAGGAATGTGTAGAAGAGTATGAGGCACAGAACAGAACCTTGGGAAACTCCTGAGCAGATAGGGAGAGGAAAGGAAGTCTCAATATATTGAGCTTGTGACCTGCCCTCTTTGTAGGAGTAGAATCAGCTGATCAAAGTGGCAGAGAGCTCCACTGCCTTAAGCCTGTCTAGGAAAAGGGGGTGTAACACACTGCCACAGGCTTTGGTCTAGTTAATTAAGATGGCAGAAGTAATTTTGCCTTGGTCTGCATCAATGAGCTGGAGAAGGGAAGTAGATTTAGAGTGGGGCTTCCTGAGACCAGACTGGAAAGGAGTGAAAAAAATGAGGAGTCGAGGAAAGGGAGAGTTGTGAGAAGACAAGATTTTCCTGGAATTTGGCCAGTGTGGTGAGAAATGGGATGAAGGTTTCCAGAAGAGGAATGATCACCCCCTTTTGGGATGGGGATGACAGATGCCTTCTTCTAGGCATCAGGGACAGAAGCAAAGGAGAAGGAGAGGTTAAGGAGGAAGGTACTAGGGAAGGCTATGGCTGGTGCAGACAGGTACAGAAGCTTGGGGCCAAGGCCATCTGGGCTTGGACTCTTTTGGGAGTTCAGAGATAGAAGGGCCATAAAGAGGACAGGAAATAAAAACATCCACTGTAAAATCAAATGTGTCCTGTCTTTCTTTTCAACATTTTATGTGTTTCTATGAATAACATCACCAGTCTAGTGTGCTAAGTTATTTTATTTATTTTGACTGCAGCGAATATAGCAATATGGCTGTTCTAGTGTCAGATTCAATATGCTTTCCAGTTTTCATATTGGAAAAGTGAGCATACCGGTTGAGCTCTGATGTCTTCATTTGTGATTTTAACACCTCCTAATGTCCTCGTGCTGATCACACATTCTTTTCACGGAGTTGTCAGTGACTTAGTGCATATACTAAAAGTGAATGTATTTATGTGGTTATCTCTTTTCTTTATAGAACTGTGTAGAAAGATGTAATACCTCATTTCAAATATTTATTCTATTGACAAAATGAGTTAAGCATATATTGAGTACTTGGTTAGTATATTAACTTTGTTCTCAATCTAGTAGTAGCACATGTGGTGCTTTTTATCCTATATTGTATTTAATCTTTTTATTTAGTAAACTTTGTTTTTCATACACAATGTACAGTTGCAGTCATGTCCAAAGCGGATCAAGAAAAGACAGCATATACTTTTAACATCTACAAACCTCTCGAAACAATGGAGAATGGATATACTGGATCATCCATGTATGAAACTATTACTTTATCTATGGCAATTTCTACTTTCTGTGTAAGATGGGGTAGACAGGCTTTAAACCTTTACAGGACCCACTAAGTACATTTCCTTTACAATGTTAATTACAGTTCTAAGTAAACACCTAGTATTTTGCTTAGTCTAATTCTGATCTGGTATGACAATTAGGACACTGTTTCTAAGTTCTCTATTGCCTCTGTGACAGGGATAATGGGGCCTAACCCTAAGCTTGCTAGCATCAAAACTTGTAACCAATCAACCAATAACCACTTTTCATGGTGGATGGAACCTGTCACCTCTTTAAATATTGGAGGTACTGTAGGAGGGATATTTTGATTTAAATATTCATAGTAGGGGCCCAGGATTCCTGATATCTTCTGCTGGTATTCTTTGTGCAGTAGGATAGCCTGGCCTGGGATGCTAAGCCTTCCATTGCTTGAGTCCAGTCCCCTACTGTAAGTATCTCCTGAGTTCTCCACCTTTTTTTATCGTAGAAGATTTTATTGAGATTTGTCAGCATCGTCTTACACTTCCATGTTCATTCCTCTCTCATGCATGTTACAAGATCTTCAAGGTCCATATTCGCACAGTATACAATACATAACCACAGCCTAAGCACCTATATTCACTTCACATACATTCACATAAATATATCCTATCCTCCTTAAACTATATCTACTCATTCATGTTAGACATCTGGATCATCTAATACAGCATTTCTAATACCTAGTAGGAATAGGGTTCCTCAGTGGGGAGGGGGGTTCTGCATAGTGGCGAGTTAAAATAAGAGTCCCACTTCTTATGGAAGTAAATCAGTTGGCCTCGGTGAGCATAGGTCAACCTTTCCAACAGTGCCAGTTTAGCTATAGCTGCATGCCATTGTCTTATACATGGACTATTGACTTGTCTCCATTGCATTAGAAGAAGCCGCTTAGCCTCTAGTACAGCTACCATGACCCACTCTCTTAAAGCCTTTGGGAGTGTAAGGAGACTAGACATGACCCCCAGCAGCAATTTGGCATCAAGCTGGAGGTCCCTTATGCCTAAAACTAAGCAGCAATCTTGCCTAACTGCCCTTCAAAAGTCAGAAAGTTGTGGGAATTCCCACATTATGTGAAAAAGGTGGGCTCCCGGATGCTGGCATCTCCAACAGTCTGAGTGTGGCAATAATCTTGCCGCACATAAAATGTCTGGGGTTCTGTACCATCCCAACAAGATTTTTAACTGTATTAATTGACTCTTAGAATCCTTATATAACCTATGCATGTTTTAAAGGCACCCAGCCCATGTGGAGCTCGGTATTGCTATCCCCATCTCTAGCTCACATCAAGTTCTACAGTGTTCGGTAGCGTCTGGTAAGGAGTCTCTGCATATAGCATAGAATTTACCTATGTGCCCCTGGGGGACGTTTCCTCATGTAAGGTGGAAAGCCACTTCTACTTGTTATCTGTTCGTATCTGAGAGGAAAGGGCATATATAAGGCTGCATATTTGAAGATACTGCCAAAAGTCAGTATTTGGAAGGCTAAATTTCTTTTTCAGCTGGTCAAAGGATAATAATGTACTCGAACCAGGCATCATGAGATCCCTCACATAATGTATTCCTTTTGTCTCCAAGGTAGACCAATTAAGGGGTTGTCCATTTTATGTTATAAAGGTGTCACGCCACAACTCTGTGTAGGCCAGGGGTGGTGCTCAAGCATTCTTAGGGGTATTTGACAGAATCATAATGCAACGCCAGGCATATCGGAAATGACATATGATCGGGGAGAGGCCCTTTCCTGCAGATCCACCAGAGCTCAACAGGGATCTAAGCGAAATGGGACCTGCCAGGTCTCTTTCTAGGCCAACCCACACTGGCCAGGATGTGTTAGGTGGTACAAACCATTTTGTTATTTGTGCCGCAGTGCATGCCAGATGATAATTCAGAAACCAAGGGGCCCCAAGGCCTCCCCTAGTCCAGTGTGCCCTAAGTTTGTTTTTCCCCCACCTATGTGCATTTTTTTCCCACACTAGTGAGGAAACCATTCTTTCAAGGGTATCAAAAAGTTTGGGGGACAGCCGTATTGGGAGATTATTGAATAAATACAGCACCCTCAGGAGTAGTAACATAAGTACTGAAGCGACTCTACCCATCAAAGACAAATGTAGCTTTTTCCATCTCTCCATTTCTACACTTAATTATTTTAGCAAGAGGGAAAAATTAGCAGATTCAAAATTTGCCCATTTAGAAGGTATGTAAATTCCCAGATATGAAAACCCTTATGGGGCCCATTTTAGTTCTGTGCCATGAAAGCATTCCGGTAGGCAGAGGGGGTTCAACAGTGCAAGTACAGTCTTCTGTTGATTCACCTCTAGCCCTGATAGCTCCGCAAAATTTGTAAGAACTGAGAGGGCTAGTGGTAGTGACTCTTGGGGATGAGACAGGGTAAGCAATAAGTCATTTGCTTAGGCAGCCACAGTATACTCCCTACCCTGCACTGATATGCCTGATCACCCATTTTTATTGTCAATCACACGGATTAGGGGATCCAAAGCAATTAGATAAAGTAAGGGGGATAGGGGACAGCCTTGGCATGTACCCCTATACAGTGCAAAGGAGGGAGAGATAGTAGAATTAGTAAGGATCCTTGCTTTGGGGGAGTTAGAGAGAGTCGAAACCCATGAGCAGAATTGGGGACCAAATCCGTATATATATGAAGAACCTCATGGAGGTAATTCCATTCTACCGAATCGAAGGCCTTTGCAAAATCTACAGCTAAGGCAGCCATGGGAATTTTTGCTCTGCTTGACACCCACTTCAGGTTCATCAACAATCTGGTGTTGTCAGAGCCTACCTTTCCAGGCATGAAGCCAACCTGAGATGGGTGGATAATTGAGTCGAGAATATTTTGCAATCTAGTAGCCAATATTGTAGCCAGAATCTTTGTATCCACTGGCAATAGTGATATGGGGTGGAAGTTAACGCAGTTCAGGGGGTCATCAGATTTTTTAGGTAGGACTGTAATTAAAGCCTCATTCATTGTGGTGGGAAGGAAGCCTGTAGAGCAGGCACATTGCAGTGCAAGCAGCAGGGGGTTCATAATTTCTTGGTCTAGAGCTTGATATAATTCTACGGTCATTCCGTCCGGTCCAGGGGCTTTCCCTTTGGCCATGTGGAATAGTGCTTGGCACACTTCTGTCTCTGCTATAGATGGTCCAGAAGATCAATTTGCTCTCGGGTTAGTGAGGGCAGTGCAAACCCCTAACAGAACTGGCGCAGCTTATGTGCAAGCTGTTCCTTCATATATATGGATTTGGATTAATACATTGTCTGATAGTAGTTTTTCATGGTCTCATTCATCCCCTTCGAGTCACTAACCACTGAGCCCGTAGGAGTATGTAGAGCATGGATCTTTGTAGATTATTGCTTTTTTCTTAACTGGTAGGCAAGGAGCCTCCCCCCTTTGTCCCACCCTTCCCAGTATCGATGCTTCGCCCTAAGCCAGGTCCATTCAGCCTTATGCTGTAGTAGTGAGTTTATCCGATATCTGAGTCCCACTATACGTCTTATCAAAGAGGGGTCCCTACATGTCACAGTAGTGGTCTGGAATGCCTTAAAGTGGCCCTCTAAGTCAGCAAGTTCTGCTTGTAGCATCTCTATCTCTTTTTTCCGGGTTTTGTTCTTATTTGCAGCAAAGGCAATGATATGCCCTCTCAGAGTGGCTTTAAAAGCTTCCCAGATCATACTCGATGAGACTTCCCCTGCCTTGTTAAAAGTAAAATACTCCCAAGCTACTTCCTGCATTCTTTTTTGCAATTCAGGGTCACAGACTAACAAAGGGTTGCACCTCCATCTTGTACCCCTATTACAGTTCCCAGGGGCAGTGTAGGTGCACAACACTGGCGCGTGGTCTGAAATAAGTATACTTCCTATGTCAGTATTTGTGATGGCACTCAAGGCTAGCTGGGCATCATGTGGGGAGGAGTAGTATGTGTAATCATGGCCAGAAGGGTAGTCATGCCTCCAAACTTCCACTAAGCCCCATTCTGCTATCATCTCTTGGAGTACAGCATGTGTCTCCGTGTGTGTCTGAGAGGTGGGCTGGGATTTATCCAAGAATATATCTGGAACCACATTAAAATCCCCTCCTATTATCAAGGGAATAGTGGAGTCCGACTGTGTTAATCCAGCAATAGCCTGGCTTAAATTTGGAAAAAACTCTGCTTGGTCTATATTTGGAGCATACAAATTGCACACTATGAGACTATCTGAGCCAGATCTTAATTTAACTATTGTCCACCTCCCTTGGTTGTCCATTTGGGACTCTTACATTACCCAATTACTTGCCTTCCAAATTAAAATAGCCACCCCCCTTGTTTTAGTAGATGCAGAGCTAGCAAACACAGTACTGACCCACGATTTCTTGAGCCAAGGAGTGGATTTATAAAGGAGATGTGTCTCCTGCAAGAGAGCTATGTCTGTGTGCAAGGAACAGAGATATTGTAACACTTTGGTTCTTTTAATAGGGTGGTTTAAACCCTTTACGTTCCATGACACAAGAAGCAGACATCGTATAGTAGCTGGAGGCATCTAGCCGTATATCAGAAACTGCATAGTTTGCTCCGTGATATTCTACCAGAGTGGACTTTGGTGCCCTACTGAAAACTACCACTTGAGGAATCTACTGTACCTTATGATCTGAGAGCTGACAGATGCTATGCCTCCACACACAAGAGAGATTTTGGCTTAACAACAGTAGCCACAGGAAGTGTATGTGTGACCAATAATAACTTATCTGCCTAACACTAAGTACTGCTCTAGTCAGAGTGGAACACCTATATATGACTGACTTAACTACCCTATGTAATGATCAACCAGCAGTTCACTGCTACAGACATTCACAGGAAGAGGATAGATAAGAGCCATATCCTCAGCTCCATTTGTGTCTGTGCCTAGGGGTTATCAATGTGAGTCACAACTCCTCTGAGTTTTAGCCCTTCTCAACTGAGGAACATTCCTCGGAGAAAGTGTAATCCTGGGAGGGGGGACCTAATGCAAGTCTAGAGAGGGAAGGGGGAAGGGGGGAATTACCAACTCAGTGAAATGGGGGAGAAAGTGATAGGGAACTACCCTAATTGTAACACACTGGCCAGGCCCCCATAACTCTTGCCCATGCAGTGCTATGCACCCTAAAGCACCAAAAACACGGAGGTTTCAGCCACTTCAACCTTGTTTGTACACCCCAGCTATCCAAATTAGAAGGTAGTGATGGGGTGGTAGGGAAGGGAAGTAAGGGGGGGAACCTGGGAGGGGAAGGGGCAGTTTTCCCCACCTGGGTCCTATATTTCAGAGCGCTTCAACCATTGCAAGCAGGGGAAAATGTGTTAAATTCCTACGTTGCTGTTAAACCAACTGTTTGCTGCAACATGCAGAAGGATATTAGAACCGTAGTACATGCAGACAAGATCAGTCCAAGAACCAAGCTTCTTCCCCAAGCTGTTAATCATCTGGGATCATTCTCCAGAAGCTGGGACCTCTTCGGAAGCTACCGCTGCCGCATACGATTTTATCCCTGGTTTAAGCTGATTAGAGATGTCCACCACCTCCAGCAAGGAAGATTCTGGAATATCAGCCCAGTCCATACAGTTCCCTTGTTCAGAAATTGAGGATTAGAAACATAGAAACATAGAAACTTAGAATTTGACAGCAGATAAGGACCGCTTGGCCCAACCAGTCTGCCCATTTCCCTACCTACTGGATAAGCTGCAGATCCTAGTTAACCAGCAGCCTACTTCTTCCTACCCCCAACCCCCAGAACTGCCTTATGACTATCCCATGCATGCTTGAATTCCACCACTGATTTTGACTCCACAACCTCCTTCGGAAGGCCGCTCCATCCATCCACAACCCTCTGTAAAAAATACTTCTTAAATTACCTCTGAGCCACCCCCATTTTCAAATTGTGCCCTCTTGTTCTTGCACACCTCTTTTGAAAGATGCTACCCTCTTGGACTTTGTTGATTCCTTGAGGTACTTGAGCGTTTCTATCATGTCCCCTCTCCCTTCTTTCCTCGAGGCTATACATATTAAGCTCCTTAAGTCTCTCTTCATATGTCTTCCGGTGCAGACCCTGCACCATTTTAGTTGCCCTCCTCTGGACAGCTTCTATCCTGTCTATGTCTTTGCGGAGATTGGGTCTCCAGAACTGCACACAATACTCCAGATGGGGTCTCACCAGCTGTCTGTACAGAGGGATAATAACTTCCTGTTTTCTACTGGTGATGCCTCTACCTGTATGCATCCCAGTATCCCCCACCCTCCTTGCTGCCTCTCACATTGCTTGCCCATCTTTAGGTCATCTGATATGACTACCCCCAGGTCCTTTCCATTTTGTTGTTGTTAGTATCTCACCCCCCATTGTGTACTCTTCCCCTGGGTTTTTGTTTCCCAGGTGCATTACCTTGCACTTCTTAGCATTGAATCTAAGCTGCCATACATTTGACCATTCCTCTAACCTGGCCAAGTCCCTTCTCATCCTTTCCACCCCACCCTGTGCATCAACTCTGTTGCAGATCTTAGTGTCATCTGCAAAGAGACATACTTTTCCTTCCAGTCCTTCTGCAATGTCACTTATAAAGACATTGAAGAGGACCAGTCTAATACTGAACCCTGCGGTCCCCACTAGTAACCCTCCTTTCTTCTGGTGGACTCCATTTACTATTACTGTCTGTGTCCTATTCTCCAGCCAATTCTTTACAGGCTGTCATCTTGGGACCCACTCCCAGGCTGGCTAACTTGCATATTAATCTTTTGTGTGGGACTGTGTCAAATGCCTTGCTAAAGTCTAGGTAGGCCATGTCCACAGCCCCTCCCTGATCTACTACTTTGGTCACCCAGTCAAAGAAATCTATCAGATTCATCTGGCATGACCTTCCGCTGTGAATCCATGCTGCCTAGGGTCCTGTGCCCCTCTGGCCTCTAGATACTCGACAATTCTTTCCTTTAGAAGTGATTCCATCATTTCCTATCACTGAGGTTAAACTAACAGGTCTGTAGTTTCCTGCTTCTGCCTTGCTCCCACTTTTGTGAAGGGGAATCACATCTGCCCTCCTCCAGTCCTCGGGTACCACCCCATCCTCCCATGATTTGTTAAAAAGGGTAGTCAGTGGTGTCACTAGTTCTACCCTTAGTTCTTTTAGAATTCTGGGATGAATCCCATCAGGCCCCATTGCTTTGTCCACCTTCAGTTTTAAGAGTTCTTTCAGAACCCTTTGTTCTGTAAATGGATTCATCCTCAATACGGTCAGAGCCAGGTATTAGAGGCTCATTTCTAGGCATTTTCACTGGTGAGACTGTTCTCTGCAGGTCCGGGGAATGCTGTTGCCCACTCCTGGAGCACTGTTGCTGTCTTGGGACCAGGCTGTTGTTTCTGGGAGGAAGAAAAGGCAGGTTTGAGTCAACAGCCAGTGTAGGTACAGGTCTATCATTCATGTGGGAAGATCTCTCTCTGGGGGGCTGATCAGTCCAAGGACCTGGTCCTTTCTCAGTCCTGTCCTCTGGGTTCCGTAGTTGATGATTTCAGTTCCTAGTTCTGATATCCGAGGGTTCCCATAGCTTCCTGGGAGATGTAGTTTGTAGGGGGAGATTGGGCCAGTACTTAGAGGCCCATCTTTCAATCTCCGCAGGTGTCTCTGCTAGCAGTTCCCTCCCTTCTTTAGACACCAGCAGCCTGGTAAGGCCTTTAAATCTGTACTGAAATTTGTGAGCTGACAACATCTTCTTGATTGGGCCAAAAGCTCTTCACTTATTCACAGTTTCTTGTGCAAAGTCTCTATATATTGAAATCACCACCCCTTGCCATCTAATTTCACCTAGATCTCAAGCTGCACTTAAAATACGTTCTTTTGTAGAGTACCTCAGAAAGTAAGCCACGATTGGCCTTGGAGCTAGTTGCTGTTTCTCTTTCCTTCCAAAGATCTGATGGGCTCTTTCAATTTCAACTGGGCCTCTCCAGCATTCCCCCAACATTTTAAGCAGAATCTTGTTGAGAAACTTTTCCATGGAAGTTCCCTCAGCACCCTCGGGGACTCCAATAATGCGGAGGTTATTATGCCTCCCCCTGTTTTCCTGGTCTTCCATTCTGGCAAGTAGCATTTCCAGTTGTAGGCCTTGCATTTGTACTTGCTGTGTTAATTTAGCCTGTTGTAGCTCCAGAGATTCCACTTTTTGCTCTGCAACATTTAGCCTATTCTGCATCACACGTACCTCTGCTGTGGTGTTTGTAAGCATGGTGTTGATGGTATCAACTCGCAGCAAAACTGCCTTCAACATTTGGGTGATATATGTTAGTGATTCAGTCATAGAAGGCATTTGCACTGTAGCAGCTGGTATCAGGGAGAGTGTGGGTGAAGTAGTCTCGGTCGCCACCTTCTTTGGGGTTGATTAGGCTGGCACAGGTGCTGGTAAGACCTCCATCTGCAGGTTACGTGGGGAAAATGCACCTTAAATCCCGAGGTTTGGGCCTACGACTTCTCTGGCTTAGTTGAGCCGTGTCTCTCTCGAGTCACCGGTGGTTAAAGCAGTTTAATGGTACAGCTCACTTTCAGAAAACACACCGACTGATTAAGGGCAGTTCCCCCCAATGCGTATCTCTCAACAAAAAAATGATTACATGCCGGGATTAGACCAACTCGCCACTGTTCTTTGTCAGCAAAGAGGAGCCCAAGAATTATGATGCCATTTCTATGGCGGTCAAGCCAGGCCCCCCCTTTTATCCTATATTGCGACTCTTTTTCACTTATCACCAGTCCACATTTATCTGTATGCAAGAAACTGAATTTCAGATGTTTCTACATTTATGTTATTTTTTTTCACCAAACCACTTAAGCTTTATGATGTCTGTGTGTGTTTGGGGGAGTTGGTAGTGAGTGGTGGCTGTTGCAGCTCAAAAACTAAAGAGTAGGGTAGTCCAGTCCTAACAGTTACAAGCTCAGTACTTGAGCATTTAAAAGGAGTTCCACAAAATGTGATACTTGAGTGCTATATCTGCTGAAACTCATTTCAAGTACAAACAACCTTACTCCTTCTACATATAGGAAAATGGTACTAAATACTTCATATTGTACTAGGTAATTATATTGTTGATTTTCATGTGCATTTTGGTGTGGGGGGGGGTATTGACACTGTGACAACACATTTCAAACTCAAAACTTGGAGTATGGTAGTCCAACCCATAAAATACACTAACACAGTAAATGAGCAAAGCACTGTAGAGGCAATAAATTAATAAAATCTGACACTAGTGTGCTGTAACTGAAGAAACCTCTTCATTGACAAAAAATACAAACATTATTTTTCTTGCATTTAGGGGAACACCATCCAAAATATACCAAGCTGTGCTATCCTCATTTATAGTGGATGATGTTCATGTGTGTGTTTGGGGTAGCGGGTAAAGAGCGGCAGCTATGGCAGCTCATTTCATGCTCAAAACTCAGCATATGGCAGCCCAGCCCTAACGAACATAAACATAGTACCTGGGTAGTGCACTGAAGAGTCTGTAACTTAACAGAAGCTGACGCCTGAGTACTGTAACTGAAGAAACCCATTTTTATTTGCAAAAATACAAACAAACTCATTTCTCTAGCATTGCGAAATACCATCCAAAATGTATCAAGCTTTGCTAGTTCACATGTGGTGGATGATGTTTGTGTAAGTAGCAGGGGGATAGCAAGCTGCAACTGTGGCAACTCATTTCAGATTGAAAACTCAGTGTATGGCAGCCAAGCACTAATATTTATTTATTTTATTTATTTTTGAAAGTTGGATTTACAACTTTTGAGTCAGGGACTCATTTATAAAGGCACCTCATCATGGGGGGGTAGACATGGTTACAGTGTGAGATACAACAGTGGTAACATACAGGTGCAACACAGATAACGAACAGAACACAATACAACAGTGGTTTATGGGATAAAGTTAGATGCAGTAAATAGCCATTGTATGAAGTATAACAATAGTAGAAGTCACAACCCTGGTCGTACCGGGGAAATACTTTAGTGGAAGGGTGGGGGGAGCAGGGGTGAGCAAAAGAGGAAAAAAAAGGGAGGGGAACTACAGCTTCGTGAGCCAAAGAGATGGTTACGGAGAGTGACTTTAAAGGGACCAGTTTTGGTAGACTTAGTGACAGAGAGTGGGAGGGAGTTGAACCATGTGGGGGTGCAGTAGTGGAAGGACCTTTGGGCTAGGGAGGTCTTAGTATGGGGCACCAGAAAGGTGGCCTTAACTGAGCTATGGGTGGCAATGGATGGGGATGCAAGCCGCAGGGATGCGGTGACCCCTCGGGTGGGAGAGTCCTAGCAGGGATTTTTTGGCAAGTAAGCAGGTTTGGTAGCACAGGCACTCCTCCAAGGTGAGCAGGTTGGTGGTGGAATAGATCAGGCAAGTATGGGTGTGGAGGGATGCACCGGTCAGGAACCTGCAGGCCTTGTTTATTGAGGTCTGGATTATGGTGAGGGTGGTATTGTTGGCCACAGCATAGATAGGTAGGCCATAGTACACTAGGGACAGGACAGAGGAGTTGATGGCCAGTCAGAGAACGGTTTGAGGGAGGCAATCTCTGTGGTGATAGAGAAGGCCAATCCGAGAGTTTATGGCTGAGGACAGGGTATTGATGTGTGTCAATAATAGAAACAAACTACCTGGGGAACACATAACAGAGTCTCTAAATCAACAAAAGCTGACACTTAAGTACTGTAATTGCAGAAACCCATTTTATTTGCAAAAATACAAACAATCTCACTTTTCTTGCATATAGGGAAACACCATTCAAAACACATTAAGGTTTACTAGTTCACTTATGATGCATGATGTTCGCATGTATGTTTGGGGTTGGGGGAGGAAATGAGTGGTGGCTATGGTGTCTCAGTTCAAAAATTATTTTGATGTGTGCCACAGAAAGAAATGATGTTCTTGTAATTAATGATCTAGAGAAACTAAATCATCACCAGATTATTTTCAAATATTCCACCCACCCACACAACATACTATAGCCAAGCACACATACAAACATTTTCTTAAATGAATATCTCAATACAGAAAGTTGCAGCATTCATCTAGAACCTTACATACAATTCTCATAATTCAAGGTGCCAGAACAACATGTAGTCTGCCAATATCCTAAATGACAAACCACATAATCTGGTTTTGTTCACTACCCAGTCTCTCACATACACCCTACTCTGTAAAAAAACCAAAACAAGGCGCTGCGTCAGCATGTGGTCTAAAAGCAAAACAAAATGGTTATATTAAATGCACGCTGAAAACAGAAAATAGAGTTAAAAATCTACGTTTCGACCTTAGGTCTTCTTCAGGAAATATCTAAAAGAGAAAAAAAAACAAGTTAGTGTAGAGGAGAGGTAAAATGAGAGAGAGATATATGTGGAGAAAGAAGAAGGGGGAGGCTAAGGGAGAAGAAGTGATAAATGGTAAGATTAAGAAAGAATCAGAGAAACAAAAAGGTGATGATGGGAAAGATAAAGCATAATGGGAGAGAAAGAGCTGGGGAAGTTCCCAGGTGGAGATTAATTAACAGGGCCTTGTAAGAAGGCTGAAAGGTGACAAATGTGTGGGAAGGAGACAGAAATGGAGACATACAGTGAAAATGAAAAATAAATGAGTACAAAAACAAATTGACTTTAGGGAAAAAAAGGGATGGCTGAAAGAAGTTAGTGGAAAATAAGTCTATCATTTAAACCAGAGGGCTGTTGGACGCCTACCAGTTTCTCCGATGTAAATAGCTGAACACTTCCTGCAAAGAATACAATACACCACATTAGTGGAGGTGCATGAGAACTCCTTGGTGATGTGAAAACTGGTAGGCGTCGGAGAAACTGGTAGGCATCTTGCTGACCGTTTCAGGGAACATTACAGAGCAGTCAGGAATGGTGAAACTGCTAAACCCATTGTATCCCACTTTATCTCCAGGGACCACAATGTCAATGACCTTTCTGCTTGTGTCCTTCAGCAGGGCTTCCGGGATCCTGACCATAGAAAAACATGGAAGCCAAGCTGATCATCTGCCTTGGCTCCCAGCAGCCCTCTGGTTTAAATGATAGACTTATTTTCCGCTAACTTTCTCAGCCATCCCTTTTTTCCCTAAAGTCAATTTGTTTTTGTACTCATTTATTTTCATTTTCACCATATGTCTCCATTTCTGTCTCCTTCCCACACATTTGTCACCTTTCAGCCTTCTTACAAGGCCCTCTGTTAATTAGTTCCACCTGGGAACTTCCCCAGCTCTTTCTCTCCCATTATGCTTTATCTTTCCCATCAACACCTTTTTGTTTCTCAGATTCTCTCTTAATCTTACCATTTATCACTTCTTCTCCCTTAGCCTCCCCCTTCTTCTTTCTCCACATATATCTCTCTCTCATTTTACCTCTCCTCTACACTAACTTGTTTTTTTTCTCTTTTAGATATTTCCTGAAGACCTAAGGTCGAAACGTAGATTTTTAACTCTATTTTCTATTTTCAGCGTGCATTTAATATAACCATTTTGTTTTGCTTTTACACCCTACTCTGATCATCATCAGGTATAAAGAAAATTCCATGAGAACGTATCTGGTTACAATATATAGAAATGAAAACTGACTCTTTTTCTAGCTCCAAACAAAAAATAAAAGTGTGTGTGATGAAATGCACTGTGTTTCACAAATTATAAAGCCAGATATTCAAATCTTTGTGCCAGGTTTGCGTGGGTCCCATATATTCAAAAGAACAACTAGTGTGGACAAACTGCGTTAGCACCAGGCAAAACTATAATGTACAGTATGCACTGTGTAAAGAGAGGGGCCGTGTACATGAATACAGGTGTTATGCTATATTCAACATGTTAGCGCTGCACAAAGTGTGTTTGTGCGACTTTGCATGGTGCTAATTACTGCCCAGAAAAAGGTGGTTTTAACTCTGGGCAAAACAAGAATAGGGGACGTGGATACAGCAGCAACAGGCAAGATGGCCATAAGCAACAACAGCATCAAGGTGCACCTGATGATTGCAGCCAATGAGAAGGCAGAGAGGGAAGACAGCCACCCTTGGCCACTCCACATGTCTTGGAAGAGACATGCTGCAGACAGATGGCACCACCCATGGTGCCATCATCTGGCACTGGTCCACCCCTGCCAGGCCTTTATGGGTGCCCCAGCACCCAGTGGATGCCTTGTCAGTGTGCCAATGGAGCACATGTAACCCCTAGATGGCGCTATCCCAGGGGCTACTACCCCTGCCTGATTTGCCACTAACAGGTTGAGGGGCCTGGATCCGATGGTGGGTGCCTCCACCCAGAGGTCAGGGTTTGCAATAGTTAAACTAACTTGGTCACAGCCCTCTGGGACACTGCAACCCCCCTTTCTTCCCACTAGTGGCCCACACAATATATCAGAATTACCTTCACAGTATACACTTACCCCCAGGACTGGTTCAGGCACTGGGACCTCCTGTAAAATAAGATACAGTGCAACAATCACAGTACAATACTTTAACATAGACAAATACCTCAGGCAGTATAACTTTGCTGAAACAAGCAGCTCTGATTTATTTAGGGGGATATAACAAGGACAGGGGGGAGTCAGGTTAATTAGCTTATCACTTTACTCATCTACCTATGGCTCTGTGCACAGGCCTATCCCTACCAGTTACTGTCCCTGGGTACCCAAGCCCTAGTGGCTAGTCCAAACCGTGGCAGCTGGTAGGGGCCCTTTCACACAGAGAAAAGAAAAATTAGTTAAACAGTCAGCAGTACAGTAATTCCATTTGGATTCAATGTGGCAATTCAACAGGGAGCGACCCTGAATTAGTACTCACGACCTCCAAACAAGATAGGGTCCTTCAATGTCAGCAGGGCTACTCTTGAGCTCCACGAGACTCCTCACACATTTATTTGGCAAACTGCAACAGGCAAAAGTCCTTTAATGGCAGCAGGATTCACTTGAGCTACACAAGCCTCCTCACACATTTATATGGTAAAAAGAAAGTACTATACCAGGCAGGCTGCTTCTCTATCCCGATCGCAATTACTGCACAATACCGGAGAACACACAGCAGATTCAGTTCCTGACAGACCAAGTGCAATTCAGCAATTTCTCCAGTCTTCTAAGGGTGAGCCTGGTTTCTACTCTTCAGATATCCTTTGATTCTCTTCACAGGATGGATTCAGTCCTAACAAGCAGTTACACAAGCTGCAGACCGGAACTCTGGGCCTTACACACGTTTCCCGACTAAAACTGCACACCGAAAAAGCACAGGTCTCCTTCCCTCTTCACTGCCAGAGCTCAGCTGAACTCCAGCAGACAAAACCGGGCACTTCCTTTGAGTTCCTCCCAGTTCTTGGCTGGATTGGCTGTCACTCACAATAGACTGCCCCTGTTGGTCCAAAAAGGCACCGAAGTCTAAACTACATCTCCCAGAGTCACTGCCCATACAATCCTCTTGTGGCTGGCTCAGATTATGAGTCCAAGTTCTGATTCGTCCAAGGCACCATTTTAGAGCTACCTAACCCACACTGATTGGTCCAGTTCAGCAGTTCAAAACTAGAATGGGAACTAGGCAAACACAGTTCTGACTGCAAAGAAAGCAGGTTAGACAAACTGTAATTTCATTATTACTCTAAATGATTTCTGGCAAACAGTTACATCTTTCAGATAGGTTCCCTTTGCACTCCTAGTGACTGCAAAAATGGAGTGAATTGGCAGCAGCTTGAGTGGTACTCAAGCAGAGAAGCACACAGTCCCCCCATACGAACTAATTATGTCTGCAAGCAGACAGCTCTTAAAGAGACAGTACCAGAGGCTCTAAAAACACTCACTGATAAATGGCTTAAACGCCAAACACCATTCAGGCTTGGAGCATTCAAGCAAGCTCCTGGAAGTCTTTTGGGAACCCCCATTTGCAGGGGGGGTTACACACGCATGTCCAATACCTTCATAGAGGTAAACCATCACAATCCAGCTCACACATGCAGCACTGGGGGAATGGAGGATACAGAGCAGAGGGTGTTATGGTGGCCAGGCTGCACCACACAGTAGATGCTGCCACGTGGCTGAGGCCATCCACACAGTGCATATGTGCTAGTGACTGGAATGCCCCTCATATCAGTGTACCTGTATGATGGTATGTCTCTGCCCCCCTAGGGGCACATACTGCACACCTGTCCAGGCTCCCCATCACCCACGGCCAGCCATGTGTATGTAAGTGTGGGAAAATCATGTCACTGCTGCAGCATTTGTGGGACACATGACAGTATGACTGTGGTGTCCACTGTCAGAACACACCTGCCAGCTGTGCATGTCACTGTCTGGATAGCAGTGGTCATTGTTGCCTGACCCACCATAGGCATTGCTGTGTCCCTCATAATACTGGCTACTATGGTACTGTACTGTCTGATACACGCTGTAGCAGGAATAACAATATATCTATGGCATGCAACACAACCTCTTGTTCATGTGGTGCTTGTCCCCTGAGCCACAGTAGTCTGTGCTGCTGTGTCCAAACCCAGTCTACAGCTACTGTCCTGTTATTCCAGGCTGAAATACAGGTGGTGCTGTGTGCAAGCTCAGCCTGCAGCCACTGACCTGTAGTTCCAATCTGGCATACAGATGGAGCTGTGTGCACCATGAAATAGCACCAGGCAATCTACATGGTAATGCATGCAAAGCAGGCCGTAATGAGATGGTAATGTGGCTGTTTGCCCTCTGATTGCCTAAGTAGGTTCATTTACATAGGAGTTTTGAATATAGCAAAATTTTGCACCGGGCAGATGTGTTTGCACCAGGCAAACATGTTAGCACCAGGCTAACAAGTTTGCCCCAGGCAAACCTGCCAGAACCATAGCATGTTTTTTTTCAGAATTTGGCTGCAATGTTGTTTGCAATTGTTGTGCACCACTTCTTTGCTAGCACCCACGTTGGCCACTTACTGCAACTCTGCCTTACTCCACCTCTGTGTGCACTGGGCTGCTGTTGCAGATTGCACTGCACAGTTGTTATATTCAGAGCTGTCTTATTTGCTGAGCTAAATTTGCACTGCACTTTCAACCCTGTTTGCACTCCTTTGTTTACACGCTATATTCAACTGATTTAGCTCCTGTGCTATTCCTTTGAATATAGCGTGCAAATGACTCTGGGCTATTTTTGCACACCGAGCAGTGCAAATTTTTTCCCCTGGGCTAAGTTTTGAATATTGGGCCCCATGTGGTATCTTTTTTGAAACTTTTACTGCATTCTAAAATCATACACAGCTGCAAGAAATAATCTGTCTGTTTCACTTGTGCGTGCACACTGATTTCTCACTGTATTACTCACGATTCTGCACTTCAAATACCTGTGCAGTCAGCAATCATCCAAATACAACTTACTTTGTCATGATAAATCTATTTCTGCTAATTGGAGAAAAAACAATATCTGGTTAATCAAATTATTAGTTTATATGACTCCAAACGGAAATATGTCCATACACCCTAATCACTTTACTGCTATCAGTCATGAAAATAAAAACAAACGAGATGTACAAACATTATTTCCACTGAGGTAGTTTGTTCAACCAGGTACTTTTTTTCATGAACATTATGCAGATTTTTAAACAATGAAATTAATTTGAACCCAAATTAATATTTTTATACAGAAATATACAATAGGTAATTTGCAGTGGGTCTGGTGCTAGATATGGAGATCACTATATATTTAGTGGAAGATTGGTCTGGTTGGATCCTCAAGCTGTAACATTTCTTGTGGTCATGGTTGAACATGTTCAGAATTTCTTTTTCTATCCCCTTTCAGGTGATACTGGGCCCGATTCCAGAAAGGCATACACTGGTGTAAGGTGAGATAAGCTAAACCCCATAGCATATTTTGTTACTTATGCCAGCCCCTATTCCAAGAGGTGAGTTGTGCCTTGGCACCTCCGGGCTGCAACACATGCAGGTTGCACCAGCACTTATGCTGCAGCCCACAATGCCTGGTGCAACTGTGGGTTAAGACAGCAACCTAGCCCAATTCCAGTAGGGCAGCTGTCATAACCTGCAAACGCAATTATGTAAGCCACAGAGGCATGGCTAAGTTAGAACAGCTCTGAGCTGCTCTAAGTGGCAACCGATGGTGCCATCCATTAGCTGCCCACCTCCTGGTGCCATGGCAATGGTGCAGATGTGTCCCCCATGCCCCCTAATGCACACCTCTGCCCCCAGCCCCCCAAATAGCAGGGACCCCAGGGGTCCATTCCGGTGCACCCCCCCAACACCTGTGTCTCCTTTCCTACCCCCCTCTATGCCCCTGGTGCATCTGGTGGTGTTCTAAGGCAGGGGGTTGCTTTGTGGGGTTGCCTGTCACCCATCATGAGTTGCGACTTGCAGCTGGAATATGCCATGCATGGGCTACTGCCACATGCATGGCGTATATCGCAAGTCACAATTGCCAGGACCCTGCCACTTCTGGAATGCGGTGTAGGGTCCCTGATGTAGAGGTGACCAGCATAACTCACAACTGGATGCGAGTTATGCCAGCTGTCTTGGAATCGGCCCCACTGAGTCTTATACCTGTAAAGGTTTTGTGTGTGGGGGGTAGGGGAGTATAAAATCGGTATTTTTGTTATCACTAACAGTCTCTTTTTTCCAAAATATAATTAACATTTTCAAATCTGCATTATCCAGACTATTACAAAATAAAGAGTTATTATACAGCCATATGATACTGGGTCATTATTTAAATAGTTTAGAGAAACAGCACTTTAGCAATCATACATCCCCTCCCACTCCCCTAAGGTACAGTGTGGTGGGGGGAGTGCAATTAAAACTGTCTATTTGCCAAAAAACATCTAGCTAGATCTGCAGGGTGCACTAAACATCAATACACTGATCCTGTGTTGGGGGGGTGAAGGTGGGCAAATACCCACTGAACAGGGAAGGGTGGCTCGCAAATCAAAAGGAGTACACCTGGCTCTCCAGGGCTGCTTAATGTACTAGGCAGCGAGGAATCTAGTCCATGCAGAAAACCCAGTGTACACTTTAAGCTAAGGGGAGGTCTATTATGGTACAAAGTCCCTGTCCCTGGACATTGTGTGCAGGAGCCAACCAGTCCAATGGGAAGAGAACAATTCCTCATCATCATTCAAACAGTGACTGATTTTTTCCATCTTGCATATTTGATTTACTGTATTCCACCAGGCTAAGAGATCCAGGGCTTGATATGTCAGCCAAAGTCTGATAATGTGTTTTTTTTTTGGCAGCTGTTATTAGAATGCCAAGTAGATATCATATGGGAGGGCTATACAGGTCTCTGGGGAGCTTTAGAAGCAGAAACAGCTCTGCTGTCAAGAAAGCTGGCTTACAGAACAGTTCACCCAGTTCACTCAGTAGGGCTTGGCAAAAAGGACATAGCACTGGGCAAGCCCATATTATATGCATGTGGTGTGCTCAAGATAATCCACAGTCCCACCAACAGAAATAATGTCTGAATGTGCAGAAATGCACTGTAATGACTGGGGTGCAAAAAAATTTCACTAGATTATTCCACAAGTATTCATGCCACTGGTGGGAGCTTGTGTCACTGGAAGACACCCAACAAGAGCTTAGCCAAGATTCCCAAGATATCTAGAGTCCCAGTTCCTCCTCCCACTTGTGAAGGATGCCCTGTGTGTTGTCTCCCATGGTTTCAGTGACAGCAGTGTATAAATGGGAAACAATGTGGGCTTTGTTATCAAGTGTCACAAAAGTGGTGAAAAAGTGAATGATTGCTGGATGTGAGTCAGGATTGAGAGCAGTGATTGAGAGTGATGAGATACATACAATACAGTGTCACAATTGTAGAAAGTGAAATAAATCCAACTGGCATAGTCCAAAGACAGTTTGTGTTTTTGTGAAAGATATGCAGCTGAAACCAGTGAACAACTGGGGAATGTATTGCAGTCTGAGGCATTCCCAGCTGTAGAATACAGTGTCCATCCAGACTGGTGGAAAGTGCTCCAATAGTAATATCGGACAGAGGATGTGGAGGAAGGGTATCAGATGTAAGATTTTCTTTATGGATTTCCAGGTCAAGACCTGATGGAGGAGCCAGGGGTTCAGTCAGGTCCAAAACTCAGGATCAGGATCTGAATAGTAGAGCAATTTTATGAACTACACACCAGGGGAAGTCTCCTGCTCCATCCTCTGCCAAAGTGTGGGCAGGCGATCCAAATGTCTCAGAGTGATGTAATACATAGGGTCCATCTACTGGTATAGTTTCAACTGGGGGAAGGCCAGGCCGCTTTAAGTTTTTGGAAAAAGAGGGTGTGTAGCTTAATGAGAGGGTGCTGACCATTCTATATAAAACAGGACATCTCCCAATTCCATTTCTGGAAGGTGACCTGAGGTGGCGAAAGCAGGATACTTTGAAACAGCTAGAGTGCTTTGGGAAGAATGACCATTTGGATCACCTTGATTTTTCTAGATAAACTAAGTGGAACTATGCTCCGCCTTGATAGGGCTTGTGTTCTTTTGGGAGAAGAAGGATGTGTAGTTGTCCCTGTAGGCAGCATCTAGGGAGTGAAGGAGATACACCCATCAGTATTTTAGTTTCTCCAATTCCAAGTGTATAGGGAATATCTGCCAAATCTGCTGGCAAGGCTTATAGTAACATGAGTGATTCCATTTTAGTAATATTTAATTTGTAGATAAATACTTTGCCATATGCTTTAAGATGTCAGAGATGGTCGGAATGGAATCTTCAGGGCCTTTGCGGTAACAGAGCATGCCATCAGCATGGCCCTGTGGAAGGCTGTCTAGTGTGCTTACCCGGTTAATAAAAGCAAATAAATAAGTAAATAAAGGGTGATGCAGTACTCCTCACCTCCTGCCACAATCCCCTTAATGGCAGTGGATTCCCATAAGGCCTGGGCCAGAGGCTCTATATAAATTACAAAAAGTAGAGGGACTAATGGGAAGCCCTGTTGGGTTCCCAAATTCAATGGAGTGTCCTCAGAGTGATAGCCCAAGACCTTTCTGCAAACTTGCGGAAAGCCATACATACATTGTAGAAGGTGGACTATAGAGACCAGGAAACCCAGTCGCCCCAGCACAGCATGCAGGAATGGCTAGAAAACCCCATCAAAGGCCTTTTCAGCATCAATTCTCAGCAGGGTCAAGAGAGAACCATCCTGCTGCATTTCACAGAGGACATGTAGAGTGTGTCTGATATTGGCAGACATTGTCCATGAGCGCACAAAGCTGGTCTGATCCAAGCCTATAAGCTGGGGCAGCAGCTTATCCATCCTATGGGCATTTATGGACGTAAAGAATTTGTAATTATAATTTAAGACCAATATCAGGCAGTATGAGCCACAAGGGAGGGGATTCTTGCCCGGTTTTGGAATTACGGAAATGTCTGCATATGCCCACATAGGAGGTGGAGATCCCCCTGCCAACACCTCATTATATGTCTGCAGTATGGGAGATCTAATCTGTTCCCTGGTGGTCCAATAAAAGTTTGCCCTGTCTTTATCTGTCCATACCTGGTGTCTTCAAAGTTTTTGCATGGCTGATGGGTCCCTCTAATTCCTCCAAGGTAATGGAAGACATAAGTTGCTCCCAAACTCCTGTGGCAAGATCAGGAGAGAAAGTTTCAAAAGAAAGGCACCTATCTTCCAATGGGTTGCCTCCTGTTCAGACATGTAAAGGGTTTGGTTTTAGGTTATAAATGCCCTGGTAATACCTCATAGTTCTCATAGAATGTTACAAGCAAGGAAGATCAATAGGCAGAGTTGGGTAAGTTACTTTTTCTATTACTGTCTATTACTTTTGGAAACTTGTTCCAGAAATCTCTGTATAGTCACTAGCAAGGATGTAGAAGTACTAGAAAAAGTAATACACCTTACAGTTACAATTACTTATGTCTTTTTATACAAAAGCAATACGTAACTGTAACTGATTACATTTAGTTGAAAGTAACTAGTAACTAACCTATTACTTTCAAATAAATGTCATCTGTTATAGTTATTTATTATTTTTGTATTGCATTTTGCATACAAAGAAAGAAGCAACTGTAACTGTAATGTGTACTGCTTTTTCTATACTTCTCCATCCTGGCTAGTGACTACACAGAGCTTCCTGGATCAAGTTTCCAAATAAAATAGAAAGTACCTGTAATAGAAAAAGTTACTTACCCAACACTGCCAGAAGGTCTATTAAATAGGTTCACCCATAAGGCCCTATACAGATTGGGCCCTGGCTTCCTGTCAGACCTTCTTACCCCTGCCATCCCAACCCACTCCCTTTGTTCCTTCACCAAGGGCCTCCTGGCAGTTCCAAGGACTGTGCTGAAAACCTTGGGTGATCACTTATTTGGAGGGCCAGCCCGGTCCTCTGGAACTCACTGATAAGATCCTTGAGGGAGGCCCCTACAGTGGAGACATTTAGGAGGGGCCTAAAGACCCACCTTTTTAATTTATCATTCCCTGCCGATGCCTTTTAGCTCAGTTGCTGAAAATATTTTAACTTTTTATGTTGTAGTTTTATTTATGTAACCTATTGTTTTAATTTGCCTGTTTATCTTTTTATTGTATGGTGCCCATTGCCTCCAGGACTGAGTGCCTAACAATGAATTAATTGATTGATTGATTGATTGAAATGCTTTCCCCGCTACACGAGGGGGAATGCTGAGGTACAAGATGAAAAGTAATTGTCAAACTCTGTCTTGAATGTCTCCATATCTCTACTTCCCACCACATTAAGGGGAAGACTGTTCCAGACTACAACTATTATCTGATTGTACTAATGAGCCCTACGTTGGGTGTTACATGATTTCCCTATGAGCTGCAAGCTGTGAGAGCTTGTATTGTAGTTCTGTACCTTTACCTTGCAGCCCAGGCAATCCCATAGGTCATCATTGGTAAGTGATCCAAAGAGTAAACAAAGGTACCCTCTAAGTCTTCTACTGTATATTGCAATGAAAACAAGCCCAGTGCCTTGAGCCTACTTTCATAATTCACATTTCTCAGGCTGGTAATTATTCTAGTTGTACTTCTCTGTACTCTTCTGAGAGTATTAGCCCCTGACTTGGTATTAGGTGACCACAGTTGTGTACAGTACTCCAAGAGGTGTCTTACAAGAGATGTACACAGTGGCATCACCACCTCTCAGTCTCTGCTGCAAATATCCCTTCTGGTACAATTTAATATCTTAGTTGCTGTCTTAGCACTTGAATGCCATTGACTTTTAAATTTTAGGTCATTGGTGATTAACACCCCTGGGTCTCTCTCTTCCATGGTTTCCTTTAAAACAGTACCATTTAGAAAATAACGGTCTTGCAAATTTGTTCTAGCAAAATGCATCACTGCGCATTTGTCAAGATCAGATTTCAATTTATGCTCTCTAGCCCAGTTTTTCAATTTGGTCAGGCCATCCTGCAGCTTATTAACAAATGTTCTTGTCTGCTCACTATTGTACCAATTTATATATCCTCAGAAAATCTGGATGTCCAGATTCCCTTTCCACAGCTCAAAGGTGCAACAAAGAAGTTGAACAATGTTGGTCCTAAGAATGAGCTCTGTGGAACTCCACTAGAGATGAGTGCCCAGTCTGATTTCTCACCCCCAGATCATTACCTGATGTCTTCTTCTATGCAACCAAGACTGAATCCAGGCTACAATATTATTGCTGATGGCTGATATTGCTAGCACTTCAATCAATTCGTAATTTGGGACTGTATCAAATGCCTTGCTATAATCAAGGTAAACAACATTAACCAGTTTTCCCTTTTCAAGTGCTCTGCCAACCATACAGTAAAACTATTGAAGATTAGTTGCCATGACCTAAGCTTTACAAAGTAATTGTGTACACTATCCCTCATATTAGAATCACTAATGAACTTCTCAATTTTTTCTTTAAGTATGCAGTCAAGAACTTTGCCTAGCACATGTGCTAGACTGATCAGGCAATAATTTTTCATCTGGCTTTTGTTCCCTTTCTTAAAAATAGGAAATACAGTAGCATCCCTTCAACTGTCAACCACACATCCTGTATTGAGGGATATCTGGAGTACAAAGGTAATTGGTTCTGCCAAGACTTCAGCCAGTTCCCTCATCACCTGTGGGTGTAAGCCATCTGGTGTGGGAACTTTATTAGAGTTTATCTGTTGAAGTCTAGCTTTGATATCAATTACCTCAAGTCATAGTGCCTGTATAATCTGGACCCTACCAAATGTAACTTATGTACTGGATTTCTCATTAAACACACTGCAGAAGTACTTTTTTAAGACCTTGGCCATTTGCATCTCATCCTTAACTATATTGCCATCATTATGCAGCAATGGTCCATCCTGGACATTATCATCTCTCTCTCTCTCTCTCTCTTTCTTACAGGTAATATAATTGTAAAATGACTTATAATTGCCTTTTACATCCCATGCCAACCTCAGTTAATAACTATGCTTGTTGGTCCTAATAATTCATCTGCATGCCCTTGCCTGGGCTTCGTAGTTAGCCCACCCATTGGGAGTATTTGACATCTTAGCCTTACTATATGCTCTTTTTTTCTTTCTGATTGCCCTGCCTACTTTCCTGTCCATCCACATTGGGATCCTTCCAGAATTATTATATTTTACTTGCTCTAGTATATACTTGCACACCATCTGTTCCAGTTTATTCACAAGTGCATCCCACATTGTATTTAGGTCTGCTTGTGAGAACTCCTCTTTCCAGTTCCAGGATTTGACCTCATGTTTCATTTTATTAAAATCAGCTTTTTTTAAGTATTTAATCTTAGTTTTCTTAGTTTTCCCTTTAGTTCTAGAATAATTCTCCCTGATATCAAACCAACCCATATTATGCTGGCTGTTCCCCAAGGGAGAAGTCATCTTACATACAAAGTTCTGATCTGTCATATTACTTAAAACTAAATCAAGGATGGTTTTGCCCCATGTACCCATTATCACATGTTATTTAAGACTCATATCATTAACTGCATCTGTGAAGTTAGCTTCAGAGGTAGTACTGCCTTCCATCCTTCTTCAGTCAATTTCTGGCATGTTAAAGTCACCTACAAGGATTATATACAGTAGCTATCTGGGCTTAGGGTGTATAAAATAACATATAATTTGATATCTACCCTGAGATTCTGGGATAGTGGTCTATATATTAAACTAATAATTATTGTATTTCCATTTGGAGGCTAGATCATTACCCAGACTAGCATGATGACATCATTATTCCCCATATCCAATATTTCTACTTGCATTGATTTGGAAACATTTAGGGCTACAGTACCTCCCTTTCTATTGGCTCTCTTCTTGCTAGAGACATTGTATGTCATGGAGCCTTGTTAAGTGGTTCCCTTTTGCAGTGTGTATTAGAGAGGGGATTGCTGTGGACTGTCACTGCTTACAGAACTAGTATGGCAGCAGGTGTGACGCCCTGGTACCTAACTTGTAGTAGTGCTACCTAAAATAAGTTAATGCAAGCTCTGTCCAGCATAGGCACAAAGTGTCAAGTTCCGCCTTAATCTGTTTTAAGTGCAGGGATACTGATGTGTCTCCCTGCTGATGGGCCCATCTGGAGGAGGTGTAGTGTGTCTTCCAACTTCAGTTGGTGTTCATGACATTGTTTTGTGAGCCTAACAGCATACTGAATGAGGTGTACTCAGAGGACTGTCTTCAGCATGTCCCATCTAATATCATTCACAGTCATAATACCTAACCCAAGCAGAAAGACAGCAAAGTGTTTCAGAAAGCAGCAATGAGGACTGTGTTAATAACTAACTAAATCCAGAATTGCACTTGGTCTCTGGTGCAGGATCCATGTGCTGTTGAGCAAATCAGCAGTCCCAATGACTATGCAGGAGTTAGAATAAACACTTAGATACCAGGCTATGCAATGTCACCTGAAATAAAGAAAATCATCCACAGTAGGTAGGTGCTCTTCTGGCAAGAATTTATTCTCCAGAAGTGGCCAGATTACAAACAGTCAGTGACAATGCTTAGTACCAAATATCAAATTACCAGGAAATGTGTCTTATCATTTGTTGTTTTAAGTGACATTGCCTGTACTGGTATCTGAGAGCTGTTGATTCTTGTAAACAATGTGTCAATATCCTCAGACAGATATATTGGGGTGTACTGTCTAGAGATACTGTAGTCCATGAATTACTGACCTGATGACAGAGCATTTAACAAAAATGTCAGTTTGTGTATTGAAACATTTTTTGTTTTATTTGTTTAGTCCCTGTATAGCATGAGGGTGGGTTCTTTAAGTATGAGGACACAACAGAGGATGTGTTGTACTAGAATTAGTACATGCCCACAAGTGTAGTAAGGCCCTGGGCTATAGGCCAAGTGCCTTCAGCCCCTGTGTGTGTGGCAAAGCTAGTACCACCAACACTCCCAGAGTGCCTTATTGCTTATATAAAATGGGTATTTGCTAAAATAAAAGAACAAAAACATTTAGAAATATAGTAAACATTTATTTTCATACTGTAAAAAAAGTTGAAGTAGTTCCTCTTCCTGTCTGATCCCATAGGGTACCTATACTTGCTGTTGCATTTCTGGGTAAAATAGCTACTGCCTAAGAGACTGTGCTCTTTGTGTCAGTAGTTATGTGAAATAGAACATTTCCCTTAAATTTGTGAAATTATCTTTTTTTACCAGTTTGAGTTGGGTGGTCAAGTAGCTGAGAGAGTGAATGAAGGAGCCAGTACTGCAATGTGGGAAATAGTCCATCAGTATATTTGTGTGTGGGTGTAACAGCCATTTCTACTGATCTATTGAAATTACCAGTATTTTGTTAATGTGGGTAGCTGGTGAAAGGTAGGGAAGGAGACACAGAGTGGGACTGTGGTGGTGATTGGAGTGATACAAGCTTTCAGGGAAGGTAGGTGGAGTACGGGCAGGTGAGAGAATGAGTGAGGAAGAACTGTCATTTATTTAAAAAAACTGTCATTTTCATCAATAAAACAAAAAAAAAGAAAGTCTATAAATTATATGGTTGTGGTCAATGGAAGTGGGCTGTAGATTGGAGCAATTCAAAAGGATATCAGAAGCACTGGCAGTGGTGAGAAAACTGCAGTCTTTATAACACCTGCAGTACTTTCTACACTACTGCTACTGCAGATGGAAATACACTGTCAGCATGAGATACACAAGAAAGTAGGCAAACATCCATAGAAAAGGGACTGATCAGGCAGGCGGGCGGAATCACTAGATAGTAAGATAGTGAGCTGGGGACTGTGTAGATAGCCAGTGGGGGTCAAGAGACACAGAGGGGCTATGCTAGGGAGAGTTGCAGCAAGACATAATAAAACAAGCATTTGTCAATGCCGAACGTTCTCTTGCAGGTATTTGCAGCGGTAGTTGGCACTTGGACATGGCTTAAAAAAATCAGTGACAAAGAAGTACAAGCATTTGTCAATGCCGAATGTTGCTTGCTTCTATGTGCTGTTTAGGTATTTGGAAGTCATTGGAGTGCAAATATTGAAAATTCGCGAACTTACGAGCGTGCGTAGGAACTGCACAATGCATGCTCGTGAAACAGTCATTTGTAGGAATTTTTCACCAAATTTTCAACATAGCCATTTTAAGACATCTGCTCATCAACAGTGTCACTGTGATTTTCTTAATGTGTCCCATACATTGAGTTAGCACACCAACTCGCGCCATTGTGTGCTACATATAGGCGAAACACGTTTTGGGCAGGATGTGAAAAATGACAGCTATACTGCTCATAAGGAGGTGTGGTAAAATGGCAATGTTGAAAATCTGGAGTGAAAATATTGAAAATTCGTAAACTTACGAGCGTGCGTAGGAACTGCACAACGCACACTCGTAAAACAGTCATTTTTAGGAATTTTTTTACCAAATTTTCAACATAGCCATTTTAAGACCTCTGCTCATGAACAGTGTCACTGTGATTTTCTTAATGTGTCCCATACATTGATTTCGCACACCAACTACGCCATTGTGCGCTACATGGGCAGAAACACATTTTGGGCAGGATGTGAAAAATGACAGCTGTACTGCTCATAAGGAGGTGTGGTAAAATGTCAATGTTGAAAATGTGGAGTGAAAATATTGAAAATTCGCAAACTTACGAGCCTGCGTAGGAACTGTGCAACGCACGCTCGTAAAACGGTAATTTTTAGGAATTTTTCCACCAAATTTTCAAAATAGGATTTTGAGAGCCCACCTTATGAACGCTGGCACTGTCGTTTCGTTAATCAGGCCCGAAAGGTGATTTCACACAGTGACTGCGAAATCACCCTTCGGGCCCAAATAACACCATGACAGTGACAGAATTCATGAGAAGGGGTCCCCAAACCCCTGTTGAAAATTTGGTGCAAAAATTCCAAAAATGCGAAGATATGTACAACAAAGTTGAAAAAACCCATCTAGCCATTATACAGCTTACCGGCATTTCCTCAGTTCGCGGTCGGCTTTGAAGAATGCAGGCGTGTTCCCAGTCCAGCGATGATCGTTGTCCGAGCTCTGGAGGTAAGTATGGGGTGGGAGGGTGTGGGGAGGCAGAGTGCGCAGTGGGTGGGTGCGGGTTGTGGGAGGGTGGGGAGACTCGTGGTACCATTTTTACTTTACAGGTTTTTACTATAATTGGCGGCGGGGCGTTTGCCATGCTGGGGTGGGCTCCCAGCATGGCAGAATGGACTGGGGGGCCGTGGAGCTGGCGAGGGATTGGGCACCCGTTGGCAGATGTTCACTGGGACGTTTGCAGCTAAGGGGTGGGCTCCCAGCGTGGCAGCAGGGCAAGCTGTTTGGGGAGGTGGAGCCAACAGGGATTGGGCACCCCGCCGGCAGACTACGCGAGGATGTTTGCCATGCTGGGTGGGCTCCCAGCGTGGCAGCAAAGATTTGGGGGTGACACCTGCAAGCACACAGCAGTGGTTTTCTTTGAAGAGAAGACCACCGCTGTCATACACACAACACCGCAGCCGATTGGTGCAGGACACTACACCTGCTCAGCGGACAGGGGGATTGCCTAGAGGCAGGCACACCTCCAAAGTATGCCATTCTCCCAAGACGTTCCTTGCGCATGCGAGCAAGCGAACATAAAAAGGGAAATTTACAAAACAATAAGAACATAATAACATAAGAATTTGTTAGCAGAAGGAGACCGTGCAGTCCATCTACAGTAGTCTGCCTGAGATGTCTACCTCATCCCATAAATGGCTCTTGTTCAGGTGACTGCATTGACTGTCCCATGCCCATTTGAATTCTCTGACAGTCTTAGCCGCCACCACCTCAAGTGGCAGGCTGTTTCAAGGGTCCATGACCCTCTCTGTGGAAAAGTAATTTCTAACTTTGGTTCTGAATTTACTGACAACCAGGTTAAGTTGTGCCCTCTTGTATGCGCACTCCTATTTTCCTGAAAGAGGTTACCGGTAGGTTCTGCATTTATCCCTTTAACAAATTTAAATGTTTCTATCATGTCTCCTCCGTTCCTTCTCTGCTTTAGGGAGAATAGATTTAACTTGCTGAGCGTATTTTCGTATGGTTCATTGTGTAGTCCCGCGACCATCTTGGTGGCTTTCCTCTGCATGGATTCCAGTCGGTCTATGTCATTTTAGGTGTGGCCTACAGAACTGCACATAGTACTCTAATTGAAGCCTCACCAGTTACCTATAGAGTGGGATGATTACCTCATGCTTTCTTCTAATAATACCCCTACATGTGCATCCAAGGATGCCACTTGTCCTTAGTGATAATTTTTCACATTGCTTTCCTACCTTTAAATCATCCAATATCATAACTAGTAGATCCTGTTCCATCTTTGTCTTTTCCAATTGTTGCACTTCCAGGACACAGTTATTTCCTGGGTTCATTTTACCCAAGTGCATACCTTACACTTTTTGGCATTGAATCTCAACTGCCAGTTCTTGGACAACTCCTTCAGCTTTCTTAGATCTGTCTCCATTCCTTGGACCCTGTCCTGTTTGTCCACCCTGTTGCAGAGCTTTGTATCATCTGTGAACAGGCAGACTTTCCCTTTCAGTCCCTCAGTGATGTTGCTGATGAATATGTTGAAAAGCATTAGGTCAAGAACTGATCCCTATGGAACCCCACTGGTTACTCTCCCCTCCTGTAACAAGGTATCATTTACCATAACTCTCTGAGTCATGTCCTGTTGCCAGCTTTTTAACCAGTTGAACACTTTCTGACCTATGCCTGTTTACTCCAATTTATTTACTAGCATTCTGTGTGGAACCATATCAAAGACTTTGCTAAAATCCATACTATGCCCACAGCTGCACCTTGGTCCACTGCTCGTGTAACCCAGTAGAAGAATTCTATCATATTTGTTTGACATGAGCATCCTGCCATGAAGCCATGCTGCTTCAGGTCAAGTTTCCAATTTTCTTTCAGGTACTGTACTTCAGTACAATTTCTTTACGTAATGTCTCCATTACTGTACCCACCACTGATGTCAGGTTGACTGGGTGGTAATTTCCTGCTACATCCCTGCTACCACTCTTGTGAAATGGCACACTGTGGCCTTTCTCCAGTCCTGTGGCACTATGCCATCTTCCAGTAATTTGTTAAATAGTTTGGCTAGTGGGGCTGCAAGATCTTCCTGCAGTGCCTTCAGAACTCTTGGGTGTATTACATCTGGCCTCATTGCCTTGTCCGCCTTTAATTTATACAGCTCCTCAAGGACCCTTTCTTTTGTAAAGGGGCTGGTGTCTATTCCCCTGTTGTGGAGATGTGACTTGGCTAGTGCTGAACCATTACCTTTGTCTTCATGAATGAAGACCGAGCAGAAGAATTTATTGAGTACTTCCATCTTGCCTTTGTCAATCTCCACCAGCTGTCCCTCTTTAGTTGCTAAACTGGTTGTTCCTTCCATACTCTTTCTTTTTTCTCGTATACAGTATAATGAAATAATATTTTGTTCCGCCTCTTCATTCCCTGCACCATTCTTTCCTTCATCTGGGCCTTGGCTACCCTAATTGTTTTTCTTGCTTCCTTGAGTTTAACCCTGTATTCTTCTCTATCCTTCTCAGATTTGGTCTCTTTGTACTTTCAATAAGCTTTTTTCTTATCTCTAATTATAGTCAACACCTCTTTGGAAAACCAGAGTGGGTTCTTTGATTTTCTGAATTTGTTTATTTGTTTTGTGCATTGTGCTGTGACTGTAGTTATAGCATTTTTCAGTTTTATCCCGGTGTCTTCCACATTCTCTGTGGCATCGGTTACCAGCAGTTCTTTAAAACTTTCACTTAATCTTGGGAAATTGTTTTTTCTGAAATCGAGCACCCTGAGTTTGGTGTGACAATGGTTCTCAGTGTTGTTAATCAAGATCCAGACTGACCTGCGGTCACTGGTGCCCAGGTTAATCCCCACATGCACGTCTGATACCCTGGCACTGTTTGTGAGTACCTGGTCCAGAACAGCAGATTCCTTAGTGGGTGACTTTACCAGTTGATTAAGTACTGCTCCCCCATATTGCAATGAGGATTCTCTACTCCTCTCTTAGGAAGCAGTGAAGGTGGTCCAGTCTACATCTGGTAGACTGAAGTCCCCAACCAGTAGTAACTCACCTTTGTCAGCCATCCTCAGTATGTTTTCCAGGAGGTCTTTCTCCTTCTCAGTCTCCTGGGTAGGGGGTCTATTGATAACTCCTACCTCAATAGGGTCCCTGTTAACAGCTCCCAGAGTGATTCATAGGGCCTCTGCATTGCTGTGCAGTCCCTGGATTTCAGCTGCATTGATCTCGTCTCTGATATACATAGCACCCGCCCCCACACACACACCTTCCTTTCCCTTGGGGAATCATCTGTAGTGGGAGGAAAAAAAATGGCTGACATGTCAAAACACAACATTCTATACTACCACATCAATTTGGAATGTAATAAGCCCTGGTTGGCAGTGACTTGTTTTTATCAATTGGTAGTGCTGTCTGTTTGTCATCTATTTTTCCTCCTTGGCCACCTGACCTGCTCCCCTTACCTCGTCCTCGCCACCAGCTTGGGAACATCCAGCTGCCGACCGTCTCTACCATGGGCACCTAGACTCCTGCAGCTTTCCCCCTGCAGCGGGGCCACAGGGAGCCACCAAGTCCCTGCAGAACACAGATCCAGGCAGGTGCCACAGTGAAACTGCAGACAGCCATCAAGATGCTAGCTTCAGGCACCATTTTCCCTGGTTTTCAGTGTCCCCATTAGTGCATGCTCAGGTAGTGCCTCTAGTCTCCACTGGGGGCTGCTGCCGAGTGATGCATCCCCCGATCTCACCCCCGGAGAGGAGAGCAGTCCTCCAGACAGTCAATCCTATCCTCCCCTGCCAACCCCTGTTGCCCTGAGTCCATTCCCGAACCCAGGTTGCTGGTGTGGGTTGAGGTAAGGTGCCAGTGCCTCAACCCTCTACGCCACTGGGCCAGCTAGGTACTGCTCTCTTAAGGCAATGGCTAGAACCAAGTCTTGACCAGTCAGGTTGCAGGGATTTCCTTGCCCATTTTATGTTGTTAAAATATATTCAGAAAGGGTTACATATGCTATTTTGGGGTATGACAAATAATGGGTGTTATTTGTTTTTCCTTTTGCAAACATGGCTGCCAGAAATGTTTTCCCAAAGTTTTCTGGCAGAGTTTGATACATTGGCTTCACTGTGTCCAGACTGCACAAAGAAAGTGCTACCTTCAGGGTTGTTGTCCTTTAAGGACATGGGTTCTGACCAGTCAGGATACAGAAAACTCTCTACACATTTTATATAAAAATTTATAATGTATGTTCTTTTAATCAGTACAGCTGATGAATCATCACATATATAGTGGATACACAAACACAAATGTCTTACCAATAAATATTCAATTTATCTTCAAGTGCTCAGCGGCAAGGCCATAACTCACGTGTGCCAAAGCCTTGAGTGAGCTATGAATATCTTACTCACCTACAAGTGATAATAAATTATCTGTTTTGAGGCAGTCTATTGCATATTTGATGTATACAACTGTAGTTGATAAATTATAGCTTTTAAATCTGTAGTTTGTCTGAAGAATTTGCTGTTTTTCATTGAATATAATAGCTGGCTTTGGTGCTGCACTATACATTGTTATGGCATCAACACTGTGAAAGCTGTTCTATTGATTCAGCATTCCAATGTGATGACAACAACCTTAAAAATATCCATTGTGAGAACAGTAACAACAATATTTTTTGAAATGGTGCTGATGTCACTGAGATATCTTTTATATAGTGTCAGTTTTACCCACACGTCTGTGTGAATGTCATAATAAAAGAATAACATAATGTTAATGCAGTATTTAGGACCATCAGAATTCTTACTTTTCACTAACATTCTGTTTCTATGATCAAACATTTCCAAAAACAAGTTTGTTTATTTTAATATTCATCTTGCTTGCTACTTTCAAGATCCAGTCGTCAGTACATTTCTCTTAATGAACAACACTTGATATTTCAATGAAGAACAGAGCCATCCAATTAAAAATTTCACTGGTCATGTAAGGAAGTTTAAATTTCAAGGTTACACATTTGAATCTGTTCTCTAAGGAAATAGGGTTGCAGTATAAAAAATTAATTACACTTGAGAATTCTGATATGAACAAACTCAAGACCAAGAGCATGACAGACTTAATATCAGCTGATGTTTATGTGGAAACTGTATATTATTCACTCCAAGGAAGGGAGGGTGACCAGCAGGATGCCTCAGGGATCAGTGCTGGGACTTGTCCTCTCTAGTGTCTTTATAAGTGACATTGTAGAGGAGCTTAGAAGGGATGGTCTGTTTCTTTACAGATGACACCACAATCTGTAATAGTGTGGACACTCTGCGGGGTTGAAAGAATGAGCAGAGACCTGAGAAAACTAGAGAAGTGGTCAAGGGTATGGCAGCTGGGTTTCAATGCAAAAAAGTGCAAAATAATGCACTTAGGGCACAGAAACCTGGGGTGGGATACAAAATGGGTGGAGGGCAGGTATTGATGACCCCCAAGCAGAAAAATAGACCCATGGTAATCATATCAGATGACCTCAAGGTGGCCAGGCAATGCAACAAGGCAGTAGGTATTGCAAGCAGGATGATGAGGTGCATAGGGAGGGGTATCACCAGCAGAAAGAGGGATGTGATGTTGCCTCTGTATAGATTTCCAGTAAGACTCTACCTAGAGTGTTGTGTCCAGTTCTAGAGACCACATCTCCAAAAGAACATAGAAATGAGGTGGTATAGAGGATGGCAAATCAAATGTTGCAGGGTCTGCATCAAATGCTGTAGGAGGAGAGACAAAAGGACCTCAATATGTATACCCCAGAACAAAGGAAGGAGAGGGGTGATAGGATAGAAACCTTTAAAGACCTAATGGTGGTAAATAAAGTACAAGAGGGGAGTATTTTACAGAAGAAAAGATGTTCAAGAACAAGGGGACATGAAATAAAGCTGGAGTGGGGTAGATGTGAGGAAGTACTTCTTCATAGAAAGAGTGGTGGATTCCTGGAACAGCCTTCCAGGGTAGGTAGTGGGGGAAACACAGTGGTGGGGTTCAAGAAAGCAAGGATAAGCACCAATGAATCATAGTGGAAAAGAAATGAGGAGGAGGAGGAGGAGCTGTAGATCAAGTACAGTCTGATGTAATATTGTAGGTAGGGAGAAATGGGTATGTAACCCCCCCCATTGCCCGGGGTTACTAGAACCCTAGTAAGACCTAGTGGCAGGCAGGGACAGGCAGCTAGTGAAACTCCAGTTAAATGGATTTCACTATGTCTTGCTCTGTTTTCAGTCTCTGCTGAGCTGGAGCTATGACATCATTTAGAACTGTCACTGCTGCAAAAGCCACACTGGAATGTTGCACTTGGAGGTTAGAGTAGAACATTGCAGAATTTGAAGTCAGTCTGTTGTAGTCTATAGTAGGGGAAAGAGGTGCTCTGCTCTAATCAGGCCCTCAGAGTCCTAAGCTCTGTTAAAGAGCTATTTGTTTTGTAGAGGTGTGTGTTCTCACCTTGAGAGGAACACAAGAAGAGCCAAGTGAAGTGATAGAGACAGCTTTCAGTGGTTCAGGGCTCCATCCCTGTGGGGATGGGGGGAAGGAATCAGCCTGTTTCTAGGGGCAAACCCCCTGGTCCAGCTAGGAAACAAGAAGCTGCCTGAGTTTAAGTTCATTCTGAGGCACCAGAAGTTCTGCATGAGATTTTTTGAAGAGGAAACACCTGTGGGGCACCTGCAACCAAGGGGTGAGTTTGCTTTGCTAAAGGGCCAATGTGTTTTCACCTCAGACAAGATGAAACTAAAGTGACTGTTACTGCGTGGTAGAAAAGGATGGCCAAGTACAGTTTGGAAGATGTGGGGACTGGACTGCTTAACTCTGTGGGGGGTCTAGAGTAATGGACACAGCCACTTTTTAAATATGTTCAAGTTCTGCACAAATGGGATGGAAAAACAGTAGACTGGATGAGAATTATATTTAAAGAGAATCTACAAAGCAAAGTATTTTTAAGGATGAGGTATCATAGTCCAGAGAAATAGCCGGGTATAAATTATGGGAGCGAGAGGTGGGAAACCCCCCATCAGTAGTAACCAAATTCACCTCTACAGGTTTGCTTTGTGACTCCTGTTGCTTTCTGTCAGGTACTTGGCCAGTGCCTGAGGAAAGTACCCAGATGTGGGATTGATGAGGAAGATTCCCATATGGAGCCAGAAGTGCTCATAGGCGGTTTAGGGAGCCACCAGTAAATGTTCCATGCTGTATGGAAAGTGTCCAAAGGGCTGGCACTGGAGCCAAGCCAAGGAACCCAAAAAGGAGTTGAGTTAGGGCAGAGTGCCCAGAGTGTTTCGAGACCTGAGGGTTTCAGTGTAAAGAGGATGTGTTTTGATCTCCATAAATCTGCATTACCAGGAGTGTAGCCCCGTGTGGGGCCAGCTATGCTTTCTTATTCTGTTGGATGTAAATAAAAGCCACACTTTAGAATCCCAACTTCTGGTATTGGACATTTCAGTTATTGCTTCCTGTGTCCGGAGTTACTTGGGTGCCCCTGACTAGAAGTCAAATCTAGCCAAAATACTGAGCAACAGTTTTTTCCCCGAGCCCAGGTCCCAGGTGGGGGGTTACATATGTAGGCACCGCACAGTGCTAATAACACAAAAATACCACCAACCCAACCCCTGGGGTAACCCATCAGTTACAAAACTGGAGGCAACTGCTGAGATTCTATTGAAATTTGGGAGAAAACACAAGAAAGGTTGCTCGGATAGTGGCTAGCATTTTGGCTGTCTGGCAGTAGGTAGCCCAAAAGGCTGAAGCAATGTAAACTAAATGTGCCACTGTGTGCTGCTGTCTATGTGCTGTTGTGATATTGCCAACTGTTACCAAGGAGCAGTAAAACCCAAGTGTGTATGCCCTTGTCCTGCATCAAATTACTGCGTTTACCAGCTTTTAAAAGTGTTTATGGCAAAGGAAAGTGTGGAAAACTGTGGGTAGCAAAAGGAAAATTGTGTCCTAGATGTTGGAAATGCTTTCTAGTGGACTGAGAGACTTGTGCTTAATGGCCATGGAAAATGGTTAAAATGGTGTTCCCGCCTAGGAGCTGCAGTTAAAAAAAAAAAAAAAGTGGTTTGCAGTTTAAATTTTACCTGCTCGATGACTGCCGTGAGGAGAAGAGCATTCGAGAGGAAAGAGGCTCATTTGCATGGCATCGAGTGATTGGTGAGACTGCAATCAGTCCCACCCCCAAGCCAGCTCTAGAGCGACTGCACATCATTCGAGAGGGAGAGGGAGTGGTGTGTGTGAACTGGCTTGTTAAAAGGAGCATCGCAGTAATTGAAAGCGCTGTAAAAAGTTTAAAAAATGACTTTTCTGTTTAAATTCGGGCTCAATCTGCATCTTAATCGACTGGACTGTGAGTGTGGTGTTCAGAGGGACAATCAGCAAGACTGCCAACTCGCTTCCTTCCAGAGGCCTCCAAGACTGGCTGCAGGCCATTTTTCCATTGCAGCAAACAACTACTGATAACAGTGAGTACCAGCCAAATGAAACAGCTCAAACTAAGTGATTTTGCCAAAAGCCAGCTGAATCTGTGTGTTAGCAGTGTAATCGCTTTGCAAAGAAGGACTGTGTCAGTTTAACTAGCTAAAAACAAGAATTCTAAGCAACTGACTGTAAGCATAATTATAGGTTCAGCGTCAGTATAATTTTCAAAGCCAAGTGAGAGACTGTGAGTTGTATGAGATATGCAGCAAGAAATACAGTCAATCCTATGCTATGAAATACTGAGGTTTTAAGGGACTGTAAGTCAGAGCAATATCTTCAGCAAGTGAAAAGTCCATGGTAAATCATATAAATGTGCAAGCAGAAAGAACAGTGCAAGTTTGTGCAGTTTGAGCAAAGTAATCAGTAGTGTGTGTAAACTGGATGCACAGTGGCTTGACCCAATTACAGAATGTTGATGCATAGGAGTGCTGCCGCTGCCATTACAGGGTGGGGTAGTAATGTAAACACAGCAGCGGAGGAGCCATTTTGAAAGAAAAAAAAATCAGTGATGTGGGACTTCAAATAACAGTGAGCATTGTTTGTTTTTCTCTGCAGTCAAGGCTTCAGGACCAGCCCGATTCCCGGATCATACCCGGGCTGTGGTAGCCATAGAAGTTAACAAGTTAAGGGACATTGAGAGATGTTACTATGGAGGATGACTGCCTCCTCTTGTGGCAATTCCTGGATATCCAGAGTGAGTATGTTTGATGTGCTTAAATGCTGGAAGGGACTTCTTCATGGTACCTCACTGTTCTGGGTGCCTAGAAAAATATGGTTTGACCAAAGTGCCCAAGATTCATTTGGCTCCCACATGGACAAACGTTCAAGAATCTGCAGTTGGCAGCACACAGCACCAGGCGGAGCCTGTTGGAGAAGGCCCCTCAGAGTGTGGCATGAAGCTAGAGGGTGCAGATTTACAGACAGAACAATGTGCTGATGTTTCAGAGTCTGAGTCACAGAGAGACATTTCAGGAAAAGCATCAGTAGACCCTTGGAGAGAAGGGCCTAGCCCAAGTCTCATAGGTGAAGATGAGACAAGGGAGGTCTTTGAATGGGAGGTTTTGACCTCTGCACCCAGCCAACAGTCTCAGGAGTGAGGACGACTGCTCACTCCTGGGCACAGATTCTCAGTGAAGAAGAAGAAGAAGAGGGGGAACCTATGTGGCCTTGTGAAAAAGGAATTGGTACGCAGCCTCAAGCTCTTGCCTCAGAGAAACGCATGGAAGAGAGTGGTGATTCCACTGCCCTGGCTGTGCAAGAAGAAGCCAGGGACCATTTTTTGTGTTGTTAAGAATGCGTAGCTGGCAGAACCAGGACTGGCCTCACCCAAGCCAAACCAGAGGTCTCAAGTTGACCAAAGCTAGTAAAGAGGAAAGACTGGTTCATAGGAAAGTGAATGAAACCTATGGGATGTCCTTTCCTACCTTTCCTCGGAGAGTCTGGGAGGAGATTGAAAAAAGCAGGAAATCCTGGATTTGGGGAGAAGCAATGAGACATGTGCATCCTGATGCAAACAAGTATGTCAAGAACAGAATGTTTCAAGAAAAATACAGCCAGTGGAAAAAAGGCAGAACACTGTTTATTGGCACTGTTCGAATTGTGGATGGAGAGGGACATGAAACCTTTCACAGTGTGGATTATGAGCGCCCAGATGGGGTGATAATTCATCCACCTGACCCATTGTGCTATTGGCCGCAATGCAAAGACCCTCCTGTGAATGTGCCCATGCCTACCAAATAGAGAGCAGAGCAGTGGTAGCCAGTGCTGCCATTCTGGCCATTGCCATACCTATGTTGTTCCACCAGTCTGGACGTCCAGGACTCAGGTGCCCCACATTCATCAGTTTTACAGTGTACTGGCTTTCCAGAATACATTGACTGCCCACCAGATGACTTCAGATCCAGAAAGGACACCAGTCCAGCTGTATCCTGATTCATTGCCTGGGTATCAGATGACTTCAGACCAGCTGTTTTCCTTTTTGTTCCTGTTTCAAGGTTCCACCTCCAGAGAAGACATCAGTCCAACAGTTTCCAGATGTGCCCTCCTGTCATTTCCCGGAAGATGTCCACCCAGTTGTAGTGGAAGAATGCTGCCAGGAATAGTCTCTGGCTGAGGACCAGGCGTGGTATTGTATTGTTGTACAAGGGACTGGTAAGTCCAGACTTTTCTATTTTTATGACATTGCAGTACACACCCTACACTAGCAGACTCCAGATGTTTGAACTCTCCTCAAAGACTCTCCCCTTCGGGACTTTGGCCTGCTAGAACTGTGCTTCACCGGGCTCCGGCCCAGGAGGCACTCTTTAATGGACTTGCCTTTGGGCACTGTGGTCACTAGATTGGACTTTTAGGGCACTCCATCCCCCAAATATGGTGCACTGTAAAAAATGTTATTGTTTTCTACTGTTTTCTAATGTTTATACTGTTTTTTCTACTTTTGTAAAAAAAAATATTTTGAGGGATTCTCCAGTGTTTTGATGGTAGGGGTTTAGATAGACTGTAAATGCAGATTAGGAGTGTGTTGTCTTTCTTTTTCTTGCAGATGTTCCTAAAGAAGATAAGAAGAGAAGACAAGAAGAGGAGGAGGGACTCAGCGGAGTTCCTCAGTAGTACTTTAGAGTGTAGTGTTTAAAGTACTGTTGTTGCTGTTGGTTATTGTGTGTAACTTTTCCTTCCACAGATATGGTTGTGGGGGAGTGTAGGAGTAATGCATAGTGTATGGTATTAGCTCCTGGTGTGTGGTTGCATGGTATCCAAGGTTGGGGGGGAGGTCCCCTGTTTGTTTTGTTTTTTTAGAATTTTGAGTTAGAGGCAGACAGATTTTCCCTAGAGGGCTAGGGGGGATAGACAGGCTGTGGTTCTGAATGGCCATAGGGGTTGCAGCACTGATCTATTAGTGCTATTCTCTGGACAGTTCTTCCACAGCCACTGGGTACCCATAGTCAATGGGTAGAGTAGAGGCTGATGTATCAGCCAACAGCCTTTCGGCCCTTAGTGTTGCCTGCCTGTGCCTAGCACATGGTAGGAGATGGCCTGATCACCCCCCTCCGTAGGTAGCACATAGGGTAGGATGGCCTAGGTCAGGTAACTAATGACTGCAGACAGTCATTTTCCTGGCACAGGGTGAGTGTAACCCCCCCGTTACCCGGGGTTACTAGAACCCTAGTAAGATCTAGTGGCAGGCAGGGACAGGCAGCTAGTGAAACTCCAGTTAAATGGATTTCACTATGTCTTGCTCTGTTTTCAGTCTCTGCTGAGCTGGAGCTATGACATCATTTAGAACTGTTGCAGCTGCATAAGCCACACTGGAATGTTGCAGTTGAAGGTTAGAGTAGAACATTGGGGAATTTAAAGTCAGTCTGTTGCAGTCTGTAGTAGAGGAAGGAGTGCTCTTCTGTAAGTAGGCCCTCAGAGTCCTAAGCTCTGTTAAAGAGCTATTTGTTTTATAGAGGTGTGTGTTTTCACCTTGAGAGGAACACAAGAAGAGCCAAGTGAAGTAGTAAAGACCACTTTCAATTGTTCAGGGCCCCATCCCTGTGGGGATGGGGGAAGAAATTAGACTGTTTCCAGGGCAAACCCCCTGGTCCGGCTAGGAAACAAGAAGCTGCCAGAGTTTAAGTTCGTGCTGAGGCACCAGAAGTTCTGGATGAGATTGTTTGAAGAGAAAATGCCTGTGGGGCACCTGCAACCAAGGGGTGAGTTTGCTCTGCTAAAGAGCCAATGTGTTTTCACCTGAGACAAGATGAAACTAAAGTGATTGTTACTGTGGGGTCAGGAAAGGACAGCCAAGTACAGTTTGGAAGATGTGGGGATTGGACTGCTTAACTCTGTGGGGAAGTCTAGAGTAATGGACACAGCCACTTTTTAAGTATGTTCAAGTTCTGCACAAATGGGATGGAAAAACAGTAGATTGGATGTGAAATACATTTAAAGAGAATCTACACAGCAAAGTGTTTTTAAGGATGGGGTGTCACAGTCCAGAGAAATGGCTGGGTATGAATTATGGGAGCAAGAGGTGGGAGACCCCCCATCAGTAGTAACCAAATTCACCTCTACGGGTTTGCTTTGTGACACCTGTTTCTTTCTCTCAGGTTCTTGACCAGTGCCTGAGGAAAGCACCCAGACATGGGATTGATGAGGAAGATTCCCGTATGGAGCCAGAAGTGCTCATAGGTTGTTTAGGGAGCCACCAGTAAATGTTCCATGCTATATGGAAAGTGTCCAAAGGGCTGGCAATGTAGCCGAGCCAAGGAAACTGAAAAAGAGTTGAGTTAGGGCAGAGTGCCCAGAGTGTTTTGAGACCTGAGGGTTTCAGTGTAAAGAGGATGTGTTCTGATCTCCATAAATCTGCATTACCAGGAGTGTAGCCCTGTGGGGGTCCATCTATGCTTTCTTATTCTGTTGGATGTGAATAAAAGCCACACTTTAGAATCCCAGCTTCTGGTATTGGACATTACAGTTATTGCTTCCTGTGTCCGGAGTTACTTGGGTGCCCCTGACTAGAAGTCAAATCAAGCCAAAATACTGAGCAACAGTTTTCCCCCTGAGCCCAGGTCCCAGGTAGGGAATTACATATGTAGGCACCACACAGTGCCAATAACACAAAAATACCACCAACCCGACCCCTGGGGTAACCCATCAGTTACAGGAAGGCTGGATGGGCCAAGTGGTCCTTATCTGCCATCAAATTCCATGTTTCTTTGTATGCCTATGCTAACTTTTACTGAGTCTTGTTTGTTGTACTGAGATAAATGGAATACAGCCTATAATGGTTGATTTTTCATGCACAACAATGAACCCATAAATGTACAACAACTGCATTGACTTCAAAGTGCTTGACTTCAGCTTGATGGCTAATAGGAATCTTCATGGAGGATCTCTAGTCCATCCAGTTGCTTGCAGGTTAGTTAGTTTTAAATGTCACTGAAAAGACCTCAAATATCTAAATCTTTTTCAATTTCATCTGGCTTTTATCTGATCCACATAATCCCCGCACTCTTCTCATTACCCTCTGAGTCAACCATCTGGACATGGGTGAAAATAGAAAAGTGAAGAACTGTCAAGCACAACAATGTATTAATACCGCCCATTGTAACAGAGATCTCATTTACATTCTCATAGTACCAGAACAGGTGAGCATTGGTGCTTGGTTCTTATACCTTATGAATGTGTATGACCCCATAGCAAATGTGACACAATGGCAGCATCATGGCACCACAATGGTAACACAGTGGTGAGCTACAAAATGTGCAATGGTACTACACAGTGGTACCATGGTTGTACTATGGTAGTTTAAATTTTGAATATTTTTGTTGATATGGTAGGACAGTGGTACAATGGTATCACAATGGAATTGAAACAAACCACTGTGATACCATGAAAACCTTAATGGGAGTACAGTGGTATTCACAGTGGTATTGCAATGGCAAATGAGTGGTATTACAGTGGTATTCTGAAGAACATTTTGTAAGGGACACCAGTTTTACAGCCATACGAGTGGTCTCAACAACTGTATTATCATACACATGTGGTATTCTACTGCAATCCATTTTGTATTCCATATGTAGTGACTATGTCCCTGATACTAAGAAATCAGGCAATTGCTGAGCAGCCATTTGCATTGGGCCTGCACTTACGATCCCTCCCATCCCTGCTGATAAATGGGATAGCTTTAGATCCATTGTAGTCCATATTCAGCCCAAGCATGCAACTGAGACATTTTGGCAGGCAAGATGCTAAGGGGCCAACTGCCTGTACATTATGGGCTAATTTGCATGCCCATTATGGTCCCTCTACACTTGGGTGAGGGGTGACCACTATACAACCTGGGTTAACATAATGACCAGGAGACGGGGGGGCTATGTCACCAGGGATACAGAAATGACTGTTATCTGGGTGGGGGATCACTATGCCTATGGTGAAAGTAATGTCTGGGAACATTAGATCAGGGATAGCTGTGTCACCTGGGATAAAGAAGTGACTAGAAAAAGGAGGTAAGGGAAGGGTTACTATGCCACCAATGATAAATTCATGAATGGAAATGGGAATGGGAATGGGAGATTGGCAAGAGCACCTGCAATACAGCCACTCTGCACTGGGGGTAGCGATCACAGGCTTAGCACCTAGATAAGAGGTTATTTTTGGTGACATTAAATAGTGCCACTGGAGAAGCTTTTTACTGCTGCCACAAACATTTGAAAATGCTGCGGCACCAGTATGCATGAGGACCCCCTTATTTTCATAGGTGAAGTTGCAAACAATTCATCTCGTTTAACAAAACCCACTTATCTCCCACCCCTATAAGCTTAGCTGTCCTCCAAGACACCATTCTGGGTCCACTACTTCCACTGCAGGACCCTACTGTATGCAAATGAACTGGTACTTGACATGGCTCAAAATCATTAATCGACATCAACTCCAAGCTCACTGAGGACCTTCTCTCAACTCAAGCTTGGCTAACTCAGAACCATCTTATCCTCAATATAACTAAGACCCATGCCATGCTATTTGGACCCCCCTAAGATGTGAACAATGGTCCCTAACCATCTGGCTCATGGATGGCTCCCTTGTCTCCTTAACCTCCTTCTGCAGATACCTTGTTGTCTCACTTGACCCGGCCCTAGATTTCTCCTATCACATAAAAGACATCTGCCGATCCATCAGCTCCAAGATTGGACTGGCTTACCAAATCCATAATGTCCTTACCCCTGCAGCAAGACTTGCAATTGCCCAGGGAGTTCTCACAAAGCTTTGTTACGCAGTACCCTCATTTTTCCAGGCCAGCACCAGCAGACTACTAAAATGGGATGTAGCTTATAATAATGTATGCAGGCTCATTTCTTTTGCCTCTTGACTAACTCACCACTGTCAGCTCTACCAAAACTTTAACTGGTTATCCCCTTCCTCCAGGTGTTCCTATATCTTCAGATGCTTCACTGACAACATTATTAGGAGATCACAGCCTACCTCCCTGGCTGCAGTGTTCTCTCATGTTGGCCATACATACCCTCTACGGTTTTCCACCTAGCCCTTCCTGACAGTCCCAAAATGCTCCACTAGGATGGGTGACCAAGAATTTGCCCACTCCTCACCCTATTTCTTGAATTTCTTACCTACTCACCTCTGCCTCACTAATTCCAACACCATCTACAAGAAGGAATTATCCAACTACCTTAGATCTCAGTATATTTGTTCTTGTTTCTAATCTTTCCCAAAACCCTATGGCTACCTTATTCTCTCCTTCCTGCTATGTCTGCCTTCCTTTTCAACCTCCTATCTTATTTGCATTTGCTGTATTACTCATTCTACTATTCTTTTCTCAGACTGTACAATAGCTGGTCCATCTGTTTCTGTTCTGTTGTTATACATCTTCCTCAACTGTAGTAGTTTCTCTTCCAACATTTTACTGTACACATCTTCCTCTGGACTGCTGCCTGTGCACTTCCACTCTCTGTCCTTATTCTGTTACTATTCTTTACTCTGCAGAACCTCTCCTCTTGCAGTTCAGCCCAGTCAAGGAGCCCGAATCACCCCAGGCTCCCTCCTTCTAACTTGCCCTTGATAAAACTCCTCGAAAAGCCCTCGCGGCTCAGAATGACTCTGCCAAACTACTCCTCTTGCAGTTTTGCCTAGCCGAGGAGCCCAAATCACCCCCGACTCCCTCCTTCTAACTTCACCTTGATTGGGCTGGACCTCCTCGATGAGCCCCTATGGCTCAAAATTACTCTGCAGAACTGTTCCTCTTGCGATTTGGCCCAGCCGAGGAGCCCAAATCACCCCAGGCTCCCTCCTTCTAACTTAACCTTGATAGGGTCGGACCTCCTCGATGAGCCCCAGTGGCTCAGAATTAGTCTGCTGAACTGCTCTTCCTGTGGTTCGGCCCAGCCGAGGATTCCAAATCACCCCAGGTACAGAGCACCAACTGTCCGGCAGTGCATTCTAGAGAGACCAATCACTAATTCACTGAGTGCTGCTTACAACTTTTAAATCTTGGTGCCTTCTTTTGCTGTTTATTGCTTGGCTAGATCGGTTTCTTACAGCCCATGTGCTACCACTGTAAAGTAATAAGTTGTGCTACATTAGAGAACATTTTAAATAATTGTTTTTATTTAACTGCATGTCCTGCTAAATTCATTCTGCCGGATTTTCTAATGTGGGTGGAGGGCTTGCATCTCACCCTGCGCCACAGGACTTTAACCTTCGTGGTGCACCAATCCTCTTTGCAGCAACTGCACCCAATTTTCAAAGCTTGGGTGCAGTTGTGACGATTTACATGGTTTATTGCAGCTTGTGCCAATGTTCTGGCTCTAGCAGCAAGCCTCCCAAGGGTGGCGCATGCTAGACCGCAAAACCGTGATCAAGGTGTGACAATCAGCTCAAGGCATTGAAAATCCCAATCATCAACAGGGGAATCCAATTGTTTAACCAGGTGAGACACACTAAGCTGAAAGCTTTTTTACAGGTGCAACCTGGGAGCACAAAGAAGTTAAGTGACTTGCTCATGGTCACACAGTGTATGCAAGTGGGGGCTCTGGGATTCAAACCAAGGTCTCCAGATTTGCAGCTCAGAGCCTTAAACCACTGCGCTATACTGCCTCCCAAGCTCTGTGCATCATTTGTTTGGCATACCAGGGGCTTGCGGCATCCCCAGAGCTCTGAAAATCTGGCCCATAGTTTTATTAGATATTGTTTTCAAGTGATTTTCAACATGATATACTTTCAGCTCAAGAGCTTTGCTTAGAGTCTGAGTCACTATTTCAGTATAATTTACTTTCTGCTCAAGGCTTACTTAGAGCCCGAGACACTGTTTAAGTATAATTTTTACTTTCTACCCAAGTCTTATTTATAGCCTGATTCACTGCTTAAAGCATAATCTACTAGAAGTTTTAATTTGGATTTAAATCATCGTTTGCCTCTTGCTTCTCTCCACCCCACTCTCACCTCATAGCAATCCCTTCCCCCATTTAGTGCTTAATATCTTGAAGAGAGTCATACAGCTAAGATCCCACCCCCTTTCTCTGAGCAATTTAGCTGCAGACAGCATAATCCCCCGATTTTCCCTCCACAATAGCTGATTTAAACTAATTTCTTTTCCCTCTCCCCCCAAGCTTCCTCCTTCTATCTTGTTCTTGATTGGGCTGGGCCTCCTTAATGAGCCCCTGCAGCTCATAATTACTCTGCCAAACCACTCCTCTTGTGGTTCGTCCCTGCCAAGGAGCCCAAATCTCCCTAGGTATGGAGCACCAACTGTCCGGCAGCACATTCCAGAAAGGCCAATCAGGAGTGCTGCTTACAACTTTTAAATCTGGCACCTTCCTCTGTTTAAATCTTGGCACTTTCCTCTGCTGCTTACTGCTTGGAGAGATCAGGCTCTTACAGCCCCTGTCCTACCACTATAAAGTAATAAGTTGTGCTACGTTAGGGAAAGTTTTAAATAATTATTTTTATTTAACTGCATGTCCTGCTAAATTCATAGAGTTTTGTTAGAGCCTGTTTTCAAGTGATTTTAAACATGATTTCCTTTCGACTCAAAAGCTTTATTTAGAGTCTGAGTCACTGTTTCACTTTAATTTACTTTCTGCTGAAGGCTTACTTAAAGCTCGAGACTCCGTTTAAGTATAATTTTTACTTTCTGATCAAGTCTTATTTATAGCCTGAAAAACTGCTTAAAGCATATCTATTTAACATTTTTATTTGGATTTAAATCATCACTTGCCTCTAGCTTTTCTCCACCCCCTCTCACCTCATCGCAGTCCCTCCCCTGATTAGTGCTTAATAGATTGAAGAGAGTCAGACAGCTAAAATCCAACCTCCTTTCTTTGTGCAATTTAGCTGCAGACAGCAAAATCCCACCCCCAATTCTCCCTCAACAATAGATGATTTAAACTAATTTCTTTTCCCTCTCTCCCCAGGCTCCCTCCTTCTAACTTGCCCTTGATCGGGCTGGACCTCCTCGATGAGCCCCTGTAGTTCAGAATTACTCTGCCGAACCACTCCTCTTGTAGTTTGGCCCAGCCGAGGAGCCTGAATCACCCCAGGTATAGAGCACCAACTGTCCAGCAGCACATTCCAGAGAGGCCAATCACTAATTCACTGGGAGCTGCTTACAGCTTTTAAATCTTGGCACTTTCCTCTGTTTAAATCTTGATGCCTTCCTCTGCTGGTTACTGCTTGGTGAGATCGAGCTCTTATAGCCCCTGTCCTAACACTATAAAGTAATAAATTGTGCTACATTAGAGAACCCGCCAGCACGAAGCGCTGGCTCCCTAGCCACCCCCTGCCTTTGCTGGGCAGTTTCTTACATAGCTCCTTAAGGTCACATGACTGGTGGCGCTGAATTAATTTAAGTTAGCTCCTTATACCAACTGGTCACTAGGGAAGCTGTACTACTACTTTCCCCAAATTACTGATCATTCAATTCTACTGTTAACATTCCTCCTCCCATACTTGAAATAACTTATACCTGCTTTATTGTGCTTTATAGTGCTTTCGTCTACACCCTACTCACTCCTGTTATTCCTCCCTATTCTCACCTCACCTTACCAAGACCCCATGCCACTAACCTTTTTGGACTAGCTATACCCTTCTCCCCCTCCCTTCTAACCTATACATACGCTTATACAATTACCCCTTTGCCCTGCTCCTATAACTGGGTTCCCTTCCCAATTCTCCCTTGCGACACTATAATGTCTATACCTAACCTTGTTGCCACTCTGTGCACTCTCATGTTCTCTCATATTCCCGCTTACTACTCCCCTCGTACCTCTTCCTCTACAACCTCTCTATCCTGGTACAAAAGTCAAAAACTGCACTATAGTACAAGGTACTTTAAACTATTCCTCTAATGAGTTGTTTTAGCAATTCTGACTGAGTTGCATAAGTGTTGCTGAATCCAGCACAAAGCTCTGCACAAACTGTTTCTTAAGAGGTAAAACTCAGTTTTGCATTGCATTTTGACTGGACTACAGATGCATTCCAACTGAGCTACAAAAACATTTTACAAACATTGCTCTTGAGCTGGTTAAGCACTGAAAAACAATGCAATATGAGTTGTCAGTGCATTGCCATCTATAAAAAAACAATGCTAAACCAATTCATTGGTGAAACAGTTTAAAGCAGCTTGTACTGTACTTAATAACAGGGCTACTACTCCTCACATCAGGAGATATACACCCTAACCCTGGTCCTCCCTCCACCAATGCTTTAGCTTCCCACACCCCCCTAATCACCCCATAAATAATTCTTCAACCTTCCCAAATGGCATCAGAATTATTCACCTAAATATTCAGTCTTTTCTACCTAAACTTGTCCTACTACAACCTCTAGTAGTTTCTCTGGCCCCCAATGTTATCATTATTTCCGAAATCTGGCTCACCAATAAAATCCCTGACCAAGCAGTCACCTTACATGGCTATACAATTGCTCAGCAAGACCAAACAGGTAAGGGTGGAGGCATAGCGATGTATGTCTCCACCTCATTACAATTCACCAGCATTTTATCTAACTCCCTGCCCTCAGCCTAAAAGGCTCCTACTATAAGAATCACCCTTCCCTTCACTATCACCATCTTTGTAGCTGGGACCCTACTGTCACCCAGGCCTCCCCTCCACTGTTGCTACAGATCTCCTAGCACACTTAGTCTCCCTTACCCAATCAGGTGAACTGTTCATTATGGGTGACTTCAATCTCAATTAGCTGTCCCCTTCCGTAAGCAAAGTTCACAACGTTGACGTAACGCAAAACTTAACCCAACTAATTCTTGAGCCCACTCTACTCAACCATAAATCAAATTACAATTCCCTCATCAAATGGGCACAAACCTCCCACCCTCACAGGATCCTACAGTCTGTGCGCCTCCCCGATGCTCTTAGTGATCATCATATCATCTTCCTTGTCTATAAAATTCAGAGGCTCGAAGTCCCACACAAAAACCTTGCTAGTTGGATCCTATAAGTCCCTGGACCTAACACCTCTTCTCCTTGACCTGGCCCACACTGATTGGGCACTGATAAACACAGCTAATACCATCGACACCACCTTTGAGCACTTTAAAGACAAATTCCTTTCCATCTGGAACCGCCACGTACCCCTAAAAAGGTCCCATGTTCATGGCAACCATCTCCCCTGGGTAACCCCAGAATTAATAACATGCCAAAAGGCCTGCAATCTAGCCTGAAAAAAATACAAGGCCACAAGCCACCCAAATTACCTCATAAAATATCAGTCACTTTAAATTCCTACACTAAAGCTATTAGGCTAGCAAAGGCTGAACACTTCGGCTCAAAGTTTAGCACTGATATGAATAACCCTTCTAAATTCTGGAAAGTGGAAAACTCCCTCTTCTCTTCCCCATCACATCCCCCTACCCCTATTATAAACATTAACAGCTCTCTCACTGCTTACCACACATCCATCGTAGAGACCTTTAACTCCTATTTTGCATCCTGTGCTGCAACCCTTCTGTCCTCCCTCCCTCCAATCCCATCCTACGCTAACAGCATTAATAGTACAACAAATAACCACCCCCATCAAATTCTGCCCTGTTTACCTTCGCTGTCATCTCCCAAAATGACACACTCAATGCCCTTTTCTCCCTTAACCCCTCAAAAGGTTACTCCCCTGATTATCTCGATCCCAAACTGCTATATCTCTCAGCCCCAGCAATTGTGCAACCACTGTCCACACTCCTAAATCTTTTCATCTCAACAGGCACTATCCCAACCTCCTGGAAACACATCACTGTTTTTCCCCTTCCAAAGGGGGGTGACCCTTCGTCCACAGGAAATTATCAGCCAATTTCCCTACTCCCCACCCTTGCTAAATTACAGGAACACCTGATACTCTCCAACATCTCCTCTTTCCTCCATGACACCCCCTTTTTCACCCCTTTCCAAATTGGTTTTTGGAAGAATTACTCTACCACCACCTCCCTACTTAGACTCCCTGACTGCATCCTCACGGGGATGGACAGGGGGCAAGTTACATCGGCCATCTTTGTCAACCTTGTCAAGGCTTTCAACATGGTCTCCCACTCACTCCTCCTTGATAATCTTACATCAGCTGGCCTTTCTGACTCGGCCACTAACTGGTTCAGGGCCTACCTTACAGGTAGGACTCAATCAGTACACATAGCTGATTCCATCCCCCCCTTAACCATCAACATTGGAGTCCCTCAGGGCTCAGTGCTTGGCCCTTTGTACTTTTCTATCTTCCTTAAAGAACTACTGTCTGTCTGTACCTCATCTTCCATACACATGTACGTAGAGGACACAGTCCTTGGCTGATCCCCTTCTGATGCAGCAGCCAGGCTTCAGCTAGACTTTAATAAGCTCCAGCAGTGGCTCAGCTATCATGAACTATTCCTAAATGCCAAGAAGACCGTCTCTCTGACCTTTGGCACAAGGCAGAGACTCTCGCAGGTACCAACTATGCCCTCCTTCCACACCACTGATGGGTTGATCCTTGAGGACAAATCCTCTTTTAGATATCTTGGGGTTTGGTTTGACCAACATCTCAACTTTTCTGGGCATATAGATGCCATCCTAAAAAAAACTGCACCCCAAGCTTGGTGCCCTTTATAGGAATCGTAGCTGTATTCTGCTACCAGCTAGGCATGAGCTTGTCCAGAAGATGATCCTACCCATATTTGACTACTGAGATGTGGTCTACAGTGCCACTCCCAGCTCCTCCCAAACCAGACTGGATGCCTTTTTTAACTTCTTCTGTTGTTTCACCCTGAACTCTCCACCCCTTATGCATCACTGCAACCTCTATCTCTCATTGTCCTTTCCATCTCTTGCAAACAAGCGCCTCTCCCACTGTGCCAAATTTAACTCCAAATTCTAGTTTGAAACCCTCCCACCCTATCTCTCCTGCTCTCTATCCATCCTGCCTCCCCCTTTCACTCCCTTAGACCCTCCAACACTCACACATTGGTGGTCCCTCACTGTCTAACAAATGCAGGACAAACTGCATTATTGCATAGAGTCCCAAAGCTCTGGAACTCTCTCCCTTCTCAATTTTGGCACTGCTTCTCCACAGCGTCTCTATCCACTGCCTTAAATAACTTCTTATTGACAAGCTGCTCCTGCTCTTAATCCCTTTTCCATAACTTTAATATGCCCTCCCAGCCCCTCCTCTCTCGCCCCTCACAGTCTTCCTATACACTATTTACCCTATTCCCCTTACCCCCTATATGTCCCCTTGACTTTATCACCCTCCAGACCCCTGCCCCATACTAACCTTCAACTACCTCATTTGACCCCTCTCCCTATCCCTCCCCTATGCCCCGTCCTGTTCTGCTTCTTTCCTCCAGGTCTTTGACCATGTAAGCCCTTCTCTGACACCCACATTCTTTACCCCTGGTTTCCCACAAATACATCATTTTCTCTCTCTCCCTCCCTTCCACCAAGGAGGCAGTATAGAGCAGTGTGTTAAGGCTCTGACCTACCAATCTGGAGACCTGGGTCTGAATCCCACAGCTGCCTAGGGGCATACTGTGTAATCCTGAGCAAGTCACTGAGCTTCCTTGTGCTCCCAGGTCACATCTGGAAACAGACTTCGGCTTAGTGTGCTATTCCTGGTTAAACAATGTTCCCTTTCCCTTTCCCATAGCACCTACCCTGCACTTCCCTACTAGGGCTGCCCTTACTTTTGAGCACTTTTGACTTGTGGCTGATTGAATGTTCAAAATTAAAAACAGTTACAATTTTTTTGTTCTAATCCATGTATCCACTCATTGCAAACACTGTATATACAGTACATGCTTTTTACCAGAATGTATTGCATCTTGTACCACTTGTTTATGTGAATATGTAAATTGCAATTGTTATTACTTCTCCCTCCTCTCCTCTCCATCAGGACACACCATGAGACAAGCAAATTGTTGTTCAGTGTGCCCTTCCTGGTGAAACAATTCAATAAATAAACTGTGCATATATTGCCTGCTCTGCATCAGTGTATTTTGTATTACTGCAAACACTTGAATATAAAATGTTGTTCTGTACATCTCCTATTGAATTATTTTAATTACCATTGCTCCATGTATCTGTATCTTGCTCCCTGTGCTTTCTTACTTGTTATCTGTAATGTACTCACCAAGTCATGCCTGGAAATAGGCAAGTTTTTGCCTCATGTACTTATCTGGTAAACAAATGGAAAAAGTGAAGAAAATAATAATAATAATAATTTGATTGATAAGGCGCCTTTCAATTGCTAAGGTGCTGTACATAAATAACAAATCAAAACAGTAAAAATCATTAAAAAATACAATTAGATCAGAACAATCATAATAATTAGTGTTCTAAAAATGCAGTTTCCCATAAAAAAGTCTTCAAACCTCTCTTAAAGCCCTCCACAGAAGTGCACTCACCCAACCGACGGGGTAGAGAGTTCCATAGGGTGGGGGCTGCATACGCAAATGCCCGAGTGCCTGAAGATTTCAAATTCACCCTTGGAACCTCTAACAACCCCTCCTTGGCCAAGCAGAGTGATTGAATAGGGTTATAAGGAACCAGAAGTTCTTTCAGATAGACTGGGCCCAGATCGTGTAGAGCTGTAAAAGTCAGCAAACCGACTTTGAAGGTGATCAGCCACCGAATTGGCAGCCAGTGCAGTTTGCGCAGCACTGGAGTAATGTGACAGGATCTATTAGAACCCATCAGAAGCCGGGCTGCAGTGTTCTGCACTAACTGCAGGTGATGGATTTCAACCCCTGAAAGCTCTAGATAAAGGGAGTTGCAATAATCCAAGCGCGAGGACACGAAGGCATGAACTAACGTTGGTAGGTCGGCAGACGGAACAAGATGCTGGATCCTGGCAATGTTCTTAAGATGGTAAAAGGAAGTCTTTACAACTGCGGACACCTGTGAATGTATTGTCAGCCCGTTGTCAAGAACTGCCCCCAGGTTCCGCACTCGTTCAGAGATCGGGAGAGAAATGCCTCCAAGAAAAATTCCGGAAGACACATCAACACCTGACCCCTCCATCCGATGACCCGGGTCCACAACCAATACCTCAGTCTTATCAGAATTCAACCTCAGCCAGTTAGAATTCATCCACTCCTGGATTTCAGTTAGACAGCTATTAGAGACCGAGAGAGCTCCCATCTGGTTGGGGGCAAAAGAAAGGTAGAGCTGGGTATCATCTGCATAACAGTGAAACCTCAGCCCATACCTCCTTACAATGCCTCCGATGGTTAACATATACACATCGCAAATAACATGGGTGACAATACTGAACCCTGGGGCACCCCACAAGACAAAGCCATTGAATCTGAGGAATAAACCCCGGACACAAGTCTTTGTGATCGAAGTCGAGGTGAACCAAAATGGAATGACTCTTCCGATCTCTAGCCATCAAGAGATCATTGAGCACCCAAACCAGTGCTGTCTCGGTACTATGTCTTTTACGAAAACTGGACTGGAGGGGTTCATAGACGTCATGGATGGTCAAATGGTCTTCCAGTTGTGCAGCCACTACTTTCTCAATCACCTTCCCAACAAAGGGAAGGTTAGAGATAGATCTGTAGTTTTCCAGACAGTCAGGGTCTGCAGTAGCTTTCTTCAAGAGGGGTGTCATCACCACCTCTTTCGGGGAGCTGGGAAACTCACCAGATTACAGGGAGCACCTGACTATCTGCATAAGGACTGGACCAATGATGTCGAAACAACCCAAAATTAGGGAGGTTGGTCCAGGGTCCAAACTACAGCATGTAAGGTGCATATGCTGGACGATCCTCATGACATCAATGAACTCCAGCTGACTGAAGGAACTCCAGGAAAACTGAGGCCCTGTGATCTCACCATGGTTCACGGCAACCCCCATAGAGTGTGATGGCAACAACTCAGCCCTAATGTCGGCCTCCTTATTTACGAAGAACTGAGCAAGCTCATCGCACTCCAATTGCGAAAAATCTTTCCGAACTTGAAGCCAGACTGGGTTGCACAGTCTGTCCACTGTTCGAAACAGCCGAGCTGGTCAATTTGATCAAGACATAAACCATTTTCTGGAAGAGTGGTTAACTGGACTATTGGGAGAAGACAGCATTGAAACTGACAGAGCACATAGGACATCTGCACAGATCTGTAATATAGTACAGAGATATCCATGGGTGATTTATTTGAGATTTCTGTATTTTTAAGACCTTTGTAAGAAGGAAAGGACTATATTTAAATAAGCAACAGGTCTTAGTGTTTCCTGATTTGGGCCCTAATATTTACAAAAAAGAAAATTGTTTAACCCACTCAAAACATTATTATGAGAGAATAATGTTAAATGGCAACATTTAATGCCTAACAACTTAAAAAATTTCCATCAAGGGAGATACAAGATCTTTGAGAATATAAAGAATGCAGAAAATTCGCAAAAGAAACACGGGGCCTTAATTTTGATATGTATAAAAATCAATCAAACTGTAAAACTATGGATACTTCTGAGACAAGGACCAAGACAGAATTAGAGAAAGAAGCAGAGAAAGCCTCAAATTCAGAAGATACTGTAAAGACAAGGAGCAAGACTCTAGAAGACACAGTTGCAACATGCAGAAGGTACGCGAATGTGCAACATACACCACCGCAAGTACGACAAAGGAAATACGCCATATTCTACAGAATAGAGCAGTTGCAACAGTTGCAGAATGCAATGTCACAGTTATGACACGCATCATAAAAGGGTGCACAAGCTGCAGGAACAGTGGCTGGAGCATAGTAAACATGATGCCGGAGTAGGCAGTGCATACAGTGGGTTGGGAAAGGGGGCAAACCACCGCAAGGGCACATAAAAGAAAAAATAACTTTTCCCATGAGGAAACTAGCATCCTCATAGAAAGGGTGCATGACCAAAGGCAACCCTACTGCTCAGCAGGGGGGGTGAGAAGGCAATAAGGGACAAGAGAAAGGGTGTCTGGGAGTAGCTGGCCAGAAAGGTCAAGGCAGTGACCACACAGAGGCGCACGGTCCATGACCTGCAGAAAAAGTACAGTGATATGAAGAGGTTGGTGAAGCAAAAGCTGGCACACAATCATCGGGCTGCCCAGGGCACTGAAGGAGGACCAGCTGAGACACAGCCCCTGACAGCAACAAAGAAGCGGTGGCAACATTCCTGGATGAGAGCAGCATCAGTGGTAACAGCAGCCTGGATGCCTACAGGATGCAGCATTCCAGAAATAGGTGGAGGGGAAGCACAGGGATGTGGACATGGAAATGCATGAATGTATGTGTGTGCCCACACAGGAACAACTACATAACAGCTAAATAACAACCTGCATCCTCCCCACAGGTACCACAGTCCAGGAAGCAACAGGCACACAACAGCAACTGCAGGAGGGGGACACAGATCATGAGGACAGTGCCAGTGACACCAGCAACACCACAGCACCCTCTGGCCAGGAGGGCCTCAGTGACTCACAGGAAGAAGCAGTATTGACCATGGATGTCAGTGTGGGAGGTGTGGAGGACAGGGACAGTGACAAAGTGCAAAGCCAGGTGGGGTCCACAGATGAACATGGGAATACAGAGGTGGACACCCAAGGGAGCACAGGTGGTGGCACACCACACACCATAGCCTCTGGTGAATGAATGCATCATGGCACCACGGAAACTGTGCACACACGAAGCCTCCATGGGCACAGTGCTGACCAGGAGAACCCCCACCACTGGAGATCAGATGGGAACCACTCGATGATGGAAAACAGACAGAGCCACTGGATAATGGCACACCACAATACCTCGGTCAGTACTGCGAGACAGTGGCACTGAAGCAGGCTGAGATGACAGTGGAACTTGAACTCCTTTCTAACAGCATTGAGAACCATCACACCTGGATGGAGGGGCAGATGTCTGGGATCCTCAGTGCCATACAGGCAGGGACACATGCCAGCACTGCAGGCCTGGTGGAAATTTCAGTGGCCCTGTATGGCCTAGTGCACCAGCACAGTTGCAGACGGAGGCACACCTGTGCTGCACCACTGCCATACAGCACTACATAGTGCAGCAACAGCAACACACGGAGGCCATGACAACCACCTTGCAAGCCATGCCACATGCCCTGCTGGCCAGACAGCAAGAGCCCACAACATAGTCACCACACATGGCAGCCATGCAGCACACAGCACAGCCAGCGTCCGGACCACCCAGGAGCACCATGGCCACCAAGACAATGCCTGTGGATGTAGAGATGGGCAGCATACAGAAAGGGCACCAAGTGCAACAGGAAGGCTCAGCTGACCAAAAGGCCACAGTGCAGGTACACAGCCACACACAGGGGAACAGCCGCAGACCTCCAGTGTTCCCATCACAGCCGATGTACCTGCAAGCACCACACAGGCAGCCACCACCGACCTGCACATGGAGCCCCTGGATATGGACCAGCACTAATCAGAGACCAGTGCCCCACCCATGAAGCATGGCAAGAAGCCAAGGGGCACGACAGGAGGTGCTCCCAGTGCAGTGACATGACATGGTGTGGCACAGGAGACACCCCGAAGAGGGGCCCAGGTGTAGTGCAAGGGTACACTAGACACAGATGATGCCTGCAGCAATGCACACAGATGCCAACATATGGAGCTAGACATCTGGCATGGGTACCGGCAGTGGCACATGAATGAGTTGAGGATGATGCACAACATTGTGCACATCGCTGGCCCTGACGGACCATGGGGAGTGTGTAGGGCTTCACACCATTGAACATGAACGCCATACTGTGGCAACACACATGGGACTGCACACAGGGACACTGGCACAGAACCATATGTGGGTGTGGGCACATTGTGATGGGGACTGGGAAATACCCATGCATGAGATGCACTGGGCACTGATAGGGTGGTATGCACATATATATGGTGAAATGCACAGTGCACTAGTAAAGCATTGGTACTAAAACACTGTAGTCCACCTCAGTGTGTGCTGTGAAAGGTGTGTGTGTGTGTGTGTGTGTGTGTATGTCTGATGGATGTCAGACAGGACATACAATGGCGGGGATCAGTGCTGGTGAGCGTGACTGACATTGGTGAACATCAGCCCATGCCAGTGTATGTTGGCATGTGCAGTGCTGACATGTGGGAATATGAAGGACACACAGCTCAGCATAGTAATGTTCACTAGCCTGCACACACCATGCCCTGCACCCCACAACAACACCAAAGTGAAGCCCATGCCAGCCCTGACACAAACACACATGGCACACAGTATGGGATGCTGCACAGTGGCCTGTTGTCTCCCCTCTGTACTGGCCTCCTCATGACTCTGTACATAACAACATGCCCACCCCAGGTGCAGTGCTGCACACCGACTCCTCACTGCAATGTACCCATGGGTGTCCTGCAATACCTGTCTGGAAGCATGGCAGTCACATGCCTGGGCCCCAACACCATTGGGCATGCACAATGTATATAATGGGTGGCAGGCACTACACATGGGCCTCTGTCATGCAGCACAGTGTTCCCACCTGCTATGCAACTGTTGCCAACATGCACCACGCACCAGCCATGACCTCTGATGTAGAATCAAAGTGATATCACAACAGGTATGCAGCTTCAGGAGGCACACCTCTGTGGAGAGTATGGGGGTGAAACCCACTACACTTTGCCAATAGTGCCACCCACTGGTCAATGGACACAGGCAGGTGGGGATATGCCTTACAGGCCAATGTACGGTGGTGTACCACATGTGTGTGTACGGGGCAGGGGTACAGGCACACTGCAGTGCATCCCTGGCTTTGCACTGTGGCATGCTGCACTGTACAACTGTGGTGCACCAACAGCTGTGTAGAAACCAGCTGACACACAGGCGCCATACATGGGGTGTGGCATGACATAGACTGCCATGGCTCCCTGCATGCAGGCAGCCACATGTGGACAATGTCAGGGACACATGTAGTGTAAGTGTTATGTACCTGCAAGAATTACACAACACAAGTGAAGCAACATGTATATGGAAATGGTTTATCACCAAACAACAACAGTAACATGTACAAACATGTACCACCCCCCCATAGAACAGCAATGTACATGGACACAACGGTTACTACAAACAGTCAGGGTGACCTACATGCCAAACACTACCCAATATACTTGTCTCCCAGGCTGTAATGCAGCATACATTGTGGTGTGTATGGACCGCCGCCCCATGCAACAGGTCCACTGCACTGCCCATTCCCCATGTGCACTGCATTCTATGTTGGCCACTACTGCTCAAGTAGCATGGTGAGGAGGCCACCAACTGAACCATGTAGCCATGAAACATCAGCCATTATGGCCCCAACTAGGTCTGCCAGTCTCCTGTCCCTGTCCACGGCCATTTGTCCCTGTGGTCTGCGTGCCGCATCCCGAATCGCTACCTCCATGGCCACACCTTCATCCTCACTGCTGTGCAGAGTGTCCATGGCACTTAGCCCTCCCTCAGGCATCTCTGCAGTGCAGTGCACACCCCTGCACCATCATCCTGCCCCCATGCGTCAGTTGCCGGGCATGGCTCCTGTCGTGTGGCAGCGTCCTGGTGACTGGTGCCAGCGCTGTCCCCTGTGATGTCCGCAACACCAGCCATGGTAGCCTCATCATTGTCTGTGTCACCTGTCTCAGACAGCATGTCCTGTTCTGCCTGTGCTGCATCCACTGCCACCACAGGTAACACTGCCATGGGCACTGTCTCTGCGGAAGAGTCGTCCACCACCTGATGACCATCATCCCCATCTGATTTCAATGTTTTGGGTGGCAATGACTGTGCCCTCCTCCTCCTCTGCATCTGCCTTGTTCATGCCCTGTAGGCAATGGTGTCCTGCTGCTTCTGCTCCACCATGGACTGGAGTAGGGCCCTGTAGTGTTCTGTGACTGCTGGTCACCCACCTGTGACAGCGGAACAGGACATGTATTAGACTAACATGGCAGGAGTCACTTTGTGTTGTTACATGTGCTGGCACTGTGTCCCTGTAGCATGCTGCACACAGGTCCCCCAGTGCACGTGGCCGATACCTACATTGGTGGCAGTGGTGTCTGTGCTGACCTCCTGCTGGACCATGGCTTGTAGTGCCCAAACCTGCAATGTGAGAAGGAAACACAGGTCACTCTGACTGTCACACCCATGCACGCTGCAGTACAACATTGCTAGGTGCTATTGTATGGTCAGCGGGCACTACTCACCTCCCCTGGGTGAACCACTGCCTCACATCTCAGCATCTCTCCTGGCAGCCATGTCCATGAGATGCACCAGGATGGGCCTTTCCCTCCTATGGAGGTCCTGCCAGTGGTGCTTCAGCTGTCTGATGGTCCTTCTCACACTTGTAAACCCCTGCAGATGCCTGCTGATGGCCATCCACACCCTGCCCCTCTCCCTAGATGTGTGGTCCCCGCACCCTGGTGGTAGCAGTGTGCTGTGCCACTGCTGCACCAGGTTGATGAGCTGAACAGTCTCAGCTGCACTGTAATTGGGTGCTCTTCCACTTAATGTGGTCATGGTTCAGTCCCTTACAGGCTTGCAGGTGTATTGCAGGTTGTCAGTACCTCTGCATGCCTCTGGTGTCGCTTTCATTTGACCACACGTGGCTTCCACATGTGCTGTGTGTGTTACACATGTAGGCCTCACCTGCGTATTGCACAGGCCACATAACGGAATTGAGTCATGCATTGCACAGTGCGTTTTCATTATGCCGCATTTGCATGTACATTAGTAACAGCATTGCATGCCCATTTTTGAAGCACCTGCATAGTGCTTTGCATGTCATTGGAATCCACTCACTTGCATCATTTCTCACAGGTATATGCACTCCTGAATGTGTGACCTCTTGGCAGTCCTCTAGTGGTCTGTGCATGTCCCATCTTCAGAGCTGTCATGTCATCTGTGCTCTGCACCCCTGTCACATGTCTGCAATGGTCCGTTGTGTCATGGCACATGCACTGCATAGCTTGGTCCAGCTGTGTAGGCAGGCTGTGCACTGTGTTAGTACCCATATATCCTGGTTGTGTGTTCTGTCCACCTGCCACTGGGCACAGGGTTGAGGCACAGGCAGCAGTGTACAGTGTCACCCATGCATGTCCCCAGAACTAGGCAGTATCTCCATGTGATATTCCTTCCATGCTGTGTCACCTCATTAGTGATTCCAGTGCAATTTGTATGGTGTTACTGGCCCTCTGCAAAGTGATGCTCAATCAGGGCCTATCTGGCACATTGTCCTGCATGGCACAGTGCAGTTTGTGCTTGTGGCTGTCTCATGGGCCTGTCCTGCTGTTGTCCTTCCATGTCATCATCCTTCGTACTCCATGTCTGGCAGTGGCACATTGTTCCTCAGTGCAAGATTGTGCAGGATGCAACATGTGAGGAATATCCTGCAGACCATCTCGGGACTGTACTGAAGTGCACCAGCAGAGTGGTCCAGGCACATGAACCATACCTTCAGGATGCCAAAGGTGTGTTCTATTGTGGTCCTTGTTGCAGTGTGTGCATTACTGTAGCTCTGCTCTGCAGCCATCTGTGGGTGGCAGAGGGGTGTCATGACCCATGGCAGCTGTGGATATCCACTATCACCTGTTGTTGGAATGAGTACAATGTTAGAGTTGTGCTGTGGGTGCCCACCATGCCTGTGTGGTGTGTGGAATGGACACATGTGCCAGGTATACCTACCAATGAGCCAACCTCCTCTGATGTGTCCTGTCTCCCATGCCTCATGAAGGCTACAGTTCCACAGTATGTATGAATCATGGCAGGAACCAGGGTATTGTGCCATGACATCCAGGACACAGCACTGTGCATCACACATGACCTGCATATTCATTGTGTGTATCTCCTTCCTGTTCATGTACATGTCTGCCTGCCCTGGTGTTACCCTGATGGGTACATGTGTGCAGTCTACTGCACCTAACATATGTGGGAACAGTGCCATGTCATAGAATGCCTGCTTGATGGACTGTTGCTGATGCTCATCCCGTGGGAGTGGCATGTATGTGTCCACACACTGCACCATCGCATCTATGAACTGCCTGAGGCATCGTGACATGGCAGACTGTGAGATGCCCACTATGTCACCTGTGGGGGTCTGGAAGGTCCCTGTCACTAGGCAGCAGAGTGCTGTGGTCACCTTTACCTCCTCAGGGACTGGGTGCCCCCTACAGGTGGTGCTCTGGAACTCTTCCCTGATGTCTTCACAGAGCTCAGCTATAATTACACTGGGCAGGTGGTATTGTGCAATACATTGCTCCTCTGTGCAGTCCAGATAAGACTTCTTGGGCCTGTATACCCATAGTGCCATGTGCCTGGCTCTTCCTGGCTGCTGTTGTGGCTGCCTGTCCCTCTGGTTCCTGCCCTCATGCACCCTGTGCTGCAGGTGCTGCCTCTCTGCTGCCAGCAGTATGCCCAGTGAGGCTATTGAGGCTGCCATTACTCTCCTGCTCACTAGTCTCTTCTGCTTGCTGCACAGTATTGTGTTGTCCCAGTGAGGCTCCTTGGTTGCCTTTTATACTGTGCTTAGATACACCTGCTCACACCTGGTGTAACTTTTGCCACTTGCTCTTGGCATATGCTGTTGGTCCCTGCCTTCTAGAATACCATTCCTGCACTGTCACCTGCTTTGTTTGGTGCATGTCGCACTATGCATCTGTGTATCTGGGGTTCTGTCATACGTGCGGCGTATGGGGATGTTGGTGCAAGGTGTTGCGCTATGTCGTACATCACTGTTGTAAAATACCGCATGTCACAATTGCTGCCATATCTTGTTTCATGCACCATTACTTTTGGTGCAAGTGGCATTACGCCTGGTGTAGCCCTTCTAGAATCCAGCCCAGGAAGTTCAAGATAAGGAACAAAATGAAGACCTCAAAGCAAAAGCAAAGACAACAACCAATAATGAAAAACAAGACCAAACAACTATACACCAGAAAGATTTGGAATTATTTGAAAGTCTAAATATGCTGGAATCAAAGAAAACTTAAGTTAGCAACTGCCAGAACTGTGTCAATAATGCTTTTTTTTTCCCAGTGGTTCTGTGTAGTATGGAGGGGCATTGACTCTTAGCTCTTCAAGCTGAGAGAGGAGTTAATGCCTACCTGGCAATTGGATTGCAAGATTTTAGGGCCTTTAAGATTCCAATTGGCCCTGACTGAGCGTTCTGTAAAGAATAAGAGGGCAAGGGAAGTGTTGGACTATATTTTCTACTGTTATGATGGAACAAAAAGAATGAGGGGGAGGACAAGGGAAGCTAGGCTTTTTATTTTAACTAAGCAAAGAGTGCAGCATGAGTAAAATAAAAGAACATGGATTAACATTAAACATGGATGTAAAGGTAACAAAAATTCACAGAATAAGTATCATAATCAAAGATGCAGAATGAGTTAAAAATTGCAACTTGGAACATAAACGGATTCAGAAATCCTATAAAATGGAAAAAATATTAAGCCACATTAAACAAAAAAGAAGACATTGCGCATTTGCAAGAAACGCATTTAACAATTAATGAAGAATCAAAAATAAAATATGAAGAGGTAAGGCAGTACATTCACTACATGCATCTAAATCTAGAGATACTGCTATTTTAGTATGGAAATACTTAAATATAGAAACATAAAATTAAAGAAACATATTGATCAAGAAGAAAGATTCGTAATTATATCTTTGAAGCAATATGGGAAAATTATGGTTGCTGCATCCATTTATGCTCCTCCTAGTAGTGCTTTGACCTTTTTACCTGAATTTTTCTTGACATTATCTAGCTTTTCACAACCCTACATTATAGCAGGTGATTTTAACTTGATATTTAATCCAAAATGGAACACAACATCCGGAAGTAGAGACTACAATAAAAAAGAAGCTGCTATTCTACTGAACAGGATGGAAGAAAATCATTCTCACACAATGCATCATGATTTAAATCCTACTCAAGAATATACAGTATATGATATTGGGTTCTTCTGTACTATATCATGATATTGTAGATATTAAGTATGAACCAGTTATACTATCAGATCATGCAAAATTATGTTTGGCCTTGCCATCCAGGGATACCACCACTAGCTGTTCTTGGAGAATGGCTCTTTTATTAAAAGATCAAACTTTTGTACAGAGAGTTAGACAGGAAACTCAAGAAAATGTCAACATAATACAGATAAAGAAGTATCATTTAATATAATTAGGGATGCATATAAAGCAGTATTAAGAGGTACATCAATTGTCAGTTCATCTGTTAAAGTAAAATAAAAGGAAAGAAAAATTAAAAGACATAGCAAAGAAAATATTGGACATGCAATAGAAACATGTTACAACTAATAATAATATTTATTCGCAATCATTAACAAATTATAGACATGAATGCCAGGAACTAATTGATGAAAAAAACTGAAAGAATAATGCTATATGCGTAAGCTAAATATTATTCACAGACTGATCATAGTGGTAAATTATTAGTTTATCAGTTACAAAAGAAAAAGCAGAAATATTTATTTCAGAATTAAAATCTGAAGATAATTTGGTAATATAAATAAAGATTGTTGAACTATTAAAATTGTATAAAACACAAAATTCTACAATAAACAATAATTTCTTAAATATAGCAAAAATATCAATGGAACAGCAAATATAATAGATAAACCCGTTACAAAAATATAAATTGAAGAAGCAATTAAATTATTAAACTCAGGGAAGGCACCAGGTTTGGATGGTATAGGTATCGAATTGTATAAAACATTTAAGGAAATCTTGATCCCAAAATATCATGTTTTATTTAACACATTCACAGATGGGCTCCCCCTTCCTTTGATGAAGCACTGATTCTGGTCATTTCCAAGAAAGGAAAAGACAAAAAGTTTTGTTCCTCATATGTGGAGCCCTCATTTAAGGGGAGAAGTGGTTAGAATTGAATAGTTACAGCATATCATAACTAAGATGGTGGGCTGTTGGAAACATCTAGATTATAAAACTAGGCTGAAAAGATCAAACCTATATAGCCCGAAAGTAGGGGAGTGAGGGGTGACTTGCTGTTGATGTGTAAAATCATGAAGGAGAACAAGTTAATGAGAACTCAGAATTAAGCTGTAATTGAAACCAAATAGACTAAGGACACATAATCAGCATATAAAACTTGACAATACAACCAAAAGTGGAAGATTTCATTTTTTCTTACAAAGAATTGGCAGGTTGTGGAACCAATTACCATAAACTCTGGTTGAATGTAATACATTAGGTTTATTTAAAAAAAAAAAACTTAGACAAATATATTTTAGAAAAGGGGTGTATTTGGACCTGCTGATGTGGGGAATGGTTAATATGGGCAGAATGCCTTCTTCCATCCTCAACCCAGTATGATTACCCAGTATGATATCATCCAATATCTCTGTTACGCACATATTATAACATTGTTATGAAAATCTTAGTGATGAGGTTAGAGGGTGTTGCCAAATATAATTGAGGATGACCAGATGGGTTTAATTAAGGGAAGGAGAGTACATAAGAAATATCTTGAACATCTTGTATATGAAAAAAAATGAAAGCGGGCATTGTGGTATCCCTGAAGCTAAAAAGGCCTTTGATGAGATAGAATGGCCTTATCTAATGGAGGTATTAAAAGCAGCAAATATATGACAAAAGTTTTTGTCTTGGATAAAGGGGATCTATAATACACCTAAAGTTACGATATTAACCAATAATATTATTTCTCCAATCTTTTTGTTAGAAAGGGGAACTCAACACGGGTGTCCCTGTCACCTCTTTTGTTTGTGTTAATTATTGAACCTTTGACTAATTTAATTAGGGAAAAAAGGGATATCGCTGGATACAGATTTAGTGGTCAACAAGTTGTAAAACTTTCACTATTTGCAGACAATATTATAATATACTTAAAACACCCAGAAACAGAAATTGTAAAAATCTTGCAGATTGTTCAAGAATATGGTTTACAATCAGGCTAAACTGTAAACTGGGAAAAATCTAAAGCATTATTAATAAATCCTTCAAAAACTAAAATAAACATAGTTAACTTTCCATTTAAAATAGAGTCACAAAGTAATGTATAATTGCGAGTTAAATTGGCAAGTGACATCAAGCAACTAATAAATCTAAATCTGAATCCACAGGTAAATGAAATAGAAACACACTTAGAAAAATGGAAAGCCTACTTATACCTTTACTAATTCATGTTATTAAAATGAATGTATTGCCATGACACGCATCTTGTACATATTTCAGGCACTTTCTATTAGCATACCTGATGCTATGGGGAATAAATTGGACAAAGTAATAAATATATTTATATGGAAAAATCAAAAACCTTGATTAAAAAACAAAAACTATATTTGAGATATGAATATCTGGGTCTAAAATTTAAAATATTATTATTGGGTGGCTATGTTAGAGCCGCTTAAAGAATTTTTTAGTGTAAACTCTTCACCATGGACACATTTTGAATCAGGTAATGAGTTTCCATTTCAGATCAAATATAATGTTCTGGGAAATTTTAATAGTGAAACATTGGGAAGTATATAGAATATATTCTTAAGTGACACTAAAAAACTGGAAAAACATTTTACAACACTTACAAATTGAGTATAAAATATGTATGCAGTCTCCACTGAGGAACAGTAATTTTCATCTGTTGTTCAACTCAGCATACATAAATAGATAGCATCAGTTCAGTATTTATTGTATAGCTGAACTTTTTAAAAATCAAAATATGAAGTAATTTCAGCAATTACAGACACAATATAAGTGCCTAGGAATATGTCCTTTAATTATTTACAAATTCGCTCCATAATTCAAAAACTAATAGAGAAAAATAAGTTTGTATATGAGTATAACATGTTTGACACTGCTATGAAAAATAGAGGAAGAATCAAACTGATGTCTAACATTTACAGGGTAATTTTGGAATCTAGAGAAAATTTGACACTAGACCTTAGAAAGAAATGGGAGAAAGATCTACATATAGCCCTTTCAGAATCTAAGTTTAATTATATTTGTAAAAAAATGGAATAGAGCAATAAATAACCATATGAATCAGATCCAGTTCTTTATACTTCATAGAATTTATTACTCACCATACTCAAACAATTTTAATAATTTAATTTCTACTTTTTGTAAAAGAGGATGTGGTGGAAGTAGTGTCACCCTTATTACCCTGAGCTCCATTAATCTGTCCTCATATGTTTTCTGATGCAGTCCCTGCACCATTTTGGTTGCCCTTCTCTGGACTGCTTCAATTTGGTTAATGTCCTTGTAAAGGTTTTGCCTCCAGTACAGTACCCTGTAGTCCTCATTAGTACAGTGGTGAGTATCCCCACCTGTCATGCAGGAGACCGGGATTTAATTCCCCGATGGGGAGTTGTGGCTTACCTCAGAGATCAGTCCTGGGGCCAGTCCTCTTCAATATCTTCATCTGTGACATTGCAGAAGGATTGGAGACTAAGGTTTGTATGTTTGCAGATGACACCAAGATCTGCAACAGAGTAGATGATCCAGATGGGGTGGGCAGAATGAGAAGAGATCTGGATAAACTAGCAAAATGGTTGGAAGTATGGCAACTGGGGTTTAATGCAAAGAAGTGCAAGATCATGCACATAGGGAAGAGAAACACTGAAGCCACTTATAGGTTGGGAGAGGAGTTGCTGGCAGTCACAAGGGAAGAAAAAGACTCAGGCATCATCATCACTGATGACCTGAAATCATCCAAGCAGTAGGTAAGGCTAGGGGGATGTTAGAGTGTATTAGTAGGGGTATCACAAGTCAGAAGAGAGAGGCAATAATCCCTCTTTACAAGACACTGGTTAGGTCCCATCTGGAGTACTGTGTGCAGTACTGGAAGCTACACCTTCACAAGGATATTAACCAAATTGAGGTAGTACAGAGAAGGGCAACCAAAATGGTGCAGGGACTGCATCAGAAAACATATGAGGAAAGATTACCATAGCTCAATATGTATACCCTAGAGCAAAGGAGGGAGAGAGGTGATATGATCAAAACATTCAAACAACTTAAGGGCATTAACAAGGTGAGAGAGTCTAACATGTTTCAATATAAGAAAAATAGCAGGACAAGAGGACACAGCATGAGATTAGAGGGAGGCAGATTAAGGGGTAATGTGAGGAAGTTATTTTTTCACTGGAAGGGTGGTGGATTCATGGAATGGCCTACCTTAGGAAGTGGTGGATATGAATATAGTGCAGGACTTCAAACAGGCATGGGATAGGCATAAGGGAGCAATACAGATGAGTATGAATAGATAGACAATTGACAGAGCAAAGGCTGATGGCACATTTATAAGGTAGAAAAAGAAATGGGCAGACTGGATGGGCCTTGTGGTCCTTATCTGCCATCAACTACTATGTTTCTATGTTTAAATGGATTTGCAAACATATTTGCATGTGTGGTCTCAGGAGAAAGGTCTCTTGATGTGCCAAGTTTTGTCGCAGTTGGATGTTCACATTCTGAGATCCAGACAGTAAAGTTAATTAAAAAAATAATTATTTGTTTTTGTCATTGCCTAGCTCCCACTTTGTTTTTAATTTTGGTCTGATAGTTTTAGGGAAGAACGTGCTTTCCCAAGAGTTGTGCTTTTCATTGGTTTGGTGAAAAAATATTAATCATTTCTCAAGTTATACCAATTTGAAATGTTGATTCTGTACATGCTCAGTATGCTCTTTTGGATAGCTGTTTCATATACAACAAGAATTTTCACATACAAAACAGGATTCCACTTTATAAAGTGGATAATCCTGTTTTGTGAGAAAAAATTCTTCTTTCATGTGATGGCCATCTTTTTGTCATTTAAAATAACATTTTGAAAAACCATAAAAATCATGTCCTGCAGAGACACCATCACATTTATCTTAGTGAACGAGACCCCAGTAAGTGTATTCTGACATTAGTTTTTGGAAAAAAGATGCTTATATGTGTTTTAAAAACATTTTACAAATCTTGTTTTGTAAGAGGATTTTCTTGCTTCGTATGGCCTCACAAAACAGGAATAGGCCCATACAAAGCAATATTAGACTCATACAAAACAAGAGTCTGAACTTATTCATATTTTATATGAACCAATCCTGTTTCACTAGAATGACACAATCAAATGAAACAGGATCGCTTCATACAAAACGAGAATTTGGACTTAGTTTTTTTATTTGTTTTGCACATTTGAACTTTAACAAATCATAAATCCATCCATAGTTGGAGAGCTGGACTTCAGGAACAATCTACATATCAAAAGCAAGGTCTCAATGAGTACTACAACACTACACATAATACCCTCCCAGAAAAATTCAGAGACTATGTAAAAACATAACAATGTAAAAATTAAAATTCCCAGAAGATAACTCTGCAATTTTAACAATCCATAACTCCATCACTCTTTGGAATTAAGGGACAATCTATGTATCAAAAAAAAGGCCTTAATGAGTACTACAATACTAAGATATAATTTCACCTCCACAAAAAACAAATATTTAAGGGCCATATAAAAGAATTTTATATTTTTACAATTTGAGAATGAAAATTCCCTTAGGATAACATTAAAATGTTAACAAGCCATAACTCCATCAGTCTTCTGAGTTGAGGAAGAAACTATGTATCAAAAGAAAGGTCTGAATGAGTACTACAAGGCTAAGGGCCAGATATTCAAAACTTTGCCCCGAGGCTAAATTAGCACTGCCCGGCGGGCAAACTTAGCCTGGAGCACAAAGCAAGCTATATTCAAAAGGAATAGCCCAGGGCAAACAGCTTCTGAATATAGCATGGGAATGAGACCACGCAAACTGTGCTGGGAGTGCAGGGCAAATGTAGCCCCTGAATAAGACAGCACTGAATACAGCAACCAGGAAGTGCAAACCACAACAACAACACAGTGCACAGAGATGTAAGGGTAGGTAGAGAGGAACTATGTGGCCAATGTGTGTTCTGGCAAATGCAGGGACCCAGTACAGCTGCAGGCAGCAGCACACATAATAAAACTGTGCTCAAAATTATATAATATTCCCCGAACTGTTAGTGCGGAGCTAAGCGGTTTACCCGGTGCAAACACGTTAGCCCCGTGCTAAGCTTTGCCATATTCAAAAGTGACATGCAAATGAGCCTACTTAGATAGTCTGTGGGCAAACAGCCACATTAGCATCTCATCATGCCCTGATTTGCATGCAGTTTGCACAGCGTTACTGCAGGGTCCCACAGCTCCACCTGTAGGTCAGTCTGGAGGTACAGGGGCTGGCTAGGTCCAACCGCAGCTCCACCTGTAGGTCAGTCAGGCAGTGCATGATGATAGCTGCAGGTTTCATGTAAACAGTACAGCATAGCATAGCACATCATACCCCAGGGGACAACACAGCATAGGCACAGGTGGTGGTAGTGCTGCATGCAACTGTCACATTATAGGTCATGCTACAATGCACAGCAGAAACTACAGGAGCAAGGAGGCCAGTAGTGTTTGGACACAGCATTGCCTATGGTGTGTAGGGCACTAATGATGACTGGACTATACACAGTGACAGGCCCAACCTGCAGGTGTTTACTGAAAGTGGACATTGCTGTTACACTGTCGTGTGACCCACAGGTGCTGCACCTCTGGCATGGGATGCTCACAGTGACATGTACATTTCTTGCTTTGTGTGCTGTGGCAGTTGTACAGCTGTGCGGTATGTGGACGGGAGGGCATATTATCCAGAAGGCACACTGGTGTTGGGGTATTCCCATTACTGGCCCATGTGCACAGCATGATGTGTCCCAGCCTTGTGGCCACACCTGGTCTGTGGCACAGCCTCGCCACCCATACATGCTCCCCTCAACATCCTCCATGCCCACAGTGCTGCATGTGTGTGCTGGCATCTGTTCATGTCCACAGATGTGTGGTCCGCAGGTGTGTGCTGTATGGCCACACTGCCATGCTGTCCACTGGCGGCAGGGTCACCACTTACTGCCTGGCATGGCTGGGACTGGTGGCAGATGATGGCATCATTGTGATGCCATCAGTTAGCAGCATGCTTCCTCTATGTTTGGCTTTATCTGTGTGTCACATTTATTTGTTAGGGTCACGCATAACCCAGCGCTAAACCCGCGCAAACACTGCGTAAAGCCAAAGTGTCGTGCAAAGCTGATTGCCCAGGGTTAAGACAAGCTTTTCCTGGGCGGTACTTTTCACCGCACTAAGTGTCGTGCTAAGTCATGCAAAACCACTTAGCATGGTGCTAGTCGCTGAATATAGCATTGCGCCTGTATTCATGTCAGTTTGCCCCTTGCATACATTATAATTTTGCCCAGCGCTAATGACGTTTGCCCATGTTATTTGGCCTTTTGAATATAGCAGACCTGCGCTAATCCCACGCTAAACCTGCACAAATGGTTTTTGCCTAGCACAAAGTTTTGAATATCTGGCCCCAAGTCTCTAAGGAATACCAGCTGAAAATACACATATAAAAAAATAAAACTAAAAAATGAAATTTCCCATATAATAATAGTTCTACTTTAATAAGCTATAATTCTGTCAATATCTGAGTTAAGGGACAATGTATACATCAAGAAAAATGTCTTGATGAATAGTACAACACTAACATATGATACCCACACAACAATTCAGAACCATATAAAAACATGAAAAATTAAAAATAACATTCTCATACTATAACATTGCAACTTTAACAAGCTGTAACTCTGCCACTCTTTGGAGTTAAGGTATAGTCAATCTACAAAAATAAAGTGCTAATAAGTACCACAACACCAAGTCCCTGTGAAAAACCATAACAATTACAAAGTTTAAATTCCCTTATTTTCCTATATAAATATTCCTCATCTTTTTTACCTTGGTATGTCAATAATTGGAGTTAAGGGGCAATGTACATATCAAAAAGAGGTGTCAATGAGTACTACACCACTAACACATAAGCTCTCCATAAAGATTCATGAGGTATGCACTGCACCCCAAAATTACTTCCTTTTCACCATGGTACCAATCCACAATGAAAGTCCAATTATCATCAACAGTGCATCAATTGTGTATCTCATTTTGCACTATAACCGTAACAAACTTCAGAGCAAACTGACAACACTTTACTGACTTATGGATAAAAAAAGAAAATCTATTATTTTGCCCATATACAATCAACCACTGGCAGTTAAGAGGGACACAATATATTTTTTCACTTGAGGTAAGCCCCCACAAAAAGCAATTATAACCAAGCACATAAATTGCTTTTCTGAGTAGAACTCTTGTACTTGGATCTTTAATTTAGAGTAAAAAAAAAAAACTAACAAACAAAACAAGAAAAAGTGTGTGTTTGTCTGAGTTAACTGAACTGAATGGTTATCTGAACAGTTATCTAGGTGTAAATCTCAGGTGATTGAAAGGACTTGATAGCTGTGCAGCTTAAATTACTTGTAGAAAGATCTAGTAAGTAGGGGGAGTGGCTTAGCTAGAAGAAAGCTAAATTTAAAGACCGCCTTAGAAAGATTCTGCTAGTAGCTTGGCAGAAGACACCAGGAGGAAGGACTGCTGTGTGACTGGACTTCTCTACTGGGACTAAAGAAGTAGAACTCTTGTACTTGGACCTTTAATTTAGGGTAAACAAAGCAAACTAACAAAAAACAAAAAAAAGTGTGTGTTTGTCTGAGTTAACTGAACTGAATGGTTATCTGAACAGTAATCTAGGTGCAAATCTCAGGCAATTGAAAGGACTTGATAGCTGTGCAGTTTAAATTACTTGTAGAAAGATATAGTAAGTAGGGGGAGTGGTTTAGCTAGAAGGAAGCTAAATTTAAAGACTGCCTTAGAAATATTCTGCTACTAACTTGGCAGAAGACACCAGGAGGAAGGACTGCTGTGTGACTGGACTTCTCTACTGGGACTATATTGCCCTCCTTCCCTCCCCTCTACCCTCCCACCCAAAGCTAGTTCTACTTTTATAGGCACAGGATTTGACTGACAACAGGAACTTCCTGTTTGGGAGCAGGAAGTGAGTGATCACAGAGACGCCAAAGACCCACCATTCTAGAAGGGCAAGAGTAGCTCTCCGGCCCTCTGTAGCTGTTCTGTTGGAGGCCTGCCTCTGAGCAAGTAAGGGGTCTACTGAGAAATATAGGATATTCCTGTCTCAGAACAGGACAATCAGGAGCTTAAAGGGCACACAGGCAGAAAGTAAGTAGAGAGAGAAGAGGGAAAAAAACAGAGGAAAGAATAAGGATTCCAAACAGTTAAGGGGCCAGAAATAAGACATGATGGGAGTGGTGAAGTGCAGTGGCTGTGGAGCAGCAGTCTTCTGGGAGATGTTCTGGAGGATGTGGTGTCCCATCTGCAGGCACCTCTCCGGGCTGAGGGAGGAGGTTGCTCATCTCCAGGCTGAGTTGGCCAGGATTTGTGGGACTGCCTCTTCCATCCAGGAACCACCAGTGCCACTGCCGTTGCCTCAGAGGTTGCCAAGAAAGAGGAGCGGTTGGACCACAGTGGGCTCAGGGAAGATGATGGTGGTGGAACAGAGGTGCATCTCTCCAGTTATACCTCTCTACAATTCCTATGCCATTCTGGCAAAGTGTGGTTCTTCTATGGAGGCACCCACAGTAGAGACCAAGGAGGATGCTGGGAACCTCCACAAAGGAGACACACAGGAGGGTGGCAGGGGACTGCACAGGGGAAGGAAACAACTCCTGGTGGGGGACTCCATTGTTAGGAAGGTAGAACTGGGGGAGGAAGGGGAGAGGGAGGCAAGGTGCCTGCCTAGCGCCATGGCTTGGAGAGACAGGGAGCAAATCCTCAGGATTGTCGGAGCAGCTGCACAGGGGAGGGAGCTGGATGTCATTGTCCACCTAGAGACAAATGACCTGGCTATGAAAGGGATTAGAGAAGTTCAGGAAAAGTTTGTAGAATTGGGGAGGGGCCTTAGACAAGTAGCACGCACGGTAACCTTCTCAGAGGTGCTGCCCATCTATGACGTAGGAAAGGCTAGGGTGTTCCACATCATGGGATTCAATCAGTGGTTGAAAAACTGGTGCAGAGCTCAGGGATTTGGCTTCATTGGGGACTGGGGGTCCACCTGGAGTGATGCAAGCCTATATAGGCATGATGGGCTGCATCTGTCCAGGAGGGGAATCAGGATCATAGGCGATAGGTTTAAATGCTTCATTGGCAAGCATTTAAACTAGCAAAGGGGGGAGGTACTGGAAAGGAGGAGGGAAATCCTAGCCCCCCCAAAAAATCATGGTAGTAAGTGCGGTAAACACCAACATAAAGGTGTTGATAGGGAGAAGGGCAGGGGTAAATGGGGAAAGTAACAAAGGCAAGAAGGACATGGATGGGGCAAAAAGGAGTAAAGCCATCAGAAAATGGAGGGTAATGAGTACCAATGCCCATAGTCTGGGCAACAAGCTCCCTGAGCTGGTGGTCTTGATGGAAGAGGGATGCCTGGATATCGTAGCAGTCACAGAAACATGGTACACAGAGAACCATGACTGGGATGTTAACATACCAGGGTACATAACCTACAGGAGAGACAGGCAGGAGAGAAGAGGGGGAGGAGTAGCTCTCTATGTAAAGGAAGGGATAAAAGCAACTGAACAAATGAGTAAACAGGGAGGAGAGGAGGCACTGTAGGTCACCTTGGAGACGGGAAAGGGCACCACAATCCGCACAGGGGTTGTGTACAGACCCCCAAGTCAGGGGGAAGGAATGGACAAGGATATGATAGAAGGCATTCTTAGGATGGCAGAGAAAGGGGAGATACTGTTGATGGGAGACCTGAATATGCCAAATGTTAACTGGAGCACATTTGTTGCAGCCACATCCAAGAGCAGGGCCATTCTAGATGCCTTACAGGTGGCAGGCCTCAGACAGCTAGTTTTGGAACCTACTCATGAGGGAGCAATCTTACACCTCATACTCTCAAATGGGGGCAGTGAGAGGATCTCAGATCTAGAAGTTGGTTGCCATCTGGGACCAAGTGACCATCAAACAGTGTGGTTCATGTTAAACTCATCTACAATGCCAAGCCATACAAAAGTGAGGGTACTGGACTTCAGGAGGGCTGACTTTGGCAAGATGGGAGAGTGCCTCAGAAAAGCACTAACAAACAGGCTAGAAGGAGGGGTGGAGCAACAATGGGGAATCATCAAAACTGCCATCACAGAGGCAACAAGCCTTTGTGTGAAGCAAATAAACAAATCAAAATGAAAGAAAAGGCCACTATGGTTCTCAAAAGAGGTGGCTGGGAAAGTCAAGGAGAAAAAGATAGCATTCCAGAAGTATAAGAAAACACAGAAGGAGCAGGACAGAGAGCTGTACTGTGAAGACAGAAGGAAGCAGGGAGGGAAGTCAGAATAGCAAAGGCCCAAACTGAGGAAAAGATAGCCAACTCGGTTAAAAAGGGGGACTAAACCTTTTATAGGTACATCAGGGAACGTAGAAAGACAAAGGGAGGGATAGTGAGGATGAATAGAATGAACGGTAGGTGGGCAGAGGGGAACAGTAAAAAAACAGGGATACTGAATGAATATTTCTGCTCAGTATTCACAAAAGAGGAGGTGGTAGTGCCTAATCCAATTAACAGAAGCACTCTTGATAGGGGTGTAGATCCCAGTCCTTTCACAGAAGAAAGGGTTCTGCAAGAACTCCTAAAACTGAAGATGGACAAAGCAATGGGGCCTGATGGAATTCACCCCAGAATTCTAAAAGAATTAAGTGGGCAACTAGTGAAACCACTGGCTACTCTTTTTAATAAATTACGGGAGGATGGTGTGGTACTCGAGGACTGGAGGAAGGTGGATATGATTCCTCTTCACAAAAGTGGGACCAATACAGAGGCAAGAAACTACAGACTTATCAGTTTGACCGCTGTGGTAGGGAAAGTGATGGAGTCACTTCTGAAGGAAAGAATTGTTGAGTACCTAGAGGTCAGTGGGGCACAGGACCCAAGGCAGCATGGGTTCACAGTAGGAAGGTCATGTCAGACGAATCTAATAGATTTCTTTGACTGGGTGACCAAAGTAGTAGACCAGGGAGGGGCTGTGGATATGGCCTACCTAGACTTTAGCAAGACATTTGACACAGTCCCACACAAAAGATTAATAGTCAAATTAACCAGCCTGGGAGTGGGTCCCAGGGTGGTAGCCTGGGTAAAACATTAGCTGGACAACAGGACACAGAAGGTAATTGTAAATGGAGTCCACTATGAAGAAAGAGGGGTTACTAGTGGGGTACCATAGGGTTCAGTGCTGGGTCCAGTCCTTTTTAATGTCTTTATAAGTGACATTGCAGAGGGACTGGAAGGAAAAGTATGCCTCTTTGCAGATGACACAAAGATCTGCAACAGGGTTAATACACAAGAAGGCGTGGAAAGGATGAGAAGGGACTTGGCAAGGTTGGAGGAATGGTCAGAAGTATGGCAGCTAGGATTCAATGCAAAGAAGTGCAAAATAATGCACCTGGGAAACAAGAACCCAGGGGAAGAATACACAATGAAGGGAGAGGTAGTAACAACAACAAAAAAGGAAAGGAAGGCAGTAGGGAGGGCTGGGGGTATACTGAGATGCATAGGGAGAGGCATCACCAGCAGAAAACAGGAAGTTGTTATGCCTCTGTACCGACAGTTGGTGAGACCCCATCTGGAGTACTGCATAAAGTACTGGAGACCCCATCTCCACAAGGACATAGACAGGATAGAGGCAGTCCAGAGGAGGGCAACTAAAATGGTGCAGGGTCTGCAAGAGAAGCCATTCGAGGAGAGACTTAAGGAGCTTAATATGTATACCCTTGAGGAAAGAAGAGAGAGGGGGGACATAATAGAAACTTTTAAGTACCTCAGTGGAATCAACAAAGTCCCAAAGGTAGCATCTTTCAGAAAAAAAGATGTGCAAGAACAAGGGGACACAATTTAAAGATGGGGGGGCGGTTCACGGTCAATGTGAGGAAGTATTTTTTCACAGAGCGGATAGTGGATGCATGGAACAGCCTTTCTGAGGAGGTTGTGGGGTCTAAAACTGTGGGATAATTCAAGAATGCATGGGACAGATATAAGGCAATTCTTGTGGGGGGGTAGGTAAAAATAGGCTGTTGGTTAACTAGGATCTGCGGCCTATCCTGTAGGTAGGGAAATGGGCAGACTAGATGGGACAAGCGGTCCTTATCTGCCGACAAAGTCTATGTTTCTATGTTTCTATGGAGGCATGGAAGTGCAGGACACAGAGAGCTCTGCATTTCCACAGCCAGATAGATGTGTGCATCTACAGAGGGATGGAAGCATAGGGCCCAGGGACCTGTGTGACTGAGAATATGATTCTACTATCTCAAAATGTAAGTACATTCTTTGTAAAGAACTGCATTTATGCACGAGTTAGGGTTAATATTAAAGAGACAAAGGTAAGGAAATGTGGCATTTGGGTTTCCAACCCTAACTATCCACCCCCACCCCCAAGCAGGAAAAAGAAAAGACATTACGTTTTTCAATGTCCTGACAGCTGGTGAATCAGGGGTGAAGTCTTCCTTGGGGTTCTCAACCCTAATGCTTGCCCCATTCCATGACCAAATAAGGTGAGGTGTGATTAGAGATGCAGTGAAGTTTAATTTTGTCGACGAAGTTCCAGCGAAGTAGGACATTTCACCCTGTGGAATATTTTGCGAATTTTGTGCAATCCGCAAAATATTCTGTGGGTGAAATGTGTGAAATTTCGACCCAAAAATATGGAGGTTCACTCTCAAAATGCAGAATTTGCCCACAAACTGTGGAATTCCAACCACAATCAGTGGAATTTCACCCACCAGTTGCAAAATTCTACACTTTGCAGGCAGAATTTTGCATTTTGTTGGAGGAATTTTGCACTTTGCACCAACGGAATATTTCATGAATTGCACAAAATATTTCAGGGAGTGAAGTTTGTGGACTTTGCCTATCTCTAAAGGTGATATGTTTTCTTCAGGCAGGGCCTTCAGGTTGTGGGCAACGTGAGGAGACACAGTTCTGTACATTTGAAGACTATAGGCCTAATTTTGCAAAGATTTGTAGTGCCAAAACTGACTTGTGGCAGGGTGTTTGATGCAAGTTGCAACTTGCATCAAATGTGGTGGCAAACACAATTGTAAAAGAAGTGTGCCATAAATGCCCACTACACATCCAGAATGTGGGATGCAGGACTTTATATCCAGTTCCCCCAGGTCTAACTTTGCATTCAGGATTGTGGCACTTGTGCCAAACCTTTAGTGCAAGGTGCCATAATCAATCAATCAATCAATAAAAATCTTTATTTATCTAGGTGGGCACCATTGAGCAAGGCTCATTTGCAAGATGGACCTGGTCATGAAAAAAATAATTGTACAGTAACATGGTAGACATAGTGCAATATTATACAGAGAGGAAAAATATATGCCATCCAGTAGCAAGGTAGAACATAATTCAATATACAAAAGAAGAAAAATATGCATATGTACAACAAAATATGAATGTATGGACCTTTACAACAGATAGATTTATAGGTTGGTACAGCCAGAATGTTCACTTAAAAAGGACGAGAAAGGCAGTATGAAGGGTACCAGATTAGCGAGATACTGAAGGGGAAGGAATTGTATCTGGCATACTTCACGGAACGGGTGGAACTTGGCCATGGTTAAGGACAGACAGCTGTGGGATACCAGTTTAGGAAGATAATGATGGGGAAGGAATTGTTAACTGGCATACTTCACAGGAGGGGGTGGAACTTGGCAAAGGCTAAAGACAGATAGGGAAGAGTGAGAGAAGCAGATATTTTGATAGGGAGAGGGAGGCAGGGGCAGAGGCAGGGTGGGAGGCAGGATGGGCAGGGGGAAAACTGTAGAATAGGTGAGCTAGCGATGTGGGAAACATTTGCAGGATTCTTTCCTGAAGCGGTCATAGAGCGACTTGAAAATATTCAGAGTAACAGGACAGCTCAGCTTCAAGTTTTTTTGCAAGCCGTTCTACAAGGCAGGCAACAAGAAACTTATAGCAGCTGTGCCGAAACGAGATTTGACATTCGGAACTTGAAAGGTGATTAGGGAATAGCTTCTGAGAGCATAGGTGCCCATCACACTCTGGGGAATACAATCAGAGACTTACAGGGAGAGCTTGCTGGTTACCACTCCGAAGGCCCATAATGAAGGGAAAGTTTTGCAACTGCCCCAGCCCTTATAGAATCAGACTGAATTGCATCTAAAGGGCTTTGGCGCATCTGTGTCAAACCTTGCAGTGGATGCAGGACTTGTTGCATGCACTGCATCCACCTTGTAAAATTGGGCCCTTTATCACAATGGGGTGAGTGTTAGGATTGGTTCCCTAATGGAGACACCACGCCTGATTCAACAACTGTCAGGACAGTGAAAACTTAATGTTTTTTTTTTCCTTTTCCTGCTTCGGGGGGTGGAGATGTGGCGTTAGGGTTGGAAACCCTAATGCCACATTTCCCTATTTTGGCACTGTATTCTAAACCCTAATTGATGCATTAACACAGTTTTTTTGCAAAGAATTTATTTTAGTCATGTGTATACATTTAAGTAACAAGGCATGACCAGGGTTTAAATTAACAGTTTGTTAATCACATTCTAGGGGCACAGTTTGATACAAGGCACAGCCAAGTGCCTTATTGCCCTGAGAAGTTAATTAACTGACAGTTAATCCAACTCTTGAGAGTACCTTATGGCTATTATACAATATTTACTTCAAAAGTAATGTGTTAATAGCATACCTTTTGAGTGGTTTTCCTTGTTGAGAGGGAGAATTTGAATAACATAGTTCATCAACAATCTGTTTAAGACTCCTGGTTCAGAATCAGAATACATCATTCTAGTAACTCAGCAGAACAAAACAATGGAATGCTGACAGGAAGAATTCATATAAACATAGAAGTTGATGGCAGATAAGGACCACTTGGCCCACTGTGTCTACCTACTGCATATACCTTAGATCCTAATTGATCTGTGGCACACCCTGTCTTTCCTATGACTAGGATTGCCTATGTCAGTCCCATGCATTCTTGAATTCCCCTACTGATTTCACCCCACCACCTTTGCAGGGAGACTGTTACATGCATCCATTACCCTTTCTGTGAAAAAATATTTCCTCACATTATCCCTAAGACAACCTCCCTCTAGCCTCATATCATGACCCCTTGTTCTTGAACATCTTTTTTTCTGGAAGATACTACCCTCGTGTATCCTATTTATACCCTTGAGGTATTTGAAGGTCTCTATCATACCCCCCCCCCTTACTTCTAGGGAATACATATTGAGGTCCTTGGGTGTCTCTTCATATGACTTCTGATGCAGTCTTTGCACCATTTTTGTTGCCCTCATCTTAACTGTCTCTACTCTATGTTCTTCCGGAGATGCAGCCTCCAGAACCAGACACAATACTCCAGATGAAGTCTCAAAAATGTTCTGTACAATGACATCCCCACCTCCTTTTTTGCTGGTGATACCACTTCCTATGCACCTTAGCACCCTACTGGCTTTTCCCACAACCTTCTCACATTGTTTTGTTACCTTGAGGTCATCAGATATGATTAACCCCAGGTCCCTCTTCCATTTGGTGGCCAACACCCTCCCCATTCTGTACTCCTCCCCTGGGTTTCTGTGTCCTAAATGCATGATTTGCATTTATTTGCATTGAATCTCAGTTGCCATACTCTCAATCACTCCGCAAACTTGCTTAGGTCCCATCTCATTTTCTCCCCCCACTCCCCTGGAGTGTCAACCCTGTTGCAGATCTTAATGCCATCTGCAAAAAGGCGTTTCTTCCCTTCCAGCCCCTCTGCAATGTTGCTCATGCTTCCACCATGGCAATAAGGCTAAACATAACAGTGTAAAAGGGATTATTGTAAAGCTGGTAGAATGATTACAGCCAAACGTAATGGAGACATTATGAGACCCTGTTTATAATATTAACTATACATAGCCTGCAACTACTTAACATTGTGGTTATTGCAATTATGTTCACAGTCAGTGGCACATGTGATAAATAAATTTACATAAATAACTAATCTTCTATAGCAGTGTGTCTACCTTTTTCCTTTTTCTAAGCCTCTGATGTATGGCCCAGATTTGCTCATACTATCCTGTCCCACGCAACCAGCTGTCCCATAAGCATGGCCACGTAGCCCACCTACCTTGCTGCAAGCCATGCTCACACTATCACTGTTATGACTCCTTGAGCCTCTCCCTCCAAAGTTTACAACACTTTAAGTACTACAGGCACCTCACAGTTCTCTCCATGTTTTATTACACAAAACAATTTCATACCATCTTTCACAAGAGCTACTCACAATCAGTAAAAGTAGTGTTTTTACTAACAATCACTCTAAGTCACTTTCCAATTGCAAGTTTAAAGCCACAGCTTTAACAGTAATCTATTACAGGTGGAGGCAAAGAATACACAGTATCAAAACTCAGACTTGTGTGGGGGGAAGTATTGGACAGTAACAGTAAAATATAACGGAAAGTGACAAAACAAATTAGCAGCTACTCTCTAGAGAGTCACAAGATTCACTACTGCTCTGCAAACAATAGAACCTACATTGACAAGTGAAACTAAAAACAAGCATTTGTCAATGCCAACATTTACTATTGATACATTTATTAGTATTGTACCACGTGGGGCAGGGCTACAGGTCCCAGCGTAGGCTTATTTACATGCAGTTGAGTAGCATAATTTCTTGCCAACAATACAAGGTTCTTATTTATTCCCCAGGTAACTTTCTATTGTCTGTGCTCCCCGTATCCTCAACCTTCCCCACTCAGGCACTGACTCCTCATCATGGTTCCTCCATGGCTCTTTTGTAGGGCAGGAGAGGTCCCATTAGGCAGCCAAGAGGATTGAGCTCAATGACTTGGAAGGGACAGTGTCTTGCCTATGGCCCCCTTTCCCAGTGCTAAATGGCATGAAATTGAACAAGCATTTGTCATTGCCGAATGTTTGCTTGCTGGTATTGGCATTGGTAGTGCAGGAGTTAGAGAGATGCATAATAGGAATGGCAGTGAAGTTTTGAAGTAAAGCCAACCCCCACCCCCTTCCTGCAGAGACTGACAGGCATTGGGGGTGACCCTTTGACTCATTGGCCACAACACTCATGTCATTTCACCACACCCTACCCTGTAGACAATGACAGGTGTCGCAGTGTGCCCTGAGGTCTTTGACCCTTACTCTCACCCCAGTCCATAAGGAAATAAGCAGAGATCGGTTCAGCATATGAGAATGGAGTGAACGTTAGTGCCAAAGACACCAAAGCACACGTTGATGCCTGTCAGTGGCTGCAGGGTGGGGGTTGGGGTGGAATGGGGTGAACATTATGGCCAATGACTCCAAGTCACACTCCTGATGCTTGTCAGTCTGTACAGGGTGGGTGCTACAGTTGGAAACTCTAATGCTCCATCCATTTGTTGGTATTTTTCTCCAAATTTTCAACATGATCTTTTTGGGACCCCAACTCATGAACAGTGGCAGTATCATTTAGTTACTCAATCCAAAAAGGTGATTTCACACAGCGAGTGTGCCATTCGGCGTCATGGGTGTGAAAAGACATTTCGGGCAGAATGTAAAAAATGACAGCTGTACTGTTCATGAGGAGGTGTAAAAAAATGGCAATGTTGAAAATCTGGAGTGAAAATATGAAAAAGTGGCGAAGTTACGAGTGTGCATAGTAACTGTGCAATGCATGCTTGTAACGCAGTCATGTTTTGGAATGTTTTCACTAAATTTTAAACATGGCCATTTTGGGATCTCCTCTCATGAACTGTGGCACTGGGAGTTCATTAATATTTCCCAAAAGTTGTTTTTGCACAGCTACTGTGCCATTCTTTGCCACAGGTGCAAAAACACATTTTGGGAAGGATGCAAAAACTGACAGCTGTACTGTTCATAAGGTGGTGTGAAAAAATGAAAATGTTGGAAATTTGGAGTGAAAATATTAAAAATTGATGACGTGAGCATGCATAGAAACTTTTATTTTATTTATTTATTTATTTATGTATTTATTTAATGAGAATCAGAATTACAATCCTTTGAGTCTTAGACTCCTTTGCAAAGACTCCTCGTCAGTACAAAAGAACACACATTACATTAAACATTTTATACATTGGTCACATAGTATATTGTATTTTACATTAGTTGGTTACCACTGCTAGGATCTTATAGTACTCCGGATCATTGTAGAGAGACAAGACGGGTGAACAGATTTGGGGGGGGGTCATTACAGAACCCTGAGTCAAGGCTTGTATGCAGCTAGATAGTAGAACCTAAGGATGTTGGCAGGGGATAAACTAGTCATTTAGTATATTAGGCCGAGAGGAAAGTTGATAACAGCCACAGGCTTCAGAGTCAAGAATGAGGCTCTTGATACCAGTTTTGAATTGGCCAAGGCTAGGGACCAGGGAGATAGAGGGAGGGAGGGAGGTAGGTTGTTAAGCCAAGAGGGAGCATGATAACAGAAAGATCTTTGCCCTAATGAGGTCCTACAGTGGGGGAATAGTAGGGAGGTGCATGTAGGGCATCTAGGTGCCCTCCTCTGAGAGGTTGGTTGGATGAGGGGGAGTAGGCCCTTGGGTGTAAGGTCCATAAGTATTTTTTTGGCTTGGAGGGAAGTATGGAACTTAAGTCTCCCCTCAAAGGTCAGCCAGTCTGCAAGCTTGTAGAGCTCACACATGTGGGTTAGTCTATCACAGCCTGTGACCAGACGGCAAGCTTTGTTGAGAGCTAGGCTAATGCAATGTAGGGCTATTTAGTCTGTGGTGCCATAAATTACAATACCATAGTCGACCAATGAAAGGACTGAGCAGGTTACAGCAAGATGTAGGGCCTGAGGGGGGTAGGCAGTGCTTATGTCTGTGTAGAATCCCTATCCAGGTATTAACAGAGGAGAAAAAGTGTTTAATATGTGTGTGGTAGGTAAGGGATGTGTCCAGCGTGACACCCAGATATTTAAAGTTTGAGACCTGTTCAATGAGGAGGCCCTGTGATTTTGAGATGGTTAGAGGGGTATTTCTATATGTGCTTTGACGGTGGGCAAAGATCATAGATTTCGTTTTGCTTTAGTTTAGTATTAAGTGATAGTCAGTGAACCAGGATTCTAACTCTCTGAAAAAGCCTTGTAGGGCAATTTGGAGGGAGTTAGGATTGGGGTGTTTCCAGAAAACTATGGCGTCATCAGCATAGAGCAAGAGATTTCCACTGCAGGACTGTGGGAGTGTGATTAAGAAAAGAGTGAAAAGTAGTGGCCTCAGATTAGACCCTTGGGGACACCCGTTTGGACTGGTCGCTTGGAAGAGAGGGTGGAGTTAATTTTGACTTGTTGTGTCCAGCCAGTGAGATAGTCTTTAAACCAGGAGATAGCCTCAGTGGTGAAATGGTAGGAGGACAGAAAGTGGAGAAGTAGTGCATGGCTGATGGTGTTGAACGCTTTGGTCAGATCGACATATATTGCTCTGGCTAATGACCCCTGTTCCAGAGCCTCATGTATGTAAGATGTAAGTTTAAATAAGGCTGTGGTTGTGCTATGTCCCTTCCTGAAACCGTATTGTTCATGGCAGAGCAGATTGTGTTTGGCCAGGTAATTGGTGAGCTGGTCTGATGCAATTTTCTTAAGAGCCTTTGTGGGAGGGAAGGATAGAAATGGGTCGGTAGTTACTAGGGGAGTGCGGTCCTCACTCTTTAGGATTGGAGTTATAATGCCTCTTTTCCAAAGAGAGGAAATTTACCTAATCGCAGTGAACAGTTTAGTATTTTGGCGAGGTGAGGCAGGGTTTCATCAAGTGTTAGTCTGAGGAGTTTGAGGTCAAGGGAGTCACTGCTGTAGCGGGAGTTGTGCAAGACTTTGGAGAAGTAGTTTTTTGCTTCCCTACAGGAGATGATTCATAGCCGGAAGGGAGGAGGGGCTGTAGAGGCAGAGGTGTCCAAGGGGCAATTAGTGATAGGGTCGAAGAAGTTTTGTGGGAGAATGTGGCTGAGATCGAAGAAGGTGGTGTTAAGGGCATTGGATATGGTAGTGGGGTCCTGGAAAAGGGCTCCATTAACCTGAAGCTGCACTGGGGCAGTCTGCACAACTGATGCTCTTAACGCAGTAATTCTTTAGAATTTTTTTCACCAAATTTGCAACAAGGGCTTTTTGGGACCCCACCTCATGAACAGTGATACTGCTATTTTGTCAATTGGTCCCAAAAGGTGATTCCACGCAGCAACCATGAAATTACCTTTTGAGACCGAGAAATGAAATGACATTGTCAGTGTTCATGAGGTGGGTTCTCAAGAACCAAATGTTGAAAATTTGGAACCAAAACCCCCAAACACTGGCTGCCATTATAGGGCTTATTGTCATTTCTTCAGTTCTTGGTTGGTCTTTGAAGAGTGCAGACGTGTTCCCGGTCCACAGAAGATCACTGCTCCTGACATCCAGAGGTAAGTATGGGTGATGGAAGAGTGCGAGAAGGTGGGATACGCAGAGGCAGGGTGCAGGTTGGGGGAGGGGGACCGGCAGGATAGACGAGGGGCTGTTTTTTTTTCAGGTTTAAAAAAAAATCTCATGTGACTGTTTTCTTTTTTACAAGGGAAATATCAATCAAATAGATTTTTGCATACTGGGGTGGGCTCCCAGTGTGCCAGAGTACTGGGGGGAACAATGCTGACCCAGGGACTGGGTACCCTGAGGTCTGCTTAGAACATAGGTGTATGGGGGGCATACATCTGACACTGGGAGTTTGCATCCCGGTGTTAGAAACATCAAAGACATTGTTTTTGGCACCTGGGGTGGGCTCCCAGTGTGCCATATTAATGGGGGAGGGGGATACATGCTGACATATGGATTGAGCACCCCGATGTCAGTGGGGGGGTCAATGCTGTCCACATGATCACACTTAAGTGAAAGTGCCTTCTGGCACTGTAAATCCCAGCCCGTATGGAGCTTAGGCTGTGGTCTACTTCACATGGGTAGGAAAAGAGGTGCAAAAGGAGTCAGCGGGTGGAGGAAATTGCCTCCTCCTACTTTCCAGAATCGATGCTCCGTCGGCACTTTTGTAAATTTATTTGTGCCCTACAGGGCTTAAGGTGTCAGCCAGGAATGCAAGGGACTGGAGAGGGAAGGGACTGGTGGGGTGGTGGTGGGACATCAGCCAGGCTGATCTGGACAGAAACAGCTGTTTGCTGGGTGGTGACCTGCAGATGAAAGGAAAAAGCTGCCACATGATTGGTGTACCTTTTTCTTTTGAAGTGCAGACCACTTCAGGAAAACAGCATCACAATCAGCCTGGCTGGTGATTGATTTGATACTGTTGAGCCCCTTGCAGAGCACTCTGCATTGGGCAGACAGTGCCACATCCCTCAAAATTCACTCATCACAAGAAGTTTGATGCACATACATGAACTTAACAAACTCTTTTTAGAAACCTTTTGGGGGGTTGCATTTTGATAACATCATAGTTTACATTAAAAAGCTATTTTATTAGTTCAACAGACACCAACATGATGTGGGCTGTGTGTCTGATGAATGCACTCCACAGGTGCTAACATCACTCTACTTATGTATCTCATACCTTACTATGCACCATGGGCTGTGCAGTTATCACATGGCACACACCTTGTCATAGAATATTTCTTGCTTATGCAATGAGATCCAAAAATCCAGTATCCTGATTGGTCAGCAGAAGTCTTTGCCAATGTGTAAATTCCAGAATAACCCAGGGGTAAAGTTCTTACCATCCCAGATGATAACTGCACAAAAAAGTCAAACAATTACCCCTTTTTCGAACATTCCATTGTGGCCTCCATCTTACATTTTCTAAAACTTTACCTAACTTATACAAAAGAAAATATTACAACCTCCTACATCATTAAAATCCTGAATAATTTTATAAAATATGCTTCATGACAACAAGTGGGATATGTTTTGATTTACCAACATCTGGTGTGGTTAAGTAACTAGAGACCTATTAACTCATTGCACCAGATGTGGTTGTATTCCTACTGATATAGGAAGAGGGGGGAAGTGCTAATGGTAATCTGGGTTGCCTTGACAAGGCCCTCCTCTTTTGACCCATGTTAACATCATAAACATAGTTCAAATAACAAATACAATCATATTCATATTTTGTAATTATTATTAAAAATATAAATTAATTGCTAACTATATTCAAATTAAAAGGTTTACTTGATTTAATTATTTATTCTGTTTTTGGAATAAACACAGATACGTTATTTCTTGTATTCCTTAAATACAGTAAATAACACACTCAAGTATTTTAAAATGTAGATCATAACCACTTTTATATATGTATACGCAGTGTATTAATATTAATCTTTGAAACTGTTTGAAACATATAGGCATTTAAAAACATATCCATGCTGAAGGACTGAGTATACACCAGGAAATAATTCCCTTAAATGCAAATATTGGAAATATAAGGTGCATACATTTGGGAAACCCAGAAAGTCAAAAATGTAGCTATACAGCAAGAACACATATGGAAGAAATTATGAATAATCAGGGAATAATAACATATTCAGTTTAAGAATGAAATGTAGTATTAAGCATGACATCAGTAAAATGTAGCATCCCAAATCTGTTTTATCACATTGCAACAGTGAGCTGTATTTACCAGACAGTCTGAGGATAGGGTTTTTGATATATATATATATATATATATATATATATATATATATATATATATATAGTGAGATCTGTAGTCAGATACAGTAATACATGTGGTACACAATCAGTCAACATCATTTAAATCTTGTCTAAATTTAGCAAATGATCAAAAAATTCTAATTATGGTGTTCAGGCAGAAGTGGTTTCGGTAATTGTGATAAGGATGTGAGAGGAAATGGAGAAAAATAAAATAATGATGACAGATGAGAGTTATGATGTTTGACTTAAAATATGCAGTTTCAAAGAAATTGGATTGAGACACTGATTATGTGTATGTCATGGTTATGTGCTGCAGTCTCATTTTTGTGTTTGATGGTGTTTATTACAGAAACTATGAAAATATCCACACATCACTGAAAAAATGAAACTGTGTCACTGAATAGAATAAAATAAAATAAACAGAGCTACCTTCCACTGTGCCTCGTGCAGTTTGGAGTGTGACTATACTGGGTGTTTACTCAACTGGTAAAGGTGATTGTGTTAATTTATATCCATGGCACTCCAGTCATTACCTTATGGGTCTTAACTCACCTGATAGGCTCTAGATGCACATGTGACCCAGGATCAATTTTTAAGGATACACTTAGGTCCCAGGAGTCCCTGCTCTCCAGTTTGATATTTCCAGAGCTGAAAGAAAATACTTACTCACACAATCCCTCATAACCCACAGAGGAAAGGAATCATTCACTCAGAAGAGAATAAAAGCAAAAAACTGTAATTTAATTACTTATTAGAACAATTCTAACTCAGACTCTAAGCCATCTGACTATGGATTTACCATAGTTAGCATTTAGTAGACAGAAATAGACAGACCTGATGGGTTCCGCAGCAGCCACTCTAAGAACAGGTTGGGATGTGAAGTGCCATGGATATAAACTAACACAATCTCCTTTACCAGGTGAGTGAACACCTATTGTGTTATGTTTCAGTCCATGGCACTCTAATCATTACCTCATAGATCAATTAAGTAGCAGTGTACACCCATAACTCGGGGTGGGTTCTAGTGAGTGGCTTGGGAACACGAGGTACAGGCAGCCAATAAAACCTTTTCACCAGATGAAGCTCTCTGTCTGTACAGAGTCTCTAGTCTGTAATGCTTGGTAAAGGTGAGGATAGAGGACCAAGTGGCCACTCAGCATATGTTCTCTGTGGAAACATTGGACCTTTCTACCCAGGAGGTTGCAATAGCCCTTGTGGACTGTGCCTTTATACCCTCTGGTGGACTCAGGTTCTTCGACTTGTATGCTTCCAGTATGTAGTCCTCTTTAACCAGCTGGTGATTGTATTCTTGGATGCTGCTTGCCCTTGTTTTTGGCCTTGAGCCACTAAGAATAGTCTCTCCATTTTCCTTATCAGTTGTGTTTTCTTCATGTACAAAGCTAGGGTACCTCTCACGTCCAAGCTGTGAGGTGTGCTTGCCACCCCTTCAGCTGAGTTGTCTAACAGTGTTAGCAATTCTATGGTCTGTTCTGAGTGAAAATTAGTGACAACCTTATGTATGAATACCAGGACAGTCCTCATGGAGACCCCTTCTGCAGTGAACACTGTGAAGGACTCCTTGCAGGAGAGGGCTCCCAGCTTGCTAATCCTGCGAGCAGAGCAGATCACTTTTAGGAAGCAAGTTTTTAGGCCAGTCCAATACAGTTGTGCTTCCCGAATAGGCTTATGGGGGGATTGGTAAGGGAGTCCAGTATGAGAGTCAAGACCCAAGGGGCAACCCTTACCCATTGACGTGGGTGGATATTTTCTGCTGCCTTAAGGAAACGCAGTACGCCTAGATGAGATCCCAGAAGAGTTTGTCCAATCTGACCCACTGCTGTCCCTTTGGCTGATAGTTGGACTCTGAATGAGGCTGGGGAGAGTCCTTTGTCTAAACCTTGTTGAAGATAAAGTAGTATAGTAGCATATCTACTGTTCCTGGATCCAATCCCTTATTTATACTCCATGTTGAGAAAATCCTCTACTGTTGACTATAGGTGGAGGTGGGAGAGGGTTTTCTAGACTGTAGAATGGTGCTGATTACTGACTCTGATAACCAGCTTCTAGCAGTCTCTGCCTTTCAGGAGCTAGGCAGACAGCTTGAGTGCCCTTGGCTCTGGGTGTAGTATTGGATCCTGTATGAGGATGTTGTGTCTGTGGGGTAGGTGCCAAACATCCAGAGCCATTGTTGTTGCTGTTGCAAATCAGGTCCTCCCTCACCAGTAAGGGGCAATGAGTATGATTGTCCTCCTTGAGTGTCGTATTTTTGTGAGAACTTGTGGAATCAGGGGAATTGGAGGGAATATCTATGACTGGTCTAGTGTCCATTCTTGGAAGACGACATTGGCTCCTACTAATTGTGGTTCCCTGTACTGGGAGAAGTAGGGTTCTATTTGAGTGTTGGCCATGGATGCCATCAAGTCCATGGTCACCAGTCCCCACCTTTTGTTTAAGGATCTCAAGATGTTGGGTGCAGTTGCCACTCCCTTGGGTGAACCCGCTGTCTGCTGTGCCAATCTGCATGCATGTTCAGTTTTCCAGATAGATGTACTGTGTGGATATGGGTGAGGTGGAGTTGTGCCCATTGCATTACTTGGCTTACCTCCCTCTGCATTGCTAAGCTCCTGGTACCGCCTTGTTTTTTGATGCACGCGACTGTTACTCTGTTGTCCAAGTGTACCAGGAGGGACCTCCTGGTCATTTGTGTCTGAAAGGCCAGCAGTGCATGGTACACCACTCTCATTTCCAAGATATTTATGAAGAGTCTTGCCTCTGTCTTTGTCCATTTCCCCTTAGCTGAGGACTGTCCTAGACATGCCCCCTAGCCTGTCAGACTTGTGTCTGTTTCCATGGTGATCTCGTAGGTTTTTTCAAGGTTGACTTCCTTGCTTAAGTTCTGTCTCACTGTCCACCATGTTAATGATGCTCTGAACTGTTGGGTCAGTTGGATCCTGGTGGACAGATTGTCTTCTGTTGGTACTGCTTGTCACAATAGGCAACTCTGAAGAGGATGCATGTTACATCTGGCCCAAGGCACCAGATCAGTACGCAACGCTATGCATCCTTGCACCATTGCCACCTTGCATTTCCCTGGGTCACAATTATGTCTGCTCCCAGGTGTTTGATGGTTTGTGTCAGAGTCAGGGAGCTTTTAGCAAAGATGACCACCCAGCCAAGTGATTGCAGAGAGTTTATCACTGGTTCTGTGTCTCACTGGAGTTGTGACCTGCTCCGATCCCAAATCAGCCAGTTGTCCTGATAAGGGATGCTGTCTATTCCCTTGTCCCTGATATGTGCCACCAAGACAACTGAAATTTTTGTAAAGACTCTTGGAGCAGATGCAAGGCCAAAAGGTAAGGCCTGGTACTGGAAGTGTTGACCGAGGATTTGAAATCTGAAGTACTTTCTGTGGGACTGCCTTATGGGAATATGGAGGTAGGCATCCTTGAGGTCGATTGAAGTTAAATAATTGTCCTTGTGGAGTTTCCTGAGTGTGGACCTGAGAGTTTCTATTTTGAAGTGATGGATTGTCATGTGCCTGTGTAGAAATTTGAGGTCCAGGATGGGCCTCAGGTTTCCATTTTTCTTTGGCAAGAGGAAGAAAATAGAATAGATCCCCTGACCCTGTTCCTCCTCTGGTACCACTTGGATAGCTTTGATTTGCATCAGTTCTCTCAAGATATCTTGGATTTGATGTGCGGATGCCCACCTTCTTGAGAAGGGAGACAGGGTTACTCTGTCCTATATTGGAACTTCTGACAGTTCGATGGTGTACCCCTGGGTGGCCTCGTCTCGAACCCACCGGTCTGACATAGTGTGGTACCATTGTTTCTGAAAGAGGACTAGTTGTGTCCTACTGGAGGCAGTGTCAGGGGTGCCATTTGCCTTAATGTTGTTGAGGCTGTGACTTGTGTCTGGCAGTTGTTCGAGTTATTGTTGGCCCAATTTTCCTCCTCTGTCTTTGCCCCTGAACTTCTGTCCAGGGAACTTTCCCCTCAACGAGGATGAGTTGTGGTTGTAGGAAAAGCATTAGTGGCTACACCCTCTTCCACGGGAAGAATTACTGCAGGAATTGGTCCCTTGCCCAAGGGTCTTTTGTTCTGAAATCTGTGATGTCCTGAAGGGAGGTACATTATCCTGTTTTTGTCTCTTGTTAGGTTCTTGCCTTCTTCCTTCTGCTTCAGATATTCCCGAAGGCCTTTCCTGAAGACATGCTTGCCCTTCAGGTGTTGGTTGACCAGGAGGCATTTGGATTCTGAATCCACCTCCCAGTGCTTAAGCCACAGGCCCCTCCTAGCTCTGTTTGTGAGGGCCAATGTCCAGGCATTTAACTTGAGTGTGTTGACCATCATATCCCCCATGTATTTTGCTGTATCTAGGGTGCAGTCTAGATGTTCTTTTCCCTTTGCATCAAGAGTGACACTGTCCATGAGTTCCTCGAGCCAGCAGATTTGGGATCTGGTTGCATATATTGCAGTGGTGGCTGCTCAGGCTGCCAGCCCTGACATCTCAAAAAGCTTTTTGAGTGTGTCCTCCAGTTTCTTGTCCGCAGCATCTTTTGGGGAGATTGTACTACAGGGCAGTGCTGTTTTCTTGCTCAGTGCTACAATCTGGGGGTCAATAGTAGGTGTAATGCACCACAGTTTAGCCTTATCCTCCTGGATGGGATACATAAGGTCCATGTTTCTCTTTTCAGAAAGTCTCCATGGTTCCTGTTATTCCCACTCCTTATTGAAGATGTCCTCAATGGCCAGACATATGGGGAATGAGTCCTTAGTAGACTGTTTTTGTTGGATCATTGGATCCAGTTTTGATTTGGGCTGAGGGGGAGAAACCTTAAAGGTCATAGTGGTTTTGATTGCTTTGATGATTCCTGGCACCAGGTCAAATGTGCATAGTTTGGATGTAAGGGAGGAAGCACTCATCTCCAAGGGTTCCTCATCCTCCTCGTCTGATTCTGTGTTGGAATCCTCATCCCCATTGTTATTATTTGGGTCCCCTGTGCCCCCCTGTGGTTCAGTGGGGGTCTCAGGCTCTGGTCCCACACTCCCCTGGCTGAGGGTGACTGGGTTCTGGCTGTGGCAGTGGGCCTTTTCAGTGGTGGTCCACCAGGGCCCATTGGTTTGTTCCTGATGAGGGACTCTAGTTTCTCCATCATCTTTAACAGAAATAATGGCTGGCTCTCCATCATAGCTGCAGCTGCCTGTTGGGTATGAAGGACCAGTGCAGATGGGTCTCTCATCCATGAGGCCCCACTTGTGCCTGGCAGGCCATGATCAACTGAAGGGGATTGTTCCAATGAGGAATCCTCTTCCTCCTCATGTAAACAGGCTGGACACTGAGGTCTGGAATTATGGGGCATCAGTGTAGTGCTGCAATTACTGCACTTCTTTGTCTTGACCATCTGTGAACAAAAGTGCTCTCAGCATTGCCATGTAATGAAGTATCATGGAGCTCTTAGCTCCCCCCTTGTAGGTAAAATGTAGGAGGTAGAGAAAGTGAGGTGCCCACACTTATCAATGGGACCCACTTAAAACTGAAGCTCCCAGAAAGACAATGCAGGAACAGATTTGTAGGAAGAGGGGTCCCCTTGTAGACCAGAATTGTAATAATTGAATGGCTAGGCAGCTATGGGAGGTGCCTTGCCATCCCTTGGTCAATACCTGGACCCCAAAGAGATAGTTCAGCTGAGTCTGGAAGATACTAGTGGTCGTTGGGACTATTGGGGTGGTTATGGTGCCCCATATTGTTCTGTAGTGCTGGTCGATTACCATCACTAAGATGGTGGCTCTGTATTGTGCATGCATAACTGTGCATAAAATGGTGGCCACATCATGCCTAAGGGATGCCGCATGGCCATTTACAAGATGGTGCCCGAATCACTGTGCATGTGTGCCTGAGCTGACATGGCAGCCGTGTGATGCAGTATAGTTGCCCAGGAGAAGGAGAAGCCTGGGGGGGGGGCGAGGCAAACTGGCCATTGCTCTCTAGGCAGAGAGGTCTACCAGGAGGCCTGGATTGCCATGTGGTGACAGGATGCATTGCTTGGGATCTGAAGTCAGGCTTGACGTCAAGCAGAAGGACAGAAGGCTCCAGAAGGTTCCATGTGAAACGGTAGGCCAACAAACTTTTTCTTTAAATTAATACTGTGCAGCTATGCTAATTTTTGGCTCTCCACTGGAGGAAACTCTTCTGAAGTCAGGAGCAGGTGCTGTCAGCGATCGCTAAGCAGGGACCACGAGTGCACGACCCTTACACTTTCCCAGTTAGCCACTACAGAAGGGGCCAACCGGAACAAATGAGGAACCTCCACAACTTCACTCCTGGTTGAGGAGAGAGGGAGCGTGGAGCTAATTAGTCGACTGCTCAATCATCTGCTAGGTAGGGGCCGATCAAGAAAGGAGGAGTGAGGAGGCTCACAAGACTCTCACCCACAGGATAAAAGGGGGGAAAACAAGGCCAGCTCTCTAGCGAGAGGGCGGCTCTTGGGAAATGTAATGGGGCCAGGGAGCAGCCGCGCCATCCCCGCTTGGGAGGAGGGAGGAAGAGGCTTGTCTGCACTGCAGGAAGGCTGGTGTGCAATTTAAAACGTCATGCACCATGCTCCAGTTGCAAGTGACCTAGGAGCTACCTGAAGGTTGTTTAGGGCACGGTGGATCTCAAAAACCCAGAGCGGGAGGAGAGGGAGTCAATAGCCATTTTCCATCCAGGGAACACTGATCCAACACAACAACAACCAATGCGATTAAATTCAAAGTATCAACCAGTCAAAAACAACCAGCAGCCTGGAACCACAAATCTTTTTCATATTCTCTGGCTAGTCCAGATACCTTGCTTGCGAGGATGGGATCTGAAGCTGGATCAAACCAACAAACTTTTAATCTGAACCCGAAATTCAAACAAATGACTAAAGTAAATGACAAATAAGCAATAATTTCCTCTGTGGTAACAAATGATCTGTAGCTTACCTTGGTATAGGATTTAAGATAGATTGCTGAAGATGCAAGCAAGGACTCTGGAGTGCTGTTAGCCTTTCCAGATGTACTAGGAGAACTGGAGAGCAGGGACTCCTGGGACCTAGGTCTATCCACAAAATTTGATCTTGGGTTACATATGTATCTAGATCCTATCAGGTGGGTTAAGACCCATAAGGTAATGATTGGAGTGCCAATGATAGAAACATAAGTAAGCAATAATACCCAACAGGGTGGGCATTATTGGGAAATACTGGACTGCACAGGGCGTAATGAGGCCTGACGCCGCAGGCGGAGGGCCTTATAGCTCCTGGAAGGTCCGGTATTTCCCAATAATGCCCACCCTGGAGGGTATTATTGCGCTTAGAAAATGGGCAAGTGTATTTTTTTATGGTTCAAAAAATGTATTTTATGTTTACACGTTAAAACTTACTTTTTGTGGTAAAATAGTTCCTCGACCTACATTAGAGCTGGTTGCCATGGTTGCCCTGCCTTACAGGTAGAGATTGTTAGTCAGAGTCGCTTTGATTGTTTACTGCCCTGCCTTCCCCAGTACACACACACACACACACACACACACACACACACACACACACACACACACACATAGATTCCGACTTACAGAATGTGTACTGGGTGGCAGACTTTTGTTGGGAATTAAATCCAAGTGAGTGGCCATGTGGAGGCCACTCACTAACAATCACAGAAGACTGTCATTAGGAGAAGGGCGCATGAGAGAGTCGGCATTTAAACTGAGCGATGAACGATGAAAATGTACTGTATCTGTCCCAAAGCACAAAATAATAGAGGGAGTTTTTTTTGTTTCATTTCAAATGTGAGCACTGATTGTTTATTTTCCTTTGGGCTCCCGCTAGCATTTGGAGGAGTGCGAGAGCACGGTCGGGGCAGTGGTGCCATTGTGAATGAACATGGCTATAAGAAAATCCATTTTATCCTCTTCCCAACTGCAAAATAACTGCAGTGTGTTCTTTTTTCTCTTTTTTTTTAAGCAGACGGATGCCACTTAAATAAGGGGTGTTAGGGTAGGACTAGTAGCTCTCAGTAAGTGAGCTAAAAACATGGCGGCCATTTCAAATTGTATCGGGTGCTTTCAGCCAATTAGAAAGCAAGCTGGGCACCACTGTAGAAGCGTACATGGTTTAATAGGACTTGGACTAGTGCTTATTTTTTACTGGACACTACTGAAAAATAATTGCCCAGGTTTGCTGCCATGTCAGTCAATCAGATTTGTGTGTTTTCTTAAGCCATTTTCTAACACAATATAACAATACCTGTGCATGTGTCTACATCAGTCTACATCAGTTGATGAAACATACAAAGTCAAAAATTTGGATGGAAAGCACAGATACAAATATATATGATTAATTTAAGTCCATTTCATTGTTTTTCAAAAACAGTGGGGGAATTCAAGAATGCACGGGACAGACATAAAGCAATTCTAGTGGGGGGGTTGGAGGAAGCAGGCTGTTGGTTAACTATGATCTGCAGCTTATCCAAAAGGTATGGAAATGGGTAGACTGAGTGGGCCAAGCAGTCCTTATCTGCTGTCAAAGTCTATGTTTTAATGTTTATTCATATTTAGACGTGAACAAGGATGAACTCCATTGAGTCAAAAGAGATCCCACAACAGTTTTATTATGAGACAGCTCAGATATTAAAATTCAGTAAATAAGTTTGCAAAAAGCAATGAGTAATAATAATAATAATGATGAGAACTCTTGGAATAATAATATAAACACGCATTGGGCCAGATTCACAAAGCCCCCAAAAATCCTGCAGCTGTAGGAAAAACTTAAAGCAAGTGGGTTGCCACTTGTAGAGCAGCAGTTTTTTCTGCAGCTGTGGTAATCACAAAGGAGGAGCTAGTTAACAACCAGCTCCAGGATGCATGGCAGCTTGCAGCTGTTTTTACCCTGCAGCTGCAGAAAAATGTTTCAGCTAGTGGGACCAGGCATAACATTTCTGCAGCTGCAGGGGACTGTGAATGCATATCTCTGTAGCTGTAGATATTTCAGTCCACAGCTGGAGTTCTGGAGTGGGACTTAGTCCCATTTTATTTTGTGAATCTCGCCCCATATGTTTAAAAACTATAGGTAGTACTAGGCATATGGGGCTGGATTCTTAAAACATCATGGTTCTAAGTCGTATCCCACAGCTCCGGTTGCAGACCAAAATCTCTGCAGCTGCAGAGATTGACATTCTCACATGCCACAGCTGCAGAAGATGTTACGCTTGGTCCCATCAGCCATAATGTTTTTCCACAGCTGCAGGGAAAAAAATAGTCTCAAGCTGCCATAAATCACAGAGTTAATTGTAAACCGACTCCACTTTTGGGAATATCATAGCCGGGGGAATAACTATGGTTCTGCAGGTGGCAACTCACTTGCTGAGTTTTCCCCAGCTGCAGGATTTGCACAAGTTTTGGGAATCACCCCACCATCTCTAATACACAGTATCCCAAATCTGTTCTAACAAAAATGACACTCTGAGGAGCATTTACAAGACTAGTGGATGTTAGAGATTGTGGGAGGTGAATGTCAAAATCCTTTTTCAGACATGGTAACGTAGAATGAACAGATAAATCAGGAAACTCTTAAAACTATTTTTTAACACTAAATGATAGTAAGTATATGTCTCAACTCAGCAAAAGATAGTAGTAAACTTTACAGTGATGAGACAGGAGTCAAGCTGAAAGGTAATGGTGGGGGGAATGTGTGCAGTCTGTCATCTCTTATTTTGCAGATTTTGAATAAAAGTGATGAGTGACACATAAAGGCATGAAAATAATTCACCAGTAGGACTTAAGAATTAACATGCGTACTGCTTTAGTTTTTTTATTAGAAATCAATAATGAAGCTGGCCCGGTGGTGCTGGTGGTTGAGGCTCTGGACTCTACACCTTGCCCCACACCAGTGACCCGTGTTCAGAAAGGAGCCAAGGCTGCTGGAGGTCATCAAGGGAGAAAGAGGATTGAGCATCCAGAGGACTGCTCTCCTCTCTCAGGGAGGGGAGGGGAGGGATAGCTGCCCTGCTCGTTGAGCACCTTCTAGTGATGGCTGGAGGGAGATACGGGTCGGAAGGCTCAAGCCGGCGTACTATGTTGGTGGGAAAGGGGAAGGAGAAAAACAGGAAAATGGAGCTGGCAGGTTCCATGATGACCCTGCCAGCACCTGTCCTGACACCCGAAATCTGGATGTGGTTTCCGGGACCAGCACTTCTTGCCCTGGCCCTTTCAAGAGGGGGGTAATCTGTGGGGGAATCACAAGGATAATCGGGTGGGGAAAGGTGGGGCCAGAGACTGAGTCCCTCCAAGGGAGAGACCAGAGCTGCCTGCTAGGCACCCCAGAGGATAAACAGAATAATAAAAAAAAAAAATAAATAAATAAATAAATAATGACACAAAACACACGTGAGAGACACAGTCAGGAATTTAACACAGAATTAATTGATTCTCACAATGATTTAATAGAAACTGTCCAAAATGAAATCTACTAATTAGCACAGGCAGCAACATTTAAAAAAAACACACTAACCATTCAATGGCTGCAACTCACAAACGGGTGGGTTCCCAGCATGAAATGCATATAACTTACCCACACGGCTCTGCACCCATGGACAGGTGTGCAGTGGCCAGCATTCATGATAGCCAACCACCACGAACCAGGCACCTCCCAATCCACAGACCCTCCCCCATGGTGCTAGTGCCCAGGGGGCAGATCGGTGGACATGGGCAGGCAGCAGTGGGATACCATACCAGGTCCACTAGTGGATCCCCAGCCCCAGGCAGTGCTGGGGTCTCTGGCAGCAGCATAGTGCATCCATGCAGAGACACCACGTGAGTGCCCAGGTGACTACCCACAGCCCAACCTCTGGTCTATGGGGCTGGTGCAGCATGGTGGGGGGCCAGTAATGTTTTGTCACAAGCAGTGGTGACACCATGAGGGCAGCATGAGAGCTACACCTGTGTTCCTGCTGCGTTGATGATGCAGCCTGATATGGCTTGTAGTGTCATTGTGAATGGGTGCCAAACAGGTGCTCCCTGGCATGCCCCCATCCCACCCCTGGTGTGGCACTCGGTGGCCAGCTGGGAATCCCTTGTGCAGGGAACTAATGCAGCCATTAGTGAATTCTACTGGGGGTGCACCGGGCACAGCCATGTAGCATTCAGTGCTGCTAATACCTATGCGTTGCCCTTGCACAGCGGGTAGGCGTTCATGAATCACAGCCAATGTGATTAAAATGCTGATTGCAAATGATGAGCAACAAGAAACAATTGCAAAGCCAAAACATGGCTTAAACTGCAGGGCACAACTGTATCAAATATAAAGACAGACACATACTCTAGTCACACTGCCTCTAATCTAACAACCTCACACTGCCTCAGAATTTTGATTTTCATAACTGTGTACAGTGACTAAACACAGATGAAAACAAGATTAAAACAAGCATTTGTCAATGCTGAATGTTTGCTTGCTGATCTTGGCATTGGTACTGCAGGAGTTAGAGAGATGCATAATAGGAATGGCAGTGAAGTATTGAACTAACGCCAACCCCCACCAACACCCTGCAGAGACTGACAGGTGTTGGGGTGTGCCTTTGGGTCATTGGCCATAATGCTCATGCCATTCCACCTCACCCCACCCCGCAGACACTGACCGGTGTCACGGTGTGCCTTGGGGTCTTTGACCCTTATGCTCACCCCATTCCATAAGGAAATAAGCTGAGATGGGTGCTGTATAGGAGAATGGGGTGAACACTAGGGCCAAAGACCCCAAGGCACACCTCAGTGCCAGTCAGTGGCTGCAGGGTGGTTCTGTAGGTGAAATGTAGTGAGCATTATGGCCAATGACCCCAAGTCACATCCCCAATGCCTGTCAGTCTGTACAGGGTGGGGCATTATGGTTGGAAACCCTAATGCCCCCGGTGTTTGTTAGTATTTTCACTCCAAATTTTCAACAAGGGTTTTTTTGGACCCCAACTCATGAACATTTGCACAATCATTTCATTACTCAATCCCAAAAGGTGATTTTGCACAGAGAATGCGCCATTCGGTGCAACAGGTGTGAAAAAACATTTTGGGCAGAATGTGAAAAATGACATCTGTACTGTTCATGAGGAGATGTGAAAAAATGGCAATGCTGAAAATCTGGAGTGAAAATATGAAAAATTGTTGAAGTTAAGAGCATGCATAGAAATTGTGTAATACATGCTCGTAATGCAGTCATTTTTTGGAATTTTGTTCACCAAATGTTCAATATGGGCTTTTTGGGACTTCCCCTCATGAACAGTGGCACTGTGGTTTCATTACTCTGTCCCAAAAGTTGATTTCACACAGTGACTGTGCCATTCTGGTCACAGGTGTGAAAACATGTTTTGGGCAGGATGCAAAAAATGACAGCTGTACTGATCATAAGGAATTGTGAAACAATGGCAATGTTGGAAATTTGGAGTGAAAATATTGAAAATTGGTGAAGTTACAAGTGTGCATAGAAACTGTCCAATGCAAGCTCAAAATAGGAAGCACCAAGTTTGGTCAACAGCGACAATGCTGACCTCCCCCACAGCGATGGCACAATACCGATGCAGGTATTGTGCTGCCTGTTTTAAGGGTGTTTTCTGTTTGGAGCTGTGCCCCCCACATCCCCCGGACTTTAGGATTCCAACTCCAGGTCGGAGTTGGTCCAGGGAAGGGTAGGTACACTGGAGGAAGACGACACACGCAAAAAGGACCATTACCATGAATGTCGCCATAATGGTCTTTTTTCCTGTTTCGCTATTGGGATGTCAACAAAAAAGGGGTGCACTGCTTGAAATGCAGTCATTTTTTGGAGTTTTTTCACCAAACTTGCAACATGGGATTTTTGGGACCCCATCTCATGAACAGTGGTACTGTCACTTCATTACACAGTCCCTAGAGGTGATTCTGTGCAACAACTGCAAAATCACATTTTGGGAATGAGAGATGAAATGACAGTGCCAGTGTTCATGAGGTGGGGTTCCAAGAACCCCATGTTGAAAATTTGGGACCAAAACTCCCAAAAAAGGCTGAGATATCAACCTAAGTTGAAACCTCCCCATTGATTGCCATTATAGGGATTACCGTGATTTTCTTCAGTTTGTGGTTGGCTTTTGAAGAGTGCAGATGTGTACCAAGTCCACAGAAGATTGCAGCAGCAGATCTCCAGAGCTAAGTGTGGGTGAGGGGGGTGTGGGGAGGTGGAGTTCACAGAGGAAGGGCCGGAATTGGGAGAGGGGGTGGCAAGGACAATGAGGGACCATTTTCTTTTTCTTTAGGTTTAAAAAAAGAAGATCTTGGGATGGTTTTCTTTTTTACAGGAGAAATAGTGTGAAAAATTAATTTTGGCACACTGGGGTGGGCTTCCAGTGTGCCAGACTAGTGGGGGGGTGGATTAATGCCAGCCCGGAGATTGGGCACCCAGAGGTCTGCTGAAAAAAGGGGACATGGGGTGCATTCGACACCAGGAGTGGGCATCCTGGTGTTGGAAATAGATAAAGAATTACTTAGGCACAATGGGGTTGGCTCCCAGTGTGCCACAATAGTGGGGGTTGGTGAGCATACTAACACAGGAATTGGACACCCCATTGTTTGCAAAAAGATATGTTCGGGCTTGTGGAGGAGTCATTCAACACCAGGAGTGGGCACCCCAGTATCAGAAATATAATTAGTTTGACACACTGTGGTGGGCTCCCAGTGTGCCACATTAATTGGGGTGAGAGGGGATACATGCTGATATGGGGATTGGGCACCCCAATGTTGGCTTTGGGGGGAGTGTGTGGTGGGCAGCAGGAGCTGCCAATTGTCCAAAGCTTGGGTGCGGCTCATTTATTATGTTTGCTTGTTTATTTATTAATATGCTTCACTGGGAAAGGCATACTGAGCAAATGAGTTGCTCGTAACTCCAGCCATGTGCATTACTGTGTACTGTAACGTGCATGGCTAGAATGTGCCTGGTTGCTGGGAAGGGGGGGAGGAAGAGATCTGCAACTGCAGTGATGAAACTGTCCCTGACTGGAGAAGCAGATTTCTTTCAAGTGCGACACTCGCTCTGAAACTGCCATCATTGGAAGCTTCTCTGTTGACTGGTGACTGAGGGATGCTCCCATTGAAGCATCCCCTGCATTGGCCACAACACTGACACACATCTGCAATACTCTGCTAACCTCAGTATGTTTCTTGCGTGCTGCATGTGCAAGAAAACATAATGAACACATTACACAAATTTGATTTTAGAATACTTTTAATTCAATATCTCAACATCAACAACACTGTTAGTAGTGTATAATTACTTTACTGTTCCCTTTAAGAGAGACTGAAGGTGTGGTAGAACAGAAGAAGAAGTGTAATAGCAGAGGGGAAAAAAAAGGTCCAATAATTTACCTTCCCAGATGGATTCAGTGACTTTCTTATGGTCTACTGTGATCTAGCCTGGCAGCCTTCTAAAATCACCAGCTCAAAAGCAGGCTAGTAGCTCAGCAGAGATCCAGGGAAAGTTGGAACCTTGGACCTTGGTTTTCCTGATGGGGGCATGGTAGTCCCAGTCAGCCATGAATTTAATATGGAAAGAATCAAGGGCCAAGTTGCTTTCAGTGGCTGAAGAGATTCAGGACCATTCAGTGGCCAACAGGTCTGCACTGAGGGAGGATGCATCTAGTGACCTGAAGGATGTCAGAAGGATGATTGTAGGGGGAGATTTGGGATGATGGATCTTATATACACAGTAGACCATATGAAAGTCACTGAGTGCTTCTGGGAAGGTACATGCATCCACAATAAGGTGAGGGTGAGAGGAGAATACCCAAACCAGTAGAGTGGAGTTCAGTTATTTATGACTTAGACACATGGGGGCAGCTTGGATTCAATGCAAAGAAGTGCAAAGTAACACACCTGGGAAACAAAAACCCAGAGGAAGATTACACAATGGGGGGAGGTAGTAACCACAACAAAAATGGAAAGGGACCTGGGTGTAATCATATCAGATGACCTTAAGGTTGGCAAGCAATACGAGAAGGCGGTAGGGAGGGCTGGGGAGATTCTGGGATGTATAGGGAGAGGCATCACCAGCAGAAAACAGGACGCTGTTATCCCCTGTACAGACAGTTGGTGACACCCCATCTGGAGTACTGTGTCCAGTTCTGGAGACCCCATCTCTGCAAGGACATAGACAGGATGGAGGCAGTTCAGAGGAGGAGACAACTAAAATGGTGCAGAGGTCTGCAAGAAGAAACCATAAGAGGATAGACTAAAGGAGCTTAATATGTATACCCTTGAGGAAAGGAGGGAGAGGGTGGACATGATAGAAATGTTTAAGTACCTCAGTGGAATCAACAAAGTCCAAGAGGGTAGCATCTTTCAGAAAAAGAGATGTGCAAGAACAAGGTGACACAATTTGAAGATAGAGGGGGACGGCTCAGGGGCAATGTGAGGAAGTATTTTTTCACAGAGAGGGTGGTGGACACATGGAACAGCCTTCCTGAGGAGGTTGTGGGGTCTAAAACTGTTGGAGAATTCAAGAATGCATGGGACAGACATAAGGCAATTTTTTGGGGGGGTAGAAAGAAATAGGCTGTTGGTTAAATAGGATCTGCAGCATATCCTCTAGGTAGGGAAATGGGCAGACTAGGTGGGCCAAGCAGTCCTTATCTGCCATCAAATTCTATGTTTCTATGAAATAAGTTGGGATAGCTGGAGAAATTTAACATTATGGCTAAGTTTGTGCACTTAGGAGGTAAGCCAGTTAGTGTTAAAATCTCCAGTTGACAGCAACTCACTAGAAGAGGAGCAGGAGCAAATGTAGGAAAGGAATTCAATGACTGAAGCAGGGGACAGTACATTTCTGCAACTAAAAGTGGGACTGTGAAGGAGGGAGAGTTTAAGAAGGAGCAGCTGATAGGTGGAGGGGGGGAAGAAAGACAGGACAAAAATGAATTGGATACCAAAGGAGAGATAGATTGCAACACCTCTGCCTCTCTTGGGGCAATCCTGCATAGCTATGGAGTAACCAGTTATGGACATTATAGCATCATGGATCTTGTGGGAGATCCAAAACTCCAACATAATGAGAACATCTACCTAGAAGCTGACCACAAGGTGCTTCAACAGATCCAGTTTCAGGAGGAGGTTACAGACGTTAAGGTGGCTAACTCACAGTCCTATGGGAAGCTTTATTGGTGAGGTGGGTGCAGGACCAGGATTAAGCTCGACGTCCCCTGCCACCAGGAGTAGCCAGGATATAAGAAGCTTAATTGAGCCATAGAGCTGTTTACAGGGAAGGGGTAGATGGGTAGTAAGGGGGCCAAAAGGAACCAGGCAGAAGGCCCCAGACAATTTTCAAGTGGAGCCAAGGAGCAGGTAAGAGGCAGCACCCAGGATGCCATGGATAGTGGGGAAGGAAGGGTAGTGATGAGGATGGGCAGTTGGGGAAGGGAGCAAGGTGGAGGAAGTAGGAAAGAGAAAGGGTGGGGTCCATGAATGGAGAAAGGGAGAAGCATAAGATAAGGAGGGTGAAGATATCAAGGATGTGGAGCAGCATAATGGAATGAGTCCAACAGTGTTGGGAACACCAGAGCAGCAAAAAGGAGGACTGGTCTGACGAGAATAGGGATTTAAAGGGGGCATAGCCCTGACCCTGAATGGAAGGATTGCAGCTTCACCCAATAGGGACTGAGCCTAGATAAATAAATTAGGGAGAGAAGTGGGCTTCACCTAGATAGGGTGGAAGCCTAAGTAAATAAATTAGGAGATAGTGTTGTGTGAAATTAAGAAATTTTGTTACACAAAATATTTTGTAAAATTTGCTAAATATTTCACAGGTGCAAAATGTGAAATGTGAAATTTCACCCAAAAAATGGTGAAATTTCACCCTAAGAATGGCAAAAATCACCACTCATGGGTGAAATTTTGCCATTTTCAGGTGAAATTTCGCATTTCACAGTGAAATTTTGCGCTGATTTGAGCTGAATCAGGTTTGTGGTGTAAGCTGCTTTGTCTTCTCAGAAGGAACTGGAAGGGGACAGGATCAGTTGTGTTCCAGGACAGTAGCTGCTGCTTGTTATTTTCACAGGGTTCTTGTGGATTTTACTTGGTAGAAGGTTATTTCTTTTCTTTCTTACTTCTAAGGGGCTAGCAGGGTATTGTTTTGGGGGCTGTTGAAAGTTTGAAAACTGGTTTGGTGGCTGTAAGTGGGCTCATTTGTTGGATGTTTCACTGCATGTAACAGGCTGCTGCATTGGGGCCTATTTCTTCTGATTTAAAACCTATTTGGTGGGATTTGCTGGGGCCTGGTTATTTGAATTGGAGACCTATATCTGTTAATTTCAAGCCTATTTTGATGTGTTAGTGAAGCTGATTAAATTGGAGACCTGTTTCCTTTGGCAGCAAACATATTTTGAGGGCTTTGAGTTGAATTTTGATTCATTGTTGCTGACTTCAGTAGCTGCAAAGATTACTGCATAGTGGGGGAAGGGTGTTAATGGTCTGGCCAGGTCTCACTCAGCTAATTGACTAAAGGCAGAGCTGAATCAAGTTTGTGGTGTAAGCTGCTTTGTCTTCTCAGAAGGAACTGGAAGGGGACAGGATCAGTTGTCTTCCAGGACAGTAGCTGCTGCTTGTTGTTTTCACAGGGTTCTTGTGGATTTTACTTGGTAGAAGGTTATTTCTTTTCTTTCTTACTTCTAAGGGGCTAGCAGGGTATTGTTTTGGGGGCTGTTGAAAGTTTAAAAACTGGTTTGGTGGCTGTAAGTGGGCTCATTTGTTGGATGTTTCACTGTGTAATAGGCTGCGCTGGTGGAGGCCTATTTCTTCTGATTTAAAACCTATTTGGTGGGATTTGCTTGGGCCTGGTTCTTGGGCTGCTGGACTTGGGGGAGACACAGGTTGATACACTCTCTCTCTCTCAGTGGGGTGTCTGCCCAAACCCACCCTCCCCCACCCCTCCCTCCCAGAGTTCTGCTAATTTATAGGGGAACACCTGTCCTGCAATTGGAGGAAAAGACTGCAGGTGCAGCTCATGTAGTTCTAGCCACTGGGGTTGGATTTAAAGGCTGGGAGAGAGCAGCTAGGGAGTTGTTCATTTCCCTTATAAGTTTACTGTGTTGTACTGCACCTAGTAACATGGTTACCAGTGTACTGTGGGACTGTATCTAAGATTAGTGGGTGACCTGATTAGGCAGTAGGGGTGTATCTTGGACTGGGGGGGAACCTGGTGGCTCACCCAAGGAAATCTACTAGAAAGGGGAAGGAACCACACATCATTAGGGCCGGCATCTTTGGGAGGGTGGTGGGGTGCACAGAGTGTGGAGCAGCCATGATACTGGACTGGGCTTGGAAGTTCGGTGGTTGCCCAGTGTGCTACCAGCTGGCACAACTTAGGGAGGAGGTTGCGGGGATTAGGAGACAGCTGGGGGAAGGGGGAGGTATGGTTGGGGAAAGGAGGCGGGATCACTGCAGGGGTTGCACCAAGCACTGGGGTGGGGGCATGGGAAAAGAGTGCAGGAGAATACTCAGGGGCCACATAGAGATCCTGGCAGAGGGGGTCCAAAAGGACACTACCAAGGAAGCAGGTAGGTAACTGGGGACCCTCACAAAGGAGGGACAGAGGGACAACATTCTCAGGGAAGTAGGCAGATGGCTGGGGCTGGACAGAAAGAAGCAAGGCAGGGAGGTGGATCAGACCTTACACTCAATAACTGCTTCAATTCTCTTCTTCTGCTCGAGGATGAGGGGGGTGATGTAGCCATGACAGGGGTGGTTAGAGATGGAAAGGGTGGGGCAGGAGGCAGGGCCGGATAGCAGGAAGAACAGGGGAACCTGGAATGCAGGAAATGGGGAGCAGGAATCCGAGCAGGAGGGCAGGGGAAGAGGGAGGAAAGTGCAAGGAGAAGGACCAGTTGGGAGGAAAGGTAAAGGAGAAGGACCAGAAGTAGAAGAAGGATTCAGTAAAGGGAGCTGAGGGTTAAGGCCAGGGGAGCACGACAAGCAAGGAGGGACTAAATGGAAACAGGAAGGAAGGGAGGATGAGCCAGGCTAGTTTAGCAGATGGGGGAGAAGGACCAGTCGTGAGCAGTGAGGGGGAGTTAGCAAGCTACAGAAGGATACTCAGGAGGAGGAGAGCATAGGATTGGAGGAGGGGTGTGGAAGTAAATAAGGAGGGGGTGGCATGTGGCACAGATAGGGGGAGGAACAAGGAGCCAGCTGGGTGGAGGGGCCGGGAGAAAGGATGAGGGACATGGAAGGGGGGAAAATGGAGGAAAAGGAGCAGTCAGAGTGCTCTTGTTGGGGGATTCTATGATCAGGGGTATCAAATGGGATAGGGAGGGAGAAGCCTGGCCAGTTAGAACAAAATGCTTCCCTGGACTAACGGTGAACAGGGCTAAGCACGAGGTATATCAGCTGGCAAAGGATTGTGGGGGTTCTCCGGACATACTGGTCCACCTGGGTACAAATGACATTGAGGGAAATAGTGAGCTAGAGATACAGGCAAGATTCAGGGAGCTTGCCAGGGTCTGTCATGACATAGGATGCACAGTTTCCTTCTCAGAAATCCTGCCGGTGCCAAGGGCTAGTGGGGAACACAAAAGGAAGATTGGGGAGATAAATCAGTGGCTCAGGGAGTGATATGAGGCCAGAGGGTATGGGTTGATGGGGGATTGGGGGGAGACCTGGGAGGATAAGGAGCTGTATGCTAGAGATAGACTCCATCTCAATTTGGAGGAGGAAATCTAGTTGAAATTAGAGGGGTTCATTGGTGAAAGGTGGGTTTAACCTTGGGAAGGGGAGGGATGGAAAAAGGCTGTCAAGGGTGCCGATGAAGACGGACTCTGTCTCCCCCTGGGAGCTGGAGGATTGCGGGAAAAGGCCAACTGGTAAAGTGCAGACCAGGAAAAACAGAATCCCCATGGGAACATGAGCAGGGAAATGTGGAAGTATAGGGAAAGGGTGGAAGGTAGTCCTGTTAAATGCCAGGAGCTGGGAAACAAAATGCCTGAGCCCAGGCGATGCTAACTGAGGGAGCAGGATGTGGCAGCGGTCACTGAGACCTGGGCCACTGCAGGACATGACTGGGACCTGAACCTGAGGGTTACACATGTTCAGGAAGGACAGGGGGAGGGAAGGGAGGAGGGTAGCAATGATAGTCCAAAACTGCATTGGCATAGGGGAGTAGAGGAGGCAGAGGGAACTGCATGGAGGCCATTTGGGTCACCTTAATAACAAGGGGGCAAGAGAGTAAAATAGGAGTGGTGTATAGACTCCTGCCCTGGGCGGAGAGCTGGAGGAGAGTTTGATGGCAGATGTTGGGAGACACTGCAGACTGGGCAGAGGGCAGTGGTGGTGTTGGGGACTAACATGCCAGGAACAGACTGGGAGACTATGACATCCTCTGTGACCAGGGAACAGAGGTTGTTGGATGTCTTCAGGACGTGTTCCTAACTCAGCAGGTGGGGGAACCGACCAGGGAGGCGCTGGGTACTGGATGTGGTCCTGGCAGACAGTGACCAGATTGGGGCCTGAGTAAGGGACCCATTGGCGGGAATGACCATGCCACGGTCTGGTTCTGCCTGATCTAGGAGGGCTAGAAGGCTGCACAAAGACAGAGTAACTGACTTGGGGGACAGATTTAAGGAAATGGAAGGATCCTTAAGGAGCATTTGGATGTGATTGGGCCAGACATGGACGCTAGATAGTAGGTGGGAAATCATCAGGAGAGGGGTACAGGATGCTACCAGCACCTGCAGGAAGTAAGACGAAATGCGGTAGGGCCCGAAAACCCTGCTGGTGGACCAGGGAGGTCCAGGAGGTGGTCGCGGGAAAGAAGGCACCCTATAGGCAATTCAAGTGCTCAAGAGGTAGAAAGGGATTGAGGCAGTAGTATGAGCTGATGCTAGAAGGGCCACTAGGGTGGTGAGGGTGGCTAAGGCAGGAAGGAGCAGAATCTGGCCAGGGAAATAGGAGAGAGGAACAAGGGTTCTTCAGATACATTGGGGAAAAAGAAGGGTAAGAAGGGAGATTAGTGAGGATTAAATCAGGGAGAGATGGGCACAAGACCCGGGGAGCAGGCTGAGGTACTAAATGAGTACTTCACCTCAGTTTTCACCAAGGAAAATGGGGGTGCTGCATCACACATGGGAGGAGACAGAGATACTGAGGGGGGGACCTCACCGACCGGGCAGGGTCTGGAGAGGGGAGGCATCACTGGCAGGAGGGGGAGGGCTAAGCAGGAGAAGAGGCACCGAAGTGGAAATCACAGCAGAGAGAGTGAGGGAAGCCCTCAGCTCCCTTAAGACAGAGAAAGCACCTGGGCCGGATAAATTACATCCCAGAGTGCTGAAGGAACTTGCAGATGTCCTGGCGAAACGTCTGGCGGAGCTTTTCACAATCTCTCTGAGGACAGGGTGGGTGCCCCAGGACTGGAAGGTGACGAATACAGTGCCTATCCACAAGGGGGGATCAAGGGAGGTGGCAGAGAACTACAGACCTGTCAGCCTGACATCGGTGGTGGGCAAGGTGATGGAGGGCATTGTCAAGGAGAGGCTAGGGGGGGACCTGGAAAAGTCAGGGTGCCTGGACGATAGACAGCATGGATTCTTCCCAGGGAAATCATGTCAGACAAACCTTGTGGAGTTCTACCACTGGGTGACGAAAACATGGACCTGATAGAACCAGTGGGCGTCCTCTTTCTAGACTTCAACAAGACATTTGACTCTGTTCCTCACGTGGGCCTGTTGGATAAGCTGGGAGAAATGGGGTGGGGAACCAGATGATCAGATGGATAGTCAATTGGCTCCAGGACCAGACCCAGAGAGTGGTAGTGGCGAGGATAGTCTCATCCCAAGGAGGTCATTATTGGGGTCCCACAGGGATCAGTCCTTGGGCCCCTCCTCTTCAACGCCTATGTCTCTGACATAAGGACAGGAATCAGGAGTGAGACGAGTCTCTTTGTGGATGACTCAAAACTGGGGGCGGTGGTGGATGGGGAGGAGGGGATGGTGGCCCTAAAGGGGACCTGGAGGCTCTGGAAAGATGGTCTAGAAAGTGAAGCTGAGGTTCAATGCAGGAAAATGCAAGGTACTCCACCTGGGGCCAGAAACCCAGGCCAAGTGTACACCCTGGGGAAATGCTACAAGTCTCGATGGCTGAGAAGGACCTGGGGTGGTGGTGGATGTCAAGAGGAACAACTCAGAGACTGTAGGAGGGCAGCAGCCAAGGCCAACAGGATGCTAGGATCGCTCGCTAGAGGGATCACCTCAGAAGGAGGAAGTGATACTCCCTCTGTATAACTGCTTGGTGAGGCCGCACCTTGAGTACTGCATGCAGTTTTGGAGGCCACACTTAAGAGGACATTACCTCCTGGAGAGGGTCCAGAGGAGGGCAACCAAATGATTTGGGGGCTTGGGGACAGGACCTATGAGGAGAGGCTCAAAGAGCTAAATATGTGCACATTGGAAGAGAGAAGGGACCGGGGGACATAATAGAGGTCTCAGGTACATGAAGAGGGTAACAGGGGAGGAACAGTCAGGGTGCTTCGAAGGAAGGAGGAGGGGGCCACTAGAGGGCATGGGTGGAAGCTGGAGGGGGGAAGATTCAGGGGAGAAAGGAGGAGGTGCTACTTCACTGAGAGGGTGGTGGAGCCATGGAATGTGCTGCCTAGGGGGCTGGTCGAGGCAGAGACAGTGGAGGGATTCATGAGGGGGTGGGACAGGTACAGGGGAAGGGTTCTGGAAGCAAAATCCAATGCAGCAAGAATATCCGGAACTGGGAAGGGAGAAGCCAGAGGAGGTGAGGGGGGCAGCAAGGTCAGCACCCGGGGTGGAGGCTGACCAAACGAGCAGACATGAAAAACCGTTAGGCCTATTCTGCTGGCATTTTAGTATGTTAGTATGTTAGAAAATTTTGCAAGTTTGCACCCCGCTAAATATTTTGCAGAATGGTGGAGTTTTGTGAAATATTTTGCACAGCGAAATTGCCGATTTTGCAGCAATTTCACAGGCAAAATTTTATTTCACAACATCTCTATTAGGAGGCTGTGGACTTTACCCAGATGGGGGATGCCTAAATTAAAAAAAGGGGGAATCAGGCTTAACCCAGATAGGGTAGAAGCAATTTGTGGTGCTGGGGATGCAGACTTCCACCAGATAAAGAGGAAGCCTAAATTGGAGAAGGTGTGGGAAGTGGGGTGGGCTAACCACTTAATAGGTAGAGCAGGGTGATAAACAATAGCCAGTGTGTAGAAGTGGCACAAGAGTAATAGCCCTTGCAAGAAGTAAGTGGTGGACAAACAGGACCCAGCTAGAAGCAATAATGACTAGTAGTTACAGTTCCTAATAAAAAGCAGAAGCTACAGTTAAAATGTATAGTAATCGAGCAGAATAAGCTGAAGAAATATGCCTGAGTTAATAGCAGTAAACAACACATAGTTGCAGTTCCCCCACCCAGTAGCAATACACAATAATTACTGGACACTATGAATACTTACAGTACTTCAGGGTGGAAGTTGTGCAGAGTCCCTGGTGTCCTGGCATTTCCCCTTTGGTGACTCCCCTCAAGGATAGCAACTCTTGTTGGTCCACTCACACTGGGTCTGTTGATGTGGGACAAGTAGATAATGATAGAGTATAAAGGGCATTCAAAGCCCACCCTTAGATGACCGCTATGCTGTTCAGTTGATTGGTAAGTGGTGATTGGCAGGAGGAATTCCTCCAGGGTCCCTGGACTTCTATTGGTGATCTCAATGTGGAAGCCCCTATGGCTTAATGCTCTCTACCCCCCCGAGCCCAAGATGATGTGGGCATACATTCCAGTCCATGCCTCAATGGTCTGGAAGCTGAAAAATTAAAAGGTGAGCAGCTGAAAATGGTAAGCGTGAGCCATACTGAAAAGTTAAATGGCAGTCAAGTCCTTCCCTTTGATGACTGCTCTGCAGCCCAGTTAGCTGGGAGATGGTGAATGACAGGAGAAATTCCTGCAGAGTCTCTGGCATCCTGCCGGCGATCTCAAAGGAGAAGCCCCTGTGACTTAAGGCCCTTAATCCCCAGAGCCCAAGATGAAATGAGCATGCCATCCTGTCCATGCTCCCATGAGCTAGAAGCTGAAAAACCAAGAGGTAAACAGCTCAGAATGGTAAATGTGAGCCGTGCTGTAAAAGTTAAAGGGCAGTAAGTCCCACCCTTCAATGACCGCTGTGCAGCACGATTGGCTGCAAAGTGGTGATTAGCAGAATAAATTTTCTACAGAGTCTCTGGTATCCTGCTTGTGATCTCAATGGGGAAGCTCTGTGGCTTAAGGATCATGACTTCAGGAGCCCAAGATGGCATCAGTGTGCAGTCATGTCCATGTACCAATGAGCTGACAGCTGAAATACAGGAGGTGAGCAACTCAGAATGCTACGCGCAAGCTGCACTGAAATAGCAAAAGAGCAGTCAAGTCCCACACTTCGACAACTGCTCTGCACAGATTGACTGAAAAGTGATAACTGGCAGGAGGAACTCCTGAAGTGTCACTGGCATTCTGCTGGTTATCTCAACAGGGAAGCCCTGTAGCTTAATGTTCAGGATTTCTGGAGCCCATGATGACATCGGAGTGCAGTCCTGTCCATGCCCTGATGGGCTGGAAACTGAAAAAGCAGGAGGTGAGCAGCTCAGAATGGTGAGCATGAGCCATACTGAAAAAGTTACTAGGAAGTAGTGTTTGGCAGGTGGAATTCCTTTACAATCCCTAGCATCCTGCTGATGATCTCAAAGGGGAAGCACTTGTGGCATAAGGCTTGTGACCCCTGGATGTCAAGATGGCATCAGTGTGCAGTCCAGACCACACACCATTGGTCTGAAAGCTAAAAACGCAGGAGATGAGCAGTTCAAATTGAATGTATATGGAGAATACAGGCATATCGGGGTGGCAGAGATTCCGAGGAGGAGACAGAGCAAGTGTCACAGAGCAGCTAATGTATATGGGCAATTTATTTATTTTATTTATTTGGATTTTGGTAACCGGGTAATCCCACTGAGACCAGAGGTCCCTTTTTCAGGGGCGACCCAGAATTAGTTACAGAAAAAGACACATAATAGCATTCTTTACAGTAGTTACAATAATTACACAAATATACATTAGCAACTGGTTACAGGGGTAGAATTAGGTTAACATTCTGGCTCTTATTAGCAGTACATGACATCAGGTTACACATCAGTTTAGTAGGGATTTAAGACAATCACAGAAAAACATCATATTTTTGGAGATACATCCAGGAAGAAGGGAGGTTCAAGGCAGTGTGACAGAAATGAGAAATGGGCTAGGGAGCTAACGATTGCAGCCACAGAGGCTGAGATTGAGAAGATATACTTTGAGCCCGGACTTGAATTGGCTAAGGGTGGATGAGCCAGTCAAGCTAGCTGGTAAGGAGTTCCATAGGTGGGAGGCAGCAAATTTGAAGGAGCGCTTGCCTTGGTTGGAGCGAATCCGAGGGATGTCAAGGAGGTGATTTGCAGATGATCGTAGGGTTTGGCATTGTACTTGGGGAGAGTAGTCCATTAAGATGGGGGGACAAAGGGTAGAGAACTTGAAGGCAAGGCAGGCCACGGTATGCTTTGGCAGAAGAGAGGCCAGAAAGTTCCTTGGGTGCCTCACAGTGATGCCTCCAAGGAGGAGTTTATGGCTAAGTGAGCCACTCTGTTATAGAGTACAGTAAGTTTATTGAATTCCTTCTCTCACAGGAACTGCAGTAGAGCAGCCCCATACAGAATGGAGGGGAGAAGATTGCAACTGGCAATTGCTCGACGTGCAACGCAGGATAGTGAGTTCCCGAGACGGTAGAGGAGGCCAAGCTTTTGGTGGATGGAATGGGTTATGGAGTCGATATGGGGTCTGTAGGTCATCTCTTGGTCAAGATGGAGCCCAAGATATTTGAAACTGGTAATGACCTCAACTTTTTTTCCTTGGTTTGTGCTGATCTGGAGCAGCTGACTTTTGTCAGAGCCCAGGCATCTAGAGCCAAACAGAACAGCTTTGTTTTTTTCTTTGTTGAGCTTCAGGGAGTTTGTGGAGAACCAGGACTCAAGAGTTGAGATACTGTCCTGCAGTTTCGTGGTGATGACACTAGGTTGGGGGTCACTGCAGCATATGGCAGTGTCATCCGCATACAGAATGCATTTGCTGAGGGGGCAGTTTCCCTCAATATTATTGAGGAAGAGTGAAAAAAGCAGGGGGCCCAGGACTGAGCCCTGGGGCACTCCAGTGGTAACGGGCCTGGGTCCAGACTGTGTGCTCTTCCAGCGGACTTTTTGGAAATGGTCATTCAGATAGCTCTAGAACCATGAGAGAGAGAGTGGTCATCTAGTCCTAGGAGCTGGAGTTTAGAGAGGAGGAGATTATGGTTGACAAGGTCAAAGGCCTTGGATAGGTCAATGAAGAGGGCACCCGTTAGGGAGCCTTGAACCATAGAGGCAAGGATGTCAGCTGTGAGGCAGAAGAGAGCAGTGTCGGTACCATGGCCCTTCCTAGAACCATGCTGCACATCAGCCATGAGGAGGTGCTGCTCCAGGTAGACCTTTAGCTGGTTAGAGACTAGTCTTTCTTGAATTTTTCCAAGGGGACTGAGAAGGGAGATAGGTCTGTAGTTTCCCAAATTGTCACGGGGCCCACTTTTGTAGACAGGGACGATGGTCACTACCTTCCACATTTCTGGGACTATTCCTTCCCGAAGTGACCTATTTATGAGGAGGGTGACAGGGCGGGTGATAGCCAGGGCAGCGTCCCTCAGTAGGTGGGGTTCAAGCCGGTCATGGCCCAGGGCGGAGGAGGGATTCATTTTTCGTAGGAGAGGTAGTACCTCAGACTGCTTGACCAGCTTTAGGTGGAATTGAGGTCATGGGTGCACCCATGCCTCTCCAGGGTGAGGGGCAGGCCTGGGGAGGGCAGGGAGGGGAGGCCCATTTGGGATAGAGAAGGAGGCACAGAAAGCATCAGCAACCGTGCAACAACTCAGCAACAATGCCAGTGTCATGGAGGTACAGATAGCTGGAAGGGGAGAAATAGATAGAAAGTGTCATAAAAATGGCTAGTTTGAATGACAGTGAATGACAGTATTTTGGGGGCAGACATCAGGGAAGGGAAGAGCAACTGCTGCACAGTGGCTACTGTATAGGGAAAATGTTGGCATGTTTTGGGGGAGCAGAGATTGGGGAAGGGATGGATATAGAGCAAATGGTGAAGAGCAGTTAATGTGAATTATGGTGAATAATGTCAGTTTGGGGGCAGACACTGAAGTCAGGGATAGAGCAAGTGCTACAAAGCAGGCAATGGGAATGATGGGGAATGGGAGCACATTGGGTGCTTAGATCGGGAAGGAGGGAGCAAATGCCACAGAACCACAAATGTATTTGAAGAATGGCAGTGGTAAATGTATTTGAAGAATGCGAGCATCTTAAAGGAGTCAGAAATGGGGAAGAACAGGGAAAGAGCAAGAGAGACTGCTATTTTATTGTATAGAGATGTGGTGAAGTATAACTTTGCCAGCAAAGTTTGCATGAAGTGGTGAAAATTTGCACTTTGCGAAGCTTCAAGAAGTTTTCCCAGATCTGGGAAATTTTGACTTCATCTGAATCGTGATATTTTTGTGGAATTTTGGCATGAAGTGCAGAATTTTGCTCATGAAATTCTGCTGTAACCCCCAAGGGGCACTACCCTTAGTGCTACTACCCCTGCCTGCCTCAACTGTGACAGGGTGAGAGGCCCAGATCCATTAACGGGTGCCTCCACCCAGAGGTCGGGGTTAAGACAGTCAAGATTGACTCGGTCACAGCCCTCTGGGTTACTGCAACCCCCCTTTCGTCCCACTAGTGGCTCACACGGAGTAATGACAATACTTTTCCCCTGTACACTTACCCCCCGGCTTGTATCTCTCAGCTCACTCTGGGGACCCCCTGGAAAGTAAAGCACCGTTATCACACTTTCACTTACAGTATATCCTCAGTAAAACACAATCCAGCCAGGGTACAGTTGCAAAATAAACAATCTGATTTATTTAAGGGGGGGGGATATCAAGGACAGGGGGAAATCAAGGTGATTGGCTTATCACTATACTTATCTACCTAGAGCTCTGTGCACAGGCCTAAACCTATTAGTTACTGTCCCTGGGTACCCAAGCCCTAATGGCTAGTCCCTCGTGGCAGCTGGTTGGGGCCCTGACACAAATAAGCATTTACTTTCCTGAGCAGATCAGAATGAGCAGAAGGCTCAGTTAATGCAGGCAGCAGTATAACGGAAAGATTTTGGCCACTGCTTGTAAGCTTAACAGGGAACTACCCTGATCCAGTACTCACGACTCCAGCAGATACCTTGCTTTCACCACTTGCAGGGCTGGGCCTGAGCTTCAGAAGCCTCCTCACACATTTATATAGCAAACAACAGAGGGGTATCATACCAGGCAGCGGCTTTCAGGACCCGAATGAACTCACGGCCCCTTCGGGCGGTAGCAGCCACTCCAAACATCCTGACGGACCGAGCGCGATTCAGCAGATTCTCTAGTCCCCTTCAGGTGAAGCCTGCTAGGTAGCTGTGTCCCTACACAGCCTCCTTCGACCGCACACCGGCGGATTTAGTCCAAAGCACTGACAAGGGAAGAACGGCCGCCTCAGGCCTTTCACGCGCTTCCCGTGTGAACACTCAAATGGCGCAGAAGCTAAGAGCTCTCTTCTCCTTCACGGTCACAAATGAATCTGCCCCTAGCAGCATGGGGCACTCCTCACAGCTCGGGCGCTACCCAATCCCATTGGCTAGCGTCACATGCCAGTCAATTATTCCGGCCCTCAGTGGCCCGAAAGAGCGCCATAGCCCATAATGCCTTTCCCGAAATTACAAGCAGTTCCTCTATTGGTCAGACGGCTCTACTAGAGTCTCAAGGTACTGATTGGTCCAATTCGGCAGTTCGGGACCAAAATGGAGGAGATAATCGGAACAGCCTTTACTGCAAAGAAGGCAGGTTAGAACAACCACATTATCATTATTACTCTACGCTATTATCAATAACCAATTACATCTTTCCAGAGGCCTCCCACTGCACAACATAGCGAGGGCAGAACAGAGCACTTACTGGGCAGCCTGGGCGGGACTCGGGCATAAAGCCACACAGCCGCCCCCTTCAGCTGATTAGGACTACAAACAGGCAGCCCTTAAAGAGACGGTACACAGACGCTCTAAAAGCACTCACATCATTTCCATTTAAAACAGCCTAAGCACTGAACGCCAACCACCAGGAGGAACTTTTGGGCAGCTCCTAGGAGGCTTTTAGGAACCCCCATTAGTAGGGGGGGTTACACTGCACTTTGCAGCGAAACTTCATACTTCACAGTCAATCCACACTCTGTGAGTTCCACACATTTCACAAATTGCACTGCACAAATTGTGCAAAATTCACGCATTAAATGATGGAGCAAACTTTGCTGACTTCGTCCATCTTTATTACTGTATAAGGAGAGTGACTTTATATTGCTGAGAACAGACAGGGAAGGAATAGAGGGCAAATAGCACATATTGGCACATCAAGAGTGCCGCACACAAATCAGCATGCGGCATAATAACATTGGCACAACACACCGACAACAACAATTACGGTGCACACTGGAGCAGAAACTTTGTTTTTGCAGAGGCTATGCCCCCTGCACCCTGACATGGGGGGGAGGGGCCTTGCTCCCCACATCCCCAGGACTAAATATAATCAACTCTGGGGGGTTGTGGTCTTTGGGGAAACAAAAAAAATTGGAGCAGTGACCCCCCAAAAAAAAAGCTGCAGCATGGTGGGACTTGGGGAGAACCAAACCACAGTCCCAGGTCTCCTATGTCACCAGAGGCAGGTGCTCTAGCCACTCCACCAAGGGAGGAGCTCAACCAGGCACTGCCCCAGCAGCATCATTCACCATCACCGTCACCCTACAGTGATGGGGTAGCAGTTCTTACTGCACGCTTAAAGAACCCTTGTCACTGTAAAGCCATACACGCTTCTTACAGCACATTATTCCATGCACAGTTCTGTCCATGCTATAGTCACCCCATGCCACACATAAGAGGTAATATGAAGTACTGGAAATGGTCAGACGTTTAAGGATGGGTGGGAAAGAGTATGTGCCACACAGCAATTAATGCAATGGGACAATGCCAGTATTTTTTTGAGGGGGATACAGTTGGTATCTGGGAGGGGAGGAGTAGAACAAATCCACAGAGCAGCTTATGTGAATGTCAGCGAATGGCAACATTTTTGGGGTGGCAGAGATTGGGGATGGGGGAAGAGTAAGTGCTGCAGAGTGGCTAATGTATGTGCTCTATTTTCCAGTGGGGGGGGACCCGGCTGCCCTCAGCATCCTCACCCCATCTGATTCCCAGCAGTGAACCACCTCTGTGAGACACCTCTCCCCACCATCCATGCCCCCATGGATTCCCCCTTTCAGCGGGGGGGCTTCAGCCGCACCACCACACATACCAGAGCCAGCTATTCCATGGGAGAGTGGGCCCAACCATAATCAGGTGCACAAGGTGGAGGAGCTCACATCATCCAGCCAGCTCCCTCCATTTTTCTGACACCAAATCCCCACCTGTGTGCTATGGATGTGCACTGATATCAACACACAGCATGCACGTGCACCCACACATGCACTGCAGACATCTGCAATGGTCCGAGAACCTTTTTCTCCCAATGATCCTTCCCTGGCTCCCAGCATCCGTGGGCAGCATGCAAGCAAAAGGCCACCATGGAGTCCCCCCCCCCAGAGGTGGAGAGCAGCTCTAATGACCTACCCCCCGGCCGACTTTCAGACTCCTGAATCCACTCCCAAACTCGGATCATCCATGCCTCAAGCAGTAACACTACTGCTGCACCAGCTGCACAGCAATGTATATGGAATGGTAGCAAATTTTGGGGGAGCAGAGATTTTTGAGGTGAGAGATACAGATTGAGGAGCGAACAGCAGATAATGTGATTTAGCAGGAATGGGGGGACATTGTGGAGGGCAAAGATCATTGAATGAGATGGGAGAGAGCAAGTGGAAAACAACATGCAATGAGGATTATGGGGAATGGTGCCATTTGGAGTGGGGGCTAAAACTGTGGACTGGCAGAGAGAGCAATTGCTTTAGGGTGGCAAGTGTACATGGACAATAGTAGGATGTTGTGGAGGGGTCAAAGATCATAGAGGGAAACAGAGTAAGTGGGGATGAGCCGATTGTGTGTTTCATTTGGGGCTGGGACAGACAGACATCAAGGAGGGGTGTAAGGAGAAAGTGCTGTTGAACACAGTAGTGAGGAATGCCATTTGGTGTATTCATTGGAGTGCAGACTTTATTTGTTGAAATCAATGGGCAGAAGCACAGAAGCAGAACTAAAAGCAAGGGCAAGATTTTGTGCAGGTGTTAGGAACTGCATAGGAAAACCCTGTACTTTGCATTAGGCAAGGTTTGCAAAAGGAAGAGATAAGCAGGGAATCTTTATTATTAGGAAGGAGATTCAGTATTCAGGAGCTGTGCTGAGTGAAGAAGAGACATGCCCCCAAAAGCCCTTTCACAGTTCGAAGTGATACAAATGTACAGTATACATATGCTTTACAAGCAGACATATTCAGTTTGCTTCTTGAAAATGTGTTCATCCTTTTTTGTTTATGTTGTACTGACCAAAATGTTTTAATTTTAGTGTTCAAAACATAGGTAAGCTGAACATATAAGAAAATACTTATTTTTTATGATGTACTGTATATGAATACATTATTTGCATGAGTTTCAAGCGCTGCATCACAGCTATGCAAACAAGCATTTGTCAATGCCAAATGATTGCTTGCCGGCATTGGCGTTGGTAGTGTAGAAGTTACAGAGCTACATAATAGGAATGGCAGTGAAGTATTGAACTAAAGCCAACCCCACCACCACCCTGCAGAGACTGACAGGCATTGGGGTGTGTCTTTGGGTTGTCAGGCATAACGGCCACGCCATTTCACCACACCCTACCCTGCAGACACTGACAAGTGCTGCGGTGTGCCTGGGATCTTTGGCCCTTATCGCACTCCATTCCATCAGGAAATATGGTGGAGATGGGTGCAGTATAGGAGAATGAGGTGAACTTTGGGGCCAAAGAGTCCAAGGCATACCTTGATGCCTCTCACTGGCTGCAGGGTGTGGAATGGTATAAGCATTATAGGCTAGAATCCCAGGTCACACCCCTGATGCCTGTCATTTTCTACAGTGTGGGGCATTATGGTTGGAAGCCCTAATGCCTCAGGCATTCTTTGGTATTTTCACTCCAAATTTTCAACATGGTTTTTTTGTGATCCCCACCTCATGAACAGTGGCAATATCAGTTTGTCAGCCGAAAGCTGCTTTTGCACAGCGACTACAGCATTTAGCACCACAGGTGCAAAAACACATTCCGAACAGGATGTGAAAAATTACAGCTGTACTGTTCATGGGGAGGTGTAAAAATGGCAATGTTGCAAATCTGCAGTGGAAATAAAAACTGGTGTAAGTCTGGCGTGCATAGAAACTGTGCAAGCGCCTTCCGTAATATGTGGTTTGGGATTTTTACAGCAGATTGTCAACACAGACATTTTGGGACTCCGATCGTGAACAGTGTCACTGTGATTTTCTTTATCTGTCCCGAACAATGATTTCCCACAGTGGCCACGCATTTCTGTGCTGAAAGTGTGAAAACACATTTCGGCCATGTTGTGAAAAATGACAGCTGTACTGTTCATAAGGAAGTGTGGAAAAATGCCACTGGTGAAAATCTGGACTGAAAATATTACAAAGTCATGAACTTACGAGGGTGCGTGGAAACTGTGCAATGCTCACTCGTAACACAGTCATTTTATGGACTTTTGTCACCAAATTTTCAACATAGCCATTTTAAGACCTCTGCTCATGAACAGTGTAACTGTGATTTTCTTAATCTGTCCCAAACATTGCTTTCGCACACCGACTGCACCATTGTTCAATACATGTGCGGAAACACATTTTGGGTGAGATGTGAAAAATGGCAGCTGTACTGCTCATAAGGAAGTGTAATAAAATGGCAATGTTGAAAATCTGGCATGCAAATATTAAAAATTTGCAAACTTGCGAGTGAGCGTAGGAACTGCGCAACGTGCACTCCTAAAACAGTCATTTTTAGGAATTTTGTCACCAAATTTTCAACATAGCCATTTTAACACCTCTGCTCATGAACAGTGTCACTGTGATTTTCTTAATCTGTCCTCGGTCGATTGATTGGCGCAGATACTGACCGCGCCATTGTGCGCTACATGCAGGGAAATACATTTTGGGCGACATGTGAAAATGACAGCTGTACTGCTCATAAGGAGGTATGGTAAATGGCAATGCTGAAAAATCTGGAGTGCAAATATTAAAATTCGTGAACTTACGACGCATAGGAACTGGCAAGAACGACGCCAGAAACAGTCATTTTGCAAGTTTTTCAACAAATTTGTAACATAGGCTTTTTGAGAGCCCTCCTCATGAACACTGGCACTGTTGTTTCATTAATCGGTCCCAAAAGGTGATTTTGTGCAGTGGCTGCAAAATCACCCTTCGGGCCTTATTAATGCCATGACAGTTCAAGAATTCATGAGGAGGGTCCCAAAAACCCCATTTTGAAAATTTGGTGCCAAAATTCCCAAAAATGTCTGAGATATTCAGTAAAGTTGAAAAAACCCTAGTCATTAAATTATACAGCTTACTGGCATTTCCTCAGTTCGCGGTCGGCTTTGAAGAGTGCAGACATGTTCCCGGTCCACCGAAGATCATTGCGCCGAGCTCCAGAGGTAAGTATGGGGTGAGGGGGTTGTGGGGAGGCAGGGTGTGCAGTGGGTTGGCGCGGGTGGGCTGGGAGAGCGCCGAGGGGATGTTTACTTGTTTACAGTTTTTTTTTTTTTAAAGGAAGACGACGCAGGACGTTTGCCATGCTGGGGTGGGCTCCCAGTGTGGCAGCTAGAAGGCTGCTTGGGGGGGCTGGAGCCAACAGGGGATTGGGCACCCCATCGGCCATACAGACTTGTGCCACACTGGGGTGGGCTCCCAGCATGGCAGCTGTAAGGCTGTTTGGGGGGGGGCTGGAGCTGACTGGGGATTGGGCATCCCCGTTAACCATACAGTATGTGCGGGGGGGAGCACATGAGCATGCAATATGAGTGCGTGCGTGTGGGGGGGAGCTCTGCTCACATAAGCGGAGCTCTCCCTTTCAACTGTATGCCACTGCATTTTCAACTGCTGTCATAGACAGCTGGAGCAGTGATTGGAGAACTGCGACCGTGCCTGCAAACACACTGACTGAATTGGAAGACGCTGGCACAGCTCCGAAAAACTCGGATGATGGCACTATGTTTCTTGCACATGCGTGCAGGCAAACATAATGATATAAGCTGTGCAATTTGTCTGCTGTTCCCTGAGTAACGAAGCAGTGAACTGCACCACTGTTGTCAGCAATAAACAGTAGCACACCCCGTACATAGAATGAGAAGCAGGGGTAAGGTTTTAATCAGGAAGATTAAAAGTTAACAAGAAAACCTTTTAGCTTGCATTTTCCAGCCTTGTGATTGGGCAAGGACATCAAAGAGAAAAGGAGAAGAAAAGGCAGAGAGTGGACATAATTAGGGAGGAAACTTTGTATTCTGAAACTGTGATAGCTGGAGTGGCATGCCCCAAAAAGTCATTTCACAGAAGACTGATAGCAGTATGTTCTCACATTTTGCAAGCAAACATAAAAATCGGGGGGGGGGGGCATCTTTTAAAACAGGAAAACAAGGACACTTTGAACAGAGTAAAAAGGCATAGGCCAATGATGTCACTGTATCATGCATTGTTGCTTTAAGAAGGATCCTATTTAAAGCAACAGTATTTGCTAGTAAACATGTATTTTGTTCTGCAATAATGTTCATCTGGCAAAAATATTGAGCTACACATTTTTGTTTTTGTTTCTTTCCTTACTGAATAAAGATACAAGATTTTGAAGATTTTAAAAGTTTCCGCTCCCATGCCATGCCTGCCATGAAAAAATAAATATTGGTACAGCGTCGTGCTATATACCATCAGAAACATGTGGCAGCATCATCCAACTACAGTATATTGACAGTATGAATCTACCATGTACATTCAACAGGTAACCTCAGCAGAAGAGATTTTTAAAAATTGCAAGTGTTATTCATTTTTATTTATGTGAATCATTAATTTCAGAATTAACTGTAAAGGCTGTTTTAACAACATCTGAGCAAACTAAAAAATATACTGAGCATGAATCTTAGGGTGTTAGAAATACAGTTTTGATAAAAAAAAAGTATATGATGAAATGTTTTGCTAACAAATACTGCGGCTTTAAACATAATGGAAGCTTGGGTACTGAACTTGAAGATGTATCCTGTATAGATGTAAAAGGTAGGTGCAATGAAACTCACATGCTGGTTTTGGTTTAACAGGGATCACACCACCTACTCTCTTTGTTTAACATGACACATGCTCTACAGCTAGACTTTATCACCTTAATGTACTGTGTTACAAGCAAATCAGTCTGCCAGCTGTTAGTGTGCTTGCTATTTATTATGCCTAAGCAACAGACACACTTTTCTCCAAGCTATAATGTACAGTATAAAGAGAAAAGTGACTATAAAACTGCAATTTGCCCATATCTGACCCTTACCACGCCTGGGAAATACTTTCTCTATTCCTATCATTTGAAACTGCAGCTACTCTATTTTCCCAACTGTTTAACTTTCCTCACATTTCAAAATGTCACCTTCTTGGATTGTATATACCAAGTTCAGCTACAAGCACACTTCTATGTCTAAAACTGCAGAGTTTAATGTCATTGCTTTGTACTGGTTAGTGCACTGCAGGTTGTTATTTTCTTTATTTCATCAGTGCAATATTGCTTACTGTTAGCTTTTGCATTGTTTATTAATTTGACAATACCAGTTGCTAGTATCTTGATTTGTCAAATGTGTTTATTATTTTGTATCTTACATCCATTTGATCCATATAGTTTAACTCTTACTGCTGTGAATGATTCATTTTTTTTTTTTTTATGAAAGTCACTGCATAAAATAAAAATATATTACACTGCTTTCATGTCATGTCATTCCAGGCAGAAAAATAATACACTTTCCATATATGTCAAAAGTGTAATTTCAATATACCCAAAAAATTACTTCTTTTTGGAACATTTAAAATAATATGAAGTAGTTGGTAAATAAATGGCTAAATGACTTTCCTGTTGCAGTTCTGGCAGTGCAAGAATTGGGACATTTCAAACGTGAACTACGTTGGCACCTCACCACGCATAGCAGCTGTGATTGCTCCCTTCTAAATAACTCTTGTTCCCATGCAGCAGCTGTGACTGCTTCCTCCTAAATCACTCTTACCCCATGCCAGCAATGTTTAAGGTTCCACCCTACCTCCACTTCTTCGTCCTCCAAAATAAAGTGCCCCTGTAGCATTCTCTCCCCCCCCCCCCGGTTTTTACTTCCCTCTGTTCCCCCTCTTACCCTTTTCCCCATCAAATCCCACCAGTTATTTTTGGGCTGTCCAACATCCCTTTTTTTTTACTCTTCCCTCTCCCAGATCTACTCGACAAGCAAAGAATTCGGCTGCTCTTGTTTTCCCAACCTATACAGTACATTCTGATTCTGTTGAAATAAATTACTACTTATGCTAATTTGTTAATTTTGTTTTATTTTATTTTTTTATTTATATAAATTTTGGTAACCGGGTAGGCCCACTGAGACCTTGACAGTCCCTTTTTCAGGGGCGACCCTGCTAATGCCACTTTATTCAGAATTTGTCTCTTACATTTATGATTACTGGAGTATTTTTATGGCTAAATTGATATATATAATGCTGTTTGATAAGTTTGTGTTTACTGTCTCTTTCACTGGAGCGGAACCTGTGCAAAACAGCCTCTGGCTCATAAGTTTTGTAATCCAAGTAATTGATAAATAAATAAACACATAATTAAAAATATATATGATATCTGTTACTTGAAATGTAAAATACACTTATCTCCATAATTCAAAGCATCTTAGGAAAGGTAACCTGTCAAAATGATGACTGGACTTGAGCAACTCACATATGAGCGACTCAAGTTCAGCACTCATCATGTGAGTGATCTTGAAAGGGTAGCAACAGGTGAAGAACAAGACATCTGGAAGTACAGAACAGAGAACAGAAGAGGAGGGACAGTATGTGGGAGGTAGTGTGGTGAGAGGCTGCCAAGCTGGCCATGTGGTGTGGTGCTGACTAAGGTTGCTAGCTACAGTGGGGAGGGTTTGGGGTTCAGGGCTGGGGAGGTGCACGATATTTTGTCTGCTAGGTGTTGGAGTTAATTATTTTTAAAGGTTCTCCCCCTACCTGACATGCACCCTCCTGCAGTTGGGAATCTTTTTTTAAGGGGATGCAGGGGGTATAGCCCCCCATAAATAAAGAAAATGTGTGTTTTTGCCAGTGTTGCCTCGTTGGGAGTGTACATTGCCATTTTGTTGTTTTTTTTTGGGTGATGTACACTCACAATAATGGTGATCGCTATTTGGCAATCACCGTTATGACATGGAACCCTCAGGAAGTATATGCAAATCACCATGAAAGAGTTTATATTGGTTCCACTTTAAGCAAGAGTGCATGGTGCCAGAAGGCCTCTCACACACTCTACAAAGTCTTAAGACAGAAGGCACATACATGTGATTTATCCTACACAGGACTCTTCAGTGTGCCTCATCTGTAACAGCCTTGGGGAAGAATGAATCAGTCATAGTTTGGTCATACTGGTTTGGGTTATGGTGGAATCCAAAACAGAAAACTAATCCAGTTTTGTAATAGATATCTAATACATGCCACAGATACAAGTAATATGCAGATATCACATTCTTACTATAAAAGAAACCTGCATGCATGTGTCATACGTGGCATCTACAGTGACTATGCATGTGTCATACAGTATGTATATCAGATATTTTTCCACACATTCATGTAGATTAAATATTCATTGCAAAAAACTATATTAATGCATCATTTAGGATTGACATGTAAGCAATAAGACATGACAGGATGTGCATTAGACATTTCTAATGCATAGTCAGGGCCACAGTGAGGCACAAGGCTGCAGGCTGAGTACCTTCAGTCCCTGGCCATGTGTTAGAAATGTCTAATGCACATCCCTAAAGTGTATTATTGCACTTATAAAATGAGGTTACTTAATTTATATGGGGAGGAGAAGTTAACATTTTTAGTTGTCAATAATAAAAAAATATTTTTTAATGTATTGTGACATCAAATAGTTTCTCCACTTGCATTAGCTTTCACTTTCTCTCCTATTAGGGTCACCACAGCTGCACCTGTATGTGGTTACTTTGACCCCCCACAGACATATGATGTTATTGTACTTTTACAAAAACATCTCAGCAATTCTTTTAGAAAAAGAAAAAAAAACACCGCAAATGTTAAAAAAATGTACTGCCGGTTGTGGGCTTACTGCAGAAGCACATTTGAAAGTTAAAAGCCCTTACTGAATGACCGAACGAGTGGCTGGCAGGTTCTAGGAAACTGTGGCTCTGCAGACAGGAGAAAACATCAATTCCTGGTACTGCCCATAAAACAGGAGGATTAATGTTTTACTGATGTGTCTTTAACATAGAAATGATCTCTGGTGTAGTGGCAGCAAAGAGACACTGCTGATGTTTGTGGAGCAAACTATCTCTGCTGTAGTAGCAGAACAAGAGACACTGCTGATGTTTGTGGCGTGCAACAAAGCGAGCGAGTGGCAACCCAGATCTCAGCATCTGATGTACTGTAACTTCTCTGTATTTTGTTTTTTTATTCTTTTTTTGAATTTATCTGAGAACCGGGGAGGAGTGGATGGACAAGTGGGCAACCAAAATGATAAATTACATTGACTTGCAAGTAAACAGGTGAAGAGGTGATGGTAATAGCAGTGTGGGTGAGTGGAGAAGATGAATGGGATAATGGTAGTCATTTCTGCATCGCACATAAATGTTTTGAATTCACTTCTGACTAGGGATAGGCAGATAGTGAAATTGTGCCAGATACCGAATCCAGATTTTTCAGTGCCAAGCTCTGATGAGGTCATTTTTTTCCCAGATCAGATAATATGCGGTAATCACATTGCCCAAATAATAATATAAATTAATGGAAGCATTGAAGCAGTCTTTAAGCATTTACTAAGTTTACTAACTTTATATTAAAAACACAAGCACTCTTGACATACAAAATTAATTAAAAACTTATGGCATAGCAATTTAAAGCTTAACATCAGTCAAACATCAGTACAAACTGCCACCTAAGGTCCATAGACTCCACATTAATGCAGCCCCGAACACATTTACCTGCATAGATCAAAATACTGCCTGAACTGCCACCTAGAGTCCACAGTAATGCAGCCCACATGGAATACAGTCTCGGTTTGTCACTTCCACTTTAAAAACATTTTCTTACCTCCACTTTTCCTTTGGTTTAGCTGCAGTCTGATTCTCAAATGGGCGCAGCAAGCTACATACATTCTCTGCCAGACTCCACTGTGCAGAATTAAATGTTCTTCTTTCAGATTCTGAGGCATACACGGTTAACACCCTCCTCTGCACGATTAACCATTCCAAAATGTAATAAGTGCTTTTCCAACATGTTGGGACATCCTGCATCAGCCTATGAACTGGGACTTGTAACAATTTTTGGAGTTCAGTTAACTTTTCAGTTGCTATAGAAGAATGCTTAAAGTGTGCTACCATTGAACGTCCTGTAGCCAACATGTCCTCTACTGATTTCTGTTGAAAGATAGCATTGTGTACTATGAGTTGTGGAGTATGAGCAAGGCAACTTTCACTTGGTATGGCATTAAGTCTCATAGCCTTTGCTATATTAGGGCTGTTATCTCGGATTACAATATGTCTGGTGCTAGGTTTGATCCCCCATCCATCCAGCATCCTCAGAAAATCTCTGGACAAGTTTCTATCAGTATGTCTCTGGCACAGGTGTCTCAATTCTAGCAGGGCTGTTTTCCTGTTAGACTCATCAACCCAATGTGCTATAATAGGCAAATAGGAAAGAGTTGAGCACTCAGTGGTCCAAGTGTCTGTAGTGAACCGAAAGGCAATTACATTGTCAATTTCAGACTGCATCTTAGAGAGTACTTTGTTATACATTTCTGGGATTACTATGGCAGGAAAATGCTTTTTGGATGGGACATTGTAACGTGTCTCCAAACATGACAGTAGTAGTTTAAACCCCTCATTCTTAATAAGAAATATTGGCTGTTCATCTAGGGCAATCATTTGAGCTATTGAAATAGTTATTTGTGCTGCTCTGGGGTGGTCGCTTGGGAATGGTTTACTTTTTGCAAAGCAAGCTTCTATCGTTTGGCAGTCTCATTTAATTTTTTTTTTTTTGTGGAAGATTCACAAACTGACGTTTCTTGCCTTGCTATCTGAAGCTGAGCTCTTTGTGTATACAGGTCAGAAAACTCAGATTGTGCCTATTCCTTATGTGATTCAGCATGCTGGAGGTGCCAAATGTTTTAACTGAAGTGACACAGCTGATAAGAGATGAGCACAGACTGCATTTTGCCTTGCTGTCCATCACATTCTCAATAGTGTAGTACTGACGCACGAGAGAATTGTTTGCCATAATAGTCCAAGCAAGAACAAGACAAGAACAAAAGGAAATGCTCACCTCTGATAATACAGGCAGCTTGATTTTAACATATTTAACAAAGCACTACCGCAATGCTATTTGAGGATAGTTTAGACGTGGTTAGCAGCTCATTGCCATGCATTTAATGCCAGGCAGCAGATCCAGAGCAACAGAAGCTCTCCAACCCAAGAATAGAACTGATATCTGACCAGACCAGTTCAAAGCTCACTTCTTGAAATACTGGGTCATGACATTGGGTCAGATATCTGCCCATCCCTACTTCTAACAGTTATAAAAAAGAAAAAAGTTTTCTGATACTGCCTATATTTATTACTGGCAGGCAGCCGAGACAAGGTGGAATGACAACGCGCGACTGGTTGATGGTCGGGGGTGAGACAAGAGCACAGATCTAATGAGATGTCTGACTTTGAGGTGCAAGCCTGATCATTTTAAAGTAAGAAAGGAGATGAGCAGGATTTTTTTTGGCTGTTCATGGAGCTATTCAGTAATGGCAGTGGGTGATAGCTAAGAGGACAACTGTCAGGGCGGACTGGCAGTCAGGCGGGAGGGAGGCTGCAGTTTTCGGTAAAAGCGAGCTGCAGAGAGGCAGGTGAGAATGCAAGCATATTGGTACTGATATGGAGAGCTGTGATTGGGAAAAAAAGATTATTTATTTATAGAGGTTTCAGAAAGTACCTTTGAGTCATAGACTCCTTTACAAAGGTACCACATCACAGAAATTACATACAAAATAGACACACAATTACATAGTTGTTCAGCAGGATTCCGGTTGTTACAAGCACCATTGTAAGGCTAGCAGTTAGATACTAGGAATAATTAGTGCATTCAATCAATACATATGAATATTCAGATATAGAGCTAATCCAGGGGGACTCAGGTTAGGGACAGATAGGTGGTGGAAGAAACCAGCCAAATAGACCTCAGTCAGGAAGGGATGGGGGCAAGTTCAATGACAGTCACAGTGGTTTGAGGACTGCAGATGGTTTATAAGAGAAGTTTTAAAGGGTCCAAGTCTGCACTCACTGACAAGAGAGTGGGAAGTCTGTTAACCTAGGAGGGGGCTCTGTAACTAAAGGACCTTTGGAGTTGTGAGGTTCGACAGTGAGGGACAAAGAAGAGCTGCTTGCCAATGCTATGAGTATGCTTAAGTGTCAAAGCTGGGAGGATTAAGGGTGTGTGTCCAGGGGGCAGAGGCCTAGGTCAATTTTTTTGGCCATGAGGCAGATGTTAAACCTAATTCTGTTGCCGAGGTTAAGCCAGTTTGTAGCATTATATAAAGAACATGTGTGAGTTAGCTGATCACAGCCCATGGACTGAGGTGTTCACCGCACTATAGATTAGTAGGCCATAATCAAGCAGGGAGAGGACTGAGGAGGAGACAGTGAGCCTCATGGAATTTGGAGTAAGACAATGTTTGAAACGATACAGTAGCCCAAGCTGAACATTAAGGGCAGCAGCAAGAAGGTGTTTATGTTGGTGGAAAGTGAGTGCAGGGTCTAAAGTAGTGCCCAGGTATTTAAAAAAGTCCACTTGTTCAAGAGGGTCAGGTTGGCAGTTCATACTTGGGGGCAGAGTTTTTTCTGGGAGTTAAGGGTGTGTGTAAAGAACATGACTTTAGTCTTGTTATAGTTGAGGATTAGGCATTGCATGTGGAACCACTTTTCAGCAGCACTAAAGGAGGATTGAAGGGAAAGGTGAAGTTGCATTGGGTCAGAGTTGGAGGAATATAGGACAGCATTGTCCATGTAGAGTAGTAGGTTGCCAGGGCAGGACATGGGGAGGGAGTTAAGGAAGAGGTTAAACAGAAGTGGTCTGAGGTCGGACCCCTGCTGGATTCCAGAGAGGACAGGTAGCCTATTAGATAGGGTGTTCCCAATTTTGACCTGTTGGAAACGGTTAGTCGGGTAGTCAGTGAACCAGTCATGGGCATCCCATGAGAAACTGATGTTGGAAAGTGTAGATAGTAGGAGGATTAAGAAACTGTTTTTAAGAAAATGATGTGTGCACTAGTGATTGTATTGTGTGTATTTATGACAAGGCAGTGAAAAGGACGGTTGGCGGGTAGGTGGGATCATTAACGAATGAGCTAGTGGGGAAAAACAACGGCAGTGATTAAAAACATGAACATTCTAATTGCCTCTTAATACTGATATTTTACCTACTGCTGTGGTTACCTGAACTTGTTGCTAGCTGTGCATTATACATTTATAATGCACAGCAATCAGTTAATCGAAATACAGGATTTTCATTACCCATTTTATAATAAAGCATCAAAAGCTGGGAAATTCAATGTTAGGGTTTCCAACCCTAACTCCCCACCCCCACGTCCCAAGCAGCAAAAGAACAAGACCACACAAGCAACCACAGACAGCCATGATCAGGTAAGACAAACAACATACAGCTGTTTCCAGATGACACAAATGCAATAGCATTGATGTGCTACCTTTGTGGATTTGTATCTGCAGCATGCAAACTGCAAAATATACACACTCATTTGTCACGGCAGATAGAAATCCATGATACTGGTGGATGCCTGGAACATCATCCCAGCATAGGTGGTGGGGGAAAAAATGGTAACAGGATTCAAAAATGCATGGGGTAAGCATAAGGGAACCTTAGAGGTAAGGAAAGGGAGACAGCTGGAGATCAAGAAGGATCTGCGGTGTTACAGTAGGTAGGAAAATGGCAGACTAAGTGGGCACTGCTTCTGTATACAGAAGCACTGGAACCTCCAACCAGATGCAAATTATTATATCCATAGTACAAGACTTATTTTCTCTATACCCCATGGCACTGGCCTTTCTGTACCAAAGAGGGTCCTGTGTCTCTTCAGCCAGAAGTGTAAGACATACACCAACTTCTGGCTCCAGAATAGCAGGCCCCTTGCCTATAGAAAACCTCTGAAGAGACACAGGACCCTCAAGGGACTTTGCTTCTGCAGACAGAAGTACTGCTGTACTTTTCATGCCATGGATTTTGTGGTATCTGCACTTCTGCACCTAGAGATCGGTGTGTACTGTATGTCTTACACCTGCTGCTGCAGAAGCACAGACCCATCAAGTGTGTGTATGTTTTATAGTGTCATGGCTATATGAGACTATGGAAAGGCTGAAAGGACTGCTTAGCCCACCTAGTCTGCCATTTTCCTACCTACTATAACACTGCAGGCCCTAAATGATCTCTCTAGCTCCCCCCATTCCTTACCACTAAGGATCCCTTATGCCCACCCCATGCATTCTTGAATCCTGTTACCATTTTTGCTTCCACCACCTACACTGAGAGGATATTTCAGGCATCCACCAGTATCATGCATTTCTATCTGCAGCAACAATTGTATGTTTTTTGTTTTGATGGCAGCCTGTGGTTGCTTAGGAGGCAGTATAGCGCAGTGGTCTAAGGCTCTAAGCTGCAAATTTGGTAACATCCAGCAGACCAGACCTGGGTTTGAATCCCATAGCTTCCACTTGCATACTGTGTGACCCTGAGCAAGTCACTTAACCTCCTTGTGCTCCCAGGTCGCTCCTGTAAAAAAGCTTTCAGCTTAGTGTGCTATACCTGAAAAAGAAAAAACAACTAAATAAATAAGATAGCTTGTGTGGTCTTGTCCTTTTGCTGCTTAGGGGGGTGGTGGGTAGGGTTGGAAACCCTAACATTTACTTTCCAAGCTTTTGATGCTTAAATACCAACTCTAACTGATGCATTAACATAGTTTTTTGTAATGAATGTCCTTACTTTTTGAGATAGTGTAAATGTAGTCTTATTTCCCATCCCCACCCATGTATAGTTTTTGAGATAACGTAATAGTATCTTTATTTGTCTGAGGAAGCACAAGGCCCTTTGTGCCCTGTGCTCCCATCCCTCCATAAATACATTTATATATGTAACTGTGGAAGGACCCTATGCTTCTATTTATAGGACAACAGTGACCAAATTCTCAACATAAACATCTTATTACCCCAGATCTTATACCTGATACAGAAAATGTTTGAATCCCTGCCAAAACATAGTTCCATTCAACTGCAATGCCATTCCACACCACAGGTATGAAAATACATTTTGGCTAGGATTTGAAAAATGACAGCTGTGACATACATGAGGTGGGGTATTAAGAAGTCTATGTTGAAAATTTGGTGTCGAAATATTTAAAATATTCAAAGCTACGAGTGTGTGTAGTGAAATTCCAATGAATGGTCGGGTCTGCCATTTTTAGATCATGTATTTTGACCCAAAATTTTCAGCATTGCCTGCTTATGACTCCACCTCATGAACAAAGTCAGGAAAATTTGTTACACCTTGCCCGAAAGGTGATTTCGCCAACCAAGGGCAAAATCAGCTTTGGGTCAGGAGTTTATTAATCACAGTCGCATTGTTCATGAGGTGGATTCTCCAAAAAGTTGTGTGAAAATTTGGAGTCCATATGTAAAAAAAGTCTGAGTTATGCATTAAAGTTGAAACCCCCCTTGAAATACATTAAACTGCATTTACCTTAGTTTCTCATATTGCAGTTGCCGGTTCCAGCAGCAAGATGTGTATTCAATTGGGAGAGTGGATCTCAAACCTGGTACCTGTTCTGGTGAGTAAGGGTGTGTGGGCATGTAGTGGGGGGTGTGGGGGGGAGGCTAATCAGTGAGGGACTTTTTTTTTGCAGCTGCAGAAAACAAAACATTAAGGGACATTTTTCTTTTGAACAGGAATGGACGCAGTGTGCCACTAAAAACCAAGGACATAAAGAGATACATTGGGGGGCAATCAGACAATGGGGGAGGGCAGAGGGACAGCTGACTATCAATGACTACAAACAATTAACCCATAATAAAATATGTGATGCAGAAATGGATGGGGGGGTGCCCCTAGACACTGGAGTTTTAACATCACTTCACTCTTTGGAGTAGCTATGCCTTTTGTTTTGCTATGAGGAATTTTGATTATGTACATGCAGTTTAATCACTAAACATTTAAGTATAATAGTAGGCGGGGGTAAGCAGCAGGGGATGAAAGGTGAGACCCTGATGGAGTGCAGATAGATGTATATCTGCTGGAGTCCCAAGGGGGTTGCTAGAATACGAAAGCAGATCAGGTATGCCAGGAGGAGAAAGTAATAGCAAAAAAAAACTCATAGCAGAGGCTTGGTGTCAGTATGCTGGGAGCCTTTATGCAAGTAGTGAGAGATGGAGCTCCCAGATGACATCCTGTGGGTGGAAGTGTGCATAGCTCAGCCAGTGCTGACATTGCACACTCCACCCAGGGACCAATCAAACTAAGGAGGAAATTCAGGGACCGGGTATGTTGGATGAAGACCAATCTCCTCGGGCTCCCCCCTCACAGTAGCTGGCCTCCCAGAAACTGGATCCTTATGGTGGATCTTCGCCACCCCCTGTCATAGAGGGTAAACCATGAGGGAAGTAAGGGAGAAGCCTAGCAGTGCTGGGGGTTGGGGCTGGGGTGGGTGGTATGAATGTGTGCTGCCTGGGGCCCTAGGGGAGAAAAGAAATTAGAGCAAAAAAAAGAAAGAAAGCTCTTTAGTATATTAGTTTACAGTTCCACTTATCTGAAGAACTTTGGAAGGTAAACAGAGCACCTTCAGTCTCCACTGCTTTGGATCTTTGCTCTCCCAAGTCAGGTGTCACATCATGTCCATACACTCCCCAGCAGACCCCCCCAACTCCACATCTGAGCTATTCCTGTTTGGCATCCTCTAATCTGTTGCTGTAGCTACCCCTGAAACAAAGCTGAAAGCCCATGAAGAAACAAAGAATGCCAGATGGGATATGGGTCTGTTACTTTGTATACACAGCAGCACTTCAGAATGGTGAGAGGAACCATTTGTTTGTGATAAGATTGAATACAACTTCACTTCGTGTGAGATGGGGGAAGTGAAAGTGTGGCTGTTAGGGGAAATTAATTTCAGTGGCATCATCCTTGCAGCAATTTACTTTTTGTCAGTCACACTTGAACTTGCAGTGAGTTTCTCTGCTCACTACAAGAACCTCTGATCCGCAGCTCAATATTGTCCTGGACTAAGGTGGGATGTGGGTTTCTAGTTTTAATTAATGTAACCAGCTCAACAGGCAAGAGATAGTGAAAACAGAAGGAAGGGTCTGGTTTATGGGAGGACTGGGGGGTGAGGGAGGATTGGGGAGATTGGGCTTATACTTATTGAGGTCATCAAAATGGTTATTAAATAGCTTTGCGATTTTTAGGGGATTGGTGATCAGAAGGCCATTGTTGGAGAGGGTGAATTGTTCATTTTGGTGGCCCCTACCAATGATGAGGTTCAGGATGTTCCACATATGCCTGGGGTTGGCATGCAAGTCATGTTGTTTGTCAAATAAGAAATTGACCTTGACTCTATGCACTGCATAATTGTATTGATTTCTCAGCATTTTACAGAATTGGAGTAGGTGAGGAAGTTTATTTTTCCTGTAGTTTACCCAAGCCTTGTCTCCAGCCCTCATGAGTTTACAGAGGTCTAGGGAGATTCATTTGTGGCTGTGGCCTTTGACTATAATTTTTTTTCAGAGGGATTAGGGTGTCACAAATTGATACAAATTTTATGCCAAACTCCTCCAGGGTAGTGTCGATATCAGTGAGTGATTGATTCCATGAAGGACTAATCCATGTCAGCTATCACAGTAGCAAACTCAGCATAATTTAGTTTTTTTAAGCTGATGTGAGAGAATGAACTTGTGGTCCTGTCTAGGGGTTCTAGCTGACCAACCGCAGTAGACAGCACAGTGGTCACTGATGCAGTCAGGCATTACCCCTGAGGTGGTAATGTGAGATGGGTACGAGACAAGTAGCCAGATGATGAGGGATACATAGCCAGATTTGTAGTTTGTGTGAGTAGGAGAGCTGATGATTTGGTGAAGGCCAATGCTGCTAACATATTCCCTGGCAGGGATGGCCTGAGGGGATAACCAGTTATGGTTAAAGTCACTGAGAATTAACCATTCCTGTCCAAGGGGGAGAGAGTTTTTGATGGAGAAGAAAACATCAAGGTCACTGAGTGTAGCAGATGGGAGGAATAGACAACATTGACTGTAATAAGCTTGCTATTCCCAAGTAGGATGTTTATAGAAAGGGATTCGAGGCTAGTGGCCATGGGAGATAGAACGAGTTTGGTTGCCGAGAGCTGGCTGGATACCCAGATCAGTCAATCTTCTCTTCTTTTGTAATTTCTGTCCTTCCTATAAAGGGAGTAGCCATCAATGTTTATTTTAGTATAGGGGATGTTATCGGTGAGCCTTGTTTCAGTGAGGGCAATTACCTCTAAATGGTTAACAGTGAGACAGGAATCCAGGAGTGTTTTTTTTGCCATCAAGTTTTGAATGTTGAGGTGCACCATTTTGAGTTCCCTGGTGCACTTCGGGAAGGAAGGATTGTTGGATCTGGGGGTGGATATGGGAACAGGATTAGGGTGGATGGACCCCAAGAAGAGAAGGAGGAGGAGAAGTCTTCTGAATCTACTGTGTGTGTGGATGTATACTTTGTTAGATCTAGCTATGTGGGGTTGTTTGGGGTAGCAGAAGAGTTACACAGGAAGTGGTAGCATTCCAACAGAGTTTTAACTTTTTCATTGGATTGTAAGGGATACATTGATAAGGTGGGGTGGACACCGGAGAGTGGGAGAAGTGTGATACAAAGAGGGACAGGGAGAACTGAGAGGCACAGGTGATGGGAGGGGTGGGAGAAGTGGATGGGAGGGGTGGGATAGGCTGGAGCAGGGAGGTGGAGGGGGATGGTGGATGAGAGGGGCTGGGGTGGCATACTATTCTGTTAAAAAGGTAAAGAGGAGAAAGAGGGTTGAAATAGGGATTGTTCTGGGAAAAGGCATTTTTTGAGGAAAGGTAACTGTAACAGGAGTTGGTGAAAAGGGAGCAGGGCTCCTAGTTAGGAACTGGAGAAGGAGCAGAGGTTAGGTACCTTGGGGAGAAGCAGAGCTATGGTGAGCTCCTCTGAGAGGGAGGAAACCCTGCTCCACAATAGGCAAATCAGAGGCTGTGGGGGTTTTTGCTCCTTTCAAGAGAGTGGCTTTAAAGAGTGCCATAGATGGGGAGGGTGAGTGGGAAGAAAAAAAAAACAGCCAATGAAAGTAGAAGATACAGTAGAAATGTCTTTAGTAAAAAATGGCAAAAGTGCCTTTTTTTAAGTTCAAATTGGAGCCAAACCAGCACTGCCCAATGGCTGAGGAGAAGAGAACCGCAGCCAATGGGGAGCAGCTGAATGGTCCAAGAAGCCAATGGAAAGGGTGGCTTTCAAGCTGAAGGTCCCATGATCTGCAGGGCTTACTGGAGCTGTAGTATGGGCAGGCAGGTTCTTCTAATGTGAGTGGCCAGTGAAGGAGGAGCCAGGACACTTTCAGGAAGTACAAGGAATCACAGAAGGAGCAGGACAGAGAATTGTATCAGTTAAGGAAAAAGAAAGCTGGGAAGGCAGTCAGAACAGCAAAGGCCCAAACTGAGGAAAAGATAGCCAACACAGTTAAGAAGGGGATAAAACCTTTTATAGGTACATCAGGGAGTGAAGAAAGACCAAGGGAGGGGCAGTGAGGCTTAATAAAGGGGAAGGGAGTGGGCAGAGGGTGACTGTGAAAAGGCAGAGATACTAAACAAATATTTTTGCTCAGTATTCACAAATGAAGAGGGGGAGGTACCTAAACCAAACAATAGAAACACTCTGGATACAGAAGTTTATACCAGCCCATTTACATAAGAAGGGGTTCTGAAAGAACTCTTAAAACTGAAGGTGGACAAAGCAATAGGACCCGATGGGATTCATCCCATAATTCTAAAAAAACTAAGGGTAGAACTAGTGACACCACTGACTACCCTCTTTAACAAATCATGGAAGGATGGGGTGGTACCTGAGGACTGGAGGAGGGCAGATGTGATTCCACTTCACAAAAGTGGGAGCCGGGCAGAAGCATGCAACTACAGACCTGTTAGTGTAACCTCAGTGATAGGAAAAATGATGGAATCACTTCTGAAGGAAAGAATTGTTGAGTACCTAGAGGCCAGAGGGGTACAGGACCCAAGGCAGCATGGATTCATAGTGGGAAGGTCATGTCAGATGAATCTAATCAATTTCTTTGACTGGGTGACCAAAAGTAGTAGATCAGGGAGGGGCTGTGGACATGGCCTACCTAGACTTTAGCAAGGCATCTGACACAGTCCCACACAGAAGATTAATATACAAGTTAGCCAGCCTGGGAGTGGGTCTCAAGATGGTAGCCTGGGTAAAGAATTGGTTGGAGAACAGGACACAGAGGGTAATAGTAAATGGAGTCCATTCTGAAAAAAGGGGGTTACTAGTGGGTTACTGCAGGGTTCAGTACTAGTACCGGTCCTCTTCAATGTCTTCATAAGCCACATTGCAGAGGGACTGGAAGGTAAAGTATTTCTCTTTGCAGATGACACGAAGATCTGCAACAGAGTTGATACACAAGGTGGGGTGGAAAGAATGAGAAGGGACTTGGCAAGGTTGGAGGAATGGTCAGTTGTATGGCAGCTTAGATTCAATGCTAAGAAGTCTTCCTAAGGTTATATTACTGCTGGTAGACAGTGACCATAATATGGTTCTTTGGAGTATACAATACTTCACATAAAGAAATTGGGGTGTTACTAGAACAAAAAACTTCTATAGAGCCAACTATGCAGCTATCAGAGAATACTTGCAAACCCAGAATTTGAAATCTGAATTGACCGACCTAACCAGTGAACAGATGTGGTTAGCCATAAAGACTAAAATAGATTACTGTATTATGGCTTGGGTTCCAGAAAATAAAAAATACCAAAACAATAGAAGAGTTCCTCCCTGGTTAAATGGCAATATAAAAAGACTGATTAAAAAGAAAAAAAAGGGCATTCAATAAATACAAAAAAGATAAAACTGAACATAAATGGACTAAATTTAAATATAGGGCCAATCAGTGCAAAGTAGCATTAAAAATGCAAAAAAGAATCAGGAATTAAAACTGGGTAAGCTAACTAAAGATAATAAAAAAACAATTCTTTAATTATATTGGAGCACTCAAAGGGAATGCACCAACTACCGGTCCCTTGTTAAAAGATAATGTGCCAATAATTGGAGAACAAGATATGGCGAAGGAATTTAATTCTTATTTTCTGAATGTATTTTAAAACAAAATGAATACAAATTCAAATATGATAGATTCTAAAATTCCTACTCCTATAACATCAGTTGATGAAGTTAAATTAGCCATACAAGCAATCAAAGTTAATTCCTCATCTGGCCCAGATGGTATTCCATCAAATTTCATTTTAGAATTATCATCTGAACTCTTAGATATCCTGACTCTATTATTTAATGTTTCCCTTCAGGAAGGTAATGTAGTAACAGACTGGAAATTAGTCACTATAGTGCCGATTCATGAAGGTGGAAGTAAATATCAGATAAATAATTATAGACCAATTAGTCTTACTTCAAGTATAGGAAAAATTATGGAAAAATATATTACAACAAAAAATGATTGTACATTTATAAGAAAAGAATATTTTTGGTATTTCTCAATATGGTTTTATAAAAGGTAGATCTTGCCAACAAAATCTAATAAACTTTTTTGAGCCTGTCAGCATAGCTTTGGACCAGGGATTGCCAGTGGATGTAATATTTTTGGATTTTCAGAAAGCCTTTGACTCTGTCCCCTGTGGTATTCTTAAAGAAGAACTAATAGAGTATGTTTTTCATGTTAATGTTATTAAATGGATTCATTCCTGGTTGGAAGGTAGGAAACAGAGAGTTTGCATAAGAGGATACATGTCTGACTGGGGAATTATCACTAGTTGTGTTCCCCAAGGTTCAGTTTTGGGACCTATGTTATTTAATATTCTGATCACTAGTCTAAATGTCAATAAAGATGCCTGGGTACATAAGTATGCTGATGATTGTAAAATCGGATGTATTGTTAATAATTCCGAAACAATAAAATCCTTACAAACTAACTTAGATAAGATTTCAGAATGGTCTTTAATATATAAAATGCCATTTAATATTGCAAAGTGTAAGGTGATGCACCTGGGTAAGAACAATAGGTCAGCAACCTATAATATAGGTGGCAATATTTTACAATCTGTAACGACAGAAAAGGACTTAGGCATTACAATCAGCAACAATTTTAAGTTTTCAACTCATATAAATAAGACTGTAAAAAAATGTCACGTAAAAAAATGTCACGGGATAACTTCCTGCATTTTCAAACATATTGAAAGCAGGGAGTCTGAGGTATTGTTGCCTCTTTACACTAGTTTAGTCAGATTGCACATTGACTACTGTGCATCCTTCTCTTCTCCCACTACTACAGGATGCAAAATCACATTGAAACAAGTTCAGAGAAGATTCACAAAGAAGATTAGAGACTTATCTAATACTGATTGTAGTAGTAGATTACAAATATTAGGCTTGTTTTCCTTGGAATATACAGTAGATCATTGAGGGGAGACCTTTGTTTGGTATATAGAGCTTTACAAGATCCAGGATTATTCGAAACAAACTGTCTAGAAACAATACTCAAAAGTTGAACAAAAGATCACGCAACTTAAAACTGAAAACTATGATTAATAAAACAACAAAAATAAATAATTACGTTACCCAACGCGTATCTACAATATGGAATACCTTAACAATTGAAGTAGTTACTAGCAGTACTTTAGTGGAATTTAAATTAAGGTTAGATAAATATATGGGTCATAGAAAATTCTATTATTGCCAATAGGCAATGAGTTCGATATGGGCTAGTCCTTTGAACTTGTATCACACCTATGAACCTAAGTGCAAGGTAATGCACCTGGGAAACAAAAACCCAGGGGAAGAGTATACAATGGGGGGGGGTGAGATACTAACAACAACAAAAATGGAAAGGGACCTGGGGGTAGTCATATCAGATAACCTAAAGGTGGGCAAGCAATGTGAGAGGGCAATAAGGAGGGCTGGGGGGTACAGGGGTGCACAGGGAGAGGCATCACCATTAGAAAACAGGAAGTTGTTATTCCTTTGTACAAACAGCTGGTGAGACCCCATCTGGAGTACTGCATGCAGTTCTGGAGACCCAATCTCGCAAAGACATAAACAAGATGGAGGCAGTCCAGAAGAGGGCAACTAAATGGTGCAGGGTCTGCACCAGAAGACATATGAAGAGAGACTTAAGGATCTTAATATGTATAGCCTCGAGGAAAGGAGGGAGAGGGGGGACACAATAGAAATGTTCAGGTACCTCAAGGGAATCAACAAAGTCCAAGAGGGCAGCATCTTTCAGACAAAGTGATGTGCAAGAACCAGGGGGCACAATTTGAAGATAGAGGTGGGGGGTGGCTCAGAGGTAATGTAAGGAAGAATTTTTTCACAGAGAGGGTTGTGGATGCATGGAACAGCCTTCTGGAGGAGGTTGTGGAGTCAAAAACAGTGGTGGAATTCAAGCATGCATGGGACAGTCATAAGGCAATTCTAGGGGGTTGGGGTAAGATGAAGTAGGCAGTTGGTTAACTAGGATCTGCAGCTTATCCATTAGGTAGGGAAATGGGCAGACTGGGTGGGCCAAGCGGTCCTTATCTCCCATCAGATTCTATGTTTCTTAGTTCCAAAGCTCAGTGAGGACAGTATCTGTAAGGAGGGAAGAAAATCAAGGATTCAGGGATATCATAAATGTTACACAAAAGCAAAGGTTAATCTGGGGGGAGGAACAGGTTAAGGGACAAAGGAGTAGAATAGGTGAGAATTGGTGGGCATAGTTGTCCAATGGCAGGATAGGAACCTGTTGGTGGGGTAGGAACTTTGGTGCTGGGGATTAAAGAGGGGGAGGAAGGAGGGCTAGAGTTACAGGGCAGGGGAGAAATTGCTGAGGGAAAGTGAAGATCAAGAAAAGAAAATTATGGAAGTTAATTTGTGTGACTGGCAGCAGCTGCAGGGGATAGATGAAGCGTCCTGGCAATGGAAGAGACACTGGTGACCAAAGTACAAGGGAAAGCCTGCTGGTCACGAAGATGTTCCCAGGTCAAGTTACCAAATTCACTGTTTGTTAAGTTCTACATGTAAGGCAAACTTGAATTTTGCATTGTGCATTACATTCACAAATTTGGAAAAAATCATGAATTTCTCCATGGAATAAAGTTTTCTTACCAGTTACCAATGGGATTCTAGTAGCACAAGGAGTAGTAAAGTATTGTATATTTCTACTACTAAGACAAGTCTCTGTATTTTGGTACTCAACAAAAGCTTAAACAGTTTGAACCTCTTCCTTCTTTCAGTGATTTGACTGTTACTAAAATTGAACATAAGAGAAATTTTGAATATCTTGCATTTATTTTGGATCAAAATTTGACTTTTCATGACCGGATTGATTGCATTGTTAAAAAATGCACATTTTTATCTAGAGCAGTTGCATCGGCTAAACAACTGGTTATCAACTCACTCAAGAAAGGTACTGGCTCAGTTATTATTATTACCTGTTAATGACTACAGTTTTCCTATGTGATTCTTCTGCTACTGCTCTTCAGTCAATAAAAATATTTTACCACTCTGTTTGTAGATTTCCTCATTTTTTTTCTTATTTCCTTCATCATATTGCCTTGTGTGTAGTGGGCTGGAATATTTTTTCTTTGAACAAAGCATTGCCTGTTTCAGCTTACTAGCATTAAATAGCTTTCAGTGTTGTCAAGTATCCTTCCTTTCCATTTATGAGTGATGCTTTGTCTTGCCCTCATCTACACTGCTTTAGATCTGCCCATACCACTATATGAGTACCCCTTTTTTGTATGACTTCTCTAGGAGAGAGATTCTGTCTAATGATGTTATTACATTATGGAATGAATTGCCTGACTGTTTTCATATTTTACTTCTTTGTGTGTTTTAAAAAAAACACATTTAAAACAACATTGTAACATGGCAAAAATGAGAACATCGGAAAGAAGCAACACAATTTGCTGAATTGTGTCATGTGCCACAAGAGCAACATGGCATTATGTCATGATAATGCCATGTTGCCATCAGGAGCATGCAGAGGAAAATATTGGAGCACAGGTGGCAGTGTGGATGAGCCTCAAAAAAGTGGTGTGCGCCTGTGAAGAAGTGAACATGACATATATTGCCAAAAGTTTGACAAATAGGTGGCACTATCAAGAGACATTGGCTAATGCAACAGGAGTTGAACCAAGGACTGGAAAGTGTAGTAGTCACAGCTGACTGAAACACATCAGTAGCAACCAGAACTCAATGATAAATGAGTCGCAAACAAAAGGAAAATTGTGTTGGTTCTGTAAAAGCACCACCTATTGGTCGGGAAAACAATCAAGTGGTGAGGCAAAACCCCTGTCTCTTGTCATGGACTATAATAGTGAAGCACTTCTTACAATGGAGATGACAGAATGTATGTATCACAGCCAGAAAACAGCTGGCTAATATGCAGCTAACAAACCGACTGATATGATAGTGGGCACATGATATTTTCATACTGAAAGTAGCAGTGTACCAAAGTGATAAATGCGAAACAGAATGAAAGTTAAATAGTATCTTCAACGTGACACCTATTGGTCGTAACACTGACTGCTTGTAACAGGGAAACCCCCAATGGGATCTCCGAGGAGGGGCTGGCCCCCTCCTCATTACTCTGTATTAAACCACCTAGATATATATTTATAGACCACACGGAGAACGGAGGAGATTTCATGAAGCTTTACTTGGTCGGGATACAACATTTAAGGTGGTACAAAAAGTTGTAGCTTCAGTTACAAAAATAAAATGCTGTTCTGTTTTTAGGCAGAACTTACAAAGCTTTATAACAAATACAGGGGATGTGTATCCTGTCTCCAAACCAGGCAATGTTGGTATATTAGCTTTGTAATTGGATAATTTACATCTGCATTTCCTCTGGTCATACTGTGACAAGCATGAGCTGAATGACAAAAATTTGGTGACAAATGAATACAGTACCTGCACGTAGGCTTAAATAAACTAAGTGTAATAAATGCCAATCCCCACAAGATGGCAGCATTGTATAACCAATGACAGTTTGCTTTTAAATTCTCCATTGACATAGCTGGTTTTGTTATAAAAATGTAACTGTGCCCTTTTTCCTATTATACGTGAACATAAAAATTGCATTGCAGTTTAAACTATGGCATTAACAAGATATACTTATTCTTAAGCAAGTACAGGATATATGGTTCAAATTCTATTAATATCTTAGCAGACAGTTACAAAGAAATGCAATGTACTTTATAACCATGTATGTACTTTTTTCCTTAGCAAGCTGCTGTCGCATTCTGATAGGTCACAGTATAACTATAATAAGTAAGACCTATGACAAATATGACACATTGCATTTATAAGAAATGCCTACATCATTTTGGGGAAATGCAGCACATAAGTTTTGTTTTGTCCACCATTTCGCACACGTAAGTTTTGCTTTTAACCACCACTTTGTAATATATCTGTATTGTGACTGCGTTATGTATACATACCTTTTTATACTCTTGTCTTTCTGTGTATTTGCTCATGTACCCACTTACTGGCTTTATCAGATTGTAATTGGGGTTTTGCAGCCTGTCCCCTGCCAATTATTAACATTTGTGCAAAGATGCATATTATAGTAAAATCACTCTCTACACTGCTGTGCAACAGAGTCCGGTCACAGAACTGCAGTGATTTTACTGAGATAGTAAGCAATACAGGGAATACAATCTTCCCAGAAGCCACCACTGCATGAATCTCTCCTCAAAATGGACGGTCAGCAATATAGCAGCTGATAAGAACGACAAAGTTTGTAGCTCTGATCATTGTTTAATGTAAGTGTTAGAATTTAAAGCAAACTTGTAACTGCAGAAATTGGCACACCACATTACTGCATGTGGGCTGTACAACATGTACAAGCATAGCTGTAGTTAGACAGAGCCTTAGAAAGTAAGACAGCTGAAGCAGGAAAGTGGAAGTCAAAGAAGTCCTTGTGCTCATGTGTGTTTCATAGAAAAGAAAGCAATATCTAAGTAATACTTGCCTTGCACTTGCCATGTTACAAGTGCATTAAGCCACTCCAAAGGTGGCATCTAATGGGGAATAAATGCATGGTTGGTCTGTTGTAGGCACTCAGCCTGTGGCCTCGTGCCACAACAGTCCCAACAATGCATTAATTCCCCATTAGATGCCACCTTGATCGTGGCTTAATACTTACTTGTCTTAACATTTCTCAGTGTTCATATTTTGACTAATGAGAATTCTGTACATTGTAACTGTTGTATTATATTTCCCAGGTCACCCATAAAAATGGGTGTCTGGTGCCCTCACGTTCTGCTAGGTCAACAAATGTTAAATTAAAAAAATAAAATTGTAATGATGGAATGGTCTTAGAGTTTATATTGTTCTCCTCTTCTGTGGCAAGGCAGAGACCATACCCAGTTTTATTATGCACAGATCTCCAAGCTTAAGAGCTGGAATGCTACCCATCCTCATGCTGTGTAATGCTCAATGCTATTTTCTCTCAGGAATTATTCTAGTCTTACTGTGAAAGCCTAGATAATGCTACTTTCCACAACCTAAACTGGTAGGCAAGTCTACATGTCAACCACCATCTGTGATGTATGTTTTCTAATGTTTGTCTTATTCCTGCCTTCCCCAACTTTTAGTGCATGTCTTTTTGTGCTCTGTGGACTCACCTACTAAAACATCTGTGTATACTCCACCCTGTCTTTCCATTTTAGCATTTGGAACACTGTGATCATGTCCACTTTCTGCCTTTCTTCTTTTAACAAAGTAATTTGAGTATCTCCAATCTCTCACCATAGCCCCAGTGTCTAAGCCAGAAATTAGCTTTGTGGCACTGTCTTCCATCCTATTGCTTTCCCGTCTGAGATGTGGTGATGACAACAGGATGCTGTACTCAAGGTATGGTCTTTCCAAGTCCTTGCATGGGGGATCATTTCTTTTTTCTTTCTATACTTGAATTTCATGGTAAAATTTCATAGGCAATACAATCAGTACAAGAACATACAAATAATGCATTTCACGTTACAGTACATTGGTTACAAATAGCGATAATTACAGGGTAAGTGTTAAAAACATTATATTCCTTTGTTTTGAATCAATAAAGGTTACTACTTTGTTTATGAAGTTCACGTGTGTATGGATTTGTTCCTTTTTCTTTAACAATCAGCCACCTTATCATAGTGCCACATCCCTGGCATTGGGGGAAGGAGAAGGGGAAGACATCTCAGATTACCCAGGGACTGGGGCAGCCATGTCACTGAGCATACCCTATAGTAGCTCCCACACTCCTGGCACCTACACAAGCATGTAGTCACAGTAATTTTTTTTTCTGTAGTTTCTAGGTAATTTTGTAAGGGGAGCCAACATGCATGACATTTTTTCTGCCTGCAATCTGAGCTTTATGATTATCATTTTCATTTCTTTTCTCTTTTTTTTTTTGCATTGCCTAACTCATTCCTCCAACATAAGGCATACTACTGACCTCCATAATGCATTTTGCAGCTGCAGAAATAAGGATACAGTATCTGGAATGAGCTCACTGACACCCTGCTGTGGCTTTGCCCAGGCTCAGGTGCACTGCAACTAGTTCTACTTTTAAATTCAACATCTTTTGTATTTGTTTCACTATACAGTGTATTCCCAAAATTGGGTCAGTACTGCACATGTCCAAAAGACATGCATATGATCTTCTGTATGGCTGCATAGTCTCAAGCACAGATCAGTGTTTGCTGGGCTAAAATGTTTTGTTATAGTAGGGGTTCTAAAGTAGCAGATTATTACTTTCCACCTAAACTCTTGCCGTGAGATGCTAGCTGTAGTTTTGTGAACCCCTATCATATCTCCAGCCATGGTAGGGAGGCTTCTGGTATCTGAAGTTTCACCTGCCAGTAATTCTGATCTGCTATTGTGGTTTTATTACTCAGGGATGTATGTGCCAGTACACCAACAAGTGTGGACATTTGTTTAGAAGTTCATGGGGTCCTTGCTATTTGTAGCAGTGTTCCAGGACTTCATTTGGCTGCTGTCTTCGTGACACTTTATTCTGATCAGTTGAAAGGAAGGCCCTTATTTGCAGAATCCTAAACAGGTCTTTAGTCAAGAGATTGAAGGCCTGTATCAGCTCTAGGAAGCTCTTCCGCTGTGTCACCATAAATAACTAATCTAGGTATTTTAGTCTTCCCCTTTACTATCAATGAAACATTGGGTCTACACAGCCTGGTATAAATTCACTGACGTCCTTGATCTAATTAAATCTGTCAATGCCATTGGGTAGATTAAATATGACCAGTATCACCATCCAGGTTGACAGACTTAACCTAGTTGAGGAGTTAATAATCCCTGTAAATTTTCTTGCTATTAATTTGTCAACAGGACCCTTGGAGTCCAAGGCAGACACTGCTCCACCTCAATCTGTCCCCCATTCCATATCTTTTTCTTCCTGAAAGCAGATCTCCAGTGCAGATAGCTGTGCTGCACATTAACATACTTTTAAGTCTGGTAAGCTGAACACACCTCTTGATTTGGGTGCTATCATTGTCTGTCATTTTAGGTGGGGGCTTATTTCCCTAGACAAATTTGGACAGGATCTTTTTTAGTTCCCTCATGTTTCCTTGGAATTTTAATAGGGACATTGATAAAGAGGAATAGGAGTCTGGGGAGAACATTCATGCATGAATAATTTCCATTTTCCTCAGGTGTGAAACTGGAAGAATATTCCATCTATTAAAATCTGCTTTAAGTTGATCCAACAAAGGTTGAAAACTGGCCTTGAATAATTTCCCAATTTCTACTGTAACTTGGATTCTAAAACACCTGACTCTGTCATCTGCCCATTTCAATGGGATACATATTTTTACATCCCAGGCTAGAGTTCCATTCAGCCAGAGAACCTCAGACTTGCTTTTGTTAATCTTAAATCATGATACCATATAGTATTCCTCTAGTTTTTCCTAGTAGGGGTATGAGTCTTGTCAATCATCTGGGTACAGCAGGGTATCATCTGTGTAATGTTTGATTTTGTGCTCCTCCCTCCTGCTCTAATGCCTTTTATCTCCTTGTGATTTCTCACCTCTTGGGCCAATGGTTCCATACTCACTACAATGAGCAGTGTGGAGAGTGGACACCTCTGTCTGTTTCCTCTCTGGATGCTTACCTACTGTGAGATGATGGCATTAACTCTTACCTTGGCTTTTGGTGCACCATATGAGGAGCTCAGTAATCAACAGATGTTATTTTCAATGTTCAGTCTGTGTACGGTGGCTAAAAGATGGTCCCAGTTTAGCCTGGCAAAGACTTTTTGGGCATCAGACATGATGGCTAGTTGCCCCCCCCCCCATTCTTGCATGTCGTGATAATGTTCAGTAATCTCCTGACATTGTTTTTATGGTGTTTTCAAGGTGTTGGTCTGGAAAGAAGATGATCTGATTGGGGTGTAGAATTTTACCTATCACCTTCTGAAGTCTGTTACTTAGGATTTTAGTAAATAGTTTCAAATCTTGGTTTAGTTACAACATGGGATGGTAAATACTATATTCCTGCTTGTCCTTACCTCCTTAGGGATGACTGTGATCAGGGTTTCTCACCATTAGACAGGAACTCCCTCATTCATGTTGCAGTCTCAGAAGGTGTCTAACAGTGGCTTTATGTTTCTGGGGCAAAAGTTTTAAAAATTCCCCAGGAAAAGTGTTGGGGACCAGGGTTTTAACTTGCTTGAGCTGTTTAATTATTTTGACTAGCTCTTCACTCTGACTTTCACACTGTAGACTTAGTTGATCTTCTGATAAGGTGGGTAGGTCCAGCCTTTCAAAAAAGGCTTTGAATTTAGCAGGGTTACACACATGTTTCTCTGTCTTATAGCACTCTGAGTAATAGTGTCTAAAATTATCCATAATGTCTGTTGGACTGTGTAAAGTTGTAGGACATCCCACCTTCTTAAGCATTCAGGAAGTGTGGCTGGTTATTTGTTTACACATGAGCAGGGCAAGGAATCTACCTGCTCTCTCTCTCTCTCTCTCTCTCTCTCTCTCTTCTTGTTAGTAATACTGGTATATCTCAGCCTCCCCTCTGCTTGCTGGTAAACAGGTCTTTTTAATTACTCTTTGGCGGGCTCTGCTTTCTTAAGGGTTTGCCCCCCTCCTTTTTTATGTTTCTCCTCTATTCTTGAAATCTCTTGACTCCAGCTTGGATTCAAAATGGGTCAGTCATTTCTTTCTACCTATTGCATAACTTATAATTTCACATCTTAAAATGGCCTTAAGGCCGTCTCAAATAAATATATTTTTTGTGACTTCCCCTGTTGCATTTTCTGCTTTATAGTTTTTAATCACTGCTGTGATTTTCCTAATAAATTTCTCCTCACTGATGAGTGAAGAATATAGTCTCCACAATGCTTGTGTTTCATTATGTCCTAACTTTATGTCTACAGAAACTGGAGCATAGTCAGAGATAGTGATATTATGTATTTCACTGGAGATGATTCTGTGTGCCTCCCTATTATCCACATAGACCCCCATCTAGTCTCACATAGGAGTCATGTGGTAAGATTAGAACCAAAAGTCTTTTTCCCCCCCCTGATGCTGATGTTGCCAAACATACATGAGACCAATCTCTTTCACCACTCCATTTAGCTCCCTGATTGCTTTTTTTTGTGTGTTTGTGTTCCCAGATGACCAATACCAGATGGGGAGAACACACAGTTAAAATCCACTGCTACCACCATCATTTCCGGTCAAGACCCAATATTTTCTGGGCAACTGCCCCCCTCCAAAGTTTGGTGTGTCTTTGTTTGATGCATATACATTAATCACATTTAGCTTAGTTCCTGGTATGCCCAGTCAGGTAGTAACCATTCTGCCTTCCTGATCTGCTCCTGTTTTAGGACTTTTATAGGGAGGACCTTTTTAAACAAGATAGCCCTTCCAGTCATTTTAGCTGTTGGGTGGGAGGTCACAATCCCATTATCTACCCACACCCTATGTAATTTCAGATGTTCATTTTGCGATATGTGTTTGTTTTTTGCAGGACATATATCCCTTTTTAGCTTGCTGACTTCTGTTAAGATCTTTGCTCTTTTAATCAACATGTTGAGGGATTTAGCATTGAAAGACACAATCCTGAGGTTACTTATTATGTCTGGTGTGCTTTATATCTAGGCTGTACTTGGTCATCTTATTTATATTTTTGTTAATTGGGGGGAAGGTCGCTTGGCTTCTAATTTTCTTCCTATAATCCATTTTGGGGCTGCTGTCCCTTCTGACATACTTCAGTCCTTGACACTTAGTTGCCTCCTACCTCAAGTTCTGTGTCTGTCCTATGTGTGTTGCAGCAACCAGCCACCATGATGTCGGCCCCTGGATGAGCTTTCCTCTACTACTACCTGATATCTGGATCCTTTATCTTTCATCTCTGTTCTTTCCCTTCCATAGCCTTGCATCCCCCACCTGGACACCCCACTCCATCTTGGAGTTATCTTGCTATGAGCCAGTTCATCCACTTGGTAGCTTTTTTTCAACTCTGTTTCTTGAAATGTAAAAAACAAACCATTTAGATATAAGAACAACCATACTAACCCTAAACAAAAGTTCAGACCATAACTTTTCAATATTCTTTATCTGAACCTGTCTCCCCTAATGAAAACAGAACTCCTTAAAGGTGAAAGATCAGGAATTACAAACAGGAACCTGCTATGGTTCTGCTTCCCTGTTTATGGCCAATTATAGAGCCAGAAAATCCTCTGATGGTGCTGGAGAGATACAGTTCTACTCAGTGACTCTGGATCAGGTTTGTCACTTTCTCTTCCAAGTATTGGAAGTTAGTAGATAGAAATCATTGGTCACAGATGTGGTTGTGCCACTCCTTTGCCTTAAAATCCCAGCTTCTGATCCATTAGCATTGTTTATAAAAATGTGATTACTATCAGTTCTCATTTAAAATCCAGTTTCGTAATTATAAAGCCCTCTAATGTTGGGGGGATGAGGCCATGAAGCATGGAGGTTGCTGTGCTCTAGGTGCTTGATCCTCTTGTGTTCCAGAGTTTTACCCTGGGGCTGCATTGGGGGGTGGGAGAAGGGGGTAAACCATTCCCAAACCTGTTTTAGCATCCAACCAATGGGACACCCCTTTAACTAGAGTATACGCTACCCATGGGGGGCAGGCACTTACTGCATGTTTTCATGTCCCTCTGTTGATTGTTTGTCTCACTGCATATTCAGCAGTGTGCCCAATGTGGTGAAACTAAGGTCCTAGCCCCTATGCCAAGGACCCTTCCACTTCAAAGTTTTGACCTGGTGAGTGCTCTTCTCAGATATGTAGCCCGGACCACACCAGGAGTTTACCATTACCTTGGTGCCACTTTCTTAGCGGGGAGCCTCTCCTCTTTCACCACTTTCCAGGTACAGTGCATTTCTTTTTTTTTTCAATTTAAACTTTATTAAAACATTTTCCATTATAAAGGGCAGTTACAATGAAAGTAATATGTAACACAACCATTTATAGGAACATAACTGCCCAACCCACCCCACCCACCCTCCATCCCCTTAGAGCAGCAACTGCTATGTATAACCCCTAGGTGCAAAGTTCATTCCCAGAGGACCTGTGAGAGGTTTTGAGATATGACATAATTATGAGTGAGCCAGAGAAATTAAAGAGTGAAGGGGATCCCATATTTTGGTATAAACTGCAAGTCTATTGTAGAGACTGGCAATCGCCTTTTCTGTTTGAAGGTTAGCAAGAATTTCATACAACCATTCCTGAAAGGTTGGGGTGGATTTGTCTTTCCAATAATGTAAGATAAGTTTCTTAACAGATAGGGCAATCATGGAAATATGAAATTTCCTTACTTTAACCCTGACAGAGGACAGGTCCCCTAAAAGGCATATATCAGGTGTGAAATACTCCTGAAGGCCCAGTAAGGGATCCAGGGAAGTCCTGATTGAATCCTAAAAAAGGGAAACTTTGGGACAGGACCAGAACATATGAAGAAATATTCCTTCTTCCCGTATACACTTAGTACATGTATTAGAGTCCAAAAAAACCCATTTCTTTAATTTTACCGGCGTACAATACATATTGTGTCGTATATGATATTGCATGAGGCGCAATCTGTCTTGGGAAACATATTTATGGCAGGATCTCCACAGAGATTGCCACTCGAACTGATACTGAGGAAGAAGCAAGTTCCAAAGTTTAGTGGGTCCAAAAGAATCCCCGTATCTTTTGTGAAACAACACTCGATATAATTTAGATACTGCACCTGAAGATCCAGTAATTGAGGAGAGCTCAGGTATCAGGGCTGAGACCATCTGGGAGGGGGAAATGTTCCCCAATGCTATTGTGAGTAGATGTGTTAACTGCATAACTTTGAAATGAGAGGAAACTGGAATGAAAAATGTTTTGGTAATATCAGCTGGGGACAACCAATGCCCCTCATCATCCACCAAAGAAAACAATTTCCCGTCTCCCAGTTGGGGCAACCATTTGCAGGAAATCTGCTTCTTATTGATAGTGAAGGATAGGGAATTCCAAATAGACTGAGCTAGATCTACCTGGGGGGTATAATGTAGAAATGAACATAATTTCACATATACCCTTAGTGAGATACCTACTGTGGGGCAATCAACTATACGCTCCTGGGATATTTTAAGGTAAAATAAGGTTAGGGGTTCCAGATTCTTAGATCTAATTGCATCTAATTCAATCCTAAACATACTGGTTGTTCCTTTTCAGGGCCCGGGGATACCCATCTCAAGCATTTTACTAAGTGACTGGTCCAGTAGTATATAGTCAAATGAGGGATCCGCAACCCCCCCTCAAATTTTGGAGCAGCTAATTTATAATAGGCCAAATGGCGATATTTATCTGCCCAGATAAACTTAGTGAATATACCATGCAATCTTTTAAACCAGAGTAATGGGATAAAAGTATGGAGAAGAGATAAGAGGTAAAAAATTCTGGGAAAAACATTCATCTTGATTATGTCAATCCTGCCCCATAATGATATGGGAAGTTTAGACCACCTGTCAAGGTCATGAGTAATGAGCTGTGAGAGGGAATCAAGATTATCTTTAAACCATGTTAGGGGATTACAGGATAGTTTAATACCCAAATACTTAAATGACCTAGGAGTCCAACATAAACCTAAGGAACTAATATCATTCTTGAATACCTTGTGGTTTAATGGAAAGAAGAGAGATTTACTGGCATTCAACTTGTAATTGGATAATTCACTAAATCTAGCTATTTCATTCAATAAGGCTGGTACAGAAGATACCAGATGGGATAGATGTATCAGCAAATCATCCGCATATGCAGTGACTTTAATTTCATGATACCCAACCCAAATGCCTTGTATAGAGGTGCTATTGAGAATATTTTGAATAAGGGGTTCTAGATATAAATTAAATAACAAAGGAGATAGGGGGCAACCCTGCCTAGTCCCTGAATGGAGTGGGAAAGATTTAGAGAAGGCCCCGCTCGCCGAAATTCTTGCAGTAGGGGTTTTATGTAGTGCAGCAACCCAAGATATAAATACAGGAGGGAACAGAAAGGCGTCCAAAACCTTAAACAAAAAGCTCCAATTTACCCGGTCAAATGCCTTCTCGGCATCCAGGGAGAACAGACCTGTGGGGAATTCAGCGTCTCTGGTAGCCGAGAAGACATGCGATAATGTATGCAAATGGTCAGTTGATGAGCACCCTTTCATAAATCCTACCTGATTCATACCTATTAACTCAGGGAGTACAACGGTTAGCCTATTAGCTAAAATCTTCAAAAGAATTTTGATGTCTTGATTTAGGAGAGATATGGGTCTGTAACTTTGGACAAGGTCTGGGTCCTTATCTGGTTTAGGGAGAAGTATAATCAAGGCCTCAAAGAGGTAGAAGTCAACATCTGCCCTGAATAGGATATATTGGAATAATCGATTGAGTACTGGTAGTAAGAGATCTTGAAACATCTTTTAAAAAAGGGAGGAAAATCCATCAGGATCGGGAACTTTTATCTGTGGGTAATCTGCTAATGACCTCAGCAATTTCCTCCTGTGATATAGGAGACACCAGGAAGTCCTTGTGATGTGCTGAAAGGGAGGGCAAATGGGAATCCCTCAGATACTTCTCCATGCTCCCAGGACTGGGAGGGTGCTCCATGTCACTGTACAGTGTTTTATAGTATAGGGCAAATTCTTGAACTATCTCAGTAGGAGATATTTTCAGAGACCCATCAGCTAACGCCCTAATTGGAGGGATGAATCTCACAGATTCTTGTTGCTTAATGCAGAGTGCCAATAGGTGCCCCACCTTCTTTGCCTGATCTGTGTAACTAGCTCTAGTACGAATAATAGATAATTCTGCCTTTTCCTGGAGCAACTCTAAATATCTATCTTTCAGCAATAAGAGCATACTTTTGTCTTCTTCTGGAGCATTAACCAAAATGTTAATTTTGAGTACCAGAATTTGAGCTAGTAATAATAATAGTTCCTTCTCCCTTGCCCTTTTCCTACTCACCACCATATTAATAAGGATCCCTTTCATGTAGGCCTTAAAGGCCCCCATATAATATCCGGTTTTGCATCATCCAAGGGATTGTTCCTTTATGAGCTTACAGTACTTGGAATCCTTAAGGAGTTGATCATTAAGTTTCCATCTTGTTTCCCTACTTGAAAAGTCCTGAAATGCCAGTTTACATAACACCAATGAAGGATCAGAGACAGGACCAGGTTGAATCGAAGAAGTCTTAACCCCCGGTAGGAAAGCCTGAGAAATAAGAATGTAATTGATGCAGGACTGCGAGCCATGTGCCAATGACCTGTAAGTGAACTCCTTAAAGTCCGGGTATAAGACGTGCCAGACATCGCAGAGCCCGCATTGATCCAGTAAGTCTCTAAGAGCCCTCTGTCCTGGAAAAAATCCCTCCTGGCCCACTACCTGATCTGTCAAGATTAGAATCTACAACATGATTAAAGTCACCTCCCAAAATAATCCTAATAGGAAGCAAAGGCAGGATTGTGTTTATGAGTTTCATAAAAAAACCCAGGATCATCCACATTAGGACCATATATACTGCCAAGTAACAGTGGGACTGACCAGGGAGTACCTTTAACTATGAGAAACCTACCCTTGGGGTCTTTAATGACTTGTGTAGAGACAAAGGGAATGCCCCTATTAATGATAAGCATGACCCCACAGCTATTGGTGGAGCCCTGAGCATCGTACACTGTCCCCACCTGCTGCCTCCTTAACTGTGAAGCTTCCACTTCTAATAATGGGATTTGTAGGAAAGTTATCTGTAACGTAGTAGGCTTAAATGTTTGAAAACCTGATATTGTTTAGATTTTTCCTGATCCCTTAACATTCCGTTGCTAAAGTCACCTCCTTGGCCACTAATAATAATTAATAAGTTTAATAGATTCAGCCCTGCACCGGATATGTATCACCTGTAGCTAACCCCACAAGTTGCTGCTGTAAGGCCCTCCCACCACCCTAGCTCCCACCATTATCCATTTTTAAACCCCCATACCCCACCACCCCCAACAAGAACCTATACCTCCCACCCCCTTCCAACCCCCAAACTGTCACAAGCAACGTTTAGCACAGTACTGGGTTATTTCCTCCCCCACCCCCAATAATGTACCTCTACACGACAACCCAATTATATCTCAAGATGCATGTACAAATTACAAACAATTTTAGCTAGCCCCAAACAACAAAAGAGCAGTCTTGAGCTTCCAGTGCCTATAAATGCATGATTATGAATCCAATAGGACCAGGGAAAATGAAACAAGCTGTCAAAATGGTGAGTATGACAGGTAGCCACACAAACCAGAGTGAGAATCAGTGGTTACCTAACCCCAAAAGAGTGCTGTACCAAGACCAGAACCAGAGGAAAAACTAATAGTGAGGGATAGCCCCAATCGCGAGCTGAAAACAAGAAATGAGCTAAGTAATGAAAATGAGACCCTGAATAGAGAAAACTGAGAAATGTGACTACTCTGGGGCTGACAGCCCCTGATTCCAAAGTACGCCCTAAAAAAGAAACTGGAGTAATACAAGGACTGGGAAAGATCCTTCTCAAATTCAAAGCCACATGGGCGTATATTAGTTAGGCGAGCTGCGCCCTCTTGTGGTCGTCCCCCGATCGCAACAAGATCAGAATGGCAATGAAAGCCTGAAACTGCTCTGGAGCCTGCCAGACAGAAAAAGGGAGATTACGCCCATAATCATCAACCCAAGGTTTTCCCCTGGTATGCAGCCCCCCAAGACTGAATGTATAATGATGTCCAAACTACACTCTTAAATGAAGCATCCCCAGCCCCTGAAGGGCTTTGCCCTGAGCCAGAATTAATACTAGGGAGCCAGGGCTTGGAAGATTGTTAACGATTAGGCCATGTAGAGGGTAGGCCAGTTCCAGATGAGAAAATGAGCAAGTCCAAACACAGTTAGTGGAAAACGCTTTCTCCAAAAGGAAAAAGAGTAACAGCTCCAACAACAGCTCTCAGTGATTCCCGAAACTTTAGAAGGAACTCTCAGGCCTCCCAGAACACATCTGGTAGCATAGGTTTGAGGCTTGACAGAGCAGCTTCAGAATCTTCATAGTTAAACCAGGATCCATTTACTGACACTTGTAACCTGGCTGGATACCCCATACTAAATTTAAAAACCCGCTGCGATGATCTTAGATACAATAGAGTGGAACACTTTCCGCTTCAGATGGACCGAACCAGGGAGATCTTGTGCAATTCTCAGCTTTGCATTCTCCCAACGAACCTCTTGTAAAGCCCTCACTTTCTGCAGAAAATGCTGCTTTTACAAATAATCCAGGAAGCGGCAGATAAAGAGGCAGGGGGAAGCATCCGGAGAAGGCTTTGGTCGCAGGGACCGATGAGCTCGCTCTATCATGTACACTGGGCCGAAGGGAGAGGGACCGGCAACCCAATCTACCAGTTTCTGCACAAAAGCTACAGCATGCTGGCCATCTTCCCCTTCTGGTAGCCATAGTATAACAACATTATTTCTGCGGCTATGGTCCTCCAAATCTTCAAATTTAGCTTCTAAGCGAGACAATTTCTGTCTCATTGACACCAATTCAGGATCCAGGCTTTCCAGCTTCCTCTCCATCGAGACTATTCAAGCAGTATTGTCAGAAACCGTGAGCGAGACTTCATCCAATTTTCTTGAGAGGGTTTTCAAATCAATTGCCATATCTTTCATCTCTTCTCGAAAAGGCTTAAATTCTTCTAAAAACCTATTGAGTGTTAAAGGCTCTTGTTCCCCAGCTTGACACAAAGGATCAGGCTTGTCTGGCCCACTCGAGGCTCGGGATTTCTTTGGGGCCTTTTCAGGAGTAGAAGGGGGGGTATGTTTCTGTGGGGCTTTCTTCATGTAAGCCTCCATCTACCAAACTGATGCCCAAAACCAGATCACAAGATGTTTAAGCGATGAAGGAATTCGTAGGCAGAGGAATTAGATAGATTTAAACATTTAAAAAAAGACGAATTTATACTCGGGAGGCAGGAGCTTAGCGGAGGAGCTTATACTCAGCACTCTGAATCACATGATCCCTAGGTACAGTGCATTTCTATGGGCTGTGTTGGGGAACTTTCACCAAATACATATCGCCACTTGCCTGACTTGTGTCTTGGTCAACCCTGGGTACAGCCCGGGCATGCCTTGTCCTGCTGAGCTGTAAGTCCATTTGATCTGTGCTCAGCCTTACAGTGAACTCCTATTTATTCCTGTGTATCTGATAGCCCTCAATTAGTTACTGGGGTGGTTCCCTTATCATTGTGGCTGCTTCTCACCAGCTGCACCCTGCTTTTCTCCTAGCTTACCCTATCCCACTTCAGGTATGTGACTGCACCTGCTGCAACTTTCTTTATCTGGGTGGGTGACCTGTTTTACTGTGTTGGAATATGAGTGACTTGGGGATGATGTCTAATTGCATGTAGCCTGGTTACCTGTTCTTTATTTTGTGTGTGGCCACAAGCAGCCGCTGTGACTAGATGATGACTATATCAACTAGCTCTTAGGGCCTGCAATGTGGAAGGAGTCATTCTTGCTGGCTGTTCTAAAAGGATCTGTCTCCTCAGCTTTCCAGGTCATCCCATGATCTCCCCAGTTCTCCCCCAGCCCCGCCCACACCACCAGGCCGAGAATCACCTTAGCACTCCCTGTTCCTGCAGCCTCAGCTCCCCATCACCAGCCTGCTAGATAGTACATTTTGCATCACAGTAGTGCAAAAACTGGATCTAAACAGAACACTGTTATGAAAGTACTCAAAAATATTTGGGTCCTAGTAGCCAAACATGTTGAACATGAACCTAAGTTAAACAGTCTTAAAATCGAAGCTCTCTTCCCATTTTAAACTATTTAAACTATGTTGATTTGGCATGTCTTAATGTTCAAACCCAGTTAAGGAGCACCTGCATGAAGACTTGTTGTGGTTTCAGGTGTCCCCTTTCTGCACTACGCTCTGGTTTTCCATTTTTTTCATGTGCCCTTCCGTAGCTGGGGAGCTATGGGTCAGTTTGAGTGAGGACAAAAAGATCTTAATATCTGTGGCATTGTCTTTCTGCTTCTTGCCTTCTGCTGCTTCTCCCAATAACCACGTTTATTTTCTTAGGTGCCTCTCCAGTAAAACCTCCTCAGGTATCCACACCTCTGTCCTGAGTTTCCTGATGGTGGAAGCTGCTGCCTGAAGGTCTGAGAATGACTTAACTCTCTCAGAGGTGTCCAGTACCACTGTCACTGGAAACAGCATTTTCAGTTTATTTATTTCTTTTTGAGACATTTCTATTTTTTCCCCTCCTATGTTCCACCAGAGCCGTACCATCGGGAGTCACCAATTAAGCCTGTCCCTGCCTAGTGCCTTACCTGACAGCCCCCGGTCCCACCATCCTGCCATGGAAACCCCCCTGGGTGGGTGTAGGGTGGGGGGCTAACCCCCGAATCTTGTAATCTTGCCAGTGTCTGGGACTGCAGGTAGGCACTGGCACATCGGGACCTGACCCGGCACTGTATCTTCCCTGCTCTGTTTTTTTTTTCCATGTTCTTGTGGGATGTTGCATGCCCATACGTTGTGGCACACATGTCGATGTCTGCAACATCCTTCCCCATCTTTCTGCAAAGAAGCTGCCCCTGGGGCTGCCTGGTCCAAGACTTTTGCCTGTTATCAATCACACCACAGTGGCTCCAGCTTGCTGTTGCACCCCCGTCCTCCGCCAGGGGTCACCGCTTAGCAGGCTGGAAACTCTCCCTCCCCCAGAGAAGGTGAGGTGTCATCAGATGCTCTAGCCTTTTTCCCCCTGTGCCAATCCCCCATGGCCCAAGTTCACTCCCAAACCTAGGTCATCAACGTAGAGCAAGGTGTGGCATCCAGCGCCTCAACCCTCAGGGCCACCGGGCCAGTGCATTTTCAGTTTAATTACCCTGTTTTTTTACTAGCTTTAAAATGGCCCAAGTCTCTTTATGCTTTGACTGTACAGCCTTGGTGAAGGCCTGTTCAAGTGCAAACAGTACAACAAAGGAAAATGCCATGAAGCAGTCTGCTCAGTCCGGTGCATACAACAGAGAGGCCAGCTCATAATTTAAGAACAAGACAGGGTTGGGCACTGCTCTAGTTACACTCAGTGAAAAAAACACAGCATTAGTGAATCTTTAAATAGCCACCACAGATCCAGTGGTGAACACCCCACACATACAGCCCAGCGACCATCATGGTGCCTCCTCAGGGGTCCCCTGAGGAAGAATCGCGAGGAGTCGAAGTGCTGGGTGGCTGTATGGCGTGTAGATGTTTCACCACTGGATTATCTGTGAATACATTTCTTTAAAGATTCCACTAGTATTTGGTGTTTTTTCACTAGTGGGAACAGCTGGAACGAGTGCTACACTTTGTCCTGTTCAAGTGCATTGCTGTGCCAAGCATATATAAGGTCTTTTTTAGCCCATGTCATCCTCAGTACTTGTTCCTCTGACTAGTGAAGCACAACTTTTGTGATGATTATCATTGTTCAGGCATCAGGGCCTTGTGTCTTAGGCCCAGCATGTGATGAGCTCTGTGCATTTCAGTATTTAGTTTTGGGGGGAGCTTCAGAGTATCTGTCAGCATATTTTTAGGAAGTCAATCATGCTGGAAGCCTTGGTTTCAGCCCCCCGGCACTCCAAAAATCCTAATGTTGTTACACCAGACTCTTCCTTTAAGGTTGTCCAGCTCTGCCACCCAATCCTATTCTTCTAGAAAGAGCCTCAACATCAGTCTGTCCTGCTGTGTTGCTTTCTCTGACAGCGTGTTTACTTGACTCACAAGATCCATAGTTTTCTTTTCTAATCTTTTTGGATTTTTCCAGGATGTGAGTCTATTTTCAGCACTGCTGAGGTGATCTTCCTTAACTCAGCCAAGAGGTCTTGGTGAACTGAGTGGCTCATCATTTCTTGGTCTTTACTGCCATCCAGGTTGGCTTCCAAATCAACTGAAAACACTGGAGTTGGGGCCAGATATTGCTGCAGCTTTGATTGCTGTCTGAGCCATTATGTAGTCATTACGTTTTTGAGTTTCTGCACCATAGTGCTAGGTACCTCTGGTTTGACTGGCATTGATGTTCCTTTCCGTCAAAATTGTGCTGGATGGATTTTGATAGTAATTCTATGTTTGTCTGGGTTGGGGACTGTTGTGCTACCCTTCTAATGCCTCAGTAATGTCACCAGATGTTCAGGAATATTTCTTTTGACATGCTTCAATAACCTCCTAATATATCCCAAAATTGTTTGCACTCTTGGCTGTGGCAGCATTTTGACAACTTGATGGCTTCAATTAACTGTCCACAATTAGCAATAGAGTCTTTCCCTTAGTTATGCTGTCCACTGTTGCATCACAAAGTATGTACATGTGATCTGGATGTAATGCCCTTAGTTGGAGTACCTTTCACTTCCCCACATTAAATATAAGCCCTGTTTCTCAGTCCACACCCTTAATGTATACAGCTCAGCTGCAGTGAATCCCACCTGTTGTGCGTACACTCATTGTCAATTCAGTGCTATCAGCAAACTTTTGAAACCTACTGCTGATGCCTCATCCAGGTTATTAATAAATATGGTAAAGATAAATGTTGTATTTATTTATTTATTTATTTAAGTCTAGGATTACTAGTGCCTTTGAGCCAAGGATCTTTTACAAAGGTTCCATGTCGGTTTGAGGACAGTACGGCAAAACTACAACACATAGTAATACAGAAATTAAAGGCAGGATAAACAGGTTATCAAGTTTGCAATCAGTTACCAGTGGAAGATGTAAACATTTTTGGCAAAAACATGTACAGAAATTAAAGGCAGGACAGCAGGTTAAACAAGTTTGCAATCAGTTACCAGAGAAAGATGCATACATTTTTGGTAGAACAGGTCGGGGCAAATGATGCGTGTAGCAGTATTACAAGACATGGGTAAGACACTGGGAGGGATATCAGCTGCCAAAGTCATTGTTTACAAAATATAGAGAAGAGCAGGAGGTGGGTTTTTTGGGAGGATGGGGGAGGATGGGGGAAGAAAGGGAAGGGGAGGGAGGAGAAGGTCCAAGGGAAAGATGGGGGCAAAGTGCTTGCTGGGGTCCTGAGCCAACACTGAGATGGCTCCAGCAGTGACAACTGGGGTACTCCCCTCAGAAGTTTGCTCAACTCTGAATGTCCATCCACCATCAATCTCAATGTCTTTCAGTCAGCAGATCTCCTTCCCATATCCTGGATACTTTTGGACTCCATATTGTCAGGGCCTGTGTTCACTGTGGCTAACTGTACCTACATTCTGCGGAAGGCCATCATACTTGCTGTGGTCAGACTATGAGCAATTCTGCGGCTGCTCTGCAGCAATTCTGTGATGGGCTTTACATTCACTGGTGACTTAAATAAGCCACAAAATAAAAGTTACCCAGAAAGAATGCTCAGAAAAAGGCAGCCTGGGGCAGTTTGACAGATGCAAAGGCTAGGCAATGCAATGCAATTATGGCATCATGATTTGAATTGGATGTAGGGCATGGGAGAATTGAAGGGTTATTTATTTTTTTTTTTTTACTGCAGTCTTTTATTGCCTCATGACTCCCTCCTACCTGGCCACTGCTGGTTTACCACAGCTATTCTCTTGAGAATTTCTTCTCCTCTCTGCCCAGTTGCTTAAAGACCAGTATTGCCTGGTTTCAAAACACTGCTGCTCCAATGGATCCCTCTCACCCACTTGCTTGAAGCCTGGAGGTGATGGTTTGTGCTATAATGCTGCTCTAGTTGCTTCCTCCTGCTCGCACAGTTCAACACCGTTCATGTCATTTGTGTCAATGCCACTTGGCTTCAACATCTTCTTCTCTCCAACTCTGTAAGGATTTACTGTGAGGCTAGAGAGCAGCTGGACCATTTTGCATTAGACAAAGGTCCAGAAAGCCTACCATTTATTGTCTGTAATAATTATTAATATTTTTTCATTCCATAGTTGCAATTGTCAAATAGAACCACCATTCTTTCTCATGAAACAGACTTCCCAAAGTTCCCTCAGTGTTTGTGGAAGGCTGTAATGCTCAAAAGCTTCAGTACTGAATGACAGAGGATTGGAATGGGGTGGTCCCACTCACTACTGCAACCTGGGGGGAGGGGTGTATAATAGAGCTACCAACAGCTCACACTAATGCCATTTTAAGCTTGCTCACAATCATTTTAGCCATTTAGTTGAGGTTTGCAGTGGTGATGGCCATTTTTACTGAACCAAAAAATGCTGTTTCTGTGGCAGAGGCTTATTTCTGTGGCATCACCATCTTTTTGCAGCACTTGCTGCAATCACAGAATCACAGAAAACATGGGGCCCTGCGTATTGTGTAACTTTGCGGATGCCCAGATAGACTATAGGAAATTGCCGGCACAAAAAGGCCCAAGTTCACTTTCAAGTCTTCGCCTGATTGTGCAGCTCTTACTTTCATATTACCACAGCCGCCCCTGCCCATCCAAACCCCTCCCTTCTTCCCCTTTCCTGGTCTTTCCCCCCTTTGTGTTCTTGTCTGTACTAATCCTACCCTTGACTCTATCCCAACCATGCTTAAAGCTATCCACTGTCCTCAGTTCAATTAACTCCTCTGGCAGTGCATTCCATCTTGCCACCACATTCTCTGTAAAGTAGTGTCTCCTCATCTCCCTTCAGAACCTTTCTCTTTCCCACTTCAGACTGTGCCCCCTAATGACCCTTCCTCCCTTTAAGAGGAACAATCCTCCCTCTCTGACTTTGTTTATGCCTTTCAAGTACTTAAAGATCTCTATCATGTCCCCTCTTTCCCTTCTCTCTTCCAATGAACACATGTTGAGCTCCCTCAATCTTTCCTCATAAGGCAACTCCCCAGTCCCATGATTATTTTCATAGCCCTGCACTGCACCCCCTCCAGTAATCTCACATCATTTTTGAGGTATGGGTGCCAGTACTGCACACAGTACTTCAAGTGTGGCCTCACCAGTGATCTATACAAGGGTAGGATGACCTCCTCCCCCTTTCAAGAGGTGATTCCTCTGGCAGTGCACCCCAGCATCCTATTTGCCCTTGCTGCTGCCCTCCTGCACTGTGCTGATACATTCGTGTCCCCTGTGACTGTTACCCCAAGGTCCCTTTCCTCCTCTGAAGCTGTTACCTGCACTCCCCTCAGACAGTAGCTGGTCCCAGGATTTCCTGTTTCGATGTGCATGACCTTGCACTACTTAGTGTTAAACCTCAACTGCCACTGCCTAGACCAGTGCTCAAGTTTAGCTAGATCCTCCCTGAATGCCTGCCTCCCTTCTTTTTTTTTTCAGCTTTTGCACAAATCTTAGTGTCATCTGTGAACAGGCTGATCTTACTCTTGACCCCGTCTGCAATGTCTCCACTGAAGACACTGAACAAAACAGGGCCCAGCACTGAACCCTGTGGCACCACACTTGTTATTGGCCTTGGCTTGGATGTCTTCCCCTTACAACTACCCTCTGTGGTCTGCCCTGCAACCAGCTCTCAACCCACCCCACCAGTTTGTCCCCTACCCCCATGTCCCTCAGCTTGCTTATTTACCTCCTGTGGGGCACCAAGTTGAAAATTTGCTGAAGTCCAGGTACAGGACATCCACAGTGCAGCCTTCGTTAACCACCCTAGTGACCCAATCGAAGAAGTTGATCGGGTAAGTTAGTCACGATCTTCTCAAGACAAACCCATGCTGTCTCTCATCTTGTAGACCATTACTATTTAGAAAGGTTATCAACCTCTCCTTTAGAATGGTCTACATCAACTTTCCCACTATGGAAGTCAAGCTTACTGGTCTGTAGTTGTCCGGTTGATCCTTGGGCCCACTGTTGTGAAGTGGCACCACATGAGCTATCTTCCAGTCCCTGGGTACGTTCCTCATCTCAAAGGAGGTGTTGAAGAGGTCTGTCAGAGGGCCTGCCAATACCTCCACCAGTTACTTCAGGACCCTTGAGTGTACACCATCTTGTCCTGGTGCCTTGTCCACCCGTAAGGCTTTAACGCATTCACACCACAAAAGCTCTTAAAGACTTCCACCACTTGTGCCCTGTATACTCTTAGCACTGCATCCTGGGCCTTTCTAAGCAAAATCAAGCCATAATCAGAGTGCTACATCAAATGTGAATACCTCTTGAACCATAAGTGCTACACACAAAGTACGAATGGCAAAGTTGTTCAGCACAACATTAGATTTCCAGTGGTGCTATGCAATAAATTGTAATCAATTTGGCTTTTATTTTATGCCAGCTGAAATACCAAACAACTGTTTTTTTTTCCAGATTTTTTCAAGGTGCTTAGGTGAGGCATGCGAGATGAATGTCAGCTATGCACACCATACCTTAAACAAATGCAAATAACTCCTAAAGTATACGTGATAGACACAAATTATCAGCGGCAAAACTGTGCAGCACAAAATTACTTTTTTTTTCATTAAATATACTTTATTTCAAGTTTAATCATAATACAATTTATCCATGGGTATCTTGTAAAGAGTGAGGAGACAATACACATGGGTAGTAACAATATAGATGGAGTTCGCTCCTCAATCCAGATAAACTTGGGACAAAAAATTATTACAATACTACCCCATGACCCACTCTATCCATTATCACTCCCTCTCACCCAATCCCATGCCACAGTGGGTAAGCTATAATTGCTTCAAGAACTACTTTTATATATGTGGTGAATTTGGAATACTCTATGATTTCCAAGCTATGAGTAAGGCTTCCAGTGGACCCCATCTGTCCAGATAGTTCTGATTTCTGTTGGCTAGCATGGCTATGTGTTTTTCAAGTTGGAGAGCTAATAAGATCTCTCTGTGCCATTCTAATGTTGATAGTAAAATATTGTCTTTCCAGTGTCATAATAATTACCTTGGCCACTGCTGAAATCAAAGCAATATGTGTTTTTCTATGTTTAATGGTCCCTGGAGGAAAGTTATTAAGAAGGCAAACTTCAGGAGTAAATAAAGGTTGTAATTCAAGTAATGGATCTAATGAAATTTTAATATTTTGCCAGAAGGTGAAAACTTTAGAGCAGGACCACAACATCTGATAAAGGCCACCTGGAGAATCATTTCATCTGTGACACAGGGGGGATGGAAGCCTTCCCATTTTGTACAATCTGTCAGAGGAGAAATATAAGCTATGCATCACATTATAGTGCACCAACTGAAGTCTATCTTGTTTAATGAACTTGTGTAGGTTACACCAGAGACAATGCCAGAATGGGAGTTGGGTTGATAGTGATAGCTTATTTATCCAGTAATAGCATACACACTTGGGAAGACAATGATCCATGATTTGCATTTCTTTGTATACCTTGGCTATTGCATGAGATTGGTTTGCCATCAGTAACACTGGGTATAATTCAGTAGTCGGAGAAGAGATATGCACCAGTTTTCCAAGGTAAGACAGGATAACCTGACAGATTTGTCAATATTTAAAGGGATTTGTGTCTTTAATTTTAGTATTTTGACAAAGTTGAGAAAAGGGAAGAATTTTATATCCTGGTGCCAAGTCACCCAATTTTAGATTCTGCAAAGAGGACCAAAAAGGGGGAGAGGTGGGGGTCTGAGAAATGTGGAAATTAAGATGACCAATTAGGGGCTGTTCTAGTGATTTATACCAATTAACATTCCAATGTTTTTACATTTGGAATAGCACCTTAAGAGACCAACCAAATGGAGTGTGTCTCAGAGCTTTAGATAACAACCGGGGAGTATAGAAATGCATTCAATGTACAATGACATATATCTGCTAACTGTCTCAATGTCTAGCCAAAGAGGCTTGAGAGAACCAGGAGGTCTTTGGGCTGGTGTCAAAATCCAATTTACGAGCTTGGTTATATGTGTGGCACAATAGTAGCTAAAAAAAGATGGGAGAGAAAGGCCTCTTTGAAGATTTGGTGCAGTAAGCTTAAAGTATGTCATGGGACCTTTTTCTTTTAATCAAATATTGATTAACCAAAGTTTGTAACTTAACGAACCAACTTTTTGGAAGGAAAATGCCCAACATATTTAGGGGATAAAGAATTTGGGGTAAGACATTCATTTTGATGGTAGCTATTCTACCTCATTATAAAATTGGTAAAGAATCCCACCTTGTCAAGTCTGTCTTGAGGGTTGGCACCAGTACAGAGAAATTTTCTTTTATTATATACGGAATGTCTCTAAAAAATCTTCAGGCCTAAGTATGTTAGGGATTTTGATTCCCACACCAGATTTGATCCCTCAATATCTGCAGGTAGGGTTTTCCTGTTCATGGGAAATACTTTTGTTTTGGAGGGATTCAGTTTATAAAAGGAGACTTTAGAAAACATTTCTATCTCACTGAGTAGGGCAGGGACACTATAGTTTGGGTTTTCCATATGTAGTAACAAATCAGCTGCATAAGCAGAGATAAGATGACGGGAAGTTCCAACTTGTTTACCCTGGAGGTTCGGAGAAGAAAGCATTTTCCTAATAAAGGGTTCTAAATATAAATGAAAAAGTAGGGGGGGAGGAGAGAGCCTTGTCTGGTGCCACGGTGCAATGGGAGGGAGTCAGATAATAAACCATCACACCAGGCATGTGCTGTAGGAGCATTATAGAGGAGTTGGACCAAACTGATAAAACTATTTGAGAAACTGAATCTGTCTAGGACTGTAAACAAGAAGTCCCAGGAGACTCAGTTGAACACTTTTTCAGCATCTAGTGAAATTAAAACAGTAGGGACATCTAAGTGGTTGGACAAAGATAGTAAAGGTAATAGGTGACGAATGTGGTCACTACAATATCTTCCAGCCATAAACCCTACCTGTTCAGGGCCACTTAAGATGTTCATGAAGGGACCTAATCCATTGACAAGGTCGTTTGCTAGGATTTTAACATCGGTATTTAAAAGTGATATAGGACGGTAATTTTCTGTGTATTGAGAGTCTCTATCAAGTTTGGGTATAAGAGTGATGATAGCTTCTTGAAAGTGCTGCTCTGAGAAGCCGTTAGAAAACCAATAATTATATACGTCTGTCAGGAAGGGGGCCAGGTCTTCAGAGCAGGATTTGAACAAATTGTTTGTAATTCTGTCAGGCCCTGGAAATTTATCCAAGGGTAATTGATGGATTGCATGTTCCACTACCACAGTTTGAACTGGTATTCCTAAGGGAGCTGTCATATCAGAGAGAAGTTTGGGGAGATCAATGAGATCTAAATAGGTATCTATATCTTTCTGATTAACAATTTCCTCTACTGGAATGGAATATAAAGCTTGAAAATGTGATTTGAAAATATCAGCAATTTGTTGGGGATTGGTGGCTACAGGACCTGTGCTGGTTGTTTGTAGGCTAGGGATACAGCAGCTCACTTCTGCCTGCTTAATTCATATAGCTAACAGCTTACCCACCCTTTCATCTGATCCTAGGTATTTAAGTCTAGATCTTTTTATTGCTAATTCTGCCTGGTGAGACATTAGGTCATAACATTGGGCATTTAAAGTACGTAATTTGACACAATCTTCTTCTGAAGAGTGATGGCTGGTATTTCTTTTGGTTGCTTGAATATCAAGCAGCAATTTGTCTTTTTTTACTTTAAGTTGTCAAACTCTATTGGATGCAAGGCGAATGCATTCACCACGTAATGCACATTTGAGGGCTGCCTATATGATGTCAAGCCTTGTAACCGAGCCTTTGTTAGTTTGAAGAAATTGTGAGACAAACTCCCTGATGTGTAATAGGGTAGGTTGTGATTTAAGTAATTGGTTGTTCATGCGCCACAGGAAGTCCCATCATTTACCAGGGCCAAGTAGGTAAAAAATAGAGACAAGCGAGTGGTCTGAGATCATGCAGGCATGTATCTGGCTGTCAATTATTCCTGGAAGAATAAAAGAGCTTATCAGAAAGTAATCAAGTCTGGACCAGGTACGGTGGGGAGGAGAAAAAAAAGTGTAGGATTGTTTCATGGGGTGTAATATTCTCCATATATCTACCTGCCCCGCTCCATTCATAAGGTCCCGCAGGGCCCTTTGAGCTGGAGAAAGTCCAACTCTCCTGGCATCAGACCTATTTAGTTGGATATGTGGTGTTAAATTCCAGTCTCCATCCAAAAAGATGGATTTCTGCATAAAGGAGGTAATCAAGTTGAGCAGGTGTAGGAAAACGGGGTGAATCTATGTTGGGCCATAAATAGACTCTATCAAAATCGATCTAGATTGTAATTCACCAATCAATAAAATATATCTACCTTTGACATCCCATATTTCTTGTACCAGTTTAAATGGGACATCTCTGGCAATTAGGATGGCAACCCCTCCTCAATTAGTAGAGATCCCAGCACCGTATGCCTGACCCACCCAGTTCCTACAAAGAAGAGAGGTATCCTCTCTTTTTAAATGTGTTTCTTGTAGACATGCAATCCCCTTGTGGAGATAAGTGTCTTAAGACTACTTGTCGCAAAATTACCTTTCTAACAGTGCTGTGTAGTCAATTGTAATACATTTAGTTTTTATTTTATACTAGCTGAAATACCAAACAACTGTGTTTTTTTTCCAGATGTATTCAAAGTGCTTAGGTGAGGCTTGAGAGACAGATGTCAGCCATGCACACTATACCTTAAACAAATGCGAATAACTCCTAAAGTATACATGATAGACACAAAGTATCAGCAGCAGAATTATTCAGCATGAAATTACCTTTCGAACAATGCCATGCAATCAATTCTAAGCAATTTGGTTTGTTTAATATTTAAGTAAAAACTGCTGACTTCCTCAGATGTTTTCAGGCCTGAGTACAAATCAGCTGAGTACATCTACAGGCGTTATTGGCCTGAGTGGCTATGTTTTCAGATGCCACCTACAGACCTATCTAGGCCTGAATGAGTTTAACACCCTTCAGAACTCTATCTTCTTGGATGACCCCATCTGTTATCTCTAACCCTCCTTCACCCTTGCCCCCTTTCCCCTATGGTATTGGGCCATCTCTTTCTTTTGTGAACACCGAGCAGAAGTACTGATTGAGTGCCTCTGTCTATTCTTTCCCTTGTTACGCCCATCCCCCATCCCTCTTGATTTTAACAATGTCATCTGTACAACTCCTCTTCTCCCTTATGTATTTAAAGAACCCCTTTCCCCCCTCTGCTCCCCTGAGCCAGCTTCAGCTCCTTTGCTGTCTTGGCTACCCTGACTGACCTGAACACCTCCCTAGATGTCTTTGTGAACACCTCTCTATCCTCCTCACACCCCAATTTTTTTAACTCAATGAAGGCCAGTCATTTTTCCCCTCACCTTCCACTCCACTTCCTTGCTGAGCCAGCTAGGTTTTTTGGACCTGGACTGTTTATTCTGAGACTTAGCACACATGTTTGTGACCTCATTCAGCCCCTTCCTAATGATTGCCCACTTCACTTCAGCATCCATCACTGGGTTACATTTAGCTAAATACCCCTCTAGGATGCTGCCCATTCTACCCATTCAGGCAAAATCTACCTTCACAAAGTCCAGCACTCTTGTTCTGGTCGTAGTCAACTCCCTCCTTGTGTTAGGGAGGAACCACACTGAGCGGTGGTCACTTCCTGCTAGAGGATCCTGTACCACCACATCCTGGACTTGATCTCCATTTGTTAGCACCAAATCCAGTATGTTCTGCTCTCTAGTAGGTTCCATCACCCCTTGCACTAGGTAGCTGTCTTAGATAGCCTATAGCAGCACCTGTTCCCTAGCATGTGCTATAGTTACTGTCTGCCAGTCAACCCCAGATAGGTTGAAGTCTCCCACTATAACTGTATTTCCTTTGACACTGACCTTCTTGATTTGCTTCCCCAGCTCCCTAAACATCTCCTCACTCTATGAGGGTGGCCTGTACACCACCCCCACCCTGAGTTTCTTACATTTAGGGCTTTGGAGTAATACCCATATGGCTTCTGGCCTTGCCCCACCCCCCTCCTCCCTGGTACACAGTATTCACTACCTGACATGAATAGCCACCCCTCCAGCCCTTCCCCCTCCCAGTCCCTGTGGAACACCTTGTAAGCTGGGATTGTAAGATCCCAGTCATGGTATTGGGTGGCCCAGGTCTCTGAGATGGCAGCAATATCAACCTCTCCCTCTACCATCATTGCCTGGAACTCTGCCACCTTATTTGCTAAGCTGCTTACATTCAGGGATACTATAGTCCACCTTGTGCCCCACCCCTCCTCATCATGCCTCTCCTCCCTTCATTACCCCCCATCAGTTTAAATCTATGTTGTTTTTAATGTACTTCTCCAGCCCCTGTCCCAATGGCATTGTACACTTGATGCTGAGATGAAGCCTATCATTGGCATAAAGCCCCTTATTGTTCCATGTCTCACCCCACTTCCCTACTACCCCATACCCCATTTCTGCACACCACCCCTTCAGCCAACCATTAAACGCCTGTATTTTTAGCTTCCTCACTGTGACTGTCCTAGGTACTGGGAGTGCTTTGGAGAACATCACTGAGCTTCCCACCCAACAGCAGGTAACTCCCACTTCTCTGACCCTCTCCTATACTTCTTCCACTGTACTGCCTTCTAGGTCATTTGTTCCTAGGTGCACAATGATATGAGGCTTCCCTCCAACCTTCTTCGCAGGTTTCTGAATGCACTGCCCTACTCTTCCCACTGTCATACCTGGCATACACTCCACCCAGGTTTGGCTCTTCCTTACTCTCTTACTTCCCCATCTCACTGCCTGAGCATAGAATTCCCTAATACAAGTACTCAATCCCCCATCCCTTGCACTTCCCCCATGGTTTGCCCTCCTACAAGCCCCTTTTCCTCAATGTCCTCTCCATCTTGAGACTTCTCCACTGAGATGTTTAAATCCTCGTTGAAAACGTATTTATTCAGCCTAGAATTTGGGGAGGATATTTAGTCATATGTATCGTATGTCTGCTGTCTTTTAATTCCTTGTGTTTTAACTGTTTGTTGGTTATTTTGAATGGTAAACACACTTTGATTTAAGAAAAGCATGTTAGAAATAAAGTATGATTCAATTTTGATTTGATTTGATTCCATACACTACCCTTTCCCCCCATTCTCCTTCAATTGCACCTCCACCTGCTCTCCTCCTCCTCCTCCTCCGTCCCTTCTGTGCTTGCTCCCTTCCACAACCTCTCCCCCTCTACTACTACGTGTACCTCTTCCCACTGTCCCCTGCATTGTGACTCCCCTCCCCCCAACATGTTTTGTCCTTCCTCCTCCTTTATTTAGTGTGTTTGTGCCAACTCAACATGCTTCCCTGCCACTCCCCACTTCTACCCCCCAATCTTCCCTCTCACCTTGTAGGCAGTGATGCAGTAGGCATTAACATAGGCAGTTCTCTCACTTGGGACACTGTGTCACATTTCTGGCCTTTTTCTTCATCTGATCTTTTCATAAAATTACAGCAGCCAGATAACAGCAGCAGCAGCAACTGGCATCACCAGGCAATGCTCTCACTTGGAACACTGTAACGCTTTTCTGGCCTTATTCTTCATCTGGACTTTTCATGAAATTAAAACAGTGGGTCATTCACAAGATAGGACATTTTGTGGTGGCATGGTAGGTGATTTAATGGTATTGTGATTATTGCACTGCTGCTTTTGCCAAATGAAAGGAAAAAGGCATAATTCTAATCTAAATCACACCTTTCACAAATGTATCACACCACCAGTATGCTTTCAACAATTGAAAGGCAGTTTCTAAGAGTTCTTACTTACTTTCATTTATTTTTTAAATGTCATAGGGTCCTTAAAATTGCAGATGCTGCGCGCTTTCACTACAGGTGACACTAAGGCAGCGCACCGCCCACGTCAATGAAAGTGTATTGCAGCATGCATTTCAATACCACAAATTCAAAGGAAATGAAAGCACACAGCATTCAAAAAGTTGGTGACCATGGGAATTTTAAAAAATTAAAAAAAGTAATAAGAAAAAAACTTGTTTCTATTGTGGAACCCATAACAGGGCATGGGACATTAGGGGATGCTGGAGACTTATAATTATGAGCATAAAGAAATCCTTGTTAATTTTATGAAAATTTTTTCAGGGGATTATTGTTCACACTGGGACACTAATACCAGATGCTAAATGATGTATACTATAAGCCGTCAACATTCAGAAGATAGGAAATTATGAGGAGGGATTGCCATGATAGGTGACTTTAGGGTATTTCAATTGTAGTTGTTGTTGTGAGTATATATACTATGAACCTTTAACACAGTAGACAGTATCCAAAATGTAATACAGCCTGACAATGAAAGCATCAGTACAAGAATGCAGTTACAATTTTGACCGATACTTTTTAATTCTATTTTACATTGCCAACTAATCTAATAACTTGTGTATATGAATGATATCCTTCTTTCAACAATTTAAGCATGCAGCACTAAAGCCGGCCCAGTGGCGCTAAGGGTTGAGGTGCTGGATGCCACACCTCGTGCCACACTGGCGACCTGGGTTCGTGATGGACTTGGGTTGCTGGGGTCGGCAAGGGAGGAGAGGACAGAGCATCAGAGGACAGCTCTCCTCTCCCTGGGGAGACTCAGGGTTGCTTCGGTGTCCTGGCAGCCCCAATGGAATCGGGGGTGCCTGCACACCACCCAGTGTAAGCGTGAAGTGCAGCAGATGTCAGCAGGGCAGCCATGCACAGGAATCATTGCACACCATGTTCCAAGGGGGAAAAATACTAAGAAAAATCCCCATCCTCCATGATAGGTGATGGCACCTCCACCCCATCGAGCTACATTCCAGCACTGGGCTTCTCTCCTCTCCAGGGCTGACCACACAGCCGGCACATTAGATTTCATGATAGAGCACTCTGGGCGGATAGGGTGGCCCCACCTCAGAGGGTGCAGAGCTAGGGGATCTGTCAGGCTGGTGACGGGGAGAGAGGAGCTTCAGGTGGGAGTTAGAGCCCTCTGTGTGTGGTGGTTGCTGGAGAGAGTTCCCCAAAGGTACAGAGCAGAAAAAGAATGTACAAAAAAAAAGTATGCAGCACAACATTTTTTTCAGAATTGGAAGTAATAAAAGGAGTGCTTATTGTAATCGTCCTTGCACCAGGTTTGGATCAGTATTCTCACATGCTTTTGGACTGCAACTATTTAAATTCAGTTCTGTTGTGACTACAATGAAGTTGCATGCAGCAGACAATGCTACATAACATAATGGAACAGTATCTATTCAAAAACAGCTAGGAATACTGATGAAAACCAGGTCACAGTAACATTATTATTTCTCATTTAAAAAAAATGCAGTAATGCAGAATAACATAAATTGTGGAAAGAATGATAACATATGTTCTTCAAGATGGAGTGACCTTTTGGTTAAATACTTAATTAGACTCAAATGAAGTAAACACATAAGAGACAAACAGGGAAGGGTTTAGTTAAAAATTCATAAAACAAAACACTGGTCTGAACACGTATCAGATTTATGAATCTTCTGCTGAATGTATTTTTACTAGGCTTAGCTGTTTTTTGTTTCTTTTTGTTTTTTTGCATGCATTGCTTAGATCATGCCTGTAAAATGGTTAGGTTCCAATGGGCTTACCCAGTAACCAAAAACAATTAAAGCAGCAGTGCAATGAAATTGAGCAAAAACATTTGACAGAACAATTTTTCACTATAAAACATTACAGGCATCTTCCACTTTTATTTGGTGGTGCAGTTTTCAAATTCCAATAAAATGTGAGTATTTTATGACTGTGTTAATTTAGACTTTTTTCAAGAAAAAAGATGGCTGCCACATTTTCCATAGAAATAACACTGTAGACCGGACAAGGGTTTGGATTGAAAAAATAAAACAAAAGACTTGCACGGTATAGCAGGTACCTAGGCAAGTCAACAGGTATGTTAATATTTCTTTAACTGTAGCTGAAAATAACTTTTTGGGAAAAACATTTTTCATTCCACTGCAGCTTTAAAGTACATAAATCAATTGCAAATTCCAGATTTGCCCTTAACTAGCCATAGCTGTTTGCAACTGCAAATTGACTCTTTTGCAGTGAAACAGATTTTAAAGATACTCCCATTAGTGCTAACGTAACTATAGGGATACAAGTATTTTTAAGGAAAAAATGGAGCAACTCATAGGAAAATTGTTACCATATAGTTATTTTGCTGACACAGGGTAACAGAGAAATTCAAGGTCCATGAAAAATAATGTAATGTACAGGAAGCCCCTCCCCCCCCCATGAACATTACTGGAAAACTCTCCAGTTTATTTAGTATCTCTGCTATTCCAGTGAGCCCTCTTCACAACCTGCCCCTATAGAAATAATGAAAGCCACCAGTACTATTTAAAACAAACTCTGGTCAGAGACGATTTGGCTGTGGAGAGATTTTAGGAGTGGCATGAGCATTGAAAAGAATATGCATTGCTCTTGCTGCACCGGAGTCAACCATAACTAATATTGCAATGATTACAGTGCTGCACATGTGTGATACTCATGCATGCAGAGCTTGCTTAGGAGTCAGCTGTGTGCAATAAGGTGGCATTGGCATGCCTACTTATGTACGATACTCGTACATGCGCAGTTTAAGTCAGTGCCACCTTGTTGCACATTGCAGCTGTCACTTCCACAGTTGCAGATTAGAAAAGTAGTGCACTGAGAAGAGGATGTGTTTATGTGGCCCATGGAGGGGAAGGGCTGCATAAACAAAATCATTGGAAACTATGTCGGAGCACTGTGGCAGCACATCAGACAGCTGTCTGGTCATGTGCTTCCACAGTGCTCTTATACAAACCTGATGATGGCATAAAATCTGCAGAGTTTGGCCAATGCAAAAATAAAAATTTGACTCAGGAGGAGACTATTAACAAACTAGAGATCTGATCTAGCACTTGCTTGTCATCACAGTCACTTTCTCATTCTTTTCTAAGCAGTAATTTCTGGTAAATGTGCCTTACCCATATTGGGTCCTATGCATGAAAACCTGCATTGCCTATGCACTGCAGATCTATGGTGCATAGGCAAATACACGGGTAAATGCGTCACAGTGGGGGTTCGGTGGACCCCCAGCAGCATTCACCAAGAGTGCATATGTGCAGTGCAAGGCACTTATGTGCCTGCCCCAATGCCCCTTGGGGATGTCTGTGCAGGGTGTGTGTTGGGAGTGTGCCTGCACTACACAGCATTCACAAAGTCATGTAGTGCCAGGCTCAGGGGGTGCCAGGTACACCTGCCGAGACCAGGCGTAACCTGGTATGTGACCCTGTTTTCCCTGGCCTCCAGGTGTGGTGGTACTACATCCATGAACGCCATGTTTCCTGCGCCCACTATGCTGCAGGTGAGCCCTGAGGCAGCGGCATGTGTCTCGGCCCATAGATTCCTCAACAATGCCACTATACACTGCTCAACTCATCCCCCCCTGCACCCTCCACAGGGGTGCAAGGGATTCACTCAGGGACCTGATATGGGCATCCAATTGGATGCCCACCAGGGTCTGTGGCTCTGACCCAACTGCTCATGTGACCATGTGCACCAAGAGGGGTGGGGCCCACAAATGGGAGTCACATGGTGGCCACCATTCATGCATGTGGCCACCCATGGATCTCATGCTGTTGTGTAGCTGTGCAGGTGGGGTACATGCCTCAGGCGCATATTACCATCCTTTAGTTCATAGGGGCCACTGATCTCAGTACTGCTAGACTACTTCTGCTTTTCTCTTGATTGTAATAGGCAGGGGGAAGTAGCAGTCTTGAAGTGGTAGGTGCCAGTGGTGGCACTCTCTGAAATGAAGTGGTACCCATGCTCATCTGCACATTTTAGAAATGACCCCTTTCCTTGTTTTTGCTGTAAAAAAACTGACCCCTTTAACACAAAAGCAAGGAGTCAGTTATGGACTCCACCCCCCTTGCTTCAAATGAGGAACATGATTATGGGTTTGCATCAGATGTACAGTGGCAGCCACAGACGCACAATATTGTTAAACAGTAATCAACTGTATGTAAATGCTTAGGTTTTTTTTTTGAATGTGTGCTTTCCTAATGTTGTCAATACCACTCCACCCATTTTTTACTCTGTCACCGGATTTCTATGCCACAGGTGCATTATTTTACATTTTTGTGTTGAAGCCTAGCTGCCATACTCTTGACCACTGTTCAAGTCTTCCAAGTTCTCTGCTCATACTTTTCCATCCTGCTGCAGATCTTGGTTTCATCATGCAGAGTCATACCTTCCCCTCCTGCTTCTTTGCAATTTCATTTATAAAGACATTAAAGAGGACTAGGTCCAGCACTGATCCCTGAGGCCCTCCCCCATCACACTCCCTTCCTTGTAGTGAACTCCATTTACTACCAGTCTCTCTCACCTATCCCCTAACCAATTTCTTACCAAACAGCCACACTTTTTCTCTCTAAGCCAAAACAGTAGAAGTCATGCAGAACAAATGCAACTTTCTCAGAAAGTATACAAGTTACACATACACAACCAGCATGACAGTTGTTCAAGACAATAAGACCATTCAAATGAGCCTGTTCACTAAGCTGCACTAATTATATATTTTAAAATATGGCCATTTGATTACTTGAATTTTCATTTTTCTTCACATAATTTTACTTTTTGGATGGCTATACTAAAAAGATATATAATGAATTCAGATTAGTGACCACCCTCATTTGAAAGGCATTTTTCTCCTGAGGAACCTTCATGCTGGTTGTGTATGTGTAACTGATATACTTTCCAAGATATTTACATTTGTTTGGCATGACTCCTAATGTGTTCATTCAGAGAGAAAAAAATTAGCATTTGTCAATGACAGATGTTCACCACTGGCATTGATGCTGTATTAGGTCTGGGAGCAGATCCCCATGCCAGAAGACTATTATATGCGGGGCTTGGGATGGGATGGGCATGGAGGGGGGACAGTTATGGTGAGACAGCAACAGATTCTCTTTTAAATTAGAAATGACATGCATAAGGCTGAACCTGATCTAGACAGTGGGAGAATGTAGAATAGAAATTTTTGCACTAACCACTGAGCCACTTAACTTCACTTTCTAACTGATGTGATGCACACATACACTGACTAATACATATACACACATATGCATATATATTCCAGTGAGTATAAAATGGCAGTGCACCATCTACATACATGTTTACAGAATAAAAAAAAAGACATTACAGGACCATTTTCTTCTTTTCAGGCTCTGAAGGACATCAGATGGTGTAGAGTTGCCACTAGACACCTCAGTTAAATAAACAATGACATGCAGAAGGCTGAAACTGATCTAGATAGCAAGGAAATGTAGACTAGCACTTTTTGCACTAACCAAAGAGCCACGTAACTGCACTTTCTAATTGTTGTGATACACACACACACACACACACACACACACACACTAATACAAATACACATATATGCATATATATTATAGTATAACACAGCACTCCACTGTCTACACACATAGAGCACTGACACACACACACACACACACACACACACATACATACACATCGAAACCCTGACATCGACAGACTTTGTGTTACCTGAAAATAGGCACTTGGCTGTCTAGTATGACTTACCCGGTTAACAAAAGCAAATAAATAAATAAATAAATGGGGGTATTTTTCATTGACGGGGGTAAGTACCTACTGTAACTTTACTGTCTGTGTGATGTGGAGTTAGATAGGGGGGATGTGGGTGCACAGCCCCCAACATGGGGATGTGCATCCCCCTTGCATTGATACAGTTAAGTGTGGCAGTCATTGTCGGCATGTTGTAGGTCATTGTTGGGACTCATCAGTGTTGTCAGTGGGATTATGTCACTGTGAAGGATTGCAACATTTCCATCACTGTGGCTTGGTGAAGCCATTATATGGCATTTATTTACTTATATAACTAAGCCAAACTTTTGCTGTTTTTTGGATGAGCACTGTGTTTTGCACTAATTGATTTTACTAATCTACTGTATGACTGGGTAACTAAGTAAGGACCAGTGAGGTGCGGTGGATGTAGCCTATCTGGATTTCAGAAAGGCCTTTGATGCTGTCCCCCCATAGAAGGCTGACTAACAAACTGCACAGCCTGGGGTGGATCCTAAAATGGTTGTGTGGGTGGAGAACTGGCTGTATGGCAGGAGTCAGAGGGTTGTGGTAAACAGGGAGTACTCTGGAGAAGGAGCAATGACTAACAGGATGCACTAGGGTTTGGTGCTGGGTCCAGTCCTTTACAATGTCTTTGTTTGGGACATTTCAGAGGAACTGGGGGGAGCATTTCTCTTCATTGTGCATACAAAGGTATGTAATAGGATGGATATGCCCGGGGATGTTGAAAGAATGACAGAAGACATTAAAAAACTGGGGAGCCAGCCTGGTGGTACTTCAGATTGAGTCACTGGATGTCACACCTCATGCTACACCAGTGACCCAAGTTTGGGAGCAAGCTGGGTTGTCAAAGGTCAGCTGGGGGAGGGAGGCAGCAGGATTGAGCAGCCACAAGGCAGCTCTCCTCTCCCGGGGAGGGACCCTGTCACTCCCCATAGTCCAACTGCCCCCAGGTGCAGGCCTGAGGGTAGCACAGGCATGAAGGTGGCAAGCAGTGGGAGGGCACAGCAGAACCACAGTGTGTGTGCATGCCTCCACAGGTGCACACATGGCCATGGCACAGTCAGGTGAAAACAGGGAAAAATGGGGGTATAAACAATGAAAAAAAAACTAGAGAAATTCTCTGAAGAAAGTCAGCTGGGATTCAATGCAAAGAAGTGCAGAATCATGCAGATAGGGCACAAGAACCCAGGGCAAAGTACAAACTATGTGGGGAGGTACTGACAGTCACAAAGCAGGGAAGGGACTTGGGAGTTATCATGTTTCAGAACCTAAGAGAAACTAAACAGCATTATAAGGCAGCTGGAAAGGCTAGACAGATGCTTGGATGCACAGGGAGGGGTAATAGGAGTAAAAAGAGGAAGGTCATTTTGCCCCTGTATAATACTCTCATGAGATTGCACCTGAAATACTGTATCCAGTTCTGGAGACCCCATCTGAGAAAAAAAACATAGACAAGGTGGAGGCGGTGCAATGGAGGACAATTACGATGGTGCAGGGCATATGGGATAAGACCTACTGCATGATGAAAGACTAACCAAGTCAATATTTACAATATTTAGTTCAATCAATCAATCAATCAATCAAATCTTTATTTATCCAGGTGAACATCATTGAGCACAGATCATTTGCAAGATGGGCCTGGTAAGGTCAAAGTTCAAATTACATGATATAACAGATGACAACACTTACAAAGGTCAATTATATACAAATTTGAAAATAACTCACATTGTCTAACATACATTCAAGCAAAATGTTCAATAAATCGATAAAATAACATATATAGTGGGGACAAGGGAGGAGAGCAGGAGGGGATGCAACTTGGGGGGGCATGGAAGATGATATTAATTATAAAGGTGGATGGATGGGCTGGGGCCTGTAATGGCAGTAGAATGACAGGGGTATAGGGCTATGAAGAGGTTAAGGAAGAGATGGGAGCTAGATGAAGGGTGGGGTACAATACATCTATGGGGTAGAGGCACTTGAATAGGTGGGATCATTCCATAGACTGGCTGACTGGGGAGGAGAAGGATAAGATTAGCACTAGTAATAAATTACTCTAGTATTAGTGGAAACAGTTGCATTTTTCTTTGATGAGTCTTGTATACAGATGTTTGAAGGATGTAACTGTAGTATGACTGCTCAATTTCAGGGTCTTCCGTGTCATATTCCATAAAGTAGATAGTATGTAGCTGATAGAGGTTCTCCCATACCGAGTGTTGAAATTGGGCACTTTAAGCATGATGAAATTGAGGCTTCTTAAGGCATATTTACTTGCTGTGACCTGTGTGAAGCAATCTGAGATATAGTTTGGGAGCTTTTTAGATAAGGCTCTGTATGTCCAAAGTATGGCATTCTTATTTCTTCTGAAATGGAGTGAAGACCATCCAACTGCAGCATAGAGTGAGCAGTGGTGAGTGCTGAAGGGGAAGATTTGTGATGAACCTTAATGCTCTGTGGTAAAGTGTGTCCAGTTTATGCAGATAAGAGTTAGGGCAGCAACCATATAGGAAGTCTCCATAGTCCAAAACTGAAAGAAATGTGGCCTGGACCAACTTCTTTTTTGCATCCCTATTTAAAAAATGCTTTATTCTGTGAAATGGAATGGAGTTCATTTGGGAAAAGCATTTAAACCATTTTAAATATTTATTTTTTACAGGATTTACCAGTTGAGATTGGATATATGATATATCGAATCTCAACTGGCATATCCCTATAAAATATCACTCACAGTGTAGTCATGCTTTTACCCATTATTCCTAATGAATTTGCACAATGCAGATCTGCTGAGAGGCAGTTTCAATGCGGTCTTCCTTTTACACATCTTCACAATGTGTTTTCCTAGAATATGCCTGCTGATTGCTATATATTTAGCCTGAATAGTTAATAGAAGATGTGGCTTCTTTTTTTCAGTGAGGCTCTACATCTACACAATATTATGCTGCATTGCATAAAATAAGAACATGCTGAAAAGAATATTTTACATCTGGACTAGGATACCCTGAATAAATACATTATAAAAATGGTAAAATCATGACCCCACTGAAAACAAGACATTGCATCTAATCTGTGACATCCTGAGTAAATACAGTGCAAAAAATGTGTAAAATGAAGATCCCTATGAGAAAGAAATGTAGCATCTCACCTGTGCTATCCAGGACACAAAATATAGGATAAGAAATATTTAAAGGAAATCTACTGTAAACTGAACTTCACTGTGTTTCACATAAGCAAGACTGGCATAAACAAACAGTTTATTTATTGTTTTATAACATATTAGATTGCAGTATTTATTTTGAATGTTGTGGCCATGAGGATGGTAGGTACAGTGTGTGTGTGTTTGCTGTAGCTCAATATAAATATTTCCCCCAAAAGCATAATAAAAAATGTCTGCTGATTGCTTTATATTTAGCCTGGATAGTTCACAGAAGACGAGGCATGTGCCCGAGACAGTGCTTATCAAATGATGTCTTAAGAGGTTAATAAAAACAGTGTAAATCTTTTTGTTGGCAAAGGGTGACATTTATGAGGTATGAATCTTTCTTGAAAGAGAATACCTGTCTGACTGAAGCTAGTAGCAAGAAAATGTTTAAATGCTGTATTTAAATGTGCAAGTTGTTGCATTTTGATGGGGGTAAACAAAAATCCAGTTTAATGCGCAACCAACATTTAACAAGCTGTTTCAGTTTCCTAATGGCCATCTGAAAAGCAGCTTAGAGTTCTGTCTACAACATTCTAAACAGAAAGAAGGGAGTATTTTATCCAAGTAGCGTAGTGATTTGTATTTGTGGAAGGATACACTGAAAACTCCAAAAATGTGTTCCATGGTATCCCATTTTTCCAGCTAGAGCAAGATGGCTGTAGGCTCCACCCACAGCCATAAAAATAGCACCTCCATTCCAGAAGGCCATTGTAGTATATAAAATACAGGCAGAGAACTGGTAAACCCCTAATAAGTTATAACTCTGATGTTAATGATGGCTCAGTAGGTAGGTGGTGGATGCCCTAGTGTGATGCAGCACTGCGCTGTAGATAACAAATGAGGGGGGAAAGCTTGTCCTGCATGTGCAACATCTCAAGATGAAATGCCAAGGGATTCCTGTCACTGGCATGTTGACTCAACACAGTAGGACTAGAGGATCAATGATTGTAGTTTGAATCCCAGCAGCACTGTAACTCCAAGGACTTATCAGAACAGAACTAATACAGAAAACTCCTATTGTAGATTGTTTCATTCAGTACTGAGCTCATTACTCACACAGTTTGTTATAGTAGGGGGAAAAACATTAATGACAGGAAATTAAGAAATCCCTGAATACCACTGACTGAGGCTGCCTTATACATCACCTTTGGATCGGTGGCAGGTTGCAGTCACAGATCGCCCTGTAGTAACAGGATGATAATCCCTACTGCCTGCATCAAACAGCAGTGAGTGGGAGTTCTCCTCATTAAGGCTGAAAGGGGGGTTGGGGGTCATGGAGATAAAAGTGTAAGACATTTTCTAATAAAACTTCTATGAGACAAAAAGAAAACATTAGGCATGCAGACAGAGGAATGGATGCCTACTACTGTAGTTTGTCATTCTTGGCTTTAGAGAGTGTCAGGCATTGCATATAAGAATGTATGTAGCAATTATCTCAGACAAGGGGAATAAACTAGGGGACAACATCATCAGATGAATGTGTTTTCATGGTCAAGTAGTTTTAAAACTATTCAGCACTGTAAACCATGTTAAGGTCAAAGTCCTATCATTTGTTGTTTTCTTTATCTGGACTGGTTGAGTCATACAGTGCTTTTTGTGTAATTCCTTGAGATTTTCAAATACGGTTTTTGTTCTGCTTTGATAAGCTCTACTCCTTTCAAATCACTGAAAGAAAGAATAACCTTTAGGGATACAGAATCATGTTTGTGAATAGTTAAGTTACCACAGAGACAAAATGCATTGTTGTGATGATTTAACACGTGCTCAGATATAGCTGTGTCAATTATCTGCAATCACATGCTCATTCTATAAAGCCTTTTGTACATAAATAGACCCAGTGAAACATGTCCAGTTGGTGAAAGATTCTATTTTAATTTCTGATTTATTTTACCATGATAGCCCATCTGAGATCCACCATCTCATTTGGGTTTCAGTAACTTTCTTCTTCCAAGTTATTTCAGCTGATAAGAATGAAGTATTGGGAGGACAACTGACATGATACAGTGAGCTGTACAGTGAGTCAAGTGACCATGGTCAGATTTAAACTTACTGGGCCCAATTCCAGAACAGATACGCAGGACAGAAATGCATTACGCCAGCACCGAGTGGCGCAAATCACAAGTTACGCCCATGACTTGTGGCATGTGTGATTACAAAAGGTCCCTTATGCTGCATGCTGCATCCACTGTGCCAAACACAAGTTATGATGCAGCTATGCCAAACAAAGCATGCACCACTGCGTAATGTGGCTTACGACATGTGTAACGCACCATTATGATGAAAGTGCAATTACAGAACAGGAGGCATAAGTAACTATGCAACATAGACCAAGGAGTAGCAGGTCTAACCAGGGCACAAACATATGTAACCCCCCCCACAAAGTCAGACAGCAGTGTAGTGTGACACATAGCACAACATGTCAGCACTATCAGCCCTACTGGGCATTATGCTAGTGGAGCAATGGGAATGTAGGTACACCAGGCACCATGGCAGGACCCAGGGGACCAAGCCACAGCGGCCCATGATGGTACCAAGGCCACTGGTGCAGACAGTGACATGCAACCAGATCTTCTATGATGAGCTCTCCAAAGAGCAGTGCATAGCATGCTACAAGCTCACTAAGAGCTGCATCAGAGATCTATGCCAGGACTTGAGTGGAGACCTATGCAGTACCAGCAACAGGGTACACCCACTGCCACTGGAGGTGCACATCAGCACTGCACTGTGCTTCCTCACCACGGGCACATTCCAAATGCCCACAGGAGACACAGTGGGCAAATCTCAGCTGTCAGTGTCGAAGCACCTGAGGAGGCTCCTGGCAGCCTTCATAAGGCACACCTAACAGCACATCAGCTTCCCACGGGATGCCCAACAGCAATGCCATGTGAAGCAGGCCTTCTACAATGTGGCACAGTTTCCTCAGATGCTAAGTACAATCGACTGCACACATGTGGCCTTCGCAGCCCCATATGAAGATGGGGATGTGTACATAAATAGGAAGGGGTACCACCTGATGAACATCCAGGTGGTATGTGACAGTGGATGTTGCATTCTAGATGTGGTAACTAAGTACCCTGTATCCTGACACCACTCCCACATATTCAGGAACTGTGGGCTACAGGAGGCCTTCGAGAGAGGAGACATCACTGGTCTATGGCATGTAGGTATGTACTGGGGTGAACAACATCTGCATATGTGTGCAAGTGTCAGTGTGTGCGTGAGTGTTAGACAGTGCATGAGGATGTGAGTGGATACAGTGGCACAACAGGGGCACAATGCGCACATGCAATGCAGTGTACAGATGTGATGGCCATGCAGACACGTGGCATGGCACACATGGGAAGCAGGCAGGGACATGAACCACACACTGTGCAACCCACATGGGCCTGGGAGGGCCACACGACCCCATGGTATGCTCATGCTGTGCATGGAAACAGCCAAGGACGTGTGTGTGAATGACGGTGCATGCCTGCATGTGTGAGCATGTGCATGTGGCTGTGCACTATGCAGAGGATAGTTAGACAATGATGACAATGCTGCACACAGCAACAGCCAGCTAACCTGTCCCCCCAAATATGTGACAGTGGATACCCCCAGATGCCATGGCTGATGACACCTGTGAGGACATCCCAGACAGCATCCGAGGAGAGATATAATGAGGCCCTCATCAGCACAAGAGGGGTCATTGAGTGCATCTTCAGCCTACTGATGTCCCGATTTAGATGCCTTGACACCTTGGGGAGGGGTGCTCCAGGACAGCCCTGTGATGGCCTGCAGGATAGTGCTCACCTGCTGCATCCTTCACAACATTGCCCTAGTACACCAAGTGCCAATGCCCAACAAAGACCAGAAGGAAAGCACACTGCAGGAGGGAGGCTGAGAGCATGACGGCATGGCAGGACACCTGACACAAGGTGGTGCATCAGTGGGACACCGTGCAAAACAGGAGGTGATACAGCAGTTCTTCTGAGGTGGCACACAGCCACCAGCTCCACCACCACCACCACCATCACCACCATGGTGGAACATGTAGCAGTATGGGAGACACAGTGTGGTGCAATGCAACACAAGCAGCAACACAAGCTTCCAAGGCACCATCGCAGTCTCAACAGGACAGGATACTGTCTGCCAGGTGCCATGCAACACACATGGCTGCACTGGAACTGTAACAATGGCCATGCATGTTGTACAGCATCTGGCAGGCATGGATGTGGATGACAGAAGGCCCCCTGGGCCACCCACACAGTACCACACAACACATGGCCAACAGACATGCAGAAACTGGTGGGCACGGGACACGCATGGGACAGTGGCACAATGACAAGTGGATGGCATCACCATGCACCCACCATGGCCACTGATGCATGGTAACAGTACAACCACAACAGGGACACAGCACTGGGCAGCACAGACCTGCAGATGTATGGCAGTAGTACGCACCATTGTGTTGTTTTCATGGGTGCCACCCACAGGGACCACCATGCCCCTCAGTGGAATGGTTCCGAAATGGCCCATGGTTGCCACACAGGCATGACATACACAGTGTGGTGGCATGTGAACAGTACCTGGCACAGGTTGCTGCTGCATACACAATGCACCATGCGGGCATGCTCACCAGTGTGTGCCCAAGCCTGTGTGACAGACAGCCGGCACACAGGTACCAGGTGCAGGATGTGGATGCACATGCAACAGCACAGCTCTGTGACATTTGTGCCTGCATGTACACAGTGACACACACACGGACATGGGCACACACACATGCAGACCACAGACAGATACACAGAGCCGGGGATGCAAAGATATCATTTAATGTACAAAATAGAAACAGTACAGTAGGAAAGGCAAACACAACAGTGCACAAATGATAACAGCAATCCACAACCCCCCCAACTAACAAAGCCAGAGTCCACCACTATGCACAACACCCCCCCAGCCCCAACCTACATGAACAGTCCCCATCCCCCAATAGCCTGAGTGAGTAACAAACAGTAGAAACATGTCCCCCCCGCACCCCAGATGCACACAGCATGAATGGTCCCCACCCAGGCACAACAGGATAAACAGTCCCGAAAGATAAAAACAATATAAACAGTCCCCCACACCGTAGAACAGTATGTACAGCCCCATCCCCACCCTGGATACAAACATTATGACTCCCCACCAGCCCTCATGGCATACAGAATGAACTCCCCCCTCTCCCCCGTCACAATACAGAGCCAGCGTCCGTGTCCTCAGTCCACAGCCCAGTCCACATTTGCGCTGTCCTACTGCTCCTGCAGTGCTGACAGCAGTGCACCAAGGGACCCATGCAGGCATGCCTCATCAGCCATTATGGCTGCCATAAGATGGACAAGCTGCTGGTCACTGTCTGCCGGCTGTTCCGGGTGCACTGCCACCTGCTGTTGCTGTCCATCCCCTGTCTGTGGGTCAGGATGTCCCTCAGGTGACCCTTCTTCCTCTGTATGGCTGACTGGGTGCAGTGGAAGCATATCCACAAGTCTAGCATTGGTGTAGGACCCCTCTGCCAGCGGCATGCCCTCCTCCACCTGCTCATCCTGCTGCAGTCTTGCTGGATGTTCCAGCAGGTGAGCATGGTCCTCTGGCCCCTCTGCAGTGTGGCCCTCCACAGGCAATGGTGCACCCTCTGTGGCGGTGTCCATGGCATCAGCTGGCCCCTCCATGGGTAGCTGCTACTCTGCCACCTGCACCTCTGCTGGCTGCTCCTCTGCCACCTGCACCTCCACTACTCCTCTGCTACTTGCACCTCCTTGGCATCATTCCCCTCATCTTCCTCCTCCTCTGATGATGATGGTGGCATGGGCCAGACCCTGCGGTGGCAGCGTAGTGTGTGGTGCATGTAGTCACCTGCATCCTGGAACTTCTTGTCGGCCATGGCCCACAGCAGTGCCTGGTGCCTTGGGCAAGGCTGCTCCGCTCACCTGCAAGGTAGCAAAAGCATAGGTTAGAGACATAGCAGAACACCCTGCATGCCAAGGCAGCACACGTCCCTCTCTACCACTGTGGATCCCCGTGGCATGGCCATGACACATGGTAGACAGAACATGCACCTACCTGACCTCCGGTGGCCCTGCAACCACTGATGTTGGCGTCCGTGCTGGTGATCCACCTCCTGCCACCACTGCTGATCCATGTCATTGCATCCTGCACCTGTAAGGATGGGGAATACAGTTACATTTGTGCACCACTGCTGGCCATGGCATGTGTGGCAGTGTCACGCCAGTGTCCACCTACATGTTGGCATACCCACCTGCACTGGTATTGTGGCCAGTCAGCATCTCCACGTCTCTCTTCGCTGCCATGGACATCATGGGCTGCAGTATCCATGGGTTCCACCTTGTAAAGTTCTGCCACCTGTGCTTCAGTTGCCTGGTTGTACGGGACACACTGCAGATAGCACTCAGGAATGCCGCAATGGCCCTCCGGCATGCCCCAATGGCCCTTCAGGCCCTGTCCTTCTCTGCAGGGGTGTGGTTCCTGCGGCCAGGTGGAAGCAGTGTGGTGCTCCACTGCTGGGCCTGGTTCACCAGTTGGGTAATCTCAACAGCTGTAAAACTGCCACTCAGGCTGCACCTGCAGTTGGTTGCCATGGCCCTGTGTGTACTACCTCTGATGGTTCTGCCTAGGGTTAACACCTGTCCCTATTTTCACAGGACAGTCCTGATTTGGGCAGCAGTGTCCTGTGAAACAGCAAGTCAAATGCTTCAAGTCCTGACATTATAGTAGAAAACATTATTGTATGACATTCCCCTACATGCTACAAAACAATTAATACCTTAATTAAATTACCTTACAATGATAGGAAACACTGGCAAGGGATACAACACTACATTTCATAATCTTACCTCAGATTATTTAGTGGAAGCACGATTGTTGCAGTGGTCAAAGGTATATATCGTCCTGCAAAATATCACGTGGAAGTACTTAATTCCCAATTTGGGCTACTTCAATGCTGATAACTGTAAGTCTGCCTCTCCCCCACTGTGCAGTGTATGCTCTTTGGGGCCTGCTCAGTGCCCACGCAACCACACCTAGCACATGGCACACATCCAGGCCCCACATGCGGCCTACAGTGGCACCACACTCATGTGGTATGGATAATGCGCAGACCGTATTTGTGTAATTGTGCTACCAAGGGCCACACTTGTGACGTGCATGTTTCACACTTGCATTGGTGATATCACGGGGATGCAGAACTGGCCTTGGCATGTTTGGTCACATGGCTGGTGAGCTTGGCAACTGCAGGCTGCAGCTGCATATGTGTTTGTGTGACTTGGGCCATGCACACAATCAGCAGCACAGCTCAGGCACCAATTGTATGCTACATGTGGCCAGCCCTAACATAGATTGTGGGAATGAGTGATACCACACAGATAGCTAGTGAATAAACTTTATTTGGAACATGTAGTGGAACAGTGACAGTGGTACAGTGCATTAGTACAACACCCCTCTACACACATACCCACACCCAGTGATATGACACATCATCAACACCCAAACTGTGCTTTCCCACATCACCCACACACCTGCACGCTGTGCACACACAGACACTGCACACACCACACACATCCCCACAGTGCAATACCCTTGTGCAGCTATGTACAGTGCACACCACCCCTTGCAGCAGTGCACCATACAGGTATGGTCGCTAGTTCTCCTGCTGCCTCTTGGTCCATCTACACTTAGTGGCACTTACACCCTGTCCTCCCCTCCCTGTGGTGGAGGTGCCACCGCCCCTGTGGCACCACTGGTCCCACCCTGCCCCTGATGCATGGCTGTGGGTCCCACACTGTCCATGTGTCCCTGCACCACCACTGTCTTCCAAAGCCTGCCCTGTCTTCCTGTGATGGCAGGTGCTAGCCCTGGCATAGTCTACTGACCCTTTGTGGGTTAGCCACTGTCCTCCCCACCCAGTTTTAGTAATGCCACCTCTGCTGTGTCCTGTTCCACAGTGCCTGCAGGTGCTCCCACGCCCCACCGTGCCCTGGTCCTGCGGCTGGTGGCTTCTGCTTCATGCTCCATGGTCATTGTGGCTGGTGGCATGGGTGTTGTTGGCGGTGGTGGTGGTGGTGGTGCCACTGGTGGTGTTGGTGGTGGTGGTGGTGCGACTAATGGTGGTGGTGGTGGTGGCTTTGGTGCCTCTGTTGATGCTGGTGGTGGTGTTGCTGTTGGTGGGGGAGGTGGTGGCAGTGTTGGTCGCGGCAGCACACATGTGCCCCGTGGGGCTGTTGGTTTCACTGCCTGCTCTACAGGAGGTGGCTGCATGCTCTCGGCCATTGCAGTGGCGTGTGTCCCATCATCCTGCTGGTGGTGTTGCACTACATGTAATGCCTGTGTAGCAGCGTACCTCCCCTGTTGGTGGCGCACAGGCTGGGCTGTCAGTGCGCAGTGTAGCACCATGGCAATATCTGTCTGCCTCCTTTGCTGTGCCACCAACCCCTCCACAGCCATTGCCAGTTGGGTGAGTACCTGCTTCTGCTCCCTGACACAGACCTGAGAGGCGACCATGACATCTGCCAGCCTCCCCATGGCTGCCTCTGTGGTGCATGTCCCAGACTCAATAGCACCAATGAGGGTGCCCATATACTCCTCCATTGCCATGTGGTGGATATCAATGCTCAAGAGAATGCAGCCCAGCATTTCGGACTGCTCCTCATGGGTTGTGACCAGGGTCCTGCAGAATTCAGAATAGTCAGTGGGTGTGTCCAGATGGTTGTCCTGCAGGGACTGTGATGCCTCATCCAGGGTCACCTCCAGACATTCATATGAGGCCGGGCTCAGGTTCTGGGCGATGTTGTCTGCAATGCTGCCCATGTTGAAGAGGTCGCACAGGTTCAATCCCTCATCCTCTTGCTGGGGTCCTGCCGCTGCCTGCTGCTCACCCTCCATGGCTGTCAAGGCTACATCCGGCTCTACCATGTCTGCAATGCCTGGGTGATCAGCAACGGTAGCCTGTGGGATGGTCGGCCGCATGCTGTTCCAGTCAGGCTCACTGCTTGTGCCACCACTGTACTCTGCCCCTTTGTCTGCTGCTGCTGTACCTGAGGGGTGACAACAGTGTGTCAGTGCTACCCTGCCTTGTCCTGCCCTGTACACATGCAACCATACTCACCCCTGCATCGCTGTCCCATGCACCGGTGGCGCATGCTACAGTGCATTGTGCTGCCAATGGGGTGGCCCTTGCAGGCCACTGGATGAATCCATGGCCACACCACCCCATCGTTCATGCCATGGGTGTCCCTGTCACCCTGGTCCTGGCAACCTGCCCATGCCCTCCACACACACTGCCATGCTGCCATGGGTCCACCACCTACCTGTTCCTGCTACCATCCGCGTTGTGTCCAGGTCTGTGTCTCCATGGATGCTGTGCTGGCTCAGGAAGGTGAGAATCTTTTCTTTATAGGAGCTCAGTGGTCTCTCTTCCAGTGGCCTATCACCTGTAGCTTCCGCCTGCCACCTATTGTACACCTCATTCCACTTCGCATGGTGATTCAAGCCATTTACCCTCTTCTGGAGGTCCCTGACAGTGTGCCTGGCATTGGCCACCACATTGACTTTTCAGGTAACACCTTCTCAGGCTTCTCTGCACTTTCTGCACAATTTGAGCTCACCACCCTTGCCCATGAGCAGGGTGGTCTGTGTCTCATGATCATTGAGGAGCTCATTGGTGTTCTCATTGGTATAATTGCATTTCCACTTCCATGCAAATGCCGCCTATGTTTCAGTCCCAGGTTGCACCATCGCTTCTACATATGTTACTGCCTGCAATATGTCTGTGAGTTGTGCACCTTTCTAGTAGCATTGCTTTGTGACATGCACAACTTCTATGCCCACTATTGTGGCTTGCACCTTGCGATGCCAGCGTAAGTTGTGACATGTGTAAGTCTACTGATTTCTGTTGTATCTGGCCTTTGTTCTGTAATGGGGCACAGCACGCATGTCGCAAGGGTTTCGCCATACTTTTCCACCACGGCGCAGACTGCGCCATGCTCTACTCGCTCTCTTGGAATCTGGCCCACAGTCGCTTGGTTCACTGGTCTGGGTCCTAACTAACCACTGTTCACCAAAACCCTATTATTCACCTGTCCTAACTTAATGGTTCACATGCACAGTGGAGCCCATCACAATGAAGCACTGAACTGCATCATTCTGGAGCTGTGGTGGCCCACTGTAGCATGACACCCTGACAGTGAAACCTGAAAACAGACCATCACAGTGACAATCACTGTAATAGTCTGTTTTCACTGATGTAGCTTCTCCCGGTGTTCTGCCGCCTCCCTGGAAAATCTCTAACCTAGAGTTGATTGTAATTAAAAGTGGAGTGTGATGGGGGCAAAGCCCCCTGCATGGGGGCTGTGGGGGGTATAGCCCCTTTAAAAAACACTGTCTTTTTGGATGGCACAATACTGGTGTTGGTATTGTGCTGTCACTGTGTGGGACATCTGGGAATTTTGTGTCGAGCACAAGTGGTGCTTCCAGTGGAGCCGACTTACTGCAATTAAAGCAATTTCAATTGAAGTGAATCCCTTTTGTCATGCAGTAACCTGAGACACTATGTTGCATCCTGGCAGACTCGGCTTTACACAGATGATACAGTTCTTTGCACAAGTGGTGAATCATTACAGGGTAGTAGGAATAAACTTCAGGCTGGGTTGGGCTCTGTTCACAGGTGTATAATACCAAGTTGATTGCCTCTGAATGTTTCAAGACCAAAATGATGTTATTTAGCATCAGGGCCGGCTTTAGGGTTTTGTGGGTCCCCAGCAGGATTAATGAAGTCATGATGCCGCACTGCTTGGCCCACTTTCACCCTATGTGTTTGACTATATCCCATACATGCATCATTTTATTTTATGTTTAGTACAACCAGTGGATTTAGATTTTTTGGGAGGAGACAGCAGTGTTAGTCATTGGGGCTGTTCTTCCCATCCTGTCCTTTGTGGCCTGTCTGCCTCTTTTTGATTGGGTCATACTGTAGCTTGGTGAGGCATCTCATGACATCATGAGGCCACATCTGAAGGAGCTGCAAAGCCCGTTGTTGCTGTTTTAAGTTATAAGATAAAAAACTTTTAAAAATTACTGCTCTAGTTGGGGGTCCTGGTTTCACTGGCACTTAAAACCGGCGATATTTAGCACACATAACAGGCTGAAGGTACTGGACAATAATTTTTCAATTAGGTGTGCTACTGGTCTTATTTTTGAAAATGTTATCACTAACTTATACTTGTTGTCAAAGACTGTTGCCATCTCCTTTGACACAAAAGAAAGCATTTCAGCAGGCTCAGATATACCCCTCCCTCCATATTTTGGAAACTCAGTGGTGTTCCCAGTGATGAGGTCTCCCACTTCAAGTACTACAGTGTGTGACTAGACAGAAACTTGAATTCTGTGCCCACCTCGACAATATCCTCAAAAAAACTTTGCCCAAAACTACAAGCTCTCTACAGGAACAAGTTCTGTGTGCTTCTCCCGGGCTTTACATTCCCATTTACAGGGGACTTGCATATCTGAAAGTGGACAAGGCTATGGGGCCAAACAGGATATACCCAAGGGTGCTGAGGGAGATGAGGGAGGTACTGACTATACCTCTGCAAGACCTTTTCAACAACTCACTGGAAACAGGAGTGGTTCAAGAGGATTGGAGGAGGGCAGATGTAGTCCTGCTCCATAAGAGCAACAGCTGGCAGGAGGCAGGCAACTGCAGAATGATCAATTTAATGTCAGTGGTGGGGAAACTTAAAGGAAACACTAAAAAGAAAGGCTAGTGGATTATCTTGAATCCAGCTGGTTACAAAGCCCATGGCAGCATGGATTCATGAGAGGGAGGTCATGTCAGATGAACATCTCAGAAAGGATAGTCAGGGTAGAGGCTGACCAAAGTAGAGATGTGTAGAAGTTTTAATTTGCCCATGAAATTGCTCTGAAGTGATGAAAAATCACATTCACAGAGCTTCTCAAAGTTTTCTAAGACCTCAGCAACTTTGACCTCACCCAAACTACAAAGTTTTCACCACACAGTGTGTAGTTTCCACAGTGAAGTGTGGAATTTCACCACAAAGTGTGGAATTTTGCCCACAAATTTCTGCAGTTTGCAGGCAAAATTCCACACTTCACAGCAAAACTTTGCAATTCGTGAATCAATTCGCAGTCCACAAATAGTGCAAATTTGTGGATTAATTCATGGTTTGAATTTTGCCAACTACACCCATCTCTAATCCACAGGAGGGCAATTAAAATGGTGCAGGCTTGCATCAAAAGTCCTATGAGAAGAGACTGAGGGATCTCAGTACTGCATGTACACTCTGAAAGAGAGGAAGTGGGGGGGCATGAAAGAGGCCTGTAAGTATCTCATGGGGGCAAACAAGGTACAAGAAGAAAGTATATTTCAGAGAAGGAGGTGGTCCATCACAAGAAGGCATGCAATGAAGCTGGAAGGGGGGAGTTAGGACTGAAGTACTTCTTTGCTGAAAGAGTAGTGGACACCTGAACCAGTCTACCAGCAGAGGTGGTATGAGTGAAAACTGTGAAGCACTTCAAGCATGCATGAGACAGGCATAAAGGAATCTTAGTAGAAAATTGGGGGTGGGGGGGGTTGGGACTAGTGGAGATCAGGCAGGTTCTTCAGTGACAGTATTAGCAGTGACAAACTGGGTAGCCTAAGTAGACCAAGTGGTCCTTATATGCCAACAAATTCTATGGGCAAAATTCACAGAAGGTTTAGACCAGTGCAAGTCCCGAGTGCACCAAACTCAGGGTGCATAGGACTTGGGATGGTCTCCAGCCGTAGGATGAGATTCACTGCCTGTGCGTCCAGGAACCGATGTTAGACCAGCTTTTCACTGGTCTACCACTGCTGCCTGTAATGTGGGGCTTGTGCCACATGTCTGGTGCAAGCCATCGTAAAGAGGGTAAAGTGTCACAAAGGCATGCAACCTTTGTGAGAATGGTGCACTGAAGTGGCTGGCACAGCACTGGGGAGGATGCAGGCTTGATGCAAGCCTTGCATCCACCTTTGTGAATCGGGCCCAATATTTCTGTATTTAGAATTATTTTACTGATATTTGACTATGCAGGCATGAACTACAGTGCTGATTCTAACACAGTCCTGGTCAGAGTTGACCCCTGATCCAACTACTTTTGCCGCTTGGCTACAGACTACCCACCCCACACTTAACAGTTCTTTCTTTACCAATCCTTTTCTCCTTGATTCTCAAATCTTGGTGCCTCTCCCACTGAGTAACATCTCGGAGGTCAGGTCCAGGAGGTGCCCTGGGGCAAAATGGGACCTTGAGAGAGGTCAGACATGTTTGGGCCCAATTCTGAGGGTTCCCAATGGACCAAGTGGTCATGGGACTGGCAACCTCCACCAGTCCCCTTTGGGTGATGCTATACAATGCCAGGTTGATGAGAAACAAGACAACTATTGTGGCTGATTTGATTTCTTCTGTTGACCTGGCACGCATTACCGAGACCTGGTTGGGAGATGGATGCAGGTCCAGTTTTGGAGGCATCTATCCCACCAGGGTACTCTGTAGTGCACTGTAAGGAGGGAAGGTAGGGGTTGGGGTGTAGCCATCTGTTTTAGATCTGACTTGAAATTCTATGTGCACCCAGTGGAGTCTGCTTCATCATTTGAATGTATGGCTGTGCATGAGGGTTCGGGTGTATGTTGCAGGGTCCTCCCATCTATCTCCCTCTGGGGTCAGAGGGGGAATTCATGCAGGAAGTCACGGACTTCATTGCCAAAAGGGTGTTGGAGTCACTCAGATGGTTGATTCTGGGGGACTTCTATGCCTGGGTCAATGACGAACTCTAGCATTTTGGGAAGGACTTCCTCCAGATGATGACATCACTGGGCCTCACTCAAGCAGTATCTTCTGCAACCCACTACCATGCCCAAACCTTGGATTTAGTAATCTCACTGGGGCTTGAGATTATGGATCTCAAGATTGACCTGGTCTCTTGGTCTGATCATTGCATGGTAGAATTCTTGTTTGGGGCCCCCCCAGTTAGTCCCTCCCCTACTGAGATGGTCCGCTATAGCCCTTTGAGGGGTTTATGACCAGAGGGACTATTGGTAAGGACTGATTGTTCTGGTGTGAGAGTTGCATGTGCAATGCAGCTGAATGAGGTGATGGCAGTGTATAATAATGCTGTCAGCAAGGCACTCAATGCCATTGCACTGATCCATATATGATCTTCTCACTTGAGATCCCCATGGTTTGATGGGGCTTTCAAGGAGATGAAGACCATGGATCGTAAGTAGGAGCATTGCTGGAGGAGGACCGGGGCCTTGGATGACAAACTGGCTTTGAGAATTCATTACGGTGAATATTAAAGGGCAATCAACCCTAAGAAGGCAGAGTTCCTGTACAGGGAGATTGCTGCAGGAAGGAATGACCAGCTCTGTTCTTTTGAACTGTGAATAGGCTACTTCATCCAGCTTGTCTAAAGCCAAAAAGAGCAGTTTCAATCACACAGAGTGAAAAGTTTGCTCAGTTGTTTTCTGACAGGCTGTTCTCCATTAGGACCAGGATTTCACCAGTGGAGCAAGATCTGTCCCACAGTATTGAGCCTAGTAGGGTCAGAAGCACTCCAATTGTGTGGGATGAGTTTCGTCCAGTGGGGGTGGCTGAGGTCATTGAGGTGATCTCGAAGCTGCGACCCACTTTTTGTGAACTGGACCTGGGCCCAACGTGACTCCTACTAGGATGTGTGTAGTCCATTGGTCCAGTGTTTGCCGAGATTGTCTGATGTTTGCTGTCAGGGGGCTTTTCCCTGATGCCTTGAAGGAGGTGTTGGTGAGGCTCCTACTGAAGAAACCTTCGCTTAACCCTGAAATCTTAGTGAATTTCTGACCTGTCTTCAATCTTCAATTCTTGAGGAAGGTATTGGAAAAATGTATGGCTTTGCAACTTGAAGCCCACCTGATGACCTTTGAGATCTATGAGCCACTCCAGTCCAAATTTAGGAGAAAGCATAACACTGAAACAGCATTGGTCAGGGTGAAAAATTATCTTTTTTTTGTAGACTCTGTTTATGCTTCATATCCTGGAACTGTCTCAGGATGCCACTGCTCACCGACCATCACTCTACCGTCCACATGATGCCCTGCCTCCTTAGAGGTAGTCATTCTACACCAACCTCCAGCTGACAGACCTGCCAGCAGACCCCCAGCTCTGAACTCCCTGAGGTAGGCTGCCTCCACTCCAGCACTCTATCTGCAAATCTAGTGTACCAACTGAGGCGGTGGAAGGACAGAGGGGGCAGAGACAAGGGCTCGGTATTGGGCATGTGGTGATGTGGTCTGGAGAGGAGCCATTGTCTATCCAGGCACAGGATTTTTTTGGGCCTGTTGTTTCCCCCAGGAGCACGGGCATGCAGTAACATCAGCGCGGCTGAGCTGTAGACATCCACCATGCTGCTCCCTTTAGCAGCTCCATGCTAGTTGTATCCCCAGTCTCCACCTGGGGTCTCTACTACACTTGAGACATCCTGGATCCCTTCTTAGAGAGACAAGAGCAGTCCATAGGATGCTCTATCCTCTCTCTCCCCTGCTGACCCCTGCATCCGAGCTCATTCCCTAACTCGGGTTGCCAGCTTGGCGTGAGGTGTGGCATCCAGCACCTCAACCCTCAGCACCAACAGGCAGGCCCAATGTCCACAAAAATTATTAACTAATGTTATATGAGTTTTATGATTAGTTTTATTTAATGGGTATTTATTACATGTTTTAGAATTAACTGATCCTGATTTAAAGTGTTATACTGTTTTTGTGAAGTGCCTTCACTTCCATGTAAAGTGGCCAGATCCTCTGGGATGGGGCGCTAAAGAAATAAAATTGACTTGACAGTGCTGCCATCCTTTCAAAGTACTGGTTCACCTCCTTTTCCTTCTTCCTACCTCTCTGACTTGTTCTCAACCCCATCTTATTATCCAATGTTCTATGTTCCTCTGATTGCCACTCACTCACCATTCCTCAGTGTAACACTTCTGCTGGCTAAACTGCCTTTATTGTGCACCTTTCTTCTCTCTGGAGCTGCTTCCCTCCTTCACTCTGCTTCATGCCCACTTACCTTTCTCTCAAACTTCTCTTCAGATAAGATTTCAGTTCACCTTCCCTTGTTCCTTCCCCCTAGACTTTAGGATTCAATCTCCACCTCTGCAGCACCTGATCTCTGCTTAAATTATGCATCATTTGTAGTCTTCTTCTGTACTCTGGTGACTGCTTTTTGACTGATTGTTGCTGTTTCAGTTTATGCATTTTTGCCATTTTTGGCTTTATAATTTATGCAATGTGTTTTCCCCAGTTAACTGCTGCTGATACCTTAGTTTTCACATTGTAACTGAATGCATTCTGTTACTGTTTATTGCCCAATTCTTCCCCTTACTCCATTTCTCTGTATATAGCTCATACTTGTTTCTGATTTATTTGTAATTATGTATGCCTTATTTGCCTGTGCATGTTTAGTCACCAACTCATTTTACTGTTGCATTAACGTATTACATTTTTGTTGAAGTTCTTTGCTTTTTAGATTGAGTTCCTCTTTGGGGCTCACCATAACCTAACACAAAACAGTAAAACATCATAGGGCTCATCCTCCATCTATTGAACTGAGATATAAAGCACACTGATAAGTCCTGAGAATGATAACTAACACATCTCCTTGGTTTCCAGCTTTAGTAGATTGTGGAGGATGCCATTTGGTTTTGACACTATACACTCCTGTTCAAAGCAGAACAAGCCTGAATTATTTCACTGTGATTTTCAGATACTTTCTATGATGCTTTGCATGATTGGGATAATGTATGTGTAATTTTGTATTTCTTCAAGATAAGATAAATCAACTATCTCAGGTGAGTCTTTGTAGATGAACCAGAAAAATAAAGCCAACAGATCCATGGCCAGAAAGTTAACAAATGCAATTGTGGAAAGGCTAGCCACTGATTTGATGCCATTCTTCTCTGTGAGTAATGCAGGTTTTCTGTTGTTAATGCAAGTTGCAGTGCTAAGGTACCAAGTGCCAGATATACATACTTCTTCACAGTGGCACTTCCAGATATGTACCAGAGTTTCTACAGGACTATGTCACATGCCCTGAAAACATGATTTGTACCAATAGTTCACATCACCAGTGAAATGTGAATAAGAGGTAAGACCACTGATTATATAGCAGTGACTGCCTATTTGGTATTTGATCTGTGGGCCCTGTACTTACCACTAGGACACCATTCTGCTAACCCATCTACTTTCTATTAAGACTTATATATGTGTGCCCCACCAGAAGCCCTACCTGTATCAAGCAATTCAATCTGGGGGCCACACAAGACACTGACCTGCAAAACTCTACCAGGATCTTCATCTGCAGGCTACCCTACCTGCAACCAAGACTCAACAAGCTCATTCTTGTATTACTCTAGTACCCTGATTTGGGAGTTACCAAACAGTAGTCATTGACTTGCAGTACTCTCCCACCATCACTGGGACTGTAACCAATTGCTATCTATATGAGGACTTGTGTTACCTCTTTCTCCATTCACCACTACCCTCAACTAAAATCTCAAAATTTTCCAAATGCACAGTCATGCTTGCTGTTGTAATTTGATTGGGAGCCAAACCAGATTCTAGTATCCACATACAAGTGAAGTATGCCTGTATTGATTAATAAACTCATCTTAGAAGGATTCCTCTGCCATCCTTGTCTATTAATCCTTATCGGCTTTTACTGACAATGCATTAAAGAGGAACTCCAACCGAAAGTGCTACATTGCAGAATTAAAATGAGCATACCCCAATAAATCTCATACCAACAATTAGGTTTCTACATTACTTCATTGTAAAGTTGTGAGCTATTTTGTAACCTTGATTTCACTACCTGTTCAAAAAAAAAATAGTTTCAGTAAAGAGCTGCTGATGATGCCATCTTCTGAACTCACAGTCTAGTCCTCCCTGTCAGCAAGCATACAGGACCTGTATCTCCAAAGTTTAAAGATCATGTGAAATGGTTTTCACAAGTAAAACAGACAGCACCATTCAACAAATACTACTATAAAACTATGTGTGTTTCAGGTTCTGAAGCAAAGTTGACAAATTTATATTTTAATGCTTTTTTGGTGTGGTCCATTTCTCCAGGGTTACTAGATGCTGAGTCAGCATGTCCCAGGCTGCTGATACCATTTGGGGTGCTACTCGCTACCCTACTGTGCCTGTTAGGATGTTGTATTGCTACTAGAATTGAAATGTTGCTAACTTCATTGCTGTTTGTCTGCTTTACAATAAGTTTTAAGAGAGACCTTATATGTGTTAATTCCTGCTATGGGTGGAAGTGTTAGCCATGGTAAAATGATCATTTTAATAAAAAAAAAAATAATGATGATAGGGTGTGTGTCATGCTAGGATAAGGCTGAGTGTGTTCAGCACCCAAGAAGTGACATTATCCCGGCAGGACACATACCTTGGAGTGCTATATTTAAAATACAGTTCCATGTCATAATGGTTGATCGCAGAATGCCACGATCACCATTACAGTGAGTGCACATTGCTGAAAAAAAAAAGACGGTGCACTAGAGGTGTGCGGAATGGAAAAATTCTGAATTCAAGGCATTGCAATAAAATTTCACAAAATTCCATGAAAATTTGTTGAATTTCATCAGAATTTCATGGAATTTCTAGAATTTAGTAATTTGGTTATAACTCAACAACCTTGCAAGCTAGAGCTCTGCAGATTTGACCATCTACTCTTTTGGTCACTGGCCACAATTGCACCAAATATCGTATACTTTGGTGGGATAGGGTTAAAATTATAGGTGCTCAAATGTTGTCATTTTATTGTTTGTCCAAAATTTCAAGAACATTTTTTATCTGCATACACCTTAACCATCTATTGGGTCAGGAATCTTAAATTTGGCATTATTTCATGATGATAGGTGTTCTAACAACATGCCAGATTCCATGACGATATGATGCATCATCTCAAACTTATATGTGGTCAAACTCTGTCATTTTACTTTTTTCAGGAAATTTCATGAAAAATTTCATCTGCAAATAACTCAGGCACCTTTGAAACTAGACATGTGTAAATGAGTACAGATAACCTTTTTGTAATGCTTATATAATAATCTAAGTATGGAGCAAATTAGATAAGAGATTTTTAGGTTACAGGGGTTCAAAACTTTAATATATAAATATTTGCAAAACTTTGTGAAAACCATCAAAAATGTTGATGTTTGTAACTTTTCTTCTCTTGCATGCATAAAGTTAACATCTGACATGCATATCCATAGTCTGTGTATCCTGGTGTCTAACACAACAGGATAAATTGGTTAAGCAGTTTTAATTTTGCAGAAGGGAAAAAAAATGTTTAGTAACATTTTCTCACATATTTATGATAGCATATTCTTTAGATGAAGCATCCAGAATTTTTTGTGTGGAATTTAACATTAACAATGCATATATCACCACTTCATTTGATAAGCTGGGCTGGGCTTTTTGCAGTCCTACTGTTCCTCACTGGTGACTATCCCCACCACGCCCATTTCTTTTGACATAGCCAGATTAACTCAGTAGAACTATTGATCCTACTGATATCCTCTATGTTCTTTACAGTGCAAACTCTCTTAAAACAAGAGTCACCTAATCCTTTTCCTGTTGACCTACGCTGTTGGAATAGCCAGAATAATTATTTCTTCGTGCTGCCCAAGACATTGTCTTCCCCCTTTACATCATTTTGAGTACCTCTAAGTCCTAGACCTGCATGTCCACCAGGCTCCCTGGATCATACATTTACTGGATGTGATGCTTAAATATCCTGCATTCAGGATGGAATTGTTGACACTCTACGCTTTCTTGCTCTAACCAGGGGGTCCACCACTGTTGTGCTACCCAGCTCAGCTGTCCATTTCTTGGTGAAACTGTGCATCTAACTCCAGAACCTGGTGACCCCCTGCACTACCTGCTTCTTTTACCCCTATCCTTTAATTAGAACCCCCCAGATAAGGCTAAGTGGAATTATAAAATTCCAGTTTTATGGAATTTTTCATGAAATTCTGCAATTTTCACAAAGACTCATGGGATTTGACTTGAAGTACAGATGTTATTTTGTAATTTCTCAAAGCAAGCAATTAATAAAATTGGCACACACAGTCTCCCTGTAAGGTCTAAGAACCTGCCAAATTTAATGGTATTGCATTCTCTAATTTTAAAGTTGTAGGGGTTTATAAATTTGTAGTTTATATTCTTGCAAAATAAAATTTTTAAATGTTGTGAAAGTTTGACTACTTTTAATTCAGTCCCATTTAAAGCTAAAAATATTAACTTTTTCAGAAGTTACCATGTGATATAGTAGTTTAAATGTTTCAACTCTGGTTAAATTTGGCTCTGTAGTTCTAACATTAGAGGAAACTAACCAAAATGTATATTTTGGCAACATGTTTGGCAGGCTATAATACAGACTCATTTAACACTAGAAATATGAAACTATGTACTTATACAAATGTAGTGATAACCTGTATACCTGGCAATTTTTGTAATATTTCAATGAATACTACCAAAGTTGTACTAAAATTACAGAAATCCAAATTTTGCAAAATATTTATTTATTTATTTTATTTAGTTTTTGTTGACCGGCTACCTATAACTCAGATCCCATTAAAGCTTGAGACTTAAAACATGGTGCATATATGCATTCTATGTGTTTATCTAAATTGTGGCATTGTGTAGAAATTTGGATAAAAAATTTTAAAATTAACTTAAACTAACTGAATATTACATTTTGATTAAATGTTTGGCCACCCATAACTCTGCCCCCTTTCCTTGACAACTCTGACATTTGAAACACCTGTGTAAGCCATTGGGTACTGCTTAAATTATAAATATGGTGTTGTTTGGATGTGTACTTTTAAAATTATAGTGAAATAACTGAAATAAAAAAAATGGAAAAATTCTGCAAAATGTTCGTGAAAATTCCACGGAATTCTGTGGAATAGGTGGCAATTCCTTGGGTGGAATTTTATGTTCCCCCCAATGTACACTCTAGCAAAGTGACATTGGCAAAATTAAACCATTTTTTCTGCTGGGGGCTGTGCATCCCCCCCCCCAGTTAATGATTACTAACTCCGGGGGGTGCATGTTGGGGAAGGGGATAAACATTGGAAAAATAAAAAAATGTTTTACAGAACATGCATGACAATAAAAAATTGTAACCCTTCCCAGCCCTGAACCCTGCACTGTAGCCTGCCACTCTCACAACTCCCCCATGGCACCAGGTTGACAGCCTCCCACTGCACATCCCCCTACATATCCTCCCTCCTCTTCCACTCTCCCTCCTGTCCTTCCTGTTGCTCTCCCCTTCTTCCTGTCACCCTGATCACCAACCTTGCATAGTAGCCCACAGAACAGGCACTGTAATTGCGTCACTCATATTCGAGTCACTCGATTGCAGTTACCGTTATGACAGTATACCAAAAATACATTTTAACATTAGAACAATGGTTAGAGCAGTATGAAAGCTAATATGCTGATTTACATACAACAACAAGGAATGCTGGGTAGATTATAAAGTTAACTTAAATTTTCCTTATTCAGCAGTGCATTCTCTTATTTTGGTAGTGGTGAATGCAATATGGCACCTAATATGTAGATGCATGCAGAAAGGCATTGAGGGCACAATATGAAGCTGTCTTCCATTTTTCTTACTTGGAGGTGCAGTATCCTATATTTTATGTATTGGTTACAACAGCATAAGATCTCAAATGTTTATTTTCAAAATGAAGCATTGTGCATACACTATATAGCTGACAAGGTTTCTTTACTGAGAGATGCAGTCTCTTATTTCTGCAGTGAATGCAAAAATATAACAGCATGTGTACTAATTTACATAGTGAGAAATTGTGGGTACAGTAAATAGCTAATTTTTCTATCTCCCTACTGATGACATTTGACCATGTGTGTGCTTGGACTAGATCTTTGATGTTATGCTGGGATAACATCAAGGGTCCAGACCCAGATTGACCAATCAGAGTCCAGAATATTTCTTGCTATAGTATAATTAAGCAATAATGCACAACAGGGTGTGGTATATCATGAGAAATTGTAATGTCTCGGGTACGTTGTGAGGCTTGAGACTACAGGCCAATTAGCTCATGCAACTGAGAAGTGGCAATATCCCATAATATATCACATCCTGGAGTGCATTATTGCTATTATGAACTTGATTTAAATTTACAAAAATAAGGAAACACTTTCATAATATGTGAAAAATTATTTAGAAGGGGTAGTGCAGTAATACAGTTTCAGAAAATAGTTCGGGATCTGTTGCCATCACTAGGTGGCACTGTTACACTGTACACACCATTCATAACTCTGTAACCTCTCTGTGTTTCTGTCTTTCTCTAACTGCCACATGCTCACCTGCCTAACTACCCTACGCTCACCCATCTGAGCATGTGTGTAAGCCACGGTTCAGAGGAGCATGTGCATTGAATTTATCTTTTTTCAGTACAACCATGTGTAGGGGGAGAAAAGGTGTGAATGCTTGATGCAGTACTGGAAGGCAACTTTGGTAAGGGAAGCATGATGCATGCGCTTAGTCTGTGAGAGTGAAGCGGGGCTGGGAGAGCAGCGTCAAGCCAATCAGACTGGGAGATCGCATTATGGCTAGTCAATTTACTTTGTGTGTGGGGGGGGCAATGGTTTAAAAAATGTTTCAGAGGGTTTAAAAATGTTTCACATGAAACACGCTCTGCTCTTCAACACCACCACGTGAGCTTATTCTGTACCAGTCATTGCTGCTGAAGCTGTGTGTTTACCACCGATGTGTTGGCAGTCGGATGAGTTTGCGGTCAGTGAGGAGGCTGGAGGCTGGAGATTTTTTGAAGCCAAGACTATGTAGTTGGATATCATCACGGCTTCAAAGACCTCTCGGCCAGTCAGCTTCCTCCATTTATGGCAGCCAGTTCATAATTGTTTGTAAGTGCTATCCTGAGAAATCACCTCAATTAAATGACAAGTGTGAACGATCATGGCCTTTCACCACATCAGAGTTATCCAGTCTGCAAAATCCAAAGCAAAGTGCTATGACTCAGCATCCATCAACCCTGGAGAAATGGACCACAACAAACAGACACCAAAAAAAATTCAATTTGTCAACTTTGTTACAAAACCTGAAATACACATAGTTATTAAAGCAATGTTTATTGAACGGTGCTGCCTATTTTACTTGTAAAAACCATTGCACATGATCTTTAAACTTTGAAGTAACAGATCCTATAAGCTTGCTGACAGGGAGTACTAGACTGTGAGTTCAGGAATTGACAGCATCGGCAGCTCTTCACTGAAACTGGCTTTTTTTAACACTTAGTGAATTTAGGGTTGTAAATTGACTTGTAAATTCTAATCAAAGTAATTTAGAGATCTCATTTTTGGCATGTAGCTGATTGGGGCTATACTGATACAAATTCTGAATTTACTGATGCTAGGAATTTTGACCAGAGTCCTTCTTTAATCCCCCATCTTTCTTTTCATTTTGCCTCTTCTGTCTCTTTTACTCCTTCTCTCCCTTTCTTTCACTTTTTCCTCTATTTTATTCCCCATCTCCCACCACTATATCATCTGCTGCTTTGTCTTACCTTTTATCCACCCTTCCCTTCCCTTTTTCATCTACCCTGGTTTCATTTCCTCCTTCTCCTCTTCTTATAATTTTGATGCTCTTTTGCAATATTTTCCTCCACCCCTTTCCCAGTACTTGTTTATCAGCACATTCCCCAACCCCTGTTCATCGGTGTAGGTCTCACACCCTTATGCTGTGCTGATTAGTAAACTCATCTTAGAGGGGTTCCTGTGCCACCCCTGTTGGCTAGCTGCTATAACTTGCCTGCTCCATTAGTCCTCACAACTTTTTCTGACACTGCATTACTTCTCCATCTTTATTTTAATTTCAAATTTTTTTGTCCCTACTATTCTTTCTCTCTCCTCCCCTTCTCCGTTCCCTCTACCTTACTCCCATTCTCCCTCCAGTATCCCCTGTGTTGTCTTTCATACCTTTCATCCATCCTTCTCTTCTTCATCCACCTGATCATCTATTCCCCTTCAATCTTGATGCTCTCTTTCAATATTTTGCTCTAACCCTCCTTCCACACTGCCTGTTCATCAGCACTTTCCCCAATACCTGTTGATCAATTTAGGTCTCACCCTCTATGCTCCTCAAAACCCTTTTGCTATTGCTGTTGGGTAATGTTGAGAAAAACCCTGGTCTAGAGCTATGCAGAATATGTAATTCATCAAGTGAAATTCATTCAGAATGACAATTTGGCTTCTGAAATGCTTTCAGATTTTTTTTTTAATTCCATAGACTTCTGAAAAACATTTTTATGGAAGCCACAGATAAATATTTTGCAGATTATGTACACCATGAAATATTATTCCACAGTTTGTTGAAAATGAATCCACAGTTTACATTTAATGCTGAATATTATTGCACCAGGGTGCTGCAATGGAAGCTTGGGGAGTATATTGAGGTAGCTGGACATTTAAACTAGAAGAGGGGGTGGTAGGTGGATGGAGGACATACAGTGGCCATGAGATGGGAAGTAGAGCAAGCTTAACTCCCCAGAACAAGGGTGATGAACTAGGTAGAAGCAATAGAGGGGATTCTGGAAGTGGAAGGAAGAGGGATGGGGAAGAGATGATAATGGGATGTAAGGTTGTCACCATGAATGCTAGAAGCCTGAAGAATGAAATGAATGACTTACAGGCCCTCATGGTGGAGAGGGAGGTGGACATGGCAGCTATCATGGAAACATGGGCCACCCAATACCATGACTGGAACCTGGTGGTCCCAGGGTACAGAATATTCTGCAGGGATAGGGGAGGGAGGGGAGTGGCATTATATGTGAGGGAGGGGCTGAAGTGCATTAGGGAGGAGGGAGAAACAGAGTCATTATGGCTGCTAATCCAGGATTCCAGGAATAGGACTCTCTGGGTGGGAGTGGTGTAGAGGCCATCCTCCCAGACAGAGGAGTTGGACAGGGAACTTGTGAGGCAGATTAGAAGGTAATGTGTTAAAGGGAGTGTGGTAGTTGTGGGGGACTTCAACCTGCTTGGGGTAGATTTGAGAACCCCACCCACCAGCAATAAAAAGGAGCAGGTACTGCTGGATGCCTTTCAGGAAAGTTTCCTGACACAGGTGGTCAGTGAACCAACGGGGGGGGGGTCACCCTTGATCTAGTGCTCACAAATGGGGAGTCTGTGAGAGATATTAAGGTGGACGAACCACTAGCAGTGAGTGACCATCACTCAGTATGGTTCAGGTTGATTATGGGCAAAAAGGGTGTGGCATCTAAGGCAAAGGTGCTACATTGCAGGAGAGTGAATTTTTGCAAAGATGGGGGAGGTTGTCAGTGGGTACCTGGCCAGGATCCAGCCTAGTATAGACACAGTCCAGAGATCGGAGCTCATTAAGAAGGGGATACTAGAGGCTACCAGTTCCTGCAGCAGGACTCAGAGTAAAAAGGCCAGGGCAAAAAGGCCTAGCTGGATGAACGGGGGGGGGTTGTGGAAAAGGTGAGGAGAAAAAGGGTGGCCTTTAGGAGATACAAGAAATCAGGGAGGGGGGATGATTGGGAGGAGTAGCTGCAGGAGGCAAGGGAGGTGACACGGACAGTAAGAACAGCAAAAGCCACCAAAGAGCTCAGGCTGATGCAAGGCATTAAGGAGGGGGGTAGAAGAGCTTCTTCAGGTACATCAGGGAGAAAAGGAGCTGTAAAGAACAGATAGTAAGGATTAAGAAGGATGGGCGATGGGTAGAGAAGGGGGAGAAAAGGCAGAAGAACTCAATGACTACTTCTACTCAGTATTCATGAAAGAGAGAGGGGGAGTGCTACCCAAGGGAGGTAGGGGGCAGTAAAGGCTGTGGAGGGAATAACAGATGGGATGATCACAAAAGATAGAGTGCTTGAGGGCCTGAGAGTGCTGAGGGTGGATAAGGCACCAGGGCCAGATGGCATTCATTCCAGGGTACTGAAGGAGTTAGCAGAGATCCTGGTGGGGCCCTTAGCAGGCCTATTCAATGCCTCACTGAATTTGGGATGCATACTCAAGGATTGGAGGTTGGCTCACATGGTTCCCCTGCATAACAATGGCCCCAAAGATGAACCTGGAAACTATAGACCAGTGAGCCTCACGTCCAACATGGGAAGCTAACGGAAATGATCCTGAAGGAGAGGCTGGTGTCCCTACTGGAGTTCAATGGGCTGCAGGACAGTAGACAGCATGGCTTTGTCACAGGCAGATCCTGCCAAACCGACCTGGTAGACTATTATGACTGGGTAACTAGGCAGATGGACAAGGGTCCCCTGAGGAAGCTCCAAAGGGTGAAGCGCTGGGGTAACCGTGAGCCATTGGTTAATTTTGTTGTGCTCTTTGCATGTGGCATAAATTATTTCTTTAACAAACAAGCAAGCATTGCTTTAAAATTTCAATTATTGCCTTATTATTTAAGGTGTTGGTGGTGGTTACTAGCCCACCACTTTACAGTACTTGAGTGCAGTACTTTTTTTGTCTTTGGATGTCCTTTACCTGGACTTCAGCAAGGCATTCATTTTGTTGCCACATGGGATACTTGGAATAAAATTTACAGGCACAGGGCGGGAGCAAAAATGGTGGGATGGGTGACAAGCTGGCTGCAGGGAAGGCAGCAGAGGGTGGCAGTGAAGAGGAACTCTCATCCCCAAGGGCAGTAAGAAGTGGGGTTCCACAGGGCTCAGTGCTGGGACCATTGCTATTTGGAATATTTTTTGCAGACATTTCCATGGGCATCAAGAGCAGGATCAGCCTGTTTTACTGATGACACCAAGATAGGGGCAGTGGTGGATGACATAGAGGGGTGACAGAGTTTGCAGGAAGATCTGAAAAAGCTTGAGACCTGGTCAGACACTTGGCAGCTGGGGTTCAATGCCAAAAAGTGTAAGGTACTGCATTTGGGGGAAAAAATCTAAGGAGAAACTACCAGCTAGGGGGAGTGCAGCTGGCGGAGCCTGAGGAGGAGAAGGATCTGAGGGTGGTCATCACAGGATCAATGAACAGCTCAGCACAGTGTAGGAAGGCTGCAGCAAGGGCCAGCAAAATACTGAGTTGCATCGCAAGAGGAGTAACATCGAGGAGGGGGGAGGTAATTCTACTGCTGTATAGATTATTAGTTAAATCACACCTCAAATACTGCATGCAGTACCTGAAAAGGGACATTAAATTACTGGAAGGGGTGCAGCGCAGAGCAACTAAGATGATCCAGGGACTGGGGGACTTACCGTATGAGAGTAGGATAAAGGAGTTGAACAAGTACTCGCTGGAGGAGAGGAGGGACAGAGGAGATATGATCGAGATGTTCAAGTGCATGAGAGGGATAAACAAGACTGGTACAGAGGAGCTATTCAGAGTAAGGGTGGGGAGGGACACTTGAGGCCATAACATGAGATTGGAGGGGGGGAGGTTCAGGAGGGAAATGAGGAGACAGTTCTTTTACAGAGAGCGTGGCGGCAGGGTGTAACGCCTTACCAGTAGAGGTGGTAGCCTATAAAACAATGGGCTGCTTCAAAAGGGACTGGGACAGGGCAAGAGGGTGGATAAAGAGAGGTGGGGTGAGGAGGGAGGGGAAGCTGCAGAATAGGCCTGTTTGCTGTAAAATGAGCACACTCGATGGACCAAATGTCCATTTTCTTCTGGCAAATTTCATATGTTCGTACGCATTGTGTTGTGCGGAATGTGGAATTCTGCTGGCAAAATTAGCATGGAATGACCATCCCACCAGTAGTATTTCTGCTGGAATTTCACTGGCTCTTCTGTGGAATTCTGCCTGCTGTAATTGATGGAATAATATTCCGTGGAACAGCATTTTTTCTGCAGAAAATCATTCCACAACTATTTCCTCTTAAAATATTGAGATCCATGGAATAATATTCTGAACAGCATTTTTGACAGAAAATCATTCTGCAACCATTTCCACAGAAAATATTTATATCCGCAGAACAATATTCTGCAGAACAGCACTTTATTACTGTGGAAAATCATTCCACAGCCATTTACACAGGACATATTCAGATCCATGGAATAAAATTCCACACAAATGTTGCAGAAAAACTCATTCAGCATTTTTCTGCTGTAGAATTCCACCATTCTGTTTCTGACAAAATTTAGTGGAATTTCAGTGGAATTTTGAAATTTCTGTGAAATTTAGTTCCGCTGTAATTTGAAAGTTCCGCACAGCATTACTATTCCATTGTGTAGGCAAACTGCAGATTACCAATCAATGTTTTTTAATCCACTTCCAGAATTTCAGTGTTGCACATCCAGTAGAGTTCTGTGGAATGGGGGAATTCCTGAAATTCCAATTAATTCAGGTGGAATCAGACAGAATTGGAAAATTCCACACAAATGTATCCTAGTCCTCATCTTCTTCCCACCTCTATCTTTCTAAAAGAGATTAGTAGCATTAGGAGTCAATTCCTCAATCTTGGCTGTAAGCTGTACATTACAATCCTGACATCCTGATCTTCACAGAAACCTGAACCACTGCCTAAATAAGTGATGTAGAAGGTGGTTGTGGGGTTTACGGACAGGAGAATGTGAAGTGTGGTTGTGAAGTTCTATACATCTACTACAGCATTAATAGTGTTGTTGTGCATCACTCTGCTGTCTCTTTGTCAGGACAGTTTTTATGCATAGGCTAAGTAGGCTGGAGCCTAGGGGCGCTGACTGTTTACGGGCACCTGGGAATGAAAGCCACTAATTAAGATACATGTTTCTTTTTTTTGTTGCTTGCTGTTGCATGTTCATTGTTTCTTCTACTGGGTTGGCACTGCCTGAGTCTGCAGAGAAGATTAAACTAGCATGATGAATGATAATTAAGAGGCAGAGTTGAGTATGCTTCCAGCTAAAAACAGCCCGTCCATCCTGCTGTGTCCCCTGCCATCAGATAATTTGTCATTTGGTTCCCCTCCATTCCTCTTCCTCCCTTCCCTTTCATCTACGCAGAAAAAATGCTTGTTCAGAGTCATCTCTCTTGCCGCCCCCTCCCCACAGGGATGAATGTGTCCCTCCCTCCCGGTCATTTTCCGTTATTCACTGATATGACATGGTGATACTGAACCTGACATCTTCCCCAATCAGTGGCAGATTTGGAATTCAAAATCCACTGGCGCAAAATTGATTTGAGCAGCCAAGAAATGTCGGATAGGGGATTCCTGGTATAAGAAGGCTGTATTTCAGGCAGGCGGCTTTTCTTTCTTTTTGATGGGCTGGCTACTCGGCATATCAGTTCAGATGGGCTGCAGGCAGCTGGCGACATATCAGCACTGTTGGGACTACTTGGAAAAACCATAACTGTTGTCTCTTTTCTTTGCACTGTGATGACCAACCTCAGTGTTTCTGCTTTTTTTTTTGGGGGAGCAATAAGCAGCAGCAGAAGAAGGCACAGCAAAGAGGTTTGATTTGGGTTTTCTGTGAGGTAAGTGAAAAAAATCTCTCAATTCCAATTGATGCTTTGACCCGCTAATTAACTCCTACTTCTCACAAGAATCTTGCCCTGAATAAAGGTTAAAAAAATAACCATGCTAATTATATTGAAAAATAAAGATGATCATCGAGTGTATGTGTGTCTGTGAGGTGAAATATTTGTTCTCACCATCCCCCTACTGCTATTAGCAACACTGGCTTTGCTGTTTTTCCCCTTACCCTTCAATAGTAAGACCAACAACTATTGGAGAAGGATTTGCTCAGTTAGGTGCATATGCATACAGGGCTCAGAGTGAAGTCTGGTTTCAGGCAAGTCCCAATCAAGCGGAGTTGCTGAGTTAACCCACTATAGAAATAGGAATGATGAGCATGGGGAAAAGGATTTGCCATAGCTCTGATACTTAGAACAGTTTGTCCCATCCTATAGGTCAGATCTTAATGCAGACTGTTTTCTGAATCCCTTGTGTTTGTAATAGAATCTGGTTAACTCCCTTACTACTAGAACAAGAGTAGGCAGTGTGGGTTGCGGGACTTTGCATGGCTTCCATTAGATAAGGTTTTTTTTTTCCCTAATCTGGATTTTATTCCCTGCTATGTCACCATCCAGGGATATACCAAGTTCAAGCAGAGCTGTCACAGAGACAGTAACTGGGTATTTTCTCCATAGTTTTTGCTCACTATCTTCCCTCTTCCCCTGGTGTGGGAAGTGCCATTATTGGTTCCCTGCATGCACAATGTGCCCCTGCAGAAGGAGCAAGCTCCCTGGCCTGATCGCAGTGGTCCCCGAATGTAAGAGCCTACCATCACCCCTCCCCAGTCAAGGCAAGCTACCTCTCAGCAGCAGCCTGGCCTGCCTCCCGACTGGAGGTCAGTAAACCTTTTTAGTGTATTGTGCAATGCTGTTATGCATGGAATTCCATGTCTGGGATATGCTTGTTTTGCTGCAGTAGTGAGTGTCATGACTCAGACCACAGGCTCCCCCATCTTTCATTTTTTATAATATATTGAGCAGCAATTTTTTTCCTGCCTATCTTTAGTGTTCACACAGAAACACAGACACATTCACTCCTGCGTCTTTAGTGTTCATACAGATACACAAACACACACACACACACACACACACACACTGGCTATGACTCCCTCTTTCTGCTGCCTTCTCCCTTTTCTTTTCTTTTTTTTTATTTTGGTGCCTGATAATTGCTCTTTTTTTTAAATTATTTTACTTACAGTTTGTCACCACTGAGATTGCATCTAGAACACTCCCTGGGTATGCTCCGGTGCCACAGTGGTCAGACGGCAGGATCAACCAGATATTTAGCAGGGTAAAAGGTTGGATCAGCCAGATACATTTTACAAACTAAAGATGGGATGATCCTGTCTTCTTTTTGTGGCAGCTTCTCAGGAAGTGACAGATGAAGTGTCATGTTTCAAAGACTGTTCAGCCCTCCCACATCCATTCCATAAGCCAATGTAGGAGTGGTATTATTTGAGTGACATTGCGCATGAATGTCATAACAACCAGCCAGTTGTTGTGGGAAATATCAACTGGTCTATTCCATAGGAAAAAAATGCTGACCAGTTATTTTTATGTTTGTTTGCTGCAGTAGTGCTGTCACTACTGCAGCAGAACAACTTGGAATGCTGCCACATAGTTGCTTTCCTCTATCCAGTTCTGTAGAGACTTCACAAGTCAATTTCATTGTGAAAGGAAAAAAAACACAATTCACACATTTCGCACAATACCATACACTATACAAACACAGGATGAGCAACTTTATGCATAACTAGTGTGTTCTGTCACCTCAGGGTTCTGATTCCCATGGACCTCTCAAGAGTGAAGGGAATCAGAACCCCTCTGTGGCAGAACACACTGGTTGTGTATAATTGCCCATCCAGTATTCGCTGTGATATAGAAGAGTTGTTATCTCTATAGGCAGAGAGTCAATTCCATGCCATGTTGCATCAGCCTCTGAATAGTAGATCTTTGTGTCTTGTTTATCACCTGATGAAAAGATTTTCAGGACATCTAAGGGTTGGTGAACATTTTTATCTTTTGATTTGTAATATCATCCATAAGGCCTTTCTGTTGGCTTCTCAAGTACAGATACTTGTAATGTCTGCAGGTCTTTTTTTTCTCTCTCTCCTCATTTATTTATGACCACTGGGGGGTGCATGAAGTTTCCAGTCTGTGGGCACCATGTAAGTTAATGCAGTCCTTCTCTTTGTCTCATAAACTCCTTCTGTGTAGGCTATTTTTTCCCTGCTCAGTTCCTACAGTAGTTTTATCTGTGGCATTTGTTCCTCCCTGTGGGATGGTGGCTGGTTTGTGTAAAGAAGAATAGACATCAGAACAAAGAAATAGTGCACAATGGAGTTAGTAAAACTTAGGAGACTGAAGTAGTAAAGTTGCAGAATAGGCAATTTATTCTTGTAGAGAGCATAGAATCACAGATTACCCCAGCACCATGCCTCCACTCATAAGGCTTTGTCAGTGGGACCCACTAGTCTTACACATGCCACTGTTAATCAGTCTTTGGTTACTGGCAAAGTCTCATGTCCCCCCCTGTCTTACAACCACCTCCTTCCCTGAACAAACAAGACAGACAATGTGCTTGGAGAAAATGGCCACAACCATGCATTTATTAACAGCCAATTAGAACTAATAGAAAAATGCAACATATCATTCAGGTGTGCCATGTGCAGCATGGAAGTCATAGCAAATCGGTTGATTGTGATGGCCTACCTAACATATCTCACTACTGCTAAACCTAGCAAAGGCGGAAAAAAAAAAACGAATGGGAAAAAACAGTAAAATTCCTCTGTGACCCCTAAGATGATCCCCCCAATGGGACAATGAGTTCCTCAACCTCATGGTTTCATGCTCCTGCTTTCCCTGGGAGGGGGGGGTTATGTGGGTATTGGCTTGAAGGGAGAAGCTGAAACAGGACAAAGCCACAGAAGCACAGTCTTAAATAACCCTGGCTCCTCCCTTCCAGCAGGTAGCCTCCACTCCAGGAACCCTGTCCACCTGCTTGACCCAGCCCCTAATGGGTGGAAGCTAACCCCTGCCTGTTCAGATGTCATCTGGAGGTGTGCCAACAGACAAACCTCACCTGTACCAATTCTTTACAGGCTCCTCCATTGTCTTATAGGTCACAGTCCCCTACTTCCCCTGAACAAAGAGACAGACAACATGCTTGGTAGAAAGGCCACAGCCATGTATTTATTAACAGCCAATTAGAATTGGTGAAAAAAGCATCATATCAATCAATCAGTGTGACATGTGCAGCAAGGTAGTCATAGCAAATCATTTTGATAACCATATCAATGCACATTTATAACTGGCCCTCCTCTCCCCTTCAGAGGGGAGCCAACATACAGGGTACAACCTCACAAGGGACTCTGGCCTCTGAGGTGTGATGGGTGGCTATACACGGGCCAGTCACCAAGGCACCCATCCCAGTCAGAGGGGGCCACTGACTGTGGGCTGGAGCCTGAGGGTTATCCTTCTGACTACAAACTTGCTCCCTTAAAGGCAAACAGCAACCAAGGCCTCACCTCTCCAAGCCTCAAGGTAATCTGTCTGCAAAGAGGAAGTTTCCCTGTTACCCCCTTTGTACTAACTTATAAGACTACCATGCTACCACACAATGAGCATCACTCATCTACTTGGCCACTATATGAACCCCCTCTGATGCTCATCCCCCACCAAGCACATCGCGCTATGGTTTCCTCCAAACACATTGTAGGTCCCACAGAAACATGTCATTCCCTAAGTCAGATAAATGCTCTCCATCTTAAAAATAAAACTGTGGAACTTTTGCCATTATCCTGTCATGTTGCAATAACTGTACACAAATGGAGTCCATAAATCCTCTCATGGCCATATTAGTCAGTCTTTGCATTCTCTTGATTGCACTGGGGTTGTGAGCTTGGTGCCAGTGCTGCCTTTGAATCATGTGCGATCACACAATCTGCATGTTTGTCCATTCCTGGCACAAAATTGCAAAGTCCCTTTTCATGAATAGCAACAGTTCCAGCAATTTAACCACAGCCACGTCATTGCCTCTCAGGTGGGTGACCGGTGTATCTGTAGGGCTGTGGCATCAAGCTTTGGATGAGATTTATCGGAGCAATTCTCCCACTTCATCCCCTTCCAGCCTGTCCACTGAACTTATGCATGCAGTGGGTCCATGAAGAGACTCTCACTCCCACGAAATTGCCTTGCTGTCATCGCCACCCAGTGCACAAATGAGTGGCTATAGATCAGCACTCATTTTCCCCAGGAGTCATGACCTGTCAAAACAAAACAGGTTTGCCTTACCTCAGAACTTGTATTACTAAACTAGCTTTTTTTGCATTATTATGATTCTGGTTTGAGAGTGCTTTTTTTCTTTATTCTAATGTTTTTGTTACTTCATTTTTCAGAATATCTATTGTACATTTGGTTCAGCCCGCTGTTTGTTGACTGCTGATATCTTAAGACTTTCATTTTTTTGGATTTCTCCTTTTGTTCTATATAAGTTGGATCTTTCTGTATATAGTTACATGAGTTGAATTAAATAATTTTCTTAATAGAGATATTATTATTAAAAAAACAGAAGGTTAAAGCAACTGTAGTCTCAAATAACTCTCAAAAGCATGGGACCACCTCCAATGCCCCAGTAACTTGATCCATGCATTTGTCCAGCCCTAATCCTTAGCGTGTGAGGCAGCACCTATTCGAAAGGAGTGGGTGTTGTTCTCCTGGGAGTCAACCCCCAAGGCCCTCAGGAACTTGTGCAGCATGTGGCAAAACTAAAAAATATCAGGGGAGGCCCATCCTCATAATGAAAAAATGCCTGCCTCTACAGCTCCCAATTTCTGCAGGTAGTGCAGAACCAAGCTCCAGATGTCCCACTGAAATTCTTGTGGGGACTGCAAGCTGCAGCAGCAACCCTGTGCCACTCTGTCCATCTTGCTTCTCTGCAAGCAAAAGAAAACTCCTGTGGAGGTCACTGCAACATCATCTTTTGCCAGTATCACTGGGGTGCTGTGGAAGATTTGTATGGCTGGACAAGTTCAGACACCCTGAAAGCCAAGCAGAAAGCCACTAAAAAGGCTTTTTGAAACAAATGTGCTTCTGAAATGGATGACCAAATCCTGGGTAAGATATCCAACATACTGAATAACAGAACCAGGCCAGTCGAGCACTGTAGATCCTATCTCCTCGGGTCCCTGTAGGACCAATGTTCTAGCATCTTATGCACTCAAAAGGCCTGTATGGTGTCCATTGCACCAATAGCCTTCATGAACCATGTAGTACCCATCAAGTAGTACCCCCACCATGGCCAAAGTGGACCCCTGTTGCCTATATGCAGGAGTTATGAACACAATTGATCTTCCAGTATTGGCCAGTTAAGCCAACCTAGATTTTTTCTCACACTTAAGAAGCTCTCCACTCCCCTCTGGTATGCCACCTTTATGCTGGGCACTAATGAAAACCTGAATAGTTCCCAGGATTCAGACTAAGACATCCCTGGGGGATTCTTCTGCTTCTGGCACTGGCTCTTGGAATCTATCCCACTGTAAATGAGAAAAGGGCATCAGCAATACTGTTATCAATGCAAGGCACACGTTCAGTACCAGGCATCACAACTCAAGAACTCTTATCAAAGTCCCCACAGGGCTTGTGGCCCATCACTGACCATTGATGCTGTACACCCCCCCCCATTTTATCTGTTCCAAAATCAGTTGCTTATCCTTAAATTGTTCTTCCCAGATAACTGGATCCACCACGATAAAGAAAAATTCTAGTAGCGTGACCTGTCACAGCAAGCCATATCCTCCCAGAACTGTGGCCAATGTCCTATGCAACAGGTCCCCTTGCAATGGGGTCCACCTCTCTCCTCTAGCACAATGACAATATCTGCTCTAGCATGGATCATTGCCTTGTTATCTCTGCCATTTTTGTTGATTTAGATAATGTTTTCAACATTGTATCCCACCCCATTCTCCCGGACAAGTTTCAGGTTGCTGGACTCTCTGCTTCTTCAGTTGAGTGGTTCTGCTGCTACCATGAGAGCAGGTCTCAAGTTGTCCATTTTGCACATTTCCTTTCCACTCCACTCCCAATAAGTTCAGGCATTCCCCAAGGGCCTGTGCTTGGCAAAATTCTTTCCTCCATTTTTCTAAATGACCTCCCCTCTGCCTCCTCCTCCTCAGTGTCCATTCATATGTATGCAGATGATACAGTTCTCTTTTTCTTCAGCTCCTTGACCTCTGACTTCATGAACCGGCTGTAGCTGGACTTTTACAACATTCACCACAGGGGGCATGACTCGGCTAAGCAAGATGATGATTGCCTTTTAGAGCTGCTCACTTGAGCACTGAGAAGTTACAGCTAAAACTTTAATAGAACTCATGGCTGCAACCTGAATTTCAACCTAAGGTTTTGTTGATACTGATGGATTCCCATAAATTAAAAAATAAGCAAGCTCAACTTAATTCTGAAACACTACCAGCCTTATAAACCTCCACCAACTCCCCTCAAGAGGTCCATACCTGACCCAGAGGCATGGCATCGGGCGGGAGCCATGCAGTCGAACAGCAAAGCGTTAGACAACTCATTTTGATGATTACCAATATGTAAAATGAAATGCAGGCATAGAAACACAGAAACATAAAAGTTGAGGGCAGATAGGAGTACAAGGCCCATCTAATCTGGCCATTTGTTCTACCTTATGAATGTGCCATAGGCCTGTACTCTGTCAATGACCTATCTATTCATACTCATCTTTATTGCTCCCTTATTCCTATCCCATGCCTGTTTGAAGGCCTGCACTGTATTCCTATCCACCACTTTCTGAGGTAGGCCATTCCATGCATCCACCACCCTTTCTGTAAAAAATAAATTCCTCACATTCCCCCTTAATCAACCTCTCTCTAATCTCATGCTGTGTCCTCTTGTCCTGTTATTTTTCTTATATTGAAATGTTAGACTCATTTGCCTTGTTAATGCCATTACGATGTTTGAATGTTTTGATCATATCACCTCTCTCCCTCCTTTGCTCTAGGATATACATAATGAGCTCCATTAATCTGTCCTCATATTTTCTGATGCAGTCCCTGCACCATTTTAGTTGCCCTTCTCTGGACTGCCTCCATTTTGTTAATGTCCTTGTGCAGGTGCAGCCTCCAGTACTACATGCAGTACTCCAGATGGGGCCTAACCAGTTTTTGTAAAGAGGGATTATTATCTCCCTCTTACAACTTGTGATACCCCTACTAATGCACCCCAACATCCATCTAGCCTTACCTACTGCTTTAGTGGTCTGCTTGGATGATTTCAGGTCACCTGTGATGATGATGCCCAAGCCTCTTTCTTCCCTTGTGATTGATAGAAACTCCCCTCCCAATCTATAGGTGGCTTCAGGATTTATCTTCCCTATGTGCATGATCTTGCACTTGTGAGTGTTAAACCCCATTTGCCACTCTTCCTACCATTTTGCCAGTTTATCCAGATCTCTTCTCATTCTGAGCACCCTATCTGGATAATCTACTCTGTTGTAGATCTTGGTGTCATCTGCAAACAGACAAACCGTATCCTCCAGTCCATCTGCAATGTCACTGATGAAGATATTGAGGAGGACTGATCCCAGAAGCACCCCACTTGTGACTTGCATCTCTTCTGACTCTATACTGTTTACCCCCACTCTCTGTTTTCTGCCTGCCAACCAGTTTGCTACCCAGTTGACCAGCTTCTGACCCACCCCAAGCCTACACAGCTTATTAATCAATCTTCTATGTGGAACAGTATTGAAAGCTTTCTTGAAGTCAAGGTAGACAACATCAACTGCACCCCGTTGGTCCACCACTCTGGTTACCCAGTCAAAGAAATCTATGAGATTAGTTTGACAGGATCTTCCTGTTGTAAATCCAAGCTGCCTTGGATCCTGTGCTCCTATGGATTCCAGGTGTTGCACTATCCTTTCCTTATGGACTGCCTCCATAATTTTGCCCACTACTGAGGTAAGACTGACTGGTCTGTAGTTCCCTGCCTCCTCCCTGCTACCACTCTTGTGCAGAGGGCTCACATGAGCCTTTCTCAAGTCTTCTGGGACCTCTCCTATGCTATGAGGCTCACTAAACAATTCTGATATTGGCTCTGCTAGTTCCACCCTTAGTTCCTTTAGTACCCTGGCATGTATGCCATCAGGTCCCATTGACTTGTCCACCCTGAGCTTAGCTAGCTCTTGTAGAACCCTTTCTTTTGTGAATGGACTAGTGCACACCTCCCTCCCCCATGTCCATGATGCTGAGCTGAGGGTCCTGCCCTACCTTCTCCTCAGTAAATACTGAGCAGAAGCATCTATTTAGGATAGATGCTTTTCATTGGTCCTCCTCACACTCCTCCTTAGCCCCTTTGGTATTAGCAATACCTCCTCTGGACTTTCTCTTCTCACTAATGTTATCTATAGAAAGTCTTGTCACCTTCTTTTACTGTTCATGCTAGTGTTTCCTCAGTTTGGGCCTTTGCCTGCCTTACTGCCTTCCCTGCTTCCCTAAGGGAAGTTTGGTATGTCTAACTGTCTTCATCATGTTGCATTCCCTTATATTTCCCGAAGGCCAGTCTTTTGTCTTGGACCTTTTCTGCTACTGTTTTTGAGAACCAAAGTGGTTTCCTTCTTCTTTTGCTATTGCTTATGAAAATATTTATGCACAAATCATACATGTGCAGAATACTGAGCAAGCCTTGTCTGAGATGGTCGAAACTCATGCCATGGGGTTAGTGGAGGTGGAGCAGCGAGTCAACGACCTGGAAGATAAATCAGTCACAGCTGTCAAAGACAGAGAAAAACTAATATTGGAGGTGGCTGAGCTAAAACTAAAACTGAACAACCTCAAGAATCAAAGTCAGAGGTCCAACTTTTGACTAGTGGGACTACTGGAGGGACTGAAAGGCAGGGAAACTGGCCAGGAAGTGCAAAAAATCCTGGATGAATATCTGGGACTGGGAGCCCATGGGCTGGCATTTTAAATCAAGCACATCCATTGTGTCTGCCCCCAGCCCTGCAATAGAGACAGACTGGGGCATTTCTTAACAAAATCTTTCAGGTATGTTGATAAAGAAGAAGTGCTGAGAGCAGCAAAAAAGAAAAACATGGCCCAATCATGCTGAATGGTGCCTGGTTTGCAGTGTTCCAGGAATACAGCAGTGAGCTTCTGGAATGATGGGAGCAATTCAATGAAGTCAAGGCTGCCATGCACTCTAAGAGATGGGAATGTGCCCATCTCTATCCATCCTGCTTAAGAATCTCAAGACCAGGTAGACCCCAAAGTATTTTACTGATCCAAAAGAAGCTGAACTATTTATCAATTCTCAAGATGCAGCATCAGAGGCAGAAGGTGTATGAGGGAAACTGTGACTTCAACCTGACCACAAGAGAGTCAAGATTGTTTCTCCCTACCACAAGGATCAGCTTGTGAGAGGCGAGGGGAGGGCACCATGTTAACTATTAATATTTGATCTCCTCATAACCTCATGTGTAATTGGGTGCTACCTCCCTTCTCCACTCTTGAGGGTCAGCTGGTGTCTATACACAACTTTATACCTGGAAACCTTCCTAGTTACAATGTCCAGAAAGTGAGAGGGAAGGGCGCTGAAATTACTGTTGTCATTTTAAATCTCCAGAATGCATCCGAACCCATGGGTGCTACCTCGCTTCCCCACTCTCTGGGGACAATGGGTACTTGTCTTTGACTTTTCATCCACATGCTGTTGAGCCACGAGGTCCCGCTTGTGAAAGGAGGGGAGATGACACTGTAACTGCCACTGCAAACTGAGAACTCAGTGTTTATTTGTACATAATACTGCCACTCCCCTTTCTCCAATCTCAAATGTCAGCTAGATCCTCTACTTAACTTTTCAAATATAAGCAATTATTGCTTAGCATTGTTTTCCTCTTACTGTGCTGCACCTTTGCTCCTGGTTGCAGAATGGCAGCAAGCTGCTGATCTTATCTAAGTGCTGTCCTGTCCGTAGTCCTCCTGACATTCATACAGACTCCTGCTGTGACCTCTCTGTGGAATGCCTCTCCCCGACCAATATTCCCAGTGACAGGAGTCGAAGTTGGAGTCTGTCATGTAGCTAAGGGCAGCACAGAGAACTGTAAGGTGCTTAAAAGCCAAAGAATGGGATGGAGACCCCCAGCTGCGGTGTGCCCTTAGTCCTTGCTGTCCTCACATTCAACACCTATGAAGGTATACCAGTCACTGTCTCCCCTTTAAGCTCAGTTACACAGAGGGGATTTGTGAGCTCTACAAACAGGTTGCAGAACACATGTGAAGACTAAACAGGGCAAGCCAGTTTGGTCTTTGGGGATTCTCGCTTCCCGGCACAGCAGCCACCTGCTTTCCCAGTTTGAATCTGACAGGTAAACTAATCTACAGGGGCCTAGACTATAATATTGCAAAGGAGTGTGCTCGGGGGGGGGTGCCCTATCATTTTCTGCCAGCTCCATCTGAGGGCACAGACTGCATGCTTTGCTGTGAATATAAGTTATACCGGACAATGATTTGAGACTTCTTGTACCTCAACGTACTCTCCCTGACCATGAGGATTTATTACAATATGCCATGGGTATGAGTGGGGGAAGGGAGATCTCATCCTCAGGAAATGGACTACACTAAAGACATTATTGACAACTTTCTTAACATTTAAAATGTACTATTCTATGATGTCAATACTGTGATTCACCCCCTCATCAAGTATCCTGTCAGTGTTGGTATTGCATCTCTCATTCTTAATATTTTACAGGGGTTACTGCTTTGCTTTATTTAAGGTATCGTGCTGAGTCTGTTAATGAGGGGGTTATTATCAAGTCCCAGGTAGTGCATCTCTCCGTGGGGCCCATCAGTGTACAGATTTTATTTAAACCACATCCCTGGTATGCTCTATTTCTGTGTCAGTCATGCAGATATGTGTTCTTTCCCCTATCCTACAATAAGAGCTACATTATAAGGGTACTGGTGGGGGCAGTATTACACCACTTTGACTGGCCTGGCACCAGGATTCTCCATGGGGAATGAGGACCCAAACAACTGCCAGCTGATATCCAAAACACATGCTCCACTGGGAACATTGCAAGGAAGATGGTATGGCTGGCTGGCACCCAAGCTGCCTCATGGGTGGCCACACATTAGAGATGGCTTGTCACAAAGGGCAAAATATGGAATGTATGATGAACCCTGAGGGCCAGACTCACCAGTCAAAGAACTCAGTTAGTCAGTTCCTAAGATATGCCTCTGCTCCTAATTACGGAATGGATGGAAAACTTTGTTATTACTAGTTTAGTTGTGTTAGTAAAATCCTTATTAAGCTATAGTACTATGGTGCCCAAAAGAAACTATGTATTACCAAACCCACCATAGGTGTTTACTAAGAAAGCTGTTCCAGGTTAGTGGGAACCCGGCCAGGGCTGGGAGGAAAGGAGGATTCTTGAAATGTTTAATGTTTTCTGGTTTTAAGGTGTTGTGGGGGGATGGGGTGGGACGGTTCTTAGGTTACGAAATATAGAGACATAGAAACATAGACTTTGATGGCAGATAAGGACTGCTTGACCCACCTAGTATGCCCATTTCCCTACCTAGAGGGTAAGCTGCAGATCCTATTTAACCAACAGCCTATTTCTTCCTACCCCCTCACAAAAATTGCCTTATATCTGTCCTATGCATTCTTGAATTCTCCCACAGTTTTAGACCCCACAACCTCCTCAGGAAGGCTGTTCCATGTGTCCACCACCCTCTCTGTGAAAAAATACTTCCTCACATTGCCCCTGAGCCGTCCCCCCTCTATCTTCAAATATGGAGGGTTTTTTTTCTGATTGCACAAGTATTTTCGGATTTTTAAATGTTATCAACAGCCTAATATGTAACACTGGTAGTGTATGGAAACCTGGTGGGGAAAATTATGCACATGCAGGAAATTGATAACAAGCTTAATATAATACCCTGCAATGTTGTTGGGTTCTGGCAGGATCTAAACCTGATGGCAAAACATGACACAAAGACAGGTGTTGCAGAATAAGGGTTTATTCCCCAATACATATGAAAAGGACAGCTTATCACAGCTAGGAGTCTGGAACCTCCAAACACCCATTGTCATCATAGGAAAACTCAGTGAAAACAGAATTGCACAAACTCTTACAGTCAGAGATAAGAAGATCTGTTACCTGTTAAATGCTCATCTGCATAGTAGAAAAACTAAACCAAACACTTCTACTGGTGGGTACAGTGAGAAGCTTGTACCCAAGGCCATTAGGTTTGCACACACACAGTGATAAGTATTATGCTGACTAACACTACTTTTGGGTTACAATAAAATAATTAATAAAATATGCTGATCATAGCAGTATGGCTAATAGCTGTAGGTGGTGCGCTAAGACCACAAATATAATACTGAGTAGGACATCATTGTAAGCATGAGAAAATACTGATATCCCTTATACTGTAACATAAAATCATGGCAGTCAACATTAGGGACTGTAGGTCAGACGGATCTACATATCCACCCCCTTGTTGCCTGAATAAAGAGGTAACACAACTAGGGGAAGTATGGTTGGCTACAGTCTAGCTTCATGGGTTTCACAGAGAAATTTCAATTGTGCATGATGCTGTTTAAGTGTGTGGCTTGAACAGCATAAGGTAACAATCAGAAAGAAAATCAAAAATACTTAAAGAATAGCAAAACCTTTAAAAGAGAATTCCAGCCAAGTGCTGGACAATGCAATGTTTAAATCACCATCATGAAATCAGTCATTCATGTGCTGAGGTGGGAAATGGGATGATACACAGAAACATAGAAGTTGAAGGCAGAAGGAGACCACTAGGTCCATCTAGTCTGCCTATTTGTTTTAGACCTATTTTGACACTCTAGTTGCCCTTTGTAGTCAGGGCTCCCCTGTGTCTTTCCCATACATTCTTGAATCCTCCTACAATGCTGACCACCACAACCTCTTGGGGCAGGCTGTTCCAAGCGTCCACCACTCATTCTGTGAAGAAAAACTTACTGGTGTTGGTACAGAACCTCCTTCCTTGTAGCCTGAGGTCATGTCTCCTGGTCCTAGAGCTCTTCTTGAAGTGAAAAAGTTCCTGTGCCTGTACCTTGTTAATGCCTTTTATGTACTTGAATGTTTCAATCATGTCCCCGCTCTCTCTTCTCTGCTCCAGGAGTACATATTCAGTTCCCTAAGTCTTTCCTCATAGGACATGTACTGAAGACCCTGAATCATTTTTGTCACCTTTCTCTGTACTGTTTCCACCAGGTCAATGTCCTTCCTAAGGTGAGGTCTCCAGAATTAGACTCCATATTTCAGGTGAGGCCTGACCAGCGATCTATACAGTGGTAGTACCACCTCTATCTTCCTGGTCGTGATTCCCCTTCCAGTGCAGCCCAGCATTCTGTTGGCCTTCATTGTTGCCTTTTCACATTGCTTATTAACCTTCAAGTCATCTGAGATTATGATTCCCCAATCTCATTCCTGGTTTGAGGCTGCCAGTGTTTCGCATCTTAGATAATACTCCTTTCTTGGATTTTTCTTTCCTATGTGCATGACCCTTTACTTTTTGGCATTAAATCTCAGCTGCCACACTCCAGACCATTCTTCAAGTTTCTTGAGGTTATCTTCCATCTTGCTAGCTCCTTCTGGGGTGTCCACCCTACTACATATCTTGGTGTCATCTGTGAACAGACACACCTTCCCTTCCAGTCCATCCATGATGTCTGCTATAAAAACATTGAGGAGCACAGGCCCTAGCACTGAGCCCTGGTGCACCCCATTGGTCGCCCTGTCTTCTGTCAATTGCAGTCCATTAACCTGTACCCTCTGAGTTCTGCCTTGCAACCAATTTTGTAGCCATCTGTCTACCTCTGGACCAACCCCTGTGTGGCCAAGCTTCTTTATCAGCCTTCTGTGTGGAACTGAGTTGAAGGCCTTACTAAAGTCTAGATAGACCACATCCACTACCCCACCGTCATCCACTATTTTTGTAGCATACTCAAAAAACATGAGCAGATTTGTTTGGCATGATCAACCTGCTAAGAAATCATGCTGTTTAGGGTCTTGTCAGCCACTAGTTTTGAGGAATGCTATGATCCTCTGTTTGAGTAGTGTCTCCATTAGTTTCCCTACTAGAGACATGCATCTCACCAGTCAGTAATTACTAGCCTCTTCGCAACTGCCTGATTTGTAAAGTGGAACCACTATTACCTTTTACCAATATTCGGGTACCACACCGCTCTTCAAGGATTCTGTGAATAGAAATGCCAGAGGGGCTGCCAATTCTGCCCCCAGTTCCTTAAGGATTCTGGGGTGTATCTCGTCTGGTCCCATGGCTTTGTCTGCTTTTAGTTTATTTAGCACCTCCCATAATTCGGCTTCTGTAAAGGGACTCGTGTCTACCCCTGGCCCTGGAGTACTGTGTTTTTTCAGGGCTGGGCCATCCCCTGGGTCTTCTTTGGTAAACACCGAGCAGAAGTATTTGTTGAGGATTTCATCTTTCTCTGGGTGATGTCTGGTGCATTTCCCTTCTTCAGTAGCAATCTTTACTATCCCCACTATAGTCTTCCTATGTTCCCTAATGTATCTAAAAAATGATTTGTCTCCTCTCTTTGCCCTTTCTGCTATCTTTTCCTATGTCTGGGCATTTACTTTTGTAATTCGTTTGTTTGACTCTTTCATTTTTTCTTTGTGCAACTCCCAGTCTTTCTCAGTTTTGGTTTCCAGGTATATGCTGTACGTCTTCTTTTTGTCTTTGACTGTGGTAGCCACTTCCTTGGATAATCATAGAGGATTTATTTTTCTTTTTGCTTTGCTGACCCATCTTGCACATTGATCTGTGGCAGTCTTTATTGCTCTCTTGAGTCTCCCCCACATGACCTCCACCTCCTCAACCTCTATTTCCATTAACTGGCTACTTATGTTGTTCATCATTTTTTGGAAGTCAGCCTTTCTGAAACCTAGCACCTTTATCTTTGAGTAGCTGGTGTCCTGTGTTATGTTTACCTTAAAGCTTACCATGCAATGGTCTCTATTGCCCATATGACATCCCACTTCAATGTCCTTGAACCTTTCCGAGTTTGTGAGGACAAGATTGAGAATGGCATCTCCCATTGTTGGGTTTTTAACAAGCTGGCACAGTCCTGCACCATGTGGTGACAATAAGAAGTCCCTACTTCTTCTTGTTGCTGCCGATAGTGTGCTCCAGTTAATATCTGGTAAGTTGAAGTCCACCACCAGTATTACTTCACCTTTATCAGACATTTTGTGGATTTCCTCTATTAGATCTTTGTCTCCTTTTTCTCCTTGATTTGGCAGTCTGTACATGACACCAATTTGAAAGGATTTCCCTTTCCTGTGTCTATTGTTAGCCACAATGACTCCAAGTCCCCAGGTTGCCCTTTTACTTCTGTGGCTTTTATTTCCTCCCGAATGGAAATGGCTATGCCCTCCTCACTTCTTTTTTGCCCTGCCTACCTTTCCTCAGCAGATTGTAATCAGAAATGGCCATATTTCATGTGTGGTTTTCCGTGGACCACGTTTCTGTTACAGCCACCCAGTCCAATCTTTCTGTTTCCAAGATGGCTGTTAGTTTGGGAAGTTTGTTGGTTAGGTGCCTAGTATTTGCAACCATTGCCTTCCAGGAATGTACATCCACTTTCGCGCAAGGTTGTAGCCACTTCCTGGACTGCTCCAGTTTGCTGTTTCCAGACAAGAGATTATGGAGGTTGCTAGTTCAGGCAGATGTTGACTCTGATTTGTTTTCTGAGGATATATGCACACATTTGGCATTTTGGGGAGTGATGACCAGCCCACCAACAGCAGGGGGTGTGAGCTGCATCATGCCCCCCCTTTATTTAGTTTTAACTACCTGTATCGACATCAAATTTTTGTCCGAGTGCTCGCACAAATTCTCTGTTTAGGTGCAATCCGTCATATTTAAAAAAGCTCTTTTTCAAATGTTGTGGCAGTTCCCTATGTAGTGGTATCCATTGTCTTGGCACCAATCATGCAGCCATGAGTTTAATTTGCCTACTTCAATCTCTCTGACTGATTTGGTGCTTTTTACTTTTTCCCACACTGGCAGCACTTCTGTGAAGGATAATTTGGATGGAAGGGAAGGGAGTTTGTTGGCCAGTTCCTTGAAGTGTTTCTTGGCCTCCTGAACTGTGTGATTTGCCAAGTCAATGATACCAAGGTGTATTGTTATATGTGTAATATCCCCTGATTCCTGCATAATTGTCTTTATGTAGTTAGTATCCCTGATTGCAGAGGCTCCTGCTAGACACTTTGCCACAGTGTCACTTTTCACATTTTGTGTTAGGTGGTGTTCCACTCCTCAGATCATGGAATCCCCTATTATGAGAATTTTGCTTTTGTTTATATTTGTGTCATTTTTATTCTGAGTTTTAGTATTTTTGTTGTTATTGCTTTTGCTTTTGGTGTTGTTGTTGGTTATATTTTGAGTATTAGTATTTTTGTTTTCATCATAGTTTGTATTGGTTTTAATTGTCATTTTTTGTGGTTTGATTTCTTTCCCTTGTATTACTTTGTCTGTGGTTGGTAACAGTGGAGTGAACCTGTTTTTTGTTTGGATGGTCGGGAAATGCTCCTGGTTTTTGGCTTCCTTCCTGGGCCTCCTATGATGCCTCTTTTTCTTACCACCTGCCAGTCTCTGGGCCCTGCCTCGAGTCCTGTCCCCTGGCTGGCATGCTGAGTCTGGTCGTGGAGGTGGGGGTTGAGGAGTTGTGCTATAGCGTTCACTGTATTGGAGGTCATATGTTATAGTCCAAGCATCTTGTAGCTGGACTGCAAGATCTGCTATGGTGCAGCATGCACAGCAGGGTCCTGGTTGCCATTTGTAGATCCTATTGTACAGTGCACCACAGTTTTTGCAACTGACAAGGTCCATATTTTGTTTTGTTTTTGTTTAGAGATAGTGCTGATTCCTGTCTCTTGTCAGGAAGTGTGGACGAAAAAGAAAACAGAAAAGTGAGTTGTTTTTTATGTGTTTTTTTTGGTACCATACTACCTCCTATCAGGTCTTTTGGGTGGTGCTACACACCTATAAAGAGGGAGCACTCTGGAAAGGGTGGGTGGGTGTATCCGATTGTTCCCTGTATGCTGTAGAACAAAATCAGGTAGCTGTTGAATACACAAGGTCTAGCTTGTACTCCTGCAAGGTAAGAAGGAATCTGGTTACTAGCTCAGTTGTTCTGCCCTTTGACTTAGAAAACCTCCATGAAGTCCCTGTTGCTTGCAGTAAAAAAAACCTGCCTATGGTCCTTGTGTCCTGGCTCCCTGCTTCTGTGAGGGAGAGGTGACTGATCCACTGGCTGCAGGTTAATATCCACCCTTATCAAATGCTGGAGTGCCCAGGGAACTGCTGCAGCAGAAGCTGCCAATGAGAGCAGAAGCCGCTGATGAGATGGAACTAGGATGGGGCTATGCTGCTGTGAGTTCCACTTGTAGTGCTTCATTCAGCAGACCTGCAGGTAAGAGTGTGTGAGAATTTAAATCTCCCACTTGAGCTTCCATTAGGTGAAGATCAGTGTAGCTCAGCAGATATTAAGGCCAGGGGCTTAAGCACACTTGGCATATGCCTCCTAGGGTTTCCCTTTGTGTCTGAGCTGTTCTGCTGGAGAGAATTGAAAGGTTGGGGAAAAAATGTTCTAAGAGTTTTTTTTGGCTTCTAGTCTGGTTAGGTAGGAAGCGGGCGATGACATGCAGTAACTATATAGGAAGAGGAACCAGGGGTGGGCGGGATCTTCCTGGTGAAAAAAAAACAATCAGTTTGTTAAGGTCTACCACTTAGTAGCACAACTAGAGACTGGAAGAGAGAAGGTCTCTTTCCAGTCGGTGAAGATCAGTGAAGCTCAGCAGACAGTAAGGCTAGGGGCTGGACTGCACTTGATGTATGCCTCCTAGGGTTGACTTTTGTGTCTGAGCTGTTACTTCTGGTTGTTTCTGGCTGAGAGCTTTATACTAACCAACCACTATTTCAGTGGTGGGTACAGCAGACAGCAAGGCTTGGGGCTAGACCACTCTTGGGGCATGCCTCCTAAGGGTGCCCTTTGTGTCTGAGATGTTGCTTCCATCGGAGAGCTTTCTATTAGTCAACCACTATTTCAGTAGTGGTACAGCAGTACAAATGCTGATTCACATACAGTAGCTAGGAATTCTGAATAAGTGTTCAAACTGCTTCTTATGCTGAGAGAGCAGCCACTGGCTGGGTCTGTGCAGAGCAATCGAGGAGAGAAGTCACCTCAAAAGAGATAGGATCCCAGTCTGTGCACTCCAAGGGAGATTCAACCAGGTAGAACTGCTGTCAAGGAATCCCTGCTTCTGCACCTGTTAGAGTCTGCCTTCTCTCATGATTGGTCTCTCTCCCAGTTGGTGAAGATCAGTGAAGTTCATCAGACAGTAAGACTAAGCACCAGATCACACTTGACACATGTCTCCAAGGGTTGCCCTTTGTGCCTGAGCTGCTGCTTCTAATTGTTTCTGGCTGACACCTTGATACTAGGCAACCACTAGTTCAGTGATGGGTTGAGCAGACAGTAATGCTAGGGGCTGGACTGCTCTTGGGGTGTGCCTCCTGGAATTGCCTATTGTGTCTGAGCTGTTGCTTCCAGCTGAGAGCTTCCTATTAGTCAACCACTATTTCAGTAGTGTTACAACAGTACACATGTTGATTTACATACAGCAGCTAGGAATTCTGGGTAAGTGTTCCAACTGCTTCTTATGTTGAGACAGCAGCTGCTGGCTGGGTCTGAGCAGAGTGATCGAGGAGAGAAGTCACCTCAGCGGAGATAGGATCCCAGACTGTGCACTCCAAGGGGGGGATTCAGCCAGGTTGAATTGCTGTGAAGGAATCTCTGCTTCTGCACCTGCTGGAGTCCGCCTACCTAGACTTTAGCAAGGCATTTGACACAGTCCCACACAAAAGATTAATAGTTAAATTAACCAGCCTGGGAGTGGGTCTCAGGGTGGTAGCCTGGGTAAACATTGGCTGCACAGCAGGACACAGAAGGTAACTGTAAATGGAGTCCACTCTGAAGAAAGAGGGGTTACTAGTGGGGTACCGCAGGGTTCAGTATTGGGTCCAGTCCTTTTTAATGTCTTCATAAGTGACATTGCAGAGGGACTGGAAGGAAAACTATACCTCTTTGCAGATGACACAAAGATCTGCAACAGGGTCGATACACAAGGAGGCGTGGAAAGGATGAGAAGGGACTTGGCAAGGTTGGAGAAATGGTCAGAAATATGGCAGCTAGGATTCAATGCAAAGAAGTGCAAAATAATGCACCTGGAAAACAAAAACCCAGGGGAAGAATACACAATGGGGGGAGGTAGTAACAATAACAAAAAAGGAAAGGGACCTGGGGGTAATCATATCAGATGACCTTAAGGTTAGCAAGCAATGTGAGAAGGCAGTAGGGAGGGCTGAGGGTATACTGGGATGTATAGGAGAGGCATCAGCAGCAGAAAACAGGAAGTTGTTATCCCTCTGTACAGACAGTTGGTGAGACTCCATCTGAGTACTGTGTCCAGTTCTGAGACCCCATCTCCACAAGGACATAGACAGGATAGAGGCAGTCCAGAGGAGGGCAACTAAAATGGTGCAGGGTCTGCAAGACAAGCCGAATGAGGAGAGACTAAAGGAGCTTAATATGTATACCTTTGAGGAAAGAAGGAGAGGGGGAACATGATAGAAACTTTTAAGTACCTCAGTGGAATCAACAAAGTCCAAGAGGGTAGCATCTTTCAGAAAAAGAGACGTGCAAGAACAAGGGGACACAATTTAAAGATAGAAGGAGGGTGGTTCAGGGGCAATGTGAGGAAGTATTATTTCACAGAGAGGGAAGTGGATGCATGGAACAACCTTCCTGAGGAGGTTGTGGGGTCTAAAACTGTGGGAAAATTCAATAATGCATGGGACAGACATAAGACAATTCTTGTGGGGGGGTAGGAAGAAATAGGCTGTTGGTTAACTAGGACCTGCGGCCTATCCTGTAGGTAGGGAAATGGGAAGACTAGATGGGCCAAGTTGTCCTTATCTGCCGTCAAAGTCTATGTTTCTATGTTTCTATGTTTCCCTCCATGATTGGTCTCTCTCCCAGATGGTGAAGATCAGTGAAGCTCATGAGACTTTTTGTAATGTATTGTATTGTAAGTTTGTTAATTTTATTGTAAACATCTTGACTGTGTATGTATATATATATATATATATATATATATATATATATATATGGTCCCGGTTGTATGTGAAAACAGGCCTTGGCTCATTGTACCTACCCAGTAAACAAAGGTTTAAATAAATAAAATAAATAAGTAGACAGTAAGGCTAAGGGCTGGACCACACTTGGCATATGACTCCAAGGGATACCCTTTGTGTAGTTGGTCACAACACAATACTGTCCATCAGAGACCACATGATGCGGCTGTCTGTATAGCAGCTTCTTGAGCCAGCTCCCATCTCCCAGCGCTATTTCATGGTTAAATTAAATATCCCAAAGAATCTAAAACCTTTCTCTAGCTATTAACAACCTCCTTGGACTGTTGAGAGAAGCACTGGGTAAAAATACAGATGCTGAAATGCATCTAGCGCTGCCGAGGCATACCCCTCCAGTCTCCTTGGAGAAAACCAGCAAATGCTCTAAGGCCCAGCAGAGCAGTAGCGTTAAGCTGACTACTACAACAGCCTCCTCCAGTCATGCCTCGGAAGTGACCCCCCTCACTCTCGAGCAATTCCTCAAAAAATTCAATCCATTCCAAGAAGACCTGAAATCTTTGACCACTGAAGTGAAACAGATGGCATCTGCACTCGAATATCTCTCCATTAGGATGGCGGATAATGAAACTCACCTTATCTCCTTGATGAAATGAGTAAACAGAATGGACAACAATGTGGTAGATAACAGGCACAGAATAAAAAAGTTGGAAAATAAAATTGAAGATCTAGAGGGAAGGAGTCACAGAAATAATGTTGTAATAATTGGGATTCCAGAGAAGGAAGAACATGACAACATGATTCTTTTTATCCAGAAACTGATCAAGAAGTTAGCAGGCCCCTCTCCCTTTGGTTTCCTACACCATAGAGCAGGCCCATAAAGCCCTAAGACCGATGCCACCCCTGGGTTCTTCACCTCGACCACTAATATTCAAATTCCTGAATTATCAAGAAAAGCAATTATTTTTGGGAAAACTAAAGGAGCTTCAGGAAATACAATGAGAAGGGACTAAAATTAGGATCACGCAGGATTTGCCAGCTTCGGTAAGGCAGCGGAGAATTCAATTTCATCCCATTGTAACGAAATTAATAGCTGTAGGAGTGAAATTCAAGATGGAATATCCAGCACATCTGCAAGTACTGTTATTGGGATCCTGGGCTACATTTGCAGAGGTTGACACAGCACAGGTAGCCCTTCAGAAGGCTTTACCAGACCTTTTCCACTCATGCTGAAAGGGGTTGGGAAATCTTTATATAACAAGCATAAGAGGAGTTAGCGTTTGATTTGGTTTTCTTCTGGAGGATGGTAATACATGGATAGTAACACCGAGTATGTTTGCCAGACTTTATGGCTAGACAACCAATCTCGGCCGAGAGTTATAAGAAGAAAAAGGCATTTCATGGCGTTGAGAGGAATTGGATTAGCGTAGTAAGAAACCCAAAGAAATATTGAAGTGTAGAGCCTGATGCAAGGCTCACCATTTTGATTAGGACCTGAATTTATGTGTACTTCTTCAGAGTTACTGAAATTACCGAGTGATGTCATTCTGAGGCATAGGAATCAGACAATTAGCAATATCAGGTCTTGATATTATTTCATTTGCCAGAAAACAATGGCGGTAATCCACCACTAGAGGGAACTCTTTATACATTATTAGATACAGCCTAACCACTTTCTCCATCATGGATACCAGGACAATAAGTAATCGTGTTTTCTTTGAACTGTTTATGAAGTTGAGAATATATTATGTGAAGGATTAGGTTTCTCAGATTGCTTGTGTAAAAAATTACTATTAAACAAAAAAGGCCAGGTTGGAGCAGCCTATTGAATGAAACAAGAAAGATTAATAGATTTGTTCTGATTAGCAGTAATTTTGTATTTAAGGACTGTTAGCTTTACCGGGTAGTGAGTCAAGACAAAGAATGACTAATATATAAGGGGATTTAGTACTTATTAGACATAGATTCTTATTTAGGATAGTAGATAATACTAGTTTTAAAACCAAGTTACTTATTAAGATGTTTTGCTTTTAGGCTGGGTGATGGGGAAGCGGAGTAGAGGAGAACACATAGGACAGGCTGTATAGCATTGTAGGTATAGTGAGGAGGAAGGTAAGAGGAGTATTGTCACGCTCTGAGACAGGATTAAGATCAGGGTGTAGAGGTCAGGAAGGAATTAATGAGATAGTGGGAAAGGGAAAGTGGGGGTAAGAACGGATAAGAGCACAATAAAAGTAAGCCAATTAAAGCCAATACATGAACAGATTATTAAGATTTTTGGGGGTTCCTATGTCATAACATTTTTAGAAATGATAAATGGCTAATACCATATGGGTAGCTACATGGAATTTTAAAAGGGTGAAGGAAAAAAACAAAACAATATCAAGTGTTAAAACATTTGAAAGTATTAGAGGCATACATAGTTTTTATTCAAGAATCACACTTGTTGGATTCTGAAGCATCTCAGCTCTGGAGACAACAATTTGGGCAGTTTCTTGCAGGTGAAGGCATGATCAATAGTTGTGGAGTGATGATCCTTATTCACAGAAGGGTCCCTTTTACTATGACCAGTTTGGTTAAAGACCCCCAGGGTAGATACATATTTGCTCAAGGCCTGCTTTTTAATAAAGAGATACTGTTGGGGAGTATTTATGGTCCTAACCAGGATACACCAGGGTTTTTCACACAACTCATTCAAGTGTTAACCCCTTATGTTTCTACTCCTATGATCCTTGGGGGAGATTTTAACCTGGTATATGACCCGATTTTGGACCATACAGATCTGCAGAGAAAAGGTCTGTCACCCACCCAAAGAGCATTGAGGGAACAAATTGATCAAATAGGGGTATGTGATATCTGGAGGGTTTTGCACCCATTAGAAAGAGAATACACATATATTTTCTCTTGTCCATAGATCCTCATCCCGAAAAGACTACTTACTCCTATCTCACTCCCTTATACCTGGGATCCTCGATACTTCGATTCAACCTAGTCCCCTATCTGATCATTCCCTTGTTTTAAGTCACATATCATTAGTATCATTACCTAAAAGAGGCTCCAGATGGAAGTTGAATGATCAGTTGTTAAAAGATCCTGGTTTAACTAATTGTATTCGAGAACATATTGATATGTTTATCGAACTTAACCAAGACTCAACGGGGAGGCACAATATGGTGTGGTGACCTTTTAAAGCATACCTAAGGGGCATTCTAATCAGTTTAGCCTCTAATATGAAAAAGACATCAACACTACACATGACTCAATTACTATCCTGGATAAGGACCATCGAAAGAGATTTGTCTCCACACTTCCCTGATTCTATCAGACAGGATTTAACAAAACTGAGAGCAGCCTATCTTGAAATTTTAAGAGAAAAAGCTGACGATACTATACTGAAAACAAAAGCCTCATATACAGGGTCGTGGCCTGGCCACCAAAGAAAATGTCAGCTTAAACTTCGAGCTCCTCTGAGTGTGGTGATAATCTACAGCTGACCACCCTAATCCTAGTATGTGACACAAAAATTTAAAGTGTAAACAAACTGGGTGATCTTCCTCAACCGTCCGGTGCTACTATTTTGCTGTTCATGTGGTGCGTTAGTGCTCTATTAAGCGCCGGTACTCACGAGTCGCTCATCTGGGTAGGCTGCAGAGGCTACGGTGTTCAATTGCTGCCACATTGCCTAGCTTGGGCCCATACTATGTTACTTTGAGTATACCACCATAGCCCTTTGGAATGGCCTCAGGGGGCCCCTCAGTTTCACCCACTGACACGGCACCACAAGCTCCGTCAGTGGGAGATTCTTTGAGCTACATTACTCGGATGCTGGAAGCACTGTTGACTCATGTAGATGATATTAGCACTACCCTTATGTACTGCAGCAGATGTCCACCAACTACAAGATTGCCTTAACGTGGCTGAGCAAAGGGTTGAAACCTTAGAACAACAACAGCTTTCACTGCAGCATAAAATACAGATGCAGGAGAATAAGATAGATACACTGTTCACCAGGGTGGAGGACCAAAAAAATAGACTGAGGCGTAACAACCTCAGAATTCTTGGGGTTCCAGAGGGATCGGAAGGTAACTAGATGGAGTGTTTTCTTAATGAGAAGCTACCTCTGATGATGGGAGAGTGGTGGAGGGGCCCTGTGTAGGTCGAGAGAGACCATCATATTTCAGGAAAGAGGGACAGGGCTTCACACTCCCCGAGACCCATAATAGCATACCTGCTTATATATACAACAAAGGAGCGCATCCTGCAGGTCGCTCGTGACTTGGGTGAAATTAGATGGCATGGGGCAACCATGTTAATCTACAGAGACTTTGCAAATGAAACAGCTAGCAGAAGATGTGCTTATTGCCGTTTGAAAAAGTTCTTGGCAGCCCACAACTTTCAGTACAGGTTTAGAGCACTCACCAAGCTTCTGGTCTCTAAAGATGGGAAAGAATTACTGGCAGAGTCCCCATTTGAAGTGGACCGTTGGATTTCCAGGCATTGGCCAAATCTTCCTCTGCAGACTACATCTCCCAGAAAGCTCTGGGACCCTCCCTTCTTGACTGTCCCCTCCAGGAACCTTAATACTAGCAGGCAGCACTCAGAGGACTGCTCTGTGCGTAGACATGGTCCCCCTCATCATGATTCCCCCTGGTCGATAAATGTGTCTCACACACTGCCGCTTGCTACCTCCACCCCAGCTGCTCTCTCTGAACACTTACCTCCAAGGGCAATGGGTCGTTCCTCTCGACAGAGGCAATGCTTTCAGAGTGGACAGCGACTACCATAGGACCAACAGGGGGCTGCTCCCCCAGCTAAGATAATCAGGAATAAATCTCCCCTAACCCTTAGAGACTGTCACTCCTCCTGATCTAATCTGCCATCCACCAAACCTTCCATGGACTGGGCGGATATTACGGAATCCTCACTGATTGAGGCAGTCAGCATCTCTGGAATGCTCAAACCTGGGGAAAAATCCTATGCTGCGGCTGTCCTAACACCATCTCTGGACCCCATAGCAGCTGATGCAGCCATCTGAGTATCTACTAGCAGCAGCCTGCTGCATCTCCTTGATTGAACTGTTAATATGTTGTGTCAGTGACTTTTGCTATATAACGGATACAAGTTTATGCACGTAAAGTATTCCTTACAGTCTACAAATTTATCATAGCTGATAATATGGGGGCTTAAACCATCCCACTCCTCTTTCCCGGTCTCTAATCTTCTCTACTGCAGAGGCCCTGGTTACCCAGTATAAGCAGCGACCAGGGGTATTTGCTTGTGGATAGCACTGTCATTGGTGGCATTTGGCCCTTATTGTGTTCAGTTTAGGAGGTCACCCAACTCTCCCACCTCCCCTTTTTTTCTCTCCTGGCCTACCCCACCCCCCATCCAATCCTTTCCCTCCTCCTTTTTTCTATCCTGGAGTTGAGTTTTATACCCGAGGAGTGTTACCACAGGAGAAGCAAAGTTCCCGTGGTTGTCTTCTTTCTCCCCTGTTCTTGAGTGCTGAAGCTAGCGTAGCTGAGGGTTTTTACCTTCTTTTGCCATAGCTCTCTCACTCTTAGCGTAGGAATGCATTTTGGGATTGTTGTTGTAGTTTTCACTTATTTGTCAGAATCCCTGACAGTGGTTCTCAGTTACATTGTTACCGTATTACGTACATATTTATCTTTATTCTTACAGGTTTAACTAAGGTTTTTTCTGACTGGTACACCTCTTAGTGTTTCCCTCAGAGCAGTGCAGTTCTTCCCCTCTGATCCTCAGTAACTCATACAGTGGTTATATATATCAGGTTTGCAGTCTACTGAATCTCTCCTTTCTTCTCTTACCTGTTTGCAGCTGGGTGAGTACATCTTTTAATATTATGGCGACCCCCAAACCCAAGGCCTACGCCTTTTATCTTATAATGTTAAAGGGCTTAACCATCCCATTAAATGCACCAAAATTATCCAATATTTACGTTCTCTCCATACGGATGTTGCCTTACTCCAGGAAACGCATCTCCGTAGTAAATCCACTTCCTGGCTTAAGAAATCCTGGGGTGGGACCTTTCACGCTAGCTCTGCCTGCACTAAATCTAAAGGAGTAGCCATCCTTACCAGCAAATCCAGCACATGGATGCTTAAACTGTCTAAATCTGACTCCCTTGGCTGGTGGATTCTGATTAAGATGAGCTCCCCAAATGGGAAATTGATTCTGGGGAATGTCTATGCTCTGAACACAGACCAAGCAGACTTCTTTCCAAGTCTGAGCCAAGTCATTTCTGCCCTGCAAATGGACAATGTTACTACCCGTTTGATATTAGGGGGTGATTTTAATCTGGTCCCTGATATCTTCCTGGATAAGTCCAGACCCACTCCCCAAGCACACCCTAGAGCCCACACTGTGCTACAGGTACTGCAGATGGAATGGGGCTTAATAGATGTTTGGAGGAGAGACAACCCTTCTGGGCAGGACTACTCTTATTTCTCTCCCTTCCATGGCATGCACAGTCACATTGACTAGTGGCTGGCCAACAGTGCCACATCTAATGGAGTCACAATCAACTTTATAGGCAGCATTCACCTATCAGACCATGCACCAGTAATGACAACCTATACCCCTCTGGGTCAATGACCCACTGGTACTAGATGGCGGTGTAACCCTATATTGGTCAAAGATCCATCATTTAAGCAGGCCATGTTAAAAGCCACCCAGGAATACTTTGCAATCAATTCAAACTGTGGAGTCTCTGCAAGCACAGTATGGGAGGCCTTTAAGGCTAACCTTAGAGGCTATATTATTGCATTTGCAGCACACCGGAACAAAGACAGCACTAGACAGATTACAATCAGAGCTGTCTGAACTGGAGACCCACTTTAAAGCCTCTTCTGCAGCTGTTCGGGATGTGTCCCTATCTCGGAGAACAGCAGGCCTTAAGTATCAAATTAACGCCATATTACAGCACAAAGTGGAATGGCTCTTGATCAGATCCAAACATTCGTAGTGGGAAAGGGGAGACAAAAGCAGCAAACTGTTAGCCTACCAACTGCTCAAACAGCAGGCATCGGGTAAAATACATGCTCTCTGTACTAACCTGGGCACAATCTCTTCTGACCTGGTTGGTATTAATCAGACCGTGAGTCTCTTCTACCTATCTCTGTATAAAACTCAAATGGCTCTAACATCATCCCAGCTTTCCCAGAATTTAACTCAATTTTGTCAGTTCCTTAACACACCTACCTTAAGGCCGGAGCAAATTTCCAAGCTGGACGCTCCCGTCACTGTGTCCAAGCTAAAGCAGGCTCTGTCCCAGATGACCAAAGGTAAGGTCCCTGGGCCTGATGGGATGACTGTTGAACCATATCAAACTCTGGAACAAGAGATTACCCACCCACTGTTGTCAGCCCTGCAAGATGCAAATGTCTCAGGTTCTTTCCCCCCACAATGAAAGAAGCCCTCATCACTCTGTTACCCAAGAAATCTAATGATCCCCCTAACTGTGCAAACTTTCAGCCTATCCCTTCTACCAGTAGACACCAAAATCTTAGCCAAGATCCTGGCTACTAGAATGCATACTGTCCTCACCTCCTTAATTCACCCCTCGGGTGGGATTTATGCTAGGGAAGGTGGGCTCTGATAACAATAGATTACTACTCAACCTGAAGTGGATAGCAGCCAGATCTAAGACCCCTATGGTGGCCCTAGCTGTCGACTTCACTAAGGTGTTTGATTCACTTGAATGGAATTACTTACATGAAGTCATCAGTCTTAATGGCTTTGGTCATGAATTTAGGAGGTATATCTCGACGCTCTATAACTCACTCATGGCCAGAGTTGTGACTAATTCAGACATATCTCCTCCATTCCCATTGTATAGAGGGACACGTCAAGGCTGCTTTCTGTCCCCTCTCCTCTTCTTGATCACCTTGGATCCATTGATCAGAGCATTGACTAACACCAAGGGCCTGCCGGGCATCCACACTCAGGGCAATCCCCATGTAGTTGCGGCATATGCAGATGACCTGTTACTCACCCTGTCCCATCTTCAACGATCTCCCCCCCCCAGCTCTCTCCATTCTTCAAGAGTTTTCCCTATTGTCAGGACTACAGGTGAACCAGAGTAAAACCACTTTGGCCCCACTTAATGCATCTTGCACTCAGGACTGCCTTCAAGGCACAAAATTAAGCTGGGCTCCCTTGGGGTTCACAAATCTTGGGATTTATATTCCCACAAACTGGGTAGACCTCAAATCCTCCAACTTTACTCCTCTTCTGAAACAACTATGCACAGAAGTGGATTGCTGGTGCAAGCTACACCTATCCCTCCCTGATAAAGTAGCAGCTATACACATGCTTCTTTGCCTCAGAGTTTCATACTTATTTAATAATCTTTCAATACATCTCTCACCTAAGCTTTTCTCCTCACGAGAGAAATTAGTATTCCTCTTTTTATGGGAGGGGAAAGCTTATAGATGAGGGAAACTTAAATTGAGGTCACACTGGTCTAAAAGAGGCCTGGGTGTCCCCAGGTTCCAAGGTTACCATCTGGCAAGCATGGCAGCCCGAGCCACTAAGTGGTTTACAACTGAGGGCACATCTCATCCACTGTGGGTTAAGGTCAATTCAAATATGCTAGCCCCCACTCCATTAAGAGTCCTGCTAGGCCCAGAAGGCATACCCAACAAGGGTCTATTCCCACTCATGGTCAAAACATGACATGCCTGGCGATGATGCATGGCCTTATCCCACACTCCTACAAAAGCATGGCATCCCACTTTGAGGTATGCCAAACTCTGGCAAAATAGCTTTATCACCATAGGTGGGAAACCTATTAAATGGCCAGACTGGGAAGCCAAAGGCTTACTACATATACAGGACTTGATGCTGCCCAACTCAGATATCCTGTTATCCTTTACTCAACTAAAGCAGCAATTCCATCTGCCCAATACTGACTTTTGGTGTTTTCTCCAGTTACATAGCTCAAATAATGCTCTCTCTTCTCAGTTTAGTACAGACAGGAAATGAGCATGGCTTGCTTCACTGCATAAGTTTCCCTCTTCGAATAGGCAAATTTTATGCCACTTGGCATGAGGCTCAGGTTGACCCCACTGAACAGTACAGAGCCAGGTGGAAACATATATAGGTGAAGCTATATCTGCTGAGGCTTACTACCCCACTCTAGGTGCTGGAGATGTTCACAACTGGATGCCCACCTTTTACATGTTGTATGGACCTGCCCTCAACTAGCCACCTTCTGGAATAATGTTGCTCAAGAATGTTCAAGAGTCCTCTCCATTAGAGAATTACCATTGGATACTGCACTGCTCCTTGGAGATTTCATTGGGCTGAGCCCCTTACCCAGGGAACATAGAGAGTGGATTATGCTAGCATTGCTAGAGGCTAAAAGACTCAATACTAATGCACTGGAGGCAGCTTAATAACCCTACTATTAATATGTGGCTGACAGCGTTGACTTGGGTGGCCATCCTTTAGAGATAGTCCTATGCCCATCGAGGACAACATAACTATGTCCACAGAAAATGGGACACCTATCTTTCATTCCCCTTGTGTAAAATCCTTCCCATACCTGACAATCCACCCCTGCTAGGTTAAGAGAATTTATTGCTATACATATAATTTTACTGCTTAGAAGACTTTGTATATCTGGTACTGTCTTGAGGCTGAAGTCTTACCGTATTTCTCATATGTGTTTGCTTATGTGTTCTTAAGTGAGATCTGTATGACCCTGAGATGTGATGTGTAAGTTTAACTACTGTGTATTGACTATGGAGTTTTGAATGACTATGTAATGTCTGACCTGTAATTTTTGGAGTGTACCATAAAGACTGTAACAGGAAAAACCAAAAACTCAAATAAAACATTCTATGATAAAAAAAGCCTCATATACAGATCAAGGGGAAAAGGCAGGATGCCTTTTAGCACTGAGGATTAAGCAAATGGAGTCTTCCCGCTTCATAGCTTCAATACGCTCTAAAACTGATGGCTCCTTAAAAACTAACCCAAGTGATATTATAGCTGAATTTACTGAGTACTATAAATCTCTATATGGGCCCATGCAATATCCCCCAACTGAAAAGATATTACAAAACTATTTGCTGGAGGCAAATGTACCTCAGCTCACAGAAGAGCAACATAACAGACTATTAATTCCAATCACAAGCAGGGAACTGTCTAAAGTAATTGGAGACTTACCTATGAATAAAACCCCTGGCATACTGTAGATGGCTATTCAGCCAATTCCTATAAAAACATTTAAGAACCATTTAATCCCAGTGCTCCTTCCCTCATATCAACAGATCCTCTCAGGAGTAGAGGTTGACTCAACTTTCTTTGAAGCATTGATAGTCCTAATGCCTAAACCTGATAAAGCACTAGAATTTGTCTCAAATTACAGACCTATCTCCTTAATGAATCAGGATGTTAAAAAAATAACTAAATTATTAGTCAATTATTTAAGCTCGATACTTTCTACCCTGATTGGACCAGAACAAGTTGGATTTATGAAGGGAAGCTCTTCCTCAGATCACCTTTGCACCCTGTCATGTCCTCTCGGCGTGCAGCAATGCACCTTTTCCTACTGCTTTAGTCTCCCTGGATGCCGATAAGGCATTTGACAGGGTGAACTGGCAATATTTGTTTCAAACACTAGAAGCTTTTGGTTTCCCACTAGAATTTCAAAATTGGATCAAGTCTTTATACCGGTCCCCAGCTGCTTGTGTTATGGGTAATGGAGTGACTGCAGAAGTTTTTACACTTCACTCAGGAGCAAGACAAGGTTGCCTCTTATCCCCATTCCTCTTCAACATTTATCTAGAACCCTTAATTCATAAATTGCAAAACTGCTAGGCCATTCAAGGCATTCCCATTCCCCCCTGTGAGATTTAGGTCTTGGCCTATGTGAACGACCTTCTCCTCCAACTCTCAAACCTCGTCATGTCCATACCTCCCATGCTAGAGATTATCAATGCCTTTAGCAGTGTCTGTAACTGTAAGTAAATGTAATGTAAGTAAAACAATTGTTTTTCTACTTAACCATAAATTATTTAAACATGAAATCCTGGCCCTGAGACTGAGCTGGAAGCAAGATTCTTTAAGATATTTAGGTATTGAACTAACTAGACAATCTCTTAAACTAAATCTAGAATCCCTAGTCCACATTATAAATCAGGACCTTAATATATGGGCATCGTTCCCAATTTCATTATGGAGCAGAATAAATGTACTCAAAATGAATGTTTTCCCACAGCTTTTTTATCCTCTTTCATTAATTAACACTTGGCTTCCATTATCCTGGTTTAAAAAAAATACATATCCTGTTCATCAAATTTATATGGAACAACAAATCCCCTAGGATAGCTTATCATAAGTTAACTACTCATAAAACAAGAGAAGGGTTATGTCTCCCCCATCTCAGTCTATATTTTTGGGCAAGTCACAGTAATAAATACTTAAGATGGCTGTCATCAGAAGATCAGTACCTTGCCCCACTTTGGCTCAAAATAGAATTGACCCAGATATGCTCATGTGGTTTAGAACCTGAGGTCCTATTATATATTAAAGAGACCCTTCTCCCCTCTAAATTTAAAAATTCTACAATAGCATTGTCCTTGAAGATTCATGCTCAGCTTTGTCGTTATCTTAAATATGATTATGGAAAGGATATGAACCAACCATTAGTAGGTAACCTTAATTTTAAACTTGATGGAAAGACTGTTCCTCTAAATTGGCTACCAGGTGTAAAGAATATGCAAATTACTAACTTTATTAATGAAGGGTACTCATGGCTTCCAGTTAAAGATCTTAAAGGTAAGTTTGTGTCTTCAAATAAATATACCTTTAAATTCATTCAATTGAGGCACCTACTAATACAAGTATTTGGTCAGATTCCCTCTTTAACAAATTGCATCTCTTTTTCTAAATAATTGTCCCATCTAACTGGCCATCCAAAAGCAGTGTCAAAGATTTATAGGATATTACATGATTGGAAATTTCCTGTTTGTTTTGGTCCTACCCGATTTTGGGCAACCTTATTCCCAAACCTTACTATTGACTGGCCAGCACTTTGGCATAATTGCCATAAATTTGTGACTCAAGAAAGACTGAGGCTTATGTACATCCTTCACAGTGCATATTATTCTCCACACAAGCTATCCAGAATGGGTTTAAAACTTTCACCATTATGTACCCAATACCTTCAAGGAGAAGGAACATTGTATCACATGTTCTGATCATGTCCTAAAGTGACTTCACTATGGACCACTATCCAACAACTATCTGACCCCTTGTTGGGGCTGCAGGATCTGTTTACTCCCGAGATTTACCTTTTGGGTGATTTTTTGGGAATAAGGATCCTCAACCGAAAATACCACATGACTCTTATATCCATGTCAGTTAAAACACTGATATTAAGACATTAGGTTGACGAGGAAAATATTTCTTACAATGAATGGCTGATGGAACTGCTGGAAAATCTTTGAACAGAAAAAGCAATAGCCAACCTTAATAATGGATTGGGAAAGTTTAATAAGATTTGGGACCCTTTGTACACTTTATATTCTTTATAAATTATACCCCAGATGTACTGGTATACTGGCTTAACCCTATAAAAAATGGCTTTGATATACTGATAAGGAATATGTTCTAGCTCTACTGGAAAGGGGTGGGATAAAGAAGGAGGTGGGTTGGAGAGGAAGGGAGGGTGGGGCAAGATCATATTAACAGGATGTCTCATGTACCTTGTAACATGTATATGTATGTCTGCCTTATGTGTATATGAAAAATACTCTTTAATAAACTTTAAATGGAAAAAAAATACTGTCCATCCGAATTGTAGGTAGCTTGAACTTGAGGAAGGTGCCACTTCTGGCCTAATTCACTGTAACCGTATGTCCAATGACAGTGAGTTGCTGGGGTACAAAACAGAATTTGGACATTGTGATGCCACACACCAGATGTCCATATGAGAAGGTCCTGTTGTTGGTCATAACACAATACTGTCCATCAGAATTGTAGGTAACTTGAACTTGTGGAAGACGTCACTTTGTGAGCTGGACAGGGTAGGTGAGGGAGGCAGTCGTCATGCAGCTGGTGAGGCATTGTACATCTTCTCTTGAGCAAAGGTGGCATTTGGCTTGTCAAAAGGAGATGTGACATTAACAGTTTCATTTGCAAAGAGGTCATTATCAAATGTATATGACCAGTCCATAGTGTTAGGTGAGTAACTATGAACAGGCATGGTTACATCAAAGATGTCACATCTGCACAAATAGTTATAATCTCGTTTGGCACAATAGTCAGTATGTGGGGCTACCCAGGTGTCCAGCTGAGGATGAAACACCAGCAAAGAAGGCAAGTCAACTCATTCTTGATAGATGCTGCCCTCAAAGTGACCCATGGAGCGGACTTTTACCAGCTTGTCAAAGGCTGAAGTATCCTTGTCGAAGAGTGGGAGGAACACAGTGAAGATAACGTACATAGTGTCCCAGAGAGTACATTGACCCATAGCATAGCAGGGTTTGAGGTTTGGGCATGGTGTTACATAGCCCAAGTTCCATGCTGTGGCCAATAAAAAAGGACACAGTCCTGTCCATGCACCGGGTAGTGCATGTCCGGGTTCTACAATAGGGGCAATAACATTTAGCCATACATCTATCATGGATTAAATTCAGGATCCACCCTGATTCCAGATCTCAGAAGAGATTGCTGATAGTGACTATAGCAAAAGTGCAATAAGTTGAACAAATAATTTTCCCGCCTAAGTGTTGCTCTGAGGATTCTTTATTGTTTTGGAAAATCAATTCATTGAGTTTGTTTTGGGTCTCATTGAATAAATGTGCAATATCATGCATGTTATACACCATGAATCTTTCCTCTTGGGAAACTTCAGCAATAACGTGTAGCATGGACTGTAGCACATTCTGGCCTTATTCACTGTTGAAAATTCTAGTTTGATTTTGAATTTTAGCCAAATCAACTCAGTTCCAAATTGACATTCCTGAGCCAAATAAACCTGTAACAGTGCCTGTTGCACCTGTTACATCAGCAAATCCCACATTTCACTTTGGACATTGTGGGCAGAACACCCTTAAGTGTTCCATAGTGTGTTGCCCAGCTACAGGGTCTTGTGCATGTGCTTGATATGCTGCCATTAAATCTTACAACATAACAGTGTGAAATTTGGAAATGTTGGTTGAGGAACAGTGGCCAAACTGAGTCATGTTCCAATGCATGAGGTTCAAAACAACAGGAACATGCATAAACTGAGCATTATTAATGAGATTCCCAGGAACAGAAGTTACAGCCAGGCTACTATGTGGGCCTGACTCCATTGTTGGGAATTGCAAAGGATTGTCCTTTGATGCTGGGATGACTGTGAGGAAAACAGCAGCTCTAGCAATGGAGTGATTGGAACAAAACTGGTGCATGGTGGTATTAGGGAATCTGGAACAAAAGTCTGGATTCATCATCGCTGTGAGATTTTAGAGATCAGCGTGTTGCTGCTGAACTTGGCGTATGCACAAAGTTCCATTGGGGCAGATATGAGTACCTGTATTAGGCCAGCCTTGGAAAGCTCCTTTGGAACAGAGGACTACTGGAATCTGTTGTCCATTAGGGTTGTCAGTCTTCCATTCAATCTGTAGAGTGGATTGGTCTGGAGATACCACTATGGCATTTAGATAAGCAGCTTTTCCTTTAGGAACAGTGACTGTTGAGGATGGGAGGTTGATGGCAACACCTGTAGGAGAAGGTGATGAGGGTGGGTCTGGAAGGTAGCTAAGATCCCAGGGATTCAGGACATGGAAAAGTCTCTTGGTATCCATTTGGTGGAACTTGGACAAGCTTGCCAGTGTGCATGGCAAAAGGTAGATGAAAAAGATCATCATTTGTAAAAAAGAAGAGACAAAATGGTAAACATGCAGATTCCCTCCACCCCGGTCAGTGGAAGGAGCCTTAATCACCTTTGTACAGTTTCAGTTGATTGGCATGGTACCATTTGTCAAGGGGTTTCTTGTGGTCTATTATCCATGCTTGGTAGACAGCAAGGCTCAATTTGTTGATGATGTCATAGTGGCATACCCATTTGTGGTATCACATCATAATAGAGACACAAAATGAGCGACTAGAAAGAAAGTGACTCATTTTGGGTGCTATTATTGCCGGCTACCCTGCATAATAGCCAGGGTATGGGATAGCAACCAGGAGGAAGGGTGAACAGAAGGGGGGGAATAGCAAGGGGATGGGAAGGGGAGGGACAAGGAAGGGGTTTTGAGACACTGGTGTACCTGCTGCCACTGAGCTAGCCATGTGGCATGGTGGTGTGGGTGGCTCAGCAGGTACTGGGTTTGGGACTGGGAGCGTGTACATTGCTGCGGCACTTACATTTTGGCGAGATCCAGATTTTTGCCCTCTCCTTGATATGCTCCCCCCTGGAGTTAAGAATCCTAAGTAAGAGGGGTGCAGGGCAACGCCCCTCACTAGAAACACTTTTTTAATTCCAGATATTGGGTTGCCCTGAAGTGTATATCACAGATTTGCTTTTTGGGGCTATACATGCACCATAATAGTGATCGCTATTTCGCATTCGCTATTATGACATGGAGCCCCCATTTGTTTACAAATGGGTGGGCAGGGGTAGAGCATTTCAGTACCATTACTTGGTCTCTTACTTGCCAGTTGAATTCTTTGACCTTCTTGTCAAAGTATTTTAGACTGCTGCTTGGTCTGGCCCAGATTTTTCGCAGCAAAAAAGGTATATCTGTTCCAGATTGTCATTCAGTTGCATGACATAAGTGTCCACCAACACTCTGTCTTCAGTAGGAGAATTTAGATCAAATCACAGATGTTCAGATAGTCTCATCAATTTGCTGTTCAGCACCTCAAAGGATGTAGACTGGGCTGCTGCAGCTGGTGTAGCTCTGATTGCCATTAGGAGTGAGGGCAACAAAGTGTCCCAACCTTTACAATTCTCATTTCCAAATTTACACAATATCAATTCAATCTGTCTGTTAGCTCTCTCTACCTATCCAGATGACTGAGGATGGTATGCAATGTGGAGCATTTGGCTAACTCCAAAGTAACTGCAGGCATTCCTGCATCAGTTCTCCTGTAAAACTAGATCCTTGGTCAGAGTCTACCTTAAAAGGTAGGCCCACCTGGTAAATACCTGATCTACCAGGATTTTAACAGTGGTTTTTGCCATATTTACTCAACATGGGAAGGCTTCCACCCATTTTGAGAAAAGGTCAATAATCACAAGTGCATACTTGTTTTTGCTGGTGCATGGCAATGGTCCGATTATATCAATTTGAATTACATTCCAGGGACCTGACAGTCTCTGGGGGAGCAGCTTGGCATTTTTCTTGCCAGGAATAAGGTTGTTCTGTGTGCAGGTAATGCAATTGTCCACATAGTGTTGGACATCTGTTGTGATGCCAGGCCACCAGCCTACAGTTTTTAGTCTCTGCATGGTTTTGTCTAACCCTTGGCATCCACCTGTAGGGGTGTCATAGACCTGATGGATGAATTCTGGTAGGAGTGATTTGGGAATCACCCATAGTTTTTGATCACCAGAATGGTACAGAACCCACTTCAGGTCTGCAGAGAGATGAAAATCGTCAGAATGTCTTTTGAATAGGTTATTCAGAGACAGTCTTTTTCTGTTTCCTTTGAGTGGTATTCATATACTGTACCTCTTTTATCTCTGGATCTGCCAGTTGTATTGAAGTAAGGTCCAGAGGGACCACTTTGATCCTCTTCTGGGTGGTCACTATGTGTGGCTCAATAAGGGGTTGCATGGACCAACCCCCGTCTCCGAGCCCCATCTTTGGATAAAATGTCTGCTCGATCATTGTACTCATGGAAAGGTTTGGCCTTGGAGTGGGCTTTAACCTTGTGCATGTACAGTATGAAAACAAATTGCTCAGCAAGGCTGACAATGTGTATGAAAGGAAATGCACACCCAGGAAGAATCAGAGAAGACAATGGTGTCCTCAGATCCTCAGTCATGTATGAGTTCCAGGGCACAGACTACTGCAGCAAGTTCTGCATATTGATAGGTGCACTTCCTGGACACCTCAAAGGTGTCACCTGCTGGGTACAGGACCAGGACCCCAAAACCTGCAATTTGTTCTTCCTCATGGTAGGAAGAAGATCCATCTGCAAACATGCGGCAGAGTGTTGGGTCTTTCAGAGTGTGCTCCTTGGTGGGCAGGAATGGGCTGGTTCAGACAGGGTTGGTGGCTCTAGGCCACATGATGGTACAGGAGTCCATGTTCCTCAATAAAGGGCATCTTGGCGAGAAGCACACTGATGTCTCCATCCTGTAGGAGTAGAGACCAATGGGTGAGTCTGATGTTAGACACAGTTCCATCTTTGATTCTGTCTGTCAGTAGGAAATTGATAGGGAGTGGTTGGTGTGCAGCACAATAGGGGAAAACCCTATAATGTAGGTGAAATGTTTGATGATGCTCTGAGGCAAAACCAGTAGGAGGCTGGTGGGTCTTACTGTGTGCTCCTTTTGGGTGGGGGTTTGTTATGTTTTCTGGCCTTTGTTTTCAATAAATTGCATTTATAAAACTGTTTTGAGTTTGATTTTGCTTAATCTGCAGTGGGTGATGCTCAAGTTTTTCTTGTGCTGTATATCTGGTCTCTGAAGCAGACCCAGCCAATGGGGCAGCTTGTTGGTTTTGTTGCAGAAATGTTTATTGGCCCAGAAGGTCACCAAGAGGTTCCCCTCACATAGATAGCACTTCTGCTCCACTAGGGAGAGCATCTGTGAGGCATAGACAATAGGTCTCGAGGTGCCATTAGCTTTTTGTGCAAGGACTGCTAACATGCCCACCTCAGAGGTGGCAGTTTCCAGATGGAATGGCAGTTCTGGGTTTGGGTTGATGAAAGCTGGGGTGGAGGTCAAAGCTTTGTTCAAAGAAGTAACAGCAGCTATGTGTTCTGTTCCACACTGCCAGTGGACATCTGTCTTCAGTAACTCATACAGGGGTGAGGACTTCAGTGCAAAGTTCAAAATTAAATCACTGGTGTAGTTGACCATACCCAGGAAACATCACAGAGTAGCAACACTGGTAGGAAGTGAGAAATCCTGAATGCCTTGGACCTTGTCCAGAGTAGAGCTTCTGTCTTCTACTGTGATACACAGATCCAGAAAGGAAACTTCTGGGAGACACACTTGCACCTTTGCAGGATAGCACTTCAGGCCTACCCTCTGTTAGAGTGTCAAGAGCTCATCTAGAAGCTCTAGGTGTTTCTCTGGGCCTGTCATGGCCAAGAAAAGGTTGTCCACATATGCAAGAGGCATTCTGGTGTGGAGAAGCCATGTATGGTGTCCCTTATGTGGATGTGGAAGAGGGAGGGGCTGTTATGGAACCCCTGCAGAAGACAGTTCCACATGTACCAATGTCCTTCAAAGGTGAAGGCAAACTTGTATTTGCTCTTAGAGGCCAATGGAATTGATCAGAAGCCATTGGAGATGTCCAGTGTCCTGAACCACTTGTATTCAGGTTTCAGAAGTTTTAGCATGTTCATGGCGGATGCACAGTGGGAGCACAACTGGGGATGACTTGGTTAAGTCTCATGTAGTCAATAGTGAGTCTCCAGCTGTTGTTAAGCTTCTTCACTGGTCTGATGGGGAATATGACTGTGGACGCACTCAGCCTAATATAACACCTTGTTTCAGAAGGGGATCAATGATTGCCCTCAAGGAAGGTATTGCCTCTGATGGAAAGAAATATTGTCTCCGACATGGGGGTTCATCACCAGTGATTTGTAAGAGGCTGTCCATCCTCTCACAGTCATGCTTGTGTTTGGCAAAGGCCTATTGATGCCTTTCCAAAACTGGTCTCAGCCGAGGGAATAGCTTGTGGTGTTGAAGCATGAGGATGATGTCATACTCCTCATCACTGGCCTTTATTGCTCCTACCACATGCGAGTCAGAAATGAGAAGCATATGGTAATGGCCTGGTATCTGAAGCAATAGCCTGCTGGCTAAATCCACCATGCAGCCACAGCATGAAAGAAAATCTATTCCCAAGATGTTCTGATGATTATGCAGTATCATGAGGTCATAACGGTGTGTTATCTTCAAGGTGCCAATGATGACTGGCATTGGTTTGGACTGGTACATTGTGACCATGGTCACCGCAAAGATCTGGGTGGAAGTTGGCTTCCCCATCGACCAATGAGATAGCTGCAAGTCATCCTGGCACAGCACTGAAACTGCTGCACCTGTGTCTAGAAGTAACTCATGCTGGCGCCCCCAACCAGCGCTTCTACACAGGAATGTCCGGAATCAGCAGTTGCTAGGGTGGTGATAATGTGAACCAGGGCCTGACACCATCAGTCCAATTCAGAGTGCTTCTGGTTAGCATCATCAGAAGAGGGGTCTATCTCTTGAAGCATTTGTACCACTTTGGAGTATGGAGATTAGGAATGCCTGCCGTCATCAGATACCCCCAATGGAGGCGCGGAAGGGATAGCAGCCATAGTTCTTACTGGGATGGCTGCCATCAGAGATTGGACTTTGGCCTTAAACTACCACAGCTGGTTGTTTTCCTCAGTCAAATCCCAGTATGAAGAGCCAGACCACTGATTTTATCAGTTATTCCCTTTCGCATTCTTCGGGTTCGGCTTCAGCTGATATCATTGTTTGTTTTTGTTCAGCCTTCTCGGTTTTGGTAGGAGGTCTTGTCCTGTTGGGAATCCTTTCATTTCCACCTCTTACGGGGCGGATGATTCAGTGCTGTTCTGCACTGCGGCCACCATGGCCTTGGAACCTGAGCCCAGGTCCCGCAGGAAGGTCTAGTATGTAAGCTCCACTTTCTACATTATTTTACGGAAGCAGTCCCATCTCAGGAACACCACTGTTTCAACCTTCTCACAAAGGGATGCCTACAAAGTTTTCAGAAACAAGGATTTGTATTCAGTTGAGTCTCAGTCAGCAGCATCATTGGCCATCTCCTTGCCTGTTAAGTAGGCAAGCCACAAGTGGCTGTCAAACTGTGCTGAGGTCTCTTTGGTGTATTGCTTCACTGGATGGGAGAGCAACACGCCAACCATTTTTGGGACTGTGCAATGCCAGGAGGCTAGCTGCGGCTATGTCAAATGGGGCTTTGATGTCATTACTTACCATTTCCGGCCACTTGGCCCAAAAGATGGGACCCATGGTTTGTTTCAAAACCTGGAATCTATGCTGATTTGGGAGGCTGAATACTTCACATTGGTTTCACACCTTTTCCTAATGGCAACTAAGATTGTCGCCAGAGGCCATAAGGACTGCTTTGTCCAAGATGGTCTGGATGGTCTGTGCAGACTGCAGAGCATTCAGGGTGGACCCCGTTTGCCCTGTCATGGACTTAATGACTGTCTCAGCTGTTACATTCACCATGCTCTGGAGGAGGGTCTGTATTTCCACCTCCTTCTTCAGCAGGTCAGCTGTTGCTTGTCTGATCCCCGAGGACTGCATCTCGGAGACTCCAGTCTTTGTGACTGCTTGCTCAATTATAGTCTCCACTTTGCCCTTGTCTTGCTTACTCAAGATGGCTACCAGTGGTGTGAGGCCTCCACCCTATGGCATCCCAAGGACCACCATCTTGGATTTCCTCATTATCCTCTTTGTCATCTTCCAATGATGCCAGGTCAATAGGTGGGGCATACGGCATAACTTTCACATGACCCTTCAGGATTGTCAACTGCTGACATAATTTAGTTGTCTTTGCTCTACACATTGAATGATTCACTCTGCCTCTGTATTGTCCCTTACTGACATGCTCTTACAAAACTCTGTATGCAGCACTCACTTCGAAGTTTTCTCTGATCTCCATGTCCAATGCCTCCTGGCTTTTTCCAAACTCTTCACACAACTCCTCACTCTCACTCCGCAATGTATCATTCATACCAGTAAGCAAATCAATCAGCTGTAACACATTTTTCTTATCCTTCTGCACCCTTTCACAATCCTGTCTCAATCTAACAACCTCTCTGTCACTACCCTATACATTACATTGCAGTTCATTCTGAGTCTCATTTTTGAGCTTCTGGATTTCTTGTTCCAGCTCCCTCTGTTGCTTGCCAATTTCTCAAGATTTGGAGCTGAACTTATTTTTCAGAACTTGAACCTCCCTTTTTACTGCCTGTAGTGCAGCTTATAGGGTGGCAACCTTTATACCCTTTTGGTAATTTTTCTTTACCTTAGGTTTGGTCTCTGAATACAGCATGCATACATACTGTTTAGAATGACTGTGTGACTTCATGTCCAGCATGAAATCACCCAACCTCCATGGCAGGCTAGAAAATTTGAGACATCTACTGTAACTTGAGCTCTGTGCTAATGTTATTTTGGAAGGCTCCCCTTTTCCTGAGCTAGCCAGGAGTACAAGGCATACTGATCTACCTTGTACTCTACAACTATACAGTTAAACGTTTGGGATATGTAATCCCACAGACCAGTGGCGCTGTTGAACAAGGGGGCATAGGTTTGAACACCTTTGCAATTCCCAGTCCCATTCAGGGCATGGAGGGCCTGTAAGAACATCTGTATGGGTTGAATGGGTGGGCTTAGGTTTGAGCACCTCCATGATTCCCATGTCCAGTCAGTTCTGACCAATCAGGTCCATGCCATGGTCACCATTTGTTGGGTTCTGGCATTATCTAAACTTAATGCAAAACATGACACAAAGACAGGTGTTGCAGAATAAGGCTTTATTACCCAATACATGTAAAAAGGACAGATTACCTCAGCAGGAAGTCTGGAACCACTGAACACCTGGTGTTGTCATAGGAAAACTCAGTGAAAAACAGAAGTACACAAACTCTTATAGTCAGAGATAGGAAGGTCTGTTACCTGGTAATGGGCTCATCTGCACAGTAGAAAAGCTAAACAAAGCATTTCTATTGGTGGGCACAGTGGGCAGCTTGTACCCAAGGCCATTAGTTTTGCACATACACAGTAATAAGTACAATGCTGACTAACACTACTTTTGGGTTACAATAGAATTCATAAAATATGCTGATCATAGCATTATGGCCAATAGCTGCAGGTGGCGTGCTAAGACCATAAATATAATACTGCCTAGTACATCATAGCAAGCATGAGTAAATACTGACATCCCTTATACTGTAACATAGAATCATGGAAGTCCACATTAGAGACTGTAGGTCAGGCAGGTCTAAAATGGCAATGGGTTAAGAAGTGTGGTGAGATGCGTAAAAGAGTACAGGGCAAAGTAAGGAAGCTAAAAGCTGACATTTTACTACTGCATGAAATGCACATGACAAATGAGAAAATAGAAGACAGCTAAAGGGTGGGGGGACTTGGTATGGCTCATGCTTTAATGTTAAGGCAAGGGGCAGTATAGCGTGAGGAGGCAGTATAGCGCAGTGGTTTAAGGCTCTGAGCTGCAAGTCTGGTGGCATCCAGCAGACCAGACCTGGGTTTGAATCCCACTGCTTCCACTTACATACTGGGTGACTCTGAGCAAGTCACTTAACTTCCCTGTGCTCCCAGGTAGCGCCTGTACAAAAAGCTTTCAGCTTAGTGTGCTACTCCTGCTTAAACAACAAAAAATAATAATAAATAAACCTGGTTTAAGACAAATTTTCTGTGGGAGGTGCTACATACCTGGATTGTCCCCAGTGGCCATTATACCCTGCTGCATGTTAAGATGCACAGCAGGCTGGCCTTCTCTGTGGGTTCAGTATATGGACCAAATATAGATAATTAGAGATGTGTGAAGTCTGTGAAATTTGCTCTGTGATTTAATTTGCGGATTTCGACAATTTCGCCGAGCGATTTAGTGAAATTCACAGCCGAAAATCTCACAGATTGCAACGCAGAACGCAACAGTTCATCCATGAAATTCATGCTTCACGGGGAAAAAAATGCAAATTTCAATGGAATGTTCATGCAAATCAAAGTTTTGGAGCTTTTCAAAACTGTGAATTCTGCAAAGCGCAAATTATTGGCACTTCGTACAAACTTCATGGGTGAAGTTTAACTTTGCAACATCTCCATAGATGATCAATCTTTTTACTTAGAGGTGGGCAAGCCAGAACAGACTCGAGCCTGGCTTGAGCTTAGTGCCTGGCTTTGCTCAACTTGACCTCTATAAGCAACTGAGAGCCAAAGTCAAGCCAAGCAACTTATGCTCAACATCAGCATTTTTCCCTGTCTTAGTAGTTAGTGTAGTATCTGAAACATTCAGCTCCCATGTGGAGAACAGTCTGCAGTAGCCAGGGCTCATCTCATGTTTTGGCTCGTAGAGTCAAGCCGCACTCGTCACTGGCTTGGCTCTAGGTAAAACATTTCTTGCTTGGCCACTTGTATTTTTACCCTAAACTACAGCTTAACATAATGGGATTGCCAGAACTGTGGATACTTAGGGGTGACTTTAAGTGTGTTTTGAACTCTGTTCTAGACAAGTCCAACCCCACTCCAATACCCTAAACCAGGTGCGCTAGGGCACTAGATGTACTGCTGCACACTTACACATTAGTTGTCTGCTGGAGACAGACCAAGGCCACTATGCGAGAGTACAGCTTTTACTCCCATGTGCATGCTTCATATGCTAGGATTGACAGGCTACTTGTCTCTTCATTAATGGGTGTGATTAGTGACATTCACTATGAACCGATTCTTGTGTCATACCATGCCCCACTATGAGCTTCAGTATCTAGGGGGCCTCATCTTTCTTCCAGTGTTTGGCAGCTTGACCCAACCCTGTTAAAAAAACTGAATTTCTACTCACTATTCGCAGGGGGATAGTGGATAACCTGGATCACAACAAGGTGGGGGAAACCTCACATTCAGCTAGGTGGGAGGCTCTTAAAGCTGTTATTATGGGTCTGGTAGTGGCCTTATCTAGCAATCAATGCATGGAGCAGTTGGCAGAGCAAAAGGAGTCTGAGGCACAAATAGGACTGAAGAAGGATCACATGGCAAACCCCACTATGCCACTTTACTATAGGCTGCAGTAGCTAAAGTGGTGATACAACACCATGGCAATGGAGCAGCTGAAGGAAGTAATATTACTTTCCCAGATGGGGTAATATTTTGATGTGGACAGAGGGAGGAAGCTATTAGCCTGGCAATTAAAAACTCGAGAGGGGGCCAGGGACATCCTGCAAATCACAACCAAAAATGGGGAACTCAATACAGACCAGACAGTAAAAATAGGGGAGGTGTTCTGTAAGAGGCCAACCCCACAGGACAACAGTTTTATAACTTCTTTTCAAAGGTCCCAATACATCCTCTAGACAGAGAGGCAGCTACTGCCTAAAACAGGCATATTGTTGCTACAGAAATCACAGATGTAATTTGGGCTGTTAGGGGAGAAAAGGCCCCTAGGCCAGACGTTCTACCTATAGACTTCTGCAAGTCTTTTGTGTCTGAACTAATCAATCAATCAATCAAGTCTTTATTTAACCAGGAATTCATCATTGAGCAGAAGCTCATTTGTAAGATGGACCTGGGTGGAGCATGAACAATTGTATAAACAGGTCAACACAGGTATTTACAAGGCAATACAGATAATACTCTTTACAGAGAGGAAGAAAAAGAAGTTCATATGTACATAGAATTATACAGATATTGTACAGATTACACAGTATTTACATACATAGAAGTGTCTATAGGAAGATAAAGTAGGTTATCTAAGGTTGCAGGAGGACGAATGGAAGAAAAAACTAAAAATAAAAATATACACCAGGTAGAGGTGAAGGTAGGGGGGAAGGGAGGGAGATAGGGGGAGAAAGGCTAGGAGTGCACGGTGCACAGAGAGGAGTTGGTAAAACAGAATGTAGAGAAGGTGGATGGAGTAAAGGAGTATGTGTGAGCCCCGGGATTGAATGCTATAAAGTACGGGGCATGGTAGGATGTCACAACCCAGGGTAGTGAGCTCCTATCCGAGGTTGGGAAAGGAAGAATAAGGGGATGGACGGGCCTAGTGTTGATAAGACAGGGGGATAAGAGAGAGAACAATTAGGCTGGTGAGGAGTAAGCTGGGGGGTCAGTACTTAAAATTGGGTCTAGGCATGGCTATATACCAGTGCAGACACCGGTACTGGGTCTGAGTGGGTGAAGCAGTTACATACTTCTCTGATTGTATGGAAATAAAGCATCTTGAAGGCATTTATACCGATTAGAGTGCTTAATTTGAGGTTTTTTTGTAGATCGTTCCATAAGGTAGGTAGCACGAAGCTTATGGCTGCCCTGCCGAAGCGGGATTTTGCTTTGGGTACTTTAAGTGTAATAGCTGAGTAACTTCTTAATGCATATTTCCCAATTATACTCAGGGGAAGATAGCAGGAGATATAGTAAGGCAGCTTATTAGAGATGGCTCTATAGGTCCAGAGAGCGGCGTTTCTGTGGTGCCTGAACTTTAGTAATGTCCACCCCACTGTCGCATATAGGGTGCAGTGATGCATGTCGAAGGGGAGTCCCGTTATAAACCACAGTGCTCGATGGTAGAGTGTGTCCAGTTTAGCCATGTAAGAGTTGGGGCATTGGCTGTAGAGGAAATCAGCGTAATCAACCAATGATAGGAAAATGGATTGGACCAGTTGTTTCTTGGCATCTCTGGTGAGAAATTGGTTGATTCTAAAAAACAGTCCAAGCCTTTGCCGAAGTCGTTTTAGCAAGTCCTCAATATGTTCAATGAAGGAGAGTCTTTGGTCTATCCAAACTCCCAGATACTTGAATTTTGTAACAAATTCTAGTTTTTCACCTAGAACTGTGGTAATTTGGGGAACTGTCCCACTGGACACAGGATTAGCTGTATGGCTAAAAGGGGAGAGGACCATCGCTTTAGTTTTTTTGGCATTAAGGAGTAGCTTTTTTTGGAGAAGTTGGCTTTGCAAAAGGTTGAATTCTGACTGTAGGTTATTGCAGGCAGCTTCAGGTGTTGGGTGACTCACGTAGAGAACTGTATCATCTGCAAACAGATGGATGTTGGCTTCTTTTATTCAGTAGTCGATGTTATTAATGTAGATTGCAAAAAGTAAGGGCCCTAATATAGAACCTTGAGGTACCCCTCTTTGCAGAGTTTTTAAGGGGATCAGGCCTCCTTCGGCTTTAACTTGTTGAAGACGCCCTGTAAGATAGTCAGTAAACCAATGCAGAAAGGAGGGGTCCACACCTATGGTTTGAAGGGAGGAGAGGAGCAGACTATGGTCAACGGTGTCAATAGCCTTGCTTAGATCAGGGAAAACAGCACAAATAAAGTTTTTGCTCTCAAGATTACGCTGCCAGTCATTAGTAACTTTGGCGAGGGCTGAGATAGTGCTATGTTTAGCTCTGAATCCGGACTGCATAGGATTTAGCAGTTCCTAGACTCAAGGTGAGTCCTCAGCTGTGCATTTACAATTTTCTCTAGGAGCTTGGACAGGACCGGAAGGAGATAAATTGGCCTATAGTTATTGAGATCGCCAGGGTCACCTGATTTGAACAGTGGTATGACATGTGCTGTCTTCCATATAGGTGGTAAGGTGCCCTGATACAAGGATAGGTTAAAAAGGTGGGTGACGGGTATTGCTAGTACGTGGTAGGCAAGTTTTAGGAAGTAAGGGTCAAGGGTGTCGGCCTCAGCACTTTTTCTAGTATCCAACTGAAGCAAGAGGTCCTCTACCTCTTTCAGTGTGGCAGGTTGAAGCGAGAAAGGCAGCGAAGCTATCAGAGTTTCAGGCAGTTGGCTGGCAGTCTGGGAGCGAAGTATGTTTGCAGGAGAGTTATCAAATGTCATGCCTGCAGTAGCAAAGTGGTTATTGAATACGTCAAGTATATCCATCTTTTCGGTTATAGTCAAGTTGCCAGAGGTAATCTTGGTCGGGAGTGAATTTCCTGAGGAGTGGCCTAGCAGATCATTGATTGTATTCCAGAGCTTGATTGGGCTCTTTGTGGCAGAGTCAAGTTCGGATTTGAAGAAGGTGGCCTTCGATTCTCTGATTGTTTAGCTACATAAATTTTGTAGTCTCCTGAACTGGTTCCAATCCTCTGCAGTGTTCAGTCTGCACTCTTTTTTCCAGACCATATCTCTTTCTAGAAGCAAGGACTTGATCTGAGGGGTGAACCATTTACAGGTTTTGGTCCTAGTTCGAACTTTAATCAGGGGAGCATACTTATTAAGGGCCCTTGATAGAATGTTGTGGAAGATATTGTAAGCTGACATAATCGTTTTGGCCAGGTAGAAATCTTGCCACTGAGGGGAGTACTTAAGCTCGTTTAGGTAGGCATGTTCATTGAAGTTGCACCTGGATCTCTTCATAGAGAACTTGCTAATGGGTGCTGGGTTGTTGGTGGATCTTACTCCCGCAATAAAACAATGGTCGCTGGTGTCTGAGAAGAAGACATCAGTGTGAGAGAAGAGATGAGGTTTGCTCACCATTAGCACATCCAAAAGTGTACTTTTACTGGGGTTCTTCACGTTTGGGTGTGTTGGTTCAGTAATAAGTTGCGTCAGCCCATGTTCATCACAAAAGGATGCAAGAGGGGCAGCTGTGTTAGAGAGCCAGTCAAAGTTGAGGTCTCCTAAAATAATAGTTTCTGGCAGCCCCTGTCCCAACTTGTCACTTAGATATGACACAAGCTGTAGGCCAGCAGATGGTGGTCTGTAGCATCCTATTACGCAGAGTGCAGTAGTCTGTGTAATTTCCACTTTGAGAATTAGGCATTCGAATTCACTGGCAACAGATGCCGAGGATAAGCAGAAAGCAGAAAATTTGTCTTTAACATAGATAGCTACCTCTCCTCCTCTGGCATGCCCATCAGCTCTGAACAAGGCATAGTTGGGTATGTTTACTTCTCTATCAGTGGTGCTGGGTCTAACCCAAGTTTTGGAAATCACAAGTATGTCAGGAGAGGTATGACTTACCCAGGTTTGTATTAAGGTTATCTTTTTAAGGAGGCTACATACGTTAATATGCAAGAAGCTTATTCCTTTTAAATTTGATAGTTCTGCTGGAAAAGCAATAGCTTCTGGGGGGGGCCAGGGTTGAGTTCTACATTGCCTGAACATAGCAGGAGGATAAGTAGGATTTTTCTAAGAGCGCTAATTATAAGCTTGTAATTCCTGCCTTTCTCCCGCCTAGTAGATCTGATGTTTTAGGGACTGGTAAGTAGCCACCATAGAAGAGCTGATCTGTTGTAGCAAGAGTTAGTACCCCTACCACAATAGGCGGGGAGGAGATAGAAGTCTGCGTGGTGGGAGGTGGGCCTTGTGGTGGGGGAGTGTTATAAGTACTTCTGGTATGTGTGGTCCAAGAGCAGGGTTCGAGGTATTGGTACCTGGAATCATGGAGGCAATTAAAGGATAAGTTGCCATGTGGTATACAGCACAAGGTGCTGTTGTAGATTAGCCCAGGGGCCAGTGGGGTTGCTGGATTAATGCAGCTTATCAGTAGCTTTCCGATCCAGGTCGACCTGAATTTGATAGCATTTAAAAATATTTAGTGGTGAAGGCATAGCCAAGGAGAGCCTATGCATTTTAGTAAGGTGAGGCCCTGAGAGTTGCATCCCATAGGCTGGACAGAGAAGAGGGGGATCACGAGCTAAGTCTCTATTGGTGGGGCACTGTGCCAGGTGACGTGGACTAATATTTTGGCAGGAGCTACTGTATTTAATAATCAGCGGAGGTGGGGGGTGGTTGAAAAAGTTGCGGCAGTTGCCATGCCTTGTTGGGCCTTGGGTCCGTGTCTGTGGTCTTGAGCGTCAGCTAGAGGGGTGCCGATCGCCCAGTAGCCAGGAATCCCGCGGCTTAGGAGCTGGGAGCCTGGGCGACAGTTCCTCGGCTGAGGGAGAGAAGGAGAGTGAGGGTTAATAAAGGGCATTCATACAAAGGGTCAGACAGAGCAGCGGGGAGTCCAAAATTTGCAGAACAAAAGGACGTGTATGGTACCAGCAATGCCAAAAGAGGTAGTGAGGAGGAGTAGTAGGTGGTTGCACTCCAAGGTAGTTTGTTTGGTGTTGCTGACCTGCTTAACTGCTAGCTGGTTTATAGTCGGAAGGGTATATAGTCGATTTAGGGTGAGGTCCCTAACAATAGGGCAGGTAGAGCAGTAATTGAGAGGAGTTAGATGGAGTGGCTGGAGAAAAGGTTGAGTGCAAACATGTGAACCTGTGGGTGGGACTGCTTTAAAAAGGGGCAGTGAGAAAGTGGGTCAAGTCAGGTATTGAAGACAGGGAGGCCAATAGCATGAAAATATGCAGCAGTGGAGTGACCAATCTGCTGCTAGGCTGAGGAAGGGGTGGAGTAAGGGTCTATTTAATACTATGAGGAGGAGGGGGAGGGGGTGGGCCAAAAAATTCAGTCCAGAACAAAGCGCAGAAAGAGATTTCCCTGAGATCAGGAAGTGCCAGGCGTTGGAAAATCAGCCAAGGAGTAAAGCTGCCAATCAGTGCCTGGTTCCTCCACTGGGCATCCAGTCAAAGCAGTGGCATTCAAAACCATGAGTTTCAGAGGTCCGGTGCGTACCTGAATCTGTCCGGGGGTCAGTCGGGTGGTCTGTTAGCTGTGGCCTGCTCGGAGAGAGCCAAGGCCACAGGAGCAGCTTGGGAAGCCCGCAGATGGGCTGTCGGTGGAACAAGGAGGGGAAACACAGAGGATTAAATACAGCTAGAGTACAATAGCAAGCTCAGTGGGGGGCAGGCAATGGGGAAAGACAAAGCATGAGGTAAAGAGGAGGTAAATGCATGGCAATTATTTGGAGCTAGAAGAGGAGTTAATGGGAGGTGGGGTCTGTGCTTTGGCACCAGGACATCTGAGGAGGACAGCAGCAGCAGGAGGGTGTAAGGAAAGGGTTTGTAGGTAAGGCAGAGAAGAAAGTAAGGTGTTTAGAGAGACAGCATTGCAAGTGGGGCAGAGAAATTAATAATTGACAGAGTGACCATTGTGGGGAAGGGGCAGAGTTTGTCAGCAGGGCAGAAATGAAAAACTGCAGCAGTCTTTCTTAGTAGCTAGATCAAGCAGTCAGACATCAGCTACTGTACAATACAGTTTGTCCAGCACTAAGTAACCCTGAGAGACTAGACTAGTGGCTTGTAATAGACTAGCTAAGCTGGCAGGTAAAGTAAGACCAATTGATGTATAACATATGTAGATTACATTAACAAAAATTCAGTCCAGAACAAAGCACAGAAAGAGTTTCCCTGAGATCAGGAAGCACCAGGCGTTGGAAAATCAGCCAAGGAGTAAAGCTGCCAATCAGTGCCTGGTTCCTCCACTGGGCGTCCAGTCAAAACAGTGGCATTCAAAACCACGAGTTTCGGAGGTCCGGTGCGTATCTGAATCTGTCCGGGGGTCAGCTGGGTGGTCTGTTAGCTGTGGCCTGCTCGGAGAGAGCCAAGGCCACAGGAGCAGCTTGGGAAGCCTGCAGATGGGCTGTCTGAATTTGTCCGGGGGTCAGTCGGGTGGTCTGTTAGCTGTGGCCTGCTCAGAGAGAGCCAAGGCCACAGGAGCAGCTTGGGAAGCCTGCAGATGGGCTGTCTGTGAAACCACTGTCCACTGTCCACATGATACATAAAAAGTCTTGTTTATGGTGTACTACCCCACTCCATGTAGTCAGCCATTATCACAGTACTTCCCAAACAGGGAAAGGACCCCTTGAACTGGGCTTCATACTGGCCAGTTTCCCTGCTGATGGCTGACTACAAAATCATGGCCAAAATATTAGCCTCAAAACTGGAACCTGTATTGTAAAAGGTTACTCATACAGACCAGGCGGGTTTTATTAAAGGGCGCCAGGGTAAAAATAACATTCGCAAGGTGCTAGATATTATATAAAAATGGTCCAGATCCACTGCAAACCATGGTGCAAGAGTCCTGATCCCAGATGCAGAGAAGGCCCTTGACTGCATGGAGTGAGGGTGCGTGTTTGAAACATTGCAAAGATACCAACTGGGTGATTCCTTTTCGGGATCGATTGGTACCCTGTACCATGCCCTGTAGGCATGAATACTAGTAAATGGGGGCTTGATCTCACCTTTTTCACTCACACAGGGTACCAGACAGGGGTGGCCATTATCCCCCTTGCTATACATTCTTACTTTGGAACTGTTAGCAGTGCCAATTAGAAAGCACCAGGGGATCCAAAGATTTCGGATAGGAGGACAGGAGGAGCACAAACTGGCACTATTTGACGATGACATATTGTTCTTCCTGCAAAACCCCTCAACTGGCATTACTGAGCTACACAGCTTCCTTGATGAGCATGCCCTGCTTTCTGGCCATAAAGTTATCTGGTCCAAGAGTGAGCTCCTGCCACTGGATAAGATGTGGTGTGCCTCCTTTACCTCTAACTCCATGGGGATCCCAGTGATAAATATAATCAAATACCTTGGTATTTACCTTTCCTGCTCCCCAGTTGTCCTATAAAAGAACAATTACAAACCCTTGCTCAATTATCTTAAATCGGACTCTGCCAGGTGGTGCAGTTTGTCCTTATCTGTAATGGGAAGAATTAATGTGGTCAAGATGTGTATGTTACCTAAATGTCTGTATCTATTTCAAACCCCACCCATGTGTTCCCACAGTGTTCTTTAAGACCATAGATGCTCTAGTACATTGTCTTGTTTGGAATAACACACTGACCCAAATAAAAAGAACCATCCTGCAAAAGGCCATGGGGAAGGTGGGTGTGCTGTTCCACAATTTCAATTCTACTACTGCATGGCACAACTGTCCTATCTTCCCCCTCTTATTGCTACACTATCTCCTTCCTGGCTCACACTGGAGGAGGATGACATAAGTGCCAATCTCCATATTGGGTTGCTGTCCCCTGATCTAGCAGGTAGGCCCCCCGACCCACAATCCCTACTCAAAAAACTTACTAAGGGTCTAGCAAAGAGCTAATCACTACATACGTCATACAGCTGTCCAGTCCCCATATGCTCAACTGATTACATTAGTTAAATGTCAATGAAACTATAATGTCTTCTCACACAAGACCTTATTGAGATGGTCCCACCTAAGAGCATGAACAGTCGATTCATTAAATGAGAATGCTCAGCTAAGGAGCTTCCTACAATCACCATTGGGGGAGGTAAGGGCAAAGTGGGAGGGGGACCTTGGTATCCACATTACAGAAAGCATATGGAAGAAAGCCACTAATCACTATAAACATGGCACTCACTCTAGCCGACTCCTCCAAATACAAATATTTTACCTGCATTGCGCCTATATAACCACATTCAGGTTGCACAGGTATGACCCAGACAAATTTAGCATGTGCCCAAACTGTGAAATAGAAGTGACTTTGTACACATGTGACTAACCTGCTCTTATGTAGCACGATTTTGGACAGAGATGCATTCAATAATGCAGAAAGTCCTAAAGCAACCTCTCTCTCTGGCACCCCTAAGGAGCCTCTGCTGAGTGCAGATACCAGTGCCTCTTTCATACCCCAACATAGGAGATTGTGGGATCTGGCCTTATTGAATGCAGAAAAAAGACAACTGCACAAACTTGGCATAGTCATGATCCACCTACAGTACTATTGCCCATTGGCTTCAAAATCTGCACTGCTGTCTTAAACTGGAGAAGGCACAGCACAGAACCAATGGCAGTCAATCAACTTTTCAGGAAATGTGGGAGCTTCTGTAATCTGGTATCAAGGAGGGTATGTTCCCAGTCTAGTAGACACAGGTGTGGCCTCTGTGGGTAGGATACCCTTTGTATAATTGCCCAGTGACATGGGCTGGGCTATGTACTCTTCCCACAGTTTTTCTTCCCTGAGGGCCGAATCACCTCATATCAAGTAGCCAGGTATTGGGCTTGGTTTAACAGTATGCTTGTTATAACTCTATGTATTCAAGATCCATGTGATGATGACAATGTATGTTTCTATCACTACTGTTGATTTCTATCATTCAAGTTATTATAAAGTGATATACGGCTAATGTATTTGTCATATGTGCAATGTTACCTCCTTGTTATAAACAAAATTTTCAAAAAAAGAACATCCAGCACTTTTTCTGAGAAAATCAGTTATCCCTCAGTGCAAATAAAACAAACAGTCTGTATGACCTTTGGCACCAGGCAGAAGCTTGCTAAAGCCCCTCCCTCCCTTACATTTATACACTTGATGGTACAACTATTGAAGATCTTTCATCCTTCAAGTACCACACTGGCTTGTTGGATCACCACTGTAATTTTTCTGTTCACGTGGCTGCAGTCCACAAGAAGCACCACCCCAAACTTAAAGCACTTTATAGAAATAAAAGAAACATTTTGCTTCCTGTCTAACAAGAAATCCTCAATGATTTGATTATCTCCATTTTTCACTATGCAGGCATTGTTTACAGTGCTGCTCCAAAGTTCACTTTAACTAGACTGGACCCCTTCTTTCACTCATTCTGTTAATTTGCCCTTGATAAACCTCTTCATACTCATCACTGTTCTCTGTATACATCTTTCTTCCTCCTCTCTCTTGATGCCAGGTACCTTTCCCACTGTGCCTCATTTATCTCCAAAGTTTAATTTGGCTCCCTCACCTCATATCTTACTTGTATCTTGTCTTTCCTTGTCTCCCTCCTACTTCCTTCATATTTGTGTTCACTTTTTTTCTTCCCCTCAAATGAAATGTACTGTTGGCAAGCTGCATTCTTGTTCTACTTCCTTAAAATTTAGGGCTCTCTCCCCTTCTGTTCACACTGCTCCTTCCCTTCTGGTTCTGAAATTTCTTCTCTGTGATTTCTCTACTCATTCTTGCAGTTGTTTCTGTTTTCCCATTAACATTTTATTCACTTTTATGCAGAGACAACATATCTGAGACACAGACATATCAGAATATAAACAAAATGTAACAATAGCTCATTAGAATCAAAATGGTACACTTTCTCTGCCAATCCCCCAATACCAAAAACCATAAAAATACCCTAACCTCCCCTCCCCCACTCTATCCACTCTCTCCCTCACTCACACAAGGCACTAACACCTAATTACCGCCAAATAGGATATATTCTGACTTCATAATGAATAAATTGAATAAAGCAGGGCCCAAATCTTCTCAAATCGAGGTAGTTGATTATGTAGGGTAGCTATCATCTTCTCAATCCTGAGACACGCAAGAAGCTCTGCCAGCCATTCAGAGTAAGAAAGCCCAACATTGTCTTTACAATGTCGGAGAACTAACTTTTTCACAGTGATTGAAATCAAAGCCATGTGGAATTTCCTATTCCTAACCGAGAAACCAGACATATCCCCCAGCAGACATACCTCAGGTCTGAACATATCCTCCAGGCCCAACAAGGGGTCAATCTTACTTTTAATTTCTGACCACAATGGGATAATTTTCGGACACTCCCAAAAAATATGTAAGAGATCCCCCTTATCCGAGCCACATCTATAACACTCAGGATCCTTTAACAAATTCAGATCCGCCAGTTTTTGAGGGAATAATAAATGTTATGTAAAATTTTAAACTGTATAAGCCTCAATTGATCCTGCCTAATAAACCTATGACAACCTTGCCAGATCTCAGACCAATCCAAAGTTATATCCAAGGCACTTAATGACCAATAAGAACATAGGGCCAAGATTCACTGAGTAGGCCAATGAAACAGCACTGTATAAATCTTAGAGATTGCCTGAGGGATTCCTACCAGTGAGCCTACATCTGCCAGAAATGCAATCCGTGGGGGATGGACAATCCCTTTACCCACCTTTTGAAGTAATAAATGACAAAGTTGATATATTTTGAAGACATCTTTGGTAGATAAATTGAATTTATCTAACACTTCCAAAACGGAGATTAAACCTCCCTCTTCACTGAGAAAATCTTTCAAACAACATTCATCAGGTAACGTCAACCATTCGGATCTAATGGTCCTATCTCCTATCAAAACCATGGATTACCCTAATAGGTTGAGCCCAGTCTTTGACCTGATCGTATTTTAAAAAACTGCAAAGCTGACTATGAATTTTTAACGACACACCGGGGACTTCTTCAACGAAGAGGGAAGTACCTTGGGAGTTAAATAAAATAAAGCCTCCGGGGTAATACCAAAGCTTTTAATAAGATGAATTTCCAAATTTACCCACAGAGGCACATAACATGATGTTAGAGACAAGTCTTTATATAAGGCCCATCTACCATACTCTTGCAGTTGTTTCTGATACTGGGATGGATTTCTGTCAACAGCCTCCCCCCCCCCCCAACACTAACACTAGATTATCCTATCCCCGCTAGTTAATCAGTCATTGCTCTATTGCTCTTTTTATTGTTTGTTGATCACCGCTTAATGCTCTTTTGCCTGGTTTAACATTTACTGTACCTTAATTTATAAGTATGGTGATTTTCATTCTGTAGTGTTTGCTTGTAATTTGTATATATTGTTTTATTTATTTCTATACTGTTGTATTATGTTTGTACTTTGTACCTTGAATCTGTTCTGTTCTGTTCTCTCCTTTTCCCCATCCCCCAGGAAGTATCTGGAAGCAAACTATTACCAGCTCAATATGACTTTCTCAGTAAAACTCTTGAAATAAACAAATGAAAGTAATAAGACCCAAAGCTAAGGACGCTTGAAGCATCAGTAAAGAGCACTAGCTGTTGGCTTGTAACCACTGCTGGCCAGTTGTCCACCCCATTGAAACAGGACAGAAATGCCAACCAAACCCCAAGTTCTTCCCGTATTAACTCTGTAACTCAAATCCCATGGTGCGACTTGGTGCAATCTATATCATGCTTTGTTAATCGGTGAAGGAAAGTTTCAACCTTTGGGATGACTTTGCAAGCAAATTTCAAATGCCCCTGAATCTGTTGCAGCTCCTGCAGGGAGATTTTATGTGCTTGAAACACCCTATGGAGTAGACCCCATAGCACACAGCCATCTTTTGGGGTAATCAGAAATCAGTGGAGACTGTGTCAGTTTCACTGCTCAGAAACAACATCTGAGTGCATGGACCCTCCATCTTGTTGTGGGTCGGGGCACCCTATGTTTTCACACACCACATAAAAACTTCCATCAATTGGGTGCTGTGGGCTATACCTGCCTTGCCAATAAACAGGAAGTTGTCCAGGTAGTGGACAACCTTGGATCTCCTGCTAACCATGTGGTTGCCAAGTGTAAAAGGGTACTGAATTGCTTAAAAACTGTGCATGCCACAGCACACCTCATGTGTATGCTGATGTCAATATAGTACTGTCAGTGGCACATCATACCTAGAAAGACCCCGATGAGTGGGTGCACTGGTAACAAGTGAATGTGGATTCAATGTCTGCCTTGCTCAGTAGAACCCCCTACCCTTTTCACAAACTCAATGGGTACATCAAAGAGCATATTTGACACTTCCAAGTTGGCAGGGTCGATGTGGTGATTGACTGAGTCCCCCAGGTATGATAGGTGATTAATCATCCAATATGCACCCTGACCTTCTTTGGCACCAACCCGATAGGGGCTACCCAGAGGTTGGGACAGGGGGTGACGTGAAAGGGCCACTAACCCTGCCTGCGGCCATCTCCTTAGCCAATTTTTTCCTGATTACATCGAAATGGTCACTGGCAGATTTGAGGTTCTCTGCTTTGCATACTTTTCAGGGACCCTGGTAAGGATCTGAAAACCATGCCAAACATCATCTGCCAGAGACCACATAGAATGCCTATCCAGATACCCCAGCAACCACTGTTCAATGTGCTCCACCCTTCCAAAAGGGCCAAGGGCTCTTCCCTTTTGTGCAGTGAGAGAATAGGTGGGGCCACACCCAGGCAAAGCACTCATGTCTATACCAACACTGATCCATTTTGCACGTACTTTGGTTAATGCAATAACACTGAACCCACTTCCCACTACCTCACTTCTAACTCTTTCCCTGCTGCAAACCCTTTTTTGGGGGACTGGGGCCATTGCATGGGAACCCCACTCTCAGACTGTTGAATGCCCTCACCAGTCTTGATAGACCATAACAGCAGAAGGTACAAACTGCCCCATGCCTGCTTCCTCCTGCAAAACTCCTCATCATATTTTAATCAGTCCTAGCCCCCTTTTTTGGGAGGTTATCACCATGATTCAACAATAATAGTTTCAAAGATCCTGTACGTTTTGTAGGCACAACTCTGTTAATAAGCTAATGTAAATGGTTAAACCTGCTGCACAATTTTACCATGTGCATCTTATGACCACCTTCTTTGGATACTCACACCATCTTCTTCTCCTTCTCCTTGTCTTTCTCTAGCTCTGGCTTCTTAGGCCCATTTAGTAGTGTAGAGAGATTGATAAACTCACCACTTGCAATTTGTTGGCACACCTTCTTTAAGAGGAGTGAACCAATAGGTCCCCCAATGGTCACATATAACCCATTGCATTGCTGCACCAATCTCCCTCCCAGCAACTACCCCCACACCTGCCCCTGCCACCCAGAGATATCTCAGGCTGCTTCTTCCCATGCACTGCCAACAAGGCTAGTAACTTATCCAACTTCTCTACTAGTGACAGAGGCTTAGCATGAGGATCTGGCAGCTAAAGAAGTGGTAGCAGTTCTCCCAGCTGAAAGGGATTGCCATTCTGTGCCACAGGGAGTGGTGGTGGAGGAGGAGAGAGGCCCACTGGCTGTGACTCAGTCAGTGGTACAATCAGAAATGGGGGCCAGGTGCTGGTAATGGGTCCAGTAGAATCATCACTGGGACTGGCACTGTAAAAAGAACAGGTTGTCTGCATGGCAGGGGTGTAAGTAGGGCTGGGGGTGGAAGGGGAGGAGCTAGTAGCAGAGTCAATGGGATTGGGTCCAGAACCAACATGGGTAGGGGAACCTGACCCAGAGTCGAGGATATTGGTAGCATAGGCTGAGGTACCCCTCCTTGGGGCCCACTGATGATGGTGCACCTTTGGAGGGCTTCCACAGGCACTTGGTGGGTGGTACACCTGGCATGGGACTTTGAAATGTTTATCAGCTGGAAAGGAGAAGTTGAAAGAGGGCAAAGCCCCAGAAACACAGCCTTAAATAACCCATGCTCCTCCCTTCCATCAGGTAGCCTCTTCTCCCGGGAACCCTGCCTACCTGCATGACCTGGCCCCTAGTGGGTGGAAGCTAACCCCCTGCCTGTTCAGGTGACATCTGGAGGTGTTCCCACAGGCAAACCTTGCATGCTGCAATTCTTTGCAGGCTCCTCCATCCTGTTAGCAGATTTCACTGTTGCCATCTGATGCAACTCCTTTGATGTCTGACAAGCTACCTTTCACAAACCCACCCTCTGCAGCAGAACATCCCACCCATCTCTCAACAAACAAACTGCTTTAATTGACAACATATTTTCACCAGCCATTTGGAATGGTAATTTTCTTCTGGTGGCACATTGGATGTGCCCTCGCTTTACAAGCAAAGACACAGAGGTTTGATTCTATGTGAGGGCATGTATTTGCAATCTTATCAAGGATATTCATGAATTATGCAGTCACTATACTCATGGTTTCACCATGCTCTTCACATTTTGGGGGGGTCATTATATCAGATGACCTGAAATCCACCAGACCACAAAAGCAGTTGGAAGGGCTAGTGGGATGTTACGGTATATAGGGAGGGGTATTACAAGCCATATGAGGGAGGTGGTGATCCCACTGCACAAGATGCTTGTAAGGCCTCACCTAGAGTACTGTGTGCATCTCTGGAGGCCACACCTGTGTAAGGATATTGACAGGGTGAAAACAGTGTGGAGGATAGCAGCTAAGATGATGCAGAGTCTGCACAACAAGGCATATGGGGATAGACTTAGGGACCTCAATATGTCGACACACAGGAGGGGCTAGATAAAATGAGAAATGACTTAAGACTACTTGAGGAATGGCCAAGGGTCTGGCAGTTGGGTTTCAATGCTAAGAAGTGCAAGATAATGTACCTGGGACACAGAAACCCAAGAGAGTAATACAGGATGGGGGGCAGATTCTAGCCACCACAAGTCAGGAGAGAGACCTGGGGATTATCATATCTGATGACCTGAAGTCAGCCAAACAATGCAAAAAAGCAGTGGGGAAAGCAAACAGAATGCTGGGGTGCATAGGAAGGGGCATAACCAGTAAGAGTGAAGTGGTGATGCCACTGTATAGATCACTGGTGAAGCCTCATGTGAAATACATTGTCCAGTTCTGGAGACCGCATCTGAGGAAGGACATAGACAGAATGGAAGAAGTCCAGAGAAGAGCAACAAAAATGATACATGGACTACACCGCAAGCCTTATGAGGAAAGACTCAAGGAACTGAACATCTATTCACTGGAAGAGAGAAGGGAGAGAGGGAATATGATAGAGACTTTCAAATACCATAGAGGAATAACCAGGGTACAGGAGGGGAGCACATTTTAGAGAAGAAAGTGCACAAGGACAAGGGGACATAACATGATGTTGGAGGGAGGGAGGCATAGGGGGACTGCTAGGAAGTATGTTTTCGCAGAGAGGGTGGTGGATACATTGAACAGCCTACCAGCAGAGGTGGTGGAAACATAAACAGTACAGGGATTAAAAAGTGCATGGGATAAGCATAAAGGCACCCTGCTGTACAGTAGGGTGGGGAAAGGCAATCCAAATAAGAGTAGGGATTGCCAAACCAAGTAGGGAAATGGGCAGACTAGGTGGGCTGTATGGTACTTATCTGCCAACAGAATCTCTGTTTCTATGTACACACTGGAACAGAGATGGGAGGTGGGGACATGAGTGAGAAGAAGGAAATGCTGTTAGGAGAGCTAAGGCACAGACAGAGGATTCAGCACAGTCTGTGAAAAAGGGGACAAAGCATTTTATAGGTACATCAGTGAAAGAAGAAAAAACAGAGGGGAGGTTTGTGAGGCTCAAAGGGGAGGAGGGAGAGTGTAAGGAGGGGGATCTGGGCAAGGCAGAAATACTGAACAAATACTTCTGCTCAGTATTCACTATGAGCGGGGGAGGATCAAGGACCACAGATGGGTAGCAGAGGCAATGTGGGGGGGAGGGGAAGTGGATGCCTGTCCATTTACAGTGGAGAGAGTTCTGGAAGAACTCACAAAGCTGATGGTGGATAAGGCCATGGGGCCAGACGGCATCCACCCAAGGATATTAAGGGAGCTGTGAAGGGAACTGGTTGCGCCTCTGGCTACACTGTTCCTGGAGTCACTCAACATGGGTGTGGTTCCAGAGGACTGGAGGAGGGCACATGTGGTCCCTCTGCACAAAAGCGGCAGTAGGGAGGAGCCGGGGAACTTCAGGCCAGTCAGCCTCACATCAGCTGTGGGAAGATCATGGAGACACTGCTGAAAGAAAGGATACTGGAACACCATGGGTGCCCAAGATTTGAGGCAACATGGATTCACAGTAGGAAGGTCATGTCAAAAGAATCTGATAGATTTTTTTGATTGTGTGACTAGGGAAGTAAATCAGGAAGGGGCAGTAGACATCGCCTACCTAGATTTCAGCAAAGCCTTTGTCAACATCCCGCATAGAAGGCTGGTTAACAAGATGGGTAGTCTGGGCATGACAGACAAGGTGGTGAACTAGGTTAGGAACTGGTTAACAGACAGGAGACAGGAGACAGAGTGGTGGTAAATGGGGTACAATCTGGGGAGAGGAGGGTGACTAGTGGGATACCACAGCGATCAGTACTGGGACCAGTCCTGTTCAATGTCTTCATTAGTGACATTGCAGAGGGGCTGGCAGGAAAGGTCTGTGTGTTTGCAGATGACACCAAGATCTACAACAGGGTGGATACTCCAGAAGGGGTGCAGAAAATGAAGAGGGACCTGGAGAAACTTGAAAGATGGTCGGAGATGTGGCAATTGAGGTTAAATGCATAAAAGTGCAAAATAATGCACCTGGGTAGAGGGAACTCTGGAGAGAGCTACAGGTTGGGGGGGAGCTGACTGTCACCAAGGAGGACAGGGACCTAGGGGTTATCATCTCTGATGACCTTAAGGTATCAAAGTAGTGCACAAAGGTGGCAGAGAGGGCCAGTGGCACGCTGGGGTGCATAGACAGGGGTATCACAAGCAGGAGGTGAGTGGTGATGCCATTGTACAAAACATTGGTAAATCCTCACCTGGAGTACTGCATGCAGTTCTGGAGGCACAACTGCACAAGGACATAAACAAGGTGGAGACTATCCAGAGAAGGGAGACAAAGATGGTGCAAGGCTTACACCACAAAACATATGAGGATAGACTAAGGGACCTCAATATGTACTCACTGGAGGAGAGGAGAGAGTGGGGGGGACATGATTAAAACTTTCAAGTACCTCAAGGGCATAAACAAGGTGCAGGTGGAGGACCTTTTCCAATATAGAAAAAAGTACTAGCACAAGGGGGCATGATATGATATTGGAGGGGTTGGATTAAGAGGTAATGTGAGGAAGTTTGCCTACACAGAAAGGGTAGCTGATGCTTGGAATAGTTTGCCACAGGGCGTAGAGGGGGCAAGCACAGTGGAGGGATTTAAGCATGCCTGGAACATGCACAAGGGAACCTTGAGAGGGGAGGGAGTGAAGAAAAGCCATTGACCACATAGGGTCAGTGGCCACATACAATGCACAGGGCCTACGAACAGACTGGATGGGTCTGGTGGTCCTTAACTGCCGACAATTTCTATGTTTCAATGTTTCAAATATCTTAAGAGCATAAATAAGGTGGAAGGAGATAGCATCTTCCAGTATAAAAAGTACACTAGAACTAGAGGGCATGACACGAAATTGGAGGGGGGGGTCGCATAAGGGGTAAAGTGAGAAAGTTATTTTTTATAGATAGGGTGGTGGATGCATGGAATGCTCTGCTTCAGGAGACTGTGACAGCACATACAGTGGAGGGATTCAAGAGGGCATGGGATAGGCACAAGGGAAGCATACACACATGGGGTGGCATAGCTGAGGCTGCTGACTTAGTTGAGGCAGCAGGAGCAAATTGGTAAAATGGGCAGACTGGATGGGCCTTACGGTCCTTTTCTGCCATCAACTTCTATGTTTCTATGTATGTTTCTATGTTTTGCTAGTTCCAAGTCTTGTAAAGAAAACAATTTTTGTTAAGTACACGTGGAAAACTTTTTCACAGTTTAACCCTTTGACTATGTTCCAATAAAGAAACAATATAAATGCTAACAAAAACTAACTTTAGATTACTTCCTTTCTTTTTAACATTGCCTGGCACATTTTCTAATTAAATCATTAATACTTTTCTCTGCCTATTTTTTATTTGACTTCAATGGTTAATTCAGTTCTTGACAAGAAAGGCCATCAGTATAAAAACTACCCTCGTATATAATTCAGGCTATGGTGATTTGTCGATTAATGCAGTGTACCAAACTATATACAGTATTTATACAACATTCATTGCAGCATGTCATGCTTTCCCTTAAAAAATTACTCAGAATAAAACAGTTAATATTTCATGCAATAATTAGTAGCATGTCTGCCAATTACCCCTGACCTGTCTGTCTGTCTGTCTGTCTCTGTCTGTCTCTCTCTCTCTCTTCTCTCATTTGCTCTCAGTCAAAACTATATTTAGGAATATTTTGTGCTGAGTGTTGTTATGCAAAGTATTGCAAAGTAAGAGAATGGAAATACTACAGTATATCTTTGAAATGCTCATATTCTAACTTGCATCTTATTTTAAGCACAGTCATAACTGTTTCTGATGTTTTTTCCTTAGGGGAGAGACCATTCAAGTGTGAATTTCAAGACTGTCACCAATGCTTTGCTAACAACAGTGACCAAAAGAAACGCATGCATGATCACACATGGCCAAACCATATTATTTGTAAACTATGTGACAGTTTCTACACTCACCCCAGCCCTCTGAGGAAACACATGAAGGTAGTTAACTCTTACTTAGTTTTATTTTACCAAACATAATTGTTGTTCACTTGTCTTGTAAAAAAAAAAAAATGCAAAAAAAAAAAAACCCTCACCTTTTCTACCACTCATGTCTGTCTAGTTTCCAAATTTCACTTTACATGTACTAAAATTAACAGTACCATAGTAACATAGAACTATGGTGGCCTAAAATATATTAGGATCAATCTTGTCGGCCCCTCAAGAGTAAAAACTGTTACTGGTCATGCTTCATTTCCCAAACGACAGATAGGCAGGCATAACAGACATAACTTATTTTCCAAGGATACCCAATTTACAACTTATGACTTATGTTCTGAGACATTAAAACAGCAGATGAGTTGCAAGTGTATGATAGTTTGTCTACAAATCAAATGATCTGCAGTAATTTGTATAATGCTACAGTAATGCCTACTTACTCAGCTAAAAACTGTTCTGAATAGTTTAGAAATCATTTTCTTATCTCCAGATTTACAAGAAAACCCTTTATTTTTAAATTCTGAATAATGCATCTAGGTTCAGATATTAAAAAAGAAGTGCAAGCACAGTGCAAATGTTTGCAGTGCACTTGCTTCCAGTCCAGAGGTTGCTATATTCATTCGGACAGCAAGTGGCACTGTCTGATTGAATATTAGGCCATGTCGGTGCACTGCCCCAATATGGACCCATGCCAACAGGGAATAGCACTGCCTGAAATGTGATAGCATCAAAACCCCTGTGGCCTATATTTAGCCGCAACATGAAATTGAGCCCATTTGGAATGCAAGCCTCTAAAGGGCTATTTGCATGCACATTATGGGCTCATTTGCATGGAGTGCAGCAGTACCTTAGTGCCATTGCCACATAAATACAAGTCCTGGTGTTCTAGTGCAACAGTCCACCCCCAAACCACCCATTCAGACCTGGTACAAGAATACCTGCTGGTCTAGTGTGACCACTCACCCCTGATCACCAGTTACAACCTTTGTAGTAAGTTCCTTGGAAAGCCAGCAAACCAGCACAGCACTAGCACTACCACCTGTTGCACTGACGACACATGTACAGAAGTGAGTATGGTGTATCAGAGGGCCAGCTGGGGGGAGGTTGAATGAGTGTACCACAGAGAGCTCTCCACCTCCTGGGAGAGGGTTGCAGTTCCCGACATACCAATGACACCCAGTGGAGACTGGATGTTTTAGCAGCCAGGGATTGCCTGGCACATCAGAGGCAATGGTAGACACCGGTGGGATATGTGTGGGAGCAAGCCCATCTTGCACTGTCATCAGTGCCTGTCTTCATCTTCCAGGGCAACCAAGCATGGAAAACCCCAGGTCTCAGAGCTCCATGAAGCCCCTGGACAGCCTCATGCATCATGTCCCAGGCATAAGCCTTGGCTGGGGCCTCTGGTGGATTTTGGTCTCTCTCCCCCACACTCCAGGGGGTGCCCTGCTGTAGGGAACAAGCTGTGGGCCTCCCAGACTGGACAGCATGAAGGGGGATGCCAGGAGGTGAATCCAGGCACTAACAGATGGTACATCCTCCACCAATCTACCTGGTGAGAAACAGAGTCGACAAAAAAAAACATAACATCTTTGGTGGTCTAATGTAACAACCTACCCTCGATCATGCATTCTCTCCTAGAAAAACATCCCTGGTGTCCAGTGGTCCTCCATCACCCATTCAAACTCCGTAAAGACACTCTGGTGCCTAGTGATCCCCCATCACCCATTGAAACTCCATAAAACACAACCTGGTGTCCAGTGGTACCCTCATTACCCATTCAAATGCCATAAAAGACACCCTGGTGTCTAGTGGTACCCCCATTCCCAATCAGCCAGGTGAAGGGGGGATCATTAAACATGAGGGTGTCTTTTACAGAGTTTGAATGGGTGATCTGGAGGGAATCACTGTATACCAGGGATGTTTTTCAAGGTGAGAATAGGTTATCGGTTCAGACAGTCACACTAAAACACCAGAGATGTTATTACAGAGGTTTGACCGGGTGACTGGGGGCAGGCAGTCACACTAGATCACCAGGGATTTCTGTAACAGGTCTGAATGGGTGATTGGGGGTGGAATGCTGCAGTATAGACAACCTGCTTTTGGGGAGGTGGGAGTGTGGCCTTAGCACCCAGTTAAAAGGTATTTTTTTGGCAGTGGTAAACAGTGCCTCTTTGGGGGCCTTTTACCACCATCCCAAACCTTTCAATATACTGCTGTGATGGTATGCATGAGAATACCCCCTAATTTGCACAGCTGTAGTGCTATATTAGTGGTTGGGCACTGCTGGGTTTGCGGGTCGCTCCTGGAGCTTCTGAATATGAGCTGGCCTGGAGCACCAAAGCAAACTGGGGTGAGTGCACACACTAACCCTGTTAGAGGGTGCTCTGACATTTGAATATCAGACCCCAAATCTTCCAAATATAGTTTACATTTATTTCAAAACAATGTTCTTCCCAAAATTTTGACTTCAGAAGAGCAGTGAACTGGCATACTGCAAATAAAGATAACTTATGCTCATATAAACTTTTACTTTTCATTTCTGCTTCAGTCAATTGAGTTATGGTATACAGTCATTTTTGGCTTCTCAGTAAATGCCAAGCAGCTGATGTGTTTTTTTTTTAACTACGGGTTCATGAAACGTCTCCAACTGCAAATTGTGGTTGTGAATCATCCCCATCTGCTATGATTTCTGCAGGCAGGGAAGAAACTATCAAAACTCCAGTGACAGCTCTTCAGAACACTGCACATCACAGTCCTAGCCTTCCACCCAGTTTCAATGAATGGTGTGTCTGTTACTAAATTATTTAATATTTTATAATATAGATCGAGGGAGCGCTCCCAACGAATCAGAGTGCCCTTTCCCCTGCACATGAGGCACTCTTATTCTTTGAAGAGCGTCTCACGAGCAGATGCCCTGGACATGGGCATATTCTAGGAAGTTTTTATTTTTTTTAAATATATTATTGATTGCTTTCGATCAATAATATATTAATACATCCCCCGTCACCACTCGTTGCTGAAAATAAGTGCTTTCATTTGCCTTCAGCTTGAACCAGAACATCCCAGCTTCGCTTCATCGGTCTCGCTCAGCTGAAGGCTCGTGAAACCACTAATTTTCAGCAATGAGTGGCTCCAGGGGATGTATTAACAAATACAGGTATGTAGGAAAACTGAATTAAAGAGAAAATGTCAGCTTTCCAGAAGCAAAGAAGTGGGACCTAAAGGTTCAAATTAACAAAAATGCACGTCTGATTTTTTTTTTAAATAACTTACACGTCAGAAATCTATTTTTATCTGGTTCATCCTACGAAAGACTCACCCTGCCAACCATTACTTTCTCAGAGTCCCCTGCGGCAAACCCTCTGATGATGTGACTGATGGGCCAAGCTGCACAGGACTCTTATACAAGTATGCTTCACAGAAAAGATTAACATATATACAAGGTGTGTTTCCACTTCTAATGTTGGTACCATTCAACTGAGGAAAGCGCTTTCCTCAGTCAGTTGGTACAGGCATTAGAAGTGCAAACACACCCTGTATACACATTATGTTAATCTTTTCTGTGAAACATACCAGCACATACAGTAGGAATCTGTGGAGAATAAAATGGCTGGTGGGGGGTCTGCAGGATCAACCAGATAAAAATAAAGGTTCCAGCCAGTACATTATTTAAAAAAGTCAAATATTGCATTTTTGCTAATCAGTACCTACATGTCCTACTTCTTTGCTTCTGGGAAGCTAAGTTTCCCTTTAACCAAATTTGTTTGTAAAAGCAAGTTTCCAGTAAGAATGTAGCTTATGTGAAAATGTGTCAAATGATACTAAGCACCTTATAGGAAGTGTTGCCACAAATACAGTACAATTGTTACTTATTAACTATATGATGATCCCTGCCCCAACTTTTACCATGGTTTAGCTAGTCTACTGGTCTGATATTTCTTATTTCTCTGTTTAATGCTTTTGTTGACTGGGAAAAGAGGGCAACATAGTACCAATCTTTTTCCACCTCATCAGTGGTTCAGGCCTATCTATGTTCAACAACTACACAGCAAATACAAGCAGGTAAGCATTGATGATGCTTGGTTTTATGAAGGTGTTCATGATCCTCAGGTAGCCACCCTCTTCCCCATTGGTTTTCCACTCCAGTCACCCACTATCTCAGCGACTTTCCTGGGGTGAGTCTTCCACAGATAATCCCCCTCACGATGGCGTCAGAAAGGGAAGAACATCTTCCCCCGAGAAGCATAATTCAGATCCCCAGGGCCCTAAAGCTGGTGGAGGAGCTGCTGCAACCAAGGGATCATCCTGCAGCTGTTTTGTTTCCTCTTTGCAGTTCTGCTGGCTGAGCGGTATGCAGTGATGTCTTCATACATGCATATGGATGCATGTACGTGCTACACACATACAGCCGGCCAGCCCTCTAAAGTCGTAGCCCCTGCCCTGCCACCATGCCTCAACATGGTATCAGTTACTAGAGCAGTTCAGCATGTCCCCCCTTCCCGGGAAAGGAGCATAGTCAATAGCAAGATCAATCCATTCCCCCTAGCCAACCCCAAGTGACCCAAGTCCACTTCCGAACCTGGGACACTGGTGTGGTGGAAGGTGTGTCCAGCACCTCAACCCTCCACGCCACTCTGCCACCTTAGCAGTGAGGTCATTCCCTTACCTAGACCAAAGACAAACTGACTATCTTTAATTCCACAGGGCTTATATTCCCTTCTCTCTGGGTCACATGATGTGCCCCACTTCCAACACAGAGGTATAAATTGCCTGATTATATGGCTGACTGGCTTCAAAGAAGCAGAAGAAAGGCAGAACTAGTGACACCACTGACTAACCTTTTTAACAAATCATAGGAGGAAGGTGTGATGCCTGAGGACTGGAGGAGGGCAGATGTGATTCCCCTTCACAAAAGTGGGAGCAAGACAGAGGCAGGAAACTACAGACCTGTTAGTTTCACCTCAGTGGTAAAGAAAATGATGGAATCACTTCTGAAGGAAAGAATTATTGAGTTCCTAGAGGCTAGCGGGGCACAGGACCCAAGGAAGGCAGCATAGATTCACAGCAGGAAGGTCATGTCAGATGGATTTAATAGATTTCTTTGACTGGTTGACCAAAGTAGTAGACCAGGGATGGGCTGTGGAAAAGGCCTATCTAGGCTTTAGCAAGGCATTTCACAAGTCCACACAAAAGATTAATATACAAGTTAGCCAGTCTTGGAGTGGGTCCCATGGTGGTAGCCTGGGTAAAAAATTGGCTGGACAACAGGATGCAAAGGGTAATAGTAAATAGAGTCTACTCTGAAGAAAGGGAAGTTAGTAACAGGGTTCAGTACTGGGACCAGTCCTCTTTAATGTTTTTATAAGTGACATTGCAGAGGGACCGGAAGGAAAATATGTCTCTTTGCAGACAACACAAAGATCTGCAACAGGGTCGATACCGAAGGTGGGGTGGAAAGGATGAGAAGGGACTTGGCAAGGTTGGAGGAATGGTCAAATGTATGGCAGCTTAGATTCAATGCAAAGAAGTGCAAAGTAATGCACCTGGGAAACAAAAACCCAGGGGAAGAGTACACAATGGGGGGTGAAATACTAGCAACAACAAAAATGGAAAGGGGCTTGGGGGTAGTCATATCAGATGACCTAAAGGTGGGCAGCAATGTGAGAAGGCAGTAAGGAGGGCTGATGGGATACTGGGATACATAGGGAGAGGCATCACCAGTAGAAAACACAAAGTTGTTATCCCTCTGTACAGACAGTTGGTGAGACCCCATCTGGAGTACTGCGTACAGTTCTGGAGACCCCATCTCCACAAGGACATAGACAGGATGGAGGCAGTCCAGAGGAGGGCAACTAAAATGGTGCAGGGTCTGCAACAGAAGACATAAGAAGAGAGATTAAAGGAACTTAATAGGTATACCCTCAAGGAAAGGAGGGAGAGGGGGGACATGATAGAAACTTTCAAGTACCTCAAGGGAATCAACAAAGTCCAAGTGGGTAGCATCTTTCAGAAAAAGAGATATGCAAGAACAAGGGGGCATAATTTGAAGATAGAGGGGAGATGGCTCAGAGGTAATGTGGGGAAGTATTTTTTCACGGAGAGGGTTGTGGATACATGGAACAGCCTTCCTGAGCAGGTAGTGAGTCAAAAACAGTGGGGGAATTCAATAATGCATGGGACAGACATAAGGCAATTCTAGTGGGGGGTAGGAGGAAGTAGGCTGTTGGTTAACTAGGATCAGCAGCTTATCCATTAGGTAGTGAAATGGGCAGACTAGGTGGGCCAAGCGGTCCTTATCTGCCATCAAATTCTATGTTTCTATGGCTCCCATTAAGGTAAGGTTTCTATTTTATTTCATACAAATATAATGGACACTCAGGGCAGGATATTATATCATAGAAAAGGCATTTAAACACATAAATTTAACATTATAGGTGGGCGAAGTCATTAAACTTTACAATGTGGAGTATTTCGCGTATAATTAAAATTTCATGAAATACTCTGAAAAGCGAAGCAAAAAACTTTGCATTACACATAAATGCAAAATTCCCATTGTTTCCTATAGATTTCACATTACTTTGCCTTTTTTTGACTCTCGAAGGCAAATTTTACAGAGACTTATGGGATGGCAGATCACGTGGATTCTATATTGCCTTGCACAGCCACAGTTCAGCGTAGTGTATGTAGTGGAAAGCTGGAGACAGTTTGGTCCCAGAGCTTTGAGAATCAAACCATCCAAAAACCTTCAAAAAAGCATTTTTGTGCCTAAATGCTGAGTCACAATTTAGTACTTCGAGTATAGTAAACCCTTGTGTGTTTATATCATTGAGCATTTATTGATTTTGTGTGAATATTGCATGTTAATGTAGTACATTCAGTCTCTGTACTGACACACTGCAGAACTGTGCTTCGAGGGAGGGCAGATCTGTGGTGTAGAAGGGAGATTCACAGACCCCAGTGAAAAAGGTAGTCTTTCCAACTGTTGTTGGCTAGTGTTTTAGTTTTTGTGTGTTCAGGTGCACACAGTAATACTTCTATTAATTTGTTATAAGTTTTTGCTGTTTGCTGGACATTTTTTCAGTCTGTTTGAAAGACTATGTTGTAGTTTACTGAACAGTGAAAGTTTCTGCGTTTGACCTTTAGTATGTGTGCGAGCTGTCAATTCATATATATTTTGTTGCACCACTGCAATAGTGGTGCTCTGAATTTCTCAGCCTGTCTGCTGTATTTTTCCCTGCTTCTGTGTAGCTACTGCTGTAACACCCCCCCCCAACACACACACACAAAACAAGGTGGTGTTTTTCCACTTGGATTTCTGAAGACTGGTTAAGGTCTTGTTGTGCCTGTATGGCTGCTTCTCTTTAGTGTCCAGTCTCCATCTGGAAGTCACAGTTTTTGATTTTTGGGTTCCCATTCACCAAAAACTGTAGAAATATAAAGGTTCTGTTAATTGTCAGTGTAATCTTAAAAAAATGCCCCCAAAGAGATGGTCATGCAAAGCTGTTTCTGGCTGCGGCACTGCTGCCAAGAAGACTATTAGCAGTGGAAGTTGTGATGATGAGGCAGGTTCATCAGGGGCTAGCAAGTCTAGAAGTGTTAAGAGTGGTCGTGGACATGGTAGTACACAGCAGAAAAGAAAAGTAGTAGTTGCTGCAAGTAAAGGGATTTCTCCAGCTCTGTTTTTCACAGCGAAATCAGTCACTTCAATGCTGGTTGGAGATGCTGTTGTCCCTGCTGGTAGTAAAGTTAGTGACAGCATGGTTGAAAACAGCATGAATATTGCTACAACCCAGGCAAAGTTATCAGGTGGCAAAAATGTTGTGGAGTAAGAAGACTTGAGTGTAGTTGATGTCTCACTCTCCACAGTGGTTGAACATCATTCTAATCATGATGACTCACAGATTCATGTTTCCACTGATTGACATCTAAACATTAAGATGTTGATGAAATAAGTGTGGATGATCATATTGAGACTGCGGTTGGAATATCTCCACAGGACAGCATCCAAAGTGAGGTTCTGGACCATGGTGATTATGATGATGATGCTAGTGATCCCATTTGGGAACCAGACAAAAAGAAAGTGAAGGTGGCTCTTTGTAAACAGTCTGTTAGTAAATCACCCCCTCCTCAAAATTCTGATGTAGTTATGTCTGTTGATGACTCTGAAGTAATAGTCATAGACTGTGATGTTCAGTCAAAGTCCAAGTGTGCACAACACCAGAAATCATGCAGTACACCCCTATTTCATCACCACAAAAACTGCAGTTCCATATGCAGCAGTAGCAGCAACATATAAAAAGTAGGGCATCAAAATCCCTAGTTTGGATTTTTTTGTTGTGCAAGATGGAAGCGATGAAACAGTGGCAATCTGCCAGCTTTGCCAAGCATGTCAGGTGTGGTAAAAAGGGTATCCATCTTCGCACTGGGGGCCAGCATACTCATCTCAAGAGCAGGCACATGGCACTGTGGACTCAGCACCAGAGGGGAGTTCATGCTGTAATGGGGTGTTCACCCTCTCCCACCTTAGTGAGCATGGTATCCCCTTCCCAACTGAGTGTAAGGAGCCATGCAGGTAAAAGTTGTGAAATGTGGATTACTACAGGCTTGAGGAGGAGGATGACTTTAAATGTTCAAGTAGTGGTCAGAGCAGCAGTGGTGGTCCATGTAGTAATTGTACTAGATCAACCTCTGTAGTTAAAACAGGTAAAATAGCAGGGGTAATACAGGAAAGTATCAGGGTAGTAGGTTACTTAGATGCTCAGTTTGGAGTTTCTTGAAATGGAGATGCTTACCTTTTTGGATGGAATTTTTGCAGCTGTTCCTTAGCTGCCTATAATATTGCCAGTCAGCAGGTAACCAACTACATTCGAAAGACCACAAGGCTTCATCACGGGAGGTCATGCAATGCCTTAGTTCTTTGGAGCACCGTGGGGCTTTAACCCCTTTTGTCCGGCATGTCTTCATTGGAACATGGTGATCAATAAGGTCAGTGAATTTTGATACAAAGAAGTCCAGGGCTGAATTAATGTCTGGTAGGGTATTTATTGGGCCCCAGTCTGTTTCATGGATGGTGTCCAAGAAGGCATGGTGATCAGATCTAGACATGTCACATACCTTGATGATCTTGGGTGGAGGATTCAGGGAGTTGTTAGCCAGATGCATAAAGCTGGGGAGTAATCTTTAATATAGTATGCGAGGACACCTGCTGATTTTATTTTAGAGGGGCAGTTAGTGACCACCCAGTCCAGTAGAGTATCACTGCCTAACTTAGAGTTAATGCGAGTTGGGTCACTGATGATTTGAGACGGACTGGACTCTGTCAGGGAGGCAGTCAATTTGGAGGATTTAGGGTTTAACCAGTCGATGTTAAAGTCACCCCCATCATGATGTCATGTCTTGGTAGGTTAGTACAGGAGGCAATAATGGAGTGGAGGCATGATGTCGCCACCTTAGGGGCAAATACACACAGCCCACCAGGAGTTTTTTGGCAGAGCCTAGGCTGTTAGAAAGCAGTATCGACTCCACATGAGCGAAAACCCGGACCAGGTATAGGGATTTGGGTAGCATCTAAATTATCCCTGGCATACATGATGACACCACTGGCCCTTTTACCCAGCCGGTCCACCCTGAAGCATATATATCTGGACAAGGCATCTTCATGCAGCCTGATACTTGGTTTCAGCCAGGTCTCAGAGATACCCAGTATGTTGGGAGTGTGATTATTGACCCATGCTTCAAGTTCTGTCATTTTAGGTCTCAGGCTGTGTATATTTAAGTGAGAAATTTTCAGACCTTTTTGATTTGATAAGATAGAGTAGGTGGGTTTGGGGGGAAGGATATTAGTTGATGGTCCAGGATTAGGCTCAATGTCACGGCAAGGGTTAGCAAGTGGAGAAATAAGAGTAATGAGTTGATTGCATAGGAGAGGGGACATCTCATACCTTTGGTAGTTATAGGGTTAATGCTTAACTTTCTGGAGAGCCATAATCCGAGGTATGTAATACCTTGTTTAGGCAGGCAGGGAACAAGGAGATATATGGACATTGATTCATGAGCCAGGTGACGGGGTGGAACTGTGTCATTGTGCCCTGGGGGGCTGCCTTAGGGCTATTGATATGAAGTAATCAGCAGAGTAGAGAATCAGTAAACTGAAGGGGATACTCAGAACTGCTAGCCTGGCCATTATCTGCTGACAAATGTTATGTTGCATGAATCAAGCTGAGATAAGTGGAGGAAATGTTGCAGGGAAGCACTGGATATGGGGAGAGGTTTGGTCCAATCAGGCAAGAGGCAGTTTTGTACTGCAGCCAATGAGAAGATTGACAGGTACAAAGGGAGGGTCACAAGCGGATTTAATAGAGACTGGGGACAAGGGTAGGTGGGTGGCAGAAAAATTGACCAGGTTTCAGTTGGAGCCAAGGAAGGAGCTGCTGGTTTATGGCTGGGAAGTAGCTCATGCCTGCAAGTGGCTTTTCTCATCCTAAAACAATACAACCACCCAAAGAGGTTATGCCGCTTGTAGATCCTAAGCTGAAAATTGCTTCGGCTGTAAAAAACAGAAATCCTAAATCGGGCCAAAAGTGAATTTATTGTGCACTTAATTTCAGTGCCCAGAGCATATCATTAATTCATTGGTGGCTGTAGAGAGCAGCAACCAGTAGCAATCCTTGCTCTAAGACTGGGAAGCCAATCCTTTTTGTAGCATACAAGATGAGGACTCCGTACCTTTCCAGGGAAGATGGGCAGGCTGGGAGAGAGAAGGAGAGCTCATGGCTGGCTTTGGTTCAGGCCGGAGCATGGAGCTGCAGACAGTCCCTTCAGGGAAGAAGCTGGACCTTTCCAGGGAAGACAGGTGGGCTGGGAAAAAGAAGGAGAGCTCGCGAGTAGCTTCAGTTTGCGCTGAGGCTTGGAGCAGCAGGCAGCCCATTCAGGGCAGAAGCAGTAAGCTGCGCTGCTGAAAGCATTATTCCTGATTTGGTATCTATAGGTTTGAGTCCCGACTACCACTGCTGCGGCTCCCATACTGCACAGGTCATTCAGCAAGGGACTGAGGGGAGAGCCTGCAATTGAGACCAGGACTCATTTCACTTATAACGGCATAGTTCATATACTGTGGCAGGCTATGAGGACAGCAGAGGTAGCTCAGGTTATAAATTTCCTCAGTGCATCCAGAAAAGCTGCTTTACAGCTAAACACCAAACCGGGGTGGGGGGGAAGGGAGTAGGTGACACTATCTTCGAATAGGTATTTTAGATATTTTAGAATAGCAGAGATTGGAGCATAGTACACCCATGTCTGAGAGCCAGCGGATATGCCCTGATTGGCTATCACAACCCTAACGCAGGCTCTGCTCCATCAAGAAGGAATATTTTTTGATGGAGAGGCAGTACTGGTAGCTGGTAGGGAGGGATATCATGCTAGTTACTACTGCTCTGGTAGGGAGTATGTCAGTGGTGAAAAGGATCACCATGCAGCTTTGCTCTTCACATAGAAATCCTCACTAAGATGGTTCTTCTCATTTTCAACTACAGAAACTTTGTTTATAGTGTTGTTCCAAAGTCCACATTAGTGAGACTGCACCCTTTCTTTCATTCCATCAGTCACATTGCCTTGATAAACCCCTCCATACACACTATTGTACTTCGTACTCTTCCCTCTTCTTCCCATCTATTGATGCCAGGTGCCTCTCTGTGTTTCCTTCATCTCCAAATGTTGGTTTGGATCTCTCCCTTCTTATCTTGCTTCTGTCATCTTTCCCCCCTTCTTCCTCTTACTCCCCTTGCAATGCTTGCTCTTACTCTCATGTTCTTCCTCAAGGTGGTCAAGTTGCCTTCTCCTTCCATTTCCCTAAACTATGGAGTTCTCTTCCCCTTCCATTTACTCTGCTCCTTCCCTTCCTGCTCTGAAATCTCTCCACTATGACTTCTCTATTCAATCCTGCAGTTGCTTCTGATATTGGGATGGATTCTCTTTCACCTGCCTTGCACCAGCACTGACACCAGCACTGCCCTTCCCTAGCTTCAATCATTTGTCACTGTTTATTTTTGTTACTGTTTATTGTTTAATGTTCCTGTGTCCATTTCACAATTTACTTTATGGTAATTTTACTTTGACAATGTATTCTTAAGTGTTCATAAACTGTATAGTTTGAGTATTTATTTCCAATTTATTGCATTATTTAAAACATTGTACTTTGTATGTTCTCTTTCCTCTCTTCCCCTCTCCCAGGTTGCAGCTAAATATAACCTGTTGTAAGACTTTCCTGGTAAAACTGTTGAAATCAATCAACAAACAAATAAATAAATACATTTGCTTCAACAACATGCCCAGTAGGGTTAATGCAAATTATAAAATGGTTAGAAAATGTCCACCTTTCTGATTGGATAAAAGGCACATTTTGGTATGCCCTTATACAGCCATAAACTGTCAACCAGCACTACGTTTGCTAACCAAAACACAACACACTGACAGATCAATGCCTGCCTGCCACAGCTCCCCTGCTGCAGCTGCACACCCGACATCTGACAGAACTGCAACATCTGCATGAGGAGAACACTGCCACCATGATATAAACAACAACCAACCAAATTTCAATCCGTATTCATTTCAGTGTGAAAACCATGTAAAGTTTCAAACTTCAATCAGTTTTAGAAGGCACAGGTCCCAGTAAAAATTGGGGGAGGTCAGCACACCATTGAGAGGTCAAAAGACCTTATAATAGCAAAACTAAATGCTTTCAATCAAAAACACAGTAGATAGAAACAGCACACCTCAGGGATAAACATCTTCATTATGTATCATTTTATTTTAACACCATAAAACTCAGACCGCATATTTCCATCTGCACATAAAAAAAAAGTTCAAAGACTTTACCTTTTATCAGCTTTACCTTTTCTCTACCTTAGCATGGCAGGAATTTGATACTACACTATGTGCACTTTATAGCACTATTAGAACTTGTTTACACATATAATCTTCATGTAATTTTGCTTGCCAAATATGTACCGCACTGCAGAAGGAGTTCTTTGAACCTTATTTACCATCTATCGTATTCCAGTATTGGTTTATCTTATTTTTAATATATATATATATATATATATATATTTGTATTTAATGCTAATATGTATACCTTTCTTGAACATACATTTCCAAAAATGTAAGATTATATTTTTGCAGAAGACAGTACAGCTCTATTAGCCAATTTGTAGGGCTGCAGTCATTATTGATCCATTTTTGTTTTTCAAGTAGACATTTCTTAGGTAGTCTATTTGTAGAAAGTCTAGATAAATGTATCCAGTAATTTATCTTTCTAATATCATAGACTGCATTTATATTTATCATACCCACTTCTCCTCTCAAATATATTTTGCTGGGCAAGAGGGAGGTACACCAAGAGCAGTTTGTAAAAGTTTGCATAAAGGGGTAATGGGTTTCCCCTTATATTTAGTATCCCAAATATCAATACCATACAGTATCTGCATAATATATTTAGGGCCAGATATTCAAAACTTTTCCCCGGGGCTAAATTAACACTGCCTGGTGGGCAAACGTAGCCCAGGGCACAAAGCAAGCTATATTCAAAAGGAATAGCCCGGAGTAAACAGCTTCTGAATATAGCATTGGAATGAGGCCAGGCAAACTGGGCTGGGAGTGCAGGACAAACTTAGCCCTGGAATAAGACAGCTCTGAATATAGCAACCAGGAAGTGCAAACCATGACAGCAACACAGTGCACAGTGATGTGAAGGTAGGTAGAGGTGAACTATGTGGCCAATATGCGTGCCAGCAAATGTGTGGACCCAGTACAGCTGCAGGCAGCAGCACATGTGAAAGTACAGTGTTCAAAACTGTATAGTATTCCCTGAACTGTTTGCACAGTGCTAACATGTTTGCACAGTGCTAAACTTTGCCATATTCAAAAGTGACATGCAAATGAGCCTACTTAGGTAGTCTCTTGGCAAACATCCAGATTAGCATCTCATTATGCCCTGATTGCACGCAGTTTTCACCGGGCTAACGGTTTAGCCCTGTGCTAAACCCACGCAAATGTGTTAGCACTGTGCAAACAGTTCAGGGAATATTATACAGTTTTGAACACTGTACTTTCACATGCGCTGCTGCCTGCAGCTGTAGTGGGACAACACAGTATAGGCACAGATGGGGGTGGTGCTGCATGCAACTGTCACACTGTAGGTCATGCTACAGTACACAGCAGACACTACAGTAGCAAGGGGGCCAGTAGTGTGTGGACACAGCACTGCCTATGGTGTGTAGGACAGTGCTGATGACTGCACTATACACAGTGACAGGCCCAGCATGCAGGGGTTTACTGACAGTGGACATTACTGTTATGCTGTTGTGTGACTCACAGATGCTGCACCTCTTGCATTGGATGCTCACAGTGACATATACATTTCTGGCTTTGTGTTCTGTGCCAATTATGCAGATGTGCAGTATGTGGCTGGGGGGGCATATATTATCAGAAAGACACACTGGTGTTGGGGTATTCCCAATACTGGCCCATGTGCTCTGCATGATGTGTCCCAGCCTTGTGGCCACACCTGGTCTGTGGCACAGCTTGGCCACCCATACACTCTCCCCTCAACATACTCCATGCTCACCATTCTGCATGTGTATGCTGGCATCTGTTGGTGTCCACAGAAGAGTGGTCCACAGGTGTGTGCTGTATGGCCACACTGCCATGCTGTCCACTGGTGGCAGGGTCACCACTCACTGCCTGGCATGGCTGGGACTGGTGGCAGATGATGGCAGATGATAACCTAATAGTCTTCAGATGAAGATACCTCTGGCTGGAAGCTGCAACACTGGACTTAAGATTTGCAAGAAAGCGAGTTGTGCTCACAACAGAGGGAGGTGAACCTTACAATTTACAGTTGTCTTTGGTTTGAAGCAGATTCCTTAGGAAAGTTAATATTCTTCAGGTGGAGGATACTTCTAAGTGAAGGATGAGATAAGGAACTAAGAATTATCAGAAAAGGCAGTTTTTCAATCAAAAGAGGGAGCTGGAGCTTGCTTTACTTTTGTTACAATTGTTAAGATTTTCAGTGCAGGAAGAGTTTAAACCCACAGGGGCTAAATACTGTTCTCTGTGTCTGCCCTTCTGCACAGCTGACTTGATTGGAGTTAGTGATTGACTGTTTGCATTGCAATATTTGTAATACTGTGAGTTATTCACTGGGCTAAGAATTTGTCATAAGTCCTGAATTGATAGCAGGTTACAGGCTGTGTATTGGACCCAGACAGTGCCTAGGGGGTGGAAACTGTTTTTTCTTTTGTTTATCTCTGTGTGCCTTAAAAGGCCAGGCCAGACTGTGTCAGGAAGTGCTTACATCACAGCTACTTAACAGCCAATAGCTCTGGAAGATTCTTACAGACCTTGATAATAGTACTAATTTTAGCAGGCTAATCAGATAACCTAATAGTCTTCAGGTGAAGCTACCTCTGGCTGGAAGCTGCAACACTGGACTTAAGATTTGCAAGAAAGCGAGTTGTGCTCACAATAGAGGGAGGTGAACCTTACAATTTACAATTGTCTTTGGTTTGAAGCAGATTCCTTAGGAAAGTTAATATTCTTCAGGTGAAGGATACTTTTAACTGAAGGGTGAAATAAGGAACTTAGAATTATGAGAAAAGGCAGTCTTTCAATCAACAGAGGGAGGTGGAGCTTGCTTTACTTTTGTTACAATTGTTAAGATTTTCAATGCAGGAAGAGTTTTTATTTATTTATTTAAGAGTTTAACCAGGCATGCATACTGAGCGACTAACCACTCGTTTCCAGATATGACCTGGGGGAAACAATGGGGAACATTCTGGCAAAACAGACATACAGGTTTATGTACAGTTGAGAGGCACAAATATGAAGGACTGCACACGTTGGTAGCTAAGGTAGCCATGCAGCTTAAAGAAATAGGCAGGCATGGAGACAATGCATAGAAAATACATTTCATTGTACAAATAAAATAAATTTAAAAGTAGTTAGTGATTTGTAGACTATAACAGGAATGGGTACATAGTCCACAAAGTAAGGCATTGAGGCCCAGGAGGCCTTGGGGGCTACTAATGTGTAGGCCCGTTGCAGGAGCAAATAGTGAGAAAGTGTTCATGGAGGCTGAATATTGTTTTCTGTGTCTGCCCTTCTGCACAGCTGACATGTTTTAGGGCTGACTGCTTTCAGGGCACAAGCCACCAGGCTGTTTTGGGGCTGGGGAGGTTTACCTGTATCTGACTTGGATGTTTGGATTTTTCTCTGTTTGATTAGCAGGGTATTTTCTCTGTCAAATTGTCGTGTAGGGCATCTTGCTGACAGGAAGGCACTCATCACAGTGATAGTTCAGAGCTTTTAGCTGATTGTTTTGTGAGGCACAGTTTAGGCCCAAACCCTTCCCACCCTCACCCCACCCACCTGGAAATAGTTCCTTTATAACTGGGGTTCTGACATCATTTCCTCAAGAGGGCAAGGTGCATGTCACTGTCATATCCTCTCTAGCACACTGCACTGACAATATAAGCAACCACATTATATAAATACATATATTTCTATATAACAAACCAATTACACACACAAAAAAAAAACTAAACAAGGTAGACAGTTATGTGGGGAGTAGTGCAATGTAATGGCTGTGGGGCAGCAGTCTTCTGGGAGTCTTTCTGGAGGCTGAGATGTTGCCCTGTTTGCAGACAACTATGTGCCCTGAGGGAGGAAGTTGCCCATCTTCAGGCCGCACTGGACAGTAGAAAGGGAACCTCCCCCATCCAGGGAGCACCAGAGCCACCACTACTACTTCAGAGGTTGCGAAGAAAGCACAGCTGTTGGACCACAGTGGGCTCAGGGAAGGTAAAGGTGGGGGAACAGAGGCACACCCAGTCAGTTGTTCTACTCCACAATCCATACACCATTCTGGGGGAGCATAGTTCCCCTATGGATGCACTTGCAGAGGAGACTGAGAAGGGTGCAGACAACTGTCACAACGGAGGCCATCAGGAAGGAGGCAGAGGGCACCACATGGAAAGAAAGCAGCTCCTGGTGGGGACTCAATTATTAGGGGATAGAACTGGGGGAGCAGGGAAAACTGAAGTAAGGTGCCTGCTTGGTGCCATGACTTGGAGGGACAGGAAGCGCATCCTTAGGATCATGAGAACAGTTGCACGGGAGTCTGAGCTGGACATCATTGTCCACCTAGGGACAAATGACTTGGCTCATCATGAGATTAGAGCAGTGCAGAAAGACTTTGTAGAGTTGGGGAGGGGCTTAAGTCAAGTAGCACACGCAGTATCCTTCTCAGAGGTGCTGCCTGTCAGTGGCATGGGTGAGGCGATGGTACTTTGCACCATGCAGTTTAATGAATGGTTGAAAAAATGATGTGGAGCATGGGGGGGTTTGGCTTCATTGGGGACTGGGGTTTCACCTGGGGGGACACCATCCTGTACTGGCAGGATGGGCTGCATCTGTCCAGGAAGGGAACAAGTCTTTTGGGCAGTCGGTTTAAATGCTTCATTGGCAAGCTTTTAAACTAGTCAAGGGGTGAGGCACTGATAAGTAGCAGGAAAATACCAGCCTCCCCCTACAAAACAGGGTACTAAATGAGAAAAAGACCAAGATACAAAGGTCAGTGGGGGATGCTGCTACAGAAGGTAAAGCCATCAAAAAATGGACAACAATGAGTACCAATGCCCATAGTCTGGGTAACAAGCTTCCTGAATTAGTGGTCTTGATGGAGGAGGAACATCTGGATATCGTGGCAGTCACAGAAACATACACACAGAACCATGACTGGGACGTAAACATACCAGGATACACTATCTACAGGAGGGACAGGGAGGGTAAAAGAAGAGGAGGAGTAGCTCTCTACATAAGAGAAGGAATCAAAGCAACAGAACATAAGGGTAAACAGTGATGAGAAGAAGCACTGTGGGTCATTTTGGAGGCAGGCAATGGCACCACAATCCGCACAGGGGTTGTATACAGACCCCCATCTCAGGGGGAGGAAATGGACAAGGAAATGATAGAAAGTATACTTAGAATGGCAGATAAAGGGGAGATATTGCTGATGGGTGATCTGAATATGCCAGATGTTAACTGGAGTGCAGTTGCAGCAGCCACTTCTAAGAGTGGGGCAATTCTAGATGCCCTACAGGGGGCATGCCTTAGACAACTAGTATTGGAACCCACTCGAGAGGGAGCAATCTTAGACCTGGTCCTCTCAAATGGAGATGGAGATAGGATCACAGATGTAGAAGTGGGTAGCCATCTGGGAACTAGAGACCATCGAACAGTATGGTTCACAATAAACACAGCAACAGAGTCAAGCCATACAAAGGCAAAAGTACTGGACTTCAGGAGGGCTGACTTTGCCAAAATGGGTGAGTGCCTAAGGAATGCACTAGCAAATGGGCAGGAAAGAGGGGTGGAAGAAGACTGGGGAATAATAAAAACTGCCATCACAGAGGTAACAAGCCTTTGTGTGAAGCAAATAAACAAAACCAAACGATGTAAGAAACCACTATGGTTCTCAAAAGAGGTGGCAGTGAAGGTTCAAGAGAAAAAGAAAGCATTCAGAAAGTACAAGGAATCACAGAAGGAGCAGGACAGAGAATTGTATCAGTTAAAGCAAAAGGAAGCTGGTAAGGCAGTCAGAATAGCAAAGGCCTGAACTGAGGAAAAGATAGCTAACTCAGTTAAGAATGGAGATAAAACCTTTTTTAGGTACATCAGGGAGCGAAGGAAGACTAAGGGAGGGATAGTGAGGCTTAAAAAAGGGGAGGGGTGGGCAGAGGGTGACTGTGAAAAGGCAGAGATACTTAACAAATATTTTTGCTCAGTATTTACAAACGAAGAGGGGGAGGTACCTTAAACAAACAATAGAAACACTCTGGATACAGAAGTTGATACCAGCCCATTTACAGAAGAAAGGGTTCTGAAAGAACTCTTAAAACTGAAGGTGGACAAAGCAATGGGGCCTGATGGGATTCATCCCAGAATTCTAATAGAACTAAGGTTAGAACTAGTGACACCACTGACTACCCTCTTTAACAAATTATGGGAGGATGGGGTGCTACATGAGGACTGGAGGAGGGCAGATGAGATTACCCTTCACAAAAGTGAGAGCAGGGCAGAAGCAGGAAACTGCAGACCTGTTAGTTTAACCTCAGTGATAGGGAAAATGATGGAATCACTTCTGAAGGAAAGAATTGTCAAGTACCTAGAGGCCAGAGGGGCACAGGACCCAAGGCAGCATGGATTCACAGCGGGAAGGTCATGCCAGATGAATCTAATAGATTTCTTTGACTGGGTGACCAAAGTAGTAGATCAGGGAGGGGCTGTGGACATGGCCTACCTAGACTTTAGCAAGGCATTTGACTCAGTCCCACACAAAAGATTAATATACAAGTTAGCCAGCCTGGGAGTGGGTCCCAAGATGATAGCCTGGGTAAAGAATTGGCTGGAGAATAGGACACAGAGGTAATAGTAAATGGAGTCCACTCTGAAGGGGGGTTACTAGGGGTGCCGCAGGGTTCAGTATTAGACTGGTCCTCTCAGTGTCTTTGTGTTTACATTGAAGAGGGACTGAAGGAAAGTATGTCTCTTGCAGATGACACAAAGATCTGCAACAGAGTTGATGCACAAGGTGGGGTGGAAAGGATGGGAAGGGACTTGGCAAGGTTAGAGGAATGGTCAAATGTATGGCAGCTTAGATTTAATGCTAAGAAGTGCAAGGTAATGCACCTGGGAAACAAAAACCCAGGGGAAGAGTACACAATGGGGGTGAGATACTAACAACAACAAAAATGGAAAGGGACCTGGGGTAGTCATATCAGATGACTTAAAGGTGGGCAAGCAATGTGAGAGGGCAGTAAGGAGGGCTGGGTGGATACTGGGATGCATAGGGAGAGGCATCACCAGTAGAAAACAGGAAGTTGTTATCCCTCTGTACAGACAGCTGGTGAGACCCCATCTGGACTACTGTGTGCAGTTCTGGAGACCCAATCTCAGCAAGGACATAGACAAGATGGAAGCTGTCCAGAGGAGGGTAACTAAAATGGTGCAGGGTCTGCACCGGAAGACATATCAAGAGATACTAAAGGAGCTTAATATGTATAGCCTCGAGGAAAGGAGGGAGATGGGGGACATGATAGAAACTTTCAAGTACCTCAAGGGAATCAACAAAGTCCAAAAGGGTAGCATCTTTCAAAAAAAAGGTGTGCAAGAACAAGGGGGCACAATTTGAAGATAGAGGGGGGTGGCTCAGAGGTAATGTAAGGAAGTATTTTTTCACAGAGAGGGTTGTGGATGCATGGAACGGCCATCTGGAGGAGGTTGTGGAGTCAAAAACAGTGGTTGAATGCATGCATGGGACAGCCATAAGGCAGTTTTAGGGGGTGGGGGTAGAAAGAAGTAGGCTGCGGGTTAACTAGGATCTGCAACTTATCCATTAGGTAGGGAAATGGGCAGACTAGGTGGGCCAAGTGGTCCTTATCTGCCATGAAATTCTGTGTTTCTATGCTGTCAGTGAGCAGTATGTTTCCTCAGTGTTTGGCTTTGTCTATGTGTCATATTTACTTGTTAGGGTCACGCAAAGCCGCACAAAAGCCACGCAAACACTGTGCAAAGCCATAATGTCATGCAAAGCTGATTGCACAGGGTTAAGACTACCTTTTCCTGGGTGGTAATGTGCACCATGCTAAGTGTCGCGCTAAGTCACGCAAAACCACTTTTCACGGCGCTAGTTGCTGAATATAGCATTGCGCCTGTATTCATATATTTATTTTTATTCATTTTATCTATTTAGTTTTTGTTGACCGGGTAAGTGCACTAGACAAATCCTGCCTATTTTCAGGCACGACCTGGGGGAGGGGGATACAAATGAATGCCAACTGACCTTGAACCAGATTAAGCTGTTGGTGGTATTTTTAGTGAATGAAGGAAATTTGGCCAGGACACCGGGGAAATTCCCCTACTGCATTGCTGTCAGTAGGAGGACCCTTGTCCATCTGAGGCATTATGGCCAGTGTTGCTGAACCTCTGGAGGAGATGGATATTGCTGGTGCAGGGGTCTTAGCCTTGTCTCATCTTCCTGATTCCCAAGAGGCTATTGAAGTGGAGGTTGCTGCTGCAGACTATGAGTCACCTGTTTCTAGTGATTCTGAGATTCAGAAGCCTGATTCTGTTATTGTGCCTCTTGTACAGCTTGAGTGCCCAGCTATGAAACCTGTGGTATGTAAATCCAGAATAGCATTGTATCGAAAAAAGTCAGCTGTTGCTGGAAATGAAGAAATTAGAATGCGAGGTGGCAAATCTCCCTAATGATATTGCTCCTTCTACTCTCCTGCCTACTGTACCTGTTGTTGATCTGCCTCTATCAGAAGCTCCTATTGTGGATCCCGCCTCTGTGGTTTCATCTCCGGTGCCTGTTGGCTTGCATGGTAGTAGACCGGACTCCTCGAACGTCGTGCGGGCTGGCAGTATAGTCGGATTTTCCAATCACTCCGAGTGCTTACAGCCCGCGGACCTCTCTCAGGTGGAACCTTTCTCTCGGCTGCCAGATTCTGCGTCACCATCTACGGATGCACCTCCACGCAAAGTCAGTTCCGCTCCTCTTCCAGCGGAGTTTGTTTTTCCTGTGGACCAATCATGACTGGGCTGGAGCAAATCTGCTGGTCCCAATACTGCATTTGTGCAAAATGTCCCTATGGCTGCGGTCTCTGTTTCGGCTGCCTTGTTACCAGCAGCTGTTCCTGGCGGTCCGTCCTGGTCTCCACAACGGGCGTTGCAAGATGCGGGGTGGGAGGTTTCAGATGCTGGTACCTGGTCTCTGGAGTCACAAGACCCGTCTTATCTTCAGATGTTGCAGAATACTACAGCTCCTGTGGCCACCAATGCTGATACTATGAGCTCCATCGTTTTGCTCCAGGGTAAGGACTTGGATGTTCCTAATGTGACTGACTCTGATTGTACTGTGCCTTCTGAGGTAGTAACACCGACTGTTAGTGTAGGGACAGTATTGCAACAAACAGCTGATGTGGGGGTTACTTTTCAGGCTGATGAGGCCTTGGGTAATGGGGTAGTGGAGGATGCCTTAAGGGTGGGCCCTCCTCCAGCAGTAATTGCACAACTTTCTGATGAGGGTCCTAAAGCACCATTTAAACTTTCTGATTTGTTTCAGCATAGGAAGGAACCTGCTCCTTGGCGTAATGCTGTACGGTTTTTGTATAAAGGGGGATTAAAGGAGGCACCTGACTGAGTTTATATAGCTCAGGCCTTGTTGAAGGGCTCTATGAAGTTCTTCTCTTCTGAGATTTTTGCGCTAATCAATATTGGTAGCTCCAATTTTGATGTTAGCTTTAAAAATGTTTCTAGTTTAGACAGGTTTTGGGCCAGGTATAATGTCTGTAAGAAAACACCCCTTTGGTCTCCCTTCCAGGTGATTCTCCTCACAAAACCAACTGTTAGAGTTATTACAGTTATGTTCAAAAATGAAGGGGTTAACATAGAAGATATTTTATTCTGGCTTCGTCAACGTTGTGAGGTTTTGGGTACTCCCTCCCCTACATTGGATAGTGAACAAATTTGGGATGGAGGTTGGAGAATCAGGGTTAAGTTGTTTGTCACTAATTCTGGTACTGTACATTTACCCAGTTCTTTTTATTTAGGTAGGGATGGGGTGCTATTTTTTATATAGGTCAACCCCGTCCTGTTTTAAATGTGGGTCTTGGGCTCATCTTAGTTCCGCCTGTGACACCATTAAATGCAGTCATTGTCTGGAGTTTGGGCATGGGTCTGCTAAATGCCTAAGTCTTTTTCGATGTAATCTTTGTGAGAATACTGGACAAGCTTATGGTAAGTGTTCTGGGCTTCCCATAATAGGGAGGATTGCCCTTCACATGCAGGCATTATTGATCAGGCCCAACATTTGCACGCTAAAAAGATTGCAGACCTTAGTCTCACTTCTGGTAAGCCTACTCTTGATAAGGGGGTTTCTGAGTTGTCTTCTGTTGTTTCTCCAGTAGACACTGCAGTTTCCCCTCCACCTCTTGGTGCAGTGGTGACTATGAATGTGCAGGTTGAGTCGGCTGATGTGGTTGCTGCTCCTCTTCCTTCTCAAGACCTTGTTGTACTGCCTGAAATCCTCCCCACCCCACCCCCAGTTTGATGATTCTGGCTTTAAAACTGTATCAAAGAAACGGACATGATTGGGGAGGAAAGTGAGTCCTCCAGTGTCCTTGGAGGGACAGGACAAAGAGGGGCTTCCTGAGGAGTGGGCTCAGGATAATAAATTTGCAGTGTTAGGCTCTGCATCAATGGAGAGGGAGTCTGATGATGAGGGTAATGATACTTCCTCTCTCTTATCCACTACTGATACTGAGGAGAAAGGGAGCGTGGATTCCATTGTTGAAAGGACCCGGCAATGTAGGAAAGCCAGGATAACGAGTTGTAGTATTTTGGTAGTTTTTTTTCTTTCTAATTTTTTTATGTCCTCCCTTTCTTTTGCTACTATTAATGTTAATAGTATTAAAGGGGGGAAGAAGTTGGCCAGTACTATGTTTTCTCTTCAGTCAGTTGCCTGTGATATTATTTGTTAATTAGATACCAGGCTTAAAACTCATGCTGAATTACAGGATGCATCACGAGCTTGGCCACTGGGTGCTTCTTTTTGATCTTTTGGGCTTGATACTTGTGACGGTATTGGGATTCTTTTTACTAATTCTGCTTTCCAAGTTACCCGGTTAGTAGATATACACCCTGGATGAGCCTTACTGCTAGATTTTACATATCATGGTGATAGATTTCATTTAGTTGCTCTTTATGCCCCACAAACTAAGGCAACTAGAGTTTCTTTCTTTGATGACATTCACCAATATTTACATACTTCTCATTTAGTTATCTGGTTGGGGGATTTTAATTGTGGTTTACATCAAACTGATAGGGGGCTACAGACTTCTAAACTGTTTTGTGACACTAACACACTGAATAGGATTCTGCATACTGCTAGATTACATGACTCCTATCGTAGTTCACATCCTATTGGTGGCTATACTTTTTTTAAGGGTACATTGAAAACCAGGATTGATTTCATTTTTGTATCAACAATTTTTCAGAGTTTAGAATCTGCTACTAGGGTGGTGGAATTTTCTGACTATGTTTTGTTAATCTCCAAGATTTCTTGGAAAAATACTCCTCGATGTAAAAAAAATAAGTGGCGGTTGAATAACATTTTATTACAGAATCCTAAAATACAGAAAGCCTGGCATAGTCATTGGACAACTAGACTTTCGGTCAGTGACTGTTATGATGATATTTCTACTTGGTGGGAGGATACTAAAAAAGACTGGAAGGTTTTATTTCAGTCCTTGGCTTCTTCTAGGTGTCGGTCTGATTATCTGGAATATTTAAAATTACGTCATCATTTGCAGCACTTGATTTCTTTATCAGAAACTACTGGTCAGGATTATGGTTCCCAGATACAGAATGTAAAGAATAGGATGATGTCCCTTCAATATACTAGGGCTAAATCTTTGGAGCAGGAAACAAGATTTGGTACGCAGGTTCAGTCCTCCTCTATTGATCCATTTAAGAGTTGTAAGGATAGAGTTAAACATCGGTTCATTACGGAATTTCTTTCTTCCTCTGGACAGAGTGTCACTTCCCTGGAGGGAATTTTGTCTCTTGTTAAGGATAGGTTTACAGCTATGTTTACAAATCAGGAGGTTAGTGGAGATTTGGGACAGGTTTTACACACCTTACAGTTACCACAGGTTTGGATGGAGGATGTTTTAATGTTGACACACAATGTCACTGCAGAAGAAGTAGTTCATGTAGTTAAACAACTGAATTCTACTGCGGCTCCAGGTTTGGATGGGTTGGGGGCAGCTTTTTATAAACATTTTCTTGAGGACGTCTCCAGTTTTGGTGGTTCTTTTCAATCATATGTTGCAATCTTCTTCTTTTTCTGCTTCCATGTAGGAAGCAGTTTTGGTATTAATTCATAAAAAGGGTGTGCAGAATAATATTGATAATTGGAGCCCTCTGAGCCTCCTTAACACTGATAGGAAAATTGTGGCCAAGATTCTGTTGAAGAGATTGAATAAGATCTCAAATTATTTGATTAGTATTGAACAGACCTGTGCGGTTCAGGGCCATCAGATAAAGGATAACCTTATTGTCCTTAGAGAGTTGTTTTGGCAGGCTGATTCTGGCTGGGTTGCAGGGTGGATGGTGGGTGTAGATCAGGAGAAGGCTTTTAATCAGGTTTCGCATAAATATTTGTTTGCCATTTTGAACGCATTTGATTTTCCAGTAGGTTTTATTATCTTGGATTGAAGCGTTTTATGACAATATTTCCTTATGTCCTAATGTGAATGGATGGTATGGTCGCCCAGTGAAAATTCAGAGAGGGGTCCGACAGGGTTACCCCCTTAGCCCTCTCCTATATGTTTTTTGTATCGATATTTTGCTTTAGCTTTTACACCAATCTCCTGTTATTCAGGGTATTTTGGTCCCCCATACTGGGTTTTTTTGTCAAGGCTATGTTCTTTGCTGATGATGTGGTACTTACATTGGAGATTGACACAAAGGAAGAGGTCCTTTGTGCTGTTTTAAGGCAATATACAGCTATTTATGGTTCCCGGATTAATTGGGATAAGAGTGTTGGTATTCCTTTGGGTAACACGCCTATTCCATCTTCAGGTTTTTTCGGTGGTATACGGATTCAATCTGAGCCTCCGATGGTTCTTGGGGTCCGATTTGGGGGTCAGGACATGGCTTATTCTAATTGGCTGATTCATATGGGGAAGACAGAGCATTTAGTTCAGGGTTGGCTTAATAGGTTAATTAGTAAAAAGAAGAGGGTGCTTTTGATTAAAACTTTACTTTTACCTATTTTTTTGTGCCTTAGTTATGTTTTCCAACTTCCCCAGCAGCTGTTTACTAAATTATTTAGTATTTTTTTTCAGGCTTTTTTGGGATCACAGTTAAATCCGATTAAAAGAGGCATTACTTATAAACCCATTGTGGAAGGGGGTACATGTATGGTTAATCCTGTTGCTTTTTATTTTAGTGCTTTTTACAGTTATCATTTTGGTTTAGCCTTGAAACCAGGTTTACAGATATGGTGTTCCCTAGTCTTGGATTGGATCACGCCAAACATACAGTTTTGGGAGCAGGGTTCTACTAGGATGTTAAGAAAAAATACTCTTTTACCGGTTTATGGTATTGAAAGTTTTAAGTTGGCTGTAAAATGGAAACTTAGACCTCAGGATTTTTTGATTTTGGCTAGGAAGGCAGTTTATCTTACTATTCTGTCTAATGATAGTCATATAGTCATACTGTGGTAGAATTTCTTTTTTATTCTTCTGTACAACAGGTGGTGGTATTGCGACATTTGTGAAATCCTCGTATCCCTTCCAAAATGTGGGATTGTTTATGGTTAGGGAATTTTGGTAGGCTTAGTGTGAAGGGTAATCATAAACATAAAAAACAGGAATATAGATATTGTCCCCATCCCTCTTGTTCTCAGGTGGTGGAAACTCAGTGTCTTTTATTTTCAGAATCTGTATTTGTAGTACAATTTTGGGCTTACTTGAGTGCTATTTGGGGGGAACCTGAGTTTGCATTATTATCCTATTCTGACGTTCTGTATGGTGGGACTCAGGCTTTATGTATGAAATACAATTCTGAGAATCTGTATCTTATTTTTGTTGTGATTCGCTATCATTTGTGGCAAGTCAGATGTTTGGGGATTCTTCATCAGAAATGGGTCTTGCATGTTGAATTATTGGCCAATATTAGAAAATCTTTACATGATATTGTACAAATGGATTTAATGCATTTTAGTAGGGAAAAGGTTGCACATTTTTGGGTTCATTGTACTGATTGGTATTGAATTTATTGTTTATTCTTGCTCTTTTCTTTTTTGTTCTGTTATCTTGTTGATGTTTCTGTACTTTTATGTTTGATTTCTTATGTATTATTGTGTTATGAAGTCCACCTCTTTAATAAAAAATTCCGCTACTCTTTTTGATAAGTGCCATGGGATCTTTAACATCCACCTGAACTACCACCAGTCCAGGCAGATGGGACCTCGGTTTAACGTCTCATCCAAAAGACGGCACCTCAGAAGTGCAGCACCCCTCTCATGCTGCACTACAGTGTCACTACTGGGATATTAACCCAACACACTCACTCAGTTTGCGCCTTGCATACATTATGATTTTGCCCGGTGCTAATGCAGTTTGAACGTGCTATTTGGCCTTTTGAATATAGCAAACTCACGCTAATCCTGTGCTAAACCTGCACAAACAGTTTTTGGCCGGTGCAAAGTTTTGAATATCTGGCACTTAGTATTAATTGTCTTAATTAAAGGTTGGATGGTAAGGCTAGCATAAATGTAATTAAACCTATTAAGACCCAGTACAGTTTTCTTAACCAGTATTTAAAATGTTATTTATATGATTAGTCCATGTTCCCGGTGTTCATAAAAGTTATACCCAGATAAACATAAGAGTTAATCTTTTCTAGGTACTGCTCATCAATTTTTCACATAGTATTCCCTTTTCCCTTGCCAAAAGTCATGATTTTGGTTTTTGAGTAATTAATTTTGAGTTTAAATTTATTAGCTAACAAATATAACATGTCCAGATCTTTTCGTAATTCTGTACTAGTAAATGAAAAAATTACTAAGTCATCTGCATAAGCAACTGACAAACACACTGAGTCCAAGATCTTTGGGGAATCAGACTAAGGATTATCGAGTTGTTTTAATATAGGATCTATATAAAAACTAAACAATGTTGGAGCAATAACATAGCCTTGTCTAACCCCCTTGTTAGTCTCAAAGGGTGCAGACATACGGCCAGCTGATTTAGTCTTATAGTTGAGCAGGTGTCTCTATTTAGATTGGCAATGACATTAACTAGGCATGGTTGAATACCTCTCTCAAGCATTGAAGTCCGTAGAATTTTTCTGAATGTCATGTTGAATGCTGAGGAAAAGTTAATAAAACAAGCATATAGTTTTTGTTTTCTTATCTGAATATATTTTTTCAATTAAGTGATACGAGGGGGAGATATTCAAGAGTTTGCGCCACGCGAAAATAGATTGCACCGGATTAGCACCGGGTTAATACAGGTCTGCAATATTCAAAACAGGCCATTGCACTGGTGCAAAGCATTAGCGCATGTGCAAAAACTTAATGTATGCAAGGGGCAAAGTGAGGGGTGGGAACTTGCACACAGGTGCAACCGGATATTCAAAGGTAGAGTGCTGCACAAGGCTACATTGCGCAACACATAATGCGGTGCTAGCTACCACCCATGAAAGGCAGGTCTTATCCCAGGGCAATCCACATAGGGAGGAGTGGCCAGAGCAGGAAGCCACAATGGCATTTTTCAGTAATGTAGTGTTGATGCACATAATGGAGGAAGTAGTGGAGGAGGACGAGAGGGACCAGGCCCAACCTGGCCCACAACACAGGCCAAGGAGGAGATATGCTGCACACAGGTGGTACCGACCCAGAGTCCCCTTTGAGACCCTGCCTGACGAGCACATCACTGGCCGGTACAGGATGAACGGGAGAATGTTGAGGCAGATATGCTAACTCCTGCATGAGCAGCTGCAGTCCAACACCAGACGGAGCCATGCCATGTCAGTGGAGGAGAAGGTGATGGCAGCGATGTGCTTTTTAGCCACTGGGATGGTCCAAACCCCAGTGGGGGACACCATTGGGGTATCACAGTCTGCCACCTTGTGCCTTCTGACCCAATTTCTAGATGCTTTCCTGCCACATGCTGCCGAATTCATTGTATTCCCCAGCACAGCAGCTGAGTGCAAAGAAATTGTGCAGCAATTCTATCGAGTTGCACACCTACCAGCAGTACTTGGTGCCATTGACTGCACCCATGTTGCCATCCGTGCACCACCTGGTGATGGCAGTGACATATTTGTCAACAGAAAGGGGTATTACTCCATCTATTGCGAGGCGGTGTGCAATGTAACAGGCCCATCAGCAATGTCTTCACACAGTACCTCGGCAATGCCCATGATGTCTTCATATGGCACCAATCGAGGCTGTGCCAGGTCTTTGAGGAGGGCAGGATACCCAGTGGGCATCTTGCTGGTGAGTATCTGCAACCACGACATGCAAACACCACAGTGGGAATGGGGCTAAGCAGGAGCAGGCAGGGTGGAAGCTTGGCAGGGGGAAATGGGACAGCAATCCAAGTGACACACATGCACAATGGGCATACAGCAGGACAGTGCAGCTGACATGTACACATCTCTTCACAGGGGACAGTGCCTATTCCCTGAGACCCTGGCTACTCACACCAGTATCCTAGCTGGCCACAGTGGCCAAAGAGAGGTACATTGAGGCATACACTGCAACCAGGAACATCATAGAGAGGGTCTTTAGCATGCTAAAGATGCGGTTCCACTGCCTAGACCGCTAGAGCTGTACCCTACAGTACAGGCCTCAGAAGGTATGCCATATATTCCTAGTATGTTGCATGCTACACAACATGTTGCTAAACCATGGTATATGTGCACCTGAACCTGAGGAACAGTCAGACAGTGACGTAGAGCCAGAGGTCTGGGGATAGTAGAGCAGCTTGAGAGGAGAAATCCTCATATGGCATGCAGGACCCTGGAGCACAGGAGTGCCATCATGGAAACACAAGCCCAGATGGGAAGGTGAGAACACAACACAGACAAATAACAAGTCATGAACAGTGCCTTTAATATGTGTGCATACCCAGTACAGTACAAAACAGTGTAGACCATGAAACACCCTGGTGCAACACACAGTGGAACTGTGCACATGTGATGTGGCTATGAGAGCACTGCGCAGTGCATCACACATGTGTGGATAGTGGACAGCTATGGTGAGTGCAGGGCATGGTGAGGGGGAGAGGCCTTAATATCCTGTGAGGGGTGTGTATGCATGCGTGTGTGTAGGTGACTGTGTGTGTCCGTATGTGTCTATGTGCATGTGTGTGACACAAGGGCTCACAGTGCATGCCAGTGGAGCCTATCACTGGTGCCTACCACCATGCACATGGCATGCCCCTTGTGTGCGGGACACAGAGGTTGGAGTGCTCTGTGGTGAGGACTGCAGTGATGACTGGCTAGTAGCACACCTGTGACCGTGGTGTGATGCAGACCCATCCATGGTAGGCAGGTGGCTATGACACCATGACTGGCCAGCAGAGGACCGGAATGCGGGGGTGGAGGAGCCAGTGCCCACACTGCGTGGGCTGGAAGCATGTTGGGATACATATGTGGAGTGCCTGTGCTGTGTGGTGGGTGTGCCCTGTCAATCAGCCATGACTGCAGCACTCTTCACCTTCATTTGTGCCATCACAGTGGTAATGATGTCCCCAAGGCCCCACTCAACTGTGCCTAGGATCTGTGTCATGCGTTCTGCTGCCCGCTGCTTAGCACTTAGCATAGTTGAGCCTACTGTCTCCCCGAAATTGGGACAGTTCATGCCACACCTCCTTGTGGAAGTAATGCAGGCTCTACTGTGCAGCGTGCTGGGACACCGGGGTGGCCTGGAGCATAGGCCGTCACCCTGGCCATCTCCCGGGGGTGACATACTGCCCCGGCCTGTGGGTGGTGGTAACTGCCATTAGGTATGCTGGGGATGCTGGGTGGAATGTTGTTGTGGCTGGTGCTGCTGTTGTTGCTGTTTCTACAGCTGCAGTGTCCTGGCAGGGGCAGTGCCTGTTGCAGGGCCTGCGCTGCACCCTGTGGCTGGCAGCGCATGTCCAGTGGTGCACACTGGTCATCCACATGGCCAACATCCTGGTGCTGTGCTCTGCTGCCATGTGCCTGTGCACCCCCTCCTGCAATGCAGCCATGTGTGTGTCCCCTGCAGATCCCACCCCACTGCTTCTGCCCACAGTGCCACCCAGAGGCAGGTCATCCTCAGTCTCTGAGTCCCCCAAACCATGGTCACTTGTCACTGTGAGGATGACCACCTGCCCTTAACTGAGGCCCTTGACCTGTGCATCCTCCAGGCCATATGCTGCATCCACGTCATCATCCTCATCATCGTCATAGGTCACAATTGTGTTCCACTGGCAGATGTGTAGCATGGCCACATGTCACTCACTGGTGCTTCACCACAGATGATCCATGGCCAGCCCCCATGCCAGATGTTGACAGCAACATTCATGTAGCATCCTCCTCTGCCTCCAAAGCCACTGGGTCATGCACCTCCCATCCCATGGCTGGATGTCTGCCCTGCGCTGTTCAGAGAATAGAACAGTATCAGAGACCTGTACAGCACACTGCACACTGAGCCCACCACCATGACATGTGACACACAACAGTGTTGGTCCCGCAGCTTGCCCTTGCACCCCCCCAACAGTGCTGTCTGTGTGAAAGATAATGCAGCCCCCATGCACACACCCCCAATCATGGCACACACAGAATGGTACACCTGTGTGTGCTGGTGACTGCTGTGCATTGCCAACACATGAACATTGCTGTGCCGCACGTGCACTGCAAACACAACGCAACTGGCCCATGTGTGTGTCGGGCATGTGCCACTTTGCCATAGTAGTGGGGTGGTGTCCCACACCCATCGTAGATGTCATGCAGTCACTGTCGATGACATGCTGTGTACATACTTGCCTTAGGTGGTATCAGCTGCATCTCACACCCACCACCTTCGACCCCCTCCACTGCCACTGGCCTCAGGATTGAGGCAACCAAAGCCATGATTGGTCGCAGGCACGCTGCTCCGGGGTCTATGGCTCTCCACCTTTCCACAGCTGTTTCTGTACTCTCTGGGCCTCCTCCTCCTTTTCCCATCACAGCAGGTCATTCCAGTGCTTTCACATGGCATCTGTGCTGCATCTGTGGCCACCCACAGCACTGACCTCTACTGATATCTCCTCCCACATAAGGCGGATGATGGCATCAGTGGACTTGTTGCACATCATCACCTACTCCTTCTCCTTGAAGGTGTGTATCATTGCCCTCAGCTCATACCCTGTGAATTTGTGTGCACAGAGACGCTCCTGCCTGGCAGCATCACCTGTGTGGGACAGAGGAAATGGTACTGGTTAGATACAGGGGTGTACATTGTGTGCATGACAGTAGCTGTACCTGTTGGCCATGACACCATACGCACCTGGCATGCAATGGCCGGCCCTGCATGTGTCAGGCACTGTACAGTCTGGGCACACAGTGTAACAAATGGTACAGACATGCCAACTGTGCACCTGTGTGCCATACTGCATCGCTGGCACACAACATGCTCATGTGCGGTGGTGAGCACATGTGCCGCCATGCAGTCATACTGCCGTGTGTCTGTTTGTGACACTACACACAGTGGCCATGTCTGTGCACAGTGCAGTTGCCTCATGTTGTCTGTGTGTCAGCCATCATGTTTGTGTGCACCCTGCTGGGGACATGGTACCATGTGCGTGGTCATGTGGCCAGTCCCCATGGTATGACACACAGCCTGTGTGACACACACACACACACACCCTGCTACGGCCCCCCCAAACCCCAGAACTGGCATAGTGTGTGTGACACACAGCATGCACACCGTGTCAGACCCACACCTGTGACAGAGGCACGGTGGCATGACACCCAACAACACAGTTGTGCATGCCACCCACAGGCAGCTGCAGTACTCACACCATGGTAGTTGTCAGTTCAATGTCCCATACGGTGCAGTGCTGTTGCATGCCCAGCAGCAGCAGTGGGGCCCAATGGCCACTGGTTCCACCACTGCCCCAGACTGCACACACCTCACTGCAGCAGTGCTGTTGCTATGATGCCTGCAGCCATGGCACACTGTGTGGTGGCAGGGTAGCCCTCATAATGCCACATGGCAGTACCAGTGTGTACTGTGCAGACAGTGATGGTGTTGCCTTTGGTGCTGTCCTGTGTCAGGGTGGCCTACAGTGCTGTGTGCATGTACTGCCATGGACAGCACAGCTGTAGGCTGGTTATCACCCCTGCATGTGCACCCCCACGACACAGTCCCATGTGCTGGCTGTCAGAACCAGGGGTGTAGCCAGACATATCTGTGTTGTACACACAATCACCAACAGCTACCCCCCTCCCCTTAAAAAATGTACACATCCTCTGCAAATTTTACCCCCTTCCAAACAAATCAGACTGTTATCAGATGATTCCTCTGATCTCTATAAAGGTTTATACATAAATCTGTCTCCTAGGCAATAGAAGTTTGAACAGCGACACATCTCAGTGGCCTACACTAACTCAGACACTGCAGATTAGAATGATAATGTCAACAGACAGGCATATGGTTTGTGACAGGCATGCAACATGACTGTACTCAAATCTGTACAGTGGGTATGCCTGCCTACACCCTTGGGTAGGATGGCAGCTTGGCCTGAGTGCTGTACAGACCTGCATTTTTTTGTTGTATCTCCTGTGATATCCTGCACACAGTGTTTACATCCACCTTCTGCCACAGCACTGCAGTCACTAGCAGCAACACTGGTGGAGCACTGTTTGCCCTTAAATAGCACGGCCAGGGAATCCAACCTACTGAGCATGCAAATGAGGCATGAATAATATGCTAATTACTGTGCTTGTCTTGTGCATACACAAGTAGCCTCATTTACATGCAGCGTTTGAGTATCACAACATTTGGCACCAGGTAAACAGTTAGCACCTGGCAAATGTTTAGTGCCGGGCTAATATGCTGGTATACAGTGCTGAACTGTGGCATTAGTGCTGTGCTACAGGGCAATGCACAGCCATGGCGCATGCATGGTGCAACTGTGCTATGCACATGCGCAATCCACTTGTGCGGCGCTATTGCATGAGTGTCACGCTACAGGGCACGTACGTGGATCCATTGCATATGCACTGTATGTCATGGCTGGGGTCACGGTGGGGCAGTGCATGCATGTTTCATGCACTTCTGGGTTGCACAGCACTATACCACACAACATCATGGCGCTATGCATTGTGATAGGTGCTATTACAGGGACAGGTGCAGGGTGTTCCACTGTAGTGTTAGGGATGTACCAAGTAAGGCTGTACCAGGCAAGTCTGCATGGAGAAGACAGAGGCAGTTATGCACAGGGACAGGAGATGGGGTGAGGCAGAGACTGCCAACCTGGTGGAGCTTGTGCAGCAGAGGCACAGAAGACCATTTGGGGAGATTAGGGAGGGGGAACCTTTCACGGCAACAGGTGTGGACATCAATCACTCAGCACCTGACATCTAGAATGGGCATCACACGGGATGGGGAAAAGTGCTGCCACAGATGCGTGTACCTGCAGCAGAGGCAGCAGTGCCTGATGGAGCATTACAGGTAAATAGTGCATGATGGGACAGTGTCCATGCCAGGTAGGTGTTGGTTTCTGCCATGCCCAGGTGTGCCATGTGTGTGTGTGTGTGTGTGTGTGTGTGTGTGTGTGTGCATGTGTGTGTGTGTGTGTGTGTGTGTGTGTGGCTGTGTTCCCTCAAGTGTGTCTGTGTTTTAGGAAGTGTGCCTGTGCATGTGCATGTCTCCCTTTACATCAGACCTCCACCACTGTGTGTGTGTGTCCTGCCAATGTTCACCTGTTTGTGGCCACAGTCCATGGCACTATTGCCATGCCAACGAGCCCTGTGTGCACAGTACCCATGCAATGAGGCATTGTGGATTCACATGTCCAGGGCAGGGCATGGCACAGATGACACAGTAATCCTGCACACAGGGGAGGGCACATGTGCGTGCATTGTGCCATGCTTCCCATGGCAGGGGGGATGGTGTGGGATACCCAGTGTGCCATGGATATTGCTGTGGCATACCATGGGGGCTCACATTGTAGTAGCGGTGATGTACCCTGTTCCCCCTGCAGAGTGCATCAGCAGGATCAGCACCAGTAGCAAAGACCAGGAGGGTGCCCAGGAAACCAGGGGCCACCAGGACAGGTGGAGGGTGCCGGTCATGCCACAGTGGTTGGACAAGAGCAGCGATGGTGACTGGAGTGTATTGTGTAAGTACACTGTTTGTCTACACACTGCACAGCATGTGAAATGGGTGGGTCTGTCCATAGGCTGACAGTGCTGGTCCAGCCATGCGCATGGCTGTGTGCCTGGTACTATGGCATATGCAACATGGTATTGTGTTGGCCACTGGAGTGACAGGGTGCAACATGTGTCTGGATGGGCGGCAGCCATACACGTGCCTGCTGGGGGCTGTCTGGGGCCTATGTGCTGTACTGGCATGTGCTGCTCTGTCCATCACATGTTGCCATTGCCATATATAGCCTTGCTTGACTTGACTGTTCTGCTGTTCACATGGCATGTGAGTTAATCATTACCTGTCTAGGGTTTCTGAGGTACTGCAAGGTGTGTTGTAGGTGCATGTCAGTGTTGTTCACACTGTACATTACAGGGGGTTGCTGGGTGGTGTTTAGACAGCGGTTTTATTATAGCTCTGCGACAGCTGAAGCACTGACATCCCCAGCAGTGACAGCTGCACTGCCAAGTGTCAGCATCGCACTGTCGGGGATACATCCGTGTTGTATCAGTGGGTGCAGCCCCCTGAACCCCAGATGTGGGGGGCTCCACCCCAACACCCACCCTAGTCTCTAGATATCTAACACCGAGTTAGAGTTGGACCAGGGGGAGGCACAACACTGGGAGCTGCACCACTGGTGTCTGCTGTTCACCAGCACAGCGACTCACCATATCCTGGCGAAATCTGTTGCTGTGCTGGACTTTGTGGTGGTGGTGTCAACCTTGTGTCAGCACACCCTAGACAGCAACACCCTGCTGGTGTGTGGGCAGTGCATTATGGCCACTGGTATGGCATGGGGGACCTTGGCACAGGATGGGCAGTGGCTGTACGCTGTGCCTGTGAGGGGGGTCTGAAGCCCTAGTGCTGTACTGGCATGTGCTGCCATACCCATCTTGTGGTGCTGTTGCCATATATAGGCCTGCTTGACTGTTCTTCTGTTCACATGGCATGTGGGTTTATCATTACCTGGTCTAGGGTTTCTGAGGTAATGCAAGGCGTGTTGTAGGAGCATGCCAGTGTTGTTCACACTGTACATTGCAGGGGGTTGTGAGGTGGCATCTAGACGGCAACACCCTGCCAGTGTGTGGGCAGTGCATTATGGCCACTGGTATGGCATGGTGGACCTTGGTTCAGGATGGGCATTGGCTGTACACTGTGCCTTCTGGGGGGGTGTCTGGGGCCCTAGTGCCATACAGGCATATGTAGCTCTGCCCATCATGTGTGTCTTTTGTGTACTGCTGTGGTGGGGGGACATGTTCCTCAACTGGCTGGTGTCCCCCTGTCTCTACAGTGTCTGGTGTTTGTACATCAGTCATGCATGGGAGGTGCAGGGGCTGGTCGATTGTGGTGGCATGGTGTGAAGTGGTTCCGCTCATGCGGATGGTGTAGTGTCCACCATTGGGGGGGCCCCAGTCATACTGTGCCCACATGTGTGGCACTGTACTGGGCGTGTGTTCGGCCTAGTGCTGTCCTGCCGCTGGTGGCCCATGGCCTGTGTCCCTGTGTTACATGGGAGTAGCCATGCATGTCTGCCTTGTGTGTGGTACTGCAGTGGGTGGTGGCACCACCACATGCCATGCTCTGCTACAGTACGGGCTGCATGCCATCATACTGTGTTGTGGCTGTGCCCATTTCTCTGGTGGATGTGCTCTGCATTGTGTATCATAGATCTGTTCCTATGGGCATCATGTCCCAACATGTGTCATCACGTGTATGTTGTGCACTGGCCCATTGTTGTTTACATCTCAGAGAATAGCTGTCTGATTGCACTGTTTTACTATGCACGCTGCTGAGCTGTGTGGTGTCCACTGTGCCGTGGTATTGTCAGCATATATCCATGCATGTCCATGTACATTGGGATGGTGCTTGCTGCCTGTGTCATCCTGCCTCGTCCTACAGGCATGTGTCAGGTGTGCATTGTGTATTGTTCTGTGTTGCCACATTGGCATGGTTGTTGGGACATACTGTCTACCTGTGTGTTGCCACCTGGGGTTGCACTGTGCCTCTTTGTCAGTATTCCATCCTGACATGGTCCCCCTTTCTCCTGCAGGTCCACACCGGTCATCACTGTGGGCCACCCTTTCAGAGGAGTGTGAGGGGAGGGATGCGCTCCTGCACTGACTGGTGCATCAGCAGAGGAAGCTGATTGAACAACAGGCTGTTCTCATCTCAGAGACCAGGAGGATAGTGGCTATACTGGAGGAATGGCTGCCAGCACCCTCCAGCAACCGATCATAACTGTGGCCCATATTATTTTTATTCCCACCCCCAACCCCTTTAACTGCCCTCAGTTTTTCCAATTCTGTTGCCCTCCTTTGCTGTGTGTCCACTTCCCATTCCCCTTCCCCTACATTTCTGCTGCCTCTGTAAATATGTAAATACTGTAAATATGTTCTGGTTTAGCTTGTATATCTTGTGTTTGCCGTTGTGATATGGCCCTTTCAGTTTCATGCCAGTTTTGCTGTTTGTTATTTTGCTCTGTTGTCCTCCTTGACTTTTTCCCTGTAGTTTGTTGCTATATTTGGCCATTTTGTGGTATCTGTTACTGTTCCTGTTGTTATCATGCCATTCTTGTTGCCTTTTTAGATTATACTGTAGTTACTTTTTCATGACATCCCTGTGTCCTGTGTCTTTTTTGGATGCTTGGATATTATGGAGGTTTTGTACTGTTCTGTGGTTGTCATATGTGGGTCCTGGTTGTTCCGTGGCAAAATTCACAGGTACTGCACTGCTGTCTGCTCCTGTGTTTACATTCAGGGCTGTTTTTCTTTGCATGTGTTCCTGGGCAGGCACTATCACCTCTGCACTGTGTTTCTGTGAGTGCTTACACTGCCTGCCTGGGAGCTATATTCTGTGCAGTCTTATTTGTCATATTCAGTGCTGTCTTATTCCTGGGCTATTTTTGCCCTGCAATCCAGGCCAGTTTGTCCGACTTCCTTTGCATGCTATATTCAGTGGGTTTAGCGCCGGGCTATTCCTTTTGAATATAGCAGGCTATTTGCTCCGGCCTAAGTTTGCCCACTGGGCAGTGCTAATTTAGCCTTGGGGCAATGTTTTGAATATCTGGCCCACGATGTGTAGCAGCTATCCAATCTAGAGAATCCTCTTCTGAATCTAGACTGGGTTTCACTAATTCTTCTTGTTGTATTAATTTGTTGTATCAGGGGTTCAAGTATGATTTTTGAAAAGATTTTAGAATTTATATCCAACAGACTAATTGGTCTGTACATGGTGGAGTCTTGTAAATTCCCTTTTTTGAGTATTGGAACTGTTGATGAACCTTTCCAGGAGTCAGGAATATATATATATATATATATATATATATATATATATATATATATAAAATAGATAAACCACTCTGAGGTGTGTGGTCGCGCTCTGATATATATGCGCCTTAGTGTCGTCCAACGCAAGGCGTGCATATATCAGAGCGCGACTGCACACCTCGGAGTGGTTTATCTATCTTATAAAATGTCAAAATTGTTTTGGAGGGGGGCAAAAGTGCAGATGTGCAATCACGCTCTGATATATGCATGGTCATGTGATGCTCAATATCCAATAAATCCAAAGCAATTTCCCTACCCATTTTATAAATATATATGTATAAACTTTTTTTTGAGGTATTGATCATAGAAGCTAGCCAAAGGTTTACTCCATTGTGCAGTACAACATTTATATATTTCTGCAGGTATTATGTCAGGTCTGGGGGCTTTTTTAGATTTTAACATTTTTAATTGCAAAGTATACATCTTTTGGATTAATAACTAGCTTCTCAGTTTTCATTCCTTCACTTATATTTGTTATTCAATCATTTGTTATTTCTGGGTAAAAGAAAATCTCTTTAAAGTGATGTACCCATTGTTGTTCAGTGATTTATGAGTAAAGTCCCATCTTAGAGGCATTTGTCCCCTTGGCAACTAGTTGCCAAAAGCACTTTTAATTTTTTTCAAAGATAGCTTTGTGCATTTTCTCCCATTGTTCATGATGGTATTCTTTTTTCATTATTATTTAAAAGTGTTTTGTACATTTTCTTTCCTTATTAAGATTCTTATATGTGCCCTTGTCTTTAGTTGCCATTGCCACTTTCATTAATTTTCTTTTTGATTTATATTTTCTGCAGTCATCATCAGACCATGCTTGAGTTCTTACAACATTACAGATTATATGCTTGTGCAAATCTGTCTCTAAAATCTCAGAAATACGGCTAATTTTACTCCACATCTAATGTATATTAATTAGAGAAAAACAATCTTATTGTAGAGGTTCCAAAGCAACTTTAATTGTAAGAATTGTGTGATCTTCTAAATTATAATTACATACAAGTGTTTTATTATCTCTTAGTTCATCTGTACCAAGAGGTATAGCTATTTTATAGTTAGAAACTTTATTCCATCCCCTTAATCATAAGGGAAGATGATCACTTTTCCCTCTTGGTATCACATGTAAACTAGTCCATGTTTCAATTTTGTTTTTCCATAGAACCAAATCAGGTAGAGAAGCAGATGTTGATTTAAAGTACATATAATTCCCTTACTTGTTTCCCTCTAGTCTCCCATTTAATGGATATATACAAAATTTATAAAGCAGTTCAATTAGGATAGATCCAGATTTATTTGTAATTTTGTCCAGTGTTGATCTAACAGAGATCACAGGCGGTTCATTTATTGCACCCAATATTGAGTTATCTTTTAACCCATCATATTCACCTATTCTTGAGTTCACATCCCCCACTATTAGAAGATCACACTCAGGGAATGTATATTTGAGATCAATAATCAGTTCTTCTAATAAATTCCATATATTCTGTGAATAAAAATTAGAACCTTGAGGTGGAATATACACATTAATTACTAAAAAGATCCATTATGGCTTTCACATAGTGTTACCAAGAAATTTTTTGTGGAGCATATCAATTTTCTGGCAATAAAAGAACCAGTTTTAAAATATGAAATCAGACCCCCAGAAAATCTTCCGTATTTATTCATTTACATGCCTACTGAACTATATGACTGGTAACCATTTATGGATATATTGTAAGTCTTGTTGTGCCATGTTTCTTGTAAAGAGACTATATCAGAAGTTCTAATAAAATCAAGCCAATCCATTCACAGATTATACAAAAATCTGCAACAGAATGGATACACTGGGGGGGAAGGGAGGAAATGAAGGAGGTCCTGATTATGTACCACTAGTACGAAACCAGTCGAGGTTTTGAGCTTGGTTTAGGAGCTTTTTGTCACATTGGCATCTAAATATTTTATATATTAAACTACGCATTTTTGGTATCTCTGCCTGAGGTTGTGCGATTCTTGGTAGAACTGGACTGCTTTCATAACTACATACTGTTCTCAAAATCCCATTTCTACCCAATGTTACATGCAGAATTCTCCAGGGTGTGCACATTAAATTCCATGAATATTTCCTCATAAGGCTTCTGATGCAGGCCATGCACCATTTTGGTTGCCCTTCTCTGTACTGTCTCCACCTGGTCTATGTCCTTCCTGAGATGGGGTCTCTAGAACTGGACACAGTAGTCCTGGTGTGGGCTCTCCATCAATCTATATAGGGGTAACACTACCTCCCTTTTTCTGCTGGTGATACCCCCTCCTTATGCATCCCAGCATCCTACTAGCTTGTCCTACTTCCTTATCACACTGTTTTGCTACCTTCAGGTCATCAGATATGATGATGCCAAGCTTTCTTTCCTGTATTTTTTTGTGGTTAAATCCTCCCCCACAAATGATATGTTGCCCTTAAGTTTCTATGCCCCATGTGGATAATTTTACATTTTTGGGCATTGCAGCCCAGTTGCCAAACCCTTGACGAGTCCACCAGTTTTCTTAGATCTTCCTTCATTTTCTCCATCCCTCCCCTCCAGTGTATCCATTCTGTTGCAGATTTTTTGTATAACCTGTGAACAGGCATACCTTTTCGTCCACCCATTTAGGATGTCACTAATAAAGACATTAAAGAGGACTGGTCCCAGTACCAAATGCTGCGGCACCCTACTGGTTACCTTACCTTCTTCTGAGTGATTTCCATCTACCACCACCCTCTGAGTTCTATTACTTAGCCAACCTTGTACCCATTTTACTATCGTTGGACCCACTACCATGCTGCCTAGCTTGTCTGTAAGTCTTTTGTGAGGAACAGCAATGAAGGCCTTACTGAAATCTAGGTAGGCCACTTTTACCAGTCCTCACTGATCCACCTCCCTGGTTATCCAGTCAAAAAACTGTATAAGGTTGTTTAGCAAGATCTACCCCCTGTGAACCCATGCTGCCTCAGATTCTGCAATCCACTGGTGTTAAGGTATTTCCCAATCCTTTCTTTAAGTAGAGTTTCCGTACCATGCCCACCACCAAAGTCAGACTTACAGGTTGGTAGTTTCCTGCCACTTCCTTATTTCCACTTTTGTGTAGTGGGACCACATCTGCTCTCCTACAGTCCTCAGGAACTTCCCCCGTATCCAGTGATAGATTGAACAGGGTGGGCCATCAGAGGCACGGACAGTTCCTCCTTTACTTCCTTCAGTATCCTAGGGTGAACCCCATCTGGCTCCATAGCCTTGTCTACTTTTAGTTTTGCTAATTCCCTGAGGACTCTCTCCACCATAAAAGAGCTAGTGTCCACCTCCCTTCCCTTAAACGCCCTTCTCCACTATCTGTGGCCCATCACCAACCCCTTCCTTTGTTGAACACTGAATAAAAGTACTTATTCAGTATGCCAGCTTTCTTCTGGTCCTCTTCCACACTCCCCCTTTCCCTTTTAGTCTTACTATCCCTACCTTGCTTTTCTTCTTTTCGCTTATGTACCTGAAGAAAGTTTTATACCCCCCTTTTTTGCTGATCTAGCAATGTTTTCCTTCATTTGTGCTTTAGCTCTCCTAACTGCCTTCCCTGCCTCACTTTATTTTTCCCTATAACTCTCCCTGTCCTCTTCCTTCAGTGTTATCTTGTACCTTTTGAATGCCTGCTTCTTTTCCTTAACTTTCTCTGCTACTTCCTTGGAGAACCATAGCGGTATCTTTCTTGTCTTGCTCCCAGTAACCTGCTTGACACAGAGGATTGTTGCCTTCTCAATGGCCTGCTTTATTCTTGACCACTTTTCTTCTACCCTGCCACTATTCCCTATACCTTGCTTTGGCTTCCTTGAAGCACTTTCCTATTTTTATTGAAATCAACCCTCCTGAAATCCAGGACCCTCATTTTAATGTGACTCAGTTCTACCACTGTCCTTATGCTGAACCATACCATATGATGATCACTGGTCATCAGGCAGCTTCCCACTGTGATGTCAGTGACACTGTCCCTGTTTGACAGTACCAGGTCCAGTAACACCCCCTCACGAGTGAGTTCTTTAACTAGTTGCCTGAGGAATAATCCCTGCAGAGAATCTAGGGTTTCCCTACTTCAAAGATGCTGTAGTTCCTTGCTCAGAATTAGACCTTCAGCAGCTGGGGGGAGCTACTTTTTCCTTCAAAGATGGCAAGTCCTATGTGTCTTGGGGATCCCTCCTTTTCTGTTCCCTAACAGAAAATTCCCATTGTCAATCAAATCCAGTACCTATAAAAGTGGAACTGGCTAAGGGTGGGAGGGTAGAGTGGTGGGTGGGAGAGCAATAGAAAACTACAGGGAAGTCTAAATGCACTTCTGCCTAAGCCACACACCCCAATTTACAGCACTCCTCCTCACCTGGCTAACTGCAAAGATGATAACAGTTCCCTTCCCCCAGCTCAGACTAGTACACTAACTGTTGTGTGTCTTTTTTACCCTAATTAAAGGTCCCAATTTACCTTGCAGACCCTACACTTCTAATAAAGTATTTGTCTGCTTTCCTCCTAGTCAGATGTGTCCTAGTAGTAGTAGTAGTAGTAAAATTTTATTTATACAGAAAATTATGCCATTAGGGGTTCAAAGAATCCCAATTTACAAGGCATACCTGTTTAGTACAAAATAAATAAATACAATAAACAAATACACATCGTATAGATACAGTTATCGTACAATTAGGTACATACAGTCATTTCATTTGTTTTAAACAACCAAACATCATATATTCATAACAATCAAACTTCACCTATTACACAAACATTTAAAATGCAGCTCATGTTTCACTGCAGTCTTATATTCTAATAAAGACAGGTTTGTGTCCCTAAGGGGGGGCGGGGAGCCTGTTCCAACTTTTTGAAACTTTATACTGGAAGGTCATTGTACTATATCTATTTTTAATTTTTGGAGTAAGATAAACTCTCGCTCCTGATTTTCGTAAATTTAATCCATGTTCCGTTTTTTTTAAATTGTACAATAGGTGATTTTGTAAATTATTCTTGTGTAAACCTTTTATCTGTGTTAACCAAAAAACCTATGCCCTCTGTTCTAATGAATTCCATCCCAACTTTGAATACATATCACAGTGATGGGTACCAAAATCACATTTTAACACAAATCTGGCTAATTTATTATATAAAACATCCAGGCTATGTACTTGTTTTTTTGAGGTATGTCTATAGATATGGCTACCATAATCAATCACAGGGAGAAGTAGTTGGTTTACTATACTCAGTCGCGTTTCCCTTGTTAAACAATTTGATATGCGTCTCATAACCCCTAGTTTTGAATTGTTTTTTTTTATAAGTTCAGTCACATGTTGTTCAAAATTCAATTCCTGATCAATTATGACCCCCAGATATTTATAGTACTGGGTTTGCTGTAATATTTTCCCATCTTGTGTCTTAATTGTCAGGTTTGTGCCTACTCTATCCTTCTTCTCTGACCCAAAGTACATAGTCTGTTTTTTTATTATTAATCAATAGTCCAAATTTTGTAAAATATTTTTGCATGTTTAAGAAATCACCCTGCAATTTTTGTTCCAGTTCACCCACATTTTTACCTGATGCAATCAGGACAGTATCATCCGCGTACAATCTAATTTGTGAATTTTTAATTACTCTTGGTAAGTTATTCAAGTATACTAAAAACAGGAGGGGGCCCAGGACCCCCTTATAATTATTCATAAGGAAGGTGAGTCCCAGGCGTAGAAACCCAAAGGAACAGGTATAGAGACCCTTTTCAACAGTAATGGGGATGAATGGATGTGGAATGCCTTTAAGGCCCTAAAAAAAAAAAAATCTCCAGGGCCTGACGGCATATATCTGAAAGTTCTATGGGGCTTGGCGGATGTACTAGCTGCACCCTTGGCAGAGCTCTACAATAGGTCACTTGAGACAGGGATAGTGCCTAGAGCTTGGAAAGATGCACATGTGGTGCCAATCCATAAAGGGGGGGTCAAGAGAAGTGATGCGTATCTATAGACCTGTCAGTCTCACATTGGTGGTGGGTAAAATAATGGAGAATAAACCAAAGGAATATTTGGGGGGGTTCTTGGACGAGATAGGATGTCAAGATAGTCACCAACATGGGTTTGTGCTGGATAGATCATGTCAAACTAACCTTGTGGAGTTCTATGAATGGGTAACATTGGAAATGGACAGGGGAAAGCCTGTGAATGTGCTATTCTTGGACTTCAGCAAGGCATTTGACTTAGTCCCTCACAAAGGCCTACTGGAGAAACTGAGGGGGATGACAGTAAGCCCATTGATGGTCAGATGGATAGGAACCTGACTGGCTGAGTCCACCCAGAGTGTAGTGCTCAGTGGGGAGATCTCAACCCCTAGAGGGGTCATTAGTGGGGTACCACAAGGCTCGGTCCTAGGGCTGATCTTGTTTAATGCATACATCTCAGATATCAGGAGGGTATAGGGTGTGAAATGAGTATCTTTGCTGATGTCTCCAAGCTGGGAGCAGTAGTTGAGGTGGTGGAGGAGGGTAAGGTGGCCCTGCAAGGGGACCTGGAGACCCTGGATAGGTAGGCTTGCAAATAGAAATTAAATTTTAACTCCTCCAAGTGCAAGGTGTTACATCATGGGAGGAAGAATCCCAAACATGAGTACATCCTGGGTGGGGAGGTATTTGAGGCCACGGCAGGGGAAAAAGATCTAGGGGTCCTGGTGGATCCAAGTATGAATAACTCTGAGCAGTGCAGGAAGGTGGCAGTGAAGGTAAATAGGATGTTGGGCTGCATCACAAGGGGGATCATCTCAAGGAGCAGGAAAGTGATTCTACCACTGTATAATGATCTGGTTAGACCACACCTTGAGTACTGCATACAGTTCTTGAGACTGCACTTGAGGAGGGACATACAGCTCAGGGAAAGGGTCCAGAGGAGGGCAACCAAGATGATACAGGGTCTAGGGGATCTGACATATGAGGAGAGACTGGAGGAGCTTGGCCTGTTCTCATTGGAAGTTTGAAGGAGGAAGGATGAGGGGGGAAAAGGGGAGGAGGTATTTCACTGAGAGGGCGGAGGAACCTTGGAATGCACTGCCTGGTGAGCCGGTTCTGGCTTCTATGTTAGAGGGGTTCAAGAGAGAGTGGAACAGGTACAGAATGGGGAAGAAGCAGGGGTGGGTCTGGCCCAGGGGGGCCAGGATGGATGACAGGAGAAAGAGAAAAGCAATTGGGGGGGCCTGAGTACCCAACTGGGGTCCTGAGGCATGAGCAGACTCGAACAGACCATAAGGCCTATTCTGCTGGCAATTACTATGTTAGTAATTAAAGAGTGGCTCTGTCCCTGTAGGGGGCTCTACAGAAGCAGCCAGAGGAGGGAAAATGTACTTAAAGCCATGGCATCCTCTGCAGAGAACTGCCCAATGGCCTGAGTTTATCTGCTGAGCCATAGTGGTGTGTCCTGAGCCCCAAGTAAATGGAATTGTGCTATAGCATGCTTAGTGCCACTAGAGACTGAGCCCATTTGCCTAAGAACCAGACTGCATTGCTTGCAACCCAAACTGTGTTATTGGACTGTGTCTTCTGTGTATTCAATGTCCAGCTTCACCTCTGTTGCCAGGACCAGTTTCTCCTGCACTCAACGCTGCCCTAATGGGGGTCCCCAGCCACTCTTCCATCTTCTACAGACCTGCCTCCAGTGATGTTAGCCCACTTTAAATCTCCGCTACAGGTTCCATCTTCAGTCCCACAGTGGTAAGTGTTGACAGCTGCTAGTTAGGTATCCAGAAGTGAGTCAGCTTTGGGGCCACCCTGGCCCAAGAGTGAGGGACATCAGTTGACATTGTGCATGATCATTTTCTTATTTTGGTGCCCGTCCGTAAGTCACACATGTACCAGTGCTGCTCTGCAGAGGCTGTGCCAAGGATCACATTACCAGTTGTCGTCTTGCTGGGAGGTGGCCTGCCAGGGACCTATCAGTGGTTATTGCTATGGATCATCCAGAGAACCATCTGCTCAACCAGGAGACGTCAGCTTCTCACCAAGAGCCACATAGGATTGCCAAGTTCTCATCATCGAGCTAGCAGTGTTCCTCTTTGTTTTCTGTTTATCTGGGGTATGCCCCATTATGGCCTGCTATAAAGAGTGCTTTGTGAGATCAGTTCCCAATTGCTGATCAGCCAATGCATCGCAAAGCTCAGGCTTTGTTAATCAGCTGTCTTGTTGTCTTGGCAAAGTGCATGCTGGACTTGAAATGAAAGGGTTTAACCACCTGATATTGGTACAGCCAACTGCTGGTCCTGACTGTATTGTTTTGTTGTTTCTTGTGTTATTTTGTAGATTTGTAGAAAAATTGTTATCCTGTTGTTCCTCTTGTCCCTTGTAAATAAACATTTTGCATCTTGGTATCTGAGTAAGCTTCCTACCTCTCCTGCCAGATTTGGCTGACCTATCCTGAATTTTAAGGAGAGTTGGAGACATGAACACCATTCCACTGAAGCTTCAGCTCCCTACACTGGAACTCCTGGAAGAAGGCAACATGAATGTGCAAATGTCCCCTTGCATTTCAACAGTATATACGTTGTCATCCCAACCCCTCACCTCAAGTAGCTTCTTCTGAGAAACAAACAACTTTGGTGGGAGTCCAAAGGCTTTTTTACCTTCCCAAGATAGAGCTAATGCCCAGAGTCCCCTACAGATCTGTGGACTCACTGAGGATGGCCCTGCAGACTTTGCCCTCTTTCACCTTCTCCTTCTCTTCCTCCTCCTCCATGGCCTTCAAACTCTGGGGCCCCAAGCATTCTAGGGTCACTGGTACTATAGGATTCAAATAATACATTACAGACATGCTATTTGCTCCTTTTAAAGTGTCCCATCATGGGATTGAGGTTTAACTGAAGAAGCCAAATGGGTTATGCTGGAGGTACTGTCCTCAGCACCGCCTTCCAATTATCACTTAGCCCCAGACCTTAAGTAAAGACAATGTTCACCTAGTGCCCAACATAAGGGCAAGATATAGCTCTTTAATATTGTTCCTTAATTGCAGGCTAGTATGACTGACTTATCCCACCTATGCTGTAGAATTTACATATTTTAGTTTATTCCAGTTTCATACTTAGGTTCCACTCCCACATTCTGTTCCTACTATCTACCTTACTATCCTCCATAGCCTGGAGGCAGCTGCTCTGTTTAAAGCTTTCCCTCACAGTAAAGGCTTGCAACTCCACTGAGTATAGCAGAACAAGGAATAAAACTGGACACCAGTATTTTTTACTGGGACAGAGTACAGTCTGTGATACTGGAGTCATCTTGAATATTACACAGATGTTAACCATTTGATTGAATTTTAATCTATAGGACCAAAGACTCCTACTGTGTATAATGGCATTTAGAATTTGTTCCTTAAAATATATTTTTGTCCCAGGCTTAGACCTTTCTTGTATTTCTTTCCTGCATCAACAACTAAAACTTCTTTCATCTTAATTCATAGCCTTTTCAGGTACTGCAATATGAAATACTGTATGCCTTGCAAAATTTAATTTGTATTGCATTCCATGACATTGTGTTGTCAGTTACTGAATTTAAACTCTAAAATTAAAGCAACAGTTCATGTTAGAGAAAGTTGTTATGCTCAATTATGCAGTTCAGTTCCATCCCCAGTGTTGATCCTTACTATTAATTTTTGTTTCCTTATCCATTTATGATACCACATTATGAATTATTTCCGCAGTGTTGGCGTTTACATTTTATGGCATCAAGTTAATCCCGATGTCCCAAGTGTCCTATAACATTAGCGAGCAGTTTCAGTTACATGCACTAGTTCATCTTAGTCGTAAGAAAAGTGATGTTAAACAATGCTCAAAAACAGCTGAAAATATTGATGAAAACCTTACAGCAGCTATATTTAATGATGTTCACCATTAATAACTCCAAATTTAACAAGCATTTGTCAATGCCGAATATTTGCTTGCTGGTATTAGCATTGGAAATGCAGGAGTCAGACAGATGCAGAATAGAAATGGCAATGAAGTATTGAACTTCATGCCAACCCCTCCTCCATCCTGTAGAGATGGTCAGGCATTGGGGTAAGTGTTTGGGTCATCACCCATGACATTCATGCTATGTTACCTCACCCTATTCTGCTGATACCGACACATGTTGAGGTGTGTCTTGGGATATTTGGCCTTACAGTCACCCCATTCCATAAGGACATACACTGAAATGGGTGCAGCATAACAGAATGGGGTGAACTCTGGGGTCGAAGATTCCAAGGTACACCTCAATGCCTGTCACTGGGTGGGGGCGGGATGGCATGAGCAGTAAAGTCGGCAATCCAAAGGCAAACCCCGATGCCTGTCAGTCTATACAGGGTGGGACGTTATGGATAGAAACCCTAATGACCCGGGCATTTGTTAGTATTTGTAGTACAAATTTTCAGCATGGCCTTTTTGTGACCCCACCTCATGAAATCATTTGGAATCTCTTCTCATGAAGAGTGACAGTGTGATTTTGTCAATGTGTCCCAAACTTTGAGTTCCAACAGTGACCGTGCCATTATGTGCCACATGTACAAAAACACAGATCAGGCAGGATATGAAGAATAACAGCAGTACCATCCATACAGAAGTGTGAAGAGATGGCAATGTTGAAAATCTGTAGTGGGAATAGTAAAAATGCTCACACTTCCGAGCATACATGGAAACTGCGCAACACATGCACGTAACACAGTCATTTTATGGACTTTCATCACCAAATTTTCAACATAGGCATTTTAGGACCTCTGCTCATGAACGGTGTCACTGTAATTTTTTTAATTTGTCCTGGACACTGATTTCCGACAGCGAGCATGCTATTCTGCGCCAGAAGTACAAAAACACATTTTGGCCAAGATGTGAAAAATGACAGCTGTACTGTTCATAAGGAGGTGTGGAAAAATGCCAATGTTGAAAATCTGGGGTGAAAATAAAGCAAATTTGAGAAGTTACGAGTGTGCATGGAAACTGCGCAATGCACACTCATAACACACTCATTTTATGGACTTTCATCACAAAATTTTCCACATAGGCATTTTAGGACCTCTGCTCATGAACAGTTTCACTGTGATTTTCTTAATGTGTCCTGAACACTGATTTCCTACAGCGACCGCGCTATTCTGCTCCGGAAGTGCAAAAATGCATTTTGGCCAGGACATGAAAAATGGAAGCTGTGCTGTTCATAAAGATGTGTGGAAAAATGGCAATGTTGAAAATCTGGAGTGAAAATACTGCAAACTTGTGAAGTTATGAGTGTGCGTGGAAACTGCCCAATGCACGCTCGTAACACACTCATTTTAAAGACTTTCATCCCAAAATTTTCAACATAGGTAATTTAGGACCTCTGCTCATGAGCAGTGTCACTGTGATTTTTGTAATATGTCCCGAACACTGATTTTCCACAGTGACCACGCTATTCTAAGCTGGAAGTGCGTAAACACATTTTGGCCAGGATGTGAAAAATGACAGCTATACAGTTAATAAGCTGTGAAAAAATGGCAATGTTGAAAATCTGGACTGAAAATATTGCAAATCCACAAAGTTATGAGCGTGCATAGCAATTGCACAATACACACTTGTAAAACAGTAATTTTTTGGATTTTTCCCACCAAATTTGCAACATAGACTTTTTGAGAGTCCACCTCATGAACATTGGCACTGTTGTTTTGTTACTCAGTCCTGAAAGGTGATTCTGCACAGTGACCGTGAAATCACCTTTCGGGACTGAATAGCACCATGGCAGTGGCTGAATTCATGAGGAGGGGGCCCAATAACTCCATGTTGAACATTTGGTACAAAAATTCCCAAAAATGCCTGAGATATGCACCAAAGTTCAAAAAACCCTATTTATGCCATTATACAGCTTACTGGCATTTCCTCAGTTCCCAGTTGGCTTTGAAGACTGCAGCTGTGTTCCCGGTCCACTGCAGATCATCGTGCCGGGCTCTGGAGGTAAGTATCGGGTGAGGGGTGTGGGTGTGTGGGTAGGCAGGATGTGCAGAGGGTGGGTGTGGGTTCTGGGAGGGAGCAGGACAGAGCATGAGGGACCATTTTCTGCTTTACAGGAAAATGAAAACACCGCAGGACGGTTTTTGTTTTTACAGGGCCCTTGGCACGCTGGGGTGGGGTGGGCTCCCAGTGTGCCACCCAAGTGTTTTTTTTGGGGGGGATATAGTCGATGGGGGATTGGCACACCAATCAGCACATACTGAGTGGTGGGGCAAGAGCTGAGGGGAATTGGGCACCCCCTCGGCACAAACCCAATGTTTGGGGGGGACTTATGCCAACATGGAGTGGCCTCCCCCATCGGCATATTACACTGGGGGAGAATGAAGCTGACAGGGATTGTGCCCCTGTCAGCAAAAAAAAACAACTGTTTTGGGGGTCACATGATGCCGAGGGGATTGGGCACCCACTCGGCACAGTGGGGTAATATTGTTTGTGAACATGGTGGCGGCTTACTGCTGCATTCACAAACAATGTTACAATAGGCAACCTTTTGCTCAGCAATGACGGGTCACTCCCTCATTGCAGCGGAATGGCTGACACTGCAATGATGAGGTGGCCTCTGATTGCTGCAGTGAAAACGTTTCAACTTGGTGGCACTTTTGGAGACCAGTGTCATTGGCACACTGTGCCTCCATTGGTGAACCAGTACCTAGCCCCCAAATGCAGTGCCTCCGTTGGCTGCCACAGTGCCATGTCTCCTCAACCCGCTTCTCTCCTAAGCTGCCACATAATGTTTCTTGCACATGAGCACAAACAAACATAAAAATGAGAGGTGACTTGGGCCCCTAAGTTGCACTATAATGTTTTTGAATGTGATTGTGTGAAAATCAGGTCCTTTATTAATAGAAACTGATGCCATCTAAATTTTCTAAACTTAGTATTTTATTTATTTTATTTTGACATCAGGTAGGCACACTGCAGTATATATTCCTTTTCCATGTACAACCTGAGGTCAGCATGGTTACATTCAAACACTATATATTACAAGGAAACATCCTCAATGTCAATTACATACGGGACAATACAGTACTAATGATACGAATTACAATACATATACAAACATTAAGCTTTCTAAAACATTGTAATACAGCAGAAGAAAAAGAGTTATATTCAGGCAAACATCATAAGTATGCTGGTAATGCATTCCACATTAAAGAAGCACACTAACCGAATGTCTGCAGTGAGGTCTGTATCCACCTGCCTTCGAGTATTCAATTTAACTACTGTGTTTTTGTTATTTTCATTATAATTATACTGTAGGCTAGACATATTAAATTTATATAAGAAAAGTTACTAGGGCTATAATCCATTGACTTTGATAGCCTTATAATTGGTAAACTCTGATCTAATAAGATTGTAGTATGTTTTACTCTTCTATCAGCCATGTTTTCATTTCTAAACTACCGCCAAATAACAATCATCTGACCCTTATTAGTCCACTCTTACTTTCATGAGACATACAAGGAAGTGGCTGCAAACAACATGGACTGGAGCCAGAAGCAAAAAACTGGTACAAGGCCTTGAAAAAGCACTAGTTCACATCCGAAAATGTTTGGCTTTCTCAGAAGGGGTGATTGCAACTATGTTGCTAGTCTTTTTAAACATTAAAGCTTCTTAACTTGGAGTAACGTGTGCTACCGACTTTTTTCCAGTAGTGACTATGTAGCAGAGCTTCTCTGCCTGCAATTGTAAGTACTTAATTTAACGAGTGTGTCATGCTCAACTGGTTCTAATAAATCTGGTCTTCACATGCTGAACTGACTTCCTCTGCTGATTATCTAATTTTCTATATCAGTGCTAACTGCTATATATTATAAAAAACAAAATATACACAGAAATGCTTATATAAGGGTGTAATTCAATTTAGAGATTATTGTACTAAACATAAACCACCCAGGCTTTACTCTTGGGGCTTAAAAATAACACCTGAACCCAGCAAAAAAATTAAACTCTTATTGGGCCCTATGTTCAAATGAATGCATTGCCTACACGCTGCAGATCTGAGGCCTGTAGACAACTGCATAGGTGAATGCCACACAGCGGGGGGCCTGTGGAGCCCAGCGGCATTCACCAAGGGCACATAAGTGCAGCACAAGGCACCTACATGCCTGTCTCCAAAGCCCCTCAGGGATGTCTGTGCAGGGAGGCGTGTCAGGGGCATGCCTGCACTATGCAGCATTCACAAAGCCACATAGTGCCAGGTAAAAGGGGCACTGGGTATGTCTGCCGACACCAAGCATAACCTAATATATGTCCCTGTGTTCTCCGGCCATTGGCATGGCAGCACCACAGATTGGACCCCCATGCTTTCCCAGCCCACTAGGCTGCAGGGAAGGGTTGGGGCAGGGGCTCGGTTGACTGCCCATAGGTGTGACAGCAATCCCACTATATGTGGCTCTTCTCTTCCCCCCCTGTACCCTCCACAAGACCAGGGACCCAGTACTGGAATCCAATTGGATACCCACCAAGGTCTGCGGCTCCATCCCTGACCGCCCGTTTGTCCATGTGACCCTTGGGGGTGTGGCCATGGACAGGTGCCCCATGGGTGCTAGCGGTAGTGCATGCCACTTACCCTGCACCTTCCTAGGGCTTCATAGGTAGGCGGGTGGGTTATGTGCCTCAGGCATGTATTACACTCCCTTTGAAGCATAGGGCCCATTTTGAATACCTGGGTTTACTGTATTCTTTGTACACTTGTAACAATGAATTTGTCAGGTTATTTTGATAAATCTCTGATGTTCTCTGGGGAGATTTTCATGTGATTCCCAGCCACACAGGCAGTCCCATAGAGTATTATATTTGCTAGCCAAAGGCAAAGCAAAATATTTTGCTATCACTCTGTAAAAACTGTGAAAAGGCTTTCGGAGCATTGACCCTCCTCTAGTTATCATAGCTTCAGAATCACTAATCTCTGACCAATTCCACCCACTTACCCAAAATGCTCTACATATTCTGTTTTTCCATTGAAATACACAGCCAATAAGAAGGCTGGAAAATGCACCATGAAGGGAGTTTTTCATGTGCACCTTTTACTCCTACTAGGAACATTTTCTGTGCTTTAGGTCCCATTTTTGGGATGCTGTTATGTGTTTTGTTTCTCAGTCATATGGGGACAGTAATGCTGTTACAAACCTTTACTAGCCTGTCCACATGCTTTTCACTTATATAGCGTCTCCTAGCTTTACAGAGTGTTTTCTGACATGTTGAAAAAATGTCATAGCCTGATAATGGCCATCATTATAATGTGACAAACTAAGTTCTATTTTCATGCAGAAATGGCCTGATTGAAAACAGACTGCCTCTATTTTCAATTAGTTTGTATTTGCATGTCCCATGCTTCTTTCATATGGGACCAAGTTTTCCACATCAATGTTTTGACAACTTTTAGGCCATGAGCTTTGTTTCCCAATGTAGAGAATTTTGAGAACTCCACCTGCCACTATAGTCCAACACTGAGGATCCCAATTCCCAGTGTTGCTAATTAACCCATGTCCCTGCCACAGTCCAATACTGGGAGCTTAATCCCTGGTGCTGCTAAGCAACACCCCCACCAGTCCAACACTGGGCTGCCCAATTCCCATTGTCTCTAAACATCTTCCCACAGACTGACACTGGGGTGTCTAATCCCCAGTGTCAGTGTCATCAAACAACATCTGCCTTCCCTGAAACAAATAAAACCACCCATCACTATTTCTTTCCATTTTTTAGTTACCTGAAAAAAAGAAAACCATCCAATGATATCTTCCAACTTCCTGACTCCCTCTCAGTATCCAAACCCTGACCATCCCTCACGTACCTTCATCATGTCCCATGATTTATGTCTCTAACAGACTACTGATGCTACCAATGCCATGCTCGATTGTGAACTGAAAGCAAGATAAGTTTGAAAAGTGTTTTTAAGTTTTACTCATAACTTCATAATTTTTAAAGATTGTGCCTGCACATATTTAACATGGGTTTTGTTACCTACCTCATGAATGTGACAAGTGTCATTTTCAAATGCCCCAAATCCATGTTTTTAAAGTCATGAGAAATCTCCTTTTGTTGCAATTTAAAAATTACTCCTGTGTTGAGCATAACGTGGGGTTATAAAAAGACTATGTGGACAATGTGGGATCAAAATCTCTAAAACAACAAAGCTATGAAGAAATGTTGACATCCATCAACGCATAGTCATAACATTGGAATTTAATTATCTGGCATTTAGAACCCAAATTTCAATATTGCTTTTTTTAACCCAACCTCATGAACATGACAGGTGTCATTTTTCAAATCACACCCAAATAGAGATGCAGCAAAATGTTATTTTGCCAGTAAAATTCTGTTGAAATCTGGAATTTCACTCTGCAAAATGTTTTTCAAAATTCACACATTTCACATAATATTTTGCAGGTGTAAAATGCAACATTCTGCCATAGAAATATGGAATTTTACCCACGAACAGCAGAATTCTGCCCACAGGTGGCAAAATTTTGCATTTTGCCAGCAAAATTTTGCATTTCTCCGGCGGAATTTCACATTTTGCACCTCAAAATATTTTGTGAAATGTGTAAATTTCATGAAATATTTCACAGAATGAAATGTTCTAATTTCTCCCATCTCTACACCCAAATGTGCTTTCATGGTCATTCCACAAAATGAAATTTTGTGCAGAATTTTATATATGATACCTGTCATTTTCATAAGGTGGAGTAATAATAAGACTATGTTAAAGATTTGGGGCCAAAATCTTGAAAGAACATCAAAGTTATGAAGAAACATTGACATTTTGTAATGTTTAAGTATAACTTTGGTACATTTTGAACCCAAATTTTCTACATTGTCTTTTTGACCCCAACATTATCAGGTGTAATTTTCAATTCCCTCCAAAATGGGTTTTCATGGTCATTCCATGAAATCATGTTTCAGGTGGGATTTGATAAATGACATTTGTCATGTTTATAAGATGAGTTAATATAATAACAATACTATGTTGAAAATTTGGCATCTCTGTATAAAACAACAACAAAGTTATGTGTGAACCTTGTCAAGGCCACAATTCAGGCACTCACCTCCTTGCAGAAATGGACACCACACGGCATATGGAATTAGCTACCTTGTCCTTTTTATTTTTAAAAAACGACAACCAATAATAACAGTAAACACCCATTCCAGTGCCCATCCATTGCATTTCAGATTCTACAATCCTTTATCAAATGATAAGGCAGGTAATCATGTACACACATTTAAATAGAGTCTATACAGAAACCAGAACTGCCTCCCTCTCCTGGCTAGGCGTGAACTTGTCCAGAAGATGATCCTACCTATTTTCTACTACTGCGATGTAGTCTATAGTGCCACTCCCAAGACCTCCTTAGCCAGATTGGATACCCTCTTCAACTCTTTCTGTCGCTTTGCTCTGGACTCTCCTCCTCTATCCCATCACTGTCAACTCTACCTCTCCCTGGCATTTCCCTCACTAGAAAATAGATGCCTCCATCACTGTTTTATTTATTTATGTTCTTTATTAGGAAAGTTGGATTTATAACCCTTGAGTCATGGACTCATTTACAAAGTCACCTCATCACGGTGGGGGGGTAGACAGAGTTACATAGTGTGGTTACAACAGTGAGAACAGTACAGGTGCAGAACATTAAACATAGAGTACACATAGGTTACATAATAATGTTACTTATAATAATTGTGCTAAATTTGTTTCTAAATTCTAGTTTGGATCGCTCCCATCCTAATTCACTTCCTCTCTATCAGATCTCCCTCCGTCCCTCTGGCCACTCACTTAGATCTTACGACTCCCATTCCTTGGTTGTCCCTCATCGGTCTACCACTGTAGGCCAGGCTGCTTTCTGGTATCACTTCCCAAAACTGTGGGATTCACTTCCTCATCAGATTCACCACTCCTCCTCCTCCTCCCCCCCCTCCTCTATAACTTCAGCCCTACATAATTTCTTCTCTGTGAATTGTACCTGCAATTAACCTACCTGGTATTCCTGACCTGCTCCTCAACCTTTATCAATATATTCAGTAACTATTCTGAATTATAGCTCCCTTCTAGCTCCATTACTTTCTTTCTCTGCAAAGAACCCTACCTGGCCATTCCTTTGGGTTATCAATAACTACCAATATAACTATGACTTCAGATTCCTATCAGTCTATAACTATCAACATATCTATAACCTTGCTACCTTTCCACATTTGCTGTTACTCCCTATCAACCCCTTCCTCTAGGGCTAAATGGCACCATCATCATGAATTTAAGGTGCTATCCTTATGGAATGCACTTGACCTGTCCATTGTGACCTCTGTAAGCAATTGTACTCATATGCTGCACTTAATATGTTCTTTCTGTTATTAGCTATTCACCACTGCCAATATTGTTGTAATAAAGTTTGCTGTTGTATGCATGTATGTATGTATTTCCACTACCCTTTCCCCCAGGACACACCATGAGATGAGCAACCTGTTGCTCAGTGTGCCTTTCCTAGTGAAACATTTAAATAAATAAATAAATACATAAATAAATAAATAAAATAAGGACATCACTGAGATTAATGCTACTCTTTGTTTTCATTTTCAGTGTGTTCAAGACTGGCTCTCTGGCAACAAACTGGTTCTAAACCCCAGTAAAATGCAAGCCATGCTCTTTGGGTCTGCTTCTCAACTAAGGAAATGCCCTGGTCAGCTGTTGTTCTCCTACTTAAATGGTTCTTACATTGAAAATGCCAGCTCCTTTAAACACTTGAGCATCACCCTTGACCCTTCTCTAGATTTTGATCTCCACATCATCACCACCTGTAAGGCCGTTAATGCTAAAACTGGACTAGCCTATAAAACTAACTATACACTTACTCCCTCCACTAGAGTAATATGGCAGATCAAGAGATCTACCATGCCCCACCACCCATACTAACTTTTAGTCAAATCCATTGAATGGGTCCAAAGTTATTAACGTGCAAACTTTTCAGTTTAACATAGCAGTAACAACTGAGCCATAACTATAGAGGCACGACCGTGCCACTATAATATGTACAGTACAAGTCATATTAAACTGTTCTTCCAATGAGTTGTTTTAGCATTTCAACTGAGTTGCATAAGTGTTGCTGGATCCAGCACAAAGCCCTGCACAAACTGTCCTTTAGATTTAAAACTCTGTTTTGCATTGTATTGTGACTGAACTGCCAGTGCTTTCAAACTGAGTTACAAAAACATTTTACAAACATTGCTCTTGAGCTGGTTAAACATTAAAAAGCAATACAATATGAGTTGCCAAGGCTTTGCCAAATGTAAAAAACAATGCTAAACCAGCTCATTGGTGAAACAGTTTAATATGGCTTGTATTGTATATATACTATATATATATATATCTATATATATATATCTATATATATATAGATATATATATATATAGTATATATATATATATATATACTAAACTAAAACAAAACAAGTGAATAAGAAGCAGAAGTTATGCATGGGGAGTAGGGATCTGGGAGTCTGGTACTCAGGATGGGATTGAACTAAGGACTGGGTGTGGGATTCGGGGATTGGTGTGGGGACAGGAGTAGTTATTGTTGGGAGAGTAGACTCAGGGAGGGCAGGAGGAACTTTAAGGAGACTAGGGGCAACTTGCCATAAGAATGAACTTGAATGAAGACAGACTAGTGCAGACAAGAAGAGAACAAGAAATTGAAGAGAGACTTCACTTTAAGTGCCAGAGCCAGACTGACCATTTTTTTGGGGGGTAGCAGTGTAGTAGAGGGGGTAAAGTCTGTTGAACTGTGCCAGTGTGCCACCCAATACCACACCACTCCCAGTTAGTTTTCTTGCTTTTTGCCCAATTGCTCCCCAACATGTCAGCTCTCTCAGTATTCTATCTAGCCACTATCTTGGCTTTCCATAACTACTAGCAGGGTCCAATTGCATCCTGATGGACTATTGATTATGCCCTATCCCCTTCAAATGTATGAATTCTCTTCCCTTTAAGGGTTCAATTCTCACTCTCTCCCTCCCTCCCTCTCCTATCACTCTCTTAATCCCTATCTACTGACCTTTCCCAACTCCCTTGAAGGGTACCCCACATCCTGAAGGGTCCTGTCTTGGGTTAGGTACTATTTCCCCTCCTAGCATTTAAGTCACACCTTCTCCTTCTCTCTCCTCCCTCTTTAAATCCCTACAGCCTTATCCCCCTTTCTATCTAGCCCCACAGCCCCCTTGCAGGGTTCCTCACATCCTGAAGGGGTCTCTCTGGGACACTGCCTTATCCCCTTCTCTCTCTCTGGCCCCCCAGTCCCCTTGCAGAGTTCCTCCCATCCAGAATGAGCCTCTAAGGACACAACTCTTCCCCCTTCCCCCACCTAACCCCTCCCTGTCCTTTCCCCTTTTCTTTCACGTAAGCACTTGTTTACTTCTTAACATGGCACTTATTGATGTCCATTCTTTCTACCTATTATGTGCAACACTGTTTGTAATACCTGCCTTACAACTGTATGTTAATGTTGATCTTGTTACTTGAATGTTTAATGTCTCATTCCTATTGTATCCCTTCCCCCAGGTCGCTCAGGGAGATGAGCAACTTGTCACTCAGTGTGCTTTCCTAGTGAAATATTTCAATAAATAAAACATGCATATGTATGTGTGTGTGTATATATATATACATATATATATATATATATATATATATATGAAAAAACACATAACTGAATAATACCTTGCAACCTACAACCCACCAAAAACTTATGATTTTTTCTCTAAGAAGGGGCCCACCTCTCAGTTCAAGTTTAAACCCTTATTGTCCATTGCCCTAAGGTAGAAAATACAGTATTGTAGCATATGTTTTTGGTGGGTTGGAGTTTGTAGGGTGTTACTCGGTTCTGTGTTTTTTCCTTTATATATTCTATGTATACTGTAGTTATCTATTGTTTTTATGTCATTTTTTCAGATATGCACTATTCAACTACCACAAGCCCTTGAGAGTTGACTGTGAGTTTAACATTGGAAGCATTTTCCTTTGCTGACTCTGTTTTAACCCGGGGCTTAACAGTAACATTCCTCGGTGCCTCTAGAACGTTGGTCTTGGTGGCATGAGTGTTTTTAATTGTTATTGAAAATCTGTATTGATATGTTTCTCCTTTGTGACATTAACCTTGACAGCATGAATGTATATATATTTATTGGAAATGTTTTTAATAGCTTAGCTCTGAAATGAATTGCTGCAAGATAAGAACTTAGGCTTTCATCAAATATAAATGTATTGTCTTTTTAAGAAATTATTGTATAAAATAAACACTGGGGGTCTATTACGTTTACCTTTGAAAAAGTTCTGTTGAGTGAAACACATCAGGTGATGTAGGGACAGGTGATTTCTGATCTTGGGATTGGGTTTCCTTACTTGGATGTGCCAGGACTCAAACCTATGGATTTTACAGCTATCTTCACTGTTGTGTATATGTGAGTTTTAAGTTTTTTCTATCAGTAAAGGATTGAATCACTATCCACAGGAGGTCCATGGCTAAATGGAGCTGAGTAAGCTGTATGCTAACTTTTAGCAGGTGCTGGTCCTTCCTAACTACTTTTGCTACAACTAGATTAAGATACATGCCAGGCATAACATCCTATGAACCCTTGCATCACTGAAGCATTTCACTACATTCAACCCATTTTCACTGACAATGACACCATGTTCAGGGAACTGGGGTGCAGCCACTAATCAATTTCAGTTACGAGCAATTCTAGCATTTTCTGACTCATGAGTGATTCAGTTACACTCTTCATTGCTGTCATGGCATGTTGGCCAATACCTGGAGTGTTGCTACCATCATGAAGCAGACTTAGTACAGATTTTACCCAGCCAGAGTGAAATACTACCTCAGGTACCTGTGCCCAATGTGCTGTAATGCACAGATAGGACCTAAATGCTGTTGAGTCGCTGGTCCACACAGCCATACTAAAATGTCTGTATGGGGATGCTGAATGCAGCTAAGTATGGACTATCATGTATGAAATAGTCCCATAAAGTCTATGAAAGGCATGGGAGGAGATGTAAGTTCATAACGGAATTTGCCTTTTGGGACAGGCATGCAGCATCAACTTTCTAAATCACACGTTCTTCGCAAAAGGGAATAGGAATAGATCAATTGGCAGTATTTCCTGCTTTCAGTTCCCATGCGATAGCATGATTCACTGGGTATTTGGTATGATGCTCAAACATGCTATGTAGTGTAGGCTGAACCTTTCTGGGTGCTGAGTTACCAAACAGCTGTACTCGACATGTTGGCATGGCTGATGTGGTAGTATTTGATTCAGGGGGATACACAGGTGCTGCTCAAATAAAAGAAGTGATTTGGGTTGTTTTTTAGACTGGAGTTGATATGCTTCAGTGCCTCTGTGTTAAAGTTTTTGTGAAGTTCTGAAATTTTATTTGTTTATTTTTATTTACTTAAAACTTGGTAACCCAGAAAAGCACACTGAGCCAAGGCTTGTTTCCAGGTGTGACCTGGGAGCATAAACAAGGAAAGGAGATACAACAAAGGAAAATGAATAAACTGCAACAAAAATGATAACTAAATTAGTGAATTTCAAGCAAGATAACACAACATATTTGGACAAAGCAGTAATTGCAACAATTATAGCATGGTTACAGCAAATAAATAAGCAGATTGGGGATTTAGTAATAAAACAATGGAAAGCAATCAGGCAGTATGTGCAAGAGAGCACAAGCAACAGAGGTAATAGATGATTGGAAGATTGAGATGGGTATATTGGATAGGAAGCTGATGGGAGAGGGAGGAGGAGGGGATGCATGAGGAATGTTAGCCAGGAAGGAGACATAGCAAAGACCAGAAGGAAGAGAGTGATGAGGAGTGCCAAGTGTTACTGGGGAGTAGGATCCATTAAAATGGGAGGCGATAGGAGAAAGCAGACTGCCCTGTTACAGAATGAAGGTGTGAGAGGGTAAAAGAGTGTGAGTCCCTGGAACGAAGGGAGTAGGATGAAGGGAGAGCAGGTGAGAGGCAGAAGCAAAGGTAAGAGGGAAGTATGCTGAACCAATATTTGGCTATAATGGTGAGGCAATGGGTCTTGCACCTCTGGGAAGGTGGTTCTAAAGAGAGGGAGGAATAGAGAAGACAGTGGTGAGTGAGGAGAGGGGAGGACATAGCAAAGTGACAGAAAGAATTGAGGAGGGTATCAGGTTCAGAGAGGTGAGATGCAGGTGCTGAGCCATAAACAATGTTGGCATAATCAATGTTGGGTAGAATGTTTTTTAGGACACGATCATAAGGGGTGCATAAAGGGATGCAGTCTTTATGTTAATAGAGGATGCCAAATTCTGGTCGAAGTTTGGTACAGAGGACATCTACATGGGATGCAAAATTCAGATTGCTGTCCAACCAGATCCCAAGATATTTAAAAGTGGGGACTACCTCTAGTGGGGAGATGTCCATAGTGACAAACTTTGGGGGGGGGGAGTGAAGTCGGGATAGCTTCTGCTTGGAGCCAAAAATCATGGAGACTGTTTTCTTTTTGTTTAATTTTAGTTGATTCACCTGAAACAAGTTGCACATTGTTAAAGTCATGCTGTAAGGGGGTGAAAGCATCAACAGAGGAGGAGCCAGACAGAGACACAAAGCACAGTGCCATCAGCATACATATGTATGTGAGATGAAGAGCATAAAGAGGGAAGATCATTGATAAAGACAGAAAATAAAATGGGACAAATTGTGGAACCTTGGTGGATGCTGGCTTGGATAGAGAGGGGGAGGAAAGCACAATACCCACTTGTGTGTGCTGTATTTACAACAACACCAGCAGAGCAAAACCAACATAGCAACATAGCCCATTCAACATCCACAGTGTCAAACAGGTTGTCGAAGTGCTGTAGAGATACAGTGACTCCTGGTGTTGGCTACTCTCCCCCATAATCATCCACCCCCCCCCAGGGTTGGTAATCCATAAATCCAGGGGTGTGGGGGGCAGACCTCCCCTTATGGGTGGTGCGGGGGACAAAGTCCCATGCAAAACGTAAATGAGCCCCACGTCATGGCAGTCGGTCGACACTTTGCCAGGTGATATGATCACTGTCAGCAAATTAGTGTCAATGTCAAGTCTGTTGACAACAAAGTCAATGAAACTTGGTGGAACAACCTACTTGGAAAGATTGTTTACTGTGTAGACAGTAGGAGCTGAACCAGTTTATTGTGGAAGGAGCCAGGCCAGCTGAAAGAGGTTTGTGGAGCAGCAAGTGGTGGGAAATGGAATCTAAGGCCTTCCCCAAGTCTACAAAGATGGCTGTGGTAACTAGGCCCTGATCCATTACAGATTGCATTGAGTTGGTAACATGAAGCAGGGAGCTGATGGCAAAGGCTGTTTTCTAAAACCTGATTGGAAGGGGGAGAAGGTCACAGAGTCTGTAAAATGTTTGAGGAGCCTAGCGTAGATCAGTGACTCTTGTAGTTTGGCAAGAGAGGGCAGGAGAGAGAGAGATGGGCCTGTAGTTTCTTGGAGAGGTAGGGCCCCCCCTTTAATGGAGCGGTATCACCTTGGCCAATTTCCAGGCCTGAGGTATGGTGCCAGTGGAGAGGGAGAGGTTGAGGAGGATTGCGAAGGGGGGAGGCAGTAGCAGGGGCAGCAATACGGTGGAGCTTAGGGTGAATTTAATCTGGGCTGGATTTGGTAAGATTTAGGGTGATTAGTGTATAGAAGACTTCAGAAGGAGAGATGGGGGGTTGAAACCACTTTGGAGGGGGGAGGGGGGCCCATAGGGGAGCAAGTGGGATGGTCTGGAAGAGCGCATGTAGTGGCAAATTTATTGAATATCTCAGCAATAAAGGAGGGGTCAGAGAGAGCATAGCCTTCAAACTGAAGGATGGGGGTGGTGAGTTATCAGAAGGTCAAAGAGAGAGTGAATTATGTTCCAGAAGTTAGCAGGGTCACCGGAGTTTGCACAGAGTTGCAATTTGAAGTAAATGGCTTTCGTTTGATGGATAGCTTTGGTAGTAGCATTTCTGTGGGACCGTTATAGTTGCAGGAGGTCTGGTGACAAAGAGACTCTGTAAAGTGCCAAGTTTTTGTGCTGATTTTTACAAAGGGTTATGATATCTGGTGAGATTCATAGGTGGTGGAGACACCTGACTCTACACTTTTTTAGAAGGGCATGGGTATCCCAGATCCGCATCAGGGTATATGTGAAGAAGCAAAGGACTGAGTAGATATCAGGGGCTGATGCTCTGGGAGACCAGTCTGCATGGGATAAGAAAGAGTGAAGTGGAGTCCAGGGTCCAGATGGGGCGATACCAAATGTATTTTGGGGCAGACTTGGGAACAGACACTTTTCTCATACAGTAGGCGATACAATGATCACTGAAGACATCAGTAAGAACACCAGCAGTAGAGATGCATTGGAGGTGAGAGGACAACACCCAATCCAGGAGGGAATGTTTTGAGGAGTTTAAATTTAGGCAGATTGGCTCAGATATCAATCGTATAAGGTTTAGGGGCTCCAGCTTAATGAGTGTAGAATTAGAGAAGGGGGAAAGCCAGTCTAAATTAAAATATACCTTTGTGAATAACTTCAGGAATTGTTCACTTTACCACATCGCATTAAGTTTTCCTTGGGAAATGACACTTTTTACAACTTCATCTTAACTTCACCTGAAAAAGTGCCACTTTGCCTGCCAAAAACTTAGCAAAATTGGCGCTTTGGGGGATGCGCATATGGCAGGAATGGGAGTAGACGTCTCTACTGCAACCCAGAGAACCCGCTCAAACAAAAAGTATATTTAAGTAATTAAAACCCTCCAAACATGATGGGACTATGAACAGTAGGTTGGCTAAAGGTATGGTGGATGTATTTCTGGCATTGGGGACTGGAAAACCAGGCAGAAGGGAGTGACAAGGGGTAAAGAAACCTCCAACTGAACCAGCTATAGGCCCCAACTCGAGCACAGAGCCTGACAATGCAATTGGGCCAATGGGAACACTCACACAGGAGGTATCTGACAGAGTGCTGAAGGTGCTCACTCCTCAGCTAACATCAGTAATGGCAAAACTGGACACCCTCATGGCACAGCATAAAACACAACTGCAACAGCTTGAAGAATTATAGCAAAGAGTGACAGAGGTTGAAGATGTAGTCAGTCCTCTTGGAACAAAAGTGGCACAGCTCGAAAGTCAAATGGCCAAGCTGAGGGAGCAACATAATGTACAGGAGAATTTTCAATGCCACAATAACCTGTGGATCTGTGGCCTCCTGGAAGGCATTGAAGGCACAAACGTGGAGCTGTTTATTGGCAAGTGGCTGTCCAACATGCTAAAAATAGCTGGCAAACAAGGCACATTTAAAACTGATAGAGCACACAGAGCATTGGAGCCAAGACTGCCGGACAGTGCATCACCAAGGCAAATCATATTTAAACTGCACAACTTTCAAGACAATCAGTCCATCTTAAATGCCTATCGGAAAGCAGGGGCATATTAAATACAATGGCAAAGGGATTACCATTTTTCAGGACTTCTCCCGGTTGGTCTTGCAAAAAAGAAGAGTGTTTGCCCCACTGATGGATGAACTACAGAGGAACTCAAAATTCACCATGAGGGACAAAGCTACACATTTTGGAAGCTGGAGAAGGCCAGGACGCTGTGCATAGAGATAAGGTGAAATGAGCTGTGGTACATTTCATAAGATTGGGACTAACACAGTACAACCAGAGGAAAATGATGATGACTTGATCAGGGTGAACTACCTGATAAGAGAAGGGGGGGAGGGGGGAAATCTGTGGAATCAGACACACTTTGGCTGCTGTTGGGACTAATTGAGTTTCCCCTTTCTTCTGTCCTTATTTACCAGATCATCCAAGATAACAACATAGGGAACAGAAAGCCCACTTGGACGTTTCAAGAATTGAAAGAGGATCCTGCCAAAGTACATGATGTACACTGCGGACCCTCGTGATGCCATGACGGAGGGCAGCAGTAAGTATTTCTCAAAGGACATTATTGTAAGGACAACAGCAGATTAAACAGTAGGAACAGTTGGGGGAGGTGGATATGTACAGGAAGAAATTGTGTATTTTTCTATAAGTGATATTGGGGGAGCTGGGAACCAGGGTGGGAAGGGGCACTTTGGGTGTACAGCGTAGTAGGGATGAGAGGCTGTGGTAGAAGGAAATGTGATGAATACCCAATAAAGGAACCATATTAAAAGACAAGGACAGAGGGAATGGGGGAAGGGGTTGGCATGATGAGGGATACATCTAAGTCAAAGAAACGATGTAGGCTGTTTGTGGTAGATGGTTTATGCATGGGGTGCTGCTCCATTTCATGGTGAAGCAGACAACCCCAGGGGGAGAAAGGAGTAGAAACAGGGAGCCCCTGCTGTACTGCACACTCATAGTGGAAAAGTGAAGATATAATTGGAGCATCTGCAAGTGTTTCACCTCTCCTACTGCTGTTCTAAGTTGCACAGGTGCTCCAGAAGACAGAGCGGAAAGCAGGAGGGACCAAAGCAAGAATGGGAGAAGTGGATGCCTGTGGAATACCCTGGCCTGGCTCTGGAGAATCATCGAACCATAGTAAGTACTCACACATGACTATATAAACAATAACAACACCATAAAAGGATAATGAGGAAGATGGAGGGGATAGGGTGTGGTGTAGGAAGGATAAATGAACAGACACTCAGGATATATGAGAAGAAGGAGGAGGGAAGGGAAGGAAATGTTAACTGTAAAGAAATACCAGGGCATAGGACATGTGGACTGATCAAGGCACGAGGTGGGGAGGGGTGTGAGGGGGGGGAGATGATATTGTATTGGGGGGAATGTGTAAAGTGTAAAATATAATACCCAGGGTACACAAGTCTGTGCATGGATGAAAACATGGGGGTTGGAACCTTAACAAAGGGGAGTGTGGGGGATGGGATGGTCAGGTGAGCCATGCCTGGAGTCTTGTGGGGGACAACTGCATCAAGGGTATTTAGTAATGTACTAGGGAAGTGTAAATGGACAAACCTGAGGGTTATCGAGGAAATGTCTGTAACATGTAAAAGAATTTGAAATACAAGAAACAAGATGTCAACTGAAGGGTTAAAAGGTGATGGGGAACAGAGACATGCTGGTGTATGTTTGTGAAGTGTTTGAAAACCAGGGAAGTACAGGAGCTATCAACAGTGGGTGGAAAGTACTATGCAGTTTGCATCAGGAAGCCTCATGAAGTGATAGCTTTGCTGAATTATGAATTGTTAATGTTGTGTGTAATACAAGTTCATATGTTTGTATGTTATTCAAGGTTGATAAGAGGTGTAAGAATGCGCAAAGCTAGGGTGAAGGGGAGGTACTGATGAAGAAGAGGGGAAAAATGGAGGTGAGAGAACAAGATGAAGGAGGTGGAAGCTGGGCAGCTCGGGGTCTGTACATGGTTGAGGCAATGGGAGGCCCCCAGAGTAAAAAGGTAGGAAAATATAGACACAATGAATACCTTATCAATGTGTTCATGTAATGTCCAGGCATTCTCCACATCAATAAAGAGGAAAAAGGTACTCAATACTTTGAAGGATAGAGTAGACATAGGAAAGGTACAGGAAACATATTAAATGGATGAGGAACATGGGAAGCTAGTGAGGTAGTGGGTTGGGAAAAGTTATGCTGCGTCATTTAATGGGCACAAGTGAGGGGTGGCTATTCTGGTGAGAAGGGATATACAGTTTGTAGAACTGAAGGTACTGAAGGATAAGAAGGGAGGAAGATACATGTTTGTCCAAGGAATGCTACAAGGGGAGGTATATACATTGGGGAATCTATATGCACCGGCCCAAAATAACCAATTTTTTAGGATGAAATGCTGTCTGTTCTCCAGAGGAAACACTTTCCTAATTTAATAGTAACAGTATTTTAACTGTGCAATAGCCACAGCAATAGATAGATCAAAGGGGGAATGTAGGCAAGATGCAGCCATATGGAGGTAGGCAGAGGGATTGGCGGAACTGAACCTGATTAATGTCTGGAGGCAGGCAAATCCGAGATTCAAGAATATATGTTTTTCTCCAATCCGCACCACACATGGTCTAGGATAGACTATATATTTGTCCCTAGGTACATGTATCCCAGAGTGAGCCACACAGAAATTACACCCATAGTGGTGTCAGACCATACTATGGTAATAATGTCTCTCAGGATAATGGGGGAAGAAAGCGGTCCTGGGACATGGAAATTTCCAGCATACCTGCTGTCATCCAAATCATTTGTGGAGTTTATGGGTTTATATGGGGACAATGGGTGAATTATGAGAGGGAAAATAAAAATTCAGCTCCTTCCAAAGAATTTTCTGGGAGGGTGGAAAGGCATACATGAGGGGGATGATTATTTCATATATGGACAGGATAAACAAACAGAAAAGGGAAAAGATACAGGAGTTAGAGGATGGGGTTAAAAAGTTACAGAAAAAAGCATATGGAGACTTTGAGAGGGCTTAGGGTAGCAACAGAACAATTAAATTTGGCTATAACCGATGGATCAAGCAAAGCATTGTTCTACGCTAAGCAGTGTATATACGAATGGGGAAACAAACCCAGCTCAATGCTAGCGCAGTTAGCTAGAGGTAGAAAAAGTAATACCATAGTCACTGCCCTGAAGGATATGCAGGGCAGGACCCATAATAAAAGCAAAGATATGAGACCAGTTTCTAGACTACTATAGGAAACTTTATATTAGGGAATGCATTAATATGGAACAGGCAGCAGAGGAGTTTCTGGGTAAATTACAACTACCCAAACTGGGGTAAGAGCAGAGGGAGCAACTGGGAGCCTCATTCACAGTGGTGGAATTATCTAGAGCAGCTGGGACACTGAAAAAAGGGAAAGCAGTGGGACCAGATGGTCTAAGCGTGGATTATTTCAAGATTCTGACTAGTCAGATCATACTGGGCTTGCAGGCCATGGTGGAGGAAGCACAGGAGTACAGCACCTTGGCAGATCCATGCTATCAGGTGACAAGAATAGTGCTCCCAAAGCCAGGGAAGGATCACAACACGCACAGCCTATAGACCCATATCTCTTCTAAACTGTAACACCAAGATAATTACCAAGGCCTTGGCAAGGAGATTAGAGGAACTTCTGCCAATACTTGTAAATAGAGACCAGACAGGGTTTGTTAAAAGCAGACACTCCTAAAGTAACATAAGAAGACTACTAAATGGAATATGGAAAGGAACTTAGAGGCCAGGGAAATTGTTTTTACTATCATTAGTCACTGAAAAAGCATTCAATAGGGTGGAGTGGCCCTACCTGTACCAGGTATTAAACAAATTTGGACTGGAAGAGAAATTTATTGAGTATGTCAAGCTGTTGTTTCATCACCTAAGGCTCGGGCCTGGTGAATGCAGGGCTTTCAGAAGAGTTTGGGTTCCAAAGGGGGACAAGACAGGGATGCCCACTGTCACCTGTATTGTTCACTCTGGTGATAGAACCCCAGGCGGAATGTATTAGGAAATGACCAGACATCATGGGGGTGAAGGAAAGGAGGGAGGAAGAACAAACAAGGGAGAAACTCTGAATAGAGGGGTCGATACCAGTCCATTCATAGAAGAAAGGGTTTTGAAAGCACTCTTGAAACTGAGGGTGGACAAAGCAATGGGACCTGATGGGATTCACCCAATAATTCTAAAAGAACTGAGGGTAGAACTAGTAACACCACTGACTACTCTCTTTAACAAATCATGGGAGGATGGGGTGGTATCCGAGGACTGGAGGAGGGCAAATGTGATTCCACTTTACTAAAGTGGGAGCAGGGCAGAGGCAGGAAACTACAGACCAGTTAGTTTGACTTCAGTGGTAGAGAAAATGATGGAATCACTTCTGAAGGAAAGAATTGTTGAGTACCTAGAGGCCAGTGGGGCACAGGACCCAAGGCAGCATGGTTTCACAGCAGGAAGGTCATGGTAGATGAACCCAATATATTTCTTTGACTGGGTGACTAAAGTAGTAGACCAGGGAGGGGCTGTGATATGGCCTACCTAGATTTTAGCAAGGCATTTGACACAGTCTCACACAAAAGATTAATATACAAGGTAGCCAGCCTTGGAGTGGGTCCCAAGGTGGTGGCCTGGATAAAAAACTGGCTGGACAACAGGACACCAAGGGTAATAATAAACAGAGTCCACAGTGAAGAAAGGAGGGTAACTAGTGAGGGGTACCGCAGGGTTCTGTACTGGGACCGGTCCTCTTTAATGACTTTATAAGTGACATTGGAGAGCACCTGGAAGGAAAGGTATGTCTCTTTGCAGATGACACAAAGGTCTGCAACAGGGTTGATACACAAGGTAGGGTGGAAAGAATGAAAAGGGACTTGGCAAGGTTGGAGGAATGGTCAAATATGTGGCAGATCAGATTCAATGCAAAGAAGTGCAAGGTAATGCATCTGGGAAACAAAAACCCAGAGGAAGAGTACACAAGGGGGTGAGTTAATAACAACAACAAAAATCGAAAAAGACCTAGGAGTAATTATATCAGATGACTTAAAGGTGGGCAAGCAATGTGAGAAGGCAGTAAGGAGGGCTGGGGGGATTCTGGGATGCACAGGGAGAGGCATCAACAGTAGAAAACAGGAACTTGTTATCCCTCTGTACAGACAGTTAGTGAGACCCCATCTGGAGTACTGCATGCTATTCTGAAGACCCCATCTCTGCAAAGACATAGACAGAGTGGAGGCTGTTCAGAGGAGGGCAACCAAAATAGTGCAGGGTCTGCACCAGAAGGCATATGAGGAGAGACTAAAGTAGCTTAATATGTATACCCTTGAGGAAAGGAGGGAGAGGGGGGACATGATAGAAACTTTCAAGTATTTCAAGGGAATTAGCAAAGTACAAGAGGGTAGTATCTTTCAGAAGAAGAGATGTGCAAGAACAAGGGGGCACAATTTGAAGATAGAGGGGGGACGGCTCAGAGGTAATGTTAGAAAGTATTTTTTCACAGAGAGGGTTGTGGATGCATGGGACAGCCTTACTGAGGAGGTTGTGGAGTCAGGAATGGTGGGAGAATTCAAGAATGTATGGGACAGGCATAAGGCAATTCTAGTGGGGGGGTAGAAGGAAGTAAGCTGTTGATTAACTAGAATCTGCAGCTTATCCATCAGGTAGGGAAATGGGCAGACTAGGTGGGCCAAGCGGTCCTTAACTGCTGCCAAATTCTATGTTTCTATAAGATAACATTATATGCAGATGACGTCCTATTATTTATTATTATTTGTTGTAGTTTTATTTTTAGTTTTCGTTGTATTTTTACGTTGTTTTTTTCCCGCTTTGGTATTTTACGGCCGTTCATTGTATTGTCGGCTGCTTGTTGTTGCTCGCCCTGGTGTCCCCTTAGGTGTGGAACGAGTAATTTTGTGGGGAGCTACACTAAGCTATGCGCTTGTATCTTTTGCCACCCGGTGTTTCACAGTTGGACATTGCACTGCTGGCTGTTTGCTGTTGCTTGCCCTGGCATTCTTCCAAGAGTGAAACGAGTCGCACTGTGGGGAGCTACATTAAATAATGCTGAGGAGTTGTTTTTTGGTTAATATCTGCTGCCAGTTGCTGCTTTAACGCTTCCTTCAATGCAGAGGAGTCAGCAGCCTTGCGGGGGTTGTATCCTCACTAGGCATAACATCGAGACATATAGAGCCGTGGAGTCTAGTGATCGGCTCCTATTCCCTTGACTTGTTTTTCGTTCATCTGGCTGCTGTTTTGTCTCTGGTACAGTGCTTAAGACATATGGATTTGTGGTGTTTGGTGGCCTAATTTTGGGTTTTGTCCCTTGGTCACCTAGCCGTTTATCTGAAGTGGATTAATGGACTGTTTGCCGTTGCTGTGTGACCCTGGACTTTATATCCTGGATATATTGTTGGAGGATTCAGCAGTTTCTGGTGAAGAATCAAGTACTATTGTGAGATTATTGCAAGATTTTGGATTGGAAAAGACAGCTGATGGTGTTTGAAGTGCTGTGAGTGTGGGACCTGATTTATTGATCAGTGTCCCTCTTTTTCTGGGATTGTTATTTTATATTGTTTTGTTTAAATGTTAGTACTGTTCAGGGAAGCAGGCCCTTAGCAGTGTCTTTGGTTGTGGGAGGCTTTTATCCCCCGCCCCATTCTTTGCCTGAGTGATCTTGGGTTGTGTGGCTTGGTACTGAGCAGGAGCTGCTTCCATTTTCTCCCTAAGGAGTTGGGGCTCATTGGGGGGCCCCTAAGCTACTCCGGAGTCAGCCTGATTAGTCCGGCCTTGGGTTAGCTGTAGCTGCAGGTCCCGATTGCACACAGAGCCTGATTAGGCAATTTGGAGGTGTGTGGGGGGGGCCCTACTCTCTGTGGCTTGGCCTATGGATATCTTCAACCTTATTTGAGACTGCTTCCATCTATGGACCTGCATCAAGTTTATATATCGTTTTGAGTAATGCCTTTTGACATTTTGGTCAGCGTGGCTCAGTTGGTAGCACATCCACCTCCGGACCAGAAGGTTGTGGGTTCTCATCCCACACCGGGATTGGACTTGCACCTAAAAATCGCTGGCATCCGAGTGCAGTATTAGGGGCTGCTGCACTGCTGGGTGTGTCCGTCGGATGAGACGTTAAACCGAGGTCCCTTCTGCCCATCCTGGTGTTGTCCTGGTGGGTGTCCAGGTGGAAGTAAAGAACCCAGGGCACTCTTCGAAAAGAGTAGGGAACATTCCCGGTGTCCTGGCCAACATTCCCCTTCTCATAAACCAGTTCATGCAATTATCCAGGCTGTGTGTGGGTGATGATGTGAGATATGGCCACCACCACACATTCAGTCACTTCACTACCAGTCTAGCATTGCTTGTAAAGTGCTTTGGATATATGAAAAGCGCTATATAAATGCTGATTCTTCTTCTTCTTTTCACTGGATCCTGGTACCATCTGATGAAGGAAAGTGTGAGTGGTAAGAGGGCCTCAATAGCCTTATATTCTCAGATTCTGTGCAAGATTAATCATCGTTGGAAGTGAGAGTGCCTTAAATTTCAATTGGTTTACTTATATTTTGTTTTTCTTTGATTGTTTTTTTTTTTCTTACTGGTAGTGAGAGGACCTTTAGGACAAAACTTGTTTTGAATTGTATTTTGTTTATTCTTTTCCCTCCACAGTGCTGTGGGAGGGTCCTGGGATGGGGAGGTTAACTAATATGGTTCTGTTTAGTTGTTTATTGATTGTTGTTATTTTGCTTTGAATAAAGTGTAATTGTGTGGGTTTTCTTTTACTGTGGGGTAGTTTGTGTATGAAGTAGTTAGGGTTTTACTGAAGTGTCTGGTATTTAGTTTGTTCTCTGTGTTGGCAAGTCTCCCCAGTCGTGCATTATTCGTCCTCTGATCTCCATGCCCTCTGCCCTTTTTCCTCACCTCATCTTCCATTTTCCATCTACCAGCACTGTCAGGCACTTTGTATTGCATGTAGGAGGGTTCGGGGTAGGTTTAGCGGAGGCTGCAAACATTGGAGGGTGAATGAACGGACCACTCATATAGGGCTTATTAGGTCCAGAAGACACCCTGGGGCAAAATGGAGCCTAGAATGTGGAGTTCCATGTCTTTTCCCCATACCCAAGGGCACCACCTTTTTTGATGGGCAAGTAGTTGGGACAGCTCTGGAGCCTTGTCCAACTTGGGTGGTGTTGTGCAATGCCAGATCTGTTAAAAACAAGTCTGCTATTATTGCTGACTTTGCTGGAACAGCTGATCTGACTTGCATCACCGAGACCTGGATGGATCAAAATGCCGGTCCCATTTTGGAGGCAGGAGTTCCAGCCGGGTGCTCAAGACTGGATTGGGGCTCATGAGTGTACCAGTTGAGGAGGCTGGTTCCTTCAATTGTACTGTAGTAGCTGGTGTGGGTTGCAGGATAGCCCTAGTCTACCATCCAACAGGGGACGAGGGATGATTCCTGCAGGAAGTGGCAGACTTTGTCACCGATATGGCATTGGAGTCACCCAGATTTTTGGTTCTGGGCGACTTCAATGCTTGGATTGATGACGAATTCTCATCTTTTGATCAGCACTTCCTCCAGCTGATGTTATCGCTGGGCTTCACACAGATTGATTCTTCGGCTACTCATAATCACGGTCACTCCTTGGATTTGATCTTTCTCCTGGGGATTGAGGCCTCTGATTTGGAAGTGGAACCAGTCAGTTGGTCTGATCATTACACTGTGGGCTTCAATTTTTCTGCTTCCCTTCATTGGTCTGCCCCTGTGGAGATGGTTCGATATTGCCCTTTACGGGATGTGTGCCCTGAAGACCTGATGGCAGTATTGAACCTCTCAGAGTTTCCAGTTGCTAGCAAGAGTCCAGAATCATTGGTTATGGCTTATAATCAGGCCATCTCCTTGGCTCTTGACTCAACTGCTCCTGTCCATGTTCATCTCTTCTCTCTCTGCCCTCGGGCCCCATGGTTTGATGGGTCCTTGAGGGAGTTGCAACATGTGGGACAATGGTTAGAGCGTTGCTGGTGGAAATCTGCCCTAGAAGTCAACCACTTTAGTTTGGAGGGGCATTATCAACTCTACTAATCAGAGATCTCCTGTAAGAAGGCAGAATTCTTGTCCAGGGAGATCGCTGTTGCTCAGAATCGACCGGCTCAGCTTTTCAGAATTGTGGACAGGCTGTGCAACCCAACCTGTCTCCAGCTCCATCGAGCCTTTTCACAAGAGAAGTGTGATGAGATTGCTCAATTTTTTGTGAATAAGGTGGCCAACATGAGATCAGAGACCCAACAGTCACACTCTATGGGGGATGCTCTTAGTTGGTGCTTGGCCATGGTACCCCGGGCTTCCTGGAGTTCCTTTGACCAGCCGAAGTTTGAGGATGTAATGGGGATTGTCCAGGGGATGTGCCCTACATGCTGTAGTTTAGATCTGGGTCCAACTTCCCTTATTTTGGGTTGTGTTAAGATCGTGGACCTGTTTCTGGCTCAAATAGGCTGGTGCTCCTTTGAATCGGGTGAGTTTCCTAACTCCTTGAAAGAAGCAGTGGTAACTCCTATTTTGATGAAAGCTTCTCTGGACCCAGATATTTTTGCCAACTACAGGCCTATCTCTAACCTTCCCTTTATTGGGAAGGTTATTGAGAAGGTAGTGGCAATCCATCTGGAAGACCATTTAACCATCCATAATATCTACGAACTTCTCCAGTCTGTTTTTTGTAAGAGGTATAGTACTGAGACTGCTCTGGTTCAGGTGCTCAATGATCTCCTGATGGTGAGAGATCAGAGAAACCATTCTATCTTGGTTCCCCTTGATCTCTCCTCAGCTTTTGACACTGTAGACCATGAGGTTTTGCTCGAGCACCTGAGATCCATCTGTGGATTGTCTGGTACAGTCCTCAGATGGTTTACATCTTTTTTATCTGGGAGAACACAGAGAGTTGTGTCAGGGATTTTTTCCTCTGACCCTTTCTCTCTGCAGTGTGGGGTTCCCCAGGGCTTGATGCTCTCCTCCGTGTTGTTTGCAGTGTATATGCTTCCCCTCGGAGACATTGAAAGATGGTATGGGCTGAGGATTCACTGCTATGCTGATGATACCCAGCTCTACCTGTCTTTTGTGCCCAACCAGGATAGTGCTTTCTCGGTATTTAATAACTGCCTCACTGAAATCCATGATTGGATGAATTTGAGCTGGCTAAAGTTGAACACTGGTGAGACCAAGGTTATGGTTGTGGACCTGGGGCACAGGATAGAGGGGTTGAGGTCTGATCTGCCTTCCGGTTTATTCCTGGGGGAAGATCAGCTCCTTACCTCTGAACGAGTGCGTAACCTGGGAATTGTACTTGATGACAGGCTGACCCTTCATCATCAGGTGTCAGCAGTCATTAAGTCTGCATTTTACCATCTTAGGAATATTGCCAGAGTGGAGCACTTCGTTCCGTCCTGCGACTTACCTGTGTTGGTCCATGCCTTCGTGACCTCTCGGCTTGACTACTGCAACTCCCTTTACCTGGGGCTTCCTGGGGTTGATATCCGCCACTTGCAGCTAGTGCAGAATGCTGCTGATAGGTTGTTGACAGGGGTATCAAGAAAGATGCATAATACCCTTGTTTGGGTGACCTGCACTGGCTGCCAATACAGTGGTGGATCACATTTAAAGTAAGTCTTTTGACCTTCAAAGCTCTGCGAAGATTGGCCCTGACTACTTGAAAGAGCTTCTCATTCCTTATACCCCTGTACGACAGCTCCGTTCGGCTGACGAGGGGTTGCTGGAGTTTCTGAGGGTTACTTTAAAATCTTCTGGGGCCGTGGCTTTTATGTTCAGTGCCCCAACCCTCTAGAATTCTCTGCCTCGCCAGCTTCGGGAATGTATGACCATGGAGACCTTCAAGTGTGACCTTAAGACCCATCTTTGGAACCAAGCTTTTGTCACTTAAGATTGTTGCTTTCTGATTTTATATATATTCTCCTTGTTTTTATTGCTAATACCTAAGACTGTTGTGATTCTGATTTTATATTTGTTTTTTGTTTTATTGTTCATTTTGTACAGTGCCTTGGTGTCTGAAAGGCGCTTAATAAATAAAGTTTTATTATTATTATTATATTATATGTCATGGAGCCAGTGGGGACACTGCCAGGGGTGGTGGAGGCAATAGCTGAGTTCTCCCGGTTCTCTGGCTATAAGATTAATAGAGATACGTCAGAGCTGATGCAGGTGGGAAGAGGACCAACAGTGGAGCTGACAGAAAACCCCTTTAAGAGGATCATTACATACCTCACATACCTGGGAATCAGAGTAGGCCCCAAACTTATGGAATTATATTGGTTTAATTGTAGGGGGGATGCTTAAGACCCTGGAGGGGGATCTAAGAAGGTGGAAGGCTCTCCCTATTTTGTGAATTGGGCATATGAATTTAATTAAAATGAACCTATTGCCAAGAATACTGTATCCACTGCAAATGTTACCAATGATATTAACCAGGAGAGCTCTACAGAGGCTGTATGCTCAGTGCTCTGCCCTTTTGTGGCAAGGGGAGGTGGCCCAGGGCAGCCCTGAAAAGACTAAAGGGCACAATTGCTAAGGGAAGACTTAAGTTTCCAGATTTAAGACAGTATCAGATAGTGGCTCAGCTTTGATTAATTCAGGAATGGGTAATGGGGGATGTGGGAGCCAGCTGGGTGTCATTGGAGAAAGATGGAAGAATAGGGGCAACTAAGGTTTACTTGGATAAGAGTGGGATTGCAAAATATAGGAACCAGTAACACCGTAACACATTAGTAATACACACTCTGCAGGCATGGGGAATGGCATAGAAAATATTGAAGAGTAGGGAAGATAGAACCCTTCTAGCTCCCATTAGTGATAACCCAGAGTTCCTCCCAGGGATGCAAGAGATGGGATTCCAAAAGTGGAAACAAGGGGGGATACAATGCCTGGGAGACATAGTGGGGACAGGAGGTATGAGAAGTCAAGAGGAGTTAAAGCATACCTATAAATTAGAAGGACAGCAGATCTTTTGTTACTTACAAGTCCAGGCGCACATCACAGGCATCTGGAGGGCATGCCCAGAAAACTCTACCATGTACAATATAGAAAGGGAAATTATAAGATCAAGTTTAGACCCTAAAGGATTAATGGCAAGAATATATTCACACTTTAGAAAGGCTACATTAACCCAGTCAGAAGGAACACAGAAACAATGGGAGAGGGAGTTAGGGGAAAAGATCTCAGAGGAAAACTGGTGAACAATATATGAATCACATATGGGGCTGCTCTGGCATAATAAATACAAAGAGGCTCAATATAAATTCATCAACAGACTATGTTTGCCACCAGCAATGGTACATAAGTTCTCACCTGAGATTAAAGCCACATATGGCAGATGCAAGAGAGCAAAAGGAATATATCTACATTATTTCTTGGAGTGCACCACCCTGCACCCATACTGGGCAGAGATTAAACAGCAGATCGAGCAAAGAGTAGGAGTGCAGGTGATGGAGACCTCAATGTCTATGCTCATGGGAATGGATCAGGAGGTAGATGGAGAGTGGGACCCTTACCCCAGAGTGGTGCGGGTACTGCTGACTCTGGCTAAAAAATGTATTCAGAATACGTGGGTGGAGTGCACAAAACCTGCAGTAAACATGTGGGTGGAGATATGACCAAAATGCTCCTGCTGGAGAGAGTGACCTATGAACTCAAGGAGAAGGGAGAACTCTTTGATAGGGTGTGGGAGCATATATGAATTCCTTCCCACCAGAGAAGACAGCGCTGATGCAGTTCAACAATGTCCTCTGTGGGAGTAATGGAACAGATAAGTGTGTTAAGGAACATCTATGGGAATGACGGCTTAAAAGTCAGGGAGTGGAAAGGGCATACCCCCACTATGAACTGATATGAAGGAGATGGAGGTTGGAAACCACAGTAACAGTAGCTTACACCAGCTATTAGTAGGTTAATTAAGTTGAAACAAGTTGTTTGTTTGTTGTGTGTGGCAATAAAGCTTGATGAAAAGGAAGGCAACAAGTACTAAGTTGAATATACAGAGAAAATAATTGAATGAAACAATGTGTAATATAAATATGCATGTAAGTCAGAGTAATTATAAGACTAAGGATAAGAAATGTGGAAATATGTACCTCCACTGAATATGGAACATAATGTATATGCATGTAGGATTGGTTGATGTCACCCAATAAACAGAATTAAAAAAAAACATTAGCGCTTTGCACTTTGTGAATGTGGTAAACTTTGTGAATTATTTTGTGGAATGAAGTTTCCCCACTTCGCACATCTCTACTCTGAGAGGAAGTACTCAGCCCACCACTGCTACTATGGCCACTTCCTGACAATGTCACAGACTCCTCCTTATTGCTGTAGTAGTCCTCCTCAGTAATCCCTGTGTCCACTGGGACTATTTCACTGCTACTTTAGGATGCCTTGGTAAATGAAGATGATAAGGGGGAATACCCCCTGCACCGGCTTCTTTTGTTGTTGAGTCCAGTGTAACAGGTGCCTGGACTTGAGGTGTATTTGCTACCAGTGCTTGGGTTTCTCCCCTTTCTTCCTTGACTACTGTAATTCACAAGTCACATAGCTGGCAGATAGCAACATTTTTTTTCAGCTGGGTCCACTATGTAAAAATCCCAAATAAGGGATTTTATACCACTTAATTTTACATGGTCATGGGCTGGGAGAGGGGTGGGGTTGTAATGGGTGTTTTTTTGGCATGATATCTGCTCTGTGACAGTGAGTGACTCACATGGAGTAATGGGCTCAACACTAGTAACAGAAGCAATGGTTGTAGTATTGGGGGGATTTTGGTAATTCTATGACATAATCATGGTCTGTCTAGCACAATATGTTCAGCAACATTACTGTAACTTTTTTTTCAGTTTCTAATAGGGGGTTCAAATCATTATCCCCACTGAGATTTATAACCTCCTCCTCCTCCTGAGTTCTTTCCTCCACATCTTTAATTTCTTTGCACTCTTTTTCCCTCTCACCAGCACAACAGTCATATCTTCCTCCTTCAACTCTGACTCAAGGTCAAACTCAACACTCTTGCTTAGGAATGGGAACCTATCATCAACATCAGGTTCAGTGCCACCACCACCACTAGTCACAGGGACCCAGCAACCTCTTCTTTGACAGCTGTTCCTGAGCCAGAGATTTTTCTACCTGTTGGATTGATCCTCTTGCTGCCACGTGCCCTACCACCCACCAGCATGGATGCCACAGATGAAGCAGAGAAAAATATGGCAACACTAATGCCGTTGCCACTGTTGCCAACTACTCCTTTCCTACTCTCACAAGCAATGTTCCTTAACAATTAAATGCATAAAATTTGCCAGCCCAGTGGTGCAGAAGGTGGAGGTGCTGGATGCCACAACTCATGCCATGCTGGCGACCTAGGTTCGGGAACCAGCCTGGGTCATCAGGAGTCAGCAAGGGGGGAGGGAGAGGACATTGAGTAGTCTGCTGGCAGGCAGCTCTCCTCTTTGGGAGGATGTAAGAGAGCCTCTCGGTGCTTGGCTGCTATCCAGTGGAGGCTGGGGGCCAATGCCACCTCTGAGAAGCTCGGTACTAGACTACGGAGAGTGTAGATGTGGCCAATATAGAGCTGTGATGCACATGTGTGCCTCCAAGCACATGCAACACTACTTCCAGGGCCCCAGGTAGAAAGTGGAAAATCGGGGGTTGCTGTACGATGAAGCCTCCTGGCCTGCATGGGAGTTCCTGTGGGATGCGCATAGCATGTGGAAGATCCCAAAAGACCCCAAGACAGGTAAGGGTGGCAGAGAACAGCAGCGATCTGCTGTGGCAGATAAAGAAAGTTGAAAAGAAATGCATAAAATTTGTTGTCTAATAAATGTGTCAGTGTCCCCAAAATAATTATGCAACCTTTTGTTAAATGCCCAAGTAATGTACTGAAAAGAAATATACAGCAGATAAAATAGTAAACTCCATGTTTTGTTTATCTAGTAACTCTTTGTTAGTTTACTTAGGTGCCTATTCAAAAAGGAACCAATAGTTCACTTAGTGTTACTTATACAATCTCTGAATTCTTATCAAACTTAACTCTTGAATATTCATGTAGTTTATATTTCTCACTCACCAAGAATTAAAAAGCAGTTCTGCACCCCAGCTCTTTCTAGGTTTAGGCAGTATGCTCATTTTGGCTTACTTTTTACAGGAACTGGAATCAGGAGAGTGAGTATGAACAACCCCATGATGCCCCCATGTGATGCATGCTCAAGTACCAAAGTGCTCAGTGGTGTCCCCGATCTGCACAAGTGTGGCATGTAGTGTCAAATAGTGAGAGCAGGGAGCAGTGCTGAACCACTGCCACTTTTGCCAACTACTCCTTTGCTGCTACTTCCGGCTCTGGAGCCTATGTATGAAGCTGCTGCAGAGGTAGTTTTTTCATCAGTGTAACACCATTTTGTCACACAGAACTGATGCGCTTCTTGACTGCCTGACTGGCAGCTCTTCCTTTACTTGAGTCCCTCTTCCCAATATTTCATATATTTAAATTTTTAATATTGCTGGTCATTCACCCAAGACTTTTTAAGATACTTCATTCATGTGTATTTAAAACTCCACAAAAGGAAAAACTAGTGTATTATATAACCATCACCATCATTTCAGAGCAAATCTCATTCATTAGGGTTACACTGGTTTAGTTTCTAAAACATATAAACATAATCAAAATTATAATATATTCTAATTGGAATAATCAAAGCAGAAAAATATGTTTGTGCATGAGTATTACTAGTGGTGTTCTATAGTAAATAAATCAATAATATTTGTTGTCTCATAAATGTGTAAATGTCTCCAAAATAATTATGCAACCTGTTGCTAAATGCTCATGTAATGTAAAGAAATATACTGCATAGCAGATAAAATAACAAACAGCAAGTTTTGTTTACCTAGTAACTCTTTGTTTGTTTACTTGGATGCCTATTCAAAAAGGAACCAATATTTCATTGATATTTCTTATACAATCTCCACATTCCTATTAAAAGTAACTCTTGAGTATTCATGTAGTTTAAGTTTCTCCCTCACTGACAATTCAATAGTGGTTCAGCATGGCCCCCCAATCTCTTTATTTGACACTAGGGGCTGCACTTGTGCAGCTCAGGGGTGTCACCACGCACTTTGGTATTTGGCCATGCACCATGTGATGTGGGGATGTCACGGGGGTTGTGCAAACTTACATGAGTGATGCCAGTTCCTGTTGACTATAAAAAGGTAAGCCAAATGTGAGCACACTGCCTAGCTCAAATAGAGATAGAAAGCTAGGGGCCATGCCGAAATACTGTTGAATTGTTGGTGAGTGAGAAACTTAAGCCACATGAATATTGAATAGTTAATTTTAGTAAGAATGCAGAGATTGTATAAGTAATACTAATGAACTACAGTGTTGGTTGCGTTTTGAATATGCACCTATGTAAACAAGCAAAAAGCCATTAGGTAAAAAAGTAAAATGGGGCCCAATATTTAAAACTTAGTCCCGGGATAAAATCAACACTGCCCAGTGTACAAAATTTGCCCGGAACGATTTGCACACTATATTCAAAGGAATAGCCCAGGGGCTAAATGAGTTGAATATAACATGCAAATGATGGCATGCAAACAGGGCTGAGAGTGCAGTGCAAAAATAGCCCAGAAATAGCCTGGCAAATAAGAGAGTTCTGAAAATAGCAATGAGGACAGCTCTGAATATGACAACAGGGCAATGCAAACAGCAAAGACAGCACAGTGCAAAGGAGAAACAAGTGTCCACTGAGGCACATGCAAAGAACTTCCACTAGTAGTGAGATTGAGACTAAGGGCATACAGCAGTGTCCAATGGAAACAAAAGCAAAAGAACAACAAAAGGCAATGCCATTAAATATAAAAGTACAAATCCAAAACAAAAAGAACAGGAAAAGCAATGGAAACCACAAGATGTTGCAAAACTGTATGGACATGAACTGTGGAAAAAGTACACAGATGGGATGGTGGGGAATTGACCCAGACAAAGGACCAACCAGGCCTGTGTGGCAGTACAACCCCAACCAGTGATCAGTGTGCACAGGGAAGGGGACAAAGAGTACTGACATAGAACCCAGGAAAGCAGACCACAGGATACACAGCGTGGTGCACTGGGGGATGGATGTCAGCCATTGCCACATGGACCAAGCTTTACAGAGGCCTGCAGGCCAAGGCCCCACCCCAAAGTGCCAGGCAATGCCATAGGGGTGCACCCAATGACAGGGAACAGATTGTGTCCATGGTCAGACACAGGACACATGTTAACTGCCAAACACACAGCCAATGCAGGGTATACATGGAGAGTGGACAGTGTCAGCTAATTGGAGGAGAAACCCACCATTCCTATAGAAAACCACTGTCAGATGCGCAACTACAGACAGTGCAGGAAGAACTGTTATGACACTAGTGCCACAGGGGAGGTCAGAACGGCAGCCACCATGGTAAACCACATTCACAGTGGGTACAACAAAGCCCAGCAGTGACAACAACCACAGTAATCCAAGAAAGACACAAGACACAGGAATGGAACAAGAAAAATATATTATAGCAAGAACAACAATGTGCGAAACTATTTACAGTGCAAAAAGGCAAAGAAACATCAAACAAACTTGGGGGGAGAAAGGCAATCATCCAAACTAGGAAAGGAGAGGGTGATCAAGGCACTGCAGCCTGCTGCTGGGTCAGAAGTCTCAGTGCTAGGAGTTCCTGTATACTGCATACCTCCCTGATTAGGATGGCCTGCTGCTCTATGATGGTCAACAGGAACTCAAAAGCTTCTGCACTCAGGAGCCAAGGCAGGGTGCGAGTATAGGGTGGCAGCCCAGACGTTTACTAATAACTACAGACAGAAGAAATACTCCCACTCCAGAGCCAGGATCCTGAGCTCCAGTGAAGGGCAACAAATGTTGAGATGAAATAAAAGGTTAATTTATCGCAGAATTGCAAAATAAGTGAATTAAATAAACACTGGAGTGGAGCAGAGGTACTCCGTTTATCCAAAATCCCTGGCGCTTTGCCAAGTAAGGCTTCATCAGGGGGCAGCATCTTGGACTCAATGACTGACTTAAATATGTATACCATTTATGGCATCATTGATTAATTAATTTCATGCTGGAATTTGTGTTCATATAAAAGAGCATATACATACAAATCAAAAACAAACATTAGTACTAATCTAAATTTTCCATCTAATAGGGACTGTGAATCATTTAATACATAAGTAATTCCTCAGTTGTAATTTAAATGCATGCAATATTCACTCAACCCTAGCTAAAGCTTTAACAAATAACAGTTTTTTAACTAAACTACAAGGAGCTAAACTTTTCAGACAGTAACTGATCCTACTCCTTTAAGCACATGTATTGAATTAAGCATTTTGATAATAGTGTCTAAACTGCTATTATACACCCATTAAGAAGAAGGCAATGTAAAACCTTTTAAAGGGGTCTAATGCAGTCACATAAATTAATACAAATGCAAGACAAATAAGAGGAATGAGTGAGAAGTATCATTAAAGTCCAGACATAAAATTAGTCATAAAGGACTTCAAGGCCAAATTGTTAAATGCTCTACTCACTAACTGATTCCAATTACAAATACAAAGAAATAAATGAGCTTATTTGGCAAAATGCCTTTGAAAATTATTCAATTTCTTGGTGCCATTTTATCTCGGGGCAGATTACTAACAATGTTTCTAGCTAATTGTTGTATCTGTTTTATCACAACCAAATTGCTAAATATCATTATTAACAAACTCTGATAACTAAAGTAGACTCTGGTTTACAGGCACATTGTGGGAAAAGGGGGGAAGGATTGTTTTTGGGGAGGGGTGGAATTTAAGAGAAGACAAAATCTTTACATGTGGAAATTCCACTAATATTTATTATAAGATCATTTATAGCTATGGCTTCAAGTTTCATTCATGGTTTAAATCTACGGGTGTCAGAGAATTTAGGGTGAATATCAATAAGTTCTCCCATTGGTTCAACCTGTTCAGATGATCACCCCCACATTTGCCTACTCTAACTTGTTCAAGGCTAGTAAATTTTAATGTTTCTGGATCACCATATGACGCTCACTGAAATGTACTGCAACAGGACTGTCCACATCATGATTTTTTATGTCTCTAATATGTTCTTGGATCCATGTCTTAAGTGGATGCAAAGTTCTGCCTATGTATAGCCTTCTGCAACTGCACCATAAGGCATACACAATGTATGTGGTGATGCATAATATAAATTGTCTGATTTTTGCCTCCCTCTGGTTGGTTAGACTCGGGGCTATGAAACTTTTCCCTTGGTAACATAATATGCATACATTGCAGTTTCCACATCGATGCATGATACTGGGTTTCATAGGTAGCCACATAGTAGGGTTAATTGCTTATGTCAAAATTGGCCCTGCACAAGGGTATCCCTGAGGTCCCCCCCCCAAACGTAACTCTGGGTCTGTTCCAAATGTTTTTGTCTAATTGTCACTCTGGAGAATAATCCAATATTACCCAGTTGTCCTGCTAGACAATTGAATGCTGTTACAAAATTAACCACATTTTCAGTGTTCCCAGACCTTTTTTTTTTTTGCTTTAATAAATCCTGTTGAGACTATCAGCACGTTCTGTAGCTCTATATATAAGATTTGAATCATAGCCTCTATGTAGGAGTCATGATTTTAATTCTTCAGCTTGTGAATGAAATAGTTCTTATTCACTACAATTCCATTTAAACCTTAAAAACTGTGAATAGGGGATAGTCTTTTAGTGTTTTAGGATGGGCACTTGTAGCCAAGAGAAGACTATTTGTAGAGTAGGTTTTCTATAACTTCTAGTAGCTACTTTGTTTTTAACATCCTTGTACAGTATAATTTCTAAGAATTCACTTTCATTTGGCTCAACATTTGTATGTGAAATGGAGATTCATGTCATTTACATTTAACCATCTCACAAATTCCTCAGCCTCTTGTACGTTCCCCGACCAAACACAGAGCACATAGTCAATAAAACGTGACCATTTTGAAATGTGTTTCAAAAAAGCATTACAGTTTGTATCAAACAGTATCTGTTCCTCCCAATATCCAAGGAAGAGATTGGCATACGAGGGTGCCATAGCTGCCCCATAGCCGTTCACCATTTCTGTAAAAAGAAATCCCCATTAAACTCAACATAGTTATGTCTTGATACAAATCATAATGCCTCAGAAATCAATCTCAGTGGTATCATCTCCTTTAAAGGGTCCTTTGCCCAAAAGTATTCCCAGGCCCTTATGCCATCTTCATGCCTAATACAGGTATATAGGGATTTGACATCTATCGTGATCCACTGCATGCTCTCTTCCCACGAAAATCGTTATATTGCTCCAAAATGTGCATAGTATATCGAGTGTGGGAGCCAAGACAGTTTACACTTCTCTTAAGAAAGAAATCCAAAAAATACACAAATTGTTTGTCAGAGATCCAATTCCAGAAACAATGGGCCTTCCTGGAGGGTCATGGTAATTTTAGTGGATTTTAGGTAAAATGTACAATGTAGGAATTATGGGGTGTTGTGGAAACAGGAACCTAAATTCACTTTCTGAGATTTCATCATTAGCTTTTGCTTATTCTAATATTGTAAGTAGTTCAACCTTAAATTTGTTTGTCGGATTCCCCTTAAAAGCTCATAGTAGTTCCAATCTGAAGGTAAATCCAATATCTTTCTCTAGTAAAAGTGTCTATCCATGATGACCAGGTTGCTACCCTTGTCAGCTGCCTTTATCGCAATTTCATGATTGTTTTTTATGTTGATTGTGCACATGCACAAGAAACATATTGTGGCAGCTTGCTCCAGAAGCAGGTTGTGGAGGCGCAGCACTGTTATAGCCAATGCCCCACTGGCTTTCGAGGCTTGGCCCCTGTTCCCCAGTGGGGTGGTATGCTGCTGCTGACACTAGATCAACCAGCATGCCACAACCTTGAAATGTTTCAGCCACTACAATCAGGGATCACCTCTTCATTGCATCATCAGCGATTCGCTGCAATGAAGGAGCGACCCGTCATTGCTGGGCAGAACTCTGCTACTGTAATGTTGTTTATGAACATGGTGGTGGCTTGCTGTCATGTTCACAAACAATATTAATCTGGCCCCAGTGCCGAGGGGGTGCCCAATCCTCCTCGGCAACATGTCCCCCACAACAGCATGTTTTTGCCGACGGGAGCCGCAGTCCCTTTCAGCTTCAGCCCCTGGTGCTAGTTCAGTTGCTGATGGGGGAGCCCACTCCCCATCAGCATTATGCTCCCCCACCCAGTTTGAGTTGCCGATGGGGGAGCCCACGCCCCATTGGCACAAGTTCCCCCCAAGAAAGAATAGCGGAACAGTGTGCTGAGGGGGTGCTCAATCCCCCTAGGCTATTGCGCCCCCTCACTTTTGTGCTGACAGGGGTGCCCAATCCCCCATCAGCTACAGCTGGCCCCCCAAACAAACAGCTGGTTGGCATGCTGGGATCTCACCCCTGCATTCCAAATGCACCTGTAAAAGCAAAACTGTCCTGCGATGTCTTTTTTTTTTTAACCTATAAAAAAAGAAAATGGTCCCTCGCGGTCTCCCTGCCTCCTCCCACAACCTGCACACACCCACTGCGTATCCCACATCCCCACACACCCCACTCACCCAATACTTACCTGCGGAGTCTGGCTTGATGATCTTCGGTGGACCAGGAACACGTCTGCACTCTTCAAAACTGACTGTGAACTGAGGAAGTGCCAGTAAGCTGTATAATGGCATAAATATATTTTTTTTCAACTTTGGTGCATATTTCAGGCAAATTTTGGAATTTTGGCAACAAATTTTCAAAATGGGGTTTTTGGCACCTCTCCTCATGAATTCTGCCACTGTCATTGCGTTATTTGGCCCCAAAAGGTGATTCTGCAGTCACTGTGCAGAATCACCTTTCCGGACTGAATAATGAAATGACAGTGCCAGTGTTCATGAGGTGGGCTCTCAAAAAGCCTATGCTGCAAATTTGGTGGAAAAAATCCAAAAAATTACTGTTTTATCAGCGATGCTGGTAGTTGTTACAAAGACGTCAGAATTTCGCAAATTTGCAATATTGTCATGTCAGATTTTCAACTTTGGCATTTTTTTCACACCTCCTTGTGAACAGTACAGCTGTCATTTTTTCACAACCTGGACAAAATGTGTTTTCGCACTTCCGGCACAGAAAAGCGCGGTTGCTGTGGGAAATCAGTGTTCGGGACTGATTAAGAAAATGACAGTCACGCTGTTCATGAGCAGAGGTCCTAAAATGCCTATGTTGAAAATTTGGTGATGATACTCCATAAAATGACTGTGTTACAAGCGTGCATTGTGCAATTTGCATGCGCGCTAGTAACTTTGTGAATTAATCATATTTTCACTCAAGATTTTCAACACTGCCATTTTCCCACACCTACTTATGAATAGTACAGCTGTCATTTTTCCCATCCTGGCCAAAATTTCTTTTTGCACTTCTGGCACAGAACAGAGCGGTTGTGGTGGGAAATCAGTGTTTGGGACAGATTAAGAAAATGACAGTTATGCTGTTCATAAGCAGAGGTCCTAAAAAGCCTATGTTGAAAATTTGGTGATGATAGCCCACCAAATGACCGTGTTACAAGGGTGCATTGTGCAGTTTCCATGCAGCCTTGTAACTTCACAGATTTGTAATGTTGTCACGCCAGATTTTCAACACTGCAATTTTTTCACACCTCCTTATGAACAGTACAGCTGTCATGTTGCACATCCTGACCGAAATGTGTTTTTGCACTTCCGGCGCAGAATAGCGTGATTGCTGTAGGAAATCAGTGTTTGAGACAGATTAAGAAAACAACAGTGACACTGTTCATGAGCAAAGGTCCTATAATCCCTATGTTAAACATGTGGTGACAAAAGTCCATAAAATGACTGTGTTACAAGCTTGTGTTGAACTGTTTCCATGCACCCTTGTAACTTAGCAAATTTGTAATATTTTCACACCACATTTTCAACACTGGCATTTTTTCACACCTCCTTATGAACAGTACAGCTGTGATTTTTCACATCCTGGCCATACAATGTTTCTGCACACCTACCACAGAATATCACAGTTACTGTGGGAAATCAGTGTTTGGGACAGATTAAGATCGAGCAATTGAGAAGGGGGGTGACCAACCTCAAATGAGCTCTGCCAGGACTGCTGTGGATTTCTTTGTGGGCAGAAAAAGGCCCCAACACAAGTGCCCAGTACAAAAGGGCAGCCTGCAGCAGTGGGAGAAACAGAATGAGAGAGTGAGTGAGGGAGGGGGAGTGAGCTGACTCAACGGAGCTCTGTCAGGACTGCTGCGGATTTTTTTGTGGGCAGAAAAAGGTGTCAATGCAGTTAGGGGCCCAGTACAAAAGGGCAGCCTGCAGTAGTGGGAGAAACAGTATGAGCAAGTGAGAGGGGGGACTGAGTGAGCTCAACAGAGCTCTATCATGACTGCTTCAGATTTCTTTGTGGGCAGAAAAAGGCGCCAATGTAGGCAGGAGCCCAGTACAAAAGGGCAGCCTGCAGCGCTGGAAGAAATGGAATGAGCAACTGAGAGAGGGGAGTGAGCAAGTTCAATGGAGCTCTGCTGGAACAGCTGCAGATTTCTTTGTGGGCAGAAAAAGGCACCAATGGAGGCAGGAGCCCAGTACAAAAGGGCAGCCTGCAGCGCCAGGAGAAACAGAATGAGCGGGTGAGAGACGAGGAGTGAGTGACCTCAACAGAGCTCTGTCGGGACTGCTGTGAATGTCTTTGTGTGCAGAACAAGGTGCCAACACAGCCAGGAGCCCAGTACAAAAGGGCAGCCTGCAGTGTTGTTAGAAATAGAATGAGAGAGTGAGAGAGGGGAAGTGAGTGAGCTCAATGGAGCTGTGCTGGAACTTTAGAGTTGCCCACCCTCCGCCCAGGGTCCTCGGCAGGGTCTGTGGGTGGAGACAAAGCAATGAGTAGATACGCCCACACCTCCTTATGAACAGTACAACTGTCATTTTTCACATCCTGGCCGAAATGCGTTTTCACACTTCCAGCGCAGAACAGTGCGGTCACTGTGGGAAATCAGTGTTTGGGACACATTAAGAAAACCCCAGTGACACTGTTCATGAGCAGAGGTCCCAAAATGCCTATGTTGAAAATTTTGTAATGAAAGACCATAAAATGACTGCTACAAGTGTGTGTTATGCAGTTTTCGTGCACCCTTGTAACTTCGCAAATCAGTAATATTTTCAATCCACAATTTCAGCACTGGCATTTTGTTACACCTACTTATTAATAGTACAGCTGTCATTTTTCGCATCCTGGCGGAAATGTGTTTTCAAACTTGCGGCGCAGAATAGCATGGATGCTGTGAGAAATCAGTGTTCGGGACAGATTAAGAAAATGAAAGTGACACTGTTCATGGCCAGTGGTCCTAAAATCCCTATGTTGAAAATTTGGTGGTGAAAGTCCATAATAGGACTGTGTTACAAGTGTGCATTGAACTGGTTCCATGCACCCTTGTAAGTTTTCAAATTTGTAATATTTTCACGCCACATTTTCAACACTGGCATTTTTTCACACCTTCTTATGAACAGTACAGCTGTCATTTTTCACATCCTGGCCTAAATATGTTTTTGCACTCCTGCCGCAGAATAGTATGGTCACTGTGGGAAATCAGTGTTTGGGACAGATTAAAACTGAGTGAGTGAGAGGGGGGAGTGACCTAGCTCAACTGTCCTTTGTTGGGACTGCCGTGGATTTTTTTGTGGGCAGAAAAGGCCTCAATGCAGGAGCCCAGTACAAAAGGGCAGCCTGCAGCGCCAGGAGAAACAGAATGAGTGGGTGAGGGAGGGTGAGTAATTGACCTCAACGGAGCTCTGTTGGGACTGCTGCAGATTTCTTTGTGGGCAGAAAAAGGCAGCAATGTAGGCAGGGGTGCAGTACAAAAGGGAAAACTGCAGCGGCGGGGGAAACAGAATGAGCAACTGAGAGAGGGGAAGTGAGTGAGCTCAACGGAGCTCGGACTGCTGCAGTTTTCTTTGTGGGCAGACAAAGATGCCAACAGAGGCAGGAGTCCAGTACATAGAAACATAGAATTTGACGGCAGATAAGGACCGCTTGGCCCACCTAGTCTGCCCATTTTCCTACCTAACAGATAAGCTGCAGATCCTAGTTAACCAACAGCTTACTTCCTCCTACCCCTCAACGGAGCTCTGTCAGGACAGCTGCAGTTTTCTTTGTGGGCAGACAAAGTTGCCAATGCAGACAGGAGCCCAGTACAAAAGTGCAGCCTGCAGTGCCAACAGAAACAGAGTGAGAGACTGACAGTGGTTGAGTGAGCGAGCTGAATGGAGCAAAGCAATCAACATTTGGCATTGACAAATGCTTGTTTAATTCTGTAATGGCAACCTGCTCATCATGAGGTAGATTACCCCTGTAAGATTTTTCTTTCTGCTGCAGAATCTTAGATACATCCTTCATTACTTTCCTTTGTAAATGGTGATCCTAGAACTAAAGTTAGTGGGACAAAATTGTGATTTGGACTTAAACAGCATTTACCTAATCTTTTTAAGATTATCAGCATTAATATCATAAAATTCTGTTTGGACATAAGCAGTACTTCCCTCCACATTTTCGTTTAGTAAATCTTCTAGAATCAACAAGTTCTGTACATCTAAATCATGATTACAGGTCACATTATCACTACTCAATCCCAGCAATAGTTCCCAATCTTGTTGTAAGATATTCATTGTTGCAGTTTCACCCTGGGATGTCATACTATATTCATAAAAACCCTCTGAGCAGTTCCTTGTTCAGAAAGGCCAATGTTGTTAACCAGTGATGAGATATAAGCAAAGTGAGACTTCAGTTCCAACTTGTGAAAACGTTTTTCCATGTCCACTATGACTTCAACCAACTTGGACTTTGGGCTTGGCACAAAAGATAGACCCAATGGCCCTGTCCACTCTTGTTTTTCAGGCTGTAACGTTATTAGTAAGGTAACAGCAGCTACCATGCTGGCGCATCCCCACTTCGCAGAACCCTGTTTAAGCATGGCAATCTCCCATCCAGACATGCTGTTTGGGTGTGTGCCAGTAACACTGTAGCACACCACTGTTCATCCAGCGTTGTGGGCACTATGAGGACCAGCACTAGCAAGCACAGTATGTATTTCCGTCCACACAGCTGACTTAACTATGCTACACTCTGTAGCGTTTCCAAAACAGAGCTCAAACTCTCATTTCTACAGGGTTTTAACTCGGGTTTCAAACATGGTTCAGAACCATGATAGGTGTGGACATGGTCTGTTTTTGCCATTTTTTTAACGTTACAGATTCCTGTTAACGTTACAAAAAGGCAAGTGTGGACAGGGCCTTTGATAGTACCTTAACGCGAGTGAAGTCAGTTCAGTTCCTGATAGATTTAATATTTGTTTCTCCATATATTGTATTTGGGAGCCTCCATCCCCCCCTTCCCCCTTCCCCCTCCACGCTTTTTTCCATTTTTTTGTTCTCTTGCCAGAGATACTGGCAACCTGATTCTCAGGCTCAAAAGGGACTGAATGTTAGGATGAACTTACATTATCCTTTTCTACAGTCTGGTTGCTAGATGAAACTTTACTTTGAATGTCCCCTTTGACAGAGGGACCCCGTGGTCCTTATCTTGATCTAGGCCTCCCTCGAGACGTTGATGGAGTTCGTTCAAATTTAGCGTAATCGGAAATGTCCCTTTCATATTTATGTTTCTTCCTTTTAATAATATCTCTTTCATGCACATTTAGAAAAGAATTACTCACCTTAGTAATTATGTTTCTTCTAATGGAGTCTTGCTGTATTCTGACTATTGCAGTTTGCCCCAGCACTCAAACTGCCCCGGAGAGTAGAGGGTTAATTTCTATGCAGAGCATAGAATGTTGAGCTCAAGTTCAGTTCAAACCTCTGTCTGCTGCACTTCGAAGTGCAACTGTTAGATTCTTAAGAGCTAATACTAACTAACTACTATGTGGAAATTGTAAAATATTTACTAGCCAAATGACAACCAAATATTTTGGATCCCCAAAAGACTCAAGTCAAGAAATCCAAAATCCAAAACCAGGTAGTGAACAACTTAAGACTGTTAAATTAATAGTATAACCCACTCCCCTCTCTAAAAGGAGGGAGTACCCAAATGCACCCCTTGGGTGCAACACTGCACCTGCCATCCCACTTCCCAAAAACAGGTTCTGAGAGGGGAGGTAGGGAGGGAGGTCAGAATACAGCAAGACTCCATTAGAAGAAACATAATTACTAAGATGGGTAATTTTTTCTTCAAACAACATGAAGTCTTGCTGTATTCTGACTATTGCAGACTACCAAGCAGTACCTTCATGGAAGTAGGAATCAAACCTACCTTGGGAATAGGCTCTGCAGTACTGCTGTACCAAACCGAGCATCACTCCTAGCCTGGATGTCCAGGGAGTAATGCTTGGTAAATGTATGGACTATTTTCCAGGTGGCTGCTTTACATATCTCTAGCAAAGGAATATCCCTGGCCACAGCCAGGGAAGCAGCTGTACCTCTAGTCGAATGAGCCCTCAGGCCAGAGGGAGGTATTTTGCCTAGCTTCTCATAGCAGAATTGAATACAAGAGACAATCCACCTGGCAATAGTTCTTTGAGTGGCAGGTTTGCCCTTTCCCACTTCCCCATAAGTGAGAAACAACTGAAGGGAGTCAAACCTGTGAGCCTTAGTACACTCAATGTAGTAACTAAGGGCTCTTTTAACATCCAAACTGTGTAAACGTCTTTCTCCTGAAGAAGACTGATCAGTGAAGAACACAGGGAGAGACATAGATTGGTGCAGATGAAAATTTGAAATCACTTTAGGTAAAAGTGTCCTATTAGTTCTAAGGACCACCTTATCTCTCTGGAATGAGAAAAAATCAGGCTCCACTGACAGAGCTTGCAATTCACTGATATGCCTGGCAGAGGTAATAGCTACCAGAAGCACAGTTTTCCAAGTCAAGTACTTAAGCTCTGCTGAAGACAAAGGCTCAAAAGGGGGTTGCATAAGCTGAGCAATGCAAACATCAAGATCCCAAGCAGGTGTGGGATCCCTAAAGGGGGGATTGGTATGAAGCAATCCCTTGAAGAATTTAGAGAATACTTGGTGAGATGACAGCGAGGAAGGCTTTCCCGCTGACAGAAAAGCAGAAACAGCTGGTAAATGTACTTTGAGAGTATCTGAAATCTAGGCCATTAAGATGAACCATATAATCCAGAACTGTAGACAATTCAGCAGTATCTGGGGATATATGCTTTTTGGAACACCAAATGCTGAATCTTTTCCATTTGAAGTTGTAAGTTTTTCTGGTGGCAGGCTTTTGAGAGGCTTTGAGAATATCCAGAACTCCTTGGGACAAATGCAAATCTGCATACTCTAACTCTTCAAGATCCTTGCCTTGAGATTGAGGGACTGAAGATTGGGGTACCAAATCCTCCCCTGAGAGGAGGTTAACAGGTTCTAATTCCTGGGAAAAGACAGGGGAAGATGGACTGCTAGGGACAGCAACAGGGGTACCAAGACTGCCTGGCCCAGTCTGGAGCAATCAGAATTACTTTGCAAGGTTGTGACCTTACCTTGACCAGAACCTTGAACAGTAGAGGAAATGGAGGGAAGGCATATAGAAATTTCCCTTCCCAGTTCAAAATCAGAGCACCCAGAGGGACTGAGCCCAAGACTGAGGGTCTGCAACAAAACTGAGGAAGTTGGCAATTGTCTTGGGCTGCAAAGAGATCTATCTCTGGAATTCCCCACCTTGAAAAAATCACTTTCAACACCAGAGGGTCCAGGGACCATTCGTGATGGCCCTGGAAGATCTGGATAAATGCATCTGCTAGCACATTGTCCTTCCCTGGAAGGTGGACTGCTATCAGAGAGGTCTGCAGAGAATAAGCTTGGGACCACAGTTTTATGGCTTCCATGCACAAGGCAGTGGACTGAGTGACTCCCTGCTTGTTGATGTACCACATGGTGATGGTGTTGTCTGTTCTGACCTGAACAACCTTGTTCTGCACTGACTGAGAGAAAGCTTGCAGGGCAAGAAAGACCACCCTGAGTTCCAAGAGATTGATATGAAGAAGGGATTCCTGAGGGGACCACAGTCCCTAGGCTGTGAGAGCCCCCAGATGGGCTCCCCACCCCAATAGAGAAGCATCCGTGGTTAGGACCACAGAGTGAGAGTGAGATTGAGTGACGAATTGGACTCCGTGCCTTACGTTGCCCTGATCCTGCCACCATTGGAGAGCCTGGATCTGAGTCTGGGTCACTGCAACTAGTTTGGTTAGAGAATCTTTCTTCTGAGACCAAAAGGCCCTCAGATGAAACTGAATGTCCCTCATCTGAAATCTGGCCCCTTGGACCACTGCTGTAGAAGCTGACATGTGGCCCAGAAGTTGAAGGAAGTGCCTTGCTGGCCAAGAGACCAGAAGGTGGAATGAAGAAGCCAGCTCTACAATAGCCCTTGCCCTTTCCAGGGGAAGAAAAGCTCTTGCTTTGACTGTATCCAACTCTGTCCCTATGAAGGTGAGGAGCTGTACAGGCTTGAGAACTGACTTGGGAAGATTGAGAAGGAATCCTAGGAAAGTGAGCACTTGCTGAGTCACTTGAAGGTCTGACTTGACTTGGTCTGGGGACTGACCCACAATGAGCCAGTTGCCCAGGTATGGAAATATGTAAATAGTTTTCTTTCTTAAAAAGGCCACTACTACTGCTAGGAATTTTGTGAATACCCTTGGAGTTGATGTCAGGCTGAAGGGCATAGCTTTGAAATGAAGGCAATTCAAACCTGAGGTACTTTCTGTGGGAGCACCTGATGGGAATGTGAAAGTAGGCATCTTTTAAGTCCAGGGAGGCTAGCCAGTAATCTGGCCTTAGAGAGGGAAGGATTATTCCCAGAGTCACCATTTTGAATGTTGGTTTTAAAAAATGTTGGTTCAGGTATCTTAAGTCTAGGATGGGTCACCACTCCCCTGTCTTTTTTGGGGTAAGGAAGTACCTGGAGTACAGACCTTTGCCCCTGTGCAATGTAGGAACTCTCTCTACAGCCTTTAGAGCCAGTAGAGATGAAACCTCTGCATCTAGGGCAATGGTTTCAGAGATGCTTGCAGGTGGAAAAGATCTGGCCCTCAGCTTTGCAAATTTCTTGAAGCCGAGAATCAGTCCCTGGCTTACCACCTCCAGGACCCACTTGTCTGAGGCAACAGACATCCAGTCCTGGACAAAGTAAGCCAGCCTGCCTCCTACAGGAAAGGGGGAGCCTACCTGGGCTGACACATCAGGGTGTTTGCTTGGCAGGAGCCTTAGGTTGAGGGATGGATGCAGCCCTGCTCATCCCCCTTCTGTCTCTCCCTCTGAAGAAACACCTCTGAGGAAAGGGAGAAGAGGCCTGTGCTTGGTAGAAAGGCCAATGAAAAGGCCTGCCCCTGCCCCTAGCCTGCTGCCTTTGAGTAGTTGCCTGCCTTTCCATGGCCAGTGCACTCCTATAGGTGGTCCTATACTCATCCATCTTTTTCATGTAAATCTCTGTCTGCTCCTCAAAAAGAGAATTACCCACCACAGGGAAATCCATGGCCTTAGCCTGGGTGTCCTGTGAGAGACTAGTACATCTGAGCCAAGCCATTCTCCGAAGAGCCACAGATGTAGCCATGACTCAAGATAACACATCATTGGAGTCCACAGCAGCATGGAACTGTACCTTAGATGCCTCAATCCCATCAGCAGCCACCCCCTCCAGCTATGAGGCTAGCTGGGGGGGAGGCCTGCTTAGCCAGTGCCAGTACAGTGTCCCACCTGGACTTCTGGTACCTGGCTGCATAGGCCATATAATTAGCCTGCCTGAGTCCCAAGGCGGATGCCATGTACTGTTTCTTTGCCATAACATCCAGCTTCCTAGAATCTTTATCTGGGGGGTGTGAAGCCAAGGGTGTATTAGCCTTATCATAGACTGAAACCTACACAACCCCAACATGGTTGCATTGTTGATACAAGTACTCTGTATCTGAACCTGATAAGGTGTACCTTTTGTCCATCCTTCTGTCAACAGGAGGTACAGAATTTGGAGTTTTTAAAATCTTTTGTGCCTGTTTCCCAAAAGACTTATGAAGGGGGAATAGACAGTGTTGTGGACTCTGGGATGTCCATCATCTCCACGTAATCAGGTTCCTCTTGTTCCTCTCAGCTTCTTCCACAGGGAGCTGGAGGGTTTCTGCCACTTTCCTGTAAAACATGTAGTGGGAAGGGGACTCAGAAAGCCTAGGAGGGGAAACACCAGAAGGCCTGTCTGGAGAGATGTCCAGTTCAATGGGCTCAACCAGACCTCCCACACCATCACCGTCATCATCATCATCATCATCATAATCTTCATCCCCCTCCAAATCCAGTTCACAGAAATCTTCAGGGGCATAATCTTGAACCAGAGGAACTGACTGAACTGAACACCTGCCAGAAGGCACCGGCTCAGATGGAACCGGATGAAGCAATTCTACAATCCTTATCACATTGGCAATCTCTTCAGTGGTCGGAAAATGGGTCTCTGGATCTGAACCAGACAATTTTTCTTTTCATTTTCTTTTTGTAGGAACCGATCTCTCAGGATCGGCTCTCCTCTTGCTCAAAGAAGTATCGCCCTGGTCAAAGGGCACTCCCTCAGGTTTGGTTGGAACCAAACCGGGCTGGCCATCTGGGTCAGCGGACTGCATGGCCTCCTTATCCCTGACCCTACCTAATCTTTTTCCTGGGTAGACTTAGGGAAAGTTTTACAGATTTGGCAGTCTGAATCGAGGTGGTCAAACCCCAGACAATAAACACAGGTGGCATGGGGATCAGTCTTAGCAAAGACCTCCCCACACACACTGCAGTGTTGAAACCCAGTGGGCCCAGTTTTTCTTTTGAGTTTCTCAGATGTAACCATCCTAACCACAAACTTACCCTTTTTATGGCAAACAACCAGGCAAGACACCCTTATCGGTTTCTAACCGTGTCACGGGTATTGGAAAAAAACACAAGAAAATGCAGTTTTTTTTTAAACCGATAAGGACTGGTAACCACACTCTAAATTTAAAAACAAAGACAGAATATATGAATCATTAAATGGCTGGTTCAGCTGAACTGGTCGAAAAATCAATTTTTACAATTTCCACAAGTTTACTATATCTAGATCACTACCTAGTACTTACTGTACCACAGACAGAGATCTGAACCGAAACTTGCAAAAAATAATCGGTAAAACTGAGGACTTTAACTGACTTTCGAACCATAAGCAAAGGAGAAATCTCCAGAGTGGCCGTTCAGTTAGGCGGAGTAAAGAATCTAACAGTTGTGCTTCAAAGTGCAGCAGACAGAGGTTTGAATTGAGCTCCAGCTCAACGTTCTGTGCTCTGCATAGAAATTAACCCTCTACTCTCCAGGGCAGTTTGAGTGCTGGGGCTAACTGCAATAGTCAGAGTACAGCAAGACTTCATGTTGTTTGAAATTTATGTTGCAGTGCTTTGTCAAGTACTTTGAAACTCGAGCAATCAATGACGCATTACAAGCTCTCCTTAGTTTGAGCAATTTCTTTCTCAAGCTTTTCATATTTCACAGTGTCATTTTTTATGATTAATTTCATAAAGGCTATGGCACATTTACGAGCAGTTTCCTCCAATTTCCCCCCTTGTTCCAAAGTTCCCAAGCCACCAGAAGGAATGAGCGTTACTCTCAATCATCGTGGTGCACTGTTTTTATCTACGTAATTTTCAAGACTGATGATGTTGTAAACAAGGTTGAGCTCATTGAATAATTGTCTTTCTAGTATTGTAAATAATGTTTTGAGCTCACCTTCGTTGGTGCCTTCCGCTGTAGCTGCCTAGCGTTGTTTCATAATTGCCTTGCATGTAGTCAGGTGACCAAAAACTGAGAGGCAAACAGATAGGCTATCTACCCCTGCAGATGATTTCTCATAGCTCATAGTTCAGCACTTTGCTCACAGGGATATCAATAGAACAGCCAAAAGTCTGTTTAGCCAGAAACCTCTGCTGATACTGGTCACTAGGTCCTTCACTTCTCACTGTGTTGACGCCAGAGGGAGGTAATAATCAGACAATTTATATCATGCATCACCACATACATTGTGTATGCCTTATGGTGCAGTTGCAGAAGACTATACATAGGCAGAACTTTGCGTCCACTTAAGACATGGATCCAAGAACATATTACAGACATAAAAAAATCATGATGTGGACAGCCCTGTTGTAGTACATTTCAGTGAGTGTCATCATGGTGATCCAGGAACAATAAGATTTACTGGCTTTGAACAAGTTAGAGTAGGCAGATGTGAGGGTGATCATCTGAACAGGTTGAACCGACAGGCAAGCTTCTGTATATTTACTCTAAATGCTCTGACACCCAAAGGTTTGAACCAGGAATGGGACTTGAAGCCATATCTATAAATGATCTTATAATAAATATTACTGGGATTTCCACTTGTAAAGATTGTGGCTTCTCTTAAATCCCCCCCAAATAAAAATACCACCCCGTCTTTTCCCACATTGTGCCTGTAAACCAGCACCTACTTTAGTTATCAATTTTTGTTAATAATGACATTTAGCTATTTGGTTGTGATGAAACAGATGCAACAATTAGCTAGAAACATTGTTGGTAGTCTGCCCTGAGATAAAATGGCACCAAGAAATTGATTAATTTTCAAAAGCATTTTGCCAAATAAGTTCATTTATTTATTGTTATTTGTAATTGGAGAAGTTAGTGAGTAGTACATTACCTAATTTGGCCTTGTGGTTCATTATGACTAATTTTATGTCTAGACTTTAATGATATTTGTCACTCATTCTTCTTATTTGTCTTGCATTTGTATCCATTTTTGTGACTGCATTAGATCCCTTTAAAAGGTTTTACATTGCCTTCTTCTTAATGAATGTATAACAATAATTTAGACACTATAAACAACATGTTTAATTCAATACAAATGCTTAGAGGAGTGGGATTTGTTATAGTCTGAAAAGTTTAGTTCCTTTTGGTTTAGTCAAAAAAACTGTTATTTGTTAAAGTTTTAGCAAGGGTTGAGTGAATATTGTATGGGTTTAAATTACAACTGAGGAATTGCATATGTATTAAATGATTCACAGGCCTTATAAGATGTAAAATTTAGATTAGTACTTATGTTTGTTTTTAATTTGTGTGTATATGCTCTTTTATATGGACATACATTCCAGCATGGGATTAATTAATCAATGTTGTTATAATTGGTATACATATTTAAGTCAGTCATTGGGTCCAAGATGCTACCCCCTGACAAAGCCTTACTTAGTAAAATGCCAGAGCTTTTGGATGAACTGCGTGTCTCCAGTGTTTATTTAGCTCATTTATTTTGCAATTCTGCAATAAAAGAATCTTTTATTTCATCTCAACATTTGTTGTCTTTCACTGGAGTTCTGATTCCTGGCTCTGGAGTGTGAGTATTTCTACTGTCTGTGCTCTATGATGGTCCCCTGCTGCTGGACAAGTCATCTGAGAAAGTCATCCCATCCCTCACCATCCTCTGGATGTCATGCCCATAATGAGACCCGAGATTGACCTATGGGGGAAATTATGCCCATGTAAGAATGTTGTGCTGACATCTTTTAGCAGTGCAGAACCCAGGATGTGGCACTAGAGAAGGACGACATGTCCCAACCAACATGGTCATGTACCCAACTATGGAAACAGTGCAAATGCCACAAGACATGTGCCTGTATGCGGAAGCCCCAAACCACATGGTACACACACGACTAATCCTCGCAACCATGAAGGACCATAAGGTCATTGCCAACAGCACCACAGATGGGACAGAGACTCATGCACACCCAATGTAAGGTACCATCACAGTACACCTACACAGCCACCTGAGGTAGATCATAGTCTGCCCCATAGCAACAAGTCACATATGGCAGCTAGCAAATGATTGGAACATGCTGTCCAATGGAACATAGGTAGAGCCAGGGGAAATGCAACATCAGACACAGGAAGCCTAAAACCAGTGTTCAAATGTCAGCAGGACACTGCCTGTAGTGGAACTTCACAGTGTTATGTAACAGATGGTGTGCATATGTCCACACAAACCCCTGCAAAGCCACAGACACCATCCATGACACAAGTGTGCCATGTGGACATGCAACAGACATGATACCCCAGGTCAGTAATGCAATACTGAGCCACAGAACTGTAGCAACCCCCCCCCCAAGAAGTGAACAGGACTGTGGCCACAGTGAGTATCACAGAATAAACATAGTGGCACACAGTATAAGCACAGTGCAATGCGACCATCATGCATAAGTGGTGCAGATGGGGCACACATGCCCACACCATGGTGAGAACACGTTGTCCACAGGGACAACATCCAGGTCAGAGGCACGCCATGCAGTGTATGCATGCTGTGGGCAGCCATGCAAGCACAGGAATCTGACAATACACACACACACTTCAGTGCACAGGCCTGTGCACCCCACACCAGATGACCACCATACAATGTACACTGTGCAAACATGGCCATGGCACATGTATGGGTGTCCTGCAACCCAGTGCAAATGTAGATCCAGCCACATGCAATGGTACAATACAACCATGAAATACTAGCAGATACATCATGCACATCAGACATGGAGAACAGTGGTAAAGCCAGATATTACCAGTATGTACACACTCTACAATAACCGCCCCCCTGTAAGGAAATCATACACAGCATCTCAAACTGCTTCCTCCAGCACAAGCAGAGCAGATGTATGACACACACCTCAACATCCTAACCAGGCATAACACAGCAATCCCCTAGACAGGTCTATAGTACCCAAAAACACACATGCAAGTAAGTATGTGAACAAATGAGGGATATGTGTGGGACATTCACCCTAGAAAGTGTACACAACTGTGTATAGTGAGTATGCCCACCAACACTCATGGTGGTGAACACAGTCTGAGGACAACACACCCTAAACAGCAATATGTTGCTGACTGATGTACCCATATTGTACTGTAGCTACTACGCACAGTCCTATGTGCATGGTGCAAGAAGGTGGACATGGGCATGCCACCATAACACAGATGCAGATGGGACACAGGTCCACTGAATGGCATGCATGCTGCACATAGGGTGCAGACATGGCACAGCAGAACAGCAGCACCATACGGGTATGTCTGCCTGTGTAGTCTACTGTGACATGCAAAGCTCAACCCCGCATGGAGTGTGCATGCAAGACACAACATTCTGCAGCAGTGCAGGGCTGTGAGGATACATGTGCTGCCACAACACAGCTACACAGTCAGTGTGGGCAGGCTAGGCATTGTACAGTTGCAATGTAGCACAGCAAGTGGCACATGTGCAAGATGCACTCCCCAGCAGCACAGCACCATGGCCAAACCATCGCCCCGTGCACCCAGGATTGGGTATAGTACACACATGTGTGTGGCCCAGTGACATAGAGGGTAATAATGATGTCCCAACCAGCAACAATTGCAGCACATGTAGACAACACATTAGCATACTCATGTGCTGCGTCCCACTGCCCATCATTGCTATCCATCCCCTGCTCGGCATGGCCCAGGCCCCTCCAGCTGTGCCCCTGCTGGCCCCTGGCATTGCAGTCTGCAGAGTGAATGGATAACACCAGTGTCAGGACCAGCATGAACATCATGAAAGCCACCCCGTAGCTGTGCTACTGAAGCACCACTGTCAACCACTGTACTGTTCCCCCCCTAAGAAACATATGTTGCATGGAACACATGTGCCCTGTAGGCACACTGTACATATGCTACACAACCATTGATGGTAAACAGTGATATCTGTCAATTGAAGCCAACACTGCGTGAAACATGTATGATCACAGACACAGGCACAGTGGACCCACCCAGGGCCAGCACTGTACAAACTGTGTGGCACACACAGCACTTCATAGGACATACTGTACACTGCAGCATGCGTGCATTGACCCTACCAATACAGATGTACACACATGTGTGGAGTGTACTTGGATGGCAACACCCACTGACATGCAAAATGCTCAGCTATGATAATGATGTCCACTTACCTGGTGCAGGCACAGTGCCATCATGCACAATTTGCTTGAAGCTCTCCAGCCACTCCTCTCACGGCACTGTAGGTCCATGTAGTAATGCCTGCACTGCTCACCATTCCTGTCTATCCCAGACCATCAGGATGGATGGTGTGCAATCAATGCCCACACCTGCCTCCTTGGCCTGTCCCCATCAGTGACCTTGCCAAACGACTGGTGCTCCCTTTCCATGACCAGATTGACTAAGCTGGCCATTTGTGCCTCACCCCATTTGTGGCCCTCTGGACCACCACCTTCACATGTCTACTGGATGCCATTTACACAGAAGAGCCTTCCAGTGGAAACACCCTGTCACTTCTGACTCCCCTGGCTGTGTAGGCCACAAAAATAATTGCGCATGCATTAGTGTTGTGCTTTTTGTGTACAGCACAGTGCAAAATACTATAGCACCGCACTATGCCAGAATGCCACCAGTGAGAGTGTGTGGCCCTTGCGTGACCACCACTGTGATGATATCATTGCACATGCACCTTGGGTGTGGTGTTAAATGATGTAGCTTGGTGTTAATCAAATAGTGCCGCGGTGCAAACACATTGTGCAGTGCAATCATGTTTGCCTGGCGCACAATTCTGCAATATTTAAAGGTGATATGCAAATGAGCCTACTTAGTCAATCAGAGTGCAATCTACCACATTAGCATCTCATTACAGCCTCACCTGCATGCATTACCATGTGTGAATTGTACAGCTGGGCCAGTTAAGGGTTGCCTGAGCTCCACCTGCAGAGCATACAGGTACTGCAGGCAGAAGGAGTATTTGTCTGCTTACAAAACTAGGCCCTAGCATGTCCCAGGACACAACTTCAGGAACTACAGGTACGTGTCCCCCAGTCATTACCACAATATACTGTATATTACTGCAACACCATGTGTGCTCTGCTACACTGTAATGGGGCCACAGTGTGTGTGTGTGGGAACAGAAATGGGATGTACTGTGTTGGTTACTGCAGACCGCTGCCCACTCAGATGCTGCAGGCCCAGCATGCAGGTGTATACAGTCACTGTGCTGTACTGTTGTTGTTTCAAATTACATGTCCACTCTGTGACTGTGTCTCTGTTTGCTCTCACTGTGACACACATATGGTTGCACATCTGCATCCACAGGGTACCAGTACATCCTGGGGGGTATCATAACACACAACTGACCACATGACTGTCCTGTGCCTCCAGCATGTGTATGTGTACCCCATGCTATGCTCCTCTACAACAAGGATACATTATGCAGTCTGCTAGCCCCACTGGTCTGTGCAGCGAAGTCATGTCACACACCTGTTGGACCACGGATGGCACACTGATCCCGGTGCTTCCTTCATAATTCAGCCTTGTGTCTGTTTGACAGTTGCACACAAACACTGTCCTGTGGCAGATACCACCAGATGAACATGCAGAGGACATTGTTGGACCTGTTTGCCATGTGTTGCGGGATGTGCGCCAACATCCCCGTGACGCATGCCCACAGTCTATAACACAGTGTGACCATTCTGTTGTGTGTAGTGGCACACACACATACACACACATACACACACAGGCACACACTCAGAGTACATGAGATCCACTGTCAATTCACACCCCACACAGGTGCCTCTGATGGATGGACGAAGCTGCACTCACACAAGATCTCCCAGGAGGAGCTGAATGCCCTGGCTGATGGCTTCAAGGCAAGGAAGCAGGCTATGTTGTGGTACAGGAACAAGGATGCCACTGTCAGGGAGATGTGTGATCAGATAACTGCAGAAGTTAATGGAATGGGTGGACATGGCCGCACAATGGATGCCATAAGATAGTGGTGGCATGACCTGCAATGAAGAGCAAAGGAGGAGGAGGCAGCATGCCACCATGCACTGAATGGCACTGGGGGAAGTCCAAGACCTGTGGAGCTCGGGACAGTGGACTTCATCATGGAGGTGGTAGCACTGACAAGTCAGACAGTGGCCATGGCAGGTGTGGATGGTGGTGGCTTTGAAACACTGCTGACATTACACTGTGCATGTGAGTACATGGCCATGCAGCACCACGGTATACATGTCAGCTCATGGGGGCACTGACGGCTATGCTTGTGGTGTGGCACACAGCTGGCCTAGCCTGTTCACATACGTGTGCATTATGTAGGCATGTGTGTAGTATGGCAGTGTCTGGTGTTGTGTTCTATGCATTGCCAGACCTGCAGCATGTGCCATGTTAACGCGGTCATAGTGTACCCTGCAGACACTCACCCTGTGCCTCTGCACACGGTGTGTACCTTGCCAGTGGGTGTGTCTTCAATATGTGGTGTTGCATGCTGCCATGTGTGTCACTGGATGCTACAGTACTGCTATTACCTCCCTTTCAGTGGCAGGTTTCACGTGTGTGTGGAATATTACACTTGGTGCTGGTCGAGTGCAGGCCTCTGGGATGCACATTCTGAGCATAGCTGTGCATGCATCATGGCTGTGTGGGTGTGTAGGCTGTGAACACCAGGTTTCAGCTTGCACTGTGTGGCATTGGCAGCACTGGTGTGTATTGCATGTAATGGCACTGGTGGGGGACCTCTGTGTCATGTGCATGACACTCACAGTCTTATTATTTGTCCACAGCACAGGGTGATGGACTCACAGCAGGAGACTGTGTGAAGTGGATGAGGTGGAAAGCCTGTCAACATACGGGGTGTAGGGGCCACTGGCACACGCATCAGCTGAGGGGGTGACCATGGACATAATCTTTGAAGCCAGTTACTGATGATGATGATGATGATGAAGATGAAGAAGATGAGCCATACATCCCCACTGTGGACTGCATTGGAGACATTGCCTTTGGGGGGGGGTTCTCCCCATCAGATTTTGGTCTTCAATTGGAGGACCTGTAAGGGGCTGGCAGCAGTGGCCACAGAGCTGCCCAACAGATTCACCTGCTAGATAGCCAGTGCATTTGGTGCTGCCAGGGTCCCCCATGGTCTATGCCCCTCTACTGCCACCACCACCACTACCAGCACCACCACCAATGTCACTGGTGTCCCTTACAGGTCTGTGGCCACACACACTGGCCTGTACATGTGACACCCACCTGTGGGCAGACATCCTGCTGGCCAAGCAGGCTGCAGAGGTGACATATGTGGCCCAGCAGACAGTGCGGTGAGGCAGCAGGCAGCCACACTGGGTGCTTGCCACTCCCACCCCATTGATGGCATCCAGCCACCCCCACTCACTGCCCAGGTTGCCCATGCACCCCTGGGACAGGAGGTCCCTAGATCCCAGCAGCTCCTTTGCTCGGCAGTGGAGTCACAGACTGCTGAACAGCAGGAGCTGCATGCCTTCAGGAGGGAGCTATGGCAGGAGCTGTCCCACCTCTGGGAGGAAGTGCCCGCTGACCTATTGCGGGTGAAACAACATGCAGAGGAGCATCAGGTCCATTACCTCAATGCCCTCCACCAAGTCTTCAGTGAGCTCACTGGGGATCTGATGGTGCTCACAGCCACAGTGGGGAATGTTGTGATGGCCTGGCAGTGAAGCACCAACAGCACACAACTTCACCACAAAAGTAGTATCCCCAGATGTGCCTCCACTGCACAGGGTGGAAGGTCAGGGTTGGCCAGCACTGCTGCCACACCATCATCTGTGATGAGCATACCATGGACCCTTGGGTGGTGAACATCATCAGCTACACTTAGCCTGAACCATGGTCGGGGTTGTCCCAGGGCCTCCTGTTCCCGCAGTCTTCACCTATTGGATCTTTGGCCTGCAGTACACCCCCTCACGTTTCCACTGTAGGGATTCTGTGAGGGTCCTTGCTGGGAGATAGTGATGATGCCATGTGTGTGCCACACCTTCTTGCACCCTTCACACACCTGCACCCCTCACATGAATCTCTATATAAATAGCCACTTCCCACCACATTCCCTGTATCACCTGTGTGACGTGCTTATTGTTTTGAATTGTTCCCATCCTGTCACTATTCCGTGTTTGCCACTCTACTGTTTCTACTGTAAATACACGTTTGAAATCATGTTTGTTATGCATGTTGTTGTTACTCACCTAGCCATCCATGTCAGAGTTCCGATAATGTTGTTCCTGTACTCCTGGGACCTCCTGGCCATGCAAGGGTCTCACCTTTTGAGTTGCTCTACTATCCCTTGGCTTTGGGTTACTGACTGCATGTACCTCAGGTTCAGGTGGGCATATTCCATGGTTCAGCGCCATGTTGTGCAACATACAACAGGCTAGGAAAATGCAGCATACCTTTTGAGGAGCATGTTGTAGGGTGCCACCAGACCAGTCCAGGCATCAGAATCTCATTCTGAGCTTGCCAAAAAACTCTCTCTCTATTACAGTCCTTATTGCAGCATGTGCCTCATTGTACTTCTTGTTGACCACTGTTGTTGGCCAGAGGACTAATGTTAGGAGCCAGAGTCTCAGGGGATAGGCACTGTCCCCTGTGGAAACATTAACACATGCTAGCATGTGTATACTATATCACACACCCTGACATGTTTGCAGACCCTACTGTTTAGGTCATCCTGTCTACCTGTACTCACTCCCTCCCCCTTCTCTCTCCCTTGTCTGCTGTTTAGTGTCACTGTCCAACCATTGGGGAGTATTTGGTTGTGCCTGCTGCAGGTACTCACTGACAAGGTGTCCACTGGGTATAACACCAGCCTCAAATGCCTGGCAGTGCCATGACTGGTGCCAGATGAAGGCATCGTGGGCACTGATGGGGTACTGTGCAAATACATTGATGATGTGCCCAGTTGCATCACACACAACCTGGCAATGAATGGAGTGGTAGCCCTTTCTATTGATGACTGTGTCTCCAGTGTCACCAGGTGGTGCATGGATGGCAATGTGGTTGCTGTCAATGGCACTGAGTTCAGCTGATATGTGCACAACCGGATAAAATTGCTGCATTGTTTCTCTGTACTCCACTCCTGTGCTGAGGAATACAATAAATGTACCATAATGGAGCAGTAAAGCATCTAGGAACTGGGTCAGGAGGTGCAATGTGGCTGACTGCAACACGCACATGGTATCTCCAGCTGGGGTCTGGAAGGTCCCAGTGGATAGAAAGCACATTGCAGTCATCACCTTTTCCTCAGCTGACATGGCATGTCTGCATTGGGTGATAGGCTGCAGCTGTTCATGCAGGAGCTCACAACATTGGCTCAGCATGACCCTGTCCAGTCTGTACTGGCCCACACGGTGGTCATCTGTCAATGTCTCAAATGAGAATCTGGGGCATTACATTCTGTGTGCAGCCTATCTCCTCCTTGGCCTATGGAGTGGCCCAGGGTGGACTTGGTCTCTCTTTTCCTCCTTTAGCAGAGCTGCAATCAGGTGTATCATCACTGCATTGTTGCCAACCGCCATCTTACTTCCTGCTGTGTCCATGCCCCTCTCTGTGGTTTTCCCTGAGTTTAGACTACCTTTTTATAGGTAGTAAATAGTACAGCGCTTCGGGTTGCACTAACACACATTGCATGGCGCTACACTTTTGAATATACCATTGCTCCTGTATGCATGTCCCCACCCCTCACTTTGTCCTGTGCAGACACTATCTTTTAGCGCCAGTGCTAACACGATCCGGCAGCACTATTTGGCCTTTTGAATATGGTGGCCAGGTGCAATTGTGGCATAATCGGTTTGTGCCCAGTGAAAAGTTTTGAATATCTGGCCCATGGTGTTTACTATTTTATCTGCTATATATTTCTTTTCAGTACATTACTTAGGCATTTAACACAGGTTGCATAATTATTTTCGAGACATTGCCACATTTCTTAGATAACAAATTTTATTTATTTAATTGTTACAGAACATTGTGAGACTCATAGGGAGAGAATGATTACTTTCAACAAAATCTAAGGTATTCTCATTTAATTCTTTATTTTTCTGTAATTGAGATTTAAATAGTTCACATGGATGAAATTGTGAGAACGTTTTATATACTTTTGTTGTTTAATAGGCATCCACAGAAAAGGAATAGCATGTGGATATGATTGTATATTCATTTATATAAGTGTTGGTGGGCCCAAGCCTATTTTTCATCTTTGATTCTTCAAATTAGAATATACTAGGCGATGAATGGAAGAAGACGATATACCCATTACTACCGTTATGATTTTGATTATATTTATATGTTTTAGAAACTAAACTAGTGTAACCCTGATGAATGAGATTTTCTCCATAACATTGGTAATGATTATATAATACACGTTTTTTTTTTTCCTTTTTATGGAATTTTAAATACACATGAATAAATGATCTTAAAAAGTCTTGATTGAATGGCAAATATTTTCTCAATCTGTTTCAGCAAGTTTATTATTGCCTTGATTGGAAGTGACTACTCCCTTATTAGGTTTTCTTTTATCTGAGGTTGGTTGAACTGGACATCTCCTTGATCAGATGTTTAATATTGCAAGGAACAAAAAAATCAGCACTGCAGTAAACCAGCAGCAATAGACAACACCACACCACACCAGAGGAATCAGCAGTGTGATCTGAATCAGAAAGGAAGAGTTTACTGAGCTAACAGTAGCTACAGAAAAAACACAAAAAAGTTTAATTTTAATTTTTTTAACATGAATTAACAAGACATGCATAATGATATTTCAAAACAAGTTACTGTAAGTAACACCATCACTTCAAGAACTAAACAAAATAACTACAGTTAATATAAAAACAAACTGGCAAAACTAATCTACTTAATCTCACAAAACTGTAATACAGAAATATGACAAATCAAAGACCACAGACAAAAATAATTAACGTGAAACTCTAAGGAAAACAAATCTGACTTGTTCTAACGGCAAAGAAAATAGTTCAAGTACTGGTAGTCTTTATGAACTGCTTTGCTTCTTAGCTGAAACATCATTTATCCCCCACACAGAACTGCTTCATTAGACAAAACAAAACCACTGTTTTAAACTAAATACACCTGCAAAACTACAAACAAGCAATCGTAACTTAGCTGCACAAGGCACTCTTAGATATTTTGTTCTGAGCAATTTGGTTTAGAATTCTCCACTTTCAGAATATTTTTTAAAAGTTTTTTTTCCCTCAGACATAAGGACAGGCTTCTCTCCAACTCTCTCTTCATAAGACTGCATTAAACACATCTCCACACGGCATACAACATGTTTCAGTATCATGTGACCTCCAATCCAATAGTACATTGCAAACTTTGCTGGTAGGCCCCACTTCATGAGGTAACCAAACTTGCCATTCACAAAGTTAGCCATAGCCTGCAAATTGGAATGTCACACTGGATTCATTTTGCAAATTGTGGTGAATTTGGAAATTAACCTGTGAAGAGAAGTTAGCCATCTTTTGCACACATCTAGTCATGGCCAACATTTCCCCATCAATAAAAACAGGTTCATGCAACCAAACACTGTCCTCCAGGATACACCTGGAAACAAACTACTATAGCTTAGTGTGCCTTTGCTGGTCAAAAAACAATTGCAAATCACCTTTTGCCTAATTTTAGAGCTAGGGTGATTTTGAAAATCTTCACTTTCCATAGTAAAGAAAGCTGAATGCAAACTCAAAATTGGGAAAAAGGTCATCTTACAATTTAGAAGTATGATCGAGAGTTTTTTCTGCTGCTATTTTTGGGAGTTTGTAGGGGGGAGATGACCTCATGGATGCACTCCTGCTGACTTGCATTTAGACGCTGCCAGGTTACTACAACCACTGTAATACTCTCTATTTCAAGGAGCTGATATGCTCTCTGTCATAATCTCATAAAACATGGATGCTGCTTTACAATTTATCAAGGTATTATTTTTTCATATTTTTATCTACTGATATATAAGACAATGTAACAGGGAGTTGGAGCTGCATACCTCCTAACTGATATCTCCTTTGTCACACTCTCATGTTCCAGTGGTGGCACTCTTTCTTGCCCTGTATTCCCATCTGCCAAGTTACAACCCCTGCAACCAGTAGGATTAGCTGTTGGTAGATCTGCAGTGCCTTGGGCACTCACATCACCTCTTGCTTGTTAGGCTGGACTCCATCTCGTACCTGGTCTTTCAGGGATTTAGATAGTTAGCTCTACAGCTGTCCTACCTTTGAAGTCAAATATATAGTTCCTCTTGGTGGACACCTCAGGGTCACTTTGTTTTGGGGGGGAGTTTTATGGTTGTTTGTTGCTTATGGTTCTTGTGTTTGCTATTTTGTTTGTCACAGCATCTTTATAAGATATCAAATAGTATGCCTCCTTGCTATAAGGTATTATAGCATTACAGAAAACATTTATCAAATTTGAACAGAAAATGACACCCAAGAGACCTCTTCTGTCATTTTATGGGATACACTGAAACCTGTCCTTAGAGAGGAACTTATTACTCACACCATCCATCTCTAAAAAACAATGTGAAGTGAGGTTGCATGATCAACAGGTGCAACTGGCAGCAGTTTATTCTAGACACACCCAAGGGGCTAGCTTCCAGGGATAACAAATTTTGAAATTATAGAGAGAAATTCAGGATATCTTAAATATTAAAACAGAGGCAGCTTTATTTAAAGTGACAATTTTATGAAAGGGGGCTCAAGGGCCTCCAAGGTGCTGGCATTTCACCTCTGACAACAAATGATGCAGAGTGCCATTACACATATTAAGGACCTGACCATAAATTAGGTCCACACATACCCTGTTAAGATCTTTCAAATCTGTCAGCAATTCTATTCTAACTTACATGACTCAGAGGGTGGCCCTACCCCTACTGCTTTGACATAATACCTGTAGCCCTTGCATCTTCCTCAATTGACAGGGGAGGTAGCCCAAACCCTTAAAACATTGGTCACCCAAGAAGAATTACTCTCTGTCATTAAGAATTTAAAAAATGGAAATAGCCCTGGTCTTGATGGATACTCTTCAAGGCATTTCTGAATATCCTATATCCTATGCTTTTACAGGTCTGCCAGGCAGTTCACACAGGTAAACAAGTCCCTCCCTCTTGGTAGCACACCACAATTTCTGCCATTCTGAAACTTAATAAAGATAACACCAGTTGTGCCTCACGCAAGCCAATATCATTGTTGAATGTTGACTATAACATTTATTTTGTGCTACGATACTGGTAAAACTTCTGGATAAATTCCTCCCCTCTTTGATAGATGGAGACCAGACAGGATTTGTTATGGTGTTGCAGGCCCAGGATAACATAAGGCAAACAATGTATATCGTACACCATGCCACCAGGTCAAAGAATCCCTTTTTATGTTGTGTTGCGCAGGCACAAGCAACATATTGTGGTAGTAGCACATTTCAGAGGTGTGTCAATGTTAGCCAATGTACGGAACACTTTAGTGGGAGCGTCCTTCAGCCCCCAGTTAGCAAGCATGCTAGCGCTGAGGTGAAACTTCAAAGAGTGACAAAACTTTGAAAAAAATCTGCCACTCCAATGAGGTGCAGTTACCTTATTGAAGTGTCAGATGACAAGGCTTAGTTATGTGCCTTTCCTTGTGAAACATTTCAGTGAATATGGCGGCTCCTGTCACCTGCCACACACAATCCCCACAAAGTCAACATCGGGTGTGGCTAGTCCCCATGCAGGCATGTTCCCCCACCTCACACACAGCTTCTTTGCCGACAAGGGCCCACTCCCCATCAACATCATGTTCCCTCCCAACATACACACTTTCTTTGCCAAGGGGGGCCCAGTCCCCATCGACATCAGTCCCCCGCCAACACTTTCTTTGCTGATGGGGACTCAATCCCCTTTGGCATCATGCTCACCCACCCCACACACTTTCTTTGCTGACAGATGGCCCAATCCCCAGCGGCATCAGCCCCCCAAAATTCATGGGGCACACTGGGAGCCCACCACAGTGTACCCAACATTTGTTTTATTCTACCTTTAAATAAAGAAAATGTCCCCCAATGTCTACTGTGAGAAAGAGAGAGAGAGAGAGACAATGTCCCTGTAAAAAAAAATGATCCCTTGTCAGTCCTGGTTCCCCTCCTCCAATCCGCACCCACCCTCTGTGCACCCTCCTCACCCCATACTTACCTTGGGAGGTCCAGTGCTGTGATCTTCTGTGGATCGAGAAAATGTCTGAACTCTTCAAAAGTCAAGCACAAAATGAAGAAAATCATGGTAAGCTTTATAATGGCATCAATGGTGGGGGTGTTCAACTTAGGTTGATATCTCAGCCATTTTTTTGCATTTTGGCTCCAAATTTTCAACATGAGGTTCTTGGGACCCCACCTCATGAACATATGCACTGTCATCTCATTACTCTGCCCCAAAAGGTGATTTTGTGGTCACTGCATGGAATCACCTCTTGGGACTGATTAACAAAACAACAGCCAACAAAAAGTCAATGTTGCAAATTTGGTGAAAAAAATTCAAACAAATGACCACATTACGAGCGTACATTGCACAGTTTTAACTCACACTTGCAACTTTGACATTTTTTTTTTTTATTTTCATTTTTCTCCGCCACCTAGCTGCTGGCCACCCGGTACTTTCAGCCCGGTCACGGGCCGACGGCTTCCACCCCCCAGATTGGCCTCGGGCCCTCCGATACCCCGTGGCTTACCCCCCACGGCGGGGCTGCGGGATGCGGAGGAGGAGGAGGAGACATCCCGCAGAGACCGGGATAGGTCGGAGGGCTGGCCTGGGAGGCTAATTAAAGCTGTGGCGGGCTTCATGGAGGGCGGCCGGCAGCCGTCCATTTTCCGGTTTTCGGGGAGGCGGGGTTGTGCAATGACGTCAGACGTCCGCCCCGCCTCCAGTGTGTATGTGCCGGTAGCTGTGTGACTCCCAGCCTCCGCCGAGGAGTCACTAGTGCTCCGAGCACTATCCCACCCTCCCCTGGAGAAGGAGAGCAGTCCATGGGATGCTCTATCCTTCTCCCCAGCCGCCCTTCCAGTGACCAGTCCGTTCCCAAACCGGGTGGCGGTGACCATAGCCAATCAGCGCTGCGCCCGTGGGCGGCTACAAAAACTTTGACAGTTTTTAATATTTTCACTTCAGGTTTTCAACATTGCCATTTTTTCACACCTCCTTATGAACAGTACAGCTGTCATTTTTACATCCTGCCCAAAATGTGTTTTCATACCTGTGGTGCACAATGGTGCGGTCGCTGTGGGAAATCAACCTTTGGGACAGATTAACAAAATCACAGTGCCACTGTTGGTGTGCCAAGGTCCTAAAATGCCTGTGTTGAAAATTTGGTTAAACAAATCCCAAAAATAATTGCGTTATGGGTGTGCATTGCGCAGTTTCTACACACGCTCGTGACTTCACCAATTTTTCATATTTTCACTCCAGATTTTCAACATTGCCATTTTTTTCAACCTTCTCATGAAGAGTACAGCTGTCATTTTTCACATTCTGCCCAAAATGTGTTTTCACACCTGTGGCGCCAAATGGCGCAGTCACTGTGCAAAATCACCTTATGGCTAATGAACTGATAGATTCACTGTTCATGAGGTGGGGGTCTCAAAAAGCCCATGTTAAAAATTTGGAGTGAAATACCAACAAACTCCAGGGGCATTAGGGTTTCCAACTGTAGCACCTCACCCTATAGAGACTGACAGGCATTGGGGCATGACTTGGGATCGTCGGCTGTAATGGTCACGCCACTCCACCCCCACCCTGCAGCAAGTGACAGGCATCGAGGTGTGCCTTGGAGTTTTTGGCCCCAAAGTTCACTCCATTCTCCTACACTGCACCCATCTCAGCGTATTTTCTTATGGAATGGGATAAGCGTAAGGCCTGAAGACCCCAAGGCACACTGCAACACTTGTCGATGTCTGCAGGGTAAAGTGAGGTGAAATATTATCAGTGTTATGGCAGATGACCCAAGGACACACCCCAATGCCTGTCACTCTCTGCAGGGTGGGGGTGGGGTTGGTGTCAGTTCAATACTTCACTGCCATTCCTATTATGCATCTCTCTAACTCCTTCACTACCAATGCCAATGCCAGCAAGACAACATTTCGGCATTGACGAATGCTTGTTACTATTTAGTTTAGATGCTGCAAAAGCATTTGACTGGCTTGCTTGGAATTTCTTATTTGCCAAAATGAAATTTATGAACTTCCCCCTCCGTGTTATTAAGGTACTCCACTGTATTTATCATGAATCAAAAGCATATGTTATGATAATGGACAAATCTCTTACTCCTTTGCTTTGCACAGGGGAATGCATCATGGCTGCCCCCATCCTAGTTATTGTTTGCTATTTACCTGGAGTCCTTGGCCCAGGCCCTTAGACTCCAGCTGGGTATTCTGGGACATTCCCTGGAAGATAGAGATCATACTTTTGTTTTATACTGTATGCGGAAGATTGTCTTATTTATTTCCAGGACCTTGAACCTTCTTTACCTATTCTCTGGCAGACCCTAAATTATTTTGTATATCTTGAGGATAAAATCTCAAACCCTCCAGGGCACAGGTGCTTCATATCCATTACATCTTTAGTGACCATACTTAGCAACCCTTTAACTTCCATTGAAGATTCCCTCCACTAAAATACTTAAGGGTTCCTATACCACTGGACCTAGTACAATTGAGTACACTACACTATAAGTCCTTATTAAGGATATGGACACCTGCAGAATGATACTCCACTCCCTGCTTTGACATACAGATAGTGTACGGATGATTTTATTCAGTTGTTTGTTATATCTAGCTCAAACTCTCCTCATTTTACCTCCACTAAACTCCTTTAGAGATTGGGATAGATTAGTTTTGTGATATGTTTTTGTTTAGGAAGCTAAATCACACATTTCATTTACCACTCTACATTTACCCAAAGCACGGGGTGGGTGACCCTCCCAAACCTATTACTGCAGTACTGATCCATATAGCTTTGTATTGCAAGACCTCATAGTATAAGGCCCACTGGAAAATTCTAGAATTGGTTGAAGAAGATTTGTTCCATACTCTCAAAACTCTTTTGCCATGTCCCACTATGTTACCAGACCATCTTACAACTTACCCTTTTATGTGTTCTGCATTAGCATATTGGCAGAAATTTAATGCTTTATAAGAACCTTAAATCTGCAAGATTTTTAATTACTACTCTTTTCCAGAATGCCTCATTTTCACCTGAAAAATGTTCACCTGGAGAGGATGGGATTGTCTGTCCCCGTGCAGGTTCTCCAAGGCAAGGATCGTCTTCCTTGCTCAGAGTTGGTTACAACCATCTTCCTGCAGTTCTCAGGCCATTTCTGATACATGCAAGTTTCCCATTTTTGCAATCAGAACTTCAGAAGTAGCCTCTAGAGGCAGACATAACACAAAGTCATCTACTACTGATCTCGATCCTGAGAGGAGAACCTATTCCTGCCCTCATATCATCTGCATATAATGCTCTCATCAAACTGCAAGGCATAATGTGGATATTGTTCGATCCAAGTGGGAGAACAATTTACAATTCAAATAGCACTACAAACATCAGTTAAATATTTATCCCCATACTCAGACAGACTTCCTCACATTCCTGCAAGGAGTTTTCATGGAATGCACTTATACACCTTTTCCACACATCACAGACTGTAGCCAGATTCCACTCTGCTCATAGATTACAGTGTTGGAGAGTATGCGTTACAACCCGTGCAACTCATAGATAGATCTTTTGGTTTTGGCCCGTTCTTCATGCCTTCTGGGCTCAACTTCACACAGCTCTGCAGTCCATATTTGTTACTGATTTTACCCTCTCTGTGACCAATATTATTTTCTTAGAGCTCCCTTCCCCAGTAGAGGAGTTCACATACAAATAAATGGGTACATATTTACCTGTTGATTGCAAAATAGGTACTTATTAGCCCCCTCCCCCCCACAGTTAACACCCACAGTTCATACTATATTACAGTGGCAGGATGCCATGCCTCAAGTGTGTAGTATGGAAAAGTTGACAGTAAAATTAAATAATTACATCTCAAAATTTGAATCTATATGGCAATGATGGGAACTGTATTTGCCTGATTTCAAGCCAAGGTTTTGAACCACGAGTTCTTTGATATTAGACAGGATACCTAATGTATTACGCAGCTTACCATTATACCTTAGAATAGCCAGACTGCATATGAGGGTGGCCCAATGGACTCTTCATGTCCAATGGGATCAGCAGCTGGACAACCTGGACCACAGAGTCCTAGTGTCCAAATACATGAAGAAGGATTTTCTTTGGTGGCAGAGGTTGTCCAGTCTCTCCACGAGAGTTTCTGTTTTAACCTCCTGCTCCTACCATGGGCCTTACAATGGATGTCTCATGTCAAGGCTTGGGGAGCCACCTAGGAGACAGTCAGACTCAGGGAACATGGTCTCAGCTTGAAGCATCTCTACACATAAATGTGTTAGAAATTAGGGCAGTACTGTATGCCCTCCAGGCCTTCCATCCTCTTCTATGTCCAGGGACACTCCTGATTCAGACCGACAGTATGTCTGTGGTCTGGTACCTGAAAAAAAATGTGAGGCACTCACTCATACCCTTTAGGCTGGAAGGCAATGAGTGTGTGGTTTTGAGCAGTCCATCATGACCTCTGCCTGACTGCTGTCCATGTGCCGGGAATCAGCAACATGCTTGCAGACAGTCTCAGCCACACCACTGTCAGTGCTCATGAGTGGGAGTTAAATAAAAAGGTGGTTGAAAGCTTATTTGACCTGTGGGGTTGGCTGGAGATAGACCTCTTCATCTCCCATCCAGTGCAAAACTACCCAATTGCTGCTGGCTCGTTCCCTGGCATAGTGTTTTCTGATAAGATGCACCATCTCTGTGCATGACAAGGAGGTTCTTGTACACCTTTTCTCCCTTCCCAGTGCTTCAGTGGGTTCCGCTGAAGCTATTGGCGGAAAGGGCTCACATGATTTTAATATCCCTTCTTTGGCCTCATCAGATTTTGTTCCCTCTGCTTCAACAGCTATCGATGAACCCCCAGTACCTCTGCTTCTCCATCATGATCTTCTGATTCAGGAGCAGGGCAGACTGGTGCATCCAGGCCTCAAATTCCTCCATCTGCATGCATGGCACCTTTGGGCACATGTGGAATAACTCCCATTGTTATTGTTTTACAAAAATTGCCAACTGTGCATATGAATTTGTAAAAAAATTATAATAGTGAGGTTTTCTGAAATGTTATTTGACTTACCATACTCACACTTGTCTGCCCACTTACTCAGTCTCCTGCTTGTTTCTAACCTTGTACTAATTCCTGTTGCTTCATATCAAGGGGTTATTTTTTTCATATTGCGTGTGCCTTGGGTGGAGTAGCAATAGAAGATAATCTATGCAATACCCTCAATAACACTTCTATCCCAGTTTACTTTTATCTGATGCCCATTTTTAGTGCTTGTACAGTAATATCTTCCTTCAAGAGAATAACTTGTAATGAAATGTATAAGATTTACATTGACATTTGGGTGTATGGACTTTTATATTATATGAATTATGTGTGTGAACTGTATAGCAATCTCTAAAAAAATCAATTAAACATATCAAATGTCTTCAAAAACGTGTCTCAACATTGTGTTTACATTCCACCTTGTGACGACATATGGTTGTCTCAGCAGTGTTTTCAGTTAAGGTGCAGTACCTTCATGTATATGATGGCCTGGTTCTGATGAGTTGATTGCTGTAACAGTGCATAGAATAACATGTGGAACATATAGGTAACTGTAATACAGATGGTGGCATTATTTTTAAATCTGCCCTTTCTCAATGTACTATACTTTCATTCAGTTAGTGTATGCAACAGCAATTCATGTTTATGTTTAAGCCCATGGAACACCCTTATCTAGTTTATGCATTCACATTTGTAGTGGTTCTGCCAGATCTTGTTCTTGTTGTGTTTGAACACCAGTGTTCCTTGGCATGGATTCAGCCATGTTCCCAGATGGAAAACCTTTAGCTCATCTGTGGTGGAATACCTTCACCAGAGGGAGAAGCCCACTTTCGTGGGATGCAGAGGTGCTAGCTGGCCTGAATGATGCATGTGTCTTCAATCCTTTTGTCTGATACCTGGAGGGATGATGCCTCTAAGCTTATGCTTTCAGTGTGAGAAAAGGATAAGGGATGGGCAACACTGGGGACTGCTCTGCTGTTTTCATGTCCACAATCTCTATTGGCAGGTAATTTTAGAAGGGCATTACCTTCTGGGACAAAATATGCTTCCTAATGTTTCCCCTAAACTTGCCATCTGTGACCTTCAGAGCATGTCCCTGTGTCTTGCTGGAGAACATATCCATATGTTCAACCCTGTCAATATCCCTGAGAATGGGAAGACTGAGTCCATGCCCCATCTCTGCCTACTGTTCTTCAGGGAGAAAATGGTAACAACTACTAATAGACATAAATGTGTATATTATCTGTTAGATCCTTTCGGGTATTCCTGTTTTGAAAATGCAGCTTCTCCTTAACAGTGATATCTAAACAGAAAGCCCACTAGCAAATTTGTTCTTATTTTTTGTACTGAACACATTGAGCCTGATTCTCGAATGGTTATGCCTAGCGTAACTCAACTTTCACCAAAATAAATGGCACAAGTAGCAAGTTATGCCAGCAGTTGCAACATACTGTATTCTGCAAAGCAGCCTGTGACATGTCACAGGCTGCTTTCACCAAAGTGGACATACACCACCAAGTATGCCCTAAACCCCCTACGGCATGGCACTTGGGGGTTTACGGCAGCAGTTGCGCCCTATTCTGGAAGGGCAGGAACCAAGACCCCAGGGCACTATACTCAAACAACCCCCATAGGACATTTGCCATAGAACAATTACACCTGCTTTTAGCTGGTGTAAGTGTACTTACACCTTCCAGGGTTTGCAAAAATATGCTGCCGGCCCATCCCAGATAACATGTCACCCTCCCCCCAATGCCCTAATCCCCAAAGTGCAGTAATTAAAGCCCCACAGGGCTAAGTATGCCTCCCCAATGCCCCGATCCCTAAATGTGATAATGAAAGCCCACAGGGCTAAGTATTCCCCCCAATGCCCCAATTCCAAAATTGCAAAAATTAAAGCTCCACAGGGCTACTTGTGCCCCTCCAGACCCTGATTGCCAGCCACCTGCAATTGGCACAGCCTGTGAAATAAAACGCCCTAACCCATTATCCCTGATAGGCTAGTGGCCCCCCACCTGGCAGTACCAGACCACCCCACACACCCTCATCCCTACCCAGCTGGTGACTGGCACAATTCACCTCTCACCACTGCAACCAGTCACTGGCTGATCTCCATCTGAGTGTGTACTCCTGTATATAGTACGTGCTCAATGAATATAAAACATGCTCAGATGGAGCTCAGTCAGTGGTCTTCCTGTGGTGGTGAGAAGTGGGCTGTGCCAGTCACAGGCTGGGTAGGGATGAGGGGCAAGGTGGTCTGGCACTAAGTGGGGCAACTAATAATCAGGCTATAATGAGTTAGGAGTGTACACAGGCTGTGCTAGTGGTGGCTGGTGCTCTGAGCCTGGAGGGCAACAAGCTCCTATGGTTACTGGATTGGGGATCAGGCATAAAGGGACATACCCAGCCTGCAGGGCTTTCATTATTGCAATTTGGGTTTGTGGCACGCAGGGAGCACTTGCACCCTTCATGTCCATGGTTGCAGCTTGTGACAAGCCATTCAGGTACGCCCATCATTAGGAATAACTGTGGGATCATTGCAAGTTGCAGGACTTAGCCACAGGGACCTTGCCCCTTACAGAATCGGGTGCAGGGTACTTTTTGCAACTGTACTCCTCATGTCACAACTTGCGACATGCATAGGGGTGCTTCTAGAATCAGACCCATTCTCTTTACTACTGTAGAGAATGTAAACACTAGAGGAAATATGAAGAAACTGATACAGGGAAGCTTACAAAGGGTATCAGTAAGCATTTTATGTGACTACATAGATATGCAGAATTAAAAAATGCTGCATAAATTCACTGCCACTAAGCAAGTGGTGGTGGGGGTGGGGGTTGTCAACACAAAAAGAGGGCTTGATCTACACTCAGAATGGAGTGAAAAGGTCAATTTCCTTATGTGGGACAGTGACCCACAGGGTGTAAAAAGTTGGCGTTATTGAAAATATGATGGCTCATAATGGTCTACAGAGCCCATTTTTTAAAGCAGCAGTTTTGTCATCAAGGACAAAAAAAAGGTGTGTCAGAATTGGCAGCCATCTGACATTTCTCACCATCCCCCCACTCAAACATGACTACTGACACAATTTATTTTGCTGCAGTATAAGACTGCACCAAGAATTAAGCATCTATGCCAAGCTGGTGTTTCTCTGCTTGACATATGTGCTGCATTCTTTCAGCATGGTGTTTATAGAGTACAGAACCATAATAAATTTTCTTGACCTTATCCTCACTTCCATCTGAGTGCACCCTAATCCTTTTTCTGCCCTGATATCATGATATTTAGGGCTTGCTTAAGTAAAGCTGTATCCAAATTTCCTCCCCATGGACCAAGTGAAACTTTTCAATGCCAAAAAATGACTAGCAATGAATTCCCTGGCCTTGAATATATTTAATATGGGGTGGTATTATACTTTGCTCATTCTTGTGTTCTATGATTCTAATATATTCACCTATTAAGTTATAAGGCTATCTTCAGTCACTGTTTTTGACTCCACAACCTCCTCCGGAAGGCTGTTCCATGCATCCACAACCCTCTCTGTGAAAAAATACTTCCTTACATTACCTCTGAGCCACCCCCCCATCTTCAAATTGTGCCCCCTTGTTCTTGCATACCTCTTTTTTTGAAAGATGCTACCCTCTTGGACTTTGTTGATTCCCTTGAGGTACTTGAAAGTTTCTATCATGTCCCCCCTCTCTCTCCTTTCCTCGAGGCTATACATATTAAGCTCCTTTAGTCTCTCTTCATATGTCTTCCGTTGCAGACCCTGCACCATTTTAGTTGCCCTCCTCTGGACAGCTTCCATCTTGTCTATGTCCTTGTGGAGATTGGGTCTCCAAAACTGCACACAGTACTCCAGATGGGATGTCACCAGCTGTCTGTACAGAGGGATAACAACTTCCTGTTTTATACTGGTGATGCCTCTCCCTATGCATCCCAGTATCACCCCAGCCCTCTTTACTGCCATCTCACATTGCTTGCCCACCTTTAAGTCATCTGAAATGACTACCCCCAGGTCCCTTTCCATTTTTGTTGTTGTTAGTATCTCACCCCCCATTGTGTACTCTTCCCCTGGGTTTTTGTTTCCCAGGTGCATTACCTTGCACTTCTTAGCATTAAATCTAAGCTGCCATACATTTGACCATTCCTCTAACCTTGACAAGTCCCTTCTCATCCTTTCCACCCCACCTTGTGCATCAACTCTGTTGCAGATCTTTGAGTCATCTGCAAAGAGACATACTTTTCCTTCCAGTCCATCTGTAATGTCACTTACAAAGATATTGAAGAGGACCGGTCCTAATACTGAACCCTGCGGCACCCCACTAGTAACCCCCCTTTCTTCAGAGTGGACTCCATTTACTATTACCCTCTGTGTCCTATTCTCCAGCCAATTCTTTACCCAGGCTATCATCTTGAAACCCACTCCCAGGCTGGCTAACTTGTATATTAATCTTTTGTGTGGGACTGAGTCAAATGCCTTGCTAAAGTCTAGGTAGGCCATGTCCACAGCCCCTCCCTGATCTACTACTTTAGTCACCCAGTCAAAGAAATCTATTAGATTTGTCTGGCATGACCTTCCTGCTGTGAATCCATGCTGCCTTGGGTCCTGTGCCCCTCTGGCCTCTAGGTACTCAACAATTCTTTCCTTCAGAAGTGATTCCATCATTTTCCCTATCACTGAGGTTAAACTAACTGGTCTATAGTTTCTCGCTTCTGCTCTGCTCCCACTTTTGTGAAGGGGAATCACATCGGCCCTTCTCCAGTCCTCAGTTACCACCCCATCCTCCCATGATTTGTTAAAGAGGGTAGTCAGTGGTGTCACTAGTTCTACCCTCAGTTCTTTTAGAATTCTGGGATGAATCCCATCAGGCCCCATGGCTTTGTCCACCTTCAGTTTTAAGAGTTCTTTCAAGACCCTTTCTTCTGTAAATGGGCTGGTATCAACTTCTGTATCCAGAGTGTTTATATTGTTTGTTTTAGGTACCCCCCCTCTTCGTTTGTAAATACTGAGCACAAATATTTGTTTAGTATCTCTGCCTTTTCACAGTCACTCTCTGCCCACCCCCCTCCTCTTTATTAAGCCTCACTATCCTCCCTTAGCTTCCTTCACTCCTGATGTACCTAAAAAGGTTTTATCCCCTTCTTAACTGAGTTGCTATCTTTTCCTCAGTTTGGGCCTTTGCTGTTCTGACTGCCTTCCTAGCTTCTTTTTGCTTTAACTGATACACTTCTCTGTCCTGTTCCTTCTGTGATTCCTTGTACTTTCTGAATGCTTTCTTTTTCTCTTGAACCTTCACTGCCACCTCCTTTGAGAACCATAGTGGTTTCTTACATCATTTTGTTTTGTTTATTTGCTTCACACAAAGGCTTGTTATCTCTGTGATGGCAGTTTTTATTATTCCCCATTGTTCTTCCACCCCTCCTTCCTGCCCATTTGCTAGTGCATTCCTTAGGCACTCACCCATTTTGGCAAAGTCAGCCCTCCTGAAGTCCAGTACTTTTGCCTTTGTATGGCTTGACTCGATTGCTGTGTTTATTGTGAACCATACTGTTCGGTGGTCACTAGTTTCCAGATGGCTACCCACTTCTACATCTGTGATCCTCTCTCCATCTCCATTTGAGAGGACCAGGTCTAAGATTGCTCCCTCTTGAGTGGGTTCCAATACTAGTTGTCTAAGGCATGCCCCCTGTAGGGCATCTAGAATAACCCCACTCTTAAAAGTGGCTGCTTGCTCCCTGCCAGGAGTTGAACATTTTCTCTGCCCTTTTTTATGAGGCAGGGTCATCACAAGGCTGTGTTGAACATTTGGTATAAAAATATTAAAAAAAAAGTAGTTTTCAATATTTGTAACCCAGATTCCTCCTGCAGCCCTGTTGGCTCTGGCCAGAGTTTGTTTGTTTATGCAAACTCTCTAGCTCTTATAGCTTCTTTTCCTTTCTATGCAGTGATTTCTGTCTCTCATTCTTCTTAGGAGATGGAAAGCTTAAGATTCTCCCTCTAATGTATGCTTTAAATGCCTCCCAAAACTGTGGCATAAGAAGTCTCTTCATTATTGTTAATTTCAAAAAATTGTTTTGTCTCTTCAGTGATCCAAGGTTTAAATTTATCATCATTCAGTAATGTGCAATGAAATCACCAGTGAAATGGCTTTTCAGTGTTGGGATCCAAATTTAGTATAATAGACACAGGAGTGTGATCTGACACAATGATTGTACCAATATCTGCCCTAATCAGGCTGTTCTAGTTATTTATTTATTTACTGACATCTTGGATGACACCTGTGAATGGATGCTCATTAAGAGGTTCCATGTTAGTACATTGGCACAAAAGTCACAGTAATAGAGGACAAACATATAGATATTATATATATACAAAGTACAGTGTACAAAAGATACAGTAGATGGTCTAGATCAACAGTTAACTATGTCTGCTAAGGCACTGTACAAAGTATGCCTGCATCCTAAGGAAAGAGAGAGAGACCGAAGAGGAGGATACTGTGAGGGTGGAGAGGTACCAGGGAGGCAAGATGTGGGAGCTGGGATTAGGAGAGGGCAAGGTAAAGAGGTAACCCTGGGGTGGATGGTGAAAGAGAAGTGCTGCGGGGGTGACAATCCTGGTAGGATAGGAATGGGAAGTGCTAGGGTAGTCTAAAGCTGAGTGCAGGGATTTAGTGGGGGCACATACAGATATTATTATAGGTGAGGTGCTGCCGCAGCCTGCGTTTGAAGGATCCAAGTGTACTGGCAGAGGAGATGTCAGGAGGACAGGTGTCAGGCTGTTAATTATTGGATAATAATATGTCAATCTTGCTGTATAAGTTGTGTCTATTAGAATAAAAAGAATAGTCTTTTTTGTCTGGGAACATCAAACGCCAGCACCCATGAGGCCTAAATCCCTCTTTCTATCATATATAATCCTCCTGGCTTTAGTATTAGTTTCATGTCTTCCAGGGTTACTCCTGTTTGTCAGATGATGTAACACCAAATTGAAATCCCCTTCCGGAACAACATTTAGGCTGGTAGCCTTGCTGAGCTCATCAAAAAATCAAGAAAGAAAGAAAGGTGCTTTACTCCCCCATTTGGAGCATAAATATTACATATAGTCAATTCTATACTATGCAGAGTCCCCCTCCCAAAAAAAAAATTGCCATCTCCCATTTGAATCAACTTTGTGGCAAAAGGGACTGAATTATCTTTTGTTGATCAGTATGGCTAAGCCTCTGTTTTTTTTTTGTTTTGTAACAGTGTTATGATAGACTTCTCCCACCCAAGATCTTTTGAGTTTGTTTGACTCATCTGATAACAAATGCATTTCTTGTACCAGGGCAATATCCGTTCTTAGCTTATAAAGAAAGGAAAGCACCTTCTCTCTTTTTATCAGTGTCCACAGACTGTTAACATTCCATGAAACACATTTTGTATCAATTCGATCATTACTCATTGTGGCTATTAACAATGTGATTTCTATTGGGAATTTGTTGTTATTAGAAATCAGGCTAGGTACATGAAGTAATCTAACCAGGTTCTGATCATATTGGTAAACCCTGTTTACATTACACAAAGGAGAATATAAGTACTTGAATACATGAGAATAAGAAGCCTGTAATCTGTACCTAAGGACAAATGGTCCCACTATAGCACTCAGATAGACATAGAAACATAGAAGTTGACTGCAGATAAGGACTGCAAGGCTCATCCAGTCTGCCCATTTCTTTTTCTACCTTATAAATGTGCCATCGGCCTTTGCTCTGTCAATGGCCTATCTAGTGATACTCATCTGTATTGCTCCCTTATGCCTATCCCACACCTGTTTGAAGCCCTGCACTGTATTCATATCTACCACTTCCTGAGGTAGGCTGTTCCATACATCCATTACCCTTTCTGTGAAAAAGAACTTCCTCACATTACTCCTTAATCAGTCTTCATCTAATCTCATGCTGTGTCCTCTTGTCCTGCTATGTTTCTTATATTGAAACATGTTAGACTCTTTCACCTTGTTAATGCCCTTAAGATGTTTGAATGTTTCGATCATATTATCTGTCTCTCCCTCCTTTGCTCTAGGGTATACATATTTAGCTCCGTTAATCTGTCCTTTTATGTTTTCTGATGCAGTCCTGGCACCTTTTTGGTTGTCCTTCTCTGGACTACCTCCATTTTGTTAATGTCCTTGTGTAGGTGCAGCCTCCAGTACTGCACACAGTACTCCAGATGGGGCCTAACCAGTATCTTGTAAAGTGGGATTATTACCTCCCTCTTACAATTTGTGATACCCTACTAATACACCCCAACATCCCTCTAGTCTTACCTATTACTTTAGTGGTCTGCTTGGATGATTTCAGGTCATCTGTGATGATGATGCTCAAGTCTTTTTCTTCTCTTGTTATTGCCAGTAACTCCCCTCCCAACCTATAGGTAGCTTTGGGGCTTCTCTTCCCTATGTGCATGATCTTACATATCTTTGCATTAAACCCCAGTTGCCGCTCTTCTGACCATTTTGCCAGTTTTTCCAGATCTCTTCTCATTCTTCCCACCCCATCTGGATCATCTACTCTGTTGTAGATCTTGGTGTCATCTGCAAACATGCAAGCCTTACCCTCCAGTCCATCTACAATGTCACTGATGAAGATACTGAAGAGGACTGGCCCCAGGACTGATCCCTGAGGTACCCCACTTGTGACTTGCATCTCTTCTGACTGTATACTATTTACCACCACTCTCTGTTTTCTGCTTGCCATGCAGTTTGCCACCCAGCTGGCAGACCTCTGACCCACCCCGAGCCTGACCATCTTATTAATCAATCTTCAGTGTGGAACAGTATTGAAAGCTTTGCTGAAGTCAAGGTAGGTGACATCAGCTGCACCCCCTTAGTCCACCAATCTGGTTACCCAAGCAAAGAAATCTATGAGATTAGTTCGACAGGACCTTCCCATTGTAAATCCATGCTGTCTTGGATCCTGTGCTCCTATGGATTCCAGGTGTTGCACCATCCTTTCCTTAAGGAGTGCCTCCTTAATCTTGCCCACTACTGAGGTAAAACTCATTGGTCCCTGTCTCCCTGCTGCCACTCTTGTGAAGCAGGATCACATGAGCCCTTCTCCAGTCTTCTGGGACCTCTTCTGTGCTCTGAGACTCACTAAACAGTTCTGCTAATGGCTGTGCTACTTCCACCATTAGCTCCTTTAGTACCTTGGGATGTATGCCATCAGGTCCCATTGCTTTTTACACCCTGAGTTTAGTGAGCTCTTGAAGGACCCTTTCTTTTGTGAAGGGACTTGTGCACACCTCCCTCCACCCTGTGTCCATGGTGCTGAGCTGTGGGCCCTGCCCTACCTTCTCCTCAGTAAATACTGAACAGAAGTATCTATTTAGGATAGATGCTTTTCCTTGGTCCTCCTCCACACCCCCCTTATCCCCTTTGATCTTAGCAATAGCCCATCTGGACTTTTTCCTTTCACTAATGTATATATAGAAAGTCTTGTCCCCTTCTTTTACTGTTCGTCATAGTGCTTCCTCAGTTTGGGCCTTTGCCTGGCTTACTGCCTTCCCTGCTTCCCTTAGGAAAGTTTGATATGCCTCCCTATCTTCATCCTGCTGCATTCCCTTATATTCCCTGAAGGCCAACCTTTTGGCTCTGATCTTTTCTGCTACTGTTTTTGAGAACCAAAGTGGTTTCCTCCTTCTTTTGCTATTACTTTTCTCCCTAACACAATGGGATGTTGCTTCAAGTATTGCATCCTTAATGCTTGCCCACTTTGCCTGTCCCCCCCTTACCTGTAGTTCATATTGCCAGCACTAACTTAACTCTGCTGGCCATCTTATCAAACTCAGCTCCCCTGAAGTCCCATATTTTTGTCTTGGAATGGGATGATTTACTTCTAGTAGCCAAATTGAACCATACCTTGTGATGGTCAGTGGCCCCCAGGTGATCTTCTACCTGGATATCTGTGATTCTTTACCCCTTAGTCTGTACTACATCAGGATAGTCCTGTCTCTTGTGGGTTGTTTCACAAATTGTTTCAGGCCCTCCCCCTGCAGGGAATCCACTATATGTCTTGTGCTGGTGGATGTTCCTGCTGGTATTGACCAATCTGTATCTGACATGACAAAAATGTAATACTAAATGTAGATCAATTGTAAAAAACTGCCCTAGTGTTGAACATATACCTACAAATCTTAAACTAACATTAACAGTGTCATAAAACCATGATCCAAACCCTTAGTCATGTATATAACCAATTTGTACCCAGACATTATTAACAAAGGTTATATATTGCATAGAATAATGATGCAATAAAGATTGTATGACTTCAAAAATCAAAAGCACATACAACATTTTGCATAAGCATTCAGCTGAGATCTGTGAAGCTTAGCAGCAGGGCAACACTCAGTGCCATTGGTCTGCAGATCCATGTCACACAGCACATAGCCTCCGAGGTTCTCCTGTTAGGGAACCATCAGCAGCATTCTTAAAGCAAGATATAAGACAGACAAACCCTTAGACCAGAGTTACTGAGACAGCAAACAGTACAAACATATCATCACCCAGCCCTTAATCAGACCAGACCAGACTGTGAGTATGTTATGTAGCACTATAGAAAGGGGGAGTGGCATAGCAAAGCAAGTATAAGAAAAGAGAGCTAGAAGAGAGGGAGCAATGGGAAAGAAAGCAGGGAGGAAGAGAGAGAAAAAGAGGAGTGCTTTAGTGGAAGTTGTCCTTTAAATGGCTGTTGAAATGCACATTAGCTTTCGAACAGTCTAGTATATCCACGGGCATGGATAGACCAGAAACTTTTTAGACAGTGCAGACTGGTATTGCAATAAGCTTACCCTACTGTAGGGGAGCTCCCCTCTTATTTTAGTGGCTGTGCAAGCAAGTCACCCTATTCTAAAATTAGTTAGCTATAAGAAGCAAATCAGGCCCATTGTCATAGCGCCACCTTCAGGTCTAGTGGGTACTACCTCATAGCATTCACCACCATGGCATACTAATTGCAATCATCAACACAGCAGCCTTTGAATGTTAAGTAACCAGAGATATAAACAGCAACAATGCAAACAATACCAAGGTAAAGGATGTTTTAATAAAAAAAGGGAGGTGACGAGAGAAGGGTATAAGAAGTGTATGTGAGCAAGTAAGAAAGTGAAAGCAAGGGGATCAAACATTCAACATATGAAAGAAACATTAAAGGACCTGGATCTGATTTAAAAACTATGGTGCATTATCAAGTGACTGTAATTATTTGCACTTTGTCTGACCTGAAGAAGGGAGTATTGTCTCTCGAAAGCTAGTCTAAGAAATAATTTTGTTAGTCCAATAAAAGATATCACCAGCAACATATTTGTTTTTTTTTCTCTAAACTTTGATGAAATAAATAGCATCAAGATACATCTAAAAATAACATGCACAGTCAGGTATCCACTAGCACAGAATGAGGGGTTGTTGGAAGTTGTATTCCAATACGTGTCATCAATCACAGACATACTGTAGCACTAAACCCCCTGTCATTATTCCATGCATTTTTTATGGAGATGTGGCTTAACTGCCACCACTAAAAAAAAAAAAAAAAGAGTCCACCATGGGCAAGTGCTCCTGACCACCTTTCAAAACCAAGTACATATCTTCATGCAGACACATCAGGTTCTTGCATCTGTACACCCCATTGACAGTGTGTTCATTTAAAGAGAAATTCGATAGGCCAGCATTAACCTCAACACTGATTGGCTCATCACCAACTTCCCCTTCAGAAAGGAAATCCAGGTTCTCAGTCATCAGTGAAAAATGAGCATTTCAAGCAGAAACTCCTGAGGAGAGTTTTTTGTTCTGAGGACCTTTTGGAAGGAATATTGTGTCTCTGTGTCTATCCCTAGTAAGTAATTTGCATTTACTGCTAATGATCTGCCAATCTTTACATTGTGGTAAATCTGGGAGGCTCATTTTGATTCTGGGGCTGTGACTAATAGAGCTGGAATCTTTTGAAGTGCAACACTCTGAGGAGGTAACCCTAGGTGCAGCGCGCTGTAAATTCGAGATAGATCATTGGTGGGATTCAAATACTCTGCCATTGTTTGTGTCCTTCTTTAGTTTTGTGTTTATAAATTCCCATGCAGAGTTCATGTCCTTAAGGGCATGTACACCCCCATTCACAGTAATCAATAAAGTAGCTGGATATGGTTCCATGTGATAACCTGCGATTGAGGAAAGGCGATCACTGTTTGGGTGAGAATGTGTCTTCAAAAATCAATTTTGGGAATGTACACTCATGGCACACAGCAAAAGGGTGCACGACAGTTAGGTTTTTTTCATTTTATGCCAGGTGCACTTCACCTCGCCCCCACCAATGGATTCTTAACTCCAGGGAGGTACCTGTCGGGGTGGCGGTGTGCAAAACTGAAAAAAAAAAGAAAAAACCCTGCCTGGCACAAAAAGGAAGTGTGGCCAGAACCGAACCCGGCACCCTCCCAATGCCAGTCTGCTACCAGCCCACCATGCCACATGGCCAGCTTGGCAGCCCGCCACCACACTACACCCCACAAACCCTCCATCCTCTTCCACCCGATGCATGGCATGGCCCTCCCCCCCCTAAGTGCATGTATACATAGCGACATCTTGTTGCTATAGTTGTCAAACCCCCTATCTAGTGGCCCTCCCTGCCCAGTAGCCCTGTGCACAGGTACCATGACTGAGTCACTCTTTTTGAAAGCCCTCAATCGCGGTCACCATCATCACAGGTTACCCTGGATATTTAATCTTGTAAGACAGTTTCAGAGGTTGTAGCACTCCTCTTATTTCGATGAAAGCTTTCATCTGAGCCATTACTTCTGCAGAGTAATCCTGAAAAATTGATATCCTGTTCCCATCTCAAGAAAGGAATCTCTTTTCCCTGGCTACCCTCAATATTTCTTCCTTTACTAGAAATCTCAGGAAGAAAGTCACAGTTTTTCTGGGGTAGCTCCTTGTTTTGATTCAGGGGTCAAAGTTCTGTGAGCTCTTTCTTTCTCTAACGGCCATCTCCAACTGTATTGTAGTCAATTAGGAATGAACTCTTGTAGAAAACTTGTCATGTTAGCTCCTTCCATTCCCTCAGGTACACCCACAGACCTCAAATTATTACGTCTGCCCCAATTTTCCAAGTCTTCACTCTTCTGTCAGAATAAAGATATTTGGGTATGATAGAAATCCAAATAGCTTTCTAACATAGTCATTGTGTCTTCAGCCAGTGCTGCTCTGGATTCCACATGAGTAAGTCTATTAAACCTCTCAAAATTGTTATTAATGGCATTCACTGTAACTTTAAGACTGCTTATCTCTGTTTTGATGACATCTTGGCTGTGTATGATGGCTTGTAACATGGCTCTTATTTCCCCAATATCTGATTATTGTGGGGAGTTATTTTCACTGTGCCCCTTCCGTCAGTTAATTTCAGACAGCCTGATCCCTTTCAAAGGTAATGGCATTGCAGTAGCTTACAATTAGTATAACGTCTTCTCTGATCACTATTGTGACTCATCATTTCACAGTTTTGCTCTCCAGTGCTAGGGCCAATGATTGCCTGACAACTGGTTTGGCAGGATGAATAGACATATGGGTTACTGCTGATGATCTCCAGATCGAAACAAAGTGTTCATCTTGTGCCTCAGCTAAGCAACGGCCCCATTTACACAATTTGTTGTTTCAGTAGAAGATGGAGATTTATGATATCAGAATGGAAATACAGAGCTGGTGAGGTGCTGACATCATGGAGAGCATCCTTGTGTTGTTTAAAATGTATTTACCCCAAACAGCTTAAATGAATAGCAACATCTCATTTTCAGTGGAATCCTGCATCATTCAAGTCAAGGCCACTGTTTTTCAATTTTTACCAGAAAAAACAATAAAAATGTCAGAATTTGGATGGCCTGCACATTGATAAAAACAAAGAATTTCATAGAATTCAGCATTTTATATCAGATCAGTAAATCTAGAGAACATGTAGTTTTCTTATAATTGCTTCCTGTACTATTTTCAATTTGTTTCATTTAATACTCTGTGTATTAAGCCTTCTTTTATTCAGGTAATTTATGTACATACTAAAAGAATGACTAAAGAATCCAGTTAAAAAGTCAAATATTAGACTTGCAATCATCGGTGCAATTCCCAATCTTTCAAGTCTAGAAAATGTAATTTCAAGACTTTAATCACCATAAATTGGGCTGGAAGTATAGCCTAGAGGTTAGAGGAACAAGGTGTTAACAAGCTTGATACATTCAGCAGATCAGACCTGAGTTTGATTCTCACAACCTCCACTTGCATACTGTGTGACTCTGAACAAGTCACTTAACTGTCCAGTGCTCCCAGGTCACCCATGAAAACAGTCACTTGTGCCTAGTGGGCCATACCCAGTTGCCAAAGACTAAAAAAAAAAAAAAAAAAAGACCATAGTGTCACTTTGGTAAAAGGCTAATTTGTTACATTTCCTTAGCATGATTGCTGGGTCTTATTCTCTGGTTGCATGCATTAGAAAGCTAATGTAGTTGCAGCCATAAAAAGTTTGTTCCTGCAAACAAGAAAAGGGTTTACCCAGTTGAGCCATGGTTCATTTTCAATGGGGTCTACCAGTCATGCTCTCAGTTACAATATTAAAACATTTTTAAAAGACAATCATGATACATAAAGACAGAATCATGCAGTATAGTAACTTATGGGATAAAGGTTTACAATCAAGACATACAACAAACACATATAATATTTACATATTGTAGTAAGAAGAAAACACAATTCCCTATCTCATTTTCAGTGGGGTCCTTCTTTTACCCATTTTTACTGTATATTGATCTGGAACATTAGTTCTCATACTTTATGAAAGTGACCTTTCCCTAAGCAATGGAAAAGATTTTGAGCCTCCCTCAATTCGAGAAAAAAAAACTTTTTCCCCCATAGAAAATAATATCATATTTTGCACAGTACACCAGGAATAAAGTGAGACTAATAAAAGTTTACTGAGTGTATTCTCTTTTTAGTCAACTTATTTTTCTCCACCCCAGCCCCACACCCCAGGTTGTCCTTGTCACTCTATTTTTCTGACTTGTGGGCCCTTATTGCTCTGTTTTCTCTCTATCTGGAACAAATTACCTAACCACCTTCATCTCTTCCCCCCTTACAATATTGTTAAGCAGCTTCATGTACTCTTCCCTCAGGTGACACATGAAACAAACACAGGCTCTGTGTGCCTTTCCCAGTCATTCATTTGCATATCAACATCTGCTGTAAAAACAAGCCTTGGGTCAGTGTGCCTTCCCAGTCACTCATCTGCTTATAAACACTTAGTGTAGAAACAAACCTCGAGTCTTTCTGCCTTTCCCAGTCATCAATTTACACATCAACAAACACCTACTGCAGAAACAAGCCTTGACACAATGTGCCTTCTAGTCACCAAATTACATATAAATACACACCTAGACACAAGCTTTGGCTCATTGGACCTTTCCTGGTCACCAGTTTGTGCATAAGTAAAGAAATTCAGCTGCCATTATTCATATTTAGTTTGCTTCATTTCATCACACAAAAAATCCAAAATGTAAAATGTTAATACTGTACATTCTCAAACTTGACCAGGCCTCCACTGGAGCAGTTTGGGGCCTCCCTTGGGATGCTGGCCTCACCATTTGAGAACCACTGCCTTAGATATTAACTCACCAAGATGGTTTGTTCATTGTATGTTTGTGAAAACATACAAAAATGTTCAATAAAAAGGTATTAAAAAAAGTATAATTGAAAAATGAATAAACTAGTATAGGCACATTTTCACTGTACCATGAAATGCTCTAATGCCATACCAATCAATTGGAAAGTGGGGACCTGGTGTCAATCCTATAAAACAAGATCTTCCATGGAAGATAATGTTCTAATGGCTACAGAATAAGAGCTAGGTAGTCACATGCTCTCTCACCCCGTGATTAAAAATGTTTTTAGTTTTTTTTTTATTCTATCATTTGTGGGACACTTCAGAACTCTGATCTGTCATGACTCAAGTAGAACTGTGCTAAAAAACAAACAAACAAAAAAAAAACTTCCACCAGCACAAATTCCACAAAAGTCAGACTTTCACTTCTGCAAAAATGTGGAAATCAAATTAGCAACTTTTGCAGAAACTCTAACTTAGAATGGTGGAACAAATGCATGAATTGAAGATTATTATATTAAATTGCTGAAAAAAAATTCAGCAGAACTGATCATTGTCAGTAGCCAGTTCTGTAGACTTTTTTCCTGCAGTTTAATATATTAATTTGCAACTCATATAGTCATTCCACAGTTCAGTGCATCACTTTGTAACTCTCCATAGTTCTAGACACTATTCATCACTTTTTAAGGTTGTGTTCTGTACAGGCTGAACCAATATAGATAATTCTAATTTCTTTAAATTCTGACATAATGGTTACACTTTCCTTTATATCAGACATTAATCATACCCTATATCATTAGGTGACAGGGCTGGGTAAAATTAGAAAATTACAATGTCATGGAATTTTTGTGAAATTCCAAGAAAGTTCACAAATGTTCATGAATTTATTTGAAACATTTCAAAACTCTTTAAATTTGTAATAACTTGGTTAATGTTACCACCAGATATCTGTAACTTGGCAAGCATATTGCTTGAAGAGGCCCTAAAATGGTACTATGTTTTATGGCATTTGGATGCGGAGCAGGGAGGTTATAAGGGCTCAAAGTCTGGCAATTTATTATTCATTCAAAAATTTCTGAATATATTTCTATGCTTACAATGTAGCCATCTTTAGACCTAGATAATTGAACATTCATATGCATACTTTCTTGGAAGAGTCATAGAAACTGCTGAATAGAGAGGTAATTGGTTGTGTAAATGGTAAGTTACAGGAGTTCAGAATTTCACAATTTAATTATTTGTTAAAATGTGTGAACCTTTTTCAAAATATTTGGATGTTTATACATCCACTGCTGTTTTGGATATATACATAGATAGATTTAGCATGCACACCAAAGTAAATGGGTCCTGCAACCTACTTAAGCTAGATAAATGAGGTTTAGTAGGTTAAAATTTATTATGGATGCATTAGAAATTAGTAACTGGTAAAATTTGCTCAAAAATCGACAGCCTTGTAACTGGCAATGCCTCTAGAATTCTTTACATGCACCAGTATTGTGGCCCTGCAATACTCCTCCAGCTCTCCTGGGATAGTAATTACCATCATCATGCTCCATCATGAATAAAGGTATCCAGATATTTCTGTCACAACTAGTTGTAAGGCATGGCATCACTTGGTACCACTGTTTTCAAATAGTAAAAATATACATTGTTACCTACAGGGTTGTTAAGGTGTCAGCAGGTGGCATTGTACAGAAACAATGCTGGACAAGCATGTGCTTCCATAAATTATTAAGTGAGTGAGCTCTAGTGGTTTGCTGGCATATTGCAAGAATTCAGGCTAGTGCACAGTAATGTTCTTGACTATTCCTCACATTTCATCTCTCAAGATAGTGACCTAACAATTGGCACCACTGTACTTTTACTATGGAGCCTCTTATGAATACTATCTTATCACCACTTTATCCAGCCTTTACCTTCCTTTACAATGGCAACTCAAGTGTATGACTGAGCAAAATGTTTGGACAGGGCTTCAACAAAAGTAACACAACATTCCACAATTTTACAAAAGATCATGAAATACAGCTTTTATTAATTACTGATGTTATTTTGGAATCACTGGCTACCTGTAACTTGACCAACCTTTGAGAAAGAGACTAGAGAGTTGACACACACAACCTGTTTTTTTTTATATTGTTTTTCTCCAAGCCAGGAGATCATTTTTCAGTGATAAACCCTGTTCACAGGGATATACATTGATAAGTTGAACCCTGCCATGATTCAGTTGACTACCAGGTTTTTCTTCAGCACTTTTTTCCTCCAATGTCCCCTAGTGGGGGCAGTGTCTCTATTAGCCTCACACAGCCACAGCTTACTTTGTGGCAAAAGAAAGCTCCCTGGTCCAGCTACAGGGGGTCACTATGTTGGTGAAACCTGCTGCCAACCATTGCCAACTGAGATGTTCTGCTGAGCAGCAGCTGTTTCATCCATGGTTTGACTCCTGAATGACCGTCTGCTCCTGGACCATAGTGGTGGCCTCAAAGCCTGATATTTAGAGTCATTGAACTTAACAAAATTGGTGATATTCCATTCACTAGTTTAACATTATAAGGTATTCAATTCCAGCAGTTTACATAAATGCAAAATGTAATTTTTAAATGTCCAAATATTTGGAGGCTTCTTACTTAGTCACCTTAAGAGGTAGAGTTCTGCAACTTAGTACTCATCTGTATAGACCTTGATACAGTCATCATAACAACAATGGTGCCATTTACTTTTTAAATGAGATGGAATTAACTAAAATCACAATTCTGGCAAAATTGAGCAAATTTCTCACAGAAATGTCATGAAACTGAACAGAAACATAATCAGAATCTTGTTCAAATTTTGCTGGAAGAAGATACATTTCACCCAGCCCTATTAGTTGGGAAACCACTTAAAACTTCTTTGATCCTAAACTGCAGATTTAAAAGAATAATAACCACCATCGAGATATGTACTGTACAAACATTCTCAACATATTACGAGCAAAATATATCTTTTAACTCCATCTTCTTGTTATACTTTGTAACAGGAATGTTCTAGTAATTAAAAATAACATTATTTCTAGAATATTCTTGATATGAAGAAAAACAAAGAGAATGGGTTTAAATATTATTATTTTTTGTCATAAATATGTTGAAAACATTTCTCAGCATCTTCATGGTTATTATTATCACTGGAATAGAAAACATTTTTACTCACTGGATGATAAAGCATCCTATTTATTTTCCATAAACCCATGACACACATTAAAATTGTACTGTAGCTAAGTACATCTTTATGGCCAATTTAATTTCCTCAGAACTGATTATCTCATCCTTTGAACTTTCTAAGCAATTTACTTTTTGACATTTTAAGTCCCTACATTATTACTTCCTAGTAATGTTTCTTAAGGCAGCCTCTAATTTACCTGCCAGAAGGATCAAAACAGCTTTCTTTAACCTTGCAAGTAGGGCCTCAATCCCTAGAATAAAAAAAAACTGTAAAATCTGCAATTTATTTTTCAGATAGCATTCCTGTCATGTTCTATAGCTATGACTCACTGTTAAATCATTATATTTCCGACTTTTAAAGAGCAGCCAATGCCTTCAGGAGGACTTTAACAAAACATAATATTTAAACACAATTCAGATTGTATTTCACATTAGTCCTGTATCCCTCCAATTATTTATTACTTAGGCCATTTGCATGAAAACAGGATCTTAGTTCCTGAAGCGTTTATCAATTCCTGTTGCCTTCTCCCTACCTGTGTTCAAAATGCACTGATTGTGACATCACAGTTACCCCCATGGCAGCAGACTGTGAAGACACAACAAAGGATTATTACTTGAAGCAGGTAGTAAGCTACAGAGGCAAATGACTCTGAGGGATAAATCTCATGTATTCCTTCAAAGTTCCTCAGTAACACATACTGAAGAGGAGACATCTACAGACTATATAGGGAATGCAAGCTAAACTGTACCTAAATATTGTTTTTCAAAGTTTTTTCTGAGGCATCAGCAACTCTTTAAAGCTGCTACCTAATGCTCTAACCTTTATATCTTTTATGGGACTAACACAGGTTCAGACCAAACCTTCCTCAGTAGCATTTCCAAAAATGTACAAGCACTATGACAGTTTCAACAATTGAAAACACAAACCATAAACATTTTTATTTGCTTAGTGCTGTTAGAGGTGCTTCATCACTGTTATATCTATCAAAGATATAAAATCATGATCTCACTTTATGCTTATATTAATATGTCCTAAAATTGTTCATACTGTAATTACTGTGTCAAACTCTGCAGGTACAAAATTGTACTGGAAAAACATAGAAAATAAATCAGGAAAAAGAACTGCTTCATTTATACAGACATCCTGCCTTCTTTTACATTTCTACAGAATCTTCACAAACTCCACCAGTATTTTTGGTGTCATGTTTCTCTCAGGACCAATACTTTCCTGTGCTTCCTTAGTGAATTGCAGGAATATGGCCTCATCTATTTTACCACAACTCTAGGTTTCTTCAAACCTCTGTTTGTCCTCATTTGCTACAGTGGACGGCACTACTGTACCTTCTGCTATAGCCATGCATCACAACTCATCATTGTCCTACCACCCTCTCAAACCAATCCATTCAGTTTATACCCCACTAAGTGACCCTGACATTCAACTGCTAGGTACAGTAGATGGCTCCAGAGAGCTGATCACCAGTAATTAAATAACAATACATCAGTGTAACAGATAATAAAAAAAAATGTTTCATTAAAAAGGTGTGTCTTTTGACCCCATTAATAGCCTCCACTGACTGGACCTCCCACCAAGATCTGGGAAGCAAGTTCCAGAGAGCTGGACCAGCCACTTTAAATGCTCAGTCTTCCAAGGTTTTTAGCCTGGCCCTCGGAACCACTAGGAGGCCCTCAGTGGAGGAGCAGAGTGAGCATACCCGGATGGCAGGGGTCAGGGGATCCTCAGGTAGCCTGGACCTGATCCATATAGGGCCTTATATGTGAGCAAGACCACCTTAAAGATGATCCTCCATCTGACAGGCAGCCAGTGCAGGTCATGCAGGACCAGGGTCACACAATTAGATCTAGGAAGACCTGTCAGCAACTTGCCCACTGCTTTCTGCACCACCTGTAACTGATGGAGATTCTCTCCACTGACTCCACAGTAAAGAGCATTACAGTAGTCCAGTCTTCATGAGACAAAGGCATGCACAAGCCTGGGCAATTGCTAGGTGGAACCAGGAATTTAATTTGGGTGATATTTTGTAAGTGGTAAAAACCACTCTGGATGATGGCTGACACCTGATGATCAAGAGTCAGACTGTCATCAAAAATAATGCCCAGATTTCTCATCCTAGAAGCAGCTGCCAATGGAGCAGGACCAAGGAACAACCCAGTACCTAGATCTATGTCAGCCATATCGTGCCATGGACCAGGCTTGACTACCAGCACCTTCATATTGTCGGGGTTTAGACATAGCCAGTTACATCCAGTCTTAGATTTCAGCCTGCCATTTATTTAGCAGTTCCACTGCATTTTTTGTCCTAGAAGCAAAATACATATATAGCTGGGTAATATCTACATAACAGTAAAAACCCAGACTGTAACATCTAATGATCTCACCCAGGGGCAGCATGTACACCACAAACGGCATCGATGATAAGATCGAACCTTGAGGAACCCCACAGGGCAGGAGTTTGGGGCAGGAGGATAAATAATCCATTACTACCCATTGCATCCTGCATATGAGATAAGACTCAAACCAGTTGATGATAGTACTGGTGAGTTCACAATACTCTAAGGTGATCAAGAAGCACAGTGTGATCCATGGTGTCAAATGCTGAAGAGATCTTGGAGAATGAGAACTGACCAATCTCCTCCATCTCTCACCCTGATATCATTTTCTGCACCCTGACCAATGCCATTTTGGTGATACCTTGCCCTAAATCTTGACTGGAATGGCTCATAGATATCAAAGGTCTCAAGTTGGACCTCGAGCTGCAGAGCCACCACTTTCTAGACAACCTTCCCAAAAAATGAGAGGTTGGAGATTGGTCGATAATTCACCAAGACAACCATGCCAAAAATGGTTTCTTCAGAAGTGGCTTCACCAATGCCTCCTTCAAGGCATCACATAAGAACCCATCTGACAGCGGGCACTGGACTATCTCAGCAAACACTGGATCAACAGATCTGGCATATCCCACTGGGAGACAGGTAGAGTCAAGTTTTAGTTCTTAAAAGGTGGGCCACAGCTTTGAGATTACCTCAACAACCTCCAAAACCCACACTGACCTGAACTCCCCCAAACAATAGGAGTGCCTTTGCCAACACAAGGCCAACCACTGTGAGGCTGATCATGTCCCACTGAGGTGATTCCAGATCAAATAGAGAACAACCTGTCAGAGAAAAAATTATCAAACTCCTCTCACAAAGTGACTGAAAAAGCTGTTTTCAGCTGCAGACAGGCAGGATAAAGTAGCCTGTCCACAGTCTGAAAGAGTTGGGCTGGCCAGTTCATCCCTGCAGCAATCTTCCTGAAAAGGAATTCTGCTTTCTTACAGTTAATTGCCCTTTGGTATTCACCATAGTGAACCCTCAAAGCCAGTTTATCCTCCTCAGACTGGGAACTCTGCCAGGAATGCTCCAACTTCAGACCATTCATCTTCATTGCCTTGACAGCCCCATCAAACCACGGGGGTCTCAAATGAGAGGACCTTGGTTGAATATGGATCAGAGTGGTGGCATTAAGCATATTGGAGATGGTACTATTATAGATAATTGCCACCTTGCTATTGCAAACTGCACAAGCAGTGCTCACACCAGAAAAGTCCACTATTGCCACTACTCCTTCTGGGGTCAACCCCTTCAATGGGCAGTAGTGGACCATCTCAATAGAGGAGGGACTATTGGGGGGCCCAAATGAGATCTCCACCATACAGTGATCCAACCAAATGACCAGATCAATCCTGAGGTTGGTGATCTCAAGCCCCAGTGAGTATACCAGGTCCAAGACATGGCCGTAGTAGTGGGTCACAGAAGTAACAACTTATGTGAGGCACATTGATATCATTAACTGGAGGTTGTCTTCACCAAAATGCAAGAATTCATTGTCAACATGGAAGCTGAAGTCAACCAGAATCAATCATCTAGGTGAATCCAAAACCCTGTCAGTGATGAAGTCTGTGACTACCTGCAGCTATTCTCCCTCACGTCTAGGAGGCCAGTACATGAGAAGAATCCTGCAACCTGCACCTGGACCCCCACACAGAGCCACACATTCAAATGATGTGGTATATCCCACTGGGTGAATGGACGAGTTCAAACTGGATCTAAACAGATGGTCACACCCCCACCTCTACTATATGTGCCCTCATCCGGCAGTGCACTACAGAGAATCCAGCCAGGACTGACATCTCCAAGACTGGCCTTGCATCATCTCCCTTCTGGCCAGGTCTCTGTAATGCAAGTCAGATCAACTGATGAAAGAGCCAAGCAAGGCACTGGAGGGGTGCAGTGATCCACTCTATAGGTGCTGAAGGACCAGATGACTACCCACTCAAGGAGAAACTGGAATTTACAGGAGAGCTCTCCCCAAGCTTCACACAACCTGCCCTTGACTCCAGCACACTGTGGGGCACACTTGCCAGAGACCTCCTTGGGTGTGAACGTGTAGATGTGGCCCATGCTCAGGACACATGTGTGGTCTCAGATCCTGGAGCAGTGGCATCAACAGGATTGACAGAAGACTTCTCTTTGACTCCCCTATTGTTCGATGTTTATGGCCCAAGGCTGCTTTCATTCTCCATCTGGAAGCCTGGAGCATGACTCCCATGAGGGTAGAGCCCCACTGCTCCATATCACCTCTTCTTCAAGACTTTATGACATCTCTGTCTCTCTCTCTCTCTCTTCCTCCTTCTCAAGATCATGGGTTCTCCAAGATGTTCTACTGTCTTAGAGTTTTGGACTTGCTGTTCCCGGTCTCAGTTCTCAACACCAGCTACTTTCTAAACACATTTGTGATTCAAGCAGAATTTCTTCCTTGCTGTAGCCTAGCATGCATCTTCCTGGGGGGGAGGGGGGGTTGGCTGCGTCTCTCTTTCTGCTGTACTCTCTCCCTTAGGCCAGTTCTTGCACTCCTCTGATCTGAGACACTATTCACCACTCAGACACAATCTCTAAAGAAGGTGGCTCTCCCTATATGTGGGGGAGGGGCAAGTAGCAGCCTAACAGACTCTGACTACTGGTCACTTGCCTAAAGCATGTGGAATGACTCAGCAGTTAAAGTTGTTACAAGAAGTGAGCTGAGGAAACGCAGCTCCAATGACATGAGAACATTAGAACATTTAACAAAATTAACTATGTACAGCCATGCTTGAAACAATCAGGAGGTTGAAAGCCTCATTACACACTCCCACCTTAGACCCTTGTGGCACCCCTACAAGGTCTCAAAACATACAATAGATGGGGAAAGATACAGCTGGTGCTCCTGTAAGGGAGTGTGTCTTCCCCTCCTTCTACTCATGAGCAACATAGGTGGGTACACTCAGGAGACACACAAGGTATACCATATACATCATAACACAAAATGCGACTGAATGGGGAAAGGATTCTGGGACTCTTTTTATGTTGATTGCGCGCATGCACAAGAACCAAGTTGCGACAGGTTTCTCCACAAGCAGGTTGTGGAGGCATGGCACTGTTGTGGCCAATGCCCTCACAGCCTGGAAAGGCTTGTCCCACTTCCCCCAATGCCATGGCACACTGCTGCTGACACTAGTTCAGCCAGTGTGCCACAACTTTCTAAAAAAATCAGCCGCTGCAATCAGGGGCTGCCTCATCATTGCAGCATCAGCCATCTGCTGCAATGAGGGAGTGACCCGTCATTGCAGGCTGGGATGTAAAACCTCTGATATTGTTTGTGCCACCATGTTCACAAACAATATAACCCTCCCACCAGTTGCCGACGGGGGCCCCATCCCCATCGGTTTTTGGTGCTCTTGTGTTTCTTTTGTTGCTGACAGGGGAGCCCACTCCCTGTCGGCATTCTGTAACCCCCCTGCTTTTGTTCCTGCTGATGGGGTGCCCAGTCCCCATCGGCATAATGATACCCCCCGCCCATTTGCCAATGGGGGTTCCCAATCCCCCATCAGCTACTGCTGCCATCAACAAGAAAGCCTCTGGTGGCACACTGGGAGCCCACCCAGTGTGCCAGATGCCCCTGTGAATTAAAAAAAAGTCCTGCGATGTCTGTTTTGTTTTTACTCCTGAAAAAACTGTCCCTCAGCACTTACCCTGCCTCGCACCGCAACCTGCACCACCACCACCCTGCCTCCCCACACCCCCTTTTACTGACACCTTGGGAGCTCAGCGCGACAATCTTCGGTGGAGCAGAACACGTCTGCACTCTTCATAGCCGACCGTGAACTGAGGAAATGCCGGTAAGCTGTATAATGTAATACATAGGGTTTTTTCAACTTTACTGCATATCTCGGCCATTTTTGGGAATTTTTTCACCAAACTTTCAACATGAGGTTTTGTGGACCCCTCCTCTTGAATTCTTGAACTGTCATAGCGTTAATCAGCCCCAAAAGGTGATTTCATTGTCACTGCACGGAATCACCTTTCAGGGCCGATTAATGAAACGACAGTGCCAGTGTTCATGAGATGGGTTCTCAAAAAGTCTATGTTGCAAATTTGGTGGAAAAAATACAAAAAATTACTGTTTTACGAGCATGCGCTGCGCAGTTGCTACACATGCTCACAACTTCGTGAATTTGCAATATTTTCATGTCAGATTTTCAACATTGGCATTTTGTCACACCTCCTTGTGAACAGTATAGCTGTCATTGTTCACATCCTGGTGGAAATGTGTTTTTGCACTTCCAGTGCAGAATAGCGCTGTCGCTGAGGGAAATCAGTGTTCAGGACAGATTAAAAAAATGACAGTGACACTGTTCATGAGTAGAGGTCCTGAAATGGCTATGTTGACAATTTGGTAATGATACTCCATAAAATGACTGTGTTACGAGCGTGTGTTGCACAGTTTGCACGCATGCTCATAACTTTGCAAATTTATAATATTTTCACTCCAGATTTCCAACATTGCCATTTTCCCACATCTGCTTATGAACAGGACAGCTGTCATTTTTCCCATACCTGGCCAAAATGTGTTTTTGCACTTCCAGCGCAGAATAGAGCGGTCGCTGTGGGAAATCACTGTTCAGGAGAGATTAAGAAAATTACAGTGGCACTCTTCATGAGCAGAGGTCCTAAAATGCCTAAATTGAAAATCTGGTGATGAAACTCCATAACATGACTGTGTTACAAGCGTGTGATGAACTGTTTCCATGCACCCTTGTAACTTCACAATTTTGTAATATTTTCATGCCACATTTTCAACAGTGGCATTTTTTCACACCTCCTTATGAACAGTACAGCTGCCACTTTTCACATTGTGGCTAAAATGTGTTTTTGCATTCCTGCCGCAGAATAGCACTGTCGCTGAGGGAAATCACTGTTTGGGACACATTAAGATCGAATGAGTGAGAGGGGGGAGTGATCGCGCTCAACTGATCTCTGTCGGGACTGCTGCAGATTTGTTTGTGGGCAGAGAAAGGGCCCAATACAAGAGCCCATTACAAAAGGGCAGCCTGCAGCACTTGGAGAAACAGAACGAGAGAGAGAGAGAGAGCAAGTGAGGGAGGGAGAGTGAGCGAACTTACCGGAGCTCTTTTAGGACTGCTGCAGATTTCTTTGAGGGCAGAAAAAGGCATCAATACGGGCAGGGGCCCAGTACAAAAGGCCAGACTGTAGTGGTGGGAGAAACAGTATGAGCGAGTGAGATAGGGGGACTGAATGAGCTCAATGGAGCTCTGTCAGGACTGCTGCGGATTTCTTTGTGGGCAGAAAAAGGTGACAATGCAGGCAGGAGTCCTATACAAAAGTTCCGCTTGCAGCGCCAGGACAAACAGAATGAGCATGTGAGAGAGGGAGACTTAGCGACCTCAACAGAGCTCTGTCAGGACTGCTGCAGATTTGTCTGTGGGCAGAGAAAGTGCACAACATAAGAGCCCAGTACAAAAGGGCAGCCTGCAGCACTGGGAGAAACAGAACGAGAGCGTGAGTGATGGAGGGGGAGTGAGCGAATTCACTGGAGCTCTTTCAGGACTGCTGCGGATTTCTTTGTGGGCAGAAAAAGGTATCAATGCAGGCAGGAGCCAGGTACAAAAGGCCAGCCTGCAGCGGTGGGAGAAATGATATGAACAAGTGAGACAGGGGGACTGAGTAAGCTCAACGGAGCTCTATCAGGACTGCTGCAGATTTCTTTGTGGGCAGAAAAAGGTGACAATGCAGGCAGGAGTCCCATACAAAAGGGCCACTTGCAGCACCAGGACAAACAGAATGAGTGTGTGAGAGAGGGAGACTGAGCAACCTCAACAGAGCTCTGTCGGGACAGCTGCGGATTTGTTAGTGGGCAGACAAAGGTGCCAATGCACGCATGAGCCCAGTACAAATGGGAAGCCTGCACTGGCAGGGAAACCAGAATGAGCGAGTAAGAGAGGGGGAGTGAGCAAGCTCAACAGAGCTCTATTGTAACTGCTGAAAATTTCTTTGTGGGCAGAAGAAGGTGGCAATGCAGGCAGGAGCCCAATAAAAAAGGGCAGCCTGCAGCGCTGGCAGAAACAGAATGAGTGAGTGAGTGAGTGAGTGAGTGAGTGAGAGAAGGGGAGTGAGTGAGCTAAACGGAGCTTTGTCAGGACTGCTGCAGATTTCTTTGTGGGCAGACAAAGGCGCCAGCAGAGGCAGGAGCTCAGTACAAAAGGGCAGCCTACAGCGCCAGGAGAAACAGAGTGAGTGAGTGACACAAGGGGAGTGAGCCACCTCAACGGAACTCTGTCAGCACAGCTGTGGATTTCTTTGTGGGTAGAAAAAGGTGCCAATGCAGGCAGGAGCCCAGTACAAAAAGACAGCCTGCAACACCGGGAGAAACACAACGAGTGAGTAAGAGAGGGGAAGTGAGCGAGCTCAATGGAGCTCTATTGTCACTGCTGCGGATTTCTTTGTTGGCAGAAAAAGGTGGCACCGCACGCAGGAGCCAAGTAAAAAAGGCCACCCTGCAGCGCTGGCAGAAATGGAATGAGTGAGTGAGAGAGGGGGAGTCAGTAGGCTCAACAGACCTGTGTCGAGACTGCTGCAGATTTCTTTGTGGGCAGAAAAAGCCACCAACAGAGGCAGGAGCCCAGTACAAAAGAGCAGCCTGCAGCACCAGGAGAAACAGAATGAGCGAGTGAGAGAGGGGGGGAGAGAGAGCCACCTCAACAGAGTTCTGTCGGGACAGCTGCAGAATTCCTAGTGGGCAGAACAAGGTGCCAATGCAGGCAGGACCCCAGCACAAAAGAGCAGCCTGCAGCACTGGACGAAACAGACTGAGCGACTGACAGAGGGCCAGTGAGCTTGCTCAGCAGACCAATGCAATCAACATTTGTCATTGACAAATACTTGTTTAAATACAGTATACAAATACTAAGAATATGAAGTATTTACAAACAAGAATATTTGTTTAAATTTGATAGATATGTTTTAGAATGTGACTTAAGATACCTAATAATATGTTGGCAGCGATTATGTAGCCATTTTGTGTGTGTCCAAATATCCTCATGGGCCTATTCTCTAACAGGCTGGAATTATGCGCCAAAGGTGTATATCCCACCCTGCAGAGCTGCTTACCTGTGGATAGGTGCACACTGGCAGCATTCATGACTGCCAGCCACCTCTCTGTGGCCTGCCCTGTGATGCGTGGGTATGGGTAGGTTTTTGTGGGGCTGCCATGGGCTGAGCTGCTCATCTGGGTGAGCATCCAATAGGATGCCCATCCTGAATCCCTCAGTGAATCCCTTATGTGGTGGGGGGCAAGTTGGCTGTGCTTCCCCATGGATCTCAAGCATGGCTGGTGGCTGTGGAGGTGATAGATGGGATGTACCTCTGTCCATGCCTTTCCCCCAAACAGATGGGGAAGTATGAGGTCGGGGGCAGTGTCACAAGGATCTGTGTTGGGGGTTCATGCTGCCCACCACACCAGCAGGGCTGGGATGTGGAGTGAGGGGACACAGAGACAGGCTGGCATTTTTTTACAGGGGGGTCTGCAGTTCAAGGGCCAGTGCCCCATGTATGTGTGAGGGGGAGGTGGTTGGCATGCACAGGGAAGATGGGGGGCATGATTGGGTGCAGGAGTGGGTGTCCCAAGGTGGCCTGTCACTTTGGTTGCTGCTGGGGTCCCATTGTTGATGGACAAATGTATGGGGCACATAGCAGGCTTATGGCAGGGTTCTCCCTGGAATAACCTTCATCTGTTTCCACACCCACATGGCCAGTAATATGCACCATTGTGCATCACATGTAGTGCTGGCATGCCTCTGCCTGCCCTCTGCATGTTGCAGTCTGCAGTGGTCGGGGATTGGGTGTGTAGGGGCTGCACACCCCCTTGGTGCATTCCATGCAGGGGTCACAATGGATGTGGAGTGCCTCCTTGCCTTACATATGCAACATGGAGACAGGCCACACCTTCATACATAGGGCCTTCTTTCTTATCACCTCAATAAATGTTAGGTTCACATCACTAAGTTCCTATAAAGACAGTTTTTTTATTTGTCCAGCCCATCAGTGAAATGGCAGCTTTACCACTTGTGATGCTAGCAACTTCAGCTTGCATCCTGAGCCTGGGGCATAGGAGAGCTGGCAGAGAGAGGATTAATCTTTCAAAGAGATGCTGTCCTCTTCATGAGAGAATGGATTCTGATCCCTCTGCAAAAGTGCCACCTGAGTGACCACAGCTGGCAATGTGCCACAGAGGTTTAGTGGAAGTGAGGACACTGATCAGGTTCTGGTCTCGCACTATTTCCGAGATATGGGCCTTGAAAGACGCGGCGAACGCTGTGATGTAATCCTATGGGGGAAAAAAGAGAAGTTCGGAGTGCCATAACTTTGGCTCCCTGTAATATTTTTTCACCAAACCACAAAAAGGCACATCTGTGGCATGTTGGCTGTGTTCCCTCCAAATTACAGCCCAAAAGACCAAACTGTTATTTTGCAGCACGGCGCCAAAGGATTCCTGTAATGCGTCGGATGCCGTAATGTTATCCTATGGGAAAAAGCATCAACTTTGGAGTGCTGTAACTTTGCCACCACGTAATAGTTTTTCAACAAAACACTGAAAGGCACATCTGTGAGATGTCAGCTGCGTTCCTTCCAAATTTCAGGCCAAAACACCAAACTGTTCTTTTGCAGCAGGGTGCCAAAGAATTGCTGTCATTTTCCCACAGCCTAGAAAAGTACTATCGAAGTTTGCGAAAGCTTTCACAAATTCATTCAACAGTGTCACAAGTGTGACAGTACTTTGCGAAAGTACTTTTTCCAGAAATTTGAATACATATTTATGGGGTGCTTTACCCCAAAATAAAGACATGGCTAGCATCCTCAGGGTCTGACTAGGTGAATACAAAAAGAATTAGGTTGCTAGAGGGTCCCAATTTTAAATGTCAAGAATGACCATATGAAATACAAATGTATATCTCATTTATCTGTTAGTACATAGCTATTTAATAGACATAAATGTGTTATTGGAATACTGAAACACTTATGAAAATGGTACTTGACAATAGTTATACCCTGCTACTTCTTTCATTTGTCAACTAATACACTATTTTAAATCTTACTTGAATATCGTAGTATGAAGAATTGGTTAACAGTGTATAAATACTTATATATACATATATACAATTTGACAGTTTGGAAACTAAGAGGTCTACTGGTACACTGTTGCATGACAGAAAAGTGTTGATGGAGTCAATAAGTTAGCAAGTAAGATACAGAAACAAACTGGTGATACCATACATGTGACACAGTGTTCAGCATGGTCAATGACACATGTGTTTCAAACTTTGAGAAATAAACAAGGGACAAGTGTGTACCTTTGTGCTGACAACTACTCCTTGTTATGTATGCATATTACATAGTTACAAGAAAAAATATGTACAGAAATGGTGAACCAGAAAGGAGTGTGTTTTGTGATGTCACAATCTTTCTTAGACATGTAAGCATGATTTCTCTAGTGACTGTGAAAACAGTTGGCGCCGATTGAAGACACTACAACAGTTGTCATGATGTCACTGATCCACACAAAAAATCTTGTATGTCCTGGTGCATACAATATGCTTTGCCACTATATCATATTTTATGTAGGTAATCATTTACGGAAAGTTGCAAGTTAGAAACAATTCCAGTATCCTACGAGTCACTGTGTCACAAGGTAGACAGCAAAGAATGCCACATGTTATGTGACTATTCCTCTGAGATATGAAGGTCATCTTAATTCCTCAATATCAGGAGATAGGCATTTTTTAAGTGTCGCGGTAGTCTCTGTTTGAAAGAGCTTGTATAGTCATCACACTGTACCCAGCCAGTTCTATACCTTAACACACAGGTGTAATGTCCTGAGTGCATAGATCGACCATGGTGGTAGACCACACTGTGAGTGTCAAACACTGATCGGTTAAAAACTATTCTGCCTGCTGTGTAATCTTTGATAGGTGTGTCAACTTTGAGACCATTTGAGTCAAATCTGTGCAATACAAGCAACAGACATTGAGGTGAAGTCCTGAGACATATGGACTGAGTACATGTGCCTCCACACCTTTCACATTAGTGACCACTTTCAGCATTGGTGAATAGCTGCCAAAATTTGATACTTTGGGCCTGAGGGACAGACAGAGTAATACACAGCATGTATTCTGTGGTTTCACGCTTTGAATGACCACATGATATACACGCTTATTTGGTAACATATGACACAGTGAAATACTGACACATTGGAATCCCCTCTTCATCCAAGCTGTTTATCACTGCCATCATGAACTCAGTGGTATCCTGTTGCATGTCTGCAGCAAATGCACTGCATACGTCATATGTTCCCAGCACCTGCCATAGAGGTGTTAGTGACTGTGCATTCTTAGGGTGATCAGAAACCATGTTGACAACCTGCTTCAATGTCTTTGACAGTGGAGTCCCTTGTGAAGCAGATATTGCCTGCACAAAGTGTGACATGGAGAAAAACTTGCATAGCAGAATTAGCATAGCAGTTAACTCTAGTACTGTTGTTAAACATTGGTATAGCAGCCACGTCTACTGATTTCTGACCAAGAGCTGGTTCTGCACCTGTACTTGAGGCTGTGACCTTTGTAGAATTCTTCAGAGTTGAATCACTTGTGGAAGCTCGTCTCCATTTGTTGACAGCTGTAGATATGACTGTGCGATGTGAGACAACCAGAGATGCAGGCACTGGTATCAAAGACATGTGTGGCTGGTAAAGTGTACATAACCTGTTGTACTCAACAATACATCTCTTGCCAGCGAGTATCTTCTGAGGTGCAAGAGTTATGTTGTGCAGCTCAAACAGACTATGGACATGTGAAAGTTCTACATAGTTCATGCCATCTTTGAAAATGTCTGTACCTATGTCCACCATTGCTGAATCCAAACTTAAGCCCTGAGATTTGTGAATAGAAACAGCATATGCAACACGTACTGGGAACTGTTTCCTGTTTACACAAATATCCTTGAATACCTGAAATTTTACACAGGTGTGTTCTACCTGTACAGGCTGTTCCATGTTGTCAAAGTGGACTACAAGTGTGTCGATAAATGTCTTCTGGACATTGTAACGAAAGTCAATGATGTTTCCCATTGCACCATTAACCATGCCACGCTCTACGTCGAGATTACACCGTAGCATGACATGTGCATTCTTACACAGTGTTAAAACAGCTTCCAGACCAGCTGTGCATGAAATATCTGACTTTAATTCAGTGAGTCACTCAGTCATCTTTGCTACCAGTTTTTGACTGAGAATGACACCATCAACTGTATTAACAGCATGCAGTGTGAGAATCTCGTGATTCTCTTTCTGCAACATGACACTGTTGAACTCAGCACATTTCTTCAGTCATGGCATGAGACACACAGTCTGTGTGCCTGAGGACTACACATCACTGAAAACATTACATGCTGTTTCTATGGATGTACTATATATTCTGATTCTCCAATCATTTAACATAGAAATATGTTCTGGTGATAGGGAACCTGTACGAGCTTCATCTAAAAGTGATTTGTAAGCCAGATCTCCACTTTGGCGCATGTTCTCATACAGCTTGACATAGGTGAATAACTCCCAAAGGTTAACACCTCCAATGCAACCTAGTGTGCTCTTAGCCTGCTTGACAGTCAGAGTTGCAAACACTTGTTCTGTATTAACTGGCGCAAGCTGTAAAAGGTCTCCCGATACAAGACTACTTTTGCCACCAAATGCTACTCCATAGTCAGTACCCAAGATCTCCTGTAGACGTAGGTATATACAGGTGAGCATTACATTGGAGACCATGCTAATTTCATCAATGATGAGTAACTTCATCTTTGTAACCATGGAGCGAAGCTGAGATGCAACTTCAAATGACAGTTTATGATACTCTCCTGTCTTTCCATGCTTGCTCTACTGGCAACATAAATAGACAGTGTAAAGTAAATCAACCAATGTTGTATGCGGCTAGTCCAGTGGGAGCACTAACAGCAACAGACATTGATGTTCCTGTCAGGCTCCATATTTCAGCAGTGATGGCTTCAATAAGGAAACTCTTTCCTGTGCCAGCTGAGCCACTAACAAACATCAGTAGTGGCTTATAGTCAAGACAGTCACATTTTCTGGCTTCATGTAGCAGGCCATGTCAAACTGTATCAGTGACCTGAGAGTGACCTACATGCTACTGCTGATTTAGTCTTTCTCTCAAGTCAGCTGGGTTGACACCGCAGTGTGTTCCATGTTTCATGGCACTCACGACTTCTGACATTAAGAATTCTAGGGCATTTAAAGGCAGAAGCTCACCTGGAATACCTTCTCCTTCTGGATCAAGATTATCTTGTGAGCTAACAGGAGTATCCTCCTGTAGTTGTTTCTCTGATTTCTCAAACTGTTCTTTCTCACTCTCCAGTCTCTGTATATATGTCACTGAGTATTCAGTTTTGAAAGTGTTGTAACTGAGATTGAATTCTTCCTTGAATGTATCACAGTTACCTTTTAATTCAGACTCATTCCTGCAGGGTCTAAATAAGAATAAGAGAGCAAAGTAGTAATGTTCTCTGCTCTCTGATGTGCCTAGATGTAATTTACAGTGGTCTATGAGCCAAGGCTTGTGTCTGATAATAACACAGCCATCAACTCCTTTCACTTGTAAATGTTCCATGTAGAATCAGGTGACATATTTGTCTTGTAGTCATACCACTTAGCCACCTGAAATAGACATGTCATCCATGTCATCATGCCTACAGGCATAGTATGTGTCAATGAGGTTATTCTTCAAGATATTTTTTGAAGAAGGTCTATTGACAGTGAGTTCCTCAATCTCAGCATGAGGACTAAGTACATGTTTGTGTTTCTCTTTGTAGTTCACACTGAGAAAGCGCACAGCATCAGATTTGCCATACAAATGTGTGCCCATCAAACGATCACTGGCCTCATAAGCACCACATTCTCTGTGTGAAAGGGTTTTTAATCCCAATGACCAGAGCTGAGATGTCAGGCTCTTGCTTGAACTGGCAATATGTTCCCAAATATCTTGCAAGCTAGTCTGCTCATGCTTAGTTATGTACAAAGTTATGTACTACATCAGAGCCAATGAATTGTCAGCCACAAACTGAACATCTATGTTTGCTTGCCACATTAGGAGAAGAGTTTGGTTGTAGTCATTGATATACACCTCTTTCTCATCTCTAGGTAACTCATATACCCTCTTGGTTGATTTTGCCTTCAAGTGGTGTCGCATTTCTGAAAAAAGTTAATTCATGGCACCATCCTGACAAACCCATCTAGGGAATCCAAAACGACATCTTGTGTACCAATCAGATTTGTTCTTTACTACCCAATGGCAATATTTTGCACAAATATGTCTCTGGAACTTTTGAACCAACTTCCACAGTATAGGACTGTCATACTTGTCTGGAATGTGGCAAGTGATGTATTGCTTGATGAATGCTAGCACTTGTGCTGTTTCATGTTCACCGATGAGTAGTGCATCCTTGATCCACAATAACATGTATATATGAAGGGCACCCTGTGCTTGATACTCCATCCTCCAAAAGTAATGCTCCACAGTACCAAGAGGTGGATTGTCCTTTGACAAAGTTAAAGTCAGTATGTCATGGAACCGCTTGTGGAAATGCCTTGTGACAGACACAGGGTCAAGTGAGCAAATTTCTGTGATAGTCATTAATGAAATGCCATCTACATCAGAATTTGCCCATTTCAACAGTTCTATGACTTCATCCCAGGCATATTCTGCACAACTGAGTGTGACAAACCATGTGGCTGCACCATACTCTCACAGCATTGTCATAACCTCAGAGTCTCTGTGATACCAATATTCTTTGGGGCCACGTAGGCTTGAGAGAATGGAAGACAAATTTACTTGCACATTCTCATCTTTCTACTTCAATTTTTCAAGGAATTGTGCAGCTGTAATTCCATCTAGTGGAGTAGTGAGATGAATAGTATGTGCAATAGGTGCAGACAGTATGCTAAGCTCACTCTCCCACAGGAGATGAAATAGGTACTGTCTGTTACGTCTAAATTTTCCATCCTTGCTGAGTACATGGCTAGTGCAGTACTCAGCACCCTGTATACATACTTCCCTTTGATCTAGACTTCCACCTGACCCTTTTGGGAATAAGTCTGGGAAACAGCATGCTTCCAGTGTTGCCTCCCATATGCTGACAGGCTCACCTTCCACCTGTTTCATGTGATAGAGATCAATGTTGTCCCCCACTGGATCTCTGCCATGCAGTGAGTGGACTGTGTACTGTTCATACACATTATCATTAGCCTACACATTGACCTTTTCAATCATTGGTTTAATGCTTCCCAACTCATTGCATTTTACTCACATAGTAGTCATGGTATCAATGTCAAGGTCTGTGTAAAAGGGATTGTTGCTCTTCAAATAAGTAAGAGCAAGCTTCACCTTCTGTACATTGACAACATCTTGCCAGATGACCTTGGCCATAGTTGGAACACCATTTACAAGAATCACCAAACTATTTTCTGTGGAGATTGCCTCCACATTTTCCAGCAGAGGAAGTGGCAGATACATGACAGAAACCTTAAGAGATCTAATGAGCTCTTTTTGTGGAATATTCCATGTCTTTGTGTCCATATGTAGAATGGCTTGAAAAGGTTTCATATTCGGAATAAGAATACGTTCAAATATATTCAATGTGGCAATCTTACTTGGTGTAGCTTGTGCCTCCATATTATTCAACAATGTCCTTGGTGGCAGAATGTTACACGCCAGTTTGGAGAAACACTGCTTGCAGAGCACAATGATGGGCTGCAACTGGAAGTCTGATTTCAACAGCAAGAAATCTGACAGTCTAAACCACATGTCATTGTATGGCAACAATGTTTCAAGGTTCACTTTGACCGTTTGTCGTAACGCAGACGTTCACATGACACACATACAGAGTCAAACTTCTGTGCCTTTGCCAATTCATATTTTGCAATTCCTTTGCCAAACTGGTTCAGGATGTCACTTTCAAACACAGAAACAGAGGCCTCATCAGAAGTAGCAGACTGATTCATTCTTCTGTCTGCTACTGAAGTCATGCATCGTAGACCTTTGAGACGTGATGACACCATGCATGACACCGGACTCCAATATGTTTTTTAAAGTAGTGTACTGGTTTAGAACTCGACGAACTTCATACACCCTATATACAAAGTTCCGCATGTCTGTTTGATGTACTTCAAACATCTGCATATGGTGAAAGACACTGTCACAAACACCACTATCTAGGCACGCAAGTGAGTGATCCATAAGTCCAGTATGAGGACGGATCCAACAAAGGTCAATATTGTGAAACAGTATATATCTGTCTTTATGATCTGTTATAACAAACAGGTTGATAAACTGGTCAGCTTTGTCAAACGATGATTGCCTATGGTTGCAGGTTACATCACATGCCCATGAGAGACAGTGACACTTGCGAGGCTGTACTAGTTGATTCAGCATCATCATCATCTGACTCCATTGTTGTATCATCAGAGACACTGAGTACATTTACCAGTTTACCGGACTGATCTATAGTGAAGTTGCTGTCTTTTTTCTGTGAATAATAAGACTCTTCCTAGAAATATGCTTCTGAGTTCTGCATGTGGAGCCATCGACCTGTGAAAACATCACAGAAATTGTGTGCAGTCAATTCAGGATATCGTTGTAGCCTTTTCTTGATTTCGTACACAAGTTTTCTGAATAGTTCAAGCACATGAGACATCTTACACCATAAGTGCTGAAGAGCAAATAGTGCTTTACTCACAAATGTACATACTTTGAGACTCAATTTCATCAAACACAGAAGACTTTTTTCTTTTTACGTTCATGTCTCATCACAGCAGCAATAAGCCTCTCAATCTTACCTTTAGATGCTAGTGATCGGAAATACTTCTGCTTTCTCAGATTGACGTCACCAGGTGGTAGATTCTGATGTTGTTTAGTATGTGAAGTTATGCTTACCTTTGCAATAGTAGTGTTTTGTCTCAATGATCTACACAACTGTTGCTGAGGTGAACTTTTTTTCTTGCTGTTGAGCAAGTGCATACTGTTACTGTCAAGTGAGACAATATAGGATCCACTGTTTCAGTAGTTTTCTGAATTGTTTTATGTGTTGAACTCACATCAGTGCATTTCATATTAGTCTTGAGCAACAGTGAACCACTATGATACCTGTTTTGTCTTTGCTTAGATAGTCATCTGTATTTACTGGGCATCTTTGCTATCTAGGACTTCACAGTAGTAATCAGCAATCTTACAGAGGTATTAGGCACCTGTATAATAGAGACAGAAAAGCAAAATATTAGTGTCTCTTTGTTTTGTTCTCTTGTGACATTCAATGTTGAGACTGTGTATTTGTTACTCATGCATAAATAATCCACATAATTGCTTACAAAGAAGTACACAATTCATCTATGTAGTAACAGTGCACAATGAAATAAATAAACAATGGTGCAGAAATGTAATAGTTGATAAAATGATTAAGAATTTCACAACTGGTATGTAAAAATGTGTCAAATAATGTATTGCCACAGTATGAAGTGAGCAAGATGGACTTACTCAAAGAATCATTTTTTTGTGGAAAAAAGCCAGAAATCCTGTACATTCTGAAGTGTCGCAAAATATAGTGTCATTCATGTGAAAGTGTCTTAATAATATGGTGGCATGGGTTCTAAAGTACTTATAATAGTGTTGAACATTCACTGTCGTACGTGCGAAAGTGTCACAAAAATAGTTTCGAGCCTCAAAAGTATTGAAAAATTAGTGTTGTGCCTTCGACAGTGTCACAAATCCAGTGTCGTGCATTCGAAACTATCACAAAATTGAGTATGGGGGAAGCAATAATATGCATTAGCCAATAATATATTGATTTGTATTTCAGTGACAGGCACTTCAACCAATGCAGTGTAACATTTATCAGGCTATGTAAGGCAACCACTCAGAGATGCCAAACACTGAAGAAGAAGCAGCCATCTTGGGTAAAACTGAGAAACAGTGCCTTGCTTGCTGTAAGTACTTAACATTTTATTTTACATTTTTCTAGCATGATAAAAAGTGTTACCAACATCTAAACAGTATTAATCAAAACATTTTTTTCCTGCTGTATTTGTCTATGTATATAAATACAAGGTAGCCTATTGCATTATTAAGTTATAACTGTTTAAAGTCAGAGTGTAAATTGGTACTTGTAGCACAGATACAGCTGCAAATTGGAGGGAGCAAGTAAGGTGCACGTGTGGTATAACAGAATAGAGAACCAATCAGACATGACTCTGCACTTGTAATTGTTTGACTCTGCCTATGGGAAGGATACATTTTGCCACCTTGAAATCTTCCTACATTTTTTACTGAAGCAGAACTGCTCAGATAGTCAGTGCACACACTGTATTGGCTATGTAAGACAGAAGTTTAGCCAATTATGCAGTTTATTTGTGTTTTATGTTACAATTCAGTGAAGCAGTGTTGAAGAAGAGAGGGGGATTTCAGTTTTAGTTTCACTAGTGCCTAGCTACTGTAGGGGAAACACTGACTTTTTTGGCATCTCCCTGTCTACTTCTTAGTTTCAAAGTTCAGAAATGGCAGAAAACAGCAAAAGGACATTGTGGATTGTAGGCAACAGTATAATAAGGCAAGTGTCAGAATATGCTCAGAACAGTGATTTTGGGAAAAACCTGCAGCTCCCAAATTGCTGTGTAAAGTGGTTTGGCAGGGGTGTAATGAGGTTGGAGCACCTCATGCCAACAATGCACAGGCTTCTGAGTACTCAAGGTCATCCAGACATACTGATGATACATCTTGGAGGCAATGATTTGTGCACCAAACGCTGGGTAGATTTGGTAACAGAAGCAAAATTGGACCTTGCTTCTATTATGAGTATGTTGCCTGCCTGCCTGTAAAATCATTTTTTTGGATATTACATAGTGTAGGGTCTGGCGAGCAGAACAACATATGTACCTGATTGACAGAGCATGGATAAAGGCCAACATACAAATTTCCGTATATCTATGCATGTGTAGAATGTACACCATACATCACCCAGAAATTAAGTATTGCTATGATTGGCTATTCCTACCAGATGGTGTACACTTCTCGCATGCTGGCAATTGCCATTTCCTGGGAGATCTTTGAGATACAATCCTCAAAGTCCTCTAAGAATGTCAGACTGTTTAAACAGATAGCAAAGTAAAAAAAGGTTCTTTTCAGGACCATTAAACTGTTGGTCAAAAAATAGAACAACTACATACATGTACATCAGTTACACAGGTGTATACATAAACCAGGAATATTCAGACTGTGCCAGGCTGAGGTGCAAGCCTGGGAACAGTGCAATTGGGATACACCAGGCTGTTGTCAGGGTGATATTTAGTAGTGATGTGGCATGGCTCAGCAGCGTTTAATATTTCACTGTTGCCAGCCGCACTGTGCATGGTGAAATGGCACTGCACCACTACAAGTGGCTACAGAGGAGCAGGGGGATGCAGCAGTGCAAGTACAGTAGTGCTAGACACTACTACTGTGCTATTCAGTGGTGGATGAGCAAATAGGCCCATCATGCATGCAAGGTGTAAATAGAGCCATTTGCATGTATTTATGGCCCCATTTGCATGCAGGTTGACTGATCCCTGGTAACTTGTATCTGGTGCTCTGTCAGGCAGCAGCCAGGGACAACACCCACCCTGTTCCTCAGAAACAAAGTGCCCAAACACCCGATTGCAGGTTTTCTATATAAAAAAAATTCCTTTTGGTCCTTTTGACCCTACCCCCTCACCTGATCTAGGCCTTACTGTATTAAATATATCCCTGGTGGTCCAGTGGACCCTACCCCCTCACCTGATCAGCTGGGGGGCATCTGCACTGAACTGCCAGGGTAATTTTTAATACAAAAGTTCATGATTGGGAAAGGGTGTGGGGTCCACTGCACCATCAGGGATATTTTTATAATAGAAACCAGGTGATTGGGAATGGTGGGGTGATGCTGAAAGATGGTGGCATTCGACCTCGGGTGTCAAGCCAGAGGTGCTGGCTGATGTGTTGTGCCATGCAATATAGCAGCTCACCTATGTGTGCCATCACTTGTTCTTCTTTTTTGTGTTCAACAGTGTGCAGCACAAGTAGGGGTTGTACCTGCACATGCTCAGCATATCCCAGGCTGAATATTGGGATATGCAAACTATGCATGGGTACTATAGCCTGAGTTGTGCCACATATATTACTGATGCACCATGGTACATCTGTATTTGTCCAGTGCACAGTCCCCTTCTGAAAATCTAGCTGGGCTGTATCAGTGGGTTATTAACATACTGCTGTTTGATTTTTTTCATGTAACACTTAACATAACAGAAAGTCACACACATGTTACAAACCATGGCAGTAATATACTGTTTTCTGTGTATTTATTGCAGATTGTGACAGAAAAACAAAAAACAATGAGGATCTGGAGTCTGAGAGAGGTGTGCCTGCTGGTCAAGGCAGTTCAGGTGTGGGGCAGTGCCCGTATTTTAATGTAGAGCACCAACTGTAAACTGGACACTATGTGGAGATGCATTAACGGCTACCTGCACATGATTCTTAAAGTTAAAAACAAGACTCCATTGCAGTGTAAGTGAAAGTGGAAGCTGTTGCGCCAGCAGTTTGACCAGCTAAAAGAGAGGGAGGAGATACCAGAAAATGATAAATGCTGGTATTACCTCAGCTACAAGCTCTGGAAGGCTGCCAGAAAGCCAGCTGCAGGGGAGCTTCTCACACACTGTAAGTAAAGCAACAATATTCACATAATAATACAAGTGTGATAGTCAGTACTGTGTATGCAAATGTAGACATCATCTATGATTGGTACAAGTGGTTGATTACCATATGTTAATGACATCATTTAAATATGCACTTGTCGATTGCCAGCAAACTACAGCTGGTGGTCTGTCATGTTGTAGATGTGAGACATTGATAACCAGTGTTCCTTGGTTGCAAGGTGCCCCAACATCGCATTGTGAACAGTCTGAAATAAAATATTGTCATGGTTACATACTTGATGCCCCCCCTTCCAATTTTAGGTTTGTTGAATGGTGTGAATCCCTTGTGCTCTAGTGAAGCATAGCCTCCAGACTGATTGGGGGCTTGTTAAGATATATGCATGTCTGCTGGTACAGTGTACTGTGTCTACCAGTCTAATTGCAGCCTCAGCCTTTGTAAAAAGTATATAGATCCCTGGTGGTCCAGTGGTGCATACAGCACCTCGATTGTGAGCACTACAAAATAGTATAAGACCGGGTACTACAATGGGCAACATCCACGGCAATCACCAGATGAGTCAGCAGTTGCACGACAGTGTTGCAGTACACTCCACTTATCAGTGTACAACAGTTCTATACCCATATGACACCTCACTGGACAACTGGCATCATTCAGTATGGCTGCACAACTATAGTTCCACGGCATGTGGCAATGAACGTGCAGACCATACTGTAAATGCAGAGCAACAATATATAAATCAATGGATCCATTTATACAGATATTGGGACTTTGTACTATAGTATAGTGTGCAGACCAATTGCCCGATGCTGTGCACGTATGACTGTACATCTATTCTGTACATTGTCACCTGTGGTACAGCTGCATGGCTTGCAGGTGGTCAGCTTCTGCCCAGTGGTGATTGGGTGGTTAGAGTGATGTGCTAGCAGTCACTAGCTACATTGGAGATCAAACCTTGTGTAATTGCTTCTATATGTGTCTTTCTGTCTGAAGTTCTTTAGTGGTGCAACAACATAAGTACATCAGTAATGTTTATTTTGATTGTCACCAAAAAAATTTCTAATCATCATAATACACAACTAGTCATTCTGTTAAGTATTCTAGCACTGGTATAACATATGTTAACTGTTGTTCAAGGGGAGGAGGTGATGTGGTATAGTGTATTCATAATGTAAAAACATTTTGACTTGTCAGTCTTTAAATACCATGTAAATGCATTTTTACAGTGTGTAACTTGTGAACATACATTCTCTTTCTGTGCAAATTACCACTCAATATATGCCACTTAAGTTTGTCTGTGCCAGTCATCTGAACATAGATCTGTTAATCACATCTTCAGTATTACTACGAGGTTCTAACTGTGATACTGTAGTTGTACTGGTAATATCTTTCAGTGTTGTGATGTTGAACTGACAGCGAGTGTACAGTAACTATTCAATTCAAGACCAATGGCTATTATATAACTAGCACTGTACAAGTGATAACAATTAACATAGTGTGTAATTTATTGTTTACTTGTAATATTTATAATTATTCATTTGTCACTTTGCATGGATATGCAGTAACTGCACAATACTTGATGAAGGATCATGTTAGGTTACAGATATATGTCAATTATGAATACAGAGCGGTGCTAAAAAAGTTACCATGGAAATGACACAGTTACTACATCTACTTTTTACCTTTATTTTACAGATCTCCAGAGGCACTACCCACCTGTAGCTGAGGTAGTGCCAGCAGAAACAGAAGCTGTGGAGGCTGAGGAGTCTGACTCGGACTCAGTCATCATTGTGGATTCAGACGGTAAGAAGATACTTGTTATTATGTCGACTACCTGCTGTCAGTAGTTGTTGTGCATCGCATTAGTGAACCTCTGTAAACAGTGAGGAACAGATATTCAAAACTTTGCCATGGGTGTAAAATGAGCACTGCTTAGCTGGCAAACATAGCCTGCATCACAAAGCAAGCCATATTCAAAAGAAATAGTGCAGGGGAAATATCTTCTGAATATAGTATGGTAATGATACAGGGCAAGCTGGGCTAGGAGTGCAAGGCAACCTTAGGCTTGGGATAAGACAGGTCTGAATATGGCAACCAGGAAGTTCAAGTCACAATACCAAAACAGTAGACAGTGATGTGAATGCAGGTACAGGTTCACTATGTGATCAATGTGTTTGCCAGCAAATGCATAGGGACAGTACTGCAGCAAGCAGCAGCACATGTGAAAGTACACTATTAAAAACTGTTAAATATTCCCCAAACTATTTACACAGTACTAACAAGATTACATAGGTTTAGCACAGGGTTAACCATTAGTCCTGTGCAAACATGTTTGCTCGGCATCAAACTTTTCCATGTTCAAAAGTGACATGCAAATAAGCATGTTTAGGTAGTCTCTGGGCAAACATACACATTTGCACCTCATTATGCCCTTATTTCCATACAGTTGGCACTGGACTAACAGTCTATTACTGTACTACACCTGTGCAAACATGCTGGCACTGCACAAGTACTTAGGGGTTACATTACACAGTTTCAACACTGTTCTTTCACATGAGCTGCTGCCTGCTGCCGTACTGGTGCAACACAGTATTGGCACAGATGGTGGTGCTGTTGTATGCAACTCTCATACTGCAACTCATGCCACAGTACACAACAGGAAGTACAGTAGCAAAGGGGCTAGTGGTGTGTGGACACAGCACTGCCTTTGGTGAGTAGGGCACTGCTGATGACTGCACTATACACTGTGACTGGCTCAACATACTGGCGTTTACTGACAGTGCATATTACTGTTTTGCTGTTGTCTGACCCACAGCTGTTGCACCTCTGACATGGGATGTTCACAGTGACATAGTCATGTCCAGCTTTGTGTGCTGTGGCAGTTGTACTGCTGTGGCTGGGGGAATATATATTATTAGAAAGGCACACTGGTGTTTAACAGACACTGACTGATGTGCATTCTGTGGTGTGTCCTAGGGTTGTGGACAGACCTGTTCTGTTCCACAGTCTGTCCACCCATGCACTGTTCCCTCAACATCCTCCATGTGTACAGTGGTGGATATGCATGCTGGCATCTGTTGTTCTACAGAGAAGAGTGGTCTGGATGTCACAGTATGACCTGCCTTTTAGTAACACTAAGTACCTTATAAACTACAACACCTAAGTATCACTAATAAAGAGCATTTGTTTATTTTAGAATGGGGTATGGAAATCCTGTAACCTTATTGGTCAAAACAGATCACATCACTGTGGTAAATCCTCCTCTATACCCACTGTTTCAGTTTTCTGTCATTATAAAAACAAAACAAAGAAGTTGGACATTGTGTAACAGCAACATAACATAACAGGGAATGGGTATGTGGGTGGATATATCTCTTCTAGCATGGTTAAGTTACTCGACTGAGCCTCATGGCCAAATCACACCAGACGTGGTAAATCCGACAATATGCCCAGTCCCTGCAATGGAACATTGCTTGATTATATAATTTAACAAAAATGGTAAAGTGATATTACATACAGGATTATTTCAAGATATTGATTGATAGCCATGGTATGATCATCTCAAGTCATTGCTAGAGTAACATGCAAAACTTCGAGTAACCAAATGTTCATGTCAATACACTGCTTTTAATAATTGTACATGTGCAATTCTCAACAACCTTTATTAAGGGAAAAGTGTAGCAGTCTATTGTTTATGCTGAATTGTCATTTTTATGAGTTTTGTTGGTTAAACAGCACTGCAACTCAGCAAAGATACAGGAATCATAAAACAATATGATTACAAAATATTATGATTGTTGTTTGTTCCTTATTTACGCTTGTGTTATTGTAATTGAATAGAAACATGTTGGAGACACATTGTGCTATGCTGTTTGAATTTGGCCCTGCGCTTACTCCATGTGATTATTTGCCTGTATTCTCACATGATATGTACTTACTGTTCATGTCTGCATTGTTACAACACTTTTATGTATAATGCAAATTGTATAGCATTACCTTAAACATGTTTTAGACAGCCACATACAGAACTATAGCATATACTTGGATACTAGTATTACAGAATATGATCTGTATGTCAGACAGTAAACGTATTGTTACTTATTGTGATTTTTAAATCATGATTATTAAATAATGAGCTCATATTCTTTGTAGTGGACAGGGATGCTGTGCCCATCCCAGTGGTGCAGGTGAAGCAGGAGCCAGGCACTAGTGCTAGATGTAACTATGACATAAAAAGTATACAAATGGCATGTACTACAAACTGGATTATTATAGCAAGTGACATCCTACAGTATGCTAACTGAATCTACAAACATCATAACTTATTGTGTATGCTTCATGAACAATATTATTTGACTGTTGTAGCACAGTATCTAGTCTGTGCTGCACAGCACAAATTGTTTACTGAATATGAAAATCCTCAGTGTTCAAAATGTACTTGATGCATTGTTCATTCTAAAACAAGACTCACACATTGACAAATGCAGAGTCTGTACATTTATTTCACCAGTACTTACAACATTAACTGTTGTTTTGACATTGTACAGTGTAATGCTGTGTAAGATAACAGAAGAATGTATTTTATTGCATTTATTGTTTGGATATTGTGTCCCTTAACATAATATGGATAAGTGACGTCTTATTAAAAGAGTGGCAGATAGCATTGCGAAGTTTGATATTGAAATGCTAAACATTAGGAATAACATACCATCTTAACATCAGTATTACATGCTTCTTTAATCTTTACAATAAACTGGTACAGCATAAAAGACAGACTGAGATGTAGCTATGTTCCACAGAATATTGTAAACAACTTTAGCTAACATGTAATGACTGGCATAGCAGTGTCAGGGTGTACAACAGACATGGACTGTTAACAACATGTGCACAAATACAGTAGCTGTGCATGTGGCAGTTGCTCTGACCATACAGAATGAAGCAATTTCATTTGTTTATAGCTTACTGTGTTAGCCATAGTAAGCAACCATTGCATATATCAAGAATCTGAAACACAAAGTTATATGCAATATAAATGTAGCACTTGCGCAACTCATGAAAATTCATGAAAGTAATCTATTTACAATACATTACAGGTCAGACAGACCATGCACAGAGTAACAACACACAATTTTTCACCATTAGCACCTTACTGTATGTACGGAAGAATACAGATCTACGTCTACTTAAAATATATGCAGGAAAAAACACAATCTTATCAGGTTTAACACAAGCAATAAAGTTGAATTTTTACAATGATATATTCATGGATACTTTTTTGTATCTTTACAGATCCATCTCATAAGAAGACCTGCACTGTTCACTGCTGTTGTGTGCACAGGCTTGAGTGGAAGATTGATGGGTTAAAGGAGGAAACTGCTGCTCTGAGAGAGGGACAAGATCAGTTATTTTCCCTCTTTACAGCACAGCAGGCTACCATCAATCTTGTGCTTGAGCCTGTGGGCACAGTGGCAGGTGCCAGTGAACCAAGCAGCACTTGTTCCCCTGCACCTCTGAGAACAAGTGTTTCTGAGCCACAATGAGCAGCCTCCACATCCCCCCACGGCGCAACAGCTTCCACTTTCTGTGCGCCTCCACATAGTGTCCCAAGTTTCAGACTGGAATGCCTCGACCAGCAGCACACCTCTTCTTTCCAGCACACCTCTTCTTTCAGTGCACAGTGCTGCAACTTTTTTTATGTTAATAATTCGTCAGTTGTTTTATTTAAATTGTTCATTTCAATAATGCATCTTTTGATTTAAATTTTTTTTACATTTTTAACAAACTGTTGAAATGTTTTCTTTATGTTTGTATTCTTATGAAAGTATTACATATTTTTTATAAAAGAAAATATTTTATATTTTTATAACTCATTATATTTTATATGTTTTATTTAAAAAAAGACAATATAGTTATTTTCTTAACAAAAACATGTGTTGTGTTTTATTGTTACTTTTGGGAGAACATCTACTAAAATAGCTAGCATTACAAAATATTGCTTCCACTGATATGTTAACAAGGGTCTGACACATGAAGCTCTCTAATTGACTATTACCACTATAACAGCCTTATGCTAATCTCTTACATACATGTAGAGGTTAGCAATATGCTGAACACTATTTTGCACTCTTTAAAAAGATGTTGTTAAAATAATAGCAATAAGGCAGTGCCAGGAATTATGTTGATGGTCAGTTAATCAACCTGTAAGAGTATGTGGCACTTAGCTATGCCTTGTGCCATAGTACAACCCTACAAGGTCATGATGACCAGACCATCAACATAAATGTTGACTGTGTTTCTGACTAATTAGCAAACAATGGTGTTGATAATACAGTACAAGATAGCGAGGAAATCACAGTTGAGCAAAGTTAAAGTGTGAAATACATTCTATTTATTATCACTGCTTTCAAAAAGGTATATTTATACGTATGCACTTCATTGAACAATATGTATCAAGTGAAGGCAGAGAAGTATAGCATGCAAGGGTATGGACACACATAAGTGTGCTTGAGACAAACAGGATGCCACATGTTCTATTTTATCACAATACTGTCAGTAAGTGCAAAATGAAAGTATGTGAAAGACCAACACAATATGATTTGGTGTGTGTCATACCAATGGTAACTTGAACAAAATGAAAAGCAATAAAAGGTATGTTCATATGGGTAGTATAAGATACAAAGATGAATCAGGTGTTGTTAATGCAACTTGTGCCAGCACCATATGATTTGCTGTGTTATATACCAATGGTAGGCATAACACAAACAGAAGCAGTAACAGGTATGTACATCTTCATAGACTGTCAAATAAAGATGACAGAAATTCTGGGAGTGTGAGTATTCTAGGTGTATGGTACCAGTACATCATTTTCTGTTGTGACACACAATAGTACTTGTCATGCAATAGAAAACAGAAAGAGATATGTACAGATTGATACAGTGTTAGCACACATACATCTGCTGGTGTCACAAAAACACCTTCAGACCCACACTCCCATTATATTATTTCTTCTGTGCCATGAAAATCATTACTATTACACAACTGTAAGCAGTAGGAGAAATATACAATCTGATAGACACCCAACACAAATACATTAGGTGTTTGGAGTACAACTTGAATATCGATCTTTGTCTGGCATTTTGTCACTATGTGTGTAACAGTTAGTCCTGTGATTTCTGTTGCACTTAATATTGCTATTTCATACATCAAATAACATGCTGGGAGTACAAGGAGCCAAATAACCACATTCCCACCACTGTATCCATACACAAAATCATTTGCTGGTAGCACAGGGCCCAAAGTTTCCACTCTATGACCACCACATTCATACACCAAATGATGTGGTGGGAGTATGGGGACAGAGGGGTCCGAACTCCCAGCACTGCATACAGACAGGTAATCATGTGGTGAGAGGGTGGAGCCCAAAGGGCCTGCACTCCCCACCACATCCATATATCTAATCATGTGGTAAGAGGAGAGGCCCACCACCACATTTCCATTTACTATTTATATTCCTCATTCTCAAATAGAAGGGAAATTCATGGCAAAAAACTCTGTTTAATGCATCAGTTAGGGTTATTCCACAGTGACAAAAGCTAGGAAATTTGGTGTTAGGGTTGAAAACCCTAACTCCGCATTCACCTTCTACCCCCCAGCACCACATACATGCAGACACACACACACAGCCATGCAAGCAGAAGGGAGGACCAAGGCAGCATGACGAATCACTGACAACCAGCAGCAGGTGACAGAAATAAAATACAACTGTCTAAATGTACTACAAGACATCCCCACCCACCCAACCAGGTACTACATGCTCAGTGGAGATCCACAGCAAAACTGAGGCCATGTACACCAAATGTACACATGTGGAACAACCCTAACTGATGCATTAAACTGAGTTCTTTGCCATGAATATATATATATATATATATATATATATATATATATGTGTATATATATATATATATATATATATATATTTATTTATACAATGGGGTGAGCATGTAACACTGACAATGAAAACATGTATTCTCACTGCAGTGGAATAACTCTGTGATGATGTACACACTGTGAGTTTAATTTAACATATTCCCACAGTGTCTACGTCACCAACGGAAAAAATCAACAGTGGTAATGTCACAGTATACCACTCAAAGAAAGTCTGTACCGGAACTACTTTTGAAACCACAAACCACAAACCCTGAACTTAAAACAGCTGTTACATACCTGAGCAGAATGACTCAGTGTTCAATATCTTGTGCCACTCAAAATGCCATTTAGAACTGGAGAAAAGTATCTGCAAAGACAAAAAGACATAGCGATATAAAAATTATAAAATGAGTTACCAAAGTAAAACATCCAAATACATACTATCTAAAGAACCTGAACGATAAACAAATTTAAATTAAGAAAAAACAAGCAACCGCAAAACATAGAGGAAGAAATATTCCTTAGTTGCTCACAATTCGAAACCAACTGTGAGCCACTATTCAAACCAGAGGATTTAGAAAAAAAGCTGTACTACCTGAAACTGATAATATGGATATTGCACCAGCAAAACATCCATGAATAATCAATACAGAAATTGAGCAATTCATTGAATGTAGTAAAAATGACAACTACAGCAAAAAAAATATTGGATGTCTCTCACTTCCATAAATATCTAGGAGAACACCAAGAAATCTATCAACCTATGGAATGTATAGAACCAGAACAACTTGACCCACTCTTATCGGAGTACTTTATGACTCTGCAGAGAACAAATGGAACAAATTACAAACCTCTGACTATTAGATTAAAACTTCAAAGTTTAGAAAGATATCTTAAAAAGAAAAATTATACTGAATCTCTTTCTGCTTCTAAACAGTTCTATAAAACCAGGCAAGTCATAACCTCAAAACAAAAAGTCTTAAAAGGCCAAGGAAAAGGAAACTGTCTGCGAGCTGCGGATGAACTTACTGACAACATAATTAACATACTTTATGACAAAAATCTACTTGGACCCAGTAATCCACAAGCATTACTAAACAGTATGTGGGTTACTGTAACAATGTATTTTGGCCTCTGTGGCAACATGGAAACAAGAAATTTAAAATGGGGAGATGTTCGCTTAAATAAAGATCAAGAAGGACATTTATATCTTGTATATACCACAGAACGACAAACAAGGTCAGGCAGCAACCCAAAAGAAGTTTGATTACTTAAACCTTGAGCATACCAATTAAATGACAAGAAACGATGCCCAGTAAACGACAACATTATCTATAAAGCTAAAAGACCTGAAAAATGCAACATAGAAACAGCACCCTTTTTCCTTGCTATTAATCAGTGTCAACGTGCTCAATATCCAACTACCTGGTACAAAAAACAACTGCTAGGAATAAACTCCTTCAGTAACATTGTTAAAACATGGTAGCAGAAGCAAAGCAAAGAAGCAAAGATTGAAACAAGCTGTTGGCTAACTAATCACTCCATACGGAAACATCTTGTTCAAAAGCTGTGCAACAACAATGTCCCCACAACTGAAATTATACAGGTGTCAGGTCATAAAAAGATCCAGTCTTTAGATGAATATGCTACCCTAAGTGAAGAATAGGAAAGAAACATTTGCAGTATTTGAAGTAGCACCAGAGAACCCATTCCCTCAACTTCTGGTATGCAGTGGCACAGCGAGAACAAATCCTGCACTCAACACAGCCTTGAAGACACAATATCTGCCTGCTTCAGCCACCCTACTATCAAAGCAAAACATATCACATTCAACATAATACAAGGTACATATAAATATCTCTTTCATTACTTATTCACAATATGTTTTCTAAACAAATATTCTCACACTATGTTTTTTTTTTGCAGGCAAGCAGTATGGAAATGAAGTATGGAGAAGAGCTGCCGTTTTGGAATCAGACATTGAGTCGGACTAATGACCCACACACCTTGACTGTCATCTGTTAAATAAACAATTGTTAAACAATATCAGAAAAATAAAGATACTGATATCATGAGAACCCATTCGAAAATGTATAACGAAGTGGGTGAAGTTAACCACGCTTCAGAACATGATGAAAAACAAACAAGTCATAAAATACACAGGGTGAATACGTAAATCAAAAGAAAGATAAATAAACACAATTCCTTAGAAAGCTGCAACAACACATTAAAATCCCCTTAAAAGAAAAAGAAAACAGAAATGCTCCCAAACAGTGAATATTACACATCTTCACATACCCCTGTATCATAAACACCACGCCCACTGCAAGATTGTAACCAATCACAACACACGTATCTCCAAAGGACACACAACCTACCCATACCAAATGTGATTCAACCATACTTGCTGGAACCAAATCACCCACGGCTGCACAAAGAAAAAGAAAATAACTCCTTCACACACGTAATGCAAAACTAGTGTACTATAGAACTATAACATTATAGTACAACCCTATTGTATAAATTGCATATATGATGTGTGACTTGTGTCTTTGGCACTCATGATATTATCACAGGGCACTCTGCACTCTTGCTAATATTTGTCATATTCCACAGTCGCCCATCATGTATCCCATATATTTTTAATATATATATATATATATATATATATATATATATATATATATATATATATATATATATATATATATATATATAAAATACACTACTAAACAAAAGGCACATAGAGCTACAGACTGAAGCTACCTCATAAAAACTGAAATATGCAATATATAAAAGGGCATCACAGTAACGCAGGAGTGTTTTTAAAATTCACTCACAATTTAGTTGTAATTCAAAAACTCAATAAAACAGCAGCTAATGTTCCCAGAAACTCATCAACATGTCACATGCAACTCCATGCTTTTTCAAGGGCTTGAAAAAGCATGGAGTAGCATATGAAATGTTTGCAAGCTTCTGGGAACATTTGCTGCTGTTTCATTGAGTTTTTGAATTACAAATACATTTTTAGTGAATTTTAAAAACACTCCTATGTGACTGTAATGCCCTTCCATGCATCACAAAATAGATATATATAATGTGCTATATTTCTACATATATTTAATGCATTTGTTCATATTGCATTGGAGTTTTGTGTGCTGATAGTATTATTTACTTGACTATCTAATTATTTCCAAGCATTTTTAATTATTATTTATGCTGCCATACTATTTCTCATGGTACAGCTGGGTTTTTGGATAATCTTATTGTTATTTAAATATCTGTTAATACGAGTAAATCAAGTTCCAAATAAAGGATTGAATAATAATTGATTCCGAGCTAATAGCAATTAGCTTTTTAAGGTAATTTTTAAGATAATTAGTAAGAGGCAGTTTACCAATGGTCACAAGGAGTGGCAAGATAATCGGGGGGTTGGAGGAGGAATTTAATATAGTTACATTTCCTGAAAATAAACCCAGGCCATTAAAGCAATTAGTGCTGATGGCATTAAATAATATGCAAAATTCTTCTAAGCATGGAAGTAAGAAAGGGAAGAAAAATAAAGATAAGAAACTGACCTCTGCTCCTGTCTTTACTAAAAAAAGAGTTTATGAACATGAAATGTAATCAGAAGGCAGTAAGGAAAGAAGAAGAGGAACAGCATTCAAATTAAGTAATTTCAAATTCAGTGGAAGAAAATCAAAATATGCTGTTAGCAATGGATGGCAATATTCTGGTAAATGTAGATTTCTGTAAAGGTTTTAATAATTTGGAAATTTTAAATCAGACTGTTATGGACATCCAAGAATCCATAGGAACTGAACAAAAGGACATAGGAAATAAGGAGGTATTACAGGAATTAATAAATGAAGGTAAATTCTCAGGAAAGAAATAGCCAGAGTCACCACTGGAAGATAATTATAGTACTGGGATAATGCATCCTAGCAGTCTTTGCATCCCAGATAAAAAAGGAATAACTAGGGACGCAATAATGGCCCTCAATTACCATTTCCTTATGAATCTGTTATTATTTAAACAAATGACAGCCATAAAGCATGATTTGGTGCTTGTCAAAGGGGTGTGTGCAGAGAACAGAAGAATTTTGGATAAAAATTGATAGGAAGAGGGTCAGTAATAGAGGATAATGAGGCAGATATATATAAAAGGGAAAATATTTCTATTAAGACCACATTAGCTAATGAGAAGAAAAAGAGCAGGGCTATAGAGGAGGAGGATAGTGTGGAACAAAAATTGATTATGTTTTTACTGGAAAGACTCAGAGAGGACAGCATATGCAAGGAGTTCATATTGAAACATAGCATATTATGGGAAAAGGGGAGAAACAGGAGTTGAAAAAGAAAGAAGGGAGGAAGGAAAGATGTAACAAAAAGGTGGCATTAAATAGAGAGGGGAGGTTGGAAAATTTAAATGAGCAACATAGTATAGTAAGAGAAGAGCTAAAAATGAACCCAGAAGTTGACACAATTGGGGAAAAAGGAAAAAAGGATGTTGAATTTGTAAACTAAGCCACGAACAAAAAAAAAGGAAGAAAAATAGGGAAAATGCATTAATAACACCTACAAATCAGAGAACTGGGAAAAGCTATAAAACAACAATTAAGTTTAATAAAAAAAAAATACAAACAAGAAGGCAGTGAAGGACATAAAAATGATGGATATATATATATATATATATATATATATATATATATATATATATATGGAGAAACCTGTACAGGATAAAGGTAAAGATCCTCCTAAAGAAGGCATGAGAGTGAAGGGGATGGGGGGCATACTGAAGATAACAACTTATGCAGATCTGGAACACAGGTGGAACTTGATAAAGTAAATAATAACAAGATAGTTATGAGTGATGCAAGCCATGAGGATTCTGGTAGTTTTCGAATGGAGATGATGGGTACCGACTGTCCTTCTCTTATTTAATGTGGGTAATCTACCAGAAGAGATCGAAGAAAAACTTAGTACTATGGTTACAAACCTGCTGACCACCTTCATGGAAGTCAGTAAATATGTGGTAAATCACATAAGCATTATTAGACCCCAATGTAATCTGCAACTAGTGCTACTAGTAACTGACCAGCATTACATCCTAACTACTACTTTGGGGGAAATCTGGCCCCTCCCACTGGCCAATAGCCAAAAATTCCCAATCCTGGTCAATTGACACCACCCATGATGTCATAGCCCCTCCCCCTTTTTGTCCTAATCCCCTCCCTTTTCCTGCCCCCTCCCCCCCATTCATTTCTGAATGGGCCCCAGGACAACCTGACTTGCCTTTTAGTGGCAAGCTTTAATTGTTCCTGGATTCCCACCCAGAAATAACTCAGGCTGCTACTTTATCACTTTTGGATGCTCATCGGCAATTTTTATTAAAGGCACAATTATATATTTACATTCCCATTTCATCTCTAACAATCAGTATTTACAATTAGACATATCAGTCCAATATCATGCTCCAGGACATATTTGGATGCTTGTTGGCCATATTTATTGAAGGCACAATTATATATTTACATCCCCATATCATCTCTAACAATCAATATTTACAATTAGACATACTGTGGTAGTTATCTAAAAGTTTCCTACCTCGAAGGTACATCGAGGTGCCACTGAGGCAATTTGCATTGACCGTAATGGGATCCTGTCTCATTCTGCTTCAGTATACCCAGGTATACCTCAGTACTGAGAAACTTGTCTGTGACTACCACTATATCAGTCCAATATCATGCTCCAGGACATAGCAGTCATGTCTTCTGTCTTGTGGTTCTTCCCTCCTGTTTGCTTCTTCATTCAAAGTTGCTTCTTGGGGTCTGGACACCATGATTCAGCTCCCACTTCAATCACCATCACTGGGTCACCACCTTTCCCAGACCTCTCCACTCCACTAGGTGTGGACTCAGTGATCCACCCCCTAGCTCTGTATCCCTCCCCTCTCCCCTGTTTCTCCACCTGGATTCCTTTGTCCCCAGACCATGGTGCCTACCCCATCTACCTGACCCCCCTTCTTTCCCATTGCTCCCAACCCTTTCTCACCCTTTTTACATGCATCTCCCTTTAACTTATACCCACTGGCTGCACTCCACCTAATCCCCCAGATGCTGGCTACCCATCTGCGGCCCCACCTAGCCATGCAGGGCCCCCATAGAGGCCACCATCCTTCCCTGTGCCTCCTCTGCCCCAATGCCTATTTCATGTTCCAACCTCTTTCTTGCAGGAAGGGAGGGTGGGGAAATTTACAGCAAGACAGAGGGCTGTCTGAGGGTTGCAGGTCATTATGAAGCCCCTAAAGACCCCATATCAGGACCCCATCTGGCCCCTCCCCTGACCAATAGCCAATGAGCTCCAAACCTGGTCAATTGACACCACCTGTGATGTCATGGCCCCTCCCCCTTTTCTCCTAATCTCCTCTCTTTCCCTGCCCCTCCTTCCCCCCCATTCATTTCTGGCTGGGTTCAAGGGTAACCTGACTTGCCTTTTAGTGGCAAGCTTTAATTGTTCCCGGATCCCCACCCAGAAATAACACAGGCTACTACTTTGTCACTTTTGGATGCTCATTGGCAATATTTATTAAAGGCACAATTCTTGAGGAGAGACTGTTTCATTTTACAGCATTGAACCAGGGAGCCGACAGAGTGAGAGACTGTGTGGCTTAAATCAAAGGGACAGACTGGTTCATTTATCATTATTACTCAGAGACTGGTTTGTTCTCCAATATTGCACATTCATATTTGTTAATTCATTTAACGAGTGTTGGGGGCTCAGGTGAAAGAAAGCAGCTGATATCATAGGAGTTAAATCACCCACGCCACTCACAGGCGTGAGCGTTGTGAGTAGGTACAAGGAGAAATTTATTTGGAGCAGTTGGTTCTGAGTTAGTATTAAAATTTTCCATTTTAACATGTTCATGATTTTATTGGGGGGCAGGGAGGGAAAGTCACAATGTCTTAGTGAGGCTTGTGTTTCTAAACAGTCTATGTCCTTATTATTTCAAAAAAACCTGCATTTGAAAATGACCGGAGGTGGGGAACAACCTTTTTTTGATTCAGACATTTCTTCTGTCTGAGTTTTACTTATAGCAGGATTCTTGCTCGTTGGCATGGAGTAATTTTCAGTACTGTATTATATACTATTGCAAACAATATTTGAGGCAATGTAACATATCGATTTCAGTTTCTGGAATAGGCTACTTGCGTGATAAATGTTTTTCTAATGGGAAAGGGTTGAGATGAATGTTGATATTGCTTTTGTTACTTTCTTCCTTGGTTCATCCAAATCCAGGTCCACAAAATAGTGGTAATGTTATAGGAAGATTGAGTAGTAATACTCTTCATGCCTCACTACATATTGTTCATCTAAACATCCAGAGTTTAATACCAAAAATGAGTCTGTTTGAAAGCTGGGTTTTTGGAAAAAGTTTGATATTATAGCCCTAACCAAGACTTGGTTAAATGAAAAAATAAGTAATGATGAACTTTTTATACCAGGATATTCCGTATTAAGGAAGGATAGAGTTGGAAAAAGGGGAGAGGGTGTTAAATGTTTTACAGTATATAAGTGGTTACTTAAAATATTTACATCATCCACTAAAACTTAATGATCCTCCCTTTGAATTACTGTCCATTGACAATGAATTTGGTGGAAAGAAACTGATTACTATCAGTGACGTATATATACCTCCAGATAATCAAAAAAATTGGACTTGAGTCCTTTCTTTGTAGTTGGGGTCACTTGCCTGAAAATAGAGAAAGGTTAATTCTAGGAGATTTTAATCTTAATTGGGACTCCAATCAAGCAATTGAAGCTAAAAACTTAATTGCAAAGAAATGCAAAGTAATGCACCTAGGAAACAAAACCCAGGGTAAGAATACACAATGGGGGTGAGATACTGACAACAACAAAAATGGAAAGGGACCTTGGAGTAGTCATATCAGATAACTCAAAGGTGGACCAGTAATGTGAGAAGGCAGTAAGAAGGGCTGGGGGATACTGGGATGCATAGGGAGAGGCATCACCAGTTGAAAACAGGAAGCTGTTGGCCCTCTGTACAGACAGTTGGTAAGACCACATCTGGAGTGCTGTGTACAGTTCTGGAGACACCATCTCCACAAAGACATAGACAGGGTGGAGGCTATCCAGAGGAGGGCAACCAAAATGGTGCAGGGTCTGCACCAGAAAACATATAAAGAAAGACTAACAGCACATAAGATGTATAGCCTTGAGGAAAGGAAGGAGAGGGGGGACATGATTGAAACTTTAAAATACCTCAATGGAATCAACAAAGTCCAAGAGGGTAGCATCTTTCAAAAAAAGAGATGTGCAAGAACAAGGGGGCACAATTTGAAGATAGAGGTGGGACGGCTAAGAGGTAATGTGAGGAAGTATTTCTTCACAGAAAGGGTTGTATATGCATGGAACGGCCTTGCTGAGGAGGTCATGGAGTCAAAAACAGTGGGGGAATTCAATAATGCATGGGACAGACATAAGGCAATTGTAGTGGAGGTTAGGAAGAAATAGGCTGTTAGTTAACTCAGATCTGTAGCTTATCCATTATGTAGGGAAATGGGAAGACTAGGTTGGCCAAGAGGTCCTGATCTGCTGTCAAATTCTATGTTTTTATGTAATCACTAAACTAGGGTTTTTTCAAATGATTACTGAAACAATGTGTGTTAATTATCATACAAATTATGAGTCAATTTTGGATTGGCTCCTAACTAATGAACCAACTCATGTTGGTGTTTCAAGTGTGTTACCTGGCAGTCTTAGTGATCACAGTGCCATTTTTTGTCATTGGTCAGCCAAATTAATAAGTGCCTACCTAGAATGCTTAATTTTTATAAGGTTAGGGAAATGGGCATTCAGGCTTTTGATTCAGCTATTGATGCTGGTGATTGGTCTTTTTTGGATGATATAAAGGATATTGATATTGCTTTCAAATCTTTTTGTACTCAATTTATAGCAATTTGTGATGAGCTGCTCTTCCCCTTAAGAAGGTTAGACTTGGGGGTGATACTAAAGAATGGATTACTCCCAAGCTCTTGAAGATGTTCAGAAATAGGAATAAGCTATGGTCTAAATATTGTAAAAATAAAACTATCGATAACCTCCAGGCCTATAAATTTATGCATATTCAATGCAAGAAGGACGTTTGTAAAACTAAAATTAATTATTATAGGGCCAAATTAAGTTCTGAGCAAGGAAATTCAAAAGCTGCATGGAATACCTTGAATTCATTGTTGGGCAGGGGTAAAAAGATTGAACCCATTATTATTGAATCTGAGAGTTGTACAATTAGTGATTCCCTGCAAGTGGCTCAGCTGTTTAATTTATACTTTTCCTGTTTGGATAAGTATAGAACAGGTGGCCCACTTGATATAGGTATCACTAATGAACATGAACTGGATCATGGTGTGGGGTGTCTTGTTCCTAAATTCTACTTTCGTGCTTTAATGCCCGAAGATGTATTTAATTATTTCATTAAAATGAGTCCCCATCCTCATCTTGGTCCTGATTTTGTGGACTTTCTGATTCTTGAAAAAGTTACTCATTCTATTGTCCTTTCCATTACAAAATTGTTTGACTATTCTCTTTGCCAAGGTGTTTTTCCATTTGTATGGAAGTGTGCTACAGTTAAACCTATTTTTAAAATGGGTGTAAAAATGGACTTGAATAACTATTATCCTATATTACTTCTTGCTCCCCTGTCCAAAGTACTGGAAATAATTATTAGTGATCAAATTAATCAGTATATGGGAAAATATAATCTTTGGACCCCTATCCACCATGGATTCAGGGTTGGTCATGATACTGAGACTGCTTTGGTGAAGTTCACTGGCCGTGCCCCGTACTGTCATTGATGGAGGTGGTATGGTGGCCGTTGCCTTTGTGGACCTCACCAAGGCATTTGATCTTGTTGACCATGATGTTTTGATGAGAATGATGTTAAGGGTTAATTTTTTGATGGAAGTGATATGGTGGTTAGGCCATTACTTGAGTGATAGAATATAAAGAACGTCTGTTGGAGGTTCCTTGTCTCATGAAAATTCAATAAATTATGGGGTTCCACAAGGGTCCATTTTAGGACCCTTGTATTTTTCTTTATTTGTTAATACCATTCCTGAAATTTGTACTGATACAGAAATTATTTTATTTGCTGATGATGCTGTATTATTTAGCACTGGTACTGATGATGAAAGCTACAGGAAAATCTCAGGAGGGATTTTGTTGCTTTACACTCCTGGTTTATTCAACATAGGTTAACAGTTAATTCTATTAAATCTACATCTTAGTTTTTTTTTTGGCTGTAGGAATCAATTTAAAAATGACCCCAAGCTTTATGATAAACTTGGTAACTCTATTGAAAGGATTTATCATTTTAAGTACCTGGGCTTTATGTTGAATCAGCATCTAATTTTTGATCAACATATTGTATCTTTAATTGCTCATTTACATCAGTGTTTAGGTTTGTTATTCCATATTTGGAAGTTTCTTAACACTGAGACAAGGATCCTCCTGGCAGACAGTTCGTTGTTCTCTTTACTGAGGTATGGCTCTGTTGTTTATTCTTGTTCTTGTATTAATATGTAAAACAAACTCAAAACTACATATCATAGTATATTACGTTTTATTACTTGCTTACCTAGGTCTACTCATCATTTCATATTATATGAGAAATCAGGTTGTCTATCACTTAATGCTTTTTTTAATCTTAGATCTTTAACTTTTTCACATAAGATCCAAATTGGTCTTGTGCCAAATAATGTTGTTAGTTTGTTCCCTATCTCAGTGTCTACTATTTCAATAGAACTAGTGCTAGAAAGGTGCTTAAACAACCTCAGATAAGATCTAATATTATGCAGAATTCTCTACAGTTTGAATTGATTAGACAGTATAATCAATTGTCAGATACTGTAACATAACTGTCTGTTGTACTGTGGCAAGTTTTAAGGGTTTATTAGAAAAAAACCTTTTTTAGAAGTTGTTTGTAACTGTTTCTAATGTATTGATTATTTATTATATGTCGTTTTTTGTTATTGTTTATGTCTGATCTTGAAGTGGGTAGCCATCTGGGAACAAGCGACCACCAAACAGTGTGGTTCATGACAAACTTAGCTGTAGAGTCAAGCCACACAAAAGTGAAGGTAATGGACTTCAGGAGGGCTGATTTAGTCAAAATGGCAGAGTGCCTCAGAAAAGCACTAGCAAACAGGCAAGAAGGTGGAGTGGAGCAACAATGGGGAAACATCAAAACCACCATCACAGAGGTCTTTAGACTTTGTGTGAAGCAAATAAACAAATCCAAACAAAAAAAAAGAACACCACTATGGTTCTCAAAAAAAGTGGCAGGGAAGGTAAGGGAGAAAAAGATAACATTCAAGAAGTATAAGAAAACACAGAAGGAGCAAGACAGAGAATTGTACCAGTTAAAGCAGAAGGAAGCAGGTAAGGCAGTCAGAATAGCAAAGGCCCAAACCAAGGAAAAGATAGCCAACTCAGTTAAGAAGGGGGATAAAACCTTTTATAGGTACATAAGGGAGCAATGAAAGACTAAAGCAGGGATACTGAGGCTGAACAAAGAGGAAGGTGGTTGGGCAGAGAGCGACAGTGAAAAAGCAGGGATACTGAATGAATACTTCTGCTCATTATTCACAATGGAAAAGCAGGGGGACATACCTAATCTGGTCATTAGAAGCTCTCTGGATAGGGGGGTTGATATTAGTCCTTCACAGAAGAATGGGTCCTGAAAGAACTCTTAAAAGTGAAGGTGGATAAAGCAATGGGGTCTGATGGGATTCACCCCAGAATTCTAAAAGAACTAAGGGAAGAACTAATAACAAGACTGACTACCCTTTTTAATAAATCATGGGAGGATGGTGTGGTACCTGAGGACTAGAGGAGGGCAGATGTGATTCCCCTTCACAAAAGTGGGAGCAAGACAGAGGCAGGAAACTACAGACCTGTCAGTTTGACCTCAGTGGTAGGGAAAATGATGGAATCACTTCTGAAGGAAAGAATTGCTGAGTACCTAGAGGCCAGTGGGGCACATTACCCAAGGCAACATGGATTCATAGTAGGAAGGTCATGTCAGACAAATATAATTGATTTCTTTGACTGGGTGTCCAAAACAGTAGACCAAGGAGGGGCTGTGGACATGGCCTACCTAGACTTTAGCAAGGCATTTAACACAGTCCTGCACAAAAGATTAATAAACAAATTAGCCAGCCTGGGAGAGGGTCCCAGGGTGGTAGCCTGGGTAAAACACTGGTTGGACCACAGGACTCAGGGGGTAATAGTAAATGGAGTCCACAGTGAAGAATGGAGGGTTACTAGTGGAGTACCACAGGGTTCAGTACTGGGGTCGGTCCTTTTTAATGTCTTTATAAGTAACATTGCAGAGGGACTGGAAGGGAAAGTATGTCTCTTTGCAGATGACACAAAGATCTGCAACAGGGTTGATACACATGGTTGGGTGGAAATGATGAAAAGGGACTTGGCAAGGTTGGAGGAATGGTCAAAGGTATGGCAGCTTAGATTCAATGCAAAGAAGTGCAAGGTAATGCACCTGGGAAACAAAAGCCCAGGGGAAGAGTACACAATGGGGGGTGAGATACTGACAAGAACAAAAATGGAAAGGGACCTCGGGGTAGTCATATCAGATGACCTAAATGTGGGCCAGCAATGTGAGAAGGTAGTAAGGAGGGCTGAGGGGATACTGGGATGCATAGGGAGAGGCATCACTAGTAGAAAACAGGAAGGTGTTGTCCCTCTGTACAGACAGTTGGTAAGACCACACCTGGAGTACTGTGTACAGTTCTGGAGACACCATCTCCGCAAAGACATAGACAGGGTGGAGGCTGTACAGAGGAGGGCAACCAAAATGATGCAGGGTCTGCATCAGAAGACATATGAAGAAAGACTAAAGGAACTAAAGATGTATAGCCTCAAGGAAAGGGGGGCATGATAGAAACTTTCAAATATCTCAAGGAATCAACAAAGTCCAAGAGGGTAGCACCTTTCAGAAAAAAGATTGCAAAACAAGAGGGTACAATTTGAAGATGGGGGTGGCTCAGAGGTAATGTGAGGAAGTATTTCTTCAGAGAGGGTTGTGGATACATGGAACAGCCTTTCTGAGGAGGTCGTAGAGTCAAAAAACAGTCGGGGAATTCAAGAATGCATGGGACAGACATACGGCAATTCTAGTGGTGGGTTGGAGGAAGTAGGCTGTTGGTTAACTAGGATCTGCAGCTTATCTATTAGGTAAGGAAATGGGCAGAATAGGTGGGCCAAGCAGTCCTTATCTGCCATCAAATTCTCTGTTTCTATGTTTCTGTGTTTCTATGTCAAATGTTGGTATTTATATTTACTTTGTAATTGTTACTGTCACCGGACGTCTGTAAAAATGGGCATTTTTTGCTCACAGATTTTTTCACTATAAAATAATGAAATGGAAATATATTTTATTTCCCCATTTCATCTCTAACAATCAATATTTACAATTAGACATATCAGTCCAATATCATACTCCAGGACATAGCAGTCCTGTCTTCTGTCCTGTTCTCTTCCTTGTTCAGAGTTGCTTCTCGGTGTCCAGACACTGTGATTCAGCCCCCTCTTCAGTCACCATCACCAGGTCACCACCTTACCCGGACCTCTCTCCCCTCACTAGGTGCAGACACAGTGATTTTCCCCCTAGCTCTATACCCCCCCTTCGTTACTCCCACACCTGGGTTCCTTTTTCCCCAGCCCATAGTGCCTACACCCCCTGCCCCTCACTGCCCTTCTTTCCCCTTGCTCCCAACCCTTTCCACTGACCAATCTCCAGCTTGCGATGGAAGATGGGGCTCCCTCCCTTGTGGGTTAGGATCTCAGGCCTTTCTTATTGGTTTCCAACACTAGCTCCCCAAAGGGCTGTAGAAAAAGGCACATGCCAAACTCCGTCAGGTGTACCCCATCAGCCCGATAAACCCCTTCTTGCTGGTAGGAAATGTCCCTGTGCTGGACGTTCACCTCCCCATGTCAATCACCACCCTAGCCACCTTCCTGTTCAGGCACTTTCGTGCCACCTCCACCACCTTAACTCCTTTTGCACCCCTCCACACCCCCCTGGACGTGATCTCGGACCAGTCGATCACCACCCCTGGCCACCAACTCTTCACCTTCTCTAGGTTAGAGATAATGTCTCTCATCAAGGACCCTCATGGCATGCTGCCTAAATCATTATCTCCTAGACGGACAATGATACAGTCCTGCCCTGCTCAGTGCACCCATAGCTCCTCCAGCAGGGGAAGTAGCTGTGACAACTTCATGCCCCTCAATCCTCTCCACCACACCTTGGAGTGCTCTGCCCCTGGGCTCAACTGCATCCCTCTCCTTGTGGCAGCTGCAAACCTCTCCACCCAGTAGATGAACGAGTGCCCCACGATCCACACCTGTCTCTTGGAACCTGCTGCGGGAGAGAAAGGAACACCAGTTAGCCATGTCAACATCTCACATATCTCCTGTAACAGTTGGATTTTCATCTCCCCACCCGCTTGGCCTCATTTCCCCCTGCACCCCAGTGGCCACCTCTGACACTGCACCAGTCCTGAATGAGTGCAGGGTGAACTCACTGGGGTTCTCCCCAGCAAATGTCAATGCTCTCTTCAGTACCCACATGGTATCCCATCACCAGGGACCAGTCCCCAGGTAAGAACCAGGCCCCTCATCTGGCCCCTTTCCCTTGCTACAGTCCTTCATGGCCTGGACTGCACACACTCCTGCACCTAGCTGCCTGTGCAGTTCCACTGTGGTGCCCTTCCCCAACTGGTCTGGACCTCTGCAGCCAGATGACCACCCTATCCTTGGCCACTCCCACATTCTCCTCTTGTAAACCTGTGGTGACCACCCCTTTTCTGGTGCCTCCACCTCTCTGACACTGAAGGCCCCCTTGGCCATGAGTGCAAATATGGCCCTGAATAAGCAGGCTTCTTTTGCTGACCTGCAGATGTGGTCCAGAGCACCCCCACTACCCTTGTGAGTATGGGCCCCATTATGGGCCTTCACCTGTCTTGCTTTGTGCCCTGTCCCCTCTGCCAGCCCGCAACCATCTGCTTGATGTTCCAGCCTCCCACAGCATCTGCCCACCCCGGTCCCTGCACATCCAGCTGATACCTGCCAACTGGACCCCCCATAGTGGTGTGAGCCAACCCTTCCTCCCATTTCTCCACCACATACTGCATCACCTTTTCTTCATGGGCTGGCTCCAAAGTATCCCAGCCCCCTCTGGACCTGAATGCCTGGAAGCCAGCCAAAGCAGCCTCATAGGTCTTTAGGGTGTTGGCTGACCAAGACCCTCTGTACAGGGCATTGGCTTTCTCCCTCCAGTCTCCCACAGGCAGTCTGGGACTTTAGTTCTGGAAGGTGCGGTGTGAGGTGCCAACTCCCAGAACCGATTCATCTGAAAATGAGAAAGTCAGTTAGCCACCTCATTCCTGATTCCCTCAATGTGTTGTTCCCTAAAGTACAGGTTCAAGTGCAGCCCCAATAACACCATGTGTCTCAATACCTGACCTACTGATTCTGTGTGGCCACTCTGCCTGTTGATCACCTCCACCATGCCCTTGTTGTCACACTAAAATAAGATGCACTGCCCTGCCATCCTGTCTCCCCATATCTCCCAAGCCACCCATATTGGGAAGATCTCCAGAAAAGTGATGTCCTTGGCCCACTCTCACTCCTGCCATTGTACTGGCCATGCCTCGGAGATCCACTCACCTTGGAAGTAAGCCCCCATCTGGGACCCCCCAGCTGCATCTGTGTATAGTTCCATGTGTATATTGTAGGCCCACTCTTCCTGTCAGAATGTCACCCCATTGTAGGATTCCAAAAAGGCCTCCCATATCTGTAGATCCTTCCTCACACATTTGCTGATGTCCACCCAATGGTGGGGTTGCCTCGCTTTCCCTGTGGCCCTCCCCAATCTCCTAGTAAATGCCCTGCCTGGGCTTATGGCCTTGCAGGCAAAATTAAGGTGCCCCAGTAGCTGTTGTACCTGTACCAGTGGCACCCTCCTCCTCCCACCCATGAGCACCAGCAGTCCTTTAAGGCTTGTCACCTTGTCCTCTGGAAGCCGAAAACACTCCCACTCAGCATCCACTTAGATTTCCAGGAACTCCAGCCTGTGGGCTGGGTCTTCCATCTTTTCTGCTGCCAAGGGGGTCCCCATTGTGCTGCACATATCTTGGAAGTCTCTCAACATCCCTTGGGTCTCCACCTGGCTGGCCCCAATCCACAGGAGATCGTAAAAGTAATGGACTACCCTGTTGTGCCCTTACCACTTCCAAAATGCCCATTGCACCCATGAACTGAAAGTCTCAAATGTTGAGCATGCCACTGAGCATCCCATAGGCATAGCCTTGTCAAAATACAAACCTCCCTCAAACTGGAAACCGAGTAAGTCCCAGTCTGATGGTTGGACTGACAGCAAATGAAATGCAGACTCAATGTCCATCTTTGCCAGCCAAGCCCCATCCACCACTCAGATCAATACCACTGCCTGACTGAGTGAGGCATTAGAGACCCCACTCAATGACTCAGGAATTCCCTCATGCACTGACCCATATCAGGGTAGGACAAATGGTGTATGAGCCTGAACTCCCCCACCTGCTTCTTAGGAACCACCTCTAAGGGTGACATCCAGAACTGCCTGCTAGGGGGTTCTTGAAGTGGCCCCTCTACCTTACCTGCCTTGATCTCCTTCTGGATCTTTGCCCAAACAATGCTTTCTTTCCCTCGTATGGAACCCAAGTTCTTGGCCCGTATCCCCACCCATTCCCCCTCAAACCCCAGGGGAAAACATCCCTGGAACCCCACCTGTAGCTGTTCAGCTCCACTCTTATGGCCCTTCATCCATGCCTCTACCACCCCTAGCTTGATGTAGGTGCAGCCGAGGGCATAGCCCCACCTCCCACCAGCCAGGCCCCTCCTACTGGTTGCTCCTTCCTTAGTTCCAACCGCAGCTGGAATTATACCTCCCTATCCTGGGTCCCCCCAGCCCCTCCCTGTTCCCCCTGCCACCTTGAAAGGGCTGCTCTTGGAGCTGACTCCCCGACTGCCCCACCTTGTTTTCCCCGTGCCTGCAAACTAAAGCTAGAAGAGTGCCCACTCACGTGAGCAAACATGCCTAAACTTATAAGTAGGTCATGTACAGGAGGCCCTGTTGAATGCCCAGCAAGCTCTGACACCCTGGGCCAGTGCAGCCTTCTTTACCTGCTCCCCCATGTGTCCTCCTGCTGGCCCAGAAAGCATCCTTACCCAATGCTCCAAGTGGGTACAATCCCTTCTCAAGTCCCCCTTCACCACCATCTGTCTCTGGAACACCTTTCTGTGCTTTAGCCAGCCAAAACCCAGTTTAACCTTATACACATCCATGATGATTGCCATATACATCAGTAGTGGGATTATCAGGTCTGGCTGTTTCTCCAGCACCAATGCACTGTATATCAAGAAACCTGCTTGCCAATTGTCAATGCTCTTCTCTTTGAACCAAGCCTCTTCTGTCCTGTGCCCTACTACCGCCAAGGCCACCACCATCTCTGATTTCCCCACAGACTCTTTCTGCTCATACTTTTGGCCATCTCCTCATCGACCAAACTGAAGATGTCTACATATTCCCCCTTTCCATATTTTGTCTTTTATAGAGACAGGCATGTGGTCATCTAGCATAAAGCCCAGTGGCCCGTCGTACAGCTTCTGCCCCCACAAACCTCCTTCCCCCATGTCACCTTTCATGCCCCCACATTTTATGGCCTGCAAGGCCGTTCCATTTTCTCAATCTCCTCCACCCCATATCCCCCAACAACCCTTCTAGATATTCTTTCAGATCTGCATCATTGCTAACGTCCACATCCTCCTTACTGCTGTCAGGCCTCAGTCCTGCCAGTACCAGGATGAGGGATTTTAACACAGCTTTAGGAGTTGAGGAAAATATCAGAAGATGAAACACTATTGTCAGTTTTAGGAAAATAATGGAACAGGCATCAGAATTCATAATAAAAGAAGTAACAATACAAAAAAGGAAAGTTGCCTTGTGGGATAATAATGAGTGCTGGTTGCAAAAAGAAGATTAAATAAGCAGATAAGAATAGTAGGGGCAAGCCCCAATGTACACAACAGGAAACTGCTGAACAGAAACAGATAGGAATACAATCTGAATTTAAAGAAATGTAGGGAAAACCACAGATTATATCTAAGGTGGGAATTGGAAAAAGCAGTAAGGAACAAAGATAACAAGAGGTTTTGGAGAATTGTTGCAAAGGGTACAGGAGATTATCATGAGGAGCCAGTGGTTAAATTGGAAATGTTTAGGTGAGGGAACTCTCACATCTCAGTGGTGGAACTGTCTGTCATTGCTAGGTGGTGGGGATCTCCTATAGAAGTCAATAAGGACAGATGACAGAGATGGTGGGACTGTCATACATTTTTTTCAGAGGTGGAGGAACTGAGTTACTGTGGGCTACTGCTCAGTTTAACCCCTGTGAGGAGCCATGTGCTGATATAGAACCATATACATGGTCAGAATACATTCAAAGCCTATGTTTAACCCAGACAATGAATACATAGACAGCTTAGAAAGGACGAGTGAAGGTACACATTGTACAGACTTAAAAAGAGATACCAGTGGGGGAAATTGGTAAAGTCATTACAACATTTACACCCCATAAAGCCCCAGGACTGGATGGGATCCTCATGGATGAAATAATAAATTATTGGAAATATGGTTTCTAGAAAATCTTCAAATATATCACTAATACTGGTAGAATGCCGGGCTCATGGATAGAAAACATCATTGTTCCATTATTTAAGAAAGGGGACAGAGAGGATCTGGCTGTTACAAACCAATCCATCTGATTGACTGTACTGTATCCAAAAAATCTTTGCAAAAATAATTAATAGAATAAATGTGTGGATGGGAGAGAACCAGGTAATGGACAAGGCAGAGGCTGGATTCATGGCAGGATACTCAACAACAGGTCAATGTTTTGTACTGGTTCATATAATATACAAATACATAATTATCAAAAAACCAAAACTGTACTGTGCCTTAATAGACTTAAAGTCAGCAATCCATAACATTAACATAATTTTATTATGGTAGAAACTAGAAAAAAATACACATTGAGAAATAATTGTTAAATATAATTATAAATCTGTATCAGAATGACAAAACTCAAGTAAGATAGAATTCCATTGGTGATAGAAGTAGACAATGTTCCACAAATAAGGGTGTCAAGCAAGGCTGCAGCCTGCCCTGGTATGGTTCTATGTGATAATGGTGATCTCCTAATGGAGATCGCTGTTAGGGCGAGTGTACATCACCGAAAATAAAAATAGCAATGTACACTCACAGGAAAAACAACGGCACCGACCATCACCTTCCCCTCAGGGCAGCCCACAACACCGACACTGAGATTAAGTCACTCATATTTAAGTCACTCAATCTCAGTTGCATTTTTGACAGGATACCCCCCTGACTCTATTTAATGTATTTCTTAACACAATATTAATGAAGATGTATGGACCTGAGTTCCATATGACTAGAACAGGAAATCGCAAAGGCCCATATTTAGCATATGTAGATGACATTGTACTTTTATCGACCCAGTTATTTGGGCATGAAAAGAATACTGCAAGAATTTAAACAGGAATGTAAGAAAGCAGAACTTAGAACTTCAGATAAATCATTCAAAATTCAAAATTATGGTATGTGCAGGCAATAATAAAACAATATTAATACCACATAGATAAGGAGTTGGAGGTAGTCAACAACTTCTGCATTCTAGGAATAATAGTAACTAAGGACTTAATGTGTAGAAAGTAAAAATCAAGACTTTTTACCAGTGATCAATAATTGTTCATATGAGTACAGGGAACAGTCAGTAAAGAGATGTATTAAAGAGGGTCTCCGGTGGCAAGATGTCATGAAACTGACTTTATCTGTGCACTCCCAGTGTCCAAATTAGGTGAATCGTATTGTAAATGTCTGTTGTGTTCTCTTCATGTTCTTTTATTTTATATTTTAATTGACCGTGCTTTACTTCTGCTCTTCCAATTACTCGATTCAGCTGCAAAAGTAGAAGTGATGCAGACTCCTTCATTTCCCACTGACAGCTTGATGTGGCTGTACAGCAGTCAGTAGTGAGAAATTATAACGAGTCTGTGTGTCTTGTGACTAACGATCACTGGTCATTTAGTACAGTTATACTTTTGTGGGGTTTCTGTTATCTTGTCATCAGGTGACAGTGTTCAGAGATTCCTTGCATTGTGTGGTAGTTGTGTGTCATACAGTACATAGCAGCAGTGAAGTTTTCACATACATTGTGTGTGTAAAGGTGTGCTGCATTCTGTGCATACCAATGAGGTCTGTGTTCATTTTGACAGGGCTCGTATCAGTGTACTTGCATGCATTGATTTGTTTTATATTTATGGCACACTTAGCTGATCATTGCTGACGCTGATTAGTTTGTTTGGGCACCGCAGTATGTGCATCCCTATGTAGTGCAATATTGATTCATGTGGTCTGCCTTCATCTGTACTTCTGGTGACTGTGTGCAGGGATAGTTGGCATTTGGTATCACAGTCACTCTGGCACACGAAAAGCAGCACAGAAGTTTTCACACTGATTCTGCAAAATCTGTTTGCTGAATGTATTGCATGCCTATGTGTAGAAAAGGCTATGGTCTGCCTACCTTGTTTATTCTGGAGTAATGTGCCTTAGTTCACAGAAATATCTGTAAAGTACAGTTATTTCAAACTGAGCTGATCATTAGGACTTTATTGTGATTGGCCACTACAGTGTTGCCTCCTGGACTTATATGCCATATTCTTTGTTAGCAAGTTCCTACTTACTGCAATATTGACATAGAATGTTTTAATGTTTGCTATCCATATTCCTGACATCATAGCATATACTGTATCTTGGTTTTATGATTTCTGTGTGATAGTGCAAACACTCTGTGACTGTTGCTGTGAAGTACTGTTCCTTGTGGAACTGTGAACTGATATCTCCGTCTAATTATTAGTTCACTGTACTGTCAGCATGCCATCTCTATGTGTGGCAGCAAATTGTGGAAATACCTACAAAATGGGGTTTTCCTTATCACCTTTCCTAAAGATCCCCAGTATTTGAAGCTTTGGAGCAGATTTGCTAAAACTAGAAATGATGATTGGAGTGGCCCTGGGGAATATAGCATGCTGTGCTCAGCTCACTTTCAGGATGCAATGACCCCTAGATATTGGCATGGTACAAGATGAAATTTGTGATATGCCTGCATTTATTAACAGACACAATACCAACAATTCATGATGAGGCACCACTTAACACCATCTCACAGCCTGTTCAAAATGTGGATAGTGGTTGTGATGTGCAATGAGGCACATGTAGTATCTGTGATACTGGTGAACTTGACGAGCCACATTTGAAAAAAAAATGGATGTACTTTTCAAAAGCGACAGATTGTTGAGGTAATTCATTTCACAGGGACATTTTGTGTAATGGTATAAAAATGTGTAAAGTATTATAAAATGAATAAAACATAATTTTAATAAAATATAAATTTAATGTGATGTTATGTGGAAGTAACATGAAAGTACAACAATGTCAAACTGTGTTAAGCATGTCAGGTGACATATTTATGTGAACTATGACCTGTAATAAGTCTACAATGCTCATCACGTTGCACAGTCACCTCTGAGGATGGAACATCATAGGGAAGTTTCAATGCTCATCACGTTGCACAGTCACCTCAGAGTTTGGAACATCATGGGGGAGTTTCACAAAAACTAGAAAGTCATAACACAGAATGGTCTGTTGCCCTTTTATTTGTTCTTCTTGTGTAAGGTTATCACTTTGAGTGTGCTACTTCCCCAAAATAAGGCTCATGTGTAGTCAACAGAAACCCCATTACCGATAACATTAACCCCACTAGTGGTGCACTGTTTTTTTTTCCATTCAAATTTTGTTAAAGTTTTCCACAACAAAGAATACATCCAACTATAAAAGTACATAACAATAATTACATCAGTACTTGAGAGTGACATTGCCAGGATGTATTCACCCCCTACCAAATCCCACCCTCACCCCCTCCTCCCTCATCTTCCTCCCCCTGAAAATCCCAGCACAGCACATATTTCCTCGACCTATGCTATTAAGATAGGGAAGAATCACTCCTTGGATGATAAAGAATACAAGGTATATAGGGGGCCCCAGATCAGATTAAACTTTGGTAGCTTGTTCTGAAGACTAGCAATGCTCTTTCCTTTCTAAGATTTGCAAGTAACTCTTGTAGTCACTCGCCATAGGTAATTTCTGAAGTATCCTTCCAATGCCTCAGGACAACCTTCTTAACTGAGGCCGAAATCAGGCTAATATGGTACTTCCTATTCTGCACAGAAATAGTAGAAACATCCCCTAACAAACATATCTCTGCAGTAAACAGTTCATTCAGACCCAGTAAAGGATCAATCTTTTGTCTAATTGTAGTCCAGAGTGGAGCTACCTTGGACACTAGTGGTGCATTGTAATGGAGCCAGGAGTCTGGCCTCTCAATAAAAGTGAATGTGTGGTATTTAAGTAGTAAGGCACAAAGGGTATTGCTGGTAGTATATTTCCCACATGGTCAGGGGCGTACTTAGGCATTAGTCAAAGCAGAGTTCCTTCAGCCTCCCTGACCATATTGGAAACCTAGTACTACCCAATGTCACTGCATGCCTCATTGCTTATATAATATGGGCTCATTGGCAATTGTTAAAAAATCAACACAATAATAGTTTTCTAATCCACACAGAAAATACGAAAATGTTTCTAATTATTGTAAATTGGTCCCTCCAGAGATGTTTCTTACCTGTCAGTCATCTTTCTTTCTTCACATGAAATACTACGTTTGACCTTCTATACTAGAATAGAAGAATGCAAAGCTCTGCAGTACTCCAGTATTACAATGCTCTACTCTTTCCCATCACATCCACAGACTCATGCAGAATGGTAACATGGAATACATGAATTCCAAATTCTTCATAGTTCCAATGGCATGCTCACAGAGGCCTATAGTGGAGCCAAAGGTTTCAGCCATGTATGTGAAGGAAACTTTAAAGTAATTGGCTTATGAATTCTGTAACTTGCCCTGCTTGACAGTGACTTCTTTGTAGGCATTCCTGGTTCTCTTCTACTGCCATGACTATAATCAAGTCTCAACTAATCAGAGCGCATAAGTTTCACTTCACATTTTAAATTTTCAATAATCAGCTGCAGCCATGTAAAGGAGCACATTGGGCATGTGAGGTGCTAAGTGTTTATTTTGGTCCTATATCATAATAGCGAACATGGAACAGCGATCACTATTATAGCGAGTATATATCTCCAAAAAGCAAACTGGTGATATATACTTACCAGCAAATGCAACACCCAGCAACCTAAAGTGTTTTTGCAGGGGGGGGCTGTGCCCCCCACCCCTCACAAGGGTCTCTGCCCCCCCGCACCTCCCTTAATTAGGATTCCTAACTCCAGGGGTGCATGTCGGGAAGGGGGCACAAATTCTGCTGAAAAAAAAAATAAGTCTGGGAGCTGCAGGCAACAGCAAAATTTATACCCTCTCATCCTCAGCCCTGAACCTAGTACCTGCAGTGCTGGAGCCAGCCTCCCTCACCATAGCACCACACGGCTGGCTTGACAGCAGTAGACACAGTGCCTCCTAGTAATCCTCTTCCCTTCCACTCACCAATCCCATTTTCCAGTCACCTTCCCCTACCCTTCCAGTAGAAGTAGTCATTACCCTTGCAGGTAGCCCATCCCAATAGCACTGAATATGGAGTCGCCGTTTTGAAGATCACCCATATTAAGTCACTATTATCATTGGATACCTTCCGTTTCCATTGCGATCGCGGTCCCATTCAATTCTGCTGCTGCATTGCTTAGCTCCTCTGCCACTGACCCTGAGATAGCCCTGCTTCTATCAGTGTCCAGTGACTCAACACCACTACTATGATCTCATGGTCATTATATCATGTACATGCTTCCCTGGTGTTAATGTTCCTGTGCCACTGAACAATTTGCTGATATGTAATGCAGATTCTGCCCTGGTGCTACTTTCACACCACCAGCTAATGTCTTGAGACTGTTTCAGTGTTGAGCAGCATTCTCACCACTTACCTATCCCATGTACATGAATGTTATACCATTTCCTGGTGTTTAGTGGGCACTGCTCCCTATCCCCAGTTCCCTTTGTTTTGTAGTACAATATTATAATAACACCATTCCATGTTGTTATGTTGACTTCCCCCCATGACACACTATCACAGTGTCACATGGTTCCCCACCAATATGCAACTCCACCAACTGGCCCTAGGTCTTTCAGCTGCACAGCACTCTGCATGACACCATGACAACCCTCCCACTGAGCTGTGAATAAGCGCATACCACTGTAGTACCTGCACATTGAATGCTGACATGATACCCCTCTGCGTTGTACATCTCAATTCTGTGCCAGTTGCCAGCCTGTGTTCAGGATGTGGTGGTTGCGTACTGCTGGGTGACTACCTGTCTGGCTTTGGTGGTATTCTTTCTGCATTTTTCTGTGTAACACACAGGGGATCTATAATAGTTACTGGGATTGTTTACACAACAGGGAATGGTTGAACTGTCATGTACATAGTCTTGGGATGGCAGGTGAATACACTGCTCACCATTAAAACAGATTACAGACCACGTCATGTGATGGGTGTGGGAGGAACCACGGGACAACAGGGAGGGTGTTATTTAGCACTGTGCGATGTTTCTGGTTGGGCATGAACCACTACACAGTAGGAAATATGTTGTTTAGCATCCTGTGTGTTGGACTGTGTGGATGTGGAGGTCAACTAGCAGTACAAAAACAACTTAAATCCTATAAGACTACAGAACTCCTACGCCACACTGGCAAGGCAGGACTGTCCCACAGGGGCACCCAAAAGTAGTGGCTGGGGAGGAAGTGGAGGTCCTCCATGTTGGAGACTCCAAGAGGGCAGCAGAGGAGGAGGAGGAAGTGAATCCTGGTGGGAGACTCAGTTCTACAGGGTGTACAGTTGAGGACAGGTAAGGATGATAAGAGGATAGTAAAGTGCCTTCACGATGACAGGGCTCATAGGGATGGAAGGAGGATCCTAAGGATTTCTGGGAAGGCAGGTAGGGAGGGAGAGCTGGATATCATTGTCCACCTGTGAACCAGTGACTTGGCTGGGGAGATGCCAGAAATAGTCCAGTAGGAGTTCTGGAAACCAGAGAGGAGTCTTAAGCAACTGACACAATGGGTTACTTTTTTGGAGAGGCTACCTGCTCCTATCAAGGGGCAGGACAGGAGGCTCAGCACCACAGACTTCAACTTATGGTTGAGGAAATGATGCAGAGAAGAGGTATTCAGATTCTTTGGAGGGTGGGGCACCACCCAGAGGAATGGAGGCCTATACAGGGGCAACAGACTGCATCCCTCCGGGGTCCAAATAACTCAGTTAACAGTTTAAATGCTACATTAGTAAGCATTTAAAGTAGCTGAGGGTGGAAGTGGGATCAAGAAGATTGGCAGAGTTCCCCCCTACACACACACACGCACACACACACACACTTATAGGGTCAGCAGTGGGTATCCCTAGGGAGAACATTATCATATGGCTCACCTCTCATGACCACGCCCAGTGGTGTGATAAGTGTATAGATTACCAGGTTATACAAGACATATAGCAGCACTGGGCCAAAGAAGCAAACCTCCCCCTTACAGCACAGCATGGTTACTTTAACTCCTACCAGAGCTTGATGACAACTCTTCATGTGTACTGACCACATAGCGAATTATCACCTCCTGCCCTTAGTGAACAGCACTTTCCCGCCAACAGGTGGTTAATATTTAGTTTACAGTTTTTGTATCCAGATAATGTTTCTGTGGAAAGTCTGGTGGTGTGCATGACCACCACAGTACTCCTTTGGTGGGTTTGATGGCTTATGAATGTGGAAGGAAGTCCTTGCATCTTCTACCAAACCATGGATGGAACCCTCCTCCACCTCAAAAAAGGTTCCTGTCTGCCAGTTGTTGTGGTTGTTCATGTGGGTGTGAAATATACCATATCAGTTAGGTGGAACACTATGGTACTGTGATCATTCTCCATGACAGTTGAACCGCATTCAGTGAACAGTATCAGAAACAGCTTCTACTGTGTCTATCTCATAACTTAGCTTTCCATATGACCCACCTCCTCGCATACACGTTTGACCACAGTAGGAAGTGTTTACTTGTTTGTCCATGTGATGCACATGATCATAAATGAATAAATGCATACATTTGGTATATTGTGACTCCCATTTTGCTTTCCTGTATGTCACATGGCTAAATAGCTTCCGTTTTACTGTGTGAACACTGTGGATTTCTATTTCCACCACAACAATATGACTGGCACACAGCATCACACAAAACAGTCTGATGCAGGAAAATGAGAATGATGTTTGACCCTGCAGTACACAGTGCACTTGGCATACAACATAACATTGCTTCTGCAGCTGCGGTGTTGGTGGAGGGATCTGAAATCATATATAGCGTGTTATAGTGCGCACCTATATTTTTTATGTGGTGGTTGTTTTGGTGCTCATTGCTATTCATACTGTAAATAGAGAAGTACATAAATACCTGTGTGTTCATAGTGTTTCATTACCATGTCCATGTATTTTACTACATTTTTTCATAAGATTGTTCAACAATATCAGGATGCAATGCAGTGCACAGAAGGCAGTCGCAACACATTATGCAATATTCTGGCTGTTACTGAAACTGATGATACCTCTCATCCCACAACCGATACTGACATTGATACATCAAATGGCTGCATCCTTGAATCTGGTGGCTCCATGTATGTAAGTAGGGGTAATTATAAAGCACTACAGAGAATGCCACAAAATAGTATAGATAATCATGAAGTATCTGTCAGACTACAAAAAGTATTTGCATACTTCCGTAAATGCATTCTGTTCACATCTTGAGTAAGATGTTATTCAGTATTAAAATGTAAATGTTGTATATTAGCCGTAACATATAACATGGTGTAAACTACTACTGCATCACCACATGACCCTACTGTGTTGTCAGGCACAATGATTACATGATTGGCAAGGCACTGACCAGCGTATTGTGCATCACAACCCACTGGTTCCAGGTTACACTTTACAAGTCCACCACTGGCTATCATGTGTCACTGCTTCCATCTTCAACTATTTTCAGTGGGAGAAACCAAACCAAGGTATGCACTGACTCACAAAACACCTCCTATGGACTGCCTGTGTAGGGACATTGCTGCTTGTCCTCATGGGAGTCTGCTATGCAAATGCAGAAGTTCTGCTACATTGTTACTCTGTGTCATGGGCAATGTGTTGCTTTCTATGACTCCGTGTAATGTTCTATGACCATTTCTGCATCACCCTTACATATTGAGGCTTAGGCAACAGATAATATTGTTGTGCAGCATGCATCTGTGTACTGACCGGATGCTCAAATGGAGTACAATGTCTATTCTGTGTGATCACTGTTCCACCACCACTCCACATGGTGTTAGCAAAAAATGCAGTACTTCAATCTTCATCCTTTCTTATTCACTTGGATGTTGCAATCAATTGCAGTTGTTTTGCCACAAATGACCATGATGCAAATCATTTATATAGCTTTTCATTTCATTTTCTTTTGCATATGGGCACTCAGCAGCCCATATGTACCAGGTACCCTCTGCACCCACAATGCTTTTTCCTTGTGGACTTGTGTTGTGCATCATGTGCCTATATATCTAGTTGCTATTCTGTCAGAGGTCTGTGCCATCTGACTGGTAGGCTGTTTTATGGTTATCTAACCTGTTGATGTGTAACTGGCATGCGATTGCACTAATGGAGATGTGCCTCATGGTGTTGTGTTCTGCATGCTGGTTGTGTGACCCTCCAGGAAGCACCCCATTGTGCTGTCAATGTCAAAACCATCAGTCACTGCTACATGCCAATGTGATATCGGCCAGTGATCACATTTGTCACTGTAGGAGATAACTTACATCATCCTACACCCCCCCTTGCCACCACCATCCAAACCCATGGGTTGATAATGTCCTCTGGCTATCAACACCATAAGTGGTATCTGCATCATAGGTACAGAGTTCACAGATATGTTTAATGTTGAATATTTAAGTGACTGTCGCATACCACCTGTACAGCTTCTCTGCTAACAACCATGCTTTTCATATGTTGTGTGGTTGCAACACTGTTATAATAATTGGTGACCCCTGATATCAACCTGTTTTTGAGACCTGTAAAAAGTTACATCAACCCACAAGTTGATATGGCAAAGTCATATCAATCTGTGAGTTGATACGGCTTTTACTGTCTCGCGTTGGGTTGTGTGTACCACACTTGCCCATGAAAGAATCTGAGCTTTGTTTACTTAGCACCAGTTATTATAAAAAATAACACATACGAAGGCTCATGATCTGCAGTTTTTTTACGCACCCTCAGTGTGTGACAATATATAAACCTCTCGAGCTTTGCTCTTGAAGTTTATATATTATCACACACTTTGGGTGTGTAGAAAAACTGCATATCACACACCTACACTATATGCCTTATTCTCTATTTATTAATGCTGCACTGTATACTTGTGCAACACACTACTTAACTATGATTTATGAAATGTCTGCACTTCAAAAAGTCACTTCATTGTTCTGAGATGGTCAGATGACTTCCCATAATTGTACAGTAGCATACGACTTAACACAAAGTGACCTAATGAGACCCCCACACAGTGTTTGGCATTGACATACTGTATACCAGTAGAGTGGTGATTCATGTCACTTTGCTTTGTCTTATGCCTTGCTACCAGCATGTATTGTGTGGAAATGAAGTGTTACTGCACCAAACCAGTTACGTGTTAATACCACCTTGATATTTAGCCAGGTGCTAATTGATTCTGCCTTGCTACATGACCGCAGTGCTTTTGGAGGCTTAAGATGCACATCACTTTCTTACAGCACCTTCTAACTCTGTTAATTTCATCAGTGCACAGTTCAAATTGTTTTACTGTGGTACTGAAATATGTTCTACATGGGGGGAAGTGCTGTGAAACAGTGTAGGTGCATCTGAAATGTGTACTATTGTACTTTATAAAATGGGTTGGGAGTTTTCTGCATCCTGATTAGCTAAGAAGTGCCAGATGCCGTGTCCTAAGGGCATATTGTGTCAATGGGTACTTCTTTACCCAACCAGGATGCAGTGCAGCCAAATATACATGCCTGCCACAAGGTTTTTCCATTGTGGAGCAAGCATAGGCTCTCCAGTTGGTAATGCCAATAACGCTGCACTCCACCCAGTCGCCTGCATGAATGTATGATGCAGTCGTGGCTTCCTCCTAATACAATCACATATCAAAACAGGCTATACAGGTGTGATATTGTCCAGCCAGAAAAGCTAAATTCCTTCAACCCACCACTCATTTGTTTGTTCAGAGGTCCAACTTTCACTCCCACTGCTCAAAACTCTGCACAGTACACACAGACCACTTCTGCCACCACTGGTCTCCATCATTCCTTGCCCCCCCCCCCATAATCCTTTAACTGTGAACCACGGCAACTCAGAAATCCCTATCTGAAATTGCCATGTTACTACAAAACTCAAAAGGCTTTTTTTTACCCTGTACTGTAACTGTTAAACTTTGAGAAATGCAAAGCAGGATACAGCTGTGTATGGTGCCTGCTAAGGGACATGCTCACTCCCACTCAAGCCGACCACTCAATGAAAATGAAATTAATTTATTTTTATTTTTTTTGCTCCTCCCCTTCTTCCCGACTGCCCACTCCTTTGAGTCTTTATTGCCCCTCCCGACTGCCTGCCTTGACTCCCACACCAGCTACCAACCTCATATGGCCATCCCCCTGGGTAACCTGGCATATCCCTTTGCAGGGCGGGTCCCCCTCTTCCGAGGGGGAAGGCACCAGTGGGGCGGCCAGTGCACTATTTCATTGGCTCGGGGTACTGCTGAGATGTGTCAGTCATGGGATCAGCAACGGCGGAGGACTGAGAGACCATCATCTAGCCAGCCAGAAAGCATTTTTTTCTGTTTTTTCTGTGGGGAGTGACGTCCTGATGTCAAGGCATAAGCTGACGTCTGTCACTCCCCTTTGAGCACCAGACCCAGGCGTCACTGCTGTGCTCCCATCCTCTGCCAGGAGTCAGCGTGCACCGGTGCACATCCCCACCTTCCCCCTGAAGAAGGAGAGCTGTCCCAGGATGCTAGATCCTTCTACCCCCCAGCCGGCCCTCCGGCGACCCGAGTCTGTTCCTGAACCCGGGCCGCCAGCGTCGGAGACGGAAATCCAACCACTGTGCCGACGGGCCGGCTGAAAATGAAATGAATTTATGACAGAAAGGTAAAAAAAAAAGAAAAAAAAAAACTAAAAAGGACATTCCCCAAAATGCTTTTTTTATCTCAGGGAGGGGGTAAAGAAACATCATCAGACACGTAGCTAACAGTGACACATGTAGCAAGAGAAACTCCCAAGGTGAGAGACACCCTAAAAGAAATATAAAACAAAAAAAATTTTTTTTTAAATACTTAAATACTTGCAACAGTTTGTTGCCTTGTGTGCGGGGGGCAGCAGAGACAGACAAACATCACCTCCCAGAAATGGTAAAAACATTATGCAGTACTGCATTACAAGGGACTATTTTCTTCAAACTTAAGAAAAAAGTGAAAGAAAGGGAAAAATAAAGTACTATTTATCTTTTTACCTTTTTTTAATGTTTACTTATGGGACCCATTTAATAAGCAGAATAAGACACTCTGAGATGTGGTTTATGGGCTGATAAGACCACTTCCCAAGTACTAAAGGCACTCAGTGCAACCGTCTCATTCCTCATTATGTACCTGGCATGTGCTCTTATCATCCCATAAACCACACCTCGTTGTGTCTAATTCCTTACGTACTGCGTGGTCAGTGGACCACCTTGGAACAATCACCTTGCTGTGTTTCTGAAATTCAGGGCATCACTTTTCTATCCTAACAGAACTGGAGGATTGTGTACTGTGTACTGTTTCGTTACTAAAGGTAACATAGACAGTACCTTGAAAGCTGTGTCTATACTATGATTGTCTCACATAGCAAACAATACATAATGTGTCTCACGCAGTCTTCATATTTATTTCACAGCTACTGTATATAGTCAGTACCTAAGTTTGGTAGCACCCATGTAGAGCGCTTATTATTGAGCACTTCACATTTGAGCGACTCAATAATAGCACTCAACAAGAGATCGAGTGGTGCAATACCTCGCTATATCCTGTATAGCGACAACAGTAAGGAGCTGTAGTCACTACTGCAGGATATAGCATCCTTGGGTCCAATTCCCACCGACCTGCTTGCATAGCATAGTGGTGTACACCACTGCTTGTGATGCAAACAGACCCACGTTCGGGTCCAGCTACAGTCAGAAATTGTTTTTTTTTTCACAATCCGGTAACTTGCCTCGTGGTCCGCACCCCCCCTCGGAGTTGGTTATTTTAGCTGGTGGCAGAGGGCTTGCCCCCCTCAAGAGAGGGTGCAGGGGGCACAGCCCCCCCGCATAAAAAAAAAGATTCCTGTATGATTTAGTTAAGTATTGTACCGACCTTCGCTATTAGCAATGGTAGGTACAATATCTGTTGCCCTTTTGACTATGGGCTCAAGTTTGCTCACTCTATGTGATCGTCAGTCTTTGAGACTCACCTTTATCACATAAAACCCCTAGGTTTAAGGATGCCGGTGTTCAGACAGATGTAATGGTTCACCACTTGTATAAGACTTCTCCTGTTATTAGTTCAGAATCAGAAAGTGAGAGCGTACAGGATGGCAATGACAACAGCGATTTACCGAGCAGCTCAGATAATGAATGAGGCCTTAGTACTTGTACTGAAAGGTAAGAAAAGTTGCTCACATGAGAAGAAGTATGCCAGGCTTCTGATACCATTAGTGTAAAAATAAACAATAGCCACAGATTCCGCATACAGTATGTGTCACTGTATACATATGGTGTTGCAACCTTTCTATGCAAATGCACTGCTTATCACGTATGCAACAGCGCTGTGACATGTACTGCTGTTGCTGCTAAGTGCACAAACTGAAACAGTTATACAGAATCATGTTACTTTTCATTAACTATAGATACAGTTTCAGAGGAATGGTCCATTTGATTAGTCAGCTTGTTTTCCAAACAATGTGTGGTCATGTTTCTGTGGTAGTGTAGAGGGTTCAACAAAACTGTGTGTTGCTAATTCATATGTTATACCACTGGTGTTGCCAGCACTTCACTTTTGGTATGACAAGTAATACATGTTCACTGACAGTGTTACCACACACGGTTTCTATAGTTGGTGGCTGAGAGAATACATTTGGTGGTGGTTAAAGACCAACCCATTGCTGTACCTTGATACGGCAAGTACATCCTCAGTTCTAAATGTGAAAGGGAGACATGACCATTTTGTGTGATGTAGACCTTTGCAAAGCATGTGTTTGTTAGGCACCAAGCAATGGTTTACTTACCTTTACAGAAATATAAGTGTGCTGTGTACATGCAGAATGCATGCACATGCTAAATTGTGCAGTGGTTGCATGCAGTTCGCATACACAAAGTGATCCAAAGCAAATCAGGCCTAAAAAGAAAATCAGGTTTGCATGCTGCAAGCTTGACATCTGCACAGCAGGTAAGCTGGTGTTCAAGTTCAAGTTCAAGTTTATTGCAGGAAAACTCCATTGAGCAAGCTCATTCACAAGGAGGTCCTGTGACATAAACACTAGAAGTACAAACATAGATAGGTAATAACAGTATATACATGAAATGCACGTTACACGATACAGGCTGGATATACATACAAGGGTACCACATAGGGTGACCGCAGGTGGTAAACTTTAATATGAGACAGGGAAGCGACTTACAGGTTGCATACTGATAAATGAAACATGATGACTGGTGTGTGCAATACATATATTGGTGTGAACATCTTCTAAAAATTACATCAGGTTCGGGTGTTGCATGCTTGACATGAGTGCATCAGTTAAGCTGGTGTGAACATTATTTAAACATCACATCAGGTTCACATGCTGCATGATTGCCATGTGTGCAGCAGCTAAGCTGGTGCAAATCTCATCTAAAAAAACACATCAGTTTCTATTTCGTATAATACTGCTAGCAATTAGAGTCACTAAAATACATTTTTATTTGAATTTCCATACAAATTAGGTGAACTCATTGATTCTGATCCTTTTGCAAGTTGTTTAATGGCTTTTGATTTTTGTCATTAAATCACCATTAATTTGTATTGTTTGCTTACTGCATTAAATGCCTAGGTTATAGCTAATCAACATCCCCCATTCCAGATGTATGAAGATGGGCTTCTGTGTTGTGAAGCCTATCCTTTTTCTTTGGGACCATGCAAATCCCTTATGCATATTTATTGCTACAAATGTGTTTCTCCATGACTGTTTCATCTCACTTACATAGAAACATAGACTTTGATGACAGATAAGGACCACTTGGCCCATCTAGTCTGCCCATTTCCCTACCTACAGGATAGGCCGCAGATCCTAGTTAACCAACAGCCTATTTCTTCCTACCCCCCACAAGAATTGCCTTATGTCTGTCCCATGCATTCTTGAATTCTCCCACAGTTTTAGACCCCACAACCTCCTCAGGAAGGCATTTCCATGCATCTACTACCCTCTCTGTGAAATAATACTTCCTCACATTGCTCCTGAACCGCCCCCCCTCTATCTTTAAATTGTGTCCCTTTGTTCTTGCACGTCTCTTTTTCTGAAAGATGCTACCCTCTTGAACATTGTTGATTCCACTGAGATACTTAAAAGTTTCTATCATGTCCCTCCTCTCCCTTCTTTCCTCCAGGGTATACATATTAAGCTCCATTAGTCTCTCCTCATACAGCTTCTCTTGCAGACCCTGCACCATTTTAGTTGCCCTCCTTTGGACTGCCTCTATCCTGTCTATGTTCTTGCAGAGATGGGGTCTCCAGAACTGGACACAGTGCTCCAGATGGGGTCTCACCAACTGTCTGTACAGAGGAATAACAACTTCCTGTTTTCTGCTGCTGATGCCTCTCCCTATGCATCCCAGTATACCCCCAGCCCTGCCTACTGCCTTCTCACATTGCTTGCTAACCTTAAGGTCATCTGATATGATTACCCCCAGGTCCCTTTCCATTTTTGTTGTTGTTACTACCCCCCATTGTGTATTCTTCCCCTGGGTTTTTGTTTCCCAGGTGCATTATTTTGCACTTCTTTGCATTGAATCCTAGCTGCCATATTTCTGACCATTTCTCCAACCTTGCCAAGTCCTTTCTCATCCTTTCCATGCCTCCTTGTGTATCAACCCTGTTGCAGATCTTTGTGTCATCTGCAAAGAGGTATACTTTTCCTTCCAGTCCCTCTGCAATGTCACTTATGAAGACATTAAAAAGGACTGGACCCAATACTGAACCCTGCAGTACCCCACTAGTAACCCCTCTTTCTTCAGAGTGGACTCCATTTGCAACTACCTTCTGTGTCCTGTTGTCCAGCTAATGATTTACCCAGACTTACTTTCCAATTGTCATTCTGTATGGAGCATATACACTATGGCCATGCTCAGCACTCTTTGTGCTGAGTAGGGTCTTGGAAGCATGCACCATACATCACATTTTGTTGCTGAAATGAGGACATGGACACTCAAAATGAGGGACAATGAGGGACACTAACCCACAAGATGGAGATACAGTACCTCAAAACACAGTGGAAACCATTGCATTAGTACCTGAGAATGAATTTCTACCATTAAGTAGGGGTGCCATTTAAGTAGGGCAGAGGGGGGAAGTTGCCCCCCCCCCACTGTATTTGTGCCTAGGTTGTTCTTATGGTGTGGCAATAATGGCTTTAAATTTGGATTTAATCTTTTGCACAATAAGTGCCCATCTGGCTTGTGTGTGCTCACACTGCAGGTACTCTCCAGACTTGACTGTGTCTATATTGTGTTGTCCACTCTCCACCTATTAGCAGCGGCAAAATCACATGTGATGTGGATGAGATCCAGCCAAGAAACAGCACGAGCCTTACAAGTGCGACACTGTCTTTCCCACCACAGAGTAGACAGATTGCACACTACAGTTTGAAGGAGTCAGTGAACACTGAATTCTCAATAGCAGTGTTGTGGAAGCTTATTTTTGTTGTTCTACTCTTAGTGAGTCTCCATCTCCCCTGGTGGTTGAAGGGGCAGGGGTGAGCTAGAAGCTAACTCAAAACAACGCTACCTTACTCTACTAGGCTCGCCTTGCAAAAAAATGGCGCAGACCACGACGGCAGCAAGCTAGGCTTAGAAACAGTGGTGACAGCGGTGTGGGTGGCCATCATAGGCCTTGATCAGTGCAGTGTGGCAGAAGCCACAGCAGAAACCAAGCAAGAAGCAAGCAACCCGGGTTGGGTGTGTTCGGTTGGTGAGGTGACTTGGTCACGAACCATGTTAGGGACCTGTGATGGTCAGTTCTAGCATCCAGCTTCTGACAGAAGGAGAGAGGGGGAGCAGACTGAAAACTGGGCTGGTGGCATACTATACCAGGCTGCAGGTTCTGGCCATATAACTGGAAAAGTAAAAGTATTTTCTTTTTACAGGGGGATTGGGGAAGGAGGAAGGACTGAAGTATTGATGTGTTTCTCACACTTCTTCACCATTGGGCAGCTTCATAACCCATAGGGGATGGTATTGAATGGAATGGAGCTGGGGAGAAAAATCTGGACAAAGTTGTTTTGTTGGGGGGCAGAACTTCAGCCAGGAAAAAAAATGGATTATTAACTGAGTGGGTTTAAGCCCAAATCCAATGCACTTCTCAGGGGTATATACAGATGAATCTTATACATTTGAATTTTTCCTGATTTGCATATCACTTTTCAGTCAAAACAAATACGTTTTACCTTTTAAGAGATGTTACAACATTCTAGAGCTGTCTCTTGCATTCAAGGACAGTTGAGCAGTATGGTATGCACAGACTATTGGAGACCCACTATAGTCAGACTTATGTCCCCTACCCAGTGAAGCTGACCTCCACATCCCCACACTCAGCCACATTATGACAAAAAGCAAAGGAGACTGCAGGGGTGTGCACCATTGAAATGAATGGGGGTATTTTTTTATTACAATTTTATACATTATTGATGGAGAGTTGGCGGTTAATGAAGGCCACTGCTCGACTAACAAGGGCCTTGTTGGTAGAACAGTGGCCTTCATTATTCTGTAACTCAATATCAATAATGTGTAAAATTGTAATGGAAAATATCTCCATTCACTTCAAGGGGGTAAGCCCCAGCACTCTGACCCGTGGACATCATCTCTTAAAGACTACTGCCTCTGGCTCCCTTGTACTCAAGTAAGAGACATTTTACTTATATCTATATTTGGTGAGTTGTCTGTAGCAGAATGACCATACCTGCTACAGTGCATGTGCATGGGGGGACTAGCCATGTGGGTGTGTAATGAGCTAGTGCTACTTTTGTGTTTGCGCCTTAAAGTCTGTTTGCATGGAAGCATTCAAAACTATGGAGAGAAAATAGTGGGGGTACAGGCCAGACAGAAGTACTTAAGTGGTTTTGTGGGTAAGTTTGTGTATTGTGGGTGGGACAAAATACATGTGTTTCAATTGGTATGTGTGCTACAGTTCAACTGTGAAAATAAGATGAGGGAGAAAAGAAAAACTGAAAAGCGTAACAGTGGTTACAAGCATGCCTCATGTGCGTAGATGTATTCAGATACAGTATGTATTGAAGTAAAAGTGATCCATATGGCTTAGTGGTTAGATGCACTGAACTGCAAGCCAGCAGACTTGGAGGCATGACAATCTAGGTTTGAATCTTATCAACCCCCACTTGTGTATGGTGGGATCCTGAGCATGTCACTTAACATTTACATGTGCATTTATCAATGACCACTTGCTTTTTGCATGCACGCCACATGCATGCAGTCTTTCCCAATTTAACATAAAAATTATGGTTTCCACGCTTGCTTGCTGCATGCATGCCATATGCATGCAACTGGTTCCCAATTTAACATTTAAATCATACCTGCAGCATGCATATCACTTGAGTAGTTTTATGTGTGCAGTATGAAAACATTTCATACAATTATTTCTGTAAGGGTACACATCAAATGCAAGCATGGTGGTATGTGCTACAAACATGGAGCATGGCCTTATAGTTTTTCCAAAGCTGACTACACTGATAACTGAGTCAGTATGCTCCTCAGAACTGGTACTTGGCTTTTTGATCATGCCAGCTTGGCAACACATATCCAGTACATTGGTGTGAGTGCCACAATTACACCATTGAGGTCAGATGGTGCATTTACATTCTCAGTACATTGTTACACTTCTAGGATTAAGTTAGGTATGCTTTGTGCAGGATGTGACAACATTTTTAAGTTACCACTCTACTCAATATTGCTCTGTTCTCAAGTTCTAGCTCTACAGAGAATGAAGTTTCTCCACCTGAAAATCAGTAGCAGTGGCATGAACAAAAGTTTATTGTGTTTGAATCCATTTTGCTGGAGCTATTCCAAGTATGCATGTAGTGCCATGCAAAAACATGTCCCTCTGTTTGCAAAGTAAAGGTCAGTTTAGCAGTCATACAAAAAAAGTGTCAGAAGTGTGCCTATGAATGGATATGGTCCTTGCAGTCCTACACTGGGGACTACCCTGCTGGTAACATTCTTCTCTCGGGTAGCATTAGTTTTAGTAGAACATAGAAACATAGAGACTGTTGTCAGATAAGGATTGCTAGGCCCATCCAGTCTGCCAGTAAGCCCTATACATTCTATGTGGTCACTGATAGAGTTGCAGCGAATTTAAATTTCGCTGGCGAAGTGAACGCGAAGTGGGTACTTCGCGTTGTCACTCCACTTCGCGGAGTGGCCAGCATCAAATGCCCACTTTGCCTTGTTATTATTACTTTGCATTGTCATTCCACCTTAATGCGAAGTAAGGTGGAGTGACAACAATATTGGCAGCCCCCCCACACACAGTCACTAGAATTAATGTGCATCCCCAACATGCTACTGTCGTCTTGTCTCCAGAAAATTCCCCAGTGCTGATGAAGTAAAATGAGAGCATAACAAGAAATGTAAAGTCTCCTAGAATGAATGGCACACTCAGTCATCTAGGCAGTGGTCAGACATAGTCACCAGAATTAATGTTCATCCCCAAAATGCCACTGTTTTGTGTCCAGAAAATTCTCCAGTGCTGACCAAGTGAAATGAGAGTGTAACAAGACTTGCAAGGTCTCCCATCTTAGAGATGCAGCAAATTTAAATTCCACCGGTGAAGTGCCCACGAAGTGGGTACTTTGCTTTGTCACTTCGCTACACAGAGTGGCCAGCATGAAATGCCCACTTCTCTCGTTATTGTGATTGTGACTTCTCATTGTCATTCCGCCTTAACCTGAAGTAGGGTGGAGTGACTACAATATTGGCAGCCCCCGGGCCCCCACACATCACATGGTTTACAGTACTGTAACTCACATGCTGCACAAGAACGCGAATGCCTACAGCTGTAGTTCCCCGGTGGCAATGACCTTTATCACAAATAGAGATGCAGTGAATTTAAATTCCACCAGCAAAGTGCCCACAAAGTGGGCACTTCATGTTGTCACTCTGTGGCCAATGCAAAAGGCTCACTTCGACTAGTAATTATTACTTCGTGTTATCATTCTGTCTTAACTCTAAGTAAGGTGAAGTGACACCAATATTTGGCAGCCCTTTACACACACTGTCACCAAAATTAATGTGCATCCCCAAAATGCTCATGTCTTGTGTCCAGAAAACTCCCCAGTACTGACGAAGTGTAATGAGAGCACAAGAAATGCAAAGTCTCCCAAAATCAATAGCTCACACAGACGTCATGCATTCAGTAGTCATACACAGTCACCAAAATTAATGTGCATCCCCAAAATGCTACTGAGAGCGTAACAAGAAATGTGAAGTCTCTCAGAATTAATGGTGCACTCTGTCATGTGTGCAGTGATCACACACAGTCACCAGAATTAATGAGCATCCCAAAAATGCTACTGTCTTATGTCCAGAAAATTCCCCAGTGCTGATGAAGTGAAATGAGAGTGTAAGAAAAAATGCAAAGTCTCCCAGATTTAATGGTGTATTACAAATGCACAGACAGATTAAGATTGTGCTGCACACTCAAGACGCAGATGCAAAGGCACAACAACACCTTACCAGTGCTCATAAGTCACTAATCCAAATCTGGAATAAAATACCTTTTGCCGGTTTGGGGTAGTGCACAGCAGTAACAGACACTACCAGTAAAGATACCACAAAGCAATAAAAAAAATGCATACAGGTGCGGTGGATAGCAGGTTCACTGCTGCAGTTACTCTGTGGCACAATAACAGGTGTCTTATTTAATGGCATGCATCGCACACACATTCACACACACTACAAGTTATGCATAGCAAATTGAAAACCCTTAGTGATATAACCAAGTGTTTCAAACAAACTGAAATTATACACTGCTGCATCACAACAATCAGAAAAAAAATTTCAAGAATTACTGAAAATATTACTGTGCATACATTAACATAGTTATACAAGAAAAATATAACCAAAGCAGAAAAGACTGCCTTTTCTCCCAGTTAATCTACCTACACCACAGCTATGCCCCTTCCCCAAAGCACACTTCACAGTACACAGACTGACTGTTCTAAATTCACATAAGTTTCCTATACTCGATGTAGTAAATTGTCAGCAAAAAAAAATAGCTCAAAAATACTTTTTTAACAGCTTTTAGAGGATTTGAATTGCAGAGCTCTGAGAGGAACCTGTCTCCATGTTCCACTACACACACTCTACACAGAGCTGATGCTGTGTAGAACAATCTAGAGTCCATGTAACCTGCAATCCTGTAAAGCACTGTAAAATTCTCCTTTGGAGCTCAAGAACAAGGCAGAGTAAGGCGAAGTAAGGCGTAGTACATTGATTTCAATGTACATCGCCTTAAAATTGGTAGAGAAGTGGCTTGGGGAAGGCAGAATAATGCAAAGTCATTGTTTTCAATGGACTTCGCCTTCCCCATTATAACGCGAAGTACTCCACTTTGCATTGCGGGGCACTTTGTGGACTCCGCGTTACTCCACAAATCACTTTGCAGAGCAAATTTCAGCCACTTCGACCATCACTAGTCACTGACCCTATGTGATCAATGGATTTTCATCACGCCATCCCCTCTCAGGCTTCCTGTGTACCTGTCCCAGGCATGCTTAAACCACTCCACTGTGCTTGCCCCACTACTTCCTGTGGCAGACTATTCCAAGTGTCGATTATCCTTTCTGTATAGAAAAACTTCCTCACATTACCTCTTAATCTACCCCCTTCCAAATTCATATTGTGCTCCCTTGTTCTAGTACTTTTTCTACATTCAAAAAGGCCCCCCACCTGCACTTTGTTTATACCCTTGAGGTACTTGAAAGTTTCAATCATGTCCACCCACTATCTCCTCCCCTCTCCTCCAGTGAGTACATATTGAGGTCCTTTAGTCTCTCCTCATGTGTTTTGTGATGTAAGCCCTACTCCATCTTTGTTGCCGTTCCCTTCCCTTCTCTGGATAGTCTCCAACTTATCTATGTCCTTGCACAGGTGTGGTCTCCAGAACTGCATGCAGTACTCCAGGTGAGGCCTTACCTATGTTTTATATAATGGCATCACCATCTCCCACCTCCTGCTAGTGATACCCCTGCCTATGCACTCCAGCATGCCACTAGCCCTCCCTGCCACCTTTGTACACTGCTTTTACACCTTAAGGTCATCAGAGATGACAGCCCTTAGGTCTCTTTCCTCTTTGGTGACAGTCAGCTCCTCCCCTGCAACCCGTAGCTCTCCCCAGAGTTCCCGCTACCCAGGTGCATTATTTTGCACCTTTTTGCATTGAACTTCAGTTGCCACATCTCTGACCATCCTTCAAGCTTTTCCAGGTCCTTCTTCATTTTCTGCACCCCTTCTGGACTATCCACCCTGTTGCAGACCTTGGTGTCATCTGTAAACAGGCAGACCTTTCCTCCCAGCCCCTCTGCAATGTCACTAATGAAGGCATTGAACAGGACTGGTCCTAGTACTGATCCCTGTGTTACCCCACTGATCACCCACCTCTCCCCAGACTGTACCCCATTTACTACCACCCTCTGTCTCCTGTCTGTTAACTCAGTCCACCGCCTTGTCTCCGATGCCCAGACTACCCATCTTGTTTATTAACCTTCTATGTAGGACGGTGTTGAAGACTTTGCTGAAATCTAGGTAGGTGATGCCTACCGCCCCTCCCTGATTTAGTTCCCTAGTCATTCAATCAAAAAAATCTATTAGATTTATTTGACATGACCTTTCTGTTGTGAATCCATGTTGCCTCAGATCCTGAACGCCGCTGGATTCCATACGTGCCACTATCCTTTCTTTCAGCAGTGTCTTCATGATCTTTCCCACCATTAAGGTGAGGCTGACTGGCCTGTAGTTCCCCGCCTCCTCCCTACTTCCGTTTTTGTGCAGTGGGACTACATGTGTCCTCCTCAAGTCCTCTGGAATGACACCCATGTTTAGTGACTCTGTGAACAGGGCCATCAGAGGCACTACTAGTTCCTTTCACAGTTCCTTTAGTATCCTCAGGTGGATGCTGTCTGGCCCCATGGCCTTATCCACATTTTGCTTTGTGAGTTCATCCAGAACTCTCTCCACTGTGAATGGACTGATGTCCACCTCCCCCCCATTGCCTCTGCAACCCAACTGTGGTCCTTGACCCTCTCCCTCCTTAATGAATACTGAGCAGAAATATGTGTTCAGTATTTCTGCCTTGTCCAGATCCCCTTCCTTACCTCCTTACACTCCCCCTTCTCCCCTTTGAGCCTCACAATCCCCCCCAGTTTTTCTTCTTTCACTGATGTAACTATAAAATGCCTAATCCCCTTTGTTTACAGACTGTGCGAAGCCCTCTTCTGTCTGTGCCTTTGTTCTCTTATCAACTTTCCCTGCCTCCCTTAGACATTCAAGTTACACCTCCCTGTCCTCCTCCCTTTGGCTCCCCTTATATTTTTTGAAACTCAGGCTTTTAGTCCTGACTTTGTCGCCCGCCTCTTTGGAGAACCATAGTGGTATACTTCTTCTTTTCCCTTTGGCCACTATCCTAACGCATTGGTTTGTTATACCCACTATGTCTCCTTTCAGTTTCTCCCATTGTTCTTCCACCCCCTCTGTTACCTCTCCCTTCCCTAGGACTGCTTGTATACATCTACCAATTTTAGTGAAATCCACTCTCCTGAAATCTAATATCCTTGCCCTTGTGTGGCTTAATTGAGTCCATGTCTTCATGGTGAACCACACCATGTTGTAGTCACTGGACCCCAGCTGCCCTTCCACCTGTATTTCTTTGACTCTGTTTCCATTGGTTCATACTAGGTCCAGAATTGAGTTGTCCTTGGTTGGCTCATGTACCAGCTGCCTAAGTCCAACCCCCTGCAGGGATTCAACAACGGCTGTGCTTCTGGCTGAAACAGCCATCTAGACAGCCTAATCCATGTCCAGCTTATTGAAATCTCCCAGTAGCAGGATTTCACCTTTAGCTGCCATGTTGTGTATGTTCTACACTAATTCCCTGCCTACTTCCTTCCTCTGCGCCAGAGGTCTGTAGATCACCCCGTGTGTATTGCTGTTTCATTCCCTGGCACCAGGGTGATCCACATTACCTCAGCCTCCCCCTGTCTTCCCTGAACTTCTGTAGTCTTTATACCATCTCTGATGTACAAGACCACTCCCCCACCCTTCTTATCCTCCCTGTCCCCCCTGAACAGTGCATAGCCTGGTACATTGACTTCTAAGCCATGATTGGCAGAGTACCTTTAGCAGAGTACCATGTATCTGTTGTCTCTGTGGAGAGTCAGTGCAGAAAACTCCAAGGGTGCTGTGACATATTAACATTCAGTGTATGTCAGAAACTACATTTTTTGAGCACTACAGACTCTTCATCCAGTCTGCTTTTTAAGAACTTTGGGCAAACACCAGAAAGGGAGCTATAGACACAATCAAGATAATAGACAATAATGTAACTCTACCAGGTGATGCAAGGTTTGACAGCCCAGGGCATTCAGCCAAGTCTGGCACTTGCACACTCATGGAAGACCACAAATGAAGCTGTCCACACTATTGATTTGGCTGGGTGTTACTTTATCCCCCTGTGAGAGGAGGAGAAGAGGAGGAGGGGGGCTACTTAAAAAAATGGTGATTTAAATGTTCATTCACAAAAAGGGACTCGACTCCTTAAAATGATGTCTCTTCATACACTGATGTTTTTTCCACCATTTATTTTACTGTGGTATTGCAAAAGTCATTATATCTCATATATTTTTTTCTGTTTTCATCCTTGTGCAGTAAAAATTGCTCTTTACTTCTAATAGTTGCACTTTTCTTTTTCATGTACAAACAATGCATACAACAGCTTTCATATAGGTTAACGATTCAGGACTTCACTTTGTTCTCTTCCTCAGAACCTGAAAGCTTAAAAATAATCACTTATTTACTATTTCTCCTCTAAGCCCAAAGAAACACTGAACAAAATTTATGAATAATTAAATTTTTCTTTTCTTTTTTCCCTCCCCCCCCCTCGGTCCCTCTTCCTGCACCTTATATTTTCTATTCTTTCCTGTAGGGAGACAAAACTGATAACCTTAGTGTGCTGTACCTCTAATATATTTGTTGTAGCAGTCTAATGCCCATCGTCCCATGGCTTTTATGACCTCCCCCCTTTTTCCCTGGGTGGCCGCCTCTGAGGCTGCCCCAATCTGGAAAGAATGAGATGAGAATCTGTTGGGGGGGGTTTTCCCCAGTTCTTTCACGCTCTGCTTCAGTACCCCAGATAATTGACACTCTCTCTTACCTCCTTCCCGTTTTCAAGTACAAAATAGACACCCCCTTGTTTTGACCTAACTTTGTGGAAGTCAAGCATCAGCCATCATGGGCACATACCCAGGTTGTGTTTTGGCTCAATATTCACCCTGTACCCCTTGCCTGTCTGATCTGTCTTTGACCTTGCAGTTATGAGGGTGAGCCCTATCCCTCTCCATTCTATATCCTTCCACTACAGGCCTTCTCCCGGGGTGGGTATAGTGAGTCCAACTATTTCGGAAACTCTGAATGCTCCCTTGTATAACACCATAAACAATATCCTGAATAGGATTACTTTGTACTGGTTGTAGCATCCTCTGACAATTTTCTTAATATCTTCACTAGTAAGTGTTTTACGTGATTGGTTCTCTCTTATCCCTCTCTTTCCCTTTTATCCTTTGCCATCCCATCATCATCCTTCTTACTAGAATACTATTGCATGACTCCCCCCAACCTTTCATCCAGAAGACCCATCCTATGGCTGCTAGATGTACTCTTACTGTGGTGCTGGCCATTCCTTCCTCCCAGTTTTCCACTACATATCTCCCCACTTGCTCTTCTGTGACTGCCTCACTTATCTCCATGTTGTGGTGAGATCTGAAAGCTTGGAAAGCCCTCCATGAGCTTTCATAAGCTTTTAGGGTGTTGTCTGCTCATGCGCTTCGAAAGAGATATGCTGCTCCCTCCAGCCAATCTCCCATAGCTCCTCTGGCATCCTCTCTCCCGTTGGATCTGCGTTTGGAGCCAGTGCCTGAAATCTTCCCATCTGTGATTGGGAGAGGCTGTCAGCAATGGAGTTGCTTATTCCTACAATGTACCTAGCCCTGAAACTCATGTTGAGCCTCAACCCTTGTAGCACTAACTGCCGTACAATGTGGAGTCTCAAGACCAACCTTGACCCTCTGTTATTTAGCACATCAATGACTGCCCTGTTGTCACATCAAAATGTGACCCACTGATTCTGCAGCCATGGTCCCCATATTTTGTCACTGTCCATATTGGAAAAATCTTCAAGAAAGTGATGTCCTTTATCAGACCCTCTTCGACCCACCTTTTTGGCCAGGGTTCTGCTATCAACTTTCCTTGGAAGTAAGTGCCTACTCCCTGCCCACCTGAAGCATCCATATAAAGTTCCAAATCCATGTTATATAGCCACTCCTCCTGCCAAATGGCTATCCCGTTGTGGTTTTCTATGAATTGCTGCCATATTTTTAAGTCTTCCTTGGTCTCCCTTCCTTTACTGACCCAATGATATGGCTTTGAAGCCCCCGCCATGACCCTTGCCAGATGTCATGTAAACGCGTGTCCTGGCCCGATCACTCTACACGCAAAATTCAAGTGCCCCATTAATTGCTGGCTGTTAAGCAGGGCACTCTTTTTGCCTTTCCTACCTCAACCAACAATGTCCTCAGCTCATTTATCTTCTGAGTTGGCAAGCGGAATTGACCACGTTTCACATCCACCACTATGCCCAGGAATTCTAAGCACCTGATAGGGCTTTCCATTTTTTCCCTAGCTAACGGGACTCCAAGTTCCCTGTACATCTCTTGAAAATCTTCCATAATCCTCCGTACCACTTTCTGACCTTCCCCTATGAACAGAAAATCATCCAGGTATTGCACTACTGTGTCATGCCCGTATCTGGCTTTGAATACCCATTGCAGCCATGTACTGAATTTTTCAAATGTGGAGCATGCCACTGAACACCCCATCAGCACGGCTTTATCAAAATAATACTCCCCTTCGATCTGAAAACCCAACAATTCCAAATCTTCCCTGTGAACCGGCAATAGCCGGACCACAGACTTGATGTCCGTCTTTGCCAGCCATGGGGTGCACCTTGCCCTGATGATCTCTACTGCATCCTCCAATGTCCCATATGACACCATACTATCCTCCTCCTAAATGTGATCATTGACTGATTCTTTCTCTGGATAGGATAGGTGGTGAATTACCCTATATTCCCCTGCCTGCTTCTTTGGGACTAGGCCCAGTGGTGATACTCACAGGTGCTGGAAAGGTGGGTCTTTTAACTGAACCTCTATTCTGCCTGCCTCCTTTTCATTATCAATTTTTGCCTTTAAAATTGCCTCCTTGCCTTTAATTGAGTTAAAATTTTTTGCCCATGTCCAAAACCTCTTTCTCTGGTAATGTAAACTAAAACCTTTTTGGAAACCCTCTACTAACTCCCACCCCACCACCTTATTTGAGTATTCTTTCATCCATTGCTCCATTAATTCGGTCCTGATCAGGGTTTTTGCTAACCAGAATTGACCTTTCCTATCTTCCCCCTTGGTGAAAACCTCTCCCGCCTGTAAGTCCCCTTCCTCTCCCTGAGCTATCTCTCTGCGTCCCTTTGTAGCCCCCCGGAAGGAGATGCTTCCTTGTCCTCCCCTGGGGTTAGCTTCACCATAAGATCTGCATCTTGTGGCTGGGTGGGATCTCCCACATTTTGAACAAGTGTGCCAAAACCTGCAGCCTGGGAAGGAACAGTGTGCTCTGTTGTATCCCCAACAGCACTTCTGACACCGTAGCCCTCCCTTCTGCCACTCGCTTTCCGCCTCCCCCGGCTGCAGTCATGGTTTCCCACCATAGGTCATTATGTCTAGGATCCCATCTGCAATCCTCTTCATAGCTGGCCATTCAGGTCCTGAACTTCTCATCATATTGTAACCAGTTAGTACCCTCCATCATCTCATATGCATTTCTTATGATCAAGGAGTAAGCTAATAAGGGAATGCCCAATTCTGTTTTTCTCTCTTGGGCTATTGCACTATAATATGTGAAACCTAGGGTCCAGGCCTCCCATGATTTCCCTTTAAATGTGGGCCCCTTCTGTTCATCTCCTTTTTTGGCCTCCGATTCTTTCTTACTGAAACTCTCCTTTTCTTCGTAGAGCTCCGCTGTTTTCTTTTTTTCAATTCAAATTTTATTAAAGTTTCCAATACAGAGAATGAATCACAGTGGAGTAAATCATGAACCCCAAAGAACAGACACAGAATGCAAGATGATTCATTCTCCCCCAACCCCCTACCCACCCAATCCAACACCCACCCCGAACAACCCAGCACATCGGTAATCCTTTAGCACAACACCACAGAATATAACCTGGTAGTGCTTAGGCCGGTAGTGCATAAACAGTCTGCAGTGGACCCCAGATCCTATCAAACTTTTCCAGTTTGTTATATAGACTGGCAATAGTCCTCTCTGTTCTGAGGTTCGCCAGCAATTCCTGAAGCTATTTAACTTAAGATGGTACCTCTGTATCCTTCCAGTGCCTCAACACCACTTTTTTAACAGACATCAGCATCAATGAAAATATTAAGGAGCTCACCTTCTTGAGACTGGCATCTTGTGCAAAGGGAAGAAGACATCAGACCCAGTCTGGCAAGCCTCTGTGAAGAATAATAAATGTTATGCAAAATTTTGAATTGAGTTAATCTAAGTCTGTCCTGCTTAAGGAACTTATGACAACTTTGCCACAGGAAAGACCAGTCCATATCTCTGCCCTGAAAGAGAGAGGCCCAAAAGGAGATGGGAGCATAATTATCCGGGTAAGCCCAGGTGAACAGAGCAATATGTATTTTGAATACAGCATGAGGCAAACCCACCAACTCTGTGAGGGTAGCCTGAAAACTGATATTGGGAGCTGGGGGGGGGATCAGACCCATTACCTTAACTAGTAGGTGGCGAAATTGAAAAATCTTGAAGATTGCTGTGTGAGGTAACATAAACTTGTGCATAATGCCAGCAGAAAAGCACCATTGATTATCGGATAACATAAATTCATCTAGACGGCAGTTTCTTATCTGAGGTATCCAACTAGGTGAGAGAAGCTAATATAGTGTCTTTGTCCATTTTATGTTATGTTATATGGTTTTGTAATGTATGGTTGTTAAATTAATATTTTGTGGAATTGTATGTATATGTATGTGATTTTGCTTTATACACAGGACCATCTTGAAAATAGGATTTGTCCTAATGATGTGAAATTGTCACCTACTATCCTGTATAAAAATAAAGGTTTTTACTACTTTTACTAGAAGCTTGCCGTCCAGCAAAAAATTATGGTTGCCTATTACGGGTTGAGCTAAATCCTTGAGATTTTTATACCTCAGAAAAGTGCACAATTGAGTATGAACCCAGATTGAAATGGCTATAGGAGAACTACGTAGAGATTCTGGTAGGGAACTGACCTTGGTGTATAGCAGTGCAGCCGGGGAGAGTCCATGTTTTCTAATGGTAGCAGACTTGATGGCTAACCAAGTTGGGGTATATGTGGTAGCCATGGATTGTTGATCCAGGGTCAGCCATCTGAGATACCTATTGGCCTGACTGGCCCAGTAATATAGCCCAATATGGGGGATTCTTAATCCTCCTTTAGCCTTAGGAGCCGCTAACTTGTGGAAAGCCATCCTAGCCTTCTTGTCACCCCATATAAAAGTAGAGATCATGCTATGCACTTTTTTAACCCAGGACAGGGGGAACCATATGTTTATCATGTTAAGGGGGTAGAATGAGCAAGGAAATACGTTCATTTTGATTAGATTGATTCTGCCCCAAAGAGAAAGGGAAAGTAAAGTCCACTGATGGAGGTCAAGATCTATTTTATGTACCAGTGCATCAATATTAAGTTGTCTGAGCTGTGCCGTGTCCCGAGTGAGAAGGAGCCCCAAATATTTAATATAATCGGACTTCCAGGTGAGCCCAAACACAGTAATGTCCTGTTTATGTACCCTGTGGTTAAGAGGAAAAAACACAGTCTTACCTACATTGAGTTTATAATTTGAGACCTTGCTGAAGTCTTCTATTAACTTCAGAATAATGGGAATAGATGTGAGTTGATGGGTTACCTGCAGCAGAAGATCATCTGCATAGGCCACCACTTTAACCATCTGCTCCCTGAGAGAGATACCAGAGATGCCATGGGTACCAGACAATCTGCTAATAAGAGGCTCTAGGTAAATGTTGAAGAGTAAGGGGGATAAGGGACAACCCTGTCTGGTCCCTACATGTAATTTAAAGGGGGTGGAGATAACCCCATTACATAAGATTCTGTCCGAAAGGAACTTATATAAAGAGCTAACCCAATTCCGGAATTTAGTGGGAAAACCAAAAACTTTCATCATAGCAAACAAGTAATCCCAGTGGACTCTGTCAAATGCCTTCTCGGCATCCAGCAAGATCAAGACCATTGGATGTAGAGCATCCTTGGATGCCGAGAAGACGTGAGACAGGACCCTCAGATGATCAACCAATGATCTCCCTTTCATAAAACCAACCTGATCTGCCCCGATTAAAAAGGGAAGTACTGCCTCCAAATGGTCGGCTAATAGGTTTGCCAAATTTTAATATCATGGTTAAGAAGGGAGATGGGCCAGTAACTTGAGACCAGATCAGACGGTTGGTCCGGCTTAGACAACAAAACAATCAGTGCCTCAAAAAGGGAGGGATAAGATTCTTGACCAGAGAGAATGGCCTGGAACAGTGGCAGCAAAATGGGGATCAATTGCTTGGAGAAAACTTTGTAAAAATTGGAGGTAAACCCGTCAGGGCCCGGAGATTTGTCGGATGGGAGAGATTTAATTACCCTTTCAATCTCACCCTCAGAGACAGGAGACTCCAAAATTTTCTGCTGGGATTGTGAGAGAGTTGGCAGTTGTAACTCACTCAGATATTCAAAAAGTCTATCCTTAGATGGGGAGTTAACCATAGGGCCATATAAGCCCTGGAAATAATTTGTGAACTCCTCTGCTATCTCCGAGGGTAAGACCTTAAGAGAATTGTCTTTGGAGGAATGGACTGCGGGAATAAATCTAGCAGATTCCTGTTGCTTAATACGCAGCACCAACATTTTGCCGGCTTTCTCACCCTGATCAGTATATACTGTTTTTGTTCTCAAAATGGCAAATTCAGCTTGCTCCGATAACATTGCTAGGTAGGCTTCTCTCAATTTCATTAAATCATGTTTAAATGTCTCAGAAGAGGATGGAGAGAGGACAGTCTCCATACCCCTAATCTGAGAGAGAAGGTCAGAGATCTGAGATGCCCTCTCTCTTTTCCTTTTCAATGTTAGACAGATTATGATTCCCCTTAAATATGCTTTACAGGCACCCCATATCATATTGGGCTTCCCCACGGAGATAGAACTGGAGGCAGTAAACTGCTCTATTTGGGATATTATATATTGAACCATCTTTGGCTCCTTCAAAATTTGATTATTCAACTTCCACCTGCTCCCTTTATTGGGCAGTGACGCTAGGTTGTTTGCAGGTGACCACAGAGTGATCTGACAGGGCCCTGAAACAATACTAGAGCTTATAACCCCTGGTAATAGAGATTGAAAGATGAGGATATAATCAGTCCTCGAGGAAGTTGCATGCACTGGAGAAACATAAGTATATTCCCTTGTATTGGGATGTAATACGCGCTATATATTATAAAGACCTATAGAGTCCAACAGGTCCCTAAGAGCTCTTTGTGCTGGGGAGAGACCTTGACGGGATTGACCTGACCTGTCAAGAGTCTGATCAAAAACGAGATTAAAATCACCGCCTATAACAATGGGGATGTCCAAAAATGGAGTTAGGGCTTCTATTATCTGGACAAAAAAGCTGGGGGAGTCTACATTAGGTCCTTAGATGACGCCCAAGACAATTTCCAGGGTATGCAATCTACCTTTTACGAACAGAAATCTGCCAGAAGGATTGGGTATAACTTGGAGAGGTTTGAACGGAACCAACCTATGCAAAAGGATCATAACTCCTCTACTGTGGGTCATGCCCTCCGCCATGAACAGCTGCCCAATTTGCTGCCGTCTCATTTTGTCAGCCTCCCTCTTAAGCAGATGCGTCTCCTGCAAAAACATCATTTCTGCCTTCAAATGATTTATATGTTTCAAGATTTTATATTGCTTAGTCCTATGCCTTGCCCCTTTAACATTCCAACTGATAAATTGAATACTTCTAGCCATCACTCAAGATGCCAGTCGGAAATCCCCAAAAACACCACATGTATTTATGTTTCATCTCAATACTTCTCCAAGCGTAGTATGCGCTGGGTTGTTCTACCTCCCCCCTGCCCCTACCATCACTGAATCCATCCCCCCAAACATCACTCTGAAGCCCTCCCCAAGCACCCATAAACCCCCATAAACATAATTTTAGCGAAAAGATGTTTCAGGACTAGAGGGCATGGGATGAAGTTGGAGGAGGACGATCTGGAGGAAACATGAGAAAGAATTTCTTCACAGAACGGGTGGTGGACAAGTGGAACACCCTGCCAGAGGAAGTGGTGGAGGCTGAAACAATCACAGGATTTAAGAATGCATGGGATAGACATAAAGGAATTCTAGAGGTCAGGGGTAAGGGGAAATAGACTTCTAGGAAAACAAACTGAACTTACAAGCTCAAATGGGCAGACTAGGTGGGCCATAGGCCCTTATCTGCCGACACTGTCTATGTATCTATGTATCTATGTAACCCTGCCCCCCCTCCTCCCACACCCACCTACCTTTTGCATGGTACATGATGATTGGCTAACTGAAAAGATCCTCTCCCTTCAACCTCCCCACCCTCGTGAACCAGAAAACAAGAACATTACCCCTTTATAACCAGAACACTCCAAAGAGAGTAGTACATCCTCAATTCTTATAAATTGTCATCATCGCTAGCTAGTGTAGGAAAATTATCTGCACCAACCCTTAAAAAAAATATAATCCTCCTACAGAGTCCCCATGAACCATGCTACTACATGATCCACAGAGGATGAAGTGTGTAGAACGCTTGCATCAAAAGTGAAAATAGTGATCTCAGACGGCCTCTTGTGGCACAACCCTCGAATGATGGGGGAAAACAGCTGAGAATAAGCAGGCCATTACTGCCTGCTTTGGTACAGGGGAAAATTAAGGACTCCTAGGCCGCTGTCCAGACCATATTTCTAGGACCAGAAGCAGTGACCAGCTCGCTTCATTAGTGGAAATTTGAAGCGAGAGAAAAAAAAGGAAATAAGGAGTCCTCCAAAAACAGCACCCGAGGGTTGTTCAGAAGGGGCAGACCAACACCAATAAAAGCGTACAATAAACCTGATATCACCATCTGTCTATAACTGCAGATCTCTACCCGGTATACAGGTTAACCATATTTATCACCTAATGGCAGCAGAGAATGAAAAAGAGAGGGAAACCTAGAAAAAAACAGACCATGAAAACAGAACCAGAAAGGGACTGCAGCTACAGGCAGAATTGCTTTGTGAGCACAGAGAAACTGAGTGTTGCCCCCCCACCAAAACCGTGGAATCAGGACATCGCCCTTGAGAAAGTAAATTGCCAGATCTGTCACAGTAGAATTTAACTTGAGCTTAGTAACCCCAGATGAATACAAAACGAGAGTAGACTAGACCAGAGTCAAAAACATGAGAGTCAGCAAAATTAGACAGTCATGAAAGACAGAACCAGATCAGGAGCACAATGTCCATTAATCTGTCAGCACAAACACCCTTCTTGAGAGCTGCAGCCTGGAGTTGAATAGCCAGATATACAGTTTGTGACCAACGTAGCCCCGGAGACAAAGCAGAGAAATATAATTTGCATCTGCTGGATTACACCACCACTGAAAAGCTCAGCATGGCACCCCACACCAGGTCGACTGTCATGCAGGCTTAAAAAGGTCAGGAAGCACTTTCTTGAGCCCTGTGGTTGCCGATTCCACTTCTTCATAGGTCTCCCAGGAACCATTCAGGCAAACTTGAAATCTTGTGGGAAAACCCATACAAAACTTGATTCCCACGGCAATCAACTTGAGGACAAGCTTGTGAAATGTGGCTCATTTCTGGCATACAGATGAAGGCAAATCTTGTGCCACTCTCAGCTTTTTACCTTCCCATTGCAAATCTTGTACTTACTTAACCTTATATAGGAAATGCTGTCGCTCCTGAAAGTTTAAAAAGTGAAATATGAATGACCGGGGGTCCAACCAAGGGAGGGGGGCATAGTGCACGATGAGCTCTTTCTATTACGTAGCTTGCACCAAAGGGGTAAGGGCCTGCCACCTTCTCCACAAACTTGCTGATAAACTTAATGGGTTCTGAGCCCTCTTCACCTTCGGGCAAACCAATAATTACTGCATTGTTGTGGAGACTGCACCCCTCCAAATCTTCCACCTTGTTCTGCATCTTCACTAGCCTTTGCCTCAGGGCCACTAGCTCCAATTCTGCTTTGTCCTGTTTCCTTTCAACGGAGCATATGCAAGCTTCATTATCAGCAATCTTCTTGGAGAGCTCCTCAAGGGTACTGGAGATGCCTTTTATTTCTCCTGTCATATTCTGCATTTCAGCCTTGAAAGGCTGAAACTCCTCCAGAAATCTCGAGAGGGTAAAAGGATCAGTATCAGGGCTCTCAATAATAGCAGGCAGTGAGGATTGCAGGGAGGAGGCCCTGGCTTTCTTAGAGGCCTTCTCGGGCGTAGCAGGAGGTGTGTGTTTAGAAGCAGTTTTCCACATCTCTTCATCCATCGACTTCCTTAGTCAAGGGCACAAATGTTCAGGAAGATGACAGTCAGGCGATCTGCCAGCTTCGCTGTTTTCTTATCTACCAAAGCAAAGATATCAATGAATTCTCCCTTCCAGATTTTTTCCTTTGTTGCTAGCAGCACATGGTCCCCTATTCTTACCCCTCCAATCGTCTTTTTATGCTCTATCATTTCCTTTTCCCCATCTCCTTGTTTTTTCTCCTTTTCCTTCTCTTCTAATTTGCCCACCACCTTCTGCAACTTCTTAACACCCTCCCCCCATACCTAATAATATTTGCTCCACATACTCCTTCAGGGTACTTTCTAGCATCAACACTGTACCTGTTTCTCCCTGGGGTTCTTTTGATGGTTCACGCATTGCCATGGGTCCCAGCTCCACTCCCCCTCATGGTCCATTATTCGGTGCCTGCCGGTCACTGTCCACCTCTGGCTGGCTAGCTTCAGGTGTGGGAATGTTGGGTACCATTGCTGGGTGAGGCCTAACCCCTTTCCTTGGGCTGGGTTCCAGATCAGGCATTGGCCCCTCCAGACTGGGTGCAGGAGTTGGGTCAGGCATTGTGTGGGTTGTTGGTTGCCACCCAGGTGAAGCTGCTCTCAGGCATTTTGGCACCGGTGCCCCAGCTCCCTTCCCTTTACCTCCTGCCCCACTGTACCCCTTCTTTCTGACCCTGTCCTTCTGCGCTGGTACATCCCCCTTTTCCATGTCTTCCACTGTATCCAGGACCTTGTAGGCCTTGTCCATGAGATCCATGTACATTTTCATAGCGTCTGCTTTCATCAAACTGCTTCCACGGGTGTTCATTCTAACTTTTTTCCTGCTCACAACAAAGAATATATTTTGTTAGTTAGCTCCCTGGGTCTTTCCCTGCGAATCACTTATCCTGACAATTTCCTCTGCCCCTTCTTTTTTTTTTTTTTGGAACAAACCGCTACTGCCTCCCCCTTTTTTTTTTGACATTCACCATTATGGCTGTCCTTATTATTCGCTGAAAAACACCTCATATCATTTTTCCCTCTTTTTTTTTTGCATTAAGCCATCTAAGACAGCAACTGATCATTTTAATGCAATCGGCAATGCGTAGGGTGACGCAAACCACAACGCAAAAAGAAACAGTAGTGGCAACGCCCATGGTAACAGTAACAAAAAATGCAAAGTGGTAAAGTTTTGCTTGTCAGTTTTATACACTACAGTGCTGATATAGTAAGAATTTCAACTTGTGCCTTTTAAGACTGCGACTAAAATCTGGCCAATTTGGCCTCTCAGCTAGCCCTCGTAACTCATGTTATGAGGTAACTGACACTAAAGCCTGGAGTCTAGCTTGCTCCTCATGATTAGGAAATTTTCCAGTATATATATATTTTTTTATTAATTGCCCCCATTCTTCTCGCAACCCTCCTTCCAGAGATAGACAATGCCCTGATAGAGTAAACAAAACTTGCAAAAGTCCTCTAATGCCCCCAACAGAAAGCTGACCAAGGGATCCTTAACAATGTAATGTGCTTTGCAAGGCCCCAGCTCCCTCTTGCCAGCACCATCCAATTGCCCTTGGGCCTCTTATAGTTCTTTCCGATTCACCTCCCCTCCTCCTGGAAAAAATTGCCTGCACTGCCCTTGATGCACAGTGCTAGCCTAGTCAAGAAGAGGTCTACCTAATATTGTCACTGATTTCCCTCTTTGTGGGCCCTATTGACTCTCTCCCATGATCTGCTAATCCTGTGGAAAAAACTGCCTAATCAGACATTACTAGTCATAGCTCCTCCCCTAGTGATTCCTCCCTATAGCTGTTTCCCTTTTTATGAAACCTTTAGGCCAGAAAAAATTCCATGAAATGCCCGGCGCTCCACCACATGGCCCATTGTTCCACCATGCTCCCTCGCCGCATCTTTGTCCTGTGCTCGCTTAGCAACTTCCCCCTTTTTTTGAAGGCCCATTCTCCTCCACTCTGCAACTCACTGGCATTCTCCACATGGTCCTTTCCTCCGTTGGCTTGCTGCGCTACCTTCTTGCCCTAAGGCCGTGTTGGTCGCCTTCTGTCTGATTAGGCCCACCCTGCTTGTTGGGCCCTGCTGGATCTTCACCTCAATTCCTGCTGACTCTTTGTCTGTTTGCCCCCTATCCACATTACTGGCCCCCCCAGCCTCCTTCCCCATTCCCTTTCTGAACTGCTCCATCACAAAAAACCATGTGGCTCCCCATGAACACCATGGTCCTCTCATTTTTAGCTGCTCTGCTAGCTCGGCCCATGACTCCCCACTGCATGCCCTGGTCTTGTCTATCTTCCCCCTCGGATTACCCCTTCTCAATCTGAGGCCTGTACCACCACTCTTTTCACCACTCACTCCTCTTTTTATCCTTCACGACTGCCACCTATGCTACTACCCCTGTTTTGTGCACCGGATAGCGCTTTCAACCCTCCGGTTGCCCTTGTTTTTCCCTGCGGCTCTTCTCTCCCTTCTCACCATCAATTTCCTTTCCCCTGCGTTTTTAGCCTGACGCTCGAAAAAACCTTCGACACATACTGGGATGATTATCCCTTTGGTGAGGAGAGAAGCCCTTGGCTGTGGCAGCATCTGGTGACTTTCACTCTAGGAGAAACTCCGTCCTTGCTACCCCTGGAGGTTGCTATGCATTTTACTCAAATATCACTCTACCCTTCCACCTACAAGCCTGCTAAATTTTGTTACAGCCCTTCTAAGCATGAACACCATGTGTTTTAATGCTAAACATTGACTAGCAATTACTGCTCCATTCAGCTGACTCGCCCAGGTCCCCATAGCAAATAGCTGGCTCTGGCATAACTTGAAACTGTGGTCTCCTGGCCTCAGTCTAGTGCTCTGACCATACCCAACTGCATCTCCTTTTGTTTTTTTTTTGTTTTTTTTAAAACCACCTGCTAATTTTAATCAACCATCCTACTGCATCCCAAGCTTAACAATTTCTGCCTGCACAAACTTCAAAGAATATCCCCTTTTCCTTACCTTTTCTTGAGGAACTCACTGACTGATGTGCTAGGTTCTTTTTCTTGAAATTACTTACCCAAAGAACCCTAGCAGAAAGTGGCAGAGCCCCTCTGTGTTGCCTCTTTTAAACTCCTATTGCTCTGCCCCTCCCTGCCTGCCTTTGTTTTCCATTGGTCCTTATTCCCCACCCTCTCTGACTCTCTGGTGACTTCATGAGAGAGACCTCCCCTTTTATGACCTCATTCTCCTTTTCCCCTTCCCCCTTCTGCCCCTGTTGCTATCCCAGTCTCTTCCCAGGGTCAGCTGGCCTGGAACAATGGGGGCTGCCCTTAATGGCAACCCATTTTATACATGTAAAGGGTACCATACATCTCAACTGCCATGAATTTCGCATAGCTCTAAGATTTTCACACTCAAATTTACCCTTGCTCTACATAGGTTTACTGATGTTGCTAATAATGTTAGAGCTATTTCTGGACACACAGACCACTGAAATCATTGAACTAAGTTTATAGAAACATTTCTTATCACTAACTATATGGGGCCCACTATTTGTGGACGCATTATTGTTTAAAATAAGAAAGTGCTACACATTCTGTCCCTTTGCTATGATTTTTGAAGGCCAGTGCTATGATTTTTAATGCTGAGAGGTTGAGAGGTATGAAGGGTACACTTTTGCAAAATGACAGTACAAACCAAGATTTTGGCAACTTATAACAAACTAATGCAAATGAACACAATCTGTGTTCAACAATCATGCACACATTTTTATATATACACTTGCATTAGTTTAATTCTGATATCCCTCCAACCTTTTCCATGCACTTGAATTTTATAAAGATAGAAAACCCTTTCCACCACCTCATTACTTTCTGAGAATTATGTAATGCCATATCATTAACATAAACTTTACCCATAGCATGTTGGATCAAAATACTTACAACCTCATAAGACATATTCTTTTGATATAAAACCCATTGACACCTAGCATGCCATAAAAATAATTTTAAATAGCACAGAAAAACAATTAATGTGTCCTGATGGTATTGGGACAAACATCGGGTAAATTTTCCCAAAACTAAAATGACATACGACAGCTGTGTAAGCCACCCCATATTCCATTTAACTGCTAAAAATTCCCATAAAGATTTTGAATATGAGCAATGCAAAAAGAAATGCTCCATTGTCTGTTCTTGATTAATGCAAACTGGATAAGGACAATTCCTTTCTTCTAACATTTTGTGCTTAGCATTTCCCCTGAAATTCAATCTTCCGTAGGCTGAAAGTCATTGGATTTCCCACATCTGGGGAGGTATTCTATTATTTGTTAACTGTTTCAAAACGAAAATTTTTTTTTTTTTGGAGGGGGGCAATTTTTGAAATTGGGTTCTTTGGGATACACCAACCTCAGAACAGTTTTATATAGTTTTGACCTTGTTTCCTGTGTAACTTGTAGTGCTGATAAACCCTATTTATAAATCTTTTGTGCTGTTGATTTAAAATATTCCAGCATATAAAGATAACTATTAATTTTAGGAGGAACTACAGTCCATACCTGAAAATATCTATTTAGGTTCAATGTAATCCAGGCATGATGAGTGAAGTCTGAGGGGACTAGGCTATTTTTTACTGTCTATGTAAGAAATAAAGTATGAAGAAAATCAATGGCTTCAGCCATTCCAAGACCCCCTTTCTCCTTGAAAAGATAAACGTAACATCTCTTTATATCTCTTTATAGGATTCAGCTCCTTATTCCATAACATTTGGAAAAATAAACCATACATTTTTGTATCCAGTACTGTGGGTGGAGGAAAAATCATGGCCACATATTGCATACTAGGGATAATAAACTGTTTGAAAATTTGAATTAATTTTAATTTCAACAGTTTCCAGGACTTCCATCTATGGATCTTTGACTCAGCTGTATGTATAACTGTATTCCGATTATCTAAGTGCAAATTCTGGGGCCCAAAGAGTATACCTAATATTTTTAAAGGTACTAGAGAGATCTTACTACTGGCAATTTGCATGGGGTTAGGGTGGCCCAAGCCTATAAATAGGCCCTTACATTTCTCTATGTTAAGTTTTGACTTTGAGAGATATGAATAATCATTCACGGTATGCAAGGAACAGGGTAATTGTCGATAAGCTGAGAAAAATAAGCAAATATCATCTGCATAGGTGTGGATGTTATGACTGCCCCTTATCCCTGTCCCAGACATCCCTTCCTATATTGGGTGATCAGTCTGTGTCCTAAGAAAGGGATCCAGTGCAAATATATCTAGAAGGGGGCTTAAAGGGCACCTTGCCAACTCCTGTGTTAACATGGAACCCCTCTGTGACTTGTCGTTTACTAACAGGATGCACAACAGCAAACCTGTAAAGTAGTTGCAGGTGTTGTACTGTAGTAGGGGGTATACCATATGCTGTCAATGTGGCAAACAAATAGGGATGATACACCCCATTGAATGCCTTCTCCAGATCAACTGAAACTATGCATCCCATATTTCCTAGTAAGGTAAAATAGTCAGTTATGTCTCTTATGATCATTAGGGCATGCTGGATTTTCCTGTTAGGCAACCCACAATATTAGTGAGGGGAGATGACCAAACTAGCATACCACTTTATTCAAGTATTTACAATATGAGCTAATATTTTATAGTCAGTATTAAGTATAGTTATAGGCATCCTATCTTGGATCCTAGTTCTATCTCCAGATTCACAGAAAAACACCAGTAAGCCTTCCAAAAAAGAGGGTTGAAGCACATCATATGAAAGGTAAAAATTAAAAACAGTGGCCAGGATATTCAAAAGGGTTGCACATGGCCATACTCACAGCCAGCAGCACCCCCTATAGAAAGGGTAGGGGAATCTTATTAGGAAATCAAAAACATTACAACACAATGAGTAAACTGTACAAAGCTCATCACATTCTTTTTGTTTTCCTCCTTACAAACACTTGTAACTTATACATACACTTTTTAAACAAAAATCCTGGACTAAATGTCCACAATAAAAGCATTACCACTCATGTAGATTCCTTACTATTCTACTTATTTGCAGTATTAATTAAACAAAGTTAAATTTCTCCATAATGACGTAAAATTCTCAGTGGAAATCCTTTTCCTATCTTCTTCCATTACCTGACTTATTGCTATTTCAATTTAAGATATTACTACTTTAGGTGGAGAATGTCTTTGTTACAATACATACTGACATCTGTGTTGCCAAATATAATATTTGCATATAGCAAATATCACTCTTCATGTACTTCTATGGAAACCCCTCCAGAACCTGGCGAAATCACCCAAGATGAGGTCTCATAATTTATTCTTCTTTAAAAAGGCGATTGCCACTTATTAGCTAATGTAACCCACATTAATTTGGTGTCTGAACATTCAAAAAATAAATGCTGCATGGTTTCTTCCACCTGTATGCAAGTTTGTTTAGGGCAGTATCTATGCTGAATTGCTTTGTGTTTAAATTCCCATGGACTCCTAACCTGCCATGACAGCACAACCAATTGACATCCCACATATTTCTTGGTATCTTTTTATCAGTTAATACTGGTAAGGCAAAGCCTATTTTTGTAGAGAATATTCTGGAAATAGTAATGTGTCTGTTAATGTTTTATATATACTCTGGGGCAACAGTTTTCTTTCCATGGACAGTAATCCTTCCTTACTCAACTTCCATTGTCTCATTTTTTTTAGTCTATCGCATAAGGTGAGATTTTAGGGTTTTGAGTAATTTTAGGAGGAATATCTTCCCATTTTTTCATAACTACTTTTCTGGATTTCCACATTATAACATGCTAAAAACAAAAAAAGAAAAGTAAAAGACAACTGGATTTATCATCATTAGGCCTCCTTTTTAAATGGGTAGATATGTAACCTCTCTTTTAATATGATTTAACCTGCTCCCCATAACATCTGGAAAAAAAACACTATATAGTCAAGTTTCAACTCTGATAGGGGGAGCTTAGACATTACTTAAATGTAGAAATGTGGGATAAGAAATTTCTTTATTATCATCACTCTTTTTGTTTCCCTGACTTCCAAGTCATCCAAATTCTGACCTTCATTTCACATTATGTTAATCTTTCATCCCAATTAAAATAGTATCCCTTTAGTACATTTAACTAAATTCCTAAATTTTTTTGTGGATCTAAGGTCATCATTATTCCTTCTAATTCCTGTTCATTTCCCAAGTCTGTATCTAAGTGAATATTTTTACTTCTCTCTTTATTAATTTTAGCCCCTGAGATTATGGAGAAATCTTGAAAGACCCGGAGTGCTGTGCTCACTACACCTTTATTTTGAACTAACAACACCACATCATCTGCATAAGCTAAGATTTTTTCCGGTGTTAAATGCTTGTATGGGGATAGGCCAATGATTTGATTATCCCACTTTATTTGTCTTATTATTGGATCTAGAATGAATATATAAAGTACAGGACTTAATGTGCATCCTTATCTTACACCTCATTTCAAATGTATGAGCTCTTCTGAAAACCTATTAATTATTGGTTGGAAACCTGCTCTTTGATATAATTTTGATAGCCACTGACAAAATCTGCTTAAAATTCCATATTATTGTAAAATTTGAAACAAATAGTGATGGTTAACCTTATCAAACACTTTAGCTTGATCTAACACTAGGATATAACCTTCTATCATTTTATCCTTTTTTGCCTCAAAAATTTCTCTTTATAAATACAAATTCTGTTGAATATTTCTTCACTCTATAACACAAGTCTGTGTCGAGTCAATTAGGTGTTGTGCCCCTTTCTGTAGTCTTTTGCACAGAATTTTAGCTAACATTTTGTAATCACTGCTTAATAGGCTAATTGGTCTCCAGTTTTCTAGAGAACACCTATACCCTTTCTTGTATATATAACTTAGAATAGAAATCCCAAAATCTGTACATATTTTATCATCTCGTAATACTGCATTATACACTTCTGTTAATATTATACTTAGTTATTGAACTAATTTCCTAAAAAATTCATTACTGAGTCCATCTATTCATGGGGCCATCCCTAATTTAAGGCTCTTAATAGCATCTAAAACTTCTTCTTGGGTTATTAAGGCATCATACATAGATACATAGACAGTGTTGGCAGATAAGGGCCTATGGCCCACCTAGTCTGCCCATTTGAGCTTGTAAGTTCAGTTTGTTTTCCTAGAAGTCTATTTCCCCTTACCCCTGACCTCTAGAATTCCTTTATGTCTATCCCATGCATTCTTAAATCCCGTGATTGTTTCAGCTCCCACCACTTCCTCTGGCAGGGTGTTCCACTTGTCCACCACCATTTCTGTGAAGAAATTCTTTCTCATGTTTCCTCTGAATCGTCCTCCCTCAACTTCATCCCATGCCCTCTAGTCCTGAAACATCTTTTCGCTTAAAATAGTGTTTTCCTGCACCCTGTTCCTCCCTGTAAGATACTTCTATGTCTCTATCATATCCCTCTCTCTCCTCTCCTCCAGGAGTACATGTTCAGTTCCTTCAACCTGTCTTCATAGGACTTGTGATGCAACCCATGCAATCTTTGTGCCTCCTCTGAACCTTCTCTCTACCCTGTCTATGTCCTTACGTGGGGTAGCAGTCTAGAGACATACACACTGTACTCCAGGTGGGGCCTCACTAGTGTCTTGTATAGCGGAATTATGACCTCCTTTTCCTGCTGGTGATGCCCTGCCTATACATCCCAGCATCCTATTTGCTTTACCTGATGCCTTGTCACACTGTTTCCTACCTTGAGGTTATCAGAGATGACAACCCCAAGATCCCTTTCCTGCTTGGTGCATGCTATATCCTCACCCCCAACTGATATATTGTGCCAGGGTTTTGTGCCCATATGCATTATCTTGCACTTCTTTGCATTGAATTTCAACTGCCAAACCCGACCATTCTTCAAGTTTCTGCAGGTCCCTTCTCATTCTGTCTACACCTCTGGTGTCTACTCTGTTACAGAGTTTGTGTCATCAGTGAACAGTGAAATTCTGCCTTCTAGATCCTGTGCAATGTCACTGATGAAGATGTTGAATAGGACCGGTCCCAGCACTGATCCCTGTGGTACCCCACTGGTCACTCTTCCTCTGTGAAGTGACAGCCATTTACCACCACCCCTCTGTGTCCTACCACCCAGCCAGTTACCTACCCACCACACTACTGTCTTGCCACACCCATATTCCCCAGTTTGTGTAATAGTCTTCTATGTGGCACAGTGTCTAAGGCCTTGCTGAGAGTCCAGATGAGCCATGTCCACTGCCTCCCTGATCCACCTCCCTAGTCACCCAGTCAAAAAATTCAATGAGGTTGGTCTGACATGACCTCCCCCGTGAAACCATGCTGCCTTGGGTCCCTGTAGTCCATTGACAACAGATGTTCCACCAATCTCTCCTTCAGTAGTGCTTCCATGATCTTTCCCACTACCGAGGTGAGGCTGACTGGTCTGTAGTTCCCTGCTTCTTCTTTGTTCCCACTTTTGTATAAGGGGACTACATCTGCTGTCCTCCAGTCTTTGGGTACCTCCCCTGTTTCCAGTGATTGGCTGAACAGGATAGCCAGAGGTTCAGCCACCACCTCTCTTAGTTCTTTAAGGACCCTGGGGTGCACCCATCTGGCCCCATTGCTTTATCAGCTCTTATTACTTCCAGTTCCTTAGGACCCTTTCTCGTGTAAAGGGACTTGTGTCCATTTCTGCACCATTCTCACCCTTGTACTCCTTCAGACCCATTACCCCCTCTTCCTTAGTAAAGACTGAGCAGAAATCCTGTTCAATATGTCAGCTTTACTGTTGTCATCCTCCATGGCTCCCATCCTCCCCTTCAGTCTCACTATCCCTCCCTTTGTCCTTCTTTTTCACTTTGTGTACCTGTAAAAGGTTTTGTCCCCTTTAACCACTGATTTGCAATGTGTTCTTCTGTCTGAGCTTGCTCTTCCTTACTACCCTGCCTCCCTTTGTTTCTCCTGGTACTTCTCCCTATCCCCTTCTGCCTGTGTCTTTTGTATTGCCTGAATGCAATCTTTTGGCTTTCACTTTCTTTGCTACCTCTTTGGAGAAACCATAATGGTCTCCTCTTTCTTTCCTCTTAACCTGCTTAATGCATAATTCTGTTGTTCTTATAATCCCCATTTAAATACTGCCCATGTTCCTCAATCCTGATTCCTGTCCCATTCCCTAGTGCCTCTTTCAAGCATCTCCCATTTTCCCAAAGTCTGCCCCCTAAAATCCAGGATACGTGTTTTGTGTGTGGTTTGGTTCTGCTCTTTCTGTGATTTCAAACCACAATGACTGGTGGTCACTGTTACCCAGGTGCTCCCCACTGTTACCCCCATCACACTGTCCCTGTTTGTGAGCACAAGGTCCAGTATTGCCTTCTTGTGAGTTGGTTCCATGACCAGTGCTTGAGGAAGGCACCCTGAAGGGGTCCAGGATAAATCTGCTCCTAGTTGATGCTGCTGCTGGGATGCTCCAGTCCACGTCTGGTATATTGAAGTCTCCAACCAGTACTACCTCACCCTTGTCTGCCATCCTTTGGATGGCTAGCATCAGCTCCCTATCTGTTTCTTCCTCCTGGGCTGGTGGTCTATAGACCACACCTGTGCGGATGGCTGGCCCCATTTTCCTTTCATCCATTAATGATGCTTGAGGATCTGATAATATTGGAGATGGAGTTGACAAAATATTATCTATTGAAATATTTTGTACAACATCTATTCCAGATTCTTGTTTTAAATGTGATTGTATAATGTTCAACATTCCTATATCAGATCTTTCTATTGTCCCATCAGGTCTATATAATTCTGACATCATAGCTGTCTCTAACCTTTAGTTGCTGGCCATAAATGGTTCTGCTGATGGGGTTTTGGTTGTCCTGTATCTCATTTCAGTTGCTAAAGTTCATGTTCTTATATTGGCAAGAAAACATTATTTTTTTTTATTTCTGAAATTTGTTTAGAATATTGTACCAGGTCCCTACCTGGAAATGTTATAAGTTTATATAGTTGGTTCCTATACCCCAGATATTTTAGAAATTCCTTATTTGGTCTTTGTTTTACTTCAGATATAAAAAATTGTTTGAAATCTGCTTTAGTATCTTTCCACCATTCCCAAAGGGAATCCTAGAAACATTGAACAGATAACCTATTTGCGAGCAGTTGTCTCATTTGTTTAACTACTGTTGCTTGTTCTAACATGTTTTTATTCAGGCACCACCTATTCCCTTGTACATAAAATTTAGGGTGTGCAGTACCCATATTAAAAGTACCATTCAACAGATGATGGTCAGAAAATTATTTCTTTTTTATTTTATTTTAATTTTTTTTATTTTAGTCTTTGGTAACCGGGTCAGACCCACTAGGCACAAGTGCCTGTTTCCAGGGGTGACCTGGGAGCACTGGGCGGTTAAGTGACTTGCTCAGAGTCACACAGTATGCAAGTGGAGGTTGTGAGAATCAAACTCAGGTCTGGTCTGCTGAATGTATCAAGCTTGTTCACACCTCATTCCTCTAGTCTGTGTGTATGTCAACTTTAACTGGAGTACAATGCTTTGAAGAAAATAAATAATCTATACATGTGTCATAAAGATGTATATGATAGGTAGCTCCCTTATCTGTGTGTATCTGTTGATATGCATCTGTTAAAGATGCATCCTTAATTAATGTTTTTAATGCTAGGGAATCACAGCAATTTTTTTTTCCAGATTCATTTCTACATGAAATATCAATGCAGCAATTATAATCCCCATGCCATACAATGCATTTCCTAGTACATGAGTAAGGTTTTATTAGATTAAATAACTCAATCCTAGTTGTTTTAGAGTGTGGAGTGTAAATATTAATTATTCTATAATGGAAATCCCTATTCCTAAAATCTAAAATTGAAGCTCTTCCTGGCATCACATTGATTACCCTAGTCACTGTGAACTGAGTAGACTTAGACAGAATGCCCAGCCCATCTGCTGTTTCTTCACCAAAAGTCCAAAACAAAGGGCCCCAAACCCAATCCCTTTGAACTTGCTTTATTTCAAATAGTGATTTTATTCTAGTTTCTTGTAAATAAATATATGTCAAACTTTAACTGTCCTAATCTATGAAATAAAGTTACTTATTTCTTGTAGTTCTTCAAACTACACACGTTGAGTGAAGAAACTCTTAATGTAGCCATATGGGACTTTGACTGGATTGATTTTTGTTATGCTAGTGCTGTCCCTCTTGTGTAGCCATGTTTTTCCTTATTTTCCCTCCATTCTTTTTTTTCCAGTTTTTTCCTTTTAGCTATGCTTGGTGGTCTGTTCCCTACTTCCTCTAATTCAGAATGAACTGACACTTCTGAGTCCATCTCCAAATCTTCTTCCTCTTCCTGTAATGGAGCAAAATAATTCTCTGGTGGCATCTCAAAGACTGCCTGATTTTGTTTATCCACTGCTCTAGTTACTCTTCCAGTCTGAATGTTTTTTCATTGTCTGTGAGGTGTTCTGGATGTTTCTGTGTTATCTGTTCCACACTTTTTGTTTTTCCCTTTTGTCTCTCTACCTGTGGATTTGGTATCTCTATGCTTTGTTTCTCTTCTCCTTGTTTTGTCCTTATCTCTTCTTCATCTTGTTCTTGTTAACTGCCTCCTCCATTCTCAGTTCCCGAGGGTTTTTCCCTTTGAGGTGTAGGCCACCTCCCATGTTTGTTTTGAGCTGTTTAGACCAAATGTTCCTGATCCCATCCCTCTGTTCTGTTCCTACTAGCCCATGGACACTGGTGATAAGCATGTCCTTTTCATCACATAGGTTAAATTGATATACATTATCACAAGACATGCTTGGATGTCCATACCTGCCACACAAGCTACATTTTAACATGTCACAAGTGCTACTGAGGTGTGTGTGTGGGCCCCTCATGTATAACAGGATCTGGGCTGCCCTCCATAAAAATACACCCCTCAATCATTCCCTAGGAAAAAAAAAACTGTTGGGTAAAAGTATGATCTCTGAATTTACCTGGAAGACTTTTACTTTAAATTTCCACCCCCCAGTCCATAACCCTTCTGAATCAATTATAGCTTATGGTGGACTCAGAATGCTGCATCTATTTTGTAGCCAGTGATAGATATCACTAACAGAGACCTCCTCATTTTGGAACATGATTGTGACCATCTGAACTGCAGGTTTTGTTAACGGGATTACATAAAGGGGGGTCCATAGCGGAGTTTGTTTTAAGCAGTAATACTTGCACCAAAATGTTTCTAACCCTGCATTTGTTTTGAAACTTACATCAAAGGTGTCTTCACCTGAGATGTGAATTAGTGTATAAATATCTGAAGCTTGAAAATGCATTGAATTTTTCAGTAATTGTCTTGCAACATAATACCTGTCAGGGTGTTCTGAAAGACCTCCCCTGTACCTTAGTCATACAGCATTGCATCCAGGCACCTGTTCAAGTTTATTTTTAAGGAGGTCTGATAAAGTGGGGCCTTTATTTTCCTCCTCATGTGTATTTTGTTGACCACTAGAACTCCCTTTCTCTGGATCTTCTCCAGAGTTATTTGTAGTATTGTCCTCCCTCCCCAAGCCCCTCCAGCTTCTCTCTGTGATTCTTGTGGATTGTATCTCTGCTGTGCAACAGTAGCAGGGAAACCCTTTTCTGTACTATTTATTTATTTTGTTTTATTTATTTTAGTCTTTGGTAACAGAGTAAGGCCCACTAGGCACAGGTGCCTGTTTTCAGGGGCAACCTGGGAGCACTAGACGGTCAAGTGACTTTCTCAGAGTCACACCGTATGCAAGTGGAGGTTGTGAGAATCAAACTCATGTATGGGATGCTGGATGTACCAAGCTTGTTCACACCTCATTCCTCTAACCTCTAGGCTATACTGCCAGCCCAGTACTATCACCCTGAATCCCCTTTCCCATCTTCCTAGTTTGAGCATTTCCAACATTATGTAAACTATTCTGCTTTACATGTTCATGAACATTTGTTACTTCCATGTTTTCACTATCATTATTGTCCATAATGTCACCCCAGTTCTTAGGCCTACTATGACCCGTCATTATAGAAGCAGTCTGTTTATCTGTTACATCCTCTGTAGGTACCTTTTCAAAGCTCTGGATTGCCATTGCAGGCCTGATGGAATGTTTCAAGACACCGAGCATTTCCTCATCCCAGTTCTCGTCAGGAGTCCAAGTCCTGCTCACATTCATTTCCATCCCACATTTGACAGTGAATACTGAATTGTCCATTCATTCTGTCCTGGACTTTCATTTGGCTGCAGCCCAAATTGTTGTTGCATGATCTGTGACATTGTTTCTGCTTGCAAGTGCGCTGTTTTGACATCCATAACTCCCAGAAGTGGCTCAAGAGACACCGCTGAATCTTTCCCCCTCTGCTTAAGCATTACAGAGGAACATTTTCCATGTTTACTCATACCGCTCTGTTCATATTTATCTTCTACCCTTACAGTAGGTATTCTTGTGTTGTTCATATCTGGTGACTCCATGGAGTAAGACGTCTGTCTCTGCCTTTGACCATTTTGTGACAGCATATTCCCATGAATAAAGTCTCCAGAAATTGTCGTAGAGAGTTCCTCCATTTCTACTAAGGGCAGTTCATCCAGAACAACCTCCTCCACAACATCTTCTACCTCCATCTCAATCTGTTCTGGAATCTCCATCTGTCAGGTCAGAGGTTCCCCCTCCTGGTGAGTAGGGGCATATTTTATTGATATCATAAAATACCAATTAAACAGAACAATGTTACTGCATACAGAAATTAAATTGTAACAAAATTAAACACATTTTCCAAGTATTAATTCATACCATAAACAGAAAACAAAAGAAAATCAAAATATACAAACATGCAAAGAAAAAACAAAAAGTAAAAATGTATAATACAGGGCATTTAAGACACTAATCAAAAAACTAGAATGCAGAAACAAAACATATAACCCCCCCAACCTACCCAAATCAATAGGGGGAGAGGAAAAAAAAACAATTCCCTTTCATTCAGAAAAAGTAACTAGAAGTATACTCATGTGGGGCTGTATACTGCAAACAATGATAAATGATACCCTCCAAAATGAAAAAAAAAATCAAACACTTATAGAAATATATCTATACTCTAATGATATACTAAGAATTAAAATACAGTAACCCTGAAACAATTCTCCCCAAACCATGAAAGTGATGGTAATCAATTTTAAAAACCAGACTACCTAATTCTCAGATCTCCTAAAAACACCTAATCCCCCCCCCATAGGCTCCTGTATAATATTCTAACTAACTAAGAGAAATCAATTTTCCTATCCTTCTCTGCCATAAGCAGGGAGCAGTGACCAAGATGACCAACTAACTAAGCAATCCTCTAGAAACTATCTCCCCAAAAAATTAGTAATTCAGATCCAATCAAAATATTCCCAATGTTGTGCCCAAACCTTCAGAGAAAATCTTAAAGATTCTTTATATTTAAATGTTTTCAAATCACTAAGTACCATATGATAAAGTTCCAATACTGAAATCTCCATTTGTTGGAGTGTTAATCTACAATGACCAATCCAGATCCAGTATAAAAAATGCACCATAATCATACGCAATGTGCCATGAGGAATAAACAGTTGAGATCCGGGAATAATACCATAAAACAACAACTGAGAGTCAGGAGGGAAATCTAATTTCTAAATACCTGTAGTCTTAATCAGTTCCCAAAATTGCTTAATATACAGACACATGAAATACAAATGATCCATAGTTTCAATAGTCAATTCACAAATTTCTCTTGAGCAATATCTGCTAACAACTTCATTTCCAAAGAATGGGGAAGAGGAAAGACTGTACCAATAAACAAAAATACCGGAATTAAAAAAGTATGAATCAACTAAATCCTATTTTTCTTGGACATTTTCCACACATTCCAATGAGCTACCTTGTCCATTCCTATTTTTAACGCTCTACACCAATTGTCTCCTGCCAAATCCTCACTCCCAAAATAGATACCCCAAATTTTGCATGGGACTTCAGTTATCAGGATGTCCACCACATTTAATAATGGTCTCTGAAATCCTTGTACTGCCAATGACTTAGATTTCAGAGGGTTCAAACATGCCCCAACTACTGCACCTAAGTTCTGAACCAAATCATATGCCACTTTAAGAGACAAGCTATCTTGTGCTAAAAGACATATATTATCAGAATAAGCAATTACGTTAATATTCTGTGCTACCTCAACCCCCAGTCCATTAACTAGTGGTGGTCTTTGCAAAATTCTGAGTATAGGGTCAATATAGAACACATACAATAGGGGGCTTAATGGGCACCCCTGTCTAACCCCTTTCTGAATTCTACACTGTTTCCCTATATGCCCATTCCCATAAAGTCTAACAAAGGCCAATGCATAACATAACTGAACCATTGAACAAATACATCAGGAATTCCAAACATAATTATTGCCATAAGAAATAATACAAAACACCATCAAACGCCTTTGCCTGATCTTAACTAAAAACAAATCCCCCTTCAGCTTCAGTTCTCCCATTATTCCTCCCTCCATCCATTATTTCCCTCAATAAACACAATGCATCTGTAACATGTCTCCCAGGTGCCCCACAGAACTGTACAGGACTAATTAACTTCTCCATCACTGCCACCAACCTACTCCCCAATAATTTTGCAAGTATTTTAAAATCAACATTCAGCAGGATAAGTGGATGCCAGTTATTAATGTCTGAAATTTGTCCTGACTTAAACAAAAAGATTAAGAGCCCCTCATACATTTGCATAGGAAGACAAAAATCCCTTGTCATATAATTATAGAGCTCCAATAATTCAACTGGTGTAAGCCCCCACAATAATTTATACAATTCTCCTGGGAGGCCATCAAAACCCACAGAAATATTCTTATTTAGACTCTATTTATTTTATTTTATTTTGACAGCAGTTTGGAAAACCTTTGAGCCATAGGCTCATTTACAAAGGTACCTTGTCACAGTAAGACAACAAACACAGTACAACAGTAAATTAAGACAGCAATAAGTACAGAAATACAACAAGTTGGTACAGGCAGGATTGATGCAACAATAACAGAGTTAAGTTTACACTAGGCAGCTTAGTAGGAAGCTTTGTCATAAATATTGAGTACGGCCTAGACTAGTGGCAATTACAGCTTCGGGTGTTAAATAGGTGGTTCTGTAAGGACATTTTGAAGCATAATATAGTTGGGGGCTCGGAGATGGAGGGGGGGCAGCATATTGAACCAGGAGGAGGCCCTAAATCTGAAGGCTCTTTGGCCGTGAGAGGTCCTAGCTCTAGGAATAGTGAGAGAGGACTTCCCAGAGGTCCGAGTATGAACTAGTGGGACAGAGCGGTGGAAAGTGGTGGTCAGTCCTGGCATGGATAGCCCAAGGAGGGTCTTTTTATTAAGGATACAGGACAGATATTTGAGGTGCTCGTCAAGATCAAGCACCAGGGCTTTAGAGTATAGCAGACAGGTGTGAGTTAGCCTAGCCTTAGCCTCTGCATAACCTTCTGTATCTCCAAGGCTGAAAAAGGAGCTATCAAATCATCTTTTTGAGATTCTGATACTTTTGGAGGATCAGCTGCTTGTAGCTAAAAAGGGATAAAGGAGGAATTAACAGACACCTCTCTGAATGGTTTTTCAATGTGTGTTTCTAAATACCTCATTACAGTAACATTGTCAGTAAGCAACACCCACTGATCTGTAGTCTGTCCAGCAAAACGTTTCCTCTCCCTCCTTTGCTGACTATCGGAAAATGGATTAGTTTGTTCCACCTTTCTCTGTGTCCCAAATGGTTGTTCCTTCTGGAGAGATACCAATCTATTATATTAATACAGAGACATTTCTGTGCAAATTTTAGCAATCTCCTGCCTCAAATCCTGACCCCAAGCAACCTGATTAGGCAACAAGTTTTGAAGTTCTCTCCTGAGAGCCAAATACCTAAGTTGAGCAGTCACAGCCTGATTCCTAGCTTTAAACAGAAAAAAATAAATAATACATATTTTCAAATCTTCCCACCACTGATAATCTCTCCATCATATAAAATATAGTAGAATGTTTATCAGCAATTATCAAACTCAATTCCTGTCATACTTCAGCATTGAACAATAAGGACATATTCAACCTCCAATAGCCAGGCCCTCTAGGAGGGGGGATTTCAATGTGAATTCCTATCAACATGTGATCTGACATTTCTATAGGCAGATTGCTTAAAAAAGAAACCTCTGCTGATTTTTTCAAAAAAATAAAATCAATACTTGATGACAAAGCCCCTCTAAAATATGCTGGACATGCCCTATTTTGTCCCTGAATATTTGCATCCTTAAGGCCTGAATGACTAATAATTCTGTTCAAATACACTTTATCACAGTATTGTTTACTGTCAGGGTGTCTCTGCTGGAAACTGACATTAAAATCCTCCCCCCCACAAAATTTGTCTACTAGTATGCAAGAATGGTTGAATTTTAGACAATAAATCTATACGCAGGCCCTTAGTTTGAGGGCCACAGATATTCACCAAAAGACAATGAAAAGAATACAGCTCAACATCCAACAATAATGCCTGACCAAGCGGTATATCAACTAACCTTTCTAATCGAATAGTAGAAGAAAAAAATCCTATGCCCACCCCACAACATAAATCAGATCCAATGCACCAATAAGAAGGTCCCCACACCAATTCTTTAGTAGCTGCCTGTATGTCTATAACAGAATGCAACCTTGTATCCTGTTAAAAAACAATATCATATTGTAGATGATTCAAACAACAGAAGGTTGTAGTTCATCTCATAGGTGATTTTATGCTGTTTACATTTAAACTAGCCAACCTGAGGTGAAAGGGCTCAGGGAGGATTTTTTTTCAATTTTACACTAGATCTAGTCTGTCTTTTAGATAGTTCAGCAACTACACTATGCCCCAGACGGGCGTCTTCCTCCCCTTGTGAGAGAAGAGGAGGTACAGAGTCCTGTTCCATAGTCTGTTCCTCATCAACCCTATCACCCCATGATGTAAAGGCTGCAAAGCAATTCAAAAGGGGCAATGGAAATAACGGCAGATGACCTGAAAGTACCACAGGGTCTGTGTCTTTAGATGAAATAGGTGTCTGAGGAGGGTATGCCACTCCCAGGGGCTGTTGTAAATCCACATCCAAAATACTTCCTTCTTGAGAAGGTACAATCATCTCAGCTGCTACCAGAAAGGGGGGATTACCAATATCCACCTGAGGTCTACAAGGAAAAACAGTACAAGGACCTTGGGATACAGGCAGTGGGTCGGCAACCCCTTTTAAGGGCTCTGGAATCTTCTGAACTGCTGACCCTCTCACCATGATGGACAGGGAACAATTACTGGCCAAAAGAGGTCTAGATATAAAGGGAGTACCCCTAGATTGCCCCCTGAACTGCCACCCCTGCCTCTACCTCTTATCCTTGCAGACATACTGAAGTCCATACCAGCCTCATTATTCTGAGCAAAGAAATGTCATGCCCATGACAGCAAGACATCCTGATCAGAGGCTTCCACTAAATTCTGGGTAGCATAGGGGCAATCATGAAAAGAATGCTCATCATCCCCACAAAGATTGCAAATGGGGAAGCCAAACATTGATTCGCTGTATGGCCTAATAATCCACAATGAAAACATTTGACTGTATCACAATCCATATTTAAATGTGACAAGGACCCACAGCGGTAGCAGCTCTTCGGCTGCCCAGCATAAGAAAGGATTCCTCTGTCTCAACCTAAAAAAAGAGCTTGGCAGATGTTGTATCCCCTGGTCAGTCTGATTCAACTGAATCAGGAAAGTCCATCCCCCAGTCCAGAAGCCATTATCATCCATCATGGGACATGGATGGTCAAAGATAGTGCAACATTTTTCCAGCCAGAAATTTATGTCCTTAATATCTACCCCTTCATTTTTGATTAATAAGGTGATTGTTTTAATGGTAGGTTTAGTAATCAGTTCTGATATAAATTCTTTCCATTCCATAATATCTTTCACCCCATAATATAGTCTCCAAAATGTGTCCAATAAAGCCATGGTGCAATAATTAATATCATACATATGATCTCCGGGTGCATGAATAAATGCATATACTTCTACAGGGGGAAAACCCCATAGAATGCATCAGCAGCCTTTTACCCACCCACAGTCTGTCAGGAGAAATAGGAGCCAAACCCTTATATTTAAGCTGAACTAAATATCATCATTTAGCAGCCATCACTGGTGCATGAAATAAGCCCTCATAAGTTGCAGGGAATCTGTTACAGTACCTGAACCCATGTCCGAGTCTTCAAACCTTTGGTCATTAGTGCTTGCATCTCCCTGCCCCATACCTATTGTTTCCTGAGCATCTCCTTCATCTTGTGCACCATCAATATTAACCGTTTGCCTTACAACTCTCAGTGGAGATTTACCAGGCACCATTATATCAGGATCTGACACCCTTAACACAGCGTCTGATGCAATTACCAGTCCATCTGCCTCAGTCTCATCCAGCACAACAGCATGGGGATCTAATATGATTTCAGCAGGTACAATGGATATCTCACTGGCAACCTGTAAATCAGATGAAGACAATGGTTGTTCAGTCAATAAATCAGGGGAACCAGGAATGGGAATCACAGGGTCAGGGATCCACCGCCCATTTGTGAATATCCAACTTGAACCATGAAGCACCCCACCCGGAGTCCAATCTGAGGGAATTCAACTAAAGGTAATATCATCTGGCATAGTTTCAGTACTCAGTTTCTCTGGTAAACTTTCAGTAACAGTCCCGGTAATGATTCCAAACCCACACCCCCAGACAGATGCTTACTCATTTCTTGTAGAGGACTCGCCATAGACCTCTTCCGTTTTTTTTTCTCTTCCTCCAACTGTGATTTTCCTTTCAAAAACTCCTGTTCAGCTGCTGACAATATTAACAGTAATTGCTGCTTTTTTTTTGTCCAATTTTGCTTAGAGCAATACCTCATCAGCTGTAATTTCATCCTCTGTAGCTACTTCAGAAACCAACATATCATCATGAGGGTCCACATTAGGTATTAGTCCTGTATCTTGTGCTGTCACTTCCACATGAACAGACTGTCTAGACTCCATCTCTCCAATAGCAGATCCTACTCCATCCATGACCAACCTCGGAATGAGGTCCTCCTGTCTTCCTGCAGTGCTTCAGTCCTCCCTGCAGAAAGAGTAGGGGGATTTTTATTGAGAGGACTTACAGACAAATTCATACACATATTACACATATTTACAATATATGCATTCCAGAAAACATTGTATTTTACATATTTCAGATTCTTTTTCAGTATACAACAATTCAGACTACTTAATGATTATTAATCAGTACTTGTTTTCCCTTTTCATGGTAGTTTATCCCAGTGTTCACAATTAATCCATAATAGTTTTCTTCTTTCCTCAGTACATCTCTTTGTATCTAATGCCTTCATTTTTTGTAATGAAATGCCAATATTCCTCTGCATTTCAATATATGATACCCATCTTTGTTGAGTTGCCCATAGACAATTCGACTGCCAAATATAATATCTTATTATTATGAATACTATTTGCAGTGTTTCAGGAAAATATTTACCCATACCCTTTTCCATTTGTCCATATATCAGAGAACCGTATGATAAATTACTCAACATTGGCTCATTCCATTCCTTTGCTAGTTATTCCCAAAAACCTTGCACATAATCACATTCTATAAACAAATGTTCTTGTGCTTCCATTATTTGGGTACATGACTGTCTTAGGCAGTATCTGTCTTGTATCTGTCTATGTTTATTGTTATTTCTAACTCCTAATTTTCCATGTAGACTCAGCCATGCCATGTCCCTTACAAAATCTGGTAAACATTTAGACTTCGATATGTCCAGATTAAATTGTAGCTTCTGTTCTGGGCATTCTCCCAAAGAGATGTCTTCCCTATCCTCCATTTTCATATGTGAGTACAGCTATTTCCTATCTTTCAGTAAGACCATTTCTTTTGTAATATTCCATTTTATTAAATTTTGCATTTGTTCTACCACATATTTTGGGACTGATGTGATTCTATATAATGCATTCAATTTTCTCCAGGCCCAATCTAGGGAACATAAGTCAATCCATTCCATTACTTGTTCTTTCCAAATTTTGACTCCAGGTCATATTGCACCCCCAAAATTGTATGTTGTAAACAAGTTGAAATAGAAAATGGTGGGGTTCACCATCCCTAGGCCTCCTTCTCCTACTCTTCTATAGGTCACTGTTCTTTTTATAGTTTAATCTACTCCCCCACAATACTTGAAAAAACACACTGTACAATGTTACTAATAAAGACGGTGGGGGAGAGAAAACATAGCTTATGTATAAAAATATGGGTATTAATAGAGTTTTTATCAACATAACCCTTTTTCTCTTTCCAATAGTTTGACATTTCCATGTGTTCACTAGCCTTTCTGCTCTTTGAAGATTTGTCTCCCAGTTCTGTCTGCTCATACCTGGGCTACCATAAGTTATTCCTAACAATGTGAGTGTGTCTTCAACTATCTTAATCTCTGAATAAGTATTATTTTCTGGGGCCTGGGTATCACCTAGTACCACCCCTACACTTTTCTACAAGTTAATTTTAGACCCTGAATGATCTGAGAATTTTGTATAGTGTTCCATCAAAAACTCTTCATTTGTTGAATGATCTATACATAAAACCAAATTATCTGCATATGCCAAATGTTTTATCAGAAGAGCAGAAGGGTTTGTCCTTAAGCCTCTTATCCTATTGTCCTGCTCTATTCTCCTAAAGAAAATATCTATACAAAACATGTATAGCAAGAGGCTTACTGGGCAGCCCTGCCTTACTCCTCTTTTTACACCAATAGTTTTCCCTACCCATCCATTTATGTTTGACATTAATGTGGCTTAGCTATATAAAACTTAAATCCATCTTACAAATTCACTGGGTATCCCATAGGCCCTAAGCACTTTATACATATAATGATGTGAAATTTTGTCAAATGCTTTTTCTTGATCAATTTCTATTATATACCCCTGCAATTCTTCCTTTTCTGCTTTATAGAATATTTCCCTTAACTTAATGAGGGTATGAACTTGTCTTCTATTAGAGAATGCACAAGTTTGGCTAGGACTGATCAATTAATCTGCAATTAACATTAATCTATTCAATAAAAGTTTGCTTAATATTTTAAAATCTACATTCAGCAAACTAAGGGGTCTCCAGTTTTTCAGATCCTCTCTTTCCCCTTTTTTGAACAACAGTATTCATGTTGCATGATACATGGATTTTGCTAAAATACCTTCCTGTAACATGCTATTATATACTATCACTAAGGCTGGCATCAAATCTTCAATAAAGGTTTTGTAAAACTCTGCTCCTATTCCATCTGGCCCTGGGGCAGAGTCACCCTTAAGACCTTTTATTGCTGTTTTTATTTCTTCAATTTGTATTGGGACTGTCAAGTACTCACTTTCCTCCTCCTCAAGCTGTGGTAAGTTCTGTAACATGTCTTTCTCCTCCCTTGTTTGTGGTGCTGTTCCAAATGTTTCTATAAAAAATGAGAGTTAACTGCTTGTAATATTTCTTCTAGTGAGGATGTAATCTGACCTGATTTTAGTTTTAGTTTCTTTAGGATCCTATGATCTACTCTGTCTTTACATTTTTTATAGGGATCAATGGATCCCTTTTTCAAATTAGTGCTGAATCTTAGTTCCTGTTCTAGAGTTTAGCTCTATCATATTGTAACATACACATCTACTTTTTAACTTCTGAGATAAGATTATCTAAATTCTGTCTCAAGGTTTCAGATTTTGTAATCAGTGTATGTAATTGTGCCCTTAATCGGAGGTATTTCAGATATCTATCATTTACATTGCCCCTTATAATTTTCTGAAAAAAATTGCTTCCATGATGTTTTTGTGTCCTCCCACCAGAGTGTAGCATTATCATTTTATTTATTTTTTTTTATTTTTTATTTTATTTAAACAGCAGTTTGGAAAACCTTTGAGCCATAGGCTCATTTACAAAGGTACCTTGTCACAGTAAGACAAACCAAAATACACGGTATAGCAGTACAACACATAAGTATAACAGTAAATTAAGACATAGATACAAACAAGCTGGTACAGGTAGGATGGATGCAAACAATACCAGAGTTATGTTGTCCTTAGCAGCTTAGTAATAAGCTTTGTCATAAGTACTAAGTACGGCTTTGACTAGCGGCAGTTACAACATCAGGTGCTAATAAGGTGGTTACGTAAGGAAGTTTTGAAGCACGATATAGTTGGAGCTTCGGAGATGGAGGGGGGCAGTGTGTTGAACCAGGAGGGGGCCCTAAAGCTGAAGGCTCTTTGGCTGTGAGAAGTCCTAGCTCTAGGGATAACAAGAGAGGTTTTCCCAGAGGTCCGAGTATGAACTAGTGGGACAGAGCGGCGTATGGTGGTGGTCAATCCTGGTGGGGAAAGCCCAAGGAGGTCTTTTGTAAGAGTACAGGTAAGATATTTGAGGCGCCTGTCGAGATCAAGTACCAGCTTTAGCATACAGTAGACAGGTGTGTGTCATCCTAGGTGCTCCAGTAATTAACCTGCAGGCCTTATTCAGAGTAGTGCGAATTTATGGATGCGGTCTGATCAGCAGCCCCATACACGGCAGTCCATAGTCCACTAGGACAGGATAGAGGAGGTGACTCGAGTCAAGAGCCTCCGGGGAGGCAGTGTTTATACCGATGTAAGATGCCCAATCGGATATTAGTGGCAGTGGCTAGGCAGCGATGTGTCCATGAAAGGAGAGGAGGGGTCAAAATGGATCCCTAGGTATTTATAGGAGCAAACTTGTTGAGTGGGAATGAGGACCCAGAGTGAATGAGGAGTTTGAAGTTGCAGGACTTGTTTTGGGATGAGAGAAGAACATGGTTTTTGTTTTTAAGATTTATCACCAATCTATGTTCTTGAACCAGCCCTCAGCTTCAGTGAAGGACTTCTGCATGAGTCCTGGAGGCAATAGGGTTACGACTTGAGGCAAAGATGACTGCATCATCAGTGTACACAGAATGTTCCCGAGCAAGAGCGTGGAAGGGTGTTAAGGTAAAGGAGAATAGTAAGGGGCCCAGAATGGAGCCCTGGGGAACCCAGAAAGATGGGACAGATGTCTGAGTAGGTCCCATTAATTTTACATGCTGTGAGCGGTCAGACAGATAACTGGTGCACCAGGAGATAGGCCCAGCAGCAAAACCAGAGAGACTAAGGGCATCAAGAAGGAGGGGTGGGAGACAGTGTCGAAAGCTTTCGAGAGGTCATGAAGAACAGCACCAGCCAGAGAACCAGTGTCTAAGGAGGAGTGGAGAAAGTTGGAGAACTCTAGGAGGGCTGTGTTGGTACTGTGGCCCGCTCAGAAGCCATGCTGCTCAGGACAAAGGACATTGTAGGTGAGAAGTAGTCAGAGATTTGAGAGGCCACCACTTTTCCAAGGCCTTGGAGAGAGAGAGAGAATGGAGATCGGTCGATAGTTTCCAGCCACAGTCCTATCACCACCTTTAAAGATAGGGGTGACAGTGGTGACTTTTCCAGGCAGTTGGAACCTTCCCAGGCAAGAGAGAGTGGTTGATGAGGCATGTGATTGGGGTAAGGACTGTGTCTAACACCAGCCGTGAGGATACACGGATCCAGGGTGTCACTGTCTGTACTATTACTCTTGAGGGCAGTGACAGGTGCGGCCTGAGTTCTTGGTCAGAAACACGCGAGGAGAAATAAGGGTGAGAAAGATTTACGGCAGGTGCTGGGGAGGAGGGTCAAAAATTTGTAGGGAGGATAGGGCTAAGGTCAGTGAATGAGGTGTTGAGGTGGTTGGCTATGAGGGCTGGGTCTGAGGAGATCACACCATTAATGTTGATCTGGGTGGGTGGGGAGTGTGCACTCCATTTAACTGTTTTAATGTTATCCCAGAAGGTTCTGGGATTCCCCCATGAGGCAGTGAGTGAGGACCGATAGTGCTCAGACTTGGCCTTTCTGATGGCCCGAGTGCACTTGTTTCGGGCGGCAGCATATAACCGCCTGTCATTGGGCCGGCCAGTCTCAATGGCACGGTGCCATAGGTTGTCCCTATGTTTGAGCTGGTGGATCAAAGCTGGGGTAACCCAGGGGGCATTCTTCCTTTTAGAATGGCGGGTCAACACTGGGGCAAAGATATCACAGGCATTATTAAAAGTTTGGGTAAAGAAGGAGAGAGCTGTGTCGATGTCAGGAGTTGCCAGTATAGGAGACCAGTCAATTTGGGACAGAAGTTCCTTAAGTTTTATCTGTCCACCAGGTATTAGACGCCGGCATGTGGACTGTGCTATGGGTTTGGGACTGAGGTTGACCAGTGGAATAGAATGGGGAGTGATGCTGAGAGAGTCTGGGAGGACTTGTACATTGGGGATCAATTAGGTGGTTGGTGAGTACCACATCAAGCAGGTACTGGAGCCTCTCTTGGGGTTAGTCCTGGTAGGGTGGGTAACTAGTTGCGTTAGGTCTATTGCAGAAAAGGAGTCGGGTAGAGGAGGAGGAGGGGCTGAGCCAGTTGACATTTAAGTCACCCACCAGAATTTGATCAGCGGAAGGAGGTAGAGAGGTAAGGTATTCTGTAAGAGAGGCAATGGCCTGCGTTTGGTCCCTGGGGGGCACGTATGCAGTAGTCAGATAAAGGGGTCCCTTTAAGGGTCAGGGTTAGTTTCAGTGTCGCGCCTGGGCCCTGGAGTCAGGATGGGAGGCGGGCAGGGCTGAGTACGGGAAGATTCCTTGACATAAATAGTGCAGCTGCCGCCCGTCTCCCAACACGGTCGGACCGGAAAAGGGTGAAACCAGGAAGGGAGACTAGGGAGTCAGGGAGGATTTGACAGCCAAGTCTCAACCAGGGTGATGACATCAGGGTTAATTGATGTGACCAGGCATTGTAGTGAGTCAAACTTTTTAGGAGGCTACAGATATTCATGGAGACCATGCATAGGCCTGTAATGCGAGTTGGGGAGCTCCTGGGAACCGGGCAGGGTTTGGATGAATGTTCCCTGACAGGAGTAGTAGCATGACTAACACCCTGGCTGGGAGATGGTGAGAGGTTTTCTCAGATTGACATGAGAGGGAGGAGGGAGGCTAAAGAGCAGGGGTGGGCAGGAGATACAGGAGGGAAGCAAGAATAAAGAAGACACCCAGATGTGCCTGAGGTGAAGAGCTATGGGGAGGGCAGAGGACGAGGGACACACAGAGGTCCCAAGGGGCAGGAGAGGAGTTCAGGAGCAAGGGAGGAGGGGTGCCAGGGCACAGTGTGGACTAGCAGATGGGTAAGTGGGTAGTGCACATGCTAGTGGGATAGGCACAGGAAGAACGTGAGGCAGGGCCAATACATTGTGGTGAGCAAGATCCCAGGAAGTAGTGCTGTACAGGTAGGAGTAGGAAGCAGTGAGAGCATAGGTCCTCTAGTGGCCAGCAGGTATAACCTGCAAATGGGAAAGTGGGAGATAGGTTCTGGGCAACAGGACATGATGTCACCGGATGTGATGTCAAGGGTGGATCCTTAAATTGCAGCAGCCGCCCTGGGTGGGAGGGTGGTTGGGGGGTAGGGCAGACGTCGCAAAGCGCCGTCGGGCTTGCACCTCTGCAGGCGTCCAGACGAACAGAAGAGGCTCTCTTTACCTCGAAAGTTATCAGGCTGGAGATTTGGCTTCCTCAGCTACTCAGGTGAGCTGCTTGTTGCTTCAGTTGCTTGATTGTCCCGAGTTCCTAGCTTGTGGGGGCTGCCTATGTAGTGGAGAAAACAAAACCTCTCATTACTATGCAGCGGGAGAATATGTTGTGACTTACACAACGGAGCTCCACTCTAAGCAAACAGGGCTATTCCAAAATGAGGTCACACTAGGACCCAGCTAACCTAATGCCTTAAGTTACAAGCACAATTAGCTCAATACCACCATATTAAACAAGTCTGATCTATATTAGCTGCTTGGTATATCTGGCTTTAAGATGAAATCAGCAAGGCAACTCTAGAAAAAACAGTGAGTCCCTAGCTTTACACTTCAGCATTACTAGCACAAAGAGAAGCAAATAACAAGCCCACCCAGTGGTGAACAGGAACAAAGTTCATAAAATATATATAAAAATATCATACATTATTGCTGTAGAGAGTCTGGCTTGCCATTCTTGCCATTCTTGCCTCCAAATTTCCTGTACATGTTTATCAGATAAAATGGAGTTGTTTAACATCCATAAGTTTTTCTTACATCTTGCAGTTCCTGTCCAAGTTATTTTCACTGTTATTGGTTTGTGGTCTGAAAATTCTCTAGCCAGGAGCTTAACACTTAAAATGGTTAGAATTTCTGAGGCAAAAACTTAATCAATTCAGGGTGACAGGCTTCCTTTAAAAAACGTGTTCCCTCTAGTTTGATGTTTAGATCTATATGAGTCAATCAATTTAGCATCTGAAATTATTTTATTCAGAGCTGTGGAGTGACAGAAGATCTTATCTATTTTAAGCCCTCTGTCTGATTTCTTTAACCTGCAATTAAAATCCCTGGCTCACAACAGTAATCTGGATGTGTGTAAATATGGCTGTATTTTCTGGAATAATGCTACTCTAAGGGCTTTAGTCTGGGGGGCGTAAATGTTTATTACCCAAAACCTTTCCTGATATAGGGAAATATCTAACATTAGAGCCCTCCCGGGGTCTATATCTACTAATTTTGCCACTTTAATGCTAGAGTTATTTAATAAAATTCCTACCCTATCACATCTCTCTTGGCCTATTGACCAAAAGGAAGAGCCTTTAGACCATTGTTTGGTAGCTAGCTGTAATTCAACATTTGTTTTAAACCGTGTATCTTGTAAACATATGATATCACTCCCTTCTGAAGCTAAAGAATTCAAGACTGTAAGCATTTTTACATTCCCCTTAATATTATTTACATTTATTGATGTAAGGGTAAGGGAATCCATGAATTAAACATGTACAATCAGGAGAGGTACTACAACTGACTACTATCGGGAAGTTTAACTCCATCTCCTTCTCCTAGTCCTCTGGGAAATGTGTATATCCCCCCATTCCCCCTCTTCTGTATCTGATGCTGCCTCTGTAGCACCTGTAGTTGTGGATGATGTGTCTGATTGTTCCCCTTCAGTGTCTTCATCAGATTTTTCTGGTGCTATAACAGCATATTTATTTCCTTTTTTCTATGCCTCTGCTGAGGGTTCTTTCTCTTTTATGTTTTCAGTGTTTTTTGTTTTCAATGTTTTGCCTGACCTCTTTCTTTTTGTAGCTACTTTCCTATACTTGGTTTCTCGACTAGAAGGCAAGGGGGGCATCCATTTGTCTTCTACTTCAACAGCAGAAGATGAAGCCTCAACACTAGGCTGCTCTTCTGCCTGATTTCTAGTCTCTGAAGTATCTTTATTACCTACTTCTGAGGACTTCTCTCCTTCAACTGGCTTTGGGAGTTTACTAGTTGATGTAGGATCTTGTGTATCTGAGACTTTATTAGCTTCTGCATCTACGTTTTGGGCCTGCATTTGTTGGGTCTTATTGAATAGGCCATCTTGTGGGGGCAGTCTTCCTGGTTACGGGGGGACCATGGGCACTTCCCATAACCATGTCCTGTGTTTTTGTATAAATTACACTTGAAGAGATTAACACATGTGGGGGAAGTATGCCCATAATCCAGACAGTGACTGCATCTGGGACTATCGCAAGCTGAGCTTAAATGAGTACGAGAGCTACACTTAAAGCAAGATTTGGGCTGTCCCGTGTAAACAGAACCCCTCTATCCCGTCCCAAGAAGAAACTACTTGGTAGATGCACCAGTTCATTGTTCGTAGTGTACAGTTTTACTTTTATTTTCCAGCCCCCATTCCAAATCTGTTCACTGTCTAAAATGGGGTCTGGCCTGTCTAGTACCTCACATCTCTGCCTTAACCAGAAAAGCATATCCTCTACATAGACTCACTCATTATGAAACATAATGGTGATGTACTTAACAGCTGGTTTCGTAAGTGGGATTGCCATGTAGGGGATCCACAAAGTGTTATTTTTCAATGTGTGGTATTGTGACCAGAATCTGTCAAGACTGGAAACTGTTTTAAAATTGACATCATAATTTCCAGTCCCCAAATGTATTAAAACAAAGATTTCTGATGAGAAAAAATGCACAGTACATTAAGGCAACTGTTTAGCTATGTGCAACCTATCAGGAGGTTCCTCTAAGCCTCCTTTAAATATTAACCTTACAGCATTTTTTCTGGGGACTGGTTCTCCTTTGTTTTGAAACAGGTCAGAAAATCTAAACATGGGATCTAGCCAAGCTTTTTTCTTAGGGTCCTATAAAATGTGCTCTGCAGGTCCCAGCCTATTAGATAGTTCATCTGGCTGCATTGCTCCCTCTGTCCCTTGAATTGCAATCAGTTTTCTATCACACTTGTTGTTTTCAACGCTGGGGCCCATATCAGATATACACTGATTTTTAGCAGCAACATTAGAGGTGGAAGCTTCATATTTAAAGGTGTCTGTGTGGTATTTTTTTATTGTGTCATCAGTAGGGTCAGGTTTCTGGGTCCCTGTCTCATTTTGTAGCCAACCTGCACCTTCAAGTGCTCGAGCTGGAGACCAATCCTGTTGTAGTGCTAATAAGTCAGCACTAGTCCTTTTAACTTTCACCAGGGAAATTATGTCCTCTACAACATTTACAGGCTCTTGCTCTGTTTGCATCAGAGCTGCTTTTATTGCAGCTTCATGAGTATTTTGCACGGTCTAGACATTCAAGAGCCCCAGTCTATGTTTTGCTGGACACGGAGGTTTAATGTTCTCTTCTTGTTTGACCGGCTCTGGGCACACAGCACTACACTGTTTGTTACTGCCAGCTGGGAGAAAGTTTTTAGTTTTCAGGCTAGTTTCTGCTGTAGGTGCTTGAATACCTGCTGCATCACCACTCAGTTGTAGATCAGGTGAGTTATTTAGTGTTCCTGTCACAAAGCCATTTTGCAAATTAGACAGTTCCTTCTGTAATGCTTCTTTTTTTAATTTATACTGTTCTTCTGTTTGCATTAATTCCTTCATGAGTCTTTCCTTATCAGCTGACTTAGAGCTAGTTGGTAACGAATGCTGTACCTGGTCTGTATTCTCAACATTTTCCACAATTTGAGACCAATCCATATTATTCTCAAAAAAACTTACAGGAACATCAGTTTCTTCCTCAGACATGGGTTGTAAATCCTTTTCAAGCTCTAGAAATAAAGGCTCAGTTGTTGGTTCTTTCTCCTCTGCCTTTCCTGCTTGTAATCCTCCTCCTCCTCCTGGATCCATTGGAGCCGCCATCTTGGTTCTACAGGAAAATGGGTCCCCCCTGCTCACAGGAAACAGAGTAGGGGAATTTCTCTGGTGTTCTGGCCAAATTTCCCCCATGTACTAAAAATACCACCAACAGCTTAATCTGGTTCAAGGTTAGTTGGCATTCATCTGTATTCCCCTTCCCCCTGGATCGTGCCTGAAATTAGGCAAAAATTTGTCTAGTGCACTTACCTGGTTGATAAAAACTAAATAAATAATCTGACATGCAGCAGAAAACTATTGTGGCATGGAACTCATGCATATAGTGCTACTCATGTGCAACCCAGCCCTGTGAATAACACACGTGTGGTGTCACATGTACTTCCTAAGAATTTGTTATGAAGCACAGTGCCAACTCCACAGTGGAGTGGTGCTTTGATGATCACAGTCAAAATTAGTCATGAAATGGAGGCTGTTACCTGAGCAGTCTGATAGGAGAAAACAGGTTTCATTACTGAGCAATTCATGTCAGGTACTGCGCAATGTAAATCGGACTGGTTTTCCTTTCTGTTTTTTTTTTCAAGTTTCTGATCCATTTCATAAGCAGAAATCATCATTGCAGCATGTGCAGTGATGCCCTACAGTTCTGCACTTACTGGGTGTTTGAAGGAAGTCATCTGCTTTTCAATACATACTTTCTACTGTGAGTGGCCAACTCTGGAAAACTCACACACATCCAGTCATGTGTTACTGATTATTTACCAGAAGTGAGATCAGCAACCTTGATGTTCCCATTCTGCACATATGTTTCATGCTTGTGTCAGACAGGTTGGCAGTCAATCCAATAAGACTTAGAAGTTCTGTTCCATGGTACTGCTATTCAGACTTACATGGTAACTGGTATTTCACTTTTATGGCTGTATGGGTGAAGAAGCACCGCAGGGAAATGGTGAAATCAATGCTCTTACATGTCCTTCTTTATCCCTTCATTCGAAGGAATTACTAAGAAGTTGCAAGTGATGTATACACAAAAGAGATGTGAACCAGTGAAGGACTGGATAAGTAGTATTGGGCATATGCTGTATTGGATCCTCCGATCAACACCAGTTGGAAATGGGAATGTCATGTTAACAAAGTTACAATTGATCACAAACCATATCCAGAATGTCCACCACCATGAAAACATGCTATTCCCTGAGTGTGCACATGGACCACTAGATGCCACTGTCTGTAAAAGAAAGTGGATGAAGCCACGCAAGTATTCAAAATGTATGTATGTTTCTGGAAGGAACTGCATGCTGTGTCCAACTCAGATTGTCCGTATTATACAGTGTCACGTCATAGAAAGGCATACTGCTAGATATCTGTGTTTCCCATTATTAGTCCACAATCCCCCACCCCCAGTCATGGATATCCCAACAAATATCGGTGGTGTCATCACACATTACACCCATGTGAAACCCCTTGTCATTCCTGTATCACATAACAAACATGCATACTGCTACTGTGGACTGCACAGCACCAACTGAGTAAATGATTATTGACGTGGTGACTGTCTCACAATGTGTATCACATGGCATTCTGTTGTCATTGAAATCATTCCCCTGGTGTTACATTGGGGGTAGTTTCACAAACCGCAGTCAGATGCAGTGACATTACGTTCAGCAACATACTTTAGCTTCCTAATCATCTTATCATTATTTGTGATATGACATCATATTTACTGTCAGGGGTGAAACCAACTTTCAGAAATGGGCAAAGCATTGTGAATAGATTTGTTTAGCACCTTTTCCTTGCACTGTTGCTTAACCATGGTATGTTCACTGCAGCAATATAACATTGGTATTGTGCTGAATATACTCACACTGTGAACTACTGGTTATCCAGCTATAAAAGTGCATACATGTGTAATGAATTACTGCTTCATAATGGCTTGCACCTGCAATACATTTCTTATATTGAACCGACCACATGGAAATGATGTCAGTGTGCATGCAGGTTAACAAAGGGAGATTATCATTACCATTATGAGCACATGTCCATGGTTACACACTTGAGGTAGTGTGGGGAAGCAAAGCACTTCCTCCTTTTCATGGAGCTATCCATGGTGCTAGTCTTGTTAACCACCACCCACCAGTCCATGGCCACAATTTGATAATACAGTTTGCCTCATGTGTGCTGTTCCCACTATCACAGCTCACAGACATGCAGTACAATATATAAGTTCAGTAGTGTATACCGGTCAATAGCCATGCATGCAGACATGACTTGCTGTGGTGCAATCTGTTCCACAATGGCTAGCACTAACTCCAGCCATTACACCAAACCCAGTACCCCAATACATCATGTCCCTGCTGTCTAGAGTATCACTGCCCCAACAAGAATCACTTGTATATTACAAAATATATGCAAGGTACTCAAATTCTTATTGTCCACTTGCCCACCCACCATGGGCAGGAATATTTGTGGCAATCCTGCTCCACCCCATGCATAACCATTACATCTACCAAATGAAACCTGCATTGTTCACCATGGCCAGCTGGCAACAGTGCTGTCAGTTTGCACAGCCATGAAAGAATGGTCATGGAGCACATACTGTTCAATATAGCACCGGACCATTGCCTGGTTGATTGCAAATATGCTCCTTGACTTCTCAGTCATGAGTCGACCATGGTGTACTGGGTTAGGGACATTAGGCACCTCTGTTCTGGTATGGTGTAGTTGGTGGAAGTGGGTGCAGTACCTGAGGGGGGCGGAAATATACACTACAGAAAGGTGTATGTTTTTTAATTGGTTAATATGCAGGGAATCTGGAGTGGCATGTTGATCCTCAGGACGCCATGGATATGGTGTGATTTTTTTTGATGTGTGATTAGTTGTTGTTAGTGAGCCCATACCAACTGGGGAATATAATGCTACATGTGCCATGGATGCATGCATGGTGAGGTACTGCTACAGAAAAGGGAATACAGCATACCACATCTGCACATGGGTTCTGACTGATAAAAGAGTGAGTGCTGGACACTCTGGATACTCTGTTTTTGGCAGCGGGGTATCAGTCACAGAGGTGGCCACCAGTAGATACTAGTGAAATTGGATTATAACATTTTGGCTGTCGAAGATGTTTTACATACTGAGAAACCAAGTAAAACCTGTTTAAACATGTGTGCCAGTGATGTGTGTGGACAGTACACAGCATGGGCAATGTTTTTCTTTCTTGTTATTGGCACAGGATGTGGGTAGATCAACAACTCATATGCCAACCAATAAGGCTCAGCTGCAATAACTTTACACTGGTGTTGGTGTTTTTCCACATTCCACAAAACAACAGTCCAAACCCACATCATAGGGCACAAACACTGAACATTGGACAGATCCAATATTCATGTCACCACCCATAAATTTAAATCAACCTCACAAAGAATGTCCCCTTTGGAAACCATCTCTGCACATGCCATCCATGCTGTGCTGAGTAACACATCCATGTAAAACCAAGTTTGTGGGTGCAAACTTGGCTATGCACCATTTTCAATATTGTGATGTGTAGCACACAATGTACATGTATGTATGTGTTACACACACATACAATGAACAAAATGTGTAATTATAAATAGTGCCATCTATGGTTGTGAATTTTCAGCATGGAAACAGTGTGAAACAGGGTGCACCTTGGACAACTGCACATGTGGATCATGAATCGGTACATGTGCCCAGTGCTTTTCATTTCTGCCTGCACGCCTGTCAAATTCTGCCACCAGGAACACTGTTAGTCCCAATGTGGGTGCCATGACACCTGTCCTGGATCAAAGCTTTTATAGCCATTTTTTTAAAGTGCACATAAGTATGTGCTGGTGCTGACAGGGCCACATAAGTGTATCTTCAGGCAGAGCAGCCATATTACTTGATGTAAGAAATATGTTGAAGACAATGTGTCATTCACTATAAATACTACCCACAGATGAAAAGGCATACGAAAAAGTTGAGATGGTCCTACTGGCAAACCAGGTGACTTGAAGATACTGTCACCCCACCAACAAACATCCTCCTTGGAAAGCTTCCATAGCTTGGTCATTCAGTATGCTCCAAAAACTTTTGCGCACAGCTACAATGGGAGGTATAGCAGATGATCAATAGCACTATTTTTGTAGCTTAATGCCATTTAGTGTGCAGAGTCTTGTAACAATTTCTTGACAACCCAATGCTTATTTTCATATCAGAGTATTACTGGCAGCCACCCATTTCAACACCAACTCAGAGAGGCAGCAATGGCCCTCGAAGACTGGTGAAGCAATGTTCATGGTGGATTTTCTGAAATATAAAGGTGGACAAGGTGTTGTATGCCCAAAGAAGACAAACACTTCTCATGGTAAGTCAATCATTTATTGTTGGACAACTATATATGAAACCAGCAGTTTGGAGAATGTATTATGCAGTGTCTGGATAACACTGTACAGTGTTTAGTATCAGAAGTAGAGATGCAGCAAATTTTTAATCCGCTTGTGAAGTGAATGCGAAGTGGCCACTTCTCGTGGGTGGAGCACAACGTGAAGTAGGCACTGCAAAGTGCTCACTTCGTGTTATCATTATTACTAAGCATTCCATTATACCTTAACGTGAAGTAAGGTTAAGTGACAAGTAAATAGGCAGCCCCCCACACATCACACAGCTTACAGTACTGTTAGTCACATGCTTTATCCAGGCAGGAAGGAAGTGAGTCAGAGAAGCAGTTTCACTTTCTCCTTTGCATTCGTAGAGGGAGAAGGCTTTGTGGAGAGGAAAGCAGTGTAGAGTCAGTGACTGAAAGTGCTTTATTGCCTTTGTGTGACTTGTGAAGAAAACAACAGCTTTTTTAAAAGCTATATCTTTATTTAGTTTTTGTATTGTTCTTGTGATTGTTTTTTGGTAGTAATTTGTTTTATGTTTTGTTTTATTTTGTGTGTGTGTGACTGTGTGTGTCAGTGTGTGTGTTTGTGCTGGGGACTTGGGAAGGATGGACCCTGGAGTAAGCGAGTCACTGGCCCATGGACATGGTCAGAGGAGAGGAATGAGGACACATGGGGGTGGTAGTGTGATGCTGGACTGCTCCCGACTGCTGGGTGTTTCTTCCCCCCATGTGGAAGCAACAGCAGCTGCAGCACCAGTGCCACCAGTGGCTGCTGTGCATCCACCTTCTGTGCCACTACCACCATCACTGGTAGCAGCTGTAGGGGCTCCAGCAGTGCCCCCTCCACCACCTCCACAACCACAGCAGGTGCCCCTGGAAAACCTAGGTGGTGCAAGGACTGTGTCCGTTCCCCTCGCAGCTCCCCAGTGTGGGAGTTTTTTAACTCTGTTGGGGGGAGACAGCACAGTCATGGTGTGCCATCTGTGTCATGTTCTGGTGCACCGTGGCCCCCAGGGGACACATTTAGGGACCGGTGGCCAACGTACCCACATATTCAACCACCACAAGATGGAGTGGCAGGCTGCCATGGAAGGGAGCAGGCATCCACCTGCTGGCCCTTCTGTGACAGTGGCTGAGGGTGCTGCTGGGGTCAAAGTTGTGCCTCATCACCACAGGAGGAGGAGGGCCAGTACAGCAGCTGCACCATCACCACCACCACCACAGCTACCACCACCACCCTCTCCACCACCACCACCACTACCTGGATTTCCACCTGCAGTGGATCCTCCTACAGTCCCTGCAACAGAGGCTGACATTGCCCTGGTGTGGGTGGCCCTGGAGGAAAATAATCAGAGGATCAGTGCTTTGCAGCAGCAGGTCAACACAATACAAGAACAGCAGCAGCAAATAGTCACAATGCTGCACCTGCTGCTGGACCACCACGGCATCCCACGGCCACATTAAGGGATTGTTTTCTGGACCCCCCCACCACACTACTGTGTTGTACTGTTTTTGTGTGTTTTTTCTTTGTTGTTGTTTAATAATACACATTTTCCCTTCCAAGGGAATCTTTCTTGCTCCACATAGTGCAATACATTTCTGTGAAAAACACCCATAATTTCATTACAATGTGTCACGTGATGGAGGAATTCCCATTCTGAAAAGTCTCCCACATTCTGCCCCCCCTTCTCAGCAATGTTAGGATGTGATGCCAGAGACAGCGTGGGTGTATGCTCCATTACAGTGAATGTCTGATTGTCAGGCAGCTTTTCGAATGTTTCTTTATGTTATAATGGTCAGTTTGTGGTGAAACATGTGGGCACGTTTCCAGTAAGAAGAGCCTTGTTAGTGGAAACGTTCCCACATTTCACCACAAAGTGAACCTTATAACATAACGAAACATTGGGATAGCTGCTGGACATTCCCTATAGTGGAGCATGCACCTGTGTTCCCCCTGGCATCAGGTCCTAACATTGCTGAGAAAGGGAGGCATAATGAGGGCAGATTTTCTGAACGGAATTCCTCTGTCATGTGACACACAGTAATGAAATTACGGGAGATTTTCCCAGAAATATATTGCACTCTGTGGATCAAGAAATATTCCAGTGGAAGTAAGGCCCCCACATATTAGGATATGTGCATCACCATAACTATGTAATGTGGTGAATCTCTAAAGCAGCAGTGCAACAATCTGGTGAGAAGTCTGACCTATATTTTTTAATGCTGTTACAACTTCCTTTACTCACATCCTGAATGACTTGAATGATAGGATAATTTCCAGTAGTTGAGTCTGCTGTACTACCTTTTTTCATATGTGAAATAATGAACAGAGCATTCCTTTTAAATTGGTGCTGACCAGGTCTTTGTCATTGTTTTCCTCTGCTTTTCTCCATCACATCAGTTAGTTGTTATATTTCACTTCTGTTGTAAATTAACAGTTATGCAGCAGGCAGTGTTTTGTGACACCACAGAACAATATTTATTGAAAAGCAGCTGCAAATAAATACAAACCTGGTCAGAACAATATTGAAAGGCATGCTCAATTTTTTTTCATACATGAAAAAAGTAGTCAACTAAGTAAAGCAGACAGAAATTGTGAAAAGAAGCATATCATTCAAGTCACGACTCAGAGGTAACTAGTGGCTGTGGCAATGTAAAGTAGCATCAAAAATTACAGTTCAAAATTGTCATGACATTCTTCCAATGCTGCTTTAATTGTTAATGTCAGTATGACATCATGAGCTCACAACAATCACACAACACACAAAATGCATCCCCAGAATTAATGGCACACTCAGTCATGTGCGCAGTCATGGCACATAGTCCCCTGGATTTTTCTGCAGGTCCAAAATGCATTCTTCTTGTGTGTAGAAAACTGACAAGTAGTAACACAGTGAAATGGGAGTGTTTCAGCACATACAAAGTCCCCTTAAATTAATGGCACACTCAGTCATGTGCGCAGTGGTGGCAGAGTCCCCAGATTTTTTCTGCAGGCCCAAAATGCATCCTTCTTATGTGCTGAAAATTGACAAGTGCTAACACAGTGAAATGGGAGTGTTTCAGCACATACAAAGTCCCCCAGAATTAATGGCTCACTCAGTCACGTGCACAGTAGTGGCACAGAGTCCCCAGATTTTTTCTGCAGGTCCAAAATGCATCCTCCTTGTGTGCAGAAAATTGATAAGTGGTAACACAGTGAAATGGGAGTGTTTCAGCACATACAAAGTCCTCTAGAATAAAATTATGACCGTGTGCATTCTGTTGCTGGTCCAATGTGTTCTGTGAGGCAATTCGAGCAAATGCAATGTGATCATCTCAAGTGAATGGAAGGGTGCCCTTTGGCTGTACACTAATAGTAGCCTTGGTGAGTAGATATACAGTATATAGATATGTGTTTGTGTATTTTGTAGGTGAGGAGGGGAGTTGACATGGACATGTACTCATGGTATTGTTCTTTATCACAGGTCACAGAAACTGTTGGTGTGCACATTCCAGTGCCCAATGAGAAATTTTGCATTGAAATTGGAAACAGATAACTCTCAAGCACATGAAGGTAAGTATTTTTTTTGTGGGGGGGGGGAATCATATTTGCAGGTTTGTCTGTAATGGTTTCTTATTTTGTTGCTTCTTCACAGATTTCATCTGCATCCTTCTGGTGTCCGGTTGTTAATGATGGTCATGGTCATCTAATGAAACAACTTCTGTGTGTTGCCTGTGTGCCCAAACCCAGGGGAGGGGGGTGCCTGATGTTGAAGAACTTTTTGGATAATGACACTTTGACAGAACAACAAAACATCTGGAAGTTTCCTAAAAAAAGAAATGAATGACTTCTTACAACTTACAGAAATTGTTATTTGTCCCTCCCTGGTTCTCAATCTCAAGTCAAGTTACATTTCAAACCCACATCTTGTCAACTAACACAACCTGTGTGCAATATTTGCTGCAGTCTTTCCAAAACAATGAAATGGATTAAATAAAATCATCATACTTACCAGAATGGATTTCACATGGATATTCCATAGGTTCCTCTCTGTACAGTACAGCTGCAGTTGTACCATTCCCACCAAGTTTTAGCCATGGAGGCTTTTTTTGTTAACCTGTAAAAGAAACAAAATAAGTGTACTATATGTGTTTTACCATTGTGTCTCTGAAAAGCTACAGAAAACAAAGCATATAACTAAAGGAAGTGAAAGAGCATAACAAACATGAGTACACATACTCACTTTATGGTTTAAATATTAAGAAGGTTTGTGTCTGACTCATGCTCAGTGGTGGCAGTGGCTAACATCAGTCCTGGTGGTGGTGGAGGTGGTCCGGGGATGGACAGACTCATGCTTAGTTGTGGCAGTGGCTAACATCAGTGCCAGTGGTGGTGGTCCAGGGGTGGACAGACTCATGCTCAGTGGTGGCAGTGGCTAACATCAGTGCCAGTGGTGGTGGTCCGGGGTGGACAGACTCATGCTCAGTGGTGGCAGTGGCTAACATCAGTCCTGGTGGTGGTGGTCTGGGGGGCAGACAGACTCATGTTCAGTGGTGGCAGTTGCTAACATCAGTCCCGTTGGTGGTGGTCTGGTGGGCTGACAGACTCATGCTCAGTGGTGGCAGTGGCTAACATCAGTGCCGGTGGTGGTGGTCTGGGGGGCAGACAGACTCATGCTCAGTGGTGGCAGTGACTAACATCAGTCCCAGTAGTGGTGGTCAGGGTTGGCACACCACCTTTTAATAACTTCAGTTAAAACCTGCCAACATTAACCACATCATCATCCTCATAATGAAAGCTTCCCTCACAGTTATCTATGTCTGAAGTCTGATCACTGGGAAATTCTTTCTCCATTGTGTCATCATCTACGTCAGTGGTGGGCCGTTTCAGGCAGCCACTGCCAGTGCCACCAGGATGGTCCATTTCCACATCACCAAAACCACCATGACAAAGCTGGGGTATGAATACCGAGGTTGCAGTCTGTGCTGATATGTGCCTCTAATTCATTTTAATGAATGTTAGCAAACTAACATTTGCAGGAGACAGGTTTGTCTGACTATTCCTGACTATTGCACCTGCTGAGCTTAATACCCTCTCAACACTTACACTGGAGGGTGGGCATGTGAGGTGCTTCAGTGTCACTGCAGTCAGCTCTGGCCATTCACTGACCTTTCCACTCTAGTACAAAAGAGGATCTTCAGTTATTGTTAGATGCCTGTTTTCAGACAAATATGACTTAACCATTCTCTGAGCCGCACTAAGTCCAGTTGTTGATGCATCATTCTGTTCTCCCGAATCATTTATTTCACAAATACCCACTTGGGACAAAGCCTACCAAAGTGGGTTGACACCAGCCACTTTGGATGACAGACCACCTGGAACTGTTGGCCCCTTCCCCTTGCAGGATATGCTTGATAGTCCTACAGGTACACCTTCAGCTGGATTATGCTGCTGAGGTTTGCTGACCTTGGCACGTGACTTTTGTGCCCCATGAACCAAGCGCACCAGTTGACCACTGATATTTTTTACCTATTCAGGCCCTCTCTCCAGTACTGATGCAATTCCACATTTGTATCGTGGGTCCAGCATTGTTGCTATGGCAAAGTTACCACTACGCTGAATGCTCACAGTGTGATGATTCTGGTCGAATACTGTCAGCATGTGTTGCAGCAACATACTGCTACCACCATCTGTGGCAACATCAAGGCCATGCTGTACATTCACCAATGTCTGCCTCAGCACCCACAGCAGTGAAATTGATTGGCTAATGGAGGCAGACTTGCCACTCACTGCCTGTGTTGCAAGTTCAAAATGCTGCAAAACTGTTATTACAGAGTCCATGAGGCGCCACTGTTCAGTTGTCATAGACATGGAGGCCCCAGAATTGTCACGGCTAGTGTGCATCACAAGATATTCTGAGATGGTTTTGTATTGTTCATATAACCTCTCTGCCATGTATACAGTGGAGTTCAATCAGGTGACAACTTCCAGCTTCAAGCGGTGTTGAGGCAGGCTGTTTTGTATCTGCAACTAACGCAGTTAGTCACGGACCTTTCCAGATCTTGAAAAGTGACAGCAGATATGTCGTGCAATGGTCAGCATTCTTTACATAAGGGTGCTGCAGAAACTCCTGCACCACAAGATTAAAACAGTGGACCATGCATGGAACACGAAAAAAACACCATTCGTAATGCATTTCACCACATTCGACCCATTGTCACTTGTTATGAACCCAGCTGTCAGGGCCAGAGGGTTTAGCCATTTGTCAATTTCAGTCAGTACTACATCCAACATGTTCTCACCAGTGTGTGAACAGGTCACATTGCGCATAGCAATCATTGTGTGCTGTTGAATTCCTGGACGATTGCTACCACAACAATTCACCTTACTGCACTGATTATTCACACTACCAACATCACAAACAACCACCGACACCTGCGTCCAGTGTGCAGTTATACACAAATATGAACTCCTCGCTGTTTTGCCACTTGTCCACATATCCATACTTAAATGGATGAATGGAGAAGAGGAATGTTGAAGGGCATGTCTTACTGAGTCGGACATAGTGCGGGACAACTCGCGGACAGCACAGGGAGAAAAGTATGTTCTGGATGGGACTTTCCATTTTGGACAGTCATGTGCAGCAAACCACTGGAACCCAGAATTCTCCACAAAGGAGATGGGCAAAAGATCAATTGCCAGCATTTCTGCTACAGCAGTGTTAAGTTCACGTGACACTGCATGATTCGGGGGGTACTTCAGCTTATGCAAAAAAACACTCTGTAACATGGGCGGACTTCAATGTTTTACACGGGGTGTGATCACAAATGGTCGAGCTCTGTGATGAAAGGCATTGGTAGGGGGTGGAGTGTGGATGTTTGATGAAGATGGTTGCACAGCTGATGATGACAAACCCAGAAATGCAATTATTTTCAAGATTTGCCAAATGGGGTTGATGTATCACTTGCGCTAGATATACTGCATTCTCCACCACCACCACAAAAACTGCTAATCTCACCAGCACTGGACAACATTTCAAAGTCATTATGGTCCTCCACCTCATCATGCCTGTAGTAATCCTCTGCTCTTATTATCTCGGTACTGCACACATTTAATTTACTACTGGACTTAACAGACATGGAAGGGGATAACATGCTCGCTATGGTTGCTGGTGATGAGGGTGAATGCCCAACTGTGGTATTAGCTGCCAGCTTGTGCTGGGTCCACAGTGCCAAGTGCCTATTCTTAAGATGCGTATGCTGTCCTCCTGTGCCCAGATGGCTCCCCTTTTTACCTTTACTCACATGCACATGGCAAACCTGGCAGATTGCAACTGACTTATCATTTGCATCTTGAGCAAAAAAATCCCAAACAAGGGATTGTGATGCTCTGCTTTTAACATGTCCATGATGTGGCTTATTTAAGTCTGTTATTTTAAGCACTGAAGTGGGGGGGGGACATGATGTTTCAGGCACTGCACAACTGGACTGTAACTGACCACCACTACTACCTATAATATTTATTACTGAGTCATCATCATCATCAACTAAAACCAGAAAATCACAAATTTTTACAGGGGGATTCCTGCAAACAGACTCAGACACAGCCACTTTGAATTTCTTTTTCTCCGGTTCCCAACTGGGGTCAATTACATCATCATCATATTCATCAACATCACACACATCTATTTCTTCTGCTTGGATGCTAGCATGTGGACTGCATGTTGCAACAACAGCAACATCATCGTCACCATCACATTCATCATCAGCATCTACATCATCATCACCAGATATTTTTTCACCACACTGTGAATCACCGCATGGAAAATGCATGACATTAACTGCCACGGTGGATGGAATATCACATTGTATGCTATCATTGACATGATTATCAGAATCCTCAGGTTCAGTTACTGGGATGTTACTGGGAAGTATGACATCATCTACGCTGCCACTCATTTGCACTGCTTCACATTCAATATTTTTGGATACGGTACACTGGTCAGAGTTCAAACTTGATGCGCCAATACTAATACTACCACCACCACTAACACCATAACACTAACACCACCGGCTGGGAAAACATCATCTCCTCCAACTATGAGTGAAGCTACTGATTGGGCTGTAAAAAACATTGTGGGAGAAATACGTTTCCTCACATCAGCAATGTACTTTTACGTCTGCATACTACCAGGCTCACAGACTATCTTACTGCCAGCATTGCCATGGCAAGAAACAGCTTTGCTTGCACATCTCTTCGCGGGCATTTTGGGGAATCAACCACAATATTACAACCAAATTTAGATTTTGATACATTCACTTTCTGATTGGGAGGACGCTGGATGTGAAGCCAAAAAAACAACTGTAACTTCAGCAACAGATAAGAGACTAGTCTGTCATGCAATGAAAACAACTTCAGTGACCAGTGGTGCTGATGAGGTCACAGAAACAACCCAATCAGATAAAAAAATTCCTTTTGCCAGTGGGGGTGGGGTGGAGCACTGACTGCAGATTTTTACTGCAGTACAAGCAGCAAAACAAAGAACAGATACCATGATTGCAGTACAAAATCAGGCAGCTGCAGTGGATAGCAGGTTCATACTGCTGCACCTGCAATTACACTAGTCTGTGGCACAATAAAAGGTGTATTATTTGATGTTACACAACACCGCACACACACTCACAGAACAGTTTGTCTACAATGTTGAACTAGTAATGCTTAGCAAATTCAAATGTTCAGTAGTATGCCACATATTGTAATGTAAACAATCTGAAATTATGAACTGCTGCACCAGATCCACACAACACACAAACAGCACGAACATTTCAACAATTACTGACAATATTACTGTGTGTACATTAACACAGTCAGTTATATAACAAAAATATAACCAAAAAACAAAGAAATCAATGTTTCTACAACTTAATTCTATCTACACCACAGATACGCCCCTCCCCCATAGCACACTTTCATTGTCTTTCACTACACAAACTCAATGTTGTACATTAACATTCAAAATCCACACAAAAACAAAAACACTCGATGATATGCACACCGGAGGATTTTCTACAATCCAAGAACACATACTACCCTGAACTGAGGCTGTGTAGATCAATATAGAGCCCATATGACCTGAAATCCCATGAATCACTGGAAAATTCACCTTTGGAGCTCAAAAACAAGGCAAAGTGAGATGAAGTGCATTGTCCTCAATACACTTTGCCTTAAATTTGGTGAAATAGTGGTCTGGAGAGGTGGAGTAACATGAAGTCATTGTTTTCAATGGACTTCGCATTACTCATTATAATGCGAAGTACTCCGCTTTGTGTTGCGGAGCACTCCGCGAATCCTTTGCTCTGCGAATCACTTCACGTAGCGGATTGAGCCCACTTCACCCACCACTAACTAGAAGTTACGTAGCAGGTATTATCAGACATGGTGCTGTACTATATACTTGATAGCACAGTGTTAGCAGCAAATAATTGAAAAGCAGCAGGAATATATAAGTAGGCATTGCCTAAGGAAGACGTAGGAAAATGATAACTTCATATGCTGCCTTCTGTTGCTTTTGAACAGAAATGGTCACTGGATAACTGTTCTGTACCCATATTACATGTGTGGCGTAGTCCACTGAAAGAAGGAAAAAGGGATGCAGAAGTTAAGGGATGTTAATTTTGCTCGTATCCCATCACAAACTAGATTTGATTATGGGACAGCACAGTTCATTGAGTGGTAATGGGGTACCATAAGATGTTGATGCCTTCCCACCATGAATCCAGTCTACTAAAGTTTCAAGTAGATTGGTTGGTGATAGACATCTTCATCTGGCTCTTGCAGTCATGTCATGGCAATTGTAGGGCATGATATAATGACAAGGACTTAGTAATTCATATGAATCAATGTCAACATTGATCATACTGCAAAGAATATGAAAGAACAGGGGGTGACCTGATCAGACTGCATATACATGAGGTTTTAACTGTTTTGAGATATCATAAGTAATGTGAACACTGAGACAATACGTCACAGTAGAACTCAGATCATGAATTGAAAATTATAATCAATAAAAGGCAGCATTGTGTACATTCCAAGAAACTGTTTCTGTTTCTGATACTACAGCAAAAATGTTGAAGGATAACTGTGCTGAATATGCAAATGTTATGCCACAGTGTTAGGTGTTTCTGAAGTACTGGTTGAAAATGTGTTTTTTTCACTGACAGTTTTACATTCACAACCAGCTCTACATGAGCATGTCCCATCAGCATGATGTGAATTTTGGACCTTTATAACATGGGGTACTAAAATGCAGTCATGTCATTGATAGAACAGTATCAGGTGACTGATGATTAATCCCTGATACATGCACAGTTGTTGTTCAGTGCTCCTAAAGGGAAACCCCTTTTCAGGACAGCACTCATTGTTCTGGGGAAAACTGACATGTGAAAGGTAGCCATTGAAGCACTCCCCCCTTGTGTCAGACCTGATGTTGTTCTAGCAATGAGCTGACTCAGTTTTAATTGTTGTGTTTTGCCACATTGTAGAGGGTGAGTATCTGGTCCTCAGTATATACCCAGCCTCTCCTCCCAGTGTATACTTATCCTCTTCTCCATTGACCCCCAGTGTATACCCAGCCTCTCCTCCATTGCCCCCCACACCACCACCACCAACCCCATCATCAGTGTCACACAGTGTTCTCAATGTGGTCAAAAAATGAGAGAGAGTGAGACAGAGACAGAGATGAAGCTTGTGCCTGTTGCCTCTCCATGCAGCTCTGCTTGTCTTCTATGGTACATCTTGTCCCTGGGAAGGCACTCTCCTTGTCTGTTTTCTAAATGAACCCCTTGTTATAATCGCAATAACCCACAAGAGGGTATAGGGTTACTGGGGATTAATCAACACTCCAGTTGCTGTGAGTGCACTCAGCCTGCAGCCTCATGCCTCACTATGCACCCAGGGTGTTGATTAATCCCCAGTAACCCCATACCCTGTTGTAGGTTATTGCTTACTTACATACTTCCTTACTTTGCAAAATCTGTTTATGTTCTGCTGCTGAACTGAACAGTTGCTGCGTTGTAGGAGCTACATCAATCAGTGCTTTAGGCTTCATTGCAGTGGGCAATAGGGGAATGTCTGGCATGCTGGTGATGAGGGATCATGCTTGAGCCCAGGATAACAGGAGTATCGATCGACGGGGATGGTTCAGAGCATCCAGTGGATGCTCTCCACCCCAGGGTGGATGCAAGCTGGCATCACTGTAGTGCAGCTCCTGCTGGCCCATTGGAGCACCTATGTTGCAGCATGGGTGACCATGTGCCACTGAGCATCCAGCCAGGACATTGTGTACATGCTGCCGCACTGTTGTCAGACAGTGGGCGGATGGTAAAAAAGGGGAAAAATGCCCCTTGGACAACTAGATAATGGCTGCCAGTCCCTTTACATGCCACAATAACCTGAACTGTGTCTATGGTGATCTCTGCCATGCCTGGGATATGTGAAAGCCCTATGGGGTGAATCTCTTCCCCTGGTTGCCCCCACATGGGTAGGGGCCATCCTGATGAAGGGTTATGTCAGCTTAGCCAGCAGACACGATGTTATTAAGGGTTGGTAGAAGGCATACATGAATCAGCAGCATTGGTGTTTGCCTTGGTAGCCCAAAGAAGTGGCCAGCAAATAGGTTGGAGGAGGAATATAAAAAAACCAAAACTGTTTTGATAGAACTCAGCACCACACTGTAATTGGGAAACACATAATTCATTTACCTAAAGGTGGCTTCATGCATGATCTAATTATCATTTCCAGAACAGTGTAAGTAGTGCACTACTTTGTAATCTGATCATGAGTAACAAATAGTAGCACTAGTCATACACTATGTGGGTAATACTGTGAAATAGAGAAACAAAAGGTAATCAGCTGACTCCACCATCCACAGTAGCCTGGAGGCCTTCCAATGGATGACCACCACACAACAAAAATACAAGAGGGACACAATTCTTCCACCTGTTTTACACCCCCTACCAGCAGCCACATTCTGTTACTGACATGTCACTGTGAATGCATTATGGCGGGTGTTTGGTACATGTTAATGAATGGGCAGACACCAACACACTTATGCGCCTTGCTGTGTCAGCAATCATCAACTTCACCAAGAGGGACACAGTCCCTCATAGTGGATGTCCCACCACATGCTGCACTATCAGAGAGTTGAAGGACATAGTGGATGGTGCGAAACACAGCCATCAGTCATCAGTACACATCTGTCTGCCATCTGAATGAAGATATTACTTCACTTGTTAGTACTAAAATCAGATTACCTTGTGATCAATTGGCATTATGAAATGCTGGTTTTACTCAGCAGTCAATGTCAAAAGTGATGGCACCATCATTCAGAAGACAAATGGGTGTGGACCAAGTATACCATGCTATATCTGTATCCTACCGCTCAGTCATGGTGCTGTCTGCTTGTGTGAGGGAAGGGGAGCATACAGTATGAGGGGGTGCATCCCTGGGAAATTGAAGCTGATGAGTGCTGCTGCAGTAATAAGTTACAATTCATGGGCAGCCATTGTGGAGGCACGCAGTGGCCAGATGGAGATTCACCAACTCTTACTAAACAGTTGCATGATAGTAATAGCAGGGGGGTGATGCAAGGGGAGGTGTTATGTGGGAACAGAACATGTGGACATGGGGTTCATGGATCTTAAAAAAACTGTGATAGGGATAAGTGATGTCTGCTTTCTTTTTTTCCCGGCTGAAGCATAAAGCAGCATCATTTGCTGGTTATAAAATACCCAAATAATGATTCCTTGCACAAATATTCAGGAAGAGGTATTGACACATACCCACAAGAACAACGGCGAATTCCACTAGTTCTTCCTTTCCATCAGAGCACACCTTCTCTTCACAGGATCATCACTAGTAACTTTCCCATTTTGCAAACTGACCCTAACATTGGTGCTTCCTTTACAGAACCACCTATTGCCTCCTACTGTCGGCCACCTAACCTGCGCAATCTCCTGGTAAAAAGCAGCCTACCCACTCCTAACAGTTCTCTCTCCCCAGGTACCAAACCTTGCAACAGGGCTCGCTGCTACACCTGCAAATTTATTTCCAGTGTAACTGAGATTCGGGGGCCTACAGGTGTTTTTCACATCACCAAGGAGTTCTCATGCACCTCCACTAATGTAGTGTACTGTATTCTTTGCAGGAGGTGTTCAGCTATTTACATCAGAGAAACTGGTAGGTGTCTTGCTGACCATTTCAGGGAACATTACAGAGTGGTCAGGAATGGTGAAACTGCTAAACCCATTGTATCCCACTTTATCTCCAGGGACCACAATGTCAATGACCTTTCTGTTTGTGTCCTTCAGCAGGGCTTCCAGGATCCTAACCATAGAAAAAACATGGAAGCCAAGCTGATCATCTGCCTTGGCTCCCAGCAGCTCTCTGGTTTAAATGATAGACTTATTTTCCACTAACATCTTTCAGCCTCCCCCTTTTTATCCCTAAAGTCAATTTGTTTTTGTACTGATTTATTTTTCATTTTCACCATATGTCTCCATTTCTGTCTCCTTCTCACATTTGTCACCTTTCAACCTTCTTACAAGGCCCTGTTAATCAGTCTCTACCTGGGAACTTCCCCAGCTCTTTCTCTCCCATTATGTTTTATCTTTCCCATCATCACCTTTTTGTTTCACAGATTCTCTCTTAATCTTACCATTTATCACTTCTTCTCTCTTTGCCTCCCCCTTCTTCTTTCTCCACATATATATCTCTCTCATTTTACCTCTCCTCTACACTAACTTGTTTTTTTTCTCTTTTAGATATTTCCTGAAGAAGACCTAAGGTCGAAACGTAGATTTTTAACTCTATTTTCTATTTTCAGCGTGCATTTAATATAACCATTTTGTTTTACCCACTAAGAGGATTGCTGAAATTGATTGACATAGACTTTCAGCAAGCAATTTTTAGACATCTTACATCGGGACAAATAATTTACAGATGTTGCATAGCTATGACGATAGGGCACGGAAGTCATGCAGCAATGTAACAGTTCATATTCTTCTAAATAGTGTCACACACTATATGAAAAAAATGTGATGCATCATGCACAAAAACTGAACATTTTAACAAAACCAACAATATCCTTATTTCCTGCATTTGTGGACAACCTGCTGACTATACCTGATAAATTAGTGAAGAAGGGCAAAGGCCAACAAAGACTGTAAGCCAGATGAAGTTCCTCCACCTCTGAGATCACTGTTCCCAGAAGTGGACAAAAGTGCTGCAGTACAGCAGTGGAAGAGGAACAGGGATTTTCTGCTGTGAAGAACACTGGTCACTCCATCTCCAGGAAACCAACATATTGTTCAGAGGGCCATTTTTCACATATGTGGTTCACAAAACATGCTGGCAGTACTACTCTCACTTTTCTGTCAAGCCATCCCCAACACCATTTGACAAAGCTTCAGTAGGTCAGGAAACTATGGTGGCTGTAAGTAAGAAACAGAAGAGGAATGGGGAGAATTTATTACTTAGTCGAAGATCAGCACTTACATAATGAAAGTATGAAACAACAGCCAACTAATGAGATGTACAACAAATTCCTTACAGTTCTTACAAATTGTATGGTACAGGTTTGGTACTTGCCAATACTTTGCAGTGCATATGGAACCGGTAATGATATGTATCACATCAATAGTTATCAGGTTTTCTTGTTAGTGAAGTTATCCATGACTTAGTTTTCAGCAGTTTAAAATGTCTGTATCTTACAAGTGTGTGATGAATATGTACTTAGTATTATATATAGTCTGTAAAGTATTATGAAATGGGGAGAGATATTTCTGATGTTTGATTTCTTTTTAATGGTTCCTCACAAAAGTTGGATGCACAAGTAAAAACAACTACTCAAAAGCAGGACCACAGTGACCAATACAACAAGCTCTGGCAGAGCCACTATGACTGTAAATGCATTAACTAGATAAGGGTGTTTCATGCGCTTAAACATAAACATGAATTTGCTGTTGCATACACTAACTGAATCAAAGTACAGTACATTGAGAAATGGCAGATATAAAAATAATGCCACCATCTGTATTACAGCTACATATATGTTTCACTTTTTATTCTATGCACTGTTATAGCAATCAACTCAACAGAACCAGGTCATCATATACATGAAGATACTGTACCTTAGTTGCAAACACTGCTGAGACAACTATATGTTGTGACAAGGTGGAAGATAAACACAATGTTGAGACATGTTTTTGAAGACATTTGATGTGTTTAATTGATTTTTTTAGAGATTGCTGTACAGTTCACACACATACTTAGTATAATATAAAAGTGCATATACACAAATATTAATGTAAATCTTATACATTTCATTACAAGTTGTTCTCTTGAAGGAAGATCTTACTGTACAAGGACTAAAAATGTGCGTTAGGTAAAAGTAAACAGGGGTAGGTGTGTTATTGAGGGTATTGCATAGATTATCTTTTATTGCTGCTCCACCCCAGGCACACACAATATGAAAATCAACAACCCCTTAATATGAAGCAACAGGAATTATTTAGTACAAGGACAGAAACAAGTAGGAGACTGAGTAAGTGGGTAGACAAGCATGAGTATGGTAAGTCAAATAACATTTTAAAAAGTCTCAGTATTATAATTCATTTTTTACAAATGTGTCTGCACAGTTGACAATTTCTGTAAAAAAATTATAACAATGGGAGTCATTCCACATATGTCCACATGTGCCATGCATGCAGGTGGTGGGATCTGAGGCCCAGATACACCAGTCTGCCCTGCTCCTGACTCAGAAGATCATGGCAGAGAGGCAGAGGTACTGGAGGTTCCCTTGATAGCTGCTGAAGCAGAGAGAACCAAATCTGATGAGACCAAAGAGGGGCTATTAGAGTCGCATGAGCCCCTTCCACCTGTAGCTTCAGGAGAGCCCTCTGAAGCACTGGAAAGGGAGGAAAGGCATATAAGAACCTCTCTGTCCATAAAGAGACAACACGTCTCACTAGAAAACACTGCGCCTGGGAACAAGCAAGCAAAAATTGGGTAGTTTTGTGTTGGATTGGAAGACAAATAAGTCTATGTCTGGCAAACCCCACAGGTCGAATATGCTTTCAACCATCTTTTGATTTAGCTCCCACTCATGAGCCCTGACAGTGGTTTGGCTGAGACTATCTGCCAGGATATTGCTGATGCCCTGCTCATGGACAGTAGTCAGGCGGAGGTCATGCTGGACTGCCCAGTACCACACTCACATCGCCTCCTGGCATAGAGGGTACGAGTGAGTGACTCCCTGTTTGTTCAGGTACTAGACCACAGACATATTTTTGGTCTGAATCAGGCATGTCCCTGGACATAGAAGAGGCTGGAAGACCTGGAGGGCATCCAGTACTGCCCTCATTTCTAACACCTTGATGTGTAGCTCAGCTTCCAGCTGAGACCATGTTCCCCTGGGTCTGATGGCCTCCTAGGTGGGCCCCCCAGCCTTGACACAAAGCATCCCTTGTAAGGGTCATGGTAGGAGTAGGGGGTTGAATGGGGAACTCCCATAGAGAGTTTGGACAAGTCCAGCCACCAAAAAACATCTTGCTTCATATACGCAGATGCTAGGACCCTGTGGTACAGGTTGTCCAGCCGTTGATCCCATTGGACACAAAGAGTACATTGGGTCACCCTCATATACAATTTGGCAGGAGAAACTGTAGGGGCCACAACTGTCATCAGCCTGAGAAGCCAGAGGATCACATGAGTTGGTCACTAATCTGGCCTGTTTCTGTAGAGTCTCCACTCTGTTTGATGGGAGGAAGGCCCTGTCCTGGATCATATCCAGCACTGCCCCAAATGAACTGTAGGCACTGGGAGGGGAGAAGAGGGACTTGGGATAGTTAACTGTTAGTCCAAATCTAGAAAAGAGGTCCAGGTGAAGGAGAGTGACTCCCTCAGACTGCTCTGTGATGGGGCTGATAGAAGCCAGTCATACAGATACAGGCACAATTAGAGCCCTCTGTGGCATAGGGCTGTACCACCACTGCTAGACACTTGGTAAAAACCCAAGGTGCTGAGGACAGGCCAAAAGGGAGAGCCTTGAACTGGTAATGTTCCCCCTGGAAGGCAAACTGAAGAAATTGTCAGTGGGCCTGGAAGACAGTGATGTGCAGGTAAGCACCCTGCATGTCCAGTGCACAAAGTCAATGGCTCATGTGGAGCAGGGGTTGAAGTCCCTGTATGGTGACCATGTGGAAACTCTTGTACTCAACATACAGGTTGAGCATGCTGAGGTTCAAGATGGGTCTTAGGTTGCCCATCTTTTTGGGTACTAGGAAAAAATGGAAGTAGTACCCTCTTCCTATCTGTGCCGGAGTCATTGGCTCTAAGGCTGACTTTTGCAGAGGAGCCTCGATCTCATCCCCTATTACAGACAGGTGCCTTGGAGCATAATGGGTGATCCTCGTGGGTTGTCCAGAGACCTGTCTAGGAATTCTATGGTGTGACCTGTTGCTATTAACTGAAAGATCCAAGAGTCTGTGGTTATGTCTTGCAACCTTAGAAGGTGGAGGGAAAATCCTCCCCCCCACTGGATCCCCAAGAGGATCTGGTGGAGGCATGGGGGCCCTCACAAGTCAGGAGGCTGAAGGGAGGGAGTCAATAGCTCCTCTATGGAGCTTCTGGGACTTGGCAGGAGGAGTAAGGGTTCCTGATGCTGAATACCAGCATTTGGCCTGGTGTTTGGCAGGGATCTTTTTGGTCTGGTGTCTCTGCTGCTGAAGAAAAGGCTGTTTGCCTTTGTAACCCCCTCAGTACATGAAGCAGACATCATGGATGGATTTAATTTGGTCCTGCAATCCAGTGATAATATCCTTCCTTAGCATCACCCCAAAATAACATGGATCCCCTAAAAGGGGCATCCAGGATAGCAGTCTGGATGTCTTGTGCCAGGCCAACAATCCTGAGCCATGAATTTCACCTAATGTAGACAGCAGCACCTATGGTGTGAGCAACTGAGTCTACTGTGTAATAAGTGGCCTGGAGGGCATGACGACAGAAGATTTTAGTGATTCTCACTGCCTTACCAATCTCAGACTTAAGCTCCTGGTCTTGGATAGTATCAGTCTTTGACTTGAGTGAGGCCAGGGAAAATTTCTGTTAGGAAACCATATGAGTCACATAATTAAAGGACCTGAGGATGCAAGTGAAGAAAGAATGGATCTTGTGACTGAAACCGTACTGCTGCTTAGACTCCTTATCAGGAGGAGACATGCTCAAATGTTAGGTTTAGAGGACTGGTCATGGAAAGCCATGATAGCAACCGAGTCTGCATTAGGATGGCCAGTAAGGTGTGTGACCCCATCTGGGGAGTGGTACACCCTGTCTTCCTTTTTTGAAACAGCCAGAATGGAGGAAGTTTGTTGCTAGATAGTGGACATCAGGTCTTCATGAGGCTCAGTCCAAGGCAGTATGGGCATAGGAGCTGCGTCAGTCATGTCTAGATGCTCCGCAATCCTTTTCCAATTTGTATCCTGTTCCTGGATAGCCCAGCCACAGGCATTTTGTATAGTTATGAGGAGTTCTGCAAAGATGGGGTCCTCTGGAGTGGACTTTGGGGACTCCTTAGGCTGAGGCTCTATAGGTGTATGCATACCAGAGCTGGAGGACAAGTCAGAGTCAGAGTCCAAAGATTGCCTGCTGGGGGTCTAAACCCTTTTTAGAGGAGTGTCCTGGGTTTTATCCCTGACCTGGTGTCTAGAGAAGCCTTCTCTAGAAAGGTGGGAATCCACAGGAGAGGCTAATCAAGGGGTCAGAAAGGAGGTGGGAGTAGAGGCTGCCACTGGTTTCTGAAGGTCAAGCTCTGAGGCAGGTTGAGTGCTGTCCTCCTGAATCAGGTTCTGAAACATTGCCTGGCTATCAGCCTGAGGCTGCTGTGGAGGCAGAGACTGAGGCTGAGGATGAGGTGGTGGAGGAAGAAGTTGGTATAATAGATAGCCCAGCATCTGATATTGGGGGTATCCATGAGCCTGATTTGAGTGGGGAAAGCCAGAAGGATCATATCCTTGATTAGACATAGCCCATCATCTGGTACCCCGGTACATAATGGGTTTGATGACCAGGTGTTGGATACACCAGTGAAGGGTACATTGGGTAGTGTGGGGGCAGATAGCCTGGAACATTGCCCATAGGTCCAGCTGGAGGCAGAGCTGAAGGCCCAGCAAGAGTTCCAGAAGGACCAGGCATCAGCCCTGTAGGGACATTCAAAGGGGCTGTCACTGGATCAGGCACAGGAATGTCCAGCACCAGAAGATTCTGTACCTGGGAGCCTGATGGAAGGCCATCTAGCATTTGAGGAATGGCCGGAGTGCCAGATATACCTTGACCCCATCAAGGGTCACATAGCGAATGGTTACTGGGGTTGGGGTATGAATAGAATCTGACAGAAAACCCGCCATCATCTGGGGAGCCAGAGTCCAAGGTGGTAGAACCTGGTTGTCCAAGGGAGCTTGGTTTGAGGAGGTCCTGATGGAAAGTCCCTGGAGGGATTAACAATATGCCCAGTGGGTGAATCAGGAAGAGACTGACACAGCGAAGGAGAGGGAACCTCCAGATTAGTGCCTACCTCTTGCTTTTGATCTTCAGGCAAGCCTGGAAGGTCTGGTTGTGTCAGTGGGAGTGAGGAACCCTCAAAGAATTGTTGCATGTCCAGCAGCTTGCTCAACTCGATGTTGGGGGTATACTGCGACCCCAACTGGAGAACCCCAGCTGTGTGGTCCCCAGAGGAACTGGGGAGTGATTTATCAGCTGTGGCAGTGCTAATGTCCAACCTATCAGCCTGGGCCATGCAGACAACAGAGAAACTGGAGTCCACTTTAACAGCTGTGACCATGTGCTGCTTGGTGGGGCTGGGGAGTGACTTATTGACCTTGCTGCTAGCGATAGACCCTGAAGAAGATATGGGCCTAAGAAGCACAATAGGGGTTCTGTCATCCAAGAAGAGCCCCGACTGCACTGTGAGTAAAGCAGGCAGAAGGCCATGGTCTGATCCGCCAGAGCAGTAGGAGACCTGGCAGTAGGGGTACTTACTGAAGTGGAGGCCCCTCTGGTGTCAGTGGTGCCCAATGGATGCTGTAAAGTGGACAGAGAGGTATCCTGGTCTTGGTGCCTCTCCTTGTCCCTTTCCTCATTTTTGGGTTCTGGCGTTGGAGAGGAAGATTTTTCCTGCAGATTTTGCAGCTCCTTTTCCATCAAAGCTAGGCACTTCTCCAGCAAGTGGGCTTTGAGCTTTTTCTGGTGCCTAATCCATGGACCATCATTCCACCAGCCACTGCCATGGAGGTTGCCAAGACAGAGGCCTGGATGGACTATGGTGGGCCTGGGGAGGTTGGGTAAGGTGGAGCTCAAGAACATTCCCCACCCAGTCCAACTAGAGAACAAATACAATGCTTTCAGGGAGAAGGAGAGCCCTGCAAGGGAACCCAAAGTTGAGACTGGGGAGGATGACCAGGCCCACCAGGTTGGGGGTTCAGAGATTGAGGCCAGAGAAACCCAGGGGAGAAGAAAGTTTCTCCTGGTTGGGGATTCGATAGTTCGGGGTATGGAGCTTGGGTCAGACATCAAGATTGAAAGGAAAGTAAAGTGTATCCCAGGAGGCACAGCTTGGAGGGTGGGGGAGTTGATCCACAGGATTGCTAATGCTGTGGCTGGGGTTGGGGCTTGATATCATTGTGCATCTGGGGGCAAACAACCTAGCCAAAGTTAGGGCTAGCTTGGAAAAGTTTCAGGAGGATTTTAGTGATTTGGGTAGGCACCTGAGGGAGGTAGCTAACTCTGTTACATTCTCCAAGGTGCTACCAGTCAGAGGAAGGGGGGGTGGGCAATGCATCAACAGCTTCAACAAGTGGTTGAAGGACTGGTGTGAGAAAAATACCTTTGGCTACATTGCAACTTGGGTACCACCTGGGATGATGCACACTTGTACAAGAGAGACAGTCTGCATCCCTCCATGGAGGGAATGTCTGTCCTCAGTGATATGTTTAAATGCTTTCCTGAGCAAGCATTTAAACTAGCCACTGGGGGGAGGGCTGTCAGGAGCAGGGAAATACAGACAGACCTCCCCACAGTTTAAGGCACATGACAAGCAGAATCAGGAAGTTATGTCGGGTGCAGATTCACCAGTACCAAAGGACAGAAAAGGCTGCACAAAGGGACAGATGATATCATCATTAACACAGGTAGTAAAAGGGAAGCACCACATAGATTATGCCAGGAATAGTAGGATGAAACCAGGGGCTAAACACAAGGAAGGTCCCAGAGCATGTGACTTTTCATGGAAAGTCATGCAAACGAATACCTGCAGTCTGGAGAACATGGTCCCAGACTTAATGACTGTAATGACGGAGGCTGATCTTTACATAGTGGCAATAACCAAAACATGGTACACCAGAAAATACTGCTGGGTCATAAGTGTACCTGGTTATGCCCTGTTCAGAAAAGATAGGGAAAGTAAAAGGGGAGGGGGGTTTCCCTCTACATCAAAGAAATCATCAAGGAAACTGAAGTTCAGAACAGGCATGAGGAAACAGAGGACATCTGTGTCACCCTTGAGCCAGGCAATGGAACGGCCATTCGCACTGAGGTCATTTACGGACCCCCATCTCAGACAGAAGAAACTGACAAACTGCTGCTGGAAGACATGCATGACGTGGCAGCAAAGGGGGAGGTACTGCTTATGGGAGACTTTAACATGCCAGAAATTGACTGATCCATCCCAGCAGGGGCCTCAGTTAGGGCACGGGACCTTGTTGACTCCTCTGAGGGGGATGGCCTTAGACAACTGGTGCAGAAACCTAGCAGAGACTGGGCAATCCTGGATCTGGTACAGATCAATAGGGACAGGATAACATGGCTCGAGGTGGAAGGTCAGCTATGTTCAGCTATGTTCAGCAACCACCGTCTTACTGTGACAAGGTACTTTTGTAAATGAGCCTATGGCTCAAAGGTTTTCCAAACTGCTGTTTAAATAAAATATGGTATGGTTCAAGGTGAACACAGGGATTCAGTAAACCCATATGAAGGCAAGAGTCTTAGACTTCAGAAGGGCCAACTTTACTAGGATGATACTTCTTCATAGAGAAACCCTGGAAGAAAGGGAAATGGGGGGGTGATGTTGAGGAGAACTGGGCGCACATCATGGAGGCCATAGTGGAGGTCATAAAATGATGTGCTATGTCGATAGACAATGGAAAAGGAGAAGAAAACCACTTTGGTTCTCAAGGGGGGTGGCTGAAAAGGTAAGGGCCAAGAGGCTAACCTTCAGGAAGTATAAGGAGACACAAAGAGATGAGGACTGGGAAATGTACCAGAAGTGTCTGAGAGAGGTAGGGAAAGCAGTGAGAAGCGCTAAAGCGCAAACCAAGGAGCGAATTGCTCATTCGGTTACAAAGTGAGACAAGACATTCTTCAGGTACATCAGCAGCAGAAGGAAGACAACTGGGGGAGTATCTAAGCATTGAGAAGCCAAGGGACAGATAGTCAAGTGAGATGGGGGTAAGCAGCAATCCTGAATGAATATTTCTGTTCGGTTTTCACTGTGGAAGCGCATGGTTAGAGCTCACAGCTAGAATTTAAAGGAACAGAAGAAAAGGAGGTAAACAGCAGTCCACTCACAGAGGAAAGAGTCCTACAAGAGTTTGCAAAGCTGAAGGTGGACAAAGCCATGGGTCCAGATGGCATACATCCTAGGGTCTTAAGTGAACTGAGAATTGAACTGGTAGCCCCTCTGGCAGCCCTATTCAGTGAGTCCCTAAACACTGGAGTGGTCCCAGAGGACTGGAGAAGGGCAAATGTTGTCCCTCTTCACAAGAGAGGGAGTAAAGAAGATGCAGGGAACTACAGACCACTCTATAGTAGGAAAGATAATGGAAACATCCCTCAGAGAAAGAATATTGGAGTACCTAGAAGTCATGGGGATGCTGGATTCCAGGCAACATGGTTTCACCGCAGGACGGTCCTGTCAAACTAATTTAATAGATTTCTTTGACTGGGTGATAAAGGCAGTAGACCGGGGGGGGGGGTGGCGGTAGACATTGCCTACCTAGATTTCAGCAAAGCCTTTGGTACTGTCTAGGAAGCCTGGGGATGGGACACAAGGTGGCAAACTGGATTGCAAATTTGTTAAAGGACCGAAAACAGAGGGTAGTAGTAAACGGAACCCAATCAGAGGAAAGGGAGGTGAACAGCGGGGTACCTCAAGGGTCAGTTCTGGGGCCAGTCCTTTTCAATTTCTTCATCAGTGACATTGCAGATGGGCTAGAGGGAAATGTTTGCCTATTTGTGGATGACACTAAGATGTGCAACAAGGTGGATACCCCGGAGGGAGTGGAAAGGATGAGAAAGGACCTAGGACATTTGGAAAGATGGTCAGATGCTTGACAACTAATGTTTATTGTGAAGAAATGCAAAATCATGCACATGGGGAGCAGGAACCCTGTAGCAAGTTACAGGTTGGTGGGAGAGCTGTTGGCAGTTACTAAGGAAGAGACGGGAAGACCACAAGGCAAATGATAAAGGAGGTGGGGAAGGCCTCTGGGATTTTTGGTGCACTGGAAGAGAAATCACAAGCCGAAAGAGGGAGGTGATAGTTCCACTGTACAGGACCCTGGTGAGTCCTCACCTTGAGTACTATGTTCAGTTCTGGAGGCCACACCTTCATAAGGACATTACGAAACAGACACGTTACAAAGGGGGGGGGGCTACCAAAATAGTGAAGGGTCTACATGCCTTACGAGGAAAGAGTCAAATACCTCAATTTTGACATGCTGGAGCAAAGGCAGGAGAGAGGTGACATGATAGAAACATTCAAATACCTCAAGGGCATGAATAAGGTGGAATGGAACAACATATCCCAGTTTAAAAGCAGTGCCAGAACAAGAGGGCATGATATGAGACTGATGGGTGGCTGCATAAGGGGTAATGTCATAAGGTTATTTTTTACAGAGAGGGAGGTAAATGCATGGACTAGGCTGCCCCAGGAAATGGTGGCCACTCATACGGTGGCAGGCTTCAGACATGTATGGGACAGGAATAAAGGAATATTAGAGATGGGATGAAAAAGCTAAAGTCAGTGACCAGATAGGGTCACTGGTCGCTTCGTCAGGTAGCATAAACGGTCAGACTGGATGGGTCTGGTGGCCCTTATCTGCCAACAGTATCTATGTATCTATGTATGTATCTCTCTCTATATGCACCTTAACCTTCCACTTGCTATCAACACTGCCTTGTCGAAGTGATTCACCACCCTTAGGTCATACAATGCAATCACCCACTGTTCTCTTTCTGGTGAAGAGATGTACAGCACAGAGCACCAGCCCACAATATAATCCACTCCTGGATTTCTGTTGGAAACATTTTATTGTCACTGAAAATCACTTGCAGTACTTGCACCTATTCTGTGAAAACTGCACAACTGGTGTTTATCAAGGATGTCTTCATAGAAACATAGAAACATAGAATTTGATGGCAGATAAGGACGGCTTGGCCAACCTAGTCTGCCCATTTTCCTAAATAACAGATAAGCTGCAGATCCTAGTTAACCAACAGCTTACTTCCTTCTACCCCCCCACTAGGACTGCCTTATGTCTGTCCCATGCATTCTTGAATTCCCCCACTGTTCTTGACTCCATGACCTCCGCAATGAAGCTGTTCCAAGCATCCACAGCCCTCTCTGTGAAAAAATACTTCCTCACATTACCTCTGAGCTGTCCCCCCTCTATCTTCAAATTCTGCCCCCTTGTTCTTGCACATCTATTTTTCTGAAAGATGCTACCCTCTTGAACTTTGTTTATTCCCTTGAGGTACTTGAAAGTTTCTATCATGTCCCCTCTCTCCCTTCTTTCCTCAAGGGTATACATGTTAAGCTCCCTTAGGCTTTCTTCGTATGTCTTCTGGTGCAGACTCTGCACCATTTTGATTGCCCTCCTCTGGACAGCCTCCACTCTGTCTATGTCTTTGTGGAGATGGGGTCTCTAGTACTGCACACAGTACTCCAGATGGAGTCTCACCAACTGTCTGTACAGCGGGATAACAACTTCCTGTTTTCTTCTATTGATGCCTCTCCCTATGCATCCCAGTATCCCCCCAGCCTTCCTTACTGCCTTCTCACATTGCTTGCCCACCTTTAGTTCATCTGATATGATTACCCCCAGGTCCCTTCGAATTTTTGCTGTTGTCAGTACCTCACCCCCGCATTGTGTACTCTTCTCCTGGGTTTTTGTTTCCCAGGTGCATTACCTTGCACTTCTTTGCATTGAATCTGAGCTGCCATACATTTGACCATTCCTCCAACCTTGCCAAGTCCCTTCTCATCCTTTCCACTCCATCTTGTGTATCAACCCTGTTGCAGATCTTTGTGTCGTCTGCAAAGAGACATACTTTTCCTTCCAGTTCCTCTGCAATGTCACTTATAAAGACATTAAAAAGGACCGGTCCCAGTACTGAACCCTGCGGTACCCTCCCAGTAACCCTCCTTTCTTCACTGTGGACTCCGTTTACTCCTACCCTTTGCATCCTGTTGTCTAGCCAATTTTTTATCCAGGCTACCACCTTGGGACCCACTCCAAGGCTGGCTAACTTGTGTATTAATCTTTTGTGTGGGACTGTAGCAAATGCCTTGCTAAAATCTATGTAGGCCATATCCACAGCCCCTCCCTGATCTACTACTTTGGTCACCCAGTCAAAAAAATCTATTAGATTCATCTGACACGACCGTTCCATCATGAATCCATGCTGCCTTGGGTCCTGTGCCCCACTGGCCTATAGGTATCCAACAATTCTTTCCTTCAGAAGTGATTTCATTATTTTCCCTACCACTGAGGTCAAACTAACTGGTCTGTAGTTTCCTGCCTCTGTCCTTCTCCCATTTTTGTGGAGGAATCACATCCGCCCTCCTCCAGTCCTCAGGTAACACCCCATCCTCCCATGATTTGTTAAACAGAGTAGTCAGCAGTGTCAGTAATTCTACCCTTAGTTCTTTTAGAATTCTTGGGTGAATCCCATCAGGCCCCATTTCTTTGCCCACCTTCAATTTCATTAGTTCTTTCAGAACCCTTTCTTCTGTAAATGGACTGGTATCAACCCCCATCTTCAGAATGTTTCTCTTGTTTTGTTTAGGTACCTCCCCCTCCTCTTCCTTTGTGAATACTGAGCAGAAATATTTGTTTAGTATCCCTGCTTTTTCACTGTCACCCTCTGCCCACATTCCTTCCACTTTATTAAGCCTCAGTTCCCTCCTTTGGTCTTTCTGCGCTTCCTATTGTAACTGTAAAAGGTCTTATCCCCCTTCCTAACAGAGCTGGCTATCCTTTCCTTGGTTTGGGCCTTTGCTATTCAGACTGCCTTCCCTGCCCCAGCCCAGATGAAACTGCATACAGTAAAGTTCTTCCCTTCAGAGCCCAACAATTCCTTTGCAGGTCTTCCTGCTTTTACCTGCATTCTGGAGAAATGTTGCTCAAGGGTCTTTCCTGCCTGTTCATTTACCTGCAACAATCAGACCAGGTCACAAAGGAACACTTCCCCATCCTCTCACTGTTTGTACTGATACACACATCTACATATTTCCAACATATGATTGAGGATGTTGCTAATGATCATGAGGCAATAATAACCATCAACAGATTAAAAGTGGTTGGACCATGAAGAAGGAGGCATAAGAGTTTGGTACCTATTACCTGGTAGTGAATATTATAAGTCTTGGTAGCAGTATATGATAAATGAAAAGCTTGCCTGTAGTTCAGTGGACAAGACACCACCCACTCCCACTTCCTGCACTGTATAATCCATTTCTCTAAGCCTCGCTGTGAAGCATTTTTGCCAATTTGTCCTCTGAGCTGGTTGAGCCTCCCTGGCAGGGGCCTGCGTCCCTCCCACCCCTACTTGTCTCTGCAGGGCTTCAGTGTTTATTTTCCTCCTTTTGGTTTGTATTTTGCCTTTGGCTGTGTGTGCTTCCCTCTTTTTTTGGGGGGGGGTGGCTTTTCTCAGCTCCTAGCTTGCTGCTGTTCAGAGCTCATACTGCTTGTATCAGTTACTCACAACTCTCAAATTACTTGCACTGCAACTGCAAACTGGATTTGTGTGTTTCAGCTCAACTAGCTGTTCCATGGCATTCTCTATTACTTTCACCTGACTCAGTTTTACAACCTAGCTCTACAGCTCACTCATGCTTGTTCTAATTACTTCATTGAAGCAGTCTTTTTGGACTGCCTGGTGACAGTGTTTCAAGAGTATTATGCCTCGTTTTATTTCTTGCAGTTACAACTCAGTGTACTCATTTGTTTTCACTACTGCTGCACATGCCTAATTGCTTCCTGCTACTGCTTGTTTACTCACATTGCTAATGCACACTGTGTTACTCTGAGGTTAACTGACGCTCCTGCTGGGGCTATTAAATTAGCTTTATATCTGCATGTGGTTCTTAGCCCTTCCATCACTTTGTTGTTTGTCCTACAGCAGGGACTGGGACATGTTTGGGGGATCTTGGCCTCTGTGGCTAATTAATTCTGTTCTAAATTCTGTCGTTGCCACCAAAAATCCTCAGAGTTTATCACCTTGATTTGGCTTTGAACTGTCTGGCGGGCTTTCCCCAATTCAGTGCTGTTTATTGCTATACAGTATGTTATGCAGGTCCATCTATCACTACTACTGCTTACTGACCTATCAGGTCCACACTTGCTTAAGCAACCGTTGCTTCTTGCTTACGCAAACCATTGATTCATGCCTACTGCCATCCCCTGGGCTTCAGCCTGGGATTCTGTTGCACTCAATCTGCATTCGACCTTGCAAGGTCTCAGCACTCAGTGCTCATTACGATTTCAGAACGCCATGCTCATTCAGCTCACCAGCTTTTTAGCTCTCCATGAATTTCTGGGGCATGCCAGCCATTCTATTTTGGTGCAGGGTTCCTGCAGCCAATGGTCTCACTCTGCTTTAAGTCCACATCTCGAGCATGTCCAACTTGGGGAAGGATCCTTCTCACCTGGCCCATTGCTGGGAATGTCCTCACCCCGGGCTTGGCTTTAGCTGCCTGCTATGAGACAGCAGCTCCTGGTCTAGAATTTAAGACTAGCAGTGAAAAGTGGTTATGACGATCTCCTTTGGCGCTACTGTTCCACTATATAGTGTTTCCCTAGCAAGGCACCTTCACCGCATCCTCCCTGTGACTGCCTTTGGTTCACCTGGTTTGATTTAGGGTGGGTAGGCCAGGTGAGTGCCTCAGCAGTTGTTGCTTTCCTTCTTCAGCATAGATGCACATATTGTTGCAGAGTTTTCTCTCAACCTTCCACAGCATTCCCACTAGAGGGTTTAAGTGAGAGCCTTCCTCCAAATTGGAATATTTTCCACCTCCCTTTAATTGGGTTTTCCAAATTGTAGCTGCAGAGCTGTCACCAAATAAACTATCCCAAGCCTGGAGGGAAGGTGACCTAGGCTTTGGATCCCCTGAGATTTCCTCCTCATAGGGTTTTTTTTTTCTCTCTCCTCCATTACCTCCGGTCATAACACTTAGTTAGCTTATTTTGGCACCATGCAATTCTGCTTAAAGTTGAACCAGCATAACATTCTGTGGTGATTTGCATATGCAGCCCATGATGCTTTGCATTGTGTGGGTATGTGTGATTTAGTTAGCTTAGTTATTTCCCCTAGTTTCTTTAGGTAGGTTCTGGACTGTCATGTACGGTATGGGCTGCAAACCCATTGGCTCTTGCTCTGCACCAATGGGCGTGCAGCCCTACTGGGCAGTCAGTCGGCAGGCGGCGGGGTGGCAGGCGGGTGGGATGCTGCCACCCGCTGCTGCCGAGGAGCGGGGTGGTGGGGCTTCATGGGTGGGTAGGGTGGGGACACTAGCCAACAGGTCTATGTTCGGGGTGTGGTTTTTATCACACATACCTCCCGCGATTGGGCATTTCGGTCCACTGGACCACCAGGGATATGTACAGGAAGAGGGTGGGGAGCCACATTGATGCCCGCGATCGGGCTGGTGGGGAGTACACTATGCCCGCGATCGGGCTGCAGGGGGTGTCGGTCCCCGACGGCTGCTGCCTGGCAGGGCGCCAGGCGCAAGTCCTCGGGGATCGGCACACCTACATGCTAATGGGGACATAATCACATGCAAATGGCCCCCCCTGCGCCTTGCATGAATTATAGCCCCATTTGCATGTCACCTTTTGAATATCGTGATTTTGCGCATGGCGCAATGGTACTTGCGCCACCGCAAGTTGAATGCTCCACTCTGTCAACTTGCGGTGGCGCAAGTTCCACTGCGCCATGCACAGTGGCTGTGGCTGGGGGGTGATATTCAAAGGAGTTGCTCAATAGTGCAACTCCTTTGAATATCACCCAGGACACACCCCAGCGCAACTATTTTGTGCAGCTCAAGGGCTTGCGCCTATGAATGGCGCAGTTTGAATATCCAGCCCATAAAGTACAATTAGGGTGAGTCATAGGCATGAAAGCCATAATAACAGTCACTTTACGTTGCTGTCAGACATGTGGTCACCTGGATCACGAAGGTAAGATGTAGTACCATGCTCTCCAGTGACTCTGTTGTGATATTAAGTATGACACCTGCACGTGTATGTTACAGTGGTGCACTTTTTGGCAGTGTACACTAGAAATGGCTGACTTATGTGTAGTCACCAGGAAACCACATGCTGTCAGTAGAGATTTATACATTTATTTCTTTATAAAGAGGGTGCACAGCAAAAAGTGGGAAGAGGGGTTCATGGGTAACAGATGACTGTGTAGTGTCCTCTAAGTTAAACTTGTATGGCAGTAAGACAGCAGAGGACAACCAGAATATTTTGATTCTTGGCATAGGGTGATGGCAGGGCAGGTAAACCTGATGTATGTACATGCTGGTGAGGGCTATGGCACTACTTGGCTTCAGCAGTCAGACGTAGGTGTAAGGTTTTGGCAAATACACTTCACATATGCATATAACCCTGTTGTGGCATACATTGTATTGAAGGGTTCTGCGATCAGGAATGGTGTAGTTGTAAGACTGTACACATACATGTGGGTATCCATGAATGACAACCATACCTGTACAGTACACATGACTGCATACATAGCAACAACACATTTAGCTATTCACAATCATGAGTTACACATATAGCTGAATACTGCACAACAGCCATGGTAAGTACTTTGTGTCATGAACTAAGTACTTTTAAAGGTGGGGATGCAGTGCGTCCTGGCCACCTGGCTTGTATATCATCATTGTAATCTTTTTTTTTTTTTTTTACTTTTTACTACTCATTTTTCAACAATATACAGCTTCTGTTACATTGGAGCATAAAATCAGTGTGTAATTTTTACAACAATATGGTTGGCAATCTTTTATCATATTATTTCTGCCAAGTATTCCAGTTCTTAATACCTAAAAAGTGAGTATCCTTTTAATTTTTGTTAAGTGGGCTAACCACAACTATCTCCCATTGTCAGTAGAGATGTTACTGTATATTTATTATAAATTAGTATGTACAAAAGAAAAAAAAGAGTAATAATAAAAATCAGAAGTCTGGTAGGGTTGCAGAATCCTGCTAGTCTACTCTCTCATGTTATTGTTCTCACTTACTCCTCCCCTACATCTTACCAATAGTTATATTTCCACCTAGTAACCTTTTCAGGGAAAAAAGGTAATTCTATATGTTGTTATATGTAGAATACACCTTGTCCACCTATTGTTGAACTGTTCCATTCTGTTGCTAAATTTGGCTGCTAACTTTTCCATTTGATAGACCTGTGTAATTATATCTCTCCATAGCTCTATATCTGGTGGTGTCTGTGACAACCAATGTTGTGTTGTAGCTTTTTTGGTCATTGCCTGTAAGATAATAAATAGATATGTTTGGTGTTTATCAAGCTGCATGGGGTAGTCTAAAAGTATAGCTATTTTGGCTGTTAATGGTTGAAATTCTGGTTTCTAAAGGTGCAATTCCCAATCCACATCCACCCAAAACCTAAGTACAAGGGACAATTCCAGAAGATGTGCATGTGTGTGGCCTTTAAGGCCCCACAATTTCTCCAACACGAAGAATTTGCTGAATTGGAAAATTTAGCTATTTTATCCGGTGTACGAAAATTCTTAACTACTGTTTTCCAGGAAATATTTCTCCAAGTATTGGAACATGATACCTTATGCTGCTGTGCATATATTCTGTTCCAATCCTCAGGAGGAGAGTCTGGAGATAACTTTTGCTCTCAACTCTTTTTGACTTTTTGGAGTGAGGTTAGAGGAGGGCTGTTCAGTGATTGATACATTAATGAGATAAAATGGGGAGGAAGATCCTGTGACTGTGTTCTTTCAAACAGTATTACTAGAGGGTATAAATATTTCTTACCCCATGCTGAGCCCAGATTCTGATATGTGTAACGCCTAGCCTGCAGACATCTGAAGTAATCACTTTGTTGTAAATTGTACTGTGATTTCAGTTCTGCAACCATCCGAATTTGGTCTATGGACAGTAAATGACACATATGGACTAGTCTGTTTCTTTGCCATTGACAGAAATGGTTGTCCAAGCAATTAGCTTTGAACAAGTTACCTTGGGCTAACACCCTTAATGGAAACAATAGAGTGATCCATCTTGTTACCATTGTTAGCCTTGGTGAATGAGTTAAAACACTGACTGGGGTGTTGCACAAGTAGAAGCAGACTGTGTTGTGGTTGATAGCCTGTAGTGGCTTATTTGGGAGGTAACTACTAAAACTAATGTCACAAGTGGCATTTCTCAGTCCACTACATGTCAGCTTGTGTCATAACTTGGTGGTGAGGTATGGCGGGTATGTGTGACTGTCATAACTTAGAGAGATAACAGCTTAATAGAAAGAAAGCATGGGTAATATAATTTCTAACTGTGAGGCACCAATATAAGGATACATGGTCACAGTGAATACTTATAGTTAGCCCAGTAAATGCGTCATCCTCCTCAGTCTGTGCACAGTGCTCTTGTACTTTGTGCATAGATGCAATGTGTTCCTCCTTTTTTTGTGTGCCTGCCAAAGACTGATATGTCAGCATACACAGTCCACATCAAGCCGTGAATGTACATTGATTGCAACATTATTTTGGCAACAATAAAGATGATATAATAGGTTTCTCTGCATACTTAATGCCATAGGTAGGTATGTCAGTATGTCAAACCATGCAAAGCATTTCAGGTGCTTTGTCACCAGGACCTCGTAAGGATGCACTGCATCAAGGAAGGAATGGGGAATGGGGGGAGGGGGGGACCTAGTAGCAGCGATTGGAAAATACTGACAGCACCTTACAGCGATACTAACAATCATGTTATGTATTGCTGTTGGGGAGGGGGAATCAGAACTTATACAGGGCAGCTGACACTTGCAGATGGTGGCAATGTCAAGCGCAGGTTGACCACATACTCAATGTATGCCACAGTCAACTCACCATGATGTGTCTTACAGATGGCTGCTTCTAATATTTTCTTCAAAACTGCCTGCATCAGATGACGAGATTATGTCACTAACAACTGGATTGAGAGCATAGGGGTCTTTAATGAACACAGTATCACCAATTCATTCATTTAGGTCATCAATGCTGCCACTTTCTGCAGCTGACAGCTCAGACTCAGTCAGGCTGTTCATTATTTCTCTGATGGCCGAACCAGGAGCATACATCACAGATCACACTGTGCAGTCACTGATGCGATGGATGCACAGCACGGTCACTTCCTGGTTTGAAACAAAAAATGTTTTTTTACATTCATAGGAGTCATACAAGAAAAAGGAAACCACTTATTTGCACTACTGCTGCTGTAAGAAAGACACTGTAGGAACCATGATAAGATTACTGGAGAGACCCTCTTTAAAAGTATAAACACAAAAACAAAAAGCAAAATACTATATGGGGCAGAAATATGGACTATACAAACCAAAATAAATACAGATGCACTTTTAAATAAATTGTATAAAACTTTGTTAGGATTGCCATCAAGGACAGCTTCAGACTAGTCAGAGCTGAATTGGGACAACTCCCATCAGAATGTTTGATAAATAAAAGACTGATAACATACTGGGTAAGGGCATTTGAAATGAAGGAATACAGATTGCCAAGGATGTGTATAGAGGAAGCTATGGTTTGCTTACAGCAAAATATAACACTCCCAAGTATATCCACAGTAGAATTACTTATAACAATTGTGGCTTATTGCATTGCCTGGTGGACATTTTCATTAAACCTAGGAAGGCAGTGTTCAGCCAAATTAAGAATAGATTGAGAGGTACAGTATGTACATACAAAAAGAAATGGGGTTATGTGCACAGCATAAAGTGTATAGGTGGCTATCTAAAAATAAACAGAGTCATGGGTTAGAATATTATTTAACAGCAATGAAAAATTCTCAAAGGAGAAAGTTAATCACTAGATATAGGTTTGACTATTATCATAGCCAGTGGCTAAGGTACTGCTTTAGAGGCAAGGAAATAACTGAATCTAGGTGTAAGTGTGGACTGGGGACAGATGATGCAGTACACTTGTTAATTTTATGCCCACTGTATAAGAAATAGAGAAAGAAGTTTATAGGAGACATTATTGGTACCTTGAAGCTTGAACCAAAACATATGGCCACACACTTGTTAAAGTCTAATTCTGTAACAATATTAAAATCTGTGGCTTCCTTACTTCATATAATAGAAAAGCAAAACTGCACATTGAGGAGGATGAACTGAACAATTAATGTAACCAAGGAATCCAAAGATAGATTTTATGTCATATTGTGTATATACCGAGTGCTTGAAACTCCATTCTGCACCATTCCCACCCCTTGTACTCCCTTCAGACCCATTACCCTCCTCTTCCTCAGTAATGACTTAGCAGAAATACCTGTTCAGCATGTCAGCTTTACTGTTGTCATCCTCCATGCCGCCCCCATCCTCTCCCTTCAGTCTCACTATCCCTCCCTTTGCCTTTCTTTTTTCACTTATGTACCTGTAAAAAGTTTTGTCCCCTCTACCCACTAATTTTGCAATTTGCTCTTCTGTCTGAGCTTTGGCTTCCCTTACTGACCTCCCTGCCTCACTTTGCTTCTCCTGGTACTTCTCCCTATCCCCTTCAGCCTGTGTCTTTTTGTATTGTCTGAATGCAATCTTTTTGGCTTTCACTTTCTCTGATACCTCCTTGGAAAACCCTAATGGCCTCCTCTTCCTTTTCCCCCTTGCTAACCTGCTTAATGCATAATTCTGTTGTTCTTGTAATCCCCATTTTAAATACTGCCCACTGTTCCTCAACCCCTGATTCCTGCCCCATTCCACTTAATGCCTCTTTCAAGCATCTCCCCATTTTCCCAAAGTCTGTCCCCCTAAAATCCAGGATATATGTTTTTCTGTGGTTTGGTTATGCTCCTTCTGTGATTTCAAACCACAATGACTGGTGGTCACTGTTCCCCTGGTGCTTCCCCACTGTTACCCCCTTCACACTGTCCCTGTTTGTGAGCACAAGGACCAGTATTGCCTTCTGCCGATTTGGCTCCATGACCAGTTGCTTGAGGAAGGCACCCTGAAGGGAGTCCAGGATAAATCTGCCCCTAGTTGATGCTGCTGCAGGGATGCTCCAGTCCATGTCTGGAATATTGAGGTCTCCAACCAGCACTGCCTCACCCTTGTCTGCCATCCTTTGGATGGCTAGCATCAGCTCCCTATCTGTTTCTTCCTCCTGGGCTGGTGGTATATAGACCACACCTGTGCGGATGGCTGGCCCCATTTTCCTTTCTAGCTTAACCCACAGTATCTCTCCCCCATTTTGTTCCTCCAGGATCTCTTTAGCCCTTATGTCATTTTTCACATACAGTGCCGCTCCTCCTCCCTTCCTACCTGCCCTGTCTCTCCTGAATATGTTGTAGCCAGGTATGGCCATCTCCCAGTCATGGTTATCATTACACCAGGTTTCTGTGATGGCCACAATGACCAGGTCAGACTGCACCATGACAGCCTCCAGATCCTCCATCTTGTTGCTAAGGCTCCTGGCATTGGCACACATGGCTTTCCATGATTTGACCTCCCTAGACTGCTTAGCTGTTCTACTCCAGCCCCTTCCCTGGTTGTCCTTTGTCCCTGGTTCTCCTTACTGTCTGCCTTCTGTTGAATTTTGCCCCTTTTCTGCCTATCCACCTCTTGGGCACTTATCTCCATCTTTTGCACACCGCTTTGTAGAGATATCCACTCCTCCGGTTCACTGGTTCCACTGCTAGCTGTGGGGGGTTGGTAATTAGGTACCCTCCTTGCTGGCCTGCCACCCCTCTTGGCTAGTTTAAATGCTTGTCAATGTACCATTTAAACTTATCATTGAATGCTTAGATTCACCTCCAGGATGGATGCAGGCCATCAGGCTTGAACAAGCCTCCATCTCTCCAGGTGGGTCCCCAGTCACCATTGAATCCAAACCCTTCCTCACAGCACCAGTTCTTCACCCATGAGTTAAAGTTCCTGGTGCATGCACCCCTATGCTCTCCCATGCCTCTCACAGGTAGTACTTCTAAGGAGGTGACAGACGTAGCTACTTGCTTGAGACCCCTCCCCAATTTCCTAAACTCTTCCTGAACTTCCTTTGGCTCCCCATTTGCCAGGTCATTAGCACCTAGGTGGATAATGACATCCAGCTCACCCTCCTGTCTTGCCTTCCCAGCGATCCCCAGGATCTTCCTTCCATCCCTCCATGACGTGGCACCTGGTAGGCACCTCACCTCCCTGTCCTCCCCCTCCTGTGTTCCTAGATGGATCCCTCTTATGATGGAGTCCCCCACCAGGATTTGCTTCCTCCTCCTCTGGGGTCCACTGCTCTCCACACTGAGGTTCCCTCCTTGGCTAGCCTCCACATCCTTTCCTTCCCCTTTTCTGGGTACCTCTGTTTGGTTGTCCCCATTTGCCAGTGTGGCATATGAGTTCTTGAGTGGAATAGGATCTGGGATGTGCCTCTGCCTGACTGTCCTAACCCTCCCTGAGCCCACTGTCATCCAAGTGCTCCTCGTTCTCTGCATCCTTTGCAGCAGTGATGTTGGACTAGGTGGTCTCTGGATAGGGGTGATTGTGCTCTTGACCCAGTTTACTTCTTCGCTGAGTCTGGCTACCTCAACCTGCAGTCCAGAGAGATGCATGCAGATAGGGCAGCACCTCAGCGTCCAGAAGGTCTGCCTGAATATGGCTGCCCCACAGCCACTGCATTGTACCACTCCCCATTTTATACTACACTTATACTGCTATTCCAGTACTTGTCTGTTACTGAAGCTCTCCTTGTTCCCTTTTTATTAATTTACTGTTCTAAAAATCCTGCCACTGCTCCTCAGATACTTTTCTTTAAAAAAGAGAAAAAAAGAAATAAAAAATGAGTCAAAACACTTGTCGTGCTGAGGGCAGGCTTCTTCCCCCTTATGCCCCTCCTACTCCATAACCCCTACTATATCCTGTGATTAGCTTCTGTCAATCAGATTTAACAGGGCATATAATTAAGAGTTGGGGGCAGGGGAGGGAAAGACAAAATTTGCAGCAATTAAAGACAGCAAAGAAATATACCACCACTACAAGCATAACAAACTAGGTTTTAAATTTTTAACAGTCCAAAAACAATTCTAAGTAAAGACAGCAAAGAAATTACAGTGTCACTAAAAGTCCACAATCTAAGTTTAAAACAAAAATAGTAATGTACAATTACTGTAAGGCACTGAAATGAATCTGTTTCCTTCCCCTTCTGGCTTCTGGCTTCTTCCAGAAAAATCATGGGATTTAAGAATGCATGGGATAGACATAAAGGAATTCTGGAGGTCATTGTTAAAGGGCAACAGACTTCTAGGAAAACATAAAGTAAACTTACAAGCTCAAATGGGCAGACTGGGTGGGCCGTAGGCCTTATCTGCCGACACTGTCTATGCATCTATGTAACTTTTTAATAGTTTTATACTGAATGCACTAATGTTGTTTACATGTTTTTAATGTATGTAATATTTTGCAATGACATCCTTGTCAATCAATAAAATTGCAGCTAACTATATTGGATTGACAGGCATGACCAGAGATTTGAAAAACTCACATAAAAAAAAGACTTTCTGCAAAATGATGCCAAAAACACCCAAGAAAAGGATCATTTAAGAAAAGAGGTGAAAAAAATATAGTAGACACTGCTTTACTCTCCAACAAGGTGCAGGTCCTGGAAGCTACACCTGCTGTAGTTAAAGATCAAGTTCAGTGTTTTTAAAATGCGTTTACCATATTTTATTTGCTCACCATGAAAACAATCACTCCATATATATTACAAGTAACATGCAGGAATGGTCATTTCTGATTTTCAGATGCTGTTTTACTGCTTGTCTTTTTTGAAGGTTTCACAGAATATCCTTTAGACATTTTCAGACCAACTGGTGGAATCTTGGGTGAGTGCTGATTCCATTCAAGCAAAAATGACATCATTTTCCTCAAGTTTCTGACAGCTCAGTACATCATATTATGACATTTAAAAATCAGTCTTTGCTTCCACTTTTCTGGTGGTGGTCTGTATTAATAACATTATTCCATTAAAACACCATGGGCTGGATATTCAGAAATGCACCAAAGACCAGCGCAAGTCCGACGGAACACAAATCTGATCTGCACTGGTGAAACAGGAGCGATATTCAGAGAATGTGCATGCCGTAGTGTGCCAGCACAACCTGGCTGAATATGACACAGTTGTGCTATGGCGCAACTGGGAATGCACCATGGCGCAAGGAGAGATGTGCCATGGTGCAAGTAAAGGTGCGCCATGGCAGCAGAGCGACAGGGGGGACATGGCACAGAGAAGTGACCCAGGGACAGAACCAGAGAGGCACAGTGACAGGCCACAGGAGGCCACCACCAACAGGGTACGAACAGGCACCCACACCCCCACCCCACATCACAACAGTGGCACCAAAGAGAGACAACAGGAGGTGCCGATGGCCAACAGAGGGACACCAAGGGGACCCTCTGCAGGCTGCAATTTGTGCCCCCAACATAGCCAGACCAGAGCAGGACACACCCAGGACCATGCAGCCAATCACACACACCCACAACACACCCCTGACAACCCACACATGGGCACCCCATGACACACTCACTAAGGGGAAGGACACCACTACAGTGGGACACACCACAGCACACAACAGGGAACCACAGAACCACAACATGCACCCTGACACATGCACACCACAAGGACAGACACTGGGCCACTGTAGCATGGCACTGCACACCACCTGTAAAGCAGACACTGACACAGGCAGGTAAGGAAAAATATTGTAATAGAGAAAAAACAGCAAACTATGTACAGTACAATGGGGGGAGGGAAGGTGTAGGCATGTGAGGGATGGGGACAGAGAACAGGGACTGTACAGTGGGAAAGGGGACTGTAGGGGGAGGTACAGCAGGGGGAAACAGGGGAAGGTAGGGTGCACATTAGCGGTGGCCCATGCCTTGCTGCCCCTTGTTGTCCACGGCGTGCACCTCCCAACACCCGCCAGTGTATCTGGAGGACCACCTCTATAGTGGTTGATGCAATGAGAATCATCTACCGCAAGACCCTGCAGTACAGGGGAATCCTCCTCCACCTCTGGACACCTAGGAGAAGGGACAGGACAGGCGTTCAGTGCAGTGTCCCAAGGAACCATGCCTGACCACTGTGTGCTTTGGGCAGTGAGATCACACACCCCCAGAGGGCCTGAGCAGGCCACCCACAGGGGGATGGGCCAATGACTGCCAGCAATGTGGCACACCACAGCAGTGCACAATGGTGGTCCCTGCTGCACAGTAGCCACCCAACTGCGCAAATGCTAGTCACATGGCACAGTGCCCATGCAGCACCACAGCATCAACAGTGACAGCTGGGCGCACACCCACCCCACCAACAGCTGGAACACAAGTACAATGGATGCACCACAGTGATGGGCACCATGCACAGTGCAACACACACAGCTGCCATGGCACATGGCACAGATGGCCATGCCCGCACCCATACCACTGCTAACCCCTAATACAGGTGTGAAAGACCATGACAGTGCTTACCTGCTCTCCATGGCCCCGCTAGTGCTGGGGCCACTCTGGTGCCACCTCTGGGTCCTGCTGTGGCCTGCTGTCATGCAGCAGCTTGCTGTCCCACTGTTGCCACTGCCATTCTCTAGTGAGTCTCAGGGCCTGGGAATGGAACTTAGACAGGAAGACATCAGTACACAACCACAGCAGCTGGCCCCCCTATACAGTGTGGACCCCTGCCTGGCACAGTCTGCAAGACTGCATGTCAACGTAAGCGGTGGTGGGTAATGCAACCCCACGATGTGCACAATGACAGTACACTGCCATGCAGGATATGCCAGGCAGCCTAGCTGACACCACAGTACAGCACCAGGGCACACATGCATTCTGGGCCTACTCACCTGGCTGTGGCACAAGTCCATGCCTGACATGCACCTCCAGCCATCGGTGGCAACCTGGGTCCCTCCACAGCAGGTCCCCATAATGGTGCTGACACTGCTCACCAGTCCTGGCCACCCCAATTTGCTACACAAGTGTGGCAGCAATATCCTGCCACACATCCACACAGGGCTGCTGTAGTGGCACCTGGCCAAAAAGCTGGGGTGCATGGGGCTGGACGCAGACCACAAGGTTGGCCAGTTCCACCTGCATCCAGTTACTCACCCAATGAGACCTGCACTGCAACATGTCCCTTCCTTGTGCCATGGAGCAAAATGGTGGCCATAGCCACACTTGGCCACAGCATGCACCAGATGCGTGGGCTGAGGGGATATGCACTGTGTCTGCCTATTGCACAATGGTGGAGATGGGAGGCATGGGTGTGGCTGGGCAGGGCCACATGTGCGGGGTCATCTAGGGTCAGAGGTCATTGCAGGGGTCAGAGCATGACCACGCACTGTGTGGCAACTGCGCAATAACAGTCATAGTGCACTGTGTGCCATGGCTACTATTGTGCAGTTGGTGCCCAATGCACAATAGGCAGTGGTGCACCACAGTGTGCCTGTGCACAGCACCAATGCGGACTGTGCATGTGTGTGCATTGTGCCATGTCGTGCTCCAGAGCAATCATATGACTTGCTCCGGAGCACTCTCATTGCACAGGGCACAAATATGTGATATTCAGCCACCACATGCTAATGAGCTCATCAGCCAATGCATGGCGCAGTGGGGGCATTAGCATATCATTACCGTTGCGCCAAAACTTATTTGCATATGATGCACCATAAAGGTGCCACAGAATGGCACAGGACATGGACCGGTATTGCATCCTTGTGAGGTAGGTTGTGCATGTTGCTAGAGCACACTGAGCACAGTGGGCACAGCAAGGGGGATGGCAATGGGTGTTGCCGCCACTGACACACTGTGCTGTCCATTTCCACAGGAAGTGACATGTCGGAATCTGAGAAGGTTGGAGAGCATGGGCCTGCTTGCAAATTCAGTCCCAATGTCACAAAAGCAGAGACAGAGCCTCTGTTTGAGGCCTACCTCAATAGGGAGCCACTCTTGAGCAGTGCCACGTGCACACCACAGGCCAGGGCTGGGACCTGGGTGGAGGTGGCAGAATGCATCAACCAGCAGGGCAGCCACCAGCAGTCAGTGCAGGAGTGCCACAAGATGGTGGGCACTGACAAGAGGCGGATCAAGGAGAAGGTGGCGGCCATCCGTGCTGCCCAGAATGCCACCGGAGGGGGGCCTGTGAATGCACCACAGCTCATGGTGCAGGAGGATCTGGTGGCAGCCACCTTGCACCACAGCACTGTGGAGGGTGTGCCTGGCAGTGGATTCCAGACAGATGGCAGCTCATCCCTGCATGGTACATATGGCAGCAATGCACAGCATGCTGTGGTGTGGTTGGGGGGGCATGTGTGGCCATTGCTTCACTGACACACCTGTTTTATCTGCCAGCACCAAGATGGGGCAGTGGCAGCAGCTGTGGAGGCAGAAACATCCTTGAATGACCAACCATCCACCTCCATGAGCATTCTGGGGCCTGGGATGCCACAGCACACCACCACTGTCCAGCTGGATGTCCCAGGCATGGGGTTGGATGAGGACCTGTATATGTTTCTACAGGATTCCAGTCTTGGTGTTCTATGCATGGAGACACAGATTGGGGCAGGGTCCGACACCGATGATGACCTCACCATAGTTCTGGACAACATGGACGGAGTTGTGGGGGAGACACCCATACCAGGCACAGGCAGCACATCCAGCAACCAGACAGCGGGGGAACAGCTGCCTCCACCACTGTGGGTGCCGCTGTGTGCACTGCCACAGCTGTACTGTGCAATGGTGGTGGTGCAGCTGTGCAGGTGCTGGACAGTGTTCAGTAGTTGGAGGGGCAATGGCAGCAGGATGCTGGTGCCACAGGGCAGCTGGACACAGGGTCTGCTGCCAGAACGCCAGCTAGGGACATACCCCAAGAGGACTCCACTGTACAGTGTCCACCTGAGAGCGGGGGCTTTGCAGCATGGCTGGTCAACACAGGAGGGTCAGTGTCCCACCCAGAATTCTCAGGATGCTGACCCAATGGTATAGCACACCCGTTTGCTCCGGGCCTCCATTGAACAACAGGTGCAGGTTGCCACTGGGCTGCATGCACTGTGCGAAGGTGCACCAGCTAGCTGAGCAGCATAGGAGGGACATTGTGCAACTCCTGGTGGGGATGCAGTGCATGCAGAAGGCCATGATGGCTTCCATGGATTGCATTGCTCACCACATGCAGGAGGCCATGACTGCATCCATGGATCACACTGCACAGTTGGTCACGGATGGCTTCATGCTGCTGGCTGCCACAGGGCATGGCCAGCCACCATGGACCCCACACAGTGCATTGTTCACCCCACATTCCTGGTGCCTGGAAACACCCACACTGTCAATGCCGGGCTCTGATGTTGGCATCCCAGGCATGCCTGGGGTGGGCCTGTTTGGGTGCCTACACCACCCACATGGACCCAGTCATGGTCCCATGGGTCAACCCCAGGGGGGCTGTTGCAAACCCCCCTTTGGCTGATGAGCAGCATGTGGCTGCTGATCGGCCCTGGAGCAGTCACCCTCCATGACCGTGGTGGCCAGGGTTCTGTGCAGTGGCCCTGATGTGAGGCCCACCCTGACCACAGTATGTTGCTGCTGCCCTGTGCATCCCTGTGTACATATCACTGTTGTGACACCTGTGTTGCACTACATGCTGCCTGTGTGCATGCTTGTCCAGCCACTGGACCATGTGGCATGGGCATGATGAGGGCAGATCTGCATCAGTTCCACCTGTGCACCAGTGCTATGCATCTGATTATCACCACATGCCAATGCCTGGGTGTGTGGGTATGTGTGTGTGTGTGGGGGTGTGCTTGCATGCATTGCTGTGAGCTGCTCTGTGCAGTTGTGTGTGGTAGTGTGCCACTGACTCCCCTGACCCTGCACCATGCCTCTGTGTGTACATGCCCATTGCCATGCACACCCCTGCATGTGTGCTGCACCTGTGAGTGTGGCTCATGCATGGATTTAGCACCACCTAACTGCATGAACCATAGTGCTCCTGTGCAATGGTGTAGCAGTGCTTTCGGGGCCTGCCTCGTCAGCCATGGATCCCTCTACCCGGGGGGGGGCTGTTCACTTCCCTCCAGCACATTGCCTCCATTGTCCCCACTACTGTCACCCTCATCAGCCTCGACAGCTATCCCACAGTCAATGGCCATGTTGTGCAGTATGCAGCAGGCCAGGAATATGCCACAGGCTTTTGAGGGGCTGTACTGTAGGGCATCGCTGGACCTGTCTAGGCAATGGAAACATGCCTACAACATTCCAGATACACAATCAATGATGTTCCACGTGCTGGTGTGTGCCTCATTGTAGTGTTCTTTGGCTGGGGAAGATGGGCACCAGCTGAGCAGCCAGAGTCTCAGTGGGTAGGCACTGTCACCTGTGTGAATAGTGGCATAGTTAGCTCTCTGCCTTCCCTTGCTGTGCCCCTTACCTGCCCTGGGGTCCTTGCCTGCTTGCCCACCCTGCCCTCCCATTCCATGGCCTACCCTCCCTGTCACCCCTTGCTCATCTCATACTCACCCACTAGGTGGCCTGTGGGGATGTCCCCACATTTGAATCTGTGGCACAGCATGGAGCTGTGCCAGATGAACGCATCTTGTGCACTCCCAGGGTGTGTGGCAAAGACATTGATGATGTGCCCCATGGCATTGCACACCACCTGGCAGTTGATACTCAGGCTCCCCTTTCTAATGATGTATGCTAGCCCCTCAGGTCCAGGTGGCATGTGGATGCCCACATGGGTGCAGTCAATGGCCCCAAGCACACCAGGCATACATGATACCCTGTGGAAGTCCTGCATGGCTGCTGTATGCTCTGCCTGTGTGCTGAGGAAAATGGATGTATTCTGAAGCACATGGAAGCAGAATGTTGAGGAACTGTGTGAGGAGGCATGACATGGCCAACTGGGTTATGCCTGTGGTGTCCCCTGTTGCTCTCTGGAAGGTGCCTGTGGTGAGCAGGCACATGACTGCTGTGACTTTCATCTCCACAGACATTGCATTGCTCCATCTTGTGAGTGCCTGCATCTCCTCACTGCACAGCTTTGCAGAGCTGCCTCAGAATGGCTCTATCCAGGTGGTACCGGACCACTATCTCTGTGTCGGAGAAGTTCTCGAAGGTGGTGCAGGCACGGTACCACCTGTGTCAGGCATACCACCGACAGACCCTTCTTCGGCCATGTCGCTGACCCACCTGCCCCCTCACACCCCTCATTAAGGCCTCCATCATGAATGGTGCACTGTCCATGGCCCCAGCTGTCTTGTCTCCCCCTGGGCAGTTGGCTGCTGTGGGATGTGTGGCACCCTGGATCACTGTCTGGCACTGTGCCTGCCTGTCTCTGTCACACTCTCTGCCCCTTCACCCTTTCCACTGCTACCTCTGTCACTCACCTCTGTGGCTGTCTCTGTCTCTCTCTCTTCCTTTCTTTCTTTCTTGTTCTCTCTCTCTCTCTCTCTTTCTCTCCTTCCCTCTCTCTCACCTTGCACAAGTGCTGTCTCTCTGCTTGCGCCTGGTATTTATATGCTCAAGTCTGCTCGGGGCATCTTGGTTTTGCTCCACACATGCGCCATGGTTCCACGGTTGAATATTGCACTGTGCTGGAATTTTATAGGCATGGCCCCTGCGGTTGTGCCTGCATTCACTATAGTTGCACATTGGCACAATGGTATTTGTGCTGCACATTGCCTCCCACTGAATATGGCTCCTTGGCACATTTCCACACTTGCGCCAGCATAACTCAGTTGTGCTATGCACAACAGCTTTGAATATCCAGCCCCAAGAGTAACTATCTGTCAATTTCCCTAAATTGGTCAACACTTGGTGATCAGTATCACCCCCCCAAAAAAAAATCAACAACATGACAGGCTTTTAACATGAACATTTTTGTTTCCTTTCGTGTCTTCCTGCCCTGAGTGAAGCCCCAACATCTTCCTCCTCATTTTAAAGTATTTTCCCCTAAAAATGACTAATTAATCTGTGAAAGCAACTAAATATTTATCTGCAATGCTGTACTGATAAAATTCAATAGGAAAAGATCCTCAGACAATTGAAAGTAAACATGAGTTGTTGCCATTTTACAATCTGATGTACATTTTTGTGTGTGTGTGTGGAAATGGGTACATGGGTGGGTGTGTAGATTGATGAGTGGGTGTGTACTCAGCTGCCAGAACCTTGAGGAAAATGATGTCATTGTTGCCTGAATGGAATGAGCGCTCACCCAAGATTCCACCAGGTGGTTTAAAAATGTCTGAGGGATTTTCTGTGAAACCATCAATTAGGAAAGCATTAAAATAGTATCTGTACATGACAAATGGCAATTTCTTCATTTCATATGTAATAAATAAGGCCTGGTTGTCCTTATGTTAGGGAAAAAGAGTCAGGTTTGCAATATATGTAATAATACATGGGGGGAGTGCATAATGAGAATTTAATGCACACCTGAGGTGTGGGTTTCTACATAAACCCCACAGGCAAAGCCTGAGGAGTTTATCAAAGCATCCCACACTGAGGAAGTGCATTAAATTTGAATTGTATATGTGTTGTTTTATGTAATTGCTTGGGGGACTTTTTTTCCAACCAGAGTTAGTAAAATAATTTTGTTTTTTTTAGTAGAATTTTGTGTCTGCTATTTTTTGTATTAGAATAGTTTACAGAACAGAAGATAATCATTAACTGTTACCCTGGGAGGTTAGCATGTTACATATGTTAAAATGAGTTTTGAAACTTTGCTGGCAAGTGGTTTTAGTTCATATTTTGAAGGTGTTCTTTAGCTTTGGGTGGTCATTGTCACTGCAATATGCAAATGAGGTTCAGAGGTCCAACTCTGTTGCTCATTTGCATATCTCAGTGACAACTAGGAACCAGAGTTGAAAACATATCTTTGAAAATTTAGCAGAGTTGGAAGCTTTTTGTATATTTTTTTGTGTTACTGGTTTATCGTCTTCAAGCCCAAGAAATGCCAGGGACAGAGTGCTAATTTACTGAACGTGGCTAACTGAGTGTGAGCGGGGTACAGCAGAAGGCGGGTCAGTGTAAGATGCTAAAGTGCCTGATTCTTGTAAAGGATGGAGATTTTTCTTTTTGGGGGGTTTGTTTCTGTGAAAATATTGGTATCACAGTGGAATTTTGGGAGTGTTTCCACAACTGCCTTTGTGACTCGAATTGTGAAAGCGGAGTCACTGAGTCAGCATGAGTGGGGCTCTGGAGAAACTGGTGTGTTTCACCATTATAACCTGCTGGTTATAACGGTGAATTATAACCAGCTTCTCCAATGACAAGAAAGTCCCCCAGTTATTACATGTTTGTAATATATCTGCAGTCGATCTTTAAAGAAAATGATAGTTTATATAGAATGGTGGAACATTTTGATAGTCAAATCTGCTACAAGAATGTATGTATTGTTGGACTTCTCTCACAAACTGAATCTGAATTCTTAACCACAAGAGATATGATAAAATACCTTGTTGTGGGATTTTCTAAGTGTAGCGAGTGTTCAATTTACTCCTGAGAATCCAGCATTCCTAATTAAGGCACACAGAGTTCAAAAAATACCTCCTTTTTACTATTCAGTCCCTTCATCTAATATAATATCCCACCTGAAACCCACAATTACAATATCGCTCACATTTGAGTCAGACCAGGATTTGATGCTGCAGCTTGCTTCTGTAAATGGACTGCTAACATTAAAAAATCAGAGTTTATATTTTTCCTGACTATTTCTTTGTCACCCAACAATGTTGATGCACATTTTATGCAATAGGCACTGTAAGATTTTCCAGAAATCTGAGCCCAATTTCTGCTACTGGCCTAGTCAAAAGTAAGGATTAATTTGGACGGTAAGCAGTACATCATATTTGAAACAGACTCTGCCTTTTTACACATTCACGGTAAAGATTCCACTAGAGAGAATGGCACAGAGTCACCTACCCTTTCAGACAAAGAGATGTCTGATAAGATGGATGTGATGGGGGATCGGCTAAGTTATTTATTTAATTTATTCGAAAAGTTTCACAAAGAAAGACATCAAGAGCTACAAAGAGCTTGTTTCCAGAAGTGTCCTGGGGGAAGGGGGAGAATGGGATACAATATACATAGTAAAGTACAAAATACCATGAGTTGAAGAAAGTAACAAAGTCGTACAAGATACAGTTGAACCCAAAAGGGTATAACAATACAAAAAAATGAAACTGTGCATAAACCAAAATGGACAAGACACACCAGTGCTTACAAATATTCATAACAATATGTATGTATCTAAAGAACATACATATACACATATGTAATAAAGAAGACATACATATACATAAACACAGCCACATAAACATTTTAGAGGGTATGGGGAGGGGAGGAGGAATGAAAAAAAGAGAGTAGACAAGGGTAGGTAAAAGAATCAGGGTATGTAGCAAAATAAAGGGATAAAATATTGAAGGAAGCAGGGATCAGGAGCAGTTTAAGGAAAGGGGAAGTATATTTACTGAGAAGACAAGACAGTCAGCTAATGGATGGGTCAGAGTGGATATCTAAATGAAGCAAGTTCCAGAGATTAGGAAAATAATAGGAGAAGGCAGCCTTACTAGAAATGGGATTTTCATGCAGGGAGGGCTAGAGTCTTATGGGGGGAGGTTAGGAGGGAATAGGAGATAGAAGAGGGGCTGAAAAGGAAAGCATTTCAGTAGGATGGAAGGGAGCCAAACCAGAACTTACCAACTAGTGAAGCACAATGAGCAAGACCTCTGGCCTCCAGAGAATATGATATGATGGCTGCAGTGGTGATTCTGATGGTATGCTGGATGCAATGGAGGATGATATGATACGATGCATGCAGAGGTGGTTTGGATGATATGATCTATACAATGGAGTTTCGGATGATATGACGGATGCAATGGAGAATCGGATAAAGGCATAGGTATAGAAATCTTTTTTCACAAATACACATAAAATACAAGGAAAACTATCATGAGACAAAAACATGCAATACTGTGAATGAACATAATAGGTTTCTGTGTTAGGACTCAGTGCATTCAATTCTACTTGCTTGCATTTTAAGTCAACACATTAGTCATAGAATGTAATATTTATGAGGCAGTAAAGGATAAGATGGACTATTATTAATTTATTTTTTAAATTACATAATAATTTAAACTGTCAGTTAGCTAGGGTAAATGTTATACTTGTTTTCTCTCTCCCCATGAAATAGACTCATTAACTATCATGTATGTATATCAGGGGTCAACCTTAACTTTTTTTTGCACTAGCCAGCCGGACAAGTTGATTAAAAATTGCACTAGCCCACAGATGGTTGCACTAGCCCACAATAATAATGGTAAATTTTGATCATGTTATATATTTTCATGTCTGCATATATTGTTTAAAAATCAATAAAAACAGTATGAATACAGTCTGGTGATGCCAAAAATAGTCTAAATACTATTTGATTGCTGTTCATTGGCTGTGTCGCAATAAAGAATCATGTACTGATAATATCTTCAAAATGTAGTTTCAGATAGTATGGCTACATACTGTATGGCATAGTATTAAAATATGAAATCTGAATTGAAAGGGCTGAGTCTCAATGAGTGCAATCTGACTCCAGGCTTCAAGTTGCAAAGAAATTAAGTTTCTAGCTACAACAGTTCCAGACTTAGAGCTTTCCAAAGATAATTTCTTTACAATGAGATAACTTTGGAAGCATTAGTGAGAGAAACTTTTTCAACAAAAGCTAGGAGTCAGCTGAATTGATAAATCACTACATGCTTTTACTGTATCTTAAATATATCAATATATAAAAACATGAAATGGTTACAAATGTTTAAACTCTAATTACTTTAACAATATACAGTGTAGTGACATGTACTGTACATTTACCAACACCAGAGAGATGTAATATTTCCATGAAGGTTAGCTAGCAGGAGGAATGGATGGACTTAGGTGAGCTCACCAACGGTGAGGGCAGCGGGATAGAGGCACATCCCCCATCTGGTGCAACTACAGGATTCCTACACCATCTTGGTGGAGCAGGAAGGTTCCACAGTGACACCTGAATTAGTGACCAGGAAGGATATTCTCCATAATGAAGCCCCAAGGGTGGGTGGCAGAGGACCCCAGAGGAGAAGGAAACAAATCCTGGTGGGGGACTTCATTGTCAGGGGAATAGATTTAGGGACAGGTAGCAAGGGGGAGAGCGAGGTTAAGTGCCTACCCAGACGCATGGCTCAGAGGGATGAAGAGCAGACCCTAAGGATCTCTAGGGCAGTAACAAGGAAGGGACAGCTGGATGTCATTGTCCATCTGGGGACAAATGACCTGGAAAGGGTTGAGGCAGGGATAGGAACAGTGCAGGAGGAGTTTAGAGAGTTGTAGAGGGTCTTAGGCAGGTTGCAAACTCTGTGACCTTCTCTGAGGTACTGCCTAGCTACAGCAAGGGGAAGGTTAGGAAACTCTGCACCGGGAACTTCAATGCATGGTTAAAGGAATGGTGTGGAGAGGAGGGTTTCAGCTTCATTGGGGACTAGGCCCCCACCTGGAGGGATGAAGGACTGTACACGGGTGACAGCCTTCATTCATTCAGAGGGGGAATCATGGTCCTTAGTGAATGGTTTAAATACTACATTGGCAAGCATTTAAACTTTCCAAGGGGGGAGGCAAAGGAGGCAGGGAAACAAAAACTGCCCCTCCCCACAAGCTCACAAGGTCAACAATGAGAATCCTGAGGGACTGACAACCTGAAATGAAACAAACAAAAATTAAAGCCAGGGGGTAGAAGGATGAATAAAATTAAAATATGTTGGGGGCATAATAAAGGAGGGCAAAAGGGCAGAAGGTGGCAGCATAGTCTGGAAAGCCAAGTGTGCAAATGATCGAAGTCTGAACAAGATTGCAGACCTAGAGACTACCATGGTGGAAGTAGACCTGGACTTATTCACCATCACTGAGACCTGGTTCAACAGAAACCAGAACTGGGAAGCGGCCATACCAGGTTATACTCTGTTCACGAAGGATAGGATAGTTAGAAAAGGGGGAGGAGTGGCTCTTTATGTAAGGGATAACATAAAAGCCATAAAAATACAGGGTGAGCAGGGAGGAGAGGAGGTACTGTGGGTCACTCTGGAGAGAGGGAAAAGGGCTGCTATTCACACAGGAGTGATTTACAGATCTCCAGCATGGGGGGGGAGTAGTGAATAAGGAGATGATGGAAGCCATCCAAAGGATGGCTCACAAGGGGGAGGTATTGCTAATAGGAGACATCAATCTACCGGACATGATTGGAGCCTCCCCACTGCAGCAACAGCCAGGAGTGGGAACATCCTGGACACCCTGCAAGGGGCGTTCCTTAGATAGCTAGTTTTGGAACCCACTCAAGAGGGGGCACTACTGGACCTAGTACTGACAAACAGAGAAAATGTGGCTGGTGTCACAGTGGGGGACCACCTTGGGACCAGTGATCATGGTACAGTGTGGTTTTATATAAGAACTGGGTCAGAATCAAATCACACAAGGACAAGGGTCCTGGACTTCAGAAGGGCTGATTTTAAGAAAATGGAAGAATGCCCAGGGATACCCTAGCAGCGAGAGGGAAACTGGGGGATGTCAAGGAACAGTGGGCAAACATAAAAGAGGGAATCGAAAAAGCTACAAATCCCTGTTTTAGGCAGGTTAGCAAGGGCAAGAGAAAAATGAGACCACTATGGTTTTCTAAAGGGGACGCAGAAAAAGTAGAGCAAAAAAAATGGCATTCTGAAGGTGCAAAAAACACAGAAGGAGAGGAATAGGGAGACTTATCAAGAGAAACAATGTGAGACAGGGAAGGCAGTTAGGATAACAGAAGTACAAACAGAGGAAAAGACCGCCAAAGCAGTGACAAAAGGGGATACAACATTTTATAGATACATAAGTGAAAAGAAAAGACAAATGGATGGACAGTAAGGCTGAAAGGAGGAGGGGATTGTGTGGAAGAGGACCTCCAAAAAGCAGATATATTGGACAAATACTTCTGTTCAGTATTTATGGAGGAGGGGATAGAAAATGGGCCAAAGATAAAGGACTAGGGTATGAAGTGATGGGAGGTAGACACAAGTCCTTTTACAGAAGAAAGAGTGCTTAAGAAACTAACAATGTTAAAAGTAGACAAGGTAATGGGACCAGATGAGGTGCACCCCAGAATACTGAGGTGGCTGCACTTCTGACATCCCTTTTCAACCTGTCATAAGGAACAGTGAAGGTATGGGGGAACTGGAGGAGGTCAGATGTAGTCCCACTCCACAAAAGTGGAAACAGTGAGGGGGCAGGAAATTACAGGCCTGTCAGCCTGACATCGGTGGTGTGCAAGGTAATGGAATCACTATTGAGGGAAAGGATTGGGAAATACATTATTACCAATAGCCTACAGGATACGAGGCAACATTTTTTTTTAAAGAGGGAAGTCTTGCCAGACAAACCTGTTTGAGTTCTTTGCCTGAGTAACCAGGGAAGTGAATCAGGGAGGAGCTGTGGACATGGCCTACCTGGATTTCAGCAAGACCTTCAACATCATTCTAGATAGAAGACTGATAAGCAAGGTGGTAAGCCTAGGAGTAGGTCATAAAGTATTTAAATGGGTAGAAAGTTGGCAGGGCAATAGGAGTCAGAGTATGGTGATAATGGCATCCACTCTGGAGAAGGCAAAGTGGCCAGTGTGGTGCCACAAGGATTAGTACTAGAACTGGTCCTCTTCAATGTCTTTATCCATGACATTACAGAAGGACTGGAAGGAAAAGTATGCCTGTCTGCAGATGACACAAAACTCTGCAACAGAGTGGACACACCGGGGGGGGATGTGTGGAAAGAATAAGGGACAATCTAAAAACACTGCAAGAATGGTCAAGAGTTTGGAAGCTGTGTTTTAATGATAAAAAGTGCAAAATCATGCACATGAGGCACAAAAATCTGAGGATAAAATACCAATTGGGAGGAGAGGTGTTAACAGCCACAGAGCAGGAAAGGGACCTGGGGGTGATAATTTCTGATGCGCTAAAGGTTACTAATCAGTGTGACAAGGCAGTGGGGAAGGCTGGCGGGATGCTGGGATGCACAGGCAGAAGAATCACCAACAGAAAGAGGGCAGTAATAATACCCCTGTATACGTCACTGGTGAGACCACACCTCAAGTACTGTGTATGGCTCTGGAGGCCCCATCTCTGCAAGAACATATATAGGATGGAGGTTGTTATAAAGGAGGGCAACCAAAATGGTGCATGGCCTGCATGAATAGTATTATGGGGAAAAGCTTAAAGAATTAAATATGTATTCCCTCGAGGAAATGAGGGAGGGGGGGATATGATAGAAACATTCAAATACCTCTCAGTTAAAAACAAGGTATAAGAAGGTAGCATTTTCCAAAGAAAAAGATGCTCGAGAACAAGGAGTCACACTATGAAGATAGAAGGGGGAAAGCTCAGAGGAAATGTAAGGAAATACTTCTTCATGGAGAGGGTGGTTGGGGCAGAAATGGATACAGGATTCAAGAATGCATGGGATAGCCACAAAGGGATCTTAGACGTAAGGAGGAGGGAGGCTGGACACCTAGTAGGGTCGGTGGTGTCACTATATTTAGGAAAAAAAGGGAAGACTGGGGGGCCAGGAGGTCCTTATCTGCTGACAGCTTCAGTGTTTCTATGTACTGTTATGTTGACTGGGTGCCAAGCTTTCACTAACAAAAACAAAACAGAAAAAAATAACTTTAGTTCCTAAGCCTAACGTTCAAAGGTTACAGGTTTTAAATTAGAACATCAAGCATTATAAAATATCAAGAATAACTGGTTTGGGCCATCCCAGTGGTGCTGAGGGTTGAGGCACTGGATGCCACACCTCATGCCGCACCAGTGACCCGTATTCAGGAACAAGCACAGGCCGTCATGTGTCAGCAAGGAGGAGATGGATTGAACATCCGACTGACTGCTATCCATCTCAGGGGGGAGGAGTGCAGTGGCTGCTGCATGCCTAACCCATAGCAGAGGCTGGGGCTCAATGGCATGGAGCCAAATGAATGGGGGGCAGGGGACACGGCAGATGCTTGACATGGGCATGCACGGGAGCATGCATGAACCCCATGTCAGGCGTCATTGCACGCTGCACTCCCACAAGGGAAGAAAGGCAGAAAACAGTGGCTTCAGGTCACACAGCTTGATGGACGTCCACTGACACACACCATTCCTCGGGCACCACCACCTGATCCGGATCCATGCTTGGTGGGGAATTAGGGGATCCCTTGCCTCCCTCCCATGGGAAGTAAGCCGTGGGGGAATACAAGGTGGTGGCCTGAGATCAGTGTAGGAAGACAGCGGCTAGAGGAGAAGAGTTGGAGGTGAGCTGACTGGGGCTACGGTAGGAAAAAAGTAAGCAAAAAAAAAAAAAATGAATAACTGGTTTTGGAAATGGTCTGAAGATCATTGATATAAGTTGTTCTATTTAAGGAATAAACATACTTTTTTCCAAATATTATTGACATCTACATTAAAGCTGGATCCTTTTCAGGTACAGTTCACTTACACCTGAGACTCATTTATAACCCCCTGCTTGTGACATCACAGTTTGTTGCTGTGGAAATGACTGTGATGTTTCAAGCAGAACAATAGAACTTTTACTATAAGTTACTAGTGCCTCCAAGGAGTGTCTCTCATGATACAAGAGTTTTAGGTGTGAGGACTGTAATGTGATGCAGCATGGGGTCACAATGTTGCAAGGCTTATGCCACAGCAATATACCGTGCTTTCAATACAGTGCAATATATTGCACGAAGCAGAAGTCTTGTTTTTGCAGGGGGTTCTGCCCCCCCAACCCCTTTACAGGGGACTGCGACCCCCAACCCACTCCTACTAAAATAACTAAATCGGGGTGAAAAGTAAATATTGCACAACATGCAAAAAAATGAAAAATTCCATGTGTCTGGGACTAGAACCTGGCCCCAAACACACTGCCTGCCTCCCTTGCTGCCAGTGGCTCATCCCATCGAGCCATGGCAGCTGCTCAGTGGATCCTTGTCCCAGCAGAGGTTTTATCCTCTGCCTGGGACAGTGAGATGGTGCAGTACCACACACAGACCCATTCACAGTATTGCACCCTCTCGCTGTCCTATACTGTGCTGTTTCTGTTTCGGGGTTTTGTCGTACGCTATTAAGCATATGACATATTGATCCAGTAGGACGTGATGCTGAGTGGTTCTGGCTGCACAAGTCTCATGAGTGAAGGCTCTTACACCATTATAGACACCCCTCAGAGACCCTATTATCTTATTATGAATTGCTCAAATTTAGATTGAGTGATTTGTAATGAGTTTTTTTTTAATTTTATTTTATTGCGCTGCCCTCCCCCTGGCACGATACTGGAGTGCTCTATCTTAACACTCCCACATGAGAGGACACTGTACACAGAATGAGATGTACAGTGGCTCTGCACACTAATTGGCTGAAATATCATTAGTTATTTGTAATCCTGAATAAACTGCAGTGGCAGATATACTATAGGGGGCAATGCTTCTGCATTCATAAGTACTTCACTCTTAGTAATAAAGAATGTAAATTTCATTTGAAATGTAGTACAGTCAGGTTGTGCTAATGCCAAGTGATTCTTTGCTGATGTTCAGACTCCCATTTAAAAGCTCTCAAAGGGAATTGGATAGCATGCCAAATTTTGATTAAGTTATGCTTGGGGTTTTCAGAAATGTACAATTGTTTTGTTTATAACTTTGGTGTATACATCATGTACTTCCAAACAAAATATGTAGCCTCTCCTCTGCTTTCTAGGGCACATTTATAATGAGAACAGTGTTCCCAGGCTCTCTTCCTGGTTAAATTAAATTGAACTACAACTAATAAACCGTATGCCATTTGTTCCACAGCCTGAGAGTCTAGACTTGAGCTACAGATCAATAGCAAGTGGCAACCACAATGCCATTTCACACTTCTGTCAACCTGTTAAACCTTTCACTACAGCAATGATTTATCTTTAAAGCCTTCTTAGAATATGATTGTCCTCTAAATCGATTACGCCATCAGCAGTTCATTCCAATCAATTTTGTTCTGAAATAAAACAGTTTAGTTTTGCTGCTTCAGACACCTGATTCCCCTTTTTTGAATGAGCCTTCCACAGAGAAGAGGAGAAACTTGATTATACTATAATTGTATTGTACAACACCTTACATTACCTCTCTGTTATACTTGTTCATTGGAAATGATTGCATGATAGTACTCCAGGGAACAGATAATTGGGTAAAAACAAGTCTGATACTACACTGCTATTGCTGCTGGGTTCACTTTTTAGTAGCTAAAATCATTTTGTTTTCACTTTAGGTGTCAATCATCTAAAAGTTGTGAATGGGTATTATTAAAAAGGACAGGTCACTATTTCTAATTGGCTGTTGTTTATAAAGTTCAGTTTTCAGAAATTACATTAATCTAACTAAATGATCCATAATTTATTGTGCATTAAAAAATAATGATGTAAAAAGTTGTATTTTGCACTGTTTTGTTCTTTTATGGGCAGCATTCTGCTACAGTTTTGATCATGGAACCACTGATTTGGAGTTTTAACTACTCTACATTACAGTTTGTGTATAGAACTCTGTGAGTGATGTTCTGATACTGTAGGTGAATAGCTCACGTTTAGCATTCTGTAAACAAACTGTGATACAGTGAAAACTCCTGAATGCTGGTTCCATAAAGAGAACAGTACAAAATGTAGTTCATGGAAAGAAAACTATACAGAATACAGTTCTTTACATACATGTTTATTCAGGTACAGTTAAGTATGGATCAATTAGAAGTATGAATTGCATTTCTGTAATTAGAAACATTATTAACTGTTGTCTGTTAGCACAGATCTCCTGTACCTTTTTAATATTGGTTGCCATGTGTGGAAATTGCATTAGTCTAAGTCTCTGAATTAGAATAGCCTAATCAAAGTACTGCATTATCTCCGCACAATGCTATTCCTTTTAATTTTTCTGCTTTCAACCCCATCAGCCTCTACTTACCTCCACTCCCCTTCATCTGAATCAATTCCAGTCCACCTAGCTTCACCTCACATGCCCTTACTTGCCATTTGCATGATTCTGGGCATTTCCAAGGCTATGAAGTAGGCAGAAGTGTAGTCTGATGGCAGAGAAGGCATGGCAATTCTGTTGCCCCATTGTGAGCCACCCCTCCCATCTGATAGGCAGAGGTCCGTGGTGTCACTCCTACTGGTTGGGTGACTGATGATGCATATTCATTTATGATGCTTATGCCATCTCCCATTTCACAGTTGAAGGTGTTCTATGAGTGGGCCAGCTTGTTCCTGCTTTTGGCACCAAAGTGTGATGCCTCCTCATATTGCTCACTGAATGTCACCAGCCTGAACATTGGATCTGTGACCAGGATTCAGTTTTGGATCTCCTGAATGGTTATGCACCATCAGACATAGGGAACTTAACATTCTTAAGCATTAAGTATGACCAGGGGTTGGGTTACCAACAATTAATTTGACCTTAGGGGAGTCTTAACAAAAGAGGTGAAGCACTAGGGGGCAGAATAACAAAGATAACCCAAGCCCTGAAGTGCCTTAATGATATTATAAAGCCATAAAGCCTTTCAAATGAATGTTCTGATAGCTTAAACTGTAATTGTTTTGTTATATGTTAGAGTTGCCAGCCATTAACAAAAAATCATTTAGACTGCAGTCAGCCAATCAGCATGTTCAATTTCCAACTATTGTTTTATAATAAACAGTTGTTAACCTCCACTTTTTTAATAGTTTACTGTTATTCCAAAACATAGAAGTGAAGATTTTTGAATTCTTACATTTTTTGTATACAGTATGTAAACATCATTTTTTCTGCTTTTCCTCCAGTCTCCTTATTTCTCTTTCACGTCAGACATTGTGGCATCTGTAACAGTGCTGAACATAGCATTACTTCTTCTGTGAAGACTGTAAAGTTGACTGGCAACAGAAGGCTCATGTCAATTGAGTGACAGAAGTGAGTATGAATTTGACACATACAGTATGTTTACAAGTGATAAGGTTATGTGTGTGTCTGGACTTGATACAGTGATGGTATGCTCAGAAAAGAAAACATCCCTGTTGATAGGACACACTGGCCAATCAGATTACTAGAATGTTTCTTACTACTTAAGTGATAACATTCAGTCTGTATTAATATATGAAGCAATCACCCACTGAAGGTGGTTATTGTGAGTATACCCATCAAAACTGAATGTTATTACTACTACTATACCACTAGAAGTGTTGTGAAAGTGTTTTCTACAGAGTTTCTTTTTTTATTCACTCCAAATCAAAAAAGAAGCAGTCTAGCAGGATAAAATCTGACTTTGAAAACTGAAGCCATGACACTGGGGATTCACATTAGCACCATTGCTAATACACATGCCCAGAGTCACAGCTTCACTTTTCAAAACAGTATTTTATTACAGGGGTGCCTATAGTTAGGGTGCCTGGTGAGTTCTATTTGAACTCGATTTTTTGTTTGCTGCTTGCAGAAAGATGGTTTTATGGATTTTCATGAAACTTTCAGGATTTTTTGTACATGGCAGAATCCTCAGACCTGAATTTCTCTTGTAAATCAGTTCAGTATTTTTAGAAATATTAAAGTGTGAAAAATATAATACATTTCCATTGATTTCAATGTCTGTTTTTTCTAAATTTTTGTTCATGTCTAGATAAAAAAAACTATAAATCTTTAAATTATGAAATTATGAATGGTTGTGTAGGTTTATGGAGAAGGATTTCCTAGTGGGATTTAATGCTTGGGAGTTTTTTTAATGTTTAAGACACGTACATTTGAAAAATTGTATTTTTAGCATTTTGAGGTGTGCTCAACAGTAGGGCTTGGAGATAACATCCCACATGTACAGAACAGTTTCAATTCTGTTGAATGGGGATTGGGAAAGTGAAAGGAGTTGGGCTGTAGTTTAAGTAAGGCATGCACAGAAGACCTATGGGATGGGAAATTGAATGTTACTATAGGCAGTTCAGCGGTTCCACACAATGGCCATTTTTGAAAAATTTTCCTCTCGTCTAGGGAGAAAAGTATAAATCTTTAAAAAGTAAAATTCTGTGTAGTTGTGTAGGCTGGTAGAGAAGGATTTACTGGGGGATATGTTTGAAAGTTTTGTATTTTTTATCATATTTACATTTGAAAAAGCTGGTTTTGTCTTTTGCTGGTATGGAGTCATGGCTGAGTTACTAGACAGCAGAAGGGTTTCAATTATGTTTAATGGAGAGATTTTTAAGTTGTCAATAAAGTTAACATTTTTAAACTTGGTGTGGGTAAGTAATTTGGTCAGGAAGGAATTCCTACTGGGGGTTGCAATGAAAGGTTAGCTTAACTATTTACATATTTAAGGTTGAATCAATAAAGGGAATGGATCTGTGGCTGAGTTATCATACAAGAGGGGCAGAGGGGCTTATTAATGTTAAATGGAGAAATTGTTTCTTGTCAATGTTTGCTCAGGTGTAGAGAAAAAAATTATAAAAGTTTAAATTTTGAAACTAGATTATCCATAGACCCCAATGTGATTATGAGCAGAGCTGCTTTTGTGTTTGGCAGCTTCTGGGTTATCGATAGTGCTTGTAAGAAAACATACAATACCATGTGATCATTATTGGTAAAAAAGATGGTACCATATGATAAAAATTCAATACCATATGATCATTATCAGTATACGAGAAGCTTCCGAAAACAGACACAGAAACACAAAGCAACCAGAGCAGGCCATTTAAGAACTCTACAGATATCACAGGTAGCTAATACACAAGGTATTAAAATACTTGGTTCAGAAATGCCAGAAAAAAATATGCCAATAAAGTAATTGGAAAGGCTAATATTTAAACCTCAATGTGGGTAAGGATGCCAGTAGTGTTGTGTGAAATGTGAACATTTCACTCCATGAAATATTTTGTGTGATTTATCAGTTTTGCAAACTTTTTCACCCCGGTGAAATTTGATTTCACCTGGGTTTTTGATTTTGTAAAATTGCGGAATTTTGCTTAATATGGTTTTATAGAGCAATTTTGCCCATCCATGTTTAGATTTCTCCTTGTGGTGAAAATTTTGCTGGTGTAATTTTTAATTTTGCCAGTGAAATGAATCTCCAAAGGCAAAATTCGCAATTCATTGTGGGTATACAGGTCAAATATCACGTGCCAGCTATTTCCAGCACAGTCTCTTGCCTGTTGAGTCAGAGAGCAGTCTGTTGTGGTGCATCACAGCCAATAAACCCTTTTAAAGCCTTCATAAAACTAGTTCTTGAGAGCTAACTGCTCCCAAATATACAGTTTATTCCTACTGCTGATAGGGAACATTTTATAATTTTGAAGATTTTTGCATAATACATAGTTTAATTCATTTTAAGTTTGTTTGTGTGTTTGAGTGGGGGGAGGATATGTGTGTAAAAACAGTGCAGGTTAGTTTCTAACCTTTTACAAACAGATTTCTCACAAAGTGTGAGTAATTTGCTGTTATTTCTTTCAAGCCGTTATATTTTTGTTGGTATTCTATTTATTTGTATTATTTTTCTTATATCTTGACAAATATTTTTGTTGCTTTCTCTGAAAATTACTCATTCCGAGAGTTCTTGCTCCTGTTATCCTGTGTTATATACCATTCTTCTGCTTTTAGTTGTGAATTGCAAAGTTTTGAACACACAGTGCTGATCCCTTATATTTGTTTTGGTTTGTGGTCAGTTCTGTTTGCTGTTAACTTGTGTCACATAAACTGTGAAAAGCAACAGTTCCATATTTTCCTGTTGAAAGTACTTTTAGTTGACCTCTTCAACTTGTCCATATACAGTTTCACTGCTTCGGTGAATTGCTCCACTGTATTTTATTGTTGAAACTTGCCTCTGAATTGCGGTGTTCCTGTTCCAGTTGAATTTGCTTACCCTTTTCCTGTTACAGCATCATTTACTACCTGATCTGTATAGTCTAAAAAAACTGCATATTAATATAGTAGTTGTTTGAGATTGCTGAGCCCATCCAGATTGCCATAGGTGCCTTTGTTTGTCAATGTTATATGGTGGCCTCTGCCCTCTTATATAACCAAGAATTGTAGTGGTAAGTACTAACACACTACAGTTCTTCAGTTATCCAGACACAGCTGATCTGTATTTATAGTAGGTTACCTGTGCCCCTTTTCCCCATGATACTTAATCCTGCTTGGTGAAAGAAAAAAAGTTACCATTTTGTTTTTACTAGAATAGGCTACCAACTACCAACTACCATATATGGTAAGTATTAGTTGTGCAGAGTGCTGCTACCTGTCCTGATTGTGTTTTGACTTGGAAGCCAGGACTGCAGGTGTGAGATGTTATTCATACAGTCACTTAGAAATATATCCTTTCTTTTTTTTTACCCCGTTCAAATTAAGTTACAGAGACCTATAGATATCTCCAAATAAATTCTTCAGAAGGTCAATCTGTTTATATGTCATCATAACTAAGGAGGGGTTCAGGAACTTCACTAACCTAGTTTATATTATATCATACTATGCCCTGTTGTACTGCTACCTGGAAAGGAGTCCAAATTTTTTCAAAATTCTCTTTCGTCCTGTTTTTATAGTACCATGTCTGCTCTAATTTTGCTATATCTATCATCATATTCAATGTTTCATACCTCAGTGGGGCAGAATCTTTCCATTTTAGCAAAATACATTTCTTTGCAACTATACTCATCAAGGTTAATAGTTTCTGTCCATTTACATCCAAACAATCCATTATGGGATAAATTCTAAGAAGAGTGACCATAGGGGATAAAACCATTTTTTTAAATATCGCTGATATTGTATGCCCTATTTTACTCCAGAAATTAGATACGTATGGATATGAATGTATTAAATGAATTAATGTGCCCATGGTTTTAGAACATCTTGGACATTTATCTGTTATGTTAGTGTTAAAATTATGCAGTTTTGAAGGTGTATAATATGTTATATATGTAGTATTCATCTGTATTTGTTACATTTTAGCAGTTTGTACATTATTAGTATAGGCATTAATTATATTTTACCACATTTCATCTGAGATTTAACCCCAGATCTCTCTCCCATTCGCCTTTCAATTTATTCAGATTAGACTTATCTTTATCCATAATTAACTGACAGATGGCTGCAACCAATTTTTCCCATCTTTTTTTCTCCTGTAGTACTTTTAAAGCACCAGGGTGGTTTATTATTTTAATCTTTGCTTTATTCTCTTTAAGATAGTTCTTTAGTTGAAGATATTGAAACATTTGTGTTTTGGGTAGATTATGCTGATTTTGTAGTTGTATAAATGTTTTAACATGTTTGGACTGATACATATTTCTAATTTGAATAAGACTTTTATCTTATCAAATTTTTAAATTATTATTAATGACACATGTGGGGAATTTATAGTTTTATGTAAGGGGGTAAATTCTGTTATGCAGCCTTCTTCCCCTGTTCATACATGTAACTTATGGCAACATTGATGTGTGGTTGCTGTAGTAATAGGAAGTTGAAGCTTATGTTTTTATCAATTGTATCTGAGTATAACAAATTCATAAGGTGATTATATTGTTGTGCTGTATTTTCTGTTAGGACAGAAGTAAATGGGGATCCATCCTCTAGCAACCAATGCCATACCTGAACTGTCTGTACTGCCAAGCAGTATGCATAAAAGTCAGGCAAAGCTTGGCCATCCCGTTCTTTAGGGAGCTTCAAAGTAGGCCAGGCTATTCTGGCCTTGGTGTGTTTCCATAAGACTTTTGAAGCAATGGTTTTCAATCTGCTAAAGAATATTTGAGGAATGGGGATGGCTAAGGCTTGAAAGAGAAATAATAATTTAGGTAATATCTGCATTTTGAGTAAATTAATTTTTCCAATGAAGGTTACAAAAGTGGATTCCATGTATGTAAATCCTGCTCGATCGTACTCAGTAATTCATCATAATTATGTTTATAAATATTCTCTACATTGGCGGTGATATAGACCCCAAGATATTTAATACACGTTATTGATTGTTGCTTATTATATTCCACAGGTGTTGAAACAGTGAGATTACTATTTAATTTTAGTAGAGTTGTTTCAGACCAATTTATTTTATATCCAAATATCATTCCAAATTGTGATGCTAAATTTATGAATGTGGGGATAAAGATGTCTGATTTAGTTAAATAAAATAAAGTATCATCTGCATATAATCCAATTTTTTCTGTTTTATAATTAATGGTAATGACATGTATATTCTTATTGCTCCTAATAGCAATGGTGAAGGGCTCCATTATTAATGCAAAGATTAACGTGGATAATGGGCATCCCTGTCTAATTCCTCTGCAAAGTCTAAATTGTTCTGAAATATTGTTATTTGTCTTTATGACTGTGATTAGTTTTCCATACAATTAACTTATCTACCTGCTGAGCTGTGAACCAAACCCCATCCTCTGAATTACTACAAATATATATGCCCATTCTATTCTATCAAATGCTTTTTCAGCATCAATAGCCATTAAAATGGTATCTTCAGCTTGAGTCAAAGAAATTATGTTGATAGTTCATCTAATGTTCTCCATCAATGATCTGTTTTTAATGAATGCAGTTTGATCTTGATGGATAACATTTGGTAAAATGTGCTCCAGCCTATTTGCAATAAGTTTGGCAAATATGTTAGAGTCCGTGTTTAATAAGGAAATGGGTCGATTCGATGCACAACTCAGTGGGTCCTTAACTTTTTTCATGAATACTTGAATTATTGCTTGTTTGAATGAGTCAGATATTTTTTGTAGGTTATTAAAGGAATTGAATAATTGTTCTAAAGAAATAACTAATACATCCATGTATTTTTTGTAGAACTCTATTTCTAGCCTGTCTGGTCTGGGTGCTTTCCCTGTAGATAAGTCTTGAATGGCTTTAGTAGGTTTGTGTTGTGATATTGGTTCATCCAGTATTTTACTTATTTGATACAAAATTACTGGTATCTCAAAGAGGATTCAGGAATTTCATTATCTCATTTATATCCCCTGAAAATTCTGAGGTATAAAGCTTTTTATAATATTCAGCAAAACATTCATTTTGTTTTCTGAAGGTTTATTAAATATCTGACCTTGTTCATTCTTAATGCCAATTACAGTATTTTTAGTTTTTGTTTTTTTAGTGTGCCATGCAAGCAGTTTAAGTGGTTTATCTGTTAAGAAAAAATAGTTTGCTCTGGTGCTTAATATTTGTCTTTCAGACTTTTGCATTATCAGTTGGTTATATTGATCTTTTTTTTTGTATTGATTTTTAGGGCTGCATGGGCAGAGCCCTGCAGTCCTCTTGGGAGGACTAGTAGAAAAGCAGAATGCGAACGCACAAGCTCATGAGGTGACAAATGTCCCTCCACCTATGTGCACCCCATAGACCCCTCTGCCTCATGCTACTTTTTGCTATATCTTGGGCTGTCCCCACTAACTCCATGTTTTTTTTAACCTACTGCACTAGCAAGAGAGAGAGAGAGAAAGAGAGTGAGAGCAAGTTTGAGTGCTCAATCTTTTTATTTTATTTTTTTTTACCTACAGCACTAGCAAGAGAGAGAGCACACCATGTTTTTGACAGAAACATAGCTACTTCTACAGCTCTTCAGCATTGTCACAAAACAACAAGAGGATGCTATGTTATACTATATTATCACGGTGAAAATGAAACAGCACAAGGATAGTACATATGGACTAGCAGAAGATCACTTTTTTAGGTTGCACCTCTGTACCACAAACTGCAAAAACAAAATCTTGCAAAGTTCTTCTGATCTGTACACACATGGAGTAGCATAGGAACTATAAGCAGGCAATTGCAAAAATAATTTTTACCTGTTACATTGTTGAGGCCCACTCCTGATGCTATTCCTGCAGTTCTGGAGATGTAGTTCTGGAAACAGAGAAGCATCCCTATTTTTTCACAACTGATAAAACCAATATTGACTTTATTTGAAAGTCAGTAATGTAAAAGGTAATCATTAACTGACTGCTCATAGTTTCAATGCAAGGAATGACATTGTAAAATTTATTTTTTGCTGTTTGCGGTAGAGATGCTATCTAAGCTAGTCCAGTTGTACATAGTATAGCATCCTCTGTATGTACTGTCATATAACAGAATATAGCATATTTAATCTTCCTACTATTTATTTATTAAATGAAACATCAGGCCTCTCACTGAAATTACACAGGGCATGTTGCATGAATCAGTTACGGCATGTTTTCATTGTCCTAAAATGGGCAATGCAACATCAGGCTTCTCATTGAAATTACTCAGGGCAAGTTGCATGAAATGCATACCAAAGCATCATGAAATGTGCACCATAAATTCTTTGCACATTTAAAACCAGGTTATGAAGAGCTCAGGCTTTCTTTAATTAAGTAGTTTGGCTGTTATTCCTGTTTACTTTGCTGGTACACTGACACAGAGAGAGAGAAAGAGATAGAGGGAGAGAGAGCAGAAGAGATCCAGCAGAATTCCTGCAGATTCCTCATTTTGTGACATTTCTCTGGTCTGGATTTAATTAATTAATTAATGTATTTATTACTGTATTTATTTATTTATTTAAATGATATTTCCATTATAGGAGCAGAAAATTACCTTCAAGAAAAACAAGTGTACAGTATGACTTATTTTGAAATGTATCTGTATTCTGAAGTATGTACTGTGTCTGAACAGATAAATTATGCAAAGAGGAGTGCCTGAGTGCTTTCTGATCATGATTTTTGAGTTCACACACATTCAGCCCCTTTCTCTCCCCCTATGGTGCTGTTGCAGAGATTAATAAGGGTTGAGAGGTGCTGCTCCATTTAATGTTTCTGGAAAAGGCCACAGGCTTGCTTTCCAACTACTGCACCTGTCCTCCTGCCCACACCAGCTCCCTTTTAAGGTTTACCCTTTTGGGGGCTACCATGGCTCATCACTAAGATTTGTATCTGCCAGTCATCCACACTTGCTCCCTTCCTCCTCATTTTCCTATAGCACTGCAGTGCAGTCTGTCACTCAGCACAGAAATCTGAGAACCAAACCAAGCCCACTACATAGGGAATTACAGAAAATCAAGTCCTATGCACCACAAATTCTCAACTGAGTCCATGCTAGTCTAGCTAGCATCTAGTGTCAAAATTGTCAGGCATTTTCCCCTTTTAGGCAAGGCACTGTCAGCAGTCACAGACTGCAGAAAATATATGGTATTAGTAAGACATAAAAACAAACAAAAAAGCTGGTCTGCCAGTGCAGTGGTTGGATTTCTGCTTGCGACGCCTGTGACCCAGGTTCAGGAACAAGCACGGGTTGCTGGAGGGCCGGCAGGGGGGAGAAGGATTTAGCGTCCCATGGACAGCTCTCCTTCTCCGGGGGTAGGGTAGGGGACTGGTCCGGCACCTGCTGGCTCCTAGCAGAGGCTGGGAGTATCACAGGATGCATGACCCAAATGCCAACTGGGGGAGGAGCGGATATCAGCATATGCCCTGATGTCACTACGCTGCTCCCAACAGAAAAAGGGAAAAATTCCTCACTGGCCAACGGATGACGGATCTCCATTCCCTGAGTGCCTCCAGGCTTTTCCAGGGCCTTCTGCTCCTCAGCAGCATCCCGGGCCCTAGTAGTGAGTGTGCTGGGGTCATCCCCTCTCCCCCAATGCCTTCCCCCTCAGAGGAGGGGGACCCACCTGGCGAAGGGATTCGCCGGAATATCCCAGGGATCGGCTGCCATATGGGGACAAGAGAAGGGCTGGGTAAGGACAGTGGGACTGGAAGGAGCCTGTGGAGCCTGAAGGAGTGGGGGACCAGTAAGCATGGAGGATGAAATAAAAAAACACAACGGGACTGATCATGTCATATATGTCTGAAAGGTAAAATGTGCAGGGCTTTCCATTCACTGCAGACTTCAGGATAGCATTCAGTAGAGACAAACAGAGATCTCCAGTGCCCACTACAGTGTAAGAGACAGAGAGATCCTATTTAGTATGATAGTCTACTTCAAACGATGGCAGTTTAGCTCTTGTTTGGATGACCAGTGTGGAGTGGCAGTGGGGTTTTGGTGGTTCCTCTATGCTAATGGCACTGAAGGGGATGCTGACTTTAACAGTGCTCTATCCATCACACTATCAGTCTAATAAATAATTAAAATTGTGATGCATGCAGTTGACATAAAACATTTGCACCTTCATAAAAGCAACAAAATCATGTTTTGGCAGTTTCTATATGAGTGTAAAGAGTAGAATAGTTGACAAGTGCAGTTTATGTTACTGCTTTTGTGTCAATTGTCTAATCCTATGTGTTGTAATGTATTATAGCCAATTATGTGTCCACAGCATCCATCCCAATGGCTTGTATTTCCTTTTTATTACCCCTTGCTAGGTGCACTTATCCTATGGACTGTGGACTAATGCTGGTTCAAGATGGGTGCAGAAGAATGCTGGATAAGGGTCCCAAAGCATACAGTACAGGTAGGCACTCAAATTTCTTCATTCAGTTCCTAATCCAGCATTCTCGCTGGCCCACTAGCGCAGCGGTTGGATTTCTGCTTGCGACGCCAGCAACCTGGGTTTGGGAACGAGCCCAGGAAGCTGGAGGGCCGGCCGGGGGGAGAGGGCTTGAGCATCCTAGGGACTGCTCGTCCTCTCCGGGGGGAGGGGGGAACCAGAGCTCGGCTCTTGTCTGACCTCGGGTGGAGACCCAAGGTGTAACAAGACCGATGCCTAACATGGGGGTGATGTGCCAGACATCGGCGCTTAGCGCCTTGACGTCAGGGGACACGGCACATCGCGAGAGAACACCGGAAAAACACCTTGCGGCCTCTGGGTAGATGGAGCACCAGGCCCCGACCCTCAATGCCCCTACCTGCCCAGAGACAGCATCCTGACGAAACACAGACATCTCGGGGTGCATGGGCCCCCAACCCGTACCCTGCCTGGGGGGATAACCACGGCTCCATGGGGGATGGACTGCTCTGGTCACCAGGTAGGTGAGCGAGGGCTGAAAATGGCCGTAGAGTGTCTCCCGAAGAGAAGGGGGTCGCAAGGAGGAGGGGAGTAAAAAAAAAATCCAGCATTTTCCTACACCCATCTCAGACCAGCTGTAGTCCATAGTCCATAGAAAAAGTGCCCCTAGCCAGGGGTAATAAAAAGTAAATATGAGCCATTGGGATGGAAGCTGTAGACACACAACTGGCCACAGTAAGTTACAACACAGTATTAGGCAATTGAGCTGCGAAGACAGTCTTCGCACCAAAGTGGTAAACTGTCCTCCCTGACTGTTCTCATCTTTACACTTATTCAGATACCGACAAAAATGATTTTGTTTACTTTATGAAGTTGCCCATGTTTTATGTCAACTGTAGCATCACAGTTTCACTTTTTTATTAGACTGATAGTGGGAGGGGTAGAGTACTGTCAAAATCAATGTGACATCGGATCTATAGCAGTAACGTTTTAACTCGGCCCAGCAGCAGAGACTGAAATCAGGGATTGCCAGAGCCTGTAAGAGGTAAAGTGTCCTGCACTACAGCCTGACTGTTGTGAGGCACTTACCACCTGCCTGCCCCAACCACCCTCCCACCCAGGGTCGGCACTCCATATATTGCTGCTGGCAGGTCACGTGTCACATCACATGACCTACCTTCCTTTTTACTAAGTGTCCACTTTCCCATCTGCAGGTTATAGGCACCAACCACTAGGGGTCACTGCACTTTCCACTCTAGCTCCTCTGTCCTCTCTATATCCCTCCTAGCTACTACCTCACAGCTGTCCCGCTAGAGGTCACTGCAGTTCCCTTGGATTCCTTCTACTACCTACTTTCTGCACTCATCCTTCAGCCTATCTCTAAGCAACTGCTAGTATCAAACCGGGTACCCTTCTCTCTAAATTCTACTGACTATCCTCTGAGCCAGGTCAACAACTTCCTCTATTTTTATGCTCTTAACCATACCTCACTCCCTCCTGCCCAGATTTAAAGTATTGGCCCTGTCTACACTCTGTCCCTGAGCTGTGTCCAAACCCAGTACCCTTGCAGTCAGAGTCAGCTGCTCTACCTCTGTGCCACAGTGCCTACCTACTTTATTACTACTTTCTAAGCCTCTTAATCACTTCCCTACCCAATCTGCCAAAATATAAGTTTACCTCTTCTTCCTGCTGCCTTGTAGGATTTGAACCCTGCACCCTTGTTTCCAAAGTCCACAGTTCCACCACCCACCTAGAACACCTGCATATTTTACTGCAGGATTTCATAACTATAAAACCACTAACCCTGTGACACAACTAAAGTGTTATCTAAGTGCTTCTACAAACCTGAACCCAACTCCCTGCTGCTACAGCCACTAGTCTAGCTCTCTCCTATTACCCTGATCAAGACTTGAACCTGGTACTCTATGCACTTTAGGTACATACACTACCACCACACCATAGGAGCAACTAGACTCAGAGGTGATCTCTCACTACTATCTCCCCTCTTTCATCCTAGTCCCCCCATTCTTTCCTCACTTCAGCTCCACCAGCCTTCCCAACTATGCACATGCATCCCCTGCTCGCCAGTCTATCTCTTCTCCTCCTCCTCCTCCCTTTGCCTTCCACATACCCTAGTGTCCCTATTAACCCTCAGCCTCACTACTCCAGTGTTCCTACCTACCCTCCTGTCCTCCCCTCCTCCTTTACCACTGCTCCTACCCCTCCCTCCTCCTCCACACATCCCATATGCTCCTCTCCACCTCACCTCCCTTCCAGACATCACCTGTCCTCCCCCTACAGCCCCCTTGCACTTCTGATCACTCAGGCCTTCTCTGCCTGTGCTACCCTACCCAACCCTTGTGCAACCAAACCCCATTCCTTATTCTATTGCTCCCGGTGTAAACTCTCCATCTGCCTCCCTCTGACCAGAGCACTTCTCCTCCTTCTGCTCCTAACAGGGAGCATACACCCCAACCCAGGCCCTGCCCCCTCCCATCCACCCACTCAGCCCACTGGTCTTGAGGTAGCCTCCATGAACATATGCAGCCTGCTGAAGAAATTTGACGCCCTACAGTGCTGGGCCTGGCTCACCAACCAGACATCATAGCCCTGGTTGAAACCTGGCTGTCCAAATCAACTTCTGACTCATTTGTCTCCCTCCCAGGCTATACCTTATACCGGGAGAACCGAGTAGGCAAACGAGGGGGAGGCTGTGCAATCTACACCAGGGACACAATACCTGGACATGCACTCCCCACCCCTACCCTCATAAATGGGGCCCAGGCCCTTACCCTCAGACTCACCCCAGACCCCTCTAGGAGCCCTCTCGATCTCACCACAGCCTACATTCCCCCAAAGAACCAGCACCCAGCCCTGATATCTTTAACGGACTACCTAGTCACCCTCCACCATAAGGCAGAACAAGTCCTAGTGGGGGACCTTAATGTAAATTGGCTCAGCACCTCCTCATCCACCACCAGAGACTCATTTGCCACCCAAGATCTGACACAACTCGTCACCCAGCCACGAGACTTAACCCTAAAGATGGTACCAGCACCCTGCTGGATGTTATATAACTAACCGACCCCATAAAATCCAAAACATCCAGGTCCTCCCAGACTCCCTGAGTGACCACTCCCCTATCCTATTCCACTGGGTAGCCCCCAATCCCAAGCCCAAAGCCCAGACCACCCTCCGCAGGTGCCTCCGCCCTGGTGGGCTGAAGAAACTTAAGGCACTCCTCACCCAGATAGACTGGTCCCCCATTCAGCAGGCAACCAACATTGATACTGCCCTCACCTTTTTCACCCACACCTTCAACATGGCCTGTGATCTCTTTGCACCCTTAACCAAAACCCGGTCCAAAAAACAGAACGCACCCTGGGTTAGCCCGGCCCTCCTACAATTACTTAGAAACCGGGATAACCTCTGACTCCTTGCCACTGAAACAGGTCGTCTGTCTGATAGGCAAGCATACAATGCAGCCCGAAATAAATGCTCATGGGCCATCAGGAAAGCCAAGGCAGACCATTACCAGGCCTCCCTTACCTCCTCCTGGGGCTCAGCACGGACCTTCTGGGATAATATTAAGCAACTCAATGGTAAGCTTGCTCCCCTGCCCCATCCAGCTCACTAGAAATGGCACAACCTCCACGAGCCTGCCACCACAGCTAACTGGTTCAACACCACTTTCACTGACCTTAGCTCAGTCCTCCCTAGTAATTTCTTTGACCCTCCCCAGCCAAACTCCCCTGTCCTCCAGCACCCCAGCTTCCTCCTGCGAAAGATTTCCACCCAGGAAGCCAGACCCATCTAATCAAAGCTCTCAATGGCAACAATCCGGCAGTGACTCACTGGACCCCAGCATCCCTCAGGCTGGTGCTAGATGAAGTCCTTGCACCTGTCACAAGCCTAATTAACCAGTCACTCTGCCTGGGACAATTCCCCACAGCTTGGAAAACAGCCATTATCACACCTATTCATAAAGGAGGCGACAGGTCATCGGCCAGCAACTACCGGCATCTCCATCCTCCCTCCCTCTCTAAAGCCCTGGAGAAAATGGTGGCCATTCAAATCACTGATTATCTGGCTAAGCATAACATTTTATGCCCAGAGCAACATCGCTTCCGTGCGGGTCACAGTACCAGCACTGCCCTTATTGAATTCTCCAACTACACTCCTCCTTGGATACCAGCTCCTAGCTGGTGCAGTGTTCATTGACCTCTCAAAGGCTTTCGACACTGTCTCCATCCACTGCTGCTGAATGCACTCTGCCTCACTGGTCTCTCGGCTGGCCCCTGGCATGGTGTGCTAGCTATCTTGACACTCGATCCCAGTGTGTCAAGATTAATAATACACTCTCCGACTCCCGTCCCATTCTCTCTGGAGTCCCCAAGGCTCCATCCTGGGCCTTCTCTTCTCGCTGTATCTGAATACCCTGCCCAGTGCATGCTCTGGCAAAATTCTGCTGTATGCAGGCAGCTATCCTTTTGCCACCACCGTAATCCCATCTCCCTACAGGACTCCCTACAGCAGTCTTTCAACAGTGCCGAGGCTTGGTTTAGGGCGCAGACTCGTCATCAATCTTAAGAAAACCAAAACTATGCTCTTTTCACACCCCAAAACAAAGCTAGCAACCACCCACTCTATATCCTTCAAGCACCAACCAACCACTGGAACAAGTCTGCTCCTACAAATACCTTGGGGTTACCTTGATTCAGCCCTCACATTTCACAACCACATCGGCGCCCTAACATCCGCCACCAACTACGGCTTGGCATCCTATTCCACCATAAAACCTGGCTTCCACCAAATGCTCTCCGGCTAGCTGTTACATACATCCGTTCTGTCCCTTGTAGACTATGGTCTACCAGTATATGGTGCTGCCGACACACTGCACTCAACAAAATTCACCTAACCCTGAATAAAGCATGCAGATTGATTACTGGTGCCCCCAGGCTCACACACACCTGTCAGCTATATGTCGATGCTAACCTGCTTACCCTGGATGAACGGCTCCGATACCAGACCTGTCTCCTCACCAAAAAAACCCTACTCGGGCTCTCCCCTCCTGGGGTAACGGCATCCATCCACCAGAGCCCTCCCACCATTGCAACACGGTCTTCCTACAAGACCACTCTAAAGGTCCCCAGAACGAGAAGCAGCCGTGGCCAGAGGTCCTTCAGCTATAGAGCCCCAACCTGGTTTAACTCTCTCCCTGCCACCATCACCAATGCCATCACCATCTCCACATTCAAAACCGCACTTCGGAACCACATCTTCAGCACTCGTAACTGCTCCTGTCTCTGAACATAGCCTCCACCTCTTTCTCTTGACAATGCCCCCAGGCAGCTCTCACCAACCATCCCTCCACCACTTCCCTGTACACCATGCCTAGGTTTAACCTGGCCAGTGCCAACTGTTTTCAATGTTTATCTACCAGAATGCTCACTTGATACTGACTTGTGTAATACCTGTTATCAATTACATGTACCCTGTACCCAATTGTATTTGTCTGACCACTATGTGATGTGGCACCTCTGGTGAATGCCTATTGATTTTTTGCAAATCTTTGCTATGTAACCGAAACGCAATGTATGTCTTTATGTGACGAAGTACCTTTGGAAACGAGCCTCTGGCTCAAAGGTTGTAAACTGATTCTTAAATAAATAAATAAATAAAATATTCTACTGCCTGTGTAAATGAGATGGTAGCAGTGAAAAGGCACCACAGGAACTCACAAGACATACATTAAAATCTGTTTTTAAAAAAAAACTATTGAAATAGTACAGGTGCCTCAACACTGCCAAAATTGGAGTTCCCACTAAGTGAATGGATTCAGGCACCAGGTAAGCAACAGGCAGATCAGGAGCCTGCATCAGGCGAAATGAATGGACTGGTTGAAACAATGCAGCTGAGTTGGGACACAAAACAGTAATAAAAAATTGAAAACTAATATGCAATATGCCCTTTTTGAGACCAGTCTGGAAAGGGGCTCAGGGCCAGATTAATATACATATAGCATAATAGGCAGTTGCCCAGGGCACCAAGTTTGAGGAGGGCTCTCTGAGTAACTGTTTTTCCCCCTTGTTCTTTTTTCCTTTTGTTACATAGATGTGTGCCTTCCTGTCAGTTCTGGTCACTTGCAGGCTAGGGGAAGGGGTGGTCAGGTCCTTTGAAGCCACTGCTCAGTTGCTGACACAGTCACACATTTAAGTGAATAATTATGCTGCAGATGCTCTGATCATCTGTGCACAATAGAAACTACCGGTGACTGGACTGCCTCCAGCATAATTACTAATTTCAGTGTATCTCTCTGGCACCAAAAACCAATCCCCTGTACCCCATTCAATCCCTCGTAGGGCACTTGTCATCTTCCCTGGCTGATCATTCAACAGTGTGCTTTGACTCTCAAATCCTTTTATGTTTTTTTGTCTTTCATGTAATTTTCACTCTAACCAAACAACAAAACAGGACCGGAGGAGCCTGTACCTTCATTCATAAATATAAACGCTAATTTCTGTGCTGTGCCATATGCGGCCAGCTGCAGTGAGTCAAAAGTAAAGTGTTTATTTTTTTAATGTTGAAAAAACTTACCTTGCAATTAGCAATGCATTGTTTAATTAATTCTACCAGTGGTAGGAGTGCAGTATAAACACAGAGCAGGAGGTATTTTTTATAAAAAAAAAAAAAGAAGCATTTACTTACATTTGAGTCATTTTACCATTCCTATGAGTCCAGCTGCAGTGACAAATTGCTGTTTCATTAATTATTTCCTTAGCTAAAAAAATGAAGACAATGTTTCATTTCAGTGAGCAAAGCCTTGTTTAAGTATTGCTGCCATTAGTGGAAGTAAAGGAATAAACGATGAACGGAACCGTCATTTTATGGAAGAAAATGTAGCTGCGGTGCAGTCCTTTTACCGCATTCCTATGGTGCAGCTCCAGTAATCAAAGCACTGTTTCATTCATTATTTTTATGTGGTCAATGAATGGAAACTTATTCATTTAAATCTACTGTAAAAACAAGGAGCATGTTTGAAAAAAAAAAGGCTTAGTTGCCCTGTAATCTTGTTAGGGTATTCCATGCAGCCAGCAAAGTGAGAAAAGTCCTTTTTAATTCATGCTGGCAGGCTTACAGGTTTGAAATAATAATAATAATAATATATACATATATATATATATATATATATATATACACGCGCAGTCAACACACACACACACACAAACACATATATACACACATGCAGTACATATACTGTAGAGATTAGAGGGAGGCAGATTAAGGGGTAATGTGAAGAAGTTCTTTTTCACAGAAAGGGCGGTGGATGCATTGAACGGCCTACCTCAGGAAGTGGTGGATATGAATACAGTGCAGGGCTTCAAACAGGCATGGGATAGGCATAAGGGAGCAATACAGATGAGTATGAATAGATAGGCCATTGACAAAGCAAAAGCTGATGGCACATTCATTAGTTAGAAAAAGAAATGGGCAGACTGGATGGGTCTTGCAGTACTTATCTGCCATCAACTTCTATATGTGTGTGTGTGTATATATATATATAATATATATATATATAGATATAGATATAGATATAGATATTGTAGCACGGTAGTGGGGACCATCTAGGGACACAATGATTTTTGTGTTCACCTAGTCGGAGCCTGAGGATGCTAGCCGTGTCTTTATTTTGGGGTTAAACACCCCAGATATATGATTTTCAAAGTTCTGGAAAAAGTACTTTCACAAAGTACTTTCGTGCTCACTACACTTTCGCAAATCTGTGCAAAAGCTTTCACAAATCACAAAAGTACTTTGCAACACTATGGCCCAAATGACAGGAGTTCTTTGCTACCTTGCTACAAAAGAATGGTTAGGTCTTTTGGCCTGAAATTTGGAGGGAAGGCAGCCAACATTTCACAGATGTGACTTTTGGTAGTTTGGTGAAAAAATATTGTATGGCTCTAAAGTTACAGTACTCCAAAGTTGATGCTTTTTCCTATAGACTAACATGGTGGCATACGCTGCACGGTGTGAGATACATATTTTTCATCGCGAGTTACATAGCCCCATTGGCTATGTAATACAAAACGGTAGCCAGAAAAGCATTGATTTCTGTGAAATTTACATTTTTTTTCTACATCGTACGGTTGCTGAGATATTTGCAATGAAGTACTTCCAATGCTTGTTTTAAGCTTCCATTGCCATTACAATGCATACATTCTTTGTACACACTGTGTTTCTCTATGCAGTTCTCCAGCAAAAAGAGAGTATGCGCTTCTGTTACTGTTACAGTTACTGTTTCGCCTTGCGTTTATGTACCTGTTAGTGTTACTGTTCCCGTGTGCGCCACAATGTGTGTTACCCTTTGCATTGTCATTTGCCCTTGCGTTTTTGTTACTGTTACCATTTGCATTTCCACCTTGTATTTGCATTGCTGTTCCTGTTACTATGTCACAAGACATCATGTGGTTGGAGCGCGGGAACCTCCCGCCACCGCATTACATTTAGTATTTATCATCATTATTCTCAAAAAGAAGGGAAATTAGAGCAAAAAACTCTGTTTAATGCATCAGTTAGGGTTGTTCCACAGTGACAAAAGTAAGGAAATTTGGTGTTAGGGTTAAAACCCACCCTGGACACCTCCAGCCCACCCCCCCAACTGGCATCGGGGTGCGCATTGGGGTTATCGGTCCTCACTTTCTCCCCATTCTCCTATACCTCTGCTTCTTTACACATGTGATGGGGTGAGAGTTAGGGCAGATGACCACAACACGCACCCCAATGCCAGTTGGGGGGCAGGCTGGAGGTGTCCGGGGGGGTTTCAACCCTAAAACTGAATTTTCTTACTTTTGTCACTGTGGAACACCCTAACTGGTGCATTAAATGGAGATTTTTTTCTTATTATATATATGTGTGTGTGTGTGTGTGTGTGTGTGTAGACTGTAACAGACAAAAAAGTTACCCTTACTAAATGCCTGTTCTCCTGCCCACCGGCATTGCCCCACCCACACCCAAGACAACACAAAAGGCAAAAGAAAAAAAATCCACAGAATCGGAAACATATTAATTGAAAACAAATTAATTAAAAACTAAGTACTTTTTCAGTAATGCTGGCAGTGTTTGAAGCAAGAGAATTAAGACTGAAGGAGGGAAACATTAATTTAAAAACCACTGTAAAAACAAGGAGCATGTTAGAAAAAAAAAATGCTTAATTGCTCTGCAGTTATTTAAGACATCCCAATGCAGCCAGCAAAGTGAGCAAACCCTTTATATATATATATATATATATATATATATATATATATATATATATGCATATATATTTTTATTATACTGGCATGGTAGTGCCACTATAGTTAGGGTTGAGTACCCCATTTAAGGTTAAAGTGTGAAATTTTGCAGCTTAATAACTTTGCCACCATATGACAGATTTGCCTGACACTTGGCATCCATGGAACGATACCATAGATATCTGGATCTGCCAAGCTTCGTAATGGTTGGATATACAGTTGCAGAGCTAAATAGCACCATAAAAAGTCATATTTATGCTTTTTTGCACATTCTTTGCTCATGCCTACAGGTCACACAGTTCACACGACCAATCATAAAACTTTAGGGAACATGCAGCCTTTCAAAGATTTCATGAAAAAATATTAAACAATTCGGAAGTTATTCAAAAAACAAGTTTCCCATTATAGACAATGGGAAAAGTTAACAAAAAGTTTGACAGTGTCACAAATGCAGTTTTTAGTGTCACAAATAACCCCTGTAGTGTCACAAATCCACCATCTTGTTTTCAGTTTGTGGTCACAGAAATGCTTGGCATTTAAATTTGGGACCCTGTAGGGACACAATTCTTGCTGTGTTCACCTAGTCAATTCTGAGGATGCTAGTCATGTCTTTTTTGGGGGGTTAAACACCCCAGAAATATGTTTTTAAAATTCTTGTAAAAAGAAGTGTTGCAAAGTATTGCACACTTGAGACACTCTCGTGCTTTTATTAGCAAAAGTGTCACGATTAGTGCCACTACTTTTGTGACACTATGCCTGAAATAGTAGAAAATCTTTGCCACCCTGCTGCAAAAGAATGGTTTGGTTTTATGGGCTGAAAATTGGAGGGAAGAAAGCCAAAATCCCACATATGTACCTTTTTGTTGTTTGGTGACAAAATATTAGTGGGCTGCAAAGTTATGGTACTCTGAAGTTGATAATTTTTCCCATAGGCTAACATTATGGCGTCCGCCGCACCTTTTGGGCCCCATATCTCGAAAATGCTTCGAGATACAGACTTTTCGTCGGAAAAATACTTAGCCCCTCCACTAGGGACTAAGTATAAAACTTGCCAGGAAAGTCTTAAATAATATGAGATTTTATTTTTTTGTTCTACCTTGTATGGTTCCTGAGATATAAGCAATTTAGTATTCAAAGTGTTCATTTTCTGCTCTGAGGGCCATTATGCATACATTCTTTGTATTCACTATGCTTCTGAATGCACCTTTTCGGGAAAAAAGTGTGTGCATTTGTGTTACTGTTACAGTCAGCATTTCCACTTGCATTTCCATTCCCGTTTGCATTAGCATTTCCATTTACGTCACCGTGTGTGTTACCCTTTGTGTTTGTGTTTGCGCTTCAGTTTGTGCTACTGTTACCATTTGTGTTTCCATTACTGTTTTTGTTTGCTTTTCCATTTGCGTCACCATGTGCATTACCATTTGCGTTTGCTTACGTGCGTTCATTTGTGTTTCCGTTTGCATTTCTGTTTCCTTTGGCATCATTGTTGGTGTTACTATAAGCATTTGAATTCCCAATTGCGTTACCGTGACCGTGCACTTTACCATTTGCATTTGCATACGCGCTTGTATTTCTGTTTGTGTTTCCTTTGGAGTCATCATTGGTGTTACTGTAAGAGTTTGCATTTCCAATTAGGTTACCTTGATCATGCACGTTACCATTTGTGTTTGCGTACACGCTTGTGTTTCCATTTGTGTTAGTGTTCCCTTTGGTGTCATTGTTGGTATTACCGTAGCTGTTTGCATTTCCAATTGCATTACCATTACTGTTTGCGTGTTCATCACCATTTGCATTTGTGTTTCTGTTGATCTTAGCATTTGCATTTTTGGTAGCATTTCCATTGTCGATTGCATTACTGTTTCCTTCTGCGTCACCGTTGCCATTACCGTTTGCATTTCTGTTTGCGTTTCTCTTACTGTTTGCATTTTCGTTACCATTTGCATTTGTGTTTCTGTTGCCGTGAGTCTTTGCATTACCGTTTGCATTACCATTTTTGTTTTCATTAATGTTTAATTAATTATAATGTTTGCTTTTGCATTTCTCTTACCGTTTGCGTTATTGTTTACATTTGCATCACCATGTGCGTTACAGTTAGCATTACTACTTTATTTTACTTAACTGTTTCCATCACTGTTTGTGTTAACATTACTGTTTGTGTTTTTGCATTTGCGTAGTGCACTGCACTGCACTGTCTTCCACGACACATAGCACAGTCAGTGTGTGGTTGATTGGTCTGAAACTTGGCAGGTAGAAAAAGCTTTGTTCCAGGAACATGCCATTTTTGTTTAGTGAAAAAATGTTTTTCCATTCCAGAGTTATGGCCATTTGAATTTTTCCTGCTTCATAGTCTGCCATTTTAGTGCATTTTCAGCTGCGATTTCTGCCATTTTGTGTTGGAAGACTTCTTAAAGGTACAGAAACATAAAAATTGAATATCTCTGGAACAGTTTGGTCATTTCACATGAAATTTGGAGGGTGTTGAGTGGATGTCATGGAGATGTGAATTATGCTGTTTATATTTTTAAAGAATAATTCACTGCAGAGATACTGTGAGACACAGTTAACATTTTTCACAAAGCTTTCTGCATGGTGCTACTGCCTTTAAATTTATAGCATAGGTAGCCCTAATGGCTCAAAGGTGCTTTGCAGTGGTTTCATGTGAAAAACATTAACTGGTGTGGAATTATGCCACTCCGACTAATGACAATTTGGTTCATTATGCTTCAATAGCTTCTGAACCGTGTGAACGATTTGCCTGGCATTTAGAATGTACAAAGATTAATCATTCATCTTTCAATGTGCCATTTTTCAGGTCGCTGGCACTTACAGTTGCTGAATTGTGTATGTTACATTATTTGCATGTGGCGCTGTGCGGCCATTAAACAGATATACACGCAATTCTGGACACATGGTGTGCCATGGTACGTGTTTTCATTTCACTCGGTCATACAGTTTTTGCGCAACACAGTGACAAAAAATCACATGGTGGGAGCACTCCCACCACCACATTCCATTCACTATTTATAGTGCACATTCTCAAAAAGAGGGGAAATTCATGGCAAAAAACTCCATTTATTGCATCAGTTAGGGTTGTTCCACAGTGACAAAAGTGAGGAAATTCAGTGTTAGGGTTGAAAACCCTAACTGCGTATTTCCCCCCACTCTCACCACCACACACACATACATGAAAGTAAGGGAAGGACCAAGGCAACACAACCAATCACACACAATCAGCAGCAAGTAACAGGAATTGTGTACCACTGCTGATTGTATTCTGTACTCATACTGTGCTGTGATATTGTACTCTCCCGGGGCTGTGCCTGAAAATAAGCAGGATGTTTTGCCTAGTGCACTTGCTCAGTTACCAAAAGCTAAGAAATAAATAACATGCAACTATCTAAAGCATGAAACCACATACCCATCCTCCCATCGGTCTGTGGCATGGGGATGTCATTGCTAACTCTAAACCCGGACATTCTATGCAGCACAAAACACATATCACAACGGATAACTGGGCATGTTGGGCCACACGCTGCCACCAACACATAACACAGAGTACACATATGGTATTTTGGGGTTTGCAAGATCCAAAAGAGGATTTTGCACATTCCCTGAAATACTTTTAAAAATCACTTTAGCAAATGTGACAGTGTCATACTATGCATTTGAGACACTTTTGTGTTTGTGACAGTATTTTGCAACACTATTTTGCATGCTTTTGCAAATGCGACACTGTTGTGTCTTCCGTTTGTGACACTTCCATGTTTGAGACAGTATTTTGCAACACTACATTATATGCTTCCATATATGCAACACTTTCATGTCTTCCATTTGCAATGCTTTCATGTTTCAGAAAGTATTTTGCAAAAGTAAGCTCCTAATGACTGCACATCTTTGCCATCATCCTGCAAGCAAACGGTTGGGTCCTTTGGGCTGAAATTTGCAGGGTAGCAAAACCTGTCCCCCAGATGTGCCTTTTCCTGCTTTTGTGCTGAAATACTTAAGGATGACAAAGTTACACTGTTCCAAATTTGAGCAATTTGCCATAGACTAGCACTGCAGTGCCCATGATGCCTTTCACCACCCATATGTTGAAAACAAAGCGAGGTACACCGTTTTCGCTATTGCCAGCTTGGTTCACCTTTATGTGAACTAACCTTGTAGAACAACTTTGTAAATAATGTATGATATCTGAAGTTGGATTTCTCCACTTCTTACAGTAACACAGGTATACACCCCTGCTGGTTGTGTGTGATTGGCTGTGTTGCCTTGTTCCTTCCCCTACTTGCATGTGTGTGTGTGTGTGTGTGTGCGTGGTGGTGGTGGTGGTGGTGGGGGATGTGCAGTTAGGGTTTTCAACCAACAATTTCCTCACTTTTGTCGCTGTGGAACAACCCTAACTGATGCATTAAATGGATTTTTGCCATGAATATATATATATATATATATATATATATATATATATATATATAAATGGTAGCACAGTAGTGCTACCATAGTTCGGGTTGAGTACCTCATTTAAGGTTAAATGGTGAAACTTTGCACCTTACTAGCTAGCTTTGCCACCATTCAACTAATTTACCTAACATTTGGCAGGCACAGGGCTTATCCATAGTTCTTGGCATCTGCCAACTTTTGTACTGGTCAGATTTACAGATGCAGAGTTATTAAGTGACATTCCGGTGTGCAATTACAGTTTTTTGCGCATTCTTTGCTCGTGCCTACAGGTCACATGGGTTATGCAACTGGTCCAAAAACGTCAGGAAGCATGCGGCCGGGGTCCCTGATGTGCCTTTTGAAGATTTCATGAAAAAATATTGAATGGTTCAAAAGTTATTCAAAAAACAAGTGTCCCTTTATAGTCAATGTGAAAAGTTAAAAAGTTCGACAGTGTTGCAAATGCACTTTTTAGTGTCACAAATGGCCCTAGTAGTGTCACAAATCTGCCATTTTGTTTTCAGTTTCTGATCACAGAAATGTTTGGCATTTAAAATTGGAACCATCTAGGGACATAATTCTTTTTGTGTTTACCTAGTCAAGCACTGATGATGCTAGCCATGTCTTTATTTTGGGGTGAAACACCACAGAAATATGTTTTTAAAATTTTTGGGAAAAGCAGTGTCACAAAGTAGTGTCGCACTTGTGACACTGTCGCAAATTTTTGTGAAAGGTGTCACAAATCACGACACTACTTTTCAACACTATGGCCAAAATGACAGGAATTGTTTGCCACCCTGCTGCAAAATAACGGTTTGGTGTTTAGGGCTGAAATTTGGTGGGAAGAAATCCAACATCCCACAGATGTACCTTTTCATGGTTTGGTGAAAAATATTGCAAGGCAGCAAAGTTACAGCACTCTGCACTTCATGTTTTTTCCCATAGGATAACATTATGGCGTCCGCCACGCCTTTCAGGTCCGTATCTCAAAAATGGTTCGAGATACGGAGTTTTCGTCATAAAAATACTTAGCCCCCAGAATGAGGGCTAGTACAAAACTAGCCAGGAAAGTCATAATTCATATGAAATTTAAATTTTTTCTACGTCATATGGTTCCTGAGATATAAGCAATTTAGTATTCCAAGTCCTCATTTTCTGCTCCGCCCATTATTATGCATACATTCTTTGTACTCACTGTGTTTCTCTATGCAGCTGTTAGGGAAAACCAGAGTGTCTTGACTTACGTTACTATTTACCCTTACCATTTCACTTGCGGTTCCATACCGTTTGTGTTACCATTCATGTTCAGCCACCGTGTGCATTACCTTTGCATTTTCATTTGCATTTGCATTACTGTTACCATTTCTGTCTACAGTACTGTTTCTGTTTGTGCTTCACTTTGCGTCACCATGCGCATTACCATTTGCTTTTGCGGGCACCCTTCCATTTGCGTTTGTGTTTGTCTTTCATTTTGCATCATCATTGTTGTTACTATTACTATTTGCATTTCCAATTGCATTCCAGTGCCCGTGCGCATTACGGTTTGCATTTCCATATGCACTTGCATTTGTGTTTCTGTTTCCTTTGCTGTTATTGTTGCTGTTACTGTTATCATTTGCATTTCCAGTTGCGGTACTGTGACCATGCATGTTACAGTTTGCGTTTCCATACGCGCTTGCATTTGCATTTCCATTTCTGTTTTGTTTGGCGTTATTGTTGCTGTTACCATTACCATTAGCATTTACAATTGTGGCACTGTGACCGTGCGCATAACGGTTTGTGTTTCTGTATGTGCTTGCATTAGCATTTCCGTTTCTGTTTCCTTTTACGTTATTTTAGCTATTACTGTTACCATTTGTGTTTCCAATTGCAGTACTGTGACCATACGCATTACAGTTTGTGTTTCCGTATGTGCTTGCGTTTGCCTTTCGATTTCTGTTTCTTTTGGTGTTATTTTTGCTGTTACCATTACCATTTGCATTTGCAATTGTGGTACCATGATCGTGTGCATTACACTTTGCATTTCCATATGCACTTGTGCTTGCCTTTCCATTTCTGTTCTCTTTGGTGTTATTGTTGCTGTAACAGTTAACATTTGCATTTACAATAGCGGTACCATGACCATGCGCATTACCACCTGTGTTTCTGTGCACGCTTGCATCTCCATTTGCATCACTGTTCACGTTGGTGTCACTTTGCACTTGTGTTTCTATTAACGTTTGCATTACCATTTCCATTTACATCACCATGTGCATAACTGTTAACACTTGCGTTTGCATTTTAGTTACCATTACTATGTCGCAAGACACCACGTGGTGGGAGTGCGTGGTCTGAAGGACCCTCACTTCCACCATTGCATTCTATTCACTATTTATAATCCTCATTCTCAAAAAGAAGGTAAATTCATTGCAAAAAACTGTGTTTAATGCATCAGTTAGGGTTGTTCCACAGCGGCAAAAGCAAGGAAATTCATTTTTAGGGTTGAAAGCCCCCCTTGCACCCCCCAGCCTACTCCCCCAACTGGCATTGGGGCGTGCATTGGGGTTGTTGGTCCTAACTCTCACCCCATTCTCCTATACCTCAGCTTGCTTACATGCGATGGGGGTGAAAGAAATAATGACCCCAATGCACACCCCAATGCCTGTTGGGGTGGCTGGGAGGTGCAGGGCAAGCATCCCTAACACCAAATGTCCTAGCTTTTGTTGCTGTGGAACAATTCCTAACTGAGGCAATAAATGAAATTTTTTGCCATGAATATAAATCTATATAGATATATATCTTGGACCTCTAATACCTGTTCTCCCACATGCTGGCCCTTGGACTCCCCTCACACACATACACCCAACAGGCAAAAGAAAATAGAAAGACAGAATCGGAAACATATTAATGTAAAAGGAATTAATTTAAAGCACTGTTTCCTTAATGCTGGCAGTGTTTGAAATAAAGGCATTGAAGATGAAGGAGGGAAACATTTAGTGCAGTAAAAGGAACTTTACCAGTAAAAGTCTGGGAGAACTTTAAAGCTACCGTATAAGGGCGTTTTCTACATGCACTTAAGATAAGAAGACAAAATGATAGAAGAAGAGTAGCTAGATTCAAAGGTAAATTGATTACAGTATGATAGGAACATAAAGTTAAAGTGTTTGGCTGGTTAATGCAAGCAGAACTATAGAGCATATTCTCAAACTGAGGGTGGGGGCAGAATAAGGGGAAGCATTGCTTCACACAATCTGAGGTAAGAGTGGCCGCATTCAGTCTGAAAATAATTAATTAATCACATATTTTTCCCCTGATTCACACCATATGGCTACCAAATCTGAACAAAGCCCCTGTTTAAATTTATGTTCATTAGACCAAAACCTAGGGAAAGCTGAGGTCTGCTCCCATCCTCTGTCTGCCTTGACAGCTGTGAACTGATCCAAGAGTGTTTTGTGGCAGCAGAAGAGTTAAATCCCACCAGAACTAACAATTTGAAACATGTTTTATGGAGGCAGCCGAGTGGCCATGTTCAACCTGAAATGATTAATTATTCAAATATTTCCCTGACTCATTTAGTGGAGACAGTTGGGCTGATTCCTAGACAAATGTTGCAACTCGCAGGTGAATGCAAATTGCAACATTCACCGCTATGCTGAGGACCCTGTACCACAGTCTAAGAACGGCATGGTTCTGGCACCTATGACATGTGATTTGCAGCAGGTATAGGCTAGTGCCATGGGCATGGTGCAAAAGTCCTGCATGCTGCAAGTCATGGCCAGCTGCAAAACACCCCCCTGGAGCCCCTCACCCCGGAACCCCACTGCAAGCACCAGGGGGCATGGGGGATGGACAGGTGGAACAGGTGTCTGGTGGGGGACTTTAAAAAATAGACCCATGGTGTCCCCAACATTCGGGGTGGGGGGCATGAAAGTGTTCAGTGGGCATGAGGAGCACTGCAGGAACCTTGCCATGGTGCTGCAGAGTGGGCATCCATCAATTGGCATGGACAGATGCCCCTTAGAGCATCTCCATGATGGTCTAACTCCACTGCAGAAGTGCAGCTCTTAGAATAGCATAAGTCAGTTATGGCAGCCACCCTTTTGAAATAGTGTGCAGTTGTTGCCATAACCCACCCTTGCGCCATGCCATTGTGGGCATAGTGGGTGGCATAACCCACATGTGGCACAACCCACATACAGTATGGCATGGAGCAAGGCACCTTTTGGAATAGGGAATGGTGCAACGCATGGTGCAATTTGTGATTTACACCATAGGATCTGGCGTAAATCGGCTTGTGCCATGCGTAAGCTGTCTTGGAATTGGCCCCAGTGTTTTTATTCTCTCCATTTGAATACATTCACTTAATAATATATTTACAAAATGAGACTCAGCCACTGCTTTCTACAGAAAAGGAATATATTTAATACATAGCCTGAGGCACATGTAATGTGATTCCTATGAACTCTGGAATGCCATCAGCCATGAACTACATGGAAGTCAGATCAAAGAAGTTTGTACTGGAGACTTCTTCCTAGTGTCCCTTGGCAACATGATTTAAAGGGTTTTTCCAGAAATAAAAAGCAAAACTTTGTACTGCATGCCAACATTGACATACCCGGGGGGCAATATATAATGAGTAGAAATATAATAATTATTGGTGTTGAAACAATTAAATATATGCGTTTTACTGAATTTTGTACAAGAGACTGTTTAGTGATGCCTCATATGTTATTGCTGTTTTTTTTTTTCATTTGAATTGTCCCAGATTTCCCTCCAAGAAAGAGACAGAGATGGTGAGTGGTGGATGCTCAGATCAGCAATTAATTTATTAATTGTGCCATATTGTTCTGTCACCAAAACTTTCATGTTTCTTATAACTTTAATTTCCAAACATAATTGCCCACCATATTTAATCTTTTCCCCTCCTTCTTTCCTTGTTATCTTTTATACAAACAATTACATACAATTCTCTTACTTATTTTATACATTTATTTCCAAAACATTTTCATAATCTTTTCTTCATCCTCTTCTCACCCCCAGACCTAGAATCTGGGGGCCCTTCTTCTTCTTTTCTGGAGGTAACAGTGTGTACACGTTACCATTTTCTTTTTTATGCTGTTGCTGTTGTCCTATTTTGTGTGTTTTTTCTCCTCCCCTCTGCCCTACCTTCTTATAATTTACATCCTTTTTCCTTTGTCTCAGCCATCCACCTTGGCTGCTCCTACTAGCTAATGCTCTTATTGTTGTTGTCCCTGCCCTGCCGGTCCTGCCTTGGCAGTTGCCCTCACTGATTACCCCTATTCTTTTGTCTCACTGTTGCTTTTTGGAGCAGGTGGGTGGGTAAAACTAAAAGTAGCATGTAGAAAGAGGCTGCCTGCTTCACTGCAGCAGTTTATAAACCCATTTAACCCTCCTTCTTTCTTAGCCCTTCCAAAAAGTGTTCTGCTCTCCGTTTTGTTCCTTTCCCTTTTGTGACATCATAACCCATAACCCTGCCCCTTTTTCTGAGTCAACCTTCTAAAACCACTCCCCCTTTTATTTCCTCCCTCCACCCCTTTGTTTTCATAGTATATGCCCCTTCTCTTGGTTTGGTCCACCTGGACAACTAAGTCTGCCTTTTAAGGGCAAACCCCATTGTCCCAGATTTCCCTCCAAGAAAGAGACAGAGAGGATAAGTGGTGGGTGCTCAGATCAACAATTAATTTATTAATTGTACCATATTGTTCTGTCACCAAAACTTTCCTGTTTCTTAAAACTTTCATTTCCAAACATATTTGTCACCATATTTAATCTTTCCCTCCTTCTTTCCTTGTTATCTTTATACAAACAATTATATACAATTCTTTCCCTTATTTTATACATTTATTTCCAACACATTTTCATAATCTTTTCTTCATCCTCTTCTCACCCCCAGACATAGAATTCTGGGGCCCTTCTTCTTCTTTTCTGTAGGTAACAGTGTGTACCCATATCTGTTCTCTTTTTAATGTTATTGCTGTTGTTCTATTTTGTGTGGTCTTTCCTGCCCCTCTCCTCCCCTACCTTTTTATATTTTACATCCTTTTTCCCACAGCCTGTCTCCAGCCTGCATTGGATGATGGGCCTTCCCCTTAGAGAATCTATTCCTATTGTCCAAGCTGCCTCCTCCATTCTTCAATACCCCCCATGGTTTCTGTAATGAACAGTCCTACCCCTAGGTCCAATAAATGAACCCCATCTACCCTGTAGTACTCATCTTCTTTCTTGTCTATGCCTCTCCTAATGACCCTCTCCCCACTGGCAATGAACAATGTGCCAATTCTCCTCTTCATTTTCCTCCTTACTCTCTCAATTGTCACATGATTATCTTCATGTCTCCATACCCTGGGGGCGTACCATATCTGATCATGTCAGGGTCACCTGAGGCCAACATTTCCTTATTGTCTTTATGTCATGTTTTATCTGTAGGAAAATATCCAGCCAGGGACTGGACACGATGTCATTCCCTCCCAGATGTAATATAATCATGTCTGGCAGTGTGCATCTTTCCCTCATATTCCTCAGTGTTGGTAGCAGCTAGGCCCATTTCATGCCCCTGCTTCCTTGTCATGACACCCTACACTGTCTGGGGTCTTGATACAGTTGCCTGCCCCCTGCTTTCTTGCATGCTTTCCTCTGCCCAGTAAATGTATGAATGCCCACATATCCATATCTCCAGTCTCCGATCAGCTCCTGTTGTAAAGTAAAGTACAAGGTAAGATACTCCCCTGGTCCAGGCCTTGCTGTAATTCACAAAAAACTCTTATTAACTTCTATCTTCTTCCCCTTTAGCAATCCCCCCTCCCCTTTCTCTTCCTGGTGTCCCACCCTCTAATTAATCTGTAAATGAAAATAAAGATGGTTAATACTCATTCAGTCAAGGGTCACACCTAATGTTTGTAACATTCTGATTTCTAGCAGCCAATCCCTTGCACCTGTTCCCTTGATCCCCCAGTGCCACCAGCTGTGATGCCACCCCAATTTTAAAAGAATGTGATGAGTAATATTTTGGATTTTCTCCTAGAAACCCCATGCCTTCTTAAGGACTGCTACTATCTGGTAGCGTGTTGCCCTTTTTCCATCCCTGTGGATGAAAAACTGCCCTTTCTGTACCGATTGTACTATGACGTAAGCCCACAGTGCCTGTACCAGGCAGATGGTTGGCTCTCTTTGCTTTTCCAGGTGAATCAAAGCAGTCTTTTCCTTTCTGATCTGTCTTTGATTTCTTGACCCATAAGGAGATTGCATCCAACTGCCATTCTACATCCTCCATGCCCAGGACCCCCAGTTTTTCTTCCTTGTCATGCCCTACCATTTCGCTCACCCTGAGGGCACCATGATACATTGTCATGAAGATGGCTTGAAATAGCAAGTCCTCCTCTGCTGATTTGCAGATTGTCTGCATGACCTTTACTAGGCCTGCTAGCAGCATCTCAGACACCAGTCTCCTATCATGCCTTTCTTTGGTTCAAAGATGGCCCCACCCTTGTATCATCCATCTGATCAGCATGGTTTTTGTTGGGTCCTGCTATCCTCTAATGTTGCAGACTATACTGATGGCTGCTAAATGTACCCCTACCATTGTATGTGCTAAATCCCACTCCCACTGGTATACTATGTATTTTCCCACTTGGTCATCATTAACCTGCCCATTTACCTCTATGCTGTGTAGCTCCCTGAAAGCCTGGAATGCTCCCCAAGCCCCTTCATAGGCTCAGAGGGTCTTGGGGGACCAGGAGTTGCAAAACAGCACTTCGGCTCCTTCCAGCCAACTTCCCATATGTCTACTGGAATGGGCGTTTTTTGCTCCTCTGCTTTTGGTGCTATGGCCCAGAACCTGTCCAGCTACAGACAGGAGAGGCTGTCAGCCATTTTGTTCTGGACACCTTCAATGTGTCTAGCTCTAAAGGACATGTTGAGCTTCAAACTCTGTAAAACTAGTTGTTTCAAAACCCACAGAACTGGACCTGATGAAGCCCCCCCCCCCCCGTTATTGAGTACATCTACCACTGCCTTGTTGTCACACCAGAAGGTTACCCTCTGGTTCCATAGTTCCTCCCCCCATACTAGTGTGCAAACCCAAATTGTTATGATCTCCAATAGTGTGATGTCTCTGGTTAGCCCTTGCCACCCCAGGCATCTAGCCATGCTTCTGAAAACCACTTCCCCCTGAAATAGTCCCCTATGCCCAACCCCCCTGCAGCATCTCTATATAGCTCCAGGTTGGTGCTAAATATCCACTTGTCCTGCCAAAAGGACATTTCATTAAATGTCACTAGAAATTTCTCCCATACTCTCAGATCATCTTTGGTGTCTTTGGCTAGGTCCACCCAATGATGTGGCCTGGACACTCGTGTTGCATGTGCTAACTGCCTAGTGAAGACTCTTCCCAGGCTAATGGCCCTGCATGTGAAATTGAGGTGTCCTATTACCTGTTTTACCTAACATACTTACATACAACTTGCCAGCAGATTAGACCTTACAGTCTATTGAGTCTGCTCGAACCTCAGATTCCTAGTTGGGTACCAAGGCCTCCTCCCCTTATGTTCTAGAAACCCCTATCATCCATCCCTGCCCCCCCAGGCCAGGCCTTCTCCTGATACTTACCTTTTCTGTATCTGTCCCACCCTCTCTTAAAGCCCTCCACCATTGAAGTCTGAACCAGTTCGCCAGGCAGTGCGTTCCAAGGGTTCACCACCCTCTCAGAGAAAAACCTCCTCCTCTTTTCCCCCCTCATCCTTCCACCTTACAACTTCAAACCATGCCTCGGGTGATACCTCCCTCCTTTAGTCTAAATATTGCCTCCATGTTTACCCTATTTATTCCCTTGAGGTACTTGAAGACCTCAGTCATGTCCCCCCTGTATCTCCTCTCCTCTCCTCCAATGAAAACAGGCTGAGCTCCTTGAGTCTTTTCTCATACATCAAATCCCCTAGTCCTCATATCATCTTGGTAGCCTTCCTCTGAACCCTGTCCAGGAGCTGTATGTCCCTCTTCAAGTGTGGTCTCCAGTACTGCACACAGTGCTCAAAGTGTGGTCTAACCAGACCATTGTACAGTGGCAGAATCACTTCCCTGCTCCTCGAGGTGATGCCCCTTGTGATGCATCCCAACATCTTGTTTGCTTTTACAGCCACTCTCCTGCACTGCTCAGAGTTATTCATATTTGCATCCACCATGACCCCTATGACCTTTTCCCCTGTTGAGGCCTCCAGTGCTTCCCTCCAAAGGTGTACTTGTGTTTGGGGCTCCTCCACCCAAGACGTAACACCTTGCACTTGGAGGCATTGAAATTTAATTTCCATGTGTGAGCCCACCAGACCAGGGTCTCCAGATCCCCCTGCAGGGCCTAACTCCCCTCTTCCCCCTCAACTACTGCTCCCATCTTGGAGTCATCAGCAAAGAGACTCATTTCATACCCTGTTCCCTCCCTGATGTCAGATATGTATGCATTAAACAGGATTGGACCCAGGACAGAGCCTTGTGGTAGCCCACTACTGACCCCGTTAGGGTTCGAGAGCTCCCCACCGACCTCTGCTCTCTGAGTACATCCAGTTTACTTGTTTCCTATCCATCTGACCATCAATGGGGCCCACACCCAACCCCATTGGTTTCTCCACCAGGCCATTGTGGGGGACCGAGTCAAATGCCTTGCTGAAGTCTAAAAATAGTACATATACAGGCTTTCCCCTGTCCAGTTCAGATGTTACCCATTTATAGAACTCCACAAGGTTAGTTTGACATGATCTGCCTGGCATAAAACCATGTTGCCGGCTATCCAGCCCTCCCACCTCCTCCAAGAACACCCCCAATTGTTCCTTCAGTATTTTCTCCATTAATTTTCCCACCACCAATGTCAAACTGATGGGTCTATAGTTACCTGGCACTTCCCTCGATTCCCCTTTTATGGATTGGCACCACATGCACCTCTAGCCAATCCCTAGGTACCTTCCCTGTCTCAAGCGACCTGTTGAAGCACTCCACCAGGGATGCAGCCAGTACATCCCACCAATTCCCATAGTACTCTCAGATGAATGCCATCCAGCTCAGTAGATTTATCTTTCTTTAGGGCCTCAAGGGCTTTCCACACCTGTTCAGTGGGGATAGCATCATCCGTCCCCTTCACCTTACTAGTCTTTTTATCCATATCCTGATGTGGCACCCCAGGTGTACCTCCCCCTCCCTCCTGCTCAATTTCTGTTACTCTCCCAATCCCACACACTACCCCTTCTATCCCCATCATGTCTTGCTTTGTAAATAGCCCATCCTCCTCCCTAATGAAAACAGAGGCAAAGTACTCATTTAATACCTCTGCCTGGTCCCTCACCTCTTCCACCCACCCTCTATCTGATCTCAATCTGCTGAGCTGGCCCTTAGTTTTTCTCCACTCCCCAATGTACCTGAAGAACACCTTTTCCCCTCTCCATATCCCATCTGCCAACCTCTGCTCTTCACTGAACTTTGTCCCCCGCACCATCCGGGTGACTTTTCTAGATGCAAGACGATACATTTCCTTTTCCTTTCCCCTCTCATTGTTTTGTAGTTTTTGTAGGCAGCCTTTTTTTCCCTGACTGCTACCTGAACCTCTCTGGTCCACCAGCATGGTTTATGTGACCTAGCTTTCTTATGCTTCACCTTAGTGCACATCCTGACTGCCTCTTGAAGTCCCCTTTTAATGACCTCCCATCTCTTTTCTACATCTGTCATTGTTGTAATCCCTTTCAAATGATCTTTGAGAATGTTTCCCATGCTCATAAATTCTGCCCCCCTGAAGTCCACAGCTAGTGTCCTACAGCTGTCTCCCCTTCCCCCATGTTAATTTGAAACCAGACAGTATCATGGTCACTCTCAGCCAGCAGTTCCTCTACAACCTGGTCCCTTACTAGATCTCCATCCACCAGAACCACATCCAGGACATGCCACTCCCTTGTGGGCTTCACCATGTGCTGTGTTAAGAACATATCCTAGAAGCTGTCCAGCAGCCTCCGCTCCTTGGCCACCTTAGAGGACATTGTTCCCCAGTTTGTGCCTGGCATATTAAGGTTCCCCATCAACACCACTCCCTCCCCTTTTGGTCCACACTGGCCTATAATATTGTCCAGCAAACCATCCTCCAGAACATCCCCAATCCCTGCCTATATACTACTCCCAGCTTGACCTTACCTTGTGTAGGGGTTCATAAGGTGACCCATAAGGCCTCCACATTTCCCCCTGCCTAATCTACCCTAGCAATTTCTATGCCATCTCTAATGTACATAGCCACTCCACTCCCTTTGCCCTCCTTTCTATCCTTCCTAAGCATAGTGTACCCCCTCACATTTAGGTCCCCATCATGGTTTTTGTTGGTCCATGTTTCTGTGACCGCCGCTACATCCACCTCCTCCCCCGCTGGAACAGCATGGCTTGGAACTCTGGCAACTTGTTTCCCAAGCTCCTGGCATTAACTAACACCACTCCCCAACCCTTGTCCCTGATCCACTTTGTGAGCCCTCTCTGGGCTCGACATGCTTCCAACCTCCACTGCTCTCCTGAATCATCTCCCTAGTCTGTTTCCCCATCCCTCCTTGGGTTTGAAGGCTAGTCCCTCATCTTGGGGGAGGCTTCTGGCCCACCCTCCTCACTCCCTCCCCTCACAAGTTTAAACCCACCTTTCTTGAATATAGTCCACCACCCTCTGTTTAGGGACTTCCTTCCCTAACTGGGTAAGATGAAGCCTGTCCTTTGCATACAATCCCTTATCCTCCCAAACTCTCTCCCAGCTCCCTAACACCCTGACCCACTTTCTGCTCCCCACTTCCTGAGACAGTCATTAACCTCTATGATCTTCATTTTGTTCTCCATCGAGGCCTTTGGTACTGGCAATATTTCCAAAAAGGAACTGTTGCATTCATTATCACTACAGACTCTAGCAAGTTCTCTGAATCTTGCTTGGATTTCCAAAATGCTATTTCCCTCTATATCGTTAGTCCCCAAATGCACCAGGAATTCCGGTTTCCCTACACAAACCCTAACCAGTTTATACACCATGAACTTTGCCCTGTGCACCATCAGCACAGAGATACTCACTACCTTACCCTGACTATGGGATTCCCCCCACCTGTTTCTCCCAATAAATACCTCTAATCATCAAGTCTCCCAGTAATAGAACCTTAACACCTCCATCGTCCTTATGGTTATCTCCATTATGCACTCTCAACCCCCTCCACCCCTTTATCCATAATCTCCTATCCATGAGAGTCTTTCTGCCTTCTTATGAGAGACCACCTTGTCACCCTCCACTTCCTGCCGCCCTTATTATGCCCACTTAACTCAGAACCCCCTGAATGGGTGTTCTCTTTAACCCACTTTTATCTGAGTCATTAATCCTGGCCCTGATCATTTCCCCTTCTCCTACACCATCATCCACCCCCGTCATAATAGTACCCCTACCTCCAGTGGCCCCCTGTGGGTTCCCTTTACCTAGAGCTCCTTCCCTGATAAGGACCCCCCTCCTGAATGGGGGGCCCCCTCCCTCACCTCCTTATCTTCCAGTTTCTCTCCAGTCATGCTGTCCTCCCTCATGCCTGCTGTAGGTTGCATTTCCCCCATCTGCTTAACATTTAAGTTTCCTCTTCTCCCTTTGGAACTATATCTATCCATTCCATTTCCAGTCTGTGATGTCCTCTGGGTATCCAAAACCCTCCTTCCAGCCTCTGTATTAGTTCCCTCATTTCCACCAACCTCTTCCTTTTCTTCTAGGTTGCTTAGTAGCTCAAATGTATTGTAACACTCTATGCCAGCCTCCATCAAATGACCTGAGTTACCTCTGACTGACCCTTTAAGCAGCCCCACTTCCTCCCCTCCTACCCTGTCCTCCTTTGGAGCTCCCTTCCCACTGTCTGCTCTTCTATACTTCCCCACAACAGCCCTTCCTGACTCTACCCCCTCCACTCTCTTTTTATTCGGGATATTTACCCCATAAGTTTTCCTCATGGCATCAACATCCCTATCTGAATGTCCTCTTTCCCTAATATCCCCCCTGCTTGCTGAAATGTAGACTCCTCTGTTTTCTGAGCATTTCCCCAGCCTGACCTCTACCCCACCCATCTGCTGCCCATAACCACACCCTTATCCTTTGATGCACCCCTCAACTCCCCCAGCTTTTTCCTTAACCAATATACTTCACTCCTGATCCAAAAAAGCTGCCTGCAGAGTGGACAGCCTCCATCTCTAGGCCCAGTTGAGTATTTATTGCTGCTTCACAGTCTGTGCAGCCTATAACCCTTCCGAAGATGCTTGACGTGGTGGATTGAGGCCACCCTGTTTTTCCCTCTGGTAACATGCTGGGATAGTCCATCTTTTCCCAGTCCCTTCCCCCTGGAATACATCCCTCCACCCCCTCCATGTGGCCATATTGGGGTGTACTAGATCAGTCCTATTAACGTTTAACAAATTTAGCACCCCTCCTCGATCAGTAATGAAATGCAGATGACTTCAGACATAGGAGAACAGCCCTGCTCTAGTTATTTATTTATTTTTTTAATTTAGTTTTTGTTTACCGGGTAGGTGCACTAACCATAACAATGACTATTTTCAGGCACGACCCAGGAGGGTACAGAAACAAAACATAAGATACAATTACATACAGTTTTTAGAAATTGTCAATGAAATTTGTACAACCAAGCAAGGAAAAATAACACATGTAAAATATAAATATAGTGTCACAGAATTATTCAGGAAAGAAAGAAAAACAAATAGCATTTCAAAATTGAAATGATACATTGCAAAAATAGATCAAACATTGGAATGAGGAGGAAAAACAACAATATCATTAATACTATAGTTATTGAGGGGAGAAATTTAGAGGAAGAATAGGAGTAGGGTAGTCAGAAATAGAAGGGTAGAAAAGAGTAAGAAAATACAGTCAAGGAAGATGGTATGAAACAGTAATATACAGGAGGTAGGCCAAGCAGGCTGCAGGCAAGTGCAGATTGTTGAGGAGGACAAAATCTAATGTAGGCAGGGGGTGCATAGTTTAGGGTTAAAAGAACTAGGGTGGTTTGAAGCAGGAGCATTTGCAGGACAGGATGAGATGGTTTCGTAGTTCTTTCTTGAAAGACATGGGATGAGGCCTGGTGAATAGTTAGTGGGAGGGAGTTCCAGTACTGAGGGGCATGGCAGGTAAAGGCACTAGCACCTTTTGAGGCAGTATGCCTAGGGATGCAAACAAGGGCATTATCTGCAGAGTGTAGGTCATAGAAGGAAGCTTGATTTTGAAAGAGATCCTCTAGGGGCTTGGGAATTTGAGATCTAATAATGTTGTCAATAATGGAGCCAAAGGAATATGACCTTGACAAGTGAGGAGGAAGCCATCTAAGGTCTGAATAAGGGAGGCAGTGGTGTTTCAGCCGATGAGAGGAGGATGCACAGTGACAAATATTATTGTAGGTGACATCCCATTTTCGAAGACTTTATTTACATGCAGAGGTAAAGGTGGCAACCCAGTAGGTAAGTGAGGGCAGGAGTATTCCATGGGCTATGGCAAGCCTAGCAGAGTGGGCGAGAGCATAGCTGGTACGATAGGCAATACCAAGTTTAGTGTTGACTGACTTGCAGGTCCACAGAATATGGATATTAAAATTTAGTGAGGGGTCCAGAGTGATACCCAGATAATTAAAAGATTTCACCACCCCAATGATGTGCCTCTTAAGGTGGAGACTTTAAAATTGTGTCGGGTGTGTTTGAGTTTACAGTTTGATCCAAATAGCATAGCTTGGGTCTTTGATTCATTTAAGACTAGTTTGTGACAATCAAGCCACTGTTGGATGAGTTGAAAGTCATGGGAGAGCCATTGATTAATGTCAACAATGCTTTTAGCACTAGCGTACAGGACAATGTCATCCACATACAACAGAGAAGCAGTTTTTGTAAGATTAGAGGTGATGCATATTTATGAAAATAGAGAAAAGCAACGGACCTAGTATGGACCCCTGGGGGTACTCCAATGTTAATAGTAGACTTGTCAGAAAGGGTAGAGTTATATTTTGCAATTTGAGTTCTGTCGGATAAGTAACTAACATACCAGTTTACAACATTTGACAAAAAGCCTAGAGATCGAAGTGTGGCAATGAGGATGGAGTGGTCAACAGATCAAATGCCTTGGTCATATCAATGAAAATAGCCCCGGTGGGAAAAGCAGAGTCCATGGCCACTAGGACATCCAAGGTAAGTTTGAGTAAAGCAGTAGTGGTACTATGTCCCTTTCGGACGCCATGCTGAGTAGGAGTGAGGTCATATTTCAGTAGAAAGTCTATGGTTTGACTGGCTACGAGTCTTTCAAGAATTTTGCTAAGAACATACAGGATTGCTATAGGTCTATAGTTGGCTGGGTCTTTAGGGTCTCTTTTTTTGAAAATAGGGGTTATCTTAGCCATCTTCCATATATCAGGGATGTGACTCTGGCACAGCGAGAGAGTAAAGATCTGAGCTAGGGGAGCAGCTATGAGTGGAGCAGCTAGTTTTAGTAGCTTGGGCTCAAGATTGTCAGAGCCCACGGCCGCATGCTCAGAGATGTTGTCAAGCAATTTTAGTACCTCACATCTTGAGACAGAGTTAAAGAAAAATTTTGGCTGAGTAACATTAGTTGGAGTATTAAGCTTCGGTTTGATGGGGAAAGAGGAGGTATATTTTGTTATGTTACAGAATTGCTCATTGAAAAAACTGGCAATAGTCCAGGGATTGTTAGTGGAAGCTATTGAATGACATGTCATTAGGGGTGTATGATGAGTTTGAGCCCATGAAGAACTTAATGAAGGGCCAGAATTTTTTTAAATCACCGTTAGAGTTTATTTAAAGATCTTTGCAGTAGGAGCTTTTGGCCTGTTTGATATCCTTTTTACAGGGATTTTGCAGAGCTCTGTAAGTGTTTAGGTCAGCTGTTAGACCAGAGCTCTTGTAACGGTGCCAACATTTATCTCTTTGACGTAGCTTACCGAGCGAGACAAATTTTAGCCACTGGGTTTGTCTGTTTTTTACTTGGCGTGTTACAAGATGGCAGTGTTTTGTCCTGCAGTTCTAGGAAGTGGGACAGGAAGATCTTAAGAGAAGACTGAGCATCTCTAGGTCCTAGGAGAGAGGACCAGTCAGTACTAGCAACATCTTGAAGAAAAGCATGGGAGCTGAAATTTGCATAATTATGAAAGTTAATGAACCGGGGCTTCGTTTGTACTGGCCTCCCTTTGCCCCAGATACAGAAAGTAGGGGAATGGCCAGTGATTGCTTCAGCTAGTACACCTGAGACAACTATGTGTTCTGGATGGTTAGTCATTATCTAATCCAGCAGTATGCTCATGTTAGAGTGAGGGGCAGTTCTAGTATGTTCTAAGATTAGCTGGTGCAGGTTAAAACTTTGTATACTGGACAGGGATGTGGCTCGGGAGCTACCCAGCCAATTTATGTTAAGGTCCCCAAGGATAAGAACTTCATTTCTCCTGGCGAGAAGAGCGGTTTGATCCAACAGCTCCTCCAGTCCTTTATGGCCACTCTTGGGGGTGTTGCAGACACAAACAGTATGTAGTTTTTTGGTGCCGAGAGTGAGAAGGGCATGAAGCGCTTCACAGTGATTGAGGGGGGGATGAATTGATGGCAGAGAGTTGGAGGTGATTTTTAAAATAGACCGCTGTGTCACCCCCTCTTTTTGGAGGGAGTCAATCAAGTCTCAGGAGATTATAAGATGGATGGAACACAGTGAGTCGGGGGGGACAATTTAAGCCAGGTTTCAGTAAGAGAAATGATGTCCGGCTTGTAGAGGGATGTCCAGGCTTCTAGTTCAGCAAAGTTTTTTCTCAAGGCTCCTAATGTTATGGTGAACAACTGTAAGACATTTGGTATTTTGACTGGGATTGGTTATGCAGTTTACTGGACCAGGGTTTAGCTGAACATTGCCAGAGAGTAGTATGGCCAGAAGAAATAGATACCACAGCTTAGACACCTATCCTCCAACTGATCATACAGAATAGACAGTGCTAACATTGAAGTAGCTAACAGCTCGACCAGATTTCATTAATCAAACTATGTGATGAAACACCAGTAGTCACCTTTATAACCCTATTAAGTGAACAGTCACCAGTTGTTGCCTTTTGACCCTACTAGAACACACCTCCTTAGCCCATTTAATAGATGTCGGGGCTGGTTTGGGGGGGACAAACAATCCCCCCTACAGTTCAGTCACTAGTCCAAATGCGGCTGGGCCTGCCCTTGTATGCCCAGCCACAAGAAAGCAATTTGAATTTTCATGCCTGGCCTTGCTGATAGGCACCCTGGCGCTGACGTTCCTGCCCCTTGTGGTCACCAAATGTGACCACTAAATTACAAGTCCCTTCACTTCTCCCCTGCTGATTAGGTCTCCTATCTGGCCCACAAGTGCTAAGCCAGTCCTCTTGCAGCCGAAGGCAGCCAAAATCAGCTGCTTCTCCGCTCCCCTCAGCAAACCGCTGACGTGGTCGCCAGCTCAAAACAATCCCCCCTACAGTTCAGTCACTAGTCCAAACATGGCTGGGCCTGCCCTGATATGCCCAGCTGCAAGAAAGCTGTTTGAATTTTCATGCCTGGCCTTCCTGATAAGTCCCCTGGCGCTGATGCTCCTACCCCTTGTGGCTGCCGAATGCGACCATGAAATTACAAATCCCTTCACTTCTCCCTCGCTGATGTGGTCTCCTACCTAGCCCACAACTGCTGAGCTGGTCTTCTCACCACCGAATGCGACCAAAATCATCTGCTTCTCCACTCCCCTTCAGTAAACCACCTGACGCGGTCGCCAGCTCCAAACAATCTTCCCTACAGTTCAGTCACTGTCTGAACTGCATCCACCGTATGGTCTTATGCTGTTGTAATAGTTCGTTTAACTTCCTTACCTTCTTCTTTGGCAACCTGAACACCTCCTCTTGTGCATCTATCTCAAACCCAAGGAATTCTATAGTTCTTCTGGTCCCTTCGGTCTTGTATGGTGTCAAAGGTACTCCTAACTCCTGGCGCAAATCTTAAGCATTGTCTCTGTCTCCTCCCACCCTCTCCTGATCAGCAGGAAATCATCTAAATGGTGAATGACTGTCCTGTAATCTGTCCTCCTCTGGAATATACCTTGCAGGCAGGTGCTAAACAGTTCAAAGTAGGCACATGCAGTTGAGTAACCCATGGGCATGGCTTTGTCAAAATAACATTGATCATCCACCTTGAAACCCAGCAAGTCCCAATCTAGCAGCCGCACTGGAAGGAGCCTGAAAGCTACTTCAGTGTCTGCTTTTGCTAGCCATGCCTGTGGTGTTACCCAAATAATCTGCACTGCTTCTTCCAGGGTTGCATATGTCACTGTGGCATGTTTCTCTTCAGTGTAATCATTCACTGATTCCCTGTCCGGGAAAGACAGGTGGTGTATGACCCTGTACCCTCTGTTTTGCTTTTTGGGCACTAAACTCAAAGGATATATCCTTAAATTGTCTAGTGAGGGGGGTCCGAAATGTCCCCTCGATCCATCCTGCTCTCTTTTCTTTGTGTATCTTGTGCCTTAAAATACTCTCTTTTCTCCAAACCAACCCTAAATTCCCTCTTTCTTGGCATACCCTGGGTCCTTGAAAGTGAAGGCTGAAGCCCTCTTTAGAGCCTGCTAGCAGCTGTGCTGCTGTCTTCTCATCAGTGTGCTCTTTTAAACCAATATCCCACATTTTGATGTTTGTCAGTGTTTTTCCATGCTAAATTTATTGACCTGTCTTACCATCCCATCTGAATCCATATCAAAAACTCTGCCCTCCCCTCCCATAGCCTCCCCAACCCCTGAAACCCATGTTTCCCATCTGTCCCCTAAATCCCCCTGCCCACACTGAAAGGGCTGGCTGGTGTTGCCCTGCCCTTCATTGTATTGCCCCCAGTGGACCAGTTTGTCCTGCATCTTGAGGACATGTGCCCCCCCCACATTTAGAACAGGTGTGCCAAAATCTACATTGAGGCCAGGAGCAAAATGCCTAGTTAAATCTCTAGCAACATTTTTGCTGTAGTATGGCCTTCTTCCCCCCTTCTCATTCAGGTGTGGCTTGGTCAGTAACATAGTCTGTCCATAAATGTAGCTGTTTCATATCCCAGCGAACATCCCCATATGTGGTCATTCTTTGTCTGAAGAACTTATCATAATATAACCACCCAAAAACCCCTTTTGCTTTCGCCCTCAGTATGATTAATTGATATGTGATTAGGGGGATTCTCAGTTCTGGTTTCTTTACTACAACTATTGCCGAATACATTGCAAAACCTACAAACCAGGTATCCCATGTTTTTCCTTTGGTGAATTTTTCCTTTTCCTTTTTTCCAAGCAGCATGACTGCTACTGCCATCTCACTCTTCTCTATGCTCTCCTTCTCATCATATTTCGTCACTGCCTCCCTACTTACTAGAGCAAATATATCCACATATTCCCCTTTCCATATCTTTTTTTTGTTGCCAACAGGACATGCTTCCTATTCTCATGCCTGGGGATCCTATGTTCCTTGTCCCCCAAAACCTGCTCCCCTGACGAGGGATGTGCCACCTTCCCTTTCCATTCCCTGTTCTAATGTCTGCTAATGCCTTTTCTAGCTATCCCAGGCTATCCATGGTTATGATCATGGTTATGATACATATTCTTTAATACTGCTGCAAACACTCACCCCTACATTACCTGTCAAAAGGCCTGGTTCAGGCCCTACTGGTCCTGGAGTGTGTCCTCCTGCGGCTTCCAGGAGTGGCGTTGGTAGCAATCCTGGCAGGGCTGGCGTGTTCGGTGGTGACAGCGGAGGAGGAACAAAGACTGGGTCTGGGGTTATGGGTATCACAAGGAGAGCTAGCTGCAGGATGGGAACAACTGGCTCCAGCCTGTTGGGGCTGGCTGGCCTAGGAATTGGTCTCTTGGGGCTGAGGAACTGTGCTGGCACCCTAGGTTCAGTTTGGTCTTTGGTCGGCTGGCGTCCCTGTTGGCTAAACTTCTCTTTGTCAGTTTTCCTTTTATCTCCCCGACCCAGGGTCTTCATGTCCTCCACCAACTCCCATACCTTATTGTCCCTCTCCGTCTGTTTCAGTATCGCCTTGTATGTTTCCTCCTTAGTCAGTTTGTTCTTTGTCAGGGCCATATCTTTTGCTGTTCCCTAGGTGGTAAAAACTGCTGTAAAAGAAAATGTCATGTTAATATCCAGGCTTCTTATGACCTCAGCACCTGGTAAAGTCATGTGCATTGCTTATCCCTGCTGTTGGCCCCCATTTTTCTTTGCCCTGCTTGGTCAACGTGGCCACGTGCCCTGTCTGCAGGTAATCTTACCCTTGAGGCCCTAGTCTCCTATTGTTTTTAGTCAACCCCCTCTGACCCCCTCTTTTGTCCAAAACCCCACCACAATTTTTGTCCTCACTTGGGAAACACACTTTTAAACAAAACAAAATAATTTTTTTTATATAACCAATGCCTTCTCTTCCAGTGTCATCTGGTCGAGCGTTGTCTAGTAGGAGGGAGACCCTCAGACCCCACAGTAGATGATGATGCCTTGTCCCACCTGTGCCTCCTCCCATGGGGCCTATTGCCCATGCAGCCCAATCTGAAATGCCTGTGGGCTGTCCTCACTCCTATTATCTGCCTGCTGCCTAAAGCAACCCCCCTTTGTGGCCGCATTTGCCCCACAGCTGCAGTATTCCCCTTCCCATGGCAGGCCTCCAGTCCTTTAGAGACCCCACATTTTCTTGTAACAGGAAAAAGCCTTACTCTTAGGCCTGCAACCCCTCCATCTTGTGCTCAGCCCCCAGCCCATAGGTGTTCTGGCTTTTTGACCTGGCACCAGAAAACATCCTCATGTCTGCCCGAGGCCCTCCGCTCATTCTGCTTGCTGCAGTACCCCATCCATTGCTAGCCAATTCTCTTACATGCTTAGGTAAAAAACTAGAGGAACAACACCTGTAGGTTGCAACCTTAGTCTTAAAGCAGAGCTTAAATAATCATCTGTACCCTAAGGCATCATGCGTGCCTCTAACGAACCCCTCCTTCCCAGCACTCAGGTTAGCCTCTTCTTCCCCCACATGGTTTGGTGTGTGCTCATGCTGTGCCATCTCACCACTGCTTGCAGCCTAGTGGGCCTTGCATTCAGACCCCCCCCAATTCATACTCTGCTTGCCCTGCTAGGCCTTCTCCCTCTTTAAACCTACATGTGGACTGGCGTGCCCTCATACTGCGCCATCACTCTGATGCTTGCAGTCTGCTGGGTCTTGCATTAAAACCACCCCCCACTCCTTTCTCCGATTACCCAGCTAGGCCTTCTCCCTCGTTAACCTCCCGTGTGGTGCCCTCCTACTGTGTCCTCATGCTGCTGCTTGTGCTGTGCTTGGCCTTATATTGAAATCCCGTCCAACCCTTCTCAGCTAGACCTTCTTTCCTTTTAGGCAGTGCTTGGCTTTTGAACACCCCCCCCCGGTGCTCCAGTTAAGTTCTTGCCTGCCCACATGGCTTGGTATGTGCTCATACAGCACCATCACTCCACCTCTTGTGGCCTACCAGGCCTGAATGAAATCTCCCCTCATTTGTCAAAAAAAAAATGTGATTCTCCCCTCACCTGCAGTTGCAGCTTGAACAACTGAAAAAGCCTCCGTCTGCACACTATACCCCTGTTCTTCTGGTTGGAGCATCATGAGTCGGCAGCCACTACTCGGCGGGATTCTATTTGCTGCAGTGTCACTCAGCTTACTACCACTGCTCACCAAGCTTCTCCCCTAATATTAAAAACCCAACTGGTAAACAGAAAAAAATGGATGTTCCCAGATAAATTGCTGCTAACAAAACAACTAGCTCTCACTTCGCACTTTGCTCTTCATTTTTTTTAAACTAATCCAGCTTAACAAACCATCTCACAGGTGGCCTCTAGACACACCTGCAAAGCGTGGTTATCCTCGATCTGTCTTGCCTCAGCCAGACAGAATCTCTGCTTCTCGTTCTTCTCACGCTTGTTTTTTTTTTTTTTTTTTTATTTGCCCTGATAGTGTGTACACTGCCCAGGAATCATGAGTCAAATGACTTTCAAATCGCTTTTGCTGATCTGGTGTGCTGCTTTCAGTTCTGTTGAATTAAAACTAAGAGTAGTATGTAGAAAGAGGTGGCCTACTTCTCTGCAGCAGCTTATAAACACCTGTAACCCCTCGCCTTCTTTCTTAGCCCTGCCAACCAGTGTTCTGCTCTCCATTTTGATCCTTCCTCTTTTGTGACATCATAACCCTTTACTGCCCACCTCTTTTTGTAAGTCACCCTTCTAAACCCAATCCCCTATTTATTTATCGCCTCCATCTCCCCCCTCTTTGTTTTCTTTGTCCTCTCTCTTTGTTTGGACCACCTGGACAACTAAGTCTGCCTTTTAAACCCCATTCTCAGTGCCCTTTGCTCAAAGTAATTTTGTCATATGGCAACTGTTGTTTCTGAACAGGGAATTTTCATGTCACATTCCCATATAAGGTCTATGCTAAGCTCTAAGCAAAAAACGACTGGAGTCTGCTGTTCCATAAAATCATATCTTTTATTCCAGTTCATATACCCCTAAGTTTCGCTCCAATGAGCTTGTTCACGGGGTTCATTGAAATCTATTGAAAAATAAATTGACAATTAATTTATATCCTGACTATTTCTTTAAACATTAATTTATAACGTTAAATTCAATTCCATCGGTCTACCTGGTATATACATTTCTGTGTGTCTCAATTCTTTCACATCTCAAATGAGTATTATTTTTAACTTCTTCCTAAACGGAATGTAAAATACAAATAACAAAATGTAGTTTTGGTGACGCTTAAAGCAGAAGCCGTGTCATGAATAGTAACAAAAGTAGTAAAACTTTAACTCCCCCATAACTCGCATACCTGGGCAAATTAAACGTTTTTTCACAAAACACTCTCTGTGTAATAAGTGGCTTCTGTAAACATTAGAAAAAATATACCCATTTAACCATCACGAATTAAATGCCAAACTTATACGCATTCAAAATTAAAACTTCTCATTGTTACAAAGCGAATTACTGCTTACCTCCTTTTAACATGCTCAGAGAGAGTATCCAAAGGCTTTAATGTCGCACTGACATTACGAGCTTAAATTTAAGAAAGCTTAAATATAGCGTAATGGCGTCTGCTTGCTAAAACGCGTTTACCCTTGGCTGCAATCCCTCTTGAGCAGCCTGAATTTCCCGCGTGGCCTTTGTACTGTACGTTGTACAACATCTGCAAAGGATCAAATATATACCTGTGTGTTTTGATTGAGTGGGCATCCCAATGATCTTCATTATGAGATCAGGTAAGAAATAACCAGGTTCTCTGCAAAAGCCTGCTCAAACAGGATGCCTTGATCCTTAATTAAAACAATATATACATAGGGCAGTTGAGTGACACAAGAAATGCAGCTCGGTGGTTATCAAACTCCAAATTCTGGTGTCCCCAAAGGGCCTCAACATGTGGCCACAAGAACATGTAGTTTCAGTCTTCATTTTGTTCACCCCAAGCCTCCTAATATGTTCCACCCCCCCATATAACAAGTCTGTTTTATACAGTATACACCAAATTGTGTTCCTAGTGTATTTTCACTTGAAATGTCTCTCCCATATTATTATAAAGGTAAGTCATTATCCATTCAATTACTTTTGCAGTTGAGGCTCTGAAGAGCTTTGTGGTTGCAGAAAAATCATGCTGGTGACTGTGTGTGTGTGTGTCCACAGTGGCCACATTTGAGCAACACTGCCCTAGCTGACCAGTGGCTTACTAGTCAGGTGCTATGTGATGAGAGTGAACATGATCAAATTAGTGTAAAAATAAGAATGCTTACTGTGGAAATGGGCATGATTTGCTGAATACTAAAGTAATTGACAGAGTGAAGTATATACAAGTCTTTGGGCTATTGAATGCAAGCAAAACTAAAGGGCTTACTCTCAAACCGAGGATGGGGAAGGAATAAGGGGAAGCATTAGAAAGCACTGCTTCACACAATCTGAGGTAAACATGTGAAATAGCCAGCCTTGAGGGGTTGTGGAAACTAACACTACTCATGATTTCAAAACAGGACAGTACACAGATTTTGGAGGGAGAATGGTGTTGAAGGTTCCACAGCAAAAGTTGTATAACATTCCAGGTGCAAACCTTAGTTGTATGTCCATATTCATCATATTGATGCAGTAGCACCAGTATAGTTTGGGTTGATGAGGGTGTTTAATGTTAAAGGGTAATTTTGGGGAATCTATAACTTTATGATGGTTTGAGGTATTTGTCTAAAATTTGGGATGCTGTGTCAGCTTGGGTAGCTCTTTGTACTGTATATGACAACTTTCTTTCGTATAGGTGTAACTGTTTCCGAGATACAGGGGGTTGAAAATAAAGAAGGTTTTGGGGTTTTGGCAGTTTCTTTGTCCACATCTATTTCAGAAATGGTTTAAAGTTCAGGCATGAGATTTTCAAGGTAGAAAGCCTTGGCCTCACAGATGTGCCTTTATGAAGATGTGATGTAAAAATATCAATCTGTTCCAAAGTTATTGATTTAGGTATTTCCCGTTATTTCCTATGGGGGAAAAAAAACGATGATAAACAAGATAGAGGATTGCAAGCTTTTCTGATGCAGAATTCTGAATCGAATTGTCATGATAGATGCAGAATTCTGCATTGAAGTGCCATTTAAGGCATTGTGCCCTATTTAATGCATTACCAACATTGGGAGGGCCAAATTCCTGTGTTGGCGGCAGGAATCCTCCCCCACCAGCACCACTGATGTGGAAAACTGGGAGCCCACCTCAGTGTGCTCAAATGTGTGTTTTTTTACCTGTTAAATAAAGAAAACTGTCCCTCAACATCTTTTATCTTCAATGCAGAGTCCTGCATTGAAATGTTTGATGCAGGATGCTGCATTGAAGTAGTCTGACCCCCCAATTCCTAACCGACACTGGGGTGCCCAATCACCATGTCAGTATTCCTCCTCCCCCCCACACACACACACTTATGTGGCACACTGGGAGCCCACCCCAGTGTGCCCAGATAATTTTTAATTATTTTTATTTTTCTGACACCGGGATACCCACTCCCAGTGTCGGATGCCCCGCATCTTCCCCCAAGCCTGCTTTCTTTGCCCAGTCCCCATGTCAGCAGCATGTATCCTCCCAAACTCAAGTAGCACACTGGGAGCCCACCCCAGTGTGCCCCAAAAAAAAAATATATATATATATATGTATGTCACACCTGTGAGGATAGAAAAGGACGAATATTTTCAATATTCTCAGGGTGGTCAGACCTACAGTGAGAATATAGCATTTATCCTCACTGTAGGTAAATTTATCCACACAGTAGGTAGAGATTGGCTCATTCAGAACTCATTTGCGTATTTAGCTGCCGTAGCAGTAGTAATCGTATTCAAATGTGAATAACTTTAAAACAAAAAATGATAACATGGTACTGTGAGTACGAAAGTTGTTCAGCACAAAAATATCTACAGAATGAGTGGTGTTTCATTTATGAGTAACTTTTATTTTTTATAAAATTAGCCAAAAAACAGCAAAAAATTAATTTTTTCAACTTTTTTTGACAAACAAATGTGAATAACTTTAAAACGCAAAATTATAGCATGGTACTGCGAGCATGAAAGTTGTTAAGCACAATAATATCTACAGAATGAGTGGTGTTTATTTATGACTAACTTTTATTTTTTATATAATAAACAAAAAAACTGCAGAAAATGCTATTTTGTTTTACTTTTTCGCCAAAGAAATGTGAATAACTTTAAAGTGAAAAATGATAGCATGGTACCTTAAGAAAAAAAGTTGATCAGGACAAAAATACCTACAAAATGAGTGGTGTTTCATTTATATATTTCTTTTATATTTTTTATAATCAGCAAAATATGGCAAGAATTTACTGTTTTTTCTCACTTTTTTGGAGGTATGGCATAAATAAAATATGCAACCCCTTACTGGAAATATTGTCAATATTTTTTGTTCTTGTGCCAGTTGACCCAAAGACATCACTCGTGACTTTGCCACTCATGGTGTTATTGGGCCAGTTGTCATGAAAAAATATAGACAATATTTCAATAGTGGGTTACGTATCATATATATATATATATATATATATATATATATATATAGAGTTATATTATATATTATAGTGGCACGGTGGTTACCACGTGCCACCATAGTTAGGGTTGAGTACCCTATTTAAGGGTAAAGTGTGACATTTTGCAACTTAATAACTTTTCCACTGTATGATGGATTTTCTTGAACTTTGGCAAGCACAGAGCAGTACCATAGATCTCTGGATCTGCCGAGGTTCATAATAGTTGAATATACAGTTGTGGAGCTATAAAGCACAATAGAAGGTCATATTTACACTTTTTAACGCATTCTTTGCTCGTGCCTACAGGTCACATGGTTTGCACGACCAGTCCAAAACCTTCAGGGAACATGCACCCAAGGTCCCTGATGTGTCTTTTAAAGATTTCATGAAAAAATATTAAACGGTTCAAAAGTTATTCAATAAACAAGTTTCCCATTGTAGTAAATGGGAAAAGTTAACAAACTATTCGACAGTGTCGCAAATGCAGTTTTTAGTGTCACAAATGACCACTGTAGTGTCATGAGTCAACCATCTTTTTTCAGTTACTGGTCACAGAAAAACTTGGCATTTAAATCTGGGACCCTTTAGGGACACAATTCTTTTTGTGTTCACCTAGTCGAGCCCTGAGGATGTTAGCCATTTCGTTTTTTGGGGGGTTAAACACCCCAGAAATGTGTTTTTCAAATTTTTGCAAATTGTAGTGTCGCAAAGTAGTGTTGCACTTGTGACACTTTCATGATTTTTTTTTTGTGAAAGTGTCATGATTTGTAACACTACTTTGCAACATTATGCCCAAAAGAATAGGACATATTTGCCACCCGGCTGCAAAAGAACGGTTTGGTCTTTTAGGCTGAGATTTGAAAGGAAGAAAGTCAAGATCCCACAGATGTGCCTTTTGATGGCTTGGTGGCAAAATATTAGAGGGCTGCAAAGTTACAGTACTCCAAAGGTGACTATTTTTCCCAAAGACTAACATTATGGCATCCGCCATGCCTTTTGGGGCCTGTATCTCAGAAATGCTTTGAGATATGAACTTTTCATCAGAAAAATGCTTAGCCCTCCACAAGGGGGGCTAAGTACAAAACTAGCCAGGAAAGTCATAAATTATATGAAATTTTAATTTTTTTTCTATGTTGTACGGTTCCTGAGATATTATCAATTTAGTATTCCAAGTGTTCATTTTCTGCTCAGAGGCCCATTATTATGCATACACTCTTTGTATTCACTGTGTTTCTCAATGCAGCTTTTGGAGAAAAAAAGTGTGTGCGCTTCTGTTACTGTTACAGTTAGCGTTTCCACTTGCATTTCCGTAACTGTTTGCGCTAGTGTTCCCGTCTACGCCACCGTGTGTGTGTTATCCTTTGTGTTTTCATTTGAGCTACTGTTACCATTTGCATTTCCATTACTGTTTCTGTTTGCATTTCATTTTGCATCACCATGTGCATTACCATTTGCATTTTGCATATACGCTTCTGTTTACATTTGCATTTGTGTTTCCTTTGGCGTCATCGTTGGTGTTACCGTTAGCATTTGCATTTCTAATTGTGGTACCATGACCATGCACATTACCATTTGTGTTTCCTTATGTGCTTGTGTTTACATTTCAGTTTGCGTTATTGTTCGCTTTGGCATCATCGTTGCTGTTACTGTAACTGTTTCATTTCCAATTGCGTTACCGTTACAGTTTGCATGTTCGTCACCTTTTGCGTTTCTGTTGGCCTTAGTGTTTGTGTTTTTGGTTGCGTTTCCATTGTTGATTGCATTACTGATTCCTTCTGCGGTACTGGTGCCTTTACCATTTGCATTTCTGTTTGTGTTTGTGTTACTGTTTGCATTTTTCTTACCATTTGCATTTTTGTTGGCGTTAGCATTTACATTGCTTTTTTACCATTTGTGTTTCTGTTGCCATTAGTGTTTGCATTACTGTTTGTGTTACCATTTCTGTTTTCATTAACATTTGCGCTTATGTTTCTCTTACCATTTGCGTTATCATTTACGTTTGTGTCACCATGTGCGTTACCATTTGTGCTTGCGTTTGCATTACCATTAGCGTTACTATCTCACAAAAAATCACATGGTAGGCGTGTGGGGCCCAAAGGACACCATGCTCCCACCACCACATTCCATTCACTATTTATAGTGCTCATTCTCAAAAAGAAGGGAAATTCATGGCAAAAAAACTCTGTTTAATGCATCAGTTAGGGTTGTTCCATAGTGACAAAACCGAGGAAATTTGATGTTAAGGTCGCTACCCCTTGCACCCCAAGCCCACCCCGTCCCCACCAACAGCCATTGAGGTGTGCGCTGGGGTTATCGGTCCTAACTCTCACACCATTCTCCTATAGTGCATCACCTCAGCTTGCTTACACATAGGATGGAATGAGAGTTAGGACTGATGACCCCAACGCACACCCCGATGCCTGTTTGTGAGGATGGGGTGAGCTTGGGGAGCAAGGGGTTGCAACCCTAACCTGAATTTCCTTGCTATTGTTGCTATGAAACAACCCTAACTGATGCATTAAACTGAGTTTTTTGCCATGAATATATATATATATATATATATATGTATTTTTTTCCCATGTTAAATGAAGAAAACTGTTGCCCAACGTCTTTTTTTACCTGTAAATAAATAAACAGTCCCTCATGGTCTCCCCAATCCCCATCTCCACCCTCTCACTGAGCACTGACTTCCCCACACCCTGTTACTCATACTTACATCCAGAGGTCAGGAACTTTGATTTTTTCTGGACCGGGACAGGTCTGCACTCTTCAAAGCTGAACTGCAATCAGAGGAATCAAGGTAAGCAGTACAATGGGAATCAAAGGAGGGTTCAACTTATTTTTATATCTCAGCCAATTTTAGGAATTATAGCCCCAGATTTTCGACATGGGGTTCTTGGGACCCCTACTCATGAACACTGTCATTGTCATTTTGTTACTCAGTCCCAAAAGGTGATTTCACAGTTGCTGCACAGAATCACTTTTTAGGACCAATTAACAAAATGACAGTGCCACTGATCATGAGGTAGGGTCCCAAAAAGCCCATGTCAAACACTGGGTGCAAAAATTCCCAAAAAGTGACTGCTTTACGAGCATGCACTGCGCAGTTTCTACGCATGCTCGCAACTTCACCACTTCTTTATATTTTCACTTCAGACTTTCAACATTGCCATTTTTTAACACCTCCTTATAAGCAGTACAGCTGCCATTTTTCACATGCTGCCTGAAACTTGTTTAGCACCTGTCACGCAGAATGGCATGGTCGCTGTATGAAGTCAACTTTTGGAATGGATCAACAAAATCCCAGTGCCACTGTTCATGAGGAGAGGTCCCAAAAAGCCCATGTTGAAAATTTGGTGAAAAAAATACAAAAAATTGCCATGTTATGACTATGCATTGCGCTGTTTCTATGCAAACTCATAACTTCACAAATGTTTTCATATTTTCACACCAGATATTCAATATTGACATTTTTTCACACCTCCTCATGAACAGATCAGCTGTAATTTTTCACATCTGGCCTGAAATGTTTTTCGAACTTATGGGGAAGAAAAGCGCAGTCCCTATGCAAAATCAACTTTTGTGATGGAGTGATGAAAGCACAATGCCACCGTTCATGAGGTGGGGTCACAAAAAGACAATGTTGAAAATTTCATACAGAAATACTCCAAAATAACTAAGTTACATGTAGTTGTTGAAATTTTGCTAAGCACGCTCGTAACTAAGCAAATGCTAATATTTTCACTGAAAATATTCAGCATTGCCATTTTTTCACACAGCCTTATGAATAGTATAGATGTCATTTTTCAGATCCTTTGAAAAATGTTTTTCTGCACCTGTGGCGTGTAATGCCATTACAGTTGCACAGAATTGCATTTTGACTGGGATTTGAAAATTTTATCTACTGGGTTCATGCGGTGAGGAGATAAGAAGGTTATGTTGAGCATTTCAGGTGAAAATTATTTAAGGTGGCACAGTTATGACTATTTGTTGCAATTCCGTTATGACTGCTCATAACATAATGTGTGGAAGTGCAGGGGCTGGAGACCGTTGTGTTTCCGCAGCTACATGCATCTCTGAAAGTAGGGAAGTAAATTGCGAAAAACTTTGTTGATGCATCAGTTAGGGCTGAAGTGACAAAAGTAGGGAAATGAGACATTATGGTTGAGCCATTAACGTCCCTCACCCAACCCCACCAGCCCAAGCCACATGCACCCTCCACAGACCAACATGCATCACAGTGTGTCTTGGAGTCATCGGCCCTAACTCTCACCCCATTCCATGTGTAAGTAAGTTGACATGGTACAGTATTGGAGAATGGGGTGAAAGTTCGGGCCGATGACCCCAAGGCATACCACATGCATGTTGGTCTGTGGAGGGTAGGTGTGGCATGAGCTGGTAGGGTTGTGTGGGGTGTAGTAGGGGATTAACCGTAATGTCACATTTTCACATCAACTCTAACTGATGAATCAATGACATTTTTTGAAATTTTATTGAGTATAGCCATTGCCATTCAGCAGGAAAATTGGACAGTACAGACCATAAGTCCCTTCCATCATCACAATTAGAGGTGGGCGAAGTCCATAAACTTTGCTACACATAGTATTTAGTGTATAACCTGAATTTTATGAAATACTCTGCAAAGCTAAGTGAATAACTTTGCATCTCGAGGTAACGTGAAGTTACCATTGTTCTCAAAGGACTTTGCATTACTTCACCTTTTGGGGGCTCTTTAAAGTGAAGTTTGAAGTGATTCATGGGATGTAAGGTCACATGGGCTCTACATTGTCTTGCATAGCCTCAGTTCAGTGTAGTTTGTGTCGTGGAAAGCTGGAGACAGTTTGCTGTCAGAGCTCTGAGAATAAAACTGGTGTACTGTTGCAAGGGCAAAATCCTGTCAGTGAAATACCCCACAGTGACATTTTCAACAGTTTTCAAAAATATCACTGTGGGGGACCCGCTGGTGAAATTTCACCCTTTCACCTTGTTTTGCCCCCCTTTCATGTTAACTCTGACTCGGAGTTAACAATCTTTATAAGGGGGTTGTGGGGGGTGCAGCCCCCCAATAGAAAAACAGACTGATGTCTGACAGGTGAAATTTCATCTGTCAACATCGGGGATCTCTATATGCTGAATGTCGACAACACTGTGGTTGAGTCGGCATAGGTAAACCAATCAAACCATTGAAAAACCTTTAAAAAATCATTTTTGTGACAAAATGTTATCAAAATTTAGTACATCGATTATAGTAAACCCTTGTGTGTTTATACCATTGAGCATTTATTGGTTTTGTGTGAATATTGAATGTTAATTTAGTACATTCAGTCTCTGTGCTGACAGACACTGTAGAAGTGGGCTTTGGGGGAGTGGTGGATCTGTGGTGTAAAAGGAAGATTCACAGACCACAGTGAGAAAGGCAATCTTTCCAAGTGCAGTTGGCTAGTGGTTTAGTATTTCTGTGTTCAGGTACACACATTACAACTTCAATGAATTTTTTATAAATTGTTTTCTGTTTGCTGGGCATTTCTTTCAGTTGGTTTAAAAGACTGTCTGTGTTGTAGTTTACTAAACAGTTAAAGTTTCTGTGGCTGACCTTTAATCTGTGTGCATGCTGTCAATTCATACGCATTTTATTGTGGCACTGCAATAGTAGTACAGTACTCTGAATTTCTCAGCCTGTCTGCAATATTTTTCCCTGCTTCTGTGTAGATACTGCTGTACCCCCCCAAAACAAGGCATTGCTTTTGGACTTTTGGATTTTTGAAGACTTGTTAAGGTCTTGCATTGTGCTTGTGTGGCTGCATCTCTTTAGTTTTTTGCTTCCCATCCACCAAACACCGCAGAAATATAAAGGTGCTGTAAATTTTCTGTGTAATCTTAAAAAATGCTCACAAAGAGATGGTCATGCAAAGCTGCTTCTGGCTGTGGCACTGCTGCCAAGAAGAATTTTAGCAGGGAAGTTGTGATGATGAGGCAGGTTCATCAGGGGCTAACAAGTCTAGCAGTGTTAAGAGTGGTCAGGGCCGTGGCCATGGTAGTACGCAGCAGAAGGAAAAGTAGTAGTTGCTGTAAGTAAAGGAATTTCTCTGACTGTTTTTCACAATGAAGTCAGTTACTTCTGTGCTGGTTGGAGATGCTGTTGTCCTTGCTGGTAGTAGTGTTAGTGATGGCATGATTGATAACAACATGAGTATTGCTACAAGTTCAACCCAGGCAAAGTTATCAGGTGGGAAAAATGTTGATGAGTCTGCAGACTTGAGTGTAGTTGATGTCCCACTCTCCACAGTAGTTGAACATGATTCTGATCATGGTGATGACTCTCAGTCTCATGTTTCCACTGATACTGAGATTAGGCCATCCAAACACTTGGATGTTGATGAAAAAAGTGTGGATGATAATATTGACGCTGTGGTTGGAAGATCTCCACAGGACAACATCCAAAGTGAATTTGTTGATGATGATTATGATGATGATGATGATGATGCTAATGACCCCATTTGGTAACCGGACAAAATGAAAGTGAAGGTGGCTGTTTGTAAACAGTCTGTTAGTTGATTGATCAGCCCCTCCTCAAAGTTCTGATGTAGCTGTGTCTGTTGATGATCCAAAAGTAATAGTCATAGGTTGTGATGTTAAGCCAAAGTCCAAGTGTGCAGAACACCAGAAATCATGCAGTACACCCCTTTTTCATCACCACCAAAACTGCAGTTCCATATGCAGCACCAGCAGCGACATGTGAAGAGTAGCGCATCAAAATCCCTAGTTTGGCATTTTTTCGTACAAGATGGTAGTGATGGAACAGTGGTAATCTGCCAGCTTTGCCAAGCATGTATGAAGCATGGTAAAAATGGTAGCCATCTGGGCACTGGGGGCCAGCATACACATCTCAAGAGCAGGCACAAGGCACCGTGGACTTGGAACCAGAGGGGAGCTGATGCCATAGTAGGGTGTTCACCATCATCCACCTTAGTGAGCATGGTACCCCCTTCCTTCAGTGTAAGTAGCCATATCAGTAAAAGTGGTGAAATAAAACCAGAGGATTACTATAGGCATGAGGAGGAGGAGGATGTTGAATGTTCAAGTAGTGGTCAGAGTAGCAGTGGTGGTCCATGTAGTAATTCTACTACATCAACCCTTGTGCTTAAAACATGGAAAATAACATCACTTATTGGCTTGTCACCTGTGCATCCACCATCACACGTGAAAGGTACCTCAGACATGTCAGTTCACAGAGGAGAGCTATTTGGCATGCCACATGCAAAACACTGAACAATGCAGCCCATGTTGCACAGCCTTTTTGTGCAGAACAGTAAATATCCACCAAATCATGTGGTTGCACATGAACTCAATGTGCTGTAGCAGAAATGCTGGCAATTGACCTTTTGCTGTTCTCCTTTGTGGAGAATGTGGAATTTCAGGGCTTTGTGGCACATGCGCATACTAAATGAAAGATTCCATCCAGGACATACTTTTCCACCTGTGTTGTCCCTGAGTTATATCAGACAGAAGCAGAGTCTGTAAGACATGCCCTTCAACATTCTGCATCACCTTACATTCACTTAAGTATGGATACATGGACAAGTAGCAAAACAGTGGGTCATTCCTATCTGCATATTATTCCACGATGGGCACAGTTACCTGGGGTTGTCTGTGATGGTGGGATGGGAAAGTAGTATAATAAGTCAGACTGTGGTGGTAGCAACCTTCATGGCATTAGACAGCATTGCCACATTTGCAATGCGTAGTGTAGCAGGGTCGCAATCATGCAAAAACATGTTAGACTTGCTACTCACAGAAATTGATGAGTGGATACACCCTGTCCCTAAAAGCTGATTTTATAGCTAGTGATAATGGATCAAAAGTTCTTAAATGTATCAGCAATGGTGACTTTGTGAGGGTTCCCTGCATGGCCCACTGCTAAAATCTTGTGGTACAGGAGTTTCTGCAGTACCCAGAAATAAAGTAAATGCTGACTGTTGCAAGCCACATCTGTGCCCACTTTGCAGGCTCTGGAAAGGCCCTTGACCAACTTAGGCAGCTGTAGATTCAAAATAGCCTCCTTCAGTACCGCCTCAAGCTTGAAGTTGTCATGAGATGGAACTCAACACTTTACATGGCAGAGCAGTTGTACAAGCAGTACAAAGCAATCTCTGAGTACCTAGTTACGCACACTAGCCGTGACAGTTCAGGGGCCTCAATGTTTATGACAATTGAACAATGGTGACTCATGGACTCAGTAATAATAACTTTGAAGAAGTTTGAAAATGCCGCACAGGTTAGTGAGTGCTGACACTGCTTCCGTTAGTCAAGCCATTCCACTTCTTTGGGTGCTGAGGAAGACTGTTGAATCTGCAGCCTAGCCTTGATGTGGCCAGAGATAGGTCAAGCTGTGCATTACTGAAACCCATGATTACAATATTAGACAGCAATTGACACATTGCCACTATTCAGCAATCTCCAGAATTTGGAACAGCCACAATGCTGGACCCATGCTATAAATGTGACACTGCATCCACACTAGAGGGAGAGCATGATCGGGTTCAAAATCTGACATGACATCTGGTCTGATTGGTTCATGGGACACAGATATCATGTGCAAAGTTCAGCAAACCACAGCATAAAAAGGTTGAAGGTAACTGTAGACCAAGAACATCCAGTTAGGTGGCTGAGGGGCAGGGGTTGGTGTCAGCTGCACAGTTGGCCATTAATCCACTTTGGGGTGCCTTGTCCCAAGTAAGAATTTGTGATCTAGATGAATCTTGTGAACAGGTGGATGAGTCATCAGGAATGCATGCATCACAGACCATGGTTGAGGCCTATTTGGCAGAAAACAGGCATCTGACCATATTGGACAATCCTTTGGTGTACTTGAGTGGCAAAGTGAATGAATGGCCAGCGCTGCCATCAGTAGCACTGAAGTACCTGACCTGCTCACCCTCCAGTGTAAGTGTGGAGAGGGTATTTACTTCTGCAGGGCCACAATGCATGACCGTGGTACTAACCTATCATCTACAAATGTCAGCATGCTGACATTTATCAAAATGAATGAGGTCACGTACCAAGTAGGGCAACCACATCTATGTTTGTTCCCAGTCACGCAGATGGATGTTCTGATGATGCAGGCAAAGCAGACCCTCCTGGTGGCAGCATCAAACAGTGTACCAATGAGATTGATGATGTAGTCATGGAAAAAGAATTTCCAAGTGGGTACAACTCTGGCATTGATGATTGTGAGGGCTGCTTCCTCCTTGATGATGATGAGGATATTGGTGGGAGAGCATAATGACAAAATTTATATTCACATACTTCTTCCTGTTACTTAGAACAATCATCAATGCCACTGATTTATGATAAATAAAATAATGAAATTCCTTTGTCAAGACTTGACATTCTGGGAATTGTAGCAGTGATTGTTGGTCTAATTTCTCAGTTTCAGTCATTATACTGTCATTCATTTAATATGTAGATAAATAATCAGAATCAACCTCATCTACCTTAGTGAGTATGGTATCCCCTTCCTTGAGTGTAAGTAGCCATGTCGGTAAAAGTTGTGAAATGACACCGGTGAGTTACTACAGGCATGAGGAGAAGGATGATTTTGAATGTTCAAGTAGTGGTCAGAGTAGCAGTGGTAGTCCATGTACTACTACAGTACATCAACCCCTGTCTTTGTGCGGGTTCCCTGCATGGGCCACTGTTTAAATCTTGTGGTACAGGAGTTTCTGCAGTACCCAGAAATCACTCTTGTTGATGATGATGATGAGGATGTTGGTGGAAGGGCATAACAACAAAATTTGCATTCACATATCACGTACTTCTTGCTACTTAAAACTATCATCAAGGCCACTGATTTACGATAAATAAAATAATGAAATGCCTTTGTCAGTACTTGAAATTCTGGGAATCGTAGCAGTGATTGTTCGTATTAATTCTCGATTTTACTGCCGTTATACTGTCATTAATTTAATATGTAGATAAATAATCAGAATCAAAGAAGGCTTAATATGTACACCATTGAATGAAGCAAATGGAAAATAACACTGTAACCAATTATCAGAAACAGAATTTCTGCAGATTGACTGATCTGGTGCAAAATTACAAATTCCGCACAAGTATTTGTTTTTACCGAGGTGAAGGCTGTCATAGTTCTGTAATGTTACCAGTTTTTCATGGTAAAAAATGAAAAACAGTGCCTTAACTGTCATGTGACAATTGACAAATAATGACATGTCGCTATATTTCAACTTCCCCTTTCCTGATTTTGCGAGTACAGTTCACAGAATGTGTGTAGTCATTATTACCCGCAGTCCTCTAAACACAAATGTCAACTTTTAGCCACTTAAATCCTGCTGACTGAATGATATATATCCTCCTGACACTGAAAAACAGTAACGCATCCAAGCCAGCCAGCCACCCTGCTTCTTGTGAAAGACAGAGACACAATGTACCTATGCAAAATCTATGAACCCTCAGCCAGCCACAGCCACCCTGCTTCTTGAGAGAGAGAGAGAGAGATTGTACATGTGCAAAATCTATGAACCCTCAGCCAGTCACAGCCGCCCTGCATCTTGAGAGAGAGAGAGACATTGTACCTATGCCCAGTCTATGAACCCTCAGCCAGCCACAGCCACCCAGCTTCTTGAGATTGAGAGAGACATTGTACCTGTGCCCAATCTATGAACCCTCAGCCAGCCACAGCCACCCTTCTTATCAATAATTTACAGTAAGTATGCACTAATGTCATGTACTATGATTTTCAATTGAACTGTGGTGTGAATCCTTCCTTTACCTTTTTATAGATGCCACTGTCACCAGACACAGGCAACTGATTTTCATTTTGATTTCACAGGTTACAGACAGTGTAAACTTGCATGACTACAGTACTCACATCACCTAAAGGATAACATCTACAGGTAAGTATCACTCTTATTTCCTCTTTGGTTTTTGTTTTTAATTTTTTTCCAACAGTGTAAGGCATTCAATGGCAGTGACATTCAGGTCAGATAATATATTTTTTTCATCACAGATGGGACAGGCATACTTCTGTATATGAGGATTGTACAGCATGTTATCTTGGTCATAAAAACACATGATGTAATGTAAGATACTGGGCCAGTGTGCGTCACTCACTAAATGTGTTAGTTTGTTTTTTAAAGGGGTTTACTAATAGCTTGATATTTAAAGCTGGATATAACAGAAGACAAGAACAGCCACACTGGGAATTGAATGTGGTAGTGCAGTGAACACCTACAAATTTCTTCTTCATCTGTTTTCAGGTAAAATCAAGGTGCTATGGACTGCTGTCAGTGGTAAAAAAATACTTACCTTTTATAGCGTGACAGTTTTCGTACAGCCAAAGTCATCAACAATTCAAAATGTGCAGAACACAAGTATGCCTATGACCTGAGAATAAAAAAAAAGAATCAAAAAATGATTATAATTCAGTCAGCCACAGCAGTAACCCCCCACCCCCACCCCCACCCCACGAATACAAATTAAATGTTACAGTACCACATTAGGTGTCGGACTGGTAACAAATGTCTGGCATGTGGATGTGATCATCATGCCCACCACGGTGAAGTGGAAACATTCCATATATATTTATGATGATTCCCTGAAAAGGAACAATATGACGGACTGCTTACAACACACAAGATTCAATACAAATTAAATGGCTGCATCTATGGAAAAACATGACAGTGGGATGAACAAAAACTCATCATTGTGGTATGAAGGCACACACAAAGGGCAGCATGTATCAGTGATGCAGCAGGCATCAATGTAGGCAATGCTGTCATTTGGGACAGTGTAACGCATATCTGGCCTTAGTCTCTTCATCAGGACTTTCCCTGCAATTAAAACAGTGGGACAACAGCAGCAGCAGCAGCAACAGGCATCACCAGGCAATGTTCTCACTTGGGACACTGTGAGACATTTCTGTCCTTATTCTTCATCGTGACTTTTCATGAAATTAAAACAGTGGGACAACACAGTAGCAGCAACTGGCATCATCGGGCAATGCTCTCACTTGGGACACTGTGACACATTTCTGGCCTTATTCTTCATCAGGACTTTTCATGAACTTAAAACAGTGGGACATTCACAAGATAGGATATTTGGGGGGGTCACAGTAGAGGATTTAATGGTCTTGTGGTTGTTGTTGTGTGTTTGTATACTACAAAAATGTAACACACTAAACAGTAACCAAGGGAGGCAGTATAGTGCAGCAGTTTAAGGCACTGAGCTGCAAACCTGGAGATCTGGGTTTGAATCCCTCATACTGTGTGACCCTGAGCAAGTCATTCAATTTCCTTGTGCTCCCAGGTCGTACCTGTAAATAAGCTTTCCGCTTAGTGTGTCTCTCCTGGTTAAAAAAGCAAAACAAACAAAAAAAAAAGTAACCAAATAGTAATACAGCATGAAAATAAAGCAGCAGTGCAAGAAAATGGTTAAAATTTTGACCCATATTTTTTTATTGTAGGTTACTTTGGCCCATATCTAATAAACTGTGGATACGAAGGAACAATACCCTTATTTTCACTATTTAAGTATGCTGTACTCCTTGTTTTCAGATCTGAAGTAATAATTGCAGCACTCATTTAACTTTGCCGCAGTGCACGTAAAACATGTTTTCATTGGTCTTCTCTTATGCTTTTGGACATCAACCACTTAAAATAATTTGTGTTGTGTCTAAAATGAAGACATATCCAGCAGACAGTGATCCATGACCTTATGGAACAGTAGCTTTTAAAAAAAGAGCTAGAAATACTGTTGAAAACAAGATCACAGTCAGTAACATTAAAATGAGCACTACTTTTATTATTTCAGATGTAAAAAACAATGGAGAAATGCAGAACAAAATAAATGGTGTAAAGAAACATAACACACAATAAGTAGATAAGGGCAAATTGAAACTATAATGCAAAAGAATGCTCTAAATTGTCAGTGGATTTTTGCACTGTTGCTTTAACCAAATGTAAGGAAAAAAGTCATAATTCTATGCTAAATCACACCACTCAAAAATCTGTCACACCACCATTATGCTTTCTGCGATAGAAAAGCACTTTCCCAGAGTTCTTACTTACTTTCCTCTAGTTTTTTAAATTTCATAGGGTCTGCACAATGGTGGATGCTGCGCGCTTTCGTTACAGGTGAAACTGTGGCAACGCACCACCCACCTCAACAAAAGTGTATTGCAGCATGTGTTTCAGAGCCATGGATTCAAAGGGAATGAAAGCATGCAGAGTCTGCAAAGTTGGTGACCACAGGAATTTAAAAATATAAAATAAAGTAATAAGAACATTTTTTTTCTATTGCTGATACCATAATGGGGGGACATTTGGGGGAGCTGGGAATTTAGAATTATGAGCGTCAAGAAATCCTTGTTAATTTTCTGAACATTTTTTCAGGGGATTATATTCATATCAGGACACTAATACTGCATGCTGAATGATATATACTATCAAGATAGCAGTATAAACTGGTAACATTCAGAAGATAGGAAAGGGGAGATTGACATGGTAGGTGACTTTTGGGTATGTTGATTGTAGTTGTTGTAGGTATGCATGAAAACTGAAAACTGTAAACAGTAATCAAAAAGCAATACAGCCTGACAATGAAAGCATCAGTCAAAAATGCTTTTTCAATTTTGACTGATACTTTTTTATTTTATTTTACATTGCCACCGAATCTAATAACTTGTGTATACAAACGATACCCTTCTTTCAACAATTTAAGTATGCAGCACTACATTATTTTTTACAATCGGAAGTAATAAACGGAGTGCTCATTTTAATCAGACTTGCACCAGGTTTGCATCAGTCTTCTCACATGCTTTTGGACAGCAACTATTTAAATTCAGTTCTGTTGTGACTAAAATGAAGTCACATGCAGCAGAGACTGCTACATGACATAATGGAACAATATCTGTTCAAAAACAGCTGGGAATACTGATGAAAACCAGGTCACAGTAACATTACAATGCGCAGTATTTTTATTATTTCTCATTTAAACAAGCATGTGTCAATTCCGAATGTTTGTTTGTGGCATTGGCATTGGTAGTGTAGGAGTTAGAGAGCTGCATAATAGGAATGGCAGTGAAGTATTGAACTGAAGCCAACCCCACCACCATCCTGCAGAGACTGACAGGCATTGTGGTGTGTCTTTGGGTCGTCAAGCATAACGGCCACACCATTTCACCACACCCTACCCTGCAGACACTGACATGTGTCACGGTGTGCCTTGGGGTCTATGGTCTTATGCTCACCCCATTCTATCAGGAAATATGGTGATAGGGGTGCTGTATAGGAGAATGGGGTGAACTTTGGGGCCGAAGAGTCCGAGGCACACCTTGATGCCTCTCACTGGCTGCAGGGTGTGGAATGGTATGAGCATTACAGGCGAGAATCCCAAGCCACACCCCGATGCCTGTCAATATCTACAGGGTGGGGCGTTATGGTCAGAAACCATAATGTATCAGGTGTTCATTGGCATTTTCACTCAAAATTTTCAACATGGGTTTTTGTGACCCCCACCTTATGAACAGCGACAATATCAGTTTGTTAGCCGAAAGTTGATTTTGCACAGTGACTCTGCCATTTGGCACCACAGGTGTGAAAACACATTTCAAACAGGATGTGAAAAATGACAGCTGTACTGTTCATGGGGAGGTGGAAAAAATGGCAATGTTGAAAATCTGTAGTGAAAATATTTTAAAAATCTGGTGAAGTCACAAGCGTGCGTAGAAACTGCACAACACACACCCATAATGCAATTAGTTTGGGGATTTTTTACAGCAGATTGTCAGTGCAGGCATTTTGGAACTTCTGCTCATGAACAGTGTCACTGTGATTTTCCTAATCTGTCCCAAACAGTGATTTCCCACAGCAACCATGCATTTCTGTGCTGGAAGTGCGAAAACACATTTCAGAAATGGTGTGAAAAATGGCAGCTGTACTGTTCATAAGGAAGTGTGAAAAAATGCCAGTGGTGAAAATCTGGACTGAAAATATTAGAAATCCATGAACTTACGAGTGTGCATGGAAACTGCGTAATGGTCGCTCATAACACAGTCATTTTATGGACTTTTTTTCACCAAATTTTTAACATAGCCATTGTAACACCTCTGCTCATGAACAGTGTCACTGTGATTTTCTTAATCTATCCCAAACATTGATTTTGCACACTGACTGCGCCATTGTGCGCTACATGCACGGAAACACATTTTGGGCTCAATGTGAAAAATGACAGCTGTACTGCTCTTAAGGAGGTGTGGTAAAATGACAATGTTGAAAATCTGGAGTGAAAATAGTGAAAATTCATGAACTTACGAGAGTGTGTAGGAACAGTGCAACGCATGGTCATAAAACAGTCATTTATGGGGAATTTGTTCATCAAATTTTTAACATATCCATTTTAACTCTTCTGCTCATGAACAGTGTCACTGTGATTTTCTTAATCTGTCCTGAACATTGATTTTGCACACCGACTGCGCCATTGTCCACTACATGCGTGGAAACACATTTTGGGTAAAATGTAAAAAATGACAGCTGTACTGCTCATAAGTAGGTGTAGTAAAATGGCAATGTTGAAACTCTGGAGTGAAAATATTAAAAATTTGTGAACTTATGAGTGTGTGTAGGAACAACACAACGCATGCTTGTAAAACAGTCATTTTGGGGAATTTTTCACCAAATTTTCAACATAGGGTTTTTGGGGCCTATCTCATGAACTGTGACACTGACATTTCGTAAATCAGTCTCAAAAGGTGGTTCCGTGCAGTGACCGTGAAATCGCCTTTCAGGGCCGATTAACAAAATGACAGTGACAGAATTCATGAAGTGGGGTCCCAAAAACCCCATATTGAAAATTTGGTGAAAAAATTCCCAAAAATGCCTGAGATATGCACTAAAGTTGAAAAAACCCTATTTATTACATTATACAGCTTACCGGCATTTCCTCAGTTTGCGGTCGGCTTTGAAGAGTGCAGACATGTTCCCGGTCCACCAAAGATCATCATACCAGACTCCGGAGGTAAGTATGGGATGACGGGGAGTGTGGGGAGGCAGAGTGCACAGAGGATGGGCATGGGTGGGGGAGCAGAAGTCAGGACAGTCAGTGAGGGAAGGTTTTCTCTTTCAGGTTTCTTTTTTTTCCTTTGGATGACGTGGGACTTTTGCCACACTGGGGTGAACTCCCAGCATGACAGCTGGAAGGCTGTTTGGGGTGGGGGACAGTGGAGCCAATGGGGGGATTGGGAACTCTCATCGGCCATATGGACTGTTGCCATGCTGGGGTGGGCTCCCAACATGGCACCCTCTTGTATGTTGGGGGGGAATAGTGGAGCCAATGGGGGATTGGGCACCCCCGTCAGCCATACAGTGTGTGGGGGTCACATTAGCATGCAATATGCATGCGTGCGTGTGTGTGTGTGTGTGGGGGGAGGGCATGACTATTTTCTTTCAAGTTGGTGGCAACATTCGAAACTAGTGTCACTGGCTGTGTCCCCCATTATTGGTGGACATCACACATGCCCCAAAATGCCGTGCCGCTATTGGCCACAACAGTGCCACACCTCCAGAACCTGCTTCGGCACCAAGCTGCCACAATAAGTTTCTTGTGCTGTGCTCAAGCAAACATAAAAAATGGAGTAATGCAGAATAAAATAAATTGTGGAAAGAAGAGTTGCATAGATATACTGAATTTATTAGATAAGGGGCAATGCAAAATAGAATAAAAAAGTATTGTTCAAAATTGTAACTGCATTCTTGCACTGATGCTTTAATTGTCATGCTGTATTACTTTTTGATTACTTCTTAATGTGGTTACAGTACATACATTTTCATAGCATACATACCCACAACAACTAGAATCAAAATACCCTAAAGTCACCTACCATGACAATCAACCACACCCCATAATTTCTTATTTTATGAATGTGGATGGATTATACTGTTATCTTGCTACATCATTCAGCATGAGATATTAGTGTTCACATGTGAAGAATAATACCCTGAAAAAATGTTCAGAAAAGTAACAAATATTTTTGGAGTTGTTACTTAATTTAGTTTATTTTTTAAATGGCCGAGGGTTGGCAAAATTGCCGATGCTGCGCACTTTCATTACAGGTGAAACTGTGGCATCGCAACACCTGCTGCAATAAAAGTGTCTTGAAGAGGGTGTTTAGGTGCCACAGTTTAAAATGAAATGAAATTAAATGAAAGCATGCAGTGTCCACAAAGTTGGCGACCACATGACTTATTAAATAAAATAAAGTAAGTAGTAAGAAAAAAAAATGTTCTAATGTGGAAAGCCTAATTGGGGGGGGGACATTTGAGGGAGGTGGGGATTTAGCATTATGAGTATCATAAAATACAGGAGTAACTCAATTAACAACAGGAAGAAAACATTAATTGAACATAAATTACATACTTAGTCTGTATGGAAAAATTAATATTGATTAAGAAAAAAGGAAAAGGGGAGGACAATTTTATGGGGGGTAGATTTCATTAAATAATAATTTTTTACTGGGCCTGTGGGGGCTGGAGCTGATCACCAGTAAGTGTTTGCAACATGTGTATTATTTCAGCATTCTGACCCTCTATATGGTTCAGCTGCTGGCATGCACCCCCCACAGCATTTCGTATGGCTTCCACCTCACTCCATAAAACATAGCCAGGTCAGCCTGTGTGGCAAGCATTTGGGATGGGTCGCACTTGCAGGCAGTTGTAGGAGCTGTCACTGGTTTTCCTGCTCTGTCCATTCATCAACAATGCTGCACAGGAAGACACACTCCCTCTTCAACATCTTCTACTGCAGGAGTGGCTGGTAGCTCCTGCAGCTTCACATCCTACTTGGCACAGAGGTGCAGTAAAAGGCGACTTCTTTGTCCACCCATGCTCAAATGGCTTCCCATTGTGAGAAGCTGTGCATAAAGACAATTTTGCCTTACTTTACTTTTCCTGAGCTCTTTTGTGCATACCACTACTTTGACTATGCTGTTTACTGTTGGAGGGGAGCCACTTCCTTGTGGTTTTGCACTGGCACATAGCTGGAATTCACAGCTACTGCCTGTTAGATTTCTTCTCCACAAGAGCCTTCTAGTAATAAAGCCTAGCATTATGTTTGCCTTGACCACAGCCTTCCTACACTGTTAGCCTGATTATGTCACTGGTAATGGCTATCTATAGCCATGTTTACATAGACGATGTGTCACAAATGTGAGCTGCTGCAAGAATGTCTGTACCTGTAGCGTAGTGTGTTGCTTCTGTCCACACAGTATGCTGTGCATCACTGCAAGTTGCTCCAGTTTCATGCTGGTAGCTCTAGGGGAATCATAGGTGTGGCAATGGGGTATGATGGGAACATCTGACTTATGTCACAGCTTACAGGCCACACGATGGGTGGTAGGGCCTAATATGCTGTGCAATCACAAGAAAGCAGCTGTGGGAGAAGATCACTGACCGGCTCACCAAGATGAAGTAAGTGTCCACACAGGGGTCTTGCAGCATGGCAAAGAAATCACACAACTTACTACAGTTCAAAAGTGGCCATGTAAACATGCCTTATAAGTCCTTTTCCTTCTCTGATACAGTGATTTTGACCCCCCCAGACCTAGTCTGTACTTCACTCTTGGGTTCTATCTTCCTATGTGCTTGACCTTGTAACACTTAGCATTGAACCCCAGCTGCAATATACCAGACCACCTCTCCAACTTCACTCAATCCTCCCTTAGGTCCAGCACCCCTTCATCCACACTCTCACAGAGCTTGGTGTCATCCACAAACAGGCAGATTTTCCCTTTAGCACTGCCTCCGGTGTCCTTAAGGAACTCATTGAATAACACTTGGGCTGAGCATTGACCTCTTGAGTACCCCATCAGTTAAGTCCCTCATACCTGAGAGCTCCCTTTCCACCACCATCTTTTGGTTCCTATTGCTGAGCCGATTTGCCACCTACCTTGTTATTTTGTTTCCTGCCCCAGGTCCTCTAACTCTTTGATCAGTCTCTCGTGGGGCACTAACTTGAAGTCCTTGCTTAAATCCAAGTACAGAATGTCAACCACCTGGCCTTTGTCTGGTACCTTCATTACCCAGTCAAAGAAGCCTTTCAATGGTGTTTTAAACTTAGTAACATAACTTGGACATTTATTTCTATATTTGGCCAAAATGCTCAACATGCCTTTTTAGGACCTCACTGCATGTTCATTAGGCAAATCTTTCCCGAAAGGTGATTTCGTGGTCCAAGTGCAAAATCACCTTTCAGGCAGGAGTTGAAAATTTTCTCTGCTCTTGTTCATGAGAGGGGTCATAAGAAGGCTATGTTGAAAATATGGTGTAAAAATATTAAAAAGAACAACAAAGTTATGAGTCTACATTGACTTTTTGGAATGCAGGCTCACAACTTTGGTAATTGTCAATATTTGTACCCCAAATTTGAACATTGCCATTTTCTTACAGCACCACATGAATGTGACAGCTCTTATTTTTCAATTCTGGATCAAATGTATTTTTGCTTCCTGAAAGCTGATTTCACAATTACTGTGCAAAATCACCTTCCAGGCATGAGTTGAACATTTGTAATGGTAGTAGTAGTAAAATCTTAATTTTTTCATCAGGAAAGGATGACACTCCACTGGGACAAGTCTCATTTACAAGCTACTCCTGAGTATCAACTTAATAAAAAGTTTCAAGTTCATGACATACAAATGTACTACAAAAACAATAAAAATGGCAATACCACATATTCTTAGGACAGAAATTATAAAACGTTTCATGTTTACATAAATAAGTTCAGGACTCAGTCATAGCAACAACATCTAGTGGTCAGTTCTTGCCCCAAGGATGTATTAAATTGATTTCTTTTTTCTTACAAATTTCTAGTTTGTAAAGTTAGTTCATTCCAATATTTATTGATGAGTATAAAAATGACATCTCTCCATATTTTGTTCATGGGGTCCTGATATATATGTAACCACCCCCCACTGGCCCCCCTTGTTTAACTAGCAGGGCTGCTCCTCTCATCACACGGTGCCAAAGAGAGGGATGAGGTTGTCACTACAATCAGTTTACAGTATATCTACTTCTGAGCCTGCCATACAAAGAGAGGCAAACCAAGTGTGGCAACTACCTGGCTCACACCTGGTGGGAGCATTTAGCATGTCCATCAACCTAGGTCCCTGGGAGAAAACATTTGCTCACAATTATGCTAGGTTTGCACTTCTGCACAGGGGTACCCAAGTAAATACAGACACAGTGGAAGCAATAACAGAACTGTCCAAACCAGGTTGGGGTTCTAGAGTGTGGCTTTAATTAACATACACAGAGAGAATAATCATAAAGTGAAGATGAACCCCCACAGGGCTACTCCTACTGGTAATACAGATTACTGAGGTACAGAGAACACACACAGCAAACCCTCAGCTTCTGACTTGAACAGCAAACACTCTGGTTCTGAATTACACAGCAAACTCTCTGGATCTGAAATGGAGATTGGCGCCCATGGTCAGAACAGGTACATTTCCTCTTGACTAGGCTCACATGGTTAGTACTAGGAGACTTTCCCAGTTTTCATGAGGAATTACTGGTGGCACCATCGACCACCAAAGAGCACATGCAGGCTCACAGAAAATCAAACCCACATCTGGGTAACTATTTTCTTCAGGCACTGGCCAAATGCACTGAATGAAAATTGAACTGGCACCCAAATTGAACCCAGAGAGGTAAACTGGTTACTCGAGATGGGGGGTCTCTCACCTTTTTCTTCCAAGTTTATACTCGGCCATTCATCTGGTTAATAACACCCTCACAGAAAACTTGTAGATGCTATCTTGAAATGTTTTTCACACTTAACATACTACATGAATAGAAGTTCTATACTTGGACAGTCTCTCTCTAGACTCCAATGTAGGCAGACATGTTTAAAAACAGAAACAGTCTAGGTGACAGGATATCTTTGACAGAGAAAATTCACCAAGAAATGCAGGTGCCCCTCCTGGGCTGAACACAAAAGTACTCACAGATTCTGAAGTTGTCACAGGTAGCTTCACTAGACAAATTGGGTGAGGGGATTGCCCCTGAACCCTGAAGATTGCCCCCATCACTCCTGGGATGGGGCAAAGGAAAACCCACTTGGAACAGTTTCCACCATTTCAGTCTCTGTCTTCCATGTTTTTCTTCTAGGGTGAGAACAAACTACCCAAAACACAGTGGTAGCTCTGTCTCAGAGCTAAAACTAAGGAGCTGCTGCAGTCTGCAGCCTCCTCCTGGAACTTCATTCTACAGACTGAATGAACATTCTAAAGCTATCTCCCTTGCAGTTAGCTTGAGTTTGGCTTATGCTGCTGCAACAGTTCCATGACTGCATCATCACTCCAGCTCAGCTGAGACTAAAAAACAGAGTGTGACACTGTGAAATCCATTTACCTGGCATTTCACAAGCTGCCTTTCCCTGCCTGCCACTAGTTCTAATGGGATTCTTGTAACCCCTGGAAACAAGGGGGTTACATATAGATTCCTCATATGTCCCTTTACCCCAAGGTTATGTGTGTAGTTTAACATTTGTATTCTTTTAGATAAGTAGACAGTTTTTCCTGTCACCTTAATATTTCTTAGTTGATTTACTGAGGATCTTTTTATTTTATTCCTAATTGTGATCCAGTTTACCTTAATCAATATATCACAATGATGAGATCTTCGATCCACTGACAATATGAATCGAGCCAGTTTGTTGTATAACACTTCCACTTTTTTAATTTGTGTATTTTTTATTTGTGTATTTGCTCTGCCCTTCTTCATGAGGTAGGGTCATAACAAGGTTTTGTTGAAAATTTGGTGTACAAATATTACAAAACAACAAATTTATGAGCCTACATTATATTTTGCTGACACAGGTTCCTAACATTGGAAATGTTCAATATGTTTACCCCAAATTCCTCCTATGCAGCCCTATCGGCACTGGCCAGATTTTGTTTAAATATGCTGGAATCAAGTGATGCAGTATGAAGTTCTTTGAAGGTGTTGATTTATTTTTCAAGTTGAGTTAACATCTTTCCCTTATTTTATTTTATTTTCCCCAGTTGTAATATTAATTAACATACCTCTAATATATACTTTGAAAGCCTCTCAAACATTTATAATGGTAGTGTGTTGGGTATTATTAAATGAAAAAAATTCTTGGCAGGCATCATGTACTTTTTTCTGTAATAATGGCTTTAATAGTATTGATGGATCCATTTTCCAAATTCTATTTGAAACTTTAACATCTGATACATTAATGTTAAAATGCATGGGGAATGGTATGAAATTATAATCCCAGGATATTCTATATCCTGAATAGAAAATGTTAATGAATTTGACATAAAGAAAAGTCTATCCTTGAATAGCTTTGATGCATGGCTGAAAAGAAAGAGTACAATTATCTGTCCCCATACTTCTTCCTTCAAGGATCCACAAGGCCAAGTCTGTGGAAAAACTATATATAATGGATCGAGAGGGTCGATGCATCTTGTCTAGCCCTGAAGTTCTGTCAATATGATATAAAGCTATATTAAATCCCCCCCCCCATAATATATGGTGCTTCAGAAGTAGAAAGGGTAAAAAAAAATATGTGTAAAATTTAGGATAATTTTTATTTGGTGCATATATTATGGCACAGATAAATCATAGATTATAGATTTGAATTTGCATCATAACATATCGCCCCTGGGTATCACTTACATACCTGAGAACATGAGGTGATGTTTTCTTTCTATGTAATGCAATCAATACCCCCCGAGAATTGCTCATATACTCCGAAGAAAAAGTTTTATCCAACTGATTTGTGAAAAACTGGATTTCTGTGGTAGTTAGATTTGTTTCTTGCAGCATTATCATGTTGATGTTCTTTTCCTCGCAGTAATTTATCACCGTGATGACTTTGGTCCTATCCTGTAGACCCTTCATGTTTCAGGTAGCATGTTTAAAGAATTTTGTCATACTAGCAAAAAACTAATTTCTGCTCCTAGACCCCTTAGCCCAATCAATTTTAAACAATGTACAATTGTTTTGAAATTTTGAATGGAAAGCGCACAAGGTCCCTGCATGAAATCTAAAGATATATACAAATTCCCTAACAACCCCCCCATTTATTTCTCAAAATCTCCCCCATCTTTTTCTACCTCTCCTTACATAGTTGAAATGATAGATATATAATTTCTGTGTGCCTTTACAGCACACTGGAAGCAGCAATAAAATCCTTTCTCGTATTGTAATTCTGTCACCACCCCAAAAAAAAAAAGGGAGGATATGGAAAGTAGGGGCCTGCTCTATAAATTGCATATACGTTTCCCTCTTTTCATGCCATCTATTTCATTCCCTATCATTATTATGCTATGAAAATGCTGTATTTGTCCTATCATGACATATGTTTAATGTTTCTCCTATTTTATCACTTTGTTTCATGTCTCCTATCTCATTCCTTCATCTTTAATGATAAAATTGGCCATCCTCCTCCTTCATGGATCAAATGCCTCCTTTTTATTTTATTATCCCCTCATAAACTACAGAATCATTTAAAGGTAATATTTTCATTATGTTTCGGTCTAATCTTTGGTAGCCAAGTATTTAAAATAATGTCATGGTGGCGGGGGTAAGGGTTTACCATAGCACTGAGGTTTTTATGTTATCCTGATTCCTGAATATTTTCGTAAACCATTGTATAAGCTTCCATGACATCTTCTGCAGAATCAAATGTTTGTAACCACCCTTTAACAACAAAGCCGATATTCGCTGGATACAGCATATTGAAGTGGATACCTTTTTTATATAAAAGTTGCTTCAATGGATTAAATAACCTTCTCCTTTCCGATGTTTCCATGGATAAATCAGGGTATGCTTTAAAGTTTATATGTTCAAAGGTAAGGCCTTTAGAAAGTCTGACTTTCTGTCAAATAGCCACTCTGTCCGGAAATGTTAATGGTTTAACAAAAACTGTCCACGGATAGTCTGAGTTCCCAGCAAATCTTGATCCTGCATGATTGGCTCTGTCTAGACTTACATGTTCTTCAGGATATTTTCTATTAAGCACCAATGTTAGCATTTTCTCAAAATATGGTGTTGGGTCACCTGTACCCTCCACCCCCCTCTGAAATTTTACACAGCCTTACATTGACTCTCCTGGACCACTTTTCTTGCTCAGTTAGTTTAGACTGTAAGGCCTGCATCTGTCTTTTGATTTGAAGGATTTTGTTGGGGGGTTTATTTATAACATCCTCTATCTGTGAGGAGTGCATTTCCAGTTCTTCTGTTCATGTAGAGAGGTTATGTAACTTAGCATGTAGCTCTAACAGAGTGCCAATAACATTATTTAGAAACCCATTTATATCCTCTAAAGCAGATAACATATCTGTTTTTAGATTGGCAACTGCTGATAGCACTTCTTCTTTTAAATTGTCTTTTTCATTTGTTTCCTTATCTGCCTCAATATGTATTTCATTAGTTACAGCTGTTTGATTTTGTAAAGAATTCCCACCATCTTCTGTAGTGTGCACTATTGTGTAACTGGGATTTTTGGTAGTTTTAGCACATGTAAATTGGCTGAATGTTCAATGTCATGATTTTGCACCCAATTTCAGACAGATTAGTCTCTGACATAGGCTTCTCCATATCTTGATATATTTCAATTCCTTTGTATCGCTTGAAATTGCTGTAGCGGTGAGGAGTATATTTTCCTCAGTTACCTTCTGGTCCTCACCTCATTCTATTACAACCAAATAAACTCCATGTGATGCCCTCAGACTCTCACCAATATCTATTTCAGTGCCAGAAATGCCATTCTGTATAAAGTAATTAAAAATACTATCTTGTGCTGTTTTTTCTCATTTACCAGTGGTGACAGTAGAGCTTAAAGTGCTTCTGTGAGTACTTGGAGATCTGGTAAACTTGGAGATTGGAGAGAGGCTTGTTTGCTTGGGGTCCGAGTGGGCCATTGCTCACTGTATTTTCTTTTATCTTCTCCACAGGAGTCAGTAATTTGTTTTGTGTGCCTCACTATTTTTGACATCCTGCCCAGTTAAACCACAGTGGAGGAGAGCAGAACACAAAGCAAAAAGCTGAAAAATGCTCCATCAATATAAAGACCTTGATTCCAGAAACAACGGGACACTGCACCAAAGCAGATTCAACCATAGAAGCTGCTACTGCCAGGTGCACACAGTGTTCTAGTCACCTGGCCATCTTGGAAGTCTCAGCATCACAGCATCTGATGTAGGGATGTTTCTCACATGTGGCCTGATCCCAGATAATTGTTTCTGCAGTTCTAGTAAGACATAACACAGCCTTTCTTGATATACTCCCAAAGAAAGGCAACGGTTTGAAGAAGCATATAAAAAGTGCCTGCTAAGAGATGGTCCAGTACAGGAAAATGTGCCAGGAGGACGAAGCAGCTAAGAAGTCTGTTTAGGAGAGAACAACTTCAGTTCCACTTCTCCAAAGCACATGTATGTCTACATCAGTATCTTCTGTCATTGTGGACTCTGGTGGTGGTGGCAGGTACCAGCAAAGAAGTTGTTTGAAAGTACTGGCATAACTATGTCTCTGTTTTTTATGGCCAAAACTGTTGCATCCATGCTGGTGGGGGATGATAGTGAGAAGAAGGGAGGCACTGACACCAACACAGGAACAGTGGTCAAGGAGCAGGGTGATAAGTCTGTTTGTGTGACTGTCCCTGTTCCTGCTGGAATTGGTGGTGGTGATAGTGTTCAGTTGGAGTCTGATAATCCTGGAGACATGGATAGTCAACCCCCTGAGGAGATGGTTGTAGACAAAGAAAAAGGTGCCATACAAGAAGATAGTGAAATAGAAGAGGAGGAGGAGGACAAGGACATTATCAGCATCGGTGCTTCTGATGATGATAAGTGGGATGATCCCCCATGGGAGCCAGAGTTTAAAAAAGTTAATGGTGATGTAGGCCATTTACATGCACAGGTTGTGGGTCAAGCTATTACCAAGCCTATCAGCAATCCTTCAAGCAGTCAAGGCACCTCCCCTCCCAAAAGTAGTCTTATGAAAGTAAGGAAAGCAGCCCAAAAAGCACAGACTTCAGTACCTGTTTCTCAGCTCTCTCAGTCCCAGAAACACATTAAGTCCAGAAGTCAAAAGTCCCTAGTTTGGGACTTTTACGTGCTTGATCCAGTTGATGAGACCATGGCGATACATCAACTGTGTCAAGTATATGTTAGCAGGGGAAAAAAGGAAAGCCACATAGGCACCATAGGCCAGCATGCCCACCTGAAAAACAAGCACCCGCTGTGCTGGCAGCAACACCAGAAGGACACCAGAGCTGTTGGTGGGATGTCCCTCGGCAAGTTAAGTGTAACTGAGAGCAGTTCAATACAGCAGAAGGAGGGAGGGCAGAGTGGGTTGGTGGACAAAGATGATAAGCAATCCTTTGCTCTCTCGAGTAGTGGGCATAGCAGTGGAGGTGCCAGTCGCAGTCTCTTGACTCAGAAAAGTACACCACCACACCCAAAATCAACCAAAATAACTGATTTCATGCAGTCTGCACATCTCCAAGACTCAACTGTTAGCCCTAAAAAGAACAACATTGGTGCCTCAAGTACTGTGTTCTGGCTGAACAGCCCCAAAGATGCAGCGCATAGTAAAGACCATCCTTGAGCAGCACTCAAAGTACCCCCCCAATTATGCTGTTGCATGCAAGTTAAATGCTGCCACTCCTGAAATGCTTGCCATTGATCTGTTGTCATTCTCATTCATGGAGAATACTGTATTCCACAGGTTGCTTGCCCCATGCCTGTCCCAAATGGCAGGCTCTATTGTGAACCTATTTCTCTAAGCGTGCCATGCCAGAGCTGTACGGTAGAGTTGCTGATTCCATAAGACATGAATGAAGCATTCTGCATCAGAATATATCCATCTTAGCATGGATATGTGGACCAGTGGACAAACAGCAGACAGGTTGGTATCTATGCATAACAGCACACTGGGCACAGGTACCTGGGGTGGTAGTTGATGTTGGGCCTGGCAATACCTGCCTGAAGCAAAATTGTGGTGGTAGCAACACCCCTGGAATTCGGCAGCATTCAACCCTGAGTATGCAAAGTGTTACTGGTTCTCACACAAGTGAGAAAATGCTTAATGTTCTGCTGGACAAGACTGATGAGTGGCTACACACACTGTCACTTACAGCAGGATTTATCACAAGTGGCAATGGTCCCAAAGTAGTGAAGTCTACTGGTGATGGTGTTTTTTTTTCAGGGTGCCCTGCCTGGCACACTGCCTTAATCTCATTCTGCAGCAGTTTCTAAACCATGCAGACATTAAGGAAACTGTGACTGTCATCTGTTGCATCCATGCGCACTTCGGCTGTTCTGAAAAGGCCTGTGACCATCTACGTGAGCTGCAGCACTATAACCATCTGCCTTAGCACCATATGAAGCTTGATCTTGTGACCAAGGGGAACTCCACACTCTACATGATTGACCGGCTGTTTGAACAGTATAAGGCTGTATTAGAATACCTTCTGGTGCATACCACCTGTGCAGTACTGGAGTGTCCATTGCTCTAACAACAAAGCAGTGGCACCAGTATGCCTCTGTTCTGTTCTATTGGTAGACACAACATTACTAGATGTGTGCCGTGCAACATGCATGCGTACGCTTACAGTTAGATACAGCCTTAAAAAGTAAGAAAGTTGAACCATAATTTTGGAAGTGAAATAAGTAGCTGTGCTAATTTGTGTTGAATATCAAGTAAAAGAAGATGTAACTGATATTAGGCTTGCACTTGCCATGTTAGAAGCGCATTAGGCGAACTAGCCAGTACTCCTACAGGCTTGCGGGACTCTGTTTCTTTTGCATCCTAATTTTGTGCCTATCCTCCCTGAGTGCTCCGGTTAATGTAGCGGCATCAAGAACAGTTGAGAGGGGGTGGCAACCGGAGTGACACATCATCATTTGAGGAGGGGCAGGACTGCACTTAAAAACTCGCGCTGCAACTGCAGCTGAAGGTGAACTAGCCAGTACTCCTACAGGCTTGTGGGACTCTGTTTCTTTTGCCTCCTAATTTTGTGCCTATCCTCCCTGAGTGCTCCAGTTAATGTAGCGGCATCAAGAACAGTTGAGAGGGGGCGGCAACTGGAGTGACACATCATCATTTGAGGAGGGGCAGGACTGCACTTAAAAACTCACGCTGCAACTGCAGCTGAAGGTGAACTAGCCAGTACTCCTACAGGCTTGTGGGACTGTTTCTTTTGCCTCCTAATTTTGTGCCTATCCTCCCTGAGTGCTCCGGTTAACGTAGCGGCATCAAGAACAGCTGAGAGGGGGTGGCAACTGGAGTGATACATCATCGTTTGAGGAGGGGTAGGACTGCACTTAACAACTCGCACTGCAAATGTGTGAGCCCAGTGGCGCGAACGTGAGTGGCGTGAGTGGCACTCGGCACTAAAAAAATATAAGGGACAGAAGGTAAATTTGAACAGTAAAGTATATAATTTAAACTGTTAGAAGGTTTTTAATACAAATGTCAGTATTTTACGAAATGCAACATTAAAGAAATATTAAAATGTCAGCATATAGTGTTGAGGAAGCTTGTTAATACTTATATAGCAGTGAACAAGCTTGTATAAGTTTTAAAATTGAAATTCCCTTAAATATCAAGTAATACATATAATAGATAAAGGAAAAGACTTAAGGATTATTGTAAGCAAATTAAGTTTTATACTGTTCATGTACATAAAATGAAGCTGCTTTATAGGTTGTTGGTGTATATTTGTACAATATTTTTACTCTATGGAAAGTTAACAAGTGCAAGTCAATTAGAGATAACTAGCACTTTAGCAACTGTAATTGGGACCTCTATTAGTGGGAGAAACATATTAATGAATGAGGGCCTGAATAATAAGGGACTGGGTAGGAATTCCTTTTCAAAAATAAAGATTCAATTTAAAAATAAATGTAATTTATTAGGGCTACTGGGACATGGACCTAAAAAATTGAGAAACTGTTTATTAATCTCGTTACTCCTAGGAGGAGATATTGAAATAAACCCTGGCCCAGGAAATTTTGGATCTATTAAAATCATTCATGATAATTCCAGGAGTTTAAGGAAGAAAATTGATTTATTTAAAACTTGGATTAATGCTGAATCTCCAGATATAGTTGCCCTGACAGAAACATGGTTAAATGACAAGACTGTAACGGAGGAAGTAAAGCCGGGGGGCCTTTTTAGCCATCGACTTGATAGGACTGGTCGGAGAGGAGGGGGAGTTATCCTATTTACTAAATGGGAACTTGGTCAAACGATAGTGTTATTTGCAGACCAAATAGGATTAGTAGATTGCATATTGGTAAAAATTCACAAATTGGATTTAATTATAGGAGTTATTTATGTTCCCCCTAGAACAGTAATAGGAGAATTTGATAACTTAGCTTCAGTAATTCAAAAGTGTTCGATGGGATGTGAACTGTTAATAATTGGGGATTTTAATGCAGCTTGGGGTAAGCCACGAGGTCTAGCTTTGGAAATAGTTTTAAGTTATTAGATATAAACCAAAAAATACTTCTCCCTACTACGAAAACTACACAACAAAGTAAAGGAAATATATTAGATCTAATTTTTGTATCAATGAAAATTCTGATTGAATCAATTGAAGTAAATCAGCCTATCTTGGGGATCACAGCTCTTTAAGTTGTATTTTCGGACTTGGGGGAAGAAGGCATAATTTAATACAAACCCTTCTTTAAAAATTAACTGTAGAAATTTTAAAAATTATAACAAAGAGGCTTTTGTTGCAAGATTATCTCAAGTTAAGTGGGATAGATTATTTTTCATACCATCAGTAGACTTAGCAGTCCAAGAATTCACTAAGTGGTTTTTAGATATATGTAACGAATTAGCCCCTTATAAAATATGTGAACAAAGAAAGTCTCATGTGCCCTGGATGACAGAAAAACTGAAGAAACTAATACGTATAAAAGACCGGTTATGGAAAATTGCTGGGAAGACATTAAAAATTGAGGATTGGGATAAATACAAAAAGGCTAGAAATAATTTGAAATTGCAAATAAAAAAGCAAAAACAAAAATATTACGAAGAGAAATCAAACTGCACTACAGATAGTAAAAAAATTTGGTCTTTGATAAAGTCCTTTGAATCACCACAAATTCAAGGCCCTCCTATTCAAATGACAAGTAGAGGTGTACTTCAGTCAATCAAACAGTCAGCAAACATATTGAATGACTATTTTGTAAATTTGCCTGATTTGGATTTTTCCAGTTTGACACTTACTGACCCTGGTAAAAGGATGGAAAATATGAAAGCACCTAAATTCAGATTTAAAGGTATTACTTGTAAACAGGTAAAAAATGAGATCAGAAAATTAAGATCAAAAAAAGCTTATGGGTTGGATCTTATAGAAAATCGTTTTCTTATAGATGCTATACAAGTGGTTGCCCCAATATTGACAAAATTATTTAATTGGAGTTTGGCTGAGGGAAACTTTCCAGAGGTTTGGAAAAATGCAAAAATTATACCAATATATAAGGGTGCAGGGGATATATAACTACCTACAAACTACAGGCCAATAGCTCTTCTATCAGGGATATCAAAAATTCTAGAGAGATTGGTACAGGTGCAGTTGACTGATTTTCTGGAGAAGCATTCTTTGCTAACAAAATATCAATCTGGGTTTCGTAAAGGTTATTCCACGAGCACCGCACTCACCGTCATGATTGATAATATAGCTTCAAGGATGGAAGATGATTTGTCGTGGGTGTGGTGTTAGTGGATTTATCAAAAGCTTTTGACACAGTGTTCCACAGGCTCTTGGGAGAACGGCTTGCAGAGATCGGCTTAACTAAGGAAACATATAATTGGTTTACATCTTATTTAGAAAATAGAAAATGGCAAGTTAACATAAATGGGGTCCTATCCAGTAAAATATCTGTACTGAGAGGAGTCCTCCAAGGCTCCATTTTGGGGCCATTACTGTTTTTGATTTATATAAATAAATTAGTAGATGTAATACAATGCTCAAGCATAAGTCTCTATGCAGATGACACTTTGTTGATTGCAGATGGACATACACCTGGAGAATTGGAACAAAAGTTGCAGGCAGACTTTACCAGACTATGTACATGGTTGATGGAATCAGGATTAATAGTTAATAGCAAAAAAACAAAACTAATGGTTTTCTGTAGAACCAATCAAAGGTTGTATAGTAGTAAGGAAAAAATAATCATAAAAACATTACAAAATGAAGTATTAGAACAAGTACTAGAATATAGATATTTGGGGGTATGGATTGATCATGCTTTAAAATTTGACAAATACATATTAGATTTAATACTAAAGGTAAACAAAAGACTGGGAGTTTTTAGACGGACCAGCTTTTGTATGAATAAAACAATAAGGGAAACTGTAATAAATCAACTTCTTTTACCTATACTTGAGTACGGTAACCATGTATATGGCCTGGCATCAAAAGGTCTCTTGCAAAAAATTGATTCAATGTATAACAGAATGGCTAGATTCATATTGAGAAAGGATTATAAAGTGCATCACTGTGAATTATTAGAGGAATTAGGTTGGCTTTCTCAGGAAGCCAAAAGGCAGATTGCATGGGCAACACAAATTTACAAAGTCATAAATCAAAAACAGCCAGAGTATCTAAGTGACAAATTGGAGATGAAAATACATGTTTATAATTTGCGAAATATAAATTTAAGAAATTATTCTCTCCCCAAACTAAAAAACTCATATAGTAATATGCGTTTTCCAGTGATCGTAGACAGAACATGGAATAAGTTAAAATCAGTAGTGAATAAAAAATTTAAAGATGTGAAAGCATTTTCATCAAGCCTAAAGTTGGAATTAAGTACTAGGTGTGAATGTTATGGGTAGATTCGGCAATTTTAGCATAGTGATGAGTAATGTATGCCATATTGTTAAATAATTGTTTGTAGTGTAATTTATTATTCTTACATTAGCTGTTTGCAATGTCTGTGAATGGATTGTTTGCTTATTATCTTTGAATGTTATATGACTGCACTAATTGTAAAATTTTATATAACAGGAGCATCTTGCAAACAGGACTTTGTCCTAATGATGTATAAATGCCAACAACTTTCTTGTATAAAAATAAAGGTTTTTACTACTACTTTTACTACTAATCCACTCCAAAGGCCTGAGGCCTCATGCCACAACGTTCCCAACCATGCATTAATTCCCCATTAGATGCCACCTTCGTCGTGGATTAATGCTTACTTATATCTTCACTTTTCTGTATTGATCTGTCTGTTATCAAAGCTATCTGCATGTCGGGCACTGTTAAAAATCTGACAACCTGGCACTTTTTTTTTTAAATAAATTGACAGCTTCCTCTGCACTATATCCAATAAAATCAAATTTCATTTCACCATTAAGATTATTCTTAATAGTAGGCAAGTGTTATTTAATTAAAACAAATGCATATGTCAATGCCCACATCCACAACACTCCCAACAAACTCATTTAACAACCACAATGCATCCCAAGTTGATCAATAATAGGAACAATGTCTCATCAAACATGCATTCTTGTGACAGGCACACAGAAAATGCAGAACATGGAGAATACTGGAAGGGCAACTGTACACAACCAGTTCATTTTGCTGCCAGGGGTTTCTGATTACCTCTAAACTCGAGAGTGATGCTCAAGAGGTCTGTGGAAATCCAAATCCCGAGGTGGCAGAATACATTGGTTGTGCATAGAATTGCACATCCAGTATTTTTTATAAGTGTATGGTGCCCCTAAAAGTAATTTTAAAAAAGTGTGATTTTTTTTTGTTATAGAAAAATAAATATATGCTGCTTCGTCTTTTTTCCATGTTCTAAAGCTGGTTGCTAGGATCAGTGGCATGGTCGTTAGGGAGCAAAAGCCTCTACGTGTCTAGCTCAGGGTTTCATTGGTTGTCAGTTGTGTGTGGGAGGGTCTTTCAAAAGAAAAAAGTTGGCAACCACATTTCTCGCCAAGTGAGAGGATTTACTACAAGGAACTGTGTTTGCTGCTGTAAGAAATTTAAAATATCTGGTTGATCCTGCATTGTTGTATTTTTTATTTAGTACAAGAGTAAATATTTGGTTGATACTGCATGTGCATGTTTTGTTTGAGTCTTTGTTGGTTTGAGTGATTGTGCCACCATTGCAAGTTACTATGAGGTTGATATTGCAATTTCTGTTGCCATAGCTGTTTTATTTAAGAGTGTGGCTCATGCAGTTTCGAAACTAGTTGAAATGTTGTTGTATCACAGTGTGATATTATCATGTTCTATGACCTTTGAACTGTGGTAAAACAACATTTTCGCTAGGATGGATTTCTATCCACAACACGCTCTCACCAAACACTAGAAGTGATTCTCAGTTAAAAGGCTATATATCTGCTTGATGCACTTATTGTTTTTATAATGACACAGTGATTTGGGCCTGATGTTTTCTTGTTTCACACTTTTGGATCTCTGAGTTTAAGTCAGGCTATTAATGAAATTAAATAATGCACTACAACATGTTTTAGACAAAATAAAACAAGTGTAATCTTACTAAAACTCATTCAGATCAGATAAAGGTGCCTGAATTTCAAGTGATAAAGGGAAAATGTGATGCCATTCTTGTATTTTCTTTATCCTCAAAATATGCAGTTATGTGAAATTAGACACAAGCTAGCAGGGGCAGTAGGACTTATCGATGTTGAATGGAGAGCTAGTATCTCGTCCAGGTTTGCTCAGGTGTAGAGAAACAAAAAACTATAAAAGTTTAATTTTAAAACTAAGTTATTCAGTAGAGCTAAAAGCATTTACAAACTCAGCTGCTTCTGTGTTTGTCAGCTTCTGGGCTACCATTAATGCTTGTAAGAAAAACATACAATACCATCTGATCATTTATCAGTAGCAAATACAGTGCCATACAATAAAAAGACAATGCCATATGATTATTATTGGTATATGAGAAGCTGCCAAACACAGAAGCAGAAACTCAGAGCAGGAGCTAACAAAACTCTGTCTTGCCACATGAACAGGCATCCTTAGCCAGCATGAGCAAAGTGTATTGCAAAGTCCTAATTATCTGTGCTCACACAAAACACCACCATTTCTGTTTTGCACATAACGCAGCTTTCACATGATTCCAGTTGAGAACCTTCTGATCATTTTATGCTTGCCTTTACTATATTTAACATGTGTTCCTTTATTTTGGGTACTAATAATAGTCTTCTTTATTAAATGCAATAGAAACAAATGTGTATTATGCATGTGGATATCTAATTTTGTTACTGTGGTTGATTTGTGATGTGTTTACAAAAATGCATGTTTTGTCATTTTAGTCATAGAAGAATCATCACTATATGTTGCACCATGTATTTTAATGATGTGATAGTCATGAGTATCGATCATTTGCATTTGTGTGTTTAATTATTTTGGATGGGGCAGGCTGTGAGTATGAAAATACTTATATTTTGTATGTAATATTCATTTACTATATAATGGTATGTAATATGTTTTTTCTATCTCCCCATTCCTTGTCATCTTATAAACACAGACATAGTATAAAGACATTTTGCAGTATTCAAAAGTGTCCTTTAATACCCAATACATCTGGGTGCAATGTACGACTGTGACAATGCTGCAACAATAACTTGTCCAGGTATTGAAGCTGCCATCTTCTATCCTGTCCTTATCTCAGTACACTGAAAACTGACACAGCCACACTGGCATCGGATGCGCATGTGCTTGCTTGCTTATTTATTGATTTATTTACTTATGTATGTGTTTATTTCTTGTTAATACCATGTGAATTTCTTTGCATGCCAAACAACAGTGTTAATGTAAATACTATAGCATACACTGGCACAGTGCGTGAGGACTTTGCACTACACTTAGATATTTAAAATGAATGAATTCCCCACCTTTACTTGGAGCTGGCAAGGTAAAGCCCATAGAGAGAGGTGCTCAAGCCCCAAAAAAAAATCAAATGAATGTCACCTGGAGTCAACTGGCATGTCAAATTTTGTAGGAATAATGTATGTGTGATAGTAAAGCTGCTTTGAAAAAAATGGAAAATTATGTGCTAAATGGCACTTTCAAATGCTGCATGATTTCTTTATACCGTATCTGTGTTTATAAGATGAAAATGAATGGAGGTGGTACAATAACCAAACTACATGCTATTATATATGACATGAATATTAGATCTAAAAATGCAAGTATTTTCATACTCGTAGCCCACCACCCCAAACCCCAGATGCAATCGATCCATACTCATGACTACCACATCATTTAAATACATGGTGGAATTTGCAGTGATGATTTTGCTATTATTGAACATATAAGTAATGAATCAGAACACGTAAACTTGAGATATGGCTGAAATGATCAATGGAAACACATATTTGAGTACAATATTTAATCATAAAAAGTTTGATTTAAGCATCTAACTTAGCATCAAATCAGGTGCAGCTGGAGCTCATTGGATGTGCTCAGCAAGTGTTTGTAGTATGGTTCTGCCACAAAAATTCATAATGAGATGAGTACTAGACCCTCCAGAAGTGTTCCCTGCACTTAGATATTCCAGATTCCTGGTAACAATAAAAATATATATTGTGCTGCAATTAGCATACTGAAAAACTGACAGTTAAATAGACCTTTATTTAATGCAGTAAAATGTAAGTATTGCTAGTGCAAACACACAAGTCAACAATGTGATGACAACTGAAATACAAGCTAGTAGCAACAAATAATACAATAGCATCAGAAATTGCAGCAAATACTGTTCTCTTGAAATTCATCCCAGAGTAGACAAACCCATACCTGCACTGTCACACTGTTCCAAAGACAACAAATTCAATGGTAATTAAATATACTGGCTAAATTTTCTTGATGGCACAGGCTGGTTCCCAGTAACGATTTAACTCATTGAGCTAGTTGTCTTATTTTTGCACCTTAGCTATGGTACACACTTGCTGCTACATGTTGCACAATTTATGCATGTTTTGCACTATTCTAACGAAAAAAAAAGATGCAGCCGGTATATTTAATTGCTGTTGTTTTTCCTACCTTGGGAACAGTGTAACGGTTGTCATCACATTTTTGACTTGTGTATTTTCACTAGTGATATTTACATTTAACAACATTAACTAAACGTATATTTAAGTGGCAGTTTTCCAGTATCATTTACCTGTATACAACAGTATCTTTAAAGGTGCAAGACAGCTGGTAGCAGCATATATACTGTTTATAGTTACTGGGAATTTGAAATCTGTGAGTGTGGAGAACACTTTTGGAGGATGTTGTTTGAATTACTTTAAGGGACCTGGACAGTGCCCTGCCTTGCACGGTCCCTGCAAAAATTACAGCTCCCATTCAGCACAATTGGATAGACTGTGTACTAGACTAAGTCCACCTGATGCATTGCACAGGTGGGTTCAAGGATGCATAAACTCTCTCCAATCTGTAAACCATGGGTCTCAGATGACATGAGGGAGAAAGGTATTGTCCAATAATGGGGTTAAATGAGAAATTGGGGGCTCACATCACACCACCTTGTACATAGTGTGCAATATTTTCAGTAAGTGTATGGTAATATAGTCCCCCCATGCTAAGGTTCTGGAGTGTAGAACTGTAAAACAAATCTATAAACCTTATCGGACACACAGCATCATGCCCAAATTGAACACCTCTAATTGTTGACAAACTGAAAAGAGTGTCGTAAAATGTAAATACATTTCTTCCTTTATAAAATGAAATATTTACAGAGAAAGGTGTGCACACCAAGTAACATGTTCCTGTCCCAAGTTCTCCCAAACAAAGCCACTGTGTCCCATTACCAAGGCAGCCTGTCATGGCTCAGTTGAAGTACATAACCTTGTCTGGTAAACACACTCCATCTGTAAGTACCCCCCCCCACCCTGGCATTGTTATCATATCTCCTTACCACCACCACCACCACCACCACCACCACCCATGACAAACAACATTAGTGGGTGCCCACTCTACCTCCAATCTGTCACCCCTATACTAAGTATATGGATGCAAAAGTCAGCAGCAGGATGTCCACCCCCTGCTGGTTTGGAGCAGCACAGTACCAGTGCCAGTATGGGCACAGGAAACAGGATGCAGAATGTACATATAGCTTCTGAAATAGGGATGATATCTGACAGATGTCCTCATGGAGATCCAGTTTGGTCTGGTCTTACACCATATGGTATTCAGTATGTGTAACCCACAAATAAAGGACTACAGGACTACACAGCGTATAGAGCTCTGTGTCTATTATACAGTAGGCTAGATGGTAGCACTTGTACTCACTCATCTGAGCTGCACATCATGGGCAGAATCCTGTAACTTGATCTCCATGTCAGAGACCAAGTACCTCCACCTCCATTATCCCGATGCCCCCCTCACACCATGATGCAGTGAGAGGCAGCTGAGAGTTTTACTCATTGGTTTGCATCGATAAATATATGGGTATTGCTTTACTGTTCTACCACAAAAATTCATAATACTCTCAGAGGGACTACCTGAGTACTACACCCTACAAAAGTGTTCCCTGCACTGAAAGATTGATGCATCAGTTAGGGCTGATAGCACAGTGACAAAAGTTTGGAAATTCAATGTTAGGGTTACCACCCCTGCCAGCACCACCACCCCATCCTTCACACACCAAAAGATGTCAGGGTGTGCCATGGGGTCATCAGGCCCAACTCTCATCCAAGTCTCCTATACTGTAGCATATCAACTTGCTTACACATGGAATGGGGTGAGAGTTGCAACTGATGACCCATGGCACACCTTGACATCAGTTGGTGTGTGGAGGGTGGGTGGAGTGAAGGTGGGGTGGTAGGAGGGGAGCCCTTAAATTGAATTTCCAAACTTTAGTCGATGTACTATCAAACCTAACTTATGCATTAATGGAGGGTTTTTTGCAATGAATATATATATATATATATATATATATATATATATATATGGGTGGGGAACGCCTACAGTAGTGGCCCCCACCTTCTGGAATGGACTTCCCACTCTCCTTAGATCCTCAAACTCCCATAGCTCCTTTAAACATAACCTTAAATCATGGTTACTAACCAAACACAGCTGCAACTATCCACACAGATAACCCTCCTCTTCCTTGGTTATCCTTACTGTAGCCTGCTTCTGCTCCTCCTCTCTCTACCCCCCCATCAATACGTTATTTACCTAGTCTAACTGCTCTGGGGCTTGAGATTGGGGCATGATAGCTGGCTTCTGCCTGTGTTGATTATTCATGTTATCTACTGGTGTTCTTCACTACCCTGTTGCACTCTTTTTTACCATTGTTATTTAACCTGCACCTACTCACACATTATGTACCTTGTATACCTTGTACTACTATTGTGTTTACTATTGTATTATTGTATCTTGTGACTCATGGCCTGGGTCATGCCTGAAAATGGTCTTCTGGATCAGTGTAACTACATGATCAACAAAGTCATAAAATAAATAAATAAATAATTTATATATATATATATATGTATATGTATATATATACATTCATTGCAAAATACTTTGAAATACTTTGTTAATGCATCAGTTAGGGTGAGTACTATAGCAGCAAAAGGAGGGAAATGAAGCATTACAATTGATGCATTAATGTTTTTTGCAATGAATACATATATATGTGTGTGTGTGTGTGTATAGCAAAAGGCTTCATTAATGTATCAGTTTGGGTTCATATTACAATGACAAAAGTATGGAAATTCAGCTTTAGAGCTCCTAACCCTACCACCTCACCACCCCATCCTCCACATACCAACAGCCATTGGAGTGTGCCTTGGGGTCACTAGCCCTAACTCTCACCCCATTCCATGTGTAAATAAGCAGACATGGTACAGTACAGGGTAATGGGGTGAGAGTTAGGCTCGATGTCCCCAAGGCACACCCTGATGGCTGTTGGTGTGTGGGTGGTAGGGTTGGGAACTCTAACGCTGAATTTCCATACTTTAGTAGCTGTAATAGGAACCCTAACTGTTGTATCAACAGAGTTTTTTGTAATGAATTTCTGTCCTTTTTGAGATAGTATAAAAGTATCCATATTTTACTGTGGGAGAGCAGCATCCATTAGACCCTGCACTCCAATCCCTCTGTAGATGCGCATATGTATGTAGGTGTGGCCCTGCACTTCCGTGTGTCGAACAACAGTGACCAAATTGTCAGCACAGCCATCTTATTACCCCACCTCATGCAACCTGATACAGAGAAAATTGTGAAATGCAAGGCAAAATGTAATTATGCGCAACTGCAACACCATTCTGTGTCACGGGTGCAAAATAGCATTTTGGGCAGGATGTGAAAAATGGCAGCTTTACTGTTCATGAGGTGGTGTGAAAAAATAGCTACGTTGAAAATCTAGCATCAAAAGATCAAAAAGTAGCAACGTTACGCACGTGTGTAGAATAAATTCAATGGACGCACATAACTCAGGCATTTTCAGGAATTTTTTCACCAAATTATTGAACATATCCTTTTGGGGACTCCACCTCATGGACAGTGGCACTGTTGTTTCATTAAACCATCCCAAAAGATGATTTCATGCAGTAACTGTGCCAGTCAGCGTCACAGGTGCTAAAATATGTTTTGAGCAGGATGTGAAAAATGACAGCTGTGCTGTTCATGAGAAGGTGTGAAAAATGCCAATGTTAAAAATCTGGAGTGAAAATATTAAAAACTGGTGCAGTTACGATCATGTGTAGAACGTGCGCAATGCATGCTTGTAACACAAACATTTTTCAACATTTTTGCACCAGATTTTCAACATGGGCCTTTTGGGACCTCACCTCATGAACACTGGCACTGGCATTTTGTTAATCAGTCCTGAAAGGTGATTCCTTGCAGTGACTGTGAAATTGCCTTGGGGGCTATTAATGAGAAGGCAGTGACTGTGTTCATGAAGTGTGGTCCCAAAAAGCCCATGTTGAAAATTTGGTGAAAAAATTTAGAAAAATGGCCATGATATCAACTTAAGTTCAAAACACCATGGACTGCCATTATACTGCACTTACCTCTGATTCTTCAGTTCACAGTTCAGCTCTGAAGAGTGAAGATGTGTCCCAGCCCACAGAAGATGACAGCGCCTGAGCTCGGTAGAAAAATATGGAGTGAGGGTGGGGAGGTTGGTGCACAGGGGAAGGAGGGGATGGGGAGGGGGTGGGGAGACAACGAGGGACCATTTTCTTCTTTCCAGGTATTAAAAAAAGACATCGGGGGAATGGTTTTCTTATTTTACAGGTGTTTACAAAAAAAGAAATATTTTGGGACACTGGGAGTGAGCTACCCAGTGTCCCTGAGTACTGGGGGGGGTTTATGAATGTTGACATGGGGATTGGGCACCATGAAGTCAGAAAATGAATTTTTAAAATGGGCTGGCATGGGGGAACTGGCAACAGAGGGTGGATGGTGGGACACTGCACAGAGGGAGGGAGTTGGAGGGTTCTGTGCTAATGTGGGATGGGAGCACTGGGCAGCAACAGAGGGTGGAGGGTGGTACACTGCACAGAGGGAGGGAGTGGGAGGGTTCTGTGCCAGTGTGAGATGGGAAGGGGGATGGGGAAGACAACGAGGGACCATTCTCTTTTTTCACAGGATAAAAAAAGATGTTGGGGAACTTTCTTCTTTGTTTCAGGTCTAGAACAAAAAAAACATTTTTGTAACACTTGGAGTGGGCTCCCCAGTGTTACTCATTACTGGTGGCAGTGTGTGTGTGTGGGTGGGTGGGTATAATATAACTGGGGACACTTGAAGTGGGCTCCCCAGTGTCCCATACTGGTGTGTAGACATCTAGTGCTGACATGTGGACTGAGCAAACCCCATGTTGGCATAAACAGTTCTTTTTGGCATTTTCATGATACAAAGTAGGATCTTACTTAATATTATTTATTTATTGAATTTTGTTGACCTAGTAGGCCCACTGGGACTAGAAGTCCCTTTTTCAGGGGTGACTTGGGGAAAGGGGGGGATACAGATGGTAAGCAACTGAAATTGAACCAGATTAAGCAGTTGGTGGTATTTTTAGTGAATGGGAGAACTTTGGCCAGGACACCGGGGAACTCCCCTACTCTTTTTCGATAAGTGCCATGGGATCTTTAACAGCCACCTGAACTACCACCAATCCAGGCAGATGGGACATTGGTTTAATATCTCATCTGAAAGACGGCACCTCAGAAGTGCAGCACCCCCTCGTGCTGCAATACAGTGTCAGTATTGCGATATTAACCCAAGTGCCAGATGTGAGAAATGTACCCACAGCCCTCTGATCCCCCTGCCTCAGAGCTGAGTGTGCTACCTACTGAGCCACTGACACTGAACTAATATGTCATCATATGTGGTAAGATCCTACTTTGTATTACGTGGATATGAATGAAGAACTGAAATATAAATTTAAAACATTTTTAGGAAATTTCTACAAGCAGTGAAGTGCAGAATGCACTTACGGGGTCATAAAAAGCAAGCTACATGTGTTGGTTCCTCCCCAGAATATTATTTGGGGAGGTTTCAAAATCTGAATTGCAGGCAAAACTGTAAACAAGATGGCAGCCATATGAAGTAGGAATTTTCCCTTACAAACCAGGATTCCTACTTTGTTTCATACAGTTACATTGAAGTGCCTACTGAGCATGCTCAGAAATGATTTTCTTCAAATATTTAAATTGCAATGATGTAAAAGCAACTTATTACTTTTTCACCAGACTAGCAAAAAAGGCACATCTGTCAGGTAGCCCCTTTCTGCCCAGAAAATTTCAGACCAAAAGAACAAAGCATCTGGGCTGTAAGCAAATTCAAAGAAATATCCCAGCAAAGTCAATGAGCGAAAACATGTTTTTTTCACTTCTCAATAACTTGCAAACTGCACATCTGACTGGAATGTAACTTGCAAAATCAAGAGATCTACCCCACAGGATGGCACATACCAAATTCCATGCAAATCTGTTGAATGGTTGCAAAGTTATTAAAGTGCATCATTTTGAGTTTAACATTGAAGTCCTACTCAAGCCGAACTATTACAGTGTGTGTGTGTGTGTGTGTATATATATATATATATATATATATATATATATATAAATCAGTACAGTTACATTAAACTGTTCTTCCAATGAGTTGCTGTAGCATTTCTGACTGAGTTGTATAAATAGGGTTGCCACTAAACGGCAACCTGAGTTGTCAGGTGGCCCAGATGGAAATGGCTAGGTGATTGCGGGGGAGATGCATCTGTGGAAGGGGGAGAGGCCTGGTGACATTAGTAATGAGGTCACACAGGTAGTGTTGAATGATGCAGGTACAGGGCCAGGGAGGTGACTGGTCAAGGGGAAGGCCAAGTGGGGTCCTGATTGGGGTCCTGAAGGGGTTTATATGGTGAGTTATCTCACAGATCTCCCTCTTCTGCTGAGACTTTAATTTGCACTAGGTTCTTAGCATTTCACTGTGGCAACAGGTTGGAGTGTGAACACCAGCTAGGTAAGGTACAGGCCACATAGTTGGTTTGCCAGTAGATGGTATAGTATTTTCTGTAATTTTAAGTTAATTTCTGTTGGACTTATTTTGCTGTGGAGTTTATTTACAAGATCATGTTAATTTTCCTTGCACTGAAGGAATATGAGAGGAATGCAAAAATGATGCATAGAGATATATTTGGTACTGCGTTTAAACAGGAGGCACACAGAAGATTTTATCAGTTGAAAGAGACTGAGCAGGAATTGTACTATGAGCTTAGGCTAGGCAGGAATTGTATTTTGGGCTTAGATTTGCAAGTTTTCTTCCTTCATGGCAGATAGAACAGGACCAAAAACAAAAAGAATGGAACGTGAAAGGAACATGAACAGAAGGCTTTGGGATGATGACCAAATGGTTCAGGGGGCAGTGTTTTCGCTAGAGGAAACTGTGGTGGCACCTGCCCAATTTAGGTTTCTCCTGATTGTATTTCATTTATGGGAGGCATGTTGCGGCTTTTACAAGAGGTGGCCTGGTTGGTTTGTGGCTGCGTGGTGAGCCTAACAGCCATTTGGTGAGAATGAGTAGGCTGTTTTTCCCAATGGCATTCGGTGGGGCTTAGTGAGTGGCCACGTGGTCGGGCCTGAGTACGCTGAACACCATGGGGGTCATGGGAGGATGGTGGGACCTGCACAATGCTGTTGGTTGGGGTTTTTTGCAGCCTGGCTGGCCACCTTTGGATCTACTTCCATCGGGGCAGGGCGCATGGAGTAGGGTGGTTAAGGAAAGCTTCTCAGCTGTTTTTCAGCGTGATGGACTGCCCCATGTTTAGTTTCCTTTGTTTGTGTAGCATGGCCAGTTATCGGCATGGTTGGGCCATGTGGTGGGCCTTTTGAATGACTGGGAGCCTGCAGCATTCCAGAGTGGAATAGCAGGCAGCCAATAGTTGGGCCTGTGGGGCTGAATGCTGTGGGAGGCCAATGGATGATGATGATGGCACCTGCACCACACTATTGGTTTGCTGGCTAGGGTCTGCCCAGTCAGTGGTTTCATGGCCTCAGGGCAACATGCAAGGGGATGGCTATTGGACTGGCTAATCCTGGGGGTGAGCAGCATTCCTGTGGGTTGCAGAAGGTTCATGGCCAGTTGACCAAGGGGAACCTAGCAGGTTGCGGCCTGCTTGGATCGCATGGGGGCGGCATTGCAGCTGGCAGGAGGCATGACTTGCCTAGGCGATGCTTGTTCTGGTGGTATTTTTTTTTATGGCTCAGAGCCAGTCCGAGTTTGAATAAGGTGGTGTGGAGACGTGATGAGAGATGTTGGAGTGGTGGCAGAGGGCCATGTGATTGGGCGGAGGTGCCTGGCACTGCAGGGGGTAAGATTCTGCATTTGGTCTTCTGGGCCTGGGACCCCTGGCTGGAGCTATGGGGAGGCTTTCTCAGAGGAAGAGTCACCAAGGTACTCCCCTGAACATGAGACAGGGGCATGGGTGAGCTTCTGCCACTGAGCAGTGATTGGGAAAATGGATGGAGTGTCCCATGCTGTAGCACTGCAACTTGGGGCAGGCTAGGAGTGTGTCTTCTGGTAGCCTTGTTCTTTGGGGGGTTTGGTGGCAGCAGCCCGGGTTTTGGGGAGGAGAGATCGGGATGCTGCAGTGAAGAGGTCAGTGTCTGTGGCCATCAGGGGAGTGCCCATAGGCATGGGACTGTTGAGCGGGCATTGTGGGGGGAGGTCAGAATGGGTCTTTGGAAGGTCCTGGGAACCAGGGGCAGCAGGGCACCACTGTTGGGCCAGATGGCCACAGTTCGCAAACAGCAGGGCTCCGAGGGTAGGGAGGATGGGGGGGTTCATGCACATTCATGGGTTAATGGGGGAGGAGGCATTCAGGAACAAGGAGATGGGTGATACAATGGTGGGTCCAGAGTACAACATGCCGGCTGGGGCAACCAGCCTGCTCCCAGCTACCAGTCAGGGTGTCAGCTCATGGCTACATGGCTGGCATTCCACTTCAGTGATATGGGGATGTAGGGCAGTCTGAGTTGTGGGCTGGCTTGGTTTTCTTATGAAGGTGCATAGCAGGACTGCGACAGGGGCCCCACATGGTTGGAATTGAGCAGCTGGTGCTTAGCATGGGGTTAGCTGTTTCAGGGTACTGTTTTGAGATCTTCACCCACCTCCTCTTTTTTGTGTTTTTCAACAGTGGAGAAAGATGGCACCTAAAAGAGCCTTGGTTTCAAGTGCCAAGCTGAGGGAGGAGGCGTCCAAACTGATGGACAGGATGACTGGCCTCATTGAGTCAGCAAGGCTTCGGGAGGAGGAAGAGGAGGCATAGAGAAAGAGGAAGGTGCTAGATGTGTGGAAGGGTCAGGGTGGGGGGTGAAAGAGGCCACATGGAGCTGAACTGAGCCCACCATCTGCTCCTCAGTCAGAACCTGCACTGGCACCAGAGGGGCCAAGCCCTAGTGGGGGTAAGGGAAATATTGACTTGTCCAATGAAGGGGATTTGAAGGAGTATTTAGATGGGGGTCCTCAGGGACATGGGGGAGAAGGGGTTGGAGAAGATGGAGAAGGCATTCCAAGTGATAAAGAAGGGGAGTGGTGAGGGCACTGCAGTGGGTGGCGAGGACAATAAACTGGGGAAGAAACTGTATGACTGGCCCCCAGGTTTCGATATAGAAAATCATGTCCCTACCTCCATTAAAGAAAAGATCTGCAAGGGGGAATATGTGGACAGTTTTGAGCTGGTAGACAAGGACACGGCAAAGTAGTATGAGGAGAAGGAGTCTGTGGGAAGGTCAGAGATGGCAGTGGCTTTTGCAGTAGTAGGTCACAAGGAGGAGAAAGCCAAGTGCAAGGGGAAGAACAGAGATACCTGGCAAGTGGATTTCTTGATCTACATTACCCTGATGCTGAAGAAAATAGCTGACAATTCTGCTCCTGACATACACGGCCATCAAACATGACATCTTCAAGGCTAAGCTCAGGTATGGGTGGCTTAAGTATGATGAGGCATTTAGGAAGAGGATGGCAGCAAAGGGGACCTATGAAGGGACTGCACCCATTCAGTGATATGGGTAAGAACCCTGTCAAAACCAGGTAATGGAGGAGAACCCAGTAAGAAGACTGCCCCCACCACAGCAGTCAAGACCTGCTGGGGGTATAATAAAGCATCCTACACATGGGCGAACTGCATGTTCAGGCATGTGTGTTCTAGGTGTTCCAGGCAGCATCCAGCTTCTAGCACCTGTGCAAGTGGGGATTGGGGCAGCCAACAAGGGGGTCAAGGGCATGAGCAGTCCTTTAAGGGTGGCCATGGGGGTGGTTCAAAGGGAGAGGGAGAAGAGCACATAATAGAGGAAGCTACAATTCCAACTAAGGTTGGAATTGAGGACACGACTAAGGGGGGTTGGGTTTCACCCTAGCAACAACCCCGGTAGTCAAGGAGGTGGTCGAGGCCAGGACATGGCTTTACCTGGACAAGGAGAAAACAGCTGCAGCAGCATTTGAAGGAAGGTTTTCCTTTAGGTTTTGGGGGGTGCATAAAGGAGTGAGGGCAAAGAACTTGGGATCAGTGAGGGGGAAAGGAGGACATAATCTGGAAGAAAATCCAGAAGGAGGTGCTGGCAGGCAGGGTGGAGGGCCCTTTTGCAGTGCCCTCCTGTGCTGATTTCTGGATCTCACCACTGAGGGTGGTGCCCATGAAGCAGCTGGGTGAGTTTCACCTTATCCACAATCTGTCATACCTGGAAAGGGCCTCGGTGAGCAACAGGATTCCTGAGGATCTCTGGATGGTGTCTTACACATCTTTGGACCAAGCAGTGGCAATGATTAGGGTGGTAGGGGGGGCGTGGATGGTGAAGACTGACATTGAGTCCACTTTTCGGTTGCTGCCAGTCAGGTCCGAGGATTGGGACCTGCTGGGCTTTCAATTTGAGAGTGGGGTGTCTGTATTTTGACAGTCATGCCCATGGGTTGTTCAGTGTCATGTTCTACGTTTGAAGCCTTCAGTTCTTGGGTGCAGTGGGTTTTTGGCTGGAGATATGGGCACAAGTGGGTTACACATTACCTGGATGATTTTCTGCTCATCGGGAATGGGAAAGAGGAGATGGAAGGGATGCTGGCAGATTTTAAAGAAATGTGTGGGAAAATAGGGATCCCATTAACAGAAGGGAAGACAGAGGGCCCAGCACGCAAGCTAGAGTTTCTGGGTATAGAGGTTGACACAGTACTGGAATGTTTTTGCCTCCCAGGAGATAAAGTGGCCTGTCTTAAGGGTTTGTTGGAGCAGGTGGTGATATGAGGAGGGTGCCGCTGGTATTAGTACAGCAACTGCTGGGGAACCTTAATTTCACCTGCAAGCCATAAAACCAGGCAAGACATTTACCTGTAGGTTGGTGCAGGTCATGGGGAAGGCAAATCTACCTCATCACAGGGCAGACATCACTAACAGGGTGTGGGAGGATCTGCAGGTTTGGGAAGCCTTTTTGAAGTTACAATGGGGTCACATTCTGGCAGGAGGAATGGGTCTATAATATGGATATGGAGTTATACACAGACGCCTCGAGGGCCCTGGGGATGGGAGCAAACTTTAAAGGGTAATGAATCTCAGAGGCCAGGCCTAGTGCTTGGGGAGAGGTGGGCTTGCTGAAAGACATTACTTTCTTGGAGATACAGTATTTCCCATTTTCATGGCGATAAGGATTTGGGGGGACAGGATGAGGGGTAAGCGCATCCTGTTCTGGTGTGAAGACAAAGGGGTTGTGGAAGTGATCAATAGGCAAGGGGGTCTTATGGATATGGTGGGTAGGGCTATGTGACAACTGGTGTTACTGGGTCTGCAGTTGAACTTATCTTTTAAGGCTTGGCATATTGATGGCATCCAGAATGAGATTGCTAACAGTCTGCCCTGCTTGCAGATAAGCAGGATCCAGGACTTGGCTCTGAGAGCAACAATACACAGGACCGAGGTTCCAGACCAGTTGTGGGAGATTGACTTGAGAGAGTCTGATGGTTGTATTGGAATTCCTGGTCAGCCAACGTGCTAAAGGCATATGAGGGGGTGTGGGGGGCCTTCCAGGAGTTTTGGGAACAGGAAGGGTTCAAGTTAGGTATGCCAGCCACAGAGGACCAGATAAAGCGATACATGGTCAACAGATGGGGAGAAGGGATGGCCCACAGAACCATGGGAGTACAGCTGCCAGGGATTGGCTGGATCTGTAGTGATAGGGTGTGGCCTGACCCAACTAAGGTTAGGGCCATGAGATGGATACTTTTGGGTTGACAGAAAGGCCAAGGGGTGAGGATGGACAAATGGTGACTCATCATGGGGGCAGTTTTTTTTGAGGCTTCTAGGAGCAATGCAGCAAGTTTGTACATCTGCCAAAGAAGCCAGCTTATTTTGGAACATTTTCACACTCTTGGTGAAGGGGGCATTCTGGATAAGTGAGGTGGTGGTGCAGCAGAAATCTGATCTGCAGGAAGGGATTGCAGGAGGGCGATGTCAGTTTTGGCCAGGGCACCATGGTGGTCTGGCTGCCTAGATCAAAAACTGACCAACTGAGAAGTGGGGAGGAGGAGGTGGTGCTATGGTGGCAGGCACCAGGGGAGGTTTGTGCAGTTATGGAATTGGGGAGAACAGGAGAACAAGGGGGGCTGGGGTAACCTGTTTCTGGCATGGGGATGGGAGCCCAGTGACCGGATTCCAGGTAAGTGCAGTCCTTAAAAATGCTGTAAGGTTTATTGGGGAGGACACGGATCAATTTGCCCTCCATTCATTCTGGATAGGGGCAGCATCAGATGCCACAACAAGGGGTGAGTCTGAGGAAGAGGTGAAGAGGGTGGGGTGGTGGAGGTCCATTTGCTACAAAACGTATGTCATGAGGTAAAATTAACAGAAACTTTCTTTTTACCTGGCAGGAGGAACACAGAGGCACATTTGGATCATGGGGCATTCTTTTATTTATTGGGCCAAAATGTTTGCAGCAAACAGATGTGGTGGGATGCAGCTAAGGATGGATTTGGAGCATACAAAGGTGCATTGGAAGGGGACCTGCAGCATGAGATGGGCCCAGCTGATGCCGCTATTGGAAGAGCTGAGGGTGCGATGGAACAGGCCGGACATGCTGATAATACATTTGGTGATAATGATTTAGGGGAAACACCATGGGGTGCATTGTTGCAGGCCATATCTGCTTATTTGGAATGGGTGAAAGGGTGGTGGCCGAGGGTGGTGATCAGCTGCTCTGAGATCACCTCTAGGAGGGTGTGGCAGCACACCAGGGATGTCAGATCCATAGAGAAGGGGAGAAAGTAGCTCAATAGGAAGGTGGTAAGGCTGGTTATAGAAATGTGGCAGTGCATATACAGCACAGGGACATTTCATTTGAGGATACTGAGATCTACCGATCAGATGGGGTCCACCTCTTGGAGTTCAGAATATGTTTTTTCCTAAGGCCTTTGATAGATTTAGTGGGTATGTGGGAGAGGGGTATCCCTAGGTTCTAGCCCACAAAGTGGGAGCCCCATCTTTCATCGCTTGGTTAGAGATGAGTTAGTGGAGGGGCTGAGGGGGGGAGCAAGAGATGTCATGGGTGGGCAGACAGAAGGGGGCAGGGTGACATGGGCTGGGTTCAAAGGCTCCCAGGCATGAACGTAAGGGGGGAGAGACAAAGGGGGTAGTGCTAGGGGTCGAATCTTAGTGTCTGGACCTAGGAAGGGGGGAGGTCCTGGTAAGTTGGTACCTGGTACTGGTGATGGTGTGGGGGGCCAGATCTGGCATCTGGATGCTGAAAACAAAGATCAGAAAAAGAGGATCAAGTAGAAAGATCAAGGAATAGGAAATATGAATGGAAAATCACTGGAATATAAAGTCTGTGATTTTGGACTGGAATATAAAATGTATGACATTATAAGAATTGAGTGTGTAAATATTTAATGGTGTTCAATAAAATGTTGCCAGTGAGCATCCAGGCTAGAAGCATGCTGAATCTTCATTTCCAGAGGGTATCAAATGACAAATAGGGTTGCCACTAAAAGGCAACCTGAATTGTCAGGTGGCCCAGATGGAAATGGCAAGGTAATGGTTGGGGGGGGGGGGAGATGCAGCTGGGAATGTGCCTGGTGATATCAGTAATGAGATCATACAACTAGTGTTGTATGATACAGATACAGGGCCAGGGAGGTGATTGGTCGAGGGGAGAGGCCAAGTGGGGTCTTGATTGGGGTCCTGAAGGGGTTCATAAGGTGAGTTATCCCACAGATCTCCCTCCTTGGCTAAGAATTTGATCCCATCCACCCACCCAAAGAGAACTAGGCCAGAAGAGGGAGTTTGGGTGTTGGGGTCTGGAAGCTGGCCTGGGGCCATAGAAGGTTTGGCTGTGGGGCATAAAATGGCAATGGTGGAGGAAATGTGCTGCAGAGGGGCAGTGGGGGCTGAAAGAGCCTGGTCGGCAGCAAGTCACCGTAGACAGGGAGATGAAGACGGGGAGGGAGGGTGGGGCTGAGGGGGAGCAAGAAATGGAATAAGAGGGGCAGACAGAAGGGAGGGAGCAGGGCAACATGGGCTGGGGCCAAAGGCACCCAGGCATGGATGTAAAGGGGGGAGGGACAAAGGGGGTAGCACTAGGGATCGGATCTTAGTGTCTGGATCTAGGAAGGGGGAGGTCATGGTAAGTTGGCACCTGTTACTGGTGATGGTGTAAGAGGTCGGATCTGGCATCTGGACCCCGAAGACAAGGATCGGAAAAAGAGGATCAAGATGGAAGATCAAGAAAATATGAATGAAAATGGACTGCAGTATAAAATCTGTGATTTTAGACTGGAATATAAAATGTAGGACTTTATAAGAATTGAGTGTGTAAATATTTAATGGTGTTCAATAAAATGTTGCCAGCGAGCATCCAAGCTAGAAGCGTTCTGAGTCTTCATTTCCAGAGGGGATCAAATGACAAGTGTTGCTAGATCCAGAACAAAGCCTTGCACAAACTGTTTCTTAAGAGTTAAAATGCAACCTTGCATTGTACTGTGACTGGACTGCAGATGCATTTCAACTTGAGTTGCAAAAACATTCTACAAACATTGCTCATCAGCAGGTTAAGCATTGACAAATAATGCCATATGAGTTGGCAATGCATTGCCAACTCAACAAACAATGCTAAATCAGCTCTTTGATGGAACAGTTTATTATGACTCGTACTGTATATATGGTGCTGCCATTAGCTGTCTTTCACCATCACAAAATAAAGTGGCATAAATGATTCCAACATACTAAAAAACTGCCAGTTAAATAGATCCTTAATTAATGTTATTAAATGTAGGTGTTGCTAGTACAAATTCACAAGTACAATTTATGATGGCTACTGAAATCGCAGCTAGTTGCAGAAAATAATATAATAGCATCAGAAATAGCAGCAAATGCAGTTCAGTTCCAATTCATCCCAGAGTAGACACACACACATAGCTGCACTATCACACCGTTCCAAAGGCAATAAACATAACATCAATTAAATATACTGGTTAAGTTTGCTTTGTTGCAGAAGCTGGTTCTCCATGATGATTAGGCTCATTGAGCTAGCTGACATATTTTTGCACCTTAAACACAGTCCAGACTTGTTGCTATATGTTGCATAACTTATGCACGTTTTTGTACTATTCTAACTAAAAAAAAAAACCCCAGCAAATATATTTAATTGTTGTTGTATTTGCTGCCTTTGGAACAGTGAAACAGTTGTCATCACACTTTTGACTTGTGTATTTGCACGAGTAACATCTTCATTTGATGGCATTACATTAAGATATATTTAACTGGCAGTTTTTCAGCATGTTGCAATCAAAATTTTTGTAACAGTATTTTTGACAGTGCAAGATAGCTGGTAGCACCATATATATTGTTTATATTTACCAGGAATTCTAAATAATTGAGTCTAGGGAACAGTTCTGGAGGGTGCCGTTTGAATTACTTTGAGGGCACTGGCTAGCACATTGCCCCGTGTCATGTTGTTGGGAGACAGGCTCTTGGAGACTTCCTAGTTGAAGTGGAGAGAAATGTATGCAAGGACACTCTACCTTGCAATGATTATAAATTTAATGGCTTAATGCCAAGCATATAGAGTCAAAATAAATAAATAAATTAATAAATACATAAAGACTGAGACAAAATATGAAAAATGGTAAAGCTATCTGGTAGCTAGAAAAACACTTCACTGCATATATAGACTTTGCTTGGTTGAGTCTTTGTTCTAAATTTCTTTAATCTGAAACTGACGATTTTAGCAGTTTGTGGTTTAGCCAGTCAACATGTTTCTCTCCCAGTCCCCACTGCATTCACACATATGCACTTGAGTTACTGGTACCCTTATATTAATACTTTCAATCAGCATATTAATTTAATATTTTCATTACCAGATCCTAAATAGAAGTGGGTGAACTTCGATCCACAAAATATTTTGCATATTGCACTCAATACGCAAAGTGCAATAGGCAAAATTCTTCTAATTAACTGGGGCCAGATTGAATGTAAAGTGTGGAATTTCACCCACAAAATTCCACACTTCCCACACAATCTCTGGCTACAGGATGTCTAGTGCCCCCCCGGAAAACACAGCAATCTCCTCCTGCCCCAAACACCCCATGATCGCCCACAGCTCACCACAGCCCACATGTAAAAAAAATATATTATATATATATATATATACATATATATATATATATATATATATATATATATATATACACACACACACACATATGCATATATATATATTTTTTTTAATTGATGCCTCATTCCCAGGTGTCTAGTGGACCCCAAACTGTCAGGTAGTACCCTCATTCCTCTCCCCAAGCCCTGAGTCTGATCCATGAAAAATAATTATCTATATCTTCCTGGTGTCTAGTGGCCCCCACCCTCCCACCCTGTCAGGTAGTAGTCACACCCCATTCTCCCTGGCCCCAACCCCAAGTCCAATCCATGAAAAAATATTTATTCCTTCCTGGTGTCTAGTAGCCCCCACCCCTCACCCTGCCAGATAATACACCAACCCACTCTCCCCCAACCCCAACCAGAGTGGGCCACCTGCAAAGCCCTGTACTCACCTCCATGGCTGGCAGCCCAGCTAACCAAGCACAATGAATAAGCATGTCCCCAAAATATTCTTTTAGTAATAACACGCTAATGTGGATTTGATGATCGCCTATGATAAAAGAAATGCAGTTTAAATATGCCTGTTCTGCTAATGTGTAATTTGCATACAGATTGACACATGAATATAGCACACTGGATTATTTTATGTCATGGAAAGAATCAAACCTGGGAAGTTGAATTATGTACAGTATCTTCCCCTCCAAGATTAGAATTAACGTCTTGCATGCTATCTTGCAAAATGATCTATTGCCTGAATAAAAAATAAACATTGGCATGACTACCTACTTCAGCAGAGACATATTTTTTTTGGAGATGAGTGCTGTGGTAAACTGTAAGACATGTTACTTCTAATTTTGGAATGGGAAATGGTTACACATATCTAGGTATCCCAGGTTTAGTTCCTGCCATGGCTGAATATAAGCTAATGAGCTACACCCATGTTTGTCACACATTATTTACGAAGCACTGCAGCACAAGCAAAAATGATCCATTGCCTGATGTAACTTGCACATTATCAGGACAGGCATACCTAAACTGTATTTCTTTTAATACAGACTGTTATCAAATGCACACGCTATCGACCCCTGCCCCCCACTACCACCTTTCAAAACCTCCTCAATGCAGTACCCAATACAACTCACAAAGGTAGAGACACACTTACAGGGTAAATTACGGTGATGATCATTAATGAAATATAATTAATGGACTTCCCTTTTTCCCATAGGGGAACCGTGGCATAATCTGCCATAATAAAGGAGCGATTATTACGGCAAACATGCGCACGGTTTCCCTCACACTACACATGTGCCCACTGGCATTTTCCCCTTCCCGACTGGGTGATCGTTCGTCGCCTCCTACCACTGCTACAGTCAACTGCCAGAGGAATTGGCAATAAGTTATTTAAACCAAAGAAGTGCTATTTTACATCACATAGGGCAAAACCAATCTTTAAAAAATGCAGAAATAAAAATTGTAAGCAGCGGCTGAAAATGAAACCGGACCATGGCCGCAATGGAACCTATCACATTTTATATAATTGCTGAGGTGAAAAAGGCAAACCCAGCAATTATATAAAATAAAAAATGGGTCAGGGTGTGTAAACTCGAAGTTTACACACACACCCTTGGGGTTAGATGCTATTTATAAACCCCTCGAGCTTCGCTCTCGGGGTTTATGTAGCATCTAACTCCTCAGGTGTGTGTAAACTTCTCGTTACACACCCCAACCCATACTTTATTCTATTTTTGTAAGTATGGTACTTACAATTACCATCACCTAAGCAAGCAATGAGGATTGATTAAAAAAACTGTCAGGTCAGTTTGAGTCTGAGTGGCTAAATTCCTGTTCTGTCAAATATGTATGAACAGTCTCAGAAAGTTTGTTACAATATCAAGGTAAATCTGCACCATATGAGAAAAGAAAATTGCAAGTACTATTAGACCTGTTGAAACCATTCAGTCGATCATCCTGATTTGGATTTCATCAGCTGATTATCAGAGGCTCCAGGATTAGGTGCTACACATCTGGTCTATACAATATAGATAATTCAAAATATTAGTTTAGCAACTAAAAATTTACCAAGAGACAGATAAAATTGTCAGGGTAGACTGTCAATAATCATGGCACAATAACATCATGAGAGTTCAAACTTACAGTCAACTCACATTATGTCACAGATCCTTTCCCATTTTACAGCTGGCACTCCAGACATTTTTCTCTGAGTCAGCAATTTATGAAACAACTTGTGGCATCAAAGATGGAATGACGCCAAGTTAGTATGCTCGTGGCAGTTTCAAGAATGTGCAACAATGATCATGAGCAAGAGCTCACATGATGTTGCTGTGGCTTGATGATTGATCGTCTATACTGTTTTCAATTAATATTTTATATACCATAAATTGTATACATCAGGGGCCAGATATTCAAAAGGGTTGCGCCATGCGCAATAGGGTTGCGCCTGCGAAAGTCCAAACTTACTCCATTCTGCGATATTCAGCAGGAGGCAGTTACGCCACAGAAAACATGCTGAGCAACAGCGAAATGCAAATGAATGCATGCTGAACTGGAGGGGGAGGAACCATGCATAAACTGCACAGCCCAATATTCAGCCGGGCTGTGCAGAGTTGTGCAGGTGCAACCCCCAACCTGCGCCTGCACAACTTCGAGCCAAAAAAAAAAGGATCAAGTCGAGGGCCACCCACAGGTGAGCTGCTGCATTGCAGGACGCAACACAGCAGCTGCCACCTGTGGCTGGCCTCAACCCACTCCCTGTGCCCCCTGCAGCCCGATCATGGGCAAAGAGTGTAAAATCCCACCACCCCCACTGGCCCCATTGGGGCATAGCTAAATCCCCCACCAGCCCGATCGTAGGCAACAATGTGTCTCCCAACACATCCCTGGTGGTCCAGTGGACCGATCATCCCGATCGCTGGGATGTAGTTGTAACCTCCCCACCTCCCGAATATACCCCTGGTGGTCCAGTGGACCAATAAGCCCGATCGCGGGCTGAAGTAAATAAACACACCCCTCACCCCAAACATATCCCTGGTGGTCCAGTGGACCGATAAGCCCGATCGTGGAGCTGAAGTAATTAAACACCACACCGAACATATCCCTGGGACCTAGTGCCCCCACCCCACCTATCCACGAAGCCCACCACCCCGCCTCCCGCAGCCGGCAGGCGGCAGCATCCCACCCGCCTGCTGCCCCGCCACCCGCCGACTGACTGCCCAGTAGGGCTGCACGCCCATTGGTGCAGAGCAAGAGCCTATGAGCATGCAGCCCATTCCATATAAAACTGGACTGTCTTGTATGGTATGGGCTGCCGGGGGGGGAGCCAGGGATATATTCAGGAGGTGGGGGGAGTTTACAACTCCATCCTGCGATCAGTATTATCGGTCCACTGGACCACCAGGGATGTGTTGGGGGAGACGATTGCTGCCCGCGACAACAGTGGGGGTGGTGGGGATTTACAGTCTTTTGCCTACAATTGGGCCATAGGGTATCGGTCCTCGACGGCTGCTGCCTGGCAGGGTGCCAGGCGCAAGTCCTCGGGATCGGCGCACCTGCATGCTAATGGCATGCAAATGGAGCCATAATTGATGCAAATGGCCCCCGCACCTTTTTGCATGAATTATGGCCCCATTTGCATGTCACCTTTGAATATCAGGATTTTGCACATGGCGCAATGGTACTTGCGCCACCGCAAGTTGAATGCTCCACTCTGACCACTTGCGGTGGTGTGAAGTTCCACTGCGCCATGCACAGTGGCTGTGGCCGGGGGGTGATATTCAAAGGAGTTGCTCAAGGGCGCAACTCCTTTGAATAATGCTCTGGCCACACCCCTGCACAACTATTTTGTGCAGCGCAAGGGCTTGCTCCACAAAATAGCGCAGTTTGAATATCTGGCCCCCGATGTCAAGCACCAGATCCTGGCATCCCTAATAATCAACTGACCAAATATGAGTTATGCTGATCGACTGAACAGCTTCATCACATCTAATAGCACTAGTGAATTGCTTATTTTTTTTTTTGCATCATACACTACAGATTTCCTTTGATATCTTAACAATATATCTGAACCTGTTCATAAGTATTTGACAGAACATGAATCTGAGCTGTAAGACAGACTTGATTCTTTTTCCAAACATACATCAGGGCCTTAGGATACCTTAATAAAAGTTGTACCCTTTACATAGCTCTCACAAGAGCCCCAAGAATCCTCTTATTTCTTGTGATTCAACCATGGGTGAGGTTATCCTCAGGACAGAGATGTCCTCCTCTGCCTTCTGAATTTGCCAGATCTCCAACCTTGCTATATGCTTTGGATTCATTAATTTTCTCAGAACATGACTTGAATTAGTTTAACTGGAGTGCAGGAGGTAGCACAGCTGTAGGGATTTTCTTTCAAACTTTCATTCAAACACTCCTTGTGAAATCCCACCTGAATAGTAGATCACAAGGTAAAGTAGGTCTTTTTCTGCCAATAGTGTCTATGTTTCTATAATTCTACTATTTCAAGAAGTGCTCAAGGATAGTTAATATCCACCCGAGCAACAACCAGAACAGGAAGATGAGAACTCAGTTTAACATCTTATCTGACAGTGAGGACTTGCAAGTGGGAGGTGATGGCAAACATCTGCAGGATGGGGAGGGAGCACAACCTCTAAACAGTGACATCATTGGATGTCTGCACCTCAGCAGAAACAAAGGAGGAAAACCCTGGCTGCCAGAAGGGTGACAGCAAGACTCGAGCATCTAGCCCACATGCCCAATGTTGACCCCTGGCCTGACTTGACTCCCCGTGGTCCCCACCTCCTCCTGTATGGGGCTCATGGGAGAGGGGGAGAGGGGAAACCCAACACCTGATTCCTCAGTTGAGGGAAGTGGTTCAGGTGGGTGGTAACAGGTTGGGACAGTGGGTCCCCACCTAAGAGATGCCCCAGCAGTCAGCAACCAGGATGGAAAAAGAACTGACAAAAAAAACAAAATAAAAAGACTGACCACAAAAACAGGCTTATCCCATCACTAAGCTATAAGTTCACAAGCCCTAATGTAACCAATGCATCCATGAAATAAAAGGTTCCTCCATAATACAGGGCATGTTGCTATCATAAATAGTTATCAGAAGCCTTAACAGGCTACCAGTGCAGTGCTAGTTTCTACTTTCAGCAACTATGTTGTGACAATGAGCCAATGATAGTGTGTAGAGCTGTGCAGAATGAGAAAATTCTAAATTTGCTGAATTCTGATGATATTCCATGAAATTCAGCAGAGTTTCATTAGAATTTTGCAGAATTTTTGAAATGTGTTTATTTGGTTATAGATCAGCTGTCTACTCGGTTACAGACATGACATTTGACATGATTACTGGGTTTTAAGTTCTCTGAAGCTGTGCCAAATATCATAGTGTTGGGATGAATTGCCATAAAGGTATAAGATTTCAAATTCTGCTATTTAATTTTGGTGTGAAATTTCATGAAATGTGTTATCTACTTATATGGCAGGCACCTTTTGAGCTAGGTATGTGAAAACTAGCATTCATAACCTTTTTGTAAGGGCTATAGAACTGAGTAAATATGGATAGATTTTGTATTGAATGGTTTACTCTACAGGGGCTCACTATTTCACCATGTAATTATTTGCAACGTTTTGTTAAACTATTCTAAAAATGTGGATGCTTTCAACTTTTTTGACATTGCAGGTACACACCTGACATTTGTCATGAATATCCACTGTCAACTGATTCAGATATGTAACAAAGATCAAGAAATTTAATTTCTTAATTTTTAATATACAGTGGAAAAACCACAAATTATTATTGATAAATATTTCTCAGGTATTCATGGTAGCATAAGGCATAATAGGTAATGTCTCTAGATTTCCTCTTGTGGAATTTTACATTTGCAAAGCAAATAACACTGCTTTTTCTGATAAGCTCAGCTGAGCTATTTGCAGTTGTGTGGTTCGTCTCCGGATGACAATTTTGCCCCGACCCTTTTATTTAACAGCTTAACCAGATAGACTTAATGAAACTGCTGATCCCCCTAACATCTTCTTTTTTCTTTACAGCAACACAACCCTTAAAAGGAGAATCATCTACTCATTTTGCAATAAGATCTATCTCATTGGAATAGACAGAATTCATTCTTCATGCTCCAGAAATTCCTTCCCCCACTACATCTTTCTGAGTGGCTCTAAGTCCTAGACTTGCAAGCACATAAGACTCACTAGCAGATGGGCAGATATCTGAAAAACTGGATAAGTGGTCATGGGTAAGGCAGCTGGGTTTAATGAAAGAGCAAAGCAATGCACTTGGGGCAAAGAAACCCGGGGGTGGAGTACAAAATGGGTAGCGTGATACTGACAATGATCAAGCAGGAAAGAGACCTGGAGTTAATCATATCAGATGACCTAAAGGTGTCCAGGCAATGTGACAAGGAAGTTGGCTGGGCACGTGGGATGCTTAGGTGCATAGGAGCCAGTATCACCAGTAGAAAGAGGGAGTTAGTGTTGCCTCTGTATAGATCACTAGTAAGACCCCATCTAGTGTACCATGTTCAGTTTTGGAGGCCACATCTCAGGACATAGAGAGGAAGTGGTCCAGAGGATGGCTCCCAAAGTGATACAGGGTCAAGAGCCCTATGAAGAGAGGCTAAAGTACCTGAATATGTACTTGGAAAAGAGGAGGGAGAGGAGAGATATGATAGAGACCTTTAAGTACCTCACAGGGGTAAATAAGGTACACGTGGTAAGCATTTCTGAGAATAAAATGTGCTCTAGAACAAGGGGGCATGTTGTGAAGCTGGAGGGGATGTAGATACAGGAAAACTGTAAGAAAGTACTTCTTCACAGAAAGAGTGTTGGATTCCTGGAACAGCCTTTGTAGCAGAGGTAGTGGGGACAATAACATTGGTGGGATGCAAAAATGCCTGGGATACAGCAGGCACAAGAGGGTCATGGGGTAAGTAATGGGGGGAGTGCCATAAATCAAGTAGGGTCTGCAGAAAAAATGAAGGTAAAAAAATGGGTAGACAGGGTCTGTCAAACGACCCCTATCTGCTGAAAGATTCTCTGTTTCTGTTTCCCTGGCTAGTCAGTTTGCTAAGTAGGATTCTTACATAATCTGCATTCAGTTGAACTTGTTGACATTCTGTGCTTCCTTGCTCAACTTGGGGGGTATACTGTTTGTGTGCTATGAAGCTCAACTGTCCTTTTCTTGGTGTAAATCTGCAGTACCTCCTGCAACTGTTGAGCCCCTGTATTAGCAGTCTCCCTAATCCCTATCCTTTAAGTTGAAACCCCCAGACTTCATGTCCCTTGACAAGACCAATACCCTCTCATTCTTGGAACAGCTGCAGTACATCCTGTGCATGCAGGCATTCCTTGCCCTAGAATCCCCTCTAACTTATTAGAAAAGTAAGACCCTTCCTCTTTCAGCAGAATCATAGAAATATTAGCTTTTCTAATTGATGCTGACATCGTGCCCTTACACGCCTCGGTTCCAGACCTACCATCAAACAGTACATACCAGTGACCAAGCTTATGGCTCCAGTCCTGCCTGCCTCCTCATATCTATTCAAGCTTCTAAATGCAGCTTTTCTGTTACACTTAAAACAACTGTTAAGCACACGTAGGACATCAGCATCATTGCATGTGAGGCAGGCCAAAAGGTTACCTAAACAATCTTAGGACAGGACAGATGAATCTGGAAGGAAAGGCAGGAAGCTTACTCAGTGACCAAGATGCAAACAGTTTATTTACAAGGGACAATAAAAATTAAAGAACTGGGTTTTACAACAGTACGGGATAATAAACATAAACAACAACAAAAAAAAAACAATGCAATTGGGTCCAACAATTGGTCAAACCAAGAACGGAGGTTAACCCCTTTTAGTCCAAGTCCTGCATGCACTTGGCCAAGATGATGGAACAATTGACGAACCAAGCTTGGGCTTTTCTCTGCATCAGCATCAGCAGGTGGGCATTGAGCCCACAAAATGCTTTTGTAAACAGGCCATAATGGGGCATCCCCCGGATGAATAGAACACACCAAGGAACACTGCTAGCTGGTCATGGAAGAACTTAGTGATTCTCTGCGGCTTCTGGCAAGAAGCTGAAGACTCTTGGTCAGCTGATGGTTCTCTGGATAGTTAGCAGCATTGACCACTGGCAGGTCCCCAGCCCCAGATAACTTCTCAACAATATGACTGCTGATGGAATGATTTCTGGGCTGCCTTGGCAGAGTGAACAGACATGCGTACACTTACGGGTGGCCGACTTAATAATAAAAGGGCATGCACGATGTTAACTGTGGTCCCTCAAGCTTGAGCCGGGGTGGCTCCTATGCTAACTCACTACTGAATACCTCACTAGTGGCTCTCTACCACTTACCATCACAGGGCTGGGGCTGGAATATTTGTGATGGGACTACGGCACAGGCTAGCATCACTGGAAGTGGTTCTGCTGCAGATGGTGGATGGGCCAGGGACCTCCCTGGGTCAGCATCAGACTCTGGTGAAGCTGGTCTGGGCAACAAAGACAAAGCTGGATGTTGGGTACCCTTGGAAACAATTTGATAACAATTCAGTACCAAGCAAACAGTTCAGATCTTTGAACCAGACATTTTAGTTTTTGCAGAAAATACAGTATCAAGGGGGCGCTAGGCAGGCAACAGCACAGTCCAGTTGGGGTGCTGGGCCACTTAGGACATAGGACCAGTTTCCCTTCCCAAGCTGGTGCTGCACCTTTGCAGATTCCCTCCACTGTGGCTATTCCTGCAGTGCCAATCCCTTTCATTTACTGTCATAACCACCCCTGTGGCAGGGTCTATGGGGATCCCTCTCCTGATCCCTCCTCCTCCTCCTCCTCTCTGCCCTCTTATCTATATGCCTGAGTACCTGGACCCTTGTGTCTAGCCCTTCATTTTCAGGGGAAGGCAGGCTATGGGCCTTTGCCTGCCTCTAACTCTGCTCTGGTGCAGGATGGGCCCACATCAGCACAAAATGCTGGCAGCCCACCTCTCTGCTCCCTTTTCTCCCTGGGGCTTTCAAAATTACAGCATCCTGCTCCCAGCACACTAAATAAAAAAGACTAACCCCATGTCTCTGGCCACACCTGGGGGCTTCTCTCTTCCCCAGTCCCTCTGGGCCTTTAACCTACTGTTTGGAATCACCTAATCTCCTTAGGGCTGTCTGCCCTCTTTGAAAACCCACTATGGCCCTTCCTAAGTTTTTGGGCCACTGGCCCTTTAACTCGTCTTTCTTAGCTTTCCCATCCCCACTCCCTGCTTGGTCCTGTGGGAGGGCTCCACTTAGGCCCCACTTTCCCCTAGGGTACCGATCCAGCAACCTAGCTAGCCTCCCCTGGGGCACATGCCATGCAGTGCCCCATTTTGCTTTTGTGGGTACTATGCCCCCTCTAATATAGGAGGCAGTGTAGTGCTGTGGTTCAAGGCTCTGAGCTGCCACCCTGGAGATCTGGGCTTTAATCCCACAGGCCCACCTGTACACTGTGTGGCCTTGAGAAGCTCCCCCCAGTTCTCCTAGGGCTCCGGCCCTTTAAGTAATCTTCTTGGGCATCCTGCCCCTTTCCCCCTTCCTTTCCCCTCCCCACTTCCCCTAGTGCCCGTGGCCTGAGTAAAATAAAAATTGGGTGCTCTGCCCACTCACCACCACTGGCCTGAGTCCATTTTCTGCTGCTAGGGAGAGTCTGGAAGGTGGCCAGGCAGCTGTGCTTCCACCTGGCTCTCCTCTGGCCTGCACAGCTGTGGGGAGGCAGAACCCAAGTGTCCGGGTGTGTTTTCCACCCAGCCCTATTTTTTTTCAGCACTGCTTGGTCCAGCCACCTAAAGCTTCCCCCACCCCACTTGGGGCTTGAGAGAAAAAAAAAAAAGATGTTGGAAGCCGGGGTCCCACCTGACAGACCATTCTGCTGCTGCTGCTGCTGCCACCTCAGACCAGAGCTGGAGGGAAGCGACACCGAGGGAGCCACAGACACCATGCAGGTATTTTTTTCTTTCATCTGGGCTACCTGCATCCTCCACCCTCCTCGGTATGCCACCGACTGCCCCTTCTGACCACTACCCAGCCCTTTCGTAGGACATGGGATATCCTGGCAGCTGGCCAGGAGATTGGGCACTGAAAACCCTGCAGGGAGGGTCTTCTGCCCACAACCCTCCTTCTCAGCACTGAATGGTGCGAGGAAGGACAAAAGAAATGGGTGGGGTGTGTGGGACCATGGGCAAGTGAGAGGCTGGAAGGGAGGGGGAACAGGGAGAAGGAAAAAACCCTAACTTCAAGGTATTACACAAGGTTTCTTATACTCTTTTTAGTTTAACTCTTGGGTTCCTTGGGGTGCCACCTCCACAGTCTAGTTCCAGGGGAAAATGCTCTTCACCAAGAGGCACATCGCCTTGGGGTCCATACTGAGCTGTAACCATGGAGCCAAATGCAAGCACAGCTCCAGTGTCATTGTGTCTGAAACCCCACAGTAACAAAACTTCAATGACCGCTTGTTCCATGTTGCTACAGTGAAGCCACCCATTCCATGGTCTTACACACTCAAACACTGTCCTTACTCTGTACAGACAGAAAATATGCAGCATGAGCACCACATACTGCCCATGTTCAAAATACTTCCAACAGTCAAAAGGACTACTTTTTCATTCAGTTATTGCATTTGTTTGTTTCTTTTATTATTAACACATTTTACTTTAAATAAAAAAAACTTCTTTTAATATCTGTTTTATTTTATTTTCCTAATTAGTCCATTTCATAATCACAGTAAGGTACTCCAGGGTGCATGTTGTGATGGGATAACAGCACTTCTCGGTGGTGGAAACACTCTGCTTTCAGCATCATGCTTCAACCCAGCCAATGCATGCCATTATGCCAGCACAATGTTCACCCTGTCATGCCTTATTGCTTAAACATGCAGTTCTAAGCTATGTATCATGGTCATTTAACCAGTACTGCAGGTAGGAAAATCATCTGAACCTCATTAGCTTGAAGGTTAAGCAATATCCCTCCAGCCTTCTTGCAACTTTTAGAGTGGAGCCCATCATGAATCAAACATTATTACTACTTTCAGTAGCATTTTCCTTTCTCCTGCATGGCAATGAGGTGTATGGCTGGGACATATTCATGGATATGGCCTCAACATAATTTTCATGAAATTCCATAATTCTCACAAAGTCTCATGAAATTTGACTTTAATTACTAATGCTAATTTATAATTGTTTGGCTACTTATAACATGGAATTTTTTTAAGCAAGTGATTTAAATAACATTGACACAAACACCTTCTCCTTTAAGGTGTAAAAATTAAAAAGCTACGGCTGCAGTTCAATGGTGAGCACTGAGTATCCATCCATGCCTACTTCCTGAGCTATATAAGCAGTTCCTTTCAGCCTCCCTCTGAAGCACTTTTTCTGTGCTAGCTGGAGGCTCTGTTCCTGTCTCTTCACAATCTGGGCCTGCTGTGGCCTTGCCAACCCCAGTTTGTTGTGCTCTGGATTCTTCTTGGTTTTTTCCTGGTTATGTTCCCATGTCTCTCCTGCTTTGGTTAGTACAGTATTTGTTTTGCTTCCGGCTGCTGTGTTCTTCTTTGCATGTTTGTTTTTCTATTTTCATGTGTTACTGTTTTTGGTTTGTGTTTTTCTGGGGGGGTTCTACTTTCCCTAGCATTTTGCTGCCTTTGCAATGTATTTATATTGGCCTGTGCTTCTGGCTCCTGCCTGCCCTCAGTTTTCCTGCAATTGCTGTTTCTTGTTTCAGCATCCCCTGCATGTTTCTGCTCTCTCTGCTCTTGCTGCCTCCTAGTTTTTCCTTTAATTGATTGCACCTGGTCTTGGTTCTGCTGCTCAATTGGCAGCTAATCCCTGATTTTCTACCCAGCTCATGCTTTACTCAGTGTTAGCTCATCCATTCAGTACTGGAGTACCATCTGCTGTGCTCTGTTTATTCCATGTTTGCTGTGCCGGGTTTATCTGTTGCTCTCATATTCTGCTACTTTCAGCTATTCTACTAGCAGCCTGGTCTCAAATTTCAGTCACAGGCCTTTAAGCAGTATGTTTCTGCACGTCCCTATTTTGACCTTCGAGTCACTAATTTGCTTCACCATTATGATTGCTGTTTGGTCCATGGTACACAAGTTAGCCAGCCTTGGAGTGGGTCCCAAGGAGGTAGCCTGGATAAAAAAAATTGGCTAGACAACAGGATGCAAAGGGTAGTAGTAAACAGAGTCCACAGTGAAGAAAGGAGTGTTACTAGAGGGGTACTGCAGGGTTCAGTACTGGGACCAGTCCTTTTTAATGTCTCTAAGTGACATTGCAGAGGAACTGGAAGGAAAAGTATGTCTCTTTGTAGACGACACAAAGATCTGCAACATGGTTGATACACAAGAAGGGGCTTGGCAAGGTTGGAGGAATGGTCAAATGTATGGCAGCTCAGATTCAATGCAAAGAAGTGCAAGGTAATGCACCTGGGAAACAAAAACCCACGGGAAGAGTACAAAATGTGCGTGGGTGGTGAGATACTGACAACAGTAAAATTGGAAAGGGATCTGGGGGTAATTGTATCAAATCACCTAAAGGTGGGCAAGCAATGTGAGAAGGCAGTAAGGAAGGCTGGGGGGATACTGGGATGCATAGGAAGAGGTGTCAATGGTAGAAAACAGGAAGTTGGTATCCCTCTGTACAGACAGTTGGTGAGACCCCATCTGGAGTACTGTGTGCAGTTCTGGAGACCCCATCTCCGCAAACACACAGACAGAGTGGAGGCTGTCCAGAGGAGAGCAACCAAAATGGTGCAGGGTCTGCACTAGAAGACATACGAAGAAACACTAAAGGAGCTTAATATGTATACCCTTGAAGAAAGAAGGGAGAGAGGGGACATGATAGAAACTTTCAAGTACCTCAAGGGAATAAACAAAGTCCAAGAGGGTAGCATCTTTCAGAAAAAGAGATGTGCAAGAACAAGGGGACACAATTTGAAGATAGAGGAAGACAGCTCAGAGGTAATGTGAGGAAGTATTTTTTCACAGAGATGGTTGTTGATGCATGAAACAGCCTCCCTGAGGAGGTTGTGGAGTCAAGAACAGTGGGGGAATGCAATAATGCATGGGGCAGACATAAGGCAGTCCTAGTGGAGGGTAAGAGGAAGTAAGCTGTTGGTTAACTAGGATCTGTAGCTTATCTGTTAGGTAGGAAAATGGGCAGACTAGGTGGGCCAAGCAGTCCTTATCTGCCATCAAATTCTATGTTTCTATGCTCGGCTCAGCCTGCTGCTTTCTGCCTCACAATCCGCCCTCAGTTTTCTTGCAATTGTTGCTTGTTTCAGTTCCCATTCTAACTTCACTCCTGCTTTTGCTGCTGTTCATTCATTGAACCTGGCCTAGGTTCCTGCAGGGCCTGCCTTAGCTAGGTGCAAACTGTGGCCCTACACCTTGGGGGGACCATACTTTTTTCTTGAAACAAAAATAATTTAAAACATTTAAAAATGCCAACATTTTGTTATAGATGAAAATGTTTATCAGCAAATCAAAGTGGAAGACAACTGGCTCTGCTACTGTTACAAAAGGTGGGGGCAACTTTGCTGCAGTGGAAAAGATTAGGTTAATCGTGTGTGTTAATGGCCATACTTTACACCTCCCAGGTTGACTGCTTTCACAAACAAAGGGCTATATTGACAAGAGAACTTATTTGAAATGTGAACATGTAGCTGAAACAATGAATGATATGACAAAATCTGTTTCAAAAGTATATGAGCACTCAAAATCAGGGGGTCAATCTTATTTATTGAATTTTGTTGACCTGGTAGACCCCCTGGGACTAGAAGTCCCTTTTTCAAGGGCGACCTGGGTAAGGGGGATACAGATGGTAAGCAACTGAAATAGGACCAGATTAAGCGGTTGGTGGTATTTCTTTTTTTTTTTTGAGAATGGGGTAAATTTGTCCAGGAGACCAGGGAAATCCCCTGCTCTTTTCGATAAGTGCCAAGGGATTTTTAATATCCACCTGAACTACCACCAATCTAGGAAGATGGTACCTCAGTTTAGTGTCTCATCTGAAAGACAGCACCTCAGAAGTGCAGCATCCCCTCATGCTGCACTACAGTGTCAGTATTGGGATATTAACCCAAGTGCCAAATGTGGGAACTGAACCCACAGCCCTCTGATCTCCCAGCCTCAGTGGCGAGTGTGCTACCTACTGAGCCACTGACACTGTTAACATTGTTTCACTAGCCCAACAGTTCTCAGACTTTGTCACAGTGAGCCTCCCCAAATCCATGGAAAAGATTCTGAGCCTCCCTTAAAACTGAAATAATCTTGGGCCTCCCCAAAGAAAATTAACATACTGTACTTTGCACAGTACACCATGAATAAATTGAACCCCCTTCAAGTACTTGGCTGTCATTCAGTTCTTTGTCTTTCACTGACCTGAAACCTTTGAAAAAGAGCACATGTGCTCAAGGGTGTTATCTGAATAACAAATAAATAAAATAAAAATAAATGTTATTCAACTTACTGTAACCCCACCACCACAGGCCAGCCTACTTGCTCCACTATTTTGACTCTTGAACCATCGTTACCCCTTGTTGCAGTACCTTCATGGGGTCAGACTACTTTCTCTGTTTCCTTTCTATCTGGAATAACCTTCCTATATAACCTCTTTCCCTGCTCTTAAGCAACTTCTCAGGGATTACTTTGCTCTTTCCTACTATTGCTCTTAGCACTTCTATGCTCAGTCCTTGTATTTGGACTGTTCTACCATCAGTCTACAAATTGAACAATTACCACCACTCATTATTAGTTTATTCTTCATATTTGTTTGCACTATTATTCATTTCGTATTGCTTGACTGCTCTGCAGTTACCTTTTGAATTGTATTCGCTCCCTACCCTTCTCAGGATACACCTGAAATGAGCCTTGACTCATTCACCTTCCCTTGTCACTGATTTGTAAATAAATACATAAATTTCACCTACCATTATCCTCTTTCAGTTTGCTTCATCCTTTCAAACAAAATATATATAAAACTCAAAATTAAAAAAAACATTACCTTTTCAGACTTGCTTGAGCCTCCCCTGGAACAGGTTGGGACCTCCCCAGAAAGGCTGGCCTCACCATTTGAGAACCCCTGCACTAGCCCAAACACTGGTGAAAATTGTCCAGGGTTAATGCATCTAACTCTATACTTGTCTGTCTTGACTAGTGCAGGTTTTCATGGCTGTTAATGAAGTTAAAAAAGTCTACTTTAGCACGCTCTAGTCCTCATGCTAATCCCACTCAATGTTCCAGATGGCCTGGTGTGGTTAACAGCTCATTAAGAGGTGGATCCCCAAAAAAACTCATTGTGAGTCATTATCACTCCACTGTTAAGACTTTCAGCTAGTGTCCAGGGTGTGACCGAGGGTAGAGTGCTGTTAAGTCACTAGCTTCCAGTTTTCTGAATGTCTCTCATTCCAAAAATGAGTCCCATATTATTAAGACCATTGTCCCACATTTCCCTACATTTTGAGTGTCTGTGTCCAATATTTCAGTGACAAAATGCAAAGACGTATACATGGTTGGCCCTGTAGGTGGTGGGTTTTATCCCGACCTCACCATAACTTCCCTCTCCCTTCCAAATATCTTAACTCTGTTCTTTCCTTGGACACCACTGCAGACCAGACTCTGAAATGACCAAAATGACCATCCACAGATCCATAGTTGCCATTGCTGGAAAGTGGGGGGGTCCCCAGTTCTTCTAAATTGACCATGCCAGCCATCACTATTCATACAATCCCACCCTTAACCCACCCAGCATATCCTTTCATCCTTAAAACAAAACTTTGGATCACATATGGTACAAAAATAAACTTTAAAAAAAATACATAATTTAAACGCTTAAAATAGGCATTCCTGAGGTACATAGATCATCCTATAATTGCATTAGTTCTCACACTTTCTGATAGTGAGCCTCCCCCAGCCATGAAAAAGATTTCGGGCCTCCCTCAAATTTGGAAAAAAATCTTGGGCCTCCCTACAGAAAAAAATAACTCCTACTTTGCACAGCACACCAGGAATAAAGTGAAACTAATAAAGTTGACAGAATATATTCTCTTTTTATTCAACTTATTGCTCTCCACCCCGACCTGGTTCCCCAGGTTATACTTGTCACTTTTTTTCTGACTCTTGGGCCCTTGTTACTCTATTTCCTCTCTATCTGGAACAGCCAAACCTAGCCACTTCATCTCTCCCTCCTTTACCTTGTTGTTAAGCAACTTCTTGTACCATTACCTCAGGTCACACCTGAAAACATGCATCGGATCTCTGTGCCTTTCCCAGTCACTAATTTACATATAAATACCTACTATAGACATGAGTCTTGACTTGGTGTGCCTTTCCTAGTTACTAATTTGCATATAAATAGGTGGGGCTGACAGTGTCTTTCTCTGCCTGACTCTGTTCATTGCCCTGTGGGTGGTGGTGACAGTGTGGTGAGGTGCATGATGATGTCAGCAATTGTGTGTGTGCAGAGCTAGGACTGTTTGATTGAACATTTGCTGTTGTGATATCCACTGGTTTGAGGTGTGTGTGCAGAAAGAGAAGAGCAAGAGAGGAGGCCGTGATACAAAACAATGGGGGGGGGGGACTCACTGTGTGTGATGGCATTGCAGTCTTTTTATCTTCTGGGGAGCTGGAAGCAATGTGGGAGCAGAATAAATGTGCAATCCGAGTATTTTTTTGGCTTGCATTGTTTCCTGTATAAGTGATCAAAATTTACCATTATAATTGAGAGCTAGTGCAACCATCTGTGGGTTACTGCAATTTTGAATCAACATGCCTTGCTAGCTAGAGCAAAAACAAATTTAAGGTTTACCCCCACTCACAATGGCTCAAAAACCTGACCAGCACAGAGCAAAATTACACTTTCTGATAGAGACTCTGAAAACCTGATCACCAGGTAAAAAACCTGACAGGTGGCAACCTTACTGGTGTCTCATGATTTTATTTTATTTTTTTACCAGTAGAGACGCACTAAGCTGAAAGCTTGCTTACGGGTGCAATCTGGGAAGGACAAGGAAGTTAAGTGACTTACTCATGGTCACACAGTATGCAAGTGGGGGCTGTAGGATTCAAACCAAGGTCTCCAGGTTTGCAGCACAGAACCTCAAACCACTGCACTACACTGCTTCCTATGATGATCCTCTCTATTCTTTCTCACACCTACAGAAAAGTTAATTGTTTGTATGCAAATCAGAGTATCTGAGGTGTGAGTGTCCAGTGATGATGTTCCTGTCCTTACAGAAATGAATACAGCAGTAGTACCATACTTACTTAAGTTCTGGCTCCAGGCTCAGTCAGATTAATTTCCAACGGTGAAGTCAAATAATTCAATGCAGTCAATGGCACTAATTAAAAGATGCTGGTTAAACTAGTAGACCTTCTACTGCTTTATTAATGCAGGTCAGGAGGGTTAGTTAGTTAGGTGTAAATGTTGGATATGTGTGTGTGGGGGGCCCACAGGGAATGGAGTGGGGGGACCTGGTAGGGGGCTGCACAGGGGCCCAGAATGACTGAGGCCGGCCCTGGGTTCCTGCTCTCATTTGCTGCCACTCCATGTTGCAACTTGCTCTCAGCTCTCAGTGATAGCTCTGTTCAGATTCTGCCAGCAGCCTTGCATTCCACTTTAATTCTCTCCTGCTTATTTATTCCGTGCTTCATTGTGTGTTGCCATTTTCTGTCTGCTGTGTATGGCCTGTGCATGATCTGATTGAGCTGTATGTTGCCATTTGTCTCTCTGCTGTGTTTGGCCTGTGTCTGATCTCCTGATTGGGCTGCATGTTGCCATGTTTCCTCTGTTGTGTTTGGCCTGTGCCTAATCTCCTGACTGGGCCTTATGTTGCCTTGACTGTTTCCCACTTTATGCTGATTCCTCTTCATTCCAGAACTTGCTTTCTCATGGTTTCCTCCTCCTCATTGGATGCTCCAGTACCTGATACTGATTCCACCCCCTTGAACTGAATTTCAAATGCAGCAGCTGAGCCATCACTAAATAAGATAGCCTAAGCCAGGAGAAAGGCCATTGATCCTCAGAGATTTCCTCAAAAGTTTTTTTTTTCTCTCCTCCATGCTGCAGATCACAGTAGTTAGTTTTAGTAATATGCTTAGCCTACCTGTTCCACTGTTGGATGGAGATGCATGGTGGCCCTATTAGCTGTTCCCTCTCTCCTTAGAAAGCCCCTTGTTGTCATCAGTGCAAGCCACATTATTGGAGTCATCCTGCTAACTTGTGTTTCATTTATGTTTCATTAAGCTGCCTGTTTCTGTCAGTCTGCTCCTCTACCTCCTAGTCACTAATCACTGCTACAGTTCTTTTGGGGTTCCTTCCTAAGGTACTTTTAGCCAAGTGACCCTTCCCATGGTACCTCTGGGGGGGAACTCTTTTACAGGGTTCCTTGCCCTCAGTATCCCTATGGGGTGGTAATTCCTAATGGAACAGAGAATGCAAATGGCCACAACAGTGTAATACAGTTGCACAAGCATAACATTATTCTGGTTATGTGGGTCATTGAATTGAAAGGCTATGCCTGCAGTTCAGTTGGTGAGCAACCAGTCATGCCTACGTCTTGAGCTATATAAGCAGTTCCTTTCAGCCTCCCTCTGAAGCACTTTTTTTTTTGCCTCACCTTCCTCCTCCAGTGGCTCACCTCTCTGCTCCCGGGGGTTCCTTCCTAAGGCACCTTTAGTGAAGGGAGCCTTTCCATGGCACCTTTGGGGCAGAACCCTCCTACAGGGTTTCCTGCCTTCAGTTCCCCTACAGTGTGGTAATTCCTAATGGAATAGGGTGTAAACAGTCACAACAGTGTACTACAGTTGTACAAGCATAACATTATTGTGGCTGTGTGGGTCCTCACATCTACCAAATTTAATAAATTGCATTCTTTTGTTTTCATATTTCAGAGGTTTATAAATGTGCAGTTAACTGACTTGCAAAATGTAATTTAAAAGTTTATGAATGGTTAGCTACTTACAATTAGGTCCACTTTAAAGATAGAAAAGTGAAATATATCAGACATGACCATACAGCATAGTAATTTAAATGTTTAAAATGTAGTGCAATTTGTATAAGTTGTTTTAAAATTAGATAGAAATAATTGAAATTGAAATTCTGGCAACACATTTTGCTGCCAATAACTCAGTTCCTTTAAAGAGCTGCTGATGCCTCAAAGAACAATTTGAAAAACATTGTAATTAGGTGCAGTTCAGCTTGACTCCATACGTATTCTATAGATTTATCTTCCCTATTATTTATCACTGAGAAAATATGTATGAATACATTATCACTATCCTTTTGAGTTCATCTGTTTCTATAGCTTACTCCCTACTTCAAGTCATAATTCTCTGTTGTGACATCCCAATCTGTTGCCATGGGAGTAGCTGTGATGTCACAAGCAGTGCATTATGATGTCAGGTAGGGAGAAAGTAGGAATGGATGAACTCTTCAGGAGCAAATATCTTGTTTTCATGCAAATGACCTTAGTAATAAATAATGGTGAGGAGAAATACAGAACTAATGTGAAATATAAGCTGAACTGTGTCTAAATATTACGATTTGTTAAAATTCTCCTGAAGGCATCAGCTGCTCTTTAAATTATGAAATCTGAAACTAGGTTCTTATATACAAGTGATATGGACCTGACAACACTTGTAACATTTTGATGAGTACATGTATAATTATAGAGAAATAACTGAAATTTAAGTGTTGGCAAACTATATGCCTATAACACAGTTCCTTTAAAAAGTTTGAGACTGAAAACTTGATACACATACCTATGTTGTAGGTATCTCTAAATTTAGAAACTGTGGAGAAATATGAATAAGAAATTTTAAAATTAGTTGTAAATAACCGAAACTTACATTTTGATGAAATATTTGGCTGCCTTTAGCTCAGCCCCCTTTAGAGCTAGGAATCTGAAATTTGGCATTATAACATGTTGTACTGACCTGTATACCTACCAAATGGAAATCCTTTGGATGCATGCTTTTTAATTTGGAACAAAAAAAATACATTTTAATTTCACAGAATATTTGTGGAAATTCTACAAAATTTTACAGAATCAAAATTCTACTGGCAGAATTTTGCATTCTGCATAGCTCTACTAGTGTGTTATAAAAACAAAGTATGATGTCTTCTGCTCTGTCAAATATCACCATTAGCCTCACCTAGTCCCAGTATTAGCAGTACATTCCCTGATATTCCTATTGTCTCCTTTCCCTTACTCCTGGTCATGTTACTAATAAATATAGTTAGGAATACCACTCCTTGGATGTTCAGCATTCCCCCATCCCTTACCTAGTCCCATTTTCATAGAAATATATTCCCTGGTGCCAGTGGTAACACCCCCTCCCTGTCCCAGTATCCTGCTCTCTGGTGGCCCACAAGTCACATCCACTAGGTATCATTTTCCTGGATGTGGTGCACAGTTGCCGGCAGCAGGGGTATCTGGAAGGTACGTGTTGGCTGACATCCAAGCATCAGGGCTCAGGGGGCAACTAGGCAAGAGAGCACCGGCATCAGAAGGGGGTGCCTATAGCACCAGGGAACATATCTTTATTAAAAAAGGTCTTGACCACTGTATGTGGAGAACTCTTTGTTCACTGTATGTTGACAGCTCATTGTTTTTTCCTCACTAAACATGAGACATCAGTTTGTGCTCTGCTACCAGAACTGGGAATAGAGGACATCTCAGGTTATGCAGTAAACTATAAGAAATCCAAGGCCCTCAGAATTTGTAGTTTGCATCCTCCTCAGCTAAAGGAGAACCTTCACTTTCAATTTGCAGCAAATAATGTGATCAGATAACTGGGAATTTGGGTCACACCAAGAGTTAGTTCCCCTTTTAAACTGAAGTATGAAAAACTGGAGAAGAAAGTCAAGGTCAATGTAATAAGCTGGAACCTCTAGCCCCTCAGCTTAGGAGAAGGATTGCTACTCTTAAAATGAATGTTGTACCAAGGATTCTGTTCCTGTTTCAGGCTATAATGGTCAGAATGCTGGAGGATTTCAGGAAGTAGACCCAGAAAACCTTGTTATCCTTTGTTTGGGCAGACCACAGGCACAGAATCAAGAAAACAGTTCTAACACTTACAAGAGAGAGTGGTGTGTTAGCAATGCTCAACCAGTGATTATATTTTCTGGCAGTACAACTCACCCTGGTCATAATTTAGACTAAACAATGGACAGTTTCTGGAAGCAGATCCTACCCTTCCAGTGCCCCTCTTCGCAATACCACTTGTATGTCTTACACTGGCAGTACTCTCTTCTGTCAAACTCCCTGGACACTTCATACTCCCAAGATGCTCCTGAGAGTGGTGAATATAACAGGGATCCACAATGACATGGACCCATTACCAGTGATCATTGGTGACCAAGACTTCTTCCCTGCAAAGGAGGATGGAGGTTACTGATGATAGAACCATATCTCATTCATTATATTCAAACACTTTATTCATAATAGCCAGTGCACCTCCATTGCACATGTCCTGCAAAGATATAACCTACTCTGGTAGGACTTTTTCCAATTTGTCCAAATCTGTCCCTTCATCATGAAAGAGGAAAGGTTGGCTAAAATCAGTAGACTCCAGTAGGTTGGAAGATTTATTGCACTGGGCCACAATTTTACCAGGCAAGTGGGAGAACATTTCTTGGGCCTATAAAACACTGTAAGGTACTGACCACCCCAAGTTCCATCAAATAAAAGAAGCCTTTGGAAAATGAAGCATCAGTGGTGATTTGGGAGGAGGACTGGAATATGACCTGTGAGCAGGCATGGTGCACTACGTCCTTCTCAATATGGAGGGAATTCTGTTGTAAATGCTTGACCCATTTCTTTTAAACCCCTACCATTACAAAGCATTTCATGTGAGGGAATGGCTCAAACAAATGCTGGTGAGGGTTTGACCAGGTTGAAACATATTTCCCTATCTTCTAGGCCTCCACAGGGGTACAGCTACATTGCATGGGAATTAACAAGGCACTGGAGGACATCTAGAGTGCCACCCTTCCCTTTACATTTGATCTTCTTATGCTGGGCAGAAGGGTGCCACATCTGGGCCACAGAACCAAGCAAGTGCTCCTCTGGACTCTATGTATGGTTGCCATGAATGGAATTGCACTAAACTGGCTGACAAAAACTTCACCCTCATTGGAAATGTGTAGGCTGAAAGTCCAGGAACTCCAAGGGATAGAAAGAATTATTGCCACATTATGGCTAACCCTGGAGAAACATATAGAACTCTGACTGAGGTTGGACCATTATGAAAATAAGGATGATGAGTCCAATCAGTCTGGAGATGGGGCCACAAAAGACACAGTGCTGCCTACCAGTCATTGATACTAGCTCACACCATCAGATACCATTATAATAAATGTACACAAAAGAACAAGGATCTGCACCTGGTCAGAGGGTGAATGGGGAACACTGTAACAGATGCACTGCAAGGTCTGGGGGTGAGGGGATCCTCTCCATTAGTCACACTATTTGTTGTAATGATAGATTAACACACAGAATCAGGCAGTCACACACAGACTGCAAACAAAACTGTGCTTAATTCTTTTTGCAGACATTTACTGTATGTTGTCTCTGGTGACTCGCAAACAATGGCTGCAACACAGGTTGAAGGATACCCTGAAGGCAACATGGATCTGCAAATAAAAAAGACTGATTAATGGAATGTTTCATGAGGGTAAGAATATTATGTCTGATTGTAAACTGCCCTATTTCTTATTTGTCATGTCACACTATCTGGCTCATCAACAAAGCTAAGTTAAAAAAATGGTCCAGGCAAGGGATGGGAACCAGTCTGGACTACAATATATGTAGGATGGCATGGGGTTATTGAAGAGAATGGGTGAATAGAACAAGGAATACAAATATTTTTGTTTTTTATGACTACCATGAACAGGGGTGAAGGAGGGATGACCACTGGACTACCAAAAAGTGCATGGGTTAAGAATCTTTTAGAACCAACCACTCACTGTGTCCTTGATCAGCTCTTATCATCTCAGTGCTCTGCAGGGATGTTGAAAAGTTTTACTTCCCTGGCAACCTGTTTGTGAAGCACTAAACATTGTTCTATGCATAGCTCTGGAGAAGCTGGCACTTCCCCAACAATTTACAATGTGAATCCTTTTTTTATGTGAGGTAATGTTTTTTTTTTTTATTCTTTCCCCACACACTTTAAGCACCATATTCCTCATTCCTCCACCAAACTGGCCCCACCCAGTTTAAATACATAACCCCCATTACCACCTCCTAAGCAGCATCCATATAACCCTCCATCCCCAGCAGAAGAGTCTAGAACCCACCTGTTCAAAACACTTATTCCCATTCCCAACCTTCTCCCTCCACATATATGGCCAAAATACCTTCCCCTCCAAATATATGGAGAAATAGACAGGCATGTTCCCTTCAAATGCAACTACTTAAGAGCACCCATTCATCCTCCAGCCCCCATGCCACCACAAGAAAAAAGGATACATTTACAGTGAGGGATGATAACTGGTACATACCCTCCTCTCACCACTTCATCTGTCTGCCATCTGAATGAATATGCATGTGCATTCATTTATAATCAGCTGCTTTTACCATGGGTGTACACTCCCATTCATTCAGATTGCTGGTGACCAGGGCAATGAGAGCAGTTTCTGTGTCAGTTGCCTTTTACCTCTACATTTTTCATTTCTGGGGTGTCATGGGTGTGAAGGGTTGGACTGGGATTAGGTACAATGAGCTACTTGGGAAAAAGTCTTAACTTCTGTGCCAGAGCTGGGGGCTGGAGGGTGGAATGGGTGATGTTCAATGGATGGAGGTAGGGAGATATGTCTTTAAACTGTGTGGGGTTTGTTAGTTGAAGTAGGATGGCATGGGGTTATTGAAGAGAATGGGTGAATAGAACAATTGTATTCACAAAAGAGAAAGTTAACACACTCTGCAAAGTGCCATTTCAAGGACTTTTTGCTAGGCAAAACACTATGTGAAGTGGCAGTTTGCTAATAGAGTACCACTTTGCAGTCTTCAACTGGTGAAGTGCTACTACAGTACATGTTGCAACAGTCAGAAAAGCAGTGCACATTAATGGAGAAACAAGGCTTACTGCTATATCAATTTATTGAGTAAATTATGCAGGCAGGTGCCAGACACATACCATCCACTATTGCAAGGTACCCTGCTGTTTCACTCATTAGGGCTTCATTGGGGGGTGGAGGCACAAGCTGAAAAAGCCCCTTTTACAGTTATCAGACATGATGTCATACTAGAGCACCTAATGGACGTTTACAATTCCAGTTGCTATGATGACCCCATGGCTTGGCCCTTTGCACCTCAAAATAATAAAAAAAGGAGAAATTATCAATGTGCAAAACAAATAAAATCAACACCAGTCCCACGTGTGATATTTATGCAAAGAATGCAAAAAATGTTTCTTACTTGAGATAAGCAGCATCTTAGCAAAATGATAAATTATACATGTTTCATCAGTTCTTAGTATTACAAATATAATAGATTGCTAGTACCATAAATATTTATTATTTAAGAAATTAGAATCACAACCCTTTGAGTCAAAGACTGTTTACAAAGGCTCCACATCAGATTGAATACATAAACATACATACAGCGATAATTGTGGGTAAACACGAATACAACAAAGGATACAATTAGCACCGGATAATTGCCTATACAAGAGGTAGCTAGACAGAGGCAGTGTAACATTCATAATTAACTTATGACCAGTTTATAGACAGTAGGCAAGACCTGTGCAATGGTTGCTAACAATGTATCTTGTAGGTAAATCAGGCGAACAGCAAGCTGCCTCCAGAGATGCTTTGTCAATTACATAATATAGAGTATGTAGGAGATAACTTAAGTAGGTCAGTGACCTAATATAGAGTATATAGAGGGTAACTAAAGTGGGTGGGAACCCTACCAGAGTAGTGAGATCTTTCTTGGAGCCACAGACAAAGGCAGACAAAAGAACTAGTGGTGGTCGGGTAGGCCAGCGAGTTAGTGGTTACACTGGCAGTGATGTGATGATAAAATATGGGCTCTTAGAGCTGCTTTAACCCTTAGGCTGCCGGAAGATTTAGAACGCATAGGTTTTTAGGACAAGATATCTTGGCGGCAGCCTAAGGGTTAAAGGGATCTAAATTGGTGATTGATGTGATGGTGGGGGGGCATTGTACCAGGACAGGGCCCTGAAGGGGAAGGATCTCTGGGCTAGGGTTGTCCAGACCCTGGGCAACTTCCAGATAGTTTTTGGGGCAGCGCGTGTGTGTGCAGAGAGAGTGGCTGACTGGAGCTAGGCCATGACACCTGTTGGGGATAAGCCCAGGTGGATTTTCTTGGTGAGGAGACAGGTCTGATATAGTATCCTTTTGCTCGAGTGGGAGAACATTGTTGAGTGCATATAGGGTGCAGTGTGCTTATGTTGGTCGGCTTGTGAGAGGAGCCAACAGGCCTCATTGATAACTAATTGTATTTAGTGAAGTGCCTTTGGGTTGGCAGCAGTATAGATCATGAGGCCATAGTCAACCAGTGATAATACTGATGAAGTGATGGCTAGGTGAAGTGCTTCAGGTGGCAGGAAAGTCTTTATGTCTATAAAAGAGACCCACCCGGGCATAAGTGACATTGCAGAGGGACTGGAAGGAAAAGTATGCCTCTTTGCAGATGACACAAAGATCTGCAATAGGGTTGATACACAAGGAGGCGTGGAAAGGATGAGAAGGGACTTGGCAAAGTTGGAGGAATGGTCAGAAGTATGGCAGCTAGGATTCAATGCAAAGAAGAGCAAAATAATGCACCTGGGAAACAAAAACACAAGGGAAGATTACACAATGGGGAGGGAGGTAGTAACAAAAACAAAAAAGGAAAGGTACCTGGGGGTAATCATATCAGATGACCTTAAGGTTAGCAAGCAATGTGAGAAGGCAGTAAGGAGAGCTGGGGGTATACTGGGATGCATAGGAAGAGGCATCACCAGCAGAAAACAGGAAGTTGTTATCCCTCTGTACAGACAGTTGGTGAGACCCTATCTGGAGTACTGTGTCCAGTTCTGGAGACCCCATCTCCGCAAGGACATAGATAGGATAGAGGCAGTCCACAGGAGGGCAACTAGAATGGTGCAGGGTCTGCAAGAGAAGCCATATGAGAAGAGACTAAAAGAGCTTAATATGTATACCCTTGAGGAAAGGAGGGAGAGGGGGGACATGATAGAAATGTTTAAGTACCTCAGTGGAATCAACAAAGTCCAAGAGGGTAGCATCTTTCAGAAAAAGAGACATGCAAGAACAAGGGGACACAATTTAAAAATGGGGGGGCATTTCAGGGGCAATGTGAGGAAGTATTTTTTCACAGAGAGGGTAGTGGATGCATGGAACAGCCTTCCTGAGGAGGTTGTGGGGTCTAAAACTGTGGGAGAATTCATGAATGCATGGGACAGACATAAGGCAATTCTTGTGGTGGGTAGGAAGATATAGGCTGTTGGCTAACTAGAATCTGCTTCTTATGCAGTAGGTAGGGGAATGGGCAGACTAGGTGGGCCAAGCAGTCCTTATCTGCAGTCAAAGTCTATGTTTCTATGATAGGAGGTCTGCATGAGTGTTGAAATAACTCCATTAGTATTTGCAAGATGTCTCTTTGTCTGGGAGCAGCCTGCACTGCTCAATAATGCACCCAACAGACATCACACTGGAGAAAAGGAGAGAAAGAGAGAAAAAGTGATCCATTATTGTTACTATACCATATCAAACAAATCATTTACAAATTCACATTGTGCTTCACTTTGTAGCTTATTTTTAAGCTTTATTTTTGAATCCCTAAGTCATTTTCTACTTTCATATTCATATGTATTTCTAATCAAGCTAGTCCATTGAGAACTGAAGGTACTCTGTCAATAAAAAGCACATTATAAAAATGGTTTTAAGTCCTAATCCTCATTTATGCCATGGGATTTGATGCTATTTAATTTGAAAATCCAGAAAGTTTCCCTCTAGGAAAGCCTCTTCAGTCTGTTCTCACGCCTTCTGCTTTTACCCCCTCCATTCCAATGCCATAAAATGCATGGCACTGGGGTTACAGTTTTGACTACTGTGGAAGTGCATACCCACTAGTGTTTCAGTCTGTGTATTACAAATGCTTCACACATGCTCCAGGATTTTCTCCTTCAAGGCCTGGATGGTGCATCCAATCTATTTTTTGGACAATTGCATCAACAGATGTAAACAAAAAACTTGTTGTGCATCTAATACATTCTCGAATTTGTACAGTAGCCTCCACTCAGGTAATTTAAACTACTTTGCCTGGTTCCAATACGTGAAAGTACTGTTATTGCCACACTTAAACATCCCTGCATGTCTAATTGGTAGTCAAGTTGTGTTACTTGATTTAACAATGTATCTGGTGTATTGTCTGTGCACGAGGCGGTCACATAGGTTTTTGGCTTTTCTGAAAGATATCCTGGATTATGTATTTAAACTGGGTAGTGTTGGGTAGGTGAAGTATGAAGACAGTGATTATTGAAGAAAATGGGGAACTGAAGACTTGGTTTTACAAAAAAGAAAGTGAAAGTACTCTGCAAAGTGGTATTTTGAGGGCAAAGTGCCACTTCTAGGACTCTTTGTGAAGGCAAGCACTACGCGACATAGCCCTTTGTAAGGGGACCGCCACTACAGTACATGTTGCAATACAAGAAGGGTTGTAGGAAGTAGTGGCACATTGCATAGCACTGTGTGTGGCAAAATGTAATTACTTTGTCTGAGAGCCACAGCCGTAGTTCTCTGATGAACCTGACCTGCCAGACTGCCACCTGCAGTCCAGATCTGAAGCCACCAGCCCCTGACAGAAATGCAGGTAGTCTGAGAGTCACAGCCATGGTTCTCTGCCAAACCCAACCTGCCAGACTGCCACCCGCAGTCCAGGTCTGAAGCCACCAGCCCCTAACAGAAACATAGGTATGGACTTGCCCCCAGGGACTGATTACCTCCAGTAAGGGAGCCCTAATTGCAAATTTTTGTTTTCTTTACATGAGGACAGTTGTCTCTGGGTTTAAATCCAGAGTCTTTTACTGCTGTGGCCCACTGGCTGCAGTCAGCCCCAGGAGCACTCCAATTGGCTCCATATAGCTCTGCACTGTTAAAGTTTGATTATATTGTGCTAGATTATGTTTTCTGTTAAAACTGTCTTGTTTGTATTTTATAGCTGAAGTTTTCTGATTTAAGGTAAATGTCTGTATTGTGTTCCTCATAAGACCAGTAGCGATCTCATCTCAGGCCTTTGAAACCCCCCTTCACCTTTTTATGCTAGTATTGTGTTTTAAATAGCCCTGTTATTGCTCACTCAGACTTGGAGGCACCTTGCCTAACATCTTGATCTGCAACACCCCTGCTTAAGTCAGTCTCATTCTTTTTAGCTCCATGAGCAGCCCCACCTCTGACTTTCTTATTTAATTCTCCTCTGCCTCTCCTTCCAGGTAGTCTGAGAGCCACAGCTGTGGTTCTGTGATGAACCCGACCTGCCAGACTGCCACCCGCAGTCTAGGTCTGAAGCCACCAGCCCCTCACAGAAACGCAGGTACGGACTTGCCCTCAGGGATTGATTACCTCCAGGAAGGGAGCCCTAGCTGCCAATTTTTTCACCCACTCACCCCCCTCCCCGGTCCTGATTAAATACACACAAACCCCGCCCCGGCTTTCTAGCTCAGTCCTCTCTAGCTCCCCCCCCCATCCTTATTCCACTATGTGTGTCAAATCATGGATCCTGTTCTGGTCCTATCTCATATCACATGCCCAATATACGCCACCTCAAGCCTTTATTACTATGGATACTAATTTGATCTGCTTTGTAACTAGTTCCTGTCCCTGCGTGAATATATGCCTTTTCAACTCCCCAATTCTTCAACACTATTTTCATATTACCTTTAACGCTGGTACACAAAATGAATTACCACCTCAGCTTATGACTTCCGCCAACATCATAGAGGGGTCACCTCTACAGATAGCAGTCAGCATACTCATCTCTGCCACCCTTAGTGGGAAGGGCAAAAAATGTTGGGGTGTGCCCCCCAAGGACGATGGCCCACAACGACGTAAAGGGATTACCAGTACAAAGCTTAGTATTGCCACTCTAAGAAAACTTTTACTCCTTCTTCTCCTGTGCTCAGGAAATGTGGAGCTCAATCTGGGGCCACCAGCTGCAATCACATCACCCTCTGACCTTGCCACACTGAAAGGCATGAGTTTCCTCCATGTTAATGTATGCAGTCTGTTAAAAAAGTTCTCCATGATCCAGGCCTGGGTCCTCCATACTCGACCAGACATCCTAGTGGTTTCAGAAACCTGGCTTAGACCAGCCATCTCTGACAGGGAAGTCAATATCCCTAACTATTTACTATTTAGAGCAGACAGATACTCCAGGGGTGGAGGGGTTGCCATCTATGTCAAGGATAGGTATACGGCATCCTGTCTGAGTGCTTTATCTGTTGCAAATGCTTATGAATGTCTGTCTCTTCAAGTCACCATCTCACACACTTCAATATTATGTATCACAGGGTGCTATAGACCTCCTTCTGCCGTTCTACAATTGTTACCTCATCTGAGTAATATCATCGAACAACAATCCTCAGAAATAATTATTCTTGGGGATCTTAATTTAGACTGGCTATCTAAAACCGCCGTTCCTCTCTTAGCTTTCTGTGACACCCATGGATTATCGCAACTCATTGTCGAACCAACACAAGTAAATAAAAAGAATGTGGATAACAGCTTCCTGCTAGATGTTATCCTAGTGAATAAACCACATCTCTTCTTCTTTGCCGGCACCCTCTTCAATGATATCAGTGATCACTCATTTATTGCTTGCATAAGATCAAGCAACAAACCTACTACTTTGCTGAAGTTTGCTGCCAAGAGATCTAGACGGAACTTTGCTCTCACTGCCTACATAAACAAACTGAAACACTCCTTGTATTGGCAAGAGTTCTATTTGGCAAAAAACATGCAATCAGCATTTGACATATTCAGCAAAATTATCCTAGACACCCTAAATAAATATGCCCCCAAAGTTAAGGTACGAATAGTAAAATATGCATGTAGATGGTTCACACCATTATTAAAATCTGAATTGACTGAAGGAGATAACCTATGGAAAAAAATCACGCAAAAGCCAGTCTGCTGCAGACTGGTGCAAGTACAAAAGAGCACGAAACTCATGTACTAGAATGGTTAGAGACACAAAAGCTGCATACTATCATTCTGAATTTCTCTCTGCCTCCAAAAATCCTACAAAATTTTGGAAAAACATAAGGACTTGTCTAGTCACACGTCTGGTGGCTCACTACCTGATGAAATCTCCTTAAACAATAACACCATTAGTGACAGACTGGAAGTTCTGGATGCCTTCGATAATGGAGTTTGCCCTTTAAGGTGCAGACCAGGTTGTCCTGGTGTACCCCTTACCTTTTCATCAAGATGGTGTGCTCAGAAGGGGAAGGGGGAAGGAAGAGGAGGGTCATGGGATAGAACAATGGCTAAGCAACAGGAAGGGGAGGGGCAAGTGGAGGTACATAATGGGCAACACAGGAGTGGTTCAGCCACTTTGCTGGAGTTTTGATCAAGCTAATTGGAACTGCAGCACATCGGATTGGCAGATTAATTTGGAAGGTTTGTGCACTTAGATAAAGAGGTAAGAAACAAATTATAAGGAGGAGGTTGTTTTAATAAAATATTATATATATATATATATATATATATATATATATATATATTATACATAATATACCACAGAATAATATATATAATAATTACAAGAGCTAGAAGTTCTGAAAAGCTGGGTAGTTGGTAATGTAAGAAGATGCATAGTTTAAGGTAGTTTGGAATATTTAAAAAAAAATGACATTTTTGTGGGAGCAGATGTGAAGAAATGCAGTACTGCAATGATTTTTATTGGTAAGGTGGTGGAATAGAGGATGTCTTCAGCAGGAGGCTGAATTTCATTGTAGAGGCATAGTTTTATCATGTTTGCCTATAGCAGTGGTTGAATTTCATTGTAGAGGCATAACTTCTACTGTGTTTGCTGGTAGCAGTGACAGGAGCATGTAGAGAAGCAGCGAGGAAGAGCTACAGGCAGGGGGCTGACACTGAAGGGCTTCACCAGTAAAAGAGCGGTTTTCTGACACCGAAATTGAAATGCACAGCTACAGGGGGCTTTTTGAGACAGAAAAAGGAAGCACTAGTAGGGGCAGCTGATTGGGAAGTTTTGCAGGCTGAAGGGGGGCCAAGGGGATGCCTAAGAAGGAGGAGGATCGCTTTGCATTCAGCTGGCCTTACCGAATTAATGGCTGTGCAGAAAGGTTTCCCTAACCGAAAAAAGAGGTAGCATGTGGCTCTCAACAGGTCGGTTGGGTATGGGGAGCTTAAATCAGAGGGAATTGGCAGCACATGGTAGGCCTAATTGGTAAAGGGCCTAGAGCGAAAGGACAGCAAGGGATGGATGCGATGCCACGTGGCGTGACGTCACATGCCACGGGAAGCTGCAAAGTGAGTGGGGGCCTACTAAATGGGAGCAAGGGGATGGATAAGGAGTTATGGGGGAGGGAGAGGCTCGTGATCAGGAAAGGAAGGATGAGGCAGGTAATTTGTGGCCTAAGGTCAGGATAAAGGAGAGGTTCCAGGCTAGTGAGGAGCAAGCACATGGCGTGATGTCACACACCTGCAGGACCATGCGGCCCAGCCAAAAGAGGCTGGCCTACAAGGGGTAACAGGACCATCGGCCAAAAAGGAGACAGCGTGCATTTGGGGGTGGGCTTTCCTTTCTGGCAAGCTGGTAGCAGGGTTACCTTCATTAACCAAGGGGACAATGTGCATTGGGGAGAGGGGACAGCACAAGTAGGCATGGTTGCAGGAGGTTTATGGAAGGAAACCAGAGGTTTGTGAGGGCATGCAGGGTAGGGGAGGCACAGCCCTAAGGGACCTTTGTTGAAAGGCGGCTGGGGGACACAAGGGACAAAAGGGGTCAGAAGAGGTCACGAGGGCTACGCGGGCGCCATGTGCCCTGAAGGGGCAACAGCCAGAGGCATGCAAAAGCATGTGAGGGGGGAGAAGTTTTCTGGTTTAGGCTGGGAACAATGCAGGAAGTGGTGCCTGAAGCGTGAGGCTTAAGAGGGAAATGAGGCTGAGGCCTGGAAGCACACAAGAGGCAGTGGCTGAGGCGTGTGAAGGCCTCTACCACTCGGAGGCCCACGGGGGTGGGGCAGGGGATGAGATAGTGGGCCTGGAGGGCAATGGAAGGGTAGGTGGGGACAGAAAGCTGGGGAGACTGGATGAATGATGCGGTCACCTGGAAGGGGCATGTTGTGAACACTGGCGATGAAGGAAGGCCCAGGCAGAGGTGGGGCAAAAAAAAAAAAGGAGGGACACGTCTTGGGACCATTAAGTGACTGTTTGAACAAGGGCCTGGCCATAAGAAGGGTGGCTTTAGACATAAATTAAATAATGGAATTAGTTTTTCCTTCCTTCAGTTGTTTTCACAGTTTGAAAGGAATGGAGGACATGACACCAAAGAAGAACAGGCCTTCAAAGGAAGACGCTTACAGGGCTATAGTTGAATTGGCAGAAAAAGCCAACAAAATGTGAGAACTGGTGGAAGGAGAGGAACCAGTGAGATCCGGGGAGAAAAGGAAAGCGGGGAAGGGTAAAGGGGGCAGAGGGAAGTGGCCATCTGGAGGCCTACACAGCCCAACCAGGGTATGGCCACTGACTGGGAGACCCACCAGGGTGGCTGATCCAGTACTTCTGCAACCTATCGACCTGGTACCACCTGTACCTCTCCAAGAGCAAGTTGGGGTTCCCACAGGGGAACCCAGACTGGAACCCCAGAGCGTAATGACTCCTCCACAACCGCTAGTGGTGCAACCACCCCCTCAACCACAGGGGACCATAATGGGGCACCAGGAAGATGGCAGGCAACAAGGAATGGACAAGTACACAGGTAACACACCCGGCTCAGTGGGTGACAGTATCAAGGAGTATATAAGTCAAATTGTGTCGGCACTTGGGACAGGAGGTTTAGGGCAAATGGAGTCAGCACTGGCAGAGATTAGGACAGAAAAAGAAGTACCAAAAGAGAAGGAAGGAAGTACAGAGACAGAGGGAAAAGGAACAAGGGAGATAGGTGCTCGTGGGATGAGGGTAGGTGAACATGTGCCACTGGCCATGTTAGAAAACTATGGAAAGGAGAGTATGTGGATATATTTGCTTTAGTTAGCCAGGAAGCGGCTGCAAAATATGAAGAGACAGAGAACATAGGAAAGAGTGAAATGGCTGCAGTGGTAGTTTTGTTAGGAAAGAAGGAGGAGGACAAATTCACAAAAGGGAAAACTTGGGATGGGTGGTTTGTGGGGTTTGCCACATTCTCAGCCATTGTATTGGAACAGAAACCAGAGCTGAGCATCCTACTCATCACATACTCCCTAATAATAAGGTGGGCAAAGGTGAAGAGTGGGTGGGGTGGATATACTATGATTAATTTTTATGGCAAAGAATGGCCACATATGGGGATGTAAGATGGGACATGAAGCAGCTGGACTTATGGACAGATTATGTAACTGATCAGTCCACACTCGTAGGGGAGTTGGGGAGGAAAAAAGCTACGTCCCAGAGATGTTTTTGGGCTTATAATAGGGCCTTTTGTTCCTGACCACAATGTCGTTTTCAGCACGCATGTTTGAAATGCAGGGGGACACATCTGGCAAGCAGATGCAGAATGACATGGGTCCAGGGAGCCCAAGGATCTGGGGGTCAAGGTTCAGGTCAACAATCTTTTATTTATTTATTTATTTATTTATTTTATTTAGTTTTTGTTGACCGGGTAAGTGCACTAGACAAATCCTGCCTATTTTCAGGCACTACCTGAGGGAGGGGGATACAGATGAATGCCAACTGACCTTGAACCAGATTATGTTGGTGGTGGTATTTTTAGTGAATGAGGGAAATTTTGACCAGGACACCAGGGAAATTCCCCTACTCTTGCTTCCTGTGAGCAGGGGGAACCTTTTTCCGGCAGGACCAAGATGGTGGCTGACAGCAGTGGAGGTCGGATGGTTGCTGTGCATTTGCAAGAATTGGTTTGCAAGGGGGAAGGTAAGGCTGGAATGCATTCACGAGATGGCCAGCTTAACGTACCTGTACCCTCACAGCAGACATTCCCATTTCACGGTTCAGGAGTCATCGGTAACGAAGAAATGGGTGAGGGCCCAGTTTATCGGGTGGAGCCTGTGAATCCAGTTTTGAGTCTATCAGAGGATGTACTTTCTATGGTGCCTCAGGACCAGTCAGCGTCTTCCTCTTTGGTTGTTGCTACGCAACTAGAAATCAAGCGTCAGGTTTTGGAGCTCACTCTAGCAGACTACTGGCAAGCTCAACTTTCCATGGAAGGGGGAAAAGAAATGCAAGCGGCCCGAATTGGATTCCCCCTCGGGCCCTCCAGGTAACACTAATAAAGTGTTAAGAAGTTATTCTAATACACAAAGCGAGGATTTGCCCCATCCCAGATGTCTTCTTCGGGAGATACATGGTCCCCTCAGCTGGCTTTACAGCAGGCATGCTGGATAAGATCCGAAACTGGCATTTGGGTCACTGACCCTGAGATCCCGATTCCAGGGGTTCCTGGGGTGGGAGAGCCATCAGCATCTGCAGATACTCCTTTGGAGGAGTTTTCTGTTCAACAAGATCCCCTGCATGCTGATGTTTTGGTACAGGAAACAGTGCTTCCTGCCTCTGGAGTCACCTCAAAAGTGGTTAACCCTGATCCCTTACAGAATACAAACATTGCATCTCAGGTCTCTGTTCTCATTGATGGCTTAATTTCTTTCTCCCCACTTACTGATTCACACCTTATGATGACTCAGGCCACAGGAGACAGTATGGGGATGGCTGGGTTGATTTTTGAACATAACGAAGAATCTAATGGTTTGCCAGTGCCTCCAGCTACATTTGCTAGTCCATTTAAGAAACCAGTTACACTGGCTAAATGACGGAATGCAGTTCGCTTAAGGTTTTTGGGAACTACCGAAGATATACCTGACCGATTTTATGTTGGCAAAGTTTTGATTAAACAGTTATTGGGTTTTTCTCTGAGTGAAGTTTATGCTCTTATTCACTCCCCTGGGGACAACACGTATGATATTAGCTTTCGGATCCCTGATTTATTGAATAGATTTTGAATGAAATATGCTTTACTTAAAACTAACCCTGCTTGGTCTCATTTTCAGGCGATTCCACTAGCAAAACAATCCTTTAAAGTTATAACTGTATTATTTAGGAATGAGGGGGTAAGCGTCGAAGACATTACATATTGGTTAGAACACAAATGTACACTCCAGGGCAACCCTGAGCCTATATTGGTTTCTGAGGGGTTTGGGAATGGAGGGTGGAGGAATAAAATTGATTTACTACAGACAGGATGGCTTACAGCATTTGCTGAGTTGTTTTTACCTGGGTAGGGATAAAGGTTTTATATTCTACCCGGGCCAACCACAGCATTGTTACAAATGTGGTTCTCCTAGGCACCTTAGTAGGGCCTGTGATATTGTGAAGTGTGTGCAGTGTGGTGAAAGGGGACATGTTTTTACTGATTGTCATCACCCAGTGAAATGTTCTCTTTGTGAGGATGCTCATGCTTTCATTGAGTGCCCTTTTGCAGCCCAAAATAAATCTAATGGGGATTTTTGTATGCAGGATTTTTATATTAATACTGCTGTTAAGGCTGCATTGAGACAACGGCCTCTCCCCCCCCTCCCAAATGGGTGAGACCACTAATGTTTTGGGTACAGGAGCAGCCCCAGGTACAGATTTTTATTGAAGCTGATATGTCTGTTGTAGATCCGGCTCCTGTGCCGGCCTCTTTGCCTCCTGTAGCATCCACTGTTGTAACCCCTATATCAGTAGATCCTATGCCCCCACCCATGCCTCCTGAAGGGGATTTTACGGTGGTTTCCACTAGGAGCCGTAGTCTTCATTCTCAGGGTGTGGAGAAACCTGTGTCAGATACTGAACCCTTGGTTTTACAAAACAACTACCAGGTACATCTGGATGACGGTGGAACCGAGTCTGATTCTACCTCGGTTCTCTCATCTCAACCAGAGGGTGCCCCTGATGTTGACCAGCCCCTGGAGCAACCGGATACTGGGAAAAAAAAGGACTAAGTGAGGAACTCTACAAAAAATAATGATGATGTTTTTAGGTTGGCTTGTCTAAGAGAATTATATTCATTTGGATATTTTTGCATCGGTATTTATTTTCTTTTTTCTTTTTCTGTATATGTCTGCATCTTATAATCTTTCTGTGGCATCTCTGAATGTTAACAGTATTCAGTCAGAGAGGAAGAGGTTGTTGATTTATTCTTTGTTTGAAAACTAAGCTTATGATGTGGTATTCCTCCAGGATACCCGTTTATATTCCAGGGAAGATGTGAATATGGCAACGGTTAGTTTGAGGTAGGGAATTACATATTGGTCCCTGGCTGATGTATTATGCAGTGGTGTTGGTATTGCTGTGAATACTCCAATGGCTAAATTAATTCGCCTGGTAGATCTCTATCTTGGGCGCGTTTTGATGTTAGATTTAGAAGTGAATGGATTGCAGAGGTGTTTCATAAATGTGTATGCCCCACAGATGAAATTTGACAGAGTTGGCCTCTTCAGATTAATTTTGCCATATTTATTTACATCACAACATATTTTTTCCTAGGTGGAGACTTTAATTGCAGTAGATATCAGAAAGATCGTGGCCTTCGCACAAACAAAATCTTTTGTGATGCTCATTGTCTTAATGACCTATTGGCACAATCTGGTTTACAAGATGTTATGGCAGCTCAAGTTCCACCTGCTAAAACATTTTTGCAGGGTACTAAAGCTACCCGTATTGATTTTTGGTTTCTCTCTGATTCCTTGAATGTTATTCATACTAAAACTATTCCTGTGACACTTTCTGATCATGCCATTATAGAGGTTATGGTTTCCAGTCATACAAAGATGCATCGTGGTCCAGGTTACTGGAGATTAAATTTAGACTTACTGCTTATTCCTATGGTTGAGGATGGTTTTCTGGCTTTATTAAAAGTTAGGAAATTAGTTTTTTGCCTCTATGATTGTTCTCAAGATTGGTGGATAGATACTAAACAGGATATCCAACTTTATTTTTCATGTATTGTTAAAATTAATGGTAAATATAAAACCGATGAATTTGCCCTTCTTAGGGCACAATTTCTAGACCCACACTTTCGAGCAGTACAAGGGGATGTTTCTATTCTCTCCACTTTACATACACTTCGAGAACGATTGAACAAAATACAATTTGATCGGGCTAAATCCTTGGAGACTGAAAGATGATTTGGGACTCAAGGGGATAAAGCCTTTATGGATGCTTCTCATTTTTTTGCTTATCAGAGGCAGCAAAAACATATGTCAAAAAGATATTCTTTCAGCTGTGGAGTCCCATATACAATATTTGTTTAGTCCACCTGAAATGCCTGTGGTTTCACATGTCCCTTGGTTGGCTCAGTGTGTGTTGCCCCAATTATCTGTTCATGATAAATGGATGTTGGTTTCAGACATCACCCCATTGGAAGTCACCACTGCCTTCTCTCAAACAAAGTCTCGCTCAGCCCCAGGCTTGGATGGGCTTCCGTATGAGTTATACAAAATTATTTTTTCTATTTTATTATCAGAATTTACTATGATGTTGAATGATGCTTTACTTATGGGAATTTCACCTTCTAGTATGTATGAAGGTTTGGTGTTTTTTTATATAAAAAAGGGGATCGAGAAGACTTGTCGAATTGGAGACCTCTTACATTGTTGAACATGGATTTTAAAATTTTGACAAAAATTTTGAACAGACGACTATTAGTACATGTTGAGTTTTTATTACATCCTTCCCAAACTTGTTCAATTCCTGATAGGTGCATTACTGACAATTTGATCCTTCTCCGTGAAATTATGCAAAAAGGAGCATCTGGGGAACTCACAGGTTTAATATTCAGTATGGATCAGGCTAAGGCTTTTGATAATGTGAGGCATACATATTTATGGGACTGCCTGGAATCCTATGGTATTCCATGCATCTTTGTACAATGGTTACGGATGTGTTATGCTCAGGCTACAGCCCAAGCTTACTGTAATGGTTGGTTGGGTAAAAGGTTTCTGGTTTTAAGGGGTGTGCATCAAGGTTGTCCCCTAAGTGCACTTTTGTACTTATTTACATTGGACATGTTAATTAGAACTGTACACGCTTCTTCTGATATACATGGTGTTTCATTTTCTAGTAGTGACCCCGAAATTAAATGTACAGCATATGCAAATGATATTTGTTTTATTATCAGTGACATCCCTTCTGCACATTGCTTAGAAATAGTTTTGCATGAATTTTCTTTATGTACAGTTGCTGTTATAAATTATATTAAGTGTAACTGTATACCCCTTCAAGTTTTAGATATCTCAGTTGCACATGTAATAGGTATTACAGTTGTATGGGAAACCTGTTTGATTCTTGGTGTGTATTTTGGAGTGAGTGATTTGGATTATATCAACTGGAAAATTAAATTACAGGAAGCCCATGCTAAGGTAGACATATGGAATAAGTGGAAGTTATCCAAATTAAAGAGGGTTTTTAGGGGTAAAACCTTTTTGTTACTCCTGTTTTTATATTTAAGCTCAGTTTTTAGTCTCCCCTTGAGTCTGGAAACACAGATTTATAGTTGTTTTTTTCATGCATTTGGGGTACAGATTAAACCCTATAAAACATAGTTTACTTCTACGAGATTGTAACCAGGGAGGTTTAAATATGATTCAACCTGCTATTTTTTTTTTTTACTATGTTTCTGTATACAAATCTATGGCCTATAATTAATAGAATTCCCAAATTTTGGACACCATGGCTTCAGGATTCAGTGGGGGTAATGGTATCTATTTGGCCAGAGAATGCAGCAATCCCTAGACAACGGTCTATAGCTGCTCTTTCTCCCACTTTTAAGAGTATGTTTTGGGAAAATAAAATTATGGGCAATTTTCAAAGGCTCCTTTATTCAATTTTCCAGAAAGGAATTGTATGCATTTATAATACAATGATATTTTCAAGATATAGCCCCATTTGATATTTATGCTCCACATCAACGTTTGGCAATTGGTGATATGCTGACTTTCCCTTCGATACCCCATAATATGTGGTATGTGTTGTGGTTGTCCCTTTATGGAAAACTTAATGTTAGAGGAAATTTGAAACATAAACAGATTTTGGAACGATATTGTCCAAGAGAAACTTGCTCCCATATAATTGAGACCATGGAACATTTATTTTTGAATGCCCATTTATTATAGAAATTTGGAGTACTGTCCAATCTAAGTGGCCAACATCTCCTTTTTTTCAGTTAACCACAGAAATATTGTGTGTAGGTATTTTACCCTTCTTGTGGACTAAACACAATAGGGTTACTATGTGGTTATTTCTTGTGTGTTTTAAAGTTTATATTTGGTTTGTCCGCTGCCGGCTTACTATTCAGCAACATCTCTTTTCTACAGAAGAATTGTTCCATTTGGTGGATTCTGCTATGAAGAATTTTTGACTTCATGATCTGCATAATGTTTCATCACCTTTATTTAAATCCAGATGGGACTCTGTGGCTTGGTTGTGACTTTTTGTACACCATAAGTTGCCTTTAATTTAATAATATATACTGTAATTACTTACAAATACAGGTTATACTGTAGGTGTTTCCTTTTTTTAATTTAGATTTATCTTGTGAGCTGTATCACAAGTTCGAATGTGTTTTACTTTCCAAGTTATGTTGATTTTCCCTACTCCTGTTAATGGAGGTTTAGGATTTTGTACTTTTGTGACCCTTTAAAAACTGTTTCTTTAATGTATACCATAATACTTATTTATGTTTCCCTATGTTTTATATTTATTTATGTGAGTTGTATCACATTGTGTTTATGGTTTACTTTTCAGTTTAATAAAAACACCTATTCTTTTCGATAAGTGCCATGGGATCTTTAACATCCACCTGAACTACCACCAATCCAGGCAGATGGGACCTCGGTTTAACATCTCATCTGAAAGACGGCACCTCAGAAGTGCAGCACACCTCTCATGCTGCACTACAGTGTCAGTACTAGGATATTAACTCATGTGCCAGATTTCGAGAGGGACAGGGATATAAGGGACAGGCATGGAATGGGGGGGTAGGGGCATATGAATAGAGGGAGTCAAAGTCACTGACCAGCAAGGCCAAGCACTGAGCAGAAAGGGAGAATCTGGGAGGGATGAAGGGAAGAAAGGCAGGGAGCAATTTAGTGCGGCCAGAACCCCCATCAGGATAGAGACATGGAAAGGTTGGTTGGACAGGTACCCGAATAGAAAAGTGGCAGAGATGATTGAAAAAGGTTTTTGCACAGGTTTTTCATTGCAGAGCAAAGGCCTCAGACAAGCGAGAGAGGAGAACAACCTGGGTTCGGTAAAAGGGAGAGAAGAAATGTTAAGACAAAAGATAGAGAAGGAAAAGGCAGCAGGGAGAGTAGCAGGACCATCTGATACCCCTCCATTGCAGAACATGAGGGTCTCTCCACTGGGGTTGGTCCCCAAAAAACAGGAAGGAGAAAACAGGGTGATTCACCACCTATCCTTTCCAGAAGGGGATTCAGTGAATGATTTTATAGGGGAAGAATATAGTAGAGTGACATATGCTACACTAGAAGATGCAGTCCAGATAATCCGGGCTACCAATGATGCATGGATGGCAAAAACAGATATCATCCCGAACAAGTGGGGTTTGTCCAAGGCAGATCTTCTGCTGACCATTTGTGAACCGTCTCGCATATTTTTCAGGTTGCCCAAGATTCCCAGGCTCCCATGGCTTTAGTCTCACTAGATGCAGAAAAAGCCTTCGATAGAGTACACTGGGAATTTCTCTGGGCCACTCTTAAGAAAATGGGCTTCCCAGACACCTTTATTCAATGGATTCAGACAGTATACAAGTCTCCCACTGCTAGAATTTATTGCAATGGGTCTTCTCTTCTTGATTCACCCTATTCACTGGTACTCGGCAAGGTTGTCCCCTGTCTCCCTTTTTGTTTAATTTATATCTGGAACCCCTGCTACTTAGTCTTAAGAGCTCACCCCAGGTCACAGGCTGTTTAGTGCATCAACAATCTCTGACCCTTTCGGCTTACGCTGATGATATTCTTTTACATTTGGCCAACCCAGAATCCTCTCTAACACATGCATTACAAATCACTGATTGGTTTGGCCAAGTGGCCAACTATGAGTTGAATTTATCCAAATCAGTCATATTCCCATTAAATGATAACACACCCCATGCCAACTTCACCCAATTTGGTATGAAATGGTCTCCCTCCTCATTTAAATATTTAGGTATACATCTTACTAGAGACCTAGAGGCTCTCAGGAAACTCAATTTAGATGTTTTAGTGTTGAAGATACAGCAAGATCTTCAAAGATGGACCACCATCCCTTTGTCTTTATGGGGCCATATAAGTATTATTAAAATGAACGTACTGCCCCTGGTTTTTTACCCATTAAATTTACTGAATATCTGGCTCCCTACGTCTTATTTTCAGCAGCTCCATTCTGCTCTCTCTAAATTCATTTGGCAGAGCAAACACCCCAAACGGGCCTTTTTAAAACTCAACTTGCCTAAGGAGAGAGGCGGACTCCATCTCCCCAATTTTATGCTATACTACTGGGCGAGTCATATGTCTAAAATGGGGAGATGGTATGATGCCAGACCTGATGCATACTTTCCTATCTGGTTACAGCTAGAGAGAAGGATGTTAGATAAGTATAGCCTCCACTCATTCAGAGTTTTTTACTACACTATCTCCGTACTACCTCCTCCCTTACAAAGTTCAGTTGTAAGGGTCTCTATAAGGGTTTTGACCCAGTACTGGAACTTCTTTAATATTTCATTCAAAAAAGATACAGCCCAACCTCTTACTTTAAGCCCTAACATCAAAATAGGCGGTTCTCCGCTTTCCCCAGATTTGCTTCCTCAATTACAGGACTCTCTTGTGCAAAGCCTGTTCTCTCAGGACTCCCTCCTTTCCTCAGCTGATATAATAGATAAATTAAATATCTCTCAGAAATATATTTGTAAAGTTTTTCAGCTGAGACACCTTATGGTCTCTATTTTTGGGACCACATTTATGTTGTCCCAAGTCAGGTCTTTTTTAGACCAGATACAGGAATACGTGATCAAACCATGGAATCTCTAAGATATATTCCTTTCTATTGGGTATCAAATATCCTAATGCCCTTATTGGATCTAAAATTTGGTCTTCTCTTCTGCCAGATTCCCTTTCGATTTGGGGTCAGATGTGGGAGGACATGCATATATATCTCACTCAGGATAGGCACAGACTTATTCAATACCATATTTTAAATAATTTTTATTACACACCGGTCAAGTTGGCCAAGTTAGGCAGATTACCTTCGACTATCTGCACACGGTCTGGCACAGCTGAAGGGAACCTGGTACACATTCTTTGGCACTGTGACAAAGTGGCTCCATTATGGAATTCAATTCAATCCAATTTAGATCCCCTTTTGGGACTGGGAGAGCTGTTCACTATAGAAATATGTATTCTATGCATGTTTTCCAATATTAAGGTTCAGGAAAGCAGGTTTCATATAGCTTTAATTTCTATAGCAGTCAAAAGGCTAGTTCTCAAGCACTGGATGGACCAACTAGTTATATCATATGCAGAATGGATCAAAGAAATGTCTCTTTGCTTTAATACTGAAAGGTTAATAGCAAGCTCCAAGAATTGTATGACCTCTTTCAATCTGAAATGGGGTAAATTGTATGCTCTATATTTGAATTAAGGTTCATGTATGTATGCCTCTGGCTGTTTTGGTTTGTATTATCTTTCATTGATACCTGTTACTGTTGGAAATATTGATTAGTTTTTGGCATTTGCTTTTATTATGTTATTTCCAATAAGGCACAACCCTGGGGTGGGGGGTGGGGGTTGTAGGAGAAGAGGGGAGGGGGTTGGGTATAGCAGTTTGTTGGGGTTTTTTTTGGCTATAATGAATCCAATGACATCCTGGTGCCATTTTAGTATCAACTTTTATTTTTGGTGTTTTATATTCTGGTTCATGTTCTCCTTGTCAAATATCCTCTTGTCTTGTCACAATTCAATAAAGATGTTGAATTTAAAAAAAAACAGATATCGAATCCATGTTCAGATTGCTGCCAGTTAGGAGGGAAGACTGGGACCTTTTGGGTTTTAAAATTGGGAGACAGTACTATTTTAACAAATCCATGCCCATGGGATGTTCTATAGCATGTGCAACATTTGAAGCATTCAGCACCTGTTTGCAATGGATATTTCAAGAAAGAACTGGTTATAGAACAGTCATTCACTATTTGGATGATTTACTTTTTATTGGTAGTGGGAAAAAGGAGACACAAAAAATGTTGGTCAAATTTCAAAAGCTGTGCAAGGAATTAGGGGTGCCACTGGCACCGGAAAAAACAGAAGGGCCCACCAGGGTGCTAGAATTTCTGGGTATTGAGATAGATGCTTCAGGGGAAATATTCAGACTGCCAGACAAAAAAGTGGAAAAACTGAAAGAGTTGATCCAAGTACATACCAGCAGGAGAAGGATACAACTAACACAAGTACAACAGGTATTGGGGCACCTGAACTTTGCCTGTAGAGCTATTGGACCAGGGAGAGTTTTCACCAAAAGGTTAGCACAGGCTACAGCCGGAATGACCAGACCACACCATTGGGTAGACATGACAAAAGGAGTCAAGGAGGACTTTAAAGTATGGGAGGAATTCCTTAGAGAATATAATGGTTGCTCCTTCTGGCAGGAGGAATGGGTGTATAACACAGACCTCGATCTTTACAAAGATGCAGCTGGGAGCCTAGGTATGGGGAATATCTGAGGGGCAGATGGTTTATGGAACCGTGGTCATCAGACTGGATGAAGGACGGTAAGGTAAAAAATATAACTTTGCTAGAGATCATGCCCATCTGGGCATGCACCCTGGTTTGGGGGGAAGAATTGCAGAATCAGAAAGTGACATTCTGGTGTGACAATAAAGCAGTGGTAGAGGTCCTAAACAACAGGGGAGCCAGGTCAGAAATGGTCATGCAAGTTTTGTGACTTTTGGTGCTAAGGGCCTTGCAGATGAACATGTCATTCAGAGCTAAACACATAGAAGGGGTACACAATACCCTGGCTGACAGCCTTTCCCATCTGCAGCTGGATTGTTTCCAGAGGCTGACACCAACAGTGGAGGAACAAAAAATGCCCATACCAATGAACATCTAGGACATTGGCAAGAAGGAGCAGAACTGTTGTTTCACAGTTCATGAGCACCATGGACTTTGAAGGCCTACAATGGGGCCTGGTGAGTGTTTCAAACATTCAGGGCAACACACCACATGGAGATAAGCAGGCCACTCACAGAAGAACAATTGGGGAAGTTCACTGTGGAGCAATGGCAAAAAGGAACAGCCCACACCACAATGGGAGTTTATTTGGCTGGGATTAGTGTTATTTGCAGTTTAAAAGGATGGTAGGACCGACAAAACTAATGTTCATTAGGAGAATGATGCAGGGCTGGGGTAGGCTAAAACAAGGGACGGTGGATAAGAGAAGACCAATAGGGGAACAGTGGCTTATGAAACTAACAGATGTATTACCGGCAATGTGCAGATCAAAGGCCAAGGCCCAGCTATTCCACACAATTTATGTTATAATGTTTGCAGGGGCCATGAGGGTGAGTGAGGTGGTAGAACATGACAGGAAAGACAAGGAGGAGGGCTTAGAATGGGAAGATATAAGCTGGTGGATGAAGGAGATACAGATTTTGATTAAGAGGTCAAAGACGGATCAAAAGGGACAGGGTTGCATGGTGACATTGAGGAAACATGTAGAGGGCGTGGTGTGCCCAGTGCAGGCTTAGTGGGCTTTCACCACAGATCACGGGACTAGGACAGGGAGATTATTTATGCATGGGGATGGAAAAAGGGTCACAAGTTATCAAGTCACAGCATTTCTCAAAAAAGGCATGCAATCCCTGGGGGAGGATCTGATTAATTATTCATCCCACTCCTTACGGATAGGGGCTGCCTCACAGTGGGCAGCAGCAGGTGAGACAGTGAATAATATTTTGAAAAGGGGCACTGTCAGTCTGCCAGTTATAAGAGATACATTCAAACATTGCAGTATGAAGATTAACGTATCACCTATGTTTTTTGTTGCAGATCTGGAGCCACACGGGGGAAGGGGAGAGGGGATAGTATGCGAACAAAACTAAGACCATATATAAGACATTTATTTTGCTTAAACCCTATAGGAAGAGGGAGTATCACGGAAGTCTGGATCTGCAGCCACTCTTACATTTATTGGGCAGAAAGGAGAGCTGAGAAAAAGGCTGGGGGAAAGCAGCTTTACCAAGCTGTGAAACAATGTAGATTGGTGTGGCGCTGCATCTGGGGGATGAGATGGGCACAATTACTTCCTACCCTGAAATAACTGAAGGAGCGGTGACCCATCCTATATTTAATTATTATACATTTAGGGGGTAATGACCTTGGGGGTAAGCCATGGGTTGACACATACATGCAGGTAAAAAGGGACTTAGAGACAATACAACAGTGGTGGCAGAGGGTATGCCTTGCCTGGTCAGATATGATACCAAGGAGAGTTTGGAAACATGAGCACAGCCATAGAGCAGTGGATAGGTTAAGGAGAAAGATGAACAGAAGGGTAGGGACACTGATAAGGAGAATGGAAGGACAGGTAATAGTGCGGGGTGTGGAAGAGTGGGTAGAAGATTTCTACAGGTTGGATGGTGTGCATCTGTCAGATCTAGCCATAGACATGTTTAATACAGAAATGATGGGTTTTATAGAAGCATGGAGGAGGCATGCAAAAAATGGAGGATAAATATAAAAAAAAAGAAGAGGAGGACTGGGAAGGAGGTTCCCTGAGGTATAGGGAAAAATACCCTAAGGGAGGGGAAAGTCAGTTGTCCAATGCAAGCTGGAGACAGGCTAATGAGGAAAAAGGAGGGGAAGGAGGGGAGGGGGAAAAGAAAAAGTAATAAGACTAAAAGAGGAAGAAGCTGAAGGAGAAAAGCGGTCTTGGTTTTCACCGTTACCTAACAGAAAAGGAGAAGAAGAAGGCACCCAGGTTTTCACCTGGGGATAGCAAAAAGAGGAAGAAAGAGGGATGATCAGATATTGATATATGGTTGGAAATAAATGAAATAATGAGAGATATAATAATAAAAGATGATAAAATGGAACATGGAATTATCATATATAAATAAATTAATTGCCAATCTGAGCACAACAACAATGGTCTCTTTCTTTTTGTGAGGGAAAAGGAGGGAATCCGGGACAATGGAGTTTGCCCTTTAAGGGGCAGACCAGGTTGTCCTGGTGCACCCCTTCCCTTTTCATCAAGATGATGTGCTCAGAAGGGGAGAGGGGAAGGAAGGGGTGGGCCAGGGGATAGAACAATGGCCAAGCAACAGGAAGGGGAGAGGCAAGTGGAGATACATAATGGGTAAAACAGGAGTGGTTCAGCCACTTTTGCTGGAGTTTTGATCCCTACCACCCACCCTACAATACAGAGCAAGAGGGGAAGACAGTCAAAAAGGGACTGTATGGTAGGTCTGTCAAAGGTGGATGACAGATTTGTCCGGTAGGATGATTATTGGACTGCCAAAGGTGGATGGCAGAAAATAATATGGTTATTGGACTGCCAAAGGTGGACGGCAGGAAAAAGAGGAAAAGAGGGGAGGAGGGGAGGGGGACAAAGAAAAAGGAATAAGACGAAAAGAGGATGATGCTGAAGGAGAAAAGCAGTCTCGGTTTTCACCGTTACCTAACAGAAAAGGAGAAGAAGAAGGCACCCAGGTTTTCACCTGAGGGGAGCAAAAAGAGGAAGAAAGAGGGATGATCAGAGATTGATATATGGATGGAAATAAATGAAATTGTGAGAGATATAATAATAAAATATGATAAAATGGAACATGGAATTATGATATATAAATAAATTAATTGCCAATCTGAGCACAACAACAACAATGGTCTCTGTCTTTTTGTGAGGGAAAAGGGGGGAATCCAGGACAATCACTCTGTGACTGTAGTCTTAGCCTTTGACAATTCCCCTCTGAATCTGATACTCTCTCAGGTGGATAATCAAGGTGCAGATCCTAGCGTCACCGATTCAGTCTTCTCCTTGCATTCTACTACTCTGAAAGAAATTGAAGACCTATTGCTAAAACTGAATGTAAAACAAAGTGCTGGTGCGGATACCCTCTACCCATATTTTTTGAAGGTGGCCACCCAAGTGTTAGCTGTGCCCATAACCCATTACCTATCATTAACTCAAGGATCCATTCCTTCAATATGGAAAACAGCGCACATCATACCCCTGTTCAAGTCCGGAAATCCCTGTGAAATAAATAATTACAGACCAATTTCGATTCTCCCAGTCTTGTCAACTGGAAAAAGTCATAAGTAACAAGCTGAGGCAGTATCTAGAAGCAAATAACCTGCTTAATCCAGTCCAAGCAGGGTTTAGAGCTAAACATAGCACCATCACAGCACTTGCCAAAGTGACTAACGTCTGGCAAAGAGAGCTAGACAACAGGAATTACACCTGTGCCATATTCTTGGACCTGAGCAAGGCCTTCGACACTGTCGACCATTCTCTGCTACTCTCTTCCCTGACCTCACTAGGTGCTGGCCCATTATCTTTACAGTTGTTCAACAACTACCTCTTTGATCATTTCCAGCAGGTGAAAGTGGAAGGAGATCTCTCAACTCTCAAACCTCTCCTAAGAGGTGTTCCCCAGGGTTCTATCTTAGGACAGATCTTATTTGCAATATACATCAACAATACTGATGAAAGCATAACTAAGGCCAACATTCATCTGTTTGCAGATGACACTGTTCTTTATGTAAGCCACCCGTCATTACAATCTGCATGTAATGACCTACAATCTTAGTTCAACCTGCTGCAACACCAACTCCTACACAAAAAACTATTACTTAACACCAAGAAAACAAAAGCATTACTCTTTTCTCCCTCTGCCCAAATGGTAAATTCAGCCTTATCTTATCCTGTGCTGCAGATTGCTACAATTCTTGGCTAGAAGTTGGAATTTGTCCTTAAATTCAAATACCTGGGAGTATGGCTGGACCATAGGCTCTCCTTTATAGATCACGTTGAAGAATTACTCAAAAAATTATGACAGAGACTTGGCTTGTTCTTTAGGATAGCCCGCTTCTTAACTAGAGATGCCAAACTACAGCTGGTACAATCAACCTTTCTATCCTTGATAGATTATGCTGACATCCTCTACAGTCACTGTCCCATTTCCTACCTCACCAAACTTGACACATTATATCATAGAGCTTTGAGGTTCATCACAGGCCTGCCTTATTCCACTCACCACTGCTCCCTATATCAACCAGTGGGTTGGAGTTCTCTTCAATTCAGGCGTGATAAAAATGCAGCCTTATGGACCCTCAGAGCCATCTCCAAAAAACTGCCCCAATACATTACAGACTGTCTTCCTATAAAACCAATAGGCAATTACACCCTAAGAAGTTGCAAATCTTTCCTACTGATGGCTCCCAAAGTTAAATCTCATTTTGGCAGGGCTGCTATAAACTTTACACTGTCCTCCTTGTGGAATAAGTTGCAAAAAAAACTGAAACTGAGGTCACCCATCAGAATCTCATCTTTCAAGCTCTTATATTCACATCTCAGAAATGATCAGTGCAATTGTTTCCCATGACCATGAATTGTCATCATGCTAACCTGTACCATTTAACCATGAACAAATTACTTTTAGTGCTTGTCTCCTCTCTTCCTTGGCCCTGGTCTGCCATCATGCTTTCATGTAACACCTTGATGCCTCTGTCCTCCCTTTGATACTGGTCTACCTTCCCACTTTCTCCAGCCTTCTTTTCACAAGCCTATACTGCACTCATTCACAATCTATACACATTCATACTATAAAAGTCCCAACTCCCCTTTTCCTCTCCCCGTAGGCCCCCACTGCCACATCAGTTCTACCGACCTATCCTTGGGACTTCACTTCTCACAATGTTTATCCTTCACTTACATATTACATACCCTCCTGGTAGCCCATCTGCCATCATTAGTTGGTGGTTCTCCAAGCCATTTTCATGGTTAGTACTAGTGACTACCCCCTGGTAAATGAACTAACTGGATGTCTATACAGAGAACATGGTTTATATACAGTTGCATGGTTCAATGGTGGACCTGTCCCTTGTATTTGAATCCTCCTCTGTTATGGCTTGCATTGTCTTCCTTTCATTATTTGACTCCCCTATTACTGCACCATTGTGTTTGCGTTTATATACTTATTTACATGTATTTATATGTTTTTATGATGGATGTTACCCGACCCTGTTCTAACCAGGTCCATCTTGCAAAAGAGATCTGCTCAATGATGTTTGCCTGAATAAATAAAGATTTTGATTGATTGATTGACTTTGTATGGCCCTATTAATTTATTTAGCTTTTGTTAATCTGGTGGTACATTAGACAAATAAATGCCTCCACACTCAGTAGAGATGGGTTGCATCCATCCAGAAGGGGAACTTCTGTCCTCAATGAATGGTTTAAATGCTGCATTGATGGGCATTTAAACTAACCGGGGTGGGGGCACAAGGAAACAGGAGACATAAACTGCCCCCCCAAAAAAACTGAAATAGGTGGTAGGGACAGACCTAAGGGAAAGAAATCCCAAGGGTACCCATCAAAAAAGGTAGCAAAGTGATAGAAGTTAAGAAAGATGGGATTGAGAGCAGAGTAGGTAAGGAGAGAAAGCTGAAGGGGACAGGGCATTATGACAAACAGGGTGGTAGCACATTCTCTAAAGCCATCTGTATAAACGACCTAAGTCTGGGAGACAAAATCCTAGACCTAGAGGCCATCAGGGCAGAGGAGGACCTGAACATTGTCGCCATTACTGAGTCATGGTGCAGTGAGAACCATGACTGTAATATAGCCATACCAGGCTACAATCTGTTGAAAAAGGACAGAGTGGAAAGAAAGGGAAGGAGTGGATCTTTATGTGAGGGATAGCATAAAGGTTACAGAGATACAGGGAAATCAAGAATGGGTGGCTGTACTGTGGGGTGCCCTAGAAACAGGGAAGGGAGTCGCTAATCCCAGTGGCATGATCTGGTGGTATAAGGAGACACAGAGTGAGGAATCTAGAGAAGTGTAGCAGGAGAAACAGATAGATGCAGAGAAAGCAATTAGGAGTACAAAGGCACAGATGGAGGAGAAAATATCCCAAGCAGTGCAGAAAGGGGACAAGGTATTTTTTAGGTATATAAGCAAAAAAGAAAAAACTATGGGAGGGATAATATGGCTTAAGAGGAAAGGATGGGAGTACAGTATGTAGAGGGAGATCAGGAAAGTGGACATCTTGAATTCTACTTTTTATAAGTGTTCACAGAAGAAAGTGAAAGTGAAAGAGGAGGACCATAGATAAGGGCCAGGAGCATCAAAGGAAAGGAGGTAGACACTAGTTGGTTTATAGAGAAGAGGGTTCTGAGGGAACCCACAAATTTAAAGCAGTCAAGGCAATGGGGCCAGACGGGGTGCATCCTAAGATACTGAGGGAGCTCAGGGATGTACTAGCTGCACCTCTGACATCCCTATTCAAGCACTCATTGGAGATGAAAGTGGTTCCGGAGGACTGGAGGAGGGCAGATTTAGTCCAACTTCACAAAAGTGGAAGCAAAGAGGAGACAGAAAGCTACAGGCCAGACAGCCTCACTTCGGGGATGGGGAAAGTAATGGAATAAAAATGCACAAAACAGCTCCACCATGTTAGAGTATGCTGGATATACCAGTTGTCCAGGAGTAAAGCAGCAAATATCCACCCCATTCAAGGAAGGTAGGCAAAAGCAGCTTTATTCAATAAATATAAAACAAACTGCCATAGCAAAAGAGCATCAGGTCAAGAGACCACCTCGACTGGTTTTGCACATAGTGCATCATCAGGAGGCCGAGCCACTAGAAAAGATAGGGTCTTAAATACAAAAATCTGATTTATGCAGATGTTTTTCTGAAAGGGGTTATACTGTAACAGTACTTTGGTGGAGCAGGCCTACCAAGATGCAGCCAGGAACCCCAGGGAAGAACTACCTACAGTAAAAGAAAGGGAAAAGGGACCTCCCAGGATTAATTTTATCATCACCTTCTCTAGACATGCCAGTCAAGTACATGATATCTTTAACAGGAATTGGGGCATACTGGAAACTGAACCTCTATTACAGGGGGTCACACAGCAGAAACCCAGGATGGTTTATCATAGGAGTTTAAGTTTAAGAGACAGACTGGTGCACAGTTACCAGACGGAGTGCAAAGAAGAGAGGAATAATACTGAAAATTGGTTACACCATCTACCCAATGGGAAGTTTCCCTGTGGTAACTGCAAATTTCACCCCTATTTACTTAACACCCATATATTCACTACATGCAACAATACTGAACCTTTCAATGTACATGACTTCTTGAGTTGCACCACAGACTATGTAGTATATATGGCCATGTGTGAGTGCGGATCCTTCTATGTGGGCAAGACATTCAGACCCCCGAAAATCAGTATAGGTGAACAGTTGAGATCCACAGCAGGTGGTGACAATAAGAATGCCCTATCTTGTCCCATTCAGAGGAATATCCATAATCCTAATGGACTTTTTCAAATGTTGTGGTACTGAGAAAGTAAGATTAGGGGTTGGGGTGGGATTTGGACAGAAAATTACTCCAGAGGGAGTCATTTTGGATTTTTACACTTGGAGCCATATCCCCCCCGGTCTGAATGATCATATAGAGTTACTTCCCTGTATTAAAAGTAAGAAATAAGCTTCTTTATTGTAGAAATATAGGTTTATGAATGTTACTTCTCTTGATGCCCTAAACATATTTAATGCCCATTTGTACTAATTTTGTTGTATGTTTTTTCTCATAGGTTGCACAGGACCAGAAAAATACAGTATATTTAAAAACATTAACGATAGACCAATAACAGGGATGATATATGTATATATTTAATATAGTGATTCGTAAAATAATACTATTAAAGAGCCCTGGTAATACCATTACTCTCAGAGCGATAATACTATGTTTCCTGAGTGATAATACTATCATTCAGATGCCATAATACTACCATTCAGGACATGAACAATAGTATTATAACCAAAACTGAACAGCACAAGTGGAAGTCTGCCTCCCCACGTCTTCACAAGTGAGCCTTCCGCTTTTCCTGTGTGGGTGGGCAGAACAAGTCCCAAACATGGTGGCTCGTACACTCTCTTAGAGGGAGAGAAAACTTCAGCACCAGATGATGCATTTTTTTCTCTGCTTCCCACTCCATCCCATTTTTAATCATGCTGGGCTCACTCTCCCCTACATCCTGTTCACTACCATTGGCTGAAAGGAAACCACATCCAAGGAACTGCATTTGGAAAAAGAAAAAAACAGACTCACACTGCTCAAAAGAACCTCACTGGCATGCACATGGACCCCCAACTCAATCTATTATATATATGTGTATATATATATATATATATATATATATATATATATATATATATATTAGGGTTATGAAGGCAGTTCTATGTTAAACTTGAAATGTTGCACGTTAATAACTTTGGACCCATTCAACAGGTTTGCATGCAATTTGGTATGCATTGTGGAGCTTGGTAGATTCTTGATTTGCCAAGTTGTGTTTCAGTCAGACTTATGGTTTTTGCACACCAAAACTCTGAAAATGCACTTTGCCAGTTCTGTGGGCAGTTTTTTGGATTTTTTCCGTGGCACTGTGTGGCCGTTGTGTGGTCTGCTGGTCTGAAACCAGGCACATATAAAGAGCTTGGGTCAAGGAACATGTCACTTTTTGTTTGGTGAAAAATTATTAATCCATTCAAAAGTTATTAAACTTTTAAGCTTCCATTATAAGTCTATGGGAAAATGTATATGGTTATTTTGCGAAAGAAGAATGGGATTTTGGCCATCATGATCAAAGAATTTGCAGGCTCATGATCAAAGAATCTTTGATCACAAGAAATGTATTGATCATGATGGCCGTCATCTTGTTTTCAGTTTGAGGTTGGGGAAAAAAGTAAATATTTCACCCCACGGGTGACTTGTGAAATAATTGAGGCATGGGTTTAGATCAGGGGACTTCCATCTATCGACCCATGCCTCTGGTTTATTTTATTTTTGTCAAAAAATAGCCTTTTACATTTTTACAGTCTTTGGCCGTGGTTTGCTAATGATCTTTGGCCACGAGCCTGCAAAATCTTCAGCTGCAGTCGTGGCCGATTATTTTGCAGCCTCACAGTCAAAGATCATTAGTGAGCTGCAACCTGGTCAATATAGGAGCAGAAAATGTTCGTTATTTACGTGGTGGCTATGCTGCAAGATGCACAAGAATATTTTGGGAGAGTAGCACACTTTGGAGGTGTGCTCTCCTTGCAATCCAGTGCTTCATTGAGCAGGCATGGTGGTCCTGCACCAATGGGTGCGAGAGCTGTGTATGACAGCGGTGGTCTTCGCTTCAAAGAAAACCACTGCCGTCATAGCGAGCACCGCGTCACACCGCCCCCCCTCATGTCACGCGCTCCCCCCATGTCACGCCGCTCCCCAAAGCTTTGGTGCCATGCTGAGAGCCCACCCCAGTGTGGGAAGCGTTGTTTGCCAACGGGGTGCCCAATCCCCGTCGGCTCCACGGCCCCCCAAGCCATCCTTCTGTCACACTGGGAGCCCACCCCAGTGTGGCAAATGTCGCGTAGTTTGCTGATGAGGGCTCACCCCCGCCGGCCTCGCCTCCCAGCCATCTTCTCTGCCATGCTGGGAGCCCACCCCAGCGTGGCAAATGTCCCACGTTGTCTGTTTTTTTTTTGTACCTGTAAATTAAAAATAGTAAAACAGCGCATCTCCCAGTCCCCCCTCCCACAACCCGCACCCACCCACTGTGCACCCAGCCTCCCCACACCCCCCTCACCCCATACTTACCTCCAGAGCTCGGTGCGACGATCTTCAGTGGACCGGGAACACGTCTGCACTCTTCAAAGCCATGAACTGAGGAAATGCCAATAAGCTGTATAATGGGCTAGATAGGGAGTTTTCAACTTTATTGCATATCTCAGGCATTTTTTTGGAATTTTTGCACTAAATTTTCAACATGGGGATTTTGGGACCCCTTCTCATGAATGATGTCACTGTTATGGCGTTATTCGGGCCCGAAGGGTGATTTCGCAGTCACTGTGCAGTCACTGTGTGAAATCACCCTTTGGGTCTGAATAGTGCCATCACAGTGAATCATTCATGAGAAGGGGACCCAAAAACCCCATGTTGAAAATTTGGTGCAAAAATTCCAGAAAATGACTGTTTTACGAGTGTGCATTGCGCAGTTCCTACGCAGGCTCATAAGTTCGCAAATTTTCAATATTTTCACTCCAGATTTTCAACATTGCCATTTTACCACACCTCCTCATGAGCAGTACAGCTGTCATTTTTCACATCCTGCCCAAAATGTGTTTCTGCCCATGTAACGCACAATGGTGCAGTCAGTTTGTGAACTCAATGTATGGGACACATTAAGAAAATCACAGTGACTCTGATCATGAGCAGAGGTCTTAAAATGGCTGTGTTGAAAATTTGGTGAAAAAATTCCTAAAAATGACTGTTTTATGAGTCTGCGTTGCGCAGTTCCTACATACGCTCGTAAGTTTGCGAATTTTCAATATTTTCACTCCAGATTTTCAACATTGCCATTTTACCACACCTCCTCATGAGCAGTACAGCTGTCATTTTTCACATCCTGCCCAAAACATGTTTCCACCCATGTAGCGCACAATGGCACAGTCGGTGTGCAAACTCAGTGTATGGGACACATTAAGAACATCACAGTGTCACTGTTCATGAGCAGAGATCTTAAAATGGCTATGTTGATAATATGGTGAAAAAATTCCAAATAACTGTTTTATGTGAGCTATGCAGCAGTTCCTACCACGCCGTAAGTTCGCATTTCAATATTTTCACTCCAGATTTTCAACATTGCCATTTTCCCACACCTTCTTATGAGCAGTACAGCTGTCATTTTTCACATCCTGCCCAAAACATGTTTCCGCCCATGTAGAGCACAATGGCGCAGTTGGTGTGCAAAATCAATGTATGGGACATATTAAGAAAATCACGGTGACACTGTTCATTAGCAGAGGTCGTAAAATGGCTATGTTGAAAATTTGGTGAAAATATTCCTAGAAATGACTGTTTTACGAGCGTGCTTTGCACAGTTCCTACGCACATTCGTAGGTTTGCGAATTTTCCATATTTGCACTCCAGATTTTCAACATTGCCATTTTACCACACCTCCTCATGAGCAGTACAGCTGTCATTTTTCACATCCTGCCCAAAATGTGTTTCTGCCCATGTAACGCACAATGGTGCAGTCAGTTTGCGAACTCAATGTATGGGACACATTAAGAAAATCACAGTGACTCTGATCATGAGCAGAGGTCTTAAAATGGCTGTGTTGAAAATTTGGTGAAAAAATTCCTAAAAATGACTGTTTTATGAGTCTGCGTTGAGCAGTTCCTACATCTGCAGCTGTAAGTTTGCGCATTCAATATTTTCACTCCAGATTTTCAACATTGCCATTTTACCACACCTCCTCATGAGCAGTACAGCTGTCATTTTTCACATCCTGCCCAAAACATGTTTCCACCCATGTAGCGCACAATGGCACAGTCGGTGTGCAAACTCAGTGTATGGGACACATTAAGAACATCACAGTGTCACTGTTCATGAGCAGAGATCTTAAAATGGCTATGTTGATAATATGGTGAAAAAATTCCTACAAATAACTGTTTTATGAGCGTGCGTTGTGCAGTTCCTACCCACGCTCGTAAGTTTGCGAATTTCCAATATTTTCACTCCAGATTTTCAACATTGCCATTTTACCACACCTCCTTATGAGCAGTACAGCTGTCATTTTTCACATCCTGCCCAAAACATGTTTCCGCCCATGTAGTGCACAATGGTGCAGTCGGTGTTTGAAATCAATGTATGGGACACAGTAAGAAAATCACAGTGACACTGTTCATTAGCAGAGGTTTTAAAATGGCAATGTTGAAAATTTGTTGAAAAAATTCCTAAAAAGACTGTTTTACGAGCGTGCGTTGCGCAGTTCCTACCTACCTGTAAGTCTTGTAATTTCCAATATTTTACTCCAGATTTTCAACATTGCCATTTTTAATAATTCCTTCTCATGAGCAGTACAGCTGTCATTTTTCACATCCTGCCATACGTTTCCAGCTCATGTAGTACAATGGCGAGGTCGGTGTGCTAAATCAATGTATGGGACACAGTAAGAAAATCACAGTGACACTGTTCATTAGCAGAGGTTTAAAATGACAATGTTGAAAATTTGGTGAAAGAATTCCTAAAATGACAGTTTACAAGCGTGCATTGCACAGTTCCCACGCACGCTCATAGGTTTGCGAATTTTCTATATTTCCACCCAGATTTTCAACATTGGCATTTTAACACCTCCTCATGAGCAGTACAGCTGTCATTTTTCACATCCTGCCTAAAATGTACTACCATGTAGCTTAGCGGTACGGCTTAGGCCGGTGCGTAAATCAATGTATGGGACACATTAAGAAAATTACAGTGACACTGATCATGAGCAGAGGTCTTAAAATGGCTGTGTTTAAAATTTGGTGAAAAATTCCTAAAAATGACTCTTTTACGAGTCTGCGTTGCACAGTTCCTATGCACGCTCGTAAGTTTGTGAATTTTCAATATTTTCACTCCAGATTTTCAGCATTGCCATTTTACCACACCTACTCATGAGCAGTACAGCTGTCATTTTTCACATCCTGCCCAAAACATGTTTCCACCCATGTAGCGCACAGTGGCACAGTCGGTGTGCAAACTCAGTGTATGGGACACATTAAGAACACCACAGTGTCACTGTTCATGAGCAGAGATCTTAAAATGGCTATGTTGAAAATTTGGTGAAAAAATTCTTACAAATAACTGTTTTACGAGCGTGCGTCGTGCAGTTCCTATCCACGCTTGTAAGTTTGCAAATTTCCAATATTTTCACTCCAGATTTTCAACATTGCCATTTTACCACACCTTCTTATGAGCAGTACAGCTGTCATTTTTCACATCCTGTCCAAAACATGTTTCTGCTCATGTAGTGCACAATGGCGCAGTCGATGTGCGAAATCAATGTATGGGACACAGTAAGAAAATCACAGTGACACTGTTCATTAGCAGAGGTTTTAAAATGGCAATACTTAAAATTTGCTGAAAAAATTCCTAAAAATGACAGTTTTACAAGCGTGCATTGCACAGTTCCCACGCACGCTTATAGGTTTGCGAATTTCCAATATTTCCACTCCAGATTTTCAACATTGGCATTTTACCACACCTCCTCATGAGCAGTACAGCTGTCATTTTTCACATCCTGCCCAAAACGTGTTTCCGCCCATGTAGCGCACAATGGTGCAGTTGGTGTGCGAAATCAATGTATGGGACACATTAAGAAAATCACAGTGACACTGATCATGAGCAGAGGTCTTAAAATGGCCGTGTTGAAAATTTGGTGAAAAAATTCCTAAAAATGACTGTTTTACGAGTCTGCGATGTGCAGTTCCTACGCACACTCGTAAGTTTGCGAATTTCCAATATTTTTAACGTTGCCATTTTACCACACCTCCTTATGAGCAGTGCAGCTGTCATTTTTCAAATCTTGCTCAAAAGGTGTTTCCGACCATGTAGTGCACAATGGCACAGTCGCTGTGTGAACTCAGTGTATGGGACACATTAAGAAAATCACAGTGTCACTGCTCACGCAGCAGAGATCTTAAAATGGCTATGTTGAAAATTTTCGTGAACAAATTCCTAAAATAACTGTTTTACATAGGCTGTGCAGTTCTATGTACACCGTGAAGTTTCATAATTTTCAATATTTTCACTCCAGATTTTCAACATTGCCATTTTACCACACCTCCTTATGAGCAGTACAGCTGTCATTTTTCACATCCTGCCCAAAACGTGTTTCCGCCCATGTAGTGCACAATGGCACAGTTGGTGAGCAAAATCAATGTATGGCACATAGTAAGACAATCACAGTGACGCTGCTCATTAGCAAAGGTTTTAAAATGCCAATGTTGACAATTTGGTGAAAAAATTCCTAACAATGACTGTTTTACGAGCGTGCATTGCAGTTCCCATGCACGCTTGTAGGTTTGCGAATTTTCAATATTTCCACTCCAGATTTTCAACATTGCCATTTTACCACACTTCCTTATGAGCAGTACAGCTGTCATTTTTCACATCCTGCCCACAACGTGTTTCTGCCTATGTAGTGCACAATGGGGGTAACAAAAAGGTCATGCTGAAAATTTAATGTGTAAATACCAGCAATCGCACAGGGCTTTAGGGTAAAGCACCATACGTGCCAAACACCACTGCAAATACCTGCAAGCGAACGTTCAGCATTGACAAATGCTTGTTATATCAGTAAATAAACCAAACATATAGTGGTAGCTATTGTGTGTTGTTTTTTTGTTGTAATCTGTGGTATTTTTGTTTGGTCTATAAACTGTTCTGCAGACATGTAAACATGTTATGTAGTTCATAACAGTTTTTTTCTTTTTAATCTGTGTTATTTTCATTTTGTGTCCATAGTTGCTTGTAACTGAACTGATCCATAAACTTGTCAGCATATTTGGAAGTCCATATTGATGTATCTTGCCCCCGATTGCATACTCATAAAAAAATGAAATTAAACTTTCGATTTCCGTACAGTAGTGTCCTATCCCTGTTACTGATAAGCCCACCTGATAGTTATTTGTTTATTTCCCCTTGCTCAGTGGCCCACCTGGTTCCAATCACCCATTGACAGTAATTATCTGGCCATGTAGAGCAGTGTCACACCCCTGTCCCTGATCACCAACCAGATCTTGCGAAGGTTTTTTTTATATGTGTGAATTTATTACTTGTCTCCACCCCCGATCCCCACTCATCAGCATCACTTTTTCAATACCATACCCATACAGAAAAAAAGAAACACAGCCCATGGCAATCTAGTTGACCTCCCCACCCACCACCCACTTAGGTAATCCCTGTCCCCGAGAACTGTTGATGAGCAGCACAGTCCTCCTCTCACCTCCCCGGCTGCCCGCTATATTCACTATGAATGAGCGTAACTCATTCATACTTCAGTTGGAGTGCGATAGCAGGAAAATTCAGATACCGCTTTAAGATCAAGAGCTGCTTGATGAAATCACTCGAATTTGAGGTAATTCTTCAGTAGCTGGGGGGTGGGGTCACCATCGACAATTTTGAGGAAGGAGGTCCAGTATCTGCTTTTAAAATATATGCTGGCATTCTGCATAAGGACTAGCATCTCGACTGCGCTCTTGTTTATTTCTTGGAAGCAAAAAGGCCTAAACATTCTGAACTCCAGTGTTTGCTGTTAGACACAATGGGGACTTAGCACATTGCTGTCATAAACTAAGTAGATCCTACCTCCCATTGTGTGGGGAGCTCAGAAAAAGTATCACGCTACTACTAATATACTGGATTTGCTATGTGCGCAAGTGACCTGCTCTTTATGTTGCTATGTCACTGTACACAAACATCAAGCAACTCAACGTGTGTGATGTTGTGTGGTTCTGTACTTTATTCTAGTATGCACACCCGGTATCAAAATATTGCTTTTAACATTGTGATATCAGTCAAAATTGTACGCAGTTTATTGATAAAAAAAATATTTTAAGGAGAACGGGATACTCTGTAATACTTTTGCCATACACCATTTATGATAAAAGTAAAACAAAACAAAAAAAAAAGATTCTTAGAGATCAGTTTTTCATGTAAATGGCACTGCTTATGGCAGCACCATGTTTTCCTGTTTGCTGTGGAGGTTTCAGCAAATTTGGCCACTGATGTTATTCCATTTTCTGTTGTTTTAAGATGTTAAGTTAAAGGTTTTGCTAACACAAACATTACCACTAAAGTGGTGTATTTTCTTGGGAATTTGTTAAGTCAGAGCTGCTGCTTGCTTTAGAGACAGGCTAACCATGGCTGAGGTCCTATAATTCAATTCCCACTTTATGATAACTTTTAATGTTCTGGGCATAGCAATATCCCTTTGTTAATTCAGACAAAGACGCTGTTCCAGCCATAGGTGGAGGCTGGCTACAGGGCAAATTTGTTTGAATTAATTATCAGCCAACAATTTAGCAAACAAACTAAGGGGCCTGGGTTTAAATGCCCCAGCATTGTTTTTAATAATTATGGAACTAGAACCCCTCCTATACCTTTTTGAAAATGTCTGAATTTTTTAATGCAGTAATTTTTGTTATGATTTTATGGCGTCATTTCAGTGACCTGTGTAGAGCCATGCAGTAAATTAACCCAAAATGGTGTGCTTTACTTAAAAACAGAAGCCCTAAGTGTGCCCTCTTAACAGAACACCTACAGAATAGATGACCAGATTTGGAGATCACAAACAGTATTTGTTGAAGGGCAGACTGCATTAGAGCTGCCAATGGACTAATACTGTTGGTTAAGGGTGAGTGAAGAGGCATAGAGACACACAAGGGTGTTGTACAATAATGTGTTGAATTTAAAAGGAAAAGAATATGAGACAGATATTGGTTATGATGGGAAGGGAAAATAAGAGCATTTTGTTTAACATGTGAAAAAACAGGATGGGGAGAAACAAAGTATAAGCAAGTATAGGGTGGTGGGGCCGGAGACGTCCTACTTTTTAAATTAAAAAGAGTTAATAGCTGGTTAATTACACAAAAAGACCAACTGCTTAGAGGAACATTGGCAAATTACAGGAGGAATGGGAATGTGTCAAATGGGCTGGTAAATTTCAGAAATGCAGGCAGTTAAAAGACAATAGACCAGATTGAAAAATGACAGGGAGAAGAAAAGCACCAAGGGACAGATAACATGCAGATAGTGATGAGATTTAACACACAACTCTGAAATGAACAAATTTGAAGCTAGTCATTTATGTAAAAAGACCGACTGCATGGAAGTACGTGGGTCGATTTCACATAGAGCGGAAGTGCTTCAGGGTGACTGGTATATTTCAGAAATGTAAGCAGCTGGATGAAAAGCAGTGGGTCAGAGAAATAAAATGCAGTCAGAGAGTAGATAAGTAGGGGGAGGCATTGAGTGAGTACTTGAAAGACATTAGTCGGGGAATGGTAACAATAAATGGAAGGGAAGGTCCATTCTAGCACTTGACTATGTGAGTTGCACTTGCACTGAAGGAGGGGAAGTGATAGAGAAACAGGACATCTCAGAAATAAATGGGGGGTGCTAAAAAAATTAAAAATAATATACTTCCATTGCAGGAATGGGAGAGGGGAGTGAATTAACGCTGCCACAAAGGGGTAAACAGCATGCCATAGCAAAACAGCTGTAGTACCAGACTTTCTTTAATTCTGTTGAAGTTACCCCCTTGACTGTCCCTGCCAGACACCAATTACATAAGTTGGGTCCATTCAAACATATAGGCTTATTATGTGCAGCAGTTTTTGTTATGCTAATGAGAGATCTGGTAGCGCTTTTCTGTCAGCCGAACCTCTGTCTGGGTTCACTCCTGTCTTATTCCGGTATGTATTGTGAAGTTTGCCATTTTTAGCTATTTTTATGAATTAAAGTAATATTTTTAATGCAATTGCTGAAACCAGATGCTGGATGTTTTTGAGGATTGCTAGTTTACTATTTCCAAAGCAGTGGTTGTTGTAGTGGAGCACTGCTTTGGTCTCTGTTCTATTTGTTTTGGCACCCCGCTTTCATGTCTCAGAATTTCTCTTTCTTCAAACTCCTCAGTGCAGAGGCCATTGTATAGGTTGAAGCAGAACAACACTGAAAATGAGACACTGAATTTCATCTGTTCTATCTTGGTTAAATATATATGTATATATTAATGTGTACAAGCAAGACCCCGTACAATAGCAACACCAGCCAACATTCAGCATTGATAAATGCTTGTTTATTATTCTTTTTCTTTTTTTTTTTTTATTAATTTTTATGCCACTACTACTGACCGATTTCTTCCCAGATACAATCTTTGGACAAACTTGACCACTATCTACCTGTCAATCTTGAAGTCCTGCAACTCACAGCTCCTCCTCAGGTAAAAGTCCTACCCTTACAGTCCAGGACTCCTCAAAACAAAGTAAAACGTTGTTGCACAAGTGTCTCCTGTTTTTCATTTGGGTATTTCACATCGGAGTAGTTAAACAAAGAAGTTAAATTCTTCTAGCTGAAGTTGATTTCCAATGACCCCCTTTAGACTCAAAGCAGAATGGAACAAGCTTCAAGACAGTGACTCTCTGCACTGCAGAAAACTAGTAATTTTATAATTTTAAGATTATTATTGTATCAGCTAGGCAGTGTCTCCCTGAGGTGTCAGACATCACTGCAAACATGATTTATATTCTCTCTCCATACACTTTAAATGCAGGCATCATTATAGGATTTACTTTGCCCTGCAGATCAGGGACAAAGCTTAAAAATAATTACCGACAAGACAGAAAAATGGATGCATCTTTTAAAATTGTGATATCAGTCAAAACTGGACTTGGCTTATTGATAAACAAAATATTTTATGGAGAATTGGATACTCTGTAATACTTATGCCATACATACTTTATGACAAAATTAAAACAAAACAAAAAAAAAGATTCCTAGGGATCGGTTTTTCATGCAAATGGCACTGCTTATGGCTACACTGTGTTTTTCTGTTTGCCGTGTAGTTTTCTGCAAATTTTGCCGCTGATGTTATTCCATTTTCTGTTGTTTTAGGGTGATAATCTAAAGGTTTTGCTAACACAAACATTAGCGCTTAAGTGGTGTATTTTCACATGACTTTGTAAAGCCAGAGCTGCCACTTGCTTGACAGACAGGCTAACCATGGCTGAGGTCCTGTACTTCATTTCCCACTTTAAAGTAACTTTTAATTTTCTGGGTATGGCAATATCCTCATGTTAATTCACACAAAGGCTCTCTTCCAGCCATAGGTGGAGGCTGGCTATAGGGCATTTTTTTTGATAAATGCTTGTTTATTATTCTTTTTCTTTACAAAAAAAAAAAAAATTATGCCACTACTGAACAATTTCTCCCCAGCTACAATTTTTGGATGAACTTGCCCACTCTCTGCCTGTTGATGTTGAAGTCTTGCTACTCACAGCTGCACCTCAGGCAAAAGTCCTACCCTACAGTCCAGGACTCCTCAAAACAAAGTAAAACGTTGCACAAGCATCTCCTGTTTTTCATTTGGGTATTTCACATCAGAATATTTAAACAAAGAAGTTAAATCATACTAGCTGAAGTTCATTTCAAATGACCCCCCCCCACACACACTCAAATAAAAGACTTTTCCAAAGGAAAGTAGAATGGAACGACCTTCAAGTCTGCGACTCTCCGCACTGTAGAAGACTATTCATTTTAAGATTAGGATTGTATGAGCTAGGCAGTGTTTCACTGTACTTGTTTTTGGCATAGTGCACCCCATCCCCCTTCATTATGTGGAGTTTGTGCTTTTTTTATTTATTTGTTGGTCTATTTTTGTTGTGGAGAGGGAGGGTTGGTATCTGTCAGTCAGCACTGCAAGCTTTATGCAGACAATAGCACTCAGAACTAACCCAACATATTTTTGCTGATTTGTTGTTTTTAAAATGTGAAAAATGTAACTGTCTAGCTAACAATGTTGATTAAGTTCAGATTTAAAACATGAGGCAGCGAGTTGATTAATATAAAATTCATGTGACAGGGTAAGACAGTATACTTTGTGAAGGCTGTGTATTTGCTTACCGAAAGTTGGAGTAAGCAGCACTCTGTTAAGCATATTCTCTTATCGCCTGCACATACATAGGTGACCAGATTTTATGAATCATTGTACTGCTGTCACTTCTTCAACAGCATAAAGCTAACTACATTAAATGAAATCAAGATACTGTCACAACTTGCACTATTTTATGGCTACCAGTATCTGCTGTTTTACAGCATTTAATATATCTCACAAGCAGGTCTTGATCAGATAGCATGAGGCTTATCAAAATAAATCACAGCTGACAAGTTCAGGTTAATAAAAACAACAATAGCAGATTGCACAGCGGAGTCATGATTTACCGATTCACCTGCATTTAAAAGACATGCTAGCTGATGTCTGACTGAATGCAAACACCATGCAAATGAAGGGACCAGCATTCCTATTTCTGTAGAATCTGCTGCCCTTACTGCTGTGGATCACTGACAGATCCATGTCAGAGTCTCTTGCAGGGCTCTGTGATTCATCAAAAGATTTGTTTTCTATTGAAATGAAGTTGGGAATGACATTTATTTTACTTATAGGTATTTTAAGTGCATATGCACAATGTGAGTTTTTAATTTTAAAGATTAATTTATGAAATTGCAGCGATGTATAGTGTAATCCACCTACAAGTAAAATGTTTATTTTTTACTTTCTGGTGTCTGGTAGAATGTAGTACTGACTCAGTCTGGCAGAGATGTGAAAAAGCCCACACAGACTCTTAAGCTGAGCTGTAAAGCCTCCAGGTACACTTACTCACCACGGGATGCACCGGACCAGGCAGCAACCCATGAGGGGACTAAAGTGAATAACTTGTTTCATCGATGCTGATGGCAGCAGTAAAAATAACTCTGCCCTTAGTCCAGGGCCAGTTCACTGTCTCCAGAGAAAATTCACAGAACCTGTTTATTTAGATATGAACAGTGTAAAACTTGAAGATACCATCATGTATTGCTATGCAAGATGGGGAGGACACACCAATCTGAAACAATGAGGAACTCACACAATAGCATATGGGGTGCTGGCTGTGTACCAACTGTACTTCTCAACCTCTTGTCCTTAATAAGTTGAATGGTTTGTTTGTCCAGATACAGCTCTAACATTCTAAGGAGCAATAATGATAATAATAAACAATTTCACTTACTTATAATAGATATGCATGGTCAGTGAAGCTCCAAAAGTATAGTAATACATCTAAAGGTTACTGGTGGGGGGGTGGAAGATGTTGTACAGTGCTGCTCTGCTTCTTGCAGCTCTGCTTCTTGCTCCTCAACCATTGATTACTAAAAAGTTTGGCTAAGTTTTAATGAATGAAACTCAGGTTGCTTTAACTTACAGCCTGAATATGTACTTTGTTTTACTCGGGAAGCAGCAAAGTGAGTTATTTACACTAAAAGGTTTGCGTGGATTGATCTTTAATTTCGGTGTTTTGAGGCAGAGATTCACAGAATTTTAGGAAAAGCACAGCTGTGTTAGAACGAATATCGGTGCTCCACTCCCTGCAACCCACATGCTTTTGGGTGTTCAATGATTTCCTGAAATTGTTGTAATGTTTTATTTCTTGAACACTGAACCCTTAATGAACAGAGGATTCGGCTTCATTTATAAGAGACATGCCCCCGGTTGCTATATACAGAATAAGACATGCCGGCTGATTTTTTGCTGCTGCTGCTCTGTGGTGGAATAATTAATGCTTTTTGGGTGTCTGCCTGATGCCTATGGCCAGAAGACTACTGAGGAGAAAACAAGTGCTATAGATGCACTGGCCATGCTGTGATGTGGACTTGCGCCTGTGGAGGGGGACCAGGATTGGAAACCAGAGAAGCTCCTGAGAATGGATGAAAACTCTTTAATTAATGCACTATAAGTGCTGATATGCTTGAGTTACTCTAAAAAAACAACAACAACAAAAAAAACAATATGCCACTGTTGCCTAAAGGCTGTGGGTCTGCTAATTACTATTGGAATAAAACCTATTACGCTGAGATGAGCGATGTTCTGTTTGCATTCCTCAGATGTCCTTATTATACAAGAGGTGGGAACAGAGCTCAGTAATTAAAAGCTAAAAGGCTGAATATGAGAGACCTGCATAGGAGTGAATATAATCACCTGGACTCCTGACTATGAGATTAAAGTTAAAGGAAAAGGAATACAACTTTACTGAATGAGTAATGGTATGAGTGATCGTCTCTTTACTGGGCCCATGTGGACACTACTTTGACGACCGTTGGAAACTGAGTAAGGAGAATTATCCTGCAAAGTATTGTCCTTTCTTCTACCCTTTATACTTCTGGGTCAAGTTGTCCATTTTTAAGTGACTGGATGTTTAATCCCGAAAGTATTACCATTGTTTTAAATATTTAATTGTGGACTTAGAACCTTGCTTGTGAAAGAAAACATTCAAAAAGGTTAGCTGCTGTCTCCCATAGTACAGGGTCCCCACTCCCCAGCCAAAATCACCATAAAATAAAATATTTTCCCTAGCTCCATTTCCATAGTGTAGCATCCCCCTCCCCAGCTCCAGTCACTGTACTAAAGAAATAAAGTCCTGAATCCCATTTCCATAGTGCAGGAACTTCCCTCCCTGGCCCCGATCACTGCAAAATAAAATATATTCCCTAGCCCCATTTCCATAGAATAGCATCCCCCCACCCAGCCCCAGTCATTGTGCTAAATAAATAAAGTCCCAAACCCAGTTTCCATACTGTAGGGACACAATTTTCCCGGCCCCAATCACCCTAATGTAAAATATTTCCCCTAGCCCTTTTTCCATAGCGTAGCATCCCCCTTCCCAGCTCTGATCACTCTAAAATAACTTATTTTCCCTAACCCTTTTCCATTATTTAGCATTGCCCCCTCCCTGCCTCTGGTCATTGTACTAAAGATATAAAGTCCCGAACCCCATTTCCATGTGTAGGGACCCCCCTCCCTGGTCCTGATCACCATACAATAAAATATTTCCCTAGCTCCCTTTCCATAGTGTAGGGTCCCCACTCCCCTGTCCCAGTCACCCTAAAATAAAATATTTTCCCAAGACCCTTTCCCACAGTGTAGCCTTCCTCCTCTCCGACACTAATCACCACTAATCAAAATATTTTCCCAAGACCCTTTTCCACAGTGCAATGTCCCCTATCCCTGACACTGATCACCATAACATAACATATTTCTCTAGTCCCTTTTCCATAGTGTAGGGTCTCCCCTTCCCAGCCACAATCACCATATAAAAAAATATTTTCTCTAGCCGCTTTTCCACCATGTAGCATCCCTCCTCCCCAGCTCTGATCACTGTACTAAAGAAATAAAGTCCCAACCCCCATTTCCATAGTGTAGAGACTCCCTCCCCCCTGGCATGATTACTGTAAAATAAAATATTTCTCCTATCCTCTTTTTCATAGTGTACGGTCCCCTCTCCCCAGCCCTAATCAGCCCAAAATAAAATATTTCCCTAGCCCATTTTCCATAGCATAGTGTACCTCCATCTCTAGCCCCAATCACCATAAAATAAAATATTTTCAATGGCCCCTTTTCCATAGCGTAGCATCTCCCTCACCTGCCTTGATCACAGTAAAAAAATATATATTCCCAGCCCCTTTTTAAGTAGTGTAGCTTCCCCGCTTCCCTGCCTGATCATCATAAAATAAAATATTTTCCCTAGCCCCTTTTCCATAGTGTAGCATCCTCCTCCCTGGCTCCATTCACTGTACTAAAGAAATAAATTCCCAAACCCCATTTCCTTTGCTATCTCCATCAGTAAAAAAATTAATTAAAGAAGGGTACACACACACACACACACACACACACACACACACACACACACACACTGCTCTTGGTAGATCCCAACTGCTGTAACATTTGCTGTCTCTTTAAATAGAAGTGACTGCACATAATCAAACTGTCTCCTGCTCTCCTGCATGGAACAAAGATTAAAAAGTTAAAGGAGGAGTCCACCCAAAACTTGCAAAAAATATATGTTGTGCAGAGTGTTTTGATTTGCATGTTAAGTTGTTGTGTGTCCTTCCTTCTGTCTGCTATTAAGAGTTTTTCCTAAATTAGCCTACTAGCTTTAAGGTAGTTTTATGACCCCTGGATATCTCCATCTGAGACAGCTTAATTATATTTCTTTGTCCTAGAATGCACCTTGTCTCACGTGACAGTGATGTAGCAGGGACCATAAATCCAGCAGAAAGCACTTCTTCACAATCAGTTCACAAGAGTAGAGATGGCTATATTTTAAAATCTATAGAATTCAGCTTAGTGACTACCCTCATCATAAAGGTCTTACTGTCGTGAAGAACTTTGCTGTTGGTAATTTTTGTGCAGCTTGTAAAGTTTCCAAGATATTTAGTTTGTTCGGCATGTGTGTGCTGAATGTTGGGTCTCTGCTACATCACTGTCACATGAGACAAGATGCACTGTGGGAACAAGGAATACAATTAAGCTGTCTCAGATAAAGGTCCTCATGGGTCATAAAAGTAGCATAAAGCTAGCAGGCTAATTTAAGAAAAACTAATGGCAGTCAGAGGGAAGGAAACACTAGAACTTCACATACAAATTAAAACAATCTGCACAACATATTTTTTTTGCAAGTTGTGGGTGGACTACTCCTTTAAAATTGAAATACTTGTTTGATAAATCAAGGACAGAGACTAAAGTACCATTATTGTTTCAAAACCTTATATAATTTTTTTCAGATATACTGCGTTTGGCATATAAAATGTATACACATATAGTAAAACTATATTGTATGTAGCTGCAGGGTTTGTTGTATATGGAAATCCATGCACTCAAAACCCTAAGTTTGTTACAGAAGTCAACGAGTAAATGTGCTGCAGGTTTCATGCCCTGTTGCCAGATCACCAGCACTGCATCAGGGGTCAGAGGGAAATGGATGTATGACACTGGGAGGGACATTCAGTATTTGCCCATATTTGTATGCGAAGAACAGCAAGTGCCACAGTCCCCACCTGGTCCATATGTAGAAGTCCATTATCTATGTGAATGTGCAGTGCTATGTGTGCAAAGCCTTGGGATGGACAACACAGACTGTGGACCGTAAAATCAAGAAAGAGAGAGAGAAAGAGCAATACATATTGACAGTGGGCAACAGATAACTAAAAACCAAAACTTGTTGTAAAATGAACATTTCCCTTCAGTGTACCAACATTCTGTGACTCTCTTGCTCTCTCTCTATGATTCAAAGTTCTGCTGTGTCCCTCGATCTCCAAAACATTGTCAGTGGACTGAGAAAAGATTGTCAGTGGACTTGAGGGATATGTGTGTGTGTGTCTGTCTGTCACAGGGAGTGTCCTTTAGATCCATTTCCCACAATCGTCTCTGCATGTGCCGGGGACAGACATACCCAGTTCAAGTCTGTCTCTCATCCTTTCTCAACTAGATATGCAGTGATGACACAGTACAACTGCTACCACACTTAGGGCAGTAACGGCAAATACATGATAGTGTCACTGCCATGCTATCACCATGTCAACATGTTCTGCAAATGCTGCCATCCTCCTTACTCTCTCTCTCTCAAGACAGGTAGGGTGGGGCGGGGGAGGTGGGAGAAGCACAACATGGACACAATCGGCACATAAGTTTCAGATCTACCCTGCCTGCACTTCACATCTATCACTTACATGTCCTCAAAACTACTGCCTTTTCAGCATTGTCAAGACTGACAGTGTGACTTGGGGTGAAGAGAGGAGAGGGCGGAAAGTAATGTATAAATAAGCAATATGTTAGTATTAGTTTAAGACACGATGAAACCATTTGATGTGAAATTTTACAGTAGAAAAGACACAGAAATGGGGCACAATGATAGCCACCGCTGACTGGCAAGATTTGACAATCAGTGATGGGCATGGCAAGGGCTCGCTCTGGAGAGACCAGCACACAAGCAATAATGTTACGAAACTAACAGGCATGCTCAGAAAAGCAGACTCAAAAAGAAAACAGAATCTGGCATCCCCCATTCAGAAAATGACAAATACATTTTTTTTTGTTTTCATAGTTTTATTATTTAAAAACAAACTGAGACATGTACTCTACATAACAAGACCAACAGGCACATGAATGTCTCACTAATCATTTCCTGTTCTCTTTAAATGAATGTGACAGAAAGTACTCCAGGCTAAGATTTTCAGCTACAAATGAGTAAAATAATTAAATGTATCTGTGTAATAATTTGTTTGATAATTCTTATTGGTGTTTCACTCACACAGTAATTGTTCTGGCACCAGACCCAGCACCTCTCCTACTCTCCGCCCCCTAGCTGTTCACAGTCCCAGCACCTCTCCTATGTAAAGTATCCCTCCCACTCCCTCCCTCTGCTTGCTGTCAACCCCCCACCCAAACCCCTTCCCAGCACTGTGTTATTTCAATTTTCCCTTCCAATCTCTCCCTCTGTGTGATGTTCTCTGACCCCTTTTACCAGTACTGTTCAATTTATTTTGCATCCCCTCTACAACTTGCATCAATTCTGCACCACCAGCTATAGTACTTACGCACTGGCACAGCAAAATTGGTGAGCCATGTTTAATTAGGCAGATGCAGCAGCTAGGCTCCCCATATTCGAGCATGCCCCAAGACTATGTTTTTTTTTCACACATACCTGTACTACCTTTGCTCAAGGCATGATTAACTATAGGGCAGATGTGGCAGCAGGGCTCCCTACTATTTGAACATTCCTCATACGCATTTTCATTTTCAGATTTTTAGATTTACTTACTAAATTTTTTGGGGGGGTCTGTTTTTTGCATTTCTGCTTTGCTGCTGATGAGTTGAATATATCATTTTAAAACAGGGAATGTTTATTTTTTTCTGGATAGTGTCTAATGGTTGATGGTGTGGGGTGTGTATAGTGGCTAACTTCAGTTCCAATAGCAATGATGGGAAGTGGAAGATCCATTTGATACTATGTAATTGTGAACTTGAGGAGTCTTTACTAGAGACAAGTATAGGTATAATGAAGTGTACTGTGGATTCACTGGAGTGCTAGAAACTGCAAGACAGGACACCGCATGAAGCAAAATTAAAGATACTGAGTTCAGATAAGGACCGCTTGTCCTTTTCCACATTAAAATCATAAGAAAGGAACATACTGTATAACTATTTGGAAGCCAATCTGAAATTTTTTTTAATTACTATTCCTATTGGTGAAGTTCCTCTACATGTGAATTATGACATTTATAGGGTAGCTAGCCTTACTGCCATGGAGGTAATTTTCAGTGGTTAGGTGTGTAAAATGTTAACAGGTGTGGAATTATGCCACTCCGATGAATGAAACTTTGCTTTGTTTCAAGCTGGTGGGAGCATAGGGCCTGAAGGGCCCCATGCTTCCACCAACATGCACTCCCACCAAAACATATGATATTCAGTACCTGTACTGTTATGTTAGGCAGAAATTTGCAAATTGGTTGGGCCCCATGCTCCCACCAACTTGCGTGACTATGTACTTTTCTATGCTTTCTTAAAAAGTAAGGAAATTCTATGCAAAAAACTGTGTTAATGTATCATTTAGGGTTAAAACACAAAAAGTCAGGAAATGAGACCTTTAAGTTTGCCCCCTACCACCCTTCATGTACCCACCCATCCTCCCGAGAGATACAGATGCCGGAGTGTGTCATTGGAGTTGTGAGGCCTAAATGTCACCCCATTCTTCTTTACTGTGGCATGTGAACATGATTACACATGGAACTGGGTGACATTTAGGCCTCACAACCCCAATGACTCATCTCGGCATCTGTCAATTTTGGGAGGATGGAGGGTACACGGGGGGGGGTACGGGCAACCTGAAAGGTCTCATTTCCTGACTTTTTGTGTTTTAACCCTAAATAATGCATTAACACAGTTTTTTTTCATGGATCTATATATAAAATATCTTTTAGTATTATGCTGTGAATAGCAGTCTTTCATCTGGTTCTCCTATGGGTTGGTATATGAAATCAGGTTTACCTGATTTTATATTACTTAGCACTATATTTTGTAGCAATGATGCAGTTTTACATGCATTTGCACTTTACTGGCACTGTTGCCTTAAGGATTTTTGTTTCTAAGACCCTGTCTTTTCTGTTGGCACATCCTCCTGATGATGTACTATGTGAAAAACTGGTCAAGGTGATCTCTCGACCTGATACTCTTTTCCTTTGGTGGTTTGTTTTATATTTATTGAATAAAGCTATTTTTGCCTACGTTCCTTGGGTGGTGCAGATATTTGCTGCTTCACTCCAAAGTAATGGAATCACTACTGAAAGAGAGGATTGTGGAATATCTGGAATCAAGTGGCCTTCAGGATCTGAAGCAGCATGAATTCATTGGGGGGAGATCATCTCAAACAAATCTGATAGATTTCTTTGAGTGGGTGACCAGCGAATTGGATTATGGTGGAGTGGCTGATGTGACCTACCTAGAGTTCAGTAAAGCATTCAACACTGTTTCACATAGGAGACTCATAAACAAGCTGGGGAGGCTAGGAGTGGGTCCTAAGGTGGTAAACTGGATGAGAAATTGGTTGGGGGACAAGAGACGGGGGTAGTTATAAATGGAGTTCACTCTGAGCAAGAGAGGTTGACAAGCGGGATGCTACTGGGATCAGTACTGTGACCATTCCACTTTAATGTCTTTATTAGTCACATTCTAGAAGGGAAGATATGCCTTTTTGCAAATGACACTAAAATCTGTAATGAGGTAAACACTCTGGGGTGGGGTGGTGGAAAAAATAAATAGTGATCTAGGAAAGTTAGAGGAATGGTCAAGGGTGTGGCAGATAAGTTTCAATGCAAAGAAGTTCAAACTCGTACTTGAGGCACAGAAACTCGGGGTGGAGTAGAAAATGGGGGGGTTGTAATAACCACCACCAAACAGAAATGGACCTGGGAGTAATCATATCTGATGACCTAAAGGTGGCCGGATAGTGTGACAGGTGTGCCAACACAAGGTTGACACCACCACCACCACCACGAAGCCCAGCACAGCGACAGATTTTGCCTAAATGTGATGAGTCACTGTGCTGGTGAACAGCAGACACCAGCGGCGCGGCTCTCAGTGTTGCGTCCCCCCAGGTCCAATTCTGACTCAGAGTTAGATATCTAGAGACTGTGGATGCAGCCCCCTTTAAAACACAGATGCATCCCCAACAGTGTGATGCTGACACTCGGCATTGTGTCCATCAGTGTCGGAGATGTTGGTGGTACAGATGTCGCAGCACCATAGTAAAACCAATGTGACATGGTAGTGGTGAAAGCTAGTGGGATGCTAGGGTGCACAGGGAGGGGTATCACAAGTAGAAAGAGAGATGGGGTATTACCGCTGTGTAGCATACTGGTGAGATCTCACCTAGAGTACTGTGTCCAGTTCTGGAGACCACATCTTTTGATGGACATAGGCAGGGTAGAAGCAGTCCAAAGGAAGGCACCCAAAATGGTGCAGGGTCTGCATCACAAGCTCTATGAGAAGAAATTGAAGGACCTCAATATGTACACCCTGGATCAAAGGAGGGAGGGGGGAATATAACAGAAACATTCAAACACCTCACTGGTATAAATAAAGTTACAGAGGGAGGCATTTTTCAGAAACAAAAAGATGCTCAAGAACAAGGAGGCATTTTATGCAGCTGGGGGGGAACTCAGGGGTGATGGTAGGAAATATATATTCACCAAAAGAGTGGTGGATACCTGGAACAGCCTACCAGAGGAAGTGGTGGGGGCAAAAATGGTAACAGACTTCAAGAATTCATGGGATAGGCATAAAGGAACTTTTAAGGTAGGGAAATGGAGTGGTAAAGCTAGAGATCAAGTAGTGTCTGTGGTGTTATAGTAGGTAGGATAAATGGGCAGACTAGGTGGGCCAGTCGGTCGTTATCTGCTTTCAATATCTATGTTTTTATGTTAGTGCAATTGTGCTAACATGTTTGGTACTCCATAACTGACACTTTTCTCCTTTGCAGGTATGCTTCATGTCTGAGCACCTGTTAGGGTCTTGGTTTGTGTTGCTGTCATGGGTCTTTCATTAATCATGCTATGGACACTCAAAATGTGTTCAGAGTTGTCTTAAAGATAGCAGACATTGTGCTTTGCCTGAGTAAGTGCTTAGAGAAGGGAAGTTACTGTAGAATAGGAAAATAATGTGTCAATTATATTTAGCGCTAGCCACAAAGTGTCCATATTTGTGTAAATTTATTTTCACTCTAAACTAAATCTTCCATTCACCTTAATGGAAAAAGCACTAATTAGTGTAAATTTATGTTCACACTTCTGAGCACTTCAGTGAATATAGTGGAAATTTATGTACAGTGAAGTTTTCCTATTCGACAGTATAAGAAGCAATCCTCAACTTTTAAAAATAGGGTGCAACACCTAATACTTACAGTTCATGCCACATGTTGTGAAATAGGGCTTACCTGTCTCTTAGAAATGCATCTCTTATCTAAGGAATTTAGATGTTGATTTTTCTGTAATAAGATATGTATTGCTACAGTATTTATTTTCTTACTTGCACTGCCTAGTAGAGTAAGGATTGAAGGGTTGCCTACATTGTTTGTTGTTCTTTGGAGCTCTGTTGTCACACTATGCACCTCTTGCTAGCATCTGTCTTTGATATCTCATCTCACAGTAAGGACTGAATGTGAAATATGGTACAAAAGATTATACACAGTATTATTCCCTTCAACAGGGTCGTGAGCTCACTAGTCAGCCAACTAAGCTATCAGGTTGTCCATTTTTGAGCTACATTCCTCTAATAAGTTATTTCTCAGCCTGCCCAAACTTTAATTCCTAGCAGAGGAAAGGCCAATTAACTCCCACACCAGTAAAACTTGCAATACTCTCTCCCTAGTTGTTAGAGAGATTATAAATGTAAGCATTTAAAAGGGCATTAAACACTGATATTCATCTCATTGACTATTGTGATTGTCTTTAACAATGTACAAATGCATCTGTATAAATAAGTAACCTCAATATGTAAAAGACAGAATCCGTTGTACTTCATCACCATAATTGTTACGTAACCTAGCATTATACTTGTGTATCACATGCATTTGTAAAATTTGCCATGTCATTGCCTTCCTATCTCCCCCAGGTCATCGTTAAAAACTGGTTACTTGACCTAGTCTACCTACCTTGCTAGCCAACTGAAATAAATGAAATATTAAGACTAACCAGTGCATCATTAAGGAAACTTGGGTTGTTTGATAAAAATGTTTATAATGCAATAGGACTAGGAAGGCTAAGAACTTGAACACTTCATTAAAAACAAGTCATAAAGGCACTATTTTCTAAAAGGTTGTTCATGCAATGTTCTGTAAATTGACACATACACTTCATACAGTTTAGCAATATAGTGATTAGGTAGCCAATTTACATGACATTACAATTCTCAAATGTCCTCAGAGTGCCCACTGATTAAAATATGCACAGTTTGTCCCACTGGCTTGTCATTATTAAACTGTTTAAAAGTCATTAGGGCTCCATTGACATCAGTGCTCATTAAAATTAGCCTTAATGTGCAATTTACATTCTGCTGCGTAATAATTGCAAGACTTGCTTTTAGAACATGGATTATAATTGAAACTGTTACATTACAGTATTTGCTAACATAATTCCTTTCTTTATTCTCTGTTTTGAGCATAAACTTCACAAGAGTAATCTAAAATGTGCACTCTTTCTGTACTCCAAAATAATGCTTTAATAGATTAAACATCTTTTTAAAAAAGATTGGTGTAATGCAAATTGCCCATCATCTTTCATCATCCAAATGTCATTCTAAAATGAAAGCTTGATTCTAAGAATTTAATTATTTGATTACCTTTTCCAGTCACCATTTCATTTGAATACCTACCAGTAATCATCTTTTCAGCAACAGATATTTGATAAACACATAATGAATTCTTATCTTTAGTCCTCTATACCAGAGGGAATGATTTTTGACTAGTTTTGCCAAAGCATGCAGTGTACATTGTGAACATTCATCAAAGTTAATAAAGGACTCCTAAGGGTAATCATTTGCTTCCTTTTCTGTTAGTTTCAGTGGAGCTTGCCTATATTCAGGAAGTCACAGTCAAAGAGGGAATTGGCAGCTCTAGTCCCCAAATGAGGTACTCGACACCACTTGAATTTTCAAAAATCAAAGTTTTTAATTTTTCTTTCAGATTTTACAGACCCCAACATTTCGTGGGACTGGCTTCATCTGGGGGACTATTGAATAAAACCAAATGCATTTTAGTATATTTTCTTTTTCTTTTTTATATTCAAAATCAATTTCTAGGAAAAAGTTATTTTATACTACTGGTCTAATTCCATTTTATGCACTATACAAATGTTTATCTTAATGTCATAACATTATCTATCTTTACAGTATTAAAATAGTTATACAGTTTCATATATGTGCACTACATATTCAAGCACACCCATGTGAAAACTCTAATATTTGTTTATTTAAAAGTTGATAACCCAGAAAAGCACCATTGAGCTGAGGCTTATTTCCGGATGCAACCTGGAAAAGGGTTTACAAAGGGATAATACTGACATGACAATGAGCATTGCAAATTAACTGTCATGGGTCAAGGTTACACAACCCAGTACAGTAGGTAACAAACAGATGCAGAAGTACAACAAAGTCACAAATTGTATCCACAGTTACAAACAAAAGGGCAGGTGCAGAGCCTTCAGTATCATTGATTGACAAGGTGAAGTTGATAGATTTACAAAATGAAATTATAGCCCTTACTAATAGTCACAGGAGCAAAGCGCGCAGTTCCTCGCTGGGGACACCTCAAAAAAAGAGGAGAGAGTGGACTTTCAGGAGTTGGCAATTAAGGGGAGGAGACTAATTAGTTCAAGGAGGTGTGAGTTGGGAGCACTGTGGAAGGGGTAGGAGTCTGAGGAGCCTTTTGAGAAAGAAGAGGGAGGAGGATAGTCGGAAGTTAGATGGTAGAGTATTCCAGAGTGAAGGAAAACAAAAGAAGGCAGACTGACCAGAAGAAGAGTGGGGGCAGGGGATGGAAAATGTGCATGGATCTCTGTGGTGAAGGGAGTATATTGAGGTGGCAGCTTGTGAGGAATGGGAGGAGAGGTAGGTAGGAATGGTACCAAACCAGAACTTGGCTGCAAAGGTGGCACGGTGAACCATACTTCTGTGAGATAAAGGTGCAAGGGAGAGGGTGGTGTAAAGGAGACAGTAGTGTGTTAGAAATTATGCATATGTATCTTAAAGCATGAAGGTTTAAGGCATTGAGATGCCTCAGTAACCAATTTGTTTGCTTTTATTTGTTTATTTCTCACCATATCATCATTTTATTTTTATTATGGCAACTACTACTAAAAAATAATCCAATGGAATCCTTGTATTATGAAGTTAGAAAATATTTACTGGCAGAACTGGCTGTGAATTTCAATGAGAAATTGTCACTTTGTTTTCAGATTTTTTAAAGAAAACTATCGTCACCAAAAATATTATTGATTTAATAGACATATGTAATTTTTCATAACCTGTGACTTTAAGGTTTTGAAGAGGACATGTTCTTCCTAATCAAATTTTACTTGGGAAGAAGAAAAGAGAAACAATTACTGTTTTAAACAAGCATGTGTCAATGCCGAATGTTCACTGCTCGAATTGCTGTTGTACCAGGTCTTACTTGTACATATGTTTACGTATATTTACTGAAGGTAGAGCAGATGAGATGCAATATCTCATCTTCAGTGGTGTCTGCTTGACACATTGTTAGATTGCAATTATCCAGGATAGGGCAGCTGAGAGGCAATATATGGATAATAATTGATAGGCAACTGTGTGTTATGGATTTTTTTTTATACACCCAAGGTGTATGATGACCTGTAAACCTGTAGCTCTAGGTTTATGGGTCATCACACACCTCAGGACTGTAAAAAATAATTCATAAGAACACAGTTGTGTATCCTTTATTTTTAATAATTACTGGTGCAAGGCAGTAAATGGCAAAACTAGTGAAGAGTTGTGTCACACACACACACACACACACACACACAGACTTTCTTTCTTTCTCTCTTGTTGTCTTCCTTTTAAAAAAATTAAACAGCTGAATCCTACTTAAGTCGTGGTGAAGGAAGTCAGTCAGCCTGATCAGGCACAGTCCCACTGGTGATCACACTGGCTCGGACTCATGGTTTCCAAGCCTGATGCACAGCAAAATGAACCAAATACATTTTAGAAATAGTAAAAGCAGGATCAACTGGATAAATACTAGAAAAAAAAAAAAGAATGAGTAGAAAAGACTTACAAAGGAGAAATTATCTGCTCCTTTAGAGATTTGTTTATAAGCAACAAATGGAGCTGCAATGTTTGCAGGACTCTTCAGCTCTCCCACACACAGAATAAGCTCCAATGAGGTAGGGTGATGAATGGAACTGACAGGACAGTTAAAAGAAAATGCTATAATAACCAAGTAACCTGGTTATTACAGCATTTGAAACACAGATCAACAATGTGTATTAAAAGGGGTCACCAGTAATTATTATACTTTTAAGTGGGCTTCCACATTTTGACCGCAGAAGTCCAACAGTCTTCTTATGACCTGACATTGTGATCAAGACAGGTGGAATTTTTAAAATCCAATGTGAGAGGCAATTTCCCTGTGCACCTGTGGAAACAAGTTTCAGAGGGGATTTGAAAAGTGACACCTGCCATGTTTAGGAGATGGGGTAACACAAAGGATATGTTGAACATTAGGGGTTAAGATCTGCAAAAAATAAAGTTATGAGTAAATCTTGATAGTTGAAAAGTATATTATGCACCACTTGAATAAACCAGAGCTTCATAGAGACCATTGGCAGTCCATTAAGGCATTAATATCTAGATAGGGGATATGGCTAATTTGTACCTCAGGTCTCCATAGTCAGTTCCTGATTATTTGTTTGGTATTACTCACTGTGATCCAAGCGGGGGTGGGAGGGATGTGGTGATGGTGGGGGTGGTTGGTTGTTTTGAGGGTTTGTATTTTTTTTTTGTACCGTATCTATGCCTTGTATCCATTGCTTCATTTCATTGTGAGTTGTGGTTCTCTGTATGTTATACAGTTCTGGTTATCCTGACTGTTTCTCTGTTGCTACTGTACAACAAAAAATGTTAAATAAAGTGTAACTCCCATACCACTTATAGCAAGTTGGACACCCCCATAACATCTGGTACAGGTACCCGCACATGGCATATTGTTTACTTTTAGCAGAACATTCAAAGGTCGATACCACCCTTGGCATTAGGATGTATACAGGCTCATTTCTTGCAGAAGAGGGGTGGGAGTACAAGAGAAAAACTCATGAACCTTTGTAAACTACAGCCAGGTCCAGAGTAGAGGCTGCTAGGCATTTGCTAGATATCTAAACTGCTGAGGGGCCCAAGTAATTCCATGCTCGATGCAAGAATCAGATTGTCCAGAACAAGAACTGGGATTGTGCAGTATGGCTTTATTTCACAGATGGCAAATTAAAGCAGGTAGTGGACCCCCCATGAGTCAGTCAAGGCAAGACAGGTACATCTCACAAACTCTCCTTGCAGGCAGTACAGTTCAAGAACACCAGAGTTTTTCCCGTTCCCAATGGTGCACATATGTGGAACTAGCCACATGGCCAAACACATTTTTTTCCATGAGTGCAGTCACATGGAACACTAAACCACACACTCAGAACTATTTCACTCTGAGGTGAACACTGAACATGTCCTTCACTCACTTGGGTGAACATTGAACATTTCATTCACTCTTTTGGGTGAACATTGAATTTCCTTTCACACACTGGGGTGAAACTAAGCATTTATTTCACACAAGTAGGTGAACAAAGCATTTCTTTTCACACACTTGGGTGAACTCTGAATTTCCTTTCACACACTGGGGTGAAACTAAACATTTCTTTCACATAGTTGAGTGAACAAAGCATTTCTTTTCATACACTTGGGTGAATAAAGGGGCACTGACGGTCTAGCCTTCTTTGGGGGCACACACACCCCAGAAACGAATCTTCTAATTTTGGGGAACTTGTCTCTTAAAGACAGTACCAGCAGACCAGTTGTTCCTTCCACTGAACAGGGAACAACTAAAAGACACCTTTTCTTGGGTAGCATGTCACCTAGGGATGCAGCAAAATAACATTTTGCCAGAGAAATTGTGGTAAAAATCGGTAATTTTGCTGTGTGAAAATGTTAACGAAATTGCTGAGAACTTTTGCCAGCAATATCACCTGCTACAAATCCCACCCAATTATATATCCCTGGTGTCTAGTGTCCCCCCCAGCCAATCACTGGTTCAAACTAGTGAAGAACATCCCCCTGTTAACTCATAATCCCCCCATCCCCTGGAACCCCAATCCTTAATTAAATGCCCACTCCCTGATGTCTAGTGGTCCCCCCACCCTGTCATCAGCACCCACCACATTCCCCCCATACTGTGACTGAGCCGCTGGCACAGTCTTCCACTCACCTCCATGGCCAGCAGCCCAACTGAGCACTTCAGTCAATGAGCACATGCTTGTACAAGCACACACTCATTCATTGAAGCTTAGTCAGGCTGCCAGCCATGTAGGAGAGTGGAAGGCTATGCCGGTGGCCCGACTGGGGTATGAGAGGCACTTGGTGCGTACTGATGATAGGGTGGGGGTCCACTAGACACCAGGGGGTTGGCATTTAATTAAGGATAAAAATCCATTCTTAAAACACAGTTGGAAAACAGTCAGGTAGGCGATACATACAAGAAATACAAGAGCAGCACATACAGTACAATCACCTACATTCTGCCAACAATATTAATTAACAGGCTTAACAGACAGTAGTTGGGAGAGTGCATGCACAAACAATACATAGTCATTTTTTAACACAATACAGCTAATTTGGCACTCCTGAAGTTAAATGGTTATCTGTACCTGCTGAGCGTTAGTGCAGGCTCCTCTCAACAACAGGCTCTTGTGCCCTCCTTGAACTCCATGGGGAGTGGACTACAGAATGGGGAGCCTTGGGAGAGGGTAGTAATAGTATAAGGTTAGTGGCCAGGTGAAGAGCTTAGACAAATAATTGATCCTTAGGTCAAAGTGGGAAAAGGTTCTGGGAAGACAAGCTGTTGGGGGATAGGGTGATCAGACTGCACATGTGCAGCCAGAAGCAAGGCACAAGCACAATATGACCACATTGTGAAATTTCACCTGCAGGTGGTGAAATTTCCCCACGAGTGAAATTTAGCCGGCATCTGCAGGCAATATTTCACATTTTGCTTGTTGAAATATTTTGCGAAATGCGTGCAATTCACGAAATATTTTGCAGGGGAAATATTTTCCAATTTTGTACAAAACTAATGGCAACCCAGTCTGTCACAAGTCTTTTCCAAAGGCAGCTGAAAACCATACAAGTATCTTAAGGAGATTGCTCCTTGGATCCACTGAGAAAGCAGTTCCTTCCACTTCACTTGGTGTAGAAATCAGGAAATCCTGCTGTAGAAATGGTCTCCACCACTTCAATGGATGCTGGAAATTGTAATCCACACTAGGATGAGAAATCCTGGGCCCTCAACTTATAGCTCATTGGCAGACCTCCTGCCACTCTAACTCCCACACTGAATCTAACTTAACATTCTAAGGCTCCCCAGAGCAGCTGTAAGAGAAAGGGTTATGCTGCTGCTGCAAGAGTTCCAAATCACATAATCATTCTTCCCTCAGGCTAGCTGAGTAAACAATGATGTCAATGTGTAAGAAGCCCCTAATGAGCTCCTTACCAGCTGCCTGCTACCTGCTTAACACTAACACCGCTAGGATTCTAGTAACCCCATGGGACTGGGTGGTTATAAAACTATTATCTTGAAAAAAAAGCTACGAGTAAATGTTGGATCATTTAATTTCCTCATAACTTGGTTGTTTTTTCACATTTTTACCCCAGATTTTCAACATAATCTTTTTATGACCACTCCTTCTGAGCATGATAGTGTCATTTATGAAAACAATGGCAGAAATGTCATTTTGCACCAAAAGTGTTAAAGTACATATTGGGTAGGATCTGAGATATGACAGCTGTCACATTCATAAGGTGGAGTGAAAACATGGCTATGCTGAAATGTTTGGCAAACTACTGAACATTACCACAGTTTATTTATTTGTTTTTGTTAACTGGTGAGGTGCACTAGCCATAGGGATGACTATTTTCAGGCATGACCTGGGAGGATACAAAGTAATAGTGCAGAATACAATACAAGTTGAAAAAATTGCACTGTAGACTCATAACTTTGTTGTTTTCTCATATTATTACACCAAGCTTTAAACATAGGGCCAGATATTCAAAAGGGTTGCGCATGGCGCAACAGTGTTGCGCCATGCACAACCCACTGATGTGCCCCGGTGCGATATTTAAAAGGGAAAAGTGCGCCTGCACAAATCCCAATGTGCCGGGGCGCATCAGTAATGTATGCAGGCACAGGTGGGGGGGCGTGCCCATGCATAAACTGCACAGCCTGATATTCAGCCAGGCCATGCAGAGTTATGCAGGCGCAACCCCTACCTGCGCCTGCACAACTTCACGCCAAAAAAAATAGGATGAAGTCGAGGGCCACCCACAGGTGAGCTGCCGCATTGCAGGGTGCAACACAGCAGCTGCTACCTGTGGTGGCCCTCCACCTGTTCCGCCACGCACCTATTGGCGCCCCATGCCCCAATCATGGGCTGAATTCCCCAGTAGCCGATCGTGGGCATGAATGCACCACCCCGAGTAGCCTGATCGTGGGCATGATACACCCACCTCCGGTAGCCCGATCATGGGCATCAGACCCCCAATGTCCAATATCCCTGGTGGTCCAGTGGACCTAGAGTAGCCCGATCACGGGCGGCATCCATACCCCTCAGTATGTCATCCCTGGTGATCTAGTGGCCCCACCTGCCACGGAGCCACCACCCCGCCTCCCCGTCAGCGCGGGCGGCAGCAGCCCACCCGCCTGCCACCCTGCCAGCTCGATCAGCCGGTAGTCTGCATGCCCATTGTTCAGAGCATGAGCCAATGGGCATGCAGCCCATACAAGGCAGTCCAGATGTGAAGAATATCTGACTGCCTTGTACAGTATGGGCTGCATGCCCATTGGCTCATGCCTGAACCACGGGCATGCAGCCCTACCGAGCTGTCAGTCGGCGGGCGGTGGGGCGCAGGTGGGTGGTGCTGCTGCCACCGCTGATGGGGATCGGGTGGTGGGGCCGTGGGAGGGTGGGGTGGGAGCCACTAGATCAGCAGGGATGACATACTTGGGGTATGGATGCCGCCCGCATCAGGCTACTCTAGGTCCACTGGACCACCAGGATATTGGTCATGGGGAGGTCTGATGCCCGCGATTGGGCTACCGGGGTGGGGGGTGCACCAAGCCTGCAATCGGGCTACCTGGGGTGGGTGCATTCATGCCCGCGATCGGGCTACCTGGGGTAGTGATTCATGCCCGCCATCAGGCTATTGGTGCGAATATTATATTATGCCCATGATCGGGCTGCTGAGGGGGGTGGGGGGAAACATCATATTATGCCCGAGATTGGGCTACGGGGGGGGGACTATTATGCCCATGATCGGGTTGCAGGGAGCGCCGGTCCCCAATGGCTGCTGCCTGGCAGGGCGCCAGGCGCAAGTCGTCAGGGATCAGCGCACCTGCATGCTAATGGCATGCAAATGGGGCCGTAATTAGATGCAAATGGCCCCCCGTGTGCCTTGCATAAATTATGGCCCCATTTGCATGTCACCTTTTGAATATCACAGGTGCTGTGCATGGCGCAATGGAACTTGCACCACCGCATCTGAATGCTCCACTCTGACCACTTGCGGTGGCACAGTTCCACTGCGCCATGCACAGTGGGTGTGGCCAGAGGGCGATATTCAAAGAAATTGCTCAATAGCATAACTCCGTTGAATATCACCCTGGCCACACCCCTGCTCAATTTTTTTGAGCAGTGCAGAAGCTTGCACCACAGAATGGCGCAGTTTGAATATCTGGGCCATAGCCTTCTTATGAACCCACATAGCCTTCTTATGAGCCCACCTCATGAAAAAGTGTAGAGAACATCTTCAAATCCTGCTCAAAAGGTGATTTTGCACCACAAGTTCAAAAACACATTTTGGCCAGGATTTGAATATTGACAGCTGTCCCATTCATGAGGTGCTTTGAAGAAATGCCTATGTTGAAAATTTTGGATCAAAACATTAAAAATTACTAAAGTTATGAGCCTGCGTTTATAAATCTCAATATAAGCTCATAACTTTTTTGTTTATTTAAGCAACAAGGCATGACAGGGTGTGTGTTATCATGTAATAATGTTACTCCTGGGGTGGGTTGAAGCATGAAGTGAAGCTGAGTGCCTCCATTACCCCAGGAGTGATGTTATTACATGATACACACCCAGGAGTGCCTTATTGCTATTATACAATGGCTCGGTGTGTAAATTATAGGTGGAGGGTTGTAGAAATATTACACAGAAGCAGATTTGCTTTTTTAAAGTTATTTTACTTGTAGAATTGTTTTTTAATAAATTAGAGATAAAATAGTCCCTTTAAACTCAATGGGACTGGTGCTTAAAACATTGGTAAGAAGGTAACACGGTCACTATATCAAGAAACTGTATGCAAACATTGTAAAACCATTAAGTTACAATTTAAGAACACTTTTAAAACATAATATTACATTTTTTTGGTGGCATAACCGTACAATTGAGTTTTATACAATAAGCATTTTTAAGTTCAAACAAGAACGTTGACTTTACTGGGAACTGTGCAACTTTTTTTTTTTTCGCAATTTACTTTTCTTTTTCTGGCTGAGCCCCCTAACCCCACAAACAGCTTGCCCCAGCCATGGTACCTGACCCTCACTCTGGGAAGCCACCCCCGTAGTGGAGCCACCTAAGCAGAACTGTCATGGCTGAAGGGTCGGGTATCATGTCTGGCTCATATACAGGGGCCGGTGATTTTTCTTGTTAGAGTCCGCTTGGAGCTAGGATGTGCAATGACACAAGGGTGAGTGAGTCTGTCCCAGCTCCACCCCACATCTAGGTGCAGCATGCTTTGTCCCCCAGCCTCCACTAGAGGGCAATCAATGCCGACACTCTAGAGTCCCCCCACCCCAGAGAAGGAGAGCAGTCCTTTGGATGTTCGATCCTTCTTGGTTGCTGCTGGTTGTCTGGGAGGTTTGTTCGGTTGGAGGTCATGTGGTGCTTTCCAGGTCATGTCATGCTTCCTGCATGGTCATGCTGCTCGGTTGTTCAGGGTTTTCAGATGCTGCTTGAGAAAGGATTCTGCTCCAATTTTCTCGATCTGTGAGTTTGGCAGCCCAATATGATTTAAGGAACATTTTGCTCTTGTGCCCCATTACCGACATGATTTGCCTGGCTTCGAGCCCCACCTCTGCAAGGAGTTGAACAGCAGTTGCTCACAGGCGATGATTTGTGTAGTTTGCTGTGATGCCTGTGAGCTTGCAGTTGTGGGGCAACATACTGGAAAGATAATTTACACCCATGGGTTCAAGGGTGTACCATATGGGCTCCTGCATTAGTTCTGTTTGCTTTTCTACTCAGGTATAGGAAAGGCAGGGAGGGTTCAGTGGCAACTTAGAGAGGTACAGCTCAAGGCATCGCATGGGGCACAGTGGGCTTCTGTGAACCTTGAACATAGCACCACATAGATTTTCTCAGTCCCACTACATTATTTTCCCATGATTTTTTGTCTTTTCATTGAAAGACATTGTGACATATTTGAGTCCCTGTTCATTTACTTTTATTGAGAAAAAATCCGGCTTTAACTTTCTCTGCCCCTCACAGCCCCTATGGGCGAAGTGCACCTGCAGCTCTACCCACACTCTTTGAAGCAGGTCTGCCTCAGATTCTTTTATTTTTCAGGTCGGTTTTGGTGATGGCTGGGTGGTGGCTGGCAATGTCTCTGCCTTTTCTTCAGATATTTTTTAAATGACCCACAAAGACATTGTTGGCAGGCTGAAAGTCTATATCTCCCATGATATTCATACAGCTGCTGTTGGGTGGCTCTTTGATGTATCGATTGAGTCCAGCATGTAGGTTGATATAACTGGATATACTGTACTGTTCACTGCTGGAGTTTTGGACGCTGCTATAAAATTGTCTTAAGATTTGGTTAAGCTCTTTTGGGGACACTGTCTTTATGTCACAGGATATTGATTTCTCTTCAAGCCAGTCTGTGAAGATGCAGATAGCCCAGGTCGTCTGACGTGTGGTGTTCTGCTGGTTATGTCAGCCTCTATCTTATCTATCACTTCAGACTGAACATCTAAATGCCGTGTTTTTTTTTTTGGTTTTATTTAGAGTACTCACTGATGTTTCTGGTACCCATGACGTGGTCGGAGTAGTGGTAGATGAGTCGACCGAGAACATTTCGTGGAGTGTCCTGTCAGTGACGAAGTTAAACAACATGGCTGGTGAATTCATGACAGCTGTCAGGTAAGTGAACTGATACAGCTGTTTTTTGGCAGTAAAGTGGCAAGAAGCTGTCAACCCTAGATACAGTCATGTTATTGATTAATAGCATCACTGTCTGACAGCCAATCAGAATCAAATAAATTTCCTTGGCATTGTATAATTATATTCTTACCCCAAATTTTCAACATAGCCTTCTTATGATGCCACCTCAAGAAAAGGACCAGAGAAAATGTTCAGCTCTTGCCCAAAAGGTGATCTTGCACAATGACTGCAAAATCACTTTTCAGGATGTGAAAACATGTTTTGGCCAGGATATGAAAAATGACACTTTTCACATTCATGAGATGCTGTGAAGGAATGGTTATGTAGATAATTTGTGTTCAAAATATTGAAAATGATCAGTTACAAGCTTGTGTTCACAAATGTCAACGTAGGATTATAATTTTGTTGTTTTTTTAATATTTTTACTAAAAATTTACAACATTGCATTCTTATGACCCCACTTCATGAACAAGGGTGGAGAAAACCTTCAGCTCCTACATGAAAAATTATTTCACGCAGGGACCATGAAATCATTTTTTGGAACAGATGTGTCTGATTTCACTGCCATTGTTCATGAGGTGGGGTCCCAAAATAGGCATGTTGAAAATGTGGGGCAAACATATTCAAAATTGACTGAGTTATGCCACTAAGTTGAAAACACCATTGAAATGTCTCGAATCATATACCTGCTTTTCTCAGTTCACAGCCCGGCATTGAAGAGTGAAGATGTGTCTGTGGTTCAGGGAGGATCATGGCATTGAACCCCTGGTGGGTAAGCAAGGCCTTGGGGGGAAAGTGGGAGGATCAGGCGGGGGGGACAATAATGGCAGCAACAGACTTCAATGGACGTTCTTCTTTTTTACAGAGTTTCTTCAAAAAAAAACTGAGGGATAGTTTTTTTTTAATTTCTGGTTACAACACTGGGGGATTGGGCACCACCAGTGTCAGTGTTATGTTTGGCAGCACTAGGGGTGTGGCTCCCCAGGGCAGCAGAACTAAAATGGGCAGGGTGGGGGTGTGGCAGCTGCTACAGAGGAATGGGCACTCCTATGCCACAATAATAACTTCTCTGTGTGGGCAGCACCTTTTCCATGAGGAAGTGATTAGGGACAGAGCAATTTTGAAGGGCAAAATGAGGGGCGTTCCTCATAATTAAGGACAGTTGACAGGTACAACCGTACTTATTTTTGGTAAAATTCTACTTTAGTGTCAGTTTCAACAGCAGCTGCAACAGGTATCGAAAGATGTTTTTTTTTTTTCCTTTGCAAGGTGTATTTATCAAAAAAACCTGTAAGGGTTGGTTTTACTTATTTCAAGTGATGACACAGAGGGATTGGCCACCCCCTGTGTCAGTGTTATGCTTGGGGGTGGAATGGGGGTGCTGAGTGGGAGGTTGAGGTGGGGGGACATTGAGGGCAGGGCAGCAACAGACATCAGTGGATGGTTTTCTTTGTTACAGGGTGTAATTCAACTTCAGCAGACTGATCTTGACAGACCAGCTGTGCTTGCTGGGTGGCACAGATCAAAGGAAAGAGCTGACCTATGATTGGGTCAGCTCTCTTCTTTGAAATACACAATGTTTCTGACAAGCAAGACAAAACTGTGTCATAATCAGCCTAGCTGATGATTGGTGTGACACTGATGAGTCCCATGCAGACCACTCTGCATTGGACTGATAGTGTCACACCCCTCTAAAGCCACTCTCCTAACAAAATGTTCACTGCATGTATGAGCATGGCAAACATAATTGTAAAATCATACAGATGGACCACAACAGAGAAAACATAAAAAAGACAGAGTTTGTTTTTGAAGAAAGTACCATTTCATTTAAAAAAAGAAGAAAAATATCCTCTGTTTCTTACTGAAATACATGCACTCCTATGTAGTTGGCAATTTCTGAAATCACAGATCCAGACAGTGAAGGGGGGGGCAAGACATTCTGTAGGTACATCAGTGAGAGAAGGAAAGCTGGGGGATTATAAGGCTCAGAGGGGACAAAGGGGAATTTAGGGAGGGAGACTTAGATAAGGCAGAAATCCTGAATAAATACTGTTCTGTATTCACCAAAGAGGGGGAAGGTCTAGGGCCACAGCTGGGCACCAGATATGGGGGGGGGTGATCACTAGCCCATTCACAAAGGAGAGAGTCCTAAAGGAGCTCATGAAACTGAAGGTGAACAAGGCAATGGGGCCAGATGTCATACACCCAAAGATATTAAGCTGAGGAAAGAGCTAGCAGCACCTCTGACAGCCATGTTTAGAGTCTCTTAACACAGAAGTAGTTCTGGAGAACTGGAGGAAGGTACATGTAGTTCCTCTGCACAAAAGTGTAGCAAGGAGGAACCAGGGAACTATAGGCTGGTCAACCTCACCTCACTAGTGGAAAAGATCATGAAGGCACTATTCAAAGAAAGAATAGTGAGACATTTGGAATCCAAGGGTGCCCAGGATCCAAAGTAACATGGATTCATGGCAGGGAGCTTGTATCAAGCAAATCTGATACATTTGTTTGACTGGACGATGAGGGAGGTAAATCGGGGGGGCGGTGGATGTCACCTACCTCAGTTTCAGAAAAGCCTTCAACACTATCCCACATAAAAGGCGGGTTAGCAAGATGGATAGTCTGGGCATGGGCCACAAGGTAGTAAACTGGGTTAGGAACTTGTTAACAGACAAGAGGCAGATGGTGCTGGTAAATGGGATCCAATCCAGGGAGATGGTGGTGATCAGTGGGGTACCTCAGGGATCAGTCCTCAGGCCAGTCCTGTTTAATGTCTGCATTAGTGACATAGTGGAGGAGCTCAAGGGAAAGGTCTGCCTGTTTGCAAATGACACCAAGATTTGCAACAGGGTGGATACTCCAGATGAGGTGGAGAAAATGAGGAGGGACCTGGGAAAACTTGACAAATGGTCCAAGGTGTGGCAGCTGGGTTTCAACTCAAAAAATTGCAAAATAATGCAGCTGGGAAGAGGGAACCCTAAGGAGAGCTACAGAATGGGGGGGGTTACTGATGGTCAACAAGGAGGAAAGGGACTTGGGGGATATCATATCAGATGGCCTAAAGATGTCTAAGCAGATTACAAAGGCAGCAGGGATGGCCAGTGGTATGCTGGCATGCATAGGCAAAGGTATCATTAGTAGAAGGAGGGAGGTGGTGATGCCATTGTATAAAACACTATTGAGGCCTCACCTGGAGTATTGTGTACAGTTCTGGAGACCACATCTATGCAAGGATATTGACAAGGTGGAGGTGGTCCAGAGAAGGGCGAAAAAGATGATACAGGGTTTGCACCAGAAAACTTATGAGGAGAGGCTAAGAGACCTCAATATGTACTCACTGGGAGAGAGAGGGGGATCAGGGGGACATGATAAAATTATTCAAGTACCTTAAAGGCATAAACAAGGCACAAGAGGGTGACATCTTCCAGTATAAGAGAAGTACAAGAACGAGGAGCATGATATGAAATTGGAGAGTGTCAATTTAAGGAAAATGTGAGTAAGTTTTTCTTTATGGAGAGGGTGGTGGATGCATGGAATGGTCTGCTGCATGTGGTGGTGGGAGTGAGCAGAGTGGAGAGATTTAAACATGAATGGGACAGACATGAGGAAACCCTAGTAGTGAGAGGAAATAGAGACAGCTGTTGACCTAGTAGGGTCAACAGCATCAAAATAAGGGGAGAGCTTATGGGCAGACTATATTGGCCTGGCGGTTCTTAACTGCTGACAACTTCTATGTTTCAATGTATTGAATTATTCTTTGAACTAGTAGTGTGAAAAACAAAGGTAAAACCCCACTTGTTTCAATACACAAATGTTTTATTATAGAAGTAGAAATTAATTGCTAACACACTGTCTGAGACACAATACATAAAATAGTCAGTTGTCTATTTATTAGAAGTGAACTCATGTTCTTTATTTTTTATTTTAAAGAAAGCTTGGAATCAGCTTAGTTGATATATTAATAAGATATTGCTACAGTTACCATATATTGGTATATAAGACATAACATGGTTCACTAAAATGTTAAAATTATGGTTCACTGGTCCAGTGGACCATTTACAGGCACGGCCCAGGCCACAAGGCATGAGTGAACAACACATTATACAATAAACAAAGTTTTAGTAAGCAGAAAATCAACATACCATGAGATACACAAGTGCTAAGTACAAGGCACAATAGCAAGATACAGTCAGGTTGAGTACAAGGTGCGATAACATGAGCTACAGTCAGGTGAAGAATGGAGAGAGAGAGATATACAGTACAAGTGTACAGGAGGCAAAGTCCAGGGAGATGCCTAGCCACAGGTCAGTATAGCCAAATGTTGCAGGACAGGGGGAGAAGTAGCATAAAAGAGGGACAGGAAAGGATAGTAGGTGAGTGGAATGTGTTAGTAGATGGAACAACTGCATTGGTCTTTGTCCAAAAGCCAGGACTTGAGGTTCAGTTTAAACATATGGTGGGTGTTAGAAGTTCGCAGAGATACCAGTAACTTGTTCTGCAGTGAGTGGACAGCCACAGAGAGGGCTTTAACACCCATGTTTGTGGATGTTTTAGGTATCTCAAGGGTGGGAGTGCCAGAGGTGCAAAGGTGCCTAGATGTGGTTCTAGTGCTGAAGAGGGTGGCGAGTGGAGAAGTGTCACCACATCCAAGGGTGGTGTCCAGGAGACAGGCGAGTGAGTAGTCAAAACAACCCTGTAGGGATAGCCAACCAAGTAAGCTATAAAGGTTGCAGTGGTGTATGGAGAAAGGGACTGACAGTACAAAGCACCAGGCACTGTTCTAGCCTAGCCAGGAGGGTGGATGAGACTCGAGAGTAGATGGGAGAGCAATAATCAAACATAGGGTGGAGATTACCAGTGACAATAGCCCAGCGAGCCTTGTTTGTGAAGAAGGGTTTGATATGATAGGCTGCTCCGAGCTTCATGTTTACACTACGGACTAAGTGGTCAATGCAGTCTTTGAAGTGAGAGAAGGGTCAAGCGTAACCCCTAGGTATTTAAAGGAGGAGATGCTGTTGAGGACAGAGCCATCGGGGAAGTGAATAAGGAGAGAGGCTTTAGTGTTGAGTACTTTAGCAAGGATAGGTTTTGACCCAAAAAGCATGGCCTTGATTTTCTTAGAGTTTACCAACAGCAAGTTAGAGGAGAACCAGTTGTAGGTGGTAGAGTAGTTCTGGGAGAGGACAGAGGAAATACATGAGAGAGATCTGTCACTATGGAAAATAATGAGGTTGTCCATGTAGAGTAGGGAGTTACAGGTAAAGCTGTCAGCAGGCAGGTAATTGATGAATAGGGAGAAAAGCAAGGGGGCCCAGGACGGAGCCCTGGGGAACACCTGTGGTAACTGGCAAGGGAGAATAAATGGTGGTACCAATACAGACTGACTGGGAGGATCCAGAGAGATAGCTCCTGAACCAGTCAATGGTCTGTGTGGAGCAGCCAAGAATGGATAGTTTGGATAGGAGTAGGAAGTGATTGACCATATCAAATGCTTTTGACAGGTCAACAAAGACGGCACCCATTACACACCCACAGTCCATGTTAGAAAAGATATGGTAAGTAAAGAGAACCAGGACAGTAGAGGTAGTATGAGACTTATGGAAGCCATGCTGCTGATTACATAGGAGGTTATGCTTTGCTGTATACTCAGATAGCTGTTGATTAATGATCTTCTCCAGGAGTTAGCTTAGGTGTGAGAGGATGGATATGGCATTGTAGTTATCAGAAATGTGGGGGATGCTAGATTTAAAGATAAGAACTATTCTAAAAGACTTCCATGAGTCATCATTGTGGAGGTAGACAGCACAAGATTAAAGATAAATGTGAGGGGCTTGCAGATGACAGGGGAGGAAAGCTTCAGAAAGACAGGAATGAGGCCATTGGAGCCTGGGCTTCCATTATTTGGTAATCTCTTTAGCATAGTTTATGTGCCTTGGTGGAGATGGTCATGAAATAGAAAGGGGGATGAGTGGGGAAACTGGTAGGGGGGATTAGAGGGCCAGGAGGAAGTGTAGTGTCCAGGGGATTGGAGGTTGTTGAGGAGGGCAGACAGGTTGGAGAACTTGGTGTTGAAGGCTTCTGCTACCTCCGAGGAGTCAGTCAGAGGGCCAGTGGGGGAATTCAGGTGAATAGAATGGCTATGAGTGTGGGGATTGAACAGAGAGTTGATCAAGTCCCAGAATTTTCTAGGATTACCCACGTTCTCACTCTGAAGCCAGCAGTGGCAATTCCACTTTGAGGATTTGGTCAAGTACTTACCTCTGTTATACAGGTTCTTGTACTTATTCTACAGGGCAGGGGAAGGGGCTAGTTTATACATGGCCCACTTACTGTCTCTTGACTTCATGAGGGACAGTAGGTCTTTCGTTAGCCAGTGAGTACACCCACCTCTGACACGCTGAGTGGTGGAGGGGAAGTGGTGGTCCTGGATGGCCAGAAGGGAGTTGGTGAAGTAGGTGGTGGCCAGGGACATGTCAGTGAGAGTGTAGAAGTTGTGCCAATTGATAGCCCTTATGTTCTTGAAGAGGTGGGAGACATCTGGGCAACCGAAGTTATGGAAGGAGAGACATTTGGGGGGAAAGGAGAGAGGCCTTAGAGGATCAAATGACATAGGTAGGGGAGTGGTCACTTAAGGAGTCAGACAAAGTGCCAGTTAGGGCAACTCTACCAGTACAATCTGTGACCACCCAGTTGACGAGTGTGTGGTTCGAGTGACGGGTGTTGAGGCAGGTAGAGAGAGTGAGTATTTGCATCAGGTTGTATTGGATTAGAAGACTGGCATAGTCAGGTTCATGGGCACTGTGCCAGTTGAGTTTATAGTCCACAAGTAGGATGGTATTTTGGGTTGTGGAGAGTGTGCCAAACCGAGCTAGGAAGCTATGAAGGCCCTCTACTCCTCCATCATGTTGCTTGTAATAGCAGCCCAGGAACAGTTCTTTTTTTGTGGAGTCCAGGGTAGTTTCAACAAGGAGCCAGTCACTGGGGGAGGAGTTATCTGAGCACAGGATACAGGATGCAGGAAGGGGGTTCTCTGACAAAGATGGCAGCACCACCTTTTCCTTTTCTAGGACGATCCTTGTGTAGGATGGAGTACCCAGCCAATTGAAACATGGCATCGTGGTGCTGTAACTTCAGCCAGGTCTCCATGAGGCAGAGGATTTGGGGTTTGTAGAGGGTAAGCCAAGCTTCAATATCAAGGTATTCAGCAGGAAGACTGCAGACACTTATATGGGCAATTTTTAAACCAGTGTGATTTACCTAGGAGGCATCAACAGATGTGACTCATGTGAGGGTGGATTGTGCAGGACCAAGCTTGGGCTTGATGTTTCCTGCCAGCAGGAGCAGGGAGAGTAGAAGGCAATAGGGGTATGTTAGAAAGGAGGAAAAGGGAGAAATGGTTGGGTCAAGTAGGAGGGAACCAACTATTCAGCGCTCAAGATTAGTGAGGAAGTTGAGAGAGGTTCACTCCGTCTGTGTAGAAAGGAGTGGGCAAGGATAATAACTACCATCAGAGAAATAAAGGAGGTCAGCTTGGTCCAGGGATAGCACGGAGGCAGAGAGGTTGTCAATCAAGAGAGAGCCTGTCAGAGAGGTGACCACCATATTATTATATATTACATACACTTTATAGATATATATTTTTTTTTTCCATTCAAGTTTTTATTGAAACTTTTCATAAAGTGAATACATCTATCCACATAAGTATAAGGTACACATTATATCAGAAAATGAAGATGACATGGTAATCGATGTATTCCACCCCCCCACCCCTACCACCCCCCATACCTACCAGCCCCCGGACTCATCCCCCCCACACAGCACACATATTTACATATCTTGTTATTTAACACTTAAGATGTCATGCCTTGTCTGGTAATGAATAAAGCATGTGTAGAGGGCCCCAAAGCTGGTTAAACTTTTGTAGATTGCTCTGAAGACTAGCAATAGTCCTTTCTGTTCTAAGATTAGCAAGTAGTTCTTGCAGCCACTCGCCATAAGTAATACCTAAAGTATCCTTCCAGTGACTTAGCACAACTTTTTTAACAGATGCAGATATCAAGCAGATGTGGTATTTCCTGTTACGTACCCCAATAGAAGAGGCATCCCCTAAAACACAAATCTCCGCTGTGAAGAGTTCATCTAATCCCAACAGGGGGATCCAATCTTCGCCTGATACTGGCCCAGAGTGGAGCCACCTTGGGACAGCTCCAAAAAATGTGGAGTAAATCCCCACTGCCCTGCTGGCATCTATAGCAAGAGGAGGAGGATACCATGCCTAGTCTGTTCAGTTTTAGAGGAGAGTAGTAAATATTATGTAGTAACTTAAATTGCATTAATCTAAGCCTGTCTTGCACCAGAAATTTATGACAAGCCTTCCAAATACATGCCCAATCAGGTTCAAAATTTGGGAAATATGAGGACCAATAGTTTACCGGAGCAAGGTTTGAAGAATGTAACCAGCTAAGAAGTCTCCTATAGATGCCAGAGACTGCATGAGCTTTCCCAGCCAATAGCCCCATCTCACCATAAAGATCGGGGGCAGGGACAGTGAGAGAGGTTGAGCCCAGCTTTTGGAGCAACAGGTGGTGAATTTGAAAGACCTTGAATATACTGGCCTGTGGAATTTGAAATTTATTCATAATATCAGCGGAAGTTAGAAAACGCCATTCTGCCGATATAAAATCTTTAGCTGAGCACTCCCCTAATTGTGGTTGCCAATTGTCCCTAATGGGCCTGCTATCCAGAAGAAAGTTTGGATTGCCTTTTAATGGCTGGGATGGGTCTTTACTATGGCAGTATTTTAAAAAGGAGCATAATTGGGAATGGATTCTAATAGATGTCTCAATGGGGGAGTTACGGAGGGACGTGGGAAGTGAACTTGGAGATCAGTACAGTAGAGTTCTAGGTGATAACCCTAGTTCTAGGATACAGGATATCTCTAATTTTAACCAGAGAGGAACATAGTTACTATATTCCTGGGAATCGATTGGCGTTAACCATCTGAGGTATTTATTAACATGACTTGCCCAATAGTACAGTCCCATGTGAGGAAGTCTCAAACCGCCAATCGATTTGGTGGCCATTAATTTATGATAGGCCAATCTGGGTTTCTTAGAATTCCAGATGAAGCTGGCAATCATACCATGAATTTTCTTGAACTATTTTAAGGGGAGCCAAATATTTAACATGGAAATGGGATAAAACAGACGGGGGAATATATTAATTTTGACTAAATTAATTTTACCCCACATTGATAGTGAAAGCAAGGCCCATCTTTTAAGATCTACCTCAATGCCGTATAGTAAAGAATCTAAATTTAACTGGATCATACGAGCAGGGGATCTTGTTAGAGTAAGGCCTAGGTATTTAATTGTCTCTGCTCTCCAAGCAAGCCCATAAGGGACAATGTCATGACTGACGGTTTTATGATTCAAAGGAAATACCACAGTTTTTGCAGTGTTAAGCCTATAATTAGCAACTTTACAAAAACCCTGAATAATTTCTAATAAAGCCAGAATAGAGGAAGATGGGTGAGAGAGCTGCAGCAATAAGTCATCAGCATATGCTAAAACTTTAAAAGTCTGCCCCTTAATTGAAATACCCTGGACTTCTTGTGCTTGTACAATCCGCCTTATGAGGGGTTCAATATACAGATTAAAAAGGAGCGGGGACAGAGGGCAACCTTGCCTAGTACCAACGAACAATTTGAAGGGGGTCTGAGATTATACCATTACAGGCTATTCTTGCAGTGGGAAATTTGTAGATGGCGTTAATCGAAGAGCAAAATTCCTGGGGAAAGCCATAAAACTCCATCGCCCTAAACAGATATTTCCAGTAGACCCTATCAAAGGACTTCTCAGCGTCCAGTGAAACCAGTACCACGGAATGGTTGGCTTCCCTGGAGGTCGAGAAGACATGTACCAGGGATCGCAGGTGATCTACTGAGGACCTCCCTTTCATAAAACCCACCTGTTCGGCCCCTATTAGTGCAGGAAGGACTTCATTGACCCGGTTCACCAGCAATTTAGTGAGAATTTGAATATCTTGATTAAGGAGTGAGATAGGTCTGTAACTAGACACTGAATCAGAGGGTTTATCTGGTTTAAGCAGAAGTACAATTAAGGCCTTGAACAAAGATGCATCAGTGGCTGACCCACTTAAGATGCATTGAAGCAGTCTCAGTAGAGAGAGAATTAGTTCTTTGGAAAAGACTTTATAGAAATTAGCAGAGATCCCGTCTGGGCCTGGTGTTTTGTCGGAGGGGAGGGAGTTAATAACCTTATCTATTTCACTTTCTGTAATGGGTGCAACTAACTTGGCCTGGCTCACCTCTCCCAAGGAAGGTAAGTTCAGTCCGCCTAAATAACAGTGGATCTTTTCATCAGATGGTGGATCGCTCATGACTCCATATAGCTCCTCAAAATACATTTTGAATTCCGCCAGGATGTCTTTGGGGGTCATTTTAAGGGAGTCGTCTTTTAAAGAACGGATAGTTGCCACCACTCTGGTGGATTCCAGTTGTTTTACACGTCTGGCCAACATTCGGCCAGCTTTCTCCACCTGATCGGTATACATTGCCCCTGTTTTGATGATTAACCATTCGGCCTGCTCACCTAGCAGCTTAAGATATGCATCCCGTAGTTGAGTTAATTCTTGTATATACTCTTCGGATGAGAACGAAGATACTCTGGATCCCTTTTCTTGTATCTGAGCGAGATGTTCAGAGATCCGTTTCTGTCTCTCTTTCTTTCTCTGGGATGCCAGTGCTATCAGGGTCCCTCGCAAAAAAGCCTTAAGTGCTCCCCACTCCATATCGGGCTGGCTGGTAGAGTTGTGGTTAAAGGAAATAAACTCAGTAATTTGAGAAGAGATGAATTTAACCACTTTGGGATCTTTTAATAACTGATTGTTAATTTTCCATCTACCCCCTGAATTTGGAAGAGAGGAAAAAATAATTGAGCATGTAACTAAGGAGTGGTCAGAGGGTAGCCCAGGAGCTATACTCGTATCCAGTACGTCCGAGATGAGAGTGTTTGATATCAAAATAGTCAATCCTGGATCTGGTGCCGTGCACCTGGGAGGTAAATGTAAATTCCCTATCATTTGGGTGAAGGATTTTCCACACATCACACAGTCCTATTTGATCCAACAGTTCTCTCACAGCTCTTTGAGCAGAAGATAACCCCTTCCTAGTACACCCGGACCTGTCCACAGATGGGTCCAATACTAAGTTTAGGTCCCCTCCAATAATGATAGGTAGGTTAAGAAATGGTGTGAGTACTTCCATTAACTGCACAAAGTACCCAGGAGTATCAACATTAGGGCCATAGATTGACCCCAACATGATCTCTAAAGTGTGTAGAATACCCCTGATGAAGATATATCTTCCTGAGGTATCATGAAAAATTTGAACCGGTTTAAATGGAACAGACCTACGGATCATGATCATTACACCTCTACTTTGGGTGTTACCTTCCGAGGCAAATACTTGACCAACTTGTAACCTCCTTAGGTTGTTAGTCTCATTGTTGAGCAGATGAGTCTCTTGAAGGAACATAATGTCTGATTTTACATAATCTAGATGCTTTAGAATTTTATATTGTTTAGATTTATGGCGAGCCCCTTTAACATTCCAGGTCACAAAGTTTATATTCCTAGCCATTTTTTAAACCAATTTTAACTCTAGAAAGGATGATATCCTATAACAGGGCCCTGTGCGTTATACCTGTACTTTATGTGTGCTGTGCACACCCCTCCCTCCTCCCTTCATTTTCCAACAAACCAAAGACACCCAATTCCCAACACCAAAACAGTTGTTTACCCGTGAAACCCTACTCCCCTCCTCCCCATTCCACCCAATCTACCAATAGCCATGTCTACAGCCCACCTAGTAGCATCGCCTCCACCCCTCCCATCCACCCTGCCAGACCCAACAAAATAATGAGATACATTATGCAGAGTAATGAGATTATGTTAGTCCTGAAATCTCCCTCAAGTGAAGAAGAAAAAGGGCTGTTCGAGATGAGAAAACAGTTGAGAAGGAATTAAGAATAACTCGAAAGATTTCCACTATTTAAGACCATTTACATAGGGTTATACAAATGGGGCATTGTCTCCTGACCCAATAATCGGCTTACTAAACTTTTAAGTTTAACATTAACATTATGTAGCTCCATTTCCTGATAAAGCATTTCCCCAGTAGATCAAAATCATCAGAACTAAAATCGAGGATTACACTGCTCCCTTTAATAAGAGACATTAAGCTCCCTATGTATAAGGAAAAAAAAACAAAGGGAATGTGGCACCAAAGGGGAAGATTTCTAACGTGCTGCTTATTCAAGCATTAGCTTCAGCGTGCACATAGATGCAAATAAAAAAAAACAATTGTAAGAAGTTAAACAGTCTCTGGCTCCATCTAGTGGTGGGACTACGCCATGGCCATTGATAACAGCATGTTCATAAATCGCATCTGGAGATCTTTCCATCCGAGATTCAAAATTAAATTTCACAAGATCCAGAAGCAGCACATCCTCAAAAACGGGAAACAGAGATCTGCACATCCTCAAAAACGGGAAACAGAGATCCGCACATCCAAAAAAAACCCTTGCCTTCTGAGATGCAGAGGAACGGTGAAAATTAAGGGAGCAAATAGCCAGAACCAGCTGAGAGAGAGAAAAAAAAAGTCCATTTAGAGAGCAGGAGAGAAAAAGACACTTAGACAACTTATTTATCAATTGCTAAGATAATAAGCATTTTCCAGAACACCCATTCAGGAATACAGTTGTAATTCTTGTCGCATCGAACTTGGGATAGATGTCTTCATCGAGTTGAGGATCTCTCAGTGCAGCACCTTCATAGGTCTTTAAATAGGTTAGGGAATGCCCCCTTTAAAGCATCAGATGCAGATTCGGTACTCTCGTAGCTCCGCCATGAACCAGCTACTAGCACTTGGAAGCGAGCAGGATAGCCCATTCTAAACTTGATACCAGCTGCAACCAGCTTCTTGATAATGGGATGGTAAGCAGCTCTTTTTTGTCTTACCGATAGTGGCAAGTCCTGAACCACTCTCAATTTGGCACCTTCCCAAAACAGATCCTTTGTGCTTTTTATTTTGAGGAGAAAGTGCTGGCATTCCAGATAATTTAAAAACTGGAAAATAAAGGTACGTGGGGGGGCCCCAGCAGGAGGTAAAGCCCTTAAGGCTTGGTGAGCTCTTTCGATGATGTAGGCTTGCCCAAAGGGCGAAGGACCTGCGATTTTTTCTACGAGCTTCTGGGCAAACTTAATAGGGTCCTCCCCTTCTTCAGCCTCAGGGAGACCAATGATAACAACATTATTTCGGCAACTATGCCCTTCTAAGTCTTCGGCCTTGTCTTCAAGCTTGGCAATACATTGCCGCATGGCTACCAGCTCTGGCTCGAGTTTTTCATTCCTTCGTTTGAGGGATCGGATACGGGTCTCATTGTCGGCTGTTCGTAGAGATAATTCCTCCAGGTTGTGCGTTAAACTTTTGATTTCGCCTGCTAACTCTTTCATTTCCACCTTAAAAGGTTGGAATTCCTCTAAAAATCTGGATAGTGAGAGCGGTTCCGTAGCGCAGGCGTGCCACCCAGTGACTGGGTTTGCTGAGCAGCCGAGGCCCTGGGTTTTTGGGGGCCTTCTCTGGGGAGGCAGGAGGTGTATGTCTAGGAAGAGCCTTCCTCATTTCAACTTCCATTTGATGCCGTAGACTGTGTCTCACTTCTCTTTGGATCAAGATAAACGACAGGAGCGGTCCTAAAAGACGGGAAAAAAATGATTTTTTAAAGGTATATGAGGGTCGGGTGGTTGGAGCACTAAAGAGGAGCAGCTATCTAGTGCTCTGCATCATGTGACGTCCCTCACTTTTTAGAGATACAATAACACAGGAGAACTGTATCATTAGGACATAAACATGTTGATCAAACTCTAAGCTTTCATAAAAAAACATAATTTCTACAACAAACAGTTCAAATGTTAGTGCTCTAAAAATATATTTTAAAGAAATACAAAATATAAATAATTATTTTTGAAGACTGGTTGGAAGATACTAGTGGTTGTTCTGTCTAAGAATAATCGCATTATTTTCTAATGTATTACTTCGAGTAGTAGCAGTTGTTTTGGGAAGTTATTTTCCAAAATGACTGGAGATTTCTATGGAGACTTTTGTAAGATATCCTCCAGCAAAAGCAATTTCAGACATGTTTTTCTAGGTATTGCCATAGAATCTTGGGAGATAACTTACTGCATTGACTGCTACCACTGTATCATTTACTTCCTTAGAGTAAAATAAATATATATATATATATATATATATATAGTTTTCTAGTAGTATCACGATTCCTTAACAAAAAATACATACATAAAAAAATAAATAACATGAAATAAACTAAAACAGTCCTCAGATCAACAGATGTCCCAATGTTTTTTGACTTCCTTGAGCATTCTCAAATGTTGGAGTCTATGATTTTCACAGCCCATTTTATACTCATCAGTTTAGAGTTAGATTCACAATTCGATTGCCAACTTATGTTGTCACACCTCAAAGATTCAATTTCATTAAGAGCATTTCTACAGTAGAGATATTTTCTTTGTTTCCCCAGAGGACCCCCCCTGATTTCATTACCTGAAAAAAACATTTTTGTACCTAAATATTGTCAAAATATGGCTTTTCTTAGTAATAATCTTAGAATTAATAATTAGGACATTCTTCTGTTTATTTACAAGACCAACCTTGACAGAGAACCAAGCCTCGTATAATAGAATTCAGAAAATAAAGTATATTTCTTTACTTCAGAATTACAGACAATCCTCCTTTAGAATGGCCCTTAAAAGTGGATCTTATAATCAACAATCACAGGGATGCTTTCTTTTCCAATAGTGAAGTATGAAAACCTGTTTAAGCACATTATTCTCACATGGCTAGAACAATATTTATAACCTTTGCTGCTTGGATATTTAACCTCACGAAAGATTATGTTCCAATAAGATCTTAATTTCACATCCTTTTTCAGCTAGTTTCAAGACTTTTCTTATAAAAACAGATCTGCAATAACTGTAACATTTACTCTCCTAGTAGTGATGAAAGAGGTGGAAATCCATAAAGTAATACAGTCATTTATCATCAGAAGGGACACTAGGTCCCTCATGTCCACTCACTCATGAGCAAGTATATATATATATATATATATATATATATATATATATTTATTTATAATAGGGGCGTGGTCACACCCTTATATTTAGGATTATGAAGGCACTTCTATGTTAAACTTGAAATTGTGCACATTAATAACTTTGGACCCGTTCAACATTTTTTCATGAAATTTGGTATGTGTGGTGGGGCATGGTAGGTCTCTGGATTTGCCAAGTCATGTTTAGGTTGGATTTACAGTTTTTGTGCACCAGAACACTGAAAAATGCACTTCTCACCAGTTCTGTGGGCAGTTTTTTTGATTTTCTCCATGGCACTGCATGGCCATCATATGGTCTGCCAGTCTGAAACCTGGCACGTAGAAAGAGCATGGGTCAAGAAACATACCACTTTTTGTTTGGTGAAAAAATATGAATCCATTCAAACGTTATTCAACTTTTTAGCTCTCATTATAAGTCTAGGGTAAAATTTATAGGTCATTTTGTGAAAGAAGAATGGTGTTTTGGCCAGCTGGTCACTCCTCATGATCAAATAATTTGCTGGCTTGTGATCAAAGAATCTTTGATCATGAGAAATTTATTGAGCATGATGGCTGCCATCTTGTTTTCAGTTTGGGGTTGGTAAAAACAAATACCTCAGCCCAGAGGTGACTTCTGAAGTAAAACTTGGATGGGGGAATTGCTCAGGGGGCTTCCCCCTTTATGAAGCTATGCCTGTGATTTAATGTACTTATGTCAAAAAATAGAGTTTTAAACTTTGTAATTCTTTGATCATGAACCTGCAAATTCTTTGGTCGCAGGCCTGCAAATTCTTTAATCATGAGATTCTTTGATCGCGATCTTCATTCGTAAAGGAGGGACGAGATGGCCAGATTTAAAAATATAATATCTCAGACCAGGGGTGACTTGTGAAGTCAAACTAGGATGGGTTTTGCTCAGGGGGCTTCCCTCTATCAAGCCATGCCTGTGGTGTAATGCAGTTGTGTCAAAAAATGGAGTTGTAATGTTTTTTAATTCTTTGATCGCAAGCCTGCAAGTTCTTTGGTCACAAGCCTGCAAATTCTTTGATCGTGAGATTCTTTGATTGTGAAGTTAGTTCATGAGGGCAGGACAAGATGGTCAGATTTTTGCTGGAACAGATGTCTCTGGGAGGGACCAGATTGCCCAAATTTCATGACCAGATGTCCCCTCACATTAAAGATGATCTTTGAACATGAATTTGTGGTCGATTCTCGCGATCAAATAAGTTTTAAGAGTGCTAAAACATTAAAATTAAATATCTCGGAAACAGTTTGGTGTTTTAACTTGAAATTTGGAAGGTGGTGACGGGATGTCCTGTAGATATGAATTATGGTGTTTAGATGTCAGAAAATATATTTGTTGTGGAGATATTGCATGACACACTTTACATTTTGCGGATAGTGTTCTGCATTGTCGTAGTGGCTTGAAATTAGTAGGGTAGCTAGTCTTACTGCCATGGAGGTACTTTTCAGTGGTTTGGTGTGTAAAATGTAAACAGATGTGGAATTATGCAATTCTGACTCATGAAAATCTCAAACTTTAACATTAAATATCTTGGAAATGGTTTTGTCTTTTAACTTGAAATTTGGAGAGTGTTGAGGGGATGTCCTGTAGTTGTGAATTATGGTGTTTAGGTGTCAAAACAATAATTTGCTGTGGAGATATTGTGTGATGCAGTTTACATTTTATGGATAGCATTCTCCATTGTGGTAGTGGCTTGACATTTATAGGGTAGCTAGCCTTACTGCCACAGAGGTAATTTTCAGTGGTTAGGTGTATAAAATGTAAACAGGCACAGAATCTTGCTACTCTGACAAATGAAAATGTGTTTTGTTTCAAGCTGCTGGGAGCATGGGGCCCAAAGGGCCCTGCGTTCCCACCAATATGTGCTCCCACCAATACATATGATATTCAGTACTTGTACTGTTATGTTAGGCAGAAATTTGCAAGTTGGTGGGAGGGGCCCAGCTCTCCCACCAACTTGTGTAACACTGTACTTTACTATGCTTTCTCCAAATGTAAGGACATTCTTTGCAAAAAAACTGTGTTAATGCATCATTTAGGGTTAAAGCACAAAAAGTCAGGTTAGGGTTGGCCCCACCCCTCCTTTTGTGTACCTCCCCTCCTCCACAGACTGACAGATGCTGGGGTGTGTCCTTGGGGTTGTGAGGCCTAAATGTCACCCATTCTTCTTTTTTCTGGCATGTCAACATGCTTACACATGGAATGGGGTGACATTTGGGCCTCACAACCTCAATGACACACCCAGAATTTGTTAGTCTGTGGAGGAGGGGTTACATGAAAGGGGGTAAGAGCAACTTAAAGGTCTAATTTCCTGACTTTTAGGCTTAATCTCAAATGATGCATTAACACATTTTTGTATAGTATATATATATATATATATATACATATATATATATATATATAGTCATGGCAAAAAGACTCCATTTAATGCATCAGTTAGGGTTGTTCCACAGTGACAAAAGTGAGGAAATTTGATGTTAGGGTTGAAAGCCCCCCCTTGCATCCCCCACTGTGCCCCCCAACTGACATCGGGGGTGCGCTGGTGTCATCGGCCCTCACTCTCACCCCATTCCATGTGTGGGCAAGCTGAGGTGGTGAAGTATAGTAGAATGGGATGAGAGTTAGGACTGATGACTCCAACACACACCCCAATACTGTTTGAGGGGGCAGAGTGGAGTAACAGTAAGAGCAACAATAACGCCAAAGAAAAGAGAAACAGAAATGCAAACACAAGATCATATGGAAATGCAAACTGTGACACGCATGGTCATGGAACCACTATTGCAAATGCAAATGGTAATGGTAACAGCAACAATAACACCAAAGGAAACAGAAACAGAAACGTGAACAGAAGCGAGTACAGAAGTGTAAACTGTAACCAGCATGGACATGGTACCACAACTGTAAAAGCAAATGGTAACAGTAATAGAAACAATAATGCCAAAGGAAACAGACACAGAAATGCAAACGCAAGCGTGTACAGAAACACAAACCGTAAAGTGCATGGTCACGGTACTGCAATTGTAAATGCAAATGGTAACGGTAACAGCAAAAATAAAGTCAAAGGAAACAGAAACACAAATGAAAGTACGTACGGAAATGCAAACCATTACGTGCACAGTCATAGTACCACAATTGGAAACGTAAATGGTAATGGTAACAGCAACAGTAATACCAAAAGAAACAGAAATGCAAAAGGAAGTGCATGCAGAAATGCAAACCGTAACATGCATCGTCATGGTAACACAACTGGAAATGCCAATGGTAATGGTAACAGCAACGATGACGCAAAACGAAAGACACACACAAACACAAATGGAAGGGCAGCCATAAATGCAAATGGCAATGCACAGGCTGATGCAAAAGAAAACGAAAACATAAACAGTAATGGAAATGCAAATTGTAACAGTAACGCAAACAGAAGCGCAAACGAAAACGCAAACCGTAATGCACATGGTGGCGTACATGGGAAAGGTGATGCGAACGGTAACGGAAATGCAACTGGAAACGCTAACTGGCACAGTAACAAAAGGTCACACCCTTCTTTTCCCCAAAATCTGCATTGAAAAAGACAGTGAATACAAAGAATGTATGCATAATAATGGGCCTCGGAGCAGAAAAGGAGGACTTGGAATACTAAATTGCTTATATATCTCAGGAACCATACAACATAGAAAAAAAAATAAATTTTGTATTAATTATGACATTCCTGGCTAGTTTTCTACTTAGCCCCTGGTTGGGGGGGGGGGGCTAAGCATTTTTCTGCCCAAAAGTCCGTATCTCGCACCGTTTCCGAGATACGGGCCCCGAAAGGCACGACGGATGCCGTAATGTTATCTTATGGGAAAAAGCATCAACTTTGGAGTGCCGTCACTTTGCCACCCTGTAATATTTTTTCACCAAACCACACAAAGGCACATATGTGGGATGCTGGCTTTCTTTCCTCCAAATTTCAGCCCAAAAGACCAAAGCATTATTTTGCAGCAAGGTGGCAAAGAATTCCTGTAATGTCGCGGATGCCATAATGTTAGACTATGGGAAAAAGTGTCAACTATGGAGTGCCGTAACTTTGCAGCCCTCCAATATTTTTTTACCAAACCACAAAAAGGCACATCTGTGGCACATTGGCTGTCTCCCCTCCAAATTTCACCCCAATAGACCAAACTGTTCTTTTGCAGCAGGGTGGCAAAAAATTCCTGTTATTTTGTGCATAGTGTCACAAAATTGTGTCGCAAATCACGACACTGTCGCAAATGAAATCATGAAAGTGTCTTGAGTGCGACACTACTTTGCGACACTGCTTGTTACAAAAATTTTAAAAACATATTTCTGGGGTGTTTAACCCCCCAAAAAAGACATGGCTAGCATCCTCAGGGCTCGACTAGGTAAACACAAAAATAATTGTGTCCCTAGAGGGTCCCAAATTTAAATGCCAAGCATTTCTCTGACCACTAACTGAAAAACAAATGGCAAACTCATGACACTACAGTGGCCATTTGTGACACTAAAAACTGCATTTGCAACACTTTGAACTTTTTGTTAACTTTTCCCATTGACTATAATAGGAAACTTGTTTTTTGAATAACTTTTGAACCATTTAATATTTTTTCATGACATTTTTGAAAGGCACATTGGGGATCCTGACTGCATGTTCCCTGAAGTTTTTGGACTGTTCGCACAAACCATACGACCTGTAGGCACGAGCAAATAATGCACAAAAAAGCATAAATGCACTCTGAGATGTTTCTTACTAACTCCACAACCATATATCCAACCAGTCTGAAACTTGGTAGATCCCAAGATCTATGCTAACGCACCATGTCTACCAAATTACAGGCAAATCCAATAAACAGAGGCAAAGTTATTAAGGTGCAAAATTTCACCATTTAACCTTAAATGGAGTACTCAACCCTAACTATAGCTGCACTATTGTGCAGCTATCATTATATATATATATATATATATATATATATATATATATATAGTTAGATATATATATATATATGAAGTGGGCCTTGCAGTCTAGCATGGCAATGTTTATTTGGAATTTTATGGATACATACCATAAAACAGCCACACAGTGCAGATACAGTAAGCCTTTTGCAGCATTAGCACCCAGCACAGGAGTTCAGGTGGCAGAGATAAGGGGGATGGTGACTCAGCATCCTAGAGGGAGAGAGAGAGAGAGAGAGAGAGAGAGAGAGGAGAGAGAGATCAGTTAATCCACTGGGAAAAAATATATATTTTAAGTGGGCATGCAGTCCAGTGTGGCCATATGTGTGTACATGGAATTTTACAGCTGTATATCATAAAACAGTCAGCCACACAGCACCGATAGGCCTCCTGCAAAACCAGCACCCAGCATGGGAGTTCAGCTGGCAGAAGGAAGGCGACGGTGACCCAGGCATATATATATATATATATATATATATATAAAGAGAGAGAGAGAGAGAGAGAGAGAGAGAGAGAGAGAGAGAGAGAGAGAGAGAGGGAGAGAAAGAAGAAAGATCAATTGATCCATTAGAAAAAAATATATATATATTTTAAGTGGGTTTGCTGTCTAGTGTGGTTGCGTATGTGTGTTTGGAAATTTATGATTACATACCATAAAATAGTCAGCCACACAGCGCAGATAGGTCTCTTGCTACACCCAGCACAGGGGTGCACAGAAACGTAAATATCATGAATAAAGAACATGGATCACAGGCTCAACCTACCAAGAAAAAAAGTAACTGAGGTAATATACAGTCATATTTCATACAATAACTTGAAGGAGAAAAGCCCTGTATATAGAGAATAATGGATAGGTAAATGTGTGTTATGGATTTTTTTCACACTTCCGAGGTGTGTGACCCATAAACTTCAAGAATGAAGCTCAACAGATTTATGTGGTCATCACACACCCGAGGTGTGTGAAACAAATCCATAATGTCAAACTTACCTATCCTTTATTGTTTATAATTGCTGGTATGAAGGTTTAGATTGTATTTCTAGGAGCTTGAAAGAAAAATAAGTTTTATAGCTAGAGTGCTAAGATCATTTGGAGACTCTTCATGTTGGCAGAGAAGACAACCACTGTGAGTACCCACTTTCAAGGTCTCATGCTGACACTGCTGTGCGACAAGGTTCAGATGCACTATTTCTTTGGAGACTGTCATATCTACTGGATTTCAGAATATTATGAAGTGTCATATCAACCAGATTTCAGGTTATTGTTGTCTTTGGAACATAATAACCCAAAATCCAGTGCATATGAATTTTTAACAAAACAGTAATCTGGTTGATATTTATGGTTAACAGTAATTATGAAATACTAATTGTGTAGTGCTCCATTGCAGGAAAAAAGATCCTCCAAGAGCTCAGCAAGGCTCAGTTTGTCACAATTATAATGGTTGAGGCAAGTGATGTACTCAGTGCTGAGCAAGTGAGTATAGTGATGTGATATGTCGCTAGTAAATGCAAAATCCAGCAATGATTAGTTGATGTTAGACAAACAGAAAACAACTGATGCACTAGCAGCCGGAGGGTGACGGAAGGAGGCTCTAAGGGAGACAGGAGCCTGAACTCCTACAGGAGCTACAAGTTTTGTCAGTGAACTGGTGATCAGAGCAGCAAGGGGCATTCAGCGGAGAGCCAATCAGGTGCCGCCTCTATGCCCCCCCACCCTGTGAGCCACCAATCAGAGCAGCATCTGGAAGTCATCTCCAAGGCTTTTAAACCCCTGAAACCCATACAACCAGTCAACTAGAAGCTGGAGGTCAACAGGAGGGGTATCTAGAGAAGACAGGAGTCCACCATCCTACAGGAGTTAGTTTTGTCAGGGAACTGGTGATCGGAGCAGCAAGGGGCATTCGGTGGAAATCCAGTCAATTGCTGTGACCATGCTCACCATCTTCTGAGCCACCAATCAATGTATCATCAGGAAGTCATCTCTGGGATTTTAAACCCCCAAAACCCATAAAACCCTCGTACTAGTGGCCGGAGGCCAACAGGAGGGGGCTCTGGGGAAGACAGTAGCCTGCTCTCCTACAAGAGCCACAAGTTTCTTCAGGGAACAGGTGATTGGAGCAGCAAGGGGCATTCAGTGGAGAGTGAATCAGGTGCCACAACCATGCACCCTCACCCTCTGAGATACCAATCAGGGTGGCATCAGGACCATCCATCTGCTATTGGGAAGTACATAAGGTCATACCCACCAAGCGGCCCCCCCACACTGTAGCCCCACATGCTAATGATCACTGAGACAAGGACAGCACAGAGAAGTCTGCCCACTGGAGTCAGCCCAATGAGGCAGCCAGTAACTGGACACTCTGCATCTCAAAAAGTCAGTGGAGGCGCAGTAACAAAGGAGTAAGATATGAGGAAGAAGGATATCAGGACAGTGTACCCTACACCAGAGGTAAGCCTCATGCTTAAACTCCAGTAAATGCACACCAAAGGAGTGAGGATGGTCAGAACAAGCAATAGGAAGGGTACAGGTAGGAGTAAGAAAAGAAGAGAAAAAAGAAGTAGTGACATTTTAGGGTCTAGAAACTGTGTGGGTATAGGGAAAGCACACTGTCTAGGGTAGGAGTAATTAAGGGTTTTAAGTGAGCAAAACAATATATGGGCATGGCAGAGGTGAGTTAGGGTCAAGCAATAGTTGGGGAAAGGTAAAAAGGGGCTAAAGGAGACAGAACAGAAAAACAGGCATGGGAGGACCTAGTTATGCTGGGGGTGGTGCAGTGCAGTGAATGTGGGGTGACAGTCTTCACTTTTTGGAGCTGCGTTGCTGCCCCATCTGCGTGCATCTCACTAGGCTGATGGAGGAGGTTACCAGACTCAAGGCCGGGATTTCTTGGGTTCAGAGGACCTACACCACCATCCAGAGACTACCAAGTCCACCACTGCTACCTCAGAAGTTGCCCGGAAGGAAGAGAGGTTAGACAACAGTGGCCTCGGGGAGGGTTAGGGTGGTGAAGAGTAGGCACATCCCCATCTGGAACCACTACAAAACACCTACACTGCATTGGTCAAGCAGGACTATCCTACAGAGGCACCTAAGGCAGTGACCATGGTAGACGTGGAGGTCCTCCATAGTGGAAACCTCAAGGGGGTGGCAGAGGACCCCAGAGAAGGAGGAGGTGAATCCTAGTGGGAGACTCCATAGTGAAGAGGATATAGTTTGGGGCAGATAAGAATAAGGAGAGGGATGTTAGGTACCTTCCCAGCACCACGGCTCACAGGGATGGAAAGAGGTTCCTAAGGATCACTAGGGCAGCAGGAAGTGAGGGAGAGCTGCACATCATTGTCCATCTGTGGACAAATGAACTGGCTAGGGATGAGCCAGCAATGGTTCAGGAGGAGTTTAGGGATCTGGGGAGTGGTCTTAGGCAAGTAGCATGATCCGTGATCTTCTTAGAGGTGCTACCTGTCTATGACAGGGAAGGACAGTATTCTCCACACCAGCATCTTCAATGCATGGTTGAAGGAATGATGCAGAGAGGAGGGTTTTGGCTTCATTGGGGACTGGGGCCTCACCTGGAGGGAAGTGCCTGTATAAAGATGATGGCCTGTATCCATCCAGGAATGGGAACCATGGTCCTCCGCTAACAGTTTACATGTTGCATTGGCGAGTATTTAAACTAGATGGAGGGAAAGGTGGAACAAGGCAGGCAGAAATGAACTGTCCTCTCCCCCCATGGACTTATGAGGGCAGCAGTGAGAATCCTGAGGGAGTGAAATCCCATAAGAAACCAAATAACAAAAGAATCCAAGGGGCCAAAGGGAAGAGAAATAGTAAAAATAGTGGAGGAAACAGGGAAGGCCAAATGGGAAATAAAGGGGGTGGTGGAGAGCATGACAACCTGGAAAGCCATGTGTTCAAATGCTTGAAGTCTGAGCAATAAAATTGCAAACCTAGATGTCACCATGGCAGATGTGGATCTGCATATAGTAGCAATTACCAGGTCCTGGTGCAATGAAAACCAGGACTGGGATGTAGTCATACCAGGTTACACTATGTTCAGAAAAGACAGGGTAGGATAAAAGGGGAATAAGTGGCTCTTTATGTCAGGGACAACATAAAAGCTACAGAAATACAGAGAGAGCAGGGAGGAGCTGAGGTACTGGGGTCACCCTGGAGACTCAGAGGAGGGACGCTATTCACACAGGAGAGATCTATGCACCTCCAGGACAGGGTGGAGAGTTGGATAAATTTATGATGAAAACAAACCAAAGGATGGCATGGAAAGGGGATATGATGCTGGTGGGGGACTTCAGTTTACCCAATGTAGATTGGAGCCTACTGGCTGTGGCAACAGTCAAAAATAAAGACATCCTGAGCTCCTACAAGGGACATTCCTCAGGCAACTAGTTAAGGACCAACAGCACACAAGTGAGAGGCGATCACACAAAAGAGCTCCAGTAGTATAAATATCAAATTTACTATGACATTTCAGGTTCCCAGTCTCTTCAAGTGATCACCCTCTTCACCAGGTCCCCCTGATCCCTGATGAAAAGGATGATCCCTTGAAGCACAGGAGAACTTGAAATGACCCTAATAAATTTATATTTATACTATTGGAGCTCTTTTGTGTGATCATATCTCACTTGTGTGTTGTTGTGACTTTAGACTTCCAGATGCTGATCCATGGAGGACTGTTCAGTGTGAAAGTTTGTGTGTTTTGTAACTAGTTAAGGACCCCCCCACTGTGGGAATAGGAAGGAGGGGGGTTGGGTGGAAGCAGGGTGCGATAAGGTAGAAGCACTAAATGAGAACTTCTGCTCAGTATTTACTAAAGAGAAGAGGTGGGTGACACATAAGGGGGGAGAAATGGCAGAAACGGGGGGGAAGGGGCGACAGATGGGAAATCATGGAGGGCAGAGTTCAGGAGGGTTTGAAGGCACTGAGGATGAACAAGGCACCAGGCCCAGACAGCATCACCCCAGGGTACTGAAAGAGCTGGTAGAGGTCCTTGCAGGACCTTTGGCAGACCTATTTAATGCCTCACTACATTCAGGGGGTGTGTACCTTAGGACTGGAGGATGGCTCATGTGGTGCCCCTGCACAAGAGTGGCCCCAAGGATGAACTGGGAAACTACAGACCAGTGAGTCTCACATCCATTGTGGGTAAGCTAATGGAGACTATCCTGAAGGAGAGGCTGGTGGCCCTCCTAGATGCCAAAGGACTACAGGACAGCAGACAGCATGGCTTCACACAGGGCAGATCCTGCCAAACCAACCTGGTGGAGTTCTATGACTGGGTAACTAGGCAACTGGACAGGGGCTATGCAGTGGATGGCCTGTATCTGGACTTCAGTAAGGCATTCGACTCGGTGCCACATGGAAGGCTGAGAAGTAAGTTAGTAGACATGGGGCAGGTGCAAAGCTGGTGAGATGGGTAAGAAACTGGCTTCAGGGAAGGCAACAGAGGGTGGTGGTGGATGGGGAGCTCTCACACCCAAGGGTAGTGATGAGTGGTGTTCCACAGGGCTTGGTGTTGGGACCAGTGTTGTTTGGGATATTCATTGCAGACATATCATGGGACATCAAGAGCAAGATCAGTCTGTTTGCCGATGATGCCAAGGTAGAAGCAGTGGTGGATGACCTAGGGGGATGGCAGGGGTTGCAGGATGATCTGGCAAAGCTTGAAACCTGGTTAGACACCTGGCAACTGGGGTTTAATGCCAAAAAGTGCAAGGTGCTGCATTTTGGGATGAAGAACCCAAGGAGGAGTTACCAGCTGGGGAGTGCAGCTAGCCCAGACAGATGAGGAGAAGGATCTGGGGTGTCTTACAGGGTCAATGAACAACTCCAGCACAATGTAGGAAGGCAGCTGCAAAGGTCAACAAAATGCTGGGTTGTATTGCAAGGGGTATATCCTCGAGGAGGGAGGAGGTGATTCTGCCACTGTATAGGTCATTAGCTAGACCACACCTGGAGTACTGCATGCAATACTGGTGCCCATATCTGAAGAGGGATATTAAATTACTGGAGGGGGTGCAGTGCAGGGCGACAAAGATGATCAAGGGGCTGGGGGACTTATCATACGAGAGGAGGCTGAGGGAGTTGAACATGTAGTCACTAGAGGAGAGGAGGGACAGGGGGGACATGATTGAAACCTTTAAGTACATGAAAGGAATAAACAAGACAGGTACAGAGGGGCTTTTCAAAGTAAGGGAAGGGAGGGACACCAGGGGCCATGATATGAGACTGGAGGGAGGAAGATTCAGGAGGGAGATGAGGAGACACTTTTTTATAGAGAGGGTGATGGCTGGGTGGAATGCATTACCTGCAGAAGTGGTATCCATTAGAACAGTGGACTGCTTCAAAAGGGGATGGGACAGGACAAGGGGGAAGTTTAATGAAGGGGAAGGGTGGAAGGGAGGGGCAGCTGCAGAATAAGGGGTGCTAGCTGCACATTTGAGCAGACTTGAGAGACCTCTAGGCCTTTATCTGCTGGCAGATTTCATATGTGCATATGTGGGGGCAATGCTGGAGCTGGTACTGACAAATGGGAACAGTGTTGCTGACGTCACAGTGAGTGGCCACCTGGGGACCAGTGATCACTGTATGGTGTGGCTCAATGTAAAAACTGGACCAGAATCGAGCCACACTAAGATGAGGGTCCCGGACTTCAGTAGGACCTATTTTAAGAAAATGGAAGAATGCCTCAGGGATGACCTAGCAGGGATAGGGAAACTGGGGGAGTCAAGAAACAATGGGCAAAAATAAAGAGGGGCATTGAAAAGACAACAAATCTCTGTGTCAGGCAGATTAACAAAGGCAAGAGAAAATAAAGATGGCTATGGTTCTCTGGAGATGTAGCAGTGAAAGTAAAAATACTTTTGTTTGGTATTCACAGAGGAGGGGGGTTAAAAATGGACCTTTGTTACAAGATAAGGGCATAAAGGTTTGGGAGGTGGACACTAACCTTTTCATAGTGGAAAGAACCCTAAATGGGTTGTCAAAGTTAAATGTAGACAAGGCAATGGGTCCAGATGTGGTGCACTCTAGGTAGCTGAGGTAGCTCAGGGATGAGCTGGCTGCACCTCTGAAAGCTCTGTTCAAACCTGACACTAGAACAGAGAAAGTACCAGTCAACAAAACTGGAAATAGGGAGGAGGCAGGAAATTACAAGCCAGTCAACCTGACTTTGGTAGTGGGCAAAGAAATGGAATCACTACTGAAGGAAAGGATTGGAGAATACCTTGTTACCAGTGGTCTACAGGATCCAACGCAATAGGGATTCAAAGGGAAAAGTCCTGCCAGACAAACCTGATTGAGTTATTTGACTGACTAGCAAAGGAAGTGGACCAGGGAGGGGCAGTTGATGTTGCCTATCTGGATTTCAGCAAGGCCTTCAACACTGTTCCACATAAAAGGCTGGTAAACAAGCTGAGTAGCCTAGGAGTAGGTCCTAAAATAATAAAATGGGTGGATAGTTGGCTTGGTGTAGGAAACAAAGAGTAGTGGTAAACAAGGTGCACTCTGGGGAAGGCAAGGTGACTACTGAGGTGCTTCAGGAGTCAATATTAGAACAGGTCCTCTTCAATGTCTTTATTCGCAACATTACAGAAGGACTACAAGGGAATGTGTGCCTACTCATGGATGACACAGAAATCTGCAACAGAATAGACACACTAGGGGAGCATTGAAAGAATGAGTCAGGATCTAAAGAAGTTAGAATAATGGTCAAGAGTTTGGCAACTAAGATTCAATGGAAAAAAGTACAAAATCATGCACTTAGAGCACAAAAACCTGGGGAAAATGTACCAACTCTGGGGGGAGGAGAGTATTTTCAGTCACAGAACAGGAAAGAGAACAGGGGGTTATCATTTGTGATGACCCTAAGGTAGCAAAACAGTGTGAAAAGGCAGTGGGAAAGGCTAGTGGAGTGCTCGGATGCATAGGGAGTGGTATCACTAGCAGAAAGAGACAGGTAATAAGACCTCTATATAGATCACTGCTTATATTGAACCTTGAGTACTTTGTACAGTTCTAGAGGCCCCATATCTGGAAGGGCATAGGGTGGAGGTGGTGCAAGGAGAGCAACAAAAAGGGTGCAGGCCTGCAACAGAAGGCCTACAAAGAAAAGCTTAAGGAATTTTTAAATATGTACTCCCTAGAAGACAGAAGGGGACAGGGGGATGCAATAGAGACATTCAAATACCTCACATGAATAAACAAGGCACAGGAAGGAATAAGAAGTTGACTAAGCAATAGGAGTCAGAGGGTGGTGGTAAATGGGGTCCATTCTGTAGAAGGAAAGGTGACCAGCAGGATGCCACAGGGGTCAGTACTAGCCCAGTCCTCTTCAATGTCTTAATTAGCAACATTGCAGAAAGGCTGTATAGAAAAGTATGCCTGTTCATGGATGACACAAAAGTTTGCGTCAGAGTGGACACACTGAGGGGGAGGGTGGAAAGAATGAAGGTCAAATTGAAAAAAAACTGGAAGAATGGTAAAGGGAATGGCAGTTGAGCTTCAATGCCAAAAAGTACAAAATCATGCACATGGGGCGCAGAAGCCCTGGGCAACATACCAACTGAGCGGGGAGGGTATTAGCAATTAGAAAACAGGAAAGGGACCTGGGGTAATCATTTCTGATGATCTGAATATAGCAAAGCAGTGTAATAAGGCAGTGGGGAAGGCTAGCAGAATGACCTGGTACACTGGGAGGGGCATCACCAACAGAAAGAGGGAGGTAGTATTACCCCCTGTATAGATCACTGGTAAGACCCCACCTCGAGTACTGTGTCCAGTTCTGGAGGCCCCACCTCAGGAAGGACATAAATAGGGTAGAGGTGGTATAAAAGAGTGCTGCCAAAATGGTGCAGGGCCTGTATTAAAAGCCCTACTCAGAAAGACTCAAGCAACAAAACGTACTCTCTAGAGGAAGGTGGGGATATGATAGAAACATTCAAATACCTCACGGGTATTAATAAGGTACAGGAAGGTAGCATTTTCCATAGAAATACATGCTCCAGGACAAAGGGTCATGCTGTAAAGCTGGAGCAGACTGGCTTAGAGGAGATGTGAGAAAATACTTCTTCATGGAGAGTGTGGTGGACGCCTGGAACAGCCTGCCAGCAGAGGTGGTGGGTGCTAAAATGGCAACAGGATTCAAGCATGCATGAGATAGACACAAGGGGACCATAGAAATAAGGCAGGGGGAGAACACTGGAGACTGAGTAGAGTCTGTTGTGGCACAGTACTATGGGTAGGGAATATTGGGAAGACTAGGTGGGCCAAGAGGTCCTTATCTGCCAACAACTTCTCTGTTTCTATTTTCCTATGAAACCTTGTTTAACCTTCTTTGGTCAACACTGGATATGTTTAAAATAGATAAGAACAAGATTATTGCACAAAGGTGTGACGGAGCAAGCATTACAACTGGTGAAGTGAATGGTCTGTGTGCTCGAGTAACACACATGTTACCAAATGTCTTAAATGTGCACTGCTTTACTCACTGTTTAAACTTGGTTTTAGTGTCCACAATGACAGAAAACACATATGCAAGGAATTTCTTTAGTACTCTGCAAGCTCTTTATGCTTTCATTGAGGGCAATATACAAAGAAACAGTGTAGTTATGGAAACACTAAGATCCCCTTTTTCAGAGCTAGATAGCTATGCAGCTCAAATGGGTGCATCATGCAAAAAATAAGGCCGTCCAGCTCTGATGCAATGTTCAAACAGATAGCATGATCTGAGAAGACCATGCTACATGAATACTGGGTCATGGTAGCACAGCACACAGCAGTCAATTGCCATGCTGTACATCATACTACTGGACCACTGGGCTAAAGACTGCCCATTGGGGTAAAGTGCAGCACACACTGATTAGCTCCACGGTCCCTATGTGCAATATTCTGCTCAGGCATGCAGATGAGCCCATTTAGCATGCATGCCACTGATGGGCCTGCTGCATGCTCTTTATGGGCTCATTTGCATGCAGCACACTGTCCCAATTGCACTGGGATGCAGTCCCCCTTCCCTATTCCTGATTTCTCCATTATATGATTTTTACAGTTCCCTTTTGTCCAGTGGCCTCCCATCCCTGATACCCGATACCCCTGTAGTTCAACAAATACATCTCCCTGGTGGTCTAGTTGACCACCCTCCCTATCCCTTTCCTGCCTGTATAAAAAATACATATCCTTCCCTGGTGATCTATCAGACCTCCCTCCCTACCCCCGTTCTCCTCTTGCAATACAAAGTATACATCCCTGGTGGTCTAATGGACCCCCCTCCTATCTCCAATCCCCCCATTGTTTGATTTATACAATTTCCTGGTGTTCAGTATATCCCCCACCCTGGTGGGCAGTGTCCCACCACCATGCTCCCCGATCCCATCCCCGAGCCAACAACTGGCACAGCCCTCCACTCTTTACCAAGGCCGGCGGCCAACTGACCTGTCAAGGAGCACTTACTATAGGTTGACCTGGTGGCTATAACTGAAATCTGGGACACAGACAAGAATGACTGGGACCATGCAATTCTAGGCTGCATGCTGTTCATCAGGGACAGACAGGAGGGAGGGTGGGTTGGGGGTTCCCCTCTATGTGAGGAAGGGCATCAAAGCAGTTGAAGATATAAGCACCAAGACTTGTGGGGGGGCATAAAGTCACTTTGGACTCACTGAACCACCATAGTGGGAAGGAAACTGTGCATGGTGGTGATATACAGACCCCGGGGCAGGGAGAGGAGAAGGATGGGCCATTAGCTGAGGAGATAGAAAAGATGTCAGGTAAGGGTGAAATAGTGGTGATCAGGGACCTGAACCTACCAGATGTGGACTGGGAGGTTCCAGTAACCAAAAGTTCAAGAAGTCAGGCTCTACTGGATACAATCAAGGACTGCTTGCTATCCCAATTAGTGAAGGATCCGACCGGGGGGGGGGAGCCATCCTGGATGTGATCCTAACAAATTCAAAAGTGATTAGATCAGTCAGGGCAAGTGAACCCTTGGCAAATGGTAACCACAATTCTGTCTGGTTTGAAATATTCACAGGCGATACAAAAACCTCCTCAAAGACAGAGGTGCTATGCTTTAGGAGGGCAGGTTTGGGCAAATTAAGGCAATTAGTGAAGGAATGGTTAACGAATATCAGGGACAAGTCAGATGTAGAGGAAATATGGGATGCTTTAGGGAAGCAGTCCTCGAGGCAACCAGGCTCTGCATCAGAACTATAACAAAGAAAAATAGGTATAAAAACCCATGTGGTTTTCCCCTTCAGTAAAGGAGACAATCAGGGCCAAAAGGAAAACATATAAACTGTTCAGGCAGCAAAAGGGGGACAGGGAGTGGGAGGATTACATTCAGAAAAGCAGGGAGGCCAAGAGAATAGCAAGGGATGCCAAGGCAGCAAAGGAGCTTCAGATTCCATATGGGGTTAAATCAGAGGAAAATAATTTCTTCCGCTATATCACCAAGACAAGGATGAAATGTGGGAGGACTTGTAAGGTTAAAGGTTAAGGATGAGGTGCTTGAGGACAATGGACAGAAAGCAGAGGTCCTCAATGAATACTTTTGCTCGGTATTCACTAGGGAGGAACAGGGCCCTCTGACAGGCAGTGATATCAGAGCCACAGTCAGGGGGATCTAGACAATGTGCATCCAGGAGTTCACTACTGACAGGGTCAGGAAGGATCTTTCAGATGTCAAACTCAACAAGGCCCCAGGCCCTGATGGATTGCACCCCAGGGTGTTGAGGGAGCTTGCAGAGGAGCTAGCAGCCCCTCTCACGTATCTATTCAATAGATCACTTAAGTCCCAGATTGTACCAAGTCACTGGAGGGTGGCTGACTTGGTACCACTCCATAAGAGTGGAGATAAGGAGGAGATGGGTAATTATAGGTCAGTCAGCCTCACATCAATAGTGGGCAAGCTGATGGAGACCCTTATTAAACAAGATCTGGTAGAATACCTCAAAGTTAATCACCTCCACAACAATAAACAGCATGGGTTCATATCAGGCAGGTCATGTCAGACGAACATTATTACTTTCTTCAACCACATGACCATGGAGTTGGATAGGCAGTATGCAGTGGACCTGATTTACTTTGACTTCAGCAAGACATTTGATACAGTCCCATACAGGCGCCTCTTAAAATGTGTGAGGATCTGGGAGCAGCAGAGCAAATAGGTTGGTGCAAAATTGGCTGGAAGTCAGGAAACAGTGGGTAGTAATAAATGGGGTAAGATCTATTGAAAGACATGTAACTCATGCTGTGCCTCAGGGGTCAGTCCTGGGGCTGGTCCTTTTCAATATATTCATTAGTGACATCGGTGAGAGTATAAAGGGAAACATCACCCTGTTTGCCAATGACATGAAACTTAGCAGCAGAGTGGACAACATGAAGGGAATCAAAGAGCTACAGGAGGATCTTAAAAAGTTGAAAAGGTGGACACACATATGACCATTAAAATACAATGATAAGAGGTACAAGGTCCTGCACCTGGGTAGAGTTAACCATAAGATAGAATACAGGCTAAACGGGATCAAACTTAGCTCCTCGGTAGAGGAACGGGATCTGGGGGTCATCATTAGGGACAACCTCAAGCAGCAGAGTCAATGTAATAAGGCTTACAGTAAGGTTAGCAGGATACTAGAATGTATTGGAAGGGGCATAGATAGCAGAGACAGGGAGGTGATGCTACCCCTCTACAAGTCCTTGGTGAGGTCACAATTGGAGTACTTTCCAGTGTCCAGTTTTGGAGGCCTCACCTTAGAAAGGATATTGATAAGTTGGAGGTGGTTCAGAGAAGGGCAACAAAGATGATAGATGGCCTTCAGGAAGTAACCCATGAGGATAGGCTAAAGGCTTTGAACATGTACTCACTGGAAACTAGGAGGGAAAGGGGGGTTATGATCGAGATGTTCAAGTTTCTTAGCAGCATAAACAAAGTGTCTCACCCAGTGCTTTTCACCAGGAACACCAGTTCTACTGCACAGGGGCAGAAGTGGAAATTATAAGGTGGGAAATTCAGGAAGGACATCAAAAAGTATTACTTCTCAGAGAGGGTGGTGGAGGCATGCAATAGGATGCCACTCAGAGTGGTGGCTACAAAGTTGGTATTGAGTTTTAAGCACATGTGGGACAAGGCTTGGGCAAAATCACATTGCACTTGAGAAGGTTAGGCTGGACATCTTGTGGGATAGGACCCCACTGTGACAGTAGGTCCCAGGCACCATGTTTGAGCAGACTCAATGGACCACAGGTCCCCTTCTGCTGCAGGTTTCTATGTTTCTGCTGTAACAGATGATTATACAGTATGCACTCCTTGACAGCTGAATCGACGGCCAACTACAGTGGAGAGCAGAGGGCTATGCCAGTCATTGGCTCAGGGATGGGATGGAATGGAGCAGGGTTGTGGGGCACTGTCTGCCTGGGTAAGGTGGTTGGGCATCTACTTGACACCAGGGAATGATATATATGTTATTATATGGGCAGACTGGGGAGAGAGAGGGGGATTAGCTAGACCACCAAGGAAGGATATATATTTTATTATACAAGCAGGTCATGGATAAAGAGGGGGTCCGCTAGACCACCTGGGATTTATACTTTCTATTGCAAGGGGAGATTGGGGTAGAAAGGGGTCCACTAGACCACCACAGAAGAATATATATTTTATTATATGGGCAGGTTGGGGATAGGGATGGGGTCCACCACACAACCAGGGAAGTGTATATGTTGAACATTGGGGGTGATCAGGGATGGGGGGGCACTGGACACCAGGGAATTCTATAAATCAAACAATGGTGGGATCAGGGATAGGAAAGGGGACTGCTAGACACTAGGGAATAGTGCTGTCCCATGGTGCATGTGCGGGTGTGAGGTTCCCACCCTATCTGCGCACCATTAAGGACTGGTTTCAGCAACATTAAACTGCACTGCACAAGTGGGTGTTTTGTGCTTCGGAAATCTCTGAATTTTGCACTGCACTGCATATGTATGAGGTACCACTCATTTGCATGAGTGCAGTGCACAGGATTTTGCCACCCAAAGGTGTCCTTTGAATATGGGCAACTCCCTGACAGCTGGCACTTTTGAAAATGGGGCCCTAAGATCTGTGGAGGGTTCAACCTCTGTTAAAACAAGAATCTTAGTGATACCCAGTGGAGTTGTTGAATTGAAGCTATTACTGAAGTAAATGAAAACTTGGAAAGAATTACAGTATGGATGCCTCAGAAGAAATTGAAGAAACCTGTAGGATTCCTAAAGTTTCTGCAGATGCTAGAGGTTTGTTGTTTCAGATTAAAACTTTTGAATTCATTCTTTGTTTAGATGTTTTGAAAGATATAGTTTGCAAATGCTGTAATATCACTGACTACTTGCAAAATATTGAATTAGATATTATCTGTGGAATTGAAGCACTTGACATCCTCAAAACCTGAATACAGAGTAGCCATACAGATGATAAATTTCACAAGTACTGTACTTATTAAAAGCAGACCAGAGATGTGAAAAACTTGGTATCAGCACTGAAACAAGAGTGTCAAGATGAAAGAGTCAAGACATCTTGAGAACAGAGCTGTGACAGAACATATGTTTCATCTCAGGAGGATGAAGAGGAATAATGTTTTACATTGTTCTTGATCATGTTGGAGTAAAACTCAAAAAGAGATTTTCCTAGGAAGCTTGTGAAGTTCTTCGTCCCATGGCATTTCTCTTGAGGGAAAAAAAGCTTCCAGAAATACATAATTGAAGCATTCACAGATAGGTTTAACGTGCCAAGCACTTGAGCTTTGTAGAGTGGGAACTGTTTGTTCATAGCCTCTTTCACACTGCCAAATGTGAGCCATTTCTGGTACTGTGCTTCATACCATTCAATGCTGCAGTTCCCATCTGAACTCCTCCATGTTGCTATTTTCCCTTTGTGTAGTGTTGCAAAGACAATCCCTCTTTCCCTTAGATCATGTAGTGGTGTGGGCCGTTTGCACAGTGATCTGAACAGCCTGAATCACCCACAGCGTTGTGACAGGCTTTTCCCAGTCTGCACTTGTCTGCAGTCATGTTAAGGTCACTAATTTTTTAAAGACCAAGTTCAGCTACAGGAAGCTTTTGATAGTTTAAACACACCTGAACTTGGGGAAGTGGCTCTTTTTGGAAACTGAGGGCTAAAAATTACAGAAAACACAGTCTCAGAGTAGAGCCTTGACCCTGGGCATGCACATTTTTCAGAGATGCTGATGAAGCTCAGCAGAACACTGAGCAAAACATAAACACCTTTATTCACTAAAGATACCAGAATTGTTCAGTGCCAGTAGTAGAGCACTTACACTTTTCTAAATGAAATATATTTTAATAAATAAGCCTTTAATTTGGGTGCTTCCTTTTTTTAAATCTCAAAGCACTGTAGATCAAAGTCTCAATAATAGCTCATTAGAAAGAACCTCATTAATAAGATCTGAAAGCCATCAAGGAATAAACAGCACAGAATCAGTATTGGGGGTACAAAAAAGAAACTGAGCAAAAATACCTACAGGACAGTTATTCACAATTTAACAATTCCTACATCAGAAAGGAATAAAAAATTCAGGAGAGGTTGGACTCTAATGGGACACATTTCCATCAAACTAAAACTGATATCCCAGAAATAATGCAGGAACTGCCGAAAACAATTATGGGATTAAAAGAAATTGCTGACAAAACAAAAAAAAACCTTGAAGGTAAGACTAAAATGGAGAGACAGATTACCTACTCCCCTTTCTAGATGAAAACTTGGTAGAAGTTAAAAAAAAAAACAATTGTGTCGAGTGTAGTCATCCTAGAGCAATTAGTAATATTAAAAATATGAAGTAGTATCCCTAAGAGAAGATGTGACAATTAGTTGTGCATGATTGGAGGAGCTACTAAACTTCCAGCGAAGAAACATAAAATGGGCAAAAGAATCCTCAACTCTCCATAACACATAATGGAACAGTACAAGATCAGGGTTTTATTTAACTCCAAAAATTGATTAGCATTTTGCTCATAAAAGTTGTAAAACATTGTGAAAATGCATAGCACTTGCCTCACTGGGTTTAACAAACATAACACTTCTAGAAAACATATATAAATACTTTCTGTACAGTTAGTATTATCCCAAGAAAAAAATTGCTAATCAGTTATTTAAAACCCTGAAGATGGTAATAAAAATGAAGTACAGAGGCTGGACTTTACAACTATAGATACACCAGAAGAAGTAACTCCAAAAGAAGGGAAAAAGTACAAGAAGAAGAAAAGAAAATGAAAAAAAAAAAAAAACTCAAGTATTTTGCAACATAACTGAACAATGGAATCCTTAGAAAAAACACAAGAAGACAAAGTTTCAAGGTCTAGGCAAATGGATAAATAGGAAAAAATGAAAGCTTAACTGCTGTAGAGGAGGCAGGAGCTGTGTCTCACTCTGTGTAGAAAGTGTAATACTAAAAATTCAAAACAAGATACAGTAGCTTAGCAGAAGTGGAGGCAATAATTACATTAAGAGAGGCTCAAAGAACTGAATATGAGAACCCATAAATATTTAAAACACTTTGCCACATGATTTGTTAGGATCAATTATGCCTTGACATTGTCGTTGAAGATATATGTTATGCTATAAGATTTGATGATTTTACAACAAGAATAATCGGTTGATTATGGTCAAATGTGCAAGAGTGTCACATTATGTCAGGTGAAATGCCATTAAAGTGAATTTCCAACCAAATGTTAAAAGGTAATTGGCTGTATAGCCCAATACCTTGTGCCAGCTTAAGCTGACTTTTGTTAAAAGTAATTTTTTTAACTAAGTCTATGGAGTTTTACAAGGGATTGTACCTGGCTCTGTAGCCACCACCAGTTGATCCTTTACAGCTTCCTAGTTCATCTGCTCTGTCCCCGCATTCCAAGGTTGCTTAAAGTTTCACAAAACAGCATTGAAAAATCATCCCATAGACTTTTATGGGCATGCTCACATGCTCTTCATGCTGTAACATTACAAAACCTTGGAGTGCGGGGAAGAGCAGGCGATCTAGGAAGCTAGAAGGGGTCGACTGGCAGTGGCTACAGAGCCAGGTATGATCCCTTCTAAAACTTCATAGACTTAATTTAAAAAAAATACTTTTAACAAAAATCAGCTCACGCTGGCATAAGGTATTGGGGTGTTGGGCTATGAAGCCCAGTACCTTATATCAGAAACTTCCTTTAAGCTACAGAAAAATAACCTAAGAATGGTCTACCCTATACAACTAAATAGTAAAATCAGAAATGGAAAATCTGGAAGTTATGACCAAATCTAAATTGGTTAAAGAATTAGCAAAAAATTCTAATTTAGGAAGATTTTCTTTTATGATATTAAAAATAAATACACTGTACCCGACATAGTGCTGTCAATTGTTGGCATTGCACATATTGGGTTTGAAAGTGTGAAATTGGAACAAAGTTAAAACATGATTTGTCATCTACTTGAACATTTTTTGGGAATATAATTTTACATGGAAAATATAGTTGATGACCAGAGAATTTTCAAAAGCTGGACAAAGTTTAATCAAATTGACCTAGTTTTACAAAATAAAGTGCATGCAGATAAGATACAAAGGTCAGCACATAAGCTAGACAGCTTGGGAATTCTGATTGTTGATTCTGAACAATTGCATGAACAAAACAAAAAAAAGAGGGCTGCACACACTGAAATGAAAACAAGCAAGGAGGGCAATTTGAATTTGAGTATAATGTATTGGTCAGTAATATGTTTCAGGTATTGGCTGGTATAGACAACTGTCTACTGGACTTAACTGAAAAGAGCAGAGTGGATCAGAATGATGGGATGGCAGACTGTAGATGAGATGGCTGAAAACAGAAATGCTTGGAGGGCATGAAATGGGTCAGGTGACATGAGGTGTGTGTTAATCTAGTTCTGAGTGGAGGGCGAGGATCTGATGAAGGAGCACTTGTATGTTTGCGCACTGGCTACACTTGAATAAAGTCAAGCACTTTTGGAAATTACAAACAAGGATGGTCTCCCTTTTTTTCTGACACAGTGTACTTCGAGACTGAAATACTAACGTGCTCAGCTGCTTGGCTGGTTAATTTCCTAAGCAAGGTACTGTCTAGCTGTATCTGTTGGCAAGTGCCAGCTACCTCAGTCTCTCAGTTACAAGCTCTTATTTGAGCTTGGCACTGCACTTCCAGGTACCACGCCTCACGCTGCCAATTATGTTAAGGGTCCTCACTTGTGGATTATATATTTGAGTCCCCCTATGACTACCACAAATATGAGGATTTAAAAATCATTACACAACCAGAAAGTGATCATTTCCCACTCTTTCTTTATAGGAAGATGACTGGGATTAGGCAAGACAGCATTCAACAAAAATTAGAGATAGTATATAATAAACGAAAATCATTGGGATAGAATTCCTGGTGAAAAAATATAACAAATGATAAATAAGTATAGTCATAAAGTAAATCAGTTTTGGACAAATGAAATTGAACCAGGAGTTCTCTTTACATCAGTGCTGAACTGCTACAAACCAGTTAAAGAATCTTACAAAAAGGGGAAAGGGGCAAGTAAAAAGCGGTATGATTACTAGTTCAACAAAACATGTGAAATGAAGGAAAAGAAACTGGTAAAGTGTGTATGCTTTACCAAAAAAAAAAAAAAAAGAGCAAATATTCTTAAATTAAATAGGCTTAGAAAACAGTGTAGGGCTTATGTCATATTTCAGAAGTCTCCTCATCAGAAAGAACTTTGGGAAAATATGATTTATGTAATAGAAAACAAAGACACTAAACAGTTCTGGGGCCCAATATTCAAAAGTTTGCATGAACACTAACAGGTCTTTGCCCATGCAAACTGAGGTTTGTGCTGGATCCCATATTCAAAAGGGGCTTTCACGCAGGCAAAAAGGTTAGCATCCATGCAAAACATAATATATACGTATGGGCGAGGGGAGGGGCCATGAATATGTGTGCTACCCCAAATTCAGTGGCTTTACCTTATGCAAATGGGTTTAGCATGGTCCTTTTGTGCACTGCAAATACCGTTGAACAAAATCTTGACTTAACTCTGGGCAACCCTAGTTGCTGTCAGAGGTAATGCAGCCACCTAGTCCATTGGCCACTGGGGTAGCATAACAGCCCCCTGTAATCCTTGGCACCCCTCTCACTGATAATGGCCCATTCTGTAAAATTATATAACCCTTGGTGGTAGTGGTCATCCCTCCCTCCCTCCGATCGCTATCCCCAGTGTAAATAATATTATTCCTGGTGATAGTCCCCCCCCCGATTGCCATCTCCAGCATAAATAATATTATCCTTGGTGGTAGTGGTTCCCCCTTCGATTGCTATCCCTGGCATACATAATAGCATCCCTGGTGGCAGTGCCCCCCCCCATTGATCACCAGCCCAGAAGTGCAAAAAAAAACTCCCTGGCATCCAATGGTTCCCTCCTGCAACACCAGGCACACCCTCCCACTCACCTTAGCACTATATGCAGTGTCTTGGGAGCATAGAGTGACTGGCACAGCCCTCCTCACACCTCCTCAGCTGGTCACTGTATGTACAAGCAGGGAGTGTGCCTCTTATTTATAGGACAGGGTAGGGTACCATTGGATTTTTGTGCTTCCAGGCTGGCAATCAGAGGGGGAATCCATGCCAGCTGGGATAATATTGTTTATGCTGGGGATGGTAATCTGAGAGGGGACCACTACCACCAGGGATAACATTATTTACACAAGGGATGGCTATTAGAGGGGGAACACGACCACCAGGGACAATATTATATTACTGAACTGGCCAGTGGTCGGTGTTGGAGTGGGGCCACTAGCACACTAGCATCAGGTATGTGTCTAGACTGGGAGACTGAGGGGTGGTGGCACCACTCTAAGCCACCTCGCTACCCATGCAAATGATCCCATAATGGGCATGCAAATGGCCCTTTAGTGCCTTGTATGCTCAAAGGGCTCATTTGCATGGGTCTCTTATATTGCAAATAGCAATCTTATGTTATTCATTCTGGTGGTGTACTTTGGGAGCCCTGTCAAGGCAGTGCTAAGTGGTTTAGCATTGTACCAACATGGCCCTATATTCAGTCGAATAGTGCCGGTGCACTGTTCCACTGAATACAGCATATTCCGTCACCTTGGCAATCAAAAAGCACAGCACAAATGTTTGAACTCCACTTTGAACATATTTGAATCTTTGACCCCATGGGACTAGCTGCCATGATAACTAATCTGGATATAAAACAAATAGATTCTTACATTCTCCAAATAAATGATTAGATCATTACAGGAGCATTTTTTTTATAATGTCCTATATTTACCATGGCAGAAGATGGGGAAATTGAAGATGTATTTGTATGGATTACACAACAGGAAATCAAGGAAGTAATATCTAGCTTTAAGAGCAACAGGTCCCCAGGTCCTGGTGAAATACCTGTGGAATTCTGCAAGCTTGATGTAGAATGGTGGTCACGTCTTCTAAGGGATTTTTATAACAAAGCCATTATGTATGGATTTACACCAAATACTTGGCGAGGTAGCTGTATAGTTCTGATTTTTAAAGAGGAGATAGGGGAACCCTACAAATTATAGGCTGATAAGCCTATTAGAGAATATGACTAAGATATATGCAAAAAGGTAATTAAACAGACTTCTCAGTTGGACAGAAAAACACAAAATATACTCCCCCTGCAAGCAGTATTCAGAAAAGAATTGGGAACCACAACACAAATCTTTCTGTCACATTTAATAGAAAAGCACTGTGTAATAAAAAAATGAAACATTTTGTAGCTTTTAAAAATTATTCTGCGGCATTCAATTTCATTATAAGATCTTACCTATGGCTAAAACTAAAGGAAGTTGGGATAGATCAAAATCTACTGGTTCTGATAAGATGGCATTATACCAATACATGGATCAAAATCAAATATACTAAGTATGGGGATATGACTGAAAAGACTGAAACCAATACGGGAGTGCAACAAGGACGTGTCCTGGCTCCAACTCTCTTTAATATTTATATAAATTAAACCTTATTTGAACTAAATAGATCAGAATATCGACCCCCAAAGGTCCTGCAACATTATGTACCCATTTTGGCATATGCTGATGATTTAGCAATTATCTCTACCAGTAGATTAGGAATAGAAAGAAACCTAAAAAAACTTGATACACTCTGTCTAAAATTAAATTGTATTCCCAATGCTAGTAAAACAAAAGTGATGATCTTTGGTAGTAAGAAAAGCTATAAAATATTATGGCCCCCATTTTCAAAATGTTTGCATGACACAAAACTGAAATACGTGGTGCATAATGGAAATAGCATGGTGGCATAGTATTCAAAAGGGTCATATGTGCCGCCCATATGCAATAGTGCAGCTGTGCACAAATAATGTATGCCTTGCAAAAAAAGGGGTGTACTCCTGTATATGCTGCTCATAGGTATATTCAGAGCAATAGCGTGATGCATACATTGCACAGTACAGAACTGTGCCACTCAAAATAAATCACATATGGGGCAGCCCTTAACCAGGTGGACACACAGAGGCTGGCTGTGGAACTCCAGGCATAGCAAACATTACCTTCCACGTGAATGCCATCATGGCTGATGTAAGGCAGGGGAGGCAAGACAATGCTCCCCAAGGAGGATGACAAAGGGCCCATAGGTAGTATGCCCCTCAGAGATGGTACTGTCCATGTGTCACATTTGAAAATATCAGTGACCTTTAGCCACTATAGAGATACTTCTGAAGCCTAATAAGGATCCTTTAAGAATAATTAATTACAGTCCCATCTCTCTCATTAATGTAGATCTTAAAATCCTAGCCAAGGTTCTTTCATCCAGATTTAGTCAGGTATGGGAACATCTTATTAGTACAGAACAAGTTGGATTTATCAAAAATAGACTTTCTTCAGTCTATCTCAGGAAATTAGCCTATCTTTTCTCTGCATCCAGGGACTCAGACACAGCTGCTGCTCTTGTGTCCCTGGATGCAGAGAAAGCCTTCAATAGGGTGTATCAGATACCCCAGGAATTTATACAATAGATTAAAATATTGTATACAGCGCTGTCTGCTCTAATTCAATGTAATGGTTCTTTATCTACCTCTTTTACCCTGTCACAGGGTACACGTCAAGGTTGCCCTTTATCTCCTTATCTCTTTAATCTTTATCTAGAACCCCTTATTAGGAAAATTAATCTTTCTCCATTTGTAAAAGGTATACAAATAGGTTACCAGGAATATAAGATATCTGCATATGCAGACAATTTATTGCTACACATTGATGATCCCGTGCAATCCCTTCCAATGGTATTCCAAATTATAGTACAATTTGAGTCCTTTTCAAATTATAAGTTAAATTTGGCAAAAACAGAAATTCTTCCCCTTAATAAATACACTATGAAGGCGGTTGTTGCCCATTTGGGCATACAATGGAACTCTGAGAAAATGAAGTATCTTGGAATTTATCTTCACCCTTCCCCTAGAGCCATGAGACAATTTAATCTAGAAAATTTGGTTAACATCTTAATAGAAGATTTTAAATGTTGGTCAAAATTACCTTTAACTTTATGGGGGTGCATGAGTATCATTAAAATGAATGTGCTACCACGCTTGCTATACCCACTCCAAATGCTCAATCAGGCTCTACCATATTCATGGTTTTCTTGAGTACATGGTATCCTTAGTAAATTTATATGGCAAAATAAAAAGGTCAGAAGAAGCTATTTAAAATTAGCTAGGAAGAAGTTAGATGGCAGTCTCCAGGCTCCACATTGTCATATATACTATTTGGCAATCCATCTGACCAGAATTCGATACTGGTTATGGCCTATGCAGGGTTCTGGCTATCTACCCTCTTGGGTTAAGATCGAGCAAGATCTCTGTGATGAAGTCGGCATGGACCCAAAAGTTCTACCTTTTATCCCTTTCAGAAGGCTTCCAAAACCTCTACATAATACTCCCTTAAATTCTTTAACTCAGTTTCAGCAACAGTTAAGTGCTTTTCTTAAGAAAGACAGGTTAAGGGACATAGCACAACCTTTGTTTTGTAACCCTAATTTCTTAATTGCAGGCAAATCAATAACATCTCAGTTTTTCTGGCCTCAAATAGGTATAGAGAGGGTGGAGCAGTTAGTAAGGGATCAGAAAATTATTTCTTTTCAGGAAGGTTGTACTCTTTTTAAATGCGGAAAAAATTCAATCTTTAAATATTTTCAGTTATCTCATATGTTGATGCAGCATTTTGGGACAGGAACGTGGCTTAGTTCTTTTTCTAGCACACTACTTCCTTATTTGGAGGCTATACCTTCTTCCCATTTAATATCTTATTCTTATGATTTTATCATATTGACAGTGACCCTAGCAAACAATCAAATATATTACCAATGGGATAGGGTTACTCAGACCTCTTCTAATTCTAGAGATTGGGCCCCAATTTGGGCACATTTATATAAATACATTAAATGGGATAAATATAGGTATATGCAGTCTTGTATAATACATAATTTATATTATACTCCCTCCAAATTATACCGGTTAGGTCTCCTACCCACTAGCCAATGTTCTAGATGTCATCAGAATGCTGCAGATTTAACTCATATGCTATGGTCTTGTGAAAAGATTGCCATCTTTTGGCCAAGTATAGAAAATAGGCTAAATCCATTATTAGCCCTGACAGGCAGTTTCAGCATAGAAACATGTCTTATAGGTGATTACACATCAATACCAGGGGGTAATCAGAGGGCTCACATGGCATTAATTTCTGCATGTGCAAAAAAAGTTATATTAAGGCATTGGTTGGACCTAACTGCTCCAGATTACCTGGAATGGTTTAATGAAATTCTGTTTGCTTTGCAGGCTGAATTTACAATAGCAAAGCTGTCAAATAGTATGAAGAAATACACTAAAAGATAGGAACCTCTTTATACTCTTCTCACAACTAATTAACTGTCAACCTAGTCCATCTTAAACTTTTGGGTAGTGTTCTCCTAGTTTTGATTTTGATGAAAATCAAATGTATCTGTTCATTGTAGTTTTTCTGGTAACCTGTCCATCTGTGTCCCGGTTAGGTAGTGATTGTAAGTTAGCAACCATGGTTTGGGTCATTTGTAATTGGTGACATACATGGGAAGGGAGGTTGGGGAGCGGAGGGGGAGTGGGTGGGTAGGGGATTAGTAAGCAACAAGTTGTTGTAGTGTCTCTTCATGTGGTAAATGTCTTTTATCTATTTTTTTCATTCGATTTGATGTCTTGTTTTTTTTACTGCCTGCTTACTAAAAAAATGAATAAAGTATATTAAATAAAAAAAAAAAGAAAATCTCAGTGACACCCAAATCATAGACTGGTACCATCTCAACAGAACTGTCCTTAGACAGCTGTGTGAGCTCCTCCATGAGGAGCTCAAGGCACCAACACAGAAGTCACACCATGATGGTGGAGGCAAAGGTCACAGCAACACTGTGCCTCCATTCCACAGGTACCTTTCAGATATTGCTGGGTGACACCACTGGTATCACACAGTCAGCCACCTCACACTTCCTCAGTGAGTTCCTTGATGATCTGCTGCCCCACATTAGTGAGCTCATATGATTCCCTTGCACACCAGCAGAGTGGACTTTAACCATGCAGCTGTTTTACAGGGTTGCATGCTTAATAGTGGTGCTAGGTGCCTTTGAACCACCCATGTGGCTATCAGGGCACCACCTGCTGGAGATAAGGACATCTGTATAAATCAGAAGGGGTACCACTCCATCACCTGCCAGGTGGTGTGTGACCCCACAGGGTGCATCACAAACATCCTGGCATGTTACCCTGAAGTGCACTTGATGCATACATCTGGCACCTGTCATCCCTGTGCCAGCACTGTGAGTCTGGGGACATACCCAGTGGTCACCTTGTTGATGAGTGCGATCATAGCCACAAACAAGATTTACACATGTGATAACATTGTGGTGATGGTGAAAGTAGCGGAATTACCACAAAAAGAAAGGATGGTGGAATATCATGAATCCACTGGATGCACTGAAGGAAGGAGGAATTGGGGGGATGAGACAGACTTTTAAATACCACAAGGGTACAGAGATGGCAAGAGGGAAGTCATGTGACAGGGAAAAATGATGCACAAGACCGAGGGGTCTTGCTAGGAATCTGGAGGGTGTAGAATCAAGGGGAAGGTAAGGAAACATGTTTACAAAGAAAGGGTGGTGCATGTCTGGAACAACCACCCTGAGGAGGTGTTGTGAGGCAAAACTAGAATGTTATGTATGAGGGCAGGGGCTTCAAAATATGGAATACTACAATCCAGGTCAGGGGTAGAAAAGAGAAGGCAAGTATGTGCCACAGTGTCAGTGTGGATGGAAAAAATGGCCATACAACGTGGCCCATGCGGTCCATATCTGTTGAGAGTGTACAGTAGTATGTTACTATAATGTGTACTAACATGTCACCTTCCTCTACACAGGAGACAGTGGATACCCCCTGCAGCTCTGGATGCTCACCTCAGTACTCTGGCCCACATCCAAGGCAGAGGAAAGATACATCTAGGCTTGATAATATACCCACGAAGTCATGGGAGACATTCACGATGGGCACAAGTCTTCTTATGTCTAAAATAACCAGAGTAACCAGAGGCACACAACCACATGTAACATCATAAAGCACATGTTCAGCATGCTGAAAATATGATTCAGATGCCTAGATAGGTCCGGGGTGCCCTACAGTATAGCCCAGACAAGGCATGTGGCATATTTCTGGTATGTTGCATTCTACACATGGCACTAGACAGTGGAATAGTTGTCCAGGACCAGGAGGGTGACAATGTGGATGATGTGGAGCCACCAGATGAGGGTGAGAATCAGGGGCTTGACAAGTGGTACATCTGTTTGGTTCTGTGACCTATGTGCCACACGGCACATGCATTTGGTAATATAGGCAGTCCATATGGGAAGGTGTGTCATGAAATAAACACCATAATGTACATTTGTGGTTTGTACAGCCATGACTGACACACTGTGGACTAGCCATTAGGTGTGTTTACTTTGTATACATTGTACAACTGTGCAACAATAATATGCAGGTCACGGTTACAGTATGTGACTAGGCCTGGTACTGTACATCCAGCAGATGAGGGTTTGATTCCCACAACTGCCACTTATTTACTGTGTGGCTGCGTGAAGGTTACATATCCACAGCATGTATGTGTGCCCCCTGTACAGGGACACATATGCCTGGTGGGCATTACACAGTTATTACTGTATTATATCTGCAATGTTCTTGTGTGCCACTCAATGTACCACATGTTGGCATGTTGCCACACATACTATTGCAACCCATCAGTTTCAATGTACATTGTGTAAGTCACTGTATGAAACTAGTTATGTCATGTGTCATTCTGCTACCCATTACAAAGGTGCATCTATGTATCACCTCCAGTACAAATGGTATGCATTCTATATAGTCCACCACTGCAACCTGTCAGTGTTGCCAGCCCCTACTAGATGTGTTGAAGGCCACAGCTATATTCCATGGCTCATGTACATCTGTGGTCTGACAAACAATGTTCCCTATCACCATGCCAATCACACCATGGCACATCTTAATGCACATAAGGTGAAACATATCATTGATGCATGTGCATCAGGACTCCTGTACCTGTGCAGCACACTGACATACCCATTTTGCAATTTACAAGTGTGTATCATGAAGCCAGTTTGCTACACTTGGGGAGGATTGTCTGGGTATACATGTCCCTGTGGCACAGGCATCACACATTGGCATGGCATGCCATCAGTGACTCTTGTGCAGATGACCAACCCTGCCATCATAATTTTAATACTAAGTGCTGGTAGGATTTCTTTTTTTTTTCTTCTTATTCTTCTTCTTTTTGTGTTTTTCTTTTCTTTTTTTTCTTTCTTTTTCATTTTTTTTTTCGAAGTTCAGCCAACAAATTAAGGGGTTTACGGATTCTCTGATACGTATCACTTATGTATCACTTATCAGATATTCCCCCATAGTTATTGTTTCATCATCACCTCCTACACTACGCTGACCTACTTGGATGATCCAGAACTATTATAAATCTCACTTTAGCTATAATAACAACTATTTTAGATGCCTATTATGAAGAGAATTCTAAGAGGATTTAGTTAATGATAATTAATCCCTAAAATAGGGTATCATCTAAAAGTAAACTATTGAAAGGTTGCCAAATCTTCTCAAAAGTTTCATTTTGCTCATCTTTCATATAATGCAGCCTTTGCATATTCATAACATCTACCATCACATTCATCCAGTTTGTGATGTCTGTTGGTTGTGTATCCTTCCACTTCAGAAGGATACATTTTTTTGCTATTGTAACTCCAACTGATACAAAGCTTGTTGATATGGATTTAATAATTCTTGTTGTTCTAAGAGTCCAAACATTGAAAACAGAATCTTAAATGAAATATGCTTATTTAAAGATTTCTCGATTATATTGTATATTTTAGACCAGAAATTAGTCAGATACGGACATGCATGAATTAAATGAATTAAAGTGTCTGAAGAGTATGAACATCTGGGACATTTGTCAGACATAGCTGTATTATATTTATGCAGTTTATAAGGAATTAAATAAGTCCTGTATAAAATATTATATTGTATTTGTCTTAATTTAGTTCATTTTAAATTACTAAAGGCAGAGTCTATCTGATTCTATAACTTCTTAGAGATTTCTTCTGTTAAGTTAAAACTCATATCTGTATGCCATTTTTGTTTTAATTTCCTAATATTTGATATATTTGTGAACATAGATGAATACAATACTGAAGTCAGTTTTCTATTCTGTTTTTGTTGTAACAATGTGTCCAAAATAGGAGTAGAACATAACCTTAATTCCCCATTAGTTGATTTAATATACTGTTTAATTTGTAAATATTTAAGCATATGTGAATTAGAGAGATTAAATTGGGTTCTTAAGGACTCAAAATGTAGAAGCCCTGATTCATTAAAGAGCTGACCATATTGAAATAAACCCTGTTTTTTCCATTCTTTAGTAGTCAAATCATTTACGGAAGAGGGGCAATTCCAGTTATTGTAAAGGAGAGTAAATTTTGTAACCCCAATATTAAATTTTAAGAGTTTATGAAGTTCTTGCTAGGCTTTTACTACTGTATATAGTGCCATGGGAATCTTTGCTTGTAATTTATGGTCTAATTTTTGACCTGAGAACAAAAAGTTCATTAAGGAAGGGTAATCTACATAAGCGGTTTCCATTTTAACTGAAGATCTCTTTTCTACCTGAAAATTCAACCAGCTCCAGATATTAATACGTTGCGAAACCAGGTAATATTTATAAAAATTGGGTAAGACTAATCCACCTTGTTCAATAGGAAGAACCAACTTATACGAAATTCTTGTTTTTTTATTCAACCATATAAAAGTTTGTAGTGATTTTTTTAGTGATTTAAAAAAGGTGGAACTTGAATAGGCAAAGCTTGAAAGATACATAATAGTTCAATAATGTTTGCATTTTTAATAGGTTGATTCTACCTATTAAAGTAAGTGGAAGTGTTTTCCATCTTTCGAGTTCTATTTTTATGTTTTGAAGACTTTTTTCATGGTTTGCAGAGTAGCTCTTATCCAACCTTTTTGTTATAGTGATCCCTAAGTAATTAAAAGAGTCTGGCTCTAAGCAAAATGGTGAGGAAAGTTGTAAACTGGAGTACATTGTTTTAAAAAGTGCCAATTTTTCATAATTAATTTTAAAACCTGATTCTTTGCCATAATGTTCTGATAAGCTAATAAGTTCTGTTATTGAAGTTTGGTCGTTATTAAGATATAGCATTGCATCGTCTGCATATAAACTAATCTTATGTTCCACCAACCCATAATGAACTCCTTTAATACAATTTTTATGTCTTATAGATTCAGTCCATGGTTCAATGACCAGAGCAAAAAGCAGAGGTGAGAGGGGGGCAGCCTTGTCGAGAACCTCTAGAGAGATGGAAGTCCAGAGATAGAAAGTTATTTATTTTAATTTGAGCTGCAGGAGATCAATATATAATTTTAGCCAGTCAATACAATTATCTCCAAAATGTATTCTATGAATTGTATCTATAATAAACTGCCATTCCAGATGGTCAAATGCCTTTTCAGCAACTATCGCTATTAATATTGAATCTTGATTATTTTTATTTTCTAGAATGTTTAATATACATCTAATATTCTCCATTATTTTCCTACCTTTAATAAATCCATTCTGATCTTGATTTATTAGAAATGGTAGTACTGTTTCTAACCTTTTTGTAAAAATCTTAGTAAAGACCTTATAATCAAAATTTAATAATGAAATTAGTCTATATGATTTACAATAATCCGGATCTCTATCGTGTTTCAGAAATAAAAGCATATAGGCTTCGTAGAATGAGTTTGGGATCTTCTGAAGTTCTATGATATTATTAAACACTTTCACAAAGATAGGAATAAATATATTTTTAATTTTTTTGTATATGTTTCAAGTTGTATCCCATCAGGACCTGGAGCTTTACCAGTTTTCATTTCCTCCAATGCTGCTTCTACTTTGTATGCAGGAAAAGGAAGATCCAAGTACTCCTTCATTTCAGGAGTTAGTTGTTTTAAATTAACCCCATCTAAGAATGTATCATGTGGTAAATCAGTCATTTTCCCTTGTGTAGTAAAAAGCTCTTTATAATAATCAACAAATGTGTTTAATATTTCTTGTGGATTTTTCTTCAAAAAGCCATTTTTATCCCTTATTTGATTCACATTATTACGGGCCTGATCTTTTCTTATTTGCCAAGCCATCAATTTAAAAGAGGCTTATCTGCATTCATATAGTAGGTTGCTTTAGTTTTCATAATTTGATATTCTGCTTTCTCTGAAATTAATGTATTATAAATATCCTTCTATTTGATCAGCAAATGGAAAACATTCGGATCTTGTTTAGACACATGTAAGTTTTCTAATGTGTGTATTCTTCTAAATCTTTTTGTTGATTATTCCATTTTTTTCTGCTTTCCTATTAATTGTTGCTTTATTCCTCTAAACCATACTTTGAATGAATCCCATAACACCATTATATTACTGTCTTCCTTTTGATTTATAAATAATTATTTTATTTCAAATTCCACATGCTGAAAGTCTCTATTTTTTTAATATTGAGGGGTTTATTTTCCAACCAATGTTTCTAAAACCCAAGGCACAAAGTTGTATATCAATCAAACATGGGGAGTGGTCAGAAATCACTATTCCCGGGTATGAGATATTTGTTATCATGTATAATAAAGATTCTGAACTTAATAAAAGTCTAATCTTGAATATGTACTATACACCCTTGAGAAATATGAACATTGGGGGCATCCCTGTTTCAGTTGTACCCAGGGATCAACTCAATTAAGTTCTCTCATAAAAGATTTAATAACTTTGATTGAAGGATTAAAGTTTTGGAAAGATCACGATGTTCTATCTTTTTTGTTTAATACCAAATAAAAATCACCTTCTATAATGAATGGTGGATTAAATTCCATCAATTGCAAAAAAAATTGGAAAAAAAGATGGGCAATTATAATTTGATCTATAGATTACTGCAATAGTTAAATTTTGTGTTTCAATTTTAACTTCTGTAATGACAAATCTACTGTTTAAGTCCCAAACTTCATTCAGAATAAAGGGAGATAGCTTTCTCTTATGAAAAAAACATGGCAACCCCTCTAGTATGTGAAGAAAAAGATGAGAACACATTTCCCCACTTTTTCTGAAACCAAAGACAATATGATTCCAAAAAATGTGTTTCTTGCATAAGAACACATGTAATTTTTTTATTATTAAGATAAATTAATAATTGTAACCATTTTGGATCTGCATCTTATTCCTTTAACATTCCACAAAACAAGTTTTAATACTTACATATTTGATTAATTCTTTTTACCTTTATTGACTGGATCATCCCAAAATGTAATTTACCTGTTTGTTTTACTAAGGCATTATGGGCCAGATATTCAAAGGGTAGCGCTGGGCGCAAATCCGTTGCACTGGATTAGCATCGAATTTGCCCCCGACAGCAATATTCAAAAGGACATTTAGCGTCGGTACTGGGTGTTACCACCGAGCCGTTAAATCATAATAATAATGCAGGGAGAGGGACAGAGGAATAGGACCTGACTGCCTGCGCAACAGCATATTGAAAGGTATGGCGCGCTACCGAGCATTAGCGCCAACCTGTGGCCTTGATGCTAACCACATAAAAAGGCTGGCGGTAATGCAAGTACCCCCATGAAGCACATCCCCATCCACCACAACGCGCATGATGTATCCCTGGTAGTCTAAGTGGTCCCCCACCCCAGCATGTATCCCGACCCCGTTCGAAATAAAATAATGTCAGTTTCCTGGTAGTCTAGTGGTCCCCCCACCCCAGCATGTATCCGACCCCGTTCTAAATAAAATAATGTCAGTTTCCCTGGTAGTCTAGTAGTCCCCACCACCCCAGCATGTATCAAACCCCGTTCGAAATAAAATAATGTCAGTTCCTGGTAGTCTAGTGGTCCCCCACCCCAGCATGTATCCGACCCCGTTGAAATAAAATAATGTCAGTCCCTGGTAGTCTAGTGGTTCCCCCACCCCCAGCATGTATCCGACCCCGTTCTAAATAAAATAATGTCAGTTTCCCTGGTAGTCTAGTGGTCCCCCAACCCCCAGCATGTATCCGACCCCGTTCGAAATAAATAACGTCAGTTTCCTAGTGATCTAGTAGTCCCCCCACAGTGACAACCCGCCCATCCATATAGTTACCCAGAATGGAGCTGGCGACCCGGCTCAGCCTCCTCTCACCACCACACTAGGAAACTGACATTATTTTATTCTAACGGGTCAGGGATACATGCTGGGGGGTGGGGGACCACTAGACTACCAGGGAAACTGACATTATTTTATTTCGAACGGGGTCGGATACATGCTGGGGGGTTGGAGGACCACTAGACTACCAGGAAACTGACATTATTTTATTTCGAATGGGGTCGGATACATGCTGGGGGTGGGGGACCACTAGACTACCAGGGAAACTGACATTATTTTATTTCGAACGGGGTCAGAATACAGCTGGGGGTTGGGAGGACCACTAGACTACCAGGGAAACTGACATTATTTTATTTCTAACGGGGTCAGGATACATGCTGGGGTGGGGACCACTTAGACTACCAGGAAACTGACATTATTTTATTTCAACGGGGTCGGATACATGCTGGTGGGGTGGGGGACCACTAGACTACCAGAGAAACAAATTATTTTTTATTTGAAACAGGGTCAGGACACATGCTGGGGGGTGGGGGACCACTAGATACTAGGAAACAAATTATTTTTATTTGAAACAGGGGTCAGGACACATGCTGGGGGGTGAAGGGACCACTAGACTACCAGGGAAACAGATTATTTTTATTTGAAACAGGAGTCAGGACACATGCTGGGGGTGGGGACCACTAGACTACCAGGTAAACAAATTATTTTTATTTGAAGCAGGGTCAGGACACATGCTGAGGGTGGGGGACCACTAGACTACCAGGAAACAAATTATTTTTATTTGAAACAGGAGTCAGGACACATGCTGGGGGTGGGGACCACTAGACTACCAGGTAAACAAATTATTTTTATTTGAAGCAGGGGTCAGGACACATGCTGGGGATGGGGACCACTAGACTACCAGGGAGTGGAACCCACACGGGAACAGAGACCATGATGGCTGAGAAAGGCTGCCTGGCCCAGCCTGTCCACCTAGGTCTCTATATACTGGATGGCTGCACTGCATAGCTCAGTGACCCTACAGCTGACATCCCCTGGCCCCAGCAGGTTGCCTTATGCCTGCCCCATGCATTGCGTCCCCCACTGTATTTCACCCACTACTGCGGTGGGGTACCTGTGTTGTTGGGGGGCATCCTCCAGGGCATGTATGGCCATTGACAGTGTGTCTGTTTAGCTATTGATCTACATATATATATATATATATATATATATATATATACACACACACACACACACACACACACATAAATATATACAGGTCCTGCTTACATAGCTGAATGGGTGTGTTGTATGCACTGACTGTGCCTGCCAGCACACAGTTCCTGCTGCTTCCAGCTTGTACTTCTATTCCGACCAACAGGGGATGCTGTGGGCATGCCTTGGCCTGCAGCATCCAGCCTGTACTTCCATTCTGACCAAAGGGGAGCTTTCGCCCATGCAGTAGCACCGGCAAACTGCATGGTAATGTATGCTAAGCAGCTACTTAATGAGATGCAAATGTACTTGTCTGCCCACAGATTACCTAAGTAGGCTCATTTGCATGGGCGCTTGAATATAGCTCCTGTTTGCCTGGCTAACCAGTTTGCGCTGGGCTAATGTGTTAGCACTGTGCAATAAGGTTAACCCGGCAAACAACCTCACATCAGCTGAGCACAGTTCTGCAGTGTGTGGCTTACATTGTTGTTTGCAGTCATACCTCTCAACTGTCTCTGGTTTTCAGGGCGTCCTGATTTTACCTGAAATGTTTACTCTGTCCCCCCATAACTTGTGTTTCTATGACCAAACAGTGGGGTTGTAAGCATAACATAAATGTCAGACATTACTGTTACAGATGTGTTCTTCCCTAGCAAATGCATTTTATACTACACCACTTATTCTACCAGCTTCCTGAGTAGATACCTCCAATTTATTAGGTGTGTCCTGATTTTAAACCTTTGTCCCTGATTGTTTTGAGCCTTGTCCCTGAGTTATGAGGCAGGAGGTTGAGAGGTGTGTTTGCAGTAGCTGTGTGACATCTCTGCAAATCACACACAATGTTCTCCACCTGCAACACTGGCTTGCTACAGAGTCTAATAAGCTGCAGCTGTAGTTTGCACTTGCCTGTTGCTATATTCAGTGCTGTCTTACTCCTGGGCAATGTTTGCCCTGCACTCCTGGGCCTGTTTGCCCGGCATCCTTCACTTGCAATATTCAGCTGGTTTTGTACCATGCTATTCGTTTTGAATATAGCTATGGTTTTGATCTGGGCACAGTTTGCCCGCTGGGCAGTGCTAATTTAGCCCTGGGGCAAAGTTTTGAATATCTGGCCCTATATCTCTTACTACACCCATTTGTTTGTAACTTTAGAAATTTTAAAAAAACTTTTCTTCCTTCTGAATTTTTTTAAGTACCTCCCTTAAATCCCCATACAAACACCACATGCTCATAACCAACCCCTCTAACCCACCCCTCTGAGGAATAATTAAATTCCCTTTCCCAACCCAAACTTACAAAGATGTGCGAAACGGCATCCCTTGCACCTTTGTGATGCAGTTAGAAGGAAAATGTATCACAAACCCTGTAGATAAGATCGAATTAATTAATAAGGTTTAACTAATCTTACAAAAATCCAGTAATTAAAAAAAGAGGATGTGATCTAATTAATTTAAAGGATAATACAGCCCTATTATAGGACTGTATTGTCTGATAAATTAGAGTGCACAGGATTAAAAAAATTAAAAATAAATTTCCTCTCCACTCTTTTTCACCATTGCCCAGCCTTCCATAATCATAGGAGAAGATGATAAAATCTTTGTCTCCATTTATTCATATGGATGTGATCTTTCAGCTCTAGGTGGACAGGTACCCCCACCCCCCCCCGTCTTAGCAGTTCGCCCATAGTATTTTTCAAAGGCCCCCTCTGCATCTTCATGGTCATCAGCTGTGACCACTCTCCCATTTACAACAAAATGAAGTTTAGCAGGAAATTGCATAGTGAACCAAATTCCTTGCTCAAATAATTTATTTTTTACTGGATTAAAAAGCTTCCGTTTAGACATTGTGTCAGGGGATAAGTTAGGAAAGACATTAAAGGTAACCTCTCCATATTTAAAACCCTTCTCCATTCTTGCCTTTTGCAAAATCAATTATCTGTCTTGAAATGTATGTGGTTTAATCAAGACTGATCATGGATAACTTGCATTTGCATTTGGAAATCTAGTGCCTGTGTGATGAGTTCTATCTAAGGTGATCTTCTGTTTGTGAAATTTTTTCCCCATTGCTTCGGTAATAATTTTTTCCAAAAATACCAGTGGATCTCTAGTACTTTCAAATGATTCTGGTATATTTTTGAGCCATATGTTTCCTCTTCTGGTTTGTCTTTTAAATCAGCTACTTTCTCTTTTAATATTTTAAGTTGAGAATCATGCTGATTTTGTATTTCTAACAGAGGGCATTTTAAATCTTCTACGTCGGAAACTCTATGCTCCAGATTTTGGGTGCGTGTAGTCAGTGAGGCCAGTTGCTCTGTTAGAGAAGTGATGGTATCTGAAATCCCTTTTATTGAATGCCCCAGTTCTCCTACAGCATTTAACATATCTTTTCTCAAGTCTTGCACAGCATCCATTAGCCCATTAACTGCTATGTTCTGTGCTGTTTCTGCATGTTTTCTACCAGATAAATTTTTTCTTCTACCCCACTTCTCGTACCAGACTCTTATTATGTAAGTGGGTTTCACCTTTCTCCTCCTGTAAATGCAATGCATCCACGGTATATTTGTTCACCTCATTTGAAGTTTCTATTGGTGGGGAGGTATCTTGTTCACACTGAGAAATTTTGTTTACCATTGACTGTTCCTTGGGTAATGCAATAGAACCAGCAGAGATACCAGGAAGTTCTTTACTCTTGCAATACTGTATAATTTTACCACTTTCCTTAATGCTCATTTTTATGTTTGCCTGCACGCATGTGCAAGAAACATAGTGCCATCATCCGAGTTTTCGGTGGTGTGTCACCCCCTCTTCCAATTCAGTCAGTGTGTTGGCAGGCGCTGCCCCAGTCTGCCAATGCATGCTGGAGCTGTCTATGACAGCTCTATAATGCAGTGGCATACAGTTAAAAGGGGGAGCTACACTTCAGTGAGCAGTGATCAGATATCGCCTGCTCATGCACAGCTCCCCCTACACACACACACACACACACACACATACAAACACATGCATGCATACTGCGTGCTGCCCCCCCATGCTGTATAGCCGACAGGGGTGCCCAATCCCCCATCGGCTGTGCTGCGCTCCCCCCAAAGCCTTCCACATGCCACGCTGGGTGCCCACCCCAGCATGGCAACTCATAGTATAGCCAATGGGGGGGCCCAATCCCCCATCGGCTCCACTGTCCTCCCCCCAAGAGTACAGGGTGCCACGCTGGGAGTCCACTAGAGCATGGCAATAGATGCTATAGCTGATGGGGGTGCCCAGTCCCCCATCGGCTCCATGCCCCCAACCAGCTCTCCTTGTGCCATGCTGGGAGCCTAACCCAGTGTGGCAAATGTCCCGTATCATCAATTTAAAAAAAAAAACTGTAAATTAAAAACGGTCCCACGCAGTCTCCCACCCCCCCACAACCTGCACCCACCCACTGGGCACCCTGCCTCCCCACACCCCCTCACCCCATACATACCTCCGGAGTCTGGTGCGACGATCTTCGTGGGACCGGGAACATGTCTGCACTCTTCAAAGCCAACCGCGAACTGAGGAAATGCCGGTAAGCTGTATAATGGGATAGATAGGGTTTTTTCAACTTTGTTGCATATCTCAGGCATTTTTTGGAATTTTTTAACCAAATTTTCAACATGGGGTTTTTGGGACCCCTTCTCATGAATGCTGTCACTGTCATGGCATTATTCAGGCCCGAAGGGTGATTTCGCAGTCACTGTGTGAAATCACCTTTTGGGACCGATTAACGAAATGACCCTGCCAGTGTTCATAAGGTGGGCTCTCAAGAAGCCTATTTTGAAAATTTGGTGGAAAATTCCTAAAAATGACTGTTTTACGAGCGTGCGTTGCGCAGTTCCTACGTATGCTCGTAAGTTCATGAATTTTCAATATTTTCACTCCAGATTTTCAACATTGCCATTTTACCACACCTTCTTATGAGTAGTATAGCTTTCATTTTTCACATCTCACCCAAAACGTGTTTCTGCCCATGTAGTGCACAATGGCGCTGTCGATGTGAAATCAATGTATGGGACACATTAAAGAAAATCACAGTGACACTGTTCATGAGCAGAGGTCTAAAATGGCTATGTTGAAAATTTGTGAAAATTCTAAAATGACTGTTTTACTAGCGTATGCTATGCAGTTCCTATGCATGCTCGTAAGTTTGCAAATTTAATATTTCCCTCCAGATTTTCAACATTGCCATTTTATTACACTTCCTTATGAACAGTACTGCCGCCATTTTTCATATGTCACCCAAAATGTGTTTTCGCACATGTAGCGCACAATGGTGCTGTTGGTGTGCGAAAGCAATGTTTGGGACAGATTAAGAAAATCACAGTTACACTGTTCATGAGCAGAAGTCTTAAAATGGCTATGTTGAAAATTTGATGACAAAAGTCCATAAAATGACTGTGTTATGAGTGAGCATTAGCAGTTTCCACGCACTGTAAGTTCATGACTTTGTAATATTTTAAATCCAGATTTTCACCAGTGGCATTTTTCCACACTTCCTTATTTACAGTACAGCTGTCATTTTCACAACATGGCTCAAGTGTGTTTTCACACTTTCAGCGCACGAGATGCGTGGTCGCTGTGGGAAATCATTGTTCGGACAGATAAAGAAAATCACAGTGACACTGTTCATGATCGGAGGCACCAAAATGCCTGAGTTGACAATCTGCTGTAAAAAAATCCCCAAACCTAATTGTATTACGGGTGTGCATTGCACAGTTTCTATGTACGCTCGTGACTTCACCATTTTTTTAAATATTTTTACTGCAGATTTGCAACATTGCCATTTTTTACACCTCCCCATGAACAGTACAGCTGTCATTTTTTACATCCTGTTCGGAATGTTTTTGCACCTGTGGTGCTAAATGCCGTAGTCGCTGTGCATAAGCAGCTTTCGGCTAACAAACTGATATTCTCCCTGTTCATGAGGTGGGGTCACAAAAAAACCATGTTGAAAATTCGGAGTGAAAATACCAACGAATGCCTGAGGTATTAGGGTTTCCAACCATAATGTCCAACCCTGTAGAGAATGACAGGCATCAGGGGTGTGACTTGGGATTCTTGCCTGTAATGCTCATACCATTCCACACCTTGCAGTCAGTGAGAGGCATCAAGGTGTACCTTGGACTCTTCGGCCCCAAAGTTCACCCCATTCTCCTATATTGCACCCATCTCACTGTATTTCCTAATGGAATGGGGTGTGCATAAGGGCCAAGACCCCAAGGAACACCGTGACACTTGTCAGTGTCTGCAGGGTGGGGTGTGGTGAAATGGCATGGCCGTTATGCCTGACGACCCAAAGGCACACCCCAATGCCCTTCACTTTCTGCACAGTGGTGGTGAGGTTGGCTTCAGTTCAATACTTCACTGCCATTCCTATTACGCAGCTCTGTAACTTCTACACTACCACTGCCAATGCCAGCAAGCAAACATTCGGCATTGACAAATGCTTGTTCTAACGTGCCTTGAGGGGGGTTTGGTATTGGAGAAAGTAACGGGTTCGCTTACCTAGTTTTCTTGAAATACCTCACTGGCTAGATGTGAGCCGTCAATGCCTATTCCCTTCTTATCCATGCTTCTCTTACCTTTACAGCATTGTTTACCTTTCTGGTAATGCCATGTAATCTCCTTTACACTTCTTAATGATTTCGATGTGGGGGGCAGATCATGACGTCTGTTCCGATTGAGAGGAGCTGAACTAGTCGCCGGGCTGGGTGCAGTCGGAAGGAATGGTGCATGGTATTCAAGTATGTAAAGCAGTTTGAAAAGCAGTTCAGTGCAAAAACGGCCTTAAAAACTTTCTTTATGAAGTTTAACCTGCATTAGTGCGCTCTGAGTACAATTGGCCTTTTTTTTTTATTTTTGGTCGTGAGGTTGAAATGTTCATTAGTGTACAGCTGAATCTGTCCTTAAATACAACAACACCTTTATAGAGAATTATATTCTAGTTACTGCGTTTAGAACAAGCCGCTAATTCAAAAACCTTAAACGGGGTGACCTAAGAGGCTGTGGGTCTGTAAGTAGTGTTGGTAGGATTTCAACACACAACAATACCTACCGTGAGACTTTGCAATGTGCGTGTGTATACAGGCAAGGTATACATCTACACTATACAGTCCCTGCCATACATCTTGCACTGTGGCCATCGCATGTCCACTTAGAATTCCTGCTGCTGTACAGTGGACACATATATGTGTGTAGTGTAAATACTATGGTACCCTTCAACTTCACACATCCCATGGCCACAGACACACACACACACATTTGACATGTGTCCTTCCTCCTGTTATCGGCTGGTTGACATGGCATTGTGTGTCACAATGTGTGCTCACATTACTGCACTGCATGGGTGTGGTGTGCCATGATGGCACATCACATGACCATGCCTTGGTTATATGGTCATATACATACATGTTGTTCTTCAGGTCCCAAAGGCTACACCCCAGGACCATGCCCATCAGCTAGCTGCATCACATCATGGCCGAGTGCACCCATGGCACCAACAAAGATCCATCTGTCCCTTTACACTGCATGCCTCCTGGAGGACTATCTTGCTGGGTTGTGTTACTCATACACTGCTGCACATCTGTAATTGCCAGTCACATGTGCACCTGGCATGATGTTTGTTGCAACATGTAGCCCATGAGGACCACCGGTGTGTCACAGCAAGGATCATTAGGAGTCATGTTCAATGGACACCCATAGTGTGGAACAGCAGTGCACCTCTTGCTCAGATGTCAGATACGTTGACCACCAGTGTGGGACATGAACCTCAGATGTTGACAGTGCGTAGTACATGCATACTTTGAGATCAGGTTACACCATTCAGATGTCACATATATGTCCAGCAAAACAAGACAACATCATACATGGAGTTCCATCCATGGCTTGGGTGGTGTCTTGTCTTGGGGGGGGTGGTTGGTGTTGAGAACTGTGTCCATCCCTGTACATTGCATGTGCAGCTTTGCACTGTTGTTTCACCACTGGTGAGTGATAAGCCATCAACACATGGTAGTCTGTGAACCATTAGGCATTTTTCAATGTACCTGTGTGTGTCTTGGAGGAGATGTTTCCTGCTGCAAGCCAATGACAGTTTCTCTTGCTTTGTTTTCCTGTTATAGACAGAGCAGCCAAGAGACAGCCCAGAAGAGTGTCCCAGTGCAGGGATGACAGAGCAGTGGCTGGTGAATGTTGGCATGTTGGGGGTCAACAAGTGCAGCGCCACCAGTCATGTGAATATGCCTGTCACACACCTTGTTTTTCTTCACACATTACAGTCGTGCACCATGCTGCATCCACTGTTGCATGTTGTTCTCCATATGTGGGTTTGCTAATTGCATACATAAATAATCCACATTTCATCTGCCAGTCATGACTTCACCAGAGCATTTCTACCCATGGTGGATGGCTGGCTAACATCCTACCCTATGTGTCTCTGCATTGCACTGTTTCTACATCTGGAAGCTGTCATGCACAATGACCCTGCATCCTCCATGTCCTGCTTGCATACACACACCCCCAGCAAGCACACCCAGCACACAGTGCATGCTGCCATATGTGGTGGACAATGTGGACCCTGAGTGTCCATGTCATCATACGTGTGCCATCTGAACACGACTGTAGATGTTGCACCTGGGGCATTAGGTGGTTCCCCACTTGTTTTAGAGTTTGATTCCCTGTGGCAGGGATGTGTCCTTCTGACACTATGTGCCAGCCCTTGTATCAGTAAGACCGTACTGTCACCCAACTCTGCAGTGCTGTCTGCTTCAGAGGGCACGGCACAGTCCAGGGTGTCTCACATACTCCACAGACTGCCACTTGCACTGTGTCCTGACTGTGCTTGTGTGGTGTTTCCACATGCCCATGCACCTGTGCCCACCTGTTGAATGTTTCACCTGGGGGTGTTATCACATGCATGTGTGTATGCTACAACCCTATAACAGCACTCTTTGCAGTCAAATATAAGTGTACGTCATGCAGCCATTTTCAGGTGTCTGTTGCCCTTGTCCCCCACTGACATCACCTTTATAATGTTGTTCATACTGTTCAGCTGATGTGCCCTTATACTCTACCAGTACAGTGTTTGCATGTCATGGTTTATTACTGTGTTGTGGCCATTCCTGCTCTTCCTGGCTACTGGGGTACCTATAGACGGTGCCTGTGTGTGCTACACTGCTTGGCCATGCCCTATACAACATCTGTGCCACCCATGTCAAGGGTGGAATGACTTGACCTTGTAACATACTGTATGCCAATGGGTGTTGTGTCAACACAGCACATGACTGTGGACATGCACCCTGTGTGATAGCAGACATACACTGTAATTGATGTACTGTGTGTTGCCATGTCCTCCTCACTCACATACTTTTTGGATGGCATACAGTCACATGCTATGTTGTGGCCATTGTGCAGTGCACATTGACGAGACTGTCCACCTTTTGCCTGTCTACTACATGCCCCCATGCACATGATGCACTGTGTGCACCACCCCTCTTCACATTGGGTCTATCCAAACTTGCAGTGGTGCATGGTGGTCATGGCCAGTGTGGTGTGCTGTGATCAATGCCATGCACACTGTGCCCCAGACCTGTTCTGTCAACATCTTGTGCCACTTCTGCCCGGTGACTGCTGCATTCACCACAGGGCACTTATGTTGGAGGGACATGGCTATGTGCCCCATTCCAGCACATGCTCTTTCTGAATGTGTGGCCCGTGCCCATTATCCACCCTGCACTGGCACACAAACGCATCCTATTGTGTTGTTCACGTTGGTCACACACCTCTGCCTGCCATTGCATGCAATAGATTAGTTTGTGCTGTTGCAGAGCCCACATGTACACATGCACCCATAATGCAGGTTGCATGGAACATTGTGGACTGCACGGAAGTCAGGCTACAGTATGGAGGGCTGAAGGCAGAATTACGATTCCACCTAGTATAACAGCCCTTCAAAATTAGCCTCTTTCTTGTGTTGAATGCTCATTCTTGTTTGTGGCTGTTCTAGCTAAATGGGAGGCAAGAGGAAGGTGCCAGAATCTGGTGAGTAATTAGCAGAAACTAGTTTACTTGATCCGACCAGCACCCCCTCTCTGGCGGTGATTAATAACGTGGTGGCAGGTCCAGCGGTTGGTGATGCAGAACCCTCCAGTGCTGCAATACTTGATGAACTGTGTGAGTTCCATGCAGAATTTAGAGCTCTACAGTTAGACTGAAAAACATCTTCATCCACCTTAGAACATTTGAACATATGAACATACAAAATTGCCAGCAGATACAGGCCTATTGGTCTATCTAGTCTGCTTGAGTGTGCAGCACTTCAGTCTTTCAGAATGCAGCTGCCCCCTTCCCTTGCCCCTCATTGATTTTGCCCATGTATCCTTCCCTCCTATCCCCTGCCTCCCCACAGTTTGAACCCTCCCTCTGAACCTGTCCAACCCCCTTTTGAAGCTGCCCACCGTCTGTAGTGATATCACCTCCTCCGGTAGCATGTTCCACCCTGCCACCACCCTATCAGTGAAATAGTGCCTGCTCATTTCCCTCCTGAATCTTCCTCCTTCCATCTTAAGATTGTGCCCCCTGGTTTTCCTTCCACCTGTTAATTTGAAAATACTTCTGGTGCTTGCTCTGTTCATACCCTTCAGGTACTTGAAGGTCTCAGTCATATCCCCTCTCTCCCTTCTATCCTCCATGGAATAGGTATTGCGCTCTCTTGGTCTCTCCTTCTAAGGTTTATCTCCCAATCCCAGGATCATTTTTGTTGCCCAGTGTTGTACCCCCTCCAATAGCTTGATGTCCTTTTTCAAGTAGGAGCTCCAGTACTGCACGCAGTATTCCAAGTGTGGTCTCACCAGGGACCTGTACAGAAGCAGGATGACTTCCCTCTCCTATAAATAATTTCCCTTGCAATGCACCCCAGCATTCTGTTGGTCTTTGCTGCTGCCTTCCTGCACTGGGCTGAGTGGTTCATTTCCCCAACACTAGTACACGCAGATCCTTTTCCTCCTTTGACTGGGATGACTGCAGTCCCCCCAACCAGTAACTATTTCTGGGGTTCCTGGCTTCCAAGTGCATGACTTTGCACTTTTTGACATTGAACCCAAGTTGCCATGTGTTAGACCATCCTCCAGTTTTGCCAGATCCTCCTGGAGTACTGTACTGCTTTCCCCTCCATCAAAATCTGCACAGATCTTGGTGTCATCATTGAAGAGACTGATCTTATTCTTTATCCCTTCTGCAATGTCGGCAATGAAAACATTAAACAGCACTGGTCCCAGCACTGAGTCCAGTGGGACCCCACTTGTTACCGCCCTGGGCTCAGATACATCACCCCACACTACTACCTTCTGCTGCCTATCCTGCAACCAGCTCCTGACCCATCAAACCAGTTCTCTCCCCACTCCCAGTTTGCTCAGTTTGTTGGTCAGCCTACCATGTGGCACTGAATCAAAGGCCTTGCTGAAATCCAAGTATAAGAAGTACACCGCATGACTCTTGTCCAGTGCCTGCATCACCCAATCCAAAATGTTCACCAGGTTCATCTGGCAGGATCTGCCAGAGACAAACCCATGCTGTCTGCCATCCTGGAGATAATTATCCTCCAGAAATTTTACCAGCCTTTCCTTGAAGATAGTCTTCATTAGCTTTCCCACAGCTGAGGTTAGGCTGACTGGTCTGTGGTTCCCTGGTTCATCCTTGGGCCCACTCTTATGGAAGGGCACCACATGCACCACCCTACAATCCCTGGGTATGCATCCAGTTTCCAGAGAGGTGTTAAACAGGTCCGCCAATGGTCCTGCCAGGACTACTGCCAACTCTCTCAGTATTCTAGAATGAATTCCATCCGGCCCCGGTCCCTTATCAATCCTAACATACTAACATACTATTTGCCAGCAGATTAGGCCTTACGGTCTATCGAGTCTGCTCAAACCTCAGATCCCTAGTAGGGTGCCGAGGCCCTCCCCCCTCCTTGTGTTCCAGAAACCCCTATCATCCATCCCCGGCCCCTGGGACAGGCCATCATCTGATACATCCACTTTCTGTGTCTGTCCCACCCTCTCTTGAAGCCCTCCACAGTGGATCTCTGAACCAGCTCGCCAGGCAGTGCATTCCAAGGGTCCACCACCCTCTCAGTAAAAAACCTCCTCCTCTTTCTCCCCTCACCCTTTCACCTTCCAACTTTAAACCATGCCCTCTGGTGATACCTCCCTGCTTTGGTCTAAAGATCCCCTCCATGTTTACCCTATTTATTCCCTTGAGGTACTCAAGACCTCAATCATGTTCCCCTGTCTCTCCTCTCCTCCAATGAAAACAGGCAGAGCTCCTCAAGTCTGTCCTCATACGTCAAATCTAGCCCTCATATCATCTTAGTTGCCCTCCTCTGCACCCTCTCCAGGAGCTGTATGTCCCTCTTCAAGTGTGGTCTCCAGTACTGTACACAGTACTCAAGGTGTGGTCTAACCAGTCCATCGTACAGCGGCAGAATCACTTCCTTGCTCCTAGAGGTGATCCCCCTTACAATGCATCCCAACATCCTGTTTGGCTTGCTAGCCGCTCTCCTGCACTGCTCAGAGTTATTCATACATGCATCCACCATGACCCCTAGGTCTTTTTCTCCTATTGAGGCCTCCAGCACCTCCCCTCCCAGGGTGTACCTGTGTTTAGGGTTTCCCCACCCAAGATGTAACACCTTGCACTTGGTGATATTGTAATTTCCATGTGTGAGCCCAGCTTTCCAGGGTGTCCAGGTCCCTTGCAGGCCAACCTCCCTCTTCTCCCTCAACTACTGCTCCCATCTTGGAGTCATCAGCGAAGAAACTCATTTCATCCTATACCCTCCCTGATGTCCGATATGTATGCATTAAACAGGATCAGACCCAGGACCGAGCCCTGCGGTACCCCATTACCAACCTCTTTAGGGTTCGAGAGCTCGCAACAGACCACTACTCTCTGGGAGCGTTCAGCTAGCCAGTTTTCAATCCATCTGACCATCAAAGGGCCTACTCCCAACCCCATCAGTTTCTTCACCAGACCATTGTGGGGGACAGAGTCAAACGCCTTGCTGAAGTCCAAGAATAATACATCCACAGGCTTTCCTCTGTCCAGTTCTGATGTTACCTATTTGTAGAACTCCACAAGATTGGTTTGACATGATCTACCTGGCACAAACCCATGTTGCCGACTATCCAGACCTCCCACCTCCTCCAAGTACACCCCCAATCGTTCCTTTAGTATATTCTCCAATAATTTTCCCTCCACCGAGGTCAAACTGATGGGTCTATAGTTACCTGGTACTTCCCTCGACCCTCCTTTATGGATTGGCACCACATGTGCCTCTCGCCAATCCCTAGGTACCCTCCCTGTCTCAAGTGACCTGTTGAAGAGCTCCACCAGGGGTGAATCCAGTATGTCCGCCAATTCCCATAGTACTCTCAGATGAATGCCATCCAGCCCAGGAGATTTCTTTCTTTAGGGCCTTGAGGGCTAACCACACCCTTTTGGCGGAGACAGCATCATCTGTCCCCCCACCTTACTGGCCTTTTTATCCTTATCCTGATGTGACACCCCTTGGGTACCTCTCCCTCCCTCTTGCTCCATTTCTGTTGCTCCCCTGATCCCACTCACTGCTGCTTCTATCCCCATTGTGCCTTGCTTTGTAGATATCCCATCCCCCACCCTAGTGAACACAGAGGCAAAGTACTTGTTAAATACCTCTGCCTGGTCCCTCGCCTCTTCCACCCACCCTCCTTCTGATCTCAATCTGCTGAGATGGCCCTTAGTTTTTCTCCGCTCCCCAATGTACTGGAAGAACTCCTTTTCCCCTTGATGTATCCCCTGTGCAAGCCGCTGCTCTTTACTGGACTTTGCCCCCCTCACCATCCGGGCGACTTTTCTAGATACAAGATGGTACATTTCCTTATCCCTATCCCCTCTTGTTGTTTTATATTTTTTGTAGGCCGCCTTCTTTTCTCTGACCGCAACCTGAACCTCACTGGACTACCAGCATGGTTTATGTGACCTTGCTCCCTTACGTTTCACCTTAGCGCAGGTCCTGACTGTCGTATGAAGTCCCTGTTTTATGACCTCCCATCTCCTTTCCACATTTGTCATTGATGTAATCCCCTTCAAGTGATCCTTGAATATTTCCCATGCCCACAAAGTCTGCCCCCTGAAGTCCACTGCCAGTGTCCTAAATCTCCCCCTCCCCATGCTTATTTGAAACCAGACAGTATTGTGGTCGCTCCCAGTCAGGATCCTCTACAACCAGGTCCCTTACCAGATCCCCATCTGCCAGAACCACGTCCAGGACATGCCCCTTCCTTGTGGGCTCCATCACATGCTGTGTTAAGAACACATCCTGGAAGTCGTCCAGCAGTCTCTGCTCTTTGGCCACCTTAGAGGACATGGTTCCCCAGTTTGTACCTGGCATATTAAGGTCCCCCATCAACACCACTCCTTCCCTTTTGGTCCACACTGGGCAATGATGTTGTCCAGCAAACCATCCTCAGAACATCATCCATCCCAGGGGCCTATATACTACACCCAGCTTGACCTTATCTCCTGCTGGGGATCGTAAGGTGACCCATAAAGCCTACACGTTTCCCTCTGCCTCTTCTACCCTAGCAATTTCTATGTCATCTGTAATGAACATAGCCACTCCACCCCCTCTGCCCTCCTTTCTATCCTTCCTAAGCATAGTGTACCCCCGCACATTTAGGTCCCAGTCATGGTTTTTGTTGGTCCACGTGTCCGTGACCGCCGCCACATCCACCCCCCCCCCAAACAGCATTGCCTGGAACTCTGGCAACTTGTTTTCCAAGCTCCTGGCATTTACTAACACCAACCCCACCCTTATCCATGATCCCTTGTCAAACCCCACCCAGGTTCCTTATACTCCATCCTTCCTCTGCTCCTCCTGAAACCTCCACCCCCAGTCTGTTTCTCCTCTGCCCCCCTTGGGTTTGAAGGCTACTCTCCTCATCTGGAGGAGAGGGCTTCTGGTCAGCCCCTCCCTTATCCCTACCCCCTCACAAGTTAAAACCCCACCTTTCTTGAATGTAGTCAGCCATCCCCTGTTTAAGGACTTCCTTCCCTAATGGGGCAAGATGAAGCCTGTCCTTGGCATACAGTCCCTTATCCTCCCAAACTCCTTTCCAGTTCCCTAACACCCCAACCCACTCTTCACCCCACTTCCTGAGCCAGTCATTAACCTCTGGATCTTCATTTTTTCTCCACTGGGGCCTTTGGTACTAGCAACATCTCGAAAAGAAATGTTGCATCCATTATCCCGACAGACTCTGGCAAGTTCTTGGAACCTTGCTTGGATTTCCAAAACGCTATTTCCTTCCAGATCGTTAGTTCCCAAATGCACCAGGAAATCTGGTTTCCCTCCACAATCCCTAACCAGTTCGTGCACCATGAACTTTGCTCTGTGCACTGTCAGCCCAGAGATACTCACTGCCTTCACCTGGCTATGACATCCACCCCCCTGTCCCTCCCACTGGATACCCCTAATCATTGAGTCTCCCAATAACAGAACCTTAACACCTCCATCATCCTTATGGTTACCTCCACTATGCCCTCTCAGTCCCCCATCCCCCCCTTTATTCATGGTCTCAATTCCATGAGAGTCTTCCTGCCTTATTAGAGATCCCCTTGTCACCCTCCCCTTTCTGCCTCCCTCGTTATTTTGCCCACTTAACATAGACCTCCTCTGAATAGGTGTCCCCTTTAACCCTCTCTTATCCGAACCATTTATCCTGGCCCTGATGGTTTCCCCTTTCCCCACACTGCCATCCTCCCCCCTTGTAATAGTACCCCTACCTCCAGAGGCTCTCTGTGGGTCCCCTTTAGCTAGGGCCCCATCCTTGGTACTGACCCCCCTGCTGAAGGGGGGCTCCTCCCCCACCTCCTAGTCTCCCAGTTTCTCTCCAGTCATGCTCTCCTCCCTCCTGTCTGCAATATGTTGCATCTCCCTCATCTGCTTAACATTTATGTTTCCCCTTCTCCCTCTGGGACTATTTCTATCCTTTCCATTGCTGGTCTGTGATGTCCTATGGGTATCCGACTCCCTTCCCCGGCCTCTGTATCAGTTTCCTCATTTCCACCAACCCTTTCCTCCCCCTCTAGGTTGCTTAGTAGCTCAAATTTATTGTGACACTCTATGTCAGCCTCCATCAAGTAACCCGAGTTTCCCCTGACTGCACCTCTAAACTGCCCCTCTTCCTCCCCTCTTTCTCTGTTCTCCTTAGGAGCTCCTTTCCCACAGTCTGCTGTTTTAGGCTTCCCCACAACAGCCCCTCCTGACTCTTCCCTCTCCACTCTCCTCCAGGACTCAAGGCCCTCCAACACCCTTCCCTCTGTGATTTCCCATTTGTTATCTCTTCCCCCCTCCCCCACTCTGCCCTTCCCCATAGATACAGGCCTGTCCCTCTCCTTGGTGAATACTGAACAGAAGTACTCATTGAGTACTTCTGCCTGCTCTGTCCCCTCTTCTGCCCACCCACTTCCATTCTTGATCCTAACAATCTGATCCTTACTCTTTCTCTTCTGCCTTATATACCTGAAGAAATCCTTTTCACCTTCTTTGTAGTTTGGGTTGGTGATTTGGCCAGACAGTTACTGGCACGGATTCCCCTGTGGACAGTTTAGAGCAGGTGCTCATGAAAATGTTACGGGACCAGCAAAATCTCCTGGACTGATGTGAGGACATTGAAAATTAGTCACGGTGTAACAGTCTGCAGATTTATGGTGTCCACAAGGGGGAGGAAAGTCAGGATATGGTGATTTTTTTGCAGGCGCTCTTTTCTTCATTACGTGAGATTGAGGATTTCTCTCCCCTGCAAATTGAACACGTGCACAAGGCTTTTACTGCGAAGCCTGCTGTTGTTGGAACTTGGCCCCACTCCATCACAGCCCGTTTCCTCAACTTTGCCACCAAGCAAGAGGCACTTTTTGGGGCCTGGTGTAAAGGGGCACTGCTTTATAAAGGGCATTGGATTTACATGGACAACAATTATTCACCATTATTATTAGCTAAACAACGCACTTACGTGTCTGTTCTGAAGCTGTTGAAAGAACAAAAGATCAAGTATGCTACTCCTTACCCTGCCAAACTCCATATCCATTTCCCAGATGGTACTTGCATCTCTGGTGACCTGGGCTCAGCTATTCAGGAACTCATAGCCCATAAATATGCTATCACAGAGGAGCAAATGGACTATGAGGCTAGTAGGGAGAAATGAGCACTGCAGAGGGATCAATGAAGCAAACTTTCACCTCATAGCATAAAACATCGACAGGACCAGGCACTCACAGAAATTAAAGCCATGTTACAAGCCTTTCAACATGATGAATTATCATGGAGGGGATTTCTACTGCTTTTTTAGATTTTTCCTCGACCCTGGTTTCTTCTTGTTTTTTTATTATAAGCTTGTCTTTTAGGGCCATCTCAAGGCTTGGGTTCTCATTGGTTGCCATTTTTATTCCTCCTGTTCTGTTTGTCTTAGCTGTTTTTTTCTGCCCTTGTCTGGTCCCCCCTTCCCCTTTCCTTCTTTGAGCTCCTCCCTCCCTCTCTTCTGGTGCTTTGTTTTCTTTGGACCTCTCTTTTGTGGTATGTTGTTTGTTTTTAATACTGGTTTTTAATTGGCCTTTTTTTTCTTATTATTCTATTTTCAATTTGATTAAGTTCCTCTGGATTTTGTTATCCCTTAGCCTGTACGGGCCCAACCACCTTTAGGTAGAGTTATTGGTAGATAAGGGGTCCTTCTCCAGAAGCAGGTATCCTCTTCCATTTTCTCCTTTGTTTCTTTCCTTTTGGCTACCCTCATAGCTTCCTTGTCTCCTTTGTTTTATTTTTTGGTTCTTTGCTTAGAGTGCTTCTTTTATTATATTTTTTCATATCTCTATGTCTTTTATTCTGATAACTTTGGTGTGTGAACTATATGTTGGTTTCCTTCTGGTGCTTGACTTTTACCTCTCGGTCCCACTATTTTCTCTCTTTCTATGAAGCTTACTTATTTTTTACTACAGGGACTCTTAAATATATGGTTATGCTGCCCTCTTGCAGATTTTTGTAGTATATTTTTTGCCGGTATCATAGCTACCTGTAGTGTTAAATGTTACGGTTTTATTTCAGGACCTCTTTTGGCCATTTTCATAGAACAGGATTGCTGAAAACAATGTATGTTTTTGCTGCATTTGGGTTTTCAGACCCCAGTGATTAATTTATATCCATGTATCCTTGCATACGCATATAAATACCTATTTATTTAATCTTTTAGATATGTGCTTTTCGTGATTGTATTTGTTTCTTATTTAACTATTTCTCTTTGGACATTTCTTTCTTATATGATTGGATGGGGTAATAGGCATTGAGGAGGGTGGGGAGAGATATGGAGGAATTTTTTCTGAAGACTTTTTCCCATGGTCTATGGGGGGGGAGCAAGGGTAATTGGGAAGGGGACAAGGAACACTGCATAAACTGGTGTGGTAGATATGCTTTTATTTTTTTGTTTTTACTTTGTACTCTCGCAGGGATTATTATGGTCTTCTTTAACTGGCTGAGTCAGGGGAGAGGCACCCCCTGTGTGCTCTCAATGGTCTTTTGCAAAGTTTTTTGTATGGTTCTTTCTAAATGAAGGGGGCTAGATTGGTATTTCAGTGCACCCCCTGCGATACCTAGGTATCTTTTGGTGTTGCCTAGTGAGCCCAGTCCATACCTCGGAAGTTATGCTGTTTCTTTTTTCTGTGTTGTGCCACTTTGGCTCAGTTTATTTCCATGTATTGGAGTGCATCTCTCTTTTTCTTTTTATGGAACTGATCTGGTACCTGTCATGAGGTGGTTTGCTCATGAATTGTATATAGTTCAGGGTTCTTATTCTAGTTTGTTGCTCTGGGTTTTGTTCTGGGTTCATGGATTAATGGATGGGGGGTTCATGGGGGTGCTTAAGACGTATGGGTTTTGGGGGGGCTCTACTATTCATCTTATCATGGCTGATAGCACAATTATTTTTACTTTTGAGGTCACCTCACTTAAGTACTCCCACATTGACAAGTGTGTTATACTCGAGTCTCTTAATTTTTTTTCTTTGAAGTACTATTTTTTCTACAGTCAAAGCTATGGTCAGATATTTCCTGAAATTTCTGTGATAATTCTAGAGAAATCTGCATTTGCACAGTATGAACAGCAGAGAGAAACTCTTTAGAAATTTTGTGAAATATCTGGAAATATCTGACCATGTCTATGGCTACTACTATATTATAAAGTGATGCTTTGGACTAGTTTGACTGGTTGTTATTTTATTGTATTGATATTATTGAATTTTAATTTTAGGTTCCTTTGGGATTTGCTGCTTGGCATTGGTCAAAGGCAGCAGGGGCTTCTTTTCTCAGCAGGAAGAGTCTGAGACTTTTCTATATGTACTCATTATTTTTTCATTGGAATAGGGCATTTATTAAAGAATCAGTAGTAACTCTCCTTTACCACGTTTTCTTATACAAAAGTAATTTCTTACACTCTTAATGGCATACATAACCTGGTTAAGCGTACCTACCTCCTCCAATATTTTTGACAACAGTGGGTAGATCTTTTCTCCAGGAGACCCATTTGTCATCTAATGAGGACCTTAAATTACAACACCTTGGTTTTGATCATTTTTTTCTCCTCTTATCATTTGGATTACAGGAGGGATGTCTTAATTTTATGTTGTTGAGGGCTTCCTTTTGGCTAGTCCCAAATTATTGAACATGGAGTGGAACAGTATATTATTGTTACAGGCTCTTTATATGGTTGTCTTGCTTACATTGGTTAACACCTATTTTCCTCCAGGTACAACTACACATATGTTTTCTTCTGTCTTTTTTCTTTTCTCTTTTACTTGACAATATGCAAGGCCAGTGGATATGGGGTAGGGATTTAAATCTTACTCTGAACCCAGATTTATATGCCTTTTATCCTAAGGTTTGTCATTTTCTCCAACTAATTGATATCTGTGTAAGAATTTACAAACTCTTGGCTTGGTGGATATCTGCTGCTTTATGAATCTTAATACTTGGGAGTATAGGCATTACACTAATTGATATGGAAGCCATGTGAGACTTGATTATCTCTTCACTGCTCTTGAACACCTTGAAACAGTGTTGGAGGTTATGGATGGCCCCATTCTTCTTTCCGGCCATGCTCCCCTTATTGCTGTATTTTCTTTAGGTAAGCCTTCTTGATCTACCCTTTGGAGACTTCATCCTGGTCTTTTGCATGTCCAGGCACTTTTGGATGAATTTCATCCTCGTCTTTTGTGGGTCCAGGATAAATTAATGCACCAGATCCCTCAATTCTTGCAGGAAAATGATGTGGATAATATCTCCCCCAGTATTCTGTGGTATACATTGAAGGCAGTCCTTCAGTGCACTATAGCAGCATATGCCTCTGCCTTATATCATGCCCAGGAAGATAGAATTAAGGAGTTACTACAAACCCTGTGACTTTTGCAAATGGCTTTGGAATGGGGCAATACCTTGAGGCTAGATCAGATATCAGAGTCTTGAAGACAACTCCAAAAACTCCTTGATAAAGAAGGTTGAATATGGCTTGTTTTGTTTGCAACAGCTTTATTATAAGGGGGGGTGCTCATGGCACATGGCGTCTGGCTTGGCATCTTCATATGCATAAGGTAGCAGCTATGTTACTAAACTACATTCTTCTCACCAGGCAATCACTGCTGTGCAAGGGGATGAAATCCTTTCTATATTTCATTTGTATTATTTGTTGCATTATACTCTGGATTCTACCCTTCCTAATAACCAGAACATTTGGTATTTTCTATTGGTCACTTCTTTGCCCTCTCTCATTTCTTCAAAAGTGCAATTTGTGCTTTCCCCTATATCTTTAGAGGAGGTTTATCAAAGTCTTACAGTGGTTAAATCAGTTAAATGCCCAGGGATAGACGGCCTCCCAGCAGAATTTTATAAACAGTCTTTTCCTTTAAAAAGTTGCTTATTCCTTTATAGCTTCACCTTTTTCATCATGTTGTTTCAAGACATGCTCCATCTCCCTCGTGGCAATATGGAGATATAGCAGCTTTACCAAAGCAGGGCAATCACCTGGATAAATAAAGATTTGATTGATTGATTGATTGATTGATTGATACGTTACCTGTCTCCTACCACCCTCTCTCTATTTTGAATTCTGATTACAAATTTTTATGTCAGTTTGGGCTTGTCAGTTAGAGGGCCTTTTCCCTTCCTTTTTGGACCAGGACCAGGATCAGGCAGGATTTGTCTGTAAGAGACAAGTGAATGATAATGTCCAGCATACTTTTTTTACTATTAGATTATGCACAGCAGTGCTCAATCCCAATATCCTGGCCAGCTTGGATACAGAGAAGACATTCAATTGTGTTTCCTGGCCTTTTTTGTGGTCCACATTGCAGGTCCTTGGTTTTCCTATTGAGTTTGTTACAATGTTTCAACAACTGTATTTTTCTTTGTTCACCTGGATCAAAGTTAATGGTTTATGTTTTACCACATTTTCTTTCGGGCTGGGTACCCGTAAGGGCTGCCCACTCTGTCCATTATTGTTTACATTCTATATTGAACCTCTCACTGCTTACATTCGGTCTGCAAATTATATAAATGGTTTACTCTTGGGGGGGTCGAGAATATAAAATTGCATTACTTGCTGATGACATACTCCTAACTCTTATTCAGCCCTCTACTTTTTTGGAAGTTCTTGATATTTTGTCTAAGTTCAAGGAGCTGGCAGGTTTTCAGTTAAATACAGATAAAACTGAACTTTTGGTGTTTAATTACTCTCCTCCTGACTACATTGTTGAGCTATATCCAGTCAGGTGGAATAGAAATTGTCTATGATACCTAGAGATTTTGATTCCTAGGAATTAGGATCATCTTGATCTACTTTATGAGCCTTAGACGGAAGCTATTGGTCAGGACCTTAAGCGTTCGTCCACTCTTTCTTTATCTTTTTTTAATGGGTAAAAGTTATTCATTCCAGCATTCTGCTTTGTATTTTGTTTTTTCTACAGACCCTTCCATTCCTTCCCCTGTTGTTTCATTTCTGAGATTGGTGCCAGGTGATTTTGAAATTTCATATGGAAGGGTAGGAAGCCCCAGATTCAGGCCTCACTATTATATATTTCAGTGGATTGGAGTGGGATAAATCTTCCTAACCGCAGATGGTATGCAACTGCCTTTCAGTTGTGCATATTGTACCTTTGGACCGCTTCATCCTTTGATGCTCACTGGAAAGATATCGAGTTTGGCTTAAATGATCTCCATGATATTAGCTGCCTTTTTTATTCTAACCCTCCAAATTATAACCCTTTTTTCTAATTTTTCTCATATTACAAAGTAAATATTGACTACCTGGAACAGGACCCACACTCGTTTATTAAAACTTGATGCTTTTTTCATAAGTGTTCTGGCCTGAATTGATGAATTCCTTCAAATCTTTGACTCTTTCCTTCATATGTGGAATAGGATGGGCCTACTATATGCTCACCAAGTATTAGATCTAACAGGGTTAGGCCCTTTGGAGACCTTCAGGTTAGGTATCACATACTGTCCTGCATTCCAAGATGCCCTCCAGACATACCACCCCCTCCCACCTGCACTGCCACCTGACCTCCACCCAGTGGCAGCAGAACTACTGGGGGGACAACCTCCTGAGAAAAGAAGAGCTGCTGCTAGGCTGCTCAATCCTGCTTCCTCCCCCTGACTTATGCAAGGCATTTAACACTGTTGATCACAACTTTCTTCTCCTTTGCCTTAGAAACCTAGGTGTGGATGGCTCCTCTGTAAAATGGTTTGCCAGCTACCTTACAAGAAGACCAACAAATCAAAGTGAATGGTCTCCTATCTGATCCGCTGCCTGTTCTGTTCTATTCTCCTGCTTAGGTTAGTAAGTTTTCTGCTTGGCTTTAAGTCCACACACCTTGTTGGTTGCTCTTTTCTATTCTACCAGTCAGTGGTCACCACTGCAGCTGCCCAATGTCTCGACTCAGGCTCCTGACTGATCTGTCTACCTTCTCAACTCATGCAAGTGCTCCTCTGCCACCATGACAGCCAGATACCCATCCCTGCACTGTCAGTGCTTGCCTGCTAGAGTACACCAGCCTGCCAACTCTTTTGCTGCATATGGAGCATGCACAATGTGTCCAGCTCCTCCTCTCCGTGGGCTACTGATCAGAAGAGGGGGAATCAATGCAGTCTAAAAGGACAAACTACCAGGTGCCAGCAGAACAGACTGACATCTGATGAAGTGAGATGATTATGCCACACACACTAAGATGGAGAGAAGGGGGAAAGAGGGAACTTGGTAAGGGGACAGCTCAGAGGAGGGGGGAGAAATGCAACTCAGCAGTTACAGTTGCAAAAATGTGACTGCAGACAGTTATGGTGGAAAGGCAGGTAAATTATAAGCAAGGCCCCGACTTTTCTGCAGCAATTTGGGTCTAAATTCTGCAGCAAGTTCTCCTTTTGCTGCAGAACTTCTGCAGCATTAGTTTCCGATTTCAGAGAAAATTCTGATGCAGCAGTTTGGGGCTTTGCTAGCAGTCAGTAATGTACCCCCAAACACCCAGGTAGGAGGAAAATGTTAGTTTTTGGGCTGGGGACTATAAACCAGAGAAGGCTATAAATTAACTCCTGAGTTCTTAGTGTTAGAAAGTAAAAAATCCACCCCATCAATCTCAGCCCCATCCCTACACCCCAGCCTGAGAGTCCCCAGATCCACCAAATTTGAGTGAGTAATATTTTTAGCAGCTGCCACATTGCACAGTGATCCTCGTCCTTCTAGTTTTACCACTAAGTCAGAATGCCAATTTGTCATGCCAGTAGTGCTTTGTGCGGCTGTGCTCAAAGCATTTCTGAGTCATGAAACCAGAATTCAGGCCAGGTGGTGAAATTAGAAGGATGAGGATTGCAGCATGGTGTGGGACCTGATGAAAATATTTCTACTTCAAATAAAGGGACTCAAGGATATTCTCAGGATGGGTAGAGAGGGTGGTGGGGCTTAACTTGATGGGAGGGGCGGGCATTTACCTGTTTTGATTTCTAAGGTAAAGCCTGGCAGACAAACTAATAGTCAGGGGCTGTTCCAAAATGCTTTTCAGATTTTTGTTTTTAAATTCCACAGAATTCAAAAAAACATTATGTGGAATTTAATGTAAACTGCAGAATAGTTTTCTGGGGTTTATATGATCCATGGAATAACCACAGTTTATTTGACTCATGGAAACATTTTCCTTGGTCAGAGTCAATGTAAACTGTAGATTTGTTCTACTCATAGTTTATATTGACTCTTTTTTTTATTTATTTATTATGATTTCTTGCCTCATCCACCAGCCCCATCAGTCTGATCTACATACACTCAAGCCCTGCCCCACAACACAGGACTTACCTCACTCCTAAACACCCCGGCCCAGCCCCCCCAGGCATGGGTCTGCCTGGGGGCTCTTTCCCCGATGAAGACTGAATGGTAGAGTGGGAGCATAGGTCTGCAATGTGGGGGGTGGATGACATTGTGCTGCGGTGGTACCTCCATTTTCTCCTTGGGAGACATGTCATGCAGTGACGTTGGGGTGGCATGCTGAACCTCTGACATGCCTCCCAAACGTAGTCAGTTCTGTCTGTCATACTCTATGCTACCACGAGAGGTTACCTGAACACCGCAACTTCCCCACCCTCCCCAAGGAGGGAAGCAGTCCATAGGATGCTCAGTCCTTCTGTCCCCGGTTAGCCCTCCAACTTCCCAGGCTTATTCCCAAACCCAGGTCATCAGCATTGCAACCAGTACTACTGTGTTGGCAGGCCAGCTAAATACTGACTCTTCAGTATAAACTGCGGAATAATATTCTGTATTTCATGTAAACCACAGAATAACATTCCACAGTTCATGTAAACCATGGAACAATATTCCACAGTTCATATAAACCATGGAATAATATTCCACAGGTCATATAAACTATGAATAATATTCCCTGGATTTTCTGCTCTTTACATTAAATTCCATGGCAATCTCTGTGGCCGCGGAATCATGGAAAAATCAGGGCCTTGACTATAAGTATTGCCACTGATGACAATTGCAGGCAACAATCCCAATGGTGGTGCCAGGAACTAGGAAGTGGGCACATGGATATGTAGAGTGTAATGTGGCACTGCCAGCTGGCACTTGTTTTTTGTGAGGCATTGTTGAAAAATAAATGTTTGCCCAGAGATACTGTAGCGCTCAGCCAATCAGAGTTTAGGATTTTGTAAGCTCATTTTCTAAAAAGAAATAGCATGCCACCCAGGTGAGGGGGTTATAAACAGGGATGGAGAAAAATAGCATGACATCCAAGCAGGGGGTTATAAAAAGGGATTAAAAAAAAATAACATGATATCCAGGGGAGTACAAAGGTGTATGAAAAGAAATAACATGCTATCCAGGCAGGGGGGTATAAATAGGGATGAAAAGAAATACAAAGTCATCTACGTGGGAGGGTTCACAACAGGGGATGAAAATAAATAACATGCCATCCAAGAAGGTGGATATAAAAAGGGAAGAAAACAAATACAAAGTCAACCATGTGGGGGGGGGGGAATGACGGGGGATGAAACAAAGTAAAGGTACTTCTGGCAGGAGGGGATACATGGTTAATGTGAAGGGTGGTATGAGGTGGCACATTTGGGGTACACTCAGAGGAAACAAAATACCCTAGGTGTGAACTGTACCACCACCACAAACACAGGGTTGGTGTGTTAAATGTGTCCAAGAGGGTAGCAGTGGGGACATTGTCCACACAATAGAGGATGGGTGTGGGAATGGCATGAGCTGCCCACAGCCAAGGCCGTGTGTGGTACTGACCCCTATGAGTATCAGTCCGTGGCTAGGGGTACACAACAACTTGCTGCCATGTGTTGGAAGGCAAGGAGTCTTGTGTGACCAGCTGTCTGCATTGCAAGGGGTGGCTTGATGCAGATACATCTGCTGTGGACTGACGGCATGGGGTCATGATGTTACACACAATAACAGTGCAGCACATAACCTCACAGGCAAAATGCCACCTGCACAAATAACATCTGTCAAAACACTGAGTATCACAGAAATGCCGTACACCCATTTAAACAATAGGGGTGACAGAACAGCTCTCTTGTTTCATAGGGGCTGTGGTCCGCACACATCCCAACATGGGGGGCTTTTCCCCCTCATCCCTGGAATGATTATAATAAACTTCGAGGGGGGGTGTACCTCGGAGGTATGTTGAAGCTTGGGAGGGGGGAAGCTTTGTTTCTTGGTGAAAGAGAAAAAAATTAAACACCAGGAGACAGGGAATCATATCCTGATCTCCTGATCATCCCTACTGCACCGTCCAGTGCCTTAGCCACTCTGCCATGGGAGTGGCATGATCAGGCCCCAGACCTGCAGCCTCTCCATCCCTTCCCCATTCCACCATACACTGACAGGAGTAGTGGTTATTTCCTACCACTGTTATACCCCTGTCGCTCTGAAAATATTCACCTTTACACAGCACGGTTGTTCTTGCTGTGCTATATTCACCCAGTACCTGGACTGACAGCCCCCCCACTGAAATGGCCAGTGTTGTGGCCGGCACCTACAGTGCCAGAGACTATGGTGATAGAAGCCCCATCCAAGCCAGCCATAAGGGACCATTGCAGTCTAAACAATATGCCATGTGCTCCACTTGGCAAGCCTCCACATGCTGCTCATAGTCCTGCAACATGTAGCACATGAGGCCCATCTCAGCCTGCAGGCTTTCCTGAGACCCCACAGCCAACTACAGTGGCTACCTGTTAGCTGCCTCCTGCTGCTGGCTTGGACTGTCTCATTGGACAGGGTCAGGCTGGAACCTGCCCCATTGTGTGGGCTGTGGTTGCACTATGGTCAGTGCTGGGCAGCCCAGTGGTGGCTGGGCCAGTGGGACTGGACAGGGGTGGCAGGATGGCAGCCATGCTGGGGACAGGTTCCTTGGGTGGCAGGGTGGTGGACATGCTGTGGGCAGGGTCCTGGGGCAGCACAGTAGTGTCTGGGTTGGGTCCATTGGCCAGGAGCAGCATGGTGATGTATATGCTATGGAGTGGAACAGCTGGGCCCCATAGGTAAGGGTGCCAGCAGGGACAGGCAACTCCTCCTAAACTAAGCTGGACCCTCTCTCCTCCGTTACTCCACATATGTCTCATCCTCCTTGATGTTGGAGTTCCTCTTGGTCACAGCATGGGTGAGCTTCAGATCAGCAGCTGGAATGAGAGGCTCAGGGCATCCTCTGCAATGGTGTCCAACACCATTGACCGGGTTGTTGAGGGAAGAGAAGAAAATTATATTGCAGAGTAATGCACATGCCTGTGCTGCTGACCATGGTAGTATGCAGGACCAGTGTACTGTGTATCACCACACATACTATCCATGCAGTGCAGTGCCCATACACCTCCAGTGCTGTATGCATTACATACACACCTCCCATCCCCAGTGATCACAAAATATATGACACACATGTGGCACTGTAGGGGAGCTACCCTACAGATGTCCACACTACCAGGATACCTGAATGCCACTATTCAGCCCATGCCCATTGTGTAACACATCCAACAGGCAGGGTCAGTCTGTGGTACTGGGGGCACAACTGGAAAATAGACACAGTGGCCAACCTGAGAAATCAATATGGGAGTGCCCAGGGTGACACACACACACACACACACACACACACACACACTTTTCAATATTCCACATAAATGTGATACTTGAGCAGCATGTTTGCCTCTTTCATATACCTGCAGTGCCAAAAGTACTCTATTTAATTAGATAATAAATGCACGGAGCTGTAGAGTGTAGAAGGTAGCCTTGAACCCAACAGAAGGAATTGTCAAGGCATCCTGGTGGGCCAGTCTAACTATGCCAACAAGTACACCATTACAGACAGAGTATGCAGCAGTGATGTACCTCAGGTGGCATACTGCAGCCCATGCAGGATGCATACATAGGGCTAGGGTAGGATGTGTGCGCAGAACACAGATCTGTGTAGTACATTCTGTGCTTGCTCACTCTGCTTGTCCAGCTGTAGCCCACATTGCCATGCCCCATCCTGCAGGCATATAAACCCCAATGCAATTGGTGCACGTGACACACAAGCTCAAAGTAATGGGGCTAACATGGTCTCTCACATGCCTGTGTTGGTCTGACCTTGCTTCTGAAGCCATCTCCTGGGATGTTGGTCACCTCTAACTGGCACATGGCTCCCCCGCTATCACTTCAAGGGTCACCACAGTACTGGGGTCACTGCCTGTTGCCTGAAGGTTTGCCCAGGTCTTAGCTATCACCTCCTTTGTGTGCCTCTTCAAGTCTGTGGCCCACTTTCAAATGTCCTCCAATGTCCGGTGTCTTCCACCCACTACATTGACCACCTATGTTATCTGGTCCTGTGAATTCAGACATTGTCCCACTCCATCAGCTGACCAGGTCTATATATTGGCCATGGTGGCCTGGGTGAGGACCAACATCACTTCCTCTGATAATTTTTGTTTTCTATGGTGCTGTTCTTCACCATGCTACCTGTTGGAAATGGGGAGGAAAAACAACACTGAGCACTGTATGTATACAGTGGAGCAAAGATGCAGTGGTGTGAAGGCCCGCATTCCCCCTGGCTGAGGCACATTTCTGCATGCAACACACAGATAGTTGTCTGTCTAACACTGCCCTTGGCCATGTGCATATACAGCAAGAGTCTAGTCCTTATACAGCATAAACATAGAGCTATGATCACCCATGTCTCTACTGTAAGCCATTTTATAATACACTTACCTGTAGCTGCTAGCAGTACCTCTGTGGTGACCTTTGCTCCATTTATATGCTCCTGGTGCAATTAAGCATGCAAATGAATGATTACATTCCATTAATGACATGCAAATATGGATTTAAGGCTCTGACTGCAAAATTAGCTCATTTACATGTACTATTTAAATATTGCAGGTTTGTCCAAATATCTATCATCTTTAAGCTAGTGCTAGCATTTCAATAACAATAGCAACAGTGCTAGTGCTATGTCCCATGTGGCATAGACATGATGTTGCACATCTTGGTGATGTCAAGATGCTGTGCCACCATGTATGCTATGATGTACTATGGCACTGTGCACTTACAGTACAGTACAGTGCATGTGCAACATGCACAAGGGCAATTCAGTTTCTGCAGTGTGCAGTCAGCCCCCCAACCCGAAACATGTATAGCACTGTGCTATTCATCATTAGCACAATGCCATAGTCAAAACATGCTGTACTAATGGCTGGCCTAACACACAGAGCCAGTGAACACCCGTGAGTAGCAGGGTGTGAACAGAAGTGTGAGGGCTGAGTGACAGGGCTAAAATGGTTGGTAGAAGAAGAAGAGAGTAAGAGCTGTTAGGCAGTGGAACACCCACTAAACAGTGATGGAGTTGTCAAACCTGGTGGTCACCAAGGAGCGTCAGATGCTGCGAGACAGGGCAGAGGCAACTGACAAGCTTAGATATGAGATGTGGTCATTGGTGGTGAGGCACGTGGCATGCAAGACTAGAGTGGCACAGACAGGGAACCAGTGCCGACATAGGTAAAATGACCTCTACAGGTGGGAGCCCGGGGGCCTGCAGCAGCTATGGGGGATGGTGGACAGTGGCACTGTGCCACAGCCAGGTGAGTACAGCCAACTGTGTGTATAGTTGCTGTGGTATCTGGGGTGCAGTTCTGTTTCCATGATTCTGGACATCTGTGTTACTGTCCCTGAAGAAATGGGCAATGTACACTGTGTGTAGCAGTTGAGTCCACACTGTCCTATGGGAACTGATCTGCTGTACAGTCCAATATACCTAATGCAGGTGTATAGGACCACTATTCCTATAGATGTCCTCATTGCCCTGTACAACACAAAACCTGCTGCAGATCTTGAAGCCATGCACTTGTCATAACACCAAGGATGTGTGATACCAGGGAAGGGGGGGAAGGGAAATTGTTTAACCAGGAAAGGCACATTAAGCCAGAGCTTGTTTCCAGGTGCGACCTGGGAGCACAAGGAAGTTAAGTGACTTGCCCAGGGTCACACAGTATGCAAGCGGAAGCTGTGGGATTCAAACCCAGGTCTGGTCTGCTGGATGTCACCAGATTTGCAGCTCAGAGCCTTAGACCACTACGCTATACTGCTTCCATAGTGACATGTGATGACTGTCCATCTATGGGCACTGTGTCAGGTTGGACAATTATGACATGGGAGTTAGATGTAGCCAGGGTGGTAGGTGTACTGAACAACAATTCACCGAAGCCACTGTCTGTTCCATGAGTACTATCTGTGTTATGCAGCATGTGTGCTGGTATGCATACACCATGTAATACATGGTATGCTATTTTATTTGACTGGATGTACCACTCTAGGACCTGCTTTGTTGCTATATGTTGGGCTATACCTACAGTACAATGTCCATCATTACTGTTGTACAGGTATGCCTCTTCTGCCCCTGTTGTATGTGATCTGGGGCTACATACATCTTACTACATAATATGAGGTGTACATGGTGTGCAGCTGACATGTATGTTGGACAGGGGAGGCAAGTACAGCTGGACAGGGTGGGCACGGCATGTGCCTTGTGTACACAGTGCTATGCCATTGCTACAAACAGTGGTATATAGCATGGTGGATGTGCCTGTTCTGTGGCCACACCTGTCTGTGTAGCACACCATGGCTCTTCATAATGGTAAGATGTTTCCTTTCGTTGTCCTGTTCATCCCTGACATGCACATGTGGCGGCTGTTGCACTGTACCGGTACATAGGCATGCGCACTGTTTAGGGTTCATGGTAATGAGCCATGTGTTCCTCTGCATGCTGTTGAACATGTCACCTTTGTCTCTTTCCAAAGACAACAAGGCCAAAAAAAGGCAACCTGGGGCCAGCTCGATGAAGCGAGGCCGCCAGGACCATTATTGAAGGGAGGGATCACCCAATGTTATAGGGTCTGGAGAGACCCGGGGAGGCAGGACAGTTCTAAGACACACATTCACGTAAGTACCCTGCATTGTGTGATCCCCATGTGTGCCTTGACAGGTTGCACGCATGCCTGTGGGGGCATCACTTATATGGATGTGGTTTGGGACACTCACATGGTCCTTGGAGCATTGTCCCACCACCTACACTGTGGTTTTGTCAGGGCTGTGTCAGCTACTGGTTTGATCATCATTGCAATACACCTTCTGCCCCGGGTGTGTACTGTGCCTTGGTATGCATTACACCATATAGTGGCATGCCCCCTCTGCCACAGACCTGATACACCATTGCATTGGTAGTACTGCTCTCAGCCTTAGGTGGTACACCTGTCATTGTTAGTCAGGTCTGTTGTGCCACATGGTTGGGCCTAGGTATGTCTATCTGTCTGGTAATGGTAGGCAAGGACCGCTGTTGTACCGGTACACCCCTTTGACATGCTGCACATGGCATACAGTGCCAGTGGCAGTCTGCCTGCATCAGTGCAATCCCCACTGCCATATCCAATGTGTGTCATGCCATTGCATCTCATTAGAGCTGGCCATGGAGTCAATGGCAGTGGGTAGTCATTGACGGGCCTTGAATGTCCAAAGTGTGATCATTCCATGGTACACAGTCATTACCATGCATACAGTACAATCCAACTGGTTTGTTGCAGGGTCAATGACCTGCCCAGGCTATGTATGAGGGGAAACCCTATACTTATGGAAGGACCATCTTCTGGGACAAAGGGTGCCTCCAGGTGACTCTGCAGCTCGCACTATTTAGTTATTTATTTAACTTTGTTGACCGGGTAAGTACACTGGCAGTAGAAGCCGTTTTCAGGCATGACATGGGTGCAAATGCACAAATAAAATATACAGTCATTGTTATACATATACAGTGGGTGATAGCAATATAAACAGAGAAATATTTACATGGTAGAATAGCAAATCATCATGTACAGCAGGAGAAGATAAAAAAATAATGCAGGGCAATATTCCCATGGTTCAGTTATGGAAAGTACAAAAGAGTGTGACAATACAGTATGTTGGAGTGCAGTTACATTTTAGGAAGAGTAGAAAAGAATACCAGTAAAAAAGAGTACAGGCAGAACAGGGTAACAGGGTGGGGTAGGGTGGAATTAGGGAGAGGTTAATGGAAACATTGACATGCAACAGAGGAGGAGTAATGGGAATTCAGAAGATTTGTAAAGACAAGGGTAGAGGTATTTTTTTCCTAATGGGAGGAAGTATAGAGTTCCATATAGAGGCAGCATGGAAGGAAAAGGACCACTGGACCATTCTGGTGTGAAACAGCGGGACGGCAATGTTGTTATGGGGGGAAGATGGGGAGGAAGGAAGATTAATGAGTGAGATCTGCCTGGCTAGGTATAGAGGGTTGCCAGTGTGCAGAGTTTTGTTGATGAGGGAGGCAAGAGCAAGATTTGCTCTGAGTTCAGGAGGTAGTCATTTGAGGTTGTTTAGCACTGCACAATGGTGGGCATTGCGGCTGCAGCCATAGACAAATTTAGCTGTATTATAATAGACAGTATGCTGTTTTTGTAGGGCAGATTTACTGGCAGCATTGATGACTGCTTAGCGGTAGTCAAGCATGGGAAGCAGATTAGCCTGAGTGATTTTGACCTAAGTGTCAGGAAATGGTCCCAGTTTTTTGTCAACTGAGGAAGTGATGTGTTGGATGTGAGTTTTGAAAGAGATGGAGCGGTCAAGGTGTATTTTGAGGTACTTAAAAGAGAGGGTCTTTTCAAGAGGGGAGCCATTTCCAGTGTTGACACTAAATAGAGGGGATAGTTTGGAAAGGTTTTGTTTGGACCCAAACAGCATGGACTGTCTAATTGGTAGCTTTAGGGCCATTTTATCTTGAGGGAGCCAGGTTTGCAGTGTAGCAAATGAGTTGCCAAGAGATCTATTGATGGAGGCAATATTATCACTATGGGTATAGAGGATGGCATGTTGTGGTAATGAGAGTACTGTCTGGCAGGTGCCAGCCCACATACAACCCACTGCACTTGCTTGTTGTCCTGTCTGTTGCACATAATTCTGCAGGATGGTCCCATCTGTATCCAGCTGTGCTGTGTGTATTGTGTATTGTGTGTGTGTGTGTGTGTGTGCCTGGGCCCTGCCCTTGCTGCCAACCAGGGTGGCTGAAAGATGTCTGTTGTCCTGTCCACCTGTGTTGGCCTGAGTGCTGGGTGCCTGGTCTGCAAGATGTGGGGTGGGTGCATGTGACTCCTAGCTACTTGGGTTATTACACTGCATGTCTTGCTCTGGCTTGGTGCTGCTTCTGCTGTGTGTGCTGCATTTCCACATCTTACATACCTGCCAGTCTCATGTATCCCTAGCATGTCTCAAGTCATGCTCTTATACAGCATGGCACACTCGTATGTGTTGTCCACTATTCTTCAGTTTCACACTACTGACTCTGGTATACCATGCACATTCCATTGTAGCTGTTTGACTCCCTCCACCCATGTGTGGCATAGTGATCCATGTATCGGCTGGTTGTACTGTATTTCTATTATGAATATTATGCTACTCCTGTATCCCTCATCCTGTGTGCACAGCTGGATGAGTTTGGTGTATTTGTTTCTAAAGGTATTTGGAGTACTGCAGGAAGGTGGCAAGTGCAATCATCCATGAGGGCAGAGATGACTTGCTTTACTGCCAGGTCCACCACCTGAGGCTGCTAGAGCAACAGAGAATGCACCTGCACAGTGAAGGGCCTGCCAGTGGCCATCACATGTGAACTACACTGGCAGCCACAACCTCAGCTCCTTGATGGGGTATGGGGACTCGCTTATTTAAATAATATTGATTGGGAGGTCACATGATGGCAGCCTAATGAGCAACAGCTAGCTTCCACCTCTCTGCATCCCTCCTGTGTCTTTCCACTACAAATCAACCTCCTAAACTCGAGTTTCACTCAGAAAAGAGCTTCTTATTGCTCCAGCAACCAGAGAAGCAAAGAAAAATTTTCAAGTATGGAGGTATATATGCATAAGGTGCCTCCGCGCCACTCGCCTCCCCCACTCCGGAGAAAGACAAGGCCGCAAAATGGCCCAAACAACAGCCAGCCACCAGTGGTAAAACTACAGCAGGGACATCAGCGCTTACTGAGGAATGCTTTCTGGAGATAATGCAGCCCCTCCAGAGTTCCATTGCAGCAATTGCACATGCTTAGGAGCACAGTCTTGTTTTTCAAAATGGTAAAAGGAAGACTTGCAAAGCTCTGTTTTATTCTTACAATGATTTTTGTCTATTCCAAAACAATCTCTAATAGTATTTGGCTAGTGGGGCAAGTGCCAGTTTTGACCGCTGTCCATGAACATCCACATGTGGTCACACAGGTGACAGTACAGGAACAGTCAGTCAGGATCACCCTCACAACACACACACACACACACACACACACACACACACACACACACACACAGATACACATCAGAATAGGTAACATATAATGAGAAAAAAATGCACAAGCATACTTGTACTGCAACATAAGATGAAACCATATCCAAACACAGCCCCTAATAAACTAATATGAAGCACCATCAAATTATGATAACAATGCATACACATGGCACCTCTGCAGAGTCCCCACCCCACACACACACATGCAGTAGACAGAATGACTTGATGTAGTTCACAACTGATGAGTACAAAGACATATAAAAAATATATACAGTTTATGACTCAGCATAGTTCAGTTAATTGCTATGCAATATAAAGGGAGGGGGGGCTATCACAATGATATGAAGGACTTGAGTACCTTCATGTTGCTAAATAAAACAGACAATAACCCTTAGATTACAGATAAAGCAATGATTAGGTATTAATAATTAAAAATACTAACCAATCCATGGTAAGGCTCCTATTTGTGTCATCTGAATCAGAACAGTCAGTCTCTATATCAGAATCAGATGCAGCTTGCACCCCCTCACACTGATTAACACTGGATACTGAGGGCTAACATTGGTAAGATTGGATACTAATATGAAAGTTTAAAAATATATCCTCACCATCTTTATATTCCTCTACCTCAAACCTGATGAGTAGTGAGCTCAGGCACAGTAAAGATTATTGAAATCCAATGGTAAAAAAACACACTCCCTGTAAAACAGCTATCTTTGCTGATCTAAGTTTTCAGGAAGAAGGCACATAACCAGCACAGACCAGCAGACTCCTTTTTCAGTACTTTAGCAACAGAATATCAACAGCATGGTAAGTTTTAAGATGAAAAATTACACATGAACAGTCCATTTCAAACCTCCACTATAAAAAAATCTATAAATTAAATGAACTGTGTTTAGGGGTCCTTTAACTTATCTTCAGTGAGAGTTGCACCGTCAGATGATTTACTACACACAACATACCTATGTGTGACATTTGACTTACTCACTGCTAGTCCCAGGGTTGGCTGCTTATCTCCCTTTATAGCTGAGAAAGTCTGACTGAGCTGACATGTTTATGAGCCATGAATATTTCCTGAAAGACAGTTCTAACCAGATTGAAGCTTAGCACACAAAATGGGGCTTTGAAGCACTGCTCAGCTGAATGAAAGACGAGTAATACCACAAAACCTCTAATTTTATCTAGTCTGCTAGAAATCAGAAGAGCTCCATTTTTCTACTATAATAGCAAAATGACTGCAGGGCTATGCCCACTGCAGCCATTAAAAAAGTACTTGGAAATAGGATATTAAAGGTTCACTCATTATACATTAGTAAAACCAAAATTCAAAACGTTAAATTTTATGATTACCTGGGTATAAGGTATGCTGAAAATACCAATTGCAACAAACATATTCTTCAGCTCAAATGAAAAATAAATATATCTTTCAGTGCCTTTAAATGAGTTGTAGTCAGAATAGGGAATGGTAGCATATTAGGACTACTGAAAGGAATAAATGTTAAACTGAAGTCAAGTGTATTATACAGGGATGAAATATGGGCGATTGACCAAATTAAACCTTTGGAAACTGTAGGAAATAAAATGCATAGGTATATCTTGAGAGTTCCAAACTCTGTTCAAGCTGAAGTTGTACAGAAGTAGTTTGGTCAATATTCATTTGCAACTATGGCATTGGAGATTAGAATTAATCATTTTCTGAAATTATTTTCACCACCAGAACAACAGCTTCCCAGAAATTGTCTGGAAGAAGCCACAGAATACAATCATAGGGGTTTTGTTTTTCCATCTATCAAAGAAATAAGGCAACATGTACTGTCTTTGGGATTAACATACTGATATACTAATTGCCAGCAGATTAGGCCTTATGGTATATCGAGTCTGCTTGAACCTCAGATCCCTAGTTGGGTGCAGAGGCCCTCCTGCCCTTGTGTTCCAGAAACCCCTATTATCCATTCCCACCCCCCTGGGCCAGGCCATCATCTGATACATCCACTTTCTGTGTCTGTCCCACCCTCTCTTGAAGCCCTCCACTGTGGATCTCTCAACCAGCTTGCCAGGCAGTACATTCCAAGGGTCCACCACCCTCTCAGTGAAAAACCTCCCCCTCTTCCCCCTCACCTTTCCACCTTCCAACTTCAAACCATGCCCTCTGGTGATACCTTCCTACTTTAGTCTAAAGATCCCCTCCATGTTTACCCTATTTATTCCCTTGAGGTACTTGAAGACCTCAATCATGTCCCCCATCTCTCCTCTCCTCCAATGAAAACAGGCAGAGCTCCTCAAGTCTGTCCTCATACGTCAAATCCCCTAGTCCTCGTATCATCTTAGTTACCCTCTTCTGTACCCTCTCCAGGAGCTGTATGTCCCTCTTCAAGTGTGGTCTCCAGTACTGTACACAGTACTCAAGGTGTGGTCTAATCAGTCCATTGTACAGTGGCAGAATCACTTCCCTGCTCCTAGAGGTGATCCCTCTTACGATGCATCCCAATATCCTGTTTGCCTTGCTAGCCGCTCTCCTGCACTGCTCAGAGTTATTCATACATGCATCCACCATGACCCCTAGGTCTTTTTCACCTATTGAGGCCTCCAGTGCCTCCCCTCCCAGGGTGTACCTGTATTTAGGGTTTCCGCACCCAAGATGTAACACCTTGCACTTGGTGATATTGAAATTTAATTTCCATGTGTAAGCCCAGCTTTCCAGGCTGCCCAGGTCCCCTTGCAGGACCAACCTCCCCTCTTCCCCCTCAACTACTGCTCCCATCTTGGAGTCATCAGCGAAGAGACTCATTTCACACCCTATACCCTCCCTGATGTCCAATATGTATGCATTAAACAGGATCAGACCCAGGACCGAGCCCTGCGGTACCACACTACCGAACTCTCTAGGGTTCAAGAGCTCCCCACCGACCACTACACTCTTGGTGCATCCAGCTAGCCAGTTTTCAATCCATCTGACCATTAAAGGGCCTACTCCCAACCACATAAGTTTCTCCACCAGACCACTGTGGGGGACAGAGTCAAACGCCTTGCTGAAGTCCAAGAATAATACATCCACAGACTTTCCCCTGTCCAGTTCTGATGTTACCCATTCGTAGAACTCCACAAGATTGGTTTGACATGATCTACCTGGCACAAACCCATGTTACCGACTATCCAGACCTCCCACCTCCTCCAAGTACACCCAATTGTTCCTTTAGTATACTCTTCATTAATTAGGACACCTCTTTTACAACATTCATCAAAAACCTGTCCCTAAATAAGTGAAACAGCTATGAAGACAGTACATGACACTGAGCTTCTGAATGATAACTTGAGAATATGAAGTTTAAAAAATTTCAGATGGTTAAAAAATAATAAGCAGGACAACAAATTGAATCCATATCTAATAAAACTAGTTCAACCAGAAGATCATAGATTGGTCACAAGATTCTGCGTGGAACTCTATGTGGCAAATTATATATATTATCATCAGAAGCACAAAGGTGTCTTGAGCCCTTATTGTAATTGTGGTTTAAAGAAAGAAAAAGATTTAGAACACATATTAATCAACTGTCCCCGTTTTGATGGGAGAATGAAATACTGGTTGGGCCCATTGTTAATGAATTATAAATTGACTCCTGATAAAGTAATAATTGAATTTTTTACATCTGCTGATAAGTTCATTTCAGAATGCTGGTGAAATATTTAAAAAGTACAAATTTATAGAATTAGAATGTGTATAAACAATAATCTAGTGTTAACTTCAAAAGTGTTCTAGATAGATAACACACTGTTCTATTTTATCTGTCCCTGGTGGAATTTGTACAGAAGGATTGATTTAACTGGAACTATCCAATTTTATTGAATTTATAATCTATTGATTGCATAAGAATTTTAATATTTATCATGAAATGAATGTATTGTAAAGACAGTTTGTCAATCAATAAAATATTTTTTGTACCTTTGTACCTTGTAAAAAGTACTAGATTCTAAAATAGTTTTTTTTAAATATAAAGAACTGTTTTGTTCCATTTATTTAAAGTTTGGCCTTACTTGGATTTCAGGAGTGCTTTCAGGCCTTCCAGCTTTCAATGTTTTCATGGACTCCTATAGAAACTAATGGCCCCTAGTGAAAGGATTCTTATACAAAAATCCAGAAATTGGAGGTCCATGGTGTCATAGATGTAGGCAGGATTACAAGTTCATTAAAGCTTGTTTGTTATTCAAGCCTGTTTAAGAACTAAAGAGATATAAGTTGAAATGTTTTTCATAAATTTCTATATAGTCCCATTTATTGCTTTGTATCCTGAACCTTTTTGTATGTCAAACTGCTGTTTTAAACTGTGTATTATTAGTTTTGAAAAAAGGGGTAGATCACCTGGTACAATGGGTGGGTATATAAGCCACACTGCTAGGCACAGGAAATCAGATCAGATCTGAAGTGTCCAGATGTGATCTCACTGGATCAGGAGAAGGACATGCTAGCCTTTCATGTGCAGCCAAAATTCCAGATTGCTTAGGAATGAAGTTCCTTTGGAAAAGAATACCAGCAATAGTATTTGAAGTCCTATATAGAGAAGTGATCCTGTCCTGATGAAAATTAAAGTATCTAAAAGTTTCTCATTTTTTTATTTTAGTTGATTATTTTAGTTTTTATATACAATAAAACTATGCAAGTGTTGCAACCTATGCGTTAATCTGGATTTTCTGAGTGCAATCTGTTCACCCACTACCCTCTGGCACCTGGTACATCCTCTGCTTTAATCACTGAGCTTCTTTCTTTAATCTGTTCTCATTCCTCTAATGGTGGACCTCTTATACTTGGTGACTTTAATTTAAATTGGCTCTCCTCTAATGCAAATTTTCACAAAATATAAAATCACTGCAGCTGACACAATTGATTTCTAAACCCACTCAAGTCAATCTGAAATCCATAAACCACTCTCTGCTAGACTGGGTCCTCACTTCTCATACTTACCATGTAGTGGATGCAATTATCCTTCCTGATGCCCTCAGTGATCATCATATGGTTTCCTGTGTCTGTGTAAACTACATCATCCTAAAGCCTCCACCCAATTCATATATCTCAGGTCTTTTATATCACTTGTCTTGGCCTTTCTCCCAGCTAACCTCTGGTCAATTAATTGGTCCCCCATATCTGCAGCTAGTGATATAAATTCTGCCCTACATTATTTTCAGTCAAAAATGTTGACTGTATGGGATCATCATACACCCCTGCAAAAAAAACAGAGTACATGGTTCACATCTTCCCTGGATTTCAGCTGAAGTACTTACTTGTCTCTGCACCAGAGACCTTGCTTTGTATACTTTTAAAATCACTGGCTCCCAAACTTTATTCGAAAACTATAGATGCAGTTGCAACACTTGTATGAAGGCCATCAGACTTGCAAAGTCTGAATATTTGACTTCTACACTCCAAAACAACATTAGTAATCCCTTCAAGTTCTGGAAGGTTATCCGTTCCCTTTTCATCCCTCAGACCCAGTCTCCCTCTCCTATTCTCAAAATTGATGACTCCCTTATCTCTGACCCTTCTGCTGTTTTATGTCTTTTAAAACCTACTTTGCTACCTGTGCCCTTCATCTAATTCCTTCCTATCCCTTCCCTCTCCCTTCTCTCTCTCTCTCTACCTTCCTCTCCTCTTTCCTTTTTCTTCTGTCTTATCACTCGCCATGTTTCAGTAAAGGCTCTTCTTGCCCTTAATCCACTAAAGAGAGGTAGTCCAGATGGACTTAACCCTAAGCTTCTCCTTTTCTCAACTCCTGCCATTGCTCTGCCCTTTACACTACTTCTTAATCATTCTTTTTTGTCTGCTACTGTTCCTGACATTTGGAAATAGGCTATTCAAACACCATGAAGTCTTGCTATATTATGACTATATGCAGTCAGCCACTGCAGCTGAACTGCCCCGGAGGGGAAAGAGTTAACTCCAGAGAGTCTGGAGTTCCACAGCGTGAGGGCGCTATACCAAAGCTCTATCTGGCCAGTTTCAAATGAAACTGTCAGATTCTTTACTCCGCTTCACTGAACAGTCGCTCTGGAGATCAGCTCCTTCACATCGGTTCATTTCTCGGTTCAAGCGAGTATTTTCGGTTCATTTGAACCGGCCAAAAGTATTTATTTTACCGCATTTTAGTTAAAAGCTCTATCTGGTAAACCGTAAGTAGAAAATTTAAAGTCTGTGTGGAAATTCAATTATCGGTTCGGTTTTGAACCGATCGGTTTGCTTAATTTAACGTTTTAAAGTGTGGTTGGCCTTTTAGAGTGCGGTTCCCGGTTCTTATCAGTTCTAAAAAACCTTGCTTTTAAAATAGGTTTTTTCAAATACCCGTGACACGGTTAGGAACCAATAAAGGTGTCTTGCCTGGCACTGCCATCAAAAGGGCAAGTTTTTGGTTAGGCTGGCATTATGTCTGAGAAACCCAAAAGAAAAACAGGGCCCACTGGGTTTCAACACTGTGATGTCTGTGGGGAAGCCTTTGCCAAGGCTGACCCACACACCACTTGTGTTTATTGTCTGGGGGCTGACCACCTCCTGTCAGGCTGCCAGGTGTGTAAAAATTTCCCTGCAGCCACCCTGGAAAAGAGATTGGGCCGGCTCAGGGAATGAGAGGCCAAGAAGTCCGCTGACCCAGATGGCCAGCCTGGTCCAGTACCCACTGGACCAGAGGGAGTGCCCTCTGACCAGGGCGAGACTTCCTCGGGCAAAAGGAAGGCTGGTTCAGGGGAACCAGTCTCAGTGAAAAAGACAAAGAAATCAGTAGGTTTGGAGTCCAAATTTGTCTCTCCAACTGCTGCAGAAATAGCTAAAGCCATACAGATTGTCCAGTCACTGTCTCAGGGTCCTGCCAACCACCTATAGTTGGTAAAAGGTTGGTTCGTTCAGTGCCAGTGGTTCAGGAGTATGATGTTGATGAATTTTATGAACCACAGGAGAGGGAGGACGAATTTGATCATTACATGTGTGGCTGGGAGGGTCTGGACGTGCCCATTGAACCTGACATTTCTCCAGACAGACCTTTAGAATCTCCTCCTATTCTGTCTGAGTCCCCTTCTCATTTTATGTTTTACAAAAAGGTTGCAGAAACCCTCCAGCTTCCTTTAGAGGAAGCTGTGGATGAGCAAGAGGAGCCTGATTATGTAGAAATGATGGATATACCAGAGTCTAGGAGGTTGTCTATTCCTTTGCATAAGTCATTTAGGAAGCAAACAACAAAGATTTTAAAAAATCCCCATTCTGTCCCGCCTGTAGATAAAAAATGGACAGAAGATATACCTTGTCAGGCTCTGATACAGACTTCCTCACTGAGCAGTGTAGTCATGTAGGTGTGGTACAAGCTGCAGCTGTGACAAGGCTAATATTCCTCTGGCCTCACATCTTCCTGATAAGGATTCCAGGAAGATTGATGCCATGGCGAAAAAACAGTATATGGCAGCTTCTTTGGGACTCAGGCAGGCAAATTATATGCTTATGTGGCTAGATATCAGAAATCTAGGTGGGACACAGTATTGCAGTTAACCAAGCAGGCCTATGGCCAGCTGGCTAGTGAGTTGGAACAGGGGGCTGCTGATGGCATTGAAGCCTCTAAAGTTCAATTTCATACTGCTGTTGATGTTAATGATGTTTCCTCTAGGGTCATGGCCACTTCTGTAGCTTTCCGTAGGTTGGCATGGCTTAGATGCACTAATCTGTCCCAAGATACTCAGTCAAAGGCTATGGATTTTCCTGTTGTGGTTAATTCTCTGTTTGGGGAACAAACAGAAAACTATATGAAAAAGATGGATGAATACAGAACTACCTACAAAAGTGCCCAGGCTAAGGAGAGGCATGCCAATCCACAGAGGCACGCTCCCAGAGGTAGGGGCAGGCCTTTCCACAGGCCTTTTTACCAATTTCAGGCCTCCTCTGCATTTGCACAGAGGGGTTTCTTTAGAGGCAGAGGTAGACGGGGCACAAGTAAACCGTCCCCCTTCCCTCAGCCTAAGGCTACTGCCAAGCAGGCACCCTGATGGGGTGCCCAGAGCCGATTCTCCTGTACCAGTGGGGGGCAGGTTGGTTTATTTCAGCCAGAACTGGGTGTCCCTAACTTCGGACAGGTGGGTTCTGGAGGTAATAGGCCAGGGTCTGGTTCTCAGCTTCAAACAGTTTCCGAAGATGAGAGCCAGACATTTTCCACCTGCAAATCCTTCAGAAGCCCTTGCTTTGGAAGCAGAGGTTTCTTCTCTTTGGACTGCAAAGCAGTAGAAAGGTCCTCCTTGCCATCAGGGCAAGGGCTGTACTCAAGATACTTTCACCCCCAAAAGACAGGAGAATGGCGGCCCATTTTAGATTTAAGGTACCTGAACAAGCATCTTTTGAAACCAAAGTTCAAAATGTTAACTCTGACAATGATTTGCCTCTCCCTGAGGCCAGGGACTGGTTAGCTTCCTGGACCTCAAGGATGCCTATTTTCATGTTCTGATCAGGCCTTCTCACCGAAAGTACCTCAGGTTTGAACTATCCTCAGGCCACTACCAGTTCAGGGCAATGCCCTTCGGCCTACCTCTCGCCAAGGGTATTCACTAAATGTCTAGCTGTGGTAGTGGCTCATTTAAGAAGGCAAGGGATTGCTGTGTTTCCTACCTGGATGACTGGCTCATAGTGGGTCAGTCCCAGATCAGGTAAAATCCCACTTGCAAGTCACCCAGCAGCTTCACTTCCCTGGGATTCCTGCTGAATTTACCAAAGTCAGTTCTTGAACCAGTTCAGGTACTAACTTTCATAGGTACAGAATTGAACACAAAGTTAGCCAGGGCATTTCTCCCCTCGGAAAGGGTAGACAGACTCATTGCCCTGGCATCCTCCTTTACCCTGCGGGTCTCTCGACCAGCAAGGCATTTTCTGCAACTCCTAGGGCACATGGCTGCTTCCACAGCTGTAGTGCAAGGAGCAAGATTCCAGATGAGGGACATTCAGTTCCATTTGAGGGCCTATTGGTCTCAAAGGAGGGACCCCTTCCAAATTGGTTCCAGTGACCCAAACCCTGATCCTGGCCTTACACTGGTGGCAGGATCAAAGCAATCTAAAACAAGGGGTTCCTTTCATTCCTGCTTCCACTCCCTCACCCTCACCATGGATACTTCCCTGTTAGGTGGGGAGCTCACTTGGGCGACCTGTCCACTCAGGAGTGTGGTCTCCCAGGAATCTCTGCTCCACATCAATCTTTTTGGAACTCAGAGCTGTCCTTTTAGCTCTTCAGGCATTTTCAGCTTCTGTCCAGAACAAAGTAGTTCAAGTCAGGACAGACAACACCACAACAATGTGGTACATCAACAAGCAAGGGGCACTCGGTCATCAGCCTTGTGCACTAAGCAATGAAGTTGTGGTCTCTGGCTTACCCCTGAACACCTCCCTGATAGCAGTTCACCTTCCAGGGAAGGACAATGTCCTGGTGGATGCCCTCAGCAGGATTTCTCACGGCCATCACGAATGGGCTCTGAATCCTCAGGTGCTGGTGTCAGTCTTTGCCAGATGGGGCACCCCTCAGATAGATTTTTCGCAGCCCCAGACAACCACCAACTTCCTCTGTTTTGTTGCAGGCCTCCAGTGCTGGGATCAGTCCCCTGACGCCTTTCAGTTGGATTGGAGGGAAGTTCCTGATGCCTTTCCCCTTTCCCTTCTTTCAGGGTACTAGTAAAATCAGATCTCAGCTCTGCAAGGTGATTCTGATTGCTCCAGATTGGGCCAGATAGCCCTGGTACCCACTGCTTCTGTCCTTGACAGTCCACCCTGCCTTGAGCTTGCCCAGAGTCCACGACTTACTGGCCTGTGCACAGGGAGTGTGTATCCGACCTCAACCCTCCATCTCAAGGCATGGCTCTTGAGGAGTTAGAATTTGTTGACTTACACCTTTCTCAAGGTGTTTTGATATTTTAAAGGCTTCAAGGAAGCCTTCCACTAGGGCCACTTACAATTCTAAGTGGGAAAGGTTTTCCATCTGGTGCTCTGAGAAGCAGATTATCCCAGAATCTGCTGATCTGCCCATTTACTGGACTATTTGGTCCATTTAAATTCCTTAGGCCTTAGGCCAGCTACCTTAAAGGTCATCTGGCAGCTGTCTCTGCTTTTCTGTCAGCAGGAAGCCTGCTTCCTTTTCTTCTCACCCTGTGCTTTCCAAGTTTTTAAAGGGTTACTTCACACCAACCTCCTTTTGAGAACCAGCTCCACTTGGGACCTGAATGTTTGCATTGCTCAGTTAATGCAACCCCCTTGAGCCTCTGTCCTCAGCAGAGCTCAAGTTTCTGACTTGAAAACTGTTTTCCTAGTGGCTATCACTTCTGCCAGATGCATAAGTGAACTACAGGCCCTGTCAGTGGAAGAAGATTTTATCTCTTTCCACAGAGATAAGGTAGTCCTCAGGACTAACAGAAAGTTTTTGCCTAAAGTGATTTCAGATTTCCACCTGAACCAATCCATCTCTCTTCCAGTATTTTTCACTGAGCATTCTTCCTCAGGTGAGAGGAGTCTGCACAGCTTGGACGTCAAAAGAGCCTTAAGCTACTATTTGGAATGCACCAAGGGTCACAGGTTCGAATCCTCCAACTCTTCCTTACCTATGGCGAGGTTGGCAAGGAAACCTGCCACTAAGAGGACAATTGCAAGGTGGATTGTCTTGTATCCAATTTTGTTATCAAAACTAGGTAGAGAACCCCTCAGGACTGAGGGCTCACTCCACCAGGGTGCAGCTGCATCTCTAGCGGCTGCTAGAGATATTCCCATTCTGGAAATCTGTCAAGCTGCTACTTGGAAAACAGTTCACACTTTTACCAAGCATTATTCCCTGGATATTCAGTCCAGGAGAGATGCTCGTTTTGGCACAGCTGTGCTTCAGAGCCTATTTCCAAGTAGGTTCTGACCCTCCTCCATGGAGGTACTGCTGTGTAATCTGATATAGTCATAATATAGCAAGATTTCATGGTGTTTGAAGAAAAAATTACTCACCTTAGTAATTGCTTTTCTTCTCATGGAGTCTTGCTATATTATGACCACCTCCTCCTGCCCCTCTCAGAACTTCTACTTGGGTAGGGTGGCAAATTAGTGCAAGCACTGTGTTCATGCCATTTAGTTCTTCCTTCACCCCTTTATTTAGGGTTAGGAATTAGGTATTTCTGTTTTAAGTAATATGTTGGCCCTCTTCCTGGACTTGAGTCTTGGGGAAGGGGGTCTAATAGTGCTTGTTAGGGAGAAATTAATAATACTATTATTCATTGTTATTATTATTATTGCTGTTTATATTGTTGTTTATATTGTTGTTATTCCTACTATTGGGAGCCACTTGGCTAGTGTAGAGCTTTCTACACAGACTTGTTGCTGTTAACCGTAAAAGATCTGACAGTTTCATTGAAACTGGCCAGATAGAGCTTTGGTATAGCGCCCTCGCGCTGTGGAACTCCAGACTCTCTGGAGTTAACTCTTTCCTCTCCGGGGCAGTTCAGCTGCAGTGGCTGACTGCATATAGTCATAATATAGCAAGACTCCATGAGAAGAAAAGCAATTACTAAGGTGAGTATTTTTTTCTTCTCATACCTCTTCACAGAGGTGGTGACCTACCTCTCCTGGTAAATTTGGTCCTGTTTCTTTCCTTCCTACTTTAGCTAAGTTACAGAACACATTGCTCTATCTCAGCTCTTTTCTTTTCTTGACAACTTTTCCTTTTTAATACCTTTCTTGTCTGGATTTAGGAAATCCTGTTCCACGTCTACCCCTCTCCTTTGGCTCACTGACTCCATACTCATGGGTATGGAACAAGGATAGATTACTTATGCCATTTTTATTGATCTTGTTAAAACTTTTGACACTGTGGCACATCCTCTCCTTCTGAACAAACTTAAAGAGGGACTGAAGCCAAAATTGTTGGCATCAATAAATTCAGAATTTGGATCAGCATATCATCAATTAGCCTCATGCCAAAAATCACATCTGTAAGTTACTTTGTTTAAAAGTTACACATCATTTATAACCCTTAATTCACTGCTTATTCAAAAAAGCCAGTTTAAGTAAAGAGCTGCTGTTGATGTTATCTCCTGAACTCACAACCTAGTCATCTCTGCAAGCTACCTTATATGACTTATTTCTTCTATATTACTTAAAACTGAAAGTTTAGTAAACATCTGAAAAAGGAAAACTGCCACTGGTTGGGTCAGCACATGCACTTCATAATGTGTAGATGGAAGGTATAGTTCTTCAGAATGTGGTGGGGCGGTTGGAAAGCAGCAGCAAACATGGCTTTAGAATGACAAGTTGTGTGCAATTTTTAAAATAATGCAGGTATGAGATTTCAAAATGTCACTAAGTTGCAGTTGTGGAATACAGCAATGACGCAGTCACTAAAAGTAGCTGGAACACATCATTTCAGAATGTGGCAGTGATGCACAATTTTGGATTATGGCAGTGATGCACAATTTTGGAATGTGGTGGTGATGCATAATTTTGTAATGTGGCAGTGATGCACAATTTCAGAATGTGGTTCGGACACACAATTTCAAAATGTGATGGTGACAATTTCAGGATGCAGCAGTGATGCACAATTTTGGAATGTGACAGTGATGCACAGGTTCAGAATGTAGCAGTGATTTACTGGTTTGGAATGCAGCGGTAACGTACAGGTTTGGAATGCAGTGGTGACGCACAATTTTGGAATGCAATGGTGATGCAACAGTGATGCACAATTTCAGAATGCAGCAGTGATGTACAGTTTTGGAATGCAGTGGCATCACATAGGTTTGGAATGTGGTGGTGTTGCACAGTTTAGGAATGCAGCAGTGATGCACAGTTTCTGAATGTGGTGGTGACACACAGTTTAGTAATGTGGCAGTGACAAATAATTTCAGAATGTGGCAGTGACCCACAGGTTCGGAATGTGGCAGTGACACACAATTTTGGAATGTGGAGGTGATGCATCATTTCAGAATGTGGTGGTGATGCACAATTTTGGAATGCAGCAGTGATACACAATTTCAGAATGCAGTGGTGATGCACACTTTTGGAATGCAGCAGTGATGCACAATTTTGTAATGTGGTGGTGACACACAGGTTCAGAATGTGGTGGTGATGCACAATTTAGGAATGCAGCAGTGATGCACAACTTCTGAATGTGGTGGTGACACACAGTTTTGGAATGTGGTGGTGACACATAATTTCAGAGTGTGACAGAGATGCACAGGTTCAGAATGCGACAGTAATGTACAGTTTTGGAATGTTGTGGTGATGCACAACTTTGGAATGTGGTAGTGATACATAATTTTAGAATGTGGCAGTGACACACAATTTCAGATTGTGGCAGTGATGCTCAATTTTGGAATGTGTTGGTGACACATAATTTTAGAATGTGGAATGATACACAATTTGGGAATGTGGCAGTGACAATTTTGGAATGTGACATTGAAACACAACTTGGTAGGAATGTGCAATTATGGAATTTGTGGGGATGTGCCATTTCAGAATGTGGCTGGGATGCACAATTTGAGAATGGGGAAGGGATGTGCAATTTTGGAATGTGGCTGGGATGCATAATGTTGGAATGTGGTGGAGATGTAATGCACAATTTTGAAATATGGTGGGTGTGTATAATTCTGGAATGTGGCAGGGACAAGCAATTTCAGAATAAATGGTGTGTCCTGTCACATTCTGACAGTGTGCATCCCCACTATATTCTGAAATTGCTAGTCCCCACCAAATTCCTCAGTGTGTGTCCCTATCATATTCTGAGACTGATTGTCCCACCACATTTTGAGATGGCACATCTATGTCACATTCTGAGATTGCGTGTCCCCCCCAACATTTTAAAATTGTGCACCACCTTCACATTCTGTGCCTTTATTCAGTGCTGCATTCCGAAACCACCTTCTGACATGTTCCAAAGTACAGTGCCATGCATCTGAACATTCTGGAAATGCAAGCATTGCAGGCAACCCTATGTCATTTGTTTTAAAGGATTTCTTAAACTTTGGAGAAGCAGGTCCTATAAGGTTTCTGACAGAGAGAACTAGATTGTGAGTTCAGGAGGTGACATCATCAGTGACTGTTCACTGAAACTGGCTTTTTTGAATAGGTAGTGAAATCAGGGTTACAAATTAGCTCATTACTTTAAACTGAAGTAACGTAGAAACCTAATTTTTGGTTTTATTTTTAACAGGGGTATGCTTATTCTAATTCTGCAATGTTGCATTTTGGTGAAAGTCCCTTTTTAAAGCAGCAGGCCTCTCTGACTCTTCAACCAGTTGGTTTCATTCTTACATTGAAAGAAGGTCTCAAGCTGTCCGGATAGGAAAATCCATCTTATGCCCACTTCATATTACCTCAATTGTACCTCAAGATCTGTCCTGGGTCCTATTCTCTTTTCCATATTCTTAAATGACTTCCCAACTGTATGTTTCACTGTGTCCATTCATATGTATTCTGATGATACAGTTCTTTTTGCTTCTAGCTCCTGTAACCATGTCCTTTCCTCCCAGCTACAGTTGGATTTTGACAACATTCAGCACTGGTTCAAGTCTAACCTATTGTCCCTTAATGCCATAAAATCTCTTTTCATGACATTTGTCACCCATCACAGGCTTGCCAGGCTTGCTTCTCTCCCACTATTTCATTTCCTTGATGGTGCTAATATTGAGGAAATTCCCTCTTTTAAGTACCTTGGGGTCAGCCTCAACCAACATCTTAGTTTCTCGGTGCATATTGATGCAATTCACCACAAGCTACACCCTAAACTTGGAGCATAGTATAGGGATAAAGTGAGTATTCCGCTTCCTTCCCACTGAGAAATTAAAAATGATTATCCCTATCTTTGACTATGTGCTCTAGTCAACAGTGGAGCCCCTAAATTCTCTCTTCCCAAACTGGATCCTTTTGTTCTTTCTTTTTGTAGTTTTGCTTTAGATTCCCCCCTTGTACTTGCCACTGCTCTCTTTACTCAGCCCTTTCTTTCTCCCCTCTTAATGCTAGGCACCTTTCCCATTGTGTCTCTTTTCTATCTAAATTTTGGTTCAGCAGTTTTCCCTCTAATCTCAAATCCCTTCTATCCCCTCCTCCTCCTTCTTCCTTCTCCTATCCTCTATGCAACAATATTTTCCATTCCCTCTCTATACTTTCTAGAAAATCTACTGCTGGTCAATATGCTTTTTCTTACCAATTTCCTAAACTTTGGTCCTCCATTGCACTTTCAATTAGATCCATCCCTTCTCCTTCCTCCCTCAACTCTCTTCTTTGTGACCTTTGCTGTCCTGCCTGCAACTATGATCCTTTCCTCTATGACTCTTTCCTCTTCATTCTCCCCTTCACTAGTTTTCCCCTGTTCATGCTTTTCCACTATTTTTTCCTCCTTTACATATGAGATTTTTTTTTCTACTTGTGTCCATTTGCTATTTGCCTTTCTTTTAGTGGTTATGTTTCTCTTTTTACTAAGTATTGTACTTTACTACTTATTTTACTAGTTTTATTGTTTAGCTATCTCCCTCTCCCCTTTCCCCTAGGATGCATCTGTAAATGAGCTGTTATCGGCTCAGCATGTCTTTCCTGGTTAAATGTTTTAAATAAATAAATACCTAAATAAATAAATATAAATTTTTTTGGAAAAGGAAATGGACCCTGTGGTTTCTAAATATGAGGTTACGTGATTAGCATTAGCTATTATTTTCTTACAAAGGTGCAATAGCATTCTTGTATTCTTATATTTATGTGATCCACCGTTGTCATTTGGTCTTGTTGCATTCTTTATGATGATTACAATTGCATGCTTTATTATGCATTTTCATGGGGCTCTATTTTATGTATCTATGGAGTTTTTATGTTCTGAGCCATTTGTAATAGCATGCTTTATTGTTTATTGGTATGGGATTCTATTTTTGTATTCATGAGGCTTTGATGTCCTGAACTTTTGGTTTCCAGTATTTTTCGTGCATGACACTCCAGTTCCACAACTGTTTCTCCTGACAAATTTTTTTCTATTATTGTCTGAGACATTTTGAACCGGTCTTGTTCAGATTCATCACAGAGCCTTCTTATTTTACAAATCCCATCTAGTGTTCCATTGCATTTGATAGCTGGGGAGTATACGTTTACATACAAGTTTTTTCTCACTACACTGAAGTCAGTTAACACTTAGTATTACCTATGATCTTGTATGGCTACTATTAATGAAGCAAGTGGTTTCTGGCTTGTTATAATTTTTTTAAAATACTTTGTTTCTCACAAAATGTTTTCTGACTTATCACTCAGCCACCATACTTATCTCTTTATTTTTGAATAAACATGCTAGCACCATTTAGGTTCTAGTTGCCGGGAAAGGATCTTTTCCATGCATCTGCATGCAAAAAACATTTTTCATTAATTTGAAAATAACAGAAAAAGTAACACTGCATAACTGACTTGATATCTTTTAACTGTCCATACGCGCCCCTTTTTCTCTGCCATGAAAGTGCTGTATAGCTTTTAGTTGCTGATTTTTTTTTCTCATGCATCTACATGCTGCTCTATTTATGCCTTATGGCAACAACAATTAATAATGGAAACACTGCCCCCACTTAAAATGGTCTCTAGTTGCACTCTCATCCGCTGATCGCAGTCCCATATTTGCAAAAAAGAAAACTGTCCCTCAATTGTATTTTATAAATCTAGAAAAGAAAATTATCCCTCACCAATCTGACCTCTACCATCCCAACCTCCCACTCTGCACTCACCACCTGACTTCACCAGTACACCCCCTCCATACACCTACACTCACCTGAACAGATCCCAGGAAGAAGATCCACTCTATGATCGAAGACGTGTCTCCCTTCTGGAACTGGCATCTGTGATCTCAAAACTAAGATAAGCATGGTTCAATGTGTAAGCCCCCAACCCTATCTTTTTGCAAATGACAGGTGGTGTGCTGTTTGAATCTGACAGCAGTACCAGGTGGGGACTGGGTTCGGGGAAGAATAGGTTACTCAGCACAAGGGCTACGTCTGGCTACTCTGCACAGGGGCACCAAGGAAATCCGAACACAGGAAGCCATAACTGTAATGTCCAATACCAGGAATGGTATTCTAAAGTGCGGCCTTTATTTACATCCAAGCAGAACAAACAGAGCATAAACGGACCCCCATGGGGCAACACTTCTAGTAATGCAGATAAAAAGAATCAAGGACACTTCTTCAACACTTCAGCCCTCAGGCTCTGAACCCACCAGGCACATAGCCTGGACTTACATGCTGCTTTGGGTACACAGCCCGAACTTGTACACTATCTGGCATTCCCCTGGCTCAGATCCCTTGCTGGCCACTCGGACACCTTCCATATGTCATGGAAACATTTTCTGGTGGCTCCCTAAACCACGTAAGAGCACCTCAGCTCTATCAGGGAGTTCTCCTTTTAATCCCACATCTGGGTACTTTCCTCAGGCACTGGCCAAGTACCTGAGAGAAAGTAAAGGTTCCACAGAGTCAATCCGTATAGGTGAATTTGATTACTACTGATGGGGGGGTCTCCCACCTCTCGCTTCCACAGTTCATACCCGGCCATTTCTCTGGACATTAAATATCTCATTCTGTAAAGCTTGGCAATGTAGATTAAGGCTAAATGTATGTCACATTTCCTCTGCTTGTCTTGCTTTCCCATTGTGCTGGACTTGAACATACTTTTACTTGGCTTAGCCCATTGCTGTAGGCCCCCCTCTTATTAAGCAGTCCAATCCCCACTTTACTTCACTCTTTGTGCTGGACTTGAACCTACCTGAATTAACTGGCAATGTCTATTACACTAGACCTCCTACAAATTAAGTAGTCCAATCCCCATGTTTCAACAGTTCAGGTGAAAAACATATGCCCTATGCCAGAGCGAACTCACCCTTTGGTTGCAGGTTCCCCACAGGTGATTCCTCACAGGAGTTTCTCTCCCACAGCTTCTGGTGCCACAGCACAACTTGAAATAAGGCAGCTTCTTCCTTAGCCAGAACCAGGAGGGTTGCCCCTGGAAGACAGGCAAACCTTTCCACCCCATCACCTTAGGGATGGGGCACAAGGACCAGTAACAGCAGTCTCCACCACTTCACAATCAGCTTACTGTGTTCCTCTTTCAGTGGAAACACACACCTTCTTACAGTAGCTCTATGACAGAGCTTAGGCTCTGAGAGCATGTACACAGACTGCTGTGCTGCTCCTCTCTTCAAGACTGCACACAGGCTCTGTTCAGAAATCCCCAACATTCTATCCTAACTTCCAACTGCAGCACTCCAGTGTGGCTCATGCAGCTGCGAGAGTTCTGTGGTGATGTCATCCCTCAGTCTCAGCAGAGACTGAGAACAGAATGAGACAGTGTGAAATCCATTTAACTGGAGTTTCACAAGCTGCCTTCCCTGCCTACCACTCAGTCTTACTGGGATTCTAGTAACCCCAAGTAACAGGGGGGTTACACTCACCCTGGGCCAGGAAAATGACTGTCTGCAGTCATTATTTACCTGGCTTAGGCCATCTCACCCCATGTGTTGACTACAGGGAGGTAGCTCTACCTTCTCCCCTACCATGTGCCAGCACAGGCAGACAACACTAAGGGCCTAGAGGCCATTGGGTGATGCATCAGCCTCTATACTACCCACTGACTATGGGTACCTAGTGGCTCCGGTAGGACTGCCCAGAGCATGGCCCTAATAGATCTGCACTGCAATCCCTACTGCAGGTCAGGGCAACAGCCTGTCTATCCCCCCAGCCCTCTAGGGAAAACCTATCTGCCATTAACTCAAACCCCAAAACAAAAAAAACAGGGGACCTCCCTGACCTTGGGCACCATGCAACCACACACCAGGAGCTAATACCATACCATTACATTACTCTCTCACTCCCCCACAACCATACCTGTGGAAGAAAAGGGTTAGTACACAGTAACAACAACAACAACAGTACTTTAAATACTACACACTAAAGTGCTAGTGAGGAACTCTGATGAGTCCCTCCTCCTCTTCTGGTCTTCTCTTCTTTCTTCTTCAGGAACACTTGCAAGAAAAAGAAAGACAACACACGTTTCTAGTCTGCATACACAGTCTATCTAAACCCCTACCATCAAAACACTGGAGAATCCCAAAAAGATTTTTTTTTTAGAAAAGGTAGAAAAACAGTATAAACATTAGAAAACAGTAGAAAAACAATGACATTATTTACAATACACATTTGGGGGATAGAGTGCCCTAAAAGTCCCATCTAGAGACCACAGTGCCCGAAGGCTAGTCCATTAAAGAGTCTCTCCTGGGCCGGAGCCCAGTGAAGCACAGTTCTAGCAAACCTAAGTCCCGAAGGGGAGAGTCTTTGAGGACAGTTCACACATCTGGAGTCTGCTAGTGTTGGGGTGTGTACTGCAATGTCATAAGAATAGAAAAGTTTGGACTAACCAGTCCCTTGTAGAATGGACAAAATAACAACCTGGTCCTCAGCCGAAGACTGTCCCTGGCAGCACTCTTTCAATACAGCTGGGCGGACATCTTCCGGGAATGACAGGAGGGCACATCAGAAAACTGCTGGTTTGATGTCATCCCTGGAGATGGAACCTTGGAACAGGAACAAAAGGAAAACAGCTGGTCTGACGTCATCCAGTTACCAGGCGATGAATCAGGATACAGCTGGGCTGGTGTCCTCTCTGGATCTGAAGTCATCTGGTGGGCCAGTCAATGGATTCTGGAAAGTCAGTACACTGTAGAACTAATGAATGTGGGGCACCTGAGTCCTGGATGTCCATACTGGTGGAACAACAAAGGCACTGCAATGGCTGGAGAGGCAACACTGGCTACCACTGCTCTGCTTTCCATTTGGTGGGCATGGACACATTTGCAGGGAGGTCTTTGCATTGAGGCCAATAGTACAACGGGTCAGGAGCTTGAATTATTACCCCGTCTGGTTGCACATAATTCACACTGTGAAAGGTTTCATGTCCCTCTCCATCCACTATTCGAACAGTGTCCATTAACAGTGTCCTGCCTCTTTTCCACTGGCTGTGTTTTTCATGAAACATTCTGTTCCTGACATGCTTGTTTGCACCAGGATACACACATTTCATTGCTTTGGCCCAAATCCAGGACTTCCTGTTGTTCTCAATCTCCTCCCAGACCCTCCGAGGAAAGGTAGGAAAGGACATCCCATAGATTTCATTCGACTTCCTAAGAACCAGTCTCTTCTCTTTACTAGCTTTGGTCAACCTGAGACCGCTGGCCTGGCTTGGGGGCAGCCAGTCCTGGTTCTGTCAGCTATGCATTCTCAAAGAGACAAAGAATGGATCCCCGACTTCTTCTTGCACAGCCAGGGCAGTAGAATCACCACTCTTTTCCATGCATTCCTCTGAGGCAAGAGCTTGAGGCTGTGTACCAGTTCCTTTTTCACAAGGCCGCATAGGTTCCCCCTCTTCTTCTTCCTCACTGAGAATATGTGCCCAGGAGTGAGCAGTCACCCTGACTCCTGAGACTATCCATTCTTAGCTGGGTGTGGAGGTTGATACCTCCCATTCAAAGGCCTCCCTTATCTCATCTTCTCCTATGAGACTTGGGCTCAGCCCCCCTCTCCAAGAGTCTACTGATGCTCTGCCTGAATTGTCTCTCTGTGATCCAGCATCTGAAACATCAACATATTGTTCTCTCTGCAAATCTGTACCCTCTAGCTTTGTGCCCACTCCCCTGAGGGGGCCTTCTCCGACAGGCTCTGCCTGGTGCTGTGTGCTGCCAACTGCAAATTCTTGAACTTTTGTCCATGTAGGAGCCAAACAAATCTTGGGTGCTTTAAATAAACCGTATTTCTCAAGGCACCCAGAACAGTGAGGTACCATGAAGACGTCCCTTCCAACTTTTAATCATATTAAGCACACTTGCACTGGGTATCCAGGAATCACCACATGAGGAGGCAGTTGTCCTCCATAGTAACACCTCTCAATGTCCCTTAACTTCTTTACTTCTGCTGCTACCACAGCCCGGGCATGATCCGGGTAGCGGGCTTGTCCTGAGGCCATGACTGCAGAGAAAAACAAACAAACGCTCACTGTTATTGAAAGTCCCACTTCACTGAACACTTTCTTTCACTTTCAAAATGGCTCCTGTGCTGCTGTGTTTGCATTACTACCCCACCCTCTAATGGTGGCGGCAGCACTCCTATGCATCAACATTCTGAAATTGGGTCAAGCCACTGCGCATCCAATTTACACACTCTACTGATAACTTTGCTCAAACTGCACAAACTTGCACTGTTCTTTTTCCTAGCACATTTATATGATTTGCCACGGACTTTTCACTTGCTGAAAACATTGCTTTAGCTCACAGTCCCTTAAAGCCTCACTATTTCAAGCACAGGATTGCCTGTAACTCTTGTTGCATATCTTGATACAACTCACAGTCTCTCTCATGGCTTTGAAACTTTACTCTGATGCTGAACCCATAACTATGCTCACAGATGATGGCTTAACAGACTTGCTTTTGCTGGCAAACTTAACACAGTCTTTGATTGCAAAGTGATTACACTGCTGCACACAGATTCAGCTGGCTTTTGGCAAAAATCACTGGTTGAGCAATTATTTCTGTTGGTACTCACTGTTATCAGTAGCTGTTTGCTGTGATGGAAAATGGCCTGCAGCCAGTCTTGGAGGCCTCTGGACAGAAGCGGTTTGGCAGTCCTGCCGATCGTCCCTCTGAACACCACACTCGCAATCCAGTCGATTGAGATGCGGGTTGAGCCCAAATTTAGATAGAAAAGTCAGAGTTTTTAAACTTTTACAGCACTTTCAGTCACCGCGACACTCCTCCGATAAGCCAGTACACGTATTCCACTCACAATCCCTCTCGAATGCTGGGCAGTCACTGTAGAGCTGGCTTGGGGGCGGGAATGATTGTAGTCTCACCAGTCACATGACGCCATGCAAAGGAGCCTCTTTTCCTCGCGAGTGCTCTTTTCCTCATGGCGATCACCGAGTAGGCAAATTTAAACTGCAAATCCACTTTTTTTTCCCGAACTGACTCCACAGCGGGAGCACATTTCAACCATTTGTCATGGTGTGATGGTCGCTGCACTGGTAAACCTCAGGGTTCTTCACTCGGAGTGGTGAAGGGAACTGTCTCACTACCAGCAGTGCCAGTGACACCCTTAGCAGGTGGGATGGCGAGGGGCCACTTGATGTCCAAATGGGGTTGGGCTGGTGGAATCACCCGACAAGGAGAGGCAGGAGTTATACACAGAGACTGGATGAAGCAAAGATGTTTATTAGACAGAAAGGGAAGGAGGACATGGTCGTACAGGAACATACCCACCACAAAAACAGTAGGGAGTATGGACAGCATTGTGGATATCTAAACAGTAGCAACTAAACTCTAAAATGTCTAAACTCTAGGTTATTATTCTCTATGGGTGCACCACGGTCTATTGCCACTATACTCCTAAAATCCCTTAGCAGTATCCTGTAAGAGCAACTAGTACATAGATGGAAATCAGGTGTTCTTCACTACCCACAATACAATATTTGATTTTACAATGACCATCCAATTCTCACAAAGTCCAAAGGTCTGTCATCTTCATGAGCACAATCTTTCTTCGTTGGTAGCTACAAGGGAAACAAATCAGAACTGTAGAACCTTAATCACAATTCCCAGCAAGGACCTAGTTAAGGTCACTGGGGTGGTGAGAGGTTTGGTAAACAGACCATATGTTTCTTCTGCAAAAGCCCACTCTCTGCAAGGCTGCCAGAATGAAGAACTAGAGCAACTGGTTCCTGAAAATAACCCACTGAAAACAAAGGTTCCTCGGCCAAAACCCACTTCAAGGGTTGCCAAGGATGAAGATAGATCAAGCAAGACCTGCGTGGCAATGAATCCAGTGGAGAACTACCACGTCCTGACTGATGCTGTGGCACTCCAAGGGCCAGCTAAATTCAGAAGGAACTCTGACAGGACCAGGAACCATAAGAATCTGAAGAGATGATTGTTGACTCTGCAATCCTAGGATCAGGAACTAGCACAAAAACAAAGAAACGGCAGATGCGTCTAGTACTGGGCTTCGACGGACTCGACTATCGGCGAATGACCAGAAGGGGCGCAGACTAGGTTCTCCAGGATGAGCTCACTCTTCTGTAGAGGGCGACCAACTTCGGGACATCTGGAACAGGAACCATACGGAATGACACTGGCACTGCTGTCGTGATGCATTTTGGCAGACATACCTTCAAGCTGTGAAAACAAGAAAACGGCTGGTACGACTTGTACGACTGGTGACGGACTCGACTTTAGCGGATGACACTGACGGACGTGATGAGCTGATGGATGATCCCACAGGAGTGAAGAATGCTGAGAGGACATCTTCTTCTGAGTAGAGACTGATTCTGAGTACTTGGTGTTACAGACCACACTATGGGACTGCAGTGTGGTAGAAGATTGAGATTGTCTTCATACAGTAGTAACCATATAACTGAAAAATGCCCAAAGAACTGTGGAATGATACAATAATTTGCTGGAGGAGGGCAAATTATAACTTCAGAGTAACTCTTACTGATGAGGCCAATGTTCAGGTACTTAGGTCAATGGTTCAGGTACGTAGGGCAATAGTTCAGCATAAGCAGTACAGTAATTACAGTAGTTTCACAGTATAGGCAAATCGAACACTCTTAACTGAACCCCTGTTTCTAAATGTAGGGTCTTCTGGAATAGGATCTCTCTTTCTGGACATCATGGCTAATGCCTCCCTTTAGTACCATTAGGCTGGCTTGCCCTATTCCGCTAGGCCGGGGCCTCCCTATAGTACCAAGCTTTACCTCGGGCCTAATGCCCTACGTTTACCTTGGGCCTGACTCCCTACCAAGACTTTGAATTGAGCCTGGTGCCCCATTTCCCATTGGGCCTGGTGCCCCACTTTATATTGGGCCTGGTGCCCCACCTTATATTGGGCCTGGTGCCTCTTCGAAATACAGGGCCTGATGCCCTTAATTCAGTGGGCCTGGTGCCCTAACAGAAAATGGACCAGAATTGCCCTAGCAGAAATGGGCCTGAATTGTCCTCTATGCTATGGACCTAACTACCCTCTTACAGCTGGGCCTGGTAGCCCTTTTAACTGTGGGCCAAATGCCCTAACTTACTTTTTGCCTGACTTGCCCCTTTTAAACTACATGGCCCCTTTAAATCTGCAGCTCTCTGACAGCTGCTGTCACTCATTCGGCAGGTTGCCATCTTAATCCCTGCCCCTCCATGAATTTTCAAGGACTGCTATACAGGCCCTGGCTTGCTGGCCCCTCCTTTGGGCATCGCTATGCCCCTTACAAGTCACACCTTGCCCAGATAATGAAATATGAGTCCTTTTGACCCGCTTTCCTCAGGCACTCAGCCGCCTTTCTAAGTGCGCCTTCTGTGTACTTCTGGAACAAAATAAACAATCCCCCTGTAATGGGCGGTCAGCAGGCTTCAAGTGCTGCCACCGACTCACTGCTCCGTCGTTCTCCGGAGGGTTGCTAGGTTGCTGTGCTGTTGGGAGGTGGGAGGGATGGTGACAGTGGAAGGAAATGTGCAGGCAGCTGAGGGGATGACCAGGGGGCCTAAGACGGCTGACAAAATGAGCGGCGAGATGCGGCTGGCAGGGCTGCCGATGGGGGACCGAAAAATTAAACTTTAAAATGCAGGGGGGGGGTCAAAACAATAAACCGGCGGGGCTACACAGCCCAAATGGTGGAAAATGGCCGATCACTTTCTTCTGGTGCCCCGATGGCACTGTGGACCTCAACGAGGCTCTTGAGGAATCTTCACTGGTGGGAGCCAGAGCAGGCACACAGACTGGCCCATGGGGAACAGCTTCAACCACCAGATAAGCTCTCTACTAGTTCCCCTTAACCATCTGTGTCCTCTTTGCTCCACAGCCAGCTGGAACTACTAAGAAAAACTGAAAACTTTTCAAAAGCTAACACTTCTAGTTCTAGAATGTTTTGGACTGGAATGCTATGCATGAGCAGCTCAGCATAGCATTCCATCCAAGCCATTGTTGTTGCATATTGCATAGAAATCTACTTTTTGACCAGGATTTAAGAGCACAAGGCACTTTTCTACTATTTACAGTGTTTCCCTTTATCAGGACGGGAATCTTTACTTTTAGGGGCCCTTTATCATTGTACCCTGCTTGCCACACCTCTGCAGGCACCCTGGGTACCTGTAAACCCCTAGTTTATTTATTGATTCCCCTTTTCTGTAGTGCCCCTAACTTTGGGGCATTACAATGGCCATTAACACAGCAAGTCTCTCTATTCACTAGAAAGCATTTCCAATGTCCAGGGCACAATTTTCCTGTTGCTACCCCTAGTCTTCCACACTTCACACTTTTCTTTGTCACACAGTTTTTTTTTTAAACCTGGCAAAATGCTGTAAATTTTTGATGCAGGAAAAGGGCATACTCTCTCAGGCTTTACTGCTCCTTGGTAAACAGTTGGCATTTAACAGCAGCACATGGACAACAGCACACAGCGACACACTAGTTAACCTTGCTTCAGCTTTTTGGGCTACCCTCTGCCAGATAACCAAAATGCTAGCTCTGTGCCCGAGCACCTTTTCTCCCTAAATTTAAAATCCAAAGCGGTGCCTCCATTTTGTAAGCCCCCATCCCTGCCATTTTGCAAATGACAGGTTGTATGCTGTTTGACTCTGACAGCAGTACCAGGTGGGGACTGGGTTCGGGGAGGAATAGGTTACTTGGCACAAGGGCTAGGTTTGGCTACTCTGCACAGGGGCACCCAAGTAATTCCAAACACAGGAAGCAATAACTGCAATGTCCAATACCAGGAATAGGATTCTAAAGTGTAGCTTTTATTCACATCCAAGCAGAACAAGCAAAACATAGATGGACCCCCCACGGGGCTACACTTCTGGTAATGCAGATAAAAAGAATCAAGAACACTTCTTCAACACTTCAGCCCTCAGGCTCTGAATCCACTGGGCACACAGCCAGGACTTGCACACTGCTTTGGGTACACAGCCTGAACTTGTACACTATCTGGGATTCCCCTGGCTCAGCTCCCTTGTCAGCCACTCGGACACCTTCCATATGTCATGGTAACATTTTCTGGTGGCTCCCTAAACCATCTAAGAGCACCTCAGCTCTATCAGGGAGTTCTCCTTTTAATCCCACATCTGGGTACTTTCCTCAGGCACTGGCCAAGTACCTGAGAGAAAGTAAAGGTGCCACAGAGCCAATCCGTAGAGGTGAATTTGATTACTACTGATGGGGGGTCTCCTACCTACCTCTCGCTTCCACAGTTCATACCCGGCCATTTCTCTGGACATTAAACATCTCATTCTGTAAAGCTTGGCAATGTAGATTAAGGCTAAATGTATGTCACATTTCCTCTGCTTGTCTTGCTTTCCCATTGTGCTGGACTTGAACATACTTTTACTTGGCTTAGCCCATTGCTCTAGGCCCCCCTCTTATTAAGCAGTCCAACCCCCACTTTACTTCACTCTTTGTGCTGGACTTGAATCTACTTGAATTATCTGGCAACATCTATTACACTAGACCTCCTACAAATTAAGTAGTCCAATCCCCACATTTCAACAGTTCAGGTGAAAAACATAGGCCCTATGCCCGAGCGAACTCACCCTTTGGTTGCAGGTGCCGCACAGGAGATTCCTCACAAGAATTTCTCTCCCACAACTTCTGGTGCCACAGCACAACTTGAAATAAGGCAGCTTCTTCCTTAGCCAGAACCAGGAGGGTTGCCCCTGGAAGACAAGCAAACCTTTCCACCCCCATCCCCTCAGGGATGGGGAACATGGACCAGTAACAGCAGTCTCCACCACTTCACAATCAGCTTACTGTGTTCCTCTTTCAGTGGAAACACACATCTTCTTACAGTAGCTCTATGACAGAGCTTAGGCTCTGAGAGCATGTACACAGACTGCTGTGCTGCTCCTCTCTTCAAGACTGCACACAGACTCTGTTCAGAAATCCCCAACATTCTATCCTAACTTCCAACTGCAGCACTCCAGTGTGGCTCATGCAGCTGCGAGAGTTCTGTGGTGATGTCATCCCTCAGTCTCAGCAGAGACTGAGAACAGAGTGAGACAGTGTGAAGTCCATTTAACTGGAGTTTCACAAGCTGCCTTCCCTGCCTACCACTAGGTCTTACTGGGATTGTAGTAACCCAGGGTAACAGGGGGGTTACAAATGTATTTCAATGGGATTTTGAACTTTGATGCAGAACTTTGGCAGTGTTGCATATTTTCACCTCAGATTTTCACCATGACCTTTGTGGGAACCCACCTCATAAGTAGTGGTGGTCGAATTACACAAAATAGGCCTGAAAGGCATTTTTGTGGTTTCTTGTCAAAATCACCTTTTGTGCAGGATTTGAAAATTGCTACAGGCCTTATTCATCGGCTGGGGTCATAAGATGGCTATGTTGAAAATTTGGGGTCCAAATATGTTAAAATGACAAAGTTATGAATACTGTATACATTGCCATTTCACAACACACATTCACAACTTTGGTAAGTTTTACAAATTTGACCCCAAATTTACAGCATAGCTATTTTTTCACTCCTGACCAGAATGTGTTTTCACACCTGTGACATGGAATAATATTGTCTCTGCACAAAATCCCCTTTAGGCAGGTTTTGACCATTTTATCCACCCTTGTTAATCAGGTGGGTTCATGAGAAGGCTATGTTCAAAATGTGGGGGCAAAATATATAAAAATGACTAAGTTATGAGTGTAAGTTGCCATTTTGCATCATTTTTCAAGTCCTGCCCAAAATGTGTTTTCACACCTGTGGCACAGAATGACATTGTTGCTGGATGGAATTACATTTTGACCATGTTTTGGAATATTTTCCAACCTTGTTCATAATGTGGTGTCATGGGAAGGTTATGTTGAAAATTTGGAGTCAAAATATTTTAAAATGGCAAAGTTATGACTGTATGTTTAAATTTTGAAATGCATGCTCATAACTTTGGTCATTTTCACTATTTTGAGCCCACACTTTCAGCATAGTCATTTTTTCACATTATCTCATGGATGTGGCAGTGGTCATTTTTCGTATGCTGACCGAAATGTGTTTTTACACCTGTGGCACTGAATAACATTGTCGCTGCACAAAATCCTCTTTGGGGAAGGTTTTGAACATTTTCTCCACCCTTGTTCATCAGGAGGGTTCATAAGATGGCTATGTTGAAAATTTGGGGTACAAATATTTAAAAAAAACAATGTTAATAGCGTACATTGAGATTTTCCAATACACACACTCTTAACTTTGGTACTTTTAAGTGGACGACGTCCCTTTAATCAGCATTGCAGCAGTGTTGGCTTCGACCAAAACTTGTATACACAGACTTGGCATTAGCAATCTCCTCCCTAATACTACTTAATACTGTATCTACCTACTCACTGCTCTTTCTTTTTATTTACTTTACCAATCACAGAGCTGCATTGTGTAACATGCATACTGTTATGAATCTATATGGTGCTTTAAAGGTTCCTTCTAGGAACATTTGTTGTGTTATTTTTGTATTGAATGTCTGGAATTGCAAAATGTTTTGGATCTGCACAGCCTTTATCAGAACTATCAGTGCTGTGGTGGCAGGTATGCACAACTTTGAATGGTTTTATTGGTCCTTGCTATGATGTAGCACAGCCCTGAAGGACTTTTTTTAATATGAAGTTTCCTGTGAAGGGCTTTGCATTTCTTTGTTGTTTTTTCCTGTGCTTGTGAGGTGATAGGTCTATGGCTTTGCTATCAGAAGAGGTGCTGTCAGCTATAATGAGGTCCAGGCAAACCGCACACACAATTTCTTGGAAGCCCCCCCACCAATACTCCTCAACATCCCTGCACTGTCTTGTCCCCTGTTGTCACACAGTTGTTAGCAACTAGCAAATATTTACTGTTTTATGTTTGTTTGCTTAATCAAAGGCAGCCTGAGGGATTAATCTTTAAACAGTATTTGATTGTTAGATAAATTTCTGCAATTAGGGACCATACAAGTATGATGGTTTATGTCTAATTAATGTTTGTTAAAGAGCCCTAAACTGTACTGATTATAACTGAATTACAACATTGGTTAAAAATGTATCTTGCCTTTTATATGTATACTGCAACCAACTGGAAAAATGTAATCCTTAATGAAAATGACAAAATGTACTGGAAATATATCTTTTGGGGGGATTGTCAGTAAAACATTTTTTGTATTTTTTTTATCTTGGGCCCCCCCAAAATCTTATCCTGCATGTGCCACTCTGTGATAAAGGAGGGCTCAAAGCAAGGCAAGCTAACCACAGAAATTACATTTGCATAACAAGGCTGTCAGGATTCAAAAATGGAAAGGACCCACCATTTCTCCTTCAAATGCTTGTTCCACCTTCTACTGGTTCCTTTGAAGATCTGACAGTTGTCTCATGCCTCTATAAGGTAGTCATCAATACATTTCAGGTCCACTTTCCAGGAAATAATTTTATTATTTATTAATCAGTTTTATTATATTATGCCATTCCTTTAGAAATATACTCAGTGTACCAATACCATAAATGTCAAACTGCCAATCAACTACAGAATGACTGCTACAAATCAGCTGGTACTTGTACCAATGTGATGAGCCACCCGCTTGCTCCCTGGTTGACTTTGTCAGAACACCTGCTTGCCCTTTGCAATGATAACAGCCACCACTGTGAAAGGGACCATATTTTTAGAAAACAGAGAAACAGGATCCTTCCTTATACTGATACAGAAAGTGATCTGAGTAAAGTTTGAATAAAGCAAACCTGGTTTTGAGCAGCCTGCCTATTTTTAACACAATGGCCCGGATATTCAAACTGCTCCCAAAATGTGCGCAACAGCAGGAGCAAGCACAAACCAATTGCGCATATGCGCAACAGGTGCGATATTCAAACATGGAGCAGAACAAATTGAGCAAGCAGCCATCTGAATATCGCACTAACTGCGCCATAGCACAACCAGGAAGGAGAAGCTGAGCAGAAATGTTGTGCTATAGCGCAACCAGGGCAGCCCAGCTGAGCAGTCCAGAGGTGCCATAGCGCAAGCAGAGCCCCCCCCGAGTAATGGAACTGCACATCCAGGGAGGCAGGCTGGGGCCCACCGCCAGCCATGCCACACATGGACACAAGAACACACTGCAGAACCAACACCACAGCTGCACACCCCAAGCACAGCATCACTGGGGGTGTGACGGATGATCTACTGGCCCAAGGGGATGAGCCAACAAAGCACAGCAGAGCCAAGACACCCCAGCACAACCATTGGCAGGCTGAGAGTGCCACACACAGGGGGTTGACAACCACAGTGCACATCAGCTCCCTGTACGCACAGCACACCCTGCACCGTGACCCCAAGACACCACCCATGTGCAGTGACTGGCACTGCAGGAAACCATGCATCCCCCCCAGCACACGTCAACCCCGTGCAGCACAGAAGCATACAAGCCAGACACACCCTGTGCACCCAGCAGTGGGTGGCAGCAGATGGCAAGACCAACAGAAAGTCACTGCCATGCTGGAGATACCTCCCCATGCACACACACGTGCGTGCACGCACACACACACACACATATATACCCAGGACCATACCACCCCAGATGGCATGTACACCCCGGCAACTGAGCACCCATAGCCAGCTGCAAATCAGAGACCAACACAGTATTCATATCAAAATAGAAAGGTATATTTAAATATCCAAATAGTAAAGAACCAAAACAATAACAACTATTTACAAGGGGGGGGACGGGTACAAGGTAGAGGTGTTCAAGGGGTAGGGATGAACAACTTGGAGAGGGAAGACAGGGTGGTAGGGATGGAAGAAGTGGGAAGGGTATCATCAGCTATGGCCCAGCCGGCTGCTCATCCTCTTCCTGGTTCCGGACCGTCCTGTGCCACCTCCTCCGAAGGCCATGGCGCCTGATGGACTGGAGGATGGCCTGGTTCTCCATCGACACTTGTGTGAGGCCCCGAATAGCCCGTCCAATCCTCCTGAGAACCTCGAGGCCTAGGAAAATGGGAACACAGTCAATGGCTGTGACTGACCACAACCCTGAACACCACCCAACCTGCAAGCCATATAGCCCAATGTCCGCACCTGTGATGGCATGCACCCACCCACAGTGAACATGCACATGGCCATCACAAACAGGCGGCACCAGCTATGGCACCACTGCACACACACACTGCCCATGTCCATCACAGCACAAACAAGGCTGTCAAGTGGCGGTAACAGCGTGGTCGCGATGCAGTTACACAGCTATGTGCCCAGTGCATGCATGGACCACCAGTGATGCATACACAGATGTGCTGTGATACTGGACAGTGATGCATGTCACCTGTGTCATGCATACATACATAGATACATAGACAGTGTCGGCAGATAAGGGCCTATTGCCCACCCAGTCTGTCCATTTGAGCTTGTAAGTTCACTTTGTTTTCCTATAAGTCTGTTGCCCCTTAACCCTGACCTCCAGAATTCCTTTATGTCTATCCCATGCATTCTGAAATCCCGTGATTGTTTCAGCCCCCACCACCACCTCGGGCAGGGTGTTCCACTTGTCCACCACCCATTCTGTGAAGAAATTCATTTCCATGTTTCCTCTGAATCGTCCTCCCTCCAACTTCATCCCATGCCCTCTAGTCCTGGAACATCTTTTTCACTTAAGAAAAGTGTTTTCCTGTACCCTGTTCCTCCCTGTAAGATACTTGTATGTCTCTATCATATCCCCTCTCTCCCTCCTCTCCTCCAGGGAGTACATGTTCAGTTCCTTCAACCTGTCTTCATAGGACTTGTGATGCAAGCCATGCACCATCTTTGTTGCCCTCCTCTGAACCTTCTCTGCCCAGTCTATGTCCTTACGTAGGTATGGTCTCCAGAACTGTACACTGTACTCCAGGTGGGGCCTCACTAGTGTCTTGTATAGTGGAATTATGACCTCTCCTTTCCTGCATGGTTGTATTGTGCAGGGCTAGTGGTCTTCCCCCCCCAGCATGCAATAGCATCCATGAAGTCATGATAATCACACTGCTCAAGCAGCTGTGTCTGCCACTGCTGCTGCTGCTGCTGCTGCTGCTAGGGTGCAACACCCACTGGCACCGGGGACCTGGCACGGCCCTCCTCAACCCGGGCCTGCATCCTCACATCCCGGCCTGTGGGAGACATATGTTGAGACAAACATCAGTGTGACTCCAAAGCAGACTGCCACCTGCCCCAGTGAGAGTGCCTGCCCACACAGCCAGACCCATTCATCTCACAGCTGCACACACTGAAACAGCCAACCATGGCAGAGCCATCACCTATGCACAGCCACCAAAACACACTCACACCCCTACAGAGAATACAGGTGCATAGATGGTACACCCACCTGGCCTAGGCACCACACACCCTCCTGGCACATGACCGCAGCTCTCCAAAGGTCCGGATCCCTCGGTGGAGGTCACTGTACCGGTGCCGGCACTGCTCATCAGACCGGCACTGCCCAGTGACCCCACCAGGTCAGTGGCCACTTGATGCCACACCTGCGCTGGGCAATGGTGAGGGGTGCCTCACTATAAAGTGCCCCATAGTGGGTTTCTACTAGGCCACCAAGTTGGCCAGTTCCAATTGGCTCCAGGAACAGCTCTTCTCCCAGCCATGGTACCAACTTTACAGCAGGCAATATGGCGCCAGCTGCGCCGTGATCTACGTGGAGATGTTGCAATAGACCACCACATGCTCCAATCGTGCTGTTCGAACAGCGCCGTCACTTCACATAGCACTGTCACCAGACAGCGCAATCAGGCCATACACATGGCAGGCGAACAGCACCAGGGGGCAAAGGTCGGACACAAGGTCATGGGCCATGACGCAAGGCCACGCACAGCGCCATCTGATGTATAGGCATCCTGTGCGACTGACCAGCTGCGTACCAGTGCCACAGTGGACTATTGCACAGTAGTGCCACAGCACCATATAGTGCCCATTGCTGTAGCGCCACTGGCACAATGGTGGCCATGGGCCGAATTGCCAATCGCGCACAGCACGTCAGCAGCATGACAGATGCCTGCATAAGTTATCTGGGCATGCGCAGTGCAGTGTACCACACGGTCACAGATCTGCGCCATTGGCTCAGCCGACTCAACCGTATTGCGCAAAGCGCAGATTCGCGATATTCAGCCGACACATGCAAATCATCTGATCAGTCATTCAAAGGTGCAGTGGCGCTGATGGTATGTCATTATAGTTGCTCCACTCCTAATTTGCATGCATTGCGCCTATAAATGTGCGATACTGGGCTGCGCTGGCCAGATTCGGTTACTGCAGGTGAGAGGTGAGTTGCTGCTGTGTGATGTTCTGGACAATGGTCATGGGAAAATGCTGTAGACTGCACAGTGACAGGTGTCCACTTCCCCCCATACAGATCACCATGACCGAGCAGAGCCAAGGTGAGGGTGAGAACGGTGGGTGTAGGAGGAGGCCCAACTTTACAGCAGCAGAGACAGAGGCCCTCTTCCAGGCCTACCTGGATGAGGAGCCAGTACTGAGTGGACGGAGGGGCACCCCTCAGTCCCGTGCGGCGGCATGGGAGGGAGTAGCTCAGGCCGTTAACCTGCATGGAAGCCACCAGCGCTCCATGCAGGAATGCAAGAAGAAGATGGGGACAGACCACAGGAGGTTGAAGGAGAAGGTGGCAACCTTCAGGGCGGCATGTGCTGGCACTGGTGGGGGCCCACCAGTGGTGTTGGAGCTGACCCCGACTGAGGAGACACTGGTCACATCAATGCAGTGGAGTGCTGTTGAGGGTATACCAGGAGGTGGATTCCAGACAGGTGGAAGCCCATCACTGCACGGTATGACATGGTGGTGGTGTTGGGGGGGTTGGGGGGAAGGTTGTTCACATGCACTCACATGTACTCTCTTTCTGTTACAGATCCTGTTCATCTTCAGGAGACGGTGGTGGTGGGTTCAGGCAGGGATGATGACCTGCTGGACATGGAGGAGGGTCCATCCACCTCTATCACCAGCCAGCAGGCACTGCAGCAGCATGCACGTTGGGCCGCCAACTCTGGTGTCGGTGATTCGGGTGCGGGGGGTGCACAGCCTGTGTCTCAGCAGTCTGGCATGCAAGCATGCCAGCACGCTGTGACTATGGCTGTAGCACGTACCTGCACCATTGATGATGCAAGGACTGCAATGGGCAGTGATAGGTGTGTGTCCCATGACGGACACACAGCAGGCCAGCACGTGCCCCTGGGCCTTTCTGGTTCCAACTTGTGTACCAGCATGCTGGCACAGTCCCAGGCTGTGCCTGTCAGCACCGGTGGGGCAGCACCAGTGGCTGTGCAGGTGTCTGGCACTGTTGCCAGCACAGCGGTGGAACGAGTGGACCCTGGGGCACAGCGGTTGGGAGAGGCAGCAGCAGCAATCATCCACCAGGTCTGGGGGTACAGTGTCAAGCAGTGGCACATGTCCGCCGCCCTTTGATCCGCCCATTCCTGGTCCTGGTGAACAGCGCCCACCCTCAAGGGGTGTTGTGCATCAGGACCTTCCACACCCTGGGGGATAGGATGCCGTTGGGACACAGTATCCATTGGATGAGCACTCCCGCCTGCTGCAGGAATCAGTACATCTGCAGAGGCGGGTTGCAATGTCCGTGGAGGCACTGTCTGTGTCTGTGGAGTGGCACAGCAGGGAGTGTGCTCTGGACCGTGCGCTGAGCTGGTTCATATGCGGACGGATGTGACCGCCGCCATTGACAGGCTGACCCAGGCAGTGGTCTCTGTTGTGGACGCATTGGGCACACAATCAGGTGCCCCTGTACTGCACACCCCCACACAGTTCACTCTCCACTCCCCGTTCCCGGCATCGTGCAACACCAGGCCTGTCAACGCTGGGTTCTGCTGTGGCCATCCCGAGCACCCCTGGTGCAGGTTTGTTCAGCTTGCTGCAGACCCCTGTGCAGGCAAGGTCGTGTTCGCGCAGTGGGACCCCTGGTGGTGCAACAGTGCCACCCCATGTGGCCCCTGCTCAGCCTACCAGTGCTGTTGGGTCACGGCGGGGCCGCCCACACATCCGCGGTGGCCGTGGGACAGTGCTACATGACTGAGCTGTCTCCCAGTGGGGGCTCTGTCTGGTGCTGCCATTTGTGCAATGTGCGTCATGGTGGGCAGTGCACTGCTGGGTGCTCTGCTCACCACGCCGACACACGGACCACCTGCACACCCTCCCAACTGCTGTCCACAGATGCGTGTGCATGATGATGCCTGCATTGTACTGTACACCAAGGTGCAAGGGTGCCCAGCATCTGACACACGTACTTGGACAGTACAGGTGGTGGGGGGTGGTCGGTGGTGTTGTGTGTTAGCAATGTCGGTTCTGCTGTGCTGTGCATCTGCCCATGTACGCTCTGTGCCTGGTGTGTGTGTGTCCATATGAGTGCTCACCCCTCCCTGATGGTGTGTTTGTATGCCTGGACCCTTCCACTCCCATGACCGTCATGCACCCCTGGTGTGTTCCCCTGTGTGCCTGTGGTTTGCACATGGACAGTGTTGGTTACACATGTCCCTTTGACTTACTTGTGTTCTGCATAGTGCTCCTCTGTGATGGTGTCCCGGTGCAGCTGGGCCTGCCGGATCAGTCAGGGGTCCCGCCATCCTAGGGGGGCTGCTCATCACCATCAACACCGGCGCCACTGGTGTCCCCATCGCTGTCCTCCTCTTCAACCTGTACAGCTATCCCATAGTCTTTGGCCATGTTGTGCAGGATGCAACAGGCTAGGAATATCCCACAGGCCTTTTGGGGGCTGTACTGTAGGGCACCGCCGGAGGTGTCTAGGCATTGGAAGCATGCCTTGGGCATCCCAAACACCCGCTCTATGATGTTGCGTGTGGAAACATGTGCCTCATTATAGCGTTGCTGTGATGGGGTCATGGGGCGCCGGTACGGTGTGAGCAGCCAGGGATGGAGTGGGTATCCGCTGTCACCTGTGTGGAGATAGTGGAGATCAGTCTCATGTTCAGGTCCATATTGGCCATATCCCTGTGTGCCACTACCATGGCACCTGTGGCATTCCCACCCTTGCCCCGAGTTTGCATTCCATACATGTGTACTCACCCACTAGATGGCCTGTGGGATGTCCCCACTCTCAAATCGATGGCACAGTGCAGACTGATACCATATGAAGGCATCATGTGCTCCACCAGGGTGTGTGGCACAGACATTGATTATCGCCAGTGTCATCACACACCACCTGGCAGTTGACACTAGAGAATCCCTTTCTGTTCCGAATGTCGAGCCCATCAGGGCCAGGTGGCGTCGAATGGCCACATGGGTGCAGTCTCTGGCCCCTAGCACGCCAGGCATACTTGCTACCCTGTGGAACTCCTGCATGTTTGCTGTACGCTCTGCCGTGGTGCTGGGGAAATGGATGTACTCCGCAGCATGTGGCAGCAGTGCGCTGAGGAATTGGGTGAGGATGAGTGACGTGGTCAACTGTGTGATGCCTGTGGTGTCCCCTGTCGGCCTCTGGAAGGTGCCTGTGGGGAGCAGGCACATGCAGGCTGTCACCTTGGTCTCCACCGACAGAGCGTGACTCCGTCGTGAGGGTGCCTGCATCACATCACTGCACAGCTCACAGAGCTGTCTCAGTATTGCCCTGTTCAGGCAGTACCAGCCCACGATCTCTACATCTGTGTACAGGTCAAAGCTGATGCGGGCACGGTACTACCTGTTGGGGGCATACCGCCGACGGGCCCTTCCATGGCCACGTCCCCCTGCAGCATGCATTCTCACCCCCCTCATTACAGCTTCCATGTGGAAGCTGGCACTGTCCATCTCCCTGGCTTCTGCCCCCCTGGCTGGTGTTGCTGTGTTACCCCCGCTGTCCTCACTGCTACTTCCACTGCACCGGGCACTCCCCGCTGGCCTCTACAGCCTATGGCCCACGCTTTCCTTGCCTGCCGTAGCCTGTCTGTTGTCTGTCTGTCTGTCTGTCTCTCTTTCTCTCTCTCCCCCCCACTTGGCAGCCTTGTAGCTTTCTTGCGCCACTTCCTTGAGCCTTTTTATTTTGGCTCATTTCCGCTAGTGCGCAATTTCTGGCTGTGCCGCTATTGCGCATCGTGCAAGTCTTTGAATATCGCATTGCGTTCTTTATGCATGGATCCACCCCCTTCGGTTGCGCATGCCTTCATTTTCATTGAGCTGTTGCTCAGCATGTTTTTGGGGGCGCAACTGCCTCCTTCTGAATATCGCTAAATGGCGCATTTTGGGACTTGCGCATGCGCAACCCTGTTGAGTGTGAGCACAGGATACTGTGCCCAGTGAATCAGGGCCTGTGGCTTGGTCTGCAGCTGCCAGGGGAAGCAGGTTGTTTAGAATAGTGTGCCATGGGTGTAAGCAGGTTTTTTGACATTTTTTGTAGTTACCTGAAAAAATGAAAACTATCCAGCAATGTCTGCAAACTTCTTATCTCCTAGTCCCCCTGACTCCCTCTCAACACCTACTGCTCACACACACACACATCTCTCACTTACATTCAAAGGTCTTACAATGTACTACTCTAACTGACTGACAATGCTCTTGATGCCATGCTTGATAGGGAACTGAAAAAAAGGAAGATCTAGTTATTTGTTGTTAACTTTTATTCATAACTTTGTCATTTTTCAAGATTTTAGCCCCACATTTTCAATACATTTTTTACCCACCTCATGAACAAGGCAAGTGTCATTATCTAAATCCCCCCCAGAAAACATGTTTTTATTGTCTTTCCAATAAATCATGTTTTGAATAGGATTTAAAAAATGACACCCATCTTGATTGTGAGATGGAGTAATAAAAAGACTTGAAATTTGGGATCAAATCTAAAATAAAACAATGAGAGTTATGAATAAATGCTGACATTCTTCAACATTTACTCATAATTTTTGCATTTTTGAGATTTTCACCCAAATTTTCAACATAGTTTCTTTTTTACCACACCTCATAAACATGACAGGTTTTAGTTTTCAATTCCCCCCTAAGCCTGTTATCACGATTGCTCCACAAAACCACATTTTGGGTGGGATTTGATTATGATAAACTGTATGCTGTGTTCATATAGTGGGCAGTGGAGTAGGCAAAATTTCAAAAAATGAAGACCCAAATGTTGGTTCATGTTGTGTATGGGAGGTTGGTATTTATAGGCAGCTAAGTTAAGGCATGATTGTGTCAGTATGTTTTATTCAAAATGAAGGCCTTAGTCTTCAGGCAATGGCCTGGCTTCTTCTGTGATGGGGTGATAAACATACTATGCTGAAAATCCAAGGTCACAGTCTAGAAAAAACAATAAAGTTATATGTGAATCCACCCTTCATTTCTGAATTATTACAATTTCACCATTTAAACTCATTTTATTTTAACTGCTACACTAAGCCCAGCAACTACACAAAAAAAATCAAGCAAGTAAACATGTTTTACATTGGCCAACATTCACTTTCTGTGTTGCAAGATATAGATGTGACTTATAATTTGCATTTTTATAAGACTCTGCATTTACCTAGTCCTGTGTTGTGTTGTATTTAATTGTTTCTGTACTGTTTGTGTATTGCATCCAGGTGTGGCTAAAACCGGGCACATCTCAGTCAACTTACAAAGTAAAACAAATAAATAAATGTTAATTTTTTTTTTCAGCAATGGCAAAAATGTGAAAAAGTAAATTGTTCATTCACTTTTTAATTCATTTGTTCATTCATTCAGAGAGTGTCACAGACTGGTTCACTCCCAGAGCTCAACCTGTCATGGTTGTTCCAAATTTCACAACTCCTCAGACACCTGAAAGGGTTATCTTGTTATGCTGCCACCACTAACTGCAAACTCGCTCATGGTATCTCTAGGTACAAATCGCACCAGATCCCCTGCCCGCACACAGTACAGTGGTCCATACCAAAGGACAAATGATCTACATCTGTTACAGCTGAGAACACTTTTACTTAGATATGATAACTTTAGCCTGCCTCTTCAAAGACAGATCATTAGATATGGTAACTTTAATCTGCATCTTCGAAGGCAGATCATTAGATGTGGTAATTTTAGCCTGCCTCTTTGAAGGCAGATCATAGATTTGTCAATTTGCCCCAGTAATCTATACCTGACATGACTTGGTCATGGAAAGTCTGAAGTTTATAAAGATACTGTTTCATCCTTCTGTTGATTATTTATGGATTGTGCAAACTTTAGTTTATGAAATAAGACCAGGACACCTACTATTACCAAAGATCTTTATTATCATGTCTGTAGTAATATCTCAAAATGCTATCTAATTGTAACCCCTACTAACATTACAAGGCTCCGAACCACATTTCTCTGTAACATTCGGAGTTTTGTGTTGTACACTTTGCCTGGTGTATTTGCATTGTGTATTGTTGAAGACTGAAAAATGCAATAAAAAATTTTATGGCAAAAAAACAATATTTAGTACTCCAAGATACTAGCATATGTTACAGGATAATACATAATAAGACTGTTAGGAACACAGTAGTTCTACAGAGATAAAAATAAACATTTGAAAAGATAGAGTACACACAAAAGAATCTAACTCACATCTAAATTCTAAATAGAGCATAGACTTACCACAACTGTAAACTCACTGAGTATGGCAGATCTGAACTCTTAATGTTGCTTGCCCAGAATCCCAGCATACCTGACCCTTTTAAGGTCTAAACACACACAAAACTACCTCTGGCTGGCCAGCCTGCTACATTGCATCATTGTACCTGTCTCTCTGACATCAAGGGTTTGACCATCGCTTTGTTTCCTGGGAAACCATTCATTTTGAGAATGAGTCTAAACTGCATTTTTTATTTCTAGCTCAGTTATGTGGGACTGTAGCCTCAGTCCTTTTGTTCTCCTGTCTGGTTCAGTCAATGGGGGTTCTGTCTCCTCTGCATGGGCCTTGTTTACACTCAGAACATAGCCCTTGACTATGAAGGACATTGAGCCCGTTGAAGTTTAAGTAGAAAAAAAGAACTGTTTCCAGGGCAGAAGCAATAGCTGCCTCCACTCAACCTCTTTCAGAATCCAGCAGTGTAATTTCAAAGTTATGCCTCCCCCAGGTGAAATGCGTACAGAGGCCTAGTTGATACTCAAACAAATGTAAACCAAAGCCACAAAACACAGAGTACAAATACATTGCAGGTTGTTACAGTGAGCTATGGAATAATCATCAGTAATAGGTCACCTCTAAGGGATAACGTTTTTAGGTTGTATATTCATTCATGCATTTGAGAATCACAGCAAAATCTTGCTGCATTCTTGGAAATTGCGCCGATAAGCTAGACCAGTCAAAAAGTTGCACATTGTGTATATCTGCTACAACATGCAGTAAACCCTATTGTGATGCATGCATCAATCCTTGACACGAGCATCATTGTTTTTCCATAAAGAGGAGGCAATTACACTAAATGCAGCATCACATTTGCAAATAGTAACCAAACATTGATGAGCATTTACTTTGCCACTGGTGCACACCAAAATCAGGACTCGTGTCTGTGGTGGGATAACTGAATATATAGCCCCTGTTTTCATGCAAATGCCCTTACAAATAAAAAATGAATGTCTTTAAAGTAAAAAAAAATGTGGGTATGTAGTGTAAATGCATTCTGGTGATGCAATCAGAGGTTTTCCTCTTTTTTTGCTAGTGGCTGGAGTCCATCAAATACAATATTTAATCAATATGCTATTCCCCCCCCCCTACAGAGTTCTGAGATATTTCTGTTTGAAATATTTTGTTTTATATTTTATTTATGAGCAATGCTAGCCTGAATAATCTATAAACATGATTTCTGCAAGGAGCCACATCAATACACACCAGATACAAAAATCAGTACAAATTATTTTAATTTTTATTTTCCTGGGTTTTTTGTTAGTCAGCAGGACAACATTTTACAAAGCCAGTTGCAATCTACTTTATAAGTAATAAGAAAAAAAAATTATACTAAATGACACCACCTAACAACAAGAAAGCTTGCAATGCAGTTATGCATATCTGTATGTGGGGATCAAACCACTTAGCTCCTCACAATTCTAAGAGGCATAAACAAAACTGTTATGATACTCATTGATGCAATTATCCCCAAAGCTTTGGAACAATTTGTATGTCCATTTCATGGTATACCATTGCCACAGTGACTCCCAGATTGCGAAGACCACCATAGTGACAGGAATCAGGCAAAAACATGGATGCACGGAGGCATTCCTGACACTGCAGTGCCGACAGTCGGCACTGCAGCTGTCACCATTGGGGATGTTTCCATGCTGATTGTTGCTGCCGGATGGGTAAACCCCATTTCACAGTCAAACTGTCGCATGTATTTTGAAAGTGAAGCCCTGAGATTACTTTTTTACTTTAGTCTGTCTATAGGCCCTTCACCCAATGCCCATTGGAGTGGGAATCAAACTACTGGCCCTGAGTTATACAAACAATAGGAAATGACAGAATATAAAGACATAGCAGCCCATTCTGTCTGCCAGAGCCTGACTAATTCTGGGACTGGGCCCATGTCTAACCTCCCTAGCTCCACCCAGTCTGCCTCTTTACACTTTATTCCCATGTGTGTGCCCCATACCCTTTTGAATCCTCTGACTCAGCCCCAGTGGCCTCCTTTGGCATCTTGTTTCAGTCCATCTCCACTGTTTCTGTAATAATAATAATAATTTTATTTATTGAGTGCCTTTCATCTTATCAAGGTGCTTCACACAGTCACATACACTACAGTTAAAACATAATTAAAATCACAGCAGTTAATAATCAGGGAATGCATTAGTCCATAAAAACATTTTTAGTGCCTGCTTAAAGCTCCCCACAGTCCTGCACTCCCAAAGCTAATGGGGCAGAGAATTCCAGAGGGTTGGGGCAGGAAACATAAAAGCACGAGCCCCAGATGAAGTCAAGCTAACCCTCAGAATCTCCAGCAATCGCTCATCAGCCGAGCGGAGCTGTCACACAGGGGTGTAAAGAGTCAGAAGCTCTTTAAAGTAGTCAGGACCCAGTCATTGTAGGGCTTTGTAGGTTAACAAACCTACCTTAAAGGTGATCCGCCACTGTATCGGCAGCCAGTGCAGAATCTGCAGCACTGGGGTAATATGAGATCTCCTAGATACCCCAGTCAATAAACAAGCAGCAGCATTCTGCACTAGCTGCAAGTGGTGGATATCAACCCCAGGAAGCCTTAAATAAAGGGAGTTGCAATAGTCAAGGTACGAGTTCACAAAGGCATGGACCAAAACTGGCAGATCACTGGACGGAACAAGGTGCTTGATCCTGGCAATGTTCCTAAGATGATAAAAGGCTAACTTAATGACTGCTGACACCTGATAATGAAGGGTTAGCCCATTGTCAAGTATCACTCCCAGGTCACGCACCCATTCGGAGGTAAGGATCTGAGACCCCCCCCCAAGAATATACTGGAGGGCAAATCCATCCTCAACCCCTCTGTCTTGCATCCTGGGTCCACAACCAAAACCTCAGTTTTACCCGCACTCAACTTTAACCCACTGGAATTCATCCAATCTTGGATTTCAGTGAGGCAGCTGTTAAATACTGAGAGAGCGCTAACCTGGTCGGGGGCAAAAGACAGGTAGAGCTGGGTATCATCAGCATAGCAGTGAATCCTCAGCCCATACCATCTTACAATGTCTCCAAGGGGCAGCATATACACTGCAAACAGCATGGGGGACAGCACCGAGCCCTGAGGAACCCCACAAGGCAGAGAGAAAGGCTTGGATGAAAAAATTCCCAAGACGACTCTCTGACTTCTACCGTTGAGGAAAGATGAAAATCATCTGAGCACTGCACCAGTCATTCCACAGATGGACCTCAGACACTCGAGCAGAACCCTATGGTCTACAGTGCTGAAGGCTGAGGAGAGATCAAGGAGTACCAAGATGGAGCAGTTTCTCCAATCTCTCACCATCAGGAAATCATTGAGCACCCGAACCAGAGCAGTCTCAGTACTGTGCCTCTTATGAAAACCAGATTGGAGTAGTTCATATATATTATGGATGGTCAAATGGTTCTCTAGTTGAATGGCCACAACTTTCTTGATAACCTTTCCCACAAAAGGAAGGTTCGAGATAGGTCTGTAGTTAACTAGAGTATCCAGGGTCCAAAGAAGCTGTCTTCAGAAGGAGTGTCACCACCGCCTCTTTCAGGAAGCTAGGTAACTCACCTGATTCCAAGGAGCACCGGACAATCTGAGCCAAGACCAGTCCAATGATATCACTACAACCCAAAATCAGGGAAGTAGGGCCCGGGTCTAAACTAAAGCATGTAGGGTGCATCCCCTGCACAATCCTCATAATATCAACGAAGTCAAAAGTACTCCAGGAAACAAGAGGCATAGTGGCCAGGCTCCGAACAACCACATGCCCCATAGATCGGGTCTGATGGATCTCTAACCTGATGTAGGCCACCTTATTCATGAAGAATTGAGCAATCTCATTACACTCCATTTGTGAAAAGACTCGATGGAGCTGCAGTCAGGCTGGGTTGCACAGCCCGTCCACAGTTCGGAAGAGTTGGGTCAGTCGATTCTGAGCAACAGTGATTTCCCTGCACAGGAATTCTGCCTTCTTACGGGAGATCACTGATTGGTAGAGCTGATAATGCTAGAACAAAATAAAATGGTTGGCATCCAAGGTAGATTTCCGCCAGTGCCATTCTAACCTACGTCCCAACCTCCGCAACTACCTCAAAGACCCATCAAACCAAGGGACTCGAGGGCGAAGGGGAAGGAGGCAAACATGGACTGGAGCAATCTGGTCAAGAACCAAGGAAATGGCCTTATTACAGCCCAGAACCAATAGCTCTGGACCTGAGCAGACATCAGCAAATTCCGAGAGGTCAATCACCGCCACCAGGTCTTTAGGGACCACATCCCGTAAAGGGCAGAAACTGACCATCTCCACAGGAGCAGTCCTACACAGGGGATTACAAAAATTGAACCTCATGGTGTAGTGATCAGATCAACATATAGGTTCACCCCCAAACTGGAGGCCTCAATCCCCTGGAGGAAGACTAAATCCAGGGAGTGACCACCACTATGGGTAGCTGAGGAAACAACCTGTGTGAAGCCCAGTGATATCATCAACTGGAGGAAGTGTTGTCCAAAAAATGAGGATTCATCATCGACCCAAGCATTGAAATCGCCCAGAACCATCAGTCTGGGTGACTCCAAAGCCATGTTGGCGGTGAAGTCTGCTACTTCCTGCAGGAACAGCTTTTCATCCCTGGGTGGACGGTAGATGAGAGCTATCCTACACCCCACATCAGCTACCACAGTGCACTCAAAGGATTCGGCCTCCTCAACTGGTACACTTGTGAGACCCAATTCGGTCTTAAAACAGACCGATACCTCCCCCCCTCCGTGATCCAATCTCGGGCGATGTATCACCGAGTACCTGGAAGGAATAGCTGCCTCCAAAATTGGAATAGCATTTCCATCCAACCAATCTTGGTGATGCAAACCAGATCCGCTGTTCCAACAAAATATGCAATAAGTGCAGTTTTGTTCTTAATGGGTCTGGCATTGCATAACAATGCCAGAGTTGGACGATGTTCGTGATCCGTCCTGGCTACCTGCCCACCCAAATCCTATAAAATTCTATTTCCTGACATGACTCTCACCCCCCCAGATTCAGAGAAATATCTCTACCTTTGTCAATTCCTACATATAGTGTTTCGGACTTACGCCTACAAGTGGGCTGGTCATCCTTACCTCCACACACCCTCTGCATGGCAGAACTCCAGTTCTGGGTTGCATAGTTTCTGTCCCTCCTACAACCTAACCACAAATGTAGTGGAGTGGACTGAGTCAAAGCAGTTTTGCTGGGGCACATCTCAGATTAGTGGTGCACATAAGCCACCACATGTGTGGAGAGGGGCCTTTAGCTCCTCATGCCTCCTATTCTCCCCTGCACATGTTCATAATGCTTTCAAAACCATTGGAAAAGGGGCTTAAGTTACAACATTGCCATCTGCCAAATTACTTTCTATTGTCTATTTTTCCTACCCAACAATAGCAAATTATATTTTCATATTATTTCTTTCAGGTAATTGGCTGATGATGGTGACTTGGCATCCTTCCAGTTCTTCAAAAGAATCCTCTTGCTATCATTAAAGATATCACTAGGAATATTCTCATTGTCACAGAAATAGCTATTGAGGAAGTTCAGCCTCATGTGAATATTAATGGCTAAATGAAGCTACACAGAAACATAGACTTTTAAAAGCAGCAAAGGACAGCTTTGACCACTCTGTCAGCCCAGATGCTTCCTGCCTAGTCTGTCTCCTCAGACCCTAACTGGTCTCTGTTAACCCTCCTTACTTCCTACCTATTACCTAATATTCGCCTATGTCTATCCTATGCATGTGTAAAGCTCCCTACTGTTTTTGCCTCCACCACTTCTGCTGGAAGTCTATTCCAGGCATACACCCTCCTTTCAGTGAACAGTACATCCATCTTAAACTTCCCCCATTCCAGCTTCATTGCATGCCCTTTGGTCCTGGTTCTCTTTCTTATTTGAAAAATTCCCCTCCTGCACCCGGTCCCTCCTCCCTCATGAAGTACTTGTAGATCTTTATCATGTCCCTGCTCACATTCCTCTCTTCAACGGTGCATATGCTGAGATCCTCAGTCTCTGCCCATAGGACTTTTGATGCAGCTCCTGCACCATTTTAGTTGCCCTTCTCTGGACTGTTTCCACCCTATGTCCTTTCTGAAGTATGGCCTCCAGAACTGGACACAGTACTCTAGATAGGGTCTCACAAGCACCTATTATGTCTGGAGCTGTCCTTACAACTTTATGTCAAAAAGTCAATAAGGCCTTAAACTCCAACAGCACAAGCCATAGATTAGCATTTCAGAAGAACATCTCAAGGTAGGCTTTGTGCTTTTGCCGTTGTACATTTCTGTAATGTACAAGAAAGTCCAGGTATTAGGACTCCTTTTCATAAGAGGATCCTGTGATTAAGAACATTTTTCAAAATCCCAATTAATTTCTTTTTTTACTGGTGACTTTTTGCCTTAACGTGAGAACACAAATCCACTGGATATTGGAACAATCCACCTACATAACTCTAGACCTTTTGTCACAGACTTCTGGAACACTAACTCCCAAAATGTGAAACACACATAATCAAACATGCAGATACACTCTCAGAATACCATGTAACATAGGGTCCCTTATGTCAAGCTGCAACAGGTGGCAATGCTAAATGGGGTTGGAGTATGATGCCTAATTATAATACCACTCATTTACATATCAAACTTGTTTGCATACTGCAATGCAAATATGCAATCAAGATACTATCAGGGGCTAACAGCAACCAAGTGGGAGTATGGCACAGTTCTAGTCACATGACACTATGCAATGTTGACAGCCAGTCGCTAATAAGCATGCCTCCCAGACATCTCCTCTCTCCTTAGCTACCATACCGTGACTGTCTGTGAATGGCTAGTACTGCAGTTGAACCTAGGTTTAAAAAACTCAATATTTGCAGTGAGTACAACCTCCTAAATTAGGCATCGAGGACCTCAAAGATGCAGCACTCATGGTAGCCACCCTGTGTCACAGCAAATTAGCAGTACAAGGCTATTTCAACTTCAATGTGTTATCAAACTCTGCAGCATTTAGTGAAATTTTGGTTTAATATAACCTCACAAGCAGATCCTCACTGCCCCAGCTAGATTAAACATTAAAACAGGGCATCATTCCCTTAGTGACTGTGTATATGTCAGCAACCCAGCCAGGATCAGGTTATCTGGCCACCTGCCAGACACCATCAATGACAACTCTGCTGTCTACTGCCTATGGCACAATAACACTGTTCATAACCTGCCCTTAATGAAGTTCTGTACTGCAACTGCAAAGTTTTCAACCTCCATGCTTTCCAGGCTGATCTAGCAGCTATGGATTTGTCCTACTGTAACTTCCTTTACCTAGGGTTTCTGGGGGTTGATATCTGCTGCTTGCAGTTGGTACAGAACACTGCAGCCAGATTGCTGACTGGTCATCTTGATCCAGTCACATTATACCTGTGCTGTGTGAACTGCACTGGCTGCCAATTCAGTGGCAGATCACCTTCAAGGTCCACTTGCTGACCTATAAAGCCCTACACAGACAGGGACTGAGCTACCTGCAAGAGCTCCTTCATCCTTACAGCCTCCTCCAACCACTCAGCTCTGCCAATAAGGGATTGCTAAAGGTTCCCAGGGTTCAGTTGAAATCTATGGGGGTGTGGGAATTTGCTTTTGCATCCCCTACCCTGTGGAAATCTATACCTCATCAGATTTGAGAGTGCCTGACCATGGAGAGTTTTAAAAAAAGCATTAGAAATGCAGCTATTTGAGCTGGCCTTTGGAAATACAGTCAGACCTGGTTAATCAGTGCCTTGTTATTACGTATACCTGATTATCTGAACCTGGAGCCCCTGAAACAGATGCTTTGCCATGTTAATTACCTCTAATATGGAAACCTCTGTTTCTGATTCGAATCCTGTTTTCAGAGTACAGAGACCATTATCCCCATTCATTTTAAGCTGGATAATCCATTACAGGTGTTAATTAGTGTGCTAATGACAGTCTTCTTAATCCACTCTGTCATGTAAAAGTTAATAGGAAATTCGTTTTAGATATTTAACAACCCTCCCATTTCCTTTCCATGCCAGTATGTGTTCTGATATGTGTTGACTATTTTTTGATAAATAAATAACCTAGCTTTGGGATGCACTCAGCTCCACCTCAAGTTATACTCTCATCACCAGCTACTGCTTTTTCTTTTCATATTCCTAAACAGTCCATGTAATCAGTGACACCATTCCAGGCTAGTCATATGAATGGCCTGGAATGGTGTTACTAACATCACAGAATGTCCAATCAGTTGAAAAAAGAGAACAGCAACTGCTGAGGATAAAGGGATTCAATGAAACAGAAACATAGAATTTGACAGCAGATAAGGACTGCTTGGCCCACCTTGTCTGCCCATTTCCCTACCTAACGGATAAGCTGCATATTCTAGTTAATTAACAGCTTACTGCCTCTTACCCCCCACTAATAGAAACATAGTAGTAGTACAAACTGTAGTTACAAAGGCAAAAAATAAATTATTAATTTAACAAAAAAGGTCAAATCATGCAGATTAGAATATTTTAACTGTTCAGCACTGTATTACCAAATTTCCAGTTTTCAAATAAAGTAAAAAAAAATCCTTTGGTCATTGTCTGGTTACTACATATATTTTTATTACGTAACAAAATGGTCAAAAACAAATGTTTATGAATTAATCAGGTCTAACTGCAATTGACTCTGTTTGACACAATGCGTTCTGCAGTTTTATTTAATTTATTGGTTTTAATTAGAAGATATGTAGATTTGTTTTTAAATGCTTTGTATGTTTACTATAGTATGTGTACAGCGCTTTGATACCTGGTGAATAGCGCTTTAGAAATAAAGATTATTATTATTATTCATGGATGCAATCCCCAATGCCAGTTGTGCACTGAACTTTTTCATTGTTGAATTCATGAAGTTGCTGACTAGCATGCCCCACCCCACCCCTGACCAAACACAGAGTCATGAACCTGAATTCAGATTGGCTAACCAGTGACCTCTTTAAAATAATGAAAACAGGGACCTTGGCATGTGACTCATAGAAAATCAAATTCTTAACCTGCCCTAGAGGCCTGTAGGCATTTGAGGAACAAATGCAAATGCAAACTCAGCCTGGCCAAGAGTTTTATCTTAAAGTTCAAGAAGCAACCAGCCTAATGAATCCTAAAATAAAGCTCATCTTATATAAATAAAATAATGAACCCTACAACCACAGAGGCCCCAACAGTCAGCAAAGTAAATGGCATTAAGCACACAGACCCCGAGACAGTGGTGGATTTGTTCAATAACCATGTTTGTAATCTGGAGAAAATTAACCAGCCCATCACAGAAAGGGGGGCCCCCAAGACAATCCTTTCAATCTACACGTGATAATGCACTCTCCCCACTTCTATTTTTTAACTTTGTTTATTATTTTCATCATATTGACAAAATAATGTTCATCCTCAAACAAAGCACCAGGAAGATTCAGATACTAATAGAACTGCAACAGTTGGCTGTCCTATAAAAAGTTAATAAGACACATTATAAATGGTCTTCATACTCTTGTACAGTAACAGTGGTGGGATCCCTGAATTATAATCCCTTAAAACATCTTAAATCCAAGAGTTGCTTGCCACTTCAGTGGCTTGGTCCAATAAGGAGAATGTCCAACAACAATGTAAAATGCAAACATACAAAAGTTTGCTATTAACCATTTGTGTAAACCTGAAAAACAAGAAAGCTAGGCTGATCACTGTCCTCCACACAAGCCCAGCCATCCACCCATGCACACAGTATGAATATTTAGATAGAACAATTTTAGAACAGCAATTTAAACAGAAAACTCAGACGTCATGACATTATATAGATAGACATTGACGCAAACTGCAACACTTTTATTCCTGGATCTGTTCCCATCCTGATCAAATAAACAGCGTGGCAAATGTCACATGGAGAAGGATGACCTATACGTCAAACCCTTCTATAAACCAAGGGTGAACCCTTAAAAGTCTCAGGAGGGAAAACTATGACCCCAAAATTTACATTAAAATTCAGAAATTATTATAGTGATAATTCAAAGTCTCTACAGTGTTCAACACTCAGAAATATTTTTTCAAGAATCATAGTCAGCCCTTGTCTTCTGAGTTCTCTTTACCATCATTTTATCTGGCCTTGCTGCAAATTCAGCCTTGGTCTTTTCCATTCATCTGCCTGCATCATTGGAATCTGAGAACTGCCTGCTCTTCCCCCCATACATTATATGGAGTCAGGCTGGGCAAAGAAACAAGTGTGTTATTCCCAGTGATCAAAACCGCTGTCTAACACTGTCAAATTTCTTGTGACGTGCCCTCATTTGAAATGAGAGATACGGGAATAGCTTATATCAGAAGCATTGATAATGAATGGGTATGGCACACTTGCAGCCCTGAGCACCACATCCTGTATTTCATAATCTGAAGTGTGTACTAGAACAGTTTGAGGCTGTAAAGTATCCTGTGACAGAACTCTAGGGTTAGCCTCAAATGCACTTTTAAACGAGTTCCATTTGAAGTCATTGGGAACCAAATTAAGACTTTCTAGCCACTCCTTGATATAAGAAAGTGTATCAGTGCCCTTTACCCCTTCTGAGACACCAATCATTCTGAGATTCCCAGCTCACATTTCATTTTCCAGGGTTTCAAGTCTTCCTCGTAGCTGAGAGTTTTCCCACGTCATGGTAACCACGTTTGTTTGCATCGTTTTTCCTGCTCCGGTCAATGTTTTTAAAGCCACATCCTGAGTTTCCAGTTTGGTTAATATGCACTCTATTTTAACATCCATCGCCCTCATGGTTTTGACCATGGCTTGCTATGGGGGTTCTGATTCTCCACCACAGTTGGGCCCTGCTGCATTCTTGGTGTTGTCTGTTTTCTCATCAGGTCAGGGAAGCTTTTGTTTCCCCTGCTGATTCTTAGGGCATCCCATCACCAAAAATGGTACGTTTCTGTTCCTTAGGTTTTCAGGAATTCAAATTTATCAAAGGTAGAGCTGACTTATCACTTACTTCTGTGCTTTCTGAGTGTTTAGCTGAGCTCCATATGAGAGTAAATGTCAGACCCATCTGACCTGGAAGTTGGATCTCTAGCGCACTCTGTCCTCACCCCACTTCTACCTAAAATAGGTTACAACCAGCTTCCAATCTAGCCAGATTAAAGGTTAATAAATCTGCTAGCAGTGAAGGTTTGCCTCTTAAATTTCTTATGTTGGCTGCACCCTAAATAGCCCTTTCAATTACCAAAAGCTTTAACCTTTCATTTGGGACTCAAACAGTGTCCAACATCTAGAAGTCACCCACATTAGTGTTCCTGTTTTAAAAAGGAAAAAATATTGCCCTGGCCCTGGTCAACTACATGCCCATTTCCATCCTGTAAGTCTTACTGAAGGTGCAAGAGAGAACTGTCCACAAGCAGCTAACCTCATACCTAGTCCAGCACAAGCTTCTCTGCAAAGAGCAGCATTGCTTCATGAAGGGCCATGGGACCTACACCACTCTTGTCAGTTTCATGAACTCCATGTACTAACCCATTGACAGGGGCTTGATGACCACCAGTGCAGGAATCATGGATCTGACCAAAGTTTTTGTCCTAGTAGACCACAATTCACTACTACATAGGCCAAGCACCTTTGGCCTGGGCACCATGGTTACTCACTGGTTCTTAAGCTACCCTTAAAACAGTTGCCAATCTGGCAAGCTTGCCAAGGTAACCTTCAGTGCAAATACCGTTAGCCAAGGTGTGCTACATGGATCAATACTTGGGCCCTTACTGTTCACAGTTTTTATTATCATCCTGCACAGATGCCAAATCTCTACTTTCTGCAGACAATGTAGAATTTCTGGGTCACAACTGAAAATAGCCATTTTTTTGTCTAGTATGCTTACTCAGTCAACAAAAGATAAATAAAAATGCAGTTGTATTTGTCCATGGGAAAGATATGGCTGACATCAACAATGTCCTAGCATGTAAGTTCCATTCTTTTCAATGCTGGTTCCAAAGTGAAAAGCTGGTCCTAAATGTACCAAAGACAAATGCCATGCTCCTTGGCAGAGCTCCCAAAAACAAAGTCCACACCCATAAACTTACTGTCTGTACTTTGTATGACACTCTGCTTGACTCGGTTGCTGACTTTAAATACTTTGGCAAACCCTGGACCCATGACTCTTTCTCTAAAAAAATGCCCAAATCCTTACACCGGAAACTAGGGCAGCTTTATCACACACAAAGGCATCTCCCACTGGATGCCAAAATAAGGATAGCACAATATAACCTTCTTTCTCTATTAGACTACTGTGCCACTGTAATGGACTTTGCTCCTAAGACGATCTGTACAAAGAAAAAAGTCATATATTACAAAGAGGACAGATTTTCTACTTCCATTGTCCCAAGGTCCCATCACTGTGCTAATCATAAGCAGCTTGGCTGATTGCAACAGGAATGCTGAGCACAACATACACTAGTCAACTTTGGCCTGGATATTCAAAGCAGTTGCGCATGGCACAACTAAGTTGCACCAGCGCAAGTATGGAAGTGTGCCAAGGAGCGATATTCAGCAGGAGTCATTGCACAGTGCAAGTCTTATTGCAGCAATGTGCAACCGTAATGAAGGCAGGAAGCTTGCCCATGAATATCTAGTGCAGTGTGATATTCAACCGCTGAACTATGGTGCAAGTCCAGATCAAGTCCCAGATGTGCTGAGCAGATTTGAGCCTATAAATACAGGGCACAAGCACACAGACAGCACTTGTGTTAGGGGTGCAGGAGAGAGAGAGAGACTGGAATGGGAATGTGCAGGGACAAAACTCATAAAAGCAAGGGAGACAAAGCCTGTGAAGGACAGGGTGACCTGCACAGGCAGCCACAGGGGTGTGGGACAGAGATGGCAGTGAAGAGTGAGCCAGGGACAGAGGGAGTGAGAGGGAGAGGCAGTCAAGGTGTCATGTACTGCACCAGGGTGGAATACAGCCGACAGCAGCCAACCGGCCTGGGGAAGACTGGACAGTAGGGGCCATGGCTAGTGCACCCTTTCAAATGGAGGCTGTAATGAGGGGTGTGAGGAAGCAGGAGGAACAGCAACGTGGCCATATAAGGACCCATCAGCGGTATGCCCGGAACAGGTGGTACCGTGCCCACACCACGTTTGAGAATTACAATGATACAGAAATAGTGGGCTGGTACCGCCTGAACAGGGCCATTCTGAGGCAGCTCTGTGAACTGTGCAGTGAGGAGATGCAGGCACCCACATGACGAAGCCATGCAATGTCTGTGGAGACAAAGGTGACAGCTGTCATGTGCCTGCTCACCATGGGCACCTTCCAAAGACCAACAGGGAACACAACAGGCATAACCCAGTTGGCCACGTCCTGCCTCCTCACACAATTCCTCAATGCCCTTGTGCCACATGCTTCAGAATATATTCAATTCCCCAGCACACAGGCAGAGCATACAGCAACCATGCAGGACTTCCACAGGGTAGTATGCATGCCTGGCATGCTTGGGGCCATTGACTGCACCATTGACTGCACCCACATGGTCATCCACATGACACCTGGCCCTGAGGTTGTGGCATACGTTAACAGGAAGGGGTTCCCAAGTGCCAACTGCCAGGTGGTTGTGATGTCAAGGGCACATCAGCAATGTCTGTGCCACACACTCTGGGACTGCACATGATGCATTCATGATGCATTCATCTGGCACAGCACTGCACAGTGCCACAGGTTCAAGTGTGGGGATACCCCCACGGGCCACCTAGTGGATGAGTATGGGATGGGCAAGGGGTGCTGTGCAGTGCAGGGAATGGGAAGGGAGAAGGCAGGGTGGGTGCACTGGTGAAGGTGCCAGGGATGGGCAAGGGGCACAGCAACAGAGGACACAGGACTAATCATGTCATTCTCCACACAGATGACAGTGGCTATCCACTCAGTCCCTGGCTGCTCAGCTCCTACCGGCACCCATCGTCCCCAGTAGAAAAGCAGTACAATGAGGCACACGCCAGCACATGGAACATCATTGACCATGTATTTGGGATGCTGAAGGCACATTTCTGTTGCCTAGACAGATCCACCGGTGCCCTACAGTACAGCCCCTCAAAAGCCTGTGGCCAATCCCTGGCCTGTTGCATACTGCACAACATGGTCATTAACTGTGGGAAAGCTGTTGAGGCTGATGTGGGGGACAGTAATGGGGATGACGAGGGCAATAGGCCAGAGGGTGGTGGACAGCCCCCTCCTGGATGGAGGGACCCCCAGCTGCAGTGGATGGTACACCAGCTCAGGGGCACCATCACACAGGAGTACTATGGTGCAGGCAGGTAGGTTGCACCACACCCACGCATGGGCCACACACATAGTGACAGCACACAGGCAAGGGCATGCATGGCAATGGGCATGCACACACAGAGGTGTAGTGCAGGGGTGGGGATGACAGTACCACACAGCCACACACAGTTGCACACAGCAGGGAATGCAACGCACACACAGACACACACACATGCCCAGGCACTGGCATGTGGCAGGGATCAGATTCAGTGCACCAGTGCATAGGTGCAACCAGCACAGAACTGCTCTCATCATGCCCATGCCACATGGGTCAGCAGTTGGGCAGGCACTGAAAAGGCAGCATGTGGTGCAACACACAGGTGCCACACCTGTGGCATGCACATACACACACACACTGCCCATGCATGCACAGGGTAGTGGCAGCAGACTGTAGCCTGGGCGGCACGCACATCAGGTCCACTGTGAGGAACCATGGCCACCGCGGCCACGGGGGTGGCCACACCAGGGCCAATTGGCTGCCATAGGCTGCACATTGGCCACAGGGGGTGTCTGCACCAACCCTCCAGGGATTGAACCATGGGATTGTGACCAGGTCTGTGCAGGGGTCTGTAGGCGCCCAAACAGGCCTGCCCTAGGGGCCTGGAATGCCAACAGCAGAGCCCAGCATCGACAGGGAGGGTATCACTTAATGCCGGGTTTGTGGAATGGACAGTGCACAATGCAGAGTGTGAGATGGCCAGACACACCCTGTGGCAGCCAGCGGTGCAAGGCCATCCCTGATCATACTGGCAGTGCGATCTTGGGATGTGGTCGTGTCCTCTTGCAAGCGCTGAATAGCCTTCAGGAGCTGCACAGTGCCTCTCTCGCACTGCTCTGCCACTGGTGCACCTCTGTGTGCAGTGCATGCACCTCAGCTACCAGAAGGACCTGTTGCTCCAAGGAGGCCTGCAGCAATCTGGTGTGTTCTGACAATGGGTCAGCACCAAGGGGAACCTGGGCAGGGTGCTGTCCCACCAGTGGTGTACTATTTCGCTGAGCAGTGCCCCACTCAGATGGATGCTGCACAGTGGGGTTCCCATGGGGTTGGTCCCTATCAGGTACCCTTGCAGTGGGCACTGTGTCTGGCTTCCCTCTGTCCCCGGAAGCCTGCCTCCACTGCCCCTCCAGTCCCTGTATGCTGCCCAGAGCCTGTGCAGCCACACCCCCACCACCACCACATGGCACTGCCTTGGTGGTGCACATGGCAGCACCTGCAGTGGTGGCGGGCAGCTGTCCCACCACTGACAGGCCACTGGGTGTGCTGCCTGTGGTGGTACTTGGTATGGGCCTCTCCCCCATGATACCACCCATTCTGTCCAGGATAATGGTAATGTCATCATCAGGTCAGACTCCACCCCGATCTGTGTCTCCATGCAGAGGATGCCATGGCTGTCATCCTGCTGAAACACAGTCAGGACCTCGTATGACCCCATGCCCAGCACATCTGGCTGGACAGCAGTGGTGTGCTGCAGCTGATCAGGCCCCCAGATGCCTGTAGAGGTTGATGGCTGGTCCTCCTGGGCTGGGGCTGGCCCCACAGCTGCTGCTGGCACCCTGTTCAATGCATGCAGGCGTGCTGGTGCTGAAAGAGAAAACAGATGTGTCAGTGATGCATGTCCTCCGGCCAACTCTCCCCCATTGCTTGCTGTGTGTGCCCATCATATGTACCATGCAGTGATGGGCTTCCACCCATCTGGAACCCTCCTCCTGGCACACCCTCAACAGTGCTGCAGCGCATGGTGGCCATGACCTTCTCCTGCTGCGCCATGAGCTGTGGCACACCAGCAGGCCCCTCTCCCGTGGCTGTCCGGGCTGCATGAATGGCCACCACCTTCTCCTTGATGCAGCGTTTATTGGTGCCCATCTTCTTTTGGCACTCCTACACCAATTGCTGATGGCTGCCATGCTGGTTCATACTTGCTGCCACCTCCACTAGGCCGCAGCGCTGGCCTGTGGTGTGCCTGTGGCACCATTGAGCAGTGGCTCCCTGTCAAGCAAGGCCTCTAAGAGGGCATCTGCCTCTGCCTTGGTAAAGTTGGCCTGCGCTTCTGAACAGGCCCATGTCCCTCACTCCCTTCATGCTCTGACATTGTGATACCTGTGCACATAGACCTATGTGTCACTGTCAACTTCAGCCTACCCCATCCACCCTGTTGTGCTAGCTGTGCTCAGCAGCAAGTGCAACTTACCTCAGATGGTTGCAATACCAGTCCATGGCCAGTGCTGTTCTGAGGCACTTTTATAATGCAATGCATGCAAATGAGCATTGGCAGAATAGTAATGACATGCTAATTTCACCAGTGTGACGTGTATTGGCTGATGAGCTCATTTGCATGCAGCAGCTGAATATCGTATACTTGCTTCATGTGTAATGGAATTGCTCCAGAGCAAGTCACGGTGCAATGCCCTTGTCTGTGTGGTGCACAGGACCAGAGTGCACATGTATTAGGTGGTATGCTACTGCCTATGGTGCACTGTGTGCCCACTGTGCTATAGGGGCCATGGAGCACTGTGCACAATGGCCTCTATTGTGAACTGGCACACAGTGTGCCAGGTGACCCCTGACCCCAATCGTGACCCTGTGATCCCTTGGGACTACACCACCACATGCCTGTCAGGCCATGCTCATTGCACGCATCGCTGCCAATGCATGATTGGCGGCCACAGTGCATGCCTCCATGAGGCATACATCCCGCACACATTGTCCACATGTATGCCTTTGGTCACCATTTTGTCTCCTCTTATTGCAGTGGACATGATGGCGCAGTAGGGAGTTCATCAGGCCCATAATTGGTCTGACATGGAATTGATAAATCTCGTGGCCTGTGTGCAGCCACAGGCACCAAGGCTGTTTGGGCAGGTGCCCCTGCAACAGCCCAGGATGGCAGTCTGGCAGGCCATCACTGGCAGGCTGCTGCATGCCACCAGGGTGGCCAGAACTGCTGAACAATGTCATCACCAGTATGGGGACCTGATGAGGTGGGACCCAGAGCACTTGAGGCAGCTGCAGGCACATATCCACAGGTGGGCCATGCCATGGCCAGGTAAGTCGTCCCATGCTGCATGTGTGCCCTAGTGCTGCACAGTGGTGATGGCTTGGCTGCCTGGCATGCCCTACAGAGGGGAACACTGTTGGCATGTACATTGTGCAGTGGCATTGCTGGTTGCAGGTTGTGCTGTGCTACAGCCTTGCAGGAAATGTCAGGCAGAGGCACATGCTGTGCACAGGGGGGGGTGGTGGGCACCTGCGGTGGGTGTTCTCTTATGTGTACCTGTCTTTGTTCCATTCCCAGAGCCGGAAGATTGATGCCAGGCAGGAGCATTGGGCCAAGCACAGCAGGCCTCAGTGAGACCCAGCGGTAGTGGTGAGGGAGCAGCACTGGGACCTGTGCAAGTGGCACCAGAGCAGGCAGGTAGGCACTGCTGCATTCTTCTGCACATTACTGGCTGTTCAGTGGGGGAGTGTGCATGGCCATGGCCACCTGTGCCATGTGCCGCAGCCGCTGTGTGTTGCACACTGTGCATGGTGCATGCCACTGTGGAGTGGCCATCCCACATGTGTGCCAGCTGTTGGTGGGCTGGGTGTGTGCCCATCTACCACTGGTTTTGCTGTGGTGCTGCAGGTGCCCAGTGTCTTCTGTCTGTGGCTGTGCAGTTGGGTGGCCATTGGGCAGCAGTATCCACCAATTTGCACTGCCATGGTGTGCTAGGTTGCTGGCAGGGGTTGGCCCACCCTCTGTGGGTGACTGGAGTGCCACTCCAGGGGTGTGTTCTGACTGCTCATTGCACACAGTGGGTGGGCATGGTGTCACGGGACCTTGCACTGATCACCTGTCCTGTCCTTTGTCATAGGCATCCGGAGGAGATCACGGGTGCCTCTTTATTGCAGGCTGCTCAGGCAGATAATTCTCATTACCTCAATGACCATGGAGTTGGTGCAGCAGGTGCACAGGATCCTGCTGACAGACTGGCAGAGGAAGAGGAATCAGGCAGCAGCTGGCCGTGGCCACCCATAGTTCAACCCCAGCAACTCCCTTATACCCCTGCCATCCCTTCCCCATCTGTCCCCCTTCCCACTGTACAGTCCCTGTTCCCTGTCCCCTTCCCTCACTTTCCTACCCTTTCTGACCCCTTGCAAAAGGTTTTACAATATAGTTATTTTGCCTACCTGCGTGTGTCAGTGTCTGCTTTGCAGCTGGCGTGAGGAGCCATGCTGCAGTGGCGTAGTGTGTGCTTATGTAGTGTGGCTGTGTCGGTGTGTAGGTCATGCATCATGGAGTCCTGCCCCATGGTCGGTGGCTGTGCCTTGGGGTGGTCATGGGGTAGCTGTCCGGGATGTGTGGCATGTGTGTGCTTGGCAACATGGTCCTGGGTGTGGCTTGCTGGGGTCTGAGTGGGGGCACAGCATGTGGGCGGACTCCACTGGTGGCTCTCCATTGGCCATTGGTGCCACCTGTTGCATGCTGCCTGTGCCACAGTTGTGTTCCGGGGTGGGGCTGTCTGGGCACCTCTGTGTGCCCTGCTGGTGGTGGCCACCTCTGGCCTTCCACTGTGCATCCATGGAACTGTCCCTTGGTGTCTTTCTCTGCCGTTCCCCATGCCATTATACAGCTGCTGTGCTCCCACCGTTGCCTGGGGCTAGTGTTTGTGCACCATGGCGCATGTCTGGTTGCACAGTGGTGCATCTCTGGTTGTGCCTTGGCACATCTCTGGTTGCACCATGGCACATCCCTGTGATATTCAGCTGTGTTACGCTGGCACATCTCTCCATGGGCAACCTTTGAATATCGCACTCATTGCACCATGGTGTATCGGATTTGCGCTGCACCAGACTTGCGCTAGCTTCTGGCACATTTCTGATCATCTGGCCCTTTGTGTACAACACTCTACAAAGTAACAGACTTCAGATCCTTACTGAGCTACTTGCACCAGTTAAAATCCCATTCTCCCACTCCACTGTGAACAATTTGTTAATGATCCTGTTACTCAAATAGTCATGGGGTAGAGATCTTTCAGTTACCTTGCTATCTCCATCTGGAATTCGTTAACCTCTCACGTCAGATTGCCATCCTCCCAGAAAGCCTTTTGGTTCAAAATGAAGGGTCATCTACTGAACCTTAATGTTTTCTCTTGTGTTACATAATTCTCACATCCAGCTCTGTTTTACAATTATCTCAAACATTGCTGCTTAACTTCTTGTACAATCCATGTTTATCAAATATCACTTGTACATCTATTTTACACTATGCAAAATGTATAACTGTGTTTGTTTTCTTGTTCCTTAAATGAGGAAGGAAGGAAGGAAGGAAGGAAGGAAGGAAGGAAGGAAGGAAGGAAGGAAGGAAGGAAGGAAGGAAGGAAGGACCCACCCACTCCAATGGGCCTGCCAGTCTTTTATTTCCATGGCTGAATGGCATGAAGCCCTGGGAGCCATCTGCTTCTCCTTCAGCAGATGTCCAAGATACTAGTGCAGTGGTACTCCCTCCCAGTCTGTCTGTAAAGGTGCTCTTCTGATGCCTTCTTTCCTTGAAGGCCACCACCCACTGGGCCTGGCCTCCCTGTGCAACCACTGTTACCGCTCAACCTGCTCTGCCTGTAACAACTGCTCAGATGGAAGTGGGGGGGGGGTCACAGCAGGATGCAGTGACTGTAAGGACTACACATGTTTGTAAATGGTCCTGCAGGCCATATGAATAGTGACCCCTGCCAACTTTCCCACTTGCTCACAGACACTTTTGCAACCATGCAGGAAGGGGCTTAGACCCTTGTTGAACATTGTAATACAAAGTCATCAGGTCAACAGTGACACTTAGTGGTCACAATAACAGCTTAGGGACACTTATTATGAGTGAGAATAAGGCTCTAGTATTTTTAGGTGTACAAATGTATACAATAACTCCTGGCTGAATGGTACAGAGAATAAAAGCACTGAGCTGTAAGACAAATGATTGTAGGTTCAATCTCCCTTATGGTCGCAAACAATCTTGTATAAAGAAATCTGAGGTACAGTAAACTTTTAAGGGCAGATTGGGTGGGCCAAACTGTCCAATTCTACCAACAATTCTGTGTTTCAAAGTTTTAATTTTACATGAAATGCATCATGTGTACCACTTATTTGGTCCTACTTTTATACTACCTGCTTGCATGCACTAAAATGAAATCAACACTTATTTAAAATGACAACGTTCTGGTGCCATATTCAGTTTGTTGAGTGCACTAAGTTTCTTTTTTTACACTTTGTACATTATGTTACTGAGCATCTGTTCCCAAGTGCAGCCAATGACTTTGACAATTTTTAATAGTAACTTATTTATGTCTAAGGAACAGTCTGTTCTGTAATATTCTGTAGAAATGATGATGTAAAAAAATTAAATAGAATAAGATAAAGTTATTGGATGTGAATCTCCCACAAATAAAGCAACCTTTTCTGAAATACCCTTTTTCTTTGCAAATATTAATGCTTTCCAAGCATGCCTCTAATGTTGGTAGAACAGTCAAATGTGACATGATACTTGCAGAGTGACAGACAAATATTTCTTGCATTCCATGCTTTGACACAAATGATAGCCTCCATTTAAACCATATAATATTACATCTTGACCTATTCCATATTGGACAGAGGTTGCTGATAACTTGCTATTGTTTTGCCTCTGTTTGGTTCAGGTCATTTTCCTACTAATGTCAGCTCCTATTGCATCCATTGCCTTCCTGTAGTATGTTTGCCATGCACTCACGCACAGCAAACATTTTGTTAGGAGAGTGGCTTTTGAGTGGTGTGACACTTGTCAGTCCAATACAGAGTGGTCTACAAGGGGCTCATCAGTGTCACACAAGTCATCAGCAAGGCTGATCACAGGCTGAGCCATTTGAGCCATAGCTTAGAGGTTAAGAACAGTGGGATGATATTCTGGAAGCCTGGGTTCAAATCCCAGTAGGACACATTATTTCTTTTTCACTTCAATTTGTGATTTAAAGTTGCTTAGCAGTGGTTAATACTGCACTAAGAAAAAAAAGATCTGGTTGTCCTCATTGTTCTGAGCTATAGGATTGTGCAACACCAGAGAAAGAAAGTGTGTCCAAGGGAAAGCACAGGCCCCATGATGTGAGCCATATCTTAGTGGTTAAGAGCACTGGGACAATATTCTGGGAGCCTGGGTTCAAACCCAGTGGATCACATTATTTCTTTCTCTTTTAATGTGTGACCCTGAAACAAAGAAAACCATCTTTTGATGTCTGTTGCTGTCCTGCACTTGTTGTCTCCCCACCTGACCCTCCTACTCAACACTCACCACCCTACCCCACCCCACCCCACCCCAAACATAAGACCAGCACTGGGATTGCCGAATTCCCCAGTGTCACTGCCAGAAATACATAAAACTGTCTCTTGTAGTTTTTTTTTTAATTTTTAAAAACACCCTGCAAGAGAGAAAAATGTCCATCAGTATCTGTTGCAGCTGCAGCCATAACTGCTACCCTCACAAGCCCAAGCCATTTTACTATTGTGGCACAGCAGTGCCCAATCCCACATTCCAGCTGCTAACCCTCACCCTGAATATTTTTGTTATGCAGCACTGAGGATCACATTTTTGGTGCTGCCAAACATAACACTTACACTGGAGGTGTCCAATCCCCCAGTGTTGCCACCTGAAATAAAGAAAACCATCCCTCATAGTTTTTTTTAAACCCTGTAAAAAAAATACATACATCAATGCCTGTTTACTGCCATTACTGTCCCTCCAACCCTTCCACTCAGCACCCCCCCCCAAAAACTCTTACTCACTGGCCCAATGCTGTAATCCTCTCTGGACTGCAGACATGTCTTCATTCTTCAAAGTCACACTGCGAATTGAGGAAATCAGGTATGTGATTCAATGTATTTCAATAGCATTTTGAACTTAGTGGCATAACATGGCCATTTTTGAATATTTATGCCCCAAATTTTAGATGTGACTTTTTTGGGACACCACCTCATGAAGAATGGCAGTGAAATTCGGAAAATCTGTCCCAAAAGGTGACTTTGTGGTTGCAGCATGAAATCACCTTTTGGACGACAGCAGCTGAAATTTTTATCTACCCTTGTTCACGAGGAGGGGTCATAAGAATGCTGTGTTGAAAATTTGTGGTAAAAAAATAAAAAATATTAAAAACAACAAAGTTATGAGCCTACACTGAAATTTACAAATGCAGGTTCTTAACTTCAATAATTTTCAATATTTTGACCCTACATTTTCAGCATAGCCATTTCTTTACAGGACCTCATGAATGTGATAGCTGTCAATTTTTTAATCCTGGCCAAAATGTGTTTTCGCATCCTGAAAAGTGTTTTGCAGTAGCTGTGTGAAATCACCTTTTGGGCAAGAGTTGAAACATTTTTACAACATTATTCATGAGGTATGGTCTTAAGAAGGCTATGTTGAACATTTGAGGTAAACATATTTAAAAACAACAAAGTTGTAAGCCTACACTGAAATTTATGAATGCAAGCTCATAACTTTGGTCATTTCCAATATTTTGATACCAAATTTTCAACATAGCCATTTCTTCACTGCACCTCATGAATATGATAGCTGTCATTTTTCATTTTCAAATCTTGAACAAAAGACATTTTCACACTTGTGGAGTGAAATCACCTTTTGGGCAGGATTTGAACATTTTTTCCACCTTTGTTCATGAAGTGGACTCATAAGAAGTCTATGTAAGGTCCTATTGTTGTGTATAAGTATTTTAGCTGTGACTCAACCTTTACTCCCTTTGTTGCATGCCTTTTGTAATTGCCTCCATGTCCTCTGTATTACTGTTTATACTTACGCACCATTGCTTCAATGTTTTGTCACCCTGTGAACTATACCAGTACCAGTTTTAAATTGTTGTATATCATAAGTCATCTGATTACTGTACATATTCATGCATCATTGAATGAATGTATGGTTTTGCCCTGTGATCTGCACCAGTACAAATTTCAATCTGCTGGCCTTTACCCTAGCAGTCTAGTACCAATTTTAACTGCTGCACGCTATTTTTGTATCAATTGTGTTCTGTACCAATTTTAAATTGCTGTGTACTTTTCATGTATCGGTTGTAAACTGTCCCCTTATCTTGGCTGGGTCACACCTGGAATTGAGTCTCAGCTCAGTGTGCCTTTCCTGGTTATCAACTTTTAAATAAATAAATAAATAAGAAGGCTGTGTTGAAAATGTGAGGTAAAAAATGGCAAAACAACAAAGGTTATGAGTCTGCATTACAATTTTTCAATGCACAGTTGTACTGTGGTAATTTTTGATATTTTGACTCCAACTTTTCAACCTAGCCATTTTTACACCACCTCATGAATGTAACAACTGTCATTGATCAAATCCTACACAAAATGTGTTTTAACACTTGTGGTGCAAAATGATGTTTCAGACATCGTTTTATAAATGACACCTCTCATGCTCAGAAGGAGTAGTCATAAAATGGTAATGTTGAAAATTTGAGGTAAAAACGAGAAAAAACACATTATGAGGAAACAAATTGTTCCAACATTTACACATAACTTTATTTTTTACAGATTTTGACCCCTAATGTTGAACATATCCCTTGTGTTACCCCATCTCCTGAACATGGCAGGTGTCATTTTTAAATCCCCTCTGAAACTTGTTTCTGTAGTCACACAGTGACATTACCTGTTGGATGAGATCATAACATCAGGTCATAAAAAGACTGCTGGACGTTTGGGGTGAAAATGTAGGACCCCACTAAAAAGAAGAATATTGCCTCTCAGTTGCCCTATCCTGGGTAATTAAAATCTAACAATGTCTCAAAGCAAGATGCCACTGAAAATGTGTTATTGCATGTCATCTGCTCTATCCTGGGTAAATATATAGTAAAACTGTGTGCACACAAGTCCCAGTACAACAGCAATTCCAGTGGTGAACATTTGGCATTGAAAAATGCTTGCTGAAAAACTACATTAGTTGAAAACTTATACCTAAACTTAGAATAACAGCCTTGAAAACTTTTAAAACTATAAGAACACAGTACTCAGCAGTATGATGCATGCACTGAGCTTAGAGAAGTGTCTGTTCTTTGTTCCTGGTAGCTCTTTAAGTTGATCAGATGTCACATACGGGGGAAGGAAGGACAATCTCTCCAGGAAATTACTTAGTTCAGGGAGTCTTAATATCACTTATCTCCCAGCATTTGATCATATTGCTAGCCATGACTGTGTGAAGTCAGGTGGATGCTGGGTGAGGGAGGTGTGATAGAAGCAATCTGTGATACCAGATGTGGGATTGCAATACTTTAAGGGTATATAGAGGATGCTGAATACTGGATGGTTGGGATTTTTGTGAAGCCATTGGAGGGCAGTTGTGATTTGGTGTGAGTAAAGGGGACAATGACTGAGTGCTGACGGGCTGAGGAGTCTGGGGAATGATAACTTCAAGACCTTTTTTTTAAATTAAAATATGTTCAAATGTTGGCTTGGAGACAAGCATACCTCTCAACTGTCCCTGATTTTCAGGGACGTCCCTGATTTTGCCTCAAAATTTTACTCTGTCCCTCCTAAAAATTGTGTTTCCGTGACCAAACAGTGGGGGTTATAAGCACAAACTAATGTCAAACATTAAAGTTACAGACTTGTTCTTCTTTAGAAAATGCAGTTTACTATTGATTTCTACTAGGTACTGCTCCATGGTATCGGTTAAATGTCCTTCAGGTTTAACCTGATTCGGTGGCGACGCCTTCCAGGGGTTGGTAGGGTGGGTTTGTATATTTGGAGTCATGTTACTGCAATGTTTCTGTACATTAATGGGGTTTTATCCTGTTCTGTACTGGTATCTGTATCTCATACTTGTTATTATGTCAAATTAATAAAACACGGAATTTCAAAAAAAAAAAAGAAAATGCAGTTTACACTAAGCCCTTTATTCTACCAGCTTTATGAGTGGATATCTCCAATTTTGAAGAAGTGTCCCTGATTTTGGTCCTTTGTCCCTGATTTTTTTTAAGCCTTGTCCCTGATTTATGAGGCAGGAGGTTGAGAGGTATGGAGACAAGACTATCTTTAAAGCTTTTGGGGATTGGATTTGAACCATAATGAATCTGAACTGAAAAGGGTTAACCCAGCCCCAGTGGCAGATATAGCCATCCTGCGGATCCTGTGGCCACAGGACCTTTCTTGACACTATGCACCTCTAAACTAATTTAACTCCTCACACATAAGAAAAAGCTACTTGAAACTCACTTTGCATTGAGTGCTATTCAATTCAGGTGTGAAGGGGTTAAACTGTAATCAGCAAGGGTATGTATGTTTTATGTCTTCCTGTGACAGTCTGGGCTACCTCTGACTCAAAGAGGGAAAGATTTACTGCCAAAGACTTTCAGATAAATATGTAAAGTGCTGGGCTAGCCTACATCAGGTTACAGTATGCTGCCACAAAGAAAGAGGAGCCTGCTGTTGCTTTGTTATTAATGGCTTGAGGGAACAAAAGTCATTTTTTATTGTGTTAATTATTAGAGAGACTTTAAAGACAAGAGTTATAAGTGGTATGGATAAGTGAGGGGAAGACATATATAGTTGAGCTGGCAGTATAGCCTGGAGGTTAGCATAACAAGCTGTGAATGAACTAAGTACATCCAGCAGACCTGGGTTTATGAACATATGAAAATCACACAAGAGTAACACATTCTCAACCAGTAATAAAGTTCCTGCTTCCAAAATAAAAATATATTCTTTTTTATTCTTGCATATCTTACATTGTTTCTTGTTCCAAAAACAAATATTTCAGCTCTTACTCCTTTAATTTCTATATGTAATGTTTCAGAACAATAGTTCCTTCATCAGACAATGGAGCTTAACTCTATAATGAGAAAATAAAAATATTTAATGTTATAATTCGAAAAAGCATTGGGTATTATTTAAACAGCAAATAATTTTAGAATACATAAGCTGTTATACAGGTGGAACTAACCTGTGAATAACAAAATTACAAATTTTTAAGATTTCAAGAAAATGTGTCTCTTACAGGGGTTGGGGTGAACCCTGATAAGTTTCAATCTGGGTATTGTGGTCTCTGTAAAAGTAAAAGACACATATCAAATCAGACAGCTAAACATAAAGCCATGTCCTTCTGTCCAAAAATACCAACCATGTTAGGCTTCTAGTTACTTTTCAAAAAATCCAGTGGCTTAGGAGATGAAATGGTGATTCACCAATCCCACCACTTTCTGTGAGACAAACAGAAACAATTCCTCAGTTTCTAAACAGTGTAACGTGTCAGATGCTGCACACCAAAAACTGTAATAAAATGCAGGGCTAATTCCTGCCTCCAAACTTTTGAATAAATAATGGAACACTCCATTTTGTTTTTTTTAAAGCCCCATTCATAGCGTATCTCAGGTTAATATATTTCAAACACCAGCCTCCATTAGCAGACATGCTGAACAAATACTTACAATGCTCAACCACTTTGCCAGGTGATAAAGGAAGGGGCCAGGCCACAGAGGTGTGCATGCCAAGACGTGTTGACGTTACCAAGGTGACCCCAACTCCCACGACCTAGTCAAAAAAGAAACTTCCCTATCAAATAACCTGGACAGTCCCCCTTCACTTCTCTGAACTTTTCTAAGACTCCAATCCAGCTAATGTTTTTATAATATATTAATCTATCAAAAGTCAGGATTTAAAAGCATAAATAAGCCAATCGACAGCGTAACTATTAAATGCTAAACAGTAGCGAGGAAATAAAAGAGCTAAACAGAAACATGGGAAAAGGAGGGATGAAAGAAAGAGCGGGGGAGGGTTACTGATTGAGAAGGTGTTACTCTTGTGTGACTTTCTTAATTTATCCATTTTACACCTTCTTCCATATGATTCTTCTGGCACTGGGTTAATTATATTAAACTTCAGAAAGGAACCCTGGGAGACTACATTGGTGACATAATTTGGATATTTTACTTACAGATTGGATTTTTGTGTCTCCCTAAAGTACACCATTTTTTATTTGTTTGTGGTGATTATTAAGGAATCAGTGACTAATATGAGTATTACCAGCCAGCCACAGTAACTAATTTGAAGCATTATTTGTGAATCACAATATGGCAACATTTTTTGGAACTAGGAAATATCACTGAAAATAGATCTACAGCTTTGAGCATTAACCCAAAGGAAGCAAATCAAATAATGGCCTTGGTTGAAAGAAAATGCCATTTAGGTCAAGCTGAAACAACTGAGATACCTAAAACTATGGTTAGTAAACTTGAGTCACTCAAAGAAAGATAATTTAGACTGGATTGGCATGCAGTAACTCTATTGGAGTATATGACTCAAAAAGGAATTCCAAGGGGTTTAAGAGTTTTGGTGGAATCCCAACTGGGCTTTACCCCGGATGGTTTCCAACCCAACTGGGATGGGATACATTTCAAGTGCTCATTTGATTTTATGTTTCTCCTCATAGAAACAACAGCTACTGAGCAAAGCAGATTATTGGGGGAAATTAATGAATTAGAATCCAAAATGAAGGAAACTGTAGAATCTGCACATCTGAAACTACTACTAGAAAAGATAGAGAAATCACTAGTTGAGTATGATAAACACATCCAAAGTATTAAAATTAGTAAGTTTAAGAGAGATATGAATGATTACAAGAATGGTAATATTTATTCCTGGAAAAAATCAGAACTGCATACCAATGTTTATGACCTTAATGAAAATTATACTTCCCCCTGGTACTCCAGACTCAGATAGCTTTGATCCTCAGTCCGATAGAGAATTTCCCAGCAGAAGATTTTACAATAAATGTTACAGATGCTTTAGTAGGCCATATAAAAGATTTTATACACCAAGATAATATTATTATGAGTAGGATTACTATGATGAATGCAGACAAGATTGGCCACTAGTAGATAGAAATTTGGATAGGGATTTTCAAAGGGGCATGGAGGAGGCAGGCCCTTCAGGTACACAAAAAAGGGAAAGAGATGCAGGAGGTGGAGAAAAAGAAAAAGAAACAGAAAAAGTGCACAAACTCAGATCAAAACATCACCAGAATTAATTGTATTTAATTTATCCTCACAACCACTCACTCCAACAGAAACTAAAGTATTAGGTTATGGCTTGTCTTTTAGTGTAACTGAAAAATGTAACACTTTTGAGTTGAAATTGGATCTAGAAAATATTTTTTTGTAAGATCAGTTTCTAATATTTCTTTAGGACTGGGGCACAGAATATTGAAAATGAAACAGAGAAAAGGGATCTATACCTCTTAAAAGCAAGCTTTAGGTACTAAATCATAGTTTGATCCTGTTAGTTTTACACCTGCAAATATAACCAGTTACATTGAAAAAGTAAACATAGAAATTGAGAGAGTCATTTTCCAAAATAAAAATAAAAGGCCTAAATATAACCTGACAAAATTAGAAAAGGAGGCTCTGGACATTTTAAGTACAGATGAGAACATCATAATAAAGCCAGCAGACAAAGGTGGGGGCATTGTCATCATGAATAGAGAGGACTATAGGACAGAATGTGTGCAACAATTGTCAGATGAAGTGACTTACTGTATGAAAGAATCATAATTATACCATTATCAGATCTAAAAACTACAGTATGGGAAATTGTCACAGAAGCTAGTGACAGAGGCATAATTGAACAATGGACAATGGAAGAATTAATAAATAAAGCACTGAGAATTTCCATTTTCTATTGTTTACCTAAAATACACAAGAACATGAAATAGCCACCAGGCAGACCAATAATATCTGTTATAAAATGGTAAGAAAACATCTAGAAATCTCACTGGCCAAGATACATCAGCTAACTGTACATTAAATCTCTCTATATGCACAGTCATCCTGGTCCTAAACCACATCGCACAATGAGCAAATCAGTCCTCGTACAACCAGCACTATCTTCCATCAGTCCCCCTTCAACCAGAACTAATCTTCCATTATAAACATGGCTGCTACCTTTACACTGTAAAAAAAAAACTTCAGCTGGGCCATAAAAATAAAACTACCTTAAATAAAAAAATAAAATAAATTCATTAAATGTTGTTTCCCTGATCATCACACTCCCCTTACACACATAAACAAATTAGAAACATTAAGTGTTGTTTATAGTTTTCATTACAACTGTTTGTTTACTAACAGTGAAAAATTCCCCTTCTGTCTTTATCTGCTCATCAGTGAATTCTCTCATGCTTGCCCTGACAGTGATATAATTGAGTCTCTGGTTCTAAAACAGGCCTTAGTTGTCTGTGTGTACAGAATGTCAGGAGAGTAACATTCTACAAGTGGAACAGAGCAGAATTTTGAATCTCTGTATTCCATGATAAACATTCTGGGCCGGATATTCAAACTGCGCCCAAAAAGTGCGCAACAGCAGAAGCAAGCGCAAGTCACTTGCGCACAGGCATAATCGTCGCGATATTCAAACATGGAGCAAGGTCAATTGCGCAAGCAGCCAACGTCTGAATATCGCACAAACTGCACCATAGCGCAACCAGGAAGGGCAAGCTGAGCAGAAATGATGCGCCATAGCGCAACAAGGCTAGCCCAGCTGAGCAGTCCAGAGGTGCCATAGCGCAAGCAGAGCCCCCCCCAGCAGAGCAACGGAACTGCACAACCAGGGAGGCAGGCTGGGGCCCACCACCAGCCATGCCACACATGGGCACAGGAACACACTGCAGAACTAACAATACACCCGCACACCCTAAGAACAGCATCACTGGGGGAGGGATGGATGATCCACCGGCCCATGGGGACAAGCCAACAAAGCACAGCAGGGCCATGTCGCCCCAGCACAGCCACTGGCAGGCTGATACTGCCACACACAGGGGGTCGACAACCACAGTGCACATCAGCCCCCCCTTCTGTACAGCACACCCTTCACTGTGACCCCAAGACACCACCCATGTGCAGTGACTGTCACTGCAGTAAACACCATGCAACCCCGGCACACTGCAACCTCGTGTAGCACAGAACCATACAAGCCAGACCCACCCTGGCCACCCAGCAGTGGGCGGCAGAAGATAGCAAGATGGACTGAAAGGCACTCCCACACCGGAGACATCTTCCCATGCACACACACACACATACCCAGGACCTTACCACCCCAGATGCCATGCACACCACTGCAACTGAGCAACCATAGCCCACTGCAAATCAGAGACCACCACAGAATTCATAACAAAATATATATACTCGGAAAAGATATGTACAACACCAACAACATCTATATACATATGTACAAGACAAGGGTGGGGTAGGGGTACAAGGTAGGGGTGGATAAGGGGTAGAGGTGAACAACTGGGAGAGGGAAGGCAGGGTGGGAAGGCTGGGTGAAGTGGGAAGGGGAAGTGCAGTCAGTGCCCGGCAGGCTGTTCCCCTGCTGCCTGTTGATCTTCCCGGTTCCTCCGGCGTCGCCTGACCCCATGGTGCTGCATGTCTGTCAGGAGGTCATGTGTAGCGACTGACACCTGCGTCAGCCGCTGGAGGGCACGGTCCATCCACCGTAGGATGCTGAGACCTAGGAAAAGGGAACACAGTCAATGGCTGTGACTGTCCACAACCCTGAACACCACCCATCCTGCAAGGCATATAGCCTAGTGCCCCGCACCTGTGATGGTATGCACCCACCCACAGTGACCATGCACATGACACGCCCAACCAGGCAGCACCAGCTATGTGCACCACTGCACACACACACCGCCCATGTCCATCACAGCACAAACAAGGTTGTCAAGTGATGTGGCAATGCGGTGGGATGCCAGTTCCACAGCCATGTGCCCAGTGCATGCATGGACCACCAGTGACGACACACAGACGCAGTGACACTGGACAGTGATGACTGTTGCCTGTGTCGCATGGTTGTGTTGTCCATGGCTGGTGTTCATGCTCACCCCTCCAGCATGCATAGCATCCATGATGTAATGACACTGACACTCATCACAGCTGTGGTTGCTGCTACTGCTGCCGCTGTGGCCCACCCATCACACCTCCTCCGGCTGCCACCTGGGCCCTGCCACGGCCCTCCTCAGCCTGGGCCTGCATCCTCTCCGCCAGGCCTGTGGGTGACAAATGTTGAGAAAAACATCGGTGTGACCCCAAAGCAGACTGCCCCCTGCCCCAGTGAGTGTGCCTGCCCACACAGCCAGACCCATGCATCTCACACCTGCACACACTGACACAGCCAACCATGGCAGAGCCATCCCCCATACACCGCCACCAAAAGCAGTCACACCCCTACGGAGAATACAGGTGCATAGATGGTACACCCTCCTGGCCTAGGCACAATGCCCCTCCTGGCACGTGACCTGAGGCGTTGCAGCACATCTGGATCCCTCCTGTGGAGGTCACTATACCTGTGCCTGCACTGTTCAGCAGACCGGCACCACCCTGTGACCCTCTCCAGTTCAGTGGCCACCTGCAGTCACACATGGGTGCGGGCCATGGTGAGGGGCTGATCCCCAAACAGTGCCCCAAAGTGAGGCTCAACCACTGCCACCAGGTTGACCACCTCCAACTGACTCCACTGGGGAGATCTCCTGCGTGCCATTACTGTGGTAGTAGAGCAGGTAATATGGCGCCCCGCAGCGCAGCAACCCCACGTAGAAATGTTGCGCAATAGACCGCCATAGGTTCCAATCGTGCTGTTCGTATAGCGCCGTCGGTTCACATAGCACTGTCACCAAACAGCGCAACAGAGCCGTACACATGGCAGCCGAACAGCGCCAGGGGGCCAAGGTCGGACACCAGGTCAGGGGTCTGTGACACAAGGCCACGCACAGCACCATCTGACATCTACGCATCCTGCGCGAACGGTCACCTGTGTGCCAGTGCCACAGTGGACTATTGCGCAGTAGTGCCACAGCGCCATATGGTGCCCAGTGCTGTAGCACCACTGGCACAATGGTGGCCATGGCCTGAATTGCTGATCACGCACAGCACATCATCAGTGCGGTAGATGCCTGTGTAAGCTACCTGGGCATGCGCAATGCAGTGTACCACACAGTCACAGATATGCACCATTGGCTCAGCCGGCTCAACCATATTGCGCAAGTGGGCGAACGGTGTGATATTCAGCCGACACATGCAAATCATCTGATCAGCCATTCAAAGGCGCAGTGGCACGATTTGCATCTCATTACAGTTGCTCCACTCCTAATTTGCATGCATTGCACTATAAATGTGCGACAGCTGCGCTGGCCAGATTCTGGTTACTGCAGGTGAGAGGTGGGTTGCATGCTGTGTGATGTTCTGGACAATGGTCATGGGATAACGCTGTAGACTGCACAGTGACAAGTGTCCACTTCCACCCATACAGATCGACATGACCGAGCAGAGCCAAGGTGAGGGTGAGGATGGTGGGCATAGGAGGAGGCCCAACTTCACCATGGAGGAGACAGATGCCCTCTTCCAGGCCTACCTGGAGGAGAAGCCACTACTGAGTGGATGGCGGGGCACCCCTCAGGCCCGTGTGGCTGCATGGGAGGGGGTAGCTCGGGCAGTGAACCTGCACGGAAACCACCAGCGCTCCGTGCAGGAATGCAAAAAGAAGATGGGGACAGACCGCAGGAGGGTGAAGGAAAAGGTGGCAGCCCTCAGGGTGGCATGTGCTGGTACAGGCGGGGGCCAGTCAGCGGTGGTGGAGCTGACCCAGGCTGAGGACCGACTGGCTGCATCAATGCAGCAGAGTGCTATTGAGGGCGTACCAGGAGGTGGATTCCAGACAGGTGGAAGCCCATCACTGCACGGTATGACATGGTGGTGGTGTGGGTGGGGGAGGTTGTTCACATGCACTCACATGTCCTCACTTTCTGTTACAGATCCTGTTCGTCTTCAGGGGATGGTGGTGGTGGGTCCAGGCAGTGAGGAAGACCTGCTGGACATGGAGGAGGGTCCATCCACCTCTGTCACCAGCCAGCGTGCACTGCACCAGCATGCACGCTGGGCTGCCAACTCTGGTGTCGGTGAGTGGGGTGTGGGGGGTGCATAGCCTGTGTCTCAGCAGTCTGGCATGCAAGCATGCCAGCATGCTGTGACTGTGGCTGTAGCACGTACCTGCACCATTGATGATGCAAGGACTGCAATGGGCAGTGACATGTGTGTGTCCCATGATGGAAACACAGCAGGCCAGCACGTGCCCCTGGGCCTAGCTGGTTCCAACGTGTGTGCCAGCATGTCGGCACAGTCCCAGGCTGTGCCTGTCAGCTCTGGTGGGGCAGCACCGGTGGCTGTGCAGGTGTCTAGCACTGTTGCGGCCACAGCAGTGGAACGAGTGGTCCCTGGAGCACAGCGGTTGAGGGGCAGCAGCAGCAGTCACCCACCAGGTCTGGGGCACAGTGTCCAGCGGTGGCACATGCCCACTGCCCTTTGATATGCCCATTCCTGGTCCTGGTGAACAGTGCCCACCCTCAAGGGGTGTTGAGCATCAGGACCTTCCATACCCTGGGGGACAGGATGCCGTTGTGGCAGAGTACCCATTTGAAGAGCACACCTGCCTGCTGCGGGAATCAGTACAGCAGCAAAGGTGGGTTGCAACATCCATGGAGGCACTGTGCATGGCTGTGGAGTGGCACAGCAGGGACTGTGCTCTGAACCTTGCAGAGATGGTCCATATGCGGATGGATGTGACCGCCGCCATTGACAGGCAGACCCAGGCATTGGTCGCTGTCATGGCTGCATTGGGGCACACAAACAGGTGCCCCTGTACCGCACACCCCACACAGTACGCTCTCCACTCCCCATTCCTGGCGTCGTGTGACACCAAGCCTGTCGACGCCGGGTTCTGCTGTGGGCATCCCGAGCACCCCTGGTGCAGGTATGTTTGGAATACTACAGACCCCAGTGCGGACAAGGTCGCAATCGCGCAGTGGGACCCCTGGTGGTCCATCAGTGCCACCCCATGTGGCCCCTGCTCAGCCTGCCAGTGCCATTGGGTCACGGCGGGGCCGCCCACGCATCCGCAGTGGCTGTGGAACGGTGCAACATGACTGACCTGTCTCCCAGTGCGGGCCCTGTCTGGTGCTGCCCTGTGTGCACTGTGCATCATGGTGGGCAGTGCACTGGTGGGTGCCCTACACATCACGCCGACATACGGACCACCTACACACCATCCCGACTGCTGTCCACAGGTGCGTGTGCATGATGATGCCTGCCACAGGCCTTTGAGGGACAGTACTGTAGGGCACCGCCGGAGTTGTCTAGGCATCGGAAGTGTGCCTTGAGCATCCCAAACACCCGCTCAATGATGTTGCGTGTGGCGGCATGCGCCTCATTATAGCGTTGCTGTGATGGGGTCATGTGGCGCCGGTATGGTGTGAGCAGCCAGGGATGGAGTGGGTATCCGCTGTCACCTGTGTGGAGATGGTGGAGATGAGTATCATGTTCAGGTCCATATTGCCAATATCCCTGTGTGCCACTAATATAGCACCTGTGGCATTCCCACCCTTGCCCCACGTTTGCAATTCCTACATGCGTACTCACCCACTAGATGGCCTGTGGGGATGTTCCCACTCTTGAATCGATGGCACAGTGTGGACTGATACCATATAAAGGCATCATGTGCTCCACCAGGGTGTGTGGCACAGACATTGATTATGCGCCCAGTGGCATCACACACCACCTGGCAGTTGACACTGGAATAGCCCTTCCTGTTCCTATATGCAGCCCTGTCGGGGCCAGGTGGCGTGCGTATGGCCACATGGGTGCAGTCTATGGCCCCTAGCATGCCAGGCATACGTGCTACCCTGTGGAACTCTTGCATGTTTGCTGTACGCTCTGCCGTGGTGCTGGGGAACTGGATGTGCTCCGCAGCATGTGGCAGCAGTGCGCTGAGGAATTGGGTGAGGATGCGTGATGTGGCCAACTGTGTGATGCCTGTGGTGTACCCTGTCGGCCTCTGGAAGGTGCCCGTGGCGAGCAGGCACATGCAGGCTGTCACCTTGGTCTCCACCGACAGAGCGTGACTCCGTCGTGAGGGTGCCTGCATCACATCACTGCACAGCTCACAGAGCCGTCTCAGTATTGCCCTGTTCAGGTGGTACCGGCCCCCATGAGCTCTACATCTGTGTACAGCTCAAAGCTAATGTGGGCACGGTACTGCCTGTTGGGGGCGTACCGCCGATGGGCCCTTCCACGGCCACGTCCCCATGCAGCATGCATTCTCACCCCCCTCATTACAGCTTCCATGTGGAAGCTGGCACTGTCCATCTCCCTGGCTTGCACCCCGGCTGATGTTGCTTTGTTACCCCGCTGTCCTGACTGCTACCTCCACTGCACCTGGTACACCTACTGGCCTCTGAACTCTGTGGCCTCACACCTTCCTTGCCCTCTTCTGTCCTGTGCACTCCTGGCCTGCACTGTTTGTTACCTGGCCTTCTCTGTCTCTCTGCCTCATGTGTCTTCCTGTCGCGTTCTTGCGCCTCTTCCTTGAGCCTTTTATTTTGGCTCATTTCCGCTGGGGCGCAACTTCCGCTGTTCAGCTCTTTACATTGCATGTCTTGAATATCGTGATTGGCGCCTTTTATGCATGGATCCACCCTTCGGGTTGCACATGCTTTCATTTGCATTGCGCTGTTGCTCAGCCTGTTTTCGGTGGTGCAACTGCCTCCTGCTGAATATTGCAGAATGGCACACTTTCGGACTTGCGCATGTGCAACCCTATTGCGCATGGCGCAACCCTTTTGAATATCCGGCCCTCTATGTCTTGAATGTGGGGAAAAACAGAAAACAAAAAAACAGGATGAAGAAAGTAGACAATGCAGTAATACTTTATAAACAAAAAGAAAAGGTAGGAAAACACAGTTAAATAGGCAGAGGCAGACCCAAAGTGCCCAAATACATTGCTAATATTAATAAAATCAATCCATAGAGGTAATCAGCTGGTGACACGGGCTATCAGTTAACTCAAACATACAACGCGAGTGCAGAGAGGCATTGAAAAAAAAAAAAAGAAAATCGCTTCCCGAGATGGAAGTGCACGGTGCATGATGGTAGGCACCAAAAAGTTAAAGAAGTAGCAACCGCTACGATCATGGAGGGAATTTAATATTAAAGGAGGCAGCATACTATAGAGGTTGAATGGTCTATGCTGCAATTCTGGAGACCTGGTTTGAATCTCACATTTGCCGATGGGGGTCCCAATCCCCATCAGCTTCACTCCCAGTTTCTAGCCATGCTGGGAGCCCACCCAGCATGGCAAAAGTCCTTTTGTGTAAATAAATACAAAAAAATGAAACAAAAAAACCTTCCTCGTTGATTCTTTTGCCCCTCCCCAACCCGCACCCACCCTCTGCATACCCACCTCCCACACCCCCACCTCATCCCCACCTCAACCCATACTTACTCTCCGAGCCCAGCGCAGACTATCTTCGTGGACTGGGAACACGCCTGCACTCTTCAAAGCTGACCACAAACTGAAGAAATGCCGTAAGCGTATAATGGCATAAATGGTTTTTTCAACTTTAGTGCATATCTCAGCCATTTCTGGGATTTTTCACCAAATTTTCAACATAGGGTTTTTGGGTCCCACCTCATGAACTGTACCACTGTTATTTCGTTACTCGGTCCCGAAAGGTAGTTCTGCAGTCACTGCGTGTAACCACCTTTCTGGAATGATTAACAAAATGACAGTGTCACAGTTCATGAGGTAGGCTCCCAAAAACCCTGTGTTGAAAATTTGGTGACATTATTCCCCAAAATGACTGTTTTACGAGCGTGCGATGCACAGTTCCTATGCACACTCATAACTTTGAGCATTTTTAATATTTTCACTCCAGATTTTCAGTATTGCCATTTTACCACACCTCCTTATGAACAGTACAACTGTCATTTTTCACATCTCACCCAAAATGTGTTTTCGCACATGTAGCGCACAATGGTGTAGTCAGTGTGTGAAATCAATGTTCCGGACAGATTAATAAAATCATAGTGAAACTGTTCATGAGCAGTGGTCTTAAACTGGCTATGTTGAAAATTTGGGGGAAAATATTCCCCAAAACGACTGTTTTACGAGCGTGCATTGCACAGTTCCTACGCACGCTTGTAACTTCGAGCATTTTTAATATTTTCACTCTATATTTTCAGTATTGCCATTTTACCACAACTCCTTATGAACAGTACAACTGTCATTTTTCACATCTTACCCAAAATGTGTTTTTGCACATGTAGTGCACAATGGCGCGGTCGGTGTGCGAAATCGATGTTCGGGACAGATTAAGAAAATCACAGTGAAGTAAAGTGCAATTCATAAACTACAACTAGTAGACTGTTGTTTGCTAATGTTGTTTGTAATTGCTATTTTTTACCATTCAAAAAAAATTTACCAAGGGACTATTTTATCTCAATGTTTCAATTAATTCTCTATTCTGTATTTAAATAAAAGTTACAACGTTTTCAAAATATAAACACCTTGTCATTTTCTTCATTTCCATAGTTATTTCCCATTTTATAAGCACAATAAGACACTCCAGGGTGGTGATTGTTATGTGATAACCACACACCTAGGTGCGGAAGGACACTCGGCCATCGGCCTCGTGCCTCACCACGCACCTAGGTGTGCTGTTATCACATAACAACTACCACCCTGTCATGTCTTATTGCTTACATACAGGTTCAATAACAGAACCTGTGTCAATTTTTGTGGATCACTACTGTAAACATTTGTTAAGGGATACTTGGTCTCACCTTAAAGATAGCAAGGATTGTATTCAGATTTTGGAAGAACTGAACAGCACAAATATAGATCTGAATCATGTACTGCTGATAACTCTGGATGTGAAAAGCCTTTATACTAGCATCCCTCATGAAGAAAGCTTATTGGCATTAGAATTTTTTCTGACTACAAGAGACAAAAATGTACCAGATAAAAGCTTCTTATTAAGTCTCACTCAAATTGTATTGGAAAATAACTATTTTACTTTCGAGGACCAAAAATACCTACAAAAAACTGGGACAGTCATGGGAGACACTTTGGCTCCCACTTATGCAAACCTTTATATGGCACATTTTGAGAGACTGCATATTGAATCAGATAATAATCCTTTCAAACCACATATTATTTTATTTAAAAGATTTATCAATGATATACTTATAATTTGGGATGGTACTGAACAAGAAGCAGAATTATTCAAAGATTATTTGGAAAGAGCTAATATAAATCTGTCATTTACAATGGACAGTGACTGAGTTGAAATTCCCTTTCTAGACCTTAAAATAATCAAACAGGATGGAAAAATAATCACAGATCTATACAGGAAAGAAACAACTAGAAATACTGTCCTTCATGCCAAGAGTTTCCATCCCAATAATTTGAAATGCAATATTCCTTTTAGCCAAATGTTGAGAATTAAAAGAAACAGTGGCACAGAAAAAAGATGTAAAGCCAACCTGCATGATCTATCAGAAAGTTTTATCAAGAGAGGATACACAGAAAAAATGGTGGAACAGGCAAAAAAGAAAGTTGCTGAAAAAGAATGTGATACTTTGTTAAGAGATAAGGTTGCAAGTTCAAGTCCCACCTCTGACAAAATTTCAATGTCTGCTCAACATTCGGAGAGTTTTGGAGAAATCAAAAACATTTTAGTTTCAAACTGGAATATATTACAAACTAGTGAATTTGGTTTAAAAATCTTCAAACAGAAACCATGGATTACAGCACACAGGTTGAGATAAAAATGTTAAAACCCAGCTCTGGAAACAGGAAACAAGTGGAACTACCTGGTTATAAAGTGATATTAAATGTTTCTTCACATGTGGCAACTGTGTCCACTGTAATAGTGACATAAAAAGAAAAACAAAACGCAGTACATGGGATGATAGAGAATATACCATTAAGGATTTCATAACATGTAATACAGAATATGTTGTGTACTGTATGTATTGCCTGTGTGGTTTGTACTATATTGGGGAAACAACAAGAGCTCTCAAGTTACAAATTACAGAACATAAAAGCAATATTAGAAGGGGGGACATAAGATCCCCTTTAGCCAGACATTTCATTGAAAATCAACATCAAATTTCGAGCTTAAAGATTTTTGGTACTGAAAAAATACACAAATCACCAAGAATGGGCAATAGAGAATCACTTCTCTTGAAACGTGAAGCTTAGCAGATCTTCACATTGAAAACACACCTACGTAGATATGGATTGAATGAAAATTTAATTTGGACCAGTTTTGATTTAGGGCTTTACAGTTGTGTCTACAATGTATTTAGGTTAAGTTACAGTATTTTTGTGAACAGATGTTTAACAGCTCAGTTGCTTTACAAGTGTCCTTGGAATTTAATAGGTGGTAATTTGACATTGTCTCTAGAATAGTCTCCAGTTCTGTTGGTCATATATTTAGGTTGAGTTACAATACCTTTGAGACTAGATGTCTATTAACTTAATCACTTTACATCTGTCTTGGAAATCAATATGTGAAATTTTGACAGTATTTCTGCAGTAGCTTTTACTTCTGCATTCTGCTTCCATCCAAGTGTGCCTGTGCCCCCCCTCGCTCTTTCTTTCACCCCTCCTTTTCCCACATTTCTGGTTAGCTCTTGTATTTCCTCGCTACTGTTTATCATTTAATAGTTACACTGTGGATTGGCTCATTTACGCTTTTAAGTCCTGACTTTTGATAGATTAAAATATTATAACAACATTAGCTGGATTGGGAGAGAAGTGAAGGGGGACTTCCCAGGTTTTCTGATATGGAAGTTTCTTTCTTGACCGGGCTGCAGGAGGTGGAGTTACCTTGGTAACATCAGCGCATCTTGGCATGCACACCTCTGCAGCCCAGACCCTTCTTTTATCACCTGGCAAGTTGATTGAATATTGTGTTTGTCCAGCATGTCTGCTAATGGTGGTGGGTGTTTGAAATATTTGAACCTGAAATATGCTATGAATGGGGCTTTAAAAAAACAAAATGGAGTGTTCCATTATTAATTCGAAAGTTTGGAGGTAGGAATTAGCAACTCATTTTATTATGGCTTTTGATGCACAGCATCTGACAAGTTACACTGTTTAGAAACTGAGGAACTTTTTCTGTTTCTCTCACAGAAAGCGGTGGGATTGGTGAAACACCATTTCATCTTCTAAGCCACTGGATTTTTTGAAAAGTAACTAGAAGCCTAATATGTTTGTTTTTTTGGATAGAAGGACGTGGCTTTATGTTTAGCTGTCTGGTTTGATATGTGTCTTTTACTTTTACAGAGACCGCAATACCCAGATTGAAACTTATCAGGGTTCACCCCCAACCCTGTAGCAGACACATTTTCTTGAAATCTTGAAAATTTGTATTTTTATTATTAACAGTTTAGTTCCACCTGTATAACAACTTCTGTATTCTAAAATTATTTGCTGTTTAAATATTACCCAATGCCTTTATGAATTATAACACTAAGGCCCGGATATTCAAACTGCTCCAGGCTGTGGCACTAGCCTGAGTGCAGCTCAACTTGGCTGCACAGGGGTGTGACCTGGGCGATATTCAATGGAGCTGCGCTATGGCTCAGCAGCTTTGTATATCACACCCTGGCCACCCCCACTGTGCATGGTGCAGTGGCACTGCACCAGCACAAGTGGCCAGAGTGGAGCATGGAGATGCGTTAGTGCAAGTGCCATTGCGCCATTCACAGTACCTGCGATATTCAAAAGAGGACATGAAAATGGGGCCATAATTTATGCAAGGCGCACATGGGGCCATTTGCATGTCATTATGGCCCCATTTGCATCCTATTTGCATGCAGAGTGCGCCGATCCCCGACGACTTGCGCCTGGCACCCTGCCAGGCAGCAGCCGCTGGGACCGACACCTACAGCCCAATTGTGGCATGTGTTGTATTAAAAATTACTTCCTCATCCAATATCCCTGGTGGTCCAGTGGACCGCTATGTGCCTGATCGCGGACATGTGGTGTATTAAAAATGACTTCCACGTCCAATATCCCTGGTGGTCCAGTGGACCTCTATGTGCCTGATCACGGGCATCATTATAATAACCCCTCCCAGCAATATCCCTAGTTGTCCAGTGGACTGAATACTGCCCAATTGTGGGCATCCATTGAACAGAAATCATCCTATGACCCTGGTGGTCTAGGGTACCCCCTCTCCCCACCCGCCCACTGAGTCCCACCACCCTGCTCCCCCCAAGTCAGCCAGTGGGTGGCAGCACCTCACCCGCCTGCCTCCCCGCGCCTGCCGACTGACACCTCGGTAGGCTGCATGCCCATTGGTTCTGGCGTGAGCCAATGGCGTAGCCCTACTGTACTACACATTTCAGATATGTGAATGAATCATTCACATATCAGAATGTGCATCCCTACTGAGGTGTCAGTCAGTGGGCGGTGGGGTGGCGTGGTGGTGGTGCTGCTTGCCCGCCGCTGACCGCGGGGAGGGGGCAGTGGGACTCTGTGGGCGGGTGGGAGGGGGTACCCTAGACCACCAGGGTCATAGGACGATTTCTGTTACATGGATGCCCAGGATTGGGCAGCATTCAGTCCACTGGACCACCAGGGATATTGGAGGGGGTTATTATAACGATGCTCGCGATTGGGCACATAGTGGTCCACTGACCCCAGGGATATTGGACAGGGACATTATTTTCTACATATGCCTGCGATCTGGCATGGTGTGCTGCCAGGTGCAGTTGAATCAGGCCCCACAGGTTGCAGCTGCCGTATTGCACCCTGCAATGTGGCAGCTCACCTGTGGGTGGCCATCAGTTGTTCCTTTTTTTACTTAACTTTGTGCAGGCGCAAGAAGGCGTATGAGCATGGCTGTGCACATCCCGAGCTGAATATCGGGCTGTGCAGGTTATGCATGGAATGCCCCCCACCTGTGCCAGCATACATTACTGATGCGCTTACAAGAAGTGGTGGGGATTTGTGTGATGCACTTTTCCTTTTTGAATATCGAGCCGAGGTGCATCAGTGAGTTTGTTGCTCCATGCGCAACCCTTTTGAATATCTGGGCCTTAATGTTTATATTTTCTCATTATAGAGTTAAGTTGCATTGTCTGATGAAGGAACTATTGTTCTGAAATGTTACATAAAGAAATTAAAGGAAATATTTGTTTTTGGAACAATAAAAAAATTAAGATATGCAAGAATAAAAAGAATATCTTTTTATTTTGGAAGCAGGAACTTTATTACTGGTTGAGAAGGTGTTACTCTTGTGTGACTTTCTGAATTTATCTGTTTTATACCTTTCCCCATATAATTCTTCTGGCACTGGGATAATTCTATTAAACTTCTAAAAGGAACCCTGGGAGACTACATTGGTGACACAATTTGCAAACATACAAACATATGAAATTCACCAGCAGAAAAAGGCCTTATGGTCTATGCAGTCTGCTCATTTGTGCAGCTAGCAGCCCTTATTTTGCAGCTGCCCCTCCCTTCCTTGACCCTCCCTCTTACTCTATCACATCCCCATGTAAAGCTCCCCTCTGTTCTACTGGATACCACCTCTGCAAGCAGCGCATTCTACCCAGCAACCACCCTATCCATAAGAAAGTGTCTTCTCATCTCCCTCCTGAACCTCCCCCCTCAAGTCTCATATCATGGTCTCTAGTGTCCCTCCCCTCCCTTAGTTTAAAAAGCTCCCCCACAAGTCTTGTTTATCCCTGTCACGTACTTGAAGGTTTCAATCATATCTTCCCTCTCCCTCCTCTCCTTCAACAAGTACATGTTCAATTCCCTCAGCCTACTCTCATATAGTAAGTCCCCCAGCCCTTCAATCATCATTGTCACCTTGTGTTCCACCCCCTCCAGTAACTTAACATCCCTCTTCAGGTATGGGCACCAGAACTGCAGGCAGTACCCCAGGCGTGGCCTATCCAGTGTCTATACAATGGCAGAATCACCCCCGAGGATATACCCCTAGCAAAACAACTCTGCATCCTGTTGGCCTTTGCAGTCACCTTTCTACATTGTGCTGAGTTGAGCGTTGCCCCTGTGATGAGCACCCCCAGATACTTCTCCTCCTCAGTCACCGCCAACTGCTCGCCTCCCAGATGATAGCTCCTCCTTGAGTTTTTTGCCCCAAAATGTAGCACTTTGCATTTTTTGGCACTGAATTCCAACTGCCAGGTATATGACCAGGACTCCAGCTTAGAAAGTTAAGACAGATCCTCCTGCAGCCCTTGCTGACCCACTAGGTCATCGACCACCACTCCCATTTTGGTGTCATCAGAAAACAGACTGATTTTGCTCTTGTTGCCTTCTGAAATGTCTGCAATGAATATCCCAAACAGCACTAGTCCCAACACTGAGCCCTGCAGACCCCCACTTGTCATAGCCCTTGGGGATGATAGCTCCCCACCCACCACCATACTCTGCTGCCTCCCCTGTAGCCAGTTCACCACCAAGCCCACCAACTTTGCTTCTGCACCTGTATCTTGTAGCTTACTTCTCGGTCTCCCATGAGGCAATGAGTTGAATGCCTTACTGAAGTCCAGATCCAGGACATCTACTGCATGGTTCCTGTCCAGTTGTCTAGTTACCCAATCATAGTGCTCTACCAGATTGGTCTAGCATGATCTGCCAGTGATAAAGCCATGCTGCTTACTGTCCTTTAGCCTATTGACCTTCAGAAGGTACACCAGACTCTTCTTCAGTCTCCATCAGCTTTCCTATAATGGATGTGAGTCTCGTCGGTCTACAGTTCCCCGGATCATCTTTGGTGCCACTCTTAAAGAGAGGTACCATGTAAGCTGTCCTCCAATTCTGAGGTACACTCCCTGAATCTAGTGAGGTATTGAATAGGTCTGCTAAAGGCCTTGCTAATATCTCTGCTAGTTCCATCAGCACCGTAGGACGAATACCATCTGACCCTGGTGCCTTGTCCACCCTCAGAGCCCTCAATCCCTCCAGTACCCAGTCTTCTGTGATTCCCCTGCCTTTCACACTCTCTCCCTCCTTACCTGCCTTCAATTCCCCCTTGGGTATCTCTCCCCCTTTTCCTTGGTAAATACCGATCAAAAGTATTCATTTAGCACTTCTGCCATTTCCCCCCTCTCCTCCACCCATCCCCCTTCCCTTCTAATCCTTACTATATTGTCCTTGCAGCCCCTTTCTCCCTGATATACCTGAAGGATTCCTTCTCTCCCTCCTTAATGCCCTGCACCAGCCTGAGTTCCTTCGATGCCTTTGCCGTCCTTATAACCCTTGTCACCTCCTTTGCTTCCTTTAGGTACTCCTCCCAGTTCTCCCTCTCCCTGTCTTCTTGTACCTCCTAAAGGTGGCTCTTTTCCTTCTTATCTTTTCCATGACTCCACTGGACACCCAGCTAGGTTTCCTATCCCTTGCCTTCTTACTCCTAGTCTTGATGCAGGTTTTCATTGCCTCTGCTACCCCCTTTATAAGCTCCCACCTCTGGTTAGTGGCCATACTAGGGTCAATTTTAGCCATGTACTCCTTTACTGGTTCCCCCATCCTCTGGAAGCCAGCCCTCCAGAAGTCCAACACACTTGTATCAGACACTACTCATTCCTTAACCATACCAATATGAACCATACCGAGGGGTGGTCATTTCCAGCCAGTGGCTCTTCCACCTCAGTTCCCTCACAAACTCCCCATTTGCCAGCACAAAGTCAAGGGAGTTCCCTAACTTGGTTGGTTCACTGACCATCTGCACCAGGAAGTTGTCCTGGAAAGTATCTAGCACTAACTGCTCCTTCCTATTATTTGTGGCTGGGGTACTCCAGTCCACTCCCGATAGGCTGAAGTCCCCCACTATCACCACATTCCCCTTTCTGCAAGCCCTCCCAATCTGTCCCACTAGTTCCCTGTCTAATTCTTCAGTCTGAGAAGGAGGTTTGTAAACCACTCCCATCCTGATAGTCCTATTCCTCGAGTCCTGGATTTGAACTCATAGTGACTCAGTACTACCCTCCTCCCTCTCCTCCTACACGCACTTCAGACCTTCCCTCACGTACAGCACTTCCCCCTTTCCCCTTCACTCTATCCTTGGAGAAAATCCTATACCCTGGTACTGCTAGGTCCTAGTCATGGTACTGGGTGGCCCATGTTTTGGTAATTGCCACCTTGTCCACCTCCCCTTCAGCCATGAGAGTCTGAAGCTCTGCAGTTTTATTCCCCAGGCTTCTAGCATTCAAGGTTACCAGCTTCCATCCCTTAACTTCCCCGCTCCCTCCTCCTTCTTTTTTTTTAAATTTAATATACTTTATTACATTTTCAAAATACAAGAACCAACATAAGAATAAAACAAGAAACAAATAATACAACTTTAAGATCCCCTTCCCCCTCCCTCCCCATCTAAGAGGTTCAGACATTGTAGGAAAAGGGGTCCACTTTAGTCATACATGTGATCTAACACCCAATGCACCAGGATCTGTCCCTAGATAGGGCCAAGACAGATAAAGGCTAAAGAAAGTCTTACACACAGTTCTGTCCTATCCAATATGTCACTTAGAACTGTTCAAATTCCCAGTAACCAACTCAATGGAGAGAAGCATATGAATATAATGCATGTAATTTACTCCACTTTCTATTGTACACATGAATGGAGTTATACAATCTAGCTATCTTTTCCTCAAACCTCAAGTTGTGTAACAACTCATTAAGCCATTCTGAGTAGGGGATTTCCAGTTGGTCCCTCCAGTGATAAAGTAGTACCCTTTTTGCCAACAGAGAAATCATGGCTAAATGGAACCTCCTTTCCTTCACATTGACTCCAGAATAATCTCCTACTAAGCAAATTTCAGGGGGTAGAATATTCCTCCAACCCCAAAAGTAGATCTATTTTTTGTTTAATCTTTCCCCAAAGAGGGGTTATTTTCAAGCATTCTCACATGACATGCATGAGGGATCCATCTGCCTTGCCATATCTTGAACCTAAGGATGAAGGTAACTTCCCCATTTTGGCCAAATGGACAGGTGTATTATATATATGATGCAAAATATAAAACTGGGTGAGGTGCAACTTATCACTGGATATATAATTGTAAACGTCCAACCATATATGATCCCACTTAAAGTTGGAGGTAGGGAATAGGGAAGACCAGTAGCCAGAATAGCCAGAAATCTCTGAGAAAAGCTTAGAAAATAACACCGGTACTAAATGAGAAACTGAGTGAGGCTGCCACGCCAAAGATTGGACCAGCTGCAACAAATCCCCTTGATTGTTAGTTCAGTATGCCATCCCGGAACCTAGTTATTAACATATGTCTAAGCTGGTAAACTCTAAATATGCAAGCTAGTGGGAGATTGAGCCATACCAACAGGCTTTGACTGGACAGTAGCCGATCCTTGGAAAGAAGATCTAGGACTTTCCTCCCTTTTAATGCAGGTATCTCCCTAATTGTCAACACTTTCTCTCCTAACTTGAAATTAGGATTATAACACAATAGTTGAGAAATATCCTTAGTGTTATGTACTTTCAGGGAAGTGTGGATAACCATATTTTGAAGCTGTTTGGGGAGCTGTTTGGGCAAAATAAAATATAGACTGTCAGGGGATATACCAGCCTCATTTATCTGTAATCTTTCAATTTGGAACCATAAAGGAATGTACACGGAATTACCTTGCAGAGTATCTGGTACCAGCCATCTAGCATATTTAGTAATATGGCTTGCCAAATAGTAAATACAAAAATTAGGTAGGTTAAGGCCACCCAGGCTCTCTGGATCCCCTAATCAGTTATAGGCACAATAGGGAAGTTTACCCTTCCACAAAAACTTAGAAATATAACTATGAAGTTTCCTAAACCAGTTTAGGAGAAGCCAAAAATGTAACATGTTAAGGGGATATAACACTCATGAGAGAATATTCATTTTGATAGTATCAATTCTACCCTGACAAGAGAGAGAAGAAAGGCCCATCTGTGTAAATCTTGTTTGATGTTACCTACCAATTCATCTAAGTTTAGTTTCCACATTAAAGTGGCAGACTGGGAGAGAATAACACCTAAGTATTTAAGTTTAGCATCCCAGGTCAGCCCAAGATGTGCCAGATCTGTGTGGAGCACTTTAGCATTTAAAGGCATTACAAGAGTGTTGTTGATATTAAGCTTATAATTGGAGAACTTAGCAAATTCCTGAATGATTTGCAGGGCTGCCAGAATAGAGGTAACAAAGTCTGAGAGATGCAGTAAAATGTCAGTGGTAAATGCAGAGAGCCTGAGATTGAATGGACTGATAGAAATACCTGAGATAAGGGAGGAACTTTTAAGAAGATACAATAGAGGCTCTAGGTATAGGTTAAACAAGAGAGGGGATAAAGGGCAACCCTGCCAAGTGCCCGATGGTAGTGCAAACCCCTCTGACGGTATTCCATTGCAATTTATTTTGGCCTGGGGTTGAGAATACAATACTCCAATCCATTTTATAAAAACTGAAGGGAAGCCAAATTTCTCCATGACTGCAAAGAGATATACCCAGTTAACTCTATCTGGGGATACCAGCACCATAGGTTGGTTGGCTTTCCTGGAGATGGAAAAAATATAGGACAACTTCCTCAAATGATCTGCTGATGAACAACCCTACATGAAGCCCACATGTTCCAGACCAGTAAATCATTCCCATACTTGCGTAATCCTAGCTGCTAAGATTTTAGCAAACATTTTAATATCACAATTCATAAATGAGATAGGGTAATAATTAGTTACCTTATCTGGGGGTATATCAGGCTTAGGTAATACCACTATTGGTGCCTCTAAAATGGAACAGTCCGTAATGTTTATTTCACAGAAGTATTAGTATAACTGTTGGGGAAGTGGGGCAAGATCTTCAGTGAATGCCTTATAAAAATTAGAGGGAAAGCCATCCAGGCCTGGGGATTTATCCAAGTGAAGGGATTGAATGGTGGTTAATATTTCTGAGATAGTTATTGGGCATGTCAGGTAGGCCTGCTGATCCATATTTACTTGAAGAAGTGGAATGAGGGAACAATACTCTTGAATATCTGTAATAGAAGGGGAATTAACAGGGGGACTATATAGTTGGCGATAGTATGACTCAAACTCCTGGACAATCTCCTTAGGGTAAACCTTAAGAGAGTTATCTCTTTGGGAAGTAATAGAGAGTACCAACTGGGAGGCCTCCTGCTTCCATAATCAGAGAGTGAAGAGGTGCCCAGCTTTGTCCCCTTGGTCAACATATGTTGAGTGTGTTTTCATAAGTGAGTACAAGGCCTGCTTACTCAGGCTTTCTGCATATTGATTGCTCAAAGAGACTAGCAGTTCCTGCTCCTCTTCGGAATTTACTAAGGAAGAATCATTCTCCAATACTTGGATTTGATCTAAAATGAGGTGAAGAGCTGCATCCCTCTTTCTCTTTCATGTAGAGACATCCTAATAAATTATCCACAAAGAACACATTTAAGAGTACACCAAGTATTATCAACATTAGGCACGGATCCTTGGTTATGTACCATAAACTAGGTGATAAGGGTTTTAATCTCAGTCAAAACCCTCTCCTCTTTAAGAATTTCAGTGTTTAACTTTCATATTTTATCCTGTTGGGTAGTAGAGGGGAAAACAAGTACCAGCCACATGGGAGAATGATCCGATAAAACTCTTGGGAAAGCCTCTCTGTTGATAATACTAGGCAGCAGAGTTTTACTAACTAGAAGGTAATCTAAACTAGAGAAGGCTTCATGAACTGGTGAATAAAAAGTAAACATTCACTCAGAGGGGTGTAATATTTGCCAGGGGTCACATAGGCCCCCTGTCTCAATCATCTGGTGCACAGAGCGCTGACCCAGTGAGAGCCCTAGAACTCTACGCCCAGTTCTGTCAATATCTGTGGTTAGGATTAGGTTCCAATCCCCAGCCAAAATGATAGAAATATGGACATAAGGGGCGAAATGGGCCATTAAATTTGACAAAAATTTGGGGGAGTCAATATTAGGTACATATATACAGCCCAAAAGAACTTCAGTGTGGTCTAATACCCTGTTCACTAATATATAGCTGCCCTTGGGGTCCACTATTGTTCGTAGCAAGTGAAATTTAATCCCTTTAAAAAGCAATATTGCTACACCTCTTTGAGTCATGGAGTTCCTAGCTGTAAATACCTGACCAACTGACAGTCTGCAGAAAAGAAGACCTTCTGCTGACAGCAGGTGGATCTCCTGAAGAAAAGCAACTTGACACTGTAATATTTGCAAATGTCTCAAGATGTGATACTGCTTTACCTTGGAGTGGGCTCCTTTAACATTCCATGTGATATATTTTATGACCATCTAATAAAGTTTATACATATGTCTTTAGTGGACCAACTATAGATAGTGGACTGTGTTACAGTGTTATTTAAGCCATACCTCTGAGTACCCCCCTCCCCACCAATTCTGCCCTCACACATTCTTGACCATCTAAAGAAAAAATAACTTGCTCTACTAGTATTATCCAGGGCTATTGTCAAAAAGAGATAGTAAACATAAGTTAAGGTGTCCCTTATCCTTAAGCTCAGCAAAGATGGTCGAACTTGAGTGGGTCCCTCCCCAACCTCCCAAATGATTCCAAAACCAAGATAAGAAGTGCAGGTGTTCAGTGAACCTACCTTGTGCAGAGCTACTCATTGTGTTTTAAACTAGGTTCCACAATATTAAAACATGTGGTCGAGTGAACCTCTGGGGAGAGGTGGTAATATTTGCTAGGTCATAACCTAGCAACTAAGAGCCTGCTGTTCTGATTGGTAAAAGGGGAGCTGAGATCGCTACTGGGAGGGTCTCGATCAAACCCTTCTACTGGCAGCAGGTGTGCTCATGTGTGCCTCCACCTCATGAGGTGGTTGAGCATTTTTAAAATAAATAAACCAGAGAATTTATTTGCTGTTTGAGAGATTTATGGGGCTGCGGTTACATGCTGTGACCAGAGGCTAGATACAGCAGCTTCCGGTAGCCTCACTACTCAAACCTGCGCACCCCAACTCTGTCTGTGCTCTTCCTGGCTACCTTGCGATTAGACAGGACAGGGGGGGCCAAAACCGTGGTGGTGGGTTGGTGCTCTATTACAAATCTTATCTAAAAGTGACTGACATACCTCACCCCCTCCCCTTCCCCCTCCTGTGAGTTTATACACGCCCTCCTCCTATTAGGTAACACTAAGAAGCGTCACCTTGCCTGTGTATACAACCCCCCAAAAGGTGGTGTTCGTGGGCTCTCCCACCTACTTGACTGCCTTAGCCACAAGGTGAGGACTAGTGAACTCCTAATATTTGGGGACTTCAACCTTAACTGGCTGAGTGGGAATGCAAAAATCTATGAACTCCTTCTATCTGGCCTTGCCCTTAGCCAACTTATCACCAAACCCACCAGATTCTACTCCTCTGGGTAAAATGGCTCTCTGCTTGACTGGATGCTGTGTAATAGGCCTGACCGAATTACCACCTCAGGCCTCCTCCCTGATTCGATCTTGGACCATTGCCCTACATACTGCATCTGGAAGGTTCAAAATTCCAGGGTTCCACCAAAAGTCTTACAGATGAGAGATTACTCAAACTTTGACCTAAACAACTTCCATACCGACCTCAGCCTGACAGACTGGTCCCTGGTATATGCAGACCCGAACCCCTCGGTTGCTCTAGACAGCTTCCTGGCCATATTCACCTCACTACAAGACAGACATGCTCCACTCATTAAAAGAACAGTGAGGGGCACAGTCACTAAATGGTTACAAGGGGAACTGTTTGCCCTGATGAAGCTCAGGGACAAAAATTGGCTAACATACAAAGCCTCTGGGAACAGATCAGACTTCGAGGTCTACAGGGAGCTTAGAAATTCATGCAAACGGGCAATCAGCTCGGCAAAGAGTGATTTCTGCAAAGCATCCCTCGAAGTGTCCGCCAAGAACCCGAGGAGTTTCTGGCGCACTACAAAGCACACAGTAAATGGTCCAGCCTGCCAGCAGGTCCCTGACCTGCAAATAAACAGAGTCAGTTGCAGTAATCCCCAAACGATAGCTAACGCATTCAATGACCTGTTCTTGGACCTATCTGATTATACCTCTATGCCTTCAGTTTCTAAGGATATGGGTCCTGCTCCTGGTGCTCCACCCGATCCTCCCCTCCCTCCCTTTTACTTTAAGTCTGTCTCCCTTCAAAGAAACCCAGCAGCTTCTAGTAGGTCTCTCCCCTTACTCCAGTGCTGGGCACGACAACCTTGTCCCCAAACTGCTAAACCTTGGGGCCCCCTTCTTGGCCAGCCCAATCTCTCATATTCTAAACTCCTCGCTCACGATGGGGTCTGTCCCTCCCATTTGGAAGGTGGCCCATGTGACCCCTGTCCTCAAGCATGGCAATCCCAAATTACTTAAGAACTATCGACCCATAGCGATTCTATCCACAGTCAACAAACTGCTCAAGAAAGTAGTGGCCTCCCAGATTGCCCACTTCCTCCAAACCTATGGCCTTCTCTCCTCTGAGCAGCAAGGGTTCTGAAAAGGACATAGCACCTCCACTACCCTAGCACAGGTCACCTCCAACATTAGAACTGCGACTGATCAAGGCAAACTCATGGGGGCTGTCTTCTTAGACCTGTCAAGGCCTTCAGCTTTGTCAATCTCACCCTCCTGGGCTTTGCTTTCCAGTCCTTTGGTCTCTCCCTTCCCATCCTAGCCTGGTTCTCTAACTATCTCTCAGGTAGGAAACAGTACACGAGGTTCCAAAATGCCATATCCGTCCTATCACCAGTAGCCTGTGGGGTACCTCAGGGGTCGGTCCTTGGTCCCCTCCTGTTTTCCCTCTTTATAAACCAGTTGCCCTCAATCCCAACCTTTGGACAAGTTACTCTATATGCCGATGATATGGTTCTCCTTGCCAGTTCACAAAGTATTGATGACATTAACTATGGACTCAACTTGGATTTCAGTCACATCCAATCCTGGCCCAAGGCAAGTAAGCTGGTCATCAACCTTCAGAAGACAGACAATGTTATTTGGCTCCCTTCCCAAGGTGAGAGCGTGCCTGGCCGTGCTCAGAGTCAATGGCACTGACGGCACCCCTTTGAAGGTGGTGGAATTTTTCAAGTACTTGGGGGTGATTCTTGACCCAAAAATGGATCTCATCCTGCAGATACTTAACTCCTGTAAGGCAACCAGCTGGAAACTAGGACTTGCGTATAGAGCAAAAAGTTGCCTCACCCCAGCTGCCAGACTTGCCCTGGCAAAAGGGGTCTTCCTCCCCTCACTTTGTTACGGGCTTACCTCCTTCACGAATGCCCCCAAAGCCTGGCTCTCCAAATGGGACACCTCGTATAACAACATATGTCGGTTTGCCCTATCAGCCCCTCATCTCACCCATTGGTGTCTATGTTAATCTAGAATCAGTTGGCTTTCCCCAAGCAACCATCGCTCATTCGTTATGGGCAACTTTACGGATAACATCATCCAATCATCTACTCCTCCAGCACTTGCTGACCTCCTCCAGCCTGTCCCCTCTGGCTATCAGTTGAGGTCCACTGAATCCCAGGCACTGATGGTTCTGAAGACTCACTCCCTTGTGGGAGATCGAGCATTTGCAGCTCTTGCCCCAAAAACCTGGAACCTCCTACCTCCTCACATAAGAACTGTCCCCACCCACAGTTGTTTCAGGTCCTCCCTTTGGGAATACTTAAAACAAGCCTCAAGCTGCCTCTGTCTCCTGTAGTCCCTCCCTCTATGAAGTGCCTGAAATTATAAAAAAAAAAATATCTGGCTGCGGGCATGCACTTATTCCAAAAATAAATAACAAATAAGCAATATTCACAAATATTGCCGTTGCTGACACTGGCTCTAATTTTTCCTGGCTGCCCTCTCTGGGTTGTTCTACCTCATACTGAACTGCACTAAAATTGTTCTCTGCCTGTTACCTGACTGTAGATGATGGCTTATACCTGTCTGTACCTTGCCTGACAGTTGGACCCAAGCCTTTGTACTTTGTTTCGGCTGGTCCTTCTTGCTTGTATTCTGACAGTACCTTTGTGTAACTTGATACTAGCTTCTGTACTGTTATTGCTTGTATCTCTGTAACTCTCCTGGGTCGCACCTGAAAATAGGCATGTAACTGTTTAGTGTGCTTACCTGGTAAACAAAAGCTAAGTAAATAAATAATTGTGCCCTTGAGTGAGTGGGGCTTCAGATAAGAAGTGTAGGTGCTCAATGAACCTACCTTGTGCAGAGCTACTCATTGTGTTTTAAACTAGGTTCCACAATATTAAAACCTGTGGTCAAGTGGACCTCTGAGGGACTGGTGATAATATTTGCTAGGTTGTAACCTAGCAACTGAGAGCTTGCTGTTCCGACTGGTAAAAGGGGAGTTGAGATCGCTACGGGAGGGGCTCAGTCAAACCCTTCTACTGGCAGCAGGTGTGCTTGTGTGTGCCTCCACTGCATGAGGTGGTTGAGCATTTTTAAAATAAATAAACCGGAGAATTTATTTGCAGTTTGGGAGGTTTATGGGGTTGCAGTGACATGCTGTGACCAGAGGCTAGATAGAGCAGTTTCTGGCAGCCTCACTACTTAATTGAGCCCTCGAGCGAGCAGGGCGAGCTTGAGCAGGGCATTGTGTGGGCCTGCAAGTAGAGGCATGCAAAGACACGCACATCTGTGTGTGTCTGCCGTGTCTACTAGGGAAGCCAGGAAACCAGGCTAGGAAACTTAACAGAGCAACAGAATCTTTCAGCTACAAAAACTACAATAGTAAGGTCATTTCCAACCAGGTGGGGTAAGCAAATAAACATCAAACAAACATAGTTAGAGGCAAACACACTCTAAGTAACATGGTCCAAACCAAAGTTAAGGCTAAGAAATACAAGATGTACACCGAAGGGTCAAAATGTAAGGACTTCTGCTGTGACAATTGTATACTGATTAAAACTTTGAGGGAGGAAATAAAAGAGATGTATAAAAGACTGGAGGTACACAAAGAAATAAACGAACTAGAAAAGTTTCTGGACACAATGGAACATAACATATCCTTACAAGATATAAACAACCAAACAAGTACATCATGTTCTAAAAAACAGGTCCCCATCCCCACTTCAACTAGGGAGTACTCTGTTAACTGGGAACCAGAGCAAGAGGGGTGCAGAAGTATGGATAAAAGATGTGTATCCTTACAGGATTCCTTTATGTCACAAATCAGTATGAGATACTAGCAGAATATGGTCAGCAAGAGGGACTAGAAAATTTAAAGATTCAGTATACATTAAATAAAGAGGTCCAACACATAGCAACTGGTTACCCCTTGAATAACAAACATTTGGAAGTAACCATTATGCATATAGACCCAGAGGTTAAGAAGGTAATTGGCCTGCAGGGCATGATAATGGAAAATAAGACAGTAATGAGACAACATAGCTGTATTCAACTCAAAAAGGACATCCTCATTATAGGAGATTCTATAACTAGGGGAACGGACACTATTATATGTAAAGGTAGAAAAGAGAACTCAGTGGTGAGCACATTTCCTGGGGTCAAACTAACAGATGTAGATGAATTACTGGAGGGGCTAATGGAAGGGACACACAACCCACTGGTCATTTTACATGTTGGTACCAGTGACATAGGGGATAATGATTTCATTACCATTCAAAGAAGCTATAAGCACATTGTTGAAAGAGTAATAAACAAAGGGGGAGAAATAATAATATCTGGCATTCTACCAACAAGGGTATTACACGGTTATAAAAACAAAGAAATCACTAAGGTAAATAACTGGTGAGCACATTTCCTGGGGTCAAACTAACAGATGTAGATGAATTACTGGAGGGGCTAATGGAAGGGACACACAACCCACTGGTCATTTTACACGTTGGTACCAATGACATAAGGGATAATGATTTCATTACCATTCAAAGAAGCTATAAGCACATTGTTGAAAGAGTAATAAACAAAGGGGGAGAAATAATAATATCTGGCATTCTACCAACAAGGGTATTACACGGTTATAAAAACAAAGAAATCACTAAGGTAAACAACTGGTTAAGGCAATACTGTAAATGACAAAAGATCGGCTAAATAGACAGTTCTATAACCTGTCAAAATAAGGCAGTTTTCAAACCAGATGGATTACACTTGAATAAGATCGGAATATGAATATTGGGTACAAAACTGAATGAAGTAATTAAGCTTCATTTAAACTGGGCAGGTAGGGAAAAATTCCCAGGAATGTAACCAATAAACCTGATCATATTGCTACTTCATATAACAACTGGAAAGGAATATTAATTAACGCCAGAGGTCTGGGAAATAAAATGGATGAATTTAAATATATTCTGGAACATATAGTAACACAAATAGTCATACTGACGGAGACCTGGTGGGAGGTTGGTGACATGAATGGGAAGAATATACCTGGCTTCAACTTATATTCAAAATCTAGAAAATATAGAAGAGGAGGGGGTATAGCCGTATATATTAAAGATATCATAACTAGTGAAGAAGCTGTCTGTGAAAATGATCAAGTGGAGATGCTCTGGGTTAAACTATTACCATCAAATAAAGCTAAACTTAACCTCAAATTCAGTACAAGCACACAATACCATACATAAGCATATCTCTAATTTGGACCCCTCAGAAAATAATATCATAATGGGGGATATTAATCTACCAAGTATAAACTGGGTAAACCTGGAAGGAGGCTCCAGCACAGACAAACAGTACCTAGAGGCTATGGACAATGCTGGAATGGAGCAAAAAGTGTTCTGGGGTACCAGAGAAGGTAACATTCTTTATCTCATATTTACTAATATGGGAAATCGGTTGGGTGATATTGCAATAAGTGCCCCTATAGGTACCAGTGGTCACTGTTCAGTGAATTTCTACATTAAGGAGACAACCAAGAAACACACAGATACTAATTTTACTCAAATATTTAATTTTAGCAAAGCTGACTTTACAGCCCTAAAAAGTGTTATGAGTAACTGGGACTGGGAAACACAGTTCAGAGACACTAACACTGAAGAAGCTTGGGGGTTCTAGTAAAAAAAAATTACCAAGGAAGTGGCTATTCATATTCCAAAAAAAAAGGAAATATGGGAATAGGAGGGTCACCCCGGGTGGTTCAACAATAACACAAACATTATGGTTAAACAAAAGAACAAAGTTTTTAATATTGTGCGTCATACAAAGGACATCCAGGGTATGTTGATATACAAAGAATTGGTCAAATCAACAAAAAAAGCTATTAAAAAAGCTAAAACCTCTTATGAATTAACACTGGCCAAGAAAGTTAAAGATAATTACAAAGTATTTTATGCACATATAAACAAAAGTAAGCAGGGACAGAACGGTATTGGTCCATATATGAGTAAGGAAGGAAATATTTCGGACTGTAGGGAACTAGTAAACATTCAAAATGGTTATTTTTGTTCAGTGTTTAACTCCAGTACATCAGGCAAAACAGAAACCATAGCCAAATCAACAGCAGGGGAAATTCAAATCGATGTTGAAGAAGTTAGGGAGAGGTTGAAAACTATCAACAAAAATAAATCACCTGGACCTGACAACATGCATCCAAGGGTACTGAAAGAAACTGCAGATTTTATAGCACCCCCACTGACTTATATTTTTCAGCAAGCCCAAGATAGGGGAGAGGTGGTACAAGATTGGAAGGAGGCAGTGGTGATACCAATATTAAACAAGCATTTGTCAATGCCGAATGTTGATTGTTTATATGTGCTGCTTAGGTATTTGGAAGTGAAAGTACCAAGCCTAAGAACTGTCATGCGCCCCCCCCCCCCAAGACATCCACTGTGTCTTTCTGTTCAGTATTCACAGAAGAGGGGGAAGGGGAAAGGACCACAGTAGTACAGCAGTTGTAAAAGTATGAAGAGGTGGACAATGGTCCATTCACAGGCAGAAGAATCCTGGAGAAGGTGGTGAGTAAACTGAAGGTGGACAAAGCAATGGGACCAGGTGGCATACACCCAAGGATATGAAAAGAACTGTGAAGGGAAATAGCAGTACCTGTGGCAGACATGTTCACTGAGTCATTCAACAGAGGGGTGGTACCAGAGAATTGAAGGAGGGCACATGTGGTCCCTCTATAGAAACTAGCAGTAGGGAGGAGAAGAGGAACAATAAGCCGGTCAGCCTCACTTCAGTAGTGGGAAAGATCATGGAGACATTGTTAAAAGAAAGGATAGTGGGGCATGTAGAAGACATCTGAGCCCAGGGCCATAGGCAACATGGATTCAGAGTGGGAAGGTCATGTCAGACAAATCTGGTTGATGTCTTTGCGTGACAAAGGTAGTAAATCAGGGTGGGGCAGTGGAGAACGCTTACCATGATGTAAGCAAAGTGTTTGACACTGTCCCACGTAGCAGGCTGATAAACTGCCTGAGTAGGGTGGGCATGGGGGGAAGGGTGGTAAAGTGGGTTAGAAACTGGGTAAGAGACAGGAGGCAGAGAGTGGTGCTAAATGGGGTGCAGTCTGGGGAGAGGGGGTGACCAGTGGGGTGCGACAGGGATTGGCCCTAGGGCCAGTCTTGTTCAGTCTCTTCATGAGTGACATTGCAGAAGAGATGAAGGGAAAGGTCTGCCTGTTTGCAGGTGACACCAAGATCTGTAACACAGTGGATACCCCGGTGGGGGGAGAAAATGAGGAGGGCCCTGGGAAAGGTTGAGAAATGGTCTGAGGACTGGCAACTGAACATTACTTCAGAAAAGTTCAAAAGTATGGACCTGGGACACAGAAACCCATGGGGAAAGGAATAGAATGGGGGGGGGAGTTGGTGACAGTCACAAAGAAGGAAAGTGATCTGGGGGTTCTTATGTCAGATGATCTGAAAATGTCAAAGTGGTAAGGCAACTGGAGGGCCAGTGACATGCTGGGGTGCATAGGCAGGGGTATCACCAGCATAAGGAGGGAGGTAGTGATGCCATGATATGAAACTATGGTCAGGCTTCACATAGAGTATTGTGTGCAGTTCTGGAGGTTGCACCTTCGCAAGGATATTAACAGGCTGGAGATGGTCCAGAGAAGGAAGAATGAGATGGTACAGAGCTTGCAACATGAGACTTATGAGGAGAAAGTAAGGGACCTCAATATGTACTCACTGGAAGAGAAGAGGGAAAGAGGGGATATGATAAAAACATTAAAGTATCCCAAGGATATAAATAAAAGTACTGAGAAGAAGGAGACAGTTGCTATAGGGATATGTGCCAGCTTCTGTGTGATATTCTTTTGTTCTTATAAATCTGTAATCTCCAGTATTTCAGTAACCACATTACCACACTGCATTCTTTAGGCAATTTTATGCTGGTTGATGCCTTGTGTCAGATGGCAGACAGAGGGCTCACCAGATTATGTTGCCATTTGAAAATCTTCATAGAATGTTCTTTTACTGGTAAGCATTTTGGAAAGGTGATGAAGGTCTTGCAATGTTTATTATGATTTTATCTCCTTATGTGTGTCCCCTTTGGTCCCCTCATCCCCACACCCCAAGACTCATCAGTGGCCACAGATTCAGCCTTCTTCTTGCCAAGATGGTGGATGAGAAACATTGAAACATTCAAGTTGCCAACACATAAGGACTGCTTGGGCCACCTAGTCTGCCCATTTCCCTACCTGATAGATAAGCTGCAGATTCTAGTTAATCAACAGCTTACTTCCTCCTACCCCCCAATATAATTGCCGTATGTCTGTCATAAGCAGCTGCCTTCACAGTCTGTGAAGTCTGACGTCTTTTAGTGCCACTTATTGGTCATCTTCCAACACAGGCAAGGCACTGCCAGGCCAAAAGTAACTCAGGACAAGCAGGTTTCAAAGTGGGGAAGAAATGGAGTGAGCAAGAATCAAGTACTCATTCAGATGTGGTGTCGATTTTAAAATCAGCATACTGGTGTGAACAATGCAAATAGAACCCCAGCTCTTTAAGTAGCCATATGAAGAGTAAAGGCTTCTCAAAGCAGTGGGGTTCTGTTTATTGTACTGTAAGTGGGCACCATCCAATTCAGTAATTTACTGTACCTTACATGTGGATGTATGGTAGGCCCAACTTTAAACACTGCACCTGAATTAACACATGATGCGATAGAAACATAGAATTCGTCAGCAGAAAAGGACCACTCAGCCCACTCAGTCTGGCCAAGTGTTCTCTACCTACGTGTAACTCCAGCCTGTATATGTTAGTGCATGTCTTATTCTGTCTGCATCCATCAGGACCTCTTTGTGAGTGAGCTTAATGGATTTTTCCTGCAATGAACTTGAACCTACACCAAGTCCATGGCCCTATTGATCTCCGTTGACCCACTCCTTCTCCTTTCTTTAAGATACCCCTATGTTTATCCCATGCATGCTTAATGACCCTACCATTTTAACTTCTCCCACTTCTCCTGGCAGTCTGTTCAAGGCATCTACCATCCTTTCAGTAAAGAAATATTCCTTCAAATCTAACCTGAATGCCCCCCCCCCCAGCTTCATTGTATGTCCCTGGTTTGGGTACTCATCCTCATTTGAAGGAAACACCCCAACTGTACCCTCTTTACCTCTGTGAGGTACTTTGTAGGTCTTGATCATGTCACTTCTCGGACTCCTCTCTTCCAGAGTGTACATGTTGAGATTCTTCAGCCTTTCCTTGTAGGGATTCCTGTGACAATTCTGAACCATTTTAGTTGCCCTCCTGTGGAAAACCTCCACCATATGTCCTTTTTGACGTGTGGACTGTAAAACTGGACACAGTAGTTCAGCTGGGGGAATACCAGGGAGTGATACAATGGCAGCAGAACATCCCTCGTCCTCCTACTGGAGATGCCAGTCCTTATGCACCCCAGAATTCAATTTGCCCTGCCCATAGCCTTGTCACACTGTACTGCCATCTTGAAGTCCTCTGATATAATAACCTCAAGGACCCTTTCACGTCTACTGAGTATCAGTACCTCCCTCCATCGTATACCCAGTATCGGGGTTCCTGTACCATAGGTACATGATTTTACACTTGCTGGCATTGAACCCTGAGTAAGTAAGAAAATTGAATTGATTTGAATGAATTGCAGGCTTTTAAGCAGATTTTTGGGGAGTGTGTAGGTGTGTGTTTGGGCGGGCTCTGTTACTGGCAGTACCTCAAAAGAATGCCACCGACTTCCCCACCCCGTCACACTGCCTGCCCAAGTACTGAAACCTCCCACTCACTACTTTCACAGTGTCCCCCCAAGTCATTTGTACCCACATGCAACAGTAAATGAGGTTTCTTCCTTCCCCTCACTGTATGTTTAAGCAGTGCTTGCCCTGCCCCATCTGCACTCAACTTGGGGGCAGCTGCAATGCAGATATGTGTGTGCCTTCCCCCTTTCCACTCCATCTAACCCATTTCAGTATAGAATCCCCCAGTACGAGTACCCTCGCCCCTTACCCCCTTTCCTTTCTAATGCCTCTTTCACCACCCCAGTATTTGTTCTTCCCTGTCCTTTACCCCTGCCAACTGCACCCTCTGTGACTTCTATATCTACACCCCTTACTCCTGCCTCACCCCTTTTCTCTGCCTTATTCCTCCCATCCCCCTGGAACTCCTTCCCTGCCTGACTACTTCCTACTGGGCTTCCCATGTCGACCTCCTATCCTACCCTGCTGATATCCAACACCTCTCCCATCCCCACTGCTGTCGATTTAGAGCCCTCATTCCCTTCTACCCAGATAGTGATGCCCCTCCCATCCTTCCCCCTTCCTGTTCTTCAGTCAACACCCCCCTCCTTCCTTACTAGCCTCCTTCTACCATTTTGTTCTCGATATCTCTTCCCCTACCTGTTGCCATCCCCCTCATGCCCCACGTGTCCTCTCCCCTTCAGTATGTTCCTGCTCCCCCTCTGTGTCCCATAGCAGATGTACGAATGTATTTGTAATTGATACCTGTCTTACATCTCTTCTCCTTATTGGTTTCCCCCTCTTTCTTGTTCCCCTCCGTGCCACCCCTGGTGCCTCACTACCTGCAGCCATCTACTCTCTCCTCTGGCACTCCTCGTGGTGTTTTGCTCCCCCATCAGTAGGCAGCCCTACTGTCGCCTCGGGAACCCCCTCCTTTCTCCTCTCTTTCTTGCTAGTGCCTCTGATACTGGGGTCAGTTTCAGTCCCTAGTTGTTCTTCCTCTGTCCTCCTTTGCCATTCCCTATCCCCCAGATGCCTATACTCATATGCCCTGCCACTAACACTCCTCCCTAACCTCCACAGTTCCTCCCTCAAACTAGCCAGTCATCTACGGACTGTACACCCCCCCCATCCTCCAAGCCCAGTCCATGATCATGGCACACCTACACCCTTTACACCCCTCCACCCTTCCAAAGATGCCCACCCTAGTGACATGTGGCACCTGCCCCATTGTGGCTCCCATTTATGCTAGGGGTTCTTACTCCCAGGTTCTGTACCCTACTACAACTATTAGGCCCCTATTTACTCAAATTCCTGTCCCCCCCGCACTAGTCCCCCTACTGACTCCTTGCCGACAGGGGTAATTCAGGCTCAAATGTCACCCGTTAGACACTGTATAACTGTAGCAATCCTAAAGCCTCCTTGTCCATTTTTCACCCCTCAGCTACCATACTTTTTTTTCTCGACTCTCATATAGTTTCACTTAGCCCAATTAGAAATCCTATTGCACTCCAAGTATTACTCAGTTCAGTTAGACAAATAAACAGAACAAATAAATATGTATTATTACAGCAATCATAACAGAATAGCTCAGTACTTAGCTCAGTTACAGAAAGAAACCAAAGTGAATCTGTATTATTACAGCAATGCTAAAGCATTCAGTCATTGCTTTGTCTCCACTCAGAGACACTGCTGCAATGTAGGACCACAGAGGACACTGGGCGGGAGGGTGGGCAAGTGTAAAGTCCCAGCAGAGCTCCACTGAGTTTGTTCACTCTCTCTCTCTATCTCTCTCACTCACTCACTCATTCTATTTCTCCCGACGCTGCAGGCTGCCCTTTGGAGCTAGGCTCCTGCTTGCACTGGCACCTTTTTCTGCCCACAAAGAAATTCACAGCAGTCCCAACAGAGCCCCGTTGAGCTCGCTCTCTACTCCTCTCTCATTCACTCCTTCTGTTTCTCCCAGAACTGCAGGCTGTCCTTTTGTACTGGGCTCCAGCCTCTGTTTGCACCTTTTCCTGCCGACAAAGAAATCTGCTGCAGTACTGACACACCTCTTTTGAGCTCACTCACTCATTCTGTTTCTCCTGGTGCTGCAGGCTGCCCTTTTGTACTGGGCTTCTGCCTGCATTGGTGCCTTTTTCTGCCATAAAAAGTTCACAGCTGTCCCAACCAGAGCTCCGTTGAAGTCGTTCAGTTCTCCTCTCTTACTCACTCATTCTGTTTCTCCTGGTGCTGCAGGCTGCCCTTTTGTACTGGGCTCCTGCCTCCACTGGCACCTTTTTGTGCCCACAAAGAAATCTGCAGCAGTCCCGACAGAGCTCTGTTGAGTTTGCTCACTTCCCCTCTCTCACTCACTCATTCTGTGTCTCCTGGCAGTGCAGGCTGCCCTTTTGTACTGGGCTTCTGCATGTGTTGGCACCTTTTTCTGTCCACAAATAAATCTTCAGCAGTCCCGGCAGAGCTCTATTGAGCTTGCTCACTCCCCATCTCTCACCCACTCATTCTGTTTCTCCAGCCACTGCAGTCTGCCCCATTCTACTGGGCCCCTGACTGCACTGATGCCTTTTTCTGCCCACAAAGAAATCTGCAGCAGTCCCAACAGAGCTTTATTGACCTTGCACAGGCCCCTTCCCTCACTCGCTCATTCTGTTTCTCCTGGCGCTGCAGGCTGCCCTTGTGTACTGGGCTCCTGCCTGCGCTGTTGCCTTTTTCTGCCCACAAAGAAATCTGAACCAGTCCTGACAGAGCTCAGTTGAGCTCAGTCACTCCCCCTCTCTCACTTATTTGATTCTAATCGGTCCCAAACACTATTTCCCAAAGCAACTGCGGTATTGTGCGCCGGAAGCGTGAAAACACATTTCGGCAAGGATGTGAAAAATGACAGCTGTACTATTCATAAGGAAGTACGAAAAAATGCTAGTGCTGAAAATCTGGCATGAAAATATTACTGATTTGCGAAGTTACAAGGGTGCATGGAAACTGCACAACGCAAGCTCGTAACACAGCCATTTTATGGACTTTCATCACAAAAGTTTCAACATAGGCATTTTAGGACCTGTGCTCATCAACAGTGTCACTGTGGTTTTCTTAATGTGTCCCAAACTCTGATTTCCCACAGCGACCACAGTATTCTGCACCGGAAGTGCGAAAATGCATTCTGGTTGGATATGAAAAATGACAGTTGTACTATTCATAAGGAGATGTGGAAAAATGCCAATGTTGAAAATTTTGAGTGAAAATATTGCAAATTCGCAAAGCTATGAGTATGCATAGCAAGTGCGCAATGCACTCTCATAAAACAGTCATTTTTTGGATTTTTTCTACCAAATTTATTCCTCAGCTCAGTTAGAGAAATAAACAGAACAACTTAATCTGTATTATTAGAGCAATCCTAAAAGTATCCAGTCATTGCTTTGTCCCATCTCCAGAGACCCTACAGTAATAAAGCACCACAGAGGACTCTGGGTGGGCAACTCTAAAGTTCCAGCACAGCTCCACTGAGCTCACTTACCCCCCCTCTCTCACTCGCTTGTTCTATTTCTCCCGATGCTGCAGGGTGCCCTTTTGTACTGGGCTCCTGCATGCATTGGCACTTTTATCTGCCCACAAAGAAATCTGCAGCATTCCTGGCACAGCTCCATTGAGCTCGCTCACTACCCCTCTCTCTCTCGCACATTCTGTCTCTTACCGTGCTGCAGGCTGCTCTTTTCTACTGGGCTCCTGCCTGTGTTGGCACCTTTTTCTGCCCACAAAGAAATCTGCAGCAGTCCCAACAGAGCTCCGTTGAGCTCACTCACTCCTCCTCCCTCACTTGCTCATTCCATTTCTCCTGGCACTGGAGGCTGCCGTTTTGTACTGGGCTCCTGCCTGCATTGGTGTCTTTTTCTGCCCACAAAGAAATCCACAGCCTTTCTGATAGAGCTCCATTGAGCTTGCTCAGTCCCCCCTCTCTCACTCGCTTGTACTCCTTCTCCCACCACTGCAGGCTGTCCTTTTGTACTGGGCCCTTGCCTGCATTGACTCTTTTTTTTTGCCCACAAAGAAATCCGCAGCAGTTCTGACAGAGTTCCGTTGAATTCTCTCACTCTCATTCCCTCACTCTCTTTCTCTCATTCTGTTTCTCCTGGGGCTGCAGGCTGTCCTTTTGTACTGAGCTTCCACATTGGGGCCTTTTTCTGCCCACAAAGAAATTTACAGCAGTCCAGACAGAGCTCAGTTGAGCTCAGTCTCTCCCCCCCCTCACTTGCTAGATCTTAATCTATCCCAAACACTGATTTCCCACACTGACCGTGCTATTCTGTGGCAGGAGTGCAAAAACATATTTAGGCCAGTATGTGAAAAATGACAGCTGTACTGTTCATAAGGAGGTGTGAAAAAATGCCAGTGTTGAAAATGTGGTGTGTAAATATTACAAATTTGTGAAGTTACAAGGGTGCGTGGAAACAGTTCAACGCACGCTTGTAACACAGTCATGTTATGAACTTTCATCACCAAATTTTCAACATAGGGATTTTAGGACCGCTACTCATGAACAGTGTCACTGTCATTTTCTTAATCTGTCCTGAACACTGATTTCCCACAGCAACCGCGCTATTCTGTGTTGGAAGTGCGAAAACAAATTTCGGCCAGGATGTGAAAAATGACAGCTATACTGCTCATAAGGAGGTGTGAAAAAATGGCAATGTCGAAAGTCTAGTGTGAAAATATTACTGATTTGTGAGGTTACAAAGGTGCATGGAAATTGCACAACGCACGCTCATAACACAGTCATTTTATGGACTTTCATCACAAAATTTTTAACATAGGCATTTTAGGATCTCTGCTTATGAACAGTGTCACTGTGGTTGACTTAATCTGTCCTGAACACTGATTTCACACAATGACCGCGCTATTCTGCGCTGGAAGTGTGAAAATGCATTTCAGCCAGGATGTGAAAAATTGACAGTTGTACTGTTCATAAGGATGTATGGGCGTATCCAGTCATTGCTTTGTCTCCACTCCAGAGAACCTGCTGTAATATAGGACCACGGACGACCCAGGGCGAGAGGGTAGGCAACTCTAAAGTTCTGGCACAGCTCCATTGAACTCGCTCACTCCTCCTCTCTCACTCGCTCATTCTATTTCTCCTGATGCTGCAGGCTGCCCTTTTGCACTGGGCTTCTGCTTGCGTTGGTGCCTTTTTCTGCCCACAAAAAAATCAGCAGCATTCCCGACACAGCTCCGTTGAGTTCACTCACTCCCTCTCTCTCAGTCGCTTGTTCTGTCTCTCCCTTCACTGCAGGCTGCCCTTTTGTACTGGCTCCTGCCTGTGCTGGTGCCTTTTTCTGCCCACAAAGAAGTTCACAGCTATCCCGACAGAGCTCTGTTGAGGTCTCTCACTCCCCCTCTCTCACTCACTCATTCTGTTTCTCCTGGTGCTGCAGGCTGCCGTTTTGTACTGGGCTCCTGCCTACATTGATGCCTTTTTCTGCCCACAATGAAATCCGCAACAGTCCTGATAGAGCTCCGTTGAGCTCACTCAGTCCCACTCTCTTACTCGCTCGTACTGTTTCTCTCACCGCTGCAGGCTGCCCTTTTGTACTGGGCCCCTGCCTGCATTGACATCTGTTTCTGCCACAAAGAAATCTGCAGCAGTCCCAACAGAGCTCTGTTGAGTTCGCTCACTCCCCCTCCCTCCCTCACTGGCTCTTTCATTCTGTTTCTCCCAGTGATGCAGGCTGCCCTTTTGTACTAGACTCCCATGTTCGGGCCTTTTTCTGCCCACAAAGAAATCTGCAGCAGTCCTGACTGAGCTCAGTTGAGCTCGGTTACTCCCCCCTCTCACTCACTCGATCTTAATCTGTCCCAAACACTAATTTCCCACAGCGACCTTGCTATTCTGCGGCAGGAGTGTGAAAACACATGTCAGTCAGGATGTGAAAAATGACAGCTATACTGTTCATAAGGAGGTGTGAAAAAATGCCAGTGGTGAAAATCTGGCGTGACAATATTACAAATCTGCAAAGTTACAAGGGTGCATGGAAACTGCGCAACTCACATTTGTAACACAGTCATTTGATAGGCTATTGTCACCAAATTTTCAACATAGGCATTTTAGGACCCCTGCTCATGAACAGTGTCACTGTTATTTTCTTAATCTGTCCTGAACACTGATTTCCCACAGCGACCGCGCTATTCTGCGCCGGAAGTGCGAAAACACATTTTGGCCAGGATGTGAAAAATTACAGCTGTACTGTTCACAAGGAGGTGTGAAAACATGCCAATGTTGAAGATCTGGCTTGAAAATATTGCAAATTCGTGAAGTTACGAGCATGCGTAGCAACTGAACAATGCATGCTCATAAAACAGTCATTTCTTTGATTTTTTCCACCAAATTTGCAACATAGGCTTTTTGAGAGCCCACCTCATGAACACTGGCACTGCCATTTCATTAATCAGTCCTGAAAGGTGATTCCGCGTAGTGACCACAAAATCACCTTTCAGGGCTGAATAATGCCATGACAGTGACAGAATTCATGAGGAGGGGTCCCAAAAACCCCATGTTGAAAATTTGGTGCCAAAATTCCAAAAATGCCTGAGATATGTACCAACGTTGAAACAACCCCATTTCTGCCATTATACAGCTTACCTGCATTTCCTTAGTTTGCGGTTGGCTTTCAAGAGCGTAGATGTGTTCCTAGTCCACCGAAGATCATTGCGCCAGACTCTGGAGGTAAGTATGGGGTGAGGGGGGCTGTGGGGAAGTAAAGTATGCAGTGGGAGGGCATGGGTTGGTGCAGGAGGTGCAGATGGCGAGGGACCGTTTTCTTCTTCTTTTCAGGGTTATACAAAAAAAAGGACTTCACGGGACATTTTTTTCTTTTTGCAGGTATTTTTGGCATGCTGGGGTGGGCTCCGAGTGTGCCACCTGCATGTTTTGGGGTTGGGGATATGAGCCGATGGGGATTGGGCACCCCCATTGGCACATACTGGTATGGTGGGGTCTCATGAGCCAAGGGGGACTGGGCACCCCCTCGGTACACAAGAACTTGGGGAGGGACATGCTGACAGGGATTGTGCACCACCATCAGCAAAGAACCAGGGGGAAGGGACATGATGCTGAGGGGGATTAGGCACCCCCTTGGCAAACAGGTTAGGAATGCAAGGGTGCCCTGCAATGAGGGGTCACTTCTTCATTGCAGCGGATGACACTGCAATGACAAGGTGGCCTCTGATTGCAGCAGCTAAAACTTCTCAAGGTTGTGGCATGCTGGCTAAACTAGTGTCAGCAGCAGCGTGCCACACCACTGGGGACAGGGGAAAAGCCTCAAAAGGCAGTGGGGGCATTGGTCACAACAGTGCAGCACCTCTACAGCCTGCTTCTGCAGCAAGCTGCTGCAACATGTTTCTTGCGCATGTGTACAATCAACATAAAAAGGGATCTAGAACTAAACCTGAGAATTTTAGACCAGTGAGCCTTACATCAGTGTTGGGTAAAGTTTTGGAGGGTATATTAAAAGACATCATAATTAAACACCTAGAGGAGAATAATCTTCAGGGTAAGGCACAGCATGGGTACAATAAATCAAAATCATGTCAGAAGAACATGCTCATCTTTTATGAACAAGCCAGCAGTGCAATTGACTTGGGAGACTCAGTGGACGTGGCTTACTTGGACTTTTCCAAAGCATTCAATAAACTCCCCCATGAAAAACTGATAAGTGTCCTTGAGGCAAACAAACTAAATTTGAATATAATCAACTGGGTGAGAGAATGGCAAACAAATAGATGACAGCATGTGGCGGTAAATGGGGTCATGTCTGAATGGGCATGGGTGACAAGGGGAGTAACCCAGGGCTCCATCTTGGGTCCTTGTTTATTTAATATATATGTGGCATCTTTAAACTGCTCACATCCTAATGTCTGGATTACAAAATTTGCAGATGACTGCAGGATAGGGGCAATTGTAAATAGTGTTGGGAATGGCCAATCTGTGCAATTGACACTCAATGAAATTTGTAATTGGACAATCGAATATAAATTAGCCCTGAATCTAGATAAATGTGCTATTGTGCACATGGGGAGACATATCCTAAATATAGTATACACTTTGTGGAGCAGGAATCCACCAGTTTCAATAAAGGAAAGAGACTTGGGAATAGCAATAACACCAGACCTCCACTTTAGTGAACATTGCAACATGGTGGCAAGCAAAGCAAGTCGTAACTTAAACTGTGTCCTGAGGCTCATAAGTAGTAGAGATAGTGAGGTGATTCTCCCATTGTACCGTTTATTGGTTAGGCCCCATCTAGAATACTGGGTCCAGGTATGGTATCCCTACAAAAAAAGAGATATCATGAAACTGGAAAAGATTCAGAAGAGAGCTACAAAAGTTATATCAGGCTGTAAAGGGCTTACATACCGAGATAGATTAAGAAAACTAGGTCTACACACTCTCCAATTTAGATGGACACGAGGGGACAGGTGCATGGCTTACAAGGCACTACAGAATGAACAAGTAGCAAACAGTTATGGATAGTCACTTAAGCAAGGAATATATCCAGTCAGAGGTATCCATTACAATTAACTTTGGAAAAATGGAATTCACTGAAGAAAAGGCATTGGTTTAGCTTCAGGGTACCCCCTTTATGGAATAACTTATCAGTGGATTTAGCCGTGAGTAGTACCATAACTCATTTTAAAAATAGGTTTGATAATTGTTTAGTAAATAAGTATGAAATGATTTGAAACAGCAAGGCAAGCAGAATATGATCATAAATCTAATTAATTGCTTGAAAGATCTATATGCAATCTATGTAATACAGAAAATCACTGCTCCAAAAAGTAGAAGTATACCCCATCCCTACCCTCAATTCCCCAACAACCCCAAAAGAACAAATACTTTTCCCCAGTCCTAATGATTGAACCACTGCTCTAGTATAGGCAGCAATGTTATAACACGTTGTAAAAAAACAAAAACAAGGCGCTGCGTCAGCATGTGGTCTAAAAGCAAAACAAAATGGTTATATTAAATGCACACTGAAAATAGAAAATAGAGTTAAAAATCTACGTTTTGACCTTAGGTCTTCTTCAGGAAATATCTAAAAGAGAAAAAAAACAAGTTAGTGTAGAGGAGAGGTAAAATGAGAGAGTTATATATGTGGAGAAAGAAGAAGGGGGAGGCTAAGGGAGAAGAAGTGATAAATGGTAAGATTAAGAGAGAATCTGTGAAACAAAAAGGTGATGATGGGAAAGATAAAGCATAATGGGAGAGAAAGAGCTGGGAAAGTTCCCAGGTGGAGACTAATTAACAGGGCCTTGTAAGAAGGCTGAAAGGTGACAAATGTGTGGGAAGGAGACAGAAATGGAGACATATGGTGAAAATGAAAAATAAATGAGTACAAAAACAAATTGACTTTAGGGGAAAAAGGGGATGGCTGAAAGATGTTAGTGGAAAATAAGTCTATCATTTAAACCAGAGGGCTGCTGGGAGCCAAGGTAGGATGATCAGCTTGGCTTCCATGTTTTTTCTATGGTCAGGATCCCAGAAGCCCTGCTGAAGGACACAAACAGAAAGGTCATTGACATTGTGGTCCCTGGAGATAAAGTGGGATACAATGGGTTTAGCAGTTTCACCATTCCTGACTGCTCTGTAATGTTCCCTGAAATGGTCAGCAAGACGCCTACCAGTTTCTCCAATGTAAATAGCTGAACACTTCCTGCAAAGAATACAATACACCACATTAGTGGAGGTGCATGAGAACTCCTTGGTGATGTGAAAAACACCTGTAGGCCCCCCGAATCTCAGTCACACTGGAAACAAATTTGCAGGTGTAGCAGCGAGCCCTGTTGCAAGGTTTGGTACCTGGTGGGGAGGAACTGTTAGGAGTGGGTAGGCTGCTTTTAACCAGGAGATTGTTATAACACTGCCCACAGCTTATGTGTGGCCCCGCCCCTTCCCACCCAAAATCCTAAGTAATATTTAAAATGTTCACTAACCTATCGAAAAAGTTTAAAGTATCTGTCAAAAAGATCAGAAGAGGACCCACTCCAACAGTTAGTCCCCCCTTCCAATGGGGGGCACCCCAAACATGAAAAGGGGCACCCCAAACATGAACAAGGCATATTCAAAAAAATCATCATAAAATATGAACTAAATCACTACTGATTCTGCTTGTTCCCTCCTTATTCCAGGAGAAACTAGGCTATACAAATATGCTTCTCTTTGATAGCCAGAGAGATTGTCTTCTTGCCACCCTTATTTCAAAAGCCAAGAACCCTATAAGTTAGGGAAACAGCATTCTGTATTCTTAGATTACAGCTCTGAAACCTAAGGGTTGTAATTTTATACCACCAAGAACCTATCTAGTTCGAAGTATTGTTGATAAAGCTCAGAATAATTTAGCCTCAACCTAATAATGGAACAAAATACAAAGTTTATAAGCATAACACTCTTGCGCATTGAACTGAACAAAGATCTTACCACTAGATGGAGCCATCAGCCTTATAAATAAAATAATTGCAGCAATCAATGGAGTTTTGTATTTAGTACTGTTTTAGGAAAATAAAGTAGTATGCCAGGGACATGATCTAATGGTGACAGAGTCATTTGTGCTTCGCTCACTTACGCATAGTGCAGGATGTTTCACTTAAACTGAACAAACATTTAGTGGAAGCCAGAAAGAGAAATATACATTCCAGATCCTGGGAGTCCTGAAAGAGCTTTCAGATACACAGTTTTAGTTATTCAGAGTCAGCCAGAGTTCACCTGGTCATACAGACCTCCTTTAACAAAGTCCAAATTCTCATGAACCATCATAATTAGCTATAAATATAGCTGCACTGGAGATCGGGGCTCTCAAGTCACATCATTTAAAGAGATTAAGGTAGATAGATCAGACAGCAACATTCGCCTGATCAAGCGATTCAAAGGTATGTCACTGGTCACCATGAGAGACTTGGAGAGTGGCAGGATATTTAACTTTAAATTTTATTTCAGCAGTGATTAATTTGGAGACCATCGGGTGCAGAGGAGATCTCTTCTGTCTTACAGAAAACAATAAATCCTGTGTGATACGAAGCTTCCCACTGTACCTCTTTTACCTATTAGAGTTTTCTCAATATGTGCTGCTTGTCCAAAAAATGTAGAAGTCGCAATATTAAAGGACGGGGGGGCCTGGAGGAGGCATCGGATGAAGTGATTTCTGGGTCATAGCTATAATATAATTAGAGCCATTCAGAGAGGGTCCTTCCAATTTATCGTATAACTTCTGAACAAAAAGAATTGTATCTGATCCCTTCCCCCTTTCTGGCAGTCCTAATATTACCAGATTGTTCCTACAAGAGCGACCCTCTAGGTCCTCCAGTTTCTTTTCCATTTTTTTTGATTCTGTGCTGCATAGTTGTTAATTTGGGGTCTGTGTGAGTACATCAGTCATCCAAAGATGAGATTCTAGCTTTGTTGTCCACAGTTCATGTAGCCCTCTTCCAATCAGAGCCTCTACGCACACTGAACAGTCCCCCTTAAAGGTCCTCTCTCCCTCCTTCACACTTGATGCTTAATGGAAGCCAAAAATAAACTTAAGTTACTACTACAGGTTGTCCCTCAACTATACAAGGCCTGCCCATGAACAGAGATGCAGTGAATTTAATTTCTGCTGGTCAAGTGGTGGCGCAGTGGCCAAATTCGCCGTGCTGACTAATTCACAAAATTTTCTGCATTAGGTGTAATTTTGCCCAGGTGAAATTTCACCTTCTGTGGCGAAATTTCACCACAGGAGAGAGAACTTCACTGCAGAAGGTGCCATTTCTCCATGGAAGGTGAAATTTCACCACGGAAGGTGACATTTCACCACTCCACAGGGCAAAATTTCACTGTTCCACCAGGCGACATTTCACATTTCGCTCCGTGAAACAGGTGGAATTTTGTAGATTATTCTGTGAAGCGAATTTTCCTCACTTCACCCATGAATGCTCCATAGGTCTACCCAAAATAAATGCAATTTCCCCTAGTATGTTTACAATTACCAAAGCATAGTCACACAAATTCTTGTTTCACACATATACATAGAGTATCTACGCACACCAATAAATGTACGTTTCACTCACTTAGATGGACTTTTTACAGGTTTGATTCCCACAACCTCCACTTGCATACTCTGTAACTATGAGCAAGTCACTTAATCTTCCCCGTGCTTCCAGGTCCCTCCTGAAAACAAGCACTTGTGCCTAGCAGGCCTTACCTGGTTACCAAAGAAAAGAAAAAAAATTACTTTCCAATATGTGCTTCAGTGAACTGGACAGATTAATGATGTGTTTGAGAAGCAGAACAGCAAAGAAGATTTCAGGCTTATGAAAGGGAGATTGGGGATATTTTATTTAATAGCTGACTGATATCTACTTCATATATACAGTACTTTTTTTTTAATTCATAGTGATGATTGAAATGTAGTTTATACTCTGTTCAACTGCTACCTATTTTACTTAAATGAAATTATTTTAGGAGAGGTTACTTCTTTCTTAAGTATCAGCATTAATAATGTTCTGATGACTGCTTTTCACCTGATAAGGTTAGTAGTTCATATGGGGAGTGATTTCAATAACAGCCACAAGACCAGATTTTGTTGGAAATATATGTTCTTTGTGTGACTGTCAAGGCGGGAACATAGCCAGGATTATTAGTGTATGATGTAACCGTCGAGTAGTAATGGATTGGAAGACTTTATCAACATTACTGATTGGCCATTTGGCCATGAGTCCACTCTGCTGTGGTAATATCTGACTTTGGATTAAAATTCATTGTAAGTCAGCTTGCTGGCACAGTGATAATGGAAGTGAGACCAGGGTGTCAGCTGGCCAGCCAAGGGGAAAAGCATCTAGCATCTGTAGGACTGATCATCTCCTCCTCCGGGGGGAGTGTGGGCAACAGCCCAGTGTCTGCTTGACACCTGGTGAAAGCTAGGGGAAAGGCAGCCCAGGCCAGAAGAAAGTGCCAGAAAGGGAACAAAAATGCAACAAGCTGTATTTTTATTAGGTAACAGATTGCTGGGATGGATGTTGGGATTCCTTCCTCTGCCCCTCCCCAGAAACACTACACTACCTGTGTGATTTTGCTGAGTCACGTGTTGCAGTCTTCCCCCAGCAAGCTTGGCTATCCATCTCCCCTGGATTCTATGTGAAACAGTTGACTGGGGTTCATTCCTCCAGGGCCTTACTGGTTTACTGAATCTCATCAAGGCACAGGTCAAGAAGCATAGGAAAATCAGGAGCAGTTTCAAAATTTGAAAATTGCCTTTTATTATTAATAACAGCAAAATAAAAAAAATAAACATTGTTCAGTATAACCATTTACAATGGCAGTACAAACATGGAAAACAGTCCTTCTGACTTTTTTCTTCTCAATTTCAAATCTCAGTATCTGTCTCCCTTGCACAAGTAGTGCTGCTCTTTTTATAAGTCTGTGCCTGGGAGACTTGTTAAGAAAACAGCATGCTTCTCACACAATGTTCTTGTAAGTTTCCAATGCTCTTGCAGGAGCAGCAAAAAGAATATAATGACCCAGAACTGACCTCTCATTTACATCTCTGCAAATGGCTTAAAAACTGCATTTCAGGTTAACACCTTGAGTTCCAAATATCTTTTTGCAATCATTTCAACAGTAAAACTAAATTCAGTTTTAAACAAAGGGATCCCAATATCAGTGACATTTCCACATAAAGATCCACATATATTGTTATGCCTGCAGATATGCAAGGATGAAGAAAATACATTGCTAGCAAGGGAAGGCAGAGAGATAGTGAGAGGTGGAGAATTGTGAAACCATCGGAGTGATCAGTTCCTAGGTCTCACAAGAAAAACTGGTTGTGAAACCAGACAGAGAAGAGACAGAAAAGGAGAAGCTAGAACAGGCCCTTGCGTTTAATCTCTTTCTGCATAACAAATGAGGCAGGGCATTAAACAACCCTGTCACATATCCCCCTCTTTAAGAGGAAACCTGTTTTGCAAAAACAGGTTTCCAAAACTCTCTTTTAATTATTTTCTACCATTAGCTTATAATCTTTACAGTTCAGTGCATAAGCAGCATAGCAAACAAAGAAGTTTCAACTCACATTTTTTCAACCTTCAGAATTCTCAATTCCTGATCCATATCTTGACAGAAAATCAGCATTGACATTCTTTTTCCCAGATGTGTGCATCACTTTAAATTTAAATGGGTATAGTGCCAAGTACCACCATGTGATTCTAGATTTTTTATCCTTCATTTGGTTAAGCCAACAGAGAGGATTGTGAGCTGTTACAAGTACAAAGTCAGCTCCTAGTAAGTAAAACATAAGAGACTCCATGGCCTACTTTGCCGCAAGGCATTCCTCTTCAGTGGTGGAGTACCTTGTCTCTCTGTCATGTAATTTCCTACTTACAGAATAGGATTTTCTTTCCCATCTATATTCTGACTCAAAACTGCACCTAGGCCTACCTCTGATGCATCTGTCTGTAACAAAAATGGTTTCTCAAAGTTTGGAAATCTTAAAACGGGCTGAACATAATGCAGCCTTAATGGCTCGAAAAACCTGATCTCACTCTGGGATACATTTCACATTATTCAAGAACAGTTTCTTTGTGAGTTTAGTGATGGGAGAAGCTAACACAGCAAAGCTGAGAACAAATCTCCAATAATAACCATCCAGCCCTAAAAATGACCTGATGTTTCTTTGTTTTAGGGACAGGACTGTTAGCTACAGCTTCTGTCCTGGATACCTCTGGCTTCACTTCTCCTTTTCCCAAAACATAGCCCAAATATCTGGGTTCTTGCATGCCCAATGCACATTTGGTAGGATTAATTGTCAGACTTGCCTTTTTGATCAATAGGATAACTGCTCATAGGTGTTCCAGGTGGCTTTTCCAGTCTGGACTGTACACCATGACATCATACAGGTATGCAGCACAATAACCAGTGTAACAGGATAAAATTACATCCATGTACTGCTGAAATGTAGCAGGTGCACCTATAAACCAAAAGGCATGGTGGCAAACTGATAGAATTCTATCTGAGTGGCAAATGCAGTTTTGTCTCTGGATTCTTTAGCTATGGGAATTTACCAGTAACCCTTGGTGAGATCAAGAGTACTGCTATGCTTGGCACTCCTCAGTCTATCCACCAAATCATCTATTCTGGGCATAGGATAACTGTCAAATTCTGACACTTGATTAAGTTTCCTAAAATCAAGGCAGATTCTTACACCCTCTTCTTTTTTGTTTACAATCATCATTGGTGATGACCAAGCACTTCTCAACTCATATGAGACACCTAGTTCTTTAATCTTTTGTATTTCCTTAATCACGTCAGCTCTTAACCGCTTTGGTAATCTGTATGTCTTTGGTCTAATAGGGCAAGTATTCCTTGTCTCTATTACATGCTTGACCCCTTTTGCTTGAACTGGTACTGTGGTAAAAGTACTATTAAATGTCTTTAGCAAGTTACGAATTTCTGCGGTTTGTTCAGAGGTTAAGGAAACATTCACCTTTACAGCATCAGCAGCTACAGTTTGTTCCAGTCTGTTATAAGCTACATCAATATCTTCTTTATCAGATCTGATAAAACTAGCAAAACAGCTTTTGGTGTTTTTTTCAGCCCATTTCTTGAGGAGGTTAGCATGGTATATCTAGGTAGGATTTTTCCTATCAGGGTCTCAGTCTCATACTTAACTGTGCCAGTACGTCTAAGAACCTTACAGGGCCCATGCCACTTCATTAACAGTTTATTTTCTGTAGTGGGTAACAATAGCAAGACATTTTCACCTGACTCACAACATTTTTTTTACCCCATGGTCATAATACACCTTCTGCTGGTTTGGGGTCTCTTCCTGATTACTATGGGTGATTTCAACATATTTTACCAGCTTCTTTCTCTGGGTACACATATAAGATGTAATAGATTGTCTCTGATGGGAGTTATCTTCCCATGTTTCTTTTATCACATCTAGTGTCCCTCTAGGTTGTATACCATACAGCATTTCAAATGATGAAAAACCTGTTGATGCCGTGGCACTTCTCTGTAAACAAAAAGAAGAGAAGGTAAGTATTGGTCCTAGTCTTTCCCTTCCCCTTTTACAAACCTTTTTAATGTGAATTTTACGGGTCTAATTAAAATGCTGAACAATATCATCTGTCTGAGATTGATAACGGAAGGTTCTTATGGCAGTGATACCTTGTAGTCAGTATAGCTCCTTCAGTAATGCTGCCCCAAAATTATTACCCTGATTAGTAATAATTTCTTTAGGTATGTCCACTCTGCTGAAAATTTGGCTAGCTATGATGCCACTTTTGGGGCTGTGACAGTATGTATAGTAACTGCCTCTGGGTATCGCGTAGCGTAGTCACATACTACCATAATGAATTGATTACCTTTTTACTTTTGTCTAAGAGGATGACCACATCCATTGCAATTCTCTCAAAAGGCACATCTATCAAGGGTAGGGGCACCAGGGGCATCTTGCCTTTTTTAATCACTGGGACTACTTTCTGACACTCAGCACCAGAACTGCAGTAGGTAGCAACATCTTCATGAATTCCAGGCCAGTAAAATCTGTACAGCAATCTGGCAAGGGTGCAATCCCTCCCCAAGTGACCAGCCATAGGACTGTCATGTGCTATCTGTAAAAACTCAGATCTATACTTTTGTGGTATAACCAATTGTTCTATCTGGTCCTGTGTTTGAGGTTTAACCCAAACTCTGTACAGTAGCCAATTACATTTTCTAAACATAGGTACACCCTGCTTTGGTTTCACCCTCAGCTGCTTAAAATAACCCTGGAAAGAAACATTGTTGGCTTGTTCTGAAAGAAAATCACAGTCAGTTATAAGTTTAGTTTCAGTATTTTCATATGTTAACCCCTTATGTCCATCAGTCTTTTGTTGCCACTGTTTCTTCAGGCGTCTTTCTTTGCTGGATTTCCAGGTCTTGGAACTGTGCACAAACAACTCTGAATGAAATCAGCAAAAAGAAAAGATTACCCATCATCTGAGATTTTCTTTGCCTGAGCTCATGTCACCACTGCTGCTGAAACATCAGGATTTACTCCATCTTTGATTAACTCAGCAAATCCTGGAAAGTCATTTCCAATAATCACAGGTACAGGTAACTCAGGTGCTACCCCTACCTTCATTTGGTGCAACACACCATTAATGGTCAGAGTCACTTAGCTGCTGGGATAGTATCGAGTGTCCCCATGGATGCAGATGACATCAGTATCTGGTCCTTTTGGGCATTGTTTTCCCAGCACTTCAGTATGCACTAGGGTCTGTCTACTTCCCAAATCTATAAGTCCCTTCATGGTCATCTCCCACCTTCACATTTTTTTCCAATTGTTTTACTAGGAGAGACACACTAAGCTGAAAGCTTGTTTACAGGTGCAACCTTGGAGCACAGGAAAGTTAAGTGACAAGCTCAGGGTCACACAGTATGCAGCTGGGGACTGTGGGATTCAAACCTAGGTCTCCAGGTTTGCATCTCAGAGCCTTAAACCACTGTGCTACTGCCTCCCAAAATGTGTTAAGTACTTGCCCCAATTTGCTTAGGACAAATCTGCTCCAGTGTCACTCTTCTTACTATGGCGATGTCTTGCAATATGATCTGGCTTATTACAGTTATAGCAAATAAAGTATTTTTATTTATTTAGTAAGTCTCAGAATTAAGACCTTGAGCCAGGGGCTTTTTTAAAAAGGCTCCACAGCAAACAATTGGGATTATAAAGAGGAATGAGTAACAAACACAGGAACAATGACATGCATGTGATATCTCCTGCTTTTGCCAGGAGACTCCTGTTTTTTTGACTGAGCTCCAGCCCTCCCTCCCAGGAAACAAAATCTACTGCTTAAGTAAAATTCTGTTAAAAATACCTATTCTTGGTCTTTTATTGGCAGACAAAGGTACAGAAAAAATAAATTAGTGATGAACAAAGTATCTGATAACTTTGTATAACTTATTGTTGATTCTTTCTAGTGCTTATTTTTGACAAAATAAAATATAGTAAATGTTTTTAAATGCTTTTATTTCTTGTTTGTGACACCATTTAAGGACAAACTCATGATGTTACAAAATCTCCTTCAGGCAGGCCAATCTTCCTACTAATTTGACCCAAATCTCACTCTTAAGCAAGTTTGAAATATCACACATGTGCAATGGGTACAAATTAACAGGCTAGGTAAGATACAACAAGCAGGGTAATAGACTAACAAAAAATTACCAACTAAAAACAATGAATAAGTGCATGATTTAGGAGAGATTCAGAGTATGTTAGATGATCCTGGATGCAGGGAAAACCAGATTAAAGGTAGACTAGGGTGGTAATGAGAGAAACGGAAGCTATACTATAGATGGAGGTGAATAAGAGGTAGTAGAGCAGGTATGGAGAAGCCCTGAGAACAGGGACAGTATTGGCGGGGGATCCTGAGTAAGTAAAGTAGAGTTGTGTAGGACCATGGACTCAGGGGCCCACAGAAATTAGCAGCCCAGGAGGGCATTGTCAACAGAGGCTGAGTAGTTATAAGTAGGGGGTCACCTGGATTAAGTGTGGCACTCACAGCTACTGAGGTTGGCTAGATGTTGTCGAAGACAGTTTTTGAAGGGACCTATGTTAGGTGTGGATTAAATAAGTGCTGGGAGGTTGTTAAACCAGCTGGGTGCTCTGTACATAAAAGCTCTTTGCCCTTGGGATGTCTGGCATAATGGTACCTGGAAGGCCTGATTAGTCATGCTTCTCATACAGTGCAACTTTGCAGGGGCCTTCTTAAGTAGTAGTTGGATAGAGGGGGGGTTAGCCTTAGGGAGATCTTTTTGACTGCAATGCAGGTATGGTAGGAGATTCTGTTTTGGAGATTGAACCAGTTAGCTTGCATGTAGAGGTCACATGTATGCATGTCACGGCTAGCACAAGTAAGTAACCTGCAGGTTACCTTTGGATGCAGATTTGTTACCCCCACCAGAGTTCTTTTCAGATTTGGAGTTTAAATGGGAAAAAGAGTGTCTCAGTGGTACTTGGCTGTTACCTCATTGCTATGATGTCTTTCTGGCCATTTGGTAGTCTTCAGCCAAAGAAACGGCCTTTTTCCCACTTTTGGGTCAGTGTTCTTTTACCCAAAACTGTACAGCTGTAGGCAAGATGTTGATGAATTGCTCCATTGCAAATGTGTCAATGATCTGTAGGACTCTTTTGCTCTTTGGTTGGAGCCATTTAATAAGGAGTTCTCTGAGTCAGGATAAGCCTTCTCGAGGATTCTTCAGAGACAGAAATCTTTGCCTGTAGGTCTCTCCTGAGATGTCATACCTTTTCAGGATTTTGCTTTTCACCAGGATAAAATTTTCTGACAGTGCAGTGTCCATACAGTTGTAAGTAAGTTGGGTTTTACCTGTCAGATGAGGTACCAGTCTGATTACCCATTTCTGCTTTGGCCATTGGCAGACTGTATCAACCCTTTCAAAAGTGTCAAGTATGCTTTGATATCATCTGAGGGACACATCTTTGTAAGTTTAATGTCTTTTTAGCTGCTTGTGATTTGTTGCTCTGTTGGACCTCTGCAAGAACCTCCAGCTTTGATTGCTTGTAAGGCATCCATCCATCACTGCATCTCTTCTCTGCTTTTCGAGTTATTGCATTTCTTCTTTTCTCTGTGCCTCTCAATGTTGAATTTCTTTTTTTTCTGCTGCATCTCCTCTCTTCTCTGTTTGTCCATCTCTGATTGTTGTATAGCCCACCATTTCAAAAAGGCAGTCAGGCTTTCAGGTTCTGTCACTGCCTGTTCTTTTTTTCCATTACTGGTGCTGGCTGTACTGTCTCAGCTTGGACTTCTGCCTCTGCTAGTTTGGCTGCCATTCTTCTGGTAATCACTCCTGGATTTGCTGCTGCAGAATCCATACCTTTCTTCTGTGCTTCCCTGGTACCAGGTCTAGTACCCATGCACAAAATTATTGGCTTAGAGTATGAACGGTGTAAATCCTACTTAAGCTGACACCATCTGTCTTCAAGGCACAGGTTAAGAAGCAAAGGCAAGCCAGGACCAGTTTCAAAATTCGCAAATACTGTTTTATTATTAAAAACAGTAAAATAAAAAAAAAATCATTCAGTACAACTATTTACAATGGCAGTACACACACATAGTTTCTGTCTTCTGAGTTTTTTCTTCTCAGTTTCAAATCTAAGTCTCTGTATCACTTGCAAAAGCATTGCTGCTCTTTTTATATATCTGTGCCTGGGAACTTAAGAAAACAGCATGCTTCTTACACAATGTTCTTGTAAGTATCCAATGTTCTTGCAGGTGCAGCAAAAAGAACATAATGATCCAGAACTGATCTCTCATTGCACCTCTGCAAAAGCCTTAAAAACTGCAATTCAGGTTAACCCCTTGAGTTCCAAATATCTTTTTGCAACCATTTCAACAGTAAAACTACATACAGCTTTAAACAAAGGGATCCCAATATCAGTGACATTTCCAAATAAAGATTCACATATATTTTTATGCTGCAGGACAAAATACAGCTCCAGCCAAAGGAGAGTGCATGAAGCAAAAATCAACCAGCAAAGAAAAAGTTCCAGCACTACTCCAGGATCTTGCCAAACATCATACACAAGTTTATTAGTTAAAAAATACAGGATGACAACAGCAGTGACTGACCAACAACCCTATACCAGTTTCGCACAGACAGGTGTGTCATCCTGTCTGTGAGAAACCAGTAGAGGGTAGTTAGTCAGTCGTTGCTGTTGGCGTCCTGTATTTTTTAACTAATACACTTTTGAATGATGTTTGGCAATATCCTGAAGTAGTGCTGGAACTTTTTCTTTGCTGGTACATATAATTTTAAACCTGCAGATATGCAAGGGGAAAGAAAAGACAGAAATAGAAAGGGAAGGCAGAGAGAGATGGCGAGAGGCAGAGAATTGCGAAACTGTCGGAGGGATCAGTTCCTAGGTCTCACAAGAAAAGTTGGTTGCACAACCAGTCAGAGAAGAAACAAAAAAGGAGAGGACAGAACAAACCCATGCATTTAAACTCTTTCTGCATAACAAATGGGGTAGGGACTTATTCAATCATGTCACACTGAAATCTCAAATCTTGACTCGGTAGGGGAAGTAGTGTAGGCCAGTGGTTGGACCACAGACCTGCAAAATCAGATGATTCCCAGTTTTGAATCCAGCCACCATTACTGGCTTACTGTGCAAGTCACATGACATCCCTCATGCTCCAGTCCCTCTCTTGCTGGAAAAATGGGTAATTCTTGCCCCACTGTTAATGAGAAGTGACATCTCCACTGGGAAATCCTGGGCTCAAAACCTTAAAAAATAAATAAATAAAATACAAAGATGGACAAAGGAAGCATTGCTTCGCACAAAGAATGGCGGGGAAGTGTAACAGCCTTCATTGTGAGGTAATAGAGTCAGGATCACTATATTTGTTTAAGACTAACTTAGATGAATAGATGAGGGAGCTGATCTCTGGTGTTGTAACTGCTGAGAACAGATACAAAAGACTGTACATGCAAAAGCGGTTGAAAAATGTTTTCACAAATTGTATTATGTGCAAAATTGCATCAGTGATATTGTTAGGCAAGTCCCATATAAAGCACATTGACTCTATTTGGGACTTGCTTGGCAAAACACTGAACGCTATTGACATACTGATTACTCGCTATGCCTTACAACCATGCAGAAGGATTTTGTGATTTTTAGTTTATTGTGTTGTGGCTGTGCAAGGAAGTGATAGACAAGAAGAAGGCAATTGTGAAAAGTGGTGGCAAAGTTTACATGCATTTGACTATTCTGTATGTCTTTAAATCTTTTCATAATTGAAATGTTTTAAGAATATGTTGCATATAAGCAAAGAAATTGGCTAACTTGCTTTGGTGTTTATGCTGGTACAGTGTACATACATATATACTGTATATGGGTGTACTGAAGACAAGATATGGTGACAAGGTGTTTTGGCTGCAGATAATCCCAGTGACTGCTAAACTATATTTGGGATATGAGAAAAAAAGGTTTTTGCCGGATCATCTGGGAAGCACCCCTGTTTTGTTCTGTTTATGCATGTTGATCCTGGAGTAATATTAGCCACATAAAATTTATGGTTGCATGAAGGTGTATTGGGTAAACAAACAAAATTACAGTGTTCATAAACCACTCAATAAATGAAGCATCCATGTGAATATTACTGTAACTTCATTTTCATTAAGTACAGAAAAGGTGTGTTTTACAGAAAAATCATTCATTTAATGTTACACTAAGCACAATTAGTGTTTTTAATATGTATAAAATAAATAAAATTAACTTCCTTGTAGCCATTACATTGATTGCATTAGTTCATCCTATAGCCATGTCCCTTTGGCTCCACCCTTATATTTCATCACGCCCTTTTATTCCTGCCACAGGACCCTTCTTAAAATCCTGGATCCCCCCCCCCCCGCTCAGCCCTTTACATATTGCTTATGACTACATTTCCTAGTGACACTTGTCTATACAATTACTGTACCTCATAAATAGGAAAGCATCTCAATTAGTCAGTGCAAAAAATTCACATGTGAAATGTGTGTATTTTGCATTTGTGCAACTTTCTAAAATATTTACTATAAGTTTGTCCTGCAAAAAGACCCCAAGATATGGGAAAACAGACACCAAATTAACATTTGGTATCTACCACCAAGCACACAGTTTATAAGTTGTGGAGAAAAAAAATAAAAACAAATTATGAGGAAATAAGTTGCAAAAAAGTTAGTTTTCTGTCAACTATAAAAATGTAAACATTCACAAAATGCTTTGCATTTCCTGACCTTAGGAAAACTTTAGAAACTATGCACACATGTAATCTCTATAGAAATGCAAACATACAAACATATGCATATATGAAAGAGCCAGCAGAAGGCCAATTACTCTATCAAGTGTGCTTGTTATTACTGCAGTGTTCCTGGGTTAAACCATTGACCCTGCCACCCCACCCCCCCGTCAACCCTTCCTTCATAACTTCCCCAATGGTACCATGGGTTCCCCTTATGCCTTTCCCATGCCCTCTTAAAACAGCCCACCATCTTCCCTTAGCTAACTTTTACCATCAGTGTATTCCATGTGGCCACCACCTTCTCAGTGAAAAAATGCTTCCTAACATCCCTTCTAAACCTCCCCACTACTAACTGTGGCCCCTTATTGTTCTGTTATCATTTAATTTGAAGAGACTTTTCCTACCCACTTTATTTATCCCCTTCAGGTACTTAAAGGTCTCGATCATATCCCTCCTCACTCTCCTCTCCTCCAGGTAGTGCGTTCTCAGGGCTCCCAGCCTCTCTTCAAAGACATCCCCTGCTGACCCCTGATCATCTTAGTTGCCCTCCTTTGGACCTTTTCTATCAAGCTGATGTCCTTCTTATGGTATGGATGCCAGTACCTTATCTTCTATTCTATATGCAGTCTTAAGCTGTACAAGGGCAATATGACCCTCGCTTCACCTACTGCTAAATCCCCTGACTGTACACCCTACCATCCTGTTCACCTTCACTGCTGCCTTTTTGCATTGCAAGGAATGTTTCAGGTGACAAGTGATCACCAGCCCCTGATCCTTTTCTTCTTCCAATGCTGCTACATGGACCCCTCCCCAGGTAATACTCGGTCCTAGGATTCCTGCCCCCAATATGCATCACTTTGCATTTCTTGGCATTGAAACCAAGTTGTCAGATCCCTGACAATTTCTCAGGCTTACTGAGGTCTTTCCACAGGTCCTGTGTCCTTTCTTCTGTGTCCACCCTCCCACAGAGTTTGGTGTCATCTACAAACAGGCATATCTTGCCCTCTATGCTTTCCTCATTGTAATTTATGAACACATTGAACAACACTGGCCCTAGCACCAACCATTGTGTAACCCCGCTGGTGACCTCCTTGGTGCTGGATAACTCTCCCCCCACCACCACTCTCTTGGTTCTGTCACTTAGCCAGCTTTCTGTCCACCTTGCAATTTTCTCCCCAACCCCAAGATCCATCAGTTTCCTGATTAGCCTGTTATGTGGATATAAAATGGAAGGCTTTGCTAAAGTCCAGGTAAATGATGTCCACTGCATGGGCCCCATCCACCCTCCTGGTGTCCCAGTTAAAAATTCAATTAGGTTCACTTGGCATGATATTTTTCCCTCAAACCTGTGTTGCCTTTTGTCCTGGAGACCATTCTGTTCTATGTACAGTACATTACCAGCCTCTCATTAAGTATGATCTCCATGAGTTTTCACATGATTGAGTTCAGACTGACCGGCCTATAGTTACTCGGATCATCTCTGGGTCTGCCCTTGTGGACAGGCATCATATGTACCATTCACCAGTCATGTAGCACTGCTGAGATCTATTGAAGAGGTCCCCCAGCAGCCCCACAAGCTCCTCTGCTAGCTATTTTAGTACCCTTGGGTGTATGCTGTCTGGTCCTGAGAACTTGTCTGCTCTCAGTGCTAGCAGTCTCTCCCTCACTCTATCCACTTCTATTACCACATCTGTATCCCCTCCCACCTTTCCCCTCCAGGGGGAAACCAGACCATCTTTTTCCCTAGTAAAGACTTGTTCAGTACTTCAGCATTGCTCTCTTCTTCCTCTACCCATACATCCCCCTTCCTCAACCTAACTATCCCGTCCTTCTTGTCCCTCTTTTCACTTTAGTAGCATAAGAAGGCCTTCTCCCCCATTGATCCCTTCAGCTGTTTGCAGCTCTTTCTGTGCCTAAGCGTGTTGCACCCCGTTGCTTGTGACTTTAGCTAACCTTAGGTAGCCTTCCTTATTTGCTTTGCTCACAGTCCTCCTATATCTCATGTAGGTTGCCCTCTTGTCCTTCACTGCTGTGGCAACCTCAGAGTAAATTCAGATTGGTCATTTGGCCCCCAGTTTCTTCCCCTAAGCTTAAAACAACCCATTGTGTTGGCCAGTATTGCATCCCTGATGATGGCCCATTTTTGGTCCACCCACATGATAAAACATAGTGCGAGCTGTGCAATCTGATTTAGCCACAGTATCAGGAAAGGACCACTAGATCAACAGGCTGATGAAAAGTGTGCATGCCAGCATAACCAATGAAGAACAAAAAAATGCCATTTCTTAAAATTTAGGTGAGGGTGCATTTACAAAACAAATAGTATTTAGTGCACCCCCACCCCAATGCTGCCCAAAGGAGTCTGCAATCATTCTAAAGATTTATGTTGTCTTGCTTTCTTTCTTTCTTGATTCAATGATTTTAAATTGTTCGTGCTTTCAGAAAAGAGTAGGTACCTAACTTATGAGGGGGCTCAACTTGCCATTGGTGGCCAGGCTTCATCACAACTCTGCTGAGATTTATTAAACCATGAACACCATTTAAATCATTAAATAAAGAGAATAAGAGAGAGAAAAAAAAAACTTTTAAATGATTTGGAGGGTCTGATGAGAAGCATGTGGAGGATGCACTGGATACTGTTTGTTTCTGATGTTGACCACACATCAGTACCACGCTTTCAGAATGAAGTAAAAAAATGAATCAGAAATGTGATTCAAGTTCAGTGAAAGAGCTAGGGTTGAGCTTGCTAAGTCCTTATTATTACTAAATTTACAATAGGTATAATGCCAATATTGCTAGCTATGACCATTTGCAGGTTGATTAAATGACCCCTTGGGGTAGTAGATGCTTGTCTTAATCTCAGGTTCTGAGATACAACAGTTGGTTACTAACTGCCACAAAAGACCATAGCTGTAATTCATTATTGCTTAAGGGGGGAATGGTAACCACTGAGAACAGCACACCCAATATATGGCTGGTCCCAATTTGCAGTGTATGTGCATTTTTACAGTATTTACTGTTTACTGCAGTGTATTACATTGTATCTGGCTGATCCTGCTGACCCCCACACTATTTGCTGTAACCAGGAATCCCAGAATCCCCTGCAGCTGACATCAAAGCTGGGCTACAGCTGTGGAAGATTCGATAGCCTAAAGTACAAGTTTGAGTTTTTATTAGCTATGAGCTTTTGTTTGCTGGTCCTGATGTCCTGCTAGAGAATGCTGGTCCTACTGTCATCCTACTGTAGAGAACTGTACATAGCCCTGGGAGAACAGTGGGACCAGCAATCATCCAGTTGGAGCTCATAAAAACTGCACTGCAGATTATTGAATCACCCATGGCTGCAGCCCAGCTCGCACATCAACCACGGGGTATTCTGTGATTTCTGATTACAAATAATGTCAGTTTAGGAGTCTGCCAGATCACAGTACGCAGTAAGTAAAAAATGTGTTTGCACCCAAAATGGAAATTGAGAAAAGCCCTACACTTGGGTAAAAGGGCTCCTAGTGTTGACCGTTCCCCTTTAAGCATCTGTTGACACCTGATATGAAAATTAACACCATTTCTCATCACAGAAAAACAACCGAGTTATAGAATATGCAAGAAGAAAATAAAGCTGAATGTTATATACAATTAAACATGGTATTTAACACCCATGCATTTCGGCTTAGTCACCAAATGCTGAACACTACAGACAATCAAGAATATCATACCAAAAAAAATATTTTTATTTCATTTGCTGTCAGAGGGAAGCACACTAGATAAATGTAATTGTGGTACCATTCTGTCTCTCAGCTGTGCACCTGCTGACATGACTCATGTGGTCAAAGTTTTAAAGGCCCTGCTGTAAATGCAGGATTGTGGGCTGAAATTGCAGCATTTCTACATCACATAGCCCATTTTCCAAGAACTTCTGCATTTACCTCATAATTCAGACCACTTTATGGCCAACTTACCAAATATTTAATAATTTTCCACATAAATAGATAAGCACAGGCACAGGTAGTGTATCGATAGTTTGATAATGTGTATTAGAAGTATTGCAGCATTTTCAGTTCATTTCTGTTGGCACGGAGTCAAGATGTCACTTACAAAAAACAGCATGACAATCAATGCCGCAAGCAAAACAGCACACGCCGCAATATTGTTGGAGAAAACAGCGACCCAACACAAAAAGTGCACACCACTCTACCTAATGGGGATTTCTGTTTTTTTTGCTGGGGGCTTCACTACCTGCACCCCCCCCCCATGTGTGGGTCATCACCCTCCTACACCCTCAGACTTTATATAACTAACTCCAAGGGGGTGTGGATTTCAGGTATGGGGGGAAACTCAGGAGTGGGGAAAATTTTATTTAACAAAAAAAAAAACACAGTACAATGTTGTAACACTAGGAGTTCTGGGGGGGGAGGGAACCGAACAACAGTCCCAGGTCTCCAATTCTGCCATGAGCTGGTGCCATAGCCACTCCACCATGGGAGCAGCTGGTACAGGCACCACACACACACGGCTACTTGATGCCTTCACAGTCTAAATGCAGAGCGACAGGGGTAGCAGTAATTCCCTACCACTATAACACCCCTGTCACTCTAAATGCAGGAGCACTTTACACAGTGCAGTTATTGCAGTGCTGTTTTTGTTTCATTATATTTACCTGGTACCTTTTTGCTTACCCTCCATGCTTGCTTACTATATTCTGGATGTTTCTCCTTATTTACTTTTCTGAGGTCCTATTATTGAAACCAAGAAGCAGATGTAGATCACCTATTGCACCACTGTAGGGGGCTGCACCCTGTCGCATCATTGGTTGCAATCAGCTCCTGAGACTGGTACCATTACTTTATAAGTGGCTACTTCAATGCAAATTGAGCCCATCAAGGAGCTCCTCTGTTTTCAATTAGTATATAGCAGCCCATGCAAGAAGTGATGTCAGCAGCAAGAGCCACTGGCTTATGGCAACTGCTGATGTCAGTGGTATGAGCACCTACCTATAAGCACCTGGATAATAGTGCTGGGGGGCTACATGCAGAGTTGGATTTAAAGAGCAGCTCTGAACTTCTACATGTACTGTCATAAACATATTTCAGGTGTAACAATTACCTAGTGAATACATTTTTTTCCAGGTTTTCTTTCCAGTGTTTATAACACATGTTGGTAGTCTATCCTAAAAGCTGGTATGAAGAAGATTGGCCTATACCCTATTAATCACATAGTGTCTTTATCACATCATAATGCTCATCTTGACAACAAACTGTGATGCAACAGTAATTGTGAGGTAAGTTTTTAATTTATTTGAAAATGGGTAACCAGGGAAGGTGCACTGAGCCAAAGCTAATATCCAAGTGTGACCTGGGAGACGGGAAACAAATACATATTACAAGCAGTGCAGATTACAAGTCAGTAAGTGGAATATACAATCAAAACATGGTAACACAGAGCAGCTAATGACAACAGTAATGGGGCAACAACTCAGACAAGAAACAAGACAGTTTCAACAAAGGTTATCACCTACTGAGGAGAACAAGCTAGAGTCCTGCCAGTTAAGTGATGATTGGCACAAGCTAGAAAGAAGTGGACACAAAGTAGAATCTTAAAGGAGAGGTATGAGTGGGCAAGTCTAAGAGTGGAAGGAAGAGAGTTTCAGATAGCAGTTGAGAAGAGAAGGAGGCCTGGTCAGTGGATATGGGGCAGTGGGGTATATTGAAAGTGCAAGGGGTAAAAGAGAGAAAAAAATAAGTGGAGGGCACCACGGGAGAGACCATGTCAGAGAAGTAGGAGGGTAAGGACAAAAAACAGCATTTAGAGAGGAAAGAAGCACAATGGGATAGACATCATGAAGACAAAGAGGTATGAGAGAGGAGTTTATACAGGGAAATATGATGAATAAGAGGAGTTAGAAACAGATGCCTTTTAAAAGATTTAGTAAAATATGTTCATTATCTAAAATATTTAATTAAAAGGAAACTAGAAACACTAATTTTAAACATAACTGTTGGAAATCTAATAGTTTTAGGCTTTTTATTTTAGTAGAGTGCTTCTCTTTAAAGGCCAGAGAAACAGAAAACAAGGCAAGGCAAGGCAACATTTATTTTCATGGCATCCAATCCCGGAGATTCCGGGCGCCTCACATTAAGAATAAGCAAGAGAAATAAAATAGAGAGAAGAACACAATTAAAACAGTAGTAAAAATGAATACAATAAAATACAATAAAATCCATAAATAGCTCAGTTAGCGTAACTACACCAGGTCAGAGAACCACGTCCAGGAAGGCCAAAGAGAACAGATGGCTCTTAAAAGTCTCAACTGACTGGGCCTCCCTGATGGATGGTGGCAGCCATTCCACAGGACTGCGCTGGCAACAGTAAATGCTCTGTCACTGGCAGTTCTGACTTTAGTGCTGGGAAGCTCTAGGAGATCCCTGGAGGAGGAATGGAGGGAGCGGACTGAGGTGGCCAGTGTTAGAAGATCAGTCAGGTAGCCATGGCCTAGTCCATGTAGGGCCTTAAAAGTGAGTAAACCCACCTTGAAAATAACCCTTCACCTGATCAGCAGCCAGTGCAGTTCCAGCAGCACTGAGGTTATGTGACAGAACCTCGTAAGGCCCGTTAGCTACCTGGCAGCTGTGTTCTGCCAATACCAAATAACTGTACCACCCACACCAGTTATAGTCTCCAATCCCCTACTCACATTCATGCTATGACTCCTTCCCCCCATTTGAATGATGGTCACACTCTACTACTATTCCTCATGAGGCTTTCCTAACAGCGTTCACTTTCACCACAGTTCTCCATCTTCTGCTTCCACATTCATCCACTCCCTTCCCCTCTAAGCTCCTAACTTCCTCGCCATCCCCTTCCAAATCCCCTAAGCTCCACTTCCTCATACTCACTCTCCTCTTGCTCTCCACTGAGGATATCAACCCTAACCCCATGCTCCTCTGGACCTTCCTCTTCTACTACCACCCCCAGCTCTCCTCTCTCTGCCCTCCCTAAGGATATAAAAATCCTACATCTAAACATCCGTAGTTTGTTGCAAAAAGTAGACCACCTTCCTACCATGGCAAACTCTCTAAATCCAGACATTCTAATCATCTCAGAAATGTGGCTAAAAAGCATAATGCCAGACCACTCGATCTTAATTCCTGGTTACACACTGCTGAGACAAGACCGTGCTGGCAGGGGAGGATGTGTGACCACATATGTCCTAGCCTCCATCCAGTACTTCATCATCTACTCATCCTCCAATCCTGTGACCCATGATGCCCTAGCTATTCATGTGACCCTACCCTTCACTCTCCCTATCTTCATAGCCAGCATTTACTGCCACCCAAATGTCCTGCTCTTGGTCACACTTGACCTCCTAACCTCCATCACCGCAATTTCTTCCTCTGGAGAACTATTCATCCTAGGTGATTTCAATTTAAATTGGTTGTCACCTAAAACTACAAAATTTAAAATGAAATCTGAGCCCTAAATCTCCCAACTGATCTCTGAACCCACCCACCCAAACCACAAGTCACAACAACACTCCCCACTCAACTGGGCCCTTACCTCTCATCCCCACTGTATCATCTCATCTGGCATCCTCCCTGATGCTATCAGTGACCACAACCCAATATTCTTAGTTAGGAAAATTCACAGACCTAAACCACTGCACAAATCAATACAACTAAGCTCTTTCAAGTCTCTCGACCGTGAACCTATCCTTTAGTAACCTTGCCCTCTCGGACTGGTCTCCCTAACCTCCTTCCCCTTGGTTGATAAGGCCCTTGCCTACTTCAAAGAAATCTTTCTTGTATATTGGAATACCTTTCCCCCTCTCAAGCAAACCAGAGTCAGAGGTAACCACCTGCCTTGGGTCACCCCTGAATGCCTGGCATGCCTCAGGACTAGAGATCAAGTCTGGAAGTGTCATTAAGTTACCCAGCTTCCTAGTAACCTCACAAGCTACCACATACTCTGAAAAGCCCGAACCAAGGCTACAAGGCTAGCCAAGTTTGAATTTTTCAAATCTGCTTTCATCACTAACATAAATTCCCCTTCAAAGTTCTGGAAGATGGTCTATGCCCTATTTACCCCCCATCTCACCCCCCCCCCGGTGTTTAAAGTAAATGGCTCACTTGTGGCCATCCCACCTATCGTTGCTGTGGAATTTAAATCCTATTATACCTCCTGTGCCTCCAAGTTAATGAAATCCCTCCCATCCTATCCCCTCCCCACCCTCAATGGGTGTCCCCCACCCTCTCACCTCCTCTTCTCCTTTGCTTCAGTAACCCCAAGTGATGCCTTAAACACCCTCCTCATCATAAACCCCTCTAAAGGTGCCTCCCCTGACAGTCTCAACCCAAAACTCCTCTCATTCTTTGCCCCGGCCATTGCCTATCCCCTTTCAATTATCCTAAATCTCTCATTCTCAACTGCCTCTGTCCCATCTCCTTGGAAACATGCAGTGGTCCTCCCTCTACCAAAAGGGGGTGACTCCTCTTCCCCTGGCAACTATCACCCCTTCTCTCTCTCCTTCCTACCCATGCCAAGCTACAAGAACACATTTTCCTCTCCCAGCTCACCACCTTTCTATCTGACACCTCCTTTTTCACCCCTTTCCTATCTGGATTCAGGAAAAAACACTCAATCACCACCTCTCTCACACGACTCACTGACTCCATCCTAACCGGGATGGACAATGGCCAAATTACCTCTGCCATTTTTGTCGATCTGGTCAAAGTCTTCAACACAGTCTCCCACTCCCTTCTCATTGACTCCCTTCCAGCAGCTGGTCTGTCCCCATCTGCCACTAACTGGTTCAAGGCCTACCTTACTGGCCATACCCAATCAGTTAAGATCTTGGACGTCATTTCCACTCCCCTCCCGATTAGCACTGGCATCCCTCAGGGCTCTGTACTTGGGCCTTTCCTAGTCTCCATCTTCTTACATGACCTTCCCTCTGTTTGCTCCCCATCCTCCGATATCCACATGTATGACGATGATGCAGTCTTGTATGCATCTGGCTCCTGGCCTGCTGAGGTTACAGTCAGATTACAGCAAGTCTTCGACAAAGTTCAGCTGTGGTTTGCCAACCATCAACTTTTCGTCAATGCCAAGAAGACTGTCTCCATGACCTTTGGCACAAGGCAGAGACTCTCTAGGCTTCCCTCCCAGCCTATTTTCCAAACCATTTATGGGACTTTACTGGAGGTCACATCCTCCTTTAGGTACCTTGGTGTTTGGTTGGACCAACACCTAAACTTCTCTGAACATATTGACACCATCCAGAAAAAGCTACGCCCCAAGCTTGGTGCCCTGTTTAGGAACCTAACTGCATCCCTTATATGGCAAGGCGTGAAACTTGTTCAGAAGATGATCCTGCCCATTTTTTTTTCTATTGTGACATAGTCTATGTGCTGTTCCCAAGTCCTCCCTGGCCAGATTGGATGCCCTCTTCAATTCCTTCTGCCGCTTTGCCCTGGATGCTCCCGCTTGCACCCACCACTACGATCTTTATCATACCCTATCCTTCCCCTCCCTTACTAACAGGCGACTCTCCTACTGTGCTAAATTCACCTCCAAGCACTGGCTGGGTGAACTCCTTCCTATCTCTCCTCCACTTTTGTAACACCCCTCACTCTTCCACTCCCTAAGATCTACAGACTCCTGTACCCTGGTAGGCCCCTGTAGATCCATCCTTATTGGCCAGTCTGGTTACTCTCACCATCTCCTAAAAATCTGGAATTCCCTCCCTGCTCAAATCCATCACTCATCCTCCTCCTTCTCCATCAGTCTTGCCCTCAGTGACTACCTTGCACCCAGCTGTTCCTGCCATGACTCTCCCTAATTCCCTCCTATGCCTTAGACAAACCCTACCCCCTGTCAGTATCCTCATTCTGTTTCCTGCCACACCCCCTCCCCTCTCCCTTCAAATACCAGCTCACCTGCCCTTTCCCCAACTCCCTCATTCCCCTACTGGCCTTCCTTGCACGCTTACTGTATTCCTCTTGTACATAAAGATGTTAGAAGAGTTTGCCAGTCACTCATCCTTCCTCACCCAAAGTCTCCTGCCACCCCTGTCCCCTTGTAGGGTTTCTGTGCACCTGAAAAGGGCTCCTTCTGGTTCTTGGCCTCTCTCTCTCACTTGCCTCCCTTCTTGCCCTTCCTAAAACCCAATCTGGCTCACTATATCCTGAAGATTATTCCCCCTCACTGCTCAACAGCCTGCCTCCCTCATACAGTGCTCTACCTCTGCCTTGTGCAGGCAGGGTTTCTCAGCATACTGGAGTGGGCAGGCCTCCAGCAGACCTCTCTCCTCCTCCCTCTCCCTTTCCCCCTCCTCCTCCAATGCTAGTCCCCCTGAGTGAGTTCTCAGCTCCCTTGGGGTCTAAGCTCTTGCTAAGCTCTTACCTCTCATTCCCCTTTTTCTAGTTTCCCTCTCTTACTTCTTCCTCATTTTTGACCTAACGCCTGCTCTAAATCCCCTAGCAGGGTTCTCAACAACTTGAACTGGTCAGAATGAGTTAAGTCCTCTCTCTCTCTCTCTCCCCCTACTTAGCACCCTCATTTACCCTAAAATGACCTCTGAATGGGTTCTTACTACCCTGTAAGTTATGTTTCTTAAATGCCCCTCACCATCCTTTCCCTTTGCACTCCCCCCTTCAGCCTCCCCCCACTCCTTAGCCGTAGCTCTGGCAAACCCTAATCATTTGCACTTCTAGACAAATTAGCACTTCTGTCCACCCTAGCTAACTTGTACTGTCTGTGCTACTCCCCAACTAGCTAGCCCTTGATCAACTACTTGTACTCCATTCAGCCATAAGCTAGCTGCTAATTTTGTGTCATGCAGAATCTACCATTAAATGTATTTTTGTGCTACTACATATACCAAGTTCTAAACTGTTATCATTGGTACCTCTCTAGTTCTTAACTGTTAGTACCCTGCTAATTCAATGCATCATTACAGTTTACTCACTTTTATTTGAATGTAATCATATGTAAATCTTTGTTAGTGCTCCAAAACTATGTACTCTATCCTCATGTTCTCCTTCCCCCACAGGATGCAATGGGAGATGAGCAACTTGTTGCTTGGTGTGCCTTCCTGGTGAAACATTTCAATAAATAAATAAATAAGCTGCAGTTGGCGGAGGGTACCTCCTGAGACCAATGTAGAGTATATTGCAGTAATCAAGCCTGGACATCACAAAGGCATGGACCAGTGTGCGAAGATCCTCAGGCTGAACTAGGGGTTTGATTCTGGCAATGTTCCACAAGTGGTAAAAAAACACTTTGGATGACAGATGATACCTGAGATTCAAATGTCAATCCATCATCCAGGAACACACTGAGATCTCACACCCTAGAGGAAGCCAGCAATGGTGTAGGCCCCAGGAAAAGACCAGTTGCTACACTGGAGGCACTCCTATCATGCCCTCGGCCCAGTTCCAACACTAGAACCTCTGTCTTGTCCAGGTTAAGTCACAACCAGCTGGAGGACATCCAATCATTAATCTAGGCCAGGCAGATATTAAGCACTTCCACAGTGTCGGATGTTCCAGTTGCAAAGAACAAATACAATTGGGTATCATCTGCATAGCAGTGAAAACCCACATTGTACTTCCTAATGTGCTCACCCAGGGGCAGCATATACACTGCAAACAACATTGGTGACAATATTGATCCCTGAGGTACTCCACATGACAGGGCCTCTAGGAGGAGGAGAAATTCCCCATCACTACCCGTTGCTTCCTGCCAGCAAGGAAGGACTTAAATCAGCTGATGACAGTCCTGGCAATCCCACAGCACTCTCTGAAATGATTGAGCAGTACAATGTGGTCTACTGTGTCAAAGGCTGATGAGAGATCAAGGAGAACAAGACTTGACCCGTCTCCTCTATCCCTTGCCCTGAGGAGGTCATTGTGCACCTAAACTAACACTGTTTTCTGTGCTATGCTTGGCTCTGAAACCAGACTGAAGTGACTCATAGATGTCAAAGGACATGAGGTGCTCTTCAAGCTGTTGCACCACAAACTTCTCTACAACCTTTCCCAGGAATGGGAGGTTGGAGATTGGTCAGTTATTCGCCAGGATGTCCAGGTCGAGAGATGATTTTTTCAGAAGGGGCCTCACCGGAGCTTCTTTCAAAGAATCCAGGAAGACTCCCTCCGACAACAAGCACCAGATGATCAGGGTGAACACCGGTCCAACAGACCCAACACATTTCATCAGAAAATGTGCTGGGACCAGTTCACAATATGTGTGCTTCAGCTTTGAGATTACTTCAATGACCTCAGCCACCTCCACCAGTTTAAACTCCTCCAAGACAGAGCACCTCTACCACACTCAAGGCTATCACTGCAAGTCATAGAATGACTCACTGATGGGATTCCTTGCTGTCAGGAGGACAACCTGTCAGTGAAGGACTGAGCAAACTCGTCACACAAGATGACTGAAAAGACTTTTTTTTGGCTGCAGACAGACCGGATGTAAAAGTCTGTCAACAGTCTGAAGGAGCACAACTGGTCAGTTCTTCCCTGCAGCTATCTCCCTGGACAGGAACTCTGCCTTCTTATGATTGATTACCCCTTGGTACTCACTGTAGTGTGCACACAGGGCCATTTTGTCCTCCTCTGACCTAGTCATCTGCCAGCAGCGCTCCAACTTCTGACCCATTATCTTCATTGCCTTGAGCTCTCCATTAAACCAAGGAGACCTCAAGTGAGAAGATTTCGGTCATACACAGACTGGTGCCAGGGCATCGAGTGCTACAGACACTGCCCTATTATAGGAGGCAACCTCCTCACTTGTGCCCTTCACACATGCAGCACCTACACTAGATAGATCAGCTACTGACAAGAATTCCTCCAGGGACATTCCTGCCAAAGGACAATAGCTGACCATTTCAAAAGGGAGAGCTCTCTTGAGGGGGAGGGCAGAATGAGAACCTCACCGTGCCATGATCAGACCAAATGACCTGATCAATCCTGAGGTTGGCTACCTCAAGCCCCTGTGAGAACACCAGATCCAACATGTGGTAGGTGATGGAAGTAACTTTCTCTGTCAGACCCATTGATGACATCATCTGGAGGAGGTCTGAACCAAGCCAGGAGGATTCATCATCGGCATAGACATTGAAGTCCCCCAGCACCAAACATCTGGAGGACTCCAACACCTCACCGAAGATGAGCTCCACCACCTCCTGCAGCATTTCTCCCCCCACGCCAGGAGGATAGTAAATGAGGAGAATCCTGCAGCCTGCACCCAGACCCCCCCCACACACTGCCACACATTCGAAGGACCTGGTAACTCCCATTGGTTACACGGTGAAGCCCAGGTCATATCTAAAACAGAGGGCCACTCCCCCACCCCTGCATTCCAACCTTGGGTAGTGCAGTACAGAATACCCGAGGGGAGTGAGATGGCTGCCTCCAAAACTGTCCCAGCATCATCACCCACCCATATTTCCATGATGCAGGCCAGATTGATTGGCGAAATCAAGTCAACCATAACTGTGGTCCTGTTGCTGATTGATCAGGTATTGCAAAGCACTGCCCTAAGAGGACTGGTAGGTGCTGTAGCCCTTCCGTATATCTGCCGATTCGGTTTGGTGGGATCCCCGGGGATGGAAACCAAACACGTCTGGCCTCTCTCCAGGTTCCATCTAAACCCAGGGTGTCTCCTGCACCTAACAACCCCTATCTTACCCACCTCCATCAAGCCTGCAGCACCCTGCCACAGCCGACCATTCTGACCCTTCAAGATATTGGCCTGGCGATAGCACCTTACTGTCGTAGCTGACACAGGGAGGTCAATAAAGGGACAGAGGTTGTGCAGCTGGGATGCCTCATATGCTATCCTTGCAAGTCCCAGACCTTTGCACATCCTGGACCGATCAATGTATCTACCTAAACCACTCCAAAAAAACCTAAGTTTTCTAATTTGTGATGCTATCACTACCTACCCATTCACATAAAACACACACCTGATACAAAATCTTTCCCACATTATGCACCTCCACAATCCTACATGATAGTGGAGTTCTCATTCAGACTGTTGGATTGTTTTATTTACCACCACTGATACAGGAAATATACATAATATATAGTAAATGGTTTTAAATAAAATCATTAATTTAGTAGGTAACAAATGTGCAGTTTGTTTCATTCTGACGTGATTTATATAGAGAATAATTCATAGGCGACTGTTTGTCATGATGTTTTTTAAACTCTCTCAGTGAGTGATATCCTGTAAACCTTGAGTGAAGCTCATGGTGAGTGAAGCACCACTGTGTTCAGCTGGGGTTAGATGGCAGTGCTCCTTGTCATAATATTGCACTAATGTTGTACTCTGCATTAATATTATTTTGTCTGCATAAATTAGCAGTGAAGCTTTTTCTGCAAAACAAACCCTGCCGAGTGTTCCAGGCAGGAGTGCTGCCTTTGTATTCCAGAACTGTGTCATGACTATCAAGGGGTTGTTCTCCAGACAGCAGCATCAGTTCTAAGCAACAGAGTGCAGAGTTCATTTCTTGCTGTCGCACGTAAAGCATCAGTGTTTTATTCACTGTAATAACTGGGTATGATGTAATTCCCAGTTATTACGACATTTGATCATTCTGATAATCAGCGTGATAAAGGTGGTCATCAGTTATTATATAGAGAATAATGAATGGGGTGGTGTGCATTATGAAAATGTAATACACACCCAAGGTGTATGATGCTACATAAACCCCAAGAGTGAAGCATATGGGGTTTATGACAGCATCGCACACTGAGGGTGTGTATTCCATTTAATTGTAAAATGGCTATTGCTCAGTCCTAGCTCCCCATTGGTTAGAACCCCATCACATGGTACTACATTAACATATTATATATCCCTGCTGAAAAAAGCCACATGGATGCATTATCTGAAAGTATATCCTGTCTGGGTGAAAAAAGGTCACCATTAACTTTGAACTGCCACCTCAAGCTTCCACCTAGTGGTTACTATACCCGCAACCACAGATGACAAGAATAGAGCAAGTATGACACCTAAACTCTGCAACACAGCTGACATGTGACTCACTAGGCTTCCAGCCAATCAGCGAACATGTCAGACAGCATGCCCTAGCAGAAGTTAACCCCCAACAGTACAATAGGAAATGCCTGTGAGTAGCTGAGAGTGAGCATGAGGGAGCGAGAGAGACCCAGTGGCTGTGGGAGAGGGAACAAGTCAGCAACTAAAGACAGGCCAGGATCAGCATTGAGAACAATAGCCATAAGTTCTCTTTTTATGACAGCTGAAAGGAAGTGAGGGATAGACAGTCAGTGGGCAAGGGGAAGGGGATGTGAGAGAGAGAGAAGAGAGAGAGAGAGAGAGATGGCACGTAGGGCACAACAGTGAATTTTTTTTTAAATATTTTTTATTAAAAAGCTCCAAACATACATTAATATCATACATAGGCTATAGACTTATATTTCATCGAGGTTTACATTGAGAATAAACATGTCTCATTAAGGTTCTTCAATGAAGATAGTTACAACTACATACCCAGAGACCATATTCAACACCTTAGCAAATAACCTGCCCCATGAAGCCGATCTCCCCTATTTGCATTGAGTCCCAGAAAAAGTACTCTTCAGTGAGCAGAGCATGAGCACCACTCCCAGTACATATCTCACTGCATCTAAACATCTATAACCCCCTGCTCAATGGCTTCCTGTACGGGACTCCATATTCTTAGCAAGGCGGTTATCTGCCCCATCAGTGTAAGTTGTCATCTGTGAACGTGTGGGATAATAACTGACACAACCAAGCAGGGTTCAAGTGCATAAAAAAATGCATGAATGTGTTCATCAGTTTATTTTTCAGAAAATCAAGAAATATATACAAAACAATCATAAAAGAAAATTGTTAGTCCTGCACAACAAAATAACTTCAGGACTCAGCTTTCCCCAACAGAGCATATGGCTTCGTTTCAGCCAAGATAGCCTAGTGTAATATTTCTTACACTTTAATTCCTTGTGTGAAAATCAGCACACACTCCAATGAAGAGCATTCTTCATCTTCATCCAGACATAACATATTACTTGAGCTGCTACATGCGGCTGTTGGCTCTTCCTTTGGTGCCTAGAAACGGCACCACTATTCATGACTCAGGATGAGCACTTAGAAGCCCTGTACCCAGCACCAGGGCACATGATCTAAATGGAAGCACCATGTCTTTAAGTTTAAACATAACGTGACAAGTGCTAATAAATATCTCCAGCTCGGGAGATCAAAGAGAAGTGCTTCTAGCATTTAATGTGCAAAACAAGGGAGATTTTCATGGAAAACAGGGGACAGCAAAGCAGCAAGCATGTCAGGTTGGCCACCCTTACCTGAAAAGCAAAGAAAAGAAGAGAAAAGGAAAGAAGACAGAAAAGAGTGACAGAAAATTGGGGGAAGGGGACTGGCATATTATTTTATTATTTACAGGGTAATGTACAGAACAGGAGCTCCCTGCTACACACACACCCTCACCAAGAGGCAACAGTATTAATGTTGTCAGATATCCTCCCTGAACCATAGGAGGGTTGGAGCTTCCATCCACCCACTCTCTGAAGCTCTGCCTCAGGGATCCTTATAAATAAATACAGTATCTTCATCCAGACATAACAATATCTACAATACTGTACTTTTCCCTGAGGCTTAAAATCATGGGTTGAATACAAACCCTTTACTCAAGTATCATATCATACCACTCATTTCAAGTATAATTTTGTACAGCAATCAAAAACACATTAATACAACACATTACATCAAGTTTCATCAGTACGTGCCCCATATCAAGACAAGAAATACGCATTATGGTGTTTTTACCTGCTCTGTGCTGAATGCTAAAGCGGTATGGCTGTAAAACTGAATACTACCACATTATATGGCCATTTTTGTCCTTCATTTGCTGAAGCCAGCACAGAGGGTTATGATCTGTTACAACCTTAAACTCTGCGCCCCATAAATAATATTGCAAAGCTTCTATTGTCAGTTTCAATGCTAAGCATTCTTTCTCCACTGTTAAATACTTTCTTTCCCTCTCGTGAAGTTTGTAGCTAATTTAAATCACTGGGTGCTTCTCACCTTTCTTGGTCTGGGAAAGGACAGCACTGATGTCGGTATCAGAGGTATTGGTGTGCACTTCAAAAGGGATGGAAAAGTCTGGGCTGAGCAATATAGGGGAGGAACATAGGATAGCTTTAATATTTTGAAAAGCTTCATCACACTCCTGGGACCAACGCACTTTATTAGGACAATTGTTTTTAGTCCGATCAGCCAGAGGCATTGCTATGGTGACAAAGTTCGGTACAAACTGGTGATAGTAACTGGCTAGACCCAAAAAGGAACGTACATGCTTCTTTGTCAGGGGGATGTGACTGTCTGCTACTGCCTGGACCTTACTGGCATCTGGTTTTACAGTACCCTCCCCAATAACAAAGCCCAGATACGTTGTCTCCATCTGGGCAATGGCGCATTTGGCGGGATTGATGGTTAGCCCAGAGTCATGTATGGATTGAATGACCACACTGAGATATACAAGGTGCATCTCCCAGTCAGGACTAAAAATTACAATGTCATCAAGATAGTCTGCACTGTACTGGGAATGGGCATGTAAGATCTGGTCCATATAACTCTGAAAAGACATTAGGGCCCCATGCAAACCACATCGCATTTTGGTAAATTGGTATAGTCCTATTGGGGTGCTAAATGCAGTATACTGTTGGGCCTGTTGAGCTGGGGGATCTGCCAGTAGCCTTTTGTAAGATCAAGAGTACTGATGTACCTGGCAATCCCAATCCTGTCCAAGAGATCCTCTATAAGTGGCATACGGTACCCATCAAATACTGAAATTGTACTGATTTTTTCTAAAATCTAAGCACAGTCAAATTCCCCCTTCCTTCTTGTCCACTACAACTATAGGTGATGCCAAGCACTACAGGAAGGTTTGATCACCCCAACTGCTCCATTCTCTTGATTTCCTGTATAACGTCCTGTCAAACCTTTTTGGGGAGCCTATTAGGTTTCTGCTGGAAAGTCTTCATTTGAGACACTTCAATGGTGTGCACCACCCCTTTTGCTCTCCCTGGTATCCTAGTGAAGATTGCCCTATAATATGTCAGCAATTGGTCAACCTTCTGTCTTTGGGCTACATCTAAACCAGGGTTGATTTGAACCTCCTCCACTTCTGTGCCTTTGTCCAGCCTTTTATAAGCTATCTCAAGCTCAGTGTTTTCAGCTGGATACTGAGTCCTGCCTATTATGCCATTTTCTCAGTAAATTGGCATGGTAAATCTTTTTCTGGATCATCAACTGGGCATCTTGATTTCATAGTTAACCTTCCCAGTCTGCCTGATAACCACAAATGGGCCTTGCCATTTCATCAGCAGTTTGTTTTAAGATGAAGGCAGCAATAATAAGACTTCATCCCCCGGTTGGTATGATTTTTCTTTCAACCCTTCACCATACCAATCCTTCTGTTCCACCTTTCTGTGAACCACATTCTGGTGGGCCATGGTAACAAATCTCACCATTTTTCTCTTAAATTGAACATATAATCTAGAATGTTGGTATGACATACCTCTTTCCCTTTTTCCCAGTGTTCCCTCACTACGTCCAGTGGGTCTCTGTGGTTTCTTCCATACAAAAGGGCAAAAGGGGACAATCCTGTAGTGGCTTGGGGTACGTCCCTGTATGCAAACAAGAGATATGGTAAATACTTGTCCCAGTCCTGCCCCTCTTCTTGTATATACTTCTGGAGCATATGTTTTAAGCTTTTATTAAAATGCTCCACTAGCCCATCAGTCAGAGAGGTTTTTACACATGAGACCCCTAACAATTGGTAAAGCTCTTCAAGGAGCACTGAAGTAAAGTTTGTTCCTCTATCCATAAGAATGGCTTGAGGGATACCCAGATGACTAAAAATGTTGGCCAGTTCCTTGGCAATCTGAGGGGCCATTACAGTCCAAAGGGGTATCACCTCCAGATACCTCATGGCTTAATCACAAACCACTAAAATGTACTAATTACCTTTAGAGCTTTTCATTAGGGGGTCCTACCACATCCATGACTATTCTTTGAAATGGGGTCATGACTGCAGGTATTGGCTGTAGGGGCACCTTATCCTGTGTTTCCCCTTTGGCCACAATCTGGCACTCAGGGCAAGTGTGACAATACTCAGGCACACTCTCATGCATACCCAGCCAGAAGAACCAGCTTGACAACCTACCTAGGGTCTGATCTTGGTCTTCATGGCCAGCCTTAGGTACATCATGGGCCAACTGCATGAATTTCTTTCTAAAACTTTGGGGGACCATCATTTGTTTAATACATTCCCTTCTAGTGGGGGTAACACTATTTCGGTACATCACGCCATTGGTTATAACATACTGTGGCTGCCCTTCTGCAACCACCTGATCCACCTGTAAAAAAAAGGTTTTAAAGTTTCACCCAATTTTTGTTCAGTTATAACATTAGTCTCAGCTAACTCAGGGTCAACATTAGGTATTCCCTCCTGATGTGTTTCCCTCCACTTTCATTTTTCAGCTCTCTTCTCCTTTTTAGATTTCTATGTTTTTCCGAAGACCTCAAATAGGCCTTCATCAAAAGGGAAAACATCCTGGGACTGTTATCTTTTTGTCTGGGCCCGAGTGGTAACTGCCACCAGTTGGCCACAGGACTGTTGCGATTTTATTAATCGATCAAAGTTCGGAAAATCCTATGCAATAATAATAGGAACTGGTAATCTGGGTTCCATATCATAATGGTGATCGCACACAGGCAATCACCGTTACGGCTGGTGTACATCACCGAAAATCAATTTCGATGATGCACACTAGCAGCGAGGACAACAATGGCACCAGAGACCTACAGGTCTCATTGTTAAGGTGGAGGGCTGTGCCCCCCACATTCCCTACTTGAGAATTCTCAACTCCGGGGTGGTGCATGTTGGGAGGGAACTTAAAAAAATACAAGTCACCTGCTGGCAAAAAAAAAACCTGCACCACGCCAGACCCGAACCCTGTACTCTGTGCCTCCCAGCTGACCACCCTCCCCTCCATGCTAGTGGACAAGCTTGGCAGCTGACTGCCACACCTCCTCCCACATACCATCCCTCTTCTTCCTCTCCCCCATGTGTGTACGCATGTGTATACCCGCTACATCTGGTCGTGGTATTCACCCACCGCAGTAGCTGGTAGCCCCTCTGCTTGGTAGCTGTGAACACAGGCCATGTAATTGAGTCACCGTTTTTGTCAGAGCCCAATTTCGGTCACCTTGTTCACTGGATAACGATAATCTGGATACCAAGTCAACTGTAAGCATCTGTGTGTCCTGCTCAACAGTCATTTCCACTGTGGTGGTAGAGTACTGGTGGATACCCATAGACACATGTTACTTTGGCATCCAGTCCTTTACTGTTGTAGTTTTTCAGTATATCTGCCCTCACCAAAGTCTGTTTACTGCCAGAGTCTAACAGCCCTATTAGTTCATTCTGGCCAATCCCCACAGTAGTGACATATCCCCAGCTGGCTAGAGACAGGTGCATAGCTTCACTTCTTTTATTGGGGCAGTTATGGGCTATGTGTCCCTTCCTAAAACAGTTACAACATATAAGGTCAGCATGATAAGGCCTCTCTCTTCGATCCCCTTGCCAGTTATTACCCCTACCAGGTGATTGTCTCTGCTAAGTAGTATCAAAAGGTCTTACCAGTGTTGTTGGTTGGGGTAAGGAGCCCTGGTATCTTTGGGATTTTGTTGGTCTGGCCACCAGGTAATCCTACGCTAAAGCAATGGTTTTCTTGACTGTGGAGGGCTTGTGCTCTTTTACTCATACCTGGACATCCTGGGGAGACACTTGAATAAACTGCTCTATGATGATATGATTTGGTCAAGAGTTTTGACTGTTGGTTGCAACTATTTTAATCAAAAACTTTTCAGTCTGGCGAATGTGTCTCTCTGGGGATACCTTGGCCCGTCATCTTTTGGGATCAGAATAGTTGCCAATATGTCTCAGAATTAATATCATACCAAAGGAGGATTTCCTCCTTGACCCTATTGTAAATGTTAGAGTCAGGGGCAGTAAGGGGACTGTATACCAATTGAGCCTGCCTGAATAAATAAGGGACCAGTCTGATGATCCATTGGTCTTGGGAACATGCACAGGTCTGGGCTATGTACACAAATGTTGTTAAATAGGCTTTAATGTCATCAGCCTCTGTCAATTTGGTAAGTTTAATGACTCAGGGTATATTTCTGTCAGGTTGCCCCGGGGTCATGGCCTGGATGACTTGCAAGGCATTCCGCCTGTCTCTTCCTCTCCTTCTCTTCTTGTAGCCTCCTATCTTCATCTGATTGTCGTCTGTCTTCTACCCTCTCACACTTGATCTCCAGCTGTCATAGGCACAGCCATCACAGCAGGTCAAGGGGTCCTTTGGGGCACACTCCTCCAGCTGTCTCTTCTCTTCTTCCTCGATCAGATCCTCATCTATGTGTTCCTCTTCTTTCTTTTTTGATGCCATCTTTGGTCAAGCTCCTTGTTCTAATCCTGACATAGATTTCAAACCTCGTCTGTCAGCCATGGCATGTGTCCATTGGATTTTCCTTGGCTCCGCACTTTTTACCCTGCTCATGTATAGGGTATATTACTATATCCCCGGTAGCATTTCCCAAGCAAACTAAATGAGCCAGGTATCCCACTTCTTACACCAGTGTGAATGTGTGGGATAATAACAGACACAACCAAGCAGGGATCAAGTGCATAAAAAATGGACAAATGTAGCCGGCCCGTCTGCGCAGTGGTTGGATTTCCATCTGCAACGCCGGCGACCCAGGTTTGGGAACGGACTCGGGTCGCTGGAGGGCTGGCCGGGGAGTGAAGGATGAAGCATCCGGGGACAGCTCTCCTTCTCCGGGGGGAGGGTGGGGATGCATGCCGGCACATGCTGACTCCTAGCAGAGGCTGGGAGCACAGCTGTTATGTCCGGGTCCATTGCTGAAGGGGGAGTGACAGACGTTGGCATTTGCCTTTATGTCAGGATGTCACTCCCCACAGAAAACCAGGAAAATACTTCCTGGCTGGCCGGATGATGGTCTCTCTGCCCTCCGCTGCCGCCGATCCCAGGACCGACGCACCTCAGCAGTACCCCGGGCTGAATGAAGTAGTGCGCTGGCCGCCCCACCGGTGCCTTCCCCCTCGGAGGAGGGGGACCCGACCAGCAAAGGGATATGTCGGGTTACCCGGGGGGACTGCCATATGAAGTTGGCAGCCGGTGTGGGAGTCGGGGCAGGCAGTCGGGAGGGCAATAGTGACCCGAAGGAGTGGGCAGCCAGGAGGAAGGGGAGGCGCAAAAAATTAAAAATGGACAAATGCGTTCATCAATTTATTTTGCAGAAAATAAAGAAATATATACAAAAATCCTAAAACAAATTGTTAGTCCTGCACAACAAAATAACTTCAGGACTCTGCTTTCCCCAGCAGAACCTGTGGCTTCATTTCAGCCAAGATAGCCTAGTGGCCATACCTGAAGTGTGATATCAGGCTACTGGAGGGAAGGTGCAGAGGAGGTTAACGAAGATGATATGTGGAATGGAGGGGACAGACTATGAGAACAGGCTGGCAGACCTGAATATGTACACCCTGGAGGATAGAAGGGATGGGGCGACATGATAGAGACATTCAAGTATCTGCAGGGAATCAATAAAGATGGGGCAGATTGGATTTTTAAGCTAAGGAGGGAGAGAGACACCAGGGGGCACAGGCTAAGAATAGAGGGGGGAATATTTAGGTGGGAAATGAGGAGACACTATTTCACGGAGAGGGTGGTAGCAAACTGGAATGCACTACCAGAATGGGTGGTATCATGCAAATTTGTGAATAGCTTTAAAAGGGCATGGGACAGGGAACAGGGGAGAGTGAGGGAGGGGGAGGTGGGGGTGGCAGTGGTATGAAAAAGGGGAGGGGGTGGGGCAGCTGCAAACTTGGTGTACTAGCTGCACACTTGAGCAGACTTAGATAGACTGGGTGGTCTGTTTCTGGTGGCACATTTGTATGTTTGTATGTTCATAATATTTCTTACACTTCAAATCCTTGTGAAAAAATCAGCACACACTCCAGCGAAGATCCTTCTTCTGTCACTGTCAGCACCACACTGACCTGACTATCTGAGGTCCCCTAGTGGTGAGCCCTTTTTATAGCTCCCTGGGCTGACATCACAGTTTTGGGGGTTTCCCATTGGTTGTGACATCACTGGCTCTGAAACATATAAATAGGGGCAGTTTCAGGCCAGCCAGCACTATAGCTGGAGCCTAATTGCAGCAGGGCCCACAGGTAATTATACTTTTACTTCAAGCCTTATAACAGTTTTATTACTAGTGTGCAGGCATCCTTGAATTGGCAAGGGGAAGGGCAGATTTAGGGTGTGCACTCCTAATCTCCTTTCTGCTACCAACTCATGAGACCTGCAATGTGCAAGGTCTTTTCCAAAACAAAAACTTATTATTTTGTCATTTGAACCCTTTTTGGGTTCTTTTTCTGCAGCTCTTCATAGCTGCACCTTTTCTTTAATATTCAGGAGCTCTGTGCTAAGCTTCCTATATGAGCCCCTGCCACAACCAACATTTCTTTTTATAGATCCGATGGCTGAAATGTCAGTCCGTTGAGTAGCATTTTATTTGGCCCCTTATTTTGCCCTTCTGGCCCATTTACTCTTTATTGGTGGTGGAAGCGAAAACAGTACGGGGATTTAAAAGTGCACAGGATAAGCATAAAGGCACCATGCTGTACAGCAGAGCAGGGGAAAGGCAGCCCAGATAAAAGTAGGGATTGCCAAACCAAGTAGAGAAATGGGCAGACTAGGTGGGCTGTATGGTCCTAATCTGCTGACAGATTCTATGTTTCTATTACATTTAAGCAGCCCCAGTTACAACACCTCTGGGGCTGCAACAACTTAACTGGGCACATTTCTATCCCTTTGGGACACTACAGAGCTTTTGCATCACTGCCTGCATTATCCCACATAACAGCATGCTCCTTTAGTTTGTTGCCGCAGTAGCAGCACCTCCAGATGTTTCAGAGCATTGTTCTGCTCTGAAGCAGCAATTCCCGCTCATGCTCCATTCCAGGAGCATTCTAAATGTAAGCTGCACTATGTGGCATTTCTACATTATACGGAGCATCTTGCTCCGATGCCAAAAAAACCCTTGCACTGCATTTTTATTACTGGAGCTGCTAAATGCGGCCGTTGGCTCTTCCCTCAGTGCCTAGAAACGGCACCACTATTCATGACTCAGGATGGGCACTTAGGATCCCTGTACCCAACACCAGGGCACATGTTCTAAACGGAATTACAATTTCTTTAAGTTTAAACATAGCTTGACATGTGCTAATAAATATCTCCGCTCAGAAGATCAAAGAGAAGTGCTTCTAGCGCTTAATGAGCAAAGCAGGGGGGATTTTCAGGGAAAACAGGGGACAGCAAAGCAGCAAGAATGTCAGGTTGGCTACCCTGACATGAAAAAAAAGAAGAGAAAAGGAAAGAAGACAGAAAAGAGTGAGAGAAAATGGGGGTGGGGTGAACTGGCACCTCGTTTTATTATTAACAGGGTAATATACAGAACAGGAGCTCCATTACACTATATTTCTAACTTCATGCATAACATTAAATTATTAAGCCACTGGGCAACACTGGGTGGGTTTTTGCTAACACAATGTTGTACAATCGTTTTCCTTGCATTCACAAGGGCAATATGTCAAAGTCTGAACTCCCATGAGTATTTGCCAGGTTTAGGTTCTGCACTTAGGATAAGTTCCAGGGGAGAATTTGGCAGGAATATCTTCAAGATTTTCTCCGTCAGCTTATGAATGCCATGCCAGAAGGAAGATACTTGAGGGCATAATAGGGCCATATGGACAAGGCCCCTAATCCCCCCATGATGCCTTGGGCACTTTGGACTCCTGCCACTATCAAACTTATGGAGCTTGGATGGCGGGAGATAGGCTCTGTGTAAGAAAAATATGGTATTCTGCATAATTTGGTGGATCTAAATTATTGGTGTACATGCCTGATAACTGTCAACTGTATTGTATAATCTATAGTGATATCTAAATCCCACTCCCATTCTGTTCTGGCCTTAAAGGGGAACAGTCATCAACAGGGTTTCTTAATGTCTCAAAGTCCATAAAAAGTTAATTTGAGTCAGCATTGTATTTATGTGTGAGTCCTTGTAGTCCAGAGTTATTCATATGTAAATTAGCCTGTAATTAAGGGCTGAGGCAGCCATATGTTTTAGGCTTCTGACAAGACATGATGTCACCGAGGAACATGGCCCTCTATTTATTGCAGGTTAAATAGGAAAACATCTGTTTTTTTAAGCGTGTTTTAAGGTGTTATTACAACACTTGCTACATTTATGATTGTTTCGTATGTGCATCGAAACTAGTAAGTTATCACCTTTACATTTCAAACTGTTAGTAGTAATAATCCATCTTTAGGATTGCTTTAACCTCTAGGCAATTCTGCCAGCTGATCATTAAAAACTACACATCTCAAGGCTGGCTCTATAGTGTCAACAAGTATTGGGATCCCATATCAAGATTTCTAAACCCTGGCTGTGTTCATGTCAGTACAGATTTCAGGGGCTGCCACAGCACCAACTCCTGTCTTATTCCATTCCATCTCTTATAGTCTTTTTCTCTTACAATTTCAGATGTGAACTGAGGTCTACAGGATGCAAATGTTGCTACTTACCTACTGGCCTGGCATCATGGGGTCAGCGTTGAAATGTGTAGTTTTTTATTTATAGCTGGCAGTACAGCCTAGAGGTTAAAATAAAGAGCTGTGACCAAGCTTCTTTCATCCAGCAGAATGGATTTTTATAACAGCATGCTCTTCTTGTATATTGTGTGACCAGAACAAGTCACTTAACCTCTCTGTGGTCCCAAAACACACCCAGAAATAAGCTGTAGCTGTGTGCCTTTCCTGGACAAAGACAGTAAAAACTATCTGAGCATGTGTTATGATTCTGAAAATATTATGTTCTTTCTATCCAGATTTGACTTGAAAAGAAAAAAAAAAGGGACATCATTAATAGTTTATTACTTGCAAAACCACATAGATGGACAACATTGTTAAAACATGCATAATATGAACTGTATTATTAATATATAGAATAATATATGGGTGGGTGTGTGTAACCAGAATTTTATACAAACACGCAAGGTATGGGATGCTACATTAACCCCAAGAGCAAAGTCCAATGGGTTTATAAAAACTTACCACATCAAGGGTTTGTGCAAAATTCTGGTTTTTACACCCACCATATATTGTGAAATTAATGGTGATTATTCTTTTCCCTTTCAGCACAGTTCAGTTAGTGCAACACTTCTCTCAGAGACAGACATACACACACACACGCATGCACACACTTCACACACACATGTGCACACACAGACATGCATATGCACACACATACACACACACACACACACACACACACCCTGTCTCTCTCTTTTTTTTCTTTCATTTTTTACATTACAATGGGAATGGCATTCTGGAAAGTTGTGGTCCATTGGCAGAGCTGCAGTGTGTAAAACACGCTCGAAGGGCATGAGCAGCAGGATCAACCAGATTCATTTGTTTCCTTTACAGTGGAAAATCTCATTCCATCCAAAGTATTTCAATAAGAAACTGTTATACTTTTAACTTCATCAAAAAAAGTAAAATATTATTTTAATAAAGCGTTTCAGGTTATGCATGTTTTAACAATGTTGTCTCTCTGTGTGTTTTTGCAAACCTAAAGATGGAATATTTTTACTAACAGTTTGAAATGTAAAGTTGGTAACTCACTAGTTTCAATGCATATACAAAATACTTATTATAAATGTAGAAAGTGTTGAATAACACCTTAAAACACACTTAATAAAACAGATTATTTCCTTTTTAACCTACAGTAAATGAAGTTCCTCAGTGACATCATTTCCTGTCAGGAGCCTAAAACACATGGCTGCCCCCAGCCCTTAACTAAAGGATGATTTACATGTGAATAACTCTGGACTGCAAAGACTCACACATAAATACAATGGCCCACTCAAATTAGCTTTCTATGGACTTTCAGACATTAAGAAACCCTGTTGATGACAGTTCCCCTTTAACAAGAGGGGTCTGGATGGCACCCAAAAATAGCCTATAGAGGGATGTTAATATGGACACATTAGGTTGTGGTTTGCAAAGGATGTTCTCTATCGCGGTATTTATAGGTGACACATTGAGCAGAAACTCTCTTATTTACAAATATGCAAAACAAATCTGTAGTTTCAATATGATAACGATGTTGAAGTTTGGAAAAAGTTACAAGAGTTCCACTGTAATAAAGATCTTTAATCCACCTAATGCCCATTTTACCCCACCTTAAAAGTGCCTGATGTAGGAAAATGTTGCATCCTTTTTCATTGATAAAGATAGTGTTTAAGGCAGCTGTAACCCTCCTGCCAAAACAGGGGCTGACCTGCAGCCCTGTAGTTCCTGTTCTCCCTCAGCACCACCAGAAAGTGCCTGCATAATTTTTTTTCTGTCCCTGAGTCTTGCTGGATCCTTGTGCCCCAGTCACAACCCCCGGTAGAATCCAAGCCCCATGGGGCTCTGAGCTTTAGAACCATGATCTCTCACTAAATGCTTGCACTCTGGTGCAGTGGGGATCACACAGGCATGAGCGACGCCTTTGATGTTTGGCCGCTCAAACTTGCAGTCGAACCAGAGAGTGTTTCGGTGGTCCTGGTGTCCTCACCTGATCAGTGGGGCCTGGTGACCATAACCAGGGCTTAGAAAGCCCATTTTCAGAAAAGGTAAAAGAGATACACAAAGTGTTTCAGATTGGAGCTCATGAATATTAATGAGCTGGAGCCCCAATCACATGAATATTGATGAGGGTGTTTCTGCCCTCGGGGAAACTTGTTATCAGCTGCGGCTGAGAAAGAAAAGGTGAAAAAGAAGCATTTAAAATAATATTGTGCTGCAATGTATGTTGGGGGGGGAACATATGTTAAGAAAGGGCAATGGTGTCAAAGTTAAATCAATACTTTATACTGGCTGTACCAGCAACAGTTGGGACTCATATAAGACAGCCTGTCTGCTGCTGCAAGGTGTTCTTAAATAATGGCAGTAAACACAGGGAAATGAACTGAGCAATTTATTTAATCTGTGCAGTGACAGCAAGTACACAACCAGGGCTAATGAACTTTGGGGCATTTGGGCAAATAATCATTTTATTCTGGCTGCACCAGGACTTAATTTGAGACTGTACCTAATCTGCTTAAGGGACTGTGGGTTAAGCAACCATTGCAAGTAGCCACAGCCAATCAGAAAGCTAAAATAACAAAGTCAGGACTTCTGGAACATTAGCCAACGCTTATGGGAAAATACCAAGTACTCATAGGGAACTGTAGGGACCTAATTTCAGGTGCCAAAACAACAAACCAACAGTGCACTGAGTGAGGTTCATGCATAATTTATTTTCTTGATTAACAGGCCCTCCAGCCAATCAGAGGCCATGCACTCAAAAGCTTCAGCCAATCAGGAGCCTCAGGAGAGCCCTATAAGAGACTGTTTTCCAGCATTTTGCCAGATTTGAGTGGGAACCCCCACAGGGGTGGGGGCTCAGGCCTCCAGCCATGCAGACAAGCCTGGAGATCCAGCTAATCCCCTCCATCCAGGATGAGGGGTTTGCCTTCTTAGTAGTTAAAGTCAAAGTTATTTAGTTTCTTTAGTTCTTGCTAACCTGGGAGTTGCCAAAATGTCCCCCAGTTGCTAGCCCTTCCTTCCATGTTGAGGAAAGACATGGACATGCAACTTGATGACTGCAAGCCAGCTGTGAGAGAGCTGATTTCATGGGGTCACATGATAGCAGCCTGAGAGTCGGCAGCAAACTCCCGGAGCTCCGCCACTCGGTTTTCATTTCGGGCCTTTACTAAAGTGTTTCACTGACCGGAGCTACCGAATTAGAGTGGAATGGGTCTATTAGCGAGCAGAATCCACAGCCGATCTCTAATGTGGGCATACATGAAAAGGTGCGGCCAGCACTTTCGCCTCCCAAACTCCAGAAAAGAGAAGGCCATAGCGAGCAAAGCAGCAGGCCGCCAGCTTATTGAACTTGCCTCACCGAGATGTTCCACTCTCCAATCGAGATTTTGAAATAATGCAACCTCTTCAGGCATCTATGGTGTCTATTGTCAAGATATGCAAGAAATCAAGAGATCGGGTTGACACTTTGACTCGGAGGATGGAGATGCAGAAGCTAAGATCATCTCGTTGGAAAACAAACAATCAGGGAATGACACAGAATTGGTCCTTGTGAAGGAGAATAAAAAATTAGAGGAAAAACTAGAGGATTTAGAGGGACGCAGCAGAAGAAACAATCTTGTAGTTATTGGGATCCCTGAAAAGGAGGAGGGGAATGCCCCGATCGCTTTTCTTCAGAAGTTTTGCTGCAAAGTCACAGGTTCTCCCCCGGGGGGGTGAATATATAATAGAGAGGGCTCATCGAGCCTTGCGCCCACCACCTATGCAGGGCCAGCCTCCCAGACCACTAATTATGAGGTTCTTAAATTATCTGGACAAACAGCATATACTGGCCAAGGCAAGGGAGATGAAGGAGCTGTTATGGGAGGGCCAGCAGATACGAATTATTCAGGACCTGCCCCACTCGGTGAGGGTGAGACGTCAAGAATTACACCCAATCGTTGCTAAACTTATTGCAGCATCTAAGACATATAAAGTTAGATATCCTGCCATACTAATGGTAAATCATGAAGGGAGATGGTTAACGTTTGACTCCCATTTGCAGGCTCTACAGGAATTGCAGCGTCTCTTCCCGGACCTCTTCAAGTGAGGACACATTTCATTCACCTCTGTATTGATAGGCTTCATTTCTGGAAATGTCTGGGTATTAGTCCAGATCCAGAGGCTCTCAAGTGGAATATGTGCAAACACCCTGGTTTGGTCATATGAATTTTTTTATATACAACTTTCTGGGTCAACTTGGTGACATCAAAATATGCGCCCCCAGGTGATAGACGAGTGATGCACGATGAATCTTTTTTATTTATTTAATATTGGTTAACCCCTTTTATTCTTCTTTTCCTTTCTTACTTTTATTTCCTCTTTTTAGGATAGTTTATTGGCCTTCTATTGTGGAGTGTATGACTACATTCAGCTTCATTGACACCTTTGAGGACTGGTTTGACTTTGGGGAAGGGCCCCTTGTGCATAATTATCCACACAGATACAGAGCTGCTGCTTAAAGATCACGGCTATGTATGGAACTGGTGGCGGGTCCTATATCAATACTGGGATGTGGATATATCATTGATGGCAGAGGATGGAGGAGGACTGCTATTCTTATTTGGACCTGGCGAATGGTCTTTCCGTTGCATGCAGACGCAGGAGGGTCGGATTCTTCCACAAGATGTGCAGAGGATGCGCTCTCCCTTTACCCTCTTTTCTCCCCTTTTTTTTTTCTTTTTTACGCAAGCATAGAATCTGTGGGCATTTGATTATCAATTGATCTTGTTATGGATTTATAATAGTCCACCCGGAGAGGGTTTCCTTTAATTTGATTACTATTTACTTAGGCGATAGACAGTTCTAGACTGCTGGGGCTATTTCTGACTTAGTGAGACTAAGGTTTTTTTTTTTTCTCTAGTGGGTGGGGGGGCTCCGGAGGGTAGTGCTGGGTATGTTGGGCTGGCCAGAAGCAAATCATGTGGCATGTTTTGCTTAGGGAGAGCAGTTTTCTGGAACTGGGGATGCGTAATATGGGGGTGGGGGCACTGCGAAAACGTATCTTATTGGGTTAGGGTGGGCTGGGCCTTAGAATTGTAGAATGTTTGGGATGTTGGGGGATAATCAAGGTTACGAGCTAATTGGGATGTATGTATATATCTGGCTTCAGGAGCTTGCAACAGTTTTAGCTGTTTCTTACCGTAGTATTTCAAGATGCTTTCCGCAGGTCTCTCCAACAACGAAGTTAGCTACAATGAGCCATATGTATAAGCTTATTAGCTGGAATATTAAAGGAGCCAAGGATAGGGTCAAGAGACAAGTGGTTCTAAGATACCTTCACCATTTGGGGCACAAATTGTCTTCCTCCAGGAGACGATCTAAAAGAAGTGACGTCACTACTTTAGAAGAGCTGGGTGGCCCAGGGTCTTGGGCTGGGACCTCACCAAGAGAGCAGGGGTTGCCATACTTGTCACTAGAGGTGTCCCTTTCAAACTAATGAACGAGTGATGGGATCCCAAGGTCGCTATATATTTTGTGCACGCCTACTAGCATCACAGCCAATTTTATTAGGCTCTATTTATGGCCCCAACAGTGATTCCTTCTTTTTTCATGAACCTTTACGCCAGGTAGTGTCTGATACCTATAAACTTATGGTTAGGGGGCGATTGGAATTTGGTGCTCCAAATTATTTAGACAGGTCATATAATGGGAGGAGGGTCTATCCCCTGTGCAAAGGGCCCTGAAAGATTTCATCGATAAGGCGCTTTAGTTGATGTCTGCCGATATTTAACCCCGGGATACGACAATATTCCTTTTATTCACCAGTACATAATTCCCATTCAAGAATTGACTACATTTTGGTCAGCTCATTGGCGGTGCCCGACATGATGCAGGTGGACATCTCCGCCAGAGTAATATCGGACCATGCCCTGGTGAGTGTGACATATAGGCCATCCCTAGAGATTAGACGTTCACTACAATGGAGGCTAAATTGCCAAATTTTAAAAGAGGATCCCTCTTTGATGGTCCTAAGGGACTTTATTAAGCACTTTTTAGAGGAAAATCAGGATTCAATAGACCAAAGAGACCTGATCTGGGCCGCCCTAAAGTGCTCCTTAAGGAGGAGTTAATTAAGATCGCTTCCAGGAAGAAACGTGTTCAGAGGGACAAACTAGACTCTTTATTAACCTCGATTAAACAAACTGGTGTGGCTTATCCCGCTCACCCGATTCGGGTGGGTTAGGTTGCATCAATTGCAGGCGAGTACAGGATTAGTCTTACAACAAGCAGAGTTAGCACTTTCCTAGGCGAGGCTCCAATACTTGGATATAGGGGAGAAAGCTGGGAAGCTCCTCACTATGCGAATACAGCAGCTGGACTCTGCTCATCATATTGTGGGTGTCCGTATTGGTCAGGGGGATCAGGTTTGCATGGATTCGGGGGAAATGTCTAAGGCCTTTGGGGCATATTTTCAGAAACTATATGCGGAAGATCTTGAATCCAAGCCCTCAGTGACAGAGATTGCTGCATATCTGAATTCAATTACTCTCCCAAAACTAACTGAAGTTGACTCCGAGGGCTTACGTGCCCCAATATCGGTCTTAGAGATATACCAAGCCATTCAACAGATGCCCCCTGACGAGTCCCCTGGACCTGATGGGTTCCCCAGCAATTTCTATAAGGCGCTTCTCTCAAACATATCCCCAATTTTATTAGATGTCTTTAAATATTGGTTTAATTATGGTATCTCCGACCCAAATTATCTCGAGGCAACAATTTCTTTAATCTTAAAACTGGGAAAGGATCCCTCCAGTATGGATAGCTACCGCCCTATATCTCTCCTAAATACAGATATTAAAATCCTGGCGAAAGTTCTTGCTAACAGATTGTCCAAAGTTATGGATAGGTTGGTTAGCAGGGAACAAGTGGGTTTTATGAAGGGGAGGTTACCCCAAGATCATCTAAGGAAATTGCTACACCTCATTGCAGAGGCTAAGGAATCTAAAATCCCAGCAGTACTCCTCTCTCTCGATGCAGAAAAGGCCTTTGACCGGGTGTCCTGGGATTTTCTGTTTGCTACCCTGTCGGCTTTCAGCTTACCCGAGGAGTTTTTAAGATTGGTTAGAATTTTGTATTCCTTTCCCTCTGCTAGAGTCAAATGTAACGGAGTATTGTCACCGGTCATTAAGTTAGAGCGAGGTACCAGGCAAGGTTGCCCCCTGTCCCCATTGTTATTTAATTTGTATTTAGAGCCATTTCTGTGTAGATTAGCGGGGAATCCAATTATTAAAGGTATACAGGTAGGGGAATCCAATTACATACATTCAGCCTATGCTGATGATGTGTTATTACACATTGAGAACTGGGTCTCCATACCAGCCATCCTGGAGAAATAGACTGTTTCTCCAAGGTATCCTTTTATCAGTTGAATCGTTCTAAGACCAACATTTTTCCCTTAAATCATAATGTTAGAAAAGCAGATTTGCAGGCTTTGGGACTTGGCTGGGAAGCCAAATCTTTAACATACTTGGGCATTGGTATTAGCACAAGTCTCTCTTCAATGATTAAAGACAACTTAGTTACTCTAGTTCAAAATATCTCGGGAGACTTGGATAGATGGCATCTTATCTCCTTGTCTCTGTGGGGTAGGCTGAACCTCCTAAAAATGAATGTTCTCCCTAGGTTACTATACCCCCTGGGGATGCTTGGGGCCTATCTCTCAAGGAAATGGTTTACAAATTTGCAGAGGATATTTAATTCCTTTTTGTGGCAAGGGAAAGGAACCCATAGATCCTATTTTAACTTGACAGCCCCAAAACTCAAGGGTGGGCTAGCTGCCCCCTCTTTATTTCTGTATTATGCAGCACAACATGTCTGTAAGTTGAGCTGTGGAACAACGAGCACAGGCATTTGGGCTATTTGCCTTATGGCTTGACATAGAGTGCGATCTGGCGAAGAAGATGAAGAGATCTCTCTAGGGCCCTTTTATTTGTCCCCCATCCGTTATCCCTAGGTTAATGAACAATCCTATGGGATGGTCCTAAAGCTTATTACCAATTGCAACGTTATCTTGGAGTTAAGTGGTGGCTCTGGACACCCAGCCCATTTTGAAAATCTGCAAATTAAGGTGGGAGGTACTGTAGTACCTCTGCCTTTGGCCATGAGATAAGTCATTTTTCTGCAGTGGATTTTTGGGAACAGGGTAGCCTGCACGCTCTTTTGACCACCTAAAGAGACTCTATGGATTTGTCGACTGTTACTTTTTAATGGTTACAGCTTAGTAAAGCCTTAGCTTAGGTGTTTTCCTCGGCCTCCTCACCCGGTTATGGGCTGAAAAATATTGACCCTATTAAGGTCGCTGTCCAATCGCACACAGTTTCTAAAGTTTATAAGCTGCTTCAGGAACGGATCACAGGCTCCCTTCAGGTGTTTGTTATTATTGGGTAAGAGAGTTGAATTTCCGGGACACTCCGGATCTCTGGAAAAAACTCTGGAACACTATGTACATGTATATCAAACAAGATAGACTTAGGATGGTTCACTTCAATATCATGCATCACCTCTATCTGACGCCCACTTATTTATACAGACGTGGGGCATACAGTTCACCCCTTTGTTGGAATTGCAAAAAGGAGGAAGGCACTTTGTATCACATGCTATGGTCATGCCCGGCGATCCGGGCTCTTTGGAGTGCCATTAGCAGACTCTTGGACCCTATCCTTGGCTCAATTAGCATGGACACCCCCGAGATCTGTTTATTATATTTCTTCCCTGCACACTCCAGGGCTTGAGAGCTCGAGTATCACTTGCCTCAGCTGTTATGAAGCTGTTAATTCTAAGACATTGGTCGTCTGACAATTCTCCATCCCTATTAGAGTGGCATCGAATGTACCCAAGCGTTGCAGCTGGAGAAACATATTGCTTATATGCGGGCAAGCAAAATGCTATACATCCCTTTGGGGCCCCTAGATTCCTTCCTTATGGTTTGGAAGCCGAACATAATTGTTCTATGAACAGATTGATTAAGTTTCTGCTCCTTTTTCTCATAACCTTGGGGTGGGGGTGGGGTGGGGGGAGGGTAGTAGTTTAGATCATGTTTTATAAATATCATCAGAAAGTGCGCTGTATGTAATATAGAATCTAATGGTTTTGACTTTGCACTTTCAGTCTAACACTTCATTACTGCTTAATTGATTGTGTTGTGTGTAAAAATAATAAAAATGTTAATTACAAAAAGAGAGCTGATTTCATTTCAGTTGTGAAAGAACTGAAGACATCAGGAACCTTGATTGCAGAAATTCTATTGTGAAGAGCCCGAGTGAATACTCTTGTACCCCCGTTGCAAGAAAGAAAGAAGTCCTGCTAAGTTGAGGCTGTCTGTGCCCAAGTGACTGTGCAAAGAAAAATTATTCTTTGGGTCATCACCCTACAGGTCCACCTCGAAAATGAGCTTGCTCAATGGTGATGACCTGGCTAAATAAAGACTTTCACTGAAATAAAGACTTTGATTGATTGACTGCTGCACATGACCTTAGCAAGGGTGGACCCGTATGTTGAAACTTTTGCTGATAATGACTGTTCTGGGGGTTCCCACAGTGAGCCTAGAACAGAGTAGAAATGTACTGATATGTGATGTTTGCTGGAGCCTACAGGACTGGAAGGGGAGCACTCAGTAAGGGGCTTATGCTTGACTTTACCTGGGAGGTCCAGTAGTGTGATACTTATCTGGGCAAGACATCCAGTGGAGCCGCCAGCCACAGCCACAAGCCACATAATGGACTGAGACCCCAAAGTTAAATTCAGATTTGCTATAACCTGGAAATGACAGTTTTCCATTCTATAACCTGGAAATAACAGTTTTCCATTCTGTAACCTGGAGATGACAATTTTCCACTGAGTAACTGGGCCAGACGGACCTCTTGGCTTCTGGTTGAAGGCGCTATCCCTTCATTTATGTACCAGATGTGTCTGAAATATAAATGTACTGTAAGATTCTTCGTCATATAAAGGTGCTGAGTGTTTAAAAAAATCATATAAATGTGCTAAACAGTAGAGATGTGTGAAACTAGAAAATTTCACTCCGTGAAATATTTTGCAAAATTCACACATTTTGTGAAATATTTTCAAGGGTGCGAAATGTGAAATTTTACCAGCAAAATGTTGCCCTGGGAAAGGCGAAATTCAGGTGAAATATGGCAAACTTTCTAATTTCATGCCAAAATTTGGCATTTTTACAGGCAAAATTTCACAATTTCGCATCCACCGAAAAATTTTAGTGGAATGATGGAATTTTGTGAAATATTTCACCTGGTGAAATTGCCGATTTCACTGCAATTTCACTGGCAAAATTTAAATTTGCAAAATCTCTACTAAATAGTCAGAAGGAAATGCTCAACTTCCAAATCTGGTGTGACCAACTTGTCACATCCAACCCAAAGTTCTAACTGCGACATGCAAGACAACCCCTGCACACCGCTTATGGATTACAAATTGTTGTTTATTGGTTTGCTTTCAAGTTAAACACTATTGTCTCATTTCAATCAAGCCAGCCAATGCACAGCTGCACCATTCACCAGGCCTGCGACTATCTGAGGGACTTTGGTAACTGGGTACCCAGGGTAAAGGTTATGAGATTGTGGGTTTCATACCATGTCTGGGAAACTGGTACCAATGGTGGGAAAAATGAAATGTGTTCCATCTGATTTTAAGGCAGTTAGATAGCCAGGCCTCTGGGTATTAAGTGTTGGTACAATGTGATTGTTTTTCTTCTATTTTGATAACTAGTATCTACCCAACTGGAGGGTTTTCACCAGCACCAACCAAACCAAACCAAATCAATTGTAGATATGTAAATAATAACCACTGCATAACCTCTACTCTTTCTGTTTCCCCATTCCTAATCTCTATACCCCCTAAATAAATATTGTTATTGTCATTGATGCAAATTACATTGTCATGAGCATATTATTAGAGAGAGTCTTTAATTACTGAAATGTCTGAAATGTTGGGAATTGTCTATTGGGTCATGTGTTGGGGTGGCAAATGGTTATAGTAGGTGATATGACATCCCACCTGGTTGTACCAGGTAATAGCTAGCCCACTTAAAAGGTAAACTCTGGGTGGAGGCACTGCACTTTATGTAACAGTATGGAAAAAGAACCAGTTCAAAGTAAGTTTCAGAACACAGGCTCCTCAACCTTGTTTAGGCCAGGCATGGCAGGGGTAGTAGCCATTGGAGTAGCACCACCTAGGGGTTACACAGCATTAGCAGATAACCCCCAAGAATGTCCTATGTATTGGTGCACTCCACCATCAGATTCTAAGCAACTGATGTATGAATGGGTTAGGGAATTTGGTTGAATTTGGCATACAAAGAGATGGAGAAAGGAGTCCCACAATAACTCACCTGTTACTGATTATTCCTCCAGCCAATGTGAGGCTGGTATTTGGCATCTATTAAAGGTCTGCAGGAAAGCCAATTGTGCAGCCTAGTAATAATATTTACATCAGGGCAGTGCAAGTCCACCATCCCTAATATGCATTTGTAGAATACTCTTTTTTGTTCTGGCCGCTTCACCCCCCCCCCCACACACACAAAACATATGGATAATGCTGCTAATTTGATTAAAGAATGACTCTGGGATTCTAATTGGCATATTTTGGAATACGTACAAGCATTTTGGAAAGATGGTCATCTTCACTGGGGAAGGAGGTATTAAAGCAAAGACGGGGAGGTATATTGCAACAAAGGTGGATTTAAACTAGATGGGGGTGGCAAGTGAACAGCAGTAGACAGGGATCTGACAGATATGAGTCACAGCCTACCCTCCAGGCAAGCAGGGAAGGACTCAGGGCAGCTGAAAAGGAAGGGAGTAAAAGGGAGGAGATGGAGGGTGATGAAAAGAAGGGGACAGGGTGGAAGGTGGTCTCACTGAATGTAAGAAGCTTAGGCAACTAATCAGCTGAGCTGCAAGTACTCTTGGCTGTGTGGAGGGTGAATGTTGAAGCTGCCATGGAAATGTGGGCAACTGAGCACTGGGACTGGGATCTGGCAATCCCTGAGTACAAATTATGCAGGAAGGACCATAAGGAGGAGGAGGAGGGGGTTGGGAGGCAGTCTATGTGAGGGATGGGATCAAATGGACAAGGGACAAGGAGGAAGAAAGGAGAATAGAGGCAATCTGGCTGCAGCTCCTAGACTAAAGGGGTATGAAACTGAGGTTTGGGGTAGTAGACAGGCTGATGTCCCAGTTTGAGGAACTTGACAGGGAGATAGTGGGACAAATCAGAAAGATATGAAGAAAAGGGAAGGTGGTCATTTTGGGGGATTTTAACTTGCTGGGGGTTGACTGGAGCATTCCAGTCATCTCCAGTACTAGGGAGCAGGTGCTCCTGGATGCAATCCAGGAGGGTCTCCTGACACAGTTGGTCAGTGTACTTACTAGGCTAAAGAACACTTTAGATCTGGTATTGTTGAATGGAGAGGCAGTAAGGAAAATAAGGGTGGAGGACCCACTAGCCGACAGCCATCACCAAATGATGTGGTTTAATATCATGATGTGCAGGGAGCCAGAGAAATTAGTAACCCGGGTGGTAAACTTCAGGGGAAGGACTTTGGGAGGATGTGGGAAGTACTGAAAGGGAAACTGGAGGGCATAAGGCAGGAGATGGATGCAGAGCAGAAATGGGATATTATTGAATGGAGGATTACAGAGGCAATGGAAGCCTGCACCAAGACACAGAGTAAGAGGAGCAGAGCAAGGAAACCATACTGGTTGAACAGCGAGGTAGTGGAGGTGGTGAGGGAAAAATGAGAGGTGCACAAGAGGTATAGGAGGATGGGGAAGGAAGGGGACAGGGACGAGTATGTATGATGGTCCAGGGAGGTGACCAGAAAAGTTAGAGAAGTCAAGGTCCAGAGGGAGCTGAGATTAGTGCAGGGAGTTAATGGGGGAGAAAGACTTTTTCAGATACATCAGGGAAAAAAGGAAGTGCAAGGAGACAATAGTGAGGATAAAAAAGGGGTGGGGAGTTGACAGAAAAGGGGAGGAACAGGCAGAAACACTGAATGAATACTTTTGGTCAGTCTTCATGGAAGAAAAGGGGGGACCACTACCACCATGGGCTGGGAAGGTGGGGACGAGGGAAGAAGAGGTGACAGATGGAAAAATTGAGGGAGGTAGAGTCCTAGACACACTAAGGGTGGACAAGGCACCAGAGCCAGATGATAACCACTGCAGGGTGCTGAGGAAGATGGTGAAGTTGTTGGTGGAGCCGCTGGCAGATCTGTACAGCACCTCACTGGAGTTGAGATGTGTGCCGCTGGACTGGAGGATGGCACATGTAGTGCCATTACACAAGAGCAGAACAAGCAATGAACTGGGTAATTATTGTCCGGTAAGCCTCACCTCCATAGTGTGCAAACTCATGGAAACGATACTAAAGGAAAGACTGGTGTCATACCTGGAGGACAACGGCTTCCAGGATGTGAGACATCATGGGTTCATTTTGAGGAAGTCTTGTCAAACCAACCTGAAACAATATTATGACTGTGTGACAGGTGAGCTGGATAAGGGTCATGCAGTGGATGTTCTTTACTTGGACTTCAGTAAGGCCTGCGATTTGGTGCCTCATGGATGGCATGGGGGAAGCTAACTGGAGTAGGGGTAGGGGCAAAATGATGAACTGGATTACAAGCTGGCTGAGAGGGCGACTGCAACGGTTGGTGATGGGAGGGGGAGCTCTCAACTCCAAGGCCAGTGATGAGCAGGGTGGCACAGAGCTCTCTGCTGGGACCAATTTTATTTGGGCTCTTCATAGCAGCCATTGCACACGGGGTGGTGAGCAAGGTAAGTCTGTTCACAGACAACATCAAAATGGGAGCAGTGGTGGATGGAGGGGAGGGATGGAAGTAGCTGCAGGGTGACCTAAGCAAGCTGGAGGAGTTGTCTGAGTGGTGGCAGCTGGGGTTCAATGCAAAGAAGTGTAAGGTTATGCACTTTGGGGTGAAGAACCCAAGGAGAGAATACTGGCTGGGTGGGTTAAGCTGGGGATTACTGAGGAGGAGCAGGACCTAGGGGTAACGGTAACAGGGACCATGAAAAACACTGCCCAGTTCTGGAGAGTAGCTGCAAAAGTGAACAAAATGCTGGGGTGTATAGCAAGGGGGTTTTCATCCAGGGGAAGAGAGGTGAGCGTGCCCTTCTACAGGTTGCTGGTAAAGCTGCACTTGGAGTATTGTGTGCAGTTTTGGGGGCCATACATGAAGCGTTATATCAGGCTACTGGAGGGGGTGCAGAGGAGGGCAATGAAGATGATATGTGGAATGGAGTGGAGAGACTGAGATCAGGCTGGCAGACCTGAATATGTACACCATGGAAGATAGAAGAGACAGGGGGGACATGATAGAGACATTCCAGTATCTCAGGGGAATCAATAAGGATGGGGCAGACAGGGTCTTTAAGCTAAGAAGGGGGAGGGACACCAGGGGGCAGAGGATAAGAATAGAGGGGGGATGATTTAGGAGGGAAATGGGGAGACACTATTTCATGGAGATGGTGGTAGCAAAATGGAACACACTACCAGAATGGGTGGTATCATGTAAATCTGCCAACAGCTTTAAAAGGACATGGAACAGGGAACGGGGAGAGCGAGGGTAGGGGAGGTGAGGGGTGGCACTGAGATGACAAAGGGGAAGGGGGCAGCTTCAAACTAGGGGTGCTAGCTGCACACTTGAGTAGACTTAGATAAACTGGGTGGTCTGTTTCTGCTGGCACATTTGTATGTTCATATGTTCGTACTTATACAAAAGGGGTGAATGATAAATGAGTGTGATAAAAACATGTACAGCATATTCTCACTGCAGTGTGATATCTCATTGTGGTGACATCACCACAAGTGATAAATCATGTTGTGGCATCAGGACTAGTGAAAAATCATGCTGTGACATCACCAGAGTGAGATGTCTCACTGCCCCCTGCAGCTAACTCAGTTAGCATTGCAAAACACCCTCACCGGTTTCCTGTACTCTTTCTGACTCCCAGCCCATTACTGTGATACTCTCAGCTTGACTGCAGCCAGAATCCTAAAGCACACTGCTTCACAAAACAGTCTGTTCCTCACTGCTATCAAAAGTTAACTCATTTAGCATTGCAAAACGCTCTCACCTGTTCCCCACACTCTTTCTGTCTCCCAGACCACTACTGTGATACTGTCAGCTTGACTGCAGCCAGAATTCTAAGGGACACTGCTTCACAAAACAGTTTGTTCTCACTCCTACCTAAAACTAACTCAATTAGCATTGCAAAACACACTCAGCTGTTTCCCACAGAGTTTGTAACACTGACATCCCATTCAGAAAAACTCACACACAGAAAGAGCAAACACAGAAGCAACAACAGAACACAAAAAATCGTAACAATACTACTGAAACTCCTACCCCATTGTATAAATCGAATACATGATGTGTAGATTGTGTGCTATGGAAAATATCCACTCCTGCATCATGAGCTCTGGATGCTCTCACTCATGCCTTCAGCGCTTGTGAGTATCCAGAGCTCACTCTGCAGGGGTGAGGATATGTTCCATATCACACTCCTGCCCATCATGTATCCCCTATGTATTCTGCTAATGATGATGATAGTTAGCTACATCCATCTATTACAGTCACTGTGAATACTATCCAGGAGCATGATGACATTTTCTTTATAAAGGTGGGCCACATTCTTAGGTATACTGTATGTACACCTAAATATTTCAGGGATGTGACTATTTTTGGCCTCAGCAAAAAAGAAGGCATTAGATCAGGGTTTTCCTTCCCCAAAGGTAGCAATTCATTTTTTGCCCAGTTTATTTTATGACTGGCAAGTTTTCCAAATGGTACTAGAATATCCTAGAGGGCAAGTAGTCCTGCTGGGGCATCTTTTAAATATAGGTTACCAAGAGAGTGTGCACAAGGAAAAGCGGTGCTTAAAGAACAAACTAGACATGTAAAACACAAGTAAAACCCTTCTTTCTGGATGAAGCATCCTTCTTTATGGGTTTTGTGTGTGCTTGGAACTTGTATTTTACACTTCTTTTAAATATACTAGTAGGTCATCCATGAAGAATGCTAAATTGTATTCCATATTCTTCACCTTCAGTCCCTCCAGTCATTGATTATGCCTCATTACTGTGGCCAGGGGCTCCAAGACCATCACATAAATCAAAAGGATAAAGGGCATCCCTTCCTCGTCCCCTTGTTTAACTGGAAGGGTCTAGATAGAGTGCCTTTGACCCTTATCTGTGCTGTCAGCTGGTTGTGGAGGGTTTTGATCCATTGAATCATGTTATCCCCTAGCCCATACTCCCTCAGTGCCTAGAACATATAACCCCACTCCCTGTGATCAAAAGCTTTTTCTGCATCCAAGCTAAGGACCACAGCTCTGCCCCATCCACTTTGTTCAGTCTACTGCCACACTACATTAAGTGTCTTCCTAATGTCATGCATCCCTTGCCTGCCTTTTACAAAGCCTGTCTGGTCCTCATGTATTACATAAGGCAAGACTCCTTCCAGCCTACCTGCCACTATATGAACTATTATTCTGTAGTCAAACATTAGTGACAATATAGGCTTATAGAAAGAGCAGAGCTGCTGATCCCTTCCTGCCTAAGGGAGAACTAATATAGTAGCGGACCACATGTGGGGGGACAATACACCCATAACAAAACTTTCTTTGATCATATCCAAGATGGGGGCCCTTATTTCATCTTGGAAATGTTTAAAGAAATCAATAGTTAAGTCATCTGACCCTGGCACCTTACTCCCTTTGAGATGTTTAATAGACACCTTTACCTCTCTCTCTTCATTTGGTGCACTCAGCAAGCCCCTGCATTCCTCATTAATTTTGAGAAAGGCAGCCTTGCTCAAAAACTCCCTTAGCTGGTTGCATGTGGGGGATTCCTCTTTTGTATATAATGGTTCATAGTAACTTCTGAAGCTGTCACCAGTCTCAGAGTAAGTGATTACCTCCAAGCCTTTCTCATTCCTAAGTTTTGCTATATTTTTGGCCCTTCCCTGGTTTCTAATTGCCAGGCTAACCATTTCCTAATGCAGTCCCCTCAAAGTAGTTACCAGCATTCATCAGAAGCAAAACCCATTCAATTCTTGCACTGTGTGCAGTATTGAGCTCCCACTAAAGTCATTGGAGGATCTGGTAACGCTCAGTGCAGGGTCACAACATGTAGGCCCTCTCCACCCCTAATATTTTAGCTTTCAGGTCTGCTAGTTTTTGGTCATTGATATGCTTTTTATGAGAGACAAATGAAATTATGGGCTTCCCTAAGAACCACCTTCATTGCATCCCACCTTGTTGCTGTGGAGGTAAGATTGGGCGGATTTTCTAGATTTTCATTTATTTGTTCATTAATGAATTATTGGAAATCTTTCTTCTTAAGTAAAGTAGGGTCCAAACACCATCCACAATAGCTCACAAATGATCCCATCCCTGATAAGGTAAGACAAACACGGGAGAGGTCAGTAATGGTCATTTTACCATGTGTAATAGCTTACATGCTTGTTAACACTTCTTGGGATATCAAGGCTAGGTTTAGTCATGAGTTGCTTTTAGTAGAGTGAGAGTAGTGGGTGTATTCCCTGCCTTTTGGATTCAAGTATCTCCATGTATCTACTAATCTGTTGCACTGCATTAACTGACACAATGAACAGTGAAGCAGCATGTAAGGAGCATTGTGGGCATATCGCACAACATGACTGTATTGGCTGTGGCAATAACACTGTGAATTTCACCAAATTGACAAGTTTCCCTTATTACTGGCTTTGAAATGCTGCCACCCATAAAGTGAAGTACAATACCTGCTACGTAGAGTGTTCTCATGGCCATTTTGAAAGTTTACAAACACCATGGAACAAATCTGTGACTGTATGCCCAAACATGAGTCCACTTGTCCCCTTTGAGCTCCGTTGTATGAATTTCAATTGCCACATTCTCATGGAACATGGGGGGATCCAACAGTACATTGCCATGCAAGAAAGAGTGTATTATACCATACACAGTATACTTCCACATTCAATGCAGCACTAAGGAGAGACTTAGCAACATGGCAACCCCATTATGTTTCTAGTTGATCTCTACATTCCAAAAATAGTTCAAGTCAATTCTGTTATACATTTCTCTTGGTGGCAAACAAGAGATAGCTCCATCACTGATGCACACATTACACAATCTTCTGCAAAGTTAGAATAAAACTGAGACAATGTATCTCATATTGTCACTTTGCAGGTGCCTCTTCATTGGGGGTGTGAGCACCTTCCTTCTGCTGCATGCTCTGTATTAATATACAATTCAGCATCCTTTGGTATTTCAAAAAAAATTTGTGGGCACCCTGGCTTGATAAAGCTCAGTCTAACAGGGAATAACAGGGCAAACTCCCATCTTGGTTACTACTTGGATAATAAGACAAAAGGGGGCAGCTTGGCCCATCTGAATTGTCCTGCACATGTGTGGGTCATATTTAAACCACTCTAGAATTTGAGAAAACAACTCTATCCAGTGTATTTTTAAATTCCATGAAACTGGTTTCCTCAACTACTTCCTTCGGCAGACTATTTCATGCCCTAGTAGCCATTACAGTAAAATAATTATCTCTCATTGATGTTACAGAACTTGGGACAACCAATTTCCTGTTATGTGACCTTAAGCAGTTCCTTGTGTTACTGAATACAAGGTTACATTGACTACTTAAATCTAACATTGTCTTAGATAAAGAGCACTATGTAAGAATTGTAAATGATCTATTACAGAATAGAACAAATTATCAAACATTAAGCAGTAATCTTATACCTGGTTTAAAAAAAAACACACTTGTTAAATTAACAGGAGTAAATAATGGTGATATAATGGAAAATTAATTTTAATTTCTTTGGGGTGACTATCCAGTTACACCTGGATTTTATGTTTTGCCTAAGGTTCATAAAAATCTGAATGATCTGCCTGGCAGACCTATTGTCTCTGGGAATGGGGGACTTACAGAAAATGTAAGGCATTTTGTAGACTTTTTCTTGAAACTTTGTATTGCAGATTTGCCATCGCATTTAAGAGATACTTCAGACACCTTGATGAAATTAGGAGATTTGATATGGGATGACAAAAGATTTAGATGTGCATTGATGTGGAGTCCCTGTACACCTCAATCAAACATGATCTAGGTCTATGGGCATGCAGTTATTTTTTAGAGAATCATAGTAAAGCAAATGAAATGCCTGTTGATTTTCTATTAAAAGCACTGGAATTTATTCTTACTGGAAATGTGTTCGAATTTCAAAATGAGTTGTATTTACAACTTTGTGGTATGGCCATCAGAGCCACCATGGCACCAAGTTACACTCACTTGTTTCTTGGTTGATGGGAACAATTCATAGTCCTCCCAATTTTAAATCCCTTCTTTAAAACTATTATAGCATGGAAATGTTTCATAGATGATTGTATCTGTGTGTGGGAAGGGACCATAGAGGAAATAAGTGACTTTATGGATTGGCTCAATACAAATTAACTTCATTTGAAATGTTCTCACATATCCAGTAGAGAAAGAGTTACTTTTTTAGATCTTAAACTTGAAGGTATTCCAAAGGAAAAAATAAAAACAAGCTGTTTCAGAAAATTGACTGTGACAAACTCTGTTCTAAGAGCAGACAGTTGTCATCCTCCCCACTTGAAGGAATCCATACTTTATAGTCAAATGCTATGGCTAAGAAGAAATTGTAGCGATGAGAATGTTTTCTTGACACAAATGAAGGCTTTAGAAGACAGATTCCTTAAAAGGGGTTATAGAGAAAGAACACTAAAATTGGCAAGAGAGAAAGTGATTTTGGTAGATAGAGACAGCTTAGTAAAGAAGAAGGAATCAGAGACATGAGGTGCTACAGTGTATCAACCTGTCACCTTTGTGACTGAGTATAATTGTGTAGCAGGAAGGATTGGAAATATTATTTATAAGAACTGAAATGTTTTAACCAGTGATGCTGCATCCTCAGCTGCAGTGGGCATGCAACCCAGAGTGCCTTTCTCGAGGGCTATAAACTTAAAAGATCTACTAGTACATAGCAGGATGCCCTCTATATTGCCCTGTATCCCTGAATTTAGGAATGGGATGCCAGCAAAACCTGTCAGTTTTTATAAATGTAAGAGATGCACCATTTGTGCATATGCAGTGATGGGTAAGCACTTTGAACATCCCCTTTTAATGATATGAAGGTGGACATCAGGGAATGTATAACATGTGATACAACCCTCACTGTATATGCTTCGTGGTGCCCCTGCAAAAAGGTCTATACTGGTTGTACAGTTAGACCCTTCAAACAACGAATACAGGAGCATACTAGGGCTATTATTAGCAACACATGTGATACTCCTGTCAGTTCTCAGTTCTCTTCCCATCACAGTAGCAATGCAGATTCTCTGCAGCTTACAGGTATTCAAAATGCAAAACATGGGAAGAAAGGAGGAAATAGATCCAATGAGTTGTCCCACCTTGGCATGCCCAGGCCATCTCTACCACCCCCTACACTCCCTTCCCTACCTCCACTTGGTGGCTCAAAACTCGGCTTGGCCACCCGCCTCATGCATCCACCCCTTATGTCTCTCTTGATAAGGTGTATGACTGCAGCAATTCCACTTCCCACCCTACTCCCCCTCCCATCATCTCTTAGCCCCCCTCTTCCCTACCGCCTACTTCTTTTCTCCACTAACTACTGTCTCAGCAAACTGACTCCATCCTTCTACTACCTGCAACTATCCTCTCCTATAACTTACTGTAAATGCAACCCTATGGGTGTCTTACCCTTTGTAGATTTTTTTTCATTATTAACCTGCTTGAATAATCCATTGTAATTATTCTAAATATTGTACATGTTTTATACTCTATGTGGCTTGAACCCTTGTAATGCTGTTTTCCCTCCTACCGATGTGGAACCTTTGTAAAAGAGCACTCAGCTCAAAGGTGTTTAACCCTAGATCCTAATAAATAAAAATAAAATAAAACAAGAAACCTATTGGATTTACACATTTAAAAGTGTACAACCAGTAGGTTTAAACAATAATTAGGATATCAAATCATATCTGTTGGATAGATGAGGTTCCGCAGAGAAATTGTTATAATAAAATTATGATTTTAATTGATACCTGGAGCAGCAAAATGTTTGGACTATGCAATATAAAGTCTAGGAAGTTTAAAATTGTGTTATTAATGATGTCAATGTGTCTTTGACTGCAAATAATGTGAACCATGTAATAGCAATCTCATCGTTGTGTTTTTCTTTTTCCTGCCTGTTCCTTAGGCTGGTTTTCTTGTTTCCTAAATTGAGCTCAACTTACTTTATCGCACATTTAGGGTTGATCGCTAAAATTCTTCTCCAAGCAGATAAGCAGCATCCAAAAGAAAAAGGAAGTTTGTTTTTTCTAAAAAATAATCTTTCTTGTAGCATCTCTTGGAAGAAGCTGATTTCTGTCTGTAATCTGGGACTCTGTTTCATGCATGTAGGACTTTGTGGTTTAAAAATAAACTAAATATTTAGCATTAGCTTTTGAATTAAGTGTATATTTAAATGCAATTGCAAATTAAATTCTTGTACTGTTTTGTTGATTTATATTTGAATACAGAGCTCTAGATTCAGACAGTACAGTATAAGATTATTTTATTAAAAGTATTTTTTGTAATGAATTGTCCTTTCAGTTTCATTTTTTGTTCATTTTTTTCTATAATATAAAAACTCTAAAAAAATGAATAAAAGAGGTGCTTCAATATAGAAAGGAATTTTGAAAATTGTTTGAAATATGAATTCACTTAAAGAGAATGCTGTGACTTTAAAAACACATAGAAAAATATGAATATATTGTGTCATCATGTGTGTTAATTAATGAATGTGACTATTGGATATTTTTTGATGATGTCATAAGTTGGACACTATTTAAGAATGGATGCACTGTATTCCCATCATTTTAACTGCCACACCTCCTAAGGAAGGATTTGGGAACCCGAAATGCTGAAGCTTAGTGTGGTGCTGGTCTGAACTTCAGCAATAAAGCTGTTTGTGTCTGAAGATTTGTTTGTCTGCTTTTTGGTGTGTGAACATTTGGATTTGTTGTTAATATGAGGCGTGCTGCCTTTAACTCGCACCCACCTAGCCACTGAGTGTTTGTGATTATGTTTTGGATTTTAACTAATACTTAAATCTTGGGACTGTAGCAGTTTATATAAAAGTAAAAGGTCACCTCTTTGGCACCTCTGTTATAGTGAAAACAAACCTGTTTCATTCAGTCTAGCATTGTAAGGCATCCTTTTATACAAGGAATTAATTTTGTGATGGATTTTTGTACACCCTCAACCATATTTATATATTTTAATAAATATGGTGACCAAGCTGGAGAACCATAATCAAGGATGGGCATAACATAGCTATAATTACTGGTCACAATTTTTTGCAGTACAAAAGTCGAGTTATAATTTGCCGTTATAACTACCTCAGCCAGTTATAACGGCAAACACGCGCCACTGTGCTCTAGAGAAGCGCGAGACACAAACAACCGCAGATCGAACAAAACAACTGACTGACTCACACTCTCGCAGCTCGGGGTGTCCTGTCAGATCCAGCATTGTTCTCTCAGGCACAACATATACTCGCCACCAAAAAAAAAGGAAAAGTGTTTAAGAAATAGCGACAGTAGCAGCACAAACTGCTTCAACCATGGAAACCAGGTTTGACATAGTAGATTCCTCTGTAAGAGAAGCATTTACAGTAGAGTAGGATAATAAAAATACGAAGCTAAAAACAGACAGTGACCTCTGTCTCTTCGGCAAATTCCTCACAGAAGCGTCACTAGAAAACGAGTTTACCACCTTTACTGCAGAAGAGCAAGATACACACATTGCCAACTTCATTTACTGTCTGAAACGTCAGGATGGCTCTGAATATGAGCCAGAAACAATCCGTGGCATCATCACCAGCATAGACAGGCATCTAGCAGCCCATAACTATCCCCATAGTATATTTAAAAGGCTAGCAACCGATTTTATCCAAACCAGAAAAACACTTGCTGCTAAACAAAAACATCTAAAGCGACTAGGTAAAGGAAACAGACCATTAAAAGCTTCACCGCTCACAGAGCAAGACATTGAACTGCTTTACAGTTCAGGCACATTGTCTCTTGACAACTCAACTGGTCTGCTCAATTTCTTATTCTTCAACATTGGTCTACAATTCACCTCAGAACAAAAGAACAACTACGACCTCACGGGGTGACATTACTGAGGGCACAGACACAGAAGGCAACAGCTTTCTGGAATACAATGAAAGACAACCTAAAACGAGAACTGGGGAAAACCCTAGAAATATAAGACCGCTTAAACCCCGAATCTATCAAAATAAACAAAATCCAGAAAGAGACACAATAGCAGCTTTCTGTCTCTACAAAAGTAACAGACCACCCGAAATGCTGACCAAAGACACCCCATTCTACTTAGCCTCAAACATAAATAAAAAACAAAACTCCCTGTGGTTCAGAAACATGACTGTAGGACTTAACAAACTAAGAGCCATGATGACAACCATGAAACTGCAGTCTGGAATTCCAGCCTGCAAATGAATAACCAACCACTCTACCTGAAAAATGATGATCCAGAGGCTCTTAGACTGTAGCATGGCCCCCACTGAAGTACAACAAATATCAGGTCACAGAAATGTGCAGTCTATTAATAATTATTCTGTACTCTCTGAAGCCAAACAACGAAGAGTAAGCGAGCTACTCACATTTTCCACATCTGACACAGAACAGGCATCTACCTCCTGCAAAGATCCTCAGCATGCTGCCACTTCACAGCTCCAGAACACAGCCAAGCAGCCTTTTTCCAACAGACTTCAAGCCATCTTTGGCCCACAATGCACCTTCAACGATGCAGTCTCCATAAAGATATATAATGCTCCTGAAATGAAGTTCATAAAATGTCCACTCACCATAGAAGACTCCGATGACGACAACTAGAGGTAAGCAAAATCCATACACTTTTCAGACACTCCCTAACCCACGCTGACCTAATGCTTTCCTCTTCTCTTCCCAGACAACGCTACAGCAAGCAAATGAAAATCAGCACCAACACGTCTTGGAGCCACACCACATAACCAAATTAACAGTTTAAACTCTTAGTTTAAAAGTTTCAAGAGTTTTTATATCGTTAACTGTTTACAACCTTTCACAGTTCCACCACATGAATGAAGCCATCTAAAACAAATGTAATTTCATTCATGAACTGGAAGTTATAACATTCAAAGATGCTGACAAATGTTGTAATGTTACTGTAATGTTTCTTTTCCAAACATAAAAAAGATGTTTTAAAATCATTAAAAACTGCAATGTAACACGACCACCACAAATAAATTCTTCATTATACCACAACTGCCTTACTCATTTCTTTGTAAATTGAATAGATTATTGCCAAAAAAAATTGTGACCAGCAATTATAAAAAATAAAGTAATAGGTGGTTATTTATGAGAATTTTACACAAACCCTCGGTGTGGGATGCCTAAATAAACCCCTCGGGCTTCACCCTCGGGGTTTATGGGGCATCCCACACCTCGGGTGTGTGTAAAATTCTCATAATAACCATCTCCTTATACATTATTCTCTATATTATAGACAGGAATAATGAATTATTCAGATTTACAAATAAAAGAACGATTTATTTTTCTGACAAGGCCTCTAGCTTTATTTGTAGCAAGTCTACAATGATCGGATGATGCAAGTTTGTTATTTATTTTAACCCTGAGATCGATTTCAGATGTAACCTTATGCAAAATGGAGTTATTTATGATATAATTATAATTACGGTTTTTAATACCGTAATGCATGACAACGCATTTTTCAGCATTGAATTATATACCATTTTGATCTGACCATTCCATTAACTTGTTAAGGTCATTTACCAATGACAGATGTTTACTAAAAGTGTTGATCTCACCACTTAGTTTGATGTCATATGCAAATTTGATCAAGTTATTTGTTATGCCTTCGTGTATATCGCTGATAAATATACTAAATAGTGTAGGCCCAAAATGGAACCTTGGGGGACTCCACTAGTTACTTTTTGTTCATCCGATAGACATCCACTTACTTTTACACACTGTACTTGACCCTTTAAACAGTTATTTATCCACCACACAAATAATGAGCTAAGGCCCAAGTCAAGTAATTTATCAACTAGGATCGTATGTGGGACCTTGTCAAAGACCTTTGAAAAATCTAACAGTATGACATCAGATAGGCAGCCTTGGTCAAGGCTCCTTCTAATCTGGTCATAGAAAGTCACCAGATTAGTTGTACATGATGCTTCCTGTTTGACCCCATGCTGGTATTTATCTACAATGTTCAGGTTAATAAATTATTCTTCTAGTCTCCTTTTTAAGAGCCTCTCCATGATTTTGCAGGGGATGAAAGTCAGGCTTATATGCCTAAAATTTCCAGCTTTAGTTTTGTCACCTTTCTTGAATATGGGCATTATGTTTGCAACCATCCAGCATAAGGAACAACTCCCCTCACTAGGGACTTATTAAAGATTCAGGTTAGAGGATGAGTGAGAACATCAGCTGCAGCCTTTAATCATCTTGGGTGGATGTTATCAGGTCCCAGACTAGTGGAAGTTTTAATTTTTTCCAATTCAGTTTCCACTTCCTTTATAGAGAATTTGTAATTATTACTACTGTCTTGTACCAATACTTCATTATTTGCAACCTTAGGTTCAAAAACAGAGGTGAAATAATTGTTGAAAAAGACTGCTACTTTAGCATGGTCATTGATGGTATTTCCATTTGAGTAGATGGACCCAATACTCTGTGCAGAAGATCTTTTTGGAACTAAGATAGGAGTAAGTAATTTAGGGTTTTGCAGTGAGCAGTTTTGAATTCTGTTTTATATTTTGCTCTTTTTATCATATTTTTTTGTCATTTTTGTGCTTTTAAATAATCTTTTTTGGATGATGCAGATGGGTTAATTTTATGTTTCCTAAAGGCTTTATGCTTAAGTTTTAGTTGTTTTTTATACCTGAAGTCATTCAAGGTGGAATTTTATCCCCTTTGTTGTATTTATTTCTTAATGGTACAGATTTGTTGACTGTAGAATTTATAATGTCCTTGAAACTGATCCAGGCCTCGTCTGCTTTTAGGTTATTTCATTGATCCCAATTTGTATTTTCCAAATATTTTAAAAGCCAATTTAGGTTATTTCTATTATGGTTCCTGAATTTAGTGCCAATATTAGCTGGTCTGTTTTTAATATTTAATTTACAAGTGATTATATTATGGTCACAGTTTCCCTGGGGAGGTAAGATAGAAACATTGCTGATGGTGTCACTAACATTTGTTAATATTAAGTCTAAGATATTCTCTCATCTAGTAGGTTCAGAAACCATTTGTTCTAATCCACAATTTATGGATCTATCTAGAAAATTAAATTCCTAATTCGAAGAGGCTTTGAGGTTATTCCAATCTATTACTGGGTAATTAAAATCTCCCACAATGAATATATTACCCTGCTCACTGGCTTGTTTTATCTGGTGTAGGAATTCATTGTTAATATCTGGACTAGCACCAGGGGGCATATAGAAGTTTTTTAATGTTATGGTTTTCTGTCCTAGTAGATTTAGTTTAACCCAGATTGTTTCTAAACTGTGATCTGACATGGCAGATACCTGCACTGAGTCTGAGGGGACTGAGTTTGAGACATAAATGTAGACACCACCTCCACTTCTATTTTCCCTATCTTTGTTATATAATTTGAAACCTTATATCTTTAGTCCCGGTTTGATGTATTATCCCACCATGTTTTAGTTATAGCTATTAACTCAATACCGAGTTGGTGGATTATTGTTTCTAACTCTGCCTTCTTAACTACACTGAGGCTTCTAGCATTAGTTATTAACATTTTGCAGCCATGTTTGTGTGCAGTGGACAAGGTGACATAGTTCCATGAACTAAGGGACTAAGCCCCTCCACCCATCTATCTAGTTTACATTTTCATTTATATGTGCTAGAATCTTTCAGCCCAGTAGGTTACTACCCCATTTGTTAAGGTGTAAACCATCCCAACAAAACAAGAGGGGATGACTGTCAAAATCTTCCCAGTGTGCTAAACATGTAAAACCCTTGTTAAGGCACCATTCCCTGTGCCAGTTGTTTTTATTTTTAATTTTTTTTACTCATTGATGGCATAGTTTTTGGTACAGGGAGAATTTCAGAGAAAGAAACCTCACAACCTTTGGCAACTAGGAAGTCACTTAATATAATTAAATCCCTTTTAATTGCTTTAGTACTAGAAGCATTTATGTTATTTGTTCCAATATGTAGTACTGCTAATGGCCTATTTCCTGCATTTTTGGAAATTGTGTTTGTCATTAACGTTAGCTCAGAAATGTTAGCTCCTCTGTAGCTGCTACAGGTACGATTAGTTTTATCTGGGTTACAAATGATATGATCAAAGTGTTTTATAATACAGTCTCCCAGGACAAAGATCTGACGGGGACTTTGTCTTTCTGATTGGTCTCTAGTATCGTCATCTATGTCGACAGGTTGCATTTCATTGTTTTTCTCAACACCACTTTGGACCTGTCTAACATGATTTATACATGAAGAAAATGGTGGTGGAGCAGTATTTGATAAACTAGAGTCCAATACACTATTTCTAATACTACAGTTTTTAGAGACTACTTGTTCCACTCTCCCTAATTTAACAGTTTCTGCTGGTGGGGCACCTATCCTTAGTCTTCCGTCATGCTCTGAGCTATCATGTATTTTATCAGATTTACAATTTAATTCTAATATGGTGCTGGCAGCTATTGGGTATAATAAAAATGTGCTTTCAAGTAGCCCTTGTTCTACAGTAAAATTTTTAGCAGAACATGAGCCCATCATGCTAGAAGCATCTATAACATTTGATGTATTAGAAGTGTTTTCAGGATTATTTTCATCCAGGGACAAACAGGAGAATCTGTTTTGTAAAGGAAAGTGAAAATCCACTGCTCTATGTCCCTTTTTTTGTCTCTTATTACCCTCTACCATGATCCCCTCCTCCACGTTGTCCATATTTTCACAACTGTCACCATCTCGTACCCTTCTTCTATTTTTCTCAATTTCAATTGAGCAGACATGTATGGATGCCTCCCCCTCTGTATTTACATTCGTCAGCTCCCCACTACTTGACTGTTTGTTATGAAAGCACATGGGTATCTGTTTCTGATTTAGTTCATGAATCTGTTTCTGCATGGAGTATTGTTCCTTACACAGAGTATCTAACTTGTCCTTTAATATGGCTATTTCTTTTTCCAAACATCCTATGTATTTGCATTTCTCATAGAGGAATCCTTCATCTTCGATTTCACTATCTGATAGAATGTACATTTCACATGAGCAGCATTTGTTACCCCAGTCCCCCGCCAATGTTCTGATTCTCTCCTCCATTTTGGAACTGTCCCACTAATATGAATGAAATAGGGAGTCTTACTTAGATATCCAAGAGCTCTTGTAGGGATTCACTGCCAGTATTTCTGCCACACCAGCCAAACATATATAGCTTGCGCTAGATGCACATGTCTTTGCGTGCTTCTTCATGCACAGTGACCGAGCGCTCACCCACTCCGTGTCAGTGCAGGATGCGGAAGTAGTGCAGGTCATGTGACTCCCAAACAGAAGTTTGCACTACAGCCCTCAAATGTTAAAAATGCTAATTTTAGGCTTTATCACACTTAGATGTGTGCCAGGTTGTAGTCAAGGAGCCCAAAACCAAACTTAAGCTACTGTTAAAAAGAAGGTAAAAAATCATCTAGTACTAGTAACAGGAAGCTCTGTAGTCCTATACAGGCTAGTAGAACTACAAATCCCTATTGACTTCCTGTTTAGGCACCAGTTTTGCAGCACAATAGCAAGGAGACTTTTAACCTGCACACCAAGTAATACCAGCACTCTGCCAGATATGTCTCATACCACACAGGGGTGTCATGCAGTGTTTGGACAGGGAATCAAGCTGTTAATCACATGGAACACCTGTTTTAAGCCCTGGGACCTGGAATTAGTGTGGATCATGTGACTCCCCAACAGGAGTTTGCACAAGATCGCCCAAATGTTAAAAATGCTAATTTTGGCTTTAACACACTTAGAAATGTGTAAGGCTGTAGTCAAGGAGCCCAAAACCAAAATTAAGCTACTGTTAAAAAAGTAAAAATCACCTAGTGCTAGTAACTGAAAGCTCTGTAGTCCTATACAGGCTAGGGGAATACAAATCCCTACTGACTTCCTGTTTAGGCACCAGTTTTGCAGCACAATTGTAAGGAGACTTTTAATCTACACACCAAGCAAGCAATACCAGCTACTTGCCATATCTGTCTCACACCACACAGGGGTGTCACACAGCATATGGACGCAGAATCCTAACTGGAATTCAATCAAAATAACGTAAATAACAGCGTGGTGAAATTCACACAAAGAAAATAAGCATGAGTGAAAATAGCTACATGGAAATAATAGTGCGGAGACATTATAGTGCAGTACATGTAGCTGTTTTCACTAATGCCAAGGACTTTAAGTCTATGAGTGTGTGCTGCCTATCCATGCTGGCAGCATAGATTAGTGGTTAAAGTCAGAAGATGTGAATGGGCTTGCAGTCAGTGTATAGCTGACCTGGGTTCAATTCTGACTCCCCCAGCATTCTCTCCTTCCAGAGTTGCACCACCCCGGAATAACAAAATCTGCAATCCCCCCCCTCCCCGTCTTTCACACATACACCTGAGTTGCATTCCCCTGGAAGTTGGAATAGTAAATCTGCCCCTCCCACTTTCACCCACCCTCAGTTGGCAATAGTAAATCCACCCACCTCCTGAGTTTCACCCTCCCTGAGTCAGCAATACTTTATCCACCTCCACTTCCCCCTACTTGACTTCCCACACTGTTTTAAGTGCGCAGTGAATTTGCAAGGCATGGTTTTCATTGTCAGCTTTTTGACAGCGCTATTATTGAACGTGGCATTTTGTTTTTGAGGTATTGACCGAGAACCCAGCCTCATTTATGCAGAATGGAATTCACCTCAAACTTTATTTTTATACTGAAACTTTATTGAACCATTGTAATGTAAAGAACAATACAAAAATAACAAAAGAAGAAGCACTATAGTAGTGAAAACAGTTGAACAGTACTGTATCTAAGCTGCACTATATAATTAAAAAGGAACATCTGCAACTGTAGAAGTAGAATATAAAAAGTCTGTAAACAACAAATGCAAAGAAAAAGAAAAGAAACAAAGAGATTTCATATCTAATGGGGAAAATCTTCCCATAATTGCACAAAGAAAACAGCTCCTAAAAAGAGAAAGAGACAGCTTTTAAGTTAACAGCCAACTCTACTCTGTAATAATAGTGTTGGGCAGATCCAATTAGAAAGCAAACACATATGAACAGAAGTCAATGCCTTAAAATTAAAAGAGGACAAAGGAAAAAACATAACAGGTTGTAAAAGGAGCTAGGGGTGTCCAAATTGTATTATGAAAAATGAGAACCTTCATTCAAGAGCCATCTGGTCCATTTGTGCTGAAATAAGGAATACTGTTGATGCAATGAAAAGGTAATTTTCTCCATAGAATAAATAGAACTAATAATATTAACCCACTCCAATATAGCTGCAGTAGCAATCAGGAGCCACTTCTTAGTAATGACTTTCAGTGCAGCAGCTAATGGAATAGCCCATAGATATTTAGCATCATTACCTTTAATCTCTGCTGGCAAAAAAACAAAATAAAGTGTTCTGGCCCTAAATCTAAAGTAAAGACAAATATGTTTGTCATATGTTCCTTTACTTCAAACCAGGAAGGATGTAAGGCTGCACACAACCAGAAAATATGAGTTTGCATGGCAGATTGTACCCCAGAACCTCTCCAGCAGACAGCAGGAACTGATGATGACCATTTATGCAGAACTGCCATTACCCTGTAATATCGGATTTGCAATTTCCAAAGAAATTCTCTCCAGCTGAGGGAGGAAGAAGTCTGCCATGTGGCTTGCCACATCTATAACCACTGTGTCCCATCGATATGAACAGCTAATTCCTGCTCCCATTTATAACAAATTTTATTTGTGATTTGGAGAGAATCTGCAATGTAGTTGGAATATAATAAAGAAATGGCTTTATTACCTGATTGAGTTTCGCAGAGGAATTCAAATGGTGGCCCCGAAAGATCTGCTTCCAAGCCCAATGGAAGTCCTCAAAAAATTATGGATATAATCATGGAGCTCATAAAATTGCAGTCTGTCCCTTTCTGACAAGCCAAACTTAGCCTGAGCCTCCTCAAATATAATAATTGAATTTCTGGAAAGGATATGCAAGGGAGCATAAATACCTCTGTGAAACATATGCAAATACCAAGGGTCAGCTGCACAGGAAGAAAGTCAGGATCCACCATCCAACTTCTCTACTTCCACAAATGGAGCTTAGTAAGGCCATGGTTATGACCTTTCTGAGATCACTCTAACATAACCTCCATACTGGTGAATATAGACCTATCCCACTTTAAGGGCCAAATGGGGAAAACACAGCATTATAAGGGAGGGTGTAAGAGGAAGAGACAGGTCTATTAATTTTCAATGTGCATGGTAGTTTGGGTGCCTTAGTAATATGGCAATGTGGGACTGAACAGTTGTCCAATGGCTTAACAAACAGGGAACTGCAAGGTCACACAGTCATTTCAATAAAAACAAGGTTTGATGAGAGATCCTGGGTCTCTTGGACTGCCACACATAGTTCATCAGAAGGCTTTGCCAACCTTCTAACTCTTTCTTAGGAAATGGGCAGGTTACACACTGAAATAGAAACAAAAAGTGAGGCAAAACATTTATTTTTAACGTTTGAATACAGGAGTTTAAAGAGAAGAGTAACGATGACCAACGTTCAATATCTCATTTAAGTTGGCTTAATAAAGATGAGTAGTTTAACTAAAACAGTAATGACACCTGTTTAACCCCCTTCCCACTACTTTACACAGATAGGTACCCCTGGTACACGTGACTGGGCACAAACGACTTCGGAAAATGTACCATTCCTAGGTTTGGGAATGTATACCTGGCTAATACTTCTAGAGGTCAAAAAGGGGTGGGGGTGTACAAAAGCAAAACTATGACCAAAAAAGGTATTTACAAACAACCAGTTCCTGAGGAGAGAACTGTTTGATAGGGCTATGCTAGACCTATACTTCTGGAGGGGTACCCAGTAACTCCACACACAGGAAGCAATAACGTAAATGTCCAAACCAGAGTTGGGGTTCTAGAGTGTGACTTTATTTCAAAAAATGATCTCTAAAGCAAGGGTGAATGCCAAAGTTTACACATCATGGCACAAGGAATTGGCAGAAAAACAAAACAACTGTATCTGACAGAAACTCTACGTATTCCCATATTTCATAGGACATTGCACTTCTTGCAGTGGCATTCTCATATGGCATAGGACTTTTAAACACTCTCTCAGTGGCACTGGCTACAATTGAACATTTCTTCTAGTGGCACTGGCCACAACTGAACACACATTCCCCATATGGCATAGGACTTTTGAACTTCTTCCAGTGGCACTGGCCACAACTGAGGACTCATGGGCTCATTACTAGCACAACCCACGATGGGGGTAAACTTCTTTTCAGACATTGGCCACTATGTCCAAAGTAATACGATGCCATTACAGAACCTGTAGTCCTGAACTGGTTACTCCAGATGGGGGCTACCCACCCTTTGCTTCCAAATAAATACCCAGACAGTCTGTCAGAGTTACACCTTAAACATCTTGAACACACTTGGGTTAATGCATCTTTGAATGAACTTTTGCATCCAGCATTTAGAAACAATACACTGGTAGAGTGAGACATTAAAGTCCTGAACAATGAGAATTAGTCATGCATCAGGACCCCACAATTGTCAGCCAACTTTAAACTGAGAACAATCTCAAACTTCAGAACAGAACTAGTGTACCTTCCCTCTTAGCCAGAGAATCACTAAAACACTGGTACTCTCTACAGGAAGCACAAAGTCAGATCTACTCACAGTTGTAACATTATAGGCAGCTTCAAATTGTGCTGGATCAGATAGGGGATTGCCCCTAGGTTCCATTCTCTAGCAGTCCTGTTCACCCCTCCTGGGATGAAAATCAGGAGACCCTGCTGTAGACAATGGTTTTTACCTTCTCTTGGCAGACTGGAGAATACCAGGGCTAGGGTGAGAAAACAGACTCCTCTCAGAGCCCACAGCAGAGCACTCACCTCCACTTCCATCTACAAACTACAACTGACTACTGTCTCGAGATTCTAAAACTCCCTACTCTCAGCCAGCTATGGCTTATGCTATTGTGAGAGTTCTAAATGACCTCATCTTTCTTATCTCGGTTGAGGCCAAGTAAACAATAGAGTCAGAGAGTGAGTAGGAGAAAACCCCATTTAACTAGTTATTCACCAGCTGCCTTTCCCTACCTCTTGCACTGACACTGATGGGTTTCTAATAACCCCAGGTGACTGGGCGATTACACTCACCTTTGCCAAGCAAATGACTGTCACAGTCATATTCTCTAACCAGCACCAAGCCATCCTATCCTGTGTGTTACTTACTTGGAGGTGGCACTACTTCTCCCCTACTATGTGCCAGGCACAGGCAGGCAACACTAAAGGAAAAGAGGCTGACTGATAAAACTTCCGCCCCTATCCTACGAGCAGGGCCACTGGAAAATTGCACCCACAATTTGTTTGCTGAATCCGCAATTTTCACTATTATCCACAAAAACTGACATGTTATGCAATTTCTTGCAATTTTTCAGTTTTTTCATTGAACTGTGTAAAAAGTATTAACATTTTTAATAAAATACTCTCAAAAATATTGGCAATTATGCATGAAGATTTGGGTTTTGCTGAAACAATGCTCTGCAAGCTAAAGGAAGGATTTTATGAGACACAGCTTTCCTTTTAATCCTTGTCTTGTTTGGTTTCAAAATCCAATGGCCAAGCATAAGTACACTTAAACACTTAAGATTTAGTTATGTTGAAGCAGTCTATCAGAAAACTTTTTGTTGCCACAGAGACTGAAACAAAAGATGGGAG